>CM034547.1:22158512-27521012 GCA_020055645.1 Tomocerus qinae | reverse complement strand
TTGGCAACCTGAGTGTGAAACCAATGAAATACTAGTAATGTTCATCTTCTCTATTCTCTGCTCAAGCAAGGAATGCGTGATGGATGATGCTAAGCTTTGTGTATTTTATGGCGGGGAATTTTTTTTACATGACCTTGCCCTAGCCTTAGCTAGGTACATATATCAAGCAAGTATAATAGTAGTATCGTTATTAGGCATTGTGAAACAATAAGGAAGTAAATAATATTATTCGGTTTTAAATGTCTATAATATATTTAGTTATTCCACTGTTGTAATTCAGTGGTGTAATTAACGGCTGAATTTATAATATTGCCTCCGTTTCCTTCTGTCACCACTGCACTCTTTCCTGACCTAACATAATAAAAAATTATTTTTATTTTTAAAGCCTAACAGCCCAGGTTATGTGGCAACTTGGAGGAAACAAGAACCCGCTATCTAAAGCCTAATTATTATTATATATATAAATACATACTGACACCGTAATTTTATTTTTAATTCATAATTGGAATAACTTTGTCCAGGTCCAAGCATTGTTCAAATGAATAATAATATGAGACACATCCGGGCAGACCAGGCAATCAATGTGGGTAAGGATGACGAAATTCAGAGTTCGTTTTCTGTAGATGTAGACCGTGGGGAGAACAGCAAGTTTTTTGAAGACTCTACTACAAAAAGAAAACGCACCTTAAGCCCATTTTTTCAGATAATAAGGAGAAACAACAAAAATATACGTGTTACTCAAGCCCAAATGGAAAAGATAAATGGCCATTACGATGCCCACTCAGATCTTCAAGTTTTGAAACATGATCCAATTGTACATTCAAGTACGGTACCTATATCTCAATCAAGATTCAAAAGTGGTAAAAGCTCATTAAATTTGACACCTTCAAGTCCGTCTTTACCACAAAACAACAGCAAAACAGACGATTCCAAATTAATTATTGATGATGACAAGTACACCATTTTATATACATACATAGTACACCTTAAATATTATGTGCAGTATATTTGTACACATCTGAAAAGTGGCAATGGAAATTGGTTCTTTTTATTTTTATTTTACTAACACAGGTGCAGGTACTACAGTGTAATGTGGTCCAAGGTGTCTACAAGAAAACATAAGAAGTGGGAAGGGGACGGATATCTATATGTGTCTTCCAAATCAGTATTATTGAAGGTATCTTCTATATTTTAAACTGTAATTTTTAACAGATGATAGACAAATAGACAAGAGACGTTTTAAGTGTTAAAATCTATCTTTTTATGACCTGAACCTGGACCTCTGTAAAAAGCAATTAAGATATTCGGTTGGTGAAAGTCAGCTCTTCTTTGGAGAGCTCAGTTTCAAGGAAATGACCATCTAAGACACTTTTTGCTTTCTAAATTAAGTCAACAGTTCCACGCCCTATGACACACTCACATATTTTCAGAAATGTACGGTGCACATTTAAGTAATCAAAATTTATTACAAGGCTTTTTACAATGTGTCATTGTGTCTCCCCTATACCTTTTAATCAAATGTGTTTTTGATGTTCAAATTTTTGTTCAAATATTGACTATTGGCTTGTGTGCTATGTAATACTATACGGGATATACTATTATACTATGTACTTTTATGCTTGTCTGTGATTAATTATATTTTAACAGAGTTATAGTTATATATGACGCAACTTTCTTTTTAGTGAAAGTTACATATAGCATTACTGTGGTGCAAGAGAAATCAACTTTCTCTACTATTTCAACTATTGCAGACACTGAAGTGTTAAATACTAGAGATTTGTTGGACAATTACTTTGGTTGTATATGGAACATATGATGAATTGAAACCCGATTCCGATAATTTTCGAATAACGAGGGACAATTAATGTTTTCGATAATGTACCCCACGCGTACCTCTATGTACTAAAATTTAGCACATGAAGGTATGCGTAGGGGTACATTATTGAAAACATTAATTCAGGCTATCGATGTTTCTTTGTCTCAAATCTCATGGAATGGAATGGTATGTATTTATTTACTATTATTTCATACAGGACATAACTGGACTGGTTTTAGAGAATATTTCTAACCGTAAACTGGATCCTGAGTCTTTGGAAGATGGAAAAATTATTCCATTGGGGATCAAAGAAATTAAAGTAAGTATAATTGGGCATTTAAAAATATGTAAAATACAAAATAACTATTTTTAAGACACTGTTTATCGGTCGTGTCGGTTTCGGAGCAGAAGAATCCTGCCGTTATTTGCTTCATATTATGTGTTAATCGCCAAATGTATTTTTAGATTCAAGAACTTTTACAAAATGATCCATTAAGTTCAAGTTGACGAAATTCATTGTGATCCTCTTCATAGCTTTCTATCTCTCTTCATAATAATTGTCCAACTCTTTGACCTTGCTACGTTCATAAAAATTTACAATAAGATCACAGCTAAAGACGGCTACAAATATGGAATAAACGAGGAGTTAATTATAATCAAACAAGGTTTCGTATTCCAGAAAATTGTTTAAATAACTGATATGCTGTTGGCTCCTCCATTTAGAGATAAGTGTTGTATACATATATACAATATACATATTGATCAAGACTGCCAAGGGGAACCACGATTGCATTCTGAGGACATTTTGACCGTCATGGTATTGGTCGATTCCAAGTTGATTTAGCCAATGAAATTACAGATTTCCATAACAATATTTTATATTGATGATTCATCTCCAGACTTGCTATGACATTTGACAGACTTGACTGGACTATATTCTGTTGGAGGAATTTTTTCGGTGAAATCCGACTGCTCCTTTATCCAGTCATCTGTTTTCTGAAAAGAACTGACTTCTTCAACGTCCAAATCATCTATTACTTGACTGTTATTTTCATTTTCTTCCTGTTCCCTAATTTCGGCAAGAAGAATTTCCTTCCGCTTGGCGGCCAATAATTTTTCGTGCTTTGCAACAATTTCCATTTCCTCCAGCTCCGCTTGTAGACGCCGACGCTCACTATTCTCCAGCCCGTAAAGAGATCATATCTCGTTACAAACACTGGGCTTGACATCTAGCACACATAATTTGGACACTGGTCTTCGAAACACTCCTAAGTTGGTCCGGACGTTTACAACTCGGATCTGACCATCTGTTCCTGGGAAGATCTCCGACACGACTCCACGAGGCCAGCAGTTCCTTGGCTGATTCTCGTCAACAATGATGACCAAATCTCCAACTTTGATAGGATTTTGCTTCTCGTGCCACTTATTCCTCTTTGTAAGGGTGGGTAGATATTCCTTAACCCATCTCTTCCAAAATAAATCAGCCAGTCTTTGTGCAATACGCCATTGCTTCCGAAGACATAGATCTTCATTTACAAAGATTCCTGGGATTGTTTTTCCATTAGAACTTCCTAACAGAAAATGATTGGGTGTTAAAGCTTCTTGATCTGCAGAATCCAGTGAGACTTTTGTTAAGGGTCGTCCATTAACTGTATTTTCAACTTCTGCGAAAAGTGTAGCTAAAACTTCATCTTTAGGTGCTCTTTCTTTGAGAATTACTCTCAATGCTGTCTTAACACATCGTATAAGACGCTCCCAACTCCCACCCATATTTGGGGTACCAGGTGGCAGGAACTTCCATTCTATTCCTCTCGTTGTCATTTCTCTAAGAATTTCATCTTTATTGAGTTCTTGTATTGATTTCTTCAATTCGTTATTAGCTCCTCTGAAATTCGTTCCGTTATCACTCATAATCTGTCGTGGGCTTCCCCTTCTACTAATGAAGCGACGGATACTCATAATACAGGAATCAGTAGTTAAAGATGAGGCAATTTCTAAGTGTATAGCACGTGTAGACAAACAGGTAAATAAAACACCATATCGTTTTTCACGTCTGCGACCAATACTAACTTCGTAGGGCCCAAAGTAATCCATACCACATTCTGTAAATGGTCTTACGAATGCTTGAAGTCTTTCGATTGGTAAAGCGCCCATCTCTGGAATCTTGGGGGTTACTTTTTCATTTTTACACACTTGACACTCCTTCCAGCATTTCTGAACTGCGACTCTCATTTTGATTATCCAGTACTTTTGTCGTATTTCGTTGAGTGTTCTTTCCTTCCCTTGATGCCCTCCAGCTCTATGATAATGGTGGATCAAAAGGCTAGTAAAACGGTGATTTTGTGGCAGAATAATAGGGTATTTAACATCATGGCATACATCCGCTTTAGATATTCGACTATTCATTCTCAAAATTCCATGATTATCCAAAAACGGGGATAATTTTAACAATTGACTTGATTTACTCAAAGGCTTTTTCTGTTTCAACTGAGACACTTCGTTCGGGAATTTCTCCAGCTGTACTTTCTGAATCCATATCATTTCAGCGTTATTTATCTCCTCCAACGATAATTCAGTTGAACTCACGGTATCCAATTTCTTCGCTTTAAATTGAAAATTATGAATGAAACGATACATCCAGGATGTAGTTCGCAGTAACTTATGCCATTCAGAGTGAGAAAATCTTTCGATTTCAGGCAGATAAAAATGCTGTACAACAAATTTACTCGCAACAAAGTTTGACTTCTTCAATTCTAGAACATCTTCGTCAATTTCACTAATCAATTTTTTATCTTCGGTGGGCCATTCATTTTCTTTCTTCTGTAGAAAATCAGGACCAATAAACCATCTACTATTGGGATGAAAGCTACTCTCACTATTGTCCCTCGTAGCTTCGTCTGCTACATTTTCGTGGGTAGATACCCAATGCCAGCTTGAGACTTCCGTGAGTTCCAAAATTTCACTTACACGGTGTCCTACAAACGGCTTATAACGTCTAGTATCTGACCGCAGCCAACATATAACAGTTTTCGAATCTGTCCAGAAATGACATTCATCAATTTTAATTTCATGCTCTGAAATAATGGTATTAGCCATTCGACTGGCCATCACCGCTGCTTGCAGTTCCAGTCTAGGGATGGACATTTGACGGAGCGGAGCAACTCTGGTTTTCGCACACACCAAACTTGTTTCACATATATCTTCCATACATACACGGAAATATGCTGCCGTTGCAAATGCCCTTTCGCTCGCGTCGCAAAATATGTGAAGTTGTATGGATGATGATTCGGGTATTTTTGTACTGTAGCATCTTGGAATTGCAACTTGAGAAATATTATGCAACTCATCAATCCATGTACTCCACTTACGAAATAATCCTTCACTTATTTGGTCGTCCCATCCAATCTCAGTACGAGACATGACAGGAGCATTTGGTGGTCCACTGACAATTTCCTCCGGGTCAATCAAAAATTGATAATTTTGACCAATTAAAATTGTAGGTTTGGCATTTTGCAGTGACTTGACATATTCAGGTTTAATATGACTCCACTTTTGAGCAAGTTTTCTCACATCTACGGACTGTGCACGCAATTCCAGATTGTCGGTCGTCCGTACATCATTTAAAATGTAAACTTCATCAGAATTTTCACCCTTTATTTCCAAAGAGACTCTTCTAGACATTTTGTCTTCGTTTTTCAGATTGTGAGTACCTTGAGTACATAATGGCTCAATTTTCCCTGAAAGACCTAATTTCTTTGCCACGTCGGCTTCTAACATTGTGCATGTAGATCCTCCATCCAAAAATGCATAAGTTCTCATTTTTCCCAGTGGACCTTGGAGAACTACTGGTAGCACCTTCAAAAGAATGGAGTTACTGTACACTGTCTGTACACAATTAGTAGATTCCAATGAATGAACATTTTCAGGTTTAGATTTTTCCGCTATAAAATCTTGGTCATGTAGTAAAACGTGATGTTTTCTCGGACAATCATCAATCCCACAAGTCTTTTTCTTCTTACAGTCGACAATTTTGTGTGACGGGCTTAAACAGGAGAAACATAATCCTTTATCCCTAGCAAAATCTCTTCTTCTTTTTGAATTCAGTTTCAAAAATTTCTTGCAGGTTAAGATGGTGTGACCATCCAGTTGACAAAATACACATGCTTTACGATCATCTTCACTTTTATCCTTGAGAGCAAAAATCATTTCTCGCTGAGGTTTCTTCCAATCATTCCGCTTTTCATTATTATTATTACTTCTGGGCTCAAAGGGTTGTGGAAGATTGACATTACTAATCGCATTAGCTAAATCATACATCCAATCAGAGAAATGAATCAGGCTGGCTTTTCCTTTACATTCATAATGTACGCATTTTGCCCAATCAATTTTCAAATGACTGGGTAGCTTTCCCACAAGTTCGCTCAACAGTTGAGGATTCCAGATGTGGCCAGTACTACCTAAGACTTCCATCGTCGTAACCAGATTCCTCACTGCATTAGCATAATCAATGATGCTATGTAACTTATGCTCGCTTGGTGACGGTGTTTTCTTGGCTTTGTCAATCAAAACTTCGATGATATAATCCGGTTTTCCAAATCGGATTTCTAGAGTTTCAATTACATTTTGTACATTTTCAGGGACAATAAGTAACGAATTTACAGTTTCTTTAGCTTTTCCCTTGAGACACTTCTGTAGTCTGTGCATATTTTCTACATCAGTGTATCCACAGGCTTTCGTTGATCTCCGAAATTCCGTGATAAAATTCGGCCAATCCTCGGGAGATCCAGAAAAAATTGGTAGATCCCGTCCCATTGCATTTCTTGCTAGTATTTTGTGAGAGGTATCATCGGTTTTCTTGTTTGCTAGTGAAGTAATTGCATCGGTGAAACGACTTAACAGATCAGTCATCCCTGACTGCATATTCTTTGTTTCTTCTGACTTGCTATGACATTTGATAGATTTGACTGGACTACATTCTGTTGGAGGAATTTTTTCGGTAAAATCCGACTGCTCCTTTATCCAGTCATCAGTTTTCTGATAAGAACTGACTTCTTCAACGTCCAAATCATCTATTACTTGACCTTTGTCATCATTTTCTTCTTGTTCCCTAATTTTGACAAGAAGAATTTCCTTCCGCTTGGCGGCCAATAATTTTTCGTGCTTTGCAACAATTTCCATTTCCTCCAGCTCCGCTTCCAGACGTCGACGCTCACTGATAGCTTTTGAGGCTGCTCCTGAGGATTTTTCTTTGGAAATGTTGCTATTCTTGGACAAACTTTTGCTGGTACTTGATGCGACAGATGAGAAAAGATTTCTCCCAGTAGAAGTAAGAATGTCCCTGTCCCTTGTTTCGGAGATAGCACCTACGGGATCCTTCTGACGGTGGCGGCATTTTTGTAGAACACTTGCAGGATATTCAACATTTTTCCATGCAGAGCCCTTTCCAGTTCCACCAGTGTCAAGAATTTTTCCGTACATTTTTCGGCAACTCCGACGGACATCGAGACCATGTTCCTTTTCCACTACTTGAGCTGTGCTTTTCATCTGTTCCATAGTGCTTGTTCAGTTGAATTCGAAGGACCATATGATACTGCCGAAATGTCTCATAAAAGCATGCATAAACTGAAGCTTGGTAGTTTGCAGTTTTAGAACATTTATTAGCAGTAAATAACAATAAACATAGTACAATAATCACTAGTTTTCAGTACAATTCGACAGTGACTAACTTGTGCCACTATTCTGTCTGACTCCTGTTTCTGACTTCTGACTCAGACTGACTACTTTTCTGTCATTGTTTGCAATAAGCAGTAAAAATGGCAAATTAAATATGAAATAATATTAACATGGCAACATATACAATATACATATTGATCAAGACTGCCAAGGGGAACCACGATTGCATTCTGAGGACATTTTGACCGTCATGGTATTGGTCGATTCCAAGTTGATTTAGCCAATGAAATTACAGATTTCCATAACAATATTTTATAGGTGAACCACTGGGGTACTATTAAGATATTTCATTAATAACTTCGCAACATCTGAAACATTTTAGATATACTATGAAACTCTGTAGAAATAATTTTTAGTATAGTGATAACATATGAAAATATACAAATAAATCTAATGCACGGCATTGCAAATTAAATTTATCTTAACCGATAACAGGACTCTGGACCTTCAGGCAACACAACAAACAATTTTTCTACGCACGGAAGGACCGGAATAGGATTTCTTCTTAATGCCTTAAGAATACGGTGTAAAGTCAGCAAACAGAAAATGAGTAAGGTGCTAACTAAATTCCACATTCTACACCTAAGACGAAAAGGTTACTGATTATTCCGGTTCATCCGTGCGTAGAAAAATTGCTTGTTGTGTTGCCTGAAGGTCCAGAGTCCTGTTATCGGTTAAGATAAATTTAATTTGCAATGCCGTGCATTAGATTTATTTGTATATTTTCATATGTTATATGTCACTATGCTAAAATGTGCATTATTTGTACAGAGTTTCCAGTTTCACAGTATATCTAAAATGTTTCAGAATGTTGCGAAGTTATTAATAAAATATCTTAATAGTACCCCAGTGGTTCACCTATAAAATATTGTTATGGAAATCTGTAATTTCATTGGCTAAATCAACTTGGAATCGACCAATACCATGACGGTCAAAATGTCCTCAGAATGCAATCGTGGTTCCCCTTGGCAGTCTTGATCAATAGATTCGTAAAAATACATTTGAGACATTATATTTTTATGATCAATACTATGTCATGAAATATATTATGAGATCTGGGCTAAGCTTGTTACAGATGTAAATATTAGGGTAATTGTAATTATTATCTGTAAGAAATATGCTCAATATTGAAAATCAAAAAAATATTTTTATTTTTGAGGCATCGGCAATGCTATTTAATTTTAGACACTTGACTCTTAGAGACGTCAGGATTATCAGGTTTGAATTTTACTTTAGAATCATATTTATTTATATTTTGAAAAAGGGTCTAATTCCAAATTGCGGAATACAATTTTACGATTTAATGTGATACTTGTCTATAAATGGACCTACAAACACATGTGGCAACTTGGCATGAGTGGCAACATTACTCAATGATTTTTATTAGTCCAAATAGTAATAAGGTTGTATATAGATAATAATATTAAATGTAATCATAGTATTTTTATTTGAATCCTATAATACTAGAATATAATACAATTATTATTACAATTATTCACATCGAAAAGTAGTAACAATAAGAACTCATCACACTCATAAATATGTACAGAAATTACATTAAATAAATTAAATTGATTTTATGGCCCTAAAAATTAGGGCTACTCACTAATAATTTACGTTTAATATGGTATCTCTGAAATATGTTTCAATTGCGATTTCAAACTGTGACTAAAATTATCGGCAATTTTATTCTAATTGACAGTATCATTTCAAGAATAGCAACAATGATTCTGTCAATAACACAAGAAAAAGAATATATAAAAGCTACAACAATGGGATTAACTGTTGCTGATTAAAAAAGTATAATTTCATGCTAAATTATATTTAATTTATACAAAATAACTTCCAATCATATTCCATGTATTTACTTACATTATAAAGTAAAGTATATTTTAGGATTTTAGAATATGGCCATGGTATAGTTGGTAAAACGTAATACGTTTACCAATCTAGATTTTAGAATGCGAAGACAGGGACGATATACAAAGCAAAGGATTAACTAATAATAATATTTTCCATTATTATATAGAGATTATACTAAAATAAGGAATTATAATATAATTTTTTGTTCTCCAATTCAGTTGGCTATGGCTTTACCATTTTTTGAGTACTATCTTAAGTTTATGTTACCCATTGCCCCAAAAATAAAATTCTTGATCGGGGCAAAATCTGGGGCCCGTGGTAGGGGTGGATGTCGGATTGAAACCTACTTTAGGTTATTTTGAAATTGATGGGGAAACTCTGAGTAAAAAAGCGACATCGACTATACGACATTTAGGTAAAAAAAACTACAGGATTTTGTAAAAATAATTAAAACAGCGACGAAGACAAAAAATCTCAGGTTCCGAGCAAATTAAAAAACTATGGAAGAAATGAGAGTCATGCTTTAAACTGATGAGACGTCAGCCATTTCAGCAGTAATGACCCTGAGTCTTGCTTCTAACTGTGAATACTGAACGACAAATTTGTCTGTTTGCTTACATCTTATTACTTTAACCATTGTTTTGCATTTCAATTTTTCACAATTTTTTAGTTCCTTCAAATCCACTATCTTGGGTTTAGAACGCTTCGGATGCAACACAGATTTAGATTTAAGACCAACAAAATCATTTTTGTCATAAATTTCACGCGCAAGCGTTGTAAAACAGTTCAAATACTCAGGATTTTTATAATGATCGACAAATGCCGATCTACAAGATGATTTGTACTTACATATTCCGCATATGTAAGATCTCTTAACAAAGTGACTCATGGCATGTTTTAATGCTCCATTATAGCTATTAGTAAGACATAGTTCACAAACACTGCATTTGTATATCTTCTTTTCATCGTCCATAACTGAAAAATAATAATAATATTTTTTCATCATATTTATAAAAGGTAAGAAGAAGCAAATGTGTGTGCACATACCGATTGCATTTTTGGCGGCTCTCCTTTTGACTTCGACTGCTTCTTTGTCTTGGGGCCATGCTAAAAATGTTTATAAAAATTTAAAATAAATTTTAAAAATATATATAATAACGATCGTTGCTGCGTATTAAAACTAAAACAATTAATCACCTTTTTGCCAGTTTGTCACTGCAGATAACAAAAGTTTATTCCTGAAGCCATGCGTCCTCAAAGCCATATTCACAAAGACTTCATTACCAAACATTTCCATTTTTGATTTTATAGCCGTTTCAGAATCCTCGTTCTCAATCGATTCAACTGATGGTGTGTCTTGTGACACATCTGATGAATCTTCCGTGTTTAATATTTCGTTGGCATCCAAATGGTCATTTAATGCGTGGCTGCTGGAATACAGTTCGTGAGTATCGTCAGAAGAATCCGAATCCAAGTCAATTGTTTCGATTTCGATTGTTTCTGTTTTTACATAAGAATCGTCAATGTCATCGTTTTCAAATTCTTTTCGTGCTCCAGAAGCCCTTATAGAGATTTCGGCAGCTTTGATCAGTGCTTGACTTCTCATTCGAATATCGGACTGTGTTGCGGGTTTATTTTGTGGTTTTGAAGTACTAACTGTTCGGTTCGTTTTCTTAGCAATGTCAATAAGAGATTCATTTCGGTAACGGATCTTTGTATTTGATTGGTTTCTGTCCGTATCATTTTCATAAACTAAATCTTGTTTATTCTCTGTAGACACACCAAAATTCTCTAAATGGATTCGTTTGCTATCTGTTACCGAGTTAAAGGTGCTTATGGTTTTATTTTGGGCACTACTGTAACCACCGACATCAACTTCTTCAATATCTGGAGTCCATTTACGCCAAGTCTCACCATCATCATCTAAGTCTTCGTCAGATGTCTTGTCAGTAGTTGACTTTTGAGAACTGGTCTGATATGTTGATTTTCGTTTCCTTGAAGAGGTATTATTACTGCTAATAGCTAATGAATTGGGAGAACTTGGTCCTATGGTTATTTCTTGCGGAGGGAAAGATTTGTACTTTCGTAAAATGCAGGAAATGTCACTACCAGAATTATTTTTAACTGGATTACTGCCGAGATCAGTACTTGAAGCTAAAACAAATTTTCACCCATTAGTAAATTATACGGGAATCCCGCAACGGGATTCAACTAAAAAATCCAAGCATTACTTGGTTATTATGAGTCCAACGAAAGTTTTTCTCTGCTGATAAGAGGGCACAATAGCTTTGTAGGTGGTCTCCTTTGTTCTTGCTCAGTCAAACGCGAACTCTCTTTTGTTATCGTTATCAGCAGAGGAAAACTTTCGTTGGACTCATAATACGATAAAGAGATTTGTTAATACTTACCAGCCGCGGATTTTTTACTGACAGGTTGAGGTTCATATTGTACAATTTTAGTAGCCCCGCTTTCTTTTAACCAAACCAAAAATTCCAAAACCATTATCATAAGATATAGCAAAAAAATACAAGAATTAAAAACAAGGAACTCATTTACCTAGAATAGTGGAAGTAGCCAAAACGATAATATCTGGATCATTGGAGTCATCCAGACTGGGAACAATATCCGGAGGTCTACTTACAGAAGCTGCGTCTTGTCTTTCTTCGCTAACGGTCTTGTTAACAGAGCTGAGGAGGAATTGTTGAGATGACGTTTTCAAATGAAAATCGCTGGTTGGAGAGGTAGTACTAAGACCCAATCCTTTATAATAACGAAAAAAACTCTCGTAATTGATTAACAAGACTGATAATAAATATTTAGATGCATAATACAACTTATTTTGAAGTGGTAGCATAGTAGCATCTCCAAACAAGAATTACCTTCTTCAAATATGGATTTCGTACTAGGAATATTAATATTCCCACCAGCTAAGTCGTCGTATTCCACTAGAATATCATTGCTGGTACTCTCGGTATCATTATCCAGTACAATAATATCATTGGGATCAGAAGAAGACGGCCGATTTTCTCTCTCGTGGAAAGACTGTTTGCGTCTTAAACGCTTGCCAGAATGTTCGCTCCCCACTCTTACACTTGGTCCACATGATTTATCACTTTCGAAAATGTGTGCATCCTTCACTAGTTTACTTGTAACTTTGATGGTATTTTCGTTAACAGCATCCTCAGGACCTGCGGGTCGTTCTTTAATTCTCATTGGTTTCAAAGCTACAGAAAATGGAATGAGAAATGATAAGTGATCGTCATTGATATTATACGTATTTTTAATAGGAAAAGATGAAATAGAGTATTACTTATTGGCTCACCTGCAGTCTCTCCTGACATGAGATTTGGGGAAGACAAAATTTCGCCCCTTTCATCCACGAGATTACCTTTGTAGCCCATTCGACCACTTTCAGCTTTCGCTTCATTATGCTGCCTCTGAATGAGAGCTACTTCCGTCTCAATATTAACATCTGAAATATCAAAAGCTTCATTTGGCATTTAAATAAAAATAATTTATACAGCAGAATGTCTACACTTTACTTTCACTCAATTCCTAAAGGATAATACAGACAGTACCAGAACAGAACACCAAGAAATGCACTTCGACATCGTGTAATGTGTGCATTATCACACAGACACACAGTATGTCCTAATCAACTGACTCATGGTACTTTCTCTTTTCATATGATAATTTTATATGGAACTTTCACCGACTTTTCACCAGAATTAAAATTTTTTTAATCAACACGAACAAAATTGTGCGATGAAAGTTGGGACAAGTTTCGTTCCCCCCAAACGGAGTTCTGTAGATACAGTGCTGATTGTTGATGAGGACCACAGCCCTCTGTGTCGGGTGGAAAGTTTGAAAGATCATTTGAATTGATTGAAAATGAGATTCTACTCTACGCTTATGCCTCATTCGTCGACTGATGTTCTTATAGCAGCAGGGTGTAGTACCAATTCGGGAAAAAAGTAAATGTCCGAATTTTATTTAGAATTTATTGTCACAGCCGGTTTTGTTTTTAACCATTGGCAAGTGTGTCAAAGTGTGACAAATGTGGCCAAGAAAAAAAATTGAGACACTTCGAAATGCGAAATCAGATATCTTTCGAATAGACACTTTTAGAGAACCTTTTTTAGGCAGAGAATGGTAAGTAGAAATTGAAATAGGCAAAATAAAAAGGTATTTTGAGAAAATAACCACAGCTCGAGTTATTAACATTGTAGAATTACAAATACGTGAATTTGGAAACATGGCCAACTTTTACTTGCTTACAAATGCCATGCCAGTTTACTCCTCTGGATCCGAAATTGCAGGCAGTTTCCAAAAATACATTCCCTGCAATCCCTACTCTTTTCCCTGTAAATGCCTACCATTCTCCGCCCAAAACGAGTTTTTCTGAAAATGATCTGTGATGCCATGTGAAGCTAGAACTAAGCAAAACATTATTTTGTTCATCAGTTGATTGATACAAATTTCTTATGTATTAAAATTTTCGGCAGACTAAATGAAAGTGAACGATCAACGATGCATATTTAAACTGACAACCTACACCATCATCATTCATTGTATACTAGTCCACTACTTACTATACCAACTTACCTAATTTTTCTAAGACTAGTTTTTGGACAATATCTTTCCATAATTGTAGTGCAGCGTCTTTCTCTTGGATTTGCAATTTTAATGATTCTACTTCATCTTGGAGCTGGTTGATTTTGTCCATTAAGGCAGTCATCTTTGTTTTCAGTCCTATATGACCAGTCGTCACCTCACGTCAGTACATCTATTGATCATGTACACTTGTACATACGACTCATACTGCAAATTAAATATAAAAAACATATAATAATAAACTCAAAAATAACAACCTCCAATATCGTTTTTTATGTAACATTTTACTACAATATAAAATTACTCCCAAACTACATTATTTTGATTGTTAGCTTTTTAAGCTAGAATTAATATTAGATATTATTGTGCCACAAACCTACAGTTGTCATTTGACATTTACACTGACAACTGATTGATAGCAGTTCCCTGGTTCACTTTTCACTACAGCTAAACTCTTGCCGAGTCGCTGTCTGACTAGCTGAGTGGACAGTTGATTGAGTTGGTGTTAGATTACAGAAGAGAATGTCCGAAAGAACTTTTAGTAAAAGAGTTTTCTTTTCTGTCAACTGAAATGGTGACAACAGCATCTGCAACAACAGCAACACCGTAACAGCTGACTGATATCTCCGCAAACCCTTGTCTTGTTCACACACGCAATTGATAGGCAAACTTTTTTCCGTTTACAAATGGACAGATAAACAAATGAATTGAGTTGAAAATATTAGATTAGATTGTAGGATTCGGAGATTGAAGTAGCAGAAGGGTATTGATTGAAGACAGAAGCCAAAGGCCAAATCCCAATAAAAGGCTATAATAGAAACAGCTACGTTTTCCAGAAAGTGAACTAGTTTCAGTATCAGTAGCAGCGGCGCGGACCTGTTGAAAGAAGGGTTTCTGTCATCTTTGTGTGCGTTTGTTACATTGCATTGCTTCTTGCGTTGAAGTTTCGGTTCCATCGATCGAAGTTTGGTTTGGGGTTCTCTTCTTCTCTAGCTGTTCGTTCTCACCTGTATTGCTCTTCGGTGTAGTCTTGTCTTGTCCTTGTCATGTAGTCTTGGTTTATGGCTTATGGTGATAGGATGATATAGAAGGATGATGTCTTCAATGATACTGATTTTCTTGAACTTTAAATGCTACTTTGTCAGTTGTCGTTGTACAAGTACATTACATTGGAAGAAAGTTCATAATGTGGTATGATTTACCACTACACGTAAAGTAGTACGTATTGTATTAGTTGTCTACTACATTACTACAATACATGTAGGTTATCGTCATCGGTTTTGTTCACCACTCGTCCTACTTCTGAAATATTTATTTGCAAGTCGGAAGAAGCAAAGTAAAAATATGTAGTGAACGAAAGGACGACCCCGCATCCCAGATGAATAGTATGTTAAAGCACGAAGAGTTATATATATGTACATATTTTTATGTTTCGACTTTACTGTTGCAATAAAATACAAAGTATATATTCCGATCATTAAACCTGTTATTTTAGTATAGAAAATGCATGTGCGGACTTAGAGAACATATTTATATCATGCTGCTTCCTTCCATGGAATATCCATTAAATACAGAAAATCCATAAATAATGTGTCCATAATTGATAATATAATGTTCTGTTTTATAGCGATATAACAATAAACATTAAAATTCTTTTCCCCATGTATTTGCTTCCATCTTCCAAGTACAAGTTATGTATGAGTTGAGTATGATGAATAATTATAAGTATAAATAACATACCCATAACCCTCTTGTAATTTTGTGCTCATGTAATATGCAGCAAATTAGACGGTTATTATAGGCCACACTATACATACTAGTCATATTATTCATACACTAGCTTATCATCTTATAGATCCTTATTCCTGATATCTAGAGTTATAATAATAAAATGTCTTTATTTGCATTGCACAAAATCTACTGCATGTATGCATCAGATTATTGTGCAAAGCAGTCTGGAACTGGACTAACACTGATAGTCTCACATCGCTAGTGTTTTTATGTGCATGTCCCTATCCATTCTAATCTCCAAACAGAATCAGAATAGATAATACAGACACAGACCTATAGTATATTATATGCATGATAGAGATACAACAGGAAGTATACAGGCACTATAATATAGGCATTGTCCCAAGTCCCAAGGTTAACTTGTATTTTTCATAATTGCAGCGTTTTACAATAGTGACAAGACAAAAGGCTGTGGATAAATATTGCTTTACATTAATTTTCCTCTCACTGACTTAAAAAGGTGCGTTTGTTATTACTACATTAGCATTAACCGTTTGTACAGTATTGCACTGTTCTCGTTATCAATTCCATTCCGGTACATGAGGTAAATAAGTGGTAAAGAGAAATGAAGGAACGTTGGTTGAATTTGGTAGTTAGGGCCTTGCCATTAAAAACTATAGTAGTTATACGAGTTAGATTAGAACAAAAATGAAATTCAATAAAGAAATCGCGAATTTAAATTAAATATCAAATAGATTTTTGGAAATGGATGCTTGCTTATTGCTAAAAGATAAAATTGACTCCTGAAGTTCTGAGAGAAGTAGCACCTCACCTTGCGACTATATCTGTGCGAAACCACACCGTGTATAGATATTGGGATCCTTCTCACGAAATTATAGAAATGCCATATTTATCCATGCTATGTGACAGTCAATCGCAATTGGTAAGTAGGCATCCAGGGATCTGGCAGGTATTATCGACAACCACGCTAAACAACTTAAACTATATTTTTGGTATGAGGCAATTAAGTTTTTCAAACGCATAACAATCATGATAGCTTCAATTCCATAAAATGTAAAGTCGCACAACCCCATGAACCATTAACCATGGTTAGCTTGCAATAGTATAATGTTCACAAATAAACTACCACCAGATACTAAAATTTCATGTTTTACATTTTGCAGTAATGAAGATTTGTGCTTAGTAAAGTTTAATTTTAACCAATAAAACATTTAAGTATTGATACTTAAACGCTTACCTATACCTTGTGCAAGTTGTGCATAAAAAATAATTCTAGCAATTTTCGAGCAACATTAAAGTGAATAGGATAAAAAAACCTATAACCTGCGTAAGTAAACTTTCAATCTACAGGCCATAAAATTTACATGAAGGCATTTACAACATATTTAGTTAATAAACAATTAAAAAGAAAAAATAGGACGAATTTTTAAAATAGTATAGCTCTTTAACTAAATGCATTACATCCAGCCAGGTGTAGTGAGGTGTAGTGTATTTTGCATTTCTGTACGTATTGGAGCTTCTAATGTTAATACGTCATTTATTTACAGGTGATTTACAGTAATATCATAACCGGTCCTGTATATAAGTTTATAGCACATTTCATAGGAATTTCATTTCATGGTCTCACATAGGTACAATTCATTTGCCTTTAAGTACTTACGTGAATTGGTCTGGCATGACAGGTGTTGTACACTGTGATTGGGATGGCATATGTATATGAAAAGGCAGGTACCTATAAGCAAGAGTTTGAAAAACGAAAATTTTTTTGATCAACTGGTTTGCATGAACATGAACTTGTCGGTTGGGCAGTAAACATTGGCAACTGCTAGGGAAATACGCCTGAATTGTGGGAAATACATACGTAAGTGGGCATCAAACGAGAAGCATTCTTAATTCCTATCATTGTACGTAACTTTTGCATTAGGTAAGTACTCACGTATCTCTATGCATTCTTTGATACTTACTATATCCTTATAACAATGTTTGATACACTAGCAGACCAAGTATTTAGTACCGACATGTGTGTCGACGTAGAACTGGCAAGGTACGTAGTATAGGAGCCGAAAAATGAATAGTGCTCAACTTTTAATGTACTTTTGAGAAATTTAGACAGAAATAGACAGACATTTATTTGTGTTGTATTATTACATCCTCATTTTGCATGAGTACGCGTGCAATGCCATATGCATGGCATGCACAGGAGTGAATATAGTGCATTTATGTTTGGCAATAAATATAACAGTCTATGCAGATTGTTTTGTTTGAGTTTCTGTTTTCGGATTCTAAAGACAAAATGTCTATTCGTGCAAGCGTGAATTTTATTGATCCGGAAATGTCTCATTGTCACCCGTATGACATTTTATAGATAAATTAATCGTTAAACAGTGGTACATTACCATGTATAGAATAGTTCCCATCTTCGTAATATTTTTAACATTTATTGAAATCAGTACTACAAAAGAAATTACAAACAACCAAACCAAACCAGTAATAACTAAACTTCCTACTTTGTGTTGTCCTCAAAATTCAGTTCTCGTAAATGATCATTGTGAGAAAGTAGCATCGGATTCTACTATCGATTTTGATTCCATTATCGACTTCAACTTTAACGAACCTGGCTCAGATACGTTGAATGAAACTTTCGGGGAATTGGAAACACAATTTTATCCCACCAAGTAATTTTCAATCAAAATTTTACTACCATCATAGTAAGTAAGGACAAAGGCTACAAAAATTATTTTTGGCAGATCATTTTAAACCCAATGAAAATAATTTAGAAGAAAATATTTCTTTAAATTCGTGATTTCGTTAATCGAATTTCATTTTTATCATTGAATTAGTTGACAAGTTAGAACAAAATTCTAAATATAACGTAAACACAACGCAAACGGATATCTTTATAAATAAAAATGTAGTTTTATAATTCTCATCACAATTGGTTGCCATTTTGAGACAAATCTAAAAAATGAACATTAAATAAACTTACGTTGATTGTAGATCCTCTCCCACCGATGGAATTCCAGTCTGTGAAAATGGCGCATTCAATATCATATTACCAGCAAAGGATATAATAGAAAATTTGGATAAAGGGAATTTCAAGTATAATGGAGATGTCTATTTGCCAGAGGAGTTCTGTATTAGTGGGTATATTTCTACAGAAACTTTTGCTTAAGGGTTTGATATTTATGTTAATATAAGAATTTTATTAATCTTTCCAGAGTTGAAAATGGAAAAGATAGAATAGCAGTACGTCTATGTAATATTAGTCTTACCAGTTGTGGGAGCGGTAGACTATGCTTTCCTAAATGTTGTAAATGGGGTGAAATCGTGGATGTAAATCGCGGTTCTGAAAATTCATATCAAGCCACGGGCCCTAAATGTGTGAAGCATGAAGATGCAGATAATAATTATTCCTGGAAGCCACCAATTTACGATCGGCCTGATCTGCAAATGGACAAAAACAGAATGGAATCTCTTTTGCTTCATTACCATACCGTAGGCTTCCCAACTTGCGACTACGTCGTGATGAGGAACGATGTGAACGTGTGGTAATTGCGTAAATAATCCCACTTATGCATATCCTTTAAGTTGCCGCTTTTTATTAGTATGTGCACTTAGGTGTGTCACTATTTGATAGATGAAGATCAAGTTTCAATGGAAATGGGTACATAATGATATAATTTAATTTATAAAATACGCATTTCTTTATAGGTTCAGGATTTTACATGAAGGCGCAGTTAAAATTGGCCTACAACTTACATATAGACCAGTGTGGCTCTCAGTGTCTTCTCATGAATACTGTATAGATGAACTCAAAGTACAAGTTAATAATGCAAGCAATTCAATACCAACAAACCATAGTCAAATTTTATTTTTCTGCAGCGCTGACAATTTTGACATTTACGTAAGATTTGCTATTTTCAGTTCCATTAACGATACAAAATAATATATTACTACTTTATATGAAAATGGCTCATTTAATAATATGCTTTATTTATTTGTATGTAGATACTGCAAAGAAAACTTTATGGGAGTTTGTATTTAGTATCCGCAGTCTTATTACTCGTAGTTCTCATAATAAACTATTCACTCTGGAGTACACATAAACTCTCAGGATGGACTGTAATTTCCTTATTTACTGCTATGTTCTTCACCTACCTTACTTTTGGAATAGATTTTCTGATCACTGCAGATGGACTTCATGCAAATCGTAGCAAGTACTGCTTTTTAAAGGGTATCTTTACAATCTTTCGTAAAATTTACTAGCATATACATGTATTTGATGATGATTTGCCTATAGACTGATTTATTTTAATGTCTTAAAACTACTAAACAATTTATAACCTTAGAATATCGTTACTTTGTGTAGGCTTAGTGTTGCAATTTTGTTTTCTTTGTCACGGATCAACCTGGGTGGTTGTCAATTACGACATGTTTCGCTCTTTCAGGTACCAAAATGAATTATTAGCTCTTATATAAAAATAATTGTCTTACTTACTGACAATAATATTTGTATGAGTGCCTAATAGTGTTTTCGTTACTTATCTACCTTATATTATTATACCCATACGGGCATTAAGATTAATTTCGCAATTTCATTTCGAATGCTAAAGAAATCTTTACCAACAAATGGAGATGTGGACTAATCGCACTCGTTTAGTAGTATATCTGATATTCTCATGGGGTATCCCAGCAATAATTGTGATTGGGGGCACGTCGTTATATTTTATCCTGTAAGCAACTATATCCATTGCATTATGTATTAAACACAACCAATTTATTAAAATAAAAAATGTGTTCTAAATAGGTACGGCTTGCCAGAAAATAACAAAGGATTCTACGAATACGGCTACATGAGCTGCTACTCACCGATTTTTAAGAAAACGCTGTTTTATAGTTTGGTAACTGTGATTTTGAATGTGACTTTCTTCGTGTTAACGACGATATTAATATGCAGGCACAGAAGAAGTGTAAGAATGGCAACTCTAAACAACAATTGCGCCTTTGGGGACTCGTAAGAATTGATTAAACATTATTTTTAACATCTTGTATATACATACTTTAGTATAGTTTTAATTTGATATTAATTTTACAGGATTAAGTTATTTCTGAAGCTTTCAGTTCTGTCAGGAGTTTTCTTCATACCCTTAGCTGTCGTAGATGTTGTATTTAGTAAGGCACAAACTATTAGTTGGTTTTGGTTCATATTTCGAACAAACCATTTCATAGCTGATGTCTACATTCTTCGAGCCTTTGGATTCAACACCAAGAATGTCGAAGCCCTGAGGAGAAAATATACTTTCTTTAATAGTAATTTTCCTTTTTTTCTGAACATCTCAATTTTAGTCTCACTTGTGTTTTTGTTAAATATAGTCATTACCCATTTTTCAGATATAATGGTTCGCCTGAAGCCACCACGAAATGAAAAATCAATTGCTGAACATAATCTAGCTGTCATTTCTGCTAGTCACAGAGGAAGCCAGAGCATTAGTGCATGCACAGTAACAACTACAGTACCGTAATACGGTGAAGAATGCTAAGTACAATTTAAATACTAATTATATACATAATGGATGCAGATAGTACTATTTGTATGATGACACAATGAATTCATTTTCATTTAATCACAGTCGAGATATATAGTTATATACTGATAAGGAATGTTATATGCATACATATAATTTATGTATGATGTACCCACAATGCATTGCCTTGATTATATAACTACAAATACTAACCAATTATACCCACCTATATTATTACTTCAAAAATTAACTTTACAAACCTGTTTTAGGTTAAGATATTTTAAAACCAATGCAAAATGGATAGTATTATTATACCTTTATACTTCAAATCATTACTACTATTTAATTTACTTGTTAATACTGAACAAAATGTCGTAAAATAAAACAATTTTTAATGAAACAAAATGCTGAAATTGAAACAAACCTTACTGTAATTTGCACATTTTTTGGTAAGTAATAAAATTCTTCAATTTTCATCATTGAATATCATCTGCTGCGAATCATTTTCCAGCATTATGTTATTTCCTCCCTGTTTATTCCGTCTGTAAAATACATGAATGTATCAACCGCTATAAACAAGAACATGGTAAGTGTGTATTACTTTCGTAAGTGTAATCACTAATCTTTGTTTGGACAGAAAGACAAACAAGACAATTTCAAGTTATTTTTGCTGATATATACGGTATACAAATATTTGGTGTACGCTGCTATGTCGCTTCCGCCTATGAAGTGCAGATAATATGTATTATTTAACGATTATTGTTCTTCAAACAAGAAAACAGAAAGTTTAAGATTAGTCTTTGCTTTCATGTTTTGACAGATTAAAACTATTAGATTAGTTCATTCAGTTATATGCAAACAGTCGTGGTCGCCCAATAGAAGCTAATCGACAGATAACAATAATTGGTATTCCATGAAAAAACCAAGTTGTTGTGTCAGGGTAAGCAGAAAATGGTTCTTAAGAACAATTGGATGAATTAAATATTAAAATACTGATCCTTAGCTCTTAATTCTCATATGTGCATGACGTATCTACATTATTATAAAAATAGACTAAGATTTAGATTTAGAGACACGAATAAAGATATTGTGTTTAAGAGCAAATGAGGAAATTACAGGGTATTAAATACCTATATGAACGTATCTATAATTTACGTAGGTATCTAACTGCTTGTGCATAAAATTGTGTTTGTCTACACTACCAACAGCATTGACGTAGAAAGGAACATAAGACAGCCGATTATCAGGGATGTCTAAGGGGGAGCAGATGTAATAGCTATCTAAATGTAAACACATACAGGGTAAATGTCTGAGATCATAAAAAGGCCGCAATAAATTATCATGTTATATTCAAGCATTGATTACGCGGTCCATAAAGTACGTAGGACTTGAGAAGACCGATGAACGGTTGAATTCCAGGAGTTATTGTAAACATACCCTCAAGAATACTAATAAAATCTAAGTACTACAGAAACATGTATTCTCTGTATAACTTAAAATAAATGAATACTTACCAAAATATATGGGAATGTACAGATAATAAAGATATAGCTCCTACGAACATAAAATAATTGTTGTTCCACCGAAAATTTCAAGTGTACAATACAATGTCTCTGATAACAAACTAGAAGTAATGTAGCAGACGATTTGTTATCGTTTTTAATGTCCATTCTTAAATGCGGCCTTCTTTACTTCTACATGTAACTACATTCTTCCTTGTAGTGTATTATTATTGGGTTATTCCATAATACATTATCGTATGCCACATAGTACCTTCATATGGAGAGTTGCGCATGTATTAATTTGTACAATATTACGACAAAAATACAGAAAATAAAGGATGTCATGCATGTACCTAAATAAATACTACAAAAGTATTACCATTATATAATTACTGACCTAAAGTAATATGCTTTAAGTTCTTGTAAGCCACAGTTAAGTTAAATTAATATTTCTGAACCCAAAATGCCAATCGCTACTTAGGATCCAAAAGTTTAAAGGACTAATTTACAAATCAAAAAATATCCCAATCTATATTCAGACGACCTCTAATTATAAATACAGGTATACTGTACAGTTTATTATATTGCTTAGTTATATGTACATTTTGCATATAACCAACTTTGCTGGGTATCAGACATTAATGAAATATTCGATAGTGAATATTAAAAAAGGATTGTATTATCTGCCACATGATACCGGATGCAGCATATTATGTGTCATGACATGACATAATACTCGCGTGTATGCATAACCACTAAGATAACTTTTTTTAGGTTTTTGGCCAAACTTAAACTTAACTAATCCAAACAATTGAACAACACAGATAACATAAGCAAATTAAAATTGAAGTGTCCTCACTTTATACTCCGATACAATTTATACATTTTACATTATATATACGTTTACCTTATTTCTTTATAAATGTATATAGGATCCATAACTATTTATTTCCATCTTACACACTAACAAGTGGTAGTCAACGATAATGTTCCTATTGGTATGATGGCATTCATCAGTCCAGACTATTTTTTGCTTTCCATGTTCATTAGTCGCATTTAATTTTACAACGGCCCCATTTTAGATAATGTTATGGTTAGTTTTCATTGAGACCCAACAACTGCGACTTAAATATAAAAATGGCGTTTGTAATTGTAATGGCACCCTATTAAAATGCAAATCCTTGTGTTTCACACTTAAATGTTACATTTTAAAACGTAATTAGTTGCGCACATTCAGAAGAATTTATTTTGCTGACAGTAGGGGACTTTATGACATGTTTCTGTGTGGTATTCTCCGTGAGTCACAAATAATGAACTGGATAGTTATATCCTGTCCTCCTACTATAATAAATTGTATAAATTGGATGAAGTAGCTATATAAGTATATTTTTCATTATTCAGGAGTCTAGAGGAGTAGATGGACTGGAAAGTGCTGACGTGAATTGTAAATGGTATGGAATTATCCTGTTTATCTGCTTGTACTACTAATTTACTCGACAATATTTTAGCTACCTATACCACAAATACCCATGTCTGCAGTTAGTTGGCATGTCATATTGCTATCACTATCAAGATCAAGAATCGAGCAAAGTAAACCACTCACATGAAGACGAGGCAAAAGTTAAGCAAATTAATTATGCCGTTGAGTGGGTTGGTTATTTAATAATTATCCTTTGCACATAGAGATAAATATGTGCATGTCTCACATAATACATAGAAGAAGTACCTAAACCTATTTTATGCGTAAAACTGATATATATTTATGTTCGTGCTAACTAGGGAAGTACTTAATTGTGGGGGAAATTAATAGGAGAATCGTCATATATAACAGACAGTAAAATGAAAGTATTTTGGTTGACATTTAATACAATAACGTTGTAAATTGGTGTTTGTTTTGAAATGAAATGTCATTAACTGCATATCAAACATGAATGTGAGTCACTATCACCTAGCACTAAGTGCATGTACCACACAAGACCTACATCATTACTATTAGTTCCACTCCGCATTATCACTATTTAGCTACTAATATTCTGTGTCGTCTGTGTGTTCGTGCCACATCCCCATTCTGTGCTTATATACAGCTCAGTAGTAATCCGATTCCATTTCTAACAATTATTCTATACTAGTTGCATTTAACAGTTCATTCCATTTACATACATCAACAGTCTAGTTAATAGTGTCACAAAATATTTGTAGTAGTATGTATTAGCTTCAGTCATTTGGTGGACGTGGAACGTGGAACTAGCATCAAGTTGACAACAACCTGACTGTCTTTCAATCATAGTTGACTCTGTGCAATTTCTCGTCTTATCTATACACACAGTGTTCTTCAATTTACATACCGTATCACTTGCACATAGTTGGATATCCAAAAGGGTTATGATAAACTTGCATATTTTTGACACTACTAAAATGGAAGTGGAAGTGTCTTCTAGATCCAATCTAAGTGTAACTGTACTATAGTTTTGAATATTTACGATACAATAAAGCAATTCTGTTTAATACAACTTAACCGGAGATATAATTACCATAATGCATAGTTTACTTTTTGTGATAATGCTCTGGAGCATATCTCTAACAGCTGCTGAAAGTGAAGTGAATTTAACGATAATTAAGTGTTGTGATTCTCTGTCTTATTATGACATTAAAATGAAGAAATGTAGCTTTGAAAGTAACAGAAAAGTGGAAAATTTGTTCTCAGAGGAAACCCACGAGTTATTAGCAAGGCTGACAGGAAATTCGGCAAGGTCAGATTCTCACTAATTTCCAATATTTTATGTGGTAATGCTTACTTGCGTACAAACAGTATGTGAGATAAGGAACTATAAATAACTGCAGTGGTCAAATGTGGGATTTTTCATTTTCAGCCCTAAAATCATCTCTCGAAATGACGATATAGAATGCCCTACTGGAATTTTGAAGAGAATTGTCATCGATGGTAGCAATGCTACGGAAAATGCATTTGTTATCGAAGATCATAAATTGATATGGAAAAATCAATCATATCCCATTGATGAAATCTGTTTAGAAAGGCAATTCTCTTAGTTTATAATCTACCTACATGCATAAACATACTCTCATTTGAATTTACCTTTTAATTTAGGGATTCCCAAAATCTGATGAACATTTTTCTATGTGAAGAAATTGAATCTCATGATAGTAAAAAAGATACAGTATTTCCTTACCCTTTGAGAACATGTTGTAAAAAGAAAGAAAGTGTCAGGTGGAATGGAGAGAGTTTTTCATGTACATCTTCTAGTGAAGGTAAGTGAGGAAATTCACCAAAAAAATGTATATTTAGAACTGGGATTTGGTTTGTTGTGGTTGTGGACCATATAGTATTCGAGATTATCTATAGAGAATTTGTAACTTAACCCCGGTTGAATGACCTTCAACTCTTCTCTTTTGCAAATACTGCTCTAAAATAGTTGGCAAGTATTTCAGGAAATTAAACTCATTTTTGATGACATGTAGTTGTATGGCTAAATATCTTTTGTGGTATTGAGTACAGAAAAACAAAGTCCGTGATGACTATTTTGTGGTTTTATTTGTTTTTCGCACAAAAATAGATAACATAGGCACTTCTATTTTGCATGCTAAAGGAATTTAGTTGATGAAAGGGGTTTTTGCCACTGACTAAACACTATTTAGGACTATGTTTGCAAAAGGGAAGATTTGAAGATCGCACCTTGCCCTCAAATACTGTATATCCATATCATATTCAGTTTCAAAACTTCAAAACAAAGTTATGGAATATGAGAAATAAATTTCTTTCAGACCATTCCAACCACACAGTTTACAAATCCATAGAAGACGGAATTTATTCAACTCATGCTTATAATTTCTCAAGTGATGAGTATTGCGGGTTTCCTAATTGCAGCTATAAAATGCTTAATAATTCATTAGACACCTGGTAAGCAACAATACTTTTGGCATATCCACACAAAAAATTAGCTGCTATTGGATTCAGATCACTTGAAGGTAGTAAATGTTTTTGTATTTAATTTCAGGTTTGTAATTACAGAGGATGGATCTATTAAAGTAGGTCTAAAATTCTGGTTTCGTCCAGTATGGTTGACTGTGGCTCCGAAAACGTATTGTATAGATGATGTTGTCATTAGTTCTCATGATGCTAGACACACTATAGAGGATATTAGTCTCATGCACAAAAACGAGATACTATTTTATTGTGAATTAGAACGCTTTGACGAATATGTACGGTAAAATAACCTAATTTTCATAACCATTCTTCTTCTTCGGCACTAATGACTTATTTGTCAAATGTTTTAGCTTTTCCATAGAAGATTATTTGGAGGTTTATGCATTACATCGTCCCTTATCATTCTATGCTTACTCCTGATATATGGGTCAGTGTGGGAAAAGCAAAACATGGCTGGATGGACACAATTTAATTTATTCACTTCCCTATTTGTCGTCTTTGGAATAGAAGGACTAAGAGTACTTATTCAACCTAATGGACTTGATGCCAAGCAAACGAACTCATGCTTCGTTGTCGGTAAATAATTTAAGAAACTAAGATTGCATTCGATTGACCATCTATTCTATCGACAAAGTCGTATTGCTTTCATTCTAATAGTTTTTTATCTTCCATTACAGCTGCAATTGCTCAATACTTTTTCTTTACTTTAAATACCACATGGACTGTGATGTGTTTCGATTTGTTTTGGACCTTTTGGTTAGTAACTATACTTATAAATTAGTATTAGTAATAATTACATCATTTTATGGATTAGTCATGATGATTACATTCTTTAATTCTCATTCCCATATTATTATATCTACTTAAAATGCAATTAAATTTCTTTTAACCTTCAAAAAGGCGATTGGAAAGTAGCGATATCCCCGCAACAAAACATCCACGAAGGATATGTGCGTATTTCATAGTCTCATGGATTATCCCAATGGTAGTTACTGTATGCGCTTTTACAGCTGTGTACATAAAAAGGTACTGAAAGACATATTTGCGATGTTTCGCAATTCGCGAACTCAGCGTTTTCATTGGACTATTGAATGAACATATATATATAGTATGATGATCTATATAAACCTTTTGATGTTAGGATAAATTCAGATATATCGGAGATGGGTGTCCTTTCATTCGGTCATCGGAGATGTTCTTCGGCAATACGAGAGTTGGGTTTCACAACTCAAGGATTCTTTTTCCTTGCAAATCTATGCTTTTTCTTGTTCACAGCAATTTTCATTTACAAACATCAAAGAAGCATGAAGAGTGCCAAAAGGGGGAGTACTATCAGGACAGACAAAACCAACTGGGCATCGTATGATTCAGCTTTTTCTTAAATGCAATTAGTTTATTATTTTTGTGCATGCTAACTAATTAGATATTAATACCAAGTATCAAATAGCATCTTCGTTTACATGCTTGACATTGGTATTATCTGTAGTGCCGTTTTTAATGACTGGCATAAGTAGGTTAGCAGTAACTGATATAACAGTATACAAATACAATTAGTAACCCCGATGTAATTAGTTTACTTGTACAAAATAAATGACTTATATTTGTATAGGGGCTATAGGATCTTACATATGACAACAATGCTACTAATTACCCAATGCTATCTCTTTTAGATTGAACCGTAGTTGGTTCCTCAGAAGTGAATTTCCATTTAAATCAAAATACAAGGCAGGCTTATTGCACTATAACAGTATTTGTAATTCATGTTTTTCTCGGGTACCAAGTTAAACTTACTTTACGAATGTAGATTTATACTCAATGACAGATAACAGCCCACTTTCCCTGACAAAATTATATTTAAAGGTTCCTTCTTAAAAATTAAATGATAATTTCAATATTTTCAATGCAGTTTTGCTCAACTTGTAGAGCTACAAATAATATGCACTATATAGATATGAATGCATTATATGTAATATCGTTTATGAAATAAAGTTCAAAATCTTAATAATTTTTACTAATATGGTTTTAATTCCAGGGTGAAATTATTTCTAAAGCTCCTGATTGTAATGGGAGTAACATCTCTAACTCTACCTCTTGACTACTTTTTCGGAAGTCATGATCCACTTAGCTTCTTTGCAACTTGTATCAGAGTGACACATTTCCTCCCTTCGTTGGCTGCCTTTTACATCTTTGGATTTAACCAGAGAAATGTAAAACTTCTGCGTAAGAAATACCCAGCATTTAAAAGTAAGTTGTTTTTAGATTGTTTTGGTGTAGCCTTTTGGGTATAACCTTACGCAAGCATCAAATATTTTTTTCATTATTGGTCTGTTTTCATTTGCATCAGCAATAGCACCAAATGTGCAGAGTGCGGATGCGAACATCTTACTTCTCGATCGGACTCCGTATTTTCCCGAGGCAGCAAATTAGTTTTAGCAGAGTATACGATACGTAGATACAAATTGAGAGTGAGTGAGTCTGCCTAGCTTGCATTTGTGTCATTTGTGTGTTTAGTATAGTGTTATATATTTATGTACTTATGTGTTGGTGTGTCTCAAATTCTCCCCAGTCTCAAGTTTCAACTGGACTGATAGATCGGTTGATCATAAAGTGATGTTACGATGTGTCTTAGACTTAAAGACCTATTTAATGTCGTCTATTAATAATAATAATGTTAGTATATCTCTGCTATATAATATGTCTTACTATTTACAGGGACGTGGGACAGGATATCGTGCAACAAAGACAATCTAACTACAAGTGTTGGCACTGGTCCAGGAAATCCAACACCCAGTGGCGGAATTCGATGATTGTGGCGTATCAATATTGTGCATTGTGTTTGTGCAATACTTGCATGCAAATATGCCATGTAGACAATTTTTACATAAAAATAAATTTTATTTCTATAGGCAGCATAAAATAAGTTCTTTAGATAACTTATTGCCACTGTTAATTATTGAGCCCCCGTGGCCTAATGGAGAAGGCGCTGCACTCCTAATGCAGAGACTGCGGGTTCGAGTCCCGCCGGGGGTACTCTATTTTTTGAGTATGACCAATTCTTTCGAAATACTTTCTCCAGATGGTATCTAAATTGAATTCTGCTATCAATTCTCGCTGTCGGATCATATAAGATCCTTTTACACCTCGGAAATTCTGTACTCGATTGAAATCAATAACTTTTTCTTTCATTTTGATACTTTCTTACCTTTAAATGGTGTTTCACTAAGATAAATATTATTTGGAAATCTTGTCGGTGTTTTATAGCATTAAAATAGTGATTAAGTTATTTATAACTGCTATTGTGTATTCTATTTATCCTGTCCTTTTTCAATTTCATGTAAATGTGGGTTTATAAAAGTGATATCTTCCCAGTGTTTGTCCAACAATATTATGATTCAAAATATAGGCTGGAAATTGTCCGATTTGGTGAATAAAGTTTATTATTTGCACATATAAATCATGCTCATTTAGCTTTTAATTGTTAAAATTAACTAATCACGAGGAAACAAGTCCAAGATGCATAATAATGTTTTCCGTTACTTATAACTATATCTAATTGTCATGTCATAGATGTTTCAATTTACTTTCATCTTCATCCTTTCATCAGAGACAAATCATTTACATAAAGAATGGTGACTTTGGGACTGGGAATGATTTTGTAAATGGAAATAAAAGTTCAATCTATCTCTGACTACCTAAGCTACCTTCAGGTGGCTTCAATCTACTGAACCTGAACCTACACGACATTTTACAAATCTGGTTATACATGTATTGATGGACTCCTAAATTACTCCTAATACCAGCTTATAGTACTATGTGCAGTGCAATGCATCCTCTTCACTCTTCATACAATTCAACAGGGTCGCAGGCAGGCAGAAAAACATTTCGGGGAGGGGGGCGACAAATTAAAAGTGAAAAAATATATATGCTATTTTCAAAGCAAAAATTCCTTTCGTTTCTTCGATTTTGAGGGGGGAGGGCTGGCGGCGGCTCTGCAATTCAGCTTAACATTTCTTTACAGTTAACTAATGTTCAAGATATTGAAAATTAAACTGATTTGCAAAGCAATCACAAAGTTATGAATAGATATCTGAATTATATAATATCTGATAACTCTGAAATAATTAAAAACATTCAACTTATATCTGGTATTGGAGAAAGAAGTACTTTTTAGGAATCATATTGGAGTAAAATCTTTTAGGAGTGATTCCCTCGTAGGAATCGGTCCCGGATAGCACAAATCGTTATATTATACGCAGTACACGCAGTCAGAGAGCATTGCGCATACTAGTAGATACTTATAGTTTATAGTCAGCATAATATTTCAATTCTAGGTTCTTTGACTACATACAAATACTACATAATATACGAATAACTAATATATTTGACAGTATTACTTATCAGAACCAGGTACGTGTATCCAGGAATTTGCCTACACACCAACACAAACACCAACATGTATTGGCAAAAATAAGACATTTTTGCGCGAAAATTTTTACGATATTTATTAATCTTTTTTGACAAAAAAATTCCCTTTTACTCGGAATTGCATAGTCCAAAGACGTGGTCAGTAACTTGGTAATTTCTACTAACTTGTTTTCTTTGGCCATGTTACATCATAGACATTTTTGTATAAATGGAATGGAGAATGTTGTTTGAGAGTTGTTTCGAGTTGTGTTTATGAACCTGCTTCATGAGATAGTGTAATAATATTTGAATAACTAAATAAATAAGGATGTCTATGAGAAATGCCGGCTCTGTTCTGTTGATGAGAACTTTTGTATTTTAAAGAATGACTTTATTACGTTGAGGAGTGACATATATGCAGACAAAAATTAATTGCAGTTCAAAAATCAATAATGTTCATCTTCCTATCATTCTTGAATGCCACAAGTAAAACCTTATAGTAAAAGACTCGTAATTTGAAGAATGAAGAAGTCTAACTAATCAACTAAATGCTTACATCTTCTCAATCTCAATCTCAACTACAAACTAATACGCTTTAAACGTTAACAATTTCACATGTTATTAAAAATACTTTAAAAAATATACAGCTTACAGTCCGAATTATCTCATGGAGATAATTTTCAAATCGAAACGGAAAAATCTCTGGCTTCTCATTGGTCGATGCATTTTTGAAATTGACCAATCAGAGCACAGCATTTCATTTCAAATTTTATATGATTTTCATAAAGCATTCCCAGGGGAAATATTTATTGAAATACTGAACTTTGCATTACAGAATTGTGACTTGTGATATAAACAAATGCAGACTAACTTTTTTAGCATGTATGATTACCATTATCAACATCGTAAATTGAAAAAAATGCAGACTTACACTTTAGCATAACATCATCCGCATCCTATAAGCTTCAATACTATTTCATTGCGTACTCAATCCGATGAAATGATACAACTAAATTTCGAATTTTAATAAAAACACCATAAGTAGACTAGACTATAGCTTTGCTGAAAGGAGCAATGGTTGACACTTGGTTTTCAGTTCTGCATAGTGTATTACTCACTCTGAGACAATACAATTACAAGATATCAAAAGTAATGTCGGTGGATGTGTGACATTCGGATGACACGTAATTCTGGTGTTATGTATAGTTGTGTAAATAGCCCAATAATAGATTTCTAATTTGTATTTGTAATATGTATACGTGTTTATCAAATAGGTAATCATTTTGTAATGTTATAATGTCCAAATGATATATGATATATAATTAAGCTAGTCCAGTCTACTGATGTATTATACGTCAAAGTTGTAACCAAGTTGTAACAATAATTTAGCTAAAGTCTACTCTATTATAACGTTCTCACAGTTTAAAGTTAATCCATTAGCGTGTTTTAATTACATGAGGTTAGTACAGTGTATCTATACGATTTATGATGGTGGTGATGGTATCCATATCCATACATGCTAAAAATAGTTAGTCTGCATGTCTTTATACACAAGTCACAATTCTGTAATGCAAAGTTCAGTATTTCAATAAATATTTCCCCTGGGAATGCTTTATGAAAATCATATAAAATTTGAAATGAAATGCTGTGCTCTGATTGGTCAATTTCAAAAATGCATCGACCAATGAGAAGCCAGAGATTTTTCCGTTTCGATTTGAAAATTATCTCCATGGGATAATTCGGACAGTACACAGAAAACTTGCAGAACTAAACGTATAACAGATGATTTGGAGGGGGGCGAAAAAATTGGTTCACTCCCAGACCAGTAAGCATTGAGTAAAATAATATTATTACTACTTAAATATTTTATTGGCATAAATTTTGTAGTTCGATAAACTGCAAAATTCGAAAACGTCGCAAAGAATCCTTGCCAACTAACATACTATAGTACAAAATATACACGGGGCATTTTTCTCCAGTCCTCATTTAGAAATGACTCATTATAGGTAAATTCAAAAAAAATGTCGAACCGACCACTAAACCGAATGTGAATGGGAAAATGTGGGAAAATGTGATACGTTTGGGTATCACGCCAACCCAACACTAACCACTATCTTAGGGTTCGGAACAGTGCCGTATTTAGAAGTCGATTTCGGAGGGGGCAATGACGTCATAAACTTATATATGTATTGGGGATAATCGCGTAATGGGAAAATTTTGGCATATTTCGTCTAAGATGAGTCAAAAACAGCCTACATTTCACATAAAATCGCGCGAAGCGGGAAATTTTTTGGTATTTTCAGAAAAAATTTTCCCTTTTCTTGGATTTCGGGGGGGGGGAATTGCCCCCAATGCCCCCCTCTCAATACAGCCTTGGTTCGGAACAAGTGAAAATGTATGAAACAAACATGACTAATGACATGACTACAGCCGATCCCTAATTCCCCCCACTTGGGGATCTCTATGTAAATAAACATTCGCCAATGACGTCATTGGCGAGCTTTTCCCACCCACTTTTCAATTTTTAATTTCCCATAGGGATGATGACAATATTCTACTAAAAATTAAATTACCTTAGTAACAATTCTAGGTGTTAGTTTTTCATGGGATTCTTAAACCCAAATGTGTTATCGGAGTCTACAATCAAGTTGACTCAAGTAGGCAGATCTGACAGAACTACTGAGAGTTTAGGTATTCAAAATTGGCCAGTGAGTTGAATAACTAAATAAAGTGTATAAAAATAAAGCTTGTAATTTTCGTTTTTAACGAGTTATTTCTGAGGCTCGGTACATTACATTGAAATTCTTCCCAATGGACGGAAATAGTATTTGAGATCATCAGTTCTCATTCACCTAAACCACGGAATATGAGTGACAGTGGTACTACACTTGGGCCTGGAGTTGCTACACGTAAAGATTCAGATGAAGAGATACTCAAAAAGAGAGGTTACAAACTGGGCAAATTGCTTGGGGAAGGCTCTTATGCTAAGGTATCGGTCAGTCATATACTACAGTATATTTTCATTTTTTCATAAATACCAATGTTTAAGTCTTCAGAAAATTATGTGCAATAGAATAATATATTGAGAATACTAAAAAAATAGAATTTCTCCTGATTTGTCACCGACTAAAATTGAAGCAGAAGTACTATTTTTAACACAGAAAAACAGATCTAATCCAACTAAATCTTAACCATTATTTACCTAGCCAGAATATTTTTATTTTTACCATTCTCCAAAATGAACCAATGTGTACATGATTCCACTTTGTATAGTATAAATAACCGTCTTTTTGCCAAGCTAAGTAAATTGGTGAAAGTTTCCTGCAGTGCTAACATAGGAAAAAAGAAAGCATACTGTGTGTTGTGTATAATTTTATGTGGCCGACTCACTGAGTTGTTTTCATTGAAAAAGTAGTTTAATTTATACAATGATGATAGCAGCAATGATCATATGTGTACACACAAAGTAGTATACAGTTTGTATTTATGGTGAAAACATCACTCATCATATTTATATTGTATCTTTCTTACCTTTTTTACGCTAGTCGTCGAAAAAAAATTGGGATTTCTGCCAGAAAGTGTTAAGTAAACTTTTCGTCAATATAGCCACCATGCATGCAGTAGAGAAGTACTTTGTACTAATTTCTAATTTAAACAGTGTGCATATACGAATAACTTTTACATTTCGAGGCCTAAACTCTCACTGGGGAAAGTTTATTATGGAGTAGAATACTTAATTTCCTGGTAGGTGAAATGAAAAGGCGGTGATTAACTATGGATTGTACTAGTTAAATTGCTTGTCTGTTTCAACAGGTATTTCTTGCTGAATTTTTCGACAGCAAAAATGAAGGCAAAAAGCAAAAGTTGGCATGTAAGCTTATAAATGCTGGCACGGCTCCAAAGGACTTTCTTAAGAAATTCTTTCCCAGGGAAGTTGACATCATGAGTCGAGTCAATCATCCATATTTAGTACGTGTTCACTCCATTTTACAAAGAAGACAAAAGTATTTTCTATTCATGCAATATGCTGAAAACGGAGATTTATTGGATTTCATTCGAACAAATGGGGCAGTAGTGGAGCGACAAGCTCGAGTCTGGTTCTCCCAGATAATTAGAGGTATCTTTAATCTGTATTTATCATTCATATACCCCAAACTTTTATTTGAAAATTTCTGTAATTGCTATATTGAATCTTCCACCAGGAGTTAAGTATATGCACGACAAAAATATAGCACACAGAGATCTCAAATGCGAAAATATACTTCTTACCGCTGCTTACAATGTCAAAATCTCCGATTTCGGATTTGCACGGTACTACTATGGCGGGGAAGGAAATCCTAAATCTGAAACATTTTGTGGTTCTGTATCTTACGCCCCACCAGAAATTATTCGTGGCTCGGCATACGATCCTATGCTTTCCGATATTTGGTCTATGGCTATCATCTTGTTCATCATGCTGAATAAATCAATGCCATTTGACGACCAAACTTTAAAGAAGTTGTACGAAGCTCAAATGAGCCGTTCTTGGAAATTCCGGTCTAAAGTAAACCATCATTTAAGACAATTTATTTTCACTCTTTCATTGAGAATTGTAACACCATAATCCTTCTTTATTTGACTTTCATTTTCTCTGCGTAATTCCCTAAAAAACTTTCACCAGTATTTTCACCAACATCTTAAGCGACTTGTACAAAATTTTGGTGTGGTAAAAGATAGGAAGTCAACTATTTACTTTGTGGATCGTTTGAGGAATTAAATGTCTTCTTAAAAATGAATATTTTTTGAATTACCGCAACGCAGATGAAAGACAAGCTGTCCCCAGAAGTAAAAACTTTTCTTTATAATCTACTGGAGCCGGTGGCTGAAAGACGCCTCACTCTTGAAGAAATGTACAATGATGTTTGGTTTACAACGGGATCCCAGACAAACATTGGCCCTTTAAATATCCCGGATAATGTTCCCAGAGCAAGCATGTTCCAAAGAACTGAAAGCGCACGTAATATTGGAACTGATGGAGGCGTTCTTATTACAAACACGGATACATCTACTCATCATGTGCCTGCCCACGTATTGGCACATGCATCAAGTAGATCTGGAGCCCCGGCTGATTCAAGGCTCATCACAACCCGGAAAGCTGGAGACATGGAGGAAGGTCCTTCGGTTATGAATGTTCACGATAGGAAGTAAATCAAATTACAAATTGCTGTACAAACATTAATATTCCTATATTCTGATATTACAAAATTAATTCAGTGTCAGACTAAGAATATCTCATACCCACATCAAAATTGCTTTTATAAGGGCATTTTTATGTACTTTATTAAAAATCAAAAGCTATACTCATGAAAATGAAACCCCTTACTTGAAAGTAGCTTAATACAAAATTATACTCCCTGTCCCTCTGATACAAAGTGGATAGAGGTAAATGGGATAATTCGGACTAAAAAAAACCAAAGGTGCCACACTCCATTTAAAACTATTTTCATCCAGAGAGAAAAGAACAGATGTTTGCCGCTGACTGGATTCGTGATAGCTGTTAAGTATTTATAACAACGTAAAAAATTTAAGTTCGGAGCTATTTAAATAGATACTTCATTATCCTAGCTTATAGGAAAGCATAGCTTTTCGAAAGATCAATTTGTTTTTATCATCTTAAACTTCAAGAATTAACAATTTTGTCACGCAGAGGTTTACGTAAGCATACATAAAACTATAATGCACCATGCACCAGTAAGTAGCTTTGTGGTGTCTGTAGTATTCAGTACATGTATACTTAAGTTGACGATTCTGATGACAGTGGAGATAGTTGTCTAGAGCCTATGACCGATGAAAGCGGATGAAAACCGAGGAAACCGGATGAAAACCGAGGAAACCGGATGAAAGCCGATGAAAACGGATGAAAGCCGATGAAAGCGGATGAAAGTCAAATGTTGCAATAAATATTCCACCTGAGAATGTTTATGAAAATCATATAAAATTTTGAAATGAAATACTGTGTTCTGATTTTCTGATTTATTATAATGTTCTGGCCGCCTCCCCTCATTGTCGGCCATCAACTAATTTGTAATGAATATCATTACAAAACTTGAGGCATTTTTAGAGGAAAACTGTCTATACCCATTTGCTAGGCAATTGGGTATAGGTTCTAGACATTGAAGATAGTCTATAGTCACGTTGAATTAAATAGGATTTAATAAATACACCTATTTATCAGCATTATTATAATTTTATACATTACATGTACATGAATGGCCATCACAAATAAGCATATTATCATGTAAGCGAATTACAATGAAAATTCTCATCTTGCCTCTGTCTGTAGCTGTACTGTGTATTATATGTACAATATGTAGTAATAGTCGTCGTCGTTTTCCTCGACTTGAACCGAGGGTCAAATTCAAACCTTTTGGACTGGTTACGATCTCAAACTAATAACTAACCGTAACCCCGTTTCCTGTGTCATGGGGCAACGGAAAGTGGGATAATATCCGGCATGGTTTGGGCTTGCTTGACTTCTTGGCTTGGCCCGGGCCCGTATTTCTTATCGATAGTGTCGACTACTCTTGTGTCGGTTCGGTAATGGCTTGAGTTTCATTGATACAATAATAAGTGATAAGAATAGAATACAGGAAATCTTGATTAGAAGTAAGGAAGGCTCTCTCTAGCCTATAATATTATTATCTCCATAAAGATCATAAGTGGCGGCCCAGCGATAATAACCCATAGATAGATAATCATCATTTATATATTATAGAAATGGTGCTAAACGAAGCTAGCACAATGATAAGTGAAGTAACATTGGAACATGTTTGGGGCCACTATAATTCATTCTCTCCAAGCAATCCCATTTTTATTGCAGTAATGATTGCATGTATTGCAGTAATTGTAACTTCGTCTTCGACAACAAGAGAAGTGGAAGACGAGTAAGTAATGCATATTTTATTTTCTTGAATAAAACATTCAAATAGTATTAAAAATCTGTATTTGTTTGGAATAGAAGTATTGAAAAAAAAGTGAAGGCGAAAGAATTCCGCCCACCATTAAAACATCTAGTTAGACCGTCGTATTTGTGGAAACAATTCAAAAGTATGCTCCGATTTCACAGAGAAAAATTTCTTAGCAGCTTTGTGGGTGCTTTGTACATCATCAGTTATCGACACGAATGGGGAATATATCGTAAATATGACCCTAGTAAGTATAAGCTGCGTCGGAATAAAAAAGAACATAGATGTACTAAAAATCCCAAATCATGTTGGGCTTTATTGCTTGAAAGCATTGGTTTCCGGAAAAGTAGCTCAGTCCCTCCAGAAAAACGATTCAGCCGACTCAACTCGGTTTATAAAACCAAGAAGCACGAAGATGATTTGCTCTTAGACCACGATCACAACCAGTGCCAGTTAATCACAATAAATGTTAGTGGTTCCAAGTTTATAACTCAGTTACGAACTTTCAGTCACTTCCCTGATTCATTGCTGGGAAACGATGCTTTGCGAGAACCATTCTATGACCCCGAAACAAGAGAATATTTCTTTGATAGACATGGAAGGAGTTTCGAAGGAGTTATGTACTACTACCAGAGCGGAGGGATATTAAAGAGACCTAATGGTGTTCCACTTGAAGTTTTCATGGGGGAGCTCACTTATTTCCAAATGAAAGACGCGTTACAGAAATCGAAGAAAAGTGATACAGAATTGCCTCCCCAACTACCAAAGAACCTTCTGACTAGAAAAATTTGGCTGTTGTTTGAATACCCAGAAAGTTCCCCTCAAGCCTACATTATTGGCATCTTATCAATATTTGTAGTCGCTGTATCAATATTCACGTTTTGTGCCATCACATTACCCGCAATGGCCTATACTGCTTCTGACGATATAGACGCAATCAAAACTACAGAAAATGATAACATCTTCGCCAGACGACTAGCACCATTTTTTGTGTTGGACACTGCATGTATCTGTTGGTTTGTTTTTGAAGTGGTAATACGATGTTTGTCATGTCCCAAAGCGAAAGATTTCTTCACAGATTTCATGAATATAATCGATATAATAGCCATTCTTCCTTATGTCTTCAATATCATCTTTAGTGAACAGGCAGGAAAAGAGAGTGTAATACACACTTCTGAGGAGCCTCAAGCCAATATTATGAATGATGCCACTAATGGAAATATAACTACTGTTTTGAAAGTGGCTCGTCTTGTTAGAGTATTTAAGCTCTCTCGTCATTCCTCTGGTATTCAATTAAAAATAAGGTTTACCTATTCTTCTTTTAGTGGTTAACTTGGCTCAATACAATTCTATATTATGAACATGGAAATTGTTTCACCAAAGCCGATTTCAAAGATCTTCACTTATATGTCTATTTCGCATCTTAATTTAATCTGCTTTACAGGTTTGAAAGTATTGGGTAACACTTTAAGGGCATCTATGAAAGAATTATCATTGTTGATTCTATTTCTCATGATTGGTGTGGTGTTTTTCTCCAGGTAATCAATAATGATCTGTTACTCTATTCACATTTAAGAAAATAAATAAGGAAATAGTATTGAGCTGGTCAACAAATTCTCATCATGTATATTAAACACGATATAATAAAGGATATATGCATAATTAAAAAATGTTGTTTCAAATAGCATAATATACTTTGCTGAAGAACCCGAATACAGTACACCATTCCAGTCGATTCCAGGTGGGTTTTGGTGGTCAATAGTCACAATGGTACGTAAGTTATGTTGATTAACAGCATATTTCTTCTTATCGCTTTTTTCAAATTCTCAAATCTTATATGGAAATTAATCCTTTTACAGACCACAGTGGGTTATGGCGATGTAGTTCCAGTGGGCGTGTTAGGTAAACTGGTTGGATCCGTTTGCAGCTTGGTTGGTGTCCTAACACTGGCCTTACCGGTACCTATTGTTGGAAGGTAAATAAAATTTGAACCTTTCTTTATGAAACAATACAAATATTAATCACATACCTATAAAAGTTTGACTTTGTAACAGCAACTTTGAGTATTTCTATCATGGTAATTCGTCCAAGAAAAAGAAGATAGAATATGTTCACGTAGAAAATTGTCCAAATCGTAACAGAAATTATATTGAGAGAAAAAGTGAAAAATTAAGAAAATCTTATACAGACGATAGCGATTCAGATTTTGAACCTTTAAAATATGGTACAAAGGTTAAAACCGTTACAAAATAATACAAGTATATAAATTCCTAAAAAGTTGAAGTTGAAAGCGAATTTTTTAAACCTAAGTATTACTTTAATATCCTGTCTTTAAACTATGTCCATACCATACCACAAACTTGGCTGTAGTTGTTATTAATAAAATGTTTTAGGCATTTTTAAGTTGAATTCAATTGCTACCACGCTTATTTATTTACTAAAATTCGAATATTTCGAATATGCTTTCTTTTACATCACTTACCAACTATCATAAAATAGTTTCTTTGCAGCTGCTACAATATTTTATACTCAATTGTCAATTACTCACAGCCACTACCTTTTTCTTTGGAATTTTCCAGTTTCGACTTGCGAATGTGTACTGCATTGTTCACAGTTTTACATTTCACATGAATATTTTTAGCAGTCTCATAATAGTCTCATCTCATAGTCGCTTCTCAGTCTCATTTCACATTTGTTGTGTTGTGCGTTATCTCAATATGGTAAGCCGTAGTGGTGTTGTCGTCGTCGTCTGCGGATGCTATTGCTGCGGCCATAAGACTCCCTTTACCATAAGCCTCCCTTTACTATAAGCCTTCGCTCACTCCTTCCACTACTCCAATGCCAAGCAACAGCTACCATCTCAATATGGTAAGCCGTAGTCAACCCATGGCTAAGCCATCTAAAATCTAGGGTTATAGTAGGAGAGCCAAAACCATTACCTTTTTGGTCCAACTAATACCTGCGAACAGATAAAAAGTGGCGCATTGGTATTCTAGAGCGCAGAGTCTAGAGCCACTATGTTAGTAATGCGAACAGAATAAATGTAGCATCTAACGGTGTAATTTTACAACAGTGTGATTCAAGTAGTAGCCCTGTCAACTGACAGAATCGCTGGTGTCTTTGACAGCTCCGCTACTGTCCTCGTCCCATCCACACTATTATCCTTCCAGGTTACCCTATATATCTATCTTCCTTGGCCGTAGTGGTGTTGTCGTCGTCGTCTGCGGATGCTATTGCTGCGGCCATAAGACTCCCTTTACCATAAGCCTCCCTTTACTATAAGCTCACTCCTTCCACTACTCCAATGCCAAGCAACAGCTACCAACACAAGATTCGATAACCCGCCAATAAGACACCCGACAACCACCAATACAATACCCGACTACCACCGATCCAATACCCCGACACCCACTGATACAATACCCGACTCCCACCTGGATATATTACCCTACTCCCATCAACACATTACCCGACTCCCACCGATACAATACCCGACTCCCACCGGTACAATATCCGACTCCCAACACCACATTACCCGACTCCCCACCGATACAATACCCGACTCCCACCAACACAATACCCGACTCCAGCCAACACAATATCCGGGACTCCCACCAACACATGACCCGACTTCGACTCCCACTCAACACATGACCCGACTCCCACCAACACATGACCCGACTCCCACCAACACGCATGACCCGACTCCCACCAACACATGACCCTGACTCCACCAACACATGACCCGACTCCCACCAACACATGACCCGACTCCCACTGATACAAACCCCGACTCCCTACCGATACAAACCCCGACTCCCACTAATACAATACCCGACTCCCAAACCAACAAATGACCCGACTCCCACTGATACAATACTCGAATCCGGTTAACACAATATCCGACTCCCACTGACACAATGCCCGACTCCACCAACAAATGACCCGACTCCCACTGATACAATACTCGAATCCAGCCAACACAATATCCGACTCCCACCGGTACAATATCCGACTCCCAACACCACATTACCCGACTCCCACCGATACAATACCCGACTCCCACCAACACAATACCCGACTCCAGCCAACACAATATCCGACTCCCACCAACACATGACCCGACTTCGACTCCCACCAACACATGACCCGACTCCCACCGATACAATACCCGACTCCCACCAACACAATACCCGACTCCAGCCAACACAATATCCGACACCCACCAACCCATGACCCGACTTCGACTCCCACCAACACATGACCCGACTCCCACCAACACATGACCCGACTCCCACCAACACATGACCCGACTCCCACCAACACATGACCCGACTCCCACCAACACATGACCCGACTCCCACCAACACATGACCCGACTCCCACCCAACACATGACCCGACTCCCACCAACACATGACCCGACTCCCACCAACACATGACCCGACTCCCATCAACACATGACCCGACTCCCACCAACACATGACCCGACTCCCACTGATACAAACCCCGACTCCCACTGATACAAACCCCGACTCCCACTAATACAATACCCGACTCCCACCAACAAATGACCCGGACTCCCACTGATACAATACTCGAATCCGGTTAACACAATATCCGACTCCCACTGGACACAGTGCCCGACTCCCACCAACAAATGACCCGACTCCCACTGATACAATACTCGAATCCAGCCAACACAATATCCGACTCACCGGCATAATATCCGACTCCCAACACCACGTGCACCGACTCCCACCGATACAATACTTACGACTCCCACCAACACAATACCCGACTCCAGCCAACACAATATCCGACTCCCACCAACACATGACCCGACTTCGACTCCCACCAACACATGACCCGACTCCCACCAACACATGACCCGACTCCCACCAACACATGACCCGACTCCCACCAACACATGACCCGACTCCCACCAACACATGACCCGACTCCCACTGATGAAACCCCGACTCCCACTGATGGGAAACCCCGACTCCCACTAATACAATACCCGACTCCCACCAGCAAATGACCCTGACTCCCCACTGATACAATACTCGAATCCGGTTAACACAATATCCGACTCCCACTGACACAATGCCCGACTCCCACCAACAAATGACCCGACTCCCACTGATACAATACTCGAATCCAGCCAACACAATATCCGACTCCCACCAACACATGACCCTGACTCCCACCGGGATACAATACTCGACTTCCACCAACATAATACCCGAATCCCTGCTAACACAATATCCGACTCCCCGTCCAAATTACATGGTATTTTTTTTTAAGAAAAAGCAATCCGTTATGGTACAAATTAATTTAGTTCATATAAAATATTGGCAGAAACTTTTAAAATATACAATGGGGTTTGGGTAATTTTTTAATTAATTGATATTCAAGCTATGTAAAACATGGAAATGTCATTTAATTAGGTAATTGGTAATAGAAAAATGTAAAAATTAGGTAACTACTGTTTTGCAAAAACCTATCAATCTAGATAACTTCCTATGAACAATAATATAAACTTAATTTCTTTCGTGTAGTCGGTAGGCAAATCCGGACTACACGAGAGTTGACTCCCAAATACACAAAAAAGCCAGATGGAATTTTTACGGCTTATTTCGCAGATGGAATTTTAAGTGTAATTTCGCAGGTGGAATTATAACGGGTAATTCCATAGATGATAATTTGCGTTTAATTTCGCAGATGGAATTTAGGTGTAATTCTCACAGGTGGAATTATAACGGGTAATTCCATAGATGATAATTTGCGCGTTTAATTTCGCAGAAACGTTTTAACTGTAATTTCATAAGTAGAACATGTACGGGTAACGTTACAGAGAAAGGGTAATTTCACAGCAGGTGATATTTTTACGGGTAACATAACGGCAGGTAGTTTTACGGGTAATATCACGGCAGGTAGTTTTTACGGGTAATATCACGGCAGGTAGTTTTTACGGGTAATATCACGGCAGGTAGTTTTTGATGGGTAATATCACGGCAGGTAGTTTTTACGGGTTAATATCACGTTTTGGCAGGTGGAATTTTGATGGGCAAGGGCACATGGGCGCGATTGGATTTTTAATGAGCAAGTACACAATAGGTGGGATTTTGATGGGCAAGTGCACAGTAGGTGGGATTTTGACGGGGTAATTCTACGTAGAATTTTTGAAGCGTAATTGCACGGCTGATCGAATTTTGACATACAATTTCAGGGGGTAACTTCCATACGATGGGTGATTGGTAACTTCATTATCTGCTGAGGTTGGTACTACTTACTCTATGTTCTACTGTGTACTCCACACTTAATCCATATTCTACTCCACACGTACTCCATATTCTACTCCACACGTACTCCATATTCTACCCACACGTACTCCATATTCTACACCACACGTACTCCATATTCTACTCCACAATGCATCATATTCTACTCCACACGTACTCCATATCCTACTCCACACGTACTTTCCATATACTCACTCCACACGTACTCAATATTATACTCCACACGTATCTCCATATTATACTCCACACGTACTCCCATATTCTACTCCACACGTACTCCATGATTCTACTCCTCACGTAGTCCATATTCTAATTGCTCACGTAGTCCATATTCTACTCCACAAGTACTCCATATTTTACTTCCCTTTACTCCTATATTCTACTCCATGCGTACTCCATATACTACTCCACACGTACTTCATATACTACTCCACACGTACTCCATATTCTACCTCCATGCGTACTCCAATACTACTCCACAAGTGGCCCATATACTACCCCAATAAGTATTCATATACTACCCCACAAGTACTCCATATACTTACCTCACAAGTACTCCATATACTACCCCACAAGTACTCCATATACTACCCCACAAGTACTCCATATACTACCCCACAAGTACTCCATATACTACCCCACAAGTACTCCATATACTACCCCACAAGTACTCCATATACTACCCCACAAGTACTCCATATACTACTCCACACTTACTCCACATTTATCAGAATAAATTTTACAAATTTTACTCTTGAAAATTTTGAAATGTTTTAAGGAATTCGGAATTCAAGCGTTCTGTTACTACCCCGTCCGTAGGACGGGTAACTTTACTAGTATGAATTGTGTATGTATGTAGTTGTACCGTTGTACGACGGTTGAACTTCTTATTCTATATGGTAAGCACCGGGGTTGTCGTCCCAGCTGCGACTATAAGCCTCCCTTTACCATAAGCCGGAGCTCACTTATTCCGTCTTCCCCGGTAATGCTAACTAACAGCCGTTTTAACTGAGAGTGTGGAAGTTCCACCCTCGACCTGACTTCTACAAAAACGACAGCCGACTACATGGGGCCCAGCCCAACATCCACCAACACGACAGCCGACTACATGATACCCAACACCCATCAACACGACAGCCGATTACATGGGACCCGACACCCACCAATACGACAGCCGATTACATCGGTCCCGACACCCACCAACACGACAGCAGATTGGCGCGAGACCCCACACCCATCAATACGACAGCCGTCCAAGTATACCCGACACCCACAAACCTGGCAGCCGACTACATGGGTCCCGACACCCACCAACACGACAGCCGACTACATGGGACCCAACACCCACCAACGAGACAGCCGACTACATGGGACCCGACACCCACCAACACGACAGCCGACTTCATGTGGGACCTTCATGAGAATTTATATGAAACGCAATTGAACTTTTTTAATGCCCATTTTTAACTTTGACTATCAAAATGAAGACAAAGTGAGGGCGCGGTATTCCAGCAACCAATGGACCAACTAACCCTAAAATCAATAGGGATCGTCAGTGGTCCATAGGCATTGTTTCTGCCAAGCTTGGTCAATATCCGTCTTTGCGTTCCGAAAGTTATCGTGGGTACGGACGGACGGGAGGTACGGACGGACAGACTGTGCGATTTCTATAAGCTGCCTTATTCAGGTGAGCTAAAACCTACAGCAAGCCGTAACAGAAGGTCGCCTGAATAAAGGTTACAGTGTACACACATTTTGGTAAACGAAAAGTACTCGAACGTAATACAAAACCGAGCGTACAGATTTTGAATTAAACTTTCAGAGTTGAGTCTTTGTATATGTAGCATTACGACATATCTTAAAAATTCAAAAAATTGATATTATAAGGAAACGAAAGCTATATCATTTAGAAAAATCAAACAAGAAAATCAAAATTGACGTTAATTACATTATGAAACCCAACATGAAATCAAAATTGATAATTGTTACTATGAAACCCAACATGCAAAATCAAAAGTCTGATAAACTGTTAACTATGAAAATGATTCTTAAAATCAAAATTGATAATTGTTGACAGATAATGAAAATGGAATATAAATCAAAATAATTGATAATTATTGACTGTGAAAATGAACATAAATCAAAATAATTGATAATTGTTGACTATGAAAATAAACATAAATCAAAATAATTGATAATTGTTGACTATGAAAATCAACAGAAAATCAAAAGTGATAATTATTGACTATGAAAATCAACAGAAAATCAAAATTAATAATTGTTGACTATCAAATTCAACAGAATGTCAAAATAGATTAATGATGACTATCATTAATCTATTTATATCAGCTAATTTGGCTATCAATTTAAATATAAATGCGAAATATATTTATTTCAAAATACTATAATAGATTATTTTCGAAAGTTTTATTTACGTTATTATAGCATTTTTAAATTTGGTAGTAGCGGAGTTACATATTTATAATTTAGCTAACAATTTATAGGAAACGCAATTGAAATTTTTATGGTCCATTTTCGGCTTTGATTAACAAATAAAGACAAAGTGAGCGTGCGGTGTCTCAAAGCAATTTATAAAACCGATTTGAACCAAAAAATCAATAGGGTTCGTCACCACTCAGTAGGCATTGCTTATGCTGAATTTGGTAAACTTCGGTTAATGCGTTCGAAAGGTGTCGTGGGTCCGGACGGACGCATGGACAGACTGTGTGGTTCTATAAGCTGCCTTAATCAGGCGAGCTAAAAATGCGAAATATATTTATTTCTGTCCTATTGTAGTTATTTTTCCAGTTTTATTTACTTCATTAAAAAAGTCTTAAATTTGGTCAAATGCGGGTGAATATTTTATACTATGGATGAAACAGTTTATAGGAAACGGAATTGAAGTACGCTCATTTTCTACTTAGACTATCAAAATGAACTTACGAAGTGAGCGCGCGGTTTCTCAGCAACCAATGGACCCATTTACCCTAAAATCAATAGGAATCGTCAGTGGTCCATAAGCATTGTTTTTGCCAAGTTTAGTCAATATCCGTAATTGCATTCGAACGTTATAGTGGGGACGGACGGAACGACGGAAGTACACTCAGACTGTGCGGTTGTGTAGGTGTAAAGTTTTCACGGGGTACTACACGTAGAATTTTGAAGTGTAATTGTACGGCAGGTGGCATTTTTGACGGCATTCAATCCAGGGGTATCTTCGCTGGTGGGTTAAGGGGTAACTAAACACTCCTTTGATGTTAGTACTCCTTAAGCTACTCTATGATCCTTTCGGTACATTGTACTCCACACTTACTCCATATTCTACTCTACACATACTCCATATTCTACTCCACACATATTTCATATTCTACTCTACACTTACTCCATCTTCTACTCCACACTAATTTCATATTCTACTGCACACTAATTTCATATTCTACTCCACACTAATTTCATATTCTACTCCATATTCTACTCCATATTCTACTCCATATTCTACTCCATATTCTACTCCATATTCTACTCCAATATTCTACTCCATATTCTACTCCATATTCTACTCCATATTCCTACTCCATATCTCTACTCCATATTCTACTTCCATATTCTACTCCATATTCTACTCCATATTCTACTCCATATTCCTACTCCATATTCTTACTCCATATTCTACTCCATATTCTACCTCCATATTCTACTCCATATTCCTACTCCATATTCTACTCCTGATATTCTACTCCATATTCTACTCCATATTCTACTCCATATTCTACTCCATATTCTACTCCATATTCTACTCCCATATTCTACCTCATATTCTTACTCCATATTCTACTCCATATTCTACTCCATATTCTACTCCATATTCTACTCCATATTCTACTCCACATTCTGCTCCATATTCTGCTCCATATTCTACTCCATATTCTGCTCCATATTCCACTCCATATTCTGCTCCATATTCTACTCCCATATTCTACTCATTCTACTCCATATTCTACTCCATATTCTACTCCTTAATATTTTACTCCATATTCTACTCCATATTCTACTTTCCATATTCTACTCCATATTCTACTCCATATTCTACTCCATATTCTACTCCATATTCTACTCCATATTCTACTCCATATTCTACTCCATATTCTACTCCATATTCTACTCCATATTCTACTCCATATTCTACTCCATATTCTACTCCATATTCTACTCCATATTCTAATATTCTACTCCATATTCTACTCCATATTCTACTCCATATTCTACTCCATATTCTACTCCATATTCTACTCCATATTCTACTCCACATTGATTAGAATAAATTTTACAAATTTTATGCTTGAAATTTTTGAAATTTTTAAGGAATTCAAGCGTTCTGTTACTTCCCCGTCCGTAGGACGGGTAACTTTACTAGTAGTAATTGTAAACGTGAGAACGTGTATTATATTATACGGAGTACACTACATAATAACATTATGTAAAGTGTGTACTAGCGTGTAATGTGTTTTAATTGCAGCAGTTAGTAAGCATAAGTGTACTTCCTATTTGCTTGATGCGTGTATTATAGTATGTAATTGTATGTAAAGTAGAAAGGAAAATAGGGCATAAAAGGGAAAGAAAGGAATGTGAATTCAATGAGAGCAAGATGATTAGATGAAGAAAGTGGAGGAGAAGAGTGAGAAGAGGACTAGAAATCTAGGAAGGTAGGTTAATACTGCAGAATAATATGTTGGTGACATCTAGGACTGTGTTGCAGTGAAGTACTCTGTATCAAGTCATCACGTGTAACACATTCAGTACTGTGTCCAAGTATAGAACCGTATGCAACTGCAGCCTCAGCATATTGCCGCATTAATATTACTAATTTATGGTATTAGTACAGTAAGTACAAAAATGATTTCAAGCACGTATACAGAACTGAGTTTCGGGGGGGCTAAAACTTCCAATAGATATTTTAATTATATATATTCGCGCTTAGTGCAAAAATATTTGGCCTGTTTTGACGGAAATGATTCAAAATGGCATAAAAATGCCAAATAGTTGCGCGGAACGCAAAATTTTTTGCTGTTTTGAGAAAAAAATTCCCTTTGGATTACGGGGGTGGGGGCTTCAGCCCGTAAAACCCATCCCTCAATACGTCATGATTTTATCTTTCCACTTTATTTAGTACTGTTTATGTATACTTACTACTTACTCAATCAAAAGAGCCCATCATTAATTGTAAGTCTGTTGGGACTTGCGACGCTTGGCCCACTTGGTTTAATTTAATATATTATACAAAGCTACATTGAAAGACATTAAAACCTAATAAAAAATTATTAAAAGGAAGACGGTTAAATCGCCAGCACAGCTAGGATTTATCAAAACAGTATCAACACCTTCTCCATTCGCTTAAATCCACTGAGATTTTCACATTTTAACATTTTGTAATTTCACTTAAATCCACAATCCACATCTCAACATTTTTTCACTTAAATCCACAACATCTCAACATTTTGCGATTTCACTTAAATCCAAATCTCAACATTTTGTCAATTCACTTAAATCGAAATTCAATCATTTTGTCAATTTACTTAAATCGAAATTCAATCATTTTGTCAATGAAGGTTTCCTACAATTGGTGACCAAATTAGTATGAATGGGTATTGAAATCCCTCCAATACCTGTCTGTGTTATCCTGGAATTGTGGGAAACTGGGAAATGTCTATTCACTTAAATCCAAATTCATTTGGCGGCGGCTGACCACGATGTTAATGATTTCAGATGCTGTTACTTACAACGTAACGCGAATCGATGCTTATTTGGTTTGGAATTTTGTTTATTATGGGATGTGGGAGGATTTCGGGGAATGGGCATTGAACAGCCGCCAGGCTCAGCCACTGCTTTCAGGGATCATCGTCTGCAGCGTCTCTACAACATCAGCAGTAATCAGCATCCTCGGAGAGGCCATGTAATGTAGCGTAGGTAGAGTAGAGGTAGAACTAGAGTTCGTTTGCAATGGCATTGGCATCAGCTATATCGCATAGAAATTGAAGACAGCAGATAACAACAACAACGCCGGCCATTCTTGATTTTCTGCGTTTATCAAGACAAGACAGACATTGGGAACATAAACGTAACAAAAACTAAGTGACAGGCTCCTCATTACTTTATTTACTGTATTTAGTTAACAACACAAATTAAAAGTCATGGTTGTCGTGAATACAGTGTGCTAAATGCTGTAGTCAAGTTAAAATATCATGTTTAGGAAATTTTTGTTTACACCTACCAGTTTTAATTTTTGAGGTAGTAAACTGCCAAAAAGGTGTCACCAAATTTCTCCAGAAATTAAAGTATCAAGAAGCAAGTTCATTCAAAGTTATACAAAACGGCCAGCTGACTGCGGAATCAAGAAATCAAATCAAGTGTCAATAATCTACTAAAAAGGCGTGGAAAGTTTAAAATAAAGTTAATTATTATTCATTAAAAGTTATTACGAACTACGAGTTTAGCTTAAAAAATGAAGCGTGATAGAAATGATCGTGACAGAGACAGCACTCGCGGTGAATCAAGTCCATCGACAATCCCAAAAAGATCAAGGTCCACTTTGGGTCGCTACAATGACGACAGTTCTGACGATGGCATCGGCGGAAGTCATAATTCACCATTACTTGAATCTGGATCTAGACGTGGAGGAGACAGAGATCGGTCAGGATCTGGAAGAAATCGAAATTTAAGCCCCAATGCCAGTAATAGTGGACAAGGGTCAAGACGGTCGTACAATGATGATTACGGGCAGAGGTCTTCCAGTGGATATAAGGATATGTACGGGTTTTTAGCAGCTGGTTTTCCTATAATTTTTAAAAATTATTACAATTTGGAGTTAGTATTCAACTACGGTCATATAATGTATTTAACAAGCCAATATCAAATGTAATAATAATTATTAATAGGGGCGGCAGCAGCTCTTCATCTCGTCATCCTTACCCTTACAAAGTGTTGTGTATTTCAAGTTTGCATTCGAAAGCTTCAGATGAAGTTGTTAGAGACACATTGTACCGGGAGTTCAAGCGTTTCGGTGAAATCTCAGTGAAAGTTGTTCACGAACCTGACGAACGAGTTGCTTATGTGTATTTTCGATCTTATGAAGATGCGCGGGATGCAAAGCATAGCAAATCGAGAATTATCATTTACGACAAACCGGTCATGGTTGAAGCTGCGTATGAATCCGTTCCCAGTGGGGGAAATAATTCTGGCTCAGCACCAGCTTCTGGAAGTGGTGGTTATCGTGGACAACATCAACATCATTCCAGCTCCAGCCCAATCTCTCATCACAATCATCATCAGAATGATCATTATGACAAATATTATCGGAGGTGAGATTATTTTTTTGTGCTCTTTCAGACGTCATAGAAGTTTACGAGCTCCTGGGTTTTCCTGTGTAATGTGCTTGTGGTTCAAGTGAAGACGGAGTGTAGTGCCCAGGAAAGTATCTGCAATTTGTGTCCTTGTGCGCGTAACAAGTTGTTTAAGTCTAAGTTACAGATAACTTGACAAGTCGCTCATTTTAAGTGATATTCTAAATGGTTTATATCCTGTAGGAGCATAATTTCATTACGATGAACACCTTTCTGCTCTGTTACTGTTCATATTTTTACTTCTAAAACTTACCTGATTAGCTTTATGTAAATTATTCGACACAAGTGTAGAAAGATTTCATCATCTGTCTGTGGCAAAGAATTATGGTTGATTTTTTCAATTATGTAAAACAGATGCGTACTACTTGCTACTTAATTTAAAATGTAAAAATTACACAATTTTCACAAATAGGAGGATTGAATAATTTACCTGTAAATACTAACACTTCTTTAGAACAACATAGCATGCCTACTTCTAAGTTCAATCTTGATATGAACGAGAATACGAAACTACACTTCGTATTTAAACGCAAACATTTTTTATGAAAATCGTTTACCACTTTTAAAAAAATCTGTTACGCTATAATACATTAGCTGATATGGAGAGAGAAAAAGATTGCTTTTATGCGACATTTAATTTTTGATACGTAGTCGAGTCGGATTATGTGAGTCTACCAAAGTGTCGAGTGAACGAATGTGTTGAAACCAAGAACAGTGATAATGTGACTGTGAAATAACATCTTGCGTGTGTTATTGATTCTGTGATATCTAGTTCCTAGTTTGTGATATTTTCCAGCCTCTGTTATACGTTTTAATGGTCTCTTCTGCTACATAATCTATTAGTTAAATGTGATAAGTGTTTCTACCTGTAGGGTAACTTAACATTATGGCGCTGCTAATGAAGCTGTCTAGCCTTCTTGTCGTTTCTGTCTTATTTTAACGAAGTCACTTTGAAGTCATTTCCCTTTACCACTATTTTCATAATGCTAATAATGTTATGCAGTTATCATGTATTATGCCGATCGATCGCGTTTTCATTCAAAATATGGTGTTGGAATTTTCAATTCAAAATGCAAAAAAATCAAAAATGGCTTGAACAACTGCTGGTATTATCATTTGTAGTGTGTTGAGTTAAAGTAACCCGGGAGAGTTCGGTGTTTTATCGTGATTTCATATTAATTTTTTTACTTTTGGTTTTCGTGAAAGAAAAGTCAGCCATGCTCCTATGAAACCAATTTATAAATTAGTTTTAAGCAGTTGAAGTAATTCTTGGAGAAAAGGAGGGAATCCATTTGTGAGTTCGGAGTTGGGGATGTGATCAATAGTGAGTTGTTATGCAATGGAATATAAGGCGAGTCTCATACATGAAAATTAAATGGGGAGAGTGTTTTTCCAACAACGTTCTTTGTGATCAACCAAATGGTAATCCTTCGCTTTAACCGATTGTCAATAGTAAAGTATCTTTCGGCAAATAATGGCTGCAGCCAATTATGGTGGCATTGCATAAATTTTCTTTTGAGACGTCTCCGGGAATAAATAATGGTGTTGACGTAGTGCTTCCTAAGTGAGAGGTGTCTTTTCATTTATTTCATAGCGAATATTTTGGTTTTTAAATGTGTGCAAGTGATTGTCGTGTTACAAACGGTAAATCATCATCAATCTATTCTTTTAATGTTACACTACATAAAGTACAATTACAATGAAACATAATTGTCGGTTTGTTGGGTACACACCACTCGGCTCATTAATTACTATTTTCGCTGCAAAATTCTTTAAAGATTTCGTTCGTAACAATTGCAAAGCATTTGTGACTGTGATTACTAATTTTCCTTTTCTCGATTTTATTATCTACCTTCACCATGTTATCGATAACAACGTGTGTACTGTGTACCAAATAACCCGAGAGGTACTTATTACTAAATAAATTCATTCATTGGTTTATTTTTGTCTATTTTAAATTTCAATGCTTATTCAATCATACAAAACTACATTTTATCACAGTCGTATGCAATAGCGATATACGGCCTTGAGCGTACGACTGTGATGATGTGTTCACATAATTTACCTGCAAATCCTATAGTATTTATTTGTAATTCACTAATTGAAGTCAACCTTACCAATATGTTCATTCAGATCGCCTATGTACGAACAATCGGGAGGTTCTCGAGGCCATCACAGTAGCTCCCGTGACGATCATCACAACAATCGTTATAATGATCATCACCGAATGGATAATCATGGAGGAGGAAGTCGGGGAGGTCCAGGTGGAGGATATCACCATTCTTCTGGTGGATCTTTTGCACCACCACCACCTGTTCGAGAATACACAAGAAGAGGAGGCGGTGGCGGTGGAGATAATCACCACAATGACTACATGAGGGGTCCTCCTCCACCAATTTCCGGAGGCGGTGGTCCTCCGCATCACTATGGAAGGTAATTTCTAATATTTACGCCTAAAACTTTTAACAGCATTATTAATATTGTATTTTTATTTTAGATATCCCCCGGGAGGAGGAGCAGCCAATTTGCCACCCCCAGGTTCTAGAATGCTTGATCATGGCGGAGGCGGCCACCATGGGGGTCATCACGGAGGTCATCATCACAATCACCACATGGGCCCCCCTCCACCTATGGGTGGCGGCGGTGGTGGTGGTCCGATGAGTGGTGGTGGACAAGGAGCACCTGGTGGCCCTCAAGGAGGAGGTCAAAATCAGCGCTATGAGAACAAGAAAGATAAATTTCCTAATTATTTGCACCATGTAGCTCCTGAAGATGACCCACTGGCCACTAGAACATTATTTGCTGGCAATTTGGAGGTGAATATAACTGATGAAGAGTTAAGAAGAATTTTCTCAAGATACGGGACTGTTGAGGATATAGATATAAAGCGACCCCCTCCAGGAACAGGGAATGCTTATGCATTCGTTAGATTCGTCAACCTTGATATGGCTTCTAGGTTAGTGTTTTTTGTCACTTTGACGAATAAAATGAATAAAGTTCTTAGTACATTTCCCCCAAATAAATGATAATTTTGTTTACATATTTCAGAGCGAAGACGGAACTAAGTGGCCAGTACATTGGCAAATTTCAATGTAAAATCGGGTACGGGAAAGTAAACGCTACAACAAAGATTTGGGTTGGAGGCCTTGGATCTTGGACTACCTTATCTCAGCTGGAGAGAGAATTCGACCGATTTGGATCGATTAAGAAAATAGAATGGATCAAGGGGGATCAAAATGCGTATATTACCTATGAAACGATTGATGCGTCACAAGCGGCTGTGAAAGACATGAGGGGCTATCCTCTGGGTGGACCAGATAGACGTCTACGTACTGATTTTGCTGATGCTAATAGTCCACCGCCTGGAAGTGGTTCTGGAACTCCTGTTCCCTTCACATCTCCACAAAAGGCTCGAGGTACTGAAGATTTTTACGACGATACTGAATTTGGTAGATATAAAGATGTAAGGAGGCCCTACAGAGCGGGAGGTAAAAGAAATCTAGTGGATTTAAAAGTTTTATTCTTATTGGCTACTATATCTCGTCAAATTATTATTTGATTCTAGATGAAGACGGTGCCCCAGGCTCGACTGCCGGAGACGCCCCAGTTGCCTCGGAAGCTGGACAACGGTCCCCTCATTCGGGAAATAATACAGATATGGGAGGAACTAGTCCTGGATCCGATTCTGAAACAGGCCCAGGAGATTTGAAATCTAAAGGTCCAAGGTCTAAGGAAAACAATGGAACTGGTGGTGGTCAAAGTACGACAGGACTGTTATCAAGTGCCAGAACTGTGCAAGAAATTGGTCGTAGAGCTCAGCTTGGATGGCAGGGTGCCCTGATTCTCAAGAACTCATCTTTCCCCACTAAATTTTATTTAACACAAGGCCATCTTGATAATGTAGAAACTCTATTGAAAGATGAAGAAGGTAAAAATCAACTTAGAATCACGCAGAGGCTTAGACTTGACCAGGTACTTAAATTACTTTTACACATTTAAAGTTTTCTTTAGTTTTATTAGTTTAGCAATTAGTAATAGTAGTAGTAACTAATTTTGTACAGCAGAGAAGCAATTATCAAATTTTTATCTGTGAATAATTTCAGTCCAAATTAGAAGATGTTTTAAAAAGAATCGCAACCTCTACAGCACACGGAATTTTCTTGTCTTTACCATCCTCAATCGGAAGTCCTCTTAGTTCGGATGGAGGTGCCGGATCCTCGGCTGGAGTCCAATCTCGACCTCTTCGTAATTTGGTGTCGTATTTAAAACAGAAAGAAGCCGCTGGAGTTATATCCCTTACCAGTAAAGATGTGACCTCCAGTACAGGAGTCCTTTATGCCTTTCCTCCTTGCCCCTTCAGTTTGGAGCTGCTCCAAAAATCTTCCCCTAACTTAGAACAAGGCCCAGATTCATCACAAGCGAAAGAAGATCACCTTGTTGTTGTTGTCATTCGGGGCGGTACTGCCTAACTTTTTTTGTTATTTGATAGCTGTTTTTGAAACAAATGTAATTTGACATAGGGAGGTCGAGGTCGAGGTCAAATAACGGTTCACGATGATGTCTAAAAATCCTCACTAAAAACTGACAACCTTTTTGTAGTCAAAATTAATTTTAAGAATCGTCTATAAAATATTTGTAAATGTATCTTTCTTGTGTACTTTGGTAAGTAGTTGTGGTGTCCATATACGATAACATGTTTTCAACAAAAATATTTCCTTACTTGGAAACTATTAAAAGTATTGTGCAAAAACATTTACTTTGCTATTGCTTCATCTGAGATTTTTTCTCTTTAAATATGTTTTCTTCCTCTTATTGCATGAAATGCTAAATTTGTCCATAGTGTTTGGTAGCTCTAGCTCTTATGATATGATAAAGATACACATAGGTAGTTTAGGGTACTTGTACATGTCATTATTTAGTTATAAGTAGAGGGATTACCTATAAAATATTATACCTGTACATAACTGCACTCAACCAGCATAATAATTGCCACAAAAATTAGTTAGGAATATAGATTACTTTATGGTTTATCATGTTAGCTATATATTACACATTACAACTCTATTTATTTGCTTGTCAGTCCAACAGTCGATTATACAATTTGAACCTGCTTTAACTAACACAACTATTCTTATGCGCTGTATATTAGCAGAGTCGACTAATTGTAAAGTGGGACTTTGTTATTCATCTCACTTGATTTTTTTTTGTAAATTTTACTGCTTAATGATGAAATAAAGTCGGTAAATCCAAAAACAATGCCTTCTATGTTCAATACGTCGTTTATACATTATTTGCCAGAATAATCAAAGATTGTAGGATTTAGTTAATGCAATACAGCATGCATTCTGTACATATTAAATATATACCACACATTGTAACTCCTACACCGAACCAAGGTTCGCACTTCATGTGTCTGGAATCTATGAATTGATTTATACCAATTTTGTGATGCTGATAATTAATTTTACATATTTTACCTGTTGTCCATTTCGCACTCGGAAAGCGTCACATTGGTATCTCCACACGTAATAGTCAAAAATTAACGTACTATTTCGTAGATGTGATAATAACAAATACCTACGCACATACATGCATGATGTATCTGATTATAAATTGTATACCTACCCAGTAATAAATAGGGCTCTAAATGTAATGAGAAAAAGACTATCTATTAGAAGTCTGCGATTATGCGATGCAGTCCTTGCCTTGCAATGACGGTCTGTATTTTAGCAGAACTTTGATGCTTCAAAGCTTGGGTATGTAAGTATACTTACTACTATGGCTTAATTAGACGAAATATTATGTAATGATGCCACACACAGTTCTTAACGGGAGCGTCCTGTTAAAATTTTCCACTGACACCGTGCCTTACAATACGATCTTTAATAATATGCAGACGTATGATTATGTTGTGTCTGCATGGGCATAAATAACTATTTGCCACAATAATAACGCATAATAAGTATGGCCATTTCATAAGATATTAAATGCATGTTTTCCAGTGTAGAAAATAAAATCGTATGCAACAATTCTAAAATTTTACAAATGTTATGGGCACTTATATCTAGATTTCTCATTTAGTAATATCGCCATCATTAATTTGGTTAGCGCAATGTGCAGCCTCTCTCACAAATCTTCAAATCTGGAATGAGGCGGATGTCTCAAGGAACCTCAAGTCTCAACCACACATCAATGCTTTTTGATAGAATTGTTTGTGACGAGATTTATTTATTAACATATCCACATATAAAGTTACATGAAAGATAATGTCAATCCAATCTTTTCTCTTACCAATTTTCTACCTACATACTGCAACCTCATAATAATGACATGCTGATCACTTATGTGACTTGCAAGTACCTATAAGCATATGTTGTTTTATATCATGGTAATTGTACCAGATACACATGTACGTTACTTATGTAAAGAAGATACAAAAGGCATAACATCGTTTCAATATTCAATGATCAATATGAAGAGCTACTTGAATTTCAGAGGGGCTATATAAATGAATATTCCTAGAAGTTGGAGCTGGAAATATATTTTTCGATACAAATATCTAAATAGTCATAATTTGCATATTATTTTTCAATAAGTATTCATAGTATTATGACAGAAGTATAAGAGAAGACAAAAAAGACGAATCGGGCATAAACATGTAATATAACCTAAAACAGAACAGACAGACACAGAAGTGACAGACAGACGACAGAATAAATGTTGGCATTAAACTGACTTGTTCTAGCATATTATTATTTAATTCCAACATCATAGGAAACAACTGAGCGATTTTCCAATAATCCTTGTTCGTTATAAGCAAGGTAAACGTGAAACATGAATAATTTACTCTAACTAGTATATTATTACATGCTTCCGCGTATCTCTATATGTGGATTGTGTTTACCCTTTTTACAAAGATGTAATTCTGGAGGATATCAGAGATAACAATTTAGCGAGTGCCAAAATTAAATGGTAAATTATATGCGTAACAAAGTACATGTTACGTAACCACAAATAAATTAGGTAATGATAAGGTTTCAGCGAAGCTGGAAATTACTAACCAGACTGACCACCAACACACAAAGTAATTAAAATTACTATCCGTATCCGACGACGGTTCGGTGGGCCTAGCATGTGAATTATATACAATTCTTACAAATGTTTAACAAATCAAAGAAATAGTGGAATTGTAGTGAGTTACAGTACCGTATTTAGAAGTCGATTTCGGAGGGGGCAATGATATAATAGGACAATATATATTAAGCATAATCGCGCGAAGCGCCAAAAATTTTGGCTTATTTTGTCTAACATGAGTCAAAAATAGCCTAAAAATCACCTAAAATCGCGCGAAGCGCGAAATTTTTTGGTATTTTGAGAAAAAATTTCTTTTTTTCTTGGATTTCGGGTGGGGGGCATCTGCCCCCAATGCCCCCCCTCAATACGGCCTTGGTGAGTTAAGTACATAATTACACAAGATTATGGCAAACGGGAGAAAGTATTGCATGTGTCCAGACAATAACGTTGGACAAGAGCTATTGCTGAATTAATGGAGTATTATAATTGAAATGTTAACAAAAATGTACGAAACAGGCCTAAAGCTTGACTTAACTTACTATTTAAGACCAGTGAATATTAAAATGCTAGCATTTATTACATCAGATTGCAGTATCTCAAAATATTAATGAAGTAAAAATAGTATCTCAAAATATTACCATAAGATGGTTAGTGGTAGGATATAAAATAGGAGCCAAGAGCTAACTTTTCAAGCTGCTGGCCATGCTTATGAATTTTTCATTAACGATATTCGCAGTATGATAATGGAGTAATGCTGAACATTCTCTAGGCTACTCCACAATCTTCACAGATCATGTCCCCGCAAAAGTTTTTGCTTAATTCAACAGTGACATTAAATTAATGGACAACATATATTCATGCCGGGAGATTCTATTCGACATAGGCTGCATGGCAATTGAAATTCGTCACCTTCGTTGTATCTACATTTACTAACTAAACTGTAGTTAGATATAGGTACATTATTTTTTACTTGTGATTAAAGTACAAATATACTTACAAATAGAATACATACTCGTAATAACCATCATCTTTGACTATCATGTAAATTCTTATGATAAGTAACTTCACCAGATCCATGTCGAATTTACGTCGTAGCAGATCTGAATCATAAAGCAACAGTTACGAAAAAATTCGTACTTGGAGAAAATTCTACTTACATCCCCCAGCCTTACTTTGTATTGCGAGTTATGCACCTACGAATTTGAACTCAACACTACATACGTATTGCATATGCATGTTGATTGCTACTACGTGTTAAAAATACATCCATAGGATAAAATCCCATGCTCATTTCACATTCATTTTAAGATCATTTGAATTTATCACTGTTAAGTATACAAAATAGAGTATGCATCTTATTCGCAAAAACTATATGGAAGAAAGTACAATCCTTCCGATGATAATATTTCGGGTACCTTATCTCATAAATACTGTATCTGCTAATAGCCTAGGTGTGTGTATAAATAATATGTAGTAGGCATTGCATAAAAATAAGCTTTAGGTTAGCTACATTAAGCACATGCAAGCCTTGTCAACTAAACTGCTGGTATTTAATTGACGTAAGTCCTTAATTATCCAATATAAAATCTAGGCAGATTAATGGGCCACATAAGTCACCTTCATATGAATTTACTTTATGTAATCTATATGAATTCGATATAATTTCATCTGCAAGTTGTGCACTATTGTATCACGCGGTTTTTGTAACGAAATATCAATTAGTAATCATAATCATGAGCAGAATCCTTCAGTTAATTGCTTTAATATTTTTATAGTGCTGTTAACGGAATTTGATAGGTAAATAGTGAGTATACGATTTAGTAACTAAAAATTATACGCTAATTATGATCAAGAATTGGAGTTCCTACAGGACTAATATCACGAGATTACGAACTGTTTTCTCGTGGTAATAAATTGAATAATATATATTCAAAGTTTATTCTCATTATGAATACAGTTAATTTTGACTAAAGATATTTGCCATTCTTTCATACTGGTGGTCTATTAACCAAAATACGGAAATTTTAAAGACATTTGATTATAGTACACATGGACTAACTAATATAATTAATGCATATATGAAACAGATTTAAATTAAACAAGTAGGGCTGATAAAAGACGGATAAAAGTACCCACATTTAAAACGGACATTCACTTTCTTGCCTACCATGTTTGTTACGCCCCATGTTGAATTTAGCTTGTCTCTCCTTTAGAAAAATTGAGTTTTCAGGAAGAATTCGTTGCCTACAGATTACAAACGTAGTAAAAACTAAACCTGAGTAATGTATCTATTTATTGTTAAATTTAATAACGATGTCTACATACAAGTATGTTGTAGTAATCCTATAGTGTGTTTTCTGAACGCTTAAATTACGAGGTTCTAATTCCGAGAGGAAAATTGATGTAGAATGGGACTTGAGCATAAAAAATTTTAATTGCAGATTTAGGTTGCTTCTATGCTAAGGTTTTTATCATTAGTTATGATATTCTGTTTTGCTTGTCACCTTCACTATTTACACATAAACGGTAGTAGTACTAGTGTCATCATGTATACTATCTGTAATACTTAAAATGATAGTACCTACGCACTACATATTAGCGACGTGGTTCCAATAGTTCGATACTGTGTCCTCTAAGGTATGATATTGTGGTGGAAATGATTGCTGTGTCTTTGCCTGATTATAGATGAGATTGCAGAGTTTTAGTAAACCTTCCCATGCATACAGATGGCAAGGAGTGCGTTAGCCAATATTATTTATGTGAATTAAGTGATGATAATGCTTAGCTGTATTTGTGGTTGTCAGGCGGGGGTCCTTGTACATACTATTGTCTCTCCTTCATCTCATAGATGTTTTTACGGTGTTAACCACTTTCGACTTAATTAAAACAAAATATACATTATGTGTTACCAGTCAGAGTACTAAAATGTTGGTTTATATTGGACGTAGACTAACTTGAGATCCTTAGTCAAAAGTTGGACCTGCTTCATTGAGTTCTCACAAAAGAACTCTCTTGTCTTGTTTGTCACAGTTACACTTAATTGCCCGTGTGAGCAACACAACTGTTTGATATTCCATTATTCTATTGTCATTTAAATTGAGAGATAATCAAAGCTAATTACACAGCTGTCATTCATTCATTCATATTTACTTTTGTGATTAACGGGAGCCGACCAGTTACGTCTGTCATGTAATTAACCATTTTTACCGAGCACTGCTCTAATTTCTGTGTTTTTTAGAACTTGAAAAATAGGAAACTATCTTACCTGGAAAAGGTTAAGGATTTTCTGAGATTTAAGTAAGATTCTTTAATGCTCAGAAAATAAATGTATATAGGTAGTTGTTTTTAAGTTTTAGGTACATTTTTAGAGTACACAAATTGCATGTAGAGTATCATCTTATTACTGGAAATGTTGTAAAGCTCAGACTCTAATGGTACGGTACTATCACAGAGAAAATTTAATGTACAACTTAATGTGTTATGCTAATAAGAGAACTGATGACATAAGAAACAGATCTGTTGAATATTGAATAATTGTGGTTTTGACAAAGCCAACACAATAAAACACTTAAATAACTTTACGAGGTTTACCTGTATAGAGTGCATAGGTAAATAGCAATTATTACTATGCACTGCACATGATACAATTATAACCAGGTAGGTATACAGAACAGTCCAATTTCAGTTTATTTGAAATGCAAACCATTCCTTCACGTACAAGACATTCCTTAAGACAAAAGTGATAAAAGGATTATACTTATCCATTTAGTATACTCCTCACTTGTTTTTAGTGGCAAAGAAAATAACAAATAAACAATAATCATTGTAAATTCGACAGAAATAATATCAGTACAAGTGCAAACCAGTTAGTTGAAGGGAAAACTGCATTGCCAAATTAATATTGCAGAGGTTAGGAGAGAGTGTCCTCAGCCATCAACTAATTAAATTACTAACCACTTGTTAAAACAGCGGATTTGAATACCTCCGTCAAAATTCCGTGGTTTAGCAAAGGTAGTTTTACCTTCCCAGACACTCCAACATCAGTCGAGTTGGGAACTCGCTCCACGGCTGGATCTTTGCCTACCAGCCAGGAAAACGTTGTCGCAGCTATTCGTCATTCACTCCAAGCTTCACTCGGTGAAGATCATCAAGCAATTATGGCTGATAATAATGGTAATAATGGAAATTCCGCATCACCTTCTCGATTTCGAGTTAATCGGATAAACTCTGCTCAACTTAATTCTCCTCCTCCTCTTTTCGGTCGATCGACAACTACTGAAGATGGGGGACTGGAGCTTACAGCCACCGCTGCTAACGGAGGGACCCTACCACCCTTGGGCATCCCTAATCAGTTCATGCAACCCAGAAGATCGTCCCTGGCACAAGGGCTTGGTGGAGGCAGGAAGAAAAGTGTCAGTTTACCTAAGGAGTTTGATTTAATTGAGGATAATTCTGCAACTGTCTATGGCAAAAATTTTGCCTACTACACCCGGGAGGCCCTCCCCAAAATGGATAATTATAAGCAGTTATCTTCCATCAGCGAAAGTCCTCTACGACCAACAATTGATGAATTGAGAAGTGAAGCTATGTACTTAAAGGTTAGTCAACAGACTTTTATGCACTGAAAACTCAATAGTGCAATACTCAATATTTTAATTTTGAAATTAATTCTATTTTCTCTACCAACACAGAAAGAACAACATGTAGAAGAAGTTGTGAGTGGGGCATCGAAATTCGGATGGATTGAAGGTGTCCTTGTACGATGTCTTTTAAACATTTGGGGAGTCATGTTGTTTCTGCGGTTATCATGGGTAGTTGCTCAAGCTGGCATAGGTAACCACATCTCTCCAGTACTAATTTCACCTTCAAACAATTAAGAATGCAAAAAATACTAATTAGCAAATGTATTTGTATGAAAATAATGATTGCTTATTGAATATTCCTACTTTTAGGGTTGGCCATTGTGATTATATGCTTATCTGCCACAGTGACGACTTTAACAGCTCTGTCCATGTCAGCAATTAGCACTAATGGTCAAATTAAAGGAGGAGGAATTTATTACATGATCTCCAGAGCACTAGGACCCGAGTTTGGTGGCGCTGTAGGGGCTATCTTCTCCTTTGCAAACGCAACTGCTGTGGCTATGCACACAGTCGGCTTTGCAGAGTCGCTTAATGATCTGCTAAAAACTATGGAAGTGCGTTCATTCATTAATCACATTAATTAGAATTAAATATCGTTGAAAGATTGATATACCCCTGAAAACATAACCTACCAGATTTATCAATGTATATAATGCAGTAATATGAATTCTTGTAAGTTGCTTTTAGCCTTGTCTCTAATTATTTCTCTAGGAGGTAATTATTGGTTTACATGTCTTAATTTACAATTAATAAAAATGGATGTGACATATTCTTTTACTGCTCCGACTTAGGTGAAAATTATAGACAATGCCCAGAATGATATCAGAATTGTGGGAACAATAGCCCTCATTGTTATGCAGTCTATTATCATCATTGGTACAGAATGGGAGTCCAAGGTTTGTTATCTTTGGTCTTTACTATAATTAGTACCTATCTACGCTTGTCTCCATTTTCATAGCATAACACTTACGAAAGTGTGGAACATTTTTAAATCTGCATGAATGAGACTTGACAAACATTTTTGACTTATAATAATGTGGAATGGATGATTAAATAGGCACAAGTGGTACTTCTCATCATTCTACTGATTGCCATTGCTGATTTCATAATCGGAGCTTTCATTGGCCCTATGGATGCAGATGAAATATCAAGGGGATATGTATATTTCAATGGTATATTTTTGCAAGCTCAATATTTTGGAATGAAAATATTATTTTGAATTAACAAAAAAATATTATTTTTTCAAAGCTTCTGTATTTGCGACTAATTTTGTACCTAATTTTCGAGAGGATGAAAATGGAAATATGTACAGTTTCTTCAGGATTTTTGCCATCTTCTTCCCTGCTGCAACTGGAATCACAGCTGGAGCTAATATCTCTGGAGATTTAAAGGCAAAATGATCTTATTTCGAAAAAATCATGCCAGAGAACGCTATTTTAATGATACTTTCACTAACAGGATCCCTCAGCTGCCATTCCAAAGGGAACTTTATTGGCTATTCTGACCACCACGGCTTCATACATTATATTCGCTCTTCTTTCCGGGTCCGAAACATTACGAGATGCCACTGGCCCCCCTGGTGCATCTTTTTTTAATAACACAGACAATTTAACCTTGGAGAACTACACAGATACTTGGCAATTTGAAAAGAATTGTCCTGGAACATTGGGATCATGTACCTGGGGAAGTCACAATAGTTTCCAGGTGGGCAGTATTTTTTGTGTTTTTCTGAGTTGGCATTGAAGATATAATCAAACAAAAGGCTTACTACAATTTTCATAACGCATCTTTTCAGATTATGGAGTTGATGTCAATTTTCGGTCCAATCATCTATGCGGGATGTTTTGCAGCTACACTTTCATCTGCCTTAGCCTGCCTCGTCTCTGCCCCAAAAATCTTCCAGGCTTTATGTAAAGATAATTTATATCCTGGAATTGCAATTTTTGGGAAAGGGTTCAGAAGGAACAACGATCCATTTTTTGCGTACATTGTGGCCTTTATAATAGCCTTGGCTTTCATTCTCATTGGTAATTTTACAAGTTTCAGTTACCATACTATACTTACTATTTCGAGACATCCTAGGTCAATGTAAATTAACTCCACCTTTTTACGATTTCAGCTGAACTCAATGCAATTGCTCCTCTCATTTCTAATTTTTACATGGCTGCGTATGCCATGGTGAACTTTTGCACTTTCCATGCCTCTTTAGTGAAACCATTAGGATGGAGACCAACATTCCAGGTATTCTAATATAGAGCACTGTTTTTAAGTGTAATTACATCGAGTGCATCAGCATTATTACTTATTGCATGAAGCCCCATGTCTATCTAGTTAAGTATCTCCAGTAATGACGTTTTCATGCAAATACTATGCAATATTGTGTTCGACATTCAATGACAAAATTTACCTACGTACTACTTATTTTATAGCCATGTGTACGCATATGGTGCAATCCACCATTAGTGAGTCTTATTTCCATATTGTATTGATATGGAAGTTATATATAGAGGCTAAAACGCACTCACAGGGGAAGAGTTATGATACAATTTTTTTCTAGGGTCAGGGCTGTGTTCATGTGTTCTGTTGTTTTACTCTTTTGCTTCCAATACTTACATTGGTTTACACAGTTGTTGTCATTCACGATTCATGTCATAAAACGCAACATGATTAGTTCTACATATAGATATGGATGAACTAGAAATGGATTACTGAACCGTTAATTTATACACAACTGGTGGAATAATATTTGGGATTTTGTTGTTGTAAATAGTACTACAGTACCTGGTCAAGTTTAATTGGATTCATCCTATGCGTGGTAATTATGTTTCTGATGTCATGGATCACTGCAATTATAACGATAGGGATTCTCATCGTTTTGTTCGTTACACTCCTGTACCTAAAGCCAGGTAAACATGAATGCCAAGAAAATAAAATCATTAAAATCATGCAAGAGGTTAAAACTTTGATGTTTCACTGTATAGAGGTAAATTGGGGATCCTCTGCCCAAGCTCAGAATTATAAGAGCGCCCTTAGTTCAGTCCAGTCATTGAACAATACACAAGAGCATGTCAAAAATTACACTCCCCAAATCCTAGTTTTGAGTGGAAGACCATCAGCAAGACCTACTTTATTAGACTTTGCTTATCTGATCACAAAGAACCATTCAATGCTCGTCTGTGGCCATATTATCCAAGTAAGAGTCGAAATGATCTACTCCAATGATTACAACTGTCCCATTTTATTACTCATTTGATTTATGTGTTTGTGTCTAGGAGCGACAATCCTATAAAGTCCGGGACTATTTACAACATAAAAGCACTACGTGGTTACAAAATCATAAAGTCAAGGCATTCTACAGCATTGTTGACGATGTAGATTTCGAGGAAGGGGCTCGGTGTCTTATGCAGGCTAGTGGAATTGGTAAAATGAGACCCAACTTGGTCTTGGTTGGATATAAATCTGACTGGACAACATGCGACACGGAAGACTTCAAAGCCTACTTCCGAGTTATTCAGTGAGTTAAAAATCTACTGAAAATTAATTGGATTATCTATTTGAATTTTACTTTCATGTTTGAAATTTTTAGCGATGTCCTTGACAATCACCTTGGGTTCTGTATCTTGAGACTACGAGAAGGTCTTGACTATTCAAATATCCTTAACGAAGATTCTGAAGAAGCTGTTGAACATTTGACCAGTTTGTCTAGATGCGACTCTAACCTCAGTAAGTTGTACAGCTTTAGAATTCATTTTTGTTAATAATTACTCCAAAGGTTATGACAGAAGAATAAATAATTTCCCCCATTTTATGTCATAGGTACCTGCGACAGTGATTCCGTCCAAGAGTCTCCCAAAGCTGGTATTGATAATCCTACATTTTCGATTGAGCTGGAGTCCGTAGAGCCTACAAAGAAGTCCAAAAAGAAGAACAAAGAATTAGGAGCCGATTTAAGGTAAATACATCAATTTCTGCAAGGCTAATGAGAATATACAGATAGTAATGAATAAACTTGAGTTGTATACGATATCATTTAAACAGAGGACCAGGTGGAGCCCCGTTGCCTAAAGCTGTAATAAATAATTTGACACAATTCCAAAAGAAGCAAAGGAAAAGCACTATCGATATTTGGTGGCTTTACGATGATGGAGGTCTCACGATGCTTCTCCCTTACATCATCTCGACACGAAGTGTATTTTCTGGCTGCAAACTACGAGTTTTTGCTTTGGCTAATAAAGAGCATGATTTGGAAGTGGAACAAGCAGCGTAAGATTAGCATTTTGAAGCAATAGCTTATGTATCTACTAAAGAAAGTGATAAAATATTACTATGGTCTGTTTATGAATTTAGTTTGGCAGGATTGTTGTCCAAATTTCGCATTCAATACAGTGATTTGATTATCATAACGGATGTAATGACAAAGGCTAAGGATTCAACAAAACAATTTTTTGATAATCTTATGAAAGAATACAGGAAGACTAGTGAAAACACAGACGATCATGGTAAATTTGAAACAACATTAAAATAAACATTAATGGATTGGTAAATTGATATTTACAAAATTGTTTTAATATAGAAATGCAAGTTGACAATGAAGAGTTGAAAGCCATGAGAGAGAAAACGAACAGGCATTTACGACTTAGGGAATTGCTACTGGATCACTCTCGCATGGCTAATTTGATTGTCATGACTTTACCGATTCCAAGAAGAAGCGGGATTTCAGCTCCCCTGTACATGGCTTGGTTGGAGTGTCTTACAAAAGATATGCCCCCATTCCTTCTTATCAGAGGAAATCAAGAATCTGTCCTCACGTACTATTCTTAAAAGCTTTATTGCATATGAAAAGTCATCTGATTACCAACGATTTGTCGATAGTAACTTATTCGTCTGTATACGTTTTAAACAGGTATGCTCAAATGCCTAACTGTATCTCCCTATATCTGTATATTTCACAATATCAGGTTTTTAAGTGTCCCTGTAATAAAGTATTTTATATTTTCTTCGTTTTAGAAAGCTTAAAAATTAAGATTATTATTAATATTAAGGAAGGCTATAACTGCCATAATATGTCAAATTAAGAGTCACACTACGTTAAGATTAATTGAATCGCGGAGGCAATTCCATGAACAATGAAAAGTGAAAATTGAGTGAAATAATAGGCTTCTATTATACTAAATGTAAGTAGATATTCATAAATACCCAATTGTACTTAATATTTAAAAAATATTTAATTAGAATAGACATGATAATGTACACTTACTGATAAATTCTTTGCGTTGGTTGATTTACAATGGTACGAAAGGTTCTAACATTCTTGAACTAAGCTTTTGTCTTTGTAAATTATAATAATTTTGTATTGTTACGCTACCAAGATTCACGGACGCATCTGTAAGGAATTACAAATTATCAGTTTCATTCTTAGCAATACAGGAAGTGATGAGTTTCTAGTCTACAGAGCAATTTGATAGATAGAAATTACATACACTGTTTTGTCACTGTAATGGCTTTACTTGAATAAATGGACTACTGTGAGTGAAGATTAAAAGAAAATATTTGGCAACTCCTTGTTTTTCAGGCAACGACAAGCGTCTTATTAAAAACTAGGGTAGGTGAAAACTGCAAATAAGCTTCTCCCACTATAAAGGCAACTTCCCAATTTAAAAAATTGATAGATACACCCTACAACGTACACTGGATGAATTCGGAAGAATCTGTTTTGAAGCTTTAAATGGGCATAGAAATTGGGTTTAAGAATCCAGAATGATTTTTAACCCTCCTAGAATCATGTATTCACTTTCCACATGAAATTCTACTTAATAAATAAATAATCTCATTTGGCACAGTCAATAGCATTTGCCCATTTTTCGTTTATTCCCATAAAAAACTTATATATGGTCAATTCTTTCTCCTGAAAGTAGTACAGGGTTGTTATAGATAGTAGGTTCCAGCAGGTGTGACTTAATTTCAAAAGATAGGCTTCCAGCATAACCATGAGCTTAGTGCATATTATGAAACTAATTGATTTCTGCTCTCCCTACCACACAAATATACAAAGGTACATACATCGGTAGGTAATGTTTTTGAAGTCTAAGATTATATATAGAGATGGTCAGATAGAAAGAATACATAAAGTTATTTCCCATGCAAAATGTAAAACGCTAGAAACTACATCTTGATACATGATCATGCAGTATTGCATCTTATAGATCTTGCTCATTTTAATTTATTGGATTGCATTTTGTTTTCCTTTAGATAATTGATTTCAAGGTGAGCAAAAGATTAGTTTTCTTAACAAACAGTAAAGCTGGAATAGCTAATCTCTCTTCTGCTCTACCTAGCAATGTGCACCATGTACCATTATTATTGTCTGTGACACGATGAATCACTGAAATTCTCAAAAGTAATAATACCGTTAGTGCAAGATAATTACCTTAGTGATTATTATTGGGACTGGGATGAGGTAGCCTGATAGTCAGATGTAAACAATTGAAATTCAATTTTTTTTCATTTTGGTACAAAATTCGACAATTTTGTGCCAAAGAGAACCAGAGGGTGAGATGGGGACTGATAGGGCAGAGATAGGGATAGCCCTACTGATTTCCATGGAAATGAAATAAGAAAAAAATTGAGTTGTAATTTTTTTGCTTTGACTATCAGGCTACCTGACGCCAGTCCCAATAATAGTCACTAAAGGTATCTTGCCGTTAGTGTACATAGCCAGATAATTAAATATGACTTAATGGGCAACATTACAGCATTACATCACACTTATATGCATTGCAAATCGCGGGCGTTTGTTTTAATGGAAGCAGAAATACAATTAAAATTGGCTAATTTACCCATCTATAACTTACTGTATATGATACTTGATAGCACTTATTTATTTCAACACATCTGCATTTTGCTTATTTGGATATATTAAGGGAAACTTTAAAGGAGAATTACAAACAAGTAAGTCATGAAAGATTGACTTATCCTTTAGGTGGCAGGTTAAAAATATGTCGATATGGTCTAAAGAAAAATTAGAATACATGTGTACTGCCTAATGTCAGGTACCAACCAATCTTAGTGTTTAGTGACATCACAAAATAGTCTAACACCTTTAGATGATTCAACGCCAAAAATTCCACTCCCTATACATACGCATGACCATAGTGTCATAAGAACTAGCAACATAAATATTCATAATAGTTTACTAAATCCCTTTGTTATCGGCATCAGCATTCTATTTCAACTAATTAGGATAGTAAATGCTTTGTTTAATGGAGTATTACGTTTGCTTCAATGTATGAGTAAACCTTGCAAAATGAAAACCTGGTTAAATCAGATCATGAAATACGAAATAATCGTTTTACGCATTCCATACTTTGATGTACCCTAAATGGTCATATTTTTCTACCACCGACCATAATTATTATACTTTGCATTAATGCGTTACTTTTCGGAGAATATTTTACGTTCAATTTGTACTCAAACGTAGGAAACTTTAGAATGAGTCAATTCCTGTACTACAGCCACTTAATATATTCTTTTTGTCATTTAAATCACAATCTTACCAAAATATGTTGTAATTAATTAAATCTTATACAATCATCACATTTAACTAAATGTAAGCGTATATTGATTGACACGTCTCATTAAACTTGGTCTCAGACCACCTGATGGTTCTGGTTAAATTATTGGTGCTTGTAATTATGTTTGTAGAAATGTTTGGGGTGATTACAACATAGCGGCAGTGGCATTCCAAAGAAGGTTATTTTTTATACTGAGATGACGATATTATGATGCAAATCATAAGTTATTGTTGGCTTTGTCTTAGGCGTTGCGAAAAAACTGAAGAATTAACGAATGGTCCATTGGAAGATAATGATGAGTTAAAAATACCACGACAAGTTTTTATTGCTGTATTATAATTTTCCTATTTCATTTGCATAAGAGACCTTTACAACTAGGCATATAAACTACACTCTCGCATATTGGAAAGAATAAACCATTTATCTGAAGCACTGTTATTTCATCTGCATTCATATTCATATATGCATAAGGTCAGGCAAATGGAGTGTAAAAAATAATTTAATGTACATTGCAATTGAAAGAGTGTCAATTTTAGTTTTTACTCTCTACTGTCCACTAAAAATGCAAATATTATGGTTCCAACAATCATGTCGAAAGGGCCAATATGCTAACACCTAATGTTTGTTTATATTTGCTTCGACAGGAGTCGACATTGATGGTTACTGTAATTTGCAGTATCTTAAGTTGTCTTTAATGTGTAGTAGAATAACTGTTAAAACGGAGTACAAAAAAATCAAAACCGTTGAACAAATGTTGAATTGAAGATGATGAGTTTCTTTATCTTAAGTATTGGAACAACTGAGCTGCTATTTTTCCAAACCAAAATTATGTTAATAATTCCACCAGTTATTCTATCCTCGTGCAAGTAATCAAAAGTATTTTCTAACACTTAAGAATAGTAATTAGGTGCAGGTTAAAAGTGCGCATCCCAATCTACGAATATTATTACTACAGTACTGCATCGTTCCTTTCCTTTTTAGTTTCAAACAAATACGTCATCTTAGAAAGCTTACAAAAATCCCAAACCTCATATCTACTTCCTATGTGCAAGTACTATGTACAATTTTGAGTGCTTATTCGATTATTTTTAACACGTTTTTCTGTAGCCTTTTAATCATTGTACTTTCATTACAAAAATTGCGCACTTGAATCAGCTTTGATAATTTTTTTGCGTAATTTAAACTAGAACTTTAATCAGTAAAACATAGCTCAGTATCTCCTATTTAAACTAGAACTCCACCCATTACGAAATTATTCAATATCTCCTATATAAACTACAACTCTACCCATTAGGTGCTAACTAAAGTAACTCCTACATAAATTAGAACTCCGCCTATTAGGTACTAACCGAGTAACTCTTACTTAAACTAGAACTCCGCCCATTATGTACTAACCTAGTAATTCCTACTTAAATTAGAACTCCGCCCATTACGTACTAACCCAGAATTTCCTATAATATAAACTACCGCCCATTACGTACTAACTGAGTATCTCCTACATAAATTAGAACTCCGCCCATTACGAACTAACTCAGTATTTTCTATATAAACTAGAACTCCGCCCATTACGTACTAACCGAATAATTCCTACATAAATTAGAACTCCGCCCATTACGAACTAACTCAGTATTTTCTATATAAACTAGAACTCCGCCCATTACGTACTAACCGAGTAACTCCTACATAAATTAGAACTCCGCCCATTACGAACTAACCCAGAATTTCCTATATAAACTAGAACTCCGCCCATTAAGTACTAACTGAGTATTTCTTACGTAAACCAGAAACTCCACCCATTACGTACTAATTAACGTTTTCAATAATGTACCCCAATGCATACCTTCATGTACTAAATTTAGACCTCTTCATCGTCTGCTACTTAAACTAAAACTTTACCCAATACGGTTATTTAACACAATGTGTACCAATTCCCAGTATTTCTTTCCCTTTATTATCTAGACATTTTATAGCATTAACCAATACTATTTATTTCCTACTTAATTTATATCCCCTCATCGCAAATAGTGGATTATGAATTCGCCCATGTACTCGGATGTCTATGTCAAATTCACATGAGTTTCCATTTATCTTATTTGTGCTGTGTACCTGATTAATAGGTACATGTATACATGTACCATAATATACCATTAGGGGTAAGTCAGTGAATGTTAAACAGTCAAAAATTATGAATTCAGAAGCTGGCTTGTCATGGGTGAAACTATAGTCATTAGTATAATGGGAGAATTTATCAAAACAACAAACATGTTAAACACTTTTAGTGAATACAGTGAATCAGACTCTTCGTCCGTTTTTGTAACATTTTGTATAAATTGGCCAGGTGTACCTAATTGGTGAAACAGTTTTTGCGCACTTTCAATATTTGACTCTCAGTGCTTCAGTTGATAGTTTTTTTGCAAAGTAATCAAAAGTTACACAAAAGTTTTCAAGATTGCTGCATCAGCATCATACTAAGATGGACGAGGTGAGACAGCTTTAAATTTAATCGTGTCTCTTCCTCCCCGCCCTCTCCTTTTACAAAGTTAGAGAAAAGAGCCCAATAATCACATATTTTTTAATGTTATACATCAGTGCATTCCAAATTGAAAACAATTTTGAAAACAAAGAGATAAATCTCAAACTATAAATCTGGAACTGGTCCCAAATGAATTTTGTCAAAACTCCAGTTTAGCTCAAAGGTGTACATAATATATCAAAGCATGAACGTTTAGTAAGAATTAAAAGTACAATAAAATCACATTTGGAAAACGTTTAGTCCTACAGTGTTGAATTCATAAAACACCCAAACATACCTTAACTCAAGTGCTACTTCTCACACTGCCTTTAATAACAGACCACATTCTATATATTTAATTTTTTGATTTCATTTTCATGTATAGGCTATAAACCAAGATAAAATTAATCGTAAATCTCTCCTAAAAAAACTCAAACCACTTTGTCTTTAACACCCATAGAAAATCTTTTTGCAAATAACAGTTATTTTCAGCGTAAACATGTAAAGATACACCTTCCATTTCAGGTTATTTATCTTCAAATTGTTGAAGATCGAAAATACTAGTTTGTTCGATTTAAGGCAATTAGTACAGGGGTGAATATTAAATGAATTGGGACAAATTGTATAGCAATTGGTGGTTACTGTGCTAAATACATACTTATAGGATCATAGGATCATAAGTACCTGCACATTGCTTTAGTTCATTCTTTCCTTTGGTTGAAAGTTGAAAATTTAAAAGCCATTTGACTTTTCAATTAGTACAGCAGTTACTTGCATTGATGATGTGTAAAGATTTAGTACAGTTGGTACAACTACTCGGTAGCAGAGCTCAAAATATGCCTAATCTACATCTAATGGTCTTGGAAGTGAAAAACAATTTTCTTAATTATCTTTTCCGGTTTCAATATTTTATAATGCACTGACATAATTATACGGATTCTGAATTGCTATAATAGAGAAGCTTCATACTACTGTACATAGTCTAGCCACATAACTATAACCAACATAAAAGAACGCAACGGAAAAAAAGAAAACATTTTGTTAGTAGTATTTGTATTTCTCACAAAACTTTATTCCATAAAGGAATAGAAAGAAAATCACAGGTAAGGTAATATTATGCACATTTTACTAATGTGGTATGCTAGAGTTTACTTGGCACGTAAACAACTGCGTAAAAGATACTTGATCTACTTGCAATGCACATAGCATCAGAACAACGTTTAGTACCTAGATGAAAAATACCTTTAATCTATATAACTAAATGTACAGTAAGCCCTTGATCTTTTCCGTGTCAATTATAACAAAAATAAATCTCGGGTTAAGATAATCTTGTCTGTGTTTGTTCTAGAAACTACAATATTTTAGAAACTGAGCAATGGTATGCGATTAGTTATGTTTATGTCGTACTTGATCTTTCTGATTTTTGTGGGAGTAGAATTACTTCAGGAAATTATCTAGTTTTTACCAGTATTAACTAATGCTATTCAACGGAAATTGCAGACTTATAACAATTGGGAATGGAAGTCAGTAGTAGTAGGGTGTTCAATTTGTCTGTAGTCTGTGTCGTTAAGCGTAAAGATATCCAAATAGTAGTTAACTAACACAGTAACAACTAACAACATAATATTGAAACAATAATACAGCCTAATACAATAATGGAAATGTATTTTCTCTATATTCCAAAAATTATTTGAGTGTGACAAACAATAACGAACATCTACGAAATGACATGCATCAGAATAGTATGTCGTTACATATTTACCTACCACATTTCTGAACAACCTTTATGTAATCTAGATTCAGATACTAGTATTAATTGATATTCAACAAGAGTGTAGAGTTCATTTGATCATAATTCTTGGATAAATACTTGTGAAAGTCGGATAAAACTAGTTTTGGTAAACGAAGCGTTAAGATCATGAATATGTGGAGCAGAAACACTTGTCAGGTGAACTTTTCTCACCAATTTCACCGCATAGCAAACAGATACCTACATAGATATTGCTCTTTGTGGTTTTTTCTGGTTATGGAATTACAGATAAATTATTAAGCACATATGACATAGGTACAGCCATTAATATTCATCAATTCACAGTTTAGTTTAAGATTTTAAAGCATTTAGCTGATTTTAACAAAAAAGTTTTAAGTGTTGTAATTGAAACAAGCAAAAATCGAAAATCTCTTATTATGGTAAGTGGAACATGTACAGGCGACAGGGCTCATTATTTAATCTAGTTAGTAATAGTAATAAGTAAATGCATAAGGATAAATTACACAGATGACAGAAAGTGTTCGCAGAAAGTGCTAATTCTGAATGCACAAAGAAATAGCACTTCCTGGAAAACTGTGTACAATCATGTAATTCGTTCGTACACAATAAGTTTAGGTAGATGCAATTTGCAACGAAAGTTGCTGATCTCATCTAGAAATTCTGTCTAATTTCTTCGTATTATGTGTATAATCTTATGACTTTTAGCAATTGTTATGCAAAGGTGATGGAAAAGTATGTTTAAATTAACTTACCTGTAAATCCAAATCCAGGAACCGCTTCGGTTTCCATTGTTCTCAAAAGTGTGAAAATCTTTGGTAACTTAAATATTCTTCGGTGCTTGCAAAAGTTGCGGACACAAACATTTTGCAATGTATTTTGGTCTATTATTCATCTGTAGTCAATTCTATTAACAAGGCTACAATTAGAACAAACTCATAAGCAAGTGTTTTATTGGTTTAATCTTTCTACCTGACTTTGAATCAACAATAGTTAAAACAAATTATACAAGAACATCTTTAATTGGCTATAAGAATTTCGATACATAAAACATTATTGTTCGTAGTAGCAGGGTGTTTTGTATTGTATCTATGATCTACCTACCTATAATTGCTGGCCCATCGAGTATAATAATTTCATTACCACCTTTACTACCACCTACATTCATCAATTTCGAAATAATTATAGAACTGCAAGGTATGGAATATCCCTTCAGAAATTACCAGATATTGAATGTATTCTTTTGTCATGATGATTTGATTTAGATTCGTGTCTATTGTGCAATTTGTTGCTGGTGTTGACAAAAGAACTAGTCTATTGTTGATTTTAACCAACCAGTGCTAACTGGTAGCTCTATTGGGGTAATGGGATATATTATTATGGAGGAATATATTATTTGCAATTGCAACCAATTCTATAATATCGTAGACTGAGAATACAATAATATAATGCTAGATACCGAATGTCGTGATTTATGTGCGTGCGCGTGTAAAAGTGGCTAATTTCATGTATTAACATTACAAAACTAAAGTATAGTGCAGAATGAAATTATGTACTCATTACGAGTATGCTTTGCCATTTTTCCTTTTTGAGTTCTATCACTTATACATAATTAACATGAAAGCGACAAAGAGTAGACTTGAGAATGTGATGCACCCAACATGTTTTTACCAGTCAAATAGTATTAAACAGGCCTAACTAATGCAGATACAGAGTGAAAATTATATTCACACAAAATGATACAAAGGTAATTTAAGCATTAAGCTGTTCCTGTATGCGGCAAGTACAGATACAATAATGTGATACTCACACCTACAGTAGTAAGTGACACCTGATTAGCAAAATATGGTTAGCTATTGTAATGACGAACTGCTCTTGTATTTAATATTCAGGTACAGGTAACCTTTACACAGACTGCATCAGAAACCACTTTATTATTTCTATTGATATCCCCGCCCTGGTAAAAAGTTATATAAGTCTTGCCAACAAATTTAGCATTCAATCAAATTAAATATTGAGTCTGAACATCGTACTTTGAAGTTCAGGGATTCTCTTTACTGTGAACATTATGTTTTACTACTTTTTATTTGTAGTAGGTAATGTGCCAAATAGTTTCTAGTTTTTGTTAATCTCATTTTTTAATGTGCAAAGTGTAAACTAAGTGGAAACAATATTACATGAGTTATAATAAATCAATATCACTTTAGATGCCAAATCCAGAAACAGAATCAGATGAGACGGAAATTGCAACTGAGAGTTATCGTTTTCGTGTCAATCGAGTGAATTCCGTCGCAGTTGGTTGTCATCGTCCTTCTATTATAGTAATTCCGTTAGAAAACGTTGCAGAAGAGACGGACGAAGGCGATACAATCACATCACGAAATAAACAGATTTCCCCTGACTTAGTTGCAGCTACACAAGAAAGGGAGATTAATTACTCAAAAAGTAATCTAAAAAATTGCACTGTGCTTCTTACAAATCTATCGTAGATTTATTTCGAGAATATTTTAACTGTTAATACAAAGTGCACAATCCTCTGATATTTTTTTCGACACAATTTCACCTAGACGCTCCCACAATGTCAAATCACAATTCTCAATCCCAAGCTCATGGAGCAGGGCCACCACCTGTGGCATCGAATTATAGGCGACCTTCATATGCGGGTATTGTTGGTGGAAACAGACGGAGAAGTTCCAATTTACCCGAACTTGATGATTTTGGACTACAAAATGCTACACATGGAATGTATGGCAAAAGTTTATATCGATACACTCAAGAGGCCTTACCAAGGATGGACAACTACAGGAACATGATGTCCATTCAAGCTGCCCAACGACCCACCATTGACGAACTCCATGATCCTGCTTATAGCAAGCCGAAAAGGGTACAGCGCATTATTTTCTGTAGTTCCCATTGCTTAAATTATGTACTTAGACAATTAGTAAGCTTAACTTTATCCTGAAAATAGCCCTAAAGTATTTACCTAATTTATACGAGCAAAAAATATTCTTAGTCTCATCACTGGAGTCAACAGGCCGTACTACTAGTTTTAAGTTCTGTTAGATTAATTATTCCAAAAGCAATCTTTTACTTTACATTTCATACTCGTATCGCAAAATTGAAGCTTTCTCATCGTTGTACTTTTGAAATCTATCTGAAACAGAATTAAATGTAGATTTGTGACTTATACAAAGTAATTTGATGTCGTCAACGCTTTGAAAAAGGGCTTCTAAATGTTCTAAAATAGTTTAACACTTATTCATCCGTGTGTGTTTCTTAATGCTCTATTCTCCGTAGTTTTTTGATCTTTTAAATTCTAGTATTTTATTTTTGTTCCAGTGCAGAAGATTATTCATTTAAGTCTCAATAGTTTTCTTAAGAAAAAGCTAATTGCAAATCAAATGGATATTTAGACGGATGACAACAATGAATCAGAAGGAAAAGGAACCTCCCAAGTTAAATTTGGGTGGGTTGAAGGATGTCTAGTAAGATGTCTATTGAATATATGGGGAGTCATGTTATTCCTCCGACTTTCCTGGATGGTAGCCCAGGCTGGAATAGGTAGCTATATATCCAAGTTTAAAAAAATGTATCCTGTATGAACTAGTGTTGACCAAAATAATATTTTTGTGTTTAGTTCAATCACTCATCATTATAGCCGTGTCTACAGTGGTCACCACAATTACTACATTATCTATGTCTGCTGTAAGTACTAATGGAGAGATGAAAGGAGGTAGGTTTTCACATTAATACGGTTGAATTATCTGTAATCTGTGTATTGCAATTATTTCAACCTACAGCACAGATTATGTATGCGGTAGACCAATAATTAAATTATCCTTCTGTTAATCATTAAGTTGTTTTAAATTCAAAGGTGGGATTTATTATATGATATCACGATCTCTTGGACCGGAATGGGGAGGAGCTATCGGTGTTGTTTTTAGCTTTGCCAATGCAGGGATGGCTGCCTTGAATACTGTCGGATTTTCAGAGTCAATGATTTCTTTATTGCACTCTTATGATACGAAAATTGTTGATGGGGGTGCCAATGATAATCGGATTATAAGTTGCATAGCCATCATTGTTCTCCAATCAATCATTGTCATTGGGATGGAATGGGAAGCTAAGGTAAATGATAAAATAGTTCTTTGAATTTATAATTTTACTAGTAGATACACTCACATCATAATATGCACAGTTTGCTATCAAAAGTAAGTTGTAGTTTATAAGCTAAATATTTATTGCCGATTTGATAGTTCTAACGATAGTGAACCAAGATCGTTTTTAAGCTGGCAGCTAAACCTATTATAAGGGAATAGGCACGTTAAAAACACCAATAAGCAAAAACATATGAAAAGTAGAGAGACACTTCATTCTACCCCAGGGCTTAATTTTTTCTTGATTTCTACCTGCCTATGGGACTTTGTTAATCAACGTGTAAGAAACTAAAAGTGATTAAAACTTTTTGTTTTGTAGAATGTTTTGATATTAGTATTAGTCGGTAGATTGAAGAGCTCGTTTCAAAAGCGTGTTATGTTCATATAACTCATATCCTGACTTGCCGTTAAACTAAATGATTTAATAATACAAAAATGCGTGAGATAACTCAATACACGAATTCGGAGATTGTGTAGAGTAAAATTGTTAAGTGGCCTTCACTGAAAGATGAATTAGTGCTTTAATGAGAAGACGCAGATGTAAATGAGTCTTGCAAAGTTTACGTACGAGGATATGAGAGTTAAAGAAAGTGTATTAATTTGTATTTATGAGATGCCTCTTGAGCTCTGTAACACAATACATTTGTTTACCACTCGATGACACTTTTGTAGTGTAGTCTGTTGTTTAGAAAAAGAAATATTCAATGAGTTGACTAACTAAATTAGCGAATAATTATTGTAGGCTCAAGTTGGACTTTTAGTCGTTCTTCTCGTAGCTATGGTTGATTTCGTCATTGGCGCATTCATGGGACCACAATCTGATGCACAATTTTCCAAAGGATGGATCGGCCTTAATAGTTAGTTAACAACAATAAATATCTCTATCAATCATCTTAAATTGGACAATGAATGATTGACATTGAAATATTGACAATTTGTGAAGGTACATTACTAGTACAAAACTTGGGTCCTGGCTATCGACACAGTGAAGGCTCTGATCAAGACTTTTTCACTGTGTTTTCGGTATTCTTTCCTGCTGTTGCTGGAATACAGGCCGGGGCTAGTATATCTGGAGATTTAAAAGTACTAAACCTAATGCCATTTTGGTCCTAAAACTATTTCGCAGTTTGCAATTTCTATGAATTGAATTATTTAGGATCCTGGAGAAGCAATTCCGAAAGGAACATTGTTGGCTATTTTTATTACATCGGGTTCGTATGCTTTATTCGCCATTTTGGCTGGAGCTGGAACCCTTCGCGAAGCTACTGGAAACTCCACGGATATTGATAGTTGGGCTTTCAGTGATTGTACCAATAAAGAGTGCAAATGGGGTCTTTACAACGATTACCAGGTACCGACAGCCAGAATCTGCTTTTAACAGGCATAAATTGCATTAAATGAATATTTGGAAGAAAGGGATAAAATACTGGAAAATATTTACTTTTATTAGGTCATGGAACTGATGTCAATCTTTGGACCAATTATCTATGCCGGATGTTTTGCAGCGACATTATCTTCTGCTTTATCATGTCTTGTATCTGGGCCAAAAACATTCCAAGCTTTATGCAAAGACAAAGTATATCCATACTTATCGAAATGCGGAGAAGGCTATGGGAAATCTGACGATCCTTACTGGTCCTATGCTATTGGGTTTGTTGTAGCTCTCATCTTCATTTTGATTGGTAAGCACTTTATGTAAATTATTATACGATGTCACAAACAGCTGTCTCCTATATTTATTTTAAGGACCTTCCATAAACATTACCCTTGTAAAATTCGCTAAATTAAATCCCAACTTCTAAAAGCATCGCATTTTCCTCTTGGCTGAAATGTTGGAGATATTATTCAAGATGAATTTAAAGCTTGTGTGCTAAAGATGCATTACGTGTGCGTGTTATTACAATTGAAGAAAAGCTAGAGTCAGAATTTGTTCTGTGAGGATCATTGATGTCGTTCCTCACCGCAGAAAGTAAGAATAGGGAAGAGATTGGGAGAGAACATCAAATAAATCTGTTTTCAAGTCCATATATGAGATTGAGACATCACAATGGGAAATTGAAAGAAAGCTTTTACCTAAAGGGCAAAAAAGGAAAATTGCTGATACAGAGCGACATTGAAAGAGATAAACCTACATTCTATGTAACACATCTGCGTATATCTTTGCAGAGCTGATCAGCCTCTGAAGAGACAGTTATGTTTCTTTTCTCTTTCATGCATGCGAGTACAATAGGAAACCAGGGCACGTATTACATGTAATCTTCCGCAATAAGTCTGTCCAAGTAACTACTTCCTATATGCCACTCCACGCAGATTTGATTTACAACATAAGTACGTTTAATGTTTCTTCAGAGTTTCACTCACATTTGCATTGGGTTGCTCTCTCCTGTCAGGAAATGTATATTATCAGACTGAACATATATTTAACAGAATCAGAGAAAGTTGCGTTTTGTACTACTATGTAATAAACATTAATGCAAATGCTTTCTTCAACCTTTTGAATAGATTGCTGAAAGCATTCAAAAATATTCATACTTACTATCGCAAAAAGAAACGCAGGAAATGGGAATTGTAATAATGGTATTACTGTCATGGATTACATTTATAACCCTTCTCTATGATATTTCATTTCACAGAATGACAAATAAATAACCGATGAAAAGATTCCGAGTTAGTTTAGTACTAACTGTCGTCCTAATACTGCAAGACGGCTGATACAGTGGTACAAAAGATGTAGCACAATATACGACAAACCCTGTAAAATATTGTACTGTATGCATAGCAAGATTACAATATTAATGCTTCCTGTGCTACAATTAAATAGGTAATAGCTTTACAGTGCAGTGACAGAACCCTTTGGAAGTTTGGTGTTAATAATATCCAACCAGACAGTTAAATTCAAAATTATATCAGTGTATTTATAATCAAACACGAAACACTGAAGTAGATTCACATTGCCCCGAAAATTCCTAAGGCTGGTTCTTATGAAAATTTTATTTTCCTTACAATCATTGAGCTGGACACTGTGGACACTATCATGCCAGACATTAAATTACTAAGTAAACAGTAAAGATTCTGCTTAAATATGACAAATACAGTTATGAGATATATAAAGCTAATTTTTCTATGCAATGACCTCCATCAAGTGACGTGCATGAAAGATTTTTTTTCAGAAGATGTATTTAATAATGAATAATAGAAGAAATCCTCAAATTAGTCGTTACTGCGCAATTGAAAGGAAAGTATCTTAACGAGATCTGTAACCAAAAACTCCGAATTTATCCTTAAGATTTTCAAGGACTCTTTAGAAGTTTATTTTTGTGAAGGAATAGAACGCGTGCTCCTTAACGATATCTCATTATATAAGATTGTCATTATTTTTATTTACATAGCGGATTTAAATGCGATTGCTCCTTTGATATCGAACTTCTTTATGGCAGCGTACGCTCTGCTCAACTTTTGTACTTTCCATGCCTCCCTCGTGAAACCATTAGGATGGAGACCAACTTTCAAGGTAAATATTTTTATGTAATTTATTCTCCATATAATTTGCATCTACGGAGTTTATGTAGCATCCCATCAATTTTCCATATTCCCCATATGTTTTACATGACAGAGGGATTTGATAGCGTCTGGTTATAATTGGTATAATCACAATACACGGGCCGTGTCTGAAGTATTCTTAATCCTTCAAAAGCATATTATTAGCATAAGTTATATAAAAACCTCATTTACGTAATTGTAAAAAATACAATTCCTTGAAGTTTACCCACGTCTCTAATTTTAGTAGCGTCTGCGAATGTCGATCTCTTTTGTGTAAACTCACGAAAAATTTCGAGTTTGAAGATGAGTTGTTGAATAGTTAATAAGGGATCCGTAATCTGGACAGGAGAGTGCTACTCCTTATGAATATTAATTTTGTTTAAATTCTAATGTCTTTTGTACGGATTTGCAATAATTATTCGGTTCGATGAGAGATTCTATCTCTCTCTGCTAGAGATACCTTTCAAATAGATTTGGTTATGGTTATGACTTACGTGAGCATGAATGCTCATGAAACAATAGAATCTCAGTAGTGTACCATATTAAATACAAGTTAGCACTTAGAGTAGGCCCAGGTAGAATCTTTTGAATATGCAATTAGGTCATGTATTGTATATGTGGATCCAGCAATCTCTACTACTCTCTCTACTGCGTCGCAGACCGAACAAAGCCTTAAAGGACTTATTGCTTTCCTATATTATACCTATAAATAATTTAATAACTGCTCTTCCACATTACGGAGATATTACAATAAAGGTGCGTTTATTCTATAGGATCAACTATAGAATTTACGTTGCTGACAGATATAAGAACATTGGATTACGGTTACTCAGCTCTTTAAATTAATATTTGATTCTATTGCTTTTAAGCAGTCTATCATCCTCCGTGTCCTTACTTCCCAAAATAGACCAATCAATTCCAGTTAGAAATGCAGATTCTCAGTAGTAATCTAGTTTTAACAAAATTTCAACTTTCAGAATTAATTAGAACGTAGTCACTAAACATATTTAATCAAGGTCTACGCGCATTAACATTGCCACACAATATAGTATCTTGTTTATTATCCGAATACGTAATTCACGAACAGGTCGTGTAATTACGTCTGAAATGTTAAATGCACTTCTGTGAAACTCAATTAAATGATCTTGGATGTATTTCGTATTCTGAGAAAGATTTTCCTTCCAACATGGTTGAAAACATTTTCCTGGCTTCACGAAAGCTTTCCGGGATAATTTCATCCCACTCACTCATAATGTACATGCAAATGGATTGCAATAAGTGCTGACTAAAAGGTTTTCTCAAATTAATCCATTAGCCTATGCATTTTCATTTTAGAGTAGCAGAATGGAGACTGCTTTGGATAATTAACGATTTCAAAATATTTACAGCCTAATCGACCTCTTCCTTAATACTAAAACATGGCAGATCTTGCAAATAATCTTGATTTATATCTACACATAAGAAGTACAACCTATAAATAATACAAATACATTAGGACACGAACTGATTTTATTATTACCTCCACTTTGTTCATTAATTACTAGAATACTTGACTAGAACCTAATGGAATTCATATCTTTAGGATACTATAGATTGTAATTAAGTTGCAAATTCACATAATTAGAGCAAATCTATTTTCTGTCGACAATTTGATAAGCCTTCAAGAATTTAGCGTTGATTGTAATGAAAATGGAATTTGCAAATCCCCAGTGCTATGAAAAAGCAAGAACTAATGCTATCAAGTCTAAATATAAACAGTAAATATAATTAGGTATACCCTATTCCCAATTACTCAAATGGCTTACTTATGAATCTACCAAGTAACGTAGATGACTGATATGCAAAAACTAGATGTACATAACGTTGAAAGACATTCAATATTTCAAATCATTATTTGGTCTATGTAAATATCTCCAGATTGTTCAACAAAAACTTTCATAAACACTATTAACAACTTGAGTGATACAATTAAGGCACTGAAAAGGTAAGTAGCAAGTTCCACTCGGCAATATTTTACATCTTTTTCCATTTACAAATACTATCTCGTGTTTAATATATCATACATCACTAAGTAGTATGTCTTCTGTTCAAAGATACAACGACGTAAAACACTGTATGGCGTAAGACAACTTTATGTAACGAATGCTATTGTTTTATTCTGATGCTATATATTATTGTAGTGACATTTAGGCCGTCACTTTTTACTTTCGTATGATCGAATTTAACTAATGGATGTAGTATGAGATGTATCTATAGAATGATATTTTGCTCAATTTGAGTTTCCACTTTGGGAAAGTAGTTTTGACAATGTTTTTGATGGGAAACAAGAACAAGGGTAGTAATTGTCACCTTGAAGTAGTGCCAAATTAAGCTGAAAGTGATGCACTCAAAGGAAGTGAGACTAAAAGAAAGTTTTTCTTTTGACAGTACTACAACACATGGGTGAGTCTCATCGGAGCGATTTTATGCGTCGTAGTCATGTTTTTAATGAGCTGGGTCACTGCTCTTGTTTCTTTCGGCTGTGTCATTGCTCTCTATGCGTATGTCATCTACAGAAAGCCAGGTAAGTAAGCTTTTAACCCGAATCGTCACTATTATTGAATTATGTATCACTTTTTCACTTTAAACAGATCTATAAACGTCACCAAAGGTTTTCCTTTCCTTACTCCCTATACCTAAAACGTCTTAATCTATACAACGGAGAATCTTTCAGCCAATATATCCCTCTTATATAGTACAAGACAAAAAGTTAGTATTATTTAGTATAGTCACAGCAGGTAAGTAGTTTTCCTAATGGTACCTGTTAAAGATAAATGAGTGTGTCCATGCTTGTCTTCTTTATCCATTGTTTCAATTCCCTCCACAGAGCATGTGTAGGTCATAATTTAGAAGAAGCTCTTAGAGTTGCGGACACACGTACATGTAGTTTTTATCGAATTTCAATTCAGAAGGAGAAAACATAACTCAATAAATTGAAATCGACATTGCTTGGATTGAATTTGATGTAGACATGAACTGGGGAACATCTACTCAAGCACAAACTTACTCAGATGCCCTTAATGCCCTGCAAACTTTATCTTCCCAAGAGGAACATGTCAAGAACTACCGTCCGCAAATTCTCTGCCTCACAGGTAAGTACATTACATATTGCATAACATTCCGCTATACCTAAAACCAACTTTTACGTGTAGGTAAATTCTTTTCCGAATTAAATTTCACTCTTTATACTCTCGGCTCACGTTACCTTCGACGCTCGACAATAGTACTCCTCAATTTTCTCTTTTCACGACCTTTGTACATTATTATTTGGTCGCAATCAGCATACGCTTTCATGGTGCACGTACAATGACATAGTAACTTAACTTTGTAGGACATTTAGGAGGCGGATCTAGAAATTATATAAAATGACGACAATTGGCTTTGTACATATTTATTACACAACATTAGAACATTCGATGTTACAAAATACTAATGATGTGTCCTATGGCAAATTGGCAAGTTTAATTGAATTTACTTTGTTTTGCCTTGTTGTAAGAAAACAACAAGATTATAGACAAGACACAAACGAACTAAAATTTTGTAAGTTGCCGACTAGGAAAATGATGTTTGATGTTGTTGTAATAGGTCTTCCATCTGAACGTCCTGCTCTTGTTGATTTTGCTCACCTGATAACAAAAAGACAATCTCTGTTGATATGTGGGCATATCTGCAACGGTCGTCAACCCTCCCGTCTCCGTAAGGCAATCATGCAAAGCGGATACGAGTTCCTCGGAATGAGAAAAGTTAAAGCTTTCTATGCAATGGTGGATAACTGTGCGTTTGATGAGGGATCTCTGTCTCTTCTCCAGACTACGGGAATAGGAAAACTTGCTCCCAATATTTTACTCATGGGATACAAAGGCAATTGGCAGATTTGCGAGAGGCACGAAGTCGCTGACTACTTTACTACTTTGCAGTGAGTCTATACACTTCAAACTTTTATACTTTCTTCTGCCCTAAATATAGAAATAGATAACTACTCCTCCCAAATACAACTTTGGTCATCGCTTTGTCTGCATTCTTTACTTTCTCCGACCTGACCGTCTATACTAAAGGACCATTATGACACGACATGTACGTGTTTATACATTTTAGATGTTCATAGCTCGACTACCTCAGTAGTCACGTATAATGATGCACTTTGAACTACTTTGAAATAGATACACATACGATGAGAACCCATTCCTGTATAATTCACATTTGAAGTTTCTTAGTTTCTCCGTACGACTGCTCATAAAACATTTTTTTGTCCGTATTTTCAACTGCTGGAGATTGTAAGGATTGACAAAAGTTAATTCGTTGTTGCGTAGAATTATTGCACAATTTTCAGAGTGGACTACTTATTTATGCTGATGCTAAGTAACTATTCATCACAAAATTGTAACATAGTACCCAACTCTTTTTATCGAGGTCAAACGCTTGGTCGTATGAATTTATTAAAAGGCCAAACTCAAATGTTGCTAAATACTACATGCCCCTTTTTGGTATTGTGTGTCTTTACGATAATTACTAAAAATACATGCTTATAATCTGGTTATATCTGGTTAGGTATAGCAATAACCAGACTATTGACTAACTGGTTGGGTAAATACAACAAGTTTAGCTTCCTTTGGTATGTGCTAAGAAGTTAAGTCTGGATTAAGCAAACGCTTTACGTATAATTCAAACTGCAATTGAACAAAACTAAATGATGTCAGCAAAGCAATGTGTACAGGGATACCTAGTATGTATTATGTAGTAATGCAGTGAAAGTAAGTAACGTAACCACATCCACGAGGTGACTTCTCAAGAGACTTAGCAAATGACAAGGCAGCAGAAGTATCAAAAATGAAATAAAGTCCCTCAAGACTCCCAACCACAATAGTATTACAGATACAGACCTACTTTCCTCTCTTGCTGGACTACTAAACAATAAGTATATAGGTAGTAAAGCTAGGTCGCTAGCCAAAGAAGAAAAAGCTACGCACATACTAAAACAGCTATAATGTGTCCATAAAAGAAAGTTGACAAGTACTAACACAGTAGACACTATATAATGTTATAACTTGTCTCATAAACTAGGATATAATAATATAATTACAGAGAGGATCGCTCCAAACCGTTCATGTATATCGAATTGTACTTTCTCCATAACGAAATTTCTCATTTTACTGCATGAAAGAGTTTTTTGCTACGACGTGTCTCTAAAGCCAGCGACAAAGGCAAATAGGGAAATATACACCACTAAAAAGTCGCCAAATAAAAATAAAATTGTCCCCAAATAAAACTTTCACCAACTTTTCGAAGTTTAGCCAGAATTTTTAACCATGAAAATGCAATTTTGGTAGTGAAAGTCGAATTGTCGTAAGAGATGTCGCAAAAAAGTGAAAGTGAACATTTTACACATGGTGAAAGTACTGTGAATGTTTAGAATATCCCCATAGTGTTATATAGCTTTTATAATTCTAATAATGTGGGTTATTCAGTTCTTCTTTAGTCAGCATGTTGTGTTATGGTTATTATGATTGAAACTAATGTTGGTTTTTATAGATATTCTCGTAATGCGCTAATATTTTTTATTTATGCTTTCTTCCTGTTTTCTCTACCAAATGATGACGAATGCGAGAAACGAGGGACTAGTGTCTCCAATAAATCTTCCCAGAAACTTCCTATCCAATTCCAGTGCTTTACTGAGAAGCAAAACCACGTAGTACGTGCGACGCAATTCAATGCGACGATATTGCAGTAGTTGCTTCAAATGAATTAACAATTCCTACAATAGAAAGTTGAGAAATTTCTCCATGAGTTCTATTATTAAATTAATTGTTTGGCTTATGGTTCCGACGGAATTTAGAGCAGCAGTAGGCTGTAGTACAGGTATAATATTACCAGGCGTAATTGTATTTAAGCCGTATATTCATTTTATACGAGTTCTATATTTTACATTAAAGTCTAATGCAATGGTTATTATATTTAGTACGAAATGGAATTATTTCCTGTAACTTTTGTACCTAAATATTCTTTTTTATATTATTAAGGAATAGGTACTATTTCGTGTATATCTATCTTGAAGCAACTACATCCAAATTAAATTCGGTTAGGTAGAGTAAAATAATGTATTTAGGTAAATATCATATCGTCCTGTTTATCCAACCCTTTCTTGATATATTACGTTTGTGTTCGGTTATTTGTTCCTGCTACGTATGACGCATATTCCAGCATAGAGCAAAACTAAATATCTTCTCTGCATTGATAGACAATCAATTCAGATATTTGTGCTTTCTATTTACTCTACGCAACAGTAGTTCCTATTTCTACGTTGATTAAACTGCAATATTATACATCCAAATTCCAAGTATTTATTCAATGCTCAAACAAACGTGGATTCAAATAGAGTGCATGTCATACATAGCATAACAGCAAAATACGCTTCACGAAACAAAACTTCAAAGGCCAATACAATTACAAAACTATTATATAAATCAGCTTTTGCAAAAACATTAGTTTGCAACGAAATACTTTCTCTGGCAATACCTAAGTATAATTGTAAGTAGATTTCATAAGAAGTTGACCAAGGAAAAAAGAAGAAAAATATTGATTCTCCTTGTGTAGTAGTTATCAACTTTAGAAAAGCTTGTGCAGATATAATTTTTTTTTCATTTTCTGGACTGTATTTAATTAACCTTGTTATAAGTACAATTTTACTACATTGCGACGTAAGAGTGCATTTATTTATTCATTCTGAAATATTGGAGTCGCTTATGATGATGTGGAGCGAAAGATATTCAGTAGAAATGTATATTTGAATACCTAGTTTGGTGTTTGGAAGTGTAAGCTATCTGAAATCTAACGTAACCCATTATCCGTAGTATCTGTACATCTCTTATGCTGCGCTCTTTGTGCTGCTGGTGGTTGGTACGCATGGAAGTAGGCGAGTGTAAGCAATCAAAGTAGGAGATGAACTTTATAGTTTACCAAAGTTATTTTTAGGTCACCAGCCAAAATTAATATTGTTAGTTGGAGAGGAAAGAGTAAAGAGATACATAGTAGACTGACGATGAGTCTAGTTTAGTGGGTTATTCATGCATGTAGTTAGATTGGCTTCTCCAAAGGCGTAAAATTGGTAGTCAGATCCACAGAAAATGAAAATGCATTCATGCGTGCATCGGAATAGAAATTTCTCATCTTAAAACTGTGTAATACTAATCCAGTTAAAAACTTTCCAATCAGAGAGTCTTGTTAAGGACTTGTTTTGTTTAGGCTAGCTTTATGTGTATAACTCCCAGCTATTCATAAACAAACAACCCAACATGACTTCTTATATACCTATATAGTTCACATTGCTGTTTATTTAATGCTATGTACTAATGTTATACCAATTCAGACATTTATTACATTCGTACTCTTATCATTCTACATACACACACTATAGTAATCATCATGGCGTAAATTAGTAGAGAGTACCTAACTATATTCAAAACATATTAGGTATTTCATTAACTCACAATTTTAGCAATACCAATCTAACTTCAATACCTACATTGCATGCAATGTAAATTCTCTCTTGTGTTTATGGAGAAGAATTGTGTAATGCATTTTGTCTAATGCCTAACACAAGGTTTATAGAACAAGGAATTAATCTAATTTGATTCACGTTCGCACCTTCCAGGCAATCCGCTCCGGTTTGGCATCGACGTATTTTGATTATACGTCTGGATTGCTGGGTTTCCTTTATTTACTGAATCCTATGTTCCTTCCTAGAATTAGAAATTTTTAAGCATTGAAACTAGATTATTTAGACACTCATAGACTATGAAAACTACTGGCTTTTGTTCGCTACGCAAATTCAGAGGGTATTGATTCCTTTTATTATTGTCCAAACATAATATACCTAGTAGCGACCATTGGCTAAAATTATTAATTTAAATAGATTATTTGAGTATTTTAGTATATAATAAAAAAATACTGGAGCAAAAAACCGATTTTACATCTGCATAGAATTATGAAGATGAAAAAAAGTTACGTAAGAAAAAAACAAAAAAGACGTTATGAACCTTATGTATTGAATATACAACTTGAGATTCATAAAAACTATTACATACAAGTAGCTACTAAAATACAAATGAATAAGTCACTGTACTTGTCTATTTAGTTAATGTTATTGCGGTTGATTGTAGTTTATGTTAAATTTCAGCGAGGCGTTAGACAATTATATAGCCATTGCAATACTTCGAGTGAAGGATGGCTTAGATTGTTCTCACTTGATGCTGGAGGAGTTCAATGAGACTGCTGAGGAAGAACCGAGATTAAAGGATGGGCTGCATCGAGTGTGTTCAGCAGACAGCATAGCCACGGAAGCCTATGACAATATCGTGGATTACGACGCTAGCGACCCAGGTGCTACTGTTAATACAAATGCAAAAGACGGGCCAGTTCTGGCCTCACCCGAGATCACAAGTACGAAGAAAAGAAGTAAACTGAAGTTTGGGAGGAAGCGAAACAAATCCGCTGATGATCTCGATCTCGCCTCAGGAGTTTATCGGTAATTTCTCAAGTGAAGCCAAACTGTTCAAACTCTTTATCCACCTAAATACACCTACACACAGTGTATACTTAGAAATGTCCCTCACGTATCCCCATCCTCCTTTCACAAATTCGTAGAAAATTGTAGTCTTTATTTATTCCCGAAGTATTAGCTTTTGACTCTATTATTAGTTTCTTTTCGTGACGCAAGTTGAATTACATATCTATATCGATTTAATAATCCAACTTACGTACGCAGAGAAAGTTTTTAGAAATCCGTACTTTATACGTCAACGATCACTAATTACTACGGGAAGTTATAATTTTTACATTCACAGTCTTTAATTCAAAAAATTAATCTCGTTCAGATACTTTTCCCTTTCTAATGTTAACGGATGCCACAATAATATGTATTTATGGACCAATAGTAATCAGAGGAGTGGAATGAAAACGAGGTTTTCCTATTTCAGGGGACCAGATGGCTCGGATGTGACCAAAGACATAATAACCAAACTGTCTCTTTTCCAGACGAAGCAACCAAAAGGAAATGTTGACGTGTGGTGGCTTTACGATGACGGAGGTAAGTAATTAAATGCCAACTTCGTTACTTTTCTTGCGAACAGACTAATCGGCTTACCTCCCAGTCTGTTTAAGCAATATACAGCACCACTTTTGATTAGCTTAAGTACACATAACGTAATAATGCCATCTGATAGCCATTCTATGAAAGCATAAACGTTTGAAAGGGAAAGATTATTGTGAACATTCATAAAAACTACCAATAGGAAAATCGTATTTCTTCTAATTACTTTAGTCATTCAGTTTTAACTTCACTTTCAAGGTTTACAATTTTCCTACAGACTTTCACCATTGAACACTTTTAGAGTTTAGTCTACACTTCAATGAAATGAGGGGCTAAAAATATTCTGTTGCACAGACAAATAATTGACATTAATTTGCAATTGTATCTTTTTCAACGTTTCAAAGCTTAAGCTTCCAAATGGTTTTAATTGAAAATTTAAACCTTCTACTTTCTTCATGTAGGCTGCCTCTAAAGGCACTATCAGATTTATATCTCATTAATTTATGAGCACTTCGGAGAAATGTGAAGGACTTACGTCAAAAACTTTGAATCCTATTTAAAGTTGCAGATGAGCAGAAAGTGAATAAATCTGTATAGTGGTATTACTTTTAAATATATACCACACAAACTTAATGAAATGGCATTTAACAACTGAAATTCTCAAAAAACATTTACTAAAAAACGCCAGGTGACAATTATTTTTAGATTCAGATGATATGGGATAAAAAAGTTCTAACCATAAAGTTTCTATTTCCAGTGATATCTTGTTAACCTTTCAAATGCCAAGGATTAGTCTTTCAATTTTAAATGCATGTCTAAAATGTAGTACTTGTAATCAAAGAACCTAAAAAATGAGTACATGGAAATGGAAATTATACTGCCTGCTAAATATAAGCATGTGATCTCTGAAGGTCTGCAACTCTTCACATCTCAAGTCTTTAGTTAAATTATGTACGCTGTATTCTTGAATTTGAAACCCAGCTTGACAAACTAGAAGCAGAAAAGTTCTTAGAAATTGTAAGTAAACAAATATTAATGGCTGTACTGAATAATTCTTTATTTCTCAAGAATGTAGTTAAAAATTTATTTCACGGAAAACTTTCCCCATCACAAAATGACACATGCTATTCTCTAAGAAACTTTCTTTCATTATTATGCGTTATTTCCCTTTAACATCGAAATGAAAACATAATATTGTTTATCATTCAGAAAAATACAAAATGACAGTTATTAGCATGTTGGAGTTAATCAGGGCGACCAATATACATGCATTAAATTATCTTTTCCCAGTCCTTTGCAGTGTATAATTGTTTCTATTTCCAAAACAATGCTCGCTTTTAGTGCATAGTTTTTGATAACCGTAAAGATATAGTAAGTCGTAAACGTATTGTGCAGTGCACTAAGGCGAAAGGTTGATTTTGATACCGAGGAGGTGATTCCGGGTCTATATACTTAATAATACTAAGTGAGAAAAGTTAGAAAGAAGAGCTGTAACTCTGGTTTTGCCACAGAAAAAGAAGGAAATGTTATTTACGTGCACCACGCTAGTGTCTCTTATTATATTTACATACTTACTCCAGTTCCGACTTGCGAGTTACGTTTACGACGGAGAAAGTATGAAACATGGATTGCATTATGGTCCACAGATAAGATTGACTTCGTTGGGCTTCGTTATAGCATATATATCAGGACCATTTTAATACTTTTCCAGTTATTACTTCAAGTCTATTCTTCTCCGGCTTCACTCATGAGATCAGTGCCAAAAATTAATTGAACTTTTCTTAACGTCCGAGTTTTTTGATTTAGTTTTCTCCATTCTCGTCTCTTGCTTCTTACTTTCGACTTGAAACGACTTCTTGACTAGAAATATAATAGGACATACCGTAAAATGTTGCTGGGGAGGTTATTTGGTTTCCTTTGAAGTTTATATACTATTCACACTTCAGGTACTTTTTCCATCCAAACGCAAAAATAATTATTATTCTAAAGCTACTTTTCTGCTCATTATACAAATAGCATTCCTTGACGTGTAGGAAGATAAAATTAACCAAGTACACTTATGAAGAAAAATATCATTAATATTACAAAGGTAAAGTAGGTCAACTATGCATTTATTTGTAGAAAACTGTTACAGACCAGTCCACACATGATAATTATTTTCCAAAGTATTATTAGAGGCATTAGATATTTTCTGTTTTTCGGATAAAAAATTGGATAAAAACATCTGTGTGATATATATGCATTAAAATTGTTACGTCTCGATTATAAAATGTTAAAGGCTAGGAAAAACAATTCCTCATTTTAACGCATAGTGGCTGTGTAAAAATGAGAAATCACGTCTGAATTATTCGCGTAACCAAAGATGAAAAGCCAAAGTAGGGAGATTGTGCCTTGAATGATTAATGAGGTTCATAGGGCACCTGAGATTAATATATTAATGTTATGCTGTCTCTTTACCTTTTACGCTGTACTGATTTATGTATGAATACTATTTGTTTTTCTCGTGCATGGGAATTCTCATCTAAAAATGGATCAACTATGGTTAGAGCTGACATTTTTGTCACACAGTTATTTAAAAAGATTGAGCACTTTCCTTTAAAAATGCGAGTAAATAGTTCCCTCGGCTATAAATCTTATGCAACAACATAACACATTCTGTTTTTCTCAATTTCAAGGACTTACCTTGCTTTTACCATATATCATTACAACGAGGAAGAACTGGACCGGAAGCAAATTACGAGTTTTCACTCTAGCCAACAAAAAAGATCAGATGGAACAAGAACTACGAGGGTAAGACATGCATTTCCTTTACTTCCTCTACCCCTTTCTTTTAGATTAATCTTAGAATGTGTTCAATATTGAACACAATGCTTACGACACAAATATGTCAAGTCAAATACGCAGTTTGCATTGCATTGGATGCTAAATTACAACAAAAGATTGATTGTCGGAAGAATTACATGCAAATGAGAGTCTCCATTTGATGAATATCCTGGATGTTAAAACAATATGGCTTAGGAAAGTTCTCGGAAATCACCTTGATCCATACGCTACGTGATTTGCATACAAAAGAAATTCTATTTTATTATTTTGATTAGAACCATAATTACATTCGTGACACCATGATGTATTAGACTCCATGGAGAGAAGCGTATCTCAAGGATTTATTCACGACTACAATTGCCATTATAATTTTCGTGTACGTAGAAGCCTCACGACTTTCACTCCAACCTTTCTCCGTTGTCTCTCTCCCTATATAATCAAACTGTATATTCCTCCTTCACTATGTAGATGTGAAATCACAATCAAAATCTAGTATTCCACATATAGATAGGGGATAAAACGTGCTTTTCTACAATATTCCTCGAAAACCAGATGAAGAATGTCCCAGAAACAAAAGAGACAATTCAATACTGTAAAAAACCAAATCTATTTTCGAGAAAGTCACACAATGCATTCCCAATTTTTAGAATCATGACATTTTCCTAACAGACAGCTCGGAAATCTCCTTTCTTCTATTTATATTTAGAACAAATTCTACGTAGGTTTTTTCAAATATACCTTCCAGAGTTGCAGACTCAAATAAGATTCTCTATTAAGTAGCACAGTTGACTGCACAACAATAGATAGGAACTACAAACGATGTGTTATGTCTAACAAAGAATAATTTCCCACAATTATTTTAATAAGCTAATTATGTTTCATATTTCCCATGTCTCTTGAGGTTGGTTGTCGAGTTTGTGGAATACGAATAAATCTTCTTGTTTCGTCGATCACATTATTATCTTTGTTGGAACGGAAATATGATTGCGTAGGGTAGAGAGCCTTGTATGTGCATTCGTCGTGTATTTTATATTTTGTTCATTTTATTAGAATGGCTGCTCTACTTTCAAAATTTCGTATCGACTACGCAGATCTCACAGTCATTCCAGATATAACGAAAAGAGCTGAAGATGGCACAAAGCAATTTTTTGATTCTCTCATCAAAGACTTCAAGGGAGATCCTACTGAGAGTGGTGAGTCTTAAGTCTAAACTAAATTTACGTCTGTCAATCAAATCAAACCCAGAAAATATGTCTTTTGCTAACGATGAGAATGTTAAAGCTTTGTTACACTATTTTATGTTTCATTCCCTTCACTGATTTATACCTGTCCTCCTGTCACTTGTCTTGTCTTTTTGTTAACCTAATCCTTAGCTCTGCTCCAGTTACTTATTGTGACTAGCTTGCCGTAGTCTATGCAAGACTCAGGTCTGTTAAGGTAAACCTGGCTTATGCTATAGCTTTATTCTACAAATGACTTCATCTCTCTCCCGATCAGTTCAGTTCTATGTCATCCGAATCCAATTTATGTAGATCCCTAAAAGAATGCTGCAACATGTTACACATGAATGATTATATATCAGTGCAGGTGATATTAAATATATATCCAGTAGTATATAGTCTGTATGGATTAGATATAATATATGTAGTAGCAAATGTGAATCCATCCTTCACATGATCATAAGTAAATATACATCTAATGCTTTCTGTGTTGTTGCCAAAAACAATGGGGTATCCTATGCATACAATGAAAGCGAAAAAAAATGTCTTCTTTTTCAACATATACCTTTCCACCAAATCATTATTGTAGTTTGTTCAGTTAATAGAAATATAACTGCCGCGGCCATTTTCCTTATATCTGTGTCACTTATACCAAATATTTTTTTTCAAGCTTATAATAACTGCGCATCTTTAAGTAACGCATTATAGTACAGCTTTCCTTTTTCGTGAAGTAAAAGACTTTCTTGATACGTTCACCACTTTCACCAAGTCACCTGACTTTTATTTCGGATTTTATTCTATTTTAAGTGTCTTTGGTACTATTCAAGGTTTTTCTTGTTAATGATTAAATCGGCGGTAGTAAACGTTAAAACTCGTCGTGTACCGCAATAAGAAATGAACCTAAAAATGTTAGTGAAATTGAGTGCTTGCTATAATTCAATTCACTAAGAACACGTAAATTAGGACTTAGGGACGAAATATTAATAATATGATGAATATTCATAGGTAATGCCCTACATTTTGATCATACTCGAATAGTATTTCTCCTTGAGGAATCAGCATTGTTACGGTATCTTTGTAACAACACTATAATAAATTCACTTGCTATTTTGCAAATTGCAATTTTGTAACCCAGCATTAAATTTGGTGGTTTTAAGATTATTTTTAATCAAATTATACAGATATTGTTTTGCCCACTACAGTCATTATAAAAATTTAAAATCAGGGTTCAGTAAATGAGAAAATGTAAAGATAAAATGTAGGAAATGCCAACATAAGTAGATCAGAGTTCTATGTTAGTGCATAATGCTGAGGTAGGTTGAGCATAAGATAAATGCAGGATGTGTAGCGGCTCTTTGCTTTCGTGCATAATGGAAGGATGTGAAGATAGAAATGAAGAGCCGGAATAGAGCTATCGGTAGTTAAAGATGGTGAGATTGGATTCATTTGGGAGTTTCCTGAAGGATTCAACTTTAAAGGTTTGAATTTCTCGAGAGGTTTACTTTGCATTCGTTTTCATGTATTCGATTGAGATGGAGATGAATCTGTGACATGAGCCAAGTGGGTTGGTTGGGTAAGTAAGTAGAGTTCGATTCACTCAATTCAGTTCAAGAGATGTGAAGAGGTTGCCTGCTCAAAGAAAAATAGTCGCAGATTGACACAAGATGATTTCTCAATCCTTCCCTCCTCTTACCTTTCCCTCTTGATTTCATTGTATTTCTCCAGTCGTGACTATCAAGGAATCTCTCTCCTCATTCCACCCATCTTTGTTTCTGTGTTAGCCCAAGTGAAACTTCAGTAATCCATGGAAATATCTCAAATATCTCTGTCAACTCCTTCTACTTTACCATAAGCAATCTTTCCCCTTTATTTCTTTTGCTTTTCTAACAATAAGAAAAGGAAGCGAGAGAGATCTATTGTGTGCTTAACCCACTTTACACACTTGGAAAGTTTACCAAGCTCTCCAGCAGCGGAATAACATAATGTAAAACTGTTTAAAAATCCTGTAGACAGAAGACGTGTATGATTAGGAAATCTAGAAATAACTATCTGCTTTATAAATTGTATGTCATGCCATGAAGCACCTGTAAATACTTGCGTACACACAATTATACTCCACATAGAACAAACAAAGTGCATAAAGAGTCTGGTATAGAGTCTTACAATTGGTTTGGATACAAACGGGGACATTTCAATGATTTTCTCATTTGGAGACGACTTTGCTTTGGTTGGACGAGCCATGTACTTTCTCCTTGGAAGCAATTGTTAAGAAATTTATTGGACAGTCGTGGAAAATGTTTGATTAGGAAATTAAGGCTTTAACAACCTATATAGGACAGAATGTATGTATACGAATGGATTCTCTAGTTTCCCACAAGGGTCGTTTATTCAATTGAAAAACCTTGGTGGATAAAGCCGTAGAAGTGTAAAGGACATTCTATGGCGAATTTAATTGTACGGAATAAGGAAAAATATAACAATTTTCTGCGGAGAGGATATTTCTGATCAATAGTCCTCTTCACTTCCCTCTATTCGGAACCCTTTCTTCTCGTGTATTATTGTTGAAATTGAGGGAATTCGCCTGAATCCTTACACAAACCCATTTTTGAAGGTCAGACACACTCGTGTCTGTCACACAGCCAGTGTAATAACAGTAATAAAATAACGACGAATGGAAGCAATGAGTGGAGAATTTGAGGCGAGTACAGTCGACGATTTCGTTTATTGACGACAATGTCTCAAAATTGCTTTTCTCTATAGAATCCTCTCGTATAGACAGACAGATCGATCCATTGGATTCCAAACAGTAATTGTTATGACAATTCTGTCCTTTATATTACATAACATTGCCTATTGTAAGTGTACGTGTTAGATCTTAATGGCACTACTGTTAACTTAAGTACTTACCTCAGGCTAGCCAAGAGCGCAGTAGACCAGAAACCACCAAATATACAATTCTCTATCCAATAAATGCGATGATGAAAATTCCCTCAGTAATTTTAACAGCTTAATAAATATCACGCAATTTTCTCAATGCGTGCCGTTTTCAGAGTATAATTTGTGGAACATTTTGTGGTCTCTTAATGGAGTACATACATATACCACACAACTGGCTTAGCGAAAGGATTATTACTTCATTTTCCTTGATGTTGAATCAAGGACTAGTTTTTCTTTACCCGCTTTTGATGTATTTCTGCTTTATGCTTTTAGGAAATTACTTAGCTGTGACTTGTGTGCTAAATATACCAACAGCAGTCATAGTCATCATGATGGCCTGGCTATGAATACATAAAACTGACAATTATTTTTTCCGTCTTTGACTCCCTCAAACACTAAATGCCAAGCTGTAGCTTCTGTTTTAAAAAAGCTACATTACTTAGTAGTTGTACTACTTCTATTTCTTGTGGCTTGTGGTAGAACGCAATCATAATTAAATTAAGCAAACCCCATTACTCCAATTGCCCATGCCTTGTGCTTATGTAATGATCCTGATATTACGCTATTTGAAGAATTGTACAAAAAATGTGCTACTATTAAAGTATACACTCTGTCATAATTTAATGGAATGAATTAGTAGATTAGTACAAGTTGTGAGTGTGCTTAAAATATTTCTAGACTATGCCATAACCTGAAGATAAAAAGCAGAAGAGTGTATGCCACTATTTCAGAAAAATAATATAAAGCTAACATGAATGTCTTAATAGATAATCCGGATATGGTTATCGGAGACTCGGAGCTACTGATACTTAAAGAAAAAACTAATCGCCATCTCCGGCTTCGGGAACTTTTACTCGAACATTCTAAGAACTCTAATCTTGTCGTTATGTAAGTTTTTCCATTCCACTTTCTCCTCATTCCAGTCTTTTTGGTTTTGCTGAAAACAATCTGCTTCCTTCCTTTAGTTATTGCCATTATTATTACTAGTACAATCAGATTGCACAGCGACATTCTCGTAGCTAGTGAACTGGAAACTTATTATAATATATTGTCAGAAACTCATGTTATATAATATGATTGAGCTTTCGTTCAAATTGAGTTTTCACCAGAATTTTCATCATAAATATTTCCAGAATTTTATATTTACACTCATAATTTACTGACAGAAGACCTTCTAAATCCAGATATAGTGTCTTAGTGTCGTATACCAACTTATAGTATCTTGTAGTTTTGCAAGAATTTCTTTGTACATACGTTTTTGCTAAAAATCTATTTCTTTCCAAATAAGATCCCGTTACTGTTCCCAATACTTTGACAGTATGCAACGATGATGGAAAGAGTAGAAGCAAGTATTGCATACTCATTATTACATTACAAACTTGGTATTTGTTTACAAAGGTACTATTACACAATTGGTATATCTACGATATCTAGTTATATTTAATAATGCATCGAGATAGAATCGTCAAAGGAGGAGAATAATGGCCAACAAAACTACGTCTATGAAGAGGCCTATCTATAAATCGCTCATGAAATGTGATAAGGCAAGACAATGACATATTATTACAACGACATACAACAAACTTTTCTTTTTTTGATGTTTCCTTTATTCTTTTACATAGGTAGTCATCAAAGTTTGAGTTTGGAATCTACAAGATAGATCATCATGATCATTCTTGGGGAAAGTCGGATTTTACAAAATTCTAGGGACCATTTTAAAGGTCTTTTAGCAGCTGATGACAAAATTACTTTTTTCAGTTATTTTGTTCAACTGTATCGAACCTACATTATTGAATATCACTCAAGCACTATCAATCATGCATACATTATGAAATGGCGAATGACTTTTTTGTAGAATATGATTACTTTAGCACTTTCCCATATGAGCAATAATGGGAAATTTAGAAAATTGGTTCACAATTTATAATGACTTAAAATTCTACAGATGATGGGTTTTCAAAAAGGCAGTCGTAGTCGCAATTTTCAGTATAAATGGGTTACTTAGGTATACTAAGTTTTGCTATTATACCTCCGTCTCCATTCAGGGAAAACTTGAGCCATGATGAAATAGTTGAGAATAGCTGACCTAGAGTACCTAAAAGGAGTCTAGGTGCTGTCGAAAAAAGGCCATAAACTAACGAACAGTTAGTTTAGTATGTCAATGGAACTTTGTTGTGAAAGAAAGGGGCAAATTTGTCGAACCATAATATGATCCATTGAACGAAAAGAAAACTCTGACATTAAGTATAAAGTAAGTAAATATTGTAGCATTACTACCAAACTATTTCCTAGGAAAGCATCATATTATTATATAGCAGCCTACCAGCAGGTATTCATTTGTACATGTATCGAACTACTACGTTAAAATTGTAATACAACTGTCTTTCCTATTTTTAGTGCTGTCTTAACTTTCTTAGTCTCAAAACTTTGCCAAAGAAAAAGATTTTACAAGTCTCAATGCTATAGGAGTAACAAACTAAACTTTTCTGATTTATTTCTCGTTTAGTCCTATTTTTGTCTTATATCTCAACCCTATCTTATACCTTTCAAATACAATATTGCTTGTACGGATTCATTCATATTTAGAAACGACGAACAACCCGTGTCTCAAAAATTATTTGTATCATGACTTCCAGATTATTTTTAGTCAATACAGACTTTTAATAATAACCCTACGCAAAATAACTTTCGAACTTTGAGAAAAGTACTGAAAAAAGAAAATATTCAGGCAATTTTTGTTTTTATAAAACTAGGATTCGGAACAGCAAAACTTAAGAACTAGAAATGAACATATTCAATCATTTTAGAGCAGGTTACCCCTATATTCTTATACCATGCTTGAAGTATCAAGTTTTAAGTAAAAAAAACTTTTCCATTTTTGATCATGAATTCCTCACTAGCAGAAAGTAGTTACATAAATTTTGAATGAGTAGTAATTATTTTAATTACCAATTTTTGGGCTTTAAAACCTTTCTAATCTGTCGAAATTGTTATAGTATATGATAACAGATAGTCTATATATTTTCCAATTAGTACTAAAGATTTTAGGGGTGGATGCCTGCTGCTGACGTATAACTAGGTGCATATGAAAATGTACATGCATTGTAAAATCTGAGAATCAATGCAACTAGAACTGAGCTCAAAACTGTTTCAAAGATCAAGAGATTTTGCTTTAGTTGTATGTCAGATAGAAGGCATACCGGTAAAAGCACAGCTTCCTGTTCTCTTTTATGACATTCTGTCAGGCTGAACGGAAACTGAAGATAGGTAAATACAGACTAAGTGTAAGTAATGTGAAATAGTTCCTTTCTGTGAAATGTTCCTTCCTCCATACATCAGACGCTTTTACCTTTTGGCAAGTATTTCTGTCATTAGAGATGTAAAACGGTGAGCTTGAACAGTTGGGAACAGGATAAATTACACGATGATTACATCCTCCAGCCCCCGGCTACATTTTCCTAGTTTTCCCATTCTCTCTCATACATTATCTTCAGACTTCTTTGACTTTTCAACTAAATCGGATGAGTATCATAAGTACATAGGTGTAGCTAAGAACATTTTTTGATAATGATTTCCTACTCAGATGCTACATATTGTAATAGTAACATTAATTTCCACACATACTTATATTGGTTAGGAAATATTGTGAAATTAAATGTAAGCCAGCTGTCTAGTGTAATATTATGATGCTGGAGATGAAATTAGAATATTAATTTACAATTTCTTCCTTTTGGATTTGCACAAGAAAGACTTTCATTTTTTGAGTTGTCTGTCTAGTGATTTTCTTTGATACTGGAATAATGATGCAATTGTGCCTGGAGAAGTCTCCGGAACAGTAGAGCAGTATAATGGCGATAAAAGTTTAGTTTATTGGACTTTTAACAAGTTGTTGTGCTTCGTGCGTCACACTTCACTACGACCCATTTTGGACTATTTTATTGAGTTGTTACTTATTTATTTATCGCCCTCTCATTTATGTAGGACACTTCCCGTGCCACGAAAGGGAACTGTTTCAGCTCCGTTGTACATGGCTTGGCTGGAGACACTTACCCGGGATATGCCACCTTTCCTTTTAGTACGAGGAAATCAAACTTCTGTTCTCACTTTCTACTCTTAATGCTTCGATCCTTGGATCTCTTTTGCCATCGTCTGATGCAATTATGGTCACCGAACAAAAGAACCAGAACATCCTTCGACCTCACAAGATAACATTCTAATGGGGCTCAGTGTGCAACTTTCAGCTTAATCATACACTATTCTGTTTATTACATAATTTTGTGTTTATTAATAGGTTACATAAATGTATAATCACATCTTTCAACTTGGAAAACTCAGAAAGCAATTTATATGAATGATATAATGGTTTTATTGAATGAATTTTAGATGTAATCATGTAATATAAACGTAGTTTGTTTAGAGAGTTTAGACAATGTCCTTTTATGTATTATGAATGAAAGCGTATGAATTGACTTTTTGAATATAATGCTATTCTAAAAATACATACAACATAACATAAGGTAAATGAACTTTCATTATTATTAACTGTTTCCTCGATTCAACAGAACAAATCAAAATGAATAAAAAATATAAATATTTACTCGTATCGTCTATATATTTCTTTCAAGAATTTAAGGGGTATTGTGATAATAAGTACTCAATCAAATGCATTAGCTACAAGATTCCTCCATACAGCTCCCAATTTTTCATGGAGAAATAGCTTTGCTCTAAATTGACAAAAAATGTGTAATAAATTAATTATTATTACAAAGCAGATATCAATCGAATGTTTTGAATGTAATAATAGTATGCAGTATCGTACCATAAGCCAAGGAAAACCTTCGAAAATGCCGTAAAAATGCCTAAATCAAAGTTGATGTAACTTCATTCAATATTACACATTTACTACTTTACATACGAATTCTTCAGCATAAGATAGACTTACTTAATTTTCAGATCATGAACATATTAATGAGTACCTATGTCGGCATTAACAATTTTAGTTATTCCAAAGAATGAAGGATTTGAGCAAAAGATGGTAAAAAAGTAAGAAAGTCAAAATGAATTCTAGGACGATATTAAAATTCATAAGCTTTAATGCAGGCAGTAGTGCTATCGCCACAAAAGTAGTAATTAAAGTATGATATGCATGGAGGTGTTTACCTGAAATCCTTGAATCTGAAACCAAATTCTTCAAAACGTAAGATTTTGCACCTAGTAACCCAATTAATTGGGTGGATGTTTACAGCATCCTTACAGCCAAACACTTTAGTGATCTGGTTATGGCTCTCCTATAATTAATTACATTAACTATCATAGGATTTGATCAGACACGCCGACAGTCCTTTGAATACTCATAATGCTCACTGAGTAAAGATCACATCATCTATCTGTGATTACTATTGCCCCCTTCTTAGAAATGCCATTTGTAGTAGATCAAAGTCTTGTTTGATTATATTGCATGAATAGTGGATGTGGAACATAGTGAAACAATTTGTATTAATGTTGACCTACCAAATACAACCGAATGCAAATGAAACTCCGTCATTTCAAATTGGCACTGTGATCTTGATTCTACAAAGTGGCAGAGTAGATCTAGCATTTATTGTGCAGTCATCCTTAATTACTAATTGCCTAAGCTAATCATAATATTTATACAGACACTAATGGTATATTAGAGTAGTATTTATTTTCAGCTTGCAATTAGGTAGAAGTAGAAGCAATGATAATCAGTGTCATTTCACTAATTTTTCACTTGGGCATGTAGCACTCTACCTTCGTTAGCAAAATCCCAAAGCAATATTACACAAGATCTTTGTGCTTTGATTATTGCATCTGTTCAGCCCAGTCATCGATTTCTGTGTTGACTCCGTAAGCACACGAACTGTCTATTACTAAAATAAGTTTCTGTCAAAAGCAGGCGATAAATTGAATTAGACTGTTTTGCTACCAATTAATTACTGCTGCGATGTGTACATATAAAGTAGCAGTAGAAGCACTCTGAGTATTTTTAATTATCTACTCTGGTCCATGTTTACACACAGAGTACTAATTAGTAGAGAGGTTAATGGAGATATTTACATGGACGACATAACTGTAATCAAGGTTGATCTTTCTCAGAGTAGTTATGAGAAAGTGAACCCAAAACATCAACTCTAGCAAAACGAGTCATGACAAATAGTTTGCAAAGCAATTTCTACTCCCATGTTTTACCACTTCTCTTGTTTCTTTAATTTAATTCATTTTGACGAGCAAAATACCAAACTGGAATGAACATCGCATCCCATGCACTGAAAGAGTTACTAAAGTGAATAATGGATTAATGGATTCTTGAAAGAAAAGTACTCTAGCTACTGCCTTCTAAAGCTAATTTGTTAATAAATGCTACCAACATGTAGCCAGCATGGCCTAAATGTTAAGTAAATGCCTTTAATAATTCAGCAACCAGGCCATGTCTTCTAGTCCGATTGGAACATTACATACAATGCGTTTGTAAATAGTTTCTATTCCTGCATAGTAGTTCTCCAGTCTACTTGACACCCTTTTATTATATATGGACAGCCCTACACCATACAACTTTCATTTCATCCATCACAAGAGTATCAAAGTAGCACAACAATTCTCATTCTACTACCCAAATGTCTGTACACATAAACAGACTACATCTCCCTGTCTTTCCACTGACAATGAACAAAACCAGGTACACTTCTTCTGTCTACTCAATTCTGTACGACATGGTACTCATGTTTTTGGAAGGAGGAACCCTTGCTGTAGTTTTCAAAGTTGTAACGATGTTAATACTCTTTAGTTATGCTGCATTAGCCGAAATACAAAACCTAAGTAAAAACAAATAATGTCAAAATTACTAAAGTAGTTGTAATAACGATGCACTTAAAATTTGGAATTACTTAACCCTTCATAACAGGTACTTGTATTTGAGCCTATGACTTCGCACAATATCATAAACTTAACTAAATATTTATTTTTGTGTACATTGCATGCATCAACATTGTACCACATTGTATTGTTCATCATGAATTATAAATCACTATAAATCGCATGAAATTATTGTATCAACAAAAATATCCCTAACAAAATCAGAATTTTAACATGTCATGCCATTTTAATGTTAAAAGATTGCAGATATTTGGCAGTATCCGTGAAATGGTAGATGTGATGTGTGTTTTGGCAAATGTGTTGACAGATCCACATTGAATTATATTACTATCTAATCAACATAACTTGATGCTTATTAAGTGCATGTACATTAATGAAATTTCAATACCCTCCTATCACGCTTAATACTGTAACCACCAATTACTGTAATGTGATTATCCTTAGCAAATTAAAGTGTGGAAGTCAAAGATTAAACAAAAACCAGTTACACTATGTACCTACTTACTGACCGAGAGCTAATTCTTAGGATGCAGTATGCGTCACTTTTAATGGGAAAAAATGGAATTTTAATGGCACACACAGGAATTTTGTATGGCAAGAAATTTTAGTAAACAGTCGTAATTTGTATGGTGTATCATAAAAAATCATGTGAATTTATCTGGTATTTAAGGGAATGTATGGTACTAATAAGAGTACCAAATCGATGAAAAACGATGAAAATCGATGAAAAACGATGAATTACATTTTCATTGTCACGTGAATTACATTTTCATTGTCACGTGAATTACATTTTCATTGTCACGTGAATTACATTTCATTGTCACGTGAATTGAATTACATTTTCATTGTCACGTGAATTCCATTTTCATTGTCATGTCCACCATTCTTCGTTTTACAATTTTCTTAGTACCAAACAATATTCCCTTAACTACCAGAAAAATTCAGACGGTTTTCTATAACACACCATACAAAATTACGACTGTTTACTAAAATTTCTTGCCATACAAAATTCCTGTGTGTGCCATAAACTTTAATTCGCAACCCTTTTAATGTCGTGTATGGGTGGATGAGACACACTGACCATAATCTTTTTAGAACTTATGTACACAACCATATTAATAGCAGTTGTAAATAGTCCTTAATGTATTAATTCTGACTTTAACAGAAATTTCAGACCGATGCAAGGGAAATCGAGAATTTCTCACTATTAGAATATTGTCATTGTGTGTTAAAATTATTTTAATTTAAATATTGGACTTGTCGATAATTTAGTGTCCCTCAGTCAAAATCATGCCAACATTAAGTGAACTGATGTCCAAAGTTCATAATAGTTGCAGTCTAAAATGGAATAAGTACTTTAGATGGTTGCATTTTGCATTGGCTACAGTTAGAACTAACACGTTTTGTTGACGCATAAGGTATTTACATACACAATGCCAAAAGTCATTAATAGCACTCCTAATCCGCTTTAGGCTACAAGGTTGGCAATTTGACAATGAAAGGGTCACTGATACACCACAGTAACACATCATATTATTATTGACCTAGGTAAGCGAATGAGAGAAGATTATTTACTAGGCAGACAAATACACGGACAAGAGACAAGTTTCTGTAAATTATTGCTTACACAATGTATGTAAAACATTTATTCTTTGCCCTGTAATAGATTAACATGTCACTTCATTGATAGCTAGTTGAGACATGGCACATCTCACCTTATTGTTAGTTTATCTCATTTATAATCAAGGTCTAGATTTCTCTTTCTGACAGTTTTCTCATTTTTTCTCCCAGATTCAATTTCTTATTAGTCTTCTAAATTCATTTAATATTATTGTCACAATGCAGTTCAATAAACATGCTTGCATTGACAAATTATGGTATTCGAATTCAGTTCTCGTCAAACCTGAGAAAGTATACATATAGTTATATAGGACTGTGCAGCTGCATGCAACATCTATAATTTGACATCCATATCAAGCTTTTCTGAAATAAGGAGTTTTCTGCTTCGGATCGATGGTCTCAAAGAAAACTGCGTGCAGACAGTATGAAGGAATGATTCAGTAGTAATTCTTCTAAGTGTGAGGTCATGAATCAACCATATCACGTTTTGGCAGTGTCAAAACACCTTTTCAAAGTCATCAAGAATTACGTGTTCATGTATACATCTATGGGATATAAGATCATTTATTAAGCAAATGATGTCATTTAGTGTCATGCCTATGTAAATGTGTATTCACACGGCTGTACTTGTCCGATGAGTGTGTTCGCATCATTCCAATGTCACCAAGACTGCAACTTCATCGAATTTTAACTGCCAATGTCAATAGCGTAGCAATGAAATAAATTAAATCTACCAAGTTAAATAAGTTGTTAAGAAAACGACAATACAGGTTAACACTTAACAGCTTGACTTTTCCAAGATATATTACGAATCGAACACAACGTGACTTCTGCGTACCTTGTTGAACGTATTAGATAATGGACTGTTCTTGGCCAACTCTGTCATAAAGCATTGTCTGCCACGATTCGTGATTTGGTTATGATGCGTTCATGCAAATGCAAGAAACATGTGTGCATACCTTACCTAATTGTCATTTTCATTAATTAATTAGCTCCTTGTTCATCTCCTTTTGTAAACGAGTAATATGATACATCTTACACACTTGGATTGTTGTTTATGCAAATCAAATCACTTTTCTTATCATTATGAACTTCAAAAACAAAATCCGCTATTATCCGGTTAAGTAGACCAACGTTGTTTAGAATCAAGTTAATAATGTCAACACAAGATTTATTCATTTGTCATACATGTTCATATAATAATCATTGTAAGTACATTCACTATAAGTATAGTAATCTAATCTAACCTTTTGCAAACATGCATGTAGACATTTCTACCACCATATATTAATTATGTCGTCATTTTCATTGCAAATAGTTAAGACATTTTATTTTGTAGATATACACACAATCTTAATCGTGGCATTTTCACGATACCATAATATTTGTATTTGATTGAAACGATACACCAAATATTACAATGTTTTACTTAACTTTTTTATCCCATTTTTAATGTATTAACACAGGCAAGTTAACTTATTGGCTGATGTAACTCTTATTAATATTATATTCTGTGTATGTGGTGCATTCCTATTTATCAGTAAACGTTCATATAATCCAGAGACTTTTCTTACCAGAAGATGTGATGTTAAAATGAGACTTTTGGTATTTATTACACACATTAATATGTCACATCTGAAAATGTATACAGCAGCAATCTAATTCTTTCTGGGTTTCATTCAACTTAAAATCCATTACGGAAAACATAGTCTTAGTACGTGAATTCTAGTGGTCACAAATACTAATCATCCTTGACTAGTACCTATACACACACAAACAAGGCTTTATTTTCTTAATCATCATTATCTGCATGAATTGAAACTTCCGTTGGTAAAAGAAAATTATCAGTGTATGCAATCAAAACACTCAATTAAATGAATCTAAAGAATAATGTATCGTTTGCAGAAAACTATAAGACTTTTCGTGTGGTTATGAGACAGTGTAGTACAGTATGGCGCATTATTCCCTGGGCATACTACTTTCTTTTTTCATATGCTAACTTAACTGCACATGAAACTTTCACCAACCTTTCTCCAGTACTTCATCACATTGGTCATAGTTGATGAAATTATACAGAGTAAGAATAGAAGTGAAAGTGTCCAACTCGGAGAATATTACCCCATGCAATACATTCTCTAATGTAATGATTTTCTGTAGTACGTGTTACTTTATAATTTACAAATGTTATCCAATGGTTTTCTTAGAACGTTACCATTTTTCATGAATAGGAAAAGCGTGGGCTTTTCCCCCAATAATTAATATTTAGCTGATAAAGGAATGTAGATATCTAGTTACCATTATCTGTAAATGCTCTTTCACTGAAGATTGTTTTTGTTGAATTACAATATTTAACACAACATTGTGCCACATTAATTTGTAAATACAAATAATTACCCACCTACTAATTTATTTTTGGTACTTCAACTTTCTATTACTATGTGTGTATTTACTTCTTAATCTGGTTAACAATAGTCCACGGAATATGGTTATCATTTTCAAGTACGTGTGTCGGTTTTCTGTAGTTAAGAACAGTTGAGATAACCTCACGCCTGAAACTGACACTATTATGTTCATCATAAGACATTTTATTTTTTATAATAGCATACAATATAAATACTACGCATAAATCTGTAGGAATTGATTTTTCTTCCAATGTACTTATTTCAGTACAAATTGGCATAATATAATGATTCACTGTAGTGTTTAGTGTAATATGTCCACTTTCATTATAGTACACTACAGAGTGCAGACCGTGAGACAAAGTATCAATCCTTAGTTCACAAGTTAAGTAAAAAGAATATATTCTAGAACAATCAAAATGACCGTTTCCGGACTCCGGAACTCAAAATTAATGGAAAAACTAGATTTCTTTATAGACGGAAGATATTAGGTAGTAGTAAAGTCTGATGATTAATACTTTTGTGTTTACGAATGAAAATTGGGTATTAAATTACAATTCCATGTCCCAAATCCCAATTTAACTAACACATTTTCCTTCTCCTACCATAAAATACAATTCAAAGCATAGTCTTTATTTCAAAGAATCAGACTGAAACCCCATTGAATAAGTATACAGACTTTTGTCATTCAAGAAAACGTTAATAATGCTCTACCTTTGGATTACAGTAGGGAAAACATAAGTGTGATTTATATTGTTGCGAGATGGGAGATGGCATATATTATTTTTAGCACCATTAACTGTACAGTTACATATAATATGAAATATTATGCTTTGTGCGTATTACATCTATTACTATATCGATAGTCCTACGATAAATATTATTATCTATCATCGTAATACTGTAGTATTACTAGGTAGGTAAGTAAATGTATGGCTTTTATAATTTGTATATTCACATCATGCGCGAATGGTTACGTGAACCAATACGTATACAACTTGCCTAATCCATGTATAGTTATGATTCAAAGGATTTGTAGGGTTGCGAACTTGGTATTACTTACTATCATTGAATGAAGATCAGCTCACAGCATAGTCATCTTAACGATCACATCTCTACTAAGGTTTAAGTACTGCACAGCATAACACAGACAGATAGAGTCATTCACAAGGCTCTCTTCATTCTGTTCGGATGTAATCGTTCTAATGTGCCATTGGAGCTAAAGGTATAAAAGCTCTAGGTACTTCAATCGATTTTAATTACAGTTTCGCCATTAATCATACTTAGAATCTCAATTCGACATCAACTTCATACAAGTTACTGGAATTTGTTGACTTATCCACTCGATCACCTTCTATTCGGACACCTGAAATGAAGTGTGACAAACCAAAGATCATAACAGTTAGTAGAATTTCTAATTCCACGAAACTATAACAAGGTTTTATGTACTATACAGATATGACTCCTGTCGATCATATTATCACTGGTCGCATCATAAATCACTAAAGTGACCTTGGAAAAGCATAAGTTTTTTCCATTGTATGAAGTAATCAAGCATTAAGCTAAACTTAAAAACACCGTAAGTATAGATTAATAAACGATGTGTACGCTAAGTAAATGACTATTTATTTTAATAGATGTAAATTACTCGTTGGTATTTGGCTCATTGGCCCTACTAAAGGGAGTCGATGCCAAAAGTCCCAAGAAAATACAAAATTATAGAATAGAAAATCACGTCTTTGAGAATATGCTTATTTTGTGTGTAGTGCGTAGCCACTACTCGCAGGCTACTTAGGCAATTTAACGAATTAGGTATTATATATGTACTACAGTCCCAACATTATTTTTCTCCGTTATAGAAGATTTTATTCTAATATGAATGTAAGGACTGATCTTGAAACAAAGGCTAATCATCGTTGTTGTATGAATGAGTAATATTTAAAACAACTTATATGTACCTGCATAAATACGAAACATTTTTTGCTAGATTAATTATGTAAATAAGGAAAACTTAAAGGTTTACAATATGCAAACGCATAACTAAATAATTTTTGTTCGGCTTAGCTTGAGTTAAGCTACATAGTTTATATGAAAAGTTGAGAACGAATGCGTGCTCTGACTATTTACCTACTTGTCGGTAACGTAACTACAATACAAGTTACAACTTATAACTACAATGTAAATGTGTATAGAGAGGGCAGAAAATCGACCCAAAATCAGATAGTGAGATGGCCTTTTGCTTTAAGTACTTTTTCAATTTTTAATCAAAACAATTATGATGATATGCTAGACTAGGTGAAAGTGTAAAACAGGATTAAAAAATGTGTCTACGCAAGTAATAATGCTAGGTATTAATTAATGAGATAAATGATTTTGCTTACCTATTAAAGCCTTGCCAATTTAACAGCAGAGAAATCACAATTTTAGCAGCATTCAATGAGCCCTCATTTTCATACGAGCAGATGCGTGGACTGGTCATGGACCAAAGAGAAAGGAAAAGGCCTGATGTATAAGGCGGACTAGGTCAGTGGTGGTCGTTGACCTTCCATTCTGAGAATATGCCAGGCGGGCACATTCTCTTGTAAGTCGACAAGCTCCGTAAGCTGCAAGAAGCTCAGGAGGTGCGGGGGCTCCTCCACGGTCACCAAATGCCAAAGCCCAATGAAACAAGACTGCCAAGGATCCCGCCAGAAGATCACCCTGTCCTCCACAACGGCGGTTTGATCCTCCTCCAGCACAGCACACAGTGAGTCGACCGTTGGAGGCAACGTCTGTAGCCCCTTTGTGGAGTATTGTGACATGGCCTAAAGCCATAGCAAGCTCTCGAACTTTTTCGGCGGACGCAGATGGCGCGGGCTTCACTTCTTCCCCCAAGACGGCAGTGCAAAGGCGGGAAAACTCCACAGAGTTCGGGGTAAGGATTACTTTTGAGTAGTTTCGAATTAATTCTTGTTTCTGGGTGATAAGAAATAGACCATCTGCATCAATCACTAAAGGTTTGTCCAGTTCCTTTAATTTTTCAATGAGAATTGTAACTATTTGGAGAATTTTGGGGTCGCGGCCCAAGCCCGGACCAATAACAAAGGAATGCATTCTTGGGGCCCATTCCATTATAGCTTCCACAGCATTATCACTATCTAACAGGGGATGAACAATCAGTTCTGGACTGTATGTTTTGATCACAGTGGCTGCAGCCTTGACACAGAACACGTGAGCTAAGTCAGCCCCAACTTTTAGAGCTGAGATGGCAGAAAAATACGGAGCTCCAGTGTATTCTTCGCTTCCACCGATAACCCCGATTCGTCCAGCCTGTCCTTTGTGCATGGCATTGCTTAAGGATGGAATAAATGCTCGGGAGCTGGCAAGTAAAGCTTCGTCGGAACCCACAGGGGTATTCATCTTGGCGGAGGACGTTGTGATCTGTTTAGAATCCACTAATTGGGATATGGAACTTGGACTCAGAAGGGTAGATGAGTCCAAAGTATGTTTGGGAGTGGAAAATTGGCAACGACCGCTCCCACGAGGAGTGCTGCAGACAGAAGCTGCTGCTGATGGAGATGAGGAAGAAGATGTCGAGTCTACTGCTGCTGAAGTTGTAGATGTTGCAGTTGACTTTGAAAGTAACAGTGTTGACTTGGCTTTGAGGATTGTGGCCGAGGCCCAGTTAGAAAGCTGACGTTCTCGTTGATGCCACCATTCAGAGAACCTCGCACAACAATAGTAGCGATAACCACTTCGTGCAGCTCTTCGTACCAATTTCATAGCATGTCAGTTCTGTTGTCATTTCCTCGAAATCCTTTAAACATACAGTATACATTATTAACACAAGAAGGTATAGCATTGCATGGTAATTACTATTAGGTACTTGCATATCAGTTATTGCCTTTACTACAAGTTTCTGTAGTCTTAGATTGATTTAGACTTTATAAATTATGCATGGCCAAAATAATCTTTATTGGTTTGTTTTGTGTGCTCCCTTTCTACTCCTACCGATACTCTTAATTGCCTACATGAGTAGCAAACGGGCAATGACTATAATTGCTACATTATTGGCCTAAACATGTGTGTAAGAGGAATTAGTGAGCATTGGGATAATAAATAGAAAAATTGTATACATTAAAATTACAATGATAATTAGCAAATGTAAATACGTATACCACATAAGCAAATGTAACCAATTTACGTTACATAACGTAAATTGAAATATTATGAATTTCACAATAAAGGGAAATCCATAATATCACTTATAAATTCATTTCCGAACAAACTATCGTGGCATAAATATTTGATGTGGCTAATGGCTAGCACAGTCATCATCATACATAATCATATCATGAATATGATGATGAATTCCTGAACTTGGTGATGCTTAATTTCAGAATTCCAATTTTTGAATTATTAAATAAATAACAAAATAAATAATTAAATTGGATAAAGGTAAACTTAAAATTACCTAAAAAACTTACATAAAAGTTGTAAATTGCTGGAATTACAGTTGCAACGCTTTTTGTTTTCTAAAAGTTGTACATTGAAAAGTTAAAAAAAACAGCGAACAGAAAATATTATATTATATTATAATAACCACGATGTGGTTACTCTAGCCGAATTTATTCTAATGCAATCACTGTTAAATCAATGGTTGTAAAATATTCATATATTAATATCAAAGAAAAATTTGAGTTCTTTCTAAAGACTCAACGAATTTGTGAACTACATTTTAGTAACTGATGGGCTAGGCTAGGCTCCCAGAATATGATGATTGTAGGAAATTTTCCTGGAGATGATTTTAAGTTTATTTTCTATTTCATCTACTTACTTTTTGACTTTTGGTGACCTAAGTTTCGCAAATATTTCTTCAGATGTCAGAGCCTAGAAAATCATTAAAAAACATAAACATTGAATACTATTAAATAAGCAATACATGACGCTTATTACCATAATGTTTTACGATTTAGTCAACTTTTTACGACTCAACTCAATACAAGTATTTGATTTCGATTATTTTTTATAAATATTAAAATATAAAAACTTCAAAATAGCTCGAAAGAAAGAAAACTAAAAAATTACCTTTTTATTAGATCCTTCCTGTAAGTTGTGGTAACAAATTTCAAAGTTGCAAAAGTGTACGGATTGTACAATCTTTGGTGGTTTACTTGACAAATAGAAATTGGAAGATGAGTATTGAGTAAGTGATATCAGTATTAGTAGGTTTGCGGATGCATGATGGTAAAAGCACATTCATACGATACGATGAAAATAAATGTTAATAATTTTCATGAATTTTTCAGTTTCAGAAAACTGGATTCACACGAAAACTAATAAACTGAGATGGATTTAAAGAGAGCGGATATTTCTTGTCGAGCGAGTTTTAGTTCGATAAACTAAAAGTAGTACATTGAAGATAGAAAACGAGTGAAAGCTCAAATAAAAAGGTTTGACAAAACTAGAATAGTACAGAAAATTTAATGTCCCCCAAGAGGACACAGTACAGTATAAGGTCTGACTGCTTGTCTAATGAAATGTCACTTTATTTGCAATGAAGCTATTTCGGTCGATAACTATTTTTGTTCTGTCAAAGTGACAGGGAAATATTTCCTAAAGTTCCTGCGGTGAAAGCTGGGAATCTTTGCAAGTAAAGAAAATAATGTTATTATATGTGGCAAGATTATTTAATATTATTTAGCACGGTTTTATGCTGGATTCCAGATTACCTATTTTGACAAGTTGATACAGAAAAACTTGTTTCGCCTTCAGCAATTTCCTGGATATAGTGTAGAAAAAGGGCAATTTAAAGCAACTGGGTAAAATGTGAGTTTATAAAAAACTGTTGAGCAGAGAGATTTGAATCTTGAACAGGAGAGTTATCTTGTCTGGTTCTGGAGATGTAGAGCTCCCAGATTTTATAGTCTTCCTGTCTCTCTTCGTAAAAGCCAACACGAATCTATGCAGCGCTTGTTCTTTGTCAACTGACTGAATAAGGTATGGAAACTGGTACCTCACAGAGCCAGATCCAGATCTTCTGCAACTGTATTCTATTCTATATGTAATTGGTGTTCCGTATATGTATAACAACGGTTCCTTGACTTAAAAACAGACTTCTTCGGACTACTACGCTGCCATTATTACATTGCATTGCATAGACTTTCGGAGCAGCCTGCCTCTTAAATATACATACCTAGAACATCTACTAGATAGACTCTCTCTGTGTCCTGTTTCTCGTCTTCGTCTGCGTATACAGCTCTTTAATGCCTACATAATATGAATAGCAGTTGGGTCTGTCTGCTCTGCCAATGTGCCAATCCATTTCGGTCTTAGTCGACTTCGATGTCGAACTTCAACTCGGATGAGATCGGTTAATGTTTCTTTTTACGTTCGGCAAACCTCGGACTTCTTCACTCACATTAAAAAATACAAGCAACATTCGTAGTTTTGCTCACTTGGCTATTTGTAGGTGTGCAGCATGGATAATATGTAAAGCAGATACCAGAGTTCATCAAATACCTTGCCACCTTCCTTGATACTTACAGAATTGCAACTCACCTGCTCCTGCTTTGTATCAGTGTATCTTATACAGCTATACCTGTGTAGGAGGAGGATGCGTGCAAGTTCTGATGAATTCATAAGGTACAGGTAAAATTACAGAAATCTACAGTACTTCAATGGATAATATGCATGCAGCTGTAAGCTGTTGTACTGACTGTCATAATACTTATCCAATTTTGCACATGCAAATATTTAACAATTTTTAATCTTGCACTTTTTTGCAAGACAATAGATTAGCAATCAGTAGGGCAGCGATTACAGGTTAGCGAAATTATGTAAGGTAAGCAATTTTCAAAAACTATCTAGTGATTATATGGTTTCAAGTTTTTGAATAAGCTTAGAAAGTGTATTTACATGAAAGTGCCTTGTCTATGGGAAGAAATTATCTCAATGGATGGTTATCAGTCATCCCCAATTCACCAATTCAGATCACGGTAGGCTTAATATTTGAGCTATTCAGTTTTTTGTGACTATTGAATAAATGAATCCAGTATTTTACTTATGTACAAACACATATCTATTGCACCTTTATTTACCTGCCTAAACTAAAATAACTCAGAAGGGGATCATTGGACAGTTAGTTTAGAATCAATGAACTTTCAATTCTGTCGCATTTCATTTTATTTGCATTATTATAAGGGAAAGGATAAAAGTAATCAATCAAGTTTGAATGGCAGCTCTGCATTTCCAATTGTCATTGAAGCAAAAACTAGCTTTGAATAAGAATGCCTGAAAACTAAAATTTATCTGTATCATTAAGTATACTATACAAATTCAATTCCAAAGATATTCTCACCGTGTTCATAGAAATCCTCCAAAATAGAATAGCACCTAGTACTAAAATAAGCATAAATTCTATTTCAGGAATGGCCATTCGCCTGCTTATATTATCATCCTTAATCTTTATTTACCCGTATTTACCTAAATATATGTACATAAGTTATATTATTTACATTTACATACCCTGAAACGATTACGTGGATGAACATGAAAAAATAATGCAATAATCTACTATGTCCGACAATCTGACTTGAAAATACGACACTGTATCTGTCAAGAATGGAAGAAAGAATTTTCAAATATGCTCAAAAATACGTATCTTGAACTGAGAATGTAATTTTTAACAATTTTCGAAACATAAATAGAAATACATAATTTATGTTGACCCTAGATATCAATGGCTAGATACTTTTAACTGAGTTGATGAAAACATGATAGATGTACTTGAGACGCATACGTAAGGCCAATTAGTTATACAAAGATCATCACTAATGTTTTATAGAGTGCTTTTGTACTACAGCTTGTAAAACACCTCGTTCTGTAAAGTGAAACATTTACATTGTGTAATTTTACGCCTGTAATGTAATTGACAAGTTGATTGACGATGACAGTTGAAAACCGTGGAAATTATGTACTACAATAATGTAATCTCTGAAAGTAGAGCACGGCTATTGGACTTAAATCTTTTTGCTCGCACTGCATATTTTACAGGAATGTGGATAGAGCGACGAACTATGCAGAGTATTCGTTTTGTATTGAATGGCGTATAAAATCTTGTACACTTGATTTATTACAATGGATTTGTGTGATTATCATTTATTGCATTGCTCACTGACACCTTAATCAAATTGTCAACAGCTTGTCGATTAATTTGACAATTATCAATGGGAAATAGGGAAATTGACCTATTGTGTAAACAAAATAGTTTTATTAGGTAGATATAATCTCCGTGTAAATATAACAAAACAGCCAAATGGTGACTTGTATCCCGAGGATTGTCTTCATTCTGATAGATATGCAATTAAATAGCACAAAATAATCATTTTGCTAATTGTAGCTTCTCATATATTCCCATTACATTTCAAAATAACCTTAAAAATTACTGCAAGTATACGAAAATAATGTTTTGCAAATGAACTCGATATACCTATACCAAGGGAAAAACTTTTGCTGAAAACTTAAGAAATTTTGAATTGGTAATGGAACTATAAACTCTAGAGTTTGGTGCCCAATCGGGGCTTAATAAACACTATAGTCTTAAATGAAGGATAAAAAATGAAGAGGACCACGCGACACGCGACCATGCAAACACTTTAAAGTCCACTGCGGAGATTGTGTGACAACTGATTTACTGATAAGTCATATTGTTTACACTTTGAACAGTTTGAACAGGAAACAATGATCTTGTCTGTCAATTATAAATCTCATCCTTCCATCATGAAGTAAACAACCGAAAATCAATCATGTGAAAAAATGTGAACTGATACAGAAATGAAAGATAATTCTTGTAGGCAGTAGAGTACGTAGATATCATACACTATTATATAGGTACATTACATAAGAACATAAAATTCTAAACAATGCCCCTGTGGAATGTGGACTGACATGCCATACAGGCGACGATTAGACATTGACTTCTAAATACTTGACTTGTTGACAATTAAACAATTGATTTCGCTTTATTGTTTTATAAACTACTGTAATTCAATAGGTATGCATGAATAAATGAAAAATCATGATAATCCAGGAGTACCTATTACTTAAGTGGAGAGCAGTTTTTTAGAAATACCTACGCATTTAAATAGTTTTATACTCCTATCAATGATGAATTTGTTTATATTTTTCCCACAATGATAAACAGAGAAAACAGAGAGTTTGTGATACGCAGAAGACAATAAGTATAATACCTAAATGATAAATACATATTTAACTATAAGACCAGAGTGCGAATCTATAGTATAATTTCCAATCTTCTAAGCCTTGCCTTAAAATTACAATGTACAAATAGGTACTTATCTCTGACGTGCATAAACAATAATCAATGCCCTTACCTAACTCAATAGTAGATAAATCTTGGTTTGGTATTACAACATGATCATTGATTTCATTAAATATTTTTATGGTAATTCCCATTTGGCTGATTAATTTGTACTCCTATTCTTGTATTCGATACCTGGTACAAAACAAAACTTAACTATCATGCCTACATCATCTACATTACATAACTACCTATCTCAGTTATTTACTATGCAGAATCAAACAGTAATTCTAAACCTTTTGAGAATTTTGTGTCGTTTTGGCATTGCAAACATAAACCTTTCTAGACTTAAGCAGAGTATATAGCTATATAAAGAATGTTAGTATGTGAATTTCCCGTTAATCAAAACTATGAATTACTAGTAGTAGGTGGGAGGGTTATGTTATAATTTACATTTGAATGGAGAGTTTATTCAATGCAAATTACTTAGAAATCAAACTCGAACGTCTGTACACCATTAGCTCAAGCTGTAGTTGAAAGGTCAATATGGATTACTCAAAGTAATTAGATACTCGTAACTAAGCCGTTGATTTGGATAACAATGGCAAACATCCGGAATATGAGTGAATGGACAGTACCAAGGAAATTCCATACATTGACAGATAGATAACTTTAGCTTCCCTCCCTTGCCAAGCTCATTCATGAGCCGATGAATAATACAATAGAACAGAGTATAGGGAAATGGATGTGGTAAGATCTGCCCGTAAGTCTTTCCTTAAAATCCTTCTCGGAATTGGTAATCCGGAAAAAGGTGAGGGAAGGGACGGCGAAGGTTCAGGTAGCGGTTCAGGTAACAAACGAAAGGCCCAGGGTAGTGAAACTTTTCCAGCACACCCAAAAATTGTAAGCACAGGTAAAGGACTGGGAGTACTTATAATTAAGTGTTCACGTTTACCTAATGCTATACTGTTGCTAGCCGATGCTGCACGCTGGCTGGCTTGATTCATGGTTCTACTCTACAGTACATCTTCTGTGCATTGCTTGCTTTACATTACTGCCTTTACATTTACACTATTACACTAGTAACTATAATAAACTTCTACCATTGCCCCATAATCACTCATATCCATAAATATGTATTATATGTAAATCTAAAACTAAACTTGCACAAAAAACAATGCTGTTTTGTTTTTTAATTATGGCTTATTTCTGATTGCCATTAATATTGCTTGAATTTTTACTCATTATATTTATGAAAGACAATAAATAATGTCCATGTCATTTTAGGCAGTATTCAAAAAAATTTCGATGCTGCAAGTAAACTTACGTTTGCAACTTCTAACAACGCTGAACTACAATAAGTTTTTTCTACTTTATCATAAAGTAGTACAATAAAATAATAAAATATACAATACTTGTTAATTTTCAATGTAACTAAATATATTAATACCCAAACTATCAAATACTGGAATTGACAAGCTGGTGATATATTCGTCCAAATAATACTAAAATTTAAGCTATAAGTACTTACTATCATTCTTGGTTGTCATTAGACTAACCATTTTTAATTATTTAATTTTTTTTATGTTTACAACATTATGCATTAGTTAAACCGTGTAATTGTATTGTAGTATTCGTTGGGCGTTGCTACAAGTTGCAACCAGTAAGCTTATCACTTCCCGTATCAAAAAAGCTTTAACATTACTAAATTACTATATTATTGTCTTTCATAAATATAATAAGTAAAAATTTAAGCAATATTAATGGCAATCACAAATAAGTCATAATTATAAAACTAAACAGCATTGCTTTGTGCGAGTTTAGTTTTAGATTTACATATAATACATATTTATGGATATCATTGATTAAGGGGCAATGGTAGAAATTTATTATTACTAGTAGTGTAATAGTGTAAATACAAAGCAAACTATGCACAGAAGATATACTGTAGAATAGAACCATGAATCAAGCCAGCGTGCAGCATCGGCTAGCAACAGTAGCATTAGGTAAACCTGAACACTTAATTGTAAGTACTCCAATGCTTACAATTTTTGGGTATACTGGAAAAGTCTTACTACCCTGGGACTTTCGTTTGCTACCTGAGCCGCTACCTGAACCTTCGCCGTCCCTAACCTCACCTTTTTCCGGCTTACCAATCTCGAGTAAGAGATTAAGAAAAGATTAGGCGGCAGTAGAGCCCAAACCCAGGGAAATAAAGGGCAGTATTCTACCAACGCACAACTCTGCCGACTACGTGCGTAGTCAAGTATCAAAAGTAGCCAGGCTCTGTTCCCGACAATTAATAATCCAGGCTATGGTTCTTCATTAATTCATTGGGGAAGTAAACAATAGGTATACATAAACGCAATGCGTATATGCTCCCCATTTCCTCCTATTAAAATGTTAACAAATGCCAAATACATTTATAGATGATGTAAAATTGCATTTTGGCAAATGTAGGCAACAACATTTTTAGCACAATGCAACTGAATTAACTGGACTAAACAACTATTGCTTTGAAAATGAATAATAAAACACAAACGCAGACTTTTGGGTTATGTTAATAGTCTGTTTCATATGCATCTGTTTAAACTGGTGCCGGAACTGTTCCCGGAGTGTTTTAATGGAGATCTGGCCGATTGATCCCTGGCTATGGAGTTTTCTTCTAATATTTCAGTATGTTGTTATTGTTATACTATCCTCTGTTATATAGTAAATAGAAGCTATGTAAATAAGGGGATGCATAGTGCATAGATAGATATGTAGTATTATTACATACAGATTAGAGATATTGCATTTTATACAAAATAAATAAATCTGCTAGGCTACAACTTACGTATGTAGTATATCCAAAATCCCTGTAGTATTAGCTAGTATAGCAGTGTATTTGTGTATTAGGTTACCTCGTCAGGATGTTTGAAAAATAAAAATTCACTTTTTTCATTTGTGGATCTAAATTGGACGATTTAGATCCACAGCCAAATCTGTACTCAAAGCTAAAGCTGTATGTACCCAATGGCAACCAACCTTTGACCTTTGGGTCATAGTCACTCATAAGTCAAAACTGTGAGTGCAGCGTAGATTTGGCTGTGGATCTAAATCGTCCAATTTAGATCCACAAATGAAAAAAGTGAATTTTCATTTTTCAAATAGTGGTGGGTTTGTACATCCCTTACCAGCAACACTATCCCTTGTATAAATGTTTTATACTTTGTTGGGGTGTCTGGTGTGTGGCTTTCCAGCATTGATTCAACAATAATGCCTGTGTGCAAGCTCTGCAATATCTGATGCACTGGGTTAACTTATTGGTAAGACTAAGTAAGTCTGCTGCCCCAACAGTCAGTCAGCTAGAGTTTGTGAGTTGCTAGCAAAAACATGTATAACTATGCAGCGTTTGTATATAACCTTATGAAACTGGTTGACGAGCTCCCAGTGGTAGTCGAGTTTGAGTTGATGCAAGTTTGCAGCTCATTCAATCCTCTTCCCGTCAGTCAACTCAAGTCAACCAAGTAAGCAAGGCAAACAAGACTAATAAAATATATTTTCACAAATCTCTAGATAACTAAACATTTAAGTAGCCGCGATACAAATAGATTGTCTCATTTCTCCCTGTGGCTTTGGCACACACATGTGTCTGGGCAATCCATTAGCAAATCCATCCATTAAAATTACATAACCACGCTACACGCCCGTGTGGTTTTTCTAAACATTTCATCAAATAAGTTTTTATTGCAGAGCAATTGCTGGATATATCAATAAATATGAACTGAATAATAGCCTATTTATTAGTACTGAAATTCCTAGACTGGCTGCTGAAATTACCGTTTCTTTTCTACTGAATAAGAATTAAACTCTATCGATCCGTCTTTCCGTGCCATTATTGTCACCTCGTGTCTTATAAAACACTTTATAGTAAAGCTACGATACCACGCGAATATGCCTTATACAACAAAGTAAATAAACTTTCCCTTGAATAACAAACACTGTTACTATACAAAGCTATATGCACATAATTCGTTGATTTATCCAAGTGAACTTAGCAGCAGATTCCACAGGGTTAGCAAAAATGAAGAAAGTTATTTGTGGTGCGAAGTTATCAGTCTTTTGTTAAGTTTGTCAATATTGACTGAATCGAAGATTACACTGAAATTGAAAGAGCGGAAACTAGCGAGACTAATTTAATCTCTGCGATTACCAGAACTTCTGAACCATAACATATTATTGAGTTTACCTTCAATTAACTACTGAACCAATAAAACTTGCTTAATACGCTGCGAACTCTGCATGAGGACTTTTGTGTGCAAAAGCCGGTTTTACTAACATCAGCTACTACATACAATCCTTTTCTGTACTACAAGCTTTTGCATTACGTCGAAACAAAACCAATTCGAGTCAATTGGTAGATAAAGGTAAGCCAACTAATAATATTATTTTGATAGTACTACACACATAACTTACAAGACCTCTGACTGGGTGACTGATTTGATTAAACACTACAAACTCAATTCGCGTTGTAAACAAACGAACCAAACTGCATTTTCGAGACTATTTTTCTCTAACTACAACTTTAGACAGACTTAAAAGACCTTAAGAAAAAGTCTTGAAATGGATAGCGTAGATTCCCCATTCGAGCACCATTGAGATATAGTTTTCTCGTTTTCTACCTTAGAATCTAGAGCACAATACGATTAGGGGAAGATTCCTTTCAAGAGCAATTTGTTTGTTGTTTCTTCTCTAATCCAAGTCAAATATCTGTATCCTACTGTATTTTGTAAGAATATTCCGAGTCTATCCGTCTGACTCAAGAGTTCAATCTTCTGGTCTCTTGAATTGAGATACTTGGAAGGACTATTCGAGAGCGAAGGTACTTTTGTTTCAAATCCGACTAAAACTTACACTATAACTATTTCCATATTGAGCTACTACAATATACTTGTTTGTGTATCTGCCACGTGTAGTAGATTTATTTGATATTTACTAAGATACAATATAAAGTTTATATATTATAAACTACTAAATGAGACAAAGAGAAAAGGACTCTGTCGTGTTAAGTTATTGATTATTTTCAGTTTAAATGCAAAAAGTATACCGTATTAAGCAATAAAATGATTTTCAGTTTATATAGAAGGTATACTAGTAATCTTAGCGTATATCTAAGCTAAGCAATAAAATGGCTCATTTTGTGCTGTATAGTCTGCAGTAGTGGCATCTTATTTTTTATTTATTCTAAGCTTGAATTGATTGTTAAACTTTCAGTAAGGCTGATTGCCCCTACTACTATCGTGACCACGCCATCACTAACTATTACACAAGTAATTTGGTCTGTTGACAACATAAGAGAAGAAGCTCGAGGATTACTTCAACTGAAAACACGGAAGGAAAACAAGTCTCATTGCATGCAAACGCTCGACCCTTACTGAGAGATCTACAAACTAACCAAAAACTCTGTTGAATCAACTCTGTTCCGGCCAAACAAGAGAAAGAACGTAAAAGAAAATTCCTTTCCCGTCCTAACGGTTGAAAACAAGAAAAAATGCCTTCAGGAAAGCTGAGCATTAGCAAGGCGTCCACAGGATCTACAGATCACGAGATGAATGATGTGGAAAACAGCCGATTTCAAGTGGCAAAAGTTGGCGGCGGTGGCCTAGATCGCCTGGAAGTTGATGATGAAAACCAAGATGGGTTGTCACCGAATCAGTACACTTACGTTTATGACACTCGTTATGCCAAAAGTTTGGGTCAACTCACCAGAGAAGCTTTGCCCAAGTTGGACAATTATAGGGATTTGATGTCAGTTCATGCTGCTTACCGCCCCACTTTGGATGAGCTCCATAATGCTACTTATCAAGAAAAGGTAATTCATGACTGTCAATAAATTCTTAATGTTGTCGCTTCCTTCTCTTTTTTGCTTTCTTCGCCCTATCAAATTAAGTACACAAATAGCCTATGGCGAAAGCAACGTACTCAACTGCTGTTTCAAATTAGAGTAAAGTGTCAACACTTTTTTCATTTTGGCAGCCTCACAAATCATATTAACGCTAAATGGTCTAGATATTTTAACGTTATCAGACACCATACTATCATAGTCTATCTATATCTTACTCTTAGGTACTTCTGAGCGCTACGCATTTAAATCATGGATATAGGAATTCTGTGTATACCTTTCTGTCTCTTACCTAAATCTGTACACACAAAATATTTGTTTTGCATACAAGAAGTGTGTGTTACACCTTGTTTGTTGATTAGATTTATTATAGAGGCTAGCCAAAATCTAGCCAATAAAATAATTGATACATAGACGGTTTTCAGATCTGATTTTTTAGATAAAATTATCTCATTTTCTCTGTCTGATGTGGTAAGTATACTGATTGATTACCTAACAAAATATTCTAATATTTGGTCTGCACCTAAGACCCTGAACTCTTAGAAAATGGACATTTGGAAATTTGAATACTAAGTTTCATTCCAAAAGATACAATACGATTAGAATATGCTACAGCTTAGTAACTCGTTGTATAAACATATATGGAAATGGAAATACATTGGAGAGATCTGTACTCTCTATCTATTTATTCGTACTAAGTACAACATAGGAAGGATAAAAGGACAGAATTCCGCCACAAAAATCTTTCCACGAGACAAGACTAGCTATATATCTGTATGTACTTATTATAGATCATACCAATTTATTTCCTTATAAGTTGTTTTTCGTGTATGTCTGTTTGAGACTCATGGTTCAATAGAATAGGAATTACTAGTAGATATAGGTAGGTAAACAAACAAATCCTGTAAAATGTCATCTATTTCCTGCATGCTGAATGCATGTTTATAAAAAGTTATCTTTGGAAATCACATTTACTATAGTATAGTTATATTTTCATAATATACATAATGCAAATACCTGAACTCTAAAGTTGATAGTATTACGTAGGCGGTTCGTAAGATAAGGTTCTCACTAATGCGTAGGTGGTCTTAACAAATCAAATATTGTTTTATAAATAAATACATCGGGAAGTCTCTGTGAATATTTTTATTTCTGTATATATCTATGACTTTCGTAGAAGCACCTATTTGTACTGTACCTCGGTGCGAGGAGGATTATGTATTAACATAGATTACAATTTTACAAAAATGTCAACGCTAAATCACAGTGCAGCTATTTCACTCTAGCTTATATGTAACCATTTGTATTCTTCCGTTTAGATAGTTAAGTAAACCTAAATTATTGGTGTTGGCTGATGAATTCTCATGTTCTCATTGCCGAGGTCATATCTTTAGCCCATGGTTAGAAATAGGCTTCCCATATAATTGATAAATATATTTTCTTAGGATTAAGAACACCTTGGAACATCTTGGATATTTTAGCCAAATGGCATAAATGCAGCAGTGACAAAAATGGCAATTTACTTCGATTTCTTCTGATACCTCTCTTGAATAGGTAAATGCCCAAATTACCTAAGAACTATGAAGTTACAATAATGTTAGTTGGAACGTGTGCAGAATAGTAGAATTAGTTGAGTTATCTGAGCTAACGCTTACAAATAGTTTTTGACTACAATATTCAATTTTATGTATGTACATTAGCAGTCTCAGTCATATTAACATTTAGCTGAATCAATTGTATGCACAGCATGACTGTACGGCCAGACACCGGCGGGGACACATCTACTGATAATGGTTACTAGTTCTTGAAAGTTCTTGATTTTGCTATTGTAGCAGCTAAGCATGAGTTCTGCTAACCACTACTATTAGTGTAGATACCTTACATACATGCATCCAGCACTTCAGCATACATACCCTCTCGGTTTATCTGCCGGTCTCCGCTCTGTCATCCATGCAGCTGCATTTTGCATGCAATTTTTACCGCAGACTGTACTGAATGGAATGGCCGTTGGTGGTTGTACTTGGTAATTTAACTTGGGGGAATAGACTTGGAAGAGAAGCATATGAAAACAAATTTTTTACGAAGAAGGGGAAGGTTAAAATTAGCATTACAGTTTTTGCTAAGAGATTACATACCTACATGCAATGCAAATAATCCCTTAAGGTATTTACTAACGATAAGTTGAAAAAAATTAGGCATATACAATACTTAGCTGCACCACATATACCATATTACCGAATTTACAATTTAGATACGTATTGGTTGTTTGCTATGATGTTTGCTGTGCAAGTATATACGTGTACTATATTCCAACACGAATTTACTTAAGGACGGTTGCAGTTGCACAATTCTCAAACACGATGTGAAATCGAAAATGATTATTCTGTCGGTGGTGGGGGAAATGTTTCCAAAATAGTATTATGGCGGAAAAAGGAATGGTATTTATATTTAGATTGTATTATTGTGCAATGATACTGAGATACATAAGACATATAGATCAAGTAATAGTAGATCCCTGTAGAATGATAGTGTAGTTTATATGATTCCTATCTGTCTAAGTGTATGCAGTATGTGCACAACCTGTGTTTGTATTTGCGTCTAAGTTTATTTTCTGTTATATAAGTAGTAAAGTGTGGTTGGTGAGTGAGTCATAGTTGCTCTGAAAAAGCTATGACACACTATAACGCACGGAAACTTGTTTTTGTGCAGAAATTTTCCAGTTTGAGTGTGTCTAAAAATAAATATCCGACAGAGATGCAGTAAGCTGTCTATTTACAAATCATCTTCGATATAAATACTATGGGAGGATTTTCTTGTTTTATATAGTTTTGCGGAAAAGATGAACTATGACTGCAACTTTGTTTATTATTATAAGTATAAAGATATAGTATACTAAATGACACATGCAGACTTGCAGGGCAAACGCCAACGCTGTAAAGATTGCAGATTACCCACGTTCAGACAAAAATACTTTCAAAGCATAACATGTAAAGCTAGAGACAATATGATGAAAATGATAGAGTGCTATCAATAGCCTTAATCTAATATTCTGTATACATAACGTTCCGTCCGTACTACGACCATGGTTTGCAAATATGCATTATTCAAGCCTGTTTCCGTTAGGTAGTCAGAAAATATTCCAGTGTGTTCTTGATTAGTCACAACTTGATAAATATTCCTCTGTTTGTAGAATATTCAACTCACAATGGAAAAGCGAAGGTGTAAGCGTTGGGGTAGTTGGTTACAGATGAGACAGGTTGCAAAGTTGCAAATGAAAGTTGATATAAAGAATACACAAAGTAAGATTGATATCTGTCTTTTGTTTCACAATTAGTCTAAATTCCTTTTGTCTGAATGCTAATGCTATATCATTGTTATTTCATTTACATCTAAGGAAGACATTCAGTTATAGTCATAGTTCATTTAAGTCTGCCTCCACAAAAGATACCCAACAAATTACATTGTCTAGGATGATTTTACTACGAGAGGGAAGAATCTGACAACTCTATCTCAGTGATGCATATACTGACCTGTTTTGTAGTCTAGGGTCTTATTTTCGTATAATCTCTTTGTGAGTGAGCATGACAGTGACTGGTGGCTTTTGTTTCGATATAATGCACAATACATGGAGACTTGAGATTGAAACGGACGAACCGAGAAAGGAAAGATTACATACTTGCACATACATAATGTGTCTTAGCATCCACAGTTGTCTGGAATACATTTCTAGGATCTGCTATTATTTAGTACCTACTTGCTTTGGTTGTATTCAGTAAGTGCTTGTCACACAGAGGGGTCCATGCCCTCTTTGTCGGTGTCAAAACTCAGAAAAGAACTTAAGTACATTTCATAAAAGCAACTCGTGTGCAGGATAAACATCTCAAACAGGAGATTTCCATAAGTATATTTAGCTATGCACATATTTTGTTCTATACATAAAAGTATGAGAAATACTTTGTCAATTGTGTTCTAATAGTTACATAATTTTTGACTTTCTTTGACCTTTTTGAACTCATAATTTCATGTCAAAAACATTTTTAATATTAAACAATGTTTGAATTTTAAGTTTCTACGCGTGCTTTCTGCAGTATACAATATTGACTTTATTGCTTGTAAACGAATTTAATTTCTTTGAATTGCCACGGTAGAAAAAATAAAATTGTAATACTTTTAACACAAAGAATATGCAAGTAAGTGTAAAAGTTAAAGGATAAATAAATAAAGGACAACATAGTCTCTGCAATGCCTCATAAATGTAGGCAAAAGTCATGAATAAACAAAATCAAGCATGATATGGAAAGGATTAAAGCGGACTTCCTTCTTTTTATGAGTTACATTTTTTGTGCATTAGTATGCAGTATATCAATTCGTATACTATATCCTTCTTAATTTGAAGTGCATTTGCATTTGAAGAACTAAAAGTAATAATAACAGTCGTTACTTTTAACCTCTTCTACTAATTGGAATTGGTGTACTGATGTGTACCGTATTTAAAATTTAACTACGTATTTATACTTGATTGTAGCCTATTTAAAATTCTCATCTGTAGTCCCATTTCATATGCATTTTCCATTGCTATAATGTATGTCTAATTTGAAATTGTGGCACTGCATTTCCCAGTCTGGTTGAAAAATGACATAATCTGTGTAGAGGCATTTAATGATTCACTGGTTCGCATTTGCAGTCACAGTCAGTGCATTTTACTGTACAAGTACGTCTTATTACTTTAACTAAAAGTAAGCAAGCATCCATTAAGATAACAAGGCGCCTGTAGATATCGGTTGAGATGGTAGTTGCTGTTGCATTTAAGGTACTGGTACTATATATGGCTATTACTTAACTATCTAAACTCTGCACCATTTATATCAGTATTATGCGACTTGTCATTTTACTGGTGCATGCGCCACTGTCATAAACTTTTCCACATTTCGTTTTTCGGAAGATACTCAAATACTTGCAGTACTATTATTATTGTGCTGCAGATGAGAAATATGACAATAAGACATGAGGTTTATTTTTGTTTGCCAGAATTGTTGTACGGTATGTATGCATTTAGTTTGCCGTATCTAGTGCTCTTATAAATTCATGTCACATATAACTAATACTCAAACTTAATGTACTACGTAGAAAATTACAAATTATCGTAAAATTAAGTTTAAGTACTGAGACAGTTTACAGAACATGCCTCAAGATCTATTTAAGGTACTTTCATTCAGTTTTGAAATGGTTGTAGTTGATTAAGTTGATTCGTTATATGCATGTACACACATAAATAATACAAAATCACAGCAACAAAATTAATACTCTTATTCTGTTCATTGTGACTTTGTTGAAAACATCTAAACCTTAGACAATGAAATGTGTTAGATATTTAAAAATCTGTTTTATTATAATAAGTATGAGATAACTCAAAATACATCAGGCAAACCTGTTTCCGAGTCGGCATACAATTACAGATGATGATGTATTTTTAAGCTCATAATGGATGTTACGTAGCCATAACTAATTCAAAGCAATATTTTATTTGTACTCCACTTTATGTGTGAACGTAATCGTATAATACCTGCTCGCAGCGAAATGTTTACATAGTAGAGCATACAATTTTTGACACAAAGTCTATCTCTACATCATTACAATTTTACAAAGTCACTTAGGTTCTTACTCCTTGTTGGTTTGAACTGGTTAACATTGTTGAAATCCTTTGTGCAAAAGAGTACTTGGAGGAATTTATTTGATTTCCGTCTGGATGTAAATTAATTATATGAACCTTTAATAGAAAGAGATCCAAATGAGATTTTTGCGATTTATGTGTGTAAATGGTCTTGATTTCGCTTTAAATGTACAATATGTATTGTATTTGATTTGTATTGTATATAATAACAGCGTAGGTATAGTAGAGTATCTATTTTTGGAGTTACATGTACAAGTCGACAATGTACTCACCATAGATAGTATGATAATAACATATCACTTTTTATAACACTGACTAGAATAATGCTGTGAATGACTTGCTCGAGTCGAGCACTAGAAGATAATTATTTGTATTGTAAATTATAGCATTGCCTTGTTAGTATTTAGTAGTAGTTAGAAATAGAATGAATCATTAATTTGGCTGTCCTGTTGTAAACTCAGAGGGAAGGTCAATGGTCATCCTTGTATAAATATTGTCCCAAAGTGTTTGCAGTTACTTTTAATGACTTAGGTTTTCATTTCTAGTAAAGCTCTTCATCCTATATAGACTCTCTGATGACGCTTTATATTTTACGCCTCCTCATTTTCTCATTCATTCATGTAAACCTCCCAAAGCCAAATAGTTAACGCATGAAATGACACTCAAATCGCAAGTTCACCAATATTTATAGCTCACTACCTACCAATTTACTTTATTCAGACCATTGTGTTGTAAAACTTTATTATGTAACATACGTAATGTACGTAGTGTATACCTATAAGGAACAATGAATAGGTGTCTGCAACAATGCACGCACTAAAAATGAGAGCAACAATAGCATGCCACTGTCGCATGGTATACTGCTACCCTGCGTAGGCAAAATTATTTTAGTTCTGAGAAGATTACATCTGGAATTGTGCATCACTCATAGTGTCAAGGGCATAATAATACAGAGGATTTACTTTAGGAATCATTCCACTGTGTACTACAAAACAGGGTATTTCAGCAATTTAAAGTATTATGTACAGTAATTATGGGATATGGTGGAAGCTACTTATTCGACTGACATGCAAATTACTACATTACACTGCACATTGCATTCTGGATTCTGTTCATTGTAGCGTAGATACCTAGATAGTTTATATTCATTCCGAAGTCTAATTTAAGTAGGGACATCAGCCTAGTAGCAGATATCTATGTTTGTATAGATAGTCATGTGATAGGAAACTTCCTAAAAAAATGTCCAGTTAAAATTCGATTATAATCGAACTATGCAGCACGATTCGTGTGTATTCAATCCTTATCTCTAGCAATCACACCACAATTAATGGATAAAAATTGCCAAATAAATAATATACTGGTTGTATAGTGACATTGGGGCATAGTTTAAAGTTATTGGTTAGTTGACAATAGAAATTAGTAGATGTACTCATGAAATTTTGAGATATTATATTATGTATAAATGTAGCTCAATTAAACAGCTCAACAAAAATATAAAAAACTTCTGTTTCTTTTTACCCTTGCAGAAATTTTTGCGATAAAAAACTCTTCCTACAAGTTTTTGCATTTTGTGGTGTAAAATATCAAAAAGAATCTTCATGCAGTAGAGTTTCATTAAAATGAATTTATGTCAGTTAATAACTGTCAACCGCCACTGCATATGTAGTAGCCTTATTCGATAGAGGTGTGTAGACATTTTGAAGGTATCTTCCCATTCTTGACATGCTAATTAGTTGTTTAGTTTATTACAAAAAAGTTTTCACTTCATCTCCCTTCAGGGGACATGATTCTGTCAGTTTGTTTAAGATTTAAATCTCGTAAAACATTTATGGCAATCGGAGCTTCTGTTACTGGTTACAACTTGAATTTGAATATTGTGAGATTATCTGCTATATTTTCTTTTGTAAACATATGAATACTTATATTTAGGCTGACAGTACAGTGTGGTACTTATCACGGATTAAACACCATATATGTCTTAATAATGTATATGTATGCTGTACAAATTACATGCATGTAAGTAGCGTAAAGAGTTTAAAGGTTAGCATGTAAAATAAAATTTACATTTAGTGAATACTAGACAAGTATGAAGTTTCTATGAACAATGGAACAGATCGTTACATACAAACCTCTGCAAAAGTTATTTGCATTCAATTACTTGCGATGTCGATTCCTAGTAATTGTACCGCTGTGAACTGAGAAATACAATTCATAGGAATTAGCAAACATTCATAGTATTAAAGCTTATTTATTTTATTTCGCCATAGCAGAGACGCCACAGCAGCCACAACAGTCCAGGAATTAAGGATTAGAAAAATTAAGGTTGGTTAGAAGTCTGAGTATTTAATCGCAACTTGCATGCAAAAGATATTAAGGCCCATATTTTTAATGACTCGACTCTCACTCTCACGCACTTTTTACGCACTTTTTCGAGAGTGAAAGGTACCTCAATACATACCTTACACTCTCAAAGAGTGGAGATTAGAGTGGGAGTGTTTATTAAAAATATGGGCCTAAGATACCCAATCTTCTCAAATGGAGATTGGTTCAGTGCTCTTTGTGTGTACAGGACGTATGTAGGTACCATATAGGAATGTATATACCAAACTGTGAACCAGGTATGTAAATAAGATCAACTGAAAACTGGAACTCATTTAGAAATCCATCATATATGAAGTTCAAGGCTTTTCAGTCGTGGAGAGAATACAACGTAATTTTGCATCTTAATTCCATTCTAGTTCTTATAGCTGTAGGTATGACTGAAAACAATAGTTAGCTGCTTTGTTTGTATTATTACAGTGTAATATATAACTAAATAAACGTATTTACTATCAAAAAAGTAGATCTGAACCCATTTGAACTAGTATTTTCTTGATTTCGCAAGGATGCACGTTATTAAAATATTTTTATTTATTGATATTCTGCATATCTTATATCTATAATGATGATATTACTTATGCGTTATACGTACACACGTTTGTCGAATGGACACTTCACTAGACTTCCAAAGGTGAACTTTTTTGTTCATTTTTTTTCATCTGTGCAATAAATATAGTAAACACGAATCAAACACAGTCTATCCAGTGTAAGTTTTCCTCTTCTGTTAAGAACTCGGTTTGCATTTTTAATGTCTCACACCAGTAAGCTGCATTTATAACATGTACTACTCGTGTATGAACGTAGTACTTAATACGTATCCTCAATACATATCCGTGTAAATGTAATTATATAGAAGCAATGTACAAATGTCAAAATCATGATTACAGACATTACAGAAACAATTATTAAGCTCAATTAGTACATTCCACAAAGTCTTATAAGAAATTCATGGATTACGCTGGATTAGTTTTTTGATAATAAATGTCTTTGAGTCTCAGTAGGTTAAATGTTAAAAATATTTTAAGCTATCAAATACCACGCCAAAAACACTGGTAAACAAGTCTAAGACACCAGGATTACAACATAAGAGTGTGTAAAAGTAGTCATTACTTACATCTGGCTAAGGTTAAGCAAGAGGCAAGAACAGGCCAAAGCTGAATGACCAGTGGATGTCGATGTGTTTACTTTAATAAGTGCACTTGCTATACCTTCTCCACACTTTTATTGGATCTGTTAATTTACTATCAACTTGAGCTCCTGTTGAGTGGACTTTACTTGTTCATACAAGGTATACAAATACATTGCTAATCCATTCCTTATGAGAATGAATTAACAAAATGCTTTAAGTGATTGAGATAAACATACATTTTTTACTTATAAATCAGGCAAGCAAATAATTTTAATTTCACACCATATATAGACCATCTTGATGTCTCTTCAGCAATAATTTGCAATTTATAATGCTGTTTTAAAATGTCGTTTTAATGCAAACCATTTTTATCTAAACTTGAGTGGCTAGGTACTTATGATTACTTTATGCTAACAAATCTTAAAATCTTCATTTTTTACTTCCCCCAGTAGTAGGCAAATTGGAAATGACTTAGCTTTAGCTATATAGTGTAAGTTATACAGGAAGGCATTCATTACTTATTATTACCTACTCACTACTTCAACGGTGATAGCCTACTATTAAAACATCTTTTAGATGCCTATCTTCAATCACGAAGAACAAAGTTGATTCTATTAATAGAAATGCAATTTATGATTTGCATATTGCATAAAGAATATTAAAAGGTTAGGTATTTCCTTCCCTGAAGCATTCTATCTTATCCTTCAAGTGGAATGTTAATTAATATGATTGCTAAGTATTCTCGACTTTAAAATTTCAAGATATCATCAATCATGCAAGCATTTATAATAAACGCTACTGATTGGTTTTCGTTGATGAGTTTAAGATACAGATACAGCATTCTTGTAAAATGGCAAAATAGTATAAACTATAACCCTAAGCTGTATTTATACTGCCCATTTTCCATATCCAAATGGGTGAACAGTGAGCTTCAGGAATAAAATGTAGGCGACAATAAAAAATGTCTAATAACTACTTTTATGCACACGCAATAAGGTACATTTTTTGACCTTACCAATAACGTTATCATTACTCTCTGTGTTTGATTAAGCATTTGCAATATTTAATGCTGTAATACCCCTCCGTTGTACTACCTCCCGGTTGTACTACCACTCGATACGACTCTCGAGGTAAAATTTTGTGAATATTTTCTCTAATTAAAACTTATTGTTGATTAGCTCAAGGGTTAGTAGTGTAGTATGTCAGGATATTTTATTTTTACATTAGTACTACTTTTCATAATGGCAAGGCTTGAAAGAATGTATTTGGTGTCTAATAGTAATGTGTAATAAATGTATGTTCACATAGTGAGTCTTAGTGCTTTCTTAAGTGCGTTTGTTGTGGTCTATTATTTGGGTTGTTGGATTATATGTAGACACAAAAATTCCTTCTCATTCTAGCAATATGATGTCTCTATCTGCATGCAACATTTTAGTGCTGATTGTTAGGATATAAAACCTTGCTCCACGTGTTGGTAATTTCTTTGCGATTGCCCTGGTTTGCTTTTCTTTTAATTCAGCCCTGCTATTATGTACATGACTACGAAGTAGTATGGAATGTGCAGATTACATGCGATGTACTTCCTATGTTCATATGTAGCACAATTACTTAAGAAAAACAATGTTACACCTAAGCAGTGGTGATTAGCGATACCCGCAGGTGAAGATGACTACACTTATTAGTGATCAGGGCATATCCTTTCAATTTTTAGTTTGACTTTTATACTTATGCCTTACACACTCAACTTTTGGTTTCAGCAGTCTACATTTTCCTTCTAAGCAAATACTAACTATTTTCTTTGAGAAAAAGGTAAATATCTGCTCAGTTTTCACGTGAATGACCCACTCAAGGATTTGATCTAGTACAATGGTATTAATAGTAAACATGTTGATAAAATATATAGAACGCGGAGGAGGACGGTTGTATAGATATAATGAATTCCACATTGCAAATGGGATATGATGGTAAATAGCATGTACATGTTTCGTTTTGTTTATAGTAAAAGTTGCTGATTTGACCGGCTACTGGACTGAGCAAGTGAAACTAGTGAAAGTATGGGTAGCGTGATAGAACACAAATATTGTTCTTTCGTATTTCTTATTAGACGCTGTACTTAATGAAGGCAGAGATTCCTATTTAAAAGAAATAAGGATTATAGATTTCTTTCCGTCTAGTCTTCAATCCTTTTTTGGTTGTTTGATGGGTGCATGTGCGTTTACAGAAAACATTTACTCTTAAATAGCAGCTGTTTTATAAGTTTTTCTCATCAAAGGGCATTATGATTCATGATTAATATTTTATTGCATGTCACATGGTTGATATTTGCAGTGTTAGTAGTCTCGATGATTAGATTGTGTGTTTGCCTACAATTCTCAATGCTTTGGGCTGGAAATCAGGATAAAAATTTAATATTTTTTTTGTTTACCTTGGCACTCATTTTTAATTTGTTGACAGATAGTTATGGATGGTTTGGATATGACAATATTCATTGTTAAAATGTTTGACACACCTCAATCAATGTTTCATTTCATTACTACGCATATTATGCGGTATGTACTAACTATTAACCACATTGACAATCATAATTACAATAAAACATGTCTATGGCCAATAGTCTCATATCAATATCCAGTTTGTAGTACAGTTAAATCAATGGTATGCATACCATTGATTATACATATGTATGTAATCATGTGTTACTACAAATATGTAATGTAGGTAGTACATCTAAATAATACATTTGTTATTTGCACTACACAGTGGTGTTCCAAATACTACGCAAAACAATTTGTGGATGTTAAATATCTGTTAAACAATTGAGGTCGAGATGAGTGAAAACTAATGACATTACAATTAGCAATGATTTGCTTAAGTAATGGTCGTTTACACTAATAGCATGTGTTAGGCTATGAATTAATACAACAAATTTGGTGATTTACGTTTCAGTTGCTTGCACCTAAATAGTAATTGAATGTTAAATGTTTAGCAAAGACAGTAGAGTCACTACTGAGTACCTCTTATGTTTACCATTATTTGTCACCAAATCTACGTAAATATATACCATTGTAGGCGCTTTTGTTCCTTCATTGTTTTCAAAGCTAGCTACTTGCGCTACAGATCAATTAGGATAGGTAATATAAATGTAGCATATCAAACAAAATTCATTTACTGTGTACTGCGTCGTAATGTACTGGTTAATACTGCTTTACGATTAGTTTATAATCATTATTCAATTAGGCAAGGCATTTGCATATACTTATAAATTAATTTGTCATATTATTGTATTACAAATGAGTAATATAAAATGTACTTTATATTCGCTCGCTTTGCAAAAGTGGTTTGAGCCTGTAACGGAAAGTGTGTTAATGTACAGGGAAACCTTTATTATTATGGTTGTCCATTGAACAAATAAGAACTACTTTCCCAACTTTACTTGTAAAAGTTGTACATGTTATGTGCATAAATTTATAAACCAAATAGTAAATATTTGTACGTCTATTGCAGACGTCAGGTTTACTAAAAATACAGCACATCACTATTGAGGCATAAAAATTATTTTTAAATGTGTAGGTTCAATTTGAAATGGAAGATAAGCTCAATGCAAATGTTTATTGTATTGTAATTAAAATTTGCAATTATAATTTTATGCTACCTAAATATATACTACGTGCACTGCACCTTAAGACCTGGATGGCAATGACAAGTAGGTAGGTACTTAATATGGGGTAGGTACCCAGGTACAGGTCATGCATAATATGTATATTTGTGTACGCATTATATTAACGTAAGGTAGGCTGATAGAACAGGAGCCTTTGAACCTTTTTCTCCATCTCCTTGGCCAATTTGCAGTACCAACTGGCTTTATGATAATGATATACATACATCGAAGGTGAATATGTGGGAGTGGTTCAAGACTGCGCTCAATAAATAAAATCTTTTTTTGATTAACACGATTCTTATCCGGTTTTCAGACAGAGATTGAGATGAAAAGCTGCTTTACCAATTTTTATTTGCGAGCCGAGAACATCATCATTAGATTGCAAATGCCTGTGCTTGTAAAATCTCCAATATCTTTAGTAGATATAGACTGACTCAAATATTGAAATGTAAAATGTACATATACTTAATAATAATATGAGCAAAGACTATTTCAGCTAAAAAGGTGCCTATAGATAAAATAGCGGGAAGGTATTCTATACGATGAGTTAAACATCTGCGTTGCATAGTATAGCAAAGTATGAATTATGTGAGGCTCAGGTGTTTGAATTGAAGTGTCATTCGTAATTAGTTAGTTTAAGACAATTAAAAGGAATGAGACTGGGTTCTTTCACTCTTCATTTGATAATGATTTACTTTTTTATATTTAATACTATTTTCGGGCATTAGTAGTGGGCATTCTTGCGACACTACATGGATTCCTACCCATATAATAGCAGCAAGGTCAATATTACAATTTGTAATATTCTGTATGGTACTGGAAGAAATTGAATTTTATTCTGAACTTGTCTATCCATTTTTAAATGCTGTAATTTTATGTTGGCAGTGAGAGTGAAAATCAAGGCTGAAAAAGTATTCTGTTTCCTTAATGAGGCTTGAAAATGTGTCAGTAAAAGTTTAATAAAAAATGTTTTCGTGGCTTATACCCACTACCTCCCAGCAGCCCTGATATATTTCATCTTTTGAAGTATGCATGAATATGTCTGCAATTTCTGAGTGAGCTATGTTGCGTGTTGCGTGGATGGTTACAGATACTGTAGTTTTGCATTGTTTCTTGGTATATATATTTTAGTGTTGAAATAATGAATGAGTTGAGCTTAAGAAAATAGCTAGAGAGTGGCGAATAATAAGAAACTAGCTAGTAATACTAGTAAAAGCAGACAGTGGAAGGCTCATTGTCATCTTCAATTCACAGTACTCCGATTCATTCCTTTTCTCCACGAAAAGTGTTGAAGAACAACTCTACACATTCATGGATAGGTACATAGTACATACATTTAAGATTCAGTAGTGAGAGATTTTTTGTTAACCGTCTGGCCCAGTCTGGGTTCGACTCAAGATAAATATCGGTACAACAACAGGTACAACATACAACATTTATACTGCCTCTTATTGTAAACTACATAAAACCAGGTGCCTTGTCCATTATTTATGATGCTATAGATATACTACCTGAAATATCTTCCCATGCAAATGCTTTATTAAGGTTTCTTGTGCCTACTCTATTTAAGCACTTATCGTTAAATATGTATACATACATAGTACAAGTACAAATATAATGTTTGTTAAGAGTACTCAAATATGACGACAAAGACGCAGAGAAATACTGGATTTAGTATAAAAGGAACTACAAAAATTCTTTGTGTGTGCATGGCATATAGATTTCTTTGGTCTGTCTGAAATTGTAGCTATAGCGTTTCTTGTACTAATATATAGATGACAACAATTGCATCTTCTTAGCTTCTTATACATATAAATGTTATTTTACATTCTCTGTGTAAGGTATACAATTATCGCTATCGTAAACATATAGGATAGAGCAAGGTGTTCAAGATAATTCTTACGATGGACAAAGAACTTTGTATTAGTACGTTTACACTTACAACTTGTAATGTGTACACACTTACCTAGACCTAGAGGTATGTAAGCAATGATAAAAGTCCGGACATTCAGTTGTAGCAGTTGTACGTAAGAAAAGAGTATTGAATCACATACGGCTATAGAAGGTAAACGAATTCAAGGTTTATGTCACTGATAATGCTATTAGATTGTATTGCTTTAGAGCAAATGCTAATAAGAAGTAATAACCTGAACTGATGATTCAGTAAAAATTGATTTAATTAATAAACGTATATGGGCAAAAACCATATTATTCGTTTATAATTATTCTTATATCTAGTTGCAACATAGCACAACTGTTTGGTAAGTATTGTCTTCCAGAATCTGGAATCCAGATTCTATTATGGGTTTTTAAAAAGCAGTACCGAGTATTTTCCTTGACCAAAGATACTGATCTACAGACTCGATTTACTATTTTTCTGTGTGAAATGATGAATTATAATTGAGTAACGTTTCATCACGTTTTCCTCACGCAATTCGTATTCATGGACGTGAGACGTAAGTAATCATCATGCTTATATTTGTAATAGGTTTTTTTGTAATAATAGTTTGAGCTTTGAGCGCAGCATCCTTTCCTTATGCCTATTAGTCTTATATAAGTGGACGGGTAACTTTCCACTTCAGGTTCGGTTCAAATGTGACTGTCAACTTAGTAGGCATACATACGTATATAAACTATGAATATGTATAAGAATCCAGACAAAGGGGTAATGTAACTGTTACGCATATATCTATATGAGAGAATCATAGGGATGCATGGCAGTAGTCAATACGTGCATGTGTCTAGCAGAACTATGTGTATTAGTCAGGTACATGGGCGACTGACAGTATTACAAAGCCTTCAATTACGCTCAACCAGGTAGCATAGTATGGTAGTACCTATAATAATGGTTGTAGCATGTCTTATAAGGCTATAAAGGCAATAAAAAATGCAATAAGATCGAGAGTGTGGAGTGCATGCACATGAGGCACACTGAAGAATTCCATTGAGATTGAGTCAAGCGTCATTATTTAGGTAGGCAGATTTTTCTCGGATTAAGTGCCCCCTGCATTCTTGATTTGATGAAAAGATTCGTTTTCCTATAACGTGTACGTAATCTTTCTAATAGTGTAAGAAAGATGCCTTTTGTGCTGTGGAGAAAAAGTGTATGGAGATGCAGTTGACTATTATCTCTGTAGTAGGTAGGTAATAGTAGTAATGGGTATTGTACCTGGAGGTTTGAGATTGATGAGTTCACTTTCACTCATATTAGGCAGTCGCAGTAGATAATACTTGATTAAATTGCAGTACACAATAAATGACATAGCTTGGCAGATTGGATTCGCTAAGGAGAATTACCTAAATTATCGCGAGTTTTTACAACAATAGTAGTTAAGTATACATGTGAGAAGACTCTTCTTCTTGTTAGACATGCAATAGTCTCCAACCGAATTCGAGACATATTCTAAGTTTTACAATGAGCGGAACAGTAGGATTCTTTGAAGAACTCCACATCTGTCTATCCTAGTTCTTCTAAATTCTAAACACAATGATACAGAGCGTAAATCATTTAATTCTATTCCACTAGCCATCAGCATTCCTTATTTCATTACACGTTGTGATCATTGTGATGTTGGTAGGTATTGAAGTGCATTATATTTTAGACTGCAATCTTCACATATTTAGTTTGCCTAGAGCTCTATCTTGTATTTCCTTCTATACTCTATACACAAGTGTTGAGACAAGTTGAATGAATGCATTTGTTTCTAACTAGTATTGATAATACTGTTGTGTAAGTGTGTAACTGAGCAGAGCACATGTATTATGTAGGCACTTGTATAATGATCATGAGTTCATGGCCCTTCTCTATAAAAGTTCAAATTAAGCGAGGTCTACCTGGTCTGCAATAAAATGCGAAATAGTATAAATGCTAAAACAGTATAAAAATGTCTTTACTAAACACTACGTACAAAAGCGTAGAAATGTATAGTGGACCATGAGTTTCTTATCTTCAGACTAAGTACATCGTTAAGGCAGTAACTTGCAGACTGGCTAATGTGGTAAATATGATTTGCATACCTCTAACCTTGAGGACAATAGAAAAGCTTAGTTGCTTAAAACCAGGAATGCCAAATCAAAGTCAACTTTGTCCAATAAAAAATCTGGAAGATAAATATAGGTAACTTTTTTGTAAAATTGGTTACACGAGGTACGGACATGATAGCTACAAAAGAGTAGGTACTGATGAGTGTTTTATGATTATGACACAAGGACAAAGTTGACGTGGGAATGCTCTGTCTTATTGTCTACTATATTTATACTGGCCTTTTCTAGATAAAATCATTTGTTGTTCGTATATAGAAATTGATATTGCTACATACTTACTATTGCTGCTGGGGTTGATGATATAGTGTTCACTGCTACTCTACAGTAAATGTTCACTGTCACAATGACTATCATTTGCTGCTGATTTTATTAAATTAGATGCTCAATTACAGTTTGTAAGAACTTTTGAAAAAGTTGATACCTATCTACTACGGACTGATTTAAAGTATTTAGATTTCATGTCATTGTGCTGATGTTACAGATATTTTAAATGTCTCCCTACGTTTCCGTACAGGCTGTGCAAAATTAAATGAGCTTCCAGTGAAGTGGAACGGGACAATGATCGCTGATGAGTCTGATGAGAGTAATTGTAAATCATTGGATCTGCTTTTAGGATTCCAATTTGATCCGGATTATATCCTTGCAGTAATAATTAATCAAACACTTCAACTTGTTTATGCATTCATTATATCAAGCAGAGATGCATAATGTATTTGAGTAAGGGTGGGTCAGTCCTATAGCTGTGCATAGTACTTGTCAGTCATACCAAGTAGAAAAGTGTAAAATATTTTTACAGTCGGGAGTCAAGTTTCTTATCAATACTTCTGTCACATCTTAGCTCTTGCTCTTCACTATGAATTACTAATAATATGAATTTGCATCTCCGTACCTATTCAGATCTGTCAATATGTCAGTACATGTGTCAGATATTTTAATGGCCTATCATCTGCAACTTATCATATTCTACAAGAAAGCAAAAATAACATTTTGTTGGACGCCTGGACAGTTTTTCTATTTTTGTTATCTTGTAACTCTACTGTGGAATTGTCGCCAAATACCAAATACTCACAGCTTGTTATAAATATTTTGTATGAAATGTTACATTCCATGTCTGGACATTATGTACACAAATGGGAACATTAGTAAACATGTAATGGTAATTTTTTAATCTTATCTTCTTTGACCACACGTCCAACACACTTCTACTTCACTTCAAGCTCAAAGTTTTGGCAGTTAAAGTGATAAATTGGCGATTATTATCTGTATTATTAATTATTATGAAGCTTCATTCAGATCATAAGTATTTTTCCAGGTTATCAAGTCTCTTGACACTGTTACCTACAAATGTGTATTCCATTCATCGTTTTATTTGCTCTCAGTGATGCTGATTGTGATCGACACCGTAGATATTTAGCATTAGCAACAAGACAGAGTCAGTAACACTAGGAATTGAAGAATTGCATGAAAAATGGACTGGCGCCTTTAATGGATGGTTAAGTTCTTTATCTAGTTTCGGTTTGGTATGTCTTGTGTACTTAAGCAAGGCAGGCAGGTAGTTTATGTTCGTACTCTCTCTACTGCTCTTTATTATTGCTTTGCTCTTCATATTGTGGTTGAAATCATAGAAAGATGTGGCTGTGCGTCAGTTAACCTATCTATACGAACCAAACAGATATCTTCGTGTAAATTCCTACAGAGATGATACATGTAACATTATGCTAATATATTTCGCAGCTATGCATTATAAAAATATTATGTTGATCCTAAAGAAACTTAACACTGCATTAAGACAAGTTGTTTATTAAGAGAGTGGCATAGTGGCATAAAAGCTGATTATGCATTAAATGGAATTATAAAAACCGTTTATTATCCAAACCACTACTATGTCAAGATATAGTAACATACTTATCGCTTATCTCATTTGAGCCTTGGAATTAAAGCAGAGGGTATGTTATTTGTGAGCTTATAACTAGCAGACGTATTGGATAATGAAGTAAGTAGTTCTTTGTGTTATTTCATGCAATTGATAGGTTACAATAATATATGCATCCAAATCAACTCATTCGTCTTTCAGGAATTTACGTAGGAAAGTCTACTAAAATAATACACTCATCATCAAAAACAAGAACCACATTTGCCATTATTACTGTAGCTATATAGTTAAAAAACTTCACAATTTATTACTATTTACTACTTTCAACATAGCCGAAGTATGCATCTATGTATTCAAGCGATTCAAGTCATCTCTATAGTTTATAGCTAATAAATATCTTAGAGTATAGAGGCAACTGTATGGATGTTCAGTACATGTGTCTGTACATGTACTCGTTAAAGGAAAACCTGTTGTGTCGGGCTTGTCAGCTCTAAACTTAAATTCGGTTATGTAGTCTTCTGGAGTTGGGACACTCGGCGGTAATGGTTAATGAAAACCATTATTATGCCATAAAATACAAGCCGCTTGTCTTCTGGGAATTTTTACTGCTGCAGCCATTAATATTGTCATTTCTCTTGGGCAGAGTTATGGATGTGGGTAACTCTCACGACTCTAAACAAGTAGCTCAAGGATCGGGAATTTTTAAAGACGTTGCTTAACTTAACCCGCACCAGAGCTCACAAATCGATGTTACCGGTTAAACCAATAGTTTACCTATATTTTTACAGCCATAATAAATCCACCATAAAAGGGGAAATTTTTGCCAGGTTGTTACACATTGGAAATTGCCTTTATTATATAGTCATAGTATAGTTTACCTTTTCTGTTAGCTATAGTAGAAGCACAATTATTTGTTCTTTTAGTACCTACATGTAATAAAGAAAGAAACACACAATACACGTTATTATTATGAATTGAAATTGATAAATGCAAATGCTTGGTACACAGGCGTGATAACGGCATGTTGAGATTGATTATTCATTTACTTTCGTTTGAATTGTGAATTCAGACAATGCCAATACATTGCAATTCAAGTAGGTAAATATTATATACTACAATACTACTAGTAGCCGTAGTAGTTATTTTTATGACTAAATGTGCTATTAAACGTGGAAAATTCTGCATGCCAAAAGTAAATGTCTAAACAATGTCTTAAACAGCACGCTAGGGTGCTTTTTGAATGGTCATGGAACTCATGGAATGATATAAGCTGTCTTGCTTACTAAGAAGCACAGGCACAGCAGTTTATTGTTAGTGCCAATCAGATTGTCCTGATTTTTCTATGACATAAAATAAAAATGATCTATCCGTCATCTATGCGTCCTTACAACTTACAGGGGTGACTGGCCAGATATCGTGGATTAAGTACAAAACGAAGTACAAACATAGAATTATAATGTTACTGTACTCTCTATATCGGTGCCCATTTTATGGGAATTTAAAGAGATGTACTACATTGATTTTGTCTGTAACAATTTAATTAGGAGGAACAGCTGAATCTGTTTTAGTACTTAGTTAACACTAGCAGTAGTAACGCTATTTAATTACTTTGACATACGCATTAAGCAGTATTTAGGTGATTACTACCAAATACCATCAGTATTACCTAAATAATCTAGATATAATCTACAAGAATATTGAACAGAACACTTATTATTTGGAAGACAATTCGCACTTGATATTATTTCATTTTATTAGTGTCCTGATAAAGCTGCTCAAGTCTAACACTAAACCCTTTTTGCTTCTAGTATGAATGTTGCAGGTAAAAATAATATCATTTAATAGCACTTTTGTGGACATAACAATAAGTATAATAATAAAGTATCTTCAGATAAGTAAAGTGAACTTATGAATATACTTATGTGTAAATCTCGTTTTTGCTTGGCTTGTTTGTTCGTTACATACATTATGTAATGTAATCCTCCTTCAATTTTCTGACCTTTGGATTCTTGTATTCTACTACAAACAGACCGCGAGCTAAATCAGTATGCAATGAGTGCAAATTGCAAAGCTCTATTTAGATTAAATTATTACTTACTAGACTACTAAAGTACTTTTGTGATTGTTATTAACTAACCATATACATACTAGACAAATATTGAGCTCGATTAATTGAACACATTCTTATTATATTTATATCGGCGAGTTGACATTTTATTTATATCTATTATCATGCCATAATGATGAACCTCAAAGGCCATAATATTCACAATGAACAAGAAGTAGGAGTGTAAAACATTATTATCATGCTCAATTATTTTAGTGAACACACTACACAAGCGTAATAATAAGTGATGTTTTCCTTATGTAACTGGTATTGGTGTATAATAATAATATTACTATTGTACCCGCTCTCTCATGTCATTAGTTATTATAGCAAACAGCCAGATCATCCGCCACACATGTGAACAATGGAACGTTCCTTATTGTTGGTTGACCCTGTGATTCCAATTCTATTATATAGCAGTTTATATAGAAGCATACGCATTAAATCATGTCTCTGCTAATCATCTCTACCATTTAATCAGATATTAAACGTGGCTAAATACGTAAACGTATGCCCAAACAATTCTGTAGTATTCCTAGGACCATTAGCATGAGTCATAAATAAATTCGTGTACTCTGAGTTCCAAATTTTCCATCACTCAGTCAGTATGCTTGTCATCTGTAATGTCGGTCATTTTCATATCAGGATAAAAACCATAAATCATTGTATAAATTATAATTTGGCAAATACTCAAAATTAAAAGGCAGTATGACGTTTGCTAGGTAATTCGGAATAGTTGTAGTAGTAGGAGTAGTTTAAATATGAGAGCGTGGAGTATAGTCTGAGTTTGGTAATAACAAAAAACTGTGTGTGATACAATGATGATTCCTCAGAATAATGTACACGGAGCAGCGTAGTAGGAATTTTTAATCTCCAGTTTATATTGCACAATGCAACTTTGCATCTATTTAATTTTTTGTTGTGTATGACAAATGCATGGATGCACTCACCTAAACGGATGATGTGCTGTGCCTTCAAGGCTAATGTTTCTGTATGCATGTTTGTAGAAAATTGCATAGGTAAGTGTTTTTGTGGTGCTACGAACTATAATTGCGTATTCCTCTCATGATATGACGATGGAAAGAAACGTAATTGGCAGTAAAGCACTTGAAAAGTGTGCTGAGACGTTTAAAAGTGGATTTAATGTGCGTTTTTCTTAAGAATGTAAGAAACCAGATTCAGGTGTTCAGAAATAAATACAGTCGTCATGTGTCGGTAGTTTTGCTAGTTTTATGTCTGCCCACACCACATTAGATGCCAAAATGAACTGGTTACGTTTAGATGAGACACGAGTTTGTTCTCTGGATCAGGTATACTTCTAATCTAAACATCGATTATGTTATAGACTTCAGTGGAAGACCCCCAATTGTTTAAATTTCAGAAAAATTTACCATGTTTTTTCTTCATAGTGTTTCAATCAATCCGTCTATTTTCCTACCTATCAATTCTCACGGCAGCTTTGTTCTGGACAATAAAAACATATTTGCAATTCATAAGGATTTGTTGTTTGTCCTTCATTCTATTTTCATTATTGCTGCATCATCCCAACTTCGTTTTTCACCAGTTCGCTGGATAATTGCTGAAAGTTTCTGCAATAGCAAAAATTATGTTATTGTAATACACCTACATGAATCAACTCGACTCGTACTATATACTTTCCCTCAATTTCAGTTTACAATTTTTGCATTCCCTTGTAATCTCTCAATCCACCAGCATCATCAGGCTATTTCAAAAAAATTACCAGTTTTAGTACTGAATGTATTTTCTGTAATGCTATATGTATTGGGTAATCATTTACTTCGCAGAAGCACACCCACACAGGTATAAATAATAAATAAAGTATTTCTATCCTGTATTTTGAGTATTTTCCTCTAGTAACTCATATGTATCAATTAAGTACTAGTATATAGACAGAAATAAATGAACCTGTCTGAGGTACTTGTACTAGCTATAGTGAATAGAAGCAATTTTTCCCGCCTGAGTATAACCTTTTAGTTTACATTAGGTACTTCTTTACAATTCCATATGAAATGATGTTTCATTTGCATGGATTTTCTATCAAATGGCATTCCTTTCTTAATAGGATCCACGATAGGCGCTTATGGTAATGCATTTGTACTTGTTCACACGATTTCTCTGGTCCCACGTCAGGTATGTTGTCATTGCTGAAGGGCGAGGCGATAACTCCAGAATACCTATACGATTGATTACCTATTAGGTAATGAATTTAGAGCGGTTTTTGTAGCACCATATTTAATGATGTCTGCCGACGGAAGTATTTGTAGAAAACCTGATTTCGTGACGTAGTTGTGACATTGAGACAGGCCTTTCAAAATTGCGTTTTCGTCTCCGACACTGCCGATGCGATTAATAGCTCTCGGACTTCGTTGCAATCTAAATTGTATTCGTTGTATTAGGTAATTCATTATAGTGTAGGAGGAAAGTACTAGGGATACACGTTTAAGCATCTTATTATTTCGTGCATTACTAGATTACTACCAAATGACAAGAGCAGTTTTCAATGCCAATTACCATGTGTAACTTAATTATAGAAGGATAATGACTGACAGTACACAATTTAAATGTGTTTATGATATAAAAGGAGTCCAATCTTAATTGATTTAAAATACATTTTCTGATAATATGTACATTTTTTATGCCTGGCTAGTCATTCTGATTAAAATGGTATGAGAACTTGGAATTGTAACCATAAATGAAACATAGTATACAGAATACAGATCTCTTAAATATTTAGTACTTACATTGGACAATTTCTCCCTCTGTTGCCAGTTGCATTAACGGGATTACATGTGCGTTGTGACCATGAAGTTAATGGAAATAGAGTAGAGTACTTATAAGGATGAGGGTCCTCCTAAAAAATCAAATTGTATTTGATACGGTTGTATATCAATGTCATTTAATACTACTTGTTTTGAATATTATCATGTACTGTGGTACTATAATAAACATAACACCTAAGAACTGCCTAAATGTAGAATTTACCATGATTGAGTTAATTAACTACCAGAATTAGATAGCAGACAGATTCATTCAGTGCCTTGAAATATATATAAACATTACCGGACTGCATTTACATAACAGTATTCCAAGTGGTTCATTAAATTGCTTAACAAGAACAAGACACTTTGGAGTTGAAGTTTAAGGAGTGAATGATAGAAAACTGTATCCGTAGAAGTATGTAAGTAATGAGATAAATAATAGCACCTCTTTATCATTTCATTGCCAGTATATCAATATAGTCATTATTGTTAGTTTCCTTCAGATCAAAACCTCGTTTATATGCTGTTTCTATTTTATGAGTTCTGGAGTTAATTGAAAGGTCAACACAATCAGAGCCTTCAATTTCTCATTTATAATTTTAATATGCCCGTTATTTGATGATAATCTTCATCAAATTAAACTACTATGTAAAAAAATCCATTACAATTGCAAGTGTGAATCATAGATCATTATCACAATAGTAATATTGTAGTAGCATAATTTAAATGCAGGATACGCATAAACGTTGACGTAACTCTCATTAAACTGCATTTTTGCAAACTCTTCACTGCACCGGCTGTTATAAGAACATACTTATGATATTGCATTGTTGCACTATGGCATTATAATGGCATATTATAATTTTATAATAGTGTCACTTGCCTTGCATTATGTACTAACTCAAACAAAATTATTATTTTTATGGTCTGAAATTCTACGTTGGTGCATTCGTCTGTTTGTTTACTACTCATGTACATTAGTACGTTAGACATGTACTCATTGTATTCACATTACTACTATCCGTCGCATCCGTTAGATAGAAGTAGAAAACACAACATCGCAAATTGTGACACTGACACTTGGCACAATATTATTACTAGCAAGGAAAAGTCAAACAAAATACCTAAGTACCGTTGCAAAAGCAAACATTGTCCATGATGGAAAAGCTTTTTCAATGTGTAACATGTAGGTATAGAAAGCAAAAAGCGTTGTAATAAAATGAAAATGAATCTAGAGCAAAATTAAATTTATTAATGCTTGCTATTAAGATATCTGTTTGATTTTATACAGCCGTCAAAAACTGATGAGGACGAGGATAGCCCTGCTCTTAAAGGAAAAGTAATCAAATTCGGATGGCTGGAAGGTGTTTTGGTGAGGAAATCTTTTCTGATTTAATAACGTTTTATGATACCCATTTTCAAATATTACTGTCCATCATTTGTGACTGAAATGAATGTTACAACTATTTAGATGAGATGTCTCCTGAATATTTGGGGTGTTATGTTATTTCTTCGTTTATCATGGGTGATAGGACAAGCTGGAGTGTGTAAGTATTAATTTATTTATTTTGCCTGAAAATTTGTCTTAAGAGATACGCACAGATACATGTAGTAATTGACATTATTTCCATCTTATTTTTAGTGGAAGGATTTCTTCTCATTACATTAGCAAACATCGTCACTTTCATCACTGCTCTCTCTATGTCTGCCGTAAGCACAAATGGATTAATCAAAGGAGGTAGGTGAACGTTAAGAACAATACAAATATTGTACATATTTAATTATCAAACATTAATGCATGGTGCATTTGATATTAAACAGATTTATTATTCTGTGAATTTCAGGTGGAATTTACTACATGATATCACGTTCCCTGGGTCCTGAATTTGGTGCTGCTATTGGGTTGATGTTCACCATAGCCAATTCAATTGCAGTTTCTTTGTACATTGTTGGGTTTTGTGAGTCGCTAAACGATTTGCTAAGAACAAATGACTGGGGAGTCGTCATCGATGGGGGCCTAAATGATATCCGTGTCGTCGGTGTAGGAGTTCTTGTTGCTATTTTGATTTTAGCTTTCGTTGGAATGGACTGGGTCACTCGGGTAATGTTTTCATTTACTTTATACTAGGGCACAAAACTCTTGGTCCCCAGGAAATCACAATTTATTTGTGTAGTACCTGTAGTACCTTACCATTTTACAGGAATCAGGAAGACATTTCTTCTAAAGCCTGCTGTGCTAATTCATACAATTTTGGTTACAAAATTACTAATTGAATTGATAATTGTAGACACAAATGTTTCTACTGGTTGTTTTGGTTGCTGCCCAAGTGGACTTCATTGTAGGAAGTTTCATAGGTCCCGTTGACGATAAGGAGCGAGCAGAAGGCTTCATCGGATATAACGGTAACTGTAATCACCACATAAAATTTTACCCGTCGTAGCATGCAAATGACTTGGAAAGAACTTGTATTTTATTCGAGTAAATGTTTTCCAGCAACCACATTCGCAACGAATTTCTGGGCTGACTACCGAACTGCCTACGGGAACGACGATACTCCACAAGATTTCTTCTCTGTTTTTGGAGTGTTCTTCCCTGCTGTTACAGGAATTGTAGCCGGTGCAAATTTGTCTGGAGATTTGAAGGATCCTGCCAGTGCTATTCCAAAAGGAACACTTATTGCTATCACCATTACTTATATCAGCTACATCGGTTATGCCGTTATGATGGGAGGTTGCACTTTGAGAGAAACTACAGGAGATGTTCAGCAATACCTAGATGGTTTAAATTATACAGCAATGGGGGAGATTCCTGACAATTTCACATTCTATGACGACTGCAGAGAGCAAGAGTGTCCCTACGGTTTACTTAATAATGCTCAGGTATAAGCCGTCTTATTTATGGTATTGCTAATGATTGAAAATGACCAAACGACTTAGATTGTTTGAAAAATCAAAATAATAATGTGTCTGTGTGTATTATAGGTGATGGAATTAGTATCCTCTTGGGGTCCCTTAATCTACATGGGTTGCTTTGCTGCAACATTGTCTTCAGCTATTGCCAGTCTTGTTGGTGCTCCTCGTGTATTTCAGGTTAATAAATGGATCCTGATAAAAAATTTGGTATGCAAACACACCAAATATTTCACACTGTATAATTTTGACAGGCTCTGTGTAAAGACAAGCTGTATCCAGTCATTTTCTTCTTCGCTAAAGGATACGGAGCAAATAACGATCCTGTCCGAGGATACGTTTTGGTTTTCTTAATCTCACTAGGATGTCTTCTCATTGGTAATACCACTTTCAACATTTCCAAAAATATAAAAATGATTAAAGAATCCAAAAATGGTCATAATCCTGTAATTTTAATTACAGCTGAACTGAACGCTATTGCTCCATTATTGTCCAACTTCTTCTTAATGGCATATTTTCTCATCAATTTCTCTGTATTCCACGCTACAATTACCAAATCTCCGGGATGGCGTCCTGCGTTCAAATACTATAATGCGTGGGTCAGTCTTGTGGGATGCGTTCTCTGCATTGCTGTCATGTTTTTGATGTCCTGGGTCACAGCTTTAATCACAGTTGCATGTGTCGTCTTCCTGTATTTATACGTATCCTACCGAAAGCCAGAAGTAAATTGGGGATCTTCAACTCAAGCTCAGTCTTACAATTCTGCTCTCAAGTCTGTACAAGATTTGAATTCTGTGGAAGAACACGTCAAAAATTATCGTCCACAATTGTTAGTTCTATGCGGAATGCCTAGCGCTCGACCTCCACTGATTGACTTCTCGTATTTAGTTGTCAAGAATTTGTCTCTCATGATCTGTGGTCACGTAGTTAAGGTAAAGGTTGTCTTTCAATTCATGCTACAAATAATATCATTATCTACTTACTCTGTATAAGTAGTTGAAAATTTTTCTGTTTGCAATCATTTTGTAACATTTTGTGTTTTAGGGTCCGTATAACCAAAAGGTTAAAAATGCTCTAACTAAACAAGCATATAGTTGGTTAAATAGGCATAAGAAGCGAGGTTTCTACACACTCATTGAAGACGAAAGCTTTGAAAGGGGATGTCGTTCCATCATGCAACTTTCTGGCCTAGGGAAATTGAAACCTAACATGGTTCTACTAGGATACAAGACCGACTGGCAGAAGAGTAATCGTCAAGATTTGAAAGAATACTTTAATGTTATACAGTAAGTTGCATTAATTCTCACTATTTGTAAATAGGAAATATGACTGAACTATGTACAAAGTGAAAATTGAAAACATTATATGTTAATTCATCACTATTTCTTATTCCTCAAATCAGTGAAGCTTTGGATATGTACCTCGCTGTTGGTATCCTGAGAGTTGCGGAAGGTCTGGATTATTCCAATCTTATTGAAGAAGAAGACCAATTGACCCCTCAACAGCTTTTAGACATCAAAAAAGAAAAAGGAATTATAAGGAATCAATCCGAAAGTCAACTTTCACATGGTAAAATGGTTATTTCGTATGCTATCAAAAAAGTATTAATCTGTCTGTACTACTGTACATTAAGTACTGTTTGTACTAAACCCATTTACAAATACATATTTACTGACATAATATGAACTAAATTTATAGAATAGATATTACCATTGCTGTTAATAAATATTTCATTTAAGTTTCACGTAAGTATAACGTAATGTACAGATATACAAAGTAGTTCTGCAATTTACCTTCATACGATACAGTAATATGAAAATTATACTTACCTGACCTTGCTGAACTCATCTGCAAATTGTTGTCATTATTATTATTATTTGACAAAAATAACAGAATGCTCGGGGATAACATAAAATTGGATGTAAAATTTGCATTGTACTGAATACGGATATATTTGTTTGTCTTATAAATGTCTCCTTTTGGTGGTGGATACGGCAGAGTCAAGAAGCTTGAGATCTGCTATGTTTTTCCTTTCAGCTTACTCAGTTCTCGTGGGTGAGTCTCAATGCGGAGTTAAATATTCGACGTTTGCTTGTGTTTCTTTGATGAGCCACCCTTCAAGTTTCAGTTTAATCAATTATGCAAAACATCTTCGTTTGTGCCAGTTTATGAAAAATCTCTGCTAACTTATATGTTCATAAAATGAATTTTGACTACTAACAAAAATCTTTTTACCTATAACATAGTATAATCTTCATTCATAAGAAAACGCTAGTTTAGCAATTTTAACAATTTACACATTCTTCACCTTAAAGGCTTGAATTTGTTCACGATGCAACGTACAACCTAGTTATGCATGTTTAAGGATTTATTTAGCTAATTTAGCACCATCCACTTCACCACCCGTTTAGCGTTTGATTGTTGATTGGTTAACACATTGGTATTTTTATATATTTGGCTAACACTCCATGCTTTACGTTATAATTACTAATTGTGTATAATTTGCAGAAATGAGTAAATTCTAATAAATCATGTTTTAATATATATTTACTTATAATATCTCTACAGATGGAACATCTAGTGAAGCAAGTAGCCCACCTTCTTCCCCAAAGGTTGAAAGAGCCGTTATTCCAGGAATGAAAACTAAAAGCAATGATAAGAAAAAGAGAAACCGTAAATTGTCAGCGTCTGGAATGTACACTGGTCCGGATGGAGTTGCTTTACCTCGGGATGTTTTGGCTAATGTTACTCAATTCCAAAGAAAACAAAGAAAGGGAACGATTGACGTTTGGTGGTTGTACGATGATGGAGGCTTGACAATCCTACTTCCTTACATTTTAACAACCCGGTCACAATTTTCTGGATGCACTTTGAGAATATTCTCATTATCCAGCCGTAAAGACGAACTTGGGAGGGAGCAAAGAAAGTAGGTTGAAAAATGAATGTTTACTTACGACAACCGTGAAATAAGGAAATGGTAACCTAATTTAAAAAGAGCCTTTCAACACTAATGTAAAACTGATTTCTTTTCAGCATGGCAGCTTTATTGGCTAAGTTCCGTATCGACTACAGTGATGTAATAGTTATTCCAGACATAACTAAAAAAGCTAAAGAAGATACTAAAAAAGAATTCGATACTATGATTGCTCCTTTCCGAGCTGATGACGGTCAAGATGGAACGGCAATTACAGATGCTGAGTTAATGGCTCTAAAGGAAAAGACAAATAGACATTTGCGACTTAAAGAACTCCTTCAACAACATTCCAGACAGTCCACATTCGTTGTAATGTAAGTTGTCTTGCTTTAAATATTCTTACAAAAGCACATTAAAAAAATATTGATTGTCATAAAATTATAATGTACGAATTTTTTAATATACATTTTAGGACACTTCCCATGCCCCGAAAAGGTACAGTTTCTGCTCCATTGTACATGGCATGGTTGGAATCTATGACGAAAGGAATGCCACCCTTCCTTATTATTCGTGGCAATCAGACTTCAGTTCTGACGTACTATTCGTAATTGTATTGTAATCTAGGTGTAATTTCAATGTTAAACTATTATTTGTCCCTTACTTAGGTATTACATCCTAAATTATGTTCATATTTTGCTTATCTTATCATTTACCTGCTAGAAATGTGTCTGTATTTATTTAATCATTCTAAACTCAATATCACCCGACTCTTTTATTTGTCAATTGACAGTAGTGTAAATTTTTATGTATATTGTCTGCTGCATATTAAATGCTTCTCTACTAGGTTTCATGATTTGCTTAAAATGATTTTAATACTTGAAATGAAATGAAATGATAGATATAGGTATCTATATTTAACCATATAACTAACCATCATCAAAAATCGTTCCACCAATATTTTATCCTTTGAGATTATTGATAAACCTGGATTGGTATGTATGTTCGTAACGACTTAATAACAGAAATAACGCACACATAATTTAATAGGATAGTTTATCAGTACTTATACTGTTCAACTTCGTTCAAGACCATGTTTTTTGATGATGAAAGAAATAGTAGTGCGTTGTCAATTGTAAATTGCTAAAACTATAATGATGTTAACGCAATGTATTGTAACAATAATAGACACATCCAGCCATAATACATCTACATAATATAATAGTGGTTAATTACTACTTATATTTAATGCATTTATTTAGTTTGTATGCAAAACCATGTTGGAATTGTGGAATATGTTTTTTCTTACTTCTAACTATGGGAAGTAATTAATGCCCGGTTGATGTTAAGTTTATAGCAGCTATTGAATTATAAAAAATGCTAATAATAATTATTGTAATAACTATAAAATCTAACCCAACAAATAATATAAGAAGTTGCTGTTTTATTGTAACTTGTTTAAAAATTGTGTATAGATAAATACACTTATGTTAAATACCGAACATTTAGGTTAAAAATACTAAATTTTGATTCCAGAATATTTTCCTATCTCTACTAACCATTTTGGCAAATGAAGTAATTTGGACCGATGTTGTTAGTATGAAATAGGTACTATATGAAATATTCCTTATATTTTTGGGTTTTTAAGTTTCATTACAAATTATTTATTAAATATTTAAACTCGTTTTTCATCAGCGTGATCTCCGATGATAACAGAAAGTGCGCAGTTTTGTAATCTTGATTTAAATTAGATTGCATCTATCGGTGCGTGTATTTTCGAATATATTCATTAATATAATCACTCTCTCTATTGTTGTCATTACTAGAAAACGATACCGTTGTGCCTTATGCTTTAAGATATATCAATCAACAGCCTTACAATAATATTTCGTTACATTTAACGCACATATAAAGTTCAAAAGCACTTCCTACACGTACCTTCGTCAATTGATCTGATTAATCTGCAATATCATCCATAGTTTCATCATCGAAGACAAAGCTGTGCTTCCATTAAGTGCCTCAACAGTGATTACATGGAAAGTAATAATACAACTGTTATTTTAATAAATGTACATTTATTATTTGTTTATGAAATAAGTCCGTAGTAAAATATCATCTTAGTTAAACATGTAAAAACCTAGCTTTAGCATTGTTAATAGATCATATTCTTAAATGTGATTATTATTATAACATATCTTTTAACCGGTGGAAATACCTCAGAATAGTATGTGTAAATATTAAATGGATAATGAAAACAGCTTACTGTTATTATTTACCATAATATACACTCTGCTTCGTTAATAAAATTCATCAGACAGAACAGACTTACTTATATATAGGTTATAAGTAGCATATTATAGCTTACTGAGATTTGTAAGTAAAAGAGTAATGAAATGAGCAGACAAATGTCAAAAGCAGTTCATTGAGCTCTTTTTGGTATACTTTTCAAGACATTGCATGGGCTAAGCCGAAAAATTAGCTAAGCATATATTAACATTTAAAATGTATGGAAAATTGCTTAAATCTTGTACGTAAATGCAATTGTGGTTTTTTTAAAGGACTGAGAAAGTAAAATTGTGTATGCCAAGAATTTAATTCTGTGCACCTACCTAAAAATGCCTTCGTCCTTCATCTCTCTTTTGGCTCAGTTACTATCACCGTCAAGCTGAAATTGAAATGATTATGTCTATGAATGCTATAAATAGACATTTCTGAACATATATTTATTACATGTATGAATGTGTAGGTAAGAGGATACCTATATAGTAAATGAATGCACGATTATTGTGGGATTAGGTAGGTATATCTGGATTATTTAAATTACACTACTGTGCCTGGCACTGTGCTACGTTTTATCAAACAGAAAAACAGAAACAATATTCGCCGACAGTTTTTCTGTGTGCAAAATTAAGTATAAGGTTCTCCATTCTCTATAATACTATAAATTTTCATATATATATAATATTAAAATCCCAACTGCAATCAATAACCAATATAATTTTACATAGGTAGTACAATTTTCATTTCAAGAAAGTAAACAGACACAGACTGACAGTAAGCAGTTGTGATGATTACCATTTTTAACATCATAGCTCATACTGATAAAAGAATCCAGACTGTATATAACATGAGCTTAGTAAATTCCCTTAGTCCCTAGTTGTTAATTTTATGCAACTGTTTTACTATAGATAGGTAATTTGCCTAATCTACATAGTCTGCCTACTGCCATATAGTAAGTAAATAGTGTTCACTACTAGGAGAGTCGTGTATGCTATAGAGACTATATTGCTAGAACAAAAGCCGCAGAAAATCATGTTTAAGTGACCGCAATAATTTTATCTAGAGTGGAAACTGTAGTAGCTTCCTTTCCTTAACGAATATCTGAAATATATAACTCCATGCTGCATCCTCCTGCATCAACCTATTGCTGCAGTGCAGATAGGTGTACTTTAAAACTAACTTTTTAATTCATATTATACGCATACGGATATAAATATTGCATGCGTCAAGTATTTGAAGTGTAAAGAGAAGAGCTATGGTAGAGCCAGTTGAGATCATGTGCAAAAATTGAATCATCCATTTTCATCAAGTTCAATTAAGTTCACTTATCATTGTTGTAAATAAGCCTCCAAAGATATAGGACACATCAGTTTAGTTAAATAGGTGTAAATTATGTAATCAACATATTAATAAATTGTTATCAATACAAAACACCTACCTATAAATATTATTGCTACTGAGTGCTTCACTGAGGAAGATAAGTGACCATTAATTGTATACTACATCTGTGAATCTCTGTTCAGATACAAGTTTCATATTCTGGACCAGATTGCAATTAAAGAGATAAAGGGTGGTATGCATTTCTTCGCTATTGTTGCAAATAGATTATAGCTACCTACTTATATAGTGATTGGTCTGTTGTGTAGCAAAATTGCTTCGAGTTGTGATATTGATTGTGAGTGCACACTTTTGGAATACAAATCCAGTGAGGGTGCCATCCTTTATTGTTTGTTACGTTTTGTGCCGAATCTGGTGAACTGCAAACTTTCATGGAATAAGGATGAAGCATTGATTCCATTCCTCTCGCTTCTTCCTTAGGAGGAAGAGTTTATCTGAAGGGATTGTGAGTTGGTGACACAGATCTTGACAATTAATACCAACATGTCAACAATGACAGACGTTATCATAGAAAAGAGGGAGGAGATTGAAAGAAGTCTGAATTATATAGATGTAGCAGCACATCTACTATCCAGAGGAATTCTGACAATGCAAGAACATCGGGGACTCATGGGCACAGAAGAAATTCATAGAGTTCCTAAACTGATAGACATCATCAAACACAGGTATACTAAATAAGTTTCACCTCACCTGTAATGTTTGTATAATAGGAAGTGTTCTTTATGTGAATACAGAGACAAAGCATCTGCCAGTTTGATTGACGCAATGCAGGATCCAGATTTCAAAGGAGTCTACAACCAATTAGTTGGAACACTCAAAGAAGCGGCCTACAGAAATTCCAGTTCTGCTGGAGAAACGGACATGAGTAATATAGTAATCACCACAGGTCCTGAAACTGAAGCCATTTGAACATTTTAAACGCCCACTCATTCTCAGTTATGCCAACATATCGCCGTCTGAATGCAATTTTTTATGTACTGAGTATTCGAAGCCATGAATTATGAGTCAAGACCAAAGCTGATAATGTATATCAATGCCCATATCAATTATCACAAAACTTACAATAGTCATTTTGTAGATTAGAACGTTTGATAAACACAAAATACCATATAGATACGTTATTGTAGAAAATACGATCTCTAAATTCACTATTGAAAATGTGCCTTAATATTTAACAGTAAATAAAATTTTACTTGTGTACATTTCACATTTGTTAGTATTAGTTTGTACAGCAGGGTCTCAGGTCGCACTAACGTTATCCCAATACATTGCTGGTAGAATATTGCATTCATTTACAATTTACAATCATAGCAAATCTTGCCTTACCCCAATTAAATAAATTAATTTTAAATAAATTGAAGCTTGAATATCAGATTTTGCATTGTTTGCATGCATAATATAAATATTGATCCCTTATCACTGTTAAAAACGGTGAATTGCCTGTTTCCTTTTTTCTTCATTCACTACTATGAACAATATGGACATTACCAAACTGTTAACTCTTTAATAAAAGGCATTGGTATAATTACAAAAGGAAAGTTATTGACATGTTTAAGGAAATACTTGTGTTTCCACACAGATTTTGTTCAAAAGCATCTGCAAACACAGATTACCTCATCACACTTAATCGCATTAGATAACATTCCCAACCTTGTAATCCTCATCCCTGTTAGATATCAATACGAGTAATCGGAGTCCTAGAGCGAACACTTTTCTCCATACTACTATTATGGATTGTAGTTGATCTGCAGTGTGAATGTGTGAATGACTCGTAATCGTCATGTAGAAAACTGTTTTTTGTACACAGGAGTGTAAAATTGCAATTAAATTCTGTGCATATCAAAAAATTATAATAAAATCTGTTGAACTGAATTCATAATGGAAAACAAGGTCTTAGTAACATTGAGACCATACATTATTGAAGATGTCAACTACAAGCACATGGGTGCTCATTTCGTCAAAAAAGGTATCATAACCCGAGATGAAGATATGGAAATATCAAATCTTGTAGGAAAATCAAAAATAACGCGTTTCATGGATCTCATTTGCAGCAGGTAAAATCTTTATAACTCAATAAAGCTTTGAATTTGTAGACTATATCAATTTTCTGCAATTCATGTGAGTACATATAACCTAAGAATAGAAGGGCTATATTATATTGTATCAGTAGTTAAAATTAGAAATTGTAAGCTACCATGCATTGAGAAGCATGACATATTCAATATACCGATGTATTATTTGATGACCACAGGGAAGGGGCGTTAGAAGAATTTATTTACGCTCTCCGGAATCCCGTGTGCTATTCTTTGTACAAAAACTTAATTCTCAAAATTGAATACACATACAATAAAAGTCTCAAGACGAGCGCAATTACAACCACCAACAATCATGAGGTTAAACAATCTCCTGAAAACGGCCATGGAAAGCAAAATGGATCTTCATTGAAACAATGGACAGCCAACAAAACAGGTACGTCAGGTTGATTTGGTCTCAAAAGCTTTCCCCCTCAACATCAATTAAATGTTACCTCAATCAGACAAGACATAAATAAAATACATTATTAAATATCTTTGAATGCAGTTAAACCTATTTAAACCCTAACTTCACAAAGAAATTAAATCTAATTCTCGAATTTAGATGAAATTCAAGTGCAAATGCTGTTTATTACATCAAATTCGATATTTGAGAGTGTGACTATATTTTTATTATACGTAAAAACGTTATTCGTGGCTGCAAAAAGCTTTCCTGCTCATGCGCATTGCGCACCTATATTTATATCGGTACAGACAGCATGAACATTAACAAATTGAAAGATACTTTTTCTAGGTGTTTGATAAATAACTATTTAATGATGTTTGAACTTGAACTCATATATTTTAAAGACATAAAAGCTGATGTCACTGCTTGCTATTTACATATTATTAACATGGCTCAATTTTTGGGATGCAGTTGAAAAGCGGCATTTTAACGAGCTAGTAAAGATACTGAAGAACGGGTCGTCATATCAGTGGAAAAAATTGTACGAAGGTCTGGGGATCGAATTATGTGAAATGTTTTCCACAACCCAAAAGCTTGAACGGGGCCTGATTGATACTGCTGAAGCCTTTAGAGATGTAATAGACACATGGAGAGAAAACGACGGGAAGAAAGCTACTTTTGGCGTTTTGTATGATGTCCTGAGGAACAAAGTCCTTTGGCAGGAAGCTGCAGGTATCATTTTTATGATATTATTGATATTTTTTAATTTTACTGGTAATACAAGGTATAGTCATGATGATTACATGCAGAGAGCAATAAATAAAATATTGGCATACATTCAGTTTTAGTATCTTTTAAATTAGACATACTGTATTTTCAATTTACAAGAACTTTCTCCACACACTTTCACCTCTCTAAAACTTTCACCACTCTCATGCATATTTGAATAAGTTGTGAATTAATTATGAATGACAATTTATTGTAAAACTTTCCTTGATGCTTTCACTCCCATAAATTGAAATCAAAAAGATGTTTCCAAACCTTGTTTTCGTTTTTAGGTAACAGTTTATTTTAATTTATATAATACAAATAACTGTATTGACTTAAAACGAAGGTGAAAACTAGCCTAATGATTAGCGTGGTCATTTTTTAAATCGACGGTATGAAACAGTAAAGTAATAAGTGTACTTACAATAATTATTTAGGCAATTTAAATTACAATATTTTGGATTAAATCAATTTTTAGACGATGTTTCCGATCACCGATGGGATTAAAGGAAGAAACTAGAACAATGTGATGTTTATTGAAGCCTCAACTTCTATAGCATCATTAAATGACAAAGATAGCAAAATTGCTAAATAAAAAGATGTATATTTACAAACTACAAACGAAGTAGTAATTTATTGTGCGTTAATTACATGATTATATACTCACATGACCGTTCATTCTTATAGTACAATGGTACATGGTACAAAATATATACATCTAATATTATACATGTCAAACTCAAAGTAAGACGCGTCATATGCTAGCTATTCAAGCTAACTATATATACTACATATGTTATAGTTGCTTTTACCCTGATCCAATTAGTTGTCATTGCCGGCAAGAATAATCAACCCCGATTCTTTGGCCAAATGTTTTGCTTTTTTCAAATTTTCTTTAGCCTCGTTCAATTTATTTCCTACTTTAGTCATTCCTTTTGCAGTCGAAGATAAGCCATTGACACCAATTTCCAAATTTGTGCCTACTCCCAAAACAGCTTTCTGGGTGGCAGCAGCATACAAATTATTTAGCACGTACAAGAATCCATTGGTAGCCTTTTCACAATTTTTCTTGAACCTTCTAATGCCAAATTGTTCCAAAGCATAAGTCAAGCCTAAAAAATGGGACGTTAATGTAGCTTGACGATCAGCAGTAGTAAAATTTCCATCGTTAGGGTTCTTAGTGTAGACAACTGTTTCTACTACGTCCAAAATCTTCGTGGTGAAGCCAATATTACGTGTGCGAGTTGTAAACGTTTGCGAATTTGCATCAAATAATGATTCTTCAACCACACAAACAACGCGATCTTTACTACTGAAAAATTGTCTCCCCCAATTTGGAAGACTGTTTGTTTTTGTCAAAAGCCGTTTTGTGTACAGTTTGTTACCATCTCTGATTTCTCTGGTGATTACATCTTCGGTTAAGACGTGGGAGCTGTGAGGATTAGGATATCTAAAAAGATAATTTGAAATTATTAAAAACCAATAAAATCTTTCCATACTCTATAAAAGCGTATTTCTATTGTAGGCTAACATAACCATCCACCATGTACCTGCTAAACTTACTGAGCTTTAAACAAATACACTTTCACAGAACAATTTAATTGCACTGGGAGATATCCAAATATTTTTAAGTAGTGGATCACTAAGCAATGCATTGAAACGATTTTAACTGCTTTGTCCTTAATTTGATTGAATCTGTATTTTACTGTGATTTTAGTGTATTACGTTATCCTCATCTATTATTAATGTGAGTAGTACCTGAGCCAAAATCCACAGGCCACGTTCCTCCAAGGGAATGGATAAACTGTTTGCGACTGATAGAACTTGACCATATTGAATTACGTGCGAGGGCGGAATCTGAATTAAAAGTCCTTTCTCATTAATTCAAGACATTGAATTTTACGTTAGTGTTAGTTTTATTAAAAAATTATTTAGGCTTTCACTATCACACATGATGCGTAATGTTATACAAAAAGATTCTTATTAACATACGACACATAAAATACCTAAAATCCTTACTTGCAATCTTGCAAATTGCACACGTGTATTTAATACGATTGCCAATGAAGCAGTAGTTCATTTCTTTGATTTCTTACTTCCCGTGTATTATGTACAAATTGGTCGCTTGAACTTTAATATATATTTAGATGGTAAATAGAAAAATACTTACGCTCTGATTTGTTGAAAAAGCTGGGAACACGAAATACTGATTCTTTCATAGAATGACTTGAATTAATGCGTTTTGTAAAGTTGAATGTAACTTCCTTGAGGCTTATCAGATGCCTGAACGTAAGAATATTAACCCTTGGAACATTCCTCTTACTCTTGTAGGCTGGCTAGGTATTATTGTTAAATATTTTCGGGCATATATTAAGTCTTCTTGTAATTTGTACCTAAATAAATCAAATCATGAAATTACGGTATTAATGAATAAATAAAATACAAAAGTAGGATATGATTTATCATATTCTCAACAAATAGCTATCTCCTTGTAGAACAAACACGGAAACGGAAACCTTCGAACTTGAGATTTTAATTTCCTTATATTTAAGGTAAATTAAAAGAACACATACAAATATTTACTTACAGATGTTAGGAATTAGGATAGAACATCCAACGTCCGAGGCCCGACCGAAGTCAGTAAAAGTATTTTCAATATTTATGTTAATTAGTACATTTTAGTACAATACAGTATTCAATTTTGGAAATTTTAAATATTTATGAATGAGAGACAAAGGCTCCAATCCAATTCCTTTAGTAGTAGTGGAAGTAAAGGCAGACTACTTCACTTAAACATTACCGCTCCACTTCATTGCAATTAAATTCGCGATAGGTAGTCTACGGATTTGCTGATGCAGTTTCAGTTTCAAATGTTACAATACTTTTACTTTCTTTTTCAAAAATCGAAACATGGTCAGATAATAGATCTAATTGCAAACTTCACTAAGAAATAACTGGAAATCATTACGGTTAAGTAGCCTTAAATTTTAGGGCTTTTACTTTTTACGCTAATCTAATCAATATATCTACGATGTCAAATAAAAATCTACATGGACAACAGTAGTACACAGATATTTATGAAATCAATTATGCAACGAATTTTGAAGAAATTAATTAAAAAAACATTTCTATACCTTGAGGGAAAAAATCATTTTATTGTTTTAAAATATTTTTACAACACACGAAGTAAGATACAGTTTACATAGATGTATATGATGTACATCTACAGATTTATGCAACTACATTAGCAAACTATTGTTTTTATAGCAGTATCTTAAAAGAATATATACGAGTAAAGACAGTAATAAGACTATATTATTAAAATATTCTCAATATTGGAACAAAATAAACCATTTACGCAAAATAAGATAAGAATAAAATTCATTATATTTATAAGTACTTTACCCTTAGGGAATGTTAATGCTGAAAAATCCATATTCCAGCCGAAAAAAGGAACTTTTTTAAAATTCTAATATGAACATAATTTCGAACAGGAATATCTAAGCATACTAAAAATGCTTTGATTACAATTTTTGTTTGTCAGCATCTAGAACCAAATCTTTCATTTTAATTAAGTCATGAAGTAGCATTTAAAAAACCTTATACTTAACTCATAATTCGCTGATGTAGAAGAGCAGTTACTGTGCCTAAACTTTTATACTATACTAATTATATCTATGAAGTACGGAAAACGTGTTGGAGGAAGCTCGTTGCTTGCATCTACATAAAATACTACACTATCTACTATCCTAATACAAATAAAAGGTGTAGCATGAATGATACCAACTTACACACATATACATATATGGCATGGTAGCAATGGCTTTAGTTAGAAAAAAATCTGACAATGGTCTTGGAGAAAACCAATATTTGAGATTCTTCGGCTAGAAATATGTAAATAGTAACATTAAGATCTACATCATTTTCACTCTTAGACAGTAAGATGACATTATTCCTAAAGCCGTACCCGGTCAGTACTTGGCAAATTCTATTTGGATACATTCAGGAGGATAGGTTAATTTCCTCCAAGACACTCGGTAACTTTACTAGGTATGTCTGTCAAAAGTGCTCAGATTAGTAATTAAGCTCGCCTTGTAACTAGAAAAGGCAATTAGTACAACTTCATATAATATTATAGAAAGAAAAATACTGTTAATCTCTTCTCCGTCGCAGGAACGTTTTAAGGAACTATGAAATTATTAAAATACTCTTAGTTTTGCATTGTACACATACTAGTGGCTGTGCATAAAAATACTGCTTATTACAAGTTATTTTGCGAAGTAATTCTTTGTTGAAATTTCAAATATCCTACTATAGATAACAGTAAACAATAAAAACACGTAAAAGTGCTTAAGGTTGTTTAAGGCTTATTAACACAGATTCTATTTAAGTCATCTTTCTTTGTTCTTTAGTTTCATTCACCGATACACTTTTTACCACAGGACTTAATTAATACACTGTTATTTTCTTCAATTAAGTACGTGAGACTTCATCTCTCTTCACAACTTGTATTTAAATAATAATAAGTAATTATGAATACAATGATTCTAATTTCCATAATAATAATTGACTATTAATTCTAATGCAATTAAAATGTCTTTCTTGTTGTTCCCTACTTGAAATTCATAGAGGGATTTGAAGTTTTTGAAACATTAACTTATATTCACGTTAACTAATACTACAATATATTAAAATAACCCTTTATATTTACACACACTTTCATAAAAAGAAGATTTGCTATTGAGATTTCATACAAGCTATGTCATACCACATTCATCACAAAACTATTATCAACACATTGTTAGGAATCAATTTTGGAAGTACATAAATGACGTTCTGCATTTAATTGTGCTAACAATTGCAATAATCCTATGGCATGCATAACTATTGTCACAGGTATTTCACATTATCAATTCTGCTATTGAAAGTAAAACACTAAATAAATATTTTCGAAATTACAATTAAAATGTTCTAAAAGGCTACTGAAAAACAAAAAAATTCTAAAATCTAATCTATAAAGCTCCCCTATGGACTTTGCATACTACGTAAAACAATTTATTATTTAATCCAATCGTCAATTCAATAATTGATCACTGCGTCATTGCGAAGATTGTTGAAAACATTCAAGAATAGAATGTCAAAACCGACGTTTGATTTCCTCTAACCAAAAGGAAAGGAGGCATATCTTTTGTAAGTAGCTCCAGCCATGCCATGTATAACGGCGCCGATACAACTCCCTTTCGGGGCATGGGAAGTGTCCTGAATAACAAACAAAAAAGACAAAACAGTTTCATCATTTTAACAGAGTCAAGCATGGTCAGGAGTTGTTAAATAATGAAATAATAATTCGTTAGCCATACATGACGACCATTGTCGAGTTCCTAGAATTCTCTAAAAGCAATTCACGTAATCTCATGTGACGATTTGTTTTATCCTTGAATGTTATTAGCTCCGTTTCGCTAATCGAAACATCTGAAAAACAATTAAACCCCCTTGTTAGAATTTACACACACCAAACGAATAAAGAATAGGTAGTTAAAAATCGGCTAACCTTCCTCAGTTTCGTCGTCGTCATCTTTTCGCCTAAAATTTGTTATTTGGCTCTCAAAGAAACTTTTCGTAGCATCCATCGGTTTTTTATTCACATCAGGAATAACCTTTAGATCAGAGTAATCGATTCGGAACTTCGCCAATAAACCCGCCATGCTATCCAATAAAAATATGAAATTAGGGACAACTATTGATTTAGTAAAAATAGGCACTCATACTGCACGGCTGGTATTTTGGTATTAACCTGCGCTGTTCAGCATCAAATTCATCTTTTTTGTTAGCAAGGGCAAAAACTCGTAATTTACAGGACGCCCAATTTGACCTTGTGTTGATTATGTACGGCAGAAGTAATGTCAGTCCTCCGTCGTCGTATAACCACCACACATCAATGGTGCCATGTTTGTGCTTTCGCTGGAATCTCATTAAGCTATCCATTACATCTTTTGGCACGTCTCCGCCCTCAATACTCCTTTCAACAAAAAGTAACCCAATTACATGTGTTATTATACTTAGCTAGTTAAAACATAGATATAGAAAGGGGATTTAGATAACGCATAACAAAATAACAGGATAAGTAACAGGATTATTGTAAACAGGCAAAAAGCTTCCATTCTCCACACTTTTTACACACGTTTCCCGGTCTTGTCCTTTCGTACAACAAACGCTTCCATATAAATTAATACATTGTGAGATAGGGAAATGTTTCTTCTAGTAGCGTGTGTTAGTGTGTTTCTAATTCTATGAGTTAAAATGGATGGAGATGGAGATGAAGGATACGCATAATTATATTACTACTTAATTACTCCTATAAAATAATTAATGTCAAATTACTTGTAAACGACTGGATTTTTTTTCGGAGCTGATTTTTTAGATCCATCCTTTATCTCTGTTTTGTCGTGATCTACTGTTGGAGATAAATTTCCACTGCTCGCTAATAGGAAAAATATAAAATAATTAAATTACAGATTAATGTTACCTCCAAGGGTAGCATTTTATGTTAAACCACAAAAACAGCAACAGAATAATTCCCAAAAGCTTAACAAACAAATAACATCACAAATTAACATAGCTAAAATGTACACAACACAACATACAAAGACACAAAACGCACAGCCAATTAAGACCGTCAATTCTACCCAGCTCTTTGCTTTGCACTATTGGGGTCAATGTGTTACACGCTAGGGGAATTGACAGATATAGCCACAGAGCTGTTTATTACTTTGCCAAATATTTAAAATGAAATTATACAATTTGTACTGAAATCTAACACTATTTTATACTACTGTGGCTTCATTTTATAGCAATCGAGCCACGTTTACGTAATAATTAATAACAATCTTTAAGGTGACACAAATTGAAGGATAACGATTAATATCTACTTGTAATGGAAAATGTACAAAATTGACGGTCTTTAATTGCCTTTCAGAGTCTTTTTGGCACAAATAAACTACAATTTTGATAAAATCAATACGTTACGTTATGTATTTATGTAATATGCTTGTAACTTGAAACAAAATATATACGATACATTCGAAACATATTATTACTTGTACGAGTGTTTTGACGGATTAAGACAATACTCACCACGAACTAAATTCCATATACCTAAACTAAGAAATTGTCCCAGTTCTGCAAGCCAGTAGCAGCGCAGACAAAGAAGAAAAGACAAATAATTGCTTCCTTTACATCATTATAGCAAATTGTATTTTAATTAATGTGAAGACATGAGAAAATCGATAGATACACTTACTTACATATAATCAATAATGTGGTACGTGCTAGATAAACTAACTTAAAGGCTGACAGAGGAGTGTATTACATTGATAGCCATAATAAAATTATCCTCGAATTGAGCAATGCAACACACAGAAACACAGATTACAAATCATGCTTAGCCTGTTTTCGTGCGCTATGCTATACTGTTTACTTTCGTTCAGTTTCAGTTTATGAAAACCGTTTGAGCTCACAGCAAAGCAGACATTATTACAAAACCCAAAAAAAATTTTCTCTTTGTATTCGATGAAGTATATTTGACATAACACATAAATGAAGAATGAAATTACCATGAGAAATTTGGGAGAAAGATTGGTTTCTGGGTAAAGACTCGTTAGACGAACTTTTACTTTTAGAGCCGTCTCCCAAATGGTTTGGTGAAGTATTGATTTGTTGCTCCTCTTCAAAAGTAATTTTCTTACTAAAATCGAGTCCTGTGTCAACCCTTAGTATGCAAACAGCTACATGCATATCCAGTGCTTTGCTACAAAATAATATCGATCATAAAACCTTGTTTTTAAACAGAAGTCAATAATTAAACTTACAACCTGCATTGCATTCCATTAAACACCACAGTAAATTGAGGAAACAACTCGGACATTGAGTTTTAAATTAGGCAAGTCGAACTAATGACGGAAGACATGCAAAACGCAAACTTACTGAATGACATTAAAATACTGCCGGAGTTCGTTACGACAGCAGGTAACCCAGTTATGCTTGTATCCCATGAGAAGAATATTCGGTCGAAGTTTTCCAACACCATAGGCTTGTAAAAGTGCATTTGCTCCTTCTTCAAAGTCCATATCATCAACAGGACAGAAAAATGCTTTGATTCTGTGAGTCTTAAACCACGTTTGCGCTTTCTGGACAACGGCTTTTCTAACTCGGTTATTCATATCTCCCTGAAATTCAATACCAAGATCATTATACTAAGAAACCAGATAACAACACTCTTACAATAAATATACATTACATATCATGCAACCGTAAAGCAATATTTTTTGCTTCTATTGTTGATTTGTTTTACTAAAGTAAATCGTCAAGCAGAAAGTAGAGGCATTTACTAGCATGTCCATGTTTTTATTAACTTTCAGTCACCCACCAATAGTTAGATTGTATTTGATAGTACTTATGTCACGCTCAGTGATTTCCCAAAACATTTTTTGCGTTAATATTTTTGGCAATTATTCCGGTAATAATTTGTATTACTAGAGCAGTAGAGCAGTTCACTTACATGCAACCCAGATAAGTAAGATTAGATAAACAATTCAATTAAAAGAAAATCAATGCTAAGTAAACATCAAGGATGCATGCATATCGTATGTATGCGCTGCACAATCGTGTAACCAAACACAATTGGATTAGTATAGATTGGATATGGAATACGAACAGGAACTTAATAAATAGCATGGGGACACACTTCTTCAGCATGCAAGCAGTTCCATTCATTAATAGTTTTGTTATAGTACATAGGAGTCCCGACTATAGACGCACACAGCACCTGAGGCATGAATCAAATATCAAACCAACTAAAATCATTTATTTCCTTATTGTCCCTCGTAAATGGTACAAATAGAGGACATCTTCCATTTACCCTTGTCTGGTTCTATTACTATATAACAACCATATTATTACTTAACAATATATGACAATGCCATTCATAAACACGAAAAACTTCTACGAGATGGAAAGAACATTAAAATCCGGCAACTGATTGTATTTCTTATGTAGTTTGTGTACTGTGTACACTTCTGTCTACGTTTGTAAAAATGTAAAGATTATTTAATTTTAGGAATTCAGCACAATTTTTGCAGACAAAGAGACAAAAAAATTGACAATCAATGTGCTATGTTGCAATGAATATTGAAACTCGGTATGTTTTAAACTAAACTAGTTTGCATTAAAACTCATGGTTATTAAATGTCCACGAAGTCATCAAAACTTAATGAGTATGGGCCAATGACGTCAAATTCCGCTAGAATACAGCTTGCAGAATTTTACAAACATGTTATAGCATTACATTACCCAATCATTCAGAATTCGGGAATATAATTTAAGCTAATATACAAACATAATATCTGAGTAAAAATTATCTTGTAAAATCATAGGTTCTAAGTTTTAACACAAACCAGCAGTATGTTTTAAAATACCTAGTTTCAATATACTCAAGCATAGACTATTCAACACAAATAATGTTTTACATGTTTAAAAGCAAACTGCTACTCAATGCAAAAAAGCAGCTGCCCTCGCTCGTTCTCTAATGTTTCGGCGTTTATTACATAGACAAACATTTTGAATTACAGACATACTGTTTTATAATAATCACTTTGTTTACAATACTGAAACAATGGAAATGGACTATGGACAATTGCTCACTATTATAACGTGAAATATGACGAATGCAATAACAAACACAATTTATAGACACGTGAATAGACTTCAATGAAGTCATTGGAGTCTATTCTAGATAAGCCGTTTTACAAACTTGGCAATTTAGACTGCCTATGCTGAAGTGCTGATATTTATAATGAATGATGATGTCACTAAATAAACAAACACTGAAAGGAAAATTTTTATATAGGCAATAATAAATAAAAATTCTAATTACGATAATTAATTTCTGTAGCTTCAATATCAAAAAATGTTTTCATCGAACTGTTCATTACAGAAAATTCATAATAAAAACTCATCATAAAGCTTGTGTAAAATAATTTTCACAATTCATCAAAAATCAATCTAGTCCCACAGACATTTTAATGAATACTTAGACACGACCAGGGCCACGTTAAAAATATAGATTGCCTTTGGCCAGTAATTCAGTATTCAGTAATTACAACAGAACAAACGTCAGATGCTATTATACTATTCACAGTTAATGAATCACAGTCAAGAATTTGATATGTTTAACTTTGCTTGAAGTATCAACCTCTACTACCATGGCGTATTATTTGCATAAAATCTATCGTAATTCATTTAACCTGCCTCTCTGTTTGTCAAAACTTAGATGTTATATTAAGTTATGTACATACCATGTATATAACTGCATGGTATGGTAAGTACGTGAAGTAGGGCAGTGCAAGCTTGCAAAGTGCTACCACTGCATGGCATACTCCAATACAATCCAACTCCAAACGCAACGATTAAATAGTACCACTGTGCCCCGGAAAGAAAATTAGAAGCTAGGAGGCTTAATAAGACCATGGAAGACTGTCATTGTACACTGGTCCCAAATGATGTACATTACCAAATACACAATTACACAGAAAGCTAATGAACAACTATTGTTTAGAAATCTTTTATTTTCAGTACATGTCGCAAGTCTCAATGTTTCAAGTTGTCTCTATAATATTATAGCCTTGTTTTAAATAAATTGCTTTACAAAGCTGTAGTTTTTAGTTACTAGTACACTGCCTTCAAAATAGCGAGAGTATATCACTAATCTAAGCATCAATCTCGTGCATATCACACAAACTCGTTCATTCCCATTAAAAATATAATTTTAGCAGACATATTTAAAATAGACACGTAAAAGTGAAAAAGGTAAAGTTGATCGATAAACTTACCTTGACTATGTGTCCACAGACCATCAAAGATAAGCTTTTGGTTATCAAGTAAGCCAAGTCAACTAACGGTGGTCTTACGCTAGGTTGCCCAGAGAGAACCAAAATCTGAGGTCTGTAGTTTTTCACATGTTCATCTACATTATTCAACTGTTGTACAGAAACAAGGGCATTCTTGTATGTTTGAGCTTGTGTCGAGCTTCCCCAATTTACATCTGTTTGAATACATTAATAATTTTTGTTAATACAAATGTTCTTGGTGCATTCAATAAGCCATCATATAGCAGAAAATAAATGTATCGTGAACATAGGTTTTTAGGCAACGAAGGTATTTCGCTAATATAATATGTACCATGTAAAAATAGAATAACATATCGATGCAGGATACGAAAGTAGCTTTACAAGCTCTGTAAGGAAATACTAACTCCAAGTATCGTCGCTGCACCAAAATTGCAAACGGAAATGCTAACTCAACGCAAACTGGCTTGTCTACCCATAAATCATACATGTGTTTACACCAGAATAAAAATAATGCTGATAACTGATAACATTATGTTTACCGATCGAAAATTGTTACTTAGAAAGTAGTAATGTAAATATATATTATGTCAACAGCCTTCGAAGCAAGTAAAGGTATTTGCTGAATTAGCTTTACTGGTTTGAATTTAAAAACGGGCAGGTGTATATTATTTCGATTAGCAACTATTTCCACGTAGACACCAGACATTTTCAGAAACCATGAATGCCGCATAATGGGAACTGGGAAACATTATCATGCAGGGGACAATGGGCGACAATAGTAGTAACGTAATAATTAGTTGAACATTACTCTAACTAATACTTCTCTTTCGTGTACAATGTAAATTATTCGACTTCGACACAATGAAATTAAGAATAGGGACTAATGGGGAGTATATCGTTTACACAGAAAAGTACTTTAGTCAATTCTACGTTTAGTGTAACAATGAAATACCGGAAACGGAGCATCGTCAACTGTTTATATAAATCATACAAAATAAACCATACTTCATTGCAGTACTATATAATACCCATTGCGAAAAGCAACCGGAAAGTAGTACTATTTAGCCGGACATGCAAAGAAAGGACAAGAAGCATTCAAGAAAATCAATTCTCAGTGACCTTTTCTTCGCAGCACTATATAAAATTTATCTGTCTGTAGTCTGTACCTATGATTTCCCAAAACCCGTTCTACATCAGACTATACAGAATATATACTTGAAAATAATGTATGTATAGTATGTATAGTGACTTATCTAATCATTGCATGTATGTACATTGTAATCAATCAGAAAGAGAAATGCCACTCGTTCCCCTACCATACATCTGCGCCTAAATATCTAATTTTGTTCCTAAAACGGAGAAGGAAGATCAAAATACCATGAAGATACATATATAATTCATCTTAAATACATATAAATAGTCACAATTGGGCATGTTCCTGCTCCCTCCTTAGATTAGTGTCTACGTGACACTAACACCTGACACCAGCTAATGGGGCGAGGGATATCCTTGTCTCAATCTTAAAGGGGAATTTCGACTACTTTATATACCACAAATTCCATAAGGGGGAATTTCGACTATTTCATATACCACAAATTCCATAAGAGGGAATTTCGACTATTTCATATACCACAAATTCCATAAGGGGGAATTTCGACTACATTATGTCACAAATTTTGAGGAAATTTAAACAAGACCAATTTAAAGTGGGTTTCAAGCTTGGAAATATAATAGCAAATATTATTTACCTGGTTTTCGGTAGACAACGATCATGTAGAGGACTATAATGGCTGCTATTGTCAGAACTGCGGTAACCCAACTAATAAGGAACATGACAGCAACGCACAGAACGCCTCCAACAAGACTCAGCCACATGTTGTAATACTGTCATTTAAAATTAATTATAATAAGTAATTAAATAAGACGAACCAAAAGGGAAAGTAAAGTATTTACTATATTATATCACATTACAAATCCAAAATTCGACAAGTTCCACCTTTCCCTTAAAACCTATTGGCCTGAAGTTCAGCTCGCAATTACCTTAAATGTAGGTCTCCAACCCACCGGTTTCGCAAAGGAAGCATGGAAAGTACTGAAATTCACCAGAGCATATGCAGCCAGAAAAAAGTTGGAAATGAGAGGGGCGATCGCATTTAGTTCCGCTGTGATGATTACAAAAAAGTAAATTACATTAGGTAAGTTTGGGTCTTATAATCAAAATATCAAAAAGATTATGCCCGTGATGTAAATTGGGGAGTTCTCATGTATATTGAGGTCTGAGATATTAGGACATAATAATTGATTTTCATAACCATACGACTTTCATAATACGAGCCTGACGCCCACACTAGTAGTAAGGGTTATAGGTTAGGTTTTAACACATACGCGTAGAAGTTACGATTACGTTGAAATGCAAAGCCTCAATGACTCAAACAATATTCTATTAATAGTCTATTAATACTCGTTGCAACGAGTATCAATAGACGAATAGACCAGTCTTATTATAGTGGGAAATTGCCATACGGTCTTGGAGGACGTTATAGTTCCTTTACATAGTGTGGGTGTGAATGGGCATTTGAATTGTCCTAACTTCAGTTTTACTTGGTTAATGCCGGGTGGATTAAATAGTTTACTTGATGCCTGATGACTAGTGAGTGACACTGTCCGTCGGTTGATGTCCAACCGTACCATTTAAGCGAGAAAGGTCTACAGCTACACAGCTACAGTCTACTTCATGTTCTAACATTAGGATAGAAAAACTGACCTATGAGAATAAAGGCAAGGGCGATGATGAAAGTAAGAACATATCCCCGCACCGGTTCGTTATTCTTGCCGTATCCTTTACCAAAAAACTCTAGATATGGATACAATTTGTCGTTGCATAAAGCCTGAAAAACCTTCGGAGCAGACACAAGGCTGGCAAGTGCAGAAGATAGAGTTGCAGCAAAGCATCCTGCGTAAATCAACGGACCCCATGCTGAAACTAACTCCATGACCTGTAATTACACAACCAAAGGTAATAACAGTGTAGAAAGCTCTAAACTGAACAATCTTATAATCAAGTTCTTTAAGGCATCTGTAAACCGTAAAAAATACAGAACCAAACTGTTCCTTCCCTCCAAATCCGAGTTGGCTTTGTTGCACTAAATTTTATATCACCTGGCATACATTTGGTGAAAGTGAGTTAATAAACTAAGAAATCTCTATCTACATGGTCACAAAAATGAAAAAGGTAGCAATCATTCCAATTGCCATCACCTTTTACTTATTATCAATGCGCATGTGCACTAATTGTCAAACCTATTAGCACCCTTTCTTTATTATTTTAGGAACATATATGGAATGTTATAAATAAAACATATTATACATACCTGAAAACTGTTCATTAATCCCCATTTACATCCGTACATTTCATAATGGCTCATATTGTAAAATGGTGGACAGTCTCTAATTGGGTCGTTAAGGTAAGCCCACCTTGTTGCTGCATCACTTTCCTGTAACTCCTCCGGGAGAGTAAAATTTCCAGTAGCATCCCTTATAACACAGGAACCAGAAATAATGGCAAATGCCAAGTAGGAAATTGTAGTCACGAATATTGCCAGAAGTGTTCCTTTGGGAATTGCAGCTTGAGGATCCTAAATTAAGATGAAATTTTACATTGTGAAAAATTCCAAATTATGCGTAACCAGCCTTACCTCCAAGTCACCAGATATGTTCGCCCCAGCAAGAATACCAGTAGCTGCTGGGAAAAATATTGAAAATACAGAGAAGAAAGTTTGTGGCCCTTCTTTAGACTCCATAGTATAGGCAGGAAATAGATTTTCAAGAAATAAAGTCCCTTAAATCACAAAATAAGAAAAGTCTAGTACACATTTTCATGACTTTCATTAAAGGCAGGTAGTGTTTAGCACAGTTCCAGTAATTAATCTGTAAAAGTTTGTTTAATTTTCGATTGAAAAATTCTGAACACACGTTACACTCACCATTAAAACCAACAAATCCTTTAGCATATTCTTCATCTGACAAAGGTCCAATAAAACTACCAATAACGAAATCAACCATGGCCGCCAGCAAAATAATCAGCAGTCCTACTTGAGCCTAAATAAAAATAAAATAAACTGTTTTAAATGGGATTGGGAGTACTAGCAAAAGCTAAGTGCCTGTTTAGTGGATCAGATGTACAAAACCACTGTACGATAGTACACTTTATAGCCTAAAAACTAAATTGGGTCTAGGATACTACCTTGATATCATTTAGCCCAGCGCAATATCATTAAGATCCCCATAATGGCCCATATAGCAAGTGCAAAAAGTCAATTCATCTGTTCTAAAATTATAGTTGGGCTCAGATGCACAAACAGAAAGAAGGAAATGACCAAACTATAAAGAATCTCGCCACTTAATACGACATTAGGAAAATGTTCTGCTTAAATTAATAAAGTAGTAGTGAGAAAAGGTGTAATGTAGTGTAAAAATAACACAAAAATATAATACAGACAGACACCAGTTGATAAGTTGACCAGTGCACAATACTTGTTTTGAATTGAGTATATATTTATAATGGTTTCCCAAATTCTCAGTCTATAACTCAGGAGGTAACGGGAAAGAATAATGATCGGTGGGAAACGGGAAGATTTTCTTCCCAATGTTTCCAGATCTTGGGAAGAAAGAAAACAAATGTTTACGTTCACAGACCAATTCGATGTGTAATTTGGGGTATTTGGAAACTTTGCAAGTTTGCATCGTACTTCTGTTTCCTCTGTCTGCTAGTTAAAACTAAAACTAACTATTTCTTACCTTAGCTTCCCATTCCATTCCGATAACAACAATGCAAGTCAAGAGAACTATAGCCCCTGATCCAATGATCCTGACACTATTCGTCGGATCCTCCACAATCTGTACTTCTTGACTGTTCAAAAGATCAACCATGGATTCAGCAAAGCCCACAGTATACATTGCCACTGCCACAGCATTTGCTACAGCAAATATAAGCCCGATTGAAGCCCCGAACTCCGGTCCCAACGAACGTGATATCATATAGTAGGTCCCACCTTTGAAGAATAGAAGCTCATGTGAAACGTTAAAATGACATTAGTAAAAGCAGAATATTTAGAGGCAAGGTATCATAATTTATCGGTATCACCGGAAGAAAATAATATTGCTCCAAGAATGTTGAGCGACTTCTTTTAAGTTCCAATTTTGTTTAGTTTAGCGTTCAGGCAGTAAGCATGTGGCAGGAAAGAATCATGCAATAATATTTTAAAGTCTTAAAATTTCGCATGACAAACTTGTATTTATAGTTTTTTCATGCTAATAGTCAAGCACCCATTAATTAAATCCCTGATAAAGTTTCAGCGAAATTTTGAAAAGGCTCAAGTCAATTGGCTCCAGTAGATAAAAAGTTCCTTCTAATGTGCAAAAAGCTTAAATAACAGCTAGATTGATACATGATGAGTGTTAATAATACTGTTGAATCCTATAAAGCTTTAGTAGTAACCAATATCTCTATGCTATACAAATACAACCGTCATTTAGAAGTCTGCACCATCGACAATCGAGGAGTACAATCCAAATGCATTAGCATGCACGGTATTATTTAGTTGGGCTAGTAGAAGGTAAATAGCAATTGCAATGCCAACTTACCAACAAATAGTTTAGTCAGACATGCAATTTTTAAAAACAAGGAAAAATGAGACGAGTATTGGGTTTTGGGTTAAGGTTAATTTATACGGCAATATCGAAACCGCGACTTTTTTAAAATTTTTAATGGACAGTGCGAATTTAATATGTATAGATATAAGTTAGTATAGAATGAGTGTTTTTGGACACAAAACTATTCTAGTAGAATTTTTGAATTTGTTTAGTGAAGGTAAAAGTAGATTTAATCCATGCCTGTAACTTATGTTTGTGTCGAAGGGATATCAGCAATTAAAATCATTATCTGGCTAAACAACTTTCAATTTATTTGACTATTTTTGAACATTTTGCCCATTATAAAATCAGCCACCGCCCCAGACCACCTCTGTAACCTGTGGGCAGTATAGTGGCCAGGAAACAGGAAAACTGCATAAAAGGACTTTAACCTTTTAGGATGGAAAGGAAGAAGACCTTGCAACTAACTACGTATTTATGGCAAAAACAATCAGGTCATACAAAAATAGTAAAACATTCATAGAACAAACAGCATTAACAGGAAAATTAGTCACTGGGATGGTAAGCTATTAAGAAAAACATTTACCTCCTTTAACAACACCGTTTGTACTAATGGCAGCCATTGAAAGTGATGTTATACACGTAACTACTGTGGTCGATAAGATTATAAGCAGAGCTTGAGCTAAAAACCAAGAAATTAAGAAAAACAAAATTAATGACTACATATTAAATGTTAATTGCGAACATTGACACACTATATAGTTTACAAATTATTGGGTTAAATGTTGTTACAATTGCTGCTACCAACTTGCATTATTGTTTAGTACTAGTAAATCTAGGTATTCCTTAATAAACAAACAAATAAAGCCGCTAACGATGAGCATTAAACCAAACATATCAAAGTTACCAACTTTTAAGTTGCAGTAATTTCGATATTTACAGACATACACACACAACTCAAAAATTAAGTGAATCACTAAGTTCATTATAATATATTACAGAAGTGTAATAACTACAAAACCATAATACAGCTTGATTAGACTGTGCAAATACTAGCCTTTTTCATTTTCAGTAAGTAGGAGTAGGTATGAACAATACAAGTGCCATTTTTTGTACATTCTGAACCGTTTCATAATGCTAACTCAACATAAAACTTTCACCAAACTTTCACCAGAATATAATCCGATGCCAAACCGAACGATGTGGTGAAAGTTGATAAAATGTTTGTATGGAGTTAGAATAGAATAGAAAGTGTTAGAATAGAAAGTACTAAGTACTATAAATTGACTTTTGGACAAATACATGCTTAGTGAAAGTGAGATGCAATAATGATTAATTTACAAATTCTTAACTGGTCATAATTCCAATACGTTAAAAGTTAAGAGGCACGTTATGAATTATACACATACCACTAACATAATCCATAGATCAAAAGAGCTGGTAAAATAGTCAAATCATCTGTGAGTTGGAATACAGATACACCATATTATAATATAGTTAAACTATTAGTACTTACTATATGTAGTAGGGGTGGTAAGGTACTACCTATTACCACAAATTGTACAACTAAAGAATCTTACGTTGGGTAGAATTATTTTTATTACACAGGGCGACGCGATGGCATGACTTAATAGTCATAATAATGTCCCGCTGAAAATGGTACTAAATATTTCAAACGAATTATGGTAAGAACTAAGGAATTTAAAATGGTGAGCCTTTCATATTATTGAGTTACAGAAGATAAAAATACATATTATCTGTTATGACAATGGTAGCAGAGAGCAAACAAAGCAGCACTAAAAGTGCCAGTAGTATAGGAACATGAGTGGAAGCAGGTAGGCTGAAAATGGTAAAGCAATAATGGAAAAAAGTGAATATCGAAGATAGATGAATTGCCTATGTAATATTATTGGTATTTTTGTTGGGGTATTTGGTATTGGATTTGCAAAGAGATATTGGAATCTACGGCAGAAAGAGGCTGCAGATCAGAAAAAATTACATACAATGCTTTCTTTTTTGTCACCAAAGTAAAAAAAGTACATTAAGTAAAATTGGGTTTTCTAAAGCTGATGGCATTAGAACGAACTGAGTGACTACCATCTGACCCGACGTCAGGTCTTAATGCATACAGTTTGATGAGCTCGGGCTGAGGTCACATCAATATCACATCACATTCATCAGACTACTAAGATTTTATTGGCTCCACTACTCTACACCAACCAGGTTGCCAAAACATTTTGATACCTGACATACATAACCACATTGATACATACGGAATTCAATGCGCATGTGTCCCTTTACGTTTATATCATATTCATGATATTCCACATAGTCCACATTGTAAAAATTATTACTTTTACCGTATTTAAATAGTGTAAGTTACCTAATGTTTCATTAACCATATGACCTAACACATCTTTCTCGTACCGTAACCAATAATACTAATCAATGTGAATATAATAATTTATTTTCTTCTTCCCGAAGAAAAGATATTCACATTCAGGTTGAAAGAGGCCTCTGAAATCTAGTGTCGCATAAAGCATAGAATAAATTAAAAAAGTTATTAATAAAACATTAAAGCTGCAATACGGTAAATAGAAATACATAAAAAAGTATATCAAAGCCTTTTTACACATATCTAACACTATAACTAAATGATTCAATATACTAATGCTGCTATTATTTCTATTCTTCATTACACATGGATATTGGAACAGTCAAGTCGATCAAGAGCCTTTAGGAACACGATACCAATTATGATTTTTAAACATTTTTGAAATTATATTAATTAGAAATTTGATTCCTGGGTATTAATACTACTTCTAGTTTTCTACTCTATTTTCAGTCGAGTGTTTCAGTTCTTTACTTTTTTACTTACCTCCTTTGATCTGGCCATTGGTACTTATTGCAGACATGGACAGGCCTGTGATGAGTGTAACAGCAGTGGCAAGCATAATTATGACCCAAGCCTGACCTGATATATAATTAATGACACGCTCATTTCATCAGAGTTTCGAATAAGCACACACTTTAAAAAAAGTCAAAGTTTATGACTTTAACTTAGGTACCCCATAAATACATCTTTTTGGATGACGTACTGCCGCCTTAATTAGATGTTAATATAATATATTACGAATTACGATACGTTTGATTGACATAAACATTTATAAACATCGATGATAAATTAAATACTATTATTATGGTTATTATATAGCTAGAACATAGAATATATATTATATGAATGATTCATTCATATAATACGAGTTAAATAATAAGGATATATTTAAAAGTCACCAGGTACCATTACATTTTATATTGCATTGCGAATTGTAAACAAAAGCAATATATTACTTTTAATCTGGTACTTCACTTCAGTCACATTGCTGTAATTACTTAAATTACTTACATCGAACCGTATCTAAGTAAGATCGTTGCATTACAAACCGTGTGTACACTACACGACGGCACCAAGTACACTTACGTCTCAAGTCGCACATTATAGATGATAATGGTGAAAATGCTGGCTTGATACTTGTACTTTGTATTGTACTGTTCTCGATTGGGGCATGTTGATACTTTAACTAACGGGTGTCTTGATGTAGTATAGCATGATTCATGATGAAATGAATTAGTATAAAGATAAAGTATGATTCATACTGTGTTAACTGTTTATGGATATTTAACTGTTTGTATGGCTATCTTGTACGGATATCTTGTATTTTTATTTAATATGTACTGTCACTGTCTGTGTTCTGACAGTTCGAAAAAGCTTCCCTTTTCAAATATAACTAAGTTTAAAAAGTGTCCAATACTAGTGCAACTAACTAGACCGATATAATTTGCTAATTGTGCCTAGATTGCAAGGTGCAACACAGATCCTAGATAATAATTCTTAGAAAAAGCATATAATATCGGCTATCGGCTTCATTCCATATTGCCGTGTATATTGTATGACTTCTGTCCAAATTCTATTTTCTAAGGTTTTGGATTGTAATTTGTATATACCATTTACAGTCGAATAATTCCTTCATTTAACCTTCATCGCACTTGTACCACAATAGATAAGTAAAATTAACCATTAGATAAATCAAACCACACCATTCAAATAGTGGAGGAAAGTCAACTACAATTTCTTTGCTGCTTTCTAATGTGCATACTACTGCATACCACATATTACCAATACGTGTATGTAGTTGATTAGTGTATTAAATACATCAGTAAGCAAAACCACTACTACTAACTAGGTAATAAGCAGTCAGTCCAAGTCCTGGACTCTTTCCTTCAGGCTCAGTGCAGTAGAAGTAGAACCAGCGTGGTTTTAGTAAAGAAAAGGTTATGAAACATTACTTTTGTACGTGGGTAAAAATATTCATTGTTCTATAAAGCAAATAATGTAATTTGTTTGTAGCATAATAAAACTAGAGAACCCAGTTTTAAGTTACGTTACAAGTCACAGTCATTCATAATGGCTGGCACAGTAAATTACTAAACTAATTGTAATAAATGCTTCAGAAATTGCATTTTGTAATGGAAAAGTTTTAGCAATTAAACCTATCCACAAAACTGTTAAGCCTGCTGCTAATAAACAAACTCTTGAAAATTCTATGGGTAATTAATCCTCAATCCTCGGCAGAACACATTAACATAACATTATCAATGTAATTATTTTGGAAATACGTAAAGTACTTCACAAAAACATGAATATGTAATTTTTAAATTATGCTAGGGCAGAGCTACGACTATTTAAGTATAACTGAATACTGTACAATGTATAATAATTCAGTCCTCTAATCATAATTGAAACATGCAGAGATTGAGTAATCACAATCGCTATTTAATTTAATGTCTAATAAATACTGTGGAAGTATTAATTATAATCTCCAAGTACTTGAGAAAACTAGTTACACAAAATGGCATGTACATACTACCACTACTAATTATGGAATATTTAATTATGATTTTAACATTTTAATTATTTTAAAATGAAGAAATAGTTTATGAGTACGAGGTTAATATTAATATTGTGACTAGTACTATAAAATCTAAGTTGATTTTACGGATTACAGACTACTATACTACAAGTTTACCAGTCGCAACAAGGACTGTTGTAGCGCTCGTAGCATTACATTACAGCTTACAGTTATTCTACAAGGCAGAATTCATATCATAAATCCCATGTCTTATATTTTTAATGTGGGTGTTGTAGTTCTTAGAAACACACTTAAAATGAACGATTGAACTATTAGTATCCATTTCGTCTCTATGTATTATGTGTGTGTAGCGGAATAATTTATTTATTTATCTATGCATGTACAACTAATGAAAAGATTTAAATTAGGACGTAATTTATGCAAAGATATCAACCATTATTGGAAATTTCATTCAATCAATCAACAGAATCATGTTAGCATGTAATGAGGTAATTTATAATCACTTATTCTAATTCTACAGGACAATTACAGGGCTAATTTAGCTGTGATTATTTCACAAACGTGTCTAATTAATAATTAATTTATGTAACACTTACCTTACTACCTACTTCCTTTGCGTTACATATAAGTACAAAAATAATTAATAATAATAATAATAATAAGTGCTGTTTACTATGCGTAAAACGTACACAAGTACAATATGAGCAAATAAATACGTACTTTCCTGGTATGGCTAGCTATTTTAAAGGTCATATTAAAACCATAATATAGTCTTCTCGATCATTCTTCCTTCGAGTTCTATCTAGTAGATTTAATTATTATTAATCATTACTTTAGATTAGAACTTATAAATCTGATGGTATTCGTTAGATAAGGTTTAAATTAGACATTGAACTGATTTTCAGATTCAGAGATGCTCAATCGTGCGTGGTTTGGAATTAAGGTGATTGTAATTGTAATGGTTTATTACGCTATTAGCGCCTTAATATTTAATTTAGATTAGAATACTATTTATACTTATTGTATATGAGTCATGGGTATATTTAAAATCTGGAGATATTTGTGGGGGCAATTGCTATCAAACTTAGTAATTCAATATAACAAAATTCGGCAAGAGTGAAGGAAAAATAAAATGTCATAAAATTTTGCATTAAAAGTACATACCAATTCCGGCCTGACCAGTGACCCATGATAACCGAAGAAACAGCATGACGCCCCATATGTTCAAAAGGCATCGCACAAAAACTCCTTTCACCCATCCAAACTTAACGAATCCTTTGTCTCCGTCTGTCCCTAGATTGGGTGATGGTGGTTCACTAATCGGAACCTTAAAATAATATTGTTAACATAGTATAATATAAAACTTTCTTCGTCGAAATGGGTGACAAAGAACAATTAATGGAGAAATCTGAATAGCAGCCAGCCGCAACATTTTTAAAGAGCAGTCGCTGCAGCGGCCACGGCTGCAGCAAGAAAACATTTAGTTAGAGGAGGGTGGGGCGTGGGGGCACAATTTATGAGAATATATATTCTAGCTATGGCGTGGCCCTGGAAAACACCTCGAATCTGGTTCGATGAACCAATTGTGCGTATAAAATTAATAAAATAACGCAAGCATGTAATATATAACTTTCTTCACCTAATGTAAATCAGACTTTTCTTTTAATGCTTTTACAAGTCATTTTGCATATACGTAAAAGTTCTTTGGGTACATGATGGGCAGATATTTTAAAAATTGATATGAGATGCGCACAATCATTTTTTGAAAATAAGAAATTCAAGTAGAAGTCAGGATGGAAAAAAGACTTATCTCATCGCATCCTCAAACAGGAAGATTTTCCTACCTAATATATATAGTGAAAGCTGAGGGTTCACAGTTCTTTCATAAGTTTAGTAACATATCATATTATTATAGTTTCTGAAAAGTGAAAGCACGGAAAGCCGCATTTAAATACATCCTGTACTTTTATGTAACAAAAATCAGGAATTTTTTTAAATATATAAATATTACATATGTACATGTAAAAATATATCATTATCTAAATATATCAATATCTAAGCCTGAAGTGGAATGATAGAGGGGAAATATTTTAAATATATTATTTGATTTAAGCTGACAGGTTGACGAGGTTTTTCCACCAGCGGATATCAATATCAATAAATACTTAACGTCAACGTATACTTAGTTTTAAAGAAGACAGTAGAAAAAAAAATATAAACTATTAAACTATCAACATACTTTTCCTTGAAGAGACATATCATGTAATTCGTCTAGAGTTGGCCGATATGCTGCTTGAATGGACATCATGTTTCGATAATTATCCAATCGGGGCAATGCTTCACGTGTGAAGTGACGAAAGCTTTTTGCATATTTTGTGTCATACGACCCAGATACTGTGTGATTATTATGTAGTGTGCCTTGACCATTATTCTGATCCATTAAAATGGAATGAGTTGGAGAAATTAGCATGGCTGGAGAGTTGCAACGAAAACTACCACTACCTCTGTCTACTGTTCCATCACCTGCCCAAAACAATATATAAATGCTATTAATTAATACATATTTACAACAATTACCACAATCACCGTCTGATCTTACCAAATTATTCTTACCAAGGGCGAATTCAGATAGAGGGGACTGAAGCCCCTACTCCCCTACATTCTCAAACAATTTTTACGTCTTTTTATACAACGTAAAATTCGCATCTTATTTATTTTCAAGCTCAAACCCAACTAAATTGTTGGTCTAATAGTCTAGATTCTAGATTAGAAACGCCCTAGAGTATTTCGATACAATAACGACAATAAGTATAATCAATCCTGTCACTGTCCTGTACCCCTGCACGTACAATTGCACATACACCTTTTAAAATTCAAACATTTCTATTTCTATCTTCGTATCGATCAACATTTAAAACTTTTGAGGAAAACATAATAAAACATTCTGAAGTATTTATTAAATTAGTGAGGTTATATAGCGGTCAAGCTTTCGACAACTAACAGTTAGTTAACCGTTGCTTTGATCAAGACAATAATCTTAAAAATTGAAACTAATGAGTTATATTTATATTAATAATTTATTAAATTAATGCTTACTGAACTTTGTATTATTTTCAAATTATTACCTATACCTCACTAACTATGATATGACCTATAATATTATGACCATTCTTTGGCGTTAATATTAAGTAATAAGTCAACTCAGAAAATTAAATAAATACTCACCTTCACCTATTGAAGGAGCAGCATATTCCTTATACCCAACTAAGGTAGGTCCATAGACAGAAGGGTCACCATTTATTGACCCAGGATTTGGCGAATGGTGTCCTGTTGCAACAGAATCTACTCTGTTGACTTGAAAGCGATTTCGCTTATCTCTCATATTTAAGCTTTCCAGATCCATTATTATTGCGAGTTCTGGAAAAAAGAAACATTATGTACACTTAATTTTATCAAATTTAATAACAACGTTTCAGCACTATCAGTTGGGGTTAGCTGATACTGGTCGGAAGGAAGTCCACCGGCCGCCACCCCAACCCAAAAAAAGGCCCACCCCATACACCTATAAACATAGACCTATAATATTAATATTATGTTGCTTTCGTATTCATAACGATCCAAAATGTACTTGATTCTTACTAGCCTAGTCAAAACGAGTACAAGTCTAAAAAGACTATTGGGCCTGTGACAACCTCAAACGAGTAACACCCTTAGTTTAGTTTTCTCTGTTCTCCAAGATAGTATGTTGTATCTAATACAATGCGTGAACTGCATTAAACTGTTCTTGACACTTGAATTATGACTTGACTACTTGGCATACAAATAAAAAGACAAAAAAATCTTTTCAGAAGTATTAACATTGAAGATGTAAGAAAAAAAATCAACATGCTAAATATCCAGATAAAATGCACGCAGTCATGCAGTTACAGCAGTGTTAGTAATTACTAATTGTCAAGTCTGTGTATGTGTAATGTTAGTTTTATGTGTGTAAATGTAATTCTATACTCAGTCTACTCTGTGCGGTACATCAACGTATGCTTACGACTTAATATACTTTGTACTTACTATACTATACTACTTATGCTGTTCTATCCAATCAAATCTCATAAATGTACAACAAACAAAAAATGGTCTGTTTCACTCTCTTCAAGCAAAAATAGTTGATTGATACTATTGATAGTGAACGTGTTCACAAACAAAATTGTTACAATCAATATAGAATTTGTAGAATGATTTAAATGTTAATGTAACGTGTAAAAACATGTACGTACATTATAAGAGTCTGTTCATCAATTTCATGTATTTAAGTAGATCTGCCGAACATCGAACTAGTCCTTGCCGTCACTGTATGAAAACGTTGAATAGATGACAGAACTGGTAAAAAATGTTTCCTTTATGTGAGCTTTGGCCGTTTTATCATTTATTTCCAGTCACCAGTGGAATTTTGCGTCAATTCGTCCTTACATTTTTATATCCACAAATAACACAAATAATAATCCTGAATCTTATTTTTCTGACGTTTGTATTGAGTATAATATTGTTTCTAAATCGATCTTCTAATTTTTCTACAATCCAATTTCTGTTTTAGATATAGTACAGTAACAAATCTGTAATAGCCCACTGTCATTATTTCCCAGTCGTAAAAATAAGAACAAAGCACCACACGTACACTCCGCACGGCACAGAATCCACGCTAAGACTGAACGGCACTACACATAGTCCCGGCTTTTTATTCAACAAAAGGGAAAGAAGGAAAAAGCTCTAAACAACGGACCAAGAAGACCAAGTTGATATTATTATTATTATGATGATGGATGGGATCGATTCGAGTATAGTATAATGCAGTCAAAGAGGTCTAATAATATACAGGGAATAGAGCAAAAGTGGAGAATATTTTCTTTATAACATTGATGAATAGCTCCGACGTAAAACGGCGCGAAAATTTACCGATACCTACTAACACATCCGACTACTTCCGCCGTGAAACGTGGCGAAATTTTTACGATACCTACTAATGCATAATCGAAGACAATAGGGATTGATTTTTGTACCATTGAAAGGCATTACGGGCTGCAAAGCGTACGGCAACTTCACTTTTGTTTGACTCCCATTTCCCATACACTCAAACATTTCTCTTGAGGCTATGTTGTGATGATGATACTCATGATCTATGGGAATTAATGTTTTCGATAACGTACCCAAAAGCAGTTTACCCGAAGTCCGCCACACTCAATGTGCCTATGTCGGGTAACTTTGGAAGTCACCCGACATAGGCACATTACGTGTGTTTCTACTTGGGGTAAACTGCCTTGGGGTACATTATCGAAAACAATAATAATAATTTCATTCGAAGACTTACAATCCTATTGCATACTGTCGTCAATTATTTGAAAGTATAATATAATTATTATATTACTAGTAAACCTAAGCATCCATGACTCAATTTCAAAAGGTAGACAATAATGATGCGTTTTGGATATTGAATTTCGAAAGATTAATGTACGCATCAACGTTTTGGTTGAATTTCTAATTATGCTAATTAATACTAACCCTGAGTGTAGGTAATTTTTTATGCAATATGTATATTGGATCTCCCTGTCCCTACCACACATAGATCAATACATACATACAGCAGGGACACAATTAACTGAGACTAGAAACCAGTCCTACCCCTCCCTTTTAACATGAAAAGTCAGGCTAAAATTTGAGGTGTAGGAGGGTTTCTAGTCTCAGTTAATTGTGTCCCTGCAATAGGTAGGTTTTATTTCTTTATCTACGACGATGGTTATAATAAAAAAATTAGATTGCATAAGTTTTTTTATGGAAGATGATTGCGGAAACAAAGGCGAGCTCGTAACTCGCAGTGGAAAGGCAATGAGTGAGTAAGGGCCTACTCGAACTTAACTTTTGTTATTGTTATCACAGTTATCAGCTTTTATTATTCTCCAATCTCTATTCCGGAAATTGAAAATTTTTAAGAAATAATACTTTTGCACGGCCGAGGCTTCAGTCATGTTTATTTACCGTGTACAGTGGTGATTAACCACTTAGAAATAGAAATTCGAAAATTTTCGAAATTAATAGAAAATACTTGAAATTATTCGACAATATTAGAGAATACTCGAAATTATTGCACAATATTAAAAATTGATCTAAATGATTCGATAATATATTTTAATTTAATTGAAATTAATAGATAATATTGGAATATATTCGAAAATCGTTTACAATATTATAAAATATTCGCAATTATTCGATAATATTTTAATATAAACGAAATTAATAGGTAATATTAGAATGTATTCAAAAATACTTTACAATATTAAAAAATACTCGAAATTATTCGATTATATTTTAATATAATTGAAATTTATCCGTAATGTTGGAATATATTAGAAAATACTCTACAATATTCGTGTATATTAGAAAATACTCGACAATATTCGTGTATATTAGAAAATATTCGACAATATTCGTGTATATTAGAAAATACTCGACAATATTCGTGTATATTAGAAAATACTCCACAATATTCGTGTATATTAGAAAATACTCGACAATATTCGTGTATATTAGAAAATACTCGACAATATTCGTGTATATTAGAAAATACTCTACAATATTCGTGTGTATTCAATATTAGAAAATACTCTACAATATTAGAGTATATTATTAGAAAATACTCTACAATATTAGTGTATATTATTAGAAAATACTCTACAATATTAGTGTATATTATTAGAAAATACTCGACAATATTCGTGTATATTAGAAAATACTCGACAATATTCGTGTATATTAGAAAATACTCGACAATATTCGTGTATATTAGAAAATACTCGACGACACTAGCAACAAGTATTATACTTAATCCCCTAGAAAATATTAAAAATGTAAACTTGAGACTGCGCAATGGCATGGGGTGGATGCTTTGGGGTACATAAAACATTAATTCTTGAATATTATATTACTGTAGATTGATTTTACATAGTAATTTTCAACAGCATAACAATTACGCAAATTACTTGCGTTGCGTATTATGGTTTCACGCAAAGATTGATCCTATCTAATAACACATTACATAGAAAGGATACAGCAGAAAATTTGCACAGCAGGTATCTGTAACCAATACATTCCTATGGTAATTGCCATTTTTCGACTTTTAACATGTGAAGGGTCTGTCCGCCCGAACTGGCTCCGTGGCTCCGTGTGATTTACACGGAGCCAGTTCGGGCGGACAGACCCTTCACATGTTAAAAGTCGAAAAATGGCAATTACCATAGGAATGTATTGGTTACAGATACCTGCTGTGCAAATTTTCTGCTGTATCCTTTCTATGTAATGTGTCTTTTAGATGGGGATCACCTTTAGATAAAAGGACAATACAAACAAGAAGTCCACCCGTCCATCAGATATTAATTTTACATGGTCACGGGATTTTGTCAATTAATGTTTTCAATAATGTACCCCAACCCAACGTATACCTTCATGTTCTAAATTTAGCACATAGAGGTATGCGTTGGGGTACATTATAGAAAACGTTATTGCCCACCCCTGAGAATCCTTTATCGGCTCTTGACCACCCCTGAGAATCCTTGATTGACCGTCCATGAGACGGTCAGTGTCCGCCAGTTCCAGTTCGTAGCTTTGAGTCTAGGCTTTGAGCTTACTATAATATAATATTATGGGCGGGCGGCCCTGTTCCCGTGCAACTCTTTACTTCAGAGTTCGGATTCGATTCGGAGAGTTTAAGGAGCACACACTTAGGGGTAAATCCAGCTAGCCGAATCCGAAGGTCCAGCTAGCCGAAGCCGAAGGATGACACCCGAAGCCGAAGGTCCAGGTAGCCGAAGCCGAAGGTCCAGCTAGCCGAATCCGAAGGTCCAGGTAGCCGAAGCCGAAGGTACCAGCTAGCCGAAGCCGAAGAATGTACCAGGTAGCCGAAGTTCCGAAGGTCCAGCTACCCGAAATCAGAAGGTCCAGCTAGCCGAAGCCGAAGTACCAGCTACCCGACTCGAAGGTCCCGCTACCCGAAGCCGAAGGGATAAGTGAATCTACCCGAAGCCGAAGGTCCCGCTACCCGAAGCGGAGGGGATAAGTGAATCTACCCGAAGCCGAAGGTCCCGCTACCCGAAGCCGAAGGTCCCGCTACCCGAAGCCGAAGGTCCAGCTACCCGAAGCCGAAGTACCAGCTACCCGAAGCCGAAGTACCAGCTACCCGAAGCCGAAGGTCCCGCTACACGAAGCCGAAGTACCAGCTACCCGAAGCCGAAGGCCCCGCTACCCGAAACCAGCTAGCCGAAGCGGAAGTACCAGCTACCCGAAGCCGAAGGTCCAGGTAGCCGAAGCCGAAGGTCCAGCTAGCCGAAGCCGAAGGTCCAGCTAGCCGAAGCCGAAGGTCCAGCTAGCCGAAGCCGAAGGTCCAGCTAGCCGAAGCCGAAGGTCCAGCTAGCCGAAGCCGAAGGTCCAGCTAGCCGAAGCCGAAGGTCCAGCTAGCCGAAGCCGAAGGTCCAGGTAGCCGAAGCCGAAGGTCCAGATAGCCGAAGCCAAAGGTACCAGATAGCCGAAATCAGAAGGTCAAGCTAGTCAATCTGTGAGCATGTTGAATCTTGGTAAAAATCCAACCCTGGGTAATAATAGATTTAAAAAGAAGTTTTTTGGAAATGTTTAAATCACTATTGTTACTCAACGCAGAATATCAGACAAAAACTTTAAGCTATAAAGTTGTAGGCAATAATCTCAGATAACTGAAACTTGTGGCCCAATCTGCATTGATTTTAGGAAAATTGATTTTTAAAATTTCCACCTTTTAAAAATTTGAAATTCAACAAGTGTTATTCAATAATCTGGAACAGTCAATAATTACATTGTATAATTTCCAATCTAGTTTTGGGGATTTAATGACTGCAAAAATGGTAACTTTAAACCCCAATTCAAGGTTGTTATCTAATTTTCAAATATAAATAATGTACAGATTTTCGGTATGAAGGTGTAAATTTTGTTACTGCAGTTTATTTTATGACAATTGAAAGGGCGAATCAAATAAAGGCCTAGTCGCCTTACTCAGCCGAGCTAAAAATGAATACATAGTAGTTTGGTACGTAATAGATTAAGTAATTGATGCAGTTTAGTTTTATGTATCCTTTGGCCAGCTGGACCTTCGGCTTCGGGTAGAGGGACCTTCGGCTTCGGGTAGCGGGACCTTCGGCTTCGGGTAGCTGGACCTTCGGCTTCGGGTAACTGGACATTCGGGTAGCTGGACCTTCGGCTTCGGGTAACTGGACCTTCGGCTTCGGGTAGCTGGACCTTCGGCGTCGGGTAGCTCAAGATTGGCTGTAGTCATAGTGATTGCGTATTAGGTTGGCTCACTTGGGTGTTTGGAAAATGAAAATTCAGTTTTTTCATTTGTGGATCCAAATTGGACAATTTGGATCCACAGCCAAATCTGTCTTTCAATGACCAAGGATGGTTGCCATTGGATACGTATGTCTTGGTGGGTCATAGCTTTGAGTATAGACAAAAAATTGAATTTTATTTTCCCAAACACCCAAGTGAGCCAACCTTACTACGCACACACTGTCTTACTAATACTGCATGAATTTTGGGGTAGCTGGACCTTCGGCGTCGGGTAGCTGGACCTTCGGCGTCGGGTAGCTGGACCTTCGGCTTCGGGTAGCTGGACCTTCGGCTTCGGGTAGCTGGACCTTCGGCTTCGGGTAGCTGGACCTTTGGCTTTGGGTGTCATCCTTCGGCTTCGGGTAGCGGGACCTTCGGCTTCGGGTAGCTGGACCTTCGGCTTCGGCTACCTGGACCTTCGGCTTTGGGTGTCATCCTTCTGCTTCGGGTAGCGGGACCTTCGGCTTCGGCTAGCTGGACCTTCTGATTTCGGGTAGCTGGACCTTCGAGTCGGCTAGCTGGTACTTCGGCTTCGGCTAGCTGGACCTTTTGATTTCGGGTAGCTGGACCTTCGGAACTTCGGCTACCTGGTACATTCTTCGGCTTCGGCTAGCTGGTACCTTCGGCTTCGGCTACCTGGACCTTCGGATTCGGCTAGCTGGACCTTCGGCTTCGGCTACCTGGACCTTCGGCTTCGGGTGTCATCCTTCGGCTTCGGCTAGCTGGACCTTCGGCTTCGGCTAGCTGGACCTTCGGATTCGGCTAGCTGGATTTACCCCACACTTAGCTGCACACATTCGCCGCTCTATATGTAGTATAGTACGTATAATACTATGGGCGCGACTTTTTGATATCATTATTGGTTTTGGTGATGCAAAACTGGAAAGGAAGACATAGACCTTTTTATTAAATTAAATTAATAAATGTTGAATATTTATCAACTTAAAAAAAACCAACTTTGACATTTTTGAGAAGTTTTGCTAAATCTGGTGTCCATCCTGGGTACTGGCTGACAGTATCAGGTACGTATGGTATAACAATATTATCAATAGTCAATAGTATATTCTATCGACGTTAAATAATCTAACTATCTATCATCATCATTATCAAATTATGACAAATTATGTTATATTTAATAATTAATATATTTAATGTTTAATGGTTTAATGATAATCAACTACTATATAGTAAGCAATAAATAAAAAATGTTAATGTTACTATGAAATAATATAACCTTAAGTCATAAGTAACTTTTATTTATGATTTCAGATTTGACATTCAACATTTGAGGACTCGTCAAACATCAAAGATGGCAATAACCTTATGGAACCTTTTTGAAGCAACATTGCTCTGCCTCAATGCTGTTTGTGTACTAAATGAAGAAAGATTTTTGTCCAGATGTAAGAAAACAATTAGCCCCTTTCTTCATTCCCGCATTCTACCCCAACTCCTCTGAAGTTGAAGAATAATTTAAATTTTTGTGGTGGGAGCAGTGTCTGGGAAGTCAATCAATTTGAATCGGCTGAATTTAGGCAGCGGTACTTTGTTGCCACTGTCCCCGCTGTCGCCGCTGTTGCCACTAGGGGGTAAGGGGAGTCAGCGGCAACAGCATAAAAGCGGAAACAGTGGCAACAGTGGCAACACACAAAAACCACTGGTGGCAACAGCTGCGACACGCAAAATCCACTAGCGGCAACAGCGGCGACATAGCTAAAACCACTAGCGGCAACAGAGACACATTAATCTGATTTCCTCTGTTGCCGCTAAACCTAATATAAGCCAGTGCACTGCTGCTCTGAGTTCAATGCTCAACAGCGGCAACAGAGGATATCAGATTAATGTGTCCGCTGAATTTAGGCAGCAGGATCTCGTTGCCTCAATTGCCCCCGTTGCCCCATGCTTAGTCACTTTACCTATTACTTTAATATTTTGCCTCCCGTCACTATTTTTGCCTCTTTTTTGACCTAACCTAATAAAAAATAAACAAAAATGTAGCATGTTTATTTTTAATTAGGTTAGGTAAAAAAAGATGCAAAAATAGTGACGGGATGCAAATGGAAAAGACGATAGGTTAATTGGCTTAACTTGGGGCAACGGGGGCAATTGAAGCAACGAGATCCCGCTACCTAAATTCAGCCAATGTGTCTCTGTTGCCGCTGGTCAGTTTTGCCGCTAGTAGTTTTAGCTGTGTCGCCGCTGTTGCCGCTAGTGGATTTTGCGTGTCGCCGCTGTTGCCGCTAGTGGTTGTACCGTGTTGCCACTGTTTCCGCTTTTATGCTGTTGCCGCTGACTCCCCTTACCCCCTAGTGGCAACAGCGGGGACAGTGGCAACAAAGTACCGCTGCCTAAATTCAGCCTTTGAATCAATCATGCACATACAAACGAGACACTGCTCCCACCAAAAATAATTTAAATTATTCATCTAGTTCAGAGAAATTGGGCTAGGATCGAGAATAAAAAAGGGGCTTATTATGAATCATGAATGTTAAATATGAAAAAAAGTTAAGATCAACTCTATTTCCTATTTAACACCAATGTGCATTAGGCAACGAGATAGAGATGATAGATGAACATAGAGTGACATAAATGGGTTCATGTTTTGTTTGGGCTGCTCATTTCATAAACAAATGTTTTTTTAAGAACTACAGGTGACAGGTGCACAATTCGACATTCGAGCTATGGGCTAAATATGAAAAGTAAATAAATATGAAAAAAACATTTTCCAGGCCCTGGTTTCAGTTTCAGAATGTGATCAAAGTTTTCAAATGTCCAACCTTTTTTTCAAAATGTGTGTAGTGTGTGACTACTTCAAACTTACACTGTAAAAGAAAAACGGTATGCGGTAGTATCTCCGAACTATAATAATAAACCAATACGACCATGTCAAACTAGTTCAGTTCAGTTAGTGACTAGCAAAATGTGACCCCAAAAGTTATTAAAACATTTTTTTCCAAATTCGCCATATTATTCTATTATTATTGCCATTGCTTGCTTTAAAGTAACTAATTAGATCATTCATTTTCAGTTGGTTTTGGCGTTAAAAGTCATCAAGTGGAAGGGTTTGGTGAGGCTCCGTCATCTTCATCTGCCAAAACACAAGTTCTTAATTTGGTCAGATCTATCCGGACAGTTATGAAATGTAAGTCAGACAAATATAGTTATTTGTAAATATTAAAATTTGAAATAATTACTTAGTATTCATAAAGCTGACTAGACGGACTACATTACTGTATAATATTAAATACGTGTAATGTAAATCTTTATACCTATTTACATGTAATTTTATAACGTGAAAAATCAATCCGGACAACACAGTCCGTAAATATAAAATATAAGTAGCAAGATACAACAGAGTCATAATGTCATGAACCATCTATTTTACCTAACTGGTTTCCATTACGGTTAACATTCATCCTGAAATACCATAATATTGAACAAACTGGTTAAAAATCGATCTTATTTGGGAAGGTAACTATAGATGATTCATATTTACGACTCTGTTATACCTTGCTACAATTTACAATTGCATTTTAAAGGCCCCATTTGAACTATCTATAAAATTTAAGATAACAAATAAATATTTATAAAATAAATTCCATTTCACGAAATATCAACTAATAAGGTTGAGTATCGAGATTTAAATCCGAACCAATAGGTACAAGAGTTTACTTTTAATAACGTAAAATAACAATCCCAAACCTTGGATTATTGACTGAAAGCCTGAAAAATTATAAATACTTGTCAAATCGTATAGTAATAATAAATAATAATAAAATTATTAAATGAATAGTTACTTTGGTTAAGTTCAAATTGGTTGATTAATATCTAATATCATACTACTTTAATTTTTTACAGTTCCCCTGATATTTTTAAATGTACTCGTCATTGCATTCAAATTGATTGTCGGATAATGCAGCGATTTAACAAGGACTGAAATGTAATACGTTTTATACCAATGCTGTAGATTGTAATTTCCATATATTATTATATTCCATTTATACCCAAAAAAATTACTTACAAATTATGTATTGTTATTATGGGTGACATAAAATTTCTATATAGCGTATAGATCACCGTATGTTGCATTTTGACACGATAATGATAATAAAAATAGCAATGAATGATTATAAAGCAATGAAATTACTAACTGGTATTTCATTTACCATATTTCTTTTTATATTTACTTGTATTAGTTTTATATTAGTCATAATCCCCTAGAATTAGTCATTAGTATTTTTTGTAACTCTTTGCACGTTGCTTGTACTTGCAGTAAACATCTTTCGTTCGAATACATGAACAAATGCACAATGTCGTATAGTGCGTGGTTGTAGCCTTGTAGCTTCAAAGAATATAGTACTATATACTGTATTTATACTATAGTAGCGTGGCATATTGTAGAAACAGAAAAGTTATGTTACAGTTATTACAATTTTACATTCCAAGAATCGAAAAAGTTTTTTAGGATTTTTATCTATTTGCTGCCGCTGATACAGTCATAATACCTCATTAAGGAGACATGGTGAAAGCAGAGAAAGTTGAATCAACGCGATCTGAGCAAGAAAATATTGGTTCAGTTCAGTATTAAGCAACAATGACATTCTATTCAGTAGTCAGTCAGCCAGTTTCAGCAAGATAAAATACAAGATAAAATATTTCAAAAACAAAATTATTTCTCCGACAGAACACATTTTCATTAGAAATTCTGTACGAATTTTAATTTCCATACATTTTCGCTAGATTTGAAAATGGCACATTTTGCTTTTAAATAGGTGCAACGCTAAACGCTTGCTGGTTCTTCATTTCAACTTCAAACAATCTGCTGCAAGATGCAATGCTAATGCAGCTACATTAAAGTTGAAACTTTGAAACGATTAAAAGTTTGAAGTTCGAACATATTAATGCGAAAAAATAAAATCTTACAACTATGTATAATAGTACAAGTCGAAAGTTATGGCGAAATGTGGACGATCTGGAAGACTATTTGAAAACAATTATTATTTTCATTTTCAATTTTGTCCGTAACTGTGATTAATGAAGAGTTTAATTAGAACATTACAAAATTACAATAAAATTCCTACCGCAGGCAAGGGCAAGGCACACACAATATATAATTTCCACATTTTCCATAGTTCTGTCGTTCTCTGGTTCTCTGTGAGTTCAAAATTACAACACCTTCATTATCAATTTTGTTAATAGTCAATATCTACTTTGGAAAATTGGACATGGTCTATTTTCGCTATATTATATGACATTTATTATGGTCATGGTCATTGTTGCTCAGTTGCTCCCAATCCCAACTCCCAATCCCAAAGAATCTCATCTCACCCCGTTATACAGATAAATTAAAGGTTAGTTGAGTTGCGTTGGTTGAACAAAGTACCTACTTGGGTGGTCTAGTTATGCAATTTTTATTATTAACTGGGCTGAATCGACATTGGTGGCCAAGCGGTAGCAGCATAGCACAGACAGAGCATAGCCGATGGAAAGCCTTTTCAGTCAAAAGTCAAGACAATTTTTGGTCCGCTCAAGTCCGCTTTGCCTAGCTTTTCTATAAATTTGGTACTGGTCACTGATAATTTTTAGTGTATAATAATAATTACTCCTACTTCTACTCGCCTGAGTCACCACCCGTGCAACCCGTTTAGACGTGTGACACAGTAAGTACACTGCCCAGGTAAAAGCCTTCAACTACAGCCTAAGTACATTTGGCCTCAATTTTATTTTTAATTGCCCTATTCCAAATAAAAATTAAATTGTAATAAAATAATGGCTGAATTTAGGCAGCGGTACTTTGTTGCCACTGTCCCCGCTGTCGCCACTGTTGCCGCTGGGAGGTTTGGGGGGTTAGCGGCAACAGTATAATAGCGGAGACAGTGGCAACAGTGGCGACACGGTACAACCACTAGCGGCAACAGCGGCGACACGCAAAATCCACTAGCGGCAACAGCGGCGACACAGCTAAAAGCACTAGCGGCAACACTGACCAGCGGCAACAGAGACACATTGGCTGAATTTAGGCAGCGGGATCTCGTTGCTTCAATAGTGGATATCTGTATTTCGATGGACATCTAGTGTGTCTGAAGATTTTAAGTGAATTTGATGGCGGGATCCTTCGTACCATGAAGATATTCATCACTAAACACAGTACATCACTAAATACAGTGATGAATATCTACATGCTACCAAGGATCCCGCCATCAAATTCACTTAAAATCTTCAGACACACTAGATGTCCTTCGAAATACAGATATCCACTATTGCCCCCGTTGCCCCAAGTTAAGCCAATTAACCTATCGTCTTTTCCATTTGCATCTCGTCACTATTTTTGCATCTTTTTTGACCTAACCTAATTAAAAATAAACATACTACATTTTTGTTTATTTTTTATTAGGTTAGGTCAAAAAAGAGGCAAAAATAGTGACGGGAGGCAAAATATTAAAGTAATAGGTAAATGATTAAGCATGGGGCAACGGGGGCAATTGAGGCAACGAGATCCTGCTGCCTAAATTCAGCGGACACATTAATCTGATATCCTCTGTTGCCGCTGTTGAGCATTGAGCTCAGAGCAGCAGTGCACTGGCTTATATTAGGTTTAGCGGCAACAGAGGAAATCAGATTAATGTGTCTCTGTTGCCGCTAGTGGTTTTAGCTGTGTCGCCGCTGTTGCCGCTAGTGGATTTTGCGTGTCGCCGCTGTTGCCACAAGTGGTTTTTGTGTGTCGCCACTGTTGCCGCTGTTTCCGCTTTTATGCTGTTGCCGCTGACCCCCCTTACCCCCTAGTGGCAACAGCGGGGACAGTGGCAACAAAGTACCGCTGCCTAAATTCAGCCAAAATAATTTTGAAAATAAATCTTGCAGCTCAAAATGACAGGAATCGCATCTATGTTTTCGGAATGCCTCTGCTTGCCCAAAGCACCACCAATCGAGCAGTTAACATATTTGGCCTTTCAATTGTACAACTCGGGGGATTTCGAATCTGAAATAATGACCGATGTGCTTTTGGAATACGATTATCATCAAGGAGTTATTTTTGCACACATGACAGAAGTGGATTCAACAATGGCATCTCAAAGTATCCTTATCCCCAATGGTTTGACGACTGTCCATAATGAGTACTCTCAAGTCGGCTATATTTTCGAAGAAGAAACACAATTTCAATACTGTGGACAGGAAGAAGGACTCACTACTACAACTACAACTATCGGTACATCTGTGGGGTTTCAGCAAAAATTCCGTAAGTTAAAGCTAACCTCGTCCTTAAGCCTTAAAAGCCATTTTTGATTTTAGTGATCGATACATTACATCTATCTAATAATGGCTAAATTTAGGCAGAGGGATCTCGTTGCCTCAATTGCCTCTGTTGCCCCAAGTTTGGCCACTTAACCTATTACCTTAATTTATTTTCCCCCGTTGCCCCAATTGCTTATAATGTGCCTATTGTATCTAATCTATTGAATTCGTTGCCCACGTACAACGTAGCTCCAAATGGGTTGGATTGGACATAACCGTTATAACGGTGGGGCAACGAATTCAATAGATTAGGTCTAGGTAGGGACATTAGAAGGACTTGGGGCAACGGGGGGAATAAATTAAGGTAATATGTTATGTTAAGTAGCCAAACTTGGGACAACAGGGGTAATTGACGTTTTCACGGTTAGGCACTTTTGGTGGGCAGAACATATGAACAAGGTACGTGGACTATCTATGTTGGCCCACCAAAAGTGCCTAACCGTGAAAACGTCAATTGAGGTAACGAGATCCGCTGCCTAAATCCAGCCCTAATAAATTCTAATTCTATCTCTACATTGAATTGAAATACTTTATTTGAAAATATTTTGATCCTACAGGAAAGTCCAGGTACACAAAGAATTGGATAACACAGAGCAAAGAACCAAAAGAGGTACAGTTTGGAAGTAACGGTTATGGATTTTATACCGAACGTACCATAAAGCACTGCGTCTTTTGTCGCAAAAACGGGGAGCCTATGTCTTTATACAAGACCCATGTTTTGAGGGAAAATGGTTCAGTGACTTGTCCAGTTCTGCGCAAATATGTTTGTCCAGTATGCGGTGAAACTGGGGATGCTGCTCACACTCTGAAACATTGTCCAAAAAATAAGGGGGAATCCGCCATCGTCGGTAGACATGAAATAAGCCGTAGCGGACGCAACGCAAGGGGGATTTTGGGGAAGACTTATCGATACGAGTGATCGGATGGCGTTATATGACATTTTAAATCCACGCTGGAAGTAGATTTATAATGTCTTTTATTTACAATTATTATTTATCACGATGAATCTTATAATTTCTTACAGTATCAAAAATAATGATAAGTTTTATTGTAATGACCATTTGACTGGTTAATTCTATAATTACTTTCAAATTGAATTAATTGTTTTGATACTTTTCAGATTTTCAAATGACTACTATCAATTACCCGTTATAAGACATTGTTATATAACGAAATAATAAATAAACATAATGTTTTGCTATTTTAATGAATTTTTTTTTTAAATTTCCTGAGTCTGACAGGGCGGCTGCGATGAGTCTTTAGTTAAAGTAATGAATATAGTTTAAAAATTATCGTGTGTTTCTCGATAGTCCAGGATTCCAAAAATGTTAGTCCCATAAAAATCGGCCTTATCCTTCGGGAGGAATGAAGCTGGATGTAAACATTTTTAACACACATTTAGATTGGCCCATGCGGTTGCTAATTATTGTTCATTAAATTTGGGTTTTATTGACCCGACGGAAAAATAATCATAATGTGTTTCTCCTTTTCAATTTATCAATATCGACATTCATGCCTTATCGGGTACCGAGTACCGATCCGATCCCAGCCAGCAAAGCTAGCTCAGAAGGATCGGTAGACAGTCAATCTAAAAATTTTCGTAATAATAATGATGTGAATATAACATGATTCAAGAGGTTCCAATTTAAATCCAGCCGTACGGCCCGACAGTTTGTTAATATTAATTTATCTTACCATGATCTTACCTTCCCTTTGCATATCAATTACCTAAATAGCAATTAACACATCTGCCGAAAGTTATAAGTCCCGTACTTCTAATCTAATTCTTTCTAATTTAACTAAACCAAAAATTAGGGTGACCAGATTTGAGACGAGCAATAGTGGGATACCAGGAGTACCCTGCTAGTCCTGCTTAGAACTGTATAGGGTGAAAGAATTTATATAAAATAATCGATAATTTAAGCTCTTTTTGTCGAAAAAGAGTCGTAAATAGGCTAAAAGTGCTAAGTGACATCACGAGAAACAGAATTTTATTTGTTATTTTGGGAGAAAAATGCATTTTTCTTGGATCCCTGCAATATATCTATGAGAGGTGTAATATAGAGCTGAATAAATACAATAATAAGATGCATAATAAATAATATGGCAAGATTATTAATCTCGCGAGGAACCAAAAATCCATTTTTGGGACGAATGAGAAAAATGTCTAATTAGTAAAGTATCTTACTCAAAAGAGAGACATTTATTTTCAAACGGACATTTTTTGAAATTTTTTATACATGGGGTCCATAAGGGCAACAATCCCCCGAAAGGGGGACGTCTGGTCACTACAAAAAGACATTACCATTGCAAACTTTTTGCTTTTAGAACTTCCATTTTTGCATCACATTCTTCCATTCGGCCTTCTCATTTATTTAATCCTCGACTAGTAGTTATTGTCCCATCCTCGAAACTTCTTTTGTACAGATAGGATAGGAAGCCTATCCCTTCAATAGTTATGTTACCATAGGGTTAGATTTGTCGCCCGTCCGGTGTGTGTTAAAATTGATTTTAACGTGTGAAAGCTATGTCACGCCCTTCTGTCCTGTACGAAAGTCATTTTGGATATGATCTCTAGGCTGTTTCCATAGGGCTGTAAAAAACAGATCAAATTGGTCAATCTCCATTTAAGTTTACAAAGTACGGTATCGGGGAAGGGCATTTGCTTCGGCTAATTTTTTGAGACAGAGTGCATAACATTAGACACTTGTAATTTTTACCACTCATAAAAGAATGTCATAGGAAAATTTGAAGATCATTACTGAATGTGGCTTATTTTTAGTTTCGGGACTACAGCTGTGTCAATCGGACGCATTTTCCCATTAAATTACATTGTAAATAAATCCCAAGTGGAAAAAAACAACGAGTGCATTAGCCCAAAGCATTGAGATTTTCACCTTAAACAGTACAAATATCAAATATTGTGTACTGTGATTTTCAACTGTGGCTTTTTCTTATTTGTGAAACTAAAGCAAAAATCATGAAAAAAATTCCAAAATATGCTGTATAAACTTTAGAATTTACTATACCTATGACTAAGCAAGTCACTTGATGTGCAGTTGCTTAGTTGACCTTTAGGCATGAGAGTGATATTATGTACAGCATGACAATTGCTCTAATAAAAGCCAAACTAATTGCCATGGTTTATGAAAACAAGTTTGTTTATAATAATATCAACCATTGATCCATGGAAGTGGGACTGTTTTTAATGTTAACACTCATGTGTAACCAAGGAGTATTAACTGGTCTGGTGTCCTTGGTTTCTCTTCTACTTTATCAGGAGAGTTCAGCTAGGCATTTTGCGCGAATATCTATAGGAGATGTTTTCGTTTCTTATACGATTGTTGCCAAAGAAAACTGGCAATATTGTCCCTTTAGTGCCTAGATGGACCCTCCTGATAAAGCCGTTGACATTCCTTGGGTGCACTATGTTCCTAGTTCCCAAGTTATCAATTGTTTTTGCAAGTGACCCAATCTAAATAATTTAGTCATCCTCCCTAATTAGCAATATCAGAGGAGCTTTAACTAGTATGGTATCTCTTTGGTTTTATCAGGAGGGTTCAGCTAGGCACTTAGCGTGAATATCTATTACGGATATTTTTCCTCCCTTATTCGATTGTTGCCAATGACAACTGGTAGGATTTGTCCCTTACAGATATTCACGTAAAGTGCCTATCTGTACCCTCCTGAGAAAACCGAAGACATACCAAGGGATACCACACCACCAGTTAAAGCACCTTGGCAATACCCATTTCATTTTTTTATCGCTGCAGTTTATTAGTAACTAGGGTACCCTTGCCCTGCACTCGACATGTAGTTTTAGGGACATAAGAGGGCCTTGGGTTTTTGATCAGTTTTCCATTGTCTGTGGCCGGGTCTAGATTTCTTATCCGATACCGTTCTTTGATCTGTTTTTTACAGCCCTATGGAAACAGCCTAGCGATCATATCCAAAATGACTTTCGTACAGGGCAGTAGGGCGTGACATAGCTTTCACACGTTAAAATCAATTTTAACACTTCCTATTCCTATCTGTACAAAAGAAGTTTCGAGGATGGGACAATAGTAACTCCCACAGCACACGTGACTTTTCGAACAGGAATTTAATCGAAGGGAGAAGCACTAAAATTAATACAAAAATCGTATTTGAATAATTTCACGATTTTTAGTCACTTATACGTATAGTATATAGTACGTGCCTTTGGCCCGTCCAATAAGACAGGCAAAGACAACATAGCAAACTTTTTGGCTTATATTTTTTATGATGTTGAAGAGATTCTCTATTGTCTCTCTTATCCTATAGGCTATTTCTGATTCATTTTAGACAAAATAAGCCAAAATGTTTTGCACTTCGCGCAAATATGCCTAATACATAATTTGCATTATGCATTACATTATTTATTTACATTTGAATTTGAACCTATTTCTCCTATTTTCCTTTCAATCCTTTCGCTGCTCTGCTCATTCTCTCTTCGTCTCACCTTGTCTCTTCATTCTCTTGATCTCATTAATTTTCACGTCTCAGTTTACTTAACATTTTACATGACTTCTCTATCATGAATGGAATGAGGCAATCAGCTCCATCTTTCTGACACCCTTGGCACGTTTTATGCTAGGAAGCTTGCTTTAGCTAAGTTAGCTGCTATGCAATGCTATAGACATGCTATAGCAAAGGAATTATTCGGATATATGCATAGGAAATAAGCTGAAAGTTTTTGGCTTGGGCTTGGAAAACATTTAAGACGTCAATGTTGGTTGTTTTGAACTTGAACTGAATAACTCTTGTTCTTTTCATCATTTCATCAAATAATTTTATTGTAGTTTAAAAATTTTGATAGTGTTAACTGTTAGTGATAAGCTTTTAGAAAACAATTAGGAAAGCGACGAAAGGGTTGAACATTGAAGAGAAGTAATCTGTTGTCTGTCAGCTGTAAGTTTATATTGTATGATAAATTTGTAATAACTCTAACGTGTCGGTGTTTGTCGTGTTTGTTAATAATTTACTAAAATTGAAAATAGGTAATAACAAATAATTTGCTAAAATTAGAAAAAATTTTTTTCAGAATAATTGATTTAAATATGGACCGTGGAAGACGTACTTCTCGTTCTAGATCGCGATCTCGAGGAGATCGTTCACGTTCTCGGGGAAGGGACCGCAGTAGGGATCGTCCTGCAGGGGCTAGGCTTGCCGATAAAAGAGTTTATATCTCCAATATACCTTACGATTCTAGATGGCAAGATATTAAAGATCTGTTTAGAAAAGAAGGTATGTTTACATGGATGTCAGATGTTATGATGACATTTTTTAATATAAATATTAACAGTAAAATAGAGGCCAAATTAATTTTCCATTTTGCCCAATTTATTATATTCAAGTAGTTGGGGAAGTTTCGTTTGTGGAGCTTTTCAATGACGAAAATGATAAGCCTCGTGGCTGTGGAATTATTGAGTTTGATAATGGAATAACTGCCAAAAAGGCTATTGAAAAAATGCACCGGTATGAGCTGGGTGGAAGAAAGATAGTCGTCAAAGAGGTAGGAAGATTTAATTGTTAATTGAATGCCGTTCATTATTTATTGTTGCCAGTTTTACATTCAGTTTTATTTTAGGACTATGATGTTGAACGAGATAAGTCTGGACGAATAATTACGCAAGGTAATAATAACAACAACAATCGTGGACGAGATGGAGGTGGTGGAGGAGGTGGTCGAGGAGGAGATAGAGACAGGTCAAGGGACGACAGGGATCGGGAACGAGGGGATTGGGACAGAAGAGAACCTTCTCCACAAGGAGGGCAGGGTGGCGGAGGTTGGAAGTATGGCAACACATATGGACTGAGCCAACAGTTTATTGAGTCTCTTGGAATAGATGGACCTCTGATAGCTAAAGTCTTCATCAGCAATGTATGTAATTAATATATTTGTAATGAAAAAAGACACTTTCATAGCCGTTTATTAATCTAACCCAGTAGCCGTATTACTATCGACAAATGTTAAATACATTTGAATTAATAATTTATTATTAATTAAAAATTAATCATGCATGTAAAATAGTCAAAATATTGTCGTTAACTAAATTGTTGCTTCTTGAACTTGGCAGCTTGACTTTCGTGTGGATGACAAAAAGCTCAAAGAAGTTTTTCGTTTAGCTGGCCGCGTTTTATTTGTAGACGTCAATAAAGACAAAGATGGAAAAAGCCGAGGTCATGGAACGATAGAATTTGAACACCCTGTTGAAGCAGTACAAGCTATATGTAAGATATTTTAACTTCTCCTTTAAATTGTTGAGATGCAATTCACGAATGACTAGTATACTAATGACTTTTCTAATGTTTAAAGCCATGTTCAACAACCAACAATTGTTTGAACGCCGTATGCACGTCAAAATGGATCGACTTTCAGATCCTATTGCGGATTTGCAAAAGAATAGGTTACCCGAAGGACTCAAAGGAGTTGGAATGGGACTTGGCCTCAATGGGACACCCTTAGTAGACGTGTCACGTAAGTATCAAAGGATGAAAACATTTATTCCGACATTTTGACCTCTAATGAAAATGTACACGTTTTTATGTACATATTTTTTATATTATATATAAATGTATAAGTATGCATTTATAAAACATTGTATTTTAAACTAAAAAATAACATAAGTCTATCTTAATACAACAACACGTAGTAATGGCACAAGTAGGATGCCACAAAAACATACTCTGTAATAATTTGTTTCAAATAATGTAGGAAATCTTCCATCGAATAATAATGCAGGAAATATTTCGTCCTTGCTTGGGGGAGGAGGAGGAAATTCTTCTGGAGGTAATCTTGGAGCCGCAAACAACCAATTGGCGAACAACCTTGGATCACTTGCGGCAATGAACATGGGGATGGGAAACTTAGCTACAGCAATGATGACTCCTCAAGGTTTAGAGTCACTCAGTGGACTCGGAGTTCCTTCAGCTGCGGCAGCCGCAGCGGCTGCTGCTGCAGCAAATGCCTTTGGAGTTGCAGGAATGGGTCCGCTTGGAGCCCTAAACACTACCGCTAACCCATTTGGAGCTGCTCTTACAATGGGAGCTGGAAGTATTGGGGGAATGCAGCCTAATCCTGTAGTCGGAAATCCGATGGCTATGGGTAACACCGGAGGACTTGGAGTAGCTATTGGTGGTGGACAAGGAGGCGGTGGTGGTCAAGGTGGTGTTGGTAGTGGCAGTGGAAATAATATGGGCGGAGGCCAAAATCAGCAAAGCTCTTTCCAAAAGTATTTACATTTAAATTGTATTTTTAATATTCAATTTATAACACTCAAATATTTATTAAAAGGGTTTTATATCTAAGTCATTTGTCGTAAATTACAGTAATAGTGGAGGAGGACAAAGCGGCCCTAATAACCAAAATTTCCGTGATGAGTATGGATATTCTGCTTCTGTGTATTCCACTCCCAGCAATAACTACAATACAGCATACCAGCGAGAAAAACAGCAATTTGGAAATGGATCCGGTGGTAGTAATTCAGGCGGTGGAGGTGGCAACAATGGTCCTTCCAATACTGTCATTGTTTCTAATGTAAGTTTTGGAACAGTTAATTTAATTAATAAAAATGAACATGTGACTTAATGTTTAAAATATTTGCTTATTACTTCTAATTCAATACTGTTGCCTTTAGTTGCCACCGTCTTGCACTTGGCAAGGACTGAAGACTAAATTTCGGGAATGTGGGGAAGTGGTATTTGCTGAAATGCGAGATAAGGCGACTGGAATTGTCAGATTCCAAACTGAAAGGGACGCTGAACGGGCAGTCAGTAAGTGCTCGGAATAAATGAGATTTAACTAAAACCTATTCTATTACAACAATTTTTTCATTGTCCATTTACCATTCACCAACTTTAACAGTCAATTTATCAAGTCTCCTAGATTGACATAGTTGTCAATTTTTTGAATCGACATTGTTTTTATAGATTCTATGCCAGTCTATATTCTTTTTTATCTATTTGTATGTTAATCTCATTTTTTTGATCCAACAGAGGTATTTGACCAATCCCGAGTTGATGGCCGCATAGTGGACGTTCGTTTCCTCTAAAGTCGTTGATTTTCTTTCCTAACATAGTAGCAGGTCAGTAAACGTTTATATGATATTTATTGCTTATAGTGGAGTAACACTTCCAAATAAGGTAGACTACAGTTAAAATGGAATTGATGAGGATAGTGAGCTTTCCCAATTTTCCAGAGTAGAGAATTTGAACGAGATTTGACAGAATTTAATTGTATCACCAGCAGTTTCATCTACAGGAATACATTTTGCTAGTTCTGCCAATTCATGTCTCGTCAAATTAGTGGCGACGAACCAAAGTAATTTATATATGGTTTGGTCATGATTTTGTTCGTATTGTTTTTGAATCGATGGATTAATTACTTCTACTACAGGATTCCTGGTGTTACTTGCTCCAACAAAGATCAACATTCAGCGTTCAGTTTGCTTCCAAAAGATTCTACTAAGGAGGACACTATTGTACATACAAAAAAATATATTATTATCTTCCTGTTTTTAGTTTATATACTATTACTACTTTACATACTGAAGATAGCAGTAATTAGATAATTAGAGCCTTCAGAAAGTTGAGTTAGTTGAGTTTGGTTTGCGGCAGGCAGAAATGGACTAATTATGTCAAGATTTATTACAGTATTACTAAAACTGTTGAATAATGAATTTTAGGCTTGAAGACAGTGAATTACAGTTTTAACATTATGCAGATAATGAAAAGCACGCAGGCTGATTGTCTGGAAAATTAATTGAAGGCTTCTTTGGTCGATGATTTCGTATTTGTTTCATATAGGTATATAAAAGATTCATAAAGAACAGATTAGGATTCCAAAATACCTACTTTTAGTTTGCTCAGTAGTCGTCCTTCAATGTTTACCTTGGTTGATATAGAAGTAGGCTATGGATACATTACTGCTACTATTATTATGATTGTCATTGTAGATTGTTAGCAGATCAGTATATTCAAATCACTGTCGCTGCGACGAAATTGATTCTAAGGTATGAGGAAAATTTAGGGCCTAATTATGTATAAGTACAAGAATAAGATTCAACTTATGTTATCGGCAGGGGTTTAAGCCTCAACTATAATAATGACTTAATTAACTATATCAATTATATACTGATAAACAAACATTCAGCTATTTTGTGGGGCTCTCGGCTGAGTTATGTGAAGTTTAGTTTGTGAATTATAAAGTCATAGTGTAGACAACTACTTTAATTCATTCATAATAAACTGTATAACCTGAGTGGAATAAACTCCGTCTTGATCTGTATTTGTATTCTATCCAAAAACTAACTAGTGCGTTACTTTCACTGAAATGAGCCAGTCCAATAATTATAGCATTTAAAAGAAACTTCGTTGATAGGAAAGTTCATGGAATTCGTTGTTAAGCCAGAAACGGTTCGACTGAAGTAATTAAAATCTAGGTCAGGTCAGGCTCATTCCAATAGACATACAAACTCAAGGTTGGGCATCGAGAAAAAAGAAGACAGTGACACGTTTTCCTTTTAAACAAGTTTCGTATCGGTCAACAGCGGGGATTTCAGTTCGACTTTTCTACCTGCAAAATCGGTTTGGATTTTAAGTAATGCGTTTTTATCCCGGTTGTATCTCAGGTAAGTACACAGGGTTTGGATTTTGGATTTTATGTAGACCCGTCATTAAGGGGTATGTAATCTGTTTTGTGTGACAGTGGCCATGGAATTGATTCAAATTTTCATTCTTAAAATTTTGGGGCTTTAATGATGTTCCATTTTTCAGTAAGGGCTTTCAATGCCCTTACTGAATCATCCATCTACTGATTCCTTGATGCTGACGAAAGCGGTAGTATAGTATAAACTGGGGCTTTCATTTACGACTCCGTAACACTACTGACGTTAAATTACCATTTCACTGCGCATTATTGCATTTTATGCTTGCCTTATTCTTAACCAATGCAATTTGGTGAAGGAGGCAGACATAAGGCGGATATCCAAAACTTTGATGATTACGATTAGGCTGATATCTTCGATATTCTACGATGTCATGGTTGGAAAATTATCTCAATATATTGTTGGTTGGTAACTTAAATATTGATATGGTACGTATGGGGTAAATAATTTATGGGTTCAATCTGAGGCACTTCTTTATGCAGTCCCAATTCCCAAATGTATTATGGGGAAATAAACTGCAAACATATCACCACTTTTCCCCACTCATCCAAACTCCGTATGTCGATCTACAGTAATCTTTATTTGCTTTGCGTTAAGCGATAAGATTTCCTCCATCCAAATTATGTAATAGGTGAATCTCGAAAACAGGGTTAATGTTCTAAATGCATATACTTCAAACTTCATCATTGAACAAAGTTAAAAGTATCACTATTCACTGTTTGCTTCATCAGTCAACTGACTCAGCCATACATATAGTAGTAATAATGCAAATAAGGTTTAACCTGCCAATAATATGCGTATATTCACTTACCGGTTACTATATTGAATCACTGAATTGTAAAAATTGTACCGTAGTCTATTCTATAATACTATAAACCTCTGTCCAAATGACTTTCACCATACAAATATTATTATGACTTTTTATTTTAAAGCCTAAGCTCATTTTGACATGGTGAAAGTTATATAATTACTCATCTATTTCTGTGACACAAGCTAAAATAATTTGGAATTTGGTAGGTTTGCAGTATTTAGCCCGTACTGTAGTTTATAAAATATAATCATATAATTTGTTTTCATTCATAAGACTTAATTTTTATGAGCGATAAGCATTTTAGAGTAATGATTTTATTTACAAAGGCAAGTTAATGTAATGAGAAGTGACAAAAGAAATCTTTTTACTTTTCGCCTTGTCGGTGGTGTGTAATAATGCAATTATTTGTTTGCCTTTGTAGACAGCTCAGTCGGAGCAGAGCGTGTTGGTTAAGTAGTGCATATTATTAGCATGTTTGTACTATTTCGGCTTTCGACTTTCGATGACTTGATTAAACCGGGGTGAAGTGACTTAGTGGCATAATAAGTTTTAAGTTTAGACCGTTAGTTACTGATGTGGTTAGATTAATGTTGAGTTGGTTCGGAATGTTAGCCTTAAAATGCTTTATGCAATGTCAGCCAGAACTGGTTCAGAATAAGAATTTATAGATACGGTTAGTGTTTAGCATAATATAGTAGCAGTTGCTCACTTTCGTACAGCCAAAGCTGAGATTGGAGATAGAGATGTTGCTATCTTGCTATTGCAAACTATACAATGTGAATAAACCTTTGCAGCAGTTGGTTTAGCAAAAGTACAAAAGCGCTTCTGTATCCGAAATCCAAAGTTATTGCGATCCCACTTTGACTTTTTAAGTGATCACTATTATCGCTACATTTCATTTAGAACTCATTTCAATTTCGTTCTATTTCTGTTGTATATATTTTCACTCAATTACAAAAAAGGCCTAGACCCACATAGCTACAAAACAAATGCAGCTAAGTGCAGGCTGGAAACATCAGGATACGACAGCTGTTTAGTTATCGTTTAAGTCAATAAGTTTTGTAAAGCAATATCAAATATTTAAGCGAAGTATCAGATCAAGCTCATAGAATTTGTTGATCTTGGCTTATTTCTTTTGACATCATTTACGTATTCAAAAAGACTCGCGTTACATTTCACAGTAAATTGTGCATTATTTACTAAAAAGCCAATTATGGGTTCGAAGAAACAAAATCTGGCAGGGATCTGCAGGTCAATGCCTAAAGTGGTGGGTGAGAATACTGAGAATCTTTAATGTTTTGTTTTTGCATGAATTCACAAACATAAAATATTATTGCTTAAAAGCTTCCGTTCCGTTTATTTAACGAATGTAATATAAAATGTTTATCTGTTCTAGTATTCTGAGTAATTTATGAATCTATGTACGGAATAGAGTCATAGAGTACAAAGTACAGACTGCACAAGAGAAAAATAAGACAGAATGATCTATACATTTAGCTTGTTAATATCTGCTGTGGGTCGGTCTGGTTTTTTGTATTGATCATGTAGTACTGACTTGTTATTTATGTAACGCAAACTAATCTCAATAATTTATGTAAATCGGAATGTATCTAATCAGTTGGGTGACAGAGACAAATTATTCGCATTTAGGATTCAAATGAGGGCACTTTTTTGAAAAGGAGGGTAATGTCAAATGGCTAAGTGTTACATTCGGTGTTTATGTGATGTTTGGCACGATAATATGTGTAGGAATTGCACGCACATTTAAGTGGGTCAGTTAGTGACGAGATGCTGATGAAGTTGAAACTGATGAGTAAGATTGAGAATGAAGCTAATAAAACACCGGCTGACGTTCCTACGTTTTCAGCTGAAGGAAATGTATCTACAAGGATTCGGAGTTTGGATGAGTATGTTTTTAATTCACTCCATTTCGCTGGTTGACAGTAATAATTGACTTTAGGAATTCATAAGACAATCAAGACACAAAATACAGGAATAAAATTTAAACTATTTATAATTGGCTATAACTATGTAAGCAGAATCAATGAAGCAACAGAAACGTTACTTTCTAGTAGGCCAAGTTCTCAATGTTTATATTGATCTTTAAATATAGCTGTTATTATCAAATGAACAAACTGGTTTCAGTTTGTTCACTTTATAATGTAAACCTACAGTTTTATAACACGATTGCTCTAACTTCAGTCATATTCATTGAGTCAAACAATGAAAAAGACAACGTAGTGTGTGTGGTCTGGATCTCCGCAACGAACCAGTCCCATTGTTCTTGGGCTGAAGTTAAAGCAATTGTGTTATAACAGTTTGCTATAATTCATTTTTGTTAATTTGATATAGTAAGTTATTTCTCTTCATTGTCAACAAGATTTTAAAATGTCGTTACCAATTACGCAGAACTTGGAAAGGTTAGAGATCATGTTGATATGATCTATATTTGCTTTCGATTTCGTTAACTTTGCAAACATCTTGAATGCAGACAAAGTATTTTAGCAATTTCGAATCGATTAGATTTGACTGTTTGACCTATATGTACTCACACCAATAGGATGACACTGACATGTTCGACAAACAAGACAATTCCAGTTAGCGTGAGACAGAAGAGAGAAAAGTATTGCTTTTTTCGATTGTATAGGTGTTGGATAAAGTTTGGAGAGATTCATGAGGTAATAAAAAGTGTTGAGACACTTTACTGGGCTACTTGTCAGATCATTGAGGAATTTTCTCAAGATCGAGTGATCTACTTGGAACTACGAACTTCTCCGAAAAAAATTCATGGGATTCCATCCAAAGATGCCTACTTGAAGACTGTCATTGAAGCAATTATGTACGTTCCTTTTAGAGACATCGTCCTTGTCTCACTTAATTGACTCGGATAATCCGCAACTCTTCTGCGTTTCGTAATTCGGATTGTATTCTGTTTTTGATTTATGGTTGATTTTGATGCATGGGTGTAGAAAATCTCAAAAGGATTATCCTATCATCGTCAAGCTGTTGGTATCTCTTGATCGGAAGATGGATGCGAAAGATCAGGAGGAAAATGTTGAGTTAGCAATCAAATTGGCTAAAGATTTTCCTAGTGTGGTCGTTGGAATGGACTTGAGTGGTCATCCGAAGAAAGGCTCTTTGAGTTGGATTTTGCCTCTTTTGGAGAAGGCCAGAAGCCATGGCCTACGGCTCAGTTGTCATTTGTCTGAGGTCTCGCTTTTATCGGAAATCTTCACCATTTCTCATTTTCCAGAATTCACATTGTTTCAAATTCGTCCTTCAAGATCCACCTATAGTTATGTTGCAATCAATGCTCCCGGAAATATGTTTTCTTTGTAATATGTAATTTAATATTAACAGGTTGGTAACTTGGAAGAAATCAGACACATACTGGAATTCAACCCTGATAGGGTGGGCCATGCTGTCTTCGTTCATCCATCTCTTGGAGGTAGTGACGATCTTTGGCAGCTACTAAAATCGTCATGCATACCTGTTGGTAAGTTGGATTTTTCTTCGACTTATCTGATGCCAAAATCCAATAAATTGGATAATAGCTTTTAAATACAGATATTTATGGTTGTGATTTTCAGAAGCATGTATTACATCGAATATCATCACTAGGATTACATCTTCAATCGAGACTCATTACGTCCGCTTACTCCACGAGGAAAATGTGGCCTACACCATTGGGGTAACTTGTTTCCGACTTTATATTTTAACACACACACTCTGATTATCTAATACACAGAGTATAGAGCTGTTATTAAGAATTTTTCAATTATTGCTATTGTGTAAGATTTTGTGAAAATGAGATATCAGTAGTAAAGTAAAATGATATTGCTTATATTTGTATAACTAATATAGGCTTAAAATGTATGGCTTTTAATACTGACGATTTGTATTGTTTTTCATTTACAGACGGATGATAGTGGAGTTTTCCAAACGTCTTTAAGTGCAGAGTACGAGAAACTATTACAAATTGTGCCGTTGACAGTGAAAGAACTTCGAGATATTAGCATTCAAAGCACTCAATATATTTTCGGAAGTGACAAGGAGAAAGAGCAGCTGAGATGCCATATGCTGAAGTGGTGGGAAGAAAGTGGCAGCTATTAAGAAAAAAATTGGCTTATCACCGTGGTACACAGTACTAATGACATTGGATGGATTGTATTTTTGGTATTTACATATGCAGATATATATTCCTAATTTACTTCATGACGATATATATGATGTGATTTTGAATATTTTATGACAAATAAAAATACAGTGATTCTTTTAATTTATTTAGTATTTTTTGATTTATTATTGACGTAGTACACTCCTTTTATTTCAGTTCTACACGTTTAATATATAGCATAATATTTATGTTAAATTGGCTTTATGTCTCTTTTTAGGATTATGTACTTTAGTACTATTACATTTAAATCTATCATAATTATCACATTTATTTCGACACACATAAAATTGGTTGATGGCTGTTGACAGTAATCGTAATGTTCACAAGTGTTGTAGTATATAGACACGTAGTCCAGAGGTCAGGTCTTGGGAAAAGGCAAGAGACATGACTGACAGGACATCACTCTCGGGAAGTATTATTGTAATCTACACGCTAGCTTAGTTCTATGTAAATCTTACAGCATAACAATACACGTATGGGATTAATTTCAATATCATTACCTTACATAAAGTACACAATAATAAACAAGAATAGCAACTAACGACAGTTGTAAATTAAAAATTCTCTTACAGGTAATGGCTTTAATTAACGTTCGGTTAAAAGGGCGTATTGATTAATGAAAGTGTTGCATGTGTACATTGAGATTTGGGTTTAAAAATGGATGGACAATAACAATACATTACCACTTTGCGGAACGGTGATAAATGCAAACTAAATATTTGTATTTGAAAAGTAGGAAGTGGGTCAGCTCAGCGGTGTAGGTTTACATAAAATAGTCTGTCTATAAAGCTGGGTGGGTAAATTATGTAATGTACTCTGCACAGGTATGAGAGTTATTTTTACAACATCTTCCTGAAACCTAGTAAACAATCCGAAGAACAGAGATACACAAACACAAGTAAACACTAACCAGAAACAAGGTGTGTATAATAGTGAAAGTTTTGTAGCAATCTTGTTTGACACATGATAGAGGTTGATGGAGTGAAATTAGTAGAAAAAAGTACGAAGTATAGCTTAAAATTAACAAGTTCTCAATTGTAAAAGCTTACCATAAAATTACTCAGTCGGCATTACCATTTAAACGTATTCGTATTCCATTTTTCTAATTTCTTAAAACATAGTTTAACATTAACGTACAGCTAGCTACGACAAATAAGCAATTTTCCGTTAAATATGGACGAGGTTCCTGTTGCGCTTCGTTTTACACTTTTCCATAACACTCTTTTAAATCAAACTTGGATAGTACAACATAATAGAAGACAATCAATGCATTCCAGAAGATGCGACGGTTGAAGGTAACAGTTTACGTAATAATATCGGCGCTTTTCTTAATATGTTTTACTTGTACAATATTATCATTTTCGTGATACACAGTTTGCACATAATAGTTGATCTGATTTCCAATGTACATAAGTTTTCCACAGATAAGTCATAAAGGACAATACAAGAATTGTACAAAATGTTTTTATGTATAGTAGTCTTAACGAAAAGCACCATTTTTCCATTGTATGCATATCGGTACGTAAAGTTGTAGCTGCTCACGTGTATTAAATAAAAATAACTAAATACTTCACATGTTTAAATACCTACAACATTTTAAGGCTTGCTTAATTAGTACTATATATTAGATTGAACTTATGCTTTTTATAATCATCACAACAACATATATACCTACAAGTATGTCATTGCATGCATACACAATACGTACTATACTACTCACTAGTGAGCAAAAAAACAGGTACAGAGAAACAGAAGAGAGAAGCACTATTCTTAAAAACATGTTCAAGTCACAAAATTATAATAGTAAAAGTAAATCCAATTAACAGAGAAACTATCTATTAATATGTATTAAAATGTAGGTATATACTAGAATTACAACGTTTATAGTATGCATGCATATTAATCAAGTAGAATATGACGACAAGTATTATAAAGGTTAAGAAGAACATTTATCATGATTAAAATTAAAAGTAGACTATCTTGCGTTTTCATTTAAATCGGCCAATGGTTCAGTAGTTCAGTTCGGTGTTTCGGTATGCATGCACTATACACGAATATATTACTATTCACGACACTTAGTCACGATTCATTCATGGCACCATTCCTATTTTGACAATTAATCCACAGATTGCAATTGCAGTAAAGCGTAGGTACTTCGTTGAATTGATATTCATATTAAGCCAGACCATGTCAAAACCACTTTTTCCTGCTAATTCTATTTATATAGCTAGCATCTATGTAATATCTCTTCTACTATAGATTTCTCGACATAGATCATAAATAATTTTTCCGTTGATTTGTAAAATAGAAGAGTTTAGATTGTTGATTCATTCCAAAGAAGTTGTGACTGTGACTTGAGTCATCTTGAGTCTTCAAAAATTTCTGATGTATTAATTATATAGCGTCAAAATCATAGCTCAGGAAAAGAGGAAGATGCTTACAGATTTGCAGATTTTCTAGGTGAAGCAAAGTTACGATAACTAAATTGACATTCGGCACTTTCCTACAGATGGACATGATTATAGTGACAGAATATTCCTGTCTTACATTTGACGACAAAAGCTGTTTGTCAATTTAGCATATCGTTCTAAATTACATTGTCAGGTAGTAAGTATACTTATCTACAGCTACGGTTTGTGATGTAATATTATTTAATTGTAATTAGATAAATGCTGTGATTGTGAAGCAAACTAGGTATTTGCTCGTAATATATCAATTTAAGTATCTACAGGTAGTCGTATCTCTAATGTAGATTTATAAAGGATTCAATAGCGACAGGTACGACCCCTTGGTAGGCTATTCGTTTTCGTGACACTACACGGGCAGCAAGGCATTTTAAAGTCAGGTATGGCATTGGGTCCACCATCGTGGACAGCTTGGAGCTGGAAATCTCATCGAAAGTTTGCTTGGCATCGTTACATTCGTCCACATGAGCACCAGCCACCAGGAGAGTCTCAACTAACTCTTTAGTGCAGGATTTCGAGTCTGCAGACACGTGCAATGGCGTATTACCCTCGTCGTCTCGGGCATTCACGTCCGCTCCCACGCTCACCAGAAATTCAATAGTCTGCCAAAGTATCACGGGAAAAAAATTAGTTTAGATTCTACTAATTCTCTTGCACACACATTATATACTATAATCTAATTCACTTTCATTTTCACATTACATAACATTTAATGAAGTTACATACATATGTACAACTTTTAGCCATATGTGAAACATGCAACGCACCCACAGACACAGAAACATCAAGAGTTCTGCACAAACATAAACATGCAATCTAAGATACACATTTAGGTATATATAGATAGCACCATACGATGCGAGGACTAATAAGTCTCAAACATCCAACCCAAACTAACCAAGTTAGCTTCACTTAATAGATTAGCATGAAATAAGGTTTGTGTCACGAACCAATGCTTGAGAAAAAAATCCGATAGAAATATACCCATTAAGATTTGAAACACTCGTAATTTCCTGTCATCTGTCTCTCACCGAAGCGTAAATGTCAAAAGCCATATCATGTTTGTTATGTAAGCAACGAATGGTTTATTCAAGTCGAGGCGTTATCCCCAGTCCTTATCTGTGGCCAAAAGTAATCCTGATCTACCTTACACCTTTCTAAATATTTTAACACTCCTAGTATCCGCATTGCATACCCCAGAAAGTTTAATAACACCCGCTAAATTAAGTGGATAGAGAAAAAACTGTCAAAACAATTTCACATTTTACTTCCGCATCGGAAATCCCTAATCAACGAATATTTATCGAGTCTTTAAAATTAAAATCTGGCTCTTGCAGGATGACTGGTCTCTTGAAGAATTGCCAATAAACTGGAAGAGCAAGCCAGGACCAGACGTACACACAACACAAAGTTTCTATTTTGTACACAACTTACAATCAGACTCTCACTCACAGACTCACTCACACAATCACATTATCCCAACTTGAATACATGTGCAAAATAGTGGAGTAAAAGCAGCTCGGCTATATTTACATCAGTTCAGCTCTGTCAGAGCTATCAAGTTCTGTTTCTGGGAAGATTACAAATTCCCTTCGCCAATCTCTAAATCTCAACTTCACTCCACGTTGCATAAGCTGGTGGGAAGAACAAAAGATACCCACAACACTCACTATATAGTACATCTCTTGGCAAACATATGCACATGTATAAAACACTAGTAATTATATCCATATTATAGATATTTCAAAGACCTCTAACAATACAATCCTAAATATACATTTACATTTAAACACTTCAAAGCTTTTCTTCACTGTAAATTACTTGCTCCTATCGTAAATGAAATTTATTTCTATAATTTTATAACAATTCCTATACATCCACAATGCTTACTGTGATAGTCAATTAAAACTTTAGCAAACACTAGGTTGAATTAAGTGCGACTTTTCTTCTTATACCATACTATACCTCAACTCTAACTCTCAACTCAACCTCCAAATAACACAAGCATTAGCCTATCCTTTAATATGACTCATAGATGTAATTCTGGGAGCCACATCAATACAGAGGAGGTATGCGCTATTATTAACAATAAGCTAATTGTGAGAAAAGAGTTGGTATATTTCCCACGAGCTCTGCTACAACTGCTACTAAAAACAATAAAATTAACTAAACAACACACAGTCGTTTGCAATTTTAACTCGAGCTTATACAACTACATTAACTGCGTAACAAATTCTACTGTGGTACCGTCAAATACTCATTTCTATATAAACAAATTCCAGTAAATGACTTAACAACTATTATAAGTATCTTCTCTACATCCTCTACAGATGTCTATCGTAAATTAAAAATAAAAGAATTAATTCTCATCCTACTGGATACAACTAAATGACACGGATTAGTAATGAAAAGTTCATGGGAAAAAAAATCAACTACGTCACTCTTTTCATAAACATTCTATAAACTTAAACACTATCTTTACTACGTTGCAATGAAAACAAATCCCAACCCAACATAGCAATTCCAATAATCCAAGATGACAACTTCGCAAGCAAAACGTTACAATACCCAGGCAGTCGTACAAATAATTACTGGGTTACTGTAGCGTGCATTGAATTGTAAATTGAACATGCTTAACTAAGTAGCTAGTTCATGGACTCTTCGTGTTGGTGAACATCGTACTGACATGACAATGAATACTGACAATAAAGACGGACTTCCTAGAATTAATTCTACAACTACATTCAATTTTTGAATGAAAGCACTCTAAACCTCAATGTTAATTAAAAAAAACTACGACTAAAAACGCTAAACATATCTTATTATTGTTATTTTTTTATAATTATTATTATTTTTATAATTATTTTCCGTGCTATATTTTCAGAAAAATATTACAGAAAGGTAGTCTTATTTTTTCTTTTAAATCTTCAAAATGAATCATATTTAGTAAATGTAGTAATTAAAAAAAAATAATTTACTTTTCATACATTTACATACATGTTTTCCATCACATTGGACTAGCCATGGATAATGCAGCATTTTAGTACACAATACGAATACGAAACTTCCTATATCTATAATAATATGCTACACAGAAGGAACAAAATAAAGCTCAATACCCAATTCGACACAAGAACACGAAGCCAAGCAGGAAAGTATCACCCTGTAACGAAGGTAGTAGTGAACAAACACATAATTACTCGATGAATATTGATTCAGAACAAAATACCTTATGGGAAGGGAAGATTTTCATGGCAAATCGCCCAACACTAGAATTCTGTGATGAGGCTATGTGAAGTAAAGTCCAGCCTCCTGTACCCCTCGGCTGTGCTTTGACAAGTTCATATGCAGTCTAGAAAAAGAAGCACAATTATAAAGTTTATGCACTCATAGTGTAGTTTATTAGCTTGTTACCATCCAATGCCAACTTCAGTTAATGTTAATGCCCAAACAGCAATTACCTTTGTGTGTATTGTCATATGTAGCATAGAAGATATTTTTATACCATAACCTACAATGTAAGAGGATTGTTGAACTAACAAATTAAAAATCTTACGAGCCAGATACTCGAAAAACATCACAGCAGAGTAGAGTAATTGAGGGAGATGTTGGGCGTGTTTATTTTTGTAAATGAGTTCTTTAACTTCCTAATTCCTCTGATAATAATAAAAGTCTAGGGCTAGTTAGAAACACAGGCGAAATACTTATGAGTTAAGGGTAAATAATATTTTTATCATAACATACACGCCTGGTGCTATCTTATCCGATTTTGCATCTAGGGAAACTAATTTCTTGAACACCAATGAATAACATGTGTAGAACATGTAAACATATTAGTGCAGAATCATATTTCAGTGGAAGAAACAGAAATTTGCATACCTTACGAAATTTATAGTCCTCCTTCTTACTCTTTTGCACTGAAAGCAGTACAGTGAGTATCTGGAGGCTGATGACTAAGAGTCGGTGAAAAGATACAATATCTCGATGCTTCTCCGCTACTCTGCTCAACAGACTTTGCGACACCTCCACCTACAACGTCATTGAACAACATATTGCATTACAACACTAATAAGTCAGGTCCCGTAACTTAACCACACACCTATTTTTAACATTCTGGATTCTGAAATCGTAATAAGGATCAAATAATACAAGACATTCATAGATAATAGTTCATGTAAGTTCAACTCAAACTTACTTCCCGTACGGCCTTCCAAAAAATCACAAATGCATCGTCAAACTTTAGCACAGGCAAAGGAAAAAAAGTATTCTTCTTATCGCCCATCATAAACCAAAAGAGTTCGGCGAAAGATAGGAACGAGCCTTGGGTTAATGGACTCAAAGGCTCCAACATCCTCTGAAACAGTCACAAAATTGTCATAATAAATCAAATAATTTATCAGAAATATCCAGGTGCATATCAGAAGATAAAGTATAGTTAAGTATCTTCCTTCTCGCCCTAAACATCCGTCATGCACATTTCTAAAATATTTGGTACACACATCTACCACATATAAATTATACGAAGGAAGAAGAGTCTGTGTACCATTAACCAATATCATAGTTAGTATGTATACTTATTTAGCACAGAGAGAAGTTTCCTATTTTATTAATTGTGCAAATTTTTCAATCAGACAGATATCATTGCAAATAACATTCAACATGTTGAAATGTATTAATAATTTAACAGTAGTTTCAAATGCGAATGAGAGCGAGAGCAACAGTTACATGGTGAACAAACATTGTTTAACTAACAAAATACGTATTGAAACTTTCCGTTTAATGGTAATAGGAAAATCCTATTGCTGAAGATTTGCATTGCTGCACGTTGTACTTTCTAGCTATTAAGACGAAAATTATAAAATTAGAGAGAAACTACGCATGCAAAGTTTATGTTGTAAACACAGTGACAGTGTGACAGTATGCCACGACTTTAATTGCTCTTCTGCAGACAGAAGTCCATTTGTATGTTACTTAGAAAGTTTTACTACGAGTCAATCAAAGTCTTAAATAAAACAAATATTATTAGCATTACTTAACTCTAAGCAAGACGGATATAGTAACAATGAAATCAAGAATCTGTAACTGTTTTGATCTTATCTTATCTATCTATAGACACCAATATGCCCATCTGCACGTGTACTCTATTTGGTATGCAAATCTGTTTTTAAGTGCTTATGACAGTTTAGTTATTAGCTGAAAATCTTCTGTTGTGATTCACTCGTTTACCAACAGCATCTATGTACTTTTAATAGATATACTAAGTTTACTGTAGAGATAGATATCTCAGGTACTTTGCTATGCATAAAAGTAAAAAACTTGATTACCTGCTGCATATTTAAAGCGTACATCCAAAGGGCTATGCAACGGTCGAACTGGCCAGCATCTGCGTACACAGCCCCTCGATATCGTATGTAGTATGATGTATCCGGATGAGCAGGACCCAGGACACGTTCCCTCACCATTAAAGACTATTAAACGACCGGAGACATTAATTAAATTGTTTATAGTCTGCATGGTAAATATAGCAAGCAAGTATGACATGATGACATCCCATATGACATATACATAAGTCTTTCTATCAAGTAATATTTGGCACTTGCATAAAATAAAGATGCTGATAATTGAAAGTATCCGATCCGAGCCATAACACTCTTATGTCACCATTACCATCCATTACCAATGTGAATTGATGTTCTACTATTTGCTATAAAAATAGCCAAATTTGACAGTGACCGATATGTTATAAATAAAATCAAAACTACTAGAATGAGGACAAATCCATTTTTCCTGAACTATCAAAACAAAACCGAAATAAAAATGTGGTTATTTGGCATTGCTTCACAATATTGGCCTAACCATAATTTACAGCAGTAAGGATTCATTATCATAGTGTGAATACTGTATTTGTCAACTTATCCAAGTATTAACACTAACTATGTTGGCTAGGCTTGGCAGACAGTCGATTCTATAAATTTGCTATCTACATGCGAGATAAGAATGTTTATGTATGCAGTTACAGCATGCCCGTTAGGTTAGTTTTAGCATGCTCCATATATTATAATGTTGAGCACCTACAGCTTAACAAATGCATTTAAAAATACAAGTGTAATATTATGCATCGTGTAGAGTCCATTCTGTAAACAAATAATCCTATTTTCACTTTCATTAAAAAGAATACATACCTAACTACAAACGAAGCACTAATGATTGCAATATTTCACTTGCACTTTTCAATTTTCTCACAATGAAATGAGTTCAGAATCCCACAATTTTTTTAATCCTTGAAATAAGACTATTTGTATGCCAATACTGTGAATGAGAATCATTAGCATGTCAAGCATGTGTTGTCAAAGTATTATACTATGCGTTCTAAGTAAAAGTGACCTAGAAATACGTAATTTACTATATAGGCTGAGAACTCTTACACAGTTTAGAACTGAAAAGTTGTGTAACTTGTCCATAGAACATAGAACTTCATAAATAAATAATTACTAATACTGCATCCTACTAATCGAGACTCATCAACATACATATAAAACCTACATAAACATATTACTACCTATTAAATGGTAGACACAAATGCATACGAAAGAATACTTGATAGTGTTGGCAGACACTTCTTTAAAAATGAAAAATATAATCCTTCATTAATCATATAAAGAGAATTATAACTTGTTCCACGGTAGTATCAAAGTGAAAAAGAAATCTTGGATTTCATCCCTAGGGCAAACAAGGCTAGAGCATTTAATTAATTATCAACGCGTATTTGACTAGATGAATGTATTTGGAAGCACCCACATACATTCTCTATTGCAGCGAGAGTTTCTTTATACTTTGTCATTGAGACAAAAACTAGGTTTGAGTTTAAGGTTTAAATTTTTACAGACTAGACAAGTATGCATTACAAAGTGAAAACGATGGGAAAATTATGTAAATCTACGGGATCAGATTAGGTTCCAAAATTAGAAATAGCACAGTACCTGCATGCGCATCTCGTCAGGATCAGAAATCAGTTCATCTAGCTCTTCATACTTATCCACTTCTCTCCGCCCCTCGTAAACGGGTGATGTTCGCTCGGGTTTTGCATAGATTAACTGTCCGTCTCGATATCTAAATCAAACAATACGAATAAACCATAAAATAAGTTAAACAAATAAATTACCACTTGGTTTCACACGACATGTTTTTAGCTCAGGCAATCACTGAATTACTAAACACATTATCAAAATAAACCTCCTGACCTTTCCCCTCAACTCAAGTATTTTAATCCTCGTCCTTCAGTTGGATAAAAATTTTAAGAGCTCTCTTACTTTTAAATCAAGAGTGAACATGAACAAAGTTCCACTTTTTCTGCTGACATTGAAAATAGCTGTTGTGCTTTTTCCGACACGCTACACTTCCCGAATTAACTGTCTTCTTCTTAATTCGAGCTGCAGCTAAGCTTAAATTCTCTAACTACATCTGTCGCCCTATCATCATTGTATTTTTTCTAGACTATTACCGATTACACAACTGTTAAAAACAATACATAATAACAGACAAAGTTGGATACGGTTGTGTCCCAAACTAAAAATACATGAAGATTCTTTTGGTTGCGTTGCGGAGATGCATTTAGGCACACACGTTGGATGTTACACAAATAAAAATATTAGACATCTCCTTTATCTCGGAATTAAAATAACAACACACAATAAGTCACAGCCCATAAATACTCGCTCCCATTAGAATAATTACACTTGAAAATAGGTTTCTTACATAAGGGGAATAAACCAGATTGTTGAAGAATAAGAAAACTAAACGTGAGCTTTGCTTTAAAAAAATTAAAAAAATTCCTAAGCAATTGGACTACTTTTACTAAATATAAAGCACTACCGCATTCTTTCCCTGATAACGTCAATCTGTCTTCTATTATACAGCCAACTGCACATTCAGACATTTCAAGACTTTCAGCATGTAAATATGAAACACATGACTTTCTACATCCTTCGTTAAGTGTCTTATTTATAAAAAGCATGATTAGATTGCTACCTTAAATCCATAGCTTTCTTCCAAAACCGATGAGCCCCCGACATGTCTTTTTTATTGTCAACAAACGTTGCACCCAACAACTCCAATGCGTCTATCTTATCTTTCACAGTAACGAGAGAAGGAACTGTTAAAATATAATCTACAATATTGGCATGGCCTGCCACAGCCGCTGCTAGAAGAGGCGTCATTCCGTACGAGTCCACATCAAATTTTGCTCCTTTGGCAAGTAACAATTTCATAATGGCTAATGCTCCGGATTCGGCACAGTCATGAAGAGCTGTATTCGCTTTAACACTTTTTCTATTAATGTCTGCTCCTTTTTCTATTAAATACTTGGCTATATAGTAGTGGTTTTTGTAACACGAAATCATGAGGCAAGTATGTCCGTGTCGGTTCGCCACTTCAATATCTAATTTTCAACAATAACAAAACGGAAACACTCAGTCATTTTATTTTATTACAAAGAAAATTAAACAATTTACTAAATTCATTCCTATACAGCGCCATCAATTTCAGTAAGCAGCATAGTCATTATCTCATAATCCAATTCAATTTCTGCATTAAACATAATGACTATGAACATACTTGTTTCGCCAGACAAGTGCTAAGTAATTTTTATCAACAAAATGAATGAATTCATAGATAAGCATGTGAAAATACTTTCCGTACTGAAGCAGAAAGCAGCATAAAATAAACAAACTAGCAATCAATAGAACATTTCCTTACCGGCTCCAGCTTGAACTAGATATTGAACGATATCTAAATGGCCATCAAAGCAAGCAGCTCTCAACGGTGTAGAGTTTGTTTTTGTAGTGGAGTTAACTTTTGCTCCATTTTGTACCAAAAGATTGACTACGGAAAGATGGCCAGCAGCAGCTGCACACCATAATGGAGGTACCCCTTCTATGGTCTCCCCATCGAAAATTACTGAAATAAAAAATATGTCCAAATTAATATGGAAATATTCGGCAATATAGGAATTAGCAATTCGTAATTTTCATATAAATTTTACATATAAAATATGACTTATGAATACAGTAATTGTTTATAGTAACCCTTATTACTACGTTCAATAAGCCAGGTAAATCTGATCTTAAAATTAACGTTGTGCTATCCATATCTTATTCAACCTGAACCCATTAACAGAAGATGGAATATATTAGTAGTATTTGTATATTTTGGATTGGATCTCAACAATTAACCTGCTGCGAATGACATGACGTATGCTGTGATGATGATAGTACATTTCGCATGACTTGCAAGATTTTCTTAACAACAACGCGCAATGGCTAATGGCTTAACTAATCCCTTTTCCATTACATTCTCATTGCTTTAATGCGTTCTGTCACTAAAGTAGATCTACGAAATACGCGTAATTTGTAAAATTATAATATTAGTTAGAACAAAATAGATAGAATTTGTTTTGGTTGGTGTAAGATTACCCACCAATTAAAAGTTCGTAGTTCTTGTTCTTAATTCGCAAAATCAAATTCCGTACTACAAGACAGTGAGGACTAAGGGGATATGAATGCGCTTCCTATACGAATTTATGCAGTTTGTGTGATAGTAATAGGTAATACATTACAAGCTTCGCACTCCAGCTACGCTAAACGATGGCATTATTGCAGAATCATCATCTAGTATACATACGTAATACAAAACAAGAAACAAGTCCATCACTAGTGCCAGTGCCTTCCTCTTCCCGTTTGTAGTTAATCTTCCCCAGTTTATTTTTAAGCTGTCAACTACAACTCAAACAGACATAAGTATTCATGCATAAACTGACTCCACTCATGAGTTAATTTGACTCTAGAGAATCGAGACTTACTAACTTAAGTAAGGAAAGTTCACTAAAGTACATACAACTTAAGTACAATGACTCTGTGACTCTTTTTCACTCGCCAACATAACATCTCCAAATCAACTGTCTGATATTCAACATACAATACCTACACTAATAAAAGAGACAAATATAAAACAGACAAATATGTATAGCATACCATTACTATTATACACCAACGATCGCAGGCTATTTTTCGTCAACTCAAAATGAAAAACATTGCAGAAGAATGTCACAAGGAGCCAACAACAAAGGATAGCACATAAATGTAAAAACGTAATACATGAATACATAAAGAAAGATATTCAAGTCAGACAACAACGTACAGCTTGTATCCAATTTATCTTAATTACGACTCTGTTGATGATGGTTAAAAACTTCAAAGCTCTCTGTGCATATCTTCCGTGCTATGAACCATTTAACGTAAAAGAGAAGGGTCAAATTACACGAAACCACCTAATGAATTAAAAAACATGCAGTTCCTACAATTTATCGCAAACTACTGTTTGTAGGTATTGTTTGTCTGTCTAATCATTATTCATACGCACAACAAAGCAATAGGACAGATAGCAGTTGAGTTGAGTGTTGTTTGTTGGATACAGATGACTGCGCGTGTACATGCTACACTACATTACCTTATTATAACCCAACACTACTACACTTTATACACCTTAGCTATTTATACAGAAAGTTCTGCAACCTTGAGGTTTTTTGCCAACTTAGAGAATGAAAACCCAAAGTAAATCTCACCTAACTTGCATGGCAAGTTGATAACATAGAAGAAGCATTTAAAAACTATTGTAAAATGATAATGAGTGACTACAATAATATTATTACTACCCCTGCGATTCTAGACATACATAATCCAGAATCCAGACATACTCAAACTACACTACCTACCATGTTAAAAAGGACCATTTATTATTTATACTGTAGATTGCAATGGCATACACAATTATAAACACCTTTGTACGTTCATTTTGCAGCGAATGTCGAGTCTCAGGAACAAAAGTGGAAAATTAAATAAATATTGTGCATAACATAAGTATAAATACACATAGGAAGACAGTGAACAGACTTGATTTGGTTACTAAAAAACATGAAAATTGCAATACAAAGTAAATACAGAAAAGCTACATTTTGTACTGATATATAGAATATATGTTCTATGATATGAACTATATCTAATCAATTGGTTGTTTTTATGACAATATTAAAAGTTTAAGGAAATCACGTCTACTGACTGCAAAGTATCAAGTCCATTTTAGATGCAGATGGTCTTTAAAGTCTCAATCTTCGCTCTTCTTGTTTTTAAGACTGAATAAACTTCAGTAATCTTATTAGTATAATTCTCCTCAACTGACTAAATTGCCCATTTGATAACATATTTATAAATAGTGTCCTGAATACTGAGCATCATTGCAAAACACTAACAATGGTATTCGTCCCTATCTAATTTCATTAGTCTTTGCTTGGTATTGAATTTGATTTTGGGATGTAATCACCAACATAATTTTTCATAATTCTGATTTCTCCATTATAGTTATTATATTTAGCAGTCTCCAAATATTTAATGCTAAGATTCTAAAAATTGAAAAACTATTTCGGAGAAATTACAATTTAGTAATCTGCACAAGGTGCATAATATGCCATACTAATGACATGGTTAGAGAGCAACTCACATTCGATTTGCACAAAGATTCTCTATTTTAATGGTAGGCAGACTCAATTAGTACCCAATCTATGGCATGTGGGGACCTGTGGAACGACATTGCTATCTTCTTCGCAAAACTTTATGCATGGAGAAGGGGGAAGCATAAAAGACCTTAGCCTTAATAGTCATGATTTTTTTTACGCCAATGTATCTGTAGTATATGTATGTATGTATGAGTGTGCATATTTATATTATACACACTCATAGTAGTAAAGAAGATTTATTATGGATGTGGTATATACGATAATATGGAACAACCTTGAGAAAATGAAAGAACTGATGCGTAAACTTGTATAACAAACACAAAAGCTAGAATGATACAGTGATACAGAATCCTGTGAATACCATAACCAATGCTTGCTACAAAAGCTGTCTATGAACGTGTGCTTAGCATTATATTTTATTCACCAGGAACTGGTCATTCTATAGTTCTACGAAAAAATGATTTCATATAATTAAGATTAAATGTACAACATATATATCAAAAGGTTCTTTACATCAATTAGTATCACCATAATTATCATATGCCATACTCACATTGATTCCGAGTAGTACGCTGGGCAATACTACGCGTACGGTTTCAGTCCACATTCAGTTTGTCTATATAGTGACTAGCACAAGCGTCTGTACATAACCAAATTTGACTTTAGATGCTATGAATGTGTTTGCTTTCAGTTTAAATTTAATAATAATAGACGAATTTAGTATTTTCGTGCATCCTATAATAAACCGGCAACGCAATATCCCATTTACAAATAGTGATTCGATCTTAAGTACGATACTAACTCACAGTGTCTGATTTACTGTGTGTCTATAACCCCCAGGTTCCTTCACATTTTCCAAAAACAACTACAATCTAAAATAATTACATACCCATTGTCTTTTTCTATCTGCATCTGATTGTTTAGTAGGAGACCTAAATGTTATAGGCTAAACAGATATTATGTTGTATATTATGTATTTTACGTGATATTACATAGTTTGGTATATTAATATGTTTATAAATAGACCCAATATACACTTAGTTCCTTAACAATATTATGATAAACTCAACTATAGCTTAGCTTTATAGCAATTAATCTCCAAAAATGGAAATGCAATTGTATTCAGGAAGTTTAAAAGAGATTTTAAATTATGTCAAAGTCAAGTAAACTATTATGATAAAACAATTATAGTATACGGCAAATAACATTCAGCAGATATCATGTGTCTCCATGCATAAAACAAAAATAAGTTCACTTAACGTATACGACAGCTATATTATTATATACCTACATTACACGTTCATTGTAAGTCTAAAGAAAATATCCATACCCATTCTAGTTGTTTAGCTGTCATGCGAGAATAATAATATGTCTAGTTTTCTTGAATTTCTTGTACTGTTCTGTGAATGCTGCAGTAATGTTATTGCATACTGCATATGAATGAAACATATAAAAACTTAGTATAATGCTGAACTGACCCTTGAACTAAATTTGTAGCGGCGAGTAAAGAACAATGCAGTATTCTGAAGATATTTATACAGATTGCAATATTACACCTAATTACTTTGTCAAAAGATAAAATCGCTTTGCTACTCAACCAAACTGTAGATCTTAAACCTCAGCACAAAACTATCCTCTCTTATTTCACTTCATATCCCTAAGCATTGAACTTCATGCTTTTTCATCGAAACGACGTGAAAGGGTACATTAAATACCAATAAACCAAATGATTTAACAACATGCTAAGCAAATATTATTGTTACAACCAGTGTACATCCCTCATTCACATAAAGTTTCAACAAATCTATTACATCAGTAATAAATTAACCTACATTACAAGGCGAAAACAAAATTTCCTTTCCTAAATAGCAACCAAGTCTCTGTATTATATTCACATTGTCACCACTGCTTCGGTCGCCATTACTTTCACAGATTAATCAAAGTATGAAAATAGAAAACGTAACGTTTAATGAATACAAATAAAGGAACCTATTAATTCAGAATGATTGTTTGCAACTATATAATATGCTTTTCCTGATCCACCGAAATGTTCACGACTAATTAACAATCTGTGCTGCAAAACTAACTAATAGTAAAAAATTAACCAGTCCAAGAATTTACCTTCTGTTCTGTTGGTGGACAGGTAACACATTCTATCCGAATTACTCCATAAAACAGATATTATCACACAAGCGAAATATAATGACAAACCAACTTTTAGCCAGGTAGATCTGATTTAAATAGATACTGACTTTGGTTTTGGCTGGTACTACTAAAACTAAAACCAAATTCGATATAAAACAGTTGACAGTATAAAATGAAAGTGCTGATAGACCTAAATAAAAAGGAGCTCACGTCACATCAGATAATAATATGATCATGCATATGACACGATGGGAAATTTCCTGAACTTGGCAACTTGGACACATTCCAATATTTATACTTGAGAAGTGCTGTAAAATATAACGAGGCCATCTGAAAATATGACCCGCACCCGGCAGAAGAAAAAACAATTTCCTACTCTCTTACACAGCATTTCATTACGGAGAAGTTGTATTTTATAACTGCACTACATTTCTACTTTCCACTTAAGCCATAACATTTGATCTAACGTATACTGCAACATTTGAGGTTAACCAATGTTCACGTTTTCGAAGATTCGTAATTTATAAAGCTAAATATAACAAATTTATTATTCATTGCATTGAGTCAACATGATTACCTGAGCCTACGAGCTCCACATCAGCTCCACAGTTTTTGATGAGATATTCGGCAACATCATAGTGTCCATTACGGCACGCAGCAATCAATGGGGTTGCTCCAGCTGTTTTACTTGACAATAAGTATATTCTTTCGGCTTTCGGACGATGCTCCAGAACATTCTACAATGACAAAGAAATATATTATATTATTTTTGTATGGCAAGTACTACAGCCATTAGTCATAGTCAATATCACATAGTGCTCATTCTAAAGTCTAAAATACAGGATGCATACTATTCTCTTAACAAAATCAGTTAGTCGATAATTCAATACTAATAATATTATCTTTACACAAAAACATCAAACAAATGCTACGTTTACGTTATAGGTTACACGTCTACACTTCTTACATAGCAGATTGCGGAGTACGTATATATAGAAGTTAAGGTAACAGATATTCACTATTTACAATTTTATAACTCAAACGAATATACCTACGAGTGTCCATGCACCAGAAAAGACAGCATAATATTATAGTCTACTAAATACAAAATGACTACAAGTCAAATGTAGTAGAAAACTGACATTATACAATAAATGCATGCGATATAGGTCAAATCATACCACATCACAAAAAATTTGCGTCAATGGGCTTCTGTGTCCCCTTTCTTTTACTTTTTGTCTGTACAATATGTATACAAAGCAAATCCTACATGAACTAATTGCAACCCCATTTAGGTTAAAGTTTGCATTTATAATATACAATAGTCGTTTTAAGTTCGTGGTTGATTCATGTTCAAGATCATCTACAAACCCTAAGTAATGCTAGGGAAATAAAAGCGAACGTAAAATCCTCATCCAACAGGCAGAAAATGTTGTTTGGTCACTTTTACTCTCATTCAGAATTAGTAATAGGTAGTATCTGAGTATCTTTCCTACCTCAAAACTTGCACAGTTTGTAGCTAAACTACTTGCATTGTGAATGGAATGTCCTTCCTTACAAAATATAACCTAGACATGTTTTGCGGCACTTGATAATGTGTTACTTTGCCGTTCCTTACAGTCAACCATGTAGCTTATTTGCCACTATATTATGACAAAAACTTAACTTATGCATTCTAAAATATATAAGCATATAAATAAGAAATAACGTTTGCAAAATGCACTTTGAATATAAACACTTCTAGTCATTCCATTCCATAAGACTAAAATATTTAGTCCAATATGATCAAAAAGTTGTGTGTGATGATGAAAAAGTGTGATAAAGTGGGTAGGACTTAAAGATAATACATTATCGGGCATGAAATTTTCCAAAATTAATGACTATTTTACTATATACTTGTACTTATCGCATCTGCATGTATCCTCAATCCTCTCCACACCACGTGCTTATTGCATTCAAGTACGTGATAAATTGATAACACAAGTAGGATAATATAAAGATAAAAAATGTAAAATTACCTTGATTAAAGTCAATTTTCCGTGAGATGCAGCGTCAAAAATTTGAAGCTCCATACTTCATTGCGTAAGAAACGCCAAAGAATAAAAGATTGTTGTAGCTTGAAAGCTTTAAATTAAATCCTTTAGTCCGCTGTCTTTGGTGTTCACCTCAATAATATGTCACAGTCACAGCTTTAGTATCTGACGAATTCGGCAGACAAGATATATATCGTAGATATGTTCACTGTTGTCTCTAAATAAATAATAGGAAGGCACAGCTAAATTTTTTGTTGAGATTTTGGTTTTCCGTGCAGAAATGTTTCGCTTTTGTTCACGCTATTATATTTTATCCTAATCTATAAAATGTAATTATATAGTATAATTACTTACGAGCAGCAGCAGAGACTTGATTTCCTTTCCTCCAAATAAAAATTAAACCGATACAGTTAGATCACTGATAAAATTATTAGCAGAACTGCACCTCTTATCCTTCTGGTAATCTAATAAAATGTGAACTTCAGTATTCCCTGCTCCAGTTTGTTTTACTAAACACCGACGCACAAAAATACTCGGAAATCCCCCTAATGTACTTTAATTATATGGTATATTATGTCACTTGCACAACATCTATTTCTCATGCAAACAATCGCTTGACGGTGATTCTATATTGCAGTTAATACAATTTCTTCATCCCAGCTTTATTACGCTCAGCAGAATTGTATCGCTACTGGATCGCTTCTTCTATCCGTACAGGATGATGGTGCTTCGGTTCACTCCAATTGAATTCTGGGTAAAATTGGACCAAAATAAAACTTATCTTACACATTTGCCAACTGCTAGATATTAGTTTACTTTAGAGTTCAGTCAGCAAAGTTGAGTTGAGACTATCTGTTCCATACGAACACGGTAAACTTAAGTATCAGAAAAGTTGGCGTCGACTCACAACCACCAGAACGTGCAACCAACCTACGTATATTTAAGCAAGCATTATAGATAGACAGACAGATACGTACTTAATACTAATAGCAGTGCACAAGTACAATATAGATATTACATACAGCTTTCATACAACGTAAAAAAGTAGAAACATTACACTATCTTGGTTGGTACTAGAACACCATTTTCGTTTAGGCAGATAAAACTATAGCCTGTCAATTATACCGCTTTTAACAGACGTCTACAAGTACTAACTGAATACTAAATTGTTAACACTACTGCTACTATACTGCCGGAGTATTAAAGTAAAGTGTTATATTTAACGTAAAACCAAAATTGCAATATATTATGAAGCAGGTATATACGAGCACATCAGATTTCTATATAAAACATGCACATCACCAGGAGAGAACAATACATTACAACGAAAAAAACTAAAGCTCTAGAAGATAAATAGATGTATATAAGTTGCATTAAGGCAATCAAACTAAACACATACAAGCAGATATATATTTGTATTTGTATATAACATTATACATTATACATATCGGAGCATTGGAGTATACATGTAGTACGTAGAAATAGACATTAGAGCATAAATACGTTTAGTGTATTTGTATTTACTACATATTTTAAGTTAGAAAACAAACGCAAGACATACAGCAGACTATGATGATCCGCAAAAACAGCGAACGAAATCACACAGCACTGTAGGTTAAAAGATCCGAGAGATGAGATCAGGTCGGGCTACATAGGCTGCACACCAGCAGACTACCTCACTCTGTAAACTAATAACAGAGCAGTGGTTCAGCTTGCATAATACTAGTTAGTCACTAGTGATGTTTTGTTTGTTAGTTGGAAACAGCAACAGCACAGCCGGAAATCCTACGAGTCAGGAAGCCAAAAACCAAAAATAATCAAGTTAACTTTTCGTTCAAATGATGTTCAGCAAAAACATACCTTTCTACGTAAATAATACGCTACTATTTTAACTGAATTAAATCGTGTTGTACCAAATAATGTAAACACACATTCAAACTACTTGTGCACCCTAACACAAGGCGAAGAATATACACAGCGTAAAATAACAAAAACATCTCTCTAGATTTCAAGAAAATATTCAACCCAATTTTATCTACGTCTCATTGTTAGAATCAATGGAATCTTTATAACATATACTGGTGAATAGCATAATGTGGCATTGCATGGGCACATAAAAAATGCTTAGACTATTTCTCCACATCATAATATGTTACGACGAATGTTACATATGCTTAAAATACATAACATTAACGTTATATATAACGCCTAAAGCCACACTGAATGTGTCTGATGCGACCATTAGTACTTAAATAATAATTTATCGTAACAATACCATACCACCGACCAGAGACGGGCATACAGTATACGATATCGTATAGAATCATATTTACTACTGGACTAAAAGAACCATAAGATGAACAGTAATAGCATCTTCGCTTTAAACTCATAACTTCAAATTAATGTCTAGGAACACTAGGAAGTTACAGTTACACTGACACTGATTAACAGTAATAAAGATATTTATAAATAGTTAGTCAGTTTAAGTAAAAATTGTAAATAACAAGATACTTTGCTTAAACCTCGAGAAATATATACAAACCTTTGGAAAACCATAACCACATTCCTTTGCTTTATATCAAACTATATATGCAAGCCATACAAACAACTCCTCTATCCTATATAATAAAATACAGATATATAAATATATACCTCCCTTGCCTTGCCCTTTTCTACACGAAAGTATTGCTGGTGTATTAAAGGAAAGACATAATGTGGGCAGTAGTATAGTGAGTGATTGTGATTATATAGATTAGAGAGTACCATTTAGTTGGTCTTAAACTTATAAATAAAGTTGTCTCGACACATTGCTTTGAATGAATAGGTACTTTTATATTTTATTTGTGTATTTATAATGTATTATTATTGCTTGTTAATAACAACAGTGAGCAAGAACATAAGTGAGACAGCGAGAAAATGATGACAATGACGAACCATCTATTTTATTTTTAAACTTATTGCTGCCACTTGTTTTCGAAGATTAAATAACCATTTGAATCATAGAGCCATCCTAAAGTAACAAAAGTAGCAGTGAAACAACCACTTACTGACCAAACAAATAATGATACTTTACATAGAGTATGCAGTACATGTACTCAGATAGAGTAGTGTAGTGTGGTATTGTTAATTGCTATAATATCCTATCTAACCTAACTATGATGTTCTGTCCTGATCCTATGCTTACAACTTTGTGTAGTATACACCTTCTATCTACGTCAACACCAACATAACAAGCTCACTTCAAGGTTGGCATAAAACCTTAGTACCCTACTACGTGTGTGTAACGATTTATACGAGTAAAATTTAAAAAGAATTAAATTATATATCACATTGAATCCTAGAAAACATTCTAACACATTAGCAAGTTAATTTGGTAAATTATACTCAGAAGTTTTGCCCGCACAATAAACAACAGACAAAGGGAGTTAGTTAATGAAGACTACCTAATAATAATATTATTGCTATTAACACAAACACATCTTATTAAGTATTTCCAAAAATATTTAGAAGACCCAGATTAAAACACCACAATTATCAGAAAATACGTTTAAGAATATGACTTGTATTTTCATCCGATATACCCCTAATACATTATTCCTATGCCTAGCCTCTATTTTAGTATTTTAGACTTCAGTTTCAGCTTTAGTTCTGTTAAGGAGCAAATACTAATTTTGTAATAAAATCTTAAGTTAATAAGAATGAACACTGAAACATACCCAACAGCTCACTCACAAGATTAACCAGTTGCTTCAGCTGGCAAATACAATCAGGCGTAATAAATTTAATGACGATGCTTCGCCCTCAACAACCAGAAACCAACTGGATTTGAGTTGTGAGCTAGGAACTGACACCAACATAACAAGAGAAGAGTCGAGTGCGAAGAGTACCACCACCACCATAAAAGTAGCATAATACACATAAATACAGCTGCAATGCAACTCTGCAATAACCCCACTTCATACATTATTATGCAAAGGTAAGTAAGGATAATGGTAAGTGATAATGTACACTGTAGCCATCAAAACCTACAAACCAATGCTTAATAAGTACGCTGGCTAACGAAAGACAAGGTTCTATTTCTATCTATATGGAAGGCAACTTAAGTACAAAAGATTATTCAAGTCGCAAGAATATAAATTATAGTTTATAAGCGAAAGATACATACCAAACGCCTAATATCAATATTATGAGCATAAAATTACTATTCATTTTGTCATTCAGCAACTAAACGCGAAAGGTTGGCTTCACAAGACTCTCTCAAAGTCTTCACTCTTCACACATTATATGTATAAATAATATACCTATAAGTAAAGAATGTTATGTAGTAAATACTTGCTAAGTTGAAATAGAGTAAGCTTCAAAGATATATTATCACATCACAAATGTTATTTTATTATTGACCACGCTGATTAGATTTTAGGCATAGAAAAAAATTCCTCCACTTTGTTCCATACCCGGCAGGCGGGCACTCTCATTTTTTACATAAAAGCCTTGAAGTCTGATTTCAGTTTTAGTGGTCTTAATTTAGGTAAATGAATAATCTAGGTATATACTCATTACATGCCATTGCACTAGCAGAAATTGTTTTACTGCTATTTTTAAACTTTTACGAAATTCTTTTTGATTTGGTGTAAATTCTAATCAAGAGTTCATTAAATAATTCATAATTAAAAAATTACATAAACTGGAATACACCCACCTACCATTTTTACTTTAGCTCTTGCATAATATAATACTATCTGTAGATCCTAAATCATGCATGCATTCAGCATTCCGTACTGCCAAAGGTACCAAAATGTAAATGATTGCTATTATAATTCCAAAGCATACATAATACATACATACATATTTTTTGTTCATGATAAATGATAATAAGGGGAAAGGTATTTTTCCACCATATATAATAAAAGTTTGCAGAAAAATTCCGCCCACGGTTAGGCAGATAAGCACCTTTCTAAGGACCAAGGCCTAAGGCCAAGAATAATTTGTCCTTCAATTTAATCCTTATACTACACACTAGATTTGGCTATAAAAGGTTCTTGACTAACTTTTAAGAATTTATGCCATAATTTCGAATTTAGTTTTTTTCTGAAGAATCATTTGGAATGCTATTGACTATTGACTAATCTGACAGTAAGCTGTTCCATCCAAACCAAAATAACATTGGGCAATTGCTAACAATTGCTCATTATTCGAGTGGAATTCAATAATATAATAATAAACCATAAACTGTCGAAATTCGACAGTTTATTTTACTTTTGCTCTAACTCTATTCTTTACAATAGACGTTTTCACCCCACCAAAAGTGCCTAACCGTGAAAACGTCAATTACGATTTCAAATGCAAAACTATAGCAAAATATAAAAAATTGGATACGGACTATGGACGATTAAAGTACATGTCTAAATTGTTTAAAAGAAACTATTACTCATTTCAACTGATGCAAATGAAGCATTGTCAATTGTTTGTAGTTGGTGGTACGGCAAAATTATAAAATTCAGGACTCACGGTCAACGGTGTCAATCTGTTAACTGTTAACTATTGTTGATGATTGTTAAAGATTTCCCCATACAAAACGACCGAATGGAAATGAAGAACGATTTCAAAACTTAAATTCAAATCAGTTAAGTTAAGGGCTGGATAAAATTGAAATTGCAGACTGTCAATTGTGGAGTGTCCGGATGTCCGTGATTAAATCTTCTTAGAGGGGAGGGTTGGAGTGCACCAATGAGTGTCCTAGTCCTAGTGTCCAGTCTTTGTAAGTGATGAATGTTCCTGAAGAATTGAATCAATAATACTGTGTCCACTTAGTCTGACCGTGACCCGTATGTATTCCGCTTGAAAAAGTTGTAAACGGATATGGTGACGATGAAATGACAACGAAGATACAAATCACATAACAACTTAGTCACAAAATAGTAGCAATCAGCAGCAGTTTTTAAAATTAGGCAGTTTAATGGTTCCTGCTGATTCCAGTGAGCTCCAGGTAGATCAGTAGATCCTTTGTCCGCTGATCTGGAAAAAATTCCATTATACTGTAACACCTTTGCATACAAACAATATAATGCAGGGAATCAATTCAAGTTGAATCAGCAGTATGCGCCAAAAGTCTCTCGAACGGTACGCAGTGCCGAGAATAAGAAATCAATGAATTTCGTGAATCATTTGTTGTGAGATGGAGAGGGGAGAGAGTGCCACTTGTACTAACTCTGTGCACGTTTGATACGATAGTAAACGGGGAGGAGTTCCTGCAAAGATCTGCCGTCGGATAGGCTCTCTTAGGATATTTTAGTTAAGCGGACCTATGGGAGGCTGTTATCGACAACCGGTACGTGTGGACCTTAGCTCTCAGATTTCTTGGTATAGAACTGAACGGAGCGTAAATCTACTCGCGCTTGAGACTTTATCTGGAAGGCGAAGAATGTAGTTTGGAAGCTCAGAGTCCATTGCTTGCCTTTGTTTAGTGCGAATCAGTTTGGTGTGAGACTTTGTCTGTGCGGTTCTGTAGCACAAGTAGCTCTGTGAGTTCCTAGATTCCTCGAAAAGTTAAAATAGTAAATATTATTTGTTATTATGTAAGCAATTCATAATTTTGTGAAGATATTTTACAAAAATCTGGATATTTAGCTCAAATGGTGACTTCAGTTTTTGTTTTACTACTAGTGACTACAGTGACTTGTTCGTGTTTTTAAAGAATTTAAAGGACTATATATAAGCAGTTATTTACGCATCCACATTTCATAATATTTATGAATTTCATTTGTATTCTCAGTTAACTTGAAGTTCATTGTGTACCGGAAGTAAGTAGGTTAATTACGTAATGTATAGAAAGCTCCATTGATGGATTAAAAGTGATCTTACATTTGACTTTGGTTCGAGCTATACAAAGCTGTGCTGCGGATAAATACAACTTTTTGACGGAGAAATATATATATGTACGTATGTATTTAATAACACAATACAAATAGTACGAAGCCAAAGTATTTCTACTTTAATTTCAATTTGGAATTTCTTTATTTTGTGTATTAAAGAAAAATGTATCCGGCTCCAACGAGACATCCACCCGCTGGGGTAAGCAATATTCAATATTTTTTATATACTTATACTATACTATAGGTATCCATTGATTTCGTCATGTCGTTTTATTTTTAGGAGTATGTAATTTAGTAACTTTTAATTGATACCCCATACTCAATTTACAACAAAATCTAGTGGCATGTTTAATGTATAAAGCGTATAGTGTATTGGCCATGGCTATGCAACCGCACCGCTAGGTAATAGAGGGATAAACATTTTCTTGCTTTGTTGTAACTTGAGAATTAAGCCTTTGAGACTGAGACTATTCTGTACTGCAGACTGCAGAGTAAATATTTATGGCATTTATCTGTACAATCGAAAAATATTTTAGAATTGTAATGATTAAAGTTATTTTCATTACACTTACAACGTTTTAGGAAATTTTTTAACATGGTCACAATCAATTTCGCAGACTAAAATATACACTCGGGTTCTATACATTTATTTTTTCCTATGCAATTCAAATTTAGCAACTTAGCATAAACAAAAGTAAATTGAAAAGACCAGTCAGATCAGGTCTACAGTACAAACTACAACTACACTACATTGGAATTCTCAAATATACAGATAAAAAAGCATTATGCATTGCATATGGCATATAATGGATATATCCAAAATATGCATTTATATGTAATCCATATTATCTAAACATTACTTGGGATATTTATGCAAATGTGAGTCTGCTAAAGTCACAATCACAAATCCGATTTTGTCTTCTATGCATTGCAATAAAATAAAGTAGGAAAAGAATAAAAAATTATTTAACACGCAATGCTTCAAAGCGACGGCAAATTGTATGGGTAAAATAGGTCTGCCATAGAATTGTGAACGAGCCATGCTAAGTTCTATCTAATACCATACTAATACTAATGAGCTGTGTCATCTGGTTTTACCGAATCAGTCGTATTTTTAACTTCAAACAAAAGGATAGGAAGAAGTTAAACCATACTTATGTCACTTGACACCTGTGCATGAATATGGTGTATGGCTTTCCGTAATACCGCGTCAATACTCCAACTCTTAGTGTAGTTAAAAACGTAAATGGAGTTAGTTAAAACATATCTAAGCAGCCAAATTTTTAAGGATATCCCCCGTTACTTCAAAATTCAGAGCAAACTTTTGTCTGTCTCCGCTGAACGAGATTTATTTATATATTTACATGTGCTACTCATTTTAGCAATTATCGACATTGACAATGCTTATTGAAATCTCCAAAAATATACAACATTTAAGTCTTTTTAAAAGGTTTGATGTAAATGACTTATTTCTTTTAAAGGCCCCTCCGTCCGGTGGAGGACCCTTGAAGTTTACCATTGCCGAAACGCTGGAGAGAATTAAAGAAGAATTCAATTTCTTGCAAGCTCAGTATCACTCGTGAGTTGAACACTATTCTTAATTTTACTGCTCCTTTTTTATTTAATTGGTTAAATGCTAGTAGAATTGCCTAATAATAAAACGTAACATTTAGTAATGGATAAAATATGAAAAATATAGGTTTGCCATAATTACAGATTAGAAAATGTAATTGCAGAATTTAGACAACTATGCTTATAGTATAGTTGGTGTATATAGTAGGCAAGGCAAAGTAAGTATGCACTATCCACAGTTGAAGGAGGTAGTGAGGGGCAAGTGCAAATGGCACTTGGCATGCAAGGTAAATAAGGATAGAGCATTGTATGTATGTAATGTGTTTATTCCCGACTTTACGCTCATTAATTGTAGTAGTACAGTACAAAGTACAATACGTATATAACTCAGAACTTAAGTACCATGTGTTGTGTACTATTATGAAGATGGCAATTAAAAATTGCCAATATTTTTAAATTAATATCATTTCAACTTCAACTCAACGTCCACATGACAAATATCGATTACCAGATTCAAATGATATATTACTCATATACAAAATACATGTTATAATCTTCTTATAATTTTACACTTTTAACGACGATTTTTTGAAGTTATGTAAATAAGCGAATGAGTAAGAGTAGTGAGAAATGCAATAATCGATTACTTGATACCTGGTCAACTTCTGTCATTATTTATGTGGTTATTTCATCTTGTACATTATGGACTCATTTTAAATGATAGTGTACATTAAATGCGTTTTACTTCATGATGATTTACACTTCTTTTGCAAGTCTAAGCAGTACAAATAAACCTATTTCTTACATAAAAAACGGCTAATAAAAACGGAAAGACCACTAACAAAATAAAATGTTGAGGAATTGTCACAAAATTTGCAGTCTGACGTAATCATTGTTTGAATATTCACCTAAGTTTGTATTACCCCAGGTACTACAATTTCGCACATTCGTACGTACGTGTAAACGAAGCGTAAATTATAATAGTAGATCATTGTTAATTTTGTTTAAGATAATTTAAATTCACAGTAATTGTCGCATTTCTCATTTTTTTAAAGTAAAGACAAGTAGTGTCATATAAAGCATAAATAGGTACTTACATGCGTAGATTTAAGTCGTCACCATTAAATGTAGGATAAAATGTAAAAGTATAAAGATCTCCTTTACAATAGTGCTTCATACTTCATATTACACTACAAAGGATGTACAATGTATACCACGTTTTGAGTTGGTCGGCGAACGCGTTCGAACGGAGTGAGGAAAAAAGGTTTAGTTTACTTCATCTACCCATCATGGCATTGCATTGTAGGAGACAGCAAAAAATGGTTCAAGAAAAGTTGTTGTATACCTCTGTTTTGTTGTTACGCTCTACACGGTATCATATCCTTAAGTTATTCAAGAACTGAAAAGAAATAGATGATGATGATGAATCATGTGAGCCTGGACAATTACCACTGCTGTATCTGTATAGTATAGAGAAATATATCTGTGAAAATATCTTTAGTACGTATCAGTGCAGTAGCATGTACTTATAACTTGCAATTGCAATGCCAGTGTTTTTGTTCTTTACTTTTAATCAACACAAGACTAATGTCATGAATAAAGTATAATTCAGTACATGTCTCAATAAATCTATTGTTTATAGTTTAATGTAAAAAATGCATCCTGCACCTACTATATATATTATTATACATAGTAAAACAATAGTAAAATTTATTCCATTGGTGCACTCTATGACAAGGTACGAAAGCCGAAAGCCCATCACAGATCCCTAAATAAATTCTTCCAGATTTTATAGAAAAGTACGAATGAAATGTTGGCCAGATTCTACCGACACTGCGTCATGCGTCTAGTTGATGAAGATGATATGATGTACTTTTAGCGGAACAATGTAAAAATTCTCAGAATGTGGGAATGTAACTGTTGTGCTAGGATAATTCTGTCATCCATAAAAATGCTTCTAAAACTCTATTATGTAATTATGTTTATGTGCAAACTTACTTCCACTGATACTACTATTAAGTATTTAATTATCTTCTCGAGGGGTAACTCTAATGTCTTCTAAATAACAAGCACTTACAGTCGTAGTAGTCAGTAGTGGCAAGCGTGTGGTGTAAATGTGCACACAACTATGTAATTATAACTTTATTACAATAAAAAGTACAAATATAGAGATGTAAAAATGTAAATGCATTTTTGTAACTAAAAGCCAAAATGATCTTGGTTTGGCTAGTTGTAGTTGGGTTGAGATAGTTAGGAGAAATAAGGCAAGAATTGAGATAGAATGTGTATGTACTTTTAAATTTATTTAGAACTGAGCATGTTGGTAGGTTAATTTCAAATCATGGTGTATAATCGTCACCGACGAACGAAGCATGACTTATACTTGACTCGGTGGTTGAAGTTAACTGGTTAGATAAGAAGAGAAGAATAGGCGAGGTTGGGACAGACAAGCTTCGCTGAATTGAGTGGAATGAAATGGACTTCAGTCAGTAGGCATTCTTCTGAAAGTTAAATCTTCTCGGTACGGTTGGCTTTGGTTAGGTAGTTGCTCCAGCCACAGGATTCTCGTGGTTGCATCATCACATAATCTTCAACGAAATATAGAATTGGGTCTTACAGGGTTTCAGAATTTAATCGTTAACACTATCGGCTAACAAACGAACTCATATAACATGTATTTAATATTTAGAATACCTATGTTTTGATTCTCCTGCAATGAACCGTTTTCAATATTTCATTTCATGTGTATATGATATTTATGTTTATATAATATTAATTATTGTGTATTACTACTTCAAATTCTAGTGTCTAGTCGCCAACTTATTTGTGGGTAGTTCAATAGTACTCTAGTACTGTGTAGTAGTATTACGGTATGAAATAATACGCACTACTGAACATTTGCTTTTAAAGTTCGTTATCCGTACTTAAACCTAGACTAGTTAATATGCGTATATCCACCACATGTACTCTATTCTCATGTTTTCAATCGACTTATTTCAATTGTATGACTAGATAATTTGGAAGGTAATAAATATGTAGCAAACAAGAGTCAACTCTATAGATACTGCGGACATCACTGTAAACCAGTTGGAGACAAAATGATAACATGACACTCATACAATTTTGATTTTACAGATTTATAAATATTTTTGTCTCTAAAGGAAAAAACGAATTTGTACCATGTAGATTTAGATAAATTACCTCCGTGTTTACGTAGGTTAACAAAATAAGCACTAAAATATTAACAGATACAGATGGATTTGTTTGAACTAGAAATGAGTTAGGAGAAGCAAAGCAACTAGGTTGCCAGCATATAGTAGCCGTTTTCCCATGTCATGCAGAGATAAATGGTACATTAAGGACATTCTAATGTCAATGGTAAAGGTAATGGCAGCTAAAGTGTAACATATAGACAAAAGGACTGCTCATCGTCAGTTAGCTTAGCTTGACATGACTTGCATTTACATTGCTGCTTCAGTTTGTCTTTGGCTTGCGATTAGCGTTGGCACTGCACACAGGTTAAATCTAAAGAGAATTAGTTGGATAGGAAACGAACAGACAGATACACTGGGAATTGCGAATAGGACAAGTTAGAACTGGCTTAGCTGTACTGGTAATAAAGGAAAGGATTGAATTTTACATCCACTGAATCAACTCGTAAAGGCAGTAATGTGGTTAGTTTGCAGATATAATGCACGTTATACTTTTGTGCACGGATAATAATGTAATAATATGATGATAATGGTTTAGCATTTAGAAAAGCATTTAAAGCTAATTTATGGGATGTTAATGATGACTGTATTTATTTCTATTTGTGGGTCTGTCTCTAGTTTGAAATTGGAGTGTGAGAAACTTGCCACAGAAAAGACAGAAATGCAGCGACACTACGTCATGGTAAGTGGATTTTACTTGACGATTTACATTAAATGCTTTTACTTGCACACATTTCATTCCTGCCGCATTACCCTTCGCCTTGTAATCCTAAACTGTCTACTGACTGAGTACTAACGCATAAATGTATATTGGATTGTTTAATAAACTACATACAGCTGTAAATATTTAAACAAGTAAAAGTTAAGCTTGCGGGAATGGCAATTTGCCCATCTAAATGGCAAAATGTTACTGCTATATTAATTAGGTTAGGTAGGAAATTATACAATTAAATTCTACCATTGTCAAAGCTTCCTCGATGTACATTTTTATTGATATTCAAATTAGATTGTTATTTTATTTATTTGCTGCAACTGCACATTTGTAATGGTTGTAGACCTAATGTATTTCAACGTGTACATGTAATAAAATACATTATTGCTGTACATCAAATGATGACGATAGGTCATGATATTGATATGGTATTATATTAAATGCAAAATATTTTATTACCATTAATGACCATGACTTAGCAACTTAGCAAGCTGAATGCAACAAAAGTACTAATTTTGATCCCTTGTCTAATTACCTACATGCTACTATTTAAATAGCATGTAGATAAGCAATTGAGTAGATATACTTGTACATACATAAATGTAATATCTACAGATACAGATAGCTTTAAGTGTGGGTTTCAGTATCTGATTATCTATTAATTGGCCTATATAGTTAATGTTAGAATACATTCGTACAATTATGACAATTACATTTGCTATTGAATAATCAACACTTAAAGATATATAATATTGTATTTTGATAGTTGAAAGCGAAAGACAATGCTCCGTACATGGCGTACCACGAAATAAAAGTTAAATTCGACTATTAGCTACTATGTTCATAGTTTGTATTTAGTACATTTATAGTGTTCAAAAGTTGCATAGTAAACTGGTGCGGGAAAAACACTGTAGTATGGGGACTTCGGAAATATATAAATTCATTAGATAATTGTCAGAGGAATGATAGTGTTGGTGTTATTTGTAGCTGATACATGTACTGTGTAGTTTTAGTGGTATTTACGTTAGCACAGATATCTTGTAACATATGTGCATTTTGTGCATCGTTTTATACTCAGACTAAGTAGTACAGGAATTTTTATTAACGAATATCTCTGCGATTGTAATGATAATAAAATGTGAAACTATGCAATTTTTCCAACATCAGTAGCGGAAGTCATTGTAATTGTAAACAATATGTAGGATGCAATTGCACTATTATTGCAGATAAAAATTATGAGAATTTTAATGGGAGAGTGATGGTAGGCATGCAATTTGTTTTATTTGCGCTTACCTTGATTCTTGATAATTTATACTACCAACTAGTTTACGGAATCCACTTTTCGATAAATGTTTTATCAGCCAAACCTTATGATTGCTTGCATACAACCTACACGTGCATAATATAAAAATGGGGATGAAGAAACAAATGTGACAATGGTTTTATTTGCAAGTGTGAGAAAATTACTGCGACTTAAGATAACTTGTATACCAGAATTAATAATAAAACATAACGTTTTGTTTAGTTTTAGCTCGCCTGAGGAAGCGAGCTTATAGAACCGCACAGTCTGTCCGTACGTCCGTACGTCCGTCCGTACGTCCGTCCGTACGTCCGTCCGTCCCCACGATAACTTTCGAAAGCAAAGGCGGATATTGACCAAACTTGGCAAAAACAATGCCTATGGGCCACTGACGATCCCTATTGAATTTGAAGTAAATCGGTCCATTGGTTGCTGAGATACCGCGCGCTCACTTTGTCTTCATTTTGATAGTCAAAGTGAAAATTTGGCATTAAATGGACATTAAAAAGTTCAATGGCGTTTCCTATAAATTGTTAGCGGGATAGTATAAAATATTTCACTCCGCTTCTACCAAATTTAAGATATAATAAAGCAAATCAAACCGGAAAATAACTATTAGAGGACAGAAATAAATCTATTTCGCATTTGTATTCAATTATATAGTCAAACTTGCATTTTTCGAATTCCTATTGATTTTGATAAACAATATTGACCGATTTTGATTCCGTTTTGATTTTCATAGTCAATATTAATTAATTTTGATTTTCTGTTAATTTTAATACTCAATACTAACTAATTTTGATTTTCTGTTGATTTTCATAGTCAACGTTAATCAATTTTGATTTTCTGTTGATTTTAATAGTCAGCATTAATAAATTTTGATTCCCTTCTGATTTTCATAGTCAACATTAATCAATTTTGATTTTTTGTTGATTTTCATTGCCAAAATTGATCAATTTTGATTTTCTGTTGATTTTCATAGTCAACATTATTCAATTTTGATTTTCTGTTGATTTTCATAGTCAACATTATCCAATTTTGATTTTTTGTTGATTTTCATAGCCAACATTAATCCATTTTGATTTTCTGTTGATTTTCAGTCAACAATTATCAATTTTGATTGTATGTTGATTTTTCAAGTGATATAGCTTCGTTTCCCTATAATATCAATGTCTGAATTTTTAATATGTCGTAGCTATATATATAAAGACTCAGTTCCAAAAGTTTGATCAAAATCCGTACGCTCGGTTTTCTGTTACGTGCGAGTACTTTTCGTCTACCAAAATGTGTACACGGCAACCTTTACTCAGGCGAGCTTCTGTTACGGCTTGCTGTAGGTTTTTATGCACAACGTGTACAGTCATAGTCATTTATCCTGTTTCTATTTTCTTTTATTTATTAAAAACACCTTCTGGTTTACGTATGGTTTTGCATCGAGTCTCTCTACTCTCTATATGGATGCTAATAATGTTCACTATTCATTACTAAGTTTAGGATTAATACACTGCACAAATATCGCATGTCTACAAACCTTATGGAGTACCAGTCATTTACTGCCATTTCCTATTTTAAGTACCTGTATCCACAATGCTTAATTTATGAATTCTATGCTGCCTAACTTAACTACTGCTGTAGTATTGTATACCTTTGCTGAATGCTGCTGAAGTTTTATACTAAAACTACTTGTTTAGATGTATCACTTTATCTGTATTTTACTTTTATTTCAGTACTACGAAATGTCTTATGGGCTCAACGTTGAGATGCACAAGCAGGTATGCAATTTCACATTTTTCTTTTGACTTTTAGTAATTTTAATATTAATTATCTTTACATGGACTAACTGTCTGTTATATGTATTATAGCTACATAGTTATTGGTATTTACACACAGATTAGTATGAATTGAATTTGGGTAAGCAATGAAGTACTGTCACAATGGTAAACAACAACAGAAATACAACATTTTTTACTAAGGTTCAATTAAAAGTGAAACAAAGTGCTTATCTAAATAGCCTGTATGTTGACATTCTGATGCACGTGGTACCAATAGCCAATAATATCTTACTATTTAATAATTAGGCCTGTAACTAGTTAATCGATTTAAAGAATATGTAAGTACGAAGACTAACTAAAATTAAGTTAACCGAAAATATTCTTCACTTCAAATCAGTATTAAATTATGAAATATGATATAATATAGTCAATAGTCATAACATGAATTTAATTTGTGACATGAGATATACATTCCGTAGCAAATTAAATAACTAGATACTGCACCAATGTTGTTAAAGCATTCAGTCGTCAGTCTCAGTCCCATTGCAACTATCAAAGTGTGTTATTACGTTACATATCTACTAGATGTACATATTATGTGTATGTCCTGTCCTAAGTCCTTAGCTATACTTAATGTAAAGAGTCGAAAATGCTATAAAGATTAAATTTAAGCCTGGAGGTTGTTGCTTGCATCTTTCATAAGCACAACTACTCACTACTACTGTAAGTATCAGTACTTTCATGGTAAGTCAGTTGACGTTGATATGTAGTGGTATGTTTGATAGGCATACATGGCATACACTATTGTATTTACAACTAAGGTGCATTGCATTGTATTGTTACTTCGGTTATGCTAAGATGAAAATCGTGTGACTGACTCGTAAGTCTAGTGCATCATCATGGGTGTCGTGTCTTTCATGTGTGCTTGAATTCCATTATTTTACTAACGAAACTAGGATGATGGCGTTACTATTAAGCCTTCGGGTGGTTCGTGATTATATTGTCATTTGAAATAATAATTCTTTGTTTGGCATAGTTGTGTACTTGTTACTTGATACATAAGACATTTTCAAGTCTGTTAAGCTCCACTTCCAGTACATGGTTGCATATTAATATAATCCGTCTCTGCTTTAGATATAGAATGTCTATTTGATAAGATTGTAAGAAGCGATTGTTTTAATGGTGGCTGATCAAATTAATATGCGTGCACATTGAATTCAATATTATATATTCATTTGTAAGTATTAGACATTGACTCGACTGTCGCTCTGCATGATGAAGTGGAAATGAATTTTCTATTAGTATCATAATATAATAGACAATAATATGGTTCATAATTTTTCTAGTGTTAGTGTTATATCATAACAGAGCTCTAGCTTACAGTTACTATTATGCATACTATACGTAGTATTTTTTGTGTTTATGTATAATTATTAGAGAATAGTCGATATTGAATTAATTATGATGTTCAATCACTGTCCACTGTCCATAATACTTGGACTAATAGTTGTTAATTATTTATAAAGTTCAATTTAAGGCTTGTATTTGGTTTTGCAATATGGTGTAATTCTTTCCGTATATTCCATATGCTGTTGTGTATGCAAATATGCATATGAAAGAAATATAACTTTGTTTAGATAGCGTGTTTGCTAGAATGTTACAGTCTCAATCTTACAGACAGTGTAGTATGTGTGCTGTAAAAAATAAGGCTAGTTATTTCAATGCAGTTTTACTTTAACTTATAGTCTTAACAATAAAGGGGATAATAAAGACAGGCCAGATTAAATCTTTTAATAACCGCTCTGCATAAAACAGAAGGAAGCTAAGTTAGATAATTGCTGCTATTATGGAATGAACAGTATAAGACACGAAGACATTGAAAATAGAGTTTAGGTTTTTACTACTGTTAGGACAACTGACAGGCTGTGTTTGTAAGTTGATGTAAGCGTTGAGCATATCCATTATTTCACGGGTTGTAAAAATTTATGTAGGTGAATGTCTGATAAATGCCACGTAATGTAAGATGCGACTCTGTAGGTTTATGTCCGTAGTAGTAAACTTTTGCTCTTTGATTTCCCGATACACTGATATGAAAGATATAGGTATGTATAGCTAAACGACTTAAATATGTACTGATATTGCGTCCTGTGTTTACCGTTTTAGCTTGTAGCTCTCATTTAGCCTCTGTTTGTGAAAGATATATTGTCTAATGTAAGCTATAGTGGAATAAAGGTTGTTCCGAGCTGACTGTTCAAATAACTCTTCTATTATTCTTCGTAGTAAGCTAAGAGCTTACTGAACAGGTTTTTTTTACTGGAGCTGTTGTTTATATGTATCTATAGAAAGCGACGAGAAAACTGTCACTACACTCAAAACTTGACTGCAGTGAACAAGAGCAGAGTAAATAGTTGGTTTGCTGTCCTGAGTGTGTTCACTTTTACAGATATATGTAGTTTAATTTTGCTAGTTTCTTGTAGTAGACGGAGAATGATTGGAGAAGTCTAAAGATATATTATCATAGAGCTGCAGAAACGCTCTCTTTAATATGTCTTTATAGTTAATAGTGATAGATAGACGTAACCGAACTAACACGAAAAGTGGGCAGTTTTCTGATGCTTTAAGTTGTTAGTTTATTGGATATCCTTTGCTTACGATATATACATCTGTATATATTGACTTGGCTAGGTCGGTGTGCAGAGAGTCGAGGCAATGTTTTGAAAGTAGTGTGGCGTCCGTGAACATTTGTAGTAGTGTAGAGTTGCGTAAATACGCAGAACTTAATTCAATTGAGAACTTTTGCCAATGTTTTCTCGGCAGCTCAGCTCAACATGGCTTAGACTTCAGATTAGATGAATTGGATAGATGGATAAATGATGGAAGTTGCTTTCCTTGCCATGTTACTTGCTCAGTTACATTCGAGTCAAAGTAATACTGTCGTATATATCTGTTGTAAATGGGAAAACCCTGAGTCTCCCATTCAGCTATAAGTCAAGGGAACTCAACAATAAGTTCTGCACAGTCGGACGAGTAGGTTGACTCTGCAGCTGCATTAAATATTATGTAAACGTACTCTGCAGCAGAAGAGCACAGTCAGCACAGAGCAAACTTTCCGGAGTACAGTCTTAGTTAACTTAAATGAAAACTGGGCTTAAGTAATCTTACTTGTGTATGTGTCGCTGTTGTTCCTAGCCTAGATAATATGTGGTTTGTTAGTTATTACTTCTTTTATGACGAGTGAAAGAAGACCGAATTGGAGAAATCATAGAAATAAGCCTTTTCACTGTGCAAAACGCAGAGTGAATCTACGAACACGTGTCAATGAATGTTGGTTTTCAGAGATGTCAAAAAATCGCCAAGTGTGGATTAAATTGAAGAGAAGTAGGTAATAAATACAGAAAGTAATAACCATGAAAGCATAAAAAATGGATATTGCATTACCAAGAAAACTGAAAGAATGGACGTAAATATACTTTTTAGTTTTTGTAGGTATCGTGTATCAAACTTTTGACTATTGTTACAGTGGTAGTGGTACAGTACTGGTGGTTTTGTTTTGTAACCTACAGACTGAGGAAAAGTAGAAACTAATTGGAAGGAATGAACTTACAACCTGAAAACGCTTAGCTTCTGAGAGAAGGCAACTTTCACGTTACAGAATCGCAAGAGTGCTGCATAGAGAAATGTAACTAAACTAGCTCCATTGTCGTATTGTGTATATCAGTGCGTAAGGTTGTTGGTGGGTTTGCCTTTCCTTGTTCCGAAACTTCTTGGTGAGAAGATGCCACACTATCATATATCAGCGCGGAAGTTGTCATTCTATAAACAATGATATAATTGATATACATATAATGTGAGTGTATATACTTATACCTATATGTTTATAAGTTATATGGACAGACTGTACAGAACAGACAGTCATTTGCGGCTATATCATATGGTTTTGTAGCCCTTTACTGTGATACTGATACTACACTAGAAATAGGGTCGGGTCGACTAATCTAAAGTCTTACTAGCTGACTGGTAGTGGTACTACAGTGTATTATGTCTAAAGCTTTTGTGAAAATTGGAGTTGCAGCTACTACTACATTATGGAGCAACATTTTAGTTATACATAGTATATTCCATTTCCATCCATGTTCCATGCATGCTTAGGCTTCCTTCTTTCGGTTGAGTGAACACTAAGTTCTTACAAGGAGTGAATGTAAGCATGTTCACTCGTGTTTTGAGAAAGAAGAGAAACTAGAGAAAGGAGCTTGGTTACACTGAGTTATGTTGGATTGGAGGGGAGAAGCGGTCTACTAAACGATCGATCACCTTCAGAAGAGAAGCTTTCTCTCACATTGCAGTTCTATATCGATATAGGTATTAGGTCAGATGAAGTACTAATAATACGCATTAGGTATTATATTCCCTAGTATTACGTAACTGTAAACTATATAGGATCTACCTACACAACACTACCATATTAACCTTATACTGGGTATAGAAAATAGTGAGCATCTTCCGTTACTGCTGAAATATAGTGAAAGTAGATTTGTTTAGTTTCTTATGGTTTTATATACTTAGTACAAATAATATGGTATATTCTAGGCTGTATTCACAGTCTCCACTAAACAATCTAACTGGAGAGCGCGGCAGCGAGTGCTACAGTTGCTTACTATGGCGTATAGAGTTAAGGTATATTATGTTATGGATATAAATGGACTAGCATCGTATAATATTATACACGTGCACGTAGCTAGGTATTGCACCACACCGGGAGATAAACTTCTTGTTACGTAGCTAAATGTACGTACATGTCTATATAAAATATAAAGTCAGACACAGATCACAGAAAAAGACGATAAATGCGAAAGACGGTATGGAGTACGAATGATGCATATTATATTTGGAATATTTTATGTCTATATAGGTTAGTTGTGCAATATAGAATTTACTTAAAGTGAGAAAGTGAAAGAATATTCACTATTTACAAACCTGCAAAATGAGAAACTAATATTATTATCTGTGTATTCTTGTCTATTAAGTGCGACAACTAACAACCGAGTCTCAAATTGCGAATACATTTTAATTCAAATGAAAGACATTAATGGTTGAGTATGCAAAGGTCAGAAAGTTTGGACATTCGATTTAATCCCTTTGGGTTCTGTTTTCTGCTACTGCCATTCAATTTCCACATTCACAATATCTAAATGAAACTGATTAGCTTAAACTCTAATGCGACATTCTTCAAAAGCAGGAAAATCCACATCTGGAAATACTATATGTTCGATACATAAAATGTAAATATTGAAAGTTACTTTTACTTATATCTGTATTATGTATTGTATTATAACTGCTGCACAACGCACATACCATATAGGATTCTTATTTTTATTTTCTCTTTTCTCTGAATCTATCTCAGTCAGTTTCTCTAGAGGGGAGAAACCATGAAAAATTCGCCCTTTTGATATCGTGCTGCACAGGGACTAGAAACTATATAAATAATGCACTGATTTTATAAAAATGCAATTTGTTATATACATATAACCGTGTAAAGTTTATAGAATGGTAGAATACGGTACAGCTAGGACTATTTTTGTCATATTTTCTTTTTCTTTTTCATGAGAATACATTCTGACATACCCAAAGCATAAGTGACTGTAAAAGCGGAGCTCTTTAATATGACTTCTAGATGTGGAGAACCATGCGAAAAAGCAGTCAGGATATACTTAGGTGGTAGGTGGAAGATAAAAAACTACATATTATCGTATTCCATGATTTTTGTTTACAATTTACAATTCAAAGCATTCTGGTTGAGTCTTACATCTCACTATGTGTGTATATTGGTAACAATTGTATTGCATCAGATTTATGTTCTACGCGTCGTGCTGCCTTTAAGCGTTTAGTTAGTGCCTTTGTCTTTGGCCAGTCAATGTAATGAAACTATTTCTCTATTTGTCACTTTAAGTATAAGTGATGTTGAACTTCAAAAAATCCTGTCGTAGTCATAATATAACCTTCCACTTTTATTTTATATATGTTTAAACTTAATCTTGTTTAAATGAACTTAATATAATGTAGAAAAGAATATTGAATATATGCTATTGAAGAGCATATGTTACCTCAAACAAATAAAGAATAATGAATTGTTATGTGGACTCTAAAGTAAAAAAAACATCTTTGCTTATTTGTAAAATAGCCAGAGGAGCCTGTAGGTCGGATAATATGGATGTTAGTAGGAATGGTTATGTAATAATAGTAGTAGTAACATGTTGGCAGTACCAGTAAAGCATATAAATGCAGGGTCTGCATTTGGTTAGAACCCAATTTTAGGAGGAAAAGTGGAATTCGAGACGTTTTTTTATGGTTCCTGTGAACTTGAATGTTGAATGAATGAGGAAGGGGATGCTGCTTGGGTATGTTTTGGAGGGAGAGCAAAAGCGGAAGACTGTTACTTACTGCTCCTGCTTTATGCATGTAGCCGCTACTGTACTATACTATTATTATACTTTTAGCTATAATATGTGTAGACATTCGTCAACCACTGCAATGCAATACTATGTTATCCGTTGCATTGTAACATTGTAAGTAAGGGGAATGAGTAAGGAACCTCAATAACTGTTTGTTAGGCAGTTGATTCCAAATCTGTTGTTTCTCTGCAGTTGCCTTCACTCTGTTTGCGATCGTTGCATTGCATTGTCACAGTGGATTGTTGTTGTACTGCAGCAAGTATAGATTATATGTACAAATCCTGTACGTGTATTAGACATAATATGGCCAATTTTGTAAATAGCTAATTTCATTGTTGTCTCTTTTTAATTTGACTCCGTTCTTCATTTTCATATAGGCTTATTAGTGGCAATAACAGATGTAAAGTTTATTCAATTTCTTTTTGTTTTACATTCGAAGTCATGCGTGTGCTCATAAGCATTATGCAGTATGTTTCTGTAAATTATTTTTTAATTGTATACTTGTTTCGCTTACAAAAAGGAATTTAGAAATTGAAACATAAAAGTATCAATAAACTAAATAAAATCTGTAGCATAATATCATGAGCTTACACTCAATTTCTCAGCTCAACTTAAGCATAATATTTGTATTGTATTTAATGCTTACCCTACAAAATGTGTGGATTCTATGTTGTGTTCTTATTAACTGGTATTATTGACCCAGTATCATTTATGTTTGCTATCAGAATTACCGAATATCGAAGTCCATGAAGAATAAACCAAACGATACAGTAAATTGGCTTCTGGTATTCCCTTTTTACTTCTCTCCTCTTAGTTCTATCTAATTCCTAAACTCCGTCCTAATATTCTACCATGCAATGCATGTAGTTTCTGGATTCTATTTCTCTTGAGTCTTTCTTTCATTTTATTTTCTATCCCGTCTCTTAAATCCTGAGATCGCAATTGTCGTAGCTATTTTTTAAATTTTATTTGTAAAATGGAAGCAAGTTTTTACTGTTTTTTCTTTCGTGTTTAAAAGTAATTGTTTGTTACATATTCTAAAATTGAGTTTAGCAATTTCAGAATTCTGCATATCCAAACCCAATCCATTCATCGTCCAATTATAAAGTCAACCGACTAAGACAAGTGACGTGCTTTATGTGAATGTGCTTTCATCAATATGGAATAAGCTTATTAAAATGGCTGTCAGGGACCGATTCCTTAAGAAAATGTGCGAGTTTGTTTTATACCGTATTTTACACAGCTTCTCATATTCTCATTTGGAAAGTGACTGATATAGAATTATATTGTATTGTGTATCAGTCGAGCTAATATAATTATATGTCCATGTCCCTGCTGGGGTTACACCCTATTTATATGTACGTACTACTTACTGCAACGCTTCAATGCGATTAGTGAATCAATACTCGGAGTAAATTTGCATGACACAGATAGGTGAAGGGGAGGGAAATTATTTTTCGTTCTATGCCCGTATGCGTGTGTACAACTATCCATGTCGAATAATAAAATGAATGTAAAGCGACAGTGAAAAAGTGAAGAAATATGTAGACGAGATGTGAAATGGTGTGGCAGAGACGGTGAACTTCCTAATTGAAAAGGAAGTTGAGGAAAATTAGATTAAAGGGGGAAGTTTTTTCTAAGCGACAGAGATGCAGTAGCAAAGCCAAACGATGTTGTATGGGAAAACATGTTTTCTTTTACAGTAGACTATGTAAATTGTAGAAAATGAAACTATTTATGTATGCTTATTCTATCTATTCTATCTGTTATGTTCGTATGTACACTTTACTTTACAATTTCACCCACCAGTGCCAAAAGTAGTTGCAGTTTACATGGTTATATTTAATGGTGCATATTCTTATTCTTACTTTGTAAACATAGCGTGTCGATTATTTCCGTAGGTTTTGTTTTGGGTGCTAGTTTGTTGTTGACAATTTTTATATGGTTGTGTAAAAAAGACGTCGCCAAGAATTTCTATAGAACAACTTTAACCCTAACAATGAAGTGAGTGTTTATATTGTTGCGTTAAAACTACTTTTGGTTCATATCGACAATAACTAATGATTAATGTATTGTCCTACATGTGGCTCATCGATAAAGAGTATAACTCTTATTGTAAATGCAAACGTGTGTGTGGCATTATGTGTAATTATTGTAAAAGCATACTTAAGTATAAACTATTTATCTTTAAAATGGGCGTAATATAACAATTTCATTATGTATTCTTTTAAAGCATTTACCTAAGTTTTCTAATGGTTTACTGTATAAATCACAAAAAGTTTTTAGTTTCTTGGGTGGGTGCCGGGTGGTTTGGTTTACCTTATTATATGGAGTACTTAGTGATATGTATATGTATGTTTCCATAATTGTATACCATAAGTGTTTGTTAAAAGCTTAAAAAGAATACAGTTTTATTCGTATTCGTATAAAAAGCAAATAAACTTAAACCCGAAGATGTTGACATCGAATTTATAAGTTATTCATTTCATAAGAAACAGAATTATTTGACATGATATTGATGTCTAAATTTATTGCTTTATTTTAATAGGTACTTTAATAGGCATACCTAGTATTACCTAGTACTTTTTTGATGGGAACCGCATGTAGGATTAAAATTTCAGCGAATTCTCTGAATAATTAATGGTCTGGTACTTTATACAAGATAGGTACCAAGATACCCATATATAATTATATACATATTTGCTTAGGTCTTTGGATTTTTACCTAATGCATTTGAAAAGTATTTTTATGCAGGCATTACTTCTTTGGAGCTTTAAAATTGCTTTGGATGCCTTTCTGAACGATGAAGGAATGGAATAATTGGCGTAACGAAGGTTATATCTTTCAGTTGTTTTTTACGAGGGTGCGGGTGCCCAACCAAAGGCTGTTTAACTGTTGAAGTTTGGTGTGACTTTTGAATGCGCTCTACGTGAACTGTACAAAAAATCATTACAATACAGAGCGTTCTGGTAAAATCTAGTCAGCTTAGGATTTAGGGGAACCTTACTTCGGTTATAGTTATAACTTAGGTATTGTAATTATAACCTCTGACATGCATACCTATCAGGACTATTACACACAGTATATCATCCATGTCCCCTTTATTCAAAAATTAGAGAGTAGAATACTATATTAAGGTTAAAGTATAGATAGAGAAGGTATTTAGCTATAGTTCTATTGTATATGTGCGCCACCAGAGTGAAGTGTACATAGCATAGCTCAGCACTCGAGTAGTATATTGTACTGCATACTGTTTTTAATTTGGTACATTAGCATTCATATGCTTACTAGTGTTTTTCATATTTTGTGTAAGGTAGGTATTACCTCTGTCGAAGTAGTACCCAAACCATCAGCTATAAAAAAGGTTGAAAGGTTACATTTGGGTTTTCTTCGCTCCGAGAGTTCTGTATCTGATATTGAGATACTATTTGTCGAGAAAAGTTTAGTAAAGTAGAGGTGTGGTAGTATACTTGAACTGGACACATTCAGTTAAAAGTAAAATTCATTTGAAGTTGACTATTACCCGCTATTGCTATACTTTTACTTCTCTACGATAGGTTAATAAGTGAAACCTTCTGTATAACTTGAGTGATATAATTTCCCGTATTTTATAGTTTTTGTCGATTGAGTGTGTTGTCGTAGTCATGCGATGTATTGTGAAACAAGTGAAACCACACCAGGCATGTCCTAACTACGAGCCACAGTTGGTCTTGTCATGTCTACTGTCTGGCATAGTGTTATGTGTACCCTCTCTCGTCGTCCAAAATCCAGAACATGATCTTTTCCATTCCATTTCACAGTTGGTCTTGCCTGGCCCTGAAAATACCAAGGTGAAGTAAATAAGACACGAGAATAGGTTAATGTGGGGAAGGAAATACCAGGCCATACCATGATCATAATCATGATATGCACCTCTACAACTATGAGTATAAATATTATAAGCACGTATTATAGTTCTTGACCGAACCCCTAACAAAATAAGAACACGTTAGCACAATTATGTTTTATACCTTCTGTTATAGCTTATAGGGGAGTAGGCACATACAAAAGCTACTGAAGATTATAAAAACATGCACTGCGTATGCGGGTATGCGTAATGCATTATATGAATGTTGTATAGGTAAGTATAAAACATATAGATGTATATAAATATTAGTATTGTGTTCAATGTTCGCATTATTAGTACCTAACATAACTGTTAAGTTGGACGAGGGAAAGGTAAAGGGGCCCGTGACAGCCAAGTGCAATCGAAAATCTAAATCGGATCCAAATGTTTCGCTCCGGCCGGACGCCTAGAGGCGTAGATAGAAAGGCTTTCCCATTACTAAACTTTTGTAGCTTCAGCATTATTAACCATTGAAAGGAGGAATAAAGAAAAGAAGGGTCTCTCTTCTATTCTCTTCTGTTTAGTCAGTTTTGTTGAAGTTTTTAGGGTCATCACATCATGGTTAGTATTGGGATTCAGTGTTCTTTCCGCTCCACTCCGGCACTTTACCACAGACGTCCCCTTCTGCTTTTCTGTTAGCTCCTCTTCTGCCGGGATTAACTAACTCTCCCTCTCTCTTCATCTCGTCTAATGTACATTGTAATGTTCCTAAGTATTTCACGTTGCTCCATTCTCACAATCAACAACACTAGATTGTTAGATTTCATCCTTACTTGTGTTCTATAACTTTGCATACAGGAAATATACGAATATCACTCCAATATCTATAGGGTGCACTATCTATATAAAGTTATATGATTATATTCGTATTTGTTAAAATGGTTTGCTTTACATTAATTTCAGTGTAATATTAGGCTAAAGGCTATAGACTAGAGGGAAATGTAAAAATGTATACCCCACTATTAGGTGGGATGTATACCTAGAGTATAGCTTATAGTACTAGGGTCGGCTCCTCCGGTCCGACCACATCACCATCAGTTGGGCAGATGACTATACGATACATAACACAATGCAAGAGTCTCATAGAGAACAGACCCTTGTAATTGTTGGAGGACTTTTATTTAGCTTACATTTAGAGGGTGAGCGGAGTTGAAAGTTAAGGAAGGGATTAGGGTTTGTTATGTATTTAAACGCCTTTTCAATGGCTGGGGCTAGTAGTTATGTTGATGTGATGTTGTGAGGTAGCACGACAGACAGAAACTCATATCAGAGACAGAGTTAAGGGAAGCCAAGCCAACCCTTGCCCTGTAGTACTCTTGAGAATACCCCTTGTGAAGCTAAACCTATTTGTTGAGTTGCCCAAGGGTCAAATATAAATATAAAAGATATAAATCCGTGTGTGTGTGTGTGTACTACAAAGTGATTTAGTTTATTTTTCATAGAGTAGGGTAAAGTTAGTGTAAATAGCCCATTGCTATTGCTTTGATACTGTATGCCTGATAGTAAACCTAAAGAACATTCATGGAATATTATATTATGTTACTGCATATGTGAAGTTGTGTATATAGAATACTGAAATAAAAATGTAGTAGTAGAATGTGCATGTACGGGCATAAGTAGTTTAAAAATGGATAGCTATTTAGAGTGGGGGGAATGGAGATATACCATTATCATTCTATGTATCATATATAAATACTAATACATACCAATATTTGTTATCTACTACCTACAAATATGCAGTAAGTAGGATGATATCTGTAGGATGTATATTCATATTGCCTAATCAAAACCCAAGAATATGTATCGGAGACAGAGCCCATAATTATTATTGTATATATGTACTTAAGTACATATTGGTTGGAGTTCAAGAGCCTAGGTCTGGGTAAGTAAAGGATTGATGATTAATGTAGATGTTAGAAGATACATCAAAGTCAGGATATGCGTTGTATGTAGGTACTACAGATAATTTTTACCTAATAATTTGTATTTAATATCTCGGATTTGGAATTTGAATAAGATTAACTAATACCATCTATTTAGTCGTCATGCACAGGTTTCAAAATTGGAAATTACCACTTATTTAACACATTATAAAATGAATTACTTACTCCATTCTATTGTGGATCAAATTGGATTTTGCTTAATTTTACGGAAGACTTTTGATATCTCGGTACTAGTAAATACTTCATAAATCATCCTCATTCCTTTTATTTCGTAGAAACAAATAGCATTAGAAACTACGTCAGTTAACTATAATAATATCTATATAATATATAGGTAGAGACTCTACCCTATTGTACAATGGTAGAACACAATACAACAATCATTGAGTAACTATTTCTTTGAGGTAGATAAATTGTGTTATTCACAATAGTATTGATTCTCTTTCGGTGGTAGGAATAGAATAAGTAGTAGTAATATTTATAGAAGTTGTGAATTCGATATTATGTGGTTGTATATGATGTGATGAGTGAGTGTCGTATCACCTCCCTTGTCAGTTTGAATATTCAACTGGTAAAAAGTATCAAGTAAGATTCGGGTAGGTCGTTGCTTCCTTTTTTGCACCAAAAGAGTATTATTTACAGTAGTTGCGTCAGTAAATTGGGAAGTCCATTGGCATTGAAGAGGACCCACTTCCACATTACACTGGTTTTCCATTGAATACGAGTATTTACCCTTCATTGCCCTGTTACTGTATACAATTAGAATCAGATCTGAAGCGCCTATTGAGAGTGATGGGCTTGTATCCAGTACATCCACGAAAATCATGAAATTGAATCTGTCTGCTTACTCTCTCCTCTAATCTACGTCTTTAGAACATCCGTTTTATACTTTAATATATACGTTTATTTTATTTATATTCTAAGTTATTTTGATACATTAAGAATACATTGGCAATCTGCTGGCTAGTATATGAATGTAAATCCCTATACATATTGTATTAATACATATAAACTCAGAAATATAGGTGGGGAAAGCAAAGTAGCACTCAAGCTCTCATGAGTAACTCACTGAAATTAAAATTGTTGGACACTGAAATTTAAGCTATTAAATAGCACCTACTACAGATATTTCTTACATGTAATTAATAATTATCAACTAGGAAAAGTAGTAACTAGTAAAAGTTAATTAATTATCTAGGATTTATATAGAAATTATAGTTTTGAACAGGTTTTGGAGACCATTGAATGGAATGACATATTATATAAATCTAAATAGAATTACGTCGAATCACACAACGGTCTTGTGAGCAACATCCGCAACAATATAATACTATTATCATAAAAGTCTTGTTTGTGGTATATCTATGTTGTTTTAGCAAAGAAATGGAAACGGGTCGGCTTTACATCATATGTATTTATTTGCTGTCTAAACAGTCAGATTTTTTAGGGTTTCTTTCTTTATAAACTTATCTCTTCCTATTGTTTGCTTTTTGGTTTGTTATGTTTGTATTTGTATTGTGTAATCAACATCCATACGTTTAATGTTTACCTATGGAAATAAATGGTACGTAATGATTAGCTGTGTAAACGGTGATGATCTTCTGTCATGTTGCAACAGTATTGTTAAATGATATTGATATTTATTATACCTATAACTGTAGTAGATTCAGTATTAATTTTGGTGTATAATACAATGAACACTTTTAGAGACGTGTTTGACTGATTGGGCATGTAAGCAAAACCTAATTTTGGCGAATTGTAAATATAAAATGATAGTTTAGCCTGGTAGTCGTGGTAGTACATTTGGTGATAATTTAGACACTCGGAAATAATTGATAACCTCCTCGATAGTCATGCTTGTGCAAATAATTAGATAGTATAGTTTCATGTGAATTGCAATACATTTTAGTCATCCTAAAGTACATATAGAAATGTGCACGTGTGTTTAAAATGAAATGGTACAAATACTAGCTCACTTCAAAATAGAAAACGTATTGATCGCATAAAATTGTACTGTCGTAATTCAAACATTTTTATCATGATGAAAATTTGGAAAACGGTAGAAATTCTATTATAGAATGCGAAAAAAATAGAAATTGATTTAAAGTTATAGCTGAGGTCTTGTTCGCAGCATTGGTTGTAGTTTATCTCCTTTGTTTAGCAGTTAGGTTGTTTGTAACTTGTAAATGGAGATGTTTTAGTGCATGTATGAAATTTGGCGTAATTATTTTCTCGTTTGTTTACCGTATGAGTAAAGTACAGAGTATGTGCTACAAACCGTTAAGACATATAGATACATATAATAGGAATTAACATAAAATTGCTTTGTTTTGCATTTTTATTACCAAGAGCTCTCTATTCATTGTGAGTTGTGCGCGGGTAGTGTAGAAAGAAAATGTAGTATAGCATCAGAAATACTTTTCAATTGTTTAGGTTAGTGGCAGTTGTATTTGTGGTATGTACTTAGTAGTAAAGTTGAGAACCAGATCTGCAGTTCTTTATTACTAGTCGTGTCGAGAAATAAAAATCATGATGCATTAAAGTTCTTGTGTAAGTAGAGATGAGAAGAAACAGTGTTCGTCATGAAATTATACATACATGTGCATGTTTACTCTATTGTAGGGGTATAGGTGAAGAATTTATAGGGAATTAATTGTGAGAACGGAAATTAATATTGTTTGTTAGTACCACAAGTAAGTAGTACGTACTGTACGCACTTATACTAACAGCCAATTGTAATGTAGTTCAGTGCAATGTAATGATAGATGTTACAGTTTATCGCTGTTGTGTTTGCACAACTGCATTTATGAGATGAGCATGTAGGAACAAGTGCTCTTATTATTACCATGTCGTGTAAGTTGCTTTCGTTGTGTTCTACTTTCGCATAGTGAATGAAATAATAAATTAGAAGTGATTATGAATAAATAAAGTATATGTATTTGTACTAATAAAATAAATGTATGTAGCTCCAATTATGTTGCACCTTTCTGAATATTAATATCCCTTTGTAAACTGACCAACAATTTTCTAGAGTAGAGTGAGTAAGCACTTAGTGACTAGCAATTAGAAGGTATATAAAAATCGGTATTTGTATGAAGAATATGAAGTGAATTGAATACTGATAGGTTATAGAAAATTAGTGGGATAAAAAACAAGATTATTTGTATCCACTTAATTATTTGTTGGAATGTTAATAGTTTTACCTGTTTAAAGGTGCAAATCAAGACAGGGTTAGTGGTTGAGTTTTTGTCGTCATTATGATTATTTATTAAATGGAAAGGTGAAGGAAAGAAATGCAAAGCAAAGCCAACCTTCAAATCAAAACGACAGTTGCGAAACCACTAGAGAGCTCAGTAGAAAGACTTGGATTTAACTAACACATCTGTCTAATAGTGCCTTGATGACTAGACTTTATCTTTACTTAACACATGCAAACTCAAACCACATGCACATGCATAGCTAAAGGACTCAACAATTGTTTCATACATGTTTGAAGTATTGTCTTGTATGATTACTTTGCATATAATACCTACTAGTATGACTATGCTACCTACCTAGATGCATTTGCATGTTAATAAATAATATATTATGTTTTATATCTGATTCCCTTCTGCTATAAACACTGATCTTTCAGTTGTTTTCAACTTTATGTAAAGGCGTTATTATGCTAATGCAAATGTTATTAATCTCACGTCTTGGCAAGATTGTTTACTTGTTAAGGATGTTTCTGGTATACTTGTTTTGTTTAAATGTGGGGAGGGCTCGGGCACACTGTAGTTATAATAATAAGGTATATTTACCTGATATATGCGTATACTAGGATCTATCGTATATGATCTTACACTCATTGCTAGGTACGTATAGTGAACAATATACATAATAATGATGCGGATTTGCATACGTGTCTTTTCATTGTTCTTAAGTAAAAATTGTGGCCTGCGGCTCACAAAACAATCAGAAAGGGATTCTTGCTTGCTTCTTTTGGTTTAGTTTACTCTTGTCTATCTCATAGTGATTGACTGCAGAGGGTTAATATGCTATCTCCTCCCCAAGTGTTGTATTTCAAGTAGAATTTGACGATCGTAGCTAATATGCACGCAACAATTTTACTCTGTATCATATCCACATCAGACATTCAAATCTTGATATCGATATCAGTTTCTTCTGTCAATTTGCATCGAAAATTGCATTTCAATTAATGTTTTACAGTATGCAGTGTAAAGGTCAAGAATAAAGCACACAAATGAGAAACTCGTATGGCACACAATGACTGAGAAAATTTGATTGGATTGAAACGGTACCCTTATACAATGATTAGAAGAGATAGGATTGGTAGAATTTAGGAGCTAATATTCCCGTACTTTGTAGTTCAAGTCAAGGATTAATTCTGGTCGATATAAAGTGATAAGTGCATCATTGAGAATTTGTGAATATACCGATACGAAATGCTGTTACTGATATCTGGGAAAGTAATGTTATAAAAATGTTATATACGAATGTATCATAGGGACGTCATCTTACATTCAATCCAATTGCGTTGTTTAAAAGATGTCTTAAAGTATAAAGACGTGAATGGAACATTGTCTGATCTGATCTAATCTGAAGTTGATGTAAAATTGAGTGGATGGATGGGAATATTGGTGTGTATTAAGTGCAGGTTTATTTTGTGCAGTAAGTTGAATTGCATACCTATATTATTATTTATTTATTCAACTAGAATTTCATATTAGATGCGCATAGAGGTACAGTTCGTAATATTATGTCTATCTACTTGTGTTTATCGATGTTGATACCTTGGTGTAGTTGGAAAAGTCGAGGTGAGTCCAAAAGTGAGAATTGAAGAGACAGACTGGCTTTGTTGGCACCGGAATGAATTGAGAGAATGTGTAGTTAGTTGTATGTTTGGTGGACCGGACTTGATTTGGTTGGTTTAGTTTGTTGGTGCGACTTAACAAAATAACACCCAACCCAACCAACTGGTCTTTCATTATTATCTTGTATCATAATAAGAAAAATATAGTATGAATCCATGTACTGGGGCATTATAATCTTTTTTATGTTGTTCATAATGGCGTTGCATGTTTTACACGACATGGATGAATGTTGATGATTTGATTTGATGATGCGATGCATCATCTCTATGTACACTTACATTACTTACTACATTCATTTTAAAATGCATGCAATTCTATTTTCTAGTAGAAGTAGGTACTTTTACTACTTAGGTACATCTTATATCCTATGCATACATAATTTACATAAGGAGTTGTATATGTTACATTGAAAGACATTCGTACACATGGCTTGTGCTTATATGCTCCATAAGCGTCTGTAACGGATCACCAGTTTACTATTAACCATTAAATAGTAATACTACTACAACAGATAGTCAAAGCTAACTGCTTCTGGGCCATGGCGATCCCTAACAGGGAAGGATGAATTGAACTTCATTTCTGTTTCAGTCGACGTCGCCAGTACTGAATTGAAAAGCAGTAATCAAACTTGCTTGAAACTCTACATTGTTATGTATGTAGTTAAGCAAATGTTAATTGAACAATAATACATTTTTGGTGCATATCAAAATCATCTAATGAGTAGATAGCGACATGTTGGAAGTATTGAGTAAATGATGTGATGGAGTTGGACACATACAGATTTGGTACACCGTAGTGGAGGGAAGGGTCATTGGGCTACGTGAATAAAACGTATAGATAGTAATCTCTCTAGTTATTATAAAAATGTGTTTACCAAACCCAAATGAAAAAATCGTTTGCTCTTCTCTTGTCTCTTGCTTGGGAAGGTTAGTTATTTTACTACGTAATGAATGATGATAAATTAAATGGCATAGTCAAAGTCAATCTTTACTTAAATAAATATTTAAGTAAAGATTGATCTGTCTTCACTCATCAGAAACAAACCTTGCTTATATTTATGTAGATAGAATGAATAAATACGTTATCTATTTATCATTCAGTGACCATGTTACTTAAGTTTTTATGTTTATCTATCGAAGTAAAGGAAATGGCACATGATTGAAACTGCTACGCAGTTACCATTGCCAATCAACAGTTAAAGTAGTTAAGTCAAGCTTAATCATCATCGTAATTGATATGAGATGAACGATAAACTGGAAGTTGTAGTACTAGTCTTCCTTTATTGTATAATATTTAGTCGTATCCCGTCGAGTCCTTATCTTATTATTTTATTGTAGTACATAATGCAGTTGTGAAGGCTCATTACAGATTGTATTGTGTTATACAATGTAAATGCAATGCATAAATAATAAGTAGGTAGTGTGTTTTCGTGTTTTCATTGTAATGGTAATTATTGTAGCATTTGATGGTGACTACTAAAGTAAAAGTCGAAATTTTAAACCTGACCCATTTATCTGTATTCTAATGTTATGTTGGAGTTGATGTCTCAGCAGTTAATTTGCATTATAAAGTGGACCCCATTAAGCGTATTTAAAAAATGACTCGGCCAGATTAGACTTGTGCCAAAACGATGTGTTGTACTATGATCATGTATAAATGGGTTCCCCGTTCAGGTTATTGAGTCGACTTGATTGTTAAGTATACTGCAGATTGCATTAATCATAGCATCTCTCTTTTACTTGATAGGGCAGTGGGCAGTGTGAGAGAATTTTGTTCTCGTTTTGAAAACATGCAAGTGTTTACAAAGAAATTAATACAATAGTCATCGTTATTCTAGTTGTCTACGCTGTACTAACAATAAAATCGAGTCGCCTTATTAGCAGGGAAGACTAGATTGTTGTATCGTCTTTAACGTTGTCTTGTTTTGTCATGTCATTTGTGACTGATCTATTTCGTTACTTTACTCTGTGACTGCGACAACAGATTAATGTAGCTGATAAGAATGTGAAACTGTTGATGTTTGCTCACTCACACACAATATTAGAACACATAGCTAAGTACATATACTACAATCCTGTTATTTGCATAATAACTTTATAAAGTTTCTTTTTAGTAGGTTCTGTGTTTGTACTTTACTATCAAATGTCCTGTAAAAGTAAATGATTTTGTATGAACAAGTTAGATGAGAATGGTATTGCGTGTTACATGGAGTCAGCGTTTGGTTATCATAAATTATGTACTACGTATTTTACGAGCTATTTAAGTATCTCAGAGTTCACAATGTTAATATTCTTACAATGTAACTTTTCGCTTGATTGTGTGTTCATTTGCGCGCATATGTAAGCAAAGGAATTAATTTTTTCTTGCTAATCACTTAATTACTGTTCGTTTATCTAGGCAATCGAAATGCCGATTGACACTCTAATATGTAGACACAATGAGTAGAACATATCTGAATAATTACTTGATTGCGGTTTGCATATTTTTGTTCGTTTCTCCACACTATTGTATCAAGCGTTGGCAGATATGCAAATAGCATGTAATCAAAGTCAATCTGGCTTTGTAGAGTTTGGCAGCAAGGAAACCTGTTCCTGGTTTGAATTTGGTTAAGTCAATTACAGTTGTTGTATACTCTCCTTGTGAACAAACAGCTCAAATTACTAATTAATTTCTCTGATGTATAAAGCAATGTCAAGTTTATAAAAGTTGTCAGCTCAGCTCATTTTAGCATTTGTTCTGTATATATTATCTGTGGAAGATTGTAATGTAAATACTGCAGTAATGGAGATGGCTACCTTTTGCAGAATCATCTTTTGTAACGAGAATAGAAAAACGCTACTTGTAAGACCTTTGTGTATATAGTGAGCACGTTTCAATTTCAATGTAGCTATTGCACTATCTGTTGTCTATTTACTACAAGTTTTACTCATCATGCTAGTTAGTATGTGCATAAAAAAGTCTGTAAGCAGATTGTCTGGGATAATTGTTTTGAATTACATACTATCAGCATACATAATGTTCTATATAAATACTACACTACACGCTTATGTATAAATGAAGTTAAAATGCTAATATTGTTATGTAGTGAGGTTTTGTTTGATATAATAACCTTACTTGTTAGCTTACGTTATCAATAAACATACTGGTATTGTATAGTATATCCATTATACTATCTTGGATTGGATAATAAGGGATTTGAATAAGTGAAGTGGTCCAGCCGAGACGAACGTTAGTAGTAGGAATTGGTTTTGAATTCGAGCATTAGATTAAATAAATGACTATGTATGGTTACTTTATTTTGATGAAAGCAGTCGTTGATAGCATGTTGTCTGTCTCTGTCGAATACCAAAATGTTGTCTGTGCTGTAATGCCCAGTGAAGTACTTTCATATTATGCGGTTCAGCCTAATTCTTTTTAAATCTATAATATAGGCATTGTGGGTTATATAAGAAATCCAAATGAAATGAACTGTTGATTATATTTTTTTGTTTGCTTTATGTTTTTCAGACTGAAGTGGCTAAACGACTCAACGCTATCATTGCACAAATATTGCCCTTCTTATCACAAGAGGTGAGTGTATTCATTTTAACATTAAAACTTTATCTGTTCATTAAGCTATCATCCTATGGGCGAGAGACTTATGTGCTCTAAGTATATGCGTATGGATTATTGTACTTTTAGTGTGTATTTATTCAAGTATATAGGTACAAATGTACAAAGTATCAAACATTTGCATTTACATTAAGTAGGATTTAACGAGAAAACAGGAATTCTGAACTGGGTTGTGCATGTTACAGTGTAGTCTGTTGATGATGATGAGAACGGAGCATATCGTAGCAGCGAGTAGATAACCTTACAATAAATTTAAGGCTGTAATAATGATATGTGCAATCTAATTTTTGTAATAGAATACAGGATTGTTATTGCCAGCATAAACCCAGAGCAACTAATACCTTAGAATTTAGTACTATTGCTACGTTTTGAATTGTGCAGACCTTTGATGTTCACAAAATGACGTAGTGAAGACTGGGTGAGATGGTATAACAGATTAGAGATTATAATATTATTATTTGGTTCTGTGGTTGGTTAAATAGTGTTAGCAAGTATGTATTTAGGTTTTCTTTCAGCATTATTAGCATGACAATAAGGCCAGAGCAGACATAATACTCTAAAACAAATAGAAAGGAATACCATGTTAGTTTTGTGTACATAGTAAAGCAAGCAAGAAAGACTTGGGTAGGTGTCGATGACGATGCGATTAGAAGAAAAGGATATTGTTGTTGTCTGTAATGTGCAGGTGTTTTTTTCCTTCGCCGCCACTATGCCTTCTCATCAAAGGCGATAAACGGAAAGGAAAAGGCTTCTATTCTATTCCCTCTCTTACTTTTATGACTCTGTTGAACTTAACTTAATTTACAAGACAGGTTTTTGACGAATTGTTTGTCAGGTTAGTTTATCCTTTCTCTCCATTGCATTGAATCTTTTGGTATCTATGTACATACAGAGAAGGTAGGTAGGTATCTTATGTTTGTAAACCTCATCTCATCATTAGAACTGACTTGGTTGTGTAAGTGGAGTTAAGTATTAGTACTAGTCCCAGTAAGCAATTGATGTCGTGACTTAACTCGGCTTGTGTTGTGTTACTATTGAGTCAGAGCAGTGCAATTGCATGTATTAGGAACCCAAAGAAACAGGGATTCTTGTTTCCACTTGAAAGTCTTTTAATGGATGGCTAGAACGCTTACGGAATGAGAAATCGGTTAGGAAAGTACGTCATCCTAATTTTTATGAAGTCAGTTGACATGACTCGACTCTGGTCTCGACTCACCACGAAGATTATTATATTCTACTGCGTAACGCTTTATACCGGTAATATTTCTATTCTATTACAGAGGTTAATTCGATTAAACTTGCTCTAATATGTATAGATGGTGATTATATAGGAGTCTTGGTTTTTATCTCTGTACACACGCAGTAGACAGTTGATGGGGTGGTTTCTTTCGTGCTATGGTATTCCTAACCATACAATTACTAGATTACACCCCATAAGAATGGACAATCGTCCACGTTAATCTCTGAAGTTGAATCATTAATTGTTAATTTGTAATCTGTACGAAGAGATAAATGAGAGAGGTCTTTAAAAATTGAAAATTATTATTCACTAGATGCTCTTGTCCGTTTATCTTTTAGTGACAACAGCTAAGGCTGCCTCCTTTATCCCATTGACGATGTGAGATGAACATAAAATAAAAATGGAGCTAAAATCTTATTTGTATTAACTACGTATACATAGTCTTCTACTGCACTGCATTGAATGTGAATAGTACTAAGCTTAAGCTAGCATGTATATATAAAATATAATGTAATATGAGATAGATATGTTGATTTGCTTTAAGTAACTCAAAGTTCCTATCTTAAGTACGATTCTGGATGTGGTGATTTCAGTGCAGAAATAAAAGAGATAGGATGAGAGCCGAGAGAATTTTAATGGCAGATAAAGGATTTGGTTTATTACATGAGTGGGATTTATGTAGCACTTGGAGGAGCAAAAGAGGATAGCCAAAGCGAGTGCTCCACTTATATTCTACCTACCTCATTCACGATCAAATCATGAGATAGCTGCAGCAAAATAGTAATTGCCTTTCGATTCATCGCCAAATTAGGAAGTATTTAAGAATGCAAATGTTCAAATAAAATGATTGCCGCATATTGTTAGTTAGCACATACTACGAACAGCTTTGTTGGTAGAATGACTGCATAGCAATGAACAGCTCAAGTCAAACTCACGTTAAAAAGGAGGGTGTTTAATTATATAGCTCTTGTTACGCCTCCATTTTTCCCGATCCAAATGTAGTCTTGTACAGTAAATTGAAATGGATTGAATTATGATGATGATAATGATGAGAAGTATTAACAAATGTTTTTCTCTTGTTTTCCTCTCATGCTCGGATCGTTTCAAACATGGACATGAATTGTGAATTCGGACATGAAGCATCAACAGCAAGTTGCCACAGCCGTAGAAAGAGCTAAGCAAGTCACGATGACCGAACTGAACGCTATCATTGGGGTAAGGTTATCTTTTCTGATGAGAATGATTTGATTTTGGTTGTGTGGTCAATTGAAGATAGAATTGTTGTTTACTGTTCGTACTTTTTGGTATGTACGTGCTTGTAGTTTTTATTGATAAGCCTGTAAGTAACTAGCTATATGCATATATAGGTAGGTATAGTTATATAGGTACTTTTATTTATTGTTAGAGATATAGGCAGGTACAAAGGAGCTATGTAATAAATACGGAATAGAGCTCTAACACTACAGCCTTTTTCTTGTGTACTTGCTTGATGAGCTCAATTTTAGTTTTTGTCGACTTTTAGTAAGCAGTTGGTGCATTGTGTTGTATTTGCTACTCTAGTGTTAGTAGTTGGTTGGTTACTTTAGTTAGCAGAAGTAGTAGTAGTGTTATACGAATAATATACAAACACAGACGGTTCGAAGTGAAAAAAGTTTCGTTTAGATTGCATGAGCTGAAAAGAAAACGGCAAACAGTACGTCTCTATTCTATGGAATTGAGCTTTTGTATAAGGAAGGATGTATTGACTGACTGCAACGTGTAATGTAACTAAAGTACTCTATACAGAACAGACAGAGTGTGTGTTTTGTTCGAACGGATGGAGAGAACTGTGTATAGCTATATATCTCTGAGAGCAGAATTGCTTTTTGTATTGTATTGGCTTTGTTAAGTATGTCGTATTAGGCAGATACATTGAATTGAGTATATCGGATTGAATGAGAGTCAGCACCGTTTATAGTAAGTGAAGTGTACCTACCTACCTATAAGGTTACATACGGATACAAACTAGATATATCTAGTACTTACTTACTTTACACAGCCCTAAAACGAGCAAGTACGTATGAGCAGAGCAGACGGGGCGATATCGATTTTTTCCTTAGTTTTCCTCATGATTTTTTCTCAGGCTTTCTTTACCGTCTTCACTTAATATAATCTCATTATCCGCTACATGCAAGACGAAAGCTTTACTTCAGTTTTGCTTGTTCCTCTTCTCTCACTCACTCTTATGTTACATTCTTTTTTCTAGAGTTTAAGCCCTAAGCCAAACATTTTTGTCTTCTCTAGTTCAGTCGCTTAGAATGTGGATGTGTGTATAGACTCAAGGTGGTGGCTTGCTCTTCCTTTGACTTCACTCACTATTAAATCGCCAATATAGCTTTTGTTCCGTCTCTTCAGAAAATTGTCGCAATATTACTTGGAAAAAAGCGTCTCTGTTAAAAGAATTTGGTACATTTGACCTATGTTTGAAATTCTGCAATAAATTCGACATTCGATGCTATCTAAATAAATCAAGCTTAAGTACTTCTACTATCTTTAGGTATAGAAGAAATGTGTTTTATAGTTCAGCTAATAAAAAGACTTTGCTTCAGTATATCTAAGTTTGTGGTTTTGAAAATTGGTTTTTATAAAACCAATTTATATGAATTAGAAACTAATGGTTAGTAGACAATCGTTGAGACAGACTTGAGAAGTAAAAAAAATTGTAATATATTTCCTTTCCCTGTTTTTATTTTTCTCATTTCTAGACGTTAATTCCTTTGTAAACATGAGTGCAAGAGATTTTGTTTACTAATGGTTATGTACAGAGTAGAATTAGAAACGCGATTAACCTAATTCTGATTTAATGTGGTGAATAACTGGGAAATTGTCAAGATGATTCATTTGAGTGATCAGTAAATAACAGAGCTCGACAAGATAAGTTGAACAAACTGTGGGGAAGGCTATTTGATTTAATTTACGAAAAGAAACAACATTACCCTTTACCAGTTCGACAAGAAATTAATTACAGGGTAAATGTTGAGATAATATCTTATATTTTGTATGCGTAGCTAATCTCAATCTGTTATCCTGCCTAAGTAATTTAGTATTATTGAAAGAGCGTTGTTAATATCAGTGATCAATAGCTGAGGCAACACTAGCTTGAAAGAAAGCTTTTAGCAGTTTGTACCTGATCTCATAAATTACTGCGGAATGTTATCAAAGGTGTAATTTGAGTGTGGGCTAATAGTTAATGTTGTTGCTGATTGATGTAAAAATTAAAATATTTCGTTGCCCCGCTTGTGTTCTACTCGTTTGTGTAGTCCTTTTGTAATGTATAGTCTTGTTGTTCCTGTTCTTACTTAACTAGGCAAATTCATATGGAAATTAACGCTCGGAGGCTCAATTAATACATTTTCCCAGTCTTATAAGTACGTAAAGCTGTTAAATGGAAGAGTGGTGCCATAAATATTTCAAGTCTCAAGTAAATCCGGGTCGGACTATTCACAGGAAAACATTGAAAGGCAAAGCAAGCTGTGCAACATGACATAAATGCTTGCTATTTGATACCACGTTGAATTCGATATTAGGAAAATATTAGATACCTACATACTTCGACTACATGCTCTACCTAACGCTGCATGTGATTTCCAACAGGCTCTCTCCTTGGTTGTCTCATTATGCCTTTCTCTCATTCGTTTTCAAACTACAACTCCCTTCTCACATCCGAAATACTTATTTCACACAGAATTCAATTTAAATTGATCTCAAGTTTTATTTTATGTATAACGAATTTTGTGAAGAAATGATTACTAGATGTCCTGGTATTTTTTAGTTCAACACAATTTTTACTCTCGAAATCTTTAGTGAGAGGGATATCTGCATGCGACAGATTATTTCAAAATGCACGAAATTACTTTGTGAATTTTGTATTAAAAGGCATGAGAAATAGATTAATAATATCAATTATGATTATTATTAGAGACTTGATAGAATACAAAGTTTGAAATGCACATTGTAAGTTGGTAACGTGTGTCTGTAATGTTCAATTCGTGTTGTAGGGAGTGAGAGCGAGAGATGATTCTGAATAGAAATTAAATAAGAGTCAGGAACGACTGGGACATGTAACATAAAGGACACCGTAAGAATACTTGCAACGACAGTGACTAAATCGTCTGTAGTAACGAATGGGAATGAAATAGACTGAATAGTAAAGCTGTGGTGAGCTTGAGCTTCATTGCTATTCTGGTCTTGATTCGGGATGGAAAGAATTTCGATTTACATATGTTCTCGGATAGGGAATGGAATGAAATGAAGTATTATGTAAAATACATAAGAAAGAAATAGAGTATAGTTGCTCTGTATGCATTCCTAAAAGGAATGTGATGCATTGAAATGCAAGGGGAATAGAAATTCACCAAATCAGGATTTCCAACAAACCAATCCGATGGTAATGGTAATCCAGTCCAGCTAAATCATAGCGTCAGGCTTTTCATCTGTCTTTAAAAGGAATACTTTTTCTAATATTATGTATCCCTAATAGAAAAGTGGAATAGTAGTCTATATGTAACTAATGCATGCATCAGTAGAAAAATGCTATGTATGTTTCTACTACTGGTAAAGACATCGTGTGCATAGAAAATAAATACACTGACTGCTGAGCTTTTCCTGTAAAAATCGAATAATACTTTTCCGTCTGTAGCAATCTACTGTATAGCTACTAATGCACACATGATAATAATATTGAAATTGGAACCCTTTGGCTTTTCTTCACTTGAATTCTGCTGGAAAGTCACTATACAATTCCTTTGAGCAACTAATGCAATATAGGGTAATAGTAATGATAGGTAACTAGTATATATATATAGGGTATATATTACAGGTTATCTTGGCAGCTTGTGAATCGCAAAGGTAAAGTAATCGAAATACTCCAGTTTAGATAAATAATAGGTATATTCTAGTTGAATTCAAACTGAGAATGCGATTGGTTTTCATTGACTAGACTTTCGTTCAATTTCAATTGGATTGGATTAGTTTTACTCTGCTTTGCTTGAAAATGGCTGGAGGTTGGTTAGGCCGATGAATATTATTACGTAGTCTCGTAGCCACACTACTCAAGATTGGAGTCATTGCTGAAGTGGTACGTAATACCAGGAAAATCTAGTATTTCCCCTCCTGTCGATATATATAATGGGTTTTAACAAGTTACAAGTGGATGAAGTGAATTGGGTGCAACTTAACCCTAAGCAGCAGTAGGCCTTCTATCTTTAGTGAGTAGATGTGTTTGTGTATTGTATAGATTATAAAGAATGTTTTGCTGGGAGCATAATTGTCTTCGTTTACTTTAGGTAACGAGTGCCCGACCTACCTTTACTTACTGTTGGAACTTGTATTATAGTGTATCTAGGTTTTATTTACATTACAACTTTGTTTGAATCGTAATAATTTAAGTAGCAGTTGCCTTGCCTCGTTTTGTCTTTCATTAAAGTCTTAATTCGTATTCCCTCTGGATACACTGAAGGTTCAGTGGAGTGAGGTATATGGCCAGAATTGTTTTATATAGGACAATGGCAGAGTCCCAGTGTTTATTGTTTTATGTTTTAGGTACAGGCTAGTTGGAACCTTAGCGTCTAGACAGTATAAGAAATAACCACCCTTTCATATGAAGCGAACTGGAAACATAAGTGCTGAGAGAATAGACGTGACATTTAAACGTGTCTAGATTGACAATTAATTACAAGCGTAACGAGAACAAGTCGGCTCTGCCGCAACACCAACGAATAGAACTCACCCTTTTCTACTGATAATAGTAAAGGAAAACAAACCTCAAGTATTTATATATTATTATCCTATCAGTACGTCCATGCTTCTCTGATTTGGTTGCTCTGAATTATCATCGTATATATCAATGTCTCAGCCTCGAACAAATTGCTTTCATCAATATACATCTAATTCCATTGATACGAACATGTTCTGTGATTGTGATTGGAGAATTAATGTTTAGGTATATTAATGACTTTAGATTTATTGGATATTAATTGAACATCTTCGACATTATGTTTTTAACGTTAATAGTCTGTCTTTCAATACCGGTTATCTGAAAGTATGTATATCTTTATTTAGTACATATTTGGCAAGAAAACACTAAAGGCCAAAGCAATGCCGTAAAGAGAAAAATATGCTGCTGACATGAAACATGAGGATTCATAATCAACTGTTTTATTTGGTGGTCCACCTCCTCAACAATTTATTAATTTAAAGATGAGAACGGACTGTGTGCGTGTCGTAACGTCGTAGTGTGGAATGTGTTGTTAATTGGATGTGTGTAATTCAATATAAATTATCGTTAAACTGTACGCTATGCTGCCTATTTTTTCAGTCAGGCAAACGTGGCATGTTTGGGCAAGATCGTAGTAAATTGTTAAATTGATTTAAACCGTGCAAGATAAAGTTAGCAATTTCAAGAAATCATGGTGTGTAAAACATTAAGTCAAGGATATGAGCTTTGATAATTAAAATCCGCTTTTAAATCATTGTCTGAAGTCCTAAAGTTCTATTAACCCAAGTGTGGTGATATAGCTGGCATAATCTCATCTTAGAAAATGGAAAACATGCTCAAATATGTAGTTTTAGTGGTATATACCTAGCTAATTAGTTTTGTGCCTGATCATGAGTTGGTTTAAGCTGTGTTATAACTAGCGTTTTAAATATTACGCTATTGTAGTTGTACTAAAGAGAGGCGATAGGGATTTATATGAATAGTTAGATCTTGGATAATACTTAAGACACCAAGGTTTTAACTGCTCAGTGCTAAAAGGTAGCCGAAATGAAAAATTTGTATTTACGACTCAGACTATAAACTTTTTGCCAGCTCACTTTTGCGGAAAAAACGTAGTCTCACAATCAGATACGTAGAATTATTTATTACATATTACGTATTAATTAGAAGAACAGAAGGGGGATGTAGCGAAGTAGAACGACATGAATTTTTCTGTTTGGACCTCAGACTGAGTTTTTTCAGTGGCGAGAAGAATGGAGCTATAAATTGTGTTTGTGTAGTAGAGTGTAGTATATTATATAACCACTATCTGCATATAGTAGCAGAATATTTTAGATTCTGAAAGACTCATGTTATGAGTAATGTACATTTGAGATAGAAGTTGGAGTAAGAGGTGCATTAAGGTACTCAGACATATCTAATAAAATAATCGTGAAAAATCTAATGGAGCTTTTCCTGTTGAAAGTTCTGTAGCAAGTGATAAAATTGAAGAATGAAAAAGTGAATTTGAGCATTTATAAATATTCGCCTCTATGCTACTCCTCCGTCATCTAGTAGGTGTGTGTGCATAAATCTAGTGTTCGTTATGGTTTATATACCAGTAGCCTATGGACGTTTGTATTTGCACACGAAATGCTATACATGACTGAAAATACATATCTGTACAGGTATGTGTTATTAGTACTAACACATACGTAATTGCACTGCAGAATATAATCTGCATATTTATGTAATTTAATACAGAGTCTGTTGAAATGCAGGGTGACTAAATAGTATATATTATTATACGTGTGGATATGATATTTGGAATTATCATTATATTTGTACAGCATGAAATATTGAAGGTATTGTTAGTAGCATTAAGTCTAAGTACATGGCCCTATGGCACTGGTAGCCGTCGTGGTGTGTTTATTATTCTAAAGCGGTGCCAAGTTTTTTCTGCTCTTGTATCAGAAAATGATTGCATTAAGTGTTACAATGTCAGATTTTACGAGTCTCTTCGAAACCAGTCTTGTCTGCTGTGAATACAGTCACTCGAACGTAACTATCGCCCATCTCTCATGTTATTTTTACGAGTGGAGATTGAGATAATTTTAATGAGCCTATTTTGCGGCTTTGCTATATACCATGTAATGTACTTAGGCTCCATGCATGAAATAGAGAAATATTGTGTGAGCAGTGAGTAATCTTCTGCAGTGCAGTCGCAGTCCGTCTGTAAAGCTGGTTACTACTACTTAGTAAACTACCTACATACTCAACTCATATCCCTAATGTATCATTAACAATACAATAAGTAAATAGTGTATTATTAACAATTAACTTAGTCATTCGTCCAATCCCATTGCCCTTGCCGTGTTACCATGTTCTTCTAAATTTAAACGTGTACTCACACTTTTTCCTTTTGTTTTACACAAGGATGAGCACAGCATAATGACATGGATGCAAAAATTGAACACGCAGAATTCTACACAAAAATATTTAATCTAAACCACTCCATATGACGTCCACATTCTTCTCAACATGAGCTTTAGTAAATAAAACAGTGAGTGAGCAAATAAAATGCTTTTCAGGTTTCATTTTATCTTTATGTTTGTTTCCTTTATGTGTAGGATCGTGGTTGGTGTATTTTGCATTTATTATTGCATGCCGTGTCTACTCTCAGATGCTAGATGCTTAAATAGATACACAAGTAATGCTACTGCCGTCGTTACGTAATGGTAATATGTGATGATGAGCTGCGTGTTCAGCTTGTGTAGTTAATTCAAGTGTACAATTACATGCATCAGTGTAAATAAGCTGAGTTTGCTGTGCCGACGAAGGAGGCCACGCTACAGTATAATAATATAAATAGTAAATGTTGATTCTGTTTTAGCTTGATGGCTGAATTTAATGCATTGACTACAACATATGCCTATGCTGCAGAAATAAGTGTAGTGTGGTGTAATGTAATTATCAATTGTGGTGGTACATATAATATACTAGAACTATACCTAACACAAGGCATACCTGTAAAATTTCATACGGAAATAGTAATTAGCTCTAGAGATATGCTGCAAACAAGCACTGCATAATTACATTAGATTATACTGCAAGAGCATGAACTGATTCTAGATATATGCCTCACTGTAGGTACGTATTAAATTATATTATAATTATTAACCTTCTGTTCACTGTCGTTAGTTATGCCAACTCTGAACTATACAAACCAACCTAATGGATATTTCCGTTTATTTACTTTGTTTTTTTAAACGATCGATTTTTCATTTAGAGTTGGATGATTATATTCATCCTTATTGTGTGTGGGTAATCTAGTTTTACTGTTTCATACCTCTGTTGGGGTATTCCATTTACTCATTTAATGCACTACTATTTGATTACGTGGTAGCATTGAACTTTATATATACTTATTTCTGCCACTAACAAGTTAATTTACTTTATCTATTTGAGTAGGCAAATTTTGATGTCCATACTATGTCTATTATAAGTAAGACATACTTAGTGTATACGAAGACTTGATATGAAGCATAACGAATAGTCATAAATAAAGGGGTTTGTACGAAAAAAATTACAGAAGTATTATTAAGTTGTTTATTACTTAATTATATCTGTACTTGTATTGATGCATGTATCAATTCTAATTTGTCCGGAAATTCGTAATTAATAATTTCATGTTAAAAATGTTATTGTTAGTATTTATTATAGCTGAATGGGAAATGAATTACAACCAAAAGTCACGAACCAAGGTTAAATGGATTACACACTTGAGTGTTCCTCTGAACACTTTTCTGTTGTTTATCTTTGCATTCTGTGAGCTTTTCCCTTCGGCTGCACTCAAAGAACAAAATTTGATCGTTTACGGAGAACGTAGTTCTATTGAGAAGGAAAGGCCAGGTAGAGGCATAGTATTGTAAACGAAGGGAGAGAGATGAGTGGATGTATATAAGGATGGGAGCGGTGAAAAGTGCAAAGTAACCAAACATCACAATACAAACATACACATCATGAGCAGAAAGGAAAAAAGGTTTAGCAACGAGAACTACTACTACTGCACTGCTCGCTAAAGAGCTTTAGTAAATCTTTCAAGTTGAGTAAGTATGGCTTGTGCCGTTCCTTTTGACGAGCTATCCTCGTTTCAGGTTCATTCTTACCTTAGCAGATAGGTATAGCTATTCCTTTCCCAGAAGTAAAGCAAAAAAGTTTTTGCAACTATAAAACGACTGGAATGACTTTTATGATTGTGGGGCGAGCTTGTTCTCTTGTGATTTTAGGAACAAGACAATGGAGACATGGAGTACAGTCCATTTATTTTCTCATCCCTACCCCTACAAAACTTTAGCTTTTATAGCCATGTACTTTATGTGTCTATGTGATAGGAGTAGTATTTATCTATGACACAGCACACACACCAAAAGCACCGAGTGCCGACGACGACGGAAGCAAGCGGATACAGAGAATAGATATCTACTCATTATTACTCACTACTACTGCAGTTTTGCTTAACTTACATTTTTCTTGATACTTTGCTTCTGACATCACAAAGACTATGTATAACTATCTTGTATTTACTAGAATCAGTTATGCCACGTAATAGTATAGGAATCTAGTATTTGTAGTAGGTACAACTTGTACCCATTTCCATAATACACGCGTAGATTTTATGTAAGCTATACTGATATTTTAATGTAATGTAGCGTAAGTTAATCGTTTACGTTTGCGTCTTGGCATTATTCACAAATTCCCTCTAATGCATTTGTAGCAACAAACACTCTACGTATATGTAGGTACAGACGGGACGAACTACTGTATTGGATAACTTTCTTTTTCACTCTTGTCTTGGGCATTCAACAATGTTGTTCTGATGTTAATATAACTGCCTAGTCAGTAATGTGTTCGAGTTTTCTTCTAAGAAATATTGTATCGTTAAAAAAACAAGCATTACGAAAATGCATTGTAAGTTGTAAGCCTCCTTCCATTCTCATAATAACCATTATTTTATATTGCTCACATAACTTGGCCATTACAACCCACTATGTGTTTATTACTGTTGATGTTTACCGGTTTCCTACACGTTTTACGAATCATTCTGAGATACTATACTGTCATATACATGAATACAATAGTCATCTTCCGTAACAGTTTAGTCAGAGGAATTCAGATTTTTAAATGATACCATTGTTGTTGTTACTCCAATGGTTATTAAGAAATAAATCTTTTTCGCTTAAGTAGTATAGTAAACTAACATGTATATACATGCACTGTATAATGGTACTTGTGTTACAAGTGAACCAGAATTATCCACTTGAACATTTTGCGTGAATTATTCATTAAGTCATAAATATGTATATCCGTATTAACAAATACTATAAAATGAATCGTCAGCGTTAATAGAGTTGCTAGTGCTGTATAGTGGTTTGCATTAGGAGATTAGGGTTATCTTTGACGGTAGGAAACGTGTGAATGTATATGCAGGTTGAATGTATGTGTCTGTTTTGTTTGCAATAAAAGGTATGAAGTTGTCTCGTTTGTTGCGATAGAATATCAGTTGTAATCAATTACAATTACAAGTAGTGCCTACTGCCTACTACTAGTGCCTAGTGTCTACTACCTATGTATGTGTGTATCTGTTTGTATTAATTCTATTTTTTGGTCTATCATTGTTTTTATAGCAGCAGCAGCAGCAGGGACTTCAGCAATTACTGGTGAGTTGATGATTTTCATTTCGATTGATATGCTGATAAGCACTCCATGACATGTGTAAACTAGATTAGATGTGATAGATAGATAGGGCTGGGCTCCTTTGTCTATTTAAATACTAACTGATCTAGTCTGTCCTCTCTTGTCCACTAATTTATACATTGTTGAGATACCAACAGATATATTTTTGTAGTGAGTTTGCATCTATACAAGTATAAAGTGATTGTTCAGAATAGTAACAAATCTACTTGAATGGTTTTTGTGTATATGTGCATATAATACTTGATACATAATGTTTATAGGTATATGCATAATAATATAGTTGTAAAGTTTATGTAGAAGGTCAGGGTTGCTGGCTTTTTGATCTGCATAACTTGTGATTTTTGTTGATGGGAAACTGAATCCCTTGGATAGAGAGTGTAAAGTTGCAACGCTTTGTTTAGAGTTAAATTGGAATCCGCTCTATGGAAAGATAATCCTCTGTGGCAATGGAGCAACTGTTATTTTTGATGACGTATTTAGGTATTGGCAGTGTCAAGAGTGTAGAGAAGCATGGCCATGTCATGTCGTTGTAGTTAATATTGTGTCGTAACTGTAGGTAGGTTGTACAAGCTGCAGAAGAAAAAGTATCTTGATCTGTGTGATTGTGTGTGATTATCTCATAGGTTAGATAAAAGAGTCTTGTATTATGATTGGAGTTTTGCCAGTTCCATAGATACTTTAACTTAATACTGCATGTAGATACACATAAAGATAAAAAATAAAATACATGTAGAGGCTTTAGTTTAAGTATAGGGAATTGGTTAGCGAGGATTAGTTGGGCTGTGAGATTGTCTACTGTGTATAATTGAACGACATATTATGAAAGTCGTGTTTACTTAAAGTAGTTAGTAATGACTGGATGGGTATCTGTTTTTTAGTTGGGTGAATGCGAAGATACCGAAAGTTGGAAGCGTAAAGTGTAGTAAGCGTAAATATACACGGAATTTAATGGAGGCAATAAAATATGTAATATTGCTTTAAAGAATAAGGTGCAAAGGGCAAGGCATAGCAATAAAGTTGAGTTGCTTTTGGTCGACAGAGTGAATTAAACCATAAAGGGTTCACTATGAGATTTTTAATTTAAATGATTTCATAAATAAACAAACTAGTAAAAAAGGAAACGTGCTCTGTTTTGATGAATGTATGAATGGCAGCAGCAATGCAATGAATTGCCATTCATTTGATGTTTACGTATTTAATAGCTGATTCATGTATAATTAATGGGAATAATATTATCGTTCGTTATTCAAAGTTAAATGTTAAATGAAACAGAGTTAATTCTCTGAAAGTTGCATTGTCCTATCGTCAATTGCATATTATGACTCTGACAACTATGATATGAACCGAGTATCACTAGGGAATAATTTTTATGCTCACTCATGAGAAATTGCTGACAGTTCACTCCATCGCACAAAGAAACTCAAAGTTTAACTGTCTGTTGTAAATGAAGTACTTTACTATAATGTAAAGTAAATTATGAGGACTTATATTTTGCCATTACAAGCAGTAAAATAAAATTAAAGTGAATTTTATATCCACATGCAATGTGCATACATCTAACTTTTTTGCATTTGAGTTGAAGGCTAGTTGGCTGCATCATGTACCTACCAAACAGTTTAGTTTAATGTAACGGTACCTAATTTGCTTAGTGACACAGTAGTTGTAAATTGTAAAGCAGCTGCTATAATTGCCGTTGAAGAGAAAGCAATTTCATAGAATTGATACAAGGACTGCATAATATTTTTATGGTACATTCATTCATTGTGTTTACATTGCATTACCTTAATGGTCATATTGTGATGGTTATGATAGCGTATGAATTACATGAGACTATTGGCTTCTATGACTTTTGTTCATACACAAAAGTAAATATTAAGTAATGCTATATCTATGACATACGTCTCTTTTTCAGCTTATTTATATGAATTATTGCGCTACTTTTTTACACTTAATTGCCTACGACCTACACTCGTCGTCATGTCATGTCAGTTACAAAAATCTACAAGTTATACTACAGCATTACATTGTTTTGCCATGCAATGTGAGTTTATAATACTATGATGGACATACCGACGAGCTAAACATGATAATTTTAGGTTTGCTTACAGCACCAATGTACCTGTGTGAATGAACTTCCATTTTTCAGTATTGTGAGATAAGGTGTTTAATTAGGGTTTAAATAAAATGTAAGTGTTCGTAAGCCTAATTAATTTGCAAAATGTTTTGTTTTAACAATCAAGGAAATGTCAAAATTACTGTTTAACGTGTAAATTAGTAAGTTATCTGTCAGTGCAGATATCACATTGTAGTCCAATTTTTTGTCTTACTTTTCGGAGGAGCATAGACCTCATAGTAATAAAATTTCAAATTATTTTGGGATTATTCTGCTGTGGTGGATTATTGGTATTCAAAAAGACTGAAAGTCTGGGATGTTGAGTGGCAGTTGAAGTAGTGCAGTGGAGAGTAGTAGCGTGGTGTGTGTAATATGAACTATGACTGAATGGAGAAAGTTAAAGTTTAAGATTTGTATGTATGTATGTGTTTCAAATAATTAGCTATAGTGGGTCTGACTGGATACTAAATGAATAGTTTATGTAATTCAGTAATTCCATCCTGAAGCTGGAGTTCACAATTAAATCAAGCCAGAAATGGATTAGTGGGTAACTGACAATGAGTGAGTGACTAGATGGAGAAACAAGGGTAATTGAATTATGAAAAGGAAGGGCTCTTGATAAAAAGACAGGGTAATAAGAAAGGACAGGTCGTATTTAGGGTAGAATAGAGTAATAAGAGAAATGTGTAGACTATATATAGAATATAGGAAGTAATACTAAAAGGAAGTTAGAGTTCGTTGGAATTGGATGGGATGGAGTGCTAATTGGTAGAGACTGGAGGAAGACAAGATGAAGGTGATATTGATGATTTTGTTTTTGTGTTCAGTTAGGTGCGGGTGGCGGCGGTCCGGGATCAGTTCCTCATCCACCAGGAGGTCTGCCATTAAGCCATGCTCATCTGGCTGCAGCTGGATTACCACCAATGCCTGGAGGTGGCCCACTTCTTGGCTTCCCCCCAGGGGCACTCCCACCCTCAGTCTCCGGTGCTGGGCCTCATCCACCTCCCCCAGGACACCCTCTTCCTATACCACATCCGCTCTCAATTAAGTCCGAACCGAGAGATGAACATCCTGGAAGCAAGCACTCCGAAGACTTGCGAAATGTATGGGTGTGTTCACAACATAAATTCTGGCTTGGCTCTCTTTTTGGTTTCCCAATATTTTGTTGCTCCTATTTTACATATTAATAGAGAATATTTCTTATTTCATTTTGTTCTTTGACTAGTATAGTAATTTAATTTTGATTATTGCTCGATTTTCAAGCATGGTACTGTCAATATTACGTTTCGTTATTAGCTTTTAGTTTTGGTATTCCGTTAAAATGACATATGCCCTTTTAATATGTCGTATGTAAGGAAAGGTTAAAGTTTTAATTGACTTCCTCTGCGTAGGAGAATAGTGCATGCTAATGTAACATGTATATTGTATTTCCTGTGTACATATTACAGATAAATTATTGTGAATGTACGAGGAGAACAGATGGATGTGTAGTAATTAGATTTTGTTATCGAGTTTCATGTAGAATTTGATTTTGTACTTTTGATTTAAACGTAGTAAGTATAGTATATTGTACAGTGCTGAATTGGAAGTGGTGGGTCGTAATTGAATTGACAAAGTAAAATAAGAAATAAGTAACCGGTAATCTAATAGAGTATTCTGACTTGGTTGCTTTTCGTGTATTCCTAATAGGATTTGATATGTTTTTGTAGAGGAACTCCATGTCCCCAATGGAACAGAGAGACCGAGAACGGGAACGAGAGAGAGATAGAGATCGAGAGAGAGACCGGGAGAATAGAATGAGAATGCGATCCCCACCATCCGAAACTGATGTTCATGAATCTATGAAACGCAGAAAGGAAGAAATCAAAGCCAATGTTCATGAACGAGAGGTAATTCAATTTCCAAGTAAAGTAATGTAAAATGCCTTTCTCCTTCCTCTGCTGACAGGAAATATTTTCTCTCAAACGATAAAGCTTGTTGAGACCAAACTAGCACTTTACTATCAAACTAGTTTGTCCTGAATATGTTGTTATTTATTCTATTCATCTATTGAGTTGCTCTATTTGGAAACATTTTTGCATGCTAATGAATAACTTTGTAAACGTTTTACGGAAACATTCAATTTTCAGTGACATTTTTTGTCAAACGTAATTGAATTTTCAGGTGAATGTACCTGCAACTACAACTACTTTACAATACAATAATGGAATTTGGAGGAATAAATTTCTTAGTTTCTTTGACATAAAAATTTTATATTTCAGGATAGTGACGGAGAACGAAGTGATCAAGACTTGGTTGTTGATGTCGCCAATGAGGTTAGTATATTTGGTTTATCTTGGATTCAATGTTCCATTTCTAGTACAGTTTGTTTTTATTATAGGGTTACTACTCAATTCTTGCCTTTTTATATTTCATATATCAATCACAACCGTAATTACGTTAATGATTTTCGCATGCGGTGTCTTATAGAATAGCACTATATTGTCTTTAGACACTTTCATGGGTATACCCCAAATGTCATTAGTAGAGTACCTTTTTTGTTTCACTGCAGCAGGAAATCGTTTTTGTGTTCGTTTATGTTCAATTGTTGCATAATAAAACTTTGCTAGTAAAGCTTGAAAAAAATCTACTTGTAATAGAAATGTCTGCCAAACCGAAAGTAGTCGCTGGCCTTTCTGACCCAATTGTGTAATAATAAATTAAATGATATCGTTACCAGTAATTAATGGCCAGGCTTAAGAACACTTTCGTTTACATATTAGCCATGGCCTAAGTATTTTTTGTTCTTTTGTTATATTCTAGACTGCATTGTGTATAATCGAAGTACTTGCATGCACGGTATTGTTATAATATTATGGCACTTAGTTTTGTGACAGTAGGCCTGATGGTTAACTACCTTCATTCATTAGTTCATTATATAAAGTATCAATGTGAGTAGCGTGTCAAGACATCAAAATTGGTTTGAAACCTAACATACATGAAAGCACGGCATTAATTCGACTGCGTGTGAGAAATGATTGCTGAATTATTGAACAATATAATTCAATATTCTGCTTATACTCTAGCAGCCCACTATTAAAACCATAAGTAGGACTATCCTATCCTAGTAATTTGAACATTTCCAAGAGTTTTACAATAAATAGCATTTTTATCTCTAAGTTAGTGAATGAGTATTCCAATTTGAAGTCTAACTAGGCTTAGCACTAAACTGTAATTGATATCAATTTATTACACTTCCAGAAAAAAGTTTTTATTATTTATGTAGGGTTCCTGTTCGTCTTATCTAAAGAAATGCGTAAGCGAGAAAGGAGTTAAATTCGGTCGCAAATAATAATGTTTCTGTTAGTGGCAGGAAAGGATGTTTAGACAGGGCTTGTTAGAGTAGTTGCTGCATGTCATCTCGTTGACTAAGCTGTGCTATGTTATCTGTCTCTGCGATATCGTTGAGAACACAAAGAGTTGTTTGGTATCTATGTATATTAGAAGTGAGGTAAATTAAGCTAATTACGGGAACGCTATATTCGTAGAAACTACGTAGTAGTATTATGTATCTCTGTAAATGTCTGAAATAGAACACCGAGTTAGGAAATAGTGTCAGCCTGTATATCGGTGCATAGTTGTATGCATAATGCATAGTAGCTCAGTTGTATGTATATTGTAAGTAGCAGGTTAAATTTTATGGAGTTTGTCGTTGTCGGAGCTTGACTTGAAAGGGTCTGCATGATACATGAGCTAGTAAATTATACAGAGATATTGCTGTGCGTGTATTGTACATATTTAAGGTTGCGGGAACCGTGCTACAGTATGTTAGAGTATCTGTTACCTATATTACAACAAGGTATCTATTTAGAAATGAGTTTGAGTGGCTACATACATGAGTTTTGTGCTTTGTAAGTTATCAAGTTATATGTAAGTCACGTTATTCTGTCGTTGCTCGAAAGAACGTTGTGCCTACAAGTTAAAAGCAAAGTAGTTCTAGATGCTTAGGTAAGTAGAGTTTCATGTAACTAATGTTGGGTGTTGTTTTGTTGTTGTTAACCAGGAGAACGGATCACCCCGGACGAATGGAGAAGTGAAAGACGAGAATTTTGGGCCGAGAAGCTCTGAAAGGCCTCGAAGTCGAAGTGGCTCAAGTTCAAGCCGGTCGACACCGTCTTTGAAAATTAAAGAGGTACGCAACGTTCTGTTGTCTTGTGATGTATATTAGAACTGTATGGATTGTTACCTTTGCTCTCTTTTACTCGCCCACATTCGATCCGAATGCATTATTGCTACAAAGAAGTTTCCTAGTAGGAACTCACTAACAACAAGCAATAAGAGCTCTCTACTTAATAAATACCTGATATATAGTACTTATGATTATTCTACTAGAAATGCTACTCACGATCAGCCATAAGCCTATTTACGCCAACTGTTTTACCAGGGATTTTATATGTATTCTACTGCCAATAAATTGTCACGTATAACTATCCACTACTCTTAGCAAACCGTAGTTCACGTAAGATAATTTAATGACATAAAGATAAACACTCATTGAGTATTGAGTCGACAAGTTTGAAATTGCTTTGGCTCTGTATAATGGTCTTAACTTAAGCAAAGGGAATAGGGATATTATTTATAGTGGAGAAATCGATAGAAGTAATAAATAAGCTGTTCCTCCTTGCAAATACTGGAACTTACGTTCACGGGTTCGCTCACGTCATTATATTGTACAGCGTTAGGACTGTATAGAAACCTTTTCAATGTTACTCAATCAGTAATTACATATCCTTGATCTTAAATACACAGAGACACACTTCTGTCTATATTATGTGTGTACTGTGTACTATTAGTGTGTAAATAAAAAGTTTTTGAATGGGAGAACTCAACATATTTATGTATTTCTATTAAAAAGTTTCATATGATGCTCAGAGTCATTTCTTTTTGTAGTAGTATGTGAAAAGTTTGATATATAGATAAACATGAAAGGAATGAGAATAAATATATGTTTGCATTTCGCATCTGTAGTTTTCCAGGCGTGAGTTTCGAATTCCCATGTTGTTTAAATTGAACCGAGGCTTCAGAGCTAGGATAAGCTAACTAGAAAAGCAAAGAGAGGAAAATCGAGAATTTGGAATAAATAGGAAGTTGATAGTGCTGCACCGACAAGTCGGGAGTTAAATAAACTTAGATCAACTGACATGACATATTTATGCATTCCATTCCATTTCGTCGAAATATATTTAGACGAAAGAAGGGAGGGTAAGAGAGAATAGACAAGGGTTTGTGCAGCCCATGAGAAAAAAGCGAAAATCTATGAAAATTCCTCCTGTCTCCCCAGCAGTTTTCTTTTCTCCTCCTCGCTCTCTGCTCTTCGGTCTGACTGACTGACTGGCTTTCTGCATTTTGGGTTTGCTTGCATGTACATGTGGGCCGATAACTAATGGGCGGGAAGTGGAGGCTTAATGCGGATAATATCCATGCGATCACACATTCCATAGCACTAGCACTCACTCATTCACTCACACTCTACAAAACACAGCATACTTAAGTTATTTATTTCCTCGGGATTTTTTACATGCTAATTTTTGTGGCTGACAGCCAAATTACTAATATGAGTGTAAAGTAAAGATAAGTGAAGGTTCATCTCGATGTCATATATGTGTGTATCCCCTCTAACTGTATACTTTACCTAATAATGAGAAATTCGTGATGGTTCGGTAGTAGAAATAGGTGTATGAAGATGAAGATTAACATTTCTGTTGCAAGTCATGGGAAGAGAAGCCAATTGGTTTCCTTGTACTACTACATAGAATATATTATATATACATAAATATTATATGTTACATATTATCCATTCCATGTTATATTTCTTCTTCTTCTCTTCTTCAACTGTTGTGTTTCTGTTCAAGTGTCTTGTGACATTAAAAAGTGTGAATGTGGGTGTTTGCGCCTGTTTGTGTCCTTTACTGTGTGCTTTTCACAAGAAAGTTTTAGAGAGGAGCCACGCTTGAGGAACTGTGTACAGTGCACTCGGCTTCACTTGGCAAAAACTAATCTAATCTTGTACTGTACTACTTGTAAACTAATGTTAGAGTGTGATGCTATGTTTGATAATTTATTGTAGAATGATGCTGCCACAACTCCTGTTTCCAAATCTGTGACACCAACTCCTGGAATGGCTGGCCCTGGAGTTCCTCGACCACCTTTGCCATATCCTTACTCGCCCGCAGGAGTAAGACCAGGAGACCCACCCGTCGTCCCTCCAGGCTACCCTCCAGGGGGACCACTTCATAATGGGGCTGGTGCCAATGTAGGATATGCAAGACCCATGGTTAGTTTAGTCCATTCAATTCTACTTCATTCACTTCACTTTACACAACTGTTAATGACTGTAATTAAAATCGGTGTCTTAGATAAGTATAGAGCTTAGGGAGCAGTATTATATGTAGTGTGTGCATGTGTGAAAATGCTTGGGAACGAATGATAAGCAATTTATACGTTTTATACTTTTACGTGTAGCGTACCCCCGTCCGTCCGTCTCTATCTAATGTACCTGAGCTAGTAATAATAATATTATGATTACTATGTGTATTATTATTGTGTACTAAAGGACTGTATTACGTTACGTACCTCTTCTGCCCTGCCTACCTAAATTCCGCATTTGTTCCTTCGTAGTAGTTAGGTGTGTAGTTAGTTTGAATTACATCAGAAAGACTGACTCAACACAAGAACTGTACTCAAGCCCTTGATTTCGATGGCAGAGATAGAATCTTTCCCATAATAACTTCCACGTGTGTTTTGTTTTGTTCGTGATGTGTTGATTTTTTTCCCTTCGTTTTACTGAACAACGAGAAAAGATAGTTATCTCACTTCTATGCAGTTGGAGTTTTTCAAGGGCAATTAGAATTCTTTTTCTGGTAGTAATCCGTTGTTGTCTGTAGTATAGGCTGACGAGGCTCTTGGAATTATATCGCTCTGTATTTATACATATACCCATGTAATGTACAGATATAAAGGTTTAAGTTAATTCGACGGATAATATGGTACGTGAAGTAGAAATTGAGAGCAAAGCAATAATAAGTAACAATTTAAACGTAAACGCAAGCATCCTGTTGGTATTCAGATATTACGTAACAATGTGTTTTACCTTGTTTAATTTATTCTTACTGATATGATATGATCATGGTAAAGTACATAAATGAACATTTTGTGATTCTCAAAGGTTTTGAGGTACAAGTGGTTGATTTATGAATTTTCGATGGAGCTTCATTGTTGTTAATTATGGGTTCTTATTGCTCGCAGGTGAATTTCGAGGGTCACCCGGGTGCTTCTGCAAGAGGATCTCAGATACCGCCTAATGGGAATGGACTGCCTACGTTGCCCGGCGGCAAACCGTAAGAGCAATCAGTTAATCAACCTAACAATGCCTTTTCTAACTCTTTCTCCCCCTTTTCTCTATTAAATTGGATTCGATTAGAGTTTTTGTGAGAACTGATAGTTGTTCTTTGACTTGAGTCCGAACATATTGAGAAACATAAAGAGATCTCCCCTTTTATCTCTATATACATCTATTCTATTAAATCCTAAATGTGCGCATACATACGTATTTCACGAACCACGACTCGTGATTTACTTTTATCCTACCCACCTACGCGTTACACATATATGTGCAAGATGAAATAATGAAAAGTGATAATACATTGGATTTGTTTTGTTTGTTTTCAGGGCGTACTCGTTCCATGTCTCAGCTGAAGGGAAGATGCAGCCGGTGCCTTTCCCGCCTGATGCCCTAGTCGGTCCTGGCATTCCCCGACATGCCCGGCAAATCAATACATTGGCTCACGGAGAAGTTGTTTGTGCCGTGACGATCAGTAATCCGACCAAATATGTCTACACTGGAGGAAAAGGTTGTGTCAAAGTCTGGGACATCTCTCAACCCGGGTCCAAGAGTCCCGTCTCTCAATTAGACTGTTTACAAAAAGACAATTACATCCGATCAGTCAAACTACTGCCGGATGGACGGACTCTGATTGTGGGTGGGGAGGCTTCGACGATCTCTATTTGGGATCTTGGTGGACCAACACCGAGAATTAAAGGAGAGCTTCCATCCTCTGCCCCCGCTTGTTATGCTCTCGCCATTTCTCCAGACTCCAAAGTAAGTCACTTAAGGTTTCTTTATATTGTCAACTTTTGTTTACATGCACATAGACCTATCAACATCAGATATGCTCTATTTCTATGTGCTCAAAATTGTACATTGTATATAGCAGAAGTTTGTATTCTGTATGCAACCGTGTTTATATTGTTGGCCGGGAAAGGAAAACTTATTGCACCATTTCAAGTGGTGACAACAACGACCATGCATGCAATCCAACATCCATCCAATACCCTGTTTACAGACCTAAGTTAAAGTACAGATGCAATGCTTACTCACATTATGCTTTTAAAACGTATACGTACGTACAGGTAGAAGGAGAGTGAGCTCAGTTTGTGCTATCTGTAGTTTACCCAACAGTAAGTGAGTGAGTGTGCAAGTGTGTAAGTAAGCATCTGTGCAAATATACTCAAGGAACGTTTCTATGTGTGTACATAAAATGCTTTCTGTGTTTTTTTGTTAGGATGTTGGACTGCTTAGTTAAGTTTTAAAGTTGAATGGACGGGTCTAACTATTATAAAAGGATGGGTATACACTATACTTATATCAATGCTACAGTAGATAGAACATGGGAGTACATAGATATTTTTCACTTGAATTTGTTATGAATATTCTATTAATTAAACCGACGGGTATAGAGAGTGAATGACGGTTGAAATACGTTTACAAGCATTTCTTTTGATGCTTTATGTCAATAGAAAAGAGTTTTCTTTGCATTGTCTAACTTAATGTTTGAAATGATGTGTGGAATATTATCCATGAGATTGTAAACTAATATTGTGTTGGTTATTTCAATTGCAGGTATGTTTCAGCTGTTGTAGTGACGGAAATATTGCAGTGTGGGATTTACACAACCAGTCACTTGTTCGACAGTTCCAGGGGCACACTGACGGAGCTTCTTGTATAGATATATCTGCCGACGGCTGTAAATTATGGACTGGAGGACTGGACAACACAGTTCGCTCATGGGATCTCAGGGAAGGACGTCAGTTGCAACAACACGACTTCAGCTCACAGATATTTTCCTTGGGCTACTGTCCTAGCGGAGAGTGGTTGGCTGTCGGGATGGAAAACTCTAATGTTGAAGTACTCCATTGTACCAAGCCGGACAAGTATCAACTTCATTTGCACGACTCTTGTGTTCTCTCACTTAAGTTTGCTTCATGTGGCAAGTGGTTCGTGTCAACAGGCAAGGACAATCTACTGAATGCCTGGCGAACCCCCTATGGCGCCTCTATTTTCCAGGTATGTGTGCTTTACTGAATATAAAAGCAAATTAAAATATTTAATTCAATAAGCAGATACTCTTTTACGGTATTGGCAACGCTCTAAAGAAACTGAGTCTAATTATGTTTTTTTTGTGAATTTTGCAGTCAAAAGAATCGTCTTCAGTGTTAAGCTGCGACATTTCTACTGACGACAAATACATCGTGACTGGTTCTGGAGATAAGAAAGCTACCGTTTACGAAGTTATTTATTAATTTGCCAAAGGACAGATCAAGTACGTAGTGAAATTGGCAACAATAAAGTTACATAAAGTGCAAATAAAAAATGAAAAGCAGCAAACGCTTGACAAGACTAATAGAGTCGTAGTTGTGCATTTGACTCTACAAAATATCTAACTACAATAATACAGTAGGTAGAGCTAATTAACGTTTTGTGTACAGAATGTGAACTGAGATAATGAGCGAGCAGCAGTGGTGTATAGATGTGAAGTGTTGTGCTGTTGTGTGTGTCTGTGTAACTATTATGTGTATTACATGAGATCATGAACTACCTATGAACATTAATTAAAAGATTGATGGGTTGGTTGGAATGAATGTTGGAATCATGCTGCTCGGAATCGTGAATACAAGTTTAATTGTTAAGGATTTTCAAAATGATCTTGAAATTGACAACTACTACCTAATGCTGCTACTGCAAAAATGTACAATTTAAACATTTAACTAGTTAGGTGTAAAATACAAATACAACTGAATATTACTTTTTGTCTGGAGTAACCTGTAGACATAGGCTGTTTAAAAACTTTGTTAAATTGGCCAAGGGGAAACAGGAATAATCCTGATTGTGGTGAAGATTACCTTTTGAAGAGAGGTGTAAAACACAAAGTAGATTCAAAGATTTTGTGTAATTTATTTCTGGGATTCTATGGAAAACGTGTTAACAGTTCCAGGTGACTTTTTTCCTTGTAATAACTACAAAACAAATCATATTGCATTTTTCCTATCTTATGAATTTACTACATGTGCATTTGATTTTCTCATGTCATAGTCTGTAATATATTACTTCAAGTACACAGATAGTTTAATAGCCACCGAGCAAGTAAAGAATTAATTATATATGTTGACAAAATGTAAAGACAGAAGCATTTACTATTATTGAATTTTTGTAGAGTATATTACGCTGTTTATATGTCATGTTACTTAAGTACTGCTATTATTACGTTCCCACAGTTGTTAATTAATTGTTACTGTTTGTAATAATTGTAAATGTGACAGAATAGTTTAACTTATCTATGCATTTTGTAGATTGATTGATGCACATCATACAAAAATACATACCCACACAAGTAAAGTACACAGTACTCCTAGTAAAATCAAATCTATTTGTGAATAATACTAAGCAAAGTAATAAGCATAATACTAACTTAAACTTTACTATATAAATCGAAATAGTCTAGCAATAAGTTTGAAAAACAAAGATACATAATGTTTGGCTACGTACCTACGTACTTATTGTACTGTGAAAACTGTAGTTATTACCTAATTAAGGAATTGTATTTGGACAATATAGGGACATTGATTGTAAATATGGGTACCTGTGTTGTTGATTCGCCCCTTCAGTACTTGTTTTAGTTTTGCATGCCCAGAGGCCTCGTGTAGGTATCTATCTACGGGGAAAATGGAATTGAAATTTAGTGATAAAAATTTCAGAATATTATGATGTATGTAAGCAACCTCTATCTGACTACTTGACTTCCTAGCTTAATACGTGAATAAATGTTATTCCCATACAACACAAACTAACTCAATGATTTTGTGTATTAAATTCTTTCAATATTACACTTCAAATAAATAAAAATATTTTTTATGTTATTCCACATCCTTATCCTTTTACTACATTTACAACATTTATTTGAAAATGTCGTCAAATAGTACTGCTGGATGTATAATGTCTTCTTAGACGAGTTTCAGCTTTAAAAAATCAAAAATTTGTTCATGGCCCAGTTGGGATTCGAACCCAAGTCTGCTCTATGGCTCCCTGGACAGGGAAACGAAGAGAGGCCATTTATTGTCTGTGTCCAGGGTAGAGCCGTAATTGACCGCTATACCACTAGGCCAAATTGAACTCTTGAATTCAATGATGAATTTTCCAGGGACATATCATTATTGTAAACTGCATGTATGAATAGCGAGGACTTGTATAACCGGTAAGTTTTGAAATTACAAAACGTATTCATGCGTATGCCAAGATTAAATAATAATATTACATAAAATCTAGTTTTGACGTCAGGGAGGTAGATAGCTCATATTATTTCTTTTGCATTTACTAAACCGTATCTATCTGACAGTACCTACTTAAGTTACAAAGCGTGAGAAAGCAAAATACTCTTATCTAAATTAAACGGTAGTAATTGAGATAGTTAATTAGTATGCTGATTAGTAGACGCAAAAAATGCCTTACATAAGTTGCACAGTTGCACCTTATATGTTCATTGCTATGTGCAGCAAAATATTGTGTTGGTTTTTGCACATGCATCAATTCTCCGGGATAATTAAGACTAATTAGTACATAATAGTTGTGTTTGCATTTTTTACAAAATAATATCAGCCAACGAAGGGTTTCATGTTTTAGTGATCATGGAATTCATAAAAATGAGAAAAGGAATAAAGCAAGAAATCAAGAATGTATACGTACTTTATTTTCCCTTGTTTTCTTTCACATAGTTCATTCATGATTCTAATTAGAGATTAGATTAGGTAGGGTTTTGGATTGCAACATGAATTACTTAGGTTAATCGGTAAAATGTGAGTTACTCTACTTCCTAAGTATTAAATACCTTAATATTAGATAACTATATAATATGGAGTTGTAAATTACGTAAACAATCATAACTACTTAGATTATCTATTAGTTAAGCTGACGATGAGTATCAATCGAAGTGGACACCAATGACTTAATAGTAATTCAATATCATTTTAACACTTTTCAGCTTCGTACTATTTACATCTACTTAATTTACATTTAGATTACAACTAATAGCATACAGATATTATACAACACTAACAATATTATAATCTATACTCAGTAATCTAACAGTACCATATAGCTAACCAACATACAACAATCTTACTATTCTTCACTCACACAAGTATAATATTTTTTATTTAACATTCACTGCTAGTATTACGCACAATTACAATCTTTTGCACATTACTTAGTGTATAAATCTTTAATTTAGTAGCATTTTACACGTAGTAGTTACAATACCTATAAGTAGCATACATTGCAATTTATATAAACCTTTTGTCTTTGGATTTTAAAGATAGATTCGTATGAATTTTGGTTGTTTACAGCTTACACTTATCTATTTAATATAGTTCACTAGAATGAAAATTACTATTCCCAGCCATAATAAGGTATTTCCTAATTTAGATAAAAAATTTCACATCTATAACTACAATACAAAATCTGCTATACCATTTCTTAGATTATTTAAATGTTTAATGCATCAACAGATTTTATATTTCCTAAAGAAAGAGTTCAGAGAAAACAAGCCTACTTTGTAAATTCAATCAAGCTATCCTATTCGGAGGTATAAAATTTATCATCAAACGAAATGAAAGACAATATATTTGAATTTCATGCAAGACTCACAGGATAAGAATTCCAAACTAACATAGCTGGCTTTGATTGTTTTATTAATAAGTATTCCTCAAAGAATAGTGATAGCCCAATGACCACCGAAATATTATGATTATTTTGATCAACTAGTAAAGGTCATTACAAGGAAATATAAAAACCCAAATAAATATTTCTGTTGATTTTGTGTGATCAAGTTTACAAAAATTCAGATAGAAATTAATGATATTATAATTGAAGAGGAAGACAGCAAAAGAATGGCATTTTCTTCGATTAGTAACAAAAATTATTCATCCTTTTCAGTCGTTCCTAAACATAAAGGAAAATCCACACATTTGTGGACTTATTTCAAACAAATCTTAACCTTATAATATGAACTCTTAGACAAAAGATCAACGTTTATAAAATATTTAATTCTATTCAAAAATTTAAAAATCATCACTTTGATTAAAATTGAAAAAGTAACGTATTATATCCTTTAACCGACTCGCATACATTGGTAATGTACATGATTGACTCAATTGGTTTGTACCCAAACTAAAGTACAAGGGTAATGCACAATGCACGACGTGACCGATATAAATCCTTTTCTTCTACGACACAGTTAACAAGATTACATTACCACATACAATTACATGATTCCTCCACGCAAGAAAATAACAAAAAATGTTAACATAAATTAACAGAAACAAAAACAATGTGCGAGAACATTTTATACAATTAGGTAAACAATTATGAACTATGCCGTAGCATCTCACTCTCAAATAGCTAAATATTATTACATAGTATAGTAGTACAAAGTAATAAGTATTAACATCATTACTTTCTCACTACAAGTAATCCTTTAAGATATGGATGTTGTATTTAAAATGCTTAATTTCACTAAAAAGCTTTCTTATCGTTACAGTTTTCGAAAAAACATAAATAACTATATGTGTAATGTACAATTTTTTTGTTTTACTTTAGCTAGTTATGCACAATACTTCCTATTAATAAATGACTTCGTAGACAGTAGCTTTCTTATCTCCAGAGCCAGTTACAATGTATTTGTCGTCTGCGGAAATATCGCAGCTCAGCACAGATGAGGATTCTTTGGACTGCAATAAAAACATTTTCATCATTTATATAACCATAGACAGAGACAAAGTTCAAAAGAATAAAGTAAATAGATAGGTAGAGAGGATGCACACCTGGAAAATAGAGGCGCCATAAGGTGTTCGCCAAGCATTTAAGAGATTGTCTTTGCCCGTCGAGACGAACCATTTTCCACAAGCAGCAAACTTAAGTGAGAGAACACAAGAGTCGTGCAAATGAAGTTGATACTTGTCCGGCTTGGTACAATGGAGTACTTCAACATTAGAGTTTTCCATCCCGACAGCCAACCACTCTCCACTAGGACAGTAGCCCAAGGAAAATATCTGTGAGCTGAAGTCGTGTTGTTGCAACTGACGTCCTTCCCTGAGATCCCATGAGCGAACTGTATTGTCCAGTCCTCCAGTCCATAATTTGCTGCCATCGGCTGAGATGTCAATGCAAGAAGCTCCATCAGTATGTCCTTGGAATTGTCGCACAAGAGTCTGGTTGTGTAAATCCCACACTGCAATATTTCCGTCACTGCAACAGCTGAAACATACCTGAATGGACAAACATCACAAATTATTCCAATTGAATTCCTTCATTTTTAAAAGTATTTTCCACTCAGCATAGCACAATTGATTTTCAAGGTGAAGAATGTAGCATAATAGGTATATAGTTATTATTATATTAAGGAATACACTTACTTTAGAGTCGGGTGAGATAGCCAAAGCGTAGCAAGCGGGTGCGGAAGAAGTGAGCTCAGCCTTAATCCTTGGAGTTGGGCTGGCTAAATCCCAAATGGACAGCGTAGACGCTTCCCCACCAACGATAAGAGTCCGACCATCGGGTAAAAGTTTGACTGAGCGGATATAATTATCTCTCTGCAAACAATCTAATTGAGACACGGGACTCTTGGTGCCCGGTTGACTGATGTCCCAAACTTTGACGCAGCCTTTGCCTCCGGTGTACACGTATTTGGTCGGATTACTGATCGTCACGGCACAGACCACTTCGCCATGAGACAGTGTGTTGATTTGCCGGGCATGTCGGGGAATCCCTGGACCCACTAGAGCGTCCGGAGGAAATGGCACCGGTTGCATCTGACCATCTGCCGACACGTGGAACGAGTACGCCCTGGAATAAAATACATTATTCCGTGTTTAACTACTCCACAAATATTCAATCGACACCCAAGTACTTGATGAAAATTGTTTATATCTTAAGACTTACGGTTTGCCTCCTGGAATTCCAGCGAGCCCTCCTGGTCCAAGAGCTCCTCGCATAGCCGAATGAGGATCATAACCAACCTGAAATGAGTAATTAATATATTTTATAATTATGTACCCATATGCTTGTTGTGTGGAAATGCAATTAATTTAATTACCAAAGGAGGTCTAGGGTAATTGTTAAGAGCAGGGCTGATGCTATTGTGAAGGTAGGCAGGATTCGGCCCTGGAAAATGCAAAAGATCTGAAAAACAGAACAACATTATTAGTTCCTTTTCCTACAAAATCGATAGAAATGGCATGCGTTAACAATGGAAATTACCGAGAGGTGTAGTTCTGGCCACAGGTTTAATGCTGGACGAACTGCTATGTGATCCTGAGTTAGGGGTTGTGGATTTACCCGTAGGAGTTGATGGTTTGTCGTCTTTTTTGTTTGTCGACGGTGTGCTGGAATTGGAGGAGCCGCCGCTTCTCGGACTGCGTTATGTTATTAAAAGTACATAAATTAATTACACAGCCATCATTCATCATCTGTCTGGAAAAAAACTTGGCATTGCATGATGTACATGCATACAATGTCTATTAAATGCAAATATGCATATGAATGAACAGGTCCCAGGACTTTACACAGTTAATTGCCCTCTTCAAACCTACTATTAACTACTCATTTCAAAAGGACATGCTCCGTGATTTCCATTCTGAAGAAATTCTCATTGTTCGAGAATTCAAAGGTTTATGTATAGTAGGCAGCTCCCTTCACAGAAATTATTCATCACAGCATAGCATAATGCCATTGTGATCCAAAAGCACAATATTTTCTACCTGTGCACGTATATAGTGGCTAAGTGCTTTGGCTATAAAATATAATGGACGTTTACACATCACGTAGCTAAGTATGTATTAACTTATTGTATTTGTTTTTGTTTTACAGTCACATGTTAAGCCATTAAACGAAACCATGATTGAATCTCGTTCTAAGCGAAGCAAAGAAAAAGGCTGCAAAAAATGTAACATTTTCACATGAGTGTTCAGACGGGTTAGCCTAGTATAAAATATAAAGTGCCGATATAAACTTGTTAAACAAAAGAATAAAGATTTTTCGAGTGTAGATTTAAAGGAAACAGTGCAGTGTTGTTGATACGAACGTAAAGCATTAATTAAAATGGGCTAGTGAGTACAAAGGGAGACTAATTACCCGTAGCTGAACTACTAGTCTTTCACTTTAGCATGTAAAACACGAAAGGAGATGCCAGGTCATTAAAATCATAAAAGGGGCTCTGCTTTCATGTATTTAATTGTACGGGAGTGCAGAACAGATATTTATATGTATCTTAGTCATCCACTTGCACTTGTAGCTGAGCGAGACTCGCAGTTGACTCAATCTCGAGCCACAGAGAATTGTAAATGTATGAAAAAGGCAATTAATTTGTGTAAAGGAGAATCCATACCAGTTTCAAATGCCTATATCCACTCCATTAGGTAAACTACGTTTATTATAGAGGCTTACCTATGTGGCGGCACATGATCTTTCTTGGAAGGGAGCTTGTCAATGCCATTCTCTCGGGGTGAAACTGTTCCATTAGGCGGGGTCAGCGGGTCCTAGTAATCCAAACGTTCCAAATAAACTACATTAGCATGATTATTCTCTGTATATGCAATTACAGTCTATATTATTATAGTTATATAAATAAAAAAGAGGTATATGCATTGTAGAAGGTATGCAGCACATATATCAAGATGGGACAGGACATGGAGGAGAACAGGACTGTTACGTAAGTGAGTAAGTAGGTAATTAACTCACGAACCACCTCATCGTAAAGCATTCAGCCCTCCTTTAATTACTCAATAAATTAACACGTACAACAACAAAAGACATAAGCCCCTACATAACATTACAATGCTACAAACATTAATTTACTACCCTTGTACTCTGCTAACTATAATATCCTATCACTTTATCACTTTATATTAGTGTGTAGCATTTAGCAAGTGATAGGGAGAGATGCAACCACCTACTCCTACTATCTACTATATCCTACTACTATAGATCCTGTCGCCTTAGAACTCTCTATCTATCTCAATCTGAATGTAAGTAATGTAAATGCAAAGTTGGATTGGATCTCAACACAGACACTACCACACAACAACGGAATATCGTTTTGTTGTTAAATGGTAAAAGGTATTCTATTGTATCACTTTTATCTCGGCACTATCAACATGAAGGTAAATATAAAGAAGAGCTGCACTCGACGACTCTCTGAGAAATAAATAAATGTAAAGCAGAACTGAACAGAGAGCATTAGGGGAGAGGACAAGAGCGGATCACAAAAAAATGCAGTAAAAAAGAGAGGAGTCAAGTTAAGGAGAGAAAAACCGACAAAACAGGACGGAATGACTGGACCCGACATGAAGCTGAATCACTTTGCTTACAAGTCCAGCCAGTTGACTTGTTCTGTTTTGTTCTGACTGACTGTCTTGACGAGGGAGGCAGGGTAAAAACTAGCTAAACTGGAAATAACATAAAAACTGGATCCGCTTCACTGAATACTCAATTGAATTGCTCTCGCAGTCGTGCCTTGCCTACCTATTATCCTTTAATACTTAATAGTCGTAATTGTAAATCCTAATGGTCTAGCTGAGAATTGAGATGAGCTCTCATGATATCATTCACTCCATTTGTTCCTAAGACATTAGCGAACTGACGATCAGATCAGACACAGAACCCTCCTATGCTCTCTTTCATCATCTAATACATAATTATTATACAGACACATTCGACCGTTTTTACAGGTACTTGCTACTACTACAAGTCCCTCCATCCATATACATACATACTACTTAATTATTTCAGTCTCAGTGTTGAATTAAAAGAAATCCGACTCTACTATTACTTACTATGACCATTTCATCATAGAGCCTGTAATTATATTGTACTTTTAAGACTGCTTTTGAATAAACACGAAAATTCTTTCCGTTCACCATTGTTGCACATTTAGCAAGGAAATAGAAGAAGAAAGTTCACCAAAATAAAAACTCACATCATTAGTATCATCAACGACGAGATCTTGATCGCTCTTCTCTCCATCACTCTGTAGACAAATAAAAATCACATGAATTAATACGCAACATTCATCTCAGCTCTTGTCAAGCTACAAAAGGAACTTGTCATGTTATACTCAACTTGGCGCAACAAACTTGCTTCCCAACCCAGTACTGTCTGTATAAATATATCCATGTCTATCCATCTCACACCAATACACAAATAAAATTCTCCTACGTGCCTCTGTTAACTTATTCGTAGAAAAATTCTAATCATTTCAATAGAGTACATCAGAACAGGTCGAATCCCCACAACTCTTTTACTATTTTTATTACGCTTGTTAATTAAAGTAGTAGATTGTGAGAGTGTAGAATTTGTTGTTTGATGCTTCGGCCTACCATGTGCAGAATAAGAGTTGTCTGGTCACCTGTGTCCTTAGATTACATTATTATTGCATTTACCAGACATGCTTTATCCATCTTCACCCCCCATTAAATGAAACACACACGTACATTCAACTAGGTACCTAATCATTACCCATTAAACACTCTTTTTTTCATAATTCACAAAAATCTCACTATGTAATTACTTTATTGATGCACCTAACGTTTCCTCTCCCACCTAGTAAAATCAAACATGGCAAAAATCAAGAACACTCTGTGTGTCTGCAAATTATCTCTATCCCATTGCGATAACTTATTTTTTACTATTTTGCCGACCTTTATTTAGGCGCACGTAGGTATAAGATTGAATTATTAGATTATTTTTACCATTCATCCTTGATATACACTTAGTGCATGTGCATCGCTAAGTAAGTAACTTTAGTTTCGTATCATATTACAATTCAAAAGTTTTCTGCCTGCATTTCTTGAATAATTCCCTACATTACTAATTCATTGCCTGAAGGGAAGTGCACAGAGCCGCAAAAATGTTCATCTAGATCTATAAAAGATTTACAAGTGCAAAGTGCATCAATTCTATAAGCTATATGGAGGTGTGTAATTCCATTCCACCAATAGTGCACGAAGAGAATGTGGAAATCAAATACTTTATTACAAGGCAGTCACTCAGTCTGAATACAGACATTTTAGGTCTGATATAAAATGAGTAAATTATTACATCACGGATGATGATAGCGTCTTGGTGTTAGCTATGTGTTTTCCTGAAGGATAATTAAACGTGTAGTAGTAGGGATGGTAGAGATATGAAGTGGTATGTTTGGTAAGGAAGGTAGTAAAAAGAACATTAGTTTGCTCTTGTTATGAGTTTTATCTGGAGAGTAGGGTTATATTATAATAATTTAATGGATAGTTAATGTAATATATTAGATTGGGAATGGCTGTTGTAGTGCATAGTTATTAGTAGGAAGATTGTTGGAGTGGAGGCTGGTGAGTCTATGGAGGTCAGGTTAAAAATCCCACTAGCATATGTATTTCACAAATTAAATTTCATGTAAAGCCATAGGAAGACCACACACAAGTGTTGTAAGTTGTAGCCAGACTGGCATGCAAGATGGAACTAATATCAAGAGAGATTCCGGTTAGTTTATTCTGTTCATAAACAACTCTGCCTCCTCGGAAAAGGCAAAGGGAACGTGAAAATAACTGCGTGTGTTATGAATAATGCATTGCATCCTATCTCCTCTTTCCTGTCCTATAGAGATTTAAATTCAATCCTTAGTCTCTGACAAACGTTTAGCAGAGCTTTGGATAGATTTTACCTGTGTAGTAAATAAAACACGGCTCTAGTATTTTACAGAGCGATTTGTTTGGGTGTTTTCTCCATCACATCTGTTCTTTTTCCTTCTTTATGAACACAACTGGGGATTTCTCATTATTTTTTCTTGTATCAACATTACAAAATTTAATATACAGGCTTTGGAGGCGATATTTATTATGTAAGCAAGTAGTTTCTTCCTTTAATATGTTTATCCAAATTAAAATACAAAGAGAGCACGTATATGGACACGGACCAGTCTTTATATAAACATGCAAATCAATGCGCGATTAAATTAGAACTTGTTTCTCATTTAGTAGGTCGATCCAAGATAAGGGCGAAGTGAAGAAATGAAAATTTTATGGTCTTGTAAGAAATTAATTCTTTCTTAATTATGAACTCGCTACATTCTCCATTAGGGATGTCTGAAGACATAATAACCTGCGTATGCTCACCTCCATCGACGCATTAGCCAGTCAAAAAGCTACGTGATCAGTGAAAAAGTTAAAAAGTCAATTTACGACTGCAAAAAGAAATGCAATAAACCTATCTGGTTGAGAAGAAGACGCTAACTTAATTTTGCACGAGAGAGAAACGGTAATTGTATAGCTGCTTTTGAATCATGGAATAAGTTATGATTGCAATATCACTCAAGTCGAAGTCAAGTTATGTGCTTACATGACAAGTGCACAAAGGAGTTCCCTTTATAAAGCAAAATTGAATTGCTTATCTTCAAAGAAAGTAATTTGATTTTCATGTAGTCAACCAGTCCCTTGTATAATAACTGCGTAGTATTTATACCCATTCCATGTAAATACTATCCAATGAAAATTTACCTACAAAAATACATTATGTTATGCATAAAGAAATTCAATAGGAAACCCAACTTTCAAATTAACTTTATCGCTCCTGCTCTCGCCTTCCCTCTCCCAACTTATTTACTATACTTAATAGCAGTCCTCCTCCAACACAATATAAATATCTCTAAATAACCAACTGTCTAGTCTACCTTATAAAACAGCTACCAAATATTATACTATACTCCAACCAACGACAACTCTAATACACAGGGTTAATTATTTATCGATAGCTGTAAAAGACCTGCTCCTACAATATCTTTTCATTCCCAATAAAGTTTTAATTGAGTTGAAGACTGCAAATGCTCCCTGAATTTATTACCTCACCCAACTGCAACGAAATGGGACTAGGGCACAATTTTATGTGTAAACACGCACTGTCATGCATAAATACATACTTAAATATGCATACATACTACATACTAATACAATACGTACTTGTACAATTACCTTGATCTACATACTTAATACAACTGAATACTTATTATACGTCTGTTCCATAAATTACGTGATTACTTTCTGAATCTTTTTCCTTGGAATTATAATTATTCCACATCTAGTACGGTTTCAAATACTATTAGCACTATTTTTCCTATAGTAGTTACTCCTATACTTAAGTATACAGTAATGTACATTAAGTAGTTTGTAACTGGGACAGTTAATAAAGCTGTATCTATATATTAGATCATGAATACATTACAGGCTTTGCTCTTTCTATTGTGTTTCTCATTTAAATGGAAAAGAGATCTACATACAAAAGAGACAAAAAATCTGTGTCGAAGTATGACTGGCATATAAAATAGAATTCTTACTTAACTTGACGCAAAGGAAATGGTAGTAAATCATCTTAGTACTGTAAGTACAGTTATGCTACAGGAGTTATAATGTGATATATATATAACTAGCCGGTCACAGAACCGAAGTCGCGGTTACTAACTTACCAAATCATGAGCTGTAGAAAATAAATTCATATCATGAGACTAAATACTGCTTTGGGGGAATGTAATATACTGCATGAGACTAAATCCTGTGTTGAACAGTGGTACATTGTGCGCTGATTGCGCTTTACAAAACCAACTAATTCGCAGTGTAAATCCTGCGATGTGGGAAATTAATACACAGTGTGCAACTAAAAAAATGGCCAACAATTTGTGCGAGACCATTTTTGTGATGAATGCAGGAAACAGCTTAATTTAGTCTCACAGTATGTATTAATTTCTCTTAGAATCTTTCTATTCGCAAGTGTCTGTTCATATATTATATAATATGTGGGCTTAGATATTATACAGTTAGCTGGGCTGTGCCACATATCAAAGGCGTTTAATAATAAGATAATATAATAAAATTTTGTTTTCTTTAGTTTTGTTGTGTGAATAGCGTAGACAATTACTTGGTGGTCTTGTTCCGCTTATTTGAACAGTTATCAGATGAAATTGACGTGATATGTCCGTGTTTCTTTTGAGGTTTGAGAATCCATTATTCCACTAAATCATATTTGTGGTTTATGTGTGAAACTTATATGCTTTTATTTGCTCTGTTCTCCATGATACTTACAAGAATACAAAAGAGTCATGTAAACAAAGGCATGCTAAATATAAATGGAATTCCATTGTGCAAACATTATGTGTGTTTACACTTGTTAGGTAAGCATCTTAAAACTTCCATTTCCTTCTTTTCTCAAAGTTACACTTAGCAAAGAAGCAATTTGAGAAAAGTTTCCACTCAATTTTCCGACAAATGAAATAAATGTGCGGAATTGGGAGAGATGCCAAAATGAAATAAATTGTGTTTACTGTGTTGTTGCAGAATGTAATTTAATGTTCTCTTGTAGATGAATACACACAGATAAGAGTATTTGACATAAAATAGCGAAATGTTATTCGCTAATTGAGCCACTTCATTCCAATCCCAGCCTCCACGAAAAAAAAATATTGTAATTACAAAAAAATCTTTATTGTCTAAAATTGTTTGCGTTGCTGTAAATCAAATGTTTAGACTATTTTTTGTGTACTCAACTACACGAGGAGATGAGGCAAACGCTAAATTAATGTGTACCTATATATATTTCTATAAAACAGATATAGATATAGTAAAAAAAATGAAAATGCTGTAGGGAGAATGAGTGAGCAGAAAGGAAAAGCAATTCACTTTGGTTGTGAGTAGTAAATATGTAGTAGATAACATAGAATGTTGGCCATTCCACTCAAGTCTTCTCATCGCTAAAGGGCAATTTGTTTGAGAGAAAGCAAAGAAACGTCCGCCTACAACACTGCCTCTGCGGCATTTCCTGTCTTCATAAATTGTTTCTACTTTCTTGTTCCCTAATATATCTCCTACATACGCTACACTATACTACAGTTTATTTTCTCGTTTCTTTCCCCATGACATAGACACGTAAAACTAGAGCAACATTTGCCCTCCAATGTATATGCACTTTCCAACACTAATTTATGTCAACATCTTAATGCATACTTCTCAAACATTGTTTCTGTCTGGAAATTATTGGCGTATTAAAGTGATTTCCCTATATATCTGCATTAAATCCCTATATTTCTTTCATGGGTCTAGATTTTTTGGGAATTACAACAGTTTAGTTGTAAGTGCTAACGGAAAGTATAATTTTAGCTAGTTGAACTAAATTGCTCTGGTTTAATGACCGCAACTTTGAGATAAGCACATTGAAACTGCAATTTTCTCAAGGTTTTATCAACGATTTATATTTCAACATTTATCACAACAGTTTTATAGTACAGTAAAGAATAATAGTACATTGCAGAAACATATTTTCCACAGATAGATACAGAAAACATAGACAGACGACGATATATTTACAGGACATAGTTATACAGACAGTAGGGGGAGATTGTAACTTTTTGAATTTGTTGTTTTTAGTGTAACGGTGAAAATAAAATGAAAATAAAGTGAACAAAGTGCTTACCTCATGCTTTTCCTCTCTTTTGGGCCGTTTGGGTTCCGACTCGGGGCTGCTTCTCGGTCGAAACTTGTCTCGATCACTTGGCGAGAGGGAATTCCTCTGTAAAATCCAGAAAAACCACAAACAACCATTAACTCACAAGAGTTCCCATTTTCTATAACTTTGCTTTATTAGTGGGTGAATGTAAGGTATATGTATTATTTATAGTAGGGCGGCGTATTTATAGTACATCCTTATAAATGCGATAAGCATAGCTCTAATAGATAATACAGACAAATGCTTAGGCACTATAAATAAACATAAAGATAGCAGCAAGTAGTACTAAAGCAGAAAGTCGGGTGTCAGGCTAAAGGAGATACAGATAGTCGTCTCGTTCAGCCTACATAAATACATTCATTACGGGAGTTTAGAGAAGGAGATAGATTGAGCCCACCACCTACTTACACTTAAACAGACAATATGTATTCATATTCCTATTCAAAGCGAAAGCCGCAACTTGCTTTCTCTTATTTCCTTTCACTACCAACATAGAGATACCATTCACATCATTTAAGGTGAACGAAATTCCGGAAATCTTTTCTTTTATGACAGCCTTAGTAAATTCTGAAACATCCGCATAAATATATATTACGCCATCCTATAGCATCCTCCTCCATAAAGTAGCGTCAGCAAAAGAGTGTGGCTTCACAAACTATACAGAGTGAAAGAGGAACCCAAAGGGTCCTCCTTTCTCCAGAAGCTGTAAATTAATTGCGAACCCTATAGTCTAGGTATTTTACATTGATATAAAATAAAGTGTAAAGCTATAACCCATTGAAACCAAAACCAGACACATTTCCCTTTTTCCGTCCCATCATTTCTGAGCTCGTTGGTGTTTCCACATCCAACTGACTCTCCCGCCTCCAACACTTTCCCATTGCCATCCCATTTACATTTATTCCCACATTTCCTTCTCCGGCTCTTTATCAGATGAAATAAACAGTTTGGCTGCTACTGTTCTCTATTTCTCTCTCTCCATTTCTAAAATAGGGAATCCCATCCCATCATATTGTATTACATATGCATAACATAACCTCCTACTAAAATTATATTGCTCCAGCCTAGGCAATCCACTGCGGTAACACACCCGCTTTCACTGCCAAGACACCAACTATCATTTTACATCATAACATAAAACAACATAGCACTAGTACTTTCACTACCACTGAATTCTTCATACTATAATATAGTATTAGATATACATTTGCTACATTCACTACCCGCTCATTTTATAATATATACCAAAATAGCAGATCCACCAAGTAAGTAAATCCTCGCTCTAAATCCTTACTATGTATATTTATTTTGGCAAAGCGACATACTAAAGTCTTTTTCCATTACAAATAAACTTGTTTTGTTTTCTCTTGAAGAAAGAGGCTAACCGTTTTTGAAAAGATAATTAGAAAATTATCAAGAAAGTAAGTTAGTAGAATTTGGCTGGAGTATTTTTTAATAATTTTATAGCTTTGTTGTATGTAGGATAGGAAGAGTATAATATATTTCCTGTATTAGGTATCATTGCTTTCCCTTTTCCATTTTGGGTTTAGGGAGTTTATAAGAGAGGAGGAGGCCATTCTATTTTCGCCCATCTCATCTCTTCAACGAACCTTAACCTAACATCCTCTTTCCGCTTTCTCTCCTGAATACTAATGAGGAGGACTTAGTCGTGGGCTCACTGCCGCATGGCATTGTATTTTGTTCGGGCGAGTGAGCGAGTAGTAAGGAGTCTCATACATATAAAATCCTGTTTCCACAATTCACAAATAAAGCATTGTGATACTGGGAAGCCTGTAGAGCGAGCTAAAGCTAAACTCACTACATGACACTACAGTGGGAATTTCGGAGAAATAAAATAGTTATACAGTTGAGCTTTCCCCGCAAAGAAAGTCAAAGGAAGTCAAGTGAAGTAGAACGAAGCCCATGTAAGGCAAGAAGAGTCAACTGAACTCTGGTTGCAGCCTCAGCTTTCACTGTGCATGAAAATTGCCTTTTATTTTCATTCGCGCCTTTCCACTTTCACCGCCGGTCCCTTTTTGCTCCTTGCTTTCCTTTTGCCTCTAAGCTTTCTCTCAACTCTCTCCTTCCGTTCCTACACACAACATTTTACTAACTCCTTTTTATTCTCTCCCTTCCCATTTTACAGCTTTTCTTTACATCTATTTATCCATATATTGTAGATCTGTGTCTCGCTGTATATATACTTTTATTACGAAGGTAGATACATTTCCCTCGCCTCGCTTCTCCAAAAAATCCACTTCACATCACATTACTTGTGTTCAGCTCATCTCGCTTATTCTTTTTAGACTTGGCTTTCTACTACATACACATCCAGCATTCTCAAATAAGAGGGACTTGACTTCTCTGTCTTCAGGCTGTCAGTTTATTTTACTTTTGTGTTTTTTCATTCTTTCTCTACATACTTACTTACTCACTGCTACACACCATTATAGATTCACTTGCATTACTTTACATCACTTTGCTCTTGTATAAACCTACTTGTCTTGTTTTCCAAAGAGCCAAAGGTCATTGGCGTCAAGACGCATATTTCGGCACTAGATATACACAGTACAAAGAGAAAAAAATCAAATTTGTGCTTCTAAGGGAGAGAGTGACTGGAAATTCCCTTATAGTTATCTTGGGAAGAACCTTTTTATGTTGTACTCCCTATAGTCAAAGAGCCTCTCAGCTACGAATGCATCAGTTATTACAATATGATAAAAATTGAGAGCGAAAAAAAGCAATAAAAAATTTCTTGGCAGCTTAACCGAAGACAAGAACGAATGTAATGGAAATACAAATATGCATTTTTTCTCAATGCCACTATAAAGGGAGATGGGAGATAGATAATATTAGGTAGACATAGTTTAGCATAACATTCATAGGATAACATAACATAATGTGCAGTCTTCACTCACTTACAAATACATGCATAGCATAAAATGCACATATCAAATAGGTATAGCCTCATGAATATCTGAGTTTTCTGTGTGAAAAGGCGCTGCTCTCGTAAAAAGTGTCTCTTTGTGGGTAAGAGGAAATTCCTTTATTTATCTATCTATCTATCTGACTACCTATCTGTACATCTCTTGTGTACACGCTCCTGAAAGGATAAAGAGCACAAGTTTTGGTTTCGTCTGCTTTCGTTTAGTTATCTAGTCTGTTCTCTCTCTGATGTGATGTGAGTACATATCAAATCCACAAAGACTCGCTCCTTCGTCTTGTCTCCCTGTCTGCTCAACCTGGTTCGGTTCCTCAAAACACATCTACAAACGAATACACACATATAGGTAGTTGGTACTTACTTTACTACTACTCGATAAAGTCCTGCCTGTTGTCTCCATCTATTTCCATATGGAATACCCGAATTCCAATCCAAATGATCACTATGTAGATATATATCCGTTTAAGAAAGCCTTTCAATCCATCTCCATTTTTCATACGGCTCAATGCTTTTAAGAAACGTTTCATTCCTCCTCCTCAACATTTTTCCTTTTCTTTCTCCCTACACTATAAATCCATCTATCTTCTCCATCGCCCTTTCAGACCCATCCACAACCCTTCCTATTCTTATTTTCTTTCCTTCCATATCTTGTCTTCTCAACTTTATTGAAATTCTATTCCATTCAATCAATTCAACATCATATGAATATTACGAAAGGGGAACATTCATCCCTTCATTTCTATACACATTTTTTTACTATATTATTATTTCACGGGCTAAACTTCCAAAAGTATTTCATAGCAATCTTCCCCAACTCCTGACACGTCCTAAATTACAATCCGTCCATATCTATAGTCATTCTTCTTCAGTCAGATAGAATTTCTCCCCACAGTCACAGTTACTCTTTTGGTTTCTTGTGTAAGCAATTTTTTCTAATTCTAAACTACAAATCTTATACATATTTAAATACTGCTACATCAAAATTGGAATTAGATTTATTGTAGGTTGGAGTTTCTTTACTTGAGTAATAATTATGGATCGTAAAATAACAACTTAATGTCTATGTGCACCATAAACTTGATATTTTAGTATTCATATATAATCAACAATCTAGAAAATATACTTTACTCCTTGGCATTTCTGTTCAAGCTACATGCAACTAGAGTGTTCATATCACAAATACTTGCTGTGACTTCACACGCAGTGATGACAGGTCACGAAACAAATGTTCAAAGAATAAATGAGCGTGCATACAAGCATATCTCTCTATCCTTGAGGTGATTTACATTCCCTTTCATACAAGAAACAATCAGTCATATAGGAAAACATTAAGCTAACAATAGTGTCACTCCTGTTCTGCTTTTTTGAAATTATGACTAAGAATGTGTTTGATATTGCCAGTGCAGCAATCAATTTATTCTACATAAATTCTAAGTGTATTATAACGTTGAAGTATTTAGGAGCTAATTTGGGTCATTTTTATTTAAAGTGTACTAATGTTTGAACTCTTTTTGATGAAAAGAAACAAACAGTAAAATTTAATCTTGTTCCAAGTGTTAATTAGTTTGCCAAAGTAGGTAATCAGGTAGTACAGAGTAAATAAACAGAAACACTGTACGGCCGGAAGGGAAATGGATTGCCTAGTTCCCTTTACCGATTGATATATTATTTTATTAGTAAAATTCGTCGGGGAAACTACTTCAAAGCAAGACGAATCTCAAAGAACGAAGTGATTATGAGCACATAAAAGAAAAGTGTGCTTTAGAAGCAAAGTGCCAAGATAAGTATAGTGTAACTCTATGCATTCAGAGTCTCTGCGAACAAATGATATACTAAAGGTTAGTATACTTTCATGTTATCTAACCGAAGAATAATTTAAGCGAGTAGTATTTTGCATTAGTAGGCCAAAGTAGATATTTAGTGCTCTAGTATACCAAGAGATTGGTAGGTACATACATAGATACGGAGAATTTAGTAATGAGTATAGGTAGGTAGCTACCATAAAGAAATGATGTAGAGGCGACCTAGTATTAGCATTGAGGTGAGTAGTAGTCACCGTGAAGTCAAGATCAAAAAGAAAGTCTGTTCTGTGCTATAGCCAATAAAGTTACCTCCACTCGCCCATCACAGCCGTAATTTTTCCTTCCAAGAGAGTTATCAAGTCTCATTTCCTGCGGAGTGAAATCAATTCGTTCCGGGCTCTGCCTAATCTCATGCATGTTTGACTGCTTCGGCAAGAGCTATCTCTTCCTCTTCTCTATACCCTCATAAAACGAGACCTACTATTTCCCTCACACTCCTTTTCTCCAGTAGCGGACATACCTACATAATGACTAAGGTATGTACTAGACAGTAGTACATAGTATAAGTCGTACGGGAAAAGAATGAGGAGAAACGAAGCCGACAACCGACGGAGCGTACGAACCGACTCAGCCAAGCAAAACGAATCAGCCAACGAAAGAACGATCCGCTCCACTTGATTTGATTCTTCCATTCCTTTCCTTCTGGCCAAGCTTCGCTTCACTCTCCTCCTTCACTTTAGACTATACACACTCACTCCTTTTAAGTAGACGACTTGCCTTGTATACCTATCTTAAGTCTACTAACTCCATATATTAAAGATGCTTCACTTATTCCCTATTTCCTCACAAATTATTCCATTACGACTTTCTTCTCCAGAAAAATAACAAGACAAGAAAAAACATATCCACCTAAAAGAAGTACCAAGAAACGCCAAAAACTATTTTATCCAGCATTTATAGTACCACTTGTAATATTTAGGTCATCTTACTTAATACCAAGTCACGTTTTTTTGGCAAAAATGAACAAACGTAGTCTATTGATAATAAATGCTATAAAATTGGGCTAACGATTTAATGTAAATGGAATCTTGACGCGAGTGTTATTTACGAATATTGATGTTTAATTTTCTCAGGAATTAATAATTATAGGATTTATACCCTTATGCTATCATTCATTGATTCTCAAAAGGAATTTGACATTGTATGATTGTGCATAGGCATGCAGTCTGCAGGGAATGGAAATAATATTTAGTTGAATGTGCATAAGTTGCGATGTTCAAAGCTTTCTAGCATGAAATTGTAGCATGTAAGTATAATAAACTACTTACTGTCAGGATAGGTATGTAGGCAGGGAGTACAAGTATGTCGTTTCATTTCATCACAGAAACAGATTGTAGCTAGCATTGTGTATATATGTATAGCATTGTATGTATTTATAAGCAGGCAGAAGATACTAATAGTGGATGGAGCCCATCATTTCTCTATTATCAAGACAGAGCCACAGGGATTTCCTTTTCAATGCTCTTCAAGTGTAGTCTAAGTATGTGCATGTCTCTAGTGATAACCATTGGAGCAAGTTGTGTATGTGTGTGAGCAGAGTGAGTAGTGTAGTCTGCAGACGAACAGCCAAAAGCTCAAAGGGAGCAAGGAACCAAAGAAAACAGTTCTCTTCTTCCTCCATTCAACTTTCTCTCCCCTTTCTATCTTTTAATAGCAGTATGCTCACACTAAGGCTATAACTATTACACTTAGTGTTACTGCAAATACATAGGCTAAACCAAAACAGCTCTATAAAGTATTTGGACAAGACTAAACCAAACCAGACAACACTTTACTTCTCTTCATGTCAGTTAAGTCACTACCTTTCCATTTCCGTACACTATATAAAGGGACAAAATCCTTTAACAATAATAGTGTAGTTATGTATATGGGCTGCTGTAGTATGTATATAAATGTGATCCCTATTACTACCAATGCAGAAGCACAAACCTAGAAACAAGAATACATCCATACTAGTATATGCCCACATAGAATGGAGTGAAAGCAATAGAAAGCCAAGTCAAGATGTGATATGATGTCCGGTTCACTAGAGCTCAATCGCATTAGCCAACTTATAACAACACTCTTTTCGCCGTAAAAGTCATTGAAGCTCTACGCAACACTCTTAACGCCTTTTAAATCTCCTTCTGAGAAAAATGCCCAGCAGATTGAATCCTTCTCAGAACATTTCGATTGAGACAGAAAAACGTATGTGTGTCCAGTCGGGAAACGTTGACATTACTACTGTCAATCTACACATAAATAAAGTTGCTACGATCGGTAACAACCCATTGAATGTTAAGCGTGTACATTTCCACAGGTTCTAAAACAGTGTAGCGTAAACAAACTGATAATAAACATGCAGTATTCCATTTTATTAAGATATTTCAACTTAACGTTACACAAAATTTTTTAGTAGTTAAAATAGATCAAACGTCTTTACGAGTTGGTTGAACGAAGTCATAGATATTTATTTAGGTTGAAATTTAGTTTCAACTGTTTAGTTTTGTTTGAGTAGAATAGAAACTTATCTGTTAGGTAAGCGTATTTACAGAGAAGGTGGAAACCACAGGACAAGTTTAAATTGACTTTCTCTCACTCCCATTAAATCATTTTGTTTGGTCTGAAAGGGAAAGAAGAGAGGCGGACGCGAGTACATGACCACACGAGTAAGATTGATCTTTCAATCAAAGAAGTGGACTGGTTACATGTATATGGTCTAAATGGATAGGAGAGTGTGGGATTTTGAGTGAGTAAGTACGTGTGAGATAAGGAAGAGGGGAGGACTATAAGGAAGGATTTGAGTGGAAAGGCACGTGCCTTGGGATGTGGAGCGAGCAGAAATGCGAATGCGACAAGTGAACCGATAAGATAAGAAGATGTGGGATGCGCTCAAGGCTCAGATGAGATGAGATCATATCACATGAGTGGAGTCACTCGACGTATTTTTATGTATCCGAATATAGGATGTAGGTAGGTATATGTAAATACACGAATGTACGACAACACAGGATAGTAGTAGCCTCCTAATGGCGAAAGATCAAGATGGTGTGCCGGTCGGAAATTCTCCACAAAACTTTCCCCTCGATCAAATATACATAAATAGCTCTGCTTTCTCCTTCTCTGAATTTCCCTTGCCTTTGATTTCGAACAGTCCTTTGTTATAGATATTATTGTAAAGACTTACTTTATGTTGCGTTAGAGAGGAACATGGAGCGTAAGTGTAGTGTGATGTATACAAAACTACAAAGATAGCTTTCTCGGAAGTAAGCTTTGGCTTTGGAAGAAAAAAAACTTGGGATCAGATGCCAGATTGACGAATGAAAACAGCTCTGCTTTCCCTAGAGCTTTCTTTTGCCTCCCTTTTTCTTCTCCAGTTCTTTCTCATTTTTCTATTTTCCATTTGATTCTATCTCTATTTTATTTTTCTGATTTGTTTCGTGCCAGTTTGTCTTTGTTTGGCACGCTCTTTTCCCCATTTCGTCTTGTCTCTTTTCCTTTTAGCTACTTTAAGGATTCTATTTCAGTCCGGATGCAGGATTCTACAGAGTATAGACAAAAGATATATTCCTATCTACTACATTCTATTATTCTCCTCTCTAAAATGACTGATACAAATACACTACACCATTTTCTATTTGGAAGGCGGTGCTCCCTCGTGTTCTTTGTGACGTGATGTCTTATCAATAAATCTTTCTTCCAAACTTCACTTTTCCCTCACATTAATAGAAAGATAGCTATACTTACTCCCACTAACGACAAGGACATAATACACGTACCTAGCGTTTACTATCGAAGCATCTTTTTATTTACTTCCGTAATATACAGACGCCCTACAATAGACTTCCGATACATTCATTCCTAAACTCTCCTTTACCTATATTTTATCATTACTCTATGTACAGACGAAACATAGGAGTTGATAGGTTTACATAGGGTCGGAAATGATTTTCGCCTGACTGATCGTCCAGAAAATCTATATATTACAGAAGGAAAATAATAATTGGAAATGTCAAAGATAATTTTCTACAATGGTGAGACGTAAAAGCGAATGATTTTCCCCACTTGGCTACGCAGGAGTTCTGTTGCGGCATGTCCTTTTCCCAGAAGGAGGGAAAATATTATTCATGGATGAAAGTTGGAGAGTGGAGAAAGAAATGATGTGATGTAATGTGATAGGACAGGACAGAATGATGTTCTTTCTATAACATTCAACTTTCCCTCACATCATTTCATATCATATCATATCTTATCTGATCTTTCATAATGCTTCCTAAATATACAGTGTGCTATCGATTCAAGAGAAATCTCTCCAAGTGCACTCCATTCCCAAGAATTCTATATATTAGCAATATATATTACATATATAGTGAGTATAAGTAGACTAATATTGGTATTGAGTAGGTACTTACAGTACAAGTTTGTATAGTTTTGTAATATATACGATGCAATAGTCAGTTATTGCAGCTGAGTTTCTTTTTTCTATGTATACACTTTCGTTTATCCGCTCCGGAAAAATACTCTAGTCGCTCAATTTTTCATCAGGCTCGTAAAAAGGGCTGAGCGGAGGATAGAAAGATATAACCACATAAAAAACTGCTGATGCACTCACATAAGTTGAGAGAAATGTTTCTCGAGTTGCTATGTATTTAGTATTTGTACGCAACACCACGGTAGTATATAATTTAAGGAGAGATATAGCGAAATGAATACGTAGTTTACTTTTCTCCTTTTTGACGTTACATTTGTTATATCTTCTGTCTGGAGAGAGAGAGAATGAAAGAAAGCAAATGTTTTTACTTAAACATACTAGTCATTCGTTCTAGGCCAACATAAAATAGAGAGTGAGGGAAACTAAGCCAATATACCTACATGCATAGAAGAGTATATCAGTTAAAGAAGTTAAAGGAAGTAAACTCTAAGCTCTTGCCGTGCAGGAAGAGGAGAAGCGGAGCTGAAAGTGTAAAAAGGTTTTCCGTGAGCATTGAAAACTTTTCTATAACCATTAGAATGCTCCTTGCTTCATCGACCAAGTTCAAAAGCAAGGAATAAACACTCGTGATTATGTGCTAATAAAATTTACGAGCGATGCCATGACTTTACTTGACTTGCCTTGCTTTTACTTAGGTAGTCGACGACTCTTTTTCAACAGTATGTATGTATGTAGATACAACTTTCGTCTATTTATATTTGCCGCATATTAGTCTGAGTTTACTTGTTAACTTGGTTTCACTTCCTTTTCTATAGAGATAGGGATCTATTAGCTTAGCTTAGCCCTGCAAACATTCAATTCCTTGAGCCACACATAAAATAACGCAACAACATTTAGTAGATAACAAGAAAGCTGTCGAGTATCTATTTTCAAGCCGGAGAGTAAATACGCGAAATGAAATTCTGTCTCGGTAAGCCCTAAGACATAAAAGCCAGAGGTACATCCTCGTAAAAACTCAATGAAATAGAAAACTTTTCCATAAAATCTTTTACTACACTCTCGCATAGACAAAAGTACACACAGACACATCAATTGCATTACTCTCACTATATGTACACTGCATACTATGAATAGTTACAATTAGATACATCCTCTCTAACTTTCTTCCTCCACTTTATTACAGCTCAAGTTCAACTCTCTATTTATGTACCTTTTTTCTGTAGCACAAGCATTTTCTCACATCTTCTATTATTTCTACTACTATGTAGCTCATGCAGCCAAACATAAAAATCCCGTCTACCTATAACTAAACACACTGTAAGCTAATAGTACATAAGTAACCATGTTTATATTTATTAGACACAGACTCGGCTCTATAAATCTACAGACACTTTTCACTCCCTATATACAAAAACAGTCAGCTTCTATTATATACACAAAATTGCTTTACATACTATCGCATCCCATAAACTTTATGCCTCACTACTCACTCATACGAATCCCGTACCTAGATATGTATTAGTGGTTCATCTATGTAACTCCTGCAAAGTGTCTGGAAAAAGATAGAGCCAGACAACTCAACTCCCGTTTTTCTTTACGGCCATACTAAACTTCTTACCTTTCCCTCCATTCTCTACTAACAATAAGTCAACTCTCCTATATCCTCCCATAAAATGTGGTGAAGGAGCCAGAAAATAAAAACAAAGTTTCACCATTGAATAATTGCCACTCACGACTTTCTAATAAATAAAGAACCATCCAACAAACTTTAAATACACAGTCTAATAGAGATTTCCCTCCCCACACCAAATATTTATAGCTCAATACTCAAAACTTAACTTTGTCAATTTTACTTGGAATAAAAACACTATGTCTGACTAATGTCTCTTCACCCATTCATTTGGCATTTAGTCCTACAAACAATATCCTAACACCTACATACTCTATGTACCCCAACAAATGTGGACAAGTTGGAATGAAACTATAATAAATTGTCGTCGGGCCCCAAGAGAACTTTGCCTAATGAGTCACTCGAATTCACACTTTATTTATGCACTGGCACAAACTCCTTTTATAAATTACTCCTACACCTCCACTCTCATTTATACAATCATACTATATCCACCCTCTACATAATAGTATACATACAATAAACTTTGCTATGCATTAATACCAGCTTGAATCCCTTTAGAATTAGTTCTATATAATTTGAACCTACTGCTCTACTATATTTCTGTGGATGAATTTTCATTATGATATCCCTGTTAATTTAGTCAACGATACGTATTACACCACAAAACAACATAACCATATAAAATAACGTTCACTCATCAAGAATACAAAATTAACTGAAGCGCGTGTTATGCCACTCTAATTCCGTAGTTGGGTTCCGGTTTCATTTGTAAATTACACTGCAAATACAGCACACGTCTAATTAAATCATGTATTTTCAGTACTATTTTATTTCTACCATGCAAGTAAAAAAGCCAGAAATGGATTTATCCATATTGAATGTATCAAGTCATTCTGTATTATCAAAATTAGTTTCACCATGAAATATAGCTCTGCTGTAATTTTTTTCAGATATTTTTTTTTGCTAATCTTACGTACGTATGAACTGAACCAGTTCGATGCAAACACTAGTAGTGTACTTATAAGTATAAGTCGTATATTATACGATATGCGATACTTTATTACTATATATAGGTATATAGATGTATCAAGTGTGAAACTACATCACTTAGACGAGGAGGGAGTGCCAACGAACCAACACAAGTTGCAAAAGTGATTTCATTCTTTCTACGATTTATCTAGTGGGTAGGTAGATCTGAAATGTTTATATATAGGTGAAGCGAGACTCATGGCAAAATCCTTAGGGACAATCAATACTAATTTGAGCTGATTCCCCGTGGGTATGAATCCATTAATTTGATTACTGGAAACTTTTTCACGCGCTAATCAACCACCCAGTTTGCTCACGTCCGCAACCATCACTCATTCTCTACTCGTTCCTTTACAACTATTACATCCTACACCTTCTACCATATACACATTGCCATTAAATATAGCTAAACACAGCTTACTATAATGGACCATAATGATGAAAGTGGAAAACACGTTTTTCTCAATCCAGTTTAACTACCACGCAATCCCAGCTACACATACCACTACAAATACTAACTCTTACATTATCTGTATACAATAACATACCTACTCGAATATATTGATTCACCTTTTTAAAATTATACCTAAGCTGTGTAGTATGTTCTCTATTCACAGAACAGACACACATAAAATATTAAGTTTTGTCAAACCAAAAACTTTTCTTGTTTAAACCAAAAATTATGTTTACCTATTAGATCTTGCTAAAATTCCAATTTCGTTTCGAATGTTTTTCCAAGAAATATTTTTAGATACTATTTAGTTCAGTCCAAAGCCTACTGAGTATTTTCTTTAATAAGATATACATACTGTATGCTTAGACATTAATTTGTTTACATAAAAGTTATCTGTCTTAATTTAAAAGAACCCAAGCGAAAGAGATTATAATTTATGAATTGGTATTGCTTTCCTGTTTTCAAGGTACTAAAATTCAACTAGGGGGAGAGATACTCAATTTGTATTTATAGCTAGACAGCAGACACATAGACGCTGCAAGCAAACAAACATTGAAAGTTTTAGTCAAACTTAATATTTCTCATCATTTGCATTAGGATGGAACTCTAACCGTCTGTAAGTATTGCTTACAAGTTAAGTATATTGATACATATTTCTGAATCTCTTTCATTTTCCTCGACAGCAAAAAATTCTTTGCCCCACAATCATTTGCATTTGGTTGCCTGCCTTATCCCATCAAATTTTAAAAGGGTAGCATGAAATAAAAGTTGTACAAAATGAATAAGTGCTAGCAAAGAAATGGATACTAAAATTGAAATGGGGTGAAGAAATACTAAAGTTTATTTTTGTTTGTATAGAAGCGTAACCATATTTTTCCATTAGATTAGAATATATTTATTCATATATGTATATAGGTAATGATAAAGGTGAGTTAATAAAGATTTCAAAAGATGAAAAAGAAAATATTGCGAATGATATTGTGATAAATGTTAAGTGAGATTAGAGAGATGAGATGGTAAATAGGAATTAGAGTGGGAGATAAATTCAGTAGGCCAGAAGGAATTAGTAAGCAGCAATCATTCAACAAATTGGTGTTCTTAATTAACCCATGCAGCGAGTCAGCAAAGCACCGAGCTTTCATGTGCCTATTATTTGTGATGCTACTTAAACTCTAACCAAGGCAATCCTACGGCCTACAATTCTGTTATCACAAATACATAAATTCAATATACCTATATATCTGTGTCTATCTATTCTCTTATTCAGAGAATTTGCAGTAGAAATAGAGAAGGGACAAGGACAAGACAGACAGATTGAGTCAGAGTGATCTGAGCTGGGAGCAGAATGAGAATTTCACAGCGGAATATTAGATCAGAGATGAAGAGGAGAGGGAATGAATAGTGTCATATAGAAATACAACATGATACGGACTATTTAGGAGATAAGGAGATAGAAGTGGGAGGCTGAGTACTATTAGCTTATCCACTGGAGCCAGCTGTCCTCATCATTGCTTTTCCTAGTGTGAAAGTTGAGCGAATGGAATGAGACATTCATTTCGTTAAATATTTCATTACTTCAGTGTAAATTGGGCCGGCAGTTGGTTACACCACAGAACACCACATCACTAACAACACGACTTAACTCGTACAACTTGTCAACTTTACATTAGCTTCTCCATTCCCGTTCAATTTGACTGACTGATTCCGAGTTCCCGTGGCAAAATTAAGCGTTCATGCTTTCACTTGCGATAAATTAGCCTCTACCAACATATATTTATTATTATCTACAGACCAGCTACCAGCAGCACACACTTCATGCATCACAGCACACTTAACTACACGTCTATATTACTTATCAATCCTTAAAATACACATTTATATATCCCTTATATATATTCCACTTTGTATCTATCTCTACACATAAGTAGCTCTCTCAGTAGTTAAATTCTATATTTGGCACATTTATACACTGTCTTTAAATATTCTCTCACGCTTCAACTCTCAATTCAGGATCTGAGGGTACGCCACAAGGCAACACCAACGGATCTACCTACTTACAATTACTTGACAGAATTCAATTTTCTCTATGTGGCTCAATAGGGGCATATTGAACCATGTCTTGTCGCTACACTATATTTACATTACAAGTCTCATCAATTAAGTTTACGACCCTGTAGCCCAGTTTAGCAATAAAATTAGCCAGTTTAAGTACTATAATAATAATATACAGGTGCATAGCATTTTAAAAAAACTGCAAAAAATTGAACCTACAACATACATCAAGTTAAAAATAATTTAAATGATATAATATATTATAAGTTGTGTGAATTTATTACAAATAAAAAATTAAGACACATTCACTTCTGCTTAAAAATCAAAATTTTCCCCGAAAAAAATAATGTGAAAACATTGATTCAGTTCTCTGGTTCCCATCAATTTCGCAACAACATCTGGTGAATTAAATGTGAGAAGAACATAAATGGGGAAAGTTAAATAAAAATAGTGAAAAGTATAATTTAACATTTCTGAGTGGGTTTCCTCGTAAGAAATGGAGCGAAGGAATTAATTATATAGGGAGTTTGTAATGACTAGTATGTTGAGTAATAGGAAGGAAAAAATTGAAAAGGAGGGATGTTAAGAGGATAGAATGAGGTGAAAGTCTAACTGTATGGTGAATGGAAGAATGAGTGTACGTGAGAAAAGGAGGAAATGATATAGAGAAGGTTAGAAGGTTAAGAGTGGTGGAATAAGGAAGAATAGACAAGTCTGGTAGAGTTGGAGCATCTTCTCCAGATCCAGGCACTACTTTACTTACTTAAGAGCTACTATGTATGTAGGGAGTGGTACAATGGAGGAAGAAGAAAGCAAAGGACAAGAGTGATCTGGTAGTTGTGAAGGAGAGCAAGAGCTGGAGGAGTGAATGGGACGGAATGGTGTTTCGGGTGTAATGAAATTGCCGCAATAGCGTGTTTCCTGTGGCCAAGTCCGATTTGGAAATAGGCGAGGATTTAATGAACATCAAACGTCCCTTGAGATTTCTCTTCTCTTTCGCCTTTTCTCCCTCCCTATTTACTTTATTATCCTTTACTGACTCTCCTATACTAACTTATAAACTGCAGAAAGATGTTACACAATTTTACCATCGGATTTTACTTACTATAGTGTTTACTTATAGTAGTGTTATACAAGTTTACAATATATTCTGAAATGTGTATTACTAATATTAACGGGATCAAGTAACTCGGCCATGACTCTATATAGACCAAATATGTTCATCGCATAATAATAAATATGTAGCATATAACAACGCATTTTACACTACTATTTAGTATAATAATAGGCTATTCCAGACTAAATAACAAGTATACTCACGATTAGGTATTCTCTTATGGTCGACTGTGTAAAATGTATTGTAGTTCTTTCACTTCAGTTTCCGTTTCTCAACTCGTGTGTCTATCCCAAAGCCAAAATCCAATTCAACCCTGAGAGAATCTACACGGAAGCTCTACTAAGAAAGATAAACCTAACGGGCGGGTGTGTGTTATGTGTGCTAAAGTAAAATAAAGTACACAAGCCTTTATATCTATTTACACGAGTCTTCCACTTGGATATATAACTTTGTTCTATATAGACTTTTCCTACACAAAACTCAGCTTCCCCCTCACCCAACTAAACCAAATGTAGTAAGCCGACTTTCTTTTATTTACTGTGGCGAAAAAACATTTCTCTCCATTTCTCCTTCTCCTTTCAAAAGAAACCACTTCTTTATTTATATTTTACTGCGGCTAGGAGTGCCAGCTTTCTTTGTACAATTCCACTACAAAATGATTATAGCCAAGGAGCATCAAATAAAAATACATATGCATCTACCAGAATCCCTATTTCAGTATTCACCACATATACAAATGCATCTTGATTTTCCATTTTCAACTCTTTAACACAGACTCCCTTAATTCCAAATATTTTTAGCTCTAATACTTTATCGCATTCGTTACATTTTCGCTATATCGCATTGTGAAGAAACTAAGTCAGTAAGTACAACCAACAATGCTACTAAATATCCCATCAGATCTTTTTCTCAGAAAGTCAACTGCATCCTACTCTATCTCTACTTATCGATTCCATACAAGTCTCATCCAAACACAAGAGATTCTCCTTGATTCAACATTCTCACAAGCACAACCACGTATAAAGTCAATCCAATTCCATTCTTTTATATTTTCTACTTTGAAATACCAACACAAAAGATACCTTAGAATTACTATTTCTAAGAAATTCTAAGACAAATATATAAATTAACCCATTTAAGTATCAAACATCTGAAGATTCAAAATTAAAGTTTGCTTAATTTTTTATGTTACATTGTGTAAAATTCCTTCCAAGTCACAGAGGCTTTTTAGATATAATTATAACACTGAGCCGATGATGACTATAGAGCTGTGGGTAATACCGACTAAAGTATAATGTACATCGTGCAGTTTAGGTAGTATGTCTTAGTAATAAAATCCGGAATTCAATCCTATGCTTTTAGAAAACAAGACCGCAATCTTCTCTGTATTTGCTATTTACTTAGGTGAGTGTCTAACTGAAGTCAAAATACCACAATATAGTTGACCTAGCTCATCGAGAGAGAAAGAGAGAGAGAACTATGGGAGTTACTTTCATTGTGGCTTAGTGGAGGAGAGAAAGGTTAATAATAGAAAGTGGAGGATCCTGTTGTTTTATTCTGTCTTGTCTATGTAAGGTAATATAATATAATCCTAGGGAATAAGAGAAGACAAGACGACGCAGAAGTACAAGTACCTTTATTGCCGACAAAAGACACAAAATCCTTAGCTTAGGAAACAACTGGGCGTACAGAAGGCTACATATTGAATCTGTCTCTCCTATATGCACTCCTGTCCTCCTCTCATACCTACTACTGCATTTTGTATTAGTTACTCCAGTTAAGGTCGTCTGCTTCTACACAAAACTCGACTATTTACCTTCCGTCCGACCCGAGATGGAAACTTTTGGAAATGGTAGTTAGTTTATTGTAGCTATAGTATATTGATATAACAAAGAGTGTATCTTTTATCACTTGCTTTTCCCTAAATAAATATATGTGTCTGTGGCCCATAAGCCGAGGAGTACTAATAGTAAGTGGTGGAGAGAAAGAGAAATTCGGGAGGCAAAAGCCAAGCCACACAACACACATTTTCCACAGTCCAAGTCAAATGGAGTGATTCTTATTCCACAGATGCTTCCTTCATCTTGTCTCTTTTCTTTAGGAAATGCACAGGGTGTTCCATTTATGACTCGCCCTTCCCTAACATCCTTGCATTAAAAGACGTATATATTAGGGACACACCAGAGAGACGTCTTGAGTAGATTGAACTGATGTGAACCGAAAAGAACAGGATTTGATCAAAAGTATGTGCCCGTGTAAGAAAGATACACGAAGGAGTTCGTGCAGAGAGATTCTGTATAGGCATAGCAAAAGACAGAAGGATCGAGGACATAAAGTCTTTGCCTGTGCTACTTGTTCCACTGTGCTTGTTAATACTAGCGAAAAGAGATAACATAACATAAGTAACACAACACAAGGCATACATTTATGTATGTATGTATGTTTCAACTTTCCCTTCATAGCCATCATGGAAACACTTGGACGACAGAGGAATACGAAAACCCTCTCAACTAAAGATACTCGTTTGTATTCTTGTCACTAAAAATCCAAGCTGCGAATCTAACGGGCTTGGTTTGGTTGGTTTCCTTCAGTTAGGAAATACTATATATGTATACAGGCATCTCTATAGGATTTGCTCGACTTTTCTCTCATTATTATTTGATTCTTGTAGGAGTTCTCTTGCTCTTGCTTATTGCCTCAGTTAACTCACATTGCATAATACCCTTGTACTATTGTACTGCATTGGCTCCTATACTACAGAGTCTGTGTGTGTTTTAAAGCCTTTTCCTCTCCACTAATATTAACTAAGACAATTCTTCCTTCCTTTACTTACGTAATAAAGATAAGGTATGTAAATACAGAGACTTGAAAGATGTAAGAGCATGCTATAATAAACACACTACTACTACATTTAGGTAGTTGGGAGATACAGCCCGGAATATATTATGCATACAAATATACTATGTAGGGAGTTATAATATAAATAAGTTCGAGTATATGGTATAGCTGTAAATGCTGTGCATGTGTGTATGTGTAGATATTTATATGGGAGTGGTGGGTTAAGGCTTGAAAAGCTGATTACTAATTCATCTCACTAGTTGGGCGACCCGCCTCCTTTCTCCTATTTGTATTGTAACGAGAAAAGAAGAGTTAAGCCTTTCCCCTCCGCTACCCGTGGAACTTTCACTGTTTGACTTGAGGTACTTCCTTTCTTCTCTTTATTTACACATACATTACACATAGTCGTCGTCGTTGTGTATCTAGAGTCCTCTCCTTTGTGTGTATTAACAGTGGAATTAACTGACGTTAGCTTAGTTACTTAGCTTAGCTTAGCAATCTAAGTATGTCGAGTTTGTTGGAGATAAGACTGCTCTAAACAAAGAAAGCCAAAGTTGAAACCGTCGATTTAATATCTAGCCTAACGAGCTCATTTATGCTTAATTAAGTTGTCTCTAGTCTGGTCTGGTTGGGTCTTTCTCTCCCAAAGCCGTGGACTACATTCATTTAATAGATTTACTCTGCAAAAGCACGTACGTACATTTCAGTGCATTAAAATGAAGTACATCTCTGTTTTGTGTGTTTTATTACGTGCAGGGAGCTATACCTAAATGTTGCTTGGTTAGTGTGACCTTAAGCACACAGAAGTTAATTCCGCACCCACAAAGGGTAGGACAGCCTTATCTGTGATCATAGTGTGATGTAAAAAATTAACCTGTAATAATATTGTGGAGGGAGGCCGAGAAAGGAGAACAGGAAGACTAATAATGGGCAATTCAATGTTCAATGGGAGGTAAGAAGGCCATACACTCTGATGTGACTAAAATATCTAAATCTTTTATTCGCATGACAAGAACCCATCAAGAAATCTCCTGTCCTGAAATACCAACAACATGAATATAACCAGAGAATGGGCTATGCACGGGAAATCTCCTCCCACAGTTAACAATAACGTTTTTCTTTCAGAAGGGAAGTAATAGGTTCTTGCTCCTGTCAACTCTAATATACTATTCCGACGCGAGTGGGACAAAACCATGTCGGACCATGCCCCAACCAAACCAGAGATTCTACATTAACTTAACATTGTATACATTTTAGATTTAGATGCATGGGAGATTTTTAGTGTTAAGCAGGTGGCTGGCGACATAGCTAACAATAAACTACACACTACTACTATTACTACTATCGCATGCTCTCCTAATACTCTCCAACCATTTCAGACTCACAATGAAAGTGATTACATTACTTACACAGCACTTTGCTATGATCCTGATAAAACTTCCCTCTCTCCGACATTAGCAGTTGCCTATAACAGTATATACCTAAGTAGATTAAATGTTTATAACCAAAGGTAACTACAGACAGAGAACACAAATACATACATTCCCTTCGATTGCGGCCTTACATGTGTAATTAAAGATTAAAAATCTGCTCCTTGCCCTACTACACAACGTAAATACAGAGCATGCAACCAACTCTGTATTTTACAGGGATATGACATGACAGCTCCAAACACTTACACCACACCTTCCTAAAGACACTCTTTTTCAGAGTCTAACGACATACAGGAGCTTGTTCACCGGAGAAAAATGGAATTGTGATGTATGTGACACACGGAATGGCAAATGACATGCCACCTCATAGTCTCAAATCCTCCCACCCATTTTCCTTCTATATACTTATAACTATCTCATAATTCCTACAATTGCATGGCAAAAGACTATAGGGAAATTCCATTCCACTTTCATTGCAATAAATTCGATTGCATGGCATTACTTATATCTTTCTATATAGTAGTACTGCGTACTATAATATATACTTTTATACTTACAATATTGTAACTGTATGCATATAGTAGATCAGACTCCTCGTGTCCTAGAATGTACTCACTCACTCACTCCTAATCCACATGCCTTAACAATAAGTTAACTCCACTTTCCTTCCCTTCCTTTCTCTGCCTACACATATCTGAACATGAGAAATCCATTGTGATTCTGATCTGATTCTGATTCTTTCCATTATTCCATTTTCATGGCACGCAACGCAAGTTAAGTGGCATGTACGACTTCGAAACAGTCAGTAAAGTACAATACCCAACCCAGTATCCTCCGTACCGCAACTGAATAAAAAATATTACCAGTAACATAAGATGTCGTGCCTCCACATCGTATTCATCAACTATGTATTGCTCGTTCCTCCTTCGTTTACTATACAACACTGTCCACATACTATAATTCCTTCTGCATAATATTAAATTATATCACGGCCAATACAAATATTTTGCAGATCGAATTATTTGTAAATAAAAGATTAATTGCAGGTGACCGGTCTTATTATTATGTTTAATAGTCATTTAAGATTACAGTTGCGTGTAATTGAATATATTTTACAATTAGCTGAACGTTGAATTATATTGCCAGTGGTCAATATTGATATTATTCGACGAATTCGTTCTGAAAGAATAACTCTCATGTGGTGATATATTATTATAGTAGATGTAGAAAGATGTGTTGATGAAAAGGTAGGTATAATGCATTGGGTCTGTCACACATGATTAAACAAACCGCAAAAATTAATTTTGCAGAGTGTGTGAAGGTTATATGGTATTTTGTAGTTGACCTGGTGAGGGAATTGAATTTCGGTGTTTTGGCTGATATAACAGAACGAGGTTTTGATTTGATGGATTGGCAGAGAGTACGGTTAGTTTAGTAGACGTGGCTGGGTTTGGTTTGGCTAGTTATTTCCCTGTGAGTTGAGTCCTCTATTTGAGTTCAGTGCTGTTAAGATCGATAAAATGGCAAGCGCCAAGCGGAAAAGCCAATTGGGCAGGAGCCACAATAAACCACTTGGTCAATCCACTATAGCTAACTAACCAAAACTAAAACAGCAGGCCACTTCCAGGAGAAGGAGCAGAACGGTGACGACGACGACGACGACGATCATCATCACCATTACATTACACGGCATTACATTACATTGGACGAGTCCCGGGTAGACAAGTCTAGCCCAAAACTCAACCAGCCACACAGAGATTGGGCTACTATAACTAGATTACATATAAAATCCTACTGAGATAATACATATAGTTATAGTTCTTTTGGGCACTGAATTGAATGATCATGATGATATAGCAGTTTAGTTTGCTTTAGTGCCTATCAACGCACTTACAGACTTGGTCTTTCACCAGAGAGAGAGTCTTTTCACAAGCAAACTCACAGCACGACTACAGAAGGACCATAAAGTGACCGTTCTACCTACCTACATTCACACATATGTACTCTATCAACGTCTCGTATCTATTAACTATATCATAAGGCTTTGTAGCCAGGCATAAACCAGAGGCAACCCACCATCCTGTTCTCAATACAATTCCGCAGTTGCATTACATGGAGAAAATAGCTTAATAAACTCTGACACAATAGAAATGTTGGAAATCTGGCTGCCATCACACACAATCGCTCCATAATGGACACTAACCCTATTTTCTTGCTTCATTTCACTTTCCCTCCATTTGGAATCCATCAACTTTCACTTGACTCGCAACAACCAAACCATCGCTTTCTCTTTTGTGTGAAAATCCACCATCTATGAATACCTATACATTCACATGAGACTTTTTTTCTTTCTATTTATACCTTGCCATAGTATATTTATAGATTTGCATATAGTACAGGGTTCCTTATCAATCACATTACTATTTACTACTAGACTATTATGTAGCATTATTAGATATATTGTAGATAAATTAACTTTGCATAGTAGAAGAGAAAATGGGAGTGATTTGTAGGACGAGGGTTTTCTATGCATTCAAATGGCAATAATTTTCCCAGCGGTATATCTTATCTGGTATCGTGCAACTGGGATATCGGCTATTTGTCTTACGGACGTATTTATTGAGCCGGGTGAACTGAATAGAATCCAATCTAATGTTATTATTATCTACACAAGCACGCACAAGATACCTTTGACAAAATGCCAATAAAGAAATAAAACTGTTATAACAAACTTAATACCATTTCTTGAACAAAAGGTTCAACTATACACTAATAATACTGGAGTAGGTCATTACATTCCAATTTACAAAGAAACATCTGCAGAATCTAATTGTAGTAGACTATATAAACATAGCAAATCTAATTGCATTTAGCAGCAATGGAAATTAAATTCTATCTAAGAGAGTAGCAAGTGTCATTTCTTCTGGTTGAGTGTTACGATCTAATCAGGTCTCTTTGTATAGAGTCTGCTTGATATTATTAGTGCTAATAAATATGTAGGTATATGAATTCCCATAGATTTCACTATAAAAGTTTGTCTAGGAAAAGTTAGTTTGCAATTTGCCTAATTATTATTAGAGCTTTTCCCTCCGACTCTTTTAATGGTGCACATAAGTGAGAAAGAAGCCATTTAATCTGATGGAGGCTGAAAGAAGAGAACAAGATCTGAACCGAACTCTCAACAACTGAAGATTTAATTCCTCGCAGTAGTGGTGCTCGCGGAGGGAAACCAAAGGCCTATGTAGTATGTAGCCACTTAAATTGCATTAGAACATTACTCTGTGAAATCACCTTAACACTCAAGTCTATTTAGGAGATGGGCATACATAACACTCGGCACTTAAGACTCTTAACTCCGGGCAATGCCTACACAGAGTATGTTATGTAATTAGTGTTGCCGTGTTAATTGGCTCCATTAACAGCAGCACCTAACTGTCGCAAGAAATACATCCTCCGAAATAACATCACAGATTCTCGGAACACAATAGAACATTCTAGTACAGCTTAAGCATAGCAAGCTCTATATACTATATAATTAGTACACTTTGCAACACAATGAAATAAAATCTCTTTCTGAATTAGATTCTATGGACTGTATACATCCTCGTTATAGTGTACTTAATGAATAAAGCTGAGGATATGTAGCATATAAGGGGAAAATGTAAGTAAACGTGACCATCTTGACAGAACTAGAATTCTTGGTTCTAATGCTATGTATTTTAGGTAGCCGTGAGCATTTACGTGCCTAAATACATAGAACTTTAGTGTTTAAATCAGTTCATGTTACTTAATACGTCTACAAAGTAACTTTACTTCACACTTTCTTCTCAATTAATTTCAGAGACAATTAGCGTCACTAATGTAAGGTCCAACAAAAGACTACCAGGTACATAGACGAACAAACACTATGAGTTCTTGTATGTTTACTAGAGAAGTTATGACAAACACATTATTATTATTTACTTACACGTACTATTGTTATCTACAAAATAGTGCATTGTACTTATATGTTGAGAAAGTGCATAGTTTAGTTTTATATACATTGTCATTTTGAAAATGGTTTGAATAGAATCTTTTGATAAAAAATATTTTTTTTCTATGTTCTTCTTTTGAATAGGATTTCTCAGAGGGAAAGAGTGAGAGTTGCTTTCAGTTGGAGTTTAAGAAAGCGTTATGTTGTTCGCCGGTAATCTTTTAGAAGCTGAGAATAATGAGTGGGAGAGAGAAGGGAAGAAAGGAATACAAAGAGAAATCTTAACAAAGAAGTGACTAGAGTGCTCTAACTATAGACTTTTCGTCTATCTACTATGTAAAGTTAAGTTGCGTCAAGTCAACCAGACCAGGAAAGTTAACCAAGCGACGAGGCGAGCAGAGGAAGATGTAGCACCAAAGAAAAGAGAATAAAAGAGGGGAAAGAGACGAGAACTGTTTGAGTTCAAGTCAAGAGGATGTCATTTCGCCTTTTTCTGCGTCATCCTTTTCATCTGTTTTGTTGTTTTCTTTCCGAGAATCGCACACTTCTACATCTACACATACAAAATTGCTCATTCCTCTTTAGTTGACTTAGTTAAACTCTTGCAAATTGCTTGGAAAGTTTCTCCCGATCATATACGATTTATTACTTCAAAACTTGCTACTATAATTAAATCTTATGAACTTGAAATTCTTCAATTTGTTATTCATCCGGTTTGCATATGTATTATGTATCACCAGCTGTTTTCCTTTCCTGTTACGCAAGCATTTTCTTTCCTCCATGCGGAAGGAAAGATTACAAGTGATATTATAAGCATTAATAAGCATTACTTTAGGGTGATATACAGAAAATAGAATGAATAACAAAGACGAAATATTGAATTTTCCACATCACTTCCCCGTTTCAATTTAATGAGAAATCTGAGTAAATCTAAGAAATTCTATCCCCTATGTATGTATTTATACCATCACTTGGGACTCGTCACTTCATCCTTAAACTCAGTCACATGTTCCGGGAACTAACATTTTTGATTTAGGTAGTTGCATTACGGAGAATAACAAACAAGGCACTTTCTGGTTTCTTTTATCTCCTCTCGAGTTTATCAACCATTACTCAACGTTTCATTTAATAGACAAAGTCAACATTTTAATCGGAAATTCCAAAGTGCCGACTGCATGGCTCATTACAGCTACCCGCTGTTAATTTTAATTCCATGTAGCTAAACGAATAAAATGATGTGACAACGACTGGAGAACGATAACATAAACATGCAAAAATATTCACGTTTACATTGAAACAACAGGAGATAATCCAAGAGTTGATGCAAGCTCATTTACTTGGTAATATTATCTTTGTACTACATTAGGGATATACTACGAACATGTATGTATGTATGGAGGTTGTAAATGTAATGCTTCTGAGATTCTTTGGGCATTTTCATGTCAAGTTAAAGTCAACATCGTCAATTTTCAAGTAGCGACTCCTGACAACGACCAAGTTCCTTTGAAGTGATAAAATAACCCAAGCCGACAAAAGAACGAGTAGATATGCAAATTTATTTCAGAATGCTTATGCAATACATTTGAGATAGGCATTCGTTTTAGTCTACTACGTGTGGAACTACACGGCATACTTGAGATAGCAAGGACATATAAAATGATATCATGTACACACTAATATAGAGAATTTATTCAGCGTTTCAATATTATCTTACGTATAGTTGGAGAGGGATATTTGACAAGGAATTACAAAGTGAGTACGTCAAATCAAGTCAAGTCACGAGTCAAGCCGCCTTTGACACCAAGAGACGGAGAATGTGAACGTGTAGATGTCATTGATATGAAAGTACCAACCTAACACCAAAGCGGTCGCCCTTCCTCCTCCCAAATCTATCAAAATGTGTTTGTAAGTTAAGTTGGCTAGGACTGAGTACACAACAGGATCCATTCATATCATCTTAACTTCCATCTTCCCCAACATTTTATTTGCATATTTTAATGCTCCTTTTCTTCCACACACTATATTATGTCCAAATGAAGACGGAATCCCACTACTATTATCCTTTCCTTCCTACCAACTCTCTTTGAGTCTCACATGTCAAAAAGAGATCTCCACTCGAATTACTAAAGATGTAATATATGTAAAGTACTATATTTATACTTTTAACTTTACCGAAAAGCCCGGCTATGTTCTGTGCCAACCAAATCCTTATTTATCCCTTAGATATTCAAAATTCCATGCGATTATAATATAGTATACTTTGAAAATGTGTATATTGCCTCCTATAATGTACTTAGGGTTCTTTTCAGGGTTCAGAATCAATTCAACAAGCAGAATCTGATATGCCTCCTGTTTACTTAGCTCAATTTCAAAGAGATTTCTTATTTCACTTTTTTATCAGGACATACATTGTAAAAACCTATATACAATCTCACCCTCTAGAATATGCTCATGTAAACTTACAGAAATTCAAAGATATGTAAATATAGGTAGGAAAACATTAGAAATATGTAGTAGGAGAGTAGTAAGTGATGTCTAGTGAGTACCTATACAAGTAGATAGGAGAGAAATAAAAGGAAATGCAGCGAGAAAATTCTCTTTTGAAGGTAGTTGTTAGAGAGAAAGAAGAAGACACTAAGGTATAGATATAAAGAATATAAAGCCGAATGAGTGGAAAGCAGTTGTGCAATTTATTTCCGTTACGAGTGGCGACCACATTGAAATAGAAGTGAATAGCTAGAGGAAGAAAGTAGGGAAAGTAAAGTAAAGTTGTTGTGCAGAATGTTGAATGGTAAAAAAGTTAAAGATCTCTCACAGGCTCACTTCCATTCTATTTCATTGGATGTGCACATAAATATATTGTGCAAGAAAGCAACTAAAAGAAGACACAAGTGAAGAGATAGCATGCAGTTACTCTTAACTGGTCTCTCCTGAATTGCTCTATGCAAGTATCTTGTAAGATACGTGTGTAAGTAAAATAAGTAGTCGTTTCTACTTGGCTACAGCCTCAGCTCATTGATATTTATGGCCAGGAGGAAATAAATGGAGAGTGTTATGTCAGTTTATCGCACAAGGCACAGATCCAAATCACCTCCACAATGGCCAAGCAAACGAGCCTCTAAAGAAACTCTTCTCAACTCAACAGAATCCAACCAATGCACTTCTTCCACTATTACCACACCAAACTACCTTATGCATCTATAGAATATGACATAATATCCCTCTACTAAATACTAGACACAAGTATACTTAGTTTCAACTTGAGATACCCCAACTTTCACAATGAGAATACATTGTTATGTTATCTATTTACTATGGGACTTTTTCTCTAACTGTACTTCTGGGTGACTCCACTCTCTCTACTCTCTCCTTATTCCACTCTAGTATACAGGAGAAAGTCCTAACCTCACTTAATAAGGAGGGAAATGTTCTCCCGACTTCCCTCCCTCCATAGCATATGTAACTTAAGTGACGATTTCTGTACGTACTACTACTACACTCTTAAACCTCACAATGAACACGAGAAACTCTCATGCTCAAATAGTTATTTCGAAATAAATGTGCGGCGAAAGACCATCAAATCAAGAACAACATTTCTCACGTTCTACCATACAGCTAAGCTCTTCGTCCACTCAAACAATGAAACTCTGCCTAATGTTAACTATAGGCCCAATTGTTATTTCTAATGGACAAACTAACTTTTATTTTATTCCGAATCTGCCCCATTTTCACAGAATTAACTCTACCACACTTTTTATCCTTTTTTAAACAACATACTAACCATATTACTTATACTACTATATCAAATATATTGTACCAAACCAAGGACCATCTTTGTCTTTTGTTATATACAAATACACTACACGTTTCCCAACATATTTACATTGAATTGCATGCGAAATTAAAACATGCCACGCTTTCAAAGGTAAATGGATCATTTTAAAATATTTATTTCGTTCTTATAAGAAACTGAATTCATTAGATTCACATTACAATCTATCAAATTAATAGGTAGAGATTTCTCTTACATTTATAATCATACATTTGTTATATACTGCACATAAACAAGACAAAAGCAGAGAAATATTATGTAAGTTCCTTCGCTTATAAGTTATACGTATTTATTATGTAGATTAGTATTTTGTAAATTGACATAAACTTGTACAGATCGGAAAAACTCCTTAGTAAGAATGATAATTTCAACGGAATGTTTATTTTGATAATGAATTCTAAGTGAATTCAGGAAAAGATGGTCCTCGGTAAGGGTGAATTCGGCCACTAGAATGTCCATTAAAGCCACTGTGACTGAAGGTCCCTTTGTCTTTGACTTTTTGTTTCACTTTGAGTGTCTGCGCCTAATAATAATAAATTTATATAAATTAAGATCCATTCTCTCGATAAGTATGTGTACTTAGTTATAAATTAGTTTATCATGAGACATTTATTTAAGAAAATTGCTGACGAGACGAGAGACACATAAATTAGCGAATGATAGTGCACAGAGTCATGGGTCAACTCTTAAATAATCTTAATGACGCATTTCCTCAAGTTTACGACTTTTCCAAGTGTTATTTGTAAATAGCAAACAGTATAAAGAAAAACAAGATTATGTCAACATATATAAAATAAATATTTGTCTCTGCTGACATTTATTACTCTACTCAGCCACTATCAGTTTCTGTGTAATTTACCACTGTGTGTGTTCATACAAGAAATTAAAAATAGAACGAGTAGAGTCGTTCTTGATCAAATAAATATTTCCCCATAACCTTTGGTCATTTTAAAGGAATAAATTACATGTCACTTCACACAAGACATTTGACTCCCATCGACATACATTCAATGTATCTATTCAAAAACTGAATCAATTTGGCTACTGTAATGAGAAAGATCAATAAATGGGAACACACTACTTAAGTATAAATATTAAGGGCAGGGCAGATCAAATATTTATTGTTCTGTCGCAATAAAAGCAAACAGAGAAAGCATTGCTTGTATTGATGAGATTATCAATTCAACAAAAAACGGCTCTAGCTCTGTGGTCATAAACTTTAGGTGATAAAATGTATTTACAAGAAACGATGAGGGAGCAAGTTTGTATTTATAGCCAAGAAACAAGCAAAAGCCACAAGGAATACATGTACGAGTGTGGTGTGTACAAATAGATACAACTTAGATAAATATACACTAACTATTTGAATAATTCACTCAATTTAGTCACCACAATAAGCATTACAAGTTATGGGTAACATGACATATCCTTATCTTTACGAGAGTCTCTCCCTGAACCAGAGCCAGCTATACAAGTCCATTTTGTGCGTTGTAGATTTCAGTGTATATGTTATTCGTGATAATGAATGGGACGAGTTCAACATAACTGTTTCACGATAAAACGACGCATTGAGACTTATACAGCATTAAATTAAAGAATAAACTGGATTGTAGGAATAATTCACGGATGTGTAAAGGTTTGACATGTTAGAATAGAAATAAACTAGTTAAATGACTTTGGTTAAATTACACGTTATCGAGATTAGCCATGGAATTTGCTATTCATTCATTTTAAGGTTTCTTATACAATTAGTTAAATAAGCGTAAGTTAAACTATTTAGTTAGTATAATATAGCCTGGAGCATCGTATGTAGTAGGATACCACACAGCTGCACTAAATAATCCTTGGAGAAAACCACTAGAATGACTTGCTTTACGATTTGCGAAAGCGGATCTGCGGTGCTAAGCAGATGTTTACACACAGGAGTGAAACAAGTTGAGAGAGAGAGAGGCTGGAAACGAGGGAAATCCATTTGGAAACAAAGTCAAGTCAATTGGAGTGGATTGGTTTCTCCTGCTGCGGTGTGGTCTCCTAGCTAGTTGAGTCTAGTCAGAGCAACTATCTCTATGCACAGTAATAATATTTATACAGACCTCTCGGCTGTCGCTCGTAAATCTATTTTAAAATCACACTCCGACCGTCTAATCTTCTAAAAAAAGCTGTGAAATGCTCATAAAAGCTGCATGTGCACGATGAAGAAACTGGAACAAGAATCCCAACCAACTCGGATCCAACAACCAACTTAACTCATCCAGCTATCATCAAACAATTTAAAAACTCTCTAGGAATATGTATCTATGCAATAAAAAGGGAACCACACACGATCATCTTGTTTTGTACATGTACGGTGCACAAGATACAAAAGACAAGTATGTATATAGGACAGAAGTGGTAGTTGTATATGTAGATGCCGGCATTAATCACTCAGGCGTATACAAAAGACATACCTAATCTCTTTATGGGTGCCTAACAATCAGTACCTACAACAACATGTACATTTACTCGGCAAATAATACTAGGTGGGTAATGTAATCGCTAATGGCCATTCACTCACGTCACTCTTCTCAGATTATATTGAAGGAAAAGATGCTGCTACACTTATCCTCTTCTATATTATTATTATATCTTGTGCGATGTATATGATTCTTATGGTAGTAGTAATACTACTGTGAAAATAAGTAAGTACCTTAGATATAATAATGTATCTAAGCAGAAGAGTACAATACTACAAGGTAATCTTTTATCTAGTAACAAAAGGGTAGACCAAGTCAAGGGCTTCTTATTCTGAGATAATAATCTGGAATCTCTAGCTACACTATTTATTATTCACAAGAATTCAATTCACTTTATATAGATAGATACATTAGAAACGTCTGATAGGATGATGATCATGAGAGGAGATCCTTTTTGTATCTGTTCTAGTCAATCTGACTGAACAATAAAAAGATACAAGAGTATTTTTCAGCGAGAAAAGAAATCATTCATCCTGTACAACTATAAAATGAGCCAATATAAAACCATGAGGGAAAATAATCCATGCGAAACATGGAGGAATTCACAAAATGGACATATTATTTCCTTAAGGATTTCAATCCTTCTATACACACTTCGTCATTCTATCATTCTAATAGGATCCTATCTTATCTGAGAATCGTGAACTACTACTAGTGAAAAAGAAATGGTCAGGCGAGGGCATGCAAGTACGAGTCCAACTAAACTCTCGAAAACTTTTTCAAGAGAGCAAAGCAAAGGAAATTGATTGCCTTACATGACAGGACTTGAAAGTTGAGTTTGGTTTCGAGAACTTCCAGGCCATCCACATCCAACTCACTCATTCTCTTCTTCCACTGAACTCAGTCAGACATATCTTTTTTCTCTATTTTTGGGGCTTTAGTGCGAGAGAGATATCTAATCTTTAGGGTTGGGGCTGAGTGTTATGTATGTTCGTCTTACCTACTACATAGACCTACACAAAGTATGATATTGAGGAGCCGAGGCTTTCAAGCTGAATCAGAGATCAGACTAACCACTTAACCTCTCGAGTGGACCTTAGCATCCTATAGTGGACAAGAAAGAGACCAATCCGAACCAAACCACTTTTTATCTCTCTCAGACTTTCAGTCCCACTTATTCTCTCCCTCTCCTACTTATTATAGCAACTTATCGCAAATAAAAGACTCAAGTAATAAACATAGATATATAATGTCTACTCCATATATATATATATACCTGTCTTCTTCCACAAACCATTTAAACCCGGGATATAAATACCTACTCAGAAAAAAGAGCCGAATGCAATTGGGAGAAACGCTTCATGCATGTCAACATCAATTCCTTGCCCACAATAGAAAACAATTCGATCTATCTTCCTTTTCCATTTTCAATGAAATCCTACTCTCTTACTCAATAGCTACTTAGGTTACATTTTATATATATATACTTACTATAGTACACAAGATATATCTTTTTCTAAATATATCTCCTCGAAGGGAAAGGCAGAAGCATGGTAGCCTTAAAAGAGAACACAAATAACAACTACATCTTCTGACAAGACGTCCGACAGACAGCTCTACACAGACCTCCACCAACTCCAGTTAAACTAAGTAACTGATGTGAAAAAGTGACTTTTTGACTGAGTGAGTGAGTAGCTCTTGTCCCACTAGACTCTTCTGATTACCCACAACAAGGCATTCCAGATCAATGATAAGCTCCGAACAAAATTCTACACTTACCTAAACCACAGGGAATATAACCTTTATTCTTCCTCGTATAATATCGAATGTTACACAAACGCAACGCTGAATTGAACTCGTCAGATTATGTCGAATCAAGCCAAGTCGTTACGTTGAACTTCCCTTTCGACAGTGCTCTCTTTTGTTTCTTGAGAAATAAATGGACGGATGATCAGAAAATATTTTAAATTCTTTGCCGCAATGTGTTCGTAAACAAGTGAAGTGCTTTTCCTCACGGCGACCATTGGAATTTCAACCGATTCATATTACAGACACAAAAAAAATCCCTTCTTCCAACAATTAACTTTGACAACAATAGCTACGACATTTTCCGAATCATTGCCTTGATTTTTATTTCCAAGAGATTTTTTTACCCTGCCCTTTCGTTGTAACAAATATTCTCTTTCAAGGTACATTACTTGTTACAACAACATGTTATTTTTTTCCTGAATTATTTGTCTGCCAGAGATTACTACACATTTTATTACTACATCCTAAGCATTCGTTACTAGCTATCATTTTCTCCCTACTTACGATTAACTACTATTGAGAATTATTATATAGGGCTACAAGCGGAATCTGTGAAAGGATTTCATAGGTAATAGGACATTAAATAGGATAAAAAGTGGGCTTAATCTTGAAAGTTGGAAGGACTTCTGTGTATAGTGGTCCTGCTGGTGTGATTTGACCTCGAGCTACTCGAGCACCGTAGGTATAATAAATACACACGGACATTACATACAGACACTTGGGCTCAACCTAATACTTAATCAATAACCCAAGAAAAACTAAATTGATAGCTTGAAGCCTATCATTAGCAAATCCCTTGTCAACAGAAGGTAACATTGTGCTTTGGCAGACTGGTAATCATCTCTAATCAACTTCCATCTGTTTTCAATACAACTGTTACTCTTCCTCGCATTAATTGTGCCTATACTACCCCTCTAGACTGGTATGAACTGGACATAATCAACGAATGAACATCCCTCCACGAAAACAATTCAACAAAACGTAAGGCATGCATACGCTCTGATGGTGTTGCCTATCTTCTATCAAATCAAATCCACTCACGAGATTTCCCAGAGAAAAAGAAACCTGTCCTGTCTGTCTTCTCTATTAGTAATACATGTACGTACAACCAACTCCACGGAGTTTCCCATGAAAATTCATTACTACAATTAATCAACATTATTGCAAATTCACACCTTTAACCTATTCACCTTCCGCTCCCTTCATGAACTTATAATATTTAGATGACTGATATTACAAGTAATAATATCCTATGTACAAAAAGAATGCGTACAAGAAAGTGTCTACTATTTATCCTTTATGGACAACGTCCAATTTATTACCACTACTACTCACATACACGCACATACACTACATATTGTGATTATATTAATTACATTTTATATAGGATATAGTACTTATAACAGTTTTTGGAGCAGTAAAGGCTAAGTAAAATAAATAGCGTAAAATATATGAGCATTTTAGGAATTACAGCGATAAATAAAAGAGTGATTCAACATTTTAGAACATTAGAGATAATATGGGACCCATTGGAGATGAAAAAGTCATATAAATGAGCCACAGCGGCGGGAGAGCTGCGGTGTCGTCATAGGCTGTGTGTGCAGAAGGAGCTGTTTGATAATGGGATATTAGTCTATGATGATATTTAGTATAGGGAGTTAAAAGGAGAATTGTATTTCTCGTTATTGAATGGGGTTAGTTTATAAAGTGTCCTCGCAGTAAGTATGCGTCTCTCGTAAGTAATTCCAAAAAGTCTCCCTCATGACTCATCCTAACGACCCATTTTACGACCTCAAAAACTTGACTTGGAGCTAATAGGGGAAAACGGGCCATTAAAAAGTGCAACTTCATCAGAAATCCGTGTCAAATGGAACCCCTGCTGATGCCAAATTGTCAAACAAGCTCTTATTACTCCTATCCTCCTCCCAAACTCACACTCGCACATTATTATTATATTACTCGCATTATGACTTATAGCCCATATCCACTCACTCACTCCTATTATTATTATATCACTTAGGCAAGGCACCTACATTACATTACACTAAAAGTTAACTTAAGCTTTATGTACTGAGGAGATATCAGAGAAGCAACCATCCCGAAACTAGTTGACTTGACGAGACTCTATTAAGAGCCACATTCCCTATTTCCCCTATTGCATTACATTACACACATACTTCCCGGTCACACTTCACTTCAGTCCACTGCTAAGACTCATAATACCCGTGGAACCCAACTCTCTCCCCAACCAAACTACATACTCACACTACCTTCTTTATTATTCCTCTTCCGTCGACTAATATGGAACTCTGCCCTAATCCTATTGCATATTGCATTGTTTCTTCCCTATCACATCATCCTACTATATTGTCTCACAATTACTCGTACGTCCTCCTTCTGCTTCTATTCAATTCCCTCACTCTCTCTCTCTCTCGATCATAGATTACTCCAAATGCTCCAGCCATGAGCTTAGATAAAGAATCTGATAGATTATCTCGTTTATTACATTAAAATCCCCCCTAATATCCTATAGGTATAATATACTATCTCTTCCCCAATGCATAAACTTAAGTATGTGATCTATGTGCAAATGTGGCTAATAGTATCACTCTCCCTGCTTATAGACTCCTATTTTGTGTTTCTTCATCAGACTAACACACTAAAAGAAGTACTTTGAGATTTTTCTCCAAAATCTAATATGACTCAAGTTGTATGAACACATAATAGTCCCGACAAACGCTTATCCCGGGAAATAAGAATCGTTTCGTAATTTATTAAAATTGCTTTCTTTAATCATAACCTTTACTAATATAAGAATCTGCTTGAGCTTGCGTCATATTGCATTGCATCACTTTGCATTAAATCCCGAAATTATCAATGCAGTGAGACATGAAAGAGAAGAAAGCAATAGTCTGCAATGTTAAGCAAAGAAGAAAGTGAGCATTTCAAAGGCACTTTGTTATGCACTACTTTGGAGAATCAGAGAGCTGATAGAATTTAAGTTGGATTGTGTATAGAAGTATGTAGGGGTAATATGTTATGTATGTATGTATGTATATGTAGGTTCTACTACCGAATTTTTCAATGAGCGATGCCAAGGAAAGGGTCGGAAGACAGAACAGAGGGAAATGTAATCGTGGATTCATTTAAGTTCTTTGTGCATATTTTGCTGAGAGAAAAAACTTTTGCGTTCATGTCAACCAAAGCAATTTCAGCAGCAGACATTTTCTATGGAATCTTTTATGCATATATTTGATATGCATGAAAATGGGGTATAGTAGAGGATGTAGGTTAGTTATGTATGTACAGCGGAATTGAAGAGGTTGAGCTGAAGCACAATAGAATAGACTAAGGAGCATCTTCCACGGTGAGCAGGGAGTAGAAGATAAAAGAAAAATCCAGCTCAAACAAAAGAGTTCATGTCAACTGAACTCGAGAAAACTCGAGTGTAACATCACTTAAGGCCTCAAGAGTCTCTGACTACACAAAACTTATTAGTAAGAAATGAGAAAGCTAGCAACTGAATTTGAATTGGAAAGCATAGGGAAGAAATGCAAAGTCAAGTTAAGTCAGCCAAGACTTGAGCTACAGACATGCATGGCATGAAAGAGCAAACAGTAATGAGAAAGAACAGAAAAAGTCAAGACGAAGCAATCCGAAGAAATTCTACTTAAACCAACCAAGGACCCAAATGTCGACTCATTTCTCCGTCCTCCCAGAATTCCTCTCACTTACAATCAACCCACTCCGACGGACTCTTTACCAACTCATTCCATTTCGCAATTAAATCTTTTCTTTCTCCGTCCACTTGACAATCAACAATAAGGCACATGCTTAAAATTCACAGAAATCAATTTCCCCTAAACTACTCTCCCATCTCTTTTCTCCCCACATTCCCCATCCTACTCAAACTATTTGCCTTTCTTAACCAAACTTTCGTCTCAATATATAAAAGCTCCCTACACATACATAACTATCGATAAAAGCATTAACAAACACCAATTTTATACTCTTTTCCATTTTATACAGCCCATTTTGCCGTTACGGAAAAAATGCCACCTCCTAGTTCCGACTTCCCGACTGTTTCCAAAATAATTTTAACTATTTTAACTAATTTTAACTTTATAACTTCAATAGTTAAATGATTTCCAAGCCAAAATGCAAAATAATGCTACAAATTATTATTCACTTCCAATTAAAATGTAGATTTAAAAGACTATCTCTATATCTATATTATAATCGTGGACTGGATAGAGCAATATATCTTTGTACGAGTGGTAGGGTGATCTCAAATGCCCAATCGCGAATAATATGCATATTACATAAACAATTAGCTTTATTATTTCGAAATTAAACCAAAAAATGTTGACGCGAAAATCTTTTAAAATTTAATAACAGTACTAATAGTGACTGATAAAAATCAACCATAGTGTCTAGTTTTTAAGAATCAAGTAGTAGTAGAAGTAGTAGATAACCAAGTAGGATCGGAGAATTCAGGGTAGCAATCATATGTAGTGCATATTTGGATGGATTAAGTATGTATTTTGGTATTTGTATAGAATATATGTGGGTTTGTTGAGTTTAGTATGTTATTAATAGTGGGATTTCTATAGATAGTTGGTTATGATGGTATGAGAGAGTGGGAGTCAGGAAAATAAAATCCTTGTATTAATTCAGGAGGCAGGGGAATGAAATATGAGAAAGGAGGAAGAGAATACAGTGGCACTCAACTCGGTTGAGTTGTCTTGTGAAAAAGTTTGCAACTTTTAATTGAAATGGAAATCAGGGAGCGTGAAAAAGGAACAAGAGAAAAAATGAAAGGAAGGTTGGGGCTAACACTAGAGAAATTGTCAAAGACAGAGAAATGGAGAAAGACGTAGTATTTTCTCTTTGCTTCTCACTTACGTATGTTCGGCTCTGTTTTTAACTTTTCTTTGCACAGAGGTACTTACAGAGCTACTTCTAATGTTCTGCTACTACATACAGCCTCCTACTACTTAGTCAAGAGACATATCATGCTGTGTGTACACGTTACGTAACTCTTATACACTTATCGCTACTAAACTGTATATATTCTTTGAGAAAGTAGCTGCTGCATACATGCAGAGAGCTAAATATTATATAGAGTGAAACTATTGTGTGAATCTGAATGAGTTGAGTTGACTCTCATTTATCACGCCATAACATAAAACATCTATCACATCGCAAATCACACAGCGTCTATTCTATTATTATTCTTCCTCGCTTTTCCAGCCCAGCCTTACATTTCCATGCTATATGGCTTCGTAGTAGGGGCTTGCTCAATTTCCAGAGAGTCCCTGACTGACTTGATCATTGTGAGAATGAGAATTGAGAACTCACTACATTCAACATCTTTCATTTACATTTCAGGAGTGAAAAAAGGAGGAGAGAGCATGCCACTTCCAACAGGACTTGTCCGACTGTTTCACCCACTTCAATTCAGACTCACTTTCAATAAATTCTAGCAAAAAGCCAATTTGTGTCTGACGAGAACTACAATAAGGACTTTGTTTTCCTCCAGACTTACTTGTTGGGCTTCTCAGTCACACTAGAACTGCACTCAATGCCAAATACTGATACTATATATATATACCATATAAACTACCCAATTTCCTGGTGACTTGAGTTTCTTTGAGTTGCTAGACCCTCATTCACTCCTCTAATGCTTAATAATTACAAACCCTCAAATTTAGCCAAAGTTTTCCTTTCCTTGTCGTTTTGCCTCACGTGTACCAAATTGCCTTTTCTTTCTTTCTTCCTCTCGGAATACAATGAAGAGTTACTACATATTTTGGAGCGACTGCGTTCTTCACTCACTGTATTATTATTATTAATTTGTTCTCCTAGCAAAATTGCCAACTACATAATTAAGCCAATTAAAAGTCACAAGGCTGACGCAAAAGTTGGGTAAAAGTCTTTTTGTTTAGTACAGTGCAGTTGAACAACTACATCTACTATCGTTTAATTTATCGCTGGCTTGGCTACATTCTCAAACATGGAAATGTCCTTTAATACTCATTAGCTTCCTATCTAAATAGTTAGCGTAAGAGTGAACAACTTTCGAAAAATTCATTAGCTTGTAATCAACCTAATTTAAATTCATCCGGTACGCTCTAGCTGAGTCGTGCCAATACCAAAATGCATTTTACTACTCCAAATAATTCCCTTCACACGCTTCCTATATGCTTTTGGCAAGTATTATAATAAATATGTGCTTAATGTTACTATGTACAGGCTATGTAAATTGTAATGAGAAAATTAAGCACACTAATTAATAATGCAAATTGGAGAGATGGAGATTATTGCTAAGTATTTAGTTCGCACAATGTGGATAACGAGTTGGTTATTTGTTAGACACCTTTCTGTGTAAACAATTCAGATTCGTTTAGGAACTTTTACATCTGTAGATAGGATTTCAGTGCAATTTAATCTGAAAAAATAAAGTCGTGGAATAAAAATGTAAAGTAAACTTTTCACTCTTACTATCTGACACGTATCATCTGGTTTTGGAGTTTCTCTAGCTTTGCTTTGTGTAATGATGTAAAAGTTACAGTTCCATTAATGCGCCTGGGTTTTAAAAAACTTTTCCACAGTTACATATTTATAGCGAAGAGAGTTGTTCAGCTGCTATAATTCACAATGAAATATAGATGCAGGTGCTCATCCATTTATATTATTATATCTTGATACAAAACAGAAAAAGGGTTGGAAGCAAAGCGGAAAAATTTCTGTGAAAAATTCGTTTCAATTAGTTGCCACTTTAAAGTTGCACGGCTTATGTTAACTCCGCATCTCTTTGGAGTAAAAAAAAAGTCGGCTAACGTATGTTAAGCCTTAAGAGAGATTAGATTAGCGGAGAGCAAAGTGACTTGCAGTCATCCATCACTCTCAAAACTCTCTCACATCACATTACATGGCGCATCTAACGCAAAGCTCTCGTAAATACCAAATCATCTACAGCAGAAAAAGAAAACAAGTTATATGACTGGGGTTTACACGTTTTCAATGATTACATAGGTAAAAGCAGTCATAAATGTAAAGAAACTGCAGTGCAGAGAGATACAATTACAAATGAGCTTCTCATGTTATAATTAATGTATAAATCTTGTAATTTATGTAAGCAGCCTTCATTTAGTTTAGGTAGTCGCTTACGAAAAAATCCTCATTTGATCTAGATAGTGATTAGTCGAGCTGGGAGCCGGTCTCGTCTCGTCTGGTTAGCTGATTGTGTTGTATTGTGTGCAACAATTGTTTCCTATCTATATACAAGTGTGGCTATACGTCCTAGTAGTAGTAGTAGTAGTAGTAGACCAGTTATATGTATGTATGTACTGAGGGAAGTTTGCAGTTCGCAACCAAGTGAAGTGAATGTCTTTGATTAATTACTTTCGACCTTTAGAGATAATGTAATAATAGTGGTTCTCATACAATTATTTGCTCTGCTGGCTTCACTTCAGATCAAACTCGTACTTAACTTCCCAATCTATCTTGACATGTCTTGTTTTAACCCAGCTAACCATGTGAAGTAAAGTAGTCGTACACAACAATCTCCACAAACAACATCCAAGTACCTTATTACTTACGTAATTGTAGATATAATTCATTGAAAATTAGTAGACAGAACTCTTTAATTCTAATCTCTAGATACTATGTAATTTCTTTTATGTACTACTCATTTCTTTTCAACATTTATTCTGACTTTTAATGATGCTCCACATTTCCCTTCCTAACTAATCATATTACTTATACAACATTCATTCCAATTCTAGTCTAAAGCAATACAGACTAGTGCAAACTTGTACTCAATGAACTCCTGCATCCTACATTGAAACTTATCCGGGAAACATAAATAACAGATATAATTTGAAAGTGTAAATGAGCTCCACACAGACACAAAAGTGAAGATCAACAGCCGCCATTACTAAATTATAACTCTGTTAATTGTATTAACTACAGAATAGACAGTGCCGCCTTCAAATCCAAGCTCTTCACCATAAATACACTCACTTTATACTATATAAATTGTCTTATAAGAAAACGAGTTGTATCTAAAGACATTATTGTGTACGGGGTCTATCGAGAAAAAAAACCGGTTTCATAAAACCTAAAACTACCTACCTGGCATTTACAAATGCGTTACAAAGTGTGTTGAGTGGAAATACGACAAGATGAAAACAGAACACAACAGGATGGGAACTTGCATTTCAAAACTCAAAGCAAGTGCCATTTGATTAGTATTGAACTGGGGAGTCGAGCTCAAGTGCGTTGAAGCACGGCAGAGTAAAAGAAAGACTTTATTCTACCAAGAAGGCTGAAAGGCAAGAAAAAGGAACTTGACATGATGCGCTAATGTATTGCAATGCGATAGTATAAGATACACGCACATGAAACTCCAACACTATTCAGTTGAAGCAGTTTTAGGTAGTCGACTCTTTCCTCCAGTCTCAAACTTGCATTAGTTGAGCTTCTTACAATTACGAGAGTACATATAGACCTAATCATGGCATAACAACATTGAGAAGGAGAGCTATCTTTCTGCACTAACTAACGCAACTTGACTTTAGTCTGGGATGAAATGGAGGAAAACTTTTTCATTAAATTGCTCCAAATTAGCCACACAATTGATCTTAATTATCCTCCCTAGTGCAGGCCAAGTCAGCCAGAGCAGACAACAGCAATTATTAATTTATCGCTTTCCTCGTCCACAAACGAAGCTCTTTTTCTTACTCTTCTTCACTTGCCACTAAACCAGTAGCACTCTTAAAACTAAGAGTTCCCCCTCTTACAAAAGACATTTATTCCCCTACACATAGAAGAATGTAATAATAACTTTATAGAAACACTCTCGTAATGCACATCACTCCATAAATAAATAAACGCTACAAATTGCCAAGCTTATTGCACATACGTTAGAGATCTAAAAATGTTTGATAACAAAATGGCAAAAAGCAGAGAAAAGTAATTCGTTAATAAAAATAGAATCATAATTTTACATACCTTCCTACTGCCTCCTTCTTGTTTTAGTTTTTTAGCTCCCTGCTTGCTCTCTCGCTCAATCTCCAAGTGCGAGTTGACACGACCCACGTCGCCCTGTATATTATATGTATTATAATGATAAGTAAGTAAAAGAGGCATCACTTACTTACTATAAATGACAAACTTACAATACAATATACAGCACGACGCAGTCTTAGTCTTAACTAATAGCGAGCCATACAAACTCTAACATCACATTTACATTCACAGACAAAAGACAGTACAATTTACATTTTGCATGCACAACCATTTAATTCACACTCCACACATAAAAAGATATTTAGTAACGTATATATTGCGTCTGTGTGGGATGTTTTCTAATCTCAGCTTTAACTTTAATTCTTTATCTCCCTCAGCCCATTAAAATGCATTACTTAGTTTTGCTTAAGATTCTTGGTATATAAAACTAACCAAATTAGGAAGAGAACTATTATTCTTCACCCGATTTCTATCCTCCTAGCCCGCCAGCTGAATGTCAACTCAATATGATTAATGTTAACATTAAATGACCATTTTAGAGACTAACATTTGCATTCAAATCAACATTTCACCACACACATTTTAACTAGTTAAATTAGGTATGCATGTAACTTACAATACAACATTTTACTCAACCCGACGACTCGACATCTTCATTTTCTACCAGCAGCAGAGTTAATTCAATGTACATAGTAATATAAGTATATATCTACATAGAATACATACATAAAAGCTTTCTCGACAAAACTTGGCATTCCTGAATAAAAGCCTCAATTTAGATAAGCATGAACGTACCACACAGCCTCGACTACTCGATTCAACTTCTATGTATGTAATATCCTTTCTTTTTCACTAACTACAGAACATAAAGTCCTGTAAATAGAGTGTTGTAGCAAGGCTCTGGACGAATTGCTAGACAGACCAAACCAACACGCTAAATTATTCAAAAGATTTTACGAGCCGCAACAATGTTCATCATGTCTATAGCCTTTTATCTCAATAGGAAACAACTTTATTACATTGCATTACTTTCAACTTTAGTGGTTTATGCTGTGCTAGTAGTCGTTCCATTAAATACCTACGACCAAACCAGACCTACTACTACTACTAATAACCATCTTATATAAAACCTACCTAATATTTAACTTTTCACCCTATGTTATTCCACTCAATTACTATACAAATATGACACGAACTCCCAGCCTCACTCCTTTTCAATCCTTTGATTCAAACTCTCTCACTCTATCCAATATGGCATGTGACTCTCGTTTTTATGGCATCCCATTTTATTCCCGTCCTAAGAAACGGGCCTAATCACAACAGCTTTACAACCTCGTAAAACGTAATATAGTCTGCGACATGAAAAGTGTTTTAAAATTTCAGTCTGATTGAAATCTTACAATCATATGACGTTTATTTCCCTACTATAGCATAACAACATAAATACAATAAATATAACAAAGCATTACATCGACGGAATTGCAAATGCCTAAATACTACAATGCTTCACAATTACAACATTAACTATCACCACATAGCACAATATGGAAAAACAGCAATAATACTATCAACCAAAGCCCAGTCACTACAAAAGCATTTCATTTGCTACACAAACATAACACACTGCGTCATAAGTGCTTTCTTTACACATTCAGCTACCCTTTTGTCAAAAACAGAGCACTGTGAAGAGGAAAGCCAAAGTGCATATTAGGTTTGTTTTCCAAATGCTCCTGCAAACCAATTTTTTGATGTAATCACCTAACAAGCTTTTAAATTCATTCCACAATTTTAACACTTAGCCCATTGCATGACAAATCGAAACCAAAGCACACAATTATAAAAATATTATTTTCCCAACTATTTTCACCAATTACATTCACCGCATTAGTAAAAGAGAAAGAAGAAAAATGATCATACTTTACTTACGTGTCGATCCTCCACAGATGCTAAGGCTGTATTTATTTCATGGTAAATAATTGTCGATGTGAATAATCAATCCAAGGAACATGAAACAAAAAATCAAAAAGAATAATTTAGTACATAATTTATACTTGTAGTATAGTAAGTACAGTAAGTAGACAGAGAGACGTGCGATCATTAATTTGAGTCAATAGTACACATAAAATCTCATGTTACATAAATTCAAATGACTATGTAGGTTTATATTGCAAAGATTAAAGCGTTTCGTGATTGGTATCATTAGGGAGAATCCTTGTGTAAGGGTTGTTAATCCGCTTTTTGCTATCTTTAATTCTGTCGTGAGAATTTAGGCAATCATTTTAAACCAGGTAGGAAAAGTAACGAGGTAGCTTTTGGCATGAAAACTAATAATAGTTTGCAACAGCTATCATTACTTGCAATGTATAAAGTAACAATGCTTTGAAAGGAGCGCATTAGGAAACAGCAGCACAATAGTCCTCATTTCTTATTCATACTTTTCCATCTAAGCTTGTCGTATACGAATTTATGTATCTAAGTCAAAATTACTATTAGCGGTTACTTTATAGTCAAGTTTGCATTATGCATGTAGTAGTGTTGCCGTGCTATGTCGCTGATTACAAACTACCACCGAAGAAAATAATAGGAGCTGTGCATTATATCATGATGTAACAAGACATGGCATTTAGCTATTTAACCCTTAATGCTAACCGATGGTTTCTTCTTTTATTTCTACCAGATATTACCCATTATCAACAACAAACAAACCGTTCTTCCATGTGGCTCGCTTTGTTGTTTCATTTTTAAATTGGGTTGCGTATTACATGGCACGTATTCCTTATAAGAAAATACACCCACTGCACTATGGCAGCATTATGGACACATGCTTATTAGCTGTTCTGTAAAAAATACCTCAATCGCTTTGATTAAAAAGATTACACATATTAGCCCACTAAAACTAGGGTGCTGAATCATTAAAGAAATCTACAGGGTACATAACTGAATTCCCTTTTGATAGCTATAAGACAGCCTTAATCGACTGCTACATAAGTTTTTATTTACAGGTACAGTACCAAATGCAGTGCAGACAGGTATTTATTACTTTATCACAATTTCTTAGATTGGGTTCTCAAGAAATTGGATTAATGGCTAAGTATGCACTACTTTCTTTTACCATTTAATTTTTCAAGGAATTTATAGAAGTAGATGATTGCATAGCTTGACCTATTTACTACTCTGGAGAATGTTTGGATTTCGGTATAGATAATGACACTTGTATGTACCTTAATGCACTAAAATATCTAAACACTACTTTCCCACATACTAACTTTGCATGCACATTGTGATTAATTTTTCAATATAACGGGTTACCAAATGATACTACATTAGTAGTACCAAACACAAAAATAACTGCATTATTATAGGAAACTTGTGTCCACTGCTTAAAAACAAATAATAGAAAACTCCACATTCTCTAAACACATAGTAGAATATACACTAATATGCTATTGCTCCAGAATAACCTATAGAGATAGAATGAAGAATCGTGAAACATAAAGAAGTAATGTGTGTGTCAATCCAGATGCATGAAAAATTGAGAAAAGGAAATGGTGAAATGTTGAACAAAAAAGAAAGTTTCCCAAGTCTCACACTACTACTTACATTGGAATTGCTTTGACTTGGTTTGAGTTTGACTCGGCGTTGGATAATAGATGCTAAATGTGTCTGTTGAATAGGAAATTCGTGTTTCATTAAAGATGTACATGGAAAGGGTCACAAAAGCTGTCAGTGTGAGAGACGCAAACAACCCACGATACAATATACAATACTTCCATAGTAAAACAAACTGAACGAATGCCATGATATAACAGAAACACATTTATCTGGGTTTTTAGCAACCAAAACTTGTAAACTTTTCATCAGCTACGATTCTACGATCATCGCTGTCGACAGGCAAACTTGCGTGCTCTTCTCTATTCTCTCCGTCTGCCCGTCGACTCTTTTTCCTCTTTCTTCATTATTTATTGCTTGCTCGTTTTACACTGTCTACCTGTATCTTTACCATAAAATGTCATGACACGGATGCCCACCATTCAAATACAATAACTTCCTATCATATATCCGGACTAAATCTCTTTCCGATTCACTTTTCACGACATTTAATGTCATCTTAACCTAGACATTGACCATTTTAGTGATTTCTATAGAAAAATATACTTTTTTAATCACAAAGAAAAAAATTAAGTACAGGATATTATTTTTTCCTGCTTAACTGCTTATCTAAGGTATACTTAACATTCAGAGAAGTGAGAAATCAGTGAAGAAGTCATTAGCAAAACATCGTAAAGTAAATAGCTACTACTCGTTTGCCTTTTCTTAGCAATCAACAATAAGGGAAATAAACGCCTCTGCTTTTCCATTAAGTTTTCCTCAGATCCGCCCTGTTATAACGAAATAGACGGGTAGGAGGGTCTCTAGTCTACTAAGTTAAACACTTTTATCGCTCTTGTTCCCCGTGCAAATTCTCTAAAGACTTAGTAAAAATTGCGTATTACTCAATTGCAATAACATTCCCTACTACAGAGTATAAGTAGTCGTTTCTTATTGCATGTTACATATTTTTATTTTCTTACTATATATTTAGACACAGTAACAAACAGCAAAAATTTCAAAGTTAAACGGAGAGCTACTATAGTAGTATAATATTACAATATCATAAAGAGATCCCTCTACAGAACTACTACACTCTAGCCCTGAGCGTTAAGCATTCAACCAGCCTATGAAAACGGCATTAGTAAATCTGTGTGAATAATTTAAAAGACCAAGGTAGTAAGTAAAAAAAACTGTGCCCAACAACAGAACTACTAAATGCATTCTGCTACTACACGTAATTTAGATAACTTGAGATTTACAAGGCGAGTACGTACAGGCATTCCTGAATAGCGTTTAGCTAATGTGTAGTAGTAGGTAAGTGTATGGTAAAACGAAATGAAGAACAATTTACTCCTTCCTCGTATTTACTTCATTAAAACACGCACTTTTACATTTCGTGCCAATCATAGTAATTGAAACTTCAGCTGGCATAGAAAATGAACTTCTCTTTATAGCTCGCTAGCTCAACTAATGTGGGTAGTAACACTGATGTTTATTTGCTACATAATCACTTTTCTCACATGCACAACTTTCCAAGCTTGAGAATTTAGAGCGATATGTATTCATTCATTATGAGTGCCTAAATATGTAAATCCATAAGAGTAGATTACTCATACGTCTAAAATATGTTTCTCCTTGTCAGTTCATTGTGTAATGTGTTATGTCACTCTCCCATTTCTTATTAATGCTGTTTAGACAGTCAACGATGAAAAGGCAGAGGTAATTAAGAGGAAATAATCATTACTCGATGTTTAATCCAGAGGGAATTGTCAAGGAATTAAAACACCGACAACTTAGATGTATACCTTTGATTAGTCTTAGAGTACTCTCAGTGTAAACGTTTCAATTAAGTAAGCTACCTATTTAGCAGATTGTTAATGCACGATAGAATCGTTATTTATTTAGATACTTGTTCCTTTGCACCTGACAAAGGTTTTAAAATATTCTATTTTATACCTAACAGATGTACATTAACAGACGTACTATGACAGGTAAAGCCTTATTTTGCAAATTCTCAATCAGATATCATGCCAAGTAAGGATAATATGCGAAATTAAAAATTAATAATTCAGAAGATAATAGGTACAATAATAATTATGCCCGTGTGCATGTCAAGCCAATACTTATTTGAGCATGATGATTAATACTTAACCCTGAACTTATCTCGCTCTTGATTTGACTTTTTAGGAAATTACCAGTGAAAACTAAGACAGTGCATAATTGATTAGGGATAGTGAGGGCGCTTATACATTGTCAGCATCATTCCTTGTCTATCAATTTCCCAGACTGTCTTTTAGTCTTGTCATGTCACGCCACATCATCACGTCAACTTAATTCCACTTCTCCTCTATCATTCACCCGTTGTATCTCCTCTAAAGCAAAGTCATGTACTCAGTCACGATATACTCTATTATGTAGCTTCCCCCAGTCGTCAAATTGTCTGTCTCCAAAGAAAGTCTCAGATTATAAATCATGCCACACCCTCCTCATACACAATTCTCGTTTAGTAGGATTGTTTGATTGTGTGTAACTCCTAAGTAGCTACATGACTAACAAACTAACAATCAGTCAGTTACCATTTCAAATCCCACTTTTTTATATAACAACTATTTTCAATACAAACACTGTACAACTCTATAACTTCATTTGTCTCTTATTAAAAACACAATCATATATATTGCACTATATGCGCTAACTCAGGACCAATTGTCAGACTTCAAGTTGATACCCCCTGTCTACCTTTAAACATAACTTGCACCTTTATTGCTTTCAAAACTTGTCCTCTCCCTGATTCATTTTCTGTTAATCTAATCCCGTAATCTGCTCTCCTATGAAGAAAAACTTTCGAACAAGCAAATCAAATCAATGAAACTGAACCAATTCAATTTAATTTTACGAGACTAGATTCATTACAGCTTATTTGTTACAGAAGACTAGCTACTTTACTCATTCCAACTTTTAAATCCCTTTACTACTTGTTACCATCGACATTACCTTTCATTACTACTTTACCAATTACCAATATTTCCATTACTCTTTTCTTACTACTCCTCTTCTCAAGATTATTGGGATAAAAATTAACTTTATCTACTTTTCCAACCTAAGTACACACATAAATCATATTCACTAGGAAGATAAAAACATTATCAACTATTGAAACCCCTCCCATCCATTTCAATAATTCTAATTTAATCGACTAACAATCAGACTACTAGTACATAACATTTACTACTTCTGATTCAATGCATAGGTACCAAATTGTTGACGCATATCATAACATTTACAAAGAGAGATCAACAACAGGATACCAAGTTCAGACACAGATACAAAAGTGTAACGAGAAGCACTGGGATAAAGAGAGTATTGAACTAAATACCAGACTACATACTTAAAGCAGCACGGACGAAGAGATGAGCTGATAAATCAATTGATTGATTATCTCACCAGGTGGTCTGTGTACTCATCCGCTTTTTTATTGCATTGTGCAAAGATACAGACCACTACTGCTTTGTACTTGCTGACAGCATTACATACTAGCTCTGTGCATGCTCTTATGTTTCTGTAATAATGCGCTACACGAACGGATTTATTTTCTTGAACCTTGATGGTTATACATTCTGTAGGAAGATTTTATTCAATGAAAAGTAAAATAACTATTATATTTTAAGTAAGTTTAAATTCATAATAAATATTTTTCCAAACGGTAGTAATATTGGACAATGTAATAAAATGTTCTTTAAAGGATGCTTTTGCAGATTTCAGGTTTTGTATCTAAAATTTTATTTTTAAATTTCTGGTCAGAAGAGATGCAGCAGTTCAGTACTGTAATTAATACAAACTGGGCCTTGCTGTAATAAATTCTTCCTTATAGCTGCCAATTATAATTTTATCGTAATTATATTTCCATACTATTTTTGTAGTTAGAATAAAGTAATTTAAAAGACGAGTACTATGAAGTTGATTTATACATAGGTGACATGATGGGACGTTTGTTTCCATTCACTAATTTAGTAATTACAGGGAAGGTATACAGGAATATCGCTCCTTAAAATTCAGAGTACAAAATGTGAATCAAAATATTTTTACATGAAAAGAATTATGATAGGGTAGAAAGAATTTATAAGGGTCTGAAATGAGTAGTGCTCGGATATAAAAAGTGTGAGCGAACGTCAAAACATTTTTAGAAAGGGAGAAGGATTGAAAAGGGTGGAATTGAAAGGAATTAGGGAATGAAATGAGACTTAAGTATTAGTTACGTGGCAGTTTGTATAAGAAGTAGCATAAAGGAATAACAAGTTATTGCTATTGGATCGCACGAAGAGATTCTCTAACTAGGAACTACATGAAGTGAGTGAATGTTTGCCTGCTCACGGCCCACGTATAGAGATATTCATGTTATGTTAACTGTTCTGGTATTCAAAGGGTAAGTGGAGAGATGCTTTTGTTGTTAACGTGATGAATAGAGTGTAAAGACGATGTTTATCCGAAAATGGTTAGCTCCATAGAATTCCCCTTCCATTGAATGTCACTTGCCCATGCTGTATGCCTCATAATAGTAGACATTGTCTTATACTACGTGATTCTGTTACATACATGTGAAGTAAAGTGTAACAAATGAGCTATAGTAATAAGCATACTCACAATATTATATTGGATTACACATTACATGCAATCTTGGCCCAGCCACAACTGTTTCATTGTCCGACGGGAAACATAAGGTACAAAAGAAAACTCAAGTGATATAGTTGAGTAGCCCGAGTCAAATAAAAGTCTTAACGAACGAGAAAGGAAAAGTGACTTGGAACTTGGAACCTCACCAAACCAAACGCAATATCTTTCCTTGGCATTCTTCCTCCATTCGATAACATAATAGAAAATTATATTGTATTGTCCTCCTATTCTCCTCCAACTCCTATTAACTATTGCACAATATTGTATTCAGTTACATGTGTAACACTAGTAACTCTGCCCTACCTAATAGTGAGTTGTATTTCCTATAATAAATATCTGTACTAGGCTATAGGGTTTTGTCTCAATCTGATTCTGAGTTGGTCGTGAGGTGACTAGCGTTAACAGAGGCGTGAATTCTACGTTATATCTTTCTACACTAACCCACAATTTACAAGACAATAGTAACATATCTACTTTGCGGAGCATTCAACTGTAAAACTTCGAATTTAATGTATCACCATTAGAATGTATTAGATGCAGAGCTGGCTGTGAGAAAACAAAGAGTGGATAGGCTTGGCATGACAGCAAAGAGTGCACACACAAAGGCAACATATCTTTTCTGGCTCCTGTCCTAAAGGACTCACGTCCCAAGACTCTAATAAAATTAAGGGCTATTTGTTGAAGATAACAAGGCGAGTGGGATTCTTGAGAGACCTTAACAGAGCATAACAACTCTACATTACATTCCATTACATAAGCACGGCACAAAGAATGTTTTCCCCTCGGAGGAAATATATGGGCTCTTCAATGGAATCACTCACTCACTACTATCCACCACTAAAAGTGTTATCTCTCTCTATTACCAGCCTTACCGACTTTTTTACTACACTACTCTTCTACACATTTTACTTACCCTACTACTCTTACACTATCCGTATGGTTATTGTGCAACCATAGGATTGTAAACTACAACATTATGCATTTGTAAACACACATGAACCCTACAAATGGCTTCTCAATACTCACAACTGACTTCCAAATTCAACCTCAACACAAAGTAAAAAATGGCTTAACTTCTAACAACGCTCAAATATTCCGATGTAAGTGTAACAGAACATTACTCTAACACAGTCTCCACTATCACTTAAGTTTTAACAAGCTAAACATACATTACACTTTCGAATCAAATATATCAACAATGATACTTAGCCACCAATATAGTATTAACAATAATAAAACCGTGGATTTTGCTTATAATGGTGTTCCTAATGCTTGTTATATGAGCACTGTTTCTCAATACACATTTTACTTTAATTTTGATCTGATTCAAACTAATAATTCTTATTTTGCTCTCTCATCATTTTCTTGTCACTGCCCATTGTACTAATGCTACAGGGCTTTTTTTACTAGCAAAATGAAATTTTTATTGCTTCATGCACATTTACACCTGTAATTTTGTTATTACACATAAACTTCTACCGCTCTCAAGCGACAAAGTTTTATTGAGATTTTGTTTCAAAGATAATTAAAATATATATTCCTACTTACTCAAAAATAAAATGTGTTTCCTCTCCCTGCCTATAATAATTATAGTATCTGCATATTATTAAAACCCAACTGATTAAAAAGGTAGGTTAACTTGACGAACACTTGATAGCTTGTTTCTCATTTTGCAGTAGAACTGTACATTTGAGGACATACCCTGTCTCAGACATAGCTTGAATACCAAAGGGGAAAGTCAATATTAAGAAACAGTACATTTTAATATCCAATGACATTTATAAGAACCGCACACACATAGGGCGAGAGTCAATATAGTTTTAGCCAGTCAGTTCCTATATCATAGTAAAGTATAAGTGACACACGTAGACCAGTGTACTAGATGGATTTCAATATGATGTTAAGGGAAAGGTTGTGAAAGGAATTCGTATAAGAAGAGATAAATCTAGTGGAGCATACTTTCACTGGTAAAAGGTGCCTAATAGACGTAAGTGGTAGTTTGAGTGGCGGGTTTGCTAGTGCTAGTGGTCATGGTCCATGGTGATGTGGTGTGCTTTGGTCTCGTCTGGGTATGCATGGTATGGAATTATATTTCTGGCCTAGCCACATACACTTCAAAGTCACTTAGGGACTAACTACTCGGTGGTTTCTTTCATAGAAGTATTGCCTCCACTCACTCTGTTATAAATGTAGAGTTCAAGTGCCAAATAGTTCTTAAAAAGGTCCTAGCAAATGCTTCTGTTCTGTGGAGGATTAGCGAGGTACTTGTTATGCAGGAGGATCATGAGAGAGCACAGAATTCCATCTGTTCTTTTCTATTCAGAGCAGTTCACTCTTGAGTCTCCCTTCAGAGCTAGAGCCCTAGATTATATTTATTTGCAGGTACTCGGAAACGTAATATAGAGGGATGAGTGTAAGTGTTGACCCAAGAGAATCTCTAGCCATGAACAGCATAGCCAGCCCTAAAGAAGCCAAACAGAGAGAAGCGTGATAGAAGAGCTCTTGAGCCCATCGGACGGTCCCTGAGACTCACGTCACTTCCGACACTCCTTCACATCAGCTCAACTCAGCTCTACTTCACTCACTCTCTCCTCTCAAACACAACTAATATCCCCCAAAATATACTGTTCAAATTATTTATTGTGTCTACTTACCCTCAATATACGTCTAATCATTTTACCATTTCCTACTGATCTACACTGCATTATGGTAAAGAATGTCATGTTGTTCTATATAAAATCTAATCTAATATAAGTATACATAATAATATGATTTGTCAAAATTAATAAATTGTCGTATAAAGTAATATTATTTGCTATCTGATCTACAATGCATTGTATCAGTACGAGAATAATATCAAAGCCATCTGTTGTTTCTCATTCATCATGACTAAAGAATTTGCAACAGTAACATTGTCTTGCAAAATGAATTTCTTCTTTATGTGCATATTGCTACACGTTTCTACAAATGGTCCAGGAATCAGTAATAACCTTGAAACATTTATCGTAAGAAAAATCTATATTAAATACATCCAATATTGTTCATTGATGCAAATGCAGACAGAAACAGAAAAGTGTTTGAAAAGTAATTGCCACTTGAAGGTTAAAATCTCACTAAATCTTAAAACAAATAATTGAAAATTGAATGGATTGTATATGTTTGTGAAAGGAATTCTCAGTAATATTTGTATATTTGAAGCATAGAAAATAGTGTTAAGTTAATTCACACCATTATCACTTATTTCTATTCTGTGTCACATAAATATAATACCCACTCAGTATTTGAGTGTGATTGTTAGAGTTATTGATAGAGACTAAAGTACACAAGTATTGTGTATTCAACAGGGTAAAAAAGTAAACGAAGGAAGAAGTGTGAAAGAAGAGAACCATCCCACTTGTTATTTAAATATATAAAAAAGGTATTGTAGAAACTGTTTGGCTAAAGGTAGGAGAGGATATGTGTAATAGCTCAAGTCTGTAAAATCCCATAATAGCGTTTATCTGTCTAATGACTAACACATCCCGAAGGAGTATTGAATTGGCATTCTTTGTTAAGTGAGGATAAATAGTATAGAAGAAGACACAGGTAGATATATAAAACAAAGTAGTTTACACTGTGGGCAACTAATTATAAGTGGTTGTAGTATAGATATACACGGATAATAAATGTCTGTGCATGTATATCCTTGAGTCATGTTCTTACGATTAGAAACACTTATTAGGATTCGCTTCAAGTTCAATCTAGGTAACTGACAATGAGCTATGTAACTTGACTTGACTTCACAAGTATAATAAAGCAAGGCTATAAGTGTCATGATAAGTAGAAAAGCCACTCAAAGTGAAGTGAAGGCATGCCACGAATCTTTCTAAAGAGCTTAAATGAAAAAATCAACAATAAATGAGAATTTGCAGTTGAAAATTCCCATTTAATTCTTTTGTTGGTACATACTACTTATTTATGTATAGCTGTTGTAGTGCTTGTGTTTTCTGTTCTCGTATATCTATCCTGGGTTCATCACAGACATAAATCTGATAACCATACATGACTATATATGAGACTCGCTATTACTTATTATTACTAATAAGTCCACAGAGAACACACACAAAGCACCTCTTACACTACAATCCAATGGTGTCTCAACTACAACAATAATATTTGCGCAATGTGATAAGTGCTCGCATCAGCTTACTACTACTTCCACTACAAGTACTTTGATAATATAGAGAATAAACTCCAAGAATGCATTTGCATATAATAGCATTATTATTAACGAGTGGTAAAAAGTGCTCTGTAGCTACTCCGTGTTGTCTATTAGTATTAAGGGAATTGAAGAAGATTAGCATGCATGGTAATGATAATAGTATATAGCTAATAGTAATGGAGACCACCCCGCCCACATACTTCTCCACATTAATTCATACTATATACTATCTAGAGTATATGGAGTCTGCACGAGATAACCACAAGACACATCCTAACTAAATTAATATAATAGCTGTTGTCCGATAAAGGCATGGAAATTACGTGCTCATGATGGATCTGTCTTGCTCTCTCCTGTCCCACGTAAGGTAATTATTATGGAACTTTGCATGACACGATGCGAAACGGATTTTCCATTCTTTCCTTCCAAACTAATCCCTTTCATCATATTTGCAAATGCTAGGAAAAAACTTTTCTCTCCATGCTATATACTTATACAGTGAAATGCTTCGCTTGTGATAATACAACCTTTTTATAATGATAATCATACAAAAATGTCATGCATAAAGCACGAGGTGAATGGGAATTAATGATATTGCATTGCATAACAATATTATTATATTGTTATCATCAGCATCATTGTTACGCTGCGCTGAGCTACACATACCCCATTCAAATCCAACAAAATATGACTTGCTTCAAATCATTTTAACAATCCTCTTGCGTCGCTCTGAGTAATGATAATGAGATGTATCTCTCTAACTACAAGGCGGCTCCTCCATTCAACATTCGTTAATTTAATGCTAACTTTGCAAATAAACTCAATCCACCAAAAGCTTCTTCTTTCATCTTCATGATATCACAATACAATTTATTCCCACCACAATTTACAGTCCAATGTGCAATCCAGAAGTTCCAACTAATAATACAGTAGTTAACTGCATAGCTGCATGAATACATTTTTTTTACTCCTACATATAGTTTACCCAACGCAATTTTGTAAGCTACAGAGACAAATCTCCTATTATTACTACTTAAGAAGGTATTGTAAATGTAAACAGAATCAGGTAGTTTTTTTTACCCGTTTCAATAGAGTCGTGTCTATTTATGTTATCATTTTAAACTCGAACCCTCTCAAATCACTTTTGTATTTTCAATGCTGTCATAATAAGAAGGGGATGCCAGATCTAATAGATACCCTATTCACTACTGACTGTAGTCTACTCTTTTTTACACAGAGATTATTATCACTACTGTCGTGATGAAACGGCACTTTTTCAATGGAGTAAATAGAAACACAAATCCTACAGAACATTAAACATCTTTTCTAAATAAATTGTAAAAAACATTTTCATGTACCTACTCCAGTTATGATAGATTGATGCGATTGTACTTATGACTCATTCAAAACCGATAGATAGACAATCAGACATGAAGGGACAGGACATGACAGATATTTTAGATTGAAACAACAGATACGTTTATCCTATACAAATCATATTAAACACTAAGCTTAGCTAACGATGATGTTATATTCATTTTTTACATTTCTGTATCCAATTCACGATAATCTCCAACCAAATTCGACAGCCAAAGAAGCTGTATTTGATTGAGGCACGAAACGCATTATTATTAGTACCAGTGCATTTATTTTTATGTAACGAACATCATAAAAACAGCATAATTTCTTAAAGCTTAAAGATTCCATCAAATCGAGCCTTTTATTGGCTATACTCTTCCATAGGGTCATTTTTATTTATTCAGTTCACAATTCTTAATAGGAAAGTATTTAATTTTTTGTAGTTGATATAGATTTGAAAATGACAAACCTGGTGGTTTTTCATCTCTGTGCAGATCATGTTTGGCATTAAGAATGGCCAAGGGATGTGGTCCGCCAAGACCACTAAGTCCTAGGAGGGAGGCTGCAGAAGACGGTGGCAATGGAGCTCCTGGCAGGCCTGGGTGTGGTAACATGGGTAAAGGTGGGTGAGCTGCGGCCGCCGCCGCTGCCGCCGCCGGTCCTAACTGTTGGGCATGCATTTGTTGCTGGAATTATAGAAACAATCAGAGACACAATTAACATAACTCATTGATTATGCTGAATTGCACAACAGGGAGATAACAAACAAGTCATATAACAGTCATTGAAAACCCACAGCCAATTGATAACACGTTACATTACAGATACATATATTAGATGTAGTAAATGCATGTAGATTATAATATAGAATGTAGTAGAGGATTTACTTCCTCAAGAGCACTATTTATCAAGTCTGTGAAAATGTTAATACTCTGTTACGTACGTCATGCACGTAATCTGGGTAATATAATATGTAATGGGGCAAGTAACAACCCGAAATACTTAAGAAGGATATCCTCATCTATCAAGTGATTCAAGCACATCATGCTGATTTACAGCCTTCGCTCTTGTGTACCCACTCAACGAGATGTGATTAGTTTAAAGTCTACTCTTAAGTACGTAGGAATATTATTATCGTATTCCGTACAGATAGAGATTAAGCACTATGTTTTGTTATGTAAAATAGAGCTATATTATTATCTCTTTTGCATAATCTTAATAATGGCTAGGTACTCATTTAACATTTTCGTTAATAATGTAGTATTCATGTTGTGGAGAGTGGAGAGGAGGAATATTATTTATTCTAGACTATGAAATTTTATATAGTGATGTATAGAATTGATATGAATTGAGTAGAAATGGAATAAAGTGTCTGTATTAGATTAGATTAAATACAGGAAGACAGCAATCGAAGCCATCAACATCAACTTATTTAAATTTTAATTCTCTCTAGGAAAAAATAAGGCCAATTTCATTGACGTTCTAGTCTCATCACATATTATGCATACATCCAATGATCAACAACATGAATATTAATGGAGCCATGAATATTTAAATTATGGTACATGCAGCAGTTCCATTTAGAACGAGTGATACATATTTTTTGCATCGTAAAGATACGAGTTTCTGCCAACATCGTAACTAAGTAGATAAAGCAAAGCACATAGTATAGGTTCTCGAACCATAATTTTTGCGCGTATAATACACGTAAACGAGTAACTCCCTAGTGGATTCACTTTCCTCAGCTCGACTTTAGCAGGGGAATATGAAAAACTTGCCAATAAACTATAATTTCATTTCATGTGGAAACTCGAAGAAAAAATCGGATTACCTGCTTCCCTCGATGTGAAGCTAAAGCAATGAATCCTAAGTCAACCTCCTCCGAGCGCAGATAGTTGAGTTAAGTGAAGTTAGACTAAACTTGTTATAGTTCATAAGTGGATGCCATAAAAGTATTTTGATGTAGACACCAGCAAAAGAGAGATGTCTACTTTCTTGGATTTCGGATTGTATGGATCGAATAGTTATGAACATGATTCAACATTCAACTTCAGACTTCTAGCAAAAGCGACATCGCAACCGAATTATTTCCTTTACATTTATATATATTCTGCCTGTAAGTAGCATATACATATAGGTACGAGAAAATACTATGATTTAAGTCCGACTGAGCTGCCGGTAAAATAAGTAGACACTTGAGTTCTCGTTTTCATTTCTACAGATCTATAAATCTATAAAAAAATATATGAAATTCAAAGGAGATACGGAGCCAGCAACAATAAGCACATGGCAATATTATTACATGTTACAAATATGACAGTAGTTTGTATGTGTAAAAACACATTGCGTTCATTTGATTTGATTTGCATCGAATTCAATGCAGTCGACCGAAAGAAGTTGTTGAAAGGATTGGGGAAAGAGGGCTAGGAAGAAGTGAAGCAGAGCAAATGCAAACTGAGTTCAGCTCTCCTCAAAATAGCATCAATTTCCTGGCTGTCACTCCGTGCTCATCACTCTATTCATATTTTTAAATTACAAGATCCCATTTCTTTTCACTAGACTCATACCATATAGATATATCATCGTTTTACATTTACAGCTCAAATACTCATCGTTCCATTGACTTGTGACATGCAGTGAGTTAGGATGTAGTCTGAATGTAATTTACATGAAGCACACTCTTCAATTCTATGTAAGTCTATGCATAAGTGGTGTCTGTGAAACTTCTAAATTCCAATTACTTACACATATCTATATATGCACATGTGAAATCCGACAAAATGCACTCTATAAAATAGGAACATCATTTACTAATAATGTCATGCATGACTAATTTCACTTTTAAATATACCACTACTTTTTTTACAGCTTAGTATGCTTTATATAGGTGGGAATGAATATAAAATGGTAATCACGGCTCAGAATTGCAATAGTATATGCAATGGAATGTAATAAAATCTGTGTTAGTCACTTGAAACTCAAACTTAATCATCTCCACATTACGGATTAGTGACTACGAATGCTCAGAATAATAAGTAATGTATACGTAACGTACACCTGAGACCATCATTACTATTTACCACATTTAATTATAAGGATAACTAGTAACTATCCAATTTTCGTACACCACGCATCACTGAACATAAAATAAAGCTTAAAAAACACTACTCACTATTACATACATGCTCCAATGTAATAATACACCAAATAGATAGCAAAGGCTGTCAAAAAGAGTCTGTGGGAATGTGACTATTCAAAACATCAATAATGAAAATGATTAACGAAGTTATAAAGCTTACCAATAAGCGAGGTAGATCCGGCCGCTGTTGCTGAAAGAAAAGAAACATAATATAGAAAGTATTCATTACTGTTCGCATTAAAAGTGTGCACGTATCCTTTACTAATAATTAGTCTAATTAAATCAACATGCATTGCTTATAATTTATTGATGAATAATGACTATAAAAACACCTTTACAATATCTCTCATGCAGGCAAACATCATAATTGTGTCTATCTTCTAATTAAATCCAACAGATGTACTTTGTTAACACATTTTCATCCATACACACTACATTGTTATACACGAGCAATAAATATTTTGTACTACACATCTGTGATAAGCTCATACAATCTTGATAATAGAGTATATAGAAAAAAAGATGCCAACGAAAGTAATCTCACCCCTTCATAGTAATACAATGATAATAGGGCGCTATGTAAGGTTTATGGCTGTAGTATAGAAAACAATACATTGTTCTCTAAACATTGAGCTATCTGTTGGATTAATAGCTATTGTTTATACGAGAGGTATACGCTACGTATACATAAGTAGGATATTAAATACACCGTTTACAGCAGTTGTTGTAATAATAAAGTGTGGCAGTGCTGAGCCGATGGATTGTATTAGCAGAGGAGATATAGACGATTAGCTGGCAAAGCTTTCATTTTTACACATTAGTAATGTGTGCAAGAGGCGAGAGGCTGGGGACAGAGGAGGCAGGCAACCATTAAAAGATTAGGATCACAGATTAAATAAATGATCCATATTTAGACACACTTTGTTTCAAAGTTATAAGACTATATAGAATGTAAATACTAAAACACTTGTGATTAACATAAGTATACTGGTACTTGGATGAATATTCAGTGTGCATACGATTAGAGTGTGTCATTTTTAGAAAAGGGGGATTGAGGGAAGGAAGCATCATACTTAAGTGTACATAGATGGTTATGTATAGTAAATATGATTGTGGTGGTGACAAGTAAAGTAGCGAAACTAACCAAGTGGTAAGGAGAAGAATGGGAAGGCAAGAAGCAATCTACTCCTAATGGTATGTAGTCGGAGAAGGTAATAGTAATAATGATAATAATAGTAATAATAATAAATGCCTTCCCTTATTAATACGATCCTTTAGATTTTCTTTGGAGAATGTTTGTGCATTCCATTCAACATTACGCCTTCCTTGTAGTCTACATGCTCAGCTTTTATTAGTATAAATTATTATGCTACTACTTTTTTCATGGACTTTACTTCCACTCTAATCTCTTTTGTTCATACAGAATCAGACGAAAAAGTGAGATGGGCTTATTGCGGTTACAGGCCCGTCACGCTACGATACGCTTCATAGTCCATGAACAGAATTACCTATTGTGTTCTGCCTACCTCTTCTTAACTCCCAAAATCCTACAATTACGCATAGCATATTGTACCCTACCAACGCAGTTTGCACCATAAACATATCTACACTACTAGTGACTAATGGATATAAAAACTACATTTATCCCGAGGAGAAAACGGATCAAAACGAACACAGGGAGGTATAAGGAATGAATTAGGTAGTATTATTCGTAAGTTAATTTAGGTTTATATACGCTGAGCTACTTTTACTTAATTACAAATCAAGTCTTTATTGAATAATAGACTTAACTGTTTAGACGGATGAACGTCGTAGGAAGACGTAGTAGGAAAAGGTAGGTGAAAATGCTATGTAAATAAATTAGAGAATATGAATCTGTTAGAAATCTTTTTATGTGAAAGGACCTATTCATTTCCTAAGCTAAACTGAGTGAGCTGAATGAATCAAGGATTTGCATTATAAAAGAGCAGAGAGGCATGTACTAAGACGCATGATTACATCTTCAATCTAAAAAATCTAGCAAAGTAAGTTAAACTCACTGAAGTCAAGTTAGTGACGTAGTCTCTTGCTGAATATGCATAAAATAAAAGTATATAGAATCGTTATAAGCCTTTGATGTGAGAAAACATCTTTCCATAAAAAAGTAATTTAGTTTTTACTGACTCACAGTTCACTCATGCGAACCCAAAAACTATTTAAGACGTACTGGGGAGGTATTCAATTTGATATATGCATCAGGACTGTCATAACTCTATCTTATGTATACCACTCTACTTTGTCTAATGTAAACGAGCTATATACTTTTTCCTTCTCAGGGAATTCTATGCCAGGTGCACACCAACATGAGATGTGCATTCAAAATCAACAGAAAATAACAGTAGTCGTTTCATTAGCTACCTCTTAAATACTGCTTCCTTGCACATGCTAATTGCTAATAATTATTATTCCGCTTATAATTCTCACATCAAAAAACATCTGTAAACCTGCTAAATACTAAGTATATACTATCTACGCTATACAGATACAAATTAGACAGGGCTAGGTAGCAAAAAACTGTATTATCTTGGCTTAGAGCCTAAACTAATGCTTAGGTAGGTCTTACATTATGTCCACCTTGGTATACCATAAATAATTGATTGCTTGACACATGGACATGACTGTGAACAGTTCATACTGTGTACACCTATACTATTTATTGCATCTCTATATGAAATTAATACAGCAAAGCAAACTCAAAGCAAATTATTTTAAACTTCTTTAGACTTGCAAAATAGATATACATTATTACATGCACGGACTTAAGAATAGACTCCATCAATTATTCTTTTCCTTTACAACATCCACTAATGAAAATTTAATTTAGTTGCTTGCATGCATAATGTATAAATAATTTTAAATTCTATTTCTGCTCCTTAATGACTGTTTTGTGTACGGTGTTTGTAAAAGAAGAAAAGGGACTCACCCCGATAATTGCGTTTAACTCTGTCATCGTTACTTGTTTAGCTCTCTCCACGGCAGTCGCCACTTGTTGCTGGTGCTAATTCATAATAAATATGCTAATTAATGCTATGCTCTCTTTATCATGTACATACTCTATTCACTATATTATTTACTATACATATCTTTGAACACTTCAACTTTTTTATACTCTTTGTAAATACTAAACCTTTATTTGTCTGTGTGTAATTAACTTTTTTGCAACTCACACCTTCGTATAACAAACAATCAAATCATATTCATGTAATATTCTTCGTTAGTTTATAATTATCAATCAATTGGCACCTGTACAGGTGAGACCATTATACACACTATCACGCAACTTCTGGGTCATTGACATTTATTTATTGTAAAATCTCTTTCTTTCTATTTATAACAAGTCATTTCATTGATCTCAATAGAAAAAACATTTATTTTTAGCCAAATGAATTCTCTGCTTTTGTTTAGTGGCATGTTTGATGTTTGTTATATTTGCAAACAGTTAGTTATCACATGTAAATTTTCAAAATTCATAGAAAGATATTAAAGTTTGTACCTCTTGTGAAAGAAAAGGAAGAATCTGTGCAATTATGGCGTTAAGTCGTTTTGAAATCTCCGTCTGCAATTTAAAAAAAATCATTGTATTAATTAAAATGACAATACATAAACATGGATTACATCAAAATGCAAATCAGACTTTGTAACAGCATCCACTTCTACTATCATCACATAAACGTAATTCTTATTGATATTTACTTGAATCATATTTTATATTTTGCACCTATATTATTTGCAATTGCCAATATGACGACTATCTGTAATGTCCCCATTTCACTAAATTCACCTGAGTTAAATTATTGTGGAATTAGGAATGAATCGAGATATTTAAAATTATGTCGCTCTGTTAAGAAATGCAGCTTGCAACAAATTAAAATTCAAATGTAGCAAAAACAACACTATGCAATTCAAAAAATTCATTTTTGGATCGTTTTATGAAAGTTTGATGAATAAGTAGTTAATAAAAGTAAGTTTTGATATGGCTTCATAATACGTTTGAATTGCCTACTTGTTTGTATAAGTTCATAGAATGCGAACGGCTAGGCTACATTCTATAGTTAATGCGTAGTAAAAGGAAAACTGTAAGGGAGAGGATGTGTAAGTGGAACATATATATTTTATCTGTTTGTGAGTATAAGTAATAGCTATTGACTAGTGTACCTCTTTCAAATTAGCATGGGCTATAATTCGTCGAAAATTCAATGATTGGGTTTATTATGAAATAATACATAGATTAGCTGTAGGAGAGTAGATTTACGAGTGTAGTTAGGCTGTAGTCTGATCTTGAATCTCAATCGAAAGGCCATAAAAGTGAAGTTATAAATAGAAATGAATGTAAGGTTGAGAAGCTCTTAAATCTAAGACAGAGAGAAACTATCAGGTCACGAGCAATAAAACAAGAATAAAAAGCTCGTAAAACAAATTCAGGGAGGCATTCCCATATTTTACTGGGATATAAACATAATATAATGGGGAGGAGATAAGGATAAGATAAAAACATTCGACACAGAACTCCAAAGATGAAACAGAAGACTTAGAGTGCAGTAAAATAAAATTATCTAGTAGAATAGTACAGGGTGTGATAAAACAGTAGCTAAATATTAACACTTAGTTGTTTTAATAGTCAATTTTACATTACGTCATCCCTCATGACCTTTCCAAAACTGTGTCGAAATATTACTACAAAATGAGATAAGACAAATGAATTAGTAAGTTAATAAGAAACGACTAGGCTCCTATGTATAGGAGATTGGTATGGATAATTCCAAGATCTAAACAATGGAGAAAGTATAGTAGGAAAGGAGAACAATAGAGTCTCTATTGTACATATAACAAGTTCCATGATATCTAGAATGGATATTAGAGCATAAGTAGTTGTAGTTTATAAATAGTTTCCTCCATGTGCTTTCCCTTCCCATTAGAGTGAGTGAGACGAGTTGAGCTCGAAAAGCACCAACGGTTAGTTGCCCGTAATTAACTGCTAAACCAATGAAACTCTTATCCACACGAAATTAAATTCATTACATTTACAACAACACTCGGCAAGGAATTGGATGGAACTCAACCGAAGTGAACATAAAGAGGCGAACCATACACGACTGGAGAGAGAGAGAGAGAGTTCTATTATTATTACATTACATCACATTCAAAGCCTACTATCTGTTTAACTCGTCTACTCCGTTGTTCTGACCTCGACGAGAACCGGATTGAAATGAATTGGATTTCCTTTCTCGGCTTTTATTCCTCCAGCTTTGACTTCTCAGCGAAAGGAACCAAAGCCCAAACCAACTCGCCTGTTTTATTTATGTTATCTTTATCTCCTTCTCCACTATCCCCCCTCACTCTTCCTTACAACTACTAACTACTACACAGCCAAAAAAGGATATACAATACATGTATACACTTTTTATATCTTTTCATTTGCTAAAAATACATTTCTTGTACTCACAAAGGACAATTAAGATACACAATGATACTATATTACGATTCCTTGAAAATATATCTATTTTTTGTTGCATTTACTTTACAAGTATATAATTGAAGCATTTTGAAAGACAATTTAATATTATATAGCGCAGTAGAATTTAATAGCTCATCAGTCAGTAGGATTTAAAGCTAAAACTGATTGAATTTGTTCTCGTAAGAACAATGATAAAAATGGATTTGTACGTGTAGTTCTATCTATTATACGTAGCTAGTATAATATATGGTAGTGTATTTAAGGAACTCAACTGTAGGTTTCAGATAAGTAGCAACCGCTTAGTACAAAGTGAAAGTAGAAAAGGAATCAAGTGAAAATAAAGGGTGGAAGTGACATTGAGTTCAAGATGTTCAACATATCTAGAAGAGAGAAAGAATATATAGTGGAATCGAATGATCTGTGGATGACACAAGACGAATGGGTTTATGTAAAAGTAAAGCCAGCCTTAAGCCTTTGCACAAGCCTCTCTTGCAAATCCGCTTTGGCAGACTTCCCTCTTTTACTCTTCTTAGTTAGTTAGCATTAGCCAGACTTTTCCTACCTATCTACCTACTTAGATTTATATTCTTAATGTAGCTACTCAAACGCAAATATGTACACTGCTCTCTAACATCTATAAATTCCCTCCTTTCTCCAATACAACTACAATTCTTCTTTTATGCGCTCCTTTTCTACTCTACTTTCTCTCAACGCTTTTTCACACAGCTGTACTTGCTCCGCTACAACTGTCGTTGTTAATGAATTTTAAATATACTTTTCATAAAATATTTTGCAATTTTGTTTTATGAAATGCCTAATCATAGTATCATTGTTAATCATATTATAGAAATTACAATAAAAATTTTTAGTACCAGCAAAATTTAATTTAAAAGCCAAGTTTTTGCAAATGTTATTTATTTTATTATTAATGTCTTATATAATTAGTTCAGATATCAAGAACGTCCGTTTATTCTCTTTCATATTATACTATATTACTGCTTCTATTTCCAAGAACAAACTTTTTGCTAAAAACAAAGATTTTGACTTTTTGGACATGCGCATTACATTCGATGGCACGTCCAAGTAGAATATCTTTATTAGGATGATGATAAAGTTAGATTTCAATGCGCTTGTTGGTGATAGGTTTAATTCGTGTTAAAGATTGTGCTAGCATTATGCGAAATATGGAATTACATATACAACAAAAATATGAACCTCACACAAGTGCCTATGATTGTCAGAAATAAGTGTCAGTGAATTTTACAATGGTTGGCAAGCATGTAGGGAGATTTCTTTAGAAGCTATAGATAATAATCCATAAGATATAAAGTAAGCACTGTAAAATATCAGTGAGATAAGTTACGTGCATTGTATAAAATGCGACACGCGGCTACTTGATCCTCAATCTACAGAAAAATATCATTTAGGATTCTCTGCTTCTCGCCTTATAGAGATGACAGCCCAATCGACCTTTTCATCCATCATCTTCCTCGCTCCCTTTCCTTCTTTCATTTCATTTCGCTTACTTGATTCTCGATTTTCCTCTAAGGATTTCACTCGAATCCAATTTTCCCCTTGGTACTATTGCCAATGCTAACATTTTTAACAATGTGAACCAGTACTACTACTAGAATTGTTAGAGGTGCAACTATTCGCTCCAGTAAAATGGCTAGAATTTCCCTCTACTCCAAATTCAATTTGTTTAAGTACCTATGTGCAACGTCAACCAATTCCAATTCAATCTACATAATTAATTTTTCAGTTTACAGTACAGATGTAGGGAACTTATGCCAGCATAAAATTGCATCTATTTAGACTGTTACAGGAAATGAATTAATTTTTGCTACCTCTCAATTATCTATTAAAACTCCTAAGTAAAAGTAATTAATTAAGTATTATTTTTTAAGTTGGTGTCAAAAGTTAAAAATAAATGATTGCCACAGATTGTTCTTTTAACGGTTGCTAATTAATCTGATAGGGTCATGTACTTATTTTAATAATGTATCAGTTTGATAATGTGGCCTTGTTTACGTATAAGATTTATGATATAGGTTTAAATAGGTTTTTATTGAAGACAATGTAGTGACCCTTTAGATAGAAGATTGGGGGTCGTAAAAGGAGAAATAAAAGTGGTGTTTTTGTGAAGTGTGTAAAAGTGATAGTAGAGTGTAGGGTATAGAGTGATGAATCACTTGTTTCCTCCCTCTCTTCTTCCTTTTCACGACATAATACAAAAGGGCGAATCAAATCACATTCACATCCACAAGCAACCAAACTAACTAAGTAAGAGCAGTGTCTGAACTCAAGGAGAGCAAACCACCGAGGAAACCATAGGAATCGATTCGATTTTATTCTGACAGGAAAAAACGAAGCTACTATCTACTAGCTAAGAACATAACGTAACGTAAGGTAGAATCGTCGAGGAAGAAAAGATTACTCTCCAATCCAACTCGACGGAAAGAAAGCCTACAAAAAATCACTCACTTACTTTACTCAGATCACATCACTTGAGTTAGTTCATCCCATCCAACCAAAACCAACGCTATATTATATACTAGTATTATATGGGGAAAGATCTGCTTTCTCCTTCAAGAACAAAGTTACCTTACGCTAATACAAATATGCTTATACTTTGTATCCTTCCTATATAACTCCCAATAAGACATTCTCTCTCCTTACTGTCCTGTCTTGTCCTTTTCGTTCTTTTACATTTCTTTACGTTACTTACATCCACAAGCATTCAGATATAGTGTACATGGACCAAACTAGCTCGAGTGAAAGAAAAGATTTCTTTTTTTGTAACTAGAACTATTACAACTTGGTATTACATGTATTTATAGGTTTGCTATATATCTCTACCATATAGGTATAGTGTACACAGTAGCAGTAGGTATAGTCGGTAGAATAAAGAGCGATTGAGAAGATAAGTAGGTAGGCATGTAGAATGTATGTAAGAGTATGTATACGTAGACACCCGGGTTGAACCCACCTCCGAGTCCAATTGATGGATTCCCCTGTCAAAGATTCCTTTCCAAAACATGGATTTCAATCGAGTGGAAAAATCCAAGAGAAAATACACTCCGACAAGACAAGACTTTCTAAACATCCATCTATCTACCTTTCTCTCTCCGTATATATACGGTACTTTCTTTTTTCTTCTACCAAGATCCAATCCATGTAATACTGTGGACATAGTAAAATACACAATATTTATAAGGTTTCCACTCAACCCTTTCAAGAATACCATAACTCACTACATAAAAATAGAATATTCAAAAACAGTCACTCAATCTATTATTTGACTTGTCAGATTTCCTTCGACTCAAATCAATTTCCTTTTCATCCAACTCCCAGTAAGTACTCAATTCGGAAAAACAAGAGGGCCATGAATATTAACTCGTCTCATTGTCAGCCAGTCAAACATGATTTCCTTTCTAAATCTCACACAAACCAAATCCGAAAATGTTTCTTTAAGCTTGACATTCATTTTGAACAAAAAACATACTAAAGAAACTACTATTCAAAGCATATGCATTCCTACTATTGATTAAAAACTAAAAAATTTCTATGTAGCATTATTCAAGAATATTTTTCGTGTCAAAGACAGTGTTTGAGTATGTAGTGAGTTTCTTAGCGATGGAAATGAGCAATTTACGTATATAGTGGGTGTGATTATTTTCTGTTTGCATTATTAAGGGAGTAAATGTACATATTTTCCTTCTGTGCCGTCATTCTCGATAACTACTACGTACATGCATAGTGCATATCGACTGAAAGCGCCAAGAAGAGACCACTTTAGAGTTTAGTCACAGTCTCACTCCTACTTTCACGTTCTCGACTAGGTTGGTGATGTCTGTTATGTGGCAAGAGTCAATATTTGGCTAGCTCACTACTGAAAAAGCAGGCAATATGTTCCTCGACTTATTTGTCTATGGCAAACAAAGATGCTTCCTACATCAGAACAGAACCCCGGTTTCTAGACTAAAGCACAAACACAAGATCTACTCTCCCACCAATAAGAAATCCAAGTTTTTCTTCAACTTTTCGTGTACACATCCATATAATATCTATACCTGAAATCCTATATATCTATCCAATACCTATTCCTACCCTTTATATATCTACATTTCATTATAGCCTTCTTGTTACGTCTTCACTCTGTAATGTACTTCCTCTCTAGATATATTATATAAATGTATAGTGAATAGTGAGCTGTATACCACACCATAAAACACACGAATGGCCACGTTCGTGGTGCACACAGATGACAGAATATTTAACTTCTTTTCCAAAGTCGACTAAATTTAGTTCGCCATACATAGATACATCACATCGGTCAACACAAACTAAAAAAGTTTCCAAATTTGCCATCCACTGTGCATACAATCATAAAACGCACGAGCTGTTACACTATTTTTATATGTGCATCTACCTACCTCAAATTCATCGCTTTCTTTTCTCTATTCCAAACGCTATTTCACTATTTGGAGTCACATAATCTTATGAAATACTCTTTATCTTTGGAAAGTGACTAATAGTATCGAAGTACTATTCTTGCAACTTGCGATAGATTAATAAACTCTTTATGGAACCATATTCTGAAAACACTAATGAAATACATATAGTATAACGTCATAGAATTTTCAGTGCAAGAAATGATTATGGTATTATGTCTATGCTGGACTGTTAATAACTGGTTAACCTATTTCTTCGTACCGCATGTTATTTCGAAAAAATCACTGACACCCATATTATGGATGAAGTGAATTAAATTCAAATAAAACCAGCGTCTGCATATAAATTAGTAGAAAAAATTCCATTTATTTATTTATTACGATATGATTTAATTTCGTTATTAAATTCAGGAGATCGAAGACCTGCTAAAATTGACGTAGATATAATTCGTTATTAAGTAGCGGAGCTGCTTTATAGGAATGCCTGATCTGTCTGTCTGTCTGTCTGTCCGTCTGTCTGTTAGCACGATAACTCAAGAAAGGTTTGAGATAACCAGTTCAAACTTTCTGAACATAATCTAGGGATAAAAACTGAGGTCGAGTTTGAATATGGTTAGCATCGGACACACCCCCTGCCTGAAATAGCTCGTTCGAAAGGTTATTCGTTAAGTTTGAACATGGTTAACATCGGACACACCACCTGCCTGTGGGCGTGGTTCAAAACTAAAAATTGGTATAACTTTTGCTGTCGACATTGTAAAACGTCCATGAAATAGCTCGTTCGAAAGGTTATATGTTAAGTTTGAACATGGTTAACATCGAACACACCCCCTGCCTGTGGGCGTGGTTCAAAAATGGACTAAATTGGACACACCCCCTGACCGGGGGACTCAATTTAACCATTTACAACTAACGCCTAAACTACAAATGGCATTCAAAATTTACCGCGAGGACGTAGAACGTCATCAGATGTTCATTCGGGTTTATGCCCACAGTTCATTTTATGCGCATTGACATTTGTACAACGTCACCCATCTTCAGCCACATCAGATGTTTATTAGGGTTTGTTAGCCCACAGTTCATTTTATGCGCATTCAATATCATTGTATAACGTCACCCATCTTCAATCGCATCAAGTCATTGTATTAACTATTGTTTATTTCACGTACATTACTATAGTTTAACCATTTTCAACTGACGCCTACCATTCTACGCTCATTCAATATCATTGTATAAGGTCACCCATCTTCACCCGCATCAAGTCATTGTATTAGCTATTATTTATTTCACGTGCATTACTCTAATGTAATCATTTGCAACTGACGCCAAAACTAAAATTGACATTCCAAATTGTTTACAACGAGGAAGTAGAACGTACCAGGTATTAACTATAATTTTATTTGCCATTCGTACTCAATTTAACATTTTACAGTTCCTTTTAAGTGCATTGTATAACGTCATTCATCTTCGAAGTAAAAGAGTACTAACTATTGTACGTGCATTCAATCTTATTGTATAACGACATTCATCTTCGAAGTAAAAGAGTACTTATTAACTATTGTTTATTTGCAGTTCATTACTCACTATTTACAACAGACGTCTAAACTGAAACTGATAGACTGATTTCAAATTCAAGATGACATTATAGCATTTGTGGAGCCACGCTTATTGTCTACTGACAACGTTTCTTTACCGAATTTCTTCCGCATCCACAGGTCAAATTGCCGAGGGTCAAGGAACTCAGAAGGAGCTTTTGTACTTGCAAAGTTAAATATACCAGTAGACCTAACCACTGTACGATTTTATGAAGAGAATTCCAATCCTGGCCACTGTTTGTTCGTTAGGTGGAAAATTCACGACGTAAATATTTTAATGGTGTACAAATCTCCCAAGTGTTCACGTACTTTATTTTACGAAAAATTGACAGACATTTTAGAAACAATTACTGGAAATATTATTGTAGTCGGAGATATAAACATTAATCTTCGGGATGAAGAAGGTCGGCGAATTTTGCAATTATTCCAACGTCTACACTTAGAGTCCAACCTTAATTCTACCTCTATGTCTACCGATGGTGGAAGCCATATAGACTGTTTTTTTCTAACAGTAAAAATCTGCAGGCATGGTTCTATGAAAGTTATTATAGCTACCATAAGCCTATTTGTGCTATTTGGCAAAAAATATGTTTTAACACAATATACATAATATAACATAATGCATTTTTGACCAAAACAATTGGGGAATTAAATAAAACCGTAGTTTATAGTTCAACAATGTTATATGTAATAATTATTTCACGTAAAACCAAAAAAAAATCTTATTTAGCCAAATCGCATTATAGGTACTGATTAGTATTAGTGATTATTCCATTGTTATTCTACTCTCCGCTACTTTTTTACATCCATTTGTACATGGTTTATTCTTAGAGGGAATCAGTTCTTCGTTTTGTAGTTAAGAGAAGTTTATAATAATAGGTAAAGACTGTATGAATAAAATATATTTAGTACTCCACACATGAGTTTTTCCAAGAAAATGAGAGTACTTTTCTCACAGCGTGTTTCTTGCTTTATTTTTTCAAGAGTGTGACTGTAGGTGTAGACTGAGTGTAGACAAGAGAGATAAAAGGTTCGAGACTGCATAATATTATGGTACATGTATTATGTTTAGATATGTGTTTTCCCAAGCATAAAGCATTTTCAGATCAAATCACAAAATGGAATTGTGACTCTGGGTGAGCGAGTTCTCCTTTGTGAATCGCAAGGACAGAGCGAGAAAGACTAAAAGCAAATAATGTACGTACTACAGACAAATATGTATAGTTAGCCAGTCGTAAGAATATAATGGTACGTTAGTAGCAGAAGTAAATAAAATCCTATAGCCTAGTATAGTTACTCTAGTGCATTGAAAGCAAATACAAGTCAAAGCCACATATAGGAGAGTACAATGGAGTTTCCTGACTCTTAAATCCCTTTCATTTCAAATAGTTAATTAACTTTACAGTACACGCTAGAGGAAACACATTGTTTGCTTAACTGAATACAGATAAGAAAGCAATAAGGTATTTACACCAGATAACAAAAGGTTTGAAATGAAAACGATGCTCCCTTCCTAAGAACAGAACAAATAGACGACGTTGTTCTGTTGTTCGTCTCTTTTCTCCTTTTATTCTCTTGATTTCAGCAAGACAGTTTCCTTCACACGTATACGTGCAAAACAGCTACCACCATTTCTTTGGAATCCCTCCTCTCCCATCTATCTACCATCAATCTATGACATTAATATAACTTATATAAATCTATCTATACCTAATTTCCTTTATTACACTTAATTTGTGCACAAATTATGTTCTCTGTTAACAGAAGGTATGCAAAAACATCAATAAAAACAAACAGATACCAAGAAAGCATAACAGCTTTTGTGTACAGATAAATTCAGTCACCCTAATACCAGTATAAAAATTATATTTACACTAATGCGTGGGTACTTAGTATATACTTAAATACAAGGGTGGAAAGTGTCGTAGCCAAAAAAAATTCGGAAGGTTTAAATTTTTATAAGGTTTGCTTTTCTGTCCAATTTTTTCTGATTTGGAGGGGTTTTTGGACCTCCTGGCTACGGCGCTGTGTTTGTATAGTTGGAGTAGGTTCGTTAATGTTGAATGTTATAAAGTAGAAAAAGCGACGACAAAGAGGAAGATGACAATGTCAAGCAAAATTTAGGAAAGCTTTTCTATTAGAAGGAGAGCAATAACAGTAAAGTAAGAAGACATTCATGACACTGCACGACAATGCCTAAGAAGAGCGCTGGTGGTTGAGGAGACAATAGAGTTAATCCCTTTAAGACCTTTTACTTGGGCTCTCCTTTGAGACAATCAAATATCTCTATGATCTAATTACTCTCTTAGTCTGTTAGAAATGAGGAACAAAGGAGCTGTATTTCACTCTAACACCATTGCCAACAGCTATAGCCCTATAGACCCATTATGCTACTTACTCCTCTCTACTACATAAGACAATCCTGTTTTCTTTTCCGGTTAGTTGCTTTATTGCTACTGCAATGGTTAGTCACATTAGTTTGCAGTTCTATAGCTCTCTACATAATACCACATTAGTAATTGCTCCACACTCTATTGTGCTTTCTCTCTCTTATGCTAAGCCCTACATAAATACACTATCTTCCTTTTTATCTATTTTGAATGCAAGACCACCTACATATTTATTCTGATGAATGATACAATTAACATTTCAAACTACCATTCATTACAGATGGATACTAAAATATTTGTTCATAATAATAAAAATAAAACATCATTCCAACTATTATAACCTTTGTTAATGATACTATGTTAATTGTACATTATAAAGTTGTTACTTGCATGTGTCTAAAGTCCGTCCGGAGTGTCTGGACATCATAGATATAACCTTGGAAAGGATAGGTTAAAGTTTTTCCCAAAAAAGTGCAGCTAGAATTTTAAAAAGGTTTTTTTGATGCACTTAAGCATTGAAAATGGTCTAGACGATATTTTTTCACATTTTATAGAGCGTAGTAAAGGTTTCAGTCTTCTGCAATCAGATTCAATGTATAATATGTGACGTGACTTCTGACTCGGAATGGATTTTATCACTTCCTGGGACAAACGGTTGGCTTTTATCCACTCAATTCAGGGACATTACTCTGGTTCAACATGAGTACACATATATTTGTATAGACTCCTACAATATGTTCTATCCAAGTGTGTAACAGCATGGAATATTATATCCAATCAGAACTTGCAAAATATGTTTTCCTTCATGTGTCCACAATTTCTGTTTTTTGCGTGCATTTTATTACAATGGTGAAATAGCAGCAGGGAAATAGTAGAGTAAATATCTGAGTGATCACGCGTGGTAGTACTAAAGTATAATTGCATATCAGGAATTAAATATTATTGATTGTACATAGAGGACATAACTATTACTTAGATTAGAGCAGAGAAAGTATATTACAATACAATATCAAGTGCTGTTCCCGTGTCAAATATATCTACATCAATCTTTAGGTTGTTTAATTCGAAGAAACACTAAAAAGCGAAATTGGGAGTTATATGCAGTTAGGAGTGAAGTTTGTTGTGTATACAGTTTTGATAGCGTGGATAGGTATATGAAAAGAGTTGACACAAATTCCCGCCTCCCTTTTCTTATCGACACTTGCATTTCACTTTACTGAGCGGAAGCAATCAGCACACACCTACAACTTAACTCTAATCATTATAAGCTTCGTAGTAGCTACGGCATCATAAAAGCAAATCAACTGTAATCAACTGCCATGAAACCAACACGAGCAACTTTAGGAACTGAGGAGCTAACAAGATTTGTAAGCAAAAAGTATTCCAGTTCCTTTCTCAACTATTGTGAATATACAATATACCTACCTACCATTTGTCACAGCTGTACATTTATACGATGTAACTTTAAGTAGCAACACTTATGCACCTGCAACACTATTATTACCTTCAACCTACATAGAAAGCATTGACTCATAATATATAATCAATCTTCAACATAACTCCTTAGGTATAGCACAAAAAATGATTCTATTACGATTTATTCATATTTCAGTTACAGAATTAGAAATATTGGAATATATAGTCTATATAGTAATTCTGTATATTGATATTAAGCATTTATTTTTTTTACTATAGAGAAAAAAGTCAATAGATCGAACAACAACAACCGGGAAAGTTACTACTAGTATCGTTTCACGGAAAGCGATAAGAAAACATACGACCTCAACTCCTGTGACGCTGTAACATGTCTAGCAAGGAGAACGGTGTATTACAGTATGGTTGTATAGTATACGAAAGCCATTCTTGGAAATCTCAATTGAATGACGGAGCTGTAGGTAGTAGGTGCTTTACAACGGAAGAGAGAAATCTCCTCGTTTCCGTCTCAGGCTCAGAGAATTGCATTAGCCAAAGTCATGCACAAAAGTTTCTTGCTTGTAAACTTAAGCTAACTGAGTTAGGTAATCTGTGTATTTGCATTAGGGAAAACTATGTGAATATTATTATAAAGTGTTATTGCCGCTACTCAAGTCAAAAGTACAGTTACTCTCAAGAAATGGAGATAAATAAAGTGTAAGTTCGAAGGAGAATGCTTGTACAACTCTGAAAATCACGGTATATGTATCCACTTGAGTTATTCACGCCACTTGCACTTGGCCAATCTCATTATTATGTATTATTATAATCGTCCTTATCAGATTCATCTAAAACCCGGGCTAGAAACTAGCTAAAGTATAAAATGTAAGTAGGTATGATTGCTACGCCTGACAAGACAGCACTTGGCATTATATGCAAACAGCTCCGTCAGTGTACTTTGCACATTAAAGTCAACACTGAATAAGAATTGAAAAGTATGAAACACGCCATTAACACCATTTACAACGAAACCCAACTTCCTAGTTACTGTACGCTGTGCTTTATAGGTTCCTCACCTAACAACAAATGTGTTCTATATGTATATAAATAAAATACACTCTCATGCAATGTAGAGCTCTTGTTTGCACTCGTGAATTTACACTTGTCCATCCACTGCTATTATGCTGGTTATATTATTATCGTCTTAACGATCTACAAAGAGAACAACCGTCACCTTATTTCCCTTCACGAAACGTCAAATTTAATATTTTAACATGAAAGCCCATAAATATAGTGCAGGCATACTAAGTATCAAGAGTTATTAGGCAGTAGTTACCAATTATTCTCTTTTCTCTCCTTTGAAACACCCTACTGTGGTCGTAGACACAAAAGCCCAATTATTTTTTACTGCTCTACTATTTGATTCCACTTTTTCCGACGCAATGAAGGAACCCTTAAGGAAGAAACAAACGGCTAAACTTTTCACATCAATTAAAGTCTGTCTTCCATTTCACACTCTCTCTAATAATTAATACTTTACAAATGCAAACCTACGCACGCTACTCTCTGTCGTTGAAAACAGGTAGACATACTTACCAATTCCTAATGTATACAGAAACAACGTTATAAAACATAAATGCACTTTTCAAAATTAAACGTATGCAAATGTTTATTAGACTTTTCCTGTAGATTGCTAATTGGCCACAGGGGATTTAATCAGGGTTGGGATTTAAAAATATCTTTTCGTATCTTTATTGCAATCAGCTTCTGAGTTAATTTGTTAGGTGGGTATAAAAAATTTGGCATATGCATGAAAGTAAAATATAATGTATCTAGGTACAGTATGATATTTTTATTTGTAAGATAGCATGTAGATTGTAGTTGTTGTACATTTGTTGAGTAGATTGGTAAGAATTGGATATGGATAATCACATGGATAATAAATAAAGTGAGCTTATCTGTCCTTTATCCTTAAAGAATGAGGAGAATTTAGTTCAAGTTGTGTGCTTGCATGAGGATAGTAAATTATTTATGGTGGGCGATTGTGTTAAAGTGAGTAAGTTAGCAATGTATGGGGAAACTTGGAGGTTGGCTAAGCTTCATTGTCGTTTTTCAAAGTCTTTGCAAGTTTGGATGCGGAGAAGTGGAGTCTAAATTACAAAGTAAGTAAAGTAAATATCCATTGTGAAATGTTAATGGAATTTATAGTAGAGAAAAGAGGTTGATTTCATGATAGAATCCATTACTTTGCGGTTGGCTACGCTCCTATCGTAAATGTTACATGTCATCAAATCAGAAATGCTAAACCATGGTCTTGTCTTGACTCGACTGCGTATCAAATGTCATTTGGTTAAGCATTAGTAAGTATGCTTACTTAGAATACACACCAAGGAAATTCAAGTTAACTACAGGGAAGGGAAGTGAAGTGAGCTTACTCAAATTGAAGCCAAGACAAGTCAAGTAGAAGGGCAGACAAAAACACGGTCTGATTTAATACAGCGTGGAACATTCCATCAAAGCTCCATAGCCATACATAATGGATACGTGCCGAAACCTATAAACGACGGATTATTCCGTGTCTCTCCCGAACTCCTTGTCATTGTCATTGCATTATTGTAGTGGAAGAGGCCATAAGCATACAAAGCTTTTCTGCTTGTTTAACTGAAATTCAATCTCTGTGTACATTCAGCCAGATTTACTCTGGCCACATTCACTTATGTACTCACTCAACTAATTCTCTCGCACTTCCCTATCCACACTGCACAAACCTCATAAACAAACACTCCTCTGTAATTTCCATGATTATTTAAATAAACAAATTCTTAAAATCTGCTGTCCTTATTACTTTATTGCATACTATTAATCTTCCCATGGACAATTCAATTCATAAGAATAAAAACACTTGTGTGCTTTAGGATAAGAACTCAATTGACTCTATATCATTATTGTAGCATAATGATCTATGGCATATTTATACATACCATAAAGATAGCATTTTTGAGCATCTTTGTTGTATGTACTACATCCAATGCCATCTTTAGATAATTTCAGTTTCCTTTTTTTCAAAGAAATAAAAAGGCTCTTGTGTCCCAATAAAAGTCCTTATAATCCCTATCCACAAAAGGGCAGTTAGCTAAAAAGAAAAGGAGCATAAGCACCGTAAGTAAGTATAAGTGCCAGTACGACCTTATAAATATCTCCATATATCTATAGTATAGCATGTATATATCCACGATGAGCGTAAAATAGAAAAGAATGACATGAGGAAGATAGAATAGGATAATATGACTTTTTCCTCTGGAATCTTCCTTGTGTTCTCTCCTCGGAGAGTCAACACAATAGGTTTAATGTAGCGATATTTTTTCACATTACACTCGTAGCTTCCAGAGATTACAATCTAGTTTATACGTAATGGCTCGTGGTGAAATTTTATTGCCCGGACCATTGCAATGGCTCTTTGCCTTCCATTCTCCGAGATATCACATCCAGAACATCAAAGTGAGGTATGTTACGTAACTGGGAAAAAACTATAAGGCATAACATAACTGAATGGCCGCACTTCTCTCGGCTTGACTTGACTTACTTTTACTATCTGTGTTATTTTACGTTCCGTATTATTGTATGTACATACGTTACCTACAATACTTACATGACTCTCCTTTTATTCCTATCAACATCCATCTATGATGACGACACTTCTTTTCAAGTGGTTGCATCTTCCATCTTTAAGCTTTTACAAGAGAAAATAAAACATTGAAAATGTGTCTTCGGAAGTGGGAACGCGACAGCCAACTTGAACACTTGAGCATTCAAATAGCCCGACTAGTGCTTAACACTTTAAGGCTTTATCTCTCCCATTATCCTACCTACTCTACTCACGACTATAGCTATCTACTTTATTTTACCTTCTCGCCCATACCTGCCAACTATATCTCCTAAATACACTATGCTTCTCCTTAAATAAGTAGCATTTAGAAACTGATGTTTGCATAATGATCGTATTTTCCATTCAAATAAAGCTGAAAGCAAAATACGCGAATTGCTGCTTAACATACACAAATATCTGATACGTAACAGACATTTCACTAGCTATGCATCTACTAAATATTTCGATTTTATTACATGCGGCTTAGGTTTTCATAGTTTGCTTTCAGCCTTTTAAATACAACGCTCACTCACAAACAATTTTGTTTGAATAACTACCAGAAGTAACGTTGAGTTTACTTAGTGGCCATTTTATCCTTTTTATTTGAGTTGAGTCGGGTGAAATGAAACATCTAAAACAATATACCTAAGTAAGTACTCAAACAATTTATTCTAGTGCATATAAACACTGTAGTCACTCCTATACACTTTATATCTGTAATCTTCACTCAAACTACATTTCTGAAAGAAGTATACCTACTTGCAAGCATTAATGTATGAGTTCATAAATATTTAGAATGGTTAGGTTTGCTCTCTATGTAAGCACAAAGTAGGAGCATAAAAGGTCTTAAATATAAATTATTCAATCTAAAAAAATGTTCTGAAATGTACATACTAGGTGTATAGGACTTTGGTAAGTAAAAAATGTTGAATAGATTAGACGAACTAGTGTTTACCATGATTTAACTACATAATATTTTTGTAGTATATCAGAGAAGGGAAAGAAACTCCCTTAGAGCAAATAGACATAAAACTTGTCGGTTATATTGCGTTTTGTTTCATTTGCTTGCCAATTTGATATTTGCACAAGGGGCCGTACACCCTTTTCAGTCATATAATTTCCTGAGCTAAACATAAAGGTAAACAAGAGCTTTACAGATACAGAGTACACAAAGCCGTCCTTCTCCACACATCCCGAACTATAAGACAGGGACATAAACTGTGTATTATATCTCTTTAATATATCGTAAAGAATGAAAACATAATATAATCATTTGGTGCTGAGTGAGTGAGCTATCGGATAACTTCAACTCATCTTTTTATGTCTATGCCACAGCTCTAAATTTTTTACTCCCTTTCTCCCAGAGGCGACTCAAACTTGTAATAATAGCCACTAGTGTTAGAGTAACTTTTTATTAATACACAAAATACATAGGTAGCTATTACTGGCGATGAGGAGATATTTCATACACAAAGACAGGTAGTAGTAGGCACTCTTAAACTAAGATTATTACTAAAGTTCCCTACCCCTTTCAATCAGCGCCATAGAGCCAGGCAAACAAATATAAAATACATACTAGTATACCTAAGTAACTACTGTGTGTGGTGTGCATACATATGTCCATATGTAATAGCAAGACACTAATAAATTTTCGATTCATTTCTATGAATTTTGTATGCATTCAACTGCTAAGTTAGTTGCTGAACAAACGAACAAGTGACATGGACATGTCAGTTTTAAATGAAGTAGATAAATAAATAAGTCAAAGGATGGGTTATTTAAAACCGCAGACTTTATAAACCTCGCTCATCTATTTATTCAACGCTTTGTACTTCGTATATACTAATACATCAAGATTTGTCTATATGGTAACAGGTTAGTCGGTCCGGTAGTTGACAAATTAAAAATTCACTTTTGTCCCTTCTGGAGGACAAATCCTATTATTTGTCCTCCACTTCTTGGATAGGATAAAGGACTGCCATTGCTAACTACCATGGTGATTACAGGCAGGTGAATATAGAGGTGAAAAAAGTGAACTTTTAATTTGCCAACTCCCGGACCAACTAACCTGTTTAGACGAATCTTGCTAATACATTCATGTAAACTTACACTTGGCTATTCACGTTTATTTGGCTTATTAGTACAATTGGGATGGCAAATGGATGGAGGGGCGACAAGGCTAAATACATCTAACTGTGTGGCACTATGTTGGATTGAATGAGTCCAAGCCGGTTTCAAAACGACACACAGGAGTACTAAAGTGGACGGATAAACTCTATTTGCACAAAGACAAATGCGCACTTCATACCACATTTCATGTGTACATAAGAGAAAGGAAAGCTTTTCATGCAAAGTTTACTTTATGCCCTACTACTCATTTTATACTAGAGTATGAATCTACCAACAGGCATAATAATAACTCACATAAGTTCTTCAAGCTGCTGTACACAAAAATACAATTATTCAGTGTAGGTAGTCAAGCATTATGAAAAATGCAGGTATTTAGTATTCAAACCGAGTAGGTTAACTCATTTTTGTGGTACAGACGATGATTCCTACTACTGTGTTGTAATATACCTCTTTCCTCCCATTAGTTCTGCCGACAGCACTGAAAAGTTGTGAAGCAAAAATAAAAGCAATGTAGTCAGAGAACTGCATGTCAACATGAAAAGTAAATTGTAAATGTGCTCGTTATGCAAAATACACAAATGCAAACTGATATAATATGCAATCCAGATGTACTATAAGTACATATAGAATGTCATACTGTATATATTGACTTTAGATTCTACCTCACCACTCTGCAAATAAGTATAGATGTAAACAGCCATATTATTAATGCAGAAACTACAATATTGTGAGTAAACGGTTGAGAGTTTTAAAAAATCCTGTAAAATACTATCATTTGTCTAAATGCACAATAATCTAGTAGTAATTTAGTGTTGGTAATAAAATCATGAAGATGGATTGAGTATAAGCTGCCAAGAATGTCAAATTAATCAGAGAACAATAAAAGAATAATTTTTGAGTTTTATTTTTCGCACAAAGGATGATGACGGCGTAAAAATAGTAGTCAGAATGTCTAGAAGAAGGCCATAAAATGTAATTGCAGTCTCATATATTCAGTGTAATTGCAAATATTAAAAATATTATTACAAGAGTGAATATAGGAGGTGGGAAGACGGGAGAGGAATGCTAATGCAGCGTCTCGGCTCATTCAGACTCATCCCGTACACTCTTCTTCATTTATCTATCCACTTCTTGTCGACACGACAAGACAGGTTATGCAAACAAGACGCAAGAGCAATTGGAAGAAACACAAGGAGCCGAGTTGATATCAAATGATATTTGTGTTTGTAAAAGATGTGGTGCCTTTTACAACATGACATTATTATATAAGATAAGTAGGCTTTGCCTACTGTTTGCATTCCCTACTTAATATCTACATAAGAATCTACTTCACCATTATATTTACATCATCACATATTCATAGACCTTATCTCTCTGATATCCCACTTATGTCCTGCCTATGGCACTAGGAGTGACGTCAACATAAGTAGCAGTAGAGTATTATACAGCTAATAAGTATCTGCTCCTGGCTTGGTTGGGAGGATTGTATTTCATTGGTGAAGTCATCTTTGAGTAGACAAGGCATAAAAAACATACGTAGCTTGAGTGTGTACTTTTGTGAGTAATGCAATGTGATGTCCCTAGTTTACTTTACCATCTCAAGATGAGAAAATGTTGATGTTAGGAAAAGAACACATCATCATCCTCGAGCTCACTGTAGTGTAAACTAACTCGGCGCTATTCTCAGCTCTCTCTCAACAAAATATAATACAGACTTTTACATACACACACACACCTACTATTCTTAGAATTCTATCTACTTAATATCCAGCCTCACAGCATTCTCTACCTACCTACCTAATAAATGCAATGTGAGTACACCAGATACATTTCACTTAAGCTCCTTCTTACAAACACACATGCCAACCAAACATCAATCCAATTCACCCATCCGCATCCAATCCCCATCCACTCTGTCTTCATCTTCGACCCTCTTCCTTCTCCCTTCAAATCTCAAAGTTCATAGACTTTTTTTTAATCTACCGTGTTTTTCCTTACTTACGGCCTTCTGCCCTTATACCTTGTTAGCCAAACCATCATCATGTCTTCCATAAATATTTTCTTGTCAATCTCTAATACTTCCCTCCAGTTAGTTACAATTTATTAATTGCTACTCTCTACTTACATACCATTTTTTGATGAAATAATTTGCCGCTTAATTTTTTTCTACGACATTGACATTAGTTTAATACAATTCATATTTAGGTAGAATTAAAATATAACACGTTACATTCACATTCTATAGTATTATGTATCGAAATGAGCAAGAAGTTAAGTGGGCTAAAAGTGGTATATTTTTTATTATTAATTTTCAGCCTTGAAAAGTCTCGTTGTTTATAAAAAAACTTAAATTGAACAATTCAATTAATTATCTAATAATTCCCTGTTAAAATTATAGCATTAAATAGGATAGAAAAGTATGAATAAGTTGAATAAATGCAGTAAATGGACCAAGTAGTGATTCTTTTGGTCGAGACGGTTTTGCAAAGCATTTTATATTTTTTCTTGAGTATGAGGAAAGGGATAGGGAGTGGGAATGTTTGCTCGGTAAATAAATATCAATCATAGACTCAATCGATGACAGAGTTCGCTTGCTTCCGTTTGCTTGTTTTCCTCTTTGACTTGACTCCCTTTCCTTTAGCTTTGGTACTTATCCTGCATTTTGTATTACTTATGTACTCCTCTTTCTTTACTTTGCCTCTTTACTTTTTTTATCGAGGAAAGAGTTTTAGTTTTTAGTAGCTACCCAGTTACTCACAGCTACCCAGCTACGTAAGAGGAGTTACCTATGTATACATTGTAGATACTTTGCTACATACATAATATGTGCTTTAGTGAATGTTTGCTTAACTTTCGCGCATATCAAAGTAAAAAAGACCTCAAACAAAGTCTACAGCATTATCCCAGTCAGCCAGCCGACAAAATTCATGTGTATAGCAAGTAGTATTTCTTCATCTCGAAAGAAAATGAGGATGGTTTATAATCTGCCTATTTTCCTTGCCACTAAGCTACATAGAAGAGAAAGTTTTCTACCTAGGCACTTTTTTTTGAGTATAGTGCATAAAGTGGAAATAATACAGAGCTTTGGTAGAGTGACAAGGGTAAGGGTAGTAAAGGAGTAGGAGAGCATCCACAATTCATTTCATTTTAGTTTATTGTGTTATTACATTATTTTACATTACATTGCATTGGCATTGTAACATACATAACTTTGTTCACCCATCCAAGCTCACTGGAGCAAAAATGACAAAAGACCCAATCATAGTAGAACATTTCATATCCCTTACACTATACCTATGTATTGTTATATTTCTATAATAGTATACTACAAGAAATTCCTACAAAAGAAAGAGGACAAAACTGGAAAACTGAATTCATTCTTTTCCAGGAAAAAAAGGGGCACAAAAGCAATGTAACTTTATGTTATTTGATGTAATGCAATGTAATGTAATGCATATAACTTTGAACTCGGCAACAGTCCGTGCCATACATAAATAACATGCGGGAACTGGTGCGGTGTTATGTCAGTCCTACTATTTGGAGGTAACCTATATAGTAGGATTGTATGCACAGAAATAATAGATAGTCGTGGTGAAAGAGGCGAGAGCGAGGGAGCGAGAGCAGTGACTTGAACAGAACAGTCGACAGATAGTCGCTACTTGCTCCCCATTATAGTCATACAGATAGATAGCATCCCATTCTAAAACCATAACACTTACATCTATAGTTAAAAAGACTTTCCGTCCTTTCTCCAGTTCAAGACCCCACCAAACCAATGCACTTACTTTTACTCACATAACGTCCTTTAACATCCTTTCACAGTCAGCTCTCTCTTACACATAGTAGTAGTAGTATGGATTTTGAAAGACCACAGTATCTGTGTGAGTATGTGGTATACCCTTGCAAACTGAACTATGCCACAGCGAAGAAAGAGTTTGTCCAACTAGGTAAGTGTCATAATTCATTCTGAGAAGAGCTCCTTCTTTTCCTTCCCTTCTGCACCAGCAACATTACTTCACCACGTCCTTTCTTAGCTTTTCAGTTATTATTCTATACACATTACAAGTATTAGAACTTTTAGTCCTACATAATAGCACTCTACTACCACTTATACAATACAGACATTATACACTCTCCCCAAGACTTTTAAAACGCAATGTAATCATAACTATATCTCTTTTATATATATTAAACTGTGCAGTAAGAAATCAAGAAAATAATGCAACTTTATGTTCCCTACTTCGTGGAATAAATGGCCATCAGAAAGCTCATAGAGAAACAGAAAGTCTCGCCTCGAGGACATGAAACAAAGCATAATGGCTCCGCTCTATACAACTATCATGTACTTTATTATATCCCCAGTGGAGATCCTATTATTAATATGCTGCTACATACTTCAGCTCTCTCTCTCCCTACTACTATTTATAAGCACATGTAACTCCTCCTAACCAAAGACTCAAGGAGAAAGCATGCTTATATTATGCATATCTTCCCTCACTCACTTTTACTACAAATAATGTAGATTTTATTCTACTTATAGTTATACTTACTATCTCATACACAGCAGAATGAAAACATTATATTAGGAAGTCCCATATTAATACTCATTGCATTGTAAAGGGGGCTTTAACTCTTGGATAGTTTTGCTTATAAATTTAAGTAGGATGAATAGACATTTAACCACAAACATAAGCTTTCTCCTATTACTCACCAGATACTATCTCTTATCTTTTGTATATATTCCATAGATAAACCTATTTACAATTAATTCTTGTTAAGTATAGCACGTAGGAGAGTTGAGGTTGAGTGTCTCTATGCAAATAGCGTGCAGAGTGGAGGAGGAAGGAGCTTTATACAGTCAGGGACTACTAACCAGCCGCCTCCTTCTTTTTTATAATTAGCCAAGTTTAGGAAAAGTTGGGGAATAATAAAGCCGATAATGTTCTCATTATCTCTCCTCAGCAACGCCATGCGGGTTTCCATCCTTCCCCGCCCCGGATCCTGTCTTTCTTCCTTTTAACTTAATTCAACTGAACTTCAACTAACTTGCATTCCCCATTTCCTCTTTCCCACTCTATTCTTTACTTAGCGCTTTGTTCCACACTCAACTCTCTTTATTTTATTTCTCACTTTCCCTTCTTCGCACGCACATTTTCCCTATCTGTTTCAATTATTTCTACATTTCTCTTCCAAGCCCCTATCTATTCAAGGTATTGTTAATTTGTATTCAACTTGTTTCCTACTACTTCGTAACAATTCTTATTTCTTCTACTCCCCCGGAATTGTAAAACCTCCTCTGCGTCACTAACGCCAAACACTCACCGTCGCCTATACAATTATCCTCTTTTCCTGCACTCCATCCACTACTTTTTTTAAACACCAATTTCCAGTCTAAACAAAATACTCTTCCAGTCAACCTACCTACGTATCTTTTTACATACAATTTATACAATCCTGCAAATAAAATGCTCATAATGGTTAATTGGCAATTATGAACTTAGACTGATATCACCGGAATGAAGAGGTTGTGGTAAACAAAATAATGTAACACAAATATTTTGTATGGCAGCTAATTAATCAATATATAATTACTCATAAAATTAAGTTCGAATTGCCTGCAACCTGTTATTATGATTTCTTAACTTTTAAAAAAATACGAAATGTTTTAGTAGAGATTTGTAAAATTGTATTATAATTGTCTTCAATGTAGCATTCCTTATATATCTATACTTTGAGTTCTACGCGTAATTTTATTATTATTCTCTTAGTCTGTATTTTTTGCTTTGCATTGCAGATTAGAGTGTAAGTAAAGACTAGGGGGCCATAATAATATGTTAAGTACATTGAAGTGTGCATATATTACTATGCAGATAGAAGTACCTGAACTAAAATACTTGACTTGAAATGGAGAGGAGACAAGAATAAGTGTGTACTAGAAATAAGAGCCAACTTTTCCTTTTCAACTCAAAGCTAGAGGTTTCTAACCTTGTCTATACAAAGATTAAAGTTACAAGAGCTCTTGTCAAAAATTGATGTCAGTCTGATTTAATAAAGAGGCAGTTTTGAGAACTCAGTTTCTTACACATTCATACTATAATGCAATAAAGTATTCTCTTCGTCGAATTTGTATAGCTACATCTACGCTATTTCAAGTAGTATTTTCATTCTGCTGTTTATTTCTATTCTAAGGATAAATTCATATGCATAAGAACTTTAAGAAGAATGCCAAATTACACTGTGGAACATCCTAGTAAATACAATTTGAAGTGTTCAAACAAAAATTGCCATTATCGGCACATTTCCAAAAACTATTGTAAATTCATCCTATTATGCTATAGAGATAGCATCATTTGAAAAGTTCGTGCCCTTGAATATTTTAGTGTATAATGTACAGTGATTATAAAAGTGAACTACCGCTAATTGCATTAAAAATTGGTAGCTCTAAGTTATCTTTGTTATTATCTAGGGAAGTTGCACTTAAGTCTCACGTAGCTGGAAGAGTGAATAGAAGCATTTCATAGTTGAGTGCATCTAAAATGCATATGAGAGTTTGGGAAGAGTTGTATATTATATTATTTGTGAGAAGATATCTAAAGAGTTGGGTAGACACACTTGAAAAGAAAGTAGGTATGTCGTTTCAAGGAGGAAACATTTCTCTTGTTTTGTCGAGTTAAGTCAAGTCCATAAAAGTTGTGGAGAGCTGTTGAGGAGAGCTGAGGTAAGCTTTCCGCATCCTTTGCTCTCTCCTTTTGTGCAGAAGAACAGAAGAGGAGACGGCAAAGTAAAGCCATGATGTAATGTAATATTAGTACGTATACACACAGCTTTCTACTTTAGTCTCAGCCAAAGTTACAAGGACCAAGAATAAGAGGATAGCACTTAATAAAGTAGACACTACACAAAAGCTATTCATCATCATTCCACTTCAAAAGGTATTATATCAACAAGACAACTCTCCGCCTAGTCACTATACCATTCCAAGTTACTTACTCCTAAATTCTACCTCGCTAAAAGTAACGAAACACAATTACACCATCCCAATCCTTTCTAACCGTTTACAAACAGACCCTATACAATATTATTGCACAACCGACTCTTTTTCAACCTCTATCATTTTCATTTATCTTTCCGATGAGATTTTCAGCCGAACCTGTTAGCGTACTTAGAAAAAGACAATAATCTATGTATTTAAACCTAACCTAAAGTATATTATTAACCCTATTCTGACTAAAGACATTATCTAATTAATATTTTTAATTTCATGCTTTAACAACGTTATTATATAATTTCCTAAATTCAAAATACATCATGTGTCAGAGGAAGTAGATACAAAATTTCAGTGCGTGGGGATATTCAGTTTGTAAAATGGTAATTAGTAATTAGGTAATAGTGTGATTATTAATTAAGAGGTGTTGATAAGATGAGTGGGTGAATGTTAAAAGTCGACATTGTGTGGAACGGGAGGGAATAATGGATGTTGTAAAGGAAAGAATGGAATAAAGGCAACACCACATCACTTGGCTTCACATCTCTCGGTGCGTGCATAATCGTAATCGTCCTCGACGTCCTAATAAGATGAGAGTGGCAAGCAAGTATCTGTAGTCAAGTCGAGAGAAAAACTAAAGTAAAGAAAGCGCACTCGTTCTTTCTATCTCAAATAAGAATAAGTCAAAAGAAGAGAGGAAGACGACATGCAAATGGAATTTCCTTTTCACTTCACTTGTTCAATGCGAGAGAACAGAACATCAGAGGAGAAAGAGTCTCTTCTGTGTGGAGGAGAGACAGACACAACAGGAGTAAGTAGTACATAGACAAGAGTGATTGTGAAGTGAGTGAGTTCTCGTGACGAATCGATCGATATCACGGAGAAAGTACCAGCTGCGACAAAATAATGAAAAAGAAGGAAATTTTTAAGTGGATCACCCCAGAGAGAAGACGAGCAAAGTCAAGTTAACTTCGCCCGAGCGAAACGAATCCGAGCCAAGGAAAGCCAGCCCAAAGCCAACCAGATCTAACTTAAGGAAAAGACGACTTACAATACAAATACTCTCACAGCCTAACACGAGCACATACATCACTATTTGAATACCTAACTACATCTATCAAGATACACACCCATAACCCACTTTGTATATTTCGATGCATATTATACACAAAATTCCTAGCTTTTTTGCAATATTATATTCCTCCTGCTTTTATTACATCCCTATACTATGTGTTAGTGGAAATATGGAATTTCAAGCAGTAGCTCTATTCCTAAAACTTCTATGCAATGAATTCTATGCATGTAATTCCTACAATGTTTTTCCTTTTACAATTCCAGAAAAAAATCTTGATTAGCATTGTACATTAAGCAACAAAAATTGTCGCGTATGAAGTTACAACTCTGCCTAATACTTAGGCATTAGCCTATTTTAAGTATGGTTATTATAGCCGGTAACATCTGTACATTTTGTGTATTCCAATACTACACTCCATTCTATAGTTTCATATTATCCTTAAATGTTGTGTACAAAAGGTATACTATTTTTTATCATGCAATAAGTATAGAGTGTGGAACGCGGAAAAGTGCGCTCGTCAAAGTTGTACAGAGTTTGTATATCTGTTGTACAGAACTTTCTCATATGGAAAAGACAGCCCACGGCTATTTGTGTAAGTGACATTGGACATGTAGGACTACAATAACAATACACGCATACCCTCTGCCACGAACGACCAACACACCAATATTTTCTTCCGTTGATCACTCCGTTTAGCCTGGCTCTGTTTTTTATTCATCCAACAAGAAGAGCGTCTGAGCATTTCTCTTTTCTCTATAAGCAAGAGACTAAAATTTTCTTGAGAAACAAACAGAAATTCTAGCTGTAGTACATTATAGAAAGAAAATAAATAGAGTCGTGTGATCCTGTGTATTTACTATATAGTATATATTTAGGCCCGCAAACTAAACATTCTGTATACATAGTGCTACACACATACTATTATACTATGTGTGTGTGCAACGAGAGAACATGACAAACTGCTTAAGGGCCAATTGCTACTTACTATAGCATGAAAAGACTGCTGGGATGGAATTGCAGATAAGGAAAGCACAAGGCTGTAGTAGTAAATGTAAACATAAACAATGGGAGATGACTACACATTATATTAGGTAGTACAGTGCATTCAATATATACGAGTATACATGTATTGTGTTCGGAAGGTTAATAGTAAATGAAATGACTTTGAAAGAGCATAGTAGTAGTAAAGAGAAAGCGTAGCTAAGTGAAGATGAGTGAGTTTAGCTGGTTAGGTTGTAATAGTGGGCGCAAATAGCTGGAAAATAATAATAAGTCGTTTTCGAAGGAAAGGAGCTACTTGACAAGACAACCGTTTCCATTTAGTAAATCAAAGTGATACACTTTGCCAATATAAGCCTATTACTGCCACATCTTATCCGATCCTCTTCACTTCTACGAGTTTCTCCTTCCTCTTTTTTCCCTTTCCTACACTTTCCCTCTATCCCAGACTTTACTTTAGTTTTGCAGTTCAGTTCATTTTCCCCATTCAAAATAGATAATGTGCCGCTTACGACAAGAAAAGGGAGGCTATACACACTGTAGAGCTACTCCTTAATACTTACTAGATAGATAGAAGGTGGTATGTATAGATATATATAGTCAACGAGTCAAGTCAAGTCACTAACAATAACGAGACGACTTTTTCAAAGAAAGAGCATTACCATGTTCGTAGCTCTGACTCAGATCAATAATTGATACCTTGCTTAAGTTTTCTCGTTGAGAGTCTCCTCTGCTAATGTAAGCGCTTCTTTCCTTCCCTACTTACTCCCACCATTCCCATTATACGCATTACATTACTTTATTTTACGATACATTTAGACTCTCCATTCCCCCCCTTTGGATTGCTTTGCTTTCCTCTCCATCTTTCTCTTCCATTTCACCGACAATGACTCTGCCTTACATTTCACGTGGCTTGGCTTCACTTCCTTCCACTTAAGCTCACTACCATCATACACTTTATCCTTTTTTACACACAACCAAAACTGTCCTCCTCTCCCCTACTATTTCACCTATGTACATGACTACTATATACTGTGTCCTATTTAAATACTTGTTAAATGTATCAAATGATAATATGTATGTAATATAATCTCGTAACAATGAGTCGTATAAAGAACTGCAAATTGTAACCCGGTCCATAAATAGGAGATGGAGATAGAGACTACTTCATTCTAAGCTAGCCAAGTGAAAGATATCAAAGTAATCCCTTAAAAGGGAGATACCTCGAGCTGATTCAGAAAAAAATGTTTATACATGAAAAAGGTATCTATAGTAGAGGTTTTTAGGGAAGAAGTATAGTAGTTGTAGTAGTACGTACTTATGAAGCTACCTGAAAGGAATCCCAGAGCAAAGAGTCTCCAGCCATCCATAATGAATGAGCCCACTTGGTTGTTTATTCTCTTTTCAAGTACTTTCTCTCACTATTTCAACTGAACTACAAGAGAAGAGTCCGTAAAAACATACAGTCTGTTCTCAGTCAGCGCTCCTGTCTTCTTAACTATTAAGTGCTCTATATAAACATACTTGGCGTAGGAGAATAGTTAGAAGGTCGACTACATACAATATACATTGAGAAACTAAGTAAGTAAGCACATTCGAGTTCAACGGAGCCAAAGAAAGCAAACGATGGAGCCATCCTATAAATTCCTGATTCAATCAGAGTCTTGCATTATACAAGTCTCATTATTGAAATTGGCAAGCCAAGCTGTAGCTTCTTGTCTTTTCTCCTTGAACTACTGCACCTCTATAGTCTTGTTTATAAGTCAGCAGAGAAACAAACCTCCAATACAATAGTTTATTTGAATGTATTTCCTTATCTGTGAAAAAGAATTATTTGCTGTTAGTGAACAGATGCATGTGTCTACTTATGTAACTACATTGCATGCTCCTATCTCTATAATAATATGTACTTTCCTTAAGTATATATTTATGGCCAACTTGCTCCAACTCTTTATTTTTCTTGTTAGTAAAGACGAGAGGTGCTTACGTATGTATACAAGTAGGTACGAGTAAATAGTGGTCCTACTAGCAGCAACTATCTGTATTTATTCAATATTCAGTTATCTATTCTGTATTACAGTCTGTTCTCAAGTTCCCATGTATAAATTATTTCTAAATGCCTACTCAAGTCCAACTGAGCGAACAAGGGAGAGATAAAGATAACCAAACAGTCTGCCTTATACACTACTCTGTTTACTCTCTATGTAATTTTATGCATTGCTATAGGTATCTATTATATATAGTGTGTAGATATAATAATACGTTCGCCAAGATGCCACTTAAGTCGATTACTACTGTGTATATCCACACAGATACGCAGTAAAATAAGAAATGGTGTTATTTGCCCAAGCTATAAACTTTCAACATACATCCATGTATAGTAAAAACATTAAATACCCCTTCGGATCCCAAATTCCAAGAACATAATTCAAGAAACTGCACGACTAGTACACTACTTCTATATGTATAAGCTAGAAGAACGTTGTTCCGTCCTCTTCTAACTGTTCTAAATGGAAATAATAATAAATGGTAATAAATATACGTCTAGAATGCACTTTACTGTGTATTATAATAGTTTAACGATCATCTACTCCAGCACACCATCCACTTTTAAAATGCCTTTAATGTAGCATAATGCTGGTACTCGGGAATAAAAGCAGTGTAAATGTAAACAGCCTCGTTCCTGAAACGGCATTAGTATTTCGCTACGTTTTGCTTTCTATGGCCTGAACGTGTAGCAGTGTAGTAAGTGAGAAGTACTATTGCAGAGTCTGAATATACTTTGAGTATGCAAAGGTTTTATTGTGTGTAGCAAGTATTAAGGGGTACAGTGTAGTGTAATAATGCAGTTAGCAGTTGTCTTGTCTGAGAAATAAAACACAATAGGTAAGACGGAGAGAAGCGGATATACAAAGAGTCAGTTTGGTTGTTAAATGTATTTATTATTATGTGAATAGGGTAGGAGCATGACTTAAGTTAAATGTAATGTGACACAGAAAATCATCGGTTTTAATGTAGCTCACGCCTAGGCAGTTATGAAAGCGGTATGGCAATTTCCTCGGCTGTCACCTCCGTATAAAATGACTGTTCTCCAACTTCAACTCAGTTCACTTGGACTCACTCTACTATTACATATAGAATGTGTATAAGTACCTATATCTCTGGCTATTGCATTTCTATTTGTACAGATATGAGACTGAAGTAGAGCGTCGAGTTTACTTTCGACATCCATCCAGCCACAGCAGTCAAGTTAAGTCTACTCTGTTATTACCACCAGGACGATGTTGGCTTTGACTCACAATCAAACTCAGTTGGCACGGCATGGTATGCTATGATGCTTGCCTCTTTTGTCGCATCAACTTGATGGTCTTCTCGTCTCCCGTGAATGGCTGTAATGCCCCTCAATATGGTGCTATTAGCAATTGAATGGTTCTCTCTCCTAAAGCCTTTTTTACTGTTTTCCCACTATGTACACATATATATCTATCTCTGCTCTTTTGCATTCTCAAACTTGTCATACACATGTTTTCCACATGGAAATGCTAGAGATGCATATAATCACACTCCTAATATTATACAAACAAGTTCCTTTATACAAACACAAGTAAATATGTACATTACTGTGGTGGAGAAGGGGCAATACATGCCTAAGTTCCAAACAGGGCAGTCAACCAAGCAAAGCAAGTATTGATTTCCCATTGACACACGATTAGTTGATTACTCTCTGAACATACATATAATATTTCCATATATGTCTCTTTTCCTATATGATATATAAAAATGGATTTTTAGAAAGCATTTGATATAGTGTATAGTATATAAGTGTACACCAGAGATGCACAATAAAATTGTTACGAGGGAAATAGACAGATGGATATGGATAAACGTGCTCTTCGGAGTTGATACACACAAAGGTTACATCGAATTGATCAGACAGCATGTTACCTCTTGACGCGTGCGTTTACCACAAGGATCAAATCAATACGATAGATATCTCTTCTTTTCAATAAACTATATTTCCCTTCTTTTCCGCAGATACCTTGTGGACAAAATGTCATAAACTCCATTACTAAGGCTTTTAATTATAATGTTCCGCTCTGATGTCCCAATGCCTATACAGGAGTTCCCCGAAAACATTTTCTGTAATTGATATTATCTATAGATGGTGTGTGTACACATAGTATGAAGTATAAATTCACAAATCCCTTTTATTTGTTTCTAATTATAGGAATGGTTTCTTAAAAGCAGTCATTAAATTCCCTATTAGCTTCTTTTATGTGGTCGTTAAAGGGGGGAAGAGAAAAGAAATAACAGTTCCTACATTCTCCGTAACTATTGGTTTGGATTTCACAATGCAATCACTCAATAGCATCACAGAAGAAACACGGAGGAACCTCTGTTTGTAAATTCTATCAATATCGCAGGTCTCGTTCCGCGGAACTCAATCTACAGTTAGCAAGCAGTATTTCCAGTGAGTCAAGTAAAGATTCTAGGAAGGAGAGATAGAATCTTTGGAGAGAGAGATATGTAAAAACAGAAAGACAAGGCGGAGAAGAAAGTCAGAGAGACAGACGGTTAGATAGATAGTAATGGTAACAGTAATAGGGCCCAGTCGGTTTGGCTCAAGTTGACTCTCGTCGAATCGGCGGATGCTCCCAATGGCAAATGGATCGTTAGAGATTGTCCATATGTTCCATCCCATCAGCTACATAAATGTCAGTCCCTCCATAAATATACACTTGACTGCACACTCTCCATCCTATAACCATCTATTTTCAATTTCAATTTTCTTCCACGTACAAATGTCTACTTCCTTTGTGAATACTTAGTACTTATTTTATGTAGATGTGTCTTATGCACGTTATGTAGTCTATATCTCATGTAGTAGTAGTTTGCATGCAATTGCCAGGAGGGAAGGGCAACTCCTATCAATGGAAACGAAAAGGATAACACAGTTATCGCGTATATTTTTTATGACATTATAGATTCCTCATTCTTTCATGAGTCTTTCTGAGAGTGAGGTAGTGAAAGTGGAGGCAATAGATGTAAGTAATGCCTAGGAGAGTAGCAGACTGTCGGTTTCGGCTTCACTTCACTCCTCTGTATCTTTCTAACCCTTTTCAATCTCCATTTTTAAATAAATTGCATATTAAGGGAAGCGAGCGGTTCTACTCACTCATGTGGACGTGAGCAACAACTTTAATCACATGCAAATCAGTTCCTCTAGTATATAAAGCTATACCTAGAGTATATGGTGCAATCGATCCTAGATAAAATACATGTGTGTATTCTTCTAGAATGAAACCCTAAGGAGCATTTCACTAGACTCCAGCCAGTTTAAAATGAGATTAGCTTACTACAGATAAAATACCTACTAGTACGAGGTAATCCCAAGAAAGTATTCGCTTGTGGCACTGAATAAAATTGTAATTTTGAACGATAAAACAACAAAGCTATGAAATTCCTGTATATACAAGGTATACCACTTAGCATTAGGTCCTTATAGACACTACACTACAAAAGAATGTTAGAATTTCAAAAATGTTTTCGTGTAGTAGTAGACAATTTGTATAGAGATGTGGAGTTGTGAAAAGAAAATTGGTAATGGGGAGTCGTAGAGTGCAATCAGGATAAGAATAATAATAAAAGTAAGCCGACTGCACTGCAGGCATTTAAAATAGTAAAATCAAGGAGAGAGGATATAAAAATAAAACAAAAGATATCTCTAGCTAACGATAAGAGTAGTGTAGACAGAGCGTAAAAGAATAGACTTAATACTGTGGAAATAATAGGTGAAGAGGGTCTTGTAGGGAGAGAATACATTAGATCAGCTCAAGGGAGACGAGGAGTTCATGCGTATCGAAATGAAAGAGAGAGTGGAAGATGTGATCCAGACACTAATGAAATTAAAAATGGAAGCAGGAGCAGAAAGAAAGAGAGAGTCGACTAAACTATGCTCGACAGAAAGAGAAGGAAAGAAGAAATCAGTGGGGGAAAAGCTTTTCGGGTAACACCTCCAGGGTCGATTTCCGAGATGTGCAGCTCTCACCACAAGAAGTCCGTAATTGGAGGAGCATCAGCCTGTAAATGGCAGGAGTAGTTTATACTAAAGCTCCAACCTCGCTCCCACACTAGCGACTGTAAGTACATAAGCCGGGCAACTATACTACTACTACTACTCGGCTTACTAAAACTCAACTAACTTACCTAACTACCCGACTACCTAGTACATAGCTACACTTTTGGAAATATACCTAATCATATCTCTCTCTCACTCCGTACACTATAAATAGCTCTGACATGACGAGACAGAGTCTTCTGTTAGTTACTTTCAGTCTATGTAGCACGTTCTTTCTTTACATACTTGCGTTAGTCTACTAACCGTAGCTGACGTGCTTCTTGTAGTCTTAAAAAGAAATCGATACTGGGAAGGCAACGCAAGAAAGGAAACCATCCGGGAAAACTAGTAAAAGGAGAGAGGGGACGACACTTTATATTTCTTTTATATATCCACCTATACATACACACATGCATACAACAACAGACGTGTTAGAGCTACGTTACATCTTCACGTCACATCCTTCGATGCTCTTTTCTCTCAAACTAACAAAAACCAAATAAAACCGGAAGATATACCTATACACAGATATATCTGAAGTGTGTGTGTGTTGTACATATTGTAGCAGTAGGATAGTGTAGTAGTATTTAGTATACGTGAAAGCAGTGCAACCAAAAGGCAAGCTTTCTTCGACGATCCTTCTTTCACTCTCGGGTGAAAAAGCGGCAGAAATCCTACAGGGAAAGGAAGGACCACTCACTCAGTCACTTTTGCCGACCCCATGTTACTACACTCGTTCCAGCAACCATCAAACATGTTCTCAGCTCACACCTCACACGCCCTGCTCCTTCACCAAAAACTTTTTTTGCCACCAGCCACGGCCATTACGACTCCCATTATATGACTGCACACTACACACATCTATCTCTCTCCACGTCCGTCGATTCACTTACCTACCTCTCCACATATTTATATTCTATTGCTATGTGAACCTCTTCCCTACATCCCTACACACTCAACTCAGATCATTCTATTTATACTTACCTTCCTATTACTTTACACTCCTTTCTCTTCCTCTACCATCATTATACCATGCATGGAGTCCAGCCAGAAAAATATCCCTCACACTACATGCATTATCCTTACATACATTTCAACTGAATTGCCTTTTCTCTCACGGCTTTACAAATACCTCTATTCTTAAACACATCACTATTGTGTATTTAACTGTACTATATAAGTTATATAGAGTGTCTATTGTGTATGTGTGTACATTACATAAGTAAAAGGAAACCACGTGGAGTCCACCACCCTTCCCATCTTCATCCCATCAACTCTATTCAAGTGCACTGACTTGACTGACTTCATCTCAAATCAATCCCTTCCTCTTCTGTACTTTGCTTTCCCTCAACTTTTCGGATAACCTAATTCACTCTCTCGATCTCATCCTAAATAAACTCGATGGATGGATGAGTAACGATCTCAGCTCCGACTCCTCTGTTTGGCACCCTGCCTCTCTATCAATATCAATGTCGTCCTCCCTAATTCCTATACTAATACACTCTATATCTCTATCCTCTGACACAAAACTAATATTTATATCGACACATTAACTTCTTAACAAACTATTACGTCTATATCAAACCTACACAAATTCATGCAATATGTGGAATATTATAATATTCAAATATAGATATAGCTTCTGTAAATAAACTGGAGACAGTGTCTGTTTACTATACATAGTAGTTTGCATTTGGTGGCTATGTGTGCAATATGTCTGTCTAACTATCAAGTAGTTATTTACCTACTACTACATAACTATCTGAGTGAGTGAGTAGTACAAGGAAAAGGAGAGTCCTCGGAAGGAATGTCTCATCTTTTCATGCAGTCAACTCACTCCTCTCAGACGCTCTTATCTAATTTTGTTCCACTCTATCTCCCTACCTCTCATGTTATCTATCTAACCTCTTCTTGGCATCCAACACTCTAATTGATTCCAATTATACAGGCAACAAAATCCTCATCAACCCATACACACCATCACTCATCCGCTCCCAGCCACTTCCCTCCCTTGTCTACAGCCAACTCAAATGACTTGATAACTCCCCTTTCACTCTCCCACTTTTCTTATTTATACCATTCAACTAATACAAATACCCACTACTTTCATCTTTCCTACCAACTCACTTCCCTACAAACAAATCTCATTCACAAGGGACCATTATTTACACTGTATATTTTAAAAGGGGAATCTGAATATATTTATTATTCTGGCCTGTGTGCATACCCAACCAGTAAAAATACGTCTCACCAACTCATCCATCACAGCCTTAGTCTAATTTCCTCTTATTTAACACTTAAACCCAAAACAAACAACCCAACCAACGAAAGCAAAAAATCATATATTACATCCTATCAAATTGGGATTTTTCTGTACATACTACTAGATATAGGTAGGTAAATATATTGCTTTATTATCAAGACGGTGGTTATAGTATAGAGATGTTATGCTGTGAATTAGTGAATCATTTATGTTAACAGCCAGGCGCTTCTCTAGTGTCAATTTGTTGCTAAAATATTTCTCGATAACAGCTATTCTTAGAATGGCACAAATAATAAATGGGAGGAAACCAGTTGGTGATCATTCTCATCTTCCAACAAAGCAAATGACAGCAGAGCATTATGTATATAATCATGTGAATATTATCTCTCGCTTCCGTTCTTAAATCAACAACGTGGGAAGTATTTCTTGTAAAGCATGTGCAACAATTCGTGCGTGATCTACAATCTATCGCACACGCTGTTTTCACTCTAATTCTATAGTGCTTACAATCTAGTACACTTTGTGTGCTGTAATGTGTAAATGTTTTTAATGGAAAATCCAAAAACGTGAGTAGAAAGCCCTTAAAAAACGATCACCTAAAAATAACTATTATTAATAATAAAAATTTAGGTTCGTATCCCCTTTGATTAAAATCTTCATTAATTGATTCCTAATGCAATTGGTCAGGTTGTAACTGTAAATACATTCGGAATAATAATTTACAGAGACATCAAACAATATTAGTGAATACGCATAATATTATTTGATGGTTGGGTGATAGATAAGAATGATATTAGGTAACCTCCCACGTCAGTATGTAAAAAGTGGCATCTGACATTTGCCAATCGTATTCCCACATTCCCTAATTGTGAAGAAACTTAATCTAATAGTGAAGCCAGTTGTATAGAGAGGGATTGGAAATGGATATAGATAGATAAGAGGGTGGAAGTCGAAGTGATATATCCATTGCTCACGCTAGCGTAAGATTAAACGAGGCTGTATGAGAGAGAAAGCAGGAGTAGACACTAATGCATTTTTACCAATTCTATTATCTGGGAAATCATTGCTACCGTTCCCGTCTCAGCTCCCTCCAACCAAAGTACATTCTAAGCTGAACTGTAGTAGAGTGCAATACAATCAAATTCTCTGCTACTATTGCTTCAACCACAGCATATCACAGAGGTAGGGAAGGAGCCACCCCAGAAGTAGTAGTAGGACTCCTCCGTACATGCAATCCAATTGAGTTACTTATTTCCTCCTCTTAAACTCATATGATGCGAACTGAAAATGGCAGCGAAGAGAGAGCTACATGAAAATAAAATAAAGTTAGAGCAGAAATCATGGTCTGGAAAATCTACGCTAGGCGTATAGTCATTCTTCCTAAGTATCTGGTGTAGGAGGTATATCCTTGTACCTACATTTAAACTGGTAGAATTCTATTACATGTTCTATATTAGGTTTGCTTCAATATCATTAGCACACAACATAGTAAGTACCTACTTGCTTTCACGTACCTACATGTTATAAAAGGTGTTTCTTAAAGAAAGCCCCGTGCTAGGAACAAACAGGCCGCTCTCTCAACTATTAATGTCAAACCGAAATAAAAATCAATAGTTCCTTTGGCCAGGTTGGCGATGTCACGGAGAACTTAAGACAACTTAAGGAATAAAATTCCACCCACAGACTCAGACTATCTATCAGCACAAGTCAAGTGAACTTGAATGAATGTAAAAATAATAAGAATACCTTTCTTGTGTCATGTCAATCGAGCCAAGACAAAAATCAACAGAATATATAATGCCTAACCTAAATACATTAGCAGGTAAAATACAAGTTTAGGGAGTAAGTAAGTAAGTAGGTATTATTTATAGTGGTAGTAAGTACACAGAGTGCTAGTTTGATATGAGTCGGATAATAAATGCCTAGCATGTTTGCATGTAGTTGCCTCATGTTAAATATACTAGCTACCTAAGTAGATGGGCAGATATAGTATGCTATTTACTTTACATAAAAGCATGTTTGCTATAAGTCTATTTACATACATAAAAAATAATAGAGGTAATAGACATACCAAACACAGTTAAGGTATATAGATAATAAGGTAGGAAGGAGCTAGCTGGTAGTAGTAAATAAATATGGAGAGTTAAAGCCTAAGCAGAAAAACTAGCAACTAAACTACATCTAGTCAATTGAATAGAGCCCAATCCAATCCACTCAATCCAATTTCAAGCAGCTCAATTCAATAAGAGGCATGACATGGTGCAGAAATAAACCTGTACATTAATGCCATACATAAAATATTGAGTTCGTCTAACGGAGCCTTACCTTCCTACATATACATACATAAATATAAAACGACTAATATAATGTCAGTAGTCAGCAGTAAGTATTAAAGTATTCTAAAGGAGCCTAGTGCTGACTTGACTTGACTATCCTTCTACTACTACGTTCAATTCAATTGACTTGGCGATATTGAGTGAGACCATAATATTATAAGATGTATTTAGTATATAGAGTAAGACTGACTTGACTACTAATAACTGCTAAGTTACTCGGTTTACAAGTTTTCTTTCTTCAAAGTGCATAGTGGCAGTCGAGCACAGTGGTTTGGTGGCACTCAAGTATTTTGCTCAAAATCATGTCATAACGGCATGGACGCGTAATAAAACCTTTAAGGAGAAGCTAACAACAGGAGCAGAATCGATTCCCTCTTTTCTTCACCTTCACATTACACACAATCTATAGCCAACTTAGACTACTCCTTTCTCAGTCCTGACTTTGCTTAACTTGCGTTTTCCCTTTAACCATTGCACTTGACTTGACAAGGATGACCGAGCACGGTTCTAATCGAAGGAAACCTCGAACAAACCATAACCTCTGTGCAAAGTAAATGCCATGCCATACCAAACGACTACTACCACGACAGTCTTGTCTATCGCTCTATTTTATCTACTTCTTTTAATTCAATAGTCTCTTCCTATATCCTCATATTATACCACCTATTTAACCATTACTAACTATACTATAAACAAAGATAAGCCGATATTTTTAGAAATTCTCCACATATTGTCTACTTTCAGGGCAGTATAAACCAATCTACCAAAGGAAATTGACTCATATCTATATAACTGCTATAAATAACAAGACTATATTCAAAAAAGACAAATACTTTATAGTAGACCATTCGTTTTTGTTTCTACGTCAAAAATTCCTTTCATGTGGACTATAGCCAACCAAAGAGGAAACAACGAGCTAGCAACGACGATAGTTTTAACATACAAATTTGACAACTACTCAACATTATTCATGACGAAATACAAGCAAACCTTTATTCATTGAATTACTCACGATAATATTATACATATAAACAAACCATATTGTTTTCCTTACAGCAGTAGAGATACAAGCTACCTGAAACATACTAATGGATTAATAATAGAGCTTACTTATGTACCCTACTTCGTGTTTCGTAAATAATACTTTTGTCATTAAATTAGGCTGTGTCCATGCATAATTAATGCAACTAATCAATGTTTATGCGTAGTATGCTCCGTTTCTCCTACCTCAATAATGCAGCACAATAAAGTTAGACTTCCTCAGAATAAATTGATATTGTGGTCTAATCATCTTAATAAATTGAATTTTCACTACGGGAGAAATCGGGAAAAACATTATAATTTATATAGCATTACAAAAGGGTATAAACCCAATCCAAATAAATATTTTATGTAGTCTGCCACTACTTACTCTTTAATAGCACCATATAACAATGGTAGGAGCTTAATAGAAATTCTTTTGCGTGGGCTGTCGTATAATGTAGATAGAGTATAAGAACCTCTTAAAGATTCAATGAAAGTTGTCAACTTCGCGTGGTTTGGTCTTGGCTCACGATTCCATTTATTCAGGATCAGTCTTTGTATTTGAATGATTTCGTAGTGAATAAGATTTTATTTAGTAAATACCTAAGATTCTCAGAGTGTCTATAAGGAATATATTATTGAATATAAATTAATGAATTTAGTAAAGGAGCCTAAACACTAACCTAGGAACACATACGTTGAAAAGAGAAGAGGCAGACAAGACCACTCAGTTAAGCCAAGCAGTCAACCAGACATAAACGTGCTGACAAGACCATTTTCCCTGGTAGCTAACAAAACACTAGAAAGCAATCCAATGCTGGCGTGTATCACATTAAATGGTATAGCATCGTTGACTGTGTAGTTATATGATCGCTCCACACCAATTCGGTAAACATAAACAAATAGGTAGAGACGTAACAATAACTGACAATGAAGGAAGAGTCAGTGGAGCGAACTGTAGAATTTGTAGACATTGCACACAGACAGGCGAGGCGAGATTTGAAGCGTAACAATGCGAAAGGAAGCTCCTTTTATATCCTTCGACTATGTACTATTATGTTACGATACACTCTAATTTTGACACTAGCAGCAGCTTGAACTCCGTAATAAAATGATGTAGATACATAATAATGATACAGAAATTGAGTGTTCTACTCCTACATACGGAGTGTATCTGTGTGATAATGATGTACGTAAACACACAATGTTAGCACAAAAGTACATGCAGAAAGATAATATTATGTGCAATGTACAATACCATGTGTATCTAAATTACAATGCATGTAAATAGATATGTAACTAGCCACCATGGAAGTAACTCGTATATCTAAAATCCTGAATGAATTTCAAGGGAAGAAGGTGAGCAGAATGAGACTAGACTAACTAACAATAAGATTTTGTCTCAACTAATTCAACTTGGAGTTGTAATCGTAACTAGGAGCTGTCTGCATACCATACACTTACTTATAGTGTACCTATATAGACATCCATTATAGGCAGGACCGAATAGGAGGGATGGAAATCAGTCGTGCATTAACTCTGTTCACACTTGAGCAATTTCTCTCGCGTTGTGTTCCATTATTCTCTGATTCTCTCGTCGTTCGTTGTGTACTGCTGTGGTGTGAGGGAGCATCGTTGAATAATAGTCGAGCAGATTTGAGCAAAGTGTGTGTTCTTGAATGCATATCCGTATTATCGAATCGAATTACATTACATTTATTTAACCAGCTCTACTCCGTGCATAACTCCATTACTCCACTCATAATTACTACTCAAAAGGCTTAATCTGACACTATCTTATTGGCTATTGATGCAGCATAGTAAACTATTATACCTAATTTATATCAGATATCTGTATATAGTACAAAAGTAGCATCGGTATGATCTGATTGCCCCTAAAGGTTCAATTATTGCTAGTATAATATTCTCATGTAGACAAATATTGGTCGTAAATGACTAGAGTTAATAGTAAAACATGGAGGCAGATGCTGATACAAATGAATGAATATTAAAGGTGTAATAAATAATTCAAAGTTGTTTCTTACCTGTTTGTGCATTTCCACATTAAGGCCATAGGACATTTCGTAGTACTGAAAAAATATAAGAATTGCCATTAAAATAATTGTTGGTTGCATGTAGAGATGGATATTTAAAGCAGGAAGCAAGAATGAGTGTAGCTGATGGAGGGAAGCAAAGCGTAGCGAGAGGAATGAGTAATAGGTAAACACAGTAAGTGAAAGAGGGAGGGGAGTGAAGGAAAGTTGCATTGTGCTACTCCTTCGATTAAAATGTACTTCATAATTGATATGATAACTGTCACTGAATTGTAGCCATTAGGATAAAAGGGGACAAGGATTCATTAATTAATCAGCAGAGTTCCGCCACCAGACCACTCACTATAGCTAGAAGAAGCTGTTTAGCATAAGATGACAATAATGGAACGGGTTGTGTAATATATAATAGTTGTAGTATTATAGTATGGGGAGGCGAGGCGGTTTGGAGAAAGACAGATACATAGATGTACACATTGAGTTGAACAATTCTCGGTTGACTTGACTTTGGCTTTTACATACATTAGCATATACATAGCATGGCATGACATGGCCTGCGTGTCTGAGTGTGAATGAACAAGTCCACCTATACAAGTTGGTAATGAGGGGAGACAAGGAATTTCTATCCAGAGCATTATAATATAAATGTCGTAGTATTATATTTGGGCCGAGGAAGGAACGCCGCAGAAAAGCAAACTACTCACTCACTCACTACTAACTCACATAACATTCACTGAACAAATATAAACAGAATAGACAAGCGAAAGCCAAGTCAAGTCAAACAGGACAGACAGACAGAAGAGACTGTCGAGCACAAAACACACATTCATGCAATATACATATGGCTGCCCATAACCATAACACATTCATATTTTATAACTTGGGCTGGTTTGGTTGGGCTTCGTTGCCTTCTTACTCTTCAGGCTTCCCAGATAAACACAAGTACCTACGTAACACAACAGAGAAAGTACTAAGAACTACAACCTAATAAACTAGCCATACTTCCTCTACTACACTAAATACACAACACTACTCCTCTGTATGCATAAGGGCGACATCATTATATAGTTGTACATAGATACCTAACTAAATAGAGGATATTACATTAAATTACATTGGGTCCAACTCGATTTGAATTGAGTGAAGCCCAAAGAAAGTCTGAGAAAACCTAAACATACATACAATTCATACAAGAACAGCCTTTTTACATTTTACACTGAATTGGTTGGGCTTGGAGTGGATGCTACATGAAAATCCGACAATAAACCATTATATTATTGTATTAGAGACTACAGGAGGTGGGTGTGTGTACCAACGAGCTCCAGTTAACTCAGGTAACTAAGAACTTGACATGCAATCTAATATTTAACAGCCAGAGACCAAACTATACTATACAAAGGAAGACAACAAACTTAACCCTACCTAGTAGTTATCCACCTTCTGTTTACCTAGTCACCAACTATGCATCCATTAGAGAAAGCCATTCACCATTCTACCTTCCTACTACATCACACAACTTGACTATTTCCTAATTCTACACAATATACACCACTTTCCTAATATTAATCTAACATTTCTTACCACCTATTACGCATACAAAAAAACATACAAAAGAAATTCAACTCATTTTTCATACTTAAGTGGACAGATGGAGAATACCTAAACGGAGAAAACTTGTTTTCCCTACCTAATGTTCACTAGTAACTACTCTTATGCATTCACAAATTCACAGCTAGTTCTTAAACTATTTTGAAAGCACAATATCCGGAATTACGCTTAATGTTCGGCCCTTTCAAAAGTAGAGACGGCAAAAGTATATAGTGCTGAAATTTTTTGTGCTTGATGCTTACATATTCAAGCCCCATATGTGTAGGAATCAGCGAGTTCCTATCTCTCAAACTTAACTAATTAATTTTTTAAGATGACAACTTTACTGTGTATTATAATAGGCAAATAAATATTCCGAAACAATTAATTAAAAAAAACACATACTGCAAGCTCCAAACCACATGCAATTTGGGTCAATCAGAGATTACATATTTATGAAGAACATATGTACGTTTCAAGAGGTTCCTATCTCTAGTTTCGGAAATATTGCTGTCGAGGCTAAAGCTTGTATACATTTTATATGCACATAAAGGCATAAAGGTGTATTGAATGTGCTAATCTGATAATGACGTCATAAATCGTCTAGTTATTGTTGTCCCAGCTCAACATCTAAGTAAGTCTAAGGACAGGATCCATTATCGTCATGTAAACAGTAAAATTATTGACTTTTGTCGAGGTCAGAGCGGTCGCCCGTAAGGCTTATTCTAAAGTCAAAACAACATTTGTGAGGCTTAGATTATATAACTACTAAAGAAGGAATTTGAATTAGAGCCCTGGGAGCCCGAATTTCCATAAGCGAATATTGAAAGGTTTTCAGAAAAACACAAAATTTTATTGGCAAGTGTCTTGGAAACTACCTCTATTATCCTAGGCAACTGAATAATGTCACGGTGGAATACAGTTTATTTCCATATTTATTTCGCATAAAACAAATTCAAAAATGATAACAATCAAATTCGTATGCCAAATAACTTACAAAGAAATCTCAGGGCTCTAATTCAAATTCCTTCTACTAGAAAAAATTCCGAAACATCAATTGAGCTTTTAAATTACCCCGCTTTTAACCAACTCAATCTTCAGTCTACCCTTCTGCAGGTCATATAAATGCAATACATTAAATGAATGGAGATGTCGTATCTATGTCTCTAAATCTACGATGTGAGGCTGTCACTGTCACATCGCCCTGCCCTGTGGGAAAGTCATTTTCGGTATCATCTCTAGGCTGTTTCCATAGGGGAGTGAAAAACAGATCAAATTGGTCAATCTCCCTTTAAGCTTACCAATTTAATCTGTTTTTTACACACAATTTAATCGGTTTAGATGTTTCACTGGGACAACTATAGCCAAAAGTATATCTCAATTTAAGTTACCTGAGTCATTTACCAAATAAAACTCAAATGTATCTATTCTAACCTCTTTCACTCCCAACGAAAGGTGACCGTACAGGAGACTGTATACGACCAATCCTCGCTATGTTAACCGTCAAAAATGTTGACTTTGTCAATGAACTGAATATGAAGATTTGTCCATAGTATTCGTCACATGAGAAAAGTCATTTTGGATTTCTACAATGGCTAACCTTTTCTTTAGGGGTGGGAAAAACAAACTAAATTGGTCAAGTTTACCAATTCTATAAAGCTCACCAAAAGGCTATTGAGCATGGTGATTTCAAATCTTGACACCAATTTCATACCCTGTAAACCGCTATAGTGGTAAGGGATATTCCGCTATATGTTGAAAACAAAAAACTTTGTAATTAAAATCCGTAGAGCGCACTTAGGGATTTTTGAGCATGCTGATTCCAAATACGGACAACATTTGCACACCCCGTTAACCACCTTAGGAGTGTGAGGTCATCCAATATATCGGGAATACTACACTTTGTAATGCAATTCTAAAGCGGACCTACCGAAGTTTACTGAGTATGCTGATTTTCAATTTCAAATGTTGACACCAATTTCATTCACTTATAACCGCTATAGTGGAATTGTTTAAAGAAATTGTGGTTTTACAGATTTTAATTACAAAGTTTACTATAGTTTACCTTTACTACTATAAGGGTTTTAAGTGTATATATTGGTGTCATGATTTGAAATTAGCATGCTCATTAACCCTTGTATCAATAATACATCTTAGAGACTAGGGAGTAACAAAGGCCGGATCTCAAGTCACAATCACAATTTATTGGTAAACTTGTTAGGAAGATGGACCAATTTAGTTTGTTTTTCCCACCCCTATGGAAACAGTCTTAGCCTAGCCATAATATCAAAAATGACGTTTCTATTATGACGAGTACCATGGAGAAGTTACTCCAAGGTTATTTTCACTAGCTCCAGTCAGCGCCTTTGCAAACGTGCGAAATCGCAAACTCGCAAATCTACCGCACATGAGTGGAATCACTTTGCAAACGTGCGCCAGACTTCAACCGAGTTGATTTTGCAACACTAACGCATATTCTATACCTTGTCATAACTTTTCAATACAATTTACATATACCCAAACCCTTTGCAGTGGTTACAAGCACAAATGATAGGATGGGACGAAGAACAAGCAACCAGAACTCAATTTAAAAATACTCCGCAATCCATGGCGACAATAAAGTAAAATGTTGATAAACTCGACATACTTTATTAAGGGTGCAGTTACTGAATTAGCCAAGAAAACAATTCGAATACTAAGTTAGTTTCTAATGGTTCCCAGAATTTAAAATCTTCCACACAGACACAACTACTAGGTGCAGTATTAGAACTATAACCCCGCATGCAGCGCAGTAGTACCAAACGGAACATTAATTTCTAAAAGTTTGAGGTTTATTCTAACCTGTGTAGACGGCAAGTTGCGTAATATGCATTATTACATGTTGTTTCTTTAGTATTTTAATTTAATGGTTAGTTTGGAGTGATGGATGCTTTCCTATCAAAAATATGTCTTTTGGTTCAACATTATTCTCGCATTTTTCGATTCAGTATTTTAAAACTTCGTATAATTTTGAGGATATAAGTATAATGGTCTGAATCACGAAATACCATAAAAACACAAACAGTAATTAAATTAAAATTACAAAATAAGTAGAAGCCAAAATAACACTGCTATTTCAATTTTAGCTTCGGCTCTAATTATTTCGAAAAGAAGATTGTTTGTTCTGATACAAGGATAACTAATTAAATACAACACAGGGTTATTGCTTATAATATCCCATATCCCCCATCACGCTCCGAGTAGGTATTAGAAAGCTCGCTCACGCTCACCCATTTGTAAAGAACGTTTATGCTGATATGATGGGCTCAAAGCGAGTCAAAAATACTTCGAAAACAATAGGTTTAAAGTTCTAGAAATTCTCACTTTCCAAATTTTCGGATTCGCTTCCGAAAAGAATGTTTGGGAATAAAAATTCCAGAATAATTAGAATCGCATTTTTCAGCAATTTTCATAAAAATTTTCAGAAAAATATTCTTTGAAAATTGGCCAGGAATGGCTTGTTTCTGATCTGTCTGAGAGCTGTAGTAGAGATCCAACCTGTAGAATTCCGGCCTTTATTCGATTTTTTTGTAATTTAACCGATTTGTGACGTCACACGGCGACATTTCCTTTACATTTCCATGGGACAGAAAAATATTTTAGACAAAATTATTTTAATTTTTTGACATGAACTTTCACCATTGTGATGCCCCATGCAAATGCATAGGAAAGTCGCCCGGTGACGTCATAAATCGGTTTACATACACAAAAATTCAGAAGTGCCTGGAATTCCAAAGCTATTTTATTTCTACTAGCCTTGGTAGAAAACAGTATTATAACATTATTAGTAATAACCATATGTATACACCCCTGAACGATTAAGAAAATTGGAAAAAAATCTTGAAATTAAGAGTTGTGGAATATTTGCGTTTGGTAATCACTCGTCTAAGTGACTGCACCCTTAATTTTTAATAAACTCTGGTTGTTGATTATATAATGTAAACAAAATTTTAAAATGAAGTCTGGTTGCATGTTCTTCGTCCCAGCCTATCAAATGTAGACCGATTGAGAAGATATCGCAAAAATAAACATACCTTTTTGGCTCGCAAGAACGCAAACGTTTTGACCAACGGGATGTTTCTATTGCGTTCAAAAAAGCTTCCGCATTCGTTTGCAAATTCGCAAACTTTGCGGTTTGCAAGTTTGCGCAACCAGCCCTGAGTGAAGCTACTTTAATACGGGCTTTACGAGGGATAGGTGACCTCGAATTTTTCAGTTACTATGGTCACCATCATAGACGTATTCAGTTCATTGAGAAAGTCAACAATTTTAATAGTTGCGATCAACGCGAGTTGGATGGGTCGTATACAGCTCCTTACGATAAGGTTAGCTTGAGACTACAATACTTGCTATTTATCTTCAAAAATTGGTTACTATAGGTGAAATACTTTTTTTCACTTAGCATTTCCATGGGCCCGAGCCTGACAATGCGTTTTAAATGTAAACAATAGTCTTTCAGGCCGGAAAGTCCAGCCAAACCGGATATTGTCGTTTATTGGATATAAACGTCTCTTTGTTTTATTATTTAACTTTCAAAAATTTCATTTAAAATAGACTGTAGGTATGTACGCAGTGTATGCCGTTGTTCTATTTTTATGTTTGATTTGCGTATTATGGACATGTGTCCGTCCAGACTAGAGAATGTAAAATTGTTAGAGACTACTATAAATAAATTACGTTAGTTGAGCATTGAAAAATGTAGGTAGGTGAGTTAAATTGTGCTTTATAAAATTTTGAATGGGAAGTGTGGAAAAAGTCTGTGTGTACATGGCATAACTTTGGTTTTGACTCGGACGAGATTATGGGATTTCCCGAAGCCTGTGCTTTTTCTAGCACTTTCTCTTATAGAGTTCTAAACGAAATTCCAGTAAATCCAACTTTCTCCTGATTCTCATTCTTATCCCATCGAATCGAACTTTTTCTTTGCATTCCGTCGCTTTTTATTACATTCTGTATGTATACACTTCTATGTGACACAGAAAATTGTGCTTTACAATGGCAAATAAAGCTGAGCAGAAGAGCGAGATACGGGAAGCCACAGCTCAACTCTATTCTGTTCAACTCTATTGAATTCCCAACTGGAGTACTTTACTTTATTTTGACGTTATTCCAACCCTTGGCAAACCAAACAAAATATTCCGTCCTCTTTATTCTCTCAGGCTAAACTTATGGCTAAAACCAACAAACACAATGCACTGCAATGTAATAGAATACATACATCACATTGCCTCTACCTACTCCCTGAGTTAGTGCTCTCTATATCCAAAGCTCTGTTCACACACATAAAACAGAAAAAGAATCTACACACACATCTGTACAAGCTTTGCCTGACTATTTGCTTTGGCTGTGAGCCTGTCCTGTCCTGGCTTGATTTGGCTTACTTTACTTTTACTCGGATGGTTACAAAGTTTACACAAGACAAACTTGACTAAGCAAAGCTAAAACGTAATGTAAGCTAAAGCTTCAGTAGCCTGACATTGCGGTAAAGAGAGAAGGAGGAAGCTCTTATTATTATCCCTAGGAGCTACTGCTGTAATGTAATGCGCTCTGTCTATTTCACTATTACGTAAGTACACACATAACACAAGTACGTGCTATACTACACCAATATTAAGCATGAAGAAACACACTGCTGGATACACATGTTTGAAATTGGCAGGTAGACTCCAGTCATCCATGTGCTATCCATCCACTCTCGACTTGCTTTCCCACTCAACTATCCTCATTTTCTGTTCTGTTTTGTCCTCTATCTCTTCTATGTGCACACACAAATGAATTGTATGCAAAGACACACAAGTATATTGCTCTGCATACATTACTTAAAACATTCATATCTACTATTCATTGCAACTCGACTGCTATAATACTACTATGTACACAGTCCTAGGTAGGTAGGTATAAGTAAACAAGTTATAATATCTCTTTTCTGACTCGAATCCTCCATTTGATGTGTGTAGTATGTACAAAATCCATATTCCTCTCGTCTCGTTAGTGTAAACATAGACAAATGTATGATCCAAGCCAGAAAGACACATATGGGTTATCACAGGGCTTAGCAAAACAAAATATAATATATAGTAAAACCTGTCTAAATAACTTTGGTTATAGTTTCTATTTCTCCAGACTGTAACAAAGAGTACTAATAGAGTGTAAAGAAAAGATTTCATTACACAGCGCGATAACTAAACGCTATACACAATCTGGGTATCTCTAAGTTGTAGTACCTTAAGCGAGACCTGAGGTCTACATATGAATGTCTGTATGTAGGTAGTAAGTAGTCATGTAAATATTCTATTCTGTCCTGTTCTTCTGTGTAAACACCCAAGGTAATGGAAATGATTAGCATTAACAGCAGTTAGAACAACATGGAGCCCTCCTATTTCCAGTTTATGTGATTTCGAGTGACTTGACTGCAATATAGAACTTTAAAGTCACATTACAAATAACATACACACCCAGAACAGAACATGATGCCAAAAGTTCAACTCAGTTTTCACTTATATGACAAACTTTCCTCTTCTACACGACTTCCCTCATTGCTTATTTACATAAAACAGATTTTGATAGTGTTGTACATGTACATAGTTTAAAGTTTACACAGTCATCCCAATTGGAAGTAGACAGACGGGAGGGAAAGTGGAACAATACAGATGCTGATAATAAACTGGGAAAAGAGCATTCTAATAAGTGCATGTTATGTGCTTGTAATGCTTGTTGTTTCCGATCCACCTTCATGCATTTCATTCCACACTCAACAGAAAGAGCATCAGTTCCTCTGAGGCGTGTCTATTTCATTTGGAATGCAATTGATCCAAACTACGCATTACATAACTATTTCCTATAACGTATATAAATTCTAGCAGTAGCTAATCTACATGTACAAAGTTTCGGCACTCCTGAGTAAAGATACATTGTGAAGAAGATGAGTTAAAATGAAGAAGGGGAAACATCGGATTGCAATGCTGTTTAGATGGAAATGATGCCAAGAGCTATCACGCCGAGTGCTCTCCAAATCATTTACCACATCACATTCATCCAATCCACATGCACATCAGATTATCAACATCAACCCTGGAGGAATAACTGGCTCTCTCTTCTCTGAACAGACATCATCGGCATCACATCGGCTCCCTTTTACAACCCGCATCAAAACGCTCCACGAGGATGGAGACATGACAAAAGGCCGTAGACACAGACAGTCATCATGCCAAACCAACATTTATAAACATATTATTCAGAAGATGAGCTCTGAAGCAAAGACAGATAGACAAATAGTATTCATGCATACAAAGGTATTCCCACAGGCAAAACCCTCAGTCTTCTCTTCCCTTTTATTACTTACAATCATGCACTTATTTTTTATTCATCATTCCCGTTTCTCTCCTTTCCATAGCATCTCCATTTCACCAAATATGTTTCACTACCTATATGATCCTATTAACTGAGTCATTCAGTCCTATATTAATCTCAATTTGTAGTATATGTGTATTAGAGACGCGTTAGCCTCTTGTCTTGGCATCATCCTGAACATCCTCATTTAATTTCTATCTCCACAGTAGAGATTTAGAGAGGAGACATGCCTACTTATTTAGTTAGTTCTACAACGAGAATAGGAAAGGAGATGAAATGATACTAATAACAATGACAAATTCCCTCTTTTCTCTCCCAATAGAAAGGGATCGTATATTTATATGCCAGTATCTTCCCGTCCACAGTCCATTTGCATTAGTTCTATTCAATTTAATTCTAATCTTAATCAAACTCGGAGCCGACTGGCACGGAATCCTATATACTCACTTAAGTTAAACTGTAGAGAAAACTACTTTGCCTATAGCGGCAGTAAATAGCCCAGAGTAAGTATTATGAATAAAAGACACAGTCTTTCCATGTATAATCATTGCTCTCAAATCCAATTCACTTCACTTCAAAGCCAAAGTAAGGTTCGGCGGTGGAAAGTCAGTGGAAGGTAGAGCTTTAACTTGTTCGGTTCATTAGCCAGACGTAATGGGCTATAATCACAGCCATTCATTTCCCCATTGGACTCCTTTGCAACAGATCACTCCTGCCGCCAAATGCCGACTACCAGCCTTTTAATTACCAATTTAAAATGCAAAAGTAAATTATTACTAACGTGGCCAAAAAACATTGGCTCTCAACACTCGGCCAAACTTTATTAGCGCATCTATTTACTTGTCGTGGAAGGATGATCTTGTTTTTCACGGCTGGAATACCATCATCACCGCTACTTCTCTATCATTCACAATTCAACCCTAGTACACACAGTAAATAAATACCAGAACAGTCAGTAGGTTGAAAGTTGAATTGGAATTATAGTCCGTAGCCTTGTGAGTATATAGGGTCTTGATAAAAAACAAATGTCTTGTCTGTCGAGTCTGAGGATGGCAGAAAGGAAAAAGGAGAGCGCGCAAGAATTCACAAACACACTTAAGATAATATGAATAATTCAACATGAAATGCTAGATGAGAATGTCTGTCCCTGTAATGGTAAACGGGCGAGAGAGAGAGAGAGATGTATTTGTACAGATATCTGTAGCAGAGTCATTTGCATCTGTTCAGGATTAGGATTAGATTACATACACATCGTACTAATAATACTTACTGGAACTACTACTTACTACATTACACATAACCCAGTCTCATCAGCGAAATCAACATGCAGTGCACACCGAGTTGAACCAACCAAACCAACCATGCCATTCACGCCACAAACCACAAAGTGTAGGTGTTGCATACCATTACCGCTGCATTCTCGACTGAATTAAACTCGACTCAACTTCACATCACCTATATATACCTACTTATTACTACTACTACTATCTAGGTATATGTATTCTGTAGTTTAGTTTGCTTTGCAATTGAAATGAATGGGAGACAAAACATTGGGATAATGTTCGTAATAAGAGTGTGTAAATACCATTATAATATTATGTACATGTATCAGCCGGGTGTAGGAAAGATATCACCAACAATTTACATAAACTACAGAAAATGTAACCCACTGTATAAGTAGGGCAGACAGATCAGTGAGCCTAGTAGAACTCAGCCATAAACCATCACATCACATTCACAGCCGCACATCACACGGAAATCCTATCTTTTCAATTTACTTACATGCATAAAAAGGAATCCTCGTCTGATGTTTGCTTTGGTAAGCTAATGTAATGGAATGCAATGCCATGACGTTATGTGAGAATGATATGCCAGGCCAGCTACGGATCGTTTCCACTAAAAGCGATATAATGTGGCTATCTTTCTCTAGTTTATCCTATTGTTGGGTTTTAAAAGAGAGAGACAAGGCATGGCAAGACGGTAATGTAATATCTAGTGAAAGCATAGGGATGGAGACCAGGAATCTTTAGTGCTACCATATTATTCAGTTTATGTTTATACTTACAACTCCGGCTAAATGCAGCATCCTTATACACTATATACCTACACCTATATATGTCTAGCACATGATAATTTACGGCTGAGTGCAAAGGAAGGGAACCGGAGAAGAAGAATGCAGATGCAAATGCAGATGGAATGTTGAATTGAGCCAAAAAGGATAAAAACTTGGATGTGTGATGTAAGTAATGTAAAAAGGCAAGAGTTGGATATGCAGAAAAGACAGCAAAAGCTAAACTACTATAATCTTTGGGATGGAAGCTCAAGAAAAACTTTTCGCGTTTCTTTAATTTTTACATTATTTACATAGACATAGAGGAGTATAGTTTTTATAGAGATGTACTAACTGCTACTGTAGTAAGTAATACTAATAAATGGTAGAGTAAAGGTTAAAGATATGCATATGTAGATTACAAATGTTATGTCATGTGGATAGTAATAGAGATATACTATATAGTAGAGGAGTTGAAATCATAATGGGATAGGTAGTTGCAGTTAAGTCAAGTGCGAACAGAGCAGAACAAGAAACAAGGCCGTCATTACCATTTCACTGGAGGATATTTTAGCAGGAGCGGAATGAAAGAGAAGAGCTCAAGAGGGTCGACTCACATCACATCACTTCAATTTACATCACAACCCATTGCACCACATTCCAGCTAGGGAAAAGGAGCATCCAGGGCATCAGGGCAGGCAGGATAAAACCAGTAGACAAGAAAGATGTGACTTCATTTTGAGTCTTCTTCGACTCTTTACTCAAGTCAAGTGAGGAGGAGAGGAAGAAGATGAGAAATATCTACGAGCTGCAGGAAAAACTCAAAAAACTGCCGACTGCCACACATTTCCTGTGGCAGTTATCTTGTAGTAACTTGGCAGAAAAGTTGTTGGCAAAAGCTACGACTTGTTCCTACTATACCTTTCTTATTAGTATACTAGACTAGTTGTAGTGTAGCTTGTTGTATGTAAGTAGTACATAGTGTGGGTTAAGTAAGGCTACTGCTAACTATGTACATCCATTCGTTTTACTAAACTTACATCGCATTCAACAATCAGACAAGACAGCTGAGAAGAGATATAGGCAAAGTCAAATTCCACTATTCACCATTCACTTCAATACTTTGACTGCATTTACAAAGCAAAACCATAAAGACACGACATCGACGAGAGATTGGAATGCTGAATACTTTAGCTAATGTTACCAACTCCCACTTGACTATTCAGTCTTACTAACTAACAAATGTATTTCTATCCTATATTTTTTATTTATATTTATACACTAACTATAGCTCCTAGGTAGATTTCTTCAAGCCTACAAAAACATTTCCTCGTCTCTTATTTGCTTTTCTTTTTTTCCCGATTCATTCCAAGTTTTATTACAGGGTTAGTAGTATCTTTACAGAATTTGGCACGATGTGCTTAATTTAGCATTCCTATTTATCAGCATGATGATATGTGTTTGTACCGGAACTATGCGTTACTTAGTAGTGGATGTTTAGTTTGTAATGTAGCTACTTATTAAATGGATTGTATTTAAGTTACATGGTGGAGGGATTTCCATCACCCTGTAAAGTGCACTAAGTATCTCAATTTTGCTCTTAACGATGCCAATCTAAACTAAAGGATATGCCATTGCAAGTCAAGTCAACAGCCAAATGGTTGATACTCACTGTAATACTAATCTCCAGCTTATGCTGGAGTTGAAAGCGCTTTTTCTTCGTCTCGCTAAAAAATTACTTGACACTTGTATCGACTTGGGAGAGGAGAGGTTTATGTTGCCTTTGCTCTAAACTAAACTTAACTCAAGTTAAACCCTAAAGTGATGTGATGTGACTTGCCTACTTAGTTTTTTGCTCCTGTCTCCGACGAAAATAAGGCGAGTGTTTTGCAAAGAGGGGATGAGATCCGATGGTGCAGAGTGGAAAGAATTTATCACACATACATACATATTTACTGTTGTTACTCTTTTTTCAACGTGCTGAAGGAAAATCTCATAAGAACACTGTTGTTTCATGCATGCGTGTCTTAAATAAATATTCTTCTCAAACATCAACCACATCCTTACATCCACCATCCAATGAGCTTTTTTCCTAATCGTCTGGAAAGAAGAAAATGTGTAATAATAACAAGATATACTCATTCAAACTCATATTTAGCTAGCTAATAGTTACTTGAGAATCAAATTGCTTAATTGTTTTTATCATGTTTAGTGAATTGAGACAATAAAACCGAAGAAAGATTATATTGTTCTTATCCTATTACAATGGCTTCCCTTATGTTCCCATTTTCTTGGTACTACTAAGAATCATATCTATCCATATACATTTTACAGGCTACAGACTCCGTTAAATCTTTTCGAACCATTAGCATTTAGTTTACGACTTACACACAACTTTTATGTAGATCTCTATGTATACATCATTCATAGTCTCATTCCTCTGTCCTATAGACAGAAAAACATTCTATGCATTGTACCGCTCTAGTATCTCTAATATAGGCATTTCACAATTACACATTGCATAAGAACGGGAAGTCAAAGGGAACAAGTGTAGCAGAGAGATGCATTCAAATACCCACAAAGTATTACAGCCAAGTGCCAGGCCACGAAAACATAAAGAAACTGTCTGTCATGTCACTCACCATCACGTAATGCCTCTGCATCTCTGCTTTCTCCTGCAACATTTTCTCACACTCCACTTTCAAACTGAAAAGGAATGGTAACACAAAAAATACAATACACCCAATACAATACACAAAGAACGTTTTGACTCTATTTATTTTTGTACACTGTCTATCAACATAATAATGTATCTATTTCTGGATCCCTAGCTATTCTCACTTACAGATATTTCTTGTCTTTCTGTCATCTACATCTGCATGTACCTACATTCAATGATACAATATCCCTGTTATATTCTACCATTTAGTCCATTACAAGTATTATGGTCTTGACAATAACGCACACATGATATCATCACACCTACATCTAAAATTAAGGTTCTACAAGGAATCATTTGTACACAAGATAGTAGACAATGCGCTAAAATCCCTTGCATCTGTATACAGATATTATATCGTAATAATAATAAATTGCAGATTTAGATAAGCGCAGTTGTGGTCAATTCAAATAAACAGGCTGTTTTCATTTTCTGCCATGACGTTGGAAATTTTAGTTAGTGAAACCTTGATTTATCATGTTGTTCATGATCGTGTGAGACATATTGATCTCTTTAAATTACTAAAGCATGTCAGTGATAGATATTTATATTTAGTTGATTGAAAAGTAGTTCGCTCTGAAGTCATGTCATATAGACTACGCATCATTCATCAGACAAAAGTGCGATAATTTTGACGAAAACGCACCGAGGCATAACGAAAGCGTTGTTTGATGTCCTGCCCATGTCGGCACACTCAGCTGTCATTATTACTGTCCTTTCTGTGTATGATTATTAATTTAATTCACTCATCCTCACAGCTACAGGGAGCATATGTTGAGCACGAGTGGAATACACGGACCTTATTGTCATTTTATATAGCCTTAACCCAGAAAGAAAGCAGTTGAATGCATGGAGGGAAAAAATGGTCGGGCCAATTCGAGGTTGGTAAAGTATAGTAGAGTTAATAGTATAGTAGAATTAGTAAAGTAATGCTATTAAGCATGTAGTCAGAGGACGGATGTGAAATAGTTGTGGACACACATGCAAATGTGTGTTTCCCACATTACACCACACACACAGAAACACACATCATATAGCTTGGCTAAAATGAAGTGTATTTGTTCAATTAAATTCGTTCGAATTATTCATTTGATGTCGTGTCACTGTCACCTGGAGTCTATAATTTGAGTTCCACAGCGTATCACACAATCACATCGTGTATGTAGTTATTATTATAGTTTAGACTTGAGTTTACTTATAAGCACAATGATAACATATCCTTAGTAAGTAATGCACATTACATAACTCCCTATTCGAGTTAACTAAAGTCGCTAAAGAATGGCATTCTTCTCTTGATTATAGTAATAGAGCACACAGCCTACACACACATTAGAACAGCATGCAACGAACTAATGTAAGTAATGTTCACATCACAGCTGTAGATTCAGCACTGGCTTTGACTGCCTCTCACTCAAAGTCCGCCCTGTAATTATCATGATTATCATCATTGCTCTGCAACTGCACCTGTAATTATGAACAATGGCTCTAAAGACAATTTATTTGTATGCTTTTGCATAGCAATCTAATACAATGCAATGCCAACTTATAATCAGGCCATATGGACATATCATGGCTACTATTAACCACATTTTTTGTTTGTCTATCTAATATACTATTATATACATATACTATTCTCAACAACCATCTATTATTTCTGTCGCATACCAGAGGCTCATTGTTTAATACGTTTGAATTCATTTATTTATGTACCATCACACACTAAAATAGCAAAATTCCAAAAATGCCCTTGATTTCTCTTTCTTGTTGAATACAAAGTATATGCAAGCTAGAATTACTTTTATGTCAAGTAAATTACTAGAATGAAGAACACTTTTGCATATGTTTAAGTATTGCAGAGTGCTGTTTTCATCGGGATAATAGCAGTCACCCAGTACTACCAGGAAATCTAAGATTAAATTAAAAAGCTACTTGTTCTCTCTCTTGTCTCTAGTGCATCATTTGTTATACTTTATTTTAAGTAGGTCTGCTTTGAGTGATGTCCTTACGGTTAGTTGACTACGCTCTGCTTAATAGAAACAAATGAGTTCAAAGCTGTCGTATTTCTTAGCCGTGTAATATGGTCTATTAGGAGCATAATAAATAGGAAGAAGCAGGCAGAAGTAATAATAGTAAATCCTAATCGTGCTGTTCTGTTCACTTATGTAATAATAATAGGAGGAAAAGTCGAAATAATATTTGGACTACTTAGGGGCATTAGTAAGTAGTGGTGTTTAGTGAGTAGATAGGTATACCTGTGAGCCAGAAATAATGACTAATCACTAAAAAGCTAATATAATCTAATGTAATCATAAAAGGTAGCAGGGAGTAAGTCGCTTCCATTATTTTACATCATATCACGCTCACTTCCGTGTTCCCCCTAAATTAGAGCACCATTACAACATTAATTTGCTTTTAACGGAGTAGAGCCAGTCAAAAAGTTGATGATGACAGGAGGAGACAAGCCCATGGAATAATCAAACTATACCTACTCGATATACCTACTCTAGGTAGAGTACATAAGTATATCCCATTATTGTGAAGCTTAACTCGTATCTACTTTCATGAAACAATAAAGTAACGGAACGTAGAACGTAATGCAGCATAACCTTTTGCCGTGAGCACTAATGCTCCAGTTTTCATCGACTGCAGACGAGTAGGGTTAACTTGCTAAACTCAATTCTTCAATAAACAAAATCTAACATTATAGCGAGACTAGTAATAAATAGAAGCAAGCAGTACGGATTCCAACCCAAATAAATATGAGTCTTGCAATGTAAAACGATATTGTTTACGTAGCGCGTGGTTTTATACTTAGGTATATAATATAAAGCTACCTGTGACTTGCTTCCTTTGTACATAGTTAGTTTTAGTAAATGTACACGAAAGAGTCGTATCCGTATACTTATGTTATTGAAATCATTGAGCTTTGAGTCGCCATCGCTTTCGCCATCATCATTCCAGCGGAGCTCAGAGTGCCGAAACTCGGCATTAATGCTCTCAAGTCATGCACAACATTAAAAGCTGTTCAAACACACACGGGGGGTTGTGTAATAGTTTATCGTGGTAAAGCCTACATTCAACTAATAACTACCTACATACATATAAACTATATAGTAAATTGCACTGCCATTATTAGTCATAGCAAATATATCCTCTGGAGTGGATGAGATGGTGAAGCAAGACAAGGCAGGCAGGCAAGGAAGGGAATTAACATGACACAGAGCAGCATGAATGAGCCGGATTTATAAACTTGTATCCAGACTGATACGGACACTGTGTGTGCTATAAAGAGATCTCTTATTTATGTATTACCCTGTAGTTTAGATACTTAGCAAAGTATCATGGCAAATTAAAGATACAGACAGAGATATGGATACAAACTGTTTCCTACCTATAGAAATCTATAATGCTTATGCCTACTGTTAATAATAACCCATACTCCCGTAAGTGCTGTAAGTATATAGCCAAAAACTATTAAGCCCTACCTGCTTGGTTTAGGGGCTGGACAATTCCCTATATTTATATTGTAGCATTTTATGGATTGTTAGTTCAGGAAAATGCGAATGTGTTGTTCCGTGTATTTCCTTTGACATGGCACAGGCTCACTCCAAGTAAATAAATGAAACATGGACATGTATATCATTATTTTATTTGGTAAACCCTTTAGTCTTATCTTTTTTCCATTGTGTATTTGCTAGGAGCAAACAACACGGAAAACGAAGGCTGATTTGATACGACTAAAAAGCAACGACATGACATTAGTCTTAACTTGTACTGGAACTATATGCATCATAAAACATTTTCTATACCATAATACGACCTAAGTAAGTTTAGCCCATACAATACGGTACTTACTACTAATGACTATACTACTACAGTCACTAATACCAGTATGTGTCCAATTTGGTAGGCATCAATAAAGGTATATAGGATTTGGTGTAATATAGATTTCGTGAGTAATTACAATAGCATTTAGCTGTAGTCGGGTGGAAATTTCTTTTATCATTTTTTTTTTTGGCTCTTCCATCGTCTAGCACTCACTCACTCAGTCAGTCACACTGCTAACTAATCCACTCTATTCTATTCTGCGTAGGTATTTTATGTCTGAGGCAATGAGATGGATTATGTTCGTGACTTAATATGCGGCAAGTGCGGATAGAGACTAACATAAGCCAAGGCAGGAGATAGATTGATGGTTTGATCATGCCATGCATGCATATTGCATGGTAAATAGGTTCGTTCGGGTCACTCTTAGGTCGCTTGCTCTTGTCGGGTAGCTTTACACACTTAAGCTGAGTAGAATACTTCCAACTTTGTCTTTTCCTTTTCCGCTCTCTTCTGTGAGTGTGCCGTGCTCAGCCAAACATATCTGTATCTACAGATTACATTGAGGATATCTAAAAGGTACTACTGACTATATGTATGTTATGGTATATGTAGTATAGTACTATGTACATGGATAAAGCGACGTCTTTGGAATTACTGCTATCAACATTCACATCAACATCAGCATCACCATCAACATCAACTCTCACGACTCCAATTCCATGCCAGCACTTCATCCCATTCTATTCGTCTCTATCACTATCTCTATCCTAAAGCCATCAAATCGCTTTGTGCCTCTGCCATCCCAAACTCCGGCTGCATATTGCATTACATCCTTTTTCAACTACACACACTACCTCCATTACTACAAGTCCACACACCACTCTGCAGACTTTTCTATTTCCTCCTTATCGCTCCCGTCTTTCTCCATTACATTAGATTACTTTCTATCACAATGTAGGATGTGATGTCGTAAACCCACAAAGCAGTCTACTTACGCCTGCCTACGGACCTCAGGAATCTTTGCTATTTCAATATCTTACTATCCACCACTATGAATGCAGAGGTGACTACTGGCTACCCAATATCAAGATTCCCGACAAACAGATTTTTGTTTAAGCTAAATAGAGTCTAGATAGATATTGTTGATACCTGGCTGTGGAAAACATTTTTCTGAGTCCCGGTTGCCTATCTGTAGATACTCAGATATACTTGAGCTAACAACAAGACATGTGCTATATCTGTAAAAATAACTTCTCTTGGAAAATCTATTTGATTCTCGGGTGAAATTGACTCTTATGTACATACATGTAAAATGTATGTCATGTAACTATGTAACATTTACTACGTGTACATACATATGTAACGAAAATTTGTTGGAACAAGAGTCTTCACCCACACATAATATACTGACACTCAATCTCATTCAATTCAAATCAATTCAAATCATTCTATTATATTACACACATCAGCAGTTTAGCTGTAGCCAAGATGAAAGTAAGACAAATAGAATTCCATATAAATTCTATTACTACAGACGGATATTATTTCTTTTTGTTTTACATATCATTAGTTAGATTTTTTCGTTGCCTTCTTTGTATAAATACAATGCATTTATGTAGTAGATATGTATCATGCATGACGGTGTATGAAGACAACTTATTATACAGACGTTGTTGAACTATTTATTGGTTCTTTAGAAGTTGTATAGCTATCATTATATGGATAAGCAAGGTAAAATTGAGGTAAAATAGGCGAACCACATAAAATATCCAAACACATTATATTAGCCATTGTCTCCGCCCACTCTAGCCATATAAAGCTACGTGACATGCCATTATTATTTTATTATGCCTTAACTAAACTGATTGTGAGTTGACTGGGCTATACTTTAGAGAGGACAAGGCAGGTACTTTGCTTCCCCACAACTAAATAACGATAAGTATTACCGGAGCGATTGTACCACACATTGAACTGTCATGGTAGTGTACATATAACAAAGATACATGTCTTCGATATCAGGTAATCGACTTTACATTAACTATAGCGAAGCGGTTTTCCTGGCTTCTCATTCTCATCAGATCGATGAATCAATAAAAACTCATTTGTAATTCTGTCGGCAAAGAATGGAGTCGAGGAAAGGGAAATTAGCACAACTAGCCTACACTATCATTTGTTAAGCAATTTACATATAATAGACAACAACCCTCACTCCTCCATGATAAATGAGTTGAAGAGCTTTTTCGAATATTTCTTCTTGCATAACCGGCTATATATACTCAATGATTGTTAGCATGTTACTTAATAGAAGAAAGGATTTGTATCTAGTAATCGTAAGTAGTCTACATAGGCCTAGCATGAGTGACAGCTTATTGTCAGCCTGGAAAAAGTTGAAAAGTTGATCAGCTCTATTGTCAAAGCATGAGTGCTAATCCAATCACAACACAACGTGAACTCATACAAAAAACCATCAATCATTTTTTATAAAAACCAGAATGCTTCTCAATTGTGCATTAGCATGCCAAGGAAGGGTTTACTACAATTTATGTACAGAAAAGAAATAATCACAGTAAAAATTTCTATGCACAGATCCATGAGATAGCTCAATAAAAATGCAATGTAATGATAAAGTTATTCATATTCAAATCAGGGAGGTGATACAATTTAAGAAGATTATAATTACAATGCACTTAGAACGCATTCATTCATTCAGCATGAACTGCGATGAGTTATATTAAAAGTAAACTAATAATATCATGGCCCATGTCACGTAATGTTAGTCATGTTAATAGCAAGTAAGTAGTGAAGCAACACTATGGTATAAGTGCCTACCCATTGAAGCAATGCATAGCAGATGGCAAATGGTTTCAGAGGGTGATAGGATCAAAATACTACATAATCATCCTCCAGATTGTTATCAAGATCAAAGAAAGACTCTTGGTCTCACTATAATTGTATGTAGTAGTATCATCATCATCATCATCCAAGTCTAAATGTATTAGTACTACATTACACGCATATAATATAGCCCACTAGCATTCAGCTAAATGATAGTAGATTTATATTGGGCGAGCATAACATAAAGTAACAAAGCATAACAACCTTCTAACTAACCATTTTGCTGAGGGAAAAGGAGCCGCAAACCGTGTTGGTGGTATTATGCGCTAAACTCCTGCCTCCACTCACAACAAAACAGATGAGATGTCTAATGCTCAACCAAAACCTACAAACTCAACTAGTTGTGTTATCATCTATAACCCGTATAACCCTCAACGGCTTAAACATACGGATATCCTTCGTTCATACTACTTAAGGAACTGCATCCTATGCACAGCCTCATTTATATTATTACGTAGCTTTAGTGCCTTAGTTCATTTCATGTTACATGATAATGGATATATTCTAGACCTATATTATATAATGCTCGGAAAAGAGAATCGAGTCAACTTAAGCCTTTTGTACTTAGTTGATGGGATGTGATGTTGATCCGATCTGCCGACCCTGATTCGCCCAATCCAACATCTACGTTCATTCAATTCAACATCATCTCCTCTCACAAAACCAAAGAATTTCGACGAAACCTAACCGCACCAAGCCAATCTACTTTTGCTTTTGTAACCGGGCTGAGCGGAGCTTACTTAGATTTACTTTGTTTGGATGAACAGAGAGAAGAGAACAAGCCACAGTACATTGTTATTCTACTTACCTCCTATATATATTTATCATAGACTGAATTTAAGACTTAAAACCACCTACTACACACATACCTAATCGTTTACACTCTACAATTATACCCAATACCTAAAATCTAACGTACTGCACCATCAATTCCTATCTCAATCTTATAAAACCACACAGAAGCTTTAAAAGACTGCTACACACTACTAGACCAAGGAAACCAGACCACCCTTGATGATTACAGCTCAAAGAACTTAAAGAAAGGCTTAACTCTAGCCCCAGTTCTTACTTAAAGACATACCCTACTCCTTCATATATATAATCATCTCCAAGAAATAGATTTCTTAATGACTCTTCTTCTAGTATCAGGCCTAGAAAGCAATATTCTACCCACCCAGGCAACTTTGAAATCCCTATAATTCCCCCTACACCTAATTCCTGCTTTCCCATGTATTATTAGGAAGAAACAACATTTTATAAGATACTCCACGTAATTACTTTATTGAATTAAAATTCACATTCGTCAATGATAATAACTTTCCTATAGACTTTCACCAACGGATTTACCAGATACAGCAGTAAAAACAAAACACAGCATCCGTTTTGGATTTAGAAATTAACTACATAAATATATTACAGGATTGTCGACAGTTTTGAATACCTACTCAAATGTTTTCCCTCCTTGTTAATTTTACTTGTAATAACTATTATAGATTTCACATTTGGCAATTAGGTAGATTATAAAATAGAGAGAAAATGTTAGGAAGTTGCAATGCCATAAATATGGATATGGTTCAAAGTCAAAATAGTATATCAATGATGACCGCAGACAGACAGTTAGCAGAACAAAATATACACATGTGTTTAAGTGGTAGCACATAATTTCTTCGCAATGTAATTTGAACATAGATGAATGTTGTAGCTGTGGAGCATAACTGCATGTTATATTAATCCTATGTGGATAGACATGGAAAAATCAGAAGAGTGCAAATCGTCGACAGTCGAGATTTAGAGAGTCGTGCGTGTAAGTGAAGAGGCGAGGAATTAATTTAGCAGAGCCAACCTTCCCATTTTATCAAAGGACCATTTCGACGCAATTATGTGTGTAGTAGTAAAATGACATATTTAGGTAGTCTGGTTTATCATTGGTAGTCTGGGAAGAGTGTAATATGCATAGAATTGAACATAAAGCACCTCGTAAGAAGTAGAGACATGACACGACGACTAATTGCCAAGCGTAAACAAAATTTACCTACTGGAAAAGTCTTGGTATATAGGGATGGATGTAACATGTATGTTAAATAGTTGGAGGGAAGATGCTGAAAGTAACTAAATATGTGTATCAGGACGGAGAGACAGTTGAATTGAACACAACTCAAGTAAATCAAAACAAGATAAAAGAATGAGGGAAGTTTTTCCTCTCGGAAAGTAGAAAAAGAGTCCTTGGGTTGGTTGGCTTTACTCTTTTTACTTGTTTAAGCATCGTGAGTTAAGTTAGAGTCCGTTTTGGCAAAGTGAAGCATAACATTAGTCTTGTCCTGTCTCCTCTAGGTTTATTGTAGTTTATTTGCCTTGTATCACATTTGCATCGCATCACTTGAATAAATTGCATGCTCACCCACTCACTCTTTTTTCAATGAACTTCTATTGTTGCAACGTTTCATATGGATGTAAATGGTTACTAGAGACTAACTACATGGCAAATTCACATTATAGAGTAGAGCACAAAGGACAATGTTCGTAAATGATGTACCTAGTAGGCACCTATTCATCTATATAATATTATAAAAGTGTAATGGTTAAGTTAACTTTGTAGATAGGCACAGTCATCGCATCCTTGACAAAAAATCTTTGCAGAAAATTCAAAGTATAGCATGGCTCTACCTCCTCCGTGTAAAAAATGGAAGACAAGAGCAGAGGACCGTGATAAGAAGAGGACAGACTTATTCATCTTCACGCTTCGTGGATTTCGTAATATGCTCCTGAATTGCATCTTTCTTACATTATTACATTATACAGCCAACTTCCCGTCTTTTCTTCTCCTTGTATCAAAAGAATTTTTTTGTGCTATTATATTCTATTATGCAGTGAGCACAGGAGATTTGAGTTGGTAAGTTAAGTTGTTTGGCTGGTATGCTTGGTGGTCAACTCATAGTGAGCCTCACAATAAAGAAATCCAACTATTAGTATATACTAGTCTAATAGTTTAAGTGCAGCCAACAATAAGTTTAACCAAAAGCCAGGCCACCGACATCTTAAAGGTAACTAATAAGTAGTAGCTATCTACCTAACTCCACACAACAGTCATAATGATAATCTTATCTAGAGCGCAATTAAATTAAGCCATTATTACCATTAAACCTAACAACACGCTGAAACGCTCCATTATATTTGCTTTGAAGCGACTCTCACAACTATTCACTGGGAATTTGCAAACAACTCGAATAAAGCTCTGCATGTACTAACAATTTATTTATTACTTTACGAGCACGCCATGCCTTTAGCAATACATTACATTGCCACACAGGACACAACAGACACACCAAACTTCACTAACTTGACTAATAGTATGTAAACCGACCAGTATGTACTACTCTAATACACATTCCAAACTCACCACAAACAATAATATCATGTACAACACAGTCCACTAATAATATACCGACTAAACTCAACATACCTCCGACCACATTAACAATTTTTATCCACCTCCATTACAGACTCATTTGATTATTAATATTATTTTAATGAACTACCTTGTATTTCCCTTCTATGTAACTACTCCAATGCCCATTTAAACTCCAATATTTCTATCGTAAAAAACTTCCTTCTCACCCTTTCAACTTCCTCTACAATGTTTCTGCATCCTACATCCACTCTCCTTTGTTAATGAGCTCAATTACAACATTTCTGTGAATAATGGCTTTTATACCAATCGCTTCGCATGACATTCTGGGTGACCCACCACATTGTTTACAACAAAAACTAATGACTTTCCTATGCTTCCCATTCATGAATTATTTATTGACAGAGTACCCGCATTAAACATGCATACATACCACTCAAGCCTTTACAAAGTCAACAGCCTATCATTAAGCAACAGAAAATAGTAGAAAAACATTATGGTCAAATATAATTTAATTGACTATGATTTTATCATATCAAAATAGGTCAGTTCAAAATATCAAATATTTATTGAGTTATATTATCTTCTGGATCACGATAAACACGACGATGGCAGATTTTTTCAGTAACAATTTTTCGAAGAATATAGAAGTTAAAAGGAGTATTCATAATTCATATTATTCATTCATTCATAATTTTACACAAGAATTAATCAGTCTCGCAAGTTAATTGAATGTTACAGAACGATTGCCGTGAGAAGACCTAAATTATCATCTATATTGCTAAATACTGTCTGTCTAAATTAATACAATACGGTGACGCAATAATGTTTTCCCTGAATAAATTCTATTGACGTATCTTAAGAAGCCTCTCCATATTATGTACTCCAAAAATCAGCCAGCGCCAGAATTTTAGTCTGGTTTGTTAAGCTGTCAAAGGTAGTGATAGGTAGCCTAGAAAAGAATCCTTCCAAAATCACACGAGCAAAAAGTATCTAGGTAAGTTTTTATGTGAATTCATAGGTGGAATGACAAAGGAGGATTTTGATTCAATCTGAAGGATTAAGATCTTTGTGTAGGTGTTTAGAGAATAATAAAAAAGGAAAAAAAAGGATTCTTTTGTTGCTATTCGTGGACCCTTGTGAAGTCAAGTTGAGCATTCCACTGAGTCTGTATATAGAGATAAATAAATTTATTCTCTATTAGATTATCTTTTATTTGCGATGTGTACAATTACGGAGTATGACTATCAGTGTGTCTGGACTTGTTGTGTGTATTACATAAACTATAGATTACATAGCAGTGGCAAGTGAGTGAGTAACTTGAGAACATAATACATCATCGTCATTCTTGTTCCACTCAAGAGAAACTAATAGCAGCACACACACGGTGAGAAAGAGCTAGTGCCATTGTACACATTACTGCAGAGATGCAGACAGGTAGTCAAGAATAAAAGAGTTTTTTTACGTCCCGTGCAATAACTTCACACACTTGTTAAAGTTATGAGTTGATGTTGAAGGAGTGGTTTGGTGTAGCCTTACCTTACTTTATCTACTACACTGGCTGTGTAGATTTTACTTTTACTACTACTTGACTCCTATATGACTACAAAGAGTAAATAGAAAAGTTGGAAAAGGACATATATATAGTCAAGCTATTCAATTCAATTCACAAACAATTTCAATTGAGCCCTCCTACTTTTTTCCATGTCTACACTACTTACTATTTGCCTTCATAAAGCCATGAACAACAATGCTCGAGCTCACCATAGCTAACGTGGGCAATAACTTTACTTTAGTGCATTTTATCTTGAATGTGTAATAGCTCAGGGTGATTTTAACTCTCAATTCTATTTAGTTTTCCACTTTAAACTTTTCTTATGCACTGCCACTGGAAATGAACTGTTGGGGAATTTGAATTTTTCTTGTTTTCCACTTTCTTGAATACCCTGTAAGCACCCGCTTTATTTCCCGAAATAAGATGACATGAAGAAAATTGCTTTGCGAGGGGTTCTGTGTTGTTCTGCTGTGTCGACAACGACAATGGATTGTGTACATTGTAAATGACTCCTGCTGGGCTATCTGAATTTTGTGACTCTCGGCTCTCACTCCTCACAGTCACTCTTCCATTCTATAAAATAGTCATACTCTCTAACTTACCTATCTACCTAGGTAGCTTTTGTTTGGCAAATCCACTGGGTATATCACGTACCACTATGCACAAAACTTCAGGTTGCAACAACCTTTGTACTTGTGTAATATGGCATAAGTTCATAATTTTATAAAGTACTCTTTAGATCAGTACAGAAAGCTACATCACTATCACACACTCTTTTACTATACTAAACACATTCAACTACTAAAAGAATAAAGAACTTATACAAAGAAGTTATACTTTTCTGCACACAAGTTCTGTTAGCATATAATATAGTAGTATATAGTGTAACAAGAATGTTTCAATAAATGTATGTACAATGGTACAGATAGTGCATGCATAACAAAATTATATAGTGTCTATCTGTAAATAGAAAATTCTTTTGCGCTTGTGTGATGTTATGTGATAAAATATAATTCAAAAAGAAATGTATCTACAGAGATGCTATATAGATAGTATGGTGATGTGTGATGGTATAGTTGAATAAAGAGGTAATGTTGTGACTGTGAAAAGGCGAAAAAAGCGAGGCGAGGGAATTTTACATTACATTAGTTAGAGTATACAGTGGTGAACAAGAATAGTGGTAAGTTGGTAAGGTAGTGTAGCGATTTGAGTTGACTAGACTGCAAAGAACATATTTCTTCCGAGAAGAAGGAAAATGGAAATGTTCCTTCCTTTGCAAGTGGTGCAGAACAAAGTTGAAAAAATTTCAATACATTATTTCCCATTTTCATCCCACCCGCTTCTTCTCCTTTGGGCTCACTTCCCATGACTTTCCTAGGGTTACGCTTTGACTATTTCACCTAAGAAACGACCAGAAAGGATTTCATCTTAAATGTCCCTAGCTCTCTATATTTCCTATAGAGCGACAATAAGAGAAAAGGAAGCTACTATGTAATAAATTGGGGTATAAGTCTCTGCCTTTTTTCCTATTCTTAAACTAATGTTAAGCTAAGGAAGGGCAAAATGTAACTTTCTCTCGCTCTCTCGGATTTGCTTTCCCAAAGTCTAAGTCATGCCACGGAGAAAGTCAAAGACAAGTCACACAAGTAAAATTCAAATCCTACTTTCTACTACTAACTTAGGTAAATCTTGTCTATATTTGGTATGACTACTATGAATAAGTATATTGTCTATAAATACATGAACTAATAGTACTATCATATATGTAATAGGAAGATGGTTAGTTATGAAGAGCAGAGTTGACTTGTTGGAACTTTTCCAAAGAAATGTAGTAGTTTATATAGAAATCTAGTATTCAAGTAGGATGTCCCCAGCCCGTTAATAATACAATGCTCTCCGTTTCCTTCTTTTCATATTAATATGCATGTTCCTCTCGGTTATCTCATCTATCTACTTACTACTGTTCCTTTCTTTGTAGTTAAGACTCAACACTTCTCAATTTATACGTTTAACAAGTTGGCTAAAGCTCTATAGGGGAAATACACTCATCTCCCTATATAAATTATATATACGTCCTATTTACAATACTGCTATTAGAATTAACACGCGCATTACCATAACCCTTGACTTGGAAAAATGGGAATTATTCTCTAGAATACACATTTAGTTTTCTACGTTTTATGTGTGCCTTGTTTGAACAATGGCAATGCACCAACCACTTATTAACTATGCTTAAAATTCTATATACGAGTTATTACAACTTCTTTCCAGAGTAATTCAGCAAATCATTCCAGAGCTTTTAAACCCGTCGTCGCAATTTTTATTTATGACGACCGCAACCCAACTTGCCTCATCAACAGAATTTGAGAGCAGTCCAATAGAATCTACAGTGATTCAAACAGCTTTACTTGCATAATAAGTACTTAGGAACAAAGTTATCCCTGTCTACCACGGCAAGGATATAATTTAGGACATCTATATGCACCTCTCTTAATGCACAACGATAATCATAAGCCATAGGAAATTTCGCCTTCCTATATACTTACCAACAAAGCTGGGTTGACTCTTGAACTAAAGGCACTCGTCTTAACAAGGGAAACCAAAGCAAGCCACAACTACATCCTTTACCTTTATTTATGTCAACACTAGATTTGACTCCAGAAGGAATGGAGCACAGCGTGTATCCCAACCTAACCTTCTCTTAAGCTCACCATCAGTAATCTGTTATCCTACCATTGTTAGTTCACGTCTCTCTCCGTCCTAATGCTAGTCTCTAAGTACTACATTGAAAGACAGTGGCAATTTCAAGGAGCGAATAAAGGAAAATTACAAGAGATGAGAACGAGAAGAGGCAGGAGTATCTTCTTCTCAGTTAATTTAAGTTAGTGTGCTCTCTCCCTAACTATATTACGTGAAAATGTATCTAATCTATACAAAAGAGACACTTACTAGTCCCTTTCAGCTAACATACTACGAGACACTATTTAAGTTTACAGTAATAGGACGTAGTTCTAGGACTACCAGTGCTAACCACTTACTTATGTACGCACTTACATTACATTAACTACTTCTGCCCTATATACACTTTCATTGTGCTAGGTACTTACATTTATAGAATTAAACAGACTCCTAGTACATAATACTAACAGGTACTCTAGTCTTTGTCCCATTAGCTCTTTATGTCGAGCTGTATAAAATGCAACTTCCATTTGCACACTAATATAAATATAAATCCCCTATCTAGCACTACCACTTCTAGACCACTTGCAATCTCTCTCATCTCATTAGCTCTCCCAACTCTAGTCAACCAAGGTACCAAACTAGATATACAAACTCTAAGTTGATCTTAGTCAACAACACATCTACTAGTTTCTATTTATCTATACTTTAGTTCATTCTAGCATATATGTACTTAACTACTATTCCTAGTATTCCAATCAGTTACAAAGACTTCTATTTAGTATACCTAACAAACTAGGTTAGCATTCGTAACTGTCAAAATCAGATTTTTCACTTCTAGTTTATGTAAATGTACATTGCATGTTAATATAAGATCAAAATGACATTTATGTATAGGTACAACTACGAAAAACGTGTGTTAACAGTTTCTGCAGGATAGGCGTAATTATAGCTTCTCTTATTTATTGCATACATGTAAGCATTGTGTGTGATCTATGCAATTCAGGCATGAGAGTTTGAGCTTTCTATCACGCAGTTCTTTTTAGGATACAATGCATACTAAATTAAGTAAATCTCAACTGACTGATTTTGAGTTAATGTTTTTATCCCTGTACCACCTACATCTACACTCACAGTTGAGGATCAATACTTATATGGTACAAAATTGTATGTAATTTCACAGTGTACAAATGGTAATGGCCTCATTTAAATAAATACCTACCAACCAAAAGGGAGGAGGGGAGGTAAAGTGTTTACTCACACTAACACTCGTGCAAGCTTATTATGCAAATACATCTTTTCAGCAAAAATCAATTATTTAGATAAATACAGACTAAAGTGAGTGTGGAAAGTGGGTAGTATTCATCCTGCTACTACTATAACCAATGCTGTTAGGTTTACGAGAAACTTATACATAACAGGAGTAAATTGTACTTTTATATTCAACTTATAACTATTCTCTGCATTCGAATACCTTCTTTACAGAAAATAATATATGACTGACACAGTATAGAACAACAATACTCATCTACTCTATACTAAAATATATGCTACTAACACTACGAATCTACTTATATGTAGTGACGTGAGCTTTTGTTTGAGATGAAGCTTCTGTTTTGCATAATAGCCTTTTTATCCACTACAGACACAACACATTCATGCAGATTCACTATACAATTGAAACATACATTTATTTTATGGAACCACAATTTCAAGGAATCTTAAACTCTCCTGATGTGCATTCCATATAGTGCATACAAGAAAAAATTGAATTGTGCTTATTTATTTATTTATTTATACAACGGAAAAAGCAGCAACTTAAACAAGAAAATCTAATAAAAAAGCTAATAATAATTATTGTTATTTCTTTTAGATCAAAAGTAAATGGTAAATAAATAATTTTTGAATTCTTTTGAATTTGCTATTACAAGTTTTAGGAAAACTTGAGAAACTGTGCTTTTGTTTTCCAAAATTGTTTTTTAACTTAAGTATAATTTTTAAACTGTCACTTAGCCAATTGATATTTTATGCATGATAATTTATTACGAAGGGATTTATAGTAAAGTTCGAGTATAGCCACTGGGGTAAATAGATTGTGGTTGGAACTAGCCTATTAATGTCAAAAATAGAATAATTACATCATTATATAAAGTTAGCATATTGTTTTGGGGAAACTGTCACTATTGTTGACAGCTTTGCTTCGGTTGTGGGCTGAAAAGTATACTGGAGCTTTAACAGGTTTATAAATATACATTATATCTATTTGTGTGAAGGTAGTCTGTGATGAACACGGTTGACTGAGTTCTAATCCAGAAGATAGGTAATAAGTCTCTTTGTCTGGTGGAAGAGAATAAAACTGAATGTAGATTTACATTTGTAATAATGGGAGCAGTGGAGATATATTAGAGGCGGTCTATCATCAACAGTGACAAGAACAGAAGGAGGATTAAATTGTGAAGGGCAGATGAGAAAACCCCACCAGAGGATAAAACACATTATAGTTGAGTGAGTGCATTCCAAATAGTAATCGTAAGGGAGCAGTTGAGGAGATACGGAAGGATTATTGTAATTATATGTTATTACAATGAAAAGCATGAACGAACTTCATTACTGATTGGGCTTTATGGCAATGAAGTGAGAGAGATGAGATGAAAGGATCAATTGGATAAATAAGCTTTTAAAGTACACCAGTTCATAATTAGAAACACTAGCATTTTCCTTCCTTACTTAAACTGCTTATCCATAAATGTATAGGGGAAAGGTATTTTATACGCTTTTGTTTACAGCAAGATATAGATCTATATTCATGACAATACATAGTATAAGATACTTATGGCGTTAGAGTAGTGTTATGCCCGTATGTAAAAGGTTTGGTTAAAAGATCTGGTATTTGTCAATGGAAGTTCTAAATTTGTTGTAGGGATAGGGCATTCTACAATGGAGAGAGAAAGTGAATAGCGTAAGCGGATTTCATTTTAGGTTATTCAGGGGAAGACTGGGAATAGATTTAACCTTGCTCATCTGTATGCACAGTGAAAATAAATAATGATGATAAAGTTTGCATAGAGGGAAAGCGGGTGAGAGTGGAGAAACTAGTGAGATAAAGACTACTAGCGACAGCGACAGATTAATAAAGAAGAAGCGACAGACTTTGCTAGGATATCGTAATATAATTTAATATAATAAAGAGCAAGGAGGCGAGGAAGCTCCGGCCCAGCAGTTTCAAACACATTAGTTACAAATTCATATTCATACTTTCTCCGTGTAAGCTATCTGATTCAGTAGAAGAGGTATCCCACTTGAATACTTCCAACAAACTCGACTATAATAATGTAATGGATTCTGTGTTAAATTATGGAAATGCGGAAGGAAGGAAGAATATAAAGTCACAAGTGCATGGAACTACGAGAGATAGATTGGAACTTTACTCCAAGGTACTCCATAACTTGGATGTAGTAGTAGTAGTGCTTAGTTTGCCAGAGGCTTCTAAAAGACTTGTTACATATATCTTGAGGAAGAATAAAAATGATGGCATGATGGCGAAAACATAAAGGATATTATTATTCCATTCATTGTTGGACGTTGGTTAGGGTGGAGATGTATAAAATATGTAGCTTCTTAGGTACACTTTCGAGGGAACAATATTTTAAAGCAAAGCATATATATAATGCGAGGGAAATTGAGCCTACTTACTACTGCTGGATACTTTATGCGATGCGAGACGAGCACAAACACATAGAGGTAGAAAAGATGAAGATAAAACTCACCATTACATAATGACGCTGAATCTCAATCTTTTCGCTAGCCAATTTCTCGCACTCTAACTTCAAACTGTAAATCATTAAAGTGTAATTTAGTTTCGCCGCTCTATAATACTTACATACTTATATATATGTTTTATCTGCAGGCAGGTCTTTTTACAAATCTTTATAGTGCGATACGTACTATAATACTTAACTTCAGCTCACTTTAAGACTTTTCGACATAATCGTAATTCCTAAGACCATGTAGTCATAAAACTATATAGAAGAACAAACCAAGCGAATAAAACTCTTTTCTTGAAACTTCATTCTTTCTCCAGCTAATCGTAAGTAAGCTATCTTGCGTAGGCACTAAGCACGTATACAATAATGTCGTATACTTAATAGTGTGTGTATAACTGCAATAAGTGCAAAACCGACCGATATAAAATGAAATACGTAACACGCAGGAAGGTACTTATTCACACTAGGCTACACTGAAATGATTCAACTCAAAAGCCTCCTTTCATTGCTTTTCAACCATCGGCCGACGCTTTTTATTATTACCATTCTGCTCAAACTACACTATAAAATATTTCTCTACTCCTCATAGTTTAAGATTCAAATTCAGACTCATTTCAGAATACTCTCTGCTGCCTTAATGGGCTTAACTCAAATTTACTACCTTTCATGTACTACTACTAACTCTCATCTTCCCTAACAATAACTAAGCTTTATCGCATTGTTTTACCATCTTTTGTTTTCCGGCTAACTATTCATTTCTTCATAACATCATTATTAATGCATTAACTGTACAAAATATTTGGAACTTTTATCAATACTGCCTACTCCTACATACTTTACATTCTATCCCCGTGTAGAAATGTAATAATACTCTATGTAACTTATTACAGACACACGTAACTAACCAGAGGAGACTTTATTTCAGATCCTATCAGCTAGACAGGATTCATGACTGATAATTCTGTTACAAATTCTGTCTCATCTTGTCGTAACTAAATATTACTCAGAAAACTAGCACGAAAGTATTTACCATCATATACTATAACTGTACTCTATCTATAAACGTTACTTGGTATATATCTAAAAGATGCAAGTCAAGACAACATATAGCGTAAGTCCACCAAGTCAAGTCATCAGGTCTGCAGATAAGTGACTAGCAAAGCAACTAGTCAAAAGTCCGTCAAAGTTTAGTCATGATCACATTATTCATTTTATCCCCTACTGCTACTGTCACACACAACTTTTCACATTATTTTACTTACAAGATGTGGACAACATTCCGAGAATTGTAGGAAGTACCTAAACCCAACTCTCTACACTCTTGTACGAACAACACAAATATTTTACTCAATAAAAGTTCATCATAACCATTTCAGTTTAATATGCTCTTATTTTTCGTGAGTAGAAACGAAAGCAGGAATTGATATACATAACTTCTGTTCGTATGATATTCTGGGAAAAATATATGCATAATTTGTTAGAAATACTTTATGAGATCGCAGTGAGTTCCAAACGTTCGAAAATCATGACTGAGGAAATGAGAACATGAATTCTTGAAAGGATACACATACAAGGTCTTCTATTACCATGCTGAGAAACATTGTACAGTTTCGATTTTAGTTTATTGCTAATTCAGAATATCAAAATGAAGATGCTATCGTGATGTGCACAAGGTCAACTCTCCTCAAACTGAGTTTCGAATTTGTTTTCGGTAACAATCGATAAGATTCCAACTAGTAGATATTTATCTGTAACGCACCTATACATGCATAGAAAAGAATGCTTTAAGCATGGTAACTTCCCAACAGTTTTACCAAGACTTCGTGTACTGGTGATTTATTTGCTTCAATTTCAGTTTCTGACAAGTCTGTACTAAACGTATCAAAATGAGCACGCAAAAAGGTTAACTTTTGGTATTGGCAAATTAGCAATGATAATGAATGAATAATAAAGCAAGTCCTGCGATAAAATACTATTTAGGCCTTTCAATTTACAAGCACAATGTACTAAAAGAAATCCAGAGTTTCTCTCGTTCGTATTTCATCGACTATAATATATTAAATTATTCACCCCGAAATGAACTACTAATACAGCTAGCGTGCAGACAAGTTATCTTGTAAATAATAGTAAAGGGAAGGTGGGCGAAAGACGGTAAAAAAGGGCTGTTAGAGGTTATTGAAACCAATGTGTTAAGATGAGTCGCTCGCACAATGTTTTAAAACTTGGATCTACTGTCCTAAAGCATGTTTTGTCGTAGTCGTGACTAACAAGAAAAACTCTATCTGTAATCTGCAGCAGTAGGTTCTGGTGAGTATACAAAAAAAATAAAATACATAGAGATGTGAGTTTGCATCCCTGTGTCTATTATACGAGACACCCTGAACTCATTGTGTATTGTCAGCGAGAAGAACAAACGGGCACATGAAGAAGCAGTGCGAAGTGAGTGCCATGAAAGGCTAAATACCTCTCCCTTTGAGCAATAAAGCATCATGCTTATGTACATAACAAAACAAGATACAACATACAAGAAGATACACATACACCTACCACTTTTATTTCTATACATCCCCTATGCTTGGCATGTCAAATGGCAAATTGCATCTAAAATGCAAAATAACGCAGCCTACACAACAGCTCAGTCTTAGTACAAAAGGAGCAACACCACACGGAACTCCACTAGCTGTCATAATAACATAACTTCATGATTAGTTTACAACAGGAGAGGAAGCTCATGACATGACATGACTAAAGCCATTTTGCTCCTATATCTATACTAGTTTGCTTTGCTTATGAGATCTCCTAGTAATACCTACGTGCATAATATTTATTCTCTATCACCAAGAAAAGGCATAGGCTAATAATCCGTAAGAGTTAAATGCTTATTCATATCTACATGTAACTTAATACATTCAAAGACACCATACAAGGACTATTGTGGATTCTCTACTGTAAATATATTCCTGTCTTTTCTTGCTTTGTTATGCGTAATGGGCCAACACTACAAAATGAGCATGCAACCACTAAATAAAAAACAGGTCTTTTTTACTCACAAATTTAAATGACCAGTTGATGTTGATACGCTAATGCTTAAATATCTTCTCATTCCTCAGGTGCTAATCAACTGTTTGTATTTATCCCTCACGTTCTAACTGACAATTAGCCAAGTATGGAGATTCCACTCAAAAATTCTAACACCACATTCATAGACCACGATTTAAATACCAACCATCAAATCCCATACTCAAGTAGTATTATAAAAATTTTAACAGGTTCCAACACATTTTGACATTCGAATAAACAGTAGAAGAGTTTGAACCAACACTATTATTACGAGGTAGACATTTTTAATTGTCTGAGTCACCATACGAATACTTGGTACGATAAATAGCAACAGCTTTCTGTTATCGAAGGGAATCAGCTAAAGTAAACATTAAATTGTACACGAGTGAGCGGCGAGACGGTTCGCTACTCAGAAACTTTAGATTAATCAAATACAACCAATTGACACCACACGATCATACGGCAGTTGTGTAACTATGTGTAAATCTGTAGTACACCCTTTAGATATTTTTCACAGCATAGATTCTTTTATGATAGGTACTCTATGATGTGATGGCAAAATAACGATGAGCACAGTCTTATCATTTAAGTTTCTTTCAGAGCAAGTTTCTTTCACATACTTCCACACTTACTTGTCTACCTACATTGAACAGTTAAATTCAAGGACTAAATAATTGATTATGCATGCCCACAGTAATTTCAACATAATTCAACTTTTGACCTTAACATGTATTTTACGATTAACTTAATAGTAGCTTAATATCTGCCTTTTGCTTCATCCATTTTACCAGAACCAAACAAACATAAAATATTATTACTACTGCGAAACTGATGTTCTTCAACAAACAAAACAGGATTTTCCGAATTATAGCTTTAGACACGAATGTTCATTCTATCTACTAGGAAATGTATTTATTGTATCAATTTTACCATGCATAACGAACTGTTTGAATGCAAGCTAATTTAATTTTCACTTGCAGAAACCACGATTTTCTTTCTTAGTCCAAAACTACATTTGATTGTGAGTTGTGATAGAAGAATGTAGCTAAACTCACCGGTGTAAATATAAAAAATTATAGATATTTCAATGGTTAAGACCACGAATTGATATTTGGGTGTGGAAAGAGCGGTATGCTACGACAGCTCATAAAATTCAACGATATATTCTCTGAAAGTGCCCTAGATATTACATAGTATGACATCAGTGGAAAGAAACTCATTTCCTTTAATCTTTTTATTGCCCTACAACTTTGTTTAACTCTTTGAATTGGGATTCTACTGCTTTTCTTCCCTAAGATGTTCGACAGGGTGTATTTAAGTATGCATGTGAAATAAATTTACCTCTTTCAGAGGGCAAGGGTCAATTATTAAGCCGTTACATCCACGGATACGAAAAAGAATCTATAATATTTGGTAGGATTTTCCCTTACAATATATATACTGCACTCTTGACACGCCACGGTAATTTAACACTTGAAACTAAAAAGTAACCATGTACAAGTAAGCAGTGTATATAGATAGATTTAAAATCCTATCTTATTATATAATAGCAGTAGTGATATATAAATGGTTAGCCTCATAAAAACCAATGGCCGAAGTATGGCATAAAAGCATGAGGAAAGGGTTAAGGACTGCACTTGACATGGCTGGCTAAAGTAAAGTATTCTTGTAAATGGAAAGAAAAGAGGCTCGGCACGTCTCTCTTATTCTCCGCACTTTAGTTGGAGGACCTGAATTTATAGATGAGGAGGTGAGTGGTTATAATGCCATAGATAGGTCTAGATTAAGGATTGGTAGTCGCTAGGTACGCAGTCGTTCTGACAGTGTTATCGCTAATAATAATGATACAATTTATACGTTGGTCGTCTATTATACATTATACGAGCTATTCAATCAGATAGGGCGAACAATCAAATCCATCTGACGCCTACAAATCTAAAGTACAACATACGCTGGAAAGCTGCAGCTTTAGCCACATTATTTTACACTATGATATCTATCATCTACCTAATTTACCCTTTACTTGTTGTTATCTACTCAATTCAATACCTGCACTTTGTCTTCCCTCTCTCCCCTTTCATCTTTGAATGCTTTGTGAGTGCTTAACATAGCCCACAGCTATCTCATCTAATCATAATTATGGGAATCAAATAGGCCTCCTCATCGTAAATGATAGACATGACGGAAAATAAAATCTATCCTGGCATGCCATATCTCCACTCGTACCACAAAAACCTTATTTATGACAAGCTCCATTTATCCTCGTCTTTTTTCTCTCACTAAGCTCCACTTTAAATTGGTGATGGAATGGAGGAATCACGCACGGAACATGAAAGCGATTAGTAATCACAGCGGGGCTTCTATATTATATTATTCAAACTTTTTCATTTTAATGTCCGGACTCTTTTTTTTCACGACGCTTTTAAGGCTTATTATGCTTTTATTGTTGTTGGTTTGTACTGTTACAATATCCTACCTAAGCACGTAAGTACACGAATTATCTCAGATTGTTCTGCTTTATTCGTCAGCTGCAATAAAATTATTTACTCTAATTCCACCATTATCATCACACAGGATATGAGTCAAATCCTTTTATTTACCTTTTTATTAACAGATACAAAAAAATCTTAAATTAGATAGATACTATTAGGATAGCAGTTAATGTGCAATGCACATTGTTTCACCATTCTAACCACTTAATTTCATTTAGTATGAAGATATTAGCTGTAACAACATTAATAGTGTAAAGAGTTTCGCCAGCGTTTTTTGCTATCTTTATAGCTTACTAATTGAGCAAAAAATGTTAAAGCAGTATTTTATCATTGTCACTATCCATCATAGCGTATTTATGATGGAAATCTAAACCGTCAAATCAGCGAAACATTTTCCAAAACACTTATCTACAACAGTTAGAATGCGAATAGTTATTTTTTGGCAATTGCTATGAATCAGTTTCCTAATTTAATAATATGGTATACAGCGGCTGTATCAACCCATAAGGATGCAAAATAAATGAGCCAACACTATCTTGATGGTCAGAATTTTTTTTTGCGGTATGCACTGAGTTAAAGTGTAATTCGAATATTTTGTGGTTTATCTCGGCGATTGAGTGATAATAAGTTATAAGAAATGTAATCAATGCTGCAACAGAATGAATACAGAATATATAAAACTATTTACCATGCCTAATGCATCATGTTACTTGCATAATGCATTAGTAGTAGTGTGTAGGTAAGCATAATAAAGTCACAATCAGTCACAGCATTAGCTTACGAGTTTGCATAATGATATGCAGCTATTATGTGGCTAATGGCATTGTAAGTATAAAAGAATAATAAAGTGAATTCTAATAAACATAGAGTAAATTGAGTGGGAATACCACTAGGTATGTAATATATTAGTAATAGTAGCTAGGAGATTCTATATAAAATACTGAATTACTACTTGCGCATAGCCAAAAGGTATTGATTGTTGATTGATTGATTAGTGGAAGTCACGACTTGCTCACATAATCATAGCTGGAGGAATGTATACACAAACTATCAAAAGGGAATAATAGACACATGTATACAAGAAAAATCAGATTAAATATGCACCATGTACTTTACACCTTGAATCATTCATAACATTTCCCTTTTAGGCGTTCTATAATCCTGAGAGGTACCTAAAGATAATCTAACGATAAATAAGAAGGAGAAATCAATTCAATGCAGTCATTCATTTATAATTGATTCGAGTCGATTGATTAGACATGATGGCTGACTTCAATCGGTCGCATATACTTGGCAGATAGACAGAATGAGGTTGATTTCATGTGATGTGGTTCTTTGCCTTGTCTACATTTATTCGGCAGCCACAAAACATATCTACTACGAACTTACGTATAATAATAATATTATTGATATCAGAATGGGCTGCATCATTTTATATCACTTGCTTATCAGTTTAATGTGAATGAATTAAATTGGTTTTTGCAAAGTGAATAGACATTTTGATCTAATCTAATGCAAATTGCAAATCGTAATTACAATGTTTAAATTATATCCACCGACCACTCGTTTTGAATGGTAGAGCATAGCGCTTAGTGACGTGAGTCGTTAAATATGAAATGTAATGATTATCTTTCTTTTCAATCCGCCAGCACAAATAATACAAACAGACCTATAATAGAAACGAAGGGGATGTCAGATTGTATGTGTGAATGTACAACGCATTTAGGTGAAATTAAATGTATATAGAAGGATAGCATTCATTAGCAACTCTGCTTATGTAAAGTGTGTGCGTTCTTTCAGTGAACACTTTGTACTATAAAAGAGCCTATCTCATCTCACTATCTATCAGCATCCGTTTCGTGTCACTCTCTCATTATCCTTGTTCTTTCATTTTTATACAACGTTGACTTACACTCGTCACGTCAGTATATCATGTTGAGACTGGTTTATATAAGAAATATTGGTAGCTATACATTCTGCATGGACTTATGTACTTCAACTATACATAAGTACCTGGAATATGGCGATATGTAGCTAAGTACCTTAAAATTATATCTGTAAAAGTGTTAAACAAATATTTACATTAGTCTATAGCCGACTAAGCCACAACTTCACTTTGTTCGCATCTGTATCTATTTTTCTAATCGTAAAATATAAGTATGTTTTATAATTAGGCCATTATTCATAATCGCATGGACACTTCATCTATATCATAATGTGAGTGGATTGTATAACACGAAAGGGTATAAAATAATTATAAAAATCCATTCCACTTCATTAGCTAATGCTACCATTTATCTATATGAATTTATACACTTAAAGTATTGATAAATAAGTTTATTTAGCAAAAAATGGGGTGACTAACAGTCAACACATCAGTCACCACAAAAATCCCAACTATATAAATACAAGAAAAATGTAGATTCCATGTGTGTATTTATAAATACTAATGCTTATAAGGGTATGTTTAGCTTATGGGATGTTTACAACAGTAATAAAATTATTACTGAACTTACATGACTTCACTTTTAAAAGCTACATGCATTACTGAAAAGTGTTTACTCAAGTGTTGACACAGTATTAAATAGAATTACAGAGTATGACGGTTGTAAAGTTGAAAAGCAAATTGGCATCTCATGTAATCAAGGTAACCTAATGACCACTTGAACTTTACAGATTGCTGAAGTGCTATCGGCATTCATTCCTGGAATGAGAATAATTAATGTTTGTAGACTTACTGATTAGGATTGAGGACATGAGAAACTACAGATCCATAAATTATAATGTTACAAAACGCTCCTACGTAGTATTTGAGCTAAACACATAAAATGTTTGCTAAGCACATTAGCGATCGTGGCCAACGATAGTTTATGGTTTGCAATAGTTAACAATGGAAATGAAAATTGTCACTACCGTGGTATGTAGGAGTAATAAAGAGGAATGAACGAGGAATCTGAGAAATCGACGCCTTTTTATTAGAAGAAAATGAGTGTACACCCTCTAAAGGAAAAGACACGTGGAAGGAGGGAGCTGATTGTTTTGATCAGTGTGAGCCGAAGGAAGAAAACATAAATAAATGTTGTAAACCGATGGGATGTTTACTAATCTATTGTTTCTGGCATACATGACATAAACATGAGCATCTTGAACGCATCCTTATATCTGCAGTAGGTAAAAATCTCTTTAAGGCAGATTCCAAGAATAATATCTATCTTCTTATAACTAACAGAGTAGAAAAAAATATAGCGAGAGAACCAGTTATTATACCTCCGCACAGAATTCTCGGAGTAATATGCATAGACTTCTTCTTCCCATGTATATCATCTGTAATGTATAATATCACCCAGCCCATCTTCTAATGGAAATTTATGCGAGGCTAATTGCAATGCAAAGCATATCACCTCAGAAGATGCTATCACAAGGGTTGGTGTGGGCTGGGCTCCATGCCTTCCATGGCTTAACATGACTTTTCTTTACCCTGCCTTATCGTTAGTGTAGTAGTTTAGCCTCTTCTCATCATCTTTCATAATAATCCCTTCAGAACTCATCCTGACTACAGTGTGCCAGGCTAAATGCTCATGAAAACCTTTTATTAAAAGTCATGAGCTCCTCATGTCAAACAATGAATTCTTTTTGAAGGAACTAAGCTCCTTGTAGGCTTACTTATACGGTATGATATGACATTCCTTCTATCTATTCCCTTCAAAATTCTTTAATTCTATGCAGCATCAGAATTAAAGCTAGACTTCTTAAAACGATTACGCAACTCTGAGTGAAGCACATGCTAATATCATAAAAAATTTGGACTTTGGATTCAATCACTCGCTACGCTCTACCATCCCATTTACAAAAAAACACTTTGTCTTACTCAATACACATCCTACTACTCTTCCAACAACATATTACACATTAAATTAAGTGAAACTGCATTTTGGCAATGTTTATAACCATTCCTAACTACACGAATCTGAATCATGTACATTTTAACAAACTTGGAGCAAAAACAAGTGGAACAAATAAAAACATGACATTTCCTCGCGCTACACATTCCCTTCTTGCTTTAGAGTAACCTGTCAACGTGAATTAATGTAAAACATATTATTCATATCCACGCATTACTATATACAGAAGGTATGCATGTACAATCTCATTCGACAAAATATCAAGTACGTAAAACACAAATTACACACAGGACATACAGATGAGGTATTTCGAATCAAATTCTGAATGCAAACCAACCAAGACCAATATGCAACCAAAGCAGAAGACGTTGTTAGTTGATAATATTGCATCTATTTAATCCAACAAAATAAAATACAGATAGAAACAGGGCAGTGAGGAAAGGAGACGAGTTCTGTTGTGGTTAGACTCATTTGGCCACATCAGAGCAATAGCTTATGTTAGCTAACATAACATAACACTACCTCACCGAACACTTCTTTGGTATTTCTGCTTTGCTTTCGCTATGGTTTGTCTCGAGAAATGCATAGATCCAACTCTTGCGACTCACTTAACTGCGGATATGTATATCTTCTTCACACTAATCTTTCCTCGTCTCCAATGCCCACAGACTACATATATTTTAAGGAACATTGCCAAAGCACAGAGCTATGCTACGCTTCAGTGTGATGATGATGATGATGAACAACTTGAGGATGAGATGATGATGGTGGCAATGGAAGCGGCGGCGGTGATGCGTAGGTTGGCCTCTAGCTTCACTTAACTTAACATTCAACATTTTAACTATCTGTCTGCATCGTATACATACCTAGTTACACTTAAGACGAAACGAGATAGTTAGATACTATGAATTTCCCCACTTCTGTGTGTACACTCAACCTACCACACCACACAACACCACCAACCAAGCTGAGCCTAACCAATTCAACTATAAGTACCATCCATCCATACCACTCAACATTTATTATTGCTAACAAAACCATACACAAAATAACTAAGCACTGAGTCTGATGTAATAATATGTATTATCCCACTACTACTGAAATCCTAGGCTTATCCCTGTATTTATCTTAACCACAAACTTATAACATGCATACTCACACCACAGCTCTACAACAGATATATTTATTTCACTTGTAGTTTCTAAGCATATAGAAAAGTAGAGTTGATGGGATGGGATGGAAAGGTGCCCGTGTGTCATGTTTTACAGCCTAATGTTGGAAAAGTGGATGTTTTGCCACTCTTCTCCAAAACAGTGATCTGTGCCAACAAGCCATGGCAAGAAACATCATCAAAGAAACGTTAACACTGACTTAAGACACAATATGTATCACTATTAATGCACTTTTTCTTTTGTTGCAACGCTAAGGTGGGACCCGTATTATTGCATTACAAAATTACATGCTCATTGCCTCTTGTTTAAAGTCGAGATTAAATTGCCTACCAACTAACTAGTTTCAGTTGCTCTAGCTCAAAAGACAAAGACAACACGGAGCATTCTTTTTTTAATATGCAGAGCATTAGATATGAAAGAAAACTAGAAGCTCATTAAGAAGGAAGTAGGAGGGAAAAGCTACAACTAAATTACATTTCAGCAGAATATTTTAACGAGATAAACACAATTAGGTATCGTGGGCTGGCTCGTTTCGCCGTCTTTTCTACTCTCTTCCATTTACCTACTTTTTACTGTACTTACAAATTTTTGTTGCTAGCCTCCCTTGTTCATGTCTTTGTGCTCAGTAGCCTCCGAGTGAGTGCATACATCATTTCTCTAATTTACAATGGCAGTTTGCGATAAGCAGTAGGTATACATGTGTAATTTTTGTAATTTATCAATCTTTGGTTTTTATTAGCTGACTTCTGAAAGAAATGCTTATCCTTAACTTTCATACTTTATCTTCATCTCAACCTAGAATGTACGTGCCTTGTTTTGTAGATATGAGTGATGTTGCATTCTTTACAAACTCAATCCCTCCACACACCATGCCACATTTATATTGGAATTCACAGGACTACAATATTATGTACACAAATCCAGGTTCACCTTCCCTACTGATAGCTTTATAGTATATTTCAGTTTTGCATGCAAATTTCAACAGAAAAACCAGTCATGTCCTATTATCCCTAGTTGAATATTAATTCGTTTTTCTTTGCCAATTGCCAATTTGACATTAACGAGAAAAGTGATACGTTTTCTATATATTCTTTAGGTATCTTTCTAGAACCTTTTATTCGTGTGACTGTGCTAGAGAATTATTATCCCATGCTGTACACTTTTGTAAATAAAGCTATAAAAATTTGAATACAATAACACATTACATTATCATATCTATTAACATGAGAAAAGGAGGAAGGTTTTCCTTGGAGCTCACTTAGTTAACTAGCTAGCTAATTGTAAGCTATCTGCATTAACTACTAAAATATTAAATGCAAGCTGTGCTTCTGTCACTAAGAATTATTTCTGTAATATATAACCCACTGCAACCTACCACTTAGCATATAAGACCTTTGAGCATGGCTACTATATTGAAGTTTTTTCTATTTAGCGCACGCACGAACAGGAATTAATTAATTATTTTATGTAAGTATGCCTACAATTTGTTAAAGGTAGGTTTAGGTTTCTTTTATGTACAGATGGATATCTGCACATAACGTATTCAAATGGAATTTTAACATACTAGTATAAAAGTGGGCATTCTAGTATTTAAGTAGTGTACCAGTAGCAATGTATCTTTTAGTCGTACGTGCATCTCACCAGTTTCATCTCATCTTTCACTTATATGTACTTTACTAATAAAAGTAAAAGGAACTACCAACAAATTGAGTCGAGTTAATTCTACTTTTGTACCTACAAGGCAATAAAACTAAACTAAATGGACAGGAATAAAAAAGAAGATGACAGAGATTTGGTACGTATAAGGACAAAACACCATTGTAAAAAGGGATCTGTAAAACAATATAGATTTCATTATGCACAATGGACGGCTATCTAAATCCACTTAGCATATAAACAGTTAACACTCATGAGCAGATGCTGTGAATAAGTGTAGGCATTGCGGAGTAGCTTTTGGCCTCAGCTCCTTGCACCTACGTTACATATCACACAAAAAAAAATAAAAAAAATTCTTGTTTGGATGGAGAACCATAAAGACTTAGCTCCTGTTGTTCTTTCTACTTTAATTCTTAAATCAAAACAGGAGTTTAGATATACAGGACATGTCTCTAGGTTGTATTAGTTTCTATCATTATACACCTAGGTATATGTAAATGGAAAATAAATACGACGGTTGGGTCTCTGTCAGGGTGACAGCTTAGTGCTTGGCTAAGCAACACTCAAGAGTCCAGACAAGTACAAGAACTGGAGAAGGACAGAACAACATAAAAGTACATTTAGTATTTCATACTACCTACTTAAATAAAATGCAGTCATTCCTTATCATACCTTCGGGTGTCTCGTTGTACTGAACAAGTTAAAGCAATAAGGTATGGATGAATTGCTTGTGATATGTGTAGACATCCGAACAACACAAGGGATGGGCTCGATTATTTCGTACATACAAGAAGCACCATCACTAACCATCTCAGACTACAATGGAAAAGTAAACTAACCCTCTTTAAGGAGTACGTACATACTTAGTACATACAAACAAACTCAAATCAAAACTCAAGCCAAACCTGTTGGAAACCCTGCAAAGCATTATTATCATCATTTTTGTACACTACACACAAAACACACAACAAAACATAACAAATCCAATTCAATTGTAGTCGACAACTAAAGTTATGCACAGCGAGAGAACTTGTACATGTTCTGTTCTTCTCACAATCAGTCCAGCCAACGCATCACATCAGCCAAAAACTCTACCTTCCATTACTTATGTACATACATCCTGAGCACAATGGACCACTCAACGTAGCTCCGTCACATCACATCAGAATTACAATGCACATGGACAACAAGTATCAGAGCAGTCAACATGAAAAAGATGAAGAGCCCGACTCGATTGCCTTCTTGTACTTTTCTCTTCCCTTGTCTTGTCTCTCGGCTGTCATGTCACATTCAAATTCACTACGAGTTTTATTCCGAGGATTGCCTCCATTTCCTAACTATCTCCCTATGCACACTCACAATCCTGCTCCACCAACTTTATTCCAACCATGAGCTCTTAATACGCAGGATGTAACAGAAACTATCTTGTTCTATCTAATATAGTTATCTACCATTTTTCATTATTCCTCCACGGCTTTGTCTTCCACATGTATTTATTTGATTGAATATCTTGTCAATTTTATCCATAAAGATAAAGAGTTTAAAAAATCTAAATACCATATTAGGTCATACTGAATTCTGAAATGTCTTATATCAACACTCAACACTATGAAATTAAGAATACGCGTTTTAACAATTTCAATATAGTAGATTAAGCGTAGACAAAGTCTTCACAATGTATTGATGCACATTGCAAAATTTTCATAATAGTACAGCGTTTTGTACCGGTCTCAATGTGCAGGCGATTTATTAATCATAAAGAGTCTGCTGTCTAGAGCTTTGTGCATGGAGATCATTCATTAATTAACTGACAATACAACGATGGCCTTTTATGTAGCGGTAGCTAAACAGAAGAATAAAAGTGCTAAAGCTTTTTTGATTTGCATATAGGTTTAACTTTATTAGCAAACGGCTCACGAAAAGAGATTGAATTGCATTTCTTATTTGTTATGCATTACGATAAAAGGAAGAGTATTATAAAGAAAGAGCTTATTAGTCTCCCGTCAAATAAATAGAGAAACTGATGAGTTTATACTGCATTGCATTTAATCAAGACTCCTCAGAAGTTGCCTCTAGCCTTTCATCCGCAATTATGTGCATTGCTAACAATTCAATTCCCCTCAAGCCTTGCTTACATTAGAATCCTCGCTAGTTTATCATCCTTATACTCGAGGAGTATACATTTCATACGTATTATTTAACAAGTATTTCTATTGGCTTGTTTAGATCTAGCTTACTAAGTAGTACCTAATCTAAAGAACTGTCTAAAGCACTGTATTGGTGTTGAGTGAGATGCTTTCTTTCTTTTTTTTCTATACAATAGAGTTTCATTACATACGGTTACTGACATAATACAAGAGAGTATATAGGATATTTAGGGCTTGGCTGATTAGTAGTCTTGTCAATGTCAGGTCGCCAACCAACACGGAATCACATCAGCATCACCATTTTCGACAGCTACTATAACAAATGAGGATGAGATGACGATGATCATAATGCTCATTTGCATGTCAAATCTCAAATCACATCTCACAACATTATCTGATTTTCCCTACACAAATTACAATAGAATCTTGAGATAATATGGTAACAATGAGAAAGATAAGTATTCAAAGCTATTTATTACACTTGGCAGTAAAACATATCACGTATCTGCGTTGATCCCTACAGTTTAATCTCTTTAGAATATATTTTTTGTAGGGGTAGCACATTTGTGTGAGGAGATTTCCCGATAGAGTTAAAGAGTCATTATGTACAAAGCTTATCAAAAGTCTTATCTCCAGTGAAACAAAACATCACTAAAGAATGATTAAATCAAATTGGAGTTTAAATGTAAGTTATATAGGATGATATAGATAAGTGCCTAGCACAGAAGGTATTTGCATATCTCTTCCAGCAGAACAATCTGTAATTCCTTGGAGAGTGAGAGAGGGGATTAATATTAGTCAAGGAAAACACAAGTCAGCATTCTGCAATTTTCCATGTATGTCTACGTAGTTTGTATTAGAATTAGTTTTACATACGTCAAGAATCCAAGCGTTGAAACATTAACCAAGAGATTACTATTATCATATTACATCTCCATAATGCTCAACTTAATACTAGAGATGTGTAATGCAAAATGTTTGCCTATAGTGTGCTGACATGACACGTTTGGAGAGAGATCCTATTGCATTTTAAAGGCAAGAAGCTAAAAGACCATTCACCAAGAATTACCATATTATCTATATGACTGTAATATCATTAACTTTGGCACAAGGAGTAGGTAGGTAGATAGAAGTACCTATAATAGTGTGTGTATAGTAGTAGGTAGGTATTATGGATATAGATGGTGGTAGTTATAGAGTGGTTGCATTGTGAGATTAGCTTATGAGTGTTATAACTAGGCGCTCAAGTCGGTAATGGTGTTTCCAAGTGTTCTCTAATCGCACTTTCCCTTCTTAACTTGACACTTCTTGAAAACATCTTTACACTAAGAACAGTCGGCAAAAAGATGAGCCAAGCCAAAAGCAAGCTGAGTTTACTTTTGTTTTAATGTTATTACTTACTGCTCCCACCATTATCGTTATCATTATTATGATGACAGTAATATTTACTTTGTATTCCGTCCAGTGCTCACTCAGTCAGCTTAGCTTAAGTGTGGAGTACCATTCTGTGCACCTAAACTCTAAGAGTTGGGATTGAAAATGCTTACAGTGCACCCTTGAATAGTGCTGACAAAAGTGAACTGTTTGCAATAAGTACCATGTAGTCACTATACATTATTTTTAGTTTTACTACCTCCTTTAATTCCAATTACCAAGTCTATAACTTCATTGTTGTTAAATAAATAGATGCGGGCGACAGAGAGTCGACACGACAGTAGGCAATAAAATGAAAACGGCCTGACTTTACTTGACTTGACGCACTTTGTTCTCAAAAGCTGTTTTGTCTTGTCTTTGCAAGTAAGTATTACTTACCACATACATAGACTCTTTCAATGAACTGAACTAGAAGAATAAATCACAAACCTAACTACGACTATGTTAAGCAGTAGAACGTTTTTCATGTCTCATGTATCACAGTCACGTCATATTACGTTTACGTCCACCCGTTTAAAATCCTAAATGATCTCTGTCCTTGTTTTTGTCTGCTACATTATAATTACCACGTCATAACGTCTTTGTCAGCCAGAATTCTTGCACTTTGAATTTGCATTTAAATGATGTATATTCTTATACTTTCGTTTTAATTAAGTAATCAACTTTATATTTATTTCTTCCCCTTAGCAGTTTTATTTTCTGCCAACATGACTTTAAAATACTTTTTCTACCTATGGTAATTATACTAATAGTAATACGCCTGCATAACTAGTACATTACTATTTACCTCTTCATAACCTGGTTTATCTTTGCCTGCCATTTTGCAAATTGCTAACACTTATATACACATTAACCTGTTTTAAATATCAACTGATGAATAATTGAATATTATAATTTTCTCATCTTAATTATAATTTATCAAGAGCTATAACTCACTTGTGATACTGTGCTTGCAGAAAGTTAAATTCTTCCTTGATACGATCGCAGGATTCGCCTACGGTGAATTTAAACGGCTGTCCGGGTTGAGGTGGGCCCTGGGAAACAAAACAGATGACATAATTAGCATACTATAATATTTTGCTACATTTCGCATATTTCCTCTCCGTACAGTTACTCTTGGCACTACTAACCGCACTAAATTCTAAATTTGACAGCTTATGAATACTTATTACATATGCACGTACTTAAAAACATTCATTTTACAGCCTTTCCATCAATAAATATGGTTATTAAATATAAAACTATTTGAAAGGCAGCGAAGGTAGTGTAATAAATACTGCAGAGAATAAGAAATCCATACATAAAACATACATGCTTCAAAACCTAGACAAATATTATGGCTTTGTTATTTAAATGGGAACATCCATAATAAAATCCGTATGAATTTTACTTGCTTACTGATTTACATACAGTAGTGGTCGTTTCAAAGGATTACCACTATGAAAGAAGCAAAACACGCTAGTACATTAAAAATAATCACATTAAGCATATCTAATGGTACGTGCATATTTTTCACTCATCCCTACCTATTGTTTGCCATTGTGGATGTATGTTGATGTTAAGTAGAGTAGGGCGGACATTTTGCAACCATAAGGTTTGTAAAATTTCATAACTTTTAAATTCTGCATAAGTTGTTTAGGAACTTTAGTTAACAAAAGTATCAAAACCAAGACAAAGAGTAGGGAAATTTAAAATGCGGACAAATGTCAAAATGTATAGTTGAGGAACAAAGTAGGTTGAGAATTCAATTGAAATTGATACCATTTAAAATATGCAATGCGAGTACATGCATATTGCATGAGAATGAATTGGACAAGTGCAAGGAAATCCCAAATCTAACCAGTAGACTAGAAATAGAATGATACACACCTTAGGTATATAAGTGGATAACGTGAATTCAATAGTGGTGGTTGGTATAAACACAATATAGTAGTAGAAGAAGAAAAGCAATCTAATCCTATTGAATCCATCTGGATCCGTGCGACGTGATAAGGGAGGGGAAGTAAAGTTTCTTTAGAAAATAACACTAGTATCTACATATATACATATGCTTACTTACTACTTACTTACGTTCCGTTAGTTAGTTAAACTAGGGTTGAGAGAAAGCCGGGTTTTGTATAGAGAAATAGGGCATCGAAATAAAAAAGTGGAATGTAAATGTGAAATAGAAGATAGGAAAAAAGAAAGGAAATCTAAGCTAAAAGCGAGTCAATACGAGAGAAAAGACAGAGAGAACAATGAAATACCCACCACCACTACTACCCACTTTGCATTTACATTAATTCAATTCAATGTAGTCTATAGTCTACGAGTTAGGTTGAGTCAAGTCAGCTCTCATCTCATCTCAATTGGAATTCGACTCGCCAAGGTCTGAATAGAATGAATTAAGATTGAGGGAAAAAAGTTCTAAAGTTTTCCTCCGACTTTCACAGATAAATGAAAAAAGACAAGTGCAATGGAATGAGATTTGAAGTGAATGAGCTGTACTTACTATAAAAAAGAGGGGACCTCGACTCATTCGCCCCAACTCTTCTTCAATAAGTGCCGGCTCATTCACATCAACAGCAGTTAACTTAAACTAAGGGTTCCCTCTTAGAAACATTAGTCACTCCTTTAGGGAGAGAAATAATAAATTCCGAGTGAAAATGTATTCAAAAAGCAGACGGAAGGAAGGAAACTTTGAACTTACAACATCACAGACGCTCCACACCAAAAGAAAGGAAAATAACGGAGAAATTTGCTTGACACGAATAGTAAATGACGGTGAAAGAATGACGCGGCCTATCTATTTTGCATCAGACTCGCATTACATTAAATTTCACTATTTAAAAAACTACTCTGCATTTACTAAACAAGACACAACACATCTACACAATCGGCTACAACCAAACCATCCGCCATTTAATACACTATGATATTATTTCACAATAATTAAATCATAGCACTCATTGCAATTAATTATTTCACGTTTGGAATAATATGCAAAACAACAGTTTTATATTGACACCCTTACCTGTTAACTGTCTATGATGGCAATTTTACTTATGGCAAAAATCTTTACTTCGACCTTTTCATATAACATTTCTCTTAAAAATTAAATTAAAAAAAAGTATTTTCTTACCGGATGACGAGCAGCGGCCGCTGCTGCAGCTGCCGCATTCATTCCAGTAGGGTACATTTTACATTACACACATTTCACAATAAAAGCACCTCCTTTAATTGAAGTGCAACTGTTTAAATATTCGGAACGACAGAAAACAAAGAAACTAGTGAAAAGAAGTATTTTGGTGGTGAAAAGTGAAAGTTGTGAAGTGGGATGGAAGTAGCACTGTTTCACATTCACAGATAAGTAGTAATTTTCTGTTTTGATATAATAACGTGGATATTTGAGTGAAGTGTAGGAGAGTTGGCTGTTTATGTTTAGGAGATATACATGAGAATGTATTAAATGAAGTTTGTGTTTCTTTTGCTTATTATTAGAGTGGAAGTTAGTTTGGTTTACTGGTATTTTAATTTGTGAGGTTGGCTGTTAGAAATAAGTACGAGAGGGTTTTACGCGGAAAACCAACGAAGCAGAGGAGAAGAGTCAGCAATGAAGCCAAGTGGTTCCTTTTCGCTTGGTAAAGTGCTAAAAGTATATTTAACTTTATTATAAGTGTAAGTGTAGAAATTCGAGTTGAGTCAACTAGGTCAAAACAAAAGATAACAACATTCAGTTGACATTTCACACGAATCCGCACATTTCCCTCAAATCCCACAGCTGGTGGCAACTAAACTAGAACATTAGTAGTGAGTTTACTAGGTCTGGCTATATCTTTGGTAGAATTGCACGGTCGGTTTTCGTAGTTTGGAAGGATACGCAGTAGGAGTGTGTATAGTATTGGTGTTTCGCTATTGTAGTATTTTATAGATGTTCAATGTAGGATGTCGGATAGTGTAATCGAACACCGCACTAAATGTCGGGACTAATGGTTCTTCTCCACGGATGTTCTGAGTCCAACTCAGCAGACTAGTCAACTTAAGTCAAGTCACAATCTCACAACCCAACTTATTTCTGGAACCTTGAGGACACTATAATAATACCTAGAGCACGAGACGAGAATGACTCTCTTAAACCTCCGGTCTCAACAACCAAAGGAGCGACACGGGTGCTGAGCTGAGTGAATGCACTTGTAACTTTTACTACTCCAAGTATAACTCTTGTCTTTTAGCATCTATTCGAACCAACTGCTGTGCTCACCCGTCTTCTTCTCTAATCTTACGTTCTTTCACACATACAGTCGCTAAGTACACAAGAGTCAAACCAACTTAGGCGACTTTCTTCTCCAGAAGACTTCCTTTTTAGATCCGCTCCCCGTCTTTTCTCATCCCAGTTGTTTTCATGTGATTTCCTTGTTATTACTCCGTACTCTATTGCTATACTTGACACTTTACCCAGATGTCTATTGATTATCAATAAATAACACTCGACACTTGTCTCGACTTGTAATAATATATATCTTGGTTATATTTACTACAAATCTGCTATAGATTTTGTTTTATTCAATACTAGCACTTATGTCGTTAAGATAAAAAGATTTACTGAACCTCTATAGTCACTAATACTATAGGTATAATTTACTAATTTGAATGTGATTGTATTTCTCTGGTTCTACTATGTTTCACACAATTATTTAGCATAACGTCCTTGAATCCCTTAATCTTCACAAAATGTTAGTACAGTAGTCCGTAGAATATTATTAACAACGTTGGGGAATAGAGTTAATCTTACTAAGCTTTAGCTTCAATACTCTAAAGACAGGATTTAAATGGGGTTCAATTCAATTGAGAAATGGATTGTGTTCCAGTCGATTGCAATTCTTGCACAGACGAATGAATAGGAAAATTGTCGGAGAAATATAGGAGTGCAATGTTAAATTGAAGAATGCTCGAAGCAAGGTTTGAATGTGGTTAATAAAGTAGTTTTTGTTCAGTTTATATCCAAATGGCAGGTAAAGTTGAAGGTATGTGCATGTCTGGGTGAGAGACTAAGTTTGTGTATGTATTGCTAATATATTTAGGTAATGGTAGTAATAATATAGGAGGGCGAAAAGGAAAAATCCGGAAACTCGTGGTTTTTGATGTGGTTATATACTCACGTCTGAGAGTGGCGAACCACAGAAAAGTGGTCACAATACACTCAAGTCAAGTCTCAACTTGACTGCACTCGAGTCGAAGTCTAATACTCGGGATCAGAAATTGCTACTGATATAATGATTGGGAGGTAAGTATATAGATGGATATTGTGTGATGTTGGCATGTAATAGCGGAAAGGCCGGAGTGATTTGCTAGCTAATATTACACATATACTACATATATGGTATTATTCTAACTAGAACCGCATGACCGGAAACCTCCAATATTACCATCCAAAAAAGATCACCGCCCAATAATCAATCTTTCATCCGAATGCGTACAAGAGAGTGGAATTATAGAAATGCAAAGCCAGAAGCACGGCACTGCTCGTTTTTCACTTCACTCCACTGACTCAATCCTTTTTTCTCACACTCGAAATCCACTTACGTAACTCACATATAAAGAGATAAGTTATATTTTAAGTACTTACTACTCCTTTTTTCTGTCTCTGCCAAACAATATTGAATATTGAATATGTGACTATAGTAGACTGTTTTCTTGTTCCTTTTTTCAAATTTTCTTCACTTGACTTCAACTCAGCTCACTGAGCTATAAACTTTCTTTGCGTTGTTCTGTACCTTGTACTTATTGTAAAGAGTAGATTAAACTGAGACGGTGCGGTGTAATGCAATAGTTGTGGTAGGTTGTCGTAAGTGGCTTTGGCTCTGTTCTACCGTGTACTTAGGAGTAAGTAAAATGTGTAACATAAGGAGAGTTAACCTTCAGTCGACAATACAAATGGCCACGCTATAATAATAGAGTGCACTATTATGATATAATAATATAGGTAATGTAATGTAATTCACTCGAAATGCTCACACAATACAAAGCAATTTACCATCAACTCCTTCAACATTCAATTCACCTTAACCACTAGCACAGTTGAGTGATTTCCACCCTATACTCTGACTACACACAAACATAGAGTATTGTATTGTACGAAATATGCCGGCCAGGCCAGAACGTCTCTCTCTCTCGATGGAGAACTTCAACCGAGACGAAATGACAATCACTCAACTGAACAAGCCGCTGTGCTGCCCACTTTGCTTTCCTATGTACTCACAACAATCTATTTTAACTTGTTCACTATAGTGGGAAATACATCCGCAGCACGTATCCTGTCTTATATGTGACAGTCGAAACAGACAAGGTGGTAGCTCTTAGGTATGTGCTTGACAAGACTGTCACGATAAGTTACACTGTTTTGTTCCTTGTCTCCTCGTTTAGGTCCAACTTGGTCAACTCAACTCCTCTTTTTCCGAATTTCTTGACTGACTGCCCAAGCTGAACAATCTTTCAAAGGTTTGCACACCAAGGAAGACGAGATAGATGAGTTGAGCTCCGGCCAACCCAACCGAACAATCTCGGCTCCTCTTTTCTCCGTCTATGTATTACTATCTAGTAGATTTCCACAAGGACTGTCTCAGATCAAACGATGACTATGCGGATATTGATATTGTTCTCTTGGATAATCATGTAATATAATGTTCTTTACGACAACTTAACAGACGAGACAGGCAGGATGATGATGACAAAAGTTTCCCTTTTCTTCTTTTTCTCCAACTTTAAACGTGAAGACGAGTGAGTCTTCCAACAACTTTAATATTCCCTCGAGCTCCCTATCGTATGACACTATAGTGGTTTTGTAGTAGTACGTAGGACAAGCAAAACCACGCTCATATGTTCTATATCTGAAACCAAAAAGGATAAAGCATTTGTCATAATTGTCAACTTGTCACACTTGGAAATACCAAACCAATCCATGAAAAATAGCTCACGTCCAGTCCACCTCCCAATATTAATAGTCGATTCAATATATCGCCTATGTCATTCACATAGGCCTATTTGTGGTATTACACAATCTATATCTGTTTGCATTTCGGGTAAAATTAACTTAATATAGGTAAATACTTAGTTAAACAGAATTTACAAAAACCAAAAATGTTACTAATACGCAGTACAGTGAACGACGAGATAAGAAAACGAGTTAAAACAAAATGTGTGTGCACTCGGAGAGTTTTTATTTCAAGCCATTTCCCTAATCAATGTGTATATTTGTTTTAATGTTTTCCTTATCATTTCCCTGTACTATATACACTTTAGTATATGATTAGACTAGGCTGACTTTTGTTTAACTTGTTTGTGTGTCATGTCATTTATCTTTCGTCAACCTATTTACACTGAATGAGAAAAAGGTTTGCTTACGTATATAATGTAATAACTTATACACTTATAGCAAATGCCAAAAATATATAACTCTTAGAGATATTGTCAAACCCATTTGAAAAACTATTATATATGTATCAACCTTTTATAGTCCTAATGTACTCTGCATTAAATATGGAGTCATATATAAATATGAAAACCCAACTGAAGACATTGAACTGACCAAATACAAGTACTAAACCAAACGAAATGAAGAAACCTATAGTCACCCACCACACCAAAAACCAATAGAGACAACAGAGTTTATTATAAGGAATTCTTCTGGAAATTAAACCTCAAAGGAGAAGCTAATGCACTCTTAAAGTAATAACGACTCAAAACAAAATTGAGAAAGAGAAACCGGGGAATTTTTCTTAGTCAGATAATAAAATGAGACGTCTGCTCAATGTTGCGTTACATTATATGCTTGTTAAACGATTTCCTCTCACTGACTCACTGCTGTCTTGGGCTTTGTGCATTCTCATTCCTTTCGACTTTGACTCGACTTTTGTGTTTACCGAGTCTACTATAACTACACACCGTACTTGCATATGCATAACATTATTTGTAAATGTTTGGTCTCATAACATAGCCTTTTGTTAGCACAAAAAAACGTTTCATTTAATTTTGTGGGAATGAGGTATAAATCCCTATTTACTAGCAAACAAAACAACTTAAGGGAAAAAATTACTAAATTATTACCACATTCACTTTAATATGATACGCTTAACTCAAGTGTCTTGTAGACATTCTACATATTTAAATCTGTTTGTTTCTAGATATAAATTGATGACTTCCTCCACGAAATTAAGGATGACCTTTATCTATCCTTTCCACATCACAACTCTTACAGCATACTAAAAAAACTTATTACAAAATATTACACTTAAGTCTGTACTTTTTATACTCATCTTAAAATAATTCCTACCGTTTAATAGCAAAGTGAAGTTGTATGTAAAATAATGTAGAAAAATATACATTTTATATTGTTGGTTAATCTACTCTAAATTATAATGCTGTATACTGTACTGTAGGTATTTTTCTTTTGTGAGGTAGTACTACATTGTGTTAATTACGTCTGAGAAAATATTTTGTTGATGTAGCGAACAATTTTAATTATAACAAATTGTTGGTACGGTTGTGACAATGGAGGCGTGAGAGTTAAGTAGAGTAGCGATATATCTAATTGGTTAAGTGCATGATATTGTGACTTTTATTTTTGCATTGGCAATTGTAAATTTAACACGAACGTGAACAAATCACTTTGTTCACAGAGTGATTGTAAGGGATGTAAAGTGTAGTGAGTACATGGCTGTGTGCCTATCTACTAATCATTAGTTTTTGGTAGAAGAATAAAAGATTGCTGTCAATATAAATCAATGCCTTTACTCTATTATGGTGTGTCACTTATTCTTGATAATCTTGTATACAAAGGTAATTGCTTACTTTGTCTGCATCGTGTATTGTTATGGACTGACATGATCACAACAATATGTATTTGTGTTTATATGGTCCGTGGAATGAAAAGAGTAAAGTATGAATTGAACATTTACTGTTTGTGTTTACTATAAATGGTTTGATAGCGATTTGATTTGATTGTATTAGCTAGCATGAGAAGCCGGTCGCTACAAGTACGTAATGTACCGCACCATATAAGTTTACCTGTAATTAGGTAGTGCTATGTACTATTTAATTCAGGCACGTTCAGAAAAAAAAACTATAATGGACCTGCCTACTACCCTATACAATTACAATACAAACACAATATACATTTACCTTTTGCAAACCGGATAAAAGTGATTTGATTCTGAGCGAAATTCAATGAATCGACAATAAGTTTCAGTTTATTACCACAAAGCAAATTAAGGATGCTCACTGCTCTAACTCAGACTATACTTAGTGACTATATTATATGTTTTTAAAGGTTAAATTGAATTTATTTGCATGAATCTATTATGCAGCACTCGCAGACTGTGGATTTAGTGCAAAAGTGAATTTCAATTTTTAACCATCCTACCTTCTTCATGTATTAAATGCGTAGGCTTTAATAGGTTCTCCTGCTATTAACTTAAATAGCTCAAGTATGAGTTTTGCTAAGTCTTTTGTCTTTATACGTGCACGCTGTTTAGCTTCCAAAGAGGAAAACCTTGATCGTAATTTATGTATTCGTGTATATTAAGTAGAATGATGCCTTAATGTATGTATCGTGCACATTCCGTTTACCCTCTAAAATATTGCAACCAACAACTCAGTCAGCAAATCTAGTTTAATAAAATACAAATGAGCATTTCCAAAGGACCACAAACCATGCACACAAAATACTTCCCAGGAAAAAATTCCGACGTACTACTATAATTGAAATTCTAACCTACTATACTAACAAACCTAAATGCGACAAAATTCTCCTTTGATTACTCTTCATTTACTGTCATAGGTCCCCTAATAAATTTTCAACACTATAAAAATGCATGTTATGCGAGTACCAAATTAACCTTTATTATGGGTGGATAGAATTAATCTCTCCAATAATTAATAGCAGACCATCATCCTTACACGTGTGGATTGGGACTCTTTTATCAACATCCAAGGACAATTTTGGTTTTCCTTAATGCCCATTCACATCAAATGTACGATAAAAATCCTTAGTACTTTAAATTAGAGCATGCGCAATTAAAAACTGTCCATTACACAACACAAAACCCAACTACCTGTTTTAATAATACGAAATACGAATTTGGAGACCTATCCATTGTTCTTATTTCAGCAATAATGTTTCAGTCTTGTAAACAAACAGGTATATTGCTTTATAATTCCTTATTATCTTTCGGGAACTGGAATTCAACCACTAAACAGGTAAAGATGTCCACACATTTAAATTATGTAAATATTTCCAAAAAAGTATCTTGTCTGAGTTAACTTAATGCAGATCTCTATTTATTTTGAAGAAAATATTATAATATTTGTCATTATTTCAATAGGTCGCTGGCACTCAATTTCGTGAAATAATACATGGCTTAAATAATAAAATAACTATGTTTAACCATTTTAATTACAATTAACACCCTTGCACTTAACACTATGAGATTTAGTGAAGAAAAAGAATGTTTATGGCACTTACATGAATACTAATAGTAGGACACTTGTAAAATAGTAGATAGAACGTACACACGTAATCACACGAGGTGCACAAAGCACATTTGGAGTGTAAGCCGCTGCCAAGTTATTAAAAGGAATAAAGTCTAAGGAAAGGATGAGAATTTAGTTGGCAATTGAATGGGGATAATGGTGTGGCTGGTGACAGCGTTTGTGTGGCAATCCATGTTTTTCCGTTGAACTTGAACAATTACTACATAGAAAGTAATGTCGGTGGTGTAGTAACGTGAAAGAGTGTATGTTGTGAAAAGGCGTGAGGAGGTCTTGTCTGGAAGCGAGTTAGCAAACGACTGAAAAACAGTTCAGCGGCTCCCACAGCCGACGTTCATTCTCAATAGTCGAGTTGCTTGATTCTATCGCAGATCTGAGCAATGCTTTCCTTTCGCTCTCTCAACGGAACTCAATGCATGAAAGTCCTAAGCTCACTTACTTCACCGTCCAATCCAAAGGAGTATGTCTAACTTCACGTAACGTAGTCCAACGATACGTAACAACGTAGCTCAGTCAGTAGAAGAGTGTGCTCTACTCTCCTCATACAAATACAAAATACACGAGTCGAGCAAGATATTCCCTATAGATAGAGACGGAGCGTGAGTTGAGTTTAGTGTTATGTACTTTTGTCCAACTGACTAGCGCTTATGTTAGCTTTGTGCACACCAACTACTACGACTCCACTCGTATCTATTATACGATCCTTTCCTACGCTTACGCTCTATTATTTACTACACTTTTACACTTTGTATAGATTAAATATGTTGCAGTTTACCGATATCCCATTATCATACATTCCTCTCTATCTAATGTAACTAATAACACAAATCCAACACTCAACTACCATCACAATATCTAATACACAAACCTACCTGTCATCACTCTTTTAATGCATTTGATAACTTTGCTCTATATTTAAAATTGCATTATGTAATCTCTCCCATTATAAACTAACTCAGATAAAGCAACAAACGTAAACATTACCTAAGTATGCACACATCCATGTGTTCGAGCTAAATCTAACTACCTATTTGTTTACACTATTTTATACGTTGCTTTTATTACGTTAATTCATAGTCTTTAATAGCAATGATGGCATTGAGACGCTTTTGAATTATTACAGGAAATTGGAATTTTGTAAGTAACTATTCACAATCGGAAGTTCATGATTGTAACTAGTACACACTTGTAGATGGGAATATCCCTGTAATATTATATATGCAATGCACAAAAAATAAAATTAATTTCCACGCAAACATTTCATACAAGAAAGCGACATTTTAAAAAATTCGGTAGCAAAATAAAAATCATAACAATAAGGTTATCATTAGATGACTCAGCCCAAATTTTAATTTATTGTCTGAATATGTAATGATTTATTTTGAGTGATTTATTCGACAAAATAATGTTCAGATCAATTTCCGACCACCCCCAAATTTAATCAAAACTCCGATTTTCGAGTAAGTTTGATGTCAATTGTGGCAAATGGTTAATAATTGTGGCCTGTAAAAAGATCCTTCTAATACTACATTGATATAAATATTCTCACAGTGCCCATCTGAATTCTTTTTTGAAGCAACTTAAGATTGTCAGGTTACAGTACTGAATGAAAGTGAATTTTTAGGGTATTTTCATGAAATAAAATTCCTTCTTTAGATGAGATGACTTTGACTGAGCTGAGGCGTAACAGACAGAGTCTCAATATTAGATAAATGTTAAATCCCATCCATCCTGGTCTCGGTTTATGTGTGAGTAGAAATGTGGAGAGGAGATGGATGTGTGTTAGACTGTAGATAGATCTAGTAACACAGTAGACGTTAGTGTACTATTAGTACCTAAATAGACAACGGAAAGCCAAAGTCTCAAGACCCTTTATTTATTTATTTACATTAGAAAAAGATATTCGTTTCCTTGAGTTGTTTGTAGTTTATATCTGTGTTTTATTTATACAGACGTTCGTTTGGATTATTAGCTTGCTTTAGTCTGGGATATTTATCTCAAGTCTGTATTTTCCACGTACATGTTGCTAGTGCAATGCATGACATTATTGTGGCAAATTGACATGAGTTGCCTTATGACTTGTACTGTATAATAGTACATTCATATTAAAAGGAAGAAAAGGTTTAAGAAATATTATCGCTAGGGGAAGTAAAGGATGCGTCTCATTCTTTTATTTTCATTCCGTTTCTCCATCCATAACTAATGCAAGAGAGCTAGAAAATATTTAGTTTTATATTTATATCTCATTGAGAACTGAAGTAATGTAAAATATATAGGTAGAGGATGAAGATGCTGGACTGTCTTGAGTTTATCCCTATGCATAGCTAGTCCTACTGTGCATGCATGGAAGTAGTATAGAGATGTAGGGAAAGAAGTTTAAAGATGCCATATATGGCACTAAAGGAAAAGAATGATTCTACACAGATAGAAAAGTAATGTCTGTTTATGTATGTATGTATTCTCCGTTGGCTGGATTGGACTCCTTGCGTTTGCTCTAATGCACACTACAGTGAAACATCCGTTTAGTCTATCTCTATTGTATACAATTTCCAGTACCTATATATGTTATATATGATTAGTGTGTGTAACTATATCTCGTAAGCTGCAGTAGTTTTCCGAGAGACTATTCAGTAAGCTGAAGATGTGAATTCAGAAGAGTTTAGTTGACGAAGGAAGAGTTAGTACAGTACTGACTGTAGGTAGGTAATATAAGATACAGTAGAAGGAGAAGAGTAGGTAGGTAATAATAGTAGTATAGTAGCAGTAGGTACTTTAAAGGTATATAAAGTGTCTATTTATATATATAATACTTTGTCCATTGGACAGTATAATATGCGAGAGTAAATGTATATATGTAGTGTTTATGTATGATTATATATGGAATGAATGGTATAGTTCAATTCAGCTAGTCAAGTCAAGCCAAAGCAAACGATGCCAGGGAAGCCAATGCTCTGCTCATCCTCATCTGCCTTGGCTCCGGGTCTCGTCATTGTATTATGGTATGCTATGGTCTGGAAAGCTAAAGCAAGCTGAGCGTAAGCATCCCCTCCAGTACTTATCGCGCCACCGGGGCCGACAGAATGTTCGCCCTTTCAACAACAAAGATCCAGCCAAATACTCTCCACTGATTTCCCTACCCAAATATGGCATTCGGATCGGGTGGTTGATTGCCACTATCTCTAAACTACCTCCCACCCGTCCAACTTCCACTCCACGTGGACTCGGGCCTTCCCTACCAATCACAAGCCTCTCTTTCCTACCTCCGTCCACACCAACACTCTTCCCAACCCATTCTCCATTAGCTCTGTCTCAGTCCACACATCGAGTGCATAGGAATAAGTCTGCCAGTCGTGGGAGACAGCGAGCAACTTGAGTTAGGCCATAGGCCGTGTTAAGAGATGGAGGCAGGACGGAGGCGGGTCTAAGTGACAGCTCGTATTCACGTCCACGTGGATTCCTTTAGTGCTCAACTACACTTTGCACAGCGAGCGTTGGATTTGTGTGCATCTGCTCCTCGGCTGGTTTGGTTTGGCTGATATGATGATGGCTCTGGAACTCTGTTGGTTAGCTCACTTGCTACAGAACGGAAAGGATGTTCAGGACTGTGCTGGATCTTGCTTTGGTATTCCAGTCCAGAGTCATGCCAATACCATGGTTTGGTTCATTGCAAGTCACAGTACACTGGATTGCAGAAGACCTGGCTTCGTTTGAGCTTTAGGGCGTTGAATGAATAGAATTGAACACAGAAACGGTGGTCCTACCTATATCTCCCCTATCTGGACATCTATCTATTCACATAAACGAAGGATTTCCATTATATACGTTTATAAAGGGTATATAGTAGTAGCCTTATTTCTTACGTAATGTTTAGAGTACATTAAGGATATATATATAGGTTGAGTATGGGGAAGATGAGATGGTTATGTTCACGAGTGGTATATTCTTGATGAGATTCAAGGCTAGCATCCTCACGCGTTCATTTAGCAGCTCTGTGCTAAGGGCATCTTCACTTTCCGTGCGGCGGAAATGAGCATGACGACAAGAGTCTCAATCAAGCCAAGACAAACGATACAACTTGGCTACACCGAGCCAAGCCACTGACTGCCACACCATCAACCAACTAACTCTCCGACTCTGACATTACATTACATTGCATTACATACACACTACTACAAACACAGCCTACCTACACAATATCCGCAGGATTTATACCTAAAACCATATCCTCCGTTTACTTTACACAGCCAGCACTCCCTTTATACTTCATGAACACATACTATATATATATAAGTATATACTTAGGTATACTCAGGATTGCTTTGCCATTTAATTTGCTCAACTTCATATAATATGTATTTATCTTGTGTATATGGCTACTTAGACAAGATATGCTATGCATGTGCTCTATTACGAGAAAAGCTCTACAGTTCATTTCAGTCCCTCTTCTTTAGTTCACATCTCTTGATGTTCACTCTTTATGAATTTACATTGAATCGTACACATGCAATGCTCCGCGTTTACACAGATAGTCTATCACTCTCACGCCACGCTATACGCCTTTGAGCACATTCTCTCTCTATTTATATTAACCTTTCGAGACTTTAAGCAATGCAAACCGCACTAACCATTTGCCATTTGGTCACCATTCTCCTGTGAAAATTAGCCCAATGTGATGCAATGGCCCGACCATTTAATTCTAATATCCATTCTGACGCCACCTAATGAGCTACTACACTCTCTGACCAACCCTTCTTCTCCGCAACAAAACTTTCCACTTTATTTATCCGTCCACATTATGAAACAAAAAGCTTTCTTCTGTCCAATACCCTTTTTACTTACACAAACATCCTCAGCTACTATATTAGAAGGCTCTTCCATGTGTCAGATAATTCGTAGCTATTAATATACGAGGGCATAATGGGTCATGTCCTTCTGTGTTGCCCTATGTTTTGAAATGTTATGTTATGCTGACTTAATTGTGAAACAGAATTTTGTTTGCATTGCTCAATAGTATGCTCTTATTCACACAATGACGACGGTTCGTTAAACTTTATAAGCTGACAGTTAAGTTAAAGAGGAAGGAATACTATCCGAGCTAATGGGTTATCTTCATTCCACGAACCCAGCTCAAAGTCAGGGAAACTCTGTCAACCTAACTTAGGTAGGAATATTTGGTTATATTAAAGATTCGTGTGCATGTCTCTGTCAAAACAAGGCCAACAGTTTAGTCTGCAATGTAACATGAAACAAATGCTCTATTATTTATAATGGCTGGACTTGGTACACGGTAACGTGGTGACACTGACATTAAACTGTCAACCGAACAACCGCATTCTATTAGTTAGTAGACTCTACTTTCGACCCACTAACATTTCTATCTCTAGTAACTATCTATATTCATTTGTCCATCCAACTCACATCTATAAAAATATCATAGACCAATTTATATGTCCTTCCTAGACCATTCAGCAATAAATACTCAAAACTTTCAGAATTATTAGATTAAATATTTTATGCATTTTATTTACATATATATAATATTTATTTAATACAATTATCATTCAGATGAAACTTTAGCAAACTAACTCTTCAACAATTGATTCTTCATGAAAGTCAAAATGGGTAGTATGGAAAACTTATGTGAATTATGACATTAAGTATTTGAATACGAATTTGATATGTATAAATAGGAATAGTATGGTGACATCATTATTATGGGCCAAAAACGGAATTGCATTTTGCCTAAGCTGTTGTGAAGAGTTTTGGTGAGTACCATTTTTGTTTGTCATGTGTAAGGTGATTGAAAAAGTGGTTGCTGGAAGACATTTTGTCGAAAGTGTATTTATACGGATGACATGACACGAGGGGAGACAGATTATGTTTGAGTTAACTTAAGTAGTGAAAGAAGGGAGGTTGTCTATTACAAATAAAAGATTGCCGTGGAGCAGTATTAGTTTACGGAGGGAAAACTGCGGATGGTTACAAATGCTTCTACAGGAGTGTTTAGTAAAACGGATATAACAGATTCTTGTGGATGATGTGTAGGGAGAGAGGACAGGCGCCTATCCATGTGATGTGTATATTCCGCATTGTGTATACATATGTGAATGTTTGTACATGCTCACAAAAGTCTCATCTGTTCTGATCCTCGTTTCGGTTAAAGTTTTTTTGGCTGGAGGATAAGGTTTGTTGGTGGGGAGTGAGTGGAGGAGTGCTGGCGAGGCTTCCTTGGTCGGATCTGTTAAATTTAAGATTCGGATTTGGATGTAAGTGAAGTATCTATGTTGGTATGTAAATATACTTTTACAAGTCACCTCATATCTGTCTGTTTAGATAGGGAGTCATATAGATACATATATATAGATACTCTACGTAAACATAGCACCAGTCAGTAAAAAAGTGTCTAGGTATATAGAGTTCAAAGGGATAGAGAGGGAATCGGATTTCTGTGCAAAAGTTATAAAAGAAAAGCTCTGTTCTGTAGAAATGCCATGCTGTCAGTAAAATGCATGTGTATGTATTATGTAGGTAATGTAGTCTCCAGTCTCACTCATTCTCTCTCTGTATCATATGTATCTGTATTTTGTGGAGTATTAGTATTGCAGCCTGTTTCTTATGTAGGTTCGAACTAAGCAAGTCAAGTCGAGTGCATACATAGTGCTTTCATTTTCATGTAAAGGAAGAAAGACGAGAGAGGCTCAAATATGCGACAGATATTCTAAGCATGTAAACGTTAAGAGAGAAGATGAGGCGGATAAGGGCTCGTATTTTTATCACGTTGAAAGTGAATACCTACGATACATCAGCATTACAAAAAATCCCCAGAGAAGGAAATATATAAAAGTTCCTCTTGGCTTACCAGCATGTCACCTTAATCTTATATCATACACACAATATGTACTCGTAGTATCTGTGCAATATTATCATTCCTCCATATGTTCTCTATAATGAAATTTCACCATACAATCTATCGCACAGCTGACACACATTCAAATAAATACCTAATGCTACTATAATATACCTTCTGTCTATATATATAGTAAACACCCCACTACTATAACTATCCATCCATCTGCTTAGTCACTAATAATATGTAAAACTATACCAAAAATGTTATTGTCATCAAAAGTCTCAACTTACTATATCCACAATCCCTTGCACTATAAAATTTTCGATTGCAATAAAAGCAATAAATTACTTTACCAAAATACAAATCCGAATTCTCACATCTAAATTAGAATTTGTTCGTGAAATGCTTGTGAAATAGTGATAATACAGTATGAAATATATATTTTCTTTGAAAAGATAGTACAAAAGGCACAAAAGTTAGGATTGTCTGTTGAAGAATAAAGATCGCATTTGGAAGAAGAGGAGGAAGTTTGTTGTTAAATAAAAATGAGGTGGGATATAGTAGCTACAGTTGAGTAGTCAGATCTGAATTAAAGAGAAAAGATAAAGGAGATAATGTAAGGTAAAGAGTCCGGAATGTAAAATCCATTCAGTATGCATGAAGGTATGTAGTATTTATGTGTTCTTCTTCTGCAGTGCTGGAAGTGGAGGAGGAAGGAAGGATGGAGAAAGACAAGACAGCCAGGCATGACACGGCACGGCAACCCTCAAGCTTGAACCAGAGGAAAGTGGCGAGAGATTCTGTTCTGACTGGATATAAGAAAAGAGACTTTAACGGCAGTTACAGAACGTTCAGGATTCAAGTCGATATTCTTACAGATACAGACAATACTATCAGGAGTTAAGTGTATGTGCATATCGGTATAGTGTGTGTTAGTTAAGTATGTATGTAAGAATAAGAAGAGAGATGCCAAGAGAAACATCACATCAGTGTTGCTCGTCACGGAGTTTCTTCCACCCCAAGGGATTCCTGCCAAGCATTAAACTTGAAACAAGGAGATAGGGCATAGGCAGACACTATCCCATCTATGTTTCATGAAGTAGAAACTGCAACTTTAAATTTAGAGTGAGAGACAGAGTGAGAGAACCACTTGGAAACACGAATACCAGACAAAAAATATGAAAAACCAAGCAAGGTAAAAAGATCATCAAAAATGCACCGCAGCTTCAAAGTGCCACTTAATGCATGTCGTTCTACTCGGGATAAATGAATAATAGTCGACTTGAGCACTACCGGCTTACGCCAACTTCCATCAATCTCATTTCCCACATCAACCTCCATCTCCCTTTTACTTTCCTATCACTACCCAAATCCATTTACCTATTTACTACATTCATCTCTCAGGTGAATTTCATCCTGAACAAAGCAATATTTACAATTGACTTTTTATCAAATACCCATTCCATCAACATCTAACGTCACTTATCCATGCCCACTAGAAATAAATACTCGTGAAGTTTACACTTTCTTTTTCCAGAGAATATGAACAAACTCTTGATATTGATATCCTTTCAATCCCCACGGTTTTATATTGTCAATTTGGAGTAACAGATCCGTAGCTCTCCCACTTTTAGCATCGTTAAAATAAATTGTGTACTGCAGGATATCAGATTAAATCGACGAAATGCTATACGTTTTGATGCTCATTTCATCATTATGTCTAAAATAGATAAACTAGGACCTTCTAAAGGTAAAAACAGTTTCTCCTGCATTTGCGGCCCAATTTACTGTAAATAACGTATTTAATAACGTAATGTTTGTAAATATAACTTTCACCGTACTTTCTCCACTAGAAAGAAATTCATTTTATGTGTACTACCAAGAAATTTACTTTTAGTATTTACTAATGGGTAACTGTAGTAAAGTAAACAATGCATTTCGCTGTCTTCTGAGAACTAGTTTTAATTATTTTCAGTGAAATCTTTTGTGTAGTTTGTTGACACAATTGTGCTAATGCAATGAGATCTGTTTTGAGTCATCTGGGTTTGATGTAAAATAAAATCCTGTAAGCAGTTCGTAATTTTATATCATCAGATTGTGTAGAGAAAAACAAAATCAACATAAAGATGGGTCTGTGTAAAATGCAAACAGTGGTGTTGGAGTAATTGAAGCCGGATTAGTGACTAGAGTGAGGAGAGTGGGAAAGGAAGATAGTGTAAGTAGAGTAACGGAATAAAGGAGGACGGAGAGAAGGAAAACCACATGCTTTATTGATTAGCTAATGAAAGAGCCGGTTAGTAAATCCGGAGTGGCCTGGCCTGTTCACTGGTTTGGTGTGACCCTGGAGAGTCTGATCCATCGCTCTATGTTATGCCATATCCTATCTGGAATCCACATCCATCCATCTCAACCTCATCCTCACCACGTTTCCTATTCAAAATCAAAAGCCCACATATTCAACAACTTGAACAATCTCATTCCCTCGACCAGATCCATATCCACGTACCGATTTTCACTTCTTTCCACTCTTGAGTATTACGTTCCTACGCCCATTCCCCAAGTGTGTTTTCTCTTTTATCCTACATGCATTGTATTCCGTGTCTATCTGTATTTTCACTCTCCTCTGCTCCTCTAGTCACACAAATTGAATTTACAAATAACAGTCAGCTTTCAGCTCTTGACTTCACTCGCCTCCGCACTCCATCTCAAAATTAAACAAAAACTACGAAAGTTAAACCTCTCTGTACACAGTATGGACTTAGATAACACTCTCGAAACTATAAATGGCGAGATCTATTTGTGCATCAATGTACATATTGTATTTTGGTATATTAAAACCTCCTCTATAGATTGTATTAGTACAATATAATTACATATCCAACCTTCCTAGACGTTTTTATGATTTCCTTTTCAAATATTTGGCAAGTTAACTCCGAGTGTAAGAGGATTTACATTGTAGAATAGAGTTGAATTAAAATAAAGCGAAAGCATCGATGAACATGCCTGAATCTACTTGAACTGTGTCTAAAATGTCATTATTAAGTATATAAACGTGAGAACATGTTGGGCTCCTTATATGTGGTAATACCAATGTGTATTTGTACAGTACATAAAGAGGTGAACAAATATTCATTCATAAATTACATAGAAATTCCACAGCTCCATTTACAAAAGTTTATTACTCACACATACATTTACAGACAGACACACTATATTATTATTTATTTTTGGGTTGTCTCTTTGGCTTTTGCTCTGGTCTGTGCTAGAGTTAGAATTATTAGTAAATAGCATGTGAGCGAGACGCCCTGTGGGCTTACCATTAGATTATGAGGCAATAAATAGAAGCCAAGCCAGGGATGCAATTAGATTATCCACGTACTATTTCACTTCCCTCCTATTCACAACAGTGTTTATTAACTCTAGCCTACACAACGCTTGTGTATATTCTTATTAGAACAAATAGAGTACTTAAATACCGTAGCCCTTCAACTATTTCGTATGGTTAACTTCATTCCGATTCCAGTGATTCTTGGGATTCCACAAGGACATCCACTATTGCATGGCAGCATGAATCCACTCCAAATTATTTTTCTACGTATCTCCTACCATATTTGTATTAACTTTTCCCAATTCTCGAAGCATAGAAACATTTCTCTAGTGAATAACGATACAAACAATGATTAGTAGTAGTAGTGTTACGTAATTTTAGTATGTCAATAATGGATACATAGGATTATTATTTGAAGTAAGGGAGCCTTTAAGCAGTAGCTACTAAAATCAGACCGCAAGAGGAACCAAATAGGACGGGTGGCTCATATATTACAGTTGAGACGAGGCAGACCAAATTCATCATCATCATTTGACATATTACATTATATCGTATCCTATTACATTTATGTTCGTGAGAGAAAGAGCTGGGGATTATTTTCTAATGTATTATCTATCACCATCATCATCATCATCGTACATAAGTTGCTCTCTGTTGCTCACTCACTCACAATAATATATTATACCCAACCAGAACAAATTTTCCATATCAGGCTTAAATAGGTACCTCTCTTTTAGTGGCCTTACCTATTTGCTAAAGTGAGTTTGTCTAGTATTACTCCAGCTCATGCATACTGCAGACTAGTTACTCATAATATGATTTGGTTTCACTGTGGTTTCCATCCCAGGCAGTGCAGCTGCTGAGGTTATTAGAAACTCAATCCGGATTTTCTGCAGTTTTCCTTTTCCATGCGGCTGTGTCACGGGACAGAGACTACTTTAACACACAGATCATCTTTCCCCCTCTTTATCCTCTTCATCTTCATCAACATCATCATGAATTCACAGCACACTCCTCATATCACTTTGTAATTTCCAATTTGCCTCTCCTCTCCATAATATACTCTCTCAACTACTATCTCATACTTAGACATTATTTTAAGTACCTTATATTTACAACTACAGCTCACACAATTAATTATACATGCAATTTGCATTTCCTATTTTACACAGTATACCCTCCATAACTAGGAATTTAATACTTCTTATATCCTCAATTACGGTCTGCTTCATCTGTACTCACTACCTCATAATATCATCCTAATAAATGTGTAATTGCACGTAGTTACCTATTATGTTTCCTTTTTCGATTTCAATAAGCATTGTATTGGTATTACGAATTTATTTATTTTAAACATTTAGATTTTATTTTGCTAAATAAATGTATCCTAAACCTATTATATTAAATCGTAAGTAATTGGTAATGGTTAATATTTACTTACAAGGACTCAGAATCACATAAATTGGGTCATTTTAAAAAATCGGATATTTATATGGGTATGAAATGTTTTTTTGTTATATTTCAATCTGAGTAGATAAGAATTTGTAGCGTCTGGGGTAGTGACAAAATGAAAGAGAGTTGTGCATGGATATCTCAACTTAAGGAGAATTAGTGAGTGTTTGAGTTTAACATAGCGGAGTAATTTGGGCATTTCATTTTCATTCCATAGGGTTTGATGTCGTATCTTCCGGTAGAAATAACACAAGTGTATGTCATAGGCGAGAGAGTGCCAGACCAAGCGAAGCGACCACAGGACGACAAGAGAGAGGAGGCAAAGAGCTGGACTTAACCAGAGCAGACCAGAAAGGACCACAGGAAAGTATGTCTGCATGTCAATATAGAAATAGCTTAGTAAAGCCAAAGCCACGGCCACCGACAACCGGTGTGGGTTGCTTTTCTGCCGAGCCTTTTAGCCAACTGAACTTACCCGAGAGAATTCTTGTGTAGCGAGGACCGCATACAAGCCATCCACATGCCTACATTATTGGTTTTATTACGTGAACAGAGTAATAGCAAAATACTAAAGCAAAAGCTAAAATGAAACAGAACATGATAGGCGAGGACAAAAGATCTCGAGTCTCGACTGCAAATAGCTGCCCACTTTCACCATATATAGTAAGGCTGCATTTTAGAGTCATATCAATTGGGTAAGCAGGAGATAGATAGAGAGAGGTAAAAGTCTGTAGGAGAAAGGACGTGAACACAAAAGCACTTGGTTGTGTACTAGTAGATGTACATACATGCCTAGTGTGGAGGTATGTAGAATTTTCTGGGTGCATTCTATGGAGACAGACAGCTATTTTCATTCAGTGGTCACCGTACCACATTGTCGTGGTTTTCTTGGCTTCGTGTCCTTAGCCCTCATCCTTTCAAAGCAAGAGCATTCAAGTTTATACGTTTTCTGTTCCGCATGAAATGTGAAAGTAATGTGATTCATTCAATACTCTTTTCAGATAGCTATCTGTAGTCTGCAGGAGCTACCTAACAAAGGTTACGTTAGGCCTCAGCCATAAGGTATCTCTAGTAGGTGTGTAAGTAGACGCTCAAGTTTATTCCCTATTGTGGTTGCGGAGAAAGCAGAGCAAGTGAAAATTCCCACATAGATATTACACGCAGCCTTTCCTTTCATTTTGTTGTACTAACATGCACAGCTTCACCCACGACATACCAAGACTCCTACCTTTATCCCTACCTATTTATATCTCTCTCCCAACACATGCCCTTTACTACCTTTATCTCTATCAAATCTATTTCCCTGCAATATAACCTGTTTCATGTGGGCTGTAAATGAAGATCTGTCCGACATTATGTACACTGTACCACCAGAATCCATACCTAACCCTTATGTAAATTTCTTTACTACCTACCCTTAACTTACAGATATCCTATTCATTCCACTTTTCTCCAAAATGATTTACATCCACATACATCTTCATTACTGTTCATATGAATGAATATTTACGGCTCCTATACTCATCTACATCCATTATATCAGTACTACTCGATTATTCATAATAATACTGTAAATATTGCTTATTTTACTCCTTCTGCTAGGAGGCTACTAAACACAATGTCTCCTTTCCTACCTGAAATCCAATAAAATTATATTATGTACTTAATTGTGTGTTAGCAACTTTAATTATTGAACTCATGATTTTTAAACTTGCCTTTACTTCCTCTTAAAACAGTCGCAATTTATATAATACTAGTTGAATCCTAGCACATAAAGTGTACTAGAAAATGTTGATTTCTAGCGACTGCGCATTGGCCCGAATTTCATAGACCGTTGATTGGACTCAGTACTGATAGCCTAGTCCTTGCTCATTAATTACAAAATATTACCCTTACTCATTAATTACAAAATATTACGGACATAGATACAAACATTTATTCAAGAATAGTGAAAGAATCCCATGCGCATGCCCCACTTTATGTTTATGTAGAGTAAAGATTTATGTAGAGTAAAGATACTTTTAAATATACTTATTCATCAGGTGAACAAAGCTTTACCAATTCAACTGCAGTCTAGTCAAGTTAACCTTTTGTATTATACAAACTTGTGAATATTTCAAAGCTATGGATGTATATAAAATGAATGTAAAAGTGTAAACACAATGTCTTGGTAAATCAACCGTATACATAAAAGTGTGCACTGTAAGTAGATAGTGATGCATGTGTTTGTATTCAAAAGATTTGATGTTCAAGGGCTTTGTTCAAGTTTTATGTTACCAGGAGGTCCTGTCCTACCTTAACTTGCATCAAACCTCAGCAACTGCTATACAAATCGTAAAATAAAAAAAACACAATAAATGTGTAAAGGAAGAGGACACGACAGGAGAAGTAAAGTCGTTTGTCGTCTTCATTATTGCACATGACACGTGTATGTAAATATTTTATCATTTCTTTTATCTCCTATGAATGTGTAGGGTACAAATACGAAGAAAATAAATATTCCTTATTGTAGAGTTGAAAAGCTCAAAAGTAAAGGAGAAGAGGGAGGTAAAAGAAAATGTTTGTTGTGTATTTTATGAATGTGGTGTATTGTAATATGAAGGGAAATGGGCGAACATAGTATAGTACAATAGTAATGGCGTAAGTGCGTGAACAGTAGTACACCTATAAAATGGAAGGACATTAAAAAGAGGGAGGTGTACGGAGGATGAAGTACCGAGATCAGACGGAGTGGAGAATAATAGCTCATGAAGAGATAAATTACGCTGTTGCTGACGACGATATTTTATTTGCGCATAATGTAATGTACGAGCTCTCACTAGAACATGACATAAGAGAGAACCAAATAGACTACCTTCCCCGCATACTGATCATCTCATTTCATCCGCTTTTACTTTACAACCACACTAAACTAACTGCATAAAGTACATGACATACTATTTGCTATACCACAGGCTATCTAACCTATACAAATAGATCAAAATGCAACCAAATGGCTTTGGGTACTAGATGAACACTTCAACGGATTAATGTTCACAGATGGATGTCTATTTATTGCAGGGACTTTGTTTGAAGTAATATCTTTTTATGTGAACATTTCAAGACTTGACTATTTTTGTTATCACATTTGTATTAAAACTCGGTTTGTACTACAACTAAAGAGGTGTGCACCACACAACACTGCGATGGGCATTATAGGAGTACTGAGCATAAATTAGCAGAGTTTTTCTACATGCTGTAGTTGAGCAAAAATATAAGCAAAATTCTCCTACATGTTGTAGTTTTTAACCAGACAGGGATCAATGCATTGATTTGAGTCTCATTCACTCGTCGCAACCAATTCTTAACTTAACGAATGTGGTGGGTACGAATTCTGACATTTAACGAACTGAACAATGAAAGTTGAAAAATCTCAAAATCGCAACGTATGCCAAACCAAGCTATAAATTCTAAAAATAAAACTATGTAAGATGCTATTACACAACCTAAGACGGATATGATACGTTAGTAAAATATTGAGTTATAGATACCCACAATCTTTGGAAATAAACTTCAACTAAATCTCATGAATTTCAAATAATAGATTGAGAATAGTTTTTAATCATTTATTTTTCCATGTCAATAGTTTATACTTAGTTTCCTAATCAGTATTGATAGCATTATAAATATATTCAACTGCAATGGTACATTTTCATGATATTATAAGAAACAAATCTAGCACTCATATGCAGTAATTTACATTCACACTTAGGTAATTAGATTAATAAATGCTTCATACGCTAATTAATTACACTTCATTAACTTACAAACTAACTTACAACTATTTTCTAACTACTTTTTATCGGAAAGTTTGCAAACTTCTTCATACTGTAGCTTCACAATTTTCTCCTGTTTGTTAAGAGAAATATAAACTGCATAATCGTCAATGTTAATGTCTTTGATTATCCCAGCACTACCGGCGTAATTACCACTTACAACAAGAACACTTCTGCCAATCGAAGGAATAACAGTTTCCAAATCATCCTGATCTAATTTTAGAGTTTGCTCAGTTTCGATCAGCTCTATAATGCCTACGTATTTGTCAACAATTTTCTTTACGACACCTTTTTTGCGATAGTATTTGTCACCCAGTTCTCTTGTGATGACTTTTACTACTATTCCTTCCTTTAACCAGGTGGCATTTTTGCGAAATTTTTCCTTTCGTCTCGTTTCTTCTTCTTTGATTTGTTCCAATGCAGACATTTTCGAGGTATACGGGGCGTAACGACTACCACTTTTAGTGCTACTGGCACTACTACCAGCGTAGCTTTTTTTGGCAGTTTTGAAAATGTTAGTGGACGAACTGGCGCTGGTGACAACAGGCTTGGGGGCTTTTGAAGTTATGCTAAGAACCAACTTTTCTTCTTCGTCATCACGTAGTAATTCTGTGTACTGAGGCTCTATCACTTTACCTGCCTTATCTTTAGCACGGTTTACTTGGGCTTCAATGAATTCACTCATTCGCTCTTCATCATCTTTATCCATTTTCGCTTTCATAGCAAGTTCTTTTTGTCGGGCTATAGTCTCGGGATCTCTGTCTATCCACGTGACGAACCATCCCTTCTCCGTTTCATCAACAGTGCAAATTCCTTCCCGGCCTAGCCACTTCACAAATTCTGTCAAAGTGAGCCATTTTGTAGCATTCATGTGCAAGTGGTTTCGGTCTGAAATGTATTCTTGATAAACAACATTGGAATGAACTCTTTTAGTGCCAAATCTCCTTCTCAGAAGTTCAACATAACCATCACTGAATTCTTTGGAAAATTCATCCAAATATTTGTGAGGATTGTCAGCAAAAAGTAGAAGTTGACGTTGGTGGGACTCAGAAGTTATGTGACACTTGTAACCGTTTTCATCTCTGCATTGCTTTTGACACATCTGGCAATACCAACGAAGCTTTTGTAGCCCTTTGGCCTTCATTTTATTGGCCAAGTCCTTAATTGACCCTTTCTCTGCTTTCGGCATCTTGAATGATTTTTTGAAAACTCAGAACAAGATTTTAACAGAATTCCAAACTTCTAACACTTCACCACACAATAACGAGTTCTCTTATATTCTTGCCACAATGTTTAATGTATCAGTTTAAAAATCTGTAAAAAACCAAATATTCAATTTCGATAAGATATTGTAACATTCTGAACATTATTATTCTAACCCTGTCTGTAGTTCAGCCATAGATCAAAGGCGTATAAAAATAATAGAAACAAAAATGCCAGCTGTCAGCTGTGTTGTGTTAATACTTAAGAAGTAAAGTATGTATGTATAGCCTTTTCTTTACCTGTTATTTTTTTATATTTTGAATGTAAAATGTAGATTTCAACTTTTCCTGTAAAACTGATTAACTGTCCAATGTTCACTGCTGCTGACGTTGTGATCTATTTCTTTCGGACTTCTTTCCAACTTCTACGAGTGCCAAATTCGTTCAAAACATATGTGCTGTGTTTTCCCCCACAAAATAAAGGTTTAAATCTCGCTCGCTTATTTGTTCGCTGCACGTAGACTGTGCTCTAGCTCTGAGCATAGAAGGAAAGGAAACAAAGATTTTGTGCTTGCTTGCTACTTGCTTGCTAGGATTCATGCAATGCAAGATGCAAGAATTCAACAGTAAATGCAAATGCAGGCAACTATATGATTCGGACTTTTGGATTTAATTCAAGATTATAACAAAATCGTGTATCTCTAGAATTTATATAAATCCCAACATAGCTCCTCGAAAAATCGAAAATACCTATCAAATAAGTGTAAATAAACTTATAAATAAATTAAAACTTAACTTTAATCTAGTTGGCTAAAAATCTAATAACTGACACAAACATCCTAAATAATAAGCAATTTTGCATTAAAAGTGTACATTTTAATTATATACTGAGTAATATCAATTTCCTAATGTATATAAAGGGTTTTCTTTTGTCATACAACACTTATATACTTTGTTAATTAAAAAACGAAACATTTGCTCACTGCACTAAAATCCGACAACAGATATATGATATGCACAGATATAGAAAATGCTTATATCCCATCCAAGTAAGTACATTTTTATAATCAAACATTTAATAGGTAGGTAATGATTACAGAAATAAAAATGTGATGTAGTAAAGAATCTGAATAAGTTATCCTAACGCATATCCACTACATGAAACTTAAATAGTTATAATATACCTATAGGCGTTTATTTCCCCTCTCTTCGTACCACTGCAGTATTAGAGTATTACGATTTTACTTTGTATGCTTCAATTCTTTTAATCTTTGCACCCTCACTCTTCACATCCATCGGATCGAATCCCTCGACACAGAAAAAGTTTTTAACTTTTTATGCAAGTTTAGTGTAGGTATCCTTTTTGGAAATAGCCCCGGAGAATAAAAGCTGCTTTGCATAGTGATATTATTAAGTAGAAGTCAGGGCGGAAGAAGAAGCTAAAATCCTCGAAAGGATATACACGTTCAGAAGTATATCTACCACTTATCACTCTGCCGACTGAAGCTGTCAATGTCAATGTCATATTCAGTCTCAGCCGAAAGAGAAACATCACATCAGCTCCGTAACACCGAATAAATAAGATTGTAATGCAGCGCAGCCAACACTTGCCAACTGAAGCAGAGCATTGCTGTATTAACGAAATGAGATTGGAAATCAACTCTCCCCTCACTCTACACATCTCTTCAATTCATCTTCAAACTGCATATTTTCCCTGCGTGCAATACAAATTCAAATTACATAATAGATTCTCGTCGAAGCCCCTTCCAATTGTTATCCAATCATCTTCTACTTTGCAGTCATTCCTCAACCTATCGACCAAACCAGACTCATTCCATTTTCGTCGCCCCTTTCTAAATAAAGATGATAATTTGCTCGTAGAAATAAGTAGCAGCAGAAGGGAGTATTTGATTCAGTACAGATTTCACTACCCAAACGTCAATGCTACAATGCTAATCCTAATTATTGCTGTGAATGTGAAATAATAAATCCTTCATTTTTGGCCAAGTTAAAGTATTCTTGTCCATATACTTTTTAAAGACTGTGCACAGTAATTAACTAGTAATATTCATTAGGTTAATTAACAAAAACTCGCTGTTACAAAAATGTTGATACTAATTTTAATTGTTACAAAAGAATAATATATTAATATAGTTTTCAATGCAAATATTGTAGTTAGACTACCGATACAAATGCACTTTGTCTTTTTGAACATTATTAGTCGCCAATAATTTTGGGCTAAAATAATGTCAAATGAAAAGTACAAATGGTTGACCATGCTCTTAAGAAATGATGTTTGTTTAAGCAGAAACAAATTCGAAAGAAAGAAATGCTTCTCAAAAAAATATCCAAACGTTTATTAGAGTAGTCACTGCATAGCAGTGCCTATAAGCAAAAGCGTAACCTCGTAAACACGTTAAAAATAGCTTTTAAATCCCATGAAAGCATTTGTTACTTGAATGTGTGCATACACTGCTGTCTAACAGATCATTTATAAGTGCTTTAGATAATCAAAACAAACAAAGCACTCGAACTTTCTGTTAAATAAATGGATGGATGCAAATAGATAGGAAGAAAATAATTGTATGTACACCCGCCAAGAAAAACATTGGGAATTCTTTGAAAGAGACGGTGACAAATAAGTAGCTAGTAAACCAATTGGGAAATACTATTTAGTGGCAACTTGGGACTCACGAACTTGGGACTGATTTATCCTTAAGTATTAATGCTAATAGGAAACATTTATTTCGAATATATCTACAACACATTTATAGGAATCGGCATTTGCTAATCTTTTGTCAAACCGATATTATCTAAATAGTTTTTTCAAAGTAGAAATTATTTCAACCTTCAGTAACTAACAAATTAATTATAGACTCTCAGTAAAATTGTAATTTAGGATTTGTGCAGATACAAATAGAAAAACGTTGGTAGTGTAATATATTGCAATAGTTCTATTCCTATTTTGTCGATATAGAATTGCTTTAATTTCTCCACCATTACTGTTACTCAGCTTAAAAGGTTACTTTTTGAACTTGCTGAACTTTGTTATTATAAGTTATCGTAGAGGTTTCATGACTTTGAGAAGAAGGTTAGGTTATCGAATGGTGGTGCTTGAGTAAAAGAAAATCCAATTAAATTCTGCCATATAGTATTTATTTAGTTTGTTTAGGTGATGAATTTTGAAATGTAGATTTGTGGAGAAGTAATCAAAGAATGAACTGGTGAGTTTTGGTAGTCTTTGAAGCATTAGGAATGAATTTGTATAATAGGAGCAGTGTATATGAGTGGGATAGAAAGTAGATATAAGAAACAGTTTCGGGGTAGTTAAGTTTTAGTAGTAATCCAAATAAATAAAGAGATCTGCCCCTTTTTAGTGGAATAGAGTTGCCTTGAGTTCATTTGGTATTAGTATGGTATCGCAAAAAGCAGAAGGACAAGACATCGGATAAACCGGGAGCAATGTCATGTCAGCCCACAAGACAAACATTCAAGACTCAGGGAAGAGGAAGACCTCAATAAAAACTTTCTCTCGCTGTGACTTGGTTGAGAAACAACTTACTGTACTTATACACACTACTACTCTGTCCTGAATACTTAGAATCTACAAAGCATACATTGCTACTCAACTGTCTGCATTTACTTAGTTTACCTATAGAAACTCCTAAAGTTCTTCATTTTATTTTACTTTACTACTACCAAATGCTTTCATGCGCACCCATTTATACAAATACAATGAAATTGTGTATACACTGGTGTTTATACGCTTCAGTGTAACATATAAGGTGCAATTTCATTCTAGAAGTGAAGTTAATACATCCTTGCTGTATTATAAAGGGAGGATTGGATTCAAATATAGATTTACACTATAAGCTACTACTATCTGTATAATATTATTTTTGTGTGTGTACTTTAGCTTTGACTTTAACTTTCCTTTTTGCTCTCGGGTCGAGTTGAGTTGGTAGTTTGTAACGTAATGTAATCCATTGAGACAACTTTGGCAAAATACACATGGAGAAGAGGGAGGCAGAGGCCAAACAAAACCAAAGCATCATCACGAAGAAAGAGCCGAAGGACGGAGAAAGAGAAGCTTACTTACTATTTCTTTACTTAGGTCTACAACAACAGTAAGCCATCACATCAGGTACTTATACTTACGTTATACACAAAGTTGACTTTGACTGCGACGTCAGCCACTATATTCACAAATACACACAAAGTACACACAGACTACATTTTCTATAAGAGGATTCTGCGAGGAGTAAGTAAGACAGAAGGGCTTATCTGCCCAAGAGGACAAACCGAGCCAAGACAAACGAAAGGAAACCAACCGAAAGAACAGACCAAGACACACAGATGAGAATTCGGTCCGTTGAGCTGAATACATTCTTATCCTCAACCAGTTCAGACCTTTTACCCAATCCGCATCCCTATAAATGCTCATCTTTCTTCATGTGATACTTCTCCAAAAATCTCATGTACTCTCATCTTAAATATAATCATATCAAACACACACACAATATGTTTCCCCTTACATCTCTTCAATTTTCTCATTCATCTCCATATACACCATACCAAATCATCCTATATAAATACATACAAAAATATAACTACTTTTCTCTACTCTATCTCTCGTAAATACATTTCTCGTAAAATAAAAAGCACTACTCTGCTATATATACTAAACATTATAATATATTAACTATATCTCTAGTACTATTACTATATTATTTTAGTACAGTTATATTATAGTCATAAGCTACAGTATAGTACTCTTATGTGGCATCTCTCGTTCATATTTAGTAGTTTACTGCAAGTCTGATTTTTATTTTCATGCTCTATTTTATTTTATTTCAGCTCTTCGTTTCCTCTCCCAACCGACAAAGACAAAACAAAGCCTCTTTCCGTCTTTGATGCAAACAGAAGTACATTACGAGCATTACTGGAGACGTAAGAGTTTCCTTTCTTACTTATTGCTAAGTAAGAGGCATCTTCTCCATAAACAAGTGCAGTTAGAAATGTAACTACTCTATACCAACTCTGTGTAGATATAAATTACATTGAATTTTCTATTGGTAACTTTGGTAAGCACTAAGTACTGATATTATAAGTACTGTAACTATATATACTGCTCTTCTATAACCTTTACAACCTCCTTGCACAAACTACATATTTTATTTTATGTATATACCTAATAACTCCTTCCCTTCTGTCTAAACATGCCAACATAAAAAGCTCCTGCAAGTCAAGTCAAAGCTCAGCAAATCTGCTCACACCAAAAACACAACATAAACATGCAATAATATTGCATACTAGTATAAAAGTAGTACTTGATTATTCTATTTTGTCTAACTACATTGATTGGTAACAAAAACGTATCCTGCTTTTTTTAAATACATTTAATGTGCAATTAGCAGGTGCTATTCATCAAGAAGCTTAAAATATTTTTCCTTGTCTTCCAATGATGGAGAAAGTATACAGGGATGACAATAATACACAATCTCCTTCCGAGAATACAGCATAAAAGTTCAGAATTTGTAAAAAATTATTAACTATCATTTTTTAAATCATAATAATAACAGCAAAGATAAAAAATAATATGCATCTTTTCATTAATAGTCAGGATTAATAGTAATTCATGGCTATCATTTCACTTCGATTCGTTTTCAGTTAAGAACATCAGGACATTGCTCATGCCAATCGGGCCAATCTATTTTTCTGTCAATAATTGTACATGTCACATAATAAACATATTGCAGCATTAAAGCGTACACAGTAGACTAATTTGTATACTAAATAACTATATTATAGGTACAGTTAAGCATAAAAGGGAAAACTAATAACAAAAAAGGTCGTGAAATGTGTATCTGATGTTTTTGTCTCCCCAAAAGGTAATTCGTATACAGTTTTAATGGTGGCAATTTTTATTAGAGGTATTAATAATAAGGATAAAGGGAATCAATTGATATCACATGTCAAATACAGATTAAATGACCACGGAACAACAAAGAGCAAACCAAAGCTATCAGATCTCCTTTTATTAGCAGTCAGATGAAACTCGCCCTTCCATTACTCTATTTTATGCTGCTAGTGTTTAAAGGAGGCTTAGAGTAACTACACATAGCTACGCAAGTACTTTGCTTTATACACTCCAAACACGTGAGTGTGCTTTGCGTTTTTTATTTATCCATTTTGATTTGATCTATTCCATTCATGCTATTTTCACCGAGGAGAAGCTTAGGTGGGCGTGGAGATAAGTCCTAGCTATTTTATTTCAATCTGTTTGAGTATTTTTATAGTGCTTATGGCTATAGCCAATGAACGTGTCTCGTTATATACTAAAATCTAATGTTTGGTCTTCTTTTCTGTGGCTGATACAATTTATTCCCATAAATCCATTCTCGTGATGATCCCCTCTGCTGCTGAACTTTAATTCTAATCTCCTGTCTTGAATTCAAAGAGTAAATTGTAGTCCTTAGGATAAAGTGATTGAACATTTTATATTTTCTTTAAAGCTTAATGTCAAAAGAACTGATATTTGATATTAGGGAAGCTTTGTTATTAAATGGTTAGAGGGGAATGGATACTCATATTTATCCGCTATATTATACAAATAGTAGCCCTAAAAGAGTTTTCCACATGCTAATTTTCACAGGCATTTATTAGTCAAATGGAATTCTTCATCACGACACGACACTACACAACCGCGGGTGGGTAAATAAAGCACAAGGGGACGGATTCATTTGAATTAATCTAAACTCTAAACACTTTCTGGATTTTCCCTCTTGTTTACTTAATCAACCTACTCCTTCATCTGCATTACATCTATACAACAATGAACCACAGACAACTTCTCAATTCCCTTATATCCATATCCTCGTTTATCCAAAGGATTCCCACTTTAGCTCTCAATGTTTTCAGTTTTAATATTTTTCATGCAATTACAAATGGTACTGGTACTACTCACTCTCACTTTATTACAATTTAATGGAATGACCAGATTGATATCTAATTACAAGTTACACTATTTTTATATGGTTACATTAAAATTCTGAATGCTGACGTTGGATCTGACCATTGACGGTATTGATATAAGTTTTATTTTAATGAGAGTTTGCGGTAGGTATTAATTTTTAATTGGTTCAAATCTTTATTCGAAAAGCAATTGTATCCTTTATGGCACTTTATGTAAACAATAGAATTAACTGCTTGTACTGTTGCAGACCATTAAATTTTAACCATCTGTTCATTCTATCGTTTGATGGTAGTAATAATTAAAAATAGATAGTTCATATCATAAATTAAATTATTACATGAAGTATGATTCAGAATAATAAAACACGACCTAAAGCAAAGAAGAATGAAACGTGACTTGCTCGTTGAGTTTTATGACAGGCGAATGAAAATACGGCTTATTGTGGATACTACGCTTCAGTTGTGAATAGTGAATTTTCTAATAAAGTAAGCTGATGTCTAGAGTGAGTACTATTAGAAAGGGCTCCGCTATTGTATTAAGTTACACCTCAATTACTTTCAACTGTGAGTAGATTACTCAGTAAATAATTCTAAGAGATTTCTCGTGACTAATATTCTCCGACTGTATTTGCCAGGAAGGTAATTGTTAGTTTGGTACGTCTCATCTATCTAAAATGTGTAAAATTCCTGTACAGTATAGCAAGTGTAGATAAATGAAATGCATGTTGCACACTCACAATAAAATCCGCCATATCATTATAGAAGAAGATTAAACTGCCTCTAGAGAAAATTGAGTAAAAAGTGTAATGTAGCTAAGCGGAATGGTAGGATTAGATAGAAATATCTGAGATTAGTAAAATAGCTGGCATAAGACACGCACACACATGCTCAACGTTTTTAATCTCCAAGTTAGACATTAGTTGAACTACATTGTAATCTGCCCATGTAGCTTCATCACATCCCCGTCTTATCTCTGAATGGATTTATGCTTTCGAGTAATAAGAGCTTAATGGACATTACTTCAGAGCTGATAACATCTTTCACAACGTCGGCCGTTGTCGACCCATACATACATAATGGCTATAAAAGATGGATTAATAAAATAGACAGTTCTCTCTCCTATACCACTTGTTATGGCTATAATTTAAATAATATAGGGACTCATAAATTCATGTTACTTTGCATCCTGCAGAATTGTTTTTACAGACAGAATGAAAAATGAGAGTTATCTGGAATGTTTAGTGTTGCTCTTTAAAAGCTTTAATGTTACAGAGCATGATACTCGGGACTTAGATTATGACTTGCGGCCATTACATAAATGAGTGCATGCTGCATGTATCATTTTAATTTATTAGGTATTGAGTTCTATGCACTAACTATTAAATACAACTCTGTAGAGTACTTATTGCTAATTGTTCTTATAAGTACTTTAAACTTCAAATGTACGGAGATGTTGACTTTTCTTTTTCGCATTTATATAGAAAGACAGAAAAAATCATCCTAAGAGTCTTTACATCTTGAGTCTAGTAAATTGCCAATTTCCTTTAATTTGCCATGTACAAAAAGTTCCGCAAAATGTAAAAAATTGCCATACTTTGTCACGTCATGGCAGAAATGGACAAGGTATAGGAAATTAAGCGTAGGTGTTAATAATTGAGTAGTAAGTGTACGTGTAGGCGAATTTTATGTTGCACCTGCTGTAGATTTGACTTTAACGAAACGGAATCATTATTATTACACTGTAGGTACAAAATGAGTTTCTTAACACTATATTTAAGCAATGATCCTTATTTGAACGTAGAGTAAGAACAATAATGAATTATGTTTGAGGATCTACATTTTGCACGGTGTGGTCTGTTTTGTGAGTGTGGGCTGGTTTGGCTGATGACATGCAACTAACGAAACCGGAGGAAATTATATCCTTGTGAGCTACAGCTAATATTATAATGGTTGAATAGAAAGCGGATGTGTTTTTAATAAAAGTCTGGCATGCTGTGCCAATAGCATATCAGCCATAAGATCTCCCTATATACTGACACTAAAGACTCAAGCAGATGATGCTGCCTAAGAAAAAAAAATCTTTTGATGTTTTCATGGAAAACGTGTGCATTAGTAATATAAGTGTAAAAGTGGAGCCCACCTGCTAGTAGCTAGCTGTAAGTTGGAAGTGTAGTAACTATCTATATCGTATACTAATAGTAGTGGTTACTCATTCATTTTCTTGCAATTTTCTTGTTCTGTGTGTGCTGTTCAAAGTTGCATTATCTTTATATGAATTTCAGTTAAACGGGACGTTAAGTCACTCAAACTTGGTTGTGCATTAAGCCTGTGTCACGTGTATTTGTGCAGTACAGATAGATATGGTTTTAGGCATGTTAAGCTACCTGCTACCTAGTAGTTTGTAATTTCATCACATCACCACAGAGGAAAGAAGAAAAAATATTGCTTTAGGGATTGAGAATGAAAGAGGCAGGCAGGCGTTACGGACGCAACGGTTTCACTCCAGTATCCCTGCCCATTACTATTATATCAACATCAACTCTTTATTATTTACAAGATTTCTGCAGCCTACTTATATCACATCATTTCAATTTCATACAAGTGATCTCCTCAACTGAACCACTAAGCACGTCAGAGACGCTACATATAAAAGTAAATACAGAGAGAGAGTGTATATATAGTTTGTTTGCCATATTCCTAGTTGCTAATAAAAGTTTTTCTGTGTACATGGAATGCACTCGTTGTGTAACTTGGCCTATAAATTGTTGGTGAGAGTAAAACCTCAGAGAGATGGGCTAATGTTTTTTTAACTTTTGGAGTTATGTATGAGTAAATTGTTGGGATCATTAGTAAAAATATCATCATCGGATTTATATGTAAATTTATATTACACAGATGTGGCTGTTCATGTTCTGCTATGTAGATGCTTATTGGATGTGTGTAGTTCTTGTTCCGTTCTTGCATTATGTATATATAGAGTATGTCTGTCCTGTTCTAGTTCATTACTTTCTCGGCTTTTTCCTCCTCCTCGTTTACTGCATTATAAAGCACTCATTCATCCTGTCTCATTCAGTCCTTTGGGATCATTTTTCTTTCAATGTGGTCTTGTCTCTTTCTGGGCTTCATTTTCTTACGTATTTACCATCTACATGGCATGCATACCACACGGGTAGTAGGTATAGTCTATATGCATTAGCAATATAATTCAAGAACAAAACATGAATCGCATTAGAATACAACATTAACTGTTCATAAAGTCAGCAACCAAAATTCTATGCACTACAGACAACATAATAAATACATAAAACCCCTCCGTTGATCGTTTACTGACGTTTCTTTGCAATATCCTTTTCCATTTAGTATCCATTTTTATAAGGATAGAGAGTTTACTAGGAGCATGTCACCAAAGTCATTAGTTTTTAATATGTTTCTCTTCTGCAAAGTACAAGTCTACTTACAGACATCTATAAACATATATAGAACATTCCTATGCATGCAATGGAGTTAAAATAGGCAAAAGTTCATTTTTTTTCTCCTCTAACCATTTACTTCGGGTATTTCGTGTTCCTATAATAAATAAAGAATTTTTAGACAGCTCTGCTTATCTATAGGACTTCCTATCTAATGCTTTCTATAGTGAGAGAGACACTGGAGCCTCTTAACACAGATAATTGGCTCCAAATGTGAAATGTCACATTTCTCGTCTCTTCGGTTATTTATTTTAATGCAGAGCCATGTTCACTGAGTATGTATTACTATAGGAAGGTACAGAAAAGAAACCTTTACAAATCCATTATCCACACAGGGGAGTGTCTTAGTTGGAGGAAAACTCCGAACATACCGAAGTGAACTCGCTAACAACCAGCCCAGCTGCAAATAATAATGTTAGCATAGTAAATTTGAGATCTTCCTCCGCTCCTTGTTGTCAATTTACTTAAAACTTTGTTTTTACTAGGCATGCAAGTAATGATCACTTGTAAGACGAAACAAGAGTGGGGAAGAGGGAAACGCACTGTTTGCATGCTCTCTCTAGTATGCAACGATATAATTGTAACATAATATCTTTGTTATGTGTATACTAAGCGGAGTTGCATGTTCTACAGATGTATGCTATTATTACGCTCTACCTACTCTTATCATTGTTACATGCTTCTAGAGATAAAAAATAAAAAAACCGTAATTACGTTTTGCTACCTACAGAAATACATAAAACAGATTGCTACACAAGTTAAACGGGGATATTGAATAGGACAAAATTACTGTAAATCTGTATGGAAAAATTCCTTTTCCTAATTTTGTTCGTGTATTATAAGCTTTAGGCGTTTACATGTAGTAGTTGGGAATCGTTTTTAATAATATTAACGTGTTTTTGGAGTAGGTAGTAGGAAAGGGAAGAAATGCTAATAACCCGGAGTGAAGTCGAAGTAAATGCGGGCACATTTTTCTCAATTCCCTGAAATAGATGACATTTCTTTCTCCTCCCATTTCTTTTGCCAGTCGACTAATTTCTCACTGCAGTAGAGTAGAGTGAGTGTCAAGTCAGATTCAACTTTCCCCTGCCGCTTACTAATACTTACTTTACTTACGTAAGAATAAACTCAGCTCGGTTTTTTCATTAGAAAAGGATTCTTTTACTTTCCCCTTCTAGTGTTAGTAAATGAAATGTATGGTTAGGGTTTTGTTTGTCGGCGTGACTCAAGGCGAGTCAAGTAATATCGGCAAAGAAACTATACTATAGATATAGGCGTGAAACATTTATTCTTGGTATACATTACAGTGTCAGGGCTATATATATTTAAACATGGAAGGGCTTAAGGAAAAATGTTGATATTATGTAAAGAGGGGAAAGTGCTTTGGTTTGATACTGCACGATGAGTTGCTAGGAATTATATGATAGGTTCTACTTACTGTGCATAAGATTTTAATGCCCATAGCTTTTATCTGTGTGAGATGGATAGATTAAGCTCTATAGCAAATGGCTCTTTATGATCCTGTTCAGGGGAGAGAAGTACAATGTGGTGTCTACTTACTCCTCCATCCAATGCAGTACAGGGTCAAGTGAAGAAAAATAATGTTTCTATGTGTACACTGGGAGTTTTTAATTAAATATTTCAAGAGCACTCTGTATGGTTTCGCTTCCCAACCGGATGGAGCAAAAGAGAGATGAATGGAGAAAAGAAGGAGAGGGAGAGAAAAAAAAGTCGGAAGAGAAAGCGTGGCATGAATTTTGCATGATTAAGGAAAACGATCGATTTTTTTTACTTCTACTTGGTTTGCTCTTTTTCCCCTGCCTTCTTTATGCATTAGTATAAGGTAGAAAGCTCTATGTTGTGCCAGTTAGTGAATTCTTATTGTTAACTACACATTCTCTGTCTATAGAGAAAGCTTTGTATTTACAGTCTGTATCTTCTTTTCTGCAGTTAGAATTTGAAGAAGTGCTGCTGGTGGGAGAAAATAGGCTTTTTCTCCTTAAGTCCTTATTCACTCTCATGCCTCTTTCATTTATGCTTCTTTATTTCTTTCCTGCCCCTCCCCATCCAACCAAAATAAAACGAAACCTAACCTAACGACACTTGCATACCTCCTATCTACATACGCAAGTCAACTATAACTACCGAATTCTTATGCAATACGTAAATACATGCGAAACACCATAAGGAATATAAAGAAACCACTCTGTTGAGCTTTTACTTTAGTACTTCTGTGTTGCTTTCCCAGAACGTGAGTAGGAGTCAGTTCTGCATTACATTCCCTGGATTTCCATTTTATATCTGTCTCTCTATACTTTTAAACACACTGTAGGAGAATGCCAGCATTTAGAGAGAGGGGAGAGTTTTATATTAGTATAGAGTTAAAAAGAAGAGTGCGGGAGGAAATTGGATGAATCAAGCAGACTCGCATAAATTCATTTGTACAAAGCCTTTTCCTCCTTCCTCTGCATTTTTCTGGAGAGATTAAAGAAACGACAACTAGAATGCTGAGTATTAGCTATAAAATTATATTTACTATACTAGAACTACTTACTACACCCATTCTCGTCCAACCAGCCATATAATCATAACGCGCATTGTAGCATTTCCAAATATATTACATGTTAAATAAGTACTTTAGCTTATGAAAAATTATTTTTATCAAATATTCAGTTAATGGGATTTTAACAGGCAGTTTAAAGGAGAAATAACAGTATGGTACATAGAAATGCTATGCAATTAAAAATACTTTTTGTTTAACTTAGGTATTAATTTCATTATAATTTTAATATATTTCTTGAGTCTTAATATCTTTACATAAATGATATTAAGGCTGATTTTATTAGTTGGAACGATGTATAAATAGTTCTTATTTGCGTTATTGTGACGTGTTGATCTTTATGTATAAGATGACAATTTATGCGATGACTATCTGCGTCGTTGTCTGGTTGAAAACACTAAAAGCTGGAGAGGAACAGCGTTAAATAAAGTGTAATTATAATTTAGACTTAAAACAACATGACATGACGCAACATTAACATTTTTTGCATGTGAGTGCATCCATTTGAGCTTAGCTAATGGCTTTCCACCCATCGATTTCCACGGTCCATAAACTTTCTCCTGTTCAATTACATTTACAAACAACCATAGTACAGAGAGGGAAGCAAAGCATCAAGTGCATTTATTTTGTTTTCAGTAGAAATACCTACGGAACACGAAATCCGGGGTCTGTATGCTACTTAATCTAATGTAAGTGACTAAGTAAACTAAAATCAGTGTCACAGCAGCAAGAAGAGGAAAAGCACAGAAGCAATTTATATGAGCGTTCACAAAATCAGAGACAAATCCATTGAACTGCCGCGTACTTTTATAGACTCTTACAATTTTAATGTGAATGACTGCTCTTGTAAGTCGTAATCGTAACCCTCTTATAGCCATGGTACTTTGGCTATAACTACTTACACCTAATGCAGAAACATAGCTATTAATACTTTTACGCAAATATCGTTTCTGGGAATAAAAACGGTACATAATGCAAGTAGCTACCAAAGGCTTTTAATACAATAAAAAGTTACAACAAATGGAGCATTGGCACTTAAAATGTCACAATATAAACATAGAATACACATATCCTTTTATTTATACGTACATATATTTCTATGTTTCAAATTCAGGTCGATGGTTTTATCTCCGACATAGGCAACAGTCAGCTTAGGATTTTTCTACCAGAGCTATAAGTACGTAATAACAGTAACAATACAGTCAGCTTAACTTAAAAACACTAAAATGGATTAGAGCCCTACTAAACATTGGCTAGAGAAATAAAGAAAAGTATGAAAAGGAAAGTAGCCATTTTGGCAAGGTGATTTGGGGCCTTTAAATGTTAAACTTGAAGCAATTTCAGTAATGGGCTCTCTTCAAATAAATCAGTCAATGCGGTTAGGGTTAGAGGTTGACCTAGTGCCCGGAATTCCGAAACGATTACTTTCTTCTCTCTCAAATTACAAAATTACCACAAAATACTTATCTACAATTATACAGAAGCCAAACTTCTAACGTTATAGGTTGTAGATGCTAAGAACAGAGATTGGAATATCAATTTGATCCAGATGTAATATATCATGCATATCAATCACAATTGTCACAACCACAATCTATCCAATTTCATGTTTTTTTCTCTTCATTTTATAACTTCTAAGAATAGGAATCCATTTGAACATAAATGACTTGAAGCTAAACACATGTGTGTAACATTTATATTGGGTAACACATAAAGTAAACAGGTTTACATATTACCCTCCAATTTAAACAAATGCTGATGAAAAGATTACGTGTTCACGCCTTATATTTAGCATAGCTGGTTTCAAACAAGTCTGGTGCAGAAGGCCACAAAGGGTTAATGTGTATAGTAAAGAGGTGTAAATGATTTATTGGTGTGGTGTGGACGTTAAAGGCTAACCGTGCGAAGGAATGTCTACTCTGTTATTACACTGCATCTGTTTCTGAAATATACCTTTTTGGCAACACTACATTCTACAAGCTTTTGAACAGATGCGTATATTGTGATAGCCTAACATACACTCTCAAAAGGAGAAAAGAGTCACACCATGATAATAAAGATATTACAATTTGTACTACTACTAAATACAAGGGATATATCTTGTGTACTTTCGGTATTAACTGCAACTGGAAGTAGAACATCAAACGAAACCAAAACTCAACCAGAGGAGACCATTCATGGAGCACCTAAACACTTACTCACTCAACCAACAACAGTCAACCCAGAGCAAAATGTACATGAAACTATTTTATGTTCTGTAAACACAAAGTTCACCCCATACATTCTATACATAAGTACTTACAAAATAGTCTCTCTTAAACATACTATGATACAAATATCGTATTTGTATGCTATATGGCATAACTAATATTCAAAATGTAATAATGTTATGTATCTGTGACAGTCAGGAAACAAAGAGAGAGACTACAGAGCAGAAACGTAAATGAACTGAAGCCAGTTCAGGCTAAGGGAGCCTAGGCGCTAATAAAACCTTGTTGAATTCTCAATTTACAATTTACTCAAGTGCTTACTTCACTTTCAGTTCAGTTAGTTTTCCTGCCTCTAGCAAGAGCTTATATATCATATAAGGATGTATATATAGTAGGATATAAATGTAGTGACACAGAACCCCAAGTCAAACTGAGTGGGCTCATTGTCAGCTCAACTTGCTTTCACCCGACTGCACATATTACATAAATTCACTTTAGAGTTTACAGTCCTGTGCAAACCAAATCTCTTTCCTGTTCTCTTTGTGTTGTCTTCTTCTTTCACTATATTACAACCACTATATAAATAAACTCTTTATATAGGATATACTAAGGCCGTATTTTAATTCATTGTCAGTTTAACTAAGATACATAAGGGATTCGTTTGGGTTAGGGATTGAAGACTTGAGCTAAATGGGTGGGTTGTTTCGTTGGCTACTCATCTCACATAGTACATAAGTAAGTAGTAGAGTTGACTGTGTAAAGCCAAACGGAAGAGACACTCTTCTTCCTTTGCCAGACCATCTCAACTCAATCCCATTTCATTTTATTTCATAGCTTTCCCTTCCTCATTCTTTCTCGTTTCCATCATTCCCTTCCTTCCCCTCCATTTCCACTTACAGCTTTACACTCCATTCCATTCAACTCCCCACTATCTCAGTCTCACAATCACCAAAAGAACGCACAGATACTACATAGATACTTTACTACTTACTTAGACATTATGTTCAATGTACCTACTATTACTACCCTATGCATGATTACATCTATCTATATAATATACACTCCCTACTATATACACCTACTACTATATGTATATACGTACAAATGGCATACGGAGGAGTAAACAGAAAAATGCAATACAATAAACTTTGTTGGAGTTGGAGATTACACGAGGAGACGTAAGTGCACCACCATCAACATTGCATCCGCATCCCTCGAATTCCAGCTGCACAAGAAGAACTTTATTAAGGGAAGTTCATTGCATCATTACACACATTTCCACAAAATCACCAATGAAACCCATAAACGCTCCAATTAAAACTAAGGAGGAAATTAAATCCCGTGTTAAATGTAGCTTTGTCGTGTGGCTTCCCATATTAATGTCTACTCCCTACATAAGCAATACTTCGTTCACACACACCCGCACCGCAATACTACTAACAACCATTCACACTTCAATGAATACAGGCACAAACTTAGGCAACCCGCCCTGCATTTTCATTAAGGTGCAACACTTTTATCCATATTCACAAATCAAGCACATCTCATTTCTCATTTGATAAGAAGGATTAGAACATAGATTAAAAATACAAAAAATCCACTACTGAAAGCTTCTATTCCATTTTAATGTTTTCTTCAATGTAAGACAAATGCATTAATATTACTATAGCAGATAATATATGCCTTTTTTCCTCTATATCAAATGCCAAAGGTCCAAAAAAGGCGTCTTGACTATAATCATATTGTGTAGATATAGTATAAAAGAGAACCGTTGTGCCGACGAGTCCTGTGGCTCATTGTTACGGTTCTTTTCATGGAATAATTCATCATCATTCATATTGAAAATAGGTAAAGGCGGCTGTATGGCCATGTCATGGTTGTTTGGTCTCGCTTATTTTCCTTTACTAGGTGTACAAACAACAGGAACTTATGATGGAAATATGGCTATCCATGAGCATCATCACTTCCCCACATCCGCCGGTTACATGATACCTTTCTAAAGACTTTCCATTCATTTTAATCTCTGTATGGTAAATGATTATGCTCCTGTCAGAGAAAATTATCCATTTTTCAGTTTCGGCTCAGTTTCACCATTTCTACAGGAGGGGAAGCATGAAAACACGTAATTCTACTCTAATATTACATAATACAGCTCTCACATCATTTATGAAATATATACCAGCATAAGTTCATGCATTTCCATCCTGTACTGTTTGATATTTCATAGCTTAGCTGCGTATTGAAAGTGGTTAGCAATGGCATATCTGACTCAAAATGAGAGGAAATTAAGATATAGTAAACAAAATATATATCTAAAGCTTTGTAAGGTATCTTCCTTATGATGTACATAGTTATAAGTAACCCACAAAAAGTGTAGAAGGTCTTTCTTTCAACGTTTGTAATTTGAAACAAGGTCTTCCTTTTTGTATGCCTGATGTGCTCTGCATGAAAGGAAATCTAGCTAAACAAAGCCATTATAACCATGTTAAGTATTTACAAGAGAACAAACCATGGATGTGTGACAACCTTAGGTTTACTTAGATTATTATTATTTCACAGCTCTGCCAAACAAACAGTAGTCTACTAAAAGCTTGAACTGACCCTGACTGGTGGGATTGCAATAAGTATATACACCTTATACGATAAGTAATGGTGAGTTGAGTAGAAATATTGTAATAGTATGCAGTGCATTTGAATGATTGAGAAGGAGAGTTTTCCGAGGAGGCATAAAGCAAGGGTCAGGAGAGCGTCTGTCGTTTTGCGGGCAGTAAACAATTCTTCTAGAGTTCTTTTGTAGGGCCCAGCAGGGAACTACGTTGTCCATCTCACTACTACACAATGCACACAATGGCAATAGCCATCCCGAGAACGGAACGGATAGGCGGAAACAAGGATCGCCAGGAAAAAGAATGAGTTTTGCTCAATAAAACGAACGAATGATTCCATATAATTCACATACCTATATGACCAGACTTATTATATTCATATAGTAAATGGCCGATTATTGTGAACTCAACTGAAGTGAGTAATGTAATCCCAGTGCATGGGAGACTAACCTAAACAATGAATTTTCTATAGCTCTGATTGTTCTCTCCTATATGTATGTGTTCAAATAATAATATAACATATTGCCCATTGAATTCAACTCACTCAAATGAAGCAGATACCTTTTTACTACGAATCCTGTTTTATTTATAAGAATTGAAAGCTTCTGCTCTATTCAAGCTTGACTCCCTCCTGCTTGGATACTAATGTAATTTATGGATTGTATTTCATTAGGAGTTACTATTCACAGCGTGTTTTTATTTCTTACCGTTTTCCCATTTTGAACCGTATGAGTCCAGTAGAACAATATTAGTTACTCATCATTGAATCTATTTCATGTCTTCTCTGTCCCAACATTTCTTTAGCTTGATTTTCTATCACAAATAATTACAAACACCAAAGTAAAAATAAATTCTTGTATTAAATAATTATTTTTAATGCTAAATCAACTGTTATCTACACTATCTACATCACCGAATCGAGCCCATTGTGTTCAGTAGCCTTAATAATAGAATAATATATTTCCTTGTTTTTAATATAAATAAATAAAGCTGCACACAAGTTAAATACATGCCAAACTTTAACCTTAATTGCTCACAAGGTTGCAAAATCAAGAAATCATATTAATTCCTAGTTGGCAGTCTGTTTTGATAAAAATGTTGAGTTTATCTACCTGTATACATTGTGGAGGCGTAATAAAATGATATACTGGAATTAGTTAGTCAGTTGTAAAGCAGGCAGTTATTGGTTGTTAAGATAAGGTTTGTTGAGATGAATTTGTTGAATAGTATTTGACGCGTGGGTTTCCACCATCTAGTGTTAAGTGAGAGACGTAGTTAGTTAAAAGGAGAAATATTAGGGTCTTTGTGTAATTCTGTGCGTGGACTGAATGGATTTGGTAATAGGGAAGCCATAGAGTCTGGAGAGGGGAAGAAGAGAGGAAATTAATGTTTTCCTGGTGTTCTCTGTTGAATAGAGGAGAGGAGTCGAGTTAGCGGCTCCAGAAGACTTTAATTGGAGGGTGGGATGTAACATCTAATGCGGAGCGTATGTATAGGGACAGCCGTGTGACAATGGACTACTTCTCCTCCACAAATACACGCACGAGTGTAACGAACCGAAGTGTGAGTGCTAAAGGGTAAGCACGGACAATCAATTGGACGTGGAGAGTACACAATGGAACACATCTTATAATACTGACATACAACCCACCATCACATACACACACCCTCCTATATCTAATATATAGTGCATGCTATGTACTTTGTACATAAATACGTTTTCCATTCTCTCACATTAATAGTCACAGCTAGATAAACTTTATGGCCTTTATAGAAAACCATAAACTTTAATGTATTTTATATATACCTCTTGCACAATCAGCTCATAGTCAGAGAGCAATACAATAGACGACAACACAATGCAAAGGCTATGTGTGTGGGATCTAAACACTTGAAAACATAATACATACATGTAGTCGTATCGGGGAAATTGTGAACCCTTTCAACGAATAATCAAATCACTATCTTACTAGTTGGGAAACAGTTACGTCAAGTTTTCTCCAACTTTCTTTTATGTGTGTTCTATCAATGTTTTATGTCTACCATTTTATTGTACCTTGTATTTATCTAATACACAATACAAGTCCAAACTTTACTTATTTCCTTCACACAGACGTCTATTGTAATTTTATGTATCTCTTTCACACGCTCTTGTTTACTCCTCAATGACGTAAATGCCCTAGGTTTATATTGTGATTAAAATTAATCCATCTCGAGGCCATGTTTAGATAGTTATAGAGGGATGCTTAAACTACTAAATGCAATTAAGATGTGAAAATGAAGTGAAGAAGTCATTCTGTACTAATGAGGCTAATTAGCAGAATGTCGTCTAGTTCTAAGGATTCTGTATCTAATTTTGTGTAGGATGATACAAGATTATTATTAGGTTACCCGGTATTGATTTAAATGATTTTTGACGGGTGGTGACATTGTTGCATCATTGTTGGTATGATGTGGGAAAGGTAGAGATAAGCGAAGGCATGGCATAAGTGAAGTGACAAAGCCGAAATGAAATCCCCAGATCGGATTCTCCCGATTCATTCCATCGTATAGAAGAATAGGGAGGTTTTCTATATTGTATTTATGATTGTAAGTAATGAAGCCAACTGGGTGCATTCTGCTCTGTACATTTACACCGGGAATTGAAGTGAACTGAACTGCAGTTAGATCAGAGAGTTCCCGATAGTCATAAAGCACGTTAAAGCAGATAGTCAAGTCAACAGCTAGTAGGCAGTGAGAGTGCAAATCACGCAGACATGATGACACGGTGAGTTGAGTTAGGGTAGGGAAAAGACTCTTTCTAGGGTTACACATCCATAAAATGGAAATGAAATGAAACATGGAAAAAAGGGGGAAAGTAAGTAGGAAGGAAGGGGAAGACACGAACGACAGTGGCAATATGTATGTAGAAAAGGGTCCGCAGACAGACATCCACAATCGCTAATGCAATGTCAATGTCATGCCCATCTTTAACTTATTGTTACCAACGTACCTTCCACTCCCCGACAGTTCCCTCAAAAATACCAGATCATCATCACATCCGTCCTTCGCACAATCATGCATACGTTCAATTCCACAGCTATACTACTTATTATTTTATCCTATACCTAGATTTCCGAAGAGGAGGACATTTTGTCTGAAAGAGATTATTATTAGTCTCAGTTGTATTCGTGTGGGGATACAACCGTATAGCTTCTATTGGCATTGTGCAATAAGCACGGAATTTCAACCTAGAAAGATTTACGTAGTATAATAATTTGGAGTATTGTGTTGCGACAACTTGACGTTTGGTAATGCCATACCATTTACCATATCGAATGTTACCAACAAAATTTATCCATTGACACATTACGTGTGAAATGAAAGACCAAATGGATGCATTACATTCCATTGACAAATGGTAAATAGATTGGCAGTAGCTGCCCCAGGTATTTTCCTTTCATGTCATAAATAACCCCAAATGTCACGATATCCCATAATAGTTCTACCACAAAATTTTTCGTAGAATTTGATTAGTTTTTTTTAATTGGAAATAATAGAAACTATCTATTCAGTCAAGTGGAAAAGAATTAGGTATATAGGTATAAGGTTTATTTCTATGAGTTGTCTACATTTAGTAGATATTAGTAGTGACAATGGAAGAACCCCAAATGTCAGGGTATCCCATAATATTTCTACCACACAATGTTTGGTAGAATTTGATTTAGTTTTTAAAAAAATTATTAATGCATATTTTATACTACAGAGAAAGAAATAAACTGAAATTAACAGCAGCATCAAGAAGAGATCTATTTAGCCTCGTAGAAAAAGAATTAAGTACATAAGATTTATTTCTATAAGTCGTTATACAGTTAGATATTAGAGACATTACAAAATAATAAATGCATACAGAACAGACATAACAGGGTGGTTAAAGATTTCCCAATTAGATTTCCTTATTAAAGGGAAAGATCTTATGTTTTCAATATAGAAAGATACCTGGTAATGTCTAGGGAAATTATTTTCTCCCATTGAAGTGTTACAGAGGTTTATTGAAATATCCGACAGAAGTTTGACTAGTTTTTAGTCAAAGAGTATTGGGGGAGGGAAAGTCGGATTATTATTGCCTTCGTAGCGACACTGCCACTTCATTCGGTTTTATGTTGAATGGAATGGGCTTTAGGACTTGGTGGTTCATTTATATACATGGGTATGTGGGAAAGGGATGATGTAGGTAAGTAGTCTGAAGAATATTGAGTTTGTGGAGTTGCGGAGAGGGAAAAATAGAGACCGGAGCAGAGTCTTGGGAGTTGCGTTATCCACATTCATCCTCCTAGAATTTAGTTCTGAAGAAATGGTTTTCCTTACGCTGTAACTATTATGGCGACGGTCGCACTGTTGGGAATGGACAGGGTGGGAATATGTAAAAAAGAGCAAGGAGGGAGAGTTTCTTTAGATGTAAGTAGTGCAAGGGTTAGGATATTCCGAATGAAAGAATAAATTTGGATTTATATTATTACCCGGAACTTTTCCTGCGTCATTTCTTGTCGGTCCTCTCTTCACATAATAATTCTCCAGAAATCCTTTTCACGCATCGGCCTACCAGCCTCTCCATTCGATCAACTCCGTTCTGTATATATTAATGTGGCAGAGAAATAATAGATCAAAGTTGGAGATGTCCTAAGCGATGACACAACGGTGGAAGAGGAAGGAAGGGAAAACAAGATAGAGAAGGGAAAGTGTAGAAAGTGAAGTACGCTAATGTCAAGTACATCATACATTGTATAATAACAACCACCAATCAGCCCACCCTTACACTAACCTTTTCCTCTCACCCGGAATCATTATAATATTTCCGTTTTACAGTACCGAGCCATAATATAATCCAGATCTGTCTCTGTCTTCATTTGTATTCCGATAACGCAATCCCCTTTATGCAAAAGGATTCACCGAGTTCACCCTCTGACGCACAAATTACATTTCTTTTTTGAATTTTTAGTTCCTTCATTATCCCATGTTAAAAATTTATTTTACAAATAAGCTGATTTTTGAAAATGGCGCTCCCATCTGGTTTTCACTAAAGAATAGGCACTACACTAATGATATGGAACGTAAAAGTTTTTTTTATAGATAAGATAAAATCAGCATAGGGATTGTGAAAGAGTAAAGTTGGTAAGCTAAAGTGTCAAAAGAAAATAAACCCACCCGTGGCCACTTGAGTTCACTTAGGTATTTAGGGGAAGGCGTAGAGCGAGAGTGAAGTGAACATTTGAGCTTTCTTCCCCGTGTTTCTCCATTTGCATTTGAAGAGGTCGACCCTGTTGTCTGTTATCATGTGTCACAGTTGTCCTTTACATTGAAAATAAGTCAGGGCACGTATAGTGTTAGTCCAAGTCCTCCACACACTCAACCCTTTTTTTATTTCCTTTGAGTTCCCCTCGCTCAGTATTGTGCAAGGAGTGCACAAAAGGATAGCACCGGGTATAATCGTAGAATATAATGCACCGCATTTTTATGAGCTTAATTCAATAGAAAACGTAACCTAGCATAACGGTAGGTTAAGGATACATATCCTAGTCGTGCTGTTTGGAATTGCATATAAATATAAAAGACTATTCCATTTCGATTACAGGGAGGAGGGAAGGAAAAGGGATGTTGGCATCCCATCCCATCATCTCGTCACATCTCGACCAAGTCAAATGCAATCCCTACAACAATAATGCAATCTTTCCACTTTGCTTCTTGCATTGCATTGCACCAGTGCAGTTCAGAGTGTAATAAATATAGATATAAAATCCTTATGGCTCCTGTTCTTTGTGGGGTATGGAAGGAAGCCTAATTTGTGACACTCTGCTGCGCGGATATGAATGATTAAAATAAAAGTGGTGCTTCTGGCGCTGCTTTTTTATTGTTAAATCCCCTCGTCCGATGTGGTAGTTTGCCTTTATGTCCTTTAGGGTGACTTTGCTTCATTTATTGTTAGTACTCTATGTATGTAATTATTTATAAATGCAATGCACGATATGCATCACACGACCCTTCCCACAGCTTGCCCTGTCCAACCAACTAACCCTGCCAAATATCGTACTACTATCGTTTTGTGAAGAAGATCCCATAATGCTAGAGACAAATAATAACAATAATAATCATCAATGAGTACATCCATTCATTTTCGACTTGTGTCTCTACTTATTTCAACCCTATAGCGTAAATACACCATTCATTCCATTGTTTTTCGCATCCATGCCCTGTGTGATGGAGTAATCTATATAATACTTATCAACTAGTACTAGTGTACTCCATGTACCTCTCCCTTTATAACTCCCTCCTCTGAATGTTTAATAATGTGAGTGCAGCTGTTATGTTAATGTTAATTCGCCTGTCAGGGGAGCAGCACACGCTCTCTTTTACTTCAATAACAATCCACTAACCCATGACAATAATCATCATCATATTCGTCATAATAATAGTCAATTCTATTGCAAAAAGGGATACAGTTGATTCCTTTCATTTCTTCAATTGAGTGGTCCTACTCCTATTGAAATATCTCATCTGGAACATTCGGTTTACAACATTTTATCTTTTTACACCGTCAGCTTACTCTGCTTTACTTAGAATGTTACCTAAAATCCTCGTTCTTATTATGTTCTTCTAAATCTCTGAAAACTGGGTAATTTCTTTTTGATTTAGCGTTCACAAATATTTTAAAGCCTGATTGATCATATAATTAAAGCATTGAAATTATTATTAATTACTCAACATTAACTATAGGTCCGGGGGGATTATTTGGTATTAGTGTAGTAAATATTTAGCAAGACATCGTATTTAGTGATCATTAAATATCAGTCTGTGATGCTAAGGATGTATGCTGTATCTAACAAGGAAGAGCCATGCTATGCCTGAAGGAAAATACTCTAGTCACTTTTGAGACTAATTTCGCTACACTGATTTCGGAAGTGCATGAAATCGTCTATAGAAATCGCAACTTTTGGAGAATGAAGCACAACGTGGGATCTATTTCCTGTGGCTTGGCTTTTACTGCTAGTTAAAAGCATTAATGAAAGGAGAAATCCCCGTATTATCATTCCTTACCCGCATAGGTACACATTGACATTAAATAAATGTTAAAGAGTCTACTATCACATGTTATATAGGGTTAGAGTCATAACAATAACATGAGGAAACATGTTCAGGGCTAGAAATTTAGTTTTTATTGGTTTGAATCGGCTTAGAGGAACATTAGGAGTACATATTGGAAGTAAATAGGAAAAGAGTAAAAGTTAAATTGAAGTAAAGCAGTCTTATCAACATGTCTTTGGTTTCCTTTTGTGTCGTTACACTATCAAGTGTATCGTAATCGTAACTCGTATAATAGTAATGGTTTGGCAGAGAGCCCGGAGAATTTTCAACAGCAAGCAGTCCTGTCCTGTCACATATACCTCAGTAGTAGTATTTCTTATAATGTGGCAGTGTGTATAGTTAGTTGCCTGGAAAGTCATAAGTTATCTGCTCACGACTCTTTCGACTGTTTGAGTTCCCTGAAGTAAAGTAATATATTTAATGCAATACAACGCAGTTAGTCAATACCAAAGGTTGTGATGTGAGCTGAATATAACACAGAAATCTCACATAAAGTAACCAAAGGACTTTGTTCCGGATTATTACTATTAGTACTTCCATATCTATAGAATAGCAGCTTTTCTCTGTCAACATTTCGAATTTTTGTGTGATAAATCCCAATGTTTTATATCTTATTATAGTGTGTTGTTTGAGGACGTATTTTAGTGATGATAATATACTTAGAAGAGGGACAAGTAATAAATACTTAAGAAAAGGAGTAATTTGGAGTAATATGTCTTGATAGATAAAAGGAGTGGTTTTACTATAGGGAAAGGTATATAGGTGAGGATACTTTAGTATTTATAAGGCAAGGGAAGGAGTTTGTTTGGGTAATTGAAGTGGTAGAAACCACAAGAGAGTGGATCCCGGAAAAGGTTTGTCGTCTATGCAAAGAATGCCTGAAAGCATTTGTTTGTAATTCAATTGAAAGTAAATTTTCCCGGACACGGATGAAGAAGTGTAGCTAGTGGAGTCTAATGTTAAAATAAGTTGTTTCCCATGGGTATTGCGATGAATTCGGAGACGGGGAAGAAAGATAGGCAAAGGATTAGAGTGAGCAATCGTCATTAGCACTAATTTGGCATGTTGCTCCGCAAATGAGGCACCACTTGAAGAGTTGACTAATTTCAGACGACAGATTTATTTCTGTTGCAAAAGGGTTTCCTTCCTTTTCTCCCCAATAGAGAAAGAAATGGTATTTACTACATCAGTGCTCTCTCTAATAGAGACATGCAAATATGTAAACTGCTCTATAGACAAGTATTTAGTTCAAGCGAATCTCCTCTTAACAGCTATACTAGAGATTTTCGGGTGGCACACTGACATTGTCTTTATTTTGTTGCTGTTTGAATCAAGTTGTTTCGGAATGCGGAATGTCTGAGAGAGTCAATGATTCGGGCAATGCTTATTTAACCTAACCGTTGAAAAATTAAACTTTCTACAGACTTTCCAGACAAATAAATACATTCCTGAATCTCTAAATTTATATCTCGTCCGTATCTAGTTTTTGCAAACCTATTATCTATACGCTAACAATAAATAAAGTCGCAAAAGATTGTTAAGGTAGTAGTGGATAAAAAAATCACCATTAGTTAGAGTTCTTTTCCCGACTTGACTAATGCATAGCTTAGTGTGAGAGTGCCGAGGTGACGTTTACATAGCATTAGGAAAAAATTTGGGTGCAAAGTGCAAAGTCAACTTTAAATAAAGAATCTGTAGCTACTGAATGATATTAGTATTTTCCTCCTTGTGTCTCTGGTCTTCTGGGTCTGGTCTGGTTTAGTTTGGTTGGCCTCGTTGTGTTCCCATATCCTAGTGTTCTGCAACATTCTGGAGATTATTTCCCGGCGGTACTCTCTTGTCAAAAATGTATGAGATGTAGCTCCTCACGTTTCACGACTCGAGAATCTCTTAAATTTTGCACCAGTTGTGATGTGATGGGAGTTGTAACTTTGTAACTTCAAGAACTACACGTAGGTGTCTACTACGCACATACTACATATCACTACCTGCGACTTCTACCAACTACTCTCTTAATAAACGTTTCTTTTACCTTTTCAGATCTTTACCTTTTATCTTCCATTCATACTACAACAGACTCTCTCCCACATCTAACTAAATATAGTCTGTGTGAAATATTCAACTTTTCTCTTTCTATTTAAGTCACAACGTGTACATATTTTGTTACATCTACTTAGTCCATGCTAACTCACGTGCAGTCAAGTACTCTATACACAGTTATTTCATTTTTGCATACTATATTACTATTTTAGGGTATAACATATAAAAGTATTAGGTAAACTAGGTATATGTAATATGACACTGGGTTTATTGTGCTACTTACATAATATCATGTAGTAGTGTAATCTAATGCGACTGTAGTGGTAGTAGTAATATTTTTATAGAATGTTGAGTTGGATTTAGATTGGATGTACAATGCATACAAAGGATATTATAGGGAGAGTGTAAGGATCAAGTTGTATGTGTATTCCGCATTAAATAAGATATGGTGCAATTCTATCTGGAAATAATAAGAGGACTGTCTAGGAATGGGAATCTGTGTAGGCTCTATGGAATCGGAAGTGAATTACAAATATAAAGAAAGTACAAGTCGGAGAGCTGTGATCGTGAGTAGGTCTGGCTTTGTAATATTATATTATGCACAGAGAGTAGTACAACACAATACTATGTAGTATGTGTAGTTTAAGCACAAGTTGCACAAGAAGGGAATTTTATATGTGAGGAGAGACTCATTTGAAATTCGTAACTCGTCTCTTGCTTCTCAATCAGGACGTGCCATGAGTTCACTCTCTCTAAAATGCTCTCGTTTTTTATTTATTATTTCCCCTCTTTTCGTTTTAGCCGGAGACTTCGTAATGTGATGTCAAAGTCAAAAAGGTACACTCTACATGTCTATAGTGCATATAATAGGAGAAAGTATTTTATTTCACTCGTGCTCCTACATATGCGTATATTGTGTATACATACTACTATGTATGTCACGTTGCTCTCCCTCCATTTATAGAGATGGATATGAAGGCAGGAGCATAATATACTTAAAATTCCAGAGATAGAAAGCTGAATCTACGACCTAAGTCGATTTGAGACTTTTTAGCCAATTCAACTCACTCGGCTGTGCCGTACCATTTCCATCACTACTACAGTTGACTTTCTCCTCTGTTTCTTACCCAATTTCATATGTATCGATCTTGATGTTTCTTTCATGAAAGATTGCTTAAGTAGGTTTACTACATGCATGTTCCTTTCATAACCTTCGAACTCACACTCTCTCCACACAATATACACTTCATACTACAAACTCTCTTGCATTACACATAAATATAATTCAGACTATAATATCCCTTATTCTTATGCATTTCCTTTTATTTGTAGAGCGTGCACTGCTAGAGGTACTTTCTCTAGTACTAAAGGGAACTCGACCTTTTTCTCTCTCCTCCTCGTCACTTTCACCAAGTCCCTTGTTGCTTTCTCCTACTTTTATTCTACTTTTCTTTCTCTATGGTTAACTTATTTTTACTGTAGTAGATTCCACTATATTTCCTAGCAGAGCAAATGCAATAAATATCATGAAACACTACTTATTCACTTTTACGAAGAGAAAGTTGAAGGTATGTCACCAGGTAATATTATTATTATTACAACCAACTTTCTCTCGGAGAAACAAATAATAAAAAATAAGGCATGTCATGCATCTTATAAACGATGCTTTTTGTCTCGGATTCAAAGTAATCTGCATCCTATAGTTATACTCTATAACATGTAAATATGTCTGAGAAGAAAGTAGAAAAACGTGTATCCTTCAGTGTATCACTGACTTGAAAGGATAAAAAACAGAATATATGTATAACATAAGGGAATAATGCTCTTTGCCTTTCTCAGTCAGCCTGTTCAATGAATTATTCAGGTTCGGAATGAAACCTTGGGATTTTAAACGGGTGACGCACTACATTCCTTCCTTTATTCATTATTCATCGTGACAGATTATCTGCAAACGAAAGTATATGACTACAGATACGTTAGACAAACGAAACTTGTATTTATTCTGTAGGAGTCGTGGCAGGAGTGTTAAGAGTAGAAGTGTACGGGTAAATGTATTGGAGTGCCAAATAAATATTACAGCTTGTAATTTCTTCCGTGAAAACCTCGGCACATGTACCTTCCTTACACATTATTACAAATGATTTATTTATCGTTGGGATCAAAGCCAAGTCAATTGAAGGGAGCCCAAGCCAATGACAGCGACAAGACATCACGAAGACTCTTCAGGATTTTATCCAGACTACCTAAGTACACCATTACAAAAAGGCTTTAATTTATAAGTAGGTGTGCTGAAGGTAAATGGTTCGGAGATGTAAAACCTTCCCTTTAAAAATGAATGTAGGGATTAGGCTGGGAAAAAAACTGAGATTACCTACCCGGGAATAGGTACTTAGTACTTACACAATAATATTTAGCAGGATATATCGTTCCTGCTTAAGGAGGATTTATTTCCAGAAGGCTAGAGTAGTATTAGGGCAGTAGATATGAATTTCATAGATGTATGTTATGTGTAAATACAAACAAGAGCATTTATCCCCTCTTTCCCTGAACAATAAATGAAGGGATAATATTACACCAGAGAGGTTTCTCTTTCCTAAGTAAGTTACATTAAAATGGGACGGATGGAAATAGATATTATGTATGTAGATGGAGATCCCATTTGGCACTAGCTATATTCTATAATCGCTGGAAACTGGGATAGACAGTTGTAATGTATACAAAAACACATTCAATTCAAAACAAGTCATCTAATAAAAGGGAGATGTTAAAATATACACAGATGGGGATAAGCTGCAAGATTACGTGAATGGGATGTGCACATGCACACAGGAATATTTTATTGGTGATGTGAACCCCCCGTAGTGTTTACGGAGATATTGTTCGTCTCTGGAGAGAGATCTTTATATTCTGTTCTGTCTGTCCTCTCATCTCGCTCAATGCATTCCTATCCCACTACAAAGGTTTACTCACTCTAATACTATTATCCTTCATTCAGATATTCTTACAATAGGAATAGCTAATACCTACTTATGATTAGAGGTAGACAAGAAGATATTACGCAGCGTTCAATTAAATATCTGTCTCTGTATACGAGAGAGATTTCATTCGGCTATATTGCACGATAATAAAACGGATCACCAAATGAATTCGAGCGTGACAGCCTTCTGCCTTTATCTTAATCACAATCCACTTCAGCAACAGCTCCCAACTCAATAGAAAAACTTTCTCATTAGATTCACGTACCTAGCCCTGTCACCGCATGTATGCACAGTCATTTACGAGGTTATGGTATTAATCACCTTCATTAGTTAGATACGTTCCGTAGTACCTACACACTAGTAAATGATCCTCTCTCTCTCTATTACATTCTACTTACATTTCCAAATCCTCTATTTAGCACTACTATTGACATTGGAGAAGTCTTTATGAAAATATCACATCTGCTTAGTTTAATTCTATTAAGATGCCTATTACATCTTTCGTGGTGGGTGAAATGTTTGCAGTAAGTAAATAACAGTGTTCTAATTATTACTACAAGCAATTATGCAGTGCTCATTTAAAGAAGAATTTAAAATAGAATAACATTAAGTCGAGACAATGAATGATGAGGTATATATCCAGATAATATGTTTAACCTATATCTTGAAAAGATATGTAGGCAGAGCAGAAAACAATTAAGATACGGAAATGAAAGAAGAGTAGATATGTAAGTCACTTATGACATGGTATGTACATAAGTAAAGAGTTTGGATGATGTTGGTGCGTGTGTATGTTATGTCTAGAATAATATTCTGTGTAAGAAAGTAAATAGATAAAGGATGTAATAGATAGATAGCGGGATGAGAATAGAATAGGTTATCCAGAGAGGATCTGGAGTTGAACTGGAGTTGAGATGAGACAGATAGAGTGAGTTAAGACAGAATAATATAATCTGGCAGAGAAATCGTAGTAAAGTGAAGCGGAGAGGAGCGAAGTGAGAGTCGGTTGGGCCTATCTCCTGTAATAGGGAGCGAGAAGTCTTGGGGTGCTTGGAGAAAAAGCGAGTAATGAGCCTTGACGGTTGGCCGACACGCATTCATGAGCACAAAAACTCTCGTCGAGGGAAAAAGCCTCAAAGAAATTGCTCTCTATAGGAACTGTGCACTTAATCAAAGAGGGAAAGACTGACGGAGAAGAAGATCCACACAGCCAGAAGAAGAAGTTGAAGAAAAAGAACTTTTCATGTCGTCTCATAAAAAAACTCATCCAAAGATCATGTGCGACACGTTTCCTCTTCTCTCATACATTATTATATATGGCCATTGCCACGACATACCATGACTCTTGTTATACGCTCCTCGCATCAACCGACTCAATACTCAAATACCCAACTCATCTTCAATCTCACACGGCTTTCTTATTACACCCTACAACCCACTATAGAATACTTCACCAGATTACAGAACATAGCCACCACACTTTGTCTTCCTCTTATCAACTCCGTCCTATCCACTACTCTCATCATCATCTCCAACTCTGACTCATTTTACACTTAGGCACTAAACTATATGCGTCATATGATTTGTCTGCCCACCCCTCCATCCAAATGCATATTTTCTATATCACTATCACTCACTATCTACAACCATTCAATTTATCTTTCCCGTAATCATCAGCACAACTCGTACATTTCGTGTCTTAGATATTCCCTACTTACTACCCGCGACTCATATAAATAAGTAGTATATACAAGTCCACTCTATATATATATTAGCATTGTATATACGTGCTTATATTTAAAAGAATAGTAGTAGTAGTGCGGAAGGTTTCATTGTAATTGTAGCACAGGATGTTCACGTAGACATTCTTGCACATTGCACACAGAGAAAAGAGTATTTGTAGAAGAGAGGAAAGAAAGAATGAAAAACTTTTCCATCTCTATCTCATTCCCTGCACTTCAGTGGCAGCTTTTTATTTTTTACAGTTAGTCAAGTCAACGGAAGTGATAGAATAGCTCTCTGCACTACAATAAGCTCCTTTCGGTTAACTTTACTTGACTTTGACTTCCCTACTTATTTTCTATTGTCAGACCACATAATTTTTCTTGATGCGCCAAAAGATCTCAACTCAAACCTATCTACCATCCTACAATACTACATGCAGCAGTTCTCTTTTTAAACCTAGCATGGCCTTGTTATAAAATATACATAACCATCTGCATTTTGCATGACAATCGAGAACTAACCTAACTTCTTGTCTATAGACTTATCTTTAAGGGAAAATTCAAAGCGTAATCATTAAACTTTTAATCACTATTATGTTACTTAGTTAAACTTACTCTACTATGAACAAACTATACGCTATGATCTACCGGATCTGCATTATTATGCCATTGTATTTATTAAATTCATGCACACAAGTATAAAGAATGCAAATAATATATACTTCTTTCAACTTCAATGAAATTGAGTTTTTGCTTTAGTTTTTAGAAGTTCTAGTTTACAAACATTTGGAAACAGTTCATCAGCTCAGCTTGAACAACCACGGAGTGTATTTTGACGCACAAAGCACCACCTATTCAAGTCACTGCTAACCAAACTATTATTTCCTTTCTCTTGTAAAGTGAAAAGACAGGAGAAAGCTATTTTTATTGAAAGCGAGTTACCTTTATCTGTATTTGGCAATCTACAATGCACTTAGAATAATTAACAGATGTATACCAATAATATCTGGTGTGTTCATAAATTGTAAGTCAATTTTAAATAATTCCAGTTCAGAAAATGTTGTGTACCGATATTGAAATATTCAGATGTTAAAATTCCAAAGAAAAATTCTAGGCGATAAAGAAGCAATTAGGTGCATTATAATGAGAATGAAATTGCATATGAATGAAATGAAATAGCAGAGTCGATTCAAGTTCCAATGCTTTAATTCATTATTCGAGAAATTCAGAAACATTAACTACATAAACAGGACACATGCCAAGCAGTATTGTAAATCAAAATTTCTTTAAAATGTAATCAAACTAATTAAAGTTAAGGTTCTATATTAGTACAAATAATAATTTTTTTAAATTACGCATTATTAGTAGGTATAGGTAATATAATATTATTATAATATTATGTTGTCGTATGCTAGTGTCGGCAATTCTAAACTCATTCTAAATAATATTCACTTTTCTTCACGTACAACCCTTTACATTAGCAGAAGTCCAGAGACATGATCTGCGCCCACGCTTCTTTCTTATAGTTAGTCATCGCTTACTACTACTTTACTCTATGGCTATAGATCTTTAGATAAAACCGACATTGACATTTCCACAAAATTAATTTTTTAGTTAAGTCATAGACTACCTCAGAATCAAAATTTCAAAAATCATATTTCCCCCAGATGTAATAATAATAATAATATTAGAGTCGCTGGATGTAAGTGTCGAAATCGTTTAAGGGTAACGTAAACGTAACTGTACTTAGAGTGTGAAAGCTAAATCAAGTAAATACAGACAAAACAGAACAAGTGTTTTGGCATCTAAACAATAAAATACTACATTTTCAATTCTAGCAATTGATATAGTGTACATATCAAAGTTAAAGTAGCCCGTAAATCTCACATTACGCATTCAGATAGCAATCTAGAATTCATCTTCATTTTTTGCATTGCTTTTCCCTGCACTGTTTGCATTCAGTTCGTCGTAGTGAGTTTTGTAAACCTACGATTCGATTGGTAATTGGTAACACACATTATACGTCAGATGACAAATTCTGCCCTACATGTATTTTGTTTTACATAAAACTACAAGTAAAAACAAGACAAATGTTTATTACGCAGGATTTTGACATGAAATAGTTTACTACTTATAACTTACCATATCTTAGACAATTGAATAACTGACAGAGGATGAAAATCGTTAGTAATCCATCGTCGATCAGTAAAATTAGCTTATTTATCAGGCCATGTGATCATATCTACCAACCTGTTCTTACATAATATTGCCATCCATTAATTACAATTTCAAAGTAATTTGATGTTATCGTGAAATTTTTAAGTGTGTAGAATGCGTTAAGGAACAATGCAGGGCACTGTTCTGATCTCGAAAGTTTAGATGTTCAATGAATTTTATGTATGCTTGGCTGTTTTGTATTTGTAGTAAGAAGTACTGTGACTGACTGACTTTTGAATGACTGTATGATAATTTCCTTGTGATTCAATTCTTAGGCTTCGTCTTCCATTTGGTTTCTCTGAAATCCAACGTCCAGGATGGAATCCATTTTTTGCCGTAGGACAGACAAATATCGAATCTGAAACATCATTAGCTGTGGATTGGATTTTCGTTCCTAATTAGCAGTTTCAAAGCTTTGTCCTCAGTTGTCACATGCCACGCTAGCCATTGCTTTTAAAGTGCTTCTTGTTTCTTCCTCTTTTTCCAGGAGATGGATACAATGACACCAAATCAACCCAATAACCTAAAGTACAAATTATACCAGATATTACTTATTTTTTTAAATGTATCTTGTATCAAGAAGGTTGAATACATCTTCAGATGAAACTGACTTACCAACAGCACGGGCAATTTGAATGGGGCAAAAGCTTCTATCAGGTTTTTTGAGAAACTCCTCATCGCCACTCAGAAAAAAGACAGAATATTTATCCCTAACATCTCCAAAATATTCTGTCTTTCTGCCATGACACATATCACTTTTCAACAAGTAATTGCAGTGTTCAAATAACTCGAAGTATTCGCTGTGAACAAAACAGAATTAGAAAATTATACATTAAAATGCAACACAAAAGATACTGTTTTGTAAAATTGTAAGCAGTAAAACATTATCATACAGCGTTTCTTCGTCTCCATCTTCAGGATAGGGGAAGTCCAGAGGGATTTTGTCCCCCTCTCTTAAAGCCATCAAACCAGGGTGTGATTTGTAAATCGCTGTTTCCAACCATCGTCCCGAAGCTCTTGCTTCACACGAATACTCTAAATCCGCATCCTTCATGACGTCCAACACTTTGCGAACTACAGTATGTAACATTTATGTAGATTAGTGACATTAATTATTTTCTAATACCATCCATGAATTGACTTATACATTAAGATTGCAAATACATACCGCTCTGCGGAATAGCAATGATAAACTTCGGATGACACGCAAGTTTCTTGACTGTAACGAAATGGTGAATTAGAGCTGGTAAATCAATCACAACAAATGTTACGGATTTATCCGAATTTCCAGAAGGTTCCATATAGTCTTGACGAATGTTGTTCCGCCTTTTCCTACGATCAGTATCTCTTCCGTCACGGCCACGTCCTCTTCGTCCTCTACCTTTTGACGCTTCTTTATTCTGGTAGGCCTTTGTTAGTTTCTCAATCATCTGAAATTAAGTGAAATGTTTAAAAGAAACGGGCTCAAAGAATAATTAAATACGATGATAATATGTTAAAGTAATTCACCTCAGGGTGGATTTCTCCCTTGTGAAGTTTCCGAAGCTTCGCATCACGTAAATGTCGTTGCAAAATATGTGGTGGTGGGACAAAGAATTTGTCATCAGTATTGTAAATGACGGAAAAGCAATCAGTTTCGGTCATCCAGTAACCAAAGTTCAAAAATCTTCCTACTCTTATCAGAAACTGTAATAAATTCAACAACGAGAATTCATCAATTTTGTATATTAATATTGATGACATAATTACATATTTTTATTACTAAATATATGTTAAAAAGAAATGTCAATATTAAGTACCATGTCACTACTAGAAAGTCCAGAATTTTGCTTCAGTTTACTGACACATTCTTTAAAATTTGGTAGGCCAATGAGAGAACGATCTTCAGGAAGTTCCATGGCAAAAATTGTCGACTCATCTCGTTTTTCCAGACTGGCCCAATCCTTCTTCAATTCTTCTTTGATGGTAATACCCTCCACCAATTGACTCCAGTCATGAGAGCTCAAAAGATTGAAAGTAGAGCACAATTTTTCGAGAAATACTCTCTCACAGTTGGCAGCAAATGCATCTTTCACCATTGGAGACATTTCCAGCCATCTCATAAATGGAGAAATAGCGACCAACAGAGGTTCTATTTGGGACCAGCATTTAGTTAAGTCCTCTATATCCATGACAAACTTTCCTTTCTGTTGACCATCTTCAAGACCAGGGGTAGTTGCAATATCAATTTCCTGAACCATTTTCAAAGAATCTGCTTCTGTTGTTTTTCGAGAGCCACCACTGACATCTGATTGACCATTACTAGAAGCACTGTCAAAGGCTCGATCATTCTCATTTAGACGATCATTTTCAGTAGAATCAACAGACGATGACGTCTCACTTCCACTCCAATATTCCGAATCATTTTCCGAATAATCGTCTTCTGAACAATCGGAATCATCCATGCCTTCATCAGCTTCTTCATCTTCAGAGTCATCTTCTTCGGAATCCGAAGGAATCATTGAAAACAACTTCCCATTAGAAGACTTGGGACGTCGCCTTCTACGCCTTCCCGTACACGCATTTTTCTTTCTTTTCTTCTTCTTAACAATAGGAGTTTCCTCGGGGAGCTTTTCAATATCCTTGCTGTAATTGTCAATACTCAATTCCTGAACTCCGTCTTCTAAAGATGTTATTGGAGTTGGAACTCTCGAAGATTCCTTTTTCAAGTGACTATGCTGTTCCAAGATAACACCCAAATGAGTTGTCAATTGAAGGAAAATTGTTAGAGCAAAAGCCACAGCAGGAGAAATATTGGGCGAATCTGAGGAAAAAATGAATAAAAAACATGAATACAAATTAATAAATAAGCCCTTCAAATAGCTGTAAAACTTACTCAACGTTTGAAGTCTCCAAACTGTCATAACTGATATCATAGAGACGTGAAATAAGAACTTTTCGTCCAAATCAGGATCACAAGAAACCAGACGTTCGTTAAAATTAGTCAGAGCATCTTGGCAGGACTGAAAACAATCATTCGTTTATGTTATAATACAATATATATATAATACAATAAACACTGTCATTTGCTTTAATAATAATAATAATAATTAGTTACCTTTTCAAAGTTTTTTAGGTGAGAGTCTTCACAAAGGAAGTGGAAGACAACAGAGAAAAAACTGAAATTAAACATGTCCATGGGCGTTGGCTCAACCGACGCCGGCTGCGTGACAAAACGCATTATTTTTCGGTCCAATAATTGTCTTAAATTGGGAAAGGCCCCTTCATAAGAATTTGCAGAAGCAATGCTGTTTATTAAAAAATTACACGATAATCATAATCATGATTTATCAAGAACGAGAAAAGTCTAATAACGTTCATTATGCATTTGTGCTTGGCTTACCTGTAGAGCAAGTAATACACGGCATGGATACCCCCATTTAAATTCGAAAATAAGTTTCCAAGTTGATTGTGGGATAAGCCAGCATCAGGATGAACAAGAAATGCCTATTTTCATTGATGAAATGAAAATATATAACTGTTTTATCAAACTAATTTCAACAATATTATCTATTAAGACTAAGATTTAGGAAAGTAGCTAACCTTTGTGTAGTAGTCGACGGCACCATTGAAGTAATGAATTTTTTCCTCCCCATCTGGCTCAACTTTACCATAAATATCCGTTAAGTAACGATAAAGATCACCCACATTAATTAAACAAATGTGGACAAGCTCAATTAGCCATTTGGGCGGTGAAAGTTTTTCTGTAAACAGAAATCAGCATAATTAATTGGCAAAATATACAATGACGTGTACCAAAGCCCTAACCAACAGTATCTCCACATCATAACTCCATAATTATAGCACTTTGATCATAATAATTTTAATCAACGAGAAAGAAAATTTACTTGTGAGAAAATATATGGAAGAAGAGGAAATGGAGATTTATTAAATACTAAGATAAAATAGAAACACACCTTCTTCAGTATTGACAATTGTGGATTTACTTGGACCACATAAAATTGTGTCTAAACCGTCAGATCTAAATTCAATAGGCGCTTCCTGGAAATCCGCAACTTCTTGCATCTTCCATATCAGAATACTGAATTGACCTATCCCAGTCAGCAAATGATTTTGAATGAAAGCTAGTTGATAAGGCGTCCAAGGTTTGTCCTGTGATTAAAATTGTATAGTTTTTAAACGATAATAACAAATAAATATAACTTATTTAATATTAATAAATTTAGTGTTACTCTTTTAAGTTGCCGAGCTCGATTATATGGTTCATAATAGGCGTAACGCCACAATTTCTCTCTAACAATAGGACCGTGAACTTTCAGGGATTCACATATCAGTTTTTCACACATTTCTTTGTATCGTAAACGTTTTGTAAGTAATTCCGGAGAAAACAAATCTTGAACTTCTCGACATTTTGAAGAAGCAACTTCAAGCTGTCTGCCAGACTCAATAATGCATCTGTAACAAATCAATTTAACATTGAGTGTATCGTAACTATCAGTCAATACGTCAATACAAATGAATGCCTATAAACATGTTTAGTTTAATGAAATTCTTACTGGTACAATCTTTTAGGATTGTCAACAGCTGGTCGTCCGTTCACACTAGATTCGACTGGTTCAACTTTACTTAGACTCATTTTCGGTATTTTCAGGTTGATACTAAATAATTAAACAATATTACGTAATTATCATTTCCAGATGAAGTTTTATAATAAATGAATAGTGACCGTAATCACTAACTACAGTATATAGGGCAAACTATAATATGCGGGTCAGTTTAAGAAAATATTGATCCGATTTTGGAAAAAGTTATAAGAGCCAAACTTACCGTTTTCTACCAGGACTTGATTAAATTTTAAGCCTCAAGCTCTTTAACATAACTTCTTGTATCACGATTATCCACTAATCCAAAATTGTAACAAATCTTCCGAAAAAATACTTTTCGACATTATTATGGCACTTCAGTTTCACTTTTTACTATAAGTCACAATGAATTCCGGGAACCCAGCATGGAACAGAAAGCAGCTGTAACAAAAAAACGTTGCGAATAGTTAGAAACAGTACTTTGTGCTGGCGATCAACTTTTCTGCCAAAATATTCATAATATAATGCACTTTTCTAAAATACTCATCTAAACAAAACAGTTCAAAGAGGCTAAAAGGCTTTGGAGTCAAAGGTTTGAAACTCTCTGGACAACGCTGAACAGTCAGGTTGCTAACAGATACGTTATAGTATTAATAGTACGTATTTTACTGCGATTTGTAAATAATTTTACAGAAAACTGCCACTTTATTTTATAATCCAAGGACTTGAGGAGAACGAATATTTATATTTGGCAATGGCATATTATAGTTTTTCAGATTGTCCCATCACGACAAAGTTCGAATAATGGTAAAAAGTAGTGTACAACCATAACATCAAGGAAGTCTTACAGTGGCTTATGGGATAAAGCATATACCTAAAAGGGACTATTATTATTAATGAAAACTGTTGAATTAAAAAAGGGGCTACAGCCACGATATATAATCCTCTATCCTCTAAAGTCATACTGAGATTTCGGATTCGACTTAAATACATCTACTTCATTATGTTTCAAAATAGCTATACGTTTCAACGTTTTTCTAGCACACTATACATGCTAGGTTTCATTCAGCTAGTAATTTTTATAAACTGCATCAGATCAAGGTTATTATATTGTCATCTTACACATTAATAAAATTTTCAACAAAACAAGCATTTACACAAAGAGTTTAAGAAATACGAAGAATGTTTTGTCAAATACTAAATAACTATCATGTTGAGAAATATATATAAATCATAAAATTCATTTTTGTATTGTTAATCAAAATATATAAGTAAATGAAGTGTAAGTAACATAGCCTAACAGATTATACAAGGGCCTGTCACTTTACCTCGACAGCAGAGTTAGTTACAACAAAGGCCATTTCTTTGTAACTCAGCAGGAAATTGTAGCCACAAAACAGCTCCAATTAGAGCACTGGAAGTTACTGGAAAATCAAAAGTAAACATCATTTATGTATAATGATGACTAATCTCCCAGTTTCTAACTACAATATTAATATATAAATAAAATTATGAATTATTACACAAACAAAATGGTGCTTTAGAGAAGGTGGGATAAGATAACCAAAATAATACCAATTACTATTGTAGTCACTCTGTGGACTTGTCCTCACAATATCAAGTTATATTTTTTTGCTGTTTTGGTTTTTATAAGTGATAGCAATACAATACTGATAATGCCATTATAATTGATAATAATAACAAAATTACAGTCAATTTATTACCTACGATGTTGCCTTTTCTCTTCTGTTAGTTCTGTTTGCTGTGCTTTGGCTGTACGTGTACTTACAACTTATCAAACCAATTTTTCTGATGTCCTGACGCAATAGAAAGAGGATCGTTTAGCTTTTCAATATCGTTCTGTGGGAAACTGTGTTCATTATATACTAGAGAATATTAATATTGTATATAAATACTAGCAATGTTAATATAAATGATAATTTTTTGCAGATAACAGTTTTCCTCGAACGAGAACAATCTTCTTTACGTTTGTTTATTACGTCACGTCCGTGTACTTAAAACTTGTAAAATCTATCCAGCAGAAGTAAAGCATGTGATCTTCAACGGCGCGTTGTGGTTGTCTTCAAAGTATTTTGTTCCCTTTTGCTGTTCTCTTCCCTTCACTTTTTCCAGGAAATCCGTCTCACCCAAGCCGAAAGTCTCAATATCAACCTCAACACAATCAAACTGATGTACTATATATATATTTTAATGCCGATGCCGACTGCCGAACTCAAGTTGTTAAGTCACCGCTGCGCTGCTTAATTCGCTTGCTGGTTCTCGTAATTCTAAAAATAATCTTCTACTACATGAATGCTACTACCAAGAAATGATTATGAATCCCGTCAAAATTGCTGGATTGATTATCATGTTTAGATGGAGTTAGAATAAGAATGATCATGAAACAAAGGTGGTATTCTTTCTCAGCCTTTTGCTGGAAAATAATACGCATAATTCATCCAAATTCCACACTGGGTTGCCAAAGTTGCAATAAAATTGAAAACACTGATTATTTTCTAAACCTTGCCACAGATTCTCGAAAGAAACTTTTAAGAAGGTCCATAAAAATATTGTAGCAAAGGGTTAGCTCATATAGCAGGAAGAGTTTTCAAAGTATCCAAAGTAAAGTTAGAACAGCATGATGTCCAATACATCCTCTGACAGAGTTTGTAAAAACTGTAATGGACTTAAGCGCTGTTCATCCCGCAATGTTCATCACATGGATGGGGATAGATTGCCCATTCCAAATCCCACTATAAATCCGAATTTTATTCCACCTGGGATGAGGAAGCCAGCTCTGCTGACTACGGAACAAGATGTCAATAATAACTATATCGAACAAAACATTAGTGATGCTGATCCCAAAAATTCTACTTTGTGTGCGAATAAAACGGCGAAGACGTGGTATTATGTAAGAAGCCTCCCTTCGGCACTTGTTGGTTATTTTGGTAAACTCGGTAGATCTTCTCAGGCTGAATTCAAAACCACAGCCTGTTATCCAATTGTAATTGTATTTATTTTGACAATTTATCTCTGGAATTGTATCTGCATGGGGCGTATGACACATCAAATGACTAGTTTAGAGAAAACTCATGCTTCTTTAAAAAACGATTTTGACATCCTTCTTCGAAACATGTCTACATTGGAAGCTAAATCAATTACACTATTTGAAAGAATGGGAAGTTCCAATTGCGAAGCTATGGTTAGAAAATGTGCTCCTCATATTTTACTCCTTTCTGCTCCCTACACTGCCTGGAGAGGAATTACTCTTCCTTTTAGTTTACTCACCGGATCCCGTGAAACTGGTGATAGATTATAGCAGATTCCTGGATAAACATATTTAATTAGTAACCTATTCTAGTGTAGAATATATGATGAGAAATATCTGTTAAGTCTACACGATACTAGAAGGTAGTGACAAAGGTGTAGAGAATTCTAATCAGCTATTTTGTATTTTTCATAGATAACGAGGATAATGAATACCTAAATGTACATGCCTCTCCATTCAACGTAAGTGATTTTGACTAAGTTGGAACTGGACTGAAATGCAATAAAATATAATGAACCATAACTATCATGTGCCTGTGAAAGTAGGTTAGTTATTACTAACATACATTTTGGGTTACGTATACATGTATACACATTGTTTTTGTGCCCTATTATACATTGTCCCAATTGTTACTATTGCTCAATTAACATTATTCTAGGTCTCTTCTTCCAAATTTTATTTACTGAATAATAGATAATTATATTGGCAGGATACTGAACGTGAAAATGGAAAGTGAAACATTTTTCTCTACTTGTGTACTCAAGACAAGACGGTAAATTATTATAACGTGGCTTTTTATCCTATAGTTTTCCATAAAATAGCTGATGTGAGTGAAACCGTAGTGCTTAATTTTGTGTTCTATTGTAATCTGTAAGTAAAACAATCTTTATATGTACCTCTAGAGTAAACATATAAGACCATTTTTGTCACTTACCTACGTAAATTGTAGTAATTTATTAATTACCTATTCTGTAGGTACGAATAAAAATGTACTCATGCTATTTCCTATTAATTCCTATGATGTGTAAAGGAGTTATTTTATGCAGTAAGTTCCCTATCTATCTATAATCTCTATATAATATATATATATATTAATATATAATCGTATACTGGAAAAAAATTACCCGACTATATCTATGTCTGGTAGGAGAGCCTGGGGAACCTGCATATATTACGTAACGTAAAACTCCCTTCCTCTTGCCTAACGCAAGTGCTGAGACTGTTCTACTTTTGGGCTTTGGGCATCGCCTCCTCCCATCAACTGAGTACGTAAAATATAAATATATGCACGTTCCTTCAACGCAAAAATTCAAAATGCGCTTGCTCACTTCCTCTTAAACCACCGAAACGTTGTTTCATAATAGTCAGCAATTGTCACCAATGCAATCTCAAATTCTCAACTGCTGTGTGAAAATTGTTCTGTTCTGTGGCAAGTGGTGGAATTTATCAATTCAACTAATGGTTCAAATGGTTGCACTCCATGCCTATCTTTTTAAATTTAGTCAAATTTTACTGGGAGCCTAGTATTTGGATAAACAGAGAGTGCGTTGTAAGGATTAAACATAGAGATGGAGAATGCTATTCGTCATAAGACTCACCCAGTGAACCCAACCTGCGGCATTCCAGGCTTCATTCGATTTTTTTGTAATGTAACCGATTTGTGAGGTCACACGGCGACATTTCCTATACATTTCCATGGGGCAGAAAAATATTTTAGACAAAATTATTTCAATTTATGAAATGCACTTTCATGCCAGGGACTTTGAATATACTGGGCTTACGAAGAAGTGTAAATACTGTCAAGTTAGAGTTTGGGACTTGGGAATGATGCGACCTCAGATAGTAGAGCTGGCACGGTTGCCTTTGGTCTGCTCTCACGGAACAATTCATGCACCTACCCGGGTACTAGTAAGCCAGTAAACCATCTCCCGAAAACCACCACGAATCCAGAATAAGAGATGACTTTATTTGACTGCATGCTCAAGGCATGCTCATGACTCAATGTCTCTCAGCATACTGACTACATGGCGGCTTGTTCTTCGCCTTTTTTCTGGTCGTCTCTGCTCTATCTTGAGCAATCCCATCCACCACTTGCGTGGATGTCTGTGATTGGTCAAGGAACAGCAGAGCCGCCAGTCACAATATATTTAAATGATATTCCCACATGACATCTCCCTGTTCAAAGACAGTCTGTTCCACCAGACTTAAACTTAAATAACATCAAGAAAAAGCTTTAAATTTCCCAGAATACTTTACATTTACAAATCAAAGAAAACTCAAATGATAATTACTTAGAATTAACATAAATCCTCACACATTCTAATCCTCACGTCACGTTACAAAATACATTTCACATAATATCCTTAATTTGCAATAAATTCCAATAAACAAAATCATCAAATTCAAATTCATACTCAATCAAAATTATCAAAAAATAAATGAATGTCTTGAGGTGCGTTGGCTGACTGTTGTTTTCACTACTGGTCCGCTTGACATACTGAAGTAAACACACAGTTGTCTCCGGCTCCCAGTACTGCCTTGCCCGATGTACGGCAACGTGGCACAAAAATGATGATCTAGGACTCCATCACTGCCTTGCCCGATAGTACGGCAACGTGGCACAAAATATGTTGATCTCGGTATCCTATCCATCTCTCAAAACACCAAACGTTAGAATACCACAACGCAACAGCTCAAAAGACTAAAACTCAACAAACAAAATCATGATTAGAACCTTTCTTACAAATAAAATTAACTTTTCTTTTCATTTTAATCGCTTTAAAACATTAAACTTTCACTTTACGCACTTCATACAAGTAATGATAATTTTCTTTAACTTTATTATACCTACTGTTTCTTCATTCCTGGGCTTACACTTTTCATCACAAAATCAAATCATCATTTTTCTTTATATTTCACTCACAAATAAATAATATTTCATTTTAATCAACTAATATCAAATAAACTTTTTCTTTTCAAAATCAAACTTTCATTTCAGTTTGTTTTAATGCACTTCACTCAACTCAACACATTTACTATAATTAACTCTCTATTCTATTTATACTAGCCTGGGATAACTCACTCGTATTTTCCTACAGGTCAAACTCTTCTTTAACACTATTTATTGATAGCCTGGGATAACTCACTCGTATTTTCCTTCAGGTCTATTTCTCACACTATGCTCTCATATTTCCTAAATATAGTAAGTTAACACTCATATTTTTTAGCAAATTCACAAACAATTATCATCGCAAAACCCGGATCGAAACCCTTGTACATCAGTTTATTCCTTACGTGTATAACTTTATGATGACCCTTTCTGTTTCTCCTAAAAATATTTGTGCTTCCAAACCTCAACCTCTGGATAATTTCTGACTCAAAATTATACCTAGGGTCCCTTCAATAACTAAATTATTCTCATAGAATCCTGACTCAGAATCTATTTTTCATTCTTAAAACTAAATATTCTTTTCCCCCTACCGGTTTCCTACTAGCACAAATAATTCACATTATCGCGAATATTACCATAGGCTTATTTCGGAACCGACAGACAGAATTAACTCACTTAATTATAATTTATATTATGACTTACTCCCTCCCGGTATCTTTAGCACGAATGATTCACTATATCATGAACATTTCCTAGGCCATTTAAGAATCCCGACAGACAGTAGTTTCTCTTAAAAACTATATGCACTTCTCCTTTCCAAAACAACAAAAACACATAAATCCTTCATTAAACTCGTCAGTTAACTAGGATTTCATATCAACCATAGCAGATACTTACTTCTATTTTCCACACATTTCATTCCCATTGGCATTTTTACTAGAACCAAATCAACTTTCTAAAACAAAAACAATTCTTTTAATTATATCTGGTGGTTAATTAGTCACATTGCGAGTCAAGCTAATTTCATTAACAGGGAATTATGCGATTTTATAACTCAACGAAGATTGTTAGTATTATTTTTTTACCAAAAACAAAAGATGTTAGTCAGATCCCATGGTCGGTGGTAAGCTAATACCGAATTTTCGACCGGACCGTATCAGTACAGCCTTAGCCCAATGGCAATTGCCACGGCGACAGGGCTAAAAGATTCCAACGGGCGTAATGAATTAACACCGAATTTTACCCGAGGGTCTCCCATCTTAGAAGGTACTATTGAAATATACAATTACTATATAATGAGTTATCGCCCCTTTTGATATCGTTGTGACCCGTTTTCAATGTTCACACCATTATAAAATCAAAAACATTTTAATGCCAACACAACTTTTATGCTTCAAACTTACTTTCTGCATCGCTAGGTTATTTTAGGAAATCAATTAGAAAGTAGAGTGCTAAAAAGGATTTATTATTTGTTAGTGCAACTGTCTTCTGTCGCTTTTCTATCTACTTTGAAATAATAAAATTCAGTTAGACTCAACTCATTTAGCCACCCTCTATTCTATTCCCTTTCCTATGAATTTTAATTCAAATTGTCCAATTGTTAATCTATTTATCTCAACAAATCAAAACTAATGAAAATCAACTCAACTTAACACTCTAAAAACTCATACTCAAACTCAATTATAAATACATTTTCTCAATATCTTCACAAAATTCAAAACCAACTTTACCAAAAATCAGTATTACTCAGTATTTGCCCATTATTCGAAACAGTAGTTATCTCTCCTTCTCTATTCAACCAAATCAAAATAACAAATAATATTAAACTTTTCCACAATTAAAATCAAAATTGAGCTTTTAAATAATTATAAACCAATCCTCAAATTAATTAATTGGATATCGTACTTGTATGTGTATTCTCCCAACATTCAAACAAAAATTATTTTATACCCACAAAACACCATATTATACACCATGCTATCAACCATCATAAAATATTGCCCCATAATTTTTAATTTCATTTTAACTTCCAATTCAATTTAAATTCAATTCAAACAAAACCCAAAGATAAACTCAAAATATTTTCAAGATCAATTTTTCAACTTCCCACTTCAATTTAACTCCAAATTCAAAATTCCAAATCAAACCAATCATTTCAACCAAAAATATTAAATCAAAATCAAAAAATTCAAAAAGAGAAATAGAAATAAATGAAAACCCAATATCCCAATGAGTAGTTAAACCATTTGTCCAAAGACAAGTTCCTCCTCGTCGTCACTCTTCATGGCTCCCTCTTCAACTTTTCTATCCGATGTCGTCGTCTCGAGGAGCACCATCATTCCCCGTGTGTTCACTCTTGCTCCGTCTCTTGACGACTCCCCCCTCCTCATTAAGAGTCGCGCCATCGTTACCATGGCCATCACCACGATTGTCGTCTCCATGGCAACGAGAATTATCCTCAATGTCATACATCTTGTCGTAAACAAAAGGTTAGCTCACAAAAAAACAAATTAGGATTAATTTATGTACACAAATTTAATGCTTATCTACTAGTTTCAACTCCCCCTAAAATTATCATATCATAAACATAGATATTATTTAAACATGTATCATACTCAACCTTCAACTTTTTAGTATGGTTATAGGCTCATTCTTATTTCTAATCTCAAATCAATTTAAATATAACCAGTCATTGCCACTAATTAAGATTCATAGGCGTCCTTTTTGGCTCATTAGAGATTCATTTCCTTCTTTTTGACTTTAACTCAAAGTCAAAAGGAAGATAAGACAGAAAAGTTTAAGTCTCAGACTGTCGCCATGAATTACAATATGGCCATCGCTTAGCATACAAGAGTTAGAACAACGTCCCGTATCTATCCACCGGGTAATAGAAAGTACTATTACTATTGAATCATCAATTTGGGGCAAAATAAGAAAATTCAGAAAATTTTGCCAGAGTTCTGGTTAAGAAATGGACATTTAGCTTAGTTAGAAATGCTGCAAACTGTACTTCAACAACTTTAATTGGAAGTACCGTACTCACTGCGGTTCACGCATGAACTCAGTGCTGGTACGAAATAGAATTCAATTTTCCCAAAAAAAATATACGCGCATAATAATTTTTAGTACAATTTGACTTTGAAGAACACAAAAATCGGTATTCCAAAAGAAGTACCTATGCAGTGTCGTATACGCAAAATGTATCACGACTCACTGTGCACTCGATGCAATACACATGTCTATGTTGCAACCAACAAAAATGCTATAAAATACACCCCTTGATTTTTAATAGAAATTCAACTCCCCTTAATTATATGATTTTATGCTCCCATAAATCATTTTAAACCATAGCATAATTGAGGAGCCGTATAAAAGAACCTGGTATATCATAATGACCTCAAATAACAAATAAAAAATAAATTATTTACTATAGCCACAATTTTAAAAATATATGCAGGGTGTCTAAAATGAAACATACCAGTACTCACATATCAGCGAATAATCACTAGTTGTTTTTCAAAAAACAACTGCTAAATGTTTATCCTCATCAATTGTAACTCCAATAAATACATTGTTCATTTTAAATTGTGCGCTACCAAACAATGAATGCAGCAAATTGTCTATGGCTTTTACGAACGATACCTTTTGCGGATTAGTTTAAATCTAAAAAACTTATACTACATATTGATAAAAAATCTTACATTTATTTTCTGAAAAATTTAAAGACAAAAGTGCAATGAGTTCTCTATTGTGTTCCAGCGTCCTGATTAATCGTAATTGTCAGAGTAAGCGCAAATTAAATATCGTAAGTTGGAAAAACATTAGGGCAAAAGTATGCAGAAATCATGGCCTTCAGTACGTTGCCACAAACAGTCAACTTAAACCTGCCATTGAACCACCGGTAGAAGCAACCCGTGGCAGATCCCCATGGAAAAATGAAAAAATGAAAAGTGGGTGGGAAAGCTCGCCAATTGACGTCATTGGCGAGTGTGTATTTAAATTGAGATCCCCAAGTGGGGGAAATTAGGGATCGGCTGTAGTCATGTAAATTTTCCACACATTTTCACTTGTTCCGAACCCCCAATAAATCGAATAATCTGCCATTCCTTTTCTATAATATTATATTCTATATTCCTTGGGTAGAAGTAAGTTTAACTTTATAAAACAAAAATTTCACTCCTTTGTAAAAATTAAAATTTTATTATAGAAGTTATAGCTAATATTTTTCTTGATTTATTTCAGAATAGGCTGTGCAATCTAACTTGCAGGAAACCTGGATGTGGGCAACTGGTTGACAGATTTTTCACCATTTTTAACGAGTTCTGGTCTTATGGCTCCTATGATATTCAAACGTCTATTTTAACCCGGTTAGTCAAGAAAGTTATGGTATCTCAAAGAAAGGTTGACGCAAGTCAAAGCAGAAGATGTTCATCGTACAAGTACTATTTACCCACTGAGGAAGGCATCGAGTTACAAGTTTGCCAACGTACATTTTTACGAGTGTTTGCGATTAACAGAAGCCGTTTAGAACTGCTACAATCAAAAATATCGTCGGGGGGGTTGATGTTTTTTGACGACCGTGGTAGGCACGATAACAGGCCCTTAAGATTATCAGCAAACATTAAAGACTCAATGGCGTCTCATATTGATATGTTTCCAACTTATTTAAGTCACTACCAAAGACAGGTAAGCATAATCTTTCGGGTTTATTAAAAGTAAAATTAAAATGTAATTCCATTTTCCATTCTTAATACAGCATGGCGATCCCGTAAGAAAATATTTGAGCCGTGATCTGACCCTAGCAAAAATGTTTGAGCTGTATATGGCTGGCTATGGAGTAGAAGCTGAACCGTGGTTTTGGGCCTACAAGCAAATTATTCGTGAGAAAGGACTGCAGATAGGTAGCCCGAAAACTGACACGTGCTCAAAATGCGACGAGTTGAAAATTAACATTGATTCGTTGTTACGGCAAGGCAATCAAGAGGAGCTTGAGCAACTGTATCTGGAACGAACAGAACACCATGCAAATGCTAAGAATGGGTACGACGATTTAAAGAGGGATATGGAACAGGGAATGCGCGATGAGTTTTATGTGTCAATATCTGTTGACATGCAAGGGGTGAAAAAATATTCCGATAATATTAATGTTCCTATTTTTTTAACAAAAAATTAATCCTACCTTTTTATATAGGTTCTTTTTAGCCCGGTTTTAACTAATCCGGAATATTACTACATGAGAAAGTTGGGTACTCACAATCTGGCTATCGTCAACGCATTCGGATTTTCGACAATGTGCGTGTGGCATTCAACGGAAGGGAAAAAGGCAGTTCGGAAGTTTCAAGCTGTTTATTGAAATATATACTAGAAACCTTTCAACCTCTACTACCGGAAGAAAAAAGGACACTGGTGATTTGGAGTGACCGTTCAACCGGTCAAAACAATAATCAATATGTCCTTATTCTATTCAAATATTTGATTGAAGAAAATTACTTCACTACGGTAAAACTAAATTTGGTATTTGATATTTAGTTTTCCAAATAACTTGTTGTCAATCAAGTATTCATTTTTAATATTTTAAATGTAAAGGTGATACAGAAATTTCTGACAACCGGACACACTTTCTTGCCCGCAGATAGAGCATTTGCTTTAATTGAGAAAACCCGAAAAAAATCTTTGATATTTGCCCCAGACGATTACATAGAAATTATTAGAAGTGCAAATAAAGAAAAACCTAACCGCATACAGAGAATGGCAAGAGAAGACTTCAAAAACTTCACTATTCTGACGCCGTATTTCTCAAAGCCCAGAACTTTGAAAGTAACCGAAGTAAAATTAATTAAACTGGAAAGGAGGCACCGAATGTGATCTTTTCAAAGTACGAGATAGACTCAGTCGTGTGGCAGACTCATCTGGTCACTTCTCAGAGACCTATGGCTGGGTTGATATTAAATAATCTCTACCCTAATCCAATTCCTTTATCCGCGGCTTTATTAAAAGACTTAAGAACGCTACTACGGTGGGTTCCTCAAGAGCATCGTCACAATTGGCAGTTTTTGGAAGGGTATCCAGAATTAGGTAATGCTAATGAAGAGGATTAGCACACTGCACAACTGATGATTGAGTTTCATATTATAATATTCAGGAAATTAATTTTAGGTTTCGTTTTATGTCGTCATTTTGTATTGCTAAGTACTATTGAGTTTAAGATTTTCATAAAAGTAGCTTTTTAGAGAAAATTGTAAAGTTTCAAATGTTTATGTGCCGATATTATACTAAATTCCAAGAATAAAGTGCATTTAATGGGTATGATACTAAATCAACTACCCTGTGCTTAAATTATTTACATTTTATCCCAGAAAATTTCGTTACCAATACTACGCACTTTAATGTCAAAATTTGAGTTTAGATATACCAGGTTCTTTTATACGGCCCCTCAATTATTTTAACCAGAATAACCGAAGTTATAGTCAGTTACGCACATCTCCCCTTACACAAACTCATTTTGTCCTCAAAATCCGCAATTTTTGCGTAATTCGGTACACACATCGGTCTTATAATATATGTAGAAAACCCATTAACAATGACCGAATGAAAATAACCCCTTTTAAAATTTACTATTCGATTTTAACCCCATTAAATCAAAATTGCAAGAATCGAAAATTGACGACACTGACCACACTCCGCCCATTCAACAATCAAACCCGTTCAAAAACCCCAAAAAACTGCTTCATGCATAATTTGTTCCCATTCTCATCATAATTGATATTAACTCAAAATTTGTAAATTGATTTCTGTGACTTACGTGTCCCGTGTGACGAACGTTGATCCGAAAAGCAGTCCCCAAAGACGAAAACGAATCCGAATCTTGTCAAGTTAGGCTGGGACTTGGGAATGATGCGACCTCAGATAGTAGAGCTGGCACGGTTGCCTTTGGTCTGCTCTCACGGAACAATTCATGCACCTACCCGGGTACTAGTAAGCCAGTAAACCATCTCCCGAAAACCACCACGAATCCAGAATAAGAGATGACTTTATTTGACTGCATGCTCAAGGCATGCTCATGACTCAATGTCTCTCAGCATACTGACTACATGGCGGCTTGTTCTTCGCCTTTTTTCTGGTCGTCTCTGCTCTATCTTGAGCAATCCCATCCACCACTTGCGTGGATGTCTGTGATTGGTCAAGGAACAGCAGAGCCGCCAGTCACAATATATTTAAATGATATTCCCACATGACAATACCCCAAAAATTCACAGGAACATTTTAAAGAGAAGTCCTGTCGAAAATTTGACATTTTCCATTTGTGTATTGAAGATATCGCGGTTTCAAAGTTACAAACACTAAAATATGAGTTTATTCGAGATGATGCAACGAGGATGAATCTGAAAATTGCAAAGATCTAGCGAGATTTTTATGGCAGCTACTGGCAATGGCAACGGATAATAAATTATTGGTAATACAAAATTGCAAATCGCAATGCCATTCTACTTTTATGTCTAGTGTGTTTGTTTATTGCGTCTTTCCACAATGATTTTCTCTTAGCAAAGACTGTGCCAGTGCCACTGCACTGCACTGCCATCCTGCCTGCATATAATTTAAATTAAATTATAGTAAGTGATAAATATTTTACCAAAGTTGTTGCAATGTATGTTGTAGTCAACTGAGGAGCTGAAAGTTAGTAAACAGTAATTTCCATTCCATACATTATGAGTTCTTTTCAAAAGAAGATGAAAGCAGTGAAGGCGTTTTTTACCCGGGATAAGCAATCTCTGGCTCCAAATAAGCCAAAGCCCGGCGGTCGTGAGGAAACAATCCACAAGCTGAAGGATATGGAGGAGATGCTTAGTAAAAAGCAAGAATATTTGGAAAGTCTCATCGAAAAGGAGTTGAGGATTGCCCGTCAGAACGGAGTTAAAAATAAACGAGGTCTGGTCTGAGTCTTACTTTTTAATCAGTTAAATAATAATATTATTACTGTAACTAAACTAAACTCTACACAATCCAGGATAACAATTGTCCAGTTTCTGTTTGTCGGTCTTTCTTGATATGCAGTTTTGCTTTTATGTAATTTTACAGCTGCTATACAAGCCTTGAGACGAAAGCGACGTTACCAGAAAGAGTTGCACCAAATTGACGGAACTCTTACTACATTGGAAATGCAACGGGATAATTTAGAAGGAACTAGTAGAAATGTCGCGGTATTGAATACAATGCAAGCTGCATCTTCTGCCATGAAAGATGCCCAAAGACATTTGTAAGGATATAATCGTGTAGAGTTTACTAAATCTACAGTTATGTATTTATTTATAAGTGTATTGTATTTAGGTAATAATAACCAAATAAATATTTAATACTAAAATTCGAATTTAATCTGCAGAGATGTTGAAAAAATTCACGATATACTGGATGATATTGCCGAGCAGCAGGAAATAGCTAAAGAAGTCTCGGATGCGATAGCTGGTCCTGCCTTTGGTTATGATGGTATTGACGAAGATGATTTGGAAAAAGAGCTGGAAGAACTTGAGACTGAAGATATCGCTGAAGAACTTTTAAAAGTTGACAATGTGTCCTTAAATCAGCTGAATGAAAAAACCGACAAAACACCACAAATATCAGATTCGGAAAATGAAGCCGATTCTTTAGATACTCGTGATCGTGGAATACGAAATCCTAATGCAGTCTCATCCCGACATGGTCACAAGAGTAAGTACTTAATATTGTTTCTTCGTTAACGACATTTAATTAACTATTCACTAATTACAATTTTCATTCTAACAGAAATGGAAAGCGAAGAAGACAAAGAGTTAAAAGAATTGGCGGAATGGGCTAATTGGGCTACTAGCTAAAATATCATGACTCGTTGTATATGGAACAGAAATCTATTTTCGTAAGGACAAGTCACAAAATTAATTAAGTATCTAAAATATTACCAGATCAATTTTAAAGTTCATAACAATTACTTCAGATGACGATGGGTCGTAGTATTGGCCGTATCGTCATTCACGAGTTTCAAAATTAAAGCTATACTGTTTATCATTATGTTTAGAGAGTCAAAATACAGTGTTTAAATATCAAGGACAAAGACAACAGGAAATAAATAATACAATAAAGTTGACCATTCCACCATTTGTTTGCTTCTGATTTTATAGTTTATCAGATATCTCCAATAATAACCATATAATAACGGTTGAAAAAATAATAGGCATTGCAAATTGCAAGCCAATACTAGCATAAGTAACTTACATCTTATCCAAACTTTAAGTTTATTACATATATACGTATAGTGCTTATATGGTATCAATAATATCAATACCCAGAGCCGGCCCAGCCTATGGGCTAATTGAACAGTTGCCAATGCCCCGGTACCTGTAGGGGTCCCGCACTGATGCTATATATTCTGCATATGCATGAAATAAGTTTTAAGTTTTGTGCCAGCGAAGCCTAAACCTTACAGTTTCTATTTTAATTGCATTTCTATTACACATTTAATAGTAGTAAAAGTTTAATTAACAATTGTTTGTATAACTATAAAATCGAGGTCATTTAAATCTACATCTATACTATATTATAATTTCCGGGAGTATGTATGTATGTATGTGTGTCCGCCCCCAGTTTCCCTATGTTGACACTTCTAGAAGCAGTAAAACAGTATGTTGACACTTCTAAAAGCAGTAAAACCCTATGTTGACACTTCTTGAAGCAGTAAAACAGTATGTTGACACTTCTAGAAGCAGTAACACAGTATGTTGACACTTCTAGAAGCAGTAAATCAGTATGTTGACACTTCTAGAAGCAGTAAAACAGTATGTTGACACTTCTGAAAGCAGTAAAACCCTATGTTGACACTTCTTGAAGCAGCAAAACAGTATTTTGACACTTCTAGAAGCAGTAACACAGTATGTTGACACTTCTAGAAGCAGTAAATCAGTATGTTGACACTTTTAGAAGCATTAACACAGTATGATGACACTTCTAAAAGCAGTAACACAATATTTTGACACTTCTTGAATCAGTAAAACAGTATTTTGACCCTTCTAGAAGCAGTTAAATCCTATGTTGACACTTCTAGAAGCAGTTAAATCCTATGTTGACACTTCTAGAAGCAGTAAAACCCTATGTTGACATTTTTAGAAGCAGTAAAACCCTATGTCGACACTAGTAGAAGCAGTAAAACCTTATGTTGACACTTCTAGAAGGTATTTCTATAAGGAGGGGGCGGGTACTAGAGACTTCATGTCGATGTAACAATTATACTTTTTGGATACGACCGGGGAGGTGGAGGCTACATATTAATGAATTTGTTATTTGGGAAGTGGCGGGGTGGTGGAGGTTATATGTCGCTTAAACAATCGTTATTTGGGAAGGGGCGTGTTGGTGGAGGCTACATGTCGGTGAAAATTTGTTATTTTGGTTGGGGTGGGGAGGTTGAGACTTCATGTCGATGAAACAAATATGTTTTTTGGGTAGGGATGGGGAAGTGGAAGCTACATATCGATGAAAAACTGTTATTTGGGAAGTGGCGGGTAGGTGGAGGTGACATGTCGATTTGTTATTTGGGAGGGGGCGGGAAGGTGGATGCTACATGTCAATGAAAAATTTGTTATTTGGGAAGAGGCGTTTAGGTGGAGGTTACATGTCGGTGAAAAAGTTGTTATTTGGGAGGGGGCGGTGAGGTAGAGACTGCATGTCGATGAAACAATTATGTTTTTTGGAAACGGGCGGGGAGGTGGAGGCTATATGTTGATGAAAAATTTGTTATTTGGGAAGGGGCGGGGATGTGGAGGTTATGTGTCGGTAATAAAATTGTTATTTGGGAAGGGGCGGGGAGGTGGAGGCTTCATGTCGATGAAAAATGGTTTATTTGGGAAGAGGCGTTTAGGCGGAGGTTACATGTCGGTGAAAAAGTTTTTATTTATGAGGGGGCGGGAAGGTGGAGATTACATGTCGCTGAAACAATTGTTTTTTGGGAAGGGGCTGGGAGGTGGAGGTTACATGTCGGTGAAAAAGTTGTTATTTGGGAGGGAGCGGGGAGTTGGATACTGCTGAATGGGTATGAATTGGCCAAGGTTGTATAGGAAACTGTGGTATGAAATATCAAGGCTCTTGAGCTTGGGATTAGTCATATTTGAATCTTTAATTTTGCTTTATGTGAAATAGAGCCCTGTCGTAGGACGGGCTAACCAGCTAGTCATGTATAACTAGGAGCAAAATATCTTCCTAGTAAGTTGATAATTGTCTGAGTAAAATGTAACATGTACAAAACGATAGAAATTACTAAAACCGTAACATTTCCATATACTAGTTGTCTTAAATGTCATTTTCTATAACGATACGGTGTTGTACAGTATTTAACTTCAAAAATGCCATTTTTTAAAAGATTGAGAAAACTCTTTCGTAAGAAGCGAAATTCAAACACTCGCCATCAATCGGCAGAAAAGACTTTTAATTTGGAAAGTCTTGTAAAACTTGAACAAGATTTGCTTAAACAGCAAAAAGATTTGGCTTTGGCTTTAAACCAATGCGTCAGAGATTTGGAAACGGGGGCGGGGGTCCGTTCCAGTCGAGGAGGTATTTATTCTACTATTGTTTTGTTTTTGAGCTATACTTTGCAAAGTAAGCTTTGTGTCGAATTTATTTGAGGATGTACAACAAAGAAAGGATTTAATAGTATATATCGCAACTTGTGACTTGTATAAGGGTATAGTACTTATAAATAACAACTGTCAAACTGTTTTTGAATAATTTAATAAGTTAATGATACATGAGCAATGTTATTACTAAGTAAGAGCCATCGAGGGGGGCAGTAGTTTTATCTTCTTCATAAAGCAGAGAACAAAATGAATTTATTTAACTTCTATGTATACTTCCACTCCAAAAGATCTTTAGATTTGAAGGCAGAGTGAATTTTTTGGACGTTTTATTTCTTTTCTGGTCAACGCCCGTTCCAATATGACTTTAAGGAAATAATGTGCAACCTGTTTTGGAAAAGGTTTCTATTCCCCGCAGGGATGAGTCATCTATGTTCTGAGAATCGTCGAGGAAGCCTTCATTTCATGATGTTAATAATATCATAAATGAACACTCATCAACATCGAGTGACAACTAAATATAATCTAATTTTATTCAGATGCGCTATAAAAGAATCAACCACAGTATAATAAATCAGTTATTTCCTTGAACAAGTGCAATCAATTGTACTTATTAGTCAGGCTAGGAAACGTTTTTCATGCAACTCCTTCGATTTAATTGATTAATTCCTGCTTCCGGAATGTTCCTAACCAAATTCTAGTAGAAGACATGACTTCTATTCTAACAAACATAAGTAAAACAATTGTGAGTAATCCGATTACGTATAGGTTATAGGATAAACATATGACATAGAGGGAAATCCATCATTTTATTGTGATTATTATAAAAACAGCATCACATAAGGAACATTTTTGCTCATTAGCATTTTACGTTGTAACAACATTACAACTGTTTGACATTTCTTAACTTCAAAAATGCGTTATTTTAAAAGATTGAGAAAACTATTTCGTAAGAATCGAAATTCAAGCACTCGCCACCAATTGGCAGAAAAGCCTATTAATTTAGAAAGCCATTTAAAACTTGAACAAGATTTACTTAGGCAGCGAAAGGAATTGGCCGTAGCTTTAAATCAATCTGTGAAAGACACTGAATCAGAAGTCCATTCCAGGAGAGGAGGTATTTATGTCTATAGCCTCAAAATACAATCGAGTAGAATACTATTTTGTTGTAAGAATGAAAATCAATAGTCAATGATTTTGAATGTACTTCCTTTCAGAAATATCTTGTACATTACAGTGGCCAATAGAATTCATATAAAATGTTTTGTTTTGCGACAGATCGTCTTGAAGAAAAATACAGGAGGATTAATCGCACCTTAAAAAATGTAAAGCTACAACGAAGTGCCCTCACGACATGTTCACTGAAAATAGCCAAAAGCAACGTGTAAGTAACTTAATGAATTTAATTTAAAAACTATAAAATCTATTGTGAAACGATTGTTTAAGAGACAAGCAAGACAAAATATGGGAGCGGATGAGCTTGAGACGTAAATCAGAAAACTTGGAACTGGAAACTGAAAAAGAACTGGAAGAGATTTTAGCAGAAGATTTGCAAAACATGACCATTTGAAAATAAAAATTCTAAAGTCACCCAGAAGTAAGACCGGTATAGTTATATGAACATTGTGAACTTGTGAATACTTTAAGATTTTCAGCTAAGAGATACTACAAAAGATAAATGCAATAAATTATTGCTTAAGAATTAACACTTTTACTCATTATTTGACGAACTTCATATTTTATACGGATACGGCATACTTTACTTTATTAGTTATCTTATGTCAATAAAGTCTCTTCCAGTGGATAGTAAGTAGTAATTTACAAGAAAGGTTCACAATCGAAAGTTTATTTGATGAAGACTAATGTGAAGTTGAAGTAAATTTTATTGAATCCCTTGGATTTAACATTATTTGGATTTTGGATTCCCATTAGACGGGCAGTTTATTGTATAAATGTAATAAGTATAACTAAATAGCTTCGATTTATCGAATTAAAGAATTAGTCCCTGTTAGACAAGTTTACGCCCGAAGTTGTTCAATCCCAAGTATCAATTTGTCAAATTTCAAAAATCCCATAGTTCCTTCAGAGAATTCCGGTGGATCCTATATTGAGATAATTACAATTATCATTTGCATCTAATTTCCAAGATAATTGATTTAGATGTACTTACAACAGTTGAATGAATGGGAAAAAATCGGTAGTTTAATATCAGGTTAGCAATTGTCAATTTAGAAAATTCAAGTGCGTATTTTGTGCCAAAACAACTTCTAGGACCTTCTCCAAAGGGTAAGTATGTAAAGGGGTCAATATTTTCCTTGTTGCTGCTACTAAATCTGTAAACCCAAACAATGGAATGAAATGACAGCATCGATTTTCTGGAATACAATGTTCAAGCATTTAGCCTCGCAAGTTACCTTTCCGGGTCGTACGAATCTGGATTTGGATAGAACTCAGGATCTCGATGTATAGCATAGATCGGTACTGTTACAATGCACCCTTTGTTCAGACGAATAGTTCCTCTGTAATTTATCTTTTCGGTACACACTCTTTCCGCTCTAACATTGAAAATAAATATTATTATTTATTTTAGTGTAAGTTGATTCTTCTCTATAGACCGAATGCACCTAACCTTACTATTGGAGGATACATCCTTAAGGTTTCAGCTATACATTGATCAAGGTATTGCGACTCTTGAATTAACTCATGGCATATTGTTTTCTAAAAATTAATTTGTATATTATTTTTAGAATTAGGTATCAGAACTCTCATGGTATATTTTACTCAACATGTTTTTGAAGTCCCTTTCGAATTTCTTCTCTGACTTTTTCTTGAGCAGACCTTTTCATTGCTAGACAGTGAAGGGTTAGACAAATGCACATATAATTAACTTCAAATCCAGAAATCATAAAGTGGAGAAGTTGTCCTATCAGTTTATTGTCATCTTTCAAAGGATTCTCCTTTTCAGAAGATTTTTCGGATTCTCGTAACAGCAAATCTATAAGATTCCCTGACCGACGTTTCTGAAAATATAGTTACTGACTGTATCAATAATGTAAATCTTTTATTAGCCTTTCTAACATTTTTCAAATTACGTACTGTTGTCTCCTTTCCGGATTTATGTGCTTTGATAATGTTCTTTACTATTTCCATGTAATAATCCACCCATTCTTGTCGGTACATTTTAGGGAAAATCATTTGTAGCAATTTTCCAAATCCAGGGTAGGATGCTATAAAGACGGAATTTAATTGCTAGACTAATTCATTTGCAAGTGAATAGTATTACAATACATCTATAGAATTAAAATTAAGCTCAACTGTGAAGTGTTAGTAGTCTCGAAGGAGTATTAGATGCAAGTATTTTGGGAAATGACGAAAAGAATCTTCCATTAGTATTAATTTTCATTCCAAATCCACAGAAACCAATTGTAAAGTTTATGAAAGGAACCAATGCACTGGAAATTAGTGTATGTTAGTTAAAAGTGGTTTAAATACAGCCCTCCTCCCTATTTTGTCAACTTACGTCTTTAAGTTGATCTGTTTCTGATGAGCAAATTCTGGTAAAGAATTGACGAATTTCTGAATGGATTCATTCATCAGTATTCCCATCTGAAAACATAGGTTACAATTAGTATTGTCCACAAAAAGCTATATAGATAAGAGGTAGCCCGGTGCATACTTCTTTAATGTTGTCAGTGGTGAACAATGAACTCATTGCGTCTCTGCATCTTTGCCATTCTTCATCATTCAATACCATCAAGTTTTGGTTCAAATACTTTTCAGTGGCTATAGATAATTTTCTTCTATTTTTGAAAGAACCGAAGTCTTCTGACAACACTTTCTTGATTATATCTGGGTCACCAATAAAAGCATTTGGTGTTCGTCCATCGAAGGTCCTTCAAGTGTGAACAAGTAACAAATATTTACTAATCTACTTAGCACCATCAACATTATATCATCATTATGCTATACAGAGTACAATAACAAGGTATGTTCTTAAACGCACCACAAAGAAGACATGTTAATGCATTGCTCACCAAACGAATATATTATATCGTTTGGGTCTCATTCAGTATAAATGAATTTAGACATTTGCAAAAAAGGTGCAATAATTGTGTTAAATGAACACGTACCCAAACACTCTGCCATACTCTTCGTACCTCTTGCTATCCAGCTCATGAATTTTCTGTGATAAATACATTAAAACATGTCAATGTCAACATTGCAATTAATTTTCCCCTTTCTGATCTTGACTTAATCATAAAATGAGCAGAAAAAACTTACAACATTCCAAATGTTCCATAAATTCCCAAAAATTGATATCGGTTTAGGCCCTGATATTCGCTGATCTTTAAAGAAATCGTAAGTTGCCCGAAAGTAACTGAGAGCTATCATATAAATAACCAGAGATACATAACAGGTCCAAAATACGGTAAATGTTGTAAATAATTCCATCTTTTTTCACAGCGGACAAAATTTCCTTAAAAACTTAAGCCAGAATAATCGACGGACTGCCTCATGCATCTTTGCTAGTTTTATTTGACTTGTGATAACTGTGTTAACAAAGATAAGTGGCTATCAGTCGAATATATAGATATCACCAACTGTGTGTTTAATACAGCGTTACAGAATCAATCTAACCAAAATGGGACTTTAGGTAAAAAATAATTTTTTCAATACTCATTTGAAATCGAAACTGAAGTAAGGTGCAATAGTCTCGCAATAACCTTCACTAATTAACACGAAAAATGTTTTTAAATGTTTAATTAGCAAGGATTTACTAAATAACTCATGATAATGTTCTAACTGACAGAACATCTTAATTGGCAGAGTATATTTTACATCTCTGTCATGTACATAAAAATGTGTAAGCAGTTTGGAAAAACGATTAATCAATAGGCGCATGTAAAATTGTGGTTTTAAAGAATGTGAATTAATTTCTATCACGATCTGATAATTCTTGTTATCTTGTTAAAGTAAAAATAAATGAAGGTTCTATGTCTCTGTGATGAAAAAAATTGTTCGGCATGCACATTTCCAATCTCACGAATGAATTGTATCTTATTTTGCCAGTTAACAGGTAATCATAATTTCAGCAGAGATGTAAGCGGCTGCAGATCATGATGATCATACACACATAAATAAATCAAACACATTGTTCGTACTCCCCTTTGAGTTTTTATTTGTTTCTATCCCATATCTACACTTGACTTTGTATCGGCATTCAACAAATAATTATAATATTATGATGATTACAAGAAAGTAACTCTCATCATGTAATGTCAATTCAAGAAGGCATGAAAATTCAATAAGAACAAGCTGTTACGTTATCGTAATGTAATTTAGCGTATTATAATTCAAAGTAGCTTTACACAAGTTGGCGTGCTTTAATATATTCAGTGGTTACAGCTATCTATAAATATTAGCATATGTACACAGAACATCATGAATACTGAGCAGAGCTGTAAAAAGTCAGCTGATGCTAATAAATGAAAACGAAAAAGAGTTCTTGAATAGATTTCGAGTAAGAGATATGATTTGTAGAGTAATATGTATTAGTGACATGTATGTAGTGTCCAAGTGTTAGATGTGCATGTATATTTAGTTTTCCTACAGATGGGAATGAGAATTTAGGTCGATTGGTGCATTATGCAGTAGGAGCAGTCAGTCGAGTGAGAATTAAATGGAAATGAGTTACTGCAGTTTGGCGACTTGACTTTTTTACATGTTTTCTTTATGAAAGGTTGTCTTCAGCTCAACCTGCATTAGCACCTTCTCATTTTTCTAATGTATTGCAAGAGCTATGTGTAATTTCTGTGAGTGAATGAGTGAGGAATGTTCCCTATCTGTTTGTATTATTCCCTGTGCTACATTTTCCGATTTAGCCAGTAATAATGTGATAAGAGGGCCCGAGAATTCATAGCTTGTCATCACTTGCTTTTATAGCCGAGGCAAATCAAAATTAGATAAGTGAATCATATCTAAAATGTATAGGCATCAACATACAGTTAAATATCAAATATTCCTAGACACATCATATGGCATTGTAAAAAGTGTAGTAGGTAGTGTATAAGGCTGTTGTGCAGAGAGGTGTATAAGATAAGGAAAGAATTGCACTCAAAGATAAGACTAATAAATACAGTAAACGAATAGAAAACGGCTTAAGAAATTCTGGCACAGAAACAAAACGGAAGGTGATTAAAAGAATAAATACGTAGTGAAATTACAAAAATATCGTGTTTTTCTCATCACCTACAAAACCAATTACTACATTACGTCTTATCACATTAATAGGGGGTCTTGTTCAATGCACAAATAGTAGTAACCATCATACGTACTTTGTTCTAAATAGGAATAAACTTAAGGAATACATAGTCGTTTTGCATTTTCCTTGATTACTTCCCAGTATTTCGAGAAATACTGGAAATAAGGTTACAAATAAATTATTATCAGTTGTGTTCGTTTAGATTGAATTTGTTTCGTGGTGGGTGACTGAATGAGGGTAGATTAGATTAAATTACCTGAAGTGTTAATTAACCCCTTTATGAACTAAAGGTGATGAAATTATTTGCGTCCGTACCCTCCACTTGAGCCTCCTCCTTGACTGCCACCGCCGCCGCCAGAGTAGCCTCCTTGTCCGCCACCACCACCGCCGCCGCCACCTTGGGCTTGTTCGTCAAAAGTGGCTACCAAACGGGCTTGCATCACTTGGCCGAGTTGAATTTGTCCTCCGGATCCACCGCCACCACCTCCTTGGCTGTATCCACCGCTTGAACCACCACCGCCGCCTCCTTGGCTGTATCCTCCGCTTGAGCCACCGCCGCCGCCTCCTTGGCTGTAACCTCCGCTTGAGCCGCCGCTTTGACCTCCAGAATATCCACCACCGCCGGATGATCCACCACCTCCTGAAGAATATCCACCTCCTGAGGATCCACCTCCTGAGGATCCACCTCCTGAATATCCTCCGGATGATCCACCTCCTGAAGATCCACCACCTGAATATCCTCCGGATGATCCACCTCCTGAGGATCCACCGCCTGAATATCCACCAGATGATCCACCTCCACTAGATCCACCTCCTGAATATCCTCCGCTACCACCAGATGGACCACTTCCACCTCCACCAGAAGATCCTGAATCTTGTTGGCTTAAGATTTGTGCTATTCTTTGGAGGAGAGCCATATCTACAATGGAGGATCCTTCGTTAGAGTCTCCACCGCCGCCTCCGCCTCCACCTCCACCGCCACCTCCGCCGCCACTGTATCCTCCTCCGCCACTACTACCTCCTGAAGGTGCTCCATAACTGCTGCTTCCTCCTCCTCCACCTCCTCTGCTTGGAGCTCCATAGTTTCCAACCGGAGGTTCACAGACAACAGCTGCGATGACAGCAGCAATAATGATCTAAAAACAAATCATGGATCAATTAGATGAAAACTTCAATATTATCACAAATATTGATAGAAACTCACAAATTTGTTCATTCTGACTAGTGTGACGATATTATACTCAAGAAAGTGAATTCCAAATCGAACGAAATGGAAATAAAAAACGAAATAATTTTATTCAAGCACGATGAGTATTTTTAGAAGGGAATGAGAGAGCTGTCTTAAGATGACTGACTTAGGGAGAAGTCTTAGCTATGCTTTTATACTCTTTGAGCCTACAGCAAATGATATCAAATCAGGAGGGACATTGTAGATTTGGTATGAAGCCGAGTTTAGCATGTGCTAGGGAGAATATGACTTACCTTAAATAAGTAGCATCGTCTAATCATGTCACAAAGCCTACTATTATCATATGTAAAACAAGCTAAGGCATCCCAAAGCAGAGATACCTACTCCTTGCATCTTCCCGTGTCTATTTTACATTATCTTACCACAGGTAGTGTATGGGTATGGGTACGTGTTTATTTTACCGTGTGCTATATTAGTACACAATAATAATAACTATTCGTTCACAAGGAAAGGCGAGAGACCTCCTGTTCATGTATTGTATAACATTGTCCGCTAACTGTTGTTGGTAGAAAAAGAAGCGTTAATGGCAAAGACTCAAGTGACATGTACATGGACGTCAATGACTACTATGACATGAGAAAGAAGAGAAGAGCGAAAAGAAAAACACTCTTCTTTGCACTTAATGACGAGGAGTTTGGATGAGGGACATGGAAATCGAAAGTGGAACTCTAATCGCACTCCCTTGTTCTTCTATCGTCTCTCTCTACTCATTACATAACTCCACATAATATATTTAACACAAACTTGGCTAACTCTAAAGGAAATCTTTTGAAACTTTTATTAATCACCATTTATCATTTACCTAGTAATTTGAAATTGATTCGAGATTTTCTATCATTTACCTTAATTGCGGCAACTACTGATGAATTTTTCATTTATTAACATCCTACAAGACTATTATAATACCTGCAATTAGACACATGTAGTTTTCTCGTGTCGCAGATGTGTCAAAATTGAAATTGAGTTATGACTGTCTACAGTTTTACATGTGACATGAAAACATTTTATTTTTTGCATTCCAAGTAGGTATACCTTGTACTGCATATAGATTTAGATAGGTATACAAATACACAGATTGTCCTTGCCTTTATTTCAATTTTTGTAATTTTAAACCGCACCCTATGATTTCTATTATTTTTTTGTGAGCTAACTCTATAGCGAGTTTATCTTCATTTTTCTTTTAGCACATCTTTATTGCGTAATCTGCTTTACAAGAAAATTCTATTAGGAGTTGTGTATGTCATCAAATTCGTATTATGATTTGCCACACGGTGGTGGTGGCATTGTGAGAATTATGCCCATGATTCGTGTGTTTCTAGCTATGGCTATTTGTATTATTGCATGATTACCGTTATCTGTGCACACTGCATGTATTTACAAATATAAATACATAATACTGACATGCTGCATGCCTTGCATTGTTGCGAATCAGTGAAAAGAGAAGCAAAAGTTCTTTTCAACTACTCAAAGATTATCTTTTTATTTCTAATCTTGTACAATAGCACACCTAAAGTCTATTTCAATTCTCATTGCTTCGTGTTTGCTTATCGAAGCGTGAACCCTGTCTGCATTGGGTGACTAATAGATAAAATAATTCTATTATTTAGACCAATCCCTCAAATAATTGAGGAATAACGAGGTCCGTATTAATTATCAGAAGTAATTTCATCTACAAATTTTATTATTTATTAATATTTGAGCATTGGAAGTTTTCATGCATCTGTTAAATAAATAGGATTGGAATATTCTTAAACTAATAGACAGAAGTTACTGTTATTGTAGTTAAACATTGTAGATAGAAATAATGAAAAACGGGATTTACAGTGAAATTTGGGAAAGTCACATTTATAGAGCTCTAAAAGGAATTGTGCATTTCAAATTTGATTTTATTATGTATTAGTTTGTATAGGAATACTGTTGAATACGGAATCAATGGTGTTTGTTATGATTTCTGCATATTACACCATAAAAATGTATTTGCAAGTCTAGGAAAAAAGATTCTAGTGGGGCATCCCTGAGTTGGACATGAATGTATTCCATGTATAGCTACATTAGTTACATGAACTCAGAATCAGATAAGATTTTCCATTGAATGCAATAGTAATGTGATACTTTTCACGCTGCATTTAGCGTAGGGTTGTGTTACACTATTTTTATGACAAATTGTCAATGTGTATTAAACGAGAGCGCAACATTTGTTGAACACGAGCTGAATATGTCATGATATTATTATTTCATAGTCGAAGAGAGATTTTTGATTTGCGAAATTGTGTTTTGTTGTATAGCAATGGCCTTCCCATGGGAGTCCGTGAACAGAAGAAGACGAGGGGCAATAGCCGTCTTTTCTGTTTTAACTGGCTAAAGATAGAGTTTTGTGCTGTAATCAGTAATTGTATGAGATTTTATACGACTTGAGTCACTAGGTTATCTATATAGGCAGAGAGAGGGAGAGAGAGAGAGAGAATATCTATATAGACTACCGACGCGAGAAAGAAAAGAGCTAAATTCGGCTTGGCACGTTTATCTAATTATTGCAATACAATGAAGTCAATGCAATAAATTACATTTCCACGGATTGCAGATACATTTGTTGCGTACGCAAGTCGTCCCTATAGCTAACCCTTCAAAGTACAAATACTTACGTATTTTATTTATGGACTTATTATCCTTTGAAAAATGCAATAGGATTTGTTTGGAAGGAGGTTTAATGCAATTTCATTTGCACGCATATCGCGGTGTGACATTATTAAAGCTGTGTCTTGAGTTCGTTATGCAGCTGACGAATACGGACTGTTCCAACACCTACATTACACTCTCGTACACAAGACATGTCAAAAAAGAACAAATAGCAGAAAACAGTTTCATGCAATTAGACACATATTTACTCACTTATAAGCCTGCATGGACATTTTAGGTCTTCTTTCCATTTCATTAGAATGAGTCCTTCACGATTTATTATTCTTGCTTCATTTCAAGGTGTCAATACATTTATAAAGTACATTCATAATCATCTAATCATCGCACAATCAACATCTGTCAATATACACCAAACTTAAGTGACTATTGAAGGAGGGGACAAAAATAGGAGGAGATAAGCTTTTTTTTGCTTTCTGGTATAATTTCAAAATTGCTCTATTGAGTATATACCTACACAATATTAATTTTTATTTACTCAGAAGAGGACACTGAAAAAGCCTTTTTCCAAACAACACCTACATTGATCTATTTAAGGTTACACTTTGGCCCTGCATAGCAACCACAGGGGACTATCAAAATGCATGTTAAAAAATCTTTTACATCGACTATTATAACTTCCGGAGGATCAGTCTGATTTTTATGGGACCTACATTTTTGGAACCGTGGACTATCAAGGAACAAAAGTTAGCATTCGGAATTTTGATATAGTTGCTTTAAATGGACCAAAAACATCAACGTTTTATAAAAAACTAAAAATGACTCATTTTTTTGGGAATTTGATTTTTTTAAATGCATTTAAAACAACTATATCAAAATTCCGAATGGTAACTTTTGTTCCTTGATAGTCCACGGTTCCAAAAATGTAGGTCCCATAAAAATCAGACTGATCCTCCGGAAGTTATAACAGTCGATGTAAAGATATTATGATGAATTTTAAATGCATGGAGGTTGACCCGAATTGCTGATGATGGAATACCGAGGGCATAAGTAAATGCAATTCCAAAAATTAGTTTCTAGGAAACGGGGAAGTGTATTATATTATAAAGATTTCTATACTGACTTGTATAGTAGCATTTCCACCTGTCGTCATTGGCAATGTTATTACTTTAGTACAAAAATCTTTTTTGTTTGCATCTTGCTTCAATGCATTCATACTTGTAAGTTTAAGTTATAACCATGGTTGTTATAACTACTATCAAGGATGTCTATTGTCCATGTGACATAAACGGCCATCAAGTACAAGCATTGACGCCGTAGTCATAGTGATATAGTACTAACCAAAGTACTAACCAATAGATTTACAAATATTATACCATAAGACGGCCGTTTATGTCGCATGGAATTCATTTTGTTATTGACTTGATAGCATCTTGTTTATCAATATTGCACTGCCAAAACTTCCCCTTGAGGTAGTGGAATGGCCGGGTAGGTTAACTATGGGGTTTCGGATGTGACAATTGACGGGTTAAATTTTGGAAATTATATTTTTTTCGTTAGCAACCAACGTAAACAGCGTCCTTAAAGGAAATGTATTTTGTTTGGGAATAATTAATACAGTGTGTGACTAAGCATTGGTAAAGTATCTATTAAAATTAAAGTGTGCGTTGACAGATGAGAATAAACTAATTTTGGTTTCTGTTGGTATAAGTATGTACTTTTTGCGGTTTCTAAGGCCTAGGGCTTCTCTCGTCTTGTCATTCTTTGAGAGTTCAACGAGGCGACACAAATGCTATCTGATCTCATTCTTAAAGAATTGCTCATATTAAAATTAGCTGCTATTGCATTACAAGTAGATAGAAAATGACATTTCGTGTGACTTCACTTTTAGAGATAATAAGAAATACTGCAAAATACACACACTATTGTAATACAGACAATATGCGTTGTGATTTTATATAATGGATTCTTTAGCACTTGAATTATTTGACAAAAGGAATTATTTATGAGCTATTTCCAGATGTGAGTTTTTGGGACAGTAGCACAAAGTTGACATAGTCCAAACTACTTTATACAACACTTTCAGTGGTAGATATTATATACATGTAGTAAACAGTTGCATAATGCTAATTTTTTATCGCACAATTATTGGCAAAGACACTGAATGACATTATATCTATAATATTGTAATGATACTGACTATTCTCTTCAATATAATCTTCAATTTCTCATTTTACATACAATTATATAAATAGTAAATGATCTTATGACTATTACTTATTGGCTATGCATATAATATAATAGACAGATTGCAAGAAGGATCTATACAAACTTAAACTTTATGTACTTGGCTAATTTTTGCAATATTGAAGTGAAATGGGATAATATAATTTTTGATATACCGTTTGCATAGTATGTTTAATAATTTGTGACAATACATATAATATTATACGGACGTGATTTGTGAACAACGTAGTACAGTGGCGATCTGGCAATTGAATTGGTGAGGAGTGAGAATAGGTTCAAAGGCCACATCTAGCACCCCGCATGCATTTTGGCATCTTGAAACCCCATTTGCTGATTGGGAGTGATGATATATTGAATATTGCTTCTTTATATGTTATTTTGTCATTATTCCTTGATTTTGTTATTGTATTTCAATGCATGGTAAACAGTATACTTTAATCCTTAACTAGCTGTTGCATACGATGCATATTAATGTACTAAATTGTTCCTCAGAAATCTGTTTTAGCAAGCAGAGCATTAAACTAAAGAAAATACAGATTTGTGAAAAGGTTTTGAGCACGCACTCACACGTGTGTATTTATTGACTAGTTTATTCCGGTTAGGCAGTTGCTGTAATTACGTGCAATTATGGATACGAAATCTTTTAAGTCTTATTGATTGTACGTTGCATAATTTGTGAATAGGTAAAAGGCACGCACAATCATTACTTACAAATAGTTGCACAAGCAAATAAATAGATGGTGAATATGTATGTTTGGAAATTGTCACAAAACTCCTTTCCTGCACTACTGTACATGAGTCATGGGTACCTTTGCTTGTCGAGATAATTAATTAAGTAATTAGAATTTGAAATGTCATTAATTTACTGTTTCCTCAATTCAAATGCAATTGAAAGTACACATTGGAATTTTTAGCCTGTAGGAAAGAGGTACAAATACGAATACATAGAGTATAGCTTGGATGTATGATGGAATAAAGAGCATTCTCAAAGAGTCAAAACAAGACAAAATGAAGTTTCTCTCCGTGTGTTGCAATCTACTATGTGAGTCTAATATTCAGAATGCTAATACCTGTTTACTAATGTTTAGTTTAGTGTCTTCTGCCTGTTTTGTTTAGACCGTTCAGACTCATCATCAGGCAATGAATGATTGATGCTCTTCTGTTCTTTCTCAGCTAAGTTACCTACTTGTGTGATTACAAATTACAATTATTGAGCTATAGTTTTTCAAGTCTCACTTGGGATGAGCACTTATTAATTTCTCACTCCTCAAGTTACCTCAACATTCCTCAATGAATTCAAATAGCATAAGGAAATGTACGTTCATTTTCATTACCTCCATTTACGGTCCTAACTTTGCTTAGACAAATACTTGACAAAGATGCTTAGACAACTATAGACAATTCCTGAATTGTTTGTACATTGCAGATAGTCATAATATTGTGCTATATCAAACAATTTATTGCTTCTTATACTATCTGTACTCCCTCATGCTCGATTTTGCATAGTTTATATTCATAATATCTGTATTTAGGTGTATTGTTCAATTGTATTTTATAGATGACCATCTTTCAAGCAGTATGGATATTTTACCTCATTGGGGTGTACCCGATTTCAAAATGGTAATATTATTTTTTTAGTGTATTTTGAAATCACTCAATGTTGATCATTCCGTTTTGTATTATCTATATATAATTATAATTAGGTTTTTGTTTCCACGAATGGTTGTAATTGTATCTATAATATATGTGACAATGACAGTTGCAGGCAAATCTTTAAAAAAACTATCGGAAAATATTTAATGATGGACAAGTGATCTACACTAGGTAAACTGATATTAATGTTAATATTGTTTACTTAAACCACTGGGTTAATTACTTAGAAAATATAACAATGTAAAGATGTAATCCTTATAAGAATCATGTCAAATTACAATATACACCAATAGTTCCTGTACAAGAAATTGCAAATAAACGCATTTCCAAAGTTGTTGAGGTATACAAAACTTTTATTATCACTTGTATGTACATGTTTTTGTAGGAGTTACATAAGAAGAAGTGATCAAGTATTTTAGCACCTTTCGCCTTCTAATTTATCCAACAAAGCAAAAACTGCAGACTGTAGACTAATGAGACTAAATGACTCAACTCGAGTCGATGGAATAAAAGATTTGCATATTTAAAAAAACATTGCAAATTACTCTGTGCATTCTGTCCATACATGCACACGCATACGTTAAGTAATAGTAACGGTAGTACCGTTAGCTATTTACATCCTGTGTATTAGTGGATCTCATTCACGCTATAAATAATCTTGCGGACGAAAGTGCTTTGAAATGTCTTAAATATATACCTACATATTCAAATGCTGTAATTGCCTTGCCTAATTAGTGTTGACGAGTCTGAGGAAAGTGCGACTTGCTGAATTTTCCTTTCTACTTTATGTACCTCATTCTAAACGTTTTTTATCTCAGTAGTAATTATATTTTAAGCAAGATTTGAAAAGAATATATTATATTATTGTATAGCTAAACGGTTGAATCGGTCTGTCGGGTTTGGCGAAAGTTAAAATCATTTAGTAAGATCCTCCATTACGACTGGGAGCTCCATAGGACGATTTGGCACTTCTTCTAGATTCAGATCCTCCATCCAGTTCAAAAGAAGCTACAACTGGAGCTAGTTCTGGAGTTTGGAGAATCACTCTACCTAGAGGTTTTGGATTTGGACCTCTGGAAGAGGGAGAATTGTAAGAACTGGAAGGAGCAGATCTCGCTGGTGGGCCGTAAGAATCTTCAGGATCCGAATTGTAAGACTGGCGGGATGGTGCAGGAGCGGAGTATGAACCTTGGCCTCTTGAACTTCCAGAATCCCCTGAGGAACCTCCATTGAGAATATCGGAGATGCGACGGAGAAGTGCGTCGTCGACATAATTACCTCCTTCAATTGGTTCTCCCCCATTGGATGGTGGTTCTGCCACAGCAGCAACAACCAAAGTTGCAAAAATTATCTACAGAAAAATATTATACAAAAAATTCAAAAATGCTCCTTGTTGCTTTAGAATTTTGTTGATATGAATTTATATTTTCCTTACGATGAACTTGTTCATTTTTGATTCTTAGGAGAAGAAAAAGGAAATTCTTTTCAAAATGGTTCACAAACTGTTTTGTTTCGAGAGAAGTGTTGGACTGGTTTTGTAACAAAAATTTTCTTGCTTTTATACTGATTTTTCTTCAAGTATTTATTTTGTCAATGCCTGTGTCAAACTGTATTGACACAAAGGAAGATAGAGTACCTATTCTCGATTCCTCTTTTTTGTGTCCATTCACAAATATTCCATTTTACAAAGGATCATTTTCAATTATGAATATACATGTTTAAAGAAAATATATACTAGTTGTATTAAGCTTTATGTTTAAGCGATTTACCTAAAAATTAACATAATCCGCTAATTTAATGGAGCTACCTTGTTCACTTAACTGTATCGATTTAATATTGTAATCAGTAAATCAAAATAAGAAGAACTTGATATCGAAAGACAGGTAGGTATAATAAACAATCTGTAATACGTGCTTATGTCATGCTGAATCGAGTTGGCATTGTCCATGTTGCCTCATATACGAATAAACAAACAAAAGTTGTATTATGGTAGTTTCAGTTTGTCCAAAGTAAGTAACGAAAATGATAAAGACATTTAAACAGCTGCCAGGTTTCTGAGTCGCATCCACATAAGTATAATAAGTAATTTGGATATAAAAGGCTTATAGGTGTAAACATATTATAACAATGCGTTGGATTGAAAAATTTATATTTTTGTAGATATTATTGTTCTGGTTGACCAAAATTAATTATTTTGGTTAATAAGCCCACCTATACTATAAATCCCATTTGCAATGACTGTATATAGTACAAGGCTCAGTAAAGCATGTTAAATGTTTTCGATATAAAATTTTATATCATAATATGTCATGTCTCATATTTTATACACTAATGCACAATGTAGTCTTGTATTATTATTTGCACTGACCATTTGAAGTTGTTGCGAGGGTACAAGTACAACAAGTGTGCATAAATTCTCGGAAAATGGACGAGAGCATATGGACAATGAAGTTTACGGTTCATTAATTAGCTAGCAAGAATGACATGCATAAATAGTGAAGATCAAGTTGGTAAATCCGTTCTGCGATTAAAATGAAATACTACAAATTATTAAGCTTCCTTTTTGGTAGACAAACAATACTTAAACTCTCGATTTCAAGGTACTATCTTCACCTTTGTTCTTTTTTAAATATAGATACTGACTAGATATAACCTTTCCATATACTGCCTGTATCTACTTATGTGGTAGGATAATTTTGGCCTATCTACCGTATGCAGACCTCCCTTACCTTGGGTACAATCTCGACATTATATTATAGGTACTTACGACCTACAGACAATCTGAAATCAGCTAAGTCAGCATAAAAATATTGGACTTAGTGTGCACTTGCACTTGTGACCTGCTTAACTGACTAGAATTGTTGTCGTGAGAGAAGACTTGAATTATCTATTATGATGGCTATTTGCACAATACGACAAGGTCAGAAGGATATCTTGAATCTTGATTGTCAAATGTCATTAAAAGAAAAGATTACTCGTAACCAACTACACTAACTGTAAGTATAGTATACATATTGTTTAAATGTTTTTTAATTTCATCGAGAGATCATCATTTAAACATTTGATTCGCTGGTCTGTTGAATTAGACCTCACAAGCAGAAGGGAGTTAGCCCAAAAAAATCATAAGCACACTAACAATGTACTACAAATTAATATTTGGTGTTATACCTGATACCTAGGCTAGAGACCTCTAATACAAGATAGTAAGCCTTTTTTCGTTTGTTGTAGAGGTACAATATATAATTTAGATATCAATAACCGTTACCTCGTAAGATAGGGATTTATTTACCTACTTTATTATGAAATTATAGGAAACGAAGCAATTGTCAAATGAAGGTAATGCAACAATTGAGTATTATGCATATGATTCGTATCTGCCACATACATAGAGTGTCACGATGATACTTGTAATGATTTAATAATAGACTCAAGTCTTGTACATGTGATGAAGGTGAAAAAGTGAAGGTTTATTTGTAAATAAGATTTTAATACTGGCATAATGCATTCTCATATCGTTTTTGAAAGTAAGTTGTACCATATTCATATCTGCATGCAGACAACAAACACACCAATAAAACCAAAACATATCATATTATCTTCTCTCGCCACTCAGAGAGTGTGTATTTAAGCTATTCATGATATTCTACAATATATAATATAAAATTTCTTACTATTTTATGGATATTTTATTACAGAAGACCAGGATTGAGAATATTATATATTGATAAGATTTTATCGAAAAACGTTGGTTGCTGCATATTGACTAATTATGTATTAAATAATGAAGTTTTGTCTCGCTATGTGTGTAAAGGAATTATTAACAAATTAAAAAAATCCTCAGTCATCTACAACCACGTTTTTGGCATTAGTTTTCATATGCATTCGCACATAAAGTGTTATATGACAAATATTATGCTAATATACTAATGCGTAGATGTGCAAAGTATGAAAGGAACTGCATGAAAGGTAATTAGTTTCCTGACTTCCATTTCCATTAGTGAGTTTATGCATTTTAGTTCCAAAATGTCCTTAATTGATTTGAGAATGAATAATGTGATTTACATAATTTTATTACGAGATGCTATTTACACTAACTTTGGTCATAAATTACACATAGAAGTCTCTCTTTGACATAATTACATATCATTTACTTACATTGTATACGTACACATTTCAATTTGGTGAATTTAGTGAAGGAAACATTTAATTAGTTGCTTGTGAAGAATCATCTTCATAAATCCTTATAAATGATAGGCACAATATAAATACTGTGATGTTAATTCAATTCATATAATAATATATCCCTGTCCATCTCAAGAAATCACGGTCAACATTGACTCATGCAATTCCAATGATGCTAACCGGTATCAATAAATACTTATAAGTAAATACAACTCATATCGAGGAGTAATAGAATACTAAGTACCTTTTTATATACAGATTAGACATGTAAATACATTTCGCAAGGGATGTCATTAAGCTGACCGTCGCTTCTCTCTCCGTTTACTCACCCATGTTATTGATAATTAAAACATATAACCATAATAAATATTCATGCTTGGCACTCTGCATCAATTACTACACATCTGATTTAATATTGCGCAACTACTTTAATCCAAAAGATAAAGAAATCATTAAATAATGTTCATATTTAATGCATTTACACTTACTTCTATTATGCAAGAACAAACGTCATTCCTTCCCTGGATCTTTTAGCAGTCATTATCCCAGATGTTATCATTAAATACTTAATAATTCACTTTGAGGTGAATTATCAAAAAGAATTAATATTTCATTTGATAATAATTTGACGACAACTTTACACTTCAGACATCTGGTATAACCTTAATAACAATCAAAACCAAAGTATCCCACATTTGTTTTCGGTGTTTTTGTTAAATATTTACAATAGCAGTCTGCGTATTTCAGTATAATGAATTTTCGTGTGAATCTTAAATTACAGTGCAATTCGCAATTGTTAATGTAGTAGCAATAAAGATTTCAATATTCAGACATTCCTGATGAATTGATTAGCGAAAACTGGAATTATGTTAGTGTCAATCAAAAGCACACCTATGTACGAATGTTGGGTTGAGAAGCAATTTACAACTGACAAACAGAATACTTTGCCCTTGTTAACAATTTGAATTAAATGAACTTTAAAAAAATTACAATTACAAGACTCTTTGCACCATCAGATTGTGGGCTGAGTTCCCACGTGCTGAGTATTTTCTGTTCCCCAATACCAAAGTTATTGTAATTAATTTACTTATTATTTGTAGTCATATATGATTATTTGTCCTGATATTGCATGACAGATGCAGATCGTAAATTGTAACTCAATGCTAAGATTTATCTAACCTAGAATCCATCGACCCCCTGCTAAGGATTCTGTGAAATCCATTCCATATAACTTATGAAATTCTGTCAGGGTTAGATTCATTATTTTCCATATAATCGGGAGAAATCATAATTAACAATTGTTATTACAACCACATCCACAATTCTAACTTTGCAAAGGAAACAGTGGTTTAAAACACATAAAATAATTTATTTGCAAGCTAAATTGTTTTTAGCATTTAGCATCAATAAGGATTCATGCAATATTATTTTCAACTTCAGTTCTAATATTTATTACTAAGAACATAGATTAAATAGTTATTTGACATGAGAGATTTGCTGTAAATTTTTCAAAGAGAAAAATTTAAATCCTATTAAATTAAGTATTTTATGCCATTTATGTCACTTTTTTCCGATAGATTTTTAATGTATATCACTGCGAGAACCTGAAATAGATTGTAGTATAACCTTTAGATGTTTCATTACGCAAATATTTAGTATTTACATGCATACACTTGGGTGTCACTGCGCGGTGGTGTTATAAATGTCCAATAATATATGTTTGGTGATTTTTAAATGCGTTTGTTCATTTAATTAGTAAAAGCAACGTGTTTATTGTCGAAGCGGTATGCGCATATTTATGGCAAACATTTTTTAAATTCGAGTATGTAGAAAGGTATGTTGGTTCACGTCAGGATTTGATTGAAGCATTTTTCATCATTCATTTCAACTGGTAATGAGTCTTTGTCTTTCTATTATTAAGATTAAGATAGACAACAGTCCATTTACCAGCAAAGGACTTGTCATTGCTCCTTTGCTAATACATCCTCCAGTTCGAGTCAATCAAGAAACAGGTTTTTGTTTGTTATATGCATATTCAGAAGCGATAAATATTGCACTATATATGTAACTAAACTCTTTAGCTTTTAGTTTCAATTTAAGATTACATAAAAGATTGCAGTCGTAATTTTCGCTGTTTAATAAATAATTCTGCCTTGCCCTGCTTCGATGTCCTCTCATCTACTACAAATGCAAGACGATACTCGTGTTACGCGTTTTCACTTAAAATTCAATCATATCTTATGCATTTAGCTTAGAAATGTCAGTTCAATCAGCGACCAACCCAAACGAAGTAAACAAATGTAAATATTAACAGCACGTGTCATATCGTTATTTATATTGAGACTCCCTAAAGAATATTCCACCTTTTCAGTACAAAATTATTATGTTTCGCTGTACTATGAGAAGATGGACTAACCAGAAGACAATTTCAATAATAACACCGCTAAGAACACATCATAATAATTAGAAAAGTATTGTTGTTTAAGCGTGCAGTCGTTTATTTTTTGGAACTGAGGTTGTAATAATAATATCAATAATATTATTGTTAGATCAAAATTCCAATTGTTTAAGTTTATTCTGTGTGCTCGGTGGAAATAACGTCTATGGAAATTTTGGCATAATTTCCAAAGATCTTTTTTTACTATGTAAGAATGAACCGAATTCATGCCTTGCGATAAAATTAAAATATCAAGTTTTTGAATTGAAATCAGAAGTCCATTTCCAATCTATGTCAAAAACTGGCAAATCTAGATACACTTTTTAATTATGCCCTATTTCAACAATAACAAAGTACTTTGTAATAATATTGGTTAAAGTAAACATGTACTAATCTACCATTGGATGTGAAATTGAATTGTAGTAATTGTATTTACGCTTACGAATTGCATTCAATACGCCAAGAATTAATATTCTAGAGCACTCAGAGTCAATATTTCCTTGTCAGAGATGTCATATAAAGTGTATTGTTTGTTGTGTTCATCGTATGTGTATGTGTAACGCATGGCGTTTGGATCTCGATGGACGCAACTCAGTGAGGCATGCCAAACGAAAGAGTTACACAAGGTAATTAAATCTGGATATACCTATCGAAATTCCACGAGTGATGAGATGAGAAGCATGACATTCATCTACTTATGACAAGTATGTATTCAAATGCTCTGCGTTGTTATTTCTCTACCCTTTACCTATTTAAATAAAAACAAGAAAAATCTTCTGCCCCTGACCTAATGTCGATAGTATTGCCTTTTGACTTGTTGGGATGATTTGAAAATGTTGCATTTAGGTACAATAAGTACACGAGGTACTTTGTGTTGGTATCTCCCCATCAAATGAGATTTAGTAGGAATTGGTACCCTATGTAATTAGGTATTATTTTATGTGTAATCCTTTTCGTTTTGCTAAAAGAATATCATTAGGCTATAAATTACACAAACTTTATTCGTCCGTTGTAATCTAATATACCGCCATCTCAATATAAAAGCAAATAAGAAGCTTCTAGAACTGGTTTATCATATCCGATGGCAATGTCATGTGGATAAGCAGAAAGAAAGCAGATATGAGATGGAATTTTACTCGTATTTGTAAATCGTGCAAAAATTCATCTCACACCTCGATGACAATGATATCGCTTAAGATAGAGTTAATAGAATGCACACGAATTATTGTAAAAGTAAACAGTGCTTAAAGGACATGCTAGTGTGTGCATATAAATTAAGATAAATTCTGTAGGCATGTGTGCATAATTGAATGTTATTCAAATTACATGGCACCTAATCTCGAATAACTCATCAATTCATCTCCTTACGAACTCACTCACTATACTCAACTCTTAAGCATTGGTTTTATTTATAACAGCCCGTAGGCCTACAAGATTACATTAAGCACTATCTACAAATCTTAACCAACAAACCTTGAATTTGAGACAACCTTTTTAATTACATAGCGTCTATGCATCTTTGCATTTAGACTTCATATCATTTAATCACTGCAGCATGTTCTAATGTTATTGCATTTCCATTTGCTTAATGAAGTTGTGCTAATTTTATATTAAAGTAGCACTTAGGACCTCAGGAAAGATTAACTCTTACATAATAAAAATAATAATTTCCCCCAGCTGAAATATTTTCTCAAAATCATCGTTCCATAATAAAATTCTATCAGAACAAACAATCATTTACATTAAGCTAGATAATAGAGATATATTATTTTTTATGTACGTCTTCAGAAGTTGGTGCCACAATGTATAGCTGTCACCTAAATAGAAAATAAATGACACTCGGTGTGGAATAAGCATTGAATGAAGAACTGTCAAGCTTAATTAATTAATTTCTTTCAAGTTTAGAGGAGGTATTTAAATAAAATAGCAATGGTTAATATGTAAATATCTGCACTGCAGCAACGTTGAATCCTTAAGTACCAATTTTAATGAGTCATCGCATTGAAAATTACTGTTATTTGAATCTTGTCTGTTTATTTAGGACATGTTACTTGAATTTCTTTTGAAATGGCACATTTGATGTCGATTAATTATTTGATCTGCCAATTTTTCTTTAAAAACGTAATGCGTAATAAACTTTCCTGTCTTTATATCCATAAAGCGATAATTATCAACATTGATGGATTTTATTTACCTTAGAGTCATATGATAATAGTAAATATCCTTGTATTGAATCGATTGACAATGATCAGATATAAAAGTGCCGTCTAATAGACTCGAAGAGATCATATCTTAATAATACTATTGATTTAAATTGGCAGAAGATGGTAAATATTTTTTGGCAGTAAGTCCTTTGGCACAATTATAACTTGTTTTTTAGGATGTTTTACTCAGAAAATTACCCAACTTGACTATAAGTACGTCTGAACAGTTTATGCTCATCTTCTTTTTCTTTGTATTTACTTATTAGGATCGAAGCTTTGCTTAGTATCCTTATGAATTTGTCGCTGTCACTCTGGCGATCGTCTGGTCGTCTGGTCGTCTGGTCGTCCACTAATTTTATTGGTACTTTATTAGCACGTATATCTTTGCAACGACATAACTTATTCCAAATCTGTTTTTTGCATATGGTAGCATATATATTCAGGATCAACCAGTTATCATTAAAATTCAAATTCGACGCATCCCCTGCTTTGTGGAAATTATAAAAGTGCAGCAGGTGAGGCAGACAGTAATAGTACGGCAGGTGAGACAGACAGCGTATAACATAGAGGACTGTGAATGAGCTGAGCTATCTAAGAGACTACACACCGCGCTGGTATTAACATGCTCTGAAACTGCGGGAGACAAATGCAATATAAAATAGCTTCTCTAGAGCAACGATTAGTTGAATACAATTTTCGTTTCATTGCAACAATATTGTCACTGCATTGTAACCCAAAAGTGAAAATTGGCTAAAGAAGAGGATTTTTGTCCATTGTGATTAGTTAAATACAGTTTGAAACATTTTATCGTAAAAATTGTCAAAATATAAGAGTTTGAAAGATTTTAACGTGAAAATTGTCAAAATATAATGGAAATGGTTGTCCATCTTCACTTCATTATGAATACATGTGTGGGATTCATCAGTGGTGAGTGCAGTTAACTACAATTATCTCAAATCACTATTTAGGTATTGTTTAAATCACAATACTACATTCAATTTGTATTGCAATCCAAAAAATTATTAATCGGGTATAATCCTAATCGTGACACTCGATTCTTTCCAGCTTTACAGTCACCTGGTGCGGAATTGATTGGGTTGGGATTAGTTTGAAACATTTTATCGTAAAAATTGTCAAAATATAATGGAAATGGTCGTCCATCGTCACTTCATTATAAATACACGTGTGGGATTCATCAGTGCTGAGTGCAGTTAACTACGGTTGTCACAAATCATTATTTAGGTATTGTTTAAATCACAATACTATATTCAATTTGTATTGAAATCCAAAAATTATTAATCGGGTATAATCCTAATCGTGATACTCGATTCTTTCCAGCTTTACAGTCACCTGGTGCGGAATTGATTGAGTTCTGCATGTTGACTCCAAACTTATATGAATACTCTAATACCAATACCATCAACTCCCGCCCAGACTGTTGGACCAAAGACTCCAACTATAACCCTACATTTTAGATGGCGTAATAAGTGGAATCTACAAAATCAACAAGATATTACTATTTAGGTATTGTTTAAGTCACGTTACTATATTGAATTTGTATTTCCAGCTGACTTGCCGAATGCATCCCTACTCATTATTAAATGACATATTCCATTCTTTCCAGCTTTACAGCCTACTAGGAATTGATTTAGTTCTGCATGTTGACACATGGTGAAGAATTGAAGTTAACTATTTGGAATAAACATTTTATCGTGGAATCTACAAAATCGACAAGATATCACTATTTAGCTTGGTGTTAATTGACTCCTGAAGGGTGGATATTCATGACCAGGAAACTAAAAAGGTACTCCTTTTTTACAAAAAAGGTAAAAAGCACTACTTTTTCTAAAAAAGCAGTCCTTTTTACCTTTTTACCTTTTTTACCTTATTTACATGTAAAGTGAAGTAAATGGGGCACTCTGCTACATCAAAAAAGGTAAAAAGGCAAAAAAGGACTGCTTTTTAAAAATCTTCCTCCTACCTTTTTTATAAAAAAGGCAAAAAAGGTAAAAGGCAAAAAAGGTCCTTTTTTGTTCCCTGTTCATGACTACCAGCAGTTTGATCTGGGACAGGAATGGGATTCCGGAATGGGACTAATTCAAAAGAAAGTCCCATATAAAATTTCAAACTATTTTATAGGACTTTCTCTACAGAACCCACCTGATACGGGCAGGGTATGGGGGGAGGAAGAGACAGGAATCTGTCTATTTGCCTTGATTCTAATGATAACTGATTGTGGCTGAATACATGTGCTACAATATGCAAAAAGCAGATTTGAAACAAGTTATGTCGTTCCAAAATATGCGTGCATTTTATTATCGAAGGACAACCAGAACATCAGAATTTTTTTTTAAATCTCCCGCTTCGATCCTGCGTATACGCCTGTTTGCCAACAGTTTATTTACCAACAAATTGTGGATAGGTTGTTAGTTCTTGCTAATGACTCTTGTGTTTTTCGCGTGCATAATTCAAGAATCAAGAGAGTAACTGTGAAGCTCCCATAATATAGCTTTGTTTACCATTGCTTGTATGTTGGCTTGATTGGTAGTCGCTAGATCGTTCAATAGATAAATAAAGTAGGATGCGCCTTCGTGCAGAAAAATTGACATTGTTCACCTTTAATTATTTTAATTACGTAGTTAAATTCATATGTAAGCCATTTACTTACTACTACTGGAATATTCTGAACTTAAGTACTTGTACCATTTAAGTAGCTATTAAGCAAAAATAAAAATTCATTTGAAGGTGTCGTGTTAGTCTGTCATTGTGTCGTACATGAAAATGAAAAGGGCAGGTCGAGCTAAGCTTTAAAGTAAAACCCATTCTCAGAATTTTTTCACGAGAAAAATACTTGGGAATATGTTTGCATGTTCCTGTAACTTATAAACTGTTTCAAGAGAAGATCTCATAAATCATACAATTATCCATTTGTCTTCACAAAGGTGATTGCATCATAAATAAATAGTGTAATGGAAGTCAAAAGGAAAAGTAAACGCAACTGACCACACTGACCCTCTATAAATCTCAGATTCAAATAACGAAAGGGTAAAGCAATAAATACAAAAAGACATTTCAACACCTGTCCATGAATTTTCATAATAAATGTACCAAGATGAGATTCTCATTTAGGTCTTGTTAAATACTATTTTCTTACTAATAAATGGCAAGGGTAAATATTTTATTACCTTAAACTATCTCTTCTCATTTCTCTGCAAACTCAACACTCTTGTATTTATTGTGGTCATATTTAATAACCACAACAATAATGAAGTAAAAAAATATATTCTTGTACATATCCCTACATACAGCTACTGCCATTCTGGAAATGATAATTTTATTAGATAACGTGTGAGATGTGCTTTCATAATCGTACAACAAAACGATTCTCTAGAGAAGGCCAATCAACTACAAAACTCTTACTAAATGAATGTTTTATTATGCGATACAATATCATGTTTATTATTTGTCTAAGAAATCTTCTCAGGCAATTTCAGACATGTATACCTGCTCATATTATTGCTATCAATTTACTTGCATAAATGCATAAGTGAATAATGAACTTGATCCAATGCACGAAAAAAGTAAAGATGAAGATATTCAAATCTGACCTAGTGGATTGAATAAGATGAATCCTGATAACCATAATAAGTATACTGTAAATATCCACTATAAGCAGATAGTAAGGTGTTACTACGTGGTAGCTAACTCAAATTCTATGTTTTTGTGCCTCGTTATATCTGCATTAGTGATGTAGTATCATTAGCTCAAGTGTATCTTACATAAAGATATGAAACCACTTTAATAAACATAATAAAACAAATATAATCTGAATAATCTTTCTTTTACATGCAAAAAGTATCCCTATTCTTGCTCAATGGCTACATTATCTTACTTTTAACCTCCACCAATTTTATCAACGTCATTATATTATATGTTTACAAAAATTTCATATCACCGATATCCAAAATTTGAGAATTTTGCAAAGGTTTTCTCCCATTTCTGCAGTTTGGGTAAAGGTAAAGGTAATCTAGTTTATCTTAATTGTGGTGCCTGATGTACATGACATTTAGGTATATCTACCCTAAATGAAGGTAAAGGTAAAGTCGTACATTACACGAGAAATAATGAGAGAGGCAGTGAAGCTCGTCTCAATGATTACTTAACGAATTGGAGTGTATTTTGCAATCCTTCCTTCCTTTTTCTTATTGAATACTAGCTAAATTAGGTATATCCACCTACCTGCACTTTTCATTAGGAGCAAGAGTAATTTCATCAGATTTTTTCTTCTCCTTTTAAAATTGCTATAAATTAGTTTCTAGATAATTCACTTGTAATTGTGATGAGGGGATTTATATCTATTGGATATGGCTGGCGTGGTGTGGGGCGATCATGAAACGGTAATTACTCATTATGTTACCATTGCCATAAATCTCGAATAACGAACTTTTCCTTTGTTTCAGAATTTGATAATGCATCTAGAGTCTTGAGTGAGTTAAGCATAAGTTGGCCAATTGAGAATTAAATATCATTACGTGAATGTGAACTTGGGAGTTTGTGAGGCTGATGATGGCTTCAGACATGCCATCAAACACTTCTACTCACTCACTAATCATTTCTAATTCCCTCGCAGGCAAATTCTAAATGACCAAATCTGCCCAATGAAAAATTAACGAATTAATTCGAAAAATACAAAAAACTATATACGGACCGTGCACGTTTGCTTCTACATTTGGTTTTGCCTGATGTTGTCATGTTTAATTCTTTGTGTTAATAATTTCTTCATGATTTGGAAAAGAGACTTGTAACTTGAGTTGTACTATAATAATAATAATATGGCAAGAAAAACTATTTTGTACTTATATCAAAACCTTAAAAAGTCCCTTTCAGATTTGCCAAGTAGCAAACTACAGAAAAATGCTACTTTTGTAATTAAATCGCAATTAGCAATTACAAGGTACTGGAATTGGTTACACATTTGCCACTGCTTCTCTTGCAATGCTACGTATTCAGTTACATCGAGTAATAATCTTGCAATTTGTATTTTGTGTGACTGAGGAAGAAAGTTCTATATTTAAATTATTTGACAAGTTTCCAAATGCTACAAGTTTGTGTAAACAACAGAATTGAAACCTGAACGTATGTAAACGATGTAATCCGTAAAATTTCAATAAATATTCAATTTTCCATCTCGTTGGCCTCTTTACTTGTAATGCTCCTACTACTAGCTTAAAGCAATTATGAGAAACAAGAAAAGTAGCCCCGGAGCTTAGAGCTTGACATAACAGACTTTGTATTATTATTATGTTTACAGTAATTATGTAAGTAGGTTTGACTTTTATAGAATATCATTATGAATGACACGCGTACGTAAGTACTGCAATGTTAAATGCTAGGAATAATAATTGTCCTCAAGGTCCTTAATCTGCGTATGGGTCATTTGGAAAATATTTGTCTGTTTATTGTCCGATCCAACAGGTTGTCAACATGTCAACATTAACAAGTAAATAATCTGGTGATTTCTGCCAAAAAGTCCAAGCCATTTGTTTATTGTCTTTATTTGCAAATCTTTGATTATAGTATTAAAGATTTCTGCAGCCAGGTCAGGCAGGTCTTTTAGCTTATGTCCATAAATTACTATTTAGTCATCAGAATGGCTTATTTGATGCGACTCCTGTAGTGCCATTTCAATAAAGTAAACAATTCTGCGTAGGCTGCCTTCGTTCTCTTTAATGGCCAATGCAAGTTGGAAGGATTCCCACGTGTAATAATACACGGCACTTATTAAACTGTACACTTTACTCCATCAGATAAGTCTTACTACGATAAGGTGGAATGTGGTGTGGCCAATTCGTGGGAATTCTCTATCAATTCACTTTTCATTTTATACAGGTAGAAGGAGAGAGAGAGGATATAACTAATGAAACTAACATCTATTAAATATAGGTTTGCAAATTGCCCAAACGTGTAACACAAGCGACCCAACGTCGCCTTTTGCTAATATGCTCTGCTCTTGTGCCCTATAGGCCTTCATAGTATCATGAACGACACATTAGTGGAAAAAGGCACAATGGTGAATGAACGATATAAACAAAAAAAGGGAGTTGTATTGTATTTGGTAGCTGATGTTTGTAGTAGGGAGTAATATATTGTAATGTATGTAATGGATGAAATATTACAAGCATTTCATGTATTCCACTCTCGATACAATCAGTAGTACAATGGTGAGTGAAGCCAAGTTGTTGTTATATAATACGTAATACAGATATTCCTACTACCTACCTAATGGCACATTGATATAGCCTTAAGAACTCTTGTCCTAACCCCAAGAGTGATATACATGAGTATGACTCTAGTAAAATTGCAATCTAATCTACTAATATCCTTTAATGTAATGAAATGTTATGTTAATGCTCATTATTTTTTTCCACCGTATCCAATCAGGTATAAAAAGCTAGAAAAATCCTATTGCTTTGTCAGTGTAAACGAAAGAGTGCCGTGTTTCAAATCAATCCTTTGTCTATTCAAATTTCTGGATTTTCCCTCCAAAATCAGCAAAAATGAATAAGCTCGTAAGTTCAACAAACGTGTCAATATTTAATAGGAGAACTGTGTACTGTGATAAAAGAACTTTTTATCGGTGAATTACGTGTGAAAAAATTGTGTTCAGTGCTAATTCGATTTCTTTTTTACTTAATTAGGTCATCGTCGTATTAGCCGCTGTTGTTGTTTTGGCTGCTGCTGAACCACCAAGCTCTTATGGTTTACCCAGTCAGCCAATTTATTCCAATGATGATGGTGGCAGTGAAGGAGCTGTAGTTGACGATGCCCTCCTTGCAAGAATTGCCCAGATTTTGAGTGAAAACAGCGGTTCTTCTGGTTACTCTGCACCAGTCTCTTCGGGTTACTCTGCACCAGCCTCATCAGGTTATTCTGCACCATCATCCGGATACGGAGCACCAACCTTCTCTGCTCCAAGTGGAGGATATGGAGCACCAGCCAGATCTGCAGGAGTTCAATTGGGACGCATTGAAAGAGCCCAACTTATCTCTGAATTCGAGCTTCAAGACAACCAAGGAGGATACGGAGCCCCAAGCCGTAGCGGAGGATATTAATTTATCAATCTCATCCACAAATGTATTTTCTGCATTGATACAAAAAACAAAATATCCAATGCATTCCCTGTGAACTTAATACGTAAGATTCCCTGTAAAAACAACTCCCCGTTACCATTAAGTATCACTACAAAAAAACAGGGAAAATATTTATTTATTTATTTTTTCTATAACTTTGAGCTACAAAAAATTGCTAGCGACATATCAAAGAGGTAGTCGGAAAACGGTAGAGCCATAAAAATGTGCGTGATATTTATAATTAATTGTATTCTCTTAAATGTAAATCAAAAAAGCCGCAAGTATTGTACACTACTATTATAATATAGTATACCTACCTAAAAATGAAATAAATTAAGTCGTGTCAAGTTTTGTTTTCACACCAATATTTACCTATACAAAATTTTCTTATTTCTAAAGGGCACATTCAATTAGCTCTATCATGGCATAAACATTATGCAATAATCAATTTCATAGATTACCAATAAGAGCTGAAGGCTCTGAACTTCTTTTGACGTACAAAACCAAAAGTCAGCCGTAGCATAGCCATGGGAAACTGCCAAAGACTATTACAAATACATTTAACGTAACTAGTGTCTGTACCTAACCCATCTATTTACTAGTATCTATATGTCTATCTCTCTACCACTTACATAACTCCCAACAACAAGTAAGACTTGACTCCGACTAACTGTTGTAATACTATCTATATACATGTGCCAAATAGTTTTGCATAAGTTGGGCTCGTTTGTTTACCATTATGTTATACTATTAATCCATCAACTAGCATAAACATTATACTATGCATATTCACTTACACCTGTAATTTAACTATCATACTAAATCATCATGCATTTTTCTCCATCACACTAATGTTTACGTAGCATGGAATTTTGGGATGGAATCCAGCTCTATAAGTGGAACGGCTAAAAACAAAAGCAAACCTAAGTCCATGAAAATTAATCTCAATAATCTAATCTGCTTGCGGATCAATAATACTTTGATACATGACATTTAGTACCAATTAAATTCAAGGAGATCAAATAAAATTACATGCTACACATCCTTTCATTGAAAATCCAAAGCTCTTTAAATAGGGATGCTTTGGGCAACTTTCTTTTCTAAAACAATTCTCCATGTCATTCAAAGATGATTACCCATAGCATTTTTTCTATACCAATTTAGTAAAATTGATGATTTTGTGAAAAGATATTTTATTTTGAACACCTTGAGCTCATCGGCGATTTATAAAAATCATATGTATGCATCACACAATAAAAGACTTGCACATATTGCACTATTACTAAAGCTGTCTTATTAGTATACTTACGATTAGAAACAATTGTATAGGATTGCAATCAAATTGCTGTGTATGTATTGTAAAACTGTAATGAGACAATTAAACTATGCATAGTGATTACGAAATAGTTGCATGCTTGTTGTGATAATGAGGTGCAAACATCTCAAGGTAATAAAATCCATATAGATATATCTTACAATAATATGAATTATTGAAGAGATGTGCATTACACGTAATCATACGCATTACATTCATTGTTTATCATAGAGATACTCTTCTTAGGTATAAATCATCCATACTTTTAGTGCGTATTTATTGGACTGCATAATAAACTGTCATTCGACTTCATTAAATATTTGCTGAGCAGAAAACGAATACATATAGTGTAAGTTATGAATGTAATATAGAGCAATAAATGTTACATAGTTGAATGTTGCATATACCGGTTGTTTACTACAGATTTACAATACAGCCGAGTATAGTATAGTGAACCATTTGATAATCTTGATTAGCATTGTATATAGTGCACTCAGAAGCCGCGTCGATGCCTGAAAGATAAATAAAACAGGGCGAGACTGAGAAAGAGAAGCTGCCGAGTATGTGTCATCGTAAAATCGTAATTCTACATTGTACTTCATGTTTGGCTTTGTTGAAACTTAAGTGAGCAATCTTGCCTTTGATAATCCTAATTACTATTGCATTACATTGCTTTTACGTTTGATAAATTAATTTGTTATCGCTCTGTGCACTCATATGGCTTGTGAGTGCGATCTTAATAACCATGCATGAGCACATATTATATGCATGGACGACTTTGTCGTATTGTTACTCATACAATATTATGCTATCTGAATGAGAAATGCATGTACGTATTTTACTTATTGTGTAATTATGTACCTTACAGGTGAAACAATATTTAGTAAGTAGAGCTGACCTTTATGTGTAGAATAAGGTAGTACATTTCCATACAATGAAAGGCTTTGCTATGACATTTTGTCAGGCAATGATATCGGTGTTGTATGCTCGAAATGCACTCATTGGAATTCAATGATATAGAAGCACTATTAATTTGAATTTGTATGTCAAATATCATGAACTACACTTTCACAGCTAATCTTATCCTATTACTATTCTATTTACAATTCCTATACATTTTTACAACACACAAGCTCAGTTACGAATGGATTTAGTTGATATTTTGGTTTCCTTGATGTCAATTTATCTTACTTTTTCGTAATATGCGTTCTTATTTATTTTTTATGTACAAAACCATATGCGATACAATGAAAGTACGGCAAACTAGGTCAGTTTTATAAAAACCCGCATACATGAAGGTTTTGTTTGTTTTTCTTACATGTAAGAAGAAAAAGCTCCAGAAATTTTCAAAGATTATATGTCATTCCTATTTTCAAAGAATATTGATGACAATAAATACTAAGTAGTCAATGTTTGTACATTACTTAGTATATCCTTTTAGGTAGACGTATCAAAGTAACATTGTAATGTTTTACATTTCTGCATCTCTTCTGTTGGATAGTACATCGATAGTAGATTAAGAGTTGTAGATTTGGGCAATACAAGTGTATAGTGTATTGGATCACGCAACTGATTGAAGTGATGTAAAACTGGTTATATTACCATTGAAATTTGAAATCACTCTGTTTCAATTCAAATCATACTCAAAGAGGCAAACAAATCAAATTATTTGGAGCTAGATCAATATTATTGGAAAATTATTGCTCTATTTACGTGAGTCATGCATGCAATTATGTACTTCAAAGAACAGGATTATTGTAACTGTCATATAATATGTAACTGTTTGTTGGCATGAATCAAGTCTTCAATACTATAATATAGCAATAACCAATTTCAAATGATCACTATACAATATTCAATGCAGAGATAAAAGCAATTACTAAATTAGAAAAGCTGTAGTCCTGAAAGTGTTATGCTTCAGTGTTGCATCGGCTTGGCTTGCGCCATAGTCGTGGTCGTGTGTCATATTCTGTAAGTAATTCTGATAACAAATTATTTCAATTCACTTAATATTAGGTTTTATATCTTTCACTAATTAATTTTATCATTTTTTATTATTCTGATGCATGAAAATGTGCAGATAGTATATTTACAAATAAAGGAATTTTCAGAACCTGAAAGAATTACAACGTCGTCTTACTCGTCTTTATAATATCCAATTTTAGAAAAGTTAAAATACTATATACGTTTACGTATCATCAATATACAAAAATATATTTAAAAAAATTAAACACAGATATCACCGTTCTTTGTTTACTTTAGCTGGTCGGGAGCATGTCGGGAGTTGAAGGAATATATTATCAGATATGGAGGAATTGTACGAAGAACTACTGTAGCCATAAATTAATTTCATTTAATTCCTGGATGTTTATTTCAGCAGTAGGGAACATGCCACCAGAAAGATATGCCTCTAACGAAATCAAAAGTGGGAAGTGAACTTGAAGAAGAGCAGTTAAAAGAAACTGGGTAAATATTTTATTATATGCCTTACGACATGTCAGCTGTCAATTTTATCTTTGTTCAGTTCAGTTAACTTCAGTTAGTCTTTTTCACTATATGGATTGTGAAATATCCTTAGTATGGTAAATTTAAAGTAATTCCAGATAGTAGTTAAATATTTCATGTTTTTTGTGTTGGAGTTTACTTGTTTGTTGAAATCAAGTGCATCAGTGCAATGTAGAAGTAGTTAAATAAATCTCTATCGTAAATGACAAGAGTACAACACGATATTTAAAGAAGTGACACGTATAAACAAGATTTTTTTTGCAAAAAATGGTTTGCGTTTATTTTCAAGGGCTGTGTTCGTCTTCCTACCTAATGAGTACATTTATTAGACCAGACATTGATTGTAAATAAGACAGATTCATTTACAGACATCTACTAAATGACATCACGAATGTGTTTTTTTTGCTCATCACTTGTTTCAAGTATCTCACACTTCTGTGCGAGTCTTGTTGGATGTGAACATGTGTCTTGTCTTGTTGTCCTCAACTCCCTCACACAACAACAATCACTTTTTTGATTTTCTTTGTCGTGAGCTCTACTCCAGTTTACCTTAAAAGGTTACCTATTTCATCTTCGACCACCTCTCACACATATTAATGAAATAAAGATGAGCGAAGATGCATTTTCTGTATATTATGCTTAGCTAGTTGGTTTTCCAAGAATTGCATGAACAAAGTTGGTGTTTATATGTACCTATGCACAGAAAAAGTCTCTTAACCACCCCAGATTAGTCACTCGTGTGTACTATTTAGCTAGGATGAAGATCCCTCACCAAATTCCACATAAAATACATATGATCACATAGGTAGGTGCAGAAATCTGTTTTATAGCTGTAATAATAACATAATAAACTACTTAGCTCTATACAAATAATATGTTTTGATATGCAGAGGTTGACCCTTGCTCGTTTTGCGAAGACTGATGCCCTCCTAACTCGCACAGTATTATAGGACAATAAAATGCAAATTTTGCTCTCGTCTCTATCTACTTCGCTATAAAAGCAATGAAATTTGCTACTTGAAATCAGTTGCTCTTTGTCAATCTCTACTTGTTTTTCTCTCTGATAATTCCTCAGTCAAACCACAATCATCATCATGAACAAGTTTGTACGTTACTCAATTACATTTGCACAAACCCCATTTAGATAACTAAATGAAAAAAATCTATTATTATTTCTCTAATCGATTAATTTATTTTCTTGTGTGGTTTCAGATTGTCTTGTTTGCTCTTTTCGCCATGGCCTCCGCCGGTGGCTCAGGAGATGTTGACGATGCTCTTTTGGCACGCGTTGGTAATTACAAAAATATAAAAATCACTATTTTTTAAATCAGTCTTTCACGATTGTAATCAAAAATGTGATTTTTTTTTCTTTTCTAGCCCAAATCATCGGAGGAGGTGGTGATGGTGGTTCTTCCGGAGGATCTTTCGGTGGCAGCAGCAGCAGCAGTGGAATCGTAGATGATGCTTTGTTGTCCCGCGGTAAAAAATTCAAATATTTCCTGCTCTGTCAGCAATTTTCATATCTTCATTTTAAAAAACCGCTAAAACAACTAAAAAATTTTATTGCAGTTGCTCAAATCATCGGCACATCTGGAGGCAGCAGCGGTGGTAGCTCTGGATACTCTGCTCCAGCCCCAGCTTACAATGCTCCACAAGCCGCCTACAATGCTCCAGCTCCATCCTCCTCATATGGCAGCCCAAGCCGCAGCAGCGGAGGACAAATCCAAATCGGATCTCCCGAACGCGCCCAACGTGTTGCTGAATTCGATCTTAGCGGAGGTGGAGCCCGCTCCGGTGGATATTCTGGCGGATCCTCCGGTGGATCCTCCGGTGGATATTAATCAGAAACTCATCTAAATTCACATATTAGATTTATCCCACAACGCTCAAAAGTCGTATCAATTGGCACGCAACGGTTTCATTTGAGATTCGAATAATTCCCCTTACCACGTTCATTGTAGTCCTGAGAAAAATCTGGTCATTAGCAATATATCTTTATATTGTTTTTCTCTTTTGTATAATGCAACTAATTGCTTTTTAAATAAAATATAGCATTTTTATTAAGATTATTTGAATTATTTCTACTTGTTTGCCATACACGCATAAAAAATTAGGTTAATGCAACCACAGAGCTGAGATAAAGGTGAGGTAGCTACATAGATGCATAGTGCATGCTGACATATATAGGTAAGTCTGTATAGCAAGTTAGTGGCTTGATTTGTTTGTGCTGTCTAAATGGAGAGGTTAATAAGTACGGTAAATGTAGGTGATTCTTCTGCATGTAACAATGAAAAGTAAAAACAAGCCAGACAGGTTGTTTCCTTTGTTGACTAAATCGAATGGCCTTTCAAGGCTGTATGCAGATGCAAAGCCTTAAATCAATTATGTGCGTGGTCTCGTCATACATTCTGTTATGTCTTTCTTACGACAAGCCAATTTTTTCATGCATCTCATTAAAAGTTCATCTTACATTTTTATAGCCCAAACGAGTCACATATTTACATACACAAACAAAGCATTGTACTTCGCATCACCCTGCTATTTCTTGCTATGTAAATGCCTAAAGAACCGTGAATTTAATTTGTATCAACTGTAGTAAATGTGAACAAATTCCCAAAACTCTGCAAATCAATCTCATTATATCCATTATCAATTTCCATTCTATCTGCTTTCATTTTAATTTTGGTCATTTTATTGCTCATGTATAATTCACGAAGACAGAATAAAAATGCATACATACAAAGGTGAGTACAGCATGATCAGATTTATTTTTATTCGTAGCTATTTTAGGTTGAACACTAATAGCAGAAATTATCGCCCTTTCTACAATTAAATGTAGTACAATTTCTAAATAAATACAAGTACAATTTAAAGAAGGGATTCGAGTGTGCATGAACCTACTGCTGTCAAATTTTGCTCAAAAGGTCGTATTTCGTATCACAAAACGAACTTGAAGACGAAAATTAATTGTTTGGAGTCAGACGGCAATTAGTTGCTGGCAATTTAAAGTAATACACTCCCTCAATTCATGAATTCATTCCCTATCATAGCCTGACAGGACAACTTCAACCCTAATTTGTATCGCTATAATTTTTTATTATGTCTAGAGCTCATTCTGTCCTAAAAGGGCACTCCAGAGTTTGTATTGTAAAAAAAATCTACACAACATTCATTGTATTACTAGCGAGCATTTAATTTACATTTTAAAATCAGAAATTTTGGGCAAAAATGTCCCCAGTTTATCTGTGGACTGCGGCGAAAAGTTTCCAATATTATTACCATGCTTAATTTACTATTCTATGACGCTGGCTTTAGACTGGTATATATTACATATATTTAATTTATAACATATGGACAGAAAGTATGTGACGAATTAGAGTTATCTCATAATAAGTAACAATAGGCCCGGGGGACTATAGGACAAGAATGCTAATTTTTCAGTTAAAGTCTCAGGATAAAATAAAAAATGTCATCAAAGGTCCTTTATGTGCAATTTTCGAATATAATAAATAGTTCTCGTTTAGCTACATTAACAAGGCCTATCTCAAGGGCTATCAGATCCAGGCATACAGAAAATGTAATTTTTCGGTAACCTCGTTACCGGGCAGGCAAAAAAAATATTTGGTTACCGGGCAGGCAGCGCGAAGCGCTGCCCGCCCGGCGGGCAGTAATTTTGTAAAATCGGGCAGGCAGCCCTCGTAATTTGATAAAAACGGACAGGCAGCGCGAAGCGCTGCCCGACTGAACAGATTTTATAATAACAAATGTGGACTTGCGAACCCAAGACCTAACGTAGTTACCGGGCAGGCAACGATTTTTGGCTGCCCTAACCTGGTTACCGGGCAGGCAGCTTTTTGGCTGCCCGAAAAGGGAAGCCCAAAATATTTTGGTTACCGGGCAGAAAAACATTTTCTGTATGCCTGATCAGATCAAACCTTAATATTGGAAACTTTCAATGCTCCAGTAAATTAGCGTCGTTTGATCTCATAATGAATTCTGAGAGCCAAAGTCCATGGAAAACAGAAATCACTTTAAATTACTACAATGAAATACAACTTGTGTATGAAACGAAATAATACATTCTCTATATCGTTTCAATCAGAAGGATTTTCAGTTAAAACTGCTTTATAACAATAACCTACATAAATTACAATGTTATACACTTACTTACAGTTCTTTTGCTTAAACTCAATAATTTAACACTGAATAATTACGTATTGACGATTGTGTAACTTTCTGATTCTCACGAGCACAATACAAACACAGAGCAATTAATGTACACGTGGAAAACGGTGAACTTCAAATTGAAACAAGTCTTCCAATAAATTCTCTCATTCTGACGATTCCATTTGACAAGAACAGGTTGCAATGCTTTTGAATATAATATAACGTTCGTTTAATAAGGTTCTCTTCTAACAGTCTGTGACTGTGTTGATGGTAATGAATATAAATTACAGAATAACAAATATAACAGTGCATATAGGTATATATGTAAACTATTAGACATAATTAATTTATATTATGGGTGTCAATATATGCAATTAAAATTGAGGTGGAAATGTCTAATTTAATATTCTGATTGCTGCCGGAAATAAATTAATTATTAACCAGGCTAGGTAATTAATATTTGCAATTAAGATTATCATTTATACTTGGGATGGGAAACGAAAGGTAAGTTCTTTACACCTTCCAATGAGAATGAAGGATGCAGGACGGTTTGGGAATAGTGTTGATAATTCATTACCGAATTAAAATAATGAGGAAGAATTTGTGAGAAAAGACCTTAGGGATGTCAAATGCATAGAAAAGGCGTGCTTGGAAGGAATCATACATCACATTTGTACAAATATTCACAGTAAAAAGTGATGTGGCCACACAAAGAATCCCAGCTGGATCTTCTCTGTGACCACAAAGAGTGACATGATGAATGTAGCATGTAGGACAGGATATGCATAAATATTTGGAGAGTCGTGAGTGCATCCTTACAGTAATAAGGAAACCAATTTGAGAGAATCAAAGGTGAACCGACCTAGTAAGTTCTGGCCCTGCCCTCCAAGGATATTCAAAGAGTGCTCTCCTGCCACATGGAAAAAGGTATGTCTCACGACAAAAGGACCTACTACTAGCATTGATAAAAAACATGCAATTGGCTCTATCTCATCATATTTTAATATTGGAATCCGTCTGCATGACATAATAAACAAATTTACCGACTGCTTGAACAATTTGGGAAGTAATTTGGAAAACTTACCTCATATTGTATACACTATGGATGTAATTTAGACAAGTACCTAGATAATAGTATAGAAAGATGTATAGAACAAGCATAATTAATATAATAAATTGCACTGATAATGGATTGCAGTAAAATATAGAGTTGTGTATTTAATGATAGGATGTATAGAATAGGAGAGGGAATGAGAAACATCTCTAACTCCAGGCCAGTAGGCCATTCCAGTTCACCTTTGATTTACATGCTTTTATTATCTTGCCAAAATTCAATGTTACCATTCCTTAGAAATTACAAGTGAATATCTCGTTTTACAACATTTGTAATCTAGGTGTGTGTGTAAGTGTGGATGCGATCTCAGTTACATAAATTCATATCCTATTTTTGCATGTCCCTTTATGCTCTGTATACTCATAGAGTAACCAAACCATAGGGATTTTAAGGTACACACAGACAAAGCAAGATAATGATCATATATGATAAGCATGGATAAGTATTTATATATTTATGTACTACAGTGTAACTTAATTTCCTTTCATTTGTTTGATGTGAGAGTCTAATCTGACGCATTAAGTTCCTTGTAAATCTCTAAGAGCAGAGGTCAACTCATTCTAATTAGAATTTTATTGGCAGAGATCTAATGGAGTATAAAAGGAGAACGACTATCACAACCAGCTCATCAGTTACTTCTCTCTTCTCTCAGTCCACTTCTTCTTCTCCCTGTTTTATTTCAACAATCAAAAAAATATTCATCATGTACAAGTTTGTAAGTGACGATTTACTACAAAAAAATACTTTTTACAGCCAAATTCACGACACTTAACATTTCATAACAAAACTTGCTTTGGATTTATTAGGTTGTTCTTGCTGCCCTTGTTGCTTGCGTCGCTGCCGACGCTCCAACCAGCTACGCTCGTGGAGAGCCCCTTGGACTCGCTGAATACAACGCTCCAGCTGCTACCTTCTCCAGCTCCAGCGGATCCTCCTCCCAAGGATACAGCTCTGGAGGCTCCAGCGATGGTGCCCAACTCGACGAAGGACTCCTCCGTCAAGTCTCCCAAATCTTGAGCCAAGGTGGTTCCTCTGGATCTTCTCAAGGATATTCTGCCCCAGCTCCAGCCCCACAACAACCTCAATACAGCGCTCCCCAACAAGGAGGATATTCCAGTGGACCATCCCGTTCCACCGGAGGAGCTGTCCAATTGGGACGCATCGAAGTTGCCCAACGTGTTGCTGAATTCGATCTCTCCAGCAACTCCGGAGCTCGCCAATCTCAATCCTATGGTGCTCCAGCTCAATCTGGAGGATATTAAATTCTCACTTGTTAGCCAGTCATATTATTATTTATAAATGAAATAAAAATTATTATTTCTCTAAAATTAGATCTCTCATCACTGTCATTACACTTCTTTCTTATTATTATGTTCTTTAGTGTTTCCATTGGTTGCATTGTTTATTCAAGTTGGAAATGCATTTTGTAGCATGATGAACGATGAATAGCTTTAGAATTTGCATAACTGCATAGAGATCTCGACCTCGTTCAAGTGAAGTGCATGAAAAATGGGTTATCTTATTTCTTTAGAGAATAATAATTGACACTCTCTTCTTGCTCTTCTTTATTATGTGCTAGTATACTTTCTGTTCTACTAAAATGCATCGGAAATTCAAGGCCTTCAGGTTAATACATATTGATATGTTGGAATTTAATCCGAAAGCATTTATTGCCAAAGAGCATGGCATTCCACAAACAATTCTATTACACAAAAGAGGAAAAGAGCATAAACCCGAAGAAATAACGTGGGATGAGTTACTCCAAATGCATATTGACTTAAAAGAGCAAGACTATGAGAATGAGGCAAGAGCGTCTGGCTGGTTTATTGTTTTTTGCTCTTTTGTTATTAATGTTCTAGTTTTAGGATTTTTCAAGTCTCTTGGCATACTTTTGATAGAGTTCCGAAATGAATTTCTTGCAACAACAACTGATGTCTCCCTTATCGTTTGTATCACTTATTCTCTCAATTCTATTGCAGGTAAACAAATCTTTACTGTTTTAATTCACAATCTTAATTGCATTAATAAGCAAAAAATAAGCATTATGAATTTAAGGTCCGTTGGCATGTTTCATGGTTGTAAAATATTCTCCACGGGCTGTTGCCTTAACTGGTACGATTATGGTCGCTTCTGGATTGATACTCAGTTATGTAGCCACGTCGATATACCACTTGTGCTTTACGTAATTGAAACTTAATTAATTTTCAGTCTGATAAATAGCAAAACTTGAAAGTGTAGATATTGATCATCTGTTTTATTAGAATTGGAGTTTTAGGGGGATTTGGTTCAGGACTGACATACAGCCCAGGTTTAATCCTTGTGGGAAATTACTTTACTAAAAATCGTGGTTTAGCTAACGGAATCGTAGTATCCGGAAGTCCTTGCGGTGGAATGATTATGCCAACTATTATTACCTTCTTCATAAGTCTTTTAGGTTGCAGGTTATTTACTTTGAATTTCTAAATACTAAATTGTCAATTGGTAAAATGGTGTTTACAGTTGAATTTTCAGTGATATTTTAATGTACTACAGAGGAGCTCTTTTGGTGATAGGCGGGTTTTTGCTCAATGCATGCATTTGTACATTCGCTTTCCACACTCCTCCCAAAATGGAAAAAACTATCGTGACAATTTATGACCCATCAGATTCACTTTTAGGCAGTGAGTGTGAAATCCCTGAAATGCAAAACTCGTTTGATGAAGCACAATCGCCTAATGTACGAATGTGATTATGTATCAATAAATAAATTTATTTTCTGAATCTATTCTAAAAGACTAATTCTTAGATTAGAAGATCATCTGATGATGCTGAAGATATGGAGTTACTCCGCTACTCTACGATATTCGCAAATACAACAAGTTCCCAATCAATTGTGGATCATAGAATAGAAGGTTTACTAAAAAATAATTTCTAGAAAAGGTTTCCCAAATAAAGTTATCAAAAAGAAAATTTTCTTGACAAATATCATTTTTGTAATACAGAAAGTTTCGGAAAGAAAAACCGACCGTCGAAACCTGCTTTAAGAACCTTTGTAAAAGTCCCTAAAATAAATTGTGGTTCACGAGGCAGGCTTGGAGAAAGGCCTTGGGAACCCAAAGGCCCTTTTAAAAATCCTGTAAAATCGAAGACGGAAAACCAGAAGACAACCAGAAGCTTTTTCGGCTGGGTGAAAACAACATTTAGGATTCCATATAACTTCAGAAAAACAAATAATTCGAGAAAAACGAAAGGTTAGTTTACTATCTAAAAATTGGAATAGAGTGGATTTAAAACCTTTTGAAAAAAATTGTTAAATTCTGTTTTAGAGGTGACCGGAGATCATCCGTATGTACTTGCGATAGATCATAGTTGTGTTGTTTTGATGTCAAGACAAAATCTTCAGAGATTCAGAAGACTGCCTAGTAATCCAAAAAGTCAAGTGGTAAAGAAAAGAAATCAAAAAGAAGTTCTTAATACAGTAGTTAAGGATTCCAACGAAAATTTAGGTAATAAAGAAGATGAAAACAAAGAGTGTGAATTGGAAGAGCAAGGTAAATCTATTTTCAACGGAATAAGTTGGCTAACAATAACAAATCATCTTGAACAGAACCAAATGGCAATTGATTTTGTGTTGTTTAGATGCAGATGTTGCAGAACCGGAGAAGAAAAAGCGTAGTTGGTGCTACAACTATTGGTGTAAAGATAATACATATTTTTCATTGTCTGCCGTAAAAATTGTTCTGCGAAATCCTCTGTATGTAATCCTCCTTCTATCTAATGCAACACCTGCGATTGGCACTACTAATGTTTTCCTTCTGATTCCATCATTTGCAAAACATCTGGGGATGAACCGAGACGAGTACAGCAACATCTACCTCGTGGTTTCCCTATTCGACATGGTTGGTCGTCTATGCGGCACCTTCCTCTACGACAAAGAGATTTTTCGGCCCCGAACTATTTACGCCACCGGGTTACTTTTTGCAGGCGCTTTCAGTATTTTTATGGGAGCGTGTCAGGATTATGTAACACTGATCTCTGTTAGTGCTGTCTTTGGTTTGGCCACCGGACTGCACATTGGCATATTGGGTGTACTTCTTCAAGAGATAGTTGGCACTGAGATGCTCCCTGCAGGATATGCCTTTAGTATGATCCTCAATGGGTAATTCCCTAAATATGTTCCTCGTTATTCATTCCATGCTCTATTAGTAAACTCAATCTTGCGTGCTAATACTCTCAATTTTGGCAGCATTCTGGTGTTAATTGGCCCGTATATCTGCGGATATCTTCTATCACAAAATACAGGCTGCTATTGGACTATGTACTGTGTCTTTGGTACCATTCTTGTCTGTGGAGCCTTATTATGGACACTTCCTCTCTGCGCACCCAAGAACAAGGGAATCATAATCGAAGATAATCCTGATGATGAAGAGGAGGTCAAAAGTACAAACATATCGGATGTATCCGCAGACTCCAATTGATCATTATTAATTATGAGATGAATTCATCAAGTTTTTGTTCAAAACTATATCTGTAGTGAAAGATTCATTTTTCATCATTGTTCAAAATTGCTAACATTATATTATATTATAACTAACACAACTTTTGAATTGTATTATGTAAGAATGTTACCATTTCAGATTAAAACTGAATGATGTTATTAAATGAGGAATAGGAACAATGTTATGTATTTATTTAGACAAAAATTTAAAATTCTTAATTCAGCTATTAGTAGATATGAGTTTCTTCTCTCTCCCAAAAGCAAAGAACTTCACAAACAAGTTCGTTACAAATTTTACTGGACGTTACTTACGTGTTATATTTTGATTTTTATCGGACATAAAAAAGAGGCTGCACTGCTGCACTATAATAGCGAGTGTTACGTAATTCTTTAGGTAAAAATTTTAAATTTTTTAATATTGCTGTCTCTCAGCTATTAAGATTTCCTATAAGTTGGATACAAATTGCATGTTACAATTTGATTTATATTGGATGCAAACTTGAACGAGCCTTATACCATAATAAAAAATATTATATATATCAATAATAGTTTCCTTGAAATTTATATCGATCTAATAATAATGTAATGCGTAATAAGCAGTAGAGTCTTGAGAGTAGAAAATTCTTCCTAGTTTTTCAAACTCCTGTGAATTTCAAGTGGGCACCAAGGAATTTTTACATCGTGGAATGTCTTGGATGGATTTATACAATATGTCAAAACGAGATGGATTTATTTGTGGTTAAAGAACTCCCATTTTTATTTGTGGGATAGTATTATGAGTTGAGTGAAAAAGACAGGCTGACAGTTTGTCATTAATTTGTTCCCATGAACGAAATAAATGACAGACAGGCAGAGAAGTGCGAAGAGTTGGTCTATTTGTTCCGGGAATATTCTGAAACACCAGCTGTAATAACTAAGCAGTGTGGGTGGTTATGAGTTGTGGGATAGTATTTAGCAGTGAGCAGTAGTATCAACATCATTATTTAGGTTTTGAGACTGTAGAACGGCATAGACAAGGACTTGGCCTGATTTCCCACTTGTAGACGATGCACTGTTAATTTAGGAGTAAAGGATGCTCAGGGAAATTAGTGGAGGGAATTAGTGCAGTTGGGTTTATGTTCATCTTTACTCTACATAAAGATAAACTGGGGCATGCGCATGGGATTCTTTCACTATTCTTGAATAAATGTTTGTATCTATGTCCGTAATATTTTGTAACTAATGAGCAAGGGTAATATTTTGTAATTAATGAGCAAAGCCTAGACTACTGAGTCCAATCAACGGTCTATGAAATTCGGGCCAATGCGCAGTCGCTAGAAATTTACTGATTGCAACATTTTCTAGCACACTTTGTGTGCTAGGATTCAACTAGTAATACATAATGGTACTAATTCTTTGATCACTTCCGTTACATTGCCCTCATGCTCCTCGAGTTTTCCATCTATTTTTGGCTCATGTTGTAATCTACCTAAATGTATGCAATGCATCGAGCCTGACTCAGAATTGTGCTAAAACTAATGTTAACTGAGCATGTGGAGTGGTTAGCTTTATTTTTAGCATCCTTCTCAATGGTTTCCTTCCCTGCATGCAAAATAAGAAACTTTGTATTTATCAGACGAGGAATACAATAAGAGTAAAATTTGTCTGAAGCAAACCAATCCATAAAGTGCACTTACATTCATTATTCTTATTGTCTAATTGCTCTTTTCTCACATAAGTTCAAGTGTAATTTATTTATTACACGTAAATAAAGTTAGTGCCCGTGAACCCATTTTATTGCTAACTTATTGGAGAAGCGCTAACGGATTCTAGAGCTACAAATACAATGTGCGAGCAATTAGAAGATTTGTTTGGCACGAGTGATTTATTCCAAATATTGGGCTTAAATAGTCCTGCAAGCCTTAAGGACCAAAGTGAAAGTAAGTGTTACAAACTACGGATTTTCTTCAATATATTCCATTTTCAAATAAATATTCTAATCCCATCTGTTCTACCCAAAAGTTCGGCTAGGCTACTTACGGCAACTCATTAGAAATCATCCCGACACTTGTCCCAATCAAGAAGAACAAGAATATGATTTGAGATGCCGAAGAGTCGTTGTTTTGGTCGAATTATACAATTTCATTAAAAGCGGCTCCGAGGACGTCAAGAGATATGTGGAGACAAGTAAATATTTCATTTACCGTATTAATCGATTTAGTTCCCCATATCGCAATAATTCCCCAGTTGGGGAACTAAATGAATAAATTTGGGAAAATATGGCTATTCAAATGTTTAGTTCCCCATATCGAAATAGTTCCCCACCCTAAAATCCTAAATTAAAGGCATAAGAACCATATTATTATACAAATCATATAAGTGCATCTGTACCCAGTCAGTGCATATAAGTGCCAACCAGTGTACAACATACTATTTACCACTTATGATTGGTAAGGGGTTTTGAATGGCATGAAATGTTAATACCACTACCTAAGCATTGGTGGTAAATGATATAATTGGTAATAAATGGTAAAAAATAGTCTTATTTAAATTACGTACGGAGTTTTGAATAAAATTTGACACTAATACATAAAATACCTTAAATACCGCTGCATCTGACGATTGTTGTCCTAAATTGACTGCCTAACTTAATGTTTGTTAATTAATCCAAGAAAGGGTCAACTAATTGGGACAAAATCATCCTTACTAACTTATTGACTAAATGTTAATTGAATGAGTACTTTTTCTAATTAAATGAAAGTTGGCTGTATACCAAGCGAACAATGTGTTTTAAATTACCTCTTCACTACTTTCAGTTAACATTGAAATTTAAATCTTAATTAGAAATATTTTAAAGAAAATAGAGCATGAAAAGTGAAAACATATTTTAATGTGTCGTTGGTGTGTCTCTGCTAAAAGTATTCACCATAATTTACCATTTTTACCATTAAATGCATTTACCACTGTGATGGTAAAAAAGGCTAAAAGTGGTAAAGTTTGTAAAGTATAGAATGATGGTGATGACGAAGAAATGCAAGTTGATCTAACCGCACTTATAGACGTGTCTCTATTCTCTGACGACGACGTTGAAATCTAAATTCCTACTAATATGCTCATTCACCATATTTACAATTTTATTTTGCTTTGAAATAATACAAAAATTTGACATTGAAATTTTTTAATTTGCCATTCGAAATATAGTTCCCCATATCGTAATAATTCCCCATTTGGGGAACTATAAAAATATTTTTGACCAAAAAATGGTCTCCAAATGGGAGTTCCCCTGGGGAACTAAATCGATTAATACGGTATATTAATTGCAGATATATATTTTTAAAACCTTTTTCAGTAGTATTGTCTTTTGACTTCTCATACATTCATACAATTATTTGCATTTTTAGGAAAAGTTCCTGAACTAATATCTCTGGATGAAAATTGTAAAACTGGTCCAAAAATAACTGATATTCCAAGTTTTGAATCAGTTGGAACTGAAATGTACGTAAACTTTCATTTTTTTGGCAGTAATGTGAATCGTGTTTAAAATGTTTTCATTCTATTCCAAGGGCTCACTTGATCAGAGTGAAGTTACGTAAACTTGAGGAACTGAATAAATTAAGTGTCACTGATGAATCAGAGCGGGAATAAAATAAATTTTCAATTGATATCCTTGCGTCTACCCTTCTGAAATGGCGGCCCTATTAAAAGTATTATTGTACGCGTAATTTACAATATTTCTAGTCCTTTAACGGTTTTTTAATTTCCAGTACTCTGATTTATATTTTAATGTATATCATACGTAAATGTTACTGTGCCTATACCTTCCCTTTGTTAAACTACGATTAAATAATGTACATGTCGCAATTTATTGTAACCTTAAGAAAACCCTAATTATGAGCAATAAGAAACAACAATAGTCTAATTAAAGGAGGAGCATTTGGAAGAAGTATTAAGAAGTAATTGGCCTTACTCAATTTGTAGATAATAAGCTTTTGCGTAAGTAAAACAATGAAATAAACTTGTGGTTGTGTAATAAAGTCAGAAAAAGGAGAAATATTTATTTTTTGAATTAGGTTGTATTTATTTATAATCAGGCTGCTAAATAGGTATAAGAGTTGGAACAATGGAGGTCTTTGCTATTTATTGTTTAAAAAGGTAAGCAGCTTGAAGAAGATTAAGCACTACTTGAATACATAGGATTGTATCTTTTAGACAGAAAAACAAATTCATTTACGTAAATAAGGTAAAATAGTCGCCAATTTATCTTATCTAGACATTACACACAAGTAAGCAGCATGTAATGATTGCAAATGACTACCTGAATAGTACGGCACATTTTACGTCTTGTGACTACTGCATAATAAACTACCTTAAGATAGATCTTTTAAAGGTGTTTCTTGTATTTGCATTGCATACACTTCTAATTAAAAATTCTGCTCATGAAAAGATCGTGCCTTGTGTGACCATAAAACTGATGAACTGCCTGAACTGACATATAAGCATTGAACTTGACGGAAGGTCCACAACAGCAACTTATTTTGCAAATCGTAAAATGATGTGCAAATGCATAGATATTCTTACACTAGGCTGTTATACGTATTCACAGATAATAATCCTTCTAGAAAAGAGTAATTATAAGTAATTGACAGAAAAGTAAACAACCCAAAGCTGTAAACTGTTTATAAGAAGGCAATTTATTATATTGCTTCATTTTTTATTCACCCACGCAAAAAATAGCCATTAGAACAGGACAGTAAATAAATACTTTTTCTATTTCTACAATTGCTCAATGTCTACGCCATACTAAATAGAACAACATGCAATGGTCATCAGGAACAGAAATAAAATATTTTCTAGGCTATTAGGAAGTTTTGACTGTTAATTTTTATTACTAGTTCGAAATTCCTTATTAGTAGAAAAAAAGTGACACCTTTTACCTGAATTAATAATTTCCATAAAATAGGACACTTAAGCCTTGTCACTTTTTCATAAATATAAATAAGACAGATGCAGCATGGAAGATAATCACCAAAAATAATCATATTCATTTTCCAATGCCAGAAATATTGTGTCTTTCTTGTTCAAGGGTGATGACATTTAGCATTCCGCATACATTTACATAATCTCAATCTTTGTGTGCGTAAAAAAGATAGGAACTCATCTTCCTTCCAATTGATTCCCACATGCATCGCATGGCATGGCTAGACTTGACAAGACAGACAACTAATCTCTAAAATATTATCTACCACTATCGCCAATTTTCATATGTGCATAAGGTATATTTACTAAAGATTATTTTAACATAACCGTGTAAACTCCAAAGTACAAGTTAACCTTTAAAACTTAATATTAATTTTACTTATTAAAGGAGCCGTTTTTGCAGAGAAACTGCATGAGAAATAACATTGCTAAAGTCTTATGGCTAATCATCAAGTTATCAAAAGGATGGATGGGCATACTCTATAACTATACAGCTACGACATGCAACTACATAGGTACCTATGTGTGTTCCCTTCTTAATCCATATCTTCATTAATTCATAAAGTGACATCAACATCCTCATCAAAACAAACATGAAACTTTTCAAGAATAGGCTAATTACGTTTACACATAGGAAGTATAGGAACTTCTACAAATAAAGAAAACCTTTATCTGTATTTATGCATTTATGTCTTTCATGTATACTTGAAGGAACTTTTTAGTATAAAAGCGAGAATATTTTCTACTGGAATTCATTCAAACATTTACCTTTGAGATTTCCTCATCTTCCAACAAATCATCTCCTCAACAAACCAACCAACCAACCACCAAAATGAACAAGCTGGTAAATTATTATTACCTAAAAACCATCCAATTCTCAAAATAAATATTTCTCAAATTCGGAATTCTAAAAACAAACATTTTCCAAATTTTCAGATCATTGTCGTTGCTCTCATCGCCGCTGTCACCTGCGAGCCACCAAGCTCTTATGGTAATTTAATTAACACCTTAATATAAATTTTTTTAGAAACAAAATAAATTAACAAATTTTCCAACAGGTCCACCATCCGCTCCAATTGGCGGAGGAGACTTCAGTGTGAACAGTGGATCCTTCAGCTCTTCAGGCTCATCCGATGTTGTTGACGATGCCTTGTTGGCCAGAATCTCCCAAATCCTCACCAACGGTGGTGATGGAAGCAGCAGCGGATCTCAAACCAACGAAGCTAGCCAATACGTCGATGCATCCATCTTCAGCCGTGTCTCTCAACTCTTAGACCAAGAAGGTGGTTCCTCCTCTGGATCCTCTTCCGGTGGATATGGAGCTCCAGCTCGCTCTTCTGGACCAGCTACTCTTGGACAACCCGAACCTGCCCAACGTATTGCTGAATTCGCTTTGGGAGACAACAACGCCCGTCAAAGCAGCAACAACGGAGGATACAACAGCGCCCCTGCCCCAGCCCCACAACAGCCATCCGGTGGATACCAAAGCAGCGGCCGTGCTTCCAGCGGTGGAGCCGTCACCCTCGGACGCCCAGAAGTTGCCCGTCGTGTTGCTGACTTCGCTGCCGCTGCTTCCTCCTCCGGAGCTGGCAGATCTTCCGGATATGCTCCTCCACAACAACGTGGTGGATATTAAATCATCCCCCATTCATCCCCATCCTCCCATCGAAACAATGTTTAAATAGTCACCCAACTGGAAAATCGAGTCTTTTTATTTAATTTTTTTACAACTGTTTCTCAAGTTTCGACTTGTTTAACTTTACCATTTGTATTTTTCTATTATATTCTTGTTACACATAACAGAAAGAAAATAAATACCATTAATATAATCAGCAAAATAATCCAAAGCACAAATCAAATCTTTCATTTTGCAAAAACTTACATAGCTTCATACCTTCTATCTATTGTCACAATTCCTATTTTAATACAACCATTACAGCTCTATAGGTCAAAATAAAATCACATTTTAGCATATATTATGAATGCATTAAGCCAGGTATATTTCTGTATTTTAGATTGTAAGATCTTTCTTCAGATGCTTCAATTTTACAATATACACATCAACAGAAAAATGGTTGTCTCATGTCTCATACATTTTCTGACTTTGTTGCATAGCTGTTTTTTCATCTATGTTATAATAATATATCTTAATTACTTCATTGCAGTATTAAATAGGTCACTGTTATATCTGTCTCATGAAGTTTCAATTTCTACTGCGTTTTGAACTGTATCAATTTTTCATAACGTTTCTTGGAATTTTGAGCACGATGGTACCCGGATAATTATTGCCCTGTCTTAATGAAGTACATTTTACACACAAATCTTCGATCCCAAATCTTGTGCTTGTACCATTTAAATATTTTGTTGAACTATTTTGAAGTATGGACTTGGGTTTGGATAATTGTATGGATTCGAGCAATTTTCAGTTTCCAACCATGTTAATTAATAATTAAATACAGTTAAGTAATTTTTAATGCAAATAAATCTCTGATAAGTTTCAATTTTATAGTTTGAATATTCTGTAGAGTTTCATATCGCAAAGTTATACTACTAAGTAGGGTCAAAATGATTTAATGCATTTACAATCTGCAACTATAAAAAAATTCATTAAAGTTATTATTTAAAACACTTAGGGCAATTAATGGATTTACTCTGATTTCTGATTTACTGGTATAGTGTAGTTTGAAAACAAAGAGGGATTAAAGAGATGACGATATTTGGCATAGTTTTGAAATTATTTATAAATATAAATAAGTAGGTACTGATATTGATAAATGAGTTGACGAAGCCAAAACAAGTTTGTGACATTTCATTTGTAGTATTTGAGGTACTTTTTGGCAAATTATAGAGCCCCTGTGTCTTCCTATGACTAAAGTTGAATAAAAATATTTTTTAAAGCTAAATCCACCCACGATATGTATGATTCAAGTGCAAAATGCAATTGTTTTCCGAATATACACAAGCATTGATGATAATGATTATATATACTCATGTACTTCTATAGTAAAGACATGTTCACCTTCTTAAACTGGAATATTAAGTTCGCGAGTTTTTCATAGACTGCAAACTGCAGAAAACTCTTCCTACTTAATTTGTCATCGTCAAAAGCCGGACATGTACGAACAATTTTACTTGAGTACCTAGTACCATGAGGCTCCACTTGTTATAATTCTATTTGTAACCATTTGGAAATATTTAAACAGTATTTGGCAATTAAAGTTGCACTTTTCTGGATTCATATCGTGGTTTACATGGAGCATCTAACATACATTTACTTAGCATCTATTAAAGTCTTGGAGTAATCATCAGATGTAATAAGATAATAGTATATCCAGACTTTGACTATGAACCTTTGATACTTTAAACATTTCATGCTTCATCTAGAAGTAATTCTTTTACCTAAGTCGGTAAGATTTTAGCTGCATGCATTTTAATCTATTGTCTAATGGAAAATTGTCCATGCACTACCGCATTGGTACGTGCCCACCTGTGGAGTTGTAGAAAATAAAGAAATGAAGTAAATCTGGGAACAACAATTGCATTCATATAAAAGGACGAAATCTGTTCTGGAAAATCATTCCCTCAACATCACCAGCAACAGCCAAACCAACTACATCAATCCATTATGAATAAAATCGTAAGAAATTTTAGAAATTATTAATTTTTTACATAATTCCATTTGGGGTATTCTTTAAGCTTAAATAATTATTATTGCAGGTGATTTTCGCCGCGGTAGTAGCAGTTGTTTCTGCCGGCCAGAGTCATAATCATGGTGGTGGAGGTGGTGGCGGCGGAGGAGGACAACAATATGGAGCACCTGCACCTACACCGGTTCGTCGTTCTGGAGGAGGAAATGTTGGGCGATCAGGAGGAGGAGGAGGCGGTGGGCAAGTTCAGCTTTCGCAACCTTTCCGTGCTCAGCTTGTGTCCGAATCCCATTCCAGCAGCGGAGGAGGAGGCGGCGGCGGGGGTGGAGGCGCCGCTCCAGTTCGCACTTCTAATAGCAATCAAGGCTCAGGAAGAATTAGTCTTGGAAGACCAGAACCAGCTGCGAGAGTAGCCCAATTCGACCTCAGTGGCGGCGGAGGTGGCGGGCGCCAGCGAGGAGGTGTTAGAACTGGAGGTGCTAGAGTTTCCACCGCATACGGAGCTCCTTAAATACTATACTGACATTATAGTATTTTACATCAACTTGTCATTTTATATTTTTGTAAATTTTGTATCACTTACTTCAAATTCAATGTAAAATTGTAAAAAATTGTGTTGCGCAACATACTTTTAAAAATTAGAAAAAATAAATATCATTTTTCATGAAACAATCGCATAATCCACTTTCTTCAAACATTGCACGCATAAAAGAACAAATGAACATTGTAGATAAGTAAAAAGCTGTTTGCATAGTAAGATGATCCAGTTAGTAAGATTGCAATAGGTGGCATTAATTATTAAGTTACCTTCGTCAGAAGTAGATGATACACTATAAGCACACTAATCAAAAACAAAATGTCTTAATCATTGTATATCATCATCATGGGGTCAGAATTGAGTATGCTAATTCAATATGCTATGTTAGCCTTATACCGTATTCCTATGTTCATCTGTATTATAAATCAAGAATATGAATATAAAGTTTAAAAGAAAGACTAAGAAGTATAGATGAAATTGATTTGGATTAATAATCGAGATTTCATCTCATCGCTGTCATATCCAGACTTTGGTCATGTTTGTGCATCTTCGTTCATCAATAAATGATATTTTTTATCAAGGATCAGGAGATTTAACAACATGCATTTTAAGACTACCTAATTTGCAATAGTTGATGCACTATGCAGAATGACATTGGTACGTGGATTTACAGTTCATGTAAATAAACAAATCAGCTAAAACTGGAAACAACCTGTTATTTCAACAACTAAATTCATATAAAAGGACGGAATCTTCTAGGGAAAATCATTCCTTCCTCACCTTTAAAAGCCAAACAAACTACATCAACCCACAATGAATAAAATCGTAAGAAAATATTTCTATTTTTGAATTTCTTAACTCAATGGTTCTGAATTATTTCGTGTTTGTTAATTGCAGGTGATTTTCGCCGCGGTAGTAGCCGTTGTTTCTGCCGGCCAGAATCATGGTGGTGGTGGTGGTGGAAGTCAATATGGAGCACCAGCACCTTCTGGAATTGGCGGTGGCCGAAGAGGAGGAGGAGGCGGCGGTCAAATACAGATTTCGTCACCTATATCTGCTCGACGTGTATCCGAGGCCCATTCAAGCAGCGGGGGAAGCAGAGGTACCCCGGCAATTCGTTCTTCTCACGGCAACAATCAACGCAGTGGTGGAGGAGGCGGCGCAGTGCAATTTGGAAGAATTGAACCCGCAACCAAGATAGCCGATTTCGAATACAGTGGCGGCAACCAGGGAAGAAATACTGGAGGAGTTCGCACTGGAGGAGGCCATAGAGCCGTAGGAGGAGGTCGTAGAACTGGAGGAGGAGGAGGAGGCTTTAGGACAGGAGGGGGTCAAAGATTTGGAGGAGGCAGCAGAACTGGAGGTCGTGTTTCTTCTGCTTATGGAGCCCCTTGAATATACATCGACGTGAACGTGATCGCTCAAAGGAACTTGTCATTTCATAATTTCTGAAATTTTATACATTTTTTATCAATTATATTCATTAAAGCAATGTGAAAAGGAAAAAATATTTTTACTGTATAATAAATTAGAGTCAAAACGTATGATAACATGCTTACACGGTTGTATACTTATTAATTGTAATAACCATATTAATGGGAGGCATTTACCATGTAGTACAAAACGTACTAAACCAATTGTGGGTACGGTAATGCTGAATATTGTCTTTTATCACCCAAAATTGGAAACTACTTGTTATCTAACTACATACATTCATATAAAAGGACGGAATCTCTTGGGAAAATCATTCCTTTCTTATCTTCTAAAGCCAAAATTAATATTACTACTAAATCCAACATTTTATTCCAATTTTTCAACAAATACAAGATTTAAATTGTATCTACAAATCATGATATGACAAAATTATATATTTGGGAAAATTAATTTCTAAGGCTTAAAATTAAATGAATGTGGAATTTAATTGATGTCTTAACTAGAGCTAGGCCAGAAAGTGTTTATGCTGCTATGAAGTGCTTTTAGGTATGTAACGTGACATAAATACCGTAGAAAGACTGAACTTGTCTCAAGGGCTTCTTAAATCAATGCTAAACAAATTTTGTTGTTTATTGGGTAGTTTGGTTGGACACCAAAGTAACTTTCAACTCTGACTTTCAAACGAGATGTCAAATGTTAATAAGTATTGATATTACATTCTCATCCATCTTCATCACATGTACTTGAAACTTTGAAAGTATATGATTTAAATTCCTGCAGATGTTGAGTGGAGATAATGATAATATACAGCTTCATTGTGTCTATAATACCTACTTACATAGACCTTTGTGGTTAACCAACTGTTGGCGGTACCTATTTAATAGGAAATAAACATTAGTGATTGTGTACAATGTGCAAAAATGCATTTTGATTTAGTATTTTGCTCTATATTTGCTATCAATTAGTTCTTTACCCTTGTTTGTGACTTTTATGTGTAATTTATTCAGCTCCTTGTTGTAATACAATTGTAAAACAGAAATGAGAAAATACTGTTAAACATTCCTGAGGTGACCATAAAATAATCTATTGTATAATATATAAACTATGAATCACTTTTTAATTGTTAGTTCTGAAACAATGTGGTCAAATGGTATGTTTAAGTGAGTAAGATAATGTAAAACCATGTAAAACAGATGTAAAAGGATTCTGATGAAGAACGCCGGTATGAATTAATATGTAAAAGTAATAAGGTATGTAATGAATGGGTATATAAGTATGACACGGTATGACAAATAATTTATAATCAGAGTTTGCAATCTTGTTCTGTGCTTAAGCGTGTGAAGTATAAATATTATTAGATTGATAAAGAACATGTGGTATTTTATATGTTGAGGTTCATCTCTGAGAGCGTCAAGGGAAGACAATAGTAATCCAAATATGCAATCTCTGTTCCTTTCACTCGTCTTCCCTAATAACGAAAAGGAATTAAGCACACGACAGAGACATAAGTAATCTAGATGTACAATAAAACATGTGTCGGTGGTGTCGGTAGGCCTTTCGTGTCTATTTGTTGTCAACTATAAGTTTCGAGAGGAGGTAATAAAACAACAAGATTCTTTTCATTATTATCTTGTTCATTCTGGTTGGATTCTGCTGCACTACAATTACGTCTAAAAATGTTTATGAGCATTTGTAGGTTTGAAAGTGCTAAAATCTTTTTAGAGAATCATGTAAGGTGAGTTTACTCTGCCAAGTGCTATCTGTATTTCCCTATTATTATTATTACCTACATGATAGAGATAAGCATTCACTAATTTCTTATATCACTTTAGTGTACCTTCGTTTTGCGATAATCGCCTCTAAGACTCTTCTTCCAAAACAACCTTCACACACTTAAAGATCAGTTAAATAACGTATAGAGTCTTATAGACAAGAGTTTTTGGGTGGTTTGCTTGCATTTAACTACCAATTTATTATTATCGTTATAAATGAATAATGCTCTTTACAATTCACTTGTGCATGCATAGAGAAAGAATCTGAACAGGTCAATTCAGGCCAGGCGAGGGCGAAAAAATAACCTCCGGCAAGCCGAACCATAGCTATTTGCAATTAAGTAGCCTGAATCATATACGAAGACATGCGATGTGGCATGTAAATCCAACGACTGATCACTGTGACTCAAGACACAGGTAAGAAAACTAATAAGACGATTTTGTATAAAAGGAGCTAGATCGGGTTACTCTCTCATCAGTCACATTATACCATTTCTTAAAAACAAAAGCATTCTTTCAACATGAATCGATTCGTAAGATCTTTTTTACCAAACAAAGTTTGTACTCGATTGATCTTTTTTTCTAATCCTTTTTTCTTGCATAAATAGATTGTGTTCGCTGCTGTTATCGCCGTCGTTTCAGCCGGAGGAGCTGGAGATGTCGACGATGCATTATTAGCCAGAGTTGCTGGAATTATTGGTGGAAGCAGCGGTGGTGGTGGAAGTGGATTCGGAGGTGGATTCGGAGGTGGATTCCGTTCTGGAGGAGGCGGAGGTGGATATGATAGCGGATCAAGCGGATCAAGCGGATACCCATCATCAAGCTATGGTAGCCCATCTCGTGGAGGTGGTGGATTCAGCAGAGGAGGTGGCGGCGGTTTCAGCCGAGGTGGCGGTGGAGGAATCCAAATCGGATCTCCACAACGTTCCCAAAGCATTGCCGACTTTGAAATTTCCGGAGGAGGTGGTGGTGGTGGATTCAGATCTGGAGGATCCAGCGGATATTCTGCACCATCCAATGGATACGGCGCCCCATCATCTTTCCGTTCTTCTGGAAGTTCTTTCGGATCAGGAGGATTCGGAGGAGGATCGGGATTCGGCGGTGGAGTCCAATTGTCAAGCCCACAAGTTGCCCAAAGAGTTGCTGAATTTTCCTTGGGAGGAGGAGGTGGACAAGGCGGCGGTGGTGGATTCCGCTCCTCTGGAGGATACTCTGGAACTTCTGGTGGATATTAAACTACAACACTCTAAGTCAACATTGCAAAATGATTGCAAATATCCTACTCGGTTTACCATGATTTTCTATGTCATTTTTTGTACCTATCTGTATCAAATAACTAACTAGGTTAACTTTTGCATTATTATGAGATTTGACATGTCATTTATTGGATTACATTGCAAAGAGAATGTATCTGTACTAGCAAGAAAATAATGCAAATTGAATAAACAAAAGTTAATGAATATTTTACGATGAATAATTCTTCAATTGTGACACGCGACGCCAGAAATCAACCTAATGATATTTACATAGGATCCTTTACATAACCTATATATTACATTGCAACGATGACACACTTGGACTTTTGCTAAATTAAAAAGAAATGCTACATTCACGCACTCGTTGCATTGTTTTTCTAATCACACGTCAGAACTGCCTTTGAAACTGAGAATGTGACTTATTTACTTTCACAGTGTATATCATTAAAACCTTCAAGGAATATGCATAAACTATTCAAACATCTTTTTCTTTGACAATCATATTGTAAGCTGTTGATGAACAGATCTATTAATACAACTTTTAAAGTAGTATCTACATGAACTGCTATAGAGAATACAAACTGGCACTGTTCTTACATTTTAATTGGAAGTACTAACCTACTTGATGCATTTAATTGGCAATTTTTTAGCTGGTTGAACAAAAAAAAGTAACATTTACATAACAGTGAGTATAAAAATGCATAAAAGCATAAACATTATTTAATAGTTGCTAATAATTGCACATCATAGTTAGTAAAAGAAGAAGAATTGTACTTATGATAGATGTACTAATTGTAGTTACAAACAGGCTTCTTTAAATAACTTGTTGCTTACGTGGTATACGATACAATTTATACGCTGCAACTCCAATAAAACGTTAATGGCTTACGTTGAATTATTGTTTATTGTTATTATCATGTCTTCTTTTATGCTCATATTATACTACATAACAATCTACTGCTAGCCACGATACTATAAACACAACTTGATACATAATTTCCATGCACAATGCACAACGATATGTATATTGTACTCTATACCTAGATAATTAATTTAACCATTAGCTCTAGCGTTTAGTTATAAATTACTGTTACTGCATAATATGATTGTACTGTACAAATAGTAATTGATTATCAGCTACTATCTAGGAACGATGAATCTCATTGTTGTGAGCAAGAATGTAATTTTAATTTCTGTAATGATAATTTCCGTGATTTCAGCTTGGAGTCGACATCCGAGTAAAATTGTTCGTAACGAATAAGCTCTTGTGCAGGAACCAGGCGGCCGTGGCCCGCTTTGAATCTGAATATGTATTGAAGGGAATCTGTATGCACATCTCCGATTGGAATGCCAAGTTGACGTTCCTGTTTAATACATACAAAGAATGTCAAAACAAACACTGAATTATTCATTTATGCAAAAATTATTAGAGATAGCGCATTTCCCTATAGCTATTTTAAACAATATTCTGATTAAAATTTAATTCAAAATGTAGGTCCCTTGTAAGTTGGCTACAAAGTACAGAAAATGAAAATTACAAATTCAATCCCTGCGTAAATCCGACTTCCGACAAATCCTTTCCATTTAACAATCCCAGTCTCTGGTTTTTCGTTTAAAATCCAAACAACTTTATCGCCTGGTCGAATGCAAAATTCTTCGCTGCTCACTCCTAGTAATACATAAAATGACAAGATAGCATTGAGAATTGAAAAATAACAGCTACATTGTCTGTATACTGCAATTAATGTATAAGTTGACAAATTGTGGGAAATTACTTGTGGGGTTTGGGTTTGGTTGTACATGACATTCATTGGGTTCCCTAAAAGGAGCAGATTCATGAATAGCATAATCTTCATTGTATCTGTAATCGTGTGGAGCCTGATCCTTTGACGATATCCGTTTCGTAATTGAATCATCATTATTGCCGCTATCTGTAAAGCACATCGACTGATATAATCACTCAATTATTCATGGAAATTATTTAATTATAAAACAAAGGAGAACGAGACATAACCTTTTGCATCTTAGTTACTGTCAACAAATTAAAAGTTGACTTTTGACGAAAGTGGATTTGAAAAGGGATATTATATTACAGATTGTTCTGTTATGGTGTGCTAAGTAGTAAAATGTATTCTAAGGTCGAAAAAGAACATAAAAATAAACTGCAATGTGATCGTGCTAATAAAGTGAGGTATGCTAAGTCACTTCATATCGAAATTGACTAGAAGATGACAAGTAGCACTACTATTACATTACTTGTTAATGATAACGTTTCACTTTCAATCACGACTTCGCATACAAATATCACATAATAATATACTTTTGCAATATTATACAAATAAAAGAAAATATTTTAAAATTTATTCCTTATAAGGATATACCTGTTAGGAAAGGTAAGTGCTCCATTATGGAAGTATATTATTACCTTGATTTTTATTTGAGGCAGCGCAATTAATTTGATACTTAATTTCTTTGACAAGCTTCTGATTTTGATGTTTCAAAAAGATAATTTCTTGTCTTTGTTTCTCTTGTTTAGATTCCCATCTGACCTCTGACGTTTTGCAAAGCTCAGAAAGCTCTTCAAAATTATCTTGTAGTTTTATCAGATCTGCTCGCAGAGTCCTGAATAAATCCAGTCATTAAATCAAGCATTTTATCGTGTATCCAACTGTGAAAATATTGGTGTTGAGTAGATTTATATTAGGTAAATGTTACATCTTACCCAGTGGTTGATTTATCATGAAAACTACTGTCCCCCATCGAAGTTGACGATTTCAATGTTTGCAAATCATCAATGAGTGTTTTGTAGCTTTTCTTGAGAGCTGTCATCGTCGTGGATAGTTGAGCAGTTGAAGAATCAATTTCTGACGGTGGTATCCTTGTTCTTCCATCATGCACAGACGGTGGTACTGCTACTGTTGATTCTTGAGCAGGGTACAAGCGAACAAGTTCGTGTACATAACTCAAAGATTTGCAACAGGGACATCGTCTATAACAATAGGGACATCATTTTATCTACTGTCACAAGCAATAAATATATCTTACACTAATTAATACACTGATAATATTTTTATTTACTATTATTCATGTAAAATATTATAAAGAATGCATGTAAAATTGTAAAAGAATTTCTTACGGATGAGAATCTGCATCTGATATTTTCCAACACTGATGGAACCAATTACTGAGACATGCAAGATGGAAAATATGCCCGCAGCGTGTTGAAATCAACTGATTTTCATCTTTGGAATCGTCACTGCTGGATTTTAAAACATCTCGGCAAATGATACAAATAAAACTCATGGCTTCACCCTTCTCCTCACTCTATTACCATCCACAGCAGACTGGGTATGTTCGGGATCAAATGCCTTTGTCTCTGCATTCACAGCTGAAATGGATTTTAGCAATAAAATTCACTACCTAGTTAAAAAGAATAGGAGTCAACACTCTCCAGACCAGATAATTTAAAACCACCATTGATAAACAGGTGCCTTTAGCCAACTGGCAATATGTAATGGAAACTACTACTCAAATGCATTTGCATGTTTACAATAGATACGAGTGACGACGAGAGAATATTTTCATACTCTTACCCAACGAACGAACCGGTCTTTGTAAGTTTTTTGTTGTGGTTTGGCTTGTCTCGTCTCCTGGCTTATACAACTTGTGTACAAGAATGTAAAACGTGTATCTAGGTACAGATAGTGTGATACACAAATATTTTTCAATAGAACCTAATGCTAACACGCCAACAACGAGTTTAACTAAGCTTGGGATTTGTAATCTTATACTATTGGGGGATTACACAACTATTATATTATGTGAATAGGTAGCCAATGCATTGTGGGATGCAACTGATTTGATATAATTAACTCAAGGACATTCTCAGGAAAAATATAAATACCCTTTTGCCATTCCCTTGACTCTTTCTATTATCAAAATTTGCAGCAAGTAATAAATCCAACTTTGTTGATACTAATCCAAAATTAAAATCCTTGTCAATAATTTATGGACACTTCTGGATCTTACACAACTTAAGAAAATATGGTTGAAGAGATTGCACTTAGTAATCCTTGTATGTGGTAATTATGAGACGATATTTATAAAGTGCCTATATTGCCTATACGCAGCAAACTGTGTACATCTTATATTGCAATTACGAAGATGATGCCAACAACAAGCTAGATAAATGTAATTTGATGCTTATAGGATTCCTAAATTAGAACCCATTCTGACTAGCAATGCAGTAGTTGAGCTAGAAAGTTGACGAAAATTGTATAGTCTTGGCCAGTCTCTCAGTTTCTCTCAATTGCTCTTTCTTTCAGTATTTATGTACTGTAGATATAAATATTAAGTGCTACAAGCTGTACAATAGGATTAAACTCGTTAGCTTACGACTTGCGCTAATGCTGTTCTGTGTTTGTATGCGTTTGTGATAATGATAAGCGATATAGACCACTATTGGACATAACAACGTGTACAAACACTCAGTATTGGAATTTTTGTGACACGTCAACTATATTATTAAGCTACTTACTTACTAGCCAACCATTTATATTAACACTACACGATGTACCGTTAAACAAAGATTAACTTTAACTGTAACTCCATGACTGCTGCGTGAAAGTATATAAATACACTTTAACTGATTACCCCTATGCATGTACAAATATATTTTCATGACATTTATGATGTAGTTGATAATATATAATGGCAACCCGTGAATCCAAAGCCAACTTGAGATTTATACTGCATAGTATAATAGTTCCTTACTGTACATTCTACATACTAATGCATTACTTTGCATGAAACATTTGCAGCAGTAGTAGATACCATCAAAATAGTGTGAATTGTATGCGACACAAAATATACGGCTCTAGTAGACATACCATAGTAGTAGTGTTAGTGGTATACTAATGTGCTGTATTTTTTAGGAGACCGGAGGGAAGTAATCAGTTGGCATTTTAACATAGTAGACATATGTAGTACATATCGATTTGTAAATGCCATGATTGCACCACTCTAATAGCCTCTACACTAAATAATACGACTCCACTGCAACTACTAAAATACTAGACCAAAACATTCTGTGAGGTCGATGCAGGTATATATTCACACCAGATGGACATTATTTTATGTATTTCCAGATGAAGCTATTTAGAAAACAAAAATGTGTTCTGATTTGGGATTTCTGCTTAGCAAACAGTAGAGGGAAGTTTCTAAAGCGTTTAACATTATATTTAACATACTATAGTAATGATTAGATATTAGCATAGATATTTTACAGGTATTTATTAAAACTCCATGAATTACTATTCAAATAGTACATTCAATTGATATTTACAATTAAACAGCCCGATAACTAGTTTGCCCTTTCAAAAATATCGAATTTTATTGATTTCCATTTTGGTTGGCAGATGGCTATAAAATACAATTTATCAATAGTGATAAAATATTTTCTGCCACTAGCAAACAATTTATCAGCAGAAATATATAATTGTTCATTTTTCAGTTACGAATATTATAATTTCCCATTTCCTACAATTCAGATTCTGATAATTTATACCTACAACACTTTAACAGATTAAATTAAGTTTATATAGTAAAAATTCAATGTGAGATCAAGCTAAGGATCCAATTTCTGTAGCAGGTCAGTACAAATAATGTGACTGTAGATTTTTAACTTACAATCATGATAATTTTTCATATCTGTATAAAATTCAATAATATGAGATCAAAGAAGTCAATTCTATTAAAAATTCATATTTTGGGTCTATGTTTGTTATTATAGAAGTTAGAACAATTTCTTCCATGCATAAATAAATAGTTCTAATTTCTGTAGTAGTCCGAATTGTGTCATGCCGAGGAATGGAAAGCGTGGCAAAAGTGATACATTAACATTTAATATTATATCGAACTCCGCAGTGTAAATACTGTCAAGTTAGTTCATTGTGCTTTTATTCTGACAAACATACATATTACTATATGGATTATGAACACGCGCCTTTTCCCATACATTCTGGTAGTATAATTCTTTTATGACCTCCACATCCGCCTAGTTGAGTAGTGAATTTAACATGAGAAATGTGAATTATTATACATTTGCGTGTTTTCGGTGCTTTTCAGATTGGGTTCTGGAGACAAATGCCATGTGAGACAAATTGCTGCACACGCTGCTACTTTAAAGTCTGTCTTTGTTTTCTTTCTGAAGGAGACCATTCTTCAGAATCTCACAATTGGCATTATTTCATTTATTTCTTTTCTCCTATATGAACTATACTGACTGCATATCACGAAGAACGCAACGTTAACACTTGGAAATTAAAAGATAATGATTCTCTAGATTATATATTGGTCAATGGATCAAAACATCTGGGAATTGGCTGGTAGCCAATTTTTTATTTGGCAATCCTTGAAACTCGTGAAAATTGGTAGAGTGGTCAGCCTATTTACATTGACAATGGATTGGTAAGTCATGCAGGAGTTAATGCAGTGTTTTACTTTCTGCATTAAGCCATGTTTGACTGGAAGAGTTCTTTAGAGTCCATTATTTACATTGTAGTAGTATTCCTGGTTATAACAATGTGTGTTCAGTGTGTCAGCAGCGGTTTAGATTAATATATATTCTTCACGGAAGCAATAAAATGATTTTGTGAATAGACAAATGAACTAGGGCAGAGAATCATTAATTTCAATCGAATTGAAACTCGAGTGTTCTGCAATGTCAATCTGTAGGTTGCATTGCGCATGTTTTCTACACACTATAGGGTATTTATTGTAATGGCAGAATTTGTGATTGCCCTAAGATTAGCATAGCTTAGTGGATAATAGAGAATGGAACATCTTTCATCAATTAAACGACTTCAATCATCAATCACGCGATCCACTCGCATCCTACATGCTTCATTGTTCTGTTTATGTTCTCTTGCCCATGAATATTTAAATAAAATAGTAACAAAATACAATCGCATCATTAGCCTGCTAATGTCCAACAGATGCATTGCTGTTACAGAAAATTAATTAGAAGCAATAAGAGAGGAAATAGGAAATGTGATTGCATTGACACTTCATGTCCATAATATAACTTCTAAGGAATAAAACAATAATGCTTATTAACAAACAATCCCAATCAGATAGTTAATTTCATTGTCAAAACTCCAGTATGTGTTATTGATTAATAACACTTAACACTTCTTCCAGACATTCCATTGTTGTTGAATTTGCAAAGCTATAATCACGGCAATCGCCAATGGCGTATAGAAATATCGCTTATAGCATTCTTATACGTACACGCATATCAGACATAAAACTATCTCATATGCCAGATTGAAACTTAACCTTTTAAAATAACCTCCGGCTAACTTCTATTCATTTTTTCTAGGCAGACCTTTCTCAGAAATATCATACCTTAAGCAGTCTGCATTGTTAACGAAAGTAAAGTTTATAACTCAGAATTTATAGGTGCAACAAATCAACCTTCAGACTTATTTTCAGAGTATGACCGCATATTATATTTATGAACTGTAAATTCAGCTGCATATTATGTATTAATTTGGAACTCGTATGTTTGCAATTGATGACAAGTTGCAAAAGAAAAGGGCAAACTTTTCACAAACTTGATTAGGAAGGTGGAAGCCTAATTGTTGCATTAACGCCCTTTGGACTAATATAGAATCTGTGCTCCTGAAATGGGAAAATCTTTTTATGCATTCATTCTCCATGATAAAAGCTAAAGTATAGCCTTATGACAGATCAGCCTACTCTGTAATAATAATTAACAATAATAGTAAATATATAGTTATGAATGAATATTTTAATTAGCAAATGACGCATGTTAGTAGGCGGCTTGTCATACTGTGTATCACTGTCGTAACAAGTCGCGTCATCCCAACTGATTTCCCATGAGGTCATAGTATAAATTACTAAAGCGAGAAAATTACTGACAAAAATAGTCACAGAGACATGCTACTCATTTTTGTCGTGATCGTAAATAGCAAGGTCTGTATTAACGCACTTGTATGATTACTACAGGCATATAGTAGGATAATGAGACAATAATTTAATCATTGAACAAACATTTACAACTGTAATAAAAACTACTGAGATTGAACTAGGATTTTGAACCACTTTTTTATGTGTCGTATTGAGTTACTTAATAATTCAGCAATTTTTCCATTGGTCAATTATTTTGCCTGTAAATGTAAAAAGGTCAAACTTTAGATAGATTTAGCAAGCTTCGGTTTAGTCTGAGAAATCCAAGAAAAAGATTGATTTAGATAATGTGGAATCCAGGGAATAAGGTTGGGAAGAAGCTACAACGTAATTTCGCCTGTTGGATTGCATATTAGGTTATTGTGTACAGCAGCAAGCTAAAATATATATAATTAATTATTTCCTCCTTGAAGTAGTATTAACTTTTGTTAAAACGTATAATTTACAACGTATACTCCTGTTCCTACTACTTTTTATCTAGTGCTATGTACTTATCATCATAATAAAATATTCCCATGAGATGGAATAGCATTTTGTACGTGTTTGTTGTATAGCACTTCCCATTTCTCAACAACGATCAGCCATTACCTTAAAATGAATTCTAATAACCTTTGAAGCTATCTCTGTGGGCATTTTAATTTGATTTTTTAGCAAAAGAATTGTGACTTGGTTGCATATCGTAAATATTTGCAAGAAAAATAAATGATCTTCTGTTGTAACTTGTAACTGTATATGCACATGGGCACAAGTTAAAAAAAATCAAACAACACAAATTATACGTTTAGAGACGAGTGTACTACAATGTAAATATGATTATAGCTTAGCTAGGCTAACAAGCAATTATTATGCGTCAGATTTTTGTAGATGAAGAGAAGCAATAATAATTAGGTACGCACACTGTACTCGTGCAGAGAGGACAGTAGAATACCTCACCCTAATAAACTTTAACCTTCCTGTGCATTTATTCAATGATTATTTGCAGCAATACTATTAAACATCCATTTTATACTATTACGCACCTGTAAATACAGTAGGCAAAGTATTTGTAAGCAATAAATTCTAGCGGATGTAATTTTGCGTGCAATTTAAAGAAGATACAAACCAGAGCCTACTGGGTGGATTGAGGCGGTCCAAAATGACAGTAAATTACACTTCATTGTCAGTTTTTTGTCTCCAAGGATTCTCCAAGTCAGGATTCCGGGTTTGAAGATCACGCAGCATTTTTATCCACTCAATCCACCATCGCTCATCACTTGTATTCTTTGCGTCACAAGACAACATAATTTATCAGCATCAACCTGCTCCTAGGGGCTTTGTTATTAAATTAACATCATCTACACAAACAAATAAGATGAAATGTAATACAAATGCTTCTACGATGCCCTTTTACATTTGCCACAATTAATATCTATATACATTACAATTTAAACCTTTCAAATATCCCTTATACATTTTTTTAATCAAATCTTTCCTTATACATGAAAATTGTAAATTGATAGTATAGCTACACAATGGACAAAGTTAAAGGAGCAAGATACTAATGCAGATAATGATGAGCTGCAGAAGATTCATATGATAAAGTATGCAAAAAAGTAACCGTCCCAGTGCTTATTAATGATTTGTGGTTTGCCTTTACCTCTAAAAAGTATTTCTCTTGCTCTTTGTCAGCTTTGTGTAAAATATCGTACATCTCTCCACTTACTCCAAGCCATTTACAGAGTCATAGCACTTAACTTGGTTCATATTCACCATACGTTTAGCACTCACAGCAATCATATCGCATTTAGCATAAGTGTGACTGTGAGTCTCGCCAAAACGTAAATGTGCTTAGTGAATCAACACAAAGGCTGAACATTAGCATTTTACTACGAAGCCAACGTAACTCATCATCATCACCCACGATAATGAAATGACAAAGCTAAAGCTCTACTAAATTATTTCCCTTTCGTCTCATTTTCCTCTTTGTTGACTAAATACGTCTTCTTGAGTCCCCAAACATCATTTACGTAGTATTTCCAGACTTGTCATGACGCAATTTGGTGCTATAATACGTTGTACATGTACTGGCGTCTTTGCCGAAACATTGTAACAATTGAAGTAATAAGTAGGTAATTACAAGTATATTTAATTGCTACAGGTAGAGAGATAGAGAGACAATGAGTAGGAATAGTGCTACAATAAAATAATAGTACGTTTGGATAGTGTTATAATTAATAGCACAAGCTATGCTTTGTAAACTGTTGAAATACTACATCATGGAAGTATAAACTTGCTACTTGTACGTATTTTATTTCCCTACCTACACACACCCGAGCTGACGCAGCATTCCCAATTCTCATCGTATAAATCTCAATCTCACCTGTATCTTGTGTGTGTAGGTAGGTACAAAAGAGATACGAAAGGATAGTACAAAACTACTGATTGTGACTGTGAGATAACATTTAAGCATGTGATATTCGCATTTGCAGTCTCATTTTTTTGTTGCTCTTCAATTATTTAGCATGCTAATGACTTTCATCTCTTCTATTCTTGCTAATCTTTCATTCGTTGGTTTTTTGCTCGTCCGTCTTCCATCGGCGAAGCTTTAATTGATTGTTTGTACCTACCAATATAAAAGGTAGTCAAACAAGAATCCACTAGTCAGTTCTAATAGACATCATCAAAGGAAAGGCCAGAGTGAAGTCTGCTCAGTAGTCTAGTTGCACCAATTTACTTATTGTGTGATATCAGAACTATCAATCAAGATCAAAATGAACAAAATCGTAAGTTTATTTTATTTATAAAAGTTAAGTGGATTATTACTTATGAAATAATTATTTTTTCAGTTGGTTGTCGTCGCTCTGATTTCTGTGGCAGTAGCAGAGCCTCCAATCACCCGCTTCACAACTGCAGGAACTGACTCACGCTCCTCTCTCTCGTCAATTGTCGACAAAGCACTACTTTCAAAAGTTGCTGACATTCTGGACAAAGGTGGTGATGGTAGTGACGATGGACATTCGACTAACGAAGGACAAGAACTTGTGGATACTGAATTACTTGGCAGAATTGCACAGATTATCAATCAAAACGAATTGAGTGTTGGAAGAAATGCAGTCAAGCCTCTGCAGACCTTGGGTCTTCCTAGTGACAGTTATGGAGCTGCTCCTCCACCAGCTCAAACCTATTCGGACGATCAACCACCTCCACCAAACCGAAATTTCGGAAATGGTCCTATTGAACTTGGACAGCCTCAAGTAGCTCGTCGAATTGCTTCTTTTGACGTCAATGATAATAAAGATGTTCAAGTGCCGTCGAGCGGATATTCTTTGCCGACTTTTGGTAGAAGTGACACTAGTAGATTCGAATTAGGAGATCCGGAAGTCGCTGAGAGAATTGCATCATTTGACATTCAAGGTTCTCCGCAGTCTGGTGCTTACAGACCTCCACAGGCACGTAGAGGCCCTTACTGAGGAACTTGTTTAATTAAGTGGTGAATACATTATTTACCTGTTGTTCTGTGATCTTAAATAATTAGAGAGACTTCCATTCTTATTTAGTTGTTAGTAAGAGCTTTAACTCATTTACTACTTGTGATTTAATTATCTTACTGGAAACTTGAAATTCTTATAAACCTACATACTACTTATGTACCTTAACTACAACTTACTCCTGTTGACCACCATGCATTAACTCAGTAGTTAAATATAACCAAGGACGCTTTTAATCGTAGTATTACTGAATTACCTATTGTACTGATTATTGTCTACATAAATATGTAATTTTTTGGAGCAATGCTCCTCCTTGTTCAAACACCCCATAATGTACTTGCGTGTATATTTTCCTCACAAAAGGATAACATAATGTTTGTAACAATATCATGAAAATATTAAATCCAAGATGTATGAAAAGCAAAAAAAAATAATCCCACAAACAGGAGAAAGCCAAATGAAATTCTTCATTCCCTGCTCGTAAATTCAATATTACCATCTGTTACATTTTCATATGCTATTATTTGTGATGTTCTCGGTTTTCACCGGCGGATAATGAAAGCTTGGTAAATGTAATAATAAATTCAAAACAGATTTTTGTTTGCCAATTTCAACTTCTACTAGGAATGGACATCGAATCTGATTTCATTATTGTTTTTATTTTACGTTTTGCATATGGTAATCATTTTCTTTGTCCCAATCTCATTTTGGGTTGAGACCGTTTCATGAAGTTTCATAAATCAAAACAATACAGCAGCTGAGTTTTCAATAATTTATTGATCTTTCAAAATTCTTTCATAATGAAGTCATGACCTATCAATAGCTTGGGTAAAAGTAGAATAATAATGCCAAAAATAGGAATAACTTTCCCTCATTTGTAATATTATGGTTCATGCATGCATAGATCATGTCGTCATGTCATAAGGTAACTTTTTACTATTGAACTTACATTATATTTAGCACAATAATTATAAGCTAGCTGCTGAACACCTAGTTGCTACCTGAAATAATTATGCGAATGATGACCTATAGTGTACTAAATAGAACGAAGGTGTCTAGACATTTTACTGATGGATGAAGTAATATTTACCCCAACAAATAATAATGGACTCTATAGTGAATGGAAAAAAGTGAATGGATCATTTGTCTATTTACGTCACGTCAACTTGTCGGCTACTTGTGGCTGAAAAGTAGTCCCCTCCATCTCAAGTCCCAAAATCAACAAAAGTAAAATCTTGTCGCTGTCGCAAAAAATTTAGAAACTAATACCAGAGTTAAGCACAGATGTGTACCTACTTCTACGTTGTAAACACATATTCAAGCACTTAACATAGAATCATTAAGTATATTACAAATCATTTATATGCTATTGCTTCAGAAAGGGACGTACCCCATAAGCAGTTAAATAAAACTAATCGTTAACGATTTGCTTAACGCGTGCATGCAGAGATATTAAAGGCAGAGTTTGCAATTAGCATATTACTTGGGTTGGGGTTTGATTGAGATTAGATATTATTTATTACATTACATTCAGTTCATTTTTCTTGCCAAATTCTGTTTGTCACTTGTCTCATTAACATGAAACATCCTTCATGTTTTAAGTGTAGATTCTGCTATATGCCAAGTAATGCCTTTTAACATTATAATGACAAAATTAAACGCATTTGATAGTGACATCATGTAAAAGACAAAGGTATTGTCATTCGCATACCTAACTAACAAAAAACTAATTTGTTTTTCCAAAATCAAGGATTCGAGACATTGCTTGCATGGACTCCTGTAAAAATGTAGTATAACCCCCCGATGTTTTTACATTTAACCCAACTGTTTAGCTTTAAAAATCAATTTGTTAAAGATAATCAAGGTGTTTTCGCATTGGCGACAATGCGAAATACCAGGTAAGGGAACTATTTATTATTAAAGTTTAAAAACATTTTACACTATTTAGCATATTTTAAAAACGAGCCTAAAGTCTTTGCCCCTTGCAAAATTGACTTCTAAAAATCTGTTGACTGTTAACAATACTGAGTGCTGACAATTGACAGTCAACATCCGAGATGAATAATTTTCAATTACTTGGCAATACTTTTTGTATTTTTGTAGAAAATTAGCTTTTAGAGTACATTAGAAATAGGGCAAGGTGTGTAATTTCACAATTTAATTTTATGGTGTAGGTATTTTGCTTTTGACATGGAAAATGGTAAAGCATTTCAGCATTAAGAAAACGTTGTTTTTAAATACATTATAGTTTTACCTATAGCCTGTTATTTTCCACCAACTAAAAAACAACGTTTTATGTTAGATGAAGTTGCAAATAAGATTCTACAGGATGAAGGATACAATGACAAACACATTATTGAAGATTATCCACGTAGTACCTACCTGAGTTGGCATGAAGGAGTTCCTCTGATGTCATCCATAATCAATGTAAGAGGTCATTATCAAACTTGTTTTTCATATTATTTACGTACACATTTTTATGTCTTGAGTATGCTGACGTTATATAGGTCTGGAAGATCTACCTGTGAATACAATGCAATGGCTTGCTACCTATTGAGCATCGACAAACAAGTTGACCATTTAGAGTGCGTAACAAAATCGTAGACCTTTGAATTTGATGACGATTTACGACACTTCATTGCGAAACTGAAGATACGTTATCTTCTTCAATTTTCATAAACTACAACGTGTCGTGTTCTTATCTAATGCGTAACATTGCAAACTGTATTTAATTACATACACTTACAATATGGTACACTTATAATTAAAAACCTTGTTTTTTGCGACTTTTTGGTTTATGACGTTCCAATTTCCTGTCGCAGTCAAATAAATTAAGCAGACTGAAGTACCATTGAAGATGAGCAAACGATGCGAGATTTCTCACTTTCTTAATCGTAGCAATTAACTAATTAGCTAAAGATTTTACTTGGATCGACCAAATGTGTCTCGTTAATCGAAATAATTAAATATTAATTTGCCAATAAAATGGTCTAATTAGAAAATACTTTTTTTAAAGTACTGGAAATACCGTATGACATTCTACAGAGACTTAACCGTGCAGAGTTAAATAAATAATTGCACTATACTACGTATAGTATGGTAATTAATTACGGATCCTTGATAACGTAGATAATTTAATGAAGCTATATCGATCTGCTGATGAACATGAAACCTTACAATGGATAACTTATTTCAAATAACGTGTGCTCATTTTCTTCAATTACATCTTCGTGTTCATTTAGTAATCACACCATTTAAAACGAAACTACGCAGTTTAGTGAGTTATATGACAATGAATCTGTATCTTTAATGCTTTACCAATATTAATTCATAAGCTGCGTAATTTTACGGCTATAACCATTTACAACTGGCTAGGTGGTCATTATCCAATTTCAAGTTCTACAGTGTTTTTTATAGTTGCTTACTATATAATTGCCAGTTGCTTGCTATGTTATAGTAAAATTTCTACATAGCTGAATGTACTACTACGTTCAGCTCAAAATTAGACCGTATCCTGATATAGTGTAGTATGTAAGGGATATAATAAATATTTTGTAACCTTATTTCAATGATTAATTGGCTCATTTGTTTCTCCTTAATTAAATGGGCATATACCTATTTAAATGGGCTACAAATTGCAGATTAATTTTGCTAGTAAGATATCAGTAACAATGTCAATGTTATTAGAATAATATTACTGTATTTTGATACTGCTTGTGTGTGATAGTGCTACCCATTTAAAAACAGGTCAAGTGCTTGAAATGAACAATTGAAACGTCATGTGTAAATAAATAAATAATTTATTGAGCTCCTTGTTCCCTGCTGTGTAATATCAAAAGTACTTAAAAAGGACGACATTTTACATATTGTCAATACAAACAGAGTCACCAGCCGCACATTCTTTGGTAGACGAACTGCTGGATTTTGAATTTTTGGAAGAGGCGGATGATTTTGATGATGCAGATGATTTCGAAGATGAACTGGTAGTTTGTTTACCTCCTGCGGAGGAAGTTGAGGTTTTTTGGGAAGATGCTGATTCTGAGGCTTTGGATGCCTTAGAAGCTGCGCTGGAACTAGAGCTAGAAGAAGTCTTAGACATAGAGCCATTACCTTTTTTGCTAGCTGAGCTAGAACTGGAAGATTGTTTAGATGCGGATGAGGAAGCTGATTGTTTTTGACTTGCCGATTGACTGGAACTACTCGAAGATTCAGAACCATTGCTACTAGAGTCAGAAGACTGTTGACTTTCACTCGCAGACTGTTCTGATGCATCAGACGAGGAAGATTGCTCACTTTCAGAGTTTTCAGAATTTTCAAATCCAGAGGAAGATTGACCTGAAGACCCAGATTGACTGTTAGCTGCGGAACTAGATTGTTTGTTTGCTGATGATTGGCTTTTATTAGAGCTGGCAGATTGTTTACTACTGGATCCAGCGGAGTGGCTGTTACTAGAGCTGGCGGATTGTTTATTGTTGGACCCAGAGGAGTGACCTTTGTTAGAGCTCGCAGACTGTTTATTTGATCCAGCGGATTGACTATTACTATTACTATTACTGGCGGATTGACTATTACTATTACTGGCGGATTGACTATTACTATTACTGGCGGATTGACTATTACTATTACTGGCAGACTGACTGTTGCTGGAGCTAGAAGATTGATCAGAAGATGACCCGGATTCACCATCACCTGAAATGGAATCACCTCCTTGAGAATTTCCTGAGCTACCTGCACCCGGTTTGCCCCCTGTAGGTCCACCAGGTTTGCCTCCATTGGGTCCTCCAGGCTTACCACCGCTTGGCCCTCCTGCTCCTCCAGGCTTACCGCCGTTCGACCCTCCTCCAGGTTTGCCTCCATTGGGGAGTTTGCCTCCATTGGGGAGTTTGCCTCCAGCGCCTGGTGCTCCTCCGCCAGGCGCCCCACTTCCAGGAGCACCACCATTAAACCCTCCAGGTCCACTTCCATCACCGGTATTAGACCCTCCAGGTCTACCACCATTTTCATCCCCGGTTAGAATGGAATCTGCCCCGGTAACACCAACACCTGGTTTGCCTCCACCTGGTCCACCAGGCTTTCCTTTGCTATTACTTCCAGAGCCAAAATAGTTTTCTGCGTCAAATGATTGGCCGCTAGTTGAAGATTGACCGCTACTGGAAGATTGACCGCTACTTGAAGATTGACCACTACTTGAAGATTGACCGCTACTTGAAGATTGACCGCTACTTGAAGATTGACCACTACTTGAAGATTGGCCGCTACTTGAAGATTGACCGCTACTTGAAGATTGACCACTACTTGAAGATTGACCGCTACTTGAAGATTGACCACTACTGGAAGAGTGACCGCTATTGGAAGATTGACCACTATTAGAAGATTGACCGCTATTGGAGCCAGAAGATTCATCCTCATCTCCACTTAAAATAGCATCAGCCCCCGAAACACCAGAACCTGGTTTGCCTCCAGGCTTTCCTCCAGGTTTGCCCCCATTGGATCCGCCAGGCTTACCTCCATTAGGTCGTACACCTCCTGGAGCTCCTCCCTTTGGGGCCCCACCTCCTGGAGCCCCTCCCTTTGGTGCCCCACCGCCTGGAGCTCCTCCGTTCGGCAACCCACTTCCTGGAGCTCCTCCGTTCGGCAACCCACTTCCTGGAGCACCACCATTAGAACCTGGTCCACCAGAATTACCTCCATGAAACCCTCCAGATCCATCGCCATCCTCATCTCCAGTTAGAATGGCATCAGCACCTGAAACACCAGACCCTGGTTTGCCTCCATTTGGTCCGCTTGATCCTCCAGGCTTGCCTCCATTAGGTCCTCCAGGTTTCCCTCCATTGGATCCTCCTGGACCTCCAGGTTTTCCTCCATTAGGTCCACTTGTTCCTCCAGGTTTTCCTTTGGTATTACCCCCAGAGCCAAAATAGTTTTCTGCGTCAAAATTTTGAGTGCTACTTGATCCAGAAGATTGATTGCTACTGGAACCGGAAGACTGACTATTACTTGAGCTAGTGGATTGGATTCGGTGGTCTAATAACTGTTCCACTTCCTCCTAAGATTTTTTTCGCAAGTTGTTATCCAGTAAAAGCCAAAGCAGATAGAGTATGGATTTGGAAAACCATTAGCTTTTATACGCGGTCATCGTCCTGCATATTTGACACATTTTTTCAATTAATTGTGTCATTGGGTTTATTTCCCATTCAGGTTTAAAACTTCCTGATCATTATCATTTTTGAAAAGTGTACCACATTGTTTACAATATTTTAACTTGGCCCAACTACAGGCTTATATGATAGGTATGTACATTTTATACTAATTTACGAGGAATTAAAATTTATGGCAATCATTATTAACTTTGGCAGTCGATCTCTACGATAGTAAAAATTGTAAAACAAACGGCATTGTTAATGAAATCGTGGAATGTCAAATACAATCTGCTAGAGAAGTCAAAACTTTGAACTTTTACAATTGACCCATTAAAACTACTATTAGCTTTCCTAATCCTAAAGCCCATATTGCATTTCCCACTGAACACAACATTTTGTTATGAAAGAAAGTTATTGTTATTATAATTGGCAAACAAGTATTAAAACGTCCACTATAAGTTGGTTTTAATTGCTTAAAGTGACAATGACAATGTAGTCAAAGTATTATTAGTATCCTAATCTAATCCTTATAAAACATTCAAAATTAATCAATTTGTAGCTACTACGATACAAAAATATATAGTAATTATTAGTGCAACGATTTGCACTATACCATAATTGTCAGTGTCTATTGCCTACTTAGTAATTTTAGGACATTACTATTTTATGACTATACAGAGTTTTAGTGTTCAGATTTTGAATAATGCCACGATAGCAGAATTGAAGCACAAGCACAGTGGACTGTATATTTTAAGATAAATTTATTGAAACTATCTGGAAAAGCAACTATTTTCTAGCAATTTAGGAGAAAGTGGAGAGGACCGAAATGTCGTCCGACTTTCATGGACAAATCAAGTAGAATGAAATAATTTACGTTTTACAATACGACTTTAGGATAATAACGATTATTTGTAGCAAACATTTAGTAACCTAGTTAACACATGCATAATTTAGGCTGACATTTTACACACATTACATCATCACACTATTCAGAATCCAACATATTCCCCGCGTAGAAAGACTATCTTTCTAATAAATGTAATGTAAACAATTAATAATAAATGAACATAACATTAACACTACTCCAATGGTAATACACATATTTTCACAACAGGTCTCTTGATAATTCCTGTTTGGGTCTTAACAGTTACCACACGAACTAGATTATCCCTTCCACGATGAGTATCGACGATACGTCCCATGTTCCATTTTTGAGGGGTAATTGGTCATCCTTTATGAGCACCATGTCACCAATCTTCAGATTGGGTTTTCTTCTGTCCACTTCGTACGCTGCTGCAAATTACTGAGATACTCCACTTGCCACCGTTTCCAGAAATCTTGAGTAATTCGCTGTAGGAGTTGCCATCTTGAAAGTGTGTTCATTTTCAAATGACATAGATTAGGCTCCGGAATAGCAGTTAATGCGTCTCCGATCAGAAAATGTCCAGGTGTAAGCACAGCAAGATCTTCTGGTGAACTTGACAATGGACATAGTGGACGTGAATTTAGGCAGGCCTCCACTTGACACAATACAGTTGTAAATTCTTCAAAGGTAAGTAGGGCATTCCCAATGACACGACGAAGATGATGCTTACACGATTTGACTCCTGCTTCACAAATCCCGGCGAAGTGAGGGGAGGAGGCAGGAACACGATGAAAATTAGTTCCGTCGTTAGCCAAGTAATTCTTGAGAGTTTCATCCGATTTTATTGACAAGTTGTATAGTTTTTCCAATTCAGATTTTGCTCCAACAAAAGTAGTGCCATTATCTGAAAAGATATCTGAGCATATCCCACGACGAGAGATAAACCGCTTTAAGGCTGCTAGAAAAGCATCTGTAGTAAGGTCACTTACTAATTCCAAATGTACAGCTTTTGTTGACAAGCACACGAAAATGGCAATGTATCCTTTCGTCATCTGTCTTCGTCCACGACCACTTGCTACACGCAATGTGACTGGACCGGCGTAGTCGACTCCAGTCTTGAGAAACGGCCGAGCGGATTCCACACGGGGTTTCGGTAAATCTCCCATCAGCTGTTGTGCTGTAACTGCTCGCTGCCGAAAACAAATAACACATTTATGCACAAATCTTCGAACAACATCTCGACCACAAATGATCCAAAATCTTCGTTGTAGAGTAGATAACAGCAACCGAGGTCCAGCATGCAACATCTTTTTATGTTCATAGTCAACAATTAGATTGGTGAGAGAGTGACGGCGAGGTAGAAGTATTGGATGTTTTTGGTTAAATGGTAAGGATGAGTGACGTAATCTTCCTCCAACTCTGAGAAGTCCCTTGTCGTCCAGAAATGGCCGTAAAGAGAGAAGGGCACTTTTACTTGAAAGCTCTGTATTATTTGTACATGCCTTAATTTCTTCAGAAAATTCCTCTGACTGCACACGTTTTATTATCACTTGAAGAGATTCTTGTAATTCAGTTGTTGACAATCCTCCAGTCCGTTTTATCACATTTTTCTTGATATTGTTTATGTAACGTAAACAATATGACGTTTGACGTACCAAAGTTGTAAGTGATGAGTACCGAGATAATAACTCAAATTCTTGTTTAGTTGTAACTGCACAAATTGTTTCTTTCTTTTGCTCCAGGAGACACAAATCCGTAGAGACTTTTACACTTGACCTTGGCCATAGTTCTGACTCACTTGCTAGCCAGGTCGGTCCATTCCACCACAAAGGATGAGTTTTTAGCTCACTAGGCATTATACCACGAGAGGCTACATCAGCTGGATTGTCTTCTGAAGATACATGATTCCACTGACCTGGAGGTACCAAATCCTGAATTTCAGATACTCTATTAGCAACAAACGTCTTCCATCTATTTGGATGTCCACTGAGCCACGACAAGACAATTGTAGAATCCGTCCAAAAGTAAATATTTTCATAATCCAAATTCAATGAATTCTTCACAGCTGTGACTAGTCTTGCAAGCAGCAAAGCACCACACAGTTCCAGACGGGGTAGAGATATTTGCTTGATAGGCGATACTTTTGTTTTTGCACACACAAGGCTAATCTTCACATTATTATCATTGTCAATAGCACGAAAGTATACTACTGCACTATAAGCTGAATTGGATGCATCGGAGAATCCATGAAGCTGATAGCTCCCACTCCGCCCCCGGGAATGAATCCACCGATTTATTTTTATATCTTCTAAGGTAGAGAGTTCACTTCTGAATTTTAGCCATGATTCTGTTACTTCACTTGGTAGTTGGTCGTCCCAGTTGAGTCCCAAAAGCCACAGTTTTTGAAATGTAATTTTTGCTAAAATTACTGTAGGAGCCAACCAGCCAAGAGGATCAAATATTTGAGCCACATCTGATAGAAGTCCACGTTTAGTTAGTCTGCCTTTAACATCGGGTAAACAAACTTTGAATGTAAATTCGTCTGTTGCAGGATGCCACATGATTCCCAATGTTTTCACTGAATTTTCTACGTTGAATTCCAATGGGGTTTTGGTTTCACGATATTCCACAGGTAGAGAATCCAATAATTCGTTGCAATTTGATGACCACTTTCTAAGCTGTAAACCTCCACGATTCAACATTTCTATTAGCTGTGATTGGAGTTCCAATGCTGTATGAATGTCACTAGCCCCCGAGAGTAAGTCATCCATGTAAAAATCTCGTCGCAAAACTTCGGCTGCCATAGGAAGATCCTTTTCTTCGTCATGTGACAACTGCTCCATAATCAATGTAAGAGGTCATTATCAAACTTGTTTTTCATATTATTTACGTACACATTTTTATGTCTTGAGTATGCTGACGTTATATAGGTCTGGAAGATCTACCTGTGAATACAATGCAATGGCTTGCTACCTATTGAGCATCGACAAACAAGTTGACCATTTAGAGTGCGTAACAAAATCGTAGACCTTTGAATTTGATGACGATTTACGACACTTCATTGCGAAACTGAAGATACGTTATCTTCTTCAATTTTCATAAACTACAACGTGTCGTGTTCTTATCTAATGCGTAACATTGCAAACTGTATTTAATTACATACACTTACAATATGGTACACTTATAATTAAAAACCTTGTTTTTTGCGACTTTTTGGTTTATGACGTTCCAATTTCCTGTCGCAGTCAAATAAATTAAGCAGACTGAAGTACCATTGAAGATGAGCAAACGATGCGAGATTTCTCACTTTCTTAATCGTAGCAATTAACTAATTAGCTAAAGATTTTACTTGGATCGACCAAATGTGTCTCGTTAATCGAAATAATTAAATATTAATTTGCCAATAAAATGGTCTAATTAGAAAATACTTTTTTTAAAGTACTGGAAATACCGTATGACATTCTACAGAGACTTAACCGTGCAGAGTTAAATAAATAATTGCACTATACTACGTATAGTATGGTAATTAATTACGGATCCTTGATAACGTAGATAATTTAATGAAGCTATATCGATCTGCTGATGAACATGAGACCTTACAATGGATAACTTATTTCAAATAACGTGTGCTCATTTTCTTCAATTACATCTTCGTGTTCATTTAGTAATCACACCATTTAAAACGAAACTACGCAGTTTAGTGAGTTATATGACAATGAATCTGTATCTTTAATGCTTTACCAATATTAATTCATAAGCTGCGTAATTTTACGGCTAACCATTTACAACTGGCTAGGTGGTCATTATCCAATTTCAAGTTCTACAGTGTTTTTTATAGTTGCTTACTATATAATTGCCAGTTGCTTGCTATGTTATAGTAAAATTTCTACATAGCTGAACGTACTACTACATTCAGCTCAAAATTAGACCGTATCCTGATATAGTGTAGTATGTAAGGGATATAATAAATATTTTGTAACCTTATTTCAATGATTAATTGGCTCATTTGTTTCTCCTTAATTAAATGGGCATATACCTATTTAAATGGGCTACAAATTGCAGATTAATTTTGCTAGTAAGATATCAGTAACAATGTCAATGTTATTAGAATAATATTACTGTATTTTGATACTGCTTGTGTGTGATAGTGCTACCCATTTAAAAACAGGTCAAGTGCTTGAAATGAACAATTGAAACGTCATGTGTAAATAAATAAATAATTTATTGAGCTCCTTGTTCCCTGCTGTGTAATATCAAAAGTACTTAAAAAGGACGACATTTTACATATTGTCAATACAAACAGAGTCACCAGCCGCACATTCTTTGGTAGACGAACTGCTGGATTTTGAATTTTTGGAAGAGGCGGATGATTTTGATGATGCAGATGATTTCGAAGATGAACTGGTAGTTTGTTTACCTCCTGCGGAGGAAGTTGAGGTTTTTTGGGAAGATGCTGATTCTGAGGCTTTGGATGCCTTAGAAGCTGCGCTGGAACTAGAGCTAGAAGAAGTCTTAGACATAGAGCCATTACCTTTTTTGCTAGCTGAGCTAGAACTGGAAGATTGTTTAGATGCGGATGAGGAAGCTGATTGTTTTTGACTTGCCGATTGACTGGAACTACTCGAAGATTCAGAACCATTGCTACTAGAGTCAGAAGACTGTTGACTTTCACTCGCAGACTGTTCTGATGCATCAGACGAGGAAGATTGCTCACTTTCAGAGTTTTCAGAATTTTCAAATCCAGAGGAAGATTGACCTGAAGACCCAGATTGACTGTTAGCTGCGGAACTAGATTGTTTGTTTGCTGATGATTGGCTTTTATTAGAGCTGGCAGATTGTTTACTACTGGATCCAGCGGAGTGGCTGTTACTAGAGCTGGCGGATTGTTTATTGTTGGACCCAGAGGAGTGACCTTTGTTAGAGCTCGCAGACTGTTTACTTGATCCAGCGGATTGACTATTACTATTACTATTACTGGCGGATTGACTATTACTATTACTGGCGGATTGACTATTACTATTACTATTACTGGCAGACTGACTGTTGCTGGAGCTAGAAGATTGATCAGAAGATGACCCGGATTCATCATCACCTGAAATGGAATCACCTCCTTGAGAATTTCCTGAGCTACCTGCACCCGGTTTGCCCCCTGTAGGTCCACCAGGTTTGCCTCCATTGGGTCCTCCAGGTTTACCACCGCTTGGCCCTCCTGATCCTCCAGGCTTACCGCCGTTCGACCCTCCTCCAGGTTTGCCTCCATTGGGGAGTTTGCCTCCATTGGGGAGTTTGCCTCCAGCTCCTGGTGCTCCTCCGCCAGGCGCCCCACTTCCAGGAGCACCACCATTAAACCCTCCAGGTCCACTTCCATCACCGGTATTAGACCCTCCAGGTCTACCACCATTTTCATCCCCGGTTAGAATGGAATCTGCCCCGGTAACACCAACACCTGGTTTGCCTCCACCTGGTCCACCAGGCTTTCCTTTGCTATTACTTCCAGAGCCAAAATAGTTTTCTGCGTCAAATGATTGGCCGCTAGTTGAAGATTGACCGCTACTGGAAGATTGACCGCTACTTGAAGATTGACCACTACTTGAAGATTGACCGCTACTTGAAGATTGACCGCTACTTGAAGATTGACCACTACTTGAAGATTGGCCGCTACTTGAAGATTGACCGCTACTTGAAGATTGACCACTACTTGAAGATTGACCGCTACTTGAAGATTGACCACTACTGGAAGAGTGACCGCTATTGGAAGATTGACCACTATTAGAAGATTGACCGCTATTGGAGCCAGAAGATTCATCCTCATCTCCACTTAAAATAGCATCAGCCCCCGAAACACCAGAACCTGGTTTGCCTCCAGGCTTTCCTCCAGGTTTGCCCCCATTGGATCCGCCAGGCTTACCTCCATTAGGTCGTACACCTCCTGGAGCTCCTCCCTTTGGGGCCCCACCTCCTGGAGCCCCTCCCTTTGGTGCCCCACCGCCTGGAGCTCCTCCGTTCGGCAACCCACTTCCTGGAGCTCCTCCGTTCGGCAACCCACTTCCTGGAGCACCACCATTAGAACCTGGTCCACCAGAATTACCTCCATGAAACCCTCCAGATCCATCGCCATCCTCATCTCCAGTTAGAATGGCATCAGCACCTGAAACACCAGACCCTGGTTTGCCTCCATTTGGTCCGCTTGATCCTCCAGGCTTGCCTCCATTAGGTCCTCCAGGTTTCCCTCCATTGGATCCTCCTGGACCTCCAGGTTTTCCTCCATTAGGTCCACTTGTTCCTCCAGGTTTTCCTTTGGTATTACCCCCAGAGCCAAAATAGTTTTCTGCGTCAAAATTTTGAGTGCTACTTGATCCAGAAGATTGATTGCTACTGGAACCGGAAGACTGACTATTACTTGAGCTAGTGGATTGACTGTTACTTGAAGATTGATCATTACTAGAGCTGGCAGATTGGGTATTACTGGAGTCAGACGATTGACCAGAAGATGATCCTGAATCTTCGCCCTCTAAAATGGCATCAGCTCCTGAACCACCGGCACCAGGTTTGCCTCCTTTTGGTGCTCCGGGCTTGCCACCTGGGCCCTTAGATCCTCCAGCCCCACCTGGGCCTTTGGAGCCTCCAGGTCCTCCTGGACCTTTAAGCCCTCCAGCTCCACCTGGGACCTTGGATCCTCCAGTACCACCTGGACCCCCTCCAATGGGACCTCCAGTACCACCTGGACCCCCTCCACTGGGACCTCCAGGGCCACCTGGGGCCCCTCCACTGGATCCTCCAGCTCCACCGGGTTTTCCTCCTTTAGATGGCGCAGCAGCACCAGGAGCTTTAGATGGTCCTTTTGGTCCTTTACTGGAACCCCCTGCTCCACCCTGACCAGCGCTGTTGGACGATGACCCTCCTGATGACTGACTGGAATCGCTGGAGGATTGGTCATTAGAATTGCTGTTATCTGAGTTGCCACTACTGCCGGAGTTTCCTGAGTTGCCACTGCTGCCGGAGTTTCCTGAGTTGCCCCATTTGCTGTTACTGCCAGAACTGCCTGAGTTACCCCAGTTGCTGTTACTGCCGGAACTGCCTGAGTTACCCCAGTTGCTGTTACTGCCGGAACTGCCTGAGTTACCCCAGTTGCCACTACTGCCGGAATTCCCTGAATTACCCCAACTGCCACTATTGCCGGAACTGCCTGAGTTACCCCAGTTGCCACTACTGCCGGAACTGCCTGAATTTTCCATGTTGCTATTATCACCAGAATTATCTGAACTTCCCCAGCTGCTTGAACCTCCAGAGCCTGATTCAGATCCATAACCATAGCTTGAACCTGAGCTACCCATATCCCCAGCAGTTACAACACCATTAGCTCCGGAAGTCATACTGTGCTTGTTGAACTCGCTTCCGCTAGCACTGTTGGAGGAACTTCCACTATGTTCCACCTTTCCACCCTGTTTTGAGAACTGGCTGTTACTGCTGCTACCCTTTTGACCCCTAGACCCTTTGCTCTGGCTGGAGCTACCAAATGTTCCATCTTCATTTTGGTAACTGCTGCTGCTGTCGCTTTGTGACTCATGCTTATCATCCGAAGTCGACGAACTTTTATTGAAAAAGTTTCCTCCATCTGATCCATAACTGCTTGAACTGCTGTAGCTACTGCTTGAAGAGCTTGAGGAAGAAGAACTGAAACTACTGCTGCTAGAAGTTTTTTTCATTGCTCTTCCGAAATTTTGAGCAGAATCTACATAGCCATAAAATTTTCAAGGGTCAATTCCGAATCAGTTTTATTCAATCCATAATATTTAATAATTTAATTAGGGAAAGACTTTCAAAGTAATACTGTGAGCAAGCCCACGCAGCTTTCATAAGCCAGCAAGCATTACCTGCTGGTTTATGTGGCTACTGGAAGCTGAACTCAGTGGGCTTGATCGTTTAATCATACAATTCTTGAATTTTGTAAATAGTCTTGTTTACTGTCAAACTTTATCCGAGTGAGATGAGAGCTTTCATTGACTCATTTACTGCATGATAATTGAAAAATTTCTAGATTACCCAACAACGTCTCAAGGGATAATTTGGTCGTACTTGAGTATAATGTACTTTTTGTATCAAATAATATATCTAACAATATATTTATCAAATTTAATTGATACGGATTTTCGAATTATTTTTGAACAAAATCTTACCGTGATTATTATGAGGACTTCCAAATCCATGGTGTTTGTGATGTTCTTGGCTTTCAGCAGATTCATGTTTGTGGTGATGACTGTCTCGTTTGTCATGACCTATCTCTCGTTTTTCTCGCGTACCTACACATTCCATACAAATTCTAAAAATCATTTTTTTTCACTTCATTTTCAAAAATACATTGAATGATGCATAATTGAAAAGCTTATTTGATTCTCCTATGGAAATTCAATTTTCCGTATCTACAAGGGTACAAGTCGTACTATTTACCCGTGAGTAGCTCCGCAGGAATATCACCCCTCGGGGCAGAGGACGATTGCCCTGAAATAAAAAGGACAACATTAGAAAAATGCGCATACTAGAAGTAGGTTACATTTTCTTACCAGGGAGCATAATCCCCACTAAGGCAATCATCCCAATCAGTGGTATCTTCATGATTGACAAAAGATACTGTCAAAGGATTCGGTGGTCTAATAACTGTTCCACTTCCTCCTAAGATTTTTTTCGCAAGTTGTTATCCAGTAAAAGCCAAAGCAGACAGAGTATGGAGTTGGAAAACCATTAGCTTTTATACGCGGTCATCGTCCTGCATATTTGACACATTTTTTCAATTAATTGTGTCATTGGGTTTATTTCCCATTCAGGTTTAAAACTTCCTGACCATTATCATTTTTGAAAGGTGTGTCACATTGTCTTCAATATTTTAACTTGGCCCAACCACAGGCTTATATTATGATAGGTATGTATGTATATTTTACTAATTTACGAGGAATTAAAATTCATGGTAATAATCATTATTAACTTCGGCAGTAGATCTCATCGATAGTAAAAATTGTAAAACAAACGGCATTGTTAATGAAATCGTGGAATGTCAAATGCAATCTGCTAGAGAAGTCAAAACTTTGAACTTTTACAATTGACCCATTAAAACTACTAATAGCTTTCATAATTCTAAAGCCCATGTTGTGTTTCCCACTGAACACAACATTTTGTTATGAAAGAAAGTTATTGTTATTATAATTGGCAAACAAGTATTAAAACGTCCACTATAAGTTGGTTTTAATTGCTTAAATTGACAATGACAATGTAGTCAAAGTATTATTAGTATCCTAATCTAATCCTTATAAAACATTCAAAATTAATCAATTTGTAGCTACTACGATACAAAAATATATAGTAATTATTAGTGCAACGATTTGCACTATACCATAATTGTCAGTGTCTATTGCCTACTTAGTAATTTTAGGACATTACTATTTTATGACTATACAGAGTTTTAGTGTTCAGATTTTGAATAATGCCACGATAGCAGAATTGAAGCACAAGCACAGTGGACTGTATATTTTAAGATAAATTTATTGAAACTATCTGGAAAAGCAACTATTTTCTAGCAATTTAGGAGAAAGTGGAGAGGACCGAAATGTCGTCCGACTTTCATGGACAAATCAAGTAGAATGAAATAATTTACGTTTTACAATACGACTTTAGGATAATAACGATTATTTGTAGCAAACATTTAGTAACCTAGTTAACACATGCATAATTTAGGCTGACATTTTACACACATTACATCATCACACTATTCAGAATCCAACATATTCCCCGCGTAGAAAGACTATCTTTCTAATAAATGTAATGTAAACAATTAATAATAAATGAACATAACATTAACACTACTCCAATGGTAATACACATATTTTCACAACAGGTCTCTTGATAATTCCTGTTTGGGTCTTAACAGTTACCACACGAACTAGATTATCCCTTCCACGATGAGTATCGACGATACGTCCCATGTTCCATTTTTGAGGGGGTAATTGGTCATCCTTTATGAGCACCATGTCACCAATCTTCAGATTGGGTTTTTCTTCTGTCCACTTCGTACGCTGCTGCAAATTACTGAGATACTCCACTTGCCACCGTTTCCAGAAATCTTGAGTAATTCGCTGAAGGAGTTGCCATCTTGAAAGTGTGTTCATTTTCAAATGACATAGATTAGGCTCCGGAATAGCAGTTAATGCGTCTCCGATCAGAAAATGTCCAGGTGTAAGCACAGCAAGATCTTCTGGTAGAACTTGACAATGGACATAGTGGACGTGAATTTAGGCAGGCCTCCACTTGACACAATACAGTTGTAAATTCTTCAAAGGTAAGTAGGGCATTCCCAATGACACGACGAAGATGATGCTTACACGATTTGACTCCTGCTTCACAAATCCCGGCGAAGTGAGGGGGAGGCAGGAACACGATGAAAATTAGTTCCGTCGTTAGCCAAGTAATTCTTGAGAGTTTCATCCGATTTTATTGACAAGTTGTATAGTTTTTCCAATTCAGATTTTGCTCCAACAAAAGTAGTGCCATTATCTGAAAAGATATCTGAGCATATCCCACGACGAGAGATAAACCGCTTTAAGGCTGCTAGAAAAGCATCTGTAGTAAGGTCACTTACTAATTCCAAATGTACAGCTTTTGTTGACAAGCACACGAAAATGGCAATGTATCCTTTCGTCATCTGTCTTCGTCCACGACCACTTGCTACACGCAATGTGACTGGACCGGCGTAGTCGACTCCAGTCTTGAGAAACGGCCGAGCGGATTCCACACGGGGTTTCGGTAAATCTCCCATCAGCTGTTGTGCTGTAACTGCTCGCTGCCGAAAACAAATAACACATTTATGCACAAATCTTCGAACAACATCTCGACCACAAATGATCCAAAATCTTCGTTGTAGAGTAGATAACAGCAACCGAGGTCCAGCATGCAACATCTTTTTATGTTCATAGTCAACAATTAGATTGGTGAGAGAGTGACGGCGAGGTAGAAGTATTGGATGTTTTTGGTTAAATGGTAAGGATGAGTGACGTAATCTTCCTCCAACTCTGAGAAGTCCCTTGTCGTCCAGAAATGGCCGTAAAGAGAGAAGGGCACTTTTACTTGAAAGCTCTGTATTATTTGTACATGCCTTAATTTCTTCAGAAAATTCCTCTGACTGCACACGTTTTATTATCACTTGAAGAGATTCTTGTAATTCAGTTGTTGACAATCCTCCAGTCCGTTTTATCACATTTTTCTTGATATTGTTTATGTAACGTAAACAATATGACGTTTGACGTACCAAAGTTGTAAGTGATGAGTACCGAGATAATAACTCAAATTCTTGTTTAGTTGTAACTGCACAAATTGTTTCTTTCTTTTGCTCCAGGAGACACAAATCCGTAGAGACTTTTACACTTGACCTTGGCCATAGTTCTGACTCACTTGCTAGCCAGGTCGGTCCATTCCACCACAAAGGATGAGTTTTTAGCTCACTAGGCATTATACCACGAGAGGCTACATCAGCTGGATTGTCTTCTGAAGATACATGATTCCACTGACCTGGAGGTACCAAATCCTGAATTTCAGATACTCTATTAGCAACAAACGTCTTCCATCTATTTGGATGTCCACTGAGCCACGACAAGACAATTGTAGAATCCGTCCAAAAGTAAATATTTTCATAATCCAAATTCAATGAATTCTTCACAGCTGTGACTAGTCTTGCAAGCAGCAAAAGCACCACACAGTTCCAGACAGGGTAGAGATATTTGCTTGATAGGCGATACTTTTGTTTTTGCACACACAAGGCTAATCTTCACATTATTATCATTGTCAATAGCACGAAAGTATACTACTGCACTATAAGCTGAATTGGATGCATCGGAGAATCCATGAAGCTGATAGCTCCCACTCCGCCCCGGGAATGAATCCACCGATTTATTTTTATATCTTCTAAGGTAGAGAGTTCACTTCTGAATTTTAGCCATGATTCTGTTACTTCACTTGGTAGTTGGTCGTCCCAGTTGAGTCCCAAAAGCCACAGTTTTTGAAATGTAATTTTTGCTAAAATTACTGTAGGAGCCAACCAGCCAAGAGGATCAAATATTTGAGCCACATCTGATAGAAGTCCACGTTTAGTTAGTCTGCCTTTAACATCGGGTAAACAAACTTTGAATGTAAATTCGTCTGTTGCAGGATGCCACATGATTCCCAATGTTTTCACTAGAATTTTCTACGTTGAATTCCAATGGGGTTTTGGTTTTCACGATATTCCACAGGTAGAGAATCCAATAATTCGTTGCAATTTGATGACCACTTTCTAAGCTGTAAACCTCCACGATTCAACATTTCTATTAGCTGTGATTGGAGTTCCAATGCTGTATGAATGTCACTAGCCCCCGAGTAAGTCATCCATGTAAAAATCTCGTCGCAAAACTTCGGCTGCCATAGGAAGATCCTTTTCTTCGTCATGTGACAACTGCTGCAGACACTTTGTTGCTATATATGGAGCAGATGATGTTCCATATGTCACAGTTAATAGACGATAATCTTGAATTGGTTGATCTGGTGAATCTCTCCAAACGATACGTTGAAAATCCGTGTCTGATTTATTCACCCAGATCTGACGATACATTTGGCTATGTCCGCTGTTACTGCAACCTTATGAGTCCGAAAGCGTAGCACTAACTCGAACAAATCTTGCTGTAACTTTGGGCCAACTAATTGTTTGTCATTCAATGACACTTGAGTAGCTGTCTTCTTGGAGGCGTCGAAAACTACTCGAAGCTTAGTCGTAGTACTATTGTCATTGACCACGAAATGATGAGGTAAGTAATAACTTTCACTCACTGGCTTGCTAATTTCTACAGTTGGTACTAATTCCATATGTCCAAGATCCAGATACTCCTTCATAAATGCACGATATTGAATTTTTCGGTGTGGGTTTTGTTCCAATCTTCGCTCAATTTGCTTTAAACGGATAACTGCACTGTTTCTTGAGTCGCCAAGATGCACATTATCTTCTTTCTTGAAAGGTAAACAAACTACAAATTTACCGCTGCTGTCTCGAGTGTGTGTCGCTGTAAAATGAGCTTCGCACTGTTTTTCTTCCTGAGATAAAGCTGGAACAGCTGACTGTACTTCTTCCACTTTCCAAAACATTTGTAATTGTTTATCAACATTAACATCCAAAAGAGACATGACTCACAACCAAATCTTCTGTTTGATTAACACTGCCAAAGAGAATCAACCCAAAACGGTTTTCTGTGCCGTCGGTGCTCCAGTTGTACCTTTGATGAGTCCATTCAACATAAGATCAGAGTAAATATCCATACCCAACATTATGTCAATGTCACTGCTCCTGTAGTAGTGAGGGTCTGCCAGAGTTAGATTTTTGACATGGTCCCAGTTATGATTTTGGATATCATAATTTGGTAATTTTTTCGTGATTTTGGGAAGTATCAGTAGTTCTAAATCCATCTTGAATGGTGAGTTAGTCGATTCCAACTCCACACTTACTGCACCGGTAGCTGCACATGACGATAGAGCTACTCCATGAAAGTTTACATTAACCTTTGATCTCTTCAGTCCGAGTCGCTGAATGCAGGCTTCCGAAATAAAGCTGCCTTGAGATCCACTATCCAGAAAGGCACGACACTTTTGTAATTGTCCACACTTGTCCTTTATCATGATAATTGCTGTTGATAGTAAAACTTGACTAAAACTTGTTTGCATATGATTAGTTGCAAGCTTCGGCTCCTTGCTTTCACTTGCCTTCACATTCTTGTTATCTTGCTTAGATTGAGGTTTTGGATTTGTAAAATGTAGTAGGGTGTGGTGTTTCTTCTCACACTCCTGCAAACATTAACACTATTGCACTGGTATAAACTATGTCCACTGCGTAAGCAATTGAAGCATAATTTCTTCTGTCTTGCAATTTCTGTACGCTCTTTCACATTAGCTTTCAGAAAATCTGGGCATTTCGTAATGATAACATGTAAACTTGAAGTACATCCAGGACATGACTTGCTGTTTGTTGATACATGAAATGAGTTGGTAGATTTGTCCTCTACGCTTCTTTCTTCACTATACTTGTTTGTTGATTTTTTGCTTCGGAGTCTGAATGATCTCCAAAGCCCACCTCCTTTTCAGAAAGTCTGAAAATACTTTCATCGTTGGAACATCCGTGTTGACCAACGACAATTCCCACTGCCTCCTAGACTCAGGATCCAACTTTCCTGAGAGGAGAAATACAACCAGGGAGTCCCACTGATCCACAGGCTGTCCAAGCACTTTAAGTGCACGAATATTTTGAATAGTGGTGTCTAGTAGTTTACGTAGACCACCAGCACTTTCACTTTGAAGATTGGTTTGATTGCACAATGACTTCAAATGCGAATACACAATGTTTCTTTTGTTTTCATACCGATCCTTGAGAATTGCCCAAGCTTCTCCGTAGTTGGCATCGGTGATTGATACTGAACGAAGCAAATCCTTTGCTGATCCTTCCAGTGACGATTTTAAGTAGTTTAACTTCTGTGATCCAGATAAAGTTTTGTTATTATGGACGGAAGCATGAAATTGGTCGTAGAAAGACGTCCAATCTTGATAATCTCCAGAGAACTTAGGCAATTCAATGCGAGGTAGTTTCACATCCGGAGGGTGCACATAAGATGAATGAAGCTGAGAGGTTGATGGTACTGCAGAAGATGACTGACCTGTTACTTGATGTCGAGTTAGCTTGAGTAATTTCGTTCTCAAGGTTACGTACCTGTTTTCAAAGTCTTCACTTTCAGTCTCATGGGCTTGAATTTCCTCCTCATCCGCGGCCAACAAAACAATCTCCGTATGAATTTCTTGGAAGGTTTTCCAAGCTTCTTCCAAAATTACCAGTTTTGTCTCGATATCTTCGACATTGTAGGCGTTGACATCGAGAGCTTCCACGAAGGTATTCGTCCTAGTCAACTTTCCCTTGAGGATTCCACGTTTCTTAATAAGATGATCCATACTTGATAGTAGAAAATAGCTTGATCCAAACTAGTAGTAGTTTCCACAGTTTTCCAGGTAGCTGATCCAAAAATTCTTGACGGGCGAAGGACCATGAATAATGCCACGATAGCAGACAATGAAGCACAAGCACAGTGGACTGTATATTTTAAGATAAATTTATTGAAACTATCTGGAAAAGCTACTATTTTCTAGCAATTTAGGAGAAAGTGGAGAGGACCGAAATGTCGTCCGACTTTCATGCACAAATCAAGTAGAATGAAATAATTTACGTTTTACAATACGACTTTAGGATAATAACGATTATTTGTAGCAAACATTTAGTAACCTAGTTAACACATGCATAATTTAGGCTGACATTTTACACACATTACATCATCACACTATTCAGAATCCAACAGATTTAGAATTAGATCTATACAAAAAAGGCGTGTATAGATAGTATTCACGTACAAGTACATACAACACACAACAGAGTTTTAGGGAGAATATATTTGTGTAAACCAATTTGGTATTGTTATTCGAAAAAAATCTGTCCCTTTTGTAACAATTGAAACACAATTTTTTAGCCTGAAAATATCTCATTTTCCATTATCATTTTGGCTTCATCCCCCTAGTCCCCCTCCATGAAATGAAAAAACGCAACACCAGAAAGTTCACGGAAAACTTATTCATGGATATTCCGTATCTGGGGGATGGATTGACTTTGCAATGTTGCAATAATTGTGATATTGCATGGGTAATAGTAAGAAGCCGTGTGAATTGTAGAAATTATTCAATTTAAATAAAAACCTCACCAGTAAAATTAATTTGGATATACCACATCTCTGTTATTGGATACGACAAGAGACACTCAATTTTATTTATCTTTATTGTTATCTCGTGACAAGCCTCTCTTACCGATGTAATGTAGTATCATAGGTTTGTTATCAAAGAAAAAACTTCCCCCATTTTTAGAATTATAATAGAAAAAATCTTTATTGACTTAGTCTAATTTCTGTACATTCTACAATATCTTAAAAGATAATAATATGATCTATTGGTTTGCAATAGCACGTACTCTTACAGCGAATGAACAAAACGAATGTAGAAAGAATGTACCCTTGAACAACTGAATCGAGGTGTATCATTGCGTGCAGTCTGTCGTGTGTACAGTGTCTAGTATAGGAGTGAGTGCCTGTGCATCTGCATTTATTCGTATTTGTTTCCTATTTAGGGTTACTTAGCTTTTTGCTTTTCGTGCCTTTTGTTTTATGTGGTTTACTTTTATGAGGAGCCGCTTCTTGAGGGACTTCTTTAGCAGGAAGACTAGAAGATGGTAATTCTGATTCAGGAAGAATTTCCTCCTTCTTATGTTTCAATGCTTTCGATTTCGATGTTTTGCGTTTTGATTTGTGTTTTTCATGAGTTTCAATTTTTGCAACCTTTTCCACTTTGGGTTCATCTTCTACAGTTTCTTTAGCTTTTGCATTTTCTTCTTCTGCCACTCTAGCCTTCTCTTTCTCGTCAGCGGAAAGTTTTCTAGCTTGTTGAATTCCTAACTCTCTCTTGGCCTTTTGATTTTCAAAAAGTTTCTTCACCCTTTCCTGTTCGGAGTCTTTCCTTTCATTTTCCTTTTCCGATTCTCGTCTACCTTTATCCTTTTCCGATTTTCTCCTCGATTCTCGTCTAGCTTTACTATTTTCATCGGGTTTTCCTTCAGAGTCCTTCCTGTCCTGAACTAAAGGCTGACTACCACTACCAGAGCCTAAACTTGACTCTTTGGAATTCAAAACCAGAATACATTTATCCAATCAAGCTCTAATAGACTATAAATTGTTACGAAAAGGTGTCAATAATTTATACCTTCTTCTGCAATAGCATCCAAAACACCCGATTCATCTGTTTCCTGAATGATATCAGCATGGACTCTCCTTTCCAAGGTTGAATATCGCGTGTTTAGAAATCTAGCACCCTATTAATATAAAAAATCAATCTGATTAACTTGAAAACAATTTCGTTCCGTAGTTTTTGTCTTAGAATTTATTACCACATGAAAAAGTGCAGCAATCAGCATAACTTTGACCCGAACATTCATATCTTTTCTAAAGTTGATACTATAACATTCCGTATTATCTGTAGTGTGTGTCTTTTTTCCTAACTGTTCAATTTTCCCTATATTGTCCTTAGTTCCCCATACTTTGATTTCAAAAGTAGCAGGGCCAGCATAGCAATTAAAACATGGACAACTCGTCATCACAGTTTGAAGGATAGGTGTACCATCGTCATCTTTAATGTTTATGACAGGGAAAACTTTACATCCACAAGTTAGTACTCCTAAGAGACCGTCTTCTAAATATACTTTGATGACCTATTTAACCATTAATGTTCAGATATTAAGTGTTTTTCTAACAAAACAACTACTAGATTGTTTTAAATTTTGCAACAACATAACAGGTCAATAAACATCAGTGTGAGTCGTGAGTATACATCTTTACAACATGACGATTGGCAACTAATGGAGAAAATACCAATTCCCTCAAAATTCATAGCATGGATCTCGTAGCTATTGGACCTCCACAATAGATGTCTTTTCTTCCATTGGGATATTTTGCCAGCAAAATATATTCTTTCCTCTTCATGATTAAGAATTTGGAAACGATAATCTGAGTCGTAGCCCATCAACACTGAAAAAATTGAAACAAATTGACAAAATGGATTTTGAATAATTAATTATTACGTGCTAAGATTCAGATTTGATGCAAAATGCAAACCTTCTTCAGTGTCAAGTTGTGATTCTATTGTTATGAAATCTGTATCTGCTAAAGGTTCTAGACCAGGAGGACACTCATAAATATCTTGTAGTATCTCCGCTACAAAAAGTTAATAGAATTGAGATTGCTATCAAAGCAAGAGGGGCCATGAATTAGGAGTAAATCTGTAATTTATTGTACGCAAAGGTCCTTTATGAAGATGAGCTGAAGCTTGTCGATTTCGTCTTTGTTCTTCTTCTTCTGCATTATCTATTTGCGCCATCGATTCTGTGGGTCCTTTCCCCAGACTGATCTCCGTGTTGCTTTCTGATAGCATTGCTGCATTTATAATTTAGTATTATCTATGCATCAAAAATGAGGTACGGAATCTAAAGACAATTGATTATTTGGCTTACGAAATACTTTAGACTTCGACATTGCTTCCGATTGCCAATTGGACACAACTTACAAACGATAATGATTTATTTAGATGTGCTGATACAGTTTCAGTGAGAATTAAAGTCTAAAATATGCTTAAATTGTATCAAAACTCATTAATAATATCCATATTGTTTGATATTACTTATTTATACGTGAGTGTACGTGTGTAGTAGTAAACGTCGTCCTGTACACCTTTTCTTAGATCGTTTATGTCTACAAGGTAAGTAATATGTGGAAAACTAAAAATGCTATAAAAGTTAAGTCCAATAACAGTAATATCCTTTGGATTTTTATAGTTTCCACTATTGAAATAAAGCTATTTATTTAGATAACGACAAGATCCGTCTTATTCAATACTCCGTAACTAAGTACCTTAGTTACTGAATAAAAATGAACGAAGAATTTCATTAAAATCGAATTGACAATTTGGCTAACATTAGACTCATTTGACGCTTTGACCAAAGCCCTGAAAGGTGAAAATTACATCACAAATTAAATTCTAAACATAAATTGGAGAAAGCAGAACTGTCAAACTGACAACCGCCATCAATATGAATAAGGCTTCTTCATCTAGCTTGTAACTTGTGCATCTTCTAGCTTGTAACTAATACAAATAAAAGTGTATTTAGGTGCAAATAAACACCACTGAAAAGTTCATACACCTTTTCTATACATCATATGGCTAGTAAATATTTTTTGGTTGGAAGAGCATCATAATCATAAATCAAAAAGTACTATAGCACTATGTAGTGTTAACTTTTCTTCTAATCCATTTTAACAGCTGAAAATGCAAAAGCAGAATTAATCAAATTGTTAAATCCACTACAATCTATTAATTCTTAATTTGTCTAATTTACTACCTACTACCTAATCGTATTTCATATAAATGGTGCATAGCAGAGATAGCCGTATATCTTACATTGCAATACCAATCATCATCACAATAATACTTAATAGTAATAGTATTAAGTATAGTGATAGTATTAAGTATAGTAATACTTAATAGTATATCCTACTTACTGTATGGAAACTAAAGACTTTTTAAAATATGGCAGTGTGTAGGTATAGTTTGAACTGTTATGCAGCGTTTGAAGAATATGGGTACTAAGAAAATAGTCGCTTATGATCATAATAATATGGTCGGAAGTCGTTTGCATGCTACTAAGTGTCGCTTATGATAACATGTTCTCCCAACCAAAATTAAGTACTTCCGGTAGCACTGCATATTAGCAAGGCTTATACCAATCGAAAGATCGTGTCAAGTACTGTTAATATATGATATTTTCAATGCACATGCAGTAAATCTGTGGCTTTTTTGGTGCATAATATTACGATGTAACTAATTTATTAGCTGTATTTGATAGTAAAAGGCTTATTTACCTTAAAAATAAATAAATAAATAATTGTACACTATTTTTTGTTCAGAAACGAGAAAAGTCAGCAAGTGGGCTGACTGACATTATTTAAATAAGTGATACTTATGTAGTAAATTAGTACAATCCTTTATGCAGAAACTTTTCCAAAAAGGACATGGACAGGAGTAACGCAGCGTTTGCTACAAGCGAAAGGACAGCAAATTTTGCTAGGGTCATCTGAAACAAAAATATAATGCTTGCAACAGATAAGCATTTGAAAATAGTATACCTAATGAATTTTTTAGCTAAGTAAATTTTTTCGGATTTATGTGAATCGTACTGCATCTGGAATCAAATTCACAATTCTGCATCGGGCTACATGATGTTACTGTCGAGTTATTTGATCATTCTCCCACAGTGTATGGAAATATAGGAATCCATTAGTATCTGTAACACAATACCACAATTTAAATAGGCTCTTCCTACTTTTGTAGAAATTAAAGTAGAATGACATAACAATTCTTATAGAATTGTCCATATTTATTTAAAATGTAGTAATTAATCATAATGATTTATTATTCTGGCATACATTTAACTTTCGTTTGTAGACCCAATCTATGTCAATAGCATAGAATTTATCTCAAACTGAATTGACATTCTGGGCAAGGGCATAAAGTGTGGATCAACAACAAAAAGTCCACCATGCAAATATTTATAAGTCAGCATTAATATGCAGTATGTACACTACTGTTCTTCATTCTGATGAGATAATTCAATGTCTTTAGTTTCTCCAATGCACTGGGCACTACGACTATGCAGCATAGCAAACAATTAAAATCCGTTAAAAATGTGGCTAGTATAAGCTTGTCTAATCCTATTTCTTTGTTACATTTTAGTTGAATTCTATTCTATGTACTTCTCCGATTTCAATGCTTGAGATATTCCTTTTGATTATGCATTAATGCGGCATTTGCTAATTATATGCAGTAAGAGTCTCGCCCTTAGTAAAGCTCGTAGAGGTAAAGCCACAATACTGCATTTGGGCGTGTAGCACATTCAAGGCAATAAACATGTAACCGCTCTTACTCGACACTTTAACTATATTATGCACATAAATAATCTCTAATTTCTGTATTTGACTTGATCACAATCGGCCATAAAAACTTTTTTAAAGAAAATATTTGCAAATTCTCAAGGCAGTTATATAGAGAGCAATTTATAACCAAATATAACTCATGTCACATTTTCACCCACGCAAGAGGACAATAAATATAATATCATGAAAAAATGGATTATGTTTTATCTGCAGATTCTATGGTTTATTGAACAAACCATCAAAACCATAAATTGCATAACTGGTGATTTACGTCTACAAAGTATCAACCATGGCATTACATTATCGTACCAATGTCTGGAAGTCTTCAAACTTCTGTAAGCTATTTGTATTATCATAATCATATCCTTACAAATTGTACTTAATTCATGTACATACATATACAACATATGAAAATACAGTATAGTAGTTACTTAAGGAAATGGAAAACGAAAATATTATGCGAATAAATCCTTAGTTATCTTTTCTTTCTCAACTAATGAGGAACTCTAACTCCAAATTACAATACGATAAAAAATATCCAGTCAGAATGAAGTCATCAAAGATAATTAGTGTAAAATCTAAAGCAGAAATATTTTGGTTTCAACAAAGAAACTGTTTATGCAATCAAATAAAGCATTTGTTTAATCTTTGTCAAATAGTGGGCATAAATCCTCTAAGATTTCGTTGCAGCCACGATCCGAGAACATTTGAGTGTCACATGGAGAAGATTTTTCTCTCTCCAGGATTTATCTGCAATATTGCAATGATTTGTTTCTTATTGGTCACTTCTGGTCTGCTGTATTTTGTACTTCACCAAGTAGTGCCGTTTCTATACAAAGGAACGGATCAAGAAGCTTTTATTCTCCAATTTAGTGGAATAATGATGCAAAATTTAATCATTGTGTTTTCTACATTTTTCCTCCGAGAAAGGCTTGTCAAATCATGGAATATTCTGCGCAAAGTCATTTATGATATTGAAATGATGAAGAAAACGTTCTTTACTTTTCCAACTAAAATTAGACGATGGTCAGTACGATTAACTGTCATCATTTCCGTGCTAGCCATGCTCTGCTTAGTTTACATTATAATATTCGCAATGGTATTGTGTGGGATACCAGGTTTAAAAGAAATATGCACCTTTTATTTCTACATAGCAGCTTTGAATGGTGGTATGGTTGAAATCTTCGGTTTTACAATGGCATCACTCTGTCTTGTTTATACTTACATTATACAAGGTATTTATAGGGAACTAAACAAACATCTGGAAAATATACTGGCCACGCACAAAGATAATACGGACCAAAAAAGTAAAGACATCGAAACTAGCCGAATTCTTCATGAAAATATTTGCGAAGCTGTGAAATATTCCGCTGGTTTTTTCGGATTCCCTTGTTTGGCTATTTCATGCTGTTCCGTCTTAACCATCGTTTGCGGATTTTATTTCCTACTTTTGTTCAAAGAAACTCAAATGGATAGTAATGACAGATCTTATGTGATGGGCACGTATGGCATATTCATATTTCTAACTGGTTTTGCTCTACTTACACTCGTTTTCATACTTCATTCCGGACAAATCATTAGTGATTCTGTAAGTTTGCTTCAAATCTTTTATTTAATAACTTTGCATTTTGTAATTGCAAATGAGAACATCTGACAATTAAAACAAAAGTTTAGGATCTTTAGTTCTACAACATTACCCCATTATTATAGTACCACAGTACAGATATTATTATGCATGCTCTTGGAGATAGTAACTTATAAATAGATTGATACTTATAATAAGGTGTATGAATAAAATGTTGTTTTTGTTTAGCATATGGAGTCAGCCAGTATAATGCATAAAGCAAATCTGAATTCCTTGGATTCATCTTCACAATATCAGGTATATCTATTGGTTTAAACCAGAATTATGCTGGATGATGACAGTATAACATCATGGCACACAGAATTACAGAATAGGATATACTTTACCCATAACAAGAATAATTGGAAACATGTCAATTATTTCCAGTAACAGGTAACATTATTAACTGACTTATTTTATTTTAACGCAGGTATCCTTATTTCTACATAAATTATCTGCATTTCCATCGAAATACAATTTTTGCTCCATCGTCAATATCGGCTTCTCATTTTTAGCGTCTGCTTCAACTAATATTGTTACATACGTGCTCGTCTTAATGCAATTCAGGCTGGATTCAGGTTCAGAGAACTAAGGTATATCTATATACAAATTATATATACAATTCATCCTGTCAGCATTCTACAAACAAATGTAAATACCTACACCAACAAAAACAATAAAATAAATAAATAATATTTCCTCTATAACTCCGATTGAAAACCGTTTTCTTACCAATATGCTATACTATTATGCATCTACCATTAAGGTATGTTTATTCAGTCTTAAAATATTTAATAGAACATAATATAACGATTATACTAGTGGTTGTAAGTATAAGCTAGATATTAGCGATCGAAAATTCTAGGCATGAGAGACTTAAAACTGGTTTTTTTAGTTTTCTTATTAGTGTTATTTCCATTACTTGAGCTGGAAACCAAAACTTGAACCCCACTACTAATAGTACTAGAACTAGAACTTGCACTGTTGTTTCCAGCATTAGTCGAAGGAATAGCATTAGAATTAAGAGTACTTAGAGAGTTTTCTGGAGCACTAAACGAGCCGGAGGATTGCTTAAAAACTTCCGATGGACCTGGCGATGCTAGGATTCCGAAGCGACCGAATGAGTTTTGAGAATTATTCACATCACTTTTAATATCATATTTCAGAGTACCAGGTCGTGTTGACGCGGTTGTATTCCCATTGCTGGAAATTGAAGGTCTCAGAGGATTCACATTTTCTTTCCGTGGAACAATATCAATAATATCTGTTGAATTCGATGTCGTGGCCTTAAAATTAAAAGTACATCCTGGTCCAGAATCTGCATTCGGCATTATACTTTTCTTTTTCTTTTTAATTTTCTTTACTTTTGCTGTAACACTCCCAATAGTCACATCTGAATTAGCTCTTTTCCTTCCTGAGAGAGTAGCCAAATGTCCTAAAGAAGGCTGCTTTGGTTGTTCTTGAAGTTCTTTTGCATAAGAAATACTTTTTTCAAGTTTATGCAATCTTCTTTTTATCCAAAGGCATATGCATACGAATAATGTAAACTGTACGAGACATATCAATATAAGAAGGCTTCTTTGAATTTGAACAGTAAACAATCTTTCTCTCATATCTTCCAAATTCCTTCGCACACTCTGCAATTCGGTTTTCAGCAGGTTTTCCATATACTTTGATTTCTCCTGGGTTTCGTTTAGTTGCTTTTTAGTAATTTCATTGAGATTATGATTATCTTCATTTTGCTTCTTGAAACGCCGAGACAATTCCTCTAAGTAAGAAGCTGTCAGCGATTGATTTCTTTCCAGTGTTTTTATACGATTTGACAGCCTAACGAACACGGACTCCTTTTGCTGCTGCTGACTATTCGAGGCTTGGAATGTTTGCTGGTTTTGGGTATCATCCACTTGATTTTCGGTAACTGGAGGAGCAGGTGTCTGAGGGACTTCAATTGGAGCTTCAGTTACAAAGTCGGTTGGTGGAGTCTGTGTCTGAATGGGAGGAGGTGGTGGCTGTTCATCAGGAATCACTGGGGGAGAAGTTGTAGCACGGACTATTTCTAGTTATTCAGAAATTTTAGTTTTCAGTAAAAGAAACTGAAATAATATAGTATGAGGAAGGGAAATTATTATGTTGTATTTACCCGAATCTGAAGATGTATTTACAACAGCTGTGTCAGTGTCGACATTCAGACTTAAGTTTGCGTAATTTGATTCCTTTGTTTGGACATCAGCAACCCCAATTATCGTGTTGTTTCCGACGTAAACATCGCAAGGCTTTTTCAGAGGATGCAAATAATGACACAGAGCTGTCAAAACATTCGGGCCACCAAATAGACTGGAGTAGAAACCTTCAAGCTGCCAAGGTAGTCCAATGCTTGAACGGCTAAAAAAGGAGTGACACCCTTCCCAGCCGCACCAGAGCAAATTTCGAAGAAGGAAAGGAAATAAATTAGACGAATTACAAGATAGTAAGTCGTTGATCTCTTCTATTGCTTGTGGATCAACAGATGGTAAACAATGAGTCATAGTTTGGCATCCAGATTTCAAGCCAATTGTGTAATTAGTGGAGTCATTTCCCCTCAAATCAGAACCTGGTGTCGATTCTGAAATAAGAATAAAGTAGATAAAATTACAAAAAAGTTAAATTCAAGTAATTATATTAGCCCAGAAAATATTATTACCTGTTTTAGCCAAGACCTGGGCAGCTTTCTTTACGATATTAATTACGGCATCGGTGGCTGAGCCAAATACACTTTTTTCGTTTGTCTTTCCTATTTCACTATCGTCTAGTTCTTCCTCATACAATGAACCTTCCCCCTTGTTAGACCCTTCCTCATCTTCGGCGTGGGTGGTTTCACTTTCCAGAACTTCATACCTAAAAAATAAATTATTATAACTAGTGCTAGCAAAATCATCTACGAAATTCAAAAAACCAAGCACAATTTAATGTCTTACTCGCTTTTTCCATTCACTTTAACAACACTTAAGGGACAGTAATGTTCTGTCCCATGGTGAGATAAAATGTTAACTTTCAAGAACTTTCCAAAAGTCGAAGAATTGGTAGCAGGGAGAGTTAAAGGATGAATCGAACGAGAATCCGGTAGTGGGAATGGTCCCAATTTATTCCACTCGCGAGCTGGAAATCGATCACTAATGCCTAGTTCAAACTCTTTCGGCGAGGAAGAAAACAGCTCCAAATTTCCCAGTGAAACCTTTTCAATTTTTAAAGGCTCACACAATTCAATAACAAACCAAATAGGAATACCACACCTGTTAGTAAAACAAACAACATTAATTAATGGAATTAAATCTAACAATATCTGATTAATTAATTGATTAATTACTTATTAAGCATATATTCATCATGGCTGGAACTAAGAACCCCGTTTGGATTCTGGGATCCGGGATTAGACTGAATAACTTTCGCTCCACAATCAGGGGATGCAAAATTCTTAGTCGCGCTACTAGAATCTGTCTCTTTCTTTGCTGCGGCACCAGTTCCTGTCGATACATTAACTACATTGTTTCCATTTTGTTGACTTTGGTGCTGACCACTTCCTGACGATGGGCCCGCTGCTCCTGTCCCTCCATTATGAGAGTTCATGTGTCCTCCCGATCCACCAGTGTGAAGATCTTGGAGCTTTTTCTGTTGTAACTGTGTCCATTCTAAAAATGACGGGATGGGTTCCTCTTCTTGTTGCGGAGGTAAGGTAGGTTTACTTTTCTCAACTTCAGCTGTGGTATTTCTAACTAAGTTTGAAGCAGGGATAGCAACTTGAGGAACATGCGCATCTTCAGACAAACTCTCTTCAGAAGTAATTTCAATGTCACTTAATCCATTACTAACTACAGTAGAGGTGGGGGTTTCGATGTTTGGTTTGGTACTTAAAATGTCTGGTTCAATTGGAGAATCAATGGGTTTACTACTATCAGGTTCTTTGCTAACTACAGGAACTTGTATGGGAATTGCAATTATTCTATCATTATTTATCACATCAACTCTAATCTTGTCTTCACTACTATCTGGATCACTTTCATCACGGGCATCCTTTTCAGTCTTATCATCAGATGGATTACTTTGACTTTCCTCATTCGAGGGAAATGGCATCAGCTCAATATTTTCCACATTTTGATTTTCAGTTACAGGTGCAGGGTTACTGTCCTGTGGAATAAATTCTTCACTAGCCAAAGAACGAGCAAAGTGTGGTATATTTAATCCAGTTATCCAAAATAACTGATGGTTACTTTGTTTCAGTAAGAGAACACTGTTGAAAATAAGAACAGGTATCAAATGACCACAAAATTGGATAAATAAATAAATCATAGAAACAGACATTAACCTAAAAGCAAAAAGAACTTATACTTACGCAATTAAGCAGATGATCATATATATTTTCATGGTGCCTTATTCTTCTTAGGTAAGCAATAGGTACAGCAAGGTAGTCTTCGAAATAAAAAATGAGATATAGTACTATTTTTGGGAAAATGTCTTAAAATTGTGATTTTCATGTGATGTTGGGTTGACAATGACCTGATATTACATAAAGAGCTCCAACTCTATATATTTCTTCTTTGTGTTTGTGTTTACATTCAGCATTCAACTTCTTGCACATCTTCATAGACAATGATAATATAATATTATACTAAAGGAAAAGAGTTATCACAACATGGGCATCTTAATGGTTACGTTATAAAAATTGTGGTATGCCTTAATGTCTACAACTTTCGACTTCAAGAGCTAAAAGACCCTCTTTTGACTTTAGGTAGGTAGTTTTTGGGTCTAGACGTAAGTTTGAGTATGATTCATACTTCCAAACTTCAATGTTCCAGTCAAGGTTTCGACGAAGCAACGATGACTAATAAAACCTAGAAAAAGAATTGTAGTAGATTAGAGAGTATTTATCATTTATATTGATTTTACTATTACAATAACGGTCATTGCTACTGCTCAACCCTCAACAGAACACAGAGTCCTTTGCTTTCAGCTTTAGAAATAAGCTGCAGTTAGTTGGATGGACAAAAACTTTTAAAAAGCTTTACTTTTAAAAATTAATTGACTTACTTTCTCGTGAATGCTGACCTAGCCCAAAGCCCAACGTTCACTAAATGTCTTTAATGAGCAGTTGGCGAACTAATGTTGAATGAAGTTACTTATTAATTTGGATATTTGGACCACTAGTAAGTATTTTGTAACGATGCAGGGTTGTTCACATCTTAGATTATGAACTTTTGAAGTCGATAATGTTCTTTTATGGTACAAAATTATCAAAATCAAAATGTTTGAATTTTCATTTCCACTATTGACTATTTTCGTCTCAACTTTCTGGTATTTGTTTCGGTGTGTTCTGTTCTGCGTGAGAGTCTGTCTTGGTATTATGATTATCTAGTAGTTTAAAAAAGTATGATCTGCCCGCTGGAAAATTATTAGCAAACGTGGATAAAAAATACTCGCGCGTCAGTTAGTTTTGTAATACGTGGATAAACATACCTGCATAATTGTTGATCTCTTTCTCGTCTCAATCAACCAATCAACCAACTCACGGCAAACAACTCATTCATTTCAATGTCTTTCCGTCACGAAACATCACGGTCAATGTGTAACAAAAATAGTCCAATCAATAATAATAGCATTCAATGCTCACTCACACTCACTCACAATCGTAGTCCATAGTCAATCAAAATGGAACAATATTGACACAATAAAAGCATTATTCATATACATAGAGGACATGTGCATTAAAACCATACAAACTTACTTATTTGGACCTGGTCAGTATGTAATGTAACGTCTGTCTTGTCTACTATACTATTAGCAGAAATGTCACATATAAATACACATAAATAATAGAATTGCAAAATAGTCACTTAAATATAATTTCAATAGCCAGACAAATATAGCCTTAAAATAGTAGTAATAGTTACACTAACACAATTGCGAAGTCACAAAGTATTTAGTCGTAATGGGCACACAATACATTTATTGTGACAGTCGAAATATCACAATATTTTAACTATAATTAAAACTGGTATTCATCCACGATATTTGTATTCAAGTTTTCATGTGCTATTTACGTCTCCGTAATGATTTTAGTATCTCTAGGCCTATCTATGAATATATTATGCAATCAATCTATTCACAAGATCACAAGTTTTCTCCAGAAACTTGTTTTTTCTTTAGCATGAAATTGTAGTAATGTCTTTATAATGCATTGCGATTGCGACTAAATAAGCATATCTTTTGATTTCCCAGTCATTATTGAGATTGAGATTAGAACTTGGGACCTCAACTTTGTTTTTCGTCTTTCGTCTTCAGCAGTAGCCTTGTGTGTGACAGTGTAGTGTCTATATCAAGTGTAAATTGTTTATTACTATTACTGACTCAAATAACTGTAGAAGTAAAGCAAGGTTATTAGGGAGGTGTAAAATGAACTTGAAATGAGTATTGGGGGTTAATAGATGTGTGTGGTGGATGTAATATAGTAGTCATGTTACATACTTAACTATATTTATTTATTTGCAGCAACTTTAAAGCAAAAGTTGTTCTTTAGAACTGGCAGTTAACATTTGGATTTTACACAAGAATTTTACAAACGATTAAATTTACACTGTTTGTTTACATTGTTCCTTTTTGATGAACACAATCAGTAACAACAGCATTATGTGTACTTCAACATATGCACTCATGTAGTAGACAACTTTTATTAAAGTAATAGATGTAATATGATGTACAAACAAACTTTCATTTGAAATTAGATTATAACATGGAGTGCAGTGATATTTTCTTCTGATCTTAAATTCAAACTAACTCTCTTGTATTTGTAACTACTATTACCAGATTACCACATTATTTGTGGTTGATACTTGACATTTTTAGATTGTATTATTAGTTATTAGTTAGTAGCAAATTCTAATAAATGTATCACAACACCCCAAACTTTGCAATAAGGATGATTGTCTTGTATTCTTCTCTTAACCATATATTGACCCTTTGACCTTCAAATTGCATTATCGCGTAATAATAATTTTAGTTTAATGTTACGTAACAATCAATAGCAGGCATTTCTTAGCTTTAGCCTATCACAAGGAGGTACAACGTAAATATTAATTGTACAACTTGATAGATGTATTATTATGCTGATTGATTCACAAGTACGTGCTTTACTAGTGACAAGATTAAAACGGGACCACCCCAAATTGTCAACACCTTTTTGTCAACACTGAATTGTCAACACAATTTTGAGCCCTTTGGTCGTCAACACCTTTTTGCCAACCCTTTTAGACTTTTTGTCAACACAAGTTTTTTCGTAGGTACAAGTCTTCATTTCAGGAGTAGTAACAACAAATATGAGTGGGTGCACACGGTGTTACTTACGGCAGTTTGCATTAACATTCACTCCTACAACCTAACGATTGTGTGTTTCGAGATCCCCTACATGTGTCACTTTTGAATTTCTTCAAAACTTCAAAACTTACGTTATAACACACCATAAATAGTCACACTAAATGTCAAAAAATCCAAAGTCATGTGTGTGCCATACAAATTAATTGGCACCCAATAACTAATATCAGAGTTCAACTGGCCGGTGGGTAGTGGCTAGGTGGCTAGGGGGCAAAAGTGGCTTGTGGGCGGGCAAAATGTCAGGTGGCTAGTGGGCAAAAGGGGCAAAAGTAAAATTAAGGTTTTAAAAACAGCACAAAAAAATTTCAAACTTAACTCACGCAAGTAAACTAACTGTTTGCCATTGAAATTCGGAGTTAATGATATTCTAGTAAGCCTGTTTTTAGGTACGTATAAACGAAGAGACATCGATAAGACATCTAATTTGGTAGATGAACTACGATTTAGACTTTTTGCCCCTTTTACCTCTTTTGCCCCCTTTACCCCTTTTGCCCCCTTTACCCCTTTTGCCCGGGTGGGTGGGCAAAATGTAAAAAAGCCGGCTAAAATAGAACTCTGACTAATATCCTACTTTGGCTAGGATTGTTATGCGAAATAAGGTTCCTAACAAGAAATGCCCACAGGTTGCAACGTTACAGTTTATTTTAATATTGCTGTTGACAAAATAGGACAAAAGGACCTTGGTTATGTTGACAATAAAGAAACTTGTTGTTGACAAAAAATTTTTCGTGTGTTGACAAAAAAAGGGTTGACAATTCGGGGGTGAATCGATTAAAACAAGTACTGAACTATGTAATTAGTTGTAGCAATCATGTTCTTGCTTGGTTGGGGAATAATATGATTAATCGATAATCTACAAATACAAACAAGGTAAACATGAAGTGCAAAAATGCTGAAAGTTTTAACGATGCGGTCGAGGTTGCAAACAGTTCCTATTTTGCACTTAACGTGTAAAGATATAACTTTATTCAGTAGCATGACCATAAAACCTCACCGCATAAATACTATACTGTCTACCGAATAAAAAGCCAATTTATTTTCCTTCTTTTGCGTGTAAAGTGAAAATGCACTTGTTTTTATGCTGGCTTGGCAAAAATTGGCACTTAATTAGATTAGAACTTTCTTCTATTACAAGTATGACCAAGAATGGGGAATTGGAAACAAGGGGACCTATTACATTTTATGCTATATGCTGGCAATTGCTAGTCGGCACTCTGGAAGTGTCTTTTCACATGGTACTATTCGAAGATTAGTATTTATGATATAGTACTATCTGTACAAGGGATCAGTATAAGTACGTAAAGTAAGTCCATTATAATATGTGTACAAGCTTGAATATATTTTTGATTTTATGCAGATCCAAACGCACTAATATCAAGGAGCAAAATACATAGCATTTTAAGGTTGATATGGACGTGAATCTCATTGAGACGCTCCATTACATACACTAAAATTAGTTTTACACAAGTGATCGATCAATCCTTCAAATTTAATCCTATCGTATGTATAAGTGTTTATAAGTTGATACGATTCACTTCTGCTACTGCACAAACACATACATTACTGTGCTGTATGCATTTATTTTATAACCATCTGCATGATAAAATGTTATTTTGCTAACTTGTTGCTTAATATGCTGATTTTTAAGGTTATCTAAATTTAATCCAACTCCAGCCAACAACTACGTATATATAGATAGATGCCTACTTAATCCACACCCAACCCAACACAACCACGTATCCACAACAAAAAAGATTTACGTCCCATTTATCTACTATGGGGTACGGTATCAAATTAATTAGCATTATTTACTTACTGCTCACCAACTTTGCCAATTTTATAAGTGGCATCATCAATTATTAATAGATTTGTACTAAAGCGTATGACTTTTTCAGAAAGGTTATTGCAATGACTAGAATGATTGATTGATCCAACCAAACATACAAAATTTACTTTTACACTCTTGAAGACAAACCATCAACATGTGGTGGTCTGTGCATATTTATTATTATGAGTTAACATGATCGATCTAATTTATTTAATTATCAACTACCTATGATAATAAAAATACTCGAACATTTATTTGACCCGCCCTTTTGCATTTGGTGGTGTAAAACATTTCCTTGTGTGCATAATTATTCCTTGTCTGGATTATTATGCTTATACTTACTGTTACCCACTACACTACAATTAATAATTACTTTCCCATCATTCGCCAATCTTGGTTTGTTACTCGTGATTAATTGTCGCCATCGAGTATGGACAGATCTGATATGACAATTAAATGATATAATTAATTTAATAATGCTATATACTTGATGTACCATAACTTTGTATCTAATGTATCACACTGGCTTCACTAGGGAACCTTTTGCTGAAAACACTTCCAGTATGTATAAAGTATTGTTATACGAATCCAGAGAATATCAAATAGGTTGTATGATATTCAGAATTACAGATACCTTGATACATTTTCCCATTTGCAATGGTTTTAATTTACAGTCAGATATAGCCATACTACTTGAAATGAAATGAGGAATTAACATGGGACAAAATACTTGAATCCGTTACTGTAATGTCAAGATAAAACTCCAATACCTCTCGTGATTCAAGATCATCCTCCTTCCTCTTCTATTTAAGCTTGGCGGAGCTCTCGGCTCAGTATTGTCTTTGTGTCGACAAAGCAAGTTTCAAATTCTGCTGTCTTCAAAATGAAAGTCTTAGTTATTATTTCGGTATGCCTTGCGTTGTCCGCATCAACGCATGGCCTGAAAAAGGTACCCAAGAGAATCAATCAGCAGGTATACGCTCATGTCATGCCATGGTTTGAAACCCGTGAGACTTCAGGAACTGGCCAATGGGGTATTCATTGGACTATGGCCAATATGAATCCAGACATCGTCGATGGAAATGGCAGACGTCAAATTGCAGCCCACTACTACCCTGAAATTGGCCCTTATGGTAATAAAATAATTTTTATTGATTATCTGAATAATCTGATTGAAAATGTTTACATCTAATCTTCTTTTAATTATAGGTTCGGGCGATCCTTCTGTGATTGAGTACCAACTCAATCTGATGAGAGTTGCTGGTATTGACGGTGTACTTATGGACTGGCCAGGAACTGTCAACGCCTGGGATTACCCAAAAAATCTTCAGAACGCCAATGCTTTAATTGATAGAACTCAAAACTTTGGGTTAGGATTTGCTATTGTCTACGAAGATCATAATATCGGTATGGCTCACGATGCTGGATTTATCGGTGATAAATTACAAGCTGGAAGACAAGATATGTCCTACATTAGCAACAACTATTTCACCCGAGGAAATTATATTCGTGTCAATAATGCTCCCCTCCTCCTGGATTTTGGTCCACAAACTTTTAAAGACCCTTCAGAGTGGAGCAACATTTTCTCAGCTCTGAGTCAAAGACCCACATTCCTTACTCTCTGGTACCAATCCCAAGAAGCTGCCGGAAGCTCAGCTGGAGAATACCCATGGATCTACTTCGATTTCATCCAAGGTCTCAATCACTTTTATTTCAATCATCAACCTGGAGTCAAATTCGGAGTTGCCTATCCTGGATTCCACACTTTCTACTCTATCGGAGGTAAACAATCATTTTATATTTTCTAATAATAATATTCTCGTAATTTTAATGAGTATATTTTGAATAATGCAGGATGGCCAGGACCAGAATGGAATATTGGACACAATGGTCTTGGAACATTTACTCAAACTCTCGACTTGGCAATCAATGGTAACGTAAACTGGATCCAATTGGCCACATGGAATGACTACGGAGAAGGTACCATGATAGAACCAACTCGTGAGTTCGGAAATGGATTCCTCAATGTTCTTCAGCAGAAATTCGGTGTTGAATATGGTAATAAGGAAATTGAGCTTATTAAAGATCTTTACTACAAGCGTAAGCATTTTGAGGGACAGAAAGAAGTACAAACTAGACTAGATGAAGTTCAAGAAGCTATTCTTGATCTCGAGTTCGATAGAGTAGCACAACTCTTGAGCAAAATTCATTAACTTATATTTATATACACAAATATTTGATAAATAAAACAATACAAGGTGTCTTTTTGCATGCATTTATTGTTTCTCTGTCAATTTTAGTACCTATGATACTCTAGTTACTCTAGTATATACTCATCATGACGTGAAAACCTTTTATCAATTATCTATAACCACATCAATAGCTTTGAAACTTCGTATCTAAACCGTCTGAACGATTCATTCGCCCAGGATTTCAAATATATAATGTGTTAAAACACATTTTTCAACTTTTCGTGCGTTAAATAAACACGAAGTTTTGGCAAACATTTTCAAATATTTAAAATTTTTACCAAAACATACCAATAAAAAATTTTGGCGGATTAAAAGGTATTTTTACAAAATTCTAAGAAAACCTTACTTTATAGTACACTTTTAAGCACATTTTTTCCAATTTTTTAGTACATTTTATAGTACACTTTTTGATATTTTAAATAAACACACTTCCGCTCTCTGTCAATAACTCATAATCTTTGATATCCATAATAATTAAAAATAACCCATACCAATTCCGTTGAAAATCTAAACCATAGTGTGCATAAAACGGCCTCATACAACATAATGTAGATACTTATGTGCTCAGTGCTCTGCCATAAATTTCCATAAGCGAAATAAATCTATTGAAGTATTCAGTCTTACCTATCAGTAATATTGTCATCCTTTATCTTTATCACTGTACCGTTTGAATACTTCTGTCTGATACTATTGATAAATTTTTATGGTCGTAGTGTAATCGTAAATATCGTAAAATGACTATTATTGGTGGATAACTATAGTAAGGTTGGCACTGAAATTAATTGCAAAGAACTGTCATAAAAATTCACTATTCAATAGGAAATGATAATGAGCTCATAAATGACAATCTCAGATTTTCCAACCTCCTAATTTGCCTACAGCCTAATTTTCTAAGTGTTACTATATACACTTGGAATGATATACAAACATTATGAACTGATGAGTAACTATATAATATGATGATAACTATTAACTTATTCTAGAAACTTTTGTCTATCTGTCACTTTTACTAATAGTAACCTCGTTAGCCAAGTTTTCTCAGAGGATAAAAATCGTCCTTCTACTTAGAACTCGAAGATTTATTAAATAAGCAGAGAATCACTTTCCTTCCGTATCGTTAATTGCGTCGTGTGCGAGTGGTGAGAATGCATAATTGCCATTTAATGTTCACAATATTTTACGATTAGTGTATCTCCAATCAATCTTCAAGCAGTTATTTTTATCATCAAGATTGAGAATATGCAATAATAACATATTCCTATTTGCTTTAAAAATGAAAGCCATCAGTTAGCGCAATTTGTGGTTGAATTTGGTTCTACTAATAATGGAAGCTTTCACTTATGGTGTTGAAACTGAGGATGACAGCTTTCTCCAAACGCAAGCTTTTAATGATACAACATGGTTTAATTGGCAGGATACATTAGGTAATGGTTCCACAAACAGTAAAAATATTATGAAGTATTTTTCCTATAAAAGAATGGCTATATATATATTACGAGTTCAATTCTGAAAGTAGTTATAGAATTAGCCGTGGTGTCATAATGTCAGTTGTGGAATAGTAGTGACTATTAGCAACTTATAATGAGTAAATCCTGTCTCACACAATACTAGGCTGTCTGTATAGTGTCAACCTGTCTATCTTCCAGACACAGTATTTGCACAGCAGCTTACTAAGCAAAATTGTAGAAATAATGTAAAAGTGTTAAATTATTTTTAAAGGAATGATTCTTGATACACTTTCAGTCATTGCACTCAAATTTAAGTGTTCATTTAATACTCAATACTCATTATATCCACGAATATAGGTTAATTTGGGCCTACCCCTTTTTGTCAACACCTTTTTGTCAACACCATTTTGTCAACAAATTATTTTTAGAAATCACTTTTTGTCAACACATAGTAAGCTTTTTGTCAACACATGCACATGTGCATATGTATAATATGTGTATGCAAAACATGATTTATAATTATTTGTCCACGAACGGATAATTGTGAAGCAAATCTTTCTTAACAAAAGAGATCCTCAGGCTATTCTAAAACTTAAAAAAATATTCGAAAGTTAACCAAAATGACTCTCTGAATGGATTTATATCATTGCTAACAAACTATAAAATCTTAGAATATTCTGGATACTTTTCTTAGTACTGATTATTTGGCTTATTTGATTGTTTAATTTTATCTAGTACAAGTACTAATAGCCATTACTGATTTTTACCATTAAAGACAGAATTAATTTTTAAGGTATAGCATCAATAACAGTTGTGTTGACAAAAAAGATAATTGCTGTTGACAAAAAATAAAATGGTGTTGACAAAAGGTGTTTTCGGTTTTTTTTGCCCTGTTGACATTTTAGTGTTGACAAATTGGGGGTAGGTCGTTAATTTATAATTATCTAATGAATATACACTTTACATACCACATCACTGGAAAAAAACCATTGAATCTTCACATTCACAGACCTTCAACACAATTCACCTATACGATACAATTGTAAGCAAAACTAGAACTAACAACAAAAGCTAAAGTGCATTAATTATTAACGTTATTTAAATTTTTACTAAACTAGTGGAAGCAATTTATAAACTGTGGTCAACAAAGGGAAGAATTTTTAAATGCAATTAACTAACACTGTCTCTTTGAATACTTATATTTACGTACCTATTTACTAAAGAAGAGAGCTCATCAAAAAGCTCTTACACACAGATAAAATATTTATTGATGTAGTTTGTATAAGTAGGTTGAATTCATGCCTCCCCTGACAAATTATAGATAACATGGCTAATTACAAGACAAGCGCTCCGACTTCCAACGATTCAACTTCAAGTAGAATACATAACTATGTTGCGATTTTTATCTACTTTTTTATCGGTGAAATTCTCTGGTTCCTACCAATTGATTTTACTTTACAATACTCAATTGCCCTCTTAATGCTTATAGCCATTTGGGCACCTCTTGGTTCATGAAAACCTTTTGAAGTAGTTACAATACTCAGATTCACATGCATTTGCTACCTTAAGACAAGATTCAGGCTTAGGACATTGCAAGGCACAAATATATTTTTGGATGAAGCTCTGTGTCAACATATTTGGGCTGTACCTATTCAAACAAACATTTGACTTTGTCACAATTGATAAATCATTACTACTTTTTCATGTGCAAATTATAGGGCACTAGTGATTGTGTTTGCTGAGAATGAAAAGCCCTATAGTATGACAATGTTGTGGAAAATTAATGAATTAATTCTACTGCTAATTTTCATATTACCAAAATTTTCAAACTGTAGAAGATTGTTGAGCAGTGAATTTATAAGCGAGTTTATCAAAGACAACTTCATGGATTGTACTTTAGTTTTATTTCGGGACGAGATGCCAGCATCCCAAATATTCACGAACGATTTGCAAATTCTTTTGAATAAGGATTTATTTCTTCTAAGTAGTAGTGTTTTGCCTAATAACTCTTCCGAACCACGAAATAAAAAGCTGTTAGATGTGCACAGATTTCGAGACAAGTGTGTAATGGTAGTAGCATCGATCCAAAAAGTGTCAGAAGTAATACTCTTACAGTTAAAAAATCTTTTAAAGTATTTAGTGGAAACAACAAGAACTCACGAAGATCCTTTCATTTTCATAACTAAAATAGAGTACATGGAATCGTTGCTGACATCAAAATCTTTTGGTATGAAAATTAAGTACAAAATTGCCATTGCCGAAAATGCAGATGGTAAAAGTATCACAGTTAAGACAGCTTGTTTTTATTGTAATTATGGCAATTCAATGGTGTTGGACTTATTGCCAAACGAATCGAATTTATTAAAAGTTCCGTCGGCTAAAGAACTGTACAAAGATCATGTGAAAAACTTCCATGGGAAAATTTTACAAGTGAGTACACCAACAGGAACGAAATGGCTGAACGAAATCACGCAAAAGAACGGACTGTGGTTTGCGAAAAGAGGTTTGTACAAATTGACCATGGATGCTCTGATGGAAAAATACAATTTTACCTGTGAGTTTTTTCCATCCTTCGGTGGAGGTGGGACAGGTCTGAAATTGGCAAATGGTACATGGATAGGATCTGTCAGTGATGTTTTGTATGAACGGTCAGAATTAGGACACGTCACAGGGCAGACAGTTGCTCGTAACAAAGTGGTGGGTTACACTTTTCCGGTGTCTTATACGTGGCTCACTTTTACTACTGGAAAACCTAAGCCATATTATTCCTGGAAATCAATTTACTGGCCATTGTCAATATTTGTTTGGTTTTTAATTTTAATCTCAAGCTTTCTAGTGATGTTTCTATTAAAACTATTGATTTTCTTAATTGCAAAAAAGTACAAATCAAACTGGGGATTTAATCCTATTGCCTGGAGTTTATTTGGAACATTTTTGGAACAAGATGTCCATTTGCCGTCGTCCATACCTTCCCATACCATCCGGACATTTACATCTTTCTGGTTTCTATTTTGCATGGTGATGACAACTGCTTACCGTTCCAAGCTGATTTCTTTCTTGGCATTTCCAAATGTTGAACGAGGTCCTCAGAGTTTTGAGCAACTTGCTGATTCCAACACAAAGTTTGGTCTCCAGTACTTACGAGGTGCGGCTTATGCTCTTCTGAAAACATCGACTAACCCTACCTATGTGAAAATCTTCAACAGAATGGAATTGGAAGAAGATGAAGTCAAATGTTTCCAAAGGACCTTCGATTCGAAATTCAGTTGCATCGCTTGGGATGATATAGCCGATTACGTGTACCATAAAAATTTGAGTGATCGTACTGGAAGAGTCCCCATGGTTAAAGCTCCCGCTACAACTTGCTTCCTCTCCGTTGGCATCATTATGCAAAAAAGAGCTATTTTTCAGTCTAACTTCAACTTTGTCATCATATCAGCAATGGATTTCGGTTTGATGAAACGATGGAGGGAAATGGACTATAAATTCATCCGCAAGGAAAGGAAGCAATGGGAAAAAGACACTAATCAAACAAAAGTCAACTACAGCGAGTTTGATAATAGCAATACAGCCCTAACTATTAACCATTTGATGGGCTCTTTCTATTTACTTTCTGTTGGCCATTTTATAGCTGCGGTTTCCTTCGTCAAGGAATTTGTGCATCATGTAATGAAAAAAAGGAAATTACTGCAGAATAGTAATCAATTCGATGGCCATGCCATTTTTGTCCAAGGCCAGTTGTCAGAATCGTATGTGTAATTTATTTTTAGTGTTTTAGTGTTTTGCCACAACATTATCATACTGTTTGCAAACTAAGTAAAGTGATCCTATATTATTATAGACTTCAATTAATATATAAATAGACCTACGAATCATGGCCATGTAGTCATTAAGTGAGATATGTAAATTCATTGTGCATGTTTATCACTAATATAATTAATAGTTGAATTATATTATACACGGTAGAAGAGGTGGAAAAGGAGACCTACCCAAAAGAAATATTTGTTACTTTATTTGCATAAAGAATAATCCTTCATAATATAATTGTACACTCTGTACCCGTAGACATGCCAAACTAAGTAAACTTCAGCAAGTAAAACTTATGCCCAATTACTTTAATTATTATGTATCCTTTTCCCCAACTGTCACTTCTGTTATACTATGAACTTCTGTCATATGTTAAGGGTCAACTGCAATAATATTTATTTACTGCTAAGTTTTACTTTAGGTCACTTTAGTACAGTTTAGTTCACTTTATCTCCCACTTTCACTTTAAAACTTTCACATTGTGCCTACGAATTTTATTGTGAAAAGAGAAATCCTAAATTACACGGTGAAAGTATTGAAATAATTCTTTGTTATTTCTTAATCAACTTCATGCAATAATCCCGTTGTGATAAGTTTGAAACTTTTACTACCTTCTAAAACTACTCTTGAATGTTTCTTGCCTATCTGATATTCTGTAAATTATATTAGCCAAATAATTTTGGCGTCTCTCTTCTGCCTGCAACCTGCAATATCTGGCATATAGAGCATGTTTGGTATGCATTAGTTATAATATCACAATCACAATAGTATGAATAGAAAGAAAAAAATAGAAAAATTTACAGATTGTACTTTACATAAATAACTGGTATAGGTTCCTCAATTGAATTCTTCTTGAATTATTTAGAAATAAAAATTGGTGTGATAGTTATATTAAGGGTATAAAAATTCTTGATGTTGTTGAAAAGAAGCCTTACGCAATAAGTTTGAAAGGTGCTACCTATAAACATTGTACAAGTATTGATTACAATAAAAGTTGGCCATCGGCTATGCCATTTATCTCATTTACAAGAATGCCATCGGTGAAGGCTGCACTAAGGAAAATATGATGACCATGAAACTACTGATGATTCATCTCATTCTTTAAGCAAAACATAATATTTAACTATAAATACACATTATTTTGTATTATTAGATAATCATTCCCAAGCTAATTTGCTCAAAGAATTAACAATAACATTTCATTCGACAACCGGAAAAATGCATTTTCTTAACCCTTTCATCATTCCTTGGCAGACAGTGACAATTTAAAGATATTTAAATACCACATTCACTAGCCTCAAATGTTACGTTTTGACTTTGATGAAATATGTTACATATTAGTTAAACATTAGGATGATCATAGATGAGTTTCAGTGGATTTTGAACGTCTAAAATGGACAATGTAAATTATTAATATAAAATACTAGTACATAAATAAATACTTTTATTCAAGGTAGGTAAAATTTTAGATTGTCAAGGTTGAACCTTGATTAGTTGATTCCTCATTCGTCCCCTTTCATCATCTTTCACCTTTTTCGAACTAATTCCGTCAATCGTCCTCATCCGTCCCTTTTCGTCCGCATTAGTCCGCATTAGGTTGGAGTAGTAGGTATACACAGTGTTCGTTGACCTGGTTGGTTAAAATGGCTGGCTAAAATGGCCGGCCGGCTGGTTGAAATTCTTTGTTAACCAGTGGCTAAAATGGTCAAAATGGCCTAAATTGCCAAAAATAGTCAAGTGGGACTGTGAACTGAGAAAATCATCCTTCATTGTGCGGAAAATTAAAACAACCATGATTTTTGGCTATTTCAGCCACTTTAGCCGGCTGGCTGATCAAAATTATTTTTGTCCGGCTAAAATGAAACACTGCAGGTCTACAAGTCATTCAGTCATTTTAGTCATTGAAAATTTTTCTTGGTCTACGATATAATAGAACTAGGCTCCCAGTAAAATTTTGAAAATTAAGAAAGGGTCCAGCAACCATTAGCAGAATTTATAAATAATTGCAAAACTCCCACCACTTGTCACATAACTGAACACTTTTCCCGCAGATCCGCAGATGAGATTGTTGACAATTAGAGTCAATCAGGTAACTCATTTCGATGGAAGAGGAAGTGGGCATGCCCATTTTGTTATTTTGCCTTTAAGGAACGTACACATATTACGTGTGCAGTTGATGGGAGGAGGTACCTAAAAGTGTTACTAACATTTACGTTACAGATGGGGAAGGGGTTTTGCGTTACACAATAAATGCAGGTCACCCAGGCTCTCCTACCTGACATAATTGATTCATAGTTAGGTTGGTAAATTTATTGGTTTATCTCAGTCTGTGGTTATAATATAGAGATAGTATAATATAAGGTTTGAATTGTGTAAGCGTTAATTCAAATTTGTAGAGTTATAAACTTTGCTCATCATGTCATTAACCAGTACATAAAGTTTTGTAAGTAGCTAGTTCATTACATGCATGAGTTTGTTGGCAGTTAGTATCAATGTAAAATGACTCCAGGCAATCTGTAAATGTCACAGGAGAATGTGAAGTTTAGACGGTAACGTGAAACTAGTGTAACGTACAGAGACAGAATTTCAGGTAAATATCAGCCATGCATGCATACAGGTACTGACTGACTGTCGACTGTTGTGCTATTTGTACTATACTTTCGTGTAGTGAGCAATTTGTACACTTCTGTCTGTTTTGTAATGTGTAGTTCCCAAATGTAATTGTGTGTGTGCGAATTTTTCCTCGCTCGTTTTGGCTTGACAATTCTATTTCCTTGCAATCTCCTGTGCTCTTAAAAGAATGAACTGAATTACCATGAATGAATACCTACATACATATTATGATACATGTAACAATAATATTGGGTAGAGTAGATGCAGGTAAGGTAACCAATTGCGTTTGAAATGGGTAAAACGCAGCGGACTGGAAAATTGTAAGCCGTTGACCTGCCTCGATGTCTTTACAACGTCTTCAAAAAGTGCCTCAGATTTAATAATGTCTCTTGAGTGTTCATTCACTTCCCATCCGATCTCATCTTACACACTAATTTCTTTGTGCTAAAAAACTTCATTATAGGATGAAAAGATGTTTTCCTTGTTCTCCACTCCGGTTCCAGTTCATATACGTCTCAAGTCGCCCACTATGATTTCTTTACCTAAATACTCAAGACAAATACTCAAGTTTCTAGTTTGTGGGACAATAATTGTGTTTTTAGTCATTGCATCAGTGAACATTTCCGACTCTAATAACCCATCAACGCTTTCAAATTCTGAGAAATATCGTGAAACATCCTTATTCAATATTCACAAACGGAAAAGAGAAGCTCCTACTTCCATATTAGACCAGCTGATCTCAAAACCTCTAAAATCTGATAAAATACTCTGCTACGTTCTTTTATCTCGCAGGAAGTTGCTAGCAGCTCAAATTATCAAAAGTACTTGGGGACAACATTGCGATAAATTAATATTTTATGGACGGTTCAACAATAGTGACTTACCTGTCACTTTCCTCAATGCTACAGAAGGTTATGAATATTTGTGGGGTAAAACGAAATCAGCTATCACCCAGTTAGAGCAAGACTTTTCAATGGTAACATTAGTCATTTTTGTACTATTGAGTTGTTATGATAGTTCTAATTAATTGGCTAAGGGTAAGTTTACTGATTTCTTGAAGAGTGCCTGCGTTTTGTAAATTGATGCTTTAATACTATGAATAGAGCTATGACTGGTTTATAAAAGCTGACGATGACACATTCGTCATACTGGAAAATTTGAGAGATTATATCCAAGAAATGGACCTGAACCGCAATAAACCTGTATGGTTTGGTTATAAGCTGAGACATAGTAGAATGGAAGAGGTAAGTTGTATCGACCTACTGAAGATTATTAGTTTTTAAACCACTAATTTCTTAAGTGATTCATAAGAGCATATATTTATTGAGAAGCGTAGGCGCGTATGTCAGGGAGAAAGTACTAAGGACGGTAGCCTACTATCGATAAGTAGAAGAAGTGTAGGCGGAGCAGATAAGAAATTGCTAATTTATTTTTAAAGGGTTACATGTCAGGAGGAGCAGGATACGTCTTCAGTACATCCGCTTTGTCGAAATTGGTTCGGTTGCTGAAGACAGGTGAGACAGATGACAATTCAGAAAATAAACGCTATATGCCAAATTGTGATAGGATTGGGAAGCGAGGGATTGAAGACTTGGAGCTTGGTAAGTTGGTTGAACTTATATACCTAAGTATAGTAAAGTTTAGTAACATGCACTATAAGTTCTCTAGGCATAATCATAAATAAATAAATTCTGGAACAGGAAAATGCTTTTTAGCTGCGGGAGTCGAGGATGTCAGTACGGTTGATCTGCAGGGCAGAGAACGATTTCTTCCTCTTCCTCTCAGCGCTTTACTCAATGGAGATATCTCTAGTTTCCATTGGATTTGGAGACAAGCGTGGAATCCTCTTAAAACAGTAATATGACACGGAATGATCTATTTACATATACAAATAAGTACATTAAGGCAATGTACAAAATATTTCACAAATTACGATACACATAAGGACATCTTGTAAATTGAGAACATAAAAGTTAGGTAACAAGAAGTATCCAGTTATATCATGTTACATAATTTAATGCATTGCAATTTAATTTAACACACGACGATACCTATCTATAAAAGTGTTTTACAAAATCTCCTGTCCTATTCCCATTTAATATGAAGTAATAATATTATGCATTATGTATGTACTACTCTTAGCATACCAGTAAATGTCAAAAATCTCCTTGTGCCAAAATAATTCGTATAAACTCCCCGAGGACATGTACTTATAGACGGGAATGTAATAGTGAAATATAAACAAGCAGAAGTGTATAAATTTATGGAGCATTGTGATGTGATTGTAATGATTTGTTCTTTTTTCAGGGAGAAAAATGCTGCAGTTCAAAACTTATATCCTTGCATCAAATAACCCCTTATGAGATGAAAAATTTATATTTCCTAATATACAAGTTAAAGCTAGATTTGCAGCAAATAGCTAATAAAATCATTACTTAATCACCATTTGTAGTATTCTCTATATAAGATTTTTCTCCTGGTATGACAATTAAGATGATAATTATTTTTCATCAAGATGGAGAATTCCAATTACGCATACTATAGTGTCACTACCCCAATAAGAATATATTGAATATGAAGTGTGCGAAGATATTAATTTTATAATTAATACATAATATGGACAAACTTCGTAAAGTTTTTTATTTTTTAAATATTATCGAGATTGTTATATACAGAGATATACCAATATCGGACTCACACTCAGCATAAAACCCAAGAATTGTGAATAATTATTTACAGTATTATAGTAACGTACTGCGTACCTATCCACCGAATTTACCCATTGTACACATTCTTACATGATCTGCAAGCAAGTATAGAATAGATGAATTTGGACTAGTCGAGTTGAGTTAATATGATGACGGGATTCTGCCAGATGACGGGAATTTTGACAGCAGAAAGCTAAAGTACGGTGAAACTATCTTACGACAACTATGTACGACATACGGCGTAACTAAGTATAATATATATTTGTACACTAATTGCCTTATTATTTCGTAGAAACTCGCGTCTTCCTATTCCAAGAGAAGTTAGCACCGTAAGTTTTTGACTTGGGCTTTTTATCTACAGGCTCTTCTACAAACCATGGCCAGCCATTTTTCTCACAAAATGCGATAGCATCGTCCTTGTTTGCGAAATCAATGTTTAAGTTTGATAATGGATCTCCACTGAAATTAAAATTGGAAATCAGCATTTCGTATTGAGTATTTTGATTTTCAGGGAAAGTTAATAACGTGATGATTACAATATCATATTTAAATATCATGACATAGCATAGCTTACCTTGAAGCCCATCCCATTAAAGGATTTTCCCATCGTTCCCTCGTTTCAAATTCCATTCTCCACTTGTGTGTATTGTTCGTTCCTGATTGCATTGCATTTTTTGATGGTCTAAAAATTCTGACTCTGCGGGTTTTTACATGCTCCTCTGGTACACCAGTAGTTGTTGCAATATCACTCTAAAATGTGCAATAAATTTTTATTCAGTTATATTTACCTCACAAAGTTTACTAGAGCCATCCAATTTCTACAATCGGCAATCTGAAAGTGGGTTCTACTTGTAGTAAAAATTTAAAATATGATTAACACACGTACACACACGTACAACACTTTTTATAAACGTACCGGAGTGGTTTCAATAGTTATTAAGTTCTGCAATTTAGATTTTTGCTCCATCTCCTCTTTGCTGGAAAGAACTTCATCTGGACTACGTTTTTTCGGTTCTTTCGTTGCTAAAATTTCTTTTTTATCGTCTTCAGAGCCTAAACGACTGGCACCGATGCTAATAGCCCGCCTAGATTAAAAATGTCAAAATGTTCACTAATGTTAATGTTTACAACTGAAAAAATGCTTAAAACCGAGCAAAAATTGAAAAACAGGCAAACCCTGCATTATTATATTTATTTAAATACATGTAAACATGACTTACTGAGGAATATAGAAAGAACGGAGAGCTTTAAACCCTTCCCGAACGATTGCTTGGGCAGACATAGCTTACGTTTTTTAAATACCTTTTTTTAATTTTCAAACTACACAATTTAGGAGAAAATCATCAATAATCAAAAACAGAATCCCATTCCCAACCAAATCAATCTCAATATTCTCCAACAAGCACTTTTATTTACTTTTTCTCAAAAGCACCTCAAATGTTAGCGCTTGAAAATATGTTCATTGTCTGCCGCTCAGTAGATAGCAGGAATGTGGACATTTCCTTTACGGAAATCTAATTCTTGGCCAAGTCAAGACTCACTACGGACCATGGACAAGGACATTGACAGAGTTTCAGTTTCAAAGAGAGACAATAAAATCGTCTCCTTTTGGTGATCCATATCATAAGCATCAGTTTACAATTTACAAAATTCTCATTTCTTAGAATATGTTATAATGAATTCATAGAATTATCTACATTTAGCACCCAGTAGAACAAAGGAGAGCAAATCAGCAAAGTACCTAACAGAACTAGGTAAGTAGTGCTGTGCTGTGGACTGTGAAGGAATAGTATAAGGAATCTTTGCCAAATTAAATAATATAATGAAACAAATCTCTTTGAAGTTTTTTGCGAGGTTTGTTTACGCATGCAAAAACGAGTCAAAAGTTGCGTAAAGTTTTAACATCCTAGGGTTCTATCCTTAATTACACAATTTGGCCATAAAAAATAGTCAGAGAAGCATAACCTATCCATTGAATTGAAAATACCTGGAAACCTATGGGACAAAAACAGTTGCACAGAGCACTGTGGTGGATAAAATCTTTTCTTCTGACATAAGGTTCTTTTCCTAAGGAATCATAGAACTTGGTAGAAATTTTTGCTTAACAATGACTTCCTTCAAGGCTTTTTACCAAGCCTCCTTTTAAGTTTTAGCTTTAGTCTTAAGATACTGTTAGTGAACTAGAGAGAGAGAGAGATTCGTGTAGCTAGTACATATATATAAGTCAGTGTAGTAGTAGGTGCGTATTATATATCTGTAAAAATAGAGGAGCTTTGTGAAACCACAAACTAAGATTCGCAAAGACCTTCAATTTTTTGTGATTTGAAATTCTCTTTCTTACTTACGCCGTCCGTCTGGTCTCACACGCCTATATTGTAATCATCATTATTACGAGCCATTAAAAAGCTAATATACATATGCACACAATTGTGAACATATCATTATAAATGTATAGTAGGTATATATAAATATGTGTTGGGGAAGAGAGAAAGACTACAATAGGTTCAAACAGAGTGGAGTAGGTATATGTATTTAAGTATTTGAATATCAACGAGTATTTGCCTATTTAAAGATTAACAATCAGCAAAGAGTATATAGAATGCAAACTGGACCTACATACATATAGAGGAGATAATGTAATCCATTTCAATGAAACTTTTCCAGCAGCTAATCTTTGAGTCACTAACAACGAGTGATAAGCAAAAAACTAACATATTTATCATTCATTTCAATCCAGTCTGATGTAAAATGTAAACCAATCCTTTTCTACAACGTTCCAGCTGCCCAACCTTATTTTGTCCAGACTTCAGTTCAGATCTCAGACAAATGAAGGCAAGGTTATGTTTTAGCTTCAAGTTTTCTTCGCCGTTCCGGTTTCTTGAACACATACATCATCATAATATATATCGAGAGATTTCGCCAAGATTAAGTCTGTAATTGTAATTGTATCTATAGACTCTGGTTATATATATACTCACTCGTTTTATAAAGATTACATGAAGTTACACTACTACACATCTCTAAATGCTTTTAGCCTACTAATGTAATGAAAGTTCGTTAAAACCTTTTTCTTATCTTCACCTTGTTTGTTGTAATACCAGAAACGTCAAAAGCTTCGCCATTAGAGGAATTTGCACAATAATACATATAGAAAAATAACACACGACACACCTGGTCTACTCTTTTGTGGCGTGATGTAACTATCATCGTCTTCTCACAATCAGCATGCATAATATATCCCATTTCTTCGCAGAATAATTGTAATTAGCATATAGTCCTAGTAGGAAAATGTTATATAAACTTACTAGAACATGTACACCTGTCAAAAACACAATACAAATTAATGAACACTCTCTCTGAGTTCGAATCAGAAATTCGACGTATATCCATACTATTAATTTCAGTCAGACTGTGTATACGTAACATAAAACCTAGCATTATTATACTAAATATATGCAAGACTATTTTTTGTAGTAACAAATACATTTATAATTTACATTCAAGATAATACCTTAACTAGTCCTGAGCATAAATTAACGTAGGACATAGTTATGTATGTTATGTAGGTAAGTTTGCTAGAAAAGTCTCTCTGTATATGTCATGCACGTATATAATATTCCCAATTCCATAGCGCCTGCTGCCGCCGGTGTGTAACTTCATGGTCAAGTTTAGAGGCAGGCTCTGAAAGCATGTCTTTTATGTAACCTTAGCTAGAAGTATCCGAAGAAAGTAGCTAAACACCAACTTAGACACGGACTCAGTCGAAAGTAAAAATAAAATTACGTGATGCAGAAATACATATAGCTATACTGTGTATATATTCAAGCAATATTGTCTTCGATGTCTATCCCTTGAGGATTCTAGTGAACTACCATACCATTTGAGCATAAGCAAACGAGTAAACCCCTTTATTATCTTCCCACAAACTATCAGTTATACTATCCTACACAAATACATAAACAACATACCTTATACCAACTCAGTCTACCACTGACAGCAGTTGACGGGAAGAACTTGCTTTAATCTCTATCTTTTAACAACACTCTTCTATTACGACATAATTAATACTTTGTATTATTATTAGCCACAATAAAACCATATTATTAGTCAACTCTATTCAGATGGTGACTTTGATAGCTATATCCTACATATACAAATTTAAATGACTGATATTTAGAATGTAAGGTGCAACTAGAATTCTTCTACAAGAGGAAAACAAACAAAATAATAAATACGTACACTCACAGTACAAAAATTCCTGTTTACAATTAAGATTAAGTGTGACAAACATGACTTGTAGCAAAACACCGGCGGGACAAACATCGATAAATTGTTAACTGTCAAGAAATGAAAGTTTTCTTACAGTAGAAAATCTACCTATACATCTCGGCGAGAAATGACAATCTTCTTCAACTTCTTCCAATTAAAGTAAGTCAATTTTACATCAATTTAAACTCAATTGCATAAAATTTTTAGTTAATTCTTCATTGTCACATCGTGGTTTTAGCTACCATTTGAAGTATTGTACTAATTGACATATCCTGTTGGTTTGTATAAATGCTGATGACAGTATCGAATTAAAATCACATGCAATTGTGTTTGCTAATGAATAATTAACATTAGTTGGAGTTTGTTTAGTGTTTGTTTTGCTACGATACATAAGTACGTGACTGTTACCACTAACTTACATGATAACGTTTTAAGACTTTAATGTAGTAATCAATCGTTTTTATAAATCATTGTAATCTATGAACATAAAATACTGCAGTGTGTGCAACAGTTACTGGAGACTATCCCACGGTATTTCATATAATTCACTTTATTTTTATTGCAACTAACATTCAGTCATTTAGCTTTACATGTAAGTGGATGACAGTGTTTATTACAAACACAGAGTGTATTATTCCATTACAGTACATAACTGTCACATTTCTAAACATTGATTATGACAGGGTATGCAATTGTCACTCATGTATGACAAAAGTACTTTAAACGGATATCCTAAGTACACATGTAACCTAGAATTTCCCGAGAACATTAATTTGGCATAAATTTTAATCTAATCTTTGATGTTAACAATAGTCTTTAACTATACATTTTAAAAGTTGCTTGCCAATGCAGAAACTTATGTAATATAGATCAGAATGTGTTACAATTTATAACACTCGCTTTTTTAGATTATTATTATTTCATAGAAAAAAACGTGGTCCAAAACTGCGCTGGATAATGTCCTTCACTTGACTTTTCCTGGACTATATCTGGGATAATAGCACTGTGCTTATTATAGCGATGACCTACATGCAATTTTATGCGTACACAAGCTTGACCATTTCCCAAATGGATGGAGTTTGGATTTGTTAAATAATAGCATTTATTTTGATAATATAAACTTTCCACAAAAATAGGTCAATTTAATTGGCATGACTCTCTATTTCAATAGGAAGATTATCTTCCCAGTATTCCTCGCAAAAAAAGAGAATAATAACATGATGTTAGAGCCAAGTACCTAACTATACTATTCATCTGCATGCAAAATAAAAAAAACTTTAGAATATTATTCAGGTAAAGAAAATGAAAACAAAGATTTCTGCACATGAGCATACTATTAGTAAAGTCACACCCACCCACTACAAATTCAGGATTAGCAATTTCTACGAAGTCAGGAGAATTGGCAGTAATAAGCAAGTAAAAGTTTTATTGCCATGTGACGTGAGAGGTTTAGCTTACTTTGCTAGTTAGTTGAGTCAATTTGGCATTACTTGACCAGTCTTAATAGTGTTACTTGCTGTTGCTACGCTATCATATCAGGTTAATCAATCAAATCTTTTCACTACTCACGTGTAGCAGGGTCCGACTCAAGTCAAAGTCAAGTTCTCCCAACAAACGTAGAGTATAAAGTACCTTAGCATAGTATAAGTGAGGGCATCGAGGTTTGCAAAAATGTTCAACTACTGTAAAAGTCACAAAAGAAAGTAAGCAAAATAAAAGATGTGCATAGTGAGGATAGATTTGAATTGCACCTGTAATGAGAACTTGACTTCCACTCTATGTTACGGTAGCATACTACATCTAATATGCATTTAAGTTCTTGCTTGCAAATTAGTACGTGGTGCGGTGTGGATTGCAATTTTACAATTGCAAAGTTGTTTGGTCAGTCACTACTTTATGTACTTCGGACTGACTGGACTCTACCACTTGTACGTGTAGATATTGACTTTAATTCACTCCATCACTTCAGTATAATATTGCATGCTCAAATCTAGTTCTATCCTTTAGGAGTTGTTGTTCAGCATATTGATACGACATCTTATTTACACAGATACCTACATACTCCTATATATATAAGTGTATTTACCCATTAAGTTACATATTATTAAGTAAAGGTTTACATACTACATACCTACATACAAAAATAACGATTAGTCCTTTTTCCACTCCAGTCAATATAGTATAGTCTGTCTATATTCTTGATTTCGTCTCATGTTACTCGAAAAGTACTGAGTCTGGTCTCATCTCTATCAAACTCTACATGCATGCAAGAAGAAATGCTGGGATAGAGCTAATAAGGAGTAAGGAGTAGTAAAGTCGTGGAATATTTTGTTTGTAGGTGACCTTCCGAGTTTCCATGTAAAGTTTCTAATGTGGTGCTCTTCGCTTACTGACTGAGCCTTTTTAACTAGCTTCTCTCCTCTGATACTAATACTGCAGTGCAACAGGGGAAGTAGTGCACTCATGCTCGCCCAACTTTTGTCTGATTCTCCTCATTTGCAAATAAAGACGTTTTTCGTCTACTCCTCAATAATACATACAAAATACCACTATACTATAGACTATATAGACAGACTGTTTTCTTGTGAAAACTCAAATCATTATTTGTATGAATACATAACAAATGCCGAGTAGACTCACTTATACAATACCCAATGATATTTTAAATTCAAAGACGAGGAAGCTCTAAGACTCCCCTTCAACTCATTATAGGACTAATCTACATCTCAACCAAAGTGCTTCTGTATGTTTCGTGTCTCTTTTCATCAACACACCTATATCCTTTTGTTCCCTGTAACATTTTAATATTAATCTTGGATTCTACTGTGATAAGAACGTAAGTAACAATTATTTATACATGCAGTTCTTCAATTTACATTTTATAAACTTAAATATTGGGCAATAGAGAATTCTTCCGACTGCCTGAGTGACTTAGTGTTGTTTTTAGCTCTTGACTTTCTTTATCATCATCCTCTTGCCCTATATCTGTTTAAAAATTTATTTCGTAAGAGAGTGAGTTGATTTGAGCCACTTTGAGAGATGTGATACATATAGTGCTTTTATTATTATATCCTATATAATATATCCTAGCATGTATTTTGTTTACTGAGTACTAGTAAATCGTAGTAAGTATAATATCTTTGGCTCTGTTCGCTTCAGTTGCGTACTGTTGAATGATTACTGGAATGAGTATAGTCTACTCGCCTGGCGTGTAGTTTAATCTTCAACTTGACTTTGACATTCCCTTTTCTCTGTTCCCATTACATGCTATTATACGATAGTGAGTGAGTCGCTTAGGTACTCAACCAAATCAAATCCAAATCGCACAGGGTTTCCATTTTTTCGAATCTTGTACAATTAAATGCAACCCTGCACTCTTAGCACCCACACGATAATTCTCATTTTAAGATATATTATTCTAATTGGATAAAGTCAACCTACACAAAACCGACCCAAAAAACCCACACGATAAAAGTTTTATGAACCTTGTTGGATTTCACACACTAGTGTGTGTAGTGTAGAAACAACTGTATTGCTTAATGTAATAGAAATATTAATGAAGCTGAACTTTGTGTATAGTGAACAAACGAGTACTTTTGACTTTACTTTCAGAAAGATTATACTTGTTCGAGTCCATCAGAGACCAGAGAGGATAGTATCTTACACAAGACCAGTATTCGAACATAAAGCTCAAGTTAGGTACATCGGAATCTCAGATTGGTACACAAGTCGTATGATATTAAATAGGTACATCACTCACTCACTCTACTATTATAGTAGATGCAGTAAAGACTATTTATTATAATGCAACCCAATGCATTTCTTCAAGGTAAGAGTTTATCCCTATCCTATCCCAACCACTGCATGGCCCATCTGTGTAGATAGCACACAAAAGTGGGTGCACACGAAGCCTTATATACCACGTAGTCATTAGCATTATTAGCCTATATAGAATGACACATTTGTCTATCTACTATATGGTGGGATTTCAACGTGTGTAATAATAGTGTACCTACCATTCAGACGATTGTTTGGATATTATGATGCATTAGATCATGAGCCCACTATAGATGGTCCTCTAAGCATCCCATTTACAATCAGAATCAGCTTCACAAGGCATGTTGTATTATTTATGATGGAAAATAAAATGTTCGTATGTACTATGTGTATGTCATAGAGATAAATAGTTGTAACTTAGGTAGGTAAGAACTAACTTTCAGTATCTACGTACATTACATGCTACATACCTAACCAACTAATTTCTATCTATCCCACCATCCGCTATCTGTCATACCATGCCAGTAGTTACTACTCTCTGACTAAGAGCACATTATAACTTTTCTATCATCATCACTGTACACAGGATTAGAGATGTGACAGAATTGTAGTACTTTACTAACTATATTCATCGATAACTTTTTCATACACACTCAACCATTCAACTGATATACTATATATAATAGTCCGGCACTGAACACAGCAGTCAAAGTTGCTTCAAGTGATTACTGGACTTTATTTCAGCTATAATATTATAAGTACTATAAGAATTATATTTTACATTTTGTTATTAGATTGTTAATTATTATTTACAACATTTGTTAGGGGTCTGGCATAAAATAGTGCATGTTTTGCAAATAGATTCCTGTATTTATGGACCAATTATTTAATGTGCTGTTTTTGCATTGTTTTTATCCAGAATAGCCGAGCTAGAGAAGGGGAGGACGTTTGTCACTTGACAGGACGAGAATATCAAGGATTTACTCAAGAAGGGTAAATAAATTATTTGCTGATTTATACACGAATCCAACCTTGCAACATTTATTTCTCAAATTTAATTCTTACTTTTACTTATCAGTTTTCAAAGGCCCATGCTGAGGATTGTTCTTCATATCAAATCAATCTCGCAGCAACTAAAAATTCGGAGAAAGAGCTTAAATTAAAATATTTTGGTATAATGGGTTAAAAAAGTGCTCAGTCAAAGTGTGACCTAATCGTGTTAAACCGGTTCTTGAGTTTTGTGGTGGTGTGGAGTGAATATTAATCCTAGAGGTTGAATGTGGCTCAAGTTATGCTCAAAATGACATGACATGACAAGACTCTGGCAGTTCTGGGCTAACGATAATCTTGTCTCAACTTGGGTTTTCCGCTTGTTGATCCTTTTCTGCAAAGACTTTTACTCCACTCTTGACGTTCGAATCAAAGAATTGATTACAGAGCATCTTCGTATCTTTCACGTCACGTCATTTTCACAATTCTTAACACGAGGTAATTAGAAGCACAAGTTATGAAAGTTGATATATCCGACGCTAATGCAGTAACAAACAATTATAAACTGATTTGATTACGATATGTAATACAATACCATTTTCTTGGTATCCTATACATACATATAACTGACCAACTTCATTAATTCAACGGTAACCTAATAATAAGTCATTAAATATATCTGTCACTACAGCCAAGTACAAGGAAGTATATTATGGTGCTAAATATATAGCTTATAACGGAGCGTATAAGTCATTTTACTCTGTGAATTGCAAAAACAATTAATTTTCACGACAGAAATACTTCAAACGCGGTAGACTGTTAGGGATTTCTTTGTTCTACGAGTTACGATATACTACGCCAAGTACCGACAGTACCGAGTGGGATTCTAAAGAAATTATAAAAAATGTTCTCCCGTTTTGTGAGCACAGCGTCAAAGAAATATATTAGCTCCGTCCTGTGACAGAATTCAATTGAAATTCAAGAAAACATGAACATTAAAAACACGGGAGAGTTCATATAAAAGATATACTAGCATAGTCGAAACACCTTCTTTTGTGGACGATTCTTGTTATCGTGTGTCTCGAAAGCATGCATAGCATTTGATTTGACTTGAGAAGAATCAAATTTTCATAAAACTTGATTCGAGTCAATGCCAAGTCAAGTTTCTTTCTCGTTTTACACAAGAAGAAAAATCAGTTAAGGTTTACGAGGAAAGGAAAGAAGGAAGCAATTAAATATTCTTTTGTATCGGCAGCCAACAGAAGAACTGCCGCCCATCCGGCAAAGTCAAGTTGAACATTCTCCACTGTCCCCTCGTCAATATCAAGAAATAATTCGCATTGCTTTGATTGAACAATTTTATTATGATAAACAAGGTTTTATGTATTTATTTATGAATGCCGACATTGGTTTATGGATTCCATTGAGAAATTCTAATTAAATGTCATCGGTTGTTAAAATGCAAGTGTGACTGGCTTCTACGAGCAAATTATTTGTCTCTAGTAACTTTGTTTGAAAACTTATTACTTTACTTCTATTGGAGAAAATCCTTGTGTCACACTAAGAATACATAAAATAATGATGACCAGTGCGTGTACTTTGAATATCCGGAGGCTCATCTCGGAGATCACGGTAGAGCCAGTTCTTCTGCTCTACATGCTGTCAACCTTTTCGCAATATGCCCTATTTCAAGATTTGGTGTATTCCAAGGTTTGCTGGACGAATTATCCAGAAGAGGTGTGCGAACATCTTCACTCAAATGAACACCTGGAGGAACTGGAGTACGTCCAGCGCACATCGTCTCATTGGATCTTAATGTCCACCATAAGTTTAGTCATCCCTTCGATATTGATATCTATTTACTTAGGATCTTGGAGCGATCGGTATGGCCGAAAATGGCCGGTTGTTTTTCCACCCCTTGGAGGAATCATGGCTTGCCTCGTGTATATTGTCATGTCATTCAAACCTCAATCTTCTGTCGGCTGGATTTGTCTTGCATCTTCTTTATCTGGACTATCTGGAGGGTTTGCCAGTTGCATAATGTCTTGCATGACTTACGTGGCTTCCGTGAGTTCCGAGGAAAACCGAACTATAAGGATTTCCCGTTTAGAAGCAATGACATTTATCGGAGGAACGATCGGTCCTTTTATTTCTGGGTCTATGCTGGAGAAGACAGGTCACGGCTACGCTTTTTTCTTCATGATGATTTGCTACTGTCTGGCTTTTCTCTATGCTGTCTTTGTCGTCCGGGATGTACATGACAATTTTGGCGAAAACACACAGGATCAACCCCCTGGAACGATACAATCTCCCATTCCAGATTTACTCCCTACAAATGTGGAAATACACAATGAGCAGCAGTCCGCCCTTCTTCCACGTTCCGATTCCCCACATTTGACACACAGTGACGAGGATGAAGATTTCAGAATTAACGACGAAGAGATTAATGAGATTGAGCATTCCATCAATGGAGTCCCTAATAAAAGCAATGGTATTCCCGCGGGAGATTCAAATGTTGAAAATAACCATTCAAGCCGCCCAAGTATTGGCAGTGGAGAGAGCAGTAACAGCAGCAGCAGAAACAGCAGTGCACGTAATGACGACTCAGGATCCGGATCCGGACTTGAGGATGAGCGAAGAATGGTTTCCTCGAACAACCGACGAAGTAGAGAAAACTCGGAACTTCCTCTGGGCCCTGTCGTTAGAAATTCAAATAAGATTTGTGAGAACGAGTCGTGTTGCTCCACTTATTTTGGGGCTCGCCACTTTTTAGATGCGGTGAAAACTGCTTGGAAGAAGCGGGAGGATAACAAGCGACTTTATTTGAATCTTGTCATTGCAGCCGGATTTATTACCATGATGATCACAGCTGGTGAGATACACTTCAATGATTTCTTTTTCCTCTTATGGCTTTATTTTCTAGGCATACAATTCTATTTTCATCAGGAGCAAGTTTTTGCAGTCTATAACTACCTAATCTTTCTTGCTTGCTAAAAGGCTCAAAGGTATTTGTGTTCCGTCCGACGGATTTCTTTCTTTCGCTCTCTGATAGAGTAGTAGTCGTAGATAATTTGTGGTATGTATTATTTTGCTCCTGACTGTGAACGAACGAATGAAATGATTCTTACTCTCTGATCATAAACATATCAGAGATGAAAGGGAAAAGAAAACCAGGCTACCTATAAGAATTTAGATGTATCCACCTATAAAAATCTTATCTCTCTAGTCAAAAGTAATTTAGTACTTTAATAGTCGCTCCTGGTGAGTATAATCCATTTGGAACGATATAGTGAAAATATAGCTCGACAATTTTGTATATAGACAGAGTAAAACCACAAAAATCCCAAATTGTCAATTAAGAAGAATTTTCTTGTTTTCATGTCTAGACTCTCTAGCATTGTGGTTTTCTGTCGGATAAATTCCGATTCCTACCACAGAAAAAAAAACAAACAATCATCAGAGAGTTTTTGCAAGATTCATTCCCTGATAAAGATGCAAACATCCATGTTGGTTAGTAAACTACACCAATGTTACCATTGTCATGTAACAAGAAAGACGTAGCTCAACTCGATAGCAGTAATTGCATCTCGCTTTCCTTTGACCAGATTGATTTAAGTAGCACTGGAACAAAAGTTTCCACCTCGATCATTACACGCCTCGCAGTAGTGCCAACCCTACTTTTCCATTAACCCTATCTCTCCCTTATTTAATTTTTCCTGAGGAAATTGAGATCTGTTGTTGCAGAATGGAGATGAGGTCACCAGGTGATCGTGTAGAAAAAAATCTAGAACTATTTGATTCAATTTTTACAATAGATGCATATCTAATTGACTAAATCTCTGGAAAAACTTTCACTATTGACTGTTTTGAGGATTTTTACTGTGGAGGCATGAGGTGTCATGTCATGACTCATGACACTACAGCAGTGTGAACAACTCCTGTGAATTACCTACAAAAGAACATTGCACCACAGAATTCCCACAATGCACATTTTCCGTCATGGTGTTTATGCTGGCTTATTGTTGTACAGATATAGCCATGTGTAAGCTAAGCTGTTTTTTAAGCTACATTTCTGCACATGTACTAAGTACGTACCTAAATACATACCCAAATGGCATTGCACTTGACTGTTTTTGTACTCTGCAGAGTTCATTACATACCAATAAGTTTTTGGTTTGCCTCAGGGCGGCGAATGAACTACAGAAATAAAATTCATGTTTTTTCATTAGTCCATATTACCTGTATAAGTACCAATAATCTTTACTGTAATGCAAGTAAGAACCTGAAAGGGAAAATTATATGCTTAATATCATTATTATTATCATTATATAGACAGAGATGTTCTGACAGCCAGACGAATACACGTACGTATTTAAGTACGTCACAATACCTTTTTTCTGCATGAGAAATAGTTGAGTCGGGAGTGATAATAATATAGAATCATCGTTATATAAGCAATTATTAACGAGTCAGGTTATTTTTACTATAATACTATTCATTCATGAAGTTTTGACATCATGATTTATTCAACCTATTCTTAGATCTTTAAAAGATGCAAAGAAAATCAAAATGAAACAATGAAGGGAGCTTTTATTCAATGATCTCAAAGATGTTCGCTTGGGTCGGCACGTTTTACGCTTCAAGACTCCCCCGTCTCTTTTTACCCACAATATTGATTTTCCGTTGAGATACTTTTAACCATATCTTTAGTCTACAGATACTTTTCAGCTAGATTTTCCGTAAAAAGCAGACTAACAATGTTCTTGAGATAATCCTCCTACATTTGTTCTCTAATCACTTTGATGGAAGATCTAAGTACCATTTGGCCGAGTTGTAGTTACTCTATTTACTCTGCTATCCTTATTCTCTCTGCTTGGGAGTAAGAGTAAACACAGGTTCTCAAATAGCAGGGCATTTCACTCATGAATGCAATTTGATAGCACGATGGAAAGTATAAAGACTCGTTTCACTACCTATTTTAAGCAAACAATAGAGGCTAGCAAATATTATTTTCATGCAAAATGGGATGAGCACAGCCCACTGTATCCCAACAGTCTGCCCTAAAATAGCTATCAAAATAGTATTATATGGACCGTTCATTTTCCATTGTAAAGAAGCCACTCACTTAGACTCACTATCAAAGAACTTCTTCAGCCAAGAAAATTAAAAAATGGATAAAGCCCTTTTAATTTACTTACAGAAAGATCTCTTTATGCTGGCTTACCTTACAAGAATAATATGAATAATTTTTTGATTCAGAAACAGCAACTCTATATACATTTAGATATCTGTCATAGCCAATACATTAGACCAGACAATTCAAGGACACTTCAAAGCTACATGGCCATTTTGGTCGCTCAAATTCTCTAAAACAATTCATTGACCTATGATTATAAACCATTGACACTAATCTAACGTTGTGAGTAGCTTGTTTGTTTTGCCTTAAAGATAATTAAGAGTCCAGCCACTCACTATACTTTACTACCTTTTTGTTGGTATTATTAATTTCACTTTTATATGGGCATATTAACATGTCCTTGTTAAAAATTAGCAATTCAATTATTGAGGCGGTGCTATACTTACTATTATTATTATTATACTATTATATTAGGTTAAACTTTTTCTCCCAGTCTATCAAACATAATGAAACTTCTCCTCAAGCTAATTTACTTAAAATATTATAACGAAGCCAATTTATCCAAATTGTGCGTCAAAATTGGTTAGCCAAATTTAACGTTCATAGTGTCGTCAATGATTAGGCTGGTTGATGAATTGGCTACGACATATACATCTTTGGTCGAACCTCCCTTGAGATGAGAATATAATGACATTTTGAGACATCTCTCAAGTTCCGACTTTCGAGGTCACTATTCCATTCCGTTGTCATGTTGTGGAAAAAAGTAAAAGAGTTATAGAATAAGTTGTTTCGCTTACTTAGTGCTCATGTAATAATAGTTTCAGTCTCTCTCCACTGAAACTTCTATAGTTTCAATTTTCAACCTATCGACGCGACGGCAACAATTTCTTTCAACAACTGTTAACTCAATATTACAAGTTCATAATATTTTTCTAAAAAAGTTTTAGTTTTCCTTTGTGCTTCATTCTAAAGCTATTACGAAATGTACGGATTTAAATTGGCATTATATGCATAGAAAATTGTTAAGCTTCAATCTTCATTGATACATTGTATATAATGAATTATATTGTATATAGTCATAACTATATATCGATATCATTTATGTAAGAAATATTTATAATTAAGTTAGCAACTTGGTGAAAAGTATATCTGCGCAATTTCTGCATTAATTGCGTAACAATCTGATTTGTGACACTGACACAACTATTATGTATTTGGCCTAGCGTGGAACATGATATTCATTCAGCCGGTTTGTTTTTTCTATATACGAGATTTTGTTTTTATTTAGCACATGAACTAACAATGGATAGAATATCTTTTAGACATAATACTATTAATAATAGTTGTTATAGCTGTTTGGGTAGCCTTTGGATCACGTTTGTATGTACACACAAGTGTAGTGTAGCATAATATCAGAGTTTGCTGAATGCCTACAGATAAAGATATTTTAGTATGATAAAGCCTAACCCCAACTGGCTGCTGGACTGAAACCAAGGCCATGAGGGCACTGGGATTCATTGACAAGTCATTTATATACATCAGTACTGATAACGAGACCTTATTTCATTAATGAAACATCAATCTGTGTACACAGCACTCATTTACTCACTTCACTTCTACTTACTACACATTTGCAAAATAAACATGTCTGTTTTCAAAACGGAGAAGTCATCGAGAATGTATGAATTGTATAGTAACATAGTAATACATTTCTACCACAGACTACTGCAAATACCTTTTGATGTAGAGTAGTTAACAGATATGTTTTGGATGTAAAGAGTTTATATACAAATGTTAAATGCGCATAGAGTTGAGTCTTGGGTACACAAAGTAGTTACCATTACACAAGTTTCGCCCGACATTTACAGTAAAAACCGACACTATGACATTTAGGTGAACTACGATATTTACAATTACGTAGGAAGAGTTTGCCGTTTGGCTCAAGGCGAAATGCCTAAAGTTGTAGATACTTTTATTAATTAAGGAGGGGTTGCTGATGGGCAGTTTGAGAATACTCAAGTCAATGCATTAACAGCCACAATTTTACACCTACCGAAACTTTTCTAGCTTTTCAAATAGTTTTCAGATTACTTTGTAGTTGTAGGAAACTCAAACTCACCTCCCGACACAAAGCAATTTTTTTAGCCTCAGATTCTCTGTAGCATAAAATCCTATTTTCAAGGATAGTTTGATAGCAATAAAATAAACTATTGAGATAGCAAATGTATCAAAGTGTCTCACAATGCCCATCAGCACATCTCCTTAAAGTCACTCAACTTTCAGGCTTGCTCGTGCCCGTAAACAAAATCTATTGCGATTTTATATTAATGTCCGTTAATGATTATCCTTGCATGAATTTATGGGATTCTTGACTCTTGTGATGAAAGTAATTAAGATCCTTCATATCTCTGACAGACGTAGCTAATAAAATAGGACTGTCGAGGTTAACACTATGAACTTTTTTGATGAGAACCAAGTGTCAAGTTTACGATAACCACTGTTATCTTCTTCAGGCCAAAAATATTAAAATTTACAGCGTTTTTTACTACTTAATAGCATATTGATGAGAAAAAGCAAATAAATCCCAATCAATAATTTTAGGTATGTGTTCGCTCCTGCTGTGAAATCACTCTGTACAGTAATAGAGAGTAACAACATTAAAATGATGGTTATTCTTATCGCATATCACATTGATGACCATCTAGTACAGATAGAACGCTAAAGTAGAATGGAATTTATTTTTTATTATATTTGCATCGCACCTTTTGGTATCATAATGTTTATCTACTTTCTACAGCAAGACCAAAAGTTACCTAACACAGTCCCTGACATGTAAGTTTGTCATTTTCATTGCTGTGACTCTCAGTATGTGTTTATGGACTACCAAATCACAAGAGTCCTGTTTGTATAATTTTCGTCGCTAAAATAGCTTTTGTAAATAACCAATACGGATGACTGACAGATTAGTGAATAGATAGCTAAATATCAAAGTTTATCCATGTGATGATAATTTTCAGGATCATGCTACACTCCAACATTTTCATAAAAGGAGTCCTCATCACCCAGTAATAACTTGTATACCCATATATAGGTATACAAGATTTTTTTCGTTTAATTCTATTCAGGTCGGTCATTACTATACTATAGAAACTGTACATCATTGTATCCGTTAGTAGTATGTATAAAATATGACGTAGTTTGTGAGCTCTACTCCTTTTGATCTTTCAGCTGCGATTGATAACGCAACGACTCCTAATAGTTTAATGTTTTAAAATTGCCAGCGTAGTTTCATTCAATTTATTTCGATACTCAAAATGACTAATTCATTAGTCAAACAATCTAGGTCTCTGATGATGGGCTAAAGTATCCTAATGAAAATACTTGATCCTACGTAATTAGTAATTATTAGTTACGTCATTGGCATACTGGTACTTAAACATTAAACATAAGTGTTGCCACATGATGAACAACTGGCTACTTTAACGTGTTTCAAACATATTTTTATGTCGCTTTGAATTTTTATGTCAAATACACGAGTTCACAAATAATATCTTGACCACAATTATGGAATCGTTTTCACCATTTAAAAGCATGCTATGAGATTGGAGGGTTAATTAACTATTTACTAACAATTTAGCCATAAGGAAAGGTTGGTCTCTGTTATGTATTTAGTGTAACATTTATTCAATTAATTGATTGCAGAGTGATGAAGCGAAATAATTGTATATATTCTATTAGAAGTAGCAATTTGCGTTAATCTGTCTGTGTCTACAGCAGTATTACGTAATTCAGTAGTATAAGACACAAAACGATGTCAATGTCATGTTTTAATTTAAACTGCAGTGAGAAATTTACCTCGCCATGGCTAGTAATTATTTATTTCCCTTGAAATGCGAAACGTGTAATCGTAGCAAATTGGGCACAGGAGGAGCGAAAGATTAATGACTTATTATGAGATGTCGGACGGTTTGTTTGGTTAAAATAGAGTAAGCCATAATAAAGTGCAGTCATGCAACCAACGTGCAATTAAATTGCACAAAGGGAAAATATGTCCTTTAAATGGTGCTTAATAATTTGTTAATTGTCTTTTCAGGTGAACTGGACGTGGCATACTTGTTTGCAAGAGATACTCCTTTAAAGTGGAGCTACCCTACATACTCGTACTACTTCGGGATTAAATACGGTCTGGGGGCTTTCAGTCTTCTTTTGGCAATGCCACTTCTCCAGAAATTCCAGTTTCCAGACACAACAATTTGTATCATAGGCATAATTTCCAGAATGGCCGGTTTGGCTCTCTATGGTCTCAGCTATAATTCTTACATGTCATTTTGTGGTGAGTTCGCCCAGAGCTCTTGCATAAGTAATATTCGCAGGGGCATCCCTAACCTACACAATGTAGACCAAGTACGATTAATGAATTATTTTTTGTTCACAGTACCAGTTGTAGCAGTATTCAGTTTTTTTACTATCCCTGCTGCCCGGGCATTACTTTCCAAATTGGTTGCACCATCCGAACAAGGTAATTTGGTGATTCTATGAAGATTCGATCATTTCATTAATAAGTAAAAACTACATTTTGCAGTATTTCTTGGTACTAGCTTTGTTCTAGGCAGTTCTCGCTGCCTATCTTGAACTTGAAATTAATCACCTCAGATCTTGGAAATTTTTCCCTCATTATTAAAAAGAATTCTTTGGAATTTTCCTGTTGGCTTTTTAATTAGAAACTATGGTTAATTAGGAAAATATTGTACAGTTAATCGCAAAATGGCACATCATTAACACATTTGAAGTTATCTTTTGAAACTGGATATTTCTAGTATGTACTTACGTTACGGAATGTCGAGAATAGAGAAACTTGTGTGGAATTGAAAGTTTGCTTCATTTCCACCAAATTGAACAGCTTTTATTAGACTAATTGTCAACCTTGTTATATGTATAGCGGATTCTAATTAAGTAGATATGATAATATAAACATATAATATTTTTGTATGTGATATAAAAATGTGTTCGCATCTGCTTCGTACAAGTTAATTGAAAGATTGTGATTTGCGATGCATATGAAGACTATAGACATCAAAAAGTTCAAAGTGCAGAAATTCATATCTTTATAATTAAATTTATGTCTGATTTGAATTGAAAACAAGTAAATAGATGATTTTGATTAGTCTACATGTTCAAGTATCTTTTTATCAGCGATTCTACAAAAAATGCACTTGTTAAATATTGATGTTTTACATGATTGAATGCATTGGACTGTTCAAGGTTATTAACTACGTAATTAGCGACTATATTTATTGAGCCTCGTTTCCTTCGCTGTCATTTTTATGATGATCATTGTCAAATAATGCAATTAGTTTATTTTTAATTGGAAACTATTCAAATGTTTAGATAACTAACGTCGAACAATACGTAAATGGATAGTTTGACTTTCTGAGAGCGGGTGACCTAAATGTTTGTAAAAAGTGCAAATGGAAACATCCATGCAATGCATGACTGATCATCACAGAAAACCCTATTTTACATTAAATAAACCTGAGACTTAATATAATAATAAATAATTTGCAGTAGTAGTTATATAATTTGGGATATGTTTCAAGTATCCATTGTTTACTTTCTCTCCGTTAATTGTTTATCCGTAGTATAATTTTATGTCAGCGTAAAGCACAGGAAGGAATTTAGGATTTGAGTCCGGAGAAACTTTTTCCGTGATTTTTCATCTCGCAATCAAAAGTCCATAGAGCACAGGAAGTTAGGTTTGAATGTAATCTAATTACTGTAATAATATTATGCATGGGGCTTGTAAAGTTGGAACATTCTATCCAATTTTTTCATAGAAAGTGCAAGGTAAGTGATTCTTAGTAGTTCAGTTAATCAAGTTATGCTTACTGAATTGAATTACAGAGGCCTTGGAATAACGGAATTTAGTAATGACAAATATTTTGCTAGGGAAAGCAATTTGTAAATGGTTCCCGAGTTTTTAATTGCATAATAAATAACACTATTTGCGACTAGGTCATATTTTATTACTGTAAATAGCAATTGTATGGCGCAATGAATGATTTAGTTATCTGATACAAGTTTCAACCTTGGATAAACATCCAATTTAACGAGCTATCTGTACGAAATGAATGATTGCTCGTTTCGCATCTTCTGTGATCCTGAATATTACTGACATAGAAGAAAATGGTTTTAATGATATAAAATTTATGCCTTACAGGGAAGATGTTCGCCTTCGTTGCCATCATGGAAGATTTGTGCACTCTCTTCGCCTCCATTCTTTTCAACAGCCTCTACCCTTTGACCAGACCCATTTTTCATGGATTCATTTTCGTTTTGGCTGCTGGTCTCTTGATCATTCCTGTTTGTATCATGTGGTGAGTTTATTTCTGTATCTAAGATGATAGGAAAGAAGTGAAAAATAATAACCAAAAGGTACTTATCCAAATAGAAAAATGCTAGTGCGTGTTTCCGAATTCGTGTCAGAACTCCATTTATTACCTGCAATAAGTTCTAATACTTCCTGCCTCCTTCTTCTAAAATCCTAATAGTACGACGTAAATAGCTTTCGCTCCATTACACTTTTTTGTATCAAGAACGAGTCTAAAATGTTACATAAAATACATAAAAGTTTCTCTACATAATTCAAATAACGAGATTGGCCTCTCCCTCCAGCGAATACTTAGCATTAATAAAAATTTCCCTTTTTTCTTTCCGTACAAGTCAAAGAGAATCTCAGATGCAGATTCTGTGTATGTAACAATGTAAGAAATGGATTTCAAGATATCTTTTAGACTTCTAAGTATTTCCTACCATTATTATAAACAAGAACATGATATCCCAGTTTGAGTGCTATGGCTTCTCAGAGATGTTGAGAGACTATCGATTTGCTTTTCTATGTTGCTACTTTTGACGTAATTGTACACTACTTCCCTGCGTGCTCTATTCCTAAGATTTAGATATAATATTTCTGGAAAATAGCTAATATTGTGTAGATCCAGGGAAATCTTTCTAAAGCTCAGATTCAATAAGAATATCTCAGGACTCAGCACAAACACCATAATAATAAATATAGTGCAAAGATACATGTAATACGATAGGACAGCTTTTGATTAATGTTGATGTTCCCCAGTGCTATAGATCATGCTAACATCACAACGCACTTTTCATGCTTCTCATGCTATATAACTATTACATAAATGCATACTCATAATTACATAAGCAGGTATATAGTACGTATCCATTTTCGTACTTTTTATGTCCTACACAAAGGTGGACTTTTATTTCTTAGGTGAATAACCCAAGAAGACACATTTGTCACAAATGAAAACATAATACATTTTATAATAATTACCTACTCTTTCATAAAGGTTAATACCTTCCCAGTCTAAGAAGCTTTTCTACTAGTTTCTACCAGTATTTTTCATTTACTAGCTTTCAACATTTCACCCCACCTTAAAAGGTTTAGATGTGAAAATAGACACACACTAGCAGATATTATGAGTTATGAAACACCTAAGCACTAGATTACAATTTGAGTTACAATGTGGGCTTGAAACTTCCTGGCACTGCAAAATCTGTAATTCAAAGAATTTCAATTAAATCAGTAGGTTGTTAATCTCACTCACATCAATGGGTACCAAAATAATTTTATTTTAGGTGCGTGAGAAAGGATACCGGGTAAAAATAAAATTCAATAGCTCTCTTACGTGAAAGGATTTTAGCACTTTTACAGAAAATTATATTTTCGTGTCTATACATATTTAGATCACTAAGTGCGTCATAATAATTGTATTTGGTATTATTATGATTTGGGGAGATGGCTTGAGTGAGTCCTTTAGTAGGTGGCTGTCATAAAGGTTGAAGTAGTACAATCCAATTTGACTTTGAATGCATTTTATGGGGACAAAGGTGGCTGACAATGAACAAACAGTTGAAAAGCGAAACGACAGTTTTCTTTTACATGCAATAGTGCTTATTGTATTCATGTTATTATCTCCTTAAGTAGCACAAATTTAACAATGGGAAGCAGGGAGTACCTACTTATCATGTACACGACAGTCATTACTAACTGTTTCTTTGTACTACATAAATATTATGATAATGACTTTTTCTATCTAATCGAAAGTACCAACATTATGCATTTCTATTGAACATTGCGCTGGTTCACAAACGTGCCTTTTCAGATAAAATGACAATGCCCTACATTTCATGAACGATATCTTAATGATTCTTTTCCCCATTTCGTACTCACTTTTTGCTCTACGCAGAAAAACTATTAGCTACCTTTTTACTGTTCGTGTCAGTCCTTAATTTTTCCTTTGAATTCCCATTAGTATTTCCAAGATTTAGTATTTGCGACTAAAAACATCAAAAGTATGACAAAGATTAAAGCAAATGAGGGGGCGTATGAGGCAATTATGAAGGATTATGTAATAATTGGAACTTTACGTGAATGATTAATTAGTTTGTGTAATCTAAGCATGAATTACATTATGAATTATGTCATGAGAGTGTGGAAATAACTTATTTTATTGGGGTTGTTGTGCAGGTATGTGGGAAGGAGACTGAAGAAGCTGTCGCTATATGAGGCACAAGGGTATGAGACTGCTTCCTCCGTGGAGCCATCGATTGAGAATCATGGGACGAGCTGCAGACGATCTGTCATAGCTGCAGATGAACCTTAGCCCTTAAAGTTAACTATTGCATAATATTATTTATAATTAAGTTAGTATATACCTATACCACAATTTTATTAAAGTTTGCATATTACACCATATATAGCATACAGATTATTATATTACCATGACTTATATAGTTTATACATCCCTCTATAGGCTATAGTTATATATACGTGGACATATTACCTAACTGTAGGTTGACATTTATTATGTTGTTTGATAGACACAGTTGATTAAGATGCTGTGTCTAATCTAAGTAGACCCATTTATTTAAGTGGGTGTCAATTTTATTATGTTGAACCATTTTCTTATCGCTTCATCCTGGAGCAGAGAGTGTAAAGGATTTCATTTCAACTCAATACAGAAATCAACAAGACAGGGTTAGATTATTCGTCTGTAGCATAAATACTAATAATATACGTATATAGTAGGTACATTTATGTTGTTCATGTAATTGTACTTACGCTAGGTACTTACACCTATTTATTATAAATGTGTAATCAACATTTCAATGTGCTACTAAATGTATACTTAAACGTTCTATGCTTGACAATCTTTCAATATCGGGAGCTAAATGTTTAATATTACATAATGAATCCTCCAATAACAACTTCGCATCCATTTCCAAGAATTTAAGGTATGAAAAGTAGCTACGCAATGTCGTAAATACGTAGAAATGCTTAATTGAGAGGGTATAAATTGTTGTTTGTGTATTTGAGTACTTCTAAGGCTCTTAAACATAGCTGCTTTTTGTATAGGAATTATAAGGCCAATTATGTTCCATATTTAGATTGATGTGGGTCTGGAGGATTCTGACGTAGTTTGTTGTTGCCTGTGGGAAATTAAATATGAATGTCATCCCAATATTTCTGGAACTCCTGGAATATTATATTACTGTAAATTGGTGTAATGGTGTCTTCTAAGCTAAAGCGTGGTATTATTCGTAAAATATTCTTGTGAAAGTTGCAGTCAAATGATGCAGCTAAATAGAATAAAGATGAATACGGAGAATATAAATAATGGGTAATCCGTTTGTAAAATCAAATTCATCAAGGTAGATTATTTATTTGCTGCTTTTGTACTGTGCAACTATTTAACATTAGTGATGAGAGAGCCAAAGGAATCAAGAGTAGAATTAGATAATATTATAATGATGGTTTTGTAGTGAATCATTTGCTACATATACGAAACAACATACTGTGAGCTAATTATGTATAGGGTGTTTGACTTTAACTACCATCAGACATTCATCCCAGCTACAGGAAGTAGCATATTTGACTTTGACATGATTCATTGGGGAGAAATTCCAAAGTTACATTGTTATAGATTGATGATCTAATCTAAATTGATGATTTCTCATAATTAACTCTTAAAACCGTGGTTGAAAATAATAATATGTTAAATATATTGTTTTATGGCCAGGAAAACCCAGAAATTTTGAAAATTGACAGATTTTTGGAATTTTTAGTGATTTAAATGAGCAATTAATTTGAAATGTTTCATCATTATGTAACTGTAGAATTGGCCTTTTGAATGGTATATGCCAGATGCTACTTTTGGTTAGTTGGTACTAGTTTGGTGAGAGTTAAAGTGAAATACCGTATTTAGGTACGGAAACTAAGTAAATGTAATTGAGAATATAGTTGCGACTTATGGACTTGATGTTTACAGTACCTACAAAATCTATGTAAGATATTTTGTGTAGCTATTAAATGAATGACAATTGTATCCTATGTGTAAAATTGAAAGAAAACGTAGAAAAAAACTGGGAAAAGTAATTCATAGACTTGAATGTGTTTTTTGAATGTTGATAGAAATTGCCGAGGTCCAAGCAAACCACAAAACGACGGCTCATGTATTTACATCAAAGACTTATTGATCAAAATTATGAAAATAATGATTTCCATTACTTTATAGAATCCGTAATTAAATAGAGTACTAATTGCTTTGAAAGGAACATACACACAAGACTTCAGCTTAAAGCTATCACGAAACTTGAATTTAACGAAACTACAAAAACCATGAAATTATACCGAAAAGTCTGACAAGCCGTGTATGAAATTTTGTATTGTACTGAGGAGTTAATCTGATAATGAAGGAAAATATAAATATCGGCTATTGTTTGTGCGTGATAGTTTGTAAGTTTGTTAAATTAATTTCCCTGTGAGATAGATCTCCTGCTTGTTGCTCATTATTTAATTATAATTTGCAACTTGAACTGTAAAGCTTAATAATTATTTACCTGTAAAATCAATTACAAATGACTTGACTGCTATCTCTAGATTTATTAGGGTACTATTTTACTACTTATTGTTACAAATTGTTGCATCTTTAATGTTTTCATAGTTTTTTTGCTTTTTTGCAATGATCATTATACAAGTAGATAAACAAATTGACGTAGTAATAAGTAAAATTGACGGACAATGCAAATCTACTATAGTGTAGATTCTAAATAAACTGATGCATAAATGTTATTCATTATGCTACTTATAAGTATAGAGATGTAAGTGTAAGCATAAGAAAATTAGTTGCAAAATTGCATGATTATAATATGATAAGGTATATACAATAATATATGTGTAAAAACCAATTTCAAATTATCATGTATGTAATTAGTATTATTTGAGATGAATTATTGTAATTTATAAGTTCAAGAGAGATAGGCCGTGTAGAGCCATTTATTTTCTGAATAATCGATAATTATATTATAAATGAATATTCTGTATCTATAACTATTTACGGTTTCAACAACAATGCATAATAAATTAACTGATACTTTACGTTTGTAAATACTAATAACTTAGTCTATATAATATGTCATAATACAAATATAAATGGAATAAATCATCTTATTGATTTTCGATTCAATGTTACCCCTAAAATAATATCACAACTCCATTTTATTCCTTTTTTCATCTCTTAGTATTAGAATTGTAAAGTTTACGAAGGTATAAATCCTTTGAGTTAGCTTTTAAGCAAATAAAAATCAAATTGGCTGTGGATTTACTCCAATCCAACCACATCATCACATGATCCTATATAAATACTTTATTTATATATTTCTGTATAGGAAGAACCTGCAGCATAATCCTATCCTACCCACGCTCACGGTTAACATCATCCTCAGCGGATAACGTTTGAAACAATAGTCTTTTCACTTCTATATTCCATGTACATCATTGTAGTTTTTGCTAAGCCTGATTTTTGCAATATTTAATAAAATATTTATAGGAGACCCTGAAAGAAAATGAGATAATGCAATTTCATTTCCATGGGTGAAACCAGAAACGGAAGTTAAAGGTCTAATGAGAAAACAGATCGTATAGGCCAAGAGGGTGAGGTAAGTAACATCTGAAGGCACTGAAATATGAGACTACAGAAACGAATGCATCTCATGAGTGAAAGTCTCTTGGCTACTAGTGAAAGTTTATACTAATAGCTAAACCGACCTGAAGGAAAATACAACTGCAGCACAGTCAGGATAAAAAAGTGGACAAAATAAAATTATCAACTTGAATGCATGTGTTCAACAGGGTATTTGATTCTCTATGATCTCTTGCACATTCGTCGAGTAAATGATACCGAAGTGAAATGAAATTATATTATATTCAAGGTTGCTAGCCATAGAAAAAGAAGCCGTATGGAAAGGATTATTAAAACAGTTGCAATATTGTGTTTTACGTACTTACGAAGAATACGTGATGTTTTTGCATTGGTAATCATAATGGTACATTTTATTTGAAAACATGTTATTGTAATCCAAATTGTGGTGAAAGAAAACTTTTGCAATGAAATGCATCTTCTCTGAATCAATATCCTACACGGGTCTGACGTAAATGGCGATTTTTTATTTCATTTTTCATAATTATCCTACCAAGGATATTTTAAATACCTTTTCTTACACCATGTGGGCGTTTAAAGGTTTAATAAATTCTGCAAAGTTTTGAGAGAAAGAAAATGTGAGGAAATTAGCTACATGAAGTGTTTAAATTGTGAATACTTAACAATGAGATAGGATGAAGCCTTCGATAAGGTATTTTTTGTAGTTGGAGAATGTGGATGACCTAGACATGTCAAATTAAGTAAAAAGATTCGATATAAAAATTAAGTGGTTTATTCTGCGAAAAGGGAAAAACACTTTGAGGTGGGGGGTTGACTAATTCAGGTTATACGGTATTTGATCTACTGCACTCAACGTCAGTATCCATTACAATTTTACAATGCTTCCTTCCCCATTTCATGTCTCGGAAGACAGAGAAGATGTTCCAAAGTTAACCATTACAGCAAGTTATCTCTGAATGCAAGCACATAGTTACATAGTAAATGCATTCATCTCAGTTTTATCCTTTTGGGTAAAGTTTGCTAACAGAAATAGCCTAGCCATTGTAAAGTGTGCAAAATATCCTGTTTTCCTCAATAAAAATATTTATGCGATGAAACTTGCTGCAATTTAGAAAGCAAAACACACAAGCCAAAGTATATCACGAAATCATAAATATCTGTAGGGGGCACTCTGAGATATCGTTATTACTTTCGGTCTAGAATGAATAGTATCGCAACAAAAACACGGAAATGAAACATTGCATCAGTATTTCTTTTATTCTCGGTTGAAATTATTTGAACTGTGAACAATTCCTAACCCAGAGATCAAATATTTATTATTGAAAGCTCCTTTCAGTCTGATTCACTCATCTAAAAGAAAGTCAACTCAAATTCAATTTCTAAATCTATCGCTGGAGTAAACAAAATATTCAGTCTATGCAGAATAGCAAACAAAAAATGAAACCAGTGAATGATGTCAACCATGTCAGTCTACTTCAAATTGAAAAGTAAATATATATCAACCTCTTGAAAATAATGCTTGTTTTCGCTAGCAGTGAAGCTGATAAGCATAGAATAAAATAAAACTTGCTTCTCAACTATCTGCATGCATTAAATTGAATAAAGTTGCGAATTATGATAAGCATGAGAATTAGTAATTAGGATAAGTACAACGAGTTAATTAAGTATGGATCAAAGTCTGCAGAGAACATTCCCGATATCCTTTTAGCCTCAAGTTGATTAATAATGAAATTAATCGATCATCATGCTACAATTACTGCAATTGTAAATGTATTGCAAATATCTACAGGCAAATTATAGGGAATAGGACCATAATACCAAAGGACTTCCAGTTTCAGGCATCAATAAATTCCTCTTTGATACACATGTTAACCTTGATTATAGTAAATAATTGAATCTTCTGTATTCATTCCACAGCGTATCAAACAGGGTCAATAATCAATTCTGTAGTGCACTGCAGTCCTTGAGATATAATTGAGACTACTACAGATATACTCCAATAATGAATAAACCGCAAATTGTCATTTCAAGCATAGTCATACTTAGTAATTTGATACCTGGCATTGGGAGTCCTTCTTCTTCCCTGTTGTAAGTGTTGTATCAGTATATGGTAATTTCCATGATGAATTCTAGAGTTATGAGCCAAATACGTTTTTAATTAATTTGTTCTACTGCCGTTGGTGGAAAATTGGAAGTACCAACAAAACCAACCCACAAGGATTTACGTTATCTCCTGCCAGGTTCAAGTACATTGTTATTGCAAAACAGTAGAGTATTAAGTAAATATTGGAAAGATTACCATGCGATTAGCAGCTCTGTCCGCTACCACCTTTCAACCACAGTGCAGATATACAAACATGCGATGATCTTTTCTAGGAATAATCTCTACCTCTGGTTATGTGAATATAATTATTACTAATTAATTGAAATTCCTAAGTACACAAATCGGTAATCTTATGAGCCTTTTGCCAAGCTGTGGATCTACAAAGTCCTAAAGTTCAAACTCGCCCCAAAAAATGTCTCTATTTGCCAATATTATGCCATTGAATACGATAGATATAGTTGACTCTTGTGTGCAATGCTAACTGATTAATTCTTAATCGTACATGATAAAATAGCAGATTAACAGATTTTATTTTAATTACCAATCAATTCCAGGTTGAAGCTCTTTTTAAAATGCGAAGGTATTTATTCCTCAGCACAGATCAATTTCTATTCATTTGCCAATTCGGCCATAATATTTTGTTAGTTGTTGCAAACTGACATTTCATCATCATGAAGCTGCTTTTAGCTGTTTTGGCGTTGGCATCTTTGGCTTCTGCTTTGCCAGCAGACAAAGGTATCAAATCCTAAATTTTTTAAATTTATTTTTAGCAATATGTCGCAATAATAAGAATGTTCACTGATTCACTGTTCTTCCGAAGCACTTCCTGGGCAAATATTTAATATTTACATACCTGTTGTAACGTCACTTTTATATAACCTGTACTATGGTATTTTTATAAATATAAAGACAAAAGAGTATCTATTGTTGTCATTTGTAAACAGCACCGACGAAAAAGATGGTCTGTTACTTTGGGAGTTGGGCTGTTTACAGACCTGGAAATGGAAAGTTTGATGTGGAATCTATCGATCCCCATATTTGCACACATTTGATCTTCGGCTTCACTGGAATTTCTCAGTCAGGAGAAATAATGGTACTTGATCCATACAATGAATTGGAAGAAGATTGGGGTAGAGGTGAGTGGTAGAAAGCCTAAAACTTCAATTTACTACGAAAAATTATGAAAAATTGAATTGCCAGCTACGTCTATTTTCACCTGACCCGTTTCTATGTCTTCTTTAGGTGCAATCAAACGTTTCACCAACTTGAAACTTCGGAATCCTAGTTTGAAGACAATTGTTGCCATCGGAGGATGGAACGAAGGTTCAGAGAAATACTCTCGGGTACATCACCAATCCTAAATAACATTACACTACACCTACCTGAAAATGTAATCATAACATGTTTTTGTATCCGTCCAGATGGCTAAGACTTATGAAGGGCGTCGTCGTTTTATCAACAGTGTCGTCCCTTTCATCCAAAGATTCAACTTTGATGGCTTTGATTTAGATTGGGAATACCCAGCTAATCGTGAAGGCTCAGCTCCTGAGGATAAGGTAACTAGCCTAATAAATTATTATGAGAGATAGTCCAAAGTCCAATGTATGTAAAGGCAAAATCTTTACACCACACTGGAGAAGACTCATAAATGCATCATTGTGTCTGGGTTGTCGGTGAGACCGGTTTTCATCCAGTTAGTATTTCTTCTAAAATTAATTTCCAACAAAAGTTTTCAGTCCAGAATAGCTTTCACTAATCAATAGGAAGCTGTTTAATTTCAGGAGCTAGATTGAAGGTGTGGTTATGGTTATTTAGACACGCTCAGCAGGAATCCCTACATATTTCAAACAAGCTTCTTTGCTTATTGGCGAATTTCCACTTCAACGCAGTTTTGATAATGTCATGTCCATTTTGCCTTTGGAGGTGACTTTGTAAAAGAAAGTGCAATCCAATAATCCAAACTTTCTATTTTAATATTTTGACATCATAAGAAACTTTCACCGATGGCTTTTCAACCTTTTCAATGCGTAACGGATTGAAGAGATGATTAAGAGGAGAAAAGTTTCTTATAGTGTCTGCAGATAAAGGGAGAATTTGTTGCTGCTGCGCTGATGTGTACTTATTATTAGATATTGATTCTCAGCTATAGGATGCTTATTTTCAATTTGTTTGATTGATGAATATGCACTACGCCGTGATCTACTTAAGTTTTGCAAAGTTGGGTCGAGTTCTAGGGCTGTAGTAAATAATTCAACAACCATGCACTGATCACCTATACCTATGTTTCATAAAGGGAGAAAATTACAGTTTGATAAAATTACAAATTATTATTACGCTAATGGTCTGTATAACTCGTAAACAAAATCGTCTTAAATGTTTACGTTTACATTACATACATCCGCTACGGATAACTATTTTAAGCTTCTTATCTATTGTGTAGTCGTGTGATAGTGGGAGGGATAAAATACTTACCTGTATGTAGGCGTTTGTACCTACGGCGATAAGAGCTCATAAATCCCCATGAATCTACTTTCATCTCTACCCAAATAGACTTTTAAACGGAAGAAATCATTAGGGTCATGAATGTGCTAGCATTTCTATATAGTATGTTTATTATGGACTAATTCACCCGCAGCATACCATACACTACTGATAACATAAAATGTTTAGTGAGACGTAGTTTGTTTTTCATTAAACAGTGGTACAACCAAAACAGTGGTAAATGAACCATGTATACTAGGAACGGGTAGGAGTAGTAACTTTGAAAAATATTTATTTCCACCAACTTGCATCTCTTAGTGAAATAATGACGTCATACAATTACTCGACATTAACATTTCAAAAACATCATCCATTGTACAGGAATAACTTTCACCTCAGGGTAAATACTATACTCGTTAGTATAGTTGCTTCTACTGTGTTCACTTTTGTCAATGTAACCCTTTTGGCCTACAGTACTATAGCTTCATTAACTAATAACATTCGTTTCGTATTAAATGTTTCATTTTGTATTCGACCATCCGTATCATCATGCATTCCTTAATCATCTGCAATATAACATTGTAGATATCTCATGTATGTGAAGTTCAATGGATGTAGCATTACGTCATCGTAAAACTATTTAACAATGATTTAACAGGAAGAGCCATAAATGTTTATACTTGACTTTGCCATAATAAGAATGGAAATAGACAAAAGCTAGCCCCTCAGTGTATAAAGTTCAATGAAAAAAGGGAAAATATTCCACAGAAAAAGTTCTTTGAGATCATTAAAATATAGAAATTAATGGTCTTGTTGAGAGAGAATGACGATATTTTCATTCATCAAGTAGTTCAACTTGTATAGTATCGTTATGCATTACATATTTTTACCAGTTTCATGGCCTTGGCCTTTCTGCATGTATTTCTAAATATTTTAATAATAAAGGGTATGTTCGTGTTTATGTATGTATGTTGTTATGTGTTAAAGTAAAAAGTTCAGAATGCTAGCCAAAACTTTTTTGGTTTTTTGAGATAAGTAATAATAATTGTATGTAATTGAATTTTCAGGAAAACTTTGCTTTGCTGGTTCGAGAAATGAGAGTTGAATTCGATCGACACGGATATCTGTTGACCGCAGCTGTGGCTGCAGGGCAGAGTACAATGGAAACGGCTTATGATATTCCAAGCATTACTAGGTAATTTCCTTCTTCACTAATTCTCTTTTGGTGTGATCACTTAACACAAACTAATCCAAAGTTGGCACTCTTCTGTGGCCAAAGTACTTTCTCCTGTGAAAGTTTAATTCAATACTGCAGCCTAATTCCTGCAAAGGGAAAACTATAGAGAAAAAGGGTGACAAAAAACAATTGGGCAGTAGTGATGACCATTGGGACTTCTGCTGTTTTAATGTTCTAATGGACATTAGGAAATTAGCACGGATCGCCAAATATCACGGATGTGGCTTGCCAGACATTGAATTTCATTGAACTCCGTCCGAGCTGCATGATGCCCTTTAGACTATCCTTTTATGCTCACTATACCATTTAATGCCAGCTGCTGTGTTGACTAATAACTTTTGCTCTATTTCATACTCGCTGATTACAGTTTTAATTGGCCTCTCTGCTTGTTCACTTTTTCCACTGTTCCACTCTTGCCCTTATTTTGTGTCCAATATTTATTATTATGTTTTTGTAGAGATTTTGATTTCATCAACGTTATGTGCTACGACTACCATGGAGCATGGGAAAAATTCACTGGACATCATGCTCCACTTTATGCCAGCCCTATAGTAGATTTTGACGACCACGTTCTTCTGAATCTAGTAAGATTTTGTTTTTTATTCTAATTTGAAAAATTTGATTCAAAAGGTTTCATCTTGTAAGATGCAAATTCAATAACAAAACATTTAATTAACTGAAAAAGGTTAACAGCAGGAGATTACGCTATGAATAGTTTTGAATTTTAAGCACTTTTAATTAATAATAGCGTGTGCATGAAAAGATGGTGAAGAAAATGAGAAGAGGTAAAGACACGTGTCAAAGTCCACACCCCAGAATCAAATGACCTTTTCTTGACATCACTCAATTTAGAATTACGAGTAGGCACCTGTGTGTTTACAATGTTTACGGAAATTAATCCATCTATAAGCAGTTATGCATGCATATAGTGTTACAGTAGTATACTGTAACATACTCATCGAGAACACCAATGTCAAATGGGTCTAAGCAACTATCGTTTGATTATCAACATTGCTTTCACCAACACGTGATTTTAGCCAACTTTTCCTTTCATGTACACCATAAAAGACTCAATTTCGTAGCAGCAATCACAATATTGCACGGAGAAATATTTTGGTGTCCTTTGTGCAGATGAAAGCTTTTCCTACTACTGCATGGTGAAAATGGACTGTAGGATTGTTCACAAATCACTCTGCATAAATTATATAATTTGCATACGTAGTTTACAGAAGAGCTCTTACGAGCAGACTATAGTAAACCCAAGGATGGGACAATAAAAAGTAGGCGAAGTCTGCCACAATCTGCTTACGAGAGTATATTAAACTAAATCAGGTATTCGTTGCATTGAAGACCGTATAGGTACATTAATTATCTTTGCTAAATACTTCTCCAGATAATAAATAGCAATTGGTAAATGGGGGGGTGGAACTGTAAATACTAATCAATTACTTCCGTTAGCCAGTCAGTAGTGTTTACATTATTATATACCAAGTTAAAATTAGCAACGACATCATCAACAGAGACACTTAAATACTATTGTACTAATTGTACGTGACAACGAGCGAATGATAATTTGAAAAGGAGTGTAGTTGTAGGTACTGCATGAATAAGACGTGTGTAGGGATAATAAAAGCAGTTGGTACGTGTGTACAAGCGCGTATCCAGTAGGGGCCGGGCGGGGCGCAGCGCCCCCTAAATCTGAGAAAAATATTTTCTTAAAAATTGCAAAATGTTTTCGCGTTTCGCTTGAATATTTCTTCTTTTTGACATTATTGTTGGTTGCGCCCCCCTTGAACAAATTTCTAAATACGTGCCTGCGTGTGTAAATGAGTCGTAAGTAGTATGTATGAAATGAACAAAAGTGTTTTCTGCAGTGTCACTTCAGTACAGATAATTAGCAACTCAACTATTGTTATTGCAGAACACAATGTAATTTCAGTTTTCATTGTGTAGACAAGATGCTGAACTTGTGCAATCCAAGCATTATTCGGGTTATATAATTCCAGCAATTCAACAGATAATAGAGCAACTCTCTTTTGTTCCTAGAGACACATGCAGAAAGTCTACGAACCTCATTTGGATTTTGGATTCCAATTTCAATGGGGAAGAACCTTTTAGCTAATAGCAAACCATTGATTTCCTTAAAACTTTTCTTTTTTCAACATGGGAGATTACTATTCTTGTGATATCAACATTTATTTTTTTCTCTTGGGCTTAAACTTAACAATTGTCTCTAGAAAGAAACTTTAGATTGGGTCCAATTACACTATAGTGTATTGTACAAAAAGAAAATGAGGAATTTGGGTTTAGAATCATATCGTCCACTTACAAGAACGTTTTCATTTAATTGCAACGTCTCTAGTGTCTATATTTATTCTAGGAACATAATAGAAAGATAATTACAATTAGTAAGTGTTTACTCTAGCAAATCCAAAGTTATTCACCTTCCCTACTGCGAACTGGCTGTAGTTGACATTTTCGCTAGGACAGAATTAATGAATAATAAGAATTATGCGTTTCATATTGTTTTAAAGTCATTGACTTCCGGGTTTGATTAAAAAGAGCATGGATGATAATATAGAATCACAGCATCAACTACTGGATTTCTCATGGAGCCCCTAGAGAAAAGCTTATTTTGGGAATGGGGACATACGGTCGTGGATTTACTCTGGACAACCCTAATGAAAATGGTCTTTTTGCCCCAGCGAACCAACCTATAAATGCTGGACCATACACAAGAGAAGCTGGAACATGGGGATACAACGAAGTAAGCTCTTCTCACTCACTTATCTATAATACCCAACAAGGTGTGTTAGAGATAATAAAATTAAACCCTAAAATCCTGGAAAACCTCTTTTCCCCTAACTAGACTAATGATTTTCTACTACCTATTTTAATCATTTTTTACCATTATAATTAAAACTATCTTCGTCCTTGCTTTCTATAAGCCTTTCGCCTATAACACAATTTTAAAGTCATGTAAGCGTGGGAGTTGAAAAGGAAATAGGGAATGGAGTTGTCATTATGCGATTAATGATACCTACCTACAATATATTTTACTACTTGATAAGATCAAAGCTAAATCTTTTCTCACTACTCCGCCAGCACGATTATTGCATTTCCCGTGCTTTCCCTTGGATGAGTGTCACTTGTCTTTAATGGTAATGTTTGTTAATGACAAACAGATCTGCGAAAGGATGCGATCTGAGCCAGGTCTTTGGACGATCAAGGAGGATCCTTACTACGGAGCCCCTTATGCTTACAACGGACGACTTTGGATCGGATATGATTCTCCAGAAAGTATCGCCAGAAAGGTAATGTACTTGATAAATTATAACAACTTAAGTTGAGATGTACTAATGAATAGAGTACTTGATCCTGTGCTGAGTAATAACATAATTTATAAACATCATATATACATTTCTGAAAGGGTTTTACTTTTAGCTACCTAATTAGACACCATTGACAGATCCTGCGGTTTTCTTGCTTTATCACTATATCTAATGGGAAACTGGATATCTCGAATTTCGACCTCTATAATTATGTATTTCGTTTATGTACATAGCTTGATTATCAATTCTACGCTCTTGTCTCAGAGACTTTAATTGGTTATACTTCAGTTATTATGGTTTCACGCAAAGATTGATCCTATCTAATAACACATTACATAGAAAGGATACAGCAGAAAATTTGCACAGCAGGTATCTGTAACCAATACATTCCTATGGTAATTGCCATTTTTCGACTTTTAACATGTGAAGGGTCTGTCCGCCCGAACTGGCTCCGTGGCTCCGTGTGATTTACACGGAGCCAGTTCGGGCGGACAGACCCTTCACATGTTAAAAGTCGAAAAATGGCAATTACCATAGGAATGTATTGGTTACAGATACCTGCTGTGCAAATTTTCTGCTGTATCCTTTCTATGTAATGTGTCTTTTAGATGGGGATCACCTTTAGATAAAAGGACAATAAAACATTCGGCTACTTTGCAGTAAGCATATGAAGTTCCAATTAATGTAGTTCCACGTGCGTCTCTGCATTTGAAGTCATATAGGTAGTTCATGTGGTTTGGTTTTCTCTCAAATTATAATCCCAGAATTAACCATACATATAAGTTACCCTGGAGCAAACTAATGAGATGCATGCGACAATTATTAGAAAGGAATTTGCTTTGAAATGCAAAATTTATTTTAGAAGCTTAGTCTAAGTACGGATAACAATTTTCAGGGCTTCGTTATCGCACTCCAGTTACAAATCCTTAGTGACAAGAATCTGTAGGTGCTTAGTTCTGTCTGATTGTATAACATTTCGTAATTTACGAACGGCAAAGCCCTTTGGATTAATTTCAAATGGTGTTTTCTTTTATGGAGAATCACATAATAGTAATGATGAAATAGTCATAATTATATGTTATATATTCTTAGGCTCAATGGGCAGTAGACATGGGACTTGGTGGTGGAATGGTATGGTCGTTAGAAACAGATGATTTTCTCGGGCTTTGTCACGGAGAACCTTTTGTTTTGATCAAAACTATCTACAGAGTATTAAATGGCGAATATCAACCTCCTCCAACCACAACTCCAGGCCCTCAACCAACTGGACCTGTTCCGGTAAGTCAAGGTCTACTACGTTATTACTGTAGACTGTCTTTATAAAGATCTAATCACTAATTTGAATTCGGTAGACCACAACCACTACAGCTCGTCCTCCTCCAGTGACAGAAATCTGTCAATACGAAGGATATAATCCAGACCCATTGAATAATTGCTCTGTTTACTACTGGTGCATTGCTAATGGAGAGGGGTGGACTATCTACAGAAGAGATTGCCCACCAGGAACCTACTTTGACAAAGGGACTAGAGCTTGCATTCACAAAGAATTGGTTACCGACTGTCCTCAATAAGTTGTCGATATGCAGGTCCTACATTTAGTCGGATTTGCTTAAGATAAACCTACATTTTGATTTTATTCCCAAATTATGTTGATTATTTGTACTCAAGTTGTAATAAAGACAATAGTTGATTTTCATACCTGAAAATCTGCAAGTCTTTGCATTACCTTTATTTATTTATTCTACATACATACCATTTTGCATCACGTCAAGTCTTGTTGTTGCAAAATGCTAAAACAATATAATTCTACACGATACAACCAATAGGAAAAAACACCTTAACATTGATCGTCATGCAGCCTTAAAAATATTTGCTATTAATATAATATCTGCTTTCAAATAATTTAAAGTTTGCAAGGATTGGAAAAGCTTATTTTATTTACCTAGATATAAATCTCGTTTAGCTTCTGGTGCGAAGATAACAAAGAGATAATATGTGTTTTTAGTTTTCATGTGGATGATGTTTGCAAAGTAATATAATAATCGATAACCTATGCAAAGAGTGGTCTGTGAAGTGAATTGCAGAATATGTTGATGTTATCATTGGTATTATTAACTATCTGCATGTTTTGTCCACCTGTTGGGTTTCCATCCATTATGCTTCACAGAAATAAATGTATACCTGCAGCTTTAAGGTGAATGCCTGAGTTTTCAATCATAGGTAAACATTTTATGCTGCTTGTTCCATTATGGAGTAAGTAATTTAAGTACCATCTTCATTTATGGCTCTCATAATATTATTATCAGCAGCTACATGAAATTGGCAAGGATCATTGAGTGCCTTGTTTAATCTAAAGGAGTATCATGAAATTGAATCGCAAATAAATGTTTGTTCAAACAAATTAACGAAATATGTTCAGCATTTGGTAACAAATAAAATGCCTAAGTATCTACTTACACAGCTTGTATACCTCAATTGTTTGGTTTTAAATATCTAATTGCTAAAGGTCTCTTTACTTGCTACTTGCATATTGTTCAAAATTACCAACAACGAGCATATACCTAGTACATACCTAGTTAGGACAAAATTATCTCATTTTCCTGAGTTGTCGATGTTGGAATGTCTGCATTTATAATGCTTTTATTTAAGGAGGTTTTGCTGGAGAACATCCACAGTCGCAAGTCGCAAGTGAAGCATTCAAAAGCATAATTAATTTGTCCAGGAATCATTTTAAGCTGTTCTTTCAATTTGCCCTGCAAAATGAATAAGCTCTTTCTTGTAATTGTGGGTTTAATTGCCCTATCTTCAACTGCAAGGTAAGAGTTCTATTCATTTCATATCTGACAAAGAGATGTTCTTGTGCTATTCACTTTGCAAGATGAATATTCAATTTAAACCTTGCATTTATGCAAATGCTAATCTATATAAATATTTACAGTGCCAAGTACACTCATGCTCAAGCCCTGAATCTTATTCGAAACGCAGGTGAGTTACTATATAACCAACATTAAATTAGAATACTACCTTTCAAAAATAATACTCCCAAAGCCTTTGGCAGTTCATTTATAGCATAAGTTGCACAACCAGAAACCAGAAAATTCAATTATTTTTCTTGTTTTTGATTTCTATGGGCGCTTATAAAACTAACTACAGAAAGCATAACTTGTTGACATTTTTCCCGGTATGTTTAATAAGGGAATTGAGGAATTATTTACTCCCTGGGAGTTTATTATGTTTTCGTCTGGGTAAACTAATAACGATGTGAATTCCCAAATGTCTCTCTTTACGACTTCCAGGCATCAGCATTTCATCTTCGGGAGGTTGCAGTGACAGAAATGTTCCAACTTGCACATCCCTCGATCAAGTTCGTGAAAATACAATTTCCCAAATTATCACTCTCAAGTCTGCTTCTGGATGTGCTATTACCATAACCGGAGGAACCGAAGTATAACCTATTACATCTTTGACCTTTAACCCTAACTCGAATTAGAAACATCATTTTGACTCACGATTGCCAATCTCGACCAAATTAAATTCCAATCTTCTTTTTATAGACTGGCCACGCAAGTGGAACCTACTCCCACTGGAATGGATACAAATTGGACATCAGGATAAGCACTTGCATTGATAACTACGTCACCACCCGTTTTGCTTTTATTGGCAACAGGTCATAAAATAATCTTAGCAATAATATTTCAAAAATGAAGAATTTCCATTAGAATTAAGATGTATTGTATGTGTGACAGGCCTGGAGATGGTGCTCCCCAATATCAATCGGCAGCTGGAAACATTTACGCTAAGGAAGGAAACCATTGGGATATTCTCTATTATTAAACTTTAGAACGACCTTCTGACACAATTGAATTTCGATGCTTGAAAGCTACAATAATAAATAAGCAAAAGCAAAAAACATTCATTTTGGCTCATTAGCGATTACCTGAGTTGATAGAAATAGAAATTCTTCATCAAGTATCTCATATGAACATTCCAGAAGTAATCATCCATCGGAGTAATCATTTCATCATTATTGCACCATAATAGTACTAAGCACGTAGATAATATTACGTGGAATTTCTGAATTTTTTGTACTTCTGTATTTTTCCGTTTGCTGACATGGAAAAAGTTCTGTTCAGATTTTTATAATAATTCAGTTGCAGGTTGCAGAGTATTTGTAACAAAATTGTAAGGTATGGCTATCATCCGTGATATGCAATCATTGATATTAAAGCGTAGGATACATATACCTATGGTAGATGATGAGAAATGAGAATATAGTGACCCTAAGCCACCAGCTTCAATACAATTCATATTATTAGGCATAGGGCCAAAATTTTCTGCAAGAGTCCACATCTTCCTCCCACGACACGACCTACTTAAACAGAATGTACCTTGATAACATCTTTAAGTGGCAAAGGAGCAACCACTCCTCCGCATTTCTGCTTCCATGATTTTCCAAAGAGGTTAAAAATTATCGTTTCAAGGAAAGTGTGAATATAATGCGGGACTTGTCACTTCAGGTTTGTCTACCAAGATCTCTTAATTTTCTGTGCTTACTCCTACAAACGCCAATATCATAATTAAAAACTGGGAATAATTTTATTCAATAGTAAATTGGTTTCAAGAAAATCATTATGCATTATTTGTCCGGGAACGTAAATGACGCAGCAGCGTAACCTCCTCCAACCTCATTCAATTTTCAAGTACATTGTGCAATAATTCATTATGCACATGTACAATACTTTCATTAACACTGATGATATTGACATTTACATTTAGATTGAATACCAGTAACAGTTCCCATAGGCAGATGTAAAAATACTTTAAACTGTCTAATAATAGGTGCTGATACAATACAAAGATAATTAATTAATTATTGCTCTATCTATCTGCTGGAAATTAGTCAGTAGAGTGGTAGATAGGAAACAGTGTCAACATTTACTTACATACGTTATCATCGGGGGACTTCTCTTGTAAAGTCCTTTCTAGAAATCACCCGCTGACCAACAATACATTTGTCCGACCGCAACTCAATAATGGATATATATACACTGTTTCAGAATCCATTCCCTCCAGGTATTAATTCACCAATAATACCCGCTGAAGCTAATAACGAATGTGAGTGGATTCTGACCCATATACATCCACATTTTGTGTTGCGGTCGGAAAAATGTATTGTTGGCTGGCGGGTGATTTCTAAAAAGTCATTACTACAAGAGAAGTCCATCGATGTATGTTATACTGTTCAATTATATGGTAATAATTAATTATTATATAATGTTTTCAATCAAAAGTTGACACATCATTTCCAATTCAAACACAACGATGATATTGCTTTTGTTCTTACGCTTACGCCATAACATTTTACAGAAAATTACCTACGCAAATCGGACACATCCAACATGGGTCAGCATGGTTGGAGTTGTATTTATGTCATTTCTCGGATGCCTGATAAACCTCCTAATGTTAGGTAGAAGACAAAGTTCAAGAGCCGTAAGTAATCCCAACCAACCGATGCAATATACGAGTAAATGTTGAAAAATATTGATAATCTCATTGAGTTTAGCATACGTAGTAACATTAACATTTACTTTTTCCACCGTTAGTTAAACAAATGATTATGTGCGTAATGTACCAAACGATTTGATATCTTGTTTATCGAACGTCAATTCAGATGACAACTCTCCCTGTTCTACTAAACTCGATATCGGTTCACAGTGAAGCCGAAGCCTTTGACGACAATGGCACGCACTGTGAAATTATATAAATAGCAAATGATAATTTATTTTTGCCGTATGCCATGCCATAAGTAGTAAGTAGGATAGGAATTTCGGCATATGTACCAAATAATCTTTATAACACATAAGATATTTTAAGTATTATACTTGTACTAACTTTCATTAAGGAGCTGGAGCTCTTATATGTAAAATTAAAGTGGAAGAATAAATAAAACAAGCCGAACACAGTATAAAAATAGCAAAATGAATTTCATTTGCAAAGGTATGAACGAAAGACATATATAATCACTGACCACGGGGTATTTAAACATGGTTATAAGTAGTTTGATTTAAATTTTTTTATTGGTTCCTTTCAGTGTTGTTTGTTTGCACTTGGTGCATTTTCGTATCGACTTTATCAGCATCTACGAAATCAGGTAAGAAAAACAACGAATGCTTAATATTCTATGTTACAATATAACTATTTATGTTTCAGTTCAGAGTATTACATTACATACAAAATAATGCAAAATGCACTATATAAACATATCTTATTCGGTGAAATATTTTAATAGGTGGCAAGGTTGTAATGTGCTACTGGGGAACGTGGGCTTTCTACAAAACAGCTCACGAGTCTTATTATCCTGGTACTTTAAAGTTTTATAATTCAATTAGTTCTAATACATAACTGCAGTAAAGCTCAATCTTTTTTCCTACAGAATTTAAAGAGGAAGGGAAATTCACAAATGACGATATCAACCCTTTCTTATGTACACATCTTATATACTCCTTTGCTGGTCTTCATATAAACAGCAGTAAGATCAACTCCCTTGATCCAGGACTAGATTTAGAGACATGGGATCGTGAAGAAAATCCTGAGAAACCAGGATTTGATCAAGGACAGCATGGTGTGCATTATGATCCGAATTTTAATTCAAATCATTTTCTGAATGCTAAACTAAAAACTGCTTTTCAGGAATGTTGAAAAAGGCTACTTTATTGAGAGATGGGCCCGGGGGTAACCCAAATTTGAAAGTTTTGATTGCAATTGGTGGTTGGAATCAGGGATCCCAAAGGTTCTCAGATATGGCCAGAAGGTTAAACAGTAGAAGAATTTTCATTGACAGTATTATCGCTTTCATAATAAAACATAATCTGGATGGCATTGATATGGACTGGGAATACCCGGCGAAACGTGGGGGGATAGACGAAGATAAAATTAACTTTCCAATCTTTTTGAGAGTAATACAGACAGATGCAAAAATTGGAATACAATAAAATTGTTTGTACTACGTACCTAATAATGTTGTCCTTACAGGAACTGAAAGAGAGTTTAAACCGAACCGAAATTGAAATAGGTCGTACCATGTTCTTAACATCTGCATTTGGTTGTGGTAAAGATGTAATTGATGCCGCCTACGACGTTCCTGAAATTTCCAAGTAAATAAGATGTGATTTCGTAAATCTTGCATAAATGGTTAATGTTTTTATTTTGTCACAAAAGGTACATTGATTACTTCAACTTGATGCTGTACGACTTCAAGGTTTGGAGCGAGAGTCCGGAGTCTCAATTAATTGGACACCAAAGCCCACTGTTTCCTAAACCAGGTGAAAATGAAGCGAACAGTACGCTAACAACTGTAAGCACTTACTCTTAGTAATCTATTTTAAGAGCATTAGACGTCGATATCTGTGTGGGAATTAAAGAATTTAATGCGTGTGCAGCAATGGGCAGTTGATTACTTCATAGAACTTGGAGCACCTCCAGAGAAACTTGTCTTAGGTGTTGGAACGTACGGGCGGACTTATACATTGAACGAAAGATCGAAGCACAATTTTTACGATAAAGCTGCTGGGCCTGGACCGCTTTTCGCTTTCACCCAACAGGAAGGAACTATGGCTTACTATGAGGTACACCAGAAGGCTATTACATGACATCGAAATGCCATCACATAAATACATCTGATGTACAGAAATGGGGAATTAATCTCTTGAAATGACCACCAGAATTCATTCATCCGTAAATTCCATTTTAGATCTGCTTGGACGTTAGAAGGAATTTGCCCGAATGGGAATTTCACTTCGACCATGATTATAAAGTCCCATATGCTTTCAACAACAACAAATGGATTGGCTATGATGATGAAATCAGTGCCCAGGAGAAAGTTATTACAGCATTTATTTCTACAACTCTGCCTATCCAACACTTTTAAAATACAAAAGAATGCAATTTAACATTTTCAGGTTGATTTCGCCATGGATAGAGGCTTAGGCGGAATGATGGTCTGGTCACTAGAGCAAGATGACTTTAAAAATTATTGTTTGGCTTGGAGAAATTTTCCCATCCTTGCCGCAATCAATGAACGATTGGAATGGCATAGACTCAAGAAAATCGATGCCCAATGACGATCACAATATTATGTTGGGAATATACTCTTCTTTGGACAATAAGTAAATAATATTGTCTTTCATCTTTCTAATAATACTGTATTACATCCTATGAATACATTCTAGTAGTATACCTAAATAAACATTTATATGGCGTTCGAAAATGATATCCCACGCGAAAGCATTTTGATCTATATCTTTTCAGACAACATTATGTTAGCTTTGATGTTTGTCAACCTAAAGCAAGTTTCAAAGGAGCATTTCAGTAATCAGATACTCAATGACTCTCTTCTATAGAAAGTAACTCTTTGCATGACATCATTATAATCTAAGAGAATCAAACAATATCTGCAAACAACAAACGTAACTTTTGTCAATGAATTTGGTCGAAGAATTGCAAATGTGATGTTATTTTATCCAATTCAGTATTTTCTGAGCTACTGATACATTTCTGACTGAGTGTCATTGAGACACTTGACTGGCACTGGATATCATTAAAGGAAACAAGACAAGCAGACGAAATATGTGAGTGTCGGGGTCGGGGAGGACTGAGATTTCATTCATATATAGTACGGGCGATGTCATATACAGATGCAGATTATATTCAAGCGTGACCTGGTACATTTTTTTGGAAATCCTTTCGAGGAATTCCGGGGGTTTCAGTGAAATGTGCCTCTGTATACGTGCTTGAGACTATATTCATAGTATTTTGCAAGAACACTTGTACCACCCGACCAATGACCCTTAGTGACAATAGCTGCTGCTGATTTTTCCCATGACAAACACAAAATAGACAGTAGTAAGTAACGTTTCATACTTTATTAATGAATTCTACGTCATCACTAGGTGGAAAAAGACATGATTTGTACCTAAGGCCTAAGGGTTACACTGGAGTAATTCATCCTCATCCAAAGTGTTTGTAATATTATTAGACATTTGATATAGTATGACTACTGCATAGTAAAAGTAACATGAACTCGACACGACATAGTAACATGTTTTATAGATACTGCATCAAGTCTATTTATATTGGGAATAGTATCTCGCTGTGCGAAAAGTCCCTGGGGATTTCATTCTGTATACTGCAGTTATATATCTTTAATAATTTTCTATTTCTCACCATATTCAGAAATATGGGCTGACAAGGGAGACCATGCATTTTCATAAGATGAAATTATGAAATTCCTGGATCCTTTGCTAATGCTATCAAAAATAATCATAACCAGGGAGTCACCAGGAATTAATATGTACTAATTGAGAATTTGAGAACTATGTACATTGATAAGAAATAAGAATACATGCGAAAAATATTAAATCTGACCCAATTAATATATCAGTAGACAAATGTATTGTTTACGTTTAAATTCTAGGTTTTCGGTGCTTGTATCCGAGAAAATTTTACAGAAGATTTTACCTGTGATAGTATTATGCCAATTTAGTTCAAAAATTCTGACCACGGTATTTGTAAAAGTTCCCTTGTTAGTTGGAGTGTAGTCACCATTTACTACATCTAAGGATATCCATGCTTTGCAAAACTGAATCCCGGCTATTTTACTGCTTCCCTTGTGAGTAAGCATAAGCAATGCAATAGAGTGAGATCGACATAATAAAAAGAAGCATATTCAAAGGATATTCCAAGGACGATATAATCTTTTTATGAGGAAGGAGAAGCAGCATTTGCTTTTGTTTGCAGAATCGACAGGAGAAACTCGTCGATGGGTCTTTTATTGGTTGGCAGACCATTAATTTAGTTTGTTATTCAGCATTCATTGCACCTAATGTTGTGTTTTAGGTATTTATGTATTATTATTTACTGCCTTGTATTGGACAGCAGCATCAGCAAAACTCTGAAAATGCTACGAGTACCTTATTAGGAGTAAGAAAATCTTTGTGCACAATGTGCAATACTAAGAAAAGTTCTAACTCCTGACATGTTTTTTGCAGAGTTCTATTATAACGTAAGTGTATGTGTCACCGTGATCCTTCCATGGGTATGAAATTGCATTTTATTATGCTTACATGTAAAAGGAATATTTCGATGAATTGATGATGCAAGATACATCATTAATGTTATTTTATTTCTTTTTAAGTGCATTTGTTGAGTACTTAAAATGATTCTCCTTTTACATAATATTCACAGAGATTTGTGGCTAGGAGCTTATAGGCAATAAGGGTAGGATTTGAGGTAATATCATGGTAAATCCTAGATGTTAGCTTAGGATTATGATTGTGTGTAAAGAAACAGTTTTCTGACTTTTCTAAATACAAAATGCAATAATGTCTGTATCCGGCTATTGGGAGAATCTTTCTTTGTGCAATCACACAGAAGCCCATCCTCCTACATCTTTGCGTGTATAGATAGGATAAGTACAGTTTACTTTGAAGCTTGGGCATGACATAAGTCGACTAGTACCAGTACGTGGTCTATAATAATACAGTGATCTAATGGGAAGGAGTTGTTGCTACACACGTGTCATCAAATGAAAGGGAGCAAAAGGAAGACTTGTGTTTTCTAAGCTCAAATGCAAACTTTCTTTGAACTCGCCCGAACGGATGCTGGAGGAATTCACAATTACAATAGTAAATGTAGGATCTTTCAGAGGATATACAAGCCATTATTTGGCTTTGTTATTCTTAAGATTAAGTTACTCCGCCACTTCTTGGAAATCCGCTAACTATTTCTCTCTCTATAGGTGTTGACGCTATTCTCCTCTAAAATCTCTTTCACTGCTCCTATTTAATTTACAATTCAAAGCGGTGACAGCTTCGCTTCACCCGCTATCATTGGGTATTGCTGTGGTACTTGTTTTCGCTGCTCTAATGAAATATGAGTTTGGTTTCTGTGGTCTTCGCTTTGTTGATAGCTGCACCATCGCCTCGGATATAAAATATACAAAGCACGAAACTCCTCCGAAACAAATAATATCATAACATTTCCTTGAATTTTCGACATTTCCTTTAGCTTTAGTCGTAATAATTATATTTTACTACGTTCTTACAATTTGTTATTCCACTGATGAAATCCTCATAGTTCGCTAGACAGCTCGTCTTTGAAATATTTGTATTGCTATATTTTAGATTTACGCATCTAGATATAAATTCTTGTCATCTTTCTTGAATATTACAAACACAATACTCTCCTGCCCCGAATTCTAAACTTTTCATTTTATTTTCACTGTGGGTGGCCTACTGGGCTTTATTGCATAAAATTTCTAAATGATTTTCATCATAAAAACAAATCGTTTTCTTTTCTATTCATATGCAAACAGAGTAGGTCATGATTTATTACTAAAAACAGAGATTATGTGAATTAACTTGTATACTCGCATGGCCAGGGTGACAAGACACTGGACAGGAATCAAAAACATTTTCTAAAGAAGAGATCGTTAAATCCACTTTCACGTCCACAAAGGATCTTTGCTAAGATCCAAAGTAGCTACTTCCACATCTGCAACCAATGAACCGAATCGACAGAGTTCAACTTAGAAAGTAAATAAAAGCCCTTTAATTAAATATTAAGTGCACTCATTATCCGAACCGAAAATGCTCTATATCCTGAAATTCCCTTTAAATTATTAATTAGCCGTCGTTCAAAGACCACCAGACAACAAATCAAAAAATTTAGCTGAGCTGTAATGACGTTAATAGCGAGACAGGTATTCCAATGAACTATCAATTCATGGAAGGCTTACACATTTCGCATTCTGTTCACGAAAGAAGAAACACTTCAGGGATTTCCTGTAAGTACATACCTTAGAGTATAGTTATAATTACTACAAGAAGTCTACCATCTTTTTGATGTACACAACGAATGATGCGATTTGCCATAAAAGGGAGAAAATTGTTAAAGCCTTTTCTAAATATAATTTAGTATATTGTGCAAAATTCATTTAGTTTAAACGGGATTTTCATGGAAATGTGCCTGGAGTGTCTGTAGAGTGTAGACCACAACTCAACGTGCTTTAACCATTCTTCCGACATATTGCTTCAAAGATATTCTAGGTTTAAAGTGCACTAATTGAAGTTTAGCTCACCAAAAATTAAATATTTAAATTATTAGGAAATCGTTCCATTACCAAATTGCTTCTCTTCCAAGGTTTTTGACAGTCTTGTTAATTGCTACTTGTTAAAACTTCATTAAAACTAGTAAAATCAAGGTGATAGTACCAAATGTATCATCCGTCGTTTGATGATCATGATATTATGAAGTTGAATGATGTTTATATAGGTATTTACTATTGCGGATTCAAGTGAATTGAGATCCTCCAGCAATTAGAGTGGCCGACCTCAGTTCAGAGATTAATTTTACCATGTGCTTGATATGTCTTACCATTCAAATATTAGCTTAGTAGTTGTGGAAGGGCAAATTAATAAATTCCATTTCTACGAATACCTACAAAATGTCAATTATTATACATTTTGTCAACAAGTTCATCTTTGTTCAACCAACGTTTAATAACTCGGAAGTTGGCAATTTTGATAAAGGTGCTTCAACCAATCTATCCTTACTATACGACGAAATTACCACTTAATACATCTCTCAACATTTATGTTTGGTTTGTGCTAAGGGGTGATTTTCTTTGTAGTCAGTAGGTATTTCTTGTCTCCACTGGAAAGGCTTTGGCTTAATCAAACGGATAGATGTTTGTATAGCAATAAGTTAAATAATGTACTTTACTATTATACTGTTACCTATGCTATTTACTATGCCATTTTACCTACCAAATCTAATGCAATCCTCTAACTTTAGCACGCAGTTACAACTACGTTAAATAATATTATTACCATCTAGTTAAAGCAAAGGCAAAGCAATGTATTGACTTGACAGCTATAATATTAAAATAATCAGAACACAGCAGCAGTCTCAAAATTCTTGGTAGTCTTGCTGCTTAGTCAAGTTTATATAGGTAGTTATCTATAATATGTAGTAGGTATGCACTTGAAAGGGTTTTCTAGATGCGTTACTTGATTTCATGGCCGTTGATTTGGCTGAAAAGCACGTAAGAGTGTATATAGGAAATGGAAGTCAACTTTTTACTGTCTCTCACAATGTTATCCTATATTATACTGTTTGTATATGTGGTAGTGATAATAGCTGTTATTTCTAATTTCCATTTCGTTGAGTTGTGTCTACTTAGCCTTACAGCGGCCATATATCTAAATGTGAAGATTTAAAGCAACAGCAAGTGACAACTAAGCGTGACAAATGGGGAGAAAAGTGATATTGTACAGAGTTCTAATTTCGAGTGTGTAACAGTGTAGTAACCACACAATACTTTCCGATGAAAAGATGAAAAGTGCTGTACCTATTTCTGGTTTTCTATACTTTTAATTACACTTTTGCTTACACCTACAACCGTTATGCGTTACATTGCCGTACACGCCGTACAGTCATTAATGCACCACAATCATTACATACCTGGAATCGTGAATAAAAGGTATGGTATATTAGTTGGAGACGTTTGCGGGTGCCGGTGAGTAAGAATGGTACCATTATCCCCTATCCGGTCTATTTTAGAAGGTTAAAGTAAGTGTCTCGTAGGACTTGGAATTCGTGGACAATTCATCTATCTACGTCTGTCAACAGTCATTGTATATCTGTTTGGTGTACGTCATACTGAAAATCACAGGAACGAATGTTATCTCCCAAAGTAGTGGAGAGACAGATTTTTCCCAATAGATTTGTGGAGACCCTCTCTATTTATTTTCTATTTCTTTATCTCCATCTGTACATTTAGAAGCTGCTGTCTCCTGATGTGAATCTTCAACCCAAGTTTTACTTACTGTCAAATCGTGATCATAATATAACATGGACACAGAATGTACAACGAACATGTGCTCACTATTTCAAAAGTACTACCTATCGTATATCTTATAAACAAGTGTAGATGTAGAATAGATGTCGTAATCCTATAGCGAACTAGGATTCAATAAAATGCATCTATTAATAGAACATGTTTGCAATATTGCACTAGAGTCCAAATCTATATGATTTGCTCACTCATGTGTAGCAAAAAGGAATGATTCCTATTAGGCAACCAACCATTGCATCTATCTATTTAGGTCAGATATCATATTATTTGAATACATTGACTACAGTATAATATATCGTGGTAGAGATGTGTACACTTTAACGAACAGGTAAGAATAATATCTTCATGAAAGCTTTCTAGTGCAAATGCTTTCTACATTGCATGGTATACATACATACATTATAGTAGCTTCACAAATCCTACGTGCCATTTTCATCAAAGCCTTTCATTGTCTCCATGAGTTATCTAAGCTTTTATTATGTGGGAGTAAGGTTCATTTCACGTTTATAAAGAATACATTTCATGCACTTCACATAGTACAATACTAATGTGTCTAAAAGCATGTTTAAATTGCATGAACAACTGAACAACCTGTATAAGTACTCTGCCAGAAACACTAAATACTCAAACACTAAACACCAAAGCCTCATTTATGCAATGTGCTAATGTAGAAATTCAATTTTCAAGGAAACTTTCACTTTCATTTTCGTGCTATTTCACCAAAAAACTATGGTGAACAGCATTCCCAACGTAAATGAAATTAAATGTAACAAGAGAAGGTTCTTTCACAATCTGGTTCATTCGTTTCTCTCTTTTCATTAAGTGACACTGCTGCTCCAAACCGAAGTCTCTGTACTACAAAAATCTTTTCCAGACTGGACACCTCTACCTAGAACTTTGAAGTGGTAGTATTTTATAGCTAAAGCTAAAGATACCATTTTATTTGATTTATTTATTGAAGAAAAATAAATATGTTTACTAAAGTTATTCTTCTCAGCACTCGTAGGGTTAACAGACGTATGTGTAATAATTGAATTGTATTTGTAAAAAATATGTCCATATAATTTAGCATAGTAGACATAGAGAGATAACTTAATTTTCGTGACTAAGAGCCCCAGGGAAAATCAGATTCAAAAATGAATGGAGACCTCGCTAAGAGGCATTCTGTTTAATATGATTGCTGCTCACTAGTCACGATGTCTACGGATATTGCAAATTGCAACTGCAATCCAAGTTCACTGTTGACAGTCGTGTCCGTGCCGTACCCAGGCAAAAGCAGAAGAGAGAAAGCAGCTTTCCCCAGTGCAGACGGATCACTCTCTGAATGAACAGCTCTCCTAGCTTTCTCCCATTCATATTCGCATCCACCTACTTTCTTCTACGGTACATTGAGCTTCTTTTCAATTCTGTCCTATATCTTGCTCTCAAAATCAATAAGTTAGATCTTTTAAGTTGTAAAATCTTTTTTTGATTTCCACAATCGGTTTACACCAATTACTTACTCAACCGAGGATTTATTCCCAACTAATTAAAAGACATTTAAATCTATCAAACATTGCAATGAGGATTTAATTTATGTTGTCATCAGTCTTTCCAACCAACATACAGACAGTTATTTGTATTCTGCTCTTCGTTCTTGTTCATTGTTCACCCTGAACCTTGTTGTGCAGCTTTCCAATGTTATTAGAAAATCGTTTGGTGCACAAAAGGATTTCTTGTAATTCCCCTAACTCGGTTGTTTGTCGTCCTTGTTCTGTCCTCGTCTTATCTTTGAAGGATGATAGATGAAAGAAAAGGTGACTTCAATCTTTTCGTATTCTCATCATGTGAAACTGAAATTGCAAAGTTGCTCAACACGACCATAATACATCCAACGTCCATTTAGTCACGGTAAGTATTCACAAAATATTAGCTTCCCAAAGTACTGTTGATTCATTTTTAAAAAACATTCAAGTTTTAGTACAAATACAAACAATCCCATTAGAATTGGCATAAATTCTAAGTAATTTTACTAAATATATCTATTTTGGGAAGTATTTACAGCTGTGGTAGCTTTACATGGGATGGATTTGATGAATAGATAAATCCAACTCCCATGACATGACCATATGCCATACGGCCATACACTAGCAGCGTTTGGGGCATTTTAAGAAACTGCTGTCAATAAATGTTCATTGCCGTTGCAGATACTCGTATAGAATCTTGGCTCATATATAACATGATGTGTGAATTAAAGCAAAATTAATAATAAGGTAGTATTTCCTTATCGATTGTGAATCCCACTGTAGTGGTAATACCTAGCGATCAAAGTCTAAGCCCAGTTACTATACAAAACACGAGTTGGTCGAAGTCAGTGTCTGAAGTTTCCAGATAAAACAATCATTGTTTGTTTTTGAAGTAAGACTAAGGCTAATAAAAGGGCGTCTGGATAGTTATTACACTAGTGCATATGTTTGTAATCGTATTTATATCGTTTTATCTTGTGGAGATTAATGTAGAGGGGGAGGTGGATATTTTTAATCAACTATAGTATCACCAGGTCATTTCCTAATCCTTATAAAAGCACATACGTGTACTTGCTTTGTGTTATTACAGTAGTAATTAGATCCTGTTATAATTATCTGTTGCATCAGGTTAGTGTATGACATAAGGTTGTGCTTTAGTTCAATGTTTCAAAGCAAATAAGTAACTATTAAAGGCAAACATGTGTGTATTATTAGACCATATTATTTACCAAGTGCTTTACTCGATACATTTCCAGAATAATAAGTGTGCACCATTTAATTACACAGGGTGAAGACAAGCACTTAGCCGGGTTGATTTAATTCAAACTCAAACAAATAATTGGACAAAGCACTGAAACAAAAGTGCAATACAAACAAAGAAGATATCTGAGAGTCAAAGAAAGGAATCGCTGACAACTATAAAGATATCTAATTGCAGATAATTAGAGAATATCAGACATGTGTCAGTTTACGACTAACAATAATTTTCTTTTAAACATAGCACATACTTTGATGTGGATTGCAATCTACTTGGTGTTTTGGCCTAGTCAGCATAGGTATGCAAGTGAAAACGAAGTCACACAATAAAAGTGTCACAACAAAGAGATTATTTTGTACTACACGGCGCTCTGCAAATTCTTTCACGTTCTCACGCCTTTCAATTATACAACTAGAAAAGTTTATTTCCAACCAATTTCATCATAAGTTTTCCTGGTATTTAGTTTTTCGACTGTTTTGCTTAAACCCTTATCTTCCATTTGACAATACCTTATAGCTGTGAAAATATCAGTTCTGCCACCCGTGTAATTGGCTATCATAATTACTTTCTGAACCTAAATCGACCAAGAAGCTCATTTCCTTCCACTCATGAACAGTTCTGTCATCATCGCGTTGATTCTATCTACGCAGCAGTCTGGTATTGGCATCCAACAGGAGAAGGCTTTTACCCGGATCGTGTAAGTGTATCTAAACTTTAAAGCATGCGATCTACATCTACATCTACACATCTAACTCTATAACTCACTCTAACGAAAAGATCTACACAAAGTGTAATTTTAGGCACAAATCTTCATTCAATCCTATTCTTCACCCGCGACATCAGGACCAGTGCACGATACGGATTCTTGAATAAGTAATTCCCATACTCACCATCACCACCGACATAAATTCTGACTTTCCCATCAAGCCCCAAGGTTCCTCTTCAAACAACTGAAAATCAACTTTTACCTATAAAAAACAATATCGTCTGGATTTTTTCAACTTTCTAAAAGAAGCCTTTCAAGACAACAAGTCTCATGAAAGTTTGTTTGGCCATTTAAAATTTATATATATCGAACTTCCGTAAAAAGTTTTCAAACAGAAAGATGAAACACCGAAAGACCCGACCACGCACCACCACAACCATTATTATGTGGAACACATTGCATTCAACGTGATTCAACCACAATGTGAACGTGTTTGTATCAACTATTTATCGAAAAAGAAATATTGTGACTTTATGTAATAATAATGTTGACTCTGTAATAAGTTTGATAAAGATGACAAAATCCGAAAGGAAAGAAGCACGATGAAAAAGTACATATTAGCTCAACACTCTCCGGCTCCGGACAAATTTGTGGGCGAGATGGGGCTGGATGAAACGGATAGTTCTGTGTATGAAAACGTATTCAAAATCTCTTTTCTCAAGAATGACACGGAAAACACAACCCAAGGCACTTTTGCCGAAAATCACACTGCGATTTCTCCATTTGATAATGGAACATTCGAATTGCCAATTGACATGAAATTCAACCATGGTCACGTTTTGTCTATTGTTGTCTACTCTGTCCTCATGATCGTTTCGGCCATTGGAAATATCACTGTTCTTGCAACTATCATCAGGTAATCTATATAACCAGTTTGTAATAGTTTAGTCTTTATAATACATATAAACACCGAACAAAGATATTTCTAAGCCCACGGTAACATCTAACACATATCAGAACATGAAATGATCTCATAAATATCGCCATTTTAGCACATGTTGTGTTCACATAGGGCTTATTTCCACTTAATTACCACTCATGGCTTATTGACAATCGCAACGAAGTCCACGATCACGTATTTCATGTCATAATAACTATTTTCATTAAATCGAAAAGCATCTTCTACAAGTATATTAGTAAAGGACTACTAAATATGCAAAGATGTACAGATTTGTACAAACAATAATATCAAAATATGCAAATACGCTGAAAATTAATTATCATATTCTTACTCGCTGCTCGGTTTCTGCTGGCAGCGACAGACAATCTCAGCTGCCTTGAAGTTTAGTGCGGTTACACCCATCGCACTCTGCTTCAGATACAGTTGGAGAACCAACTTAAGTTAACTGGGACTATTTTAATTAAGGCTGCAGATTGTTCAGATATCTTTGTTTCAGTTATGAAGATATCTTTATTCAATATAAAATAATTTCCTAGTTTATTTTAAACTCCTCCGCATACTAATATGCACACTGAATTTTAATTAGTGTATTTCATCCGGTTTCGACTGGCAGGGATAACTTCAAACTTCCGGTTGGTGTTGCTATAAATTTTATAGTGGCTGCTGCAGTGCAATGTACTCGTTAGGTACATTTAACCATCATGCACTCAGATAAAGTTTACTTTTATTCAAATTACGTAATCGGAACAAGGAATATAGGTTAAAAGCAAAAACCTGTTTCTATCAATAATTTTTATGAAGTTTCAACGTTTGAGCATTTTCATTTTTTCACAAAGCAGAATTTAATGATTTCCTCCGAAAGCTATCGACAAACTTGTTCCATTTTAATCGTCAGGAAGCAATACAAAATTACATAATCCAACTAATACCAAATCATATTCCTCAAGGTATTTTTAATGCCAAATTTTCTCTGTGGCTGTCTGTACAAGGATATTGGAAACCGACTCAGACAGAGTCGGATATGTAAAAAGATGTATTTGATAAGCATATGGTAGTTACAATAGTGTGACATTTTGACATGACAAGTAACATGTGTAATCTCAATTTAGGTAAATCTGTATGATGGTATGACAGCATAAAATAATGTGAATTTTTGATATCCGTTTAGATTTCGAATGAAGGCTAGACTGAACAGAGTCAATTTATTCCTCCTTCACTTAGCGATTGCGGATTTACTAGTTACCTTCCTTATGATGCCACTAGAGGTAAGTATTCTAAAAATAATATCTGTTTATCAATTCTTTGGTTCTAACTGCATACCAATGTCGTTAGTCTTGTGGTATATTTTGATGCAGCAGACAGAGCGATCTGTAAATACAATAAATAGAACGAGATTTGAGAGTGTGGGCAGTGAGTGAATTGAATTGAATCTGGAGCATAATATTTACTCTGTTTGTAAATCCATTTTGTGTACTATTTTCTTTGTTTTCCCTTTCCCACTTTCTCCACTTTACAATGGGAAAGCTTTCAGTAAAAGCAAAATTCATCCGTCTCTAAGCTATTACATATAAAAACGGCACCCTCCTCTCCGGCTGTTTATAAGCTGTAATTTTCTCGCAGAAAGCTTACACATGTTAACAAATAACCTCTTGTTAACTCACAAGGGGAACAGCGTATTACTTTGCAGAAAAAGAGATAATATTAAATCAGTATAGCAAAACAATATACAATCAGTATTTTTATGCAGAGTGCAACCCAAATATAATATTAACCCATTACATTGGTATAAAAGACAAATAAACTAGCATTGCTACACATATAGCCCTCAGGGAGTTGAGAAATTCCTACCGGAACATAGAATTTCAATTTATTTTAGCGTTGCCGTTCAACTAGCTGTCAACTTACCTATCGAAATCCTTCACAGTCAAAAGTACCTTCCGATGATAGATATTTATGGCACAGACACAGCAGGCAGAGGCAGACAGATTTAATCCTACTTTACACTGTCAGTTTTGATGACATTCTTCTATCTTATAGATGCTACAGTCATCTATAAAGGCTTATGATGCACTTCAACTCAATTTTCCTTCTTTATTTGACTTTCACAAACATCTTTCTACTATGTGTCAACAATCGCTTAATGCACCCTTATATAACAAGATATACTTCTGTAGAGTTGAGTACGCAACTTTTCAAACAAATCCCCACCATGCTAATTCATTTGTTTATATCAATTTCATTCTAAATTTTAATTAAAAATGTAGCAACTAGTTGGTGGGTTTGTGGCGCTTTCTGCTGTGGTACAGATTACAGATAATATAGAAATTGAATACTACCAGTTTAATTTTAGTTGAGTTCTTTCGTAAGACGCAAATCCATTACGGATATTTATCTAAGGAAAGTAGCTACGCTCATCATTCCCTTGTTTCGGCTTTGAGTGGTTTGAGGTTTGCTCATTAAAACGTTTTACCATATTATGCAAGTATGCAAATGGCGTATTTGAGAAGGTTCCCCAAAGCCTAAAATAAATAGACCATTGCCAAATTGCAACTATATGATATTTATTTAGGTTAGGAGAAAATGTCTACTACAGATTACAGATATTTGTGTTAATAATAGGCACAATTGGAGAAAGTTACTTTCTCTTGCAACATTTTGCTGTAAACAAGTAGAATAGATTTGACAAGAAAAGAATAAACATCATAAATCCTGCTTTATGGTACTCTATATAAATAAAAGTAAACATTTCCCATTTTAAAGAAATTTTAAAAGTTTCTTTACTGGTATCTACTTTATTATTACTTCTTTCAAGTCTTGTTTCGATAGGTATTTCAGTTTCCATAATCCTAACTCTCACCGGGAAACGCAAGTCAAGTAGTAAATAGATCATGTCAAATGTCATAGGTAAAGCCTGCTTACTGTTAGTATAAATGGATAGGAAGTAACTCATGTTCTATTAATTTCCAGATTGGTTGGGCGGCAACGGTATCATGGACAGCGGGAGACACAGTATGTCGCATAATGTCATTTTTCCGAACTTTTGGACTATATCTTTCTGGATTCTTGTTGGTTTGCATAAGTCTAGACAGGTATTTTGCCGTTCTAAAACCTCTAACACTCCCTGAGGCAAATCGGAGAGGAAGATACATGTTGTATGCAGCGTGGATTTGTAGCATCATTTGTAGCAGTCCACAGGTAATAACACTGTCAACCCTTTTTACTCTTTCCTTTTACAAATTTCAACAGTTTTAAGATGGCTGAAGTTTCAAAGACTAACTAAAGAGATGTAACTTTTTAGGCGTGGATCTTTCACGTTGAAAGACATCCGAAAGCGGAATGGTTTGAGCAGTGCGTGACTTTTGGATCATTTCCCTCTGCCCAGGCTGAGTTGGCTTACTCTCTCTTTGGATTTGTGTTTATGTACGGATTTCCGCTCGCCATGATCATTTTCTGCTACGCTTGCATCTTGTACGAGATTTTCAAGATCAACAATCTCACAAAAAATGGTAAGGAAAAACATTTTCCAAGAGAAGCTTTTAATGCGACACTTTTATTGCTTATCCTGTTCAATAAATATTATCATTAGCTCTACTGCTCTACGTACAACAAACGACCTGTTCATATCAAATCCTTTTGTCAACAGAGAAAGTAGGAGAAAGTAAACACCTGAACACTCTTATGCATTAAAATAAGGAGAGTGCATATCGAAAAGAGAAGTAATTGCTTGTCCAGAAAGTTTGTAAACTTCTTCTTTCTTCAAAATGTTATTAAAATGTTAAGTATCTACCTATTCTTTTGGATTCCTTGTCATCCTTTAATAACACACTTTGTCAAGTCTGAACAGAAATGTGAAAATGTCTCATGGGGAGCTTTTGTTGTTCGACTTTTATTCAGAATTTCTCCACTCTCAATGAAAAATTGTAGTTTTCGACAGCCTTGAATATCAAAAGCGTTATAAGTACATATGTAGTAGTAAATATAACCTCTAAATAGCTATTCTATTCATTGCATTCTCAATCGTATACACCTCTACTATTCGGGATTAGTACATTTGACATGAAAGTTAGTCTTCCTTGTCATTGTCAGTTTTGTGCTGTGAAGTCAAACAGGTTTTGAAGAACACCGGACCCCCTTGACTGACTCCAGGAAGTAGGTACTGTACGACAATAAAGATAGATTACAAACAAATTTACACTTACTGAATATAAACAATTTCCACTTTTTTGACACCTTATCGTTCATTTTGATTAAAAGTATAGTAAAATTACCGGTGAAAGTTTTACTTGGAGTTGGCCTAAGAAAAGCCACTTCTTTGCCATACTGTATTGTGTATTCAGTTTGTCAGGTAGCTCTTTAGTTTAGATATCCAATTCATTAGTCTGTCTCTTTCATGTGACTTGTCAGGGCCTTTGGTAAATCCTATTTTTTATTAATATCCTAGAATCTCCTGCGGATCTGTCAAACGTAATTAACTTTCCATCTCCCATTGGTCATTTTAGTCCATTTTAATCTCACATGTATAATTATTCATTTATACTCTTGTAATTACATTATTACTATATACATTGCAGAGTTTAGGAAGGTAGATAAAGGTAAGGGTTTGAACTTTCCCAAATACTAGGATTAAGGCTTAGGGCATTAAGGCTCTATGTAAAATGCGTTTTAAAGCGAACATTTCACTTTCTTTTGTTCTCTCTCTGAACCCACTTGAGGTTGTTTCAACTTTCAAGTCATGGGCGTGGGCCACAAGCCAACTATGTCTGTTCAGTAACGACCAAAAAGGCATGTCCATTGATTCGGAAAAATTACGTCATCAATAATCATTTTTTCATACTTTGATGTCCTTTAGAGCTAAATGATCTGTGACTATGCGATGACATTTGGTACCTGTACATCCTCTTGTCTCTTTTATTACTTTTGACTGTAATGGCAAATGAAAATTATTAAAACGGAGTACAAGAACCCTTCGTTATTGTAATTGCTCTGACTTCAAAATGAAAGCATTCCTTTTGAGAGACGGGATTAAAGAGTACCTTCCTAACATCAAAGGCACCTTTAATGTAATTGAATTTCCCCATTTATGTTCAACGTGTACTTAAATCGGCCATTTATTAAGTTCACTTACTTTGGAGTGATATTACATCGCATTCTTGGATATTCTAAATGTACAGGGTGGTCCAGAATGATATGGAATATTAACTTTCACTCTTAATAAATTTTTAGTAGGTAACTTTATTGAGAATAAAATAGTAGCATCTGAAAGAGCATGCGTTTCTTAGTCAGAATTAAAATTATGAACACAATTGTAGCACAAAAACAGACTAAAGAAGGGCGCGAAAAATTAAAAACAACAAAATTTTGTAAAATTTACATTTTGTAAAATTAAATTTTCATATTTCATGTTTGAAATGAAAATGGCGAGATTGACAAGAGAGCAGAAAGTGTAAAGAGTAAAGAGGTAAAAAAAATTCAAATTGAGTTTCAGCAAAAGTTTAACTTCTTTCCTAAGTTTGACACGTTCCCAAGTCCCTTCGTGTGTGGGCTGGAATTTGATCAGAGGAGGCATATATTCACCATTTTGCTTTAAATGTTTTAATCATCAGTTATCACTTTTCATGTTGGCTTGAATGAAAAGGGAAAGAGCGTTTCATTAAACGCTGGTGCATTCCGTTTTTAACTACCGTGTACCTTGAAAATGAAACATGAAACAATAGGTATAGTCCCTTGTTAAAAGTGTATTAAAATACCATCATAGCCCAGAGTCAAAATGGAACAAAAATATTGCATGTTTGTTTGCATATTTGCAATTCACTTTTCATTAACTACTGTAAGAATCGGATGCTAGACATCGAGTCGGTGCATGTTGGCAGATACAAGTATACATGTCTTAATAGTAATAAATTGTTTGTCTTCGAAAGTCGTACTTACAGATACAAATTGACTAGTGTTTAAAATTAGGAAATTTTTATTCAATAAGTAACGAAGTATTATTACTTGACTAACTTGATCGTTAGTATCAAAATGTTGTGGGGATGTTAAAACTCTCGTGTGGCTGTGGTATTTTAGTATTGTATGTATATAAATATATAATGTAAGTGGTTGTTATCTGTGTAGTATTTATTTTGTACTATAGTATATAGCAAGTATCTTCAATTGAATGAAAAGTGTGATTCTCTATATTGCAGGTGACGATCTTCGCCGTTCCAACATGGGTTTGTTAGGCAGAGCAAAAATAAGGACTCTGAAGATGACAGTTGTTATCGTGGCTACATTTTCTCTGTGCTGGACACCTTATAATATCATGTGTCTTTGGTAAGCAAGATTTTAATGACCTTACATGTAACCTTACATTATTGCTGCCATGTGTCTTGAGTCTTGAACAACCTTCACAGATGCCAACCAATAGTGTCAACTGGCTTACACAAACATTCATCAAAACTAAATGCTTTTGATGAATGAAGTGCCTCAATCTGAGTAGGTAATTTAGGTAAATGACATCTTTTCTTAGTGGGTAGGTGGTACTTCCATATCTTAAAGATGTGGGTTAACCAAGTTGACAGAGAAGAAGTGTCCAATTAGTTGTAGGAACAACTTTATTCGTATGTACCTGAAGAAATAGTAAATGAAGTCTTATTCAGGTTGATTCTATGACAGTTCGTGTATGGTATGGAAATCTGCAGTGAGTCTGAAGAAATAAATTTAATTTCAGTCGCCCAGTTCAATTCAAGAGAATACAAGTTGCAAGTTATAGATAGAAAACATAAACAAGATGTTTAAACTATTTACAGTCGGCTGACTGTTATTTACGAGTCGTGAGTCAACTCTCGCAAATGTTTTGCAAGCTAATTATCTGTATTTAAATATTCTTCCGAGTCTGTTTTCAGCACAGAGATGAATTATTAATTTCCTCACGCTAGTTTTATCTACTTAGGACACAAAGTTATTTTGTGGAAAACGGAAACTGTCTGAATAGCCTTTATTATTATGGTGCAATAAGTTTGAAGAAAGCAAAGGCGCGCTTTCTTCATGGCCAATGTAACACAACAAACAACAATCCAGAACGTTTGTAAAACCCTACTATATAGTAAATGTTATATGAAATATATTATAGACAATTTATTAATGTTGATTTAATGATGCTGCGCAAATTATAGGTCGTAAGACTATTTTTGGGAGAAAAATAGATGGTATTTAATTGCCGGAAAATAATAGTTTGGTACCTTTTCGATTGGTTGGTCTGACTCTGGTTTGAAAAGTAAATCTCCTGCTATGTGTTTAGACAATTATATATAATTCACCGTCATCTTTCTGTCCAGGTTTCAGATTTATATAGCATTCTCAGTGCCCAATGTGAACAATTAATTGGCTGGAAGAGGAATTATGTCCAGTTTGGAATCTCTATCTTACACATGTATGCAGGCAGACTGTGGAAGTCAGCCAAGCTGAAACCTTCATAAAAGATTTATTCTGCTTGACAGCCATGCAGTCTCAGAGTTTTGGCTTTTGGAACTCTGCACTAGTTTGCTGGACCAAATCTTTTCATTTCGGCAGACGCTAGTTTCTCTTCTCCCTCGGGGAGTGTACATAGGAAACTCCACACACTCCACAGCGACCCAAATGAATAGCTCAAGCTACAAGCTTGGGTAGTAGTTAGTATGAGTAACCTACTCAGTGGAAATAATATAAAATACTCACGAGAGATCCGTCTTTCCTTCCCTTTCAATTAACTGCCATTACGGTCTTCCTTACTGATTCCTTACAAATTCCATTGGGGTATAGTTTTACTAGTAACCGGATATTGTGTCATATGATATTATGTCACGAAATTTTCTCTGAGATTAGTATTCAGTTTAAGATTATCTTAAATGAATGAACAGATTTATATTTAAATATAAATTAATAACAAGCGAATACCTACCGGTTGGGGGAGAGGTTCCAGTAAATCTAAATGTAAATAGAAGGGTCTATAGCTTTATTTACTTTAAGACGGATAAACAACTTTCACAATGCCTTATCTAAACATAGCGTGAAAACTGCGGACATAGTTCAACCCTGATACCTCGTAGGCACCTTCTGGTTTTATTTACATCTTAATTCCAGTTATCCACCCACATTATGAGAATCTCTTGAGCAAGCGATACACGGACACGATTCAGTCCTATCCTGAGCATACAAAGTGGTGATACGTAGTAACATGTAAAAGATGATGCAATATTGTACAAACGTATTCTAGAAAAGGATGTGCAATAGCAGCATAAGTAACTATATACTTGGAAATGTAAAATCTTTTACATCCAAATCGATTGTGAGCAATAAATGAGCTACCTATTTATATGGGTCCTCGATTCGCCCTCCTCCTCGTTATTGCGGATAAAAACGTCTTCTGTGATGTAGTAACAAAAATTTCCATTCAAAGATGAAAAATGTAGAGTTCACCAGACCATGCTTTGTTTCGTCTTACATATTAATCTCTTTCTTTCATGATTTATTGCTCACAAATACGTTTTACTATTTTCGTTCAGAGTATTGTTCTCCAGTTTTCGCCTGCACATTTTACAGACATTGAAACAATCCAAGTACAGTACAAGAAAGTACATGGTGTAGAACATGACGCAACTAGAAGACAATAATTTACAAAACATACTCATACATGTGTAAGTTAAGGTAGCGTCTTCCGTCACTCTTCACAGCAGATTCCAGACAATCTAAAGTTTTTAATAAAAACCGAAGAACGTTTTCTGATTTCTGATTCCAGCAAATAAGTACATTTAGTGTCTTCTTTTGCCTTTGATTAAATTTAGAAAGCTAAAGTAGAACTATCGGGAATGCATGTATGAAAATATAGTTTGTTTTAGGTTATATAGTGAAATTATGGCAATGGATTTCTTATTATTACATTTCCAGGATTGTCTTTCTAGGTTACACGGTTACATTTTACAGAAATACGTCGCTTTCATCGGCCGGAAAAAGTTGGTAATAAAAAGACCTAAACCCTATGTCAAAGCAGTCTACACTTAATTATCCATGAATAGGTAGTTTTCTTTTATACAACTAGAGATAATCATGTAGGTACCTGAGGTACGTCATATCAATGGTTATGCAAGAATAAGAAAATTATTAATTTTGAAGTTTCTAGTTCCGCGAATGTCTTTCTCAACTATAGATATTCTAGCAGACACCATATGTCTAAATAGGTTTTCTATTTTCTATCTTTGGAAAATCACGGTCGGTAGATTTTCATAAGAAATCAGTGGACTGGCTGTAATTTAGGAGAATCCCTGTGAACATTCTCCACTCTTGGAGATGAAGCCACATACGTCATTCCATAGGAGACATAAATTGTTTCATCTCTCGAATTTCTTCAACTCAACAATCTTGCAATAATGTCTGCTATTTTGTAACCATAATTCATACAATGACTATTTTTTCCTTGACCAAGCACACACAAAATGAAAATGAGAAAGAAATGAAAGGAGGCTGTAAGGCTGGCAGTACAATCTTGGGTAGTACATGGACATTTGGACATCTTGCTATTCATATTCTTTCAGAGACAAAATTTCAATTTCATTGGAGGTATCTTTTACTTTTTTACTATGATTTTATATATAATGTCATTTTTTCAGAGCAACCTTGATTTACATATAAGTAGCCAAATTACATATAATTTACATTCAATAAATGTCAATGTCAATCAAATCAAATCTTGACGAGTATTGGAATGCAACCCACTTAATGATATTGCATTAAAATCGGAAAATCGTGAGGGAAAATCGTAATGAATTTCATTTTTCATTTTGCCAATGATCAGGAAAAGTGGCAAAACTGCTTAGGGAATCGTTTAAATAGTTTTGCTCCTTTTCATCTTTCTTATGCTATGTGTAGGTTTTAGGTTATGTAGTAGGTATGCCATATATATTGTCGTTTCTCTTTTAAAGTATAGCTACCCATTTCAGAGAACTTTCTTCAATTAATACTAATAAACTTGCCACTGGTGTATCTAGGTACAAATTACTGTCAAAGTGCTAAAAATCAAATATGCATATTATAATGGACGCTATTCAGTAAACTTTTGTCATAACATTCGTAGGCTAGCTTTAAATTAGACTAAAATTAGACACTGTAAAAACAGCGGGCAGGTTTGTGTTTAAGTTGCCAATTATCACTTAGTATGGGTTATGTAATGAATAATGGAATATAATCTACATTGTGATTTATTCTCAATTAGTATTTCCATTACCTTAAGTAAACCTTCCTATAAAATACCTTCCTTCCTCCTTGTTAGACAAAATACCTTTTCCACTGGGTAGAACTTTTAATTTCACTACTAAAAAGTGAGTGACAGGAAAAGTAAGGTCATAAAAGTTTAAAGAGGCACAAAAAGCGTCCTTTAGTAAAGCTTTAGCTCAAAAGCATCTTAACCTATAGAATTAGCTTAGATACTTGTACCTAATGAATTTTTCGGATTATGTTTAAAAAGTGTTTTAAAAGTTGGAATAATTGTTTCTGACTGCCCCAAGAAAGTAAATGTGGCTAGGGCTAGAGACTAGTCTAAGCAATCTATTAAAGTGGAGAAATGTGGGTTGGGCAGAGGTATGCGATGTACTAAAGCAGTTTTGTAATTTAGGAAAACGTAGTATCGACTTAGGTAGATACTACTACAATACTCGAATGTAGTGTCTATCTAGTGCAAAATGAAATCGCCAACTAGGAATTGAATAAGACTTAAAAATGTGATTTACGAGTCAGTGACTCGGAATTCTTTTAAATGGTGAAAGTTAGTCAAGACGTTTTTTTACTGTGAAAGTTGTGTGGCAACTCCGAATAGATAAATGAATTACAGTCTCATCGAGTCCTCTATGCACATCAAGCATAGTTGGAAAACTTGCACACCGTGGTGGCACTCCCTTGTCTCCCTTTAAAGCTGTTCATCCGTGAATAGAGAGGTTTAGATACAGGATAAAATCTTCAGAAAATAGTTTGTGGAATTGTCACGTGGCTATTTGAAGCAATTTTAATTTTGCTTGTATGCGTTTTGTTTAGACAGAAGCATTTATGATTGTAACTTGTAGCAGCACCGCCAAGTTTTAAGTCTTCAAATCAAATATTATGGACGCATCTCTGGTTTACTCAGCATTTAATTGTCCAACTTTGGACGAGTTAATACAAATATATTTGTTAAATAGGCGAACACAGTCAAAAATTTTACGACATTCATTTAATTTTAACAAACTCAGTACCGTTGATTGCAAGCAATTGTTCCGTTTCGGAAAGCAAGATGTTATTAGGCTTAAGATCGCATTAGACATTCCACATATGTTAACTTGCGCAAATGGAACCAAGTTTTCTGGACTAGAAGGTAAAATCCTTTGAATAAAAATTTAAAGTACTGTGCATTTGTGTCATTATTCATATAACGACTTTACAGTGAATATTATTTAAATTAATATTTTTTATTTCAGGACTCTGCATTTTATTGCGGCGATTTGCGTATCCTAATAGGTTGGTCGATCTAATGAACATTTTTTCACGAACAAAGTCTCAACTGTCTTTAATTGTGTCTACTATGTCAACATTTATCTATGACCGTTTTTCATACCTGTTAATGGATTTAAATCTGTGGTGGCTAAGTGAAGAAAATATACAGATATTTTCAAGGGCCGTTCAATTCAAAGGATGTGCATTAGACAACTGCTGGGGTTTCATTGACGGTAAAATATATATTTTTATGCACTGATGCATAAAAACTGCAACTATATATTATGTTTAAATGTACTCATAAAATAATTAAGTATTAAATGCAAATTATTTTTAGGAACCATTCAAGCTTGCTGCAGGCCAGGAAGAAATCAAAGAGAAATGTTTAGTGGACACAAAAGAGCTCATGGACTAAAGTTCCAGTCGTTAGTTACACCTAATGGATTAATTGCGCATCTGTATGGCCCAGTTCCTGGGCGAAGACACGATAGTTTCATGTTAAGTGAAAGTAACTTACTGAGGATCATAGATGCAAATATTCCTAGTAATAACAGACAGTATGTCATTTATGGGGATCCAGCATATCCTATTAGATCACAAATAATTAGTCCGTACAAAGGTAGACAATTGACTAACGACCAACGCAATTTCAACAAGACAATGTCAGTAGGACGTATTTGTGTAGAATGGGAATTTGGTAAGATAGCATCTTTATTTGCATTTTTGGACTTTAAGAAAAATCTGAAACTGTATTTGCAACCAATTGGAAAGTATTATGTCATAGGAGCTCTATTAAAAAACTGTCACACATGCTTGTATAGTTGTCAGACTAGTATGTACTTCGATGTCCAACCTCCTACATTGGAAAGTTATTTATCTAATACAGCTAATTTCAGATTAGGTGATGTGTGAATAAATATTATATATTTACAAATGATACAAAAATTTATTAGAAAGTCATTTATTTCTCATAATACACAAATTACTCCACTTTTTGTATTTTGTCTTTGAGCAGTTCGAGTAACATCTTTTTTTCCTCTGACTCCGCTTTCCATTTTTCTTCTTCCAAATGCAGTCGTCTTTCCTCCAATTGTAACTTTTTTTCTTCAAGTGCCAATTGCTTTTCTCTGATCTCTGCATCCGTTTTTTGTCGTTCTTCCATGATGAACAGCAATCGATCGTCCTTTGAGATCTTTTTACTTTGTGTCTCTAAACAAGCAATGTATACAGAATTTGTTATTAAATAGTTTTAAATTTGGAACTACAAATTCTGTTGTTGATAAAATGAATTTCTTACCCGTGTTATCATTGTCTAGCTTTCTAACCGTCCCTTTCATAGCTGCATCACGAATGGTCTCACCAAGCATTTTACTCTCTTGTTCTTTATTTATTTTCTTTCCCTTTACTTTTTCAATTTCTCTTAGTAGTTCCAAAAAGTCAGTTAACAGTTGAGCTTTTTCATCGAATTCTTCTTCGGTACCTGATCTAGTATTTATAATGTATTATACTTTAAATGTTCCTTATAAGATATCAATCTGTCCATGGAAGCAAACGATTTTTTTCTACTGTCTTTTGTAATAGAAAATAATTTTATCACATATTGTGTTTAATGTACCTATTTAGATTTTCAAAGTCTTCCTTTTTAAATTTTGAGATCAAGTCATCAAATTTCTTCCGTGCTCGTTCCCCGTCATATTTTCTTCCACAATTTATTGCAACAGTCGACCACGCTTCTTTAACCTGTCCATGAGAGGCCTTGTATGTTTCGATGCTGGAAACTTCTTTTAACAATTCAATTTCGTCTTTTGACGTAAAACGGAACGCCTTTTTTCGAGATGATACTTGCTCGTGTTCAACATTTTGGTGTTGAACTTCCTCTTCTGTGTCGGCCTACATTGATTAAAATTAGCGTTTATACCAGTTATTTTAATAAAAGTAACCTTTAGTCTGTGATAAACTGTGGTAACCTTGTTTGGTTGTTTTGCAATTAACTTACCATTTTTAATATTTTCTCTTTTCTTGAGCCAGTTGACAATTCAGCTGAACAGGGCTGTTAAATGCAATAAAGCAACATTTGAAGGTGGAAGTTTTTTTTGATTTTAAACCAATAACATTTGAATATAAAATACCCGCTTGCTTTGAATATGGTACAAGCTACAATACTTTGAAGTGCTTGTAGCAGGCCGCCTACAAGCTTTTATCTTGGTGATATTTGTTTGTAGCACAACCAACGTGAAGTTATAGCAAGTTTTACAATCCAAACTTGAAGCTTTTATCCAAATAAGCCTGTATCGAAACCTCTCTAATATACTGCGAAAAGTAGTAGAACTATATCGAGTGTGTATTCGCTTTTATTGACATGGCGGCTTTATTTTTCCCGAAGAAGGTTACGTCTTAGTTGTTTGACTATTCAGATTCCCGATACTTTTATTATATATGTGTAGGTGTAAATCTAATTCTGAGTGCGACCAACCTTATAGTCGCGAATAGGAACGTTCAATACTAGCAAGGGATTGAGATTTCAAATAATTGTCATAAGAGGCTGTCAAATCCAGAGATTAGAATGAGTATCGATTAAACATTATCAAGAAAATAGATTAAGTTATAAGGTTCTCTCATGAGGTTTTGCAAAACCACATCAATGCATTGCCCACTTCGGGTTCTAGGTGAATTTTCAGATGTATGGCATAACCTTCCTCCAGAGTACAACGTGACAACTGGTATTCACCATTTTTCTTCATACTATACAGGGTGTCCGCAAAACATGTACAACTTTTCAGAATTAAAGTATATATCTGAAAAGTTGTACATATTTCGCAGGCATATTCATATTTCCTATATCTATTGCATGTAATGGCTAATGACTGTAGCTACTTTATTTACATCTTCGGTAATAAACAGGTAAAGATATGTTGTAAATCATTTTACTCTAGTAGATTAGTTGTCAAGTTGTGACTCTCTGACGGTTATTAGTTAATGCTACATTCCTAACATATAAAATAGATTTCTGTAAGAGACAATTCCCTGGCATGACATAAATGTATATAAGCTGTAGTGTAACTTTGCTTTTACCTACCTGGAATAAAACATGATGTCTGGCTTTCAGTCCGACATTGACGAAGCTTGGGAATTAAATTTCACTGCTCTTGATACCACAAATTACAAAGTGTCTTCCCTCATTCTAAGTTTTAATATTATAATTCCGGCTTTATATTCAAACCTCTTGTTGAGACAGCTTTGATGTAATTCTGTTAAGCTCTAGATATCAAATGGACTACTTTCTTACCTTAAATATTTAAGTACCGTAGTAGGTGAAGTATTCCGAGCATAATAGTTTTCATTTTACCGAAAGCAGTTGGTTTTGGTACTTGGTATGTGCATAATTCGGATTTTTAACAATTGGCCGGGGTCAGCTAGAGGTTTTTACGGTGTATGTCGCACATGTATCATAATTGCTCAGAAGTATATATGCGTTATGTTATTTAAATTAAATAGGTATGCTATTAAGGGTTAGAAAAGAAATACGTATGACAATGAACTCATTATTCTTTGCAGGTACTGGATCGATAAAGAGTCAGCTCTCCAAGTAGATCAACGTGTACAGAAAGGATTGTTTCTCTTTGCCTGTACCAACAGTTGCTTTAACGTAAGCAGGATTTACATCATTCTTATTTTATATCTTGCAGTAAGTAAATACATACGTAAAGATTTAGTAAGTAGCTCTTACTTGTGTCTTGATCATGATGGATTCAATTTTCTTTTCAGCCGATGGTATATGGACTGTTTCACATTCGGACGAAGCGTCCTCAAGAACCTCAACGCTACCAGCTTAAGAACAGCATCCAGAGATTAGAGAAGTAAGTAAAACATACTTCTTCCATTTTCCTGCTTTACCTAAATAATAAATGCTGTTCTACACAGTATATAAGACATTTTGGCATTTTTGTTTCTCCCAAGTTCCAGGGAAAAAGTTTTCTAAATCAGTCATGTTGATTTCAATTTTTAAGCATTTCCATTTTCTGGAATTGCGAGTCTTGAAATCTCTAGCAGATGTTGTATTGTTAAAGTATTTTGTGGAATTAGAAAGCATGGGGTTCATAACGAGGGAATTCCTGACAAGGCAAAGTGCTAAAGAATTCTGATTCGGAACTAGGACCCTGATCTTTTAGAAAATAGGGAAATAAATGTACCTGTATATACTTAACGTTCACATTTCACGCTGAGTTGGATTTTATTGTAGAACTTCCACTGTACAAAGTTAACCAAACTGAAATTGACTAGGCTGTGACCCTAGGATAATGTTGGTATAAATATAAATACATAGCTACATACATCTACTAAGTTTTAATCAGTTCCGCTGAACTACATAATAAGTGAAGACTTGATGGGAAAGCAGAAACTTGGTAAAACTTTTGCCAAAGTGACACCAGGATTTCTGCTAAGTACACGCTCTGTAGATAAATCGGTTGATTTACAATTTTGGTGGTGTCCCTATAGGATATCCAATAATCTATGTACATAAGTTCAGGAATAGGTACACATACAGCAATTTCGACATGTTTAAATTGAGTTGTATCCCTCCAGACACTAAAACTTTTTAATGAACCGGTAATATTTGCCAGTTTATTCGAGTTTATTTCTTATGCTTGTGATTCTATTGGTTATTTCAGCAAGCCGTCGTACAAAGTTCGTGTTCGATGGACTCCTCGACAATGTCTTTGTGCTGCAAGTAGTGACAGTCCTAATCCGAGCTCTCACGGAAGTCATCATCATATACGGACTCATCCACTCTACGAAGTGAGTGGGGAGGGAACTGCTCGTTTGTTATTTCTAAACGGAGTGAATCCACACAGACATCTGAGCCAAACACAACCACGGAATAGTCACCGATATATCGGATCTGTGACTCAATTGCAGCTGAATCAAATCAGGAAGGCTAATCCCCATCACCATCAAATTGGAAGACTGAACAATAACGTCAACGGATATTGCTATCCTGCCATTCGACTGGAGGAAACTGCCCTGTTAGAAAATGTACCCCAAAATAATCATGCAGGTGTGAACAATGCACCTGTAAGCGTCCGCCACGGACGCTCAATTCAATTTCCCAGACATAACAAGTCCAAGAAATCCTCTCATGCACCAACTCATTTTGGGGGAAATAGCAATAGCTACTCTCCGCCTGGAGATCGGGATCTTTACTCGCCCCTCTCCAGTATCCACTTTTTCTCACAAGACGCAGACGAAGCAATGACATCCACCACTTTCGTCGCAAGTCGCTTGTGACCGTTGGGGAGTTGTGGCACAATTTCATGCATTGAAGGTGCCACAACCTCAAATTCCTTACAAGTCGAAAGTGGAAGTCTCAAGTCAATCTTCACTCGATCTCACCATCCAAAGAGAAAATCTGGCTTCACAGTCCGATGGGCACGATCTGTCGAGACTATCGACAAATCTGGTTGCAGCGGAAGTCGCGCTCACCGTGTCTAGATTGTCATCCCCGGACTTATATTAATTACACACCATTATTGCAATGTAAGTACTTACAACAACGTGTCAAGAACACTGATCTGAAATGTTTTGTCATGGGATTATTTTGTCCCGATCCTACTGACCGTCTTCATGTTACTGCTGCTATGTACTAAGACCTAATAAGCCCTACTGAAACGCATATATTTCTCCTTACCCAATCCAGCTCTAGTTGCATAAGGACCTTACACTGAAGATAATATCTTTTCAAATGTATTGTATTACTAATCCAAAAAAATCAATCTCACATAGGTACTTATCTTGTCATATTATATGAAATGGAATAGAGAACTGACCTGAATAACCGTAATGTAACCAAACCAGGAGGTACAATAGCTTGTCAAATATAGGATATGGCTCAGTTGTACTCCTTTCCACTCCAATTCTCACCACTCTATTAGAAAATGCTGTTTTTGAAGTCCTCCAATCATTTATTACCATTTTTATGATGTATATTTGTCAATCTTCCTCTCCTAGCTATTAGCTCCTTTTCAAGTTCACGAATGGTATTATGCCAGTATAGTTAGTATTGTCATCAACATCATTAGGAAAGAACTGTTGTACCTTCATAACTTTGTGATGTAAATGCTTTGAACAGGAATTAATCTAGCAATGTATTTAACTAGAAGTGTTATCGCAACATTCTTTATAAAAGTTTATATGTCCAATTATCGCAATATCGCACAGCCAGTCAATTGCAAATGAAAGAGTTTTGTATTCACAATAGGGTCCGTGTATTCGTTATCACCGAAAGTGTCACCGACCCCCTCCGATTACGACCAAAATCGCTGAGCATATGTCTAAAATAGAGTAATTAACGAAATGGACCTTCAAAATTTTTTAAAAAATAAGAGGGGGCGTGGGGGGTAAGGGGAAGCTTTTCCATTGGGAAGAAAGATTGTGACCAAACGGTAAGTCATAAAATTCTTTAGTTTTTTTCTAAAATAGCATAGATAGGTGCTTCATCCTGGCAAGGTATAAATTTTATTCAATTCGAATATTTTGGCGCGAAAAAAAATCGGTGAACCTGAAATTAGCAATAATTCAAACATTGTGGGTTGAAAATGGCACATATCGACTAAATATTGAATATAAAAGATGCTAGATCATCTTAAATCTCTTTTCTAAGCAAGAACAAGGTTACATATCCAAAATTTATTAACCCCTGTCCGGGGAAGCGGGGGCGATATAAGTTTGGATATTTAATTTCTCAAAACTTATTACGCCTAGAGACTTTAAACCACCGCCAAACAACTCAGCATCATGTAATGCATCATGGCAAGGTGGTGTATTGTGTGTCACCCCACCCCCTGAGGGGGGTGTTGGTGAGGCTTAAGTTTGGAAACCCAATATCTCCAAAACTACTCAACGTACGGACTTAAAACTACAGCCAATCAACTCAGCATCATGTAATGCATCATGGCATGGTAGTATATTGTGTGTCGCCCCACCCCTTTGTGGGGGTGTAGGGGAGGCTTAAGTTTGGAAACCCAATATCTCCAAAACTACTCAACGTACGGACTTGAAACTACCGCCAATCTACTCAGCATTATGTAATGCATCATGGCATGGTAGTATATTGTGTGTTTCCTCACCCCCTTGTGGGGGTGTAAGGGAGGCTTAAGTTTGGAAACCCAATATATCCAAAACTAATCAACGTAGGGACTTAAAACTACCGCCAATCAACTCAACATCATGTAATGCATCGTGGCATGGTAGCATATTGTGTGTCACCACACCCACTGAGGGCTACCCTGCTACCATGTCATGATGCATTACATGATGCTGAGTTGATGGACGGTAGTTTCAAGTCCGTATGTTGAGTAGTTTTGGAGATATTGGGTTCCCCTACACCCCCCTCAGGGGGTGTGGTGACACACAATATACTACCATGCCATGATGCATTACATGATGCTGAGTGGATTGGCGGTAGCTTCAAGTCCATACGTTGAGTAGTTTTGGAGATATTGGCTTTCCAAACTTAAGCCTCTCCTACACCCCCCTCAGGGGGTGGAGTGATACACAATATACCACCATGCCATGATGCATTACATGATGCTGAGTTGATTGGCGGTAGTTTCAAGTCCGTACGTCGAATAGTTTTGGAGATATTGGGATTCTAAACTTAAGCCTCCCCTACACACCCCTCAGGGGTGGGGTGACACACCTGTACCACCATGCCATGATGCATTACATGATGCTGAGTTGTTTGGCGGTAGTTTCAAGTCCGTAAGTCAAATAGTTTTGGAGATATTGGGATTCTAAACTTAAGCCTCCCCTACACACCCCTCAGGGGGTGGGGTGACACACAATATACCACCATGCCATGATGCATTACATGATGCTGAGTTGTTTGGCGGTGGTTTAAAGTCTCTAGGCGTAATAGATTTTGAGAAATTAAATATCCAAACTTATATCGCCCCCGCTTCCCCGGACAGGGGTTAATAAATTTTGGATATGTAACTTTGTTCTTGCTTAGAAAGGAGATTTAAGATGATCTAGCATCTTTTATATTCAATATTTAGTCGATATGTGCCATTTTCAACCCACAATGTTTGAATTATTGCTAATTTCAGGTTCACCGATTTTTTTTCGCGCCAAAATATTCGAATTGAATAAAATTTATACCTTGCCAGGATGAAGCACCTATCTATGCTATTTTAGAAAAAAACTAAAGAATTTTATGACTTACCGTTTGGTCACAATCTTTCTTCCCAATGGAAAAGCTTCCCCTTACCCCCCACGCCCCCTCTTATTTTTTAAAAAATTTTGAAGGTCCATTTCGTTAATTACTCTATTTTAGACATATGCTCAGCGATTTTGGTCGTAATCGGAGGGGGTCGGTGACACTTTCGGTGAAAATGGAAGTAGGAGCTCAATATGTTTGGAAAGTCTTTTCAGATTATCCAGTGATACGACAAGACAACCTGGAAATATGTCAGTGTAAGTAAGTCATAAAGTCATAATGTACTTTTTATGTCGTAAAAGTAATCTCGAGAGAAAGTCAGAGAAAGTTACATAGAAAATATTCTGTAAAATGTGGTGCTACTATAATAGGGTAATCCAAGTGCAGTTTTGGTAGTATTCTGCTAATGTCCATGTCGTTGCTTACATTATCTATCATTACATGTAAACGTACATCAAAAAATATATTAGCTCCATTCTATGTTACCATTACTGCTTTTAATTGTAATGCTAAAATAATAAATGTGGTCGATACTTACATTTAGCGCATTATTAATAATAATAATAAAATTGTTGTACATCGTAAACCCGATATGCTTCTGTTGTATCCATTCAATATGTTGATAAGGAAGAAAACAATCTGTAGTATGCATCTGAATGTTGAAAGTTAGCAAAAATACGCTTTATAAAGAAGATAGGCTATTGACTAGCAGATAAACTTTACATGTAACACTATTGATTCAATTTCCTTATTCATGCGGAAAACATCAAAAGATCGAAACGTAAGGTCAAAAACCTCTTTAGATATTCCAGTATCATCTCAGAAATGTATCTACACTGACATTAATAACAATGTACACAGTAAACATATCAATGTACTGTTCGGATCTATTCAATTTATTAAATACGAAGAAAAGCAGTAGTGCATTAGGTATAACAATTGCCAATTGAAATTCAAGATGAAAGGAACTGCTTATCATTATTACCTAATTCTAAGAAAAGTGGAATACCTTTCATCATATGCTTTTACTAAGGGTATCGTATGATATATTCTTTCCTTGTCAACATAACTAGTTTATATACTTTCCTATTACACCATCTAAACCCACGATGACAATTACATCTTTAATTAAATGTATTGTTATTGTTATCTTATTGGTCCTGAATATAACTAATGGAAAACCATTACTACACACGCCCACATTTGTGTAGTCTCAAAGTTCTGGACGATTCTCCAGTTCTGTGCTCAATAACGTCGTGGTTCAGAGAAGCAAAATAATGTAACAAAGTAAGACTGTTAGCTCCTGATTACTTTCCCCATTACTACTCTGTTTACAATGGGTTTCGATATCGTGTCTATTATTAGTTTACTATCGTCTCCCATTATATGCCAAGACAGGTGTATGTTTGTACAATATTATATTTATTCAATGAGTAGCAGCGGCGAGAAGGCCTTTTCGTTTGCTCTGCACAATGGCCATCATTAATCTTAATCATTGTGCTATGCAAAGATTTTCTGAGTAATATATTCATTCGGCCTCCTCACTTTTGTTAGCTTCTGGTTAATGCTGCGCATTTTGTAAATAACGCTAACGATTTAATATTCATAAGGTTCTTTCATGCGTACACTCTATTCATGCCAAAATATACATAGTCATTCAAATGTATACGAATAGCGTGCAATGTAGTATCAAAAATTTTGAATGCTCTTTCAAAATTGGAATAAAATATTCAAACGCGTCTTAACCTAATAAGATAATAATAGGTTCATAAAACCTGAATGCTTAATTCAGAATGGATATCAGTAGCTTACAAACAACGCCCATTTTCATATATATGTCACAGGAAGCGAGATGAAGATGTAGAAAGAAAACCGATACCCAATGGCGAACCACAGCTTTATCCACAACTTGCCTTTTGTCAACATCAAAGTTACAAATTAATATGATTTTTCCCATTTTTGAGTCACGTTTCTTTCTGGTTTATGAACATGTTCTAATTTTACATTCACTAAGAATTTATAACTCCTTAGTAGACCACTACCAGATTTCATAAAAGTTACACGTGTTTGTAAACATTTATATAACTTTTGATAACACGTGAATATAGGGATTTTCATCTGTGTATACACGTCTGGATTACGGACGTCAGTCTGGATTGATTTACTTACACACACGACCAGACAGTTAAACCACGTTTTTGCCCAGTAAAAATACAAATATATACAAAAAAGGTTATGGTTGTCATTTTGGTTAAAAACTAACTGTGAAAGAACATCAATACCAAAAAAATACAAGACAAAGGCAGAGCTTCAGGCCCAGCATTAGGTAGAACATAGGGAACAGTATTAGAATATTTTTAATGGTTGCAGCAGTAGTATGGTGAAAGCAATGGTGAAAGTTTTTACAGGGATGGATGAAAAGAAAACCTAAGTTTAAAAAATGAAATATCTATTTTGAATCTTAAATATTTTGCATATTGGTTAATTCTGTACTTTCCTTGATATTAGTTTAGTGTTCGTGTTCGAGACTCGAAGTTTACTTACAGCCTGGAAGGTAGCGAAAACCAACACAGCAGATCGTCGAATTCGCAATAATACTTTAAATAAAATAATAATTAACAGCTACTAAATCGATGGATCGTCATAATACATATTATAACTTCTACTGGTCGGAAATACTAGCATGATAGAAGCAGGAATAATAGATATGGAGTAAATAATCGTGAAAGGAGAGAAAGCTGCTAATCTGCAGATTGTTAATTTTCTTCTCAACTCCATTGTATATTATCAATGTAAAGTAAGCTTAATGATATCTTTTACTGTTGTTGACATTAAACAAATAAACATTCAATTCTAGTTTCCACACTTGACTTGATTAATTTTAAGCAATTGCTCAACAGGAGAGACAACTATGGAGTATGGAGTAAGTACCTTGAGAAACAAAAGGACGGGAGAAAGTAGATAAAACGTACATTTTTCTTGATAGCCTACACGACAACTGGACAGGTTGACATGACTTTCTCTTTAAATGATAAACTAAAAACCTACTGTAGTGAGACATTGTGAAATGTCTATTATGTTCCGTTGCCGACTTTTCTTTCACTCCGACAATATATTATTATAAAAGTATATATTATAAAGTTATCCAGGCCGACAAGTTAACAAAGTGTAGACAGTGCCATTTATTACGTGCCAAGAATGGGACACAGTCTCGCGGCAATTTATTTTCTATCAACTGTCTTGTTCAATGATTAACGACAAAGAAAAGGATGGCTGAACTGGGGATTTCGGGATTGTCTTCGTACAAACAGTTCATTCAACTGATTGTGGCTTGTTTACCTAGAGGGGTAGAATTACATCAAAATGCTCAAAACTCATCCTGCTCTACAAAGTTTTAAGTAACCGTTTAGCAATGATTTGGAAAGAGCAATATGGATCGACAAAGGACTTAAAATTAACAAACTGAATGTTTTCTAGTAGTTATATCAAAGGATTTGGTGTTACCACTGAACGTGAAGGTGGGAGAGACTAACCACATCTAAAAGGAAAGTGATGAAATCCAACTCAAACTGTACCAAGCAAATGGTGAAAGAGATGTTTATCGCATGAAAAGAGAAAGCAATGAGAGACTCCTCTTCCATGTAAATCGAAATTGTTGACAGAGTATTGCAATCTCTACAGTAGAACAGATATAGTTGGTTATCACGACACAAATACGTGACTTATTGTACACAGCTGGAAGGTCACCAACATCATATATTATTTCATGCGATGTGAGATGACAATAACAGAAAAGTTTGGCGATTACATTACGAGATCCGCTCTCTGTCACTCAACTTTTGATAAAAAAGACCGGAGAAATCATGTCTCCTCTGTTAATCCTACACTAAGCTTAAGTAAAAGGCTTTTCAATTTCCACCAATCATCAACTTTTTCCGAGAAAGACCATAATACCTACGGTGTCCAGCAACATCAAGAACCATACTCCTTGTATATCAGATATTACGACAATCATGAGTAGGGTACTTTCCAACCTTGTTTAGATTTTTCCAAATTGACAAATGACACAGGCATTAACGCTCTTGACGCTCTACCACATGTAATACTTCTACTTGTCTCATTATTTACTGGACGGTCATAGTCATTGGCAGTGTTCCATTTATTTTAGCCGGCTAAAAATGATTTTGACCAACCAGCCGGCTAAAATGGCTAGTGGTAAAAAATCATGGTTTTTTAAATTTCCCGCCAAATCAAGGATGATTTTCTCAGTTTACATAGCCCGATTTCACTATTTTTGGCTATTTTAGTCATTTTAGCCACAGGCTAACAACCAGCTGCTGGTCACCGAACACTGCTCCATAGGCATAGGGTCACAGAACTCTTAATGGTGTCTCATTAAATACCTGGTGTGGAAATAAATACTGCGATTGCGATGCAAAACTGTAAAAGATGTAAAAGACTATATTAATAAATAATAGGTTTACTTTTCCCGCCTTGTATTCATCGCAAGATCCAACACGGCAGGAAATGATAAAAAATTGAGTGTGACCAAAAATATTATCCTGGGCCTCCAAAAAATTTCAAAAAATAATGTCCCAAAATATCTTATGATGGGATTTTAAAATTATTTTACGGGCCATTTACTTTGACGAATTTTTCAGCTTTAAATAATATATTTCTTGTTTTCTACTACGATAACAGGGCTGTATTTAGGGGGACATTGGGAAATGCCTACTCCCCCGAAATCCAAGAAAAAAGAATGTTTTTCTTAAAATATCAAAAACTTTCATTTTTGCCTCTTTTATGACAAAATGAGCCTAAATTCGAGCTTCGAGCGAATATACCTATGGCTTTATATATACATCATTGCCTCCTCCGAAATCAACTTTTAAATACGGTATATAATACGTGGAAGCATGAATATGATGTACTGTACCTGTACAGTCAATACAAAGACAGCCAATATAATAATCAATACAATACTCAATAGTCGCATGATCATAATGTCGTAAAGTCGAATGTCATGTGCACAATGTGCAGTGTTCGATTTTATCCAGTTGAAAAGCTTTTTAACCAGCCGGCTAAAATGGCTGGTTAAAATTCAGTATAGTAGTGTGTAGTGCCAGTGCCTTGTGGAAAATAAAGTATTTTTGTCCAGGTCCCAGTCAAGTCCCATCCCAGTCCCAAGTGTCCTCTACTCCATCAGTCGTGTTACTAATGCGAGTGGATGTTTCTAGACTATTTTGATAAAGTCTGTTGTTCCTGTAAACCTTGCAGATCCATTCCTATCAAAATAGGCACCTAGTCCATGCTGAAAAGGGTGTTATGTTCTGCAATGATATCTTACCGATTTTGAACCAAGGCCTAGGGTAGTGTTAGCGCCTGTTGTGAGAAACACATTTTCTCATTTGACTTTTAGCAAATAGTTTTTGTGTGGCCGAGCGAGCATTGTATTTTGCATTACACTGCATGCATTATTGCATTGATACTCATTCTTTGGTCATTCTTCACTGCACCTCTTCTGCATTAGTCATTCTTCTCTTCTGAGTTTTTTGTATCAGTCAAGCAAAATTTTGCAGATTTTTGAAAATGTTCGGCTCACAGCAACCCATAATCGTTTTAAGTAAGTTTTTTATTTTATTTATATTTAATCCCAACTGGGAATAACATTGGTTTTTGTTACAGATCAAAACATCAAGCGTGAATCGGGTAGGAAAGTTCAGGTGGAGAACATTACTGCCGGCAAAGTAAGCAAAATCTTATTGAAACGCATGTATTCTTTTCGAAAAAATGTGTAAATTTGTTACTTTATTCATTTCATTACGTTTTGCTATTCCATGATGATCATTTTCACTTTTATGTTTTACATTTTGGTTTTCATGTTTTCGGATAATAGATGTCTATTTTATTAGTCATACTTGTCACTGATGACGTGATTAAAATCATGTGAATTATTATTAAAATTGGTTTAAATTTTATCGTTTTACAGACTATAGCGGATGTGGTAAGGACATGTCTGGGTCCACGAGCTATGTTGAAAATGTTAATGGACCCTATGGGTGGAATCGTTCTCACTAACGACGGAAATGCAATTTTGAGAGAAATTACCGTGCAACATCCGGCTGCAAAATCTATGATTGAAATAGCTCGCACCCAAGATGAAGAAGTAATTTATTAAAATTTGTGTATATTTTAGTTTGCAGTCTATATGATAATCAAATATAACGAATTTTTGTAATGTTATGTTTTAGTATTCTCCTCTTGCCTTTCCTCTTGCTTGTCTAATCTAAACGGCGTTATTAGTAGTAGCAATTGGTAATTAAAGTAAATCATAAAGACTTTTTTTAAAAGGTTGGTGATGGAACAACATCGGTTATTGTTCTGGCGGGTGACATTCTTGCCGCAGCACAACCGTTTCTTAATCAACAAATGCACCCTACGGTCATCATCAGGGCATATCGACAGGCGTTAGAAGATATGGTCAATGTTCTTCAAGATAGTATTTCAACTCCACTTGATCTGAATAACAGTGAAGAAATTCGGGAAGTCATAAGAGCATGCATCGGGACTAAGTTCATATCCAATTGGTCTGACTTAGCTGTCCAAATTGCCGAAGAAGCTGTTAAAACGGTATTTATTGAAGAAGGTGGCAGAAAAGAAATAGACATCAAGCGTTACGCGAAAGTGGAAAAAATTCCTGGTGGACGTATTGAAGATTCCTATGTTCTCAAGGGTGTGATGTTGAATAAGGATGTTACCCATCAGAAAATGCAGAGACGAATTGAGAAGCCAAGAATCTTGTTATTAGATTGCTCTTTAGAGTACAAGAAAGGTGAGAGTATGACTAATGTTGAGATGATGGATAAAGCTGACTTCACCAAGATGCTAGAACAAGAGGAAGAGTTTGTGGAAAAGTTGTGCGAAGACATCATCAGGCTGAAACCTGACTTGATTTTTACGGAAAAGGGGATTTCTGATTTAGCACAGCATTTCCTTGTTAAGGTACTAAATATAATATTATAAATCCAACCTAATAAAATATTGTGTATGATTGTTGAAAATTGCCCAAATAACATTTAATAATGCGTAGGCCGGAATTACTGCTATTCGTCGCGTTAAGAAGTCCGACAATAATAGATTGGCAAGAGCCACTGGTGCCCAGATCGTGAGTAGGACCGACGAGTTAAAAGAAGAAGACGTTGGAACTAAATGCGGTCTGTTTGAAGTTAAGAAATTTGGCGATGAATATTTTTGCTTTATCACAGAATGTTCGGATCCTAAAGCTTGTACGATTGTACTTCGTGGTGCCTCCCGAGATATTCTTAAAGAGGTAATCTTTCTTTAGAAAACCATTTCTTGATTATTCCAAGTTGGAATTACGTATGAAGCTTGCCTTGGTTATCTCAATCAATCATGTTCTTATTAATCTGGCTACCTAGGTTGAAAGAAATCTTCAAGACGCGATGTGTGTAGCTAGAAATATCTACCTCGAGCCTAAAGTTGTTGGGGGAGGTGGAGCTGTGGAAATGGCCGTTGCTCACGCCCTGACTGAGAAGAGCAAGTCCATGACCGGAGTTGAGCAATGGCCCTACCGTGCTGTGGTCCAAGCATTGGAAGTCATTCCTCGAACTCTAGCTCAAAATTGTGGGGCCAATGTAATTCGTACTTTGACGACGCTTCGTGCGAAGCATGCTGCCGGGGAGAAGACGTGGGGTATCGATGGCGAGACGGGGGAAATAGTTGATATGAACGTGCTTAAGATCTGGGAGCCCCTCTCGGTTAAGTTGCAAACCTACAAGACAGCTATCGAAACTGCTATTTTGCTATTGAGAATAGATGATATTGTTTCTGGATCTAAGAAGAAGGAATCAGGAGGAATGGGCGGCGGTCCAACAGAAGAGTCCATGAGGGAATAAGTTACATTATTTTTTAATATAACTCACTAATTCGTATTTAGGCAAGCTTAGATTGATTATACACTTTTTTAAAAAATACTACACCTTCACTACTCAATAATAATTAATCGTTACACATTTCATACCGGTTTTGCATTTCAAAACTTTGTTGCTGTTCACTAATAAAGCACAACTATATGTTGCTTAAATATAATACAGTTTACAATTAATTTGTCAGTTTTAGGTTACCAAACATCAAAACTAAACACTTAATATACTTTACATGTAGTATTTAGCAAAATTGGTATTGTGTAAGGTACCTTAATGATTATGCACCCTTTTAATTGGATGGGAAGTAATAATTTTGTAAACAAAGTTATACTGACAATTTACCAGAACAATCCAATAAAACCACTTTGCTTTAAAAACGGATAAATAATTTTCGGGAATTTTGCATTTGCATTTATCCTCTTTTTTTAATTCGCAAAAGCCTAAGGATAAAATAATGTAGCCTTTTATTGTTGATATTTTTTTTAATTATCTAAATCGAAGTAACTAAAATCTATTGTAGTTGTAAATATGTCATAGTCATAAGTTATAATTGAAACAGCACAAAATTGGTTTTAACCCTTAATCATATTTTATTAAACAAGTTTAAGAGAAAGGGTACATCGAGCTTAATACAATTTACAATATTGATGGTACTTGTATCTCCGTCATGAAAAACAAAGGCTATTTTAGTAAGTTTTATAGAAACGGCATAGTTTCGTACACTTTTATTCTACATTTTAAATGGTTTTTTGTTCACAGAACTCGAGAACGGAAAGCAATTAAAAGCAGGTTAAAATTATAAGTAATTAAATTACTATAATAAAATTACTATAAGACTATAATATAATATTAAACGCAATTTAGCAAATCTTTCGATTACATAGGAAAACTAAGATATAACATTTTCAATTCTTTGGGCAAAACGTTTGTCCATATAGAAATTATAATTAAGATTTGGCCATATTTCTTGAAATTGTATTATTATTCGATTACTTGAGGGGTCCAGATTAACTAACAAAATTCAACTAAAGGACCAACCATTTACTTCGTCTAGTATTTTGAAGATTCATAAGGTTTAAATTATAATAGATTCACATAGATCTTGCATACAAATTGTAACGATATCTATTTAAACTGAACTGCGGCAGTTACTATTTTAACAATGGACAAAAACATGAGGGAAAAGGGTTATAAATATTAATAATAAGGTAGTCGCAAGAACACAGTACTTTTTTATCTTCCTCAGCTAAAAGATCGTTTCTACCTCAATATAACAAAACAGTAGCTTTTGTACAGCAAAAATAAACACCACAAGCAAAAAGTACAATTATTAAATACACTTACCACGTTTCCGTAACTATTTTCAAGAAGAATCGTTAAGATACAAAACATCGACATATTTTTTGATCGATTTGTTAGCTTGACATTTGCCTTACTATGTAAGTAGTTTAATTGGCTAAACTAGCTAATTGCACATTATTATCCTAGTGAGCGATCAAAACGATGAACTTAATGACATAATATTTAACCGGAATGAATCGTTTAGCGTCTGAGCCATTAAATGGCAACGTTTGCGATGCGACTGTTTCAAAAACGATTGCGAACTTTCACTAGATTTATGTATTCTTAAAATAATTAGCGATACTATTAGTAATACAATATATACACTTCGTACGATAATACAATTCACATCAGTGCCATAGCCCAATATAATTGCCACATAATGTTATAGGCAATGGACCCCCAGCGGCAAAGATTCGAGTACCAGACATATCGACACAATGCGTATAAATCGCCGGTGTGTATTTTTGTCGATAAACGTCCATTATAATTTCTTCGTCGGGGTAGGTCCAACCAGAACTAGACTTCAAAGTTGCAGATCGAGCCGAATTGACATTGGATTCTAAATATTTTCCTGCCCGTAGGTCGTAAAACATTACAGTCCCCTGCCCAGTTCCAATGGATAGGAGAGACGAATAAAAATTCGTAGAGCGTATTCCGAATCCTGAATATTTCGATGGTATTTTCTTGACACATTGAATTGTCCTGGCATCCAAAAGTGTAGTGTGCGACTTGCTCCCCACAGCATACAACCCGTAGTCTTCATGAACCGCTAAACATACATTTTCTAGACAAAATGGTAGCTTCTTGGAGAATTTCTAACAAATCAAAAAATGATTTACAACAAAATAGTTCAACAATTCATTTAATTGGTGCATAATGTCATTATTACCTGGACAAATTTTTGCGCGTCCCATAAATGGATATATCCATTCAGAGAAACACAAGCGACTTCAGATAATTTTCTGTTGAACACAATATCTCTCACTTTCTGTGCGCTGCGGCACTGCTTAACAGAGACGGCGCTAATGTAGGAATACGACGGAACATGCATTTCCATGGACGACGCTGTGGAGGAAGAGGTTATGAAATCAGATTGTTGTGTTGCATTATTTGAGCCTGAATTCGGTTCTGGAACTTTCCAAAGTGCTAAGCTTGTGTCGCGAGAACCAGAGACTAAAAATTCGTCATCTAGCCACGCCAAGGCAAAAACCCAGTCTTGATGAGCCAGCTGTTGACGAAAAATAAACCGAATATGAATGAACATTCATTTTTTGGGTATAATCAATTTTATCAATATTTTATACAAATCAAGATATTTTTACCTCGCCCACACATAGTGGATCAAGTGTTGGCAATTCGTAAATTGCAAGATCGTTAGGATTACGGCCTCCAGTAGCTAAATACGTACGAGAAGGATTTATCTCTATAGAATGTATTCCACACTGCGAATCTGGAGGTAGACTACGCGGAGACGGGGCCAGCGAAGGGATTTGGGTCATGTGCTTAGTTTGCACATCCAGCACCATAAGCTATTTATTATACAGAGTCAATCTTTTAGTTTATCTGAATAAAACGAGTAATTACGTTTTTAAATAACTAAAATCGTACCTTATTGCATTTAGTTCCAAATATGACTTGTCTGTCCGAAAGCCACTGCGAACAAAACACCTTGTTGAGGTTTTCTATTTTTACTGGTTTCTCTTGCAGAATTTGATTAGTAAGCAAATGCTTTATTGGTAGATCTGGCTGTGATTGATAGCAAGACTCCATTATGCGAGGTTGAAGTTGCAAAGGATGACGAGTAAATCCTAGTTGCCGTTCATTCAAAAAATCTACCATATTTACAGATATATCTTGAAACAATGCCAAAGGTCCACTAACTTTTTCTATAGTCCCTGCTGGCGCTGGTCCAACTGGAAAGAATATTATTAGATATTTAAACAAGGGAAACATTAAAATAAAATTTATTATATTATTAAATCAAAAACCCGAATGTCGCCAAAACACATTTTTAGGGAGTAACTCACTTTTAGTAGACCTCTTACGTTTGCGAGCCATTCTAAGTTAACAATATTTCAATGCTTTTACAAACCAGTATTATCACTAAAACACAGCGTAAACTTACTCGTCGAAATGAAAATTCTCAGAAAAAAATTGACTATCTTTAGGGTCAACGGCGAAATTTGGATCATAAGACATGACACGTACACAGCTCTCACAGCTGCGTGGAATTTTTACGCATTTCAACATTTTTCAAACACAAAACTCAATGCAATGCTTGAAGTAAAGTCTATATAATAGCAACTAACACAATACAGTACAATTTCTAAATTCTCTCCGATTTCTTGAGAACTAAAAAATGATACTACCCTACTCGTAATACTTCTTGAGCAGCCTGTTTAAAACGCAGTAAGAACGGTCACTTGAATTTTTAATGAAAAGTGTAAGCTGACACGATTAAGTCACTACGATTAGATAATCATATCAATCTGGTTTACTTTTTAAACTTATTTACACCATAACACATGTACCAAAAATGCTCACTTATATAAAAATTCAAAAATTACCGAAAACTAAATAAAATTGTTATATACCTTTCGATTTCTGTGGCTCAACATCTACGTCTTCGTCATCGTCTTCATGTTCATTGTAACAAAAAAATTCTTCGTACTTATTAGAGCCTTCTGCAAACTGTCTAGATGAGAACAATTTCTGGTCTGCATATCCCAACTGAGATTTCAGTCTCTTTAACAATTTTTTGCTATGCCGTTTACTACTGGCTGAAGTTCGTCGCCCAAATATTGGTCTTTTTAGAACTGCTGCCATTAAAAAGTCTTGTCCATATCGAGAATGTCCATGACCATGATGATTAGTATTTCTACTACGTCCATTGGTTCCGTCCATTTCCTGATAAAAACAAGTAAGTTTTAATTTAATCCTTACCAAAGAAATCATAACATTTTTTATTATTTATATTTAAATTGAAGCTTGGAGAGCAACAATTCAAATAACAAACAACAAATATTTATCTTTCTTACTCACCCTTAAAGTCTTGATTCAGATTCAGACTATATTTTTAATTTATATCTTAAAATGTAACACTAGATTTGATATGTCTCCAATAAAAATGAAAAGAAGGTGTAGGGCAAACAATAAATATGCCCCTATCACCTATACGCTCCAACTCCAAAAATCCGATTCCAATCCAAATCTCAGACCAGGGACCACCTCAACCTAAACAAACAAGGTCAGTACTCAGTAGTGTAAAGATTGTAAAGACAACTTACGTACACATTATAAGAATGACATAATATTATTACATATTATGATATGTAACACTTGACACTTGAATGCTAAAAAGGAAAAAATTCGTAATAATCATTATGAAGTTGATAACCATATTACATAATATACGCTATTGTTGAATCATAATTCAAAAGCTAAAAACAAAAAATCTTAAACATTAAACAATGGTAAAAAATTGATAATGTTTATTAGATGTTCACCATTCAATGTTAGATGTTAGAACGTCTTTTTGTTTGTACTTTACACTGTACTGTATACCTCACTTCACACTTTCTCAAATTCAACCAAAATAATAATATACAGTATCAATATCAAATGATTAAAGTCATCTGCTGAGGGCTGATACGTTGTTTGTTGTATACACTTTTAACTTTTAAAACGTTTCTTCTAGGTTTACAAAATTAAAATTAGGGATTAGTTCACTAACCTCAAAAAAATATTATTTCCAGTACTCAATTCCAGTTTTAAAAGTCAAATGTTAAGGTAAATAATAAAATAACCAAAGTTGAAACCGAATATTTATATACGACGAAAACAGGACAATTTTTAATATTCAATATATAATTTATAACATTTGATATTCTTCACTTACTTTCAACTTTACTTTTGACTTTCATCAGTTTCTTGCAACCTTGTCAGAGTTCGAGAACAATTTTGAATTTAGAGCAACAAATAAGTCCAGGATAAAATATCTTATTTTCCTTCGTAATTTTAAAAATTCAAAAAATCAACATAAAGATCCACGGAACTTGGTCAGTGAATGTGTACAGGCCAGGATGTTGTCAGCTGCTGCGGAGGATTGTGCGGATATTGAATGGAGTGGACAGTACACTCACTCAGAGGAGAACGTCCGAAGAACTCTCATCAGCAGCGCATTCAGAATTAGCATTAAGGAGGGGTGGGGACTTTCAGCGTATATTACTCAGAGCAATGGACTAAACGTACAGGCATGCGGTTTTCTATTTCAGAATTTACAAAGATTTTTAAAACGAGCATGAAAGCCCAATTTTCAAAAATCATTTTTTAAGTCATCGAAAATTCAATTTGAAAATTTTGATTTTGAGTGGGGAAATACACGTAAGAAATATATTTTGAATTTTTGTTCACATTTGCAGACACAAATTCAAAAAAAGGCGCCTCATGCTCTCCCTCATTTTTTCCCCTCTTTTTTATGGCATTTTTGTTATATTTTTACGTTTTTCCAAAATCTTGAAATCATTTTTTAAAGATTTTACATGCAAAATTTTGCCTAAGAACTGCGATAAAAATTGCGGGAGGACAGCACGGAGTATTCATAAATAATGGTGGAAATACAACCAACAAACACAATTGTACAATTGTTGATTGTGCATTCCTTTAGAATTACGAAATGTTATTTCTGACATTTTCCTATCAGTTTTAATTTTTTAATCATTTAACCCTAAAATTCTTGACCTCGCCCCTCATCAAACTCTACATCTGAAAAGGATAAGTTGAGGTGGTAAGTATAAGAGAACTAATTCGAGGTGACATATTAATTATATAAATTACTAGCAGCATCAAATTTTGCAATTATATTTTCATGTTTCAGCAGTAACTATCACCGTGGTCAACCAGATTTAGAAGCCAGACTCGACTAGGAGTCCAAACCTTCGAAAATATCATTCTGTTTGATCTTGAAATCCTCGTCAGCTGATACGGGTAAAAAATTGCGAATTAAGATTGATTTCTTACTGCAAATTAGTAGTTTCGAAATCATCATTTTTATAAACTACATCTTGGAGTATTATAACTAGTTTTTTTGTATTTCAACAGTAATTGTCACCGACTGTGTTTAGTTGCGTGAATTGACTGGGAATCCAATAAGATCATTGTTTGCAATCCTCAAAACGTCGTAGAGCAAGAGCATACATAGCAATTCGGGGTAAACAGAATAGTTTATTATTGCATATTAAGATACGATATTCCTATTTTTAAAACGTGAAGCATGAATAGTGTAACTCATTATTCATATTTACGTAACCGTGGTCAACTAGAGTAAGAAGCCAGACTCGACAAGACATCAACGTATAGATCAAAATATACAATCCTCATTTAATTGGCAACATTATTGTATACAAGACAGTCAGACAAGAAGTATTGTGATACTCGTACAAACGTTTGAGTGGGATATCCAAACGGCTACACCCCGGTAGACGATTTTTTGCACGATGGGTGAAAAATACGGACATAGACCAATCAAGACTAGAGTTAAAAACTTTAAGCCAAAAAAGCTTATTCCTGTTGTGCTAGAAAATCAAAGGAAGAAAGAGAACGAAATTCGGGACATTAATGGAAGAAGAATTGTTTCAGTCGAATCATTACAAATACTAATCCAAGAAACACAAAAGCATGTGAAAGTTTGCCTCAAAAGTGATTTAAAATTTTTTAAAAGAGACATGGATTGGACTGCGTCGCAGATTTCACATTGCATGTGGCCACTGCGGTCGGCAGTTTGCAGTCTTGATGGACTCTCAAAACAATTCCTTACCAATCAATACTGCCGCAGTTTGGGGAACAATGGAATCTGGTGGGGACTATGTTTCCCTTTTCGATTTACTAAAAATAATGGATATCCCTCCAATTAATTTTAAATTATACAAATCAAATGAATATAAAATACATGAATACCAAGAACTATCTTTGATTCAAAATTTAAAAGAAAATGGCAAGGAAGAACTACGATTAGCCCTAGAAGATGAAAAAACTGTTTACTATAATGGTATTCCATGTATAGCAATAAGTTGTGACGGTAGTTGGGGAAAGCTATCGTACGGACACTCATACAAATCTCTTTCTGTTTGTGCGGTTATCATCGAGTACGAACTGGTAAACTGTTGCACATCGACATTCGAAATAAATGCTGCTACACTTGTTTAGTTCATCCTGATTCTCCGCACAAATGTTTTAAAAACTATAACGGAACAAGCACTTCTATGGAAACAGATGTAATTGTCGAAGGATTTCTCAAAAGTGAAGAAATGCATGGGATGTATTACTCACAAATGATAGCTTACCAAGATTCGAGTGTTTTTGTTAATGTACAAGAATCCATGAAAACTAAATTTGGATTAAATGAATGACTGAATGACAATTTAATTAATGGAAAAATTTTATGGTAAATTGCAATAATGTGTAATGTTATTTGGATGTAGAAATGAATGCAATTACTTTATAGACTATAATTTTTTGAGTGTAGGATAGAAATTCAAAAATTTTACACCTCACGAGTGGGATTTGTAATGGTAATTACCCCGGAGTGACAATTTAATTCATTCAAAATTTATAATTACTACATTTTTACATTATTTCAAAGTGCATGATAATAATATGTAATGTTATTGGGTAGCAATCCTAATATGGTGTAAATAATAAATTCATTTTAATTATAATATAATATTTTATTGTTTGATCATGTGTCATCCAATAGCCAATGTTATCATAAAAATACTTACTCCCACTCGTCATCATTTACATTACTTTGAGTCGCTGATCCCCCAAAGTCCCACTTATCATCATCAAAAAGTTTTGAATTTGCGTTACCAAAAATACCCTAATGGTCTTGCAGATGAGAACGATATTTTTCGGCTTTACATACCCACAGGTACATTTTTCCCCATTTTAGATGATCCTTTTTCTTTTTATCGGCAGATCGCTCTTCGTCAAATTCAGGACAGCGAAAACTTTGTAGACTTGGGTGGATTTTCAAAAATCTTTTCATCCGGTGATAGCACAGCATAGTCAGTCGGGCATCAATAATTGCCGAATGATGACCATTTATGTTTTGCCGGTCGACCCCAAAGAAATGCTTGCTTAAATACGACATTCCAACTTTCTGTTTTTTCATATTAACGTAAAAATCTTGAATGTCGATTAGTTGACTAGCTTCAACGGTGTTAGCATTCAAATCAATGACTCCAAATATTTTTGTATTTCAGTTGCAACGACCACTTTTCCTTTTAGACACGACTTTATATAAGGCAATGTCTGTTAAAATTAATTTGTATTTAATTTCGTGGAAATTTCATGAGTGAGTAGTAGCATAAAATAAGTAATTGTAATCCCAGTAGATCATTAATTAAAAAAAGATAATCACAAACCTCCTCTAATTTTTTTCCATTAGCTACCATTTCCTTGGTTATCACTGTTAGGTTAGTAAAATATTTGCATATTTTCGGATAATTTATAATTGCCCACAGTAAAAGTTTGGCTTTTTTATTGACCACGGCAATTGATGACGCTGCTTGCTTATGACTTCCCTGGAGTTCTAATTTCTCTACGTCAAAGAAACCTCCTTAGCTTCAGCGACCAAATTACCTCTGTAAATAAACGGCACCTATTTCCAATTATAATAGTGTAATTAAAATCTTGCCAACTCATTTAATATTTTTAAACATCCTCAATTAAAACTGACTTACGGTAGGGAAATGAGGTAAACCACGATTTAAAATTTTGGGGCCAGGAACTGGTGCTGCACCGAGGTCAATCGGGTTAGAGGGCCTACTCACAGACGTCTCCTGACCCTCATTAGGAGGCATAGCAGCTTTTGGCTTCTTGTTAATCTCCACGATAAGATTTTTAGCAGAGTTCATTTGGATGCGGCTGCACGGACTACGCTTGATAATTTTAGAAGTCAGGCAGTGGTAAGCATCTGGTGTCAAATGTTTTGACATTTCCAAAATGTCTTCCTGTTAATTTAAAATAATAAGTATACTATTCTTACTGAATTAACTTTAAGTGATGATTGATGCCTAAAAGTAATAAATGAGGCGGAGAGAAATGAAGTACTTACCACCTCTTTTGGAATATAATATATTGCCTTTTTTGTGGAGGCAAAGATGCACATGTTTTGTGACTCATTGTTGTACTGCAAATTAAATGGTATATTAGGTACAGTATCGCAATATTTTTAAGATATAAAAAACGTTATCTGATACAAGTCGTTAGTACGGTAGTAATGTACTTACCCAGATATTTATGATTCAGGTCAGATTATCACCAAACAAAATTGAAGTGAGGACAGTTTTTGGCTTGTTTGAAAAGCAAACTAATAATAAGCAATACCCTCAATGCGTTTGTTTACGATATTGAGCTAATAATATTGTATCGCAATTTATGCACACCTCGCAAAGTGTCACAGTATTTATCCTTCTTGCTCTGAAAGTTACCACCCCTCCTTCGACTACGACTCGACTAGTTCTGCCGTCGAATTTGTTTGTTCTTGTTGTATTCTTGTATTGTATTAACGCTGCTCTACGTTGTTAAGTAGCACGAAACCTTTATGGGAATACCCAATCTGTCTGTCTGTCCGTCCTTCTGTAAGCACGATTATTTGACATTCCACCGGTTTTACACATAAAATTGGTCATTATATATCACTCGCGCCCCGCGTAGTAAAATAACCTTGCATATTTTACACGCTGGGGCTGCCTTCGGCAGGCTCGCTCATATAATGACAAATTTACGGCAAGGTTTGCGGGCGCCACTCGGGGGTCGGCTTCGCCGACCGCCCTCGGGCGCACGCAAACCTTGCCGTAAATTTATATCATTATGTTTATTTCATTTAGGTTAGGTTAGGTTAGGTTAGGTTAAGTTAGAGGGTGGGGGGTGGGGAGGATGGAAACGTGGCTTTCAGGTCATGTCCGCTAAAGATCCGATGAAACATTGGGGGGTCACGTCTAAATATTCCGAGATATAGTGGTGCTGTGGGACTTAGAAATTTGCGCACCGTTTGGTCCAATCCCACCTTCAGGGACACTTTAAGTAGGCTAGCAGTAGTATACTGATTCACCGTCTAAATAGGGGAAACTAGTTGAAAAACAAAAATAAACGAAATTCACCCCACTTTCTTACACCTTTTTGTCCATGGTATACGCACGTATACGTATTACGTACGTATAAAAGATAAAAGTTCTTGTAGTATTGTTGTGTTTAAACTGTTGTAGTAGTAACGGATTGGTATGATCTCTTTATGACAGTGTGTTGTGCATCTGTCTGTCGTCTGTATGTATCTTATGTATGTATATATACCTTTTTAACCATCTGAGTCCACGTAACTTTGGACTGGATTATTTTTGAATTTTGTCTTCGAATTATAATGAGTCAAAAATGAAAATATAATAACTCAGGGGCGGTCCCTTCCCCTTCCTTTCATTCTACACGTCTTGAAATTTTGTAACTAAACCGAACCAATCTTTAGAAGCAATGGTTCGGTTCGGCTAAGCGAAATTAAACAGGAGTGCACTCGCTGCCAATGGGAAATGTTTCTTGATTTGTACAAAAGGCTGGCGAGGGAAGAATAAATCGTATTCAAAACAAAACTGAGCAGCCAAAGAAAAATTCTAAAAAATTCGTTGCTTCTCAGAAACTATTCTGAACTGAACAAGTAAAAGCAACCAGACAGACAGAACAGACTTCATCTTCAACTTTTCTGTTCACCCAGCGTCCAGCGTAGTGTTCAGCCAAGCAGTCACCAGTTTTTCATCATTGCTTCTGCTGACCGAATCGATTAAATTTGAGTGTTTTATCTCAAAAATTCAAGAAGGTACGTTTGGTGGACGTGGACATGGATGACAGCATGATTTCTCCTACTATTCCACTAAATAACAATTTTTCTAATCGCGGAAACAAACTCGGTGGACACAAGCGCTATGAAAAAATAGATTTTCTTGGCGAGGGACAGGTATGTTTTTTTGCCTTTTGTTCGTGATAAATATGCATTAAGTAAAACCATGCACATTTCAAAATATGCCCAATTGCCCAATGATGAGTTAATAGCAAATAACTTTAAAACATATTGTTTTCCGTTCAAATGTTTTGCAGTTTGCTACAGTTTTCAAAGCCAAAGATTTATTAGAAGACAAAATAGTGGCAGTGAAAAAGGTAAGTCATCTTTAAAATATTAATACAGTTTAAATATTTATTTTAAGTTCTTGTACTTGTAGTTATCTACTTTATGAGATATTATGAATCACGTCATCATTTTTGTCTTTCAAGTGGCTTGTCGGTTTTAATAAATCATAAGAAATGATTGAACGTGAATTATTTTGTAGATGTGCTATATTGAATTTGGATAGTATGCTTATTGGGGTCTGATTTAAAACAAGAATAACAATATATTTCTGAAAAGTCTGCGTCTAAACTTAGTTTTACCTTAGTTTTTGCTATGTTGGATAGTTGGATATTATGCCATATGCATGCTGATTGCATACCACACAACGGCATGAAAGTTTTATTTTGAAGTTATTAGCGTAATAGACGTTTCCCACAATTCCAAGATAACACAGGCAGGTACTGTAGTCATTTCAATACCTATTCATGTTAATTTAGTGACCGGTCACCAATTGTGGGAAACCTCAATTGGAGAATATATTCAGTCTATAGGAAAAACATAAAATATATACTCAATGGTCTGGGTTATTTAATTTTATTTTCAGATTAAAGTTGGATCAAAGGCTGATTTTTGCGATGGCGTGAATCGAACTGCTTTGAGAGAAATAAAACTGCAGCAAGAACTGCACCATCAAAACATTTTGGGTCTTTTGGATGTTTTTGGGTATAAATCCAATATATCTTTGGTTTTCGACTTCATGGATACTGATTTGGAAATGATTATCAGGGACAATAAAATCGTTTTAACTCCCGCTAATATCAAAGCCTATACTGTGATGACTCTTCAAGCTCTTGAATATCTACATGCTCATTTTATATTGCATAGGGTAATTTCCACTATTTTTAAATAGAAATTTTTAAAACAAAAACAGTAAATATTTTGCATGAAGCGGGACCGGAACACATTTTAATTCGCTACAAAATATGGATTGCATTTAAAAAGAATTATTCTATATTTGACTTATTATGTTTATACCAAGTTAAATTATTATTTACCAAAAGTAGAATTAAGATAGAAGAGACAGTCTCTTCAAATTTGAATTGAAATGAAATTGATGGTTGGATAATTTAATTTGTATTGTTTTAATTTACAGGATTTGAAGCCTAATAATTTACTCATAAATTCCAAGGGTATTTTAAAAATAGGAGATTTCGGACTTGCACGTTATTATGGTTCTCCGAACAGAATTTATACACATCAAGTTGTTACGCGATGGTACAGGTAAGTTGTTTGAAATTGGCGTGGTTGTTAAATTATTTGATTGTTTCCTTATTTTAATATAATGTCTTTGCTTTTAAGGGCTCCAGAACTTTTGTTTGGAGCTAGAAATTATGGAGAAGCGGTGGATATGTACGCAGTTGGCTGTATTGTAGGGGAACTTCTGTTGAGAGTTCCTATATTCCCTGGTGATTCAGATTTGGGTCAGCTTTCCAAGATATTTGAAGTTCTCGGCACTCCAAATGAGAATAATTGGCCTGACCACAAATCACTTCCTGACTATTGTGAATTTAAGCAATGTCCGCCAATGGTGTTTCGTGATATCTTTACGGCTGCCGCTGACGATTTAATATTTCTTTTGGAGAGTTTACTCAAACTAAACCCAAATGAAAGGTGTACTGCCCAAGCCGCACTACAGATGCCATATTTCAGGTAACAAATCGTTAAAATTGACAAAACTGAAACCTCAACTTAAGTACCAAGATAATAAAAGTAATAATAATTTTTCAGTAATAAACCTGGACCCACCCCTGGAGAACAGCTGCCTTTACCATCTAATGTGATAAAAGAAGTAGAAGAGAAGCCAAGTTTAAAGAGAAAACTTTTAGAAGCGGCTGATTCGAGTGGTTTAGTAAAGAGGCTGGTTTTCTAGCTTAATCTTAATATCCCAGCTAGAATAGTGGCTACCAAATGGAGGGTACGTCCGGTACTTTGAGAAGATAGCATTTTTGAGCTTGTAAAGTTTGGAAATGTAACTTGAATTTGAGTAGTTTAAGCGCAAGTTAAGTTGACAACGCTCCATTTTCTTTTTGATAACGGAAACCAAATTTTTCAAACAGTTAAATAATTTTTCTATAATTAGGCGAAATAAGAACAGTTAATAATTTCATTTTCGTCCAATGCTGTAAAAGTTTAAAATGACATTTAGAACCTTTTGATCGTATTAATAAAAATTTCTTCATTTTTTACAATTTTTAATAGTTTATTGTGCAACGGTATTATCATAACACATTTCAGACTAAATTCGTAGATTTCCCTAACAAATCGAATTCTGCTCGAATCATTCGTATCACTTTTTGGGCATCTGAATACTTTGTTACAACTGCTGTGTCTAAACCAACAGAAATGTTGCAAAGTTTGTTGTAGGATACGCATGCTATTCCGAAACCTGCAATTATTTAAAAACTTTTTATCTCACTTCGCAAAATTATTTTGTCCGTTTATGAAGTTTTATTAGATAGAGGACAAAAGCTGCCAAAAATGATACCGTTATTATCTCTACCAAATCCTCCAGCGGCGACAACTGATAAAAGTTCATGATCTTTGTACCAAAATGGAATGTTAGGGCCTGGAATGAGAGTACCTAAAAGGGAAAAACGTTTTTTGGCAGTTGACATCTTCATTACCATTCCCGACGGCAAAGTTCCGGTTAACATTGTTAACAAAGGAAAAATTTTAGTGATAGGATGATTAATCGTTTTCAAATAATTCTTTTGAATGTTTTTCATTCGTTCCGCCGGATCTGGAAGTCCTATTGGTAATTTGGCAATCGTTACCGATCTAAAATAACAAAAATTACAGAAATGGAAACCAATAACCAACAAATGGTTTAAAATAATTTTAATAATCTTACACATAATTAGTCAATTTGACGATTTGTCTTTGTGGGAGTACAACGGGTAACGTCATATGAATTTCGGAAGGAATTCTCATCTTCTTCTCCAGCATGTAGCTCCTGATTCCGCCTGTCATTGCCGCTATTATAGTTGGTGTAAAACTGATGTGATTAGTCTTCATTATGTTTTTAATTTGTTCGATAGGGACCGGGTTGACTCTAACTCGATGAATTTTACGATTCGGTCTTTCTATTAACCAACCGTTGCCAAATTCGTCCTTATAACTTGACAGCGTGAAGAGGAATCCACCCCCAAAAATAAACCACAAGCCCCTGATAATTGAAATGACGGCATTTTCAGATTTGATCCTGGATTTCCTCTCCGTTTTAGTTTCCATCTCTTTAAGTTGCAAAAAATTGCGACTGAAAGCTGCCATCATAGAATAGGCGTCGGATAATGCGTGAGAATATCTAATAAACACAACTGTCTTTGGAATATTGGAAACATCTTCACTGTGTTTGTAATCGTATAGAACAACAAGCTCCCAAGGACTTTTCCCGTCCTTAAAAGGTTCCCGAATTAATTCATCCGCAACTACCCCGATTGTGTCTTCGTCAATTATCGTATTTGCTTTGTATTCTCTGATGTGCTCTTGCATATCAAAATTTGCTTCCCATTTGTAAAAAGTATATCCCAGAATTCTTTTAAAGTACTGATGAAACTGGGGAAAAATTAAATTGCCCTCATAACTCAAATTGACCACTTTGGATTCAAAATCCTTTGCAAATTCTTTTATGTCTATAATACCACTGTAAGTCATACAGCTGAGAGATGTCCCCGCTGGGGCTGTTGACAATACTTCACTTTCACAAGCTATTATTGCCGTAAGACCGGAAGTAATCTTAAATACAGTGTCATCGAAAAATGGCACTAGAACACTAATTATTTTACGGTAAAGAAGCACAAGACACATCAATGGCACTAGCAAAATAACTGAAAACAAAACTAATATTTGTGTAAGGAGAAAATAATAAAATTTCGTAAAGCATTTTCGGATCTTATCGGCAAGCATCATTGCGCAGTTTCAACAATATCCTAAATTATAACTTTTTTGGTAAATATTATTTTAGTACGTTTTCGCCTTTTTCTCTTAGCCACCACAACCATTTAGCATTTAAGACTGGGACTACGCAATTGGATCGCCATTTTCCACCTAACATGGCTTTTAAGGATAAGGAAATTATTATGGTCGGTTTTGTGGAAAGGCCAAGAAATTGGGAAACGCACGTGTACCGTGTACTCTGAAGAAAATATTAAGCCTGTCTCAAGTTGTTTATTCAATCCAACTACCTGAGCACGCAATGTGTTGGCAGTCTAGTTTATTAAGTGCTAATCTTTATTTACTGATAGCAAAATACACGAGTGAATGAAAACCTATCTTTACATTTACCTCTGTGAGCCAAGTTATTGATGAGTTTTAATGTTTGCCTGTGTAACATCAATTTGCTTTCAATTCTTCTGTACTGGACATAGTTTCAAAATATAAGTTAGTTGTGGGACCAAAGGGACCGAAAATCTCTTAATCTTAAGTTCCAAAAAAGAGAATAGTGGTAAATAGTATGTATATGTATTATAGTTATAGATTTTCTGGAGACATGTTGAAATTGTACTCTGGCTAAATTGATGGAGTTAATACCAACTTCCGCTTAGACAGTCCTTAAGTCTGAACGGGAAGGCTAGCGTGAATTTCATTTGCATGCAAATATTTCTGATATCTTAAAAATGGTCTTTAAGTGCATATACTTAGGTTTGACACGAACTCAATTTCATACTCGCGTTTTGTAAATGAAGCGTCACGCTCCTTCTCAAATTGCACAATAAAAGCATCGCATTTTTACACGGAAGCCAAAACGAACCGAATCCTTAGAGTGAATTGTAGTGTAGTAGTAGCCACAGCAAGTATAGCAAGATTAATATGCTATTTATTTACTTATTAGTACTACTCGCTAAAAATACCTCCTCTATAAGCCGAATCGAATGTATAATGTAGCCATTTATGTTTAGTTACAAAAATTAATTAATAGATTGTAAATAAAATTGAAACTTTTATTGTTAAAAATTCAAGAAATTACAACCAATTTTAGCATTCGAAATCGAAACTAAAGAAAAATTTATAGAAGTTAGTGTTTAACTAAAAGTGTACGCATTTCTTAACTACTTGAATATTTAATTACTTCCGAAGAATAAAAAACTCATCTTCGTCTGCACATGTTAATCCTTTTGTCCAGGTTGATATACGCTTCTGGGAAAGGACATCCTTTATCTGCACAGCATTCCCCTCTGACAAAATTTTTGACTTCCATTTCAACGCGATCTCTTCTGGATCTCATCAATGGGTCTAAAGGATAGACATCAATGTTTCCTAACCACGAGAGGACATTGTGCAAGGGATCATTCATCGGTTCTTGGAATTGAGGTCTTTGTTCTTGAAGGGCAGGGAGTTGCTGCTGTGGAACCCACTGATTTTGAAAATTCTGTGGGAAATTATTTTGCGGGAATCCAAAATTATTCATTGGTGGTTGTTGGTACATTTGTGGTGGTCGAGGCGCCATAGCTTGCATCATTGGGGACTGAGGTTGAGGAGGATTTGTCCAGGTTGGTTGTTGATAATTTCCAGATATAATTGGAAGCATGAAGGACTGTATTTCAGAATTGTACGGGTTACTTTGAGGAAAGTTGTACAAAACGGAATCTGTTAATACAAAAGTTAATTTTCAAAATAAGTTCCCAAAGTTGTGATAAAATTAAATTCAAAAACTGACCTGGAGAACTGTAATAGTCTTGCGGTGGGATGAAAGGGGGGTTGTCATGATAGGGATCAGCACTTCTTTTGAGAGAAGGGTAGGCACTGCAAACGCGGAGGAAATTAGATTTAATTGTTTTGTCATCACAATCGTTGTGAGAAATAAATGCCAAAGAGTGATGAGTCAAGAAGAAGATAAAAAAAGAAGTCGTTTCTATGATTTTGAATTGTCCCATGTTAATAGATTGCAACAGAATTATTTTTTATGTCAAAAAACAGATAATGTTACGCAAGGATTTCAAGAGCAGTACCTATTTGGCTAAGCTCGTTAGGCCTTCTTTCGAATAAAGTGCTTTTCTATTGTCTTATATTGATCTTTCTTCATCTATTGTGCACACTCGACATGATCATACAAATATTTTGCCGTTTTATATTTATGGCCACTTCACACTCAACATTACCACTACTTTCCTACGTATTACAACTTCTGCTGCAGTCATTTTGCCAAGAATGTCCTTCTTTATGGCTACATGTTACATATTTCAATCATTTATGTACGATTGTTTAAATCGTTGAATAAAAGAATTTATTGTCACATTAAATTCTGCTTTACTAACGTCAATTCATACATTCAGTCATAGGATTGGCATTACACAGGCCTTTACACCAAACGACACTTCGCCTCTAATTTATTCCTTATGAATCTGTTTTACGATCGAAATTGCTCCAGAAATTGCAATTTTAGGATGTCTGTTCTAAGGGAATTATATTTTCCCGATTTATTCTTAACAAAATTAGGGAAATTTTAATTAAAATTAGGAGAATAGCGGCATCACTATTTCATGCAGATTAATTTTCAATTAATGAGATCTTCATGAAGTATTTAAATTCATTAATTTTGTTATCTAATAAATGCAATTTTCAAAAACAGTTTACAGCAGGAAGATTTGCATGAATTTGTAAATCTTCACATATATGAATTTGAATTCAGTTGCATATGATAAACAGGAATTGCTAATCATAAATAATTAAGAATGTGAGAATAGTAAAAATTTACCCAAGTATTTTTTGCATTATAAAAATAGCTATTCGGCTAGACGAAATAATTTTTATGGGAAAAATGAACTTTATTGTATACTTCGTTCGGCTAAATTAATTCAGGTTTTATGTTCATGTTGTGATTGTGAATGGGAAAACAAATATTTTGGCGATTAAATTGTTAGAATACCTTTAGTGTTTGTATTTACTTTACCGTTTATGTCTTCAGAAGTAAGTATGGGCACTTATTTATGTTTATCGTGAGACTGACTGAACTGACTGAATGAACATGCTTTTACGACGTAGTACACAGAGAATGAACTGAGCTAGCTTTGAGAATTACATTGGCTTGCAGTGTTGCAGTTCCTTCCTCATCCTTCAATGTTCTTTTAATGCCTAAAATTATAATTCTTGTGTCTAGATTGCAATTATAAGTTTGTTTAATAATGGAAATGGAATTTCAGGAGCATAATAATAATAATTTAATAGCTGTTAATAAACAATTTAAGCTGTGTGTATTTAATGGTGTTATACAATGCCATTATTACAGACTAAGACGTACAAAGATGTAAACATTCCATTGTGTACCTAAATTTAGAACATTAAATCATTCATACTAAATCATTTCGTCACGTTTTCTAGGTTTATAGCTTCTTTAATTAAACCAGGATAATATTTAATTGTTAATTGTGGTTACAATACATTTCAAATTAAAATAAATCGTTTTGATTATTAATATTGATTAAAAACGTACCCCTGACGTTTAAAATCGTAATAATTAGGAACGCATTATGGATTTTCATGTTTGTGGATTGGATTTTTTCATCGTAAGTTAGTGAGACTGTAATGTTACCTGTTCTAAAGACAGCGCATAGAGATTTTATTGCTGTGGGTTGAGGATTTGAAGTAGAAAGAGAATGTGTAGTCATAAGTCATTGAATAGATTTTGGTAGATAAGATTTGATCTAGTATAATAATATATATTTCGAGCCATATATTATATGCACAAAAGTATTTTATTGCAGGCGATTTGAGGTAGAGAGAGACAATGGATGGATTAGTAAAGGAGAAAAGAGTAAAATAGATAGTAGGAGGCAGGAGAGAGAAATGGAATGAAATAAGTTGCAAGTGTCTATAGCAGGTGTATAATAAGTGCAAAGGTTGGTGGGTATAGGTACTTTGAGGGTAGATGTAGAAAGAGATGTTTATATAATGGTTTGAGAGGTATCATTCTACACAGTCGACCAGCCAGAGGAAGAAGAAGAAGAAGCAAGTCATAATACAAGACTGCCATAACATAACATAGAAGTTTATGCGAAACGGCTCGGACGTGACAAGAATTATTTCGTTTGGTATTGCCATAAGAAAATAGACATGTTGTGTGTGCGTAGAGAGGAAGTGAGACCGTGTCTGAATATTAACCATACCGACTTCCCTCCCAATTTGCCTATGATGGATTCCGCTCAGGAGATTTCATATAATAATATCTCCGACTCTAACTAAAGTCAATCTTAATGCATCCTCTGCATATCACAACAGAACTGCAAAATTGCACATAGAAAAATTCCTCCTGAAGCAAACCACAATTTACTGATTACTCTCATTTGCATTTCAAGATATTCCTTTTTAGGTATATTTCTGTATAAAAGGAATAATTTTGGAGAATGTGTTAAATTATGAATGCCAATGGTAAAAAGGGAGAAGAAGGAGAAGACTTTTGGTTATGAATTGAGTTTTTCATTTAAAAAAAATGGTTCGACGACGAAGAAAGAAAGCAACAAGCGCTCATTGAGTAATTTATATGATGGAGTGGTAAAGGAGGATTGTTATGTTTATAATGGGAATTATATTATTAAGGGATGTATAAGAGATGTCAGGTATTTGTGTATTAGGGATTGAATATAGGAGGTAAATTGTTCGTCGGTGGTTGGTGAATTGTGAGGAATTTCAATAGGACGAAGACACGCACCGAGACAGACAGACGGAAGCATCAGAGCGCACAAGGGAGCCAAATTGGCTCTTATTTGGTCTCCCATTTATTTTATTGATAAAATCCCAACGGACGAATTCGTCTTCACCTTCTGCTGCAGATATCTGCTTTTACTACTGCCAAAGTTGTGTGATATTGAATAGAATATTGTTAGCATAGTAAATACCTTTTTCAGTCCGTCGCATTAAACATACCCACAAATTATGCTTTCTTTATGCCCCATTATGTGTTTTACTACCCTTTGACACACTCCTTTTCATTTACTACTTTCTCTCTCGCAACTTTCTCCCATTTCCTCACACTGACCATCAACACCCATCTTTCCCCCATCTTTTAATAACTCCGCCATGAAATTATTTTATGCATGCACATCGTGGTTCGCACACGTTTCGGTCGTTATTCTCTTGTGGCTCATTTATACTTTTATAGTAATGTGAACACAGTAAAACATAAATTCCAATTCCCCCAGGCCTTTCAACCAATAAATTCACATACCTATTCCTCCCAGTCGTAATAAAATAATATTTTAAAGGAAATGCACTTGTGAAAGATGCATTTGTAGTCTCTATGTAATCAAAGAAACGTGGTCCTCTTGAACCTACAAAGTTTTAGGTACCATATCTAAAGGGATAATGCTGGAGAATCATCTGGAGAAGTGTCAAGTCAAAGTTTCTATAGTATAAGTTTCGAATATGCTCCATGTTTTCTTATACCTGACATAGACGGTAGTAAAACGTGCGAATAATCTTCGACATGACAATTAAGATGAAAAGAGCTCTTGTCTACCTCCTCAACGAGTTGAATGGAAATAGTTCGCTAATGATTCTCTCCTTGTAATTGTCATGTTAAAACTGCTTTAACGACACGGATTTTTAGTCGACTCCCCTCCGTCCGATAGAATTACTTTCTCCGCAACTTCCGACTTTACACAGTCAACCCAATTCCTTATCACTGTCTCTAACACCAACTAAACCCGAATTTCCTCAACCTTTTGCTATTTTTTGTTTCGCTCTCTTGCAACACTTAAACTTGCAAGAACACTCTCGTCTGTCTCTTCTAATCAGTATGCATACTTGCACTTTTGGCATGCATCTTTCCAACTTTCCTAACTTACCCACAAAACACCATAACATAATCCACTACACCACTTCTCTAACATTTTACAAAATGCCCTCCTACTACTTTGTTTTTATGCAACATATTCTTGGAATTGTTCTGCAAAAATGCTTCAAGCATTATACCTTTCATCTTAACCATCGCATTTTCTCCTTCCTTATCAGTTTTATCTAGATCACAGATTACCATTCCCTTGCTTCCTCTTTTACCACATTATTGTTGTTGCAACTTGCAACTTGAGAGTTAATTAATTCTCCCTGCGAAATATTCACCATTTTCTAAACCGCGACTTTCTACCTGTAACACTCTAATAACCCAAGATACCTTAGTGACTATTATTGGGACTGGCGTCAGGTAGCCTGATAGTCAAAGCAAAACAATTACAACTCAATTTTTTTCTTATTTCATTTCCATGGAAATCAGTGGGGTAGTAGTACTCTGCCCTATCAGTCCCCATCTCACCCTCTGGTTCTCTTTGGCACAAAATTGTCGAATTTTGTACCAAAATGAAAAAAAATTGGATTTCAATTGTTTACATCTGACTATCAGGCTACCTCATCCCAGTCCCAATAATAATCACTAAGGTAATTATCTTGCTAATAACCCAATAAATTCTCAATTCTATCTCACTGATCTAAATGCAAACATGCATTTAATAGTTACTCTGTGGCTACCTTCATCCTCGCTCCAGTCAGAATTAATTAAAATTATTATTACCACATTATGCACGTGCATATAGCAGAGTTAATACGTCAGACTTTTCCAGTGTACTTTTATACCTTTAACTTTGGTAAACTTAACTTTGTTACTCCACCAGTACAAAATGCTTCAAGGGATCATTTTAATAACCGTATAAGGTGTTTCAATTTAAAAGCCAGTTACCGAGTCTATTCCAATCTTCGGTATAAGCTCTACTAAATAAGGGTCAGATTAATTACTCTAGTCCAAATTCTGAAAACCAAGAAAATTGCAAAAGTGTAATAATTATTTTATTGTACCAGCTTATTACAACTTCTAAGAAATTGTAACAAACAATGAAGTCAGTAAACATTTCTGAAAACATTCTTCGATTATATTCCAGTATTTGTTTTTTGTATTAATTATCATAATGCCTATTTCCTACATAGTAACAGTAAGACAACAATAAGGATTGAAAGAGTAGTAGCCTATAAATATATAGTAGAGCGGTTGTGTCCTGATAAACTTTTCAGGCGAATTTCCATTTTTATTTCATCCATGTTTTCTAGATCATGTCATCATGGATAGCAAGTCTCTAGCTAAGCCCATTTTTGATTAGGATGCAACGAGCTACAATTCAAAACGGCTGCTCGGCCCTTCCTTTCCTGTGTCTACTCTTAATTTAATGACTTTGCTTGAACCTGACTTATCGTCCGATTATGTCGTATCATCCTTTTTATTCCAGATACCTATTCTACATATGATAAATACGACCTTATACGTAACTTGCGACGGAGAAATCCATCTGCTCTTACACATCATGGGAGGATAAGGCCGAGCTGGAAACGACGCGGGTGTAAAACCAAAGGCAAGAAAGAACACATAATATTGTCGTATTAGAATTGTGTAAACTGCAGTAGGCAACTTATGAATTCATGCATGACCTGACCTAGTAATGGATTCAGGGTACCTACCCACGAAACTTGACTCCGTAATAAGTGGGCAACTGGTGAAGAATCCTTTACAAACCCACTCTCATATTCATGGCAGAAAACCGAAAAGGGAAAACCCTATTTACGTATCCGTCCTAACCATCCTGCATTTCCATTTATTTTTCTCAACCTACGCATCGATAAACGACTAGATATTTTATGCAGTTTCACTTCCCAATGTTGATGCCTGCAAAAATAAATGGCACGGGAAATTTCAGAAACAAAATATCGTTGTATACCTTTATTTCCTGGATCAATAATTTCCTATTTCAAAAGCATCTTTAACAGTTAACAATCCCAGTTAACATTTAACAGTCCTATAACGGTTTTGATTAAAAACATATTTATTTAATGTGGCTAACATTATAGCTAATAACTACAAATGAACATAATTTCTATAAGCTGCATGAACAGTAGTAAATAAATGTTAAATCATGTTCCATATTATGCAAAATGTTGTTGTGATAGTATGTTAATCAGAGGGTTGCTTTACCAATTAAGCTATGCGGAGACGAACCCTGCGTTTAGTTATTGCAGTTATAGATAAATATGGAAACCTTTTGAAATACACGTGATATAATTTTCTTAACTATGATATTATAGATTAACAATTAACGTGAAGTAGAGAAGCGCATTTAAGCATTTCTATATGAATTTACAGTGATAACTTCTGACAAGCTCTAACTACAACAAAACTTCCTTTCCCCGCAGTAGGAGTCGAACCCACATCTACCCCATACTGATTTGTCGTCTTACGAACAACGCTATCACAACCACTATTTAAGTTATGGTAATTTTAACCATTGATATGCTACCTACTAGATCGCCACTACTCTTTTAAACTGGTTTAGACATTGGCACCTGATTGAATTTCGCAAGACGCTAATCTAATCTAACCAAAATTATTGCTAAGAGTAATTCATTGCGCTTGCGCATTTCAAGCAAAGGTTTCACTTAATAATAATACAGCATAAGCTACTAATTATTATTTGAAAATTTGAATAAATCTACAAAGTAGTGAAAATTTTAATCAATGTTATAAGCCATTTAAAGGAAATTCCGTTGTTTGTTTTTTATGGGTATGATCTTAATTTCTATTCTTCCTTGGCTAATGAACAAGATAGAGTGAGTGATAAAAAGTGATAGATGCCAAGTAACAGTGATGGAACAGTTTGTGTAAAGGAACAAATGATTCAGAGGAGTGAAAGTGTAGCTGGTTGTAACTGGTGGTGGTAGAGGTAGGAAGTGTTTATAGATAAGTGCTATTTATATAGGAAGAGAAGTGAACACATGCAGAAGGACAGGATGTTCGCTGACATCTTTAACTTCCTACCTACCCACATCATTTCTACAGAGCATTCCATAATAGCGTTACAAGGTGAAAGTTAACCCATTTCAAGGGAGCATTTATCAATGGGAAGTAAAAATAATTTTTTCGTCTATTTTTGGGTCTCTAAAAGCAAAAATCGAAATCATGCTGTCAATTAAAGGTCAACTGTATTTTTGCAAAATTCGTCGACTGTCGAGTATGTTCTCCAAAATGGCAGGTTGCGATATTGAAGAATGGAAAGTGTTGAGTTATAATGCCGCAGATTAAATGTAGGGTGCAGTTTGTCCGGAAGTGTTAGTTGTGAGTAAATGGTGAGAATGTGAAGTAGTCGGACGGAGTGTGTAGTTAGTAGTGGGAAGTGTGTTGGTACACGAAATGAAGGAAAATGAATGACGGCTGAGTGAGTGCTACATACGAGGAGGGCAAATGACATTTCATTTTCAGTCCTTTTTTCAAGAAATGCTTTCTTTCTCCCTCCGCTCACTGACTTGTGCAATGTACAAGGCTTTATGCACTGTGTCGTTGTATCTACTCAAAATGTGTTATCCTAAAAGACAGAGCTTTCTCCATCCTTTCTCCAACTTTCTCTGGCTAAGCTGTGAGATTTAGCCCATGATGTTCTACTACGTCTTTCTACTCCCGACTTGCCTTTATTTTCGCTTATCGTTAGCTTTACGTTACTTTAACAGTTTTCCACCATATATCTAAAGTACTATATATATATCTATACAACGTGTATATAGTGTATATAAATATATAGTAGATATATAAATAGATATATGTAGTTTAGAAGAGTAAGCACTACACTTTGAGTTTAGTTTCCTTGGGCTTTCTCCTCTCTCTCTCTCTGTGTCTGTTGGGACCTAGATTCTCTACAGACGTGTGGTGATCCATCTTCCAAATGCTTCAACATATTTCATTCTTTAGACTCCACCATATTGTTTCAAAGGCTGATGTGGATGTGAGTGAGTCTATATTCACTGTCTCTCCCTTCTTGTTGTGCTTCTTATAACGCTTTTTGCACCAAAAACTTCGCATAAACTCTAAAATGTATAAACACTCAAATATGAATTCTTTCATGAATCCCTCTAAACTTGGCACATCTTTTTGAGAGATATAATTATGCAGATTTCATAGACTAAGAGGATTACGCAAAGAATATTAATATTAGTTACCTATATACAAACCACCAAACAGTCCAAAAATATCATTCCAACTTGATAGTGATTGGTTCAATATATTCCACGTGGTGCATATTACCCCAATTCTGCACTTAGGTTATGCATTCCAACCAATCGTAAATATCTAAATTGTGGGACGTTTTTATAACTTTTGTAGTATTTTAAATTCGTTTGGATTAACAGATGAAAATTCCCGTATTAAAAATCGTGATTTTACGGCCAGAAATGAGCGATGGTGTTTTTTGCCTTGTAAATTTAGTTATTGGCAATTAATTTTGTTTTTTTGTGAGAGAAATCAGGCCGAATAAAAAATGGGTTGATGTGTGACGTAAATTGTGTTGTAGTTGTAGTAGTTCTGGGAAAGACGTCAATTAATAACAGACTAATTTTATACAGCAGTCGTAATAAAATATAGTTTCACATAAAATGCTAGTTACAAGTCGTATCACATAGAATGTCGGTCAACCCGAAATGTGACCCATTAGGTTTGTGATTTCTCAAGGAGTTATCTTGTAATGCACGCATAGTGGAAGGTTCGGAATAAAATAAATGCACGCACTCTAAGATATAAATGGAAAATGTGCTGCGAGGAAAGTCGGGGATTTACTTTCTTCTTATGACTCTTAGTCAAAGTGGGATAAAAGAGCGTTTTCTTGGCGTGGTCTCGTCTCAGATGCAGTAGAGAAGCATCACTCCTGTAGCTTAAACGGACCTGCCCGTACTAATTCAAGTCAAATATCCGAAAGAATTCAAGAAGACTGAAAAGAAAGAACCTCTGTCACATCAGATCAAACGCAGTTTGACTTCTTCCCTTGTCTGCAAATACGGAAAAACATTTCTCCATTTCTTTTCAATCACAAAGTGCCCGTATCACTATCTCCTCCTATCTTTTATAACAATACACGACCAAATCAAAGAATCCCTTCCCTTGATACATTTCCGCATTTTTCACGACTCTTTACAAATCATGAACATCACTATATCACAAAATAAGGTCTATTCACACCCAGAGACACGTCTTTCTTCAAGAATTTCATCAAGCAACAATTACCCCAATTTTCTGACTCAATTAAGTCAAAGAAATTCTTTTTTCTGAATACTTTTTCAAATATTTACCTGGAACGTCTATTTTAGAGGATATCAAGTAAATACTACGCTTGTGTCATGTCCCAAGGGAGGCATCTATTAAAACCTGCGCTATTCCATTCGTGATAATACTATGCAATACTTTTCGGCATGAAGAAATGCTCATCTAATTTACATAAGAATCCATTCCAATTTCTTTGTGAACTAGAATCAAACATCTGTATAGATAGAATAAAAAATTCTATCTCCAGCAGATCGGGAATTTTGAATATGTACTTAATAATATGCAAAAAGTTATGCTAAAGTCATGCAGGCAAGTTTCTTATATCTATCCGGATAATGCGGAATACTGCACTTTGCTCTTCTACAAGTCAAAGTCCGCAAATTCGATTTGATATGAAATGAAACTATTGTGTGGATGTGTGGAATGATTTATGAGGTTGAAAGTACAGCATGTTCTCAGGCTAAAAGTGTTATAGCCATATTATAATATTCTATCTACGCACAAACCCGTATTGTTATTTTGTGTACTATTAGTGGCAGTCGAAACGGAGATGAAATGTACTCGGCTGGGATAAAAAGCATATGGCCTACTTAACACTTACGCGTATACACTTAGGACACATACATACACATCAGGCAGGGTGGACTTGTTTGTGCACACATCAATATATGTTATGGGTCTGGAGTCTCTCTCGATGGTTATGGCTCCTGCACGAGGTAGATCAGCAGATGTATAAAAGATGTGCGTCGACTTGTCTCTGTTTGCAACCAGCTATAAATACATTATGTATTAGTTATGCGCGCACCAGACAATATTATTATTCTCCTCTTTAGCTACCATCAGCTTCCTAACTACAGTTCAGTTAAGTTCACACTCACACATGACGCCGGCTACAATATCCTCAGACCGCCTGCTGACAAACCCACTATACCCAACTAACATCCTCTCTCTATACTTTATCTATGTTAACATGTATCATCTTCTCAAAATGCATTTAGAAAACATTTTATACTTCACACAACCAGACAAACGTAAACTATAGACCATTTATATCTTATCATATGATGAAAAGCAATATTTTTAAGCTATTTCTACTAATGTTTGTGTCCACTCAGTCCACTGCACTGTACAATGGGCAAGAATATTATTTGCTATTAGAAGAAATGATTTTTTTCCGCAAGAATATTGAAGAAATGCTTCATTTACAGATATACTGCCAGTGCCAGTTGCCACTATAGACGGAGTACATGGCTTGGGTGAAATTAGCTTGGGACTTTGGGACGAGGTACTAAAGGTGGAATTTCATGCGTCTTCCCTCGTGGGGAAAGTAACCATGACATGGTCATTATAATACATTGCCGGATACAAAATAAAGCAATGAACCTCATAATACTGAATCGAAAATGAAGTGCAGCGGAAAGAAAACGACTTTTTGTTAGCTTCAAAAGGTTAGGGTATTGAAAGAAATTACACAAAAATCCGTCTGGTAACAATGGGCAAGAAAAAGGTACCGAAAGAGGAAGACGGGAAAGAAGCTGGGCAAGAAAATACTGAGGATAGTAAAAAAGAGAAAGTTGAGGAAGGAAAAAAAGGAAAGAACAAGGAAGGTAAAAAAGGAAAAGGCGAGGACGGAAAAAAAGGGAAAGGTGAAGAAGGGAAAAAAGAAAAAGGAGAGGATGGGAAAAAAGGAAAAGGTGAAGAAGGAAAAAAAGGAAAAGGAGAAGAAGGTAAAAAAGGTAAAGGTCAAGAAGCCGAAAAAGACAAAACTCAAGACAGTAAAAATGAGGATGATGAAGACGATGAAACGGAGGAAGATGAAGATGGTAAAAAGGGGACGGGTGAAGACGGTAAAAAAGAGAAAGTTGAAGACGATAAGGAGAAAGTCGAAGATGGTAAAAAGAAGAAAGCTGAAGATGATAAAAAAGACGGTAAAAAGAAGAAATCTGAAGATGATAAAAAAGAAAAATCTGACAAAAAAGATGGAAAGGATGGAAAAGAGAAAAAAGAGAAATCTGACAAAAAAGATGAAAAAGAGAAAAAAGAGAAATCTGAGAAAAAGAGCAAGAAAAGGACAAAGAAGGAAAAGCATGTAGAAACGTTTTCGGATGTACTTATTAAATCATTTCTACCGTATAAAATGATAATGATGGTCCTTGGTCGAAATCCGTTGCATCAGACTTACAACAAAAAAACCAATGAACACATGTTTAACAGTTCTTTGTTCACTGTTCCTGCACTCTATTTTATTTTTACCACTGCGGTCCTTTTCTATATTTTACTTGTGGGTAGGTCTTCGAAAATATTTAAATAAATATTACTACTCTCGAGTTCTTAATACATAAAACCGTATCATATCATCTTTGATTTGTCAATTATTTTAGGAACATGGAATTTGTTTGCGGTCGTAGCCGTAGCCCAAGTAGAAGTGGGCAAGAACGCGACTCTTACATCTTCAGCGAAACATTTGCTATACGAGAAAATTGTTATGGAACGACATTTGGTCATTTTCATAGTGTTAGACTATTTTTTAAATCTTTCAATCTGTAATTCGTAAGATGTTGACCATAATAAATGTCTTTTTATAATCCATTGTAGTATATGGACATCTTTACTACATAGTTGCATTGCCAGTGTTAACATTCTGTTCAAAAAAGATTTGATGGCCAACTATTTCAGTCTTTGGACTCGGTTACTCTTATTTACAACTCTTTTTTAATAGTATTAGAGAAAAATAATACGCTTGTAGATCGTAATAATAAACTATTCTACTGATTAAACCTATTAGAGCTGCCGATGCATTGCGCATGGATGTAGGGGGAAGAGGACTTTACCAATATTCATTGATAATCTGTTCGGGTTTTCTTTTCATGGTTTTCGTTCTTATGGTCATGAGTCTCTGTCGACTGGGACCATCGACAGTTGGAGGTTGGATTTTGGAACTGTTATATGATTTGTGCTATTCAACTAAGAGAGTCATTTCTTTCAGGACCGACTATTATGTTCATGTTGATGTTTCGCCACTGGGTCGACTATCCGTGGTTGAATGTAGACGTCCCTTCCGGTTTTCTTGGGCTGTACCAGAGAACGGTTTTTCAATTCATTGGAGGATTTTTCTTTCTCTTTGTTTTCATCTCCTCAAAAATCTACATCCTGGTTTTCCTGTTTAAGTGCAAGATACTTACAAATGCAATTGCTAATTGGAACGGCAGAGTTTATGCTGCTGTTTTAAGAGGTACCTACCGATAGCAACAAAATAACTTAACGTCAAAAAATTACTAACAGCGGAAAAAATTATTTTCTGTCAAGGTGGAGATTTTGTACAAAATGACAGAGGCAAGACATCCTACACCCTCCTTTTTAAAGTTAGAACAGTTGAATATTTATTATTTAAATTCATAATTCCAAGCAAATTCCAAACTAGAACAGGAGAAAGTGCATTTTCCCTAATGAATTTCTCACAGATTTTATTAGGACGTTTTTTACTACTGAAAGTTACTATAATATTACTTAAGTGTTGGTCATTTGGGTTAAATTAACCAATATTATTATAACTAGGACCACTGTACACTTTTGGATCTCCTCGAAGGAACTGATCATCTATTTTCTACAATAATAGAGTCATATTTTGGTTTACAGGTTTATTCCTTTTTTATTTCACAAAATTTTCAAATGACGGTCAATTGCAATTAAAATATGAATTGCCTTAGGTGGTTTCAATTTGCTATGAAGGTTACTTCTTCATAAGGACAGCAAAATGGAGTTCGAAACAAGACGAGGCCTCAGAAGATGGAACTTTCTTCATTCGTTCTTACGACTACTGGCCAGGGAATTATAGAGGGGAGGTGGCTGGGGAGGAGGCAAAGGATGTTGACTAATGACCCTATAGTCAACCTCCTTCTTCTCCTCCTCCGCATCCTCCTCTCCTGGTTCCTAATGATTTTGATTATCCAGGAATGTTCATTCTCGTCCTCAGTGTGCTCATATTGGTAATTGTTTCAAAAGCTGCAGCAGAGGTGGGGGAAGAGGCTTTGGCTGGTCTGGAAGTCATCAGACGAAAGACAATGATGGGTCGGAGGACTGACGTCGAGCTCTATTTTGTGCTAAGCATGTTTGCAAGTTATACCGCCCATAAAAGGATAGAGCTAAGTGGTGGAGGATATTTTTATCTGGACAAGGACTTTATAATTGGCATTAGTGCAACCATTTTAAATTACTTCATCATAACCTACCAATTTCAACCGGTGTACGTTTTGATATTTAAATCAATTTTTGTTATGCTAAAATTTTATAATATTTTCAATCAACATTTAATAGGTTAGACTACCAGTCAGATGTTCATGAGCTAACAAGATGCGAAGTTGGACTATTTCTTCAGCATTTCGAAGGTACATTTGGGCAATAATATTTTTAAAAGAGGTAACTGGTAAAAAAATAATTAAATATTAATTACAGGTTTAGAGCCATATCATTGGCTGAAAACAGGAGAAGCTACTCCATGCTTGGATAACGTGGGAAATGTTGTAACTGCTCCATAACGATCATGTTAATTTATTTGATTACATTGTGCATAGAAACATACAATACGTTATTTAAGGGTAGCAATTAGTTTTTTTTACTGCGAGAATATTGCTCTCATTGTTTATAAAATATTGTAAATAAATAACTACGGTAAATTCGCACATCAAGAACACTTTTAGAATGAAACTCACGATTCAAGTATAATTTTAAATTATAATTTTTGCCAATTATATAAGGGAAGCATTCACTTACTGTGTAATTAAAATGAAGGTCAGTCGCATTAAGAATGTAAGGAGTAATTACGAGATGTACTGGTAGGTATTGTTATCGGTCTCGAGTCGCTTAATAAACTCCTTTTCAATCAAGGTTTCGATTGCTGCCTGCAAATGGCAATATATATATATACATGTTTTTTAAATACAAAATCTCTAAATAGTAAAGAACTACTTTTACAAATAGTGCCATAAATTATCCGTAGCTTACCTTAATAGTAGAAACGGGGACGGTCTTACACTTGCCACTTTTGATCATATCAGCTATGACTTCAGAAACAAGTGCGCTGTGAGTCATTTTCTGGTTCGCTTTCATGAGACGAACAATAGTGGCTTGAACAACAAAGGACATAGCATGTGCAGCGTCTTTGCTCGCTTTATCGTCATCTTTCTGCTCTTGTTCCATCCTCACCGCGGCATTCACTATAACTCTCATATTCTTGCTGGTGAACCCCAGGTTTAACTTGACTACATCTTCATTGCTGAAGACACCAACGGAGTTATCAGACTCTTTTCTCTCCAAGAGTAACAATTGGGCTTTCGCCAACTGATGGACGACCTGTTCATTAACAAAAGATATAATAATTCAGTAATATTAATAATAACTATAGAAAGTCTGCGATTTCTACCCACCATGCTTGCCTCTCGAGCATTTAGTCCAGTCTGAACCACAATATCTTCAAACGTACGTGAATCCACAGTGTTGAACATTAGCATTACTGCCATTTGATACACAGAACATACCAAAATATATTTTCTGGAATTGAAGCAGGAAGCCTCAAGTTCTCCTTTTGAACGGGAGTGAAGCCATTGCAGTTTTTGATTTTTACGCGTGTCTCCGTAAAACTTCTGGAAGGACTCGTAAGCTGGATTTAACTATTGGAAAAAAAGGCTTTGAATAATTTTTATAAAATTTAAATGTCTACTGAATGACTACTGCTACAATACTTCTGAAGCGATGACGAATTTCAGATTTTCATTAGCGCTACTCCATGGGCACGAATTGCCAGGAAAAACAGTGATGTCGAAATTGAATGCTGCTGAATCCTTTAAGCTTTTTTTGTAACTTTGCAACATATCATTTGATATGACCGTTCCTTCCTGAAGCAATTTTGATAGATTAACAGTATAGTCGATTCCGCTCATGGCTTGCATTTTGCTAATTAACTCAAATTCCAATTCATTAGAGACTGACGTTTTTTCAACGATTCTATTCATCAAATTGTTGCGGTATCGGCTGGGAAATATAAATAATAATATAGCAATAATATATGCATATGTATTGAGATTATATTTTATAAAAATTATGTCAAGTTACTATTCAAAAGAAATTTTATTTGGCAGCAGCGGAAACAGGAACGTCTGAGATAGAAAAATGAATATTAGGTAGGGAAGAAGCTAAGGCAATATTAAGAGTTTGGAAATGCATTCTTACAATAAGAGTACTGCAAGACTCTTTCACTTCTTGATAATTCGCAGATTTCTGAGTAAGTAATTGGTGAAGCCTGACGGCAAAAGTATTCTCAGAAAAGTCGTCTACCCTTTTTGATCTGCAGAGAAAACCAAACATTTCATTCATGAACGTTTTGCTAATGAAAAAGCAAATTTTACTTACTCAGTTACAGCATTTTTTGCCAAAGCGTCCACTATAGCCATTTGTAGAGTGTTTTTGTAACATTCTATGTCCAGGTTTGCTTCCGTTAAAACGATTACAAATGAATTGTACGTATTTTGAAACGCCTTTATGTACATTTGTGGATTCTTCAAAATGAAAATTATAAATTAGATGTACATCGATACAGACAAAATGTAGTTAGAAAAAGTAAACATTGTCAATTGTTACTATTTTTTGATTCGCTGAGCAGCTAGCAAGTCGAACATTTATTTCAGCCCTAATTTGAGTTTTGAAATTATTCAGCAAAGCTTCCTTATCCTCAGCATTCACATTACAGAGTTGGTCAATATCACTAAGGAAGTCTGCTATCTTCTTATATTCATAACCTTCTTCTAATCGGTGAATCTCAAAAATCTTTGGAATGGCAGCAAAAAAGATTTCTCTTTCCTTAGAGACAGCGATGTCGACTATTACATCAATGACAGACGCTTCTGTACTCGGGTGAAAATAGTTTCTCACTCTGGCTATTTCTTCTTTTAAAATCAAGGAAATCTAAAAATATAATTTAATGTATATATTTGTTAGATCATTCATATCAACGTAAATGATTCCGACTTAAAGCTTACACTATTCACGTAGCCAACTTCGTTGTTAGCCAGAAGTTTTAGTTCCTCCAATTTTAGGGTAAACCATGAACGTGTATCTTTCAGAAACGTAACTTCAAACAAGCTTTTATAAAATGACAACTCCATTAGCGTCAAACGATTTGTATACAATATTTCTTGTTCGTTTGCAGGTAATGCCATAACCTCTGCAGAAAGCATGTATGCTCTAATCGTCTGTAAATCCCTTGGGTTGTAACCTAGTTATAATAATTAGACTGAGTGGAGGTGAGAAAGCTACGACAAAATTATACGAACAAAATAGTCATTACCAATTTTAGTCAGAGATGAAATCACAGCGACGATATTTTCAGATTTTATAATTTCACCTTCCCTTTCTTTTCTTAACAAGTGTAATATAGAATCCGTGACCTTGAAAAATAAATAACAATTTAACAATAATGACCAATCAAAAAATATTTATTTTTTAAACACTTACTGTCCTTCCAACTTTGTTAAAAATGCCTTGCCTCCAGCACATGTAAGCAAGATGCTCAATACGGTGATATTCACAAGAAATTGCTTTTTTTACCATGTGACTGCAATGAATATTTAAATCAAAAGTAAAAATAAAAAATAAAAGTTTTATTTTTTTTTCATTTGTGCTTACATGTTTATCTGTCTGCAGATTCCATTTAGTTGCTTCGTTCCAATAAAAAAGCCATTGGCATTTTCTACGTAAAACTGTAAAATTCTGTTTTCATCTTTGTTTTCTAATTCTGCCTAGAATTCAATGATAATATAAAAAATGCAAATACTGTAATCTAAACAATATAAAATAAATTGTATTAATAATTGCAAATCAAGCCATAATTTTTTCAAGTATTACCAACAGTGGTTCCAAAGTTTTGACTTTCTTCGTTATGAACTGTTCGATTCTCTGATATAATGTCAGTTCCCAGGTTGATATCTGTAAGATATGGGGTCCAGTAAAGCGTCCACTTTTAGCAATTGGAGCATCTCCACAAGAAGCGAAATCATAGACCAAACTATATAGGCTCATGTATTCCTGGTTTTTTAATTCCTCTCCGTCAAAAATCCTGTCCATTACTGGTAGCAGAGCATTCCAAACTTGAACAAACTTTTGTCCTTTATAAACTCCGTTGTCCACACTTGGACGTTTTAAAGACTGCATGGTTATTCCCGTCGCCATTCTACTGCATATTACGTCGAGAAAATGATTGGTGAAAAATGTCAAATATTACATAATTTACAAAGAGAAGAGAGACTCAAATTATTTACAAAATTTACAAAGTGTGACAATGGCAAACAGCTATAAAACACTACTTACCACTGCTGAAGAGGTTGCCGCATTCAGTTGTCAGCTAGACAGTCCTCGAAATCTTTCATAACCAGTTAATCACAATACTTGATTTTAATTTTATTCTCGTTTACTACACACGTTCGTCTTGAAAATGAAATGTGCTTTTCTCAGTTTTATTTGCAACTGGATTCGGTAGATTCGCATAAAAATTAGTTTTATTACGCCATATCAATTTATTTTTCAATATTGGCGCTTGGCAGTTGGCACCATAGTACCAGCGTCCTAAAAGTAGACCAAAATGGACAATAGGATTTTGAATTTTTAAAGTTGGGTGAAAGCCAGGTGAAATCATAGCAGGCGATTTTGGCCGACCATTTAGGATGATTATTTTACAGCTGGCAGGTTACTTCATTGCATACTTTAGTCGCAGCTCTATTTTAACTACTGTTTCGAAGTTGAACAATAGTCTCACTACTCATTAAACAATGTCATGATAATCTATTAGTGTAAACTATGTAAGTTTTAGTATTGGCAGTGAAATAAAGGTTTGGTGTGAAAGAAAAGTATATAAATTATGTCAAATAGATACTAATGCAATAATTCCATTCCATTTAGCCATCCATAAGTATATCCAGATTTATCTGTAAATCTTGAGCATATATCTACAATTTTATGATGTAAAATTCACTTTGAAAGTGTATTTGAGATTTAAAGAATTTAGTTGTTGGATGTAAAGAGAGTAGTGATTTAAAGTAGTGTCGTATAGGGAGGATATGATATGGCTGTGATGCAGGGAGGTAAGTTATGTGTTTTATTACCCATAGAAGTTAGGCAGAGAGTGAGGGGGATAAAGCAAAGCAAAACAAATAAATTAAAGTTAGTTATTTTGTGTTCAGTATGGTTTGTCATGTGCGCATTATATTTATTGAGTATATAATGGTATTACAGCAGCTTTTTTAGCTCACACTCTGATTTATTTTATGTTTGGATGATCTAATGCATTCTCACTGCACTTTTGTACTCGGTTCCCGCACAGGGAACATTAAACCAGTGTATATCTATATATGTTTTATGGAGACGAACGAAACTCACCTACTTTACACAAAAGAACTCAAAGATTTATAATAGACACAATACTAGACTACACACGACCATTAGACTACGTACCTTTATTCTACTATTATTATTTTCAGACTCTGTACCACTAGATCACTATAACTTGTATAAATAAAATGGATAATGTTAAATGGAGCAAGAGACCCGTAACCTAATGTAAGTAGCAAGTTTACTCATTCTCATTCTCCTCCTCATAAAATCCATGTGTCGCTCCTTTTTATTGTATCTTCTTGCCTGCCACTCAGTTCGCCTCCACAACGTACTTACCACCTACATACAGTACGGCAACAACCACAGCCCCCACGTCCTTTCTCTTCCAACAGCCTAATTGCTAATCAAACTTTCACCAGAATTATGATCAAAACTAGTCATTTTGGCATTGTGAAAGTTGGTGAGATATTCATAAAGAACAAAGAGAAAGTTAACGTTTGACCTCTTAATCTAGACATACTGTAGTATAGGAATCTAAATAGTAGGACTACAAAAGTATACTGATATATCCTGCTTGTATGATGCAATATGACGACTTTGAACATGGCTATCACTTTCCTTTATTTTTTACTACTAACATACATTCTTAACGGGATATGTGCATTATGACGACCATTTACTATACATAAAGTAGTGGAGAAAGTATTTGCAATGGTTGTAAGTTATAGAGTGAAAGTACCTACTAAAGTTGTGCCTAAGACTATAGCATAAACCGTATGTAAACTAATCTGTATTTAGGCAGTGTGCAAATGTGTCTACCCTAGAGACAAGTGTTTAATGTCTCCGCAATCTCTTTTCACACTTGATGCGTAATAGTCTCCCTAGTCAAACCTAGTCCTGGAGCATCATTTTTAATTAGATAATAAGTATTTGAATAATATCACCGTGCGATTTGCGAACACTGGTATATTTAATAAAAAAACTTTTAAAAATCTGCATAATACTTGTGATTTAAGTCATTTATTTTAATCTTGGTGACGACAGGATGGAGAAAGTGAAAAAATTCAGGGAGCGTACGTTTGTAATAGAAAAAGTTTTTGGGACGGTAAATAAGGGAGTTTCTCGTCGAGTGAAAGAATGTGGTCGGAAAGAGTAGAATTGTTAGCATCTGACGTCCTTATCAGTATCCATTTATGCGTGTCCCAATTCCAATAACAAGACAGCAGGTTAACAAGACTGAGTTGGCTGGAGGTGCTTTCTCTCTTGCTGGATGGCTCCTGTCATGTACCTTTTCCTTCCACAAGGTTACAACCAGCAGGGAGATGAGAGTAAGTAAACTTGTAGGATAAACGAGGAACAATGCTATCCTTGGCAGATGCAATGTCATGCCATGTCATGACACGGACTGAGTGACTCGCACCCTGCCCTGTCATTTCTTGTTGTAGGACTTTCGAGACTTTCACCTAGGCAAAGCCCTAGCAAAAAGAAAGGGCGGATGGATGATGCATACAAAATAAATATTCCAAGCCATTCCCAAAACACATACTGTGACTCGAGAGTTGGTGGATTCCAAAGGAAGATGCTACTTGATGACAGATAGTGCAAAACCTAAGTACAGATATACAATGTCGTGCAGCTGAGAGAGATCTGTTCGAATAGGAGAGTCTGGATATAACAAAAGCATTTGATTCTATACGTATTGCACATAGACACACACAAGTGAGGCAGTTCCATATTGTTGATTTGATAGTCTAGTAGGCAAGGATCCTACTTACCAATTCCTTTCATAGGTACTCGCTTTTACCTTCAGTGGTAGAGAATTCGCATGTAGCCCTTCTCCTAGGTATCTTTTTCTACCATGTGATCTCAGAACTCCACGTTAGCTTTCTACTCAATTGGACTGCTAAACCAAATCCCAATCCTTTCTCTCCTATAACGATACCTATTTATGTCCCATGCCAAAAACCTCACAATGCTCATAGTTAAACCTTTCCTAACCAAATGCACACTACAATGTAATTCCATGCAAAGCAAGTGCCAACTTTCTCCATTCACCCGTGACATGAGTTACACATATGGAGGGCTACATTACTTTTTACTTCAGACCCTTCTCCTTCCACACTTCTAAGGCTCACCATTCTGCACCTTCTATAATATTACATTCCCCCAGCATATATCCCTAAACACTTTATATAAACCACACTTTTACTATGTATTTGTTTTTTTGACAAAAGGGTTTTCAAACCCATATCTTCCAAACGTTGGTTTCCCTCCATTTCTCTACGTCCGTATACAACTTATGCTCTTGTGCAAATATGGATGTGAAATGGCCCTGCACATTTATGCATTGCTTCATAAATGGATGTATACATAGTGCCTCTATAGACTTTTATTATGATCTTATCAGCCATTTTGACATGAGAACGAATAAATAACCCTTTTCGGATAACTACTTTGGCATATTGTTCAAGAAAAATGTCATCAATGTTCTAATAGACTCTATGTAAATAAATTCCCATGACCTTTTCACCAGTCACGACGGATAAACCATTGGGCCAAGGAATTAGCCCTGTGCGAGCATAACACATGACATGTTACTTTTGGCCGACAACTTGATAAATGACATACATATTTTATACTATGCTTATATTGTAGCTATATACTAGCTAATTACCAACTGCCTACTCATTCCCCTTTTCAAAAGATGCCTATTAAAGATATCGTAATAGACAGAACATTAATGTTTGAAAAGTCTGTCCAAAAAGTCACAAAAATCCTGCAATAAATCTCCAGGAGCATTTACGTAGAGCGTAATGGCATATTTAGTTATGATATTTCTAAAGTAAAAGTGGTATTTAGTGTTTATACTTTGTGTAATCCTCAATTTGACAATGTCTAACTTTGAGTAATAATTACTCGCGTTGGGAAAGACATTTGAAAGTTTTTTGGGAGTACTTAAGATGTGCTTTCATTGCTCGTTACGATTTAGTGTGTGCCCACAAGAGCTTAATTTCAAGTCTTTTCCACTGCAAATGAGGGAGTCTTCAAAGAGAAAGTTGTAGTGAGTCAAGGAAAAAGTTAAGAGAAGTATCCACTAAGATCCATTATCAAGAATTAACCAATTTATAGTGCGTGTCTATCTTTTTAAATTGAGGTGACCAAGTTACTTTACTTAGATTTGGTCCCGGCCACACACAATGCATTTCTACAAGGAAAATAAGAAAACTTTGGCAAAGTTCTGTATGTGGTAAGAACAACCGGCGTCTGTGTGGTTCGAGAGTGTGTGCTGAGTGAGTGCATGAACTGGCTAAAGCCAACACTGGCTAAGTTAACGTAAATGACTATCCGAAGAAAACATCAACAATGTAACTATTGGTATAAACTAGTAAATACAGACGACTAAATACTTTGTCTTGTTTTTAGGACGCAAACTAACGTAACTCTGGCAAACTCAATTGTGAGGGCTGCTGGCGAGACGAATAAGGAATGCGCCAGAAAGGACGGTCGAGTCACTAGACTTTCTCCGAGTTTCTTAACTTGGCTTAAGTTAACTTAGTCCACGTAAACTCAACTTAAGCAAGAGATAATGTAATATAAAGTTGAAAACATCACATCGCTTTCACTCTCCCCTTTAAATCCACTTTTTCTAATCCATTGTGTTGCTTTCTTCTATACTTTCTCCCATTTTCCTTTCATCATTTCTGAATTAATTCTCTTTTCTCGCACAATTTTCGGTTATTGCCCTTCTACAGAAAAACAATTATTTGAATAAAGTCAAAATAAAAATTTGTAATTTTATCAGGATTGTTCTGGAAATTTTGAACAGCATTGTTTGATTGTTGTTCTCGAAGATTGTGTAGGTACTTGGGAGAAAGTGTGTTTATATGAGGAAAGCAATTCCTTTGCCTTTATTGTAAAAAAGTTGCAATTTCAGTCGACAAAAACAACACTTGGGAAGGAGAAAGTTTTTGCAATTCACCTCTAAGTACACTTTATTTCTTGTGAAAGTGTTTTCACTTTGAGTAAACAAAAGCTTTTCCCTGTCGCGATTCTGTTGGTGCAAATCCTGTATTTGTATTTGTGTTTGGTGTTATAAAGTGTTATGAAGCCAGAGAGTTGGGTGAGAGTCCTTATGTGCCTACCCACATAATAACATAAGTAAAATAAGAGGGAAGCAAATACAAAGATTATTTCTATCTACACAAGACTTTATTTTTTAGCAGATGCAGAAGCGTTATGTACACAGGAAATCACCATTTCAACCCATAACTCAAGGAAACTACTAAAAGGATATGATTCCTCGAGAAAGTCAACAAATTTGTATGAATTGTATGCATAAGTAAACAATGGCAGTTGACTTTTGCTCTTTTAGTAAATCAAAATATGCAAAAGATGGAAACAACAAATGAATTTAGTTAACTCTTGAAAATTAATCTGAAGGCTAAAACAGGAAATTACAAACAGAAGTTTGTTGAACATAAGACAATGGAGCATCTGGGACGACCGCGAGTATAATGTGCATGCATGTTCTGCCTGGCTGATAATATTGTCGTATAATATTGTGCGTGTTGCCTGGAAGTGGGGAGATAGCTTTTCGGCAATCTCCTATCCCAGATTGCTTTGCTCAAGTCAAGCATGCATAAGGCGTAGGTAATAATGTAATAATGCAGTGTTTCTTCAAGATGATAAATTTTACCCCGCAGTTCTCTCATATGACATGCCAAGTGTGTCATTTATTATTCAAAATGTAGGAAGTATGGATGGTTTGACACTATAGGTATTTTCATAACAACCATAGTTCAATGACACGCTCGACTGTCCTCTCCTCATCCTCGCATTCCTCAAGGTACAGCTATTCCAGCTATGCCGAAGACTCAATGTAATCATCATCGAATATTCTCACAATACAGAGACGTCATTCCAAAAGTCACGTCACCCTGTCCACTCCAACATTCCAGTTTTAAATTTTCGACGAATCTCGACCTTTCCAAAGAATATCTGATAAGCATTATTCAATACAGACTAAATTGCAGTTTATTTGTACGAGGGGAGCAAATGGGGAATTGAGTTTAATGCAGACTTTAGAATAAGAACGACTCGCTGGAAACTCGAGTTGTAATCGGATAATCTAAATGGCTGTTCAGAAGTGGATGGCTAGATAAGCTCTTAAGAAAACATGGAGAAAGGCTATTTGGTATAACAGAATTGCTTATGCTTATTAGGTCTACTACTCTATTACAACTTGTGCCTATAGGGCACTACTTCAAAGCCAAGTCAACATTAATACACCTATATTTACGACGAGAGATTATTAGTCGCCGCTTATAGCCAAGTTCAAGAATGAGGTCAGTATAACGCGGTTTCTTCACCAGCCAAGTCTTATAAAATATTATGGCATGTCAGCTCCACTGCTTTCCCTATACTGCTACTACTACAATATTATGTTATGATCATGGCTAAGTGCACTAGACTCTCATTCATTCATACGTACTCTTCTAATACACACTAAACATACATATACCCAAATACTATACGTCAGAGTCGTTGCGACTTACTCTCTCGTCTTTCTCCCAAGACCTTTTGTTCTCCCTTGGTCATTACTTTTTCGACTACCTACAACAATTTACGTTTTTCCCGACTTAATTCTCTCAAGTATGCACATTCGTTTCGCTGGAATTTATTTACTGATGTTTTCGCTGCAATGCCTAAGACATATACGTTAAACAGTGCCAAATAAAACACAAGTAACTTTATAAAAAGTCAAGTAAAAGTTGCAAGACTTTTCTTCGATGTTAAAGTAATAAGGAAGAGCGTCTTGACAGGGAAATAACTATATTTTTCCCTTTCTATAACTTCTGTAGATAAACACGACACTGTGCGTATTCTTCTCTACAGAGAAAGTTTCCCTCGCAATTTCTCAAAATAGGTTCTGTCGAATTTCTTACGCGTGTGTAAGTAAAAGTCCCGACTATATCTCATCCTTTATGGATTCCCGTTTAATGATATGGGACAATTGGTTATTTTCACGTTTTTACGCGGTGGTAGAGCATATTTTACATTTCCCTATGCTTCCCTGCCAAATAATAGATGAATAAAATTACCGGCTAAAAGTTTTGGGTGCGGAGGGTGAAAATTGTAGAATTATGTCGGTACTTATCATGAGTGAAAACGATTGAACTCGGTGTTTATTAGATTTTGCCCAAATGTAGGTTTTAATGGAAAACAATCAGAGAAAAGGATTTTGAAAATCTTTTCACGAAACTTTTCTGGTGATTTCATGGGGAGATATTGTAGCAAAGTTCAACTGCCATCACAATAGTGACTTTAATGTAAATACGGAGAAAGCAAGGACTGTAAGTATGTTGTCATATTACAGGAGAAAGTTACCTTTTGACACTGAAAGGATGTAGAGCGAGAAACGGCCAGGTTGACTCACTTCCATCACATCAGCAAGCACAAATATCTTTCTCCGCAATGTCCCCAGAGTCGTTTTTATTTGCAGCGACTACTTTCTTTTCCTTCATCATCTTCTCAAAAATAGGCTAAAACTCTAGTAAAAATTGCAAAGGGAAAGGCCTTTCCAATCTGCCTACAAGATCTTTGCAATCCTCCATCTCTGTTTTACTTTCTTGGGGAAACTGATCTTGACTGACTGATACGCAATGCTTATCAATGTAATGGAAAATCGATTTTTAAGTCATCACAAATCTCATGTTACGAGTATTATACTTCAGCAACTCTACCGTGAGTAATGCAATTTCTGCTGAATTAACTTACTGCAACATTTGTTTTCCTTGATCTACCAATTCTACAACTAAATCACATTATAAAGACGAGAAATAAATCGATAAAACTCTTTTTGATGGATTGTCAATTGAAATTCCCGCGATTTTGTTAATTGCTTTAGGAGGGGGGAAACTACCCACCATTTATGAATGACAACATTGCTGCGAAAGATAAATTGGGATGTCTTAAAAGAAACGAGGATTACGTGTCTTTGAAATGTGAATTGGATAGATGGAGGAGAGATTAGCTGGGATATCTTGTTTACCTTATTACACAGTGCTGCTTGTTGTTGCTCCAGTTTTTCTAGCATTTCTTTATTTGCTCGCCTCGTCGAATCATTTGGGAATTTCTCAAATCTCTGAGAGAATTTTGTGGCAACTCATCTCTTGTCTCTTTCAATCTTAGCAGAAGCAAATAGAAAATCTTAACTCATCCCGAAAAGTCTAAAAATAGAGGTATAGGTAGTTTATTTACTTGACACGGGAGTGCTACGGCTACAATTGGCGAGTTGAACAGATTGTTGTGAACAGAGCTGGAGAGCATCTTGCAATTTAGCAAGAATAGCTGAGAAAACAGCTTTGTTTGTAAGAAATGAGTGATGAAGTGTTTCCGTTGTGTCAGGAACCTCCGTTGTGTTCTCCGTTGTCTTGTCTTGTTCTTCAATTTTTGTCTTGCTTTGTCATGTTCCTTATAATATTCTACTGAACCTGACAACTTGCCTTCATTTTTATTCTTTCACTACGTTTTTCCGATACGTGTTTCTTTTCTAGTGCTAGGTAATCAGTTTCTCTCTCCATTCACGTACCCTTTTTACATCCAACCTACGCAACAATCAATACCCACAATTTCTTCCTTCACTGAGAAATACCAATTAATTACTTTTTGTTTACCTCAATTTCTAATCCCCTGAAAATACTCTATTTTTGGATATTTTACTTTGGAATGGACTGCAAGAAAAACGTATTAACAGTTTTTCCATTTTCATATCAACAATATTGCGCTGGTGAAAATTCTGGAGAAGGTTTGGGACTTGGGTAGACGTAGACGCATCAAAGCATAGAAAATACTGCATTTATTATTTAATGCTGAGTCTTACTTTCCGTTTTCATCCGCCTACACTAATAAAAATTAAAAAGTAAAAACTTAAAAAAACTCATAGGGAGACGCGAGAAAAACCAGAAAACAAGGAATATTAAAGTTTCTGGATAATCAGAATATCTCGTAAATTAAAAAACATATATGCCCCAGACTACCGGTTGAAATTGTTTTTGAATCATTTTTAGCATTGTGAAATTGGAAAGTGTGAGTAGAAGAAATAGTGTGTTGTAATTTGGTCGCTATCAAGATGTCTTAAATCTCAATGGTCCCACTTTCACTATTATAGATATACAAGGTAGAGACAAATGTAAGTCTCAAACTGTAAATATATAGGAGTATCGTAACTCATATGACAATGTGCTAATTCTCTGCAGTCAATTAATTGATAGTAGAAGTCTTTCGATTATCTCCATTTGGTATCTGTCAAAGCCAACCTGCGAGATTCCCAATCACTTTGGATTTTTTGTGTTGCTTTAGCTTGGGGGGGGGTCACACGGCGACAATTTTCCATAATCATCATCCCCGAAATTGTCGCCGTGTGGCGTCACATAGCTAAGCAACAAAAAATTCTGACTGTGCCCGGAATTCTAAACCCTGGTTGGGTTAAAACCACTATTGTCATTTAGATTAGTTTCAGCCGACTCTAAATTTTCCGAAAGATATTCATTTTCTTTCTTATGCAGTGAGGTATTTTCATAATTTTTAATCCATTTCAGGAGAACCTTTTTGAATCAGGCCAAAGGATTTTCAATATTATAATTTACAGTATTTGTTTATTAATTTACTTAATTTATTAATTTGCGTGAAAAGATGATTTTGAAATTGTAATTTCAACCGGGAGACTGGGGCATATATGTTTTTTAATTTACGAGATATTCTGATTATCCAGAAACTTTAATATTCCTTGTTTTCTGGTTTTTCTCGCGTCTCCCTATGAGTTTTTTTAAGTTTTTACTTTTTAATTTATTTTATAGTTTTTATTGTTCATATGTAAAGTAGTTGAACTATTCTATTGAACATTATAGCGGTATAAGTGAGAATGTTTAGGGATGTTGTACATAAAACAGTATTTTTCCACTCCTGGAATATTTCCCCATTTCTAAAAAAAATTATGTCCCTGGAGTATTTTTCAATTTTTAAGAATAATTTTCAGTCCTAGAATATTCCCCAATTTCGAAAATTGATTGAGCTTATTCCAATTTCTAAAGCATTCAATCCCTAGAATTTTCCCCCGTTTCGGAAATGTCTATCTCTGCTACCTTTACCAGTCGACTGTCTATCATTTGTTCACAAAAGTATTAATAATATACTCTATCGAATGATATCAGTATTTGGATTTATGGGGGGCTCTGCCCCAACCCCGCTAGGGGAATGAAAAGTGAGTGTTGTGGTTGTAGTTGGTGGTACCAGTAGTAATTCAATCCTTTGGATTAGTATTATGCAACGGTATTCAGTCACCGTGTGTATTACTATGACAGAGTGGATTGAGAGGACGTGATCATGATTCGGAACAGTAGTACAGTAGTACACTATACTACTACTGCACTACTGCACTGTATCTACGGAAACTAAATTTGACAATTGAATTATGCTAACCAAACAAGGTCACAACCGAATCTTCGGGCTCTAGCGGGAGAACCGGTCCTCCGACAGAGTTGCTGAATTAAAGCGCACTCCGTCGAGGAATTGTTTACTAATTTTGTCTCTATAATTTTTGCCGAGAAGTTTCAAGTTTTCGAGAAAACCCTCCTGACGATTTTCAAACCCTCACCCAACCTCATACATAGGGATTGACAAATCCTGAGAGCAGTTAGCCTGCCTCGAATGTCTCCCTATGAAAAACTTTCACTAATAAAAAAGATTTTTGTTTTATTTTATTTCATTGGTCTTTTTGACAAAATGTTTTTGTACATGGTCAAAAAATTGCAAACTTTTGGCTGTTGCTTGTGAGAAATTTGTTCCAATAATCGATTTGCAGGAGGAATGGCCAACAGTTGCAATATGTTAGACTTATTGACGCGAGACTTTTCTGTCTGCAAGATATTTAGGAGTGAAAGGAAAGTCTTAAGGTATGGTGAAAGTATAGTGTAGGTTTGATTTGATGAAATTGATAAGGTTTAATCTTTCCCTTGTCATCGTGGAAAATTTTCGTCTACATTTATTCATAATCTTATTTTCTGCGGCTTATTAGTGAAAGTAGTTTTGGAAAGAAAGTAGAGTGGAGGGTTGACAGCTGAACGAAATCAGATTAATTTTCTTTTATTTGAAACGCGTGTCTGACGTCTCTCTTCTTTCCGACTGTCGCCCGTAGCGGAGGATATGATTATTATAGAGGAGGACTTACGTAAAATATGATATTATACTTGTTATGGATGCATTGCGATATTCAAAAGATATGATCCTGTCTTATAGTGTCTCCCTACTTTCTCTGTAACGTATTTAATCTGATTTCCTGAGACGGGAGCCCCTGGCTTGCATTGTGGAGTATATTTCTGAGCGTAACAAGGTACTTTGATACATTCACATAAGATAAGAAGATGAGGAATGGAATGTATGTTAGTGTAATATGTCAAAGAAATAGCATAATCTTGAATAAAAGTACAACAGGGAAAGAAGTGTGTTACGAATGTGTATTAAGCAGTGAGTCCGTAAAGTATACATTGGGAGTAATGTTGCATTATATTATGTAATAAAATGTGTGTAACTTGTCTGTAGGATGTATGAAAGTGACATGACAATCAAATTGCATTCTGTCTCTCCTTTTTGGTGGAGGTGTAGCTTGTGAGACGATAGAAATGCAAAGATAAAAGTTACTTTGAGACAGTCCTCGGTCAGAGCAGACCTACTTTGCTGGGTCTTAGTACATGCTATCTGCTAGTAGTCTATTTAAGTTGTAGGCCCATAAGTAGCGATGAGATGAAGCTCGTTGATACGGCGTGCTCCAAGGAGGCAAAGTGGGTCCAATAAAACGCATAGTTATTTGACTCTAGTTATAAGTAACAAGACTGTATTAAGTATAGTAAGTAGGATGCAAAGTCTTTGCAGGATCGTCGGATTGGATTGGAGTGAATGAGCTGATGGGGAATTGACATGTTCGTATTTTTTGCTTCAGCTCCCCTATGTCTATTTTGTCATTGTGATGCGCTGGCTTCATTTATCTCATAGGATTATTCCCCTTAAACCCAGCAGAGATTTCCCTTCCCTATCTCGACCTACTATCTCTTTCTCCTGGTTAACTTTTTCTTAAGTCGCGTTAAAAAATTCATTCCCCTTCAGCGAAATTATATGTAACTCGGCTTTAATTATTTCCTTAAAATTTCTGTTTCTACGTGAGAACTGTTGAGTTTCTCATGGCAAGTGTGTGTAGACTGAGTTTTTTCTTGCTAAAGAGTGAAAGCACTCGAGATATTGTTGAAGTGCAATGAGTAAGTAAGCTTAATAGTGAGGATGGGATAGGAGCACCCTGCGTTGCCTGCACTCGACACAAAAGAACATAAGAGCCGTTGCTGAAGTTGAAGTGAACCGTGAGCCTTTAGCCGAGGAAAAGGAAAGAGAAAAGGGAGAACGTGCGCAAAGGACTGAAATCGACCGAAAAATTGATTATGACCCCTACTATCCTGTCTTGTGTGTGATAGTGATGGGAAACTATCATTGCGATATACCTCTACTATATCTAGGTATACCCCTACTCACATCACATCAGTGCAAATAACTACAACTAACTACGTACATGTCGCCCATAGGTACTTAGCTGAACAACGTCTCTTCTTTCCAATGATCCCGGCTAAATCCACAGTTCCTCCAAAGTTTTTAACTCTTTCACTCAGATTTATATTGATTTAATACTGCAGTCACTTCAACACTTTGTATCTCCTTATTTCACGTGGATAGCCACTATATTTCTCCTTGTTGTGATAGCAGTTCAAGAGCAATTGCAAATCTTGACTCATCCTTCTCTCACATCCACACGACTACCTACACTATACTTACTACGTAGGTACGGCACTTACCAGACTACATACACGACACAGTTTCCAAGAAATTTACAAATACTATTGCCCGTATTTCCTAAAGTGATGATAAATATAGTTCTCCTTGACATTCTTTGGCAAGTATCTTACTAAACATCACGTCACAACAAACAACTTTACGTTCAGGTTTAACTTGGACTTTATGTATTTTCTATGGTTATTTTTCATCGCCCTGATTTCCCTTCCGGTAATTTCATGGTCGAAATCCGCCCACGCTGCACAAACTCAAGCACAAAAAATAACGGCAGATTCCTCCTGCTTTCACTACTACTTACCGTTACGACTTCAGTTTTATCCGCAATGTATTTATGTTCGGTGACCTGCAAAATAAGTTTAGAGTCGAGCTACTTGGCTTTTATACTACGGATTTATTCCATGGATTTATTAGCTAAGCATGAAAAAATCTATAGTTTCAAGTGCCTACGTCACTCGTTTCAAGACCCGAATTTATCTAGCTTACCAAACCCAAGACATATTCCTTACAACTTTTAATTTTATTAAAATCCGGAAAAAACTGAATTAAATAGTTATTTTAATTATGCAAATAAGAAAATTCATTAGGAGTCCCCTTTCATTTGAAATGCATATTTGCAGACTTGGACGGATCCGGGCGGGTGTAAGTTTGACGATCATATCATTTAAGCCCAAGTAGCTTTTCTCTGCGTATACAGAGACAAAAAATGTGTTTCTTAGCAGTCGGAGAAAAGACAAGCTGGGATAATGATATGCACCCCGATTCATTCCCGGAGAAAGCAATGCATTCATTCACTCGTTCATGAATTCATACTGATAGCTCCTTAAGTAAGAATGTGAGTTGGGTGAGAGTATAACAAGAAGACATGTTACACAAGAGAGAAGTCCTGGAAGTATTTATTCGTCCTCCAACCATTATTTATGGAGAGGGTGAAACGAACAAGTCTTTCTAATAAGAATAAATAAACAGAACACTTGCACTGCAGCTATGTACACGCAATTCACTTTCTCCGACTAATGTAAAACTGAGCCGTGTACTTTTAATAATATACTTTCTCACTACAGGGTACGCCATAACTAATGTAGCCCTAAACGTAAGTAGTACAGGATCCATCTTTTAAAATTTCATTTATTTTCAAAACGTTCCTGAATTTTTCTATTTAAATATTTTACAACTTTTCCCGATATTTTTTAGTTCTTGTAATTCTGGACATGAAAATAAAATAAAAGTAATATTAATGCAAAGTATTTCTCTTTTGTTCGTGTGACTAAATTATTCGTGGCATACCCTGTAGTGAATGGTATATTTATATAGGTAGGGATTGTGTAGAAATATCTGTGTGTACATATATTATGTGGGTTTGGGCGTTTCTCGCTCATAGTTTAGGATTTATACAATGCAGTTTTGACTGGCCTTGCCTTCTAAGCGTCAGTAGGGGAAATGTATTATCCTTTATTTCTCTAAGCACATTTATAATATCAGTTTGAATGTTTCGCTTTCCCGTACAAGACTCACCCCATTGCCACAAATATGTTTTTAAAGATATTCCCCGGATTTCCTCCGCTTTTATTCAAATTCAAATTCCCGTCGTAAGTTTTGTGGTCTCTCTCGGTCTTTATGTGTTAGCCGTCTCTTGTTTCCTCTTCTGTGCACAAAGACAAAAGCCAGTGTATAGCCATATACACATTTCCGGATTTTATGAACTAGCATAGTGCCATCCTCTGAAATTTATGACTAGGCAAGGTCAATAAAATTAAAAACAAACAGCCGGTAATTTTTATTTTACGGGTGTAGCAGGTACACGTTGTCTTGTGTGTAATTTGTTGTACAGAGGAATGCATTTAAATGGACACTAACTATGTATATTACTTTGGCTGTGATGAATGTGCCATAGGCTACAACAATTGCATATTAAGTGCTATATAAATACATTATCTTTCTATTCCTGCTCCTTTCACGTCCCCTCTTATTGAATTTAAATTGAACAATAGTACAAAGACTGCTATTTATTAATGCTAAATGAACTCAAAGGCTCTCCCAACTGAACCAGATCCAAGCACTCTTTTCAAGACGTGAATTTCAGTTTAAGAGAGGCGTTACAGAGTTGCCCAGAGTTGTAGGCGTATATATGAGAGTGAAAGCAGACGACGCTTTTACGATTTCTAAGGAATTCAATTTAATACGACTGAAGAGGAGTCTTTGACTATTTTATTTTAGCCCTCTCAGGCCATTACGTCATAAACTATATTTTCAAGGATTGAGCAAAATCATTTTTCGCCATTAAAAAGGAAGGGAATAAAGTTTAACCTGAAAATGCTGTAAAATAATGTTTTGACCACAGAAATGAAATGCAGCGAGGACAAAAGGAAAGAAACAAGAAATGGAAAGTCCACTTTCCTGCTTTTCTTGGATGTTTGTAGCTTTAGTGACTCTTCGGGTTGAGCTTGTTTCATAAAGGGACCATCACATGATTTAAGTGAAGGAGGCTTTCATGAAGTCGAGAGACAGAAACTATGACAAATCGAACTTCTTTTCATTTCGTCCCCTTCATATTTCATCTCCGTCTTACTTACATCCAGAATTACAGAGATCGAAGGAATCCTCTGCAGCCGAGTGGACCGTGTTCTCCAATCTTTCTTACAAACAAACTCGTCCGCTTCCCTTTCTATTTATTATTTTGTCTTGTACTGTCTATTCCCTACCTACCTCTGTCCTTTTCACTCTATAGAAATACAAATCCTCCTCTCCGTCCGAATCCAACTTCCATGTCGGACAAAGCCCTCCAAATAACCAATGAAATATTATTGACTCACAAGAAATGTCCAAATCCACTGTTAATGTAATTGCTACTTTTTCTATCGACAAAGCTACACTCATAAATATTAGTAGGGCTTAAACAGCTTCCTCCGGCTTAATTAGTCCCAGCGATTGCTCATGCAACGTCACAAACATGGAAATGTGTGCCAAAAGAAGACTCTATTTAGATGTAATAATGCGTTGTTATTAAGTTAACACAAGCGTGAGATGAACACTCGATCTTACAATATTAATTCCCCGGAACGCATCCACCAGACAATGTCGTCACTCCAACTTGCTTTTAAAGACTATTTGGAACAACGCCAACTTAATCTTTTCGGCAGCAGCCATCATATCTACCCAAATTTCAACTCTCTCTCGGAATTCCAAGAATTCTTTTCACCTTCCATCCTTTGGCCTTGGACAGCCTTTCAAGAAAAGATGACAAGAAAACATTGTAAACTGAAACATTCCTTTATTACATTATTGCGTTTGACGCGTTAAAATGTATTTAGCTGTACTAATTTACACAAGATAAAACTTGTCACAGTAATGGCTATATAGTTAGTTAAGAGGATACACAAATCATTTAATAGCAATAACATTTATTACTCTACTTATCTACTATTAGTAAGTTTTCAGAATATTTTTATGATTGAGATTATTCAATTAGTCTAAGCTTAATCTACTTTGACATAATTTTCTCTTCTGTTTCCTTACACAATAATCGTATATCTCACGTCAGTTATATTCATTTGAAACACGTTAAACCCGAAGGTACATTATTCCCTATACTTTGCTATATAAATTGAAATTCCAAATATTTTTAAGACTTAATTTATTACAAACCTGTCCCTGTTGAACATTAAACAATAAAGCCAGGATCATCACTAGAAAAATGTCTAAACGGGCTGAGCATATATATATATTGCATTATTATGATGATGGTGGATAAATAAATGTCTTTTTTCATCCACCATTTCACTTGGTGAACATAGAGATAACGAAATTAGCAGAGGAATAATTAAAATGTCTGTTTTTAGAGTAGTTTTAGTTATATAGTAGGAAGGAGGAGTGCATTTGTTGGAGCTCCACCAAGTTATTTGATTACGTTAACGAAAGGTATTATAGTTATATAATATTCACTATATGTAGTAGTTTATAGGACTTATAAATATGTGTAATAAATATGTATAAGATCGGTAGTCGTGTTCGTTAGATTTTCCAACAACCAACATCAAAAGGAAGCTGAGGAGATGAAAAGTGTTGAAAAGAGAGTTGCTGAAATGGCATATCTGAAAATTACCACGAATCGTCTGTAATTATTCTTTGAGTAGGTAATAATTGAGCCAGAATTTTTTATTGTTTTGTCATCAAAGAGCCATTACTCAAAAGAATTGGAATATACACACACAGCACGCAGTGACTATCAAGTTTAGTTATATCTTACACTTATTATCGTTGATCAAAGGAATTGTACATTATGCTTTGTAGGTTGTTTTTCTGTAGGCGGATGAATTTCGTACCTACACTTCAAAATGGTATCCACGATATTACTTTCAAATTATCAGGATGACGAAAATTGAACGTGTCAAATGCAGTTCCTACTGCGTCGTACATTATTAACATTATAAATAGTGGAGTAAAAAATCCACGTTTAATCAACAGTCGTTTTTGATTACATTTTCTTTGATGTGGATTCTTTGTTTTTGAAAATGAAGGAGCCTCGGTACAATAGACACTCTCTGGGAATTAAATTAAATGGATATCCGAATGAAAAGCTGCGAGATTTGTTTAGTTGTTCGGTTGTCCGACTTCTATGTCCTTAGGCCTTCAATTGAGTATTTGATTTGATTTATCAAATCCAAACCATAAACCCCATTCAGTGAATATAGTGTCATGATTTCTGTGAAAGAGAGATCAGCTCGAATCACGATCTAGCGTGAAAGCCTTCAATGAATGTGGATTTTTTGATGGCGTGATAGATCAGTTGGGTGGTTATCGTTTATATTACAAGAAGGGTAACTTGGTATATAGGGAGACAAGCAAGGTGTGTATATTGAGTGATCTCATCTGAACCGGCAAGGGAAGCGAAGTAAACAGAGAAAGAATTCTCTCAACTGTCTTCCCTTTTATCTTTATTGTCGTCCCAGGGGAAAATTTCTTTCTTCTGTTCAGTTCCGTTAGGTAACTTCAGTCTCGTTCCTTATTATGTTCAATGTGGGTTATTGTTGACTTTCTTCAGTTTAGCTATGTTTTCTCTCCGTGGTTTCCTTTTACTTGACCAGGTGTGTTTGTAGAGACGCACTAGATTTTCACTCTATATGTATGAACTTGTAAATAAGACTTTTTATAAGGATTAGGGGAAACTGAGTTGATTTTTCCAGACTTGTGTTTTACATTAGTGCTGATCTGTCTGTGAGAGAGCAAGAAGAAGAAGACGAGGTTCACTTCCTATATAGATCGTCTTGGTAATGGGACATGCTATCCAACTGATTGTCATGTCAACTTGGCTAACTTTACCCTTTTTTATCGAGGCTCTTATAGGGTTAAATATTATCTTTGTCTGTACGAGGTGTGTGACTTGTTCAACAACAATAGCTCCTCAAACTCTTCGCCTGGCATGAACAAATACGGATTGGCAGAGTAAATGGAAAGACAAAGTTCACTTTTCTCTCTCCAGCTGGACTAGAGAACCGCAAGAAACCCTAAATTGCTTTTTCATTATTCCAAATTGGAATAAGAGTGACCACGATCCGAATCTTATTTCTCGCTTCTTCATCAGCGTAAAATCAGTTCCAGTTTTGTAGCAGCTCGTCGTACGCACTTCCGTGTGTGGCTACTTTTGCACCAGAGCTGGGCGCGGCCCGGCCTGCAGGCCGGGCCGGGCCGGGCCGAAATGAGGCGGCCTGGACCTTTTGGGCTACCAGGCCGGCCGAAGGCCGGCCGATTTTTTTAGAATTCTCCTTCCAGGCCGGGCCGGGCCGGCCGATCTTAGATTTGCAGGCCGATAGCAGGCCGAAAAAAATATGTACTCCCATTAAATTTTCTTAAAACGCCATAAAACAAGCAAAAAAACACCGAACATGAGGGTAACTAAATTTGTCAGGCCGGGCTGACAGCCCCGGCCGGCCCGGCCCGCCGGGCCGAAATGGACCGGCCTGGGCTTTTTGACAAAAAAGGCCGGCCGAAGGCCGGCCGATTTTTGAAATTGCTAAAAATCTGCAGGCCGGGCCGGGCCAGGCCGATTGAAATTTGAAAAAAACATGGCGTCAGGCCGGGCCGGGCCGGGCCGAAAAAAATTATGCCCAGCTCTGTTTTGCACCATGACAGTATGCCGTATTTTGGACGAATGCATAGTGTAATAATCCTAAAGAAAACTCAATCATCTTGTAAAATCTTCAACTTGTACGTAAATATTTGTTTTAGATAGTTGTTCTGTAAGTACTAATTAACTACTAATTTGTATATTTTTACTACTATCTGACTTACACTTTTGCATGTACTGCACAGCAATAATAATGTAGGGTAGTATGTACATTTTTATTTGCAATATTTAGTATGAAAATGATTCGGTCCATTTATCCTAGTTCTTTTCACTAATTAATTATATTTACACAAACGTCAACACTGAAACTCCAAGAACTTGCTATTTTCAGTGTACATTTTAATTCAACACTAGTGGGGCATTTTCATTTTCTAGTTTTTGACGCACTGTTGAATGTTTAAGAAAAGACGCGGGTTTTAGTCACGTATCTGTAGGAATCTTACTTGAGTTTGAGTCAAAGTTTTCAGATCAGATTAACAAGTTGAAAGTTGATTCTAAGTTCCCAGAATGAGTATGGATAGACTGAGAAGGAAAACCGTGAGAGGATATTCGAGTTTTAATTGACCACCGTGTTGCATTGCTGCCGGAAGCTCTCCTGCAAAACGAAATTTGATATTAACTCAATTAGTCTACCAGAAAATTAACAATTAAGCAAGACCATTTTCGTCTCACTGTCACCTAATCATCTCGTAATAAATGCCCCATTAACAAATAATTTTCCTTGCTCCTCGTAGATTTAATCTTGCCAAGAAGACAGTTCAGAGCAGCCATTCTACGCACAAGAGGAAAGGTTAACTTTGTTAGCCATCGCGCCTCCGTCCCAAGAAAAGAAAACCAATTCTCCAGAATAGAATTTCTCCAGAGAAACAACAGTAAACTTTTACGACCGAATTTACTTTTACAAATGTATCTCCTGGCTGAATTATGAAATGCAAACATTCAAACAACTTTCCTTTTATGCTAACAACTCGAGCATAATTTATTAATCATTCATCGCTCTCGCATTACACTTTCGATGCAATTCAATGCTTATCATCTCTAACAACTTCATTTCCCCTTCTTGGATTTCTCCATTCCCAGAAATTAAATCCTCCAACTTTCCTCCTTCAAAATCACATATACAAAATCAAGAAACATTTTCTGCAAACTTATAATTACAGCCCTTTCCTTATCTTATCCTCCGAAATACAAAAAATCCGAGAAAAGCAAACTTTGTAATCAATAATTACTTAATTACAGTATTTCTTGTGAGCAAAGTTGTTTTTGCAAATGCAATTTATTTTATTAATTGTACAATTTCTTGGTATGATTGGTGCTAGGACTTTGGAAGGTTCGAGGCAGGAGGGGGAAAGAAATGCAAAAAACATGAGAGAGGTGGTTGAATCGTGTTGAACATGCAAAAGAGGATGCAGTTGAGATATGGTTTCATTTTCCATTTCATTTGATTCGAACCTTTGGATTCTGTTCTGGTAGATTCCTCCACTTTCATTTGAAAGCCTCGACTGTATTACAAACAGATGAGATGCACTGTCTGTTATCTCATTTTAACTACGTATCTCCATATCTATGTACACAAGTCTCTGCGAGTTCAAACAATTGGAAACAGGATCGTCTTTGAAGCTGGAAAGGTAGCAGGTGAGTTCTTAATAGGAAACTATTTCGTAGATACGTTTCTTTCATATTGCTTGATGTATTCGTACATAGATAGAAAACAAATGCAGTAATAAAAGAAGATGGAAATTTTCGAAGCTGGGAATTTGGAGAATTTTATTAAAGATAAAGGAGTAGAGCACGTTTGATATTAAGTGGAGAAGCTTGTAAAGTAGGACGGAGATTGAATGCAAATAAATATTAAGAACTGGGAATTAATTCTTCCTGTCCGTCTTTCACAGTCGAGCAGGTCGGAGAGATAGCAGCAGCAGAGTAAACTATTGTGTATTCTCAACTATTGTATAGTAACAAATAGAGGGAAAGGCAGTTATATTTCTCAGCCTTGAAAGAAAAAGTAGTAAAAGTCAGAAAAGCATAAAAATTCTTCATCCCTGCACTAAAATTATGAGACAGAGACTGTAGAGAGCCAAAGCAAATGGAGATTGAGATTCCAGCCGAGTTTCACTTTGAGATTCGGACCATTGAGTTGACTATATGTAGCTGGTCTATTTAAACTAGAGCTACATTAGATTAGACCGAGTAGGCATTAGGCGGGTGATATGCATGTCTGCCCCACTCTATTTACTTAAAAAGATCCCACATACGCAAGAAGGTTACGGTTTGTTTTCGGTTTCCCTCAAGGCACACAGACATTCATACCCTAATGCAGACTCACTCACTCACTCACTCTCTCTCCTCCTAAAACTGGAGGAACTCCAGATAGACCTCCATCCACATAGAAAGAAAGTAAGTGTGTCAAAAGTCACTTACCATTCAGCACATGTACTGTGATTTCTTGGGCGATGGCATTCGACGGCGAACAAGCATATTTGCCCGAGTCCGACGCTCTTGCCTTTTGAATCAACAAATAACTGACTGTCACGTCACCCTTCTCCGTGATGACACTTACTCCTCCACGGGGACTGTCGTAGTTTATCTCCTGTCATTACCAACAACCCAAAACATTATCACAACAATAACATTCATTACCACTTTTTAAATACTCTCAACACTCTTGTGTAAACACATGTCGCTTGTGACCATCCTTGTTTCTGTTTACCCAACTCATCTACAAAACAAAACGCTAAAAGCTTTTAGTTGTTTCTCTTAACGCAAACCTGCTCACTAAATGCAATCAACTCATGTATGTTAAATTTATCAAGACATTGAACATGATGCACTTATTTATCAAAACATGACACGTGTAATTTATCACCGACTAATTGCTATACTACAATATTATTGGTTCAATAAAGTTGATTGGGTCAATAATAGATGAATTCGTAGTCTTGTACATAGGATGAACTCTGTGAACTCGTGTTAATTAGCTGGTGGGTAGAGTCAAGTGGAGAGTCGTTGTCACATCTTATTACGAGAGTTTAAACGGTCGGGCATTTGGGGAATCCAATACAAGAGAGTACTTTGAATAAATTGGGGCCATAAAAGTACGGGAATATAATAGATATGCCAAAAACAAATTGATTTTCGACCGAGTATTTATCTTTAATCTAGATGTGATAGGAGAAAGTCTCGTTTCGCTTACACGCTATTGCACTGAGGGGATTATTGCATAACTCTAATGTAAGTAAGCCAAGGGAGCCAAGGAGCATGTCTGATTTTTATAGAAATCCTCCACCTAAAGAAGTCTTAAGTATATGTAGATAGAGAAAGTATTATTTTTATTCGTTTCTGTTCTGGGCTAATGGTAACTGCGGCTGGATTTGGAAGAATCGAACCTCTCCTCTAAGCACGACTCTCGCAGTCACAATCAACTTCTTTTATTTTCCCAATCCTCACGATCTTCAAACCAATTCCTCTTGTTCCCTCCAACTAACTTATCTCTCCTCATTTCATGTGACTAAAACCGAAGGCTCTATACGGGAGGACACATATTCGCTTGACAGCCACTCCTGCCTCACATGATAAAAAGATATCTGAAAGGGGATCCGCCGAAGAAATCTAATCTTCTCCTTTGACCTTCTATACTTACTTTCATTTCCACAAATAATAGATTTTCGAATTTATTTCCAATCTCCGTCCAACTCCCCTCGGCTCCCTTTCACATCTTTATATAATAACTAATTTAATCGCTTTTCATCTCTTAATGATAATAACATCCCACCTGCCCTACTTGTAGCAAACACGTGTCACTCTCCATCCTATACACGTACAACACATTTACACTTAAAAAAACTCTTCTTTCATCATACTCTCAACTTTCTCCAAATATAATCAACTGATCGGAAATTGTAAAATAAATGGTAAAACATAGAAAAAGTCAAACCTGATTGTTGTGAGTCCATAAAATATTGGCTGGGGGTTCAGGACTGTGTTCCACGATACAGGTGAGATTTATTGTGCTCCCTCGATTGATGTACATCTCAGGGGCGCCCATAATGGTGGTATTAGGCTCTGCAACATACAAAAAATACGAACTGAATCAGAACAAATAAAAGCCCATCAAGTGCAGCAAACAAGAAAAGCTTCTTTGCCTTGATCAAAAATAAATATGAATTTATGTCCATTGGGGTCTTCTGCATTCTTCTTTGCATCCCACAGACTCTTTGGATTTTAGATCAAATTTAAGTTCTGTTGACTTTATACATCATTTAATGCACTAAACATGTTACCTACAAAATTGAAGTGCTAAATCCAATTGACAAATGCTCTTTCCATTTCATTATACATACAACAACTCCACGGAAAGTAACTCAAGGGCTATGTGAGACCTGACGAAAATGAAATTAAGAGTAATTGGATACCGATGCCAAACAAATACCAAAGTACTCGTCCTTGGAGTACGAATAGGATAACATTAAAGTCACCTGCAGAGTATTTACTTTCTCCAACTTTCACTAAAATTAACTTTAGCAGTACCAAAAGAATTTTAGAGTGGGTGGAATATTTACAAAAAATTCTAGAGAAACTGCTAGTGAAAGTTTCATGCGGGGCAATAATGACAAAAGAGAAAGTACTGAGTTAAGTCACATTTATGTCACCCTGTATTTTGTTTTAGGTAACATATTCCAGTACACGTATTCAACTTTCTCTCGAAAACAATGTTAAAAATGCTTGAGAGTAGCACAGATAGTAATTAAATCGTAACTAGTAATATAAACCGTTTGAGTAATATGCGGGTTGACAATGGGTGAATGTGGAAGATTGTTTATAGGAAGATAGAGTTGGTTGTACATGTGTAACATATTGTGTGTCATGGAATGTCAAGTTGCTCCAGTCCTTGTGTTTCTCTTCAGAAAACACTCAGAGGCATAAGACAAACAGAAGACGAAGAACAACAAAAACAGATCCACATTGGAGATTTTAGGATTTGGGTTGGTTGGGCTAACAAGTCGAGTGGCTTCAGTCAGCTGCTCCTTTACTTTCGAGACTTAAATCATAGTCAGGTCCTTACGTAATGCACGTTTTTGTACATTGAGACTCCGTGCATAGACTAAATCTACGAGGACTGATGATTTTACATGAATTACATTATAGGCAACACTTGTACATGACTCCTCACTCTCCAATTTCTCCCTGTCTCCATTCTTTGACTACATAAACAAACACAAATATATGGTGCACATCAAATCAGTCTGCCTCGACTACAAATACAAATTGCATCTATTCACACACTACACATAAATATATAGGGAGGAGGGAATTTGCACCGCATTACATGGGAATACAACTAAAAATGGCAGACAGTGTCATAAGAAGACTGTGCAATTTTAGTTGATGTTCTTTGAAATTTACATATTTTGTGCATATAGACACCGTAACGATAATATTAATAGTAGAAAACATTAGTACTAGGAGGACATTATGGGGGAGGGCGGATTTCAAGTTGTGTGGGACAGCAGAGACACCACCAACAAGACACGACAAGCATTTCACTATCTACAACATTTTTCAGTGGGAATAGTACAGGGCACTATTGCTTCAAAAAAATAAGCTGGCTACTACTACACTATAATATATCGTAGAATGTGTAGTGCATGGTATATAGTGTAGTTATATGGTATAGTTTGTGTTGTGTGACAAAGAGAGAGCAGATTTGGTCGGAAAGTGTTGCCAGCGTCACGTCCGCAATCTGATTTGCAAATGCTTAACAGGCAGAACTGTGTACACATTGAGGATATACACACATATGATGAAAGCAGCAAGGTACTTCATCACATAACTAACATAAGGGAAAGCGGAGTCAAATCAGGTCGACTCAACTCAAGCGATCTCCTGACTGATTGTGACTATGTCTCCATGATGTTCATGCATTCTCACACCACTACTCTTTCCGCCACCACCCAAAGGTAAAAGAACGCTCGCCACGGCACGAGAACACACATGGATTATGTATTACATACTGCATACCCAGCACAACAAGTACCACTCCACACTACCTATAAGTCATCTCCACACACATCTACTAGGCCAACTACATCTCACTTGACATCTCATTTCAAAACAAAATGAATAATTCTCTATAAGTAATCAAGGAATATCAAAAGTGTACTTGGTCAAAGTTTTTCTGTCCAATTTCAAATTATTTACATTTTAAGTACATTTGATTTACACTCTGGAATTTATTTTGATAATTAAAAGACTGAAAAATGTGCATGCAAAAGTAGTTAAGCAGTAGAATAGAATAGACTATAAATATTAGGCTTAGGCTAAGTCAATGGTTGAGCGGATGAGGTAGTTGGCCTACAACTTATATAGACAGTCTAATGCTTTCTCTCAAATTCATAATATTATACTTTACGTTACACTTGAAATTGGATTGAGTTCAGTTGGCCTCACATCAGTTAGATTAGACTTTGCATCTATTTATATACACGACACACATGTCTATAGAAGGAGTAGTCGGACTAGAGGACTCTCTTTGACAGAACGAGTGAATGGACACATGACAAAGCAGCTGTCCACATACGACCTTACATCTCTTTGCTACATGCTCGCTCAAGCAAAACTCTTTATACTCACAAAAGACTTTCTACCACCATCCACCTTGCCAACTCTCACTATTTCAAATCCATCTGAATAAATTCTTCGAATATTTTTTTACTCTGCTTTCAGGTGAACTCAACCACGTGTAAAAGATATCCATTATTATATCTATTTCAGTCCTATTAATGTAAATAATCATTTCTGTTTCCCGACTCTTTTCTTTCCTAACAAAAGCCATAAATTTCCTCCCTGAGTTCCTATTACCAATTATTGAAATCATTATTATTAGATAAATCTCGTTTGCCATACGATACTATATTCATTAAATTTCATTTTTCAATGTGCTTCTTCAAGTGAATTGGCGCATTCATTTCATTTGCGGATTTAGGCCGATAGATTAATTAGCGTCCTCGCCAGTTGCATATATTTGTGTGCATCCCAAGGTGTATTTGTTTCATCCATTGAGGATTCTAATTGTGTCAGTCAAACCTACAGTGACACTAATTAAATTTCCAGAACAAATAAAGTCTGAATCTGCATTGACCTCAACTGAATAATGAATTTGGAGCAGAAACCTCTCGCAGGTGAAATTCCAAGCAATCTCATTTATTTTACTAAAATTGGCTTACGATCCAAAAAGCAGTACTTTCACTATTCCCATGCTAATGCCATGCGAAACTTTTACCGACTGTTCTCCGGTGTTAAAATGTTGAAAAATAAGTGCTAAATCATTTTAAAATATACAAAATTCTAGTTTAAAAGAGATTGTTCATAATTTACTATATTTTGTTTACTCTTTTGCTGTTGAAAGTAATAATCGAGTAGATACTGTGGAGCTATAAAATTATAGTGTAATAATTTTAAAGTTGGAGTAGTGTGGATGCCTCTGGGAGCAACTTTTGTGATATGAGACGATGCAATTTCCTCTGGAAGGAAATTCGACGAGATAAGTAAAGAATGTGGTTGTAAGAGACTGGAGGGAGTTATCTGCACTCAATTATTAATAAACGATCTGATTATTAGAAATACACAGGGATTCAATTAAATGCAATCAGGAGTGGTGAAAGAAACTTTTGAGAGTTTTATTTGTTACGTGAGAGTTTGGAGAGATTTTTTAAAGTTTTATTTGGCGGAGAAAGCATTTAGGAGAGAGATGGTGAGTTCTCAAGAGAATATGAGTGAATAGGCATTCCTCCGAAATGCAATTTACTTAAGATGTCATACGGAGCATTTCCCATTTGCAGATTTAATTTATGTTAATAAAGTTGAAGCTTTTCGTTACATCAGATTTCGGCATGTGAAAGGATCCTGCGAGAGAAAGAAAGTGCAGAATGAGAACTTAACTTTGAGGCCAATTGAGTGAACCGAAGTGAGTTAAAGAAAGTAAAGTTTCAAGACAACGTAATTTCTAAAAATTACTGTTCGCTCAAGACAACGTGTTAAAAGCATTCATTCTTTCTCCACTGCTCGGAGATACCCGAAAAGAAATTGCAAAATTTCATATTCTCCAACGATTACTGCATATATACATACAAGAGTTACGTAACGGGTATATCTAAATGTAGATGGGTTACGTAACGTAGAAGGTATATAGGTAGTTAAGCCTTGTGGGGAAAGAAACACAAGTCGCTGTCTGCAAATAAAAACAGAAGCACACGCATCGTTTTTTGTAGCGAGATTGTGTGGTTGTCCGTGATATGTTTTGTGGTGTAGCACTCAATGACGTCTTGAATTGAGAAAGAACATTGAACCTAACCCAATGTGAAGTATAGTTGGTCAATGGGGAGGAAAAGTAGTTTAGAGTGGCCGTTGTTTGTCCTTGTCTAAAGTACACGCCAGAATGCCTCCAGAATAAAGATGGGCTGGATGTTATTGGACAGATGCAACATGTACACATAAAATGTGATATTTAGAATGCAATGAATAGCTAATTAGGTCATTATGAGCTCGTTGAGTAAAAAGGTAAGGTTTTGTCATTGTAATGCGAGATAATCTAATTGGGTTTGGGAATGCAACTGATTCATCAGAGTAAATTGCCGTAAGGATTTAAGCACCTCGAGATACGTACGAGAAAGATTTCAATGGTAATCCATTTAACTAGGCAGTTTGGATGTAATATTATAAAAATAATAGTGGCTACGGCACCAGCTTTTGCTACAAATTCGCCAACTGCTCCAGTTTCTAAATGAATATGTAAGTTAAGCCTTTGAGGCTGGAGCCGACCACGTTCGTATATAGAGAGTACTTAGATTATTAGGAGAAGAGAGATAGGCTTCTTGGAAAAGTGAACTAATCCGAGTTGAAGCTTCTTCTCCAACCTCGTACTTTTCTTGTCTTGTCTTTTTTAGTTTAGCACACTACCACTATTCCCTAATTCCATCATCTCAAGGTCTTTTCTTCCCCAAGTCACAAAACACATACATTAAAGGAGTCCCAGGGCCTATGCCTACTCACTTCCTTCAAGAACAAGGTACATAATAACACAAAATACTTGGACAGACCTAAAGCAAGAAAACCGAATGAACCACCGAGAGTCTTTACGTAAGTCTTTCTCTCCAACTAACTTTCTCCATTTGACTCAGATGAGTTAAGACTAGTTGCTCTGAGATTACTCCGGCTCTTCTTTATTTTATTTTCTACATGATACATAACATACAATATGCACTTCACTTACCTCCACTACATCCATTACTCCTCTCCACCAACACCCATAATATTATCTTACATTATTCCATCACAACCATCCATCCCTAAATTTCGTTCAATAAGTTCTTTCTTTCTCCGTTCGCTTTAATCATCTTCCTTCCGTTGTTTCGGATATTGAATCAAGTGACTTTAAAAAAGTTTGATAAGAAACTTTTTAAAGCTGTTAATTTTAAAAATGGTTTGGTTAATCATCTAAAAATGCGTTTAGTTTGTTAATTTTAAAAATGGTCTGGTTTATCATTGTTAAAAATTTGCTTAGTTTGTTAATTTAAGTATTAGTATAGTTAGTCCATTTAAATTTTCATCAATTTATCCAATTTCGTTTAGTTTATCAATTAAGTATTTTAGCTAATTTAAAATATTCGTTAGCATTTTAATTTTAAAAAATCGTTTAGCTTGTCAATTAAAAAAAATCGTTTAGCTTGTCAATTAAAAAAAATCGTTTAGCTTGTCAATTAAAAAAAATCGTTTAGCATTTCAAATATTGAAAATTTCTTGGCAATCTTAAAAAATCATTTACCTTGTCAATTTTAAAAAACTGTTTAGCTTTTCAAATATTAAAAAATCCTTGGCAATCTTAAAAATCGTTTAGTTTGTCAATTTTAAAAATTCCTTTATTATGTCCAATGATAGTGTAGGGAAGGGTGGGGAAGGGAGAAGATTCGGACACTGGCTGTTATTTTTATCGCTAATAGAGATGTGAGGTCACCCGATGTCAATCCCAAGGAGAGTAGGCCATGTAAACATTTTAAGTATGACCTCAAGTGACGATATAAAATTTCACCAAACTCCACTCGCTTTTCTGTTGCATAGAAAAGGCCCACCGGTTATATTTTGCTAATTAAAAAAATTGTTTAGTTTTCTCAATTTTTTCGTATAGTTCGTTAATTAAAAAAACTCTTGCATAGTTAGTAAATTTTTTTTAAATTGCAATTCAACAGTAATTTGTCCTTTCAGGTGAATTGAACTGAGAAATAGAGAACTTCTTTTCAGTTCTGAACTTTTTTTTGCCAGTCTCTGTGGTCATCTGTAGTTTAAGCTTTTAAGGCCTGCGACAAAAAGTTGGAGGTAGAAGAGACCTACGTAGTGTCATGTACATTTAGTACTATTACTCATCATTTTAGTATAGAGACTATTAGTAGAAGTATAAGTTATGAATTTGTGTTAGATCATTTAAGCAGTATTAGTTAAAAATGCGAGAGAAAGGTGGGTAGACGTAAAGAAAGTGGAGATAGTGCCATTGGCATCTAGAAAAGCATTTCTTTAACTGCACACTTTGTCCCGAGCGAGTGCTGGCTCTACTTTCTCTGGCAGTCTCTAATGCACTAGGATAGGAGAGACGACTCTTTACTTTCATCAGACAGAAATAGTTGAGTTGAAGCGAGTCGACTTGAAATTCGCTTGAGGAAATCCAACAAGACGAAGAAAGAGACAACTACTACTATACTTAACTATTATCATCAATGCCTTATTCTCCTTTTTGCCAAACTGCTCCTATACGGACTACTATATTAAATTTAGGTACTCGTATATGTCTGTCTGTCTGTATAATGTCACCAAGTAAGTTTCTACTTGGAATATAAATAGAAGATACCGCCCAGCTTTGGAGTTGCAAAGGAAGTTCAATTCTCGGAAAAGTTACAAAAAATAGATCAATATTTGACCCGAAATTGTTTTCCAAAAAATTCTCGCACAAGTTGACTGAAAAACGAAAGTTAGAAATTATTGGATATAGCTATGGAGGATATGGTTCTTTTATTTCTGGTTGGGGCTGTCTAACGATAAGTGAACTCTTGGAGAGAAGAACTCTTTAAAAAGAGCTGTAGTTGTCGTGTGCCATAACCGTGGTGAAAGAAATGTCTGTCTCAACTGGACCAGAAGAAGAGTTCTCTTTAGTTCCTAAGTGCCTTGGCTTTAGTTACATCGCCCATTAGAACTCACTATCATTTCCCTGTCCCATCTCTCAAAATCTATTATAGACCCCTTCAAACTAAGGACCTCCAAATTATGAGACCACTTTACGTTATGGCACTACTTTTCCCAAATTAACTTCCCAACTACACAAGCATTTAATTTCTCAACACCAGCACCAGAATATTTAATATTTATTTAAGATTAACATGTCCATGCTTCCATACAGAACAAAAGAAGAACGTGTCTAGTCCCAGTCTTAATAACCCTTTAAAACTTGAGTTATTTTGAGCACAAAAGGCTCTGTAATTTCCTTCTAAAAATAGCCATATATTAAAGACTGGTGGTCCAATATTTTTTATCTTATAGAGATAGCGGGCGAGAATTTCGCTTAACGTGCTTTTTTCAATTTTGCTTTCTCCCAGATTTACTTGCACCTCTTTAGATCCAAAGAGATCGTGTCTCCATAAATAACCAAAGTTTTTCATTTCGTTGCCTTTTAGTATCAATTCACGTTAGCATAACTCATTCTTCATCGATTCTTGTGGCCACAACTTTCTCCGGCTTTCTCAGACAATATAAGCAACCACTGCATGTTTGGGACAAGTAAATATTATTGTAATGCAAAGATAAATAAGGGAATACTTTTAGAGTATTTAGAGGAGTGGCTAATAAAGTGTATAGTATTTGAATAGATGTATAGATGAGTAAAGACGAAGAAGGGGGTATCTCAGTTATTTGGGTTAGATGAGTAAAGAAGGGTCTCTTTGATCTCGTTCCATTCCTTTGCCCTTTCCATCATCTCCTTTTCTCTTGTGCTCATTTCACTTAGCCATCTGTGTCCGCCCGGATTTATTTGCTCTGCTTTCTTCGCCCTGTCTCTCCCACTCCATGATACACTGACAGACAATGCAATTCATACAAAGCCCATTCAGCCCACAGACTACCTGCTGTGCAAAAAAGTTCAAGTTGCAAATAAATAAAATGCCTTGCGACACTTCAAACAATAGAAACCAACTACAACAGACAGACAGTTGTTCAAATAAAACAGCCGATTAAAACAGCCAGCTCCGTGCAAAAATATAATAACTTTCTTTTGTTCCCCATCTCTACACTAAAGTATACGCTAGTATACATTACATCATACCGATGTATACGAATGTATACGAATATATATAATTCCACGTTTACTTATGAATCCTCCGTAAGTAAGTAACTAACTAACAGTTATTCCCTCTACTCGCCTTTGTTACATTAAATCCAAACCCACGATGACGTTAACAGAGCAGACAAACCATTCTATTGTAAAAAAAAAGTAAACAAAAAACTATCCGTCTACTCCACTTTCTCTCTCTCTTTCTCTCTCTACATTCCAGTACCCATTTGAGCTGTATTCGAGTTGAATCGAGTTGGGTTAAATTAAGATTTTAGTAACATTAAGCCTGCACATGCGCAAATATTTCAAATCGTCCCTGGAGAAAATTCAGATTTTAAAAGATTTTAGTTACATGTACCAGTTTTTTGGTAATTTTCTCAAGTGAAATATTTTAGGGCTACTGTGGATGTTATTCTTTGTCATTACAACTTGAACACGCTAGATAAAAGATGAGAGAATGGGAACAAAAGCTCAAAGTTAAATAAACATTGTAGTACAGTTGGCTGCAGTGTAGTGCTAATGCACTTTCCTTTACTACATCCTCTCCTACTTACCCGAATACTAATAATCACACTCATTTAATATTATGTACTGCACTTACCAACTAATGGTCTAATTAAAACTACAACTCTTTACTCCATTTCTCATTACTCTTTACTGTTTCACAACATTACAAACAACAAACCATTCAATCTAACTACACAAGCACTACATTCCACTTCTCTACATTTCTTCCCGTCCCGTAGTCATCTAAATATTCTTTGATAGCAAGAGATGGTATCAAAACGCATTTCTGGTAAACAGAATTGTGACATGCATGAAATAAATTATTTATTCCATTGTGCAATGCTGGCAACCTTTAAATGGGTTGAGTAAAGTAGACAATCTTAATGCCCATTACTCTATTTTAAATAGTCGTTGGTACCAAAGCCTGGATGATTTTAGACAAGTCGATTAAACGTATAGAGAATTATTTACTTCTCGGATTTGATGTCTTGGATGGTGATAGGAAGACCTTGTTAGGGAGTTGAAAGAAGAGCGTGAATGGGAAATGGTAATTTCCTTGTGAAGAAGACATTCCATTATTTACTTTTGTTAGAAATCTAGTTCTGTTTACCCCATTGTATTTTATGTATATCAAGTAGTTAGCACTTCTAAATATTTCGTCTTTTGTCATATATCAAAAGTTGCATATAGGGACGGTGGAAAAATATTGCATGCGAGAAATTGAGCATAAGGGATCATTTGCAGAACTAATAGCCGAGGAGGTTGGATGCCTACATAACACAGAGAGCTAACAAATATGTATGCAGAAATGGGTAAATGTCAGATTCCAATGCAAACGACAGGAATGAATCAAATCAAACGGTTGGGATAAAAATTCGGATAGACAATGGCCTACTCGAACAGATTCCTTCTGTCTCCTCCTATAAATATACAAAGTCAACTCAAGTGTGTGCATCTCTATAACACTCTATGGTTAATATTATATACTCGATGGCAACTATATCTATAAGTAGTGCAATTTCACGTAGTCGAGTCCCATCCGGGCAATCCAGTCTACTCAATTTTTGGAAGACGAACTCCTTCTCATCCTTCCAATATGCTCATATCCATTTCATGCCATAACCGGAGACATTTATAGTTATAGTTATGATCTAAGCTCTGCCATACATGTTACACTTAAATGTGTAACTTTCGTGGTTCTTATACTCCTCCGACTCTCTTTGTATTCTTCCTTTGTTCGCGACTTACTCTACTTATTCAAGGTTCACTATTATAAGTAGTCCCTACAAAGAACATCCATCCCTATTTTTAAACAAACCAATTTTTTGTTTACTTATCCAGTTATTCCACTTTCTTTCAAGGGGGCCCTGTCGACTTTCATTTTTAACATACAAATCAATTTTCATCCCATTTTATACAAGACAAAATTATTGAAAAATCAAAAAAAAATGGTTGAAAATTTTAGATAGAGCCTCTGATGAATGCCAACATTTTTTCTAGTCAGCCCAGAAAATTATTTTGGGTTAGGACCTTTTATGTGTAGTAGTAATAGATTTAGATAATGAAAAGAGACCTATTTGTCAATGTACGTAATGCGGAATTTCTTAATTAATGTTCACACTTTGTTGGGATTCCTTCAAGAAATTCCTAATGGCCTGATAATTAATTGACTAATTAGGAAAGAACGGAAATTGGATCACTGGTAAAATCAAACACAAAAGCGTGCATTGTTCTGTCTGTTGTCTGTTGTCTCCTCCATCCAACTAATGTTCTCACATACTTACTCCATTTCTATTTATTTGCACAAGAAATCCCTGGAAGATGCACAAAACTCTCCTTAATCCCCGTCTCAATAATTCCTTGTAGTAGATATTGTTGTGTACAAAACGAGAACAAATAGGAAGAATGTAGGTATGCACTTAATGTAAAATCCTGTCCAAGTTGGGCGTAGAGAAAAAAGAGAAAATCGAGCGAGAGCACAAAGGATTCTATTCATTCTCCGATCTATATTCTTTCTCTGATCTCTGATGGGATGAGGTGGCTACGAAAGCGAATCCATTTCCAGTCCGAGAATACTAATCCAACGGAAACCTAGATCCTTTCTACTCGTAGACACTGCTAATTCTATTATCTGCCCCTTTCACAAAAATACTTCCCACTTTCATTTTTCATCCCCCCGCATTTTCCCAGCCTCCCTGCTGCTCCTAAATAATTATTCCATCGACGACTTCCCCGCCATTTAGATGTACATACCACTTTCACCTTCTAATTGGAAATATAGGGTTAAACTGTAATACTTACGGTATTTCGAACTTTTGATGAAATGTTGACGGGCAGAGCGTGCCAGATTACTTTTTGCACGCCGTATGAACAAAGAAGTGCTGAATTTGCAATAGCTATCCAGTCCGTCAACTTTACTTAAGTCAGTCTTTGCAGCGAAGGCACTCTGCAAACAGTCGGCATTGTGCCAGTATTCTTACAAAATGTTTCTGATCAAAATTTCACCATTATCCACGCACACTGAAAATATTTAGTCTATCTCAACAATGAAACAAAGAGACACTGTCAACAGTTTTCGGCGTCCATTCCAATTTACAAGTGAAAATAGTCGACCGCGGCAAACTTTTAAATCAAATTACGTGGACGCAAATTTACTACGTAAAATAAAGTTTGTTTGACAAATTGCTGCGAAAAGTACAGTATAGTCTAAATGTTGAGTGACATGGCCTTGACGATGGTCTCAGTTAATCCTAAATTGAATTCAACTAATGGAAATAATCAAAGTGAAACCTTTTGTTTGCATTTATTATTCTTCCGAGACGACGACGACTGCTGCGGTAATATAATACTTCGCCATTACCTGTTCAACTTGTATAATAATAGGTCTCCCATTGAGCACTTTGGTTGTATAGTTCATTTTATCATGTCTAATTAACAGAGAAACCAATTAACCCGAGAAGAAAGTTCCACTTGACTGCAGACGTAAGCGACTCTCGTTTTCTTTTTGTAGTAACTTGTCTACTATTTGCCTAAATTACAGTCTTGATACTCTTTCATATCTAAATCAGCCCTTATCATAGAGGAGGAAGCGTTAACAAAACTTGGACGAGCTTTGACACGACAGACCAGAGTAGAACTCAATAAGAGGATCAGAAATGTCCAATAAGTTCTTAGCAACTTTTCTGTGATCTCCTGCAAAGTATTATATTCCTACTCTTGTTCATTTCATCTCCCTGATATTTAAGCCCACGTATTTCCAACTCTAAAAGGTTCTCTCACTTTTCAATTCCTTTAAAAGCTCAACTTTCCATTAAATCCAACTTCACTTGACTCCTTAAACTAATCGTAACTTGCACCACACGCCTTTTTCCAATCTCCAATTTTACCTGCTAAGCTCATTCTACAACCATCGAAGCAACCTCTAAGCCCATCCCGCAAGAAAATGGATCCAAAAGAAGACACTTCTTGGGTCAAATTCTAAAATTTCCTGATAATATTGTGTATCACGGGTTTTATGACCCCATTAACTCCTTCGTGCAGCAGAACCAAAAATCAGTTGACAACGTAATCTGTACATTAAAGCTGCGCTAAGTAAATCAGTCCCTTGTAATTGAACGTAATAGTGTCTAAATTAATCCAGTTGATATTTTTTAAATTTCCGTATCATATTATTTACCCCCAAATGGCTCCGCCTCTTCTCAATCTAAATATATCTAGAATCCAATCCGCCCAATTAAGATTGAATGGGGAAATGTTATTATTACTTTTTACACCCGTTTCATTATTTAAAGACGATATAGCGTGTTTAATAATCACATGTAGTTTGTTAACTCTGTGAAAGGTAAACTATGGTTAACGACCACACAGAGGTTAACAATTATTTAATTATTTTCAATCTCACCTGATTGATGGCAAAATAATAATACGGTGCAGTAGTACGAACAGGAAAGTTTGGCGAAAACACGAGGAAAAGTATTTTGTACAAAAAAGGTAGAACTCTTTAGGTCCATAAAATGAAATGGGAGCAATTTTGGATATTATCGTGTCTCCAGTTAAGTTGCTCCGTTTCATACGAAAAAGTGTTTTTAATGGGCGAGTTTGTTGAATGTGATGGATGTTGAAAATCAAGGTAATATCTCGACAATTGTGACAAGGAGTAGTCCTAGCTCACTGAAATTGAAGTTGACTGTTGAGAGAAAGTAGGTTAAAGGAGGAAGGAAGACAAAAGAAGAAAGTTTTGTCCATGTCCATCGAAACAAAAGAAAAAGGAGTAAATTGCATTAAAGCAGCTGGCTGGAGGAAATGTGTAGTAGGCCAAGGAGTATTTAGGACAAGGATTCATTGGTTTGATTCTTTTCAGACAGTGACACTATGACACTAGTAAACTAAGCAACTACTTCATGTTATCGCAGATGCTTCCATCCGTCCGAATTCTCTACTTACCTATTTAACCATCAAGGCAAGTAGGCAGTGCGAGGTAATTGCCAACAAATCCCTACCAGTATAATACGACTAATCCTCCGTTGGGACTCGAAACTTTTTCTCTCAATGTCACGCAGACGAGAAGAAATAAAATCAATACATGTAGAAACATTTAGCTTTAATGGTAGGTGCACTTACTATCGTTTCAAGGACTTGGTGTACGTAGAAAAAGGGTTATACTTTTACATTTTGAAGGCAATTATTACAATTCTGCGAAAGTAGAGGGAAATAGAGTAGTAGAGTTGCAGTCTAAATGCAAAGATGGGAATTAACGAGTTTGTGTTTTTGTATATGCGATGGTTACTACTAGGCTTAGAGTATTAGAGAGGATACTTACCCACAACAATTAAATGAACGAAATGTCCTATGGGTGGTGTAGTACTGATTTGGCACTCGTAGATCCCCGAATCGCGCTCCTGCAATCACATAAATCCCATTCTGAGTCTCATTACATCCGCACCATTATCGGCCTCTTGTGAATTTTTTACTTGGCCGTAAACTCTTTGGCACCCTTTCACAGAAAGGTACCCGAGGAAATAATAATAGGGAGGAGGAAAAGAAGAGCTTTTATTTAACTTAAGGACTGTCACTTGGCTGGCTGGCTATTTCTATTTTCTCTTTCTTCCTCCGCAGTAATGTCTACTTCCGAAATGCATTTTGTTGTGCCATTGCATTCGGCAGAGACTTCTTTTGATATGTCTTCATTGAGAAATGCTATTAAAGTAAGAGCAATTCCCCTTTAATACAGACATAATAGGTACTATCTAAAATTTAAGTAGGTACTTATTACTTGCGTTTTGTAAAGAGGCACATAAAATATCAGAGACAGACGGTTTTATTTCTTGTGTGCAAACGACGGCAGCCTTTGTTGTGTTTAATGGGGACATTGTCCATCCTCCAATGCTAATCTTTGAGAAATCGCTGACAGAAAACATGCAATCCCCATTCAAATTCAAATGTGCCCAAATAATCCCTTAATTTTACAACCCATTTGCTCCCGAAGAATTACAAGAAAAGATAAGACGGGAGTAATTGAGAGTTTGAGGAAGAAGCACTACGTGACATGCTCCGGGTAATAATCAACAAGGAAACATGACCGTGGTCACAAGAAGTTGCTCCCATATAAGACATATCATCTGACACTACAACAACATCAAAGGCTACTACCAACATGTTCCTTGTTACCTATGTAAAGTACCAATGCTCAAAGTAATCCCTTCATTAGCGAGAGCAGCAGAAAGAGAGAAACTTTGTCTTTGGCATAACTTGCCACTTACCCTATAATGATATACTACGTATATACCTATAGGTATATAATAACATGGATAGGTATATAATGACATGGATAGGTATATAATAACATGGATGGGTATATAATAACATGGATGGGTATATAATGTATGCGTGGATGTAGTTGCTAAGCTGTCGAAAACTAATGTTAGCATGGCATTGCGAGACTTGACTTTGGAAAATGTAAAACAAGACGAAGAGACAGCCACAGCCTTTCCACAAACTTTCATCTTTCAAAAGCTCTAATGTATGCTTTGTTTTCAGATTTGGTACTATATATACAGTCTACTTCTGTGGCTTTGATTTTACATTATGCTATACAACAGAATGTTGCTCCAGAATTTCTTGTTTACTACTACAACTTTTCCTCCTCAACTTCCCAACAGGATTTTCTGGATAAATGAAGCGGACAAAGTTTTGGTGTATCACAATTCATATTTTATCCACAAATACAAATAAATTACATCATATTTCACATGTGTTACAACTTGAATGGAGAAAGTTAAGTGCAACTCACCTGAGGATATCTAATTTGTAATGTCCATTCGTCCGTGTGGGGTTTGTGAACGGCTTGGAATCGTTGGTCGCTTGTGTAGGTGTCCCGACCCACCGTCAGCAAATGGATGTCTCGGTGTCTCACCCATGATATCTACAAATCACACAAAAATAATTCCTCCACTCTCCCTTTCACTCTCCCTTTCACTTAAATGACTCACCGTCCGATTTCCCGAATTGCGAACACGACAGGTAAGAGTGGCCGTTTTGCCAACAAGTGCAGTCACATTTTTTGAATATTCTTTATCAAAATAAGGGCCGGGCGGACTGTAAGCTGCAAAGTCAAATTCCTCGTCTTCTTCTGCAGAATTCGTGCTCAGAACTGCAAAAAACAAACAAGCATCACCTGAGAACTATTTATTTCAACATCCAAGCACTTGCTTTGCATTCCTTCGTTTTTTTGGTACGTTTGTCTTTGCAGACAATTAATGTCACTGTAATGCGTACGCTTTGGCACACCACAAGAAAAAATGGAATTTTTTTCATCTTGGTCATGTGCAAGAGTTGCTATAAATAAGTCTGAAGAATTTCTTTTTATTTCGCATGTAAGGAAGATATAAAGAGTTTTATGAGGGAGGTTGAAACAAATGAATTAAAAATCAAAAAAGTTGTTGCCATTTGAATGGAGCCATTTGATCGACTCTCATAACTCTTAAGTCAAACATCGAGCGTCTTTTATTGCTCTTTCTCTCTGCTATCAAATACAATCACCCACGAAATAGTGCAACATCCTCCATTCCACGGACATTACACCAAATCCATATTATTTACTATAGCAGTTCATTTCATACACTATTTACCCGGGAACCGGAGGAATGTGCGTACATATGCACTCACTCCCCTCTCGGCCCATTCTTCATAAATCACTCCTACAACAGCCAAGGAGAAAAATACGTTTTGCCAGTTCAACAGAGTGCTGCACACATTTATTTATGAAAACTATCTCAAGATAAATGGACGTCTCTACCGAAATGGATTCTATTTCTACCGTTTTATCGTCTTTCGGATATTGATTTTTAGGCAATCAACCGATATTTTCATTACCGACCCGTGTGACATATTTATACATACAGGAAATTTGCATTACCGCCTCCAAGCTTCCGGATTTATGTATACTCGTCACATTTCCTCGCAATATCCGCCAACAGTCAGTAAACCAATTAACAAATTTGGACTAAAATTATAATTACATTTCATTTCTGCGAGACGCACGAAGGATCGGAAGAGTCGAAATTTCATTTCCATTCTAAAATTATGCAGGAAAGTCTATTGAAAATAACATCGAGTCAGGGAAAATGAAAGTCTTGAGACGTTTTCACATGTCAATCTCAAAGCTGGCACCTCAGCGAATTCCGTCGTCTCATAACCAATCCTACGTGAATAGATATGTAAATAACTCTTCTTGGAGACCCTGACGCTGCTTTTCTCGGCTCAACTTTTCTTTTTCTTCCTACCTGCCTCTGGAAATTCCTCTTTTCAATTCCGTTGACTATGAATTCCACTAATAAGGAAAATCCTACATTTCATCGACTTTTTCTATAGGGGCTGTTACGATGTAAGTCTTGCACATGCGAGGAAAAAGGTTAATGTTGTTTGTGTGCATTAAGGACAGTTTGATTTTGTGAAAGGGTGCGTCTTTGAACAATAAAGGGAAACAAGTTTATAGTTGAATCAATTGAAATCTGACAGGGAATTTCCAACTTCAAAGAATTTCCAACTTTGCCATCTTATTAAAGTTAATTTTCTGCTTATTTCATGTCGACGTTCACTAACTGATAACTCAGTTTGGGAAATCTAAAACAAAGTGGAGCTCGCTAATGGTAAATGTATGAAAGATTAAAATTGGAAATTGCAGCCACTTTTGTTTAGAAAACAGAAATACAGACTCAAAAGGAAGGAACTTACAATCAATTCAAGTTACCTTGACTTGGCCTGACTGCTTTGACCTCTTTCCTATCTACTCCCCTCCTTTCTCAACAAGATGAACCAACTTGATGCAACATTTACATTTCGTATCACAATAGACAACGTTTTCTCCAACCACTAAAGCTTACCTAAAGTATTACGACTACACAAGACTCTCTTAATTCCATTCACTCATTTTCATTGTTCAATGGGAAACCTCCGCCCGTCAAGACTATCTGCAGTTTACTACACCGTACATCCCACAATAAATCCACACCCAGATCTTTAATTCATTTATAGAATCAGGGATCTAGTTTATTTTTAAATTTTCATGCTGTAAAATATTTTGTAGCATCGATATTTGACCCTGGGGTTAACAGAGACCTTAAAATTCTAAAATTGAATTGCAGTTCACGACCGATAGATAAACCGCATTATTATTTCCCGCTAAAAATACTTTAAGACATTGGCCTTTGACCCAGGATTTAATTAGGATATGTATTATTTTCATTTTGAATTTTCTGTAAAAATATTTTGGATAAAATAAAGATAACCCGGTTTTTAAATTATTCAAAATACAACGAGTAAGCAGCAAGTTCCCTATTTAATTTCCCGCTCTCTGGGTATGTATCATGTCATGTGATCTCCAAATATCTCATGGTGCCCCTATTTAATGTGAGTAGTAGGTATGGTATGATTGGTAGATATACGGTGAATGAAATAGTAGTTAGGAGGAGGGATGGTGAAAGAAAAGTTAAGTAAAGTAAAGTAGCAAGTTTACTTTGCATTATAGTGATTTCTAACTGTAAGATGCCTGGAGGTTGTAACGCAACGCACTTAGGTTGATGTCTCCTTATAAGTGGAAATGAACATAGCCACCCTCCCTCCTCTATATTTAATGATTAAGAAAAGGAAACATAAGTAAAGGAAAGTCTTGATGTAAAATAAGAGGGAGAAATGATTGATGGGCAGAAATGAAATTTTTATTCTATTCTCGTCTCACGAACTTTAAGCCATGTCAGGAGACCATGCCAACCCATCAACTAATATGTCGACTGGCTATTGTATTACTTCCCTATCCCTACCGTGCATTCCCCACTACCACTAACCATGTATCCATAACAAACTCTCCGTTTTCAATTTTTATTGAATAAGTCCTAGTTTCCATTACTGTCTTTCTGACTGCTATAGAAACGTAACTGCTGCAAAATTGTAATGGAAACGCATGTAACAAAAGTTACAGCTGTAGAAAGTTACAGCTACTGGCTTACGCGTGTATGATGGTTGACTGCTATTATTCAGGGCGCGAAACTTCATTTTCCATTGTGCATATCTGATTGGAATAATACTTTTGCATTATATAGTGAACAAATTCTTTTTAATCTTGATCCGGAAGTGATAATATATGACCCAGTAATATATTAAGTTTAACCGAAAATAACAAATCAGTATATAAATTGAAAAAGTCACAATGCCTTTCAGTACTCTCACATTGAAACACATTCATTCTGTTGGCGAACTGTAAGCATTTTATTTGGTCTTCCAAATCAGTAAAATCAGGTGTTAATACTTTTCTGGTATCTATTTTGTATTTAAGTAGCAAAATTGAAAAATTAAAAACTGACGAAAAATGTTTGAGCGAAAAACCAATTATTTATTTTCAACTTATGAATGTAGATATTTGAATCCCCGCCGAATGTAACCAGTATTCGTAGCGCACAATAAGACACATAAGAAACGCAGTAGCAGTAACTTTTCTACCACAGGAACTTTTCAACTGTAGTAATGGGTACTAGGTCTAAGCAATACAATTTCCTACTGCTCTTCTTCCTCCTCTCTCCTATAACAAGTCCGCTACCAAGAGTCGTATTATTTACATATCTACCTACAGCATCTCTTCCTCCTTCCTCTCAGATTCCTGGGGTTGAGTGAAACTTTATAGCTTGATATATGAGCTATGATTTGTTATTGATAGCATCTCCCTCAACCAGCTGCGCACAAACTTTATTCTCTTTCCTAAACAAATAAATGAAACATTTTTATTCTTTTTCGGATTCGGATAAGCTTTCACTATCATATTAACTGATTAAAAATGTAATACTACGATCTTCGCTATTAAATCTGTCGGTTATCTATAATGACCTAGTTATTATTCCAAATCTAAACGGTTCAATCAGTTAAATAATCATAACGGAAAGTTGTGACTGTAAATAGCTTGAAGGTAACTTTTAATTTCAGGGCTATTCATCGTGTTTCCAATTTTGTAGAAATAACTCGAATGTCTTATTTGGTGTACATTTAATATTCATTTGTTGGAGTGATTGCAATTGCAGAGAGAGAGCATGTGCATGTTATGATTGCAAGAGCAACACTCACTTGTTCGTACATAGTAGATTGTGGTAGTATCTGCAATTATTTCCTCTGGCTAGGTAATTGTAATTCCAAAAGTTATTATTATGAAGTAGTATTCGTGTGGTAGGGACGGAGGGAGGAGTATATGAATAATTGTAATTTGTTGGCTAGGACTGAATATTGCATTACACATGTGGATGTTGTGTGATCTGTAATGAATGTAGTAGCTAGCTCTGCAGTAGTAGTGGAGTAATAATAATAAGAGTGCAGTGGCCCGTTCTGGTTTAAACAGTTTCAACTCGTTAATTCATGCAGCAGGCAGGAAACAAGGCCCTACAGCCCAATATTTTCTGGCCTAATTGACATAGATTTATTATGACATATTGCATTACACGGGCACGACTACATCATACACATTTCTTAATCCGCCCGACGACTCGCACCAACTCTCTCCCTCCAACTTCTAAATTCATTTTCTTGCTATACGTGAACAGGATAATTCATTCCTTTCATTATTTCAGTTCCATCTCGACTCACGTCAACTCAGTTAACACAATCCTACTTAATAATATCTAGACTTTCAATGAATAAACAAAACTAAATATAAACCATCAATTATTATGACCCACTACAGGGTGGGGCTCAAAAAGCTATCACTTCGACACAATGGATGCAAACATAAACTACATGTACACAAAGAGGTTATTATTAGAACCTCTTTGCATCTACATTGCTTTCACTAGGATTTTTGAGATTTTTGAGCCCAATTTGACTAAATTATTTGACGAGATGTAAAGTTTAGTTTTCAAATTGGATGCAAAAATTTTGAAAAATATATTCTGATACCGATAAAGGGATACAAATCAAGATTATGGGGGGCTCTTAAAAAATTCATGGCATGATAAGAATAAAAACTTTTCGAACCCAACAGCTGAGTCTACATAGTAAATGGGTGAACTACAGTTGGGTGCCGCGCAGCATTCTAAAATTCGTCAATATGGCTTAATCCTCAGCTTTCATCAGTTTTGATTTGGTTTTAAGGGTTACAAAGCAAAATTTAATTTACATGGTTTTTAGTTTACTTGGCATTGCCCCACTCTGTATGTATATGCATTGGGTTAGACGTGGAAAGGAAGCAGGGACAATTAGTGGATATATAAAATGACAGAAATGAAAATGAATTTAATGCCAAGGACTCCGGTACGTCATGGCACGCCAATTCAGTAATAATCAGCTGAACATGAACTGTTTAAGTGCATCTTAAGTAAAAGTGTTTGCAACCTGCTCCAGTTGATTAGTGAGTGATTAGAGCCGCACCAAAGTCAAGTCTGACACATTCTCCCAGCAAAGCGACTGAATTGCTTCTCCTTGTCATTTACGTATACATTTCTCACTTTTGCCACTTCATCATTTCCTTTCGTTTCTTAAATATGGATGGATAAGCGGAGGATCTGTCGAGTTTCTTGGCATGACATGGCCTGGGAAACAATAGGAATCACTTCTGATTCGATGTGATCTCAAGTGAAAACTGAATTGGCTCTTCGCTTTTCCTAATAATATTATTCTGTCTCTCCACTTGGCTGCCTCCTGGCGCCTTCCACCCTCTTCTTTCTTTACGCCTTTCACCTTAATCCACTACCAACATCTTCAAACAACCCACATTTCCCCGCATTCATTTCACTCCGACATAATATTCTCAAAGGAATACTTCCGCACTCTCCTCAAACGGAATTATCAATCCCTCCAATCAAATAACAAATACTTCACACAGTTTCACAATCTCAATATCTTGTAACACTATCTAATAACGTCCATTTTAATTCCTCTGCTATCTTATATTGTCCAATAATTTGTAGCACCCGACATTTTATAATACCCGGGGTTTTTGTTATGCCTGATATTTTATAATACCCGAGTTTTTGTGATTCTCCATATTTTATAATACCCGAGTTTTTGTGATTCTCCATATTTTATAATACCCGAGTTTTTGTGATTCTCCATATTTTATAATACCCGAGTTTTTGTGATTCTCCATATTTTATAATACCCGAGTTTTTGTGATTCTCCATATTTTATAATACCCGAGTTTTTGTGATTCTCCATATTTTATAATACCCGAGTTTTTGTGATTCTCCATATTTTATAATACCCGAGTTTTTGTGATTCTCCATATTTTATAATACCCGAGTTTTTGTGATTCTCCATATTTTATAATACCCGAGTTTTTGTGATTCTCCATATTTTATAATACCCGGTATCTTCAAATATTTTATAATACCCAGTATCTTACAGTGCCCCATTTAATACCCGATATTTTATTGCCCCCTAGATTTTGTAATTTTGCAATGCCGTGAATGTAGGACGTGATAATAAATTGCAAGTTGCATTATCTATGCATTTAGCCGATTGCAATGATTATGCATCTAAGTACAATGTACGTGGATGTGGTTGAATTTGGGGCTGGATTTTAGTGGGTGGTTGAATAGAGATAGAGTTGGAAAGAGAAGATTCGTTTTAAGCTACGCAGACAAAAACGGATGAAGCTCAAAGTCAAAAGGAAATGTAATGATGCTTGTGATTCAACATAACGATTGTTATGCCCGCAGGAAGGTAAGGCAGGCTTACTCACTGCTTCATCTAAAAATCCACTTGACATCACAAAGCTTTCCTAAGATATGAATTCGACTCTAAAATTATCTTTGACTTCCCTAAGCTCTCTACAGTCCTCATAAATATTACCCCAGTGCTAAAAGCCCATTCCATGTAGAGGTGGGAATCAAAACTTTTTACTACTTTACTTTCAACATTTCTTTAATGCAATTATCCACTAATGGACTATTCCATATGCCCACTCTCCCAAATTGCACGTCCTTCTCATCGCCACACTCAAAAGACATTTTTGGTGATACAAAATTTCAGATGAGTGCTACTTTATTATTTTCAGTCTAGTAAATATAATTCATTTATACCAACCAATGTACCAATATTGGGATTGGAATGAGGTCAACTATATATTCCATTTTATGTGTTTACGCAAAAAGAATTGACGAGATGAATTTTCCAGAGCTAAATAAAGTACAATTTAATTTTCGGAAGATGCGTGTGCACCTTTGGTATTTAGGTAGAATTGGCTAGAGTCCCATCTCTGTAGGTTCGACCTTTGAATGGCAATAAAATATAGATTCAGTGTAGTTGTATTAAGTATAAGAGTGTGAGTAATGCTGTGTAGCTGGAGTAGTAAAAATTTGTGTAGTAAGTCGTGGTTGGTGGTAGGTAGTAGTAGTAAAATGTAGACGCATGGCAAGACTTGGGTTATAGACAGGAGTTGGAGAAGAGCAATAATAATTCCCACAAATGGTTGGCTAATGGTACGGAAAAAGAAGTCTTTTTTCTCTTTTGTGAAGTCGCATCATTTTAAGGAATCAGCAGATTTTTCCGGGAAACAGAGAACAAAGGCCGTGGAAAAAATTGACAGGGAGAGACAAGAGGAGAGGAGACAAGGAAGACAAGTCTAGTCAGCCAGAAACAGCATCATCAACAATCCATCCAGCAAAAATCAAATGCTTACTTTACTTTCACTTTGATGGATGGATGCCCATCTCTATTTACATTTCACCCGCTCTAATTCGCATATCAACATCCATCGAATAAAAATACACAGTCTTAACAAATCTGACAACCCATCTTTTACCTAATTCCATCCAATTATACCCAACCCCAAACAAATATCTCCGTTCCAAATGTTGACACTTCAAAATATACTACAACCATCCTAAATGACATTTTCATTCCACAGACGACTCAAACAAATCAAATTACTTCCAGGTCAAAGGTCACATTCAACCATACCGAATATTAAAATTCCACTTCACTAGGGGAAAAGTGTGATTTATAAGTTTCCGCTTCAGCATGGGGAGAATTGGACTTGCGCATTCTGTCCCACCCACAATTAGGAATGGTTTAGAATTTAGTAGAGGAAAACACAATCAGTTAACTCAGTAGTTGAGATGGCTAATGTTGGTGAGCCATAATATCAGCTAAGGGCAGATTTAGGTTCGATTCCTGCTACGGGACACTGATGTCATTTTAGATCAGCAGATCCATAATGCATCTTAAACTTTGTCACTCATCATCAGTATCATCCTTTGTAGATACGTCTCTAGAGATGGAGATTTATCCGGAGTAGATGATACGGATGATAATTGAACAAGGCTCGTATAGCTTAATTGGGAAAGCGGCCCTCTGATTATTCACATTAAACAACTATATTTTGCCTTTGGTGATTTAAAGTGCCAAAGAAATTAGGTGGAGGCAGAGTTTAAATATTTCCTTGTGTGTTGAATTTTTGTATTCTTTTCAAAATGGGCGTAAGTTTTGAAGAACAATTCGAGATACGTATGGATTACATTACGTAATTCGCATTGAGAGTTGTATATTGCTGGTTGAAATGATGAGGACGGGTCGATAGTAAATGTTGGATGGGAAGCCATCAAACATTTACGACGAAAGTGTATAACAATCAATATTTTTATCTTAAAGTTTATTCCCGTACATTTGGAGTTTTATGTAAAAGAAAAACATGGAATGGGAGAGGAAACGGTATGTATTAGGATTGCAGAGGCAGAATTGCAAAATTTATTTCTCCGTTGAACGATAAGAAAATACGGAATACCTTAAGTATATAAAGTAGGTGAAGTTTTGAGGAGTGCGTTGTGGCTGCAAGGAAATGTATCGAGACAGGAAGGAAGCGACTGCGGGGAAGGGAAGCTGTATGAAAGGATATTGGTAGGATGTGGCACAAGACAGATAGCTGTCCTTGCATTTCAAATCTATCAATACGATCCGAATGTATTTGAATTTGGAGGGTGGTGGCTATGGAATATTACGCATCTTTCGAGATTACGCACCGCCGCCCGTCGTCTTCATTTGGAGATGTTTAGTGCTGGCTCGAGTTATGTTCTTCTATCTCGTTTTCTATCGCCAGACTTTATTCGACTTGGCCTCGACGTTTTTATGAGTTCAGTTCTTGTAGTCTTGCACTCTTTTTTACTCAGCAAGGTCTAGCCAAATTGACTTGCTTTCTAGTAGGCCAAATCGAGCCAGTGAGCCTTGTCGTCTACATCCGCGTGATTCCAAAATTGTTCCAACTGCCTACGGACAATCTGACACATTTCCCTTTTTCGAATCCGCCACCACTGCCACTTGACCGTATCCAACGATGAAATGCTGTCCTAAGCTATTTTTTAGTCCATACTACTCCGTAGTACTTTTATCTATAGAAGAGGACTATATAGTAAAACACAACACAACCCACTGGACCGAATCTGACATGACATGACAGTCTGTCCTCCATTTTTACGTTCTGTCAATTCCATTTGAAATATATACAACTATTCTTTACGACTGCAAAAACTATAAATATTTTCTGTAATTGCACCACTTGTCCTTTTTTATGCCGACAACGGATAATAATTACATTTCTCTTTCAACCAGTTTAGCCAAATGTAAAGTGCATCAGTGGAAATAAAGATTGGGGAGACTATATAGGAGGGGAAATGATAAATAGGAAAAGAGGGTCGAAGAAAGCGGAGGAAATAGACAGGATGCTTTTAGGTGGAAAGTGATATGATTATTTTTATATTTATTTATTATTATTTGGAAAGAAGGGTCGAGCCATGTTGATCTGTTTAGCCTTCAAACACACTCTTCTCTCGCATCACACGATACGCACTGTCAGTGTCACTTACGAGAGGGGACAAGTTCAACCTTTAGCTCATTTCAAACCAAATCCCATTTTTACTTTCTCCTTATGCCAGTTGTGCATGAAACTTTCACCAAAATAGGGGAATATGAATATCCTTTCTGGTATTGATTGGTATTGAGAGTGCCAAGTTGATGTTTGATATGTGAATTGGTTTGTTGTGTCTGGCGTGGCGCATGTTGTATTTTTTTGTTTGGAAAGTTGTGTTTTTTTTGGTATTACAACTGTATTGTCGTATTGTACACTAAAAACAAATAGATTGTGTTAGTTGTAGGAAATGAGTTTTGTGTGTCGTATTTGTGAATAGGCCATGCTAAAGTAGCTTTTTATAGACGGGAAAACGTAAAGTTTAGATGAGAAAAGTCTTTGGTTCTACTACGGCTTCACGTCATGGGTGCTCGTCCTTTTGGTTCTTGATGGCCTATACACAGATAAGTATTACATAGGATAGACGTATGGATAGGTATATGGCAGACAAATTGGTCTCTTAACTTTGGTCTGATACGTGACATTGATAACGAGGGCGGATAAAAGAAAGTACGACAAAGAAGCCAGGGAAGGGAATGAAATGAAGAGACGGCCAAAGCGTCGGAGACAAGTCGAGAGAAAAAGTTGAATTTCTATGTCACAGAGACTAACGGGCCTAACAACCGACTTCTACCCGGGCACAAGCACAGATTACCCGTGTACATTATTACATCCATATACCTCCGACACTGATAACAACCCAAAGAAATGACAACTTTCATCACACTCAAAGACTCAATTCACAAAAATTCCAATCATTACTAATTGCAACTTCTCCACGCGTGTCGACGACATTCCCATCATTATACACGCCCCTCCCTACTAAATATTATTTATACGGCTGTTGCAACTTTTTCATCAAATAGAATATACTTCGTTACACTAGGGATTTTTAAAAGGGAAAGTTGTTGGTGAAAGTACCATTATGTAAATTTAAACTTTGATATTAAAGTACAAAATTAGAATTAATTTCTAATTTACATCCTCATAAAATTATATTAGACATAATATACCAACTTTTCAAAACTTTTGTTTTTGACGGATTTTATTTACTAAAAAGACTTTAAAAGGTGAAAGTTTAATGTTGGGTTATATTTGTAACAACTTGAGATTTGTTTACAAAGTTGTATAATATTATTTTGGAAGAGTGAGGCTGACAGGATTGAGAGTGTAATGAATGTCTACAAATGATATTAAAGTAGGTTTCTATTGCTTGGGTTGGGATTCAGAGTCAAGTAGAGAAAATGAAATGCGTAATGATAGGTTGAGTATATTTCATTGTAATATTCGATGGTAATTGGCTGTATGGCTTTGTATTGTAAATATTTGTGTAGTCGAGGAACGATAAATTAAAGTTGGAAAGTGGCCTAAAGGGCTGTCAACAGAGACATGGAATATTTATTGAATTAATAAAGACGCGAGAGAGTCGCAACCGATGCAGGCACTAGAGGAATAGTGCATCCTGTAAATTATTGATGCTCTAATCTGTAACGTGTCATTAGGCTATAGAATTTCAGAGGCTGGAGCCAGGCCTGTTTTCCTTACCTGATCAGTATTTCATAGTCGATAATGCTTTGAAGGGGAGCCGCAAAATGGGATTCCAACATGAAGGGCCAAATAATATTTCAATGCGCCTAAAGGAAATGCGATACAATAGGAAAACAGGCAACCCACTTGACAATAAACGTAGACTACGAACATTCGTACGTAGGCGTGAAAACATTGAATGGCAGACATAATCGAACGAGAACATGCAAAGTGGGAATAAGGGCAAACTTGAAATTAACGTCTTATTTTAGATTCCCAGCTGCTCGGCTCTAATCGGATGAAAAATAGAAATTGTGTGCACTATTAAAAGCAACGTGTGTTGTGAATTCTGCAATCGTGAACGAGGTCCTTAATTAAGGCACACACGGCGAGCTTCATACATGGAAAATTGTATTTACGACACCCACAGCCAAGATGCTTGACACCTTCGAATTAAACGAACCAAATAATGTTACCTCCGCTAAAAACCTTTCATTGCCACTACAACTCACAAAACTATACACAAAAGCATACTCTCAAGAAGATATACCAAAAGAACGGATCGATTTCCTCCAGAGTTGAGGATTTGAAATTTTTGTTTTTTGTTGGGTGCCTAATTTGTAGGAATTGTGAGTAGTAGAGACCTCTAGGTCTGGAGGAGGACCGGGAAGACAAATTGTAGAGATAAAAGACACAGCTGCATGGGCACACGCTACGCCACACTTGGCTCGGACGGCAGAATGCAATTCAAGATAGTGGAACATCCACCAGAGAAAGTAGAAAAGACAAGATGAAGTGAGCTAAGCAAAAAATGAAATCCTTTCTCTCTCACAGGCAAATGCTCACGTTTCAACAAAACCGTGCACAGATTCTTGGTCAGACTCCATTCCTCCATATGGCACTCCTATATACTCTTCTCTGCTTAATATGTATCGCTGTGTATAGATAAATTCCATTCATTTTAAAGCAATTGTTAAAGTAGTACAGGTATTAGGTCCCTTAGTCATCATTATAGCATTCCAAAGTGTGACCTAGTCACGTCAATGGAAACCGCTGTCTGTGGCGAAGAGGTTGAAAGGGTTGAAATATTAAGGAGTTTGATTTAAAGTTATTCCGGGAAGATGAGCTGCTGTAAGACATGTAATAAAATAGCTACCAAGTTAGCGTAATGTGATGTATGTCGCTGGTGTCTGATGTTGAGAATGAGGGAATCGGCGGCAGTGACACTCTAGGTACTCTATTTGTTCTCCTGCACCCGAGACAATTCTGTCATATGTATGTATTGTCACGACTCGTGATTTCTCTCTTGGCTTTAGGGGTTTCGCCAAATATTGTTCTGTAAATTGGTTTCGTTCTCCTCCACTCAACTCCACACACACATATCTTATCCTACACTATGACACTAAAATAAACTCACATTCTAACAACTCTACTTCAAACATTTTCAAACTTTCACCAATGCTCAAATTGACTTTCTCCAATGCTCAAATTGACTTTCTCCAATGCTCAAATTGACTATCTCCAATGCTCAAATTGACTTTCTCCAATGCTCAAATTGACTTTCTCCAAACGAGTTGACTAAAATTCTGGTCAAAGTACGGGCGGAAAGATTTTTATGGAATTAGAATAAGGCAAAAAACTTACTCCATACTAAAATAGCTTTTATCACACAGAAATTCTCTATCCAGTTGATTAAAATTTGATGAATGACCAATTAGCCAACGTTTAAATCTAACGCTAATATTTTCAATATTAAATTTTTCCCAAACAACATACAGTACTTTCTCTTTTTCATGTATTCTCAATTTCTCCTGACTTTCACCACTCCATTGTTTGCCATGGTTAGAATTCTGGTATTGGTGTAGGTTGTATATGCTAATAGGAAAAGAGAAAGTAGCATGAGGTAGTTGGGACATACTGTAAATTTTCAAACTTTCACCGATGCACAATAACTCTATTTTCTCCAATCGAGTTAACTAAAATTCTGGTCAAAGTACGGGTGGACAGATTTTTATGGAATTAGAAAAAGGCAAACAACTTTCTCCATTATGACTACATACTAAAAATATCATAGCTTTCATCACACTGAAATTCTCCATCCATACTTTTTCTTTTTCATACATTCTCAATTTACCCTGACTTTATCACTCTATTGTTTGCGATGGTTGTATACACAATAGGAAAAGAGAAAGTAGCATGAGGTAGTTGGGACATACTGTATGTTGTTTAACATGAAGCGGATATAGAGTAAGAAAATCTGGTTTAGAGAATAAGCTGAAAGGTTATAAATGTGTACTCCATCTATGAAATGGAGAAGGTCATAGTTGTACATATGTCTTGAAAGTTTCAAGGATTTAGGCCATTAGGAAGGAAGGTACCTTTTGGTGTGCTTTCTATTTCATGCAACACATCCTCGTTATTATTTAAGCGGAACACATTTACTTAAATGTGACTAGGGAAAAGTGAAAGTAAATAAATCTGGATAAATAAATACATGCAGCCGAGTAGAAATCCCTTTGTGCTATAGCAACTTTCACCACCATTTCTTACTCTGTTTGCATATAGTTATTAAAAAGAGTTTGCCAAACTTTCTCCTATTGCTTATTATGCAAATATCATTTTTATATAGAAATCTCCTATTATGGCCGCTATTTGACAGCTTGACAGGTTATCTCTGCAGACATTTTATAAATGGAAATTTCTCATTGAATTTCAACTCGACTATGACACTAATCGAAACTTTAGCATGTATGCATGTCGTCCACCGAGACTCCCATATTCACAAATTATTTTCGACAACTTTTACACCAACTACATCGACTCAAGAAAACTATTTTATAGATACTAATTTCAATCATTATACAGAGAAAGACGAAACTTTCCATGACTTTCACCAACAACTCTCTCTGCAAATAAATCCTCCAAAGCCTTGACTAATAATAATTGTGAAATTCTGCTGACGTAATAACTTTATAGATATCGAATATTTGACGTGACGGAATTGAAAAACATGTCGATCCGTCTTCAAAGGCTTCCCCATGTCAATCCACTGTATTTGTTTTTTCTCCCGGAATTTTATTTATTTCCATTCGCTGAAATAGGAATTTTCTCTTGGATTTATATAGTTCGATTGAGGCACATGCACAGCTACTATGTAACATCATTCTAAGCTATTTTGGCAAAAGTCAGTATGGCAAAAATACTTTTTTTGACATTTGGTTGATATATATTTGACAAAGATTAGTTTTATATATATGTAGTTTCATGGCCTCCTTTGATCATTGCCATGTCAAAATCATTTACAAACCTCACTACTGCACATCTTTGTGAATTGTCTCACAGGCCCCAATTTGAAGTGTAATCCCTAGTGATCCTGTGCAAATAATTTGGCCAAAAATTGTCTTGTATGTACAAGTTAAAAGCATGAAAGTTAAAAACAAAAAATATCTCCAAAACGACCATATATGTTTTGCCAGACTAGCCAAGCGTTATTTAAAGAGGTAAATTCTGGACAAAGCTTTGCCAGATTGACTTTTGTCAAAATGGACGTTTTTGAGCGTCTCCTAAAATCCCCAATAGTAATAGTACACTGAAAAGGTCAAAATACTTTTGCCAATTTATCCAGAGACACTTTTGTATGGGACAGATTTGTGCCAAATTGACTTTTGGCAAATGGCCGGTGAAGTGCATGTACCTTTGCTGATGGTAGTAGCTGAATTTGGAGGTACTTATATTCCTTGAAATAGTACAAATCGTATGTTTACATTTACTTCTAGAAAAAAATGTGCTCTGTCAAGTGATTTGAAAGTCATAGGGGTGGAAAAGAGATGTGTAAGTAGGGATCACTGTGTAAACACATGTACACAAATAATACAAACTACTACAAATCTAAAAAGATTTTTCCGGGAGCAGAGAACGAGTCATATTTCGTGGAAACGCACACGGTCGAGAGACTTATTTTGTCCTCGGTGTGTTAATACATAGTCTAGTATTTATGACGTGATCTTGTTAACTTTAAAAATTTAATTATGATCTAGTTTGGAGGAGTTTCCTCTCCAGTAGCTGGCATTAGATAGGAGAGAGGAACGGCGGAGCAATTTAAAGTTTATTTTTGTAGGAGCGCTGCGTGGATCGATTGAGTGGATAGGCAACAAGACAAAAGATGTTATTGGGATGTAGTCTTAAACTTAACTGTAAGATAACAAAGTACCTATCTACTTACTGATAGCATTTTTAGTTGAATTGAAGTCTGCAGAAATAATAGGATGGAGCCAGCGAGTCGCACCTCCTCCGCCGTCGATGCATATGCAAACAAACAATACTTATGCATTCCGAGAGGGTCTTTTGCTACTGCGAGGTGCCTCATGGGACGCCTTCCTCAAGGATAAGTGTGTTCAACATGCAAAATAAATTGGATTTTCCATCTTTTATCCCGCTACCTATACTTATTATACTTTTTTACTGTCCATCCTGCTTTCTCTCCACGTACCCCAATCTTCCGCTGTCCATTCCGTCCCAAGACTTATAAATGCAAATAAAAACGGAAATACAACAGCAAAAGAGACGAAACAGATATTAAGCAAGCTATTGCACGACTTTTTAAGATGACTTGCATCGATTTTCCAATCTGAACCGTTTTGCTTTCGAATGAGGTATTACACGACTTTAATAAATATTAATTTTTAATTCCCTCCCCTAAAAGGAGGGGAATAGAGACAGACAGAGTAAATGTATAAAGAGGAGATAATAAATGCATTTGAAAATAAGATATTGTAGATGAAGGAATAAAAATGTAATTAGGTGAACCTGTGGATTGATAAGTATATAGTGTTATTAATGGTGGTAAATAATATGATTGGAGTAAGGTGATAGTGAGTAAGATAAGTGGTGTGTGTCGTGGCTATAACGAGAGACATGCATAATTCAAAAGAGTCGGAGTATAGAGTTGGCATGATAAGACCAAGTCGAGAGCGAGCCAAGTTATCTGATGCCAAGGGAAAGATGTATTTGCATAAAATCTATGCCGAAGTCAGCGGAGGAGAAAGTGCAAAGTTGTTTTTCCCAAGTTAACTTTTACTTTGCTAAAGAGAATCTAAGTGCAAGTGTAAGAAAAAGTTTCCCTTCAAATACATCCATTCCAAGTGAGAAGAAGAGTTAAACAGTCTCCTTAAACTATACACATACGTAGTACGAAGAAGAAGAATCATAAGGTCATGCCATCACACACACATCGGAAAGAACTAACAACCTCCGCTTCCCTTTCTGCGGCAATAAAATAATCTATGTACACAAATGGCCCTAATCCAGCTAATTAAACAATGTCTGTTTATTTCTAAACGACGTCTCTACGACACAAATGAAATTCAACTGGTCTCTTATCTATTTTGATGACCATTCTGGGTAATTTTTAATGCAGTGGAATGTAATAACTGAATGGCTGCAGATAAATGTACCTTGATACAACTTTCTCCGTCTCCAACTTGCACGCCCATCCATCTTTGATAAGCTTTGATAAAACAGGAATTTTAAATTTTCGACACAAACTTTGGATTTCCGGTGGATATACCTAAACACTTTACTACTGCATTATGTACCACAACCATCACTACTTGCACGACTTGCACCTTACTTGTACTACTTACACTGCTGCATTAGAGTTGATGGTTTCTGTAGCATTTTCACTTTCCCCCAAGTTACGGCAGACATGAATTACTTTGAATTGGAGTTTTGTACACTAAAGCTAAATAAGCCTTGAGGAGGTTGATCCTCGGTTCAAGACGTTTACTATTATACTTTTATGGAATGGGCTCAAATGACCATGAATATTGAAGATTACTCCACCAAACGTCTCGCTCCAACCTACTTGATACTGGGGCAAAAGAGGAAAGGCAGAATCGTTGGTTGCGGTGAGCAGAGTCTCTATGAGTAAATATAATGAGAGGTCCACGCCACTCCAATCTTTTCTCTATTTACTCTACATTATCAACTTGTCCATTTAGACCAACAAAAACATTTTTTTCAGTCGGAGCGGGTCGGAGGAATTCCTTGCCTTTTGCTCAAAACTCTTTGTCACTTTAATCACATAAATTATCACGCAGAATTGTCTCGTTGACCCAATTCCTCCTTTCCTAGTCTCTATTCTATGCTCCTACAACTATTTTATCTCCTTTTTGGCTTTTAAACTATTTGTCTCGTTAGAGCCTTTGCCAAGTTTGCGCAGACCATTATCTCATATCATTTTTATTAACATATTTTTATTCCATAAATAGCAACAAAACTTTCACCGCTAGTGATTAATGTTTTTATGTTCAATACGAGTATAAAAATAGGATTTGCATGTCTGGATGGTGAGTGGTTGTAGGTCGGCGGAAGCGAGTGAGTTGACTTTGGGTTGACTAATGGAGAAACGATGTTGTTTTTAGTAGGGAGGTCTAATCATGAAGCATTAAGCACTCATTTGCCAGCCATGATAATTTATCTCAATTACGATTAGACTAATATTGCTCTAAATGAGATGCGATGGCAGAAGCTTCAGCCGAGTGAACTCAAACAGCCAAATTGCTCGCATTACATTGCATCAGACTCGCCGTCTGTCTCTCCCTGCCATACCCATTAAAACTCACTCTTTCACCATAAATCCACACCGACCCACAATTATATATACTAATAATTATCTCTATTTATTCAATTATACATCCTATACAGTTATACCTTATAATTATCATTTTCTCTCTCATCCTCTCAATGGCAATTTGCATTGGATTAAAAGGTTTCATCACGTGAATAACTTACTAATTACCACCAAACAAATAACTCTCCTCAATTAAATAGTCTCTCTCTCTCCTACCCACAACCAAACCACGCATGTACTTGAATAGCTTCTGACTTTTGACATGAGGTATTTGTACATGTTGGATGCGTGTGTGGAGGCCATAAGGGTGGATATATACATGTCTAAATGTTGTGTAGGTCCAACTCATCCTACTCTGCACACGCAGAGACTTTAAATGTTATGTCTTTGGATTTGGAGAAGGAACGAGGAATTTGTCTGGAAAGTCTTTGTCTGAATAGCCATTGCGTTAGATTGTCCATTTGGAGGACCACATCCTAAATCCCATGAATACATATACGATATGGATGATGCACAGCTGTGGTGGTCGCAACGGGCAGTTGTATGAATGCATTTGATGCGATTAGATTATGCATTTCATGTTTGACTTGTTCTCCTATGAATACATGCATGAAACAGACACAACATCAAACTTTTTCTTTCGACTCCAATTTCTTTTCATGATGCGATGCTAAAAAACGTCTTTGACTGTAAACTATACTTGTATAAATATGGGAGAGTTAAAAAGAGGATTTAGCTGAATGTGTATACGTAGATAATGCTTATGAGGGAGTCCGAGGAATTCGTCGAGTAGAAAATAGTTATGTAATGTAGTATTATTTAGTCTTTTAGCCAGGCCTGCACAAAGAAAGTGCCTCTGCGTTGGATTCCTCTGTGAAAGAACAAGGTCAAGTAAAGCGGAGGATTCGGCTCATGTGGCATCATTTCTGCTGAGAAAGTCGCATTCTCTGTCTTAAAGGGACTCCATCATAAAATGTACATCTGGGAATCCTATTTACCCGGCTAAGCACCAAATTCCGAACATTCCCCAACTGCCCTCATTTTTTATTTTCTACGTGCACAAAATTATATTCTAAACAATAACCAATATTACATTTAAAACTTTACAAATCAAGATTTATGCCTTTACGCAGTGCATTTTCTATTCCTCCGTCAGAAGCCACTTTGGCCCAATGGCCCAATGATGAAAGTTTAAATTGAGATTTTTATTACAGATTTAGGGCAATAACAAGGATGGAAGATGAAAACTTGGCACGTCAACCCGTCCATTATTACATTAATATTGTGTCTTTCCACTTGCCACGTCAGCCTCGGACGTTGAGAGGAACTAATAATATCACAATTGCCATCGATCTGTAACAACGACCTCTTGCAACAAAGATCGTAGTCATCCCATAGACTTGAAATTGCATCATAACAAAAAAATAAAGTCTTTATCCAGACTTGAACTGCAGCAAAATTGACACATCCCTGCTTTGTCGACTGCACATAACTAATCCAATCCTTAATGTAATTGTCCATCCTTTTCAACTTTTTTTATCATCCAACTTGAGAAAACCAATTTCCCTTATTGCCATTTCACCAACTTGTCTCAAAATCCTCCAGTTACTACCATGTGAGAAATTGTTGCATAATAATGACGAGTGGATTGTAATTAAAGACTGCCACGACAGCCTAATTTGTTTAGTGGAGTGTGATTGAGAGACGTGGAGAGGTCTACGGGTAGCCAACACTATCAATATATCCAGTGTGTGCCTTGAATAATCATGCCTGGAGGTTGTCGAGAGGAACACATGAATCAAAGGAAACTTTGGGCATTAATATTCACGTTGCAATGAGTTGAGTCACACGTCAGAGATGGAATTGTCCATATGGAGAGAGGTTGGGAATTAAAACGATAAAAATGTTGCCAAAAACAATGTTGGAAGGATGCGTTTATTATCGGGCCTTGTTATGTTTAGTTTATGAAGGCGTCGTCTACAAGAGTCTCGTGAAATCGTAAATCTGAATGAGAAGGGACCGAAGATCGGGGACTGCTGGATGAATATCGCACATTCAGCTTGACTTATTATTCCGAGACTTTCAGTTATCTACGTCAACATCGTCATTGGAGGAATTAGACGACCGAGACACTCCACCGCCAAAATCCTACATTTATTCCCATTCCGTGTCAATTTGATTGCCACTTAAGCAAAACTTTCCCCAAAAAAAGTTTTCACTCCTCCCTACTTAATTCCAGACTCGGCTTTTCCAACTCAATACACTCCCGACTCTTTCAACGCACAACTTATATACCAAGTCTTTTCCATTGACAAAAAAAATCTATTTTTGTTACAATCCACCCTGTATAAATATTTTCAAGAATATTGTTAGGCAAAACGAAGAAAAGGTTTCTTGTACTAACAGGAAATAAAAATTCTTTTCTTCAAAATCCTTTGACGTAGTTCAAGTAAAAGTTTGTCAGGCTCCTGCTGTTTATTTCTAGTGAAGGCGCACTTTATAAACTAAATTAACAAAATGTTATTGTTACTGCAATAAAAACATTGTTAGTGTAATTTAGACATTTCTAGAGAAAATGACAAACACAGTTAATGCCAGGAGATAAGTTTTACATTAACGATGTGCAGGTACAGGATGACTAACTATAAACAGTTCATAGGAGTTTCGCCATATCATGTCAATTACATGAATAGTTTGTATTGTTGGACATGGTGGCTGAACAAGATTTGTATAGTATTTCTGGTATTGGCAGACAATGCGGAAAGAGTTTTGTAAAAGACTGTCACTGTCGAAAGAAAAAGTCAAAGAATGAGTAGGAAGTGGCATAACAAAAGGAGCTGGGTTCATCAGCCACGATTTATTGTTGTTATTTCGAACAAAGCCACCAGCTGTCCATCACTCAATTTAGTCCAACTCTAACCTTAGTAGCAACTCTTTTTCTGACAAGTCGACGTTACTGATCCTGTCACTCCATGGGGACTATTTTCAAATCGAAGGGGACATGAAAATCGCTTCTCATTGGTGGATGAAATTTTTTATTGACCAATCAGAACGCAGCATTTCATTTCAAAATTTTATATGATTTTCAAAAAGCATTCCCAAGGGAAATGTTTATTGCAACATTTGACTTCTGAGACATTATACATTATACACTTTAGCATGTATCACCATTCTAAGCTATATACTTACCACATTGCGTACTTAACTCTACGGATGTAACAAGACTAGTAGACTAAGCTAGAAGACATACTTGAGTATTTTAGCATACATAATTGTAAGATAATCCACTGGCTGGTATCTGTATTATTTTAGGGAGACTCAAGGAGCATGGACGTTGCCATATTATAGTAGCGCTTTATCAGGAGACCCGAGCAGGGAATTTTACCATAAGCGAATTTAAAGATTTATAAGGGACGTTTTTTGGAAAACGTCCCCTATCCCTGTCTTTATCAAGTTGCTATAAACATTGATGTCTCACTTGCTATCCTCTAATAATTTAATACGTTTCCAACAGCATAACAATCAGTTTAGGAATAATAATAATAATAAATTAGGAATAAAATGTCCCTTATAGATCTTCAAAATTCCTTTACGGGCAATTCTCTACTTGGCTCTCCTTATTAACCGTCCAAGCTCCTTGGGGAGACTAATCATTATGCAGTGACTTGCAGTATTGATGATTTATAGTAACAATATCTACCCTAAACCCTATGTAGTGTGTCTACTGTCTATTTTGCGTGTCAACATAATAATAGTTGAGTCAACAGTTACTCCTTACAGCAAGTATTAAGATAAATCTCAGAAGTCAAATGTCGCAATAAATATTTCCCTTGGGAATGCTTTTTGAAAATCATATAAAATTTTGAAATGAAATGCTGCGTTCTGATTGGTCAATAAAAAATTTCATCCACCAATGAGAAGCGATTTTCATGTCCCCCTCGATTTGAAAATAGTCCCCATGGAGTGACAGGATCAGTATTGACCATTGGCTTAAAAGCCCGTTTCTAGCTCTTAAATTTTTTAATGATACTTTTGTATTCAAAAGGACTGTGCAGAAGAAATGATTGTGAGTGTTATGGCCGATTGCACCATCTCAGACTACGTAAGGAAGCCATTTGGCATTTCTCAACATTTTTTGCACTGTTTGTTCATATGTATCATGCACTTGTATATAGGAGGGTGTAAAAAGTCGTTGTAGTTACATAAAGCCTTAAGAAGATGTAAGTAGATATCTAATCTGAACATAAAAAAGGAAAAAAAGCTTTTTGCCGTGGAGCGAGGCTGTTTTGATGCTTCAAACATATCTAATGCTATGTCATTTGAAACATGCAGCAGTAAGTGATGGAGTCGTAAGTGTTGTGTGACAAACGTTGACATCCCCGCTGAATATTTCATGTCTCCGTCTCCGCCAATGCAGTCAATGCACTTGTTTTCATTCAACAAATTCTTAATAGTCTGCAAAACACTATGCATAATTAATTTTGTTTGTTTAAGGCTGCCTGGCACACTTTTAAGATATAACAATACATATATAGTACAGTTAGGTATATGTGACAATATTATAATACCTATATACTTATATTATGGTGGAGGAACATTAAAAAAAGTGTGGAGGGGACATATCTTTTTGTTATCATTCAAGTGCTTGTCAGGAGAGAGTTTATAGGAGTGTTTGAGGCATAGCGACGTCGACTGGAGTGATATTTATGTAAAATGACTTCTTGTTCCACGAGCCCCTTGATAAATATCCTTCCATTATAGATCGCAGGTACTCTTCGTATTTACACATAGCTTATTGTTACGCTACTATTTATCGTTATTTGGCTCATGCCAGTCGAATTTTGTAGGCACCAAGAGAATCTTCAAATGGCCAAACTATTCCTTGGGTATTCGAAAAAACTCAAACTATGCCATTTCACCAACTCTTGTAGATATATTATACTATATTCTATATTATATTCATAAAGTCCTCGACGCGCAGCTCGCATTATTTGTGGATAGGAAACATTAGCACTTTAGATTGAGATTATACTAACGAAAGTGCTTTTGTGTCTGTTTCTTTATTTTAAATGCTGAGTCACTTTCATTAGAATCAAAACAAATTCAAAGGCAATTTACACATGGAATAATATTTTGGTTGTGCAGGAAAGAAAATGACCTTTGGTTGATAGACTCAAGTTCAAATGGTCCTTTAGGGTGTACTAAGGGGGTACACCTTCAGTTAAATCAAGCGGGGAAAGCAGACGCTTCTGCATTGATTTCCACGGAGGAACAATGGTATAAAGCAAACTTACATCACCAACTATCTTTTTTGTGGACAAGTCTAGTCTCGCAACACTTTCACTATCTAAAAGCACTAAAAGTTAAAAGTGTATAGAAATAAGAAATGGCTCTCGTCTATAGTCCATTTAATGTATCCACTTTATAGAGAACATTGGAGGATGGAGGATATTTTGGGGGAAAGTCGTAAAAACGTCGGGAGCAATCGTCGATAAAGGCGAAATGCTGGATGGTGAAGTGAAACTACTGCACTGAAATGTGATGCAATGTGAGAAAAGCAATGCAAAAACTATGGACCACTCTACAGCCTCCGAAAACTCACTCCAAACGAGGTCGTATGTAATTCAATCCGTGTACAACATTTCCATATAAATACACATCAACCTAATCAAACAAATATTTTTATACACCTTTTAATTTCTTTCTTGACTATCATTCTCTCTTCCAACTATAATATACAGTATGATCCAAAAGGTACTAACAACTTTCACTTTCCCCACGCCAACTCAGTACAGTAAAACTTTCACCAGAATTCTAGTCTAACAGTATTATGGAGAAAGTATGGTCGTACTGTATTTGGATATGAATAGTAAAAGTTTTAAAAAGTATATTCTGCAATATTTAGGTTTTTTGCAGATAATTTTAGTCGTGCAATAAAAAGTTATAGTAAGAAAGTTGTTGGAATATTTCTATATAATGTCAAGTTATTTGTCTCTGAGGATGTGTTATGAAAGTTGGGAGTGTGGAGATAGTCTTGTGAAAAATGTTGGTTGAAAAGAGGCTCTGTCGTATCGTAATCTGTACTTGAAATTTCACGCTTTTGTGGTTGGCTCCCTAAGTATTTCAGTCTGACATATCTCAACCGAAATCAGCGATGAGCTGTCTACTCGTTTCTACATTACTACGTCATGTCATTTTACATCTTGTCAACTTTAAATCGTTTACATGTATACACATTTTTCTCTCCAGCCTCGTTAACAGACTTTTAATATCCACTTGCCCAATACAACATTTTCACAATACAAACTTTTATATCCCACTATAGCCTTCAAACAAATTAAAAGTGGCCGAGATGAGAGGACTTGTATATCCATCCGGGTATTATAGCCTCCGTCATACCATAAATACGTATACCTTATTGCATCAGCAGCTTTAAGAGCTCCTAAAATTCCCATTAGTTATTTCAGTAAAAGATCACCTTCTCCTTTGAAAAGTAATTGGTCATAAATAATTTTTATTGGTTAACGCACACTGCTCTGTCTGAATATGCTAAGTCTTGATTTTATTACACAATCCACACCTAAGATCCAAAACCATTTTCTCCATCCACACACAAAACTCTCCGAGGTACAAGGCTGGAACAACTCCTCGACTATCCAATACAGTAAACTTGTTGAAAATCACAATGCGCGCCCAAATCAAGAGTCAAACATAAAAATACCTCCTCAGTAACTGCTTTGTCATAATTTTATCGCCTGGAACTCTATTTACCTTTTCATTTTCACAATTTATAACCACACACCACTCTTTATTATCCCCGTTTTACTACCCAAAATTGCAAATTGCATGAATAACTTTTCAAAACAATCATCTCACCTTTAACTTTACTTTCTTCTTTTTAATACTCGTACAGTCGATATTGCAAGAAACAATTTGCACTTAAAAATTTTCAAAACGTACTCATAAATATTTAAAACCATATCGTTCGTTTATTACTGCTCGGTGAAAATGAAAAATTGGTTCGATTTGATTTTTGGAAAGCTACCTTTTGAGTGTCACTTTCACTTCACGCCTTTCACTTTTCCGCCAAAAAAATCTCCTTCGCGTGGAGCAACAATAATATTTTGTTTATGAAATGTTTGTTTGTATGTGAAGTGAAAAGGAAGTGAGACTCTATCCGAGGCTTGAATCATTTTTCATTTAGTTTTGATTCAGTTGATTGTGCAGTATGAGAGAACCTTGACAAAGAATAAGAAAAGCGTAAAGTTTGTTATTGATTGTTGTGAATATTTTTGGGAATAGAGTCGGTAGCGAATAATAAAATATGAACAAGTGTGAAAGTTGAGAAGGGGAAAGTGTTTTTTGAAGCATAAAAAATATAAATAATAGGAATAAAGTCAAGTCTTTAGGGAAGTTGTCATTGTTTTACAGCTGCAATGTGTCCTTGTGTTTTGACAGCGTGACGAGACGGGGAAATGCAAGCAAGTGTGTTGCTAGCTTCATTTATTTGGGATATCATGGCAGGCTGTTTAGGACGAAAATAAAACATGCGTTTCTATGCATAAAAGAGTAGTCTGTCTCTAATGGAAACTATGAAATAGTGGAAATACTTTTTGTAACATTATCATGTGAACAATCTGACGAGAAAATTCCCACATGGAAACTTTTCTCGGAGGAAAAGTAAACTTTGCTGCTTTTCTTTTCTTTGCACGCGTCGTCTATAATCTCCTATACTGTCTTCCAAGAATACTGTATATATTATTACAATAAAATAAACACCCTCCTCGCGCTGCACGTGTCTGATAGCGATACACCTTTCTACTGTCAAATTAATCCGAGTGCAGTTACACACTTGACTGTCGCCCGTATATATATTTACTCATTTCGCAGAACCGTTATTTGCAGATAATAATTTGTTTGCTTCCATTCTTGTCAATTCCAACTATTTATTAATAAAGTCTACTTTCACTGTAAATACAAAACGATGAAGGAGGAGTAACAAAAGAGGTATTGAATTTTTGATAGTGTACATTCAGTGGTGCGTAAGTAAATATTTATTGTTGTTGTTGGGTGTAGTTAAAGTATAAGTATATGTCGGACCGCATAAAATAATTGGAAACATAAAGTTTTGTCTCCCCTCTCTGAATTTGAATTTATGATGACTTTCTTTTGAGACAAGAGCGGAAGGAAGGGTCGTAATTGACTTTGTGTACTTTTCCCAGGAGGCGTGTACCTTGATGTAAGCTGGAAATGCATTTCGTGCTTCCCTAACTAATTTATAAAATATAAGTGCACATGCAGTTGACTCTCCTAAAACGAAAATCTAATTTGGAAGGAGGAAATCAAAAGCAAAATGGCCTGCATAATTCATACTTGTCTTTACGACTACTTGGAATGTCCCTAAGAAGATATTTCTGCTTTCTCTCATCATCAATTACAACGATATCACTAATGTGTCTGTCCACACTCTCACAAACGCCCGTCCTAGAAAGAAACAAGTAAACAGCAGTCCTCGTAGACAGACATGATAAAATGTAGAAATAGTGCTGATGGTAGCGAAATGGTGAAAACACTTTGCATGAGGACTACTCTACACACAAACACACAGTCGAGTATCGTTTAGTACAGAAAAGTAAGTTGTCGTCGTAGACTGCTGAGGAAGCGGAAGAGTAGTGGAGAGAAGCATAATTTGTAGCAAGCCTGGGCAAAGTTTTTAGTTTATATGGTTTTATTTGGTCGTAATGTCGGCTTAACACGAGATTTAATGATATACTTAAGTACACTTTCCCTTCTCGGTTTCCTCCGACTCTGCCTGTCACAATCTCACAACTCCATAACTATATTCTTTTTGAATATAAATATTATTCTTTGACATGGACTGTTTGATCTTGCATACAGTAGTAGTAGTTAAACTCTAAAATAACGTATTTGTATTAGGTTTGGTTCAACTGCCGACTACAAATAAAAGTAACCCATTGGCTTACTTATTGTGCCTATGAAATTAGGCTACACGGCGGAGCAGTAAAGTAAATACCTTTTAGTAGTGAGTGATGGAGGAGTACAGAACTAATACAAGTAGACCGAGTATCAGAGGATTATTTTCTGTTTGTATGTGGGACTATTAATCCTACATAATTGTACGGAAGATTAAAGTCGCTAAATATAGAGAGTAAGCTTTTGTATGGCGCCTCTCAGAGTACGTATTCCATGTCATGTGTGCGAGTGCATTGCAGAATAATATCAGTAGTCGGAATATATAAATATGCAGTGCAAATACAGCCTTCCTGTTCTACTTTCCAATCACTTTCCCAAACATCAAATCTGCTGTAAGAAAATGCAAGTAGTTACGACAGATTTGACTCAATCCACCGAAGCATTACAATTTACAATCACGCATTCCTTACACATAATATGTAGGATTTCTTTCTCGGGTGGGTGTTGGCACTAAAATGGCACTACTACTGCTATAGTCGGAGCAGAGTACAAAGCAATGCAATCATTGGAAACGATACCGACAGCGATACAAAACGAGGTAGCCGAGCGACAGGAAATCCACCAAGAGCCTCCAAACATGCTAAGCCCATTGTGACTTTCACATTCCTAGCATTTCTATACCAACTAAGTACACAATTCCATACAAACATTCCTATAGCATCCTTCCATAGCAACATAGTATGTGTGTGTGTGTGTAAAGTTAAATAAATAGGCATGCAGTTAGCGAACGATAAGATTTTAATCTAAAATTACAAGCTAGTCATTTGTTTGCAGCCTTGTTCCCCTCTCACTCGACTTACACATGAAAGTCTATAGTACAAATAAAATTGTCCTCCGACTATAACCGAATATCCAATTCGATGATAAGTCAGGTGCTTCCACTTAAAATATCTATATACGTGTCTGCATTCACTAAACTCCTTTGTCCTTGTTTTCCATTCAGCTCTCTCATTTAAAACCCGCTTTGTTTAACTCTACAAAATAATCTCATTTACTTTACCAGACTTTATAGTTTTATACTATGTGGAGTGCAGGTAAATAAATGTATCATATTACATGTAGTAATTGGATAAGGGTGGCTGATAGCATCAAAAAGAGAATAGGAATAGCAGAATCAAAAGTAAGCTTTTGAATTATTATGTCTCTCTTGCCCGAATTAAGGCTGCAGTAATCTTTAAGGCTCATCATTATGTTGATTAGAAATGAGTATTTGTACTTTAATCCCCAGCGACGTTCTTCATCTCCAAATTAATTACTACTTCTTCCACTTTTCTCTCAGCACTTGACACAATCACCCATTTTAATCTATTTTTTAAACATGAAAGAGACGCTCGAAAAAGATGGAACATTCTTCGGCAACATTAAGCAGCTTTCATTTTAATCTACTTTCTCAAAATACTGTCAATAGAGAACCACAAGACAAGTTGCCGCAGAGGCTTATTGTCGGATTTCCCTTTGTCTTTCCTTCTCCTTCTCATAAGCTCATTTTCTCTTTTTGTCAACTTGTCAAACCACAACCCTTTCAATTTACAAACTCTCATTCCACAATATCCAATCACAAATCTTAATTCTCTGCAAAATAAGTGAAAGTCAAGTGAAAGTCGTATGAAAAATATATTTAGACTAATTCTGCTAAGAGATATTAATATTTTGCGGGGGAGAGAATAGAGTCAAGTAATTTGGTTGAGGAGAAGATCAAATTAAATTTTGATGTCGAGTTCGGTGACTGAAAATGGGTTGACTCAATTCGAGTAATCCCTAATTAGGATCGTTTTCGTAGACTAACAATGACTGCCTCCTCCGCATTCCTTTGCATTATGATGGGTGATAAGAGAGGTCATTAAGAAATCAGATGCTTCTTGCTTCTACTCCCATAAGATTATAAATTCAGCCAAGGAGTAAGCTAATCCATTTATTGGCTCCTCACACGACGGCGACAACGACGACTCGAGTCTTGACAACTTTATCAAGCTGTGTGTGTGACTGAGTTAGTAACTCACTTCTGTCAGCCTCGGCGAATTTGTCAACAACGCTGCCTGACTCTGAAAACTCAGCCATAACATTTCAAACTCCTCCCGTTAAAACGGATTTTTAGAAAACGGATTTTCCCATAGCGAAATGAAAACTGGATTCGTTTTGGTGTATTTTGAAATGTAATTAGAAGTGGAAGATGATGCATTGGTTTTTAAGACCATCTGGTTGCATTCCGTGGTAGCCTGTATTCAGCACGTATGAGAAAGCAGCAGAGGGGAAGATAGATAACCTGAATGTGAGGCATTTACAAGCGACTCACTGTCTCGTGGTTTCCTTCCACCGACCCAACACAAAATCCTTTCACTCAATATCAACGACGACTGTTTCTTACCTATACACCTTCATAGGAAAGGAGAGCAGTAATCAGTGGACGGACTTGATGCTTGAGTCATGCCGTGATTGACACGGCTGAAGAAGGAAAGTCTCTCCAGAGACTTATCGATTCCTCTACTCAATAATTACGGAACATCCGCCTACTTTCCACCATCAATGCACGCTTTCAACAACCACAACCAACAAAACCCACCTTGAGAGTCTCGCTCCACTCTAAACTTCAATATTGTCAACAACATCCTTTCTCAATCCGCTAAATAATGGTCCCTCCTCATCACCATAATTCCAACACCAAGTCAACTGCAGTCAATCTTCCCCGTCGACCCACCAATAAATAATACTTTACTAAAATTGACGTTGAATTGATTTTTGCCACTTTGCCTCTTTTCAACTCCGAAACAAGATATTCAAACGTGGCGCCTGTGGATGTACTTGAAAAGTTGAGGAAAAGAAAGTGGCGGAAGTGGAAGGTGTGTTTAGCATAAGTGGAGTATGACATGGAAGGACTGGCCGTGTGTGGCCGAGTGAAATTAAGTGTATAAGTGTGTGTTGGAGTGGAGGCTATCGTGATTGCACTTTTGACAGACACATGGATGGAGACAGCTGATAAAACAAGCCAATGGTCATGGCATTTAGTAATCTATGAGCGTCAGACTTCCTGCTGTTCCTCTCTGTTTATGTCTCTCCACGACTCAAACAACCATTTCCACCCTTAAATCCAAGAAGTAATTACTTTCTACAACTTTTCAATTCATTTGCATCAAACTTTTCCTTGTCCTAAATCAATTATGTTCCCTACTACTCCTTCAACAATAATAGGCGCAGGTCGATTGAAAGGTCGATGATAAAAGTTGATTTATACAAAAGTTTGGTCTTGCCACAATGTTTTAATATCTGTTTAAAAGGATGTTGTTGTGTAATTATAGCAAGGGTATGCATTAATTGAGTCTACAGGTGTCCATTTAATCGGATCTTAATTCGACGGGATTTAATGACAATAAATATCAGTGGCAAAAGGAGAAAGCGTTTTAAATAATGAGTACAAGTTCCTTGAAGGTTGTCGCAACGCAGATGGCGGAGGGAGGACAAGTTTTGGTAGTAAAATAATTAATTTTGACTTTTGTTTAATGAGTCGTTGTCATATTCGTCGTGTTTGGTATGCACGAGCAGAGCTCACCATTTGCCTTTTGTGATTGGATTGGAGACACATGCGGAATTCATATGTAAGAATGAATTTCATATTTCATAGAGACTCTGCACTCAAAAGCCATGTTCAGCACAATATGGCTTTAATAATTAAACCTAAATCGTGACTTTTAGCCCTTAGAAAAGGATTTCGCTTTTGCTTTTGGCTCTCGGCTACCCACTGTCGGTAAATACGGATTATCAAATCCCTTCCTATTCATTACAATCCTATGCACAAAACAGGGTTCCAGCCATCCCGACAAATGGCAGTATCAATAATACACAATTTTGAAAATTCTGAATTTAGCTTGGAATTGGACACAAAATATTCTCAATTATTTTCCTCTGTTTGCATTCTTACCAATATTTAGGGAAATATTTTATTTTAATTTGTGCCGGAGAACTGAACCCTGGGGCTACGTAACAAAAGTAAAGGGTGAAGTTTAAGTTGAAGCGAAAGTTGAGTTTGTTTTATTCGTCGCTTGGCATCTGTTTGGCATGATTCCTTTTGTTTTCTCCACGTCGGTCGGACACACTCAATATCTGATATCAAATTAGACCGGTCAACATGACACTCTGTTTTCAATTCCATTTTGTTCCTTGTCTCGTCTGTCACAAACTACTCATGTTACTACATTTTACATTACTCACATATACGCACTTCGTCTCAAATTAAACCCATCTAATCCAACTATACCCCTTTTTACACACATCGTTGACCCTTTTCTATTCTCGTCTATCCAGGTCAGCTCCTACAATTAAGGAAATGTGTCTTTCCCCCAACTTGGCTTGGTAATAATTTTATTCGCAAATTTAAGATGCAGGGGCTTTGCATTTTGAAAAACGATTCTGCACTAGTGCTTTCCATTTTCATGTAATAACACTCACGGGGACTTTCTCCAGTCGCTATAATTAGTTAGGTGATGTTTGCTGTCTATTAGCCACGGCAAATTCTCCCAGGGAGTAAAGGAAAGTGCTATGGTTGATTATTTATACATTTAATTTTGTAAGTTATTGCCAATAAAAGGAGATAAAAATGTGTAATTTGTGGGAGGGTAATGGGTGAATGAGAATGAGGAGGAGTAGCGACATGCGGTGACTAACCAATGCTTTAATTTTTAATTGTTTAGACTCCGATGCAAATTCCCAGACGTAATTTATATTTTATATGTGATCACATTTAAGCTGTGTGAGATCAGAGGCATGAAGGAGTCGCTGAGACAGAATTGCATGTCGCTCCAGTTCTGTCATACCTTTTCTCATTCACACAGCTTGGTTTACACACTCATAAAATTTGCACATGGATTATCAAGCTAGCAGCAGACACATCCCCGCAATCACCTTTTCATTTCCATCAATATCACTACACAAAACAGCTGTCTCTCCCTCCCAACTTTAAAATATTTTTCGGAGAAAGTACTTTCACTCATGTATCACAACCATTAGCAGCCAACTCTGTTAACTTTCCATTTATAGGCATTAATTACATACTGCGGCGAATAATGTAAATAACACACGCATAACATCTAATGGCTCACTATAACCCACATCAACCACATAATATCATACAGAGTGGGGCCTACAAAGGCAACATCAATTTAACGAATCAAAATTTATCTAACAAACTTAACTATAACATGGCAAATATTAAGTTTTACATGGTGAAAGTTATATGACTTTACATGGCGAAAGTCATATGACTTTTAAAGTAAAAGTTATATGACTTTAAAAGGTGAAAGCTATGTATCTAGTTTACATGTTAAAGCCATGTTAGCTTTACAGAGCCCGACTCTGTATATTAAATATTTCCAATCCAAAGCCTTGTATGACATGGCGAATGTCAAGTTGTACACGACGGTGAAAGTCTAGTTTAAGCTTTAAAATAAATAAATTTGCATGTGTTTACTTTGCAGTGCCCCACTCTGTATCATTCCTTGCTTGACGAAGCAAGTTGTGTAATAGTAGCATTTAATATTGCGTGTGGGGAGTTGTATCAAAGTGTATCCATAATAAGTGGCTGCTACGACTTTCTCTTTCATCTGGTGCATTCAGAATTCATGTAATGTCTGCCTTCTTCAGTTTGTTAATGCATTAATGCCTATGTATATAATTGCAATAGCGTGCTGTACGTTGCCAATTTTCACTAGGGAAATGTACAAGGGATAAATTAAAAATGTGCAAAGTGTGTCGGTATAATTGAAAATAGTGCTAATCAATGTCAACGTCTGAATTCCTTTGTTACAAAGTGAGTGACATGGATGCGGATTGTAATTAAAGTAAAGATACAGTAATTACTAAACTTATTAAAATTAGAATAAGTAGGTTGTGGTAAGGCCCAGAGGAGTCGTCGTGAATGACGCATTGTGTTGACAGAGACGGAGGAAATTATCGTTTCATTTCAGTCTGAGCGTGGAATTTGATGAGCCTTGAAAACCTTTGCTCCGCGTTATTTATCATCCCCTGCAGAATACACTCATTCACATGTAACTAACCAAAAGGCAAGCCGAAAGGAAGCCAGACACAACCATGAATACATGAATACACTCTCTCCGTCCAAATCCACCGCCTTTATCATCACAATCAAACCCTTTGTTCCTATTCATAATCTATAAACTCACTCACTATTCCACCAAATTACGTCTCTACCACCAAAATTCAAATTTCGTGCTCAGTTTTTGGATAAAAAGTACAAAAAAAATTGGGATAGGACATACCTTACGATATATCAACAGTAAGACCTTGCCTTGGTAAGTATAACCTAGTTTTATATAATTAGTATAGTAAAGGTATTATAACTTATTTTTAGTTGAATAGGAGGATTTGATTGTTGATTTTGTGGAGTTGACAGCATGAAAAATTCAATTTATGAGCGTCTTAGTGTTTTGTGAATAAATAGACAAAAGTGTATAGCTGGAGGAGGATGAAGTTGGTGGAGGTACTTATAATAATAATATGTTAGGAATGGCATTAAGTATATGGGTAATAGTTATTAGAGAAGAAAGGAGCGAGCGTGCCATACGAAAACGATAGGATAAGTAAGATAAGGGAAAGAAGATAGACCGCTGTGGTTGTTGAATGTGAAAAAGGAAAAGAATCAAATTGCATTGCATTGAATTGGATCGGATCTCGTTTTTCTGTGACAAAGCAAAAAAGACGAGTAGAATAAATTCCTTTTTCTCTGTCGAACTGAACTAACATTCAAAGGAAGAGCCAATCTATCTATACACACCAATATATAAATCATTGGCGTATATTCACATCACTTCTCATAGGGGCTCTTTATACACAACTGCAAACACAGTGTAAAGAACCCCTGGGGATAATGATACACAATTGGGCCAATACCGGAAACCAACACCTTTTCACCAAAATGAATCAAAAATGGTTCTAAAAATAACAAACGTAAACGCCTTCAGTAATATTTGAATTTCGCAATAATTATTTACACTATGTTAATAAACATAAATAAACAGTTCATAAATAGGCAAAAAATTAAATTTTTAGGTTATTTTGAGAAAAAAAATTATTGTTTCCTAAATGGAGAATTAAAAATTTATTTTGGGAAAGGAAGAAAATGAGTGAAAAATTCATGCATTTAGGAACAAAAATTCGTTTGATATTTTGGGGTTAGGAGATTGGTAATTGACCCGGAAAAGTGGTTTGTGTACGCCCCTTGGTAAGAGGAGTATAGAGCTAGAGGTTCGTAAGTCCGATAAAGAGAGTGGAAGAGAGGATTATATGTCTGTGCATACAGACTGCGTACTTGTTAAGTATAACCGGATTTGCGGAGTGTGTGTTTGGGTATATATGATATATTGGGGATTGTGTAGACTGTTACGAAATAAAGTTAAGGAATAAAAATGTATGAGTTTGTTGAGAGAGAGAGAGAGAGAGATAAGTAGGGAGGACACAATGAAGGAAGAAGACTCTGGGGTCTACTAAGTACTACTTGGAAATAGCCGTCCGTATAATATAGTATTAGTTAGGTATAGACACCTTTGTAAAGTCAAGTGGAGTAGAATCAACTCTTTGTGAATTAGTCGAAATCAAGTCAACAAGGACGGAGTTGCATGAGATGAAAGCTAAATTGTATACATACACTTACGGCCTTGCATATAAAATAAAGAATTACTCCTGTGAAATATTCTCTTTTTAACTCTACTCAGTGCATACATAAGTAATAGCCAACATCAACAAGACATACTAATGGCCATTACGGAGTACGGTATATACCACTATACTTTATATACTCTATATACCTCATATTATATACCTTATAGTTATACAAATGAATTAAAGATACAAGATCAGTTCACATAAGAGGAGCAACCAATTTAAGTTAAGTAAAGTTAAGTTAACTGTAGTAGTGGATGCTGTTGTCTTAACAAGTCTAGTCTTTGCATACGAGATTCTTTCCGACTGGCGATGAGCTTTGATGGTGTAAATAACCTCCCTAGGCATCTATTCCCATAAATTAGGATACCACAACCTACTAAATTACTTTTTCCCAACTCCTCAACTATTACCGCCACCATCCTCTTCTTTGCACTACATACACTACGTCATTAACACCACCTATTATTTATTTCAATGAAAAATATTATGGATTTTCTGAATAAATGCTAAAATCTGCGAGAGTTTTGAGTCGAGTAAGCCCGGGTGCTTAGTGAGTGGTTAAAATAAGTCAACGTTTGTCGGAGAAAGTTGTAGAAAACTAGAATCGTTAGCCAGTCTTAGATTAGGTATATTATGTAGTTGAAATTCAGGAACGGAGCAAGCGGGTGAAAGTCGTTAGCCAGGCCTACTTTCTCCATTCACACATTTCCTTTGCATACAGACTTACGTAAAAAGCGTAATCATATACTGCAAAAACTTTGCCAGAACAAAAGCGACCAAAGTATACCCGGGTATTATATTCGACTATTACATTCGGGTATTAGGTTGGTTAGTTATCTCTTGTATTGCATTATAGTCTTGGATTTGGTACTTATCTGTCTTATCTCCCACGTTTTCCTCCACATAAATAACTTGCAACTTTCTCAGCTGGCTTTTCCAAACGATAATTTCCGATCTCGACCAAAACTTGCTGTCGCCTCAATTACAAAACAAACTCAAACAATAAACTCTGAATAACATTCTCTCTTAATTGCAATCATCCGCCCAATTTTATTCATTTTGTCATTTTCATCATTTATTTTCATTCCCATTTTTAATCACATGAATGACCCTCCGAGTTGGATGCATTGTATTTTATACGAGCCGAGTTGGATGCATGCACGGATCGTTATTTCTCTTTGCATAGAGGAGGAAGAATAACATTGTCTGTTATTCTTATGGATGTTGTTATGAAGGTATGTAATTCCGCCCCAAAACGAGACTGTCCAAAGAATCCTCCCACAGTTCAAATTAATGTTTATTTTAATTCTTCCTAAACCACAATTATCACATGTTTATTTATTCTTCAGCCACCACCCGCTTTCCCTCACAACAAATTGCAGACAAAGCACGACTCTGGCAGCCACCGCAAAAAAGGCGACAAAAAACTGGGCAAAAAGCATATTTAATTGTGCCATAAGTCTGTGCATTAAATCACATTTATTAAAGTGACGTGTCCGTAATATCTTTTCAAGGAGCATCTCTGAGAAAGGCTGTAATGGAGACTTGAACACAATTCGGAGTCTGCTGCATAACATTGTACTTGCACAAGAGATACAACAGGAATGATGATATTTACTCTCTCCGACCACTTTCCTTAAATATTTACGGCATCCAAAACTTTGTTCAACTTTCTGACGTCTGCTTCCCCTTCCTCCAACCAACTTAACTATTTACTACTTTTTTGAATTTTTGTGCGCAACATTTTCTGTCCAATTTCAGAATCAACTTTCCCCCACTAAATGAAAGTGTCACGTCTAGTTTGAATGTTCACATTATTACGTAGACGTACCAATAATTCCTGTCTTTCCTGTCTTACCAATAATGCCCGCAATAAAACTTGTCTTTTGTCTGGAATCATGTAGTGCCAATGGCCAATAAAAGTTTCCCTACGAATCTAGAAACTATTGAAACCATAAAAACCATATTTGCACTTTTATTCCGTATTGAGATCCTTACGACCATAATTTTATTGTGAAGAGGAAAATGGATTGATGAGGGATTGATGCAATTGGTAATAACAAGGGATGCAGTGTTTTTGACCTAAAAATGGATGCACTTTGTTTCAATCTCGTCGTTGACTGCTGCTGGATATGCAAAGAAGTGATTCGTGCAATACGGACATTGTGTATAATAAATTTAGCGGAGGACATTGGAAGTGGGCCAATTTGCCCTTTGAGATGTACTCTCAACTTGGCACTCGGCCAAATTTTTAAAACAAAAACTTGGACAATATCAAGGTTTTCAGGCGATAACATAAATCAAAAGTTCGTCTACAGCGTCGCTACCACTTCTCTCCATTTACAATCTTATTTCTCCTCAAGAACACACATTAAAATTATGTACAACAATCATTACACTTAACCACTCTACGCACATTGATACCCGAATCCCGCCCTCCAACACATCCGATAAACTATCAAATGATCCAAGTATTCCAACGTATTTGTCTTCCTCCTGTCTCTTTTCCCCGGCAGCAGCAACGGTAAATGTATTCATAGTGTATTTTTATTGAAAATAATGTTTTGGGAATTGGGGGTTGTTAATTAAACATTGGAGTGAGAATCGATGGGGAAAGTAGGGTAGACGAGAGTTTTTGGTGTGTGCACATTCTTCAATATTCATGAGACTTTCACCTCCTTTCCTCTGTTCTTTTCCTGGCATTGTCGTTTCGCCTAATGCAGTCTCTTTCCAGTCACGCCACACATCCCAAAACAAACATATGCTAAGCCTAACACTCAATATTTTACATAAGCCCCATCAACTCACCGCCCTCGCCACCACATTTATTTATGCTAATTACATTCCAATTTTAACAGACCATTTTAAACCCTTTTTGCTTCTACCAAACTAGAACAGCTACATAACCCACTTTTTCTTGTCTCCTACGCACAAACGACATTAAACGTTTAAAATTTTGCAAGTTGATGCTTTCTTTTTCTTCCAGTTTAAGATCACAACATCATCAGCGGAAAATAATTGACCAATTTTTTGTAAATTGAAGACAATTTTTGCATCCAGTTTGAAATCTAATATCTCGGGTATTATAACAAAATTGTCTGGAGTGGAAATGCCGTAAAAATGATAATAAATAATGATTAAACTGAAAAGGATTTGACACTGAACGGGAGGCTTTAAGAAAATCGGGAAAAACGAGACAAAAGAAGAGCGATTGGGGATTATTGAGAGAAAAGCAAATAGTATTAATTCTGGAGACAAGCGAGAAAATTGTTGTTTTTCCAGGTTAGCAAAGCAAAAAGTGGAGGATGTCGACATGAGAGTTGCATTATGAATGTTGGAACGAGTGTCGGCAGTCGTTGATCAGATTTAGACGCTAAATCAATTTCCCGCTGACATTTCCCTCTCTCAACAAATAAGATGACGACTTTCTTTCTCTTTCTTATTTATGCACAGATTCTTCCGTCTCTGCCTTGCGGCCATCCACATCCTTCTCCATTATCACATACCCAAAATCCTCATGTACCAGTTTTAATCTTCTACTGTGATTAAAACAACCCGCCTACTTACCCGGGACACAATTGTCTCTCCAATGACATGAAAAACCAATAAACTAATGGAAAGGAAGGAAAACAAAATCAATAGATTCATTATTGCCCCAACCGAAAGGAATGAATAACCAATCTAAATTATTACTTGTCCTCTACTGCTACACCCACCACTGATAAAACTCAATCTCACCATCCTATTTCTTATTCGCTCCATTACCGAGATACAGGGTATTCATTTTCTAAGGTCGTGATAACGTTCTTATATATCTCTTGCAGTTTATTTTTGTACTTTCCCATTAAGAAAAATGTTGTGCAGTATTCAGTTCATTTTTAACGGAATTTATGCTGTATTTGTACCTCTACACTCGCTGTTAAAAAGGCAAAAACGAAAAAAGGTTTTAACAAAAGGCTGACTGAAGTTGTTTCAGAGTTGACGCAAGAAAATGTAGATTTAAATGGCCCTGTATGTATAGACTGCTGTTAAAAGTTTATAATTCGAGTTGATTTAATGGATTGACATAATGAGAGTTTGGTAGTTATTAAGAAAGTGGCATTTCGAAATGCTGTCAGGAAAGTCAACTTAAAATTCTCCGTATAATTACCAGTGACTATTTTGCATATGGGGAATATGCAATAAATTTTGCAACTCAGTGTCACTCAGTTGTGTCACTCATTCTACAATTAAGGTTGTAGAAATAATTCACAAGTGCAAAATTTTGGCAAATGTCAGGGGTGAGTCTCAGTTTTTTGTTAAGGTTGAAAGACAATGTGACACTAGTTAATGATGCAAAAATGGTTGGCCAATCTCATTAGACGTCACTTTACTTGATGAGGGGATTAAATATTCAAAAAGATGCATTGCAACTGAATTAAAGGTCAGCTCTAACTGACCTATACAACGAACAAGTTTTAGTGTTTGGAATATTTCCGTGCAGTAGAATAAATATCTCCTTAAGCCATATGGAAGGGACGGAATATATTTCCTACCGCTTACTTTGAGGATATTTTACAGCCGTGAAAAGAGTAGGAAATGGCAATAGAGAGAACACAAAGAACTGTACTAACCAAACAATGGCGCGACTACCTCTCTCCTTCCTCCGTTTTCCTTTCAATTTTCACTCGTGTACTTTTATTCGCTTTTTAAATCAGTTACGTTTCAATGGCAGATTTCGTTAATACTTTTTTGATTTCCTTTTCCTTCTAAAATAACATTTTCGCCAAACTTTAACTTTTAAAATGCTTTGTGTGGATTTGAGATGAGGAAAGAGACGAGACATGTATAATATTATAACAAAGAATGGCCAAATAGGAGTGGAAAGGACTGTTTTGTGTCGTTGTACAAGTTGAGGATATTATTTAAAGACAAAAGGAAGGCCCGTTGTGCTGGTCTAACCTCGGAAACCGAGAGGAAAGCGGGAAGAGAAAGGAAATCAGAACAAGATGCGAAGATTTCATGGACCCAAGCACCAAGGCAAACACCATTATCTATTCTTCCGTTTATCACTCCAGAGGACTTAAGAGGTGCCTAAAATATTTTGTTGGGATTGTGTTTAAGTTTGTTTTGGGATGATTAATCAAAGCGTGTTAAATTATTATATTTACTTGGCATTAATGGACGTATCAAATTCTTATTTATAGAGATGGTTGTTACACCCTTTCAGTTGCTGCCACGCTCCAGTTGCTTGATCACTTAAATACGATCGATCGTCTCAGCACAATAACTATGACATGGAACTCAATTGCCAAGATTGAATGTTCAAAGTAAAGTGGATTACATAGCGGGGCACATCAGATAAAATTCCATACACCCAACATGCAAGAACTTAATGGCCATACCTATCCACATAATATACCTAATACCCATACATGCATACCTATCCATATACCTATATCCATGCATACCTATCCACACATAATACCTATCCATGTACTAGTCTATGATATGTTATAATCCTATTGTCGAGTTAAATGGGACGGAATAAAGAAACTCTTGAATTATGCTGTTAGTCTGTATATAATGCAGTCTTAAGTACTAATATACATTTTTATACGTCCCTCCCGAGTTGCCTCCCGAGGAACATATTTACATTCATCTGCTATAATCACTTTTACTTTATCTTCAAAGCAGTAACGAGAGAGACTCTTGAAATCCTAAATCCTCCAAGTCTAAATCAACAAACCTAATAATACAAAATAAATACAAATATCATTACTGTAAACTCTTTCCATTTATCCCTCGGCCATGAGCACATCAAAGACAAAGTGACGTCACAATTTCTATACATTTACATTTACGAATTGAAAAGAGTTGATTTGGATTCGCAGAGGAAGTGAGTTTCAACGGACGAGAGAGAGTCGGATTTTGTGAAAAGGAAACCAATTAGTCAGTCATATCATAAACATGAATGTAAAATAAAAGACGGATTTAATAGACGTCTCTTTGCAAGATGACAGTCCCGGATTTCCAATGGAAAGAGTTGAATGAGTGATGAATGAATAGAGAGATGAAAGTACATAAAGAGACGTCGACCGAAATAATTCCTTGCCTCTTGAAAAAATCCTCCTCTTGATATATTCCTTTTTTCGTGGTTGGCTAAATTGAATCAGATCTTGTACGTACACCTGAATATAATAAATACGAATAGATAGATGTACACGTGGCAGACTAAATTACGAAATAAAAAGATGTAAAGCCAAATCAAATCTTTTTATTTCAGTCTCGTGTGGTGGGGAAGAAGAAAGAAAGAGTTTGTTGTGTGCATAGAAAGTCCCTTTGACAGTTTCCGCCTCGCGTAAAAAATTAAGATGCAACAAGGCAAAGACAGTCAAAAATGACTTGGAGTGAACCGACATGAAACGACAGTCTCTTTTATTTATCGCCACTGGTGCGTACAGAATTTTAAATCACGCGTTCCATGTCTTAATATACCTCCGAGTTATTAATGCACTTGCACATGTCCTTTTGCTTGGACTATTTCCGAGTATTTCGGGGTATTTGGAGTATGTAGACGTTCTTCCGGCATCAAAACGCTTCCTCCTCCTCTGCTCATCTGTGATGGACGATTAATGTTTCATATTTGGTCCCTCCTTTGTCTCTTCGCTTCCACAATTGCTACTTTGAAATTACAGAGCTAAACCCGGCTGTTATAATAATAGCAGGAAATTGGGTCTCCCTCCCTCTCAATTATTTATCGATTATCATTTCTAACCAAATCCCTAATGTAAATAGCGACTGATGACTGAGGATGAGAAATTCCCAACACAAAACAAACAGAGAATTGCCGTTTTAAAATAAACAGAGGAGATGCACTCAACAAAAGAAGAAATATCAATATTTTCATTTCTTTTGAAAAGGTACATTCCATTAAGAGCGAGATTACCATCCGATGAGTGGTAGAGGAAGGAGGAAAACTTTTGTGTTCCCGCACCATCATTAGCCCTTCATTTTTCATTGCAACTAGGGCAGTCGACAGAGAACGAGGAGGAGCTGACTGAGAAATCCCGGAGAGTTATTGCATTACATTATATTAAACGTACCACTTCTTTTTTCTGTCGGAGGAGGCTACAATTAAGATATCCTACATATATACCAAATCATTCATAGAAACAAAAGTATCGAAATAATCGCAAGAGCTGCTGTATAAATTTGCAAAGTGCATAGCCAGAGAGAAAGACGAACAAGTTAAACAAGTACAATAGAGATAGGATGAGAGTAAATTCAGGAGATGCTTCAACTATGTACACACATTGCATTATATCTTATCCCAATATATCGATAACGTATATTTATTTATAGGTATTTATAGTCGATTGCCTCGGATTGGATTGTGGACTGCTTTCTCTCCTGCCATCCCTCCTTTCTTAAATTCTTCAGACTCTCTGAGTGGGCTAAAGTGGCTTCGCTAAGCTCACATAATGCTATGTGGGTACACATCGTAAATACCCACCAAAAACCCTTCCTTGTATCTATGACAAAGTATTATTAAAATGTATCCGTTTCTAAATGTATCCATTTCTAGATAGTGTAATGTAGAAAATAGTTAAAATTGTATCAAATGCTTTTCCAAAATCTATTCCACATTTGAGCAGAGACTAATCAATAAAAGCTTTGCAAAGTATTTAGTATAGGGTGTAGTAGTGGGAGGTGTTTAATGGGATATTTACGGTAGTTGGTTTAGATGAAAGAGGAGTGGATATAGGAGAGACTGCAGCAGAACGTGGTACATGACATATCTGGGTATAGAGTATATGAATAGAAAGCTGTAATAAATCCTCTGACAATCGATCCAAGGAATTCAACGTCAAACGGGAGCTCATTTTCCAATAGGAGGATACGGTGTAATATTTACTACTACAATAGAATGCAATAGAACACAACAAAGTTGCCACTACGACAAAACACATTTCTCTAAGCCCATAAAATGGCGAGTTAACCTTACGGACCTTACAAAAAATGGCACAAGGGAGGAAAAGGCAAGTTTGTGAACAAAGTGAACATAATAATTATCTTATAACAACAGTAAAAGTCTTAAGTGCACTTTATACAGTTAATTCCGCTGCAAAAAAGTCAAATCATACGCTCTCTTTCTATTTTAGTCATTTCTCGCTCTCTCTGCACACTTTAACAACTCGCAGCCACATGACACGTTCATCTGATCGATATTTTATAGTCCTTATGCCTTACACATTTTTATGTACTCCACTTGAATTATAGCTAAGACTAGTAAGAGTAGTAAGGCTAAGAGTAGTATTTGTTTCTTAAAATACCGCAACATAGTTTGAGCATTTGTGACCTTTATGTATGGAAAGTGCACATTTTTGATGGGGCTCTCTTTGTACGTGAGTCAATAAATAGTGGAGAATTCTATGCTCTTTAATATTACTATTTATTATGTCTGGCGAGAGAGTTGGCTCCTTTCACGTTCTGAAATATTACAAAGTTTGGTCCGTCTCACGTCCATGTCGTGTGTACCTTTTACCAACAATAAGTACTACTTTAACCGACTCAACTCAACTCAGCTCCAGTCGTAACTTTATCCAAGTGTGTAATTTCCCATAAAAACTGAAACAAGACACGAAGCCGTGGCCCCATCTCAACTGCGCCTTTCATAATAAAAATTTTAATGTGTCACTTACCTCCATTCCCTCCACTATCAATACCTTCTTTTGCTACTCGATTAGCACCCACACTCAAATACTGCATAAACATGTGTTAAATACCATCAACTTTGGAATTAAATCCATCTAATTCTATCCGTCAAAAGAGAATCCATGCAAAACTTTAGTTTTGTTATTGGAAAGGTCGTTTCCCACGTAAGAAGGTCGATATATGTCAACAACTATTGCCAAATGTTGAAAATGGAGTGACAAGGCCAGATAGTGAAATGTATAAGATTATGCCTTAACCTACATACAAATGGAACAAAATCTTCTTTCGGCTTACAGCAACCTAAATAAATAAACTCACTTTAACAGCGACGTAATTGCAAATTGGAAACCAAATGCGTTTGCTCCTTTATTTCATCAGTCAAGACTTGTCACCGTTTTATAGGTCACCCTTCCTAACACTCGTCATGAAACATTCACTTAACTCTGTCGTGTCCAAACTGATTACATCCATCTAATGCAAATACCATGTTACCATTTAACTTTCATCTTTCGACCATTACTTAATATTATTTGAGCTACCTTTTCAGCCTCACTTTCCCTTTCACTTCAAATTCTGCCTAAAATTTAAAATGCCTGGGTTATTTATGAATCGTCCTTTGTGAAAAGCAAGTGAGACTCTATCCGAGGCATTACATATTTGGAGCGGTTTAATTTTAGGTTTGTTAATTAATTGAGAGTGTGAAAAGAAATTACCTGCAAAGAGGAAGAGCAGATGGAATCGCATCTTCATGATTGGTGACTTGTGGTGGTAGAGATCTTGATCATCAGTAGACACCTCGGCTCAATTTAACCATTGAGTTAATTGAACAATGTAAAATGCTTCATTTCTTGGTAGGGAAAGTTGACTGGTAGGAGGAAAAGAAAGTCGTATTTATTTCGGACAAGTTGCGGTTTCGTTTACGGCCCAAGCTGGCTAAATTATTAGCGAGTTGCAAGCCACGGTTTGTCTACTAATATAATTTAACTAGTGCACCGACGACGACTCGGTCTATTATTATTATTACTCCACTTTCACGCACTTTCTCCACGTCCGAAGAATATAAATTGTCCGAGTCCAATTCCGAAAACAGCACCTGAAAACCCCAAAAGATATTGAAATTTACACTCCGTTTGACTACATTCACTTTGTCCGCTTTCACCAGCGTCGCACATTTCACCTTCACTTTCCTCCTCCACCTCAAAAATGTCTCCCGCACTCAACTCTTCCACAAACACTAATATATGTCACCAAACATGAACCTACAAAATAATACACCGGCCACTCTCCAACATCCACCGTCTCCTACAACTTTCACCATATAAATCATACCATATAAAAATCTTATACTTGATGCTTTCCCTACCTTACATAGTGTCAGTATCTTTAGGAGGCATAGCAAGGAAAATGCAAGCATCTTGGGTAAAAGTGAAACCGAAAAAAATTGCCCAGAAATTTGTATGTTGTGGTTTGGCGTACACTATGGATATTTATGTCTACATATTTTACATAAAATAAGATGGAAAGAGAGTCTTGATTGTCGAGTGGTTACTATCTGGGAGGTCAGAGAAAGAGAGAGAGAGAAAATGGAGCAATGGAATGCCCGAGGCTTTCCTGGATATTGTTAACTGTAGTTGCAGTTGATGACGACTGGTTCAGTAAAGATGCCATCTCTCTCTCTGATGCAATTTGGAATGCGAGTCAATGCACCTATCAGCCAAACGACACACAAATCGACCTAAATGATTCTCTCCGAGGACTCGAGTTCCTTAAGTACACACAAAAGTTGCAGTTTGATCCAAGGACGGGAGACAAACCGCAGGACCATCAACATTTGCCAAATAATATCGTAATTCAAAGGCATTAAATTAAACAAACCTCTATTGACCTCACTGACGTCACACACTTGTTTCTCAACTCATTAAATAACCTTTCAATGGAAGAAATATCAAAGGTTATGTGGTGTACGAGTATTTGCAATGTCGGTCTAATCCTTTGTTAGTTTGGGCACAGCTCCCGATTCGACTCGTTTTTTGCTGGCAGACTGAATAATATACTACCGAGTATAAATGTGCGTAGAGTGAGAGAGAGAGTAGTAATTACGAGGAGGCAGGATAGGAGTGTGTGTAAAGTATCTGTCTGTCTGCGGCTTTGTTTTCTCTAGAGTTTAGTTCCGAGTCAACATTGAATCTAACCAGAGAGCATTCTCACACTCATCCATTTATGCTAACTATATAGTACCTAACACTAATAATATTATAGTCGGAGTTGTTATACGAGATGAAAGGGTTATGATGATTTATTGAATGGTATAGATGAGAGTGGACATGGCCAAAGTCAAAATAAAAAGGACATAACCCTTTGAATTGATTCTACTCTCGCATCCTTTTAATTGAACGTCTTCCGCTCTCTCTCTCTATTGACACTGCCCTAATGGAAATGTACAGGCGAGGAGAGGCTTAAATAAATAAGCAAGATTTACTACGATTTAAATAACTCATTTATTCTTTTCCCCAACATTATCCTGTATTTATTTTATTTTATTTATTCATTCCATTCGTGACAATCTAGTACAGACTAGTTTTCGCTGACGCCGCTGGTTCAATTCTACTCGAACCAAATCAATACAATTAAGTATTAAATAACGAACGAACCTGGATGATAAGCTGTCCAATTTGAGTGAGATCCAATTTGCAATAATATTCACTTGGTATATACACACAATCACAAGAAGAACAACACAAGACACGACGACACAAAGAATTACATATTGTGGTGACGGAGGAGAGCGAGTTGGTGGATGTTGATACGGAAAGGTCTGAATGAGAACTGAAGAGCACGGGGGTTGTAGTAGCTGTGAAGTAGGATAATGTGCTGTACGGAGAATCGACAGAGTTGAACTGCAGAAGAACAAGAAGAGTCGACGGACTTGGCTCAACTGCTGTTGGTTTCTCATTTTTTGCAGCGTCTGCTGCTGCCGTTATTTCTTGGGATCTTAAGACTATCAAATACGAGCACTGGGCTTTTTGCTCCGAAACGACCCGAAGTCCTGCACCCGGGAGTAAAGAAAAGCAGAGCGGAGAAATGTGCGATTTCGATAGCGACTCACAATCCTCCAAAGGAAACCGATGCGGAAAAATTTACGTGCGAGCGCAAACGCTACGCCAAGCCAGAGACCGTCCACACACAACAGAATACAAACAACCGATGGACATTATTTTATCAAGGACGTTGTTGATGAATTAAATGTTCTTTCTCCGATGACGATGACCCTCGTGAATTGAAATTCCATTCTGCCCTAATAAATATAATCTTCAAAATTGAATTGTTGCTTTTTTCTCGTCTGTTGCGCGTATGGACCGTGAGAAAATTGTAAACTTGACTTTACTGAAAAGGTCCGAAGGAGCGGAATGTCGACGATACCGACTTATCTAAACATTTTACAGCTCCTTTTCTTCCGAGCCAAACGCATTACAAACATGCCATTGTAACTCGAGACGTCGTTATGCTCTCTGTAAATAACAGTTTTCTCCATTCTGCCAGACGAATAAATAAATTCAAATATACCAAAATACGTCTCAGCAAAAGTATTTAGTGGCAACAACTCTTTATTTCAAATAAATGATTTTATGACGACTATTTCCAATTCCACACACATTGCAAAAGGAATTCTTCCTCGTCAGCCTGGCCAATTGTGGCAGGAGAGTACCTACGGGGAATAAACCTATATCTTCATCACAACACGACCACCACCATTCTGCTATTCATAAAACTCCTCCGAGGATGAGTGAAACTCCAAAGTAGATGCCGGTGACTCAGTTTGAGTTACATCCTTTTATAATGCACCATAACCCACTACTGCTTCTCCCTAACTTTGACTTTACTTGACTTACGGCATCCACTCCAAACTATCCAATCTCCAATACCCTTTATGGCACAAAAATATACACCGGACCTCATGGAATCTCATCTGTTTCCTCCTTTGTCCACTTTATAATACATTTTCGTTCCTTTGTCCACTTTATAACACATTTACGTTTTCAATACCATAAATATTTTCAGGACTGGAATAGGGCCCCAAAAAACTCAACATTTAAAAAAACATTTGGCACTCTTTGACGAAATGGAATATGATTTTCATAATCCGAAGACGAAATTCAAAAATATTATTCCAGTCTAAAGTTACTCGGGATCAGATAGACAAACAACGCCCTCCTATAAAGGCATCTAACCGATCACTTACAAAATTTTTTTTTCTTGGAGGGGGGCTTCATCCCGTTAAGCCTCTTCTCAATGCGTCCTTGCCTGATCCCCCCTGACTGCATGTAGTTAGGGGGGGATCAGGCATTAATGAATTCGTGAATTAATTCGTTATGGAAAATTCCACTGAAAATGTACTCTTTAAAATATAGAATTTTGCTGTATTGTAATATTAGAAATATAACAACCTTGATTCTATCATGTTTAGAAAATGTAAAATGCACTTCTTGATCTCCAGTAGGCAAATGTTTAATGTGTTGAAGGGTGGGGAAAGTGGGAAATGCGTCCATTGCTCTAAATATTGCCAACTTCCTTTGTCTACAGAGATAATCGGACGAGCTTTCTTGTAGGACTTGGGATTGGTTTATTTTATTTCACACTCTTTCCTTTTCTCTAGATTTCGGTAGGAGCCTTCGGCTTGCATAGTTTTTGTGTTATCATGATGTGCCTATTTTTGTACTCTTTCTTTTCCACGAGTTTGGATCTATTTTTATTCACATCTGCTTTTGACTTGTGCAGACAGTGAAAGCAGCTCTGTCAATATTTTTTACACAAAATTGGATTCTTTGCGAAAAATAGTTTTGTGGATATTTAATGACCCATGCTACACATCTTGTTACCAACTCCCTAAAATGCATACAAAACATACCAACGATACCAACTTTGATTCCTCTAACAACTTTGCCAACAATCTCTTTCCACTCCACTCCCTCCCTGCTTCGCTACTCTACCGAATTTCTTATATTCCTGCGTTGAGACCGAGTTTCTTTTCCGGTAATTAAACTGTTTTAAATCCATAAATGTTGGGCAGGAAAAAGTTTAAAACGTCAATTTAAATTTTGTTTGTGTTGGCAAAATGTTGGGATTTGTTAAAAGGATTATTATCGTCGTACAACTGTAATTCATTTTCTGATGACGATAGCGCCTAAAAAGCTTTTCTCATTTATTGAATCATTCGCTATATATTTATTCTCCGACTGGCAGCAAAGAATAAAGTGGACACAACTTGATATCTCAGCAAGGAATAGGCAACAACACAAAAAGGAAAGAATACACACTGCTACTGCCCTACTTTTATCCCACTCCGAACCAACCGTCCGTCGTCCATTAACCATCCTGAAAAAAAGTAAAATTGGAAATTACAGTCGACAACTACACAATACCTCAAAAAAGTATCTCAAAAAGAGCATTTGGCACTCAATTAAAATTTTGACTTTAGTTTTACGTTTTAAGCAATAATTTTCAAAAAATTACAGAATAAGTTGGCAATTCTTGTAGTCGTTATTTCCATCTAAAATTCGGAGCATTTCCAAATAAATATGATTTCAAAATTGAGTTTTCAAGATATTTTGGAAGTTTTTGGGTTGAGCTGGTTGGTGGAGGGTTTTATTGTAGTAGTGTAGTATTTTAAGTGACGCAGTAGTCGTAGCGGAGTATATAAATCAATTTGAAATGTTGACTAAGTGATACTGGTTCGTAAGATGTATTTCCTCTGACTTTGCACTGATTCAACTTGATTTTCCTACTCGGCTCTCTTTCCTCTGAAATAAAGTCTATAATCTTGAAACACTCTTTTTCTGCAGTTCGTTCGCAAAGAAATTGGCGAACGATCCAACTCTTCAGCCGTCACTCCCACCACAATCGTTCTTATTTTATGCCATTCCGGAATTTTAATTATTTATTTCAAATTTAAACCCTTTTGGCTAACCTTGGAGTCGAAAATTGTCGAGATTGCTACAAAGTTAAAAGCCCGAAGGGCTAAAAATGTTAATGACTGCAGTAATCGATTGAGCTTAAAAGAAGGTGAGGGCGTGAAAAGGACTGAAAGCCCCAACGGCAATAATGAGTTTTGGCTAATCCGTCGGCAATATTCATGCATATGAAAAGTAATCCTGTAATTATGTTGGTGGTTGTTGCATGGCGTGCATAAAAATTAAAAAGCAAGAAAATGAAAGTACATGATGAATATATTACTTGGGAGGATGGATAAAGTTGCGTTATCTCTAATAATGGTGAAAGTTATTCCAGAAATTATTATGCATTTGGCTGTAGAGGCCATTAAAAGTTAGAGTTGCGTTTGTCACGCATGTAATTCAAACAAATGCTTCTTTTCATTACACCAACAAAAGTTTAAGGTTACTCTGTTAAGACTCGTTCATAATGCCCAGCTAATTAAACATTAAACACCAAATTACATTCTGCTTTATAGCCAAACCAATGAAATATTATACTGCTTATTACTTTTCACAACGACCTCCGCTCCAATGACAATCAACTTGTAATTGCATTCCTTCACTAGTAATTAATTACCAGTTTCAAATCCAAAACCTCTTTCTTCGCCAAAAATAAAATTACAGACTGCGCGCCAACATTAAAAAAACAATCAATATTTAGCATTAGTATTGCTAGTCAATTACTATAAAAATGCCCCCTTTTGTATTTTCCGTTCTCAGACGAAATTATAAAGGACGACAATCCAAGTTAATCGAAATGAGTGCGATAAAGTGCGAGAGTGTATTATTAGGGAGTGGACACGGAGAGAGTGTGATGGAATTTGTTCCATTTTATTAAAAAATTCTCTGTCTGCTCGAGTCGTCGACACGGACAAGTAGTAAACCAGCCTTGACTTTCGTACAGAAACAGAAAATCGAGAATGTGGATGAGACAAAACTCAAAGCCACTGAATATCAGTTGACTGAAGACGTCGAATTGCTGTTGGAAAAATCCACTTTTATACGCCTATTCTATTCAAAATCAAAATCCAAATTCGATTACGTGTCGGGAATTTAAATACATAAAATATAATCAACTTAATGAAAATGATTTACATGATAAGATAAGAATCGGAGGATTTGAGGTTTACTTGAGATTATTGGACTTTCAAACTCTGTATCATTATTACTACCCAAGTGAAAAGACTTGAAAAGAGTAACTTTTTGTGCATCAGATTCGGTCTATGCTAATACAGCCAAGGAGGGGAGAACTCCTTTCAAACAACTTTCTCTTGGCTGACGAAAATTCACTCGCTCACTTCTATTTCATAAATAATATTATTATAATGCCATGCTACCTCCTTACAAGGTATTTCGTTTTTCCAAAACCTATTCCCGACACTAATAACGTCGTTTTGGGTACATTCCATGTAGAATTTGTAAATATTTACAAAAATACAAAAGTGTAAGTTCTTTTGATGTAGTAAGTTTTTTTAAGTAGTAACTTACCCGCACATTTATATTTTTTCTTTTTTACTTATTTTCATCAAAACATTTTTCCAATTTTTTTTCAGAGTTGGCTATAATAATAGGTATTCCCTTTTCTGCCTAGGAAAAATCAGGTCTGCCTGGGAGTTTGGTTATAAGTGAGATAGCTAGGACAGAGTAATATGCTATGCCTTTTAGGATATTACAATACATTTTTTCATTTAACTCTTTTCATTTCTCCATCAATCCAATCTTGTCACACATGACACAAAATGTCATTTACAATTTAATTGCATTTTATATTCACTCAATAATAATAATTTTGGCAGTTCGTTTTATTAAGGCATTTTAAGACAAATTAAATAAATTATAAATGATTGGGTCAATTGACGTAAAAGTATTCCACTTTTCTAAAATTCTTGTCTTTGGTCTTTCTGTAATTATTTAACAAAGGGTGTCCCAGCCTATTTTTGACGTGATGAAATGCCTTGATATCTGCCGATGAGACGAGTACAGGTTCTTCAGCCACCGTCCAGATTACCTTTTCAGTGCAATTAGGAGTTGTTAACGACCCCAAGTATCTGTAAACAGCGTCGCTAGACCTTGGTAGCAATTCTGTGAGATCCAATTCCCTATTGACGGTGACACCTTGAGGATTGTATTTTAGAGGCAGGTGCTGAATAATCGGTCGCAAGGCTTGGTGGCCCTCGGAACAACTGAGTCGACCCCCACAGGAAGACTCTTGCAGAAAAACTGCAACAACTGCAATGGCCTTAGGGTCATTTGCATTCTCTGCAGCGCCGAGATCGGAATATTTGGACGAAAAGTGAACAAAGTGGACCTACAACAAGAAAATAGTTTTAAATGGGTAGAAATGGTGGAAATAATGTTAACCGACCTCGATTGGAAATCTCTGGTGGCGGATGGTATGTTCTGAACCAGCAGAGTTTTGGTCGCCCCAATGGAAATGAGCCTGTGAGAATCTGTATCCGTTGTCCATTTGGTAGCCACTCATCTGGGCCGAAGAACGGGACTTGAGCTCAACTTTGATAGTGTGGCCATTGTTGAAAAGGACAAACGAGTTGGCTGCGTATTCTGTATTAAAGTCCAAATCTCTGTAGCCCCCGAGTAGTTCAGATTCCCGTCGGTTATCCAACGAATTGCCAACTAATTGTCTACTTGGATGTAAATCTATGGGCGACTGTTTTGTTCCAGTTCTGCAGATGCCACCCCACTTGTCGCTGTCCTCGTCACACAAAGGGTCATCGTAACAGAATGTGCCCGCCGAGCGATGAATTCCGACACCGAACGCTAAATCTATTCCCACTACAATTATTACGACAATAGTCTTCATTTTCAATAATATTTCAACTGTGTTGTGGCTGAAGGCAACTGAGGAAAATTATTGAGTGTTTGTTACGCATTTGATAGGTTAATGGTTGATTTCCTTCCTGTATTTTTGCGTGGTTCATTTTGCGGTCATAGTAAAAACAAACCAAACACACATAAACATTATGGATTCAATGTTCATCAATGCAAAGTCACGACATCAATGTACAACAAGTCATACAAAAGTCACATTATCATCTGTTTAGATATTTTCGGCTATTCACCTCTGCCCAGTTACAAAATAACAAAACAAACATTTTCTACATAAATATGTCAGATATAATAATATTCGGCTCCCACTTGCCTATTCCATCTTTTTGCTGAAAACGAAAATCAAACTAAGCATAATGTGTGGCAAGAAAACGTCGTTCCCCTTGTCTATTATAGCCATCTCATCATTCTTCATGAAAGTGAACAAGAACCGCATTGATCCGCATCTGATTTATATACTGAAAACGTCTTGGACTTAGTTAGCGAGTGTAAATTATTATAATCTAAGATGGATTTGCATTTTGGCTAGACGGGAAGATCCTCCCGCTACAAAGAAAGCCACAAGATATATCCTATTATAGACAACAAGACAACCAAACCGATTTACATTATACCATTTCAAGTACGCTCGAGGAATTCGCTTACTCATTGCTTCCTCAGCTTGCTCTTATCATGTCCTAGAAGTTGCAACTGAATGTATAGTACATTAGACTATTATTATAATTTGTCGAAATAAATAATAATAATAATAATAATAATAATAATAACAACTATATTGTACCCTCGGGGCCCTGTGCGAAACTTGATTTTATTACTCATTTACTGTCTACCAGTACCGTATTTAGAAGTTGATTTCGGAGGGGGCAATGATATGTTAGGACAATATGCGAAAAATTTTGGCTTATTTTTGTCCAAAATGAGTCAAAAATAGCCTAAAAATCACACGCGAAATCTTTTGGTATTTTGAGAAAAAATTTTACTTCACGTTTTATGGACATTATTTAAAACAGCCAAGCGCGGGGCCCTGTGCGATCGCCCCATCCGCCCATAGGGTGTGCCGCCTCTGGGCCTCTGGTTATCAGTAAATTGTTGTCATTGTTTTTCCGTTGCACTGCTATAGCTCATCTTTAAGTTAGTGAGTGACCCTTTTTTCATTTGGAGGGTTAAATTATTTATAATGTACAAGTACTTATTCCCTATTACCATAACATACACAGGGATGCTATTCACTTCACTTTGGAATTTTACAAAAGTCATCCAAAGACTACTATCATCACGTTTTACAAATTTCTTATTGGACTATACAGGGTGTCCGCGAAACATGTGAAATTTAATAAAAATTTCACATGTTTAAAAACGAAACCACACAAATTCCAATCCACGGCTTATATTTGAATTTGAGCTGTTTGGCTCAACGCTGCTGGCAAATTTGAGAGAGTGTGTGACTGGGTATTCCAGTTTTCTCGTAACAATAACAATGGACAAGAGGTCGCCGAAAGACTCCGGTTGTTTTTGTGTACGCAACACCTCCTCTCGTATTTTGGGCAATGAAGGACTAGGAAATGGCTTGGTCTTTAATTTAATGATGTTTTATTTCGTAGCACAAAGCAATTGTCTCAACTCGTAGCAGCCACTCGCTCTGCCATTCCATACACAATCTCCCGAATCAAATGCAACGTTTCTATAATGCAAAACTCAATGAGAGTGCTTTCCTCCTCCATCCATCCTAATGCTAATGTCCAAACTAATGCTAATGTAGTCTTTTGATTCCACTGATGGAATTGCAGCCACTGCTACTCCATCCTCAGCCATTCCCCGCCAAAACAAAAAATACCTAAATTAACATACAAAAGACTTGCATTTACTAATCCTACATCTTCTAAAAACATTGTTCCACTAACCGAAACTGCCCTTCAATTTCTCTTATCAATTCTTTTACCAGTTTACCTAGCTTAAAGAATCACACAGTCTGTCGGATCTTTTACCCCTCCCCCTAACGCTGTACACCTATGCTGACCAAACTTGTCGTCATAAACATTACTTATGGACCAATTATTCAACCTTATTCACAATGAACCACGTTGGGACCTTCATAAAAACAGTTCTGCTAGATGTATCATATCCCGTTATTACAGGGGGCATTTTTGAGCAAAGTTACTCGAGCCTTTTGACTGAAATTTCAATTATTAAAATTATTTTTCTCTCGCCTCTCCTTTTACCTTACAATTTAATTTACCATTTAGTAATAAAAGTATCAAGTTAACGCTTTAGGTTTTCGGCAAAAATTAATTTACCGAAACAGCGACATAATAAAATTAATGTTCCTGTCTGGAATGTTAATTCCTATTCATGTTAATTTTGTGACCGGTCATCAATAATTGTGAGAAACCTCTATTGTCAACCATATAGAGAGCACCGAGACTGCAGCCCCTTTTGCGACTTGTGACTTTTTAATTAAGGGGTTGGAATTTTAAAAAATTTATGTTTTTTTTCAACATGCAAAAATTGCAATTTTTCCGGTGTCTCTCTAAAAAATTATACTGCGACCCTGTGCAAAAGCTTTTACATTTTATATAGTTATCGCTGTGTTTATTGCAAAGTTGCACTTGGCTAGGAGTTATTGGATCAATCGAAGACTTTGAGTGATGCATAATTAAGAAAGTGAGGGGGTGAGGTGAAAGTGTGTAAGAAAGTCTGTCGGTTTTACATAACTAGATCTCTTTTCACTGTCATGCACATGGTAAAGTACACCATCTCCATCAACATCTCTTTCTTCCGTCTTTGGTAAATGAGTTCATCTATTATTCCCTTTTCTCTCTTACCCCTCGCGAATATATTTTCTAATCCAATTAACACAACTTTCCCTCTTTTGAATAGTAAAAAGCACCCCTTTCGTCACAACCGACACTCGTCTTATTTTGAAACCTTGTTTACAAAATTTTATTTACATTTCCATCGCACAGCCACCAAATTAATTCACAGCAGAATATAAATCAGTCAGAGGGACGAGACAAGAATTGGCCAATTGTAATCCACGTCCATTTGTCCATGCAATTCACGAATAAAGATAACAAACGTCTTCCTTATCTTTATCCTTAACAAACTCTAGCACCATCAACAAGATAAGAAAATGCTTCCATTTCTTCGTTACAAAAGAATCGATATCCATGTCCATAATGATATTTTGATGAAAAATTCGTAGCAACTGCCCATTAGAAAAGAAAGATGAAAAGGGTGAAAAGTAAGAATACACTTTTTACTCCTCCATAATCGGAGAAAGATGCGAAGTGGAAGAAACTTTTCGTATCATTACTTTATTGATCAACTGCACCAAGCCAAAACTCTCCTTCCAACTTGACTTGTATTATATTCGTAGACATCTTTTCTGCTTTCACGAAAACTTGTTTTGGAATACAAAATTATGAACGAAAAGAACGATGGAAATATTTCTTTTGCAATGGTATTTGATTTAGGTTGAGATTAACAAGGAGGATTAGAAAAGTGACGAAAGAGAATAATAGGGAAAAGTGCAAAATGGCATTCATGTCGTCAACAGATTCATTTTTACTAAACTCTTGCCGCACTTGGGTTTAAAATCTATTCAAGTCGCCCAACTCGTCGTATTTCGATCCATACAGTCAGAATTGCATAATCTAAGGTTATACAGTCGAGTCTAAAAGGTTTCCCGAATAATCTGTCGAGGTGCACTCATTTGTCATTTGAAGAAAGCAAGCGTGACGACAAAAGGCCTTTTTGATACTTTTCTGGTCCATGTGGTCACCTTGAATATGAAGAGATACGGAGAGAAGGAAAAATGGGCTAATTTGGATTTTTGTCTGAATTCTCGTGAGAAAAAAGGATTAAAATGTATAACGGCGGATCTGTGCTTTATTCATGCTGGAAATGATGGAAATTTGCAGACAAATCCGCAGAGACTTGATTCACGGGAAATGCATTCGATATATCTTCCGACTCTCCTTCCATATGAAATACGTCCTTGATACTTAATACTTAGTAACTGGGGACCGTATCGACCCACTTCGGTTTATCATAACTCATATTTTACTATTATTCTTTTCATATTGTCAACTTCAACACCAGCCAAAACCTTCTTTTCCATTCAGCATATGCTCTTACATTTTAAATCACCCCATACAATTAATTTTTAATACTTTTCACGCCCGGAACTTGTATTCCTTACTTTACTGGCTTACTTAAAACTTCAAGTCTGCCAACCTTAAAAACAAAAAACCCATGCGGAACAAAATATAGGTCCACATTTTTATTATTCTTACAAAAAATTTTGAGATAGGGAAATTAATAAATGTTGGACAGTGAGGGGTGCATTTTATAATATTTTGGTTTTAATAGTTTGAATAGAGTTGACTTTGGATGGAGGCTGAGTGACGTGGGCTAGTTTATCATGGCTGACTACTGAATGGGAAGGCAGAAATGGTAAAAGGGAATTGATTTATGTTGCAAAGCCGTGGCAATTTTTGTATGGCATTTGTGTGGTTGAAAAATGAAATTGATCGATATGCTTGGACTTTTTTTTGGACATTCTCCACATCCCTCAATTTTGTATTTTACTTACCTGCAAGAAGAGTGCTGAAAGTAATGTGGGATGGTAAATAGCAACAGAGAATAAGAAAGAGATGCATTTGATTTGACGGAGAGAGAAATGGCAGGAATATGAAAAATAACGTTGCAGAAAATTCCTTGATATTAAGACAGATGAATCCGTTTGCATTCACTAAAAGCACTCGAATAAATTCAAACCCACAGAAATCATTTTTTATACCCACTCGAGAGAGATGAGACTTTGAGTACCTCCTCTCCCTGAGTCTAAGGCGGATGTGGCACCAACCAACAACATCCGTTTCCCATATTCATCTTACAGCAACTCCATTCAAACAAGATACTGCAAATGGATATCATTTTTGCGATTTACAACAAACTTTGGATATATTCTCACCCGACTTTTGCTATAATTACCCACATTTCCTTCAACAACCCCAAATCAAAATACCTTTTCGTTCTGCAGGGTTACCACATTTCCTTTCAACTATTCTCAATGGCTGGTTTCAGCCACTTTTAGCCGATTTCAACCGGTCTCAACCTGTTTCTGCCAATTTCAACCGGTTTTAGCCGATAACTTAAATTCAACTGGTTTAATAAGTATTAAAATACTTGGCAATTAAATATATTATCTGGTGACCCTGCTTTACTGTATGGAGCAACATAATATTATATAAAGTAAAACAAAGTTGTAGGTACAATGGTCTGGTGGAGATAGATGAACAAGATGAAAACTGTAACGACGTCTCCTCTGATGAAAACATTCTTCAACAACTTTATGCTCTGAATACCAAACACACAGAAAAGAAAACAGACGCACTTTTCCATCGGCGTCTGTTCAAATATCGGGTCTTTACTTTTTGGAATCAAATCAATACACCATCAACAACATCCTCTCCCCAAACTTTCATTTTCATTAAACATCTCCATTCACCAATCCAATCCTTGAAAAGTTACAAAATAATCCAAATGGCTAACAAAATTTTAACCATAGCGTTAGGGAAATTTAGCAACTTTTTAAGCGTATACCTAGAGAGCGTAAATGATGAGAATGGCATAAATTGAAACTATTGAAAGGAATTGTGCAGAATGGGATTGTGAAAGCGTATAAAATAAATGAAATAACCCCTTTTGTCCATTTCACATCGGAAAGGCATTTAGAAAAGGCATTCTAGCGAAAACATTGAAGGCTGTGGACGCATTTAATCATAACAGACCAATTCCAGATTTTTTTTATGTCCAACAACTATTGCTTGTCCCAGGATGGCAGTCCATCCAGTTATACAAAATAATAATAATATTCAGTTGGAATAAGGCAGAGTCTAGATTTAAGTTGCGTTTCTCTCCAGTGTATCCTATCCTCAAAATCTAAATTGCTTTTCCTTTTCCGTCCACGACTTTCTCAACTCACACACTTCTCTCGTCCTCGCACTATAATACTACCAATTTATATCCACCAAAACACTATCTAATACTAAATATATAATATTTCCGAATTACCCAAATGTTCAGTTTTTGCAGGGAATTTTGTCAAAATATATTTTTAATGCACCAACTCCAAATATATGTTATAAATGTTACTTGAATATTTTTTTAGCACTCTAGGAGGGTCCCTCATTTTTCCCTAGTTTTTCTCCTCCCCATATTTTCAGAATAAATTGGTACATTCTATTATCCATATAGACTATGAACAGTCAACTCTAGGAGCATTTAGTAACCGTTTTGTGCCAATTATTTGGAAAAAAGGGGAAGAAGGATTTTAAACCGAATAAAAATATTGGGTTGAAGTAAGGCAGTGCTTGCACAAATACATATCAATTTTATTGTTTTTATTAGGTTAGGTTAAGTCCCTCGAAAGCGGGTCCTTTCCTTGTATGCCGTGTTTTTCATGGCGCGATTTTGAACATGTGCACCCACTGTCTTACTTCAACCGAATGTCGTTCAGCGATTTTGTTTGTACTTTGCCTATTGGACATTTTTACTTTCTCCGTACACCTTGTACTTCATTGTGCCACTCACAGTCTCAGTTGCTATTATGGTTTGGTGCTCCAAGAGAAAGTTGTGTTACATTCAAATCATGCTTCTCAACACTGTCAATTTTGTTTCACCGAATCGAACCATGTCACCCAAAATATTTGAACTCAACCAAAAATTAGATTAGTCTAAAGAATACCGGTGCATCATAGCCATCCCAAAAGTTGCCTCGGCCGTCCAAAAAATTAACTAAAAATTATATTTAAAAAATTTCGAAACGGACAGAAAATAAGTGTGAAGCCAAATTAGTGTGAACTGTGAAACCAAGCCCCACGTTCAAAAGTGAGAACAAAAAGATTTGAGCAATCCAAAAGTTTTGGGATAAGCAAACCGACCAATCCAGCAGTGGACTGAAAGGGACGGAAAATAGTTCGGTTCGTGATGCAGACAGAAAGTGGCAAGTGTGTGATGGTTTGGGCATTGGATTTGGTGTTGACTTTTGTTAGATTATTGCATTGAATTTGTGCGTGCCCCGAGCAGAGCTGTAAATTGGCTGGCTGGCTTTACAATTCTCCATTGAGTTGACTTTGTCGTTAACTTGTATATAAATAAGACACTTGAACAGCCACTCCGTCTCTTTTCCCTTGAATTACTACTCACCCGATAACTCTAATCAAACTCAACTTTTACAGCATTTACATCCTCCTCCAACTCCAACTCACATTAAACTGTCTCTTTTGCATTTACACTCACACTTAATTAAGAACAACAAAATTACAACTAAATCAATGTCTTTTTCCCTTCCGTTGTAAATATTCGCTACCTGATTGGGGCAAGGTGATTCAACGCAGCAAGTAAAATATGACCATGACATGACTTATCTGGATAATTCATTGAAAGGTTTCGGATGAGAGAATATTTTGATTGGATAGCCAAATACAAGTTAGAAATGGACTGGACTTGTTATTTGAATATGTTGAATTTGCATGTGACTCGGACAGATTACAGCCAACTTTTCCACAATTTTATTAAAATCCATTTGCACTCTCGTCAGTGCACTTTTGCATTCAAATTTTAGATTCACCTGAATGTCAATTCGACCTTCAAATGACGATTTCCATTTTCATTCATATGGTGAAAAAAGGAATAAAATAAATTTAATTTTCATTTATTCTTAAAACTACTCTTAACACGAAACAACACGAAAGTTTTAACACAAGGGACAACAGAGGTCAATGTTGACATTGTGCCTTGTCGACGTGTCGTGTGACATGCACAGCAATGTATCCATGAGTTAACTTGTTTTGCCATTCCTTAACAGCAGTTGAGTTGAAAATGGTATCCAAGTTTGAACAAATAAAGTATAAAATGTTGGACATAAAGAGCAATAGCAAGTTTTCGATGGATTCTTTCTTATAAATGGGGTGATGGGTGGGCATCTAGACGCAGCAGTGAGCAGTGTAACATGTTTACAGAAACAATTTTGTCTTAGTACCATACATTGGTCCTTTACTTTCCATACAATACCCCTCGGTTTTCTATAACGTACCATACAAATGTACGACTGTTCGATGAAATTTCTTGCCATACAAAAATTCCTGTGTGCCATACACGTTTATTCGCAGCCTAAAGGAAATGCTAACGACAAACGAACAACTTTAACCATTTGGACTGTTATTCATTCGATAAGAAATGTATTTATTATTTTTTTAGCTTATCAGTTTGCGTTACTCTTTGTCTCGGGTTGTCTTGCCTTGTCAACTAAGAAGGAAAGAGTCAATTCAATGACAAACATGTTGCAAGCAAGCCTTGAATTTCCATCACATTTACTATTAGGGGCTGCATGAAAAGTTGATGAGCCGAAAGAACGCCGAATTGTGGATATTGACATTGAGTCTTAAACAAAGAAAAGTCGAGTCAGCAAAATTTCATTCCCCTCCTCTTTTGTTTATGCGTTATTACTACATATACGCAATCCGAATACGCATCAAGACCAAAAATACCAAAGTTAATAAACACTTTGTTGATGTGACATTTTTGAATTTCCTCGGGATAGCCTAGTCCAGTACCTAATATCCCTCAAGTACACCATTTCAGCCCAAAACGGTATCTGTTATGTTATGTTATAATACGTTTCAGTTGGCAATTTCTACACCACAACCCGACATCATCTGACCAAACATCTGTGAATCCGAGTAACATAACATAACGGTTGTAGGTTAAAACATCGAAAGCCATTTGTTCGAATGACGTTTTATGGGCTTAGATAGAATACATAAAGATAGAATGCAAAAACAAAATATCGAATACCGAATACCAAATGATAGAATGCAAAAACAAATGTTCGAATACCGAATGCACAAAGATAGAATGCAAAAACAAATGTTCGAATATCGAATACACAAAGATAGAATGCAAAAACAAATGTTCGAATACCGAATACAAATTGGTAGAAATAATACAATCTAGGCTATGTGGACTGGGAATGGTAGGTGTTTATGGATAGAAAGATTAATCTGTCCACTGATGTTGCTATGAATTTTCTTATAATTTAGATCCTCTTAAAATCGAAGTTTGTGTTATTATATTAGCCATAAAGTTTGGAAAATCGCAAAAAGGTAAAGATACATTAGCGCTGTGTAAATGTGGTCAGCTTGGGATACGGTAAAGCCAAAGAGGAAGCAATAGTTTTTGGAGGGGTATCATTTACGAGTAGGTCTACATTTCAAAGTGCATGTACGGCCATACAGTAATTTTAAAAAAATTCTTCGAACCCCATTCTTCAGTAGTTATATTGAAAATTCCACATGTTGGGCTTTGACTTGAAGATATAAGTTCGTAATATATAATGCACAAAAAATACATTTTTCGGTTTCAAACGATATCTTCAAGTCGAAGACCAAAATGGGAAAATTTCAATATAAATACTATAGAATAAGATTCTAAGAATTTTTTAAAAATTATTGTATGGGTAGAGAACCAGTGGTCTCAGATCCTTAGGGAATTTCCAAAAAAATAGTACGAATTTTTCCGATTCCCATTTACCCTCTATGATTATTTTTGCTGGTTACCCAGCAACATCCCCATTTGTGACAAAACCAATCTGAGTCTTTTGAAACATGCACCATTACATTAATATGAATATATGTTACCATGACTGACTAATAATGTTATTATGACTGACTAATAATGTTATTATGACTGACTGCATACTGTGGCCGGATAGAATTCGTGGGGATTTTCAAATTCTGACCACACTCAAAAACGATTCTGATTGGTGGAAATTTTTTTCGATTAGCCAATGAAATTGCAGAGATTCATAATCAAATTCTATATGCTCCCTAGTTACTACCCCAAGGGGTAATATTTCATGAAACAATGCTCTCAATAGTGGAAAGCGTGTGCACCTATGGTAAGATAAGGCACACTAAGAGTTTTACTCTAATCAGAAACTCATTGCACATGAAAGGCATAGTCAGCCGAGTGAAGCCTAATCTATTAACCTAGTGTAGTCTATTTATAATTGTACTAGAAATAAGCCCGTCCTACGGACTCGAAATATTGTATTTATTCTTGCGCCTGCGTAGTTACACGAAGTTCATCTTTTACATTTATACATTATCACGGAAATTTTTCATTGCGCAACTCCACTTTAAGATTATCTTATGGGTATGATACTTTCATAATATATATCCTCTAATAATTTTAAGTTAAAAGTTAATTTGATCATGCTGTAGTCTATACATGAATTTTCATAGTGCCGTGATATTGTTATTCTGCGTGTATCAATATTTATAGGTCTGGAATTTTCTAATATTTCTAAAATGTAAAATATTATATTATGTACATAGTTCGAGTACAGTACACCTGCTGACCTGCATAAATAGCTAGTATTGTATTGTATAGCATTGTATGTAATGTTATTTATTATTAAACCATTCACGTCAGTAAGTACTTGCCGGCCCGTTATAATATACGGATTGATATATTATTCAGTTTTCACTGTTTGGAGTTTAATAAAACACTACTGTAGCTTTAAATCATACTCTTCCGAAACTCCCTTCTCTGTCACACTGTCTACGACTATGCCTTTCAATGTGCAATGAGTTTCTGATAGAGTAAAACTCTTAGTTTGCATTATCTTACCATAATATGTGCACACGCTATTCACTATTGAGAGCATTGTTTCATGAAATATTACCCCTTGGGGTAGTAACTAGTAAGCATATAGAATTTGATAATGAATATCTGCAATTTCATTGGCTAATCGAAAAAAATTTCCACCAATCAGAATCGTTTTTGAGTGTGGTCAGAATTTGAAAATCCCCATGGATTCAATATTGGGACAGTAAGTCTATTATTTATTATTAGTAATAAAACTATCTGTCATTTTTAATTCGATATTCGAACATTTGGATGTCACATTCTATCATTTAGCATTCGGTATTCGATATTTTGTTTTTGCATTCTATCATTTGGTATTCGGTATTCGATCTTTTATTTTTGCATTCTACCAATCATTCTACCAAATGACTTTCGATATTTTGGTTCCACACCAACATAACTATAACATAACCAACAGCGTCAACCCAAGAACTTATTTTATGGGGATACAAGGCTTGGCATTAAATTGTCGCATATCGTGCAATTACAATGCTATACCAGATAACGATCGTATTATGATTCATAATAGGGTGCAAAATTTTAATTAGTTTTAGTACTCTCATGTCAATTTGTAATATTTAGGTTAAGCCCCTTCTGTCACGACAAGAATATGCCACCCCTCCTAAAGCCGGCCCGGATTAAGCCAAGTATTGTATCTGTACAGTACATGACGTCAGCTTGCCCATTAAAACGGGAATCAAAATATATACTGACAATTACTGAATAATTCACAATTAAATGGTACATCGTGTCAACATCCTTTTTTGTTTCGCATCCTTTTGTCTATTAAAACGTTCTCCACTGAAATGCATTGACTAAGCCATATCCTTTAATGCAACGTTTTGATTCGACTCTCTTTTTGGAATGGAGATGAATAAGTATAGAAAGAGTAGTTGAAAAGGTAGTGGACAAAGAGAGGTTTAAATATTAATGCCCGGTTAAGTTTCTGGTAAGTGGAGAGAGGGAAGGATATTTATTTTATCTGTTCAAACACAGCCTACCACTACATCAATGTCGCAAACAACATAAATTCTCAGAAGCGTCTTACAGAACGGTTTCAGAGATAAAGGAGGCTTATGTGTAATGCCATCCAAGACCTCCAAAGACCTTTCTCTCTCTCCACTAACTCTTCAACCATCTTCTATACTCCCTCCATAAACTATTAAACCCAATTTTCCGTGATTCTAATACAAGCAAATGTGGACTTTTTAAACTGGAAAAAGTCATATTTTAGTTAGTAAAAAGTAGGTAAAAGCCAGGAACAGTTATGTTTAAAAAGGTAAAAAAGGTAGTGTAATTGAACAAAGTCTCTAAATTTTTTTTCAGTTTCGAATTGTAGTATAGGGACTGTTATTTTATTACAAAAAGACTTTGGAATGGTAGATAGCGAGATTTGCGTGCCTGCATAAATTTTTTTGGGTCTAGACATTTTCTGAGGCAAAATACATGACAGCTATGCCATGGTGGACCTTAAAAATTTCGCATGTAAATTGTAAAGTCCAGAAAAATGTGGCCACCGAAAATGTGACCACCAATAAAATATGCTATTTAAATTTGTTGTTGCCCCACATACATTCTTTACACGTTACCATCCTTGGGCAACCAAATAATAATATATTGTGAATTATCGTGTTTCCTAACAGACAATGCGGTTCTATAAGCTCAGACCTGTAACAAGCTAAAAATTAATTTATTTGTTTACAAATAACTAAGCCCCTTATTGTATTAAAACAGTCAAATGTTTCGAAAGGTTTATATTTTAGCGCCCATCCAGCCAAGGATATATAATTACTTGACAGACCAGACAATTTACTAAGCCACAAACAAGTTGGTTATGGGCAATGCAAAAATTTCGACTTTTTTTCGCAAAGTCCCTAAGGATCTGAGACGACTGGTCCTACACACACATATGTAGTAAATTATAAAAATATGCATCGATACGATACCAAGGAGCATGGACGTTGCCATAGTATAGTAGCGCTTTATCAGGAGAGCCGAGTAGGGAATTTTACCATAAGCGAATTTGAAGATTTATAAGGGACGTTTTTTGTAAAACGTCCCCTACCCCTGCCTTTATCAATCTGCTATAAACATTGATGTCCCACTTGCTATCCTCTAATAATTTAATACGTTTCCAACAGCATAGCAACCAGATATTCACACAAAATTAGGAACAAAATGTCCCTTATAGATTTTCAAAATCCCTTATCGGTAATTCTCTACTTGGCTCTCCTTATTAACCGTCCAAGCTCCTTGATCGATACTTTCTTCATCGTTTCCTTATTGGAAATTTCCAAGGCGGGCTAAATTTCTATAGTGACGCTTGTTTTGCTAATACACAGGTGGGGAAAGGACCATTTGCGGGTGTAAATAGGTATTTCCTACTCCCCGGAATGCCCGTATGCCGTTATGTACTTGATTGTACAATCCTACCCTGCTTTTACCGGCAGGTGTTGTAGGTTGGCTGGGTTGTCACGGTCCTGTGACGATGTCCATCCCGTCCCAATGTGAGGGACTATTCCAAGTGTGGATGTGGGTACGTCTGTTACCCGGGTATGAGTGTCAGTATGTATGAGTTGCACGAATGATGTCCGAATGTATGCGAGAGTGAATCGGAGAAATGAACGTAGTATGAGAGGACTGAGTGAATGATTAGGATAGATTTATTGGGACTTGTAGTGTCCCCAAAGTCCCAATCCAGAATGAATGCATAACAATAGAGTGCCTGGATATAATTGTATGCATGGATAATATTAGTGTAGTTATAGTTAGATTAATATAAGGTAGTATAGGTATTAGGGATAGTGTAGTGTGGGAGGAAGAAGAGACGGAGATGTGTCGTGGCTAAGACACTGCCACGAGACAGTGTTTGTATATTCGTGGGAAGGTGAGTCTTGCTGGACAAGATTTACCTTCCAGGGTCCCCCCTTCAAAATTAATCTCATGGGGAAGTAATCCCCGGGTAGTAGAGAGAAAAAAAATGGGGTTAACAAAAAGAAGATAATTCCCACAAGTAAATAAATTCCAATACCCTATACGAAAAAAATTAATTAATTAAATTGAAAGAAGAGCCAACCTTTTGGTTTCTCTGAATTCTAAATATCGGGACAATAACGAGCATGGCTTTTAGGCCCTCTGCTGCTTTATAATTTTTAGGGAGTAACACTCCGAGTTATGGCATCTGCCCTCCTTAATTTAAAATTAGCACAACCGTTTCCGACCTCTGGTAACGGCTTTACAATATTTACATGTTCATCAATAATTTTAGTTATACATGTATAAATAGTATGTTATGGTGGAGAAGCTGGTATTGATGTTGGTGTCTTTGTTGCAATTGCTGTTGTTACTGCAACTGTTGGTGATGGTGATGCTGCTGTTTCTTCTGGCCACGATTCCGAGTTGCCAATCGGAAAAGTTCACAAGCGTGGCGATGTCTTGAGCACGTTGATTTGTTGGAGAAGAAATATCAGTCATTTTCTCGCCCCACGATCCAAAGTCTAAGTTTGGAAAGTTCTCAAGCGTGGGGTTGGAGGCGGCGATCCTCACGAGTCGTTGAGTAATTATCGAGCGAGTTAAAGATGGTGATGTACTCGATTTAATATGGAGCTTTTCATCTTTGTCCGTAATAAGACTAGGATTGGAAGATGATCGCTGACGACGGTGTTAATTTTAATTACTTTTGTACATCTTATTGTTACCTAGCTGTGATTCAGCCAGAGAACAGGCAGAAATTTACTATATATTATAAGTTCGACATATGGTTATAAGTTAGCCACATGTCTTTTAACATTAATTTTAAATTCTTTAGGTAAGTGGAGAATACTTTAATTAATCTTATATGGACCCATCCAATTAATTAGAATTTTAGCAACGTAGCAAAATATGATACGTCTTTTTCTGGTTTGCTCATTTTATTGTAGGTGATAAGCACTAGTGAAAATGTGTTTACCACATCATTATTAGTAAGATGAGATCCATTTTCAGTAATCCAACTATTAGATTACTGAATCTACAAAATATATTATCCTCTAGATAGTCTTTGACGCGTTATGCAGTTACTGACGGCCTTTTTCCACCCAGCGACTCAATTCGTCAATTATAACTACTAAGAATTTATTTCCTATTAACTATTCGTATTTTTGGAAGAGAAATGACCACCCTCAGGTGCCTTATGAAACATTTCTATCAACTCTTTCCTTTATATTAGTTGTTGTTACCGTTAGTACTTAGCTTGTAACTCAAGAGCAGAGTTAAATTAAGGTTTATTATTCATGCTAGAAGTTCCTACGCCCAGTTAAGGGTTTGAAATGTTTAAGTAGCAACTAATTTTAATTATGAATTTCTGTATTCAGATTTAAGTTTCTTGTGCAGTGAACGAAACTATATTATTTAATCATTTGACTGAGAGTTAGTGTTGTATTAAGTTTGTTTTTTCCTTTTGCGAAGGAGAGAAGACATTACAGTACAACTCCAAACAAAATTTTATTTTTAAATTGAGGATTCACAAAATTCCTACACATTGGGTGCACTCCAACTTTATGCCTAAATAATTCTGACTTGTCTTATGGAAGAGTCTAATTATTTGTTTTCTGGATTTAATTAAGTAGTACTACGCCCAGTTAAGGGTTTAACATGTCTATGTAGTAAACTATTATTGAATTGTTGATTGTTTATGATGTGAATGTGATACAGCCAGAAAAGACTTTAATTTTGTAACCATTCTATGAATATGTTTTATGGTATTTTTGCTGTATAATGAGAATATACTCTTTTAATTTTAAGTTAATAGATTGCAGACATTGTTATAAATACAGAAACCAAATTATTATAAGTTTAAAGTGACAATAGAGTAATGTATTATGATCTTTAGATCGCAAATAAATAGTATTTATTGAAAGTTGCTAGGCATGATATCTGTAAAGTGTTAAGTTGATCAGACTTGGATATTACAAGATATTGAGAAGCTGAGTCATGATCCCAGTCTCGGCAAAAGCATTATGATAATTAGTTAATGTTTATAAATACTATTAAATCCTAAATTTAATTATAATTTGGAGATGAAAACAAAATTTGTATGATTCATCTATTTATTGGAATTGTTACTGGAAGTGTTAGCATTATGCTCTGTACCTTCCCATTCATCTGGAAGTTGCCAATAAGGTTGCTGATGTGGACGAATATTTCCATCAACACGATTGTCAACTTTGGCATCTTCAAAAGTAGACTTGGCATAATTTCTTTGTCGTTGTGAGTATTCATGTGCAGAATGCTCGAAATAATTATCATTAGTAGTAGGGTGACTTAAGGTCACGTCTTGTTCTTCAATAGAACAGTCGTTGAAGTCCTGTTGGTAATTCTGTGAATTACCATCGTAATTGTTATGCTCTTCAAATTGTTGTGAAGCAGAACTAAAGTCATGAGAAGTTTCTTCCTGACGAAAATTTGATCTATGATCTGTGAAATGATCATGATCCTCAGTATCTTTAAACTTAGTGAAGAATTTTTTGGCGTGCTTTTGTAGTTGTCTCCTCTCTTTTTCATTGAGAGGAGGAAGTAAAGAAGTGGTGCCATTTAAGGTATCTCTTTCACGCAGATCGCGCAAAGCTCTACCAGCACTAGCAATTAATTCCTCTGCCGTTGCATTGTTAGTAATGGCTAATCTTAAATTAGGAATTAACGCATTTTTGGCACGAAGTACTGAAATAGCTTCGGCCTCGTTTGGATTTACTTGACGTGCTAAACGAACCATTTCGTAAACAAATTGTTCTACAGGTTCGTCTTCACGTTGACGACGTTCACGAAAAATTTTTGCTCTATTTTCAGTCGCATCCCAATCATCGTACTTGTTAATAAATCTGACTCTAAAGGCAGCCCAAGTAAGTGCAGGATGTTTTATATTATCGAACCAGAGTTTCTGTTCGTAAGATAATATAGTAGACAGCATGATAACGTACACAGCTGGTCTGTAGTTCATGGCCTCATAATATCTTTCAATATCATCTAAAAAAGAAGGAGCTGTATGCTCATGAGGTTTATATTTAGGGATAGGAATATTGACCTCCCCGTGTGGAACGATGACGTTCGCTTGAGCTGCATTTATTTGTTCAGCTAAATAATTATTTATAGCTGCAATTTGATCAGCATTGAGTTGACCCATAGCAGCAGGTAAAATTCTTGGCAATTCTCTATTAGGAATAGACATGATGCATGAATTATCTAAACTAGGATTTAAATGAAGAATTGGTTCCACAATTTGTTAAACCTAAATATTTGGATCTTGAAAACCCAAATGTTTCACTCTAGCGTCAATGATTTCATCAACGTGAGTAAAGTGAAGCTTATATCTATGTTGTCTTAAATCTACTACTATTATTTTATCTTATTACAAGCACTTAATCGGCGGCGTCGTCTTACTACTCTAACTATTGCCTTAATTTCAGCCTGAAATAGCGTTAATGAAGGTTGAAGAAATGAAGAGTATTGGTTTTCTATTCACTAATATTAAGTGAATCAACTAAATAGTAGCAGCAAATTTAACTAGGTACTGAAAAATTCAAAATTATTTTTCAGTCTTAGTCATACTGCGATCAACTATGCAATATGGAGATTAAATTTATTGTTATAGAATGTTTAGGAATCTGCTGCTATAAAGTGATGAAAAGCAGTAATAGACAAATGTATAAGTCTAACAACAACAGTTCCGTAATGGAAGAGTAGTGGATTTACAGTGGTCGAAGATAAATGCGTTGCATTTTAAATCAAAGAATATCGTGACAAATTATTTGCATAAATGTCCAAGGTGCTGTAGAATTCAAATTTACTTTGATTATAATAATGAGGTTTAATGAACGTTGAAACCTCTTGAATATTATTGAAATGCTGAAAATTAAACATTTCTTACAGTTGAGAGGAAACAACAAATCTAAATATGCCTTTGGTAATTCAGGTACAGCAACCTTAAGAAAACCATGTAGCCAGAAATGCTAATGTGATTCGATGCATGATGAAATGTTATGCATAAGTGGTAGGTAGTTGTCCCTTTGCATACTACTTGAATAATTAATTTAAATTATTTTGAATAAATCCAAAATCCGGAGTGTCCAGACAAGATTATTCAGAAAAAAACAAATGGAGTAATCAAGTCTTGGCTTTCAAAACTCGACAAAGATCCGTCAAAAGAAATAACTTATGTAAATCAACAGAATGGTATTTTCCAAACTTAATTTACAACAGTTTTCGGGGTCAACTACCTTCTTTTGTTACCCTTATATCTATATAATATACTTATGGGAGGGTATGGTATGCGGGTATACTCATACTATAACTATATAGATATACTTAATATTTATCATAAATGTTTATTTTGATTGTTACCAGTTGTTTGATTTTTATTCCCAAAAAATACACTGAATTCCAGGCGATACTTGAATTTTCCTTGCTTGAAAATTAGTAAAACTAGCCCGGTTCACTGTAAAAAAACTCATAGGTAAAGTGCAATTAGTTTCTGTAATGTATTATTTATGGGAACATTTATTATTTAATTGTATTGAATTTATTTAGTAATTGCCAAAGCTGTACCTAAATAACTGTAGATTTTTCCAAAGAAATCCTTTCGTCTATTATAAGATTTAGGACCTTCTCTGGTAGTAGTACTGCAGTACCCTGCTAGAACAATATTATTAGTACTTTGAAATTATTATAATATATTTTAATTCTATAAGTGTTTAGGTTTAAGAAAAATTTGCGCAGGGGGATGGGTAGATTTTACCAAATTGCGGAAATACTTTCCTCTAAATTGTTTGTTTTGGGAAAAAAACGCAATAATTTATATAATTATAGGTAGTACTAACTGAATTATAGATAATTAAGGCTGGCTTGACTTTATGTGAAGTGTCAAGTCACCGTTAACTATAGAAAAATAGTTGATTGAAATATTTAAGTTAATTATGGCCAAAAATAACCCATGTACGTAACGTACCTGGCGTGGCCAAAAGAAAATTTTTTCGCAGTGTATTTACTGCTCTGAGATCCAAGAAAATCAAAAAAAAATCAAAAATTTAATTTAATTCCTAAATCTAAATTGTTTTAATATATTTAGGGATATCCTGGATGTTCCTATATTTATTTCGCAGAATTACGCTTTTCCTTGCTTGTATTTATTTAAATAAAAGCAAGGGAATTCAAAAATATCGAAAATTGAATTATTTTTAACTATATGTAATAATTAATTTTAGTTTAGGCATAAGATAAGTATATTTATTTAGTTGTAGCTTAAGAAAATTTTTTGTTAGTGCTTGGCCTGGTGTGACCCACTTAAAAAATTTTTTCTTTAGCTGAAAGGAAAGAAACAACAATAATTAAATATTTATTTAATTAATTTTTATTTAATATTAATTAAATTTAATTAAAAAAGTCGAACTCCCCGAAATTGCCCGGTCCGAGCTGTCGCGGTCGCTACTGCGGGTGTAAATGGGTATTTCCTACTCCCCGGAATGCCCGTATGCCGTTATGTACTTGATTGTACAATCCTACCCTGCTTTTACCGGCAGGTGTTGTAGGTTGGCTGGGTTGTCACGGTCCTGTGACGATGTCCATCCCGTCCCAATGTGAGGGACTATTCCAAGTGTGGATGTGGGTACGTCTGTTACCCGGGTATGAGTGTCAGTATGTATGAGTTGCACGAATGATGTCCGAATGTATGCGAGAGTGAATCGGAGAAATGAACGTAGTATGAGAGGACTGAGTGAATGATTAGGATAGATTTATTGGGACTTGCAGTGTCCCCAAAGTCCCAATCCAGAATGAATGCATAACAATAGAGTGCCTGGATATAATTGTATGCATGGATAATATTAGTGTAGTTATAGTTAGATTAATATAAGGTAGTATAGGTATTAGGGATAGTGTAGTGTGGGAGGAAGAAGAGACGGAGATGTGTCGTGGCTAAGACACTGCCACGAGACAGTGTTTGTATATTCGTGGGAAGGTGAGTCTTGCTGGACAAGATTTACCTTCCACATTATATCGGAGGACAAACTCTAGGACAAAAATATGAATTTTTATCCCAGCATGGGCCTATCTAAATGCGTGTTAAAAAATGCTTTACATCAAGCTTTATTCCTCCTGAAAATTACGGCCGATTTTTATGAGACTTACATTTTTGGAATCCTGGACTATCGAGGAACACAGGAGGGCGGATGGACTTTTGATATTATTGCTTTAAATGCTTTTAAAAAAAATCGAATTCCAAAAAACGTGAATCAGTTTTAGTTTTTATACAATGTTGATTTGTTATACAAGTCATTTTGGATATGATCTCTAAGCTGTTTCCATAGGGCTGTAAAAAACAGATCAAATTTGTAAACTTAAATGGAGATTGACCAATTTGGGCTGTTTTTTTACACCCCTATGAAAACAGCTTATAGATCATCATAGACGAAAACATGTCCCTGTACAATAAGACTGCTAATGCTATTGAGATATAGCTGCAACTTCCTTATTGGTTCTTACCCTTGGCTATTGTTTGTTACCCTTGGTTATTGGTTGTTACCCTAACACGTGGGTATATAAACTGATCATATCCAAAATGACTTTCGTACGGGGCAGTAGGGTGTGACCAAGGAGTGTCAACAGTTTCAACAGGAGGGTTCAGCTAGGCACTTTGCGTGAATATCTATAAGGGACAAATCTTACCAGTTGTCATTGGCAACAATCGGACAAGGGACGAAAAACGTCCCTTATAGATATTCACGCAAAGTGCTTAACTGAACCCTCCTTATGAAAAAACAGCCAAAGAGAAACCAAGGGATACCTAAACCAGTTAAAGCTCCTTGGGTGTGACCAAGGCAAATAAACTGTTTCCTTGCCTCCCGTTTTCCTCCGTGGCATCAGGTGGGTTCAGTAGAGAAACTCCCAATTAGAAAGTGTGAACTTTTATATGGGACTTTCTTTTGAAATTAGTCCCATTCCGGTCCCAGACCAAGATGCTGGTAGTCATGGATACCCACCCTTCAGGGGTAAATTGCAAGTCCCATATAAAAGTTCAAATTCTCTTATGGGACCTCCCTCTACTGAACCCACCTATAACTTCATGTTAATTCAGTTATAATAGAAAAGGGATAGCAAATATAATTCCCCTATCCCTTCTGTGCAGACATGTTTGGTGAATGTATTGTCAAAACCAGATCACTTCTTCTGTACAGATAGGTATGGATGCTATCCTTTATGTACTAAATTAATTTCCATAGGGTTAGATTTGTCGCCCGTCCGGTGTGTGTTAAAATTGGTTTTAACCTGTGAAAGCTATGTCACGCCTTACTGCCCTGTACTAAAGTCATTTTGGATATGATCGCTAGGCTGTTTCCCAGGAGGCAGGAATGTGAAAAACATTTAAAATTGGGTAATGGTTATTTTCAGTCTGCACTCTGTACATGTTCAAAAAAATTGCTTTTTTATTAACCTTAATTGTAATTATCAATTATTGAAACGTAACTCCTTACAAATTAATGCTAAAAGCATGAAGCTATGGATGATGGATAATTGTTGTTAGAAGAAATCAATGAAACATGACTCTATGCTTAGAAACTTTTGGTTGTCCATTATGTTAACTAAGTCTGTATGGTTAGATTATAAAATATAACTGTATAACCTTTACCATAATTACAATTATTATCCTATTTTACATTATCATTCATCTGATATGCGATAGTGGCACAGTAACTGTCACTTAGCTTATTACACATTATGTACTTAGTAAATACTATTCGTATATAGTATATTCGCAATTGCCACAATGTGTGAAGGGGCAGATATTAGATATTGCATAGAAGAATGGGTAGGTTGAAGTGACAATATCATTATAAATTCCGTCCAATATACCGAAACGGTACTGTACTATATCTTATTATATTATTCATATAGTGCAGTGCCATATTCTCATTTAAATAAGTACTAAACAGAATCGGGTAATAAATAGACCAAAAAATGAAAATAAACATTTTTGATTCAAATTAATTCATTAAATGTTGACAGTTGATGACAGAGGGAAAAGATGGTTCTAAAAACGGCTACATTTTTTGATTACGTAATATGTGGATCAACCCTAAATGTTTCATTGATTTCTTCTAACAACAATTATCCATTATCCATAGCTTCATGTTTTTATCATTAATTTGTAAGGAGTTACGTTTCAATCTCAATATAATAAAATTATTTATTCCTATGTCGCAGGTATCTATGTATCTATCTATGCCATGGACAATGCGGCATTTTGTTGCAATGCACATGCGCGTATACAATGCATGTTTCATAAAACAAGGAAGTCCAATATGAGTAAACATTAGCTTATTTCGAAATTAGACAATGTTAATATGCATAATAATTTTGAAATTCATCAATGGTACTGGAGGCCTATATTATTATAATAAGGGAAAATAGGAATTTGTATGGCACACACATGACTTTTGTATGGGAGAGCTAAAAATAGATAGTGTGACTTTGTATGGCAGTTTATGACTTTGTATGGCGGTTTATGACTTTGTATGGAGCTTTATGACTTTGTATGGTAAGTTAATTTAACATTATAGGTATGTAATGTTACGTTTTTATTTGATTTTAAAATGCAATGTAGGCAATTATTACGCAAGGTCAATGTCAGTTAGGATATTTACAGGAACCTAACACCTGGAATACTAACACATTTCAAACTGGCTGGGCAACTCCTACAACCTTTACCACAATCATAATATTCTGTACTGCAAGTTTTGTAGCTAAATGTTTGTTTGAACTTCCAGGATAGTAAATCTTCAGAGTTAATGTCAATTTCAGTCCATGTCTGTTGCACCCTTGCCTTTTTTGTTTCGTTTTCTTTATTTTCAACTTCACTATCATCAGTGTCACTGTCACTGTCCGTTTTGTATTCCAAATTTTCTTGACCCGGCCATTCTTGTGTTCACTCAGATGCAATTTGTAAGGAAATAAAGCAAACACGAAGGCGGCAGAGCAGAAATATACTGATAGGAAAAATTCTGATAACATGCTAATTGGGAGATAACGTCAGAGCTAAGAGTATTATGACTTCTCTTCACTTTATCCACAAAGCTAACTATCCATGCTTTATGCTTGGATATGCAGTTTCTACCTGGGTATTATCATTCTACTATATATGATGATTATAAAATACATCTGCTATGACAGGCGTTGCCTGTCATAGCAGATGCATTTTATAATGACGGAGTAGAGTTTACATGCTTGTTTATTATCGCTACATGCTTATGCTGGTGAGAATACATAATATGTGTACATCTCATTGCTTTTGTTTAGTCGTCAGCTCACTCTACAAACTGACCCATATACATGAATTGAAAAACTGCTGTATTGACAGTTTTCTATAATTGCATTAGCGCTAAACTGTAAAATATCATGTTTACAAGTTCCCTAGAAGCTGATATCATGGATCAAGCTAAAAGGTTAACATTTTATGATATTTTTGTTTATTTTAACTAGTAAATATAAATTCTAGGTTTATACCCAGAAACTGTTTTTATTTCAGCCACGCTACAAATATAAGCAGTAAGCGGAAAGTCAAAAACCAGATACACCATTTGAAGCAACAACTGAAGAAGTTAGGACATTGTAACGATGGTATTGACAATAAGTAAGTAAAATTATACAATTGTGGCACATTAAATCTCTATATCCGCTTATGACAATTATGTGATTCTTTTTTTTTAGGATAAAGAGAAAGCGAGAGAAGAGAAGACGACATAAGCTAAAGAAACTACAAAGTAGATCGACAATCCATGAAAGTATGGATTACGTTGAAGGGTAACCATATACTTTTTAATAGACAATTTACTGTAAAGTAATATATGTATAATATATTATATACTGTGTGTAATAAATATGTTTAAATATTAACTTATTTATAACTTACCGCTTTTCAGTGACACAGATACCAAAATACAGCGTAGACAAAGTGCTATTAAATTGGAATCAGCTAAAAGGTGAGCTCGGATACGTACAGCGATCGCTGTGCATACATACATACGTATATAGCACTTATTAATCGAGTGCTGAGTGTTACGTGTGTTGAGTATGTGAGTTGAAGAGTTCACAGGTTTTATTTTTTCATTATAGATCTAGACTTAACAGGGAAAAATCTCCAGAAATATCCTGGACTATCCAATACAGTAAGGTAAATGAAGGACCATTGTGAGGAATTTGTGTTTTCGATAATGTACTCGAAAGCGGTTTACCCGAAGTCCACACATAACGCTGTCGAATACCTTTGAAAGGTACCCGACATATTTACATTTCATGTGGCGGATCTCAGGTAAACTGTTTTACGGTAGATTATCGAAAACATTAATTTCTACTTATGATGTTTTCCGAGAATGTGTATTATAGACACAAAACTTGTGATGTAATTTTGTTTATATTAGCTTTTTTGCTACAATTATCATGTAAGAATTTAATTTTGACTATTTTTTGGAAAAATTAAACTTAACGATATTAATTTTGTCCAATTTTAATTAACCCCTATTATTTCCTAATAGGATGGGTTTGAGAAGAAAGATTTCACAGAATTTTTCAAAATACCTAAAAAAAGCAAGAATTCAAAGATGCAAAAGATGTTAAGTCAAGCGGAGGGAAATACAAGAGAGCCTTGAAAATGATAAAGATTTCAATGCTTCCCGAAAATATACAGACAAGAAACTGAAAATCGAAAATAAATTCACTTACAGACACAGAAAGCTGATTGAGAGAGCTGTGAAAGCTTCTACAAATAAGTAAATAATTCTATGGAAGGTTTTAAATAAGTTTTTCTCTATTATCACTAGCTTGGTTCTAATACCTTGATTAGTAGTAAAATTCTTGGAAAATCAAAGTTGTTTTAGTTGAATTAACTAATCATAAATTTTATTAGTTGCAATTGAATTATAACCCTTTATTTTAAGTATACACCAATATTTCATATTATACTTTTTTATATTTATAATAATGGAAATATTTATTATTATTGTGTCTAATAACAGATAAATTTTGCTTACAGATAAAATTTAATTTATAATTATTTAGCAACACATTATTTATCGATTAATAGGAGAACTTACTAAAATTTAACAAAATCTGAATCCAAACCTTTATATTTGGTATGTTTATTCAAGCGATTTAATCATCGCATAAACATCATCCACAGCTTGTTTCAAGTTTTCTATTAATTCGAAAGAAATATTGGCTCCATATTTCCCAGGACTATTTTCTTCAAACCGCCTGATACAAATATATTGCTTCTTATTTTTCTCATATTTTGAGATCCGAACAAACCACCCTTGTCCTACATACCCATTATACTGTAAATCTTTAGAACACTCTGCCTTTTCGTTTTGGGCGTAGTTATTAGTGACAGGAACACTGTCGCCACAGGGTGGTTGAGGGGGATGTTGTGTTTCAGGAGCAATTTTCTTTGATGCTCTCTTTGGCTTGGAAGATGTTTTCCTCTTGCGAATCACCTTCGATGCGACCACAGGAATTTTCTTCTTCTCTGCAGCCTTCACGATAGCAACAGCATCCTTAAAAGCTTGGGATCTCGGATTTGCGGTTGCCATTGTCTGTGCGGCTACAGCAATTTCGTCCTCATCTGAAGATGACCCACTGTAAGACTCAGATTCTAAATTTAAAAAACAACATGTAGAATTAGATATTAATTTCCCAACCAATAATTAAACATTTACTTATCAAAAATCAAGAAATGTTAATACTAGAAATAAATGTATTGATATTATGTAGCAAGAAGTGGAATTACCAGAAGGCATTGTTCACAGAATTGGAAGTAGTTGGAAAAAGTAACGACTTTAACGAGGTGAAGAGATGAGAAGTGAAGAATCTCGAAGTAGGACTGATGGTTAAGAAACAAAGTGTGGCTATTATATAGTAGCAAAAGTCAAGACATAACCTCAGTTTATACTATACGTGTGATATATGCATATTAGACATAGGAATGAATAGTTTAGATGGAATTACATTACAGGTCAGTCCTTTCCCACGGACAACTACTGGATAATTTCTACATTATAAGATACAAGTCACTAATTTTCCATAAATTCATTCACTTCGTTAAATTATTGTCAGTGGACAATATTGTCCATATACAATAGAAATAAACTACTGAGCAACACAACCCAGAATGTCTCAACTTGACGGGAATCGCCATAAGTAGACTTATACAGAACAAGTAAAGTAAGATAAAGAATAAATTATAATTTTATTTTAGGAAATGTATATTATATTACGTATCAAAATGAATGTAAATTATATATATATTTTCTTAAATTTTTAGCATGGAAGATGAGGCTGAATCTGAAGATGATTTCGGGTCGGAGGATATCCATTGGGTATTTCAATGTATGAATTGTTTTTGTCGTTTCGAAACATCTGATGAACTACATCGTCACATAAAGCTACAACATCGGAGCAGAAAAGGGAGACATATTGTAAGCAAAAAACTTTGCCATTTATGTGGGAAGATATGTAAATCACTGTTAGAATTAAATCAACATGTTAATAGCAACCATCGATGTAATTTATGTACGTATAGCAGTTCCAGCTTTAGTGAGGTAGAACAACATAAACTATACTGTAATGCTCAGGTAGGGACAGGTCTAACCAACAGTAGTTTTTACCCATTCAAAGAAATCAAAGCATTACGAGGGTTTTTAAAAACATATAGACACAGATATGGTAGAAATCATAGTCAGAATTTGCTTCCCATTAGTGTCAATTCCTATTTCTCAACTTTTGATGATGTGGTGGTAAAGATCTTTAAATCATCATTACAAAAATTTAAATCAATAAAATGTCAAATTTCTGTACTTTGTCTCTTCACTAGAACGATTATTGGTGGTGAGGAAAGATATGAGCATTTTGTCAATAGCAATATGGAAATCTGCTTGAATGATCATTATGTTTCTGAAACCTTAGAAAATGCAATGCAGCAAAATGAACAGGGAGCAAATATTTTTGAGCAAAATGGTTCTTCTTGGATTTTAGCTGCTGTGCTAGGATCAGATATTAAAATAGCATCTTTTACACCGTTTAGAGGGGGATGTTATGCTGACCTACCACCGGAAATAGTGCATAAGAGGTGTGTTGTAAATATTAACAACACAAATACCCAATGTTTTAAATGGGCAGTTATTGCTGCTTTGCATAGACCCACAAAAAACAAGAATGTAAAGAGACAGAGTAGTTATTTGGAATTTGAAAGTAAGTATGATTTTTATGGTTTACATTACCCAGTCAAGATATCGCAAATTGATCTATTTGAAAAACGTAATACCCACAGAAAGATTGCTGTCAATATATTTGGTTACCAATCATTCTACAAAAGTGGAGAGTTATTTCCAATGAGAATTTCGAAATTATGCTACAGAAGTTCTTACAAAGTTGTAAATTTATTATACTTTAAAACTCACAACACACGGTTGGTCACTATGTTACAATAACAGACATCAATAAATTTCTCGGAACACAAAACAGGAGAAGAAAACACTTGTGCTTTAACTGTTTGAATAGGTTAACAAAGAAACATGACTTAAAAGAGCATTTGAAAGATTGTAAAAATTTTAAACCACAAACAACAGTACTTCCTGAATTGCAGGAAGATGGTTCTCCCACCGTGCTTAAATTCAAAAACTACTGTAATAAATTAAGACAGGGTTATATCATATATGCCGATTTTGAAGCATTACAAATACCTTCTTCACCTAAAGATTCAACGTTTGGGTTGAAAACTAAATCTCTTACAACTCATGAACCATCAGGGTTCAGCTTGGTTGTTATAAAATCAGGAGTAGGTGAAGTAAGGCATGATGTATATCGGGGAGAGGATTGTGTGGATATTTTTTTTGAAAGAATTGAGGAGATTTGTGACTCTATATTTTAAAGGAATATAAAAATCCTGTTAAAATGAATCGACTTACGAAGTCTGAGTGGTTAAGCTATAAAGCCACTAAGGTTTGTCATATTTGCGAAGAGAAAATACCTCTAGGTGAAAAATGTCGTGACCACAATCACCTAGACGGGACGTTCACAAATGCAGCCTGTAGAAATTGCAATTTAAATTATAAACAACCACAAAAAGGTATGTGTAACATTGCACAGTTTCAAACTTATGATAGCCATATCATAGTTAAAGGGTTTGAAAATATAAAGGAAAGATTGAAGTTATTCCCACCAATTCTGAAAGGTACTTAAGTGTGATATGTGAAAACTTTCAGTTTATAGATAGCAATATGTTTCTTAATTCCTCTTTGAGTGAATTAGTGGACGTATTAAAATCATCATGTGCCACAGATAAGGAATTCGAATTAAAATTTAGTCCATTGGTGTCTGTGTTTGGGTTACACAAAGCAAAATTCTTTCTAGGAAAGGGGTTTACCCCTATGATTATATTAACCACTGGGGTGTTTTTGAAAATAAAACATTTCCTACAATGGAAGAATTCTACAACGAAGTCACAGAGTCTGGCGTAAGTAAGGAGGATTATGACTATGGTAGGTCGGTATTTGACATTTACTGTCAAAACATGGGTGACTATCATGACCTGTATGTTTTAACAGATGTGTTATTATTAGCGTCTGTATTCGAAAATTTTAGGGATTTGGGTATTCAAAGTTTTGGGTTAGATCCTGCATATTACTTTAGTTTAGCTAGTTTCTGTTGGGATGCTAGTTTAAAGGTGTCTAAGGTAGAATTAGAACTTTTGGCGGATTTAGAGATGTATAATATGATAGAAAGCTCATTACGTGGTGGGGTTAGCATGATTACTACTAGGGAGGCTGAAGTGGAAAACAGATATGTGAATCAAAGTAGTAAAAACTCTCAAAAGGAGGCTTATATTGCTTATCTTGACAAAAATTCTTTGTATAGTGAAGCTATGCTCCCTAACCTCCCTGTATCAGACTTCCAATGGGTTCCAAAAGACGATCTTATTAATTGGGACTATAATTATGTTTTAAACCTGAGCGATGAAGGGGAAATGGGCTACATTTTAGAAGTAGACTTAGAGTACCCTGATATTCTTCACGTAGAACACAATGATTATCCTCTAGCCCCAGAGAAAATATCAATCCCTCTTGAATCTTTATCTGAATATCAACAGAACTTAAATTCCAAATTACATATCAAATATAATTCAAGTAACAAAAAGCTAATTCCGCATTTGGGAAGCAGAAGTAATTACGTCTGTCATTATAGGAATCTAAAATACTATTTATTGAAAGGTATGGTTCTTAAAAAGGTGCATAGGATTGTTCAGTTTTACCAAGAGGCATGGATGAAACCATACATAACATTATGTGGGAGAGAAAGAGGTCTAGCCCTTTCTGCATTTGCAAAGCTTTCTGGAAAAATTGCATGAACTTAACTTTTGGGAAATCTGCAGAAAATGTGCGAAAGAGAACCATAGTAAAAATCGTTAATGATCCTGTATATGGGAGAAAATTAAGTAGTCAAGGTAATTTCCAAACATTTAATATAATTAATGAAAATTTGGCTATATATGTAATGGGTAAAAAAAGAGTAGTTTTAAATAAACCTATTTATATCGCTTTCTCTGTGCTTGAAATTAGTAAATTATGTATGTATAGATTTCATTATGATTTCATGAAGGATAAATACGGTCCCAGGGCACTACTTTTAGGAACTGATACTGATAGCCTTATATACAGGATTTTCACTCCTGATTTTTACGCAGATATTCTAGACAACAAAGAATTGTTTGACACCAGTGATTTTGAAAAATCCCATAAATGTTTTAGCCTGGTAAACAAGAAAAAAATTGGGTGTGTGTCGGAAGATAACCATGGGGAAATTATTACCTCTTGGATAGGTATTTCCCCCAAAATGTATAGTATGGAGGGACCTAACGCCGGGAAAAAGGCTGCAAAGGGTATTAAAAAGTATGTAGTTAAAGCTAGTGTCGACCACAAGATGTATCAAAAGGTATTAAAGAGGCAGAAAAATTTGAGTTTCTCCATGAATTCAATTAGGTCTAAAAATCATGCTATTCATACGATAAGATCCAATAAGAGGGGAATGCATCCTTTTGATTCGAAAAGATACATTCTCCCTGACGGAATAAATACATTGGCTCATTCAACTACTTTCTACTAAAAAGGGTTAAAGTAATATCATTATATGATTATTACTTTTTTACATTTTTAGTATATTAGATTATATTAATATAATAATAAATTAATTAATACTGGTTCTGTACATTTGAATGACTTATATATATATATATAAATAAATAAATACATGAATGTACATGAATAAATACACAAATCAATTCACATTATCCTCTCATTTGTTTTATTTCGTCTGGTTAGTATTACCCATTTAAAGAACTAAGTGGAATTAATACGCAGCTTTCATACTTCTCAACAATTAATTGGGCAATAGGTTCGCCTCTGAAGAAGTGATAGTCAGTGTCAGATGTGTTTCGTAACAATACCAGGATAGGATTGCAATCCCCAGGATCAACGTAGCCAACTGTTGAGATTTCATTTTAAAATTTAATTTTTAGTTATTATGTTACTTTAATTATTATATTACGAAAACTAACATCTTTACAATTTACAGAACAGTTACTTACTGGAAACATCAATTCCGCTAACCCAAGCCAACTCGTTGGTGTTAGTGATTCTTCCGTAGGTTCCTACAGGCAATTTTACTGATAGACAGGTGTTCAGGAGATATGAATCATGTTGTTTTATAACTTCGTCAACCGGGCTGTAAACGTAAATAGATGACATTACTTTTCTGTTGCATTTATGTGACTTATTATGTGACAGTATTATTTACAGTTTAACTATCAGTAAAAAATACACCCACTGTATAGACTTTACAATACAACTGAAACCACATATACTGTGACTGAATTTCAAATTTTTCATGTAAGAACTAACAAAATCATATACCATAATATAGGTCATTTGATTTGTATATGCTAACAATGAACGAAAGTACTGCATCAGTATAGTGGAATTTACTGTGTAAAATGCAGTTAACAAGGGTATTTCATTTAAATACATATTCACAAATATAGATTTTAAAAAATATGTGTCAACAAAAAGTATGTCACCTGAGAATGGAGTATCCTGCTGCATTGTTAGACAACCTTATAGGGGCAAGGCCTAAATCACAAGTCGTAGCGTAATATAGATATGACATTTTCTGAGGAATCCACTTCTTCTTGCTACTCCTTCAGTAAGTGACTGGTCAAGAAAATCTATTTTATAGTAGGTGAATGCACGGTAGTAATCATAAACCGTATTTGATGTTGTGTGAGAACAAGTTGAACTCTTTTGACTATCACGCTCTGAAACGGTGCAGTGATTAGAAGGACAGTCAAAACAAACGTGGTAGAAGAGAATTTATAGTAGTTGTTTATCATTAAGTTATTTCTCTTAACCGAATCAGCATCTCGCAATACTTTATTTAGCCATCATGTCTTACAACCCAAATCACAGATCTCAAACATGTATCAATATGGCAAAAGAACTTTTATCTTATTATGGGGCGACAGTGTATGTAAGTACTTTGGGTCACAATAGGTCTGCACTACGAATTCTTTTAATCGCTGAAATTATTAAAGAGGAACTTCGCGTGTACCATACACCGTTGGAGTCGTACAATTCGGTCATTGATGACAGCACTTTTGGACATGGCTGAAGAGTGAGTAATTAATCATTTACATAAACCAAAATTTGTTGACTAATGTTTTAATTGTATGTTAACAGGAATGAAAAATTTGATCTTCGGAGACTAAGGGACAATCATAATGTAATATGGTTAAATGTTATGAAGTATGCAGATGAGATGATAGACAATCCAAGAGATGACCAATATGAGATCGCTCTTTCAAGATATCGGGAGGATAATTCGTAGATGAAATTATAAGATTAACTGAATAATTTACTCCTTTATGCGTTAATAAACATTGAGCAAGTCTTCATTTTATTCTCGAACAAGTGATTTATTTTCATTGATAAATTTTACAAGAAATATTACAATAAAACTAAAACATTATGATTTAAAAACTTTCATAAAACCAACATGAGGTACACGACAAATTATACATTTCTGTTGGGTACAAATACAATTAGAACAATATACAAGATGATTACAAGGTGACATCATATATATGGATTCTTTCTCCATACAAATTTGACATAAATTTTCACCCATAACAAAAAACGCTTTCTGAACAAAATCTACAATGCAATTTAAGTTTAAAATATATTTAGCAAATAAAACACATTTATGATAATAGTAGTAGTAGACGTTCAACACACCATTACTCCATGGGTCTGAGTTACGTATGTCCGCAATGCATGGTATGTCATCAACTTTCTAAAGTAAAATTGAAATTTAATATTAAATTAAAACATTTTTTAAATTATAGCAAAAAGCATACCATAAGGGTTTCTAGGTTGGTGTCTGGTTCTTTGGAGTTATTTCCTTTATGCAGAAGCAAATGAGGACACCTTGGATAGGAAATTGAGTGTTCCAACCATGGATTATCACTATTGAAATTTTTTAATAAAGTACACCCACAAAAGTAGCAAAACAACTTATCTTCAATTTCTGAGTAATAAAAACCACATTTTACCAAATTTAATAGAAAAACGTTACTATACTGTAGCCTGATATTTGTATAAGAGGAAATTCTAGACTGTAAAGTCACCATATCTAAATTATATATACCATGTCCTGTAGTACAAATATAATATTTTGATGCCATTCTCAAATTTTTGTTGTGTATAGATTGAAATCATAATATTGAATGACATTAAAATTTCTTACATGTTAGTCTTCTACTAACTGCTATTCACTGATTCGTCCAACGTTATAATTTGGTCTTCTTTCCGTAATGCTGTCCAGGAAACCTCAGATGAAGTTGAAGGCTGTAGAATATTGGCACTTATGCGAGTTTTATCTCCTCTAGGTTTTAAAGTAGGTTGACACCATTCTTTACGTAACCGAGTATTTAACAATGTGCTAGGAATATTAATTTTTTTGCAAACTAACAAAAATCTGTTAACTCCTGGGTGGATGTACAACCCACTTAAGATTTCTAGTAATGTAGCTTATCAAATCAATTATATTCGAGCCCTCACATGGATTTTGGGCAAAGAATCTCACAGTGCCTCTATTATCCCAAGATATCTGCTCATTTTCCTTGAGAAGGCTCATAATGTGTTTTACCGCAGATTTATTTGATGGTGGAACTGAAGCTAATAGTAGCTTATCCTCAGGTGTTAATATTATATCGTCTTGATTTAAAACTGGGGTTTCTATAGGTGCCAGTCCAGACAAATTAGCTTTTGTTTCACCGATTTCTACTTTAATTGGCTTCCTAAGAATCAATTGTATATTTTCCCCTACGCTTTTCATAATACTACTATACATTTGACTTTTTATATCGTCTGGAATTTGAGATGTTAATATATTTGAAGCCTCGTTATCTTTTGTTATAACTGAGGATTCTTCTAACAACTGTGGAAGCTGTAGATGCTTTGCTTTTTTTAATGTATGTAGATGATGGTATTCCTTTTCAGGAATTAGTTTCATGCGCTTCGACATTTAAAATTTATTAAAACTTTTTTTACTGTAAATTTAAATGTGAGCTTACAACTCTACCAATAATGATACCACTTGCTGACAAAAATGGTTGTAACAATAATGGCAGATGCTTACTATACTTTAAAAATGTTTTTTTCTTTTTACTAACAGATAATTTTTTTCAGAAAATTTTCGAATTGAACTTTTATACTTTTTTAATTTTTCTTTTAGCTCTGGTTTTATTGGGATATTGCCCTTCAATGTGTTCACAGCCACCTCTGTGATACAATGAAGATTGTCAGCAGTAGCCTCTTTAATTGCTTTATTTCTTTGAATTGGGTTAGCTTTACTTAAAAGTTCCAAAAATAACTTGTTTCTATCTGTACACCTACTCATATTCAACTGAAACATAGACAATACCAAAATACGATACTCATCTACCAAACTCATAAACAAGAATGATGGAGTGAGAAAGCTAAATGATTAGAAAACTTCTTACGTATAAATCACCTCATCTTCACTAGGTAAAATACAGGTTCTGATTCGTATTCTATCATCACACTCTGGGTGTGTAAGTTTATAAATAAATATGAGTATGGAGACTTGGTGGCATCTAAATACGCATGGGTTAATAATGAAGGGTGAAGAGGAAAATATGTCCTCCCTAAATATTGTACTTGAGACAGAAATGAGGGGGATTTGAAAATACATAAATAATGTGTGTTTAACCTCATATCCTTCCCAAATTGTCCCTGAGGAAATAGATTTTGGTTAATTAATATAACTGTATTTCTATTATGATGAACTCCTTTAATAAATAACTCCTGAATTTTCCTGCTTTTTGCTACATCTGTCATTTGATCGTCGATGACGATTAATGAATCATAATAATCATCTAGCTCAAGGTTGTTTACAAACGTTACGTTTTGATGTTTATTTCTAATTCGGTCGTATAAACTCTGTTCTTTAGCAAAGGATATTACAATATTCGTAATTGAAGAACTGAACAATGTGCTCAAGTGTTCTAACATTTTTTCTACAAATGTCGTTTTGCCTGACATTGAGGTGCCAGCTATAACGATTGAGCAAGGATGTTTGAACTTATATTCGTTTTCATTTACATTAGTCATAATATGTTATGTTTTATTAATTACTTTTTTAAAATGTAGTTTAACAACGTCAATTTCATAACATATATCCACCTCTTTATCTGATTTCAAATATATACTTATACTATTATATGTTCCTTCAGGCACCTTGAAATATTGATCACTAAGGTGGTGAAATACACTGTCTGTATTACCAGTTTTCACAGGTATACAACGTAGTATCTTCTCATAATTACTGTTAAAGATACTTGACTCGACAATATTACTACAAATGAATATGTTAGTACTTGGATTTAAACTATTTACAATTACATTACCCTCATAACTGCTATCGTTGCTATAAAACTCACACAAACCTATTGTACTTGCCAATTGCTTGCTAAATTTTACCTCACAATTATATATTGTCACTGACACTCTATTCGTTATGTTCGAAAAATTAAATGTTATATGATCTTTATAGTCAGTTTTTTTCAATAATGGATTGTATATAAGCTACTAAGCTAGATACAGTCCTGAAGGAACTATTGGGAATTGAAAGGCTTTTAAAACTATTCGATTTAATGTCGTTTGAGCACTTTTTTAATAAAAAAATTGTTTTCGTTACAATTTGTTTTGATTTTTAGTGACAACTCGGTAAGTGAAACTTCGTATTCATGTGCCTGGATGTTAAGGTTAGATGGCAATTGTACCTTGAAATTGTTGGTGGTATTATCAGGGAAATAATTAGAACAAGAGGACGTTAGATACATATGGAAGGACATCCTTTTGAGTCAATCCATAAACTAAGAATGGGGTGTTAATGTCATTAAGCACTTATTTTAATCATTTCCTCGTTATAAAAAATATCGTCAATACAAATATTATTTTTATCTTTTATTCTATATGTAACTGGGGTGGTATTAACTACCTTACAGATCATAAATGTTTCCGAAGAAAAATTAGAATCATATCCTTTCTGAAATAAATTCTTATCTTTCACAATTCTCACTTCATCGTTCACATGAAAAAGAGTTTTGGATTTATTACGGAAAGAAATTGTTTTCTCATATAGTTTTAGCCAGATATCAAATTGATTATATTTGTTAACTTTAGATGGTTGGATACCAATACTGCGATGAATTGAGTTATTGTATGAGGTAATTACATTCTGTAAATTATTAGTGTAATTACAATTTTGTTGAAACGTAAATAGTTTAGATAATCTTAGAAATAATGTTCTATTGAAACGCTCTACTACACTACACTTCTTGTCTGAAAAATTACGAAATAAAATAATGTTAATGTCAGTTAAATACGATATTAATTTACGATTGAAGAATTCTTTCCCAAAATCAGTGCTCAGAAATTTTGGTGTATTTCCCTTACTAAATACGTATTTAAAAGCTTTTGTTACCTCTTCGGCGGATTTATTTTGAATAGGTATAGCAATGGCATATTTACTGAACACGTCAATAATGGTCAAGATAAAGTTAAAACCATCGTTCTCTCGTCTGTATTTTTTCACATCAATTAGGTCGGCTTGCCAAATATAATCTTTACCTGGAACAATAATTTGGCGGCGTCTAAACCTTCTACGTATATTTTTATGTTTAGTATAGCAATCTTCTTTTCGCAACACAGTGTGAATTTGTTTAATTGATGCTGATGGAAATGCGTCTTTTAATCTATTTATGCCTCCAAAACTCGCTGGATGTTTTGGATTTAAATAAGCGGACTGAATTAAGTTGTTAGACATGCTAACCCAATAAAGACTAAACACAGATTGACAGAGAGGTATAGTTGCAAATTTATTCTTCATTTTTATTTTACATGTTTAGATAATGATATAATAGTTTGAATATAAGGATTTCTTTTATATGTATCATGACATTTATAACAAGACAAACAATCTATTTTACATGTTTTATTAAAGGGAGAATTGTATAGCGGTATAGAGTGGACAAATTTGTCTACATATCTATCGTTACTAGTTAATTTTTTCCCAAAGGGTTGAATAATATCTTGAAACTTTTTGTGGATATTTCTATTTAGCAAAAAGTATACACAATATTGACCACATACGATCCCGCTTGGTGATTGCAATTGTTTTTTGCTTAACCTTACATTAAGATTTAATCTATTTACAAATTTTTGAAATTCTAAATTATAGTAGCTAATTGGAAATCCAAAACTATCAAAAAATTCAACATAGTTGTCTGATTTTTCTTTAAAGAATGCTAACCAATGACAGCCAGGTTTTGTAGAAGGGTCTGAATTAACAATTATGGCAAATTCTTCGTTGGGAACAAATTCCAATTTATCGCACGACAAAACGTTTACAAATTTATTACTGTCGGCAATTGTGTGTTGTAAAATATATTGTAATTGTAATGTATCCATTAGTGAGATACCACCTGTCGATACTTATCTATTTCTAAGACAGCCTGGGTATCTGAATATACAAGGCAGTGAACAGCTTCTGGTAGAGCTGTATGAAATTTTAGCTCTATACGGACACTACCTGACTTTTCCAAATGTAGAATGTTGTTCTCACTATCTGAGGGGCAAATGTCGAATGCAAAGAAAGTGTTTCCTGTACAGTAACTATATCTATTGAAGGGGAGACCAACATCTTTTCCAGCATTTTTTAAACTAGTGAAAAGCATATAGTATGCCAGTAGATACTTATTGTCTTTGAAATTTAAATTAAGGGGTCTAATGGGTGTGGGCATATTGTTAACAGAAACACCTACGTAGCTGACATCGTAGTGATAGAAATTGAATGGATTTAAGGCAAGATCTCCATTAAAACCTCTGCTAGATACGAAAGCCAAAATTACTTTACTGGGAACATTTGCTACAAAGACATTCTCCTCTACAAAAGACTGGTTCCCTTTTGGGATTGTAAAATATTTTAAACCTTTTTTTTGATAAAAATATTTTGCAATCTCTTCCTTGTCTAGGAGCTTTTGGTGGGCAACAACCAAACTTGGGTACAAAATTTCCTTTCTAATGAACAATCCTGCGTCTAAAAATTTTATTCTGGGGATAAATGTACTAGCAGCATCTTCGTCAAGAGTGGTGTTTGTACATAAAATGACAAAGTTATCAGGGGACCTAGTCAAAACAATGCTTACGTTTGTATCATTAAGAATGTAACGGCTTTGATTACCCAAGTCAATATGTAGTTTTCCTACTAACTCTACATTTTTGGATCCCTTAAATAAATCTCGTCTTTCAGAGTAACCACCATTTGCAGTATCTACCACAGACGCGTCATCTTCAGGGTTAAATAACGTACAGGACGCTTGTGACTCATAATAATCCCTACTATAAGAAAACACTACCTCGAAATAAGCTTTATAAGGATACAAATTATTCGTTGTAGATACAATTTGATTGTTTACATATACCTCACATTGAAGAAACAAAGAATGAAATGTGTTATTGGTGACGCTAATGTCTATTTCTTGAGGTATGGGATCACCATTGTTTTGTTCCAAACGTACACATAGAGTTAAAAAATGATCCCCAAGATTCAGGTAGTGGCTGCTATTACCCATTATTTTAAATTCTAATTTTGCATCAGAGTCCTGGATGTTCACGACAGGTTTAAATTCAGCATAGAAACTCGATTCTACAGTTGTATCTATTGAGAAAAATGTAAATTAACCGTCAGTAAATTAGTGTAGAAAATATAAAGTAACTTACCTGTTAATAATGATGAAAATAAGTCTGCCTGATCACGAATCGCTGGTTGAGATGATGTGTGGAGTAAAGACATTATGACAGTATGTCTATTTTATTTCTCCTGATACCCTTCTTTAAAACTGGTGGTTTTATTCTCTGAATTTTTTCTTCTTCTTTTCGTTATGGTCAAATGTGGAAGTCAACAACTTCCTTTTTCTTACTTTCCCAGAACCTTTTTGGTTAACTGAAGAAATAATATTCTTTCCAATTTCCTTTGCTAAATTAATTCCATTTGTTTTAATGGCTTGCTTTATGGATGTTCCACAGAGCACATCTGATGCTGTTTTAATCGCCGCTCGTTTTGCGCTAGCAATGACATGTTTTTTGATGACTGGCAATACATATCTTGCCATTGTAGAGAACAAACCCCCTCCTCTTTGTACCCTAGAACTAACGCTATAAGGTGTCCCCTTATGAATTTGGGATTGAAGAGTCTCTAAATAATGACCGTCGGAAAAAGTATATATGGATTTCATTTTAAAAATGTAATTATTTTGTTTATTTATGTTAAGCAATGTAATTGTTAAATGTAAATGAAGAGTTATTCTGTACTTCAAAAGTATTTATAGGGAAATAATAAGTGGAAACAGTTTATTGTGTTACTCCTCGTTATAAACTTTATGTAGAAACGTTTTGGTAAATAATGGTTGTTTTGTAATGGCATGGATAACAAAACTGAGCTATTTTAATACTATAAAATAATAATACACATTTAGAATTAGATGATTAAATTAGATCCTGAAAGCATTTTTACTGATTTGACAAAATTTGTTTTACTGTAGAGGGTGAAATATTAATGTCTAATGAATCTTTTACGGCTGTATTTAAAGTTTGTAAAGCCAGAAAAGGCTCATTAGTCGATAACAACGTTTTTGGGGTAATAGACTGGAAATTAAGAACAGGTGGTGTAAATGACGATGACGACTGTTGTGTAATCTTTTGTCGTTGGTTTACACTATAGCACACTACATCCTTATCTTTAGATGTAGTTAGTGTTAGCTCTGTGTGAATAGTGATTGGTTTGTAATCAATTTTTATTTTCTTTTCTACATGGTTTGTTCAGGATTGAAGGGTATTGGTGATATTCCGAGCTAACAACCACTTTTATTTTCATTTTGCTTTGGAGCTCAGTTGTCGACTGACACATTGTAGATGACATGAATCATTTATATTATACTGTATTTTTTTTTTGTAATTTATTTATTTTTTAATGACCTAAATACCTAAAAGATGTTGTATTTCAAGATTTGTAAATCTGTTGAAATCCATATGTCTAGACGCTTTACTTTTATAACTTTCTCATAAAACTTTTATGTTCTTTATAGGTTAAGTCTTCATATTAAATATGATGTGTGAACTATTCATAACTTACTTCCCATGAATACAGATGTTTAGTACTAGAGCGAATTTTTCACCCCATTAAATTTTTTTTTTAAAATTATTTTCCAATATATAAAAAGCATCTGCCATGACAGGCAACGCCTGTCATGGCGGATGCTTTTTATAATCATCATATATATATATATTCTTAGACTTAAATAAATTTACCAACCTCTGGTGATATCGTGCATCGGTATACTATGCATGTTTATATAAAACTATCACCATACATAGTAATTATTTCCATACAAAGTCATTAGGTAAGTCATAACATACCATACAAAGTCACACTAAATGTCAAAAAATCCTCCATACAAAAGTCATGTGTATGCCATACAAATTAATTGGCACCCATTATAATAACATCAAAACAAAAATAGAAATTTACATAAGATGATTATTTTGTGATGGAAATGATTGGCGAAAGGGAAGAATTCGTAATGATCGTAATGTCCGTATTATAATTAGCACTTCAAAACTCCTAATCTAAATTGGGTCTGCAATATCGGCAAACATTTAGCATTTTATTACCCCCCCCCCCGATCTCCTTTAAAAATATTTATTCGTAAGTTGTTCTCATGGGATTTGTACGTTTTCCAAAATACCAGGGGGAATCTTAGTTTTCTGATTTTAAATGGTAGCTTTTTGGTAACTTTTTGAGCTGTTTATTAAAAATGGAGTCTTTCATTGTCTCCTGTATTTGATGCTACAATCAGTTTATTGTTGTGGTTTAGTAAATCCCTTTTTTATCAGAAAGTTGGAACTGCAGATAATTTTTCCAACCGCTGTAGAAAATTTATATTTATATTTATTTATTTATATTTATATTTATATTTATATTTAATCAATTTATATTTAAATTTATATTTAATAAATTTATATTTAAATTTATATTTAATCAATTTATATTTAAATTTATATTTAATAAATTTATGTTTAAATTTATATTTAATAAATTTATATTTAAATTTATATTTAATAAATTTATATTTAAGTATATTTAAATTATTGTATTTACAACTTTAATATAATAACCTAAAGGAAATAAAGATGATTTTTTCGTAATTTATCACTGAGGTTGGTGGTCTGCTGAATATTTCTTGAGTGCTAGGTTCGCCCTTTAGTTGGGTTCACTAGTAATTGATAATTACAATTAAGGTTAATAAAAAATCAATTTTTTTGAACATGAACAGAGTGTAGACTGAAAATAACCATTACCCAATTTTAAATGTTTTTCACATTCCTGCCCCGAAACTGGAAACAGCCTAGCGATCATATCCAAAATGACTTTAGTACAGGGCAGTAAGGCGTGACATAGCTTTCACAGGTTAAAACCAATTTTAACACACACCGGACAGGCGACAAATCTAACCCTATGGAAACTAATTTAGTACATAAAGGATAGCATCCATACCTATCTGTACAGAAGAAGTGATCTGGTTTTGAAAATAACAATAGCTGGTAACTAAGAATACGCCCATCTTACTTTCTTATATATTGTTTTCAATAATGTACCCCAACGCATACCTTCATGTGCTAAATTATAGTACATCGAGGTATGTGTTGGGAAACATTATTGAAAACATTAATAAGAAGTTTAAACTAAAAGGTCTTCGGTGGATCCTTCTCTACTAACAAAAGTCTCGTAACAAAGTAGAGAGTCTTCTGTGACAGTAAACTAATGTTTTAGCGTTGGAGGGGCTGGGCTTGAGTGAGTTTGGTTAAAAGTGTTTTCAGTGTTAATTTGTACGATTTGAATAATGGATACTTCAAAGGACCGGGAGTTGAGAAGAGGTGATCTGGTGACCCTAGCGAACAGTGAAAATCCAACTATTTTTGGCCACGTTGTGTCGGATTATGACGAGGGTGTTAGTGTTGAAGTAGCTTGGCACACTCAGCCTTCAACGAGACAAGTCTACTCAAAATGTTTTCCAAAGTGGCAACTATCTGACCGTGCTTTTCATCCTGGAGATTTTGTTCGACAAATCAGCGATAACAAAATCGGATACATCCAGAACGTCCACAAGACGGTGACTGCAAAATTATTATTAGGAATACGAGATGAGGTGGTAGTGGTCAATGTTCCTGCAAGTAGGTTGTACAATCCTAAAATATTGAGTGACGGAGACCATATTTTGTGCGACATGTGGGTAGGCCAATGTATCAAAGTCAACCGGATAGTCAAATTAGAATATCCGTGCTCGGAAGATCAGCGATATGAAAAGAAGACAATTTGGATCACCTGGGACGACCTTGAAAATCATTCTGTCGAAAAGGATGACTTTGGAAGACATACAATGTTCTACGTCGGATTGAAGCTTGGAGACAGAAAGTGGAAGGATTTCTCGCCACTGCCAAATATGTCAAAAGAAGAATTCCTCAGTTCCACAATCATAAGGATTTCCATACAACAAGTATATTGCATTTTTTCATAGGCAGACACTCGAGGCAGGCTAACTGTTTTCAGAATTTGTCAATCACTAATGTAAAAGACTTTACATTTAGTTCAAAAATCCTAGCCAAATCTCGAAAACCTGAAACTTTTAGGAAAAAGATATACTGTCGTAACCATTAGTTCTGACATTAGTAGTAATCAAAAGTAAAATCGAATCGGATTTGATTTAGATTCAGATTAAAGAAAATGGATCAAATCCAACATAGCTTTTGAGTGCTCTGATTAAAATAATTTGACAACTATGACGATTCAATAACAAAAGTAATGATATTCCACAGCTTAGCCAAGGTGACTGAAATTGTCATGGTAATTGTTCCCATAACAATTTCACTCACCTTGAGCTTTAATACTACAACCGGCGATTTTCTAACCAAAATCTTTCTAATCCGAATCTAAATCGTCCCAGGAGACGATTCAAAAAATTCCGATGAGAACGATACGATTTTCTTGTTCGCGCATGAGCAGACACCGTTTTGATGCAAAAAAGTAAATCAAATCGGATTCGATTCTACTTTTGATTACTACTATTGATTCAAATTCTGACTACATTTTTGCTCCTCTCTGATTGGTCCAAATTTTTTGAAATTAGCCAATGAAATTGCAGATTTCATTTACATAAATCTATATGATTTCCAAAATGCATTTTAAGGGGTAGAATTTAATGAAGCAAATACCGTGAATAGCGAAATAGTATGGATGAATACCAAATCTGAATCTCATTGCAATTTCATTCGTATGAATATAGTTGAGTTGTTGGAAGTATACTTGTGAATTAAAACTTTGGAATAAGTCTTATTTGTTATACATTATCAGACATTATTTGGAAGGTATAGTCTTCGTAAACAGAGAACCGAGATACGAAAGAGTACGTTTTAAGACATAATTTGAGAAATGTTGCCTGGATACTATAAAAGGAAGTTGCTGTAAAGGAAGTCGGATGTAATCTAATCTACTATATGTTCTTCAAGATCTAAAAAACTGTAACTGGGGCTCAGTGAATAAACTGCCTGTACTTGTCACCTTGTCAGTCAGTCAAATATGCTGAAGCGCTAGAATATAATTATATAATCAAATTCTCCTGGTATTTGTTTTGAGGGTGTCTACAGGTCTAAATAACCCGATAGGTTAAGCCAAAATCCTTTAGGTAGGGCCAAACTCTCAGTCAAAGTAGGGCCGCAAATGAGGCATAACTTCTCTCTCTTCCCTACTTTATTTATGCAAAACTGATTTTTCAAAAATCGATTTCAATCTTACACAAACTGGTTTGAATATGCAAAACAACATCTTGAAAACATGCATGAGTTGTGTTGGATTGAGTTTCCAATGTGCTAGAACGGGTTTCCAAAGTGTTGGAGTGGAAAACAGCATCAAAACAGTATCAAAAATTAATTTGTTCACAGTCGAGGACTGATTTTAGACAGTGGTACCTCGTTGCCAGTGTTGGCGTTGTTGAACATTGGTAACAATTCATCTCTTACCACTTACCACCGGCAACACCCTCATCAATGACTTTACCACTTATCGTATAATAAATTAATGTCCTACCGGTCCATATTTTACGGATATAATAAACCTAGCCTAAATCAACGAAGAGCCATCTACCTTTTGTTGGCAGAATTGTTAGTAAAGAAGGCTCAGCTATAACAATCTGCTTATTGTCATTTGGCTCCGCCTCCCCCCACTCTGCACCTATCAGTAGTCTAGCCATCCAACTACTCCGCCTTTTTCACACCTTAAAACCAATCAATATTCTAGCCAGCCAACATATGTTCGTTAAGTCTAGTTGCTTGTTCTTCGTCCCAGCCTATCATATTTTAGTCGCATATTTCAAATTCGACCACACCTATTGCTAGTTTAGATGAGCGAACCGATCCGAGCCACTGGCCTCTAATCCATGCAATAACATATAGAGCCAGCCGAAACCAAACCCTCTTGACGACCTGATAATTTTAATAAAAACGAAAAAAGGGTCGTATTGCAATTTTATTATTTTTGCAACCCATTTCAGCTAACCTCTCAGAATTTCCAAGTTCGCGTTATAAAAATGTCCACTTTAGAAGCATTTTAATACCTAGTAATTTTTATTTGGTGGTCGGACACCAATTATGACAACCCGCGGATATAACCAAATTCTATCATTCCATAGAGTATTTAGAAAGTTCAATTGTTCAATTTAGTTTATTTCATGTATATTAATAGGTGAGAGTGAATTGGATCAAAGAGGTGGTGCAGGATAAAAACGGTCTTTATTATGAGTCTGCCGCTGTTCTACTGTAGTAACAGCAAACTCATTATAATTTGAGGGGAATGTGAATGTAATGTTGTATGTGTATTACTAAATATTATAATAATAATATAATATAAAATATGAATTATGATTCAATGTATCTCGGGGTTAGGTTTCGTGCTTGCCCAATCAATCCAATTGCCAATAGACTTCCGTAGTATAGTTTAAAGTAGCACAATTTAATATGACAGTTACTTAATTGACAAAGATCAGAATTGAATTTAGAATATAAGAAATACTGGAGAAGACGAGGTTCTCAGTGTTGGTGCAATGGCTGACCGAATGGATGTGTAGGCTGAAGCTGAGCAGCATGTCGACTACTACGACAATTTGTATTTCCTTTGCTGGAAGGAATGTTAGGGTGGAGGGAACGGCGCACTAGACTGTTCGCTCCTTTTAGTGTATGAATTGTGGGGAGCTCTGCTCTCTAATATTCTCCTCCCTCGAACGAGGACATCTTAGGATGGACGACGTGAAAAATCTGTAGTGTAGACTTCAGAAATAAATTGCATGGGTTTATAATTAAATCAAGTATTTCAATCAATTTGGTTAAGTCATCACATTGTAATGTTACTTTTTAGACATAATTTAGAAATGTAAATCAATCAGATTTTAACTTTTGAAACAGAAAACAAAATAATTTGGTATTTAATATTTAGAGATAGTTAATTAGAAACAAAAAGAATATTATTGTCAGTTAGTTCAGATGTTTGTCACAATGGTAGCAATCAGATAGTCATTAACGTATAGAAAGGTCAACATTGGTGTTTCGTGCTGTTTCTGGAATTGATGGTATATATGACCAAATAATACGGTACAATATACGTTTCACAGCTTTATTGACTTGAGGATGTTGTTTCTGAAATGACAATGAACTAGAACATTGATTAATCTGTCTGTGTGTTAGTTTTTGTTTAGTAATTGTGCTGTAAGAGAGAAAGTAACATTAACCTAGAGATAAAGATAGGACTATAGCTAATTTTAACTTTAGTATTAGTAGCTGAATAGTAACGAAATACAAACACACGATAGATAGGATTTTAATTTTAAGGTAGCCGAATCGAAAGATTTTATGATATAAAGTAAACAATTATTTTTAAATTAATTAGTCAATAATGACATTGTCGAGGAAATAATTAGTCAAGTGTATGAGCCTAGTTCCTGACATTTATGTAAGTCGGGATGAACATTAATGTTCAACCCGCACCTAAAAACATAATTAGTATTTGAATTTAATTTTCATCAAAATATTCATTGTTCATATTAGAGGTCGGATGCATTATCCTACTCTGGGTGCGAGTGGTTTATACCAGCTGCACTACCTGTGAGAAATGCTACAGGATTTTTAATCTATCTATCTGTGCGAGTGATTTACTACTATCAGCTGCACTACCTATGAAGGGTTAAACCGTTATAGGATTTTAACTATTTATATGTGCGAGTGATTTACTATTATCAACTGCACTACCTATGAAGGACTAGGCCGTTATAGGATTTTTATACAATAATACAATTTATACAGAAATCCATTCTAAATTGCATTGGTTGTCGTGAGAGACTAAATCTTCCTTTCCAATATATTCATATATGATGATAATATTATAGCAATTGGGTGCATGTACCTAAAATCTAGCATGTTAATTTTATGTACTAATTAATAGTTATGTGAGAATTAAGATGAAAAATAGGGATGCATTTCCCAGCTATGATTGTTTGATTTACCACTAACACCATCCTGAGAATTATGTAGATCTTCTGTTAGTGTTTCTGCTTGATTTGATATGTTGTCTCTCTGCTGCGAAGAAGACCAAGTAGTACGGTTATTGTTGTGTTGTGACGATGACCAAGTAGTACGGTCATTGTTGTGTTGTGACAATGACCAAGTATTACGGTCATGATAGTGATGGGGAGTCGGAGCTGCACAAGAATTACGGTCGTTTGAAGCCTGAGAAGTCGAAGGTTGAGAATTATAGTAGTAGTTTTCGTTCGCTGATGTTGGCCAAGTATTACGGCCATCATCATGAACGAGTGTCATCATAACTCCATGTGTATTTGGACAATCTGGAGTAGCATGCCCAAAGCCGGTGCATTTTCTGCATTTTACATCGTAATTCGGATTGTTAGCGGGTTGACGAGAGTTTGATGATGAGTGAGCACCTCTGTTTGACTGTTGTCTCGAGTTATTATTACGCTCGTCTCTGTTGGTGTTAGAATTAGAATGATTAGTACTATTATTTTGTATATTATTAGGATTAGGATTATTATGATTGTTACGAAAATAGCCATTGTTATTATTATAACAACGACGAGAATTGAATCGCCCTTTGAAGCTTTCTTCGGAGTCGAAGGAAGTATTTTCTTCTCCATGAGGATTTACATGGTTCTGAGGGTGGTCTGAGGAATTTTGTTCTCGAAAGCGCTTATCTGCTTCTTGCTTGGTTGCTGGAGGAAGGCCTGCTTTATACCTTTCTGCGTCCTGTAAGTTTTTTAATGCAACCTTAGCGGCAGCAATGAGGTCATCGGCCGTGAGATATTCAACGTGGCTGACTGCCAATCGTAGTCGAGGAATAAAGCCATCTCTTGCTCGGTTGACGGAGACTTCCATGACTTCATTTGGATTTATTTGTTGAGCCAAGGTGATCATGTCGTAGACATATGTCTCGACAGCTTCATTGGATTGCTGGCGTCTTGTGTACAGAGTTCTTTTTCTTTCGTTCTGAATAGTTGGTGAGTCGTATTTTGCATTAAATATGTCTCGGAATTCATCCCATGTCGCTATCTGATTCTTGATTAGGTCGTACCACTGCTCATTTTCTTTAGCTAGAATACTCGGAATTAGATTAAACCATCTATTTCGTTCATAATGCTGAGCTTGGAAATAAATTTCCACATCATTTAAATAGTTATTAGCTGTGGTAGTTTTAGGATTGTATTGTGGTATCTTTAGGTTAGGATTAGGAGCATTTATGATAAATTGTCTGTCTCTTTGTAGAGGCTGAATGTCTAGACGATTTTGAATGTGACCTGGCTGTTGGATTTGATTAGCTACTGGTTGTGCGTTATTGTTACGTACTAATACTTCAACTGCTTGAGCAAGATATCTATCTAGCATTTGTCTACGCTCTTGTGGAATGATGGCTTGCAGTTCTTCAGGTAAATCAGGTAAATTATCCATACTGTGATTAGAACTATTAGAATAACTGACAAAAATATCTGGTGTAGTTGGACGAGAGTCCGAAGTAAAGATTGTAGAAGCGTTTTCCCAAAGTATTTCTGGATTCAGAAATGCAGGTTCGATAGGAATATTATTAGCTGGTTGAATATTATTATCTACATTAACTGCGTTACCTAGCTCTAACCTCTCTCTATGTCCTCTTTCTACGCTTCTATCCCTCTCCATGCAAAGTTATCTAAATAATTGAGATAATTATTCAAATGTGGAGTGGAGACAGCAAGGTAGGTAAAAGACAAGATAAATTGTTAAAACTTTGTTGAAATATATTATACTAGTAAGTAGGTAAGTTTTAAATAAAGTAAATGAAAACTATTGACTGTGATAATAATATTGTAATATCGTCTCCATACACAATGATTGGAAAAATGAATACTAAAATAGCATTGAAACAAAATGTTCGATAGATAACGTATGTAGGCGAGAGGTAATTATGCTGATTAACAGATAGGTCTGGAATGTTCTGAAAGTTCGAGGTCATTAGAAGGAAGGTAGGCGTTTTTAAGAAAAATGTCTGCCAAGTAATACGGCAAGCTTAGGTAGGTAGGGGTTACTTGAGACAAATAGTTTAGAAAAATTTTGTTAGATTTTTTGAAAATGAATGATATATTAGTTAATTTCACTGAACTGCACTGAATAAAATCTGTATCCGTTCATCACACAATAGAAAAGTGTAGTTGATAAGTCGGATGTATTTTGCAAAAACAATCGAGAATTGAATAAGTGTTCGACACCGATACAGATTTTGTATTCAGTCATTGTCATAGGCAATTCTTTTGGAAAAATTTTGACAAAACCATACGTAATGAAATCAGGGTGAATTAATTCTGACAGAGAAATAGGTACCATGCTAGATTATATTATATTGTGTTATTTACCGTTTTAGTTCGATGTTTTGTAGTAGACATTGAATAGCCAAGTGTTCCAGCTCGATGAAAATTGGAGATCCAGTAAGTCAACTAATACGACTTATTTTGATGATATAGGATAAGTCAAGTATTGCGACTTATGTCGATGGATGATGAAGGATACCGTAAGTCAACTAGTGCGACTTTGCGACAGATGACGATAACGAAGACAAGTCAACTAGTACGACTTGTAGTAGTAGTAAAGATGAATCTTCGTTTTTCTTCAATTTTTTTCACTGAAGACGTCTTGACAATGGAGAGATTGAAAGCAATTTTAGCGTTGGGTGTCACTTTATTATGAGTCTGCCGCTGTTCTACTGTAGTAACAGCAAACTCATTATAATTTGAGGGGAATGTGAATGTAATGTTGTATGTGTATTACTAAATATTATAATAATAATATAATATAAAATATGAATTATGATTCAATGTATCTCGGGGTTAGGTTTCGTGCTTGCCCAATCAATCCAATTGCCAATAGACTTCCGTAGTATAGTTTAAAGTAGCACAATTTAATATGACAGTTACTTAATTGACAAAGATCAGAATTGAATTTAGAATATAAGAAATACTGGAGAAGACGAGGTTCTCAGTGTTGGTGCAATGGCTGACCGAATGGATGTGTAGGCTGAAGCTGAGCAGCATGTCGACTACTACGACAATTTGTATTTCCTTTGCTGGAAGGAATGTTAGGGTGGAGGGAACGGCGCACTAGACTGTTCGCTCCTTTTAGTGTATGAATTGTGGGGAGCTCTGCTCTCTAATAGTATGAGATGCAGACCAAGACCAAAGCATTGTCTTAACGAAGCTGACTTGCAGCAAAACTTCACTCGACGATTGAAGCCGTTTGAAAATTTAAGTGTACATCTAGGATCAATACGGAATTTAAAGCTGAAGGATGACATGATTGTCGTCCAAGAAAATCTGTGGGCAATGCACCCTAAGAATTCTCACGAGGAATTTAAGGATCACAACATCATCAACGATGTATTAGAGGATAACACGACTGTCCTTGTGCAAGTCGTCGACATGACGTCTCTACTCCAAGTCATTTGGCTAAAGGTATAATCAATATTTAATGCGCACATGTGATACCTATTTAACTAATTAATTATCTAGGATGGAGTGGTAACACTAATTAGCCCGTGCGAGCTTGACGACTTCTTGGAAAGCCCTAGTCTCTACCCGGGTCTTCATGTAACTTTATCCAGTTCTAGTTCTAACAAAGGAATTTTAAAAACGGTGAATTTTGAGGATTATATGGTGGTTGTGGCAGTGCAAGATAAGTCTAGTGGACATTGGACCGAGTTTGAAGAGTCCCTGTATGAAGTTAAAGAAAGCCTTGAGACCGGAGCCGGGGCTGTCATCGTCTTTCCCTCAACCAACAAAAAACCCATTTTGGCTTTCATTTTGTACACGTCGTCGGACGGATCGGTAATTATCATCTAGCGCTTACTTAAGGTGGGATCAAGATACTAAAATATAGACGCAACGGCCAACGGTCCGCCACCTTGTGCTACATCACAAGGCCGTCGACCGAAAGTCGGTTTTTGGGTTTATACGGTCCCATGTTAACCTTATAATAGTTAATATAGTAGGGTTTTCCCCGCTACCTTCGTAGATTTGCGTAGATTCGTATAAGTGTAAACGACCAGTTTCAATTTATAGAGAATTTTTTCAATTTTCGTCAGCGCGAACTATATCCACCAGTCCTGATTGAGTACTCTCTCCACTCTACGCAAAGAAAAGTACTCAGCTCTGGGGCGTGTTGTAGTTTTGAGTATTTTCCCATAGAAATATTATTATTTCTACTATTTGTTGCCCATGTGTGTGGTGCCATTGATTGCCTTCATTAATTAAATTATTATTTTGAGTTGTTACTCGAACTCCACAACCAGATTGGCATGTCCAGTATTGGATATTTCCTGTCTTGCTATTGTTTGCATTTATATATATTATATCGTTAAACACTATCAAGTTATTCCCTTTTTTCCTTTTAAATAATAAAATTTTGCACTTTCCATCGAATTTTTATGAACTAGCTCAAAAATAGAGAAGAAATATGGGTAGAATCGCAGTGGTGGTTACAAACTTTGTTAGCAAAAGCAACGCGCGCTAAAAGTTATGCTTGTACATAATTATAATTTATGCAGTATTTTCTAGTTAGGAGACTGACCTAGCGATATTTAAAATCCCGCTAAACAAGGTGACTTTGTTTTCGAAAATAAACGCCAGGTCTAGTTAGTGATAAGGGGGTTCCCTTTACAATTTTCGTCTCAGCGCCACTATAACAGGAAAGTGGAGAACAAGTTGGAGGCAGATTTTGTCTCCCGGAGCCAAAATTTTGGGCCACAGTCTTTTAACTCATTCAACTGATTTACAACGTAAATCGCAAAGTTCGAATGAGTATAAATATTTTAACTAAGTATTTTCCATTGCATTGATAATTAATTTTCATTCAATATAACATCTCATTTTCCAATGCATAATATATTACAAAGTAGCAACTAATAATTCTAGTAAAGTATACTGTCAAGTATGATATACTAGTTGAATCCTAGCACATAAATTGTGCTAGAAAATGTTGAAATCAGTAAATTTCTAGCGACTGCGCATTGGCCCGAATATCATAGACCGTTGATTGGACTCTACTGATAGCCTAGTCCTTGCTCATTAATTACAAAATATTACCCTTACTCATTAATTACAAAATATTACGGACATAGATACAAACATTTATTCAAGAATAATGAAAGAATCCCATGCGCATGCCCCACTTTATGCTTATGTAGAGTAAAGATGCGTGATCTATGGTGTACAAAGCAACTGGACATTTACCATTTTACCACATTTACATTCATTGTAAATTGGTTGACTTATGCATACATTACACCATTGCTGTCACATAGACATTATAGAATCTCCATACAATGTGAAAGAGAAGCAAGTGTTTAGGCATGCACAAGAAGGGGGCACAAGCACAACACTTTCACAAACCCTATGCAACTTATTCTTTACCTGCTCCCGATGTCTTCGTCTTTTTCTAAAATTAACCCTTTCTCGGCTTACGGCAAACTAACACACACCCTTTAAAACATTTATATTTTAGCGCCCATCCAGCCAAGGATATATAATTGCATGACAGATCAGACAATTTAATAAGCCACTTGACTACCAAGTTGGTCATAAGCAAAGCAAAAATTTTTTCGCAAAGTCCCTAAGAATCTGAGACGACTGGTCCTACACACAAATAGTAAATTTAAAAACCTACAGCAAGCCGTAACAGAAGCTCGCCTGAGTAAAGGGGACCGTGTGCACATTTTGGTCGTAATCTAACAATAATAGAAATAAATTTATTTTGATCAAAATATATCAAATCAAAATTGATTGATATCGATTATCATAATCAACAGAAAATCAAAATAGATAATTGTTGACTATGAAAATCAACAGAAAATCAAAATAGATAATGGTTGACTATGAAAATCAACAGAAAATCAAAATTGATTAATATTAAGTATTAAAATCAACAGAAAATCAAAATTGATTAATATTAAGTATTAAAATCAACCGAAAATCAAAATTGATTAATATTGAGTATGAAAATCAACAGAAAATCAAAACTGATTAATGTTGACTATGAAAATCAACAGAAAATCAAAATTGATTAATATTAAGTATTAAAATCAACAGAAAATCAAAATTGATTAATATTAAGTATTAAAATCAACCGAAAATCAAAATTGATTAATATTGAGTATGAAAATCAACAGAAAATCAAAACTGATTAATGTTGACTATGAAAATCAACAGAAAACCAAAATTGATTAATTTTGACTATGAAAATCAACAGATATTCAATCTTGATTGATTATGAGTATTAAAATCTACAGAAAATTAAAATCAGTTAATAATGATTATCAAAATTTAAAGCAAATCAAAAAATGGAAATTTGACTATAAAATGGAATAAAAAGCCAAAATAGATTTTTTTCCATCGTCTAATAGTTATTTTCCGGTTTAATTTGCTTTATTATAAAATCTCAAATTTGGTAGAAGCGGATTGAAATATTTTATACTATCCGCTAACAATTTATAGGAAACGCCATTGAACTTTTTAATGTCCATTTGATGCCAAATTTTCACTTTGACTATCAAAATGAATACAAAGTGAGCGCGCGGTATCTCAGCAACCAATGAACCGATTTACCCCCAATTCAATAGGGATCGTCAGTAGTTCATAGGCATTGTTTTTGCCAAAATTGGTCAATATCCACCAATGCTTTCGAAAGTTATAGTGGCGACGGACGTACGGACGTACAGACGTACCGACGTACGGACAGACTGTGCGGTTCTATAAGCTCGCTTACTCAGGCGAGCTAAAAGATTCACCGATACTTTCTTCATCGTATCCTTATTGAAAATTTCACACTTTCAACTTTGTTGTCTAAGATTTTTAGTTTTTAACTTAACATTTTGACCAAAAAATCAAGTTTCAATTTTCAAACTGCGGTATCTTAGAAAACAAAGTCGAAAGTGTGACATTTTCAATAAGGAAACGATGAAGAAAGTTTCGATGTATCTTTTTCAAATTAACTATGTGTGTGTAGGATAAGTCGTCTCAGATCCTTAGGGACTTTGCTAAAAAAAGTTGCGGGCAAATTTGATAGTCAGTGTAACTAGAGCTGTAACTAGGAATACGCTGACCTTAATTGGATCCAAAAATGCAGATGTCTAAATCCGTCTATTGTCTATGTGTAAACTGACAAAGAGATTGCAGGTTTTATTATAAATGTTTATTACCCTCCAGACCGTCCAAAACGAGTATTATCGGTGGGCTAATACTTGGTGGAAGTAGATTCTCATACAGTGTAAAGATATCCACTTAAGCTCAAACTATACTTCCCGTTTCATCGTCACGTACGTTTGGTGACGTCAAAATGACGTCACTACAGTGATTTAAAAATATCTTGAAATGTGATATGACGTCATTTTGACGTCACCAAACGTGAAGTGAACGATGAAACGGGAAGTATAGTTCGGGCTGTATTGTGTTGCATAGATAAATAATGGAGGGCGTTAGTGAGGTATAGAAGATGGGACAATTCTTTGTTTTTGTTGAAGCCACTAAGCCACTGCCCACAAGTTGAATCAAATGTGTTGATTGGTTTAGCGGATCAGGTGACTTGTACCAAGTGTGCTGATCGGCTAGGTCATTGCTTGGCTTGTCATGTAAAAAAATAGCGGCAAAAGAGTAAAACAGTGTCTATTTTTAGTTTAATAATGTTCCTTAAATCATTCTGATATCGAACGAGGTATTAAACGATTTTTTAGGACGAGTATAACGGAAGTTACGTCAATTTTTAGCTCGCCTGAATAAGGCAGCTTATAGAATCGCACTGTCTGTCCGTCCGTCCGTCCGGACCCACGATAACTTTCGAACGCATTGACCGAAGGTGACCAAATTACGCATAAACAATGCCTATGGACTAGTGACGAACCCTATTGATTTTGGTTCAAATCGGTCCATAAGTTGCTGAGATACCGCGCGCTCACTTTGTCTTTATTTGATAGTCAAAGCAGAAAATGGGCCATAAAAATTTCAATTGTGTTTCCTATTAATTGTTAGCGGGATGGTATAAACTATATCATGCTAATTTTTAACTCCGCTTCTACCAAATTTAAGATTTTATATCAACGTAAATAAAACTGCAAAATAACCATCATAGGACGAAAATAAATCAATTTCTCATTTCTATTCAAATTGATAGTCAAATTTCCATTTTTCGATTTCTTTTTAATTTTGATAGTCATTATTAACCAAATTTAAGTTTCTGTTGATTTTAATACTCATAATCAATCAAAGTAGATTTTCTGCTGATTTTCATATTAAACATTAATGTGCTTTGATTTTCTGTTGATTTTTATAGTTAACATTAATGTGCTTTGATTTTCTGTTGATTTTTATAGTTAACATTAATGTGCTTTGATTTTCTGTTGATTTTCTTAATCAACATTAATCAATTTTGATTTTCTGTTGATTTTCATAGTCAGCATTAATCAATTTTGATTTTCCATTGATTTTTATAGTCAATAATAATGTAATTTGATTTTCTTTTGAATTTTACAGTCAACATTGATCTACTTTAATTTTCTGTTGATTTTTATGGTCAACATTAATGTACTTTGATTTTACGTTGATTTTTATAGTCAACATTAATGTACTTTAATTTTCGGTTGATTTTGATTGTCAACATTAATCAATTTTGATTTTTGGTTGATTTTCATTGTCAACATTAATCAATTTTGATTTTCGATTGATTTTCGTGGTCAACAATTTTATCAATTTTGATTTTATGTTGATATTTCAAATGATATAGCTCCCGTTTCCTTATAATTTCAATGTCTGAATTTTTAATATGTCGTAGATACATATATAAAGACTCATTTCTGAAACTTTGATCAAAATCCGTACGCTCGGTTTGGTGTAACGTGCGAGTACTTTTCGCTACCAAAATGTGTACACGGTAAACTTTACTCAGGCGAGCTTCTGTTACGGCTTGCTGTAGGTTTTATGATTTTACCCCCTTCCCCTGTTAGGGGATGACTGCAACCTACTTAATAGTGTTCCTTAAATCATTCTGATATCGAACGAGGTATTAAACGATTTTTTAGGACAAATATAACGGAAGTTACGCCAATTTTAGCTCGCCTGAGTAAGCGAGCTTATAGAACCGCACAGTCTGTCCGTCCGTCCGTCCGTCCGTTCGTCCGTCCGTCCGTTCGTCCGTCCGTCCGTTCGTCCGTACCCACGATAACTTTCGAAAGCAATGACGGATATAGACCAAACTTGGCAAAAACAATGCCTATGGACCACTGACGATCCCTATTGATTTTGGGGTAAATCGGTCCATAGGTTGCTGAGATACCGCGCGCTCACTTTGTCTTCATTTTGATAGTTAAAGTGAAAAATGGGCATTGAAAATTGTAATACCGTTTCCTATAGATTGTTAGCGGGATGGTATAAACTATATCATGCCGCTTCTACTAAAACTGAAATTATATAGTAAAATAACAAAACCGGAAAATTACCTTTAAAAGTAAAATAACGAATCTGTTTCAAGTTTGTCTTGAATTTAACAGTCAATATTAATATATTTTCATTATGTATTGACTTTGATAGTCAATATTAATATATTTTCATTATGTATTGACTTTAATAGTCAATATTAATATATTTTCATTATGTATTGACTTTGATAGTCAATATTAATATATTTTCATTATGTATTGACTTTGATAGTCAATATTAATATATTTTCATTATGTATTGACTTTAATAGTCAATATTAATATATTTTCATTATGTATTGACTTTGATAGTCAATATTAATATATTTTCATTATGTATTGACTTTGATAGTCAATATTAATATATTTTCATTATGTATTGACTTTGATAGTCAATATTAATATATTTTCATTATGTATTGACTTTGATAGTCAATATTAATATATTTTCATTATGTATTGACTTTAATAGTCAATATTAATATATTTTCATTATGTATTGACTTTGATAGTCAATATTAATATATTTTCATTATGTATTGACTTTGATAGTCAATATTAATATATTTTCATTATGTATTGACTTTGATAGTCAATATTAATATATTTTCATTATGTATTGACTTTGATAGTCAATATTAATATATTTTCATTATGTATTGACTTTGATAGTCAATATTAATATATTTTCATTATGTATTGACTTTGATAGTCAATATTAATATATTTTCATTATGTATTGACTTTGATAGTCAATATTAATATATTTTCATTATGTATTGACTTTGATAGTCAATATTAATATATTTTTATTATGTTTTGACTACTTTGATAGTCAATATTAATATATTTTCTCATGCATTGATCTTGATAGTCGTTATTAATATATTCTGATTTGTATTGATTTTGATAGTCAATATTAATAGATTTTCTTATGCATTGATCTTGATAGTCGTTATTAATATATTCTGATTTGTATTGATTTTGATAGTCAAGTCAATATTAATATCAATCAATTTTGACTTTCTGTTGATTTTCATAGTCAACATTTATCAATTTTGATTTTCTGTTGACTTTCATAGTCAACATTAATCAATTTTGATTTTCTATTGATTTTCATTGTCAACATTAATCAATTTTGATTTTCTGTTGATTTTCATATTCAAAATTTATCAATTTAGATTTTCTGTTAATTTTCATATTCAAAATTTATCAATTTTGATTTTCTGTTAATTTTCATATTCACAATTAATCAATTTTGATTTTCTGTTGATTTTCATAGTCAACATTACTGAACTTTGATTTTCTGTTGATTTTCATAGTCAACTTTAATCAATTTTGATTTTCTGTTAATTTTCATAGTCAACATTCATCAATTTTGATTTTCTGTTGATTTTCATAGTCAACAATAATCAATTTAGATTTTTTGTTGATTTTTCAAATAATATAGCTTCGTTTCCCTATAATATCAATGTCTGAATTTTTAATGTCATGGCTACATATATAAAGACCCAATTCTGAAAGTTTGATCAAAATCCGTACGCTCGGTTTTGTGCTACGTGCGAGTACTTTTTGTCTACCAAAATATGTACATGTTAACCTTTAATCAGGCGAGCTTCTGTTACGGCTTGCTGTAGGTTTTATGATTTTACCCCCTTCCCCTGTTAGGGGATGACTGTAACCTACTTAATAGTGTTCCTTAAACCATTCTGATATCGAACGAGGTATTAAACTATCTTTTAGGACGAATATAACGGAAGTTGCGTCAATTTTAGCTCGCCTGATAAGGCAGCTTATAGAATCGCACAGTCCGTCCGTCCGTGCGTCCGTCCGTTTACACGATAACTTTTGAAGACATTGATGGATTTCAACTAAACTTTGCAAAAACATTGCCTATGGACCTGTGACAAAGCCTATTGAAAATGGGCCACATTGGTCCACAGGTTGCTGAGATGACGCGCGCTCACTTTGTCTTCATTTTGATAGTCAAAATGAAAATGTGACATTAAATGGACATTAAAAGTTCAAATGTGCTTCCTATGGATTGTTAGCGGGATAGTACAAAATTTTAAATGCCGCTTCGACCAAATTTAAGATTTTGTAACAAAGTAAATAAAACCGGAAAATGCCTATTATAGGACGGAAAATAAATCTATTTCACAATTATTTATATTCAAATTGATAGTCAAATTTATATTTTTCGAATTGCTTTTCATTATGATAGTCAAATTTAAATTTTGCCGCTTCGACCAAATTTGAAATTTTATAATCTCTACTATATCTAGAAGCAGTTAAACCCTATGTTGACACTTCTAGAAGCAGTAAAACCCTATGTTGACACTTCTAGAAGCAGTAAAACCCTATGTTGACACTTCTAGAAGCAGTAAAACCATATGTTGACACTTTTGGAAGCAATAAATACCTTTATTGACACTTTTGGAAGCAGTAAAACCCTATGTTGACACTTCTAATAGCAATAAATACCTATGTCGACACTTCTAATAGCAATAAATACCTATGACGACACTTCTAATAGCAATTATTACCTATGCTGACACTTCTAATAGCAGTAAAACCCTATGTTGACACTTCTAGAAGCAATTAAACTATATGTTGACACTTCTAGAAGCAATAAAACTATATGTTGACACTTCTAAAAGCAGAAAAACTATATGTTGACACTTTTAGAAGCAATAGAACTATATGTTGACACTTCCAGAAGTGGTAAATCCATATGTTGACACTTCCGGAAGCAGTAAAACCCTTTGTCGACACTTCTAAAAGCAGTAAAACCATATGTTGACACTTCTAAAAGCAGTAAAACCATATGTTGACACTTCTAAAAGCAGTAAAACCATATGTTGACACTTCTGGAAGCAATAAATACCTATGTTGACACTTTTGGAAGCAGTAAAACCCTATGTTGACACTTTTGGAAGCAGTAAAACCCTATGTTGACACTTCTAGAAGCAGTAAAACGACTATGTTGACACTTCTAGAAGCAGTAAAACCATATGTTGACACTTTTGGAAGCAATAAATACCTATATTGACACTTTTGGAAGCAGTAAAACCCTATGTTGACACTTTTGGAAGCAGCAAAACCTTATGTTGACACTTTTGGAAGCAATAAAACCCTATGTTGACACTTCTAGAAGCAGTAAAACTGACACTTCTAATAGCAATAAATACCTATGTCGACACTTCTAATAGCAATAAATACCTATGACGACACTTCTAATAGCAATTATTACCTATGCTGACACTTCTAATAGCAGTAAAACCCTATGTTGACACTTCTAGAAGCAATTAAACTATATGTTGACACTTCTAGAAGCAATAAAACTATATGTTGACACTTCTAAAAGCAGAAAAACTATATGTTGACACTTTTAGAAGCAATAAAACTATATGTTGACACTTCCAGAAGTGGTAAATCCATATGTTGACACTTCCGGAAGCAGTAAAACCCTTTGTCGACACTTCTAAAAGCAGTAAAACCATATGTTGACACTTCTAAAAGCAGTAAAACCATATGTTGACACTTCTGGAAGCAATAAATACCTATGTTGACACTTTTGGAAGCAGTAAAACCCTATGTTGACACTTTTGGAAGCAGTAAAACCCTATGTTGACACTTCTAGAAGCAGTAAAACGACTATGTTGACACTTCTAGAAGCAGTAAAACCATATGTTGACACTTTTGGAAGCAATAAATACCTATATTGACACTTTTGGAAGCAGTAAAACCCTATGTTGACACTTTTGGAAGCAGCAAAACCTTATGTTGACACTTTTTGAAGCAATAAAACCCTATGTTGACACTTCTAGAAGCAGTAAAACTGACACTTCTAATAGCAATAAATACCTATGTCGACACTTCTAATAGCAATTATTACCTATGCTGACACTTCTAATAGCAGTAAAACCCTATGTTGACACTTCTAGAAGCAATTAAACTATATGTTGACACTTCTAGAAGCAATAAAACTATATGTTGACACTTCTAAAAGCAGAAAAACTATATGTTGACACTTTTAGAAGCAATAGAACTATATGTTGACACTTCCAGAAGTGGTAAATCCATATGTTGACACTTCCGGAAGCAGTAAAACCCTTTGTCGACACTTCTAAAAGCAGTAAAACCATATGTTGACACTTCTAAAAGCAGTAAAACCATATGTTGACACTTCTGGAAGCAATAAATACCTATGTTGACACTTTTGGAAGCAGTAAAACCCTATGTTGACACTTTTGGAAGCAGTAAAACCCTATGTTGACACTTCTAGAAGCAGTAAAACGACTATGTTGACACTTCTAGAAGCAGTAAAACCATATGTTGACACTTTTGGAAGCAATAAATACCTATATTGACACTTTTGGAAGCAGTAAAACCCTATGTTGACACTTTTGGAAGCAGCAAAACCTTATGTTGACACTTTTTGAAGCAATAAAACCCTATGTTGACACTTCTAGAAGCAGTAAAACTGACACTTCTAATAGCAATAAATACCTATGTCGACACTTCTAATAGCAATAAATACCTATGACGACACTTCTAATAGCAATTATTACCTATGTTGACACTTCTAATAGCAGTAAAACCCTATGTTGACACTTCTAGAAGCAATTAAACTATATGTTGACACTTCTAGAAGCAATAAAACTATATGTTGACACTTCTAAAAGCAGAAAAACTATATGTTGACACTTTTAGAAGCAATAAAACTATATGTTGACACTTCCAGAAGTGGTAAATCCATATGTTGACACTTCCGGAAGCAGTAAAACCCTTTGTCGACACTTCTAAAAGCAGTAAAACCATATGTTGACACTTCTAAAAGCAGTAAAACCATATGTTGACACTTCCAGAAGTGGTAAATCCATATGTTGACACTTCCGGAAGCAGTAAAACCCTTTGTCGACACTTCTAAAAGCAGTAAAACCATATGTTGACACTTCTAAAAGCAGTAAAACCATATGTTGACACTTCTAAAAGCAGTAAAACCATATGTTGACACTTCTGGAAGCAATAAATACCTATGTTGACACTTTTGGAAGCAGTAAAACCCTATGTTGACACTTTTGGAAGCAGTAAAACCCTATGTTGACACTTCTAGAAGCAGTAAAACGACTATGTTGACACTTCTAGAAGCAGTAAAACCATATGTTGACACTTTTGGAAGCAATAAATACCTATATTGACACTTTTGGAAGCAGTAAAACCCTATGTTGACACTTTTGGAAGCAGCAAAACCTTATGTTGACACTTTTGGAAGCAATAAAACCCTATGTTGACACTTCTAGAAGCAGTAAAACTGACACTTCTAATAGCAATAAATACCTATGTCGACACTTCTAATAGCAATAAATACCTATGACGACACTTCTAATAGCAATTATTACCTATGCTGACACTTCTAATAGCAGTAAAACCCTATGTTGACACTTCTAGAAGCAATTAAACTATATGTTGACACTTCTAGAAGCAATAAAACTATATGTTGACACTTCTAAAAGCAGAAAAACTATATGTTGACACTTTTAGAAGCAATAAAACTATATGTTGACACTTCCAGAAGTGGTAAATCCATATGTTGACACTTCCGGAAGCAGTAAAACCCTTTGTCGACACTTCTAAAAGCAGTAAAACCATATGTTGACACTTCTAAAAGCAGTAAAACCATATGTTGACACTTCTGGAAGCAATAAATACCTATGTTGACACTTTTGGAAGCAGTAAAACCCTATGTTGACACTTTTGGAAGCAGTAAAACCCTATGTTGACACTTCTAGAAGCAGTAAAACGACTATGTTGACACTTCTAGAAGCAGTAAAACCATATGTTGACACTTTTGGAAGCAATAAATACCTATATTGACACTTTTGGAAGCAGTAAAACCCTATGTTGACACTTTTGGAAGCAGCAAAACCTTATGTTGACACTTTTTGAAGCAATAAAACCCTATGTTGACACTTCTAGAAGCAGTAAAACTGACACTTCTAATAGCAATAAATACCTATGTCGACACTTCTAATAGCAATTATTACCTATGCTGACACTTCTAATAGCAGTAAAACCCTATGTTGACACTTCTAGAAGCAATTAAACTATATGTTGACACTTCTAGAAGCAATAAAACTATATGTTGACACTTCTAAAAGCAGAAAAACTATATGTTGACACTTTTAGAAGCAATAGAACTATATGTTGACACTTCCAGAAGTGGTAAATCCATATGTTGACACTTCCGGAAGCAGTAAAACCCTTTGTCGACACTTCTAAAAGCAGTAAAACCATATGTTGACACTTCTAAAAGCAGTAAAACCATATGTTGACACTTCTGGAAGCAATAAATACCTATGTTGACACTTTTGGAAGCAGTAAAACCCTATGTTGACACTTTTGGAAGCAGTAAAACCCTATGTTGACACTTCTAGAAGCAGTAAAACGACTATGTTGACACTTCTAGAAGCAGTAAAACCATATGTTGACACTTTTGGAAGCAATAAATACCTATATTGACACTTTTGGAAGCAGTAAAACCCTATGTTGACACTTTTGGAAGCAGCAAAACCTTATGTTGACACTTTTTGAAGCAATAAAACCCTATGTTGACACTTCTAGAAGCAGTAAAACTGACACTTCTAATAGCAATAAATACCTATGTCGACACTTCTAATAGCAATAAATACCTATGACGACACTTCTAATAGCAATTATTACCTATGTTGACACTTCTAATAGCAGTAAAACCCTATGTTGACACTTCTAGAAGCAATTAAACTATATGTTGACACTTCTAGAAGCAATAAAACTATATGTTGACACTTCTAAAAGCAGAAAAACTATATGTTGACACTTTTAGAAGCAATAGAACTATATGTTGACACTTCCAGAAGTGGTAAATCCATATGTTGACACTTCCGGAAGCAGTAAAACCCTTTGTCGACACTTCTAAAAGCAGTAAAACCATATGTTGACACTTCTAAAAGCAGTAAAACCATATGTTGACACTTCTGGAAGCAATAAATACCTATGTTGACACTTTTGGAAGCAGTAAAACCCTATGTTGACACTTTTGGAAGCAGTAAAACCCTATGTTGACACTTCTAGAAGCAGTAAAACGACTATGTTGACACTTCTAGAAGCAGTAAAACCATATGTTGACACTTTTGGAAGCAATAAATACCTATATTGACACTTTTGGAAGCAGTAAAACCCTATGTTGACACTTTTGGAAGCAGCAAAACCTTATGTTGACACTTCTATAAGCAGTAAAACCATATGTTGACACTTAATCCATATGTTGACACTTTTGGAAGCAATAAATACCTATGTTGACACTTTTGGAAGCAGTAAAACCCTATGTTGACACTTTTGGAAGCAGCAAAACCTTATGTTGACACTTCTATAAGCAGTAAAACCATTTGTTGACACTTCTAAAAGCAGTAAAACCATATGTTGACACTTCTAGAAGCAGTAAAACCATATGTTGACACTTCTGGAAGCAATAAATACCTATGTTGACACTTTTAGAAGCAATAGAACTATATGTTGACACTTCCGGAAGTGGTAAAACTATATTTTGTCACTTCTAGAAATAGTAAAAAGTAAAAACCCAATGTTATGTATGTTATGTTAATAGGGATGGGGCAGTGAGGTTGAGACTACATGTCGATGAAATGATTATGTTATTTTGGAAGGGGTGGGGACTGGAGACTATACATGTTGTTGAAAAAATATATTATTTGGGTAGTGGCGGGGAGATGGAGACCCCATGTCGATGAAACAATTGTTATTTGGGAAGGGGCAGGGAGGTGGGGGTTACATGTCGGTGAAAAAGTTGCTATTTGGGTGGGGGCGGGGTGCTGGAGATTTTATGTCGATGGAACAATTATGGTTTTTGAGTAGGGGCGCGGAGGTGAGACTACTAATGGGTACGGATTGGCCGAGGTTTTAGCATAGGAAACTGTGGTATGAAATATATATGGGAACTTGAGCTTGGGATTAGTCATATTTGCATCTTTTATTTTGCTTTATGTGAAACAGAGCCCTGTCGTAGGATTGGCTAACCAGCTAGTAAAGTAAATAAAACCGGAAAATACCTATTATAGGACGGAAATAAATCTATTTCGCATTTATATGCAAATAGATAGTTAAATTTATATTTTTCGAATTACTTTTCATTATGATAGCTAACATTAATCAATTTTGATTTTCTGTTGATTTTCATAGTCAACATTAATAAATTTTGATTTTCTGTTGCTTTTCATAGTCAACGTTAATCTGCTTTGATTTTCTGTTGCTTTTCATAGTCAACGTTAATTAATTTTGATCTTCTGTTGATTTTCATAGTCAACATTAAACAATTTTGTTTTTCTGCTGATTTTCATAGTCAACATTAATCAAATCTTGATTTTCTGTTGATTTTCATAGTTGGCAATTACCTATTTTGATTTTCTGTTGATTTTCATAGTTGGCAATTACCTATTTTGATTTTCTGTTGATTTTCATAGTCAGCAACTACCTATTTTGATTTTCTATAGATTTTCATAGTCATCACTTATCTATTTTGATTTTCTGTTGATTTTTATAGTCAACATTAATCTATTTTGATTTTCTGCTGATTTTGGAAGTCAACATTAATCTATATTGATTTTCTATTGCTTTTGATGGTCAAAATGAATCTGATTTTATTTTCTGTTATTTTTCATAGTCAATGTTAATCTGCTTTGGTTTTCTGTTGACTTTGATGGTCAACATTCATACATTTTGATTTTGATACTCAATATTAACCAATAGATATGAAAATAAATCTATTTCTATTATTCTACTAAAACTGTGTACACGGTTCCCTTCACTTAGGCGAGCTTCTGTTACGGCTTGCCGTAGGTTTTAATTTAAATCATACTTTTGATTACTACTACTGTCTTACTTTAACCAAATTCCTAACTTGTCAATTCTGTTTAAATGGCAGATAACAGTGATGACTGACAAATATCAGGTGCTACAATTGCCAAGTGTACAATCGGTGACATATCTCAACAGCAATGCAAGGATCAACGAAAAGACGTATGCAAGATCTGCAATAAAGACAAAGACTGAAATGGAGTGGACTTTTGAAGACCGACAATCGCTTCATCCACAAATAAAATCCACTCAGGTTAAATCACATTATCTTTAGATTATTAAGTGATTAGTGAACTAATCAGTTAAATGAATGTACAGAAGCTGCATTTCAGTCCGCGAGTGCCCCCTTTCCACTCGTTTTATGATAAAGATTTGGAATATGTTCCGCATTTGAAGGAAAAAATTAAACAAGAGTTGGCCATCACGTTAAACGAATCACTTCCTATCAACATTATGGCATTTCACAACCGCTACGTGAGTCTCAATCAGTACTATATCACGTTTTCATTTAAATCTAATCAGTATCTATTTTCTAGGACGTCTTATGTGCTATTCTGCGTGGACCGCCCAAGACGCCCTACGAATACTTTGTCTTCATGTTCGATATTTTCATCCCAGCAACTTATCCCAACTCTCCTCCACTAATTCGTTACAACCCATCGAGAAACAAACCAATGGTGCACCCAAGATGCCTTGATTGGTCCCATGGCTACGCCTCTCATTAGCAAGGTGACGACGTGCCCCAGAAAACTGGTTTCCCCCAACCAGTTCTTTCCAACTACTTTACCCCCGATTTCGATTCGGAGAACTGGTTGGGGGAAACCAGTTTTCTGGAGCATGTCGTCACTTTGTCCCTGAGGGCGGAGCCCTGGAAACATTCAAATCACTTTGGGTGCACCCTTGTATTGGACACGACGGCGTTGTCAATGTCCCAATGCTCTATTCCAAATACTGGGAAACCTCAATGAACTTGGACATCATTTTCCAATTTATTTATAGTAATTAATTCATTACTAAAATTGATTCATGCATAAACGTAGATTGTCTGTCTGTCTGTCTGAACTATGAACACAACGACCAAGTTTTAAAAAAAATCTTTCTAACTGTCTGGGAAAATGATTGTAGAAAGTCGGGTAATAAAAGTGGACAGCTTTTTAAGGTGCACTGCACAACTATACAAACTGAACCAAATCAATCCAAAAGTATATAGATTCGCAAATTAGTAAATCTCTATGGATACGTATCACTAAGCCCCTTGATTACCATGTACATCTTGAACAAAAAGATACAAGTGAAAAAATTGTATGACATTTTTAGCAAAGTCCCTAAGGATCTGCACTTACTGGACCTACGAAGAAGTGTAAATACCCAAAAAATTCACAGGAACTTCTTTGACAAAAGACCCGTTGAAAATTTAACATTTTCCATTTTTGTAATGAAGATATCGCGATTTCAAAATAGCCCAAATCATTTTTAGCCGGCTAAAATAGAACACCGTCTGGGCTGGGAAAGTCGGCCTATGGGACCAAACGGAGTCCTCCATTTTTGTGCCGAATTCTGAACCAGGGGAAGGTTCGGACACTGATTTGTTATTTTTATCGCCAATGGAGATGAGGTCACCCGATCTTACCTCTGTGGAGGAGAGTATTACGTAAATCCCCCAATCGTAAATACGTCACTCAAAGTCAAAATCCCATATAAAGTTCCCACAAACTTCGCCCACTTTTCTCTTGCGTAGGGGATGTCCACTGGTTGCGGTTCCTCAATAACTTTTGTGCCGAACAACCGAGTACCAAAACGATAACCTTTATCTTTACATCGTTGAAAGTCGTGTAAAAGTTCATTCGAAAGCGGACAATTTTTTTTCATGGGGAGACATTCGAGGCAGGATAACTAATTAAACTAATCTCAGGATTTACAATCCATATGATAAGCATTCCAGTCTTAGTTCAAAAATCCTCTGGGAGGATATCTCGGAAACTTGAAACTTTTGGGAAAAAATTATGAAGACAGTACTAGTACTGGTAGATAATTAATCCATGAAGTGTGCGTTAATTCAGCAACTCTGTCGGAGGAACGATTCTCCCGCTAGAGCCCGAAGATTCGGTTGTGACCTTAATAGACCATGTTCTTATGTACCCCAATTTTAAAAACACACCCGACGGCGCACATGACCATATCCGTCTCATACTACCCGACCCCTGCTACCCGACACAGGCCACCCCTACCCGACATCCGCAACCCCAACCCGACAGCCGCTACGCCCCACACAAAACCTGCTACACACCACCCTAAGATGTATTAACATATTATTAGTAATATATTAATAATGTATTAGTATGATGTATTAGTCTTCATGGTATGACAAAGTTAACAATGTCCTGAACTATCAAATAATTTGAGCTATTAGAAAACAACAATTTATATATCCCCCAAAATTTATATATCCCCCAAAATTTACATATCCCCCAAAATTTATATGTACCCCAAAAGTATACACAATATTCAGTACCCCAAAATTTTTATAAATTGCAGTCAGTACCCCAAAATTTGTATACATTGAAGTCAGTACCCCAAAATTTTTATACATTGAAATCAGTACCCCAAAATTGGTATAAATTGTACCCCAAAAATTTTTCAAAATTGGTTTATCTGATTGGTTATATCACCTATAAAGCTGTTTTAAAACATCTTTCTTAAATGCAGTTTACTTATTTTGACTTCTCGACTTGACAAGGAATTCTTTCGGATGACTATACATATGATTTTGGGTAAGTACCCCAATTTTTGAAAATTGGGGTACTTAAGAACATGGTCTATTATCCCATTCAGTTTCCGTAGATACAGTGCACTAGTGCATTAGTAGTATAAGTGTACTACTGGTATTACTCTTTCGAATCCGTATCATCACCAACCCGTGGACATCACCTATGCAACTGAAAAGTAGGTGGAGTTTGTGGGAACATTACATGGGATTGATAGACTTCGAGTGACGTCACCGGAAGTCATACTTAAGGGGTTTACATGGAAATTACGTACTACTCTCCTCGGGGTGACACCGGGTGACCCTTGTGAAATAACAGCTAGTGTCCTTGATCATCACTGTTACGTCCTCTCAATCCACTCTTGTCATAGTAATACGCAAGGTGACTGAATACCGTTGCCTATTACTAAAACATGGGATTGACTTACTACTGGTACCACTAACTGCAACCGAAACACTTACCTTTCATTCCCCTATCGGGGGTTGGGGGGCAGAACCACCCAGAAAACCAAATACTGATATCATTCGATAGAGTATTTATTAATAATTTTGTGAATAAATGGACATTTCCCAAGTAAAGGTTGCAGAGATAGAAAAATATTTCCGAAATGGGGGAAAATTCTATGGATGGAAAATATTTTTAGAAATTGAAAATAGCTCCAGGGATGGAATTTTTTGGTGAAATATTACAGGGATAAAACAATATTGTTTTGTGTACAGCATCCCTAAATATTCTCACTTATACCGCCATAACGTTCAATAGCACTACATTACATATTGACAATAAAAACTATAAAATAAAATAACAAATTAAAAAATTAAAAATTCATAGGGAGACGCGAGGAAAACTAGAAAACAAAGAAAAAATTTCTGGATAATTAAAATATGGTGCAATTAAATATTTATGCCCAAGTCTCCCGGTTGAAATTACAAATTCGAAATAGGCTTTTCACGTTTATTAGTAAAGAAAGTAACAAAAAATGTATATCATAATATTGAAAATTGGTTGACTGATTCAAAAAGGTTCTCCTGAAATTATGAAAATGCTAGACTATATAGAAAGAATATGTATATATCTTTTACTTCCGTGGAGAAATTCAGGAGTTGTGACATATCAAATATTTTTAAATCGTGATTGCATAGTCTGAAAAAAGTCTGAATGGCCCCAGGTGGAGACATTAAACAATTTGGGCTTCTACAACCAGTTAATTGTTGCGAATAAGTACATTGTCCATGAGTTCTACTAATACTATGCGATACTCTCTTACACAACTATTGTCTCCACCTAGTATCTAGTGGATATGGTGCCATTAAGATTTAAGACATCTTGAAATCATAACTTACATATTACTATTTCTCTCCACCTAAAAGAATATTTCCTCCCAAAATATCTGAGGAAAGAATAGTGTAGTAAAATTTAAAATAACAAAGTATTTGATTTAGTTGATTTTTCATGTTTCTCTTGATTTTTATGAAAGCTTTTCTTTTAAATACGTTATTTAAAATTTTACTTATAAATACCATATATTATTAGAATTGCAAATTGAAATCCAATTTTCACATTGCACAATGCTAACAACGATTCAAAAACAATTTCAACCGGGAGACTTGGGCATAAATATTTATTTAATTACACCATATTTTAATTATCCAGAAACCTTTATCTTGTTTTCTAGTTTTCCTCGCATCTCCCTATGAATTTTTAATTTGTTGTTTTTAAACAACATTTTCGACTTGTTTCGACTTGGTTCAGCTTCCTTCGTTTGACGACCAAAGACATTTTTGACACATCACTCTCTACACCGGTAACCAGTTTGTTAATATTATTAATTTTTTAAATATTTTAGATTGCTTTATTAACAACGTCTGCCCTACTTTGGTGCCTGCCCTCAATTTTGAAGATGCTGCGGTAAATTATTCCGTCGAAGCAATAATAAAAGACATCAGTTCGATCGAAAAATCGGGTAAGTTGACAGACAAGGCTCGACTGGGCAATGAAGTTGTGCTGCTCAATATTTTGGAGACTTCAATCGACATTTTAAAAAAACCGAAGAATGTTTGGAATATCCAAATCTGTCAACACTTTAAAAGGTACTACTAAAATTAAATAATATACAGATGGAATTATCAATTGACGACCTTTTTCAAATAATAACCGCAGTGAAAATCGCTTCTGATTGGTGGATGCATTTTTAAAATTAACCAATCAGAACACCGAATTCCATGGCAAAATTTTATATGATTTTCACAAAGCATTTCGAAGGGAAATATTTATTGCAACACTCAAGGAGTGTCAACGTCAATCAACACAGCCGAAGAGATGCCAAGGGATACTCCAACCAGTTAAAGCTCCTTGGCAACACTGAACTTTGAACTACAGACTTAAGGGGGTACAGTAGTAGGCTTTCCATGTATTTTCCTACTCAAGGAAATCATGGATAAGTCACCTAATTTTCAATCAATCTGGGGATAGTTAGTCTCAAAATTTAGACTGCAGACCCTGGATGGTCACAAGTTTCAGACATGTTATGAATTTGACCTACAAAGGTCACAGTCCACAGTGGCCATTCTACCACATTCCCAAGGGAAATATTTATTGCAATACTGAACTTTGAACTACAGATTTGTGATAGGAAAATATCAGGTAAAGCCGTAACAGAAGCTTGCCTGATTAAAGGTTAACGTGTACACATTTTGGTAGACGAAAAGTACTCGCACTTAGCACAAAACCGAGCGTACAGATTTTGATCAAACTTTCAGAATTGGGTCTTTATGTATGTAGCTATAACATATTAAAAATTCAGACATTGATATTATAAGGAAACGAAGCTATATTATTTGAAAAATCAACAAAAAATCAAAATTGATTAATGTTGACTATAAAAATCAACAGAAAATCAAAGTTCATTAGTGTTGACTGAAAATCAACAGAAAATCAAAATTGATTAATTTTGAATATGAAAATTAACAGTAAATCAAAATTGATTAATTTTGAATATGAAAATCAAGCGAAAATCCAAATTGATTAATGTTGACAATGAAAATCAATAGAAAATCAAAATTGATTAATATTGACTATCAAAATTAATACAAAATCAAAATATGTTAATATCCTCTATCAAGATCAATGCATAAGAAAATATATTAATATTGACTATCAAAGTCAATACATAATGATATATTAATATTGACTATCAAAGTCAATACATAATGATATATTAATATTGACTATCAAAGTCAATACATAATGAAAATATATTAATATTGACTATTAAAGTCAATACATAATGAAAATATATTAATGTTGACTATCAAAGTTAATACATAATGAAAATATATTAATATTGACTGTTAAAAGGAAGACAAACTTGAAACAGATTCGTTATTATACGGGGAAAAACTGCAAAGCATTCAGCGCATTGCCCGAAGGGCAATGTGTGGTTTCACCACTATTATGCACTTCTCACGTTGGCTAAAAATTTTGAAGAGAGATTGCTCGTAAACTGGTAATTTCTGGGACATAATGCAAGATACCGAAAACGTAAAGCATTCCTCTGCGGGGTGTGCGTTAATTCGAGCCAACTGTCCGGGTTCAACTTTAGCCGTAGGAACCGGAAGAATGAATTTTAAAATTGTTTGATATCTCCTTGGCGACTTGGTGCAATGAATCATAGTCATTTATTCAATTAGTTACTGGATGGATTGTATGGACTAGGAATACACATTGTAACTTTCCATTTCCTAATTCAATCTCCGTAGATACGGAGTACTGAGCACTAAATTGGCATATTGGCAGGCACCATCTCAATAATGATAATAATGTCGGATTTAGAGATGCATTATTCCTGTTACGAAGTATTCCCATTCTCAATAATCCCAGTCACTTCACATCCCAATGCAAATACGGAGTACCAAGAACTATTCCAGGGATGGAAAATATTTTAGGCTTGAGGGCGCTGACAGGGGTTGTAAAAAATTTAGAATAAGGAAAATTTCAGGGATGCATTAGCATTGAGTGCGGTTCCAGGCATAGAAAATGACAAATGGAGTTAGGCATGCATATCCGTAATGCTCATTACTACTATACTTATACAAACCTTTACGCTTTACTGGCTCGTGTTTTACCAACTAAAAGAATACGAAATATTCATCACCCCTCAAGCGGGGGTTTGGGGGCGGCAGCCCCCAATAAAAAATAAATTATCTTATCACATACATAATATATTATTAATAATTTTGCGAAAAAATCAAAGTTTTAGAGATGTAGCTCAAATAACATAATATTTATGATTTTTTCATAGATTTAAAATTTACATTATAAACCAGGAAGGGATGAACAATATTTAGGAAATGGGGACATGTTGATTAGAAGTTTACTCGAACATGGTACATTACATTACTTTTCCAATATTTACAAAAATTTGCGAAGACTGCGAATAATGTTTTACTTGTAACTTGTTTTTATTTTTAATTTCATACCTATATAAAATAAGGTACCTATATAAATAATTTCGAAATATTCCTAATTTGGTTAGTTCGTAGTTATTATATAATAGTTACCTGTAACCAGATATATCAAGAAAAACAAAAAAATAAAATTACAGGTGAAAAACCTGGAGAAATATACGGGGAGAAGGCCAAAAACACTCGAAAACAAGATATAATTTAGATGCCAAGACATAATTACACCTCGTAATTTTAAGATTTTCTTCAAAAAAATCTCCCCGTGCGTTTACAGTTAATTCCTTGCAACAACCCTAAAACTTGCCATACCCACTACAGTATATAAAGAATGTAAGTATCCATAGGAAACCAGTATCCATAGTACCCAGCCATAGTAAGCCAAGTCAATATCCAACTAGAAGGTAGTCAGTAATAGTCAGTATCGAGCAGTATCCGTAAATCCACTAGGAATAAACAGCTTGTAGTAATTTAATAATAATAACAAACTTACTCCCCATTTGAGAGTTAGTATTATAACCATAAAATAATGTAAAAACTGCTATGCTATGGAAACTGATTTCATATGGAAAACTACTTTCTTGACATACTGTAATATCAACTAGACTTTAAGTGGTAATAACTGCAAATATAAATTTCATGGAAATGAAGTATTGAAATAAGATAATAAAAATAATATTTCAAGGCAAAAAACTTTTCCGTATAAAAAGCAGAAATTACTAATTTCGCAGTTACTTTGTACATTGTGGCAATTTCTTCACACTGTAACATTTTTATGTTACTTTGGACATTTAGTTGACAATTATGGCGCTGTCATATCTAAACATATTTTACTGTTAAATGTTGTTGATACGGAAAAATTTATCATATTAATTGTTGCTTAATTACTATGGATCCGACAATTTAACCTGGATTTTGATTTTCAGAAAATAATTTAGAGTCGTTACGTTACAATAACTGAGGGAACATATATGCACGATTACAAAGGTGTTCCCATAGAACACTAAATGGCAGCTTTGACCGGTGTTCCCATTGTCGAAAATATTTTCCATCCCCGCTTCAGGAGTTAAATGAATCACTATTGTGTTTTTGTTCTTTAAAATGTTTTTTTTTCGAGGAGAATTGCAAGTGAATTAGCGGTAAACGCACGGGGAGATTTTTTTGAAGAAAATCTTAAAATTACGAGGTGTAATTGAGTTTGCGAGTTCTAAAAGTACACTTTTCAATAACAACTATTTTTTATTTTATCAACTGGCCAAATTATTTAAAAGTATACTTAGTAAACACCCGAAAGTCTATTGGTAGATGTCCGACAATCAAGATATGGGTTAGTTTTTTACCCATCCATATCCCTTTGATACTTTGATACCGGTTAACGACAACTGGTCCATTAGGCTATTATAGGCCCTCCTATTTTCAGTGAGTTTTATTTTTTTAGGTGATTTACAGTGCCAGTGCCACCCTATTTGCTTAGCTATCGTTAACAGGCGACATTAACGCCACATTTAGCGTTCAATTTTATCCGACCAAAACCATTTTTACCAGTCGTCCAATTAAATTGCCTAATAAATTGGACAGCAGCTTAAATTGGCTAGTAACGTAGTAACGTGGACAGCGGCTAAATGTGTTTGATCTTTTAAAGATGCCACCCGACAAAGAATACTTTTCTCAGTCTACATTTCTCTATTTTCTTATTTTGATCATTCACCTATTCTAGCCACCACTTCCCTGTCATTGTAACATGTCATACAGGCTGATTTATATAGCTAAACGGTTGGTTACCGAACATAGACTAATCAGCTATATTGTCTCCAGGAATAGTATTGGAAAAGGTGACATATATCTATCAAAGGGAATAAAATGTAATGTCCGACCCCGAATTGAATTTTTCCCAATGCAAAATCTTATCCAAATTTTTTTGAGTTCTTTTCTCAATGCAAAAATCAGGAATTTAGTCTTCAATACATAGTCGCTTAATATGCTACCCGTCACTATTTTCGTTTTTCTCTGACCCATCCTAATAAAAATACAGTCAAAAAATTTTTGGTTGTTTAAATTTTATTAATTTAGAGATTATAAAAGGCAAATGGTGACCGGTTTTTGAAATACTGCAATCTATCTATTACCAAAAATCAATCGCATTTGGCGTTGAAATATTTCATATCTATAGGCATTTTCAGCATATATATTCTTACGTTTATTTGAACGCAAAAGATTTTGCGAATATTTGGTAAAATTCCGAGAAAAATCAAAATTAATTTCTTGGGTATTGTTTGAGTAGTCTCAGTACTTAGTAAGAAATTTTCCAATGACGGCATCAACTTTTAAACGTATTTTTGTGGTCAACCCTCGACAGAGTAGCTAAATTTTTGCGAAGAATAGTTCTTCAACGACATTAAGTGGGATTGGGCTCATTTTACATAGAAACAAAATGTGGTTGTTAACAAAGCTAAGGAACGGAAAGTCTTTTGTCGGCAATTGGTTGGGGACTGTCGGGTATTGCTCTTGGGTGACAATAGTGACACTTTATTGTCTCCATTAGAGACAGAGATTGTTACTGAAAAGTGTACTTTTAGAACTCGCAAACTCAATTAAATCTTGGCATCTAAATTATATTTTGTTTTCGAGTTTTTTTGGCCTTCTCCCCGTATATTTCTCCAGGTTTTTCACCTGTAATTTTTTTACTTTTGAAGGTAATTTTCCGTTTTTGTTATTTCACTATATAATTTCAGTTTTAGTAGAAGCGGCAGTATATAGTTTATACTATCCTGCTAACAATCTATAGGAAACGGTAGTACAATTTTCAATGCCCATTTTTCACTTTAACTATCAAAATGAAGACAAAGTGAGCGCGCGGTATCTCAGCAACCTATAGACCGATTTACCCCAAAATCAATAGGGATCGTCAGTGGTCCATAATCATCGTTTTCGTCTATATCCGTTATTGCTTTCGAAAGTTATCGTGGGTACGGACGGATGAACGGACGTACGGACAGACTGTGCGGTTCTATAAGCTGCCTTATTCAGGCGAGCTAAAACTAAAACTGATTCACTTTTTTTGGAATTTGAATTTTTTAAAAGCATTTAAAGCAACGATATCAAAAATCCATCCGCCGACGTGTGTTCTCAATAGTCCAGGATCCCAAAAATGTAAGTCCCATAAAAATCGGCCTTATCCTTCGGGAGGAATAAAGTCAGAAGTAAAACATTTTTTAACATGCCTTTAGTTAGATAGTCCCGGTTGCTATGCAGGTTTGCGTGGTGAGCCTCCTTAATGTAATAATAATAATAATGCGTGCAATACATTTTACAATTTACAAGACATATTATACTTGACACTAGGACCAGGCTTACGATGAACAACTTCATTTTGGTGTAGAAAACTGAATATTTTTTACTGTATACATATTCTGACCGAGTTTTCTCCACACGACCAGGAATACGATGAACAACTTCATTTTGATGTAGAAAACTGAACATTTTTTACTGTATACATATTCTGACCGAGTTTTCTCCACACGACCAGGAATACGATGAACAACTTCATTTTGATGTAGAAAACTGAATATTTTTTACTGTATACATATTCTGACCGAGTTTTCTCCACACTACCAGGAATACGATGAACAACTTCATTTTGATGTAGAAAACTGAACATTTTTTACTGTGTACATATTCTGACCGAGTTATCTCCACACGACCAGGAATACGATGAACAACTTCATTTTGATGTAGAAAACTGAATATTTTTTACTGTATACTAGAGAGTTGCACGGGCAATAACAATAAAATAAAAATTACAGGTTAAAAACCTGGAGAAATATACGGGGAGAAGGCCAGAAAAACTCGAAAACAAGGTATAATTTTGATGCCAAAATAATTAAAGCTCGTAATTTTAAAATTTCTTCAAAAAAAACTCCCAGTGCGTTTACAGTTAATTTTGTTGCAACAACCCTAAAACTTTAGATCCACACTACAGTATGGTAAGAAAGTAAGTATCCATAGTACCCAGCCATAGTAAGGGAAGTCCATATCCAGCTAACAGGTAGTCAGTAACAGTCAGTATCGGGCAGTATCAAATTTATAATAAGGATAAACAACTTGTAATAAATTAATAACAATAACAAACTTAGTCCTCATTGATATAAATTGATCCTTCATAGATTTGCATACAGAGACTGCTCCCATTTTAAGCAATTTTCTGATAGATTCAGTCATTTGCTTTTGTGAAAACTCAGGCATTTTTCTAGCTTGCGGCACATTGTGCTGAATTTGCTAATAAATGGCAATTTGTAGCCTTTAATTATATTAATAACAGATTTAGGAACTTTCAATTTTGTTTTTCAAATAGTTGTAATTCACCTGATAAACTTACCTTGGTAGTAACGTTTTCGATATTTATATTCGGGTGTAAGATTGCCCGCTCCGATTGTGCCAATGATTTTTCTTGTATGTCGGAGTCGGGCGTTGGTAGTTTAAAGGATCTCTATCATTTTTTGCATAGGGTGCAGAGCCTCTTGTATGATAGCCTTTAGAGTAATTTGAGGTTTGCGTACTTGAACTTGGCTTATTAGAATAGCTAGAATATTTTGGAGGATCAGGTTTCGGCTTCGCAATTTCCTGACTTACTTTATTTAAGTTGGTTGCAACTTTCACCTGATTACTTAAATCTTCTCCGTAAAGCATTGGATAAATCGGAGATTTAAAGAGCACTTCTTGCATGGCAGTGTCTTTGACACTAGGCCTTATCTGCTTTCTGCGGAAAATAGACAGTGAATATTGAGTACCTAGGAGGTAACGACTGGCATCGCTGAGGGTACTAATTATTTGATTTTGAGGAACAACAGCTTTCCCATCTAGGAGAGATGACGTTAGAGACCCTAATGCTGTCAGAGTCACAGCAATGTTGTCTTGAACTCGTTTAAGTTCGTTATCTTTTTCTCTACAGTTGAGAGATAAGATGCTGTTTATTTCAGGATTTAAGTTAGGACCTGAAAACTGACAATTTCCCGGTGGAACATAGCAATTTTTAATTTTGTCTGTCTTCTTTGTTTAGCCCTTTTTGTGCAATTGGCGCCCATCTATTAGCAACTTCCGGGTGAAAATCCGGTCCCAATTTATCCAGAGATCCTGGTATAGCGCCTAGGAGTTGTTTTGTCTCCTCATCGAGAACTGATATTTCCAAAAGATCTTTTTCATCTTCGCTTACCTTTTCCTTGTTATCATTGGGGTTCACAATAAACTCCACCTAGCGAGACTTTGAACGCATTTTCCGATTTAATTTCTCCTTCGATGGAGAGTGCGATTTAGATCGAGACGGGGATCTAGATGTATTTCTGCGAAGCGAATGTGACCGTTCCCTAGAAATTGACCTCACTGGCCAACCGTGAGGATGCCTGGGTCTCATTAATTCGTATAGGAAATTCTCCAATTTGGAGATTCTATTGGATGTTCGACTGGAGTTTTTCCTCATCCGATTATGATGTTTCAACTTCTTCCCGGACGATGTTGATGATGACGAACTCGAAGTCATTTTCTGTAATGTACTTGATAAATATTAAATAATTGGTTCAATAATTACATTATGGTACGAATGATAAATGACGTTATCGACGGTTACCAATATTAACCTTAATTTTACCTTGAAACGAATAAAAATTTTGCAAAATTGTTAACTTTGAAAAGCACAATATTTTCTGCGATTAAAAATAACAGAAATCGAAAGTATTCCTTGAGAAAAATTTCGGAAAACCGAATTATTTGTCGCAAAGGACAATTTGGATGTTATCGACAGCCACAAAACAAAAGGAATGACTGAAATGGCGCGGCGTGAGTGGATGTGGTGTGTGATTGTTTTCTCTTTAAAGATTGTGGAGATGACAGCCGGAAACACAGGACACTACGTTGTTAGAATTGATGTAGAGGTCAGGACGACCGAATGTATAATTTTAATTACATCATAGAGTTTATTACAATGTGGATCGAACGTAATAAGGTTCGAATCACATTGGTGTATTAGTTTGCGATGAAGTATTTTCCTATCACTTAGTCTGTAGTTCAAAGTTCAGTGTTGCAATAAATATTTCCCTTTATGCTTTATGAAAACCATATAAAATTTTTCCATGGAATTGTGTTCTGATTAGTCAATTTTAAAAATGCATCCACCATTCAGAAGCGATGTTCACTGCGGTTATTATTTGAAAAAGGTCGTCAATTGATAATGATAATTGAATAAGGGCGTGCTAAAAAAACACATTTCAATAACAAACAAATATATAATTTATTAATTTAGTAAGCAACTAATATCTTGATTACTAAGCACCCGAAGGTCACTAATGAGAATAGCATTAATGTGTTTAATGTCTTTGTAATGTGTGCAACAGTGTCTGTACAACCCGACAGTGCTCGTAATACCAATTGTTTAATACTTTACCAAATAATTAATGGAACACAACTCACGAACTAAATAGGAAGAAACAGTTAAACAGGGTACATTTTTTTGTGTTCTAAGAATGCAGTATCAAAGTTTGGATCTGGAAAATCATTAATGATATCGGCAACGTAATTGCGTGGATGTTCTTCCTGAGTTTCAATAGATTCATAAAATGTGTCTTCAGGGTATATAGCGATGAAATGCACTTAAAAGATGTACGTTTTCATATTTTGGAAGCGATAGAGAAAGGTGCCCATTGTACGCTCTTCTCGCTGCATGGATACGTAGTTTTAAGTCATTGTAATCAAATCCTATTTTCAAAAAGTTAAAGTTTGACCATGCCATGTGCCATTCTCAATTTCGGTGTTAATTGTAACCCTTAACTGGCTGTCTATTTGAAGCCTTCGTATGCTATAGGGATCCACTAAACAGAACTCTTATCGTGAGTGAGAGCTACAGAAAGCGCGCAATATACATGTTACAGAATACACGTTGTGGAGCGAGCCTACTCTTCCCCAGCTTAAACGTGAAAAATGATATCTTCCCTGTTTTACATGATAAAAATCTGAAATTTTTATTAAAAATACTGGGACGGTATTCTGAACTTTTGTGGTAAATTTGCGATATCGCAAGAGTTGCTATGTCTACTTGCGATGTCAAAATAAATCCATATTCTCATGTCAGTTAGCAGCGTCCTAGCAAGTTTGCGACGTTGTAGCAGTTTTTGATAAGTTGTCCTAGGTAACGGTACTTATCGGCATGGATGTTCCAACTCCAAGGTATGGAGTAGTGTGGGAAGGGTGTTAGGCATTGATTGAGGTACTACTTTACGAGTGACTGTAGTCATGGAAATTACAGTTGCCTAATGTCTTGCACTTCAATATGCATGGCACTTGACAGTCGTACTACGGAGTCCGAGACCGGAGATTATCAAATTGCAATTGATATTGTCAAAGTAACCATAGGGATCACAAGTGTCTCCAATCTCCAAGTGCCTTCAACAATGTGATCGCAAAGTTGCGGTAGCTCTCAGTTTGCGCTAACTTTGCGACAGATGTTTGCTATGCTGTGGCAAAATTATGGGATGAGAATCGTGTTTTGTAGCAGCGCTTTCCCTATTCCTACGACAACGATAGCAAAGTTAAATCTACGACAATGATGAGAATATGGACAATAGCAACTCCTGTGGTAACTCAATATTTGCTTGCGATTTCCCCTTGCTAAGGGGTTCAGAATGTCGTCCCTGGCTTATTACTGCGAATATTATAGGGATTAAAAAATCTTCAAAATGTTCATCTGTTAATCAGAATTAATTTTTTGGCATAAAATTTGTGTTAAAATAAGCTTCCTACGCCCCGGCATGGTTTGGTCATTTAGTTACGCGCCACGCTTGCGCAAAGGAATGGAATCTCTCTATTTATGTGTAAAGGAGATCAAAGAATCAAAGGATATCATCAATTTTTGAGATATTCTTATTTGAAATTCTTCATTTTCTTTGCCACTTGCTAAACTTGAAGTTAGGCTGGCATGAAAGACATCACAATCTTCACTAACATCTGACCTTGGATATCCTAACCCTATGTTATTTTGCCATGTTTTAGGTTGCGATGACTAAAATTCCAAGCTTTTCGTATGCTACTTATTTTCTATCTTATTTCTACTTATCTTGGCCCTTTTTTGCTGTAAATTAGGTTGAAAAATTGTTTTAAATTAAATCAACAACTTCAGGTAAATTTGACCTTTGGCGGGTCATTTTCCAAAGACTGTCGGCTTTCCTATTGACATGACACTCGAGGCATTTTATTGGCCCCCCTGGAGACCAAGTTTGTTATTGAAATGTGTTTTTTTAGCACGCGCAACTTCATTGTAGAAGTAATAATAACTACTGGCTAGATAGGTTGGGCAATCGATATGATTTTCGCGCAGATTTTGTATTTACTTTTCCGTGTAACTTACTATATAGTTACTAAAAGCCGATTTATCCTGAATAAAGTACAATGCTTAAAAGATACACCGCAAATTTTGGGGGAATATGAAATCGATTGCCCAACCTATCTAGCCGTAGCCAGACTGTAGTTTGTTTATTATTTTATTTTTAATTGCAGTTGCAGATACTCGTTCTACCAAAAGTTGTATGATTACGTCAAGATGGCACCGAGTAAGGAGGAATGGCATTTACTGACAATGACTGAAATCCTCAACTACCCATTGTTCCCTTTAACCAAAGGAGGGTACAAATCTTTCCAAAGACGTCTAAACACACTCTTGGCTCTTATCAGCCAAAACTGTGACAAGAACCTTCAGCGTAAAAGTTAAGAATCCTATAAATCTATATTTTTTGTCACTAAAATATTCCTACATTAATCTGACAATCATATTCGGATCAAACGGAATTTAAGTTCATATTATACAGTTTCAATATTTTGTTAGAATTGGGTAAGGTATGAAAAAAAGATTGCTGTGGGTAGTTCAGTAGTTCTCTTTAATAAACTTTCGTTCTTTCTTTATAAATCTCCTATTAAACTGATCATTTGAATCAGGCAAGAGGTATTTCCAACAGGGGATTCGGCTGTTTTAAATTTCATAACATTTGGTCGGCCTGAGTAACAACGCTCTAAAAATACTTGGATACCACCTGGATACGAGATAGCAAGTTGATCGAATAAAAGGCTCAATTATCTCATTGCCCCCACCTAGTATCGTATAGGGGTTGTAGGAGAATTCGTCAATACAGTTTCGACAATTGACAAAGGAGATTTCGACAAGAAAAAGTTTAATATCGACAATGGTAAAGGATTATTCGACAATGACAATGGAGATATCGACAAATCAAAAATTTCTTTTATTCACACAAAATGATATACCATGTAAAAATAATAATAGGCTAAATAACAGTATTAGCGTTGTACTTACTTTTAAAATGCCGTAGTCAATATGTCAATATTCTGTAGTCTGTTAATTATATATCTTTATAGTTCTATTTATGATAATCATAATGGCCATAACTTATATTATTGCAGCATTCTCATCACCTTCTGTGTCAGACGCTTCTTCAACCATTCTGTTTCTTCTTATAATCTTTTTATCGCTACTGTCTAATAAGTGGGATATAGCAGCTTAGCAGCACAACATCGTGCAGTGTCAATGGTATTGTAAGTTCCAATGACTTATGAAAATAATATTATGAGTTATGAAAACCCTCCTGGCTAATGGCTATTAGTAGTACTCGGAATCCCTGATAAACTACGCTGGTAACAATTCCACATATCTGGAGGGAAAGTTGGTTGACTTGTCCAAGTGCCTATCCGATTCTTTTCAACATATTGAGTGAATGGAGTAAGAATTGATGGGAAAGTAGTCCAGATTTCTAAAAAACGAATCCTTATTTCATTCTGTGGTACAAATGCTAATGCTATCTTGGACCTAACATTCAAGCTAATACTTGTGATTGGGTCAAAATATCCTTTTCACAATGCCAATAACACCGACATTATTTGATCTAATGTAAACGTAACCTCCGTAGGCCAACTTTTGACTACCTCTTTGAGATTCAACAACAATAGCACCGCTCATTTTGAAGATTCCAGGTCAACTTCTACAGTGCCACTAAAGTGCATTTTAAGTATTACATTAGTTGAGCAATGTTGACTTCAACTTACACAAATGACTAATTTTGCTATCTTCGACTAAGTGAGATTACGAGCGAAGAAACCAAATGAGGAGTACTAATTTACGCCTTATCAAGTAGCAAATAATACACTACAGACAACATCACAGAATTACAGAGTACAATATTAGTACATTCCTATTTATTGTCGAATTCCCCATTGACATTATCGATATCTCCTTTAACATTATCGGAATCACCTTTTACCTATTGTCGGAATCACCATTGTCAATTGTCGAAATTTTATTGACGAAATCTCCGGATACCCGTATAGGATATGGTGCCATTGAGATTTAAAACATCTGTATAACAACGAAATCATAACTTACATATTATTACTATTTGTCACCACCTAAAAGAATCTCCAAAATAATTACTTGATTTTTCATGTTTCTCTTGATTGTTATGTAGGCTTTTCTTTTGGATACGTTATTTAAAATTCTACTTGTAACGAAGTTTCGAAGAATTCGAGTAGTTTCGAAGAATACGAGTAGTTTCGAAAGAATTCGAGTTGTTTCGAAAGAATTCGAGTAGTTTCGAAAGAATTCGAGTTGTTTCGAAAGAATTCGAGTAGTTTCGAAAGAATTCGAGTAGTTTCGAAAGAATTCGAGTAGTTTCGAAAGAATTCGAGTAGTTTCGAAAGAATTCGAGTAGTTTCGAAAGAATTCGAGTAGTTTCGAAAGAATTCGAGTAGTTTCGAAAGAATTCGAGTAGTTTCGAAAGAATTCGAGTAGTTTCGAAAGAATTCGAGTAGTTTCGAAAGAATTCGAGTAGTTTCGAAAGAATTCGAGTAGTTTCGAAAGAATTCGAGTAGTTTCGAAAGAATTCGAGTAGTTTCGAAAGAATTCGAGTAGTTTCGAAAGAATTCGAGTAGTTTCGAAAGAATTCGAGTAGTTTCGAAAGAATTCGAGTAGTTTCGAAAGAATTCGAGTAGTTTCGAAAGAATTCGAGTAGTTTCGAAAGAATTCGAGTAGTTTCGAAAGAATTCGAGTAGTTTCGAAAGAATTCGAGTAGTTTCGAAAGAATTCGAGTAGTTTCGAAAGAATTCGAGTAGTTTCGAAAGAATTCGAGTAGTTTCGAAAGAATTCGAGTAGTTTCGAAAGAATTCGAGTAGTTTCGAAAGAATTCGAGTAGTTTCGAAAGAATTCGAGTAGTTTCGAAAGAATTCGAGTAGTTTCGAAAGAATTCGAGTAGTTTCGAAAGATTTCGAGTAGTTTCTGACCTAACCGACACACTAAGATGTATTGATTACTATGGGTACTATCCTCTCAAACTACCCCTGGTTTTTGACAATCATAGATAGTTTATGTAAAATACTCGATGATTTTCAAAAATATATATAAGATAATCTATTCTTTGCTTGGTGGTATTGATTATGTGATTGCAATTGCCAATGACGACAGAATAATAGATAGAAAGATGTATGGACAGAATAAGAATATTAGTAGACTTGTACTGTATTGCTATGGTTCTTGGAAGAGCTTGCCTTTGAATCAATGTTTTCTATAGAGATTATTACTTTTTACTTTTGCGTTATCATGTTATCTAAGTCAATGTGCTCGGATATTCCATGATAGCATTTCCGGTCGACTTTCATCGAATTTGAAATTCTTCATTATTCAAAAAACTACTCTTATATCCAGTTCTATTTCTTCCAAAATACAACCCGGATTTTAATGAAACCTGCATATTTGGAATCGTGAAACATCCAGTTACACCTGACTGCACTTAGATTTTTGATATTGTAACTTTAAATGCCCCTAAAAAATTAAAGTTGTAAAAAAGTTGTAAAATTATTGCTTTCTTAAGACATTACTATTTTTGGAGTATTTAGAACTAGAATATCAAATCAAAAATCTAAGTGCAGTCAGGTGTAGCCAGATGTTCCAGAATTCCAAATATGCAGGTTTCATTACAATTAAGGTTGTATTTTGGAAGAAATAGTGCCCGTTGTGAAACATGTTTAACATGCATTTTGATACTCAACCACTCAACTAATTTAGAGACGAAGCCCCTCGTTAATATTATAACATAATATTTGATGTAACCTAGCTACTAGGACATTTAGCCCTGAACAGTAAGCATTGTTTTGAAATTGACCAATGGTTTGAAGATGGATTTGCCATTTTTCGCTTGTATTTTTCATGCTTTTTTGATTCCAATATAACTCAACTTCTTGTTCAAAAACTGCGTCGGTCATGTCAGGATTATTGACATTATTTCCATAAAAAAGGTCTCCATACAAATGACTTTTGCTGAAGTATTCTGGCATCTGCCGACAAAGTTTTGGACCACGTCTAGAACTTTTGTTCTTCGAATTTCGCTTTACAGCCAAATTCTGCTCCCTTTCTTTAAGACCGCGATCAAATCGCTTTTTAATTATTAGAGGCGTATCATTCCCTGTCACCATTTTTAATACTGGAGAGTACCAACGGGGCCCAAAAAACGAGGCTAATAGTGTCTGCAAGGATTTTCTATCGTAGGATCCGGCTTGTACAGTGTTGATTAGCTTTCCCTGAAGAAATTTAGCAAACTGAGAAAAATGCCCTTCAGCTAAATTCGTTGTTTTTCCACGGATAAGAGAGTAAGAGTTTTTAGCCAGTCACTCAATTATCTTTTTGCTTTCAAGATAAATTGACGTATTTTTAAGTGGCAAATACTTTGAAGTTGATTTTTCTTCATTGGAATCGGTATGAGATATGTAGTTATTTTTCTGATATTTTGCTTTTGTATTTTCAAGGTCGTTTCTCAAGTTGGTGTTATTAGTCAAAGGAATATGACTTGCGTTGTATTCAATGCAATAAACAGCGGCTTTTCCAATGGCATGAACTATTTCTGTAAATAGTTTCCGATGCGGTACTGGGTGTATTGTTTGTCCAAGTTGCTTTCTTAAATTCTTGTTCATGCATCTTACAGAATGATTTACACATTCAACTTTTTTCACAAAAGAAAAGTTGTTTTCTTCATTGCAATGCACTGCTTAAAATTTCATTGAAAACTGATGCGTCACCATCACCGATATATCGTTTGTGTCGCATATTATGCATGATCATACTTTTTTGGAACCCTTCGAGTATCATTGCCGGCTCCATTGAATTTGCTGTATCATTCCTATTCTTGTAACACGTATGTGGATGATCACTTCCAAAAACGTGGCAAGTATAACAATAGTTGTTCCTGGTTGCTATAAAAAGAGGCTTTCTTGTTAACGTTCCAATGAGAACAGCTGAGCCAGCAGGAGAAGTTCCTTTGTTACCATATGATCTTATCGACCAGGCACAGTCGCCCTCTACTTCTGTAAACACGACTCCATCACTGTCAATCCAACCAAGCTCCGTTGCCATTTGCCACTCTTTGACTCCATTTTCTTTAAGGACAGACTCTGCCACGTTTTTCAAATCAGAATGGTACTTCTTTTCTCTTTCTAAGTACTTCTTTTTAGCCATGAAAGGAACTTCTAGTAAAGTCATTGTGTGCTGGATAACAGAAAACCCTGTGCCACATGCATTCGCTGCACAAACTCCAGCATCATTAATGGGCAATGAACACACGTTGCTATCATTTTCAACATTCAAGACAGCAGAACAATATGTACAAGAGAATGAGAGCATTGTTAATAACCCATCTCTCTTTTCTTTAACCATTTCTAAGTTTCCGGTGGGACAAGTCTTTCTATGTTCAATTGCCAAGTTTAGGGCTTTTTCCAGAGACGTTAATGAGAAAATGCGACGGCCGACTGGTTTAACAACATCTGTGTTTACCAAAACCTCTGTGCTTTCCTGTTTTCTTCGCTTGGTTAAAAGGGCTTTTTTCATGGCTTCTATCCTTATTCTCTTCCTGCTGTTGTATTTTGTCATTTTGATAACTAAAACAAAGAATTAGGTATTTTTCATTAATCCTTAAATTGAAGTGTTTAACAGTAACGCGTATTTTATTGGCAATAGTTCCTTTGTCACTTTTAGTATTTAATTTTTATTGGTTCAATATATGCTTCTTCTGTAACCCCTGCCACTGTTCCATCTACCTCCATCGGCTTACTACATACCTGTCGGTATAAATATTGCGTGCTAAGAGGCATGACGGGGTATGCAGAGGTTTTATACTTGTCGAAGTATACCATCATACTAACATGGTTTGGTATTTCTTTTAAGACAATGACTGACTTAATTGAACCATTTCTTCTGCTATAGTGTTCTTTAAACCTAAACAAAAGGAGCCCTACCAAACTGATGTGGCATAGAATCGCAACCGTTGTTTTTCTTACAAAGCGAGTACACCAGAGGTGATGAGGAGCAGAGAGTGTGTAAGCCATCGCCTGCAGGGCTTTGGGCTTCCTTCAAACGCAAGTGAAAGGAAAGCTATTAGGAAATAGGTACCCAGTTAAGGTTGGAAATCTTGCAACCAGTGTCTTTACTGAGTACCCGACCACAGTTAATCAAAGGATTACTCACTTTGAAAGCCTGCTAGGGCGGAAACTTTTATGTCGCCAATATAAAGTGCGTGTTAAATGTGAAATAAAGTTATGCCTTCCAAATCAATCTTTTTAGTCGCTTTTACGGACATTTTCTTCATTTTAAAATACACAAAACATTAATATTATAACTTACTGGATTAATTCCAACAGCTCTAATAGTTCTACAGTTAGATTGAGTCTCCTTTTCTGTGATAAAAATTTATGAGCTTACATCATGTGGAGATGGAGTAAAAGATCTTGCATGTAATCTGACTGATTACTAAGTTTTCTTCTCTTTACCAGCAATAGATGAAGCCGGATCAGTCGGCGGGGATTTTTTCTGTATAAATATACATTTCATTATTCATAGACTAAGTATTCATAGCAGAAAAAAGCTTTTTTCTGCTATAAGACACACAAAGTCCATTTACCAATGGGAAGGCAAATTTGAATGCCTATACTGCCAAACTATTGCGCCACGAATTGGCGCCTATTCTCAAACTCCAATCCACCTGAGGTGGTCATAATTTAGTCATTGTTATTGGCTGTCAAATAGCCAATAGTAATGATTAAATTATGAGAGATGGCATCAAATATAACAAAGACTTTGGGCATATTAAGCTGTTTCAGGCTTAATCTTAGTATATGTTCATTATTAAAGTAAATATTAATATATATTATTTTATTAATATTTATAATCCTATCTTATACTAACCTTTAGGAATCACACTAGATCTTGATCTAGTTCTACTGTTAGATTGAGTCTCCTTTTCTGTGATAAAATTTGATGAGCTTAGATCACGTACAGATGGAGTACAAGATCATGAAGTTTTCTTCCCTTTAACAGCAATAGATGAACCCGGATCAGTCGGTGGGGATTTTTTCTGTATAAATATACGTTTCAGTATTAAAGTAAATATTAATATATATTATTTTATTAATATTTATAATCCTACCTTATACTAACCAAGGAGCTTTAACTGGTTGGGGTATTATCCCTTGGTTTCTCTTCATCTGTTTTTTCATAATTTTTAGCTGTTGACACTCCTTGATACTAACCTTTAGGAATCACATCGAGTTCGCGCTTCAGTGAGCGAGATATTCGAGAACGAACTCAGCTTTTAGACGACCGCTTTAATAAATGTACACTCCCCAGTGTGCATAGGTGTTCCCAGTTCCCACAGACCACTAAATGGCAGCTTTGACTGGTCATCCCATTGTCGAAAATATTTTCCATCCCCGCTTCAGAAGTTGATTGAATACTATTGTATTTTTCCTTTAAAATTCTGTTTTTCAAAGAAGTTAGTTTCAAGAGAATCAGCAGTAAACGCACGGGGAGAGTTTTTTGAAGAAAATAGTAAATTAACGTTTATGGCACACAGGAATTTTCAAGGTATCGAAAAACCCGGGTTTTTTAGGAAAAAACCCTCGACCCCGGGTTTTTTGGGTTTAAGGGTTTTTTATATAACTATAGGTATAAATACAAGCCTATACTATACCATATATGAGAACTACAGCTGACAACAACAACAACCGTGTCTTTTTATTACTTACGTAATGAAAAGAAAAATTGAAGCATAAAAGTTTAATTTTATTATGTTGTAACGTAGCTAATCCAGTATTTTTGTGAACACCTATATCATTATTATTGTTTGATAACAACTAGTGAAAAAATACTATAAGCATTATAATATTTAACTGATTATATTGACTTTATGAAATTATTCCTTTGTTAATTTGAAGCTTTAATTGCACAGCATTACAGTAATGAATATGTAAGTGATAAATTGAAATTATCTGTACAACAATATTATGAACATAATCTTCACAATGCAATGACTAAAGTATACATAAAACTAGAAGTAGAAGTGCAGAAGCTATAATATTTGTTTCCACCTGATTATGCATTTGTTTACATTTTTGAATAGAAATTAGTATGTATTGCGTATCTAGATGGAGCTGTAGTGCAAATTTTTGTATGTTTTGTAAAAAACCCAAAAAACCCAATAAACCCGGGGTTTTTTAAGTAAAGCGGGGTGGGTTTTTTGCCAAAAAACCCCAACCCATAAAAAACCCGACCCACAACCCTGGGAATTTTGTATGGCAAGAAATTTTAGTAAACTGTCGTAAGTTGTATGGTGTGTTATACAAAACCGTGTGAATTTATCTAGTAGTTAAGAGAATAATATGTGGTAGTAATAAGAGTACCAGAGTAAGTAGTTGCAGTTAATAGATCACAAATTGCTGTCTTTTGCTCAGAATTCAAACCAGAATTTAAACTGCCATAGTACCTTACCTTCTGCATACCCCAATACATTGTTTAACCATAACTTAGCCTTTTTACTTACTCTGGTACTGTTATTAGTACCATACATTATTCACACGGTTATCTATAACACACCATACAAATAACGACTGTTTACTAAAAATTTTTGTCATTTAAAATTTTTGTGTGGGCCATAAGAATTCCATTTTTCCCATATGGAGTAGAATATGGAGTAGAATATATAATAGGTATGGAGTAGAATATGGAGATGGAGTAAATGTGGATTAGAATATGGAGTAAGTGTGGACTAGAATATGGAGATGGAGTAAATGTGGAGTACAAATAGAATATGGAGATGGAGTAAGTGCAGAGTAGAATATGGAGATGGAGTAAGTGTGGAGTAGAATATGGAGATGGATTAAGTGTGGAGTAGAATATGGAGGTGGATTAAGTGTGGAGTAGAATATGGAGGTGGATTAAGTGTGGAGTAGAATATGGAGATGGAGTAAGTATGGAGATGGATTAAGTGTGGAGTAGAATAGGTATTAGGTATTTAGGTATTAGGTTTTATTTATCTGAACGGTTACAAGGCAGTTTAAAAACTGAATTTTACAACCATAAATACAATAGAGTTAACAGATTTAAAGATTTCAAGTGATTTGATAGCTTAATTAGTCTTACCTAAAAATTATGTCATTGTTACATTTTATTTCATTGTGATTATACATAGTATTAATGGTACTAATAATTTTTGGTACCGTAGAGTTTTCATACCTCTTTTTAATTTTTGTACTATTTGGCTGTAATAATAATTTTTGAGTTTGTCTTGTAATTCTCCTTTCGTTGTTATAATATGGTGGTAGTACTGATCTAAATCTATCTGAATTGAACAATTGAATACCAAATTTTGTTAATAACATACTTCTACGCACCTCCAAGGATTCCACATCAATTGATTTACATACTCCCTCATATGCAGACTGTGGTATGGGACAGCCTAAAACAATTGATAGAGCCAGTTTTTGAACTCTTTCTAACATTTGACAAAGTTCTTGAGTAAGCCCTGGTCCCCATACAACACAACCATATTCTAATGTAGGTCTCACATAACATTTATAGGCGTGTAGTATTTCTATAGGGTTATAGCCGTGTCTTTTGAGATTCAAGAGAATATACATTTTTGAAGAAGCCTGTTTTACAATGCTTAATAAAGGTTTACCCACTTAATATCAATTGATATAATTACACCAAGTAGCTTTGTGGAATTCAGTCTAGGTATTTGTACACCATTTACCGTAAATGCCCATTGATCACTTATGCTTTTATTCTTTCCGAAATCAAATACCATGAATCCGAATTTTTTTGCATTGAATGTCAATTTACGATCTTCAACCCATGTTGCCATGTCATTGAGCATATCGTGCCCATTGGGTGTTTTGTTCAATACTTTTTCGGCGACTGCGGTATCGTCAACAAACCCGTTAATTAAAAAATTTTTATGTCCATATTTTTCTTCAAACTTCAAAAATACCGAGTTCATTTGGGCAATAAAGCATAGATGTCTTCGTCCCCTGGGGGGTACCACAACTACAAACTAAGCTGTCAGCACTCTTACACTTAACCCTTTGTCTTCTAGAAGTTAAAAAACTGACGAGCCAAAGAATAGTAAACAAATCTACCTTACATGACTTATATAGGTAATTAACTAATGACGAGTGTTCAACCATTTCAAATGCCTTAGAAATATCAAAAATATGGAGGATTACGACTACCCCTGCCTTTTCTAAAGCGGACAGTATAAAATCAATCAATTTTACTAAATAATGCACTGTACCACATCTTTTCTGTGATCCATACTGGTTTTTACTTATGTATGGTATCGCTTGTGCACTCAATCTATTATACATTACGCTTTCCAGCAAATGAGAGAATGGGCTAGTGATTGATAATGGCCTCATATCATTCATCGTCTTAATTACTTTTGTTTTTGGTAATACTGTTATTACCGCTTATTTCCAGACCTCTGGCATGATGCATGACTCTACAGCTACTATTCATTATATGAGAACAAATGTAACTTAGTTTAATTGCAAATTCTTTTAATAATTTAATAGGTATTGTATTAACTGGTACAGATTTATCAGGTTTTAAATTCAGTAATAACTTGTGTACTTCCATTTCCGATAAAACTGCAGGCTGGCTAGATTCTATTCGTACTATTGGAAAAATATTGACTAGATAAGCCTTCATATGTTGTTGCTGTTTTTTTGAAATGACCATTTATCACATTTAGTAGTTCACAAAGTCTAGGTGGATTAATTTCATCGACAATCAGCGATACAGAGCTGAATAATCCGGACGGGTCATTTCTTATATTATTAAGGTTTTTTACTAAATTGTACCAAGGCTTTGAATAGTTAAGAATTTCGTCAGATTTTTTACTTCTCAGTTCTAACTTTGAGATTTTAATTTCTTTACGTAAGGCATTTCTTATTGATTTCCATTAGATATCACCCTTTTTGTACAATATGTTCTTTTTCCGCATTAATATTTTTATCTTATTAGTCATCCATGGTTTGTCATTACTATCATATCTTAATTTTAATGGAAAACATTGTTCAAAATAACACTGTAATTTAGTATTAAATATTTTCGCTTTTTCATTTACACAAGTAGCATTAAGTACATTTTCCCATGTTTCTGTTATCAAAAGTTTTTGAAAATCAGCTTTACCACTCCCTTTGATAGGTCTATAATAAGATGGCTTTTTTTAACTTTAATACTACGTGCATACAATACTGGTTTCCATATTACTGATAAATGTTTCGATTTTCCTAATGGAGCTAGCGGTACAGGGTCATTATAGTAATTTTTTACATTTGATAATATTTTATCAAGGGCTGACATTTTACCATCATTCTTATGAAATGTTGGAAATTTTATTACCTGGCACAGAGAATTAGCCTAACTTATTTGCTTTACATCAAAATCATTGAAGTCTCCGGCGATTATTATTCCAATATTTTCATTTCGCGTCCGTAGATGGTCGATAGAATGTTGTAAAAAATCGTGAATTTCATTCAATGTAGCTCGTTCTACTTGATAGTCATCATCCTCCAAAGTCCTGTTAGTTGGGGTCGGGTAGTAAATGCTACAGACTGCTATGCCAGATACTTCACGGGGTAATATTTTGGGTCTTATGTAGATCCATACAGCTTCGATATTTAATGGATAGTGAATATGTAGTGAATATATATAGTGAATATGTAGTGAATATATAGTGAATATATATAGTGAATATGTAGTGAATATATATAGTGAATATGTAGTGAATATATATAGTGAATATGTAGTGAATATATATAGTGAATATGGAGGTGGATTAAGAGTGGAGTAGAATATGGAGATGGGGTAAGTGTGGAGTTGGAGTAGAATATGGAGATGGGGTAAGTGTGGAGTTGGAGCAGAATATGGAGATGGGGTAAGTGTGGAGTTGGAGTAGAATATGGAGATGGGGTAAGTGTGGAGTTGGAGTAGAATATGGAGATGGGGTAAGTATGGAGTTGGACAAGAATATGGAGATGGGGTAAGTGTGGAGTTGGAGTAGAATATGGAGATGGGGTAAGTGTGGAGTTGGAGTAGAATATGGAGATGGGGTAAGTGTGGAGTAGAATATGGAGTAAGTTTGAAGTACAATACGGCTTAAGGAGTACTAACCTCAAGAGAGCGTTTAGTTACCCGTCACCCAACATGAAATTATCCCTCTAGATTGTATGTCAAAATGCCACCTGCCGTACTTTTACCCTCCAAAATTTTACGTAGAATTACCCTATGAATATTCTACTTAGAATTACCCTGTGAATATTTTACTTAGAATTACCCTTTGAATATTCTACTTAGAATTGCCCTGTGAATATTCTACTTAGAATTACCCTGTGAATATTCTACTAAGAATTACCCTGTGAATATTCTACTTAGAATTACCCTGTGAATATTCTACTTAGAATTACCCTTTGAATATTCTACTTAGAATTACCCTGTGAATATTCTACTTAGAATTACCCTGTGAATATTCTACTTAGAATTACCCTTTGAATATTCTACTTAGAATTACCCTGTGAATATTCTACTTAGAATTACCCTGTGAATATTCTACTTAGAATTACCCTGTGAATATTCTACTTAGAATTACCCTGTGAATATTCTACTTAGAATTACCCTGTGAATATTCTACTAAGAGTTGCCCTGTGAATATTCTACTAATAATTACCCTGTGAATATTCTACTAAGAATTACCCTGTGAATATTCTAAGAATTACCCTGTGAATATTCTAAGAGTTGCCCTGTGAATATTCTACTTAGAATTACCCCATGAAAATTTTACTTAAAATTACCCTGTGAAATTTCTACTTAGAATTACCGTGAAAATTTTACGTAGAATTACCCCTTGAAAATTCTACGTACCGTAAAATTATCCGGCAAAATTCTACGTACCGTAAAATTATCCGGCAAAATTCTACGTACCGTAAAATTACCCGTCAAAATTCCAACTGCCGTGCACTTGCCCATCAAAATTCCATGTGCCGTTAAGCTATTCGTCAAAACACCACCTGCTGTGAAACTACCCGTCAAAAATAAATGTTCCCTTGATGGAAGTTGGTACTCGTGTAATCGGAACTCGGCTCTCGTATAAATTGGAGTCGCCACCCCACTCATGAAATAAATTTTTTTATATTATACCTCATTTGTGGGTATCTAGTTTGATACCTTTTTCCTACAGTAGTTGTCTAATTTATTGCCTTTCATAACAGCTTATCTAATTAAATGACATATTTCATTGTATTTTACATAACTTGTATGGCAAATTAAAATTTCTTCAGTCAGAATCGTACCCTATTGACATTATAATATTTAAATATCTTTTTTACATTACTATATTTAATTTAATTAATTTGTACCTTATATGATTGGCTTTTTGCAAATTAAAACACCATGTAGTTTGACATGATTCGATTATGTTCAAGAAATTAAATTTATTAGTTATGTGCAATGGAGTACGGTATAGTTATAAAAAATTAAAACTGATATCCGCACCGCGCCGTATAGTTAAATATAAATCATGTGGTCGGGAGTCGGCTGGAAGTGTTGGTGGGTATTGGATTCCCTGTGGTCGACTGTCGTGTTGGTAGGTGTTTGGTTCCGTGTGATCGGCTGTCGTGTTGGTGGGTGTCGGGTAACATGTAGTCGGTTGTCGTGTTGTTGGGTGTCAGGTAACATGTAGTCGGCTGTCGTGTTGGTGGGTGTAGGGTAACATGTAGTCGGCTGTCGTGTTGGTGGGTGTAGGGTAACATGTAGTCGGCTGTCGTGTTGGTGGGTGTAGGGTAGGGTAACATGTAGTCGGCTGTCGTGTTGGTGGGTGTCGGGCCCCATGTGGTCGGCTGTTGTGTTGGTGAATGTGGAGTCTTGTGTTAGTGGGTGTGGGGCCCAATGTGGTCGGCTGTCGTGTGCCATTTGTTTGCATTGCAGTGGAAGACGAAAGAAGTGAGCGACGGCTTATGGTAAAGGAGGTCGCAGCTGGGACGACAAGACGACAACCCCGGCGCTTGTTAGATAAATTTGATACTGTTTTGGTGCTGTTTTCCACTCCGACACTTTGGAAACCCGTTCTAGCACATTGGAAATCAATCCAACACAACTGTCATGTTTTCAAGATGTTTTTTTGTATATTCAAAGTAGTTTGTGTAAGATTGAAATCGATTTTTGAAAAATCAGTTTTACATCAATAAAGTAGGGAAGAGAGAAAAGTCATGCTTCATTCGCAGCCCCACTTTGACTGAGAGTTTGGCCCTACCTAAAGGATTTTGGCTTAATCTATCGGGTCATCTAGACCTCGTCAAAAGAAATACCAGGAGAATATCAAAAAATTTGATCATATAATTATATTCTAGCGCTTCAGCATATTTGACTGACTGACAAGGTGACAAGTACAGGCAGTTTATTCACTGAGCCCCAGTTACAGTTTTTTAGATCATGAAGAACATATAATACAGATTACATCCATCCGACTTCCTTTACAGCAACCGAATCAACTCAAAAACCAATAGACCTACAAAAAAGTTTAAATAGGCAAACAGATAGTCCACAATCCAATGCATTCGGCTCCGAAAGAATATTTCAAACATATTGGTCCAATCTGGAGATATAAACGTTTTCGTGCGGAATTTGCAATTAATCGCAACTACAGAGAAAAGTTTAAAATATTCTTTCGGAGCCGAATGCTGTGGGTTATAGAGTATCTTTTTCCCTATTTAAACTTTCTTGTAGCTCATTTGGTTTTTGAGTTGATTCTTTTGGCGCAAAAAAAATTTAGAGGCAATGAGTGGTATGATTAAGGTCTACCTTATGCTTTTACTTAAAGTTTTTGAAGTAAAAGGTTCCTTTGGTATGAATAAAAACATTAGCAATTACTTTTGCTTATGCTTAATCTAGGAGTAAAAGTATTTGCAAATTTGCATGAAGCATTTACTACCGTTAGAAGTAAATACTACATTTTGGTATGAATAACATCTTAAATTTACTTCTACTTTGAGTATTTGCTTCAAAAATTTGAAGCTTCTCCGATAGCAACTTCACCTTTTACTTCCCCACGCAAAAGAGTACGATTAATATGATTCACGATTAATTTTTTAAAGTAACTCATAGATAACTCAGACCGGTTACTTATATCCATGACCACGAAATTGCATTTGTGAATTGAAGAGTATAGGTGTGATTCGTTGCTTGTCTCTGATTGGCTGAGTCATAGTAACCAAATTTTGTTCTGTACAAAATGAGAAGTAAATACTACAATTGCAAAGTATTTGATTGACAGTAAAAGTTTTCTTTTATTCATTCGATTTGAAGCAAATACTTTTGCTTCTACCTTTTACTTCAAGTCTAGACCTTTTACTTATACTTTTTACTTTGTAGTAAATACTTATTCTTATTCATACCACTCAATATGATAGTCAGATTAATTTGCCGGTTGCCATCGGACGCGTACCTTAATAATAATACGTCCTACTTACATAATTTGGTATCACCAATTTAAAATATCAATGTGCCGATTTAATTGCAATTAATCTCTCCATCGGCAAATAAGGGCGATTAGTGCCCCCATTAGTTGATTCCAACTCTGATTGATGAACACTTACTCTTATCAATTTGTGACAACAATCATCAGCTGCTTAGCTATGAGCTTTCATACTTTGTTGGTACCGAATTTTATTCAAAATTTAAACACGAAATTTAAATGAAACTATTTTTTTTACCATTTATACCACTACTTTCAACTTTTTACGTATGGTGCAATGTGTTCCCATAACCACTTTATGACCTCTCCTTTCTCATGTGATGAAACTTCGGATTTATAACAAAATAGGCTACGGGACGTAAAATGACGTAATCATAAAACTTAAAACTTACGGGACGCACTTTGTACATAGGGCTATGTCGTTTGTAATGTTATGACTATTAAACTTTTCGGGATGGTAGTAGCTGATACTAAAACAGTCTCTTTATAGTGATTAAAAAGGAATTAAATGTGAATTCGAAAAATAATGTTGTAGACACTGTGAACCCTATAATGGTTTGTATGTGTATTTCTAGCTAAGGTTCGGGGGAATGTACGACTCGCGAAGGCTACTCAATGAGAGGTTGTAATAATAACTGGAGATGTAAGCAATTTAGTGTTTATTAAACAATTCAGAAGAGAGGACAAAATCAGACTCAACTCATTACAATGGCAAACATCCGTTTTTATACCCTTATTTAGGTAGCTAACTCTACAGTTAATTGGGAGTAAGAGAGTAGAATATATGGGGTAGAACCACCCACCCCACGTATGGAAGTCAGCTCCGGCCGTACTGACCCAGTTTCAGGCTGCGCACGAAAGAGACACAGCGAATTAGCCGGCAAATTCGCAATGTCCCGTTCACGCAGGAAATCCCCACCAAAAAAGGGATTTCCAACACTTGTGAGCAGAGGGGACACCCGTACCCAGAGACAGCACTCATTCGGTTCCGCCGAACGTGTGTCATCCCATAAGGGAGAGCACCCACAGCCACACAAGTTCTTACACTCGTGGAGGCTCCACTCCATATGTATATCTATAAGCATCCCACTACATTAGTAGTACACATTATACTCATTTTATAGTGACATTGGTCACAATTCGTCCCTTCTTTGCTTTTTAAGTTAATTAGATAGATTAGAAAGACTTACTTCCGTATGTAGTTTTTTAAGGGTGTCTGAACATTTTCATTCTAAATGCAATGTCTAGTGACTCTAAATTTAATTTAATTCTAAAGACAATGTCTAGTGACTCTAAACTTAAAATGGAATTATTTTGCATGTAATTACTATACTATGGCATACTTTCTAATTTACTAATTATAGTTAATTATGCTTTCACATCCCAATTAACTTATACTTAAATACTAGGCAGAATTAATTTACCGTTTTTTACTGATTATAATTAATTATACTTACATATCATAATTAATGATACTCGATCATTGGTATATTTAATTTTAGTTTTCAATTTACGTATTAAATACAATTAATTATACTTACACTTTCTAATACTTAATTATTAATTAATTTTAGTTTTTTTACTAATTATAATTAATTTTAGTTTTTTTTACTAATTATAATTAATTATTATACACATCATAATTAATGATTTTAATGATACCTTATGATAACTGTACTGATGTACTTATAATTTTAGGTCTGTATTTTCTAATCGTAATTAATTATACCTGCGTATTAGCAGTGATCAGATACACTCACATTTTTATTGGAATTAATTATATTTGGTTTTTAACAATTGTCTTTATAATCTAAAAAAAGGAATTTAATTCCTATTTTAATTAGATTTAACCATTGCTTAATTATAATTCTAATCTTAATTTCACCTTAATCATAATTAATTTAATCTAAATTATGGTTACCGTTTCGGTAGAAATGGAATCATTGTATTTAATTTTTCTATTTTTATTGAAACGTGGAGTCACCCTTAACTGACATTGGCACGTGCAGCTTGTCTCGGTTTTCTCTTTCACTGCGTATGCTATCTACGCATTTAATTTGCTCGTGTTATTTTAATCTTTGGGCTTACATCAGATAGGTTGCTTTCTCGTATTTGTTGCTTGCTTTATGGTAATGACATAATACTCTTAATGCTTTACTTATTAATTAAAAGGAGTCCGCCGTTTACTCTCCTACATAGACATAGACTACGACTCCTACATAGACATTCTCATTCGTGATTTGACTTTTGTCTAGGGACATTGTGGCTTCTCCCGTCATCTTTCATTTAGGTAAAAATAACTGGACGTCTGTTGCTGACCGGAGTATCGTGTATCAGGTTTATTTTTTGCATTTATTATATATAACATAGTAGGTAATAGTAATAAGTGATAGGTTCCTTAACCCGTTTTCGTTTATAATTTACGGGTAGGGGACCCTTTGGTCATGGCTTCTTTTCGAGCCGCCTACCCCTGGCGTTTTTAACCGGCGAATTAGATTCGCTTTGTAATCCCAAATTCTCAACTCAACCCCTCAATACTCTCAGTAGTGGGTCAATTCAATTCACTTTTTAGCTGAGTGAATGAGTTTGACAGAGTACTCGCATTTTTAGCACGGATATTTCAGCTCAATTGAATCAGATTAGTTTATCAGATTAAAAAATTGGTTGAAATATAACTCGATTTCGGGCAAAGTGAGTTAAATTGTTCGTAATCGTCCATACGGGAATTACCCGAATCCTCATCCAAAAATGAGTCGACAGCAGAATACCCAAACAAACAGAAAATGTTTTTGTATAAAATGCAACGTAACTTGCTTCCCCAGCACAAGGTGGTTTATTGGAAATTATAAGCTAATGCTGATTCGAATTCCCGACTCTTTCTGCAGCCATAATAAGCCGAAGATTGAAGTTTCGCTGCATACTTTTAACTGTAATCCTCCAATTATCGTGGATACAGTAACTGCTCCCCTAAAGACTGACTGTAGCCAGTTTTTCGTTTAATATTGGCCGCAGAAAGAGATTAAAACAAGCTATTGATTTTATAGTTGTCATAGTAACATATTGACCCAACTTTCAACAGCCACGTGGTTCCATTATGCTTTTTAAGTAGTTTTGAATAATTTTATATTTTTTAGTAGTTTAGAGTAATTTTAAACTTTTTTGCAATTTTAAATCATTTTGAATACAGAAATTGTAAAAAATACAAAGATGAGAGAAAAGCGAGAAAGGAAGAAGAGGAAAGTTTTAAGGTTTAGGGGAGCAAATGTCCCCTTGCCCCTCCAGGAAATCCAAGATAAAGAGACTTTTTTTCGCCAAACTGTCAAACAATCGGCTTCTAAATACTGCACTGGTTCAATTCTCAGTCTTTAAAACGAAACAGTGCAATTTTATGGTGTCATAAAATTAGGAATTTTTGCTTTGGCCAGCAGGAATTTTTTCAGATTACCAGTCCAGAAAGCCAGGTTTATCACCCGTGGCTTCTAAATGTTGCGAATATTGAGAGTGGTTTCTTAATGGCGTTGCACATTTTAGTATGGAAGTAATAGGTAATACCTACTATATGTAATAAATCTTTCAAAAGATTTTCAAAAATATTTATAATATGAAAACGAAGATTTATTATTATTGACCTCTGCGTTAATTAGTAATGTTGAAAATTACCAAAAATTAAAATTTGGCAATTCATTATTAAAGGGAAAGCGGTAGCATTTGGTTTAATTTATTTGCCTTAATTTTTAACTTGTATGCTATAATGTATTTTTGTTTCCAATATTTTCTCAATATTTTAAGTCAGGCCAAAGAGCTTGGACGATAAGATTTGAATCGAGAATTCCATGTATTTGCTTTGAAAATTTAAGTCATTTCTTTTTGGCTGCGGTTCTTTAGCAAGTGGGAAATCAATAATCAATGTTATAGCAGATTGATAAAGACAGTAGCGTAAGTTTTTTGTTAAAAACGTGCCTAAAAATCTCCAAATTCCAAATTGCTATCTTAAAAAATCTCCAAATTCGCTTATAGTAAAATTCCCCATTTGGCTCTCCAAATATTGTGCTATGATACTATGACAACGTCCAAACTCTTTTAGTGAGACAGATTTTACGAAATCGCCTAAACCATAATTCAATAAGCCGATTGAGCCATTAACTCTGCTGCTTCCAAGACGGACTTCGGGTAACCTATAGGTGACCAACGTTGACAAATGCCAAGTTGCCAAGGAAATTACCCCTTTCAAAACTGATCCGCCCTTCTTCCTCGGAGGTCCCCAATTACCAGCATAAAAAGTTGGGATTTCATGCATAGCTAATAACAATGCTAATTTTATACAAATACGAACTATAAAAACTTTCATCGTGATTAACGCAGCCTACAATGAAAGCTTGATTTGAAAGCAGGGGAAAGTAATTTTGTGCTACTTCACACTGAAAATGTCATATGATTGGATAGAACGTAAAAGGGGGAAAATAAAAGCAATTATACTACTTGGTTCAATCCATAGTTACGAATATGTCAATTTTGATAATAATGAAAAATCAAGTAAAAGTAAAATGATTGCGCACAATTAAAATAATTCTAACAAATCAAAGCCAAGTGTCGTGAATAGATTTGTTCAATGTCCAAATAATAATAAACGTTGACCATTTCCTAGATAACGATCTACAATAAACACTAAAGTAGGAGTGCATGTGATGGATATCTGCTCTGAATCCAGCAAATGACTGGACATATATGTTTTATATACGATGGTCTTGTTTTGATAATAATATATTTACTTTCACGGTTTTTACATACAACATATACGTGCTCATTATGTGAGTAGAAAAATAAATCAGGTCAGTGTATATCAGAATCAAATCAAGTAGCTAAATTATCAGCAAGCCTACTACAAAAGTACATGCATACCTATAATATAGTACATACGTGCCATGTACATGGAGTATCTTGCAATTAGCAGATCGAGTCTGATCATATTTAGATCTTGTCTGATACAGTTTTGGCTCATTTGAGGGCAGATCCAGCATATGTTGAAAAATTGAACTGGGGACCAACAATTCTTTTTTTCTGTTGTATTCTACTGAGTGGGCTTTACAAATTGTTTTGCAATTAATAGCCTTGTCGAAATGGGCATCTACATAATAATGATGTTTCCACTAATTCATGGCATAGTCAACTGTCTACTTTGTAAATGCGATAATTTAAATACACCTAACTGCAACTATCTGGTCGAAAGGAAATGCTTTGACCAAAATTACAAAACTATAGATTTTTAGAATCAAATACAGAAAGCAATGAAATACTCGATTTTTAATTTCCACCAATACAACCAACAATGACAGACAATCACGTCAATACCCCAGGGAGGTACCAAAAAGAACTTAGTCCCCAATTCGGCTAAATTTATTTCCCATAATCTTTTTATTATGGGATGTAGAAATTATTCTTTTAAGCTCGCATCGCATCCTAGTAAAATTTTATTTGTTACCTTCATTAACAAAGCGTCCCTATTTAATATCCGAAAAATATGATTTATAGATTTTTGAAACATGTGCATATAAAACAGAAATCTCAGAAAATAGGAAGAAAATTATAGGGTTGCGACTATGAAATGTCTATTAAAAGCTGAATAAAATGGACAATGTGAACGTAGAATTTCTTATCCAATAATTTGCCAATTTATACTCTATTACTTCTTGTTATTTAAGAGCAGAAATTCATGCTTGAAAAGCGTACAGATTTATTTTGGTCTGTGTTTTACAGCTATTACACATATTTCAATAAAAGTGGCATTATGCCAATCAACAGTAACACCAACGGTTAAATCACATAATTTTCCAGCTGTTATTTGCTAACCGTTACAAATATTTAGTCAACAATCAATAGGGATCGTCATAAGCCCATTGGCGACGTTTTTTGCAAGTTAGGTCAAATTCCGTCAATTCCTTCGGGAGTTATCCTGGGGACGGACTTCCATTACGCGAACGGACAGACAGTGCGATTCTATATATCTCGTCAGGCGAGCTAAAAATATATATTATACGTCTTGCATGTATTTCCTGCTCAAACACAAAATGATAAAATTAATTTTCGATGCCCTTAAAAATTTTCAAAAACTCAACTTTCATGCTGATCTTAACAATTATACATTTTAATCTGAAAACCCTATCAAATCACGTTCAACCGATTTCACTGAGTAATATTCGCTCAAAGATCCCCACACTCCCTTAAAACAACCTTGGGAGAACGCAATTCTTTGAAAACCAAATATTTTCGTGAAAAGAGCATATAGAAACTGGAAGCTGGTTCCAGCCTAGTCCGACAATCCAGGTCGACAATTTTTAAGCTAAGAAAGATACTTATCTTCACAAATGTACAAGCAATCAATGCCCCAAAAACAATACAAAAGATGCATATTTACTATAAACATTATAATTAGCGCCATAATACTAATTTGTTTTAGCCTGTAATGTATTTACAGGTAGTACTTCAAACAAATTACTGTCTTTCACAAATGATGGGCTATTTTCTTTAACCCATGTAACGCAGTAAAATAAATGACAAAGAAGCTAAATGCCCCTAAAATTGTCTACATTTTGACTTTACCTTCAATGTAAATTTTTTAGGACGTGTTAAACTTACCGAGCTATTATTTGCACAAAAGCAAGCCATACGTTCGGGTCAAGTCACCTAGTCACCAATTATTGGCATGTTAGTAATTGAAAGTTGTGTAAATGTGCGTGGGCATTGAGTTGTCTTGTCTCTACCGTCTGATAGAGGTCTGACGCCTTAAGTATGGGGTTCCAACTACTTAAATCTCAATTGAATAACAGAATAAGCACCTTGATAAGTCTACTCCCACAAAGTGAAAAATAACTAACAAGGTGGAGTATAAACTGCTAATCTAAGTCAATTTATTGGTACTTTTATTTTTACTGAAAGCAAATATTGATATACGATTTTAAGCATGTTTGGGCTGTTGAGTAGTCGGCTCGACTCTTTAATAGTACGTTATTTTGGATGACTACTATGTATTACAGCAGCGATGTAGAGAACCTTATTTACACTTCCTCTAAATATTATTAAGACAAAATTCAGAATCAATAGCCTCCTGATATCGCATCTAGACTCCAATCACTTTCCACATTTACAGGAAGGTTGCACTATATACTTCTTTGAAAATGTGCAATTATTATTACAATTTTACAAATCAAAATTACAGTGAAATTACACCTATACAGTGGCAAGTAGACTGCTGGTGTATATAATTATTATTGCTTATTCTTACACCCATTTTGTAGGCTTTCTTTCATAATGGGGTATTTCAGCACCCTACTATATTAAAAGATTTTGGAAAACTTACTAAGAAAAATGTTATACTTGAACTGGACCAAAGGTTTTATTAGCAAAATTTTACCATTTCGAACACTTTGAAAGAGGCTGTTTAAGTCTCTAAACGAAAAAATTATCCACCAATGGGGCTTTCTCGAGTGTATGATATTTCCAGTTACCGTATTAATCGAATTAATTCACCGGGTTGTTATTGTTTCATTGGCCCCTTTTTAGCTCCTGAAAACGATATTTCGATATGGAGAATTATTTTGTAAACAGTCAATTTTTCTAGTAGTAAGACATACTTAGTAGTAAGAAATTTTGGTTGTAATACAGTTGTATTAACGTCCCAATTGTATGTGCACACAGGGCCGTCCCGAGGGCCGTGCACCCGCACTGGGCGGCAAATTTTAGAGGGTGGCAAAATTTTCAGTATGCTCTATATAATTTGGCACTTTATCGGAATTTAGAAGTTGGAAATATTGGATAGCAATAGAATATAATATGAAAAACAATTAAAGAAAGATTTTCATAGCTAAAAATCTTTTGTTTGTATTTGCTATTCACAGAAAGTTAACACAGGTTGATAATTGATAGCCATGGGCGCAAAATGAAAATTTATAGACTGACTTATATGAATTTAAATTTAAAATGGCGTAGAAAAAATATTTAACGGTTACGGTTTTAAATCTAAACTGTTAAAAGTAGTTGTAATGTCGCCAAACAAATCACCAGGTAAATTGCCTGGGCCCGAGAATAGTAATTTCAACCGACAGTAATTCCGACCGATTTCCGGATATTGGGTGCTTTGTTGTTGTACCTATACTGACACTAGATTGGGATGGTGAATAGCTATGAAATATCGTGTATAGACGTATTTGGGCTCGTAAGTCAGTAACCAGGACTACGTCCATAGACGTATTTGGTCCACACAGACCAGTACCAAGTTACGTGTTTGACACGCAAAGAAGATGTAATTTTAGCTGGGTTGTCGCTTCGCTTACTCTTAGAATATTATAAACGTATTATCCCCATGGTGCAGTTTATATACCCACGTGTTAGGGTAGCAACCGATAACCAAAGGTAACAAACAATAGCCAAGGGTAAGAACCAATAAGGAAGTTGCAGCTATATCTCAATAGCAATAGCAGTCTTATTGTACAGGGACATGTTTTAGTCTATGTTTGACACGTATTTGGGCTAAAGATTTGGTTACTGGAAACCAGGGTTACCAGATTTTCTTCAGCCAATTTAAGTATCCTGACCATAACAAGGTCCATTTACCAAACCGCGCCCGTCGGGCGCGAAATTCTTTCAAATATCATACAACCTTATTTGGTGCTATCATAAGTGCGCAGTTAACAAATTTACGGCTTTTTGAAAAAAATGAAACAAAAATAACGTAAATAATGTATTTTGGAATTAATATTCGCGCATATTAATACGATAAGTGAGAATATCATAAAAATGTACAAATTCGGGCGAAGCGCGAGAAAAATTTAAAATTCAACTTCAAAATTTATCAATAATGATTTGACGAATTTTGTGTAATTTAGCTTAACAGTTAAGTGACATAGTTGAGGAAATCGTTGCTTTTATCCTCCGCTGATTAAGGATTAATGAATTTTTTAGAAATCTTTAGAGATTTTTAATAGCTAAACTGGATCAATAGAGAATAGTAAAATTCGCGCTAAGCCCGTTAAAATTTCGACATTTGTATATTTTAGTTTGGTCTAATTTAAGTATTATACTTGCCATTTAAGTATACCTGGTAACCCTGCTGGAAACCGTTATTGACACGTCATTGGTAGCAAACAGGTTAACGCAGCCTACAATGAAAGCTTGACTTGAAAGCATAGGAAAGTAATTGTGTGATACTTCACACTAAAAATGTCATATGACTGGATAGAACGTAAAAGGGGGAAAATAAACGTTATGCTACTTGGTTTAATCCATTAACTACCTCTATTCTGACAAGAGTTTCGTGTGCCGTGTGTCGCCGCATACGTAAGCATAAATACGTTTGTTGTGTTGTGTTCAGGCAAAACACGCATCGTTGTTTGACTAATAGAAACTAAAGTACGTGGTTTTTATGTAAATAATGTAAAACGGACATTTAATACATCAATTTAGTTAAATGGCTGTAATTTCTGAAATCATATAAATATGTAGATTTATTTCATTGTAATTATGTTCATACCCTTCAATTCAATTATGCAGATTCTAAGTTGTGAAATTCAATATCAACGAGGAAATATTAGCGGATATACAAACAAATAACCGGACAGGACAAACAAACTAGTAAATATAATTATACAGAATGCTGAAGTGGTAATATAGATGTAAATCTGTGAGTTAAAAAGTATAATTTTAATCAATGAAGCTTGAAATCGCCCATTTAACTTTTTTAGAGATTTTCTCTCGCCAGTTTCTGACACGATGAAGAGGATTCGTTGTACCGAAATATTATATATTCTTCCGCTTAGTTGTAATGACAAGAGGATTTCCTGTATTTAAATTGTGTATTTGCCGAAGGATTCTGAGCTTAGATTTCCTTTAAAAGAAATTTGTTTTCTTGATCAATTTATTGGCTAATGAGATAAGAGAATTAGAAAAGCGTATATAATCATTTATCGAAGACCCTGCAAAGTATCAAGATCACAAAGATGAAATCTGGAGATATGATCATCCCAAGGCATATCCTGTTTTATTTTTCTACAAATTTTTGAGTAGATATAAATCGTCTAAAAAAAGTTGCTATTTTTACGATTTTTCTATAAATTGCAAAAAGATGGGGATACTTTGCGCATTACGGCAAATACTTGCATTTTACAATTATTGGCTATTTGTGTGGTTCCACATAGTTGTGAGGCACATATTCACGTCTTCAATTATGCGAATCTATCGTCATGACATGATATAAACATCGATATTTCGTCACAATTTTTTCACTTATGTTCAAGTAAACCAGCTCTGCCTTTTTAAATTGTCATTGTATTATGTAGGCATCGTTTTACAATTACTTACGAGCACTGAGGCTACAAATGTCTGGCAGAGTACTTAGCGAGTAGAATGCCAGTTTTGAACAATTGTTTTTGACTTAGAGAGGTGTCATCCACTATTGTCATAAGGTACCTTGGCTCTATAGGGACATGAATGTAATCGAGTCGAGGTGCTGTACAGCTACGTATGAATACGTAAGTGTTGGACAAAGAACTACTACAGAACACGTAATTGGCAAATGTATACATACGATTGATAAGGACATTCTGTCAATAAAATGTTCATTGTAATTCATTTACCTAACTACATAAATACTGTATGCATTACAATTACCGTGATCTAATACCTAATTGAATTGAAATAAAAGTGCACTATCATGTGCTGCTGGGGAAATATTTTTATGTTTTATGCCTCTCTTTTATCATCCTCTTATATTTAGTACAGGAGTGCATCTATTTCGTGAATATACTCGTAAACCCAATTACTCATTCAAAGTGTTCGCACATTTTTGCACGTTTTTATTTTTTATCTATAGTTCTCCAACCCGGTCATATATCGAAATGATCATGAAGATTCATCACATACAAATAAGTGATTTGCTTACAGACAAGCAATTTAAATGAATATATTATTTAGATATAATCTCCAGCTTGTAAAATCATATTTATTGCGTCAATTGCATTTTTGGGGTTTTATTTACGGACTTAAAAAGCCGTATAAGAAGGTTTTAAGAATCTATGTGGTCATTGCTTACTGGGGTAAATAAAATACTCACATAGTTAAATACAATCCAAATCAGCTTAGCCTGTCGAATCATAGGAACAATGATAGTAAAAAATATCAAGTGGGATGATGTCGGAAATACAACATGCCCGTAATAATTGTAATGATACAAAGATCGAGATGAAACAACTTAATTCAATTCATGCTGTAGCTTCACTCAAATGCACAGAATAGGAACACGAAATAGTGATCAAGTGAATCTTAGTCATTTATTTGTTCGTCTGATGTGAAGACATGAAAAGATTCAGAATCGTCCAAATCTTGTGTTTTTCTTTTCAACATTCTGCCGTAGGGGTCTATATACTTCCTTCTATTTTTAGCTTTGGCTCATTTGACAGAATTGTATGAATTGTGATTTACAAATTCTAAATTCACCCTCAAGGGTACCATTTTAGTTTAATTTTTAAACAAATGACATTTCAAGTTTAGCAATGGTGACCTGTCAAAATTTAGAACTCTTTTTTTAAGGGTATTAATGCAAGTAGGAGAAAAAATTGTAGGTTGATGAGAAATTGTTGTATTTTTTGTTAAAGGACGCATCCAATTTTTCATTGCTATAAATAGAATAAAATAGATCATTAATAAAGTAAATACGGTATTTGTAGACAAGCATAAAATTTAAGAATAGAACAGGCATTGTGTTTTGCAAGGGTTTTATTTTTATTTAATCCTTAATTTGTTTTTGGAGATTTAATAGTTTTTGGGTGATGGTTGCAATAGTATAACCGCAAAGAAAAGTAAAGAACGCTGATCATTGATATTCCCAATTTGGGGTAACCAATTTCAAAATGTATAAATAATCACAATTTTTACAGGGGACCCCTTGGCCAAATTTTTCACACAACAAATAAGTAGTCGAGTTTGTCAAATTCCTATGCAATTCCAAAAACTAAATTTGAAAAGTGCAAGGACTTTTAGGGACCATAGCCATAGCCACGATGCATCTTCTGAAAATACGTGGTATATACTTTAAAAAGTATTTCCCAAAGTACATCACTTCGACGAGTAAACCTAACTCACTACCTCCACTCAAAATTTAGTTATCCTTATTTCGACATAAGTCTAAGCCATAAATTGCCATTAAAAATTTTGAAATTTTTATTTGCGTTAAGCTTTAATGGAAAATACACTTCTCAAAACATTATTCGCAATAAATCACCTAGAAATGTACCTTACGGCACTTTCCGGTAGCAGAAATGTTTTAATTTCCTGGTAAAGTGATGATGAAATTTCCCACTCTCTAATATTTGAAAATTAATCTATTTTGGTATCCTGTTAATTTTGATAGTTATTATTTTGGATTATGAATTATACTATCTAATTTGTATTCATGTTCACTTTAATACTCGAAATCATAATTATTTCTATTCCGCCAAAAATATCTACACGGCCCCCTTTACTCAGGCGGGCTTCTGTTACGGCTTGCTGTAGGTTTTTCTACTTAGAAAACGTTCCCTGACATGATAATGTGTATACAATGCTTATACATTAGTATAAACATTTCATGTATTGGGCGAAGAACGAGAGTTAAAATGTCTTTTACCGTTTGCCTTATGTTTCCGAATTTCTACAGGTACTTGTGATTTAGTAGCAGAAGAATTTCATTGGGTTGAAATGAAATAATCTGTAGTGTCTGCTTTGTCTGAATGTCAAGTGAAGTCCTCAAAGTTTAATTTGAATGTCTTATAATGTATTCCAATCAAGACAAGATTAAAATTTTTATTTATAGTATCCTATATAGTAATAGAGTTGTTGGGAAACAAAGATATAAATATATCCAATTGAACTAAATACATAATACAAATTGGGAGTTATAGCTTTTTTTTTGAATTCTTATTTCACGTTTTTGGATTACACAAAGTAAGCGACTTACTTATATGTATAGGTAGATCTGGTTAAATATTAGATTACACAGTTTAAACGTGGGGAATGAAAGTGAATGCAAAAGAATTGTCATACAAAAGAAACTGTTGTGTGGTAATAAGAATATTAAAATTTCGATTAATTAGTGTATGATTTAATATATCTCGTATTTTGTATAGAATATTAGGTATAATAGTACTATGACTTGATCATAATGCAGACTGAGATAACTTGCAGTGAAAATTTTTTTAATGAGAACACACCTTAAGCACATTTTAAGTTTTTTTCAGCATAACAACTGACACTTGAGAAAAGATCTAGCAAAGGTTGACTTTAAATTGACGGAATGGTGATGGAAGAGAAATGGCGTATCATATCACCCTCGTCACATTATATTATTATTTTACCACCATTCTATGTATTTACCCACGAACCTATTTACACATGTACCAGCGTAGTATTTTAAATTAATATACAGACACTTTATTCCTTGCTTAAAAACATATTGTGTATATGCAACTGCTCCATACACACATACCTATATGTCCATTTGTGACATGGGTAATTTCATTGCAGCCGAGTGACAATAATTAAATATATTTTTAATAAAAAGTTAACCCAAAATAAGTCAGACTGGAGTAGATGATATTTAAATTAGATAAATGTAAAAATTAGTCTCTCCAGTATTTTTATGAATGAGAAGGTAAGGTAAGTTTGCCAGTGTAATTTGGCTGAAACTTTTTCAAGATGTGTTTACAATTTCTCTCAAGGTAACTCATGAATATGAATACAAGCGACTCCAATATATTTTGGAATATGTTTTTAGGAGAGAACAGTTTAAATGATACTATCGACAAGTCTTGTTGGTAAATTTTTAACATAAATTAATTGAAAGACCGGGTCTTACCGTCAAGCTAGGACTAAATACTGAAATAATCGATTTGGTTCCCCATATCGCCATAATTTCCCAAAAGTAAAATCATTCTTTTTCAACCTACATAATAACGCATTTCATTAACTGATGTCACTGATCTCAGCAGAAGCAAATACTGCAGTTGTATTTCGTAGTAGTAAGTGGATTTCCAGAATTCCAAGATAAATTCAATTATTAAATTTTCGGCTTGATTTTAAGGCCCAGTAGTGCTGTGTTCAGGATGAGAAGGTGTTTGATATTGTGACAACATTCAGTGATCTGAAGTGGGGATAAATGACCGAAATCGATGTTTTTTGAGTGCAGTGGCCTGGCTGTGCGGCGGGTGGAATTTTTTGTTTAAGGAGGGTGGCCATGAAACGTATTGGCCCTTGCTGCCATGCTTTACCCTAATGTTTCTATCCTCCAACTAATATCAAACAGTGTTGCACTCATTATCATCGTCAAACTTTACGACCTATTCACCCGAGCACAACCTATATAATTGGAATTTCATTACTCTGATTATATGTTATCTCGTAAGGCTAATTTGGGGGATTTGCTTATACATGACTATAAGCGTAACTTCTGTAAGGTTTAGTACAACTGTGGTATAAACACGAGAAAGCAACCATTATTTTTATAATTTCCAAACGGAATTATAACTACTCCACTTTATTTATTTAATTTTTCTATTTTTATTAAAATTACTATGATCCATTTCGATCTTTTTATGTTTTTTTTTTATTTTTCTTGTATTTTTTATTTTTTGACCTACTAGATTGGCGTACTAAAAGATGTGTTATGTATGTAGTATAGTATTGTAATTTTATGTCATGTTACTTTTCTTTATATTTTATTTTTAACATTTTAAAGCTGTATTAGTGCTAACGTTAATATGGGTAATATTTTCTTCCGAAGTAGTTATTCATTGTAAAGACAAATGTAAGAATGTAGAGTTTTAGTTAATCTTGACTGGATGAGGATATTACTTAAGCCTAGGATGATAATTTTATTAGTTATTAATATTAAGTATGATTTTACGGTAACAATAAAGTGAACTTTTAAATATACAATTGCAAAGGCGGAAATGATTAGCTTAATAATTTACAGATGTCTTACTTTGCTTATATATCATTTTCACTAAAGTGTAATAATTTTACATATACTATTATTATTTCTCCTTTAAAAACAGACAATCCTTCCAGACCTTTTTAATGTATACTGATAGGCACCTTTCCTTTTTTTTAAAATTAACTAATTTAACTACAGTATCAAATTTCTACACTATGGTACTCACTACTTTATCTTATCCTTTCTATTTCTAAAATAAAATAATTTACATAACCGGGTTAGTTTAAACGTGTTCCTTGATGATGCAGATCGAACATCCATGAAGGGGTTGATAACGCCATTTCTGATCGTTTGGTGTTGTAGCATAAGGTGGACATTTCTATTAGGATTTGCAGTTATTTACCAGACTTTTGGTAGCGTCACGGATCACTAAATGGTATTTTCAGTCGATATTACAACGAATTTGTGTCCTTTTAATTGGGCGTTTGCATGTGTCTCTATGTTTAATTTTCCCTAATGGCACTGAGAACTGAAAATGGTGTTGTTGTCCCATAAATCGTTGGTTGTATAAGTAGCAGAAAAATCTGGTAGTTTCAGCTCCCACTTGTCGTCATAGAACTAGGAACATCGAATTTGTGTTCAATATGTTCATTAACGGAGGCCTTAAAAAGACATTGACAACACAAGAAGAACACATTGAAGACACATTGAAAAGACACATTGTAATAAAGTGTCTGGCTAACTTGGTGATGAGTTTATAATTCTCCATAAGATATTCATTTAGGATATCTATAAACTTGTCACGCGTAAGCAGGTGAATTTCTTTTTCTTGAATACAGTTTCCGCGCATTTCCACGAGATTTTGTTCGTGATAATCACTATTGTTCTCGTCTTCAAATGTTTTTTCAAAGGATAGCTGGAAGACTGAAGTTATTTGAAGAGTATCATAAATAATTATGATGTGTGGGATAGGTGGAATTCGTTGGAATATTATTCCAAATATTGGTAGAGTCATTAAGCATTACTGATTTGTTAATCAGCAATGTTTTTTGTGTAGTTATATCTGGTGTCCATGCTGAAGTGTTGGGAAACAACCGCGAATAGATTTTAATAAATAGAAAGGATTAAACATTGATACCCGTCAAAAGGGGAGGGTCGGATAGTTGTGCTAAAGATGATGTATTTATTGGGCTATTTTTTATTTTCTGTTGTTTCAATAATAGGAAATGTTTGACTTGGTATTTCATTATTATTTAGGATTGTTATTTTAATTAGTTGGGTATTATTTTCCTTGATTGCGAGAAGAGGATTAATTTTTGGTATCACTGCAGTAGTTAATACGTTAGAGGACATTAAGGTAGTTGTTGGTGTCTTGGTTTCTATATTATTACTGGGATTAGTTTCAGTTTTTACTGCAACTATTAATGCCTTGGAGAATAATGGAGCTAGTGATGGTTGCTCGTTGTTTGTATTCATGGGATTAGTTTCCATGTTTGCTAATGACTTCGAGAATAATGGGGCTAATGATGGTTGCTCGTTGTTTGTATTAATGGAATTAGTTTCCATGTTTGTTAATGTCTTCGAGAATAATGGGGCTAATGATGGTTGCTCGTTGTTTGTATTAATGGAATTAGTTTCCATGTTTGTTAATGTCTTCGAGAATAATGGGGCTAATGATAGTTGCTCGTTGTTTGTATTAATGGAATTAGTTTCCATGTTTGCTGGAGTGATAAATATTTTACTGCTTGCCTGCAAACTAGAGCATGGCTCTGTTTTTGCCGCATTGCCATTGATCTTATGTTTTACTGCAGTATTAATATGTCAGTTCCTGCCATGGTAGTTGAGCTGGTATTAGTCTTTGCCTCATTTTCTGCATCATTTTTGTCTTTTGCTGCAGTATTTAATACGTCATAGGGTGCGGCTGCAGTAGAGCTGGTTTCTACTTTTGCTGCGTCGACTGCCGCATTGTCATTTATTTTATAGTCTGCTGCAGTAATTAATTTAGGATTACTTTTGCCTATATGTGAGTCCTCAATTCCATATACCGGCTCTGGTTCTTTATTACCGTGATTAAAAGCAGATGCGGTATCCGTATCTGGCGCATTAAAAGCATGTTGGCTAGATGAATCAGGGCTTATTAGGTCATTGCCTGAGCTTACTGTGGTAAGATTTTTGCCGCATGCTGTCGCATTGGGAGTATCATGTGCTGCGGTAACATGATTTGACGCAGTTTGATTGCCTGCACTAATTAACTTGGTGTTGTAGCTATCAGTTCCTAACTCTCTTTCGGGACAGCGAAATTGGGAGTATGAAGATGTAATTTCTTTTTTCCCATATCAAATAAATTCTGCCTTATAGGTGTTATATTGTCCGCAACAGAGGGGAAAGATTGCACAAGCATGTGTTTTTGAAAAGCTGAAGAAGTTTGATCTTTCGTGAATAGCGAATTCTGCGATTGAGAGTATTGGTGGTCGGGTTGCCGGGGCAATTTGATTTGGGAAGGCTTTGACTGGTTGTCCGGTGAGGGCATGAGAGCTACTGGTGGAGAGGTGGATAAATCGGTTCCAGTCGACCCCTCCGTGGACGGCCGTTTAAAGGATAAGTATTTTGGCGAGACGGGCCATCGCGCATAATATGGTTTGGATCCCCACGAATAAAACAGGCTTCTGGGTTTTGTTGTCCATTTAAGTTATGAAGACTGGGGGAACGTGGCAAATATGGTTGGCGGGGAAAAAGAGACCGAAATTGTCGAGGAAAAGGGGGATGATAGGGTTGGGGCCATGTTTCCACGGCTTGTGCGGCGTGTTGAATCGGGTGATTATCGTGGACCTGTCGTCGGTTTTTTTGTTGATTCTCCAAAGTCTTTATTCTTTTCTCAAGAAAAAGGGGAATATAGTCTTTTTCCTGATTTTCTGGTTCTTGTGGGACCGATTTCCGGTCATCTATGTTTGCTTCGCCTAGCAATGTGTAAGCGTCTTTTTCGCCTTGATTTGATTGGTCATACATGACGTCTATTTTGTCGATGTTATGAAATCGTTGACGCAATTGGTAATGTTGCATATTGGAAAGTCCTCTACATATGTTGATAATTCTTTGTTCGTTCGTCATATCTTCTTGTAAGTTTTTCGACTTTTAGCATGTATTTGATAGAAGACTCGCCATATATTTGTTTTAAAGCTCGAATTTTATGTTAATGGCAATAGATGATGTTTTGGTGAGGCTAAACTCTTTTAAGAATTGTGTTTTTAGTTGTTCCTAGGTAAAAGATAATTCTTTAAATCCCCATCCCTTTCCACTTTAAAACAGTGATACTAGGTAAGGGCATATCCTAATAAAGAGGCTGGAAATTGTCTTAAGGACTTTATCCCAATCGTTTGCATCGCAAGCCGATTGAAAGCTCAACATGAAATCGTCTACATCTATTTGCCCCCCTCTATTAGTTATTCTCTGGGTATTTTCCTTGATGCTGTTTTTCAGACTCGAAGTCTTCGGGCGTGTTTTCTGATGTATTCTCTGTTGCCTCACAACTTTAGGGGGAAACTGAGAGGTCTTATTGCCCCTATTTACTGGGCTGTGGTCAACAGGGCAGATTTTATTGACATGATAAGGAACATTTGCAGTAGTTAGAAAATAATTATAATATAATAAATTATAAGAATTGCAAGGCTGAAAATCTGAATATTCCTCGTCGCTCGATTGCATTTGACGATTAAATTATTATTAATAGTAAAAAGGAATTGTGTTGTGTGTGTTTGTGTATTCTTATAGACAGAATTATTACGCTTACTTTTCTGTAGAGCTGTTTACACTGCAATGTGAAGTTTTTCGTCGACCTTGGCTGACTTCGTTAAGCAGGATACAGACTTTATTCTTTTTCTTCTCTTCAGGGGATTACCCTCTTCGGTACAGATACCGGAAAAACATACAATTATTTCTTCTACTTCTCGTCAGGGATTTACCCTCTTCGGTACAAGGACCGGAACAACGTACAGTTTAGGAGGATTTCTTTTCGCCCCCGTATGTGCACGACTCCGTTTTATATCACACTTTCACATACTATAAACGTTCAAAGATTACTTTCTTTGGTACAACAATACGGAGATTTTGGGTGCCTAGGACTTTTTCTTCACTTTATTCTTCTCAATTCTTTTCACTTATTTCGGCTTAACTATACTTAATGTTTAGTGTAGATATGTGTGGAGCGGTGAGGAATATTGAATGTTTCAGTGCTTGGAGTAAGATTTTGTTCTACTTATCGGAGTTGCCAAGAAATGAGGAATTCGGAAAATCAGGCAATATGTTTTTATGAAATCCTCGAATTTCATCAAAGACTTCGTAAATGATATAGCTGGCGAGAAATGTAATAAAATGGTAAAAAGGATATTTAGGATAGTGCGAAGGCTAATGTATTACACATATTAGGGTGAACTAAGATTTTTTATGCTGCAACGAGAATGATTGATATAAGGACAAATACTGGGAAGGGGTAATTTGAAAACTAGTCGAAAAATTTAGGAAAATTGAAATGTGAGAAATTTGGGGTAAATTGGAAAACGACCCGCAATCTCCACCACTGTGAACCCTATAATGGTTTGTATGTGTATTTCTAGCTAAGGTTCGGGGAATGTACGACTCGCGAAGGCTACTCAATGAGAGGTTGTAATAATAACTGGAGATGTAAGCAATTTAGTGTTTATTAAACAATTCAGAAGAGAGGACAAAATCAGACTCAACTCATTACAATGGCAAACATCCGTTTTTATACCCTTATTTAGGTAGCTAACTCTACAGTTAATTGGGAGTAAGAGAGTAGAATATATGGGGTAGAACCACCCACCCCACGTATGGAAGTCAGCTCCGGCCGTACTGACCCAGTTTCAGGCTGCGCACGAAAGAGACACAGCGAATTAGCCGGCAAATTCGCAATGTCCCGTTCACGCAGGAAATCCCCACCAAAAAAGGGATTTCCAACACTTGTGAGCAGAGGGGACACCCGTACCCAGAGACAGCACTCATTCGGTTCCGCCGAACGTGTGTCATCCCATAAGGGAGAGCACCCACAGCCACACAAGTTCTTACACTCGTGGGAGGCTCCACTCCATATGTATATCTATAAGCATCCCACTACATTAGTAGTACACATTATACTCATTTTATAGTGACATTGGTCACAACACTGATCATTTGATGACCAAAGGCGACGAAAATGAAACGCGCAGACTATTAAAGTGGATGGACGTCATATCTACAGGGGCGCAATTTGATAAGGACATTCGAAATTACGGCGTTTGTGCATTGCACTTCACTGAAGATGATTACAAACCCAACGCTACAGATAGAAAAAGACGTCAGCTTCATTCGTTTGCAGTACCGTCCGTAAAAAAGCTAAAGAAAGTGTCCCTAAGTTGGCAATAATAAGCCCTTTTTTTTATTCCCGATCCTATCCCAACTCCTATGTACTACATGAATAATTTGAAATTATTTTTTAGTGGGAACAGCGTCTCGGATGTAGTCTAACCGAGGTGGTAGTATAGAAGGGGTTAAGTGTTACAATTGATTATTACTTCACTAAGCATTCTGGACAAACATATAATCATAACATTTTGCATCAAATTATCACCACTACTACACTGCGTATTCATCTTTCTCTGTGAAGTAGTACAAACTAATATAATGTAATCTAATATAATTTATAGTACACTGTATTAGTTTGCGATTATGCTAAAAAAATTTATGCAAAATATTTTCAATGATATCTTGTAATTGTAAATTTAAAAGTAAATCTAATTAATTAGTTTGCGATTATGCTAAAAGTGTTAGTCCGTATTTTCCTATCCTATCACAAGTCTGTAGTTTAAAGTTCAGTGTTGAAATAAATATTTCCCTTGGGAATGATTTATGAAAATCATATAAAATAGCCGGTCACAGGGCCCAGGCCCTGTTATATAAATAAAGCTAGTGTGTATTCCAGGGCAATATTGCAAGATGAATAGAATGTATTTCAAAAACTTATTTCCGTCACCCACCTGGTGCGTGAGGGGAAGCAGTTTATTTGCTTGGTCGGATAAAACAGATTAACACTTGGCAGCATAGACGTAAGTTGTAGGTAAACATCCCATCCAATGCAAAAGATGGAACATCCAACCCCATCCATCCCATCATCACCAAACACCCAAGAAAAGATCAACATCTTATCCAGCCCATCACCAATATTCAAATAAAGTAATTCATCTAATATAGCCCATCCCCAGTTTCCAAATAAAGTACCATTACATAGCCATCACCAACACTTCCCTTTCAGCCAATTCATACACCTGGATGGGGGTGTTGGGTATAATGGATGGGATGCTTACATCTAAGCTTGGCAGCATGCACAATGATGAGTCAGAGTAACGTAGGCGTAACATTATACCCCAAGTCAAAAATGTGACCCCATCGGGTTACCAGAGTAAGTACCGATAGTGACAATAAAATTCCAACACAAACATATTGGCCCCCTGGTCGTAATAAGCTGAAGTTTTAGAAAATTTTGTTTTTTGATTTGGAATAACTAATTACATATACTACCGTTGTATAGTGTCAATGCAAGGAAAATGTCAACTTACATGACATTCATGACTATGACCAACGAAAATGGAATCACATTAAAGAAATATTCTACATTCATAAATATTCACCCACCTCAACTTTTTAAGGGCTATACTTATACTCTTCCTAATGCTATCTTCATCACGATTTGTGACGTCATATTAGAAGTCATAATTTTATGATAATAAATCTCTTTAACACATAAGTGGCAGATTCAAAACGTACACATTTGAAATAAAAAATAGTTTACCACTTCATCCCGCTCTGAATATTTTCTATTTAAGAATGGACTTAGTTTTTCTATTTAAGACGTAAAGCATTTTTAACCTCCTATTAAATTAAAACCATTTGCGAATTGAAAAAAATATAGTTTTATTGTGAATAGCCAATTTTTAAACTTTCCTGCGTATAAAATAAGGTCACGGCACGGTGTATTAAATTGAAAGAAAGAGTATCAACTACCACGTCTCACAACAGTGAATTTCATAATTTTATCACCGCGCAAGCGTGTATGCATAAAACCAAGTTCAATCTGGATGGAATTTAGCATCTTCAGCAAATAAACCAAATTGTGTTGTTAATACATTTTGAAATAACGTTACAGTGGCCGAGAAATAACATTCATAACATCCGTACACACAAACATACAACATACATACATTTCGATGACGTTTATATTATAGAGTGATTAATAAATTGAATCACTTTTAATCAAATATATGTATTATAAAGTGGGTTTAGGTTTCTGTTACAATATATCTATGATGAGATGTCAATGTTAAAATTTTAGACTGAAATATGTTTATAGACAGTAAAATGTTAAAATGGATTTACGTCGAATAAATCTTTTACTCACGCATTTTGAATTCAAGTTTTAATTTTAAATAAACCATAGTAACTGGTGTAAAAAAGTAACGTAGCAAGGACAGGAATTATACTGATTAATAGTATACAATATTCCCTGTCTCATATATCTTACGAATATTCAAAAAAGCTAAAGTACCAAACATACAGAGATGTGCAAAAGTCACTGGGCCATTGGGTTTATGCATAGCACTGTAGTAAAAATTCAGTAAAATACAATCCCAAGTCAACGATATGTGATTTTCGAATCAATCTATTGTCAGTTATCTGCGCACCATTAAATGCCACGTGGAAGTCAATGTCTTGATCAAAACTCCAATTCATTGACCGTTATACAATTCTTCAAAATTCAACCACTGTATATGAACGTCGACAGAATCCTTTATCGTTTATCTGTAAACTGCTGTAGGCCACACGGAAGTAATGCTTATTAATATCAGTAGACCAAACTGCAATATTCAGAATGAAAGTATTTATATTAGTCATCAAAATATCAATTTGTAATACTGCATTCAGTATTTACTGTCCACATGTACTCAAAAATAATGTACAACTCCATCATAATTAACTCACCATATATGATCTTCGAATCAATCCATTGTCGGTTTTCTATTATTAATGTACTATTAAATGCCACGTGGAAGTCAATGTTATGATCAAAACTCCAATTCATTAAACGTTATACAATTACTTCAAAATTCGCCCACTGCATATCAATATCGTCAGAATCCTTTATTGATTATCTGTATACTGCTATAGGCCACGCGGAAGTAATGTTTATTAATATCAGCATACCAAACTGCAATGTTTAGAATGAAAGTATTTATATTAGTCGTCAAAATATCAATTTGTAATACTGCATTCAGTACTTACTGTCCACATGTATTCAAAAATAATGTACAATTCCATCATAATTAACTCACCGTATATGATCTTCGAATAAATCTATTTTCGATTTTCTTTGTACTATTAAATGCCATGTGGAAGTCAATGTTTTGATCAAAACTCCAATTCATTGACCATTATACAATTCTTCAAAATTCAACCACTGTATATGAACGTCGACAGAATCCTTTATCGTTTATCTGTAAACTGCTGTAAGCCACACGGAAGTAATGCTTATTAATATCAGCAGACCAAACTGCAATTTTCAGAATGAAAGTATTTATATTAGTCATCAAAATATCAATTTGTAATACTGCATTCAGTATTTACTGTCCACATGTACTCAAAAACTATGTACAACTCCATCATAATTAACTCACCATATATGATCTTCGAATCAATCCATTGTCGGTTTTCTATTATTAATGTACTATTAAATGCCACGTGGAAGTCAATGTTATGATCAAAACTCCAATTCATTAAACGTTATACAATTACTTCAAAATTCGCCCACTGCATATCAATATCGTCAGAATCCTTTATTGATTATCTGTATACTGCTATAGGCCACGCGGAAGTAATGTTTATTAATATCAACATACCAAACTGCAATGTTTAGAATGAAAGTATTTATATTAGTCGTCAAAATATCAATTTGTAATACTGCATTCAGTACTTACTGTCCACATGTACTCAAAAATAATGTACAATTCCATCATAATTAACTCACCGTATATGATCTTCGAATCAATCCATTGTCGGTTTTCTATGTACTATTAAATGCTACGTGGAACTCAATATTATGATCAAAACTGCAATTCATTGACCGTTATACAATTTTTTCGAATGTCGACAGAATCCTTTATAGTTTATCTGTATAGCGATGTAGGCCACGCGGAAGTAATGTTTATTAATATCAACATACCAAACTGCAATGTTTAGAATGAAGGTATTTATATTAGTCGTCAAAATATCAATTTGTAATACTGCATTCAGTATTTACTGTCCACATGTACTCAAAAATTATGCACAATTCCATCATAATTAACGCACCGTATATGATCTTCGAATTATACCATTGTCGGTTTTCTATGTACTATTAAATGCTACGTGGTACTGAATGTTATGATCTAAACTGCAATTCATTGACCGTTATATAATTCCTTCGAACGTTGACAGAATCCTTTATCGTTTATCTGTATAATGCTGTAGGCCACATGGAAGTAATGCTTAAAGATATCAGCAGACCAAACTGCAATATTCAGAATGAAAGTATTTATATTAGTCGTCAAAATATCAATTTGTAATACTTCATTCAGTATTTACTGTCCACATGTACTCAAAAATTATGCACAATTCCTTCAAAATTCACTCACCGTGTATGATCCTCAACCCAGTCCTTTTTTGGTTATCATTACACTGCTGCAGGCGATGTAAAAGTAATTCAAAATCAAAAGGTCAAAATAACCCTTGTCTTTTGACCTAATTCTTCAACATTCACATCGAATTTCCAAAAAGTTAGTGCTACTCTAGAACCAACGCCTCTTCTGAGGAAAACTCCCGCACTTCAATGCAGTGCAGACTTGTTTGTATATTGGCCCACTCTAGAAATCCACAGTACTGGGCTTGTTTGCGTATATCCTTCACTCCCCATTCCCCATCTAGCCCAGCTGTGCTTGTGTGTATTACCTTGACTCCGCTCACTCATGCATAATGCATTGTACATGAGAAGTGAAAAAGCTGTCCGCGCTAACGGACGGACAGACAGACAGACAGACAGACAGACAGATTGGTCATGGCTATAAAGTAACTACGTTACTTAATAAGTCATAAAATAAAATAGTATTATTTTAATCTTCAAACATACTTACCAGTGAGCGCTTGTAGCAAATAGTACAACCAAAAAAAGTTCCAGCTTTTGAAAAGAAAAGTGAATGCAATTACCCATATACGAAGAAAGACATGAATTTCTATATAATACCTACAATCCTTTGCTGCTTACTGAACCCCACTTTTACTTTGAAACGAGCGTAGTTCTCTACGGATTGGTTAAGTAAGACAATGAGGATAGTGTAGTTCCATAATGATTGGTTCTTGTAAAACAATACCTAACAATATTGAGGGCGGAGTCAGGAATTAGTAACATGTGACATTGCTGTATTGCTGATACGTAAACATTGGTGTCAGCTGAGATAAATATTCGTAAATATTAAAGTTTACAATGGTTAATAAATGTGTAATTTGTCAAACACCTGCGAAAAATGAAAATTTATCTTTCTATCGTTTTCCAAGCACACCAGAAAGAAAAAAACAATGGCTCAAAATACTAAAATTACAACCCAATGCTCTAAAAAAACAAGTGTTGTGTGTGACAAACATTTTAAAAGTGACCAAAAAAGAAGTTTTCGATTATTAAGGAAAGCTTTACCTTTTAGTGCAAGTATTAAAAATGAAGCAAGAAATTCAAAGTCTATTTCATTTAAAAATCAAAACCTAAATGGAATGACCGAACAAGGAACAGCTATAGTGTCTCCACCATTACACCCTTCATCAAAACAACCTCTACTCGAGTTCAATATCAACGACAATGCCAATCCTAGTAATCCGACGCTTAGGTATAAATTAAATATATTTGCTACCGAAATCACAATATTCATTTTGAAAAAATAAAAAGATATATATAGATTTATTTTATTTATTTTACAATGAACATTTTGTTGCAGCTATCGACAACATCTTTCAGCAGTGGGTGGCAGTGATGGCACCGCTTTGGTCTATTCTTCACCTATGTTATTGATGTCAAAGGGTCCACATATTTTTAATGAAAATAATGCCAACCATTTTCATCAGAAATTTAGGTATTAAGCCAATGAATTTAGTATTTACACTACATTTTTTGACTGAAATGAACATATTATAATTGACAATATTTTATTGCAGCTATTGTCAACCATATGCAGCAGTACATATGGGTCAGTCTTTTAATGCGATGACCTGGCAAGGGCCAACTTTGATTCATCCTTCATCTCCGTTACTGATATCACAGGCCGTGAAGGAAAATTTAAATCCTGATCATCAGATGCTTAGGTAGTAAATGAATTTATCATCTGCACAACATTGTTTAGTAGAGGTGAATGTAATTTTCACGATTATATTTATAGCATTCAGAATCCCATTTTAGCAGCAGATTTGAGCCCAAACAATAATGGAATGCCCAGGCAAGGAACAGCTTTGGAAAATCCTTCATTAAAGAGGAAATCATCTAGTATGGATGCCGCACCAAGTGAAAAGTTGTACCGGTATTTAAAAAAGGATTTAAAAATACTATATGGGCATTTAAAATTGGATTTATTTGCATAAATAAACGTGTTAACCTTTTTCATAATTTAAATAACGTTATCCAACTTAGATCAATTCAGCCAAAGCCAACTGCTGAAATCCCTCCACATTCAAATGTGCAGGATGCTGAGCTAAATATTTCAACCACTCCACGCAGAGGATCTATTAAAGATGGAAGAAAACTCTTTCGACTACGTACTAAATTGCGGTACAGTCAAAAAGCTAATCTAAGATTAAAAAGAAAACTATCAAAACAAAAAACGTTGGACGAGAAGCTTCAATCCATATTTCTTAGTAATCCCGACATGAAAGAAATTATTATTTCACAAGTCAAGCGTTATCAATCTAATAAGCGACATGTCTATACTGAAACCGAGAAGAACACAGCTATGACTTTGTACTATTCTTGTGGCTCTAAAGGATATAGGTACTTCTAATATAATTTTAAAATATATTATACTGTATCGTAATTGAAGCAGGATTGTTACAATTTTTTTTAAATCTTAGGACACTTCTCAAAATGGGATTTAAATTGCCTTCCGTCTCTACCATTAGTTTTTGGATGACAAGTTTTTCATTTGATGTGGGTTTAAACGAGCAGTTAATTCAAACAGTGAAGGAAAAAGTCAAAACGTTGAAAAAGAAGGAGAGAGAATGTATCCTTGTTTGGGACGAAGTTTCTGTGAAGGAATTATTAGAATATGACCGTAATAAAGATCGTTTGACGGGGATAGCGGATCTAGGGGATGGAAATCGTAACCTTAATCTTGCAACCGAAAGTCTTGTTTTCATGATACAAGGTCTGTATGGTAGCTGGAAACTACCATTTTCGTATTATTTTTCTTCGTCAAATACAACCACAGAAAATTTGAAGGCAATTGTACTTGCGAATATCAAGACAGTGTTCTCGTTGGGATTATCCTTACGAGCATGTGTCTGTGATATGGGATTTTGCAATCAGGGACTTTATCGAGCTTGGGATGTAACTGCGGAAAAGCCCTATATAGAGGTAGACAACCATAAATTATTTATGGTTTTTGATATGCCCCATTTGATTAAGCTAATAAGAAATAATTTAATGAAACATCATTTTGTTATTAATGGTAAGCCAAAGATAAGGATCAAATGGTTATACATTAATCAATTTCGAAACAAAGACAGGAACTGCACATTAAGAATGGCACCTAAACTTACCGATGCTCATTTTAACGTAAAGGATTTTGGAAAGATGAAGGTTAAGTTGGCGACTCAGGTTTTAAGTCATTCCGTTAGCACCGGAATGTTAACAATGATTAAATCTAAAAGATTAAACAAATTAGCTAAACCAACTGCGGAGTTTGTAAAAAATATTGACACTATGTTTGATTTGTGCAATATTTCTAAAATAACGGACACCAAGCCAGTAAAAAGGGCCAATAAAATACATGAAAACAGTCACTTGTTTAACAAGTACATAAAATTAGTTAAATCTATAGAACTGCCAAGTGCAAAGTGTGGTAGACCTGACTTCTTAAGGGGTCTAGAGTTAACATTAACCGGTATAAAAATGCTAATTGCAAATTTAAAATTAGATGGCTATAACTACGTATACACACGGAGACTTCAGCAAGACTGTGTTGAAAATTTCTTTTCTATGATAAGAGCAAAAGGAGGGTGGTGCAAAAACCCAACAACTAGACAGTTCAGAGAAAATTTCAGATTTTTAGTTTTTAACAGTGCCATCAGCGTTTCTAAATATGCAAATTGTGAAAATGCTTCATTACATAACCTAATAACTATGTCAGATTTAAAAGCACTGGCTAAAACTAGGAATGAACAGCCAATTTGCGCAAATAACAGAGGTAATGAGTTTCGACCTTCTATTGGAGCAGCCACTCATGGTACTGAGTTGGCATGTCCAAATCCTATGCTAGCAGCTACTCAGGCCACAGAGAATTTTTTTCAAGTTCCAAAATCAGGGAAGGAGAAAGAGGCTACAATTAATGATCACAACAGAATGGTGGCCATGTACGTCGGTAGTTATTGTGTCAAAAATAGTTTTATTAAAACTAATTGTGTAAATTGCCAAAATATGCTTTTTAGTAGCGCGTTAACTTCTAAAAAAGAAATGCTATGTTTAGAAAAAGCATATGCTATTGGTAAAAATCAAGTTAAAAACTTGGGCTATAATACTACCCTTACAGAATTTAATTTTGATGTCTTTTTCTACATTGCAAAATTTTTTCACAGTGTGCTTAATAAAACTCTTGATACCCGTGGCGTTGATGTGATTAAAAATATGTTAACACATTTCAAAGGTATACAATTAGTTAAGAATTGGTTACATCCTTCCACTTGTGATTGTGCTCAACATAGAGAAAATATAATGTTAAAATATTTGCGAATTATATTATTTCGAGTAGTCAAAGACAAAAACGAAAATGTAAAACAGTCAAAGTCATGGGGACAAACTAGACGAGATTTAAGAAACCAATAGAAGTTTAATTAACTTCATATTTAATGGTACATTATTTACCAGCATCAATCAATTAATTGTTATTCCAACAAGATTATTTCAGTTTGAGTACAAAGGTTGTCGAATTCCATTAATGACTATCTGAAAAATTGTGTAATTTTTATCAGGAAAAATAATTTAATTAAATTATGTGAGAAATAAAAATTATTTTTGTTTTTCTTGTTTTTTCATAATTGGACACGAGCAAACAAGCATTTTATCAATCTAATTTTGTTTTAGATTTTATGTTTACCCAGATGAAATGCACAATCGCAAGAATCACGTTGTCAACAAACACAAACCACTTCAAATTTAAATTTTCGTTCCTTCCGCTATGCTCTGACTGTCGCTTGATTTATCAATTACAAGAAACCTCCCTAAGACCGCCTCCTCTAAATTCTAAACCAATGAGTAAATTCTCAAACTAGGCCTCTTTCTTTGCACATTGTTACGATATCTTAATGTATAGAATATGCTATATTCTATACATTGCCTTCTTTATCTATGGCAATTACCAACGCATTAAATACGAAAACACGAAATTTAGCAACAGTTTCAGTTTTCTCAATTACAATGTCACCAAGAAACAAAAGCAATTCAAAATACGGAAATAATAAATTCGTGAAAGCATCTAAAAGCACGAAAATCTCATAATCACATCTCACAGCCCTGAACGGTGCTCATCATCATATCTCACAGCACAGAACAGCGCTCAGTTCAACAAATTAACACACGATGATGATAAACAAGTATCCCTACGGAAATTTTCACTACGCAACTAAACAAGAAGATTATAATATTAAGACACCATGATATAAACAAGCATCCCTACGGAAATTTTGAAATGCAACTCGAACAAGAAGATTATATTATAAGAGTGATTTTGCTATGGAATTCTGTGCTCTGATTGGTCAATTTCAAAAATGCATCGACCAATCAGAAGCGATTTTCACTGCGGTTATTATTTGAAAAATATCTCTTAGCGATAATTGTAACAGTAACATTGGTTTTTAATTTCTTAAAATTTTCAATCACTCCTTGTGTTAAGGTGCTCAAATCCGCTTCCTACTGAAAGGACGGCTAAAAAGAGGTTAAAATGATTTCTTTGGAATCTTGACTCAAAACTTCATTACCCTTGATAATGTGATTATCTGAATGTACAGCTAAACCATGCGATTTAGTACTGTACATTCAGATAATACGAGCCCGTCAATAAACCCTGGCGGTAACAAAAATGTGAATAAATTCACACAAAGGAATCTAGCTTATTTCGAATGGTGGTTAGGTGATAATTAGATAATTGAAAAATATATATTTTTTAATAATACCAGCCTCATTTCTATGTTGGCCATCAAGTTTTAGGTCTAGGTTTCAATAACTTCTGCACACCGTGCATTAGTCATTTTGCAATTTTTCTATACGTTTAACTATATACTTACTCCCGTCCTTGGGTAAAACATTTCGTTTTGACTTACAATGTGAAACATCCGAAAGCAAAGTAAAATGAATGGCCGGTTTAAAATTATGGGACACAGACTTTGTTTAAATATCCTTTTCTATAGTTGAACAACGCAAGATCGCACACCTCATTCGTGTCTACAAATTGACAGGGCAATTTCACGTTCTCCAAATTCAATATTTGTACCTATTTTACTTCGAATATTTCGTTGAAAAAGCAACGAAAAGTGTACGTATAAGGTAGCAGATTGAAGGAAGTCGAAAAGTGCTAATAAATTGAAAATAGATTAATATTGACTATCAATATGGATACAAAGTAAAAGTACATCAATATTATTAAGAAAAAGTCGAATTTGCTAAGAAATTGTAAATAGACTGATTAAATATCAAAATGAATAGAAATTGAAAGTAAAAGTACATTAATTAATTAAAATCAACAGAAATCAAAGTAAATTAAAATAGATTAATAATATTGACCATCCAATTCAAAATAAAGACAAAGTAGATTATTATTCACTATAAAAATCTTAATGAAATCAAAGTAAGGTGTCTATCAAAATTAATAGGAATTCGATTAATAACATTTGACTGTAAAATAGAATATAAATCCGAAATAGATAAATTTCGTTCCTATCCCACCACTTCCTAGTTTTATTTGCTTTATTCAAATTAGTATATATGCTTTGTATACTAATACTATTTTTGTCTGTCCGTCCGGAAATCGCTGTGTATGATAAATTTCGAAAGTAAGTTATATTTCCGTTTTTCAATGCCTTATTATAAAATATTAAGTTTGTTAGAACCAATGTGAATTATTTAATACTATCTGGCAACAATTCAAACTTTTTTTGCCTATTTTCTAATTGGACTATCAAAATCAAGTCAAAGTGAGGGGGCGGTATCTCAAAACCAATGAAATGAACCAATATTCCAGAATCAATAGAAATAATTTTCAAATAATACCCAGTAGAAATAATCATAAAGCATTGTTTTTGTCAAATTTGGTCATATCCGTCAATCCATTTGAAAATTATTGTGGGTACGGACAGACTGAGTGGCTCTATAAGCTCGATAGGAAGACTAAAATAACACCGATATATATTTTAGAACTCAAATTCATTCAGAGGACTTCAAATTTATTCAGAGGACTTTAAATTTATTCGGAGGAACTCGAATTTATTCAGAGGACTTCAAATTTATTCGGAGGAACTCGAATTTATTCAGAGGAACTCGAATTTATTTGAAGATGCTCGAATTTATTCGGAAGTACTCGAATTTTTTTGGAGGAACTCGAATTTATTCGGAAGAACTCGAATTTATTCGAAGGAACTCGAATTTATTCGGAAGAACTCGAATTTATTCGGAAGAACTCGAATTTATTCGGAGGTACTCGAATTTATTCGGAGGTACTCGAATTTATTCGGAGGAATTCGAATGGTGCTCCGACAATGGTCAGGTGTTGGTTGTATTCATGTTCAACTAAATAAGATTGGGTCCTCGGTAGTTGTACAATAGCACTACAGCATAGAAGTATCATAGCACTTTAGGCTCCGCCGAACCTTTGGCACCTACTAATTCTGTTCTATAGTTTCAGCGTAGGCTCCGCCGAACTTTTGGCTTCGGCTGAGTGAGCGGAGTGAAAGGAAAGCAAAGCAAGCAATACGATGAGTCATCGGGCTACACATACGTGGACATGCAACTTTCAAATAGTATGTATGTGTATGTATGTATTTATTAAATCGAACATAGGTCCCGCCAGCCCGATACATGGTACAGTTAGATAAGCATTAGTTAAAAGTATATAGTCCGTTTGTTTTACATTAAGGCACTTTTCATAAAATTGTATAGGTTAAAGTATAGGTCAACACTTTCATACATAAATAATAATTCTATAAAATTATTTTCATTAATATCCTCAAAGGTTTTGACGAATGGTAAGAATTTTTCTCTTAGATTACTTAGATAAGGACATTGTATTATTGTGTGGTAAAGGGATAATTCCCTTAAATAACAGTCTTTGCAAACCGTAATGTCGACAACCTCTCGGTCAATATAGACTTTATCACAATTTAATCTGATTTGGGCTATTACCGATTTTATTGTAGTGGGTAAATTGCATTCCATGTAGGTGGCTGCATCATTATTCAACGGCATTATCCTGCAATAATACGAATACGAAACAGACTGTTCCACCCTGTTTACGTCTAAACTATTTAGGTACCTAGTATATTTTTCCGAGATAGATCCGAGTTGGTTTCGTAGTTCATACTTATCCATAATCCCAGTCACATTATTTATGTCTATTTTCTCAAATAGAATATCAACCTGTTTTGCCCAGTTATACCTTAGGTCTGTATTGCTATTTTCCGAAGCTACATCATAACATATTCGTACTAGGCTATTACTTTCCTTAGAGAGACAACGGTATATAAACTTAAATAAATTTTTAACTACATATAACATAGTGTGACTAAACCCAGTTTCGAGACGGACAAAATATCGTGGGGCAGTGGGTGGAAGTATGTAGTTCCGTTTAATAAATTGTTGTTGAACTCTCTCGATCTTTTCGATGAATTGAGGGCTCCATATTGGGGCCGCGTACAGGGTTGTAGAATGTACTAGTGAATGCAGTATTCTTTTTGTAGATCCGATTTTATTTACTCTCCCTTTTTTTAGTATGGGAAGAGTGGCATTTGTTGCAGACATTCCCTTTGCCACGGCGACATCAGATTGCATATTAAATAGGCCAGATGAAGTGAATGTAACTCCGAGGTAAACGTAAGACTTTACCACTTCAATTTCGGTTTTTCGTGAGCCCCAGTAAAAACGATCGGTTTTCGCTAATCTTCCACCTTTTCTGAACACAATTACTTTTGTTTTCGCCAGATTTACTTCCAGTGCATTGTCAGACAGATACTTGTTCAAAAGGTTAATTTTTTGCTGTAGCTGGCTTCGTGTTTCACCAAGGAGGATTTTGTCGTCCGCGAAAAGCAGAATGTGTACGGTCAGTGCTATCAAAGATTTCGGGCTTTCAAGAGAAACTCCTGGTATCTCACTGTTTCCAAGTTTGTCAATGAGGTCATTTATGAATATTGTCCATAATTGTGGGCTCAACGTCTCGCCTTGGAAAATCGAGGCCTCCACTTTAAACTTGTCTGTGTGTGATTCCGTTGTTCTAACGCAAGCATAAGTGTGTTCGTAGATGTATTTCACTATTTGTATGAATTTTGACGATAACCCGTGGCGTTTTAGCTTTTCCCAGAGCAGTAGGTGATTCACAGAGTCGAAACATTGGGAAATGTCTACAAAGCATGCGTATAACTTTTTCCCTTTCCCCAGCTGATATTGTATTAATGTGTTCAGGGTAAATATATGATCTTCACATCCTTTTCCTTTTCTGTAAGCTGCTTGGAAATCTGAGAACTTGTTATTTCTAACCGACCAGGTTGTCAGCCTCTCTGATTGGATCGACGTAAACAGTTTCAGTATAGTTGGTAAAAGAGAAATAGGTCTGTGGTTCTTTGGGTTGTCTATAGGTCCTTTTTTGTGAAGAGGAACAATTTCTATATTGCACCATGTATCTGGTACTCTGTTTTCGTCCATGCATTTTTGGAATATTTCTGCTAGCCGAGTCAAAAATGTTGGTGTGAATGCTTTCCATACCTCGTTTGGTATTACGTCCAGCCCTGGTGCCTTATTGTTTTTCAGTTTTTTGATTTGAAGTGCAATTTCATATACGTTTATTTCTCGGTCGAGAATAGGGTCCGTTGAGAGAATGCTGGGGAGAATTTGGATTTTATTGTGGTTCTTTTTAAGGTAGATAACCGAATAGTGGTTGAACCAGTCCTCAGAGGTAATCTTGCAGGTCGATCCTGAGTGATTGTTTTTCAAAAACTTAACCGCTTGCCAAAAATCAGTCCCAACTTTCAAATAGTATAATAGATAGATAGATAGAAAGATAGATAGATTCACTCTGTGCTCTGAAATTCCTGCACGTTTCCAGCGTAGTTGGGCCTTGTTGGCACACTAGACTTCACATACCTCACATCATCATACCTCACCACCTTACCTCATGAATACATACACTTATATTATGTTAATTATTGCCGCAATAAAATATGATAACCAGCTGATACAAATAGACCCAGGTGACAGTTTTCGATTTTAAAGTGTTATTTTGAATCCATATTACTTGTTCGTGAAAATTCGAATATTTTCGAGTAAATTCAAATATTTCCGAGTAAATTCGAATATTTTCGAGTAAATTCGAATCTTTCGAGTAAATTCGAATATTTTTGAGTAACTTCGAATATTTTCGATAAAAATCGAATATTTTCGAGTAAATTCTAATATTTTCGAATAAATTCTAATATTTTCGAGTAAATTCTAATATTTTCGAGTAAATTCTAACATTTTCGAGTAAATTCTAATATTTTCGAGTAAATTCGAATATTTTCGTGTAAATTCTAATATTTTCGAGTAGATTCGCATCTTTCGAGTAAATTCGAATATTTTCGAGTAAATTCGAATATCTTCGAGTAAATTCGAATATTTTTGAGTAAAGTCGAACCATTTCGAGTAAATTCGAACCATTTCGAGTAAATTCGAACCATTTCGAGTAAATTCGAACCATTTCGAGTAAATTCGAACCATTTCGAGTAAATTCGAACCATTTCGAGTAAATTCGAACCATTTCGAGTAAATTCGAACCATTTCGAGTAAATTCGAACCATTTCGAGTAAATTCGAACCATTTCGAGTAAATTCGAACCATTTTGAGAAAATTCGAATCATATCGAGTAAATTCGAACCATTTTGAGTAAATTCGAACCATTTCGAGTTAATTCTTTCGAATTATAAATTCAACAATCTTATTTATTCGAACACATTCGAATTTGTTCGAAATCATTTGAATTTATTTGATATCATTTGAATTTATTCGAAATCATTTGAATTTATTTGAAAACTTTTGAACTTATTCGAAAACATTCGAATTTTTTTCGAAAATGAAAGAATATTGGAAACACATTGTTGATGAGAGGGATGTGAATGTGATGTAAGTATGTGAGGTGATGTGTCAAACAAGGTGGCCTATCGCTATATCGCAAATTTGCCATCTAGCAATACCGGCAACAGGAGGAATTTTTTAGATTAAGTGAACCCCGATCGTCCTGAGCTAGCTAAGCTAGCTTAGTTCCAGTTCCGATCGGTACTCGATAATCATTACCCCTCACGTTTTCCAAATTCATTTTGCAATTGTTGTAGGATTTTTTCCAAGTATCTTGAACCCAAGAACGACTTCTCTTAAGTCGATTAGATGCCCAACTTTGGGATGAATGTGGCACCTGGATCCCGTGCTTCCTTTCACGCAATTGCTCTTATCCCATTAAAAAGAAGATCTTCATTAAGACGATCATTAAGAAGTGGTATTTTGAAACAAAAGTTGATAAAAGTTGACCTAAGCACTGAAATCGAAATCGTTTATGATGAATAAACTTGCAATTTAAAACTTCCGCAAGAGATTTGGTCACGAATTAGCTAGTAATTTATTTATATTTTCAACTTTTTGGGAGAACTGCTGGTGTAAGCGAATGCGTAGGAATAAGTTAATGAAAACCGGTGTTTCAACGTAACTTTGCACGGGCCGTTGATTGGTATCAACGGTTTTGTCGTGCTACATACGGTTCTTTAGATACATAGGGCCTGAATCCCAATTTGACACCCTGTATAATACACTGCACTGTTTACAAATCATTTGTTTTCGATAATTTACCCCAAGGCAGTTTACCCGAAGTCCAATACACGTAATGTGCCTACGTCGGGTGCCTTCCAAGGCTGAATTTAGGCAGCGGTACCTCGTTGCCGTTGTTGCCGGTACACATTGTTGCCAAATAACTTTCTTACCGGCGACACCGGCAACATCGGCGACACCGGCAACAACGGCGACACATTCCACATGCCCATCTGATTGCCTTTATCACTTATAGTTTAATATATAATTGAACAAGCGGTCCATATATTCCGGATATAACAAACATGAAACATAACATAAATGAAATAAACAAATTCGACAGTTATCAATTATGAGTAAAAAATTATTATGTTATGTTCGTTATATTCAAATCTGATAGAATGTCAATTTTCCCCAGATCCCTCCTTATATTTGTTTAATTCATTTAGATTAGGTTTATTATATCCGCATTATATGGTTGGCTAGATCTATATTAATTTATTATTTAATATTATACTACATAATATAAGTCAAAAAGGCAATCAGATGGGTATGTGGAATGTGTTACCGGTGTCGCCGGTAAGAAAGTTATTTGGCAACAATGTGTACCGGCAACACCGGCAACTAGGTACCGCTGCCTAAATTCAGCCCCTTCGAAAGTTACCCGACATAGGCACATTGCGTGTGGTGGACTTCGGGTAAACTGCTTTGGGGTACATTATGAAAGTCTCAAGTGAGGTGACAAACAAACCTGCGCGTTGTCGTACTCATGGAGAGTGGAAAATTGGCTTGGGATGCAGAAATCCTTGATTTCCTGCCGGTAGTGTTCATAATGTTGTAGGGTGCAAGTCACTTTCATTCTTTTCTTACGCAGTCGGCAATAAAGAATACAGAACAGAACAGAACCAGAGAAGAGAACAAAAGTCAAGTTGACGTTTCTTGAAAATAGGAAAAAGTATTCTTGATTTTCAAGTTAATTTTGATTATCAACCTGTCAATTTGAATAAGCTATCATTATGGTAAGTTCATTCATCTTATAACTGCCAAAAGCAGCATTTTCAAGTTTTACTTAAGAGGTAGGTATGGTTTCTAAATTACGATTGGGCTTGACTATCATATTCGCTCTTAACTTTATTTGGGAAACTTGGATCTAGTCCGAGAATATTGGTCGTAGAAAGACGAAGTTGGTCTCTAAAAACGCAGAAAATGTCAATTTACAGCAGCTTGCACTTAGATTCCTAATTTTTACCTCTGGTTACGAGATATTAATTAAAATTGCAATAACTCGCAAACGAAGGTAAAAGGTAGAAATCTAACTGCAAGCTGCTATAAATTGACATTTTCTGCGTTTTTAGAGACCAACTTCGTCTTTCTACGACCAATATTCTCGGACTAGATCTAATCAAGACTTCCTGTATTCTATTCTTATTATTTCATAATAAGAGAATCAAGAGTCTGAGTAAATTGTTTTGAAAATCACTTTGGATACGAGGTATTTTAATTCCAAATCCCTCCCCTTCTCCTTGGAATAAATTGACACAAAACTGTATACCTTACAGTGGTACATAGTGATAATCACTATAGAAGAATACTTTAGTTGGCCAATTTATTCTGAAAAGAAGAATAGGGGAAAATGAGGGAAAAATGAAGGAAAAGACCCCAGACTAGGACTAGATCCAAGTTTCCCAAAAAAATCGTCACTTTTATGCCCTATTCATTTTGCTGTATTGTCATAGAGTAAATTTATAGGGCTCTGTGTATTTTAAATCATAGCCATAGATACTTCCCCATTACCTGCCCGTCATTGAATTTCCCCGTACTGTTACAATTATCGCTAAGCGATATTTTTCAAATAATAACCGCAGTGAAAATCGCTTCTGATTGGTCGATGCATATTTGAAATTGACCAATCAGAGCACAGGATTCCATAGCAAAATTTTATATGATTTTCATAAATCATTCCCAAGGGAAATATTTATTTTAACACTGAACTTTGAACTACAGACTTGTGATAGGATAGGAAAATACGGACTCACACTTTTAGCATAATCGCAAACTAATACACTGCACTCAACTTTATGATGCTTACTTGCTGAACAGAGCAACTGCTTGCATGTGTTACAATTGATTATTAATTCACTAAGCAGTCTAAATAAAATTATTTTCTAATATTATTCCATTTACAAAACACATGCGTTGCACCTATACATGCATAGAACTAGCACCAAGCAATAACAAAGGAAACTGGACGTACCTTGCATGTCAACTAAAATCATTTGTTAGTCTTAAATAACTTTTAATTACATGCAAAATATTTTCAATCATATCTTGTAATTGTAATTTTAAAAGTAAATCTAATTAATTAGTTTGTACTACTTCGTAGAGAACGATGAATACGGAGTGTAGTAGTGGTGATAATATTGATGCAAAATGTTATGATTATATGTTTGTTCAGACTGCTTAGTGAAGTAATAATCAATTGTAACACATGCAAGCAGTTGCTCTGTTCAGCAAGTAAGCATCATAAAGTTGAGTGCAGTGTATTAGTTTGCGATTATGCTAAAAGTGTGAGTCCGTATTTTCCTATCCTATCACAAGTCTGTAGTTCAAAGTTCAGTGTTAAAATAAATATTTCCCTTGGGAATGATTTATGAAAATCATATAAAATTTTGCTATGGAATCCTGTGCTCTGATTGGTCAATTTCAAATATGCATCGACCAATCAGAATCAGAAGCGATTTTCACTGCGGTTATTATTTGAAAAATATCGCTTAGCGATAATTGTAACAGTATTTTGAACCACCCCTGAACCTTAACTGAAATTTTGAATTTGAACAGAAAATCATTAAAAGAATATTATTTTTTTGATACTTCTATATAGGCTCGACGGTACGATACAAGAACTACAATATTTTCTCCCGAAGGTAATAAATAATAAACTTTTAAAGCTAATTAAGACTTAGACGATTTTAGTAAATTGTAAAAAACATACCAGGTCGTCTGTATCAAGTTGAGTATGCCATGGAGGCAATTGGACATGCAGGTACCTGCTTAGGAATTTTGGCTTCGGATGGCATAATTTTGGCTGCTGAGAAGAAAAACACCAACGTGCTTTTGGACGATGAAAACTTCTTTTCCGATAAAATCTACAAGCTTTACGAGTAAAATGGAACAACTATAATAATTTGTTTGTACAACTAAATAAATGCAATTGTCTTGGCCACTAATCTAATTGAATTTTACAGTGACATGGTGTGCAGTGTTGCTGGTATCACGTCGGACGCAAATGTGCTGACCAATGAATTACGATTGCAGGCTCAACGTTACATGCTCCAGTACGGCGAGTCAATACCATGTGAACAGCTTGTCGCCTATCTTTGTGACATCAAACAAGCCTACACCCAATACGGAGGTACTATGCCAGCATAAAATAATTTTAGACAAAATGAATTTTATGCTCCACCTCACGTTCATTTAGTGATAAAAACAAACAATGAGAGTGATACATGTAGATACATGTATCACTCAAATTCATTTTGTCTAATTTTATTATGCTCGCACAATACTTGATCCATCATCATTTCATCAAATTAATTGTACTAGGTAAGCGACCCTTTGGAGTGTCCATTCTGTACATGGGCTGGGACAAGCATTACGGGTTTCAACTTTATCAGTCTGACCCCAGTGGAAATTACGGTGGTTGGAAAGCAACTTGCATTGGAAATAACAGCAACGTAAATTCGATATTAATAATTGTATTTAATAAAATAAAATATTAATATTGCTCTTTAAGTACTGTTATTTAATGATTGTGTTATTATTATTAGGCTGCCATCTCAATGTTAAAACAAGATTACAAAGAGGGGCTGACTCTTCAAGAAGCCAAGGCTATGGTCATCAAAATTCTTAGCAAAACTCTTGACACGACCAAACTGAGTCCAGAAAAATGTAATAATTTTAAATTGTACAAGTTAAGAGTGCCCTGGCAAAGCCCCCCATAAAACCCAATTCTAATATCATTCAATTGAGTATATTCGTATATGATATTAGTATATGATTTTGAGAATAAATGATATACATTTTACGGATTCCAGCAATGGGGAAAAAATCTAGGAATTGAAAATAATTTTAGGAAAATATTCCAGGAATAAAAAATATTGTATTGCATATAACAGACCTAAAATATTCTTACTTTACTGAGAATATTTTACTTAACTTTCAATATAGAGCTAGAGCTACATTACATGTAAACTATTTAATTTTATAAACAATAAAAACTATAAAATAAAAAAACATTACAGGTAAAAACCTTAAAAAAGTCTGGGAGACGCAAGGAAAACCAGAAAACAAGGAAAAGTAGTTTCCGGATAATTAAAATAGGGGGTAATGTAATTTATGTCATTTATGTCCCAGTCTCCCTGTTGAAATTAAAAATTCGAAATCGTCATTTTACGCTGATTAATAAATAAAGGAACACAATAATTATAAATTATGATATTGAAAGTTCTTCAAAAAATGCAATTGATTCAAAAAGGTTCCTCTGAAATTAAGTAGAAAATTAGGTAAATGCCAGACTATATAGTAAGAAAATGTATATTTTTTACTCGCGTGGAGAAATTTAAGAGTTGTGACAACAAATATTTTTAAATCGTAGTTGTAAATTCTGAAAACAATCTAGATAGCGCCAGAGACAACGGACAATTTAGCCTTGTACCGCCATTTAATTTTTTTCAGCAAATAAGTACATTACTGTCACGAGTTCTACTGATAATACCCTTACCCACAGAAATAGATGAGTATTAATAACATCATTAGGGTTTTTCACTAGGGTTTTTCACTTATTCGTTACATAAGTTACATCGGGTTACATGTTACTGAGCTTACTTCTCTTGTAAGCCGAGTAACGTTTATGATGTAAGCTCTGAGCCTTTTCCAATGTCAAAATCAAGTAAACCGAAACCACGCCGAAAGGCATGTTTCTCGGCGTACTTGACTTACATCTACAAGAAAACGCAACATATAGGTTGACTTATTGACCAAATGAGAGCGTAAATTCAAAATTCATACTTCTTTCACATGTTTTGGAAGGCATTTTTTATCTTATTATTAATAGTAACTTTATTATTAATAATAACTGTAAGATAAGACTTGCAAAAAAGAAGCGCTCATTTATTGCCCGCCTTATATGTGTTTATTTAGCTTTTGGGAGATGTAAGGCCAGTAGCTATAAGCCTGTAACGAATAAGTGAAAAACCCTATTGTCTCCCATTGTAATTAGTGGATGTGGTGCCAAGTTTACTCAAGACATCTTGATAACAACCAATTGATATTACTATTTTCCCTACCAAAAAGAATTTTTCCTCCGATCTGGCAATGAAAGATAAACGATTCAAAAGCAATTTCAACCGGAAGACTGGGACATAAAATGTTTATTACAGTACCCCCTATTTTAATTATCCAGAAACTACTTTTCCTTGTTTTCTGGTTTTCCTTGCGTCTCCCTATGACTTTTTAGCTCGCTTGAGGAAGCGAGCTTATAGAACCGCACAGTCTTTTCGTACGTCCGTCGCCACGATAACTTTCGAAAGCAATGACGGACATAGACCAAACTTGGCAAAAACAATGCCTATGGATCATTGACCATCCCTATTGATTTTGGGGTAAATCGGTCCATTGGTTGCTGAGATACCGCGCGCTCACTTTGTCTTCATTTTGATAGACAAAGTGAAAATTTGGCAGTAAATGAACATTAAAAAGTTCAATGGCGTTTCCTATAAATTGTTAGCGGATAGTATAAAATATTTCTATCCGCTTCTACCAAATTTGAGATTTTATATTAAAGAAAATTAAACCGGAAAATAACTATTAGACGATGGAAAAAAATCTATTTTGGATTTATATTCAATTTTATATTCAAATTTCCATTTTTTGATTTCCTTTAAATTTTAATAATCATTATTAACCGATTTTAATTTTCTGTAGATTTTAATACTCATAATCAATGATTGAATATCTGTTGATTTTCATAGTCAACAATTATTTATTGATTTTGTTAGTGAACATCAATCAATTTTGATTTTCTGTTGATTTTCATAGTCAACATTAATCAATTTTGATTTTCTGTTGATTTTTATAGTCAATATTAATGTAGTTTGATTTTTTGTTGATTTTTATATTCATCATTAATGTACTTTGATTTTCTGTTGATTTTATAATCAACATTAATGTACTTTGATTTTCGGTTGATTTTCATTGTCAACATTAATCAATTTTGATTTTCGTTTGATTTTCAATGTCAACATTAATCAATTTTGATTTTCGGTTGATTTTCAATGTCAACATTAATCAATTTTGATTTTCTGTTGATTTTTATAGTCAATATTAATGTAGTTTGATTTTTTGTTGATTTTTATATTCATCATTAATGTACTTTGATTTTCTGTTGATTTTATAATCAACATTAATGTACTTTGATTTTCGGTTGATTTTCATTGTCAACATTAATCAATTTTGATTTTCGTTTGATTTTCAATGTCAACATTAATCAATTTTGATTTTCGGTTGATTTTCAATGTCAACATTAATCAATTTTGATTTTCGATTGATTTTCGTGGTCAACAATCATCAATTTTGATTTTATGTTGATATTTCAAATGATATACACTCTGGCTAGATAGCTTTGGCAATCGATTTCATATTCCCCTGCGGTGTATCTTTTCAGTTTTGTACTTTATTCAGGATAAATCGGCTTTTAGTAACTATAGTAAGTTACACAGAACAGTAAATACAAATTTTGCGCGAAAATCATATCGATTGCCAAAGCTATCTTATCTAGCCAGAGTGTAGCTTCGTTTCCTTATAATATCAATGTTTGAATTTTTAATATGTTGTAGCTACATACAGGGTGGCGCAGAATGATGTATACATGAACTTTGACCTTTAATAACTGACGATCGGTTAAGTGTATTGCAATGATATGCACACCATGCGAAAGAGCATACGTTTTTTAATCAGAATTCTGAGTTTGAAGACCCTCTGTCTCCAGGCACCGCCGTAATCGCTCCAGCACTGACCGACCTGTTTTTTTAAAATTTTTCTGATTTATTTCCCATTTCCGTAACGATGCTTTCGCGTAGTTGCAATAATGTTGATGGCTTTTCGGCATGAACATTAACCTCGACGATTCCCCAAAGACTGAAATCACATGGTATTAGGTCCGGTGATTTTGGTGGCCATGAAACCGGTGCTCCCCTACCAATCCATCTGTCAGGGAAGTGGGTATCAAACCATTCTCTAGCATCAAGTCTGAAATGTGTCGATGTCACGCCTTGCACAATGACTAAACGATTGTGATTTGGAATTAATTAATAGCTGGCTAATTAAGTCATTTAACTAAATACCGTTCGTAACTCGTTACTCCATCACAGTTAAAGAGTGAAACAATTTGCTGTCGGGCAGGATTGTGGTCAGGCGGAATCCTCTAACCTGTTTTTTGATGGAACCTGCAATGGGGATCAGTGTTTAGCAATACTAAATGACTTAATTCAAGTAATTCCAAATCACATTCACAATCTTTTAGTCATTGTGAAAGATGGGGCTTCCACAAATGGTTTGATACCCACTTCCCTGACAGATGGATTGGTAGGGGAGCACCGGTTTCATGGCCACCAAAATCACCGGACCTAATACCATGTGATTTCAGTCTTTGGGGAATCGTCGAGGTTAATGTTCATGCCGAAAAGCCATCAACATTATTGCAACTACGCGAAAGCATCGTTACGGAAATGGGAAATAAATCAGAAAAATTTTAAAAAAACAGGTCGGTCAGTGCTGGAGCGATTACGGCGGTGCCTGGAGACGGAGGGTCTTCAAACTCAGAAATCTGATTAAAAAACGTATGCTCTTTCGCATGGTGTGCATATCATTGCAATACACTTAACCGATCATCAGTTATTAAAGGTCAAAGTTCATGTATACATCATTCTGCGCCACCCTGTATATAAAGAATCAATTCTGAAAGTTTGATCAAAATCCGTACACTCGGTTTTGTATAACGTGCGAGTACTGATCAGTCATGCTAGTTTCTGGCTCGGCGAGCCAGGCTGGCTCGATTTTTCGGCGAGCCGAGCCAGTGGCTCGGTCGAAATTTTTTTGCAGGCCTGGCTCGGCTCGGCTCGCTGAAATTTTTTTATGGACCTGGCTCGGCTCGGCTCGCCCTTGCCTTGGCCGGCTCGCTCAAAAATATTTCCCGCCATTTTTATTTTAAACCTACAGGCTTCTTAACCATTAGTGGCTCGATTTTTCAGCGAGCCGAGCCGAGTCATGGACCCGGCTCGGCTCGGTCGAAATTTTTTGGTGGACCTGGCTTGGCTCGGCTCGGCTCGCCAAAATTTTTTTTAATGGCTGGCTCGGCTCGGCTCGCCAAAAAATTTTTTGAGGGTCTGGCTCTGCTCGGCTCGCTCAATGTTATTGGAGGCCAGTGGCTCGGCTCGGCTCGCTGACCTAAACTAGCATGTGTGGTACTGATCGTCTACCAAAATGTGTACACGGTAAACTTTACTCAGGCGAGCTTCTGTTACGGCTTGCTGTAGGTTTTTAAGGTTTTTACCTGTAATGTTTTTCTCTTCTGTTGCAGTGGAGATTGCGACTCTGACTAGAGCCAACAACAAAACTAAGATGACTACTCTGAAACAGGATGAATTGACCAAACTGATCGAAGAGCACGATAAACTAGAAAAGGCAGAAGAAGCTCGGAAGAAGAAAGAACAAGAGGCAAAAGCCACCAGTTCATCTAGTTGAATACTTTATAAAAATAATAATTTTATTGTCTTTTCGTTACAATTACAACTCAATTGGGCATAAAAATAATCAATTAGCTTTCTTAATAAAATATAATTATTGGTAATTATCATCTATTATTTCGAGAAAATGTAAAATTCTCCAGACATAAGGCCGCTTCCCAACACATTTAACCAACAAAACATCTAGAAACATAAAAACAATTTTAATTGTATTCGGCCACAGTTTCACAGAGCTTGGGCATAGCATTGAAAGAATGGCCATAGACTTTAACACGGACGACCTCCAAGGCCCCCCACACTTGGCTGGAATTTTAAAATGGACACCAAGAATTCTTTTACATTTTCATACAACAGAGAATGAGACAAAATCGAGCTTTTTCATTCTCTGGTCCAGACCCCCCGGGGACCGGTCGCCCTTGTCACACATCGAAATAGGCGAAGGGCCTTGATATTGAGAGTCACGGCCTGGGCCCCATATGCGTACCCAGTACCGCCTCTGTTTCCCATTCCGACTCAATCCCATCCATTGTCCGTAATTGATTTGTTCCAAAAAAAATTAAATAAAATTCGTTTTCTAACTTACGGCTCCGTTATAATATTTTCCGCTAAAATAGGATTCTTGATGACTAGCCAGAAGGACTATCAACGATCCTGTCACAGTCGCTAAAGCAAATCCACCCAAATGGATCATAAGGTTCTGCAAAAAGAATGAATGCGAAAGATTAGATCCATTATCCAGATTATGAAATGGCACATAAATGAAGTTAAAAAAGAAAAAAAAATACTTCTTTGGCGGGTCTTGAAAACTCGAGGCAATTTATGTAAAAGCCGAAAGCCAGAGCTGAGATACAAATGTAGTCCATTGCACTTTTTTCAGGTCCTCCTCCTACTGCCAAACACGCTATTGCCATGACTCCAAAACACTATACGCCAACGAAAATAAATGAATTTTAAAATGTTATTTACTTTTTAAACTTATTCATACTTACGCGACAGAAAAATGAGACAACTTCTGCAAACCACCATTCCTCCCCCGTTTTCTCTACAAAATATCAGTAAAATTAAACTTTTTTGGTTATGGGCTTAAATATATAATTTTTATGAATATTTCGAACCTGCCATTGTGAGGGACATTTTGTTTTCTTGATTAAATTATAAATACGTGTGAGTGTGAAGGACGAAAAGGAGAGAAAACTTGGTTTAACTTTGCCGACTGCCTCAAGCAATCAGGGCCGGTAAAGTTTTCCTGCTGCCCGGGCAAATGCTATTTTGATGCCCACTATATACTAACTTTAAAGGCATTCCAGAATTTAATTACGGGGAAAAATTATTATTGTAGCACATAATTATACTAAAATAGGGTTTAACTAATAGAAAGCCTAAAGTTCATACTATAAGACTTAAAACTGAGATGATTTAAGTGAGACTTTTCGTGTTGACACGGTTTGGGTACGTCAAGAATGTTTACAGGAGGGTTTGGGGGCGACTAACACTTCATTTAGATATCTGAAATGTATATATTCGCGCGTAGCGCGAAAATTTTTGGCATTTTTTGACGAAAATGAGACAAAAATAGCCTAAAAATTGAAAACAATCGCGCGGAACTCGATTTTTTTGCTATTTGCAAAAGCCCGTAAAGCCCATACCTCAATGCGGCCCTGGAATAGATGCTAGTTGGATTGAAACGGTTTGCTTTGAAATAGTTTTGAGAAGGTTTGGCTTAAAACAGTTTGAATTAAGACGGTTTGGGTTGAAACAGTTTAGTTTGAGACGGTTTGGGTCAATACGGTTCAGTTTGAGACGATTTGGATTGACACAGTCAGTGCTGGGAAAGCTTGGGTTGAAGTTGAAGCAGTGTGGATGACGATAGTTTCGAATGTTAAAATATATATTTGCTCGGAGCATAAGAAATTTTTGAAAAAAGTACTAATTAATTCAAAAAACAAAATATCAGAATTGATAAACTTCCTTAGCTTCACTTACTAATTAAAACACTAGGTTACTAGAAGAAAATTTTGAATTTAACTAAATAGTGAATAGATAGGCAGATTTCTAATGCGCAAAAATATCTAATATTTCAAACTCATTTTGAAGAAATATTTTGATGTGATTATTACTAGTAAATCGATTTTAGGATTTTTAGAAAATTTTATTTTACGTTTTGTACATAATATAAAAATGCATATTAAATAAACACAACAGGTATTTTGTCATTATAGTTTCTTTGGAATACTAACAGATCGGTCACATAACAAAAAAATATTATTTTTCTTTTATTTTGCTGCCCCCCTCAGCTTGATGCCCGGTGCCGTCGCCCCGGTTGCCCCCCCAATTCACCGGCCCTGCAAGCAATGCGTGCAGTGCTAGTGCTGGATTCTGCTGGATGGTAAGGTGGGTGCAGCAAAAAAGCAAAACACACGTTTTTATCTTATCTATTCTATATAACTACTACAAGATATAGAGATACTACTAATAGGTAGTCAAGTTGATGCCTCTGCTTCTGCTGTTTTACAGATCCGTGCGTTCTCCCCACAATCATTTTCAACAAAAACTACGTTGAACTAGCAGAAGCAGAAAGCTCGCATTAGGAGACAATATTATGGGCTGGATTGGAGCAAACGGTGCACAAAATATGCATACATATCACCAAGAAAAAGTTTACGCAGACAGAATTTTCTAAAATAATTTCGACATTTGTAAAGGCTATGGAGGATGATAGGAATCAATTTTTACCCATTGTCGCAACTGTCTTAGACGAGTTCATATTTCATATCGACTACGAAACAAATGTTGTCTTCTTCATAATCTTAACAATCATATATAATATACAAGGCCGTTTGGGGGGGCATTGGAAGCAAATGCCCACCCCCGAAATTCAAGAAAAAGGGAATTTTTTTCACAAAATACTAAAACATTTACTTTATGTGATTTTTAGGCTATTTTTGCCTTATTTTAGACAAAATAAGCCAAAACTTTTCGCGCTGCGCGCGATTATGCCAAATAGGCTGAATTTAGGCAGCGGTACCTCGTTGCCGGTGTTGCCGGTACACATTGTTGCCAAATAACTTCGGGTAAACTGCTTTGGGGTATCTTAAACAGTAACAGCAGCGTGGAGGGGGGGGGGGTGACAAAAAATAATTGAAACAAACAAAAATTCCTTTCTTTTCTTCGATTTCGGGGGGGGGGGGGCACCCCTCCCCTGGCTGCAGCCCTGAACATTAATACAAATTATTAACCGATTTCTTTGTGGGATTAAATTTTTGTATAAAATTTAATAGCAGTACTGGGGGTCACTAGTATTCAATATTATTATAACTTTGGTTCGGGGTACCAGGAACCATGACAATGTTTACACTCTTTGTATTGTATTCTAATGTATTTTTGGACACTGCTATGGTCCAGTTACTAGTTACTTTAATTTGCTTTAATCCAAGGCAAATAAACTAGCTTCACTCAGACTTCTTGCAAAATTTTGCAATCATAAATTCGCAATCTGGTTGCGCACGCGTAATATCATTTTTCAAATGTGCATTAGAATTGGTCTGAGTGTGTTACGCAACTGAAAACGCATTCACAGCTCTGTAAAAGATTTCATTTATAGCTTTGTAAAAATGTCGAATTCTGTTAGAAAAAGAAAATTAATTGACTCTATCGCTAAAAATGCTTTATTACATATCATTGACGCTGAAGATTCAGATGAAGTGGATGAAATTATTGATGGAGCATTTGAAGAAATTGAAATCCTTTTCATGCATCGAAACTTAACTCCAAGAACAAAGGTATTAATCCAAATTAAAATTAAAATATTTCTTTTGAGAGTGATTTTATTTGAAAAGTAACAGTTAATAAGGTTTTTTGTATCCAATTATTGTAATCGTTAAAAATTGATTAACTATATATCTCATTTTAGGTTCTAATGTCTTCTGACTGGTGGCAACGAATTCTTCCTAATTGCGATAATAAATATTTCAAGCAAGAATTACGAGTAACGAGGGCCGACTTTTCCAAAGTATTAACATTAATTGAAGGGGACGATGTCTTCAAAACACTAAATCAACTACCAATTTGTCATCAGCTGGCAATAGCCCTATCGCGTTTAAACTGTGCCTATTTAACTATGTAGTACTAATTCCTTATATCCTATGTACTCCATAGAAATGAACGATTATATTTCCTTAATTAATAGGCTCTACTAAATCTCAAGAATCGATTCGTTAAATGGCCGAACAATCAAGAAAGGGATGACATATGCAAAGTAATGGAGGACAAGCTGCCTAATTGTATCGGATACCTAGATTGAACTCATGTAAATTTAGAGCAAGCTCCGATAAATGACCCTGAATCGTATTACTCTCGTAAGCAGCGATATTCGATACAAATTCAAGGTGTAGTGGACAGAGAAAAGAAGTTTACGGATGTAGTAATAGGTTACCCGGGTAGTGTTCATGACGCAAGAGTTTTCGCAAATTCTGATATTTGCCTTAGGCCAAGGGACTACTTTCGGGGGACCAGTGGATTGCTGCAGATTCGGCTTACCCGTTAAGTCATTATGTTATCACCCCTTTCGGTAGGAACTGTGCTGTTGAAACAGAACGTAAAAAGAAGAAATTCCAAAAATACTTTTTCAAACATCGCGTTTTAGTAGAACATGCTATCGGAATTTTAAAGTCCCTATTCCAAAGTTTACGCGGATTACGAATAAAAGTAAGTAAAGATGGTGGCCATTTGAAAGCTTGTAATTGGATTTATGCCTGCATTATTGTTTACAACATTATTATGCCCAATGATGACGAATATGTTGTCGATGACGATTTTGAGTTGGATGATGAACAAGAGCCTCCGATTGAATATATTCCTAATATGGATGCCAAAGCAAAGAAAAAAACACTTCTTGAATGGATTTTAGCTAATAAAAGTTAGTTAACTGTTATATCCCTCTTTATTGCAGTTTGTAGACATTTCAGTAAAAAAATTATCTACTATTAATTTTGTTGGTTTCGTTTATTTATTTTTTGGAATTCCAAATCCATTCGGCGATTTTCCAGCTGAATTTGGGCTTCTTCAAGGGCGACTTTTCGTTTTTTGATTTCCAGTTCGTCCTGCCACTTTTGTTTTTCAAAATCTAGCTTCATAAGTTCCGCCTCTATCTTTTTGTTGTCGATTAAGTTTTTTTCTTTACGAGACGTTAACAGTACCGCTACACTCTCCCGATGTTTTTGTTTCGAAGTCGAAGCAAAACTCGTGTTTTCTTGAACTTCGGAAATTTTTGGAGATAAATGGCATTCGTTCTGCAAAGCCAAATTTTATTCCTATAAAAATTAATGTTCATTTTTAAAATTTAATTGGATACCATTACATGGAAGCATAGTTATCAAATTCAACTCCTTACATGTGTCGGTGGAGGTTGACTGTCGACACTGTCGACTAATACAACTATAGAAGAATCCTCGGCATTTGATTGGTCTAGGATCACTGCAGGGCTGCTTTTTAAAATGGCCGGAGGAAAAATATTCAATTTAGTCCCATAAATTTCACCCAGGTCATCAAAAAACGGACAGCGATTGTGAATGGCGTCTAAAAATTGACAATTTTGTGTTTTTTGTTATATTCAACTTTTTAAAATTTAATTGTTACTTTTACCAATTTTTTAACTTACTCTTTTAAGACTCTTCCCCTTCCTCCCTAACTCCTTGGCCAGTCTGTTCTCTCCACTGAATTGTGTCAGTATAATTCTTCTTTAAGTGACGAATTTTGTTTTTCAGCTGGCATACTGTGCAATTTTTTATAGTACGGACTTTAACTAGTAAATCGGAGTAAAATACGTCCGCAGTGGGCTTCTGCAAATTATATAAAACGTTTGTACAGTAATTAAAGTATATTTATACATTAAATGAAGTGTTGTCATTTGTCATTTTTTAATATATTTTATCTCAATCTGTTATGATTCAGCATTCTAAATTACAATTCATGTAATAATTTTAACGTTCTTACCTCAATGGCTTTTCCCGATGTAATCGTGTCTTTCAAGTATGACAAAATGTCTTCCATTTCTTGGGCTGTCCACTTTCTATGATTTTTCTTCGGCAGGCTAGGGTCCTTACTTTGATTTTTCGGTGCCATTGCAGAGAAAACTGATCAAACTTACATAAATCGAAAATCGACTAGTATTTTAAATATATAAAACTCGGAAATGTGTATGTGTAACTAACTGACTTGGAGGGAATCGCAAAAATAAACATGCCTTTTTGGTTCGCATATTTGCGAAGAGAACGCAAACGGATTGACCAATGGGTAGCTTCTATTGGGTTCAAAAAAGTTACCGCCTTCGCATGCGTTTGCAAATGCGCAAACTTTGCGTTTTGCAAGTTTGCACAGCCAGGTAGGTTCAGTAGAGAAAGTCCCATAAGAAAGTTTGAACTTTTATATGGGACTTTCTTTTGAAAATAGTCCAATTCCGGTCCCAGACCAAGATGCTGGTAGTCATGGATACCCACCCTTCAGGAGTAAATTGCAAGTCCCATATAAAAGTTCAAACTCTCTTATGGGACCTCCCTATACTGAACCCACCTGATGCCAGGGAGTGGGAGGAGAGGTGGGGAGGGGGCGGGAATCAGTCTATTTGCCTTGCTTTTTAATCCATCTCTGTACAATAATGTTGATGTAAATAACAATTGTATGACAGGTCACTCCCTCTACATCACAATTATATCTAACTTGTAGTAGGCCTCCAGCAGAGGCCGCCGAGTCCACTTTAGCTTTAAAGCTGTAAAAGAAACAAAATCCAACAACCCCGCGCGCTCATGATAAGAGCTTCATTGTTTCTTAAAGTGGCCGTCGAGTCCGACATCCACTTTTGTGCTGCGACAAAAATTAAAATTTTGAAATTTTGGGAATTATTAATTTGGATTTGGTAAGTCCAAAATCATTATTAGGAAATAATCTCTTGGTTGGTAAGTCATTTGGTTGACAATACTCAATATTTATAATGCATTCGCATCATGAGAGTGCTGACTGTGATCGTTGACCATACATCATACATCAAATGGTTCTATATAATATATCAAACAAATAATTGCATTATTCACTAAATTTTGTTGAAAATCTATTTAGATAATTGATTTTTTTTGCTTCAGAAAATGAGTTCCTCATCTAACAGTGACTCAAATAAAAAATCGCGCAAACGACATCGAAGCGTAAGCAAAAGATTGAGTCGTCTAGAAAAATCAATGAACTTGATTAGAAAAATGATGTCCAAATCGAGAAAACGGAGCTCTTCCAGCTCGTCGTCCAGTGATGACTCTAGCCATCAATCAAAAAAATCGAGAGAACGATCTCGTACACCATTATCTCGCAACAATCGAGAAGTATCTCAATCTAGAGATGTTCGAAGCACGGTTCCATCCGTGGCGGAAAATGAGAAAAACGATAATGAACTCACAATTGATGTATTAGACGAGGATATGAGACTTTTACTAGGAGAGATGCCAAAGGTAAGTGATCCTGTTGGTCCAAATTTTCACTCAGAAATTGCTCAACGATGGACCGCAATTGCTCAAAAGGGTCTGCCAAAGGAAGAAAGGGAATCTATCTTGAATCAAAACCCGAAACCAGGAAATTGTGATATATCTAGACCAGATCTCAATCCAGAATTAAAGAAAGTAATTTCAAACTTTACTAAAGAAAGAGACACTGATCTCCAACGTATCCAGAACCATTTGGCAGTAACAGGAACGGTCCTGGGAAACGTAATAACTGACTTACTGGATGAAAACAAGGAACTGGATCGCAAAGCAATTTTAAAACCATTGAGTACTGCAGGGAGATACCTAATAGGTACCCAGTATTCTGCTTCAGTATTCAGACGAAAACAGATAAGATCAAATATTCAAGATGGTTCTATGAAGGAGGTCTTATATAATGCTCCACTGTACCCACAGTTATTCGGGTCTGACCTCAGCGGGCAGGTCAAAGCAGCCGAAAGCATTGCAAAAGCCGGTCGTGATATAGGAAAAACATCGACTCAGGTTAAAATATCATACTCTCGTACATCAAATACGCAAAAACCTCCGCGTACTCAGACGCAGACACGAACTACTTGTCAAAGTCGTAGTTCTTTAAACTATCGACGCCCGCTGCAAGATCGGAAAACGTCGAAATCCAGCGGGCATTTTCGACAGAGACACCATTACCAATAATACAAGATAAGGTAAGTCACGCTGGTCGTTTATCCAACTTTTATGACCGCTGGGTAGCAATTGGTGCTTATCAAACCGTTTTAACAATAATAAAAGGTTATTCATTACCTTTTTCTATGAAGCCATATCAATCACTTGTTCCACATCTACAAGACTTTTCTCCCTCGGAGAAAGAAAATATCGACAAAGCTGTCGACAATCTTCTCTCTTTAGGAGCCATTCAATCTTGCAAACCATTGCAAGACCAATTTATATCTCCAATTTTTTTGGTAGATAAACCTGATGGTTCGAAAAGATTTATCTTTAATCTTAAAAAATTAAATAACTTTCTAGTCGTTTCGAAGTTTAAAATGGAGGATCTCCGTACTGCAATGAGATTGCTAGAACGAGATTCTTACATGGGATCAATAGATTTCAAGGATGCATATTTTTTAATTTCTGTAGCTAAAAAGCACAGAAAGTATTTGAGATTTTATTGGAACAACAAACTTTTCCAATTTACATGCTAACCTTTTGGATTGGCGACTGCTCCAAGGGTTTTCACTAAAGTAATGAAACCAGTCATTAGTTATTTGAGGCGACAAGGCTATCAATCAGTGATATATTTAGATGATTTGCTAGCTATTGGAAATGACTACAGCGAATGCTCAGCTAACATTCAGGCATCGGAAAAATTATTTTTAAAATTAGGTTTCATAATTAACCCAAAAAAGTCAGATTTAATACCAAAACAGGTATTACGTTTTCTTGGGTTCATAATTAATACGACTAATGGAACATTATCTCTCCCAGAGGAAAAACGAGATTCACTTATCAGAAAATGTATGAAGATGAAAAATTGTCTTCACTGTAAAATTCATGAGTTGGCAAAATTCATAGGGTCCCTGGTTGCCGCAACTCCGGCAGTTCCATATGGAATGATGTATACCAAAAGGTTGGAAAGACTTAAATATTTAGCTCTGAAACGTAATGAAGGTAACTATATGGCATCGACCTGTATTACCCGAAGAGAAGTATCTGACATTCAATGGTGGTTAAAGTAACTGCCAAATACCTCAGCTTTGATTAGAATAGACAAATATGATACAGAAATATTTTCGGATGCATCCCTTAAAGGTTGGGGAGCTGCACATGGATTGAATTCTTGTGGCGGCAGGTGGAATAAAAATGAGCGAATCAACCACATAAACTATCTAGAGCTATTGGCAGTCCTGAAATCGCTAGAGAAGTACACATCTGATATGTACAATTCACAAATTCTTTTTCATATCGACAATACAACTGCAATAAGTTGTATTAATCGAATGGGCAGTATAAAACATTTCCATCTACACTCTATAACCAGACGTATTTGGAAACATTGCGAATTACGCTCAAATTAGATATTTGCCACTTGTATAAGTTTAAAAGATAATTTCATCGCTGACTCGGAATCTCGTGCAGTACATGTAGAAACTGAATCGGCATTGAACATAGGTGTCTATAGCAAAATTGTTGCTAGACTAGGAAGCCCGGAAGTAGATTTATTTGCGTCACGCATAAATGCAAAATGTGACATATATGTCGCCTGGAAGCCAGAGCCTTTGGCTTGGGGTTGCGATGTTTTTACAATACCGTGAACAGAGTTAAATTTTTATGCATTCCTCCCCTTTAATTTAATTACAAGAATACTTAGAAAAATTAAAACAGATAATGCGTGTGGAATTGTTGTTGTCCCAGCTTGGGACAATCAACCTTGGTATCCTTTATTTTTGTCAATGTTGGCAAGTGAAATTTTTGAAATATTTCCTAAACATAATTTGTTGACTTTTAATAACAGGAGCCATCCGCTGTGCAATACTCTTACTCTTCTGGCCGCGAAATTATCAGGGAAGCGTATTCAAGACGTGGAATTCAAGAGGACTGTTGACGAGTGACCGTTAAAAGCTGGTAATCTTGCACCCTGGGCAGTGGATTTTGTAGGGAGGTGATGATGCGTTGCTACCAGATGACTTACTGGAGTCTAGCTATTGTGTAGTGTCAAAAATGCGTGTTGTGAAATGCAATAAAATGTGTAACAGTAACTGGAACTTCCTTACACACTATTTATTACAATCTAAACACAATCACACAAATTTAATTCAAACAAAATGGTCCAAAAATGACCGAAAATGCCGTTCAAAAACGAAAAGGTAGAGGAGCACAAAAGAGTAGTTGCTTGCTGGAGCAGGAACGGCACAATACTGAATTGAGAACGAAAATGGTACTGAGTAGAAAGAACGCTTAGAATAAAAGGTTAACGGCTAGAACTTATTTCCTATTGGTTACAACTAAAATAATCTAGCCTATTGCAATGATTCAACTTAGATACAACTAAGTACTGAAAGAGTTTGATAAAAAGCACAACAGATGGCTTACAATGTACTGTAGACACTTGTGTGCCTACGTACTAGAACAGAAATAGATGAATAATATTACTACCCAGCTACTTACTGACCAAGTACCACGTGCTCAGTAATTTACTGAGCACGTGGTCGTTGGTCAGTAAAATGCTAAATACAATTGAAAAAGACAAATTACATTGTGGATATGCTGAATACATGTTACATGAAACATGGCTCTAACAAGGACTCTCTAGATTTTGTGATTAGTTCTATCTCCAAGTCAACTTGGACATAATATGAGTTAACGTATAAGCAATGGACTTCTTTTTGTAATGAGAATCATTACTCTCCTTTCACAGCAATATTAAGTGTCATATGCTCTTTTTTGTCAATGCTATATGGTAATGGTTTAGGATACAGTAGCTTAAATGTGTCTAGATCGGCATTGTCCTTGTTATTACCACATATTGATGGTTATGCAGTAGGGAGTCATCCAATTATTTCTCGTGTCCTCAGAGGTGTATCAAAAATGAAGCCACCTAAGGCAAAGTATGATTCGACTTGGGATCCAAGTGTGGTATTGAATTATCTTAAAGGCCTTCCTGGATTACAAAGTATTACCTTGCATGATTTGTCTTTAAAATGTATAACCCTTCTAGCCCTGGTAACGGCACATAGAATGCAGACCTTTGCCAAGATAAAACTTAGTAACATTAATGTTAATGAAACTAATATATTAATTTATATATCTGACCCTATTAAAACTAGTGCACCTGGACGTGCTCAACCCTGTTTATACATTCCAAAGTTTAATGCTTCGCCTGAACTTTGTCTATATACCCATTTGCAAGAATATATAAATAGAAGTAGACCACTACGTGGCCCTAACTCTCAATACTTTTTTATTGGCCTAAAGAAGCCTTACAAAGAAGTAGGTTCTCAAACATTGAGTAGATGGGTAAAAATAGTTTTGAATAAAAGTGGAATTGATACGAAAACATATTCAGCACATAGCTGCAGACACGCAGCAACAAGTGCAGCCTATAAAAATGGTATTACAATTGACGAAATTAGGAAAAGATCAGGTTGGTCAGAAAGCTCTGGTGTCTTTGAAAAATTCTATAATCGCCCAGTCATTGACAATGCAGGTTTCGCTAATGCAGTTTTCGGTCTAGGGCCTACTTAGTAAAAATGTTAATATAAAACTAAGATATTCAAAAAACTAATTAATTGGATTTGATGGAACTTAGTGTATTTTTAATGTAATTGGTATTAAACTGTAAAATTAAATCACTATTTGTTTGTCGTAATTACAATTTGTCGCAGCAAGTTTTTTGTATTATGCTTTAAACATCTACAAGTTAGATATAATTGTGATGTAGAGGGAGTGACCTGTCATACAATTTAACGATTAATCGAACTTACCAAGTGAAGTTCAATCGAAATTGTATAAAGGTCACTCCCGAAGACATCACACCCACCCTTAATTATTATTATTATAATAATTTGTTGCCCTCCCATGCACAAAAAACGCTTTAAAGAAATGAAGCTCTTATCATGAGCGCGCGGGGTGGTTGGATTTTGTTTCTTTTACAGCTTTGAAGCTAAAGTGGACTCGGCGGCCTCTGCTGGAGGCCTATACAAGTTAGATATAATTGTGATGTCTTCGGGAGTGACCTTTATACAATTTCGATTGAACTTCACTTGGTAAGTTCGATTAATCGTTAAATAATGCCTACCAATTACCTAGAATTTGCTAGAAGTTTGCTGGGCAGCCTAGTTTATGGTTGTTTCATTGTTTCCCACGAGAAAGGCTTGGCTTGTTATTAAGTAGCGGAGCTGCTTTATAGAAATGACCAATCAGTCTGTCCGTTTGTTAGCCCGATAACTAAACAACAGTTTGAGATAATCAGGTCAAAACTTTCTGAACGCTATCTAGGGATGAAAAGTGAGGTCAACGTTGAATGTAGACACCTAAAATCGGACACACCCTCTGGCCTTCTGCCTTTGGGCGTGGTTCAAAAATTGGTGTATATTTAATTCTCGGCATTATTGTAGAACGTCATGAAAGGTAATTCGTTAGGTCAGGTCAAGTCATTCGTGTCTAAAAGTTAATGCTCATTAAGGGGGTGCACCCCTCCGTCGAGATATCTAGCGGAATTTGGCATGAACTCAATGTATTTACATTGAGTTGAGTATAAAAACATTCCAATTTTACTTTTTTAGGAAATCAAAGAAAACTCAAAAGCGGTTCGGTTTTCAATCTTGATTTTTTTACCCTAATATTCGTACAGGGTCCTGGAGGGTCACAAGTTTCCGTTTTGTTCAAAAAGTCTTTTAGTTATTTTTTTTTAAATTATAAACTTATCCCGCCAAAAAAACTTTTTGGTAGAATGACCACTGTGATGTGACCTTTGTAGGTCAAAATCATAACATGTCTGAAACTTGTAACCAAGGTATCGAAAAACCGAGGTTTTTTAGGAAAAAACCCTCGACGCCGGGTTTTTTGGGTTTAAGGGTTTTTTATATAACTATAGGTATAAATACAAGCCTATACTATACCTACTATACCATATATGAAAACTACAGCTGACAATCACAACAATCCGTGTATTTTTATTACTTACGTAATGAAAAGAAAAATTAGAGCATAAAAGTTTAATTTTATTATGTTGTAACGTAGCTAATCCAGTATTTTTGTGAACACCTATATCATTATTACTGTTTGATAAAAACTAGTGAAATATTAAGCATTATAATATTTTACTGATTATATTGACTTTATGAAATTATTCCTTTGTTAATTTGAAGCTTTAATTGCAAAGCATTACAGTAATGAATATGTAAGTGATAAATTGAAATTATCTGTACAACAATATTATAAACATAATCTTCACAATGCAATCACTAAAGTATACATAAAACTAGAAGTAGAAGTGCATAAGCTATAATATTTGTTTCCACCTGATTATGCATTTGTTTACATTTTTGAATAGAAATTAGTATGTATTGCGTATCTAGATGGAGCTGTAGTGCAAATTTTTGTGTTTTGTAAAAAACCCAATAAACCCGGGGTTTTTAAGTAAAGCGGGGTGGGTCTTTGGCCAAAAAACCCCAACCCATAAAAAACCCGACCCACAACCCTGCTTGTAACCCTCCAGGGTCTTCAGTCTAAATTTTGAGACTAACTATCCCCAGATTGATTGCAAATTAGGTGACTTATCCATGGAAAGCCTACCATAACCGCACCTCCTTAAAAGTGCACTAAATAACCCTGATATTCTCCGCTACTTTTTTACATGGATTTATTTGACATAGTTTGTTATATAGTATTCATGCATAGAATATGCAGTGCCAGTTGGCGATTGAGACGTTTTCGTCATGAACATGAATGAAAGATTTATGTATTTATTGAACGCACAAAACATTTATTCCTCATGAAATCTAGTGCACATACATCGTAATAATTAATAGTAATCTGTATATAGATAGATACTCGGTAGATAAGTAAGAGTATCTTGACAATAATAATCATCTGAAAGCATAGACAGCAGCAATAAGAACATTCACTCATTTTATTACTGAGAGATATTTAATAACGAATGACAAACCCTTCCAAACTCAGCAGCTTCTCCCTTTTCTCAAAAAGAGAGTACTAGTCAATTTTAAATTGAGAAGCTGCAGGAGGCAGAAACCTCTAACACATCTTAACTAATTAACTAGCAATACTATTGATAATATTAAAACTTAAAAATGCTGTAAACTTAGTGATTCTGTGGTACTTATGTAAACTGAGTTAGCCAATTTAAAAACTAAGGATTTAATTCAACGAATAACAGTAAAAATAAGTCTATATTGAAAATGTAGAAAACTCTTCACGTCTGGATAATAGGAATACCATCACTTCCCTTAGAGGCTGTTGAAAATCACCTCGGGCATTGCATACTCAAATACTCCATCAGTCTCACGAATCGGGTGAACCTGGAATTGAAAGTTAACGTCCTTCTGGCGACTCTTAACTGTCACCCAATTCTCCTTATTCACGGATGCGGCTCCTTGGCGACCCTGCTCAACATTCACAGATGATTATTTCATGGTAATAATTAATAATAATTATGATTTATAATTATCATTTAAACTTTCTCCATGGAACAAATAATTATTTATTGAATTATTTCCATGGAACAAATAATTATTCCTTAAAATATTTCCATGGAAATAATAATTATTTATTGAATTATTTCCATGGAACAAATAATTATTCCTTAAAATATTTCCATGGAAATAATAATTATTTATTTAATTATTTCCATGGAACAAATAATTATTCCTTAAAATATTTCTATGGAAATAATAATTATTTATTGAATTATTTCCATGGAAATAATTATTATTTCTTAAAATACTTCCATGGAAATAATTATTTCTTGAAATATTTCCATCGAAATAAAAATTATTTATTAAATTATTTCCATGGAAATAATAATTATTTTTTGAAACAATTTGTTCATTTAATTATTTACATGGAGTCTGGAGTATTTAATTATTTAAATAATTGAGTTACCAAAGTCATCTCTGACGAAATGTACCACTCGTTAGGCTTCATAATGATTGGCATCTTGAACTTGATGGCTATTCTGTCTTTGCCCTCATCTACTACCGTTGTCTCCGTGTATGACGTGGCATAGCTCATGCCCTTCTTTGAGTTGTACAGATAAATCGAGTTTGGAGAGTATCCCAACTTCTTGGCCTCCACTCCAGAGAATGACAGTCCTCCGATGGACACTGTGCGGTCCGACATCAGACTGCAAGACAAACATAACAATGACAAACCACACGGAAATTCAAAATTGAAACAAAAGTAAAGTAACTCAAATTCTCACCTCAAGTTACACAGACTTAAACGCTCTTTCACTAAAGTCGTCTTAACTTTACGTTCTTTGCAGCTGAAAGCCAAACGGTAAGAGTTGGCCCTAAAAACAAAATATTTGATTAAATAAAAATTTGAGTAAAATATTTTTTAGTAAAATATTATTTGATTCAAAATATTAAAATTTGATTCAAAATATTAAAATATGATTCAAAATATTAAAATATGATTCAAAATATTAAAATATGATTCAAAATATTAAAATATGATTCAAAACATTAAAATTTGATTCAAAATATTAAAATATAATTCAAAATATTAAAATATGATTCAAAATATTAAAATTTGATTAAAATACAAATATTAAATTAAAACATTAAAATTTCATTTGACTAAAACATAGTAAAATTTTAATTTAAGCATTAGGATTAAAATAAAAATATTAAATAAATTAAAACATTATAGTTTGATTAAGGTGCACAACTATACGAACTGAACTAAAAGCAATCGAAAAGTGTTTAGATTCGCAAATTAGAAAATATCTATGGATACCTATCACTAAGCCCCTTGATTACCATGTTCATTTTGGACAAGATACAAGTGAAAAAATTGTATGACATTTTTTGTTAAGTCCCTAAGAATCTGAACTTACTGGACCTACGAAGAAGTGTAAATACCCAAAAAATTCACAGGAATTTTTTTAAATAAAAGCCCTGTCGAAAATTTGCCATTTTCCATTTTTGTATTGAAGATATCGGCATTTCAAAATTACAATTGTTTGTCACTTTGAAATCGCGATATCTTCAATACAAAAATGGAAAATGTTAAATTTTCAACGGGTCTTTTGTCAAAGAAGTTCCTGTGAATTTTTTGGGTATTTACACTTATTCGTAGGTCCAGTAAGTTCAGATCCTTAGGGACTTTGCTAAAAAGAAAAATTACATTGAATAGTCAAAAAACGGCATGTTGTGTCATAGCTACGCGTAAATGCCCCTCTTAAAATAAAAATGTTAAATTTTAAATCAAAACATTAAAATTTGACAAAAATATTGTAAAATTTAAATTTAAGCATTAAGATTCAGTTATTTAATTCAGAATTTACCTTTCGGAGGGAGGGAGACTGTAGTAAATCAAGACGCCAACCATTTCTTTGTCGCTAAGAATCTCAGTAGGAGCAACAATCAGAGAGAAATCCTTGATGGACATTAATGGGAATCGAATCAACTGAATAGCAGACTTGAGAATTTCCCGCAAATTGTCGGCCGTTTTGACCGTCTCTCTCTTATCGCATTCGTTGGCCGCCCACCTGCACCAAAAAAAGACTTTATTTTTGAACATTTAAAATTAAGAATTAAGAAACTGACCTCATGACGCCTTGGAATAATTCAGTTTCGCCTACATTCAAATCATTTTGTTCAAGTAGATTCAGCAAATTGGCATGGGACAACTGTAAGAAGTCGGCCTCTTTCACCACAGCGTGGCCGCGACTGCAAATTGACAATTAATGTAATTAGAGATTGAGCAGTAAAGAGTGTGAATAATTAGTGATTTAGCAGTTTGATTGATTAGTTACTTTAAAATGTATTGCCAAGCAATGCTGGCGAGTGATTCATCATTAAGCATTTTTCCTGCCTGGAAAACGCTAATGGCTGTATTATCACCAATGCTACTCTTCAACAAGTTGACGCATTTCTCTCCTACCAAACCAATCTCGTACATTTTCGCAATAAAATAAACCGACATGACATTCTCCACAGCAACATCGAAATTCTCCGTGTACAATACCTGCAAACGAAATAACATTACAATACAATAATACCTTAACGAGAGAATCGTCTCTAAATTGGGTGAGTGGTTGACTCACAGTATTTTGATCCCCATGGCTACTCCCCCACATGTGGGGGGAGTAGCCATGGGGATCAAAATACTGTGGGTTGACTATCAAAATGCATGTTAAGGTTCAGGGTTTTTCAAAATACGGGGGAATACAATAAACAAATAAAGGTCAAGTAAAGGTAATGGGGAAGTATCTATGACTACGATTTAAAAACGCATAGAGGCATGGAAATTTCCTCTATGACAATACTGAAAAATACTTTTTTGGAAAACTTGAAACTCCTCCGAGAATACTGGTCGTAGAAAGACAAGATTGGTCTCTAAAAACGCAGAAAATGTTGTTTTAACCAAGTACGTTGGAAACTTTTAAAATTTTACCTATGGTTGCGAGGCAAAATTCATATAGTATTAGTGAGACAGTGTATGTGTAGTAAGGTTAGCTCACTTGGGTGTTTGGGAAAATGAAAATTCAATTTTTTGTCTATACTCAAATCAATGACCCACCAAGACATACGTTCCCAATGGCAACCATCCTTGGTCATTGAAGGACAGATTTGGCTGTGGATCCAAATTGTCCAATTTGGATCCACAAATGAAAAAACTGAATTTTCATTTTCCCAAACACCCAAGTGAGCCAACCTAATACGCAATCACTATAACTACAGCCAATCTTGGTTGCGAGGTATTACTATTTTTTCCACAAAAACATTAATGTCTCAAAATCGGAAGTAAAAATGTTGAGTATTCCAACGTACTTGGTTAAAAGTTAAAACCAAGGAGCTTTAACTGGTTTAGGTATCCCTTGGTTTCTCTTCTAACTGTCTTTTCATAAGGAGGTTTCAGTTAGACACTTTGCGTGAATATCTATAAGGGACGTGTTTTGTCCCTTATCCGATTGTTGCCAATGACAACTGGTAGGATTTCTCCATTATAGATATCCACGCAAAGTGCCTAGCTGAACCCTCCTGTTAAAACTGTTGACACTCCTTGGTTAAAACAACCTTTTCTGCGTTTTTAGAGACAAAGTTTGTCTTTCTACTACCAGTATTCTCGGAGGAGTTACAAGTTTCCAAAAAAAGTTTAGGGCTAATTTGATAGTCGAGGTTAAGTTACGTTAACGGCCGGGACTCTTAAGCATGTTTCACACCGGGCTCAATTTTTTCCTCGATTTTAATGAAACTTGCATATTTGGAATTGTGATACATCTGGCTACAAAAGGTTACGGTTCTATATTTAAGTTCTAAATACAGCATTAACAGTCGAATTCTACATCGCTACTCAGACTTCAATCGGAACTTCACTTACTCTTCAAGTCCCAAGTCGTATTCAGGATTCACTTGAGTAATGACTTGAAGTCAAGTTCTAAGGTACCTCCAGACCTACCTTGGCACTTGACTTGAGCTTGACAAATTTTTGAAACTCCCGCTCAAATTTCAATACAAAATAATTTTGAAGTCTAACTTCGTCAAGTGGGCTTCATGAATACCACCCCTACTTGGACTTCAACTTGACTTGAATCAACCCTTACTAAAGTTAGACTTGAAGTGAAGTCTGAGTAGCGATGTAGAATTTGACTGTAAGTCCTAAGTCCTAAAAATATTACAGGTAAAAACCTTAAAAAGCTCATAGGGAGACGCAAGGAAAACCAGAAAACAAGGAAAAGTAGTTTCTGTATAATTTAAATAGGGCATAATTTAATAAACATATATGCCCCATTCTACCGGTTGAAATTGCTTTTGAATCGTTTCATTGGGCAATATGAAAATCTGTAGTACAAGTGCAGTTCTAATAATAATGTGGTAGTTTTAGTAGAATTTTAAATAACTTACCCAAGCAAAAATCAAAAGAGACCATGAAAAAACCAGCAGTATACAAATTGCATTAAAATTTTACTATATAGTAGTGATTCTTTCATTGGCCGATCGGAGGAAAATTCTTTTAGATGGGGAGTAGTAGTAATATGAATGAGTGGGGATGAGTGTTATCATTTGGTTGTTATCAAGGTGCCTTAAGTCTCCTTGGCCTCATATCCACTAGTTACAAGGTGGAGACAATGAGATAATTATACGGTAAGGGAGTATCGTATAGTGTTATTAGTTAGATCTCATGACAATAATAATGTACTTATTTGCTGAAAAACAATTAACTGGTTGTACAAGGCTTTTTGAATTTGCAGCTACGATTTAAAAATATTTTTGTCACAATATATATATAAATAAAAATATTTTAGTGAAAAATGTGTATTTTTTCTATATAGTCTGGCATTTTCCTAATTTTTTACTTCATTTCAGAAGAACCTTCTTGAATCAGTTGAATTTTTTGAAGAAATTTCAATAACGTGAAAAGACTATTTCGAATTTCTAATTTCAACCGGGAGACTGGGGCATATATGTTTATTAAATTATGCCCTATTTAAATTATACAGAAACTACTTTTCCTTGTTTTCTGGTTTTCCTTGCGTCTCCCTATGAGCTTTTTAAGGTTTTTACCTGTAATATTTTTTATTTTATAGTTTTCATTGTTTATGAATAGTTTATATGTAATGTAGCGCTATATTGAAAGTTAGGTAAAATTCTCAGTGGAGTAAGCATATTTTAGGTCTGTTATACGCAAAACAATATTTTTTATTCCTGGAATATTTCTTTTCCTCATTTTTAAAATTATTTTCTATCCCTGGAATATTTCCCTGTTTCTAAAATTATTTTCTATCCCTGGAATATTTCCCTATTTCTAAAATTATTTTCAATCCCTACAATTTTTTCCCATTGCTGGAATCCGTAAAATGTATATTAACATTTATTCTCAAAATCATTAATAAAATACTCTATTGAATGAAAACAGAATTTGGTTTTATGGGGGGCTCTGCCCCCCAACCCCCGCCAGGGGAATGATAGGTTGGTGTTGTGGTTGCACCCAATGGTTGCACCTAGTGATTCAAATCCTTTAAAGTAGTACTAGGCGACGGGGTTCAGTCACCTTGTGTATTACTATGCCAAAGTAGAGTGAGTGGACGTAAGACACGTAATGATAGGGATTTGAAAGAATACTACACTATACTACTACTATACACTGTATCTACGGAAACTGAATTTGACAATTGTATTATGATGACCAAACAATGGGACAACCGAATCTTCTGGGTCTAGCGGGAGAATCGGACCTCTCACAGAGTTGCTGAGCTAACGCAACGTAGTTCGAAGAATAATCTATCCGTTTTGTATCTATAATTTTTCCCCAAAAGTTTCAGGTTTTTGAGGTACGCTTGGCTAGTCGTTTTGACTCAAAGGGGAAAAGGATACATAGGGATTGACAAATCCTGAGGACAGTTAGCCTGCCTCGAATGTCTCCCTATGAAAAAAGCTATAATTTTTTATTTAAAAGTACAATGTCAAAAATCTGATTGGAACCAACTGGATGTTTCACGATTCCAAATCTGTGTCTTCTAGATCTAACTTGTATTTTTGGGAGAATTTGAGCTGAATGTAAGAATAGATTTTCTTATTTAATTTTTTGAAAAATTAAACATAAGCTTAAAAATAAACATAAACTACTCGATGATTGTCAAAAACCAAGGGCAGTTTGAGAGGATAGTATTCAATACATCAAAGTTAGGTTAGGATGTGGGTTTCAGTTACGATTTGTAATGCAATCTTCAGGGGCTTCAAAATTATATTTATTTCGTCAGCAACCAAGCCCATCCTTAAAATAAATCATTCCTCCAAGTCACCTTCAAAAAGGACCTGAATCCCTCGACGTTGATTTCTGGTAATTCAACAAGTTCCTCTTCGACGACTTCTTTATTATGGAACATTCCCTCAAAGACTGAAGACCACAACGTGAGGATAAACTTGTGGGCCAACACCTTCTCCTTGTTGGGCCCAACTAGAAACGTGACATCATTCATTATGCTGTTTTCATACAGCGTCATCAAATTGAATTTCAATCCTGCCCGAGGACTTCGCCAGTCTCCATCAGCAGCTCCGTTTTGTTTTGGGGAGTCGTCGTCCAAAGTAATCACCGGCGTTTTCTCGGGAAATGAAGGTCGTCCAACCTTGGCCTTTTTCTTTGGCGGTTGATTACTTTTTCGCTCTTTATCAATGAACCCATGGACCAACACCGGAAGTCCAATTCTAATTGTACAGATAAATCCGTAAAAATCGGTAAAATCGGTAAAACGTATTTTCTGAATGTTTACCTTTCGTTGGCTGGAATGCTGTACTGAATCAATAAAGTGATCATTTCTTTATCGGTTAGCATTTCTGTGGGGGCAACATGGAGAGCAAAATCCTTAGCTGTCATCAACGGGAATCGGATAAGTTTCACCGCCCCTTTCAGAACCATTCGCAGATTTTCTGAATTCGATTCCAACTCTTGAGTTTTGCATTCTTTTAAGCCCCATCTAAAATCATTTATTATTAATCATCCCATTTAAATTAAATAAAAAAAGAAAAATTACCTGTAGACAGCTTCAAAAATCTCCGTTTCTTCGGCTTCAAAATCGTCGCGTTCTAAAATGTAGCAAAGATTTTCGTATGAAATGACGAGAAAATCGTCATCCTTGAGAACATCCGATCCATTCCTGTAATTCATAATAAAATAAAATAAAATAAATAATTTAAATTAAATAATTTAAACGTAAAATAATTTAAATAACATAATTTAAATATGTAAAGTAATTTAAAATAAATATGTAAAATAATTTAAATAAATATGTAAAATAATTTAATGAATAAATAAAATAATTAATTAATTACTTTAAAATATAGTTAAGAGATTCTTCAGCCAAAGACTCTTCGTTCAGCATCTTGCCAGCCTGGTACATGCTGACGGCTGTGTTGTCTTTGATCTCCGACTTGAGCACAGACACACATTTTTCAGCCAGCAAAGGAATTTCAAATCGTTTAGCTGCACAAAGCACGGGCATCAAATCTTCGTTTGCAACTTCGAATTCCTCAATATACAGAAACTGAAAAAATTCAAAATAATTTGTTTTACCCTTCCATCCAATTGCAAACTGTTTGACACTAAAAATGAATATTTACCTTTAAAAATGACTTAAAGGCGACGGGATTGATTTCTGGTATCTCGACCGTGTCTGGCATGTATTCGAAGGCGGACGACCAAAGAGACAGAATGAATTTGTGGGCAGTCACACAATCCTTGTTTTCGCCAACCAAAAATGTCATGTCGCTGTAAATGGCATTTTCTAACATGCTCATCAGAATCCCTTTCAGGTCCGAACCCTGAATCCTCCAGCCCTTCTTGTCCACCAATCCGGTAAACACTTTCTCTTCGTCCATCTCGATGTCGGCCATCTTATCTCCCTGTCCATTTAAGTTCACCGTCGTGTCATTCGGATCGATGATTTGGGTCGACATCTCCTCCATCACTGCAAATACTGAAAATTGCAAACAATGAATCAACAAAAGAACCAAAACATAAAATATTTTAAAACTGTCAATTTACCTAATGTTAACCTGGACCAGCTAGAAAAAAAGAGGTTTCTATCGCAAATATGACTGAGTGAGTTTGTGTTGTCAGTGGACTTGTAAAATGGTGTTTGTTTGTGGAACAAGACTGAACAAGTGACCTTCGGAAGAGGGATGAATGGACGATTCGTCTGATGATTACTCCTTCGCCGAACCAAACCAAATTGAAGATGCAAGCAGACGCGGCAGCCGGAAAATTCGTAGTCCGCCGATATGAAATAGAAGCGTCCTTTCTTTCAAAAGTTTTAACCGCGCAGCAATATTTGCGCATGTTTCATTCCACTTGCCATTCATTCACAACTTTTATCACGGACACTGTCCTTCATCCATCCTTACGAAATAATTAACTCTAACGGGGAACGCTAATATCCTATTACTCTAGACTAGACTGAATTTAGACTTTACAAAATTACTAAACAGTCAGTGCAAAGGCATTCGACAGAAATCCGCTCAGAAATCAGCACAGAAATCAGAAATTTTAAATCTCCACATTATAATTGTGTTTGGCATGAATGAAGGAATAGTATCTCCGAATATCAATTTACTAGCCGGTCACAGGGCCCAGGCCCTGTTATAAATTAAGCTAGTGTGTATTCCAGGGCAATATTGCAAGATGGATAGAATGTATTTCAGAAACTTATTTCCGTCTCCCACCTGGTGCGTGAGGGGAAGCAGTTTATTTGCTTGGTCGGATAAAACAGATTAACACTTGGCAGCATAGAAGTTGTAGGTAAACATCCCATCCAATGCAAAAGATGGAACATCCAACCCCATCCATCCCATTATCACCAAACACCCAAGAAAAGATCAACATCTTATCCAGCCCACCACCAATATTCAAATAAGGTAATCCATCTAATATAGCCCATCCCCAGTTTCCAAATAAAGTACCATTACAGCCATCACCAACACATCCATTTCAGCCAATTCATACACCTGGATGGGGGTGTTGGGTATAATGGATGGGATGCTTACATCTAAGCTTGGCAGCATGCACAATGATGAGTCAGAGTAAAGTAGGCGTAACATTATACCCCAAGTCAAAAATGTGACCATAATGGGTGACCAGAGTAAGTACCGATAGTCACAATAAAATTCCAACACAAAAATATTGGCTCTTGGTCGTAATAAGCTGAAGTTTTAGAAAATTATGTTTTTTTAGATTTGGAATAACTAATTACATATACTACCGTTGTATATTGTCAATGCAAGGAAAATGTCAACTTACATGACATTCATGAATATGACCAACGAAAATGGAATCACATTAAAGAAATATTCTACATTCATAAATATTCACTCACCTAAACTTTTTAAGGGCTACTTGTACTGTTCCTAATCCTATCTTCATCACGATTTGTGACGTCATATTAGAAGTCATTATTTTATGATAATAAATCTCTTTAACACATAAGTGGCAGATTCAAAACGTACACATTTGAAAAACCTACGGCAAGCCGTAGCAGAAGCTCGCCTGAGTGAAGGAGACCATGTACACATTTTTGGTGGAATAATAATAAATTTATTTTGATTAGTACAATTTAATTCAAACTAGATCAATATTTATAATTATTGGAAAAATCTTCAACATTAACAGAAAATCAAAATAGATTAATATTGACTATTAAAATCAACAGAAAATCAAAATAAATTATTATTGACTATTAAAATCAACAGAAAATCAAAATAGATTATTATTGACTATTAAAATCAACAGAAAATCAAAATAGATTATTATTGACTATTAAAATCAACAGAAAATCAAAATAGATTAATATTGACTATTAAAATCAACAGAAAATCAAAATAGATTAATATTGACTAATAAAAACAACAGAAAATCAAAATAGATAACTGTTGACTGAAAATCAACAGAAAATCAAAATTTATAATTGTTGACTATGAAAATCAACAGAAAATCAAAATAGATTATTATTGACTATTAAAATCAACAGAAAATCAAAATAGATTAATATTGACTATTAAAATCAACAGAAAATCAAAATAGATTATTATTGACTATTAAAATCAACAGAAAATCAAAATAGATTATTATTGACTATTAAAATCAACAGAAAATCAAAATAGATTATTATTGACTATTAAAATCAACAGAAAATCAAAATAGATTAATATTGACTATTAAAATCAACAGAAAATCAAAATAGATTAATATTGACTAATAAAAACAACAGAAAATCAAAATAGATAACTGTTGACTGAAAATCAAAAGAAAATCAAAATTTATAATTGTTGACTATGAAAATCAACAGAACATCAAAATTGATTAAGATTGAGTATCAAAATTAACAAAAAATCAAAATAGAATAATACTGAGTATTAAAATAAACAAAAATTCAAAATTGAATAATACTGAGTATCAAAATAAACGAAAAATCAAAATTGATTAATATTGGGAATCTAATTAAACAAAAAAATCAAATTTGATTAATATGGAATATAAAAATCAAAAGAAAATCAAAATCGGTTAATATTGACTATCATAAAGAAAACCAATTCTAAAAATGTAAATTTGACTATCAGTTTGCATATTAGTATTAAGTTTATTATTAATTTATTTATTAATTAAGATATATCAGTATTAAATTGAAAGAAAGAGTATCAACTACCACGTCTCACAACAGTGACTTTCATAAGTTTATCACCGCGCAAGCGTGTATGCATAAAACCAAGTTCTATCTGGATGGAATTTAGCATCTTCAGCAAATAAACCAAATTGTGTTGTTAATACATTTTGAAATAACGTTACGGTGGCCGAGAAATAACATTCATAACATCCGTACACACAAACATACAACATACATACATTTCGATGACGTTTATATTATAGAGTGATTCAATTTGGTTCAAACAAGATGATAATATTGTTTGAAATGAGATTCTAACGCCTTGAAGTTAGTTTCAAATAGGATTATAATACTGTTTGAAACGAGTTTCTAATGCAATCTTTTAAAAAGTCGGATATTCTCACTTTCCTGGCGGCAACATACCTCGTAAACAGTTTTGTAATTTGTTATCCATTTCTAGCTTAGTTCTTTAAAATTGCCGCAATTGTGGCAATGGGATTTTGATAATAAGAAAATGGCCAATCGTAGCAGGTGACATAAACTTAAAAATTGCAAAGAGGTTACACATAAAACAGCGGTTGTTATCAAAGTGAAATCCGGCCAAGTCTGCAGAATTTTTGTGAAATCTGTGCTGCATCTGCATGTGCCACTCTGGGCTGATTGTCCATTTTGTGTCCAGTTTGAAATTTCTACTTGGAGCGTGTCTTCGTAACTGCTAACGTCTTCAAAACCTTGCCATTGTGGTAAGTCAAACGTTAGTTAGCCTATAAATAGTTGTAATAACCAAATACATCTGCTGACGAGTGAGTGACGACAACCACCAAATAATTACATCATAATATTACAAGTTGCATTTATTGCCGTCAACCGAATTCGCTACTCTTCCGATCCCAATCACTTTCATTTTAGCCTTCGGAATATTTTTATTTCATTGACTACTTTTTATGTTTCGGTAGATTGGAAATGAGTTCACAAGACGCCTCTGCCACTGGCGACCAGCTCGAAAATCTCGCTATCAGTAAGTCATTTTTTGAATTCCTTTTATTGATATTTAAGTTTGATAATTTGTGTGGTCCAATTAGGCGACAAGAAAGTTTTTACTTCTGAAAAGAAAGGGAACGATGAATCTGGGGACGGAACGGAATCCGCCCCTTTCAAAACCGTTTTGCAGGCCTTGAAGACTGCTGGAGGGTAATAAAAAGAGCATTTTAATCAATATTTAATAATTTCTATAAAATAGTGAATTACTTTTAGCGAACCGTGGCCTACAATTTATGTGGATTCTAAAGAGGAAGGGAAGGTGTACGACATTGTAGCTAAATCCCAGCTGAAGAAGGTGCTTAAAATATACACACGAGACCTGCATAAAAGCGCGGCCGTTGCTGTCAAAGAAAAGGAAGATGCTGAACAAAGACTAAAAAATCTCGACGAGGCGAAAAAGGTAAAAATGCTAAATAGTAAACTTGGAGAGATTGTAATGAGAGTTTTGTGCAGATTGTCATTTCGCAAGACAAGTCGTTGCCGAATGCCCTGAGGATTAAAATCAGAGATGCGCCGGTGAACAAAGGCAAGAGAGTCCAAATCTTCGGCTGGGTCCACCGTCTCAGACGACAAGGTAGGCAACAATCAAAATCCAAAATTGGTTCAAGAATTAATTAAATACTTTTGATGAGGTAGGAAAGGCGATGATGTTCTTGACGCTCAGAGACGGCTCGGGCTATCTTCAAAGTCTGTTGACGGACAAATTGTGTCAGACTTACGATGCTGTTTTGTTGTCCACAGAATCCTCCATTGTTCTTTATGGCACTATAGAAGCCGTCCCTGAAGGAAAAACCGTAATTGCTTTCATTACTATTAATAAATAACTACTACTCACAGAATTAGATGAGTATAATTAAAAGGTGAAATATTAATAATTAATAATAATAGGCGCCAGGCGGTGTGGAGCTGAACGTGGACTACTACGAGGTCATCGGCCATTCGCCTGCCGGTGGAGCCGATGGAATTTTAAACACGGAGGCCCATCCAGATGTACAGCTCGACAACCGACACATAATGATTCGCGGAGAAAACGTAAGTCTTTTACAATAACTTTGATTAAATTTACTTTCGTTAATTAAGTCTAAGCCAATTGATAATTATTATATAATTAATTTTGCAGACTTGCAAAGTTCTGCGCGTGCGGTCGGCGTTGATGCAGGCCTTTAGAGACCACTACTTTGCCAATGGGTACTGCGAAGTGAATCCTCCGACTCTGGTGCAGACACAAGTGGAGGGAGGTTCGACTCTGTTCAAATTGGACTTTTTCGGACAGCAGGCTTATTTGACGCAAAGTTCGCAGTTGTATTTGGAGACGTGTCTTCCGTCTCTCGGCGACGTCTTCTGCGTGGCCCAAAGTTACCGGGCAGAGCAGAGTCGCACCCGAAGACATTTGGCCGAGTACACTCATGTCGAGGCAGAGTGCCCCTTTATCACTTTTGACGACCTGCTGGACAGACTCGAAGATCTCGTCGTCGACGTCGTCGAACGCGTCCTTGCAAAAGTCGGAGACCTCGTCAAAGAACTAAACCCCGTTAGTTTTATTTTATTGATTCTCCTCCTATCAAAGGCTTGCAGTTGCAAAATCAACTAGTGGGCAACAATTGGAGGAAAAGTGAAATTGGTTATTAAATTCTTGATTGCCAAATTGGCCAGCGAGAAATAATTAAATAGCCAAACATTCAAATATTTATTTATTATCATTAATAGCAATTTAATAGCATTTAATTAATTCAATGCAGGACTTTCAAGTGCCCAAAAGACCGTTCAAGAGGATAAACTACTCTGAAGGAATCCAATGGCTTAAAGCAAATGGGGTCACCAAAGAAGATGGAACTTTTTACGAATACGGAGAGGTCAGGAATCCAATCGTAAAATTATCCATTTTTTCCAACCCTGGCAAAATGGAACAAACAAATAAACAAATAATTTTTAGGACATTCCGGAGATGCCTGAGCGGAAGATGACGGATGCAATAAACGAGCCGATTTTATTCTGCAGGTTCCCCGCCCCCATCAAGTCATTCTACATGTCGCGCTGTCCGGAAGACAATGACTTGACCGAATCCGTCAGTACTTTACTTTACTTTACTTTTTTCCAACCAAAAACGCAAAATTTTAAATTTTTTTGGGCAGGTGGATGTACTTTTACCAAATGTCGGCGAAATTGTCGGAGGATCGATGCGTATTCACAACTACGACGAAATGGTGGCGGCCTACAAAGTGGCGGGAATCGACCCAGCCCCTTATTACTGGTACACCGACCAGGTCAGTTGACTCAAATTAAACAAAAGTCCAAGAAACTTCAACAAAAAAGTTAAAGTTGGTGAATTAATTAGAGAAAATTTGGAACGACTCCTCATGGTGGCTACGGCCTTGGCTTGGAGCGTTTCTTGTGCTGGCTGCTAAATCGGTACCACATCAGAGAGGCCTGTCTCTATCCTCGATTTTTGGATCGGTGCACGCCGTGAGTCCTCTCCGACCGAATGACTTTGCCCAGCAGTGGCTTCCGATATTTCCTATTTTATATTCTTATCTGCCAAGTTTGTTTCAGTTATTTCGGAACTCATTGAAAATAATAAATTGTAACTTAATCGGATTTATCTTGCACGTCAAATAAAAACGCAAAACTTAAAATCATGCCAAAATATTATTTATTCGACGGTAAACGACCAGAATAAAAAGGTTGCCAATAAAATTTGAAAATTGCTTTTACATTCTGTGCTGAGTCTTTTCAACCAGGCATTATACTATACCATCAAAACAAACAACCACCAACAACCTAGTGATTCTAGCGAATAATAATATTATATTATTCAAACGACCCACTACGCCATAGCTATATAGTGCGATAGTAGAAGGAATGAAAATCTGCTAAACCAAAGACAAGTAAATTGAAGAGGATTTTCTGGAACGGGAATTTGGGGTATTTTCTCTTTCGCCAGTCCAGCCCAGCCAGGTAATTCTTTTTTCTATACACAATTTGTTTTCAATTATCTTGACCGTTTCTAGTCTTGACCAAAGACCAATAATTATTCCACATCCGAAAATTGAAATAATATTTTCCAACCAGGTTAAAAAGCTTTTTCAAAAGAAAAACGTAAAAGTAGTAAATATTTGTTTTTTTTCCAAATGTTCAACTTTGAAAAATCCCACGTAAAAATTTTAGAAATAAGAAATTGTAATGTTGGTCAAATTAATTTTCAAATTTAGATACAATAATGAGTAATTCAATTCGACTACTGCAAAGTCTCCAAAAGAGTCCGTATGTTCCAGCGAGTGTTTTAGTTCGACATGCTGGCGGGGGTGGAAAGCAACCAATTGGGGGCAGCAGTCTCCAATTCCCTCCAGGGCCTCGACAAATGGAGCAGTTGAAAAATTGGTAACAATCATTAATTTGTTCAGTTTAATTTAATTTTTATTGCAGTTTATCTTTATTTTGGTATAAATAATGAATACAAATATTTGAGATGGTTTTTAAAAGTGGTGGTTGTTGAAATGCTCAGGATTCCCGCTGCCTCGGTTTTCGGAGCTGTTGGATTTTCCCTGATTTGCTACTTCACGGACTGGAAAGTCACTAACGCCTACATCCCTTTTTATGGGGGGAAATTCTCCGACGAAGATTGAACAACCAAAACTGTGAAATGAGTTTACTGTAGAGTTTATTTATAAATCCAAATCTGTGTAGTAATAAATGTAATAAAGTTACTTAATTCATCTCCGACTCGACCTTGTCCAACAGTCTTTTTGTGTCTTTTCTGCAACATCAATAATAATTAATGGATCTATATCCACATTAACGTTGGGCGCAGTTTCTCAACAACAACAATTTATGGGGTAATCAAGTTTTTTGATACTAATTTTTCACTTTGACTATTTAATTTTACCAATTTAAACTTGATTTTGACCTCCAAGATTATTTCCATGAATACGTTCGAAAGTAATTGTGAGGCGAGCTAAAAACTATTAATTATTTACATTTGTTGATGGACTCGGTAGATTGGCTGCACGGATTTATTCAGTTCTTCGCATTTAGCCATCACTTGGTACATGACTTTGATAGATGCATCGGCAGTGTCACATAACTGAGTTACGCCGTCACTCGACGTAAAAATGCAGTCCACCGTCATCGACGACAACTAATAGCCAGAATGCTATTAAAATTAAAAACACGTTTATGAACATATTAAATAAATATTTACTGAATGTAAAATCCCCGTGAGATTTTCGGTTAAAATGTCGACGGACGAAGCCAACTTCTTTGCTTCCGTTTCAATTTCGTTAATAACCAAATTTAAATCATCGCCGTCTCCGACATTTTTATTTTCAACAAACTGCAAATCAATCGCTAAAAAGCCAGAACAAATTTTCATTAAATTACTCACTCATTCACTTACTCTTTCCGAAACGGTAGTTCTTTTCTATTATCGGCATTTCTGTACAAAAATTAAACTAAAAAAATATTCGTTGGAGCTTACAAGTTTCTCTGCTGGGACTTGCCAGTTTGATTTTTTCTGTTAAGTCTTGAGTGACATAAGTAACTTGTTGTCCTTCCTGGCTTACCACTCCCTCCAAACTCAAATCTCCAACCTGAATTAAAAAATAACTTCAGTATTAAAGAATAATAACCTCCGATACCAACCAACAGTAAAAGATGACTTCAGGTAAAATATGACTTTCAGGTTAAAAAGGTCAAAGGTTAAGGGGCGCGTTAAATTTCGAAAGTCTGACAATTCTGTATGTAAAGGGGAGTAAAGGGCTGTTTAATTAATTATATACTCTTCCTATTTCTATCATCTACACCATCTGTGACGTCAATATCAGTTGAATTTGATATTTTTATAAAGCTAATAAAACCGGAAAACTAACCTCTGAGTGAAGGGAACCGTGTTTACACATCTTTGGTAAAATAATAGTAAAATAAATTAAATATGAATCTAAATTAATAGGAATTTGAAGTACTTCATTAAATTATCAATACCGACTGACATCGAAGTTTAAAGTGGAAGAATATTGAATATCAAAGCTGGTCAATATTGACTATCAAAATAAACAAAGTCGAAGCAAAAGTACATTAATTTATCAAAATTAGCAAAAAATCAAAATTAATTAATGTTGACTACAAAAATCAATAGAAAGACTAAATTGATTAATATTGAATATTAACAATATAAAAATAAAATCAAAATCGAGTAATATTGACAATTACATCCAGCCTTATTCCTCCCGAAGGATAAGGCCGATGTTTATGGGACTTACATTTTTGGAATCCTGGACTATCGAGGAACACATGAGGGTGGATGGATTTTTGATATCGTTGATTCAAATGGTGTAAAAAAATCGACATTGTATAAAAACTAAAACTGATTCACTTTTTTTGGAATATGATTATTTTGCATTTTAAGCAACGAATCCATCCGCCCTCGTGTGTTCCTCGATAGTCCAGGATTTCAAAAATGTAAGTCCCATAAAAATAGGGCTTATCCTTCGGGAGGAATAAAGCCAGAAGTAAACATTTTAAACATGCATTTAGATAGGACCGGTTGCTATGCAGGCTTGCGTGGTGAGCATCCTTAATGTTGAAATATCCTTATGCTTCCCCATGGAGCGAAAAATAATTTTGCAACAAGTTGTAAAAACATTTTTGTCAGAATTTTCGCCGTATGACGTCATTGTAGGACGGATAGAACCAACTTGGAGTTGTATCGATTTTCAGTTATTTTTGAGTGTTTCACCAATTTTCCTATCAAGGAAAAGTTGTTCCCTATTTAGTAGTGCCTATGGACGATACGATGAATAAAGCCGAAGTTAATTAGCTATTATTAAATTCTAAACCCCTCAGGAGTGTCACCGATTTTCCCCATTTACAAACTCGGTCTTCGTATTTACCCATAGATTGTACCCTGAAAATTTAAACAGTCTAGCTCAAACCGTTCGAAAGTTATCGTGCACAGGGATTTCCAGACGGATGGACAGACAAACAAACAGAAATAGTATTCGCAGACAGAGAAGTTAAACTTTGCATTTGAATTTTACCCAAAGTCTAGCTTTGTCAAATAATTTTTTAGCAGCTGGAAGACTGATGTCAATGTCAGCAGCAGTTTCATTCCCAGTCTCGCCAACTGCTTCTGTTATTTCATGGTACGAACTCGTCATCAACTAATCCAAAAACAACAGTAAAATTACGTTACTTTTAACTTTTTTTAAAATTTAAAACATTTTATAAATATTTCAAGAACCTGATTATCTTCTAATGTTGGCGAAGTTTCCATGATTAACGAATTGAGTTATCTGTTCTCCTCGAAACAAGTGTTATCTAATTTTTAATGAAAATGTCTCAAAATTAGTCGACTCCGATTCTATTAAAATTTTAAAATTATTAAAATTTAACTTGCGAATTGGCGCTTTACATGAAAATAAATATTTGTCATTTTGTTGAAATGGAATATCCTTCTGCTCTCTGCCGAATAAATTGTCGACACTCATTTCACTCCAAAGATGGCAAATGCATCACAATATTTTCCTATAAGGTTCCTTATTATTTAGAGAAGTTTATCTTCTCCGTTTACGAATACTTTTTCTGTCTGTCTGTCAGTCCGTCCCGAAATCTCTGTGCACTCACGATAACTTATCGAACGGTTTGAGCTAGGCAGTTCAAATTTTCAGGGTAGTTGTTTGAGGTAAAAAGTAAGTCCAAGTTTTTATGTCGGCAAGATCGGTCACACCCCCTGACTCGGAGAGAGGTTCAAAAATTAAAAATAACGTAACTTTGGTTCTATATAGTCTTCCCACAATGTCAAGTAATATCTTTTTCGATACCTGAACTGTTTTGCCACATTACTGAACAGATTAAAATCATCCCCGTCAGGGGAAGTGGTGAAAAATTGAAAATTGCCGAAAATCGACATAACTTCAGTTCTATTCATATTCATCGTATTAATACAAAGTCGTGGAATAGAATAGCTGGATTGAAAGCTGACAGGTTCACTGGCTAGGATCGGATCGGCACCCGATAAGGTCTTGTCTAGTACTAAACCTATTATTTGCCTTTGGCAAATAGGTCTAGTCAGTTTGCCTTTAAAAAATGGGGTCGGTTTTGCTCCTTCTCAAGGAGCAAATAATTATCCATGGTTATTATAAAAAATAATAAATCACAACAGATTATTTCATTTCAAAATTTTATATGATTTTCATATACATTCACAAGGGGAATATTTATTGCAACATTTGACTTCTGCATTGCGGTCGTTTGATATCAGTACCTTTTAGCATATCATGTTACTACCACCATCCTAAGCTACTCTTATCATATCATAATAATATGATACTACTCCACTCTATCAATAATAAAATTTATAATCATGTTATTGGATTAACTTTCAAACTATGAAAACACTGGAATTACGGAACCACCGCCGCTTGCAGTGTATGGCATTAAGCTTGATTAGGTCAACTAATGCTGGGATACAAGCAAGTATCAATTTGTGCGTTAACATTTGTTTATTACATTATTATTTATATATAGTTGCCAGTTCCCAACTTATTACATTCATATCCCCAAACTGCACGTGTAAAAGTGCCTGAACTATGACGTTATGGCGGTCCATAGTTCAGGCACTTTTACACGTGCAGTTTGGGGATATGAATGTAATAAGTTGGTTGCTTGGAGCTATACTTCAATCATTAAACCAACTTTTATTTGTTTTGGACTTAAAAAATTACTTAGTATCAATATATTTCAACATAATGTGTAAATTTGGAATTAAATTATGTTTAACCACATTAAAATGTGTTAAGAATTGGCTCTTAACTGCACGTACAAGTTTCTTGTACGACTTTTGGAAGCGTTGGTGATTTCACAAATCCGGTAATTCCCGTCACCTGTAAAGTCACACCGCCTTTTTCCATGTAATCCTACTTTTGTAATGTATGCCAAAACCTTTAACCGTGCAATAAATTCATAAAACAATACATATTGTAGTTCTGAAATTTCATAATTTATTCGGAAATTCTATAATTTATTCGGAAATTCTATAATTTATTCGGAAATTCTATAATTTATTCGGAAATTCTATAATTTATTCGGAAATTCTATAATTTATTCGGAAATTCTATAATTTATTCGGAAATTCTATAATTTATTCGGAAATTCTATAATTTATTCGGAAATTCTATAATTTATTCGGAAATTCTATAATTTATTCGGAAATTCTATAATTTATTCGGAAATTCTATAATTTATTCGGAAATTCTATAATTTATTCGGAAATTCTATAATTTATTCGGAAATTCTATAATTTATTCGGAAATTCTATAATTTATTCGGAAATTCTATAATTTATTCGGAAATTCTATAATTTATTCGGAAATTCTATAATTTATTCTGAAGTTGAAAATTCTTTATGCAGTGACTTGCAATATTAATAGTATAACCGAAAAATCTACAATAACTAAACCTTTCAATATGTCTACTGTCTATTTTGTGTGTCAACATAATAGTAGTTGTATCAACAGTTGCTCCTTACAGCAAGTAATTAAAATGATCTATTCTATTGTGTTGTTTTCATAGTTTGAAAGTTAATCCAATAACATGATTATAACTTTTATTATTCATAAAGTGGAGTAGTATCATATGATATGATAAGTGTAGCTTAGGATGGTGGTAGTAATATGATATGCTAAAAGGTATCTATAATATAATCCTATACTTTTTAAATTTATCCACCTATGTATGTATGGTAGGGAGAGCTGAATGATTTCATAATATGCAAATATCCAGTCCATGTTGTAATCCCCGACTTGATAAGCACTATGCACAATTTCTATCTATAATATAATCCTAGACTTGAAAAAAATTACCAATGTATGGTTGTCTTGGTAGGAGAACTTAGGAAATCTACATATATTATGTAATGCAAAACCCTCTCCCCCATGTGTAATGCCAGTGCTGGCTGCAGCACTTTTGAGTACATCCTCCTCCCATCAACTGCACACGTAATATATGCATGTTCCTTAAACGCAAAATTCGCAAGCCCAACTAATGTTTTTAATAATGTACCCCAACGCATACCTTCATGTGCTAAATTTAGTACATGGAGGTATGCGTTGGGGTACATTATTGAAAACATTAATTCCTTTAAACAACCGAAAAGAGTCGTTTCAATTAGAGAGGTTTCGATACAGGCTTATTTGGATAAAAGCTTCAAGTTTGGATTGTAAAACTTGCTATAACTTCACGTTGGTTGTGCTACAAACAAATATCACCAAGATAAAAGCTTGTAGGCGGCCTGCTACAAGCACTTCAAAGTATTGTAGCTTGTACCATATTCAAAGCAAGCGGGTATTTTATATTCAAATGTTATTGGTTTAAAATCAAAAAAAACTTCCACCTTCAAATGTTGCTTTATTGCATTTAACAGCCCTGTTCAGCTGAATTGTCAACTGGCTCAAGAAAAGAGAAAATATTAAAAATGGTAAGTTAATTGCAAAACAACCAAACAAGGTTACCACAGTTTATCACAGACTAAAGGTTACTTTTATTAAAATAACTGGTATAAACGCTAATTTTAATCAATGTAGGCCGACACAGAAGAGGAAGTTCAACACCAAAATGTTGAACACGAGCAAGTATCATCTCGAAAAAAAGGCGTTCCGTTTTACGTCAAAAGACGAAATTGAATTGTTAAAAGAAGTTTCCAGCATCGAAACATACAAGGCCTCTCATGGACAGGTTAAAGAAGCGTGGTCGACTGTTGCAATAAATTGTGGAAGAAAATATGACGGGGAACGAGCACGGAAGAAATTTGATGACTTGATCTCAAAATTTAAAAGGAAGACTTTGAAAATCTAAATAGGTACATTAAACACAATATGTGATAAAATTATTTTCTATTACAAAAGACAGTAGAAAAAATCGTTTGCTTCCATGGACAGATTGATATCTTATAAGGAACATTTAAAGTATAATACATTATAAATACTAGATCAGGTACCGAAGAAGAATTCGATGAAAAAGCTCAACTGTTAACTGACTTTTTGGAACTACTAAGAGAAATTGAAAAAGTAAAGGAAAGAAAATAAATAAAGAACAAGAGAGTAAAATGCTTGGTGAGACCATTCGTGATGCAGCTATGAAAGGGACGGTTAGAAAGCTAGACAATGATAACACGGGTAAGAAATTCATTTTATCAACAACAGAATTTGTAGTTCCAAATTTAAAACTATTTAATAACAAATTCTGTATACATTGCTTGTTTAGAGACACAAAGTAAAAAGATCTCAAAGGACGATCGATTGCTGTTCATCATGGAAGAACGACAAAAAACGGATGCAGAGATCAGAGAAAAGCAATTGGCACTTGAAGAAAAAAAGTTACAATTGGAGGAAAGACGACTGCATTTGGAAGAAGAAAAATGGAAAGCGGAGTCAGAGGAAAAAAAGATGTTACTCGAACTGCTCAAAGACAAAATACAAAAAGTGGAGTAATTTGTGTATTATGAGAAATAAATGACTTTCTAATAAATTTTTGTATCATTTGTAAATATATAATATTTATTCACACATCACCTAATCTGAAATTAGCTGTATTAGATAAATAACTTTCCAATGTAGGAGGTTGGACATCGAAGTACATACTAGTCTGACAACTATACAAGCATGTGTGACAGTTTTTTAATAGAGCTCCTATGACATAATACTTTCCAATTGGTTGCAAATACAGTTTCAGATTTTTCTTAAAGTCCAAAAATGCAAATAAAGATGCTATCTTACCAAATTCCCATTCTACACAAATACGTCCTACTGACATTGTCTTGTTGAAATTGCGTTGGTCGTTAGTCAATTGTCTACCTTTGTACGGACTAATTATTTGTGATCTAATAGGATATGCTGGATCCCCATAAATGACATACTGTCTGTTATTACTAGGAATATTTGCATCTATGATCCTCAGTAAGTTACTTTCACTTAACATGAAACTATCGTGTCTTCGCCCAGGAACTGGGCCATACAGATGCGCAATTAATCCATTAGGTGTAACTAACGACTGGAACTTTAGTCCATGAGCTCTTTTGTGTCCACTAAACATTTCTCTTTGATTTCTTCCTGGCCTGCAGCAAGCTTGAATGGTTCCTAAAAATAATTTGCATTTAATACTTAATTATTTTATGAGTACATTTTAAACATAATATATAGTTGCAGTTTTATGCATCAGTGCATAAAAATATATATTTTACCGTCAATGAAACCCCAGCAGTTGTCTAATGCACATCCTTTGAATTGAACGGCCCTTGAAAATATCTGTATATTTTCTTCACTTAGCCACCACAGATTTAAATCCATTAACAGGTATGAAAAACGGTCATAGATAAATGTTGACATAGTAGACACAATTAAAGACAGTTGAGACTTTGTTCGTGAAAAAATGTTCATTAGATCGACCAACCTATTAGGATACGCAAATCGCCGCAATAAAATGCAGAGTCCTGAAATAAAAAATATTAATTTAAATAATATTCACTGTAAAGTCGTTATATGAATAATGACACAAATGCACAGTACTTTAAATTTTTATTCAAAGGATTTTACCTTCTAGTCCAGAAAACTTGGTTCCATTTGCGCAAGTTAACATATGTGGAATGTCTAATGCGATCTTAAGCCTAATAACATCTTGCTTTCCGAAACGGAACAATTGCTTGCAATCAACGGTACTGAGTTTGTTAAAATTAAATGAATGTCGTAAAATTTTTGACTGTGTTCGCCTATTTAACAAATATATTTGTATTAACTCGTCCAAAGTTGGACAATTAAATGCTGAGTAAACCAGAGATGCGTCCATAATATTTGATTTGAAGACTTAAAACTTGGCGGTGCTGCTACAAGTTACAATCATAAATGCTTCTGTCTAAACAAAACGCATACAAGCAAAATTAAAATTGCTTCAAATAGCCACGTGACAATTCCACAAACTATTTTCTGAAGATTTTATCCTGTATCTAAACCTCTCTATTATTGTAACGTTGTAACATCAAAACAATAGAAATTTACACAAGAAGGTTGAATGGTGGTGATTCGTGATTGAATGGAAATGATTGGCAAAAGGGGACATTTCGTAATGATCGTAACGTGACTTATTAAATAGCATTTCAAAATTTCTAATCCAAATTGGTTCTGTTATATCGACAAACTTTCAGAACTGGGTTTACTTTTTTACTACTCTATATTGATTCCTTTGGCAGTTGGCACACCTTTTTATAGAGTTAAATAACAGTACTGGGTAACTAACTATTTATTTTAAAAAAATATTTATTCGTAAGTTGTACTCATTGAATTTGTACGTATTTCCAAAATCCCAGGGAGAATCTTATTTTTTGATTTAAAAAGGGAGTTGTTTCTGTTTGGTGACTTTGTGGGATTTTTTTCAAAAATGGAGTCTGAAATTGTTCCCTGAATTTGATGCTACGATCTACAGTTATTATTTTGGTGCAGGAAATTCCTGTTTATCAGGAAGTTGGGGCTGCAGCTAATTTCAACAAACACAAGATAATAAAAGTATATTAATTTAAATATTTAAGTGTTTAAATATTTAAATTTACAAAGGTAACATAATAACCTATTGGGATGTTATCGAAATTGTTTTTATTACTGTGAAGGGTGGCCTTCTGAATTTCTCTTGAGTACTAGATTTGCCCCTTAGCTGGGTTCACTAGTATCAAATACGCATGATTATGTTGGATGCCTACCTTTCGAATTGGTTGCCCAGTCTGATCTGTTGTGATTTATTATTTTTTATAATAACCATGGATAATTTGCTCCTTGAGAAGGAGCAAAACCGACCCCATTTTTTAAAGGCAAACTGACTAGAGACCTATTTGCCAAAGGCAAATAATAGGTTTAGTACTAGACAAGATAAGGTCAAGCCTCATCCCGAGGTTGGTGGATATGGTAACACACTCTGCCACTAGTACTAGGTTAATTTATACTTGTTTGAAATATCACCCAAAGCCACTAATGGGGAAACGAATAGGCATCTCCATGCCATAGAGTTAAAATCTATAAAATCTATGGTTACCCCTCTTTTGATCCCCATAAGTGGTTTTGGGTGATATGTCAAACAAGTATAAGTTACCCTAGTACTGATAGTTTCAGTAGTCCGTGAAACCGCTATTTGGGAGTTGCACCTGGATACGCATTCTGATTGGTCGAAATTTTTTGAATCCAGCGATCTGATTGGTTATTGCAGTAATGAATATTCTATAGATTCCCCAGATGGGGGAATTTTAACAACATTTTGCAATTACTACAAAATACAATACAATCCATGAATATTATACACAATGTATATACAAAGTTTAAACGTTGCAATATACAACAACGAAGTCGAATCATTATGAATCATTTACCCATAGTAATATAAACATTCGTTTTGCAAAACACCAGCTATAAACAGAAGTACAAATCGATGTTATATGAACATTAATTTAAAACCTTGTTGTTGAAGTGCGAATTTAATATAATTTTACATTTGGTTACGAATGATCACATACGTTTACTAAATTGATAACATAACAATCCCAATAACATCAAACAGAACTTTGTAGAACTCTTCGGCTGAATTTAGGCAGCGGTACTTCGTCCCCGCTGTTGCCGCTAACCCCCGATACCTCCCAACGGCAACGGCGGCAACGAAGTACTGCTGCCTAATTTCAGCCGAACTCTTCCTCTGTTCTGATGTTGTTGTAAGTTGTTATTGCTATTTTGCTATTATCAGTTTAGTAAATGTATGTGATCAGTTGTAACCAAATGAAGTAAAGTATTATTGAATTCGCAGTTCAACATCAACGTTTTTTAGCCCATCACATCGATTTGTGCTTCTGTTTATAGCTGGTGTTTTGCAAAACGAATGTTTATATTATTAATATGGGTAAATGATTCATAATGATTCGACTTCGTTGTTATATATTGCAACGTTTAAACTTTGTGTACATTGTGTATAATAATTGTATTGGATTGTATTGTATTTTGTAGTAATTGCAAAATGTTGTTAAAATTCCCCCATCTGGGGAATCTATAGAATATTCATTACTGCAATAACCAATCAGATCGCTGGATTCAAAAAATTTCGACCAATCAGAATGCGTATCCAGGTGCAACTCCCAAATAGCGGTTTCACGGACTACTGAAACTATCAGTACTGCTAGTACTAGTGGCAGAGTGTTTTACCGTCCACCAACCTTGTCTCATCCTATAGGGCGATCCAATCTTATGTCTTTAAAAACATTCAATGAGCCAAGTCGAGCCAATCCGGTCCAGAAACATTTTAAGCGAGCCATTCCACGGCTCGGTCAAATATCGAGCCACTCTGGCTCGCCGAGACCCGAGACACGAACGAGCATAATATGCCGATGTGTGCGTAAAGCTAAATCCTATTAAACCGGGTTGCAAAATGTTGGTGCGGCAAGTATCCTTTTACTGCATACCAAAACGCTGCATACTATACAGACCAGGGTTGCGGTGTCCGGATAGGAAGGTGTGGACAAAAGTGGATAAAAGTGGTTTTATCCAGGGCAAAACTAGTTTTGTCCTGGAAGAAATTAGTTTTGTCCACTTTTGTCCTGGATAGAAAGTGGACAAAACTAATTTCATCCTGGATAGGAACAGTTTTGTCCGGACAAAACGCAACCCTGATACAGACCTTACTTCAACCATATACAGTAGGGCAAAAATAATCCGAAGCTTTTGTAGCTAATAGCTGGCTAAAGCAAAGCAAAGCATTATTATTATGTGAAGTTATGTAAACTGAAGTTTTTCGGGGATTTACTTCCAAGCCACCCTTTCTCCATGTTGACTGCTAAAAATTAGTAATTAGGGCAAATTTGGTTCGGGCCTGCAATTTTTCATTGGGCGCCCAAAAGCTAACTTTTTGACGGATCTAATCCAAAACAATATTTAACCAAATATCGGTTTTTGGGGGTTTTTTTGGCGACCAAATATCAGTTTTTCGGGCTCGACTACGCAAAGAAATTGCAGGCCCGATTTGGGTGAATTCGCGTAAGTTTGGGTTAATGTGGATTAATATCTACAGTCCAGTCGGATTCTATGTGAACTCGATGCAACATAAACGGCCGTCTTACGGTTAGTTTTCTGAGTACTATATTCATTATCACCATGACTACAGCTCAAATGCTTATGTTGGTGAATGGTGAATAATAAAGTATAGTACTCGGAAAACTAACCGTAAGACGGCCGTTTATGTCGCATCGAGTTCACATAGAATCCGACTTTTTTGTACATATGTATTAATAAACCATGTCAAATGGATGTAAAAAAGTAGCAGAGATAACCAGGGGGTTTGCTATGTTAAATGACGTTTTTATTGCATTTTCAATGACCTTTGACCCAGATGACTTGACTTTAACCTGACCTAAACAAAAACATTTCGAACGAGCAATTTCATGACTGTCTACAATGTCGATAAACTGAAGTTACATTGAAGTGTGTCCGATGTTACCTATATTCAAACGAGACCTCAGTTTTTATCGCTAGATTACGTTCAGAAAGTTTGAACTGATTACCTCAAACCGTTCTAGAGTTATCGTGATAACAGACGGACAGACAAACAGATCAAGCATTCCTATAAAGCAGCTCCGCTACTTAATAAGTGAATGGGCGAATCTACTAAACTAGGCCATAAATGAAATCAAGTTTTAATCTAGTTCTCTACTCCAAAAAATTGCAAATTAAAGTCAATTAAAGGGGTTGTTCACAAAGAATAATATTAAATCATTTGAGCGGGAAATTTGTATATTGACGGGCTCCAATTGAATGCCCATTCACTCCACTTTGATTTCACTTTTTGTTACGATGAGAGTATGAGAGGCTTTACGGTGTTACTGTATGTATCGTGAGCTTTTCGGCTACATTGTCGCATTGGATTCGAATTGGCATAAAATATACTAGTGGTATACCCGCGTTACTTCGTAGATGAGCGTATGTGAGTAGATTTGTAAAATTTGGGAAAATACCACAGAATTATATTATAGTACCTAGTATATAGACTAGAAGCAGGAAACGAGCCTTGCAGTTGGTTAATTGCCTATCAGAGGCGACCCACAGAAGTGTTAGAAGTGCTAATCACATAAACAATAGAGTTTATACATGTGATTGGTTATTTTAGGCTGTTAGTTAAGGTGACTGACGGTTCTGTGGGACACCGCCACTGTTCCCCCATCTAAACTGTGTAGTGTGTTGTGTAGTGTATTGGACAAAACCTAAAGCAGAAGGCCGAGGCTTTGGAAAATACGCAAAACTACATCAAATTTAAAACAAGCCCCTGAGCTGAGTACTTTTCTTTGCCACTTATACGAATCTACGCAAATACGCAAATCTACGAAGGCAGCGGGTATCCCCCTACTTACTTAAATACTCTAATTACTTTCTATACTCGTCCACTCTGCTTTTCAACAAGAGTCATGAGTACGGACTTACGGACGGAAGAGTTGTCATAATAAAGTAATCTGACCTGACTGAATCTGATGCAATAGAAAGTAGAACTGACAAAAGTAAGTCTCAGAAATTGGTCAGATGAAATTGCACATGTGTAGGTGTACCATCATCAGTTAGTCAATCGTCGTCAGTGATTCTTCGTGCACGTGGACTCTACTCGTCCATCCATATTAAATCCAGTTCCATATTGAATCGTAAAAAGCCGGGTTTGGAGTTTTATCTCGATTTATAAAAACTTGTGAGGAAAATAAATAATTTGTACTGCAATAATAATACTAAATAAATAATAATAAATTGATTGATTAGAGAAAGATGACGTTGGACATTGATCTTTTCCGAGCCGACAAAGGTGGAGATCCCGAGAAAATGAGATTAAATCAAAAAAATCGATTTAAAGATGTCAAACTTGTTGAAATTGTAATAGAGCAAGACACTAAGTGGAGACAAATTCGTTTTCAAGCGGACGCTCTAAATAGACTCAAAAATTTAAGTTCGAAGGCCATCGGGGAGAGAATGAAGAAAAAGGAACAACCCGGAGAAACCCAACTCAAGGAACAAATCGACTTTGAAAAGGTGAACATTTGAAAAGGGGTTAATTATTGCATTTACTAGCGTTGGTATTAATTGTCATTTAATTTAATTAAGGTGACAGCAGAGTTCCTGCAGACATTGACATTAGGTCAACTGAAAACGTTACGGGGAAATCTGGATGTTGAAATGGACAATAATGCCAAGCAGTTGGTTGCAACGGAAGCTGCTCGTAACGAGGCTTTGAAAGAAGTAGGAAATATTTTGCATCCATCCGTGCCAGTGGACGACGACGAAGACCACAACAGAGTAGAACGAACTGTCGGCAACTGCACCGAAAGAAAAAAATACTCCCATGTTGATTTAATTGTGGTCAGACATGATGCAAACACCCGAAGTCCCATCCGAAGGTTGCCTGCCAAACCGTAATTTCTTTTTTGTAAATCGCAGATGATCGGAGGTGCGGATTTGGAACGAGCGACGGTGACGGCGGGAGGGAGAGCCTACTATCTCACGGGCCCAGGAGTTTTTTTACAGCAGGCCCTCATTGCATTGGCCACAAGAATGTTAAGTGACAAGAACTACGTCCCCCTCCACACTCCCTACTTTATGCGCAAGGAAGTCATGCAAGAAGTTGCTCAGCTATCACAATTCGACGAAGAACTCTACAAGGTTGTCCCCAGTTCAATTTAGTTGGCTAATTAAAAAACTTTAATTCTAATTGAATTAAAAATGCCAGGTTGTCGGTAAAGGGTCAGACAAGCCGGAAGACACGACGGTAGACGAGAAATATCTAATAGCCACGTCAGAGCAGCCAATCGCAGCTTTTCATCGAGACGAGTGGATTGCCGAAGGTTCACTGCCCATCCGATACGCAGGAATCTCGTCCTGCTTCCGTCAAGAAGTCGGTTCACACGGCAGAGACACAAGGGGCATCTTCCGAGTCCACCAATTCGACAAAGTAACTTAATGGTTTATTTATATTGTTCAGACAAGTTTATCTTCTCTGTATGGGAATACTTTTTCTGTCCGACCGGATATCGGATAGTTCATATTAGGTCGATTTGGCAAAAGACATTTTGGCGAAACGTGTTTTTTCTTTGGGAATAACTTGGCAAAAGGGCTGTAGATATAATGGCAAATCGATGAGAATAGTTTGGCAAAACGTGTTAATAATGTACAGGTTGAATTTTTATTCATCATTGCCGCACTTTTTTAAATTATGTTTTACATAGTCAAGTCCAGACATGCTAGTTTAGGTCAGCGAACCGAGCCGAGCCACTGGCCTCCAATAACATTGAGCAAGCCGAGCCAGCCATTAAAAAAAAATTTGGCGAGCCGAGCCAAGCCGAGCCAACCATTAAAAAAATTTTGGCGAGCCGAGCCAGGTTCGTCAAAAATTTCAACCGAGCCGGGTCCATGGCTCGGCTCGGCTCGCTGAAAAATCGAGCCACTAATGGTTAAGAAGCCTGTAGGTTTAAAATAAAAATGGCGGGAAATAATTTTGAGCGAGCCGGCCAAGGCAAGGGCGAGCCGAGCCAGGTCCATAAAAAATTTCAGCGAGCCGAGCCAGGTCTATAAAATATTTCGGTGGCTCGGCTCGCCAAAAAATCGAGCCAGTCTGGCTCGCCGAGCCAGAAATTAGCATGAGTAGTCAAGTCTTAATTTCTTAATTTAGCTAAAGTTAAAATGATGCATTATGCACGCAGTCAAGTACATATGTACATTCATTATGTCGTAACAAAAGTGTAAAGTGTTTCAAATTCGTTGCTACAATTTTTATGAATTTTTGGAAGAGAAAACTTTTTTCACTTTTCTCACTTTGCGTAGTCACTAGAAAATATATTAAAATAGTATATAACTACTATCTCGTAGGTTCCGTGAAATTTCTAAACCGGTCAATGTCAACGGTCACGTTAATTTAACTATTGGTAAACTCAAGATGCCTCCATTACAAGGTGAAGACATAGAAGGATATTCCCCGAGTTTGCACCCAATTCGAATTCTACTTACACTGCCACAGAGAAGTAAACACCCAAGCCGAAAGTAACCATGGTTATTTGGTTTGGGTGCCTACCTCTCTGTGGTAGAAAGTAAATACGGATTGGGTGCAAAAATCCGGGAAACCCCCTCTATGTCTTCACCTTGTAATGGAGTTGATATTAAACAAATGCGTTACTATAGAGTGACAAATTCGAGGCATCTTGGGTAAACTTATGCCATTATATATTGCAATGATTTATTTACTTAGTAGTTTATTTTTATTTCATTTAAGGTGGAGCAGTTTTGTATCACTTCTCCCCACGACCAAGAATCGTGGAAAATGCTGGAAGAAATGATTGGCAACGCTGAAGAGTTTTGCACGGCACTTGGACTGCCCTACCAAGTTGTTTGTATTGTTTCTGGTGCTTTGAATAATGCAGCTGCAAAGAAGTGGGATCTCGAGGCCTGGTTTCCTGGCTCCGGCGCCTTCCGTGAACTCGTCTCGGCCTCCAACTGCCTGGACTACCAGGTAATCCCAAAGGCGGGTTCTGGGTATTGAGTTATGGCCGAGAGTTGATAGAGGAGTATTATATGAGGTAAATTATATGTTATAGCAAAAAATCGTACATTGAGCGAAGTATACGTTTTCGAGATATTAATTTTTATACGGGGAGAAACTGCAAAGCAGACAGCGCATTGCCCGAAGGGCAATGTGTGATTTCTTCACTTATACTGCATTTAACTGACTGGTCAAAATCTATTAACACCGATTGCTCGTAAACTAGCAGCTTCTATGAAATAATGCAAGATACCGCAAACGTAGAGCTATTCTCTGCGGGGTGCGCTTTAATTTGAAATCAGCTGTCCGGTTTCAACTTTAGCCGTAGGAACCGGAAGAATGAATTTTGAAATTGTTTGGTCACCAATTTATCTCCTTGGCTACTTGGTACAATGCATCATAGTCATAGTCATCATTGGGTACAGGAAAGACTCATGGAACTAGGAATACACAGTGAAACATTCCATTTCCTAATTCAATCTCCGTAGATACGGAGTACGTAGTGCACTGAATTTAAAAATTTGATTTAAAAATGCATTTATTCCTATTACGTAGTATTCCCATTCCCATCCCAATAATCCCAGTTACATTCACATCTCAGTGCAAATACCGAGACTGAGAACAATTCCAGGGATGGAAAATATATTAGGCTTGAGGGTACTTACAGGAATTGTAACAAATAAACAATAAGGAAAATTTCAGGGATGAAAAAAATATCATTGAGTGCGATTCCAGGCATCGAAAATCTCTAATTGTAATAGGCATGCATATCTATAATGCTCATTATTACTATATAAAAATTCAAACATTTACGCTTTGCTGGCTCCTGTTTTATACTAACTACGAGGATACGAATTATTTATCTCCCACAAGCGGGGGTTTGGGGGCAGCAGCCCCCAAAAATATAACAGGTAAAAACCTGGAAAAATATACGGTGAGAATGCCAGAAAAACTCGAAAACAAGATGTATTAGCTACCAATATTGAATTAAAGGTCGTAATTTTACAATTAATTTTCTTCAAAAAAATCTCCCCGTGCGTTTACAGTTATAATTTCCTTGCAACAACCATACAACTTGCCTAACACTAGATACACACTATAGTATCAACTGGACTTTACGTGCTAATAACTCCAAATATAAATTTTATGGAAATGTAAATATTGAAATGAGAAGGTCCTATAATATTTTAAGACTCTAACTTTTCCATATAAAAAGCAGAACATTCTTATTCACAGTTACTTTGTACATTGTGGCGATTTCTTCACACTAACAACATTTTTATTGCACTTTGGACATTTAGTTGACAATTATAGTGCAGTCATATCTAAATATATTTACTGCTAAATGTTGTTAATATGGAAAGATTTATACTCTTAATTGTTGCTTAATTACTATGGATACAACGATTTAACCTGGTTTTGATTTTCAGAAAATAACTTGGAGTCGTTACAATTACTTAGCGAATACTATTTTGTATGTACGATTTCAGAGGTGTTCCCACAGAACACTAAATGGCAACTTTGACTGGTGTTCCCTTTTTAGCTCGCCTGAATAAGGCAGCTTATAGAACCGCACAGTCTGTCCGTACGTCCGTCCGTCCGTCCGTCCGTACGTCCGTCCGTCCCCACGATAACTTTCGAAAGCAATGACGGATATTGACCAAACTTGGCAAAAACAATGCCTATAGACCACTGACGATCCCTATTGAATTGGGGGTAAATCGGTCTATTGGTTACTGAGATAACGCGCGCTCACTTTGTCTTCATTTTGATAGTCAAAGTGAAAATTTGGCATTAAATGGACATTAAAAAGTTCAATGGCGTTTCCTATAAATTGTTAGCGGGATAGTATAAAATATTTCAATCCGCTTCTACCAAATTTGATATTTTATATTAAAGCCAATTAAACCGGAAAATAACTATTAGACGATGGAAAAAATCTATTTTGGATTTTTATTCAATTTCATAGTAGAATTTTCATTTTTTGATTTCCTTTTAATTTAAATAATCATTATTAACCGATTTTAATTTTCTGTAGATTTTAATACTCATAATCAATCAAGATTAAATATCTGTTGATTTTCATAGTCAACATTAATCAATTTTGATTTTCTGTTGATTTTCATAGTCAACATTAATCAATTTTGATTTTCTGTTGATTTTCATAGTCAACATTAATCAATTTTGATTTCTGTTGATTTTCATATATATATATTGACTTTATTGGTCTACTGACTTCATATTTAAAGTTTGCCAATAGTGACACAGTAATAAGTTTCAAACTACAAAATGAGTATGATTAATCAACGAAATAACAAAATCATTAACTATTTCAATCATGGAATATAAAATTATTACCCATAATATTCAATTTGAATTTGGGCTAAATAAGTGATTATGAAGTATCATACTTGAACTTCTAATCACAGATAAAACTATACTTTTAACTAATTCTTTAGATAATGAAAATCGTTTGCGGAATTCATCAAATAATGATGGAATTGTACCACGAGATCCAATCATTAAGCCAATGACCTCAATTTTAGTTAATTTGTATTTGTTAATGAAATATTGGATACAGGGCTCATAAATTGACTTCTTCTCAACATCAACTTCCTCAGGTTGTCCAAAATGATTTTCGATTCTGATTGTGGGATCAATTATATATCCCATTTTTCCTCTTATAGCTAATATGTCAACTCGGCGGTTAGATCCATTATCCGAATTGCAATGTACTTCTTCGTACACATTAAATTGCTTCTTTCTAAGAGCATCAGCAATCATTGTTCTTACGGCATGATGGCGATTGTTACGGAGTAATTCATTTTTCTGGCAAAAACCTAACACATGTCCAAGAGTTTCAATCTCGTTGCATGCTGGATAGCGACAACGGGTAGTGTTTTGGTTTCTACCAGGAATCGAATTAACTGCTGCTACACAACCAGTCATTTTTATGGCGGATGTCCATTCACTCGAGGTGAGTCCTTTCCTATTGCTGATCCAAAAATTTGAATATGGAGACTGTTTAAATAATATCACACCCTTACCTTTTGACTTTAGTTCGCTCCAATTCTCAAACTCTCTTTCCCTAAGGATGTCTCGTAAAATCTTTGAGGTCTTAATGGTTGATTTAGATTTCTTAGAAATTCGGACTTTTTCAATTTCCCAGATTCTATGTGTAAAGATGCTAAACACTTAATCATTTCTTTTCCAAGCTGGCGGCTGGCTTGCACGTAAGGATCATTTTGATTGAGTAAAGTGTCACAAATATTGTATTTTTGGATAAAAGCCTCCCATTCACAATTAGGTATTTCCAATCCTTTCCACTTCTTAGGGGAATATAACATGGCTGATGGTAAGTCATCTGGAACTCCAAGGATATTCTTAATTGAACTTCTGATCATACGGTCAACATCATGGAGGAATGATTTTCTAAATTTTGAAATCGGACACGTTTGTAAAGGATAAACAATTACAGGCCATAAATATTGGTTAAGTATATTCAATTTCTGATCCGGATGAAGCATTTGAGATGAAATTAATTTATCAAGAGATACTTGAATCTTTTGTAAAGTTCTACTCTCATTAAATACTTGTTTTTGCTTGTACGTAACACCTAAGTATTTAATTTCCTCGTTTTCCTTTATGGAATGAATGCAAACATCTCGGTTGATTACAAGATCATTTGAAGATAAATCACCATTTTCAATTATTATTGCATTTGATTTAGATGGGCTGATTTTCAATCCAGTGGTAGCAAAGGCATTTTCAGCAATGTAATACAATTCTCTTGCAGCATCTCGAGAATTGGTTATTGTGACAGTATCGTCAACAAAGCTCAAAACAGACAGGTTAGGTAGGGATTTATCCAGTGTAAAACCATATTCTTGTGACAGTTCGGGTTCAGATAGCTCACTAATTACGTAATCGATAGCCAGATTAAACAAAACAGGCGACAGTGGAGACCCTTGCAATAAGCCACGTTTAAAGAATATAGGAGGGGATGATGCATTGTTGGTCTTAATTCTCGTAAAATTATTCATCTGCAAAGACAACACGATTTTCCTTAAAGACGACGGCATTGGCACTTCTTCAAGACAAAGTTTTGCATGTTTATGACCAATATTATCATATGCTTGCAAAATGTCCAAGAACAACAGAACAAGTGACGATTTGTCTTTACTAGCCTTATTTAGACATCCTTCTATTATGGAGGTGTTAATGTGGCATCCAGGTTCATGAATGAATCCCTTTTGTCTTGGTTTAAACTTTATCCACTTACGAATTATGCATTTAAAAGCTTTCTTAATCACTCGGCGTACGACAGAACAAATTGAGATCGGACGCCAATTCTGAGGAAGATTTCTATCTCCTTTTTCTTTATATATCAATATGGTTTTTGCCTCTTTTAACCCCGACGGAACATAATTAAATTTGAGCATTATTGTTGCAACAGTTGCTAGAATCTCATCACATTTCGTCAATTTAAGACATCTTGGATAAATGTCATCTGGCCCAGAAGAAGAATCACTCTTTATTTTAGAAATGCTGGTACGTATGTCATCTTTGGTAATATCATTTTCAAATTCATCATCAATTTCATTTTGAAGATCAGAAGGAACAGTTTTATAAGAATTTCGAATCATATCATTTGATTGGCTCCATCTTTCAGAGAAAGAAGCATGAAGATTATCCATAGATATCTTACAATGATTATCTGAATCACGAAGTAGTCTATTTACACATTTTCTTCTTTGGTTGTAATATAAATGTTGCATTAAGTCAGAATTAAATTTGTCGTGACGTTTTTTCCGAGCTCTATTGGAAGTGCGAATCGGATTGGATGATTTATTATATCCAGTTTCCCTATTCCTAAATTGTGATCTGTTTTTTCTTGCCTGGTAAAATTTAATAGCAGGATGTTTCGGACCGGGAAGATGAAATCTAGCTTGTTTAAGAGTACCAATAATTTTATCAACAGCTTCATCAAATATAAATGGATCAAAGTGTTCAAGTAGACTGGCCAAAGATTTATTTTGTGAACTTAATGCATCATTGATTTCATCTAGTTGTGACTGAGATGATGGTTCAGGAGTTGATAAATCCGCAATTGAATCATCAGTATCATTTTTAGGTAGAATATCATCTTCATATTTCGCTAAAATATCTTCCAGATGAATATTTTTATGAGCCTTAGCACGGTGAATTTTTAGTCCTCTGAACCCTTTACATATTTTTCCGCAATGTGAACATTCAGTATCAATATTGGAAACATTAACATTAGTTGATTCTTGGGTAGATGTGTCCATAGAGATTAGATGTAGAATAGTTTGCTATTTGAAAGTATTATCCACAAGCATGACATGAATTTAACCAAGAACGCAAAAATCTCATAGCATATCTTGTGAAATGAAAGAATCCTCCAAGTCCAATGAGGAAAAACAAAAACTTCAAATTCCACAATGTAGACGAGGTCTCAAAGAAGAGAATGATGTGCATTAAAAGACAAATCTTCAAAAATTACTATGAAAATTTAACATTTTATTGGAGAGAAAAATTTTGCACGTCCATCTCCAAGGAGCTTAAACCATAAAGAATTAAAGAGTACATTAATCAATTTTGATTTTCTGTTGATTTTTATAGTCAATATTAATTAATTTTGATTTTTTGTTGATTTTGATAGTCAAAATTAATCAATTTTGATTTTCTTTTGATTTTGATACTCAATATTAATTAATTTTGATTTTTTGTTGATTTTGATAGTCAAAATTAATCAATTTGGATTTTCTGTTGATTTGATAGTTAATACACTACCACTTTAAATTTTTGTTTATTTAGACAACTTAATATATATTGCCTATTTTACACTTATATAAATATAGCTACATATATAAAGACTAAATTTTGAAAGTTTGATCAAAATCCGTACGCTCGGTTTTGTGTTACAAAGGGTGAGTACTTTTCGTCTACCAAAAATTGTACGCGGTAACCTTTAATCAGGCGAGCTTCTGTTACGGCTTGCTGTAGGTTTTCTAAAATATATTCCATCTCCGCATCAGAAGTTAATTGAATCACTATTATATTTTTCCTATAAAATGCTTTGTGTTTTAAAAAAAGTTAGTTGCAAGTGAATTAGCAGTAAACGCACGGGGAGATTTTTTTGAAGAAAATTGTAAAATTACGACCTTTAATTCAATATTGGTAGCTAATACATCTTGTTTTCGAGTTTTTCTGGCATTCTCACCGTATATTTTTCCAGGTTTTTACCTGTTATATTTTAAGATTTTCTTAACCATTAGCTGTTAACCGTGCCCCGCGTTGGGGGCAAATATCAAATATTTCCTTTAAATTTTTTCAGGTATAGGAAGCATGAAGGAAGTTTTTCCAAGTGGTTCCACCCCGGACCTAGTTTAGGCTCCAAAATTATGTAAAAAATTGATTTTTAAGCGTTTTTAGAGACTGTTCACTGTACGGTGACTACAAATATTATTTCGAAAACGTATACTTGACTCGATGTAGGCGGTCAATGTGGCAGGTCAGTTTGGCAAAACGATAAAACGTGTCGATAATTTGGCAAAATTATTAAGTAATGTGTAAGACACTGTCAATTTTGAAACAGATCGGATGAATAGTTTCGGAGCTACAGTTATCCTGCCAAACGACCTTACGCTCTAATTTCGAAACCACGCATTTTCAAAAAAAAGTATATTTCAGAAAAATCATGTTTCATTAAGTACTTTTAGCTGCCAAAATTTGAAACCGAAATTCGAAAATGAGTTGGAGGCCTTACATATCTCTAAGATTCCAACACATGGATAAAATAGATTTTGGTTCTGCTCGACAAGACTTTGATTTAATTATAAAGATACTAATTTGTATATTCAAAGATTACTTCACATAACATTACAAATTGTTTGAACTCAAGGCAAATAGACTGATTCCCACCCACTCCTCCCTCCCTGACATCAGGTGGGTTCAGTAGAGGGAGGTCCCATAAGAGAGTTTGAACTTTTATATGGGACTTGCAATTTACTCCTGAAGGGTGGGTATGGGTATCCATGACTACCAGCATCTTGGTCTGGGACCGGAATGGGACTATTTTCAAAAGAAAGTCCCATATAAAAGTTCAAACTTTCTTATGGGACTTTCTCTACTGAACCCACCTGATGCCAGGGAGGAAAACGGGAGGCAAGGAAACAGTTTATTTGCCTTGGTTTGAACTGATAAAACTTAAAACCCTTGTTTTGACAAATTAGCTGAATACTTGGAAAACCGGGCGTGATTGGTCACCAGCACAGTACCTTTCACACAGTCACGTTGGCTTGGTGGAGTACCCCACTTCAAGGAGTGTCAACAGTTTCAACAGGTGTGTTCAGCTAGGCACTTTGCGTGAATATCTATAAGGGACAAATCCTACCAGTTGTCATTGGCAACAATCGGATAAGGGACGAAAAACGTCCCTTATAGATACTCACGCAAAGTGCCTAACTGAACCCTCCTAAAGAGAAACCAAGGGATACCTAAACCAGTTAAAGCTCCTTGGAGTACTCAGTCGTCTGACTAATCAATGTGTGCTTCCACTGCCAGTTCGATTCTTTGGCTGGGTGAAATGGCCGAGGGCTGTTTAAAGGCGAGTGTTTGAGTATTAATGTTGAATTAAAACAAAGGTTAAGTACGAACCCACAATTACAAGGGCCATCAATCACATGGATACCTCGTGTCGACTTCGAGAGTAGCTTGGATAACCTGTCTTGGTTGGGCTAGTAGACTTCCGATAACAGTCCCACAACAGTGACTCGTAAATGACAGCCTTAGGCTTCTCGGGTATTAATTAACAACAACTAGTAATAGGCCCGTTCTCCGAACGGGAAATGGGTAACCCCTTATTGGGGACGGTAGATCATGAGTATGCATTATGCATTAAAAAAAGTATGAAAATTAAGATTAAAATGTTTAAAAAATTGCTTGCTGCATTCCTACAACATCCTACGGACGGGGAACCAAATACAACACTTATCAAATCAACATAATAACAGTGAACCAAATTCAACATCATTTAACTAAGCAGCAAAATTAAAGTAAATATTTGAAGTCCATTCAATAACGCCCGATTTTCATTGTATTATCATTAATATTATATGGATTATATTTTAAATAGATGTCATTGTAAATGACCCCGTCATTTGAAATAGACGTCATTGTAAATGACCCCACATTTTAAATAAGTTTCATTGTAAATGACCCAACATTTTTAATAGCTGTCATTTTAAATAACCCCGTAGTTTTAAATAATTTCGTCGTTTAGAATCATCCCTTCATTTTGAATAACCCCGTTGTTTTAAATCTATAAACGTCATTTTAAATAATTTCGTCATTTTAAAATTTCTCGTCATTTTAAATAACCTCGACATTTTAAACATTCCTGCCATTTTAAATAATTTCTTTATTTTAAATATTCCCGTCATCTTAAATATTCACGTCATTTTCACCTCTTCATTTTAAGTAGCTCTGTTATTTTAATTAGCTACCAATATAGTGCACTATTTTAATCGTCCTCGTTATTTATATCTATTTTCTACCTACCTTGTCACAATTATTAACCAATCCTATGTCAAGTCAAGTCAACCTATACAATTAACAACCAAATAATACTGACTAAATAAACCTTGCCTTGCTATTAATAGTTTGACTCCGCTGTGGTCGCCCCGTTCGAAGTGAAAGGGACACTAATCCCTTTACATGGCGGAGGCCTGCCTGCTTAAAGAGTAGGACTTTGTCAAATTTTTGAAATTCACTGGCAAAATATTTTCTACTAAAAAATAAAAAACTGGAGTCGCTACCGTCTTCTTTATTAAGTCGAGTAGGTCCGGAAAAAGTTTGGTAAATATCGGATTAAAACTGTAGGAGGAGTATTTGGACAAAGCGTGACAGATCGGAGCGTTTTCTCCCACTCCTTCAATGTTAAAATTCGAAATTCAAAAAATCATAAAACGATTTCTATGAAAGATATCGTTTTGAAACTCGAAATTTGGGGTTCTGACTATTATCTGCCTATGCAGTAAAAATTTGAAAGTCGTAAGTTGATGTTAAAGGACATTTGTGCTGCTATTATTATATAGATACCAGTGTTGAGGGAGTTGGCAATAGGCCCGTAATGAGGCCTGCGCTCAATACTATCACTTTGTAGTGAGGCAGTACACCCCATATAACATACATACATATACAGTACCTTTCAATTCCGGGGGGGGGCACCGAGAAAAATTTGCGATTTTTTTGCAAAAATATTAATTTTCTCGTTTTTTTGAGGTTTTAGACAATTTTTTTATTTTTCTCGATTTCGGGGTAAAAAATACGTCTTTGCCCTTTTAATTTTTAAAAAATTATTAATTAACTATTCGTGACTAAAAGATGCCTCGGATTTGTCACTCTATAGTAACGCATTTGTTTAATATAAACCCATTGTATTAATAGGGACTACTACCCCTTTTTGTCAACACCATTTTGTCAACAACTTTTTTTGGAAATCAATTTTTGTCAACACATAGTAACTTTTTATGTCAACACATCGCATGTACACCGTGAGCCATAACTATGTACACAAAGTCTAGGCCTTATAGCTCCTAAACGGAGGCTGCTACGAAAATGAGGCGACCACCAAATTGGAAAGAGAGATAACTTTTTGTTTGTCGGTTTTCGGTGATTGTTTGCAACGATTTCCAAACGATTTGCAAGAGAAGTTCATCAAAAATATTTTGGGAAGAAAGAAGGGAATGAAGGGTTTCCCTTAAAAAACGTTTAGAAGATTTCATTTGGTTAAAATTGCACATTTAAAGACGAGACAAAGATGTTTTTCAAGGAAAATCCTTCATTTCCTTCTTAAATAATTTTTTCTCATCAGTCTTAAAGGAATTTAAACGCTACTTTGCAGGTAATACTCGCTGCTAATTTTTTAAGTTAGTATCATCGCTCCCAAAGGCCAATATTGTGTTTAACTCATGAGAAGGTCAAAAATTTAAGAAAAGTGGCAACTAAACTGCAGTAAGACAGTTGCAAAAGATTTTTAATGAATTCCTCTTGCAATTCGGCTTGCAATTCGTTTGGAAATCGTTGCAAACAATCACCGAAAACCGACGAACAAATTTAATTAAATAAAGGGAATTTATGTTTATTTTAATAATTTACCACTGAATTTTGGCCTTCGACTTCTTGATTATTAATTTGCAAAACGCAGCTCATTAAAAATATTGTTATACCCCATTTTATTTCTATCCCTCTTACCAATGGTGGTCGCCTCATTTCCGTTTCCGCAGCAGCCTCCGTTTAGGGGCTATAAGGCTTAGGCTTTGTGTACATAGTGCTGGCTCACCCTGTACATGTAAGTGTACATTTTGCACTCACATTGGGGGTGAACCTATTAATATCATTAATAATATCAAGATGCATCTTGCGTGACTCTTCTATTGAGTTTATAAATTAATTTGATTTTCAATATCTTTAAATTAGTTAACTGTACAGTAATCTTAAGCTTAAGATGATATTGTGTGACGAAACTAATAATAATATAATTTTAGATGGCTTAGCCATGGGTTGGTATTAGCTGGCATTACGAGCCCTTTAGGAGCAAAGTTTTTTTGGAGTGATTCCCTCATATGACTAATCCCCTCCTCTAAAATATTTCCAATTTTGTGAATTGGCAGAGTCGACGTCTTCGGATTCGGTACGGACAGACAAAGTCATCAGCTACAACCCCGTACGTGCACATGCTGAACGCGACAATGTGTGCGGTGACTCGAGTGATATGCTGCCTGTTAGAAAACCATCAAACAGAAACCGGCGTCGACGTCCCTCCCGCTTTACAGCCTTTTATGCCCCAGAAATACAAGACGTTTATTCCATTTGTGGCCAAGGTACGTTTATTTGTTTATTTATTGATATTTGTTTATAAATTCATTTATAATTTGTGTAGGCGCCGATCGAGATGGAAACGAAGAAGGCCAAGAAGCCGACCAAGAAAGCTGGAGAAGAATGAAGACGATGCCTTTGAATTGAATGAATTATAATATTCCTGTTTGCCTCTTTCCAATAAATCCAATCAACTTTGTCTTACAACTTGTACAAAAATTAAATTATTTATTTATTGATGAAGAGCCTTTGCGGGAGGCGCAATCAACGTCACGCCGTCTCCTAAAAAATTAATAATTGATATTGAATACTGCTAAATGAATATTAATATATATCCGAGTTTACCTCTGACGTAGAGCATGGCGATAGTTCTTCGGGTTGTTTTGTAGATCTCTTCGTATGTCTCATCGTCAATTTCAATAATCGTCACCGTTTCTTCGACATCGCCGAGCACTAAATTCAAATGCTGGTCATAGGCGTGGAGTTTTCCACGAAGTTCTCTGTCATTTTTCATCTTGACCGTCACCCGTTCGTCCAAACTTAACAGCAGCAGGTCTAAGGGCTCCTTCAACTGAGTGTCCCCTTCGATATTCTGCGAATTCAACATTTCAACCATCTTTCATCATCATTAACTCTTCCCTAGAAACCACCCGACAATCTCATTTTCATGCTGATGTCGGCTGCTTTCCTAAAATTTAATAATAGTGGCCAAAGTAGGTAAATATTTCAGATTGTCAATCTCACAATAAATAAACTAAAAAATTTTGCAACCTTTGCAAAGTAAAGACTTTGATGTTACCCTTTGACCCCTCCCTGGTTACGTTGCCAATGGCAACGGGGAGCACGAAATTTACGTTGCGTTGCGTCTCTGCCAATCTAAAATTTTACCTACCTTGACAGTGGTAATACCTGATCAAGATCATCTGCCATCTCAAAATACGTCTGTCTGAAAAATAAAACACAAATCATTCATTTCAAATAAACTGTAATTTTGCCAAGCGTATTATTAGGTTGATTTGGTAACAATATAATGGAAATAGATCAGGGGAAAACAACTCATCAGCATATAATGATGTTAATACACAATATTGATGTATAAAATCACTTTTAGCGTGTTTTTACTCACTTACCACATCAATTTATGTATAAAAACCGCTAAAAACGTAAAAAATAATGTACGGCATGCCGCCAAATACCAAATGCCGTAAATTCTATTTACGGCATTTACGGCATGCGGCATTTACGGCACACTCGACACCTTTAGTTGTCTCTAGAGTGGATCGTAGCAATTTTCAAAACAAAAGTGGAAAACGTATTACTATTTTCAAATCGATGTTACCATAACTCTGTTATTTGTGTTTGATTTTGGATTTGTTGTGTCACGTATATGGTAATCAGTCACGAAAATCTATAGAAATATTTTCTGTGCAACTTGCATCGTTTTAAAAGTCTGTCAACGTGTCAACAAAATTTCTCACTAGAAGGACGAACAATACGAAAAGGAATCCACCAGGTTAATACATTAGATTAATAACTCTTGGGGGTGAATTAATTTTATTCAATCCATTTCCTGCTACTTACGTGCAATATTTTATTGGACTAGTTATTATTTATGTCATCAATCAAAAAAACACGAAAAGTTGAATTACCGATAACGTGAACGTGAGTCAAGCCAAGAGAGTAGAGAATCAATGAGCGACAAAAGGAAACGTCAACAAGATTTTCTTTGGTTGTTTTGCAGTTTTGGTGTTAGAGTGAAGGAGGATTTTTGAAGAAGAAGAGTAAGTTGAAGATCGAGCGGGGAAAAGACTTGTGAGTGTGAATGGACAAGAAAAGTCGGGGCGGAAAGAGCAGAAGGAGGACCGGGTGGCAAGGTTTTCGTGCCCGGCCCCGGCATTATCGAGGCAGTAAGTATAATAATAATAAAAGAGTAACAACAATACCTACCTATATAATATAATATAGTAAATTATAGTATAGAAGATATAATAATAATATAGTACATGGATGGGTATAGTAGAGATGGAGCATGAAGTAGTAGTAGTACAACGTCGTAGTCGTGGTGATAGGCGTATAGTGAGTTTGGTTGATCGTCGAGGGATAGAAAGTGAGTCGGCAGGGCAAGAAAGAGCTCAGTTGACCACACGTGCTCGGACGGGATGCATGTACATCATGCAGGCAGATAAAACTAGCTTCCCAAGGCTTTTCTACCATTCTGCTATAGAGTGGAAGGATGACACCGAAGAGGTAAATCAGTCTTTTTATTTACAATCCAAAAAACCGACCCGTTTTCGAAAAATGTCCATTTTCACTTCCCACTCCGAAATCCGGCGAATTCTCACTTGTGTATTATTTGGTGTTAAAGTCTGTGGCGCGCGTCTGGGCATGCGCCCGAGTGGAGACCACCGTTCCCCGTCTCCCCCTCCTACTCCTCATCCACTCTCCCTTCTTCAACTGCTAACTACTCTCCTTCCTTCTTGCATTTCCTCTTTGGCCACCATTTTTTCGCCCTCAATGCAAATCGGTTACTCCCTATTTCTTAATTATACACAAAATACCCGAATTTCAATCTCTTACCATTTACAACATGTTCCTCTTGTTGGCTTGACTGACTGCCCAACCAATGTTCATCTTGTTGACTTGACTTGTTGACTAATGTTCATTTTGTTGACTTGACTAACTGCGTATAAATAAAGTATTTATTGTAAATGGACGAGCTAAAACCAAGCCAACCCAGCGGCTGATTTTCTTGTCGCTGGTTTTGGCTTAACAAATGAATGCAAATGAATTTCTTACGCTTTTTGATTTATTTTAGAAATTCGAAAGAGCCCGAGGAGTTTTAACAAGATTAGTAGGAAATGCGTCGGAACGAGAAGCCCACGACGCACTCTCCTCCGCCGCCTGCCGTGACCACAAGACCCACGATGACATTTGTCTCGGGCTCCTCTCAACAATCCTCACCGAACCCACAGCAGCGGCCAAAGTACGACCCTGATGACATAAATGATAAAAGACGTCACAGAAATGCCAATAACTAATAAATTTTATCTTTCAGTGTTTCCGTGACCTGGCTTTTCTCAGTCGGGACAACATGAACGTTGTTGTCGAAAATTTAGTGATGATCGCTTTGGAAAAGTATCTCAAATTGACAGACGTCTCCAGAGGACAGTTGGTCTGGGTCGTCAGGTTAATATAATACTAATCTAATATATATCAAGGTATTTATAACAACAACAAAAGAGGTAGGTACTTTATTAATAAATGATAGCAGTACCTCTAAGTGTTATAAAACGTTGATATATTATATATACCAATTTGTATATGGGGTGATCCACATATTACGTAATCAAAAAATCGCGATTTTTCGGACCCCCTCCCTCCCTTTGTCATCACATGTCAACATTTGCCAAACCCCCCCCTATGATATTATGTCAACATTTGCCAAACCCCCCCCCTATGATATTATGTCAACATTGGTCCATACCCCTACCTACACTGCAAAAAAATTTTTTAAAGCAATTTAATTCGACGGCCTAAAATGTTGTTTATTAAAGCATTTAAGGGTTAAAACTTAGAAATATTTTGAATAGAAATGTCTATTTTCAGTTTTTGACTTGTTTTTACCCGATTCTTTACTATTAATTTTTGCAATTTAATTATGACATCATGACATAATCATGAGCTTGGACCCCCTCTCTCCCCCTGTCAACAAGTGTAAGCATTTCCCTGTACCCCCTCCCTCCCTAACATGTTGACGTAATATGTGGATCAACCCTATTATTATTTACAATTAATTAACATGTCAAGGTATTTATAACTACTCTAGTACTACTCTAGTAATGTAATACCTAGTACCTATATATGGTGAAATGTTAGAAACACCTTGATATATTATACCAATTTATATATTACTAGTAGCCCCCAATACTTCTATAGAATTTTGCAAAAGAGGTTGAGTAAACCGAAATTATATGGGAAATTAAATGTTCTAGCTCTACTACAAAGTACCAAATAGATTAAAAGTATCATACTGCAAATTCTTGTCCACGGGTATCAGTTTAAATTAAAATATTTTTATTTTTACCAGCTTAGAACATTTTTATAATGCAGATTCTTGTCTACGTGTATCAGTAAGCGAAAGTTTCATATTATGAAAAACATTTTATTGACTACTTTATTAATCAATGCGCACGTGCCACTTCCTCTTTGTATAGTAGAGTGAAAGTCCACGAGGTGTGTCAGGTTTTTAATTTTTCTTGGAAACCCGCCGTTTGAAAGTTACGGCGGATTTATTGAAATATTGAAAAAACAAATAAATGCTTGTATACTGTCCAAATATAGAATCCATGGGGATTTTCAAATTCAGACCGCTCTCAAAAACGATTCTGATAGGTGGAAATTTTTTTCGATTAGCCAATGAAATTGCAGATATTCATTATCAAATTCTATATGCTCCCTAGTTACTACCCCAAGGGGTAATATTTCATGAAACAATGCTCTCAATAGTGAATAGCGTTTGCACATATTATGGTAAGATAATGCAAACTAAGAGTTTTACTCCATCAGAAACTCATTTTACATTGAAAAACATATTCGTATACAGTGTGACAGAGAAGCGAGTTTCGGATCGGAAGAGTATGATTTAAAGCTACAGTAGTGTTTTATTATACTCCAAACAGTGAAAACTGAATAATATATCAATCCGTATATTATAACGGGCGGGCAAGTACTTACTGACGTGAAAAGTATAATAATAAATAACATTACATACAATTACAAGATATTTATGCAGGTGTACTGTACTCGAACTATGTACATAGTATAACAGTTTACATTTTAGAAATAGAAAATAGCAATTCCAGATTTCACGAAATATTGATTTGTATTCACTATCCGCTGGTAAACGATAATGTAAGGTAAATTGAGTGACATTGATGACGTCACTCGATGTCAAAATCCCATATGAAATTCCCACACACATGTTTTCTGTTGCATAGGGGTGCTTAATTGTAATTAATTGTTATAGGGAGATGGTCCGTGCGGGTGTCAACGGGGCGGACATGCTTTGTTGGAATTTGATGAGGCAGATTGCGGGTGGCGACATTTCAAATCGCAACTTGTGGCTAGCCGAGAACATGCTAGACATTTACTCCGACAACCGACCCTGGCTCGAAAAACACCCATTCCTCATGACCTCTGTCATTTACACTTTTCTCCGAATCCTGGAAGATCACATTGCTCCTCAACTGGCCAGTTTGAAGCAGAAAGAGGTACGTAACAACTACAACCGTAACGACCACCAAAACTAAAAATAACTGTTTGTTTATTCAGGTCAACTTTTTAGTGAGTTTGATCCGTGACCATTTTACGGATTGTTGCATGAACCCGACTTTGGGTATGGGGCGTGATTTTGTGCGCCTTCTGCAGAACGTGTCCCGAATCCCTGAAATGCAGTCCATCTGGAAAGACATCTTTTACAACCCGAAGGCACTTTCTCCTCATTTGACTGGCGTCAGTCAACTGCTAAACGTTCGAACCTCACGAAAGTATTTTCAGTCAAGACTGACTCCCGAAATGGAGAAAAAAATTATTTTCCTCACCTCCAACGTACGCTTCGGAATGCAAAAGAGATACCAGGATTGGATACAGCGCCAGGTAACCCGCCTTAATTGTAATTAACTAATTGTAATTATCTAATTGTAATTATCTAATTTATTTGTAGTATTTGGGGACTCCGGAGTCACAGTCGCTTCGGGCAGATATGATTAGATTTATTGTGGGAGTGATTCATCCGCCGAATGAAATTCTGAGTTCCGACATTCTTCCTCGATGGGCTGTTATCGGTTGGCTACTTACCACTTGTACCCACGCCGTTGCAGCCGCCAATGCCAAACTTGCGCTTTTCTATGACTGGCTGGTTTTTGATCCAATAAGAGATAACATCATGAATATTGGTAATATTATTAATTATTATTATAGTACTGTTAGAATCAGCCAACATCAGACCTATGGTTGCCCTGTGGTACGGCGATAAGCCTTCTGATTGGTTGAAATTTTTTGAAATCCAGCCTTCTGATTGGCTATTTCTATGACGAAAATTCTATAGATTACCCAAATGGGGATATTTTAGCAAATTTTGAATTGTTGCAAGCTACAATGCAGTCATATCATGAATCATCTATTTTATTGCCTAATAGTTTTCATTTCAAGTAGACCTTCATTCTGGAATATGATATTGAGTAGTTAAGATATTTATACTCTTTCGACTTTACGCTTTACGTTGCAAAGCAGTACGAAAGAGTTAAGAGGCTCAGGTCCAAAAACTGTCTCCGGAGGAGCAAATTCTGTCTCCACCAGGTTTATATATTTTCACACTACAATCAGCAGCGCCACAGCATAGAGTTACAAACCGACAAGGGAAACCGCCTCGTCAAAGAGACGGATAGTTAGACACTGCGGCGGGGAAGCCTACAAACATTCGGCTAAGTGTTTTATTGTTTTTCCCAAAAATAAGGTACTTTGCTTTGCGGTTAGTTTTAAATATCAGTCAGTGAACCCCTAGACTAGATATTGAGCAATGAGAATGAGAAATGTATATATTGAGCTATTTACATGCACGTCTTATGCAGTTATTACACTATAAATTTTATGCCATTAACTATGAATCATCTATTTTTATTACCATCGGCGTTTAAATGCTATTAAGAAGTTTACCAAAGCTAAGAAGGAAAACTTGTCTAAGAAAGGCTATCGACGCCTGGATACTACTGAGGAACAAGGATCGGGTGGTCAGGAATCACCAGAAACGGTCTAATGTTTAGATATATTTAGTATTCACACATTTTTCAGTTGTCAGTAATTTGCTTGCTGAGTTATCATTTTAAAGGTCATTGTAGGAAGAGTTTGTTTGTACGATACTAATTTAATATTAATCACATCATTCCTTGTTCGATTATGAGGATTATGCACTATATTTATATATCCACAATGTGTGTTCTTCCGGTTTATACTTGTTTCTCATTGCTCATGCTCAATATCGTATTACAGAATAAAAGTCTACATGGCATAATATTTATAGTGTAATAACTGCATAAGACATGCATGTAAATAGCTCAATATATACATTTCTCATTCTCATTGCTCAATATCATATTCCAGAATGAAGGTCTACTTGAAATGAAAACTATTAGGCAATAAAATAGATGATTCATGATATGACTGCATTGTAGCTTGCAACAATTCAAAATTTGCTAAAATATCCCCATTTGGGTAATCCAACGTGAATAGAAATCATGGCAACCCTTTTACCCTTTCCCCATACAACGTGAAGACAATAGAACATTTTGCCCTCTTTCTGCAGCCAGTTTGAAATCATTAGGACATCATCTAAGGGGAAAACTGGGTGCAGTTAGACTAGTCTTTGGTACACTGCAAATTCTCCAAGATTGAACTGAGGAAGTTAATTTAACACTGCGAATAATATTATTGAGTAGAATGGCAAGTTGTGTGATCAGTTTCTGTCTGAACAATCAGCGGAACATCAATTACAATGGCAAACCGCATGTCACCTTCCACAGGTTCCCTAAAAATGAAGAATGGATATCTATTTGCAAAATTACAAATAAGGAACCTCGTTACTTGTGTAATGCTAAATGCTCGGAGCATTTTCTTCCAAAGGACTTTCAAGCTTATGGACGTACTATGACTAAAATCAATATCCTCATTGCATTGGCTGAATTTAGGCAGTGGTATCTCATTTCCTCCGTTTCCTCCAAAATGCCACATTACCTATTATTATATTTATTGCCTCCCGTAACTATTTTTGCCTCTTTTCTGGCCCAATCTAATAAAAAATAAACATAAATAACAAGTAACATTTTTATTACGTTAGGTCAGCAAAGAGGCAAACATAGTGACGGGGTAAAGAATGTTAAGGTATTTTATTAAGTTTGGAGGAAACAGATAATACGTTATGTGGCACCTTGGAGGAAACGGGATTTGAGGAAACGGAGGAATTGAAATCCTGCTGCTTAAATTCAATCATTCTGATTTCCCGAACACTCAACGGTTCCTTTAAATATGAAAAGTGGCCACCTACATACAAAGTAAACATTTTTTAAGAACAACCAACCACTAAAATATTAGGACAATATTAACCATGATGAAAGACAATTAAAATATAAGGAAATGCCACCGACATACCCATTTTGAAACAGCAGGTCAGATCATTCGGATTTATTTGGCATGTGAGGAAGTCAAGTTGATTACTTGCTTTCGTATTTGAATCTCACGCTTCCAAGCGTACAATTTCATGAATTTCGTTCACGACGACCCCCTTGATTAGGGGAGGGGACGTTCAGATATTGTCCCGGATTTAAGAGATACGAAGCACGGAATCTACGGTTCCATTAAGAATACTGTTTCCGGAGGTCTAAGGATAATTAACTCGGCTGGATTTAGGCAGCGGGATCTCGTTGCCTCAAGTTTCAAATAGACTACCTTGAATTTTGAAATGACAAAGGCAGAAATGGCTATTAAATCTATTCTAATTTTTATTTCAAAGCTAACTCGGAATTTTTTGTGTTGGAGTAGGTTTGCTTCGTTAAATTCATAGTACGTCCATAAGTCCTTTGGAAGAAAATGCTCCGAGCATTTAGCATTACACAAGTAACGAGGTTCCTTATTTGTAATTTTGCAAATAGATATCCATTCTTCATTTTTAGGGAACCTGTGGAAGGTGACATGCGGTTTGCCATTGTAATTGATGTTCCGCTGATTGTTCGACAGAAACTGATCACACAACTTGCCATTCTACTCAATAATATTATTCGCAGTGTTAAATTAACTTCCTCAGTTCAATCTTGGAGAATTTGCAGTGTACCAAAGACTAGTCTAACTGCACCCAGTTTTCCCCTTAGATGATGTCCTAATGATTTCAAACTGGCTGCAGAAAGAGGGCAAAATGTTCTATTGTCTTCACGTTGTATGGGGAAAGGGTAAAAGGGTTGCCATGATTTCTATTCACGTTGGGGTAATCTATAGAATTTTCGTCATAGAAATAGCCAATCAGAAGGCTGGATTTCAAAAAATTTCAACCAATCAGAAGGCTTATCGCCGTACCACAGGGCAACCATAGGTCTGATGTTGGCTGATTCTAACAGTATTATGATAATTATATATTATTATTATTATAGTATTATGATAATTATATATTATTATTATTATTATTATAGTATTATGATAATTATATATTAATTATATATTGTATATTTTGTTGCAGAGCCGGGTATTCTTGTGATGTACCATAGTCTGAGGCCTCATTTAGCCATTACCGCCACGCTTTTGGACTTTCTCATTAGAGTAACAATATTATTAAATACTAATCTATAATCTGTACAAAAATTACGTGTTAATAATCAATTGTTTGGTTAGCTGATACAAGAATACTGGCCGTCGGGTGTGGACAAGATAAAAGACGGAGTTGGATCTGCCTTACGGACAATTTTAGAGAAAAAAGTTTTGTCGTCGTTGGAGCCACTTTTAGAGAATCCTAAATTAGAACCCGATCTTCGGACGTCCATCCAAGACAATTTGATCGTTTTGCTCGAGAGGAATCGTGGGGAGAACCAGGAGACCATGACTGGGACGACAACCGCGACCAGTGACAACATTTTATTAGGAGTTGGCGGCAACAACGGCAACGGGTCTCCTGCTCATTCCGAATCCCTAACGCTAACGCTGAACGCGACTCCCGCCCTTCCCTCTCCCGTCCCGACGTCCCCTGTCCTCCAGTCTCCCTACAACGTCACTCTCAACAGCGCTCCCGTCCTCCTCCTCCCTCCACCGCCGCCAAACACCAACTCGTCGGAGCAAAACTCAATCACCTTTGCTCAGGCCGATGCGGACTTTAGCGACGATGACGAGGAAGACGATCGGGAGGAAGACCTCCCGGCATCCAACGGTAGTCGCCCATTTGATGAAATAATAATAATAATAATACAAGTTGTTGATAATAATTTGTTGTTGGCAGTTCCCACTGGTGCTCTGCCCATCCGAAACAGTCCGACGTTAGCGGCCAGTGTTGAAGAAGCGGAACGGTCAAAAATATTCGAATTAGTCCAGACGCTTCCACCTAATTTAAGAATTCCAATCGAGTCCATGCTGAACGATTCCAGTAGCGACAACAAGTGAGCTAATAACAAAATAAATAACTAAACTAATTAATTACTGTTGAGATTTAATCGCTAAGGAATCGGTATGATTTTCGCGCAAATTTGGCGTTTAGTTTTCTAAGTACTATATTTATCAATGTGGATCGAACGTGGGAAGAAGTGGGAGAGACTGTCATAGGTTCGAATCACATTGATATTTATTACCACCATGTGGCTACAGAATGAAATGCATTTGTATAGTACTCAGAAAACTAACCGCAAAATTTGCGCGAAAATCATATCGATTCCACAGCGATTAAATCTCAATAGTAGTTTCACAGTATTTTGATCCCCATGGCTACTCCCCCACTGTGGGGGAGTAGCCCTGGGATCAAAATACTGTGAGTAGTTTATCCGTTAATTCTCTAACAATTTTACAGGAATGACATTTTGGAAGAGATATTGGACGAGTGCAGCGACCACACGCTCGACAAGGAACAACGAGATCCCGTCTCCAAAAGTCTGTTGTATATATTCAAGTCAGAACTTAACAAATCCTGCATCGACGACCAAACCAACTGCGTCGTGTAATAACATTTTTAATTCGTCATTTATTTATTTTTCATAGGGAGACATTCGAGGCAGGCTAACTGTCCTCAGGATTTGTCAATCCCTATGTATCCTTTTCCCCTTTGAGTCAAAACGACTAGCCAAGCGTACCTCAAAAACCTGAAACTTTTGGGGGAAAAATTATAGATACAAAACGGGTAGATTATTCTTTGAACTACGTTGCGTTAGCTCAGCAACTCTGTGGGAGGTCCGATTCTCCCGCTAGACCCCGAAGATTCGGTTGTCCCATTGTTTGGTCATCATAATGCAATTTTCAAATTCAGTTTCCGTAGATACAGTGTATAGTAGTAGTATAGTGTAGTAGACTTTCTAATCCGTATCATTACGTCCTCTCAATCCACTCTGTCATAGTAATATACAAGGTGACTGAATTCCGTTGCCTAGTATACTAATTCAAAGGATTTGAATTACTAGGTGCAACCATTGGGTGCAACCACAACACAAATCTATCATTCCCCTGACGGAGGTTGGGGGCAGAGCCCCCCCATAAAACCAAATTCTGATATCATTCGATAGAGTATTTTATTAATGATTTTGAGAATAAATGATAATATACATTTTACGGATTCCAGCGACGGGAAAAAATTCTAGGGATTTAAAATAATTTTAGAAATAGGGAAATATTCCAGGGGTAGAAAATAATTTTAAAAATGAGGAAAAGAAATATTCCAGGAATAAAAAATTTGTTTTGCGATTAACAGACCTAAAATATTCTTACTTCACTAAGAATATTTTACCTAACTTTCAATATAGCGCTACATTACATATAAACTATTCATAAACAATAAAAACTATAAAATAAAAAACATTACCGGTAAAAACCTTAAAAAACTCATAGGGAGACGCAAGGAAAACCAGAAAACAAGGAAAAGTAGTTTTTGGATAATTAAAATAGGGCGTAATTTAATAAACATGTACGCTCCAGTCTCCCGGTTGAAATTAGAAATAGTCTTTTCACGCTGATTAATAAATAAAGCAACACAAATAATTATAAATTACTAGTTGAATCCTAGCACATGAAGTGTGCTAGAAAAATGTTGAAATAAGTAAGTTTCTAGCGACTGCGTATTGGCTGGATTTTCGTAGACCGTTGATTATTCAGTGGACCAATTAGTACATGACTAAGCGTGTTAAAATGTAAAGCAAAATAGGTACTGCCAGTTAGTGTAGTTATTACAAAACGATACGGAGAAACATACCACGGAATATATACTTCAGTATGTTTATATAGTAGAATATGATATTGAAAATGCTTCAAAAAAATCATCTTAGTCAAGAAGGTTCTTCTGAGAAGTAAAAAATTAGGAAAATGCCAGACTATATAGAAAAAAATGCACAATTTTTTACTCACATGGAGAAATTAATGATTGTGGCAAAAAATATTTTTAAATCGTAGTTGCAAATTCTAAAAACAATCTAGATAGCACCAAAGACAATAGACAATTTAGCCTTGTACAACCATTGTGTGCCAATTTATTCCGAAAATAAATGGAGGGGAAAATGAGGGAAAAGCGCCCAGACTACATTCATACTACTATTTCTCCCCACCGAAAAAAAAAATTTTCCTCCGATCTGACAATGAAGAAAAACGATTCAAAAGCAATTTCAACCGGGAGACTGGGGCGTACATGTTTATTAAATTACGCCCTATTTTAATTATCCAGAAACTACTTTTCCTTGTTTTCTGGTTTTCCTTGCGTATCCCTATGAGTTTTTTAAGGTTTTTACCTGTAATATTTCATACAACAGGAAACAAGTGGAGTTTGTTAAATTCCTAGGCATTTCTCCCACTTGAAAAACTATTTAAATTTGAAAGAGAAAAGGGTCCTCAGCTAATGTAAAATGCATTATGAAATAAGACAACTTTTTATTCTAGCTAGGGGATAGTAGTGCGCATACTGTTACAATTATCGCTAAGAGATATTTTTCAAATAATAACCGCAGTGAAAATCGCTTCTGATTGGTCGATGCATTTTTGAAATTGACTAATCAGAGCACAGAATTCCATAGCAAAATTTTATATGATTTTCATAAATCATTCCCAAGGGAAATATTTATTTCAACACTGAACTTTAAACTACAGACTTGTAATAGGATAGGAAAATACGGACTAACACTTTTAGCATAATCGCAAACTAATACACTGTATTCAACTCTATGATGCTTACTTGCTGAACAGAGCAACTGCTTGCATGTGTTACAATTGATTATTACTTCACTAAGCAGTCTGGACAAACATATTATAACATTTTGCATCAAATTGTCACCACTACTACTGCGTATTCATCTTTCTCTATGAAGTAGTACAAACTAATTAATTAGATTAACTTTTACAATAACAAGATATCATTGAAAATATCTTCTAAATATAGTTAAAATAAATGTTTCCCTTGGGAATGATTTATGAAAATCATATAAAATTTTGTTAAGGAATTCTGTGCTCGGATTGGTCAATTTCAAAAATGCATCGACCAATCAGAAGCGATTTTCACTGCGGTTATTATTTGAAAAATATCGCTTAGCGATAATTGTAACAGTAATAGATGAGAAAGCCTTATCACAAATTACCGTAAAATCTGAATTAATTCGCCCCGTTCAAAATAGTTGACCCGCTCCGGGTCAATTATTATATTTTCACGTTACCAAGTTCATTGAAATAATAGTTGACCCTCCTCGAAATAATTTAAATAATATTTTGTATAGGTATGCGAATTAGTTGGACAATAGTTGCATGGAAAATGCTTAATGAATTTGAGATAAGGATTTACTTAGATTTTTAGATTATGATCAGCAATCACTCAAGATGCTATTATTTTAGTGGAAATATGAAGTTTTTGAGTAGCCACTTCACCATTTGGTCACCCCTTCCCCAAACCACTACAAATCCTCTGAAACGAAAAAATGTGCAATAAAATTTTTTAGCCTTTTTAGTGGACTTTTTGTAAAACAAAAACTTGAAACTAAAAAAAGGTATAAACCCCGCTAACGCTACTTTTGCCTTTAAAAGGAATAGTCCAGGAAAACCGAAAGCGTTACTGCGCCGACTTTTTCTTCAAACAACATAATGCACAAAGCGATATATTCCCATTGTTAGCGACATAATGGGACAGATTTAAAATTTTTATTTAAATACAAGTATAATTTTTAAAGCATCTTAAATGCTTTTTAGAAAGATTCCCAAAATTTGAAAATTATTGAATAAGTGAAAGTATGAGAAAATAATGGTTCAAATTATGACCTTGTTCAATTTTCCTATACTTTTACATGTACTATGTTCAGAGAGCTCGCAAAAAAATAAGGATGCTGCAGGGTTATAACATTAACATCAAAAATTAGTTTAGTTAGCATAGTACAATGTGTATTAATTTCATCTGCATGTGTTTGCCCATATTGGAGAAATAGTTTTTTTTTAATAATTATTTTACTAGAGTACCAGCACATGATCAACCTTAAAAGTTTTCAAGTAATGCATTGCGTGTTTTTCTGATTTGATACTGTCAACTCAGAGAACTATGAGGACTGACGGACTGTTTGAGATCTAATTGACTGTTTGATATTTTTTTTGAGCCATAAAAATATTTTCTGAACATATACACCATCACACAAAATACGTTTATTAATGTATAGATGCAAACAGTTAAAACACATTTTTATATCTTAATGCAACTTGACTCCGATCTTCATAAACATTCCTTTCTGAAGCTCTATTAAGCCTCAGAAATTATATTGTGCCTTAAAATAATTTTGTCGCATCTTAATCCATTTTATCGCTTTGTGTAATGGAGATATGCTACACCTGAATACACTTGAAACATAACATACACTTAATATCTGTGTTCAATTACTTATGTTTCCCTCATTTGACATTATTGACATTTTGTATTTATTTTAAATATAACAGGTAAAAACCTGGAAAAATATACGGTGAGAATGCCAGCAAAACTTAAAAACAAGGCATAATTTAGAGATTGCGGTATGACAAAAATAATGAAATTTTGCAAAAGTATTCTCCGAAATATCTACCCGTGCGTTTAAAGCTAAGTCATTTGAACTATCTTTGGACATTTGTTTTGTGACATGAATAAAACCTCAAAATTTATTTGTTTTCCTGGCCCGTCAATGTAGTTAACCTATGTAGGGATGAAAAATATTTCATAAAATGGGAATTTGTTGCCCTTATATCTTTGTACGCCTTTGTAAAATAGCATAACGGATTTAATGTCAATAACGGAGCTACGGAGTTGACGATATGGCAATTTTTTGTGCCTATATTCTAGATAAAATATTCTATGTGTTTTCTTTAAATTATATCATGATCGCACTCCTAATATGAGGAGTGTATAAAAAATTAAATGTAATGTCAAAATTTCATTCATAACTATAACATAGAAAATGCTGATGTTTATTGAAGTCGCCATTTAAAGAAGCTGGTCCTTAGTTTTCAACTTTTAATCTACCAAACGTTAGATTTATGTTAAGTTGAAATTTGATATCTCATTTTGAAATTATTGTCAATTATAATAACAATTACAAAGTCTGTTGAATCATTCAATCACCACATCAGTGTTGAAGAATTGCAAGGAAATAGCTTTAAACGCACGGGGAGATTATTTAGGAGAATACTTTTGCAAAATTTCATTATTTTTGTCATACCGCAATCTCTAAATTATGCCTTGTTTTTAAGTTTTGCTGGCATTCTCACCGTATATTTTTCCAGGTTTTTACCTGTTATATTTTTTATTTTATTGTTTTTCTTGATATATCTGGTTATAACAATCATATAACTACGAACTACGAAAGAGTTAACTAGATTATGAATATTTAGAAATTAATTATGTGTAGGTATCAATACCATGCATGACAATGTACAGTACTCGAGTAAAGTTGTCATTTCCGAAATATTTATCACTGCCTAGGTTATAATGTAAATTTTACGTTTATGGAAAAACGATACATAATATGCTATTTGATCTTTATAAATTTGTTATTTTCGCAAAATTATTAATAGTATATTATATAGGTATGTGATAATATATTATTTTTTATTGGGGCTGCCGCTCCCAAACCCCCGCTTGAGGGAGATAAAATAGTTGGTATTCTCGTAGTTAGTAAAACAGGAGCCAGTAAAGCGTATATGTTTGTAAGTAAGTAAGTAAGTAAGTAAGTTTTTATTCAATGAAAATCAAGGTATACATATAACGACAGATATAAGCTTTTGGACTGAGTGCCGAACTACTAATATCCGAAATTAAGTTACAGTATTAGGAAGAGAATTTTTGAAATACAGGTGGTTAAGATATAGTAGTCTGCCATGGTATGGCTTGTCAAACTCATTATTTAGAAGTCCAATTACCTTCGGGACAGAAGAATTTTGATATCTAGTGTATTTACAAATTGTTTTTTTAAATAATACACTATCATTTCTAAGTCTACGAGTATTGTTAAATAGATTAATATTAAAATTAGGTAACAAGTGACGTAGGCGGGTTTCGTTTTTTAAAATATTATTGCCGAATGCGAAAAGAGCATTATCTCTCCTGGTGGACAATTTTTCTAAATTAAGGTTAGTTAATGTTTTATCATAATTGAAACGGTTGACAGAGGATTTCAATATAAACGACAAGCATTTCTTTTGGAAGGATTCTAATTTATTGATTTGCAATTTAGAAAGAGTCGGGCCCCATATTGGCGATGCGTACTCGAGTAAGGGTCTGATGAAAGATTTATAGGCATGGATTTTTTCTTTAGTGGAAAAACCTAAGTTATGGAGTTTAGAAAATATAAATAGTCTCTTGGAAGCCTTATTGATAATGGATTGAATGTGATCGGTAAATTTAAGCTTGTTACTGTGTAAAACTCCCAAGATTTTGGGATTTGAAGATTTGGGTAGAATAGTGTCGTTAATTGAAAATGACCAGCTGTCAGCTATTTCATTTCTGGTAAAGTCTATAATTATTGTGAAACATTTGGAGGGATTAACAACTAATTTAATACTATTGGCTAAGTTGTTGAACTCATTTAACATAATCTGAGATTTGGGAGTCTCATTACGAAGTACGCGTTCAACAGTCACTAAGTCATCGACGAACGCACCAAAACAGAAAGAGGGTTGTGGGAACTTTTTGGAGAGGGTGTCAAGAATGATGTTGATGTGGATCAGGAAGAGGGTGGGAGAAAGTTTCGTCCCCTGGGGGGAACCACAGGTTGTTTTGAGAGGGTCTGATTGGATTCTATTTAATGATGTGATGATTGATCTTCCTACAAGGAAGTCCTTGACCCAGTGAATCAAATAGGTCGGTAGATTGTATTCGGCCATACGCTTCAACAAGATTTCATTGTCAATAAGGTCATATGCTTTCTTGAAATCAGTTAAGTGCATAACTACTCTACATCCAGGAATTTCAAGAGACTTGAGTATGAAGTGATTGATTTTGAGGAGAGAGTGAAGCGAGGATGACTTCTTTAAAGCGCCGAATTGGTTCAAGTTGATGAGATTTTCCGTACGGTTGTAAATTTCTTTAACAATGAAACCTTCTGCGATCTTGCAACAAATATCAGTTTTGACTATAGGTCTCAGGTCATTTAACGAAGAAACCGGGTCAGTTTTGGCTAGCGGAGTGATAAGGCCTACTTTCCACTGGACAGGTACTTTTTGTTCGGATAAGGAATGGTTGATTATATTAGTGAGGATGGGGGCAATCGAATCTGCACAATTCTTTAGGATAAGTGTAGGGACATTGGTCGGGAGGTTAGATTTTTTAGGATTGAGTTTATTTAAGGCTAAATAAATGTTGAATTCATCAATCTTGAAAGATTCATTCTCGTCGGGAATTAAAGTAGGAGAGAAGGTTGGTTCTGGGTATGTGTTTACTATCTCAGCGAAGTGACTGTTGACTGCGTTGACAATTTGCTTATCATTAAGATTCGGGGGAGTGAAAGTTTTAATTTTGTTCATTACATTGTCAAATTTACCTTTACCCGTAATTTCATTAACATATTTGTACCAATTTTTACAACCGATCATTTTGATTTTGTCATTAATCATTGATCTATGATTTGATTTAGCTACATTAATTTCATTAACAATTTTGTTTTGGAGTGTTCTATATTCAGCACTGTTAATTGTGCATTTATTTTTTTGTTTGATTAACGATTTAAGAATTGGGGAAAACCAAGGGGGACTGAGGCTATCATACTTGGTTTCTTGGATTGGGAAACAGTTATTGAAATAATAATTAAATACATTATTGGTTATTTTGACTTTACGGTTAATGTTTTTTAATTTTAAAATGGGTTGCCAATTGAATTTTTTTAGTAAACAATTCATCATTTCGATGCTATCCTCATCGAACTTCCTGAATTGTTTTGTAATGTAATTCGTTGTACAACTAAAAATTTTGAGGGGCATTAAATGAATGCTGCAATGGACAACGTTATTGACTGTAGGCCAAAGTGGAGCATTGGGAAGAGGTTCATAATAATAATCTTGGAGGTTTGTGAAAATTAAATCCAGATTAGACATACTATTAGTTGGTTTGTGGAAAAATGTGGGGAAGTCAATTATTTGGTTGATATTGAAACTATTAAAATTAATTTTCAAGTTGTTAAAGTCACCACAAATAATGAACTTAGGGTTAGAATATTTATTTGTAAGGTTGACTAAAACATTACTAATATTGTCACTAAGATCGGGTAATTTAGCTACAATGGAGGGGGGAATATAAATACCTATGACTATTAATACACTCATTAGACTAGAAAGCTTTTTGGGTTTAATAATTGAAATGACTAAATCAACGCTATTAGGCACCAAGAAATTAAGGTTGATTTGGTGTGATGAGTAACTATCACGAATGTAAATAATTACACCACCACCTTTTTTAGTGTCTCTACATTTTTCGTATTTAATGAAATTATTGATCGAAAGGTTACGAATATTGTCTCCCCACGACTCTGTTATTACTGCAACATCGAATTGAGTAAGTATATTTTCTAGTTTATTCAACTTTTTAAAATTTAGTGAAGTTGCGTTACAATAATAAAGTCGTGGGAGGTCAATCTTAATGTTACGTGATTTCGAGGAAATGTTCGTCGACGTTGTGGGGATAATGCTGACATTTTGATTTGATTTCTTCGTTTTGTTCCAAATTCCTGCTCGGCATCCTCTTTTAGTTTTCAGATGATTCTTGAGTATTCCGATTTTCGATAAATAACTTCTGAACTGTACCAACTTAGAGTCGCTTTTGGAGTTAACGTTACCGCCTACGCCAGAGATACCATCTACCAGTAGTTTACGAACCATAAACTACAGAGTGAGAAAGGACACAAGGGAATATCAATACAAAAATAAATAACAATAAATAAATTTTAACTTAAATGTGCTTAAAAACTATTAAAGACAAAAAAAACACTGAATACAATTACTACTCTACGAGGATAAAAATAATCCTGATAATTAAGATTAAGACAAGACGACACACTGCTGACTAACTACTAAAAATACTGACTAAATTCCCACGTGCTCCGCAGCCCAAGTCGTGCGACCGGCGCGTAGTAGCATCTAGACGAGAATGATGATGAATGATGATGATGAATGATGATTTTTATATAGTAACTAGTTGAATCCTAGCACACAAAGTGTGCTAGAAAATGTTGCAATCAGTAAATTTCTAGCGACTGCGCATTGGCCCGAATTTCATAGACCGTTGATTGGACTCAGTAGTCTAGGCTTTGCTCATTAATTACAAAATATTACCCTTGCTCATTAGTTACAAAATATTACGGACATAGATACAAACATTTATTCAAGAATAGTGAAAGAATCCCATGCGCATGCCCCAGTTTATCTTTATGTAGAGTAAAGATAATGAGCATTATAGATATGCATGCCTATTACAATTAAACATTTTCGATGCCTGGAATCGCACTCAACGATATTTTTTTTCATCCCTGAAATTTTCCTTATTGTTTATTTGTTACAATCCCTGTAAGTACCCTCAAGCCTAATATATTTTCCATCCCTGGAATTTTTCTCAGTACTCGGTATTTGCATTGAGATGTGAATGTAACTGGGATTATTGGGAATGGGAATACTACGTAATAGGAATAAATGCATTTTTAAATCCGATATTATTATCATTATTGAGATGATGATGCAAGCCAATGAGCCAATTCAGTGCACTCCGTACGCGTACTCCGTATCTACGGAGATTGCATTAGGAGATGGAATGTATCACTGTGTATTCCTAGTTCCATGATCATGAGTCCATCCACTCCATCCAGTACCCAATTGACTATGACTATGATGCATTGTACCAAGTAGCCAAGGAGGTAAATTGGTGACCAAACAATTTCAAAATTCATTCTTCCGGTTCCTACGGCTAAAGTTGAAACCGGACAGCTGATTTTGAATTGGAGCACACCCCGCAGAGAATGGCTCTACGTTTTCGGTATCTTGCATTATTTCACAGAAGCTGCTAGTTTACGAGCAATCGGTGTCAATAGATTTTGACCCTTCAGTTAAATGCAGTATAAGTGGCGAAACCACACATTGCCCTTCGGGCAATGCGCTGTCTGCTTTGCAGTTTCTCCCCGTATAAAAATTTGACATTCTAAGAAAAAAAATTAAATTCCCCTCGAAAAAATAGTTTACCCTTATCGTTTTAATTGACCCCTCCGGGGTCAACTATTTATTTGTCGCATGAGTGACTTTGTTGAAACAATGGTTCACCCTGGTCAATTAATTTGGATTTTACCAACCGGTGGCAGATCCCCATGGAAAAATTAAAAAATGAAAAGTTGGTGGGAAAGCTCGCCAATTGACGTCATTGGCGAGTGTGTATTTAAATTGAGATCCCCAAGTGGGGGGAATTAGGGATCGGCTGTAGTCATGTAAATTTTCCACACATTTTCACTTGTTCTGAACCCCCAATAAATCGAATAATCTGCCATTCCTTTTCTATAATATTATATTCAATATTCCTTGGATTTTACGGTAATAAGTTTTAATGACTATAGCGCAAAGTTGGCGCCAAAGTAACAAAGTGCATTAATGTAACCTAGCAATTGATATTAATTGTTATTTTATAGTGAACCTGTGGTGATATCTCCTATAAGTGAAATTCTTGATCATTTACTGCAATTGAAACCTTCTGACAAAAGTGCAAAATCCAAGAATCTGAACAGAATGCTGACTGACTTTATAAACTACAACTCAACCGTCGCTTTTAAAATTCTTATCATGCTCGGACAACTGTAAGCAACTTTTATTTCCCTTTCCCTTGATGACCATCCTTGACAAATTACACTCACCTTGGTATTGATTTAGATTCGAAAGTCCGGATGGTCCTGCGCTCAAGCCCGACTACTACCCGCTGTTTTATAAAAATTTATGTACCTCTCGAAATTTGAAGTTGGAGCATGCGCTGAATCAAGATCTGAAAAGTTGTTGGGAGTCGGAACCGATGGCTGTGGGTTTCTTGTGTCCCTACGTGTATGACTGGTACGAGTCTGAGGTCTTGGGCTCTGCTGAAATCCTCCGTCTCGTCGTTTCCACCATCGACTCGTTCCAACTACAAGACATCGTCTGGAAAATTGCCCAGCACGATTTTATCGTCGTCGACGACAGCTACCTCATTCCCATCCTCAGTAACCATAAGCAACTATTTTATATTTATTTATTTATTAATATAAGGTTCAGGCAACCCGCGGACAATTTCAACTAAAATGAAAAGTGGGATTTTGGGTAAATTTTTTGACGGCAGCTTACGTCACAAGTTAGGGGGTCGGGGGTTTTACCATGTATTTTGATAGGCATTGTCAGTGTCCTCAAAACAAAAACAAAGTCAAAATATCTATGACAAAATGACAACAAATTTGCATGGAACGTGGAACGCGAGTTGGTCCTATTGTTACATTCACCAAACATGTCTGTACAGAAGGGATAGGGAAATTATACAGGGTGGTCCAGAATGAACCGGAATTTTAACTTTGACTCTTAATAATTCTGCAGTAGGTAACTGTGTTGAGGCTAAAATAGTAGCATCTGAAAGAACATGCGTTTCTTAGTCAGAATTAAAATTATGGACACAATTGTAACACAAAAACAGACTAAAGAAGGGTGAGAAAGAATTAAAAACGACAAAATCTTGCAAAATTTACATTTTTTAAAATTTAATTTTCACATTTCATGTTTGAAATGAAAATGGCGAGATTGAAGAAAGAGCAGAAAGGGTAAGAATGAAGAGGTAAAAAAGTTCAAATTCAGTTTCCGCAAAAGCTGAACTTTGTTCCCAAGTTTGACACGTTCCCAAGTCGTTCACGTGTGGGGTGACATTTGGTCAGGAGGCATCTTTTTGGTCCGTTTTTCTTTACAGAAACATGTAACGGCAGTAAAACATGGTAAGCAACAAAATCTGGCCAGCAATTCATGTGAAAACTTTATGCTAGTGCAAGATCTTCCCACTTCAGACTTGATGTCCGTGTATGGATGGATGAACATTTCCGGGATAAATGGATAGATAGAGGTGGTCCAATTTCATAGCGACCGAGTTCCCCTGATTTGAGTCCTATGGATTTTTCAGTATGGGGTGCGATGAAGGATAGAACAAATGCTAGAAAGCCGAAGACTATGGCTCAACTTGAAGATGGACCTAAGATGCCTCCAGACCAAAGGCCAGCCCACACATAAAGGGAACGACTTGGGAACGTGTCAAACTTGGGAACAAAGTTCAGCTTTTGCGGCAACTGAATTTGAACTTTTTTTACCTCTTCATTCTTAAACTTTCTGCTCTATCGTCAATCTCGCCATTTTCATTTCAAACATGAAATGTGAAAATTAAATTTTAAAAAATGTAAATTTTACAAGATTTTGTCGTTTTTAATTTTTTCTCACCCTTCTTTAGTCTGTTTTTGTGTTACAATTGTGTCCATAATTTTAATTCTGACTAAGAAACGCAAGCTCTTTCAGATGCTACTATTTTAGTCTCAACACAGTTACCTACTGCAGAATTATTAAGAGTCAAAGTTAAAATTCCGGTTCATTCTGGACCACCCTGTACTTGCTATCCCTTCTATTATAACTGAATTAACATGAAGTTAGATTTGTCGCCAAGTCGGTGTGTGTTAAAATTGATTTAAACCTGTGAAAGCTACGTCACACCCACAGTATTTTGATCCCCATGGCTACTCCCCCACATACAGTAATGCCCTACCCAAAATAACAAAAATTTTACACCCAGGTTGGAGGAGCTCATGGCATTGGCAATTTGGGTGTGGATTCTGCAAACTGCTGTTACTATTGACTCCACGTGTTGAGCAGCCACACAAGACCCCATTCAAAAATCGGAACTTGGGTGCAAAATTTTTGTTATTTTGGGTAGGGCATTACTGTATGTGGGGGAGTAGCCATGGGGATCAAAATACTGTGGTCACACCCTACTTCCCCGTACGAAAGTCATTTTGGATATGATCTCTAAGCTGTTTCCATAGGGCTGTAAAAAACAGATCAAATTTACTTTTGTACGGGGCAGTAGAGTGTGACATAGCTTTCACAGGTTGACTGACTTGGCGACAAATCTAACTTCATGTTAATTCAGTTATCATAGAAGGGATAGCAAGTATAATTTCCCTATCCCTTCTGTACAGACATGTTTGGTGAATGTAACAATACTAGTCCTACTAGATACATATTGACAGTGACGTCACCTGTCGTCATTTTTGAAATACATGTAAAAGTATACTCTTTTGTCCGAACCTTTTTCCCTTTCCCTATATACTTCTATTATCCTTGAGGTTCAGGGATGGTTCAAAATTCAAAATACGGGGAAATTCAGTGAGGGGCAGGTAATGGAGAAGAGTGAAAACACAAGAGATGTGTAAGGTCCGAAACACTTTATTTCGGAGGGTAATGAGACTTCGGAAATCGATTTGTTGACCTCATATGAACTTGAAATAAAGACATGCATTTTTTTGAAAACCCGCTGTTTGAAAGTTACGGCGGAATTTCCGAAAATGCCACCTTTCTTTGCCTTTGCCAACTTCTTAGTTACATTATTACGAGAGTTGTGGAACCGATTTGAGTGCAATTTTTTTGAACTATTCGCAAATGGATTCTGCGCTTGGGGTATTTCTCTATTTTTGAAATTATTTTCAAAATTTGGAATTTTTTTTGAAAAATAAATAAATGCTTGCATGACATGGAAATTATTTTCAAAACTTCTCTATCGGTACTACAGAATGCTCTTATTGTATTCAATTTTAGCTTCATTCGCAATAATGTCTCTGTTATAATATTAATGCAAAAATGTGTTTACAAAATAATACGAATTGCACTTCGTGTTTTATTACAAATTACAAAGTACCAACCAAGGTTCCTATAGGGAATTTTAGGGCATAAGGTTGTCCACTGCCAAGGCGATAGATTTAAAATTTTCTTCTTTATACAGGTACATTCGATCTGTACTTAAATTTCAGTAGGGTGGAGTTATGCTGTGTGACGTAAGCTGGAGTACAATTTGTGCTATTACAATTGGTCGCGCCTACTTTTACCACCAATCATACAGCTGTCCTCCAGCTGACTCATCAAATTTTCATACTCTGTAGGATCTAATGTACCTGATAGACAAAGCTGTGATCTAAGGCCTTGGTCCACTGCTAGAGTTTGAAAGGGCCATATGCAACATTGAGGTTTTGGATAGATAGCCCAGAATAAATGGGACAAAAATAGTATAGGAAGCTATAGGTCAAAATTTATGCAAGTTTCAAAATTGCCAACTTTAAAATTAAAAATCGGGGATAAATAGTACGCAGACAATTTTTTTTCTCAGAAGTTGGTCCAGGCACTAAAGATTATTTTCCACCTATATTGTACCCTGTAAAAGTCCCGACAAATACCCTAAATCGGGGTTTCCGTTCTAGAAATTGTTACAAAGGAAATATTGGCGCCTTTTTTTGTTAATCATTTAAAAAAAATCATTTCTCTGGGCTATCATAATACCCCAAAATCCCAAAGTTGCATAATATGGCACTTTAAAAATTCGCTTTTTTATTGAGGACAAATACCTATCATAAATCTATTTAGGTATTCCAAATAGTGGAAGACAAACGGATTTGTACTTCAGTAGTGAAAAAAGTTTAAATTCACGTACTCCAGCAGCGGGCAATCTAACACAAAAAATCTCGAACCAAAAAGCAATATTTTTAATATCGTATGTCCAGCTGAGTTTGGGGGCGGCAGCCCCCAAAAAAGAAAAATGTAGTCAATAGTAGTAATCAAAAGTAAAATCGAATCGGATTTGATTTAGATTCAGATCGAAGAAAATGGATCAAATCCAACATAACTTTTGAGTGCTCTGATTAAAATAATTTGACAACTATGACCATTCAATAATAAAAGTAATGATATTCTACAGCTTAGCCAAGGTGAGTGAAATTGTCATAGTAATTGTCCCCATAACAATTTCACTCACCTTGAGCTTAGCTAAAAAGTGTTGGGCTGATTTCGCACTTTAACACTACAACCTGCGATTTTCCAATCAAAATCTTTCTAATCCGAATCTAAATCGTCCCAGGAGACGATTCAAAAAATTCCGATGAGAACGATACGATTTTCTTGTTCGCGCATGAGCAGCCGCAGTTTTGATACAAAAAAGTAAATCAAATCGGATTCGATTCTACTTTTGATTACTACTAATAAGTGTCATATTAAATATTATCATATCATACAAAACTCAAAAATTAAAAAAACGATAAAACCGTAAAAAAGAGTAAGACAATGCTATTAAAAGTAAAGGAAACCAGAAAATTGTTTCCAAATGACTACTCTTGTTATTCCTACAATAGGCTAATTAGACTTTAAAATATTTTTTGGAAAGATATATAGTTTTTATATTTAATTGAAATTCTCGTTGCAGCGAAAAGTCTGGACTGGGAGACGTGGGAGCAGCACTGCGTTTGGACGTTGATGGCAGCTCACCAGTTCACTGTGGATGACTATTTACCAATTATTCCCGCTTTAGACTTCAAAAACAATGCAGAGGCTCTCACTGCTTTGCTTTTGATGCTCAAAAACGAAATGTAAGATAAACATGTAATAAATCTCTTTAAAAATGTCTAAAATATTTTTTATGGTATAGGCCATCGGATAAAATTTTGGGTCCCTGTTTGTGTCGAAGACCCAACACCAAGGACCGGTTTGTGATATCTCTACTAATGACCTGGTCAGGGAATTACGAAGAAAAGGTGGCTGAAGTTTTAGGGACCCTTTTAGTCAGGTCAGATTAAACACTTTTTCCATTTTCAACAAAAATTGACTCACATTTTCAAAAATTGATTACATTTTCGAAAATTGACTTTTTCATTAAAAGAGATTCGAAACTTGTTTGCACAGAGCTTCGGGGTCCCCTGTAAAACGAAAACGAGGGGTGGCGTCTGGAGGACGTGGAACGGCCAGTCCTGCTGGTCCCGCGGCCCCCAGCGTAGACAATGTCTTGGCCCACTTGGACATTTTGAGGGATCACGTGCAAGGGTGTGGAGTTTTCAGTAAAGACTCGATGCAAGCCGCTCTCCTCCAAGTAATTTCAAATTCAAACTGCTTTCAGCTTATTTTCAAGTAATTCTAAAATTTGGTGTTGGTTGCAGGTGCAAAGCTGGGTCAACGACACACAAAGAAACAAGTACAAGGAACTTTTGGCGTTGGCGGCGTCGGAGGAACCGACCGACATGAAGGAGTCGCGGAGTAGTTCGAAACGGAGTTGTAGTGCGCGAAAAATTCCATCTTCGCCAACACCCACTTCCAGTGGGTCAACCAACTCTAATTCTTCTGGTTTGTCGCGAACTCGTAGTGGCCGTACTCGGCAGGTGTTAAAAGACGATAGTGACGAGAGTAGTGAGGACGAGGAGGAGATTCGCCCTCGGAACTCCAAGAAACGACGGAAAACGGCCGTCAACTCGGACAGTGACTAATTTGTGTGCATTTATTGGTGTGTCTGCTGCATTTATATACCGGAGGATGTTAATTTTATTGTGAATGAATTATTTGTATTTCTTGTTGTTGGTGATCCTGCTGTTATGTTAATTTATATACAGAAGAGCAAGCATATTTATAAAAGTATAACAAGAAGACGTCGTCGTCCTCCACCACTCCCATTACTATTAAGGCTACTCTCCAATTATTATTAATTATTAAGGCTACCTACCCCCCCATTATTATTAATTAAGGCTACACTCCATTATTATTAATTAAGGCTACACTCCATTATTATTAATTAAGGCTACACTCCATTATTATTAATTAAGGCTACACTCCATTATTATTAATTAAGGCTACACTCCATTATTATTAATTAAGGCTACCCTGCATTATTATTAATTAAGGCTACACTCCATTATTATTAAGGCTACCCTGCATTATTATTAATTAAGGCTACACTCCATTATTATTAAGGCTACCCTGCATTATTATTAATTAAGGCTACACTCCATTATTATTAATTAAGGCTACACTCCATTATTATTAATTAAGGCTACCCTGCATTATTATTAATTAAGGCTATACTCCATTATTATTGATTAAGGCTACCCCCTCCCCATTATTATTAATTAAGGCTACAATCTATTATTATTAATTAAGGCTACACTCCATTATTATTAATTAAGGCTACACTCCATTATTATTAATTAAGGCTACACTCCATTATTATTAATTAAGGCTACACTCCATTATTATTAATTAAGGCTACCCTGCATTATTATTAATTAAGGCTACACTCCATTATTATTAAGGCTACCCTGCATTATTATTAACTAGCTGGTTAGCCCGTCCTACGACAGGGCTCTGTTTCATATAAAGCAAAATTAGAAATTCAAATATGACTGATCCCAAGCTCAAGTGCCCTGATATTTCATACCACAGTTTCCTATACAACCTCGGCCAATTCGTACCCATTCAGTAGTCTCATCTCCCCGCCCCTTCCCAAAAATGATAATTGTTTTATCGACATGAAATCTCCAGCTCCCCGCCCCCTCCAAAATAACAACTTTTTCACCGACATGTAACCTCCAGCTCCTCGCCCCTTCCCAAATAACAATTGTTTCAACAACATGTAGTCTCCACCTTCCCGCACCCTTCCAAAAACAACTTTTTCACCAATATATAACCTCCATCCACCTCCCCGCCCCTTCCCAAATAACAAATGTTTCACCGACATGTTACCTCCCCCTCCCAAATAACAGTTGTTTCAGCGACATGAAGTTTCTACCTCCCCGCCCCTTCCCAAATAACAACTTCTCACCGACGTGTGGCCTCCTCCTCTCCGCCCCTTCCCAAATAACAAACGTTTCAACGACATGTAGTCTCCACCTTCCCGCCCGTTCCCAAATAACAATTGTTTCACCGACATGTAACCTACACCTCCCCCTCCCAAATAACAATTGTTTCAGTGACATGAAGTTTCTACCTCCCTTCTCCCTCCCAAATAGCAACTTCTCACCGACATATAGCCTATGCCCACCCCTTCCCAAATAACATTTGTTTCAACGACATGTAGTCTCCACCTTCCCGCCCCCTCCCAAATAACAACTTTTTCACCGACATGTATAGTCTCCATCCACCTCCCCGCCCCTTCCCTAATAACAACTCTTTCACCGACATGTAACCTCCCCCCAAATAACAATTGTTACAGCGACATGAAGTTCCTACCTCCCCGCCCCTTTCCAAATAATAACTTCTCACCGACATGTAACCTCTACCTCCCAAGTAACAATTGGTTTCCACGTCCCGCCCCTTCCAAAATAACATAATTGTTTCATCGACATGTAGTCTCCACATAGGAAGTGTCAACATAGGGCTTTACTGCTTCTAGAAGTGTTAACACAGGGCTTTACTGCTTCTAGAAGTGTCAACATAGGGTTTTACTGCTTCTAGAAAGGTCAACGTAGGGCTTTACTGCTTCTAGAAGTGTCAACGTAGGGTTTTACTGCTTCTAGAGGTGTCAACATAGGGTTTTACTGCTTCTAGAAGTGTCAACATAGGGCTTTACTGCTTCTAGAAGTGTAAACATAGGGTTTTACTGCTTCTAGATGTGTCAACATGGGTAAAATGAGGGGTGGACACACACACACATACATACATACACCCGGAAATTATAATATAGTATAGATTAAGGCTACACTCCATTATTATTAAGGCTACCCTGCATTATTATTAATTAAGGCTACACTCCATTATTATTAATTAAGGCTACCCTGCATTATTATTAATTAAGGCTATACTCCATTATTATTGATTAAGGCTACCCCCTCCCCATTATTATTAATTAAGGCTACAATCTATTATTATTAATTAAGGCTACACTCCATTATTATTAAGGCTACACTCCATTATTAGTAATTAAGGCTACCCTCCATTATTATTAATTAAGCCTACCCTCCATTATTATTGATTAAGGCCACACTCATTATTATTATTCATTAAGGCCACACTCATTATTATCATTCATTAAGGCCACATTCATTATTATTATTCATTAAGGCCACACTCATTATTATTATTCATTAAGGCCACACTCATTATTATTATTCATTAAGGCCACACTCATTATTATTAATTAAGGCTACACTCCATTATTATTAATTATGACTACTCTCCATTATTATTCCTTAAGGCCACACTCCATTATTATTATTAATTAAGGCATGCATCAATTGATGTCGCAGACTCGGCATTTAATTTTAGTTGTGGCATTAGAGGACATTTATTCATTTACACATTCTACAAATCAATTTTCTTCCCAGTACTCTTCGTCGTCTTCCTCCGGTGGCATCAGCGACAGACCTTGTCCCGGAGACTTGATGATGCCAATCTTCATGGCGTACATCAACATCGCACAAGTCGCTATCACAAAAGCCAGAATCTTTTGTCTCGTCGGAAACCCGCTTTCCTCCGATTCAACCACCTCCCCATCCTGACCGTAAACCACCCGGCAACTTTCCCCAGCTCCTCCTGCATTTATTACTAATGATTAGTTACTGATTAACTATTACTGATGATTAGTTAGTGAGTAGTTACTAGTTACCGATGTTGGTGGGAAAGTACCGAAGAGATATCCGGGCAATGTATCGCTCCAGATTCGGAGTTGATTTGATGAATTCCCGAATTGGGTTGTTCGGTAGAGGAACTTTGACAAAAATGGCCAAGTAACTGAAAATGACTGCATCGATGGTCGTCGGCAGGTTCAAAGATGTGAAGAATTCGTTAGTTCCCAATTTGTCCGACAGATACGTCACACAACGACGGGCTTTCTACAATACAAATCAACAATCCAATTGGCGAGAAATATTTTACCAAAAAGCTTGACTGCGCGAAAATATCCTGGATTCCTACTCGTATTTTGTCCAGCGAAACTTGCATAGCAACATCCCCATTAGGAGAATAAAGAGTCGAATTACTTTTAAAGAATACGAGGGGTCAGTTGTACCATCAACTTTTGCTTTTTACTTTGCACTTTTGTAGGCCATTTTGCAAAATTGTCGTTGCACCAAAATTGGAATAAAAGTAAAAAGTAAAAGTTACAAGTAAAAACCGCTTACTTTGCAATCTCTGTTGCACGGACAACAAAACGCAAAAGTGGAAAAGAAAAAGTTGAACAACTTTGCAGGTTTTTTTGCAAGGTGTGCAGAGGCTTGTCAAGTATAATAATGCTAGATGAGCAATAGGGTACAAATAGGGATTTTCTCTAAATGTTCGAGATTTTACGGAGTTACTGCAGATACGGAATTAAAATTTTGAATTTGCAAATGCCGATGAGCATGAAGGTCGAAGTCGAGAGCAATGTTGCGAAGAAACAGGGCACAGTTTACATGTTCAACTTTTTTACTTATGCCAAAATTTTGTGCAACGATTTTACTTTGCAACTTTTGCAAAATGAAAAGCAAAAGTGAAAAGGGTAGCTATGGTGCAATTGGCTTTATGCTTATCACTTTCACTTTTAATGTCATTACGGAAACCAAATTGGAAACATATTTTTGTTAATTACAAATTAACTGAAGTGACGTCACAAAAAAACGTAAAAGTAGAGGGAAAGTGAAAAGTATAAAACAAGCATAATACTTGGAATCATTTATAGCTCCCCCGAGAAAGTGTCCTTCTCTGTATTGGCCCTAAACCCTCGAACATATTTAACGGATGTTTTAAATCAAACTTGTCAAAAATCTACAGCGAACGCTATTGATTTTGGTCCAAATCGATTGCCGAGATACCGCGCGCTTACTTTGTCTTCATTTTGATAGTCAAAGTGAAAATTTGGTATTAAATGGCCATTAAAAGGTTCAATGGCGTTTCCCATAAATTGTAAGCAAGATAGTATAAAATATTTCAATCCGCTTCTACCAAATTTGAGATTTTACAATAAAGCAAATTAAACCGGATAATAACTATTAGACGATGGAAAAAATCTATTTTGGATTTTTATTTAATTTTATAGTCAAATTTCCATTTTTTGATTTCCTTTAAATTTTGATAATCATTATTAACCAATTTTAATTTTATGTTGATTTTCATTGTCAACATTAATCAATTTTGATTTTATGTTGATTTTCATATTCCACATTACACAATTTTGATTTTATGTTAATTTTCATAGTCAGCATTAATCAATTTTGATTTTATGTTGATTTTCATATTCCACATTACACAATTTTGATTTTATGTTAATTTTCATAGTCAACATTAATCAATTTTGATTTAATGCTGATTTTCATAGTCAACATTAATCAATTTTAATTTTACGTTGATTTTTATATTCAACATTAATCAATTTTGATTTTCTTTTGATTATGATACTCAAAATTAATCAATTTTGATTTTCTTTTGATTTTGATATTGACTCTAAAAATCAACAGAAAATCAGAATAGATTAATATTGACTCTAAAAATCAACAGAAAATCAGAATAGATTAATATTGACTCTAAAAATCAACAGAAAATCAGAATAGATTAATATTGACTCTAAAAATCAACAGAAAATCAGAATAGATTAATATTGACTCTAAAAATCAACAGAAAATCAGAATAGATTAATATTGACTCTAAAAATCAACAGAAAATCAGAATAGATTAATATTGACTCTAAAAATCAACAGAAAATTAGAATAGATTAATATTGACTCTAAAAATCAACAGAAAATCAAAATATATTAATGTTGACTATAAAAATCAACAGAAAATCAAAATAGATTAATATTGACTATTAAAAGCAATAGAAAATCAAAATAGATTAATATTGACTATAATAATCAAAAGAAAATCAAAATAGATTAATATTGACTATTAAAAGCAATAGAAAATCAAAATAGATTAATATTGACTATTAAAATCAACAGAAAATCAAAACAGATTAATATTGACTATTAAAATCAATAGAAAATCAAAATAGATTAATATTGACTATTAAAATCAACAGGAAATCAAAATAGATTAATATTGACTATTAAAAGCAATAGAAAATCAAAATAGATTAATATTGACTATAATAATCAAAAGAAAATCAAAATAGATTAATATTGACTATTAAAAGCAATAGAAAATCAAAATAGATTAATATTGACTCTAAAAATCAACATAACATCAAACTAGCTTAAGATTGAGTATGAAAATAAGCATAAAATCAAAATTGAAAAATATTGAGTATCAAAATATACAAAAAATCAAATATTATTAATATTCATAATCAAAATAATCAAAAAAATCAAAATTGATTAATATGGAGTATAAAAATCAAAAGAAAATCAAAATAGATTAATATTGGCTATCATAATGAAAAGCAATTCGAAAAATAAATTTAACTATCAATTTGTATAAAAATGCGAAATAGATATATTTCCGTCCTATAATAGGTATTTTCCGGTTTTATTTACTTTACTATTAAATCTTAAATTTGGTCGAAGCGGCATTTAATATTTTGTACTATCAAGCTAACAATTCATGGGAAGCACAATTAAAATTCCAATGTCCATTTAATGCCAAATTTTTATTTTGACTATCAAATTAAAGACAAAGTGAGCGCGCGGCATCTCAGCAACCTATGGACCAATGTGACCAATTTTCAATAGGCTTTGTCACAGGTCCATAGGCAATGTTTTTGCCAAGTTTAGTTGAAATCCATCAATGTCTTCAAAAGTTATCGTGTAAACGGACGGACTGTGCGATTCTATAAGCTGCCTGTTCAGGCGAGCTAAAAAAGATGCCCCAGTCTCCCGGTTGACTATGATGCATTGTACCAAGTCGCCAAGCAGATACCAAACAATTTCAAAATTCATTCTTCCGGTTCCTACGGCTAAAGTTGAAACCGGAGTTTCAAATTAGAACACACCCCGCAAAGAAATGCTTTACGTTTTTGGTATCTTGCATTATTTCACAGAAATTACCAGTTTAGGAGCAATCTCTCTTCAAAATTTTTAGCCAAAGTGACAATCGCATAATAGTGGTGAAACCACACATTGCTGCCTGCTTTGCAGTTTCTCCCCGTATAAAAATCAACAGAAAGTCACATTCCGGTTGTAGTTGCTTTACTATGAAATCTAAAGCCCGTTAGAAGCGGTATGAAATAACAATAATAAAAACCTGGTGCACAGATTGAAATTTCGCCACCATGAATTCCGAGTCAAAATTTTAACTGCGTCATGGTGACAGAAAATTTTCTCTGACTCGGAATATCAAACCGGAAATCAGTTTTCCATCACCTAGTACACAGATCATAGCAGCTTATTTGAACGAACAGAGTTTGGGTTAAGAAATTCACAGCTTTCAAGTCACCTTATTAGTACCACAATGCCGGAGTAGACACGTGTAAGGGAAGCTGAACTCATAATCATAATCTAGGCATTTTTACGTGTCATCTCCGATAATTATTTGCCAAAATCAAAATCAAATATTTACATTTTTATCACACTTCTTTTGCTGGGATAGGTTATCATACTTCGCAATCGCAACATGCTATATTGAAAAGCATGACATGTATTGTTACATTACGCTAACATGTCCGTACAGAAAGGATTGGAGATTTATACTTGCTATCCTTCTAATGCTAACAAAGTTTCCATAGGGTTAGATTTCAGTGTACAAAATTTACCACTTTTTAGCCTTTTTACCATCACAGTGGTAAAAATGCACTTAATGGTAAAAATGCATTTAATGGTAAATTTTAGCGATTGATTAGAGAGCTGAGTACAGATACACTAGACTTCCTAAAATATGTTTTAAAACTTTATTTTCTGTGAAATATTTCCAATCAGCGCCTTAATCAATTAAATTAATCATATTTATTTGATTGTACACCAAAAGTTATAAAAAAATGAAGAAAGAAAGATTGTATTCAGTACCGCCCATTTAAAATTGATGCTAATTAACTAAAATTACTTTCACAATCGGTAAGGGTTATTAGCGCCCCCATTGGTGGAATCCTACTCTGATTGATGAACACTTATCAATTGTGACAACAATGATCATCTGCTAAGCTATTTCATACTTTGGCACCGAATTTTATTCAAAATTCAAACACGAAATTTAAAAGAAACTATTTTTACCATTTTTACCATTTATACCACTTACCACTACTTTTTAGGTAGTGGTATTTAACGTTAAATACCATTAAATACCACTTACCACTGGTAAGTGGTAAATGGTATTTTGTACACTGTTAGATTTGTCACCAAGTCAGTCTGTGTTAAAATTGATTTAAACCTGTGAAAGCTATGTAACTTAAATGGAGATTGGCCACTTTGATCTGTTTTTTACAGCCCTATGGAAACAGCTTAGAGATCATATCCAAAATGACTTAGCTTTCACAGGTTTAAATCAATTTTAACACAGACTGACTTGGCGACAAATCTAACCCTATGGAAACTTTGTTAGCATTAGAAGGATAGCAAGTATAAATCTCCTATCCTTTCTGTACGGACATGTTAGCGTAATGTAACAATAACATTTTGATCCCATAGTTACTCCCATGCAGCGATCAAATGACATATTCCACGGCGAAAAAATAGATCCCTTTTCACGCTACCGACCTGGCGAAATTCATGATTTTCACTTCGGTGAAATGAATATTTTGATTTCACAGGCGAAAATTGATCAAGTGTGTACCGACAAAATGAAATCACGGCGGAATTTTAATTTTTTTCCCTCGGAGAAAATTTGCCTTAGAAACTGCATTTCGCTCACTATCTGTGTACTAGGCTTAATGTAATAATAATAACAATTTATAGGAAACACAATAATTGAAATTTTTAATGCCCATTTTTATACGGGGAGAAACTGCAAAGCAGGCAGCGCATTGCCCGAAGGGCAATGTGTGGTTTCACCACTAGTATGCGATTAACCACTGGTTCAAATTTTGTCAACTGGAATTGCTCGTAAACTAGCAGCTTCTGTAAAACATGGCATATATGACAGCGTAGAGAATTCTTCTGTGGGTTGTGCATTAATTTAAAATCAACTGTCCGGTTTCAACTTTAGCCGTAGGAACCGGAAGAATGAATTTTGAAATTGTTTGGTATCTCCTTGGCGACTTGGTACAATGCATCATAGTCAATTGGGTGTTGGATGGAATGGACTGGATGGACTCATGAAACTAGGAATACAATTTCCATTTCCTAATTCAATCTCCGTAGATACGAACTACTGAGTGCCCTGAATTAGCATTGGCAGGCATCATCTCAATAATTTGATCATAATGATAATAATAATGTCGGATTTAAAGATGCATTATTCCTGTTACGTGGTATTCCCATTTCTCAATAATCCCAGTCACATTCACATCCCAATGCAAATACAGAGTACCAAGAACAATTCCAGGGATGGAAAATAAATTAAGCTCGAGGGCACTGACAAGGTTTGTAAAAAATTTAGAATAAGGGAAATTTCAGGGATGGAAAAAAGGTAGCATTGAGTGTGATTCCAGGCATAGAAAATGACAAATTGTAACAGGCATGCTCAATACTACCAATACAAAAATTTACACTTTCCTGGCATGTGGTGGATTTTACTAACCGCAAAAATACGAAGTATTCATCTCCCCTAAAGCGGGGGTTTGGGGGCGGCAGCCCCCAATAAAAAATAAAATTATCTTATGACATACATAATATATTATTAATAATTTTGCGAAAAAATCTAACTTTTAGAAATGTAGCTCAAATAACAATATTTATCATTTTTTCATAGATGTGAAATTTACATTGTAAACTAGGCAGGGATGATTAATATTTAGGAAATGGGGACATGTTGATTAGTAGAAGTTTACTCGAATATTGTACATTAAATCACCATTCCAATAGTTACAAAAATTTGCGAAGACTGTGAATGTTTTACTTATATAAATAATTTCGAAATATTCATTATCTGGTTAAAATTTTTATAGTTCATAGTTATATGATAGTTATAATTATAACCAGATATATCAAGAAAAACAGTAAAATAAAATTACAGGTTAAAAACCTGGAGAAATATACGGTGAGAAGGCCAGAAAAACTCGAAAACAAGATATAGTTTTGATGCCAAGATATAATTAAAGCCTGTAATTTTAAAATTATCTTCAAAAAATCTCCCCGTGCGTTTACAGTTAATTTCATTGCAACAACCCTAAAACTTGCCTAAAACATTAGATTCACACTACAGTATGGCAAGAAAGTAAGTATCCATTGGATACCAGTATCCATAGTAACCAGCCATAGTAAGCCAAGTCAATATCCAACTAGCAGACAGTCAGTATCGGGCAGTATCCGTAAATCCATAGTAGGGATAAACAACTTGTAATAAATTAATAATAATAACAAACTTAGTCCACATTTGAAAGTTAGGATTATAACCATAGAATAATGAAGTACCAACTGCTTGCTATAGAAACTGATTTCATATGGATACCTACTTCCTTGACATACTGTATTATCAACTAGACTTTAAGTCCTAATAACTGCAAATATAAATAGAAATGTAAATTTTGAAATAAGATGACACTGACTGTATTTCAAAGCAAAAAACTTTTCCGTATAAAAAGCAGAAAATACTAATTTCAGGTACTTTGTACATTGTGGCAATTTCTTAACACTGCAACATTTTTATTGCACTTTGGACATTTAGTTGACAATTATAGCGCAGTCATATCTAAATATATTTTACTGTCAAATGTTGTTAATAAGGAAAAATTAATACTCTTAATTGTTGCTTAATTACAATTAAGCTTACGACAATTTAACCTGGATTTTGATTTTCAGAAAATAACTTGGAGTCGTTACAATTACTGAGGGAACATGTTGTATGTTCCCATTGTCGAAAATATTTTCCATCCCCGCTTCAGGAATTAATTGAATCACTAATTAATTAGTTAATTTGTTTCGAAGAGAGTTGCAAGTGAATTAGCGGTAAACGCACCGGGAGATTTTTTGAAGATAATTTTAAAATTACAGGCTTTAATTATATCTTGGCATCAAAACTATATCTTGTTTTCGAGTTTTTCTGGCCTTCTCACCGTATATTTCTCCAGGTTTTTAACCTGTAATTTTCTACTTTGACTATCAAAATTAAGACAAAGTGAGCGCCTGAGCGCGCGGTATCTTGGTAACCAGTAGACCAATGTGGCCTATTTTCAATAGGGGTTGTCAGTGGTCCGTAGGCATTGTTTTCACCAAGGAGCATGGACATTGTCATGGTATAGTAGCGATTTATCAGGAGAGTCGAGTAGGGAATTTTACCATAAGCGAATTTGAAAATTTATAAGGGAGTCTATGTCTCACTTGCTATCCTCTAATAATTTAATACGTTTCCAACCGTATAGCAACCAGATATTCAGACAAAATTAGGAACAAAATTCCTTATATAGATCTTCAAAGTCCCTTACGGACAATTCTCTACTTGGCTCTCCTTATTAACCGTCCAAGCTCCTTGGTTTTGAAAACCTAATTTTTTGTGTGAATATTTGGTTGCTATGCTGTTGGAAACGTATTAAATTATTAGAGGATAGCAAGTGGGACATCAATGTTTATAGCAGATTGATAAAGACAGGGGGAGGGGACGTTTTCCAAAAAACGTCCCTTATAAATCTTCAAATTCGCTTATGGTAAAATTCCCTACTCGGCTCTCCTGATAAAGCGCTACTATACTATGACAACGTCCATGCTCCTTGGTTTTCACCAAGTTCTTTGGTCAAAATCTATTAATGCGTTCGAAAGTTATCTTGTTTACTAACGGACAAACGGACCGACGGACTGTGCGGTTCTATAAGCTGGTTAAATTAAAGGTTTCGTAAAAAGACAAAATTGGTGTTTAAAAATGCACAAGTTAATTAATAATTAACTGAAATAACTTTAATTTTAAAGCAATCTATGACATAAATTATCAAATTATAGAATTAAATTAAATTAAAGACAGATTTAGAATACCTGGAGGACGTAAGGCTCACAAACAGAAGGCTTCATTTCAGAGTCTGGGTAGATGGTGGACAACAACTTGCAGGCTGCTTTCTTGAGACGTTCTGGGTACCACATTTTGTATACCCAAGGAAGTTTGCGGCCGTAGAAAGGACGAATCACTTCCGTGAAATTCGTCTCATCCGCCCATCTTGAAATAACATTCGAAATAACAAAAGCAACAAAAGAAAAGTACTGAAAAGACTTACAAAAAGTACTGCAGAGCTGGATGAAGGGCTTCATTAATATACTGCACGTACGCAAACACCTCCGCACACTGCTTCGTACTCAGTCCGTAGTCGCTACTGTAATTCTGAAAGTCGAATTTGTTTTAACTAAAATTAAATTAACTAATAGACGTTTCTCACACCTCAATTAATTTCGTCTTTCGTATAAAAACAAAGTTTATTCTAACAGATTTACTTTAGATCGGAGATAAGACGCGATGTCCCCAGAGGAATAAATAAAATTGCCATCCTTCTTCTTAAAAAACGGGATACTTCCATTTGGGGATTTCCACGGATTGTTACATTCGACAATTTTTGCCGGCACCCCTGCGAAACGCACTGACGCCTTTCCACAATACATTTCCAATCAGACAGTTATTAAAAATTGACAAATAAAAGATGAACATAAATATATTTACCAAACATTGTATGCTGCCTGGATCTAAAGATGGTAGTCCCCATCCGCCACCCCAGAGAAATAGTTCAAAATTCTGCGACTCGAATCTGTCCGCCCGACTCATTTTTTCAATAAATCTACGACAAATCAGTCTCACACAATAAAAGTATAAAATTCAAACCCGTTTTCTAATTTTTCGTCTCTGATTCAGTCCGACTAGAAAATAATAAACTTCCGTTTCCCGCCCGACAATTCAACTTTGACTCCTCGTGTAAACACACGCGCATAATTTTTAGCTTCTGCTTTCTTATACAAGGTAATTATTTTTTCATAGGAAGACATTCGAAGCAGGTAAAAGAACCAATAGTAGAGAATGGCAAAAAAATTTTTGTGAATAGATAGAGAATGTGAGATGATGAAAAAAAATATAAACTGGAGAAATATACGATGAGAATGCCAGAAAAACTAAAATAACAAATTAAAAAATTAAAAACTCATAGGGAGACGCCAGGAAAACTAGAAAATATAACAGGTAAAAACCTGGAAAAATATACGGTGAGAATGCCAGCAAAACTTAAAAACAAGGCATTATTTAGAGATTGTGGTATGAGAAAATAATGAAATTTTGCAAAAGTATTCTCCTAAATATCTCCTCGTGCGTTTAAAGTTAAGTCATTTGAACTATCTTTGAACATTTGTTTTGTGACATGAGTACATGAGCCAAAACCTCAAAATGTATTTGCGTTTTCCTGGCCCGTCAATGTAGTTAACCTAATTAGGGATGGAAAATATTTCGTAAAATGGGAATTTGTTGCCCTTATATTTTTTGTACGCCTTTATAAAAAACACATAACGGATTTAATGTCAATATCCGAGCGATAATAACGATATACGGTAATTTTTTGTGCCCCTATTCTAGATAAAATATTCGATTTGTATTGTAATTATTGTATTATTGTATTATTGTATTATTATTATTATTGTATTATTGTATTATTGTATTGTAATCATAACATGATTGGACATCTAACATCAGGGGTGTTTTAAAAATTAAATGTAATGTCAAAATTTCATTCCTAACTAATATAGAAAATGCTGTATAATAAATCGCCATTTAACGAAACTGGGCCTGTAGTTTTCTATTTCTAACATACAAAATGTTAGATTTGCTACCTCATTTTCAAATAATCGTCAACTACAAATAAAATCACATAAAGTCTGTTAGATATCTGTTGAGGGTTGCAAGGGAATAGCTTTAAACTCACAGGCAGATTATTTAGGAGAATACTTTTGTAAAATTTCATTATTTTTATACGGGGAGAAACTGCAAAGCAGACAGCGCATTGCCCGAAGGGCAATGTGTGGTTTCACCACTTATACTGCATTTAACTGAAGGGTCAAAATCTATTGACACCGATTGCTCGTAAACTGGTAATTTCTGTGAAATAATGCAAGATACCGAAAACGTAGAGCCATTTTCTGCGGGGTGTGCATTAATTTGAAATCAGCTGTCCGGTTTCAACTTTAGCCGTAGGAACTGGAAGAATTAATTTTGAAATTGTTTGGTCACCAATTTATCTCCTTGACTACTTAGTGCAATGCATCATAGTCATAGTCATTGGGTATACTGGAAAGACTCATGGAACTAGGAATACACAGTGAAACATTCCATTTCCTAATTCAATCTCCGTAGATACGGAGTACGTAGTGCACTGAATTGGCTCATTGGCTGGCATCATCCAATAATGATAATAATATCGGATTTAAAAATGCATTTATTCCTATTACGTAGTATTCCCATTCCCAATAATCCCAGTTACATTCACATCTCAATGCAAATACCGAGTACTGAGAACAATTCCAGGGATGGAAAATATATTAGGCTTGAGGGTACTTACAGGGATCGTAACAAATAAACAATAAGGAAAATTTCAGGGATAAAAAAATATCGTTGAGTGCGATTCCAGGCATCGAAAATGTCTAATTGTAATTGGCATGCATATCTATAATGCTCATTATTACTATATAAAAATAAAAACATATACGCTTTATGGCTACTGTTTTACTAACTACGGGAATACCAACTATTTTATCTCCCTCAAGCGGGGGTTTGGGGGCAGCAGCCTCCAATAAAAAATAATATATTATCACATACCAATATAATATATTATTAATAATTTTGCGAAAATAACAAATTTATAAAGATGAAATAGCATATTATGTATCGTTTTTCCATAAACGTAAAATTTACATTATAACCTAGGCAGTGATAAATATTTCGGAAATGACAACTTTACTCGAGTACTGTACATTGTCATGCATGGTATTGATACCTACACATAATTAATTTCTAAATATTCATAATCTAGTTAAATCTTTCGTAGTTATATGATTGTTACAACCAGATATATCAAGAAAAACAATAAAATAAAAATTACAGGTTAAAAACCTGGAGAAATATACGGGGAGAAGGCCGGAAAAACTCGAAAACAAGATATAATTTAGATGACATGATATAATTACAGCTCGTAATTTTAAAATTTTTTTCAAAAAAATCTCCCCGTGCTTTTATCACTAATTCACTTACAACTCTCTTCGAAAAAAAGCATTTTAAAGAACAAAAACACAATAGTTATTCAATTAACTCCTGAAGCGGGGATGGAAAATATTTTCCACAATGGGAACGCCAGTCAAAGCTGCCTTTAGTGTTCTGTGGGGACACTTTTGCAATTGTACATACAACATGTTTCCTCAGTAATTGTTGCATTCCAGGTTTCAAAATCCAGGTTAAATTGTCGTATCCATAGTAATTAATCACTATTTATGAGTATAAATTTTTCCGTATTAACATTTAACAGTAAAATATATTTAGATATGACTGCGCTATAACTGTCAACTAAATAATGTCCAAAGTACAATAAAAATGTTGCAGTGTGAAGAATTTGCCACAATATACAAAGTAACTGTGAAATTAGTATTTTTGGCTTTTTATACGGAAAAGTTTTTTGCCTTAAAATACAGTGTCATCTTATTTCAAAATTTACATTTCCATGAAATTTATATTTGCCGTTATTAGCACTTAAAGTCTAGTTGATAATAGGGTGAGTCTAATGTTTTAGACAAGTTTTAGGGTTGTTGCAAGGAAATTAACTGTAAACGCACGGGGAGATTTTTTTGAAGAAAATTTTAAAATTACGAGCTGTAATTATATCATGTCATCTAAATTATATCTTGTTTTCGAGTTTTTCCGGCCTTCTCCCCGTATATTTCTCCAGGTTTTTAACCTGTAATTTTCTCATACAGCAATGTCTAAATACTGCCCAATGTGTTTCCATAACCACTTTATGACCTCTTCTTTCTCATGTGATGAAACTTTGGATTTATAGCAGAATAGGCTACGGGACGTAATGACGTAATCATACAACATACGGGACGCACTTTGTACATAGGGCTATGTCGTCTGTAATGCTGACTATTAAACTTTTCGGGTTGGTAGTAGCTAGGTTATTTGGTAGTAGCTCTTACTAAAACTGATTAAATTTAAGGTTCAGGTATTTCCAAAATCCTGGGAAATTCATTAAAAAAGGTCAAGTAAAGGTTACGGGGAAGTATCTATGGCTACGTTTTAAAAGTACATAGAGGCATAGAAATTTACTCTATGACAATACTGAAAAATACTTTTTTGGAAAACTAAAATTATAAAATTTTACCTATGGTTGCGAGATATTGCCTCTTTCTCCACAAAAACATTAATATCTCAAAACCGGAAGTAAAAATGCTGAATATTCCAACGTACTTGGTTAAAACAACCTTTTCTGGAATTTTAGAGTCCAATCTTGTCTTTCTACGAGCAGTATTCTCGGAGGAGTTACAAGTTTCCAAAAAAATATAACAGGTAAAAACCTGGAAAAATATACGGTGAGATGGTGAGAATGCCAGAAAAACTCGAAAACAAGATATATTTAGATACCAATATATAATTAAAGCTTGTAATTTTACAATTTTCTTCAAAAAAATCTCCCCGTGCGTTTACTGCTAATTCACTTGCAACTAACTTATTTCAAAAACAAAGCATTTTATAGGAAAAATACAATAGTGATTCAATTAACTTCTGAAGCGGGGATGGAAAATATTTTAGTAAAAGGGAACACCAGCCAAAGTTGCCATTTAGTGTTCTGTGGGAACACCTTTGAGAGTATAAATCTTTCATATTAACAAAATTTAGTAGTAAAATATATTTAGGTATGACTGCGCTACAATTGTCAATTAAATGTCCAAAATGCAATAAAAATCTTGTTAATGTAAAGAAATCGCCCCAATGTTCAAAGTAACTGTAAAATAAGAATGTTCTGCTTTTTATACGGAAAAGTTTTTTGTCTTGAAATATTATAGGATCTTCGCATTTCAATTTACATTTCCATAAAATTTATATTTGGAGTTATTAGCACGTAAAGTCTAGTTGATACTAGTGTGTATCTAGTGTTTTTGGCAAGTTGTATGGTTGTTGCAAGGTAATTAACTGTAAACGCACGGGGAGATTTTTTTGAAGAAAATTGTAAAATTACAAGCTTTAATTATATATTGGTATCTAAATATATCTTGTTTTCGAGTTTTTCTGGCATTCTCACCGTATATTTTTCCAGGTTTTTACCTGTTATATGTTTTATTTTATTGTTTTTCTTGATAAAGCTGGTTATAACCGTCATATAACTACAAACCACAAAAGGTTTAATCAGATTATGAATATTATTATAGTCTATATATTATAATCTATAATATATATGGAAAACTATACATAATGTTATTTGAGTTACAACTTTATTTTGATTTTTTTGCAAAATTATTAGTATATTATGTATGTAATAAGATTGTTTTATTTTTTATTGGGGGCTGCCGCCCCCAAACCCCCGCTTGAGGGGAGATACATAGTTAGTAAAACACAGCACGAGCCAGCAAAGCTTAAATGTTTGTATTAGCAGTAATGAGCATTATAGATACATGTGCCTATTACAATTTGTCATTTTCTATGCCTGAAATCGCACACTATTTTTTCCACCTCTGAAATTTTCCTCATTGTTTATTTTTTTAATCCCTGTAAGTGCCCTGACATCTGGTATTTTCCATCCCTGGAATTCTTCCCAGTAGTCGGTATTTGCATTGAGAATATTGAGTTGTGAATGTGACGACCAAGCATAGTATAGGGAATATTGGGAATGGGATTAAGTAGGACTTACGTTGGCAACCGGCAAATTATTCTGACTATCAAATTGCCTCTTAACTTTTTTTGCAGGAAAAGAATCAACTCAAAAACCAAAAGAGCTACAAGAAAGTTTAAATAGGGAAAAAGATGCTCCATAACCTACAGCATTCGGCTCCGAAAGAATATTTTAAAATTTTCTCTGTAGTTGCGATTAATTGCAAATTCCGCACTAAAACGTTTATATCTCCAGATTGAACCAATATGTTTGAAATATTCTTTCGGAGCCGAATGCAGAGGATTGTGGAGGATCTGTTTCCCAATTTAAACTTTTTTGTAGGTCTATTGGTTTTTGAGTTGATTCTTTTCCTGCAAAAAAAGTTAAGAGGCAATATGATAGTCAGAATAATTTGCCCGTTGCCCACAGACACTTCCCTTAATAGAATACTACGTAATAGGTTGAAATGATGTCTGCCAATGCCAACTCAGTGCCCTCAGTACTCCGTATCTACGGAGATTGAATTAGGAAATGGAATATTTCCATGTGTATTCCTAGTCCATATACTCCATCCAGTACCCAATTGACTATGACTATGATGCATTGCACTAAGTAGCCAAGGAGATAAATTGGTGACCAAACAATTTTAAAATTCATTCTTCCGGTTCCTACGGCTAAAGTAAAAATATAACAGGTAAAAACCTGGAAAAATATACGGTGAGAATACCAGAAAAACTCGAAAACAAGGCATTATTAAGATACCAAGATATAAATTAAAATCGTAAATTTACAATTTCCTTCAAAAACTCTCCCTGTGCGTTGTTACGGTCGGCACGGCAACGGACATTTTCTAGTTGTTTGGAACATTCTGAATGTTCCATGGAATGTTGGAAATGTACCACGCTTGCTGATTGGCTGATCGCCTCCCTAGATTTTGGTATAAATAGCGACCATTTCCGCCCTGAGAGCTCAGAGATGATTTGCCTCTCATAGCGAGAAGTGGTCCGGGATTCTCTCTGAGAATGGACTTGCCTTGCATTGTATCTACTAAATTCACCGTGCCTATTTATTTGTCTGCATATTGCATTGATCATAAATAGAGAATACACGTTTGCATATTGCATCTAATCTATCGACAGTCAAGGAACCCGGGATATAACCGTAGTGTTATAGCGTTTACAGCTAATTCACTTGCAACGTTGCAACTGACTCTTCTAAAAACAAAGCAATTTATAGGACAAAATCAGTAATTCCACTCCTAAAGCGGGGATGGAAAATATTTTAGACAATGGGCACACCAGTCAAAACTGCTATTTAGTGTTCTGTAGGAACACCTTTGCAATCGTCAATACCAAGGTACTTTAAACACCATGGCGACCTAACAAGGTATGCTTATAGTGGAGACTGATATTCACTCAGAACCACTTATGGGGAAAATGTACAGGCCATTGAGTAATGCTCTATGGCTCCTTCTCCTTGATCCCCATTAGTGGTTCTGAGAGATTTTTTTTAAAACTATAAGCATACCTTGTTAGGTCGTCATGGTATTTATTTAAAGTACCTTGGTCAATACAACGTTGTATTTACTCAGTAATTGAAACGACTCCCAAGTTATTTTCTGAAAATCCAGATTAAATTGTCGTATCCATTGTAATTAAGCAACAATTAAAAGTATAAATCTTTCTGCATTAACAACGTTTAACGGTAAAATATATTTAGATATGTCAGTGATTGTTGTGTGAAAAAATCGCCATAATATTCAAAGTAACTATGAAATTAGAATTTTCTGCTATTTAAACGAAAAAGTTTGCTTGCCTTTAAATGTAAGATCATCTCGTTTTAATGATTAACTTTTCAGGAATTTAATATCTGCAGTTATCATCACTCGCACTCTAAGTCTAGTTGGTATTGATACTCAAGGTATGCTTATAGTGGGGATTGAAATTCACTCAAAACCACTTACGGGGGAAACATACAGGCGTCACCAGGCCATTGAGTAATGCTCTATGGCTCCTTCTCCTTTGATCCCCATTAGTGGTTCTGAGAGATTTTAAAAAAAAACTATAAGCATATCTTGTTAGATCGCCATGGTATTTAAGATACCTTGTTGACACTAGTGTGTATATCTAGTGTTTTAGGCAAGTTGTAGGGTTGTTACAAGGAAATTAGTGGTAAACGCACGGGGAGAGTTTTTGAAGGAAATAGTAAATTTACGATTTTAATTTATACCTTGGTATCTTAATAATGCCTTGTTTTCGAGTTTTTCTGATATTCTCACCGTATATTTTTCCAGGTTTTTACCTGTTATATTTTTTATTTTATTGTTTTTCTTGATATATCTGGTTATAACTATTATATAACTACGAACTACAAAAACTTAAACCAGATAATGAATATTTCAAAATGATTTATGTAGGTTACAATACCAGCAATACATCGCACGACAATGTACAGTACTCGAGTAAAGTTGTCATTTCCGAAATATTTATCCATTTTGAAATATGCTATTTGATCTTTATAAATTTGATTTTTTTTCGTAAAATTATTAATAATATATTATATATGTAATAGAATAATTTTATTTTTTATTGGGGGCTGCCGCCCCCAAATTCCTGCTTGGGGGAGATAAATAAATAGTTGATATCCTTGTAGTTAGTAAAACACGAGCCAGCAAAGCGTAAATGTTTGTATTAGTATAGTAGTAATGAGCATTGTAGATATGCATGCCCATTACAATTTGACATTTTCGATGCCTGGAATCGCACTTAATGGTAATTTTTATCCATCCCTGAAATTTTCCTCATTATTTATTTGTTACAATCCCTGTAAGTACCCTCAAGCCTAATTTATTTTCCATCCCTGAAATTGTTCTCAGTACTCGGTATTTGCATTGAGATGTGAATGTAACTGGGATTATTGGGAATGGGAATACTACGTAACGGGAATAAATGCATTTAAATCCGACTTGAGACGATACCAGCCAATGAGCCAATTCAGTGCACTCCGTACTCTGTATCTACGGAGATTGAATTAGGAAATGGAATGCTTCACTGTGTATTCCTAGTTCCATGAGTCTTTCCAGTACCCAATGACTATGATGCATTGCACTAAGTAGCCAAGGAGATAAATTGGTGACCAAACAATTTTAAAATTCATTCTTCCGGTTCCTACGGCTAAAGTAAAAACCGGACAGTTGATGTTGACCTGGATCGCAACCCACCGAAGAATGCTTTGTCTTTTTCGTATCTTGCATTATTTCACAGAAGTTACCAGTTTTCGAGAAATCGGAGCTGACAAAATTTGAACGAGTACCTAATCGCATAATAGTGGTGAAACCACACATTGCCCTTCGGGCAATGCGCTGCCTGCTTTGCAGTTTCTCCCCGTATAAAAAAGTTTAGAGCTAATTTGATAGTCGAGTTCAAGTCACGTGACTTGGTAACCGGGAATCTTAAGGAATTAAATGCTAATAATATGGGACGAAGATGTGTTTAAAGACTGTGTCAATTCGAACAATAATGTTGTAGACACTGTTCATTTGACTAAAGTGGATGGACTTCATATCTACAGGAGCGCAATTTGATAAGGACATTCGAAATTACGGCGTTTGTGCAATGCAATTCACTGAAGATGATTACAAACCCAACGATAGATAGAAAACCTACAGCAAGCCGTAACAGAAGCTCGCCTGAGTAAAGGTTACCGTGTACACATTTTGGTAGACGAAAAGTACTCGCACGTAACACAAAACCGAACGTACGGATTTTGATAAAACTTTCAGAATTGAGTCTTTATATATGTAGCTAAGACATATTCAAAATCCAGACATTGATATTATGAGGAAACGAAGCTATACTATTTGAAAAATCAACAAAAAATCAAAATTGATAATTTTGATTAGGAAAATCAACAGTAAAAGGGACCGTGTGCACATTTTGGTTGTAATAATAATAGAAATTTTATTTTGATTATTAAAGTAAGCACTAATTCAAACTAGATTATTTATTCATAATTCAATATAAAAACCAACAGAAAATCAAAATAGATTGATGTTGACTATGAAAATCAACAGAAAAACAAAATTGATTAATGTTGACTATGAAAATCAACAGATATTCAATCTTGATTGATTATGAGTATTAAAATCTACAGAAAATTTAAAGGAAATCAAAAAATGGAAATTTGACTATAAAATTGAATACAAATCCAAAAATGATTTTTTTCCATCGTATAATAGTTATTTTCCGGTTTAATTTGCCTTATTATAAAATCTTAAGTTTGGTAGAAGCGGAGTGAAATATTTTATACTATCCCGCTAACAATTTATAGGAAACGCCATTGAACTTTTTAATGTCCATTTAATGCCAAATTTTCACTTTGACTATCAAAATGAAGACAAAGTGAGCGCGCGGTATCACCGACCGATTTACCCCAAATTCAATAGGGATCGTCAGTGGCCCATAGGCATTGTTTTTGCCAAGTTTGGTCAATATCCGTCATTGCGAAAGTTATCGTGGCGACGGACGTACGGACAGACTGTGTGGTTCTATAAGCTCGCTTCCTCAGGCGAGCTAAAAATGCAGACATTGATATTATAACCGAAAATAAATACAACCGAAAAATACAACCGAAAATAAAAATTGATTAATGTTGACTATGAAAATCAACATAAATTAAAAATAAATTTGGTAGAAGCGGAGTGAAATATTTTATACTATCTCACTAACAATTTATAGGAAACGCAATTGAACTTTTTAATGCTCATTTTTCATAGGGAGACATTCGAGGCAGACTATCTGCTCTCAGGATTTGTCAATCCCTATGTATGAAGTTGGTTGGCTGTTTGAAAATCCTGCGTAGGGTTTTCTCGAAAACTTGAAACTTTTTGGCAAAATTTATAGAGACAAAATCAGTAAACAATTCTTCGACGGAGTGCGCTTTAATTCAGCAACTCTGTCGGAGGACCGGTTCTCCCGCTAGAGCCCGAAGATTCGGTTGTTGATTTCTGCCTAGTTTGGTCAACATCCGTAATTGCGTTCTAAAGTTATCGTGGGTACGGACGGACGGACGGACAGACAGATTGTGCGATTCTATAAGCTGCCTTATTCAGGCGAGCTAAAACCTACAGCAAGCCGTGATAGGAATGATGAAAACCACAGACGTGTGAACACCTTCACCTTACAATGGAGAACGTAATGAAGTTTGTCAAGCGAGTTTGATGCATATTCTACAGGTTAAACAGAAACGCATTCGTGTTATCCAGCAAAAACTGCTCCAAGGAGAAATTTTTGGCAGGGATCAACGTGGAAGACACAATACTCGACCTCATCGTTTAAATGCTTATGTCTTGGATTTGATCCGAGTCCACATATCCAGCTTTCCAACAACGTTATCGCGCTACAAGAGAAACGTGGGAGATCCGCAACGAGAATCTCTATCTATCTTCCACCGGGACTAAATATGTCAAAAATGTTTAGGATGTTTGTGGACGCAAACCCAGAAAATATTCGACTACCGTTCCTAAAAGACGCATACTGCAAGGAACTAAAAACAACGGGACTACGATTTTCTAAGCTACGTTCAGACACATGCAGCGAATGCGAAAAACTTTATATATCTGAAAAGAATGCCTGTAGTACGGAAGAGCGTAACAGAATTCGTCAACAAACCGAACTACACCATCAGATTGCAAATGACGGGTATACACACATGAGAAATGACATAGAAATAGCCAAATTGGATCGCTCGGTTATCGTCCTATGTGTAGACTTGGAGCAAGTTCTGTTTTCCCCTACGCTGGTACACAAAGATATGTTTTATCTAAGGCAATATTCCTCATATAATTATTGCATTTACAACACTGGTACTGATGCTGCTACTATGAGTTTTTGGACTGAAACAATGGCCACTAGAGTATCCGAAGAGATGGTTCCTAAACCTCACACTTTAAAAGTTTCCCAATCTCTATGGTTTAGAATAACTTTGGATGACACGTCTGGCATTTTGAGTAAAGAGCGTCATAATTCTCATTATTTTACTCGTCACGAAATTCCTCAACCGTTTCTGGCTGGTTTACAACACAGTCAGCGAGCCTCGTGGACAGATGATTGGTTAGACAATGTTGCGTTTAGAGTCAGAAATGAAGCTGATCTGCTGATTGATTCTAAAAAATATGCAGATTTAATGAAAATTTCTGGATCCACAATACCGTGATTTCTATAGAAATCTTCCACACTATTAGTTGTGCGGTAAAATTTACATATAGATTGCTACCAGAGTTTGTTTACGTTTAGATAACTTTTGGTTTTTGTAATAAAGTATTGTAGCATTGTTAAAACGAAAACCAAGATGTGCATCACATTGTATTATACAATACAGTTGTTATTTCATTATTTTATACTATTATTATTATTATTTCATTATTATTATTCATTACTGCTGTTTGTTGCAACTTATTTCGGCCAGACACTCAAAATCTCTCTCTTGTCAGGTATCAGAACAGTCGGGTTTCGGGTCTTTTATACGTTCGATACTTTTTGAAAAGTTGTTTACAAATTCAGAATTGTGCGCCACGCCCTTCTTTCCCCCAGCTTCTGAATTGGGGTAAAAAATCATTTCCCAATGACGTTGTGGAATGATGTAAGAAATGATATCAAATCATTAATAATAAACTAGACTAGAAACATTGGATTGCAATTTCATAGGAAGAAATTAATTCCACTATCCGATTTTTCTACGGACTGCTTCCTTTCCATGAATTGGCAACAGCTATAAAAAGCTTCTTGGTATTATGGGGAAGAAATGTGCTATTTGCGGTAGTAAGGCTAATGGGTTCACAACAATCCACGAGTTCCCCAAGAAATGTCCAGATATTAGATCAAAATGGATTAAAATTACAGGTTAAAAACCTGGAGAAATATACGGGGAGAAGGCCGGAAAAACAAAAACTCGAAAACAAGATATAATTTAAATGCCACGATACAATTAAAGCTCGAAATTTTAAAATTTTCTTCAAAAAAATCTCCCCGTGCGTTTAACGCTAATTCACTTGCAACTCTCTTCAAAAAAAGCATTTTAAAGAACAAAAACACAATAGTTATTCAATTAACTCCTGAAGGGGGGATGGAAAATATTTTTCACAATGGGAACGCCAGTCAAAGCTGCCTTTAGCATTCTATGGGAACAGCTTTGCAATTGTACATACATTGTTTCCTCAGTCATTGTTGCATTCCAGGTTCCAAAATCCAGGTTAAATTGTCGTATCCATAGTAATTAATCACCATTTATGAGTATAAATTTTTCTGTATAACAACATTTAACAGTAAAATATATCAGATATGACTTCGCTATAACTGTCAACTAAATATCCAAAGTGCAATAAAAATGTTGCAGTGTGAAGAAATGGCCACAATATACAAAGTAACTGTGAAATTAGTATTTTTGGCTTTTTATACGGAAAAGTTTTTTGCCTTAAAATACAGTGTCATCTTATTTCAAAATTTACATTTCCATGGAATTTATATTTGCAGTTATTAGCATTTAAAGTCTAGTTGATAATAGGGTGAATCTAATGTTTTAGACAAGTTTTAGGGTTGTTGCAAGGAAATTAACTGTAAACGCACGGGGAGATTTTTTTGAAGAAAATTTTAAAATTTCGAGCTTTAATTGTATCGTGGCATTTAAATTATATCTTGTTTTCGAGTTTTTCCGGCCTTCTCCCCGTATATTTCTCCAGGTTTTTAACCTGTAATTTTATTTTATTGTTTTTCTTGATATATCTGGTTATAACTATCATATAACTACGAACTACAAAAAATTTAAACCAGATTATGTATATTTCGAAATTATTTATGTAGGTTAAAATACAGGTAATACAGCGCGCGACAATGTACTCGAGTAAAGTTCTATTTAACATGACCCCATTTTCAAAATATTAATCTATGCCTAGGTTATGCATTAAATTTTACATTTATGGAAAAATGATATATAATATGCTATTTTATTTTTTTCCCAAAATTATGAATAATATATTATATACGTATTTATATAGTTAATTTTTTTATTGGGGGCTGCCGCCCCCAAACCCCCGCTTGAGTGGAGATAAATAGTTGGTATCCTTGTAGTTAGTAAACACGAGCCAGCAAGGCCGTATTGAGGGGGGGGCATTGGCGGCAAATGCACCCCCCCGAAATCCAAGAAAAGGGGAAATTTTTTCTCAAAATACCAAAAAATTTTGCGATTTTATGTGATTTTTAGGCTATTTTTGACTCATTTTAGACAAAATAAGCCAAAATCTTTCGCGCGATTATGCCTGATATATATTATTCTATGATATCATTGCCCCCTCCGAAATCGACTTCTAAATACTGTACTGCGAGCCAGTAAAGCGTAAATGTTTGTATTAGTATGAGCATTACGGATATGCATGCCTATCACAATTTGTCATTTTCTACGCCTGGAATCGCACTCAATGCCTGATCCTGAAATTTTCCTCATTGTTTATTTGTTACAATCCCTGTAAGTTCCCTCAAGCCTAATATATTTTTCCATCCCTGTAAATGTTATCAGTACTCCTGAGTACTCCGTATTTGCACTGAGATGAATGAACTGGGAATATTGGGAATGAGATTGGAATACTGCATAACAGGAATAATGCATCTTTAAATCCGACATCATTATTAGTATTGAGATGATGCCTGCCAATTCAGTGCACTCAGCACTCCGTATCTACGGAGATTGGATTAGGAAAGGGAACTTTGCAATGTGCATGGTATTCCTAGTCCATCCTATCCATCCACTACCATATTGACTATGATGCATTGTACCAAGTCGCCAAGGAGATACCAAACAATTTCAAAATTCATTCTTCCGGTTCCTACGGCTAAAGTTGAAACCGGACAGTTGATTTCAAATTAATGCACAACCCGCAGAAGAATTCTCTACGCTGTCATATATGCCATGTTTTACAGAAGCTGCTAGTTTACGAGCAATCGGTGTCAATGGAAATTGAACCAGTAGTTAACTGCATACTAGTGGTGAAACCACACATTGCCCTTCGGGCAATGCGCTGCCTGCTTTGCAGTTTCTCCCCGTGTAAAAATCACCACATTGTGCAGAAGTAAGCCTTTCAATCCAGACAACTTCGGAATATGTGGAGCGCATTTTGATACCAATTCATACAAAAGAGAATGTGAGGGGAAGCGAAAGTTACGGGATTGTGCCATTCCAAGTCTTTTCTTGCAAGGAACTGTTAATCAGAGTAACTCTACTTATTATTTAGTTATACTATGTTTTAAAATTTGCATTATCTGCTCATCCTAATAATATTCTGTTCAAATTATCTTATCAAATTGCATTGTCTGTGTAGGCAATTCATTATTGCAACTGCAACCAGAAGTTTCAGCGTATCAGAAAAAACTTGAAGTTGAACTAGCAAGTGTGAAAAAAGAGAATGACAATCTAAACACAAAATTGGCTCGCAAAAATGAAACCATTGAAGAATTGAGGAAACAATTGAACGTAGAGAAACAAAAATTGCAGCAATTGCAGAAGGAAAATGTAGAGACTTCCAATAAATTAGAGAGCATAACAAGTGCAGTTTCCAGCATATTGTCTACAAAGCAAATCCATCGTCTCAGTCAAGGTAATTTAAATACCATGGCTACCTAGCAAGGTATGCTTATAGTGGAGACTGATATTCACTCAGAACCACTTATGGGGGAACGTACAGGAGTCCCCATGCCATTGAGTAATGCTCTATGGCTCCTTTTCCTTTGACCCCCATTAGTGGTTCTGAGAAATTTTTTAAAAAACTATAAGCATACCTTGTTAGGTCGCCATGGTATTTAAATTACCTTGGTCTCAGTAGCACAGGCAAAAAGTTTGTCCATTGGACATCAAAAGATATCGCTAAGTCCGTAGCTCTACATACAGTTTCTAGCTCTGCATATCGATACCTAAGGAAACGATGTCATTGGCCACTACCATCTTTGTCAACAATAACAAACAACATTTCAGCGATAGACATGCACCCTGGACTTTTAAACCCAGTTTTGCATGTACTAAAAGCTGAATTTTTTGCCGCAACACCAATGGAACGACAATGTATTCTCGCGTTTGAAGAGGCCGAGATCAGCGATTAAATTTGTTACGACGAAAAAAATGACCAAATATTAGGGCCATCTCATCACGTCTTAGCAGTTTATATAAGAGGATTGTTCATGGATTGGAAGCAACTAATCTATTATAATTTCGATGAAGTACTAACCCCTGAAAAACTTAATGCGATAATAAGCGCAATGGAAAAATGTGGGATAAGAATTTGCTGCGATGCTGGAACCAAGAATCAAGGACTGTGGAAGGCACTAAACATTTCCATAGAAAATACTAGTTTCCCCAATCCAGTTACAAATGAACCTATTTTTGTTTTCGCTGATTTCCCACATTTGTTAAAATTAATTCGAAACCACTTGTTTGATGATGGATTCATTCTGGCAGATGGTACAACCATCAATACTGAACCACTGATAGACATTCTGAAATATAATAAAGGAGAGATGCCGATTAATCATAAATTAACGGAAGAACATCTGAATGTTCGAGGAAAAGCACGGCAAAATGTAGCTAAAGCATATCAAGTATTGTCTGAATCTAGCGCAAGGGCGATGTTGTACATTGATAGTAAATATCAAAAACAATCGGAATTTTTTCTAATGATCAACAATTTTGCGGATCTAATGAATACTCGGACAGGAAGTGATAATAATAATCCTTATAAATGTCCATATGGAAAAAGTTTAAACGTGCAAAACTCTCTTCTGGATCAAGTAGAGCGAACTATACTAACTCTTCGCGTCGGACCACCCCAGGATCCAAATATTAAGCGCAGACGAAGGAAAGCCTTACAACCGTGGCAAAAGTTTATTATTGTTTCAATAAAATCACTAAAATCTCTTTTCGAATACGTACAGAAAGAACCTATTAGTGCTTCGTATATCATGACCAAAAACCTTAACCAAGATTTTGTTGAAAATTCCTTCTCTATAATGCGAAGTCTTGGCGGTTACAATACTAAACCAACTCCAATTTAAGTCATACGTAGAGCCAAATCGTTAGCTTTTGGATGGAACTTTCTTTCTACTAAGAACTCTCCAGTTGCTGCTGAAATTAATTCAACAAATCACGAATTTCTCAGCGTCAGAATCCTCAGTTTCATGAAATGCGCTGAAAAGCAAGTACCTTGTAATACCTCAAGACAATAGCCTTGAGGTATCTTTAAAGGATACATTGAAAAATATAGACACTACTGTAAAAGTTAAAGATAACGATGAATGCTAACCAATGTATACTTTGGAAAAATGCATTGAAGGAGTACTCGAATATGTAGCAGGATACATTGTAAAGCGTGTGGGAGATAAGTATCCAGAGCTAACCCGAAAAGCATAGGAAAAGAACAACCAAAATGGTGGTTGGGTAAGGTTTTTTTTCTAGAGGAGGGTTGATAGAACCTTCAAATATCTGGATGGCATTTTTCAAAAAATTTGAGGAGTACTTTATTGAGTACCATCGTGGGATAGGTCAGCACACATTTCATAAGGGCTTTGCCGTAGTTGAAAATTTGACCTATCTTCTTTCTGACTTATATCCTGAAGTTCCCAAAGAAGTCATAAAATTATACGTGCGTACTAGAACTATTATCCGAATTGATTGTATCAACAGAGCAGTGCGCCAAGAAAAATTGGAAAAACAGCAAAAGTTACAGAAACGAAGGCAAAATATTTTACTTTCTCAAATGTAAGGTACCAATGATATAGTAAACCAATTCATGTTATCTGATATATCTGGTGTGTATTAAAACGTGTAAATGCATACAGCCAGAACGTGTAATCTTTATTGTTAAAGTTGTTGTTTATCGTTATGTATTAAATAAATATTTTAAAATAACTATATATTACTGTTATTTACCGTTACTGGTCCTAGAACCGGCAAGACTAAAATACCCCAATTTAGTAGTCTCTACATTTTTCTTCTGCAATTTACGTTTAATTGTTTCCTCAATTCTTCAATTGGTTTCTTTTTTACGAGCTAATTTTTTCATAGGAAGACATTCGAGGCAGCTAACTGCTCTCAGGATTTACAATCCCTATGATAAGCTTTCAAGTCATAGTTCAAAAATCGTTGCCACGCATAACTCAAAAACTTGAAACTTTTGGGAAAAAATTATAGAGACATTACTGATAAAGTATGATTCGATGGAGTGTGCGTTAATTCAGCAACTCTGTCGGAGGCCCGGTTCTCCCGCTAGACCCAGAAGATTCGGTTTTGACTTTGTTTGGTAATCATAATGCAATTGTCAAATTCAGTTTCCGTAGTACAGTGCAGTAGTAGTATAGTGTACTACTGTACTACTCATTCCAATCCGAATCATCACTATCACGTCCTCTCAATCAATCAATCAATCAATCAAAGTTTTATTGTCATACATTGTTCAGCAAGATACAAGTCCTGTTGTTCTCCCACAAGGGACATAATATACTCTTAAACATAAAACTTTAAATTTGAACATACAAATACAGTCAAATATTTTGTAGTCCTAATAAGCATTAAGTACATACAAATGATACATTAGTACATGATTATATATTTTAGATATCATTCCAATAGCTAAAATAGTAATAAATGAATAATTAGTTACACTCGTTTTAATTTTATATAGCAAATTAAGTCTTTTTTAAAAGCATGAAGATCATTAATACATTTTATTTTGTTAGGAAGATTATTCCAGGCTGTAATAGCTCTATATTTAAAAGAGAGTTTAAAGAACGACAGATTGAATTCATTATCGTAGCAATTCACCTGTCTTGTTGTCCTTTGGCAGTTTTTAGCAGGTAATAGAGCTTGTAATTCATCAGGAAACACATGAGGATATTTAATTAAAGGGTATATGTTAGTTAGGAGAGAATAATCAATAGCCTCCCTGACTGATAATATACCAAAAGAGTCATAGAGTGAATGCATATTAGGCCAACCTATGTTACCTACTTTTATTCTCGCAACAATTTTTTTACTAAAATAATAATTTAATAGAAAATTGTCAATAATGCCCTGTATTTTATCAATATTTTCAGTGGAAGTGGCGGAATATATGCATAAGCCATATTCAAATAATGAATACACTATGGCTCTGTAAAAAGTAGGCATTATATCTAATGGAATTAAACGTTTATATTTTAGTAAAGATATACTTCTAAAGGACATTTTTTGACACAGATAAGATATGTGGTCATTAAAAGATAGTGACTGGTCTAAATAAATACCTAAGTATTTAAATTTGCCAGCAAGAGCAATAGTAAAGTCATTAGATTCTACTTTATCCCAAGATGGCAATGGTATTTTTAATAGGGAGACATTCGAGGCAGGCTAACTGCTCTCAGGATTTGTCAATCCCTATGTATGAGGTTGGGTGGGGGTTCGAAAATTTCTGTAAAGGATATCTCGAAAACTTGAAACTTCTGGGCAAAAATTATAGAGACAATATTAGTAAACAATTCTTCGACGGAGTGTGCTTTAATTCAGCAACTCTGTCGGAGGACCAGTTCACCCGCTAGAGCCCGAAGATTCGGTTGTGACCTTGTTTGGTTAGCATAATTCAATTGCCAAATTTAGTTTCCGTAGATACAGTGCAGTAGTGCAGTAATAGTATTATAGTGTACTACTGTACTACTCTTTCCAATCCGTATTATCACGTCCTCTCAATCAACTCTCGTCATAGTAATACACACGGTGACTGAATACCGTTGCATAATACTAATCCAAAGGATTGAATTACTACTGGTACCACCAACTACAACCACAACACTCACTTTTCATTCCCCTGGCGGGGGTTGGGGGGCAGAGCCCCCCATAAGTCCAAATACTGATATTATTTGATTGAGTATATTATTAATACTGTTGCTATCACGAAATCATAAAAACCGCAGTCGAAGTCTCTTCTCATTGGTGGATTCAAATTGTTTTTAGCCAATGGGATTGCAGCTTTCAATTACAAAATTTTATATGATTTCCATAAATCACCCCAAGGGGGAATGTTTATTTTTGTTTACTACATTTCATGACAACACATAATACACTGAATACACTCATCGATATACCCAATTTTACGAACAAATTGTGTTGACATAAATATCGATTATTTGACTGTTCATGTAGTCGGTACAATTTAACCATACTTAGAAGCATAACACGATCTGTGATCAAAACAGTATTGCTAATTGTATTACATTACGAAGACACAGTAAAACAATATATCATTACCATTTTCTTTCAGGGCCGCAGCCAGAAAAAAATTTCGGGAGGGGCACCGAGAAAAAATTAGCTAATTTTCGCACGGAGTGCAAAAATTTTAGCGATTTTTTGCGATTTTAGATAAAAATTTCTTTAGTTTTCTCGATTTCGGGGGGGCACGTGCCCCGGTGCCCCCCCTCGCTGCGGCCCTGTTTTCTTTACATGACTCTAAATCTGAAATTTGTTCCAAATACAACACTTTCAGCTTAACTACCATTATCCTAAAATTAAACATGTAGAAGTATTATGTTTTTTCATAGGGAGACATTCGAGGAAGGCTAACTGCTCTCAGGATTTACAATCCCTATGATATGCATTCCAATCTTAGTTCAAAAATCCTTGCCATGCATAACTCGAAAACTTGAAAATTTTAGGAAAAAATTATAGAGACAGTACTGGTAAAGAATTCTTCGACGGAGTGCGCGTTAATTCAGCAACTCTGTCGGAGGCCCGGTTCTCCTGCTAGACCCAAAAGATTCGGTTTTGACTTTGTTTGGTAATCATAATGCAATTGTCAAATTCAGTTTCCGTAGATACAGTGCAGTGCAGTAGTAGTATAGTGTACTACTGTACTACTCATTCCAATCCGAATCATCACTATCACGTCCTCTCAATCCATTCTTGTCATAGTAATACACAAGGTGACTGAATACCGTTGCATATTACTAATTTAAAGTATTGAATTACTGCTGGTACCACCAACTACAACCACAACACTCATCTGTCATTCCCCTTGCGGGGGTTGGGGGGCAGAGCCCCCCAGAAGACCAAATACTGATATTATTCGATAGAGTATTTATTAATAATTTTGTGAATAAATGGACATTTCGCAGGTAAAGGTTGCAGAAATAGAAAAATATTTCCGAAATGGGGGAAAATTCTAGGGATAGAAAATATTTTTAGAAATTGAAATTAGCTTCAGGTATAGAATTTTTTGGGGAAATATTCCAGGGATGAAAAAATGTTGTTTTGCGTATAACATCCCTATTAAATGATCTCACTTTATCGTCAACATTTTACCTAACGTTCAATAGCATTACATTACATACAAGCAATAAAAACTATAAAATAAAATAACAAATTAAAAAAATTAAAAACTGTGTAAGCCACGGAGCCAGTTCGGGCGGACAGACCCTTCACATGTTAAAAGTCGAAAAATGGCAATTACCATAGGAATGTATTGGTTACAGATACCTGCTGTGCAAATTTTCTGCTGTATCCTTTCTATGTAATGTGTTATTAGATAGGATCAATCTTTGCGTGAAACCATAATAATAGAGTATAATATTATTAATAATCCTCTGAATAAATGGATATTTCACTGGTAAAGGTTGCAGAAGGTTGCACAGATAGAAAAAGATTTCAGGGATATAATTTTTTGAGGAAATATTACAGGGATAAAAATAATGTTTTGTGTACAACATACCTATTAAATGATTTTACCGTCAACATTTTACCTAACCTTCAATAGCATTGCATTGCATATTAATAATAAAAACTATAAATAAAATAACAAATTAAAAAATAACAAATTAAAAATTAAAAACTCAAAGGGAGACGCGAGGTAACTAGAAAACAAGGAAAATTAAAGTTTCTGGATAATTAAAATATGGCGTAGTTAAATAAATATTTATGCCCAAGTCTCCCGGTTTAAATTACAAATTCGAAATCGTCTTTTCACATTTATTAGTAAAGAAAGTAACACAAAAAATGTAAATCATAATATTGAAAATTGGTTTACTGATTCAAAAAGGATTTCCTGAAATGTAGTTATGATAATGGCCAATTTGGCCTTCTACAACCAGTTACTGTAAAAGGAAAAGTAAATAGAGCCCTGGGATTTCTTTGTAAGTTATTTGGCACGCGAATTTCATTGTTATCATTTTTGAAGTTGTTTTGTATTTGTTTCGTGCACTGATTGTAATTTGCGTTAGTTCCGTGTGTGAGGATGATGGATGAACGATAGAAATAAAATGCACGAAACATTTTGGTCCTTCGAGCCGGATTTGTAAGATCCAATGCAAAATGATGGAAACTGATGACTGGTGATGGCTAGCTAGTCTCTGCAGTGTGTACTGGCAAATAAAATGTGTACTGTGGAAAAATTGAAATTTCCTACAACTATTTATTTTAAACTAAAAATACACTCACAATTAATTAGGGGTCTAGATGACCGAAAATGCCGTAATGTCAGAATTACGGAAGATGTAGCACGAGGCACTAGAGACAGGAACAATCCAGAAAGAGAATTACAATAATAATGCATGAGTTAGAGCTATGAGCTGAGTTTTTATACTACAGCCTATAGGAGTGCGGACGTTAGAGCCGTGAGTAAGTTTAACAGCTAATTGCGCCATTGGTCCAATAAAAGATATTGGGGGCCATAAAGGGCAAGACAAAGAAGAGGAGTAGTTCCGTTACTCACGACCCCACTCACACTACTTCTACTACACTACAGGTAGGCTTAGGCTCTGCTTACCGACCAAAGACCACGTGCTCAGTAATTTACTGAGCACGTGGTACGTGGTCAGTAAGGAAGAGAAGAAGGAAAATACAATAAAATTACTACAGATTACTGTTCATACGAATGAAACGAGTGCGTTTCCTACAGTATTCAACAGTGACATTATGCGGTTATCTAGGATAATAGAGGTAGTTGCCAAGACACTTGCCAATAAAATTTTGCGTTTTTCTGAAAACCTTTCAAAATTCGCTTATGGAAATTCGGGCTCCCAGGGCTCTATTTACTTTTCCTTCGACTACATAATGAAAACTATGAGTTTTTAATTTTTAATTTGTTATTTTATTTTATAGTTTTTATTGTTAATATATATAATGTAATGCTATTGAACGTTAGGTAAAATGTTGACGGTATAGTGAGATTATTTAGGGATGTTGTAAACAAAACCATATTTTTCATCCCTGGAATATTTCCCCCAAAAAATTCTGTCCCTGGAGCTATTTTCAATTTCTAAAAATTTTTTCCATCCCTAGAATTTTCACCCATTTCGGAAATATTTTTCCATCTCTGCAAGCTTTACCTGAGAAATGTCCATTTATTCACAAAATTATTAATAAATACTATATCGAATGATATCAGTATTTGGTTTTCTGGGGGGCTCTGCCCCCAACCCCCGCTAGGGGAATGAAAGGTTAGTGTTCCGGTTGCAGTTAGTGGTACCAGTAGTAATTCAATCCTTTGGTCTTGTAATAGGCAATGGTATTCAGTCACCTTGCGTATTACTATGACAAAAGTGGATTGAGAGGACGTGATAATATGGATTGGGAACAGTAGTACACTATACTACTACTGCACTGTATCTACGGAAACTGAAATTGACAATTGAATAATGATAACCAAACAAAGTCACAACCGAATCTTCTGGGTCTAGCGGGAGAACCGGTCCTCCGACAGAGTTGCTGAATTAACGCACACTCCATGGATTAATTCTTTACCAGTACTGTCTCTATAATTTTTTGCCAAAAGTTTCAAGTTTCCGAGATATCCTCCCAGAGAATTTTTGAGCTAGTACTGGAATGCTTATCATAGGGATTGAAAATCCTGAGAGCAGTTAGCCTGCCTCGAATGTCTCCCTATGAAAAAAATATAACAGGTAAAAACCTGGAAAAGTATACGGTGAGAATGCCAGAAAAACTCGAAAACAAGGTATATTTAGATACCAATATATAATTAAAGCTCGTAATTTTAAAATTTTCTTCAAAAAAATCTCCCCGTGCGTTTACTGCTAATTCACTTGCAACTAACTTCTTTGAAAAACAAACCATTTTATAGGAAACATATAATAGTGATTCAATTAACTTATGAAGCGGGGATGGAAAATATTTTAGAAAAAGGGAACACCAGTCAAAGTTGCCATTTAATGTTCAGTGGGAACACCTTTGCAATCGTACATACAAAATAGTATTCCCTCAGTAATTGTAACGACTCCAAGTTATTTTCTGAAAATCAAAACCAGGTTAAATTGTTGTATCCATAGTAATTAAGCAACAATTAAGAGTATAAATCTTTCCATATTAACAACATTCAGCAGTAAAATATATTTAGATGTGACTGCGCTATAATTTTCAACTAATGCAAATGTCCAAAGTGCAATAAAATGTTAGAGTGAAGAAATCGCCACAATGTACAAAGTAACTGTAAAATAAGAATGTTCTGCTTTTTATATGGAAAAGTTAGTCTTAAAATATTATAGGACCTTCTCATTTAAATATTTACATTTCCATAAAATTTATATTTAAAGTTATTAGCATGTAAAGTATAATTGATACTAGCGTGTATCTAGTGTTTTATGCAGGTCGTATGGTTGTTGCAAGGAAATTAACTGTAAACGCACGGGGCGATTTTTTTGAAGAAAATTGTAAAATTACGAGCTTTAATTATATATTGGTATCTAAATATACCTTGTTTTCGAGTTTTTCTGGCATTCTCACCGTATACTTTTCCAGGTTTTTACCTGTTATATTTTTTATTTTATTGTTTTTCTTGATATATCTGGTTATAACTATTATAAAACTACGAACTACAAAAGTTTGAACCAGATTATGAATATTTCGAAATCAGTTAAGTACGTTACAATAAAGCGCACGACATGTACAGTACTACAGTAAAAATCTATTTAATATTATGTCCCTATTTCCGAAATATTTATCCCTGCCTAGTTTATAATGAAAGAGCTTGGACGTTGTCATGTCAAGCTCCTTTATTATAATGTAAATTTCACAGATATGGAAAACGGATACATAATGTTATTTGGGCTACGTGTTTATTTTGATTTTTTCGCAAAATTATTAATATATTATGTATGTAATAAGATGATTTTATTTTTTATTGGGGGATGCCGCCCCCAAACCCCCGCTTGAGGGGAAATAAATAGTTGGTATCCTTGAAGTTAGTAAAACACAGCACGAGCCAGCAAAGCGTAAATGTTTTAGCAGTAATGAACGTTATAGATATGCATGGCTAATATTACAATTTGACATTTTCGATGCCTGGAATCCCACTTAATGCTAATTTTTTCCATCCCTGAAATTTTCCTCATTGTTTATTTAACAATCCTTGTAAGTACCCTCAAGCCTAATATATTTTCCATCTCTGGAATTGCGAATACTACGTAGTAACAGTAACAGGAATAATGCATCTTTAAATCCAGCATTATTATCATTATTGAGATGATGCCTGCCAATGCCAAGTCCGTATCTACGGAGATTGAATTAGGAAATGGAATGTTTTACAGTGTATTCCTAGTTCCATGAGTCTTTCCAGTACCCAATGACTATGACTATGATGCATTGCACTAAGTAGCCAAGGAGATAAATTGGTGACCAAACAATTTTAAAATTCATTCTTCCGGTTCCTACGGCTAAAGTAAAAACCGGACAGTTGATGTTGACCTGGATCGCAACCCACCGAAGAATGCTTTGTCTTTTTCGTATCTTGCATTATTTCACAGAAGTTACCAGTTTTCGAGAAATCGGAGCTGACAAAATTTGAACCAGTAGTTAACTGCAGTATAAGTGGTGAAACCACACATTGCCCTTCGGGCAATGCGCTGCCTGCTTTGCAGTTTCTCCCCGTATAAAAATTAAAAACTCATAGGGAGACGCGAGGAAAACTAGAAAACAAGGAAAATTAAAGTTTCTGGATAATTAATATATGGCGTAATTAAATAAATATTTATGCCCAAGTCTCCCGGTTGAAATTGCATATCGTCTTTTCACGTTTATTAGTAAAGAAAGTAACACAAAAAATGTAAATCATAATATTGAAAATTGGTTGACTGATCCAAAAAGGTTCTCCTGAAATGTAGTAAAAAATTATGAAAATGCCAGACTATATTACTATCTTTTACTTCCTTTGAGAAATTTAGGAGTCATGAATGACAAAAAAAAGGTTTTTAAATCATGATTGCATTGTCTGAAAACAGTCTGAATGGCACCAGGTGGAGACATTTAGCCTTGTACAACCAGTTATTTGTTTTCAGCGAATAAGTACATTGTCATGAGTTCTACTAATATATACTATGCGATACTCCCTTACACTAATTTAGATTTAAGACATCGTGATAACGAAATCATAACTTCCTCCAAAATATCTGCAAAGAAATAAATTAGTGTAGTAAAATTTTAAATAACTAAGTATACTCGATTTTTCATGGTTTCTCTTGATTTTATAAGCTTTTCTTTAGGATACGTTATTTCTACTATAACTACCCCATTATTATTAGAATTGCAAATTGAAAACCATTTTTTACATTACACAATGCTAAAACGATTCACAAGCAATTTCAACCGGGAGACTTGGGCTTAAATATTTATTTAATTACGCCATATATTAATTATCCAGAAACTTTAATTTTCCTTGATTTCTAGTTTTCCTCGCGTCTCCCTATGAGTTTTTAATTTTTTAATTTGTGTGTTGAGGCTGTCATTCTCTTTTTTAACACTTACTAATTCAACTTCAAGTCTTTTCTGATACGCTGAAGCTTTAACTCTGCATCATAAACTGTACAGCTATGTTTCAAACAATCATACATAATACTTTGTGCGTCATATGGATATAAATGGGATTTATACATGGAAATGCAAGAACATGTTACAGAACTGTCTAAAATGATAAAAACAAGGGCAAAAATTTTAAAGACTCGATGTTTTTTAGGCTCAATACTTTTTTACTCATTTTTACTTTATCGAAGATTTGAATTTAAGGAATTACAACTTATCTGTAATAATCGGATAATGGAGTTAATTTCTTCATATGAAATTGCAATCCAATGTCTCAAGCCTAGTTTAATATTAATGATTTGATATAATTTCTTGCATCATTCCTCAACGTCATTGGGAAATGAGCTTGTTATTATGATCATGTAATCATAAGGGATTTTTACCCCAATTTGAAATAGAAAACGTCCCTTATAGATCTTCAAAATCCCTTACGGGTAATTCTCTACTTGGTTGTACCCAAGGAGCTTTAACTGGTTTAGGTATCCGTTGGTTTCTCTTTGGCTGTTTTTTCATAAGGAGGGTTCAGTTAGGCACTTTGCGTGAATATCTATAAGGGACGTTTTTCGTCCCTTATCCGATTGTTGCCAATGACAACTGGTAGGATTTGTCCCTTATAGATATTCACGCAAAGTGCCTAGCTGAACCCTCCTGTTAAAACTGTTGACACTCCTTGGTTGTACCCATTGACACTTAGATTGGGATGGTGAATTATTTCGATGCGGAGAATTATATTTCAAAAGCTATTATTTTGCTCTTGAAAACGAAAAAAAATCGAAATAGTTACCCGGGGGAGCACTATTTCAATACGGAGAATTAATTCGATTAATACGGTAATTTCTTTGCAACAACCCTAAAACTTGCCTAAAACATTAGATTCAATTTATTATCAACTAGACTTTAAGTGCTAATATCTGCAAATATAAATTTCATGCAAATGTAAATATTGAAATAAGATGCAACACTGCAACATTTTTTTGCACATTGGACATTTAGTTGGCACTTATAGCACAGTCATATCTGATATCTATGCTATATTATAATTTCCGGGTGTGTGTGTGTGTGTGTGTGTGTGTGTGTGTGTGTGTGTGTGTGTGTGTGTGTCCACCCCTCATTTTACCCATGTTGACACTTCTAGAAGCAGTAAAGCCCTACGTTGACCTTTCTAGAAGCAGTAAAACAGTATGTTGACACTTCTAAAAGCAGTAAAACCCTATGTTGACACTTCTAGAAGCAGTAAAACCCTATGTTGACACTTCTAGAAGCAGTAAAACCCTATGTTGACACTTCTAGAAGCAGTAAAGCCTTATGTTGACACTTCTAGAAGCAGTAAAGCCCTATGTTGACACCTTTAATAGCAATAAATCTCTATGTTGACACTTCTAGAAGCAGTAAAACAATATGTTAACACTTTTGAAAGCAATGTAAAGCCCTATGTTGGCACTTCTAGAAGCAGTAAAGCCCTATGTTGACACTCCTAGAAGCAGTAAAGCCCTATGTTGACACTTCTAGAAGCAGTAAAGCCCTATGTTGACACCTTTAATAGCATTAAAACCTAATGTTGACACTTCTAAAAGCAGTAAAACCGTATGTTGACACTTCTAGAAACAATAATACTATATGTTGACACTTCCAGAAGTAGTAAATTTATATGTTGACACTTCCAGAAGTAGTAAAGCCATATGTTGACACTTCTAGAGGCAGTATAACCCTATGTTGACACATCTAGAATGCCGTATATCCCTATGTTGACACTTCTAGAAGCAATAATACTATATGTTAAAACTTTTGAAAGCAATGTAAAGCCCTATGTTGGCACTTCTAGAAGCAGTAAAGCCCTAAGTTGACACTCCTAGAAGCAGTGAAGCCCTATGTTGACACTTCTAGAAGCGGTAAAGCCCTATGTTGACACTTCTAGAAGCAGTAAAACCCTATGTTGACACTTCTAGAAGCAGTGAAACCCTATGTTGACACTTCTAGAAGCAGTAAAACCCTATGTTGACACTTCTAGAAGCAATAATACTATATGTTAACACTTTTGAAAGCATTGTAAAACCCTATGTTGACACTTCTAATAGAAATAAATACCTATGTTGACACTTCTAATAGAAATAAATACCTATGTTGACACTTCTAATAGAAATAAATACCTATGTTGACACTTCTAATAGAAATAAATACCTATGTTGACACTTCATATAGAAATAAATACCTATGTTGACACTTCTAATAGAAATAAATACCTATGTTGACACTTCTAATAGAAATAAATACCTATGTTGACACTTCTAATAGAAATAAATACCTATGTTGACACTTCTAATAGAAATAAATACCTATGTTGACACTTCTAATAGAAATAAATACCTATGTTGACACTTCTAATAGAAATAAATACCTATGTTGACACTTCTAATAGAAATAAATACCTATGTTGACACTTCTAATAGAAATAAATACCTATGTTGACACTTCTAATAGAAATAAATACCTATGTTGACACTTCTAATAGAAATAAATACCTATGTTGACACTTCTAATAGAAATAAATACCTATGTTGACACTTCTAATAGAAATAAATACCTATGTTGACACTTCTAATAGAAATAAATACCTATGTTGACACTTCTAGAAGAATTAAAACCTTATGTTGACACTTCTAGAAGCAGTAAAACCGTATGTTGACACTTCTAGAAGCAATAAAACCTTATGTTGACACTTCTAGAAGCAGTAAAACCGTATGTTGAAACTTCTAGAAGCAATAATACTATATGTTGACACTTCCAGAAGTAGTAAATCTATATGTTGACACTTCCAGAAGTAGTAAATCTATATTTTGACACTTTCAGAAGTAGTAAAACCATATTTTGTCACTTCTAGAAACAGTAAAAAGTAAAAACCCTATGTTATGTTATGTTATGTTATGTTGATATTGGAATGGGGCGGTAAGGTTGAGACTACATGTAGATGAAACAATTATGTTATTTTGGAAGGGGCGGGGATGTGGCGACCACATGTCGATAAAAAAATTGTTACTTGGGAGGTGGAGGTTACCTGTCGGTGAGAAGTTATTATTTGGAAAGGGGCGGGAAGGTCGAAACTTCATGTCGCTGTATCAATTGTTATTTTGGGGGGAGGTTACATGTCGGTGAAAAAGTTTTTATTTGGGAGGGGGAGGTGTAGGTTACATGTCGGTGAAACAATTGTTATTTGGGAAGGGGCGGGGAGGTGGAGGACTGGAGACTATACATGCCGGTGAAAAAGTTGTTATTTGGGTAGGGGGCTGGAAGGTGGAGATTACATGTCGTTGAAACAATTGTTATTTGGGAACGGGTGGAGATAGGCTATATGTCGGTGAGAAGTTGCTATTTGGGAGGGAGAAGAAAGGTAGAAACTTCATGTCGCTGAAACATTTGGTTTTTGGTAGGGGGAGCTGGAGGTTACACGTGGGTGAAACATTTGTTTTTTGGGAAGGGGCGGGGAGGTGGATGGAGGTTATATGTCGGTGAAAAAGTTGTTATTTGGGAGGGTGCGAGAAGTGGAGACTACATGTTGAAACAATTGTTATTTGTGGAAGGGGCGGGGAGGTGGAGGACTGGAGACTATACATGCCGGTGAAAAAGTTGTTGTTTGGGTAGTGGCGCGGAGATAGAGACTACATATCGTTCAAACAATTGTTATTTGGAAATTGGCGGGGGGGAGGAGGCTGTATGTCGATGAAAAAGTTGTTGTTTGGGAAGGGGCTGGGAGGTAGAAACTTTATTTCGGTGAAACAATTGTTAATTGAGATGGGGCGAGGAGGTCGAGGTTACGTGTCGGTGAAAAAGTTGTTATTTGAGAGGGGAAGGTTGAGGTTACACGTCGGTGAAACAATTGTTATTTGGGAAGGAGCGGTGAGGGGTGGTTGAGGTTACACCTCGGTGAAACAATTGTTATTTGGGAATGGGCGGGCAGGTGGATTTTACATGTCGGTGAAAAAGTTGCTATTTGGGTGGGGGATTTGGAGGTTACATGTCGGTGAAACAAATTGTTATTTGGGAAGGGGAGGTGGAGTTTACATGTCGGTGAAAAAGTTGTTATTTGGGAGGGAGCGGGGTGCTGGAGACATGTCGATGGAACAATTATGGTTTTTGGAAAGGGGCGGGGAGGTGAGACTACTGAGTGGGTACGGATTGGCCGAGGTTGTATAGGAAACTGTGGTATGAAATATCGGGGCACTTGAGCTTGGGACGGGTCGTAGGACGGGCTAACCAGCTAGTCTAAATATATTTTACTGTTGTTAATAGGGAAAAATTTATACTCATAAATGTTCAAGGACGTATTTAGGGATGGGCTTTACGGGCTGAAGCCTCCCCCCCCCCGAAATCCAAGGAAAAGGAAATTTTTTTCTTAAAATAGCAAAAAATTTCGCCATTTTTGACTCATTTCCTTCAAAAAATGCCAAAATTATTTTGAAGAAAATTTTTAAATTACAAGCTTTAATTGAACCACTCGATTCTAAAAGTACACATTTCAGAATTCTTTTTAGTTGTCAACGGAAATGAGAATTTTGAATTATGAAATATCCGAATGAAGTTTGACATGTATCCGACACGTGACTCAAGCTAAAATGTAAAATCGAATCTTTTCAAATTAGGGCAGGTCGCGACCACATTACATTTTGTTTTTCCATAAACAGCTTTGCAATTGAAAATATTCATCCAGTTTGTAAACCAAAAAAGAGACAAAAACACGAAGCTTTGTGGAGAAAAAACCGCATAACTCGGATGAAAGCTACTGCTACAAACAAGCTACTGCCCGAAGGGCAATGTGTGGTTTCACCACTATTATGCATTCGTCACGTTGGCTAAAAATTTTGAAGAGAGATTGCTCGTAAACTGGTAATTTCTGGGACATAATGCAAGATACCGAAAACGTAAAGCATCTCTTTGCGGGGTGCGCTCTAATTTGAAATCAACTGTCCGGGTTCAACTTTAGCCGTAGGAACCGGAAGAATCAATTTTAAAATTGTTTGGTATCTCCTTGGCGACTTGGTGCAATGCATCATAGTCATTTATTCAATTGGTTACTGGATGGATTGTGTGGACTAGGATACTAGGAATACAAATTGTAACTTTCCATTTCCTAATCCAATCTCCGTAGATACGGAGTACTGAGCAATGAATTGGCATATTGGCAGGCACCAAGCCAGGCACCATCTCAATAATGATAATAATGTCGGATTTAAAGATGCATTATTCCTGTTACGTAGTATTCCCATTCTCAATAATCCCAGTCACATTCACATCCCAGTGCAAATACGGAGTACCAAGAACTATTCCAGGGATGGAAAATATTTTAGGCTTGAGGGCGCTGACAGGGGTTGTAAAAAATTTAGAATAAGGAAAATTTCAGGGATGGAAAAAAATTAGCATTGAGTGCGGTTCCAGGCATAGAAAATGACAAATTGGGTTAGGCATGCATATCCGTAATGCTCATTACTACTATACTTATACAAACCTTTACGTTTTACTGTCTCGTGTTTTACTAACTAAAAGAATACGAACTATTCATCACCCCTCAAGCGGGGGTTTGGGGGCGGCATTCCCCCCAAAAAAAACAATTATCTAATTACATACATAATATATTATTAATAATTTTGCGAAAAAATCAAAGATTTAGAGATGTAGCTCAAATAACATAATATTTATGAGTTTTTTATAGATTTAAAATTTACATTATAAACCAGGAAGGGATGAACAATATTTAGGAAATGGGGACATGTTGATTAGAAGTTTACTCATTTCGAAATATTCCTAATTGGTTAGTTCGTAGTTATAATATGATAGTTACCTGTAACCAGATATATCAAGAAAAACAATAAAATAAAATTACAGGTGAAAAACCTGGAGAAATATACGGGGAGAAGGCCAAAAAAACTCGAAAACAAGATATAATTACACCTCGTAATTTTAAGATTTTCTTCAAAAAAATCTCCCCGTGCGTTTACAGTTAATTCCTTGCAACAACCCTAAAACTTGCCTAAGACATTAGATACACACAACAGTATATAAAGAATGTAAGTATCCATAGGAAACCAGTATCCATAGTATCCAGCCATAGTAAGCCAAGTCAATATCCAACTAGAAGGTAGTCAGTAATAGTCAGTATCGAGCAGTATCCGTAAATCCATTAGGGATAAACCGCTTGTAGTAATTTAATAATAATAACAAACTTACTCCCCATTTGAGAGTTAGTATTATAACCATAAAATAATGAAGTACAAACTGCTATGCTATGGAAACTGATTTCATATGGAAAGCTACTTTCTTGACATACTGTAATATCAACTAGACTTTAAGTGCTAATAACTGCAAATATAAATTTCATGGAAATGAAGTATTGAAATAAGATGACACTGTATTTCAAGGCAAAAAACTTTTCCGTATAAAAAGCAGAAAATACTAATTTCACAGTTACTTTGTACATTGTGGCAATTTCTTCACACTAACATTTTTATGTTACTTTGGACATTTAGTTGACAATTATGGCGCTGTCATATCTAAATATATTTTACTGTTAAATGTTGTTGATACGGAAAAATTTATCATCTTAATTGTTGCTTAATTACTATGGATCCGACAATTTAACCTGGATTTTGATTTTCAGAAAATAATTTAGAGTCGTTACGTTACAATAACTGAGGGAACATGTATGCACGATTGCAAAGGTGTTCCCATAGAACACTAAATGGCAACTTTGACCGGTGTTCCCATTGTCGAAAATATTTTCCATCCCCGCTTCAGGAGTTAATTGAATAACTATTGTGTTTTTGTTCTTTAAAATGCTTTTTTTGAAGAGAGTTGCAAGTGAATTAGCGGTAAACGCACGGGGAGATTTTTTTGAAGAAAATCTTAAAATTACGAGGTATAATTATATCTTGTTTTCGAGTTTTTTTGGCCTTCTCCCCGTATATTTCTCCAGGTTTTTCACCTGTAATTTTTAACGTTTTTTTGTAGAAAAAAAAGTATTTAGCGAAGAATTATATGGTAAAGATATAAAAGTATGTTATGGGGCCTAAAATATATATACAGGACAAGCGCATACGAAGCACAGATCACAAGTCGTTGTAAGGGAATGAACGATGTTCTTTGTCGACACGGATGCAGAAATCTGGTCACCAATTATGAAAAGAATTTTCAATTTTTGAGATTCAATTTATAGGCAGTCACGAGAAGCAAAACATATACCTAAAGGGTCTAACAGTTCTCTAACCGAGTAACATAATGATTTGCCCACCACTATAGCTAATGTCTTTGATAACCAGTGACCAAAATGACCGGCCGGTTGAAATGTAGTTTGAGTAGATTAATAGTGTCGATTTCAGAATTAAATTCCTCAGGAATTCGACTGGATCTTTATAAATTTGTTATTTTCGCAAAATTATTAATAATATATTATATATGTAATAATATATTATTTTTTATTGGGGGCTGTCGCCCCCAAACCCCCGCTTGAGGGAGATAAATAGTTCAAAAACATTACTAAAAGTAAAAAATGAAATAAGTTTTCGGATTTTCCCTGGCCACAAAACTTTTTATTTCTAAAAATGGGTTTCACATCCTTTCTGAGAATCGCATTAGTGATTTTTCCAACGATTTTCATCAAAATCGGATGTGGTCAATTTTTCAACTTTATTGCGGGTTTTCTCCGAATTTCTAAACCCCACAAAAATGCGCACCACCGATTTTGATGAAAATTGGTTGGAAAACGGGCCACTTTTTAATTATTTTAGTGATTTTTTGGATCCCTTAAGGGCAAGTGACATTTATCAAAGTACTCTTATTAGTGTAACTTTGTATGGCCTTTCCATTGGTACCAACATTTTTGCTTTATTACTTCAGGTTCTTCGGGCGGGTACAGGGGGCCTCAATAGACATTTGACACTCTGTATATTTAAAGTGTACTAATATTGTTGCCCCCAAGATGCCTCCATTACAAGGTGAAGACATAGAAGGATATTCCCCGAGTTTGCACCCAATTCGAATTCTACGTACACTGCCACAGAGAAGTAAACACCCAGGCCGAAAGTAACCATGGTTATTTGGTTTGGGTGCCTACCTCTCTGTGGTAGAAAGTAAATACGGATTGGGTGCAAAAATCCGGGAAACCCCCTCTATGTCTTCACCTTGTAATGGAGTTGATATTAAACAAATGCGTTACTATAGAGTGACAAATTCGAGGCATCTTGGTTGCCCCAGTGAAAGATCTAAGTACAGGGCAAGACAGGATCCATTATCGTCATGTAAACAGTAAAATTATTGACTTTTGTCCAAGTCAGAGCTGTCCCCCATAAGGCCTGTTACTGTCGTAACCATTAGTTCTGACAGTGATTCAAATTCTGACTACATTTTTGCCCCTCTCTGATTGGTCCAAATTTTTTGTAATCAGCCAATGAAATTGCAGATTTCATTTACACAAATCTATATGATTTCCAAAATGCATTTTAAGGGGTAGAATTTAATGAAGCAAATACCGTGAATATCAAATGTTATGCACTCATGATAAAGAAATCGATATTAGGATGAATACTAAATCCGAATCTCATTGCAACCTCATTCGCATGAGCATAGTCGAGTTGTTGGAAGTATACCTGTGGATTAAAATTTTGGAATAAGTCTTATGCATATGATATGCATTATCAGAAATTATTTGGAATATTCAGTAAAATAAAACATTTTATTTCTTAAAACGTACTCTTTCGTATCTCTGTTCTCTGTTTACAAAGACTATACCTTCCAAATAATTTCTGATAATGTATAACAAATAAGATTTATTTCAAAGTTTTAATTCACAAACACTTCCAACAACTCAACTAAGTTCATGTGAATGAGGTTGTAATGAGATTCAGATTTAGTATTCATCCCAATATTATTGAATATCAAAGATATTATATGAAAATGCCCATCATGTCTGTCCGGTCGTCCGTCCCTCCGTCGAAAATTCAGTTTCAGTCAAGCATTATTGCGGTATACACTGTGCACTGTGCCACAACATACTGCGACGAGTAGCGGCATAGAATAAATACACGTTCCACTCCACTTTGTTGTTGTTTGTGGCATTTGACCTTCACGAGAATAGTCATTGTTTTACTAACCGTTGACGCAGTTCCACTATCGACATGTGACTGATTAAAACTGTAGCATTTTGCTAAGTACAGCGAGTAATTCACCAGTATAAAAACTAGTTAAATAGTAGTGGTAATATGAAAAGTGGTTTTATAGTACTAATATGAAATGCAGTTTTATAGAAGTAGCATAAATTGTCAAAAAATTGCAACATCTTTTCTCTCCTTAAAAGCATAAATAAATTTGTTTTTTAACTGATAAGTACAGTTATTGTTTCAATTCTATTATACTTTTCTTTGATATTCCCTTACACCCGTCTGTTACGGTTTATTTCTTTATCAAGAGTGCATAATATTTGCTATTCACGGTATTTGCTTCATTAAATTCTACCCCTTAAGATTCATTTTGGAAATCATATAGATTTGTGTAAATGAAATCTGCAATTTCATTGGCTGATTACAAAAAGTTTGGACCAATCAGAGAGGGGCAAAAATGTAGTCAGAATTTGAATCACTGTCAGAACTAATGGTTACGACAGTAAATTGAAAACAACGTATGTGACAAGGTACTTTAAACACCATGACGACCTAACAAGGTATGCTGATAGTGGGGATTGAAATTCACTCAGAACCACTTACGGGGGAAACGTACAGGCGTCCCTATGCCATTGAGTAATGCTCTATGGCTCCTTCTCCTTGATCCCCATTAGTGGTTCTGAGAGATTTTTTTAAAAACTATCAGCATACCTTGTTAGGTCGTCATGGTATTTATTTAAAGTACCTTGGTATGTGAGGCTGTCACAACGTCCTGCCCTGTGAGAAAGTCATTTTGGATATCATCTCTAGGCTGTTTCCATAGGGTTGTAAAAAACAGACTAAATTGGTAAATTGACAAATTGCAAAATAATTGTGGAAATAATTTATGAAAATACCCACACTTCTGCAGTTGACCAAAAATCTCTATGGTAATTATTGCGTATTTTGAAATCGGCACTTGTTCTCGTTCGCTCAATTATTGTATGCGGAATGAAAGATGAAATATTAAATTGATACTATTTGAATTTATTTTGTCTACACGTGAGTATTTCTAGTAGTAGGTAGTCGTTGTGTAAAATTGTACGCTCGTCTAACCGAAGGGTGAGTTAAGTTCGTTTTGAGATGACCTTCGAGCAAGAGTTGAGAGATCGTATCACAAATGTCAGTATAGTAACCATAGGAACCAAATCAGTCATTTCAAATTATGAAAATCCGTTTCATCAACGAAATGTCCCGGAGAAAGAAAAAAGGAGCTTTCAATGCTGACGAGGAAGACGAAGCACTCACGAACACTTTCGACCCCGGCGTAGGCAACACCATCGACTCTTGTCCGTGGTGGCTGTGGTGCTCTCCAGACGACATCTAACACACCCACATTAATTACTACTCTTATTAATTAATTCTTAATTAGGATTTAATTACAATTACTTGTTGCTGGTCGGCCAGTTGGTGGAGACGATTCTTGTCCTTATTTCTCGAAGATCTCATCTCCCGACTACCTACTCAAAATACTAATTTATCAAATTAACCTACTCAAAATGCCTCCCCCGCACCAGGTGGGTCCATAGCAAACATTCAAATCAATCTTTGTTGCCATGGACGCACCTGGGGAGGAGGGACTAACCTTCATTACCAATAAAAGGGATGACTGCCAGAGTGAGATTTGAGATTGGGCGCTGATTTACTATAAAATATGAAATAACAAAAGTTAGGATATTTGTACAAATGATTGCCATGGATACTAACTATAACAATATTATAACAATGTACGTTACGTATCTCATTCTAACCGAGACATGTGTAGAGTCCGGAGTCGCTGTAGGTTAGGTTATGGATTTTCAAGACGGCGTTCTTGCTAAGGATTTGTATTTTGTTTTTGTTGTTTCGGTTAAGTTTGGGAAGGAGGTCGGATACAAAGTCGTGACCCTTCATCCAGTAGACGCGAGATCTGTCAACGTCCTTACCCGCCGGACAGTGCAGTCGTAACGGAGACACTTCATGGAAAACTTTGGCCTCCCCCTTGACCGTCAGCGACAACTTGCGCTTCCATTCTGTCTGGATATACGTGAATGGAGTCGGACTAATGGACTGCATCTGTCGTATTCAATTATTCATTATTTGCATGTTTCCATAGCTACAATATATAATGTAATATGTGTGCATAATGCTGAAGCTGAGACAAGTGATTGAGATTTGAGATAGGCGTCTCTGCGGATCTCTGTGGCTGAATAGCAAATTGTCAGAGACTTTTCACTCACCTTTCGATTCGAGCACGGCTTCTTGTTGCACGGTCGACTGTAACCACAACAAACGTTATAATAAGGTGATGTCAATAGCTAATTTCAACATCTTTCTGCAGCCAGTTTGAGGTGTGGGTGCATTCAGTTAGTTTTTAGCTGGGAAAAAGCCCGTGGTCATGGATACAGCCACTGATCCAGTTTTCCTATTCAAACTGGCTGCAGAAAGAGAGCAAAACATCCTATTGACTTGACCTCATAGACTAAACGTATTTACGAAACCACAACCCACTGGACCCCTTTTAGTATATTATGGTTTCTGTATATCTTAAGTAAGAAAAAGCATTGTTTTTTCTTGCTTGTGAGTTTAATTTATGACTTCACCTGAAGTGGGAGGGACTGTCATAGGTTCGAATCACATTGGTTATAATATTACATTACTATCGTTGTTACAAGTAATTGCAATTACCTGTCCAATGGCCTAGTTTGGGTGCAATGACCTTCGGGATTCGACCACTCGACCACTTGACCCAGGGCAATGACCTGCTTGCAGTGAATCTGACGACTCCGTTTTCCGTATCCACACTCTTTCGAACACTGTCCTCACCAATTTCATCCCCTTGGTTACTCCCCAATGCCATACCCAAAATAACAATTGCACCCAAGTTGGACAATTTAGCTGTTGCTATTGACTCATCCCATCCTTAAACATCCCCCATTCAAACTTCCCAACTTGGTGCAATTTATTTTAATTTTGGGTATTGCATTACTATGGGCATCAAATTACTGTGGTCCTCACAATTATGTCAATTTTAACAATACATATTTATGTCATAAACTATTTCACTGACCCGACTCCATTCGCCAGGCTCCCAATACGGAGGACAATTCACTGCAAATGTTAATAATATGATTACATTAAGAAAATTAAAAAGTAAAAACTTAAAAAACTCATAGGGAGACGCGAGGAAAACCAGAAAACAAGGAAAAGTAAAGTTTCTGGATAATGTTTCCCTAAAAAATGGCATTTTTTGGCTATATTTGATGGTTAAAATATCAATTACTTCTAACATAGACCATCAAATGAAAATGTCTCTTAATGTCGTTGTCAATGAAGAATCGGGCTTTCTGGCGATACCAATCTTGTAATTTTCGGTCCAGTATTCTTCCACTTATATCGCTTTTGCCAAAAAAAGTGGTCATTTATGCAACTCTCATTCTCGGTCATAGGGCTTATTGAGAAAAGTGTCTGTCCTTGGTAACAATGTGCTGTTGCGCTAAATTTGAAATAATACATCTCCATCTAATAACTACAAACTACTATGAATGATCAGACTTTCATTGTCATTTTCATGCAATCCAAATCTGAAATCTGACTGCCTGTGCTGTGCGTATATGGTGTTCTACAAAAAAGGTGAATTTCTTTCTTCTATCTTAGTTAGTCCGACTGTTTTCAGTATTTTTTGAGAAGGGCAATAGGTAGGGCACAAGGGGGGTACATGCATAATAAACTATTGTAATGGAATAACTAGCTTGCGAAAAACTCAACATTCCACCACCGCACATGCACGCATAGTGCATCTTTGTATATCTTGTCTAATGTCTTGCGGTTACATAGTGTATGGAATCAGTAAAAAAGCAGCCCTGGGGCAAAATGGGACGGATTTCATTGGCAAAGTTCTTTTTAAGTAGGGAACACTGGCTAACCAATTTTTTATCACACATTTATACAAATTTGTCTGTAAATTGGATTGCCCACCCGATGATTGCTGATCTTACACATAGCATACTAATTGTTAACAGCAAAAAATGGACTTTTGTCATTTTTGTCTCTTCTGTGTGTATCAGTGTATCTTTTGAAGTAGTGGCAGCTGGAGTTTTTTTCAAAATATTCTGCCAAATGTTACCATTTTTAAGCCGAATTAAAATGGTGGGTAGTGGTGGGGTTATATATGGAATTGGGAAAATTTTGTCTACAGTAGGACAGACTGTTAGGGCCGTTCACAATAGCTTACGATATTTAGTAAGCTAATAAATTTTAGATGATCGTGGTGATATCGGATTGGTATTTTTATGTGTCATTTATACAGACTGGCTTTCATAAACAGACCCTGGACGGGCTCTGTGAATCTACATTGACTTAGTTTAGTTGTTTACTTTTTTTGTTAGATACATAGCAACATCCCCAATTGTGGCATAAACAATCAGAGTATTTTATGTATGCACTATGACCTTAAGAAAAATAGATATTTGTATGGCACACACATGACTTTTGTATGGGATAGCTAAAAAAATTACAGGTTAAAAACCTGGAGAAATATACGGGGAGAAGGCCAGATTACTGAAACCGCACATTGCCGTTCGGGGAATGCGCTTGCGCTGCCTGCTTTACAGTTTTATTTCAAACTTACAAAACTTAACCCGGCCATGTCAATATAATATTCTGCATGGATATAAATATGACAGATTCTACTTGGGCGATACCAAGGAAGATAGATATAATATAGGGTAAGCGTTTTCATCATTTTGCTTGTTTCAGGTCTCCACGTATCTAAATTATCACTATGCATATTCAACCCACATTTACAAAGTATAGGCCTCATTTGTTAAAAAATCCCCCATGCAAAAGTCCTGTGTTCCATACAAGTTAATTGACAGCCTTATATTTATATCAAGGTGCTTTGCATATCCCCATGGCTACGCCACGGCGTTTTAGGTGATGACATAATGACATTCTCCAGAAAAATTATTTTCTCCGAACAGTTTTTTCAAAGCAAGGTTTCAATACGACAAGGGGGTTAGATATTAGTAAACAAATAAATAATTTTTAGCCATATGCCACCGAAATATTTAGTAGGTCTAGAAAAGAACCACTGAGTACATTTGCAAGTCTACAAAAATATAACAGGTAAAAACCTGGAAAAGTACACGGTGAGAATGCCAGAAAAACTCGAAAATAAGGTATATGTAGATACCAATATAATTAATTAAAGCTCGTAATTTTACAATTTTCTTCAAAAAATCTCCCCGTGCGTTTACTGCGTATAATAGTGATTCAATTAACTTATGAAGCGGGGATGGAAAATATTTTAGAAAAAGGGAACAACAGTCAAAGTTGCTATTTAGTGTTCAGACTCATGGAACTAGGAACGTAGGAACTAGGAATACACATGAAACATTCCATTTCCTAATTCAATCTCCGTAGATACGGAGTACCAAGGAAACCAAGGGATACCTCAACCAGTTAAAGCTCCTTGTGGAGTACGTAGTGCACTGGAATTGGCTCATTGGCTGGCATCATCCAATAATGATAATAATGTCGGATTTAAAAATGCATTATTACGTAGTATTCTCACTAATCCCAGTTACATTCACAACTCAATGCAAATACGGAGTACTGAGAACAATTCCAGGGATGGAAAATATATTGTGCTTGAGGTTACTTACAGGGATTGTAAAAAATAAACAATGATGGAAAATTTCAGGAATGAAAAAAAATATCATTGAGTGCGATTCCAGGCATCGAAAATGTCTAATTGTAATCGGCATGCATATCTATAATGCTCATTATTACTATATACTAATGCAAACATTTACGCTTTGCTGTCTCCTGTTTTACTAACTACGAGGATACCAACTATGTATCTCCCTCAAGCGGGGGTTTGGGGGCGGCAGCCCCCAATAAAAATTAATATTCCGGAAATGACAACATTACTCGAGTACTGTATATTGTCACGCATGGTATTGATACCTGCATAATTAATTTCGAAATGCTCATAATCTAGTTAAATCTTTTACAGTTCGTAGTTATATGATAGTTATAACGCACGGGGAGATTATTTAGGAGAATACTTTTGCAAAATTTCATTATTTTCTCATACTGCAATCTCTAAATAATGCCTTGTTTTTAAGTTTTGCTGGCATTCTCACCGTATATTTTTCCAGGTTTTTACCTGTTATATTTTTTAGCATTGTGAAATGTGAAAGTGTGAGTGGAAGAAATAGTGTGTTGTAATTTGGTGGCTATCAAGATGTCTTAAATCTCCATGGTCCCTACGAGGTTTAGTTATATCTTGGCATCTAAATTATATCTTGTTTTCGAGTTTTTCTGGCCTTCTCCCAGTATATTTCTCCAGATTTTTCACCTGTAATTTTATGTGATGTAGTGCTATTGAACGTTATGGCAGTATAAGTGAGAATATTGGGGATGTTGTACACAAAACAATATTTTTTCATCCCTGGAATATTTCTCCATTTCTAAAAAATTTCTATTCCTGGTGATGTTTTAAATTTCTAAAAATATTTTACATCCCATGAATTTTTTCCCAATCTTTTTCTGTCTCTGCAACCTTTACCAGTGCACTGTCTATCATTTATTCACTGGATTTATGGGGGCTCTGCCCCCCAACCCCCGCCAGGGGAATGATAGATGAGTGTTGCTTTTGCAGTTAGTGGTACCAGTAGTTATTCAATCATTTGGATTAGTATATTATGCAACGGTATTCAGTCATGTGTATTACTATTGACTATGTGGATTGAGAGGACGTGCTAGTAATGATACGGATTCGAAAGTGAGTGGACATGACAATTCAGAAGTCCGGAGAAATAAGGGCGGATAATTTCTGGAAAATTTTGTAAACAAACTATGGTGACACATTTCCCATTTTTTGACTCCATAGTACCCAGAAATCCTTCTTACGAGACATCCGACAATAGACCCCTATTTTATGTAAACCTTTGTATATCGTACTGAATCGTAGGAACAAATGCAACTGTGCGTTTTACAGTCGTGTTTTATTACAACATGCTTTAAAATTTCCGAAACGAAACTTCATATCGTTTAACAAATACTATGACATTCTGCACTAAGTTAATGGTTTTACAATGCATAAATTATAAATTGCGGAAAAGTCTATTAGTGAGGCAAGTTTATATAGAACTCTCGATATTCCGGATCTAAGAATTCCAACATTTTCTGAAGATCAGCATATTTTTTGGCGTCGACTGGCAATTCTCTCGGGTTTCGCTCCCGAAAAACAACATTTTCTAGCCAAGTGTCGTCCCAGGCCGCACGAAGATCGTGACGGATTCCATTCACAAATGGATGAGAAATTTGGTGACGGGTATAGTTTTCGGTTTGGGAATGATTTTCTTTTGTATAAATACCTGAAGTATCGTCTGCAGTCATTCTAAACCAATGACATTTTGAAACTTTTAATAATGGAGGTTTAGGTACAATTTCAAGTAAGTCGTCAAATGTGAGAAACTCTTCACGTAACATAACTTGTGTTTTAAAAGGATGCGATGGTCTTGATTGCTCAATAACTCCGACCCAGTCAGCAGGAACGTACACTTTGCAGATTTTCTTTTGCTTTTCTATCATTCCAAATAGGCGATCACAGATTAAAAAAGAATGACCAGTATATAAGAACTTCTGATCCACCGAAGTAAAGTATTTGCGTTGAATGAGCAGTTTGGCAAAGCACAATGTAACATAGTTGTTATTCTGTCCTGAACAACGATCGCTCCAAAGTATCAAACTTCTGATTTCATTTTGTGCTAATGGTTCAAAATTCTCTGTAATATATCTCCACATACAAGATAGTATTTCTTCCGATCCTCTTGTAGCCAAACATTCGTTCCAGAAACACATTGTTGCGTCTTCTGTCCTTGCATTATGTATACAGAAGTTATAAGATGAAAATTGTCTCATGAAAAACATTTCTTTATGATGCAGAGTTGGACTAAATAAGACCTAAAAAGTAAAGAACATATTGTTGAAAAATAAGTATCATGTATTAAATGTTCTATAAAAAATAATAACAAGCAATATTTTGTAAACTAGCCTGTTGCAGGTCAACACATAGAACGATTACAGAGGCATCAGCACGGGCTACTATAACATCAGCTTTCATTTGAGTATATCCAGAATTTGCAACTTCGTGATGATTTTCTATGTCTAGTTTAATATTTCTTCGTTCTTCTTCAGTTATAGCATTTTTCTCGGCAACGAACAACTTATCACAAGTACTGCAAGTGTCGGAACGCAATTTTGCAAAACGGAGTTTAGATTTCTTTAATTCCATTGAATATGCGTCTTTAAGGAATGCAGCACGAATATTTTCTTGGTTAGCTTCTACATACATATTGTGCATTTTATTGAGGTTCAGACCGGGTGGAAGATACTCCCTGAGTGGGTCGCCGACATTGCGTTTGTAATGCGAGAGAGTAGTAGGAAAGCTACTGATATGATTTCTAATTGATTCCAAAGTATATTCATCTAACTTGTGCGGTCTGTTTTTATGGTCTCCCCTTCGGTCATTTCCAAAAATTTGATCTTGCAGTAACTTTTGTTGAACTACACGAATTCGCTTTTCTGTGATTTTAAATACATTCTTGAATGTCGTTTGACAAACAGCAAGTTTTTCACCATCGTAAGGCAAAAAATATCTTTAAAAAGTATAAAAATGAATATAGCATGGATACGAAACATGCAATTGCTTTTCATATTCTTAATCTGACTTACTTAAATGTATTTAATCTTTGACTAAGTTGTCCATCATGGTTCTGGTAATTGGGATCCTCTCTTATAATGCATGAAATCAGGATGGTAGTTTGAAGATTGTAGCTACCACTTGAGTAGTATTTTCTAAATATCACTTCTTTGGCATCACTGTTCAGCAGACATCCACTTTTCTGACATCCAGCACTAAAAATCTTTCCCTGGAAGGCAAATTGCGTTATAATGCTATTCATCGACTAACAATTTCTTGATTTCAAAATATACATAAAACAAAATTGCAATTGGTATGCATATATTTACCTCTGGCGGTACTTTTCCTGGGACTGGGTTTCTTGCAGCATTAATATATGGCTGGCCACTGTTTTTGTTCCGCTTTCGCACTTCATTTACCGTTAAGTCTAAGTTTATAGCACGCTTTCGTCGTAGGTTTAATTTTTTAAGGTGTGAACTGGTAATGACCACCTTTTGATCCATCTTTTTTATCTTAATCAGCTTTCTCTTTGAATTTTTTGAATTGCGAACGAAAGATGACAATAATTTTATACTTTGGTGATTTTCCGATCTAATGTGATGTCGGAATTCGGGTCACATGTCATTCACATAACATTTAAAATGCTAAGTTACCAAGGTAATAGTCTATTGAAAATATTATCCGCCCTTATTTCTCCGGACTTCTCAATTAATGATTCGGAAGAGTAGCACACACTAGTACTGCACTACTGACTACTGCACTGTATCTACGGAAACTGAATAGGATAATAGAATTATGCTAACCAAACAAGGTCACAACCGAATATTCGGGCTCTAGCGGGAGAACCGGTCCTCCAAAAGAATTGCTGAATTAAAGCACACTCCGTCGAAGAATTGTTTACTAATTTTGTTTCTATAATTTTTGCCCAGAAGTTTCTAGTTTTCGAGATATCCTTTACAGAAATTTTCAAACCCTAACCCAACCTCATACATAGGGATTGACAAATCCTGAGAGCAGTTAGCCTGCCTCGAATGTCTCCCTATGAAAAAATGAAAAGTGGGTGGGAAAAGCTCGCCAATGACGTCATTGGTAAGTGCAAGGTGCCTCGAATTTGTCACTCTATAGTAACACATTTGTTTGATATCAACTCCATTACAAGGTGAAGACATAGAGGGGGTTTCCCGGATTTTTGCACCCAATCCGTATTTACTTTCTACCACAGAGAGGTAGGCACCCAAACCAAATAACCATGGTTACTTTCGGCTTGGGTGGTTACTTCTCTGTGGCAGTATAGGTAGAATTCAAATTGGGTGCAAACTCGGGGAATATCCCTCTATGTCTTCACCTTGTAATGGATGCATCTTGGGTAAGTGTGTATTTACATAGAGATCCCCAAGTGGGGGGTATTAGAGATCGGCTATAGTCATGAAATTTTTGCACACATTTTCACTTGTTCCAAACCTCCAATAAATCGAATATTAATCAGTGTTAAAGCATTATAGGTAGAGGTAAGGGACTTTTCTCAGAAAAATGCCTTATAAATCTTCAGAAATCTAAATAGCAAAACTCGCTACTGGACTCTCCTTATACAGCGCTATGACTACAGTTTATGCTTCTTGGGCAGTGCCAAGGAGTGTCAACAGCTTTAACAGGAGGGTTCAGCTAGGCCCTCCTTATGAAGAAACAGCCAAAGAGAAACCAAGGGATACCCTAACCAGTTAGAACTTTTACACACGATTGCTCAATGCTATAATAATTTTCATATATAATTTTTTCTTGCAAATAATCTAACCCCCTTATCCTACTCAACCCGTCAAATTAATACTTGAAAATTGTTTCCTAGAGACGTGACCAAGAGAACATTTAAAGCGATTAATATATTAAAATAATAATTGTACCCGTATTGCAAAGCATTTCAGTTCTTGGGATGGGAGGCGCGATTTGGACGCAGTTAGAGTTTGGAACAATCACCTAAATAAACCACATTTTAGACATGAATTATTTACTAACAAAATCATAATAATGGAGTGATAACTGTGAAGAACCATCTATATGAGTGTCGTAATTTTAAATAAAAGTGTCATAGAAAATGTCCAGGGTTTCTCAAAGGGGAAAATATTTCGAAACCCATTATTATATTTAATTTATCTTGGGTTTTTATATAGTAGTCCACACACGACTGTACTAACTAAACGGAGACACTTAAAGTACGGGGTCTTTAGTTACGGACAGATACTATAGGACAATAGTATCTGAGTCTATAGGACTCCTTTACCCATAAATTTAAATTTTAAAAAAGATGTAGAAAGATGATATTTTGAAGTACAAAACAAAAATACGACATGTTCAAAATGCCCTTTTTATACGGGGAGAAACTGCAAAGCAGGCAGCGCATTGCCCGAAGGGCAATGTGTGGTTTCACCACTTATACTGCATTTAACTGAGGGGCAAAATAAAGCATTCGTCGGTGGGTTGCAATCCAGGAGGGCTATTCACTATGGTTCCTATTTCAAAATTTTGCTATTTCTAAGAAAATTTTGATTCAGTAAAATTGCTAAGTATTTCCAAAAAGTGAGACAATTATTTGCGATGCTTACTGAATGAACTTAAGCATGAAAAAGTGATTAAGTCAAGCTTGAGAGCAATTTTCGGACTTAAGTCAGAAATTTAATTCAGTATCTTTACTGAATCGCAAATGGCGACTTAAGGCAGATTATTTGAGCAAAAAGATAGGGATGATCGGAGATACCCTAAGTGCGATTGTTGAGATTGGAAGTAGGATTGTAATGTTTTTTAAAATAAAATTTGGCGTAGATCTTATTACAAGTTTTACATAGATCGTGGCATCTACACTATAATTAGTGGTTCCTAAAATAAGTTGAAGGGTTGGACGTGATACAGTTAGTAAATTCGGTAAGCCTGCAATCTGCAAACTCTTTTTCATCGTGATAACTCCAGTATTTATTGTGATTGCTCCGGTTTCATTATGTAAATCAATTTCTTTTATTGTACCTAGTTGTGAAAATGACATTTTCTAACATCAAATGTCAGTTGCCACCAGTGGTTTTACTATTTTTTGCAATAGTTAGTTAGTAATTTTTATCAAACAGGGAGGTCTGCAGAGTAAGACAGGTAGAATATTATTTAACAGTGGTTTCAATAAATATGGGTAATATTATTGGCAGTGGGTGAGTTAGTAGGAGTGGGATGAAGATAATGAGTTGTTGGAAGGGGTGGCCAATGGGGAGAAAGGGTTTGGAAGATTTAGATATAACATTGTGACATCGTTTGCAGAGGGTTATTTTGAAGGAAAATGTTGGCATAGTTGGTTGTGGGCTATTTTAATGGAGGAATACAGCATTTTTGGTAGTGGGTAATTGTGAAGGAGGAGAGAATGACATTGTTAGCAGTGGGTGACTTGAGCAAGAGGACATTGTTGGCCGTGTATTACTATACTGTTACCCGCTTTGAAGTTTAGCCTTCCTATCCCCAAGTTGCATAGCGATACGCATTCTGATTGGTTGATAATTTTTGAAATCCTGCAATCTGATTGGTTATTTCTATGACAAAAATTCTATAGATTACCTAAATGGGGACACATTTTCAAAAATTATGAATTGTTGCAAAACTCAACCAAGTCATATTATGAATCATCTGAATGATCTATTTACCTACTACTTTCCCTTTCAATGTACACATTTATGAGAATGGTGAATCGAGCTATTTATATACACAATATTATGCAATTATTTAACTATGACTCTGGTACAAGTGAACAATCGGTACTACTTTATTCCAATTTATTACCACATGAAGGTAAATGCATTTAGAATTAACTATGTAACTAACTAGTTAAATTGCACTGTATTCTAGAAAATATGTTTACACAACATTAATTAACTATTCGATCTCTATAAATATGTAGAAGCAATCAGATTACACTGTCTCAGAAGCTGATGCTTTATCAGTATTTGCGAGCTGACTGTAACCTTTCTTGGACAACTCCTCAATGACACTCAGGCGACTAACTTTTAATTTTCGTCGAAGGTCAAAAGGACTCCTAGGCTAAATAATACAGCTGAAATGAAAAAAGATGGATCTTAATGATTTTGATAATGATCTTGATATTTTGTTCTACGCTACTATAACACAGTACTGAATGATATTAATCTTCAAACCGACCTATATTATATATAACCTTTATTTGGTAATAAATTGGAATAAAGTAGTACCGATTGTTCACTTGTACCAGAGTCATAGTTAAATAATAAATAATTGCACAATATTGTGTATATAAATAGCTCGATTCACCATTCTCATAAATGTGTACATTGAAAGGGAAAGTAGTAGGTAAATAGATCATTCAGATGATTCATAATATGACTTGGTTGAGTTTTGCAACAATTTCATAAATTTTGAAAATGTGTCCCCATTTAGGTAACCTATAGAATTTTTGCCATAGAAATAACCAATCAGGAGGGCTATTCACTATGGTTCCTATTTGAAAATTTTGCTATTTCTAAGAAATTTTTGATTCAGTAAAATTGCTAAGTATTTCCAAAAAGTGAGACAATTATTTGCGATGCTTACTGAATGAACTTAAGCCTGAAAAAGTGATTAAGTCAAGCTTGAGAGCAATTTTCGGACTTAAGTCCGAAATTTAATTCAGTATCTTTACTGAATCGAAGATGGTGACTTAAGACAGATTATTTGAGCAAAAAGATAGGGATGGTCGGAGTTACCCTAAGTGGGATTGTTGAGATTGGAAGTAGGGTTGTAATGTTTTTAAATGAACTTTTGCGTAGATCTTATTACAAATTTTACATAGGTCGTAGCATGTTGAAGGGTTGGACGTGATACAGCTAGTAAATTCGGTATTCTTTCCTCGACGCTCGGCGAAGCGAGTGTTGGTCGAGGAAAGACAATTGAAGATTAATCGGTATAAATCCTGTGACCGCATTGAGCGTTCGCCGAAGGCGAACGATCGCGGTCGCGGGATTTATCATGATTAATCCTAATTGTACTAGACTTTTCCACACACGGCCGCTTGCGAGGTTAGAGCGTCGAGAACGGCCGCCAAAAAGTTGACGTACAATTGAAAAGCAATTAGCAACACAATGCAAAATATCCAATTAGTGATAGTGTTTTCTTTGTTTCCATTGTCCTTGATGTTAGTTTGTAATAGTAATAATTGTGAAGGAGGAGAATGACATTGTTTGTTAGCATTGGGTGACTTGAACAAGAGGATATTGTTGGGTGTGGGTGACTTGGTGACTATGATGGGGATAGAGTGGAAGAGGAGTAGTTTGTTGGCAATGAGTGCCTTTGAAGGAGGAGGATGACATCGTTGCATGGCAGTGGATAATTTTGAAGGTGAAAGATGTGATTGTAACCAGTGTGATTTAGAAGTAGGGTAACATTGTTAGTAGTGGGAGATTTTGAAGGAGGAGGATGGCATTGTTAGTAGTGAGTGATTTTGAATGAGGAGGATGACATTGTTGGCCGTGAGTGATTGTGAAGGAGGAGGATTAATTTGTTGACAATGAGTGATTTTGAAGGAGGAGGATGACATTGTTGACAGTGAGTGACTATGATAAAAGTAGGGTAGAGGAGGGTTGCTTTGTTGTCGAAGGAGGTTAGTAGATAAATGCTGAGTTTATTATTATCACATTTACTCAATTTTCAATTGTATCATCAAGATACTCCGTCGTACGTAACCAATTTAACACTAAAGACGGCCATTTCCAAAACTAACTACAACTAAAAACAACATGTTGCCTATTGACGGATTTGCCATTGATCTCTCAAGGGTCCGTCAAATCCGCAGGAAAAGAAGCCGGTAAAACTGGTAGCTCGATTTAATAAGAATAGGTTTACTTTTATAATGCTTGTGTTTTGAATTTTAAAACGTCGCGCTTGGTTACGTCGCAGGCTTGGGAATTTTTTTCTTAAATGGTTGCTTATTGTAAGTTTTACTTAGCAGTCAATTTTTGCTAACGGACTCTTAGCATTTTTTTTACTGAATTAACATAAGAAATGGATTAACTTTTTGCTAAGTCAATCTTATATTCGGATACTTAATCCAAAATCCTAAGCAAACCATAGAGAATAGCCCCCCAGATTGCAGGATTTCAAAAATTATCAACCAATCAGAATGCGTATCGCTATGCAACTTGGGGATAGGAAGGCTAAACTTCAAAGCGGGTAACAGTAATGGGGATAGAGTGGAAGAGGAGTAGTTTTTTGGTAATAAGTGACTTTGAAGGAGGAGAATGACATTGTTACATGGCACTGGACAATTTTAAAGGACCAGCAAGATGAAATTGTAAACAATGGGTGATTTTGAAGTAGGGTGACATTGTTAATAGAGGGAGATTTTGAAGGGGGAGGATGGCATTGTTAGTAGTGGGTGATTTTGAATGAGGAGGATGGCATTGTTAGTAGTGGGTGATTTTGAATGAGGAGGATGACATTGTTGGCCGTCACTGATTGTGAAGGGGGAGGATTAATTTGTTGGCAATGAGTGATTTTGAAGTAGCAGGATGACATTGTTGGCAGTGAGTGACTATGATGAAAGTAGGGTAGAGGAGGGTAGCCTTTTTGTCGAAGGAGTTAGTAGATAAATGTTGAGTTTTTTATTATCACATTTACTCAATTTTCAATTGCATCAAGATACTCCGTCGTACATAACCAATTTAACACTAAAGACGGCCATTTCCAAAACTAACTACAACTAAAAACAGCATGTTGCCTACTGACGGATTTGCCATTGATCTCTCAAGGGTAGTCACGTCCGCAGGAAAAGAAGCTGGCAAAACTGGCAGCTCGATTTAATAAGAATAGGTTTACTTTTATAATGTTTGTGTTTTGAATTTTGAAACGTCGCAGGCTTGGGAATTACTTAACTAATTTTTCCTTCTTAAATGGTTGCTTATCGTAAGTTTTACTTAGCAGTCAATTTTTGCTAACCGACTCTTAGCATTTTTTTTACTGAATTAACATAAGAAATGGATTAATTTTTTGCTAAGCCAATCTTATATTCGGATACTTAATCCAAAATCCTAAGCAAACCATAGTGAATAGCCCCCCAGGTCAACATCAGCTGTCCGGTGTCAACTTTAGCCGTAGGAACCGGAAGAATGAATTTTGAAATTGTTTGGTCACCAATTTATCTCCTTGGCTACTTGGTACAATGCATCTGCATCATAGTCATAGTCATAGTCATTGGGTAGTTGAAAGACTCATGGAACTAGAAATACACATTCCATTTCCTAATTCAATCTCCGTAGATACGGAGTGCACTGAATTGGCTCATTGGCTTACATCATCTCAATAATGATAATAATGTCGGATTTTAAAATGCATTTATTCCTGCTACGTAGTATTCCCATTCCCAATAATCCCAGTTACATTCACATCTCAATGCAAATACCGATTACTGTGAACAATTTCAGGGATGGAAAATACATTAGGCTTGAGGGTACTTACAGGGATTGTAACAAATAAACAACGAGGAAAATTTCAGGGATGGATAAAAATTATTAGCATTGAGTGCGATTTCAGGCATCGAAAATGTCAAATTGTAATGGGCATGCATATCTATAATGCTCATTACTACTATACTAATTCAAACATTTACGCTTTACTGGTTCGTGTTTTACTAACTACAAGGATACCAACTATTTATCTTCCTCAAGCAGGGGTTTGGGGGCGGCAGCCCCCAATAAAAATAAAATTATACTATTACATATACAATATATTATTAATAATTTTGTGAAAATCAAATTAATAATGATCAAATATCAATAAATATCACTTAACAATGGATAAATATTTCGAAAATGACAAATATTGGTCAAAAATCATGATTTTTTAAGTTTCCCGCCAAGTCAAGGATGGTTTTCTCAGTTCACATACCCCCATTCGACTATTTTTGGCCATTTCAGCCTTTTTAGCCACTGGCTAACAAGAATTTCAACCAGCCGGCCGGCCATTTTAGCCCACCATTTTAACCAACCAGCCGGCTGGTCATCGAACACTGATCTAAATATATTTTACCGTTAAATGTTTATTAGATTATTAGATTTATACTCTAAATTGTTGCTTAATTACAATGGATACGACAATTTAACCTGGATTTTGATTTTCAGAAAATAACTTGGAGTCGTTTCAATTACTGAGTGAATACAACGTTGTATTGACGATTGCAAAGGTGTTCCCAAAGAACACTAAATAGCAGCTTTGACTGGTGTTCCCATTGTCTAAAATATTTTCCATCCCCGCTTTAGGAGTGGAGTTATACTATTGTATTTGTCCTTCAAATCGCTTTGTTTTTCGAAGAGTCAGTTGCAAGTGAATTAGCTGTAAACGCACGGGGAGATTTTTTGAAGAAAATTGTAAATTTACGACTTTGATTTATATCTTGGTATCTAAATAATGCCTTGTTTTCGAGTTTTTCTGGCATTCTCACCGTATATTTTTCCGTGTCCGGCGAGGTGGCCCCATGGAAACTGGCCCCCGGACACCTGGCCCCATGGCAAGTGGCCCTATGGATAGCTGGCACCAAGTGGGAGGAGCTTTCGTGTATAGTCCGAGCTTATCGATGAGCTCGTTAACTTCCATCAATCCCTTTCCCAATCAATGTACTGGCACCCAGAAGGGCCAGTACATACATACTACGACCGTCTCCCATGCTAAGTCCCATGTTAAATCCCCATGCTAAGTCCCATGTTAAATCCTCATGCTAAGTCCCATGTTAAATCCCCATGCTAAGTCCCATGCTAAATCCCCATGCTAAGTCCCAATGGTTAGGTTAGGTTAGGACAGGTTAGGTTAGAACTTAGCATGGGGATTTAACATGGGTCTTAGCATGGGGATTTAACATGGGTCTTAGCATGGGGATTTAACATGGGTCTTAGCATGGGGATTTAACATGGGTCTTAGCATGGGGATTTAACATGGGACTTAGCATGGGGATTTAACATGGGACTTAGCATGGGGATTTAACATGGGACTTAGCATGGGGATTTAACATGGGACTTAGCATGGGGATTTAACATGGGACTTAGCATGGGGATTTAACATGGGACTTAGCATGGGGATTTAACATGGGACTTAGCATGGGGATTTAACATGGGACTTAGCATGGGGATTTAACATGGGACTTAGCATGGGGATTTAACATGGGACTTAGCATGGGGATTTAACATGGGACTTAGCATGGGACTTAGCATGGGGATTTAACATGGGACTTAGCATGGGGATTTAACATGGGACTTAGCATGGGAGACGGTCGTAGTATGTATGTGATGGCCCTTCTGAGTGCCAGTACATTGATTGGGAAAGGGATTGATGGAAGTTAACGAGCTCATCGATAAGCTCGGACTATACACGGAAGCTCCTCCCACTTGGTGCCAGCTATCCATAGGGCCACTTGCCATGGGGCCAGGTGTCCGGGGGGCCAGTTTCCATGGGGCCACCTCGCCTAACACCATATTTTTCCAGGTTTTTACCTGTTATATTCTGGTTTTCCTTGCGTCTCCCTATGCGTTTTTAAGGTTTTTACCTGTAATGTTTTCCTCAAAAGTTTCAGGTTTTTGAGTTATGTCTGCCTAAAACATTTTGACCAGAAGATAAAGACTTACATTAGGGATTGTAAATCCTGAGAGCAGTTAGCCTGCCTCGAATGTCTCCCTATGAAAAATCAGGGGTTTGAGTCGTAGGGATGCCTCGAATTTGTCACTCTATAGTAACGCATTTGTTTAATATCAATTCCATTACAAGGTGAAGACATAGAGGGGGTTTCCCGGATTTTTGCATTTTTGCACCCAATCCGCATTTACTTTCTACTACAGAGAGGTAGGCACCCAAACCAAATTACCATGGTTACTTTCGGCTTGGATGCTTACTTCTCTGTGGCAGTATAGGTAGAATTCGAATTGGGTGCAAACTCGGGGAATATCCCTCTGTCTTCACCTTGTAATGGAGGCATCTTGCATACCCATATAGTAATCAAAACATCTTTAGTGTTGTGGGCTAACATTAGGAACGTTTTTCGAAATTCATGGTAATCAAAGGAACTTTGATTTAAACTAACTTGAATCTTTTTAAAACAAATCCGATTTTAGTTTTCCAAATTATGAAACACTGATAATTTCACAATTTCCCCTGACTACATAATATAATATTTTAATTTAATTTCGACACTCATATAGGTGGTTTTTGACAGTTATATATCACTCATTGTATTACCGTGTTCCCTCTCGTCACTTCGTGGATGCAGTTCACCTACGACAAAATGAATAAAATTTCAACCAAGGAAATTGTCCCATCAAACTAACTTTTACGTCCCTTCCATCGTAACTAAAATAACACGTGTCGCCCGTCTGGTGTGTGTTAAAATTGATTATAATGTGTGAAAGCTATAATATGTCACACCTAAGGAGCTTGGACGGTTAAATCGTTACTATACCATGACAACCTCCATGCTCCTTGGTCACACCCTTGTGCCCCGTCATTTTGGATATCATCTCTAGACTGTTTCCATAGGGCTGTAAAAAACAGATCGAATTGGTTAAAATAATGCAACTCACCTCTCTCATCATAATACCTGCCCCACAAGACTTGCTGCAGCTCCTATTACAAAAATCTATATTCAACATGGATATGGCATAACCATGACAACACAGCCATGGTAACTGTTTACTGTAATATTTTATTATAGTGAGATTCCGGACAATGTAGACAATCCGGAATCACAACAACGTGTGTAGTGGCCATTTTCATGAAACCTTGGAAATTCCTTACCCAAGAAGCATAAACTGTAGTCATGGCGATGCGAATTTTGCTAAGTATATTTCTAAACATTTATAAGGGATTTTTTTACCTCAACATTGATAATCCCACTCCAGCATCATATCGTAGTAATCGTTGTGTATTTATTCCGTTTCCAACAACAACCTAAAGTTGGATATTTGGGAATAAATGAGTCCCTTATAAACTTTTAAAATCCCTTACGGGCACGTTAATCCTTATACAGTTAATGCTTCTTGGTCATATAATTGTGATTGTCGGGAATCTCACTGTAATGTTTACTTTATGGTTACCCAAAATCGGAAACGTTCCATCGAGGTAGACATTGAAAATCGTTACACCTGAATAGACAAAAGTTGTTGTGAACATCCTTATTTGAAACCTAAGTAATTTGATTGACTTACGACTTGACGGCAACGACGTCTGGCTGAGGTTTGTCCATGCACAGCACAGGAGTGGCAACTCTTCCGTCGTAGTCTCTAACGCACTGCACAATCGCCTCCTGAGTCCCTATTTAATAATAATAAACCAAATACATACATACTCCAATGCCTTTGACCTAACCTGATATGGTATGTTGATATGGTAACCGGTTACTATATCAACCTACCTTGTTACAAACCACGTCGACAACTAAAGTTGCACCCAACAACAACAATAAGAAATAAATAGTATTCGTATATAAATTGGCCAGCTGAAAGTTGTCCGACAGACAGACAGACAGACAGACTGATTGTTAATTCATTAAAGTAGCACCTCCTAAGCAGACGGCGGAGCATTCGGTGTAGCCGAGGACCTTCCAGGAGAATGTCATGTCTTGCATGTTTATGCCGGGAGGGAGACCGGCGACTTTTCCCTGCGGGGCATCAGCATAGGCATCGGCCAAAAGAAAAGAGTTCCAATTGCCGGGGGCGTCTCTGGGAAAGAGTGGTTTCCAGTCATCCATGGCCTTTTCGTTGCTGCAAATAAAGACACGATTCTTGCCATTCAATTCTCCGAAATCCCTGAAATCCTCCGGATCATTTATTTAATGGTCACGTACGCTCCCGGGCAGCTCACGCTGCAGCTCTCCGTCTCCATCGGCTTCGGTCCCTACAACCATGACGTTTATTTATTGTCTTGATCCTTTCCTATTACTTATTGTCAAAAATATTCTCCTACCGGGCATTCCTTGTCTGGAAGAGTCGCTATCGTCCGAGAGAACTCGAGGAATATCTTGCATTTTACGTCTCGGCTTCGCACTCCTAATTAGTATCATGACAACTTTACAAGGTTATCCCATGACGTTATTTCTATAGGATAATAAAGATTAAAATGTTGTAACCTTGACCACAAGAGGCTCCAGGTTGCTCAATTTGGCAGACGCTCCACTCGTCGGCGACGAAACTACAATAATGACAGATAATGATTATCCGACAAGTGACAAAATAAATAAATAAATAGAATGTGTGCGGATGTGCGGTGATGATGGTGCTTCAATAATTTAGAGTATTACTTACGAGAGAAATAACCAGCCAGAAAAAAAATACACTCTAACTTTGCTATAAAGTGGAACAACCGCATGTAAATCATGTAATCATGTAATGAATCATGTAATCATATTTATTGACATTCTTACGTACGTCGGTTCCGAAGCAATCGTGTTTTGTCCAAAATTATTATTATTGTCCAGGGGAGGATACGGCTGCAACAACATTTAATACCATATTAATGATACAACCTCATGTCAATGTTTCCATGGAAACGAATCATGCTATTTATACCTGAATTAACGGAAGAGTGTGTTCCTGAGGGAAATCTGCAACAAAGATGATAAGCATTATTACTACTTGACCTAACCTAAGTTAACATTAGTTAATTATTAATAGTTAGATGACCTTCGAGATGGGGGTCGTCGTCGTTGGGTGGGGAAGTGGGGTACACGAGGTAGTTGCTGATCATGTTGCTGCGGTATTGGTACTTGGGCTGCGTCGTGGTCAGGGGACTCTGCGTGCTGCTAATCTCTAGTCTCATCGTCGTCTTCCTCCGCCCGGGCTTTTTCGCCGTCGACGGAGTTGACACTTTCGTAGCCACGATCGTCACTGTCGGTGCAAACGACTTGGACGTCGACGTGATTGTCGTTGTTGTCGTACTCATCGTCGTCGTCGTTGACGTCGACGGACAAATCATTTCCGAACACGGCTTCGTGTCCGATGGCTTCTGTTTCAAGTTGCAGTTCATCCCCGGCTCGTTCGTCGCCTAACAACAATCTCCATGTCAACAATTAAATAAATAAATAATTAAATAAATAAATACCGTTCTGCACGTGACACTCCGAGTTTTGTATCCCTTTCCACAGGAAGTAGAACACTAGGAATATTAATAATCATATATACTCTATATTATATACTCTATACATGTATGTATATAGCAGATTGAGTCGGCTGCGGAGAAATCAATAATAACTGGAACACAACTTACAGCAGACCAAGGTCCCGGATACCAGATCGGACACGGCTCCAGAAAACATTGACCTAAACATTTCATATTTATATAACTTGAATTAATTAAACTTAAGTTTTGGCGTTTTTTTAGTTATGCTTGGAAAAGATGCGTAATTATTTAAATTTGGTTGCCATATGAACATAAAGTTGTACGTGTGAGATTGTGTGGGAGAGACTGTAGTAGTTACCTTGGGCAGGTGGTCGGTGAGCGTGATGGCAGAACTTGTCCAAAACCTGCAAAGTGTCAGGTTATAAATAATAACACAAAAATGTTAAAGACTATTCAGGTCAGGAATTAAAAAAGAGAAAGACCCACTGCCCTATATAACTATACCTATCCATGTATTATATACCCATATACCTATCCATGTATTATATATACCTATCTATGTTATACGCATACACGAGTTATTTATTCATGGAAACATTTTTCATCGTTAATGCTTGTTGGAGAGGCTGTGGACTAAATGCCGTAAGAAAGAACAACAGAGAAGAAGAGAAAGTTGTGCGGGCACAAATCGATTTCTTTCTTTTCTCTTTCTCTCTCTCTCTCTCGACGACTTTAAAACGCTCTCTCTATCTCTTTTTAACTCGGTTATGCAAAACGTCAACTAAAGATGTAATTCTCTCGTCAATTGGACTCTCCCCATTGCGGATCGTTGCGGCAAACCATTTCCGCTCTCTCCCTCCTCTTCCGGTCGGAGGAGACGACAAGAATTATAATTCTCTACGCTCCGCAGTCCGGATTTTACGGTATTCAATTACCGCCACTTTGGATCCGTTCTTCTCTTGTGCACAAAATACTTTTCGCTGCTGCAGACCCGCATCGCAAGTCGTCGAGCACGGCGTCCACTCACTAACAACAACAACAACAATGTCCATCAACAACAACAATGTCCATCAACAACAACAAACTTGCTTCCTCACCTAAACGTCCACCTACACACAAACAGACAAATTATCACTCTGCCCCTACAACCACATAGTACCAAGATGTCTTGATTGTTTCCATGGCTAGGTGACGACATGCTCCACAAATGCCATGGAAACAATCAATGGATAATACAATGGAAAAGGACTGACTCGGGTTCGCAGGGTTTGAGGGCACAGTTGAGAGTTCGCGAGGGCTTCTGCCCGCTACTGCAGAGGAATTGGTCTACTTTGTCGTTCGTCACGCTGTTTTTGCAAATCACTTTCACCGACTGATGCCCTAGTAACCATTGTTTATTTATTTATATTGTTTATTTCTTATTTGCTACTATGGTTACCTCCTCCGCAGGTGACGGTGACCCCTGACTTGTCCGTACATGGTCCATTCGGAATCACTTCCCATCGGTAAATGGGAGTACTGCAACTACTTCCGTTGCCTCCACAAACACCGCACTCGTCCTTAAACATGAACTACGTCACTCACTACTCGAAATATATACTTAACCATATACTCACCACTTTTTTGGGGGAACCTGAAAAGACAACCAACAATTAAATAAAACTCTACTACAAAGGGTTAATTAATGTATTTATTACCAATCTTCAAGTCGCAGCCGACGGACTGTAAACAAAAAGAAATCAATAAGTCATAAATCAATTAATAACGTGCACGTGCTTAAGAGACTCACTTCGCACTTTCCGTCGACGCAGACCGACAGAGACGTCGCTTTGCATTTCGTTCCGTCTCTAATTTTTGGCGTTTTTTTGGCCTTGATGTCGGTACCGACAACTTTGCAAATGAGAGTGCAGGGATTGTCGGGGTCCTCCACCGCCTCCCACACCAGCGTCCAGTCTTTGTCAAAGTTGTTGGCCTTGCACTGCTCACTCCGGAAGTCCCGGTAGTCACTGCACGGCTAAAAACATTCATTATACTCAACTGCAGCCACATCCGCATTCTGCTATTCACTCATCAGTCACTCATCAGTCACTCATCAGTATCAGTCACTCATCAGTATCAGTCACTCATCAGTATCAGTCACTCATCAGTATCAGTCACTCATCAGTATCAGTCACTCATCAGTATCAGTCACTCATCAGTATCAGTCACTCATCAGTATCAGTCACTCATCAGAGTAAATGTCGTGACCTTGTCAGAGTACTAGTCCAAGCACCTTGAGTATAATATTATTGTTTATTTACCTGCATGCTGCACATTTTGCGACGGATGGAGACTCCGTGGCAACCGCGAGCTGCGATGCATTTGCTACATATAAAGATTAAAATGTATCCCTGTCAAAATTACTTGAACTAGATTCTTACCGGAATTGTGACGTCACACCTGAAACAGAAACAGTTAGTTTAATTGCAATTAACACAATAGTTAAGTTGTAGTGATTACCTCCTCCGCAAGTCCTGAAAAGTGAACAAGAATAGATTAGTTGGTGGTAGAGACGTTTTCAAGACAATGTAGTACCTGCTGCAAGGGGACCAGTCACTCCAAGAACTCCAAATCTCCTCCGTGTCGAAATTAGCTGCCGTTACGTCCATCTGAAAGAGTAAATAGTGGTGGAGGCTGCTGCGATTGACGTAATCCTCAGGCGTAATAAAAAAGAAATCGATCGGAGAGAGATGAGAAATGATTTGATGGGGCTACTCGAGATAGTAATTATGTCTGCAGTAGTACAGCCTAGTAGTATTATGTACATGTAAATCAGACATTTAAGAGACAAACAACGCATTGCAGAATTTAAATCAAAACAGCATCTCCAGAGGATTGCCCACAACGTCCGTCATTTCATTTCACCCGATCGATATCTCTATTATTCCACTCTACTCTGTCTCCACGACAACCAAATATCTATTTATTATTATTATTATTTTATACTTACGACGACCGAGAGAAGCGACAGCAACAAAACTTTGTTCGTAGCCATCCTTCCTTTGCCCCACACCAACATTCTTCAAAGGCACTTTCTCTCCTTCCTCTTCGACCACAAACACCTCCGTACTGCACCAACACTCGACGCCAACTGAACACTCTTGTCTCCTCGCTCTACTCTAATACTCTAATGCTGGACTACGTACTAGACTATATAATATATCTCTATAATATATATGCTATATGCTATATGCATAGGAATGAATCGACTTGGAGTATTTTGAAACATTTATTTAATCGGGCAGGAGAAAGAAATAAAAAAAAGTAATAAAAATAAAAAGTGATGATGATATTTATAAGCACCAGGCCAAGTTGATATCCTCCGAAGACGACGACGACGACGACTCTCTACTTTCTATTTGTAAAAATACGACGACCACCTCCAACAAGTACCAAAACACATCCTCAACGCCCTCTCCCCCAACAAGACCGGGAACGACACACTCTCTTCACCGCTGGGCGACTCTGCCCGCCACACGCAGACCCAGCGGGCAACCCGCTACCACTCCACTTGCACTGCAATACCCGGGTACGTATCCCCAAAGACCCGCACCGCGACGAACACTGTCAAAATGTCAAAAACTATCATCTCATCTACACTTAATTACTATAAAACACTTTTCTTACTTTACTCCACCGAGTGGCAATCCACTTGCCCACACATTCGCCCGAGTAACATTCCTCCTTGTCCACCGGTCGTCCCTCCCCCTCCCCCTCCTCCTCCTCCTCCTTCCCCTCACACTCGCTCTCTTGTGCCCGACTACCATTGCCAAATGAACAGACAACCGACCGCGTACGCAAAGCTGCAAAATTATATTATACTAGTTGAATCCTAGCACACAAAATGTGCTAGAAAATGTTGCAATCAGTAAATTTCTAGCGACTGCGCATTGGCCCGAATTTCACTAATTAATTACAAAATATTACGGACATAGAAACATACAAACATTTATTCAAGAATAATGAAAGAATCCCATGCGCATGCCCCACTTTATGCTTATGTAGAGTAAAGATTATTATCATGGTAACACGACAAGGTAAACCCAAATAAATTAAAAAGGGTTGTCATAGTAACACAAAAAGTAAACAAGTGATTGATTGCAATTGTAAAAGTAGTACCGGAATTCCAGTTGAAACAAAAGTGGGACAAACAAGAAGACCAAGTGCCAACTTTCCATGAGGGCGATCTGGCACAGCTAACATTCCCTTTGCAATGCGTTGAGACGTTGTGATAATCCGCAGAGTCCAAAGAAGCCACTTTTTTCTTTCTTCTCTCTCCCCAACTCGAACCATTCTCCTAGACATCAATCCATTTCATATCAAATGCCTTTTCTAAATTTAACAAAAATTAATGGACACAAACAATGCATGTTGAGTAACCAAGGGGATATTACTTACAGTAAATTGGGTATTGGAAATCATTGCCAAGTGGAAAAACAAATTGGTAATAATGAAACCAAGATGAATCGAACGTTATAGAGGGGGAGAGACTGACTGTCATAGTGGCTGGTATGAATGAGAATAAACTGTGGTAACAGGTGTACAGCAGGAATCGGGGGTGAAAAAAAATGGAACGAACCAAGGGGAAATATTGGGGTTACAAGTGAAAACAAGTGATTGGAACTCAAAAATATTGTATACCCAATTCCCCAGACTGGGGATGCAACCGATTTGGCCCATTAGCATTAACTGTGTTTTCACCTTGTCTTTCAAAATCCGAAGACAGAATTCAAAAATATTCCTTCGTTCAAAAGTTATCGTACAAACGATTAATGCATACCAAGGTTCCTATAGAAACGACCTCTGGGGGATGAGGTTAGCCCAAGGCGGGCTAGGTTAGCCAGAGCGGGAGTAAAAAAGTTAAAAGGTCACTTTTTTTACCTCTATGTTCACCAGCCTGGAATCGCCATGGTAGTCGGTAATGGCTTTATCCTATCCAAGGAGCATGGACGTTGTCATGGTATAGAATCCTATCCAAGCAATGGAGGGGTTAAAGTAAGACAGTGGTTGCAGAGGTGGAGGTGGAGGAGGGAGGTGGAGGGGGAGGAGTGAGGTTGAGGGGGAGGAGTGAGGTGGAGGTGGAGGAGTGAGGTGGAGGATTGAGGTGGAGGAGTGAGGTGGAGGAGGAGGTGGAGTGAGGCGAGGAGGTGGAGGAGGAGGTGGAGGTAAAAATGTAGGATTTTTTTCTCCTCACCCACTAATCCACTTTTCTCTCTCTCATCAGCAAAAATAGAGCGCACAAAATAATATTTAATTATATAAAACATAGTTTAGTTGACTGTAATTATATTAAACGTATGTGCTGAAATATTTATAGATAATTTATGTATAAAAGATACTTTATAATTTGACATATGATTAAGTGTGGTAGGCCTGTCTTAGCATGTCAAACCTAAACATATTTATACTATATCATAATTTAGAGTTGTCTGTTTGTATCTTTGTCCATCGCTATTAGAGCATGTTGAATCCCTGTTAATGGCCCTGCGAAGAACCCTATTCATTTTGGTTCATATCGATAAATAAGTTGCTGAGATATCGCGCGCTCACTTTAGTCATTTTGTTTTTAATTTGATAGTCAAAGCATTAAAAAAGGCGTTAAAAAGTTCAATTTCGTTTCCTATAAATTTTAGGTTAGTATTATAAAATATTTAATACCGTTTCTAACGGATTTAAGATTTCGAAGTAAAGCAAATACAACAGAAATGTACTGCTTAAAGCAAAGAAATTAATCTATTTTCCATTTCCTCTGATTTTTAGAGTCAGCATTAACCGATTTATATCTTCTTTTAATTTTCATAGTTAGTTTTAATCAATTTTGATTTTATGTAGATTTTGATAGTTAGTATTATTCAGTTTCAATTTTCTGTAGATTTATTCAACATTAACCTATTTTGAATTTCTATTGATTTTAATAGTCAACATTAATCTATTTTGATTTTATGTTGATTTTAATAGTCAATATTAATCTATTTTGATTTTCTGTTGATTTTACTAGTCAATATTATTCTATTTAAATCAAAATAGATTAATATTGAACTAATTTGAATAACAATTTACTAATCAAAATAAATGTATTTCTATTACTGTTCCACCAAAAAATGTGTACACGGTCCCCTTTGATCAGGCGAGCTTCTGTTACGGCTTGCCGTAGGTTTTATTTTATGTTGACTTTTCGAATGATATAGTTTCGCTTTGATTGCGTTATAATTTTATTAGTTAAAGATCACGTCAGTTCTTCGCAGGGCCATTAACAGGGATTCAACATGCTCTAATAGCGATGGACGAAGATACAAACAGACAACTCTGAATTATGATATAGTATAAATATGTTTAGGTTTGACATGCTAAGACAGGCCTACCACACTTAATCATATGTCAAATTATAAAGTATCTTTTATACATAAATTATCTATAAATATTTCAGCACATACGTTTAATATAATTACAGTCAACTAAACTATGTTTTATATAATTAAATATTATTTTGTGCGCTCTATTTTTGCTGAGGAGAGAGAAAAGTGGATTAGTGGGTGAGGAGAAAAAAATCCTACATTTTTACCTCCACCTCCTCCTCCACCTCCTCGCCTCACTCCACCTCCTCCTCCACCTCACTCCTCAACCTCCACCTCACTCCTCCCCCTCCACCTCACTCCTCCCCCTCCACCTCACTCCTCCCTCTCCACCTCCCTCCTCCACCTCCACCTCTGCAACCACTGTCTTACTTTAACCGGAGGACAAATTATAGGATTTGCCCGCAAGAGGTGAAAAAAGTGAGTTTGTAAATTGCAAACTCCCGGACTGACCAACCTCCTACCACAGAAGTATAGTTTCTATAGAAACCTTGGGTAGACACACAGACAGACCGAAAAACCATTGAAAAACGGGTATGACAGAGAATATATTTTTGACCTAGGAGGGGGGTTACTGTAGCCTATTTAGTTGTATCCAAGGCAAATAGACTGATTCCCGCCCCCGCCTCCCCTCTTCACTGCATCAGGTTACTGTAGCTTATGAATTTAGTTGTATCCCCACCAAACCCGACTTTGTGTGATGAATAAAACGAAGGTTACATCGATTTTTAGAATTTTTTAAATTTTACAAAACCCTCCCCCTGTCAGGGATAGTCAAATTCAGTTTACGTAGATACAGTGAATAGTAGTAGTATAGTGTAGTATTCTTTCAAATCCCTATCATTACGTGTCTTACGTCCACTCACTCTACTTTGGCATAGTAATAAACAAGGTGACTGAATCCCGTCGCCTAGTACTATTTCAAAGGATTTGAATTACTAGGTGCAACCATTGGGTGCAACCACAACACCAACCTATCATTCCCCTGACGGGGGTTGGGGGGCAGAGCCCCCCATAAAACCAAATTTTGATATCATTCGATAGAGTATTTTATTAATGATTGTGAGAATAAATGATAGTACACATTTTACGGATTCCAGCAATGGGAAAAAATTCTAGGGATTGAAAATAATTTTAGAAATAGGGAAATATTCCAGGGATAGAAAATATTGTTTTGCGTATAACAGACCTAAAATATTCTTACTTCACTTAGAATATTTTACCTAACTTTCAATATAGCGCTACATTACATATAAACTATTTATAAACAATGAAAACTACAAAATAAAAATATTAAAAGGTAAAAACCTTAAAAAACTCATTGGGAGACGCAAGAAAAACCAGAAAACAAGGAAAAGTAGTTTCTGGATAATTTAAATAGGGCGTAATTTAATAAACATGTATGCCCCAGTCTCCCGGTTGAAATTCAAAATAGTCTTTTCACGATATTGAAAATTCTTCAAAAAATTCAACTGATTCAAGAAGGTTCTTCTGAAATGATGTAAAAAATTAGAAAAATGCAAGACTGTATAAAAAAATGTACATTTTTTACTAAAATATATTTTTAAATATATATATTTTGTGACATAAAAATATTTTTAAATCGTAGTTGCAAATTCTGAAAACAATCTAGATAGCACCAAAGACAATTTAGCCTTGTACAACCAGTTAATTGTTTTTCAGCAAATAAGAACATTATTGTCATCAGTTCTACTAATAACACTATACGATACTCCCTTACCCTATATCTCATTGTCTCCACCTTGTAATTAGTGGATGTGGGGCCAAGGAGACTTATGGCACCTTGATAACAACCAAATGATAACACTCATCCCACTCATTCATATTACTACTACTCCCCATCTAAAAGAATTTTCCTCCGATCTGCCAATGAAAGAATTACTACTATAGTAAAATTTTAAAATAACGTGTATACTACTGGATTTTTCATGGTCTCTCTTGATTTTTATTCGTTGGTTTAGGTAGGCTACCACATATTATTATTATTATTTTTATCTACGATTTAAAAGCAATTTCAACCGGTAGACTGGGGCATACATGTTTATTAAATTACACCCTATTTAAATTATCCATAAACTACTTTTCCTTGTTTTCTGGTTTTCATTGCGTCTCCCAATGAGTTTTTTAAGGTTTTTACCTTTTAATATTTTTATTTTGTAGTTTTCATTGTTTATAAATAGTTTATAAATAAAATAATTTTGTTATAGCAAGTTTTAAGTTTTATTATGAAACTATCAACAATATTGATTTATTTTCTTTTGCATCCCATGTCATTAAAAGTCTGTTTTTCTTTCTACTTTATTGATAGTATTCGTATACAGAGAAAATGTACTTGTTCGAATACAGATTATACAATGTCGGTAACCAATATAACTGAAACCACTCCTTGGATTGTATTTTACTGTATTTATGGACACCGCTATACATAAGCCCTATAGTCCAGTTACTTATGCACATCTCTGTAGTAATAAACCATTGTAACGGAATAATTAGCTTACGAGATACTATAGGTTGCGATGCCGCGCTCTGGTTGTCAATTAGTTTTTAATCCACGAGAACTGTATGAAATAACGAAATAATATTTCAAGTCGAACACACATGTAGATAATGCGCAACAATGAATATAACAGGTAAAAACCTGGAAAAATATACGGTGAGAAGGCCAGAAAAAGTCAATTTAGATACCAATATATAATTAAAGCTCGTAATTTTACAATTTTCTTTAAAAAAATCTCCCCGTGCGTTTACTGCTAATTCACTTGCAACTAACTTCTTTAAAAAACAAAGCATTTTATAGGGAAAACCCAATAGCAATTCAATTAACTCCTGAAGTGGGGATGGAAAATATTTTAGAAAAAGGGAACACCAGTTAAAGTTGCAATTTAGTGTTCTATTGGAACACCTTTGCAATCGTACATACAAAATAGTATTCGCTAAGTAATTGTAACGACTCCAAGTTATTTTCTGAAAATCGAAACCAGTTTAAATTGTTGTATCCATAGTAATTAAGCAACAATTAAGAGTATAAATCTTTCCATGTCAACAACATTTAGCAGTAAAATATATTTAGATATGGCTGCGTTACAATCGTCAATTAAATGTCCAAAATGCAATAAAAATGTTGTTAATGTGAAGAAATCGCCACAATGTACAAAGTAACTGTAAAATAAGAATGTTCTGCTTTTTGTACGGAAAAGTTTTTTGTCTTGAAATATTTTAGGATCTTCGTGTTTCAATATTTACATTTCCATAAAATTTATATTTGGAGTTATTAGCACGTAAAGTCTAGTTGATACTACATAGTCTAGTGTGTATCTAGTGTTTTTGGCAAGTTGTATGGTTGTTGCAAGGTAATTAACTGTAAACGCACAGGGAGATTTTTTTGAAGAAAATTGTAAAATTACGAGCTTTAATTATTTTGGCATCAAAATTATACCTTGTCTTCGAGTTTATCTGGCCTTCTCCCCGTATATTTCTCCAGGTTTTTAACCTGTAATTTTTATTTTATAGTTTTTCTTGATATATCTGGTTATAATTATAACTATCATATAACCACGAACACAAAAAATTTTAACTAGATTATGAATATTTAGAAATTATTTATATAGGTGCCTATCATGGTTGTAAAAATTGATTATAAAACAAGTTACAAGTAAAACATTATTCGGAGTCTTCGCAAATTTTTGTAACTATTGGAATGGTAATGTAATGTACAATATTCGAGTAAACTTCTACTAATCAACATGACCCCATTTCCTAAATATTGTTCATCCCTGCCTAGTTTATAATGTAAATTTTACATCTATGGAAAAATGATAAATATTGTCATTTGAGCTACATTTCTTAAAGTTTGATTTTTTCGCAAAATTATTAATAATATATTATGTATGTCATAAGATAATTTTAATTTTTATTGGGGGCTGCCGCCCCTAAACCCCCGCTTTAGGTGAGATGAATAGTTCGTATTTTTTCAGTTAGTAAAATCCATCACTAGCCAGGAAAGTTTAAATGTTTGTATTAGTAGTATTGAGCATGCCTATTACAATTTGTCATTTTCTATGCTTGGAATCGCACTCAATGCTAACTTTTTTCCTTCCCTGAAATTTCCCTTATTCTAAATTTTTTACAACCCTTGTCAGTGCCCTCGAGTTTAATTTATTTTCCATCCCTGGAATTGTTCTTGGTACTCCGTATTTGCGCTGGGATGTGAATGTGACTGGGATTATTTAGAATGAGAATACTACGTAAGTAACAGGAATAATGTATCTTTAAATCCGACATTATTATCATTATTGAGATGATGCCTGCCAATGCCAATTCAGTGCACTCAGTACTCCGTATCTACGGAGAATGGATTAGGAAAGGGAACTTTTCAATTTGTGTGGTATTCCTAGTCCATAGTCCATCCTATCCATCCAATTGACTTTGATGCATTGTAACAAGTCCCCAAGGAGATACCAAACAATTTCAAAAATCATTCTTCCGGTTCCTACGGCTAAAGTTGAAACCGGACAGTTGATTTCAAATTAATGCACAACCCGCAGAAGAATTCTCTACGCTGTCATACATGCCATGTTTTACAGAAGCTGGTAGTTTACGAGCAATTCCAGTTGACAAAATTTGAACCAGTAGTTAACTGCATACTAGTGGTGAAACCACACACATTGCCCTTCGGGCAATGCGCTGCCTGCTTTGCAGTTTCTCCCCGTATAAAAATACATTAGGGTTGTTATATTCAAAATTTGTTTTTATCTGGAATATTTCCTTATTTCTAAAATTGTTTTGCATTTCTGGAATATTTTCCCATTTCTAAAATTATTTTGCATCCCTGGAATATTTTCCCACTTTTAAAATTATTTTGCATTCCTGGAATATTTCCCCATTTCTAAAATTATTTTGCATCCCTGGAATATTTTCCCACTTTTAAAATTATTTTGCATTCCTGGAATATTTCCCCATTTCTAAAATTATTTTGCATCCCTGGAATATTTTCCCACTTTTAAAATTATTTTGTATCCCTGGAATATTTTCCCATTTCTAAAATTATTTTCCATCCCTGGAATATTTTCCCACTTTTAAAATTATTTTGTATCCCTGGAATATTTTCCCATTTCTAAAATTATTTTGCATCCCTGGAATATTTTCCCACTTTTAAAATTATTTTGTATCCCTGGAATATTTTCCCATTTCTAAAATTATTTTGCATCCCTGGAATATTTTCCCACTTTTAAAATTATTTTGTATCCCTGGAATATTTCCCCATTTCTAAAATTATTTTGCATCCCTGGAATATTTTCCCACTTTAAAAATTATTTTGTATCCCTGGAATATTTCCCCATTTCTAAAATTATTTTGCATCCCTGGAATATTTTCCCACTTTTAAAATTATTTTGTATCCCTGGAATATTTCCCCATTTCTAAAATTATTTTGCATCCCTGGAATATTTTCCCACTTTTAAAATTATTTTGCATCCCTGGAATATTTTCCCATTTCTAAAATTATTTTGCATCCCTGGAATATTTTCCCACTTTTAAAATTATTTTGTATCCCTGGAATATTTTCCCACTTTTAAAATTATTTTGTATCCCTGGAATATTTCCCCATTTCTAAAATTATTTTCCCTCCCTGGAATATTTCCTTATTTCAAAAATTATTTTTCATCCCTGGAATATTTCCTTATTTCTAAAACTGGTTTCATCCCTGGAATTTTCGCGCATGCACGGTACTCACTCTGGGTTCTTTATTTTGTTACCGAAAATGAGCGCTTTCCATGAATATTTATCATATTACAAAATTGTCAGGGATAAGTGGCACTTTAATATTGTTCTCCCTGAAAGGGTACTACCCTATTACAGAAACATTTAAAAGTGAGACTCCTCGGAACTTAGTTGCTATTGATACGAAAATTTAACACGCGTTTAGATAGTCAATTTTCAAAAATAAACAAACTTGGAGTCTCACTTTTAAATGTTTCTGCACAGTATTTTGATCCCCATGGCTACTCCCCCACATGTGGGGGAGTAACCATGGGGATCAAAATACTGTGTGTTTCTGTAATACGTTCCTTATACTCAGTCCCCTTAGTGATAGCTACCCTACTGATTGAGTCAATTAATTGTAGCTTTATTCTCTACACTGGTCACAGCTATAGCAACGTGATAAAGTCAGACGGTACCAAGGAGCTTGGACATTGTCATGGTGTAGTAGTACCCTCGTCCGCATCAGGTGGGCTCAGTAGAAGGAGAATGTTTCAACATTTATATGGGATGTCCCAACGCGAGTCACATGACTCCTTTTTTCATTCTTTCGAAATCGAGTCTTGAATGCTGGGGGCTACTAGATTAACCGTCCAAACTCCTTGGGTTATTGTTATTTGCAAGATGCCTCCATTACAAGGTGAAGACAGAGGGATATTCCCCGAGTTTGCACCCAATTTGAATTCTACCTATACTGCCACAGAGAAGTAAACACCCAAGCCGAAAGTAACCATGGTTATTTGGTTTGGGTGCCTACCTCTCTGTGGTAGAAAGTAAATACGGATTGGGTGCAAAAATCCGGGAAACCCCCTCTATTGGTTCACCTTGTAATGGAGTTGATATTAAACAATTGCGTTACTATAGAGTGACAAATTCGAGGCATCTTGGTTATTTGGTTTCGTCATCCCTATGGATACGGCCGAAATATAGGACAGTAATCGACAGTTGGAACTGGAATATTCCTAGTGTAATCCATGGTTACGTGAACCAGGTCCAAAGATGACATAATTTTCAGAGTTGAAATATTTCAAGTGAAAGCGAAAGAAAGTAAAAAGTTTACGTTGATGAGGAGAGCCAAGAGAAAGAGAAAGAGCGAAAGAAGGAGGTTGCTGCGAGAACAAGAGCAAGAAGAAGAAGTTGAGCCGGTGAATATCTTGGAGTTTGGAGTGATCATTTCATCCCACATGGGCACCGACACTCCCGGCTTACAACAGAACATCCGTTAACACCATCCACTAAACAATACCAAAAGACTGACTCACCTGCTGGTCGGCAAACAAAGTGCTCATCTCCTTGTCACGCTCTGTACACGTATTATGACATCTCAATTAGTAATGTAATTACTATTATTAATTCATTAAATAAATTCTTTCTCACCGTAGGGACGGACCATGAGGGTCAAGTTGGAGATGGCCTGGCCACTCTCTGTCAATCAAATCAATCCATCAATGCATATCCTCAATCAATCAGTTATTATAAATACTATTATAGTACGTAGTAGGCAGGTGTAGACGCCGCTGTCACTGAACGTCGTGTTGACTATTTTCAGGTTGTTGTTGAGGACGTGCACCTTTCCGTTTTTGGAAGACACAAACTCGTGGCCCTTCATCCACACCACGCCCACAGCACTCTTTTTGCCTAAAGTGTAGGTATAAGGTATTAGTTATAAGGTATTAGGTATAAGGTATTAGTTATAAGGTTTATTTAATAACCGGGGCAACGGAGTTTGAGGGCGAGTCCGTTAAAGACGGTGGCATGTCCGCGAAGGGTGAGGGCGAGGTTGGGTTTGAAGTGGTCCATGACAAAGAGGAGTTGGTTGTCCTGGCAATAATAATGAGTTGGATTATCCGAGTGATTATGTCGGATCAGACGAGTCTAAAAGCGCCATGCATAAATGACGAGTGAGGCAATTAAACATGCAGCATCTGCTCTCGCGTCCGTTGGGGCCTCTCTATCCCACTTCCTCCTCCTGCTTCGTGACGGACAGACGAGGAATAAGTCGTCGCTCCCGTCCAAACTCTCTGACTTTTATAGTCTCACTCCACTCTCATGTTTTTATATTTATGTCAAAACTTGTGATCTGCATTCCATCTCATCTCTCCATCCAAAACTTTCAAACTGCTTTATGGCCATACCTATCCATATACTAATATACCTAATACCTGTTATACATATACCTATACCTATCCATGTTATATATCTTAATGGCCTCTCTCTCTCCTTCCCTAAGCTAAAAGTAATGACAAAGAAAGTCTGTGATTGGAATTGGATGTTGAGTGTTTGAGTCTTTCCCCTCTCTTGCAATTTATAGGCAAACTCCCTCCCCCCTCCCCCTCCTCCTCCCTCCTCCTCCCCCTCCACAAATCTCTTATTATTATTATTGTTGTTGCTATAACTATATTCACCTTCCGACCGGCGCAGGGCTTTTTATTGCACACTCGGAGGTCCAGCGGTCTTGGCAAGGTGCAGTGCCCGTCTCCGTTCGGCCACTCGACCGTCTGACCCAGAGCAATCACCTGCTTGCAATACACTTTACGACGACGGTAGCCACCACCACAACTCTTGTCACACTATCATTCAAATACCTATTAGCATACATAACACCTTTTACACCATTTTCACTCACCCGACTCCACGTAGAGTCTGCTTCCCAGTACGGAGGACAATTCACTACAAACAACAGACAACAAAATTACCATACCTATCCATGTAAATACTGTACCTGTCCATGTATTAATTGCACAGTTACATTTCCATGTATTAATTGCACAGTTACATTTCCATGTATTAATTGCACAGTTACATTTCCATGTATTAATTTCCATGTAAATAGTATTACCGGTATTGCAGAGTTTTTCTGTTCTGGGGGCGGGTTGAGGGCAGATGGAGGAAGGGACCACGACCGTGTTGCCCCTCGTCACTAAATTTAAATGTTAATGGTCAGTGTCATTGCCATTCCTCTACTTATTCCTTACTTACCTTCGTGGATGCAGCTCACCTAGTACAAATCAAAAAGTCACAAACAGAATAAACACAATAAACATACATAAACATACAGGGTCTATGAATACTTACTTCTCGCACAGAAATGCCTCCTCCACAAGACTTGCTGCAATTCCTACAAACAACAAACTTTTAACTCGATCCAATCTTTCAATCATCCGTTAAAACTTACCCAAATTCAGAGACATTCCATCTCGGCGGACAAGAGAAATCGTTGCACGTTCGAGTCGTTGCCACGTCCGGCTGAAAAATATACAAAGCGACAACATAAATAAATAAAAAACATAAAAAACTAGATGGAGGGTGTAGAAAATACATTTTCAAAAACGTCTATTGACCATGGCAACGCAAAAGTGGGTTCGAGTAAGGCAATGGTTTGTTTTAATTTTTCATGAGGCGGTTTATAAAATGTGCAAGGACCACGTAATGTTATGACCGTATGGGTATGGGTATGGGTTGGATGGTTTAGTACCTGTGGTTTGTCCATGCAAAGAACGGGCGTCGCAATTCGCTGGTCGTAGTCCCTTACGCACTGGATCATGGCTTCTTGAATGCCTATGTTTAGTAGATATGATGATTGTGAGTTGGAGTGAGTGAGTATTGCATTGTGTTTGTATATATTGTACTCACCACCGAGACAAGAAGCGGAGCAGGGGCTGTAACCGAGTACTCTCCAAGAAAAGCTCATATCGCTCATGGAAATTCCTGGTGGCAAGCCAGCAGAGATTGTCTTTCTGTAGGTCCCCGAAGAAGCGTCCGAGTCTGCCAAAGCCGCGTGTTCCGAATCCCCCAACGCCCATCTCAAACAAACAATTTATTTTCATTTTTCTATTGCCAAGGAGATTTTTTATACATTTATTTATTTACTTTTCCTCTTCCTCCGGACAAGTCGAGAAGCAGGGCTGCGTGCTGCTCGGCTTGGCTCCCGGGCACTCCTTGTCGGGCAACGTAGCTATGGTCCTTGAGAACTCGAGGAAGATCTTGCACGACACGTTTCTGGAGCGGATGGCGTGTGGGCAAGTGTCGCTGCAGGGACCCCACTCCTCCGCCACGAATCTGAATAAATAGGACCATAAAGAGGATTTACACATGCAAATCACAACAAATACAAATCCCGTATTAAATAGAATTACGTCGGTTCGGCAGGCTCCGCATTGGCATCCACCAACAACGCATTCTCCTCCGTCACCATCGTTACTCCTCTCTCCCCCGCCCCCTCCATCTCCTCTAAAATAATAACAAATAAATAAACTCGTCAAATGGAGATAAATGAAGGATAATAATAAAGACAAACGTTGAATCTCTATTCCTTGTTCTTCTTGAGGAATATTAGTACAGTTCTTGTCCACCAAACAAGACATCCTCTCGCTCGGTTGCAGCCTCTTGTCACAAGTCCAGCTAGGCAGATTCATAAAGTCACGGCAGACCACGTTCCGAGTTTTCCAGCCCTTGCCCGCACAATTCCCAGAGCACTGTTTTACAATCAAATCTCAATTGGCCCCTTTGTCTTTGTTTGCCCCCTGCGGGTGTGGATGATAATGCCCGTGTGGATGATAATGCCCGGGTATTATTATTATTACTGTTATTAGTGTACGTGACTCACGGGGGACCATTGTCCAACGTGCCAGTGGGAGCAGGGCGGTTGTTTCTCGCAGGGCTCTTTTTCATTTGGTTTTGAGAGATGTAAACAGAACTTGTCTGGGACCTGCGAAAGAGATTCCTCCGGAGTTAGTTGCAAATGACGGGTATTTGAGAGTTTCTCTGGTTACAAAGCCAACTCACGTAGACGGCAGACAGACAAAGAAAAGAGAGAGATGGAGTATAATTAAATCAGACAGCCGATCGATCTGCAGCCGACCACCATTGTCAAATGGCCCCAAAAATATTCATAAAATTCTTCAACAGCCCCCGGCGGGTGACTCTCTCCAGGGGCAACCCAAGATAATCGACTCACTCACTTTCTCTCCCTCCTCCATCTCCTCCATCCACTTCACTCCCAATTGCCAACAAATCATTCAACCAACTCACCTCAATTCCTCCACTCTTGTTCTTGTCGTGCCGACACCAAACTTTTCGCATCTTCATCCCTGAACTTCCGCACGAACGCGAACACGAGCTCCACTCTCCCGTCTCCCACCAATTAACACAAACACATAATCTCCATGCCAACTGTAAACTTATCTATTATTACTTATATTATTATGTACTTACTTGGGTGGGCAGGGGTGGGGGTTGCAGGTCACGTGGGTGGGTCGGTAGGGTTTGGTGTGGGGGTTGCAGTGCAAATGTTGTACTTGGCCATGTCCGTCGTTGCAGACCACGTGGACTCTTTGGACTAGAAAACAAGTGTCAATCAGTGTTTAAGTAGAGCTGACAGCCCGTCTGTCTCTTTCCCCCAACCGACGGAAATACCCGCCTATTGATTTTATAATGGAATTTACAACAATACTTACGACCACCACCGCAACTGACGTCACACTCGCCCACAGCCACCACTTCCCATCGATACATGTTCTTGCAGCTACTCCCGTCTCCTCCACACACACCGCACTCTACAACAAAATAATAATAATAAATCCCATGCCAACCGACAAATATTTCCTAAACACCAACCGTCCACTTTTTTCGGAGATCCAATTTTGAGATCGCAGCCGACTGCCTGAAAACAAACAATTAAAATATCATCGTTGACTAACTTTTATTTATTTTTGGCACTCTGCCCATGTATATGCATATAATAGAGAGGGGAGAGAGAGGATGCGGCTACGGAGGAGGATAGATAGATAGATAGATAGATAGATAGGATGGATACATGGATGGAGGCTGTAATGGAGACGATGAGATAAAGAGGGAAAAGTATTCGTCTGAGTCACATCTCTTTGTACAAGTACAAGATATGTAGAGTGGATGGATACAGTCGATAAATCTGTTTTCTCTGCCGTTGCTTGGCGATAATACTCAGACGACTATATAATAATAGTTGTGCTTGTTACTATGACTATCTTATTTGTTGTACATATATACTACTTTCTCTTTTTCTTCTTTCTCCCTACCTCGCATTTCCCATTCAGACAGATCTCGAGATTTTCTCGTCCGCACCGAGTCCCGTCCGACACGCGCGGCGCCAACCTACACATAATCATGCCCAATAACTATCTCCAAGACAACGCATCTCCCCTAATTAATAATAATAATAATAATAATATTGACCTGGCCGTGACGTTGGTGCCTCGCGCAGTGCAGGTCAGGCTGCAGGGGTGCACGGGGTCCACATGGGCCATCCATTGTCCGTTGAAAGCTTTGCATTGTTCGTCTCGCCAGTCTCGTCCGCCGCCACTGCAAGGCTGTTGACACAGTCCATCGATCTCTTTCTCTCACATCAATAGTAATCATACAATATTTGCATTCACTGACCTGCATATTACACATTCGACTCCGAACTGACACTCCGTGGCAGCCACCACCCTCGCATCGTCGACGACTCTGGCTCACTCCTCCTCCACACTCCTAAATATAATATATACTAAGTATATATACATATAATACATATATATGTGTACTCAGTACTTACCCGGGTGCAGGCTGACCAGGGAGACCAATGTGACCACGTGGAGGCAGCAGCCGCAAACTGAAAACAAGAATTGTATCCACCTGGATGGTTAATGGGCAAAGTACACAGCAGATTGTTTGTTGTTGATGATGGTCTCAACGTGCCCCCTCCAATCGATTCCTCCTCCTCCACAAACTTTTAGTTTTGTGTGAGTTTGAGTTTATTCGTGTTAAGCCTCCCGACATGACAGACTTAACTAACAACTTTCTCTTCTTGGCCCAACGCCAACAACCATTTCATATTCATCCAGGTAACCAATTCCTCCACATCCGTCATCTCTCATTTCCTTTCAATTTCTTCCTGTCTCACGTCTCAACCAAAACATGACAACTATTCCAAACTACTAACACTTGACCAACAGTCTTTATACACTTCCATTCACTTTCTAAATTTATTTTTCCTCGCGTCTCCCCATCAGTTTTTACTTTTTATTGGGGGCTACCCAAGGATAGTATAGCTATGTTATTTTATCGCCAAGGGTCATTCACCCCCCAGGAGAGTAGTACGTAATTTCCATGTAAACCCCTAAAGTATGACTTCCGGTGACATCCCATGTAATCTTCCCACAAACCACACCCAATTTTCAGTTGCATAGGTCATGTCTACAGGTTGGGGGCTACCGCCCCCGAACCCCCTCTCAGGGGCACCTCACAAGGACAAGTCTTGTCATTTTCTATGCACATATTAAACTTCAAAAGAAACTAAAAATAGGTTGTGTTTGACTAATAATTAATGAACCGATATTAGGTGGGGACCAAGGCAAATAGACTGATTCCCGCCCCCTCCTCCCCCTCCCTCTCCCCCTCCCCGGCATCAGGTGGGTTCAGTAGAGGGAGGTCCCATAAGAGAGTTTGAACTTTTATATGGGACTTGCAATTTACTCCTGAAGGGTGGGTATCCATGACTACCAGAATGGGACTCCGGAATGGGACTCCGGAATGGGACTAATTTCAAAACAAAGTCCCATATAAAAGCTCAAACTCTCTTATGGGATTTTCTCTACTGAACCCACCTGATGCGGGGAAGGGGGAGGGGCGGGGAGGGATTTTCAAGATCTATAAGGGACGTTTTGTCCCTAAGTTTGTGTGAATATCTGGTTGCTATGCTGTTGGAAACGTATTAAATTATTAGAGGATAGCAAGTGGGACATGAATGTTTATAGCAGATTGATAAAGACAGGGGTAGGGGACGTTTTCCTAAACATTACACCTTAAAAACACTCATAGGGAGACGCAAGGAAAACCAGAAAACAAGAAAAAATAGTTTCTGGATAATTAAAATAGGCCGTAATTTAATAAACATGTATGTCCCGGTCTACCGGTTGAAATTGCTTTTGAATCGAAATTCCAAATAGTAGAATAAATTATAGAATAGTTTTAGTAGAATTTTAAATAACCTACAGATCCTGTCACTCCATGGGGACTATTTTCAAATCGAGGGGGACATGAAAATCGCTTCTCATTGGTGGATGAAATTTTTTATTGACCAATCAGAACGCAGCACTTCATTTCAAAATTTTATATGATTTTCAAAAAGCATTCCCAAGGGAAATATTTATTGCAACATTTGACTTCTGAGATTTATCTTAATTACTTGCTGTAAGGAGTAACTGTTGACTCAACTATTATTATGTTGACACGCAAAATAGACAGTAGACACACTACATAGGGTAAAGGGTCACTGCATAATGATTAGTCTCCCCAACGAGCTTGGACGGTTAGCGTAAAGCACTACTATACTATGGCAACGTCCATGCTCCTTGAGTCTCCCTATGGGTTTTTTAAGGCTTTTACCTTTTAATATTGGATACATCAGTCCATAGGTTGCTCACTTTATCTTCATTTTGATAGTCAAAATGAAAAATATACGGGGAGAAGGCCAAAAAAACTCGAAAACAAGATATAATTTAGATGCCAAAATATAATTAAACCTCGTAATTTTCAAACTATATGCTATATCAACAAATCTAATACATATTCACGTTTCATTTCATTTTTTTAAAATAAATAACATCCATTTCTAAAGAAAATGGATACAAATTTTGACAGGGACCTAAATTTTTTAACTTTAATCTGTACCTGCTAAATTGTTTTTATAAATCAAATTCAATTCTCTAAATTTATTTAATTGATATTTGAAACTGACGTGATCTTTAACATATACAATTATAACTCAGCCAAAACGAAGCTATATCATTTGAAAAATCGACATAAAATCAAAATTGATAATTGTTGACTAAGAATATAACAGGTAAAAACCTGGAAAAATATACGGTGAGAATGCCAGCAAAACTTAAAAACAAGGCATAATTTAGAGATTGCGGTATGACAAAAATAATGAAATTTTGCAAAAGTATTCTCCTAAATATCTACCCGTGCGTTTAAAGTTAAGTCATTTGAACTATCTTTGAACATTTGTTCTGTGACATGAGTACATGAGCCAAAACCTCAAAATTTATTTGTTTTCCAGGCCCGTCAATGTAGTTAACCTATGTACGGATGCAAAATATTTCGTAAAATGGGAATTTGTTGCCCTTATATCTTTGTACGCCTTTGTAAAATAGCATAACGGATGTAATGTCAATAACGGAGCTACGGAGAGTTGACGATATGGCAATTTTTTGTGCCTATATTCTAGATAAAATATTCTATTTGTTTTCTTTAAAACATTACATGATTGCACTTCTAATATGAGGGTGTATAAAAAATTAAATGTAATGTCAAAATTTCATTCATAACTATAACATGTTGATGCTGATGTTTATTGAAGTCGCCATTAAAGAAGCTGGACCTTAGTTTACAACTTTTAATCTACCAAACGTTAGATTTATGTTAAGTTGAAATTTGATATCTCATTTTAAAATTATTGTCAATTATAATAACAATTACAAAGTCTGTTGAATCATTCAATCACCACATCAGTGTTGAAGAATTGCAAGGAAATAGCTTTAAACGCAGGGGGAGATTATTTAGGAGAATACTTTTGCAAAATTTCATTATTTTTGTCATACCGCAATCTCTATATTATGCCTTGTTTTTAAGTTTTGCTGGCATTCTCACCGTATATTTTTCCAGGTTTTTACCTGTTATATTTTTTATTTTATTGTTTTTCTTGATATATCTGGTTATAACAATCATATTAAGAAATACGAAAGATTTAACTAGATTATGAATATTTAGAAATTAATTATGTAGGTATCAATACCATGCATGACAATAATATACAGTACTCGAGTAAAGTTGTCATTTCCGAAATATTTATCACTGCCTAGGTTATAATGTAAATTTTACGTTTATGTTTACGTTTTTTTTGATTGGAAAAACGATACATAATATGCTATTTGAGCTTTATAATTTTGTTATTTTCGCAAAATTATTAATAATATATTATATAGGTATGTGATAATATATTTTTTATTGGGGGCTGCCGCCCCAAAACCCCCGCTTGAGGGAGATAAAATAGTTGGTATTCTCGTAGTTAGTAAAACAGGAGCCAGTAAAGCGTTAGTTAGTTGGGGTTGCAGTTAGTGGAACTAGTAGTAATTTAAAGTCTTTGGATAAGTAATAGACAACGGTATTCAGTCACCTTGTGTATTACTATGACAAGAATGGATTGAGAGGACGTGATAGTGATGATTCGGATTGGAATGAGTAGTACAGTAGTACACTATACTACTACTGCACTGCACTGTATCTACGGAAACTGAATTTGACAATTGCATTATGATTACCAAACAAAGTCAAAACCGAATCTTCTGGGTCTAGCGGGAGAACCGGGCCTCCGACAGAGTTGCTGAATTAACGCGCACTCCGTCGAAGAATTCTTTACCAGTACTGTCTCTATAATTTTTTCCTAAAAGTTTCAAGTTTTCGAGTTATGCATGGCAAGGATTTTTGAACTAAGACTGGAATGCATATCATAGGGATTGTAAAGCCTGAGAGCAGTTAGCCTGCCTCGAATGTCTCCCTATGAAAAAATCAACAGAAAAAGAAAATTGATTAATGTTGACTATGAAAATATAACAGGTAAAAACCTGGAAAAATATACGGTGAGAATGCCAGCAAAAACTTAAAACCTACAGCAAGCCGTAACAGAAGCTCGCCTGAGTAAAGTTTACCGTGTACACATTTTGGTAGCGAAAAGTACTCGCACGTTACACAAAACCGAGCGTACGGATTTTGATCAAACTTTCAGAATTGAGTCTTTATATATGTATCTACGACATATTAAAAATTCAGACATTGATATAATAAGGAAACGAAGTTATATCATTTCAAATATCAACATAAAATCAAAATTGATGATTGTTGACCACGAAAATCAATCGAAAATCAAAATTGATTAATGTTGATATTCAAAATCAACCAAAAATCAAAGTACATTAATGTTGACTATAAAATTCAACAGAAAATCAAAGTACATTAATGTTGACTATAAAAATCAACAGAAAATCAAAATTGATTAATGCTGACTATGAAAATCAACAGAAAAACAAAGCACATTAATGTTTAATATGAAAATCAACAGATATTCAACTTTGATTGATTATGAGTATTAAAATCAACAGAAATTTAAATTCGGTTAATAATGACTATTAAAATTAAAAAGAAATCGCAAAATGGATATTTGACTATCAATTTGAATATAAATGCGAAATTGATTTACTTTCGTCCTATGATTATTATTTTGCAGTTTTATTTACGTTATTATAAAATCTTAAATATGGTCGAAGCAGAGTTAAATATTTTATACTATCAGGCTAACAATTAATAGGAAACACAATTGAAATTTTTATGGCCCATTTTCTGCTTTGACTATCAAATAAAGACAAAGTGAGCGCGCGGTATCTCAGCAACATATGGACCGATTTGAACCAAAATCAATAGGGTTCGCCACCAGTCCATAGGCATAGTTTATGCCAAGTTTGGTCAATATCCATCATTGCTTTCGAAAGTTATCGTGGGTACGGACGGACGGACGGACGTACGGACAGACTGTGCGGTTCTATAAGCTGCCTTATTCAGGCGAGCTAAAACGGGGAAATTCATTAAAACCTACAGCAAGCCGTAACAGAAGCTCGCCTGAGAAAAGGCGGGGGACCGTTGAAAGTAGATTTATTATTTTTTTTCTATTTATTTAGTGATAAATTGAATAAATATATACTGATAAGGAATGACAGATAGATTAGCCGTAACAGAAGCTCACCGGAGTCAAGGGAACCCCCACGTCTTTGGCAAATCAATAGTAAAACATTACAGGTAAAAAACTGGAAAAATATACGGTGAGAATGCCAGCAAAACTTAAAAACAAGACATTATTTAGAGATTGCGGTATGAGAAAATAATGAAATTTTGCAAAAGTAAATAATAATCTAAATAATCTCCTCGTGCGTTTAAAGCTATTTCCTTGCAATTCTTCAACACTGATGTGGTGATTGAATGATTCAACAACAGACTTTGTAATTGTTATTATAATTGACAATAATTTCAAAATGAGATATCAAATAACATAAATCTAACGTTTGGTAGATTAAAAGTTGAAAACTGAGGTCCAACTTCTTTAAATGGCGACTTCAATAAACATCAGCATTTTCTATGTTACAGTTATGAATGAAATTTTGACATTATATTTAATTTTTTATTCGCCCTCATATTAGGAGTGCAATCATGTAATGATTTAAAGAAAACAAATAGAATATTTATTTTATCTAGAATATAGGCACAAAAAATTGCCATATCGTCAACTCTCCTTAGCTTCGTTGTTGACATTAAAGCCGTTGCCGTTATGCTATTTTACAAAGGCGTACAAAGATATAAGGGCAACAAATTCCCATTTTACGAAATCTTTTTCATTCCTACATAGGTTTTGGCTCATGTACTCATGTCACAAAACAAATGAGAAGTCCGGACAAAGAAGGGCGGATAATATTTTCAATAGACAATTACCTTGGCAACTTAGCATTTTAAATGTTATGTGAATGACATGTGACCCGAATTCCGACATCAAAAGAGCCACATTTGAGAAAATTAAACAGAGAAAGCTTTTGGTAACGAAAAATAGATAAAAAGGTGGTTATTACCAGTTCACACCTTAGTAAGTTAAACCAACGACGAAAGCGCTCTATAAAATTAAACTTAACAATAAAAGAAGTTAAAGTAAGTAAAAACAGTGGTCAGCTATACATTTCTTCTGTAGGAAACCCAGTTCCAGGAAAGCACCGCCAGAAGTAAATATTGTATACCAATTTAAATTTATGCACATTCCGATTTTGAGAAGTTAGTCGCAGAACAGTTCATACTTATGACGTTATTTTCCATCCAGCGAAAAATTCCAATAATCCCAGTTACATTCACACCTCAATCCAAATACGGAGTACTGAGAACAATTCCAGGGATGGAAAATAATTTAGTTTGAGGGTGCTCATGCTTACAGGGATTGTAAAAAATAAACAATGAGGAAAATTTCAGGGATGAAACAAATAACATTGAGTCATTCCAGGCATCGAAAATATCAAATTGCAATAGGCATGCATATCTTTAACTTTACTCGAGTACTGTACATTGTCCTGCGCTGTATTAATGTATTGTAACCTACATAAATAATTTCGAAATATTCATAATCTGGTCAAATCTTTTGTAGTTCGTAGTTATATGATAGTTATAACCAGATATATCAAGAAAAACAATAAAATAAAAAATATAACATGTAAAAACCTGGAAAAATATACGGTGAGAATGCCAGATAAACTAAAAAACAAGGCACTATTTAGAGATTGTGGTATGATAAAATAATGAAATTTTACAAAAATATTCTCCAAAATATCTCTCCGTGAGTTTAAAGCTATTCCCTTGCAACCCCTAACAGATATCGAACAGACTATATGTAATTTTATTTGTAGTTGACGATAATTTCAAAATCAGGTACATTTAAACATGACAGAAATCTAACGTTTTGTATATTAAAAGTAGAAAACTACAGGCCCAATTTCTTTAAATGGCGATTTCAATAAACAACAGCATTTTCTGTATTAGTTGTAAAATTTTGTAAAATTGTGTAAAATTTTGACATTAAATTAAATTTTTTATACACCCCTCATATTGGGTGTGCAATCATGTTATGATTTGAAGAAAACAAATAAAAAATTGCCGTATATCGTCAACTCTCTGTAACTCCGTTATTGACATTAAAGTTACTATTTTGTAAAAGGTGTACAAAAATATAAGGGCAACAAATTCCTCTTTTATGAAATATTTTCCATCCCTTAATAGACGGGCCAGGAAAACAAATACATTTTGAGGTTTCGGCTCATGTACTCATGTCACAAAACAAATGTTCAAAGATAGTTAAATTTAAACTTTAAACTCGCGGGGAGATATTTAGGGGAATACTTTTGTAAAATTTCATTATTTTCTCATACCGCAATCTTTAAATAATGCATTGTTCTTTTCTGGAGTTCCACCATATATTTCTCCAGGTTTTTACCTGTTATATTTAAAAATAATGGCTGAAATTAGGCAGCGGTACTTTGTTGCCATTGTCTGATAATAATCTGGTTTCCTCTGTTGCCGCTGTTGAGCATTGAGCTGTGCACTGGCTTATATTAGGTCAATGTTAATGTGTCTCTGTTGCCGCTAAAGGTTTAAGCTGTGTCGCCGCTAGTGTTTGTAGCGTGTCGCCACTGTTGCCGCTAGTGTTTGTAGCGTGTCGCCACTGTTGCCGCTAGTGTTTGTAGCGTGTCGCCACTGTCTCCGCTGTTATGCCGTTGCGGCTAAGCCCCGATATCCCCCAACGGCAACAGCGGAGACAAAGTAACATGGCAACAAAGTACCGTTGCCTAAAATCAGCCAAAAATAGGTAGTCATAGTTGTATGATTCCTACAATTGAAACGGTTTACAAATGTTGACTCTATTGTCGGTTATGCAGGGATGGCTGTCTGGTGAACTTTCGGCCATAAAATGAGAATTGCAATTTCTATATTTTGTTTACAAAATTTCTAGAAATTATCCGCCCTTATTTGGCCGGACTACTGAAATGTTCAATCAAAGGTAGTTCTAATGACTTAACTTTTAAACGCACGGGGAGATATTTAGGAGAATACTTTTGCAAAATTTCATTTTTTTCTCATACCGCAATCTCTAAATAATGTCTTGTTTTTAAGTTTTGCTGGCATTCTCACCGTATATTTTTCCAGGTTTTTTCATAGGGAGACATTCGAGGCAGGCTAACTGTCCTTAGGATTTGTCAATCCCTATGTATCCTTTTCCCCTTTGAGTCAAAACGACTAGCCAAGCGTACCTCAAAAACCTGAAACTTTTGGGGAAAAATTATAGATACAAAACGGATAGATTATTCTTCGAACTACGTTGCGTTAGCTCAGCAACTCTGTGGGAGGTCCGATTCTCCCGCTAGACCCCGAAGATTCGGTTGTCCCATTGTTTGGTCATCATAATGCAATTTTCAAATTCAGTTTCCGTAGATACAGTGTATAGTAGTAGTATAGTGTAGTAGACTTTCTAATCCGTATCATTACGTCCTCTCAATCCACTCTGTCATAGTAATATACAAGGTGACTGAATCCCGTCGCCTAGTATACTAATTCAAAGCATTTGAATTACTAGGTGCAACCATTGGGTGCAACCACAACACAAATCTATCATTCCCCTGACGGGGGTTGGGGGGCAGAGCCCCCCATAAAACCAAATTCTGATATCATTCGATAGAGTATTTTATTAATGATTTTGAGAATAAATGATAATATACATTTTACGGATTCCAGCGACGGGAAAAAATTCTAGGGATTTAAAATAATTTTAGAAATAGGGAAATATTCCAGGGGTAGAAAATAATTTTAAAAATCACACATTGCCCTTCGGGCAATGCGCTGCCTGCTTTGCAGTTTCTCCCCGTATAAAAAAATGAGGAAAAGAAATATTCCAGGAATAAAAAAATTGTTTTGCGATTAACAGACCTAAAATATTCTTACTTCACTAAGAATATTTTACCTAACTTTCAATATAGCGCTACATTACATATAAACTATATATTCATAAACAATAAAAACAATAAAATAATTTTCCTTATACAATGCCATTGTAAAGAAATTTTCCTTATCCTCTTTGTCAGGTGTCGGCTACCTTCTATCTTAGAATTCGGCAATTTTGTTTTTTTATATTATTTAATTTCATATAGCAACGAAAATAAAATTGAAAGTAAGACTTCTACATCTCACAGCTTCAATTATAAATTACTAGTTGAATCCTAGCACATGAAGTGTGCTAGAAAAATGTTGAAATAAGTAAGTTTCTAGCGACTGCGTATTGGCTGGATTTTCGTAGACCGTTGATTATTCAGTAGACCAATTAGTACATGACTAAGCGTGTTGAAATGTAAAGCAAAATAGGTACTGCCAGTTAGTGTAGTTATTACAAAACGATACATACAACGGTCAATTACAAAACGATACGGAGAAACATACCACGGTCAACAGTATGTTTATATAGTAGAATATGATATTGAAAATTCTTCAAAAAATTCAACTGATTCAAGAAGGTTCTTCTGAGAAGTAAAAAATTAGGAAAATGCCAGGCTATATAGAAAAAAATGCACATTTTTTACTCACATGGAGAAATTAATGATTGTGGCAAAAAATATTTTTAAATCGTAGTTGTAAATTCTAAAAACAATCTAGATAGCACCAAAGACAATAGACAATTTAGCCTTGTACAACCATTGTGTGCCAATTTATTCCGAAAATAAAAATGAGGGGAAAATGAAGGAAAAGACCCCAGACTACATTCATACTACTATTTCTCCCCACCGAAAAAAACATTTTCCTCCGATCTGACAATGAAGAAAAACGATTCAAAAGCAATTTCAACCGGGAGACTGGGGCGTACATGTTTATTAAATTACATTAGAAATCGGTAATGTTCCAGGGATGGAAAACATTAGCAATCGGTAATGTTCCAGGGATGGAAAACATTAGCAATCGGTAATGTTCCAGGGATGGAAAACATTAGCAATCGGTAATGTTCCAGGGATGGAAAACATTAGCAATCGGTAATGTTCCAGGGATGGAAAACATTAGCAATCGGTAATGTTCCAGGGATGGAAAACATTAGCAATCAGTATGATATGACAAATATTCTTATTGCTGAACATCGTATTTCAGAATTAATACATTAAAAGGGAAACGATAAGCTAAATATATCATTCAGATGATTTATCATATGATTTTGTTGTAAATTTCTCCCGGTTCCTATGGTTAAAGTTGAGATATGACAGTTGATTTTGACCTGGAACCTACCCCACATAGAGACATTCTCCACGCCGTCGTATATGTCTTATTTCATAGAAATTAACAGCCTTTATGATAAACTTAAAACTGTATAAAACTCTCTTCCCCTCTTCAGTAGAGGGAGTTTGAATATTTATATGGGAGATATCCATGACAACCAGCATAGTTGTATCCAATAGTGATAACGAACAAGTTATTAACGTAAGTATTGTCGGGATAGGATATTGGGACGTGGGTGAGTGTAATGTGAGAAAGTGCAAAGAGAAATATTGGAATGTGAATATAAAGATAAAAGTTGAACTGGATAGCGTTGTTGTTGAGAGTGTCATCTTCGTCTTGGTGGCTGCAAGGCATAATATTATTACGAAGAAGGCAAGTAAAGCACGAATCGATTGATTTAAGACTTTGATCCTGAGGGTGGTGGGCGGGGTGAGTAATAATAATAATAATATTGCCATGGCTACGAGGGATTAGTTTGATTTAGTTGTTTGGTTCGGATGGGGAATATTAAAAAAGGTGATTAGAGGGAGGGAGTGATTTACGAGGGTTCTTAATTTCACACGTCAGTCTCTAATGAACTAGCCAAGACAATGGGCTGCAGTCATTAGCACCTTTTTCTCTCCTCCGACCGACACTCCACCCAAAAGAGACAAATGATGATTATGAATCGACATGCCCTTTAATAGCCCCTAATTGACTTTCGGTGTCTGCTACAATATTTCAATTTGTCCATTCCTCTTATCTCTCCCTGCCTGGCCTTGCTCTTCCCTTCCTCCCACAGACACGCCCAGCTTATGAACATAATAAAGCACCCCGGGCTACTGCCCCCAGCATGTAATTGTAGAGACCACCAGAGACGGACAAGTGTTTGCTCACTATTATTTGGACTCTGATAAGAAAGGAAGTCGTAAACTCAAACAAACAAAACGACCCTCTTTGTCACCAAGTCTCGACTAGCCCCAACAGGAAAACCAAAATTATTACCTGGACAACGAGAACCAACAGCAGCAGAACTTGACAACAACACATTTCTCTCACTCACTCACTCACTCACTCACACTTAACAAGACATGTTATTGTCACTTGTTGTCGGCTGCAGCTCTGACGGAAAACTGAAGTCGTATCTCTCCCTCCTGCTCCTTTTCTTCTTCTTCTTCTTCTTCTCCTCCTGCGTCTACTCTCAACTCTCTCGTTCTTTGTCCATTATCACCCACTCCACTACTACTACTACTACTACTACTCACTCTCTCTGATACTCTCTCATGGTCAACAACAACAACAACAACAACTTGCTTCTCCGGGGAATTGCAACTGATTTACTCTCTGTTGTTAACACTCTTGTCACTCTTCCTCGGGGTACAATCACAAACAACAACGACAACATTCCACCATCTATCTAATCTAACAACAGATAACAAACCAAAACCTTCTTCCTCCGCTAATTAACCCAATAAATAAACTTACGTTCCCATACCAACATCCACTTTCCTTTATTTCTCGTTCCTATGCAACTATAATATTATTTACAGGATGGGTCTTGAAGCTTTGCAATACTTTTAAACACGTCATGAAAATGAATGCCAGCCAAGGAGCGTGGACGTTGTCATGGTAACAATCAGGAGAGTCGAACAGAGAATAATAATTATGTAATGTAATTCTCTACTTGGCCCTTCTGATTAACCCTCCAAGCTCCTTGGTTTAAATAACAGGTAAAAACCTGGAAAAATATACGGTGAGAATGCCAGAAAAACTCGAAAACAAGGCATTATTTAGATACCAAGATATAAATCAAAGTCGTAAATTTAAATCAAAGTCGTAAATTTACAATTTTCTTCAAAAAATCTCCCCGTGCGTTTACAGCTAATTCACTTGCAACTGACTCTTCGAAAAACAAAGCGATTTGAAGGACAAATACAATAGTATAACTCCACTCCTAAAGCGGGGATGGAAAATATTTTAAACAATGGGAACACCAGTCAAAGCTGCTATTTAGTGTTCTTTGGGAACACCTTTGCAATCGTCAATACAACGGTGTATTCACTCAGTAATTGAAACGACTCCAAGCTATTTTCTGAAAATCAAAATCCAGGTTAAATTGTCGTATCCATTGTAATTAAGCAACAATTAAGAGTATAAATCTTTCCGCATTAACAACATGTAACGGTAAAATATATTTAGATCAGTGTACGATGACCAGCCGGCTGGTTGGTTAAAATGGTGGGCTAAAATGGCCGGCCGGCTGGTTGAAATTCTTGTTAGCCAGTGGCTAAAAAGGCTGAAATGGCCAAAAATAGTCAAATGGGGGTATGTGAACTGAGAAAACCATCCTTGACTTGGCGGGAAACTTAAAAAATCATGATGTTTGACCATTTTGGCCACTAGCCATTTCAGCCACTTTAGCCGGCTGGCTGGTCAAAATCATTTTTAGCCGGCTAAAATGGAACATTGATTTAGATACGTCAGTGATTGTTGTGTGAAAAAATTGCCATAATATTCAAATGAACTGTGAAATTACAATTTTCAGCTACTTATACGGAAAAGTTTGTTTCCCTTTAAATGTAGGATCATCTCATTTCAATGTTTGAATTTCCAGGAATTTAATATCTGCAGTTATCAGCACTCAAGGCAAATAGACTGATTCCCGCCCCCTCCCCCTCCCTGGCATCAGGTGGGTTCAGTAGAGGGAGGTCCCATAAGATAGTTTGAGCTATTAATAAGCAAGGGAACAGTTTATTTGCATTGTCAGCACTCAAAGTCTAGTTGACACTGATACGAGTGTGTATCTAGTGTTTTAGGCAAGTTGTAGGGTTGTTGCAAGGAAATTAGCGGTAAACGCACGGGGAGATTTTTTGAAGAAAATTGTAAATTTACAAGTTTGGTTTATATCTTGGTATCTAAATAATGCCTTGTTTTCGAGTTTTTCTGGCATTCTCACCGTATATTTTTCCAGGTTTTTACCTGTTATATTTTTTATTTTATTGTTTTTCTTGATATATCTTGGTTATAACTATCATATAATTAGCAACTACATAAATTTTTACCAGATTATGAATATTTCGAAATTATTTATTTAGGTTACAATACCAGCAATACAGAGCACAACAAGTACAGTACTCTAGTAAAGTTGTCATTTTCGAAATATTTATCCATTGTTAAGTGATATTTCTTGATATTTGATCATTATAAATTTGATTTTCACAAAATTATTAATAATATATTGTATATGTAATAGTATAATTTTATTTTTATTGGGGGCTGCCGCCCCCAAACCCCTGCTTGAGGAAGATAAATAGTTGGTATCCTTGTAGTTAGTAAAACACGAACCAGTAAAGCGTAAATGTTTGAATTAGTATAGTAGTAATGAGCATTATAGATATGCATGCCCATTACAATTTGACATTTTCGATGCCTGGAATCGCACTCAATGCTAATAATTTTTATCCATCCCTGAAATTTTCTTCGTTGTTTATTTGTTACAATCCCTGTAAGTACCCTCAAGCCTAATGTATTTTCCATCCCTGAAATTTTTCACAGTAATCGGTATTTGCATTGAGATGTGAATGTAACTGGGATTATTGGGAATGGGAATACTACGTAGCAGGAATAAATGCATTTTAAAATCCGACATTATTATCATTATTTAGATGATGCAAGCCAATGAGCCTAATTCAATCTACGGAGATTGAATTAGGAAATTTCTAGTTCCATGAGTCTTTTAACTACCCAATGACTATGACTATGACTATGATGCAATGCATCTGCATTGTACCAAGTAGCCAAGGAGATAAATTGGTGACCAAACAATTTCAAAATTCATTCTTCCGGTTCCTACGGCTAAAGTTGACACCGGACAGCTGATGTTGACCTGGATCGCAACCCACCGACGAATGCTTTATCTTTTCGGTATCTTGCATTATTTCATAGAAGCTGCTAGTTTTCGAGAAATCGGAGCTGACAAAATTTGAACCAGTAGTTAACTGCAGTATAAGTGGTGAAACCACACATTGCCCTTCGGGCAATGCGCTGCCTGCTTTGCAGTTTCTCCCCGTATAAAAAATAATACTTTAATATTTTGATATAGGACTAATAATTTATTTAATGCGAGCAATGACAATTTAATGATAATTTAGACTAAAGTGGTCACTGGATGTAGATGTAGCCTTTCTTGAGGACTGATGCACACCGCGGACAGGAATGGATCGCTTTCTTAGCCATGTCCAGAAAGTACGGCCAAAAACAAATACAAACCAAATACGGAAGACCACAGACCAACAAAGACGAAAGACACAGCGTCAGAGCCACTTTATGAGTATACTGAAATTATAATACACAGGGTGGTCGGAAATCAACTAGGACTTTTAACTAGGCAAAATATTCAAAAGTCCTAGTTCATTTCGGACCACCCTGTATTATCAACCAAGGCTTATTAAATTTCTATATAATTTTTCATAGGGAGACATTCGAGACAGGCTAACTGTCCTCAGGATTTGTCAATCCCTATGTATCCTTTTCCCCTTTGAGTCAAAACGACTAGCCAAGCGTACCTCAAAAACCTGAAACTTTTGGGGAAAAATTATAGGTACAAAACGGGTAGATTATTCATCGAACTACGTTGCGTTAATTAGCAACTCTGTCGGGGGGCCGGTTCTCCCGCTAGACACCGAAGATTCGGTTGTCCCATTGATTGGTCATCATAATGCAATTTGTCAAGTTAAGTTTCCCTAGATACAGTGAATAGTAGTAGTATAGTGTAGTATTCTTTCAAATCCCTATCATTACGTGTCTTACGTCCACTCACTCTACTTTGGCATAGTAATAAACAAGGTGACTGAATCCCGTCGCCTAGTACTATTTCAAAGGATTTGAATTACTAGGTGCAACCATTGGGTGCAACCCCAACACAAACCTTTCATTCCCCTGACGGGGGTTGGGGGGCAGAGTCCCCCATAAAACCAAATTCTGATATCATTCGATAGAGTATTTTATTAATGATTTTGAGAATAAATGATAATATACATTTTACGGATTCCAGCGACGGGAAAAAATTCTAAGGATTTAAAATAATTTTAGAAATAGGGAAATATTCCAGGGGTAGAAAATAATTTTAAAAATCACACATTGCCCTTCGGGCAATGCGCTGCCTGCTTTGCAGTTTCTCCCCGTATAAAAAAATGAGGAAAAGAAATATTCCAGGAATAAAAAAATTGTTTTGCGATTAACAGACCTAAAATATTCTTACTTCACTAAGAATATTTTACCTAACTTTCAATATAGCGCTACATTACATATAAACTATATATTCATAAACAATAAAAACAATAAAATAAAAAACATTACAGGTAAAAACCTTAAAAAACTCATATGGAGACGCAAGGAAAACCAGAAAACAAGGAAAAGTAGTTTCTGGATAATTAAAATAGGGCGTAATTTAATAAACATGTATGCCCAATTCTCCCGGTTGAAATTCAAAATAGTCTTTTCACGATATTGAAAATTCTTCAAAAAATTCAACTGATTCAAGAAGGTTCTTCTGAAATGATGTAAAAAATTAGAAAAATGCAAGACTATATAGAAAAACCTACGGCAAGCCGTAACAGAAGCTCGCCTGAGTGAAGGGCACCGTGTACACAGTTTTAGTAGAATAATAGAAATAGGTTTATTTTCCATATTTATAGGTTAATATTGAGTATCAAAACCAAATGTATGAATGTTGACCATCAAAGTCAGCAGGGAATCAAAATAGATTAATATTGACTATGAAAAGCAACAAAAAATCAAAATTTATTAATGTTGACTATGAAAAGCAACAGAAAATCAAAATTTATTAATGTTGACTGTGAAAAGCAACAGAAAATCAAAATTTATTAATGTTGACTATGAAAAGCAACAGAAAATCAAAATTTATTAATGTTGACTATGAAAATCAACAGAAAATCAAAATTTATTAATGTTGGCTATCATAATGAAAACTAATTCGAAAAATATTAATTTAACTATCTATTTGCATATAAATGCGAAATAGATTTATTTTTGTCCTATAATAGGTATTTTCAGGTTTTATTTACTTTATTATAAAATTTTAAATTTGGCCGAAGCGGCATTTAATATTTTGTACTATCCTCTAACAATCCATAGGAAGCACATTTGAACTTTTAATGTCCATTTAATGTCACATTTTCATTTTGAGTATCAAAATGAAAACAAAACGCGCGCGCGTCATCTCAGCAACCTGTGGACCAATGTGGCCCATTTTCAATAGGCTTTGTCACAGGTCCATAGGCAATGTTTTTGCCAAGTTTAGATGAAATCCATCAATGTTTTTCAGCAAATAAGAACATTATTGTCATAAATTCTACTAATAACACTATACGATACTCCCTTACCCTATATCTCATTGTCTCCACCTTGTAATTAATGGATGTGGGGCCAAGGAGACTTATGGCACCTTGATAACAACCAAATGATAACACTCATCCCCACTCATTCATATTACTACTACTCCCCATCTAAAAGAATTTTCCTCCTGTTGTCGACACATTGAAAGATTCAGTGAAATAGAAATATAAAATATTTATTTGTAATATTAGGGACCATCCACATATTATGTCAACACTTTAGGGAGGGATGGGGTCTAGGCAAATGTTGACAATTGTTGACAGGGGGAGGGAGGGGGTACGAGCTGATGATTATGTCAACAAAAATAAATAAATAAAACAATTAACCTTAGCAGAAAAGGTTGCAAAAAATATTTGGATTGTGATGCAAGCCAAAAATCAATTTCTAATTTTGATAATTACCACTAAATATTACTTTCAGTGCTACCTAATTATTGCTTCTATAAACTTAAAATATATAATATTATGTAAATCAGTTACAGTTTTTAATTTTGTACCTTGCAGGCTTAAAAATATTTAAACGTTCTAAATTCGTTATCTGTTTTGCAGAGTTTTTGGGTAAGAGCAATGTTGACATAATATATTAGGGGGGGTCAGGCAAATGCTGACATGTGATGACATAAGGGGGAGGGGGGTCCAAAAAATCGCGATTTTTTGATGACATAATATATGGACCAAGGTACTTTAAACACCATGGCGACCTAACAAGGTATGCTGATAGTGGGGATTGAAATTCACTCAGAACCACTTACGGGGGAAACGTACAGGCGTCCCTATGCCATTGAGTAATGCTCTATGGCTCCTTCTCCTTGATCCCCATTAGTGGTTCTGAGAGATTTTTTAAAAAACTATAAGCATACCTTGTTAGGTCGTCATGGTATTTATTTAAAGTACCTTGATATGGACGGTCCCTTATGGTATCTATTTATTTATTTCTTAGCTGTAGGAAATTATTTAAATTGTGAATAATGTAAATTTAATATAAATATGTAATTTTAATTGTTTTATATGTATGTAGAAAATATCTGAATGCAAAAACAAATACTAAGAATCATTTGGATTCGAATGATGTATATTTTGTATATGTTATGTAATGTCTTTGATGTGAAAATTACCGATGAAAGTGAAAGCCGTCGGTAAAGAATCATGAAATTTGTATATGTAAAAATCGGTTTGTACCGATTAAGCCAGTGCAGTGTTCTGTCATGGAAACTGTCCTCCTAAGGTGTAGTGCCAGAAGGGATTGCCCTGAGCTGCCTTAGCATTGCTTGAATTGTTGCAGACTTGCCTGCCTAATCGTACAAGCCGATTATCACTGTGAATGTGTATGGCTGAATTGATTGATTGTATTGAAATAAAGAAATTGTCTCAGTTCCTATAACTGTCTTGTGGTCTTGTGTACCTCATTGTAGTGTAATCAACTGATAGAGATAAGTGTATTAACTCAATTAGCCCAGGTCCTCGGATCCAAGGTGAACGGTTAAGCATACAACTGTCTCTGTATTTAGTTTGATTGTTAAGAATTCAATTAGCCCAGGTCCTCGGATCAAAGGTGAACGATTCTTAGAAACAGTCTACTAAATACTATCAGTGTAAATTGCCTTTAAGGCTGGTCCTTCGAGAAGTTGAAACGAGGCTCTATTAAGCAGACTTGAGTTTTGCGAGATAGCGTCTTACGTACGGCTAGAAAGAGACATAGCTGGCCGTAACACCTCCGATCTGCCAATGAAAGAATTGAAGTTGCGCGTGCTAAAAAAACACATTTCAATAACAAACTTGGTCTCCAGGGGGGACAATAAAATGCCTCGAGTGTCATATCAATAGGAAAGCCGACAGTCTTTGGAAAATTACCCGCCAAAGGTCAAATTTACCTGAAGTTGTTGATTTAATTTAAATACAGTTTTAAAACAATTTTTCAACCTAATTTACAGCAAAAAGGGGCCAAGATAAGTAGAAATAAGATAGAAAATAAGTAGCATAAGAAAAGCTTGGAATTTTAGTCATTGCAACCTAAAACATGGCAAAAAAACATTGGGTTAGGATAACCAAGGTCAGATGTTAGTGAAGATTGTGATGTCTTTCATACCAGACTAACTTCAAGTTTAGCAAGTGGCAAAGAAAATGAAGAATTTCAAATAAAAATATCTCAAAAATTGATGATATCCTTTGATCTCCTTTACACATAAATAGAGAGATTCCATTCCTTTGCGCAAGCGTGGCGCGTAACTAAATGACCAAACCATGCCGGGGCGTAGGAAGCTTATTTTAATTTTTATCACAAATTTTATACCAAAAAATTAATTCTGATTAACAGATGAACATTTTGATGATTTTTTAATCCCTATAATATTCGCAATAATAAGCCAGTATTTTAATAAAAATTTCAGATTTTTATCATGTAAAACAGGGAAGATATCATTTTTCACGTTTAAGCTGGGGAAGAGTAGGCTCGCTCCAACGTGTATTCTGTAACATGTATATTGCGCGCTTTCTGTAGCTCTCACTCGCGATAAGAGTTCTGTTTAGTGGATCCCTATAGTATACGGAGGCTTCAAATAGACAGCCAGTTAAGGGTTACAATTAACACCGAAATTGAGAATGGCACATGGTCAAACTTTAACTTTTTGAAAATAGGATTTGATTACAATGACTTAAAACTACGTATCCATGCAGCGAGAAGAGCGTACAATGGGCACCTTTCTCTATCGCTTCCAAAATATGAAAACGTACATATTTTTAGTACATTTCATCGCTATATACCCTGAAGATACATTTTATGAATCTATTGAAACTCAGGAAGAACATCCACGCAATTACGTTGCCGATATCATTTATGATTTTCCAGATCCAAACTTTGATATTGCATTCTTAGAACACCAAAAAATGTACCCTGTTTAACTGTTTCTTCCTATTTAGTTCGTGAGTTGTGTTAAATTAATTATTTGGTAAAGTATTAAACAATTAGTATTACGAGCACTGTCGGGTTGTACAGACACTGTTGCACACATTACAAAGACATTAAACACATTAATGCTATTCTCATCAGTGACCTTCGGGTGCTTAGTAATCAAGATATTAGTTGCCTACTAAATTAATAAATTCTATATTTGTTTGTTATTGAAATGTGTTTTTTTAGCACGCCCTTATTCAATTACTACTATAGTAAAGTTTTAAAATAACGTGTATACTACTGGTTTTTTCATGGTCTCTCTTGATTTTTATAGTCGTTTGTTTGGGTAGGTTATTTAAAATTCTACTAAAACTACCACATATTATTAGAATTGTACTACCGATTTTCACATATGCACAATGCTGAAAACGATTCAAAAGCAATTTCAACCGGTAGACTGGGGCATACATGTTTATTAAATTACGCCCTATTTAAATCCTTGTTTTCTGGTTTTTCTTGCGTCTCCCTATGAGTTTTTTAAGGTTTTTACCTTTTCATATTTTATTTTTAGTTATATGTTTCAACTTTTAATTCCCATAACGCGCGTTTACATGACTCCCCTTTTCATTCCCCGTTTCCCTCCACCTGATGCGAGGGAGGGAAACGGGAGCCAAGTTAACAGTTTATGCTTCTTGGGTATACCAACCCGTGGCAGATGTGGAAAAGGAAATATGCGAATGACGTCACGAATTTTTAAACGTATTTTGACAGTCAACCCGGCCTGGTTCTTAATTAATTTTATATGCCATTCTTATATTCTATTTTCCTTAGGGTATACATTTTCAGCTTTCAGCGGCTGACGTAATAAATTATAGCTGAGGTGAGGGGCAGTATAACTGACCTCAAATAACAATTTAAAAATATTTCTCTATGTACGGCCCTTGAATTAGAGTTTAAAATATATAAATTATAAATAATACCTTGCCTGATTTGTACGTAACCTGCAAAATATAATGAATAATATATAATGCCACTTTAATAATAATAATAATTAATAATAATAATAATGATTACTTTGGTGAGAATGACTTGACGGCACTTTCTGCAGTAGACTCGCTCCGAATCCTCCTGCTCCTTCCTTCCGCCGGTCTCCGTGAACGGATTAAGTGGACCTTGAAACACATGTTGATTGTATTAATTAGTTAATTATCAATTAATGAATTAAAATGTGACAATGACCATGAGTGAGACTCGGTGAGCTGGTCAAAGAATCTTCGTCAACGTCGTCTTCCATCCCAATAACAACAACAACAAAATCTTTCCTTTGTTCCTCCGTCCACTCTTGAATTGTATAGTTCCTACAACAGACGGCGCAACACCTGCTCTTCATTTACATTTAATAGTTGTCATGACTATTCTCAAGTTATAAATTAGAGAGTTGCAAATGATGTTATTAAATTTTAAATTTTCTGACCCGGAATTGATGGTAGCGACTTTAGGGATAACCAGGGATAACCAAGTCCCTTATTTATAAGTATTTCGTATGGTTCGGAATCATTTCATTGGGAAATACCACCAACGGAAAATGTGGCTCAATGTGAATAGAAACCATGGCAACCCTTTTACCCTTTCCCCATACAAGATGAAGACAATAGACCATTTTGCCTTCTTTCTGCAGCCAGTTTGGACATTCACCTAAGGGGAAAACTGGGTGCATTACGACCAGTCTTTGCAACATTACAAATTCTCCAAGATTTGACTGAGAAAGTTAATTTATCACTGCGAATAGTATTATTGAGTAGAATGGCAAGTTGTGTGATCAGTTTCTGCCTGAACAATCAGCGAAACATCAAATACAATGGCAAACCGCATGTCACTTTCCACAGGTTCCCTAAAAATGAAGCCATGAAAAAGAAATGGATATCTATTTGCAAAATTTCAAATAAGGATCCTCGTTACTTGTATAATGCTAAGTTATGCTCGGAGCATTTTCTTCCGAAGGACTTTCAAGCTTATGGACGTACTATGACTTTATCAAAGCAAGCTATTCCAACACAGAAAATTCCGAGTTAGCTTTGAAATAAAAATTAGAATAGATTATGATGACCTTAATTGAATGGGTTATACGAATGACCAGCAAACTCAAATCGTAGATAAATTAGGAAAATTTTTTAATGATTTAATCCTTGACAACAAACAAATAAAACACCCGAAATCACTTGGTAATATATCCAGCCGAACAAAACTGAACAAAAAATTATCAGTCCCCTCTGGATATTAAATTTTATTTTTGCAGGCAGAATTTAGGCAGCGTGATCTCTGCCTAAATGCAAAAAATGCAGCTGGGAGAATCTGAAAAGATGTTATCAAGGGTATTCTCCCCAGTACAAATCAACATGCTGAAAAACAAACAGTTTTCATTCCCCTGGCGGAAAAATCCAAATACTGATATTATTTGATTGTGTACGAGACCTCTCGTGGTAACTTTTATCTTTTTTCCAGACCACGCAATAGAAGTGCATTTTTATTCTATTTTAATTCCACTCAATTAAGTTGTAATTATTAAGCTATATTCTAAGCTATTTCTATCACTACAGTTCCATATTGGATTCTAGACGCTCCATGAGCATACACTCTCTCTCTTGCTTCCAGAAAGCATCTTTGTAATTCTCTCTTGTGACAACGTGCAAGTTCCTACTTCACTTGTCACACTTCTTTTTATAATTAAATAAATAGTTAGTAGTTAGTAAATAACTACAGTTTACAGTGCTTTATTTAGTAAACACAGTTTCGATAAAGTACACGCATTTTAGCTAGCTAGCAAAGTTGACCAGCCGAACTGGAATTGACCGAAGCCTGCCTAGTCTAATCAGCCATCCTCATTGTGACACCAAGTCACTCAACCTCAACAACCACCACCTATCATCGTCATTAATTGACATTCTTTTACCATACCGAACCAGCCGGATTTACGACCCGTCTGGAAGTGCCTTAGTGAATCATATTCATTTAAGTGCTAATACTATTCAATCCCCAGTTAGTAGTACTAGTTGTGTACTAGCGTCCTGCGTTTGCGGCCCCATTCATTGGTCCTTCGAAGCAACGGATATTTTTGGACAACCAAAATTGAACCGTAAGTTTGTGGTTTTTCAACGTATCTAGTGCTACTAACCGTTAACCGCCATTTACTTGACGTACAAAAGTAGACGATCAAGCCAACTCTCATCTCTCAACTTACTCGACGTTCAAAAGAAGACGATCAAGACCAGACAAATCATCTCCATACCTACTTGACCTTCAAATGAAGACGATCAAGCCAAACCGCATCTCTACCCACCTGACATACGTTAGTCATTTAAACAATTAAAATAAAAATCATTCATCACTATGGATCTCGTCAAAGCAGATCGCCGTGCCCTCTCAGTCACCATTACTCGGTTGCAGCAAATCATCGCAGCGTATGACGTCACTGCACCACCCTCACTTCTTAAAATCCTTCATCAAGAAGGCAAACTTCAAGCAGCAGAAATAAAATGCACTGCTCTCACCGAAAGAGCAAGTGCCGTCGCAAAATCAGACGCCGAATTTCTGACGGAAGCTGCAGAATTTGTCGTACTGGAAGACATCATGTCTAAAGCCAGTATCAAACTGGCAGAATTAAAAAATACTTATCCTACCGCACCCCCAGCAGGAGGAGCACCCGCCGCAGGAGCAGATATAAAGCTACCTAAAATCGAAATACCACCATTCAAAGGCAACACGCAAGACTGGTTATCATTCCAGGACCTTTTCATTTCATCCATACATAATAATGCAAAACTCTCTGGATCTCAGAAGATGCAATATCTAAAATAATTATTGCAAGGTGAGCCAGCATCATTAATTAAAGATATTCCTGTCACCGACTTGAATTACAATCAAGCTTGGGACTCAAATCAAGATACGAGATCAAGCGTGACATCATCAGATCACACTTTGACCGCATCATTTCTATGCCAAACGTTGGGCAAGGGAACCCAACATTACTGCGAAGAATAGCAGACACCACTAACGAAATTGACAGAGCTCTCTCCGTACTGAAATTCACCCCTGAGCAGAAATGGGACTCTGCAATCATACACATCATGTCCAGAAAACTGGATACCGAAACAAGAGTGAAATGGGAAGAGAATCTCACAGCAGATGAAATTCCAACCATCACCAAGTTCACCGAATTTATCATTACTCAAGCAAGAGCCACCGCAGCCGGAGGAGCAAAACCGAAGCCTCAACAGAATTCGAGCTGCAGTGGAAACGACAAAAAACAGGTACACCTATATACCAATCAAAATGAAAATTGTGATTGTCCAAAGTGTAGTGGAAAGCACCCGCTACATAGATGTGCTGATTTCCGGGAAGCCACATTAGATGACCGATGGAATTTGGTAAAAGGCGACAATTTATGCCGCATCTGTTTTGGAAACCATCACACCTCAGATTGTTCAGCGCCATTCACCTGCAAAAAAGGTTGCGAAAATAAACACAACATACTTCTGAGCAGAAAGCACAAACCGAAGACCGCCCCACCGAAGAAAGTGGAACACGTTGTCCAAGAGGATGACAACGCCTCGGAAACTCCAGAAGAAAATCCGATATTGAAAAATTATTTCTCTCATACTGGAAGAAAATCACAAGTTCTTCTGGCCACAGCTCTAATCTATGTAAAAGATTCAATAAATAATTATCAAGTATGCAGAGCTCTACTTGATAGCGGTTCTCAAGGCAGTTTCATGACAGCAAAATGTGCAACTGGCCTTGGACTCAAGAAGACAAACAAGATTGTCAATATTATGGGACTTGGAGGAATCGACACCGGAACAGTCACCAAATCTGTCAACTGTGTGTTTACCCCAATTGACGACAAAGAGAAGACCTTCTACGTAGAAGCCTTCATCAAGCCCAAGATCACCGAAGATCTACCGACTCACCAAGTCGAACCGAAGACTTGGCCACACATTGAAGGGCTAAAATTAGCCGACCCTCACTTTCACACTCCAGGTAAAATTGACATATTACTTGGATGTGATATTTATGATCAGCTTGTCTTAGAAAGCAAGAAAACTGGACCACCGGGAACCCCCACTGCCAGAGAGACAGAATTGGGATGGATTCTCAGCGGCCCTCTAACAACCACAGAACCCACCGTCACTTGTGCTCACACAAGTTGCGATTTGGAAAACAAAAACCAAACTCGCAAGAATCCTGTCATCATCGACAAAAAGAAACTACCCTCAACTATCAAATCATCCGCCGACGCCGACTTAGAAGAAATCAGTCGGAAGAGACAAATGGCTGCCAGACTTTCGGCAAAAAATGAAAGTTCTTCCAGTCAATGTCAACAAATGAAACCAAAACCAGCAAGTTCTTCTTCAAATCATCTGACTCGAATCTACCAATTAGAAGATCAACTTGACAATATCAAGAAATATCTCGAGAAAAAAGGATTAGCTCACCAAGAGCTCAAGAACAAATATCAATACCAGGAGCAAGAACTCAACTGCCTCCAGTATAAATATAAAGATATAATCCGACTAATAAAACTTCAGCAAAATGGAGATTTTATAATCAAATATTCGCCACAGATGGAAGCAAGTTTGAACTCCAAGGTGTCAACTGCTCCTCCATCTGACTCAACTAATCATGCTGCATCGGCCCGCGACAAGACTCAGGAACCAGCAGCAACAACCAGCAACAACAAACACACAACCCCTCCAGCCAAGGAGGAAGATGAGGACACACCTCAAACATCTCAAGCCATCGAAGTGGAGAGGAAATCCACACGAGATAAAAATTCTTCTCAAGCCACTGAAGCGGGGAGGAAACCCGCACGAGACATATCATCTCAACACACCAAAGTGGAGAGAAAATCCACACGAGACTTACCCGATCATGACCACTCGCCAGGAAAGAAACCTGGACGAATGAAAGCCAACGAACACATCGAACCTGGGAGGAAACCAGGACGAGACACCCTGAAGGAGTGATTGGCACACGTTGGCCACTGCCACCTCCACCATCATCTCTTCAATAATCAATTTATTATTTATCTCATTCATATTTAAAAAATATTTCTCTCAATATTCATACCTTGATATTTACGTACATTTAATACTTAAGATTATTTCATGCCGTAATTTCATTTAATCAATTTAAAAACTCCCTTTTCTTTTTGAAATAAGTATTTCAACGGGAGGTGTATGTACGAGACCTCTCGTGGTAACTTTTATCTTTTCTCCAGACCACGCACTAGAAGTGCATTTTTATTCTATTTTAATTCCACTCAATTAAGTTGTAATTATTAAGCTATATTCTAAGCTATTTCTATCACTACAGTTCCATATTGGATTCTAGACGCTCCATGAGCATACACTCTCTCTCTTGCTTCCAGAAAGCATCTTTGTAATTCTCTCTTGTGACAACGTGCAAGTTCCTACTTCACTTGTCACACTTCTTTTTATAATTAAATAAATAGTTAGTAGTTAGTAAATAACTACAGTTTACAGTGCTTTATTTAGTAAACACAGTTTCGATAAAGTACACGCATTTTAGCTAGCTAGCAAAGTTGACCAGCCGAACTGGAATTGACCGAAGCCTGCCTAGTCTAATCAGCCATCCTCATTGTGACACCAAGTCACTCAACCTCAACAACCACCACCTATCATCGTCATTAATTGACATTCTTTTACCATACCGAACCAGCCGGATTTACGACCCGTCTGGAAGTGAATACCGTTGCCTATTACTAAACCAAAGGATTGAATTACTACTGGTACCACCAACTACAACCACAACACTCCTTTCATTCCCCTAGCGGGGGATACTGATATCATTCGATAGAGTATTTATTAATAATTTACAATATTAATATTTACAATATTAATAATTCAGTGAATAAATGGACATTTCGCAGGTAAATGTTGCAGAGATAGAAAAATATTTCCGAAATGGGGAAAAATTCTAGGGATGGAAAATTTTTTAGAAATTGAAAATAGCTTCAGGGATGGAATTTTTTGGTGAAATATTCCAGGGATAAAACAATATTGTTTTGTGTACAGCGTCCCAAAATATTCTCACTTATACCGCCATAACGTTCAATAACACTGCATTACATATTAACAATAAAAACTATAAAATAAAATAACAAATTAAAAAATTAAAAACTCATAGGGAGACGCGAGGAAAACTAGAAAACAAGGAAAATTAAAGTTTCTGGATAATTAAAATATGGTGTAATTAAATAAATATTTATGCCCAAGTCTCCCGGTTGAAATTACAAATTCGAAATCGTCTTTTCACGTTTATTAGTAAAGAAAGTAACACAAAAAATGTAAATCATAATATTGAAAATTGATTGGCTGATTCAAAAAGGTTCTCCTGAAATGTAGTAAAAAAAATTATGAAAATGCCAGACTATATAGAAAGAATATGTATCTTTTACTTCCGTGGAGAAATTCAGGAGTTGTGGCATACCAAATATTTTTAAATCGTGATTGCATAGTCTAAAACAGTCTGAATGGCACCAGGTGGAGACATTAAACAATTTGACTTTCTACAATCAGTTAATTGTTTGTAGCAAATAAGTACATTGTCATGAGTTCTACTAATACTATGCGATACTCTCTTACATTATAGCCTCCACCTAGTATCTAGTGGATATGGTGCCATTGAGGCATCTTACAACGAAATCATAACTTACATATTAATATTTCTCTCTACCTAAAAGAATATTTCCTCCCAAAATATCTGAGAAAAGAATAGTGTAGTAAAATTTAAAATAATTGATTTTTCATGTTTCTCTTGATTTTAATGTAGGCTTTTCTTTTGAATACGTTATTTAAAATTCTACTTATAAATACCACATATTATTAGAATTGCAAATTGAAAACCATTTTTCACATTGCACAATGCTAAAAACGATTCAAAAGCAATTTCAACCGGGAGACTTGAGCATAAATATTTATTTAATTACACCATATTTTAATTATCCAGAAACTTTAATTTTCCTTGTTTTCTAGTTTTCCTCGCGTCTCCCTATGAGTTTTTAATTTTTTAATTTGTTATCTCATCCCGCAATCTATAAATAATGCTTTGTTTTTAAGTTTTGATGGCATTCTCACCGTATATTTTTCCAGGTTTTTACCTGTTATATATTTATTTTTTTAAATCCCTGCAAGTGCCCTGCAATCTGATATTTTCCATCCCTGGAATTGTTCCCAGTAGTCGGTATTTGCATTGAGAATATTGAGATGTGAATGTGACTGGGATTATTGGGAATGGGAATACTACGTATTAGGAATAATACATCCAAGGTACGTAAAATTTTAGATTGTCAAGGTGATATGGCATAAGGTAATTTCAGGCTCGAAAAACTTGATTTTTTTTGCAACCACATAAGAGGCAACATTCCCCTTTGACCCCTGCAATTACCTTATGTCGCGTCCCCTTCAATCTTAAATTTTACTTAACTTGAATACATCTTTAAGGTTCAGGTATTTTCAAAATACGGGGAAATTCATTAAAACCTACAGCAAGCCGTAACAGAAGCTCGCCTGAGTAAAGGGGCCCGTGTGCACATTTTGGTTGTTATAATAAAAGAAATAAATTTATTTTGATTATTAAAGTAAGAACTAATTCAAACTAGATTAATATAATTCACAATTCAATATAAAAACCAACAGCAAATCAAGTAGATTGATGTTGACTATCAAAATCAACAGCAAATCAAAATAGATTGATGTTGATTATCAAAATTAACAGAAAATCAAAATTGATTGATATTGAGTATTAAAATCAATAGAAAATCAAAATTGATTATTGTTGATTTTGAAAATCAACCGAAAATCAAAATTAATTAATGTTGACTAAGAAAATCAACAGAAAATCAAAATTGATTAATTTCGAGTATAAAAATCAACAGAAAATCAAAATTAAAAATAACAAATTAAAAAATTAAAAACTTATTAACAAACCTAATGTAAACCCCAAGGTACTTGTAGTCTTAGTTGTTAACGAGCCCGTCAATATACCCGCCCCGTCACTATAGCGATGCCTTAACAAAAATGCGAATAAATTCGCACAAAGGGATTCTAGCGGATTAGCCTGGAAGTGAATGTGAGATAATTGAGCCAACACTCCAACCTTCTCAACTTTCTCACATTCAAGACCAGGGGACACGCTCAGTGTCCATTTTTTAACCATTGTTAAATAGATGAGACAAATATTTGGGTTTGAATGTGATATAATAAGGTCCTACACACCATCCTACCTTATTATTCACATTAAAACCCAAGGATCCAAGAAATTATATCGAATTAATGAACTAATTTATTATAGTAAATAATACTTTTTAGAATATTAACAGGTGACAATATAAGATCATATTTTGTATACTATACCAGCTATTAAAATCATGTTTTGTTTATAAGACCAGTTATTAGGTCATGATTTGTATATAAGACCAGTTATTAGGTCATGATTTGTATATAAGACCAGTTATTAGGTCATGATTTGTATATAAGACCAGTTATTAGGTCATGATTTGTATATAAGACCAGTTATTAGGTCATGATTTGTATATAAGACCGGCTATTAGGTCATGATTTGTATATAAGACCAGTTATTAGGTCATGATTTGTGCATAAGCAAGGTATTAGACATTTATTTGAGGATTCGATCCATTTATTGGGTCCTGATAAGCTGAATGATTCGCAGGTATGCCAACATTAGTATTTAGGACGACGAAATGAATTAAATTATTGGTGAAATATTTCTTTGAATACTACATTTTTGGTGAAAATTCTCTGACTCCCTTGTAGCAACTTACCTTGGGTTGTTGTGTCAGTAATCTGAACTTTGACACCTTCTTTACTTGTACATCTAGAAAACGCAACATACGCCTGACCATGACCAAAAAATGATTGTCTCAACATTATACCCACTGTTTCAAGAGATTGTCCTTGTGATTTATTGACGGTCATGGCAAATGAAACTCTTACAGGAAGTTGTCTTCTTTTTAAAACAAATGGCAAATCAGCATCTGAGGGGTTAATGCTTATGCGGGGCAACAAAACAACATTTCCAGCCCAACTTCCATCTAATATTTCTGCCTCAATTGCGTAATTATGAAGCCTTAAAACCAATAGTCTTGTTCCGTTGCAAAGACCATGTTCGTAGTCAATGTTTCTGAGGAGCATTACTATTGCTCCAACTTTCAAAATTAATTTATGTGGGGCCAATCCATTTGGAGTTAAACTGTTCAAATACTCAATTGGAAAATGATTTGCAGAAGATTTTTCATCTGGGACAATACTATCTACGCTAAGATATACTTTTGAAGTTCCCTCAATGCGATCAAGAATCTTAGTGTTCATTGAAAGAACATCTTTATTGGTGGTACATAATATCGCTCTCTTTGTAAGTGATCTAACGTCATTAGCAGCAATTGTTTGCCCAAATACAGCATCAACGACATCACTTACTAAAAAACTCTGGTTGACTTCAATTGTGTCTGTGTATTCTGCTGAGAGGCAATCGTTCGTGAGTTCTCCATCCCCTAACTGTAAAAGCCATTGAGAAAACTCATTTTCATTACCACCTGTTCTCATATTGATGTTTAATTTCAACTTCACAAAACCTCCCCAATGTTCAAATTTAGTGATACAATTTTCAATGATTTCGGTTCTTCCTCCACGTCTTACTACCGGTAAAGTTTGCCTAAAATCCCCCCCAAAAAGTACGACCTTTCCACCAAATGGTATTTCTTTTTGCCCCATAATTTCTCTCAAAGAACGATCTACAGCCCTTAAAGCATTTAAGGGAATCATTGTTGCTTCATCCCAAAGTATGAGTTTAGCAGCAAGTACTAATTTTCCGAATTCCGGCTTTATATAGCATGAACTGCTTTCATTTACTGGTACGGGTATACCAAAGCGATAATGAGACGTAGTTCCCCCTTTCAAAAAGTTAGCTGCAATTCCCGACCATGCAACTGCAATTACAGGGTAGCCTCTAGACCGAACGTTGGCCATTACTGCATTGTAAAGAAAAGTCTTTCCACTACCTCCAGGTCCATCCAAATAAAATACTCGCATCCCAACTGTTTCATCATCAACTGCCTCTATAATTTTATCAAACGCAGCCTTTTGCTGAATATTTAACATTGGATATAATCTTTCGTATTCTTGTCTCTCCAATTCTCTGTCAAACATATTTTCATTAATTAACCTTCTAGTTGGGTCAGGGTCTGGTAGACCATAAGAAGAACACCGTTTTTTAAACTGAGCCAAAATTTCTGCTATGTCCAGTAAGGAATTATCATAAGCAAGATTTTTTTCTTGATCATTCAAAGCACTACTTCTATTGATTCTGCGAAAATAATCTTCTGAAATGTCGTCTTTAAATTTATTCCATAGTTTTGCTGGTTTATGTGGCTCACAATGTAGCAAGATGTAGGCAAACAATTGTCTTATCTGTTGAGGCATTTTGCAAAGGGAAGCTTCCTGCAGACAATTTTCCCATTCAGTGTCATCGTCTAGTAAATTCAATAAACAACATGCTTCTTTAAAGCTTTCACAAACTACTAAGGCTCCAGAAACATTAACAGTTCGTAAATGTTCAAAGCTTTTTGCTCCTTTAACATGTTGTAAAAGAAGTCTGATGCAAAATTTTTCAGTGTCCGATGGAGACACATGATACATTCTTGAAATTTTGTTACAATTACGTTCACGTTCATTCCAAAAAGTTTTTTGCCAAGTGTAAAATAGTGGCATGTCAGCATAATAAATGTCTCTTGATTTAGAATTCGGTTTTTCATTTTCTTTGAAATAGGCTTCTAATTTGGTGTCCCGAAGTTCTGACCTATCAAGAGCAATTTGTTCCTCTCCAGCAATATGAGGAACTGATTTATCGTGGGGTAAATGCACTGGCAGTCTTTCAATGCTATGTGAAAATTTATACATATTAAATTCAAAGATTCTCCACATTGCTTCTGGTGCACTTACATAGCGCGCATTTAGATACCTTTTAATTTCATTTGATTCTAAGGTAATATTTGCGCAATCATACCCTTTATAAACATACTTGAATAGATATTTTACGACTTTTAATGTGGTGCATACTTCTACATTAATATGTGCATTATATTTTAGGAGCAAATAACGATTATATGGAACAACAAACGAAGAGTCGACTTCATAATCTTTACCGTCCTTAATTTTCCTAATCCCATTTATCCCATGTCGTCTTTTATATAATGGGTAGCCACTATCACTTAAAGTGGTTTCCATTTGTTCTGCTTTAGGGAAGGATTTGGAACATGCCTTTATCCTGACTTTTTTGTCTAATGGAGGATAAGTGCATAAACCATTTGAAATATTACATTTTAAAATATTTGGCGGATGTCCACAGTTAAATATGCAAGTTTCATTTCTTATCTCGCAGACTAAAATACCACTTGGGTGCGGACACTTTCTCTTTTCAGTTATTTCAACTTCCTTCATGCATTTGGCATCAGGAAACTTTTCCCCACACGGGCCATGAATCATGCATTCAAGAACAGTTTGATACAACTTCTGATTTCCATCAATAGTAGGGTCAGGAATTTCGGCACATACCACTTTGTCAATTCTATCAGGTTCGATAAATTTATCTTCCTCCTTAAGAATTAAAAGGATGTGCGCATGAGGCAATTCTCTTTTCTGAAATTCAATAGAATATACATATGCCACAACAACCCCAAAAATGCATTTTTTGGTCAAATCATCTAGAAGTTCTTTAAGTTTCATATGAAAAACTCTAGCTAAAAGGTCCGGTCTATATTGACTACTCTGCCATGTCTCAAGGTTTTCGGTGATCTCTTTCCATTTAGGGTTACATGTAAACGTAATAAATAAGTCAGGCCTGCCATATTTACCAACAATAGCCATTGCATCTTGAAATCTTTGCTGCATTGCTCTCGGTGATCCCTGAAAAGATGATGGCAAAACTATATTGCGCCCTACGATCGGTGTGTCGCCTTGATCATCAAGAAATTTTTGTAAGTCTGAATAGCTTGCAACTCTCAACTTCTCCTGATTATTAGCAATAAAAGAGAGACGATCGGCTTCTATCTTACAATAAGCATCAACAATAAATTGTTGCGTCAACTTTCCGCCGTTCAATAATGGATTAAATATTTTTTCCTTGTTGTTTTCATCAAAGCGAGAGCACAATCTGTAAGAATAGTACTTTTGCATTGTAACTTTTTTGTTTTCCTTCTTTAAAGCTAGATGCCAACCAAATTCTCCGTTAGGGAAAAATATTGGGTAAACCATTGGATCACAGTTCCCATCAATAAATTTAATTCTGATCTTATCTGATTCCCCTGGGGCTGCTCGTAATTTAATTGTTAAATAAGATCGATTAATTGGTGGCCCGCCATCACAACTTTCAAATACCAGCGCTACTTCACTAACCATTTGTGGATTATACCGCCTTAAATCATCCCCAACTTCAGTCGTTAATGACATTTGAATGTTTGGTGGACATCTACCTTCAACCTGCGCTTTCAAAGCTTCTTCTTTCTCGATTTCTCCTAACCTTTTAAAAGATTTAGCGTACGGATTAATTGTTCGCAAAAGAAGTTCCAATTGTTCTATTATAGCTGCTCTGCAATTTTTATTGAATTCATTATCACATCGACAAATTATTGCATCTGTGGGGTCCAATACATATATTTGAGCATAGCGTTCTTTACCGGGGTTATTTGGGTAAAGAACTGATGTATCATGATACAGTTGACCCTGAATGCGAAAACAATAGGTACCTCCACCAGTTTGTTGACCCCATTTTCCACCCATGGAAGCAAATGCAAAAGCACTATTAATGTTTCTAATAAATTCCATAAAATTTGCGCTATCAGGATGTATATTAGTCATTAAAGATTTTAAAAGCTCTGGGAATTTTTTTAATGAAGCCACTTTCACTTTTCCTTTTTCACAACATATAGAAAAATCTTTTCTTTAACCTGATGGTTTTTCTAAAGCAAAATTTATTGACTGACAATGCCTACAGATTTCTAATTGGCCACAATAGTATTCAGCAACATGTACATTATTTGCTAATGAAGTACTCAGTTTTCGCGGAATTTTTTTCCAGACATCACCTTGAAATCTTTCTTTTCGCTTATTTATAACAATACTTTCATGCTCCAATCTCTCTGCACAATTTGCAAGACTCAATAAGACACTTTCTTCTTCAGTTGCTTTAAGGAATCCGATTTTCAATCGCTTCTTAAGCGAATCTAGGCGTGCTAATCGCTCTGCTTGGGAAAAATTAGCCAAAAATTCACCGTTTACCTTTTTTAATTCCTGAAGACAATCGTCTTGTTGTTCCCCAGCCCCATTTTCAGTTCTACTTCTATGCTCCATAAGAAGCCTTTGCAAGCGAGTACATCGCTCTTCCCGAGTTTCACTGGCAATGCGTAGTCTAATTTCATCACTGAGAGCATTAAGGCGATTTTGCACCGACAATTTTTCGCGCTTTTTCTTTACTCTTTCTCTATCCGCTTTAAGACGTATAAACCGCGCTTCGTCAGTTTCACATAAATTTGCACGTCTATTCTTTTGTCTTTCTTTATTCTTCTCAAGGCGTATACACCGCGCTGCCTCAGTTTCATTTGCCCTGCATTTTTTCATCTGCTCTGTTTTACTACGCTTCTGCTTAGTTTCCGCAGCCAGGCTATCTCCTTTCCTTTTGGGTGGCATTTTGTTATTTGGCTAAAACTCCACCACAATTTAATCGATGAATATATTAAATTAAACTTTAATTGATGTCTATATTGTAACCACAATTAGCCTACTTTTGTACCTGTCTATCTATCTAATATACCAATATATATATGATAGCGCAATCCGAAATTCAAAATCGGCAAGTTGGCCAAGAAGAAGCGTGAATATATAATAGTACCTTACCGACCAGTTTAGCACATAAACCATATTACGCCTCTGCCACGACGTTGAAATATTCCATTCTAAAAATATATATTGTAAATTACCTACATATTAAATGAATTTAAAACCATGAAAATATATATTTCCATAAATTAATGAATTCATTCATATTTAATAAATCATATTTTCCATCAATCTTAATGCTCATTAGAACAAACTTTCGATACCTTTAACTTTATAAGTATGATAAAAATAATGAATCGTCTTTAACCAACGAATAAGTCGTCTTTAAACATTAATGAGTCGTGACAGTTTAATATCACCTACCAAAAATTCGCCATTTTCGTAAAGTACGACAAATTTTATTTTAAAGGCTAATTCATTAAAATTATCGGCTAAAAATTATTAATAAGTTTTTGCTAACCTAGCTTTATTAACTAATTAAATAATATTAAAAGATGTTTATTAAGAAAAATAATATTACCTGATATAAACGAATTTAAAAAGATAGTGACCAACATTTGCCGCACGAATAAGAGAAATCTCGAAAACAACCGGGAAATGGTGAATGACGAATACACAAAATGGTGGATTCGGCTAGGCCGATTGCTGGCCTAATCACCAAGGGCCACAATGGATTCATTCGCCTAATAGATCTAAAAGTGTACAAATGCGCAATGAAGTGACTAACGTCTCAGAGTCTAGAATATTCTTTTGCGCAGTGATACACTTTAGGATCTATTAGGCTTACTCCATTTTGTGCGGCAAATGTGATGGTCATTCTTCATTCTTGTTCAACCATCATTGTAAGCAACATCTTTTGTGTCCTAATAATTTTCCGATGCAACGTAATAGGTTTAACCGGTAAGTATTATACAAATAATTTTAAACATTTTAAACATTTATTTTGAAATAATAAAAAATAAATTAAATTAAAGCTAGGTTAGCAAAGGAAAATTTAATTTATTATTATTTTGATGTAGAGGTGCAGGTGGGGCTGGGGTTCGTGTTCATCCTTATGAAGGAGATGACGGAACTCCGTTTCACCAGAGGACATTTCGTTGCGTGTGGTGTGGCCGTCCATTAGGGCTTTTTAAATCTAGTAAGTTATCGATTAAATTATTTAAATACAGATTGTGAAAATGATTATTTTTAGCATTCCTATTTTCAATATTTTAATAGAAATGGCTTTAATAATAATTTATAGGGTTTTGTAATGACTGCGGTATGCCACAGCCCCTTAGCGACCAAAATGATGCGCAATATCGCCGCTGTTTTAGATGCCATGTCATAATCCGAAGTAAGTAATTTATGCATGTCCATAATAAAAATATGATTAATAAAGCTAGGTTAGCAAAATAATACATAAATATAAATATATATAAATATAAATACAAATTAACATAATAAAATAATATTGGAATTTGCAGGAGCCTGGAACTACTGTTACATCTGCCCCCGAGCGCATTCGACCAACGGAAGTTATCGCGGAATGGCAAGCCAATCGACAGGCCTTAATGGCAGCCATCAATCCGGAACAACTTCCTAATGTTGAAGTAGTGCGTGCTGCCGCGGGTGGAGGTGGAGTCCCCGGTGGTGGAGGAGGAGTCGCCGCTGGTGAGAGAGGGTTTGCTGCAGGTGAGGGAGGAGTCCCCGCAAGAAACGAAGCACCAGAAGTTGCTGCCGCTGACGAAAGAGCTGGGGGTCGAAGACAGTTGGCCGATGGAGCAGAGGCCAACAATGAAGAGGAGTTACTCCTTGATTTTGATGAAGAGATGTAATTTGTATAATAATTGAATCGCATAATAAAAATTATTGATGACGTTCCAATTGCCGAAGAAGCTAAGGATGATGTTCCACCCTTGGAAGGCGAGACTGAAGACGCCTCTCGAATGGAAGAAGTTGATTAAATCCTTATTCTTCTACTCTTAGTAATAAACGAAATTACCATTATTCTTTTTGTAATGTTATAACTATATTGTCTTCGTTCGATTTTGTAAGACTTGTGTTCTGTTTATAAGTATGCTTGCAATATAATGAACTTATGAGATACTCCAATATTATTTTACTTTAATATCGGATGTCAAAATAGATAAGTTGATATTATTGTTGTATTAATAAATCTTAGTGAATTCTTGAAATGAAAAGAGTTGCTATTTATTATTCTTTTTGTAATGTTATACCTGTATTGTCTTCGTTCGATTTTGTAAGACTTGTGTTCTGTTTATAAGTATGTTCGCAATATAATGAACTTATGAGATACTCCAATATTATTTTACTTTAATATCGGATGTCAAAATATATAAGTTGATATTATTGTTGTATTAATAAATTTTAGTGAATTCTTGAAATGAAAAGAGTTGCTATTTTGCAGCCATTTTGTTTAGTCATTATGAACCATGAATGTTTCATTAAGCAAAGTAACGAAACGTGTAGTCGATTCATCTTATCTAATAAACTAATCGTATGATTATTGGATGATCCTAATAAAAATTATTGTGTGTAGATAAAATTTAGACTTTTAATTCAGCATTTGATACAATAAAGCTAGGTTAGCAAAGTAGGATTCCTTTTAAAACCGCTTTTTATTGGTAGGACGTTTAAAAAGCGCTTTTGACTACCATCATTATTTTAAAAGTAAAAAATATGATTTTTAAAAGCTTTTTATGAGCAAAAAATAAATCACTCCAAGGAGGTATAATATAAAAAAATCCTGATGGTAGTCAAAACCGCTTTTTATTGGTAGGCAATTGACAAACGGCATTTTGGCATTACAGTTTTCCACCAATAAAAGGCGCTTTTGACTACTTATTTTTAAAAGTAAAAAATATGATTTTTAAAAGCTTTTTATGAGCAAAAAATAAATCACTCCAAGGAGGTATCGAAGTCACCTATCCGAATAAGAAATGCCCCCCTTCTATGCCACTAAGCTGTGGACGTCGTGTACAGGTTGGAGTCCAGTAGTGAGAGTGGTAATGAGTGAAGTAGAAGGAATTTGGTAACACACAGACATTTCTTATTCGGATAGAAGAGAGTAATAGACAGACAACGGGAATCAGATAGCACTTAATGCTCACAAATGCATTTCAAATTGGATAATTTCACAGAATGTGTCCATGCATTATTACATGCTTAGCATTGCTAAAGATATGCAAGAGCTTAATAGGTACTTTGAACCGTTCAGTTAACAAAATATTATTAAAATATTAACATACAAAATAGTATTTGCTAAGTAATTGTAACGACTCTAAGTTATTTTCTGAAAATCAAACCCAGGTTAAATTGTTGTATCCATAGTAATTAAGCAACAATTAAGAGTATAAATCTTTCCATATTAACAACATTTAGTAGTAAAATATATTTAGATATGACTGCGCTATAATTGTCAACTAAATGTCTAAAAATGTTGTTAGTGTGAAGAAATCGCCACAACGTACGAAGTAACTGTGAAATAAGAATGTTCTGCTTTTTATATGTAAAAGTTATAGTCTTAAAATACTACAGGATCTTCTCATTTCAATATTTACATTTCCATAAAATTTATATTTGGAGTTATTAGCACGTAAAGTCTAGTTGATACTAGTGTGCATCTAGTATTTTAGGCAAGTTGTATGGTTTTTGCAAGGAAATTAACTGTAAACGCACGGGGAGATTTTTTTGAAGAAAATTGTAAAATTACGAGCTTTAATTATGTATTGGTATCTAAATATATCTTGTTTTCGAGTTTTTCTGGCATTCTCACCGTACATTTTTCCAGGTTTTTACCTGTTATATTTTTTATTTTATTGTTTTTCTTGATATAGCTGGTTATAACTATCATATAACTACGAACTACAAAAGTTTCAACCAGATTATGAATATTTCGAAATTATTTATGGACCTTACAATACGGTAATACAGCGCACTACAATGTACAGTACTAGAGTATCCCTCTATATAATATGTCCCTATTTCAGAAATATTTATCCCTGCCTAGGTTATAATCAAAGAGCTTGGACGTTGTTGTGTCAAGCTCCTTGGTTATAATAATGTAAATCGTATACATATACGGAAAACTGATACATATGTTATTTGAGCTAAATCTTTATTTTGATTTTTTTCGCAAAATTATTAATATATTATGTATGTAATAAGATAATTTTTTTATTGAGGGCTCCCGCCCCCAAACCCCCGCTTAAGGGGAGATGAATAGTATCCTTGAAGTTAGTAAAACACAACACGAGCCAGCAAAGCGTAAATGTTTGTATTAGTAGTAATGAACATTATAGATATGCATGCCTATTACAATTTGACATTTTCGATGCCTGGAATGAATCGCACTCAATGTTAATTTTTTTCCATCCCTGAAATTTTCCTCATTGTTTGCTTTACAATCCTTGCAAGTACCCTCAAACCCAACCTGGGGACAATGTCAACTAAAATGAAAAGTGGGATTTTGGGTCAATTTTGATGACGTAAGCTGCCGTCACACTTAGGGGGTCGGGGGGTTGACCATGTATTTTGATAGGCATTTTCAGTGTCCTCAAAACAAAGCCAAAAGTCCGTGATTTCCGTCCCACCGTCCCACTAGATACATGTTGACAGTGACGTCAGCTGCCGTCATTTTTGAAATACATGTAAAAGTATACTCTTTTGTCCGAACCTTTATCCCTATATACTTCTATTATCCTTGCTCAAACCTAATATATTTTCCATCTCTAGAATTGGGAACACTACGTAACAGGAATAATGCATCTTTAAATCCGACATTATTATCATTATTGAGATGATGCCTGCCAATTTCAATTCAGTGCACTCAGTACTCAGTATCTACGGAGATTGAATTAGGAATTAGAATGTTTCAATGTGTATTCCTACATTCCTAGTTCCATGATCATGAGTCCATCCACTCCATCCAGTACCCAATTGACTATGACTATGATGCATTGTACAGTAGCCAAGGAGATAAATTGGTGACCAAACAATTTCTAAATTCATTCTTCCGGTTCCTACGGCTAAAGTTGACACCGGACAGCTGATTTCAAATTAATGCACACCCCGCAGAGAATGGCTCTACGTTTTCGGTATCTTGCATTATTTCACAGAAATTACTAGTTTACGAGCAATCGGTGTCAATAGATTTTGACCCTTCAGTTAAATGCAGTATAAGTGGTGAAACCACACATTGCCCTTCGGGCAATGCGCTGTCTGCTTTGCAGTTTCTCCCCGTATAAAAATATTTACGATTTTAAATAATTTATCGCTTTCAATATGATGAATATGAATTTAAGTTTTGCTAATAAGTGTCAGGCAGAGACGGCTACAATTGCAGATGCAGTTCATCATTGGATAAGTTTGTCCAGAAAGCTTTCCCTCTACGGGTCAAATAAGGAATCATTTTTACGCCGTAAAAATATGGGAATGACGCCTTCGGCGATAGCAGCTTACATGTTGCATCCTATATATAGAGGTATGGCTTCCAAATCTATTTTCGATTTATAATATCAATATCCTAAATTACAATTTTGCTGTTAAATTTTAATTTATTGATGTTCCCAAAACTAATGTTATCATATTTCATTCAGGGGATTATTTGAGTAACGAAGAAATGTTGATTGGGGAACGTATATTAGAAAAACAATCGCCCGCTTTTGTAGCTGCAGCTGTTTACCTGCAATTGGGAGACACAAATTTTTACAAGGAGACACTTTTGAATAAGGACGTCATAAAAAACCTGACCCCAGTTACCTGGTGGAAAAGTGTGGCAAAGTATAATTGTGCCATTACTCCAAATCTAGTAAATTATGCAGAAAATTTGATGATACTTCCTGCTTCTACTGCTGCTTTGGAACGTTGTTTTTCCACCATGAGCAATATAATTACCGTTCGCCGAAATCGGTTGGGTGTTGAGAAAGCCCAGCAACTGTGTGCTATTTACAGATCTTTAAACGGGAAGAATGACTATTTGGAGGACGAGGAGGAGGTATTTGCAGAAGCATTTGTGCACGACAATTAAATAACTAACTGTAGCTTGTAATAACTGATCTATTACGTAACAAATTGTCAAATTCAATAGAAGTCTCCTTAAAGTTTTGAAACTGGTAAATTAAATGGAAGAAGTGTGAGAAAAAATTTTATTTATGGAATTAAATTTTTGGCATAAATTCGTCTGGTTTTTAGCATTAAAATATATCGTTTAGTTATCATATGAATTAAGGTTGTATAAAACTATTTAGCATATTTTAGTATTCAAATTACCCCACTGCGTTTTCTCCCATTTCTCCCATTTCTCACACTCCCACCTTTCTTAATTCACACCCACCTCCCATTTATAACAGTGCACTTCTCCCACCCTCACACTGTGAGGGCGTACCCTGTATGAGGCATGCTTGGGGTACATTACATTCCATTTAAATCAGGAATGTACGATATCTATACATCTAAAATTAAGCAGTACCTACTGGTATTACGTTTGCAGTATTATAACCTACGGCAAGCCGTAACAGAAGCTCGCCTGATTGAAGGGGACCATGTACACATTTTTGGTGGAATAATAATAAATTTATTTTGATTAGTACAATGTAATTCAAACTAGATCAATATTTATAATTATTGGAAAAATCTTCAACATTAACAGAAAATCAAAATAGATTAATATTGACTATTAAAATCAATAGAAAATCAAAATAGATTATTATTGACTATTAAAATCAACAGAAAATCAAGATAAATTATTATTGACTATGAAAATCAACAGAAAATCAAAATAGATTATTATTGACTATTAAAATCAACAGAAAATCAAAATAGATAATTGTTGACTATGAAAATCAACAAAAAGTCGATATAGATAATTGTTGACTGTGAAAATCAACAAAAAGTCGATATAGATAATTGTTGACTATGAAAATCAACAGAAAATCAAAATAGATAACTGTTGACTATGAAAATCAAGAGAAAATCAAAATTTATAATTGTTGACTATGAAAATCAACAGAACATCAAAATTGATTAAGATTGAGTATCAAAATTAACAAAAAATGGAAATAGAATAGTACTGAGTAATAAAATAAACAAAAATTCATAATTGAATAATACTGAGTATCAAAATAAACAAAAATTCAATATTGAATAATATTGAGTATCAAAATAAACAAAACATCAAAGTTAAGCAATAATGAGTATCAAAATAAACAAAAAATCTAATTTGACTAATATTAATTATCAAAATGAACAAAAAATCAAAATTGATTAATATTGGGAATCTAATTAAACAAAAAATCAAATTTGATTAATATGGAATATAAAAATCAAAAGAAAATCAAAATCCGTTAATATTGACTATCATAAAGAAAACCAATTCTAAAAATGTAAATTTGACTATCAGTTTGCATATAAATGCGAAATAGATTTATTTCCGTCCTATAATAGGTATTCTTCGGATTTATTTGCTTTAGTATAAAATCTTACATTTGGTCGAAGCGGCATTTAATAATTTGTACTATCCCGCTAACAATCCATAGGAAGCACAATTGAACTTTTAATGTCCATTTAATGCCATATTTTCATTTTGACTATCAAAATGAAGACAAAGTGAGCGCGCGGCATCTCAGCAACCTATGGACCAATGTGGCCCATTTTCAATAGGCTTTGTCACAGGCCCATAGGCAATGTTTTTGCCAAGTTTAGTTGAAATCCATCAATATCTTCAAAAGTTATCGTGTAAACGGACGAACGGACGGACGGACAGACAGACGGACGGACGGACGGACTGTGCGATTCTATAAGCTGCCTGTTCAGGCGAGCTAAAACCTACAGAAAGCCGTAACAGAAGCTCGCCTGAGTAAAGGGGCCCGTGTGCACATTTTGGTTGTTATAATAAAAGAAATAAATTTATTTTGATTATTAAAGTAAGAACTAATTCAAACTAGATTAATATAATTCACAATTCAATATAAAAACCAACAGCAAATCAAGTAGATTGATGTTGACTATCAAAATCAACAGCAAATCAAAATAGATTGATGTTGATTATCAAAATCAACAGAAAATCAAAATTGATTGATATTGAGTATTAAAATCAATAGAAAATCAAAATTGATTATCGTTGATTTTGAAAATCAACCGAAAATCAAAATTGATTAATGTTGACTAAGAAAATCAACCGAAAATCAAAATTGATTAATGTTGACTAAGAAAATCAACAGAAAATCAAAATTGATTAATATTGAGTATTAAAATCAATAGAAAATCAAAATTGATTATTGTTGATTTTGAAAATCAACCGAAAATCAAAATTGATTAATGTTGACTAAGAAAATCAACAGAAAATCAAAATTGATTAATTTCGAGTATAAAAATCAACAGAAAATCAAAATTAAAAATAAGAAATTAAAAAATTAAAAACCTACAGCAAGCCGTAACAGAAGCTCGCCTGAGTAAAGGGGCCCGTGTGCACATTTTGGTTGTTATAATAAAAGAAATAAATTTATTTTGATTATTAAAGTAAGAACTAATTCAAACTAGATTAATATAATTCACAATTCAATATAAAAACCAACAGCAAATCAAGTAGATTGATGTTGACTATCAAAATCAACAGCAAATCAAAATAGATTGATGTTGATTATCAAAATCAACAGAATCAAAATTGATTAATATTGAGTATTAAAATCAATAGAAAATCAAAATTGATTATTGTTGATTTTGAAAATCAACCGAAAATCAAAATTGATTATTGTTGATTTTGAAAATCAACAGAAAATCAAAATTGATTGATGTTGACTATGAAAATCAACAGATATTCAATCCTGATTGATTATGAGTATTAAAATCTACAGAAAATTAAAATCGGTTAATAATGATTATCAAAATTTAAAGGAATTTTTTTTCCATCGTCTAATAGTTATTTTCCCGGTTTAATTTGCTGTATTATAAAATCTTAAATTTGGTAGAAGCGGATTGAAATATTTCATACTATCACGCTAACAATTTATAGGAAACGCCTATCAACTTTTTAATGTCCATTTAATGCTAAATTTTCATTTTGATTATCAAAATGAAGACAAAGCGAGCGCGCAGTATCTCAGCAACCAATGGACCGATTTACCCCCAATTTAATAGGGATCGTCTGTGGTCCATAGGCATTGTTTTTGCTAAGTTTGGTCAATATCCGTCATTGCTTTCGAAAGTTATCGTGGGGACGGACGGACGGACGTACGGACAGACGGACGTACGGACAGACTGTGAGGTTCTATAAGCTGCCTTATTCAGGCGAGCTAAAAAGGTCAGGTAAAGGTTACGGCGAAGTATCTATGACTACGTTTTAAAAGTACATAGAGGCATAGAAATTTACTCTATGACAATACTGAAAAATACTTTTTTGGAAAACTTGTAACTCCTCCGAGAATACTGCTCGTAGGAAGACAAGATTGGACTCTAAAATTCCAGAAAAGTAACCAAGTAAAAAGTGGAAAATTTTTAAATTTTACCTATGGTTGCGAGATATTGCCTCTTTTTCTACAAAAACATTAATATCTCAAAATCGGAAGTAAAAATGTTGAATATTCCAACGTACTTGGTTAACACAACCTTTTCTGGAATTTTAGAGTCCAATCTTGTCTTTCTACGAGCAGTATTCTCGGAGGAGTTACAAGTTTCCAAATATAACAGGTAAAAACCTGGAAAAATATACGGTGAGAATGCCAGCACAACTTAAAAACAAGACATTATTTAGAGATTGCGGTATGGGAAAATAATGAAATTTTGTAAAAGTATTTTCCTAAATATCTGCCCGTGCGTTTAAAGCTATTTCCTTGCAATTGATTTAACAACAGACTTTGTAATTGTTATTATAATTGACAATAATTTCAAAATGAGATATCAAATTTTAACTTAACATAAATCTAACGTTTGGTAGATTAAAAGTTAAAAACTAAGGTCCAGCTTAGTTTTTAACTATTTTAAAATTGTTTGGTATCTCCTTGGCGACTTGGTGCAATGCATCATAGTCATTTATTCAATTGGTTACTGGATGGATTGTATGGACTAGGACACTAGGAATACACATTGTAACTTTCCATTTCCTAATTCAATCTCCGTAGATACGGAGTACTGAGCACTGAATTGGCATATTGGCAGGCACCATCTCAATAATGATAATAATGTCGGATTTAAAGATGCATTATTCCTGTTACGTAGTATTCCCATTCTCAATAATCCCAGTCACATTCACATTCACATCCCAATGCAAATACGGAGTACCAAGAACAATTCCAGGGATGGAAAATATTTTAGGCTTGAGGGCGCTGACAGGGGTTGTAAAAAATTTAGAATAAGGAAAATTTCAGGGATGGAAAAAAATTAGCATTGAGTGCGGTTCCAGGCATAGAAAATGACAAATTGAGTTAGGCATGCATATCCGTAATGCTCATTACTACTATACTTATACAAACCTTTACGCTTTACTGGCTCGTGTTTTACTAACTAAAAGAATACGAAATATTCATCACCCCTCAAGCGGGGGTTTGGGGGCGGCAGCCCCCAATAAAAAATAAAATTATCTAATTGAGTTTGAGAGTTCTAAAAGTACACTTTTCAGTAACAATCTCTATCTCTAATGGAGACAATAAAGTGTCACTATTGTCACCCAAGAGCAATACCCGACAGTCCCCAACCAATTGCCGACAAAGACTTTCCGTTCCTTAGCTTTGTTAACAACCACATTTAGTTTCTATGTAAAATGAGCCCAATCCCACTTAATGTCGTTGAAGAACTATTCTTCGCAAAAATTTAGCTACTCTGTCGAGGGTTGACCACAAAAATACGTTTAAAAGTTGATGCCGTCATTGGAAAATTTCTTACTAAGTACTGAGACTACTCAAACAATACCCAAGAAATTAATTTTGATTTTTCTCGGAATATTTCAACGCCAAATGCGATTGATTTTTGGTAATGGGTTGATTGCAGTATTTCATATAAACCGGCCACTATTTGCCTTTTATGATCTCTAACCTAATAAAATTTAAACAACCAAAAATTTTTTGACTGTATTTTTATTAGGTTGGGTCAGAGAAAAAGAAAATAGGATGATTGATAGAAAATGATTTTGCATTGGGAAAAATTCAATTCGGGGTCGGACATTACATTTTATTCCCTTTGATAGATATATGTCACCTTTTCCAATACTATTCCTGGAGGCAATATAGGTGATTAGTCCATGTTCGGTAACCAACCGTTTAGCTATCTAAATCAGCCTGTATGACATGTTACAATTACTGGGAAGTGGTGGCTAGAATATGTAAATAGTCAAAATAAGGAAATAGAGAAATGTAGACTGAGAAAAGTATTCTTTGTCTGGTGGCATCTTTAAAAAATCAAACACATTCGCTGTCCAATTTATTAGGCAATTAGACGACTGGTAAAAATGATTTTGGTCGGATAAAATAGAACGCATTATGAAATAAGGCGTTAATGTCGCCTGTTAACTATAGCTAAGCAAATAGGGTGGCACTGGCACTGTAAATCACTTTAAAAATTAAACTCACTGAAAATAGGGCTTAATAGAGGGCCTAATAGCCTAATGGATCAGTAGTCGATAGCCGGTATCAAAGGGATATGGATGGGTAAAAAACTAACCCATATCTTGATTGTCGGACATCTACCAATAGACTTTCGGGTGTTTACTAAGTATACTTTTAAATAATTTGGCCAGTTGATAAAATAAAAAATAGTTGTTATTGAAAAGTGTACTTTTAGAACTCGCGAACTCAATTACATACATAATATATTATTAATAATTTTGCGAAAAAATCAAAGTTTTAGAGATGTAGCTCAAATAACATAATATTTATGATATTTTCATAGATTTAAAATTTACATTATAAACCAGGAAGGGATGAACAATATTTAGGAAATGGGGACATGTTGATTAGAAGTTTACTCGAACATGGTATATTACATTACTTTTCCAATATTTACAAAAATTTGCGAAGACTGCGAATAATGTTTTACTTGTAACTTGTTTTTATTTTTAATTTCATACCTATATAAAATAAGGTACCTATATAAATAATTTCGAAATATTCCTAATTTGGTTAGTTCGTAGTTATAATATGATAGTTACCTGTAACCAGATATATCAAGAAAAACAATAAAATAAAATTACAGGTGAAAAACCTGGAGAAATATACGGAGAGAAGGCCAAAAAAACTCGAAAACAAGATATAATTTAGATGCCAAGATATAATAACACCTCGTAATTTTAAGATTTTCTTCAAAAAAATCTCCCCGTGCGTTTACAGTTAATTCCTTGCAACAACCCTAAAACTTGCCTAAGACATTAGATACACACTACAGTATATAAAAAATGTAAGTATCCATAGGAAACCAGTATCCATAGTACCCAGCCATAGTAAGCCAAGTCAATATCCAACTAGAAGGTAGTCAGTAATAGTCAGTATCGAGCAGTATCCGTAAATCCATTAGGGATAAACAGCTTGTAGTAATTTAATAATAATAACAAACTTACTCCCCATTTGAGAGTTAGTATTATAACCATAAAATAATGAAGTACAAACTGCTATGCTATCGAAACTGATTTCATATGGAAAACTACTTTCTTTACATACTGTAATATCAACTAGACTTTAAGTGCTAATAACTGCAAATATAAATTTCATGGAAATGAAGTATTTAAATAAGATGACACTGTATTTCAAGGCAAAAAACTTTTCCGTATAAAAAGCAGAAAATACTAATTTCACAGTTACTTTGTACATTGTGGCAATTTCTTCACACTGTAACATTTTTATGTTACTTTGGACATTTAGTTGACAATTATGGCGCTGTCATATCTAAATATATTTTACTGTTAAATGTTGTTGATACGGAAAAATGTATCATCTTAATTGTTGCTTAATTACTATGGATCCGACAATTTAACCTGGATTTTGATTTTCAGAAAATAATTTAGAGTCGTTACGTTACAATAACTGAGGGAACATGTATGCACGATTGCAAAGGTGTTCCCATAGAACACTAAATGGCAGCTTTGACCGGTGTTCCCATTGTCGAAAATATTTTCCATCCCCGCTTCAGGAATTAATTGAATCACTATTGTGTTTTTGTTCTTTAAAATGCTTTTTTTCGAGGAGAATTGCAAGTGAATTAGCGGTAAACGCACGGGGAGATTTTTTTGAAGAAAATCTTAAAATTACGAGGTGTTATTATATCTTGGCATCTAAATTATATCTTGTTTTCGAGTTTTTTTGGCCTTCTCTCCGTATATTTCTCCAGGTTTTTCACCTGTAATTTTCTGTGCCTGGAATTGTTCCCAGTAGTCGGTATTTGCATTGAGAATATTGAGTTGTGAATGTGACCAAGGATAGTATAGGGAATATTATTGGGAATGGGATTACTAGAATACTACGTAATAGGTTGAAATGATGTCTGCCAATGCCAATTCAGTGCTCAATACTCCTCCGTATCTACGGAGATTGAATTACGAAATGGAATATTTCCATGTGTATTCCTAGTCCATATACTCCATCCAGTACCCAATTGACTATGACTATGATGCATTGCACTAAGTAGCCAAGGAGATAAATTGGTGACCAAACAATTTTAAAATTCATTCTTCCGGTTCCTACGGCTAAAGTAAAAACCGGACAGTTGATGTTGACCTGGATTGCAACCCACCGAAGAATGCTTTGTCTTTTTCGTATCTTGCATTATTTCACAGAAGTTACCAGTTTTCGAGAAATCTGAGCTAACAAAATTTGAACCAGTACTTAACTGCAGTATAAGTGGTGAAACCACACATTGCCCTTCGGGCAATGCGCTGCCTGCTTTGCAGTTTCTCCCCGTATAAAAATAAAAAAACATTATGATTGTGAAACTACAACTTTCGACTCAAACACAAAGGCATTTATTAGTAAAGCAAGAAAATATAAACACAACTATAAATGCAATGCAATACAAAATAGAAATTCGTGAACACGATTAGTACTAACCAATGAATTTTACAGAGAATTACGACACTAATGGAATTGTGTGCTACACATTTTGACGAAGAACTCGTTGCATATATGCGGCTTGACTGCGATTTCCTTTTATCAGTGAGTTCAGGTATTTTATTCTAATGTGAGTTCTTGTTCGGACAAACAAGGAGACAACCTTTGTGGGAAGTTCAGGATATCTCTCCTTGAGTGCAGTTTCCAAATGCGTCATAACTCCTGCTTTTCTGTTAATATTCCACTTGTCTGAAGAATGGAACTGAACAAAAATCTTATTCATTTTGCGGAAAGCATTCAGAAATTCATATGACGGAATTGTCAGGTTAGATCTAGAAATTTCTTGAGTCCAACTTGTTGGAGTTCTGCCCGCTTCTACCATCTCTAGATTTGGGAACTGCTTCTTAAGTTTAGATGCAAGATATCCACAAATGTACTCTTGACCTCCAAATTCCGTTTCTTCTGTAACAGTAAGCGATTCACAAAATGACTCCCAATTATCTGCGCTAATCTCTACGATTTCATCGTTGTATTCTTGTCACCTAATACAGCAACAGCTTCTGCAGCCTCAGACGACCATTTATTTTCAATAGACGTGGCTGGGTTAACGGATCGCTCTCTCAAACAACATAAAATTTCACTTTGAACCAATCCATTATCATTTTCACTGGAAATAACGGATGATTTTTTAGACATAGTTAAACACTTTGTTAAGGCTAAACTTTTTAGACGAAATTTGCATTCTATTGGTGAAGGGTTCTGATTAAACACTCCAAGTCCCCTAATAGAACTAAATACATTTTCGAGAAAATCTTGATTGAGCTTTGCGGCAAGTATATATTGCGTTTTAAAAGGATCTTGATTCAACTGGTGATAAAGACTTCGGAGAGAAGCAATAGTAATTGAATAAGGGCGTGCTAAAAAAACACATTTCAATAACAAACAAATATAGAATTTATTAATTTGGTAGGCAACTAATATCTTGATTACTAAGCACCCGAAGGTCACTGATGAGAATAGCATTAATGTGTTTAATGTCTTTGTAATGTGTGCAACAGTGTCTGTACAACCCGACAGTGCTCGTAATACTAATTGTTTAATACTTTACCAAATAATTAATTTAACACAACTCACGAACTAAATAGGAAGAAACAGTTAAACAGGGTACATTTTTTGGTGTTCTAAGAATGCAATATCAAAGTTTGGATCTGGAAAATCATAAATGATATCGGCAACGTAATTGCGTGGATGTTCTTCCTGAGTTTCAATAGATTCATAAAATGTATCTTCAGGGTATATAGCGATGAAATGTACTAAAAATATGTACGTTTTCATATTTTGGAAGCGATAGAGAAAGGTGCCCATTGTACGCTCTTCTCGCTGCATGGATACGTAGTTTTAAGTCATTGTAATCAAATCCTATTTTCAAAAAGTTAAAGTTTGACCATGTGCCATTCTCAATTTCGGTGTTAATTGTAACCCTTAACTGGCTGTCTATTTGAAGCCTCCGTATACTATAGGGATCCACTAAACAGAACTCTTACCGCGAGTGAGAGCTACAGAAAGCGCGCAATATACATGTTACAGAATACACGTTGGAGCGAGCCTACTCTTCCCCAGCTTAAACGTGAAAAATGATATCTTCCCTGTTTTACATGATAAAAATCTGAAATTTTTATTAAAAATACTGGCTTATTATTGCGAATATTATAGGGATTAAAAAATCATCAAAATGTTTATCTGTTAATCAGAATTAATTTTTTGGTATAAAATTTGTGATAAAAATTAAAATAAGCTTCCTACGCCCCGGCATGGTTTGGTCATTTAGTTACGCGCCACGCTTGCGCAAAGGAATGGAATCTCTCTATTTATGTGTAAAGGAGATCAAAGGATATCATCAATTTTTGAGATATTTTTATTTGAAATTCTTCATTTTCTTTGCCACTTGCTAAACTTGAAGTTAGTCTGGTATGAAAGACATCACAATCTTCACTAACATCTGACCTTGGTTATCCTAACCCAATGTTTTTTTGCCATGTTTTAGGTTGCAATGACTAAAATTCCAAGCTTTTCTTATGCTACTTATTTTCTATCTTATTTCTACTTATCTTGGCCCCTTTTTGCTGTAAATTAGGTTGAAAAATTGTTTTAAAACTGTATTTAAATTAAATCAACAACTTCAGGTAAATTTGACCTTTGGCGGGTAATTTTCCAAAGACTGTCGGCTTTCCTATTGATATGACACTCGAGGCATTTTATTGTCCCCCCTGGTGACCAAGTTTGTTATTGAAATGTGTTTTTTTAGCACGCGCAACTTCAATTAATAAACCTATTTGGAATGGCATCATGCTCTTTTTATACGGGGAGAAACTGCAAAGCAGGCAGCGCATTGCCCGAAGGGCAATGTGTGGTTTCACCACTAGTATGCGATTAGGTACTGGTTCAATTTCCATTGACACCGATTGCTCGTAAACTAGCAGCTTCTGTAAAACATGGCATATATGACAGCGTAGAGAATTCTTCTGCGGGTTGTGCATTAATTTGAAATCAACTGTCCGGTTTCAACTTTAGCCGTAGGAACCGGAAGAATGATTTTTGAAATTGTTTGGTATCTCCTTGGCGACTTGGTGCAATGCATCATAGTCATTTATTCAATTGGTTACTGGATGGATTGTATGGACTAGGATACTAGGAATACACATTGTAACTTTCCAATTCCTAATTCAATCTCCGTAGATACGGAGTACTGAGCACTGAATTGGCATATTGGCAGGCACCAAGGCAGGCACCATCTCAATAATGATAATAATGTCGGATTTAAAGATGCATTATTCCTGTTACGTAGTATTCCCATTCTCAATAATCCCAGTCACATTCACATTCACATCCCAATGCAAATACGGAGTACCAAGAACAATTCCAGGGATGGAAAATATTTTAGGCTTGAGGGCGCTGACAGGGGTTGTAAAAAATTTAGAATAAGGAAAATTTCAGGGATGGAAAAAATTAGCATTGAGGAGGTTCCAGGCATAGAAAATGACAAATTGAGTTAGGCATGCATATCCGTAATGCTCATTACTACTATACTTATACAAACCTTTACGCTTTACTGGCTCATGTTTTACTAACTAAAAGAATACGAAATATTCATCACCCCTCAAGCGGGGGTTTGGGGGCGGCAGCCCCCAATAAAAAATAAAATTATCTTATTACATACATAATATATTATTAATAATTTTGCGAAAAAATCAAAGTTTTAGAGATGTAGCTCAAATAACATAATATTTATGATTTTTTCAAACCAGGAAGGGATGAACAATATTTAGGAAATGGGGACATGTTGATTAGAAGTTTACTCGAACATGGTACATTACATTACTTTTCCAATATTTACAAAAATTTGCGAAGACTGCGAATGTTTTACTTGTAACTTGTTTTTATTTTTAATTTCATACCTATATAAAATAAGGTACCTATATAAATAATTTCGAAATATTCCTAATTTGGTTAGTTCGTAGTTATAATATGATAGTTACCTGTAACCATATATATCAAGAAAAACAATAAAATAAAATTACAGGTGAAAAACCTGGAGAAATATACGGGGAGAAGGCCAAAAAAACTCGAAAACAAGATAAAATTTAGATGCCAAGATATAATTACACCTCGTAATTTTTAGATTTTCTTCAAAAAAATCTCCCCGTGCGTTTACAGTTAATTCCTTGCAACAACCCTAAAACTTGCCTAAGACATTAGATACACACTACAGTATATAAAAAATGTAAGTATCCATAGGAAACCAGTATCCATAGTACCCAGCCATAGTAAGCCAAGTCAATATCCAACTAGAAGGTAGTCAGTAATAGTCAGTATCAAGCAGTATCCGTAAATCCATTAGGGATAAACAGCTTGTAGTAATTTAATAATAATAACAAACTTACTCCCCATTTGAGAGTTAGTATTATAACCATAAAATAATGAAGTACAAACTGCTATGCTAGGGAAACTGATTTCATATGGAAAACTATTTTCTTGACATACTGTAATATCAACTAGACTTTAAGTGCTAATAACTGCAAATATAAATTTCATGGAAATGAAGTATTGAAATAAGATGACACTGTATTTCAAGGCAAAAAACTTTTCCGTATAAAAAGCAGAAAATACTAATTTCACAGTTACTTTGTACATTGTGGCAATTTCTTCACACTGTAACATTTTTATGTTACTTTGGACATTTAGTTGACAATTATGGCGCTGTCATATCTAAATATATTTTACTGTTAAATGTTGATACGGAAAAATTTATCATCTTAATTGTTGCTTAATTACTATGGATCCGACAATTTAACCTGGATTTTGATTTTCAGAAAATAATTACGTTACTTTATTAATAAAATAAATTAAATTAACTAATTAACTATTAATTAATTAGTAACGTAATTAATAAAATAATTACGTTACTAATTACGAGTCGTTACGTTACAATAACTGAGGGAACATGTATGCACGATTGCAAAGGTGTTCCCATAGAACACTAAATGGCAGTCTTGACCGGTGTTCTCATTGTCAAAAATATTTTCCATCACCGCTTCAGGAGTTAATTGAATAACTATTGTGTTTTTGTTCTTTAAAATGCTTTTTTTGAAGAGAGTTGCAAGTGAATTAGCGGTAAACGCACGGGGAGATTTTTTTGAAGAAAATCTAAAAATTACGAGGTGTAATTATATCTTGGCATCTAAATTTTATCTTGTTTTCGAGTTTTTTTGGCCTTCTCCCCGTATATTTCTCCAGGTTTTTAACCTGTAATTTTTGACTCCACTTTTTGATCTTTTATCAAAGGCTCTCATTCCTCGGATTTCAGCTGCAAAATTGTCAAGCACCATATTTTGATGAACCAAGTGTTCTCCATACGCTGACTTTAGTGGATTTTTGTTATTCGGAAAACGGCTGTTCAGTATATCCGAAGCGTTATTAATAAGTCTGATAAACTTTGCAACTTCAGGCTTTGATAAGTATTTTTCAAAGTTTTGCGCTAACGTCCGTGAAAGTGTTTCGAAAGCATATCGAACGTTCATTCGTTCTTTACCCACAACATCTAAGTGCTTCTGAGTTACTTTCCACGAACTGCTTAGCTCAGACTTAGTTGCATTCACCAATTATTGAAAATCCTCAAACATAATTGTTTTGCCATTGGTTATTAGGAACCCATGATCGAAAATGTTATTTCGAAATAACTTGAGCAGATGCGGGAAGTCCGCAAATATCCAAATGGGGGTTCCTGTTACCACATTTAAAATATATGGTTTCTCTTCTGTAATTTTCCCGTAATTAGCCCATAATCCTCGATTCGTAGGAGCTAAATCAATAACCATGCCTAAAACGTATGAAAAATGACATTTATGTAAGTTTATATAAAATTTTTAATTCAGTTTAGCAATTTTTAACACTCATACCTACTACATTTATTGACTGCTTCAATCGAAGTTGCCTTTCGACACAGTAAATTACTTTCAACAATTAATATAACACAGAAAATAATACAAATCAAATGGTAACATGGAAATTAAGAATTAATTGTTTTGTACAAATGATTTTGTAAAATAGAAACCGAACCTTTTACACTAATTATAGCCACCTCCTCGGCTAACGTGTTAGGAAGGTTCATTTGCTTTAAGAATTCCATAAAAAATTTTGAAATTGTGCTATATAGCTATCTACAGACATTTCATCGAAACAAATGGCGCAACTTCGATTTCTGTATGGTACATCTTCATATTTTTTTTGTAAAACATTCAAAATAGAGTGTAATATTCCTGGACTAAAGTCCACATCTGTAACCCACCTATTCAAAATAATATATCATAATTCAGTATGTTATTAACAATGATGATGCAGTCTACCACATTTATAGCTTAAAAAACTTATACCTTTCTATTGTTCTTGGGCACGGGATTGGCAACTTCCACTCCGTTCTCAAGAACTCGTAAGCCTTTGTCGACAAGCACTTCAAAAGTAAAGATTTTGAAATCTCAACAGCCGTCCAGTTTGTTTTTCAGCATGTTGATTTGTACTGGGGAGAATACCCTTGATAACATCTTTTCAGATTCTCCCAGCTGCATTTTTTGCATTTAAGCAGAGATCACGCTGCCTAAATTCTGTCTGCAAAAATAAAATTTAATATCCAGAGGGGACTGATAATTTTTTGTTCAGTTTTGTTCGGCTGGATAAATTACCAAGTGATTTCGGGTGTTTTATTTGTTTGTTGTCAAGGATTAAATCATTAAAAAATTTTCCTAATTTATCTACGATTTGAGTTTGCTGGTCATTCGTATAACCCATTCAATTAAGGTCATCATAATCTATTCTAATTTTTATTCATAGGGAGACATTCGAGGCAGGCTAACTGTCCTCAGGATTTCCAAATCCTTTGGTCCAAATGGACTAGCCAAGCAAACCTTAAAAACCTGAAACTTTTGGGAAAAAATTATAGATACAAAACGGGTAAATAATTCTTCGAACTACGTTGCTTTAGCTCAACAACTCTGTCGGAGGTCCGATTCTTCCGCTAGACCCCGAAGATTCAGTTGTCCTATTGTTTGGTCATCACTCATCATAATGAAATTGTCAAATGCAGTTTCCGTAGATACAGTGTATATCAGTCCACTCACTCTACTCTGTCATAGTAATACCCAAGGTGACTGAATCCCGTCGCCTAGTACTAATTCAAAGGATTTGAATTACTAGGTGCAACCATTGGGTGCAACCACAACACCAACCTATCTTTCCCCTGACGGGGGTTGGGGGGCAGAGCCCCCCATGAAACCAAATTCTGATATCATTCGATGGAGTATTTTATTAAAGATTTTGAGAATAAATGATAATATACATTTTACGGATTCCAGCCATGGGAAAAAATTCTAGGGATTGTAAATAATTTTAGAAATAGGGAAATATTCCAGGAGTAGAAAATAATTTTAAAAATGAGAAAAAGAAATATTTTAGGAATAAAAAATATTGTTTTGCGTATAACAGACCTAAAATATTCTTACTTCACTGAGAATATTTTACCTAACTTTCTAAATAGCGCTACATTACATATAAACTGTTTATAAACAATAAAAACTATAAAATAAAAAATATTAATAGGTAAAAACCTTAAAAAACTCTTCACGATAATTGAGGGGCAGTGTATAAGAACTTGGTGTCTCAAATTGACCTCAAATAGCAATTAAAATTTTAGCATATTTCCTATATAAAACACGTTGGTTACCAATAACTACCACTTTAGTTTCAAAATTTTAGTATGGAGATACCAGGTTCTTATATACGGCCCCTCAATTAATAAATAAGTAAACTATAAATATTACATTGAAAATTATTTGGGCTGATTCAAAAATGTACTCTTAAAAAAATTATGAAAATATCAGACTGCATAAGAAAGAAAATGGATATCTTTCAAATAAACATAAAATGTTTTAAAGTCGTGATTGTATTGTCTGTAAATTAGCTAAATGACAATACTTTGACTTGAAATTTCAATGCTTTAACCCTAGTAGAAGTAAAATAGGTGCCTGGGAATGCCTCAGGTTCAGGTTGACTTTGACAGATACCAGGTGGTGACAATCGGAAATTTGGCCTTTAACAACCAGTTAATTGTTTACAGCGAATTAGCACATTGTCACGAGTACGATGCTACTATTTGCAGTTTGAGACTTACATTTGTCCCCACCTAATATATGATATGGAAGTGGGGTCGTTGAGATTTAAGACATCTTGATCTTGATAACGACCAAATTGCAACACCCAAACTATTTCTTCCCACCTAAAATAATTTTTCTCCAAAATCTCTGCTACTGAAAGAACATTGATCACTGATCCAAAATCAATTTCAACCGGGAGACTGGGGCATCTTTTTTATTAAATTACACCCTATTTTGATTATCCAGAAACTTTATTTTTCCTTGTTTTCTGGTTTTCCTTGCGTCTCCCTATGAGTTTTTTAAGGTTTTTACCTATTATATTTCAAAGCTAACTCGGAATTTTCTGTGTTGGAATAGCTTGCTTTGATAAAGTCATAGTACGTCCATAAGGTTGAAAGTCCTTCGGAAGAAAATGCTCCGAGCATAACTTAGCATTATACAAGTAACGAGGATCCTTATTTGAAATTTTGCAAATAGATATCCATTTCTTTTTCATGGCTTCATTTTTATACGGGGAGAAACTGCAAAGCAGGCAGCGCATTGCCCGAAGGGCAATGTGTGGTTTCACCACTAGTATGCGATTAGGTACTCGTTCAAATTTTGTCAGCTCCGATTTCTCGTAAACTAGCAGCTTCTATGAAATAATGCAAGATACCGAAAAGATAAAGCATTCTTCGGTGGGTTGCGATCCAGGTCAACATTTCATCAACTTTAGCCGTAGGAACCGGAAGAATGAATTTTGAAATTGTTTGGTCACCAATTTATCTCCTTGGCTACTTGGTACAATGCATCATAGTCATAGTCAATTGGGTACTGGAAAAACTCATGGAACTAGGAATGGGAATACACAGTGAAACATCCCATTTCCTAATTCAATCTCCGTAGATACGGAGTGCACTGAATTGGCTCATTGGATTGCATCATCTCAATAATCACAATAATGTGGGCTTTTAAAATGCATTTATTCCTGTTACGTCGTATTCCCATTCCCAAGTATCCCACATTCACATCTCAGTGCAAATACCGAATACTGTGAACAATTCCAGGGATGGAAAATATAACAGGCTTGAGGGTACTTACAGGGATTGTAACAAATAAACAATGAGGAAAATTTCAGGGATGGATAAAAATTAGCATTGAGTGCGATTCCAGGCATCGAAAATGTCAAATTGTAATGGGCATGCATATCCGTAATGCTCATTACTACTATACTAATACAAACCTCTACGCTTTAGTGGCTCGTGTTTTAATAACTATAAGGATACAAAATATTCATCACCCCTCAAGCGGGGGTTTAGGGGCGGCAGCCCCCAATAAAAAATAAAATTATCTTATTACATACATAATATATTATTAATAATATTGCGAAAAAATCAAACTGTTAGAGATGTAGCTCAAATAACATAATATTTATCATTGTTCTATATATGTAAAATTTACACTATAAACCAGGAAGGAATGAACAATATTTAGGAAATGGGGACATGTTGATTAGAAGTTTACTCGAACATTACATTATTGCTATTCCAATATTTACAAAAATTTGCGAAGACTGCGAATAATGTTTTACTTGTAATTTAACTTAACTGTTTTTATTATGAATTTCCTACCTATATAAATAATTTTGAAAAATTCATAATCTCGTTAAAATTCTTGTAGTTCGTAGTTATATGATATTTATAACCTGATGTATCAATAAAACAATAAAATAAAATTACAGGTGAAAAACCTGGAGAAATTTACGGGGAGAAGGCCAGAAAAACTCGAAAACAAGATATATTAGCTACCAATATATAATTAAAGCTCGTAATTTTACAATTTTCTTCAAAAAATCTCCCCGTGCGTTTACTGCTAATTCACTTGCAACTAACTTTTTTAAAACACAAAGCATTTTATAGGAAAAATATAATAGTGATTCAATTAACTTCTGATGCGGGGATGGAAAATATTTTAGACAATGGGAACATCAGTCAAAGTTGCCATTTAGTGTTCTGTGGGAACACCTCTGAAATCGTACATACAAAATAGTATTTGCTAAGTAATTGTAACGACTCTAAGTTATTTTCTGAAAATCAAAACCAGGTTAAATTGTTGTATCCATAGTAATTAAGCAACAATTAAGAGTATAAATCTTTCCATATTAACAACATTTAGCAGTAAAATATATTTAGATATGACTGCGCTATAATTGTCAACTAAATGTCCAAAGTGCAATAAAACTGTTGTTAGTGTGAAGAAATCGCCACAATGTACAAAGTAACAGTGAATAAGAATGTTCTGCTTTTTATATGGAAAAGTTAGAGTCTTAAAATATTATAGGACCTTCTCATTTCAATATTTACATTTCCATAAAATTTATATTTGGAGTTATTAGCACAAAGTCTAGTTGATACTAGTGTGTATCTAGTATTTTAGGCAAGTTGTATGGTCATTATCCAATTTTAGGAAATTAACTGTAAACGCACGGGGAGATTTTTTGAAGAAAATTGTAAAATTACGAGCTTTAATTATATATTGGTAGCTAATATATCTTGTTTTCGAGTTTTTCTGGCATTCTCACCGTATATTTTTCCAGGTTTTTGCCTGTTATATTTAGGGAACCTGTGGAAAGTGACATGCGGTTTGCCATTGTATTTGATGTTTCGCTGATTGTTCTGGCAGAAACTGATCACACAACTTGCCATTCTACTCAATAATACTATTCGCAGTGATAAATTAACTTTCTCAGTCAAATCTTGGAGAATTTGTAATGTTGCAAAGACTGGTCGTAATGCACCCAGTTTTCCCCTTAGGTGAATGTCCAAACTGGCTGCAGAAAGAAGGCAAAATGGTCTATTGTCTTCATCTTGTATGGGGAAAGGGTAAAAGGGTTGCCATGGTTTCTATTCACATTAATGTGGCTATCAAAATGGAGTGGGAAATTGTGCGTAAGACCCTATTTAAAGTGTCACTTCCTTTTCACTTCCTCCTGAAAGCTAGGTTTTGAGTTTCACTTCCTTTTCGCTTCACGCGCAAAGGAACATTCACAAATAAAACATTGCCGTTGCCCCAGGTGAAGGGATTTGGAATTTTAGGCAGAATAAGTAACTGAATGGTCCTTTTTCCGCGTGAAGTGAAAGGGAAAGTGAAACTCAAAACCTAGCTGAAAAGAGGACTCTTCGGTTACTAATTTTGCATAAAATTCAAAATCTCCTCACCTGGGGCAACGCATTTGTTTTATTTATGCATGATGCTTTGCGGAGGAAGTGAAAAGGAAGTGACACTTTATCTGGGGTTTAATAGAGCAAAAATTAAGGCAAAGTTCTAATTTTTGGACTTTATTTAAATGCCATATTTTCCACCAATTCCCATTTCCCGCATTTGCAGGACGTCCAAGAAAGTATTTGAGTTAAGAGTTAAGTATTTGTGCGGCATTTACAGCACTTTCGATGCTTTTGTGCCTCGACTTTTCGTTGTCCAATTTAATAGATGCAAACGACGATAGTAGATAGTAGTAGTCAAGGCAACTAATAATGATAATAGTATTATTATGTTGTGTTGATTGTATTATGTTGATGTATAAAGTCAAGAAATGATTGGATGAATGCAGATAAAATATGAAAAAGTCAAGTATTTTATTTTATTGGATTTATACGACCCGAACAACAGCAGGAGCAGCCGCTACGGAGTAGGGGGCGATAGCCAGAGGGGCAGAAATGGCAGGGGCACTGTAAGAGACGGCAACGGGAGAAACGACATTCTGGACAATGGGAGTGTGGGCAGTGTAGGCATGATTTTCAGCAACGGAGTAAGCAAAGTTTCCTCCCAATCGGTCAGACTTGATGACAGCAGAGTCCAAGGCGGGCGCACGGCTGATGATGGTCGATGGAAGGGCCACTGGGACCGACACCAAACCCGCACAACCCACCGCCGCCATCCAGAGGAGAGCAAAAATGACCTACAAATGTATTTCAATTAATGAAGGAATACAACCAATAAAATAATTGCGATGGTTACCTTCATTTAAATGAATTAACTAATTGCTATGGTTACCTTCATTTTGTTTGAGTTGGATGAGTAATAGAGAGTATATGAAGCGTGAGTCATGCTTTGCTTTATTTATATAGCCAGAGCTGGAACACGCCCAGCCAATCAAGAAAAAGTCCCTTTTTTGTGGTGCTCAGCCAAGCATGAGGAAAAAAAAAGTGGCCATGACAACGCCCATAGTCTTTTACTTATTTATTTATTTATATACACAAAATATTCTTTCTTTGCACAATTCACAATTTCTCTGTCATTTCTGGAACAGCCTTGAAGAGGTCGGCCACGAGGCCCAAGTCGGCCACTTGGAAAATCGGAGCTTCGGGGTCTTTGTTGATGGCCACGATTGTCTTGCTGTCCTTCATACCCGCCAAATGCTGAATTGCCCCGGAAATACCCACCGCGATGTACAATTCCTAAAATTACAAAACTGTTTCAAAAAATGTTGAATAATGAAATGATTTTAAATTCGGGTATTTACGGGAGCAACGATTTTGCCAGTCTGTCCGACTTGGAGGTCGTTGGCCACGAATCCCGCGTCCACTGCCGCACGAGAAGCACCAACTGCAGCCCCGATCTTGTCCGCCAAGTCGTACAGCAACTTGAAGTTTTCTCCGTTCTTCATACCCCGACCTGTAGTCAATACAAATGACATCAAAAAACATAAACTTAAAAACAAGGCATTATTTAGAGTTTACGATTTCATGCATTCATTTATACATTTCATTTTGACCCTTGAGTTAAATGCAAAGCAGCGTATAAAAAGGCAAGGTAAAGGGGCAAAGGCCCCCGAAATAAATACGACACTGTATATAATTAATAATGACCTCCACTGATGACGGACTTGGCGGATGTAAGTTCGGGTCGGTCGCTTTTGACGAGTTCCTGCTTGACGAAGGTCGACAAATCGGTTTTGATGTCTGCCGAGGGAGCGACTTCTTGTTTCCCACTTCCGCCGCTGCTCTCCGCCGCTGCGAAATTTGTCCCCCGCACACTCAACACTTTTACATTGTCCTTGGCCTTCAACGTCATCACCGCATTACCTAATACAAACACACACCAAATTAATACCTCCACTCAGACCCTTCGCAAACGTACCAAATCTGCCGCGCATGCGTGGAACTTGAACTGAGTTGATTTTGCAACACTGGAGCATATTCAAAACCTTGTCATAACTTTTCAATACAAACCCGTTGCTGTGGTTACAAGCACAAATGTAGACCGATTGAAAAGATATCGCAAAAATAAACATGCCTTTTTGGCTCGCATTTTTGCCATCAGAACGCAAACGTTTTGACCAAACGGAAAAAAGTTTCCGCATTCGTTTGCAAATTCGCAAACTTTGCGGTTTGCAAGTTTGCGCAACCAGCCCTGAGTGAAGCTAATATCATATTATACAGGGTCATTAATATTATACAGGGTGTCATTAATATTACCTGCATAGATAGTTCTGACAAATGTTTGTGGGTCTTTGATAGCAATGACGTCGGTGATGGGACTGACGTCGAGTTTGGCGGCGACGCGAGGGAGGAGGCCCTTGCCAAACGCTGTGGCTCCTGCCAAAATGTGGCTGAAGGAAAACTGTTTGTGACTTGCCAAGATGACCGGAGTCACCCGCTCACTCAGAAAACCCGCCAACTTGTCGTCGTCTGCCAGCAAAACTCGAGAAACACCCGCCACTTTCGTCAACTCTTCAGCAACCTAAATAAAACAATCATTAATTTATTCATCAGTACTATAATCATCAGTACTTTAGATACCTTTGAACATTTGGATCCGGCGACGAGGAGGGTGACAGGATGTCCGATTTTGGTAGCAGCCCCGATGGCATTTAAAGTGATTGGCTTGACACTCGAATTGTCATGCTCCGCTAACACAAATTAAAATGCTTATTAATTAATTATTATTTAATTTAAATATATTTAACTAGAATTAATTATAATTACCTATTACGAGAGTACTGTTGAAACGTCCCAGCCCCACCTGCGAAAAAAACAAATTTTAAAGTTGTCAATAGTGAGTGACGTCAGAGCAGGTGTGATAGTCACCCGAAGGCCATCGGGATGTTACATGACAGATATTTACGTTTGCCAATTTTTGTGCAGATGACCTTGAGAGGAATATTGAAAGACTGAGTCGACTCGAGCGGCTGACGCAAAACCTTTTCACTCGTTCACTCTCTTTCTCTCTACAAAAATGATGGTCCTCACTCTCGTCCGACAGTAAGTTTATTAATTAAATCTATTCAGTACTCTTAATCAGTTAATTCTTATTGCAGCGGGGAGACCAAGATGAACGCGGCCAAAATTGTACAGAGCCGAACTCCGGGAGAATTGACTGAGCGCGGAATTCGCATGGTAAAATAATTTAATTAATTAACTATTATAGTTAGTTAATTTATTTTTATTAAGTTTAGGCCCAGCGTCTAGGAGAAAAGTTGAGGGAGGAAAAGTTTACCCGGATCTACAGCAGCGACCTAAAGAGATGTCACGACACGACGCTCAACATTCTCAAACATTCCAATGAGCCTCAACCCGACATCCAACTGACCGAGATACTCAGAGAGAGAGTTAATATTAAAATAAATATAAATTTAGCGTAGAGTGGAGTATCTACGCAAATCTACGAAGGCCTCTACTTACTTAAATATATTGTTGATTATATTGTTTTAGGACTACGGCGACATGGAATTCCAGCCCGTGGCCTTGGTCCATGAACAAGTAACAACAATTTAATCCAAAATAATTGCAATTGAAACACATTCTAGATGGCATTGTTGTAGGTGGCATTGATCGGCTGTCCTCTCCACACCGTTCCGCTCCCCGGGGCAGAGACCTACGAAGACACTGTCAAGCGTACGGCCATCTTCTTTCATGTAAGTATATTATATGTAAGTAATAAGCTATTTAAAAGTAATTCACAGAATAGTCAACACATTTGATTCAACTTGTGGGCAGCGGCTTCAACGAAAACAAAGAATTGTCCCATCTTGTATACCTCACTAACCCCTAATTACCTTAAATTAATTATAATTAATTATAATTTAAATTTTACCATGGCAACGTTTAATTAAATAGGGTTTGTGTGAGTTGGCGGATGGGGCGGAAGAGAGCGAGAACGTTTTGGTGGTGAGTCACGGCAATTGGATTCAGTGTCTGGTCGACTACATCATGTCCAATAACCAACATTTCCAAGTCACCAACCTCGACCAATTGTTCCTCAAGGGACAGTCGCCCAAGAACACCTCCACCACCAAAATCACTATCGGCAAAAGTCAACAGTCGCTGCGGAATATTCACTTTTTGTCTCTCTACGACGCCTCCCATCTCGACAATCTCTAATTAAAACTTTAACTGTCTTCTCAATTAAGTTATTCAAATAAAATTGACTTAAAGCCCAGGTGCATGGAAACGAAAATGATTTCTCGACTATCAAATTTGCCAGTAATTTTTTTTGGAAATTCCCTAAGGATCTGACACCACTGGTCCTACAGCCGTACAATAATTTTTAAAAAATTCTTCGATACTTATTCTATGATAGTTATTTTGAAAATTCCACATTTTGGGCTTTGGCTTGAAGATATAAATTCGCAATATATAATTCACAAAAAAACACACATTTTTCGGTTTCAAACGAAAAGAACTTTTGAAGCCTGCACCATTGCCTTAATACCAACTAATTACAATTATTACTTTCACCCAACGAGATTAATTATTATTGCATATATCTTGTAATCAAAGACATTCCAATCAAATCTCTCTCACCCTGTTTGGAAATAGAGTAAGAAATACGTACGTAAATGTACAAATCTGTAAAATACTAACCGGGAGGACGAGTCTTCTGGAAAGGAGCATTTCAAATGGTCCAGTCTCCGCAACTGGACTTGGAAATTAAAATTAACTTGTGACGGACAATTGCTTTTGTTGACTTTGTTGGACTTTGACTTTTGTTGAGTTCAAGATTGAAAAGGCCGCCTGTGAGAACAACTACAACTACTGCACTCGGAGCGGCAACGAGAAACATCAAAAACCTGACAATCATTTTCACTCGTTTTATAATTCATTTTTTTGGTCAATTTCAATCCAGAAATGGCGGATGCACAAAAGTTGAGGAATCTCAAGATCAAGACCGGAGTGGTCAAGAGATACGCCAAGGAAAAGCAGAGCTACGAAAAGGAGGCTGCTGACCAAAAAAGGAAAATTGACCGGTTCGTGGAGGAGGGAAAGGATGATCTGTTCCTACGGCAACAACGTGGTTGTCTTCAAGAAAGCGAAATGATGGTCCCCGAAATTCAACGCAAACTACAGGCAAACAAACAAAACAAATAAACTATCATTTCGTTACCATGTGCATAATATCAAATAATATTTAAATTAATTAAACAATTTTTCTAGAGTGCCTACGATGAGTTGCGGGATTTAACAAACGCCGAGATTGAGTCTTTGGGGGAGACGGAAGGTAGTTGGACAATTTAAATTTCATGGTTTTTTAAATCCAAATTAAGAGTTTACAGTTTGGTTTACAAGTTTCCAAGTTTTTAGAATAATTGTCATAGCACTCCATGGGTACACCTTCCCAGACATGCTACTAAAAAAATAATTTAGGTCAGCGAGCCGAGCCGAGCCGAGCCACTGGCCTCCAATAACATTGAGCGAGCCGAGCCAGCCATTAAAAAAAATTTTGACGAGCCGAGCCGAGCTAGCCATTAAAAAAAATTTTTGGCGAGCCGACCCGAGCCAGGTCTAAATTTCGACCGACCCGAGCCAATATCGAGCCCTAATGGTTAAGAAGCCTGAAGGTTTAAAATAAAAATGGCGGGAAATAGTTTTGAGCGAGCCGGCCAAGGCAAGGACGAGCCGAGCCACCATCTAATAGGGCGAGCCAATGGCCACTGGCTCGGCTCGGCTCGCCGAAAAATCGAGCCAGAAACTAGCATGAGGTCACCTTCCTAAATCATGTTCAAGATGGTGCTTCAAATGGTTTCTTTACTGCTTTCACATATACCGTGTTTAGATAACGTTTAGAATCACCTTGGGAATATGTCAAAAGATACTTTACTAATATTCAGGGGAAACAATCTTTATTTTATTTACGTCCTGAAATGGCGGAAAATAAGAGACTTTTAAAGTGAAATGAGCACTTGAAACGTAAAATGACAAATCTCAGTTGCTACGATAGGATTTTCATACTTGGTAACAAAATTAAATTTTGTTAGCAATCTGAGATTTGTTGGAAGAGCTCAAATATTTTTGTGGCGTAACCAAGGAGCATGGACGTTGGACAAGCTCCTTGGGCGTAACCTTGTAATGTTGTAATATTAATGTTTATTTTGGTCATAAACTGTTGGGAAATGGATTTGCAGAGTTCAAGTTGTCGATGGCAGCGTTGGAGGAGGCGGAGAAGCACCTTCCAAAATGAAGACGTTAACGTCACAATAAATCTATACTGCTTCAGTCATTCACAATTTCTCACATTTCTATTCACATTTACAGATTATTAATATTATTGTTAGTGCCAATAAATCAATAACTATATTTTAAAACCATTCAATTTCTTGACATGATCACCATGACATCATCCAAAGTTCCTGCAGTATTAAGGCCACTTTAGACTCATCCTATTCCCATCGTTATGCTATTTCTATACAGATTTTTGAGTTTATACTTCGATTGATACTATCGTTATAGTGATGTTATCACATTCATATAACTTTCATATTCATATAATTCTTGGACATTTTATACTCATGCTATTCATATTCTAATTCTATCGTTGTCAAGAAAAACCTCAGTTGAACAAAGTTCAACTTTCAGAAAATTGAAACTCCCTTGAAAGCCATTTTGTGTATTGTAGTAGGGACTCAAATTACGACTTATCTATTTAGTTGCCACAGTTACGGATCTACAGTAGTGGGAGTGCCACCCTCTGTTTCTTTCGTAATTTTATCAATTTTATCACTTTATACCTTTGATTTGACGTATGAATGATACACGAAGACGATAGGAATGCAATGCAAATAGGACAACCTAAAAAATAGTGTAAAGTGTTGCTGGGAATACCACTCGAAACTGTTAATAATATGATATGACAACGATAGAAATAGAATGAGTCTAAAGTAGCCTTTAGCTAGTATGCAGTGTATTTGTGTATTAGGTTCCCTCGTCAGGATGTTTGAATTACAGGTGAAAAACCTGGAGAAAATATACGGGGAGAAGGCCAGAAAAACTCGAAAACAAGATATAATTTATATGCCAATATATAATTAAAGCTCTTAATTTTAAAATTTTCTTCAAAAAAATCTCCCCGTGCGTTTACCGCTAATTTACTTGCATTAAGTCTCTTCGAAAAAAAGCATTTAAAGAACAAAAATACAATAGTGATTCAAATATTTCCTGAAGCGGGGATGGAAAATATTTTCGACAATACAACATGTTCCCTCAGTAATTGTAACGACTCCAAGTTATTTTCTGAAAATCAAAACCTAGATTAAATTGTCGTATCCATAGTAATTAAGAATCAATAAAGAGTATAAATTTTTCCGAATTAACAATGAACATTTAACAGTAAAACATATTTTTTCATAGGGAGACATTCGAGGCAGGCTAACTGTCCTCAGGATTTGTCAATCCCTAAGTATCCTTTTCCCCTTTGAGTCAAAACGACTTGTCATGCATACCTCAAAAACCTGAAACTTTTGGGGAAAAAATTACAGGTGAAAAACCTGGAGAAATATACGGGGAGAAGGCCAAAAAAACTCGAAAACAAGATATAATTTAGATGCCAAGATATAATTACACCTCGTAATTTTAAGATTTTCTTCAAAAAAATCTCCCCGTGCGTTTACCGCTAATTCACTTGCAATTCTCCTCGAAAAAAAAGCATTTTAAAGAACAAAAACACAATAGTGATTCAATTAACTCCTGAAGCGGGGATGGAAAATATTTTCGACAATGGGAACACCGGTCTAAATTATTTTCTGAAAATCAAAATCCAGGTTAAATTGTCGGATCCATAGTAATTAAGCAACAATTAATATGATAAATTTTTCCGTATCAACAACATTTAACAGTAAAATATGTTTAGATATGACAGCGCCATAATTGTCAACTAAATGTCCAAAGTAACATAAAAATGTTACAGTGTGAAGAAATTGCCACAATTTACAAAGTAACTGTGAAATTAGTATTTTCTGCTTTTTATACGGAAAAGTTTTTTGCCTTGAAATATTATTTTTATTATCTTATTTCAATACTTCATTTCCATGAAATTTATATTTGCAGTTATTAGCACTTAAAGTCTAGTTGATATTACAGTATGTAAAGAAAGTAGTTTTCCATATGAAATCAGTTTCGATAGCATAGCAGTTTGTACTTCATTATTTTATGGTTATAATACTAACTCTCAAATGGGGAGTAAGTTTGTTATTATTATTAAATTACTACAAGCTGTTTATCCCTAATGGATTTACGGATACTGCTCGATACTGACTATTACTGACTACCTTCTAGTTGGATATTGACTTGGCTTACTATGGCTGGGTACTATGGATACTGGTTTCCTATGGATACTTACATTTTTTATGTACTGTAGTGTGTATATCAAGTTTTAGGGTTGTTGCAAGGAATTAACTGTAAACGCACGGGGAGATTTTTTTGAAGAAAATCTTAAAATTACGAGGTGTAATTATATCTTGGCATCTAAATTATATCTTGCTTTCGAGTTTTTTTGGCCTTCTCCCCGAATATTTCTCCAGGTTTTTCACCTGTAATTTTATTTTATTGTTTTTCTTGATATATCTGGTTACAGGTAGCTATTATATAATAACTACGAACTAACCAAATTAGGAATATTTCGAAATTATTTATATAGGTACCTTATTTTATATAGGTCTGAAATTAAAAATAAAAACAAGTTACAAGTAAAACATTATTTGCAGTCTTCGCAAATTATGTAAATATTGGAAAAGTAATGTAATGTACCTTGTTCGAGTAAACTTCTAATCAACATGTCCCCATTTCCTAAATATTGTTCATCTCTTCCTGGTTTATAATGTAAATCTTAAATCTATGAAAAAATTATAAATATTATGTTATTTGAGCTACATCTCTAAAACTTTGATTTTTTCGCAAAATTATTAATAATATATTATGTATGTAATAAGACAATTTTATTTTTTATTGGGGGCTGCCGCCCCCAAACCCCCGCTTGAGGGGTGATGAATATTTCGTATTCTTTTAGTTAGTAAAACACGAGCCAGTAAAGCGTAAAGGTTTGTATAAGTATAGTAGTAATGAGCATTACGGATATGCATGCCTAACTCAATTTGTCATTTTCTATGCCTGGAACCGCACTCAATGTTAATTGTTTTCCATCCCTGAAATTTTCCTTATTCTAAATTTTTTAAAACCCCTGTCAGCACCCTCAAGCCTAAAATATTTTCCATCCCTGGAATAGTTCTTGGTACTCCGTATTTGCACTGGGATGTGAATGTGACTGGGATTATTGAGAATGGGAATACTACGTAACAGGAATAATGCATCTTTAAATCCGACATTGTTATCATTATTGAGATGGTGCCTGCCTTGGTGCCTGCCAATATGCCAATTCAGTGCTCAGTACTTTGTATCTCCGGAGATTAAAATTAGGAAATGGAAAGTTACAATGTGTATTCCTAGTCCATACAATCCATCCAGTAACCAATTGAATAAATGACTACATATGATTCATTGCACCAAGTCGCCAAGGAGATACCAAACAATTTTAAAATTCATTCTTCCGGTTCCTACGGCTAAAGTTGAACCCGGACAGTTGGCTCGAATTAATGCACACCCCGCAGAGGAATGCTTTACGTTTTCGGTATCTTGCATTATGTCCCAGAAATTACCAGTTTACGAGCAATCTCTCTTCAAAATTTTTAGCCAACGTGAGAAGTGCATAATAGTGGTGAAACCACACATTGCCCTTCGGGCAATGCGCTGAATGCTTTGCAGTTTCTCCCCGTATAAAAATTATAGATACAAAACGGGTAGATTATTCATCGAACTACGTTGCGTTAATTCAGCAACTCTGTCGGGGGGCCGGTTCTCCCGCTAGACACCGAAGATTCGGTTGTCCCATTGTTTGGTCATCATAATGCAATTTGTCAAGTTAAGTTTCCCTAGATACAGTGAATCATCATCAATATGGTAAGCCGTAGTGGTGTTGTCGTCGTCGTCTGCGGATGCTAATGCTGCGGCCATTAGACTCCCTTTACTATAAGCCTCCCTTTACTATAAGCCTTCGCTCACTCCTTTCACTCCAATGCCAAGCAACAGCTACCAACACAAGATCCGATAAACCGCCAATAAGACACCCGACAACCACCGATACAATAACCGACTCCCACCGATCCAATACCCGACACCCACTGATACAATACCCGACTCCCACTGATACATTACCCTGCTCCCACCAACACATTACCCGACTCCCACCGATACAATAACCGACTCCCACCGGTACAATATCCGACTCCCACCAACACATTACCCGACTCCCACCGATGCAATACCCGACTCCCACCAACAATACCCGACTCCAGCCAACACAATATCCGACTCCCACCAACACATGACCCGACTCCCACCAACACATTACCCGACTCCCACCGATGCAATACCCGACTCCCACCAACACATGACCCGACTCCCACTGATACAAACCCCGACTCCCAACAAAACATGACCCGACTCCTACTAATACAATCCCCGACTCCCAACAACAAATGACCCGACTCCCACCAACAAATGACCCGACTCCCACTGATACAATACTCGAATCCAGCCAACACAATATCCGACTCCCACCAACACATGACCCGACTCCCACCGATACAATACTCGACTCCCTCCAACATAATACCCGAATCCAGCCAACACAATATCCGACTCCCGTCAAATTACATGGTATTTTTTTAAGAAAAAGCAATCCGTTATGGTACAAATTAATTTAATTATATAAAATATTGTGAAACTTTTAAAATATACAATGGGTTTTGGGTAATTTTCAATTGTTTGATATTCAAGCTATGTAAAACCTGAAATGTCATTTAATTAGGTATTTGGTAATAGTAAAATGTAGTAAATTAGGTAACTACTGTTTGCAAAACCTATCAATCTAGATAACTTCCTATGAACAATAATATAAACTAATTTCTTTCGTGTAGTCGGTATGCAAATCCGGACTACACGAGAGCCGACTCTCAAATACACAAAAGCCAGATGGAATTTTTACGGCTTATTTCGCAGATGAAATTTTAGGTGTAATTTCACAGGTGGAATTATAACGGGTAATTCCATAGATGATAATTTGCGTTTAATTTCGCAGATGGAATTTTAGGTGTAATTTCACAGGTGGAATTATAACGGGTAATTCCATAGATGATAATTTGCGTTTAATTTCGCAAAAAAGTTTTAACTGTAATTTCACAAGTAGAACATGTACGCGTAACGTTACAGAGAAAGGGTAATTTCACAGCAGGTGATATTTTTACGGGTAACATAACGGCAGGTAGTTTTTACGGGTAATATCACGGCAGGTAGTTTTTACGGGTAATATCACGGCAGGTAGTTTTTACGAGTAATATCACGGCAGGTAGTTTTTACGGGTAATATCACGGCAGGTGGAATTTTGATGGGCAAGGGCACATAAGGATGGATTTTAATGAGCAAGTACACAATAGGTGGGATTTTGATGGGTAAGTGCACAGTAGGTGGGATTTTGATGGGTAAGTGCACAGTAGGTGGGATTTTGATAGGGTAATTCTACGTAGAATTTTGAACCGTAATTGCACGGCTGGTCGAATTTTGACATACAATTTTAGGGGGTAACTTCATGATGGGTGACGGGTAACTTCACGCTCCGTTGAGGTTGGTACCACTTACACTACTCTATGTTCTACTGTGTACTCCACACTTAATCCATATTCTACTCCACACTTAATCCATATTCTACTCCACACTTAATCCATATTCTACTCCACACTTAATCCATATTCTACTCCACAAGTACTCCATATTCTACTCCACAAGTACTCCATATTCTACTCCACAAGTACTCCATATTCTACTCCACAAGTACTCCATATTCTACTCCACAAGTACTCCATATTCTACTCCACAAGTACTCCATATTCTACTCCACAAGTAATCCATATTCTACTCCACAAGTACTCCATATTCTACTCCACAAGTACTCCATATTCTACTCCACAAGTACTCCATATTCTACTCCACATGTACTCCATATTCTACTCCACAAGTACTCCATATTCTACTCCACAAGTACTCCATATTCTACTCCACATGTACTCCATATTCTACTCCACAAGTACTCCATATTCTACTCCACAAGTACTCCACATTTATCAGAATAAATTTTACAAATTTTACTCTTGAAAATTTTGAAATGTTTTAAGGAATTCAAGCGTTCTGTTACTACCCCGTCCGTAGGACGGGTAACTTTACTAGTAGTAGTAGTATAGTGTAGTATTCTTTCAAATCCCTATCATTACTGATCCTGTCACTCCATGGGGACTATTTTCAAATCGAGGGGGACATGAAAATCACTTCTCGTTGGTGGATGAAATTTTTTATTGACCAATCAGAACGCAGCATTTCATTTCAAAATATTATATGATTTTCAAAAAGCACTCCCAGGGGAAATATTTATTGTAACATTTGACGTCTGAGATTTGTCTTACTTGCTGTAAGGAGTACACACTACATAGTGTTTAGGGTAGATTTTGTTAATATAAATCATCAATACTGCAAGTCGGTTGGCTTGGACGGTTAATAAGGAGAGCCAAGTAGAGAATTGCCCGTAAGGGATTTTGAAGATCTATAAGGGACATTTTATCCCTAATTTTGTGTGAATATCTGGTTGCTCTGCTGTTGGAAACGTATTAAATTATTAGATGATATATAGCAAGTGAGACATCAATGTTTATAGTAGCAGCTTGATAAAGACAGGGGTAGGGGACGTTTTCCAAAAAACGTCCCTTATAAATCTTCAAGTGAGACATGAATGTTTACAGCAGATTGATAATCCCTTATAAATTTTCAAATTCGCTTATGGTAAAATTCCCTACTCGGCTCTCCTGATAAAGCGCTACTATACTATGGCAACGTCCATGCTCCTTGAGTCTCCCTAAAATAATACAGATACAAGCCAGTGGATTATCTTACAATTATGTATGCTAAAATACTCTGGTATGTCTTCTAGCTTAGTCTACTAGTCTTGTTACATCCGTAGAGTTAAGTACGCAATGTGGTAAGTATATTATAGCTTAGAATGGTGATAATAAAATTGCATGCTAAAGTGTATAATGTCTCAGAAATCAAATGTTGCAATAAATATTTCCCTTGGGAATGCTTTTTGAAAATCATATAAAATTTTGAAATGAAATGCTGCGCTCTGATTGGTCAATAAAAAATTTCATCCACCAATGAGAAACGATTTTCATATCCCCCTCGATTTGAAAATAGTCCCCATGGAGTGACAGGATCTATACGTGTCTTACGTCCACTCACTCTACTTTGGCATAGTAATAAACAAGGTGACTGAATCCCGTTGCCTAGTACTAATTTAAAGGATTTCAATTACTAGGTGCAACCATTGGGTGCAACCATAACACCAACCTATTATTCCCCTGACGGGGGTTGGGGGCACAGCCCCCCATAAAACCAGATTCTGATGTCATTCGATAGAGTATTTTATTAATGATTTTGAGAATAAATGATGTATACATTTTACGGATTCCAGCAATGGGAAAAAATTCTAGGGATTGAAAATAATTTTAGAAATAGGGAAATATTCCAGGGATAGAAAATAATTTTTAAAATGAAAAAAAGAAATATTCCGGGAATAAAAAATATTGTTTTGCGTATAACAGACCTAAAATATTCTTAATTCACTGAGAATGTTTTACCTAACTTTCAATATAGCGCTACATTACATATATACTATTTATAAACAATAAAAACTATAAAATAAAAAATATTACAGGTAAAAACCTTAAAAAGCTCATAGGGAGACGCAATGAAAACCAGAAAACAAGGAAAAGTAGTTTCTGGATAATTTAAATAGGGCGTAATTTAATAAACATGTATGCCCCAGTCTATCAGTGTACTACTGTACTACTCTTTCCAATCCGTATTATCACGTCCTCTCAATCCACTCTTGTCATAGTAATACACACGGTGACTGAATACCGTTGCATAATACTAATCCAAAGGATTGAATTACTACTGGTACCACCAACTACAACCACAACACTCATCTGTCATTCCCCTGGCGGGGGTTGGGGGGCAGAGCCCCCCATAAGTCCAAATACTGATATTATTTGATTGAGTATATTATTATTAATACTGTTGCTATCACGAATTCGGGATATGGGTATCATAAAAACCGCAGACGAAGTCTCTTCTCATTGGTGGATTCAAATTGTTTTTAGCCAATGGGATTGCAGCTTTCAATTACAAAATTTTATATGATTTCCATAAATCACCCCAAGGGGGAATGTTTATTTTTGTTTACTACATTTCATGACAACACATAATACACTGAATACACTCATCGATATACCCAATTTTACGATGATACGAACAAATTGTGTTGACATAAATATCGATTATTTGACTGTTCATGTAGTCGGTACAATTTAACCATACTTAGAAGCATAACACGATCTGTGATCAAAACAGTATTGCTAATTGTATTACATTACGAAGACACAGTAAAACAATATATCATTACCATTTTCTTTCAGGGCCGCAGCCAGAAAAAAATTTCGGGAGGGGCACCGAGAAAAAATTAGCTAATTTTCGCACGGAGCGCAAAAATTTTAGCGATTTTTTGCGATTTTAGATAAAAATTTCTTTAGTTTTCTCGATTTCGGGGGGGCACGTGCCCCGGTGCCCCCCCTCGCTGCGGCCCTGTTTTCTTTACATGACTCTAAATCTGAAATTTGTTCCAAATACAACACTTTCAGCTTAACTACCATTATCCTAAAATTAAACATGTAGAAGTATTATGTTTTTTCATAGGGAGACATTCGAGGCAGGCTAACTGCTCTCAGGCTTTACAATCCCTATGATATGCATTCCAGTCTTAGTTCAAAAATCCTTGCCATGCAATGCATAACTCGAAAACTTGAAACTTTTAGGAAAAAATTATAGAGACAGTACTGGTAAAGAATTCTTCGACGGAGTGCGCGTTAATTCAGCAACTCTGTCGGAGGCCCGGTTCTCCCGCTAGACCCAGAAGATTCGGTTTTGACTTTGTTTGGTAATCATAATGCAATTGTCAAATTCAGTTTCCGTAGATACAGTGCAGTAGTAGTATAGTGTACTACTGTACTACTCATTCCAATCCGTATCATCACTAGCACGTCCTCTCAATCCACTCTTGTCATAGTAATACACAAGGTGACCGAAGGATTGAATTACTACTGGTACCACTAACTACAACCACAACACTCACCTTTCATTCCCCTAACGGGGGTTGGGGGGCAGAGCCCCCCATAAAGCCGAATAGTGATATCATTCGATAGAGTATATTATTAATACTTTTGTGAATAAATGATATACAGTGCACTGGTAAGGTTGCAGACACAGAAAAAGGATTTCCGAAATTGGGAAGTATTCTAGAGATGGAAATTATTCTTAAAACTTGAAAAAGACTCCAAGGACAGAAATTTTTTTACAAATGGTGAAATATTTCAGGTGGAAAAATATTGTTTTGTGTACATCATCCCTAAATATTCTCATTTATACCGCCATACGTTCAATAGCACAACATTACGTATAAACAATAAAAACTATAAAATAAATTAAAAAGTAAAAACTTAAAAAACTCATAGGGAGACGCGAGGAAAACCAGAAAACAAGGAAAAGTAAAGTTTCTGGATAATCAGAATATGGCATAAATTAAAAAACATATTTGCCCCAGTCTCCCGGTTGAAATTACAAATTCAAAATCGTCTTTTCACGCAAATTAATAAATACTAAATAATAGTACAAAAATTAATAAACAAATACTGTAAATTATAATATTGAAAATCCTTTGGCTTGATTCAAAAAGGTTCTCCTGAAATGAATTAAAAATTATGAAAACACCAGACAGCATAAGAAAGATAATGAATATCTTTCGGAAAATTTAGATTTAGGTTTGACCCAAGGTTAATAGAGGTAAAATAGGTTTGGAATTCCAGACAGAGTCTGAATTTTTTGTTGCTTAGCTATGTGTGACGCCACACGGTGGCAATTTTCCTACCTCTGTCCCTTTGTCTCTACCTCGTATATCTAGCGGAAGTGGGACCATTGCGATTTAAGACATCTTGATAGCGACCAAATTACAACACACTATTTCTTCCACTCACACTTTCACATTTCACAATGCTAAAAATGATTTCAACCGGGAGACTGGGGCAAATATGTTTTTTAATTAGTGCCATATTCTGATTATCCAGAAACTTCACTTTTCCTTGTTTTCTGGTTTTCCTCGCGTCTCCCTATGAGTTTTTTAAGTTTTTACTTTTTAATTTTTATGTAGGCTTTTCTTTTGGATACGTTATGTAAAAGTCTACTTATAACTATATACCACATATTATTAGAATTGCAAATTGAAAACCATTTTTCATAGGGAGACATTCGAGGCAGGCTACCTGTCCTCAGGATTTCCAATCCCTATGTATCCTTTTCCCCTTTGGTCCAAATGGACTAGCCAAGCATACCTCAAAAACCTGAAACTTTTGGGAAAAAATTATAGATACAAAACGGGTAAATAATTCTTCGAGCTACGTTGCTTTAGCTCAACAACTCTGTCGGAGGTCCGATTCTTCCGCTAGGCCCCGAAGATTCGGTTGTCCCATTGTTTGGTCATCATAATGCAATTGTCAAATGCAGTTTCCGTAGATACAGTGTATAGTAGTAGTATAGTATTGTTTCAAATCCCTATCATTACGTGTCTTACGTCCACTCACTCTACTTTGGCATAGTAATACACAAAGTGACTGAATCCCGTCGCCTAGTACTAGGTGCAGGATTTGAATTACTAGGTGTTACCATTAGGTGCAACCACAACACCAACCTATCATTCCCCTGACGGGGGTTGGGGGGCAGAGCCCCCCATAAAACCAAATTCTGATATCATTCGATAGAGTATTTTATTAAAGATTTTGAGAATAAATGATAATATACATTTTACGGATTCCAGCAATTGGAAAAAATTCTAGGGACAGAAAATAATTTTAGAAATAGGAAAATATTCCAGGAGTAGAAAATTGCTTTAAAAATGAAAAAAAGAAATATTTCAGGAATAACAAATATTTTTTTGCGTATAACAGACCTAAAATATTCTTGCTTCACTGAGAATATTTTACATAGCTTTCAATACAGCGCTACATTACATTTTAACTATTTATAAACAATAAAAACTATAAAATAAAAAATATTAAAAGGTAAAAACCTTAAAAACCTCATAGGGAGACGCAAGGAAAACTAGAAAACAAGGAAAAACGAATTTTCTGGATAATCAAAATAGGATGTAATTTAATAAAAAAGATGCCCTAGTCTCCCGGTTGAAATCACATATTCCAAATCATCTTTTCACGATTATTGAGGTGCAGTGTATAAGAACTCGGTGTATCAAATTGACCTCAAATAACAATTAAAATTTTAACATATTTCCTATATAAAACACGTTGGTTACCAATAACTACCACTTTAGTTTCAAAATTTTAGTATGGAGATACCAGGTTCTTATATACGGCCCCTCAATTAATAAATAATTAAACTATAAATATTATATTGAAAATTATTTGGGCTGATTCAAAAAGGTACTCCTAAAATGGATGAAAATTATGAAAATATCAGACTTCATAAGAAAGAAAATGGATATCTTTCAAATAAACATAAAATGCTTTAAAGTCGTGAGTCGTGATTGTATTGTCTGAAAATTTTCTAAATGACAATACTTTGATTTGACATGACAATGCTTTTACCCTAGTAGAAGTAAAATAGGTGCCTGGGAATGCCTCAGGATCAGGTTGAATTTGACAGATACCAGGTGGTGACAATCGGAAATTTGGCCTTCAACAACCAGTTAATTGTTTACCGCGAATTAGCACATTGTCATGAGTACGATGCTACTATTTGCAGTTTGAGAATTACATTTGTCCCCACCTAATATATCATGTGGAAGTGGGGTCGTTGAGATTTAAGACATCTTGATCTTGATAACGACCAGATTGCAATACCCACACTATTTCTTCCCACCTAAAATAATTTTTCTCCAAAATCTCTGCTACTGAAAGAACATGCTACTCTATGGTTGGTAATGGTAAATACTTCTAACTACCACTTATCACATGGTAAGATTGCAAATTGAATACCAATTTTCACATTTCACAATCATCCAAAAGCAATTTCAACCGGGAGACTGGGGCATCTTTTTTATTAAATTACATCCTATTTTGATTATCCAGAAAATTCGTTTTTCCTTGTTTTCTAGTTTTCCTTGCGTCTCCCTATGAGGTTTTTAAGGTTTTTACCTTTTAATATTTTTTTACATTGCACAATGCTGAAACGATTCAGCAACAATTTCAACCGGGAGACTTGGGCATAAATATTTATTTCATTACGCCATATTTTAATTATCCAGAAACTTTAATTTTCCTTGTTTTCTAGTTTTCCTCGCGTCTCCCTATGAGTTTTTAATTTTTTAATTTGTTATTTTCCATCCCTGGACTTGTTCTTGGTACTCCGTATTTGCATTGGGATGTGAATGTGACTGGGATTATTGAGAATGGGAATATAATTTATGTAACAGGAATAATGCATCTTTAAATATTGAATTGAGATGATGCCTGCCAATGCTAGTGCACTCCAGGTGCACTCAGTACTCCGTATCTACGGAGATTGAATTTAGGAAATGGAATGTTCAATGTGTATTCCTAGTCCATACACTCTATCACTCTACCTGATACTCAAATCACTGTTACTACAGCAACTTTGGACATCATCATTTCATTTGTTTGGCACCAGCCAAGGTACTTTAAATACTACGTAACAAGGTATGCTGATAGTGGGGATTGAAATTCACTCAACACACCCTTGAAATTAAAATGAAACATGATTTGATCCTTTCATCCCCATTAGTGGTTCTGAGAGATACTAACAAGCATACCTTGTTATGTCGCCATGGTATTTAAGATACCTTGGCACCACCTTTACAGGAAGCCATGACAATAAACCTTGGTGTGAGTATGAAAGACGTTATTTATTTTAGTATTTTGTTTGGAGATTTATGGTTGGGATGTTGCCTAGAAACAACAAGTTAATGTTGTTTCGTCTGTCGGTGAGGAAAAAGTTATTTTTAGGCGGATAAAGTAAACACGAAAGTGGGGCAGGCAGTGAAAAAACAAACAAATCTCACATGGCCCCAATCTCCGAAAGAATGTTGTTTGTCCGAGTCCGGGTAGATGGTTGAGGACGGGAAGGAGTCGTGGTTTCGGTCCTCGTCCTCGTCGACTCCTTCCATATGTACTCCAATACTCTTCTGATGGATTTCCTCGACAATTGTGACATCAAAGTCAACAACAAACAGGTCAGTCTCTACGACTTTCAACTCTACTCTCTTACCAACTTTAATCATTATGGCAGGCAGGAGAGCAGCACAAGTCGGTGACGACGGCCGTGACGGCGGTGGCCAAGAAGCAGCAACAAACCGATGCGGGCAATGAGCAGGATTCCCGCAACTGCAAAGTCCACCCGCTGATTCCTCCACAGAGACTCGCCATCCCCCTCAAAGAGAAAGAGTACCACTCTCTTGAAAACAAACCCCTCGTTCAATGGGAGTCTTCCGACGAAAGGTAAATTATTACAACCCAGTTGCCGTGCCAATTAATAATAAAAGATAATAGCCACAGTAAAGATAAACACGTTCACAAATAACTAACCTCTTTTCCAATGCCATTTTAAATGTAGTTTAAAACTTGACAATTTTGCTAGTACATGTCCTACTTTAACGTTAAGCTTGCCTTCGGGCAGACTGTGTTTCCAACATATTCAGCCCCTTGCCTAAGTACGGAGGGAATAGGTAAATTACTTGGGACTTGCAGCTGGGAGAAAAGCTTAAGTATTAAGTAATTATTAATTAGAATATCAATTTTCAATTTACTTTCCACTGTTTCTATTTTCGTGGATACCTTTTTGTATATTTCCCAAGTGTACGGATGAACGTACTGTACAATTCTAAAAGCTTATTGCTTATTCGTTCATGGTATGTGATCCTGCTTTGTATATAAGGAACGGTTTATTAATACCAATCTAGGTTGTTCAATGACAATTTTCTGGTTTTTTTCAACAACGTGAGAGCACTTGTCCAGAATGATAATAATTGGTTGTGATAATGTTTTAAAGTTGAGTTATGTAAAGATGCCATGACAACATTATAATAATGTAGTTTGTTTGTTGAGACGGATGGTAACGTATTTGGATGTTTTTAGTGAAGAGGAGTTGTCGTTTTTTCCTGCGGGTAACAAGGGTCGTGGCGTGTTGACGGACAATTTGTCGATCGACAGCCAGAGCCTGGAGGAGGAGGAGGAGGAGGACGATCTGAATCTTCACCTGCAGCCTCCGGCTGGTAGTCTCAAGAACTGTTTGTGCTGTGAATTCTGCATCATCATTTAAAGTGTGCCAAATAATAAAAAGTGTATTTTGTTAATGGAAAGGTATTTGTGCATTATTGGCATGGAAACACATGCGCATCATAATATAGTAATAAAATATAAATTGGGAACAAGAGGATGGGATGCGTTGCAGAGTCTTCAGAGTTGCGTTCGGTTGTGATGGATGAGCAGCAGGAGGAGTGGAGGAACAGCAACACTCCGTTTGTCATTTCTTCGCCCAATTCCTTCCCCATCGAGTCAATTCATCGCACTCTGTCCCTCTACGCCAAAAGGTAACTATAATAACCAATTAACTAACTCCTCCGCGCATGTCCACTCCTCTATCCCAATTAAAAATAACTGTAATTAAGGATAATTGTAGACACACAGATGGAGTTACTCAATATAGACCATTCATCGACCCGATAATCGATACTCAATGTCCTTTCCGTCCTCCCCGACTGGCTGGAGCCTACATCCTATAGACACGTACACACGTGTCACTAAGTACTACTACCAATCATCTTTGTTAACCATTACATAGTTACTAAACTATTTCCATTTCCATGGTGATCATCACTATTGTTGTTATTCCGTGTTATTTATTTATTCTCGTTAGGACAATTATAGAGGTTGTTATAGAGTTGACGGTGACGGTGACGGTGACGACGAGGACGTTATTGTTGTCAAGTTTTAGTTGTCAAGTTTTAGTAGTTGAGAGTTGGAGTTGGTTTGTGGGATTGAATGTAGAAATGTTTCAGTAGTAGTAGTAGTATATAGTTCCTACTGCCCTACTTTGTGTCTCGCCTGCTCCCACCCACAGAAATCGATAAGTTTCCGTTCGTTCCGTGGTCGGGTGTGTCTTCCATCTTTGTGCATCTACTTCTCTCTCTCCGTAGAGACGACTCTTGATATTCTCTCGCTACTGTTTTTCAAGGGAAGAGCGAGAGTCCACTGTCTCTTCGACTTGTGCCCGTCGCCATCACCGGTCATTCCGAGTGCTGACCAACGGGCGGGTGAGATGTCCCTACGGAGGATCCTACTTGTCGCACCCAACGTCGCCCACCATCCTCGGCGGCGGTAGTGGCAGCCACCACCCACAGACCACCCACCACCACTCACTCACACACGACGACTTATTCTCATCCCATTCCAACATGAACTTTAGGAATAACGAACAGTCCGGGTAAATTAATTTTAAATTTATTTATTTCAGTTGCCATGGAATTAATTAATTCTTGTTTCTATAGTTCAAAAGTGCACTTTAGTGGTGACGACGTCAGTCTGTACGGGACTCCGAAAGAAGAGCCCATGACTCCGAGTATGAGTAACCTGGAGAGACTGGCGGGAGGCCTCCACCCGTCGGCCTCCACCAGCGAGTCCAAACCGTCTTTCCTCCGAAACCAACTCCAGGCTCTCTTCCAGCCCACCGACAACAAATTGGCCATGAAACTCTTTGGCTCCAAAAAAGCACTCATGAAGGAACGAATCAGACAGAAAAACGCCGGCCATTGGATTATTCATCCTTGCTCCAATTTCAGGCAATTTTACAACTTTTAATTCATTAACTTTTAGATTAGTAGTAAAAGTAATTAACTAATTGTTCGGTAAACATGTTGGTAGGTTCTACTGGGACTTGTGCATGTTGCTGCTGCTCGTGGCCAACCTCATCATTCTGCCCGTGGCCATCTCCTTCTTCAGAGACGACCTCAGCATTCGCTGGATCGCCTTCAATTGCCTTTCCGACACCATCTTCCTTATCGACATTGCTGTCAACTTTCGCACAGGTACTCAAAAATGGTCATTACCCGAAACCCTGGCCGATGGCCGTCACCCGAAACCCTCACTCACTCTCCATTCCACTTTCATTTCTCAACGGAATTCCTCTCTCGTTTTAATTACCCACCGGGGATTATCACATTCCCAAGGTGCGTATATACTCCATACCTACAAGGTACCTACAAGGTACCTACAAGGTACCTACACAAGGTACCTAAAGGTACTTACACAAGGTACATTCATCTGCTCTTTTGACCACTCGACATTAATCAACATACTTATTATTACTTTACGTTCCTTTGGTTAACAATTTAACGAGGCTGTAAAATGTAACATAAACCAGAACGGATTGACTGTCGCCATTTTCATTTCTTTAATGTTGGAGCTCAAATCTCTATACATGCAAAACTTGTATTCTACTACTTGCATTCCAAAATCGTCTTGAGAGACGGCCTCCTTTAAATCACTTTTAATTGGGTTGGTTGACAATTACGCAGAAATACATTTTTTAGCAATTTAAAACGTTTACAAAGCTAGACAAATGATTTTGGGCAACTAAGAAGAATATTTCAGGAATAAAAGCTGCTAACAAATGAAAAGGTAGGTTAAAAAAGTGCGTAGCGGGCGTAAAGTGTCATACAAAAGTAAGGTGTGTGCCATACAAATTCTTTAAGCTGCTTTCTGCTCAGTGTACAAAATTTACCACTTTTTAGGCTTTTTTACCATCACAGTGGTAAAAATGCACTTAATGGTAAAAATGCATTAAATGGTAAAAATGGTAAATTTTAGCGATTTATTAGACAGATTATATAGATACACAAGATTTACTAAAATATAGGTTTTAAAACTTTATTTTCTATGAAATATTTCCAATTAGCTTTTAGTTAATCAAAGTAATCCTATTCATTCGGCTGTTCCCCGAAAGTTATAAAAAAATGTTACTAAAACCAAGATGGCATTTGGTATCGCCAATTTAAAATTGATATAACTGCGCCAATTTAATTGCAATTACTTTCTCAATTACTAAGGGCGATTAGTGTCCCCATCGGTTGAATCCAACTCTGATTGAATGTACACTTATCAATTTATGACAACAATCACCAGCTGCTAAGGTATTTCATACTTTGGCACCCAATTTTATTCAAAATTTCAACACGAAATTTAAACGATACAATTTTTACCATTTTTTACCATTTTTACCACTTACCACTACTTTTTAGGTGGTGGTATTTAACGTTAAATACCATTAAAAACCACTTACCACTGGTAAGTGGTAAATGGTATTTTGTACACTGTTTCTGCTTACTCTGTCAGTCAAGGGAAATTGTGAATAATCTCAAGACCTTGTCCATTTAAAAAATCTATAGGACATTGTCAAGATACATTTTCAACTTGACCTAATTTCATGGTTATTCGAACGTTATAAGGTCATGTTACCCAAGGGGGTTTAACTGCTTGGGGTATCCAAATATAAATATAAAGTTGTACTGTTTTTTCATAAGGAGGGTTCAGCTAGGCACTTTGCGTGAATATCTATAAGGGATAGTTAGTCTATGATAGGATTTGTCCCTTATAGATATTCACGCCTAGCTGATCCCTCCTGTTAAAACTGTTGACACTCCTTGATGTTACCTAAAGTGGAAGTTGCTGTCATATTAACATTTTGACCCATCTTGGATAATTCAATCAATGTTTCCTCTTGCAAACTGAAATGAGCGACCCGCGAGATGGAAAATGTGCAACTGTCTTTTACAGCTTTTTTATGGACATGTTTTTAACTTGAACATTCTTCTGTGATACAATAAATTTAATCCTTCCTACCTTGATAATATATTATGCATTGGAATGGTAGGGCTCTACATGATCCATGTAGAGCGCCCCTTACATTGATACATGTAAGGGGTGCCCAAGGTGATGTCAATAGCCAATTTCAGCATCTTTCTGAAGCCAGTTTGAGGTTTGGGTGCATTCAGTTAGCTTTTAGCTGGGAAAAATGATCCCCCCTGGGCCTAGTTTACCTATTCAAACTGGCTGCAGAAAGAGAGCAAAACATACTATTGACATGACCTGAAGTGAGAGGGACTGTGATATGTTCGAATCACATTGGGTAGGGCTCAACATCATCCATCGAGTTCAGGGAGCTTTACATTTGTGAGCTTTTGTGCATTACAATTGGTCGCGCCTACTTTTACCACCAATCATACAGCTGTCCTCCAGCTGACTCATCAAATTTTCAAGCTCTGTACGATGGAATGTACCTGATAGACAAAGTTAGCTGTGATCTAAGGCCTTGATAAAAGAGTACCTTTTATGTTCCCTGATGGGGTTAAACCAATTATAATGATAATTATAATTATTAGATTGTAATGTATAATGTAATTGCAGGGATAATGTTGAAGGACAATGCCGAGCAGGTGATTCTGGACCCGGTGCTGATAGCAAAGCACTACCTAAAGTCTTGGTTCGCTCTGGATTTGATCTCGTCGATTCCATTGGACTACATTGTTCTGATCGTTTGCTACCTGGAATACTGCGTACATTTAAAATATATGAGTCATGTGGTTTAGTTTAGTTTAGGTTGCTATGGTTGCATTATGGATGGTGGTTGTTGTTTGTGGTTGTAGGACTTTAGCGACAACGTGCACGGTTTTCAGTTCATCCACGCGGGTCGTGCTCTCAAGATTCTGCGGATGGTCAAGCTGCTGAGTCTGGTGCGACTGCTGCGGCTGTCCCGGCTGGTCCGCTACGTGTCTCAATGGGAAGAAGTCTACGTAAGGCCGCCTCACACTCTTTGCAAGTCTCTGCTTTTTAGCACCTTTCCGCCATCTTGAGTCGTTTCTTGTGCATGTTCTTTGCTCGCCTCGCTTCGCTTTCGCTAATTCTAAACAACGACAATTCTGTTGTCAGTCACCACGGAGACTATAAAAATGATTTATTATTATTATTATTTAATGTGTGTCTATCTCTCCATTTCTATGATCTCTCCTAAATGTTGCTATGGAGATTTTGTATCTCTGGTGATGATAGGGACTTGAATGTTTATCCTTTCCCCTCTTTTCACACAGCTCCGTCAAAGTCTGCACCAAAAGCGAACTCGAGAACGGCGTGACTCGACTTCCTTCGGCAAAAAGGAGCCTTTTTCGGGGAAGAATCTCATTCTGAAGGTACTCCCTTTGTAGTGCACGACTCTTCTTTCCCGTAGACGTTTTCTTCTGTTTTGTGCTGCATGGCCATCACGCATTCTCAGAGCCACATATTAAGCCTTTGTGTTTCGCTTTCTTGTCCAACTAGTTCTCTCTCACTCCTCCCAGTCACCCAAAGTCCCAACCAGACTCACCCGACATCTCTCTTGTCTCTCACACAGTTTCTCAATATGGCGTCGGTCTTTATGCGCATCTTCAATCTCATCTGCATGATGCTCCTCATTGGCCATTGGTCTGGGTGCCTACAATTCCTCGTGCCTATGCTCCAAGGATTTCCATCCAACTCTTGGGTCGCCATCAACGAGCTCCAGGTGACAATATATGACATATATGTCATATTATATATGTCATATATATTATATATTATGTCTTTTGTTGTTTAGGACGCATTCTGGCTGGAGCAGTACTCGTGGGCGTTGTTCAAGGCCATGTCTCACATGCTGTGCATAGGCTACGGACGCTTCCCCCCACAGAGTCTCACCGACATGTGGCTCACAATGTTGTCCATGATTTCTGGAGCCACCTGCTACGCTCTCTTTCTCGGACACGCCACCAATCTCATTCAGAGTCTCGATTCTTCCAGGCGACAGTACCGCGAAAAGGTACTAAATTAATAAATAATAATAAATACATATTTATTAGGTTATAAAGTGTTGTAACCATGGTTATTATTCAGTTGAAACAAGTCGAGGAGTACATGGCTTACAGAAAACTGCCCCGCAACATGCGTGCACGCATCACCGAGTATTTTGAGCATCGCTACCAAGGCAAATTCTTCGACGAGGACGCCATTCTCGGCGAACTCTCAGAGAAACTCAGAGAGGTACGTACTTAGTAAATATACTTGTATATAATATATACGTATATACTCACTAATTGCAGGACGTGATAAACTACAACTGCCGCTCTCTGGTGGCCTCCGTGCCATTCTTTGCTCATGCCGATTCGGATTTCGTCTCGGAAGTTGTCACCAAACTCGAGTACGAAGTCTTCCAGCCAGGTAAATCAACAAGTCATCCTACAAATCACGTCACTAGCTATACTAGTTAATATAAAATGGTTGCTATAGGGATGTTTGTGGTATAAGGTTAGTCACCCTGGGTGTTAGCCAGTTAAAAATTGAATCGACATTCACCTGCCTGAAACACCATGGTAATTAGTAATGGCAGTGCCAAGGTTGGTCGATATGGTAACACAATAAGCTAGTATAGTGGCAGAGTGTAGTAACCTTGGGTAGTCAACCAAGCAGTGGAATTGAAAAAGGATAACCTCTTCCCCAAAAGCCATCTGTACAGCAACCTTGATGTGAAATGAGTTAATGTAAATGATGGATGTTTTAGGAGACATAATAATAAAGGAGGGGACGATAGGGACAAAGATGTACTTTATCCAGGAGGGAATCGTGGACATAGTGATGGCCTCTGGCGACGTCGCAACATCTCTCTCCGACGGATCTTATTTTGGCGAAATTTGTCTACTCACCAATGCCAGGTATAGAAAATATAAAGATTGGACGTACCTATTAAATATTATTATTGGTCCAATCTCCTTGGGGATGAATAAAGACTCAACTGTTTTTAGGCGGGTGGCGAGTGTGCGGGCAGAGACGTACTGCAATTTATTTTCCTTGAGCGTGGAGCATTTCAACACGGTGCTGGATCAATACCCACTCATGCGCAGAACTATGGAGTCTGTCGCCGCCGAAAGGTAAATGTACAAGGAAAATGTAAATGTATAACTATAGCAACGTGTTTGATTGTAGGCTGAACAAGATCGGTAAGAATCCGAATTTGGTGGCGCAGCGGGAAGACCAAAGTGTGTCAGCGATAGTGACGGCGTTGTCGGAGCAGGCAGACCAAGAAGACGAAATCGAAGACTCGCCGCCGCCGCAGCCTCCGCCGTCAAGCAAAAAAGACAAAGACAAGGACAAATGTGACATGAAAGAGTTGACAAAGGCCCTGGCCAAAGTCAACCTGCCCCGCCCCAAGTCGGAGAACTGCTTCCTCGCCTCCCTCGAGACCCTCCACAACGTCGACGAGGTCAACAAACGCAAAGACTCGCCCCCCTCAAGTGGCAGCGACACTCCCCCCAACATCCTCATCAAGTCACAAGTCACCTCCGAGGTCAAACCAACTCCTACACAAGTCCCCTCCACCTCCAAGTCCACGCCCACTACAACCAAGTCCACGCCCACCACTACAATCACTACAACCCCTCCCACTACAACTCCTCCCACTTCAACCACTACAACCACCAAATCTCCTGTGAGTCTGCAGATGAAACCCTCTTCCGCCCCCACACCCTCGACTTCTCAACAAAGCAGCAAGACGACGTCATTCAGCACGCCGGCGCAGCCTGCAACAAAAACGCCTGTCCCGAAACCAGCAACAACAACAACAGCAACAAGTTCATTGTCGTCGTCGGTGGTGGTTAAGGGGGTACAGAGTCCTAAGCCTTGAATGTGTATAATCGCCTTGAATCGTAATAATAACCCAAAGCAATAGATTTGTCCGGCCGTACGTAACTAATGGTAACTAACTTCCAGTCTCTTTTGATGATGATGATGATGATGAATGATAACAGCTTTTGATAGTCGATCCATCCAATAGTCGCTATACTTTATGTGGAGAGAAGAGGAAGAGGAAGAAGAACAAGTAGATGTCCCTGCTAAAGTCACACACACACGACAGACAATTAACTATAGTTATTTTTCGAGACAAAGAAAACGCTCAAGATATTTCAGTTAGATCTCCACGCAGGGTTCAGTGCTCTTCATATCAACTATCTACTTGGATTATATTCTTGCTTTCTTACTAACTGAATCATCTAGTGCCTGACGAGAACAAGAACTAGCCTTAAGGATACCTCTAACTAAATAAATTAATAATAATAATAACTAAGACTACCTAATATTATAATAATATAGAGTATTAATAGAATCCTATGACAACAGAGTATTGCGAACAGTATAAATATAATATACAATCACACAATCAATCATCACCAGGACAACAGAATAATAAAATAATAAGTATTTATCTCCACTCACGGCCACTCGACTGACGACAACTTGGGTGGCCGCTGTGTGTGACGATGAGAAAGGACGACAATCTTCAGCAGTCTCGCAGCAATCAGAGATGACTAATAAATATAGAAGTAGTCAGAGAGATATAAATATAGTGACTCTGTGATAGTTGAAGAATATTTCCCAGGCTTTTTTTCAGATGAGATTAATTCATTCTTTTTGTGATATTTTCGGTTTTTTGGAAATAAACGCAATGGGGACATTCCCCTCTCATTATTATACAACACTATCTCTCTATTATTATGTCACCATGCCAATGCATAACAATGCATAACATCTACCTATCTATCATCCTGTCCAATCAAGCGGAATAGTCTCTGCTTGCAGTTCTCGCCTCCGACTGGTACCTTGTACACTAGAAAGCGAGAAAGTGGCAGCCACTGTGCATATAAAAGAGTGCCAATGTATGGCTCACTGCATTCACTCATCAATCAATCGAAATGGCCAACCACTTCCCCCCTCATCTACTACCCCTCCTACTATTCCTACTCTCCCTTCTATCCTCCTCTTCCTCCCAGACAAACTCAACCACCACCGAAATATCCGACTCTCAACCAGTTGGCTCCAACCAGTTCGTTGTCAGTGACACTAATCTCAAAGCTGAAGAAACCGGTAACCACAACAACAACATACTTTTTTCATTTACATCCAGGCACTCATTTTTATAATATTTAGGATATGGTCACCATGGACACGGAGGACATCATCATGGAAACCACTACGGACATCATGGCAACCAGGGTGAATTTTATTTACTTGTTTGTGACACATTGCCCCAGTTTCTTTGTTCTTGTTCTGCCTCCACATCAGTGCTTTATCAAGCTGACATCATTGTTGCCACCGACATTTTCAAATTATTATCAGTGAAAACATTTTCAAATTATTGTTAAATTTCCGAAAAAAGTGCACCGTTCCTTCAGATATTTTCTGACGCACCGAAATCTCATTTTCTAAAACATCATTAGTGTCATAGTAACAGATTTTAAATACATTATTGTTCATTTTTCCTACAAAAGTACGTTTGATGTTACGTTCTTCGTCTTCTGCTTTCTCAAAGCATTTTCTACTTCGAATTATTGTTCCAATGATCAAAATTAAACAACTAGGACAGACATGGCTCTTGAAATATTTCGCGGAAAAAAATAAGTGAAATTTTTCAAAGTTGCGAAAAATATTTCAACCCTACTTTCCTTAAAAATTATATGATTATAACTTATTCAATCAATTTCCCATGAAATAAATTAACGCGCTGACACACATGCGCATTGTATTTATTGCCATGTCTATAACTAGGGCATTTAACATGATTTAAATTTAAATTCAATTTAATTTAAATTGTTTTCCAAGTCTTGTTTAGAAATTTAAATATCCCCATAGCGTTTGTTTGTACCCTATTTTCCTAATTATAATTTAAAAAATTGGAGAATCCTTTAAAAAATATTATTTCAATGTTTTACAATTAATTTTGATAGGGCACCACGGGCACCATGGACACAAAAAATACGGAGGACATCATGGAAATCAAGGTTATCACCATGGACACAAAGGTATTATTATTTCCATTGACAAAATCATTTTAAAACCATTGCAGCAATTAGTTTATTTTATGCTAAAAAGTAAATAATTATCTGAACACATCTCTTAAGGCCAACTTGTTAATTAATTTTTGAGCTTAAGACAACCTAATAGCCCATTTAAAATACCTTGGTTTTAACAATAATAATGCTTTTAGGACATCATGACCACGGTGGACACAAAGGTCACTATGGGGCACATGGGGGGAAATACGGGCACCATCACCATGGAGGAAAACATCACGGGAACCATCACCACGGCAAATACGGTAAGTTTCCACGACTTTAAATATTAATATCCTTTAATGTTTAAACATTTAAAAAATTAAAATGCTGTTTCCATTTCAGGTCACCATGGAAATCATTATGGTCAGCTCAATTTAAACTTTTCTAATTAATACTTTTCTCAATGTTTTCAAGTTTTAGTTATCAATTTATAAAATATATTAATTGTATCAATGGTAACATTTTTCCAGGACACCATGGAAATCACAAAAAGGTCTGAATTAATTAAGTTGGTTAAATTATTAATTAAATTAATGCTTTTACAAGGTGGACATAAAAGTCTTTATAAAGTTTATAGAGTTTGATGTTGTAAGTAATGATATTTAAGGGTCATCATACTACGGGTTATCACAATAAATACCACAAAGATGAGTACAACAAGAACCACAAATTCTACGATTCTCATCATGACGATGGTTACCACGGGAAACACGGAAAATACCACAATGTTAGTTTAATCAAGTTTTATTGTACTTAAATTCAAATTTTCTTTAAAATCGATAACTAATTATTTTAAAATGCAATAGCACCATGGAGACCACCACGGGAAGAAGTATTATGGAGGGTAATAATTTAAAAAACATTAACATAATAATAATAATTGACCAACGTTTGTTTATAATAACTTAATAACAATTAAATTGTAGACATCACAACCAAGGACACCATGGGAACCACCATGGACATCACGGGCATCACAACAGAGGCCACTACAACGATCATCACCAGGGCTACAAAGGTTAACGTCAATGATACATTTGTTTAAGTTTGAAATAAAATGTTATTAAACATATTTGATTTGTTTAGGTCATCATGGAAATCATGGTCACCATGGTAAGTTATTTTATTTAATCTGATGTACACTTTTATATGAATTTTTGTATGATTGAAGAAATCTAAATTACCGTTTTTTAAAGGACATGGGCAACACTATGGGAAATACGGTCACCATGGACACAAAGGCCATCACGGCCACGGGTAATTTTAACTAGTTATTGGTAATATAAGTTTTGTAAAAAGATGAATAATATTATGAATTGTGTTAACAGACACCACGGGCATCACGGTCATCATGGCGGTCATCATGGTCATGGGCACGGACACGGACATTATTAATAATGTATTTATATAATTTTATAATGCTAGAAAATAAAAAAGTTGTTAATTTCAAGTCATTTTGTAATTCTTTTTCATACATTTACCCAAGATGCGTTGATTTTGTTACTCTATAGCAACGCATTTTATGTCAACTCCATTACAAGGTGGGGACAGAGGAGTTTCGCCGATTTTTGCACCCAATTCGCTTAAAAACTAGCTGGTTAGCCCGTCCTACGGCAGGGCTCTGTTTCACATAAGCAAAATTAAAGATTCAAACATGACTAAAGCTAGGTTTTGAGTTTCACTTTCCATTTCACTTCACGCGGAAAAAGAACCATTCAGTTACTTATTCTGCCTAAAATTCCAAATCCCCTCACCTGGGACACGGCAATGTTTTATTTGTGAATGTTCCTTTGCGCGTAAAGTGAAAAGGAAGTGAAACTCAAAATCTAGCTTAACCCCAAGGAGCTTGGACGGTTAATAAGTGCTACTATACTATGGCAACGTCCATGCTCCTTGCTTAACCCCAAGCTCAAGTGCCCTAATATTTCATACCACAATTTCCTATATAACCTATCTGTAACCATTCAGTATTCTCCCCTACCTAATTTTTCATCGACGTCGACATGCAATCTACACATCCCCCCTACTAAAATAACAATTTTTTAATCGACATGTACAGTCCTCACTCCCCGCCCCTTTCTAAAAAACATATTTTTTTTAATTTACATAGCTTCCACCTCCCTGCCCCTTTCCAAAAAACATAATTTTTTTAATTTAAATCTTCTTAAAAACATAATTTATTACATCAACATGCAGTCTCAACCTCTCCACCCCTTCCCAATTAACATAACATAACACGGAGTTTTTACTGTGCTTCTAGAAATGCCAACATAATATGGTTTTAATACTTCTGGAAGTGTCAACATTATGGTTTTACTCAAGAAAAATAAACTGTTTCCTTGCCTCCCGTTTTCCTCCCTGGCATTAGGGTGGTTCAGTAGAGAAAGTCAGTCTATTTGTCAGTATATTTGCGGGAATCAGTCTATTTGCCTTGGTTTTACTTAAGATGGCTTGAATTTGTCACTCTATAGTAACGCATTTGTTTAATATCAACTCCATTAATGTAATGGAGGCATCTTAGTTTTACTGCTATTATAGTAGTGTCAACATAGGGTCTTACTGCTTCTAGAAGTGACATGTAAACATAGGTATAAAATGGGGTTGGGGGAGGGTGGACACACACACATACATACACCCGGAAATTATAATATAGTATAAATCAAGATTCCTCGAATTTGTCACGCAACGCAATTTATGTCAACTGCCATTTTATGCGATGATGGAGGTATCTTGGTATAGATAATATCAAGAAGCATAAACTGTATAAGGAGGGTCCAATAGAGAACTTCTCGCAAGGGATTTTGAAAGTTTATAAGGGACATGTTTCACTAATTTTATCCCCAAATATCCAATTTGTGTGGTTGCTATGTGGTTGGAAACGGAATAAATACAGAACGATTACTTGGATGCTGGAGTGGGATAATCAGTGTTGAAGCATTATAGCAAAGGTAGAGATAAGGGATTCTTCTCAGAATAAAAAATCCCTTATAAATCCTTAGGGCAGTATGCATAATGACGGGTTAGAGTAACGTAACCCTATACCCCAAGTCAAAAATGTGACCCCGGTGGACGACCATGGTAAGTTGCCAATAGTTACAGTTCTATTTCAATACAGAAAAGTTGACCCTAGGTTGTACTAAGGTCAAGTTTTAGACTATTTTGTGACTCCGGGTTAGGAGTACCCTCTGACTCGCCATTATGCATACTGCCATTAGGAATCTAAATAAAATTTGCTACTGGACTCTCCTATATACAGCGCCAGGGTGACTCGAACGTTATAGGGTAGTTTAGAGTTTAGATAGGAAAACTGGGTGCAGGCCAAGGGGGGATCAGTGGCTGTATCCATGACCACGGGATTTTTCACAGCTAAAAGTCAACTGAATTTACCCAAACCTCAAACTGGCTGCAGAAAGAGAGCAAAACATTCTACTGTCTTCACCCTATAACGTTCGAGTCACCCTGTACAGCGCTATATGACTACAGTTTATGCTTCTTGGTTATTATCTTCTTCGATTAAGTAGCGTAGCTGCTTTATAGGAATGACCGATCTGTCTGTCTGTTTGTTAGCACGATCAGTGTTCGATGACCAGCCGGCTGGTTGGTTAAAATGGCTGGCTGAAATGGCCGGCCGGCTAGTTGGTTAAAATGGCTGGCTGAAATGGCCGGCCGGCTAGTTGAAATTCTTTGTTAGCCAGTGGCTGAAATGGCCAAAAATAGTCGTGAACTGAGAAAATCATCCTTGATTTGGCGGGAAATTTAAATTTAAAAATGGCTAGTGGCCATTTCAGCCGTTTTAGCCGGCTGGCTGGTCAAAATCATTTTCAGCCGGCTAAAAAAGAACACTGAGCACGATAAATCAAGTACGGTTTTACATAATCAGTCCAAACTTTCCGTATCGGACACACCCTCTGCCCGTGGGCGTGGTTCAAAAATTAAAATTGGTGTCATTTTAGTTCTTTGTTTAAGCGTCATGAGAAAGCTCGTTGGAAAGTTAGGTCGGTGAAAAGGTCAAAGGACATTGGAAAATGTACTAGAAAACGTAATGCAACGTCGCGAATTTCGATTATCTCCGCTACTTTTTTACATGCAATTGACATTGAAATATTCTAAAATGTTTTTCGCCACACAAGCGAGTAACCAGAGATAAAAGTTGTTTATTCCGATGTTCTCTAACAGACTTAATAAATGTTGGATAAAATGCTTAATATAAATAGAGGCAAATACGAGCAGTTATTTTGAGACGCTGGTGGAAAAAACTCGGTATCCGGGTATCTAGGGCGAAAAAGGGGGGAGAAGAGAGAGAGAAAGAGAAAAGAAGGGAGAAAATATAACAGGTAAAAACCTGGAAAAATATACGGTGAGAATGCCAGCAAAACTTAAAAACAAGGCATTTAGAGAGATTGCGGTATGAGAAAATAATGAAATTTTGCAAAAGTATTCTCCTAAATATCTCCTCGTGCGTTTAAAGTTAAGTCATTTGAACTATCTTTGAACATTTGTTTTGTGACATGAGTACATGAGCCAAAACCTCAAAATGTACAGTCCAGTCGGATTATATATGAACTCGATGCGACATAAACGGCCGTCTTACGGTTAGTTTTCTGAGTACTATATTCATTTCCACCATGACTACAGCTCAAATGCTTATGTTGGTGAATGGTGAATAATAAAGTATAGTACTCAGAAAACTAACCGTAATACGGCCGTTTATGTCGCATCGAGTTCACGTATAATCCGACTGGACTGTATTTGTTTTCCTGGCCCGTCAATATAGTTAACCTATGTAGGGATGGAAAATATTTCGTAAAAGAGGAATTTGTTGCCCTTATATCTTTGTACGCCTTTGTAAAATAGCATAACGGATTTAATGTCAACAACGAAGCTAAGGAGAATTGACGATATGGCAATTTTTTGTGCCTATATTCTAGATAAAATAAATATTCTATTTGTTTTCTTTAAATCATTACATGATTGCACTCCTAATATGAGGGTGTATAAAAATTAAATGTAATGTCAAAATTTCATTCATAACTGTAACATAGAAATTGCTGATGTTTATTGAAGTCGCCATTTAAAGAAGCTGGACCTTAGTTTTCAACTTTAAATCTACCAAACGTTAGATTTATGTTAAGTTGAAATTTGATATCTCATTTTGAAATTATTGTCAATTATAACAACAATTACAAAGTCTGTTCGATATCAGTGTTGAAGAATTGCAAGGGAATAGCTTTAAACGCACGGGGAGATTATTTAGGAGAATACTTTTGCAAATTTTCATTATTTTCTCATACCGCAATCTCTAAATAATGCCTTGTTTTTAAGTTTTGCTGGCATTCTCACCGTATATTTTTCCAGGTTTTTACCTGTTATATTTTTTATTTTATTGTTTTTCTTGATATATCTGGTTATAACTATCATATAACTACGAACTACAAAAGATTTAACTAGATTATGAATATTTCGGAATTAATTATGTAGGTATCAATACCATGCATGGCAATGTACAGTACTCTAGTAAAGTTGTCATTTCCGAAATATTTATCACTGCCTAGGTTATAATGTAAATTTTACGTTTATGGAAAAATGATATATAATATGCTATTTGATCTTTATAAATTTGTTATTTTCGCAAAATTATAAATAATATATTATATATGTAATAAAATAAAGCCCCCAAACCCCCGCTTGAGTGAGATAAATAGTTGGTATCCTCGTAGTTAGTAAAACAGAAGCCAGCAAAGCGTAAATGTTTGTAATAGTATATAGTAATAATGAGCATTATAGATATGCATGCCTATTACAATTAGAGATTTTCGATGCCTGGAATCGCAATCAATGATATTTTTTTCATCCCTGAAATTTTCCCTCATTGTTTATTTTTTAAATCCCTGTAAGTAACCTCAAGCCTAATATATTTTCCATCCCTGGAATTGTTCTCAGTACTCCGTATTTGCATTGAAGTGTGAATGTAACTGGGATTATTGAGAATACTACGTATAGTAACAGGAATAATGCATCTTTAAATCCGACATGGCCGACATCACTCAGTGCAGTGCACTCAGTACTCCGTATCTACGGAGATTGAATTAGGAAATGGAATGTTCAATTCCTAGTTTCCTAGTCCATACACTCTATCCAGTACCCAATTGACTATGACGCATTGTACCAAGTAGTCAAGGAGATAAATTAGATGACCAAACAATTTCAAAATTCATTCTTCCGGTTCCTACGGCTAAAGTTGACACGGAAAAGCTGATTTGATATTAAAGCACACCCCGCAAAGAAATGCTTTACGTTTTCGGTAACTTGCATTATTTCATAAAAGCTGCTAGTTTACGAGCAATTCCAGTTGACAAAATTTTACCTACGTCAGAAGTACAGTATAAGTGGTGAAACCACACATTGCCCTTCTGGCAATGCGCTGCCTGCTTTGCAGTTTCTCCCCATATAAAAAGGGAGAGGGAGAGAAAAAAAGGGAGAAAAAACGGGAGAGGGAGGAGAAAAAAAGGGAGAGGGAGAGAAAAAAAGGGAGAAAAAACGGGAGAGGGAGGAGAAAAAAAGGGAGAGGGAGAGAAAAAAAGGGAGAAAAAACGGGAGAGGGAGGAGAAAAAAAGGGAGAGGGAGAGAAAAAAAGGGAGAAAAAACGGGAGAGGGAGGAGAAAAAAAGGGAGAGGGAGAGAAAAAAAGGGAGAAAAAACGGGAGAGGGAGGAGAAAAAAAGGGAGAGGGGAGAAAAAAAGGGAGAGGGAGAGAAAAAAAGGGAGAGGGAGAGAAAAAAAGGGAGAGGGAGGAGAAAAAAGGGAGAGGGAGGGGAAAAAGGGAGAAAAAGAGAAGGGAAGAAAAAAGAAGGGAGAGAAAGGAGAAGGGAAAAAAAGGAAGGAGAAAAAAGGGAGAGGAAGAGAAAAAAAAGGGAAAGAAAAAGGGAAAAGAAGAAAAATTCTGGATATTCAAAATCATTTTTAGCCAGATAAAATGGAACTCGGAAGAGATGCAATAAGATAGCATTTTTCTACAATATCATTTTATTAATGTACGGAATTTTCCGTTTTTAACTGAATTTGACATTAAAAGTTAGCGTGAAACGTTTTTGATTTTTGGAATGTTATTGACAGGGCATGAAAAAGGTTGCCTTTTTGTACCTTTATTGCTTTTTCCTATGACATTCGCTACATGTGAAGATTGTTTCAAACCCTTTTTTCACATGACAAAATAATAATTTTTTATGACTTTTATGTATTTGACAGTTATTTAAAAGGCCTCTACATGCCTTTAAAACCCCTTTTTTCCTACAGCATAAAATCAGGGAATTTATTTGGCCAGCAGGGAATTTTTCAGGATACCAGGGAGAAAAAGTTTTTTCCACCAGCGTTTTGAGAAATGCAGACCTGATTTGAGTTGCCAAGGAAATAATATGAAAAAGATATTATATATTTTGTTGACGTGTAGAAAGGTAATCGAGTCTTTTAATATTATTCATCACAAAAATATAAACAGAGAGAAGGGAAATGCTAAGTAGAAATAAAAGTGGAAATGGCAATCGTCGTGTGAGATGTTTGACTTAAAAACTGGAGAATGTAAAATCATTTGGAAGTCGAGGCAGACGAACTTTGACCCGAACGAGAGGAATGGTCAATCAGCCACTGCAGAGTTATGTCGATGTTGTCCCGCTCCTTGCACGAAATCGAATAACAACAGATCTCACGGTCTTGAATCACGTCCAGATTCCTACAACAATTAATCACCATGACGATTAATTAAATAATTATCAATTTACATTCTCTATATTAATTAATTATTTAAGGATTACATTCTCTGGATTAATTAATTATTTAAGGATTACATTTTTTATATTAATTAATTAATTAAGGATGAATTACATTCTCTGGATGAGTCCATTTTCGTCGAGTGCCCCGGGCAAGTCTCTTTTATTTCCTAGAACCAAAACGGGTATTCCTTGCAGCTGCGGTTTCTCCAGCAAGTTGTGCAATTCGTTACGACTCGCCTCGATTTTCTCCCCATCGGCCGCATCCACCATATAAACTATCGCATTGACTCCTCGACAATATCTGTGGGAATGAATGATTAGTATTAACTGTAGACGGAATTAATTAATTGGTTAATTACCTCTCCCACATGGACCGAAAACGGGGCTGCCCGCCGATGTCCCAGACTTTGATAGTCACATTTCCTTTGGTGATTTTGCGCATATTAAATCCGACTGTGGGGATCATATCCTCGCTGAATTGACCCGACTGCAAAATGAAAGGTTGTCATGGAGATAATTAATTATTAGAGTAATCAGCTGATTATATGTAAAGTTATTTACAGCGATGACATTGACGAAAGTAGTTTTGCCCGAGTACTGAAGACCGACGAGAGTGAGTTCCATCTCCTCCTTCCAGAAGAGACTCTTGATCCAGTCCAGCACCCGATTGATCAGTGCCAACATGTTTACAAATATTATAACTAATAATTTAATTCCGATTAAACTCTGTTGGATTATCAAAGTCAACAGCCTTGTGCCTTGTTCTTGATCTCTCCCGCTCACCACGCCATCTCACCATCCCCCAACCAACCATCCCACCCACACTAAATTATACTCCAGCACAATCCATCCATTCACTTGTTCATGGAGAAATCAATGAACGAGAGGCAGAGTCATGGCAACTACAATCTACCAACACGTCATCTTTCATCAAATCTCTGACGTCACTAATTCCGATGCAAATTCTTTTATAGACATTGGCTTGGTTACCGGCATATGAATAATGAATGATAAATAAATAAATAAGACGAGTTTTGTTTAATGTTAAAAATACGAATGTGTTTATTTACTCCTGACCGAATCCTTCGGTCTCCTCAATAGCGAACGTTAATTTCTCGACGAGTTGATCGTAATTTTTATACGGTGGAAGGTCCAGGCGGTTGAAACACGTGTGCGAACGTGGCAGCCAACTGTCCTTACCCACCTACAAAATTATCACATTAAATTGAGTAAAGTATACGGCAACAGAGTCAAGGCCTACGACCCAAGGAGCTTGGACAATCTCATTCGCTTTATAAGGAGAGGCCAATAGGGAATTTTTCAAGATGGTCTCCTTATTAAAGAAGCCATATTATTATAATTATTACCTTTTCGATGCAGAAGCGCTGTGGTCCGTTGGAGCCCATGAGTTCTGCGAATCCTCCTACGGGTACGCGACAAGTGCCACATGCGAATTGCAGCAGTCGCGCCCGCTTCTCATTGTCCATGGACTTGACAAACTGCCAGAACCACTGGACTTGCTTAGAGTTACGTGTGTAGTGCCTAAAGAAATAATTAAGTGTCAGTCACGTGTCAATTAAAGTGTCAATTAAAGTGTCAGTCACGTGTCAATTAAAGTGTCAATTAAAGTGTCAGTCACGTGTCAATTAAAGTGTCAATTAAAGTGTCAGTCACGTGTCAATTAATTAATTGTTGCCATGGTTACCTGTAGATGGTGTTTCTGATCCAGTCTTCGACGTCAATTTCCTGCATTCCGCAGAGTAAAAGTTCGAGTTCCCGCTCATCGAAATACTTGAGCCACTCCAGAGGAACGACTTCGTTGAAGCCTTCGAGGAAGGAACGAGTCTGCTCCTCGATCCCGCGACTCATACGCCACTGCGTCATCAGTCTACGTACACATTTAATTACTTGATTAATGTCCTATTATATATTATATATATTATATATATTACCTGATGTATTCTTCCTTGTTGTCGGCGGTGACTCGGAGGGCATCTCCGGCTTCGACGAGTTCGTGGTGGATGATTTGTCCGAGGAGTTCAAAGTCGACGGCAAAGAAGAGTTCCAGGTCCTCAATGTCGTTGTCTTTGATGTACTGGAGAGAATTGTAGAATTCGGGGTCGACACTCTCAATGTCTTTTGACGTCAATTTCTTGTTGAGCATCCGTTTGAAGAACGGCATGGTGAAGGCCGAGTAGATGAATCTTCCGTGGTACAATGCCATGGCGATGAACCGACCGATGAACTTGAAGTAGTGCAGGTGGTCCGGATTCACGTACGAAGCAGCGTTGATCTACAAGTCACATGTCATGTTTAATATTTAACTCGTTGCTACGGAGATTTCTATTTACTTACCTGAAGAGAGTAGTTGTTTTTATTGGCATACTCAAACAGACAGTACATTGGATTCAGCACTTCATGCGACAGCAATAGGAACCATTCTCTGTATTTATTATAACCTTTCATTAAATGGTTCACATGGCAATTAATTTATTAATTCAACTATTTCTTGCCTGGCGACTCCTCCGTAGTCGAGTCCTTCCTCCCCTCGGAATATTATGTACAGCCGTCTCCTCAGCTCATACGCCGGGTGTCTAATTATCATTAGGATTAATGATTAATTTAATTGTGATTAATTTAATTAGGATTAGTTAGTTACCTCATGATTTGATGGAAAGAGTCCTCAAAGAGGGTTGTTCTGCTGACGGTGATTTTGATATGCGACGGCAAAGCGTTGGACTGGCACAGGTAACGAAATTGACAAATCTTCCAGCGGAACGAACGTTCATAGGCCACTGGAACCCCGTAGATACCTCCCTCCCTAATAGCATTTAACAGTTAATTGAATGTTAATTAAATAAGTTGATTAATTATGATTACTTTAGTTGGGGGAGTTGGAATTGTGGCCCTCGGGGGTCGATGAATGTGGTAGTGCGGGTATTGTGGTCTACAAAGTATCGAACCGAGTCTTCTGTGAGGCGTATTTCCCACCCTGCAGGGAGGGGAGGCCCCCCGCCCAAAAGTCCATTATTCAGGTCCAGCACCGTCCCTTGTGTCCGTGGATCTTCCCACTGCGTCGTGCAGTTTTTGTGATTGACAAAGTAGACTTTGCCATCGGGACGAACCCGTTTCTCCCACCCGTCAGGAAGGGCCCCCTCCGTCCCTTCTCCCTCCTCATCCGCCCCTCCGTGAATTATCTAATTATGTACAACATCCTCATTTATAAACATTATTTCATATCATACACTAAAACATTTATTCATATCATACCTGAGGGGGGTTGTTGGGGGGTGGGGGTGGTGGGGGGTTATTGGCATGGGGTGGGGGGTCGATGAGGAAGCGCGCCTGTCCCTGCTGAAGGATGTGAGGTCTCATGCCCTGCCAATTCTGGAAATGTGCGAGTCGTTCCGTGGAGGGTCGCTGCCAAGTGGTGGACCGGGTATTATGGTCCACATAGTAAATCCTCCCACGGGGATCTCTCCGCAACTCCCACCCTTCCGGCAGTGTCTCTGCAGGTCGCTCCCACGTCGTCGACCGGGTATTATGGTCCACATAGTAACGCCGACCGTACTCGTCATACCGCAACTCCCAACTAAGTAATTAAATAATTAATTCATCTCCATGGATATATTTATTTATTAATTAAGGTTGATTATTAATTACCCGGGAGGAAGAGCAACTTCTGCTTCTTGTAGAGTGGGTAGGGGCGGTCTGGGGGGAGGGGCTGCGCGGGTGGAGTTTGAGGTTGTGTTGGCTGCTCTTTCGGGGGGTTTGGGTTCTCTAAAGTCCATTCGTACTCTGAGTCCGTCCAACTTGACGACGAGGACGCCCACTTTGTTTCCATTATTCTTGAGGTCCAGATGCAGCTCGACGTTGTTTAACTTGCCGTTGTGTTGCCGCAGAATGTCCACCAACTTGAACTCACTCTCCCCAATCACATTGTGCTTCCGCAGCACCGAGTGGTCAATGCACTTTAACTTTAGTTTCGTCGTCAGCGGAGTCGTCAGTCTAAAATAAAGTTTAATAGTTTCTAGTTTCCTCTTAAGGAAATGGTGCATGTTTCAAAAGACTCACACAAGCCACAAATGGGGATGTTGCTGGGTAACCAGCAAAAATTATCATACAGGGTAAATGGGAATCGGAAAAATTCCTACTTTTTTTGGAAATTCCCTAAGGATCTGAGACCACACCCATACAATAATTTTTTAAAATTCTTCGAAACTTATTCTATAGTAGTTATATTTAAAATTCCACATTTTGGTCTTCGACTTGAAGATATCATCGCTTGAAACCGAAAAATGTGTGTTTTTTTGTGCAATTTATATTGTGAATTTATATCTTCAAGTCAAAGACCAAAATGTGGAATTTTAAATATAACTACTGAAGAATAGGATTCGAAGAACTTTATAAAATTTACTATATGGCCTTAGGACCTGTGGTCTCAGATCCTTAGGGAATTTCCAAAAAAAAGTTACTGGCAAATATGATAGTCGAGAAATCATTTTCGTTTCCATGCACCTGGGCTTTAATAAAACTCCTCCTTGGGGTTTCTATGGTTTATTTACAATAACAAATTCAAGGTAACTAAAATTTTAGATTGAAGGGGACGCGATATAAGGTAATTTCATGCTCCTCGTTTCCAATGGCAACAGAAACCAGGTAACTGAAGGGGTCAAAGGGCAATGTTGCCTCTTATGTGGTTGCAAAAAAAATCAAGTTTTTCGAGCATGAAATTACCTTATGTTGTATCACCCTGACAATCTAAAATTTTACCTACCTTGAACAAATTATTAAACGAGGTGAAAAACGGGGAGGTTTCCAGCTAAACACCATTAATAGGTCACAATAATTTTTTCCTAATTTCCGAGGACATGTTAGCCTGCCTCGAATGTCTCCCTATCAAAAATTTATGTTTTCCTCAACGTTTTATAATTTTTTTATCCTTCAAATTTTAAAAAACGCTTGTGGAAAACCATTTTTTTTGTTGTTTCCTTGGAAAAAACATGAAAGCAACAAAATGTTTTTTGAACATGGATACCCTGGAGATAATTTTATAAATGTATTGTTTGATTGTTTGTGTAAATTGTAAAGCGTTACGATGGCAACAAAAATAACAAAGAGTTACAGTGAGAAGGGTTCGTTCCAGACGGGGTTGTAAGTGTTTCTCTTGACTTCCGTTTTGCGCACGGAGGGTGAGTTGTCGACATAAATCTCTATATAAGGATTGGGTCTCCATAGCAACGGACTAATATTCTTAATTAACTTATTGTTTGTATTGTGAGAGGAGGAAGAGTTTCCATTTAAAGATGAAGAAGACGAGGAGGAGCCGGAATGAGACGAAGAACTAACTCCATTCTGACTATTTAAAGACGCTTTCTCAACTGAAAATTAATTAATTAGTTAATTAGCTTGTAGAATGAATTAATTAATTATTCGTAATAGTTCGTAATATAGTTGAGTAATTGTTAACCTGTGAGAGAGAGTGTGTGCATCTCAGCTGGGTCTGGTGGGGGCGGTGGGTGGGGATGATGCTGGTTGTTGTTGTTGTTGACCCCCCCGTTGACCTGCGGTGGTTGACCTCCACTATCCCCCATTGTTGTTGTTGTTGTTGTTGTGGGTCATGCTGATTAAAAAGTACTACAAGATGATTAGAGAAACTGTTTTGGTTGCATGTTCAAACTTTGGTTGGATTGTGTTGCGGGGAGTCACGTGGGTTGGGCGCGGCGATTGCGAGTTGGTCACGTGACTGATTGACCACAACCCGAATTTTGGTAATGAGTGATTAGGTCACCCTGGTGACAAGATTAAATTAATTATTAGAGATTAACTGAAGAGATTAACTCGTCCGTCCTCTGGCTGTGTGTAAAAATGTGAGAGCTTTAAACGTGTCTTTTTCATATTCAACGACCGGTGCGTGTGCGAAACAATCAAAAACTGCCTCAGCATGGGCAGTGGCAGCCAACCCACTCTCAACGACCAAAGAATGATTGAGGATGACCCCAACGGCAACTGTCAGAGTCAACTCTCCGACTGCCGATGGGGTCCCAACCACAAGGGTGCCCGACAACTGCAAATGCTCTACAGTTCTGGTCACTATTTATTTATTTATTCATTTATTTATTTATTGTTGCCATGGGGATAATTAATTTGTTAATAAATAATAGGTAAGCGTTTGCAGGAAGTGATATCCGTGGTGATTTGCAGTGTATTATTATTTCTGAACGGTTGTGTCCTCCTCACGAGATTTCAAACTCAAGACATTTGCACAATTCTCGTTGCTGCTTTGCTTGGCATCCTCACCGCTGACTTTCTCTCCGGGTACCATCAACTTAATAACTCATTAACTTAACACTTAATTGATATCAATGTTAACTATTTATAGGTTCGTGCATTGGTGTGCGGACACTTGGGGAACAGGTACAATTAATATCTTTTAACTAATTAATTTAGTTGTTACATTTATTTATTATTTTATAGTGGACATTCCGGTGATCGGCCGCGCCTTCATCCGTCCGTTCAGGGAACACCATATAGACGTAATTAAAAGTTAATTATAATGTACATGTTAATTAATTGTAATTAAGAGAGAGTTGTGAATAGCCGACGTCGATAACTCGTCATGATTTTATCGAGACGAACGGAGACAACTTTATGCTGTGCGTCCTTCCACTCCTCTACATCTTGGTGAACGTGTGCACCAAACAAGGTTTCTACGAAGACTTCCTCAGCCTCATCTGGTTCACTTACCTACTGGCCATCTTTGTCGCCTGCACCAATCAGGTAATCTATAGTAACCTTGGCTACTCACCACCCATTTATTTATATCTATAGTAACCTTGGCTATTTATATTTATTTATTTATATCTATAGTAACCTTGGCTACTCCATTTATTTATATTTATTTATGATTTACAGATCCACAAATTTTCGCATACTTATTTCGGTTTGCCGTCGTTCGTCGTCACTCTGCAGTCGCTACACATCATTCTTCCCCGTCGCCACCACCGGTAACGGGTACTTAATTATTATTTAATTATTATTTAATAATTATTTAATTGAGGTTAATATTAGCATTCACCACGTGGCTCCGCACGAGACTTATTTTTGTATCACGACGGGCTGGCTGAACTACCCGCTGGAGAAGATCCGATTCTGGTCAACGTTGGAGTTTTACATCGAGAAAGTGTTTGGGGTGAAGCCGCGCGAGGACGACTGGTCATGGGCCCACAAGTAACTCCTCCCCCTCTTTTCTATTCAAATGCAGCTATATATACACAACTACTACTCAAGAGATTCGAATCTTTCTACATAATAATATAACTAGATGACCAAAGAGACCTGCACTCGGTCGCCATGGCAACCACCACCAACACACCGTCACAACCACACGCCTTAAACTAACAAACGACCAATCATTCTTCATCACCTTTTATTATTTAACATCCTCCGAGGGGGAGGAGGAGGAGGTGATGGTTGCCATGGCCACCGACCACAACGAGTTCAGGCACCATTGGAACATACCAACTGACTTTTTTTAGTTTTTTAGTATTTTAGAATTGTTGAACAAAGAATTAATAAATATTGCTAATGTGCTAATTACCCAAACTAATTCACCAAATCATTTCATTCATTTATTTGACAAGTCCCCAATTAATTTTATCACCATGGCAAATTATTTATTCGGCATATATTTCATAATCATTCATGTAATGTAGGTTTAAACAAAGTCAAGGTATAGGTATAACTACTTATATCCGAAATGAAGCTACAAGCATAATTGAGGGGCCGTATAAAAGAACCTGGTATCTCCATACTAAAATTTTGAAACTAAAGTGGTAGTTATTGGTAACCAACGTGTTTTAAATTGGAAATAATTTAAAATTTTAGTTGTTATTTGAGGTCAACTTGATATACCAGGTTATTGTATACTGCCCCTCAATTAATTAATTATATTATCACCATGGTATTTATTGAGTAGTGGGTATGGCATTAGGACGTGGGATGTGTAAGTGTAGGAGAGGATTGGAATGCGGGAGAAGAGGAAGAAAAGTGAGTAAGACGGATCTATTTTTAGCCCATTTTTTGTGTCCCACTCTGGCGTGCCCTTTAAACTGTTAGGGATAGGGGAATCCCCGATTTGTCGGTGGGGATAGACGATGAGATGCGGATAAGAGTTCAGAACTCTAACGAAAGCGACGAAAGAACGACGTAATTTCTAGTCTCTCTTTTCTTAGGTAATTTTAAGAGTTTATTCCAGGATAGAGTTCTGTCGTATAAAAATATTCACTTTTTGTATAATTTATTCTTCCTTGTCTCCTTTTCAATTAATAATCTCTTTTGAGATTAAATAGTCATGGAACAGCAGAAATCCACTGCTAGCTCCTCCACCACCACCAAAAAGACTTTTTCACAAACCTCGTCACAACAACAATTCTCACAACAGAGTCTTGTCCAGCAGACTAATATCCTCCCTGGACAACAACTCTACCAGATTCCTCAACAACAACCACAACAACAACAACTCATCCAGCAACAGCATCAGTTGTACCAACAACAGATCCAACAACAACAACAGCAGCAACAGTTGTTCTTAAGGGGTCAGCAGCCCCAACAACAAATCAGACCAGGTAACTCATCAAGGGTACATTTCAATACATTGTACCACACTATCATCTGCCAATCAGGGGTCCATTTTAACACAGTAATAAATAATTTGTTGCATACAATTTATTATCTGACAATTACCCGTCAAATTCATCAAGGGGACTAATTTACTTTATTAAGGGCTCCATTGACATGAATAACCATAATATTATTATTGAGATGAAAAGATATTCGACAACTAAAATTGACAATCTGTCCGGTTTGCATAAACTAATTAAATTAATTACGTTTAAACTTGTTTTTTGGGATCATTATTTTGTTAAAAGTAATATATTTTTAATTTTTGCTAAGAGAAATACCTTGACAAATATTTTTAATACATTAGGGATCTACTTGAAACATTTATTTATTTCTATCGGGTTGTTGAATATTAGAATTGAGTACAGTTAAATGCCAGTGAAAATGGATACAAAAATGCATTATCCTAAAAATGCAGTATGACGCACCCCTTGTCATTAATAAGCTAGTGAGTAATCTGTCACAATTGTCATTAAAAAGCTAGTGAGTAATCTGTTACAATTGTCCTTATTCAGCGTTAATAAAATGTAATGTATTTGATGTTTGTAAAATGCACCCCTAGCTAGGAGTGAGGTGTGTGTGTGTGAGTGAGTGAGTGTAGGGAGTTGTGCAATTCGCCCCAAATGTCCGTTTATGGTCATGTGCATATAAGGCAGTGCAATGTTTTCCCTGGTGGTGAAATGTCCTCCTCTGTGTTGCTCCACAGGTCAACATGTCAACACTCAGGTGGGACAACAACAACAACAAAATGTCCAGACTCGACAGCAACTCTATAGGTATAAAGTATATAAAATAGAATTGATAGATAAATTAATTAATTGTGTGGTTGGTATGGAGATATAAATAAAGTTGAATATCAGCCAGGAGATGTACTTGCCCCCCGTGCAGCAACCACAACAGCCGGGCATCGTAGCAGGAGGAGCGGGCAGCGTGCCAGCTCACATCTTGACTCCCGTCTACACTAACCTGCCAGCAACTGTCGCCCAAAATAACTTGGTTTTTGCTGCCAACTATTCGCCTCCCGTCTTCACCGAAGTCTTTCGCAATGCCCGGTTCGCCCAAGGGGGCAACGCCGTCTTCGAGGGGAAAATCCAAGCCATACCCAAGGCCAACGTCCATTGGATACGAAGGGGACAACCCCTCCCACGTAATGCACTAATTTCGTAATTCATGTCGCCATGACAACTTTTTTCATTTCATCGCCCATGTCTCCATGACAACTTTTTTCATTTCATCGCCCATGTCTCCATGACAATAAAACTTAGACTTTTGATTCTATTGCAGCATCTGCCAAGCACCAAATGCGTTACGATGAGTTGACAGGCAAAATCATCCTTCAGATTAATGCCATTGGACCCGGAGACGAGGGAGAGTACACTTGTCTCGCCAGAAACCAATTCGGAGAAGCCATATGCACTGTCTTCATACAACCCGAAGGTATATCTATAACAACGTAAAAGCTCCTTGGGTCCACCCAAGGTGTGTCAACAGCTGCCATTGGCAACAATCGGATAAGGGACGAAAAACGTCCCTTATAGATATTCACGCAAACTGCCTAACTGAACCCTCCTTATGAAAAAACAGTACAACTTTATATTTATATTTGGATACCCCAAGCAGTTAAAGCTCCTTGGGTCCACCCAACGTAAATAAATTAATCGAAATTCATACATAAATCCTCGAAGCTTGATTTTAACGTGTGAAAGCTATGTTTATGGTCAAAGTTTACAAATTTGATTTGTTTTTTACATCCCTATGGAAACAGTCTAGCGATCATATCCAAAATGACTTTCGTACAGGGCAGAAGCAACCTGGAGGCATTCCAGACTTGATTCGATTTGTGACGTCACACGGCGACATTTCCTATACATTTCCATGGGACAGAAAAATATTTTTGACATGCACTTTCTCCATGGTGATGTCCCATGCAAATGTATAGGAAAGTCGCCGTGTGATGTCATAAATCGGTTACAAAATTTCAGAAGTGCCTGGGAATTCGAAACCTATTTTACTTGTACTAGCGTTGGGGCAGAAGGGACATAGCTTTCACACGTTAAAATCAATTTTAACACACACCAGACGGGCGACAAATCTAACCCTATGGTAACTTAGTTAGTATAGAAGGGATAGGCTTCCTATCTCTTGTGTACAAAACAAGTTTCGAGGATGGGACAATGTGAATGTTGCGGGTGTTTTAATGCCGGGAATTTGGGTGATGGATTTGCTGCTTAACGACCATGAAAAAGTGAAAATAATTAAAGAATTGAAAGAAATGAATGTATTGGTTAAGGAGTTCCTTTGGAGGAGGAAGAGACGCCGTACCAAAAAGCACTTCGGGCAGCGTACGACAAACATGAGGCGGAACAGAAGGCTATCGACGACCGAATTTTTGCGGAGCGGGAGGAGTTGCTGCGGCAAATCTCTGCACAGAACCGACAAATCCTGATGCAGCAGCAACACCAACAAAAGTTGGCACAGCTCCCCTTCAAAGTCGACACTTTCGAGTACAGACTCCTCCGCGAAGTCGAGTACCGACGCACAATCACAACTGTCACTCACCAACAAGAAATATACGTCAAAATACAGGGTACGTTACCATACCAACAGATAATTATTATGTTAATATTAATTAATTAATTTCCATGGCAACAGGCGGTGCATCTCCGCAGCCAGCTCCCCCACAATTTGCAGAGAAGCCGAGAAATTCAAAACTGACAGAGGGCTCTGCAGCCAACTTTACCGTCAAAATCAACACAAATACAAACAAGACCAAAGTGACGTGGTTCAAGGATGGTCAAGTACTCAAGACGTCGAACCGCATCCGCATCGACAACTCTCAGCCACAACAAATCTCACTCAATATTGACAACCTCTCCGCCAGCGACACTGTTAGTCATAAGTAATTATTTAAACATGAATCAAATTTAATTTAATGTTTCAATTGCAGGGTCATTACACAGTTCTGGCCGAGAATCCCGCCGGCTGTATTGTCGCATCTTCTTATTTGGCTGTAGAAAAGTCTGAACAAGTTGTCCAGCAGCAACAGCAGCAGCAACAACAACAACAACAACAACAACAACAACAGTCACAACAGCAAAAGTCCCTAGTGCCGACTTTCCTGTTGACTCCAGAGCCAAATACAGAAGTGCAAGAAAATAAGCAAATCAAATTTGACGTGCGAGTGTCTGGGCGACCCGTCCCAGATGTAATAATTATTACTATGGTTACCAATAGTAAAGATGCCATAGTAACATGTTTTTTGGTTAGGTGTACTGGTTCCTCAATGGTCGTCAGATCACGGAGGACGGGACTCACAAGATTCTGATAAACGAGCAAGGCCACGAGAGTCTGCTCATCAACAATGTGACAAAGAGTGACCACGGACTGCTGCAGATTCTGGCGAGGAATAAATCCGGAGATGCCACGTGGCAAGGAAATGTCGTCGTCATCGAGAAGGAAGTCGTCGTGGCTCCCAAATTCGTCGAGAGATTCACCACCGTCAACGTCGAAGTCGGAGAACCCGTCACTCTCTTTGCCCGCGCTGTCGGAAATCCCATACCTAAAATATCCTGGCAAAAGGTTTCTCCCACTATTCCCATTATTACCATTATTCCCACTGTACATAACAATCACTGTCTTTATAGGATGGAGTACCAATCATGCCAAATGCAGAGTTGAACATTATCACTGAAAACGGGGCGTCCACTCTGGACATTCCCATCAGCAAATTATCCGACGCTGGCTGGTACCAGGTATGCCAATATTTCCCTTCTCCCCAATTCTCCCATTTCTCCCACTTACTTAATATTTTGATTAGTGTACGGCGTGCTCCGCAAATGCCGGCTCAACGGCCACGAGGGCTCGACTTTTCGTGGAAAAACCGAAAGAGGAGAAGGGCGAACCTTGGCGACTGACTCTCCCCAAACCCACCAAAGTCATCGAACCAGAGTAATTTCTACCACCTACTTGAATCATTTCTAGCACCTACATGAATCATTTCTAGCACCCACTTGAATCATTTCTAGCACCCACTTGAATAATTTCTAGCACCCAGTTGAATAATTTCTAGCACCTACTTGAATAATTTCTAGCACCCACTTGAATCATTTCTAGCACCCACTTGAATAATTTCTAGCACCCACTTGAATAATTTCTAGCACCTACTTGAATAATTTCTAGCACCCACTTGAATCATTTCTAGCACCCACTTGAATAATTTCTAGCACCTACTTGAATAATTTCTAGCACCTACTTGAATAATTTCTAGCACCCACTTGAATCATTTCTAGCACCCACTTGAATAATTTCTAGCACCTACTTGAATAATTTCTAGCACCTACTTGAATAATTTCTAGCACCCAGTTGATTTTAGGAAGCCTCCTAGTCCGGAGGTGATATATTTGCGTCACGTGGAGCTGGAGCGTCGTAAGCAGACGGTGGAGCAAGAGCGGGTTTATGAGCCTCCGGTGTTTCTGATTCCGTTGAAGGACCAATCGCAAGCCGAGAACAGCCGCGCCCACTTCGAGGCCAAGATCCACCCCGTCGGAGACCCGACCATGAAGATTGACTGGTTCTTGGATGGCAAGCCTTTGCCCATGAGCAGTCGAGCCAATATAACCTACAGATTCGGATTCATTGCCCTTGACATCCTCGGACTCATCCGAGAAGATGGCGGCGTCTACACATGCGTAGTCTCTTCCGCAACCGGAAGTGCAGAATCTTCGGCCACTCTCAACATAGTCGGTAAAATACTCTTACTCTACATGCTATTGAATATCAGTAATACCACAGTAGCTTGATCCCCATGGCTACTCCCCCAGATATCACATTTGATATCTGGGGGAGTAGCCATAGGGATCAAAGTACTGTGAGTAATACAATAATTAATTAATATTATTATTTGTTATTTACAGTTCGACAAGAAGTGACGTCACAGACGATCCAAGAAGAGTCGTGGTCAAAGATCCAGGAACTGGAGCAGCAAAAGACTTACACCCGCCAAGAGTCGCTCGAAGTCACCAGCCAAGTCAAACCCACATTCATCAAACAACTTCAATCTGTCCGCGACTCTGAGGGACGAAATGCCCATCTCGAGGTTATTATACTGATCAAGATGCCTCCATTACAAGGTCAAGACATAGATGACCCAATTCGAATTCTACCTATACTGCCACAGACAAGTAACCATGGTAATTTGGTTTGGGTGCAAAAATCCGGGAAACCCCTTGTATATCTTGACCTTGTAATGGAGTTGATATTAAACAAAGGCGTTACTATAGAGTGACAAATTCGAGGCATCTTTTATTAATAATACGGACCCATAACTCTCTTTTAATATTAGGCACAATTGAACCCGGTGAATGACCCGTACATGCGGGTAGAATGGTTCCACAACCAACGACCTCTCACTGCCAGTTCCCGCATCACCACAATCTTCAACTTTGGCTACGTCAGTCTCAACATTATGCATCTCCGTGTCGAAGACAGGTACAACCAAGGAGTGTCAACAGCTTTATCAGTTTATCCAAGTTAAAGCGGTTAATATACGTCAATGCTCCTTGGGTACAACTCTCTCATAATTAATATATGAAATGTAATTAATTTATTGTTTCAGCGGCGTATATACGGTGAGGGCCATCAATCAAGTGGGCGAAGCCATTTCCCAAGCAGAAATCCAAGTGACAGGTGAGTCATCAATAATAATAAATATAACTAATTAATTAATTAATTAATTAATGAATTTAGGGTCGAGTGCTGTTGAGACGGCGACGATTCCGGAGCAGACTCAGTACATGCAGAGCATCGAGGAGTTGGAAGCGTACCAAGAAATGCAACAACTCAATCGGAAACTCACCGAGGAGATTAACGAGAGTAACCAGGCCCCGGAATTCAAAACGCCCATTCGTGACCAAACGAGCATCAGGGAGGGCGGATTCGCACATTTCGAGGCCCGCCTCGAACCCATCGGAGACTCTCGTCTCAAAGTCGAATGGTTCAAAGACGGAAAACCCGTCGAAGCCAGTAATTCAAACATTTATCTATTTATAACTTTTTTCTTTTTCTCTCTCCCATGCAGCCGGATTTCTACTTGACAACGGTAACTAACACTAAGCTCTATTTACTTGATTGCCAATCTAAAAGTATATCTGTTTCTATAGGTTCCAGAATCACTTCATTCTTTAATTTTGGCTACGTTGCCTTAACGATTAAACAAGTTACCATGAAGGACCAAGGTAAGCCTCAAACATTTCACACTTGAAATTCAAGTTTTAATTGTAAACTAATTGATTAGGTGAATACACGTGCAAAGCGTCCAATACTTTGGGACAAGCTTCGACCACTGCCAAGTTGACAGTTTCGACCAAGAAAGATATTGTCGTGGATTCACAGCACCCACAAGGACTGGAAAAGATTCAGTATTTGGAAGACTCTTCGAGGTTCCTCAAGAGAACTCACATTGAAGAGACTGAGGAGGAAATCAAAAAACAAAAAATAGTTCCCCGATTTTTGGGACCCATCAAAGGCACGAATCGAATCCGAGAGGGACAAAAGGCTCATTTCGAAGCCAAAATTGAACCTCAATCGGATGCCTCTCTTCAGGTACCTTGACACACACTTTTCGGTTCTTTTCGGTGGTTGTCATGGCATAATAATTAATTTCAGATAATTTGGCTGTTCAATGGACAACCGATAATCGCGGCGAGTCGTATCCAGATGTACCACGACTTTGGCTACGTGGCCCTGGACATTGACAGCGTCAGGACCGACGACAGCGGCACTTACACCATTGTGGCCCGTAATGTGGCGGGAGAGGCCAATTCTTCCGCGACAATGCAAGTGGACACCATGACGACTATCGACACAAGTTCCATGTACAACGTGACGGAGAAGCGCAAGGTGGAGCAAAAGACTGTCCAACAAATTGAGACTTTCGGGGCCCCCAACTTTGTACAGGGCCTCAATCAAATCCAGGGCGTCATCGCGGAAGGACGCAACTTGCATCTCGAGGTAATAATAATAATAATAATAATGTATCTATAGCAACCTTATTATTGTATTACGTATTATGGCAGTGTCGGTTGGAGCCAATGGGTGACCCGTCTATGCGGGTAGAATGGTACAAGGACGGGCGAATCCTCACAGTCGGTTCTCGGTTCCGAACTTACAACGACTTTGGCTACGTGGCTCTGGACATTCTGAAACTGACGAGCCTCGACTCTGGGTAAACTAAACTAAACTAAACTAATAATAGTAAACTTAAGTGTTGATTATAATGGCCTTTTGATGAGTAGAGAGTACACTTGCCGGGCAATTTCAAAGTCGGGGAGTGCGCAGACGACTTCGGTGATCCGGGTATCTCGGGAGAAGCAGGTGGAGATGTCGACTCTTAACGAAAGCGCGCTGGACCAGATTTCGTATTTGGAGGAAGAGCGCGGGGGACGTCGGTCGGAGGAGAAGGCGAGTCCGTTTACGGCGCCCATCTTCACCAAGCCCCTGAAGAATGCCAATACCATCGAGTTGTCCAATGTCCATCTGGAGGCTCGGCTGCAGCCCATGGGGGATCCGTCCATGAACATCGAGTGGTACTGCAACGGACAACTCATCCCCTTCGGTCATCGCTACAGACCCGCCTACGAATTCGACTACGTCGCTCTCGACATCCTCTGCGTCTACACCAACGACAGGTAACTAATATATAACTAATATATAACTATATAACTAATATAACTATATTGTTGCAGTGGCGTCTACACTTGCCGAGCTTACAACAATTCTGGAGAGAGTCAGACCAGTTGTACTTTAAAAGGTAACAAGATATTATATAGTATATATTCATGTGGATTTGTCATTTCTTGTCTTGTATTGACAGTGATTTCCCGTAAGGACGTGATTCTGGACTCGATGCACAGTTCGGGTCTAGAGAAAATTCAGTACCTGGAGGACTCTTCCCGCTACGCTTACAGCCGACGCGAGGAAGTAGAGGAAGTTGTTACCAAACCTCGGTTCCTCACCAAACCAAAAGACCAATCTCTCACAGAGGGTAGTAACAGCCATTTTGAGGCAAGTCTATAATTAAATATATAATATATATATTTATATAATATAATAAATAATAATATTTAAATATAGTGCAAGTTGGAGCCTATCAACGACACGAATCTCAAGGTCGAGTGGTTCAAAGACGGTATCAGTTTGCAGTCCGGTTCTCGTTTCCGCCCCATTCACGATTTTGGTTACGTCGCCATTGACATCTTGAAGACGATAGAACAAGACACGTAATGAAACAAGACTTTTATTTATTTGAATGCAATGAGTCAAGTTAAGGTACGCGTATATTCGATAAAGTGTATGAATTTGACTATTTCATCAATAATAAAATCTCTATGGATATTAATTAAAGTTAGAGATAGTACCTCAAAAAATCCAACTCTAAAGCCCGTGCACTTGTAGACTAAATGTACTGTACTGTAAGTATAAGGAAGTACCTCGATAATAATTATTCCAGAATTGGTAGATTACTGTATGGGAGTCTTTGTCCCTCTTTCTGTGTCTATCTATTTATCTATCTACCTATTTCTCCATGTATTTAAAGATTTCCTCATAACTTTCGACAGGAGGGGCATATTTAAATGAATGAAACAAGAAGTCAAAAGGTCGTCTGACCAAGGATTGCAATGAAAATATTATTTCCAAATATTAGACGTACTACCTTACATTTTTCTTATCCTTCTTGGTACCTCTTTTCTTATTTTGAACGAACGTCTGCAATGAAACTATTTCCGAAAATTCGAACTCACGTACGACAATAATTTTGGTACTTCTTTGTGGTCTACTTATTTATAACAGCAATTCTCCACCTGATTGAACCAACGTGACTGCAACGAAACCAATTTAACTAACTGATTTCATCTGTAGTCATACAATAAATGCATAGTATTCACCAAGGTACTTTAAATGTTTCCAGGGCTCCGCCCTCAGGGACAAAGTGACGACATGCTCCAGAAAACTGGTTTCCCCCAACCAGTTCTCCGAATCGAAATTGGGGGTAAAGTACCTGGAAAGAAGTGGTTGGGGGAAACCAGTTTTCTGGAGCATGTCGTCACCTTGCTAATGAGAGGCGTAGCCATGGGACCAATCAAGGCATCTTGGTATTCACTATGCATATTTCAATACAGGGCCACATCTTGTCAAACAACAATATTACTAAGCCCCACACCCGTTGAGCTTATCACTGACAATGTGAGACAAAGTCAAAAGTTCTAATTTTTTTAGGAAATTCGGATCTAGTCTGGGGCTTCTAAACCTACAAAAAAAGTGTAAATACAAAGAAGGTTCATCGAAAGCTGAACTACAATCTTATTGTGGAAAATTTGACATATCTACTTTGGATATTAAGTTATTAACGTTTGCAATTCAATTGAAGATATCTTAATATCCAAGGTAGATATTTCAAATTTTCCACAACAAGATTGTAGTTCAGGTTTCGATTAACCTTCTTTGTATTTACACTTTTTTTGTAGGTTTAGAAGCCCCAGACTAGATCCGAATTTCCTAAAAAAAGTTAACATGGAATATGATAGTCAGAGTAATTGGTCGTTTCTAGGAATACCTTATTCTTAATGTCAAGTTTGTCATGAATTATGTAATAGGGGCGTGTACACGTGCCGAGCGACTAACTCGATGGGTGTGGACGAAGTGCATGTGAATCTGCAGGTGAGTAGCACGAGTTCCATTCTGAGCCAGAGCCAAGTTCAGATCAGCAGTGACAAGATTCAGTATTTGGAGAGGAGCAAATCCTCTGGAGTCAGTTATGAAACTTCAGAAAGCTCACAAGCTCCCGTCTTCACCAAAAGTCTAGGAAACATTTCCATCAAGGAGGGACAAAGGGCTCATTTCGAAACAAGGCAATACATTTCATTGTCATGGAGACTAATTTAATTTATCTGCTTAAATTAATTATTAATTCAATTTATAGACTCATTCCAGTCAGTGATCCTAATCTTAAAGTCATGTGGTACCTCGACGGAGTTCCTGTCAAAAGTGGTAATTATAATAATATTCTGTGTAGTTATATTCCCATGGCTACTATTTATTACAACATTTATCTCTTGCTCCAGGGTCTCGTTTTAGCGAAACTTCGAATTTTGGTTTTGTGGCGCTGGACATTTTGAGTTGTATTCCAGAGGACAGCGGGACGTACACGTGCCGAGCTGTCAATTCCATCGGAGAGGCCGTCACTTCCTCCGCCCTCCAAGTCCTTTGTACGTCAACTAATTAATACTAAACAATTAACTCTAATTTAATTACTTTATTAACTGTTAGCACTCAAGTCGATCGACTCGCAGACGCTGCACACGAACGCTTCAGCGCTGCGGTATTTGGAGGAACCTCGTCAGAAGACGCAAGTGACGGAAGAGATGATCACGCAGCCGCCAATGTTCACGGTGCCCCTGAAGAACATTTTGACGAGCGAGCAGTCCAACGTGCACTTCGAGGCTCGACTCATTCCCGTCGGAGACTCGAACCTCAAACTGGAATGGTACAAAAACGACACGCCTATCCAGGCATCCAACCGAATCTCTACCATCCACGACTTTGGATTCGTCTCTCTCGACATTAAATATGTCAACCTACAAGACACGGGCACCTACACTTGCAGGTATACAACATAACATAACATATATTAACATATATTAGATGTACATATATCATATATTAGGGCGGTGAACAATTTGGGGCAAGCTGTTACTAATGCGCGACTGGAAGTGAAGACGAAGCAAGAGATAGTGGAGGAGAGGAACATGGAGAAGATGCGGATGCTGGAGGACCACTCGCGGTACAATCGGAGTCAAGTGGAGGAGGTGGTGGTGGTCATGAAGCCGCGCTTCATCGTCGAGTTGCAGGGCGGTAAAGACTTTGTGGAAATGTCCAACTGCCACTTTGAGGGACGCATCGAGCCTTACCCAGACGACAGCATGCAAGTCACGTGGCTCAAGGACGACCAACCTCTTCAGGCCGGACATCGCTTCAAACCTCTCTACGACTTTGGATTCGCTGCCATGGACATCCTCACCCTTCTCCCCGAAGACAGCGGCACTTACACATGCAAAGCCACCAACCGAAACGGAACTGCCACCAGCTCCGTCACCATCAACGTCAAACGTAATATTTACTATTTAATTGTATATTTAATTTAATATTTAATTGTATATTTAATTTGTAGCCAAGTCGGGGTTGATAACGGATTCGCAGCACAATGAAGCTCTGGACAAGATCCGCTATTTGGAAGACGCCAGTCGACACCGCAAGACAGTGCACGAAGATGTTGGCTGCAGTGATAAACCCAATTTTGTGAGACCTCTGAAGAATGTGGACAAGGCCATCGAGGGCAACTCGGTCCATCTCGAGGCCTCCCTCACCCCCATCAATGACCCCACCATGAAGGTCGAATGGTTCAAAGGATCCGACGGAAAACCCATTCCTCAAGGTACCAATTAATTTATATTTATTGATATTTATATTTAGTTGATGTTAATAATTACTTGATTAGGTCACCGATTTAAGACTGTCTATGACTTTGGCTTCGTGGCTCTTGACGTTCTCTACGCCTACCCCGAAGACTCGGACACTTACATCTGCAAAGGTAATTAATATTACATACACGTAGAGTTGTACATAATTCACTGTCATTGCAGCTCGTAATGCCATGGGGGAGGCTGTCACCACCTGCAGCGTCAACGTTCTTCCAAAGCAGGGACTCTACCTGGACACGCTGGACGAGGAGCGCTACAAAAAGATTAAGCAACTCGAGAACTACGACAAGGGAAAGCCTGTCGAGTTAGAACCCGACATGGAGAAACCCGTCTTCGTCACTCCCCTCAACAGTCTCGACAATCTCAAAGAGAGCGAACACGTAAGATTAACCCTATATGTACCTACTCCATTTCATTAACCCTATATGTACCTACTCCCTTTCATTAACCCTATATGTACCTACTCCATTTCATTAACCCTATATGTACCTACTCCCTTTCATTAACCCTATATTATGTACCTACTCCATTTCATTAACCCTATATGTACCTACTCCATTTCATTAACCCTATATTATGTACCTACTCCATTTCATTAACCCTATATTATGTACCTACTCCATTTCATTAACCCTATATTATGTACCTACTCCATTTCATTATTATAAACAGGCTCACTTAGAATGTCGGTTGACGCCGGTAAATGATCCGAATTTAAAAGTGGAGTGGTTCATAAATGGAGTAAGTATAAAGACTGGTCACCGATTCAGAACTACCCACGACTTTGGCTACGTGGCTCTTGACATTCTTTACGCTTACCCAGAGGACTCGGGCACTTACATGTGCAAAGCAACCAACAAAAAGGGAGAGGCTGTCAACACTTGCAACATTCTCGTCCAAGGTGAAGAATTTTTAGCAAAAAGTGAATGAATCAATTGATGTTAATGTAATAACTAATTATAGAAAAGAAAACAATTTACATGGAGAGCAACCACCCGGAGGGTTTGGCCAAAATCCGTCACTTGGAGACATCCACCCCTCAGAAGCCACAAGTTGAGGAATACACCGAACAGCCACCCATTTTCATTACCGAACTAAAAGGAAAGAACAAACTTATGGAAAACAGCAGAGCACATTTTGAAGTAATGTTAATATCACTGATTAATATCACTGATTAATATTACTGATTAATATCACTGATTAATATCACTGATTAATATTACTGATTAATATCACTGATTAATATCACTGATTAATATCACTGATTAATATCACTGATTAATATCACTGATTAATATCACTGATTAATATTACTGATTAATATCACTGATTAATATCACTGATTAATATCACTGATTAATATCACTGATTAATATCACTGATTAATATCACTGATTAATATCACTGATTAATATCACTGATTAATATCACTGATTAATATCACTGATTAATATCACATATTAACGCTAAAGCTAGGTTTTGAGTGTCACTTTCCCTTTTACTGCAGAAAAGGGACCATTCAGTTACTTATTCTACCTAAAATTCCAAATCCCCTCACCTGGGGCAACGGCAATGTTTTATTTATGAATGTCTTTTATTCTTTATTTATGAAGCAAGTCTAAGACCTGTTTTATACTTGTCACTTTCACGTAATAAATGTGAAAGTGAAATGAAAGTGGCAAGTATAAAACAGGCATAATGCTTGACTTGAATTGTTACTTTTTGGAAATTCCCTAAGACCCTGGTCACCCATACAGCAAATTTTAAAACATTGTCCGAAACCTATTCTATAACAATTGAGCCTTTTATACGATCAACTTGCTATCTCGTATCCAGGGGGTATCCAGATATTTTTAAAGCATTGTTACTCAGGCCGACGAAATGTTATGAAATTTAAAACAGCCGAATCCCCTGGGGGAAATACCTCTTGCCTGATTCAAATCATCAGTTCAATGGGAGATTTATTAAGGTGCACCACTATACAAACAAAACCAAAGCAATCCAAAAGTGTGTAGATTCGCAAATTAGAAAATCTCTATGGATACGTATCACTAAACCCCTTGATTACCATGTACATCATGGACAAAAAGATACAAGTGAAAAAATTGTATGACATTTTTAGCAAAGTCCCTAAGGATCTGCACTTACTGGACCTACGAAGAAGTGTAAATACCCAAAAAATTCACAGGAACTTTCTAAAGAGAAGTCCTGTCGAAAATTTGACATTTTCCATCTTTGTATTGAAAATATCGCGTGAAAATATCGCGGTTTCAAAATTGCAAAAAACTCATATTTTAGTGTTTTTAACTTTGAAACCGCGATATTTTCAATACAAAGATGGAAAATGTCAAATTTTCGACAGGACTTCTCTTTAAAAAGTTCCTGTGAATTTTTTGGGTATTTACACTCCTTCGTAGGTCCAGTAAGTTCAGATCCTTAGGGACTTTGCTAAAAAGTAAAATTACATTGAATTTGATAGTCAAAAAACGGCCTGTTGTGTCATAGCTACGCGTATGTCCCACACTTAAGAAAGAACGGAGAACGAAAGTTTATTAATGAGAACTACCCACAGCAATCTTTTTTTCATACCGTACCCCAATTCTAACAAAATATTGAAACTGTAAAATATGAGCTTAAATTCCGCTTCTTTATGTAAATCCAGCGGGTTAATGGTTTTAAATCCATTTGTAAAAGATTTAAAAACATTAACCCACTAGGTTCCAATTCCAATGGAATTTAGAGCGGATTGGGCATTTTTAGATGAGTAAACGTTGTAACTGTACCTTGTAAAAATATGTTTGTACTACAGTATTTAAAATTAAGTGAATCTATATATTTTATTACATAAAGAAATGGAATTTGAGCTCATATTTTACAGTTGGTAAGGTTGCTGTGGGTAGTTCTCATTAATAAACTTTCGTTCTTCGTTTCTTCCTTTATAAATCTCCTATTGAACTGATAATTTGAATCAGGCAAAAGGTATTTCCACCAGGGGATTCGGCTGTTTTAAATTTCATAACATTTCGTCGGCCTGAGTAACAATGCTTTAAAAATATCTGGATACCCCTTGGATACGAGATAGCAAGTTGATCGTATAAAAGGCTCAATTAAGGAACGTTTCACATTTTTGTCTGTCACTTGAGGATATGTATAATTGACAAAAAACAAATTAATCGGTTTCAAATCTTACCTTAGCCTTAATAATTTTTTGCAGTGCCGGGTGGAACCTAAGCAAGATCCGAACTTGAAAGTGAATTGGTTCCACAACGGGAAGCCTCTGCAGTCTGGAAATCGATTCCATACAACATTTGACTTTGGCTACGTTGCCCTGGACATTGCTCAGCTCATCCCCGAGGATTCGGGTGTCTACACAGCCAAGGCTAGCAACAATTTGGGCTCAGTGGAGACTAACATCGAGTTACAGGTCGTGGGTAGCGGAAGTATAATCCTCGATAGCCAGAGACCCGAAGGCCTGGACAAAATCAAGGACCTGGAGAACAAAGAACGGGCACCTATGGCCGAGGACGTCGTCACCCACGAAAGACCCGTCTTCACTGTCCCATTCAAAAACGTCGAGGTGGACGAGAACGGTCACGCCCACTTTGAAGGCAGACTCATCCCTGTCGGAGACCCGCAACTAGTCCTCTCATGGCTCAAAGACGGAAAACCTGTCGAAGAGGGTTCCCGCACCAAAAAGACACACGACTTTGGCTACGTCGCCCTCGATCTCACACACGTCCGACCCGAAGACGAGGTAATAACAACTAATCTATAAAAATAACCCAAGCAACCAAATGTAGGGAAATTAACGTTAAATGCATAAATGACCCAAGTAACCAGATAGTGTTATTTCTTAGGGTGTGTACGTTGCCCGGGCAGTAAATGCTTTGGGAGAGGCTGTGACGACGGCGAGTTTGAAGTTGAAAAGCAAAAGTGGAAACATTCTGAGCGAGTCTCAACATCCAGATGGTCTTCGGAAAATTCAAGAACTGGAAGGACCTAAGCACCTAAGGTCAGTGACACCTGAAAAGACGTTTGAAAAGCCCGTGTTCACAGCGACATTGTCTGGAACCGAGGAGATCTTTGAAGGTCAGCATGCATTCTTCGAGTGCCGAGTGATTCCAGTGGGAGACCCAACTCTGACTTACGAATGGTTCCTCAACGGAAAAGAAATCAAAATGGGTAATTTGTTTATAATATTTTCAAGAGAATTAGTCTTAATGATAGTGTTTGCAGGGTCGCGATTCTCGACATCTCAAGACTTTGGTCACGTGACTCTTTCGATCCAGCACGCGATTCCAGAGGACAGTGGTCTGTACATGTGCAAAGTGTCGAATGCGGCGGGGTCGGCGACGTGCACGGCTCCGTTGAGGGTCAAGTCACGCAGCAACATCGAAGGGTCGTCAGTCCAGCCCGGAGCCTGGGACAAGATCCAGCAGCTGGAGAAACAACCTCCCGGAGTCCAATTCATTGACGAAAGTCCAAGAGTCGCTCCAGTCTTTACCACCAACCTCCAGAGCCACGACGACCTCCACGAGGGCAACAACCTCCATCTCGAAGTAATGGATTTATTTCATTTAGTTAATTGCGGTTAACTAATTTGAGTATTAATTGACAGGCATTCGTGGAACCCAAAGGAGACCCGAATCTCAAGACTGAGTGGTTCAAAAACTCTTTGCCAGTCACCATGGGAACGAGACTCAGGTCCACTTTCGACTTTGGTCTCGTCACTCTCGACATTCACTCCCTAAGAGAAGACGACGTCGGTCTCTACACCTGCAAAGCCACCGTTAATTAATTAATATTAATAACTTTAACTTGATTATAATTAAGTTTAACTATAGTTAATATATATTAATTTTAATTATATTTAAAATTAGAATTTGGTGGGTGAGGCGGTGACGACGTGTTCCATCAAGATAGAGGGCAAGCATTGGCTGCAAGGCGACTCGCTGCGTCCGCAGTCGCTTCCGATAATCCAGCAACTGGAACAGCCAAAGGGAGAAGTGGCTCTGAGTCCGGTAGTGACCTTTGACACTCCGATCTTCATCTCGCATCTCAACAACGTGGAGGTGTACGAGGGAGAGACGTCCGTCTTCAGCTGTGCCGTGACCCCGAAGAACGACCCGCGTCTTGTGGTGGAATGGTTCCGAAACGGCAAGGCCCTCCAGCCCGCCACCCGCTTCAAGTCGTCGTTTGACTTTGGCAACGTCCGGTTGGAGATCAAAGACACGTACCCGGAGGACGAAGGAATGTACACGGTCAAGGCCACGAACCTCAGTGGCTCTGCCCAGACCACGGGCACTCTCAAGTGCATCCCGAAGGCCCTCGCAGGAGGCACCCTCCATCCCAAGGGAGAGCAGGGACTGGAGAAAGTGGCGGAAGCCGAAAGAGAACTCCAGGCCAAGGCCAACAAACGAAAGTCGATGACTCCGGAACGCATCTTTGACAAACCCGTGTGGACGGTTCCGTTGGAGCCGACGGTCAATCTGCAGGAGACGGACAATTTCAGTCTCAGTGCCCGCTGTGAACCGAAAGACGACCCTGAACTCAAGGTGGAGTGGTTCTTCAACGGTAAGCAACTGGAGGTGGGCACCCGCTACACGACCACATTCGACTTTGGCTTTGTGACGCTCAACCTGGACAAGGTCAGTGACAAGGACCAAGGAGTCTACACCAGTCGTTGCTGGAACAAGTACGGCGAGGCTTTCACATCCACCACTCTGTACGTACAAGAGAAAACCAACCTCATCCTCGACACCCAACATCCCAAGGGCGAACAAGGACTCGAGGCCATCGAGAAAATTGAAGGACAACGTGCCAGACCCTCCACTACTCCGCAACAAAAAACCGACACTGGAAGACCTCCCGTCTTTACCACCCCGGTAATATTTAATATTAATATTCATTTAATTAAAGTATAATTAATGTCATATATTTAATTAGTTTACGGTGACACCGTGCGTGTACACGAATGACCTTTATCACACGGAGGCCAATCTGGAGCCCCTTGGGGATGAGTCGATGGTGGTTGAATGGTTCTACTCCAAAACCAGGGACGACAAAATGAGTCCCCTGCCCGCTTCTCACCGAATCCGAACGGTCTACGCCTTCGGAATGGTCGTTCTAGAGATTTCGGATGTCAAGATGGAAGACTGCGGTTTCTACTACTGTAGGGCCACCAACAAGTACGGAACGGACCAAATAGAAATCGAATTGATTGTCCTTGACGAAAAGCTGCAGGGCATGAAGCCAAGATTCACACGCCAACTCAGAAATGTCGAACTAAACGAAGGACAAAGTAATCTAAAATAAATATAACCATAGTAACCTATAACCATAATAATCTAAAATAAATAGCCAAATGTAAATAATAATTTATGTAAATGTTTACTTTAGGTGCTCACTTTGAAGCGACGCTGATTCCGGTGGGAGATCCAGAGTTGACCGTAACGTGGTACTTTAACGGAGTTGAAGTTCCGGCGAGTGCCCGGGTAAAGACTGTTTACGATTTCGGTTTTGTGAGTTTGGACCTGGCGGATTTGAACGAGGATGACGAAGTGGAAGTGAGCTGCATGTGTCGCAACTCTCACGGGGAGGACAAGACCAAGGCGCTACTCAAGATCCTCAAGGGCAAACGCGGACCGAACTATGACACTCTTCAGCCAGACGCCTACGCACGTATCCTGGAACTCGAAGCTTTTGGCAAAGAGAGACCCGACGCCCTGTCAGCCCTTCGGCTACAGCCTCCAAAGTTCACTTCTCCATTCTTGGACTTGACCCTGACTGAGGGACAAAGTGCACATTTCGAGGCCAAACTCATTCCGATGGACGACCCCGACTTGAAGGTCGAGTGGTTCTACAACGGAGTCAAACTCAGACAGGGCCACAAGTTCCGAACCTTCCACGACTTTGGCATCGTCATTCTTGATGTCCTCTACTGCTACGAAGAAGACTCTGGCATGTCAAAAATACATTAAACAACCCAACCAATGCCATTTAAATTGTCCCTAAAAATATCTTTAAAACTTAAAATGTCCTTAAAATATTTTCTTTAAAACTTAAAATGTGTTTAAAATAATTTCTTTAAAACTGAAAAAGTCCTTAAAATTATTTCTTTAAAACTTAAAATGTCCCTAAAAATATCTTTAAAACAGAAAATGTCCTTAAAATTATTTCTTTAAAACTGAAAATGTCCCTAAAAATATCTTTAAAACATAAAATGTCCCTTAAATTATTTCTTTAAAACTGAAAATGTCCCTAAAAATATGTTTAAAACATAAAATGTCCTTAAAATTATTTTTAAAATGTCCTTAATTCTTAAATGTTTTAATATTTGTTGTTATGGTAATTTAGGAGTGTACGAATGTCGGGCCGAGAACAAATTGGGAAAAGACGTGACTAAGGCGACTCTTAAATGTTCATCAAAGGCCAGTCTGATTCTGGATCCTCAAATCCCAAAAAGTATGATGAGTGCCCTGGACAAGATTCAAGTCCTCGAGGACAAATCTAAGCCTCAACGGGCTTCTGAGGCTAAACAAGGACAACCTCCGATCTTTACTGTTCCTCTGGAGAACCAAGAAAACTTAAAGGAAGGTGAGAACGCTCACCTAGAGGCGCGGCTAACCCCGACAGATGACCCGCGTCTCAAGGTAGAATGGTTCTACAACGGAAAACCACTGCGAACCGGAAGTCGATACAAGAACTTCCATGACTTTGGATTTGTAATCTTGGAAATCGGATCTGTATACTCTAACGACACTGGAGAATACAGGTAAGGTATACTTAACATCAAGAGTTGATATTAAACAAATGCGTTACTATAGAGTGACAAATTCGAGGCATCTTGCTTAATATACTATAATGTAAGGTATACTTAATATACTATAAGTTAAGGTATACTGATGTATGAATGTGTTTAGTTGTCGCGCCTCAAACGAGTACGGAGAGGCTGTGACGACGTGCAGTTTGAAGTGCCAAGGAAAACGAGGCCTGATTCTCGAGTCGCAACTGCCCCGGGTGGGGATGGAGAATATGACACTGGACAAAATAGCAGCCCTTGAGGGATACGGAAAAGACGAACTACTGAGTCCAACCACAGAGGGCGTCGTCCCCACTTTGACTGCTCTCCAAGATTTGGTCCTCCCCGAAAATTCCTTGGCTCACTTTGTAAGGACGTGACTTATTTCAAAGACATTCCTCCCAAGTTTTGAATCAATTGTTGATATTTTTAGGAGTGTAAATTGACCCCAATCAACGACCCACGCTTGCGCATTGAATGGTTCCACAACGGAAAAAGTCTCTGCCAAGGCTCCAGAGTCAAGACCATCAATGACTTTGGCTTTGTCATCCTCGAGATTCAGCAACTCATGGGCCGTGACGCTGGTAACTAATTAAATTAGTTAAATGCTAATTAAATGCTAATTAAATAAATTAATCAACTTGTTTGTAGGCGAGTATTTGTGCAAGGCGACGAATCAGCACGGCGAGTGCACGACTTCGTGCCAGTTGACCATCAAAGGCAAACTGCCGCAAATCGTGTCGACGCCCCAACTGCCGTCCCACTTCAAGTCTGGCACAGAGTCACTCCAGAAACTCGAGGAAAATCTCTGGAAGAGGGAGGAACTCGAGGTCAAGGAGGAGGACAAGTCTCCACCACTCTTCATTACCGAGATGAAAGACTTGGAAATCCTCGAGGGACAACCCGGGCATTTCGACTGCCGAGTAGAGCCCGTCAATGACGTCAGGATTGAGTGGTACCTCAATGGAAAACCATTGGCCATGGGCAGTCGCATGCACACATCTGACGACTTTGGATTCGTATCTCTCGATCTCGATTGGACTTTTGCACGCGACGGTAATAGAAATAAACAACAGAATAAACATAATAATAATATTTATGATATCCAAGGAAACATTTAATTAACATTTATTTAGCGGGTGAGTATCTGTGTCGGGCGGTAAACAAGTACGGTTTCTGCACGACGCGTGCAAAGTTGATTGTCAAGGGTAAGCGTGACGTGATGGACAGTCACATTGATGCTGAAAAACTGAGTGAACTGGAACGGGGACCATTGAGGGACGACCACCTCCTCCCCGATGCACCCTCACAACCCCCGAAATTCGTTGTCCAGGTGATTAATATGCTCCTAAGCAACTATATTTAACGAGATGGTAGTCATGGTGACATTTTGTTGTTAGCTGGGCAATGTGGGCGTGTCAGAAGGGGAAATGTCCCGACTGGAGTGTAAAGTGGAACCAAAGAATGACACAAATCTGACTATCGAGTGGTTCTTGAACGGAAAACCTCTCAAGACTGGTTCCCGATTCAGAACCGTCTACGACTTCGGATTCGTTAGTCTTAACATTCTTCAGACATACACCGAAGATGCTGGAGAATACGTCTGTGTTGCCCGAAATGCCCTGGGAGAAGACAGAACCACGTGCCAACTGTCGTGCAAAAGTGAGTCTCACGATGTAAATGTTTACTATGACGTCACCATGTAAATGTTTACTAATTAATTAGGCTCTCCGACCATCATCCTGGAGAATCAAATGCCAAAGGGCATGAAAAAGTCAGAGACACTGATCCAGATGGAGGCTGCAATAAAAAAGTACACTTCGGAGGTGCATTTGACAGAAGACGACATTTACGACGGCGACAAAAAACAACCGCCTCGCTTCGTGACCCAAATACAAAGTCAACTGGAACTGTCCGAGATGAACAAGACCAAATTCGAGTGCCAGTTGGCCCCTGTGGGTGACCCCAACATGAAAGTCGAATGGTTCTTCAACGGACGTCCACTGCTCCACAGTAAATCCCTATCACAACTAATAATACTTAATTAACATTTACTTAATTAACATTTACTTAATTAACATTTATCTAACTGATTATTATTTTAATAGAGAACCGACTGGAACCGATTTATGACTTTGGCTACGTTGCCATGAACTTCAACTGGACATACCCTGAGGACTCTGGAGGTATCTATTTAACTAATTAATAATTAACTAACTAATTAATAATTAACTAATTAATTGATAATTAATTAGAGTACGTTTGCCGAGCAACAAATCTTTATGGAAAGGACGAGACGCGGGCAACTATCAAAACCCAAGGGAAACCTGGTATTATCTACGACAGTCAACTGCCCCAGGGAATGCATAGCATCGACCGAATTCGGGAGATGGAATCCAATTGGGCAAAGAAGGAGTCGGTGGACACTTCGGAGAGACAGAAAGAGGGTCCGGTGTTTGTCACCAAACCCGAAGGCTTCGAGTGCTGGGAGGGTGAATGGGCCAGATTCTGTTGCCGCGTCACCGGATTCCCCAAACCCAGACTCCTCTGGCTCGTGAACGGAAGGACCGTCATGAACGTAAATAAATACCAAGCACCCTGTACAATGTTAATTTATTTATTACACACCCTGTATGTATTGTAGGGTACCCGGTACAAGTTGACGTATGACGGGATGTGGCATTTGGACATTCCAAAGACTCGTCAGTATGACAATGGTAAGGTGGAGATTTTGGCCAAGAACTCTATGGGTGAGGCGTACGCGTGCACGACGTTGTTGGTCAAGAACCGGCAGGATGACTACCGGGCGTTGCTCAAGAACTCTCCCCGTCGTAAGTTGGTCGCAACTCTCTCTTTGTGTCTGTCTCTATTCCTCTAGCTCAATCAGTAGACTTCCTTGTGCCCCTTGAAACTGTTTGTCATTGTTACTAACAAAACTTTGCAGCTTGGTACGACTTGGACTTGAAGACATACCAGGAGGACCTCTACAGCACCGAACTCAACCGTGTCTTCAACGAAAAACTCTCTGCAGACAAATCCCTCGTCGTACACATCAACGAGGGAGGAGAGTATCAAAAGAAAGACAACGTCGAGTGGCTACAAATGGTCAAGAACAAAAAGGAAGGATTCGCACATTCGCTCAGAGAGGTTTTTTATTATTTATTTATCGCTATGGGCTATTTTTATTATTTATTTATCGCTATGGGCTATTTTTGGTATTTATTTATCGCTATGGGATATTTTTATTATTTATTTATCACTATGGGGTATGTTTATATTAACTTTTCGTTATGGGGTATTTTTATGTTAACTTTTCGTTATGGGATATGTCCTTAATTGCCTCTCCTCTTGGAATTGGTTGTCCAGTGAATAAGTATTATTATTATTATTGGAATGTGGATATTTAGCTGGAAGAAAGAGAGTTGACGAAAGAGCAAAAGAACCGGGAGTTATCCCACCAACACGCCATTCCGGGAGAGAGGAAGACGTTGGCCCAGAAAGCTGCCAGTGTCTACGAAAGCAAAGTCAGCGAAGAGGAGCAAAACAAGCAGTTGATACTCAGCCATGCCAAAACCGTCGTCCGAAGGGACATTTCCGACGTCTTTGGAGCCAATGCTACCCGGGATGTGCAGCAAACGACGCACTTCCAGGGCGTCGACCTCAAAAAGTGGAGGTACAAAAACAAATTAACAATTAATTAATTAGCAATTAATTAATATTAATCAATTGCAGATCGGACGGTGCAAACGTTAACCAGAAAAGTATGAATCTTGAGCGAGACTTGAATGCAGCGACGGGTCTGCACGGCAAAGAGACGCACACCAATGTCAACCGACAAACACAAAAGGAAGTCCACGACGACAGAGAAATTACCCGAAAGATTACTGAGACTGAAACATCCGAGCTAGAACACTCTGGAAAAGTCATTGAGAGAGTCGTCGAAGGAGCTCCAGTAACTTAACTATATTAATAATAATTAAAATTAATTATGTTGTAATTAAAATTAATTATGTTGTAATTAAAATTAATTATGTTGTAATTAAAATTAATTATGTTGTAATTAAAATTGTTTTGGCAGAAGGGGCCGAGAAATCCTCCGTACTTTACCAAGAAAATCCAACCGTGCCGCAGCAACGAGAAAGAAGGAGCCAAATTCGAAGTTGAATTTGAAGGACTCCCGAATCCCAAAATCAGTTGGTTCAGGGAAGATTTCCCCATACAAAACTCTCCAGACTTTTCCATCAACACTTTTGGAAACAAATCCATCCTCAACATTAGAGAGGTATTAAATATATATTAAATATATATGAGGTGTTAAATATATATTTAATTTTAGGTGTTCCTGGAGGACTCGGGGATATTTTCGTGCATCGCGGAGAACGAGTCGGGGAAAGCGAAATGTTCGGCCAATTTAGTGGTTGAGGAGAAAAAGTCAGTAAAGACGTCGGCCCCACCGAATTTTACTCAAACTATCCAAGACGTCAAGAATGCCAAAGTGGGCAATAATGTGACTCTGACTGCCAAAGTGGCCAACAAACCCAGCGACGTCTACTGGATAAAGGTAATGTTGTATCACTTATTTGTCTCGACAAGCTAATGATAAATGATTTGGTTGACAGAATGGCCAAAAAGTGATTCCGTCCAAGAATGTCAAGACCAAGACGTTGAATGACATTTACACGCTGCAGATCGTTTCGGCCACTCCAGAGGATGAGGGCAAATACGAGATAGTGGCCATAAACAACCAGGGAGAGGCCCGTTGTGAGGCCGAAGTTGTTCTAAAACAAGACGAAAAGGCCATGAAAGAAACGACCAACACGCCACCGGAAGTTGTCACTCCCCTACAAGACGCCAATCTCAACGAAAGCGACTCCTATGAGTTGAGGACCAAAGTCGTCGGAGGAAGACCCAAGGGACCCATTCATGGTACCATTTAAATTTATTTCCTAATAAATTATTATGGGCCCAAGCCCGCAGCGAGGGGGGGCTCCCCCTCCCCCCGAAATCCACAAAAATAAAGAAATTTTTGTCTAAAATCGCAAAAAATAGCTAAAATTTTCACGCGAAAATTAGCTAATTTTTTCTCGGTGCCCCTCCCGAAATTTTTTTCTGGCTGCGGCCCTGTGTGGGCCAATATTGTTATCATGGGCCCAACAAAAGAAAACATGCTCGTTGAAATATTTATTACTACAGGGTATATTAGGTTTTATTAAGGACTGGCAAAAACATTTTATTGGACCATAAATATTGTAAATATTTTATTTATTACTTTGGGTTGTAAATATTAGTCTTTGGTATTTTGGGCCATAAATATATAATAATGATCTATTTATAATTCATTATTTCTTGGGGCCTCAACCAAGGAAATCACTTTGGCCTCAACATTATTCATTAATACATTGGGCCATGAAAATGATAAAATCATAAATATTATTCATTATTTTAGAGCCGTAAATATTATTCTTCACTATTTTGGCCATTATTATTATATTGGGCCATGAATGATGTTATATTTACTGTTAGAATCAGCCAACATCAGACCTATGGTTGCCCTGTGGTACGGCGATAAGCCTTCTGATTGGCTGAAATTTTTTGAAATCCAGCCTTCTGATTGGCTATTTCTATGACGAAAATTCTATAGATTACCCAAATGGGGACATTTTAGCAAATTTTGAATTGTTGCAAGCTACAATGCAGTCATATCATGAATCATCTATTTTATTGCCTAATAGTTTTCATTTCAAGTAGACCTTCATTCTGGAATATGATATTGAGCAATGAGAAATGTATACATTGAGCTATTTACTTACATGCACGTCTTATGCAGTTATTACACTATAAATTTTATGCCATGAACTATGAATCATCTATTTTTATTACCATCAGCGTTTAAATGCTATTAAGAAGTTTACCAAAGCTAAGAAGGAAAACTTGTCTAAGAAAGGCTATCGACGCCTGGATACTATTGAGGAACAAGGATCGGGTGGTCAGGAATCACCAGAAACGGTCTAATGTTTACATATATTTAGTATTCACACATTTTTCAGTTATCAGTAATTTGCTTGCTGAGTTATCATTTTAAAGGTCATTGTAGGAAGAGTTTGTTTGTACGATACTATTTTTATATTAATCACAGCATACCTTGTTCGATTATGAGGATTATGCACTATATTTATATATCCAAAATGTGTGTTCTTCCGGTTTATACTTGTTTCTCATTGCTCATGCTCAATATCGTATTACAGAATAAAAGTCTACATTGAAAGGGAAACTGGTAGGCATAGAGATATAACATAGGTAGGTATTGTACAAATCTAGAGAGAGCATTTGAAAAGGATGCGGAAAAGCACATGACATGATGAGGGGATCTGCGCGAAAGCTATTCTCATGTGTTTTCGTACAAAATGAATTTGAATTGCCTCCGACTTCATCCCTCATAGCCAATCATAATTAATTATTACACGTCACTATTATTCAATTTATAACATTGATGGAATACGATAGGCTCTCTCTAGATATACCAACCTATACTATCTCTATGCTGGTAGGTAATAAAAATAGATGATTCACAGTTCATGGCATAATATTTATAGTGTAATAACTGCATAAGACGTGCATGTAAATAGCTCAATATCTGCATTTCTCATTCTCATTGCTCAATATCATATTCCAGAATGAAGGTCTACTTGAAATGAAAACTATTAGGCAATAAAATAGATGATTCATGATATGACTGCGCATTGTAGCTTGCAACAATTCAAAATTTGCTAAAATGTCCCCATTTGGGTAATCTATAGAATTTTCGTCATAGAAATAGCCAATCAGAAGGCTGGATTTCAAAAAATTTCAGCCAATCAGAAGGCTTATCGCCGTACCACAGGGCAACCATAGGTCTGATGTTGGCTGATTCTAACAGTATGGCCACAAAACTTTTTTCTTATTCTAGGCCATACATATTTTTAATTTTTTTGGGCCACAAATATTATTTTTTAATTTTTTTGGGCCACAAATATTATTTTTTAATTTGAGCCATAAATTTTTTTATTTATTTTGGCCCATAAATATTTTTATTTATTTTGGGCCATTTAATTTTGATTTATTTTGGGCCATAAATAGTTTTAATTTTTTTGCCACAAATAGTTTTATTTATTTTTTGCCACAAATAGTTTTATTTATTTTGGTCCACAAATATTTTGATTTATTTTGGGCCATAAATAGTTTTATTTATTTTTAGCCACAAATAGTTTTATGTATTTAGGTCCACAAAAATTATTTCTTAATTTGAGCCATAAATAGTTTTATTTATTTTGGCACACATTTAGTTTTATTTATTTTGGGCCATAAATATTATTTTTTAATTTGAGCCATAATTTTATTTATTTTGGGGCGCGTTTAGTTTTATTTATTTTGGGCCACGTTTAGTTTTATTTATTTTGGGCCACGTTTAGTTTTATTTATTTTGGGCCATAAATATGTTATATTAATATTCATTATTATATTGGGCCGTACTAATAATGACGAATTGATTGGATTGACAGGGCAACCAAAATGGACAAAGAACGATAAGCCATTGAAGTTGCCCACAAAGTTTGTAAAGGCGGTGCAAGAAGGGGACGAGTACGTGCTAAAGTTCAGTCAAGTATTTCCGGAGGACGAAGGTGTATACCAATTGGCCGTTTCTAATCTGCAAGGAGTGGTGACAACTCAGTGTAAGTTGACCGTCGCTCGAATGCAGACTCCCGAAACAGCCCCTACGCTTACCAAAATGACGGACGTTACGGTAGAGGAGGGTCAACCGGCCCAGTTCAGGACTCTTGTCCAGGGTAACCCACAGCCCACAATTCAATGGTTCCGCGAAGGCGCCCTCATCCCCCAATCAGAGGATTTTGCTGTAAGAATTCAATTTTTGACAACTTTTAAATTACCATGGTAACTCCTCTATTTATATAGGTATCTCTATTATTAACGACCCCCCATGTCTCCACCTTGTAATTGTGTTGATGCACTACTAAAGTAACAAAATTGCCGCATCTTGGATTTATGGATACTGACTATCTGCTGACTTGGCTTTCTATAGTTGGGTGCTATGGTTACTACCAAGGAGCTTGGACGGTTAACCAGGAGGCCAAGTAGAGAATTGCCCGGATTTTGAAGATCTATAAAACACGACTTTCCTGATAAAGCTAGTACTGTGACCAAGGTACTTTAAATAAATACCATGACGACCTAACAAGGTATGCTGATAGTTTTAAAAAAAATCTCTCAGAACCACTAATGGGGATCAAAGGAGAAGGAGCCATAGAGTATTACTCAATGGCATGGGGACGCCTGTACGTTTCCCCCATAAGTGGTTCTGAGTGAATTTTAATCCCCACTATCAGCATACCTTGTTAGGTCGCCATGGTATTTAAAGTACCTTGACTGTGACAACGTGCAAGCTCCTTGGTAACTACTATGTCGTTAGCAAGGAAACTCAAAGGGTTATATTATAAGGGCAGTATGCATAATGACGGGTTAGAGTAACCTAACCCCATACCCTGAGTCAGTGCTATATAGTTACAGTGCTTTTTCAATACAGAAAAGTTGACCCTAGGTTGTACTAAGGTCAAGTTTTAGACTATTTTGTGACTCCGGGTTAGGAGTACCCTCTGACTCGCCATTATGCATACTGCCATAAGAGATAACCTTGTTGGGGGTAACCATGGCTAATAACCTTGTTGGGGGTTGGAGGACTGATAACCTTAATTGTTGGGGGTTGGAGGACTGATAACCTTGTTGGGGGTTGGAGGACTGATAACCTTAATTGTTGGGGGTTGGAGGACTGATAACCTTAATTGTTGGGGGTTGGAGGACTGATAACCTTAATTGTTGGGGGTTGGAGGACTGATAACCTTAATTGTTGGGGGTTGGAGGACTGATAACCTTGTTGGAGGACTGATGATGTGATTGTTGTAGATGATAGCGGAGGGTTCGAGTTCGGTGTTGCTGATCAAGACGACGTACGAAGAGGACTCGGGCAGTTTCAGTTGCCGTGCGACGAATTCGGTGGGTCAGTCGGAGACGGCGGCGGTGCTGACGGTGCTCCCAAGTAAGTAGATAAAGTCGCCTGCGCTCGCTCGTCGAGGAATTTCTTCAGAATTTTCTGTCTCTGTTTCTTTGGCTATTCGATTGGTGGTGGTTGATTCTCTTCTGACTCACTCGCTTAAATAATAATAACAAAAACAATTGGAAAACTCCCGTCTAAGTCTTTTATTATTTTCATACACACCCCACGGGAATCTCATCCATCCGACACTTGATTAAATACAGTTACACATCCATCCGTCATCCATATCTATTCATTTTTATTTCTTGTTGACATTCTGCCAAATCCCTCCACAAAAAGTTGACCTTCACATTTTTAACGGCTGACTCAGCAGAGAATGATAATCCTTTCGAGTTGCCATTGAGTTGCCATGCAAACAAATTCAAATGTACCAAATTAAACAGAAAGAGCCAAACGAGCCGACGGCACGTGGGCCATCCCCAATCCCGACACCGGAAAGCCCTCCATCCTCAAGCCCACCGCCAACAAGCAAGGACTGGACAAAACCACCAGCAGCATCCTCGAGAGGACTCAGGGCCATGACGTCACCTACCAAAACCTCAAAAACAAAATCGACTTTGAACTCAAAAGCCGTGGCAAAGGAATCCCCAGCGGATCCGAAATAATTCCCTGGAGACGCAGTGACGTCACCGCTGCCGCCACAGCCGTCCAGCAGGAGGAGGAGGAGGTCCAAGTCAAGAGGAAAACTCTCTTCAAGGAACAAGACATCTTCCAAAATATCCAACAAGAACCAGTTTGGGACAGACAAAAGAAACAAATGCAACAACCCGAAGAAAACTTCCCTCAACTTCCGGTACAACAACCCATAGAACAACAAGTACCCGTCTGGCAACGCCGCAAGAAACAACCACCTCCCGAACAAAAACTTGTACAACCCACCGTCATTCAACAAACAATTCCTCAACAACAGCCGACACCAGTTCAACAACAGCCGACACCAGTTCAACAACAGCCGACACCAGTTCAACAACAGCCAGCACCAGTTCAAGAACAGCCGACACCAGTTCAACAACAGCCGGCACCAGTTCAACAACAGCCGACACCAGTTCAACAACAGCCGGCACCAGTTCAACAACAGCCGACACCAGTTCAACAACAGCCGGCACCAGTTCAACAACAGCCAGCACCAGTTCAAGAACAGCCGACACCAGTTCAACAACAGCCGGCACCAGTTCAACAACAGCCGACACCAGTTCAACAACAGCCGGCACCAGTTCAACAACAGCCGGCACCAGTTCAACAACAGCCGGCACCAGTTCAACAACAGCCGGCACCAGTTCAACAACAGCCGACACCAGTTCCAGAACAAACGAAACCGAAAAGAATTATTCCACAGGAGGAACCAAAACCGCAAGTGGTCCAGTTAAAACCAACAAGGCGAGTTGAGAAACCGGAAGTGAAAGAGAAGCTGGAGACTGTCGAGTTGAAGAGAGTACCAAAGAAAGTGCAACCGGAAGCTCCAGCACGGGAGAGAATGACCGTCGAGGAATTGTCGTTGCAGCCGCAAGGTTTTGAAGAAATTCCAGATGTCGAAGAAGTTGTCCTGGAGGAATACCAAAAACCCGAAAGACAATTGAAGGAAAAATTGAGGGAGGAAGAGGTGGAGGTTACCACGGTGCAAGTAACGACAAGAGTGGAGGAAGACGTCCAGGAGAAAGGTCAATACACAAGAGGTCAACGACACGAAGGCCAAAAGGAGAGCGACACGAGTCTCCAGCTGGGCAAGGGGGAAGTTCCTCAAGAAATCCCCGAATCCGACCAAGTCACACTCAAGCCAATTTCTAAACCACAACAGGAAACTGTAGCCGACGTCCCTGGAGACAAAGTAATCAGTCCGAAACCCGCCAACGTGTCCGACGGAGGAATTGAACTTCAGAAGCCCAAAAGACCCGGTGGGAGGTGGGCAAAGGATACCGAAAAACAAACTGCTGTCTCTGCTTCAACTGTCGCCGACGCCACAATCGAACCAACTCCAACACAACCGAAATTGGAAAAACGGGAGACACAAGAAAAAGTGATGAGACCGGAACCCGAAAGTCAGGACAAACCTGAAACTGTTTCCTTAAAGCCCACAAAGAGAGTGGAAAGGCCCGAAGTGTCCAAACCGGAAGTAGAGAAAGTCGAACTCAAAAGAATTCCTAGGAAGGAACCAGAACCAGAACCCGCTAAAGAAAAACGACAAGTTTCGAAAGTCACAAAAACCGAACCACTTGAATTAAAAGAGATTCCTGACTGGGAAGAACCAATCTTGGAAGAATTTGAAAAACCCGAATGGGCAACCACAGACAAACCAAAAGTAGAGCAAGTAGTTGGTCCTTCGAAAGAATCAGAAAAGAAAATACTCACAGAGGAACCCAAACAAGAGGTTTACCAAAGGAAACCAAAACCAAAGACAGAAGTTCCCGAAGGACCAAAGTTGGTCATGGGCAAAGGGAAAATTCCGGAAGAAATCACGCCAAAAGAGGAAGTTGTTTTAAAGCCCATTCCTAAGCCTGCAAAAGTAACGACCGCTGAGGATACTAAAGGTAGGCCAATAGCACCTGCCGACGTACAATTTTCTGAAGGGCAAGTTGAGTTGGAGCAACTGAAACCAAAAGCTGCAGGAATTTCAACGAAATCTGAAGAACCAGAACCCGTTCAAACGACAATGGCGGAAATCGAAACGAAACCGGAAGAGACCGATGAAGGAATCTACAAGCGACCCGACAAACCGGAACTTCCTGATGAGGACCATCAGGTGCAACTTGGAAAAGGAAAAATTCCAGAGCACGTGCCTGAATCGGAGCAAGTTGTTTTAAAACCGATTCCTAAACCGACAAAGGATACACCCGAGGAGGAACCGAAAGATACACCTATTGCCCCGAAACCAACTCCGACATCTGACGGACAGGTTCCATTGGAAAGACCCAAAACTTTAAAAATCAGTACAGACCAACCAATTACACAAATTTCTTTGGCTTCTGCACAGACCCTTCAAGAGGAAACTGTTCCACAACAACCGAAATCAATTGTTCACGCCGAGGAGGAAGCAAAACCTGAGACCGTTTTACTTAAACCAGCAGAAAGGGCTGAAAGACCAGAAGCTCCGAAACCACAAGTGGAGAAAGTTCAATTGAAAACAACTCCAAAGAAAGTTGAACCACCGAAACCGGAAGTAAAAAGAGAAAGAAAAGAAATCGAAATAACAAGACCTGAACCTTTAGAATTAAAAGAGATTCCTGACTGGGAACAGCCGGTCTTGGAAGAATTTGAAAAACCCGAATGGGCAACTACAGACAAACCAAAAGTAGAGCAAGTGGTTGGTCCTTCAAAAGAATCAGAAAAGGAAATGCCCACAGAGGAACCCAAACAAGAGGTTTACCAAAGGAAACCAAAACCAAAGACAGAAGAAGTTCCCGAAGGACCAAAGTTGGTCATGGGTAAGGGAAAACTTCCAGCGGAAATAACACCACAAGAAGAAGTGGTTTTAAAGCCCATTCCAAAGCCTACAAAAGACCAAGCTCCAGAAGAAGCAAAAGACACTCCTATAGCTCCGCAGCCTACCCAGATATCCGAAGGTGGAGTGGAACTAGAAAAACCGAAACCTTCGAGATGGGATAAAGAATCAGATAAAACAATACCGATTGAAGAAGTATCAAAACCCGTTCCAGAAATACATCCTGTTCAAGAAGGAGTGAGAGAAAAACCTAAATCGGTTCATTTTAGTCTGGATGTTATTGACGACAAGCCAAGACCTACAGAAATTGAATCCAAACCAGAAACTGTCATGCTGAAACCAACAAAAAGGGCTGAAAGACCAGAAGCTCCGAAACCACAAGTGGAGAAAGTTCAATTGAAAACAACTCCAAAGAAAGTTGAACCACCGAAACCGGAAGCAAAAAGAGAAAGGGAAGAAATCGAAATTACACAGCCTGAGCCCTTAGAATTGAAAGAGATTCCAGATTGGGAACAGCCGGTCTTGGAAGAATTTGAAAAACCCGAATGGGCAACTACTGACAAACCACAAGTAGACCAAGTGGTTGGTCCTTCGAAAGAATCAGAAAAGGAAATACCCACAGAGAAACCCAAACAAGAGGTTTATCAAAGAAAGCAGAAACCAAAGCCAGAAGAAGCTCCCGAAGGACCAAATTTGGTCATGGGAAAGGGAAAAATTCCAGAGGAAATAACACCACAAGAAGAAGTGGTTTTAAAGCCAATTCCAAAACCTACAAAAGAAACGACCGCTGAGGATACTAAAGGTAGGCCAATAGCACCTGCCGACGTACAAATTTCCGAAGGTGGAGTGGAACTAGAACAACCAAAGCAAAAACCGACGAGATGGGTAAAGCAACCTGGAGAAAGTGAACCCCATCAAATATCTCCCCAAGTTCAGGAGGAAATTCAGGAAGCATCAGAACCTGAAAAGCGGAAGGAGCCAATTAAGCTTGTCGAAGAATCCAAACAGGAAGTGACCGCTTTGAAGCCTGCTAAAAAAGTGGAAAGACCAGAAGCTCCAAAACCACAAGTGGAGAAAGTTCAATTGAAAACAACTCCAAAGAAAGTTGAACCACTGAAACCGGAAGTAAAAAGAGAAAGAAAAGAAATCGAAATTACAAGGCCTGAACCTTTAGAATTGAAAGAAATTCCAGATTGGGAACAGCCGGTCTTGGAAGAATTTGAAAAACCCGAATGGGCAACTACAGACAAACCAAAAGTAGAGCAAGTGGTTGGTCCTTCAAAACAATCAGAAAAGGAAATACCCACAGAGAAACCCAAACATGAGGTTTACCAAAGGAAACCAAAACCAAAGCCAGAAGAAGTTCCCGAAGGACCAAAGTTGGTCATGGGCAAAGGGAAAATTCCCGAAGAAATCACGCCAAAAGAGGAAGTTATTTTAAAGCCCATTCCTAAGCCTGCAAAGGATGAAGTTCCAGAAGACACAAAAGACACTCCTATAGCTCCAAAACCCGTACAAATTTCGGAAGGGGAAGTGGAATTGGAGCAACCCTTATCAAAACCATCACGATGGGCTAAACATCCAGAAGAAATTCAATTGGTTCAAGAATCTTCTAAAGTTCCAGAGGAGACTGATAAACCGACAGAACAAGAGAAACGGAAAGAATCGATAAAACCGGTTGAGGAACCGAAGCCAGAAGTGGTCGCTTTAAAGCCTGCTAGGAGAGTAGAAAGGCCAGAGGCGCCAAAACAGCAAGTAGAGAAAGTTCAATTGAAAACAACTCCAAAGAAAGTTGAACCACCGAAACCGGAAGTAAAAAGAGAAAGGGAAGAAATCGAAATTACAAGACCTGAACCTTTAGAATTAAAAGAGATTCCTGACTGGGAACAGCCGGTCTTGGAAGAATTTGAAAAACCCGAATGGGCAACTACAGACAAACCAAAAGTAGAGCAAGTAGTTGGTCCTTCAAAAGAATCAGAAAAGGAAATACCCACAGAGGAACCCAAACAAGAGGTTTACAAAAGAAAGCAGAAACCAAAGAAGGAAGTCAAACCCGAAGGACCAAAGTTAGTGATGGGCAAAGGGAAAATTCCAGAGGAGGTCGCAGAAGAGGAACAAGTCGTTTTAAAGCCCATTCCTAAGCCTGCAAAGGATGCAGCTCCAGAAGAAGCAAAAGATACTCCTATAGCTCCGAAGCCTACCCAAATATCCGAAGGTGGAGTTGAACTAGAAAAACCGAAACCTTCGAGATGGGCTAAAGAGGGCGAAGCAGCGACTGAAAAATTGCCTGAAGCCGAAATTTCGAAACCAAAAGGGACACCAAGAAGAAAGATTGAGCCACCGAAGGAAGTGGAGAATCCTTTCGCTGTGAAATTGAAACCTGCCAAGAAAGTAGATAAGGCCGAGTTTTCAAAGTTGTCACTGGAGACGGTGGACTTGAAGAAGATTCCAGTAGCTGTTGGAGAGACTGCTGAAGAGACCGAGGAAAAGGAACGGGCGGAGGTTGACCGACCGGAGCCATTGCAACTGAGAGTTATTCCAGACCGGGAGAAAGTTGTACTGGAACAAGTGGAGACAATTGACTGGGGTCGGGAGGACCGGGAGCAGGTTCAGAAGGCGGCAATGGAGGTGGGAAAGCCAGCAGAGGAGAAAGCAGTGGAAGGACCAAAAGCCCCGGTTTACAAGAGGAAAGAAAAGCCGAAAGAGAAAGAAAGTGCCGAGGAACGCAATTTGAAGATGGGGAAAGGGAAAGTGCCCGAAGAACTAACTCATCCCGAACAAGTGACTTTAAAACCGATCGAGAAGGACGAGAAACCGAAAGTGTCAATAACTGCCAAGAAACCGTCTCGGTGGGGTAAAGAGCCACAGCCCCAGTCGGTGGAGGAATTAGACATTCCGGACATGAGACCCAAAGTGGAGGAGGAGGTGGAGGAGATAATTGAGAAGTTGGAACCAATCGAAGAGACTCCGATGACGCCGGCCAAGAAAAAATCTCAACCGAAGGAGACACAAGTGACAATGCAAGAGGCGGAAAGGAAAACGTCTGTAGGGTCGGCTCCGGGGTCACGCAAGTCGTCGACGACGTCTCAACCGGAAACACTGCAGCTGGTTCGTCCGAAGAAGCAGAAGATCCAGTACAAGAACTTTAAGCTGGAGACACACATCCCAGAGTTTATGCAGATCCAACTGGCCAAGACGGAGCGCGTGCGGAGGAAAATCAGTCGAGAGGAACTGGAGAGCGTTGACCTCAAATCCTTCCGACGCGAGTCCGTCTCAAGTCAGACTGAGTCCGAGACCAAAGAGGAACTGCACTTTGCTCGAAGGACCAGTGCCCCGCGCATTTCTTTGAATTTGGCGGCGGTGGAAAGCCGCGTGGGTGAGACGGTGACCTTTGCCTGTGAATTCGACAACGCCAGTCTCAGCGAAGTCACGTGGCTCAAGAACGAGAAACATCTCAAGAGCAGTACCCGCACCTCTTTCGTCACCTCCGATTTCGGTTCTAGTCTCACCATTCGCAATGTCAAGACCAAAGATGCAGGCATCTACTCTATTGTCCTCAAAAACCCGGCGGGCACCGCCAAAAGTTCAGGCAATTTAGTCGTCTCGGGTAAATAACTAACTCGACTCACCTTGGGGATAATTAATTGTATTTAATTGAGTTTCAAATGTCAATTAATTGTCATTTAGGAACGGAAAAAGCAGACAAGAAACCCGCGAGGATTGTAAAACCCTTAAAATCACAGATAGGCCGAGACAACGCCCCCATCGAACTGACTTGTAAGTTCGAACCGGAAGATGCCAAACCAGAATGGTTGCTGAATGGAAAGGAAATACCCGCTAAAACGGTGGGTAACATGACTAGTCTCAAGATTGAGCAGCCCACGAAGAAGGACAGTGGCCGATATGAAGTCAGACTCAAGGGAGAGAACGTCGCATGCTCCGCCACCGTACAAGTTCTATGTCAGTATACATTTAAATCCAGCTGTCATAGCAACCTCTCTTACATAGTGTAGAGCCTATCGTCAGAGTATTGTCATGACAACTCTAAAATAGTAATTATCACTATGGCAAACGCTAAGTGATTTGAATGTTTCCATGGCTTGGCCCACAGTTTTTCCAAACATTTTCCCCCATATTTCTATTCGGAAAAGTGGTTGGGGAAAATCAGCTTTCTGGAGCATGTCGTTACCTTACCCCTGAAGGCGAAGCCATGGAAACATTCAAATCACCTTGGGCAAACGATTAATTAAAGTAAATAAATTAAACAGCCGAGTCGACTCCAGCGGAGGAACTCAAGACTCTGTACCCTCCAAACTTTACCCGTCACTTGAAGACTGCAAAGGTTATGACGGAGAATCTTCCTCAGTTATTCCAGGTGGAGGTCAATTCCAACCCAGACTGCTCATTTATTTGGTACTCGAAGGGCCAACCTTTGGAGAATAATGACAATACTTGTATCCATTCGTTCAATAACATCTCCACACTCCTCATCAAAAAGGGGCATGGTAATTAATATTCATTCTTAGGTTACCATAGTTACCAAGGAAATATGTACAATGAAATTGAAATGCAGAGATGCACGAAGGAGACGTGAGTGTGCGGGCCGAGAACGTTCTGGGTGCGGTCACATGTACCAATTTTGTCAAGTACCTGCCCTTTGACGAGTACTGCACCGAGTTTGCGTCCGAGAAACCGGGTTTTGTGCGCAAGTGCGTAGAGACTGTGAAGCTGATGGACGGAGACTGTTTCCAGATCGATTGCCAGGTACGCCCCACCTTCCCCGTCCCTCTCACCGTCCAGTGGCTGCACAACAACCAACCAATTAAAGAGAAACCCAAAGAGATTACGACTAACCAATTGGAAGACGGAAGTTGCTACCTCCAGATTAAAGAAATCTTCCCGGAAGACACTGGCAAGTCAATCACTGATTAATCTTTCCACAATCTTTATAATATAACTAATTACAATCCTATCTTGTAGGAGACTACACATGTGTCGTCAGTTCTCCATTTGGACAAGATTCATGCACAACAATCCTCTCAGTCGAACGTAAGTATTACTATACACTAGTAAACCTACCCGTCCTACGGACGGGCGAGTAACCCTAATTGGAGTACTAGTAAACCTACCCGTCCTACGGACGGGCGAGTAACCCTAATTGGAGTACTAGTAAACCTACCCGTCCTACGGACAGGCGAGTAACCCTAATTGGAGTACTAGTAAACCTACCCGTCCTACGGACAGGCGAGTAACCCTAATTGGAGTACTAGTAAACCTACCCGTCCTACGGACGGGCGAGTAACCCTAATTGGAGTACTAGTAAACCTACCCGTCCTACGGACGGGCGAGTAACCCTAATTGGAGTACTAGTAAACCTACCCGTCCTACGGACAGGCGAGTAACCCTAATTGGAGTACTAGTAAACCTACCCGTCCTACGGACAGGCGAGTAACCCTAATTGGAGTACTAGTAAACCTACCCGTCCTACGGACGGGCGAGTAACCCTAATTGGAGTACTAGTAAACCTACCCGTCCTACGGACGGGCGAGTAACCCTAATTGGAGTACTAGTAAACCTACCCGTCCTACGGACAGGCGAGTAACCCTAATTGGAGTACTAGTAAACCTACCCGTCCTACGGACAGGCGAGTAACCCTAATTGGAGTACTAGTAAACCTACCCGTCCTACGGACGGGCGAGTAACCCTAATTGGAGTACTAGTAAACCTACCCGTCCTACGGACAGGCGAGTAACCCTAATTGGAGTACTAGTAAACCTACCCGTCCTACGGACAGGCGAGTAACCCTAATTGGAGTACTAGTAAACCTACCCGTCCTACGGACGGGCGAGTAACCCTAATTGGAGTACTAGTAAACCTACCCGTCCTACGGACGGGCGAGTAACCCTAATTGGAGTACTAGTAAACCTACCCGTCCTACGGACAGGCGAGTAACCCTAATTGGAGTACTAGTAAACCTACCCGTCCTACGGACAGGCGAGTAACCCTAATTGGAGTACTAGTAAACCTACCCGTCCTACGGACGGGCGAGTAACCCTAATTGGAGTACTAGTAAACCTACCCGTCCTACGGACAGGCGAGTAACCCTAATTGGAGTACTAGTAAACCTACCCGTCCTACGGACGGGCGAGCAACATTACGTATGACTAATTGAAGCATATAATGATTGTAGCTTACGAGTACATCCCCGACTCGGAGATAGCGACGTCGCACACGCTGGACTCTGACTTGGACACAATCTTTGACGAGCCAGAAGATATTGAGGATGAGACACCTCCAAAGATTACAGCTCAACTGAATCCAGTCACTTCCGTCCTCCTCGGAGACACTGTCGTGTAATTAATTAATTATTGTAACTACTACGTGCAACGATATATATATACATGTCTTTGTTATTACACAGATTGACGGTGACGTACAAATCTTCGACGGTGGTCAAGACTCGTTGGTTCATCAAGTCACAAGAACTGACGAAATCGACGAACGAGTTCCAGATGGCGAGTGACTTGAGCAGTTCGACGTTGACAATCGAAAGGATCAACTACGAAGACGAGGGCGAGTACAAAGTACAAGTGTCGAACAATTTTGGTTTCGTCGAGTCGTCTACGGAATTATCTGTCTACTCTGAAGGTATTATCTACGCTCGCCTCCCTCCTGTTAAATATCATGTTCAATGAATGGGAATGTCTTAATTGGTTTGTGATTGTTGCCATGGTAACGCTTTTCATGTGACTCACTCGACTTAATCTTATCTTTCAGTTTATCATTTCTTGACTAAACCTACTCGTTAATCGCTTTCCATGTCAATGTCAATAATAAATAATAAACGGAAAATAAGTCAGTTGCCATGTGACAGATTATTTGGACACCAAAGAGTACCGGAAACCGAGTTGGGTCACTGACCTCGAGGACGCCACGCCCACAGGTACGCCCACTGACTCCCTTGATGATTTGAGTGATGCTTCTAGCCAATCCACTCTTTTTTATACCCACCAACTCCATGACGACAACGATGATGACACTGTTGAGGCTGATGACGACGAGGAAGAGGAGCCAGAAGAAGAATTTAGTTGTCACAGACTGAGCACTATCACAGAAGAGAGTCACTACGACTCTCTAGAGTCACTTTTTGACTTGTTCTACAACTTCCTCGACTTTCACTTTTGAATAAATTTTTTTTATTTTTGGAATAGAACTGCGCATGCCTTTATTTTCATAACATAACATAACAAAAAATAGTCGTCTTAGCAACGTGTGGGTTTGAGTTTGTTTGTTTGACAATGAGTGCACAATAATAACACAAAGTCGTTGTTGGTTGTCATGGTGACCATATTGTGATAAAAGGAAAGACAGCCCCGACCATTGAGAAAGAATTGGAGGACGCCAAACTGAAAGAGACAGACAACCGGGAGATGAAGGTCGCTTTCAAAGGCTCTCCGAGGCCCAAGGTCACCTGGACAAAGGATGACAATGTCATCGTGGCAACCAAACACATAGACATAGTTGTTCAGGACAACTCGACCACACTCAAACTCGTCGATGTCACCCCCGAAACTATTGGAAAATACCAATGCACTCTGCAAAACGAAGTCGGCACTGTATCTTCTGAATGTTTTGTTCAAGTTCAGGGTAATCACAATACAATAAGGTCATCCAATCTTAAGATAAGATTAGAAGGTCATTTCAGATTAGAAAATGTATAACTTGTTGTGGTTGTTCATTGGTAGAACTGACTGCTGAAGAACGACTCAAGTTGAGTCAGAAAACGAAAAAGAAAAAGTAAGTTAGTCCTTACCTGGTGAAAGAAGGAGTAATGAGTTGTCATGTTTATTAAATTGATGTTGTTGGGGTAGGGAGAAGGATGGCGATAAGCGTCGCGTGTCATTCCAGGAGCCGGTGGTGGTGCAAGAGCCCGCAGGTAGGTGTTGCGGTAGTCGTTGGTTTTTCTTGTTTTTTGTGTAAAGCGCATCGCTTGTTTTCTGTTGACACGGAACGGTTTCATTTCACTGTCGATTGACGACTCGTCTAAATTGACCATGGTAACGTAAATAGATTAATAACAACATAATAACATGGACAAAGAGACAACATGATCACTAACATAACGATAACAACAGAATATTATGATTTATTTTCAAACTGCACCGCTCTCACTCACGCATTCAAATAAATAACAAACAAACAATTGGCATTATTACAACAAATTTAAACTTTTCCGCCCACGCACTGTAGACACCACAAACACAAATACACTTGACACAACTACAACAGCGCCAGTCACTTCCCTCCACCAGCCTACCACCACCGATCAAACTACCAGGTGGCAGCACCAACACGACTCGGTTCCTCAACATTCGAAACTCAACCTAGGAAAAGGCAAAATTCCTCAGGTGAAAGTCCAACAGGAGAAAATTAGCCTAAAACCGATTCCGAAACAAGTCACTCCTGAAGAATCCAAAGATATACCGATAGAACCGAAACCGGTTCTTACTTCACACGGAGGAATCGAACTGGAGAAACCGAAAAAGAAAACAAGTCGATGGGCTCCAAAAACCGAGGAAGAGGAAACGACTTCGGTGAGGACCGAATTTGTCACCCCAGAAGACTCGACCCAAGAGGAGTTACTCAAGGCGAAATACGAAAGAAAACCGGAGAAAAAAGATACGGTTCCGGAGGAATCGAAACTGAAATTAGGAAAAGGAATAGTGCCGGAAAAGAAAGTCGATCAGGAAAAAGTTACTCTAAAATCGATTCCGAAAGAAGGGAAACAAGTCACTCTTGAAGAATCGGAAGATAAACTGATAGAACCGAAACCGGTTCTTACTTCACACGGAGGAATCGAACTGGAGAAACCGAAAAAGAAAACAAGTCGATGGGCTCCAAAAACCGAGGAAGAGGAAGCGGTTCCAGTTAGGACCGAATTTGTCACCCCAGAGGAGTTACCCAAATCGAAAAATGAAAGAAAACCGGAGAAAAAAGATTCGGTTCCGGAGGAATCGAAACTGAAATTAGGAAAAGGAATAGTATCGGAAAAGAAAGTCGATCAGGAAAAAGTTGCACTAAAACCGATTCCGAAACAAGGGAAACAAGTTACTCCTGATGAACCGGAAGATAAACTGATAGAACCGAAACCGGTTCTTACTTCACAAGGAGGAATCGAACTGGAGAAACCGAAAAAGAAAACAAGTCGATGGGCTCCAAAAACCGAAGAAGAGGCAGCGGTTCCTGTTAGGACCGAATTTGTCACCCCAGAAGACTCGACCCAAGAGGAGTTACTCAAGGCGAAATTTGAAAGAAAACCAGAGAAAATAGATTCGGTTCCGGAGGAATCGAAACTGAAATTAGGAAAAGGAATAGTGCCGGAAAAGAAAGTCGATCAGGAAAAAGTTGCACTAAAACCGATTCCGAAACAAGTTACTCCTGATGAACCGGAAGATAAACTGATAGAACCGAAACCGGTTTTTACTTCACAAGGAGAAATCGAATTGGAAAAACCAAAAAAGAAAACTTCGAGGTGGGCTCCAAAACCCGAAGAAGAGGCAGCGGTTCCGGTTAGGACCGAATTTGTCACCCCAGAAGACTCGACCCAAGAGGAGTTACTCAAGGCGAAATATGAAAGAAAACCAGAGAAAATAGATTCGGTTCCGGAAGAATCGAAACTGAAATTAGGAAAAGGAATAGTGCCGGAAAAGAAAGTCGATCAGAAAAATGTTACTCTAAAACCGATTTCGAAACCTGGCAAGGACATTTCTCCTGAAGAATTGGAGGTCAAACCTAGTGAACCGAAACCGGTTCTAACTTCAGGTGGAGGTATCGAATTGGAGATACCGAAAAAGAAAACAAGTCGATGGGCTCCGAAAACTGAGCAAACTAGTTCAGAGAAAGACGAACCGAAAGGTCAATCAATTGAACTGGAAAACAAAACAAGGCAGGCTAATGACGTCACAGAAACCACCGAGGCTGTCCAGCAGCTCCAACTCACCAAATTAAGACCCACTCCTTTGGAAAAGAAATCGGAAGAAACCGAGGTACCCCAAAAACCCACTTTGAAAAAAGTCCCCAAAAAGCCGGAGGAACCGAAACCAGAAGTGAAAGAAAAAAAGGAAAGAATGAAAGTCCAGAAACCTGAACCACTGGAACTAAAAGAAATTCCGGATCGGGAGGAAGTAGTCCTGGAGGAATTCGAAAAACCCGACTGGACCCGGGACACAGTAGAATCGGAAGAAACGGAACTTGTCCAGGAGGAATCCAAACTAGAAGTTGATGTAAAAGAAGGCGATGTTGAAAAGATGAAATACAAGAGAAAGCCAAAAGAGAAAGTGGAGAAAGTTCCAGAGGAAACGAAATTGAAAATCGGGAAAGGCAAAGTTGGCGAGGATTGCCCAGAAAAGGAAGACGTCGCATTAAAGCCTTTTGAAAAACCAAAGAAAGAATCTCGTGAGGAACCAGAGATGCCCGGTAAACCTTTAAATTCAGACCATTCGGAAATTTCTGAAGGTGTCCAGTTGGAAAAACTGAAAAAGAAAACTAGTCGATGGTCAAGAGCGGCCAACGAGGAACAAGACAAAATGGAGACCACCGAGGCTGTCCAGCAGGTGCAGCTTACTAAAATGAGACCCACTCCTCTGGAAAAGAAATCGGAAGAACCCGAAGTACCCCAAAAACCCACTTTGAAAAAAGTCCCCAAAAAGCCAGATGAACCGAAACTTGAAGTGAAAGAAAAAAAGGAAAGAATAAAAGTCCAGAAACCTGAACCACTGGAACTAAAAGAAATTCCGGATAGGGAGGAAGTGGTCCTGGAGGAATTCGAGAAACCCGATTGGACACGGGATGGCGGGGAACCTGAAGAAAGGGAGGTTGTCCAGGAAGAGTCTAAGATTCAAGCCGATGTAAAGCCAGAAGAAATTGACAAGTCGAAATACCAGAGAAAGCCAAAAGAAAAACATTTACCAGTTCCAGAAGAAATAAAATTGAAACTTGGGAAAGGGAAAGTCCCGGAATCGGTTCCAGAAACCGAACAAGTAAAACTAAAACCATTTACTAAACCTCAAAAAGAGCTGCAAGTTAAACAAGTTGCAGACAAATCAATTGACGGTAAAGCCATGGAAACATCAGAGGGTTCGGTAAAACTGGAACAACCAAAAAAGAAACCCTCCCGTTGGGGGAAGCAAGTTCCTCAAAAGGAAGACTCTGAACCCGCTATTGAAAAAACTGAGGCAACCCAACAAGTACCCTTGACCAAATTGAGACCAACTCCATTGGAACAAAAGCAGGAGGAACCGGAAGTCCCTAAGTTACCCACTTTGAAAAAAATTCCTAGAAAACCGGAAGAGCCAAAAGCGCAAGTCAAAGATAAAAAAGAAAAAATGGTTGTCCAAAATCCAGAATCTCTGGAACTAAAAGAAATTCCAGACCGAGAGGAAGTCGTTCTCGAGGTATTTGAAAAGTCCGAGTGGAGCCGGGACAGAGAAGAATCGGAAGAAAGGGAACTTGCCCAGGAGGAATCCAAAACTGATTTAGATGTAAAGCCCCAAGGGGTTGAAAAGACAAAATATGAAACAAGACCAAAAGAGAAAGTTGAAGTCGACATTGACCAAGAGAAAATTCCGATGGGAAAAGGAAAAATCCCGGAACAGGTTCCAGAAACTGAACAAGTAAAACTAAAACCATTCACTAAACTTGAAAAGGACCTGCAAGTTAAACAAGTTGCAGACAAACCAATTGACGTTAAACCCAAGGAAACATCGGAGGGTTCGGTAAAACTAGAACAACCAAAAAAGAAACCCTCTCGTTGGGGGAAGCAAGTTTCCCAAAAGGAGGAGGACCACGTCCAAGTCGCTGATGAAAGGACGGAAGCGACGCAAGAAGTACTTCTGACAAAATTAAGGCCTAAACCATTTGAAATGAAATCGGAAGAACCCGAAGTAATACAAAAACCTAATTTGAAAAAAGTTCCTAAAAAACCGGAAGAACCGAAACCGGAGGTGAAAGAAAAAATGGAACGGATTAAAATTGAAAAACCTGAACCTTTGGTACTTAAAGAGATTCCGGATCGGGAAGAAGTCGTGCTTGAAGTTTTCAAAAAACCCGACTGGACCCGGGATAAGGACGAGTCAGAGGATCGAGAAATCCTGGCTCCAGAGGACCATTGTGAGTTTAAGGCGAGCCCAGACGAGCCGGGTAAATCCACGTATAAACGAAAACCGAAAACAAAGAAACCGTCAACTGAAGCGGTAGAAATATCCACAGGGGAAGGAAAAGTCCCGGAAGTGACGCAACCCCTGGAGGAAATCAAATTAAAACCGGTTACCAAGGAACTGCAAGTGTCCAAACCAGACCAACAGCAACTGAGTCCAGAGGACGTATTTCTGGAAAAGGCCAAGAGAAAATTGTCCCATGTAGAGATTGACGAATCTTCAGAAGCCAAACCGGAACAAGAGAAACCGGAAGTAAAGCATAAACTGAAAAAAGTACCGAAAAAGGTCGAGGAAAACCCCAAAGAGGAAGTGAAAGAGAAAAAAGGGGTCATGACAGTACAGAAACCCGAACTCTTGGAACTGAAAATTATTCCCGACCGGGAGGAAGTCGTTCTCGAGGTGTTTGAGAAACCCGACTGGACCCGGGACAAAGAAGTCTTAGAAGAAGTGGAAGCAGTCCAGGAGGATTCAAAAATTGATATTTCTTTGGAAGCCGAGGTGCCAGAGTCTAGTAAATATGTAAGGAAACTAAAGAAAAAAGAGAAAGTGGTCGCTGATGATTCTAATTTAAAAATTGGAAAGGGGAAAGTTGCAGAAGAGAAAGTAGAGGAGGAGCAAGTTCGATTGAAACCGATTCCTCAACCTGAAGAAACCAACGAAGAAATTGTCTTAGACAAAGGGCAGCGGATTGAGCCAAAACAGACTGAAATTTCAGAAGGCGGAGTGGCATTAAAGAAACCGAAAAAGAAAGTTACTAGATGGCAGAAGGAGACGGAGGAGGATAACCCCAAAGAGGAGGAGATGGAGGTGACCGAGGCTGTCCAGGAAATTCAGCTAACGAAACTTAAAGCTAAATCATTTGAAAAAACAAGTCCGGAACCACAAGTTCTAGAAAAATCTAAACTAAAGAAAATCCCGAAAAAACCGGAAGAACCGAAACCGGAGGTGAAAGAAAAAAAGGAACGGATTAAAATTGAAAAACCTGAACCTTTGGTACTTAGAGATATTCCGGATCGGGAAGAAGTGGTCCTTGAAGTTTTCGAAAAACCCGACTGGACCCGGGACAGAGAAGAATCGGAAGAAAGGGAACTTGTCCAAGAGGAATCCAAACTAGAGATAGATGTAAAACCTGGAGAACCACAAGTTAGTAAATTTGAACGGAAACCAAAAGAGAAAATGGATTTAAGCACCGAAGAAATTAAAATTTGTATAGGGAAAGGAAAAGTCCCGGAACAGGTTCCAGAAACTGAACAAGTAAAACTTAAACCATTTGCTAAAACGAAAGATGTTCATGTCACAAAAGTTGAATCTGTTAAGCCGATTGAGCCAGCGCTAGTTGAAACATCACAAGGTCAAGTCGTCATAAAAAAATCTAAAAAGAAAGTCACAAGATGGCAGAAGGAAGCAGAGGAGGAATTATCCAAAGAGGAGGAAGAATCCAAAGAGGAGGAAGAATCCAAAGAGGAGGAGATGGAGGTGACCGAGGCTGTTCAGCAAATTGAGTTGACCAAATTGAGACCAACTCTTCTGGAAAAGAAAACCGAGGAACCCGAAGTTGCCCAAAAACCTACTTTGAAAAAAGTACCCAAGAAACCGGAAGAACCAAAACCGGAAGTCAAAGAAAAGAGGGAAAGAATTAAAATTGAAAAACCTGAACCCTTTGTACTAAAGGAAATTCCAGACCGGGAAGAAGAGGTTCGTGAAGTTTTCAAAAAACCTGACTGGACCCGGGATACAGAAGAATCGGAAGAAAGGGAAATTGTTCAAGAGGAATCCAAACTAGAGATAGACGTAAAACCTGAGCAAGTTGAAAAGACGAAATACAAGAGAAAGCCGAAAGAGAAAGTGGAGAAAGTCCCAGATGAGACAAAATTGAAAATCGGGAAAGGGAAAGTTGGAGAGGATTCCCCAGACAAAGAGCAAGTCGAATTGAAGCCTTTTGAAAAAGGAAAAGAGGAACAAATTCCAGTGGAAAGACTTAAAATTTCTGTCGAGCCGAAAGAAACAGAAATTTCGGTAGGCGGTGTTGAGTTAAAGAAACCAAAGGACAAAACGAAGATATTGCAAAAGGAAAAAGTTGAGGCCGAGGCTGAACAAGACATTCACATTACTGAAGCTACCCAGCAAATTGAACTAAAAAAGCACACAGCAACCCCTGAAGAAAAACCAGCCCTAGTTCTTCCTGAACCAGACAAACCAAAGTTAAAGAAAATCCCAAAACAACCCAAAGAACCGAAACCGGAGGTGAAAGAAAAAAAGGAACGGATTAAAATTGAAAAACCTGAACCTTTGGTACTTAAGCAGATTCCGGATCGGGAAGAAGTGGTCCTTGAAGTTTTCGAAAAACCCGACTGGACCCGGGATACAGAAGAATCGGAAGAAAGGGAAATTGTCCAAGAGGAATCCAAACTACAGATAGATGTAAAAGAAGGCGATGTTGAAAAGATGAAATACAAAAGAAAGCCGAAAGAGAAAGTGGAGAAAGTTCCAGAGGAGACGAAATTGAAAATCGGGAAAGGCAAAGTTGGCGAGGATTCCCCAGAAAAGGAAGACGTCGCATTAAAGCCTTTTGAAAAGCCAACGAAAGAGACAGTTGAAAAACATTCAGAACTGGAGACGCCAATGGAAGTCTCGGAAGGGGGCGTTGAGATTAAAAAACCCAAAAAGAAAGTGACGAGATGGCAGAAAGAGGCCGAACAAGAAGAACAAACACAGATCCAACTAACGGAAGCCACGCAGGAGATTGTTCTTCCCAAATTACGACCCACTGAACTGGAGAAAGAACCGGAAGTAAAAGAAAAGGAACCCGAAAAGTCGAAGCTTAAAAAAGTACCCAAAAAACCGGAAGAACCGAAACCGGAAGTCAAAGACAAGAGGGAAAGAATTAAAATTGAAAAACCTGAACCGTTTGTACTAAAGGAAATTCCAGACCGGGAAGAAGTGGTTCTTGAAGTTTTCGAAAAACCTGACTGGACCCGGGACAGAGAAGAATCGGAAGAAAGGGAAATTGTCCAAGAGGAATCCAAACTAGAGATAGATGTAAAACCTGAGCAAGTTGAAAAGACGAAATACAAGAGAAAGCCGAAAGAGAAAGTGGAGAAAGTCCCAGATGAGACAAAATTGAAAATCGGGAAAGGGAAAGTTGGAGAGGATTCCCCAGAAAAGGAAGACGTCGCATTAAAGCCTTTTGAGAAAGAAATGGAAAATAAGGTAGCTCAAGTTGAACTCAAAACGCCAATAGAAAAACCGACTCCAATAGAGACCTCTACCGGGAGTGTGGAACTCGAAAAACCGAAAAAGAAACTTACAAAACAACGAAAACAAGACGAGGATGTCCGAGAAGAGCAACAGCCCGTCACCGTCGAAACCCAAGAGACAGTATTAAAACCGAAACTTAAAAAAGTTGACAAGAAACCGGAAGAACCGAAACCGGAAGTGAAAGAAAAAAAGGAACGGATTAAAATTGAAAAACCTGAACCTTTGGTACTTAAAGAGATTCCGGATCGGGAAGAAGTCGTGCTTGAAGTTTTCGAAAAACCCGACTGGACCCGGGATAAGGACGAGTCAGAGGATCGAGAAATCCTGGCTCCAGAGGACCATTGTGAGTTTAAGGCGAGCCTAGACGAGCCGGGTAAATCCACGTATAAACGAAAACCGAAAACAAAGAAACCGTCAACTGAAGCGGTAGAAATATCCACAGGGGAAGGAAAAGTCCCGGAAGTGACGCAACCCCTGGAGGAAATCAAATTAAAACCGGTTACCAAGGAACTGCAAGTGTCCAAACCAGACCAACAGCAACTGAGTCCAGAGGACGTATTTCTGGAAAAGGCCAAGAGAAAATTGTCCCATGTAGAGATTGACGAATCTTCAGAAGCCAAACCGGAACAAGAGAAACCGGAAGTAAAGCATAAACTGAAAAAAGTACCGAAAAAGGTCGAGGAAAACCCCAAAGAGGAAGTGAAAGAGAAAAAAGAGGTCATGACAGTCCAGACACCCGAACCCTTGGAACTGAAAATTATTCCCGACCGGGAGGAAGTCGTTCTCGAGGTGTTTGAGAAACCCGACTGGACCCGGGACAAAGAAGTCGTAGAAGAAGCGGAAGCAATCCAGGAGGATTCAACAGCAGTGTTTCAACCGGATGGATCGGAAAAAGCCAAACAAAAGAAAAAAAGGGTAAAGGAGAAAGCTGTAGAAAAGGCTGAGACAGAGACATTGGGAGAAGAAAGTCGGGAAGCAGAGAGCCGGGAGACGGTGAAAGCCAAAATGGAAGCAAAGTCGATGGAATTGCACGTGCCAATTGCAACCACTGAGGAGGAACAAGAGCAGGTGCAAGAACAGCAAGTAAACAAAGTACCGAAACCAAACAAAGTGCCAAAAGAGGCAGAAGAGGTAAAACAGGAAAGGAAAAAGAAAGAACCGGAAGTACCCCAAGAGATAGCAGAGCGGGAGAAAGTGTCTTTGGAAAAGTTTGAGAAACCCGAATGGGAAAAACCCGAGAAAGAGGAGGACAAAGTCCCAGTGGAGACAAAACCGAAAAAGATGAAAAAGCCAAAAGAGAAAGTCCAAGAGAAAGTTGAGGAGGAAGAGAAACCGACAGTGTTGGTGCAAGACATTGAGGAAGAGGAAGGAGGACCTCATTTTGTGACGCCTGCTGACCGACCACAAGAGAAACAGAAGGAAAAGCGGGAGGAGAAAGTGGCCAAGAAAAAGAAGGAAAAGGATGACCAAGTGGCCAAATCGGAAATGAAATTCTTGAGCCCGACAAATCCGCTGGACCTGACAGACATCCCGGACAAAGACGACGTGCCTCTGGAGACTTTCGAGAGACCCGAATGGACAAGGGACAAGAAAGAGAAGGAGGACGAGAAGGAGAAAGTCGTGAAAAAGACAAAGGCAAAACCAGAACCGGAAGAACCTGAAAAACCGAAACACGAGCGGAAGAAGAAGGAGGGGAAACCGGAGGAAGAGAAGCCAGACCTGCCGATGGGCAAAGGGAAAGTCCCCAAGAAAGACAAGGACGACCAAGACGTGAAATTGAAACCCGTGACGAAGCCTACAGAGAAAGTGCCCGACGACGCAACGGACAAGGACATTCGATTTTTCTCGCCTTCCGTTGACACCCCCCAGACAGAGCGAGAGGTAGACATTAGTCCCCCCAAAGACAAAAGGAAACGGACCAAGTCCAAGGAGAGGGAGGAGCCGGGAGAGAAAATTCGTCAAGACATGCCCAGGCCATCCAGTCCAATTTTTCAAAGTCCAGAAGACTACAAACCTCAAGAGGAGGTGGAGGAGGCGGTAAGGAAGCCTGACGAGAAAAAGAGAAAGTCTGTGGCTCCGGAGGACGACAAGGAGAAAAGGGAAAAGTTTAAAGACGATGCGGAGAACGATTCCTCAATATCTTTTCAGATCTGCCAAGTCGCTCCGGAGGACCAGCCTCAAAAGGACAAGAAACTCGAAATGGACAATAAGAAAAAAGTGCCAAAGAGAAAAGAGGAGGTGGAGGAGACGCGGAAAGTCAAGGACAAGGAGGATGCTAAACAGGACCAACCAATTGAATGGCACCGACCGGAAGTGGCTCCTGAAGAAAGCCAAGTGCCGGGAAAAGTAGATGCGAAAGACAAGGCAGGGAAAGTGGTGAAAGTTGAGGAGGAGAGAGCGGAGAAGAAGAAAGAGGTCGTAACGGGAAAGACTGACAAAGATATGCAATTTCTTGTACCTGAAGAGAAGACTGACAAGGAGAAAGTGCGGGGGAAGAAGAAAAGGAAGGAGGAGGAGGAGCAGAAAATGGTTGGGGAGACGATTGTCCAGGATTGCATGGTAATTTACTCTCCAGGCCACTACGTGGAGGAGCCTGTGAGGCCGTCAGAACTGGAGGGAGGAGTAGAGGAGCAAGTGGAGGAATTGTGGGTAGTGGCAGAGAGGAAGGAGGACGCCAACGTGTCGATCGTTGAAAATGTCGGTGTGCAGAAGACGCAAGTGACCGCCATGGACCTTAACGGTAAATGTTTCACTCTGGGCCCTTTGACTCCACCTGGGTCCCTTAACCACCGGAAGGCGCACCACTTGTTATCCGACGGCCAATCCTTTGTTTGTAATGTATTTTCTAAGTATTCTCTAATGTAGTAATTCTGTTTTTATAGCCAAGTACCATCCGGAGCAATTTGTGCCCACCGAAACGGCGAGAATTGTCCAGGGAGTTGTCAAGGGACTGCAAGTCAACGAGAACCAACAACTCATCCACCCCGCAGAATTCTCCATCCAAGTACCCAGGGAGACGGCCAAGGAAGTTCCAGACACCATAGCGACGACTCCGTTGAATGTTGAACAAGTGGGTACGCTGGAGACTGTCGGGCAAGTCCAGCCAGACTCGCAAAAGACCGTCAAGAATGTGAATATTGTCCAGGGAGTCCATTCCAGTCTGATAGTGGCCCAGTCCAGCGCCATGGAGACTGCAGAACAAATCCAACTGGACAAAGTCACTGGCAGTGCCAAAGTCGTCAACATTCCAGCCACCCCTCTCAATGTCCAGCAAACGCAACGCTACGAAACTGTCCAGGAAACTGCACAGCTCCCGGAAACAGAAGAGGGAAAAGTTGTCCAAGATGCAATTGCAGGGGGAGTCCAAACGACAATTAACCGACAACTAGAGACTGTCGACACCATGAAACAATTTGAGATGAGTGACCGGAAGGCCGTCGTCAAGAAATGTCCAGCAGTAGTCGATTCCGTCCAAGTGGGCGTGGACACAGTTCTCCAGAGCACTGGAACCGTATACGACTTTGTGGTGGACACCAACTCTGCCGTTGTCAGTCGAGTCAAGAAAACTTTTCCAGCCTCTGTCGTCAATCAGGTGGACCAGTTCGAGGCCACTGGAGTGGTCGCTGAAGCCGAGTGTCAACAGAAAGGCAAAGTGATCCAAGAAGATGCAAAAAGTGTCAACGTGAGCACTGTGACCAAACTGGAGTCCACTGGCCAAGTCGAGGACGAACCAGCCCCCGACACAAAAACTGTTGTCGTCAGAGAATCTTCTCCAGCGGAATCCATCCAAATCCGCAGCGACAAAGTCCTGGAAACTTCAGGGGAGTTGCAAGTCTTCCAGAGTGTGTCCAGTACAGCCCGAGTGGTCAAAGACGCCACCATTGGTAGTTTGGTAGTCGTGGGCCAAGTGGACACTCTGGAGAATACCGGACAAATGGCCCAACTACCCCAACCAGATGTCACGACTGCCAAGCAAGTCCTCAGTCCCAGAGTGTCCATGCAGGTCAGTCAAGTCGGACATTTCGAGTCCACGACCCAAGTGACCACCGAAGCAACTCCAGAAATGAAGGCTAAAGTGGCTCAAGATGTCAACCGGACGGTCGCGCAGGTTCAGCAAGTAGCTGGGCTGGAAAATACTGGAAATATTGTCAGCATCGATACTCCAGACTCGAAAAATGCCACAATGACTCAAGACGTCACCTCCACCGTTGTCCAACAAGTTGTCAGGCCATACGAACATGCGCAACAAATTGGTCCTTTCCAAACCAAAGACGAAAGTGCCAAAATGGTGCAAGACACACCAGAAGGCAGGTCTGTGCAAATCAGCCAAGTCCAAACTGTAGAGCACACTGATAAGATTGGTCCTTTCCAAGTCAAAGACGAAAGTGCCAAAATGGTGCAAGACACACCAGAAGGCAGGTCTGTGCAAATCAGCCAAGTCCAAACTGTAGAGCACACTGATAAGATTGGTCCTTTCCAAGCCAAAGACGAAAGTGCCAAAATGGTGCAAGACACACCAGAAGGCAGGTCTGTGCAAATCAGCCAAGTCCAAACTGTAGAGCACACTGATAAGATTGGTCCTTTCCAAGTCAAAGACGAAAGTGCCAAAATTGTGCAAGACACACCAGAAGGCAGGTCTGTGCAAATCAGCCAAGTCCAAACTGTAGAGCACACTGATAAGATTGGTCCTTTCCAAGTCAAAGACGAAAGTGCCAAAATTGTGCAAGACACACCAGAAGGCAGGTCTGTACAAATCAGCCAAGTCCAAACTGTGGAGCACACTGATAAGATTGGTCCTTTCCAAGTCAAAGACCAAGTTGCTAAACAAGTTCAGGAAAGACGGAAAACACTTCAAATTAGCCAAGTTGAAGCGATGGAACACATTGACCAAGTAGCTCCGTTGGAAATGAAAGATGAAAGTGCCAAACTGGTCCACGAGAAGGCAGATGTATGTGTACAAATCAGCCAAATTCAACCCGTTGAACACACTGATTCAATTGGTTCTTTTAAAGCCAAAGACGATTTTGCCAAAGTGTCACAAGAGAAGCCTGAGGGTATCACGTTACAAATTGGACAAGTTCAGACGGTAGAAAGCACACAACGGATGCGTCCTTTTGAACCCAAAGACGACAATGCAAAAGTAGTTCAAGACCAACTAGAAGACAGGTCTGTGCAAGTCAGCCAAATTGATGCAGTAGAACACACTGGCCAAATTCGACCGTTTGAAGCCAAAGACGAAAGTGCCAAGTTGGTGCAAGAAAGACGAGAAGGAAAAACACTTCAAGTAAGTCAAGTTCAGCCAATTGAGCACACTGTCCAAGTTTGGCCTTTGGAATTGAAAGACGAAAATGTCAAAGTCGTTCAACAACAATTGGAGGGCAGATCCGTACAAGTCAGCCAAGTTGAAACTATTGAACACACTGGAGATATCCGTCCATTGGATTTAAAAGACGAAAGTGCCAAATTAGTTCGTGATACATCCCAGAAAACTACTTTGCAAATAAGTCAAGTTCAGTCCGTTGAGCACACTGACCAAATTCGTCCTCTGGAACTGAAGGACGACAGTGCCAAAGTTGTACTCGACACAGCTCAAAAGACGACTGTGCAAATCAGCCAAATTCAGCCAGTTGAACATACTGACCAAATTAGACCTTTTGAAGCCAAAGATGATTTTGCCAAGCAAATACAAGACAGACAGGAAGGTAGGAATATTCAAATCAGCCAAGTACAGGTAGTAGAACACGCGGATCAAATTGGTCCATTTGAGGTCAAAGACGAAAGTGCCAAATTAGTACGTGATCTACCAGAGGGCAGGTCTGTGCAAATCAGTGAAATTCAAACTGTCGAGCATACTGGGAAAATTCATCCTCTGGGTGTTAAAGACGAAAGTGCCAAATTAGTAAGTGATGTTGTACAGAAAACGACAGTCCAAATTAGCCAAATCCAAACTGCTGAACATACGGACCAAATTCGACCTTTGAACCTTAAAAATGAAACTGCTAAATTGGTAGCAGGTAAACCAGAGGGCAGCAGTATCCAAATTAGTCATGTAACAACTTCAGAACACGCTGGACAGATTCGACCTTTGGAAATGAATGACGAAAGTGCTATAATGGTGCAGGACAAGCCAGAAGGCAGGTCTGTACAAGTCAGCCAAATTCAAGTGGTGGAACATACTGGCCAAATTCGTCCTTTTGAAACCACAGACGAAAGTGCCAAAATTACACAGCAAAAACCGGAAAGCAGCACTGCTCAGATTAGTCAAGTCCAGACTGTCGAACATGCTGACGAAATTACAAAATTTGTACTTAAGGACGAAAGTGCCAAAATGGTACAAGACAAACAAGAGGGTCGCTCAATACAAATCAGCCAAGTCCATACGGTCGAACAGACAGAACAGTTTAAAACTGCTGAAAAAGTTGATGGGAAAGCGAAAGCTGTCAGGGATGTCTCAAAAGTCATTCAAGTAAGCCAAGTTGAAAGTTTGGAAAATACTGGAATATTTACTGGTGTGCAATCACTGAGTGGTAAGGTAAAGGTTACTCAAGATATTCCATCTAAAACGACCGTCCAAGTTAGCCAAGTTGAAAGTTTAGAAAATACTGAACCACTAAAACATTTTGAATCCCCAGACGAACGAGTAAAAGTTACTCAAGGCCCTAACCAGCAAACTACAGTCCAAGTAAGCCAAATAGAAAGTCTAGAAAATACTGGAAGCTTAAAAGATTTCGAGTCGCCAAGTGATAGAGTTAAAATTACCCAACGTCCCAGTCAGAACACAACAGTCCAAGTAAGCCAAGTAGAAAGTTTGGAAAATGCTGGAAGCTTAAAAGATTTTGAATCAGTTCAAGACAAAGGCAAGGTTGTTCAGGACGCTCCCCAAAAGTCAACCATCCAAGTCAGTCAAGTTGAAAGTTTGGAAAATACTGGAGTATTTACTGGTGTGCAATCACTAACTGACAGAGTAAAAGTTACTCAAGATACACCTTCAAAAACTACAGTCCAAGTAAGCCAAGTTGAAAGCTTGGAGAATGCCGGAAGCTTGAAAGATTTTGAAACTCCAAGCGATCAAGTAAAAGTTACTCAAGGCCCTACTCAAAAAACCACTGTTGAAATTAGCCAAGTCGATACCTTGGAGAACACTACAACTTTAAAGGACTTTGAGTCCATTGCTGACAAAGGAAAAATTACTCAGGATACCCCTTCGAGAACTACCGTCCAAATAAGCCAAATTCAAAGTCTGGAAAATACTGAGAGAATAGCTGACTTTGAGTCTCCTAAAGATCGAGTAAAAGTTACTCAAGACGCTGTTCAGAAAACAACCGTCCAAGTCAGTCAAGTTGAAAGTTTGGAAAATACTGGAACATTTACTGGTGTGCAATCACTAACTGACAAAGTAAAAGTTACTCAAGACACTCCAACTAAAACAACAGTCCAAGTAAGCCAAGTTGAAAGCTTGGAGAATACAGGACAGCTAAAACATTTTGAATCACTAAGCGATAAGGGCAAACTGACTCAAGATGATGTTCAAAAATCAACCGTCCAAGTTAGCCAAGTCGACAGTTTAGAAAACACTGGGCCAATAAAACATTTTGACTCAATTAGCGACAAAGGAAAAGTTACTCAAGACACGCCTTCAAAATCCACAGTGCAAATAAGTCAAGTTGAAAGCTTGGAGAATATTGGCAGCTTAAGAGATTTCCAATCTCCAAGTGACCATGTAAAAGTTACTCAACGCCCTATTCAAAAAACGACGGTGGAAATAAGCCAAGTGGAAAGTTTAGAAAATACTGGCCCATTAAAAGATTTTGAGGCACCTGACGAACGGGTAAAAGTTACTCAAGATGTTACTCAAAAGGGCACCGCTAAAATAAGCCAAACCAAAAGTTTTGAAGATGACGGGAAAATAATGCAAGTAGTCAAAGAAAAGCAAGTGGAAGCGGCAGCCCAAGTGACTATCAAAAAGAGAAAACCTAAAGAAATGCCCTTGGAGGAACAAGTTACGGGAACAGAGAGACCAAAATACCAAGACGTTGAGGAAATTGTTCCTTTTCAACATGTACAAGCAAAACAAGTTGCTGTGGAACAAGTCGGGGAAAGTGTGATAATCGAAAGGGTGAAAGTGAAAGAGGCCCCAACGGAAGAAACAACACAAGTGACAATTAATAAAGTTAAACCGAAACAAGTTGAGGAATCGGTGAAAGAGGAAAGTCAACACCAGTCGGTGACTGTGAGGAAAGTTAAGCCGCAGGAGGAACACGTTGAGGACGTTCAACATTTCCAAGAGTCTGTGACAATGACAAAAGGGGTCCCTAACACAATATCCGTGGAGGAGGTTGCCATCATTCAAAAGAAAGTGCCAAAGGTGGTGACAATAGAAGAGGAGACTGAAGAGAAAGTGACAATACGGAAAAAGAGTGTCCAACAAGAGGAGCCTGAAGAGAAAGTGACGATACGGAAAAAGAGTGTCCAACAAGAGGAGCCTGAAGAGAAAGTGACAATACGGAAAAAGAGTGTCCAACAAGAGGAGCCTGAAGAGAAAGTGACGATACGGAAAAAGAGTGTCCAACAAGAGGAGCCTGAAGAGAAAGTGACAATACGGAAAAAGAGCGTCCAAAAAGAGGAGCCTGAAGAGAAAGTGACAATACGGAAAAAGAGTGTCCAACAAGAGGAACCTGAAGAGAAAGTGACGATACGGAAAAAGAGTGTCCAACAAGAGGAGACTGAAGAGAAAGTGACAATACGGAAAAAGAGCGTCCAAAAAGAGGAGCCTGAAGAGAAAGTGACAATACGGAAAAAGAGTGTCCAACAAGAGGAGCCTGAAGAGAAAGTGACGATACGGAAAAAGAGCGTCCAACAAGAGGAGACTGAAGAGAAAGTGACAATACGGAAAAAGAGCGTCCAAAAAGAGGAGAGTGTCCAACAAGAAGAAAGTGTGACAATAGTAAAGCCGAGGCAAGTTGTTGTTGACGAGGAAGTGGAGGAATTTGTGACAATTGGAAAAGTGAAAGCTAAGCATGTCCCCGTGGAACAAGTGGAGGAGAGTTTGACAATTGTCAAACCGGAAGTCGAATTAGGAGAATCGGTAACGATACGAAAAGTGAAACCGAAGGAGGAACAAGACGTTGAGGAATTGGTGACAATCGGAAGAGTGAAAGTCGTTGAAGACGTGTCAGAGTCGATGACAATCAAAAGAAGACCCAAGGTTGAAGAAGCGGTGACTGAAGACGTGTCAGAATCGGTGACAATTAAGAAGAGGGCGGAGAAAGTGGAGGATGTAGAGGAATCGGTGACAATTGGGAAGAGGAGTAAGAAGATGAAGAAGGTGACGTCAGAGGATGTGGCGGAGTCACTGACGATGCAAGTGGAGGTGGAAGTGACTGAGGAGGAGGAGGAAGAGGAGGAAGAGAAGAGGCGCAAGTCGTCACTGTTGATAGTGGAGGTGGAGGAGGAGGAGGAAGATGACGTCACAGGAAGTACATCATCGGGAAAGGTAAAAAGAGTAATTGGGGCCTCTGCTGATTTTGCAGAGGAGATTCGGGCGATGAAAGAGACAGAGTACATTCAGACAGACGACGGAGTCACACACGTTGCAACCACTACCACTTTCAAGGCACTTGGTAAGGGCATCACCATCACCGAAGTCGACGACTCACCCGGTATGTCTTATTTCATTCTTGTTGTTTGTTGTGTGACAAAGTCACTTGTCAATTTACCTTTTAAGCAGATGCTGATGACGTCGTCCCTATAGTAGAAATCGAGGAGGTCAAAGGTTAGTCCTCCTTTTGTGCCCCTTTACCTTGATTGGTCTTGTCTTGATTGAAAATTGAGTAATATTATAATTATATGCAACAATAATGCAGAGATAGAGGTCAAGAAGGAGAAGGAAGAAGACTTTCGACTGTCTCCAGACCAAGCACAAGTCTTTTCTCCGGGTAATATTAATATTAATTAGTTATTGGCATTGCTCAGGAAGTTGTTATTCATGGCAGTTGTTTATTTGCACAGAACCGGCGACTTTGTACAAGGCGAGTGAATTGGGAGGGCGAGAGCAGAAAGAGGGCGTGACAGTGGACATTGTTCATCCAATGGAGAACGAGGAACATTTCCAGGGAAAACCAAACATTCGCGGAGTCAACGCTGGCGTCAACTTGGTAGAGAACCAAACCATCAATGTCACACAAGTTTTAACCACCGAAAATGGTCAGCTGACCAAGGATTTTACCGCCCCGAAGAAATCCAACGTCAATGTGACGATCCAATCCAACGAGAGTCTTAAGGTTATTCATTTACTTTTTGGCATAACCTGGCAGATTTGTAATCGTAGAAAATGTTGATGCAGGTTAGTCAAGTTACATCCCAAGTCGGGCTTGGACAAGTGGATGTCGAAACGACCCGGCGGGAAGAGGCTAAAGTTTTGGACAACATCCTGGACCGAAATGTTGCGGTGGTGACGGAGGTCAAGACAAGTGAGAATATTTCGGAGAAGAAAGAGGAGAAATCGGTGCGGGAGAGAAAGGCGAGCATGACACAACTCAAGCAGCGCAGTGTGGACGTCACCGAGGTCTATCTGGAGGAAGAGGTCACCGATCGAACTCCCGACGTCCAACCAAGAAAGATGTCCGCCACTGGAAATGTCAATCCCATCAACATTGTCACCATAGAGGAATTACAGGCCGTGAGTCCAACCGGAGAAATACCCGCCTACTCCTTCAAAGAGGCCAATATCGTGGCAATGAAAGCAATGGAGATGAATGTCGATGAATCTGTGACGATGGAGTCCACCACCGCAATGAACATTGTCAAAACGTCGGCCACTGCTGCCGTGTCTATGGAAGTCGACACTCTTCAGGCGTCAAGTGTCCTGGAACAAAACGTTTTATTGGCCAAGGCCAAACCCGAAGACGAGAAAGTTCAAGGAGAAACGACGAGCGACCTGACCATCGACAAACCGGAACCAATTCAAGTAGAAGAGTTTGTGACAATGAAAAAGACAAAGAAAAAGGAAGCCCCGAAACAAGATGTCGATGACTCGGTGACGATAAAGAAGATGAAGCCGAAAGAAGCGCCGACGGAAGACATGGAGGAGTCAGTAACAATGAAAAAGATGAAGCCGAAAGAGGCGCCGACGGAAGAGGTGGAGGAGTCGATGACGATAAAAAAGCAGCAGCCGAAAGAGGCGCCTGTTGTGGAGTCGGATGCTTCGGGAGAGTTGACAGTTGTGCAGGAGGAGGTGCAGGAATCGGTGACGATCAAAAAGACCAAGAAAAAGCAAGTTTCAGTGGAGGAGACGGAGGAGTCGGTGACATTGCGACGGGAGGCGACGACGATGGGTGAGACGGAGATGAGCGAGTCGATGACGATCAAGAAAAAGACGCCGTTTAAGAGACAGAATTTGGAGGCGGAGACAGTGACCCTTCGGCAGGTGGAGCAAGTCTTTGAGGACATCGAGGGTGACTACAAGATCAAGCTGAAAAAGAGTGTCCCGAAGACGTACAGCGTGGAGGAGGAACAGGCAGAAGCCAGCATCCTCATCGACAACTTCTCAATTACTGAAATCTCAGAGGAGGCCGAAGAGAGTCTTCGTATGAAGATCTCTGCTAAGCCCAAGAGCCCCGCCCCCGAGTCGGTCGTCGACTTTGTGGAGGAGGACGTCGGCATCATCCAGGAATTCTACTACGCAGTCGCCAGCTATGTCGCCGAAGAGGAAGGGGCAATGAATCTCGTCGAAGGAGAACGTGTCTACGTCATCGGTCAGTAAGATAGATGAAGTCATTTGTCAGTAAGATATATGACGTCATTGGTCAGTAAGATAGATGACGTCATTGGTCATTAAGATAGATGACGTCATTGGTCAGTAAGATAGATGACGTCATTGGTCAGTAAGATAGATGACGTCGTCTTTGGTCAGTAAGATAGATGACGTCATTGGGCAGTAAGATAGATGACGTCATTGGTCACTAAGATAGATGACGCCATTGGTCATTAAAGATAGATGACGCCATTGGTCATTAAAGATAGATGACGCCATTAGTCATTAAAGATAGATGACGCCATTAGTCATTAAAGATAGAAAACGCCATTGGTCATTAAAGATAGATGACGCCATTGGTCATTAAAGATAGATGACGCCATTGGTCATTAAAGATAGATGACGCCATTGGTCATTAAAGATAGATGACGCCATTGGTCATTAAAGATAGATGACGCCATTGTTCAATTAAGACAAATGACATCTTGTTATAAATTAAGATAGATGACGTCATTGGTCAGTAAGATAGATGACGTCATTGGTCAGTAAGATAGATGACGTCATTGGTCAGTAAGATAGATGACGTCATTGGTCAGTAAGATAGATGTCGTCTTTGGTCAGTAAGATAGATGACGTCATTGGCCAGTAAGATAGATGACGTCATTGGTCAGTAAGATAGATGACGCCATTGGTCATTAAAGATAGATGACGCCATTGGTCATTAAAGATAGATGACGCCATTGGTCATTAAAGATAGATGACGCCATTGGTCATTAAAGATAGATGACGCCATTGGTCATTAAAGATAGATGACGCCGTTGGTCATTAAAGATAAATGAAGCCATTGGTCATTAAAGAAAGATGACGCCATTGGTCATTAAAGATAGATGACGTCATCGGTCAGTTAAGAAAAATGACATCTTGTTATAAATAAAGATTGATGACGTCAAGTTATAAATAAAGATAGATGACGCCATTGGTCATTAAAGATAGATGACACCATTGGTCATTAAAGATAGATGACGCCATTGGTCATTAAAGATAGATGACGCCATTGGTCATTAAAGATAGATGACGCCATTGGTCATTAAAGATAGATGACGCCATTGGTCAGTAAGATAAATGACGTCATTGGTCATTAAAGATAGATGACGCCATTGGTCAGTTAAGACAAATGACATCTTGTTATAAATTAAGATAGATGACGTCATTGATCAGTAAGATAGATGACGTCATTGGTCAGTAAGATAGATGACGTCATTGGTCAGTAAGATAGATGTCGTCTTTGGTCAGTAAGATAAATGACGTCATTGGCCAGTAAGATAGATGACGTCATTGGTCAGTAAGATAGATGACGCCATTGGTCATTAAAGATAGATGACGCCATTGGTCATTAAAGATAGATGACGCCATTGGTCATTAAAGATAGATGACGCCATTGGTCATTAAAGATAGATGACGCCATTGGTCATTAAAGATAGATGACGCCATTGGTCATTAAAGATAGATGACGCCATTGGTCATTAAAGATAGATGACGCCATTGGTCATTAAAGATAGATGACGTCATCGGTCAGTTAAGAAAAATGACATCTTGTTATAAATAAAGATTGATGACGTCAAGTTATAAATAAAGATAGATGACGCCATTGGTCATTAAAGATAGATGACGCCATTGGTCATTAAAGATAGGTGACGCCATTGGTCATTAAAGATAGATGACGCCATTGGTCATTAAAGATAGATGACGCCATTGGTCATTAAAGATAGATGACGCCATTGGTCATTAAAGATAAATGATGCCATTGGTCATTAAAGATAGATGACGCCATTGGTCAGTTAAGACAAATGACATCTTGTTATAAATTAAGATAGATGACGTCATTGGTCAGTAAGATAGATGACGTCATTGGTCAGTAAGATAGATGACGTCATTGGTCAGTAAGATAGATGACGTCATTGGTCAGCAAGATAGATGACTTCATAGGTCAGTAAGATAGGTGACGTCATTGGTCAGTAAGATAGATGACGTCATTGGTCAGTAAGATAGATGACGTCATTGGTCAGTAAGATAGATGACGTCATTGGTCAGTAAGATAAATGACGCCATTGGTCATTAAAGATAGATGACGTCATCGGTCAGTAAGATAGATGACGTCATTGGCCAGTAAGATAGATGACGTCATTGGTCACTAAGATAGATGACGCCATTGGTCATTAAAGATAGATGACGCCATTGGTCATTAAAGATAGATGACGCCATTGGTCATTAAAGATAGATGACGCCATTGGTCATTAAAGATAGATGACGCCATTGGTCATTAAAGATAGATGACGCCATTGGTCATTAAAGATAGATGACGCCATTGGTCATTAAAGATAGATGAAGCCATTAGTCATTAAAGATAGATGACGCCATTAGTCATTAAAGATAGATGACGCCATTGGTCATTAAAGATAGATGACGCCATTGGTCATTAAAGATAGATGACGTCTTCGGTCAGTTAAGATAAATGACATCTTGTTATAAATAAAGATTGATGACGTCAAGTTATAAATAAAGATGGATGGCGTCAAGTTATAATTAAAGATGGATGGCGTCTTGTAATAAGTAAAGATGGATGACATCATGTAGTGAGTAAAGATGAATGACGTCATTTAGTGAGTAAAGATAGATGACGTCATGCAATAAGCTTTTAATATTGCAGAGTCGCACACGTCTGATTGGTGGTTTGTGCGCAAAAACGTGACTGAGGAGAAGGGCTGGGTGCCCAAAAACTATTTACTCAGCGAGGCCAGCTACACCCTTTTTGTACAAAAGAAACTCGCAGAGAAAATTGAAAGACTCCCCACCTTTCAAGGTTGGTTCATTGTTTATTCAGTTGTTGTCATGGTTGGTTGCAAGATTTGTGGACATGGTAACACACTGCCACTAGTACTAGGTTAACTTATACTTGTTTTAAATATCAGTCAAAACATAGATTTTATAGATTTTAACTCTATGGCATGGATACTCTATTTGTTTCCCCGTAAGTGGTTTTGGGTGATGTTTTAAACAAATATAAGTTAACCTAGTACTAGTAACAGGACGTGTTACCATATCCACCAACCTTAGTTAGTTGATATGGTGATACTCTCTTCCATTAGTACTAGGTTAAATTTATGTATTTAGAAGGGAAAGACACAGAAGGGCCTGGATTTATTGACAAGTTGCATTCAGTGACGGTGGCCGACGGAGCAGAGGTGAATTTCCAAGTGCGAATTAAGGGATCCAACGTCAACGTCACGTGGTTCCGACAGACGCAAATCATCAAAAACAGCAAAGATTTTCAGGTAGGTTGATATAATATGATAACTTATACCTAGATGACACCCTGTACATGATTATTAATATAGATATTCTACGACGTGCAAGAAGAGGTGACGATAGCGACTCTGGTGATCAAAGAAGTGTTTCCAGAGGACAGCGGACTCTACACGGTGGTGGCTAAAAATTCTTTGGGGACAGAGACATGTTCGGCCGAGTTGACAGTGACCCAGCCATTGTCTGATCATGGCAGCGACTCGACACTCATCAGTAGGATGTCCATGTCGAGAGAGTCAAGTCTGGCAGACATCCTGGAGGGAATCCCGCCCACATTCTCCAGCACAAACACCCAAGTGACGGTTTTTGAGGGAGAGAGTGTCATCCTCGAGACTCGACTCGTCGCGGTCCCCGAACCAGAAATCACCTGGACCTTGAACAACAAGACCATTCAGTCTGTCACCAACAACGACGTCCACATGTACAACAGCGTCCTCCGACTCGACAAAGTCAAAACCACTCAGTCTGGAACTTACACTGTACGTATACATTCACTGATTACATACAACTGATGATAATTATTAACTGACAAATGTGTGCAGGTGCGTGGTAGTAACCGAGAGGGAGAGTCTCAGCTGGACATTGTCTTGCGGGTCTTGGAGTTGCCAAAGGTTGAGGACTTGCATGTGTACGTCGGAGATAGTTTCAGTCTCAACGAGGAATTCCAATGGTCCTTCAAGGGCACTAAAGTCAAAAACTACGTCGACAACTCGACCACCCAGGATGCGGGTGTCTACAAAGGAGTCCTCACCAAAGACGGAAAGGAAGGAACCGTGTCTCTAACTGTCACCGTCTCAGGTATACATTGGATAACAATATAATAGGTATTAGTATTATTACCTTATGGTATTACCGTATTAGTAATACCAAGGCATATTGACTAAACTTATGTCTTTAGCTCCTCCGACGTTTGTGGAGAAATTGGAGGACCAGGAAGTGGCAGAAACGGAGACTGCGCTGTTCACGGTAGTAATCAGCGAGGAGAAGGCGGAAGTGACATGGCACAAGGACGGAGAGCAACTCAAGGCCAACGATAGAGTGCACTTTGTCAAGGATGAGAAACTCAGACAGCTCATCATCAAGAACATTTCGGTGCACGACGAGGGCGAGTACACTTGCTGCATGGCAGACACCGAATGCACCGCAGAGCTCTCCGTCGTCGGTAAATAAATAAATTAATTAAATTTGGAGCAGAGTAGCATATGATATTGTATGATATTCTATTATAGAGCTGAGTCCAGAGTTGATAGGCAGTCTGAAGGATTCCGAGGTGTCTGTGGGTGATCGGGCCATGTTTGAGATTGAGCTGACCAAGGGAGATGCTCTGGTGCGGTGGTACAAAGACGACGTAGAGATTCAGTTCAGCGAACACATCCAACTAGCCATCGACGGAAAGAGACAACGACTCATTGTCTACGACTGCGACAAGGTCGACGGAGGTGTCTACGCATGCGCAGTCGGCGAGCAAATCACAAAGGGAAATCTCACCGTCGAAGGTTGTTAACTACAGTTAACATTAATTTATAATTGTTTTAAGGCTGCCTCGATGACACGGTTGCGTAGCGACGAGCAGAAATGCACTTTTTTATCGCTGTTGTGCGCATCGTCGAGATAGCCTTAACTACAATTGACTTTCGTAATTGAATTGGACAGAACCAACGGTTCGGTTCGTGAAGAAGTTGAGCAGCGAGACGCATGTGCAGACCGAGGTAGAATTGACTGTCGAGTTGTCACAGGACATTGACGTCACTTGGATTTTCAACGGAAAGGAGATAAAGTCCAAGGACCGTTTCAAATTGGTCAAGAAGGGCAAGAAGCGTCTGCTGAGAATCAGTAAGATAACCATCGAGGACAGCGGACTGGAAGTCTCCTGCAGGGCTGCCAACGTCCAGACAAACACCAAACTCGTCGTCGACGGTAATTCCAACAACAAAGCCAACAACATATTCACTCACTTGTAATAATATTCGGTTTTTGGGGTTTAGTCATAGAGGCGAAACCGAAAGTCGGATTGGTTGACAAGCAGAAGCTGAAAAAGGACGAAGAGCGGGAAATCAGGTGCAACTTTTAATTGTAATCAAAAATTAATTGCAATTACCATCAAGGTTTAACTACGTACGATAAATTTTAGCGTGTCGTACGAGGCGGTGAATGGAAATGTGACAGTGACCAAGGACTCGGTGGCCTACAAAAATGTCAAGGTCGAAAAGAATGAGATAAAGGTGCTTCTACGGGGAGAGGATGCGGGACATTTTGATGTCAAAGTGGCCAACAATTGCGGAGAAGCAGCGGCCTCTTTTGACGTGATTCTTTCAGGTATTCCATTTCTTTAAACAACCACCATTAAAAAAGTACTTATAGTTCATTTCAACTGCAGACAAGCCGAGTCGGGCTAAGCAACCGCAAGTGCTGGAAGTCACCGACAACAGCGTCACTCTCTTCTGGAAAGAACCCGATTTTGATGGAAACGCCTCCCTCGATTACGTCATACAGTCACAGAACAATGACGGCAGGTAACCTTCCCTCATACTTCCATCCATTCCCCAATTTGCCACCCATTTCATACTTTATATATTTCCCATCCTTGTTGAAAATGCCACCTTTCAGTTTTTTATTAAAATCCATCTCTTGTGATATATTTTCCCAGTTTTGAGGATGTTAACGATTGGAAGATGACAGAGACTACGTACAAGATTTTCGGGGTAGAGAAGAACTCTACACAAAAGTATCGGATAGTGGCCAGAAACGAAGTTGGCGAGTCTGAGCCAAGTCCGATGACTGAAGTCAAAGTGGCCAAGGAAAAGGCCAAAGCACCAAAGTTCATTAACAAACTAGAAGACTCTTTCTCCGAAGTGTCCAAAACTTTCACTTTCTCCCTCGCCGTTTCCTCTGAAGCCAAAATCACGTGGTTAGTCTATAATTCATATTCATTAATTAATTTAATTATAATAAATATAATTAAATGGAACAGGCTCAAGGACGGGAAACGGGTAGAAGGAGATATCTACGAAAATGGAATAACCAAATTGACCATAATGACAACGGAGGAGAGTGGAGGAGTGTACACATGCAAGGCTTCCAATGAAATGGGGCAAGACGAAACGACGGCCACACTCGTCATCAGAGGTATTACAATACATTTGTAATAACTGATAACGATTGAGGATTGAGGACTGATAACGTTGTTGTAATTGTAGAAATTCCGTGGGTGCGGGGTCAAGTCGCAGATTTAAGTCTTGAGGAGGGAGAGGAGATGAACGTCAAAGTCACTTACGGTGGCTACCCGCATCTCAAGACGGAAGTGACGAGAGACGGTGACAAGGTGGAACACAGCCGGACTGACAAGACTGTCACCATCAGGAAGACCGTCGTCAAGAAAGACTCGGGCACCTACACAGTCAAAGTCTGGAACGAATTCGGACAAGACGCCAAGTCTTTTGATCTCAAAGTTAAAGGTACGCAGTGACGTCATAGAGTAAGGCATAGAGTAAGGGCAGTATGCATAATGACGGGTTAGAGTAACGTAACCCTATACCCCGAGTCCAAAATGTGACCCCGGTGGACGACCATGGTAAGTTGCCAATAGTTGCAGTGCTATTTCAATACAGAAAAGTTGACCCTAGGTTGTACTAAGGTCAAGTTTTAGACTATTTTGTGACTCCGGGTTAGGAGTACCCTCTGACTCGCCGTTATGCATACTGCCATAAGGCATAGAGTAAGGCATAGAGTAAGGCATAGAGTAAGGCGTAGAGTAAGGCGTAGAGTAAGGCATAGAGTAAGGCATAGAGTAAGGCATAGAGTAAGGCATAGAGTAAATGAGTGTTTGGTGTTTCAGTTGTAGCCATGGACAAGCCGGAGAAGCCGGAGCAAGTGTTGGTGAAAAAGATTGAAAAGGAGGCGGTGACGATCGAGTGGAGACGCTCCGAGAGTTGCGAGAAATACTCGATTGAGAAAATGGACAGGCAGCAAGGACAATGGACAAAGGTTAGTATATATATCTATTATAAATATATGTCTAATATATGTCTAATATATATTTAATTAATTGGCAGGTGGCAGACGTGGACAGTGACATTACGAGTTACTCGGTGCAGAAACTCAAAGAGGGTCACGAGTACCTGTTTAAAGTCACTGCCGAGAACAGCCTCGGCAAATCCGACGGCGCCGTCACCGACCCCGTCCTCCTGTCCACCTCATTCAGTCAGTTAATATATAATATATAATATAATATATGATTTATGATATATAATATGTAATGTGTGATGTAGACTTGTCACCTCCGGGAGTGCCAATGGAGATTTCGGGCATGTCGTCTTCGAGTCTGACGTTGAAGTGGCAAGAGGCAGTGACGACAGAGAAAGTGACTTATTTGGTGGAGAAGAGGGAGCAAGGGAAGAAGGCGTGGCAAAAGTGCGGAATTACTGACGTGACGTCCATTGAGATCTCCAACCTCAAGATGAACATTTCCTACGTCTTCCGCGTGTTTGCCGTCTACGAACAAGGCTCGAGCGAAGCCATTCTGTCGGAAGAAATCACAGTCGGACGCAAAATAAGTAAGTCTATCTATTAAATTATTATCTATGAAATGTAATTAATTATAATTTCGGTTTTAGCTCCTCCGTCGGCGCCGCAGAACGTGACGGCGACGTCGGTAACGTCCAAGTCGGTGACTCTGAACTGGCTGCCTCCAAAGTCGAATGGCGGGTCGGAGTTGACGGGCTACATCATTGAGAAAAAGTCCAAGGATGTGTGGGAGAAGGTGATAACGTTGGACACTTCGGTGACTCAGCACTGCGTGACCAACCTCAAGGACGCCCAATATCTCTTCCGCGTCTCTGCCGAAAACTCCATCGGACAGGGACAACCCAGCTCAACTCCTCCAGTACAACTCAAAAAGTTTGCAAGTAAGTATATATTATACTAATATAATATAATATACATGTTTATATACATATACTAATATGTTATGTTATGTTAGCTCCTCCGAGTCCTCCGACGGCTCCTCTGGAAAGTCGTCAGTTGTTGTCCAACACGATAACGATAGAGTGGGGGATTCCCGAGTCGGATGGTGGGGCTCCGATAGAAAAGTACACGATCGCCATCCGCGACTTGAAAAAGACAATGTGGATGGAAGTGGGTCAAGTGGGCCACGACGTCCAGAAGTTGACCATCAAGGAGCTGCAGGACAACCACGAGTACAGCATCCGCATTTTTGCACGCAACGAAATCGGACTCAGCGAACCCCTCGAGAGCGAGGAACCCATCAAAATTGTCAAAATTGGTCAGTAATAATTTATAATTATTATTATTATAAGCAAGGTACGTAAAATTTTAGATTGTCAAGGTGATATGTCGCGTCCCCTTCAATCTAAAATTTTACTTACCTTGATTATAAGTAAGTAAGTCGTAGCACAAAGCCCGTCTACAATCTATTTTATTTTCAGATTCTGGCGAGGTGGAGAAAGAAACTGAAAAGACAGACGAAAATTTGACCGAGAAGGAGACACCGAGTCTGTCGTTGACAGAGACCACCACGTCGTGGATGCGGGAGGCCAACATGGACGCCGATATTCGCTTCTATTCCCGCTCTGCACTCCTCCGAAGAAATGAATACTTTTTCCGCATTTGGCACTACGCCAAAGAACTCTTCAAGTGAAAATCTCGCAAACATACAATATTTTTAAAAAATTAAAAAAAATAAAAAAAATAAACCAAAATGGGCGATTTGATAACGAATTGCCTTTTGACGAATATTTACAAGCTGTTTGATAGAGAATGGCGAGACAAATGATATTCGATACCGAATAATCCTTTTTTTGTGAGTTTTCCCATAACCGCCGGATAATGTAAGCGGAGTGTAATATTTGCCCACGTGATTGACCCAAAGGACTTGACTTTAACAAGTGACCATTTGATAACGAATGGTGTGACTGCCGATCAAGACGAGAATTTTAGGGCGGGCGACGTCGGGACTTTCTCTGTCTGATACTGGACAGAGGTTGTTTTGACGGGTGTCTGATACTGGACACGACGCCGTGTGACTTTTGGCCATTTTTTGACTGTTTGTGCCTCGATACTGTGAGGACCCATATTTTGGTATAATAATAATTGACGTGAGTACAATATGAGGTTTATTTAAGGAAAGAGAGACTAAATACGAAATACGCGAAACTTTTGTATACACATCGCACATTTTCAACAAAAATAAAATTCAGTGATATTGACAGCAGAAACAGACAGTGTTTTTATTTCCATAAGCATAATCAAGATAAATATAATATTATGTAATTCATATGCATGTAGTATGTAGTAATGCAAGTAGTAATGGTTGTCGTAGTAACGGAAGGAGGGATTTAAAGTAGGGTAAGGATAGAAGGAGGAGGAATGGGAGTTGGAGTTATAAATAGACGGAGCAGCATCTTTCCCAGGACGGAATGTCAGTGCTCGTCTAGCGATGGGACAAAACATTTCCGAGCCAAGAAACCCAAAGCTACACTCTGACCTTTTCAAAAAAAATGGAAAGGTCCTCTTTGGAAAGAAAAAGTTTACCATTCCGCCCAACGCGGGTAACAAAAAATATTGTAACAACAATCATCAATAGCAATTACATATTTGTTTACATTGTATACAGAGCGACCGAGTGCGACTTCTAAACCGGAAGTGTTCCAGGAGAATGAGCAGTTTGTTCTTCGGTGGGACCCTCCAGCGACAGACAATGGCTGCCCCATTATCGGATACATAATCGAACACTTGGAGCTGGGACTCCCGCAATTGGGACAAAAAGAAGTCGACGAAACCAGCCAGTGGTACAGGTAAGTATATAACTATAGTTAATTGCACAGTATTTTGATCCCCATGGCTACTCCCCCAGATAATATGATATATATATAGATATATGTGGGGGAGTAGCCATGGGGATCAAGCTACTGTGGTTAATTGTATAGTTAATTAATATATTAGCTAATTAATATACTTAACTATAATAATTATTATTATTTAATTAGCTCTGAACCGGGTCAAGTGACAAATACGGAATGTCTGCTGAACAACTTGATACCCGGGACGACTTACCAGTTTCGGATAGTGGCGGAGAATATCATCGGGTACTCCCCGCCCAGCGAAGTCTCGGACCCGATCGTTTACAATCCGTTCGGAGAATTGGACGACTATTTTTGTATTCCCCGATTCCTCAGCCAACTGGACACGACTTATTCCGTCATGCGCGGAGAAAAGGTAACACTTGTTTATGGTAATAATACCCGGGTGTTTTCATCTTTCTGTTTGTTGTAGTTGACTCTGTCTGTGGAGGTGGAGGGACAGCCGTATCCAATCGTCCACTGGTATCACTTAATTATATACTTAATTATATATTAAATATATAATTAAATATATGTTAGGTACGACAAGAACGAAATGCAAGTGGCGGGAAGCAAGACGGCGTTCGGTCGGAAACGGAGTTTGACTTTCAACTCGGTGGATCTTCAGCATGCGGGCAAATTGACGGTCAACGCGGAAAACTATATGGGGACGGTGACGTCATCGACTCTGATTGTAGTACAAGGTAATGTGATACCCGGGTAGTGTAATGAGTACTAATGGTTTTGTTGCCCTCACAGCTCCGCCGCACATCACGAGCAACTACAACGATGAAGACCGACAAACTCCCGGGGCGGGTGCTATTTTCCAGGCGGGGGAAATGGTACGCCTCAAGTTCAACTACTCCGGGGCTCCTTCTCCCGACTGCCACTTGTAAGTCATCCACCAGTCATTCATTCATTCATTCATTCATTTACTTAATGACGTCATGATTGCAGGTACCACAACGGAGAACTGGTGGCAGAGTCGGAATCCGTCTCCATTGAGGTGAGTATATTGACGTCTCCTGAGGATCACAGAATGTTGTTCATCATGTGTGTATGATGATAGAAAACGGAGGAGAGTGTGGTGGTCAAGATTGCCAACGGAAGTCGTGAGGACCGCGGGGAGTACACGATCCATCTCATCAACGACTTGGGCGAAGACAGGTATCTCCCTCTATCTATTCTCATAATTATTGGGGAATAATATCTTTTGGTACCACCTCAGTGCGAGTGCCATGTTGACCATCACAGACCGACCAAGTGCCCCAGTCAACAAACCGGAAGTGCTGCAATTGAGTGACAACTCTTGTGTCCTCCAGTGGAGAGATCCAGAGGACGATGGTGGCTGTCCAGTTCAAAACTTTATCGTCGAGTATTTCAGAGTGAGTGGGATAACCTTGTCAGAGATGTTGCCATGTTAAACTAATTAATAACCTTGTCAGAGATGTTGCCATGTTAAACTAATTAATAACCTTGTCAGAGATGTTGCCATGTTAAACTAATCAATAACCTTGTCAGAGATGTTGCCATGTTAAACTAATCAATAACCTTGTCAGAGATGTTGCCATGTTAAACTAATGATAATTAATAATAGGACGGGTGGGGAGTGTGGCTCAAGGCAGTTACTACCAAAGGACACAGCACCAAGATCCGAGACCTCATTCCGGGTTCCAAATACAAGTTTAGAGTCAAGGCGGAGAATCTCTACGGCGTCAGCGATGCCAGCGACGAGTCGGTCGAAATTGTCATCCTCAACCTCCCCTCCATGAGCAGATCCGGCGACGACGGGTAATAAACAAACCACAGTATTTTGATCCACATGGCTACTCCCCCACATACAGTAATGCCCAAAGCTGGTGTAGTCATAGTGAGATGGTTTACACAATAAAGTTGGCCGTTCCGGGCATATTGAAAATGGAATTTCACTTTTTTTCATCGTGGGTCTACATTGAACGATTTAGATCCACGGCTAAATGATTTAGATTTAACTTCACCATGCCTACACCAGCTTTGAGTAATGCCCTACCCAAAATAACAAAAATTTTGCACCCAAGCTCCGATTTTTGAATGGCTGCTCAACACGTGGAGTCAATATAACAGCAGTTTGCAGAATCCACACCCAAATTGCCAATGCCATGAGCTCCTCCAACTTGGGTGCAAAATTTTTGTTATTTTGGGTAGGGCCAAGGAGTGTCAACAGTTTTAACAGCAGAAGAGAAACCTAGGGATACCCCAACCAGTTAAACCTCCTTGGGTAGGGCATTACTGTATGTGGGGGAGTAGCCATGGGGATCAAAATACTGTGAAACAAACTATATACAGGGTCCGGCAAATATAACTGGGACATAGAGCTCATGCAGTGTCGGTAAGCAATTCGACTTAGGTTCAGAATACCAGGAACCATGGCAATACTAAAACCCCTTGGATTGTATTCTAATGTATTTTTGGACACTGCTATGCATTAACTCTATGTCCCAATTATATATATAACTCTATATTATATTTATACCGTATGTATAATATTACATGTAGGTTGATGAAGACGGTGGAGGAGGAGGAGGCGGAGGTGGGCGAGGAGGTGGAGGAACTCAAACCGCCGCCAATTCCTCCCCGGACACGAGAGTCATCCGCAGAGAAGCCTCCTCCCCCAGAGCTGCAAGTGAATTCGTCCATTCCCCCGCCATCAACCGACAAGAAGCTCTTCAGCCGAAGAGACATTCTCGGTATTCCTTTCAACTACCCGCTCATGACTCCGGAGACGACCAGCCAACTCCGCCCCATTACACCCGAAAAGTCTCCCGTCGACGAGGAACTCGAGAAACTCAAAGAATTGCTCAACGAAAGGTACAATCACACTAATAAACTAATTAAACTTATAATTACTGTTGCTATCACGAATTCGGGATATGGGTATCATAAAAACCGCAGTCGAAGTCTCTTCTCATTGGTGGATTCAAATTGTTTTTAGCCAATAGGATTGAAGCTTTCAATTACAAAATTTTATATGCTTTCCACAAATCACCCCAAGGGGGAATGTTTATTTTTGCTTACTACATTTCATTACAACAGACATAATACACACATCAATATATCTAATTTTACGACGATACGAACAAGTTGTATTGACATAAATATTTAATTACTGAAACTTGCTAGCACTATTAATTACTAAACGGAACTTTGACTGTTCATGATAGTCGATACAATTTAACCATACTTGGAAGCATAACACGATCTATCTGCGATCTAAACAGAATTGCTAATTGTATCACATTACATAGACACAATAAAACGACTACATGATTACAATTACGATTTACATGACTGAATCTGAATACCTAAACACTCTCAATGTACCCTCTTTTACAACAAGAAAATAGAACTACGTTACCTAAAAACATAATACTTCTACATGTTTAATTTTAGGATAATGGTAGTTAAGCTGAAAGTGTTGTATTTGGAACAAATTTCAGATTTAGAGTCATGTAAAGAAAACAGGGCCGCAGCGAGGGGGGGCACCGGGGCACGTGCCCCCCCGAAATCGAGAAAACTAAAGAAATTTTTATCTAAAATCGCTAAAATTTTTGCACTCCGCGCGAAAATTAGCTAATTTTTTCTCGGTGCCCCTCCCGAAATTTTTTTCTGGCTGCGGCCCTGAAAAAAAATGGTAATGATATATTGTTTTACTGTGTCTTCGTAATGTGATACAATTAGCAATACTGTTTTGATCACAGATCGTGTTATGCTTCCAAGTATGGTTAAATTGTACCGACTACATTAACAGTCAAATAATCGATATTTATGTCAATACGATTTGTTCGTATCGTCGTAAAATTGGGTATATCGATGAGTGTATTCAGTGTATTATGTGTTGTCATGAAATGTAGTAAACAAAAATAAACATTCCCCCTTGGGGTGATTTATGGAAATCATATAAAATTTTGTAATTGAAAGCTGCAATCCCATTGGCTAAAAACAATTTGAATCCACCAATGAGAAGAGACTTCGACTGCGGTTTTTATGATACCCATATCCCGAATTCGTGATAGCAACAGTAACTAATTGAATTCTTGCAGCGACTACAGCGAAGAGGACGAAGAATTTTCCTACGACTTTGACAAACTGCAGCAAGAGTACGAACAAGACATGATGGAGGAGGAGGAGGAGGAGGTAGAGGGGAGGAAAGAGGAAAACAACAAACGACTTCCGGTCTTCCAGGAAATCACCGACCGTTGGAACACTTTGGAACGGGAGATGGAAGTGGCGATTCGGGAATACAGCGTCACCCGCGAACTCGAACAAGACCTAAACGACAGCAAACAAGACGACGACTATCTCCCCAAATCCCTCCCGCCTCCTCCCCCTCCCCCAAGATTCGAGAAATCGCCCCTCAGAAAGTTTGAAATTCGTAGCCAAGCAGACAAGACAAGCCCGCAGAAAGAGACGATTCCCGAAATCCGTTCCTTCGAGCCCGAATCCTCCCCGATGCGGTTTATTGACTCTCCTGATGAGAAATATTGCCTAGCCCCTCCTCCACCTCCCAAAAGAGAGTCTCCGACCGAGAAATTATGCCTGGAGCCAGAAAACTCTCCGTACGGTGAAATGGGGAGGGACAAGTCCCCGATGCGTTCCCCCCGAAGAATGTCCCCGAGTCCGAGTCCACCCCCAGACAGAGACTCGTCCCGTATTCTTCTCCACGACCGCTTCACAGACTACTTGACGATGAAAGTCAAAGACCGCAAGATCGCGTCGTCGTTGACCAACATCCACTCTCAGAGTCGGTCCCGCTCAACTTCCCGCCCGGTGTCTCCCGTCCGTTCCTCCTCCTCCCTCCTCCTCGAACAAGAAGCCTCCCCTCGAACAAGAAACGAAACCAGTAAAAGAAGAGATAGAACCGCAGAGCTGCAACTGAAATACAACACTGTCGACACCCGACGTCCCCGTGAGGAGGAACAAGAGTCCCCAAAGTACAACACTGTCGACACCCGAAGAACCCGTCGCCAGGAGGATCTAGACCAACAACTCATTTCCTCCAAGTCTTACGAGTACATTGACGAAGTTGGCAACGAAAACAACTTGGTCCTCACCGAATGCTCTTTGACCGTCCCCGTCACTCTCAGACCTGGAAGTCGCATCGAACTCTGGAGGAGTGACGAGTGTCTACAATCCAACGACAACGAATTCAAAGACAGGGAAGAGGAATTCAAACAACCCCAACAATCGAAACAAGAACTAAAAAGTAGACCCAGAGATTATTTCAAAGATCCACCTCTACAACAGCCGAAACACCAACTTAAACCTGACCCGGTAGTGGAATCAACAATACCCGAACCAAGACAGGAGATGTTTGGAGCCAAAGAGGAGGAAAGAGAGATGTTTGGAGCCAAAGAGGAGGAAAGAGAGATGTTTGGAGCCAAAGAGGAGGAAAGAGAGATGTTTGGAGCCAAAGAGGAGGAAAGAGAGATGCGTGGAGCCAAAGAGGAGAAAAGAGAGGAGATGTTTGGAGCCAAAGAGGAGAAAAGAGAGATGCGTGGAGCCAAAGAGGAGAAAAGAGAGGAGATGTTTGGAGCGAAAGAGGAGGAAAGAGAGGAGATGTTTGGAGCCAAAGAGGAGAAAAGAGAGGAGATGTTTGGAGCGAAAGAGGAGGAAAGAGAGGAGATGTTTGGAGCCAAAGAGGAGATAAAGTTGAGACAAGAAGTGAGAATGCCTGGAGTTCGTCAAGACACGAAACGGGGATGGAAGGAAGAATCTGTGCGAAAGGCAGAAGAGAAGAGGATGGAGGAGCAAGTCAAGTTGGCGGAAGTGGAGGAGGGAGATGACGTGGACCAAGAGTGGCTCAAGAAGATCCGGGCTAAGAGTGTCAACCGAGACAGATACATCAAGCACTACGAGGAGATTTTGATGGAGAAGGAAGAGCAAAAGAAAGTCGAAATAGAAATACAAACACCCAAGGTCACTCCACAAGAAAGAGCAGGTAAGGCCATTAGATTTTAATGCTTCAACGTTCCACTCCCAGCAACCACCAAAAGTTGCATATTTGGCAGATATATATATCTATGCTTGAGAATTCAGCCCTGAGACTTGTCATGTCAGTTTCGCTACATTTTAAGCATTTTCCCTTCCACTTTACATATTTTGGCAAATAAAACATGTTTTTGGGGTTCTTTGCCAATTAAGCCAACTTATAAAGGAAATAAATTAATGTGTACATAATTTTGACTTTTTTAGTGTACTTGATTTTTTGTACACATTTTGGTAAATATATTTTCTGTTTATTCGTTTATATTTTCCTATATTTTGGTGCATTTTCTACTTGTTTGGTACATTTTCCGCATATACTTTGCCGTTTTTTCGTACTTGTTTTGATACCTATTTTGGGGAAATAAATAGAAATGTATTACGGCTCTTGTAATTAATTTGTAGACTGATTGGAGTAGCCAAGATGCGTCGATTACAAGGTGTTTCCCTGATTTTGCACCCAATTGGAATTGTACCTATGATGCCACAGAGAAGTTAAAAGTAACTATGGTTACTTCTCTCTGGTAAATACGAATTGGGTGCAAAAATGGGGGGAACCCCCTTGGTGTCCCAACCTTGTAATGGAGTTGATATAATTCGATGCATCTTGGGAGTATCTAACTTGATAGTACCATTTAGACCATTTTGACTGGGGGAAGTAATTGAATTTGTAAAATTGCAGAGAGAGCTCGTCAAGCTCGGCAGATGCGCCGTAAAACGGAGGAGAGGGAGGAGGAGGAGGAGGCGAGGGAGAGGGAGGAGAAGAATACGACGTTAGAGGAGGAAGAGGAGATGGTGGTTGTGGTGCAGGAGTCTGTTTTGCGTCGTTACTACCCGACGATTCTTAGAACTCTATTGTTGATGATTCTGAGTCCATTGTTGTTGATTTCGATTCCGGTGACGTTGGCGTTGATAGCTCTGATCATCCTTTCGCATTACCTGCAATAAAAGAATAATAAAAAAGCGTATGGTGTATTTATTGGCATAGTAACTGGGCAGACATAGGAAAGTGTGTCAGACATGAGCAGAAGGGAGGCTGGCTAAGAATAGATTTAGATTTGGTTGGTGTAGTTTTTGTTGCCTAGCTGGTCGGGCAGTTAAAAATAGCCGAATGGGTAACAAGTGCTGCAAAACAGACACAGCAGGGAATTTTCCGTAAGTCAACCAACTTTTCTCTTTTTTATCCAGTTTCTCCATTTCCTCTTTTGCTACAGACCCACCGACAAGAAAAATGAGTCTTACGACCGAACGCTGACGTCCCTGCACATCAGCGAGGTCAGAGCCCACAACAACAACCTCCCACCACCACCACCCCCCAAATCTCCACCGCCCCCCGCGACAACAACAACAGCAACAACTGGCACCATGGAGCAAAAAGGACCTCCGCAATTCGTCAACTCGTTCACCGATCTCAACGTCAAAGTCGGCGCCGGATTCCGTCTCCTCGCAACCATCCACAACGCCCAAAGGGTAATCACAATTAACTATAACTAACTAAGGTAATGACAATTAATTATGTGCAGGTCACGTGGTTCCGGAACGAGCAAAAGATCGTCAACAGCAAACGGACTGTCGAATTGAACGAAGGCAACATTTTCTGTCTCGACATCAACCAGACCCTGCCCGACGACGAAGGGACGTGGACCTGCGTCGCTGAAAATGACGTCGGCAAAATCCCACACTCGGCCCTCGTCAGGGTCCTCAGTAATAAGTCAATTAAGTTAATTAATTAACTAATTATCAGTCATTAATTAGTTAATTGTGTTTTCAGTCCCGCGTGCTTACAAACCTCCCGAGTTTATCGAAGGATTGAAAGCGATATTGACTGAGAGTGGGACAGTGTCTTTGGAGTGCAAGGTCGCTACGACCATATCCTTTCACTTTGTGCATTCCTTCCTGTCCACCATTTTGTGTTTACTTTGGTGTATTGTGCAGGTGATTGGTGTTCCCACTCCGCTGCTCAAATGGTACAAGGACGGCAACGAGATCAAAGCTGGCGACATTTTCGCCCTCAAACCCAACACCAACGACCCTACCAACCTCGGTAAGGAAAGTTAATAACAAGTAGCCATGACAACTTTTTTCATAGGGAGACATTCGAGGCAGGCTAACTGTCCTCAGGATTTCCAATCCCTAAGTATCCTTTTCCCTTTTGGTCCAAATGGACTAGCCAAGCATACCTCAAAAACCTGAAACTTTTGGGAAAAAATTATAGATACAAAACGGGTAAATTATAATTCGAACTACGTTGCTTTAGCTCAGCAACTCTGTCGGAGGTCCGGTTCTCTCGCTAGACACCGAAGATTCGGTTGTCCCATTGTTTGGTCATCATAATGCAATAGTCAAATTCAGTTTCCCTAGATACAGTGAATAGTAGTAGCATAGTATTCTTTCAAATCCCTATCATTACGTGTCTTACGTCCACTCACTCTACTTTGGCATAGTAATACACAAGGTGACTGAATCCCGTCGTCTAGTACTAAATTAAAGGATTTGAATTACTAGGTGCAACCATTGGGTGCAACCATAACACCAACCTTTCATTCCCCTGACGGGGGTTGGGGGGCAGAGCCCCCCATAAAACCAAATTCTGATATCATTCGATAGAGTATTTTATTAATGATTGTGAGAATAAATGATAGTATACATTTTACGGATCCCAGCAATGGGAAAAAATTCTAGGGATTGAAAATAATTTTAGAAATAGGGAAATATTCCAGGGATAGAAAATATTGTTTTGCGTATAACAGACCTATAATATTCTTACTTCACTGAGAATATTTTACCTAACTTTCAATATAGCGCTACATTACATATAAACTATTTATAAACAATGAAAACTACAAAATAAAAATATTAAAAGGTAAAAACCTTAAAAAACCTCATAGGGAGACGCAAGAAAAACCAGAAAACAAGGAAAAGTAGTTTCTGAATAATTTAAATAGGGCGTAATTTAATAAACATGTATGCCCCAGTCTCCCGGTTGAAATTCGAAATAGTCTTTTCACGATATTGAAAATTCCTTAAAAAATTCAACTGATTCAAGAAGGTTCTTCTGAAACGATGTAAAAAATTAGAAAAATGCAAGACTATATAGAAAAATGCACATTTTTTACTAAAATATTTTTATTTATATATATATATTGTGACATAAAAATATTTTTAAATCGTAGTTGCAAATTCTGAAAACAAAAAACAATCTAGATAGCACCAAAGACAAAATTTAGCCTTGTACAACCAGTTAATTGTTTTCCAGCAAATAAGAACATTATTGTCATGAGTTCTACTAATAACACTATACGATACTCCCTTACCCTAATTATCTCATTGTCTCCACCTTGTAACTAGTAGATATGGGGCCAAGAAGACTTAAGGCACCTTGATAGCAACCAAATTATAATACTCATCCCCACTCATTCATACTACTACTACCAAAGAACCTAGAATACAGAAGGAAAGGCAAATAATCATATTTTGTTGCTATTGGAAAGTGACGTCATCTGCAGTACTTTTTAAATGGGATTTGTTGGAAATCAATTTTTTGAAATGAGAATTTCCCATTTAAAATGTACTGCAGATGACGTCACAAAAATATTTTTTGATTTTTGAGATTTTCTATGGGGATTTGCCGCGGGTTGACTACTACTACTCTTACTCACCATCTAAAAGAATTTTTCCTCCGATCTGCCAATGAAAGAATTACTACTATAGTAAAGTTTTAAATTACGTGTATACTACTGGAATTTTCATGGTCTCTTTTGATTTTTATAGTCGTTTGTTTGGGTAGGTTATTTAAAATTCTACTAAAACTACCACATATTATTAGAACTGCACTTGTACTACCGATTTTCGCATTGCACAATGCTGAAAACGATTCAAATGCAATTTCAACCGGTAGACTGGGGCATACATGTTTATTAAATCACGCCCTATTTAAATTATTCAGAAACTACTTTTCCTTGTTTTCTGGTTTTTCTTGCGTCTCCCTATGAGGTTTTTTAAGGTTTTTACCTTTTAATATTTATTTATTTATTTAATGTTAAGGGATCTACACGTGCGAGGCGGTGAATGTGATGGGGAGTGTGACGAGTTCGTCCAAGGTGCACGTGATTGGGGAGGAGCGAGTGGGAGGGGCGGATCTGTTCAAGACGCGGCTGGGTGACTGCAAGGGCAAAGTGGGCGAATTGTTTGAACTCCGGGCCACGCTCAGGGAGAACTACAACTACAAGATCAAGTGGTTCAACAAGGGCAAGGCCGTCGTCCTCAACGACCGCGTCCTCAGCGTCGTCGACAAGAACGACCTCAAACTCATCCTCAACCCTCTTGAACTGGACGACGACGGCGAGTGGGTCCTCGAGGTGCAATCGGAAACCTGTAGCGACAAAACCTCGTGCTACCTCTCCATCATGCTACCCAAAAACTACAGAAAACCCAAATTCCTCGAAAACCTCAAAGTGACTTGTCTATTATATAAATATCTTTTTTCAGTCATTTTTCAATTCTTCATGTTTACAGGCAATTCTGACTGACGAGGGGCTCGTGTCGTTCGAGTGCAAAGTCGTTGGCTACCCCACGCCGTCTCTGTCCTGGTTCAAGGTAAACAAACATAATATATATTAACCTAAGTATCTGTTATGTCTATAATGTATTAGGATGGCTACGAGTTGAAACCGGGAGACGTCTACCAACTCAGCGGAACTAATTCTCTCGGCGTCTACAGGTACTCGTAAATATATATTATATATATATTAGATATATATTATATATATATTAGATATATATTATATATATATTAGATATATATTATATATATATTAGATATATATTATATATATATTAGATATATATTATATATATATTAGATATATATTATATATATATTAGATATATATTATATATATATATTCTTGTTAGTGTGATTGCCCACAACTGCATGGGATCCACCGAGTCGAGTGCGTCGTTGACATTGGAGGACATTCAGCACCAACTCAGTGACGAAGGTATAAATAGACTCGGAGGAATATTGTAATAGAATGTTGACGAATGAATTGACATTGCAGAAAAGGCGCTTCTGGTCAACAGCAACCGACCACCCAAGTTCGTCAAAGGCCTCAAGTCCACGACCTACAAAATCAACGAAGGATGCGTCCTCAGCGTCAGCATCACCGACTCGAAAAATGTCAAGGTCAACTGGTTCAAGGACAACAACGAAGTGGTGACGAGTGACAAGTACAAGTTGACCAACGACAAGAACGAGTTTGAGCTCAGCATCAACTGCCTCGACGTCACAGACGGTAAATCTATAAATATTAAATAATAATTAAATTAAAAGTTAATTAATGTTTAATTTGGTAGAGACGGAATGGAAGTGTTTGGTGTCGAACGACTACGGTCACTCCATCACGTCGATGAAGCTGCAACTCACGATTCCGCCCAACTACAAGAAGCCAAAGTTCCTGGAGAACTTGAGAGCGATTCTGAGTCAGGAGGGGACGGTCAACTTGGAGTGCAAAGTCATCGGCGTCCCTCAGCCCATCCTCAAGTGGTTCAAGGACGACGTCGAACTCAAACCCGGCGACATCCACAAAATCATCTCTGGAGAAAATGGAACTTGCTGTCTCGGCACTTACACCTGCCAGGCATACAACTGCATGGTACACATTTATTCATACCACATATTATCATTTATTTTATTCATACTTGACATTTATTGTTGCAGGGTTCCGTGTCGTCTTCTGCCGCCCTTCTCGGCCTCAACGGTAAGAGTTGAGGGAGGATTGTTAGATGAAATGTTAATCATTGCTTTATTTCAGACAAAATGTTAAAGGAGGAAAAGACGGACAAGTTGCAGCGGGATCCTTCGCTGTCGACCATCATGGAGGAGAGGACGTCGCAGATGGTCAGTGTCTACGAAACAGGACAGAGCAAATTCGAGGAGGACGAGATCAGTCTGTCCATCGACGGCAAGGAGGTGTCTGTCAGCCTCTACGAAACTCCCGACCTCACGGAGAACGATGCTCGACAAATCATTGAAATGTTTGCCAAGGAATACTCTGAGCACATTTCAGGTACATTTATTCGTTGACAGGTCTGCTTACCGTGTCATATAATCCAATGTCAATTAACTTGTCAACAAGTTTTTGTGGTATTGTCACGGTATATTTTTCCAGGTTTTTACCTGTTATATTTACCTCAAAGTGATTTGAATGTTTCCAGGGCTCCGCCCTCAGGGACAAAGTGACGACATGCTCCAGAAAACTGGTTTCCCCCAACCAGTTCTCCGAATCGAAATCGGGGGTAAAGTAGTTGGAAAGAACTGGTTGGGGGAAACCCGTTTTCTGGAGCATGTCGTCACCTTGCCCCTGAGAGGCGTAGCCATGAGACCAATCAAGGCATCTTGATTTACCTGTTATATTTTATGGTAACAACTGAAATTTTACTACTGGACGTGAGACAATAGCTATCACCCACGATGCAAGAGCTCAGTGGTGTGCATCTATTGTTGTGCTTCTCGTAGTAAAATACCCGTTGGCATGGTAACCAACAAGGTATCTTAAATACCATGGCGACCTAACAAGGTATGCTTATAGTTTTAAAATAATCTCTGAGAACCACTAATGGGGATGAAAGGAGAAGAAGCCATAGAGGAATGGCATATGGGGACGCCTGTACGTTTTCCCCGTAAGTGGTTTTGAGTGAATTTCAATCCCCACTATGAGCGATATGGTATTTAAGATACCTTGGCAACCAAAGTCCCCACACGTCCTTAAGGATGAGCTTCACTGTTGGTCAATGCATGGTCAGTAACGAAATAAATATAATTTTGAAAAACCTTTTTATCGGTTTTTATATTACATGAATAAATTGTTGGTAATTTAATTTGATTTAACTTACAGAACACAGCGCCATCACGCTACCGTCTCTTCGCTTCATGAAGCAGACATCGCATTCCGGTCAACTTGTCATGGAGGCCGTCGTCATCGATGTCACCGAAGACTTTGAAACGGCAAAGGTTATTATCCCACTCAATATAGTAGGCTGAGTGTAGATGAATTTTATTTTATAAATTATTTTCCGTCCTTCTAAGGCCCATATTGATACACCCAAGGTAGGTAAAATTTTAGATTGTCAGGGTGATACAACATAAGGTAATTTCATGCTCGAAAAACTTGATTTTTTTTGCAACCACATAAGAGGCAACATTGCCCTTTGACCCCTTCAGTTACCTGGTTTCTGTTGCCATTGGCAACGAGGAGAATGAAATTACCTTATGTCGCGTCCCCTTCAATCTAAAATTTTACTTACCTTGGATACACCATTGATTGGTATGAATAAGAATAATTATTAAGTAGACCTTATTCATACAACTCCTTATTCATACCACTCATTGCCACTCTCGAGAGTGCAAGGTACGTATTGAGGCAACAGAAAAGTGGATTGAGTTTGTGGGAATTTTATATGGCATTTTGATTTGGCGTATAAAAGTCGAGGTCGAGGGTTTACAGGGTTTGCTTATTACTCCTCACTCACTTGGCAACCAACCCTCATTGTCAAAAGTTTGGGGGGGAAAGCTTGCCATTGACGTGCATTTACATCGAGATGCCCAAGTGGGGGGAATTAGTCATGTAATTTATTTATAATATATTTTATTTATCCTAATACACAAATTCATCATTTCGCTGATTTAACAGGTGTTGATTCATAAGTTTCGCAAACATTTTTACAGTTTAAAGTTTAAAAGATTATGTTTATGTAGAGTAAAGATTCTATTTTCCTGGGTCACCTCACATCTCCAATGGCGATAACAGCCCCACACTATGATATTACCCTCAAAAAAGAGAGTCATTTGACCAATAAAATCCCAGATATCCATGACCAAAGTATTTATGATTTATTTATTCTTAGGAGGACTAAACAGTGCATTTTGTTATTGTTATATGAATGGTTAAGATTACCTGGTACATGAAAATACCTTATGTTGCGTCTCCTTGACAACTTATTTTGAAAATAGAATTAAAGTCCGTTATAAATCCTGTAATGGGCTCTCCAAGATAGATAGTAAGGCATATTTGTTTAAAATCAACTTGTTTAATTTAGTTTAAGCTCCTTCATGTTTACTTTGTTGGTTTTATTGCAGTCTGGGGAAGTGACGGAGGCAGACGTGGACGATTGGTCCATTACAGAAGAAGACAACTTTGAGTCTCCTTTGGACAGGTATAAGCGTATATTATACTCTCTTTCTACAGCCATTATTTATTTATTAGTATTGTTGTATGTTTAGTCTGGAGTGGGAGGGGGCAAAGATGGAGCGTCGGGTGAGTCGCGGGAGCAAGAAGAAGTACGACGTCAAGAAGGAGCAGGTCCTCCAATGCTACAACGAAGACAAAGTGTCGGACAAGACGGAGGGGCAGGTGCGGGAACTGTCTCCCGAAATCATTTACGAAAACTTGCCGGTGCGGGAGACTGAGATCATCGACGGCTACAACGTCGTCGAGGAAAAGAACATTTACGAAAACGTGGCCGACCTCCGCTCGGCCAAAGAGGCTTGCTTTACTCAGGCAGACCGCAAGTTGGAGGATTTCAACCGACAGGTCGTCACCCGCATCGACACCCACCTCAGCCAGATCCAAAGTCTTGACAAGGAAACCCCCTCGCTCCATCATGGAAGAGTCGTCGACGAGCAGAGTCGGCAACTGGCCATTCAGATGGTCGAGAATGTCCTCGAGGACACTTTGGAAGACGTCAGCTTCAGTCGCGAAACGGACATTTTGGACGACGAAGACGAACTCAAATACGACCTTTGCAAACACATTTCCTCTCAACTCGAATCCTCCCAACCTCAAGAGAAAGGGTCATCAGAAATGTCGACAACCATCCTCCAGCAACAATCCCTACACGAACACATTTACGAAAATTTACCAAAATCTAAACAAGCTGGGGAAATGCAACAAAAAACGGATTCTTCTGGCGAGGAAAAGTTAAAACAGTTTGGAGAAGAAAACGTAAAACTAGGACAAGAAACCCGAAAATTATCTCTGGAGGAAAAAACAAAACTAATTCAAGATGGACAAAGAAAAGTATCCGAGGAAGGAAAGAAATTATCTCAAGAGGAAAAACTAGTTGGAAATGATTCAAACAAATCAAAAGAGAAAATCAATCAAGACAGAAAATTATCTTTGGAAGACAGCAAGTTTGGAAAGCAGCTGGGAGATCAAGATTTTAAGGCCAAACCTCTGGGGGACGGAAACTCGAGACCAGGCGGAGAGGACAAAAGGAAATTGCAAGATACTTCCAAACAAGCCGCAGGCGAAAAACGAAAATTATCTGCGGAAGGAAGAAAGCTATCAGTTGAGGATGAGAGAGAATTAAAAACGTCTGGACATGAAATAAGCCAACAAGTAGAAGAATCTAAAGTAACAAGACAAGTCTCTGACGGAAACGCCCAACAAATTTCCGTAGAAAAAGCAAAACAAGGCGGAAGGGACGAACAGATAAAACTGATTGACAGGATGTTGTCTGAAGAGGAAAACAAAGCAGTTTCTGCGGATGAAAAACTTGAGCAATCAGGCAGTAAACCAAAACAATCTTCCGATGCAAATTCCAAAGTATCTTTGGACGAAAACTTTGCATTTGGTGATAATAAAACTAAGCAAGTTAAAAATCAAGATACAAAATTATTTTCAGACGGACAACGCAAGTTGCCTGTGGGCGACAAAAGAAAATCATTAATTGACGAAGAAAGTAAACAATCTGTAGACGAAAAGTCAAAACTGGCTGAAAATAAAGACATAATGCTCCTTGGTTCTGGCGACAAGAAAGAAAGTGCAACTCTCTCGAAAACAAAGGTGGACGACGTGAATAAAAGAGAAAAGGATACAGATCAAGTTAAAGCAGACACAAAAGATAAAGGAATAAATAAAGTTGACGAAAAAGAAGAAATGGTAAAGCAAAAAATTACTGAAAAAACAGAAATTCAAGATCCAAATAAGGAAACGGGTAGAAACGAATTGGATGGCAAACCCAAACTAGATGATTCAATAGTGAAACAGCAAGCGACTGAAATGACAAAAACAGCATTGGAAGATGAGATAAAAGCAGTAGAGGAAAAACATAAAAGCAAAGCTGATACAAAATCAAAAGCTGGGGCGGAAGAAAAGGCCAACAAAAATTTAGAAGGTATGAATAAGTCTGAGGAAACCACAAAAACAGCTCAAGACCTAAAAGCCAGACTTGAGATCGCGGAAAAAGCTAAAAACGAAGGTGAAGAGTATGTCAAAAACGAAAACAAGGTCAAGAAAGAAGCTGCAGTAAATGCTAAAAAGGAAGCTGAAGATAAAGCCAAAGAAGACAGTGAAGAAAAAGGTAAAAATGAAAAGAAAGCCAAAAAGGAAAATGAAAAAGCAAATAAAGATGGTGAAGAAAAGGCCAAAAACAATGATGAAGTAAAAGATAAAAAAGGTGAGATAAAGGCTAAAAACGAAAACGAGGAAAAAGTTAAAAAGGAAGCTGAAGTAAAAGCTATACAGCAATTCGAAGTGAAAGATAAACAGGAGACCGAAGTGAAAGCTAAACAGGAGTTTGAAGTAAAAGTTAAGCAGGAAACCGAAGTAAAAGTTAAGCAGGAAACCGAAGTGAAAGCTAAACAGGAAACCGTAGTGAAAGCTAAAAAAGAAAGTGATGAAAAGGATAAAAAGGACGCTGAAATAAAAGCCAAAAACGAAGCTCCAGAAAAAGCTAAAAAGGAACCCGATGAAAAAACAAAAAAGGTAACTGAAGTAAAAGCCAAAAAAGAAGCTGAAGAAAAAGATAACAAAGAAACTGAAGAGAAAACTAAAAAAGAAACTGAAGAAAAGGCTAAAAAGGAAGCTGAAGTGAAAGCTAAAAATGAAGCAGAAAAAACTAAAAATGAAGCTGAAGAAAACGCTAAAAAAGAAGTTGGGGACAAGGCCAAAAAGGAAGCTGAGGAGAATGTCAAAAAGGCAGCTGAAGTGAAAGCTAAAAATGAAGCAGAAATAACTGAAAAGGAAGCTATAGAAAAGGCCAAAATGGAAGCTGAAGAGAAGACTAAAAAGGAAGCTGAATTGAAAACTAAAAAGGAAGCTGAGGAGAAAATTAAAAAGGAAAATGAGGAGAAAATTAAAAAGGAAGCTGAGGAGAAAAATAAAAAGGAAGCTGAGGAGAAAATTAAAAAGGAAGCTGAGGAGAAAATTAAAAAGGAAGCTGAGGAGAAAGCTAAAATAGAAGCTGAGGAGAAAGCTAAAAAAGAAGCTGAGGAGAAAGCCAAAATAGAAGCTGCGGCAACAGCTAAAAAGGAAGCTGAATTAAAAACGAAAAAGGAAGCTGAAGAGAAAGCTAAAAAGGAAGCTGAGGAGAAAGCTAAAAAAGAAGCTGAGGAGAAAGCCAAAATAGAAGCTGAGGCAACTGCTAAACAGGAAGCTGAATTAAGAACGAAAAAGGAAGCTGAAGAGAAAGCTAAAAAGGAAATTGAAGAGAAGGCTAAAAAGGAAGCTGAAGAAAAAGCTAAAAAGGAAGCTAAAGAAAACGCTAAAAAGGAGGCTGAAGAGAAGACTAAAAAGGAAGCTGAAGAGAAGACTAAAAAGGAAGCTGAAGTGAAAGATAAAGAGGAAGCTGAAGAGAAAGCTAAAAAGGAATTTGAGGAGAAGGCCAAAAAAGAAGCTGAGGCAAAGGCTAAAAAGGAAGCTGGAGAGAAGGCTAAAAAGGAAGTTGAAGAAAAGGCTAAAAAGGAAGCTGAGGCAAAAGCTAAAAAGGAAGCTGAGGCAAAAGCTAAAAAGGAAGCTGAAGAAAAAACTAAAAATGAAACTGAAGAAAAGGCTAAAAAAGAAGCTGAAGAGAAGACTAAAAGGGAAGCTGAAGAGAAGACTAAAAAGGAGGCTGAGGTAAAAGCTAAAAAGGAAGCTGAAGAGAAGGCTAAAAAGGAAGCTGAAGAAAAAGCTAAAAAGGAAGCTGAAGAAAAAGCTAAAAAGGAAACTGAAGAAAAAGCTAAAAAGGAAGCTGAAGAAAAAGCTAAAAAGGAAACTGAAGAAAAAGCTAAAAAGGAAACTGAAGAGAAGACTAAAAAGGAATTTGAGGAAAAGGTCAACAAAGAAGCTGAGGCAAAAGCTAAAAAGGAAGCTGAAGAAAAGGCTAAAAAGGAAGCTGAAGAAAAGGCTAAAAAGGAAGCTGAAGAAAAAGCCAAAAAGGAAGCTGATACAAAATCCAAAAAGGAGGCTGAGGAGAAACTCAAAAAGGAAGCTGAGGTGAAAGCTAAAAAGGAAGCTGAAGTGAAAGCTAAAAAGGAAGCTGAAGAGAAGGTCAAAAAGGAAGCTGAAAAAAAGGCTAAAAAGGAAGCTGAGGAGAAGGCTAAAAAGGAAACTGAGGAGAAGGCTAAAAAGGAAGCTGAGGAGAAGGCTAAAAAGGAAATTGAAGCAAATGCTAAAAAGGAAGCTGAAGAGATGGCTAAAAAAGAAGTTGAGGCAAAGGCTAAAAAGGAAGCTGATGAAAAGGCTAAAAAGGAAGCTGATGAAAAGGCTAAAAAGGAAGCTGATGAAAAGGCTAAAAAGGAAGCTGATGAAAAGGCTAAAAAGGAAGCTGATGAAAAGGCTAAAAAGGAAGCTGATGAAAAGGCTAAAAAGGAAGCTGATGAAAAGGCTAAAAAGGAAGCTGATGAAAAGGCTAAAAAGGAAGCTGATGAAAAGGCTAAAAAGGAAGCTGATGAAAAGGCTAAAAAGGAAGCTGATGAAAAGGCTAAAAAGGAAGCTGATGAAAAGGCTAAAAAGGAAGCTGATGAAAAGGCTAAAAAGGAAGCTGGTGACAAGGCTAAAAAGGAAGCTAATGAAAAGGCTAAAAAGGAAGCTGAAGAGAAAGCTAAAAAGGAAGTTGAGGCAAAGGCTAAAAAGGAAGCTGAGGAGAAGGCTAAAAAAGAAGCTGAAGAGAAAGCTAAAAAGGAAGCTGAAGAGAAAGCCAAAAAGGTAGCTGAAGAGAAAGCTAAAAAGGAAGCTGAAGAGAAAGCTAAAAAGGAAGCAGAAGAGAAAGCTAAAAAAGAAGCTGAGGAGAAAGCTAAAAAGGAAGCTGAGGAGAGAGTTAAAAAGGAATCTGAAGGAAAGGGTAAAAAGATTTCTGAAGAAAAAATCCAAAAGGGAATTGAAGAAAAAGCTAAAAAAGAAGCTGAAGTAAAAGCCAAACAGGAAACTGAAGAAAAAACCAAAAAGGAAACTGAAGAAAAAACCAAAAAGGAAACTGAAGAAAAAACCAAAAAGAAAACTGAAGAAAAACCCAAAATGGAAACTGAAGAAAAACCCAAAAAGGAAACTGAAGAAAAAACCAAAAAGGAAACTGAAGAAAAAACCAAAAGGGAAACTGAAGAAAAAACCAATAGGGAAACTGAAGAAAAAACCAAAAAAGAAGCAGAAGAGAAAGCTAAAAAGGAAGTTGAAGAAAAGTCCAAGAAGGAAGCTGAATTAAACAAGAAAACGGTAGATACAGCGAAGGAAACTGAAGTGAAACCCAAGAAGACGGCTGAAGAAAACGAGACAAACAAGGAACACCAACAGAAAATGTTAGGAAATGAGTCAGAACAGAAAGATAATAACCATGAGATGGAGACCAAATCGAATAGGAGCTCTTTAAAGGAATCTGAAAAAACAAAGCACGGTGAAAAGATTTTGTCCGAAGATATTGGCAAAGGTGGTTCTGAAAAAATGAATGCTGAAGAAGACAAGGAGAAGGTGATTAAAATAACTAAAGTCAAAAAGGTAAACAAGATCGAACTCCAAAGTTTGACAGATGAGAATCTGAAAGTGTCCGACCAAGAAAAGCCAGACGTGCTGGCCAGAATCGAAAGTATGGCAGAAAGTAAAAAGCTGAAAAAATTAAACTCGATTCCCGACGATACTTTAGAAGATTGCAAGATTGGCGAAAAAACCTCGGAAGCGCTAAAATCGGCCGAAGAAAGTAAGCAAAAAGCACAAAAGGCTAAAGAAGAAGAACAAAAGTTGAAAAAAGGGACCGACGACAAGACGAAAAAGGAGCAGGAAGAAAAGTTGAAAAAAGAAGCAGAGGAGATGAAAAGGGCAGAAGAGGAGAAACTGAAAAAGGAGAAGGAGGAAAAGAAAGAAAATGAAGAAAAGTTGAAAAGGGAAAAAGAAGAAAAGGCCAAAAAAGAAAAAGAGGAAAAACTTAAAAAAGAAAAAGAGGAAAAACTTAAGAAAGAAAAAGAAGAAAAAATAAAAAAAGAAAAAGAGGAGAAATTGAAAAAAGAGAAAGAGGAGAAACTGAAAAAAGAGAAAGAGGAGAAACTGAAAAAAGAAAAAGAGGAGAAACTGAAAAAAGAAAAAGAGGAGAAACTGAAAAAGGAGGAGAAAGCAAAGAAAGAAGCCGAAACAAATAGTAAAAAGGATGCGGAGGAAAAGGCTAAAAAAGAAGTTGAGGAGAAGGTAACAAAGGAGGTGGAAAAGGAGCCCAAGTTGGAAAAGGATGAAGCAAAGGTGAAAAGCAGTAAGGAGGAAACTTTGAAAACAGAAAAGGGAAAGAAGGAACTAGGAGAGAAACGGAAGAAAAGTCTAAGTGACGACAAGAAGAAATCCGAAAAGAGTAAATTGGACAGCAAGTCGAACGACGAGGAAAGAAAATCAAGTTCCGAGAAAACCAGTTCGGAAGAAACCGTGAAAAAATCTCCCGAGAAGGTCAAGAGTTGGGTGGAGGAACAAGTTGGTGACAAATTGGCTGATGAGGTGAAACCACAAAGTCGGGCAGTGGGTCAAGAGTCACGTGACTCAGCTCAAAAGAGGAGGGAAGAGGCCGTTGAATCTCTTGACGTCGTTACTGACCAATCCCTGGATAGGAGACAAAGACGGACCGAAGAAAAGTCAGAGGGAAAAACGACGACAGGCGCCGCAGGAGATTTTGAAGAACCCAGAAGAAGGTTCCGGAAAGGATTTTCCGAAGAATACTATCGAGACCATTCGGATGTGTACCGCAGAAGAAAGAAGGATGATGCCCGCTCCATTTCCTACGACCGTCTGGATGACACTTTCTCCAAGTACTCAATTCAGGTTACTCATCCAAGTATTCATGCCACCGACAGTTAATCACAAGTTAGCCGAAAACAGGAAAAGGCTTGAATTAATTTTGTAGGTCGGCTAACTTGTTGCACACTTTCTTGACTTTTTTAAACAAAATGTATTTTACAGGCGCTACAGCATCTGGACAGCCTTGGTTATTCTTCCCGGAGTTTGCGACGCGAAGACTCGTCATCGTTAGCAGGACTGGAAGATCTTCCAAAGGACAAATACCTTCCATTGGCCCCTCCCCGCAGACGCTACCGTAATTACAACGACTCTTTTGTAGAGACGAGCCGTTTTGACGACAGGTTTGACAAGAGCAAGTCGGCGTCGTCGGCGAGTCTCCTCAACTTTCAACCTCTGACTTCTGTCGGCTACTCTTACTTCTCAACCAACGTAATACAAAAATATGAAAATAATAGTGTATTATAATATTAACGGAATTTCATTGCAACAGATTTTGCCCAGTTCGAGAGACAGTCAGAAAAGACCTCGTTTTTCGATGAAACTGCAAGACCGGACGACGTCGTGCATGACCAAGGTGGTCAAGTTCACGGCGTCTGTGTTTGGCACTCCTCCTCCCGATATTCAATGGTACAAGAATGGACTGCCCATCTTTTCGGACGGACAGAAATACAAAATCACCAACTCGCATGGACTGGCCATTCTCGACATAAAGAATATCGACAGTTCAGATACCGGTTAATCTCTCTTTCTTTAAATTATTTTTTATGGCCCAGTTAACAGTCGTTAATCCTTTCCAAGATTATATCCAAAACCTGTTCGGGGGTAAAAAAGACAAAACTCGTAAATTAAATTCAATAACGGTTTGGGACAATCAGTTCAATCAAACTTAGAGAAACGGTCGAGTTATAAAATGGACCGGACACACAAATTGTGGGAGTGATTCAAAAATTGGTGCAACTTTAGTTGTCCACATGAGTAATGAGATAGGGTTATTTATTCGCTAGGTCATGTCAAGGTTAAATCATGGAGGTAAAAGGTCATTTGAATAATAATATGTCATGTAACGTTTCAAAGACTGTTTTACATTAATAATATTTAATAAATAATTTAGGAGAGTACACTTGCTTTGCCAGAAACTTCCACGGGAAAACTGCGAGTTCGGCTATCCTCAAAGTGGAGGGCGGGAGCAACGTCAAGGAAAAGGACTTTTCTCCAGTCACCTTCACCGGTATCACAGGTAAGTTAAAAATAAATTATTTTCGTGTTCCCAATCTCAGGATTTTCGGATTAAAATGTCATGACATTTCAGATTACGTGGAGGACGGAATTTTAATGATTGAAGCCAAATGCGAGTCGACGCCACGACCGAAGATCATGTGGCTGAAGAACGGAACTGTAACACTTTTAAGTTTATATTCTTAATTAATAATAATTGGTTATATAATTGGTTTTCGGTGCTAGGAGTTGCTGTCGTTCGCACAGTCGAGCTGCGGACGTTTCTCTTCCGACATGACTATTGATGGTCGTTGCAGACTGTTTGTCAAGAATCCCCGAGAAAGTGATTCTGGCATATACACCTGCATCGCCAAGAATGAAAACTCCCTCAGACACTTTTTCTCGGATGAAACCTCCACTTCCGTCTCCATCAAAGGTTTTAAATATTTATTATTAAATTATCAAGGCACGGAACTTTGAACTATGGGCTTCTTTTATCCGTTTCAAAACCTTGTCAACAGATTGTAAAATATTATGAGTATTTTTTATACGGGGAGAAACTGCAAAGCAGGCAGCGCATTGCCCGAAGGGCAATGTGTGGTTTCACCACTAGTATGCGTTTGTCACGTTGGCTAAAAATTTTGAAGAGAGATTGCTCGTAAACTAGTAATTTCTGTGAAATAATGCAAGATACCGAAGACGTAAAGCATTCCTCTGCGGGGTGTGCGTTAATTCGAATCAACTGTGCGGGTTCAACTTTAGCCGTAGGAACCGGAAGAATGAATTTTGAAATTGTTTGGTATCTCCTTGGCGACTTGGTGCAATGCATCATAGTCATTTATTCAATTGGTTACTGGATGGATTGTATGGAATAGGAATACATATTGTAACTTTCCATTTCCTAATTCAATCTCCGTAGATACGGAGTACTGAGCACTGAATTGGCATATTGGCAGGCACAAGCTCCTTGGCAGGCACCATCTCAATAATGATAATAATGTCGGATTTAAAGATGCATTATTCCTGTTACGTAGTATTCCCATTCTCAATAATCCCAGTCACATTCACATCCCAATGCAAATATGGAGTACCAAGAACAATTCCAGGGATGGAAAATATGTTAGGCTTGAGGGCGCTGACAGGGGTTGAAAAAAATTTAGAATAAGGAAAATTTCAGGGATGGAAAAAATTAGCATTGAGTGCGGTTCCAGGCATAGAAAATGACAAATTGAGATAGGCATGCATATCCGTAATGCTCATTACTACTATACTTATACAAACCTTTACGCTTTACTGGCTCGTGTTTAACTAACTAAAAGAATACGAAATATTCATCACCCCTCAAGCGGGGGTTTGGGGGCGGCAGCCCCCAATAAAAAATAAAATTATCTTATTACATACATAATATATTATTAATAATTTTGCGAAAAAATCAAAGTTTTAGAGATGTCGCTCAAATAACATAATATTTATGATTTTTTCATAGATTTAAAATTGACATTATAAACCAGGAAGGGATGAACAATATTTAGGAAATGGGGACATGTTGATTAGAAGTTTACTCGAACATGGTACATTACATTACTTTTCCAATATTTACAAGAATTTGCGAAGACTGCGAATAATGTTTTACTTGTAACTTGTTTTTATTTTTAATTTCATACCTATATAAAATACGGTACCTATATAAATAATTTCGAAATATTCCTAATTTGGTTAGTTCGTAGTTATAATATGATAGTTACCTGTAACCATATATATCCAGAAAAACAATAAAATAAAATTACAGGTGAAAAACCTGGAGAAATATACGGGGAGAAGGCCAAAAAAACTCGAAAACAAGATATAATTTAGATGCCAAGATATAATTACACCTCGTAATTTTAACATTTTCTTCAAAAAAATCTCCCCGTGCGTTTACAGTTAATTCCTTGCAACAACCCTAAAACTTGCCTAAGACATTAGATACACACTACAGTATATAAAGAATGTAAGTATCCATAGGAAACCAGTATCCATAGTACCCAGCCATAGTAAGCCAAGTCAATATCCAACTAGAAGGTAGTCAGTAATAGTCAGTATCAAGCAGTATCCGTAAATCCATTAGGGATAAACAGCTTGTAGTAATAATAATAACAAACTTACTCCCCATTTGAGAGTTAGTATTATAACCATAAAATAATGAAGTACAAACTGCTATGCTATGGAAACTGATTTCATATGGAAAACTATTTTCTTGACATACTGTAATATCAACTAGACTTTAAGTGCTAATAACTGCAAATATAAATTTCATGGAAATGAAGTATTGAAATAAGATGACACTGTATTTCAAGGCAAAAAACTTTTCCGTATAAAAAGCAGAAAATACTAATTTCACAGTTACTTTGTACATTGTGGCAATTTCTTCACACTGTAACATTTTTATGTTACTTTGGACATTTAGTTGACAATTATGGCGCTGTCATATCTAAATATATTTTACTGTTAAAAATTTATCATCTTAATTGTTGCTTAATTACTATGGATCCGACAATTTAACCTGGATTTTGATTTTCAGAAAACAATTTAGAGTCGTTACGTTACAATAACTGAGGGAACATGTATGCACGATTGCAAAGGTGTTCCCATAGAACACTAAATGGCAGCTTTGACCGGTTTCCCATTGTCAAAAATATTTTCCATCCCCGCTTCAGGAGTTAATTGAATAACTATTGTGTTTTTGTTCTTTAAAATGCTTTTTTTGAAGAGAGTTGCAAGTGAATTAGCGGTAAACGCACGGGGAGATTTTTTTGAAGAAAATCTTAAAATTACGAGGTGTAATTATATCTTGGCATCTAAATTATATCTTGTTTTCGAGTTTTTTTGGCCTTCTCCCCGTATATTTCTCCAGGTTTTTCACCTGTAATTTTTGTCAGCTGTAGTTTTAGCTCGCCTGAGAAAGCGAGCTTATAGAATCGCACAGTCTGTCCGTCCGTCCGTCCGTCCGTGTACACGATAACTCTTGAAGACATTGATGGATTTCAACTAAACTTGGCAAAAACATTGCCTATGGACCTGTGACAAAGCCTATTGAAAATGGGCCACATTGGTCCATAGGTTGCTGAGATGCCGCGCGCTTACTTTGTCTTCATTTTGATAGTCAAAATGAAAATGTGGCATTAAATGGACATTAAAAGTTCAAATGTGCTTCCAATGGATTGTTAGCGGGATAGTACAAAATATTAAATGCCGCTTCGACCAAATTGAAGATTTTATAACAAAGTAAAAAAAACCGGAAAATACCTATTATATGACGGAAATAATCTATTTCGCATTTATACGCAAATTGATAGTCAAATTTATATTTTTCGAATTGCTTTTCATTATGATAGTCAATATTAACCGATTTTGATTTTCTTTTGATTTTGATACTCAATATTAATCAACTTTGATTTTTTGTTTATTTTGATACTCAATATTAGTCAATTTTGATTTTCTGTTGATTTTCACAGTCAATGTTAATCTATGTTGATTTTCTGTTGATTTTAATAGTCAATATTAATCTATTTTGATTTTATTAGTCAATATTAATCTATTTTGATTTTATTAGTCAATATTAATCTATTTTGATTTTATTAGTCAATATTAATCTATTTTGATTTTATTAGTCAATATTAATCTATTTTGATTTTATTAGTCAATATTAATCTATTTTGATTTTATGCTGATTTAAATAGTCAATATTAATCTATTTTGATTTTATGTTGATTTTAATACTCGATAATAATCAATTTTGATTTTCTGTTGATTTTAATAGTCAATATTAATCTAATTTGATTTTCTGTTGATTTTAATAATCTAAATTAATCTATTTTGATTTTCTGTTGATTTTAATAGTCAATATTAATCTATTTAAATCAAAATAGATTAATATTGAACTAATTTGAATAACAATTTACTAATCAAAATAAATGTATTTCTATTATTGTTCCACCAAAAAATGTGTACACGGTCCCCTTCACTCAGGCGAGCTTCTGTTACGGCTTGCCGTAGTTTTCTTATATTGTATAGTATAGGTTTGGATTAATGACTGTAGTTATATAAACCTACGGCAAGCCGTAACAGAAGCTCGCCTGAGTGAAGGGGACCGTGTACACAGTTTTAGCAGAATAATAGAAATAGGTTTATTTTCATATCTATTGGTTAATATTGAGTATCAAAATCAAAATGTATGAATGTTGACCATCAAAGTCAACAGAAAATGAAAGCAGATTAACATTGACTATGAAAATCAACAGAAAATCAAAATAGATAATTGTTGACTATGAAAATCAACAGAAACTCAAAATAGATAATTGTTGACTATGAAAATCAACAGAAACTCAAAATAGATAATTGTTGACTATGAAAATCAACAGAAACTCAAAATAGATAATTGTTGACTATGAAAATCAACAGAAACTCAAAATAGATTAACATTGACTATGAAAATCAACAGAAAATCAAAATAGATAATTAATGACTATGAAAATCAACAGAAACTCAAAATAGATAATTGTTGACTATGAAAATCAACAGAAAATCAAAATAGATAATTGTTGACTATGAAAATCAACAGAAACTCAAAATAGATAATTGTTGACTATGAAAATCAACAGAAACTCAAAATAGATAATTGTTGACTATGAAAATCAACAGAAACTCAAAATAGATAATTGTTGACTATGAAAATCAACAGAAACTCAAAATAGATAATTGTTGACTATGAAAATCAACAGAAACTCAAAATAGATAATTGTTGACTATGAAAATCAACAGAAACTCAAAATAGATAATTGTTGACTATGAAAATCAACAGATACTCAAAATAGATTAACATTGACTATGAAAATCAACAGAAAATCAAAATAGATAATTGTTGACTATGAAAATCAACAGAAACTCAAAATAGATAATTGTTGACTATGAAAATCAACAGAAACTCAAAATAGATAATTGTTGACTATGAAAATCAACAGAAACTCAAAATAGATAATTGTTGACTATGAAAATCAACAGAAACTCAAAATAGATAATTGTTGACTATGAAAATCAACAGAAACTCAAAATAGATAATTGTTGACTATGAAAATCAACAGAAACTCAAAATTGATAATTGTTGACTATGAAAATCAACAGAAACTCAAAATAGATAATTGTTGACTATGAAAATCAACAGATACTCAAAATAGATTAAGATTGACAATGAAAATCAAAATAGGTAGTTGCTGACTTTGAAAATTAACAGAAAATCAAAATAGGTAGTTGCTGACTTTGAAAATTAACATAAAATCAAAATAGGTAATTGCTGACTATGAAAATCAACAGAAAATCAAAATTGATTAATGTTGGCTATCATAATGAAAAGACATTCGAAAAATATAAATTTAACTATCTATTGGCATATAAATGCGAAATAGATTTATTTCCGTTCTATAATTGGTATTTTCCAGTTTTATTTGCTTTATTATAAAATCTTAAATTTGGTCGAAGCGGCATTTAATATTTCGTACTATCCCGCTAACAATCCATTGGAAGCACATTTGAACTTTTAATGTCCATTTAATGTCACATTTTCATTTTGACTATCAAAATGAAGACAAAGTGCGCGCGCGTCATCTCAGCAACCTGTGGACCAATGTGGCCCATTTTCAATAGGCTTTGTCACAGGTCCATAGGCAATGTTTTTGCAAAGTTTAGTTGAAATCCATCAATGTCTTCAAAAGTTATCGTGTAAACGGACGGACGCACGCACGGACGGACGCACGCACGGACGGACGGACTGTGCGATTCTATAAGCTGCCTTATCAGGCGAGCTAAAAAACCCTTAAACCCAAAAAACCCTAAAAAACCCGGGTTTTTCGATACCTTGAGTTCTACTAATATATACTATGCGATACTCCCTTACACTAATTATCTCATTGTCCCCACCTAGTATCTAGTGGATATGGTGCCATTGAGATTTAAGACATCTTGATAACGAAATCATAACTTTCATACTACTATTTCTCCCCACCTAAAAGAATATTTCCTCCAAAATATCTGCAAAGAAAAGAATTAATTGAGTGTAGTAAAATTTTAAATAACTAAGCATACTTGATTTTTCATGGTTTATCTTGGTTTTATAAGCTTTTCTTTAGGATACGTTATTTCTACTATAACTATCCCATTATTATAAGATATAAGAATATTGCTAATTGAAAACCAATTTTCACATTTCACAATGCTAAAACGATTCAAAAGCAATTTCAACCGGGAGACTAGGGCATAAATATTTATTTAATTACGCCATATTTTAATTATCCAGAAACTTTAATTTTCCTTGTTTTCTAGTTTTCCTCGCGTCTCCCTATGAGTTTTAGCTCGCCTGAATAAGGCAGCTTATAGAATCGCACAGTCCGTCCGTCCGTTCGTCCGTTAGTGAACACGATAACTTTCGAACACATTAATAGATTTTGACCAAACTTGGCGAAAACAATGCCTATAGACCACTGACAACCCCTATTGAAAATAGGCCACAGTGGTCTACTGGTTACCAAGATACCGCGCGCTGACTTTGTCTTAATTTTGATAGTAAAAATAGAAAATGGGCATTAAAAATTTCAATTGCGTTTCCTATAAATTGTTCCTATAATAGTATAAAATATTTCATACCGCTTCTAACGGCCTTTAGATTTCATAGTAAAGCAACTATAACCGATTTTCATTTCCTTTTAATTTTGATAGTTATTATTAATCAATTTTGATTTTCTTTTAACTTTGATAGTTAACATTAATCAATTTTGATTTTCTGTTGATTTTAGTAGTCAACATTAATCTAATTTGATTTTCATGTGATTTTAATAATCACATTTACTCTATTTTGATTGTCTGTTGATTTTAATAGTCAACATTAATCAATTTTAATTTTATGTTGATTTTCATTGTCAACATTAATCAATTTTGATTTTATGTTGATTTTCATAGTCAACATTAATCATTTTTGATTTAATGCTGATTTTCATAGTCAACATTAATCAATTTTAATTTTATGTTGATTTTTATAGTCAACATTAATCAATTTTGATTTAATGCTGATTTTCATAGTCAACATAAATCAAATTTGATTTTATGTTGATTTTCATAGTCAACATAAATCAATTTTGATTTAATGCTGATTTTCATAGTCAACATAAAACAAATTTGATTTTATGTTGATTTTCATAGTCAACATTAACCAATTTTGAACTTATGTCGATTTTGATAGTCAACATTAATCTATTTTGATTTTCTTTTGAATATGATACTCAAAATTAATAAATTTTGATTTTCTTTTGATTTTGATAATCAATATTAATTAATTTCGCTATTCGATGATGTTGATAGTCAAAATCATTCTATTTTTATCTTTTGTTGGTTTTAATTTTGGATTATGAATTATATTAGCCTAATTTGAATTAGTGTTCACTTTATTAATCAAAATCATAATTATTTCCACAATTGATTAACAAAAATGTGCACACTGTCCCCATTACTCAGGCGAGCTTTTAGCTCGCCTGATAAAGCGAGCTTATTACGGCTTGCTGTAGGTTTTAGCTCGCCAGACGAGCTATATAGAGCCACACAGTCTGTCCGTCCGCGCGATGAAACTACACCAAATTTGTCCCCACGATAACCCCCGAAGGAATTGACGGAATTTGACCAAACTTGGCAAAAACGTTGACTATGGGCTTGTGACGATCCCTATTGATTGTGGACAAAATATGTCTAACGGTTCGCAAATAACAGCCGAAAAAATATGTTATTTAATCTTCGGTGTTACTGTTGATTGCCATAATGCCGCTTTTATTAAAAATTTGTTGAAATATTTGTAATGGTTGTAAAACACAGACCAAAATAAATCTGTATGCTTGTCAAACATGAATTTCTGCTCTTATATAATTTTAACTTGGATTAATATAGTATTAATTGCCAAATTATTGGTTAACATATTCAACCTACAAATTGTCCATTTTATTCTGCTTGCTTTTAATAGTTAATTTTATAGCCGCAATAAACGTTTCTACTTAAAACTGATCCTGTTAGTGGAAATTAAAAATGGCAATAAAAACATTTGTGTGTTTCTAAATTAGACTTTTTTCAATAGTAATAAGAACAATAATGCGATTTTTTGTTTGTTAAAACTGCTTCCAGCTGTCGAAAAACGAGGGTACAAAAGATTAGATTGAAAATTTAGATGTGCTTTTGTTTAACAAAGCATGACGATCTCATTTGGTAGACAATATTAATCCATTATTGTACATAGGCGTTTTAGCTCGCCTCAATAAGGAATTTTGATAGTCAACATTAATCAATTTTGATTTTCTGTTGATTTTGAAAGTCAACATTAATCAACTTTGATTTTCTGTTGATTTTGATAGTCAATATTAATCAATTTTGATTTTCTGTTGACAATCAAAATCAACATTAATTTTTTTATTTTCTGTCGATTTTTATAATCAACGTTTATCTGCTTTGATTTTCCATTTTTCTGATGGTCAACATTCATCTATTTTGATACTCAATGTTAATCAATAAATATCAAAATAAACCTATTTCTATTATTCTACCAAAGATGTGGACACGGTCCCCTTTTCTCAGGCGAGCTTCTATTACGGCTTGCTGTAGGTTTTAATTTTTTAATTTGTTATTTTTAATTTTGATTTTCTGTTGATTTTTATACTCGAAATTAATCAATTTTGATTTTATGTTGATTTTAATACTCGATAATAATCAATTTGGATTTTATGTTGATTTTAATAGTCGAAATTAATCAATTTTGATTTTATGTTGATTTTAAAACTCGATAATAATCAATTTTGATTTTATGTTGATTTTAATAGTCGAAATTAATCAATTTTGATTTTATGTTGATTTTAATACTCGATGATAATAAATTTTGATTTTCTGTTGATTTTAATAGTCAATATTAATCTATTTTGATTTTCTGTTGATTTTAATACTCGATAATAATCAATTTTGATTTTGTGTTGATTTTAATAGTCGAAATTAATCAATTTTGATTTTATGTTGATATTAAAACTTATGTAAATTTTATATCTCAATAATGATATAATGTCGGATTTAAAGATGCATTGTTACGCAGTATTACCATCTCATTGCCAATAATCCCAGTTCGGAATACGGAGTACTGATAACATTTCCAGGGTTGGAAAATATATTAGGCTTAAGGGAACTAACAGGGATTGTAAAAAATAAACAATGAGGAAATTTCCAGGGATGGAAAAAAATTAGCATTGAGTGCGATTCCAGGCATAGAAAGTGACAAATTGTGATAGGCATGCATATCCGTAATGCTCATTACAACTATACTCAAGATGCCTCCATTACAAGGTGAAGACATAGAGGGATATTCCCCGGGTTTGCACCCAATTTGAATTCTACCTATACTGCCACAGAGACGTAAACACCCAAGCCGAAAGTAACCATGGTTATTTGGTTTGGGTGCCTACCTCTCTGTGGTAGAAAGTAAATACGGATTGGGTGGAAAAATCCGGGAAACCCTATGACTAAACCCCCTCTATGTCTTCACCTTGTAATGGAGTTGTGTTGACGATAACGTTAAAAGCTGGCAATCTTGCACCCTGGGCAGTGGATTTCGTTAGGGGATGATGATGCGTTGCTACAAGATGACTGACTGGAGTCTAGCTATTGTGTAATTTTAAAATGTGAACTGTGTATTTTAATAAATATGTAAAATGGACTCAGAATTTCCTTATACACTATTTATTACTAGTTAAAGACAATCACACAATTTAATTCCAAAAAAAATGGTCCAGAATGACCGAAAATGCCGTTCAAAAACGAAAAAGGATAGAGGAGCACAAAAAGAGTAGTTGCTTGCTGGAGCAGGAACGGCACAAATAATGGGGGAACAGAGAACAAATTGGAATTGAGTAGAAATAATGCTTAGACTAAGAGATTAACGGCTAGAACTTATTTCCTATTGGTTAAAAGTACAATAATCTAGCCTATTGCAATGCCTACAGTTAGATACGACTAAATACAGACATATTTTGACAAAAGCACAATAGATGGCTTACAATGTACTGTAGACATTCGCAGGCCTACACACTAGAACAGACATAGATGAATACCATTACTACTCACCTACTTACTAACCAAATACCACGTGCTCAGTAATTTACTGAGCACGTGTCGTTGGTCAGTAAAATGCTAAACACGATTGAAAAGACATACATTGTGGATATGCTGAATACATGTTACATGAAACATGGCTCCAACATTTCCGCCCACCTTGAAAACGACGGGTTTCAACATACAACAATATTGAATAACAAATAGAAGTTAACATTTCAAGAATAAATGAACAAACATGAATAGAATTAAATTAGCTTAATTTTACACAAAACAAAGGTAGATTATTGTTTCACTGGTAATACGCAAATTTTGGCAATTGGTCGTTGAACATTACCAGTAGCAGTCTTGACATTCACTACCCGCACGATGTCATCTTTTCCTGGAAACACTGAGACGATTCTTCCCATGTTCCAATCCATCGGGGGCTTCCTGTCGTCCTTGATTAACACTAGGTCTCCGACCTTTATGTTTTCCTTAGCCTTTACGTATTCCACTTCTGACGTTGTTGTAGTTGGGTGACATACTCGTTCGACCATCTGCTCCAAAAATGCTGAAAGACTTTCTTCGTCTTCTCCCAGCGAGTGAGACGGTTCTCCGAGATTTCGGTGTAGTCAGGTTGAGGTATTGCAGTTAGAGTGTCACCAACCAAAAAATGTCCAGGAGTGAGAGCAGACAAATCCGCAGGATCGCTTGAGATTGGAGTGAGAGGACGAGAGTTGAGACAAGCTTCAATCTGCGCCAAGACTGTAGTCATCTCCTCCAAACTGAAAATAGTAGTCCCCATGACTCTCTTGAGGTGATATTTTGCAGACTTCACCCCAGCTTCCCACAAACCTCCGAAATGAGGGGCTGCAGGCGGATTAAATTGAAAGTTGATTCTCTGCTCGGTCGCAAAGTTTTTGCATCGATTTTGATTAATAGCTGACTTGAGCAGCTTCTTCAGTTCAGTGTTGGCACCTACAAAATTAGTGCCGCAGTCGGAGTATATGTCTGCGCATTTACCTCTTCGAGAAACGAAACGTTGAAGTGCAGCGATGAAAGCTTCAGTAGAAAGTTCCGTGGCTAATTCCAAGTGAATTGCACGAGTCGCAAAGCATACGAAGAGACAGATGTATCCCTTGAAAGTCTTCTGGCCTCTTCCTTTGATTGCTACAAGAGTGAATGGGCCAGCGAAATCCAAACCACTTCTGCTGAACGGACGAGACTGTTGTACTCTTGCAGATGGGAGGTCACCCATGAGTTGTTGAGCCGTTTGAGCCCGATGACGACAGCAAACGACGCAGTTGCGAGTATGGAGACGAACGACATCTCGACCGCCCATAATCCAGAATTTCTCTTGAAGAATTGCAAGTAGCAGTTGAGGACCAGCATGAACATTAACGATGTGATAGTATGATACTATCAAGTTGGTTAATTCACATTTCTTCGGTAGCAGCATTGGATACTTCTTGTATGAATGAAGATCCGAATTCTTCAGCCGGCCGCCCACCCTGATTATCCCTTTCCCGTCAAGAAATGGAGATAAACACAAAATTTTGCTTGAAGTAGGTAGGTCTTTTCCACTCTGAAGAGCAAGCAACTCCTTAGAGAAATGTTCTAATTGCATCTGCGTAATCCATTTCGGTTACAGAGATGAACTTCGGGAAGATTAGACGTTCAGATTTTCGTGTTAGTCGTAACTGTCTAAAAAATCTGAAGCAGTAAGAAGTCACTCTGAGTAGCTTGGGTAAGGAGGAGAATTTGCTGATAAGTGGAACACTCGACTCAGCAACATTAACAACAACTTGTTTCACCTTTTCCTCCTCGTTCGTTTCACAACCAATGTTGATTGCCTTTGGGACGCTTCGAGCACTGAGCCAGCGGGGGCTCGTCCACCACAAAGTTGACTCGGTGAAATTCCTCTTGAGGCCGAGTCGGCAGGATTCTCTTCTCCCTTGACATGGTGCCATTTGTCATACGGAATGACACCTTGAATTTCCGATACTCGATTGGCCACGAATGTCTTCCACCGCTGAGGTGATGAGGCCAACCAAGCGAGTACAGTAGTAGAGTCTGTCCAGCCATGGATTTCGTCGATCTTTAGATCCAAAGAGTCTTGCACCCAATCCATGAGCCTAGCCAGTAGAACGGCACCACACAGTTCCAGTCGAGGGAGAGATTGCTGTTTGATTGGTGCTACTTTCGTTTTAGCAGCAACTAATTTCACTGTAGTTGTATTGTTAGTAACTGACCGGATGTAGATCACTGCGGCGTAGGCTTTCTCTGATGCGTCGCAGAATCCATGAAGAGAAAGTTGAGCATCGTCGCGGCTAGTTGCATCAGAGTGAAGGAGAAATCTATCAATCTTGATATCTTGAATACCAGGTAAATTAAAGACGTAATCCTTCCACAGAAATTGTAGTTTGTCTGGGAGTGTGTCGTCCCAGTCAACAGAATCCTTCCAAAGTTCTTGAAGGAGCAGCTTTCCCCGTATAGTCACTGGAGAAAGAAATCCAAGAGGATCAAAAATCTTCGCATTTTCGGAGGCGATGATCCTTTTTGTGATATTTCCAGTGCGCTGAGGTAGAGTAACTTGAAAAGAGAAAGTGTCCGACGCCGGGCTCCAGCGCAGACCAAGAGTTTTTACCGTCTCATCCACGTCAATGCTGAGAGGCAAATTAGTTTCACGGAGTTCTTTTGGGAGAGACTCAAGAAACTTCGTAGAGTTAGAGGACCACTTCGAGAATTGTAATTGTCCTCTTGCTGTTAAACCGATGAGCTGATCCTTCAGTTCAATAGCTTTGGTTTCACTACTTGCTCCTGACATTAAGTCATCGACATAAATGTCACGGAGCATCACTGGGCTTGCTGCAGGAAAATCCTGCTCTTCATCAATGGCTAGCTGTTGTAGACATTTAACAGCTTGATATGGAGCGGATGCAGTGCCGAAAGTGCAAGTCAGCATTCGGTAGTCGCGGATCGGTTGATCAGGAGCATCCCTCCACTCGATTCGTTGAAAGTTGGTGTCATCCGGATGGATGAGAAACTGACGGTACATCTTGACTATGTCCGCTGTTACAGTCAACAGTTATCTTGTTAGTCCGGAAACGAGTTAGTATTGTCACTAAATCCGGTTGCAGTCGTGGACCCACCATCAAGTTGTCGTTCAAGGAAACTCCAGTTGTGGTTGTGGCGGAGGCGTCGAACACGACTCTGTACTTTGTAGAAGTGCTGCTTTCCTTGATCACAACATGATGTGGCATGTAGTAGTTGTCTATGGCACTACCCTCACTATCAATTTGGTTGTTGATTTCTTGTTCAGGGACTTGCTCCATGTGACCAAGATCGAGATATTCTTTGATAACTTCGGAATATTTTTCTTTGAGTTCGGTATTGGCAAGAAATCTTCGCTCCAAATATTTCAGACGCTTGATGGCCCTTAATCGAGATTCTCCCAATGGTTTCCCGTTTTGTTTGAAAGGGAGCTTGACTCCATATCTTCCTGTGGCGACTCGAAAGTGAGACTCTTCGAAGTGCTTCTCACAGGATTCCTCTTCTTGAGTGAGTGGCAATTTCTTTGGGACCTCTTCCAGCTCCCAAAAACGATGCAATAGGGTACTCATTTCATCCTTTGCACAACACACAGTATGAAAGGTAGAAATAGATTTGTTAGTATTAGTGAGATACATGCCCATGAGTACCCATCCGAGTTCCGTCTCAATGGCAGTCGGAGCTCCTTCAGGTCCAGTAATCTTCTTCCCAGCTAGCAAATCTGGAAAGACGTCGTTACCGAGCAAAATATCCACAGATGAGGGTTCATTGTACTTCGGATCCGCGAGGGTTAGAAATTGGATGTGTGACCAATTCGAAGTATCCAGCTTGTTTTGTGGGCGCTTTCCGGTCACCTTTGGCATGACTAAAGCATCCACATCAATTTTGAATTGTTTCGTATTTGAAAATAAACGAAAACTCACTAAATGTTTGGCAGTCCCCACACTCACTTCCCCAGCGCCAGTGATGGGCAAATTAATGTGGTTCTTCTTGAGACCCAAACGTTGCACACAATGCTCAGAAATTATGCTTGCATCTGAACCACTGTCCAAAAGAGCACGACATAATTGAAATTGTCCATACGAATCACGAATCTTGATTAAAGCCGTCCCCAGAAGCACATCCGAGATTGACTTTTCCTTGTTTGCATGTAGGTTAGTGGCTAAGTTGGTTGTGGCATTCGCTTGATTTGCATTTGAGGATTGTTGTTGAGGTTGAACTGAGGGCTGAGTGCTCTCCTGCTTCGGCTGATGAATGTACGTGTGATGTCTGAAATCACATTTCTGACAGTGCTTGTCACTTTTACAGTCCTGTGTTTTATGACCTTTCTGTAAACAATTAAAACAAAGGAACAGTTTCTTCACTTGTATTATTCTCTCAGAAATAGAGAGAGCAAGAAACACTTCACACTTGTATATGAAATGATCGTTACTACACACAACACAACATTTGTTTTTTGTTTCACCAAAATTCACAGATTTCGAATTTGAGCTCTTTTGATAACTTGATTTCTGCTCCGCTGGCTTCGTAGACTTGTTCTTCGAGACACCGGCAGCAGCTGTCACTTTCACCTGTTGATTGATGAATTCGATGAATTGTTTGAATGTTGGGAGCACCCCTGGAGTGATTTTTCCTTCCCATTGCAGCTTAGATTCTGTATCTAACTTCTTCTGAATTATGTAAATAATTAGTAACTCACATACTTGCGCCATCGGAATTTTCTGAATCTGGAATGACCTGACGCATTCCGAGGTTGTGTCTGCCAACCGTTGCAGAGTGGCAGGGTTTTCTTGCTGAATTGCGGGTTGAGAAATGAGACGGTCGAAAGTGGCCTTGATGAGCTCTCGTTTGTCATCGTAGCGCTCCTTAAGAATGTTCATTGCTTCAGTGTAGTTCGCATTAGTAATTTGCAGACCATCAATGAGGGTTGAGGGTTCTCCAGAGACGAGGCCCTTAAGGTACTGCAACTTTTGCGAATCCGACAGTTTGTTGTTGCTGTGAACTGATGCCATGTACAAGTCGTAGAATGACATCCACTTCATCAAATCCCCATCAAACTTAGGGATTTCCAACTTCGGCAACCGGATGTCAGAACTTCCGGTTCCAGCGCTGCTAGTAGTTGTTGATGTAGAAGGAGTTGGAAACGTAGCTAGAATAGTCTGCAGACTTACTTTGATTGCGATCAAAATCTTGCCTTGAGCGTCAAAAATTCCATGATGAGTAGTAATTTCAGCATCTGAACTACACTTTTCAATGATATCGTCACATATCTTTTCGTTTGCTTCAACATACTTCTTGACTTGATCCATATGATGGGTCGCGTTGAGCTGGTCAAGAGGGGTGTTTGGATGATCATCAACGATCTGCTTCAGAGCGTCGATCTTCTGAATGAGGAGTGTACGTTTATTCAAGGTAGGTAGATGATAGACGACAGATTCGACTATTGCACAGATAACTGATGGTTTGCTGGCCAAAGTTGACACGTTGCTGATATCCAAAGATCCTCACAAGCACAAGATTGTTCAAATTCAATTACCGATTGACATTAATTCGGCGGACGAAGGACCAAATGTTGACGAGTGACCGTTAAAAGCTGGCAATCTTGCACCCTGGGCAGTGAATTTCGTTAGGGGATGATGATGCGTTGCTACAAGATGACTGACTGGAGTCTAGCTATTGTGTAATTTTAAAATGTGAACTGTGTATTTTAATAAATATGTAAAATGGACTCAGAATTTCCTTATACACTATTTATTACTAGTTAAAGACAATCACACAATTTAATTCCAAAAAAAATGGTCCAGAATAACCGAAAATGCCGTTCAAAAACGAAAAAGGATAGAGGAGCACAAAAAGAGTAGTTGCTTGCTGGAGCAGGAACGGCACAAATAATGGGGGAACAGAGAACAAATTGGAATTGAGTAGAAATAATGCTTAGACTAAGAGATTAACGGCTAGAACTTATTTCCTATTGGTTAAAAGTACAATAATCTAGCCTATTGCAATGCCTACAGTTAGATACGACTAAATACAGACATATTTTGACAAAAGCACAATAGATGGCTTACAATGTACTGTAGACATTCGCAGGCCTACACACTAGAACAGACATAGATGAATACCATTACTACTCACCTACTTACTAACCAAATACCACGTGCTCAGTAATTTACTGAGCACGTGTCGTTGGTCAGTAAAATGCTAAACACGATTGAAAAGACAAATACATTGTGGATATGCTGAATACATGTTACATGAAACATGGCTTCAACAAGTTGATATTAAACAATTGCGTTACTATAGAGTGACAAATTCGAGGCATCTTGACTATACTAATACAAACATTTACATTTCTTGTTTTACTAACTTCAAGGATATCAACTATTTATCTGCCTTCAAGCGGGGGTTTGGGGGAGGCAGCCCTCCCAAAAAACAATATAAATACATATAGAATATATTAATAATTTTGCGAATAAAATAGCATATTATATATCATTTTTCCATAGATGTAACATTTAAAGTATAACCTAGGTACATAGATTAAACTATCACAAGCAGAAAAAGCATTGTTTTTTCTACTTAAGATGTCTAGCTACTGCTTAGTAAAAGGGGTCCAGTTTGAGTTGAGCTGAAACTGAGCTGATTGAATGTTCATTTTAGAGTGGGAGGTACTAATGTTTTCGTAAAGCCAGCGACACAGAATCAGCCCGAAGACAGCGAAAGTTTAAATTGTATTACTGTAAGTATAATGAAGTTTGTTTAACCTAAATCATTACATTTTCATAACGGATATTCAATTCTCAGTTCTTTCCGCTATGATTACCAAAAAATCAGAGATTATTGAATGGAAATAAAAGAACTACTACTTATAGGCAAAGGACCTAGAATACAGAAGGAAAGGCAAATAATCCTATGTAATACCAGTAATTGATGGTTTAGTCCGACCCCAAATTCAAAATCGGTCATCCAAAAATGAATTGTGGAAATTGCCGGTAATTTGAGTCCCATATGTAGAAGAGTCCTAAAATGTTTTAATAGTCACCTGGTAAAACTTTTTCAATTGCAAAAATTGGTTTAAGAATCGTAAATTGTAAAATTAAAAACACCGATATCCTTTAGATCCACATGAGTAATATAACGTCATATAGCGATGCTTTTCTCCTTTTCAGTGTATCTTAGATTTTTCCTAGTTTTGAAACGTCGTACTTGTGACATAATGATCTCCTTTAATCCAGAATGTTTCTCGAATATCGCTTCTAGTTTCTCTTCTAATGTTTTGGATTTCTTAATTAGTTTGTGTAGTTTCCATTTTGACTTTTGGCAGCTTTTTACGTTTCCGTAAAAAGTCTAACTTTGTTTTGTTTTCATAGTACAATTCTTAGTCGCTTTATTACGATGCATCAGAGCAGTATGTTGTTCTGTCATTCCACTATTGACCGTTTTCGGACTTTCTGAATCTTGAAACAACTGTTTTGGCCTGATGCTTCTACGAACCATAAATACATTTCATAAGTAATGGCTATTATTTTAGAATTATTAAAAGTTAATACTTCAGCGTGCAAACAAAATACAAAATTAATATATACATAGTTTAATACTTCAATAATGCAGGCCTGGGAGAAATATTTTCGTTATTCGCTGACTGCTGAACCAGTGGCAATGACAGGTCGGGCGACTTGCGTTTTGGATTTTAACGTAATGGCTGCACAAATATTCACCATTGGAGCCAAGTATAGATGATTTGTTGACTTGGGTTGTAAAACTCTAGATTTATAGCATAAATAAGTACTATAACTTTTGTGCTAATACACAAATTTTTTAAACCACATGCTAAAAGGTAAAAAGGTAATAGTAAAATGCTGAATATTTGTAGTATATTGAATACCTATGAAATCCATGACCTGGGACATTTCCGGGAGAATTATTTCCTGATATTGTCAGTGGTGCAGGACATCCCAAAACAGTATTTCGCATGGCCATATCGCAGGTTCTAGTTTTTACATTCGCATTTTTAATCGCAGACAAATGGTGTGGATTTATTTTTTATAGGGCAATGCTTTCTTCACCAATCGAATATTACTTTTTTGATCTTTATGAAAATGTTGGTCACAAACAACGTTAAAATTTCCAACATTTTCTGGTCTCAGCTGTAGCAATTCCAACCATTTCTGTTTCCTTTCCGGTGTTTTTGGTAATGAGTATAGACTCAAATTGGGATAATCCCCTCTACTTCTCTCACAAGCTACACATTTTTTTGTGACCTCCCATTTATATTTAAAAATTTCACTAAATTTTTTTTGGTGCGATGATGACTTGCTTGTACTATGTAACATGTGCTTGTGTTAACTCTGCGTAATATAAAAATTTCGTATTAACTACAACAGCGGTAATGGAAATCATATGGTATAGCAGCAAATCATGTGGCATGTGTTTTCACTCCTCCTACGCTCCTCCTATTCTCACATTCATCCAATAAATTGTGGTATAGGGCATCCAGTCAACACAGCTACAGGGCAAAACTGGACCCCATTTTACTACATTGTTCTGTGCATCTTATATGGATATTTTTCCATACGTTTAGTCTATGACCTAGGTATAGATAAATATTTCGGAAATGGGGACATGTTAAGGGAAGCGTATGTTGGCAACCGGCAAATTATTCTGACTATCATATTGCTTCTTAACTTTTTTTGCACCAAAAGAATCAACTCAAAAACCAAAAGAGCTACAACAAAGTTTAAATAGGGAAAAAGATGCTCCATAACCCACAGCATTCGGCTCCGAAAGAATATTTTAAACTTTTCTCTGTAGTTGCGATTAATTGCAAATTCCACACGAAAACGTTTATATCTCCAGATTGGACCAATATGTTTGAAATATTCTTTCGGAGCCTAATGCAGGGGATTGTGGACTATCTGTTTCCCTATTTAAACTTTTTTGTAGGTCTATTGGTTTTTGAGTTGATTCGGTTGCTGTAAAGGAAGTCGGATGTAATCTGTATTATATGTTCTTCATGATCTAAAAAACTGTAACTGGGGCTCAGTGAATAAACTGCCTGTACTTGCCACCTTTTTAGTCAGTCAAATATGCTGAAGCGCTCGAATATAATTATATAATCAAATTTTTATGATATTCTCCTAGTATTTGTTTTGACGGTGTCTACAGGTCTAGATGACCCGAAAGATTAAGCCAAAATCCTTTAGGTAGGGCCAAACTCTCAGTCAATGAATGACTGAGGCATGCGAATGAGGCATGACTTCTCTCTCTTCCCTACTTTATTTATATAAAACTGATTTTTCAAAAATCGATTTCAATCTTACACAAACTAGCAAAGTTTGAATATGCAAAAAAAAACAACTTGAAAACATGACAGTTGTGTTGGATTGAGTTTCCAATGTGGTGGAATGGGTTTCCAAAGTGTCGGAGTGGAAAACAGCATAACAACAGTATCAAAAATTAGTTTGTTAACAGTCGAGGACTGATTATAGACAGTGGTACCTCGTTGCCGGTAGAGCGTTGTTGACGGTAAACATTGGTGCCAATTCATCTTGTACCACTTACCACCCGCAACACCCTCATCAATGACTTTTAACACTTATCGTATAATAAATTAGTCCTACCGGTCCATATTTTACGGATATAACAAACCTAGCCTAAATGAAATAAACAAATTATAAGGGGGGATCTGGGGAAAAATGACATTCCACCAGTTTTGAATGTAATGAACCTAACCTAATAATTTTTATAGATAACTGTCGAATTTGTTTATTTCATTTAGGTTAGGTTTGTTATATACGATAAGTTTATTATATAACCAAATGAGAGTGTTGCCTTTGTTGCCGGTGGTGGTGAATTGGCAACAATGTTTACCATCAACAACGGCAACGAGGTACCGTTGCCTAAATTCAAGATTCAACCCAGTCGAGAGAAGAAAACTTAAAAATTCCTTATGGGGTTATAACACATTGGTCTACACAGTCCCAATAAGTAATATTCGGTTCGGAGATATTTAAATTCAAAGGTGATAAGTGATGAGTAGCAAGAAGAGATAGAACAAGAAAGAGCTTTACAAACTACTTTTGTGCAATAAATTGTCTATTCTGCTTCATTTAAAATTATATCCATGGATATTGTACTATATACAAAATTATCGAGTTTTCCCACTTTCAGATTCATACGCTTCCCTTAAATAGAACTCGTTGGGAATATTTACTCGAGTACATTGTAGTACGCTGTATTAGTTAATTTCCTTGCAACAACAGTAAAACTTGCCTAAAACATTCACACTATTATCGATTTAATCAACTAACTATTATCAACTAGACTGTAAGTGCTAATAACTGAAAATATTCATGGAAATATTGAAATAAGATAAGGCTAATAATTCAGAAAATACTAATTTCACAGTTTCTTTTTTGAAATAAATTATTTCATTTATTTCGTGTTTGTTTAGGAGTCCTACACGGAGTGACCAGTCAAAAGTCGCCCCTGCAGACCCAATATTCTGAATGTCAGCCACCGTCTTTCAAAAGCGTCCTTTTGGACAAATTCGTTACTGTTGGGGAAAACTTGCTCTTGTCCGCAGACATTACCGGTAATTAATTAAATTTAAATTATATTAATTATTTAAAAACAATTTGGGATTGATAGGACTGCCAACACCGTGTGTCACGTGGTACTTTAAGAATAAGCAGTTGCTCGAGTCCAAGCGGGTCAAGATGAGTTGCTGCTATAAGACATTCAGTCTCAGTGTGTCGGACATCAGGAGGGAAGAGATGGGCGAGTACGCCGTCAAAGCCAACAACCCTTACGGAAACATTGACAGCCTCTGTTTAGTCCGAGAAAGAGTTACCCCCGTTCAGGTTACTTTTATTTTTTTGTTAATCCCAACCAACGAGCTTTAACTGGTTTAGGTATCCCTTGGTTTCTCTTTGGCTGTTTTTTCATAAGGAGGGTTCAGTTAGGCACTTTGCGTGAATATCTATAAGGGACGTTTTTCGTCCCTTATCCGATTGTTGCCAATGACAACTGGTAGGATTTGTCCCTTATAGATATTCACGCAAAGTGCCTAGCTGAACCCTCCTGTTGAAACTGTTGACACTCCTTGATCCCAACAAGGTTTAGTATTTCCCATTGCACGTGTAAAAGTGCCTGAACTATGACGTCATAGTAATTCACAAATGTTTACGAAATCATCCCAGTGGCCACCATCCAGAGCAAATTATGTCGGAAAATTTATAAATGAAAATTGAAACCGAAAACCGTTTTCGAAAACATTATGCCCAACAGATTTTCTGAAATCACCCCAATGTCAGTTCCCGGCTTTCATAACAATATCGGTTGAAGCCTTACATAATTCAAAAACGTAATAAACGTAACTTAGGATAAAGCCTCTGCCTTCTGCTTCAGGCCTTGTCCAACATACAATATTACAGGCAAAACAAGTGACTGTAGCGCCACAGACAGTGGTTAGTCATTCACGCCAGGAAATATAAACACACCGATATTTCGACCGAGAGACTTGGGCATAAATATTTATTTAATTACACCATATTTTAATTATCTAGAAACTTTAATTTTCCTTGTTTTCTAGTTGCTTAGTTTCACCACCACCTGTACTTCTGACGTAGGTAAAATTTTGTCAACTGGAATTGCTCGTAAACTGGTAATTTCTGTGAAATAATTCAAGATACCGTAAACGTTCCATTTCCTAATTCAATCAGTTGATACGGAGTACTGAGTGCACTGAGTTATGTCGGCCATGTCGGATTTAAAGATGCATTGTTCCAGTTACTATACGTAGTATTCCCATTCCCAATAATCCCAGTTACATTCACACCTCAATGCAAATACGGAGTACTGAGAACAATTCCAGGGATGGAAAATATATTAGGCTTGAGGTTTACTTACAGGGATTTAAAAAAATAAACAATGAGGAAAAATTTCAGGGATGAAAAAAATATCATTGAGTGCGATTCCAGGCATCGAAAATGTCTAATTGTAATCGGCATGCATATCTAATGCTCATTATTACTATATACTAACACAAACATTTACGCTTTGCTGGCTCCTGTTTTACTAACTACGAGGATACCAACTATTTTTCTCTCTCAAGCGGGGGTTTGGGGGCGGCAGCCCCCAATAAAAAATAATATTTTATTACATATATAATATATTATTAATAATTTTGCGAAAATAACAAATTTATAAAGATCAAATAGCATATTATATATCATTTTTCCATAACCGTAAAATTTACATTATAACCTAGGCAGTGATAAATATTTCGGAAATGACAACTTTACTCGAGTACTGTACATTGTCATGCATGGTATTGATACCTACATAATTAATTTCGAAATATTCCTAATCTAGTTAAATCTATTGCAGTTCGTAGTCATAACCAGATATGAATGCTTCACAGCAGTAACCAGCAACCTCGGAGAGTTATAAAACTATTATTAAATCCAATAGCAACTTAGTGTGCAAATCAAAATTTTGCACATCTAGGGCTTTTCCATAAACAAATGTAAGAATTTTAAGAATGAAAATGTCACCATCCAAAAGGGTATTAAGGGTTAGACATTTGAAATATTTTTCCATCTTGTGCTACATGGCTGGCTTTTCTAAAAGAACAATAAGATTAGTGCAGTCTGACGAGCCGAACCAGTCCCATCGTTGTTAAGCCCAAGCCCTCAACCGAATTAACAAAAATTCAAAATAGATTTATTTCGGTGCTATACTAGTAATTCCCCACACATAGAGTAATGGTAAGTAAGTTTTGCTGGCATTCTCACCTTATATTTTTCCAGGTTTTTACCTGTTATATTTTTTATTTTATTGTTTTTCTTGATATATGAATGGCTCACAGCAAGAACCAGCAAACTCGGAACATTATTTTATTAAAATTTTATTCTAACAAATAAACAAGGTAAAATTTTTAGGGAGTGTTCATGAATCACGTATTACCAAAGAATCTAGAATACCGACAAGGAAAGGCAAATAATCAAATTTTGAAAAAAATTCCATGGCTATGAAAATCCATAGTAAATACTGCAAACTGCATCACGTGTTACTGCAAGTAACGTCACAGGCCGAAAAATGAAATTTTTGCCTTTCACTATGGGCATTTGCCAATATTACGCATTACTATGATATATATTTTTATAATTTTGAAGGCAAAATAGGTTGGGTCATATTATTCGATTAGTCCGACGATGCTAAGGGTTGATTGGCGACAAATTACCTTAGCTCGCCTGAAGAAGCGTGTTTGTGTTGTTTAAGCCCGTGGTATAGAACCATTCTCTCCTCATTCCTCCCACTACGGATAAGGGGGCGACATAGGGGGAAATACATGGGCTCCAGCCGACCCCCGATCCCGAGAATTTGAGTTTTGCGCTGGTGTATATGTATGTATGTAGTGTGAAACAATGTTTTGGGTGGTGGGAGAAATGGGTGGGAAAATGGACGGTGGGAGAAATGGGTGGGAAAAATTCCAAAAAGCCCCCCATTGACCAGGAAATGCTTTCTCCACCGGAAAAGGCTTTTTTTCTCAAAAACATTAATTTTTCGATCAGTGGAATTAAATATATTATAAGCTACTAAAAAATTTTCCATTTGGACATTAATATCGTTGCTAATGATACTACTAAAATTTGTGTTTAAAATATCATATTTTTAGTACCACGTGACTTATTCGGAAATAAAAATAATTAGCATCGATTAATGTAGTAGAATGTGTTACAAAATACTGATGGCGATATAAATTTTCGAAGAAAATCACTGCATTTACTAATAATATATATATATATAAATAACAGTAGTAAACTGCTGTGCGTTTGTTTTGGTCTGCAGTGTGCTGAAGAATGTAGTTAATTAAGAAGCATTTAAGAAAATGTAATACATTGTCACTGTGGCACGGATGTTTAACCGCAAAAGATAGCTAAGCCTCGGTACCTCTCCGCAATAATTATAATAGAGTTTTTCCTCCTTGCTGGAGTTTATGCTCGCTGGTATTAAATTTTGATAAGAGGCTTTATTCATGGCAGGTGATTTATGTGTTCTCCTTGTATCAATTGGCTACTAAAAGTACTCAATAATTATGGAGCATCTCATTGAGCTAAATTAGGGGTTTAAAACAATATTCACATTTATGACGCCGAGTTTATACATCCCTCATTTATTACTCGTTCTCCTTATTCAAAAAACAATCCACCTTAGTTATCTCTTATCATCCTCAATCACCGCTCACCCTCCTCATTCACCTCATTTAACATACAACCACCTCTTATTTATTACTCATCCACCACATTTAACTCACAACCACCTCTTATTTACAATTCATCCTCCTCATTTAACACACATTTACCTCATTTAACACGCAAACACCTCATTCACCTCTTATCGTCCTCAATCACCGCTCATCCTCCTCATTCACCTCTTATCGTCCTCATTCACCGCGCATCCTCCTCATTCACCTCATTGACTACATATCCACCTCAATTATCACACATTTATCTCATTTACAACGCATCCACCTCAATTGTCACACAATCACCTCAAATTTACTACTCATCCTCCTCAATCACCTCATTTACTACTCATCCACCTCAAATTTATTACTAATCCACCTCTTATTTACTACTAACACGCCTCATTTAACAAACATCCACCTCTCATTTACAACTCATCCTCCTCATTTAACACTCAACCACCTCTTATTTATTACACATCCACCTCATTTAACACACATTCACCTCAAATTTACTACTCATCCACCTCAAATTTATTACTAATCCACCTCTTATTTACTACTAACACGCCTCATTTAACAAACATCCACCTCTCATTTACAACTCATCCTCCTCATTTAACACTCAACCACCTCTTATTTATTACACATCCACCTCATTTAACACACATTCACCTCAAATTTACTACTCATCCACCTCATTCACACTTCACGAACCTCAGTCTCCTCCTTCACCCCGCATGCACCTCAACCAACGATCATCCTCCTCATTCACCCCGCATGCACCTCAATCAACACTTATCCTCCTCATTCACCTCGTTTACTACATATCCCCCTCAATGATCACACATTCACCTTAAATTTACTACTCATCCACCTTTTATTTATTACTCATCCACCTTTTATTTATTACTCAACCACCTCATTAACCACGCACTTAATGGATTTTTAAGCCAAGTCAATTATATGCCATTTGATATTAAAAATGGCCGCCATAATAGCCATTTGGATGTAGTTTAAGGAATCTCAGTTAAAGAGCGCTACATTCCAGTTTTGATATAACACGTTGATAATGAAGTAAGATTGCTACATTCCAGTACTAATATTACACGCTGATAATGAAAGTAAGAGTGAGTGCTACATTTAATGGTGACAATTCACATGTCAAACATTTATTTGATCGAATCAATAATAGTTACAAATGTATCGTTTGTTAAAGAAAAAGCATCATTGACAGCCGCGTTAAGAACCACCCGAAGAATTTCTAGTGCCGAAGGCTTTAGCTCATTTTGACCCTCGTCCTCTTCGTCACTTGCATCTGCGGTATCTTCTTCCTCCTCCTCTTCATCTTTGACGGCTTCATCCTCACTGCTGTCTTCAACAACTTTATCCTCCTCATCTGATGTCAGCATATCAGTGTCAATTTTTATGTCATCTTCTGTTTTGACGCTGTTCAATAAGTCTTTAAGCAGCTTTTTGGTGAGCTTAATAAACCCAAGTTCCGCATTATATACGATTCTTTGGAACATTCGAACCGTGTACTCTGTAAGTTCATCAGATATAGTTGATGATTGATCAGATGTCGACGATTCATCCGAAGATGATTGTTCTGTATCCTCCTTTGGGTAGCTATATGGTTCATGCATTGGACCTCGAGCATATTTAACACCATTGTCTCCAGCGCCATATTGCGGTTTTCTGGCTTTCCGTTTTTCCTTTGTAGTTTTTACCGACGGTAAATTGAATGGTATTGAATATGAACTACCCTCTGGGCCTAATCCACCACCATATTGTACAACATATTCTCTCTTCGGCTTACCAGATCCTATATATAACGGAAATTTATAATAATTTTTAATTGATTTTATATTGTAATGTTACCTTTTAAATTGTGAAATCTTTTTTGATGACGCTTTAGATTCCACTTGCTATAAAAGCTTCTTGCACAGGTGTTGCACTCCATCCTGACTGACGTCTAGCGAGATAATAAGAAAATGTGGATCTGTGATCTCCTTTTATAGTTCAGGAGATCCTTTTGACTGGTTCCAATTGATAATTTTTGTACTAATTTGCCGAAACATTACTTGCCTTCATTCATTTACAAAAAATAATGCCAGAGCGCTCTCTAACGGAGATTCCTTAAACTACATCCAAATGGCTATTATGGCGGCCATTTTTAATATCAAATGGCATATAATTGACTTGGCTTAAAAATCCATTAAGTGCGTGGTTAATGAGGTGGTTGAGTAATAAATAAAAGGTGGATGAGTAATAAATAAAAGGTGGATGAGTAGTAAATTTGAGGTGAATGTGTGATCATTGAGGGGGATATGTAGTAAACGAGGTGAATGAGGAGGATAAGTGTTGATTGAGGTGCATGCGGGGTGAATGAGGAGGATGATCGTTGGTTGAGGTGCATGCGGGGTGAAGGAGGAGATTGAGGTTCATGAAGTGTGAATGAGGTGGATGAGTAATAAATTTGAGGTGAATGTGTGTTAAATGAGGTCGATGTGTAATAAATAAGAGGTGGTTGAGTGTTAAATGAGGAGGATGAGTTGTAAATGAGAGGTGGATGTTTGTTAAATGAGGCGTGTTAGTAGTAAATAAGAGGTGGTTGAGTGTTAAATGAGGAGGATGAGTTGTAAATGAGAGGTGGATGTTTGTTAAATGAGGCGTGTTAGTAGTAAATAAGAGGTGGATTAGTAATAAATTTGAGGTGGATGAGTAGTAAATGAGGTGATTGAGGAGGATGAGTAGTAAATTTGAGGTGATTGTGTGACAATTGAGGTGGATGCGTTGTAAATGAGATAAATGTGTGATAATTGAGGTGGATATGTAGTCAATGAGGTGAATGAGGAGGATGCGCGGTGAATGAGGACGATAAGAGGTGAATGAGGAGGATGAGCGGTGATTGAGGACGATAAGAGGTGAATGAGGTGTTTGCGTGTTAAATGAGGTAAATGTGTGTTAAATGAGGAGGATGAATTGTAAATAAGAGGTGGTTGTGAGTTAAATGTGGTGGATGAGTAATAAATAAGAGGTGGTTGTATGTTAAATGAGGTGAATGAGGAGGGTGAGCGGTGATTGAGGATGATAAGAGATAACTAAGGTGGATTGTTTTTATACGGGGAGAAACTGCAAAGCAGGCAGCGCATTGCCCGAAGGGCAATGTGTGGTTTCACCACTTATACTGTACTGACGTAGGTGAAATTTTGTCAACTGGAATTGCTCGTAAACTAGCAGCTTTTATGAAATAATGCAAGATACCGTAAACGTAAAGAATTTCTTTGCGGGGTGTGCTTTAATATCAAATCAGCTTTTCGGTGTCAACTTTAGCCGTAGAAACCGGAAGAATGAATTTTGAAATTGTTTGGTCATCTAATTTATCTCCTTGGCTACTTGGTGTAATGCATCATAGTCATAGTCAATTGTGTACGGGATGGAGTGGATGGACTAGGAATACACATTGAAACATTCCATTTCCTAATTCAATCTCCGTAGATACGGAGGAGTATTGAGCACTGAATTGGCAGGCATCTTTTCAATAATAGTAAGTCGGATTTAAAGATGTATTATTCCTATTACGTAGTATTCCCATTCCCAATAATCCCAGTCACATTCACATCTCAATATTCTCAATGCAAATACCGACTACTGGGAGCAATTCCAGGGATGGAAAATATCAGATTGCAGGGCACTTACAGGGATTTAAAAAAAATAAAAAATGAGGAAAATTTCAAGGGTGGAAAAATAGTGTTCGATTTCAAGCATAGAAAATGATAAATTGTAATAGGTACACGTATCTATAATGCTGATTACTACTAATACAAACATTTAAGCTTTGCTGGCTCGTGCTGTGTTTTACTAACTTTACCAACTATTCATCTCCCCTCAAGCGGGGGTTTGGGGGCGGCAGCCCCCAATAAAAAATAAAATAATTTCATTACATAGGTATATAATATATTAATAATTTTGCGAAAACATCAAAATAAAGTTGTAGCTCAAATTTCATTATGTATAGTTTTCCAAATATGTAAAATTTACATAACCAAGGACTCTAGTTCTGTACATTGTCGTGCGCTGTATTATAACTTACATACATAATTTGATAATCTATAATATAATATTATAGATTATAATAACATAGACTATAATAATATTCATAATCTGATTAAGCCTTTTGTATTTAGTAGTTATATGATAGTTAAAACCGGCTATATCAAGAAAAACAATAAAATAAAAAATATAACAGGTAAAAACCTGGAAAAATATACGGTGAGAATGCCAGAAAAACTCGAAAACAAGATATATTTAGATACCAATATATAATTAAAGCTCTTAATTTTACAATTTTCTTCAAAAAAATCTCCCCGTGCGTTTACAGTTAATTTCCTTGCAACAACCATACAACTTGCCACAAACACTAGATACACACTATAGTATCAACTAGACTTTACGTGCTAATAACTCCAAATATAAATTTTATGGAAACTTAAATATTGAAATGAGAAGATCCTATAATATTTCAAGACAAAAAACTTTTTGTATCAAAAGCAGAACATTCTTATTTCACAGTTACTTTGTACATTGTGGCGATTTCTTCACACTAACAACATTTTTATTGCATTTTGGATATTTAGTTGACAATTGTAACCCCGTCATATCTAAATATATTTTACTGCTAGATGTTGTAAATATGGAAAGATTTATACTCTTAATTGTTGCTTAATTACTATGGACACAACAATTTAACCTGGTTTTGATTTTCAGAAAATAACTTGGAGTCGTTACAATTACTGAGCGAATACTATTTTGTATGTACGATTGCAAAGGGGTTCCCATAGAACACTAAATTGCAACTTTGACTGGTGTTCCCTTATTCTAAAATATTTTCCATCCCCGCTTCAGGAGTTAATTGAATCGCTATTGTATTTTCCCTATAAAATGCTTTGTTTTTCAAAGAAGTTAGTTGCAAGTGAATTAGCAGTAAACGCACGGGGAGATTTTTTTGAAGAAAATTGTAAAATTAAGAGCTTTAATTATATATTGGTATCTAAATATATCTTGTTTTCGAGTTTTTCTGGCATTCTCACCGTATATTTTTCCAGGTTTTTACCTGTTATATTTTTTGAATAAGGAGAACGAGTAATAAATGAGGGATGTATAAACTCGGCGTCATAAATGTGAATATTGTTTTAAACCCCTAATTTAGCTCAATGAGATGCTCCATAATTATTGAGTACTTTTAGTAGCCAATTGATACAAGGAGAACACATAAATCACCTGCCATGAATAAAGCCTCTTATAAAAACTTAATACCAGCGAGCATAAACTCCAGCAAGGAGGAAAAACTCTATTATAATTATTGCGGAGAGGTACCGAGGCTCAGCTATCTTTTGCGGTTAAACATCCGTGCCACAGTGACAATGTATTACATTTTCTTAAATGCTTCTTAATTAACTACATTCTTCAGCACACTGCAGACCAAAACAAACGCACAGCAGTTTACTACTGTTATTTATATATATATATATTATTAGTAAATGCAGTGATTTTCTTCGAAAATTTATATCGCCATCAGTACTTTGTAACACATTCTACTACATTAATCGATGCTAATTATTTTTATTTCCGAATAAGTCACGTGGTACTAAAAATATGATATTTTAAACACAAATTTTAGTAGTATCATTAGCAACGATATTAATGTCCAAATGGAAAATTTTTTAGTAGCTTATAATATATTTAATTCCACTGATCGAAAAATTAATGTTTTTGAGAAAAAAAGCCTTTTCCGGTGGAGAAAGCACTTCCTGGTCAATGGGGGGCTTTTTGGAATTTTTCCCACCCATTTCTCCCACCGTCCATTTTCCCACCCATTTCTCCCACCACCCAAAACATTGTTTCACACTACATACATACATATACACCAGCGCAAAACTCAAATTCTCGGGATCGGGGGTCGGCTGGAGCCCATGTATTTCCCCCTATGTCGCCCCCTTATCCGTAGTGGGAGGAATGAGGAGAGAATGGTTCTATACCACGGGCTTAAACAACACAAACACGCTTCTTCAGGCGAGCTAAGGTAATTTGTCGCCAATCAACCCTTAGCATCGTCGGACTAATCGAATAATATGACCCAACCTATTTTGCCTTCAAAATTATAAAAATATATATCATAGTAATGCGTAATATTGGCAAATGCCCATAGTGAAAGGCAAAAATTTCATTTTTCGGCCTGTGACGTTACTTGCAGTAACACGTGATGCAGTTTGCAGTATTTACTATGGATTTTCATAGCCATGGAATTTTTTTCAAAATTTGATTATTTGCCTTTCCTTGTCGGTATTCTAGATTCTTTGGTAATACGTGATTCATGAACACTCCCTAAAAATTTTACCTTGTTTATTTGTTGGAATAAAATTTTAATAAAATAATGTTCCGAGTTTGCTGGTTCTTGCTGTGAGCCATTCATATATCAAGAAAAACAATAAAATAAAAAATATAACAGGTAAAAACCTGGAAAAATATAAGGTGAGAATGCCAGCAAAACTTAAAAACAAGGCATTATTTAGAGATTGCAGTATGAGAAAATAATGAAATTTTGCAAAAGTATTCTCCAAAATAATCTCCCCCTGCGTTTAAAGCTATTCCCTTCTAATTCTTCAACACTGATATCGAACAGACTTTGTAATTGTTATTATAATTGACAATAATTTCAAAATGAGATATCAAAATTCAACTTAACATAAATCGAACGTTTGGTAGATTAAAAGTTGCAATCTAAGGTCCAGCTTTTTTAAATGGCGACTTCAATAAACATCAGAATTTTCTATGTTACAGTCAAGAAGCATAAACTGTATAAGGAGGGTCCAATAGAGAACTTCCCGTAAGGGATTTTGAAAGTTTATAAGGGACATGTTTGACAAATTTTATCCCCAAATATCCAACTTTGTGTGGTTGCTATGTGGTTGGAAACGGAATAAATGCAGAACGATTACTTGGATGCTGGAGTGGGATAATCAGTGTTGAAGCATTATAGCAAAGGTAGAGATAAGGGACTTTTCTCAGAAAAAATCCCTTATAAATCTTCAGAAATCTAAATAGCAAAATTCGCTACTGGACTCTCCTTATACAGCGCTATGACTACAGTTTATGCTTCTTGGTTACAGTTATGAATGAAATTTTGACATTGCATTTAATTTTTTATACACCCCTCTTATTAGGAGTGCAATCATGTAATGATTTGAAGAAAACAAATAGAATATTTTATCTAGAATATAGGCACAAAAAATTGCAATATCGTCAACTCTCCGTAGCTCCGTTATTGACATTAAATCCGTTATGCTATTTTACAAAGGCGTACAAAGATATAAGGGCCACAAATTCCCATTTAACGAAATATTTTTCATCCCTACATAGGTTAACTACATTGACGGGCCAGGAAAACAAATACATTTTGAGGTTTTGGCTTATGTATACTCATGTCACAAAACAAATGTTCAAAGATAGTTCAAATGACTTAACTTTAAACGCACGGGGAGATATTTATGAGAATACTTTTGCAAAATTTCATTATTTTCTCATACTGCAATCCAAGCACGTATTCAGAGGGGGGTCGGGGGGGCCCGGGCCCCCCCCTAAGTATCCAGAAAAAGGCAATTTTTTTGTTTAAAATGGTTAAAAACCCAAAAACTTTTCGCGCTACGCGCGAAAATTCATTAATTTTATCAATATATTTTGGTGGGCCCCCCCTAAGCCAAATTATTGGATACGTGCTTGCTGCAATCTCTAAATAATGCCTTGTTTTTAAGTTTTGCTGGCATTCTCACCGTATATTTTTCCAGGTTTTTACCTGTTATATTTAATAAAAGCCCTTAGTTACATTAGAAATAAATTTTGGCAACTGATATAAGTCATGTTTCCGCTCAGCAACTCATTTATAATTTTCTCATAATTTCTAAATAGTGCCTTGTTTTCTTAGTTTTTCTGGCATTCTCACCGTATATTTTTCCAGGTTTTTACCTGTTATATTTAATAAAAGCCCTTAGTTACATTAGAAATAAATTTTGGCAACTGATATAAGTCATGTTTCCGCTCAGCAACTCATTTATAATTTTCTCATAATTTCTAAATAATGCCTTGTTTTTAAGTTTTTCTGGCATTCTCACCGTATATTTTTCCAGGTTTTTACCTGTTACATTTAATAAAAGCCCTTAGTTACATTAGAAATAAATTTTGGCAACTGATATAAGTCATGTTTCCGCTCAGCAACTCATTTATAATTTTCTCATAATTTCTAAATAGTGCCTTGTTTTCTTAGTTTTTCTGGCATTCTCACTGTATATTTCTCCAGGTTTTTACCTATTATTTTATTATTTTAGGGTATGGCCCCGAAATTCACGCTAGAGCCGGAAGAAGTAGTGTTCCTGAGGATCGGAGATGATCTGGTGTTCTCGGTTGTGGTGACAGGTGCGCCGTCACCGGGAGTTAATTTGTACCGAGGGTGTAGAAACGTGACTCTGCAGCCAAGAGCTTACAAAGAGACGACGCAGTCGCAGGAGAATGAACAGAAAGTCACCTTCACGCTTACCAACCTCCACTTTACCGTAATTAATTGCTAATAATTAATCCTCAATTAATTTTTTGTTTGATGTTTAATTTTTCATCTCCTAAAAAGTTTTTAAAATTAATTTTCCTTAAATAATTAATCTTTAATTAATTCCTTAAATTATTAATTTTTTATTAATTTCCTAATAATTAATTGTTAATTAATTTCCTAATAATTAATTTTTGATAAATTTCCTAATAATTAATTGTTAATTAATTTACTAATAATTAATTGTTAATTAATTTACTAATAATTAATTGTTAATTAATTTACTAATAATTAATTGTTAATTAATTTACTAATAATTAATTGTTAATTAATTTACTAATAATTAATTGTTAATTAATTTACTAATAATTAATTGTTAATTAATTTACTAATAATTAATTGTTAATTAATTTACTAATAATTAATTGTTAATTAATTTCCTAATAATTAATTTTTTATTAACTTCCTGATAATTAATTTTTTATTTATTTCCTAATAATTAATTGTTAATTAATTTCCTAATAATTAATTGTTAATTAATTTCCTAATAATTAATTTTTTATTGATTTCCTAATAATTAATTTTTTATTGATTTCCTAATAATTAATTTTTTATTGATTTCCTAATAATTAAGTGTTAATTAATTTCCTAATAATTAATTTTTTATTAATTTCCTAATAATTAAGTATTAATTAATTTCCTAATAATTAATTTTTTATTAATTTCCTCATAATTAAGTATTAATTAATTTCCTAATATTTAATTGTTAATTAATTTACTAATAATTAATTGTTAATTAATTTCCTAATAATTAATTTTTTATTAACTTCCTGATAATTAATTTTTTATTTATTTCCTAATAATTAATTGTTAGTTAATTTCCTAATAATTAATTTTTTATTGATTTCCTAATAATTAATTTTTTATTGATTTCCTAATAATTAATTTTTTATTGATTTCCTAATAATTAATTTTTTATTGATTTCCTAATAATTAATTTTTTATTGATTTCCTAATAATTAAGTGTTAATTAATTTCCTAATAATTAATTTTTTATTAATTTCCTAATAATTAAGTATTAATTAATTTCCTAATATTTAATTGTTAATTAATTTCCTATTAATTAATTTAATTGTTAATTAATTTCCTAATATTTAATTTAATTGTTAATTAATTTCCTATTAATTAATTTAATTGTTAATTAATTTCCTAATATTTAATTTAATTGTTAATTAATTTCCTAATAATTAATTTAATTGTTAATAAATTTCCTAATAATTAATTTAATTGTTAATAAATTTCCTAATAATTAATTTAATTGTTAATTAATTTCCTAATAATTAATTTAATTGTTAATTAATTTCCTAATAATTAATTTTCAATTAATTTCCTAATAATTAATTTTCAATTAATTTCCTAATAATTAATTTTTAATTAATTTCCTAATAATTAATTTTTAATTAATTTCCTAATAATTAATATTTAATTAATTTCCTAATAATTAATATTTAATTAATTTCCTAATAATTAATTTTTAATTAATGTCCTAATAATTAATTTTTAATTAATGTCCTAATAATTAATATTTAATTAATGTCCTAATCAAGGTTGGTGGACATGGTAACACACTCTGCCACTATGCACTAGTACCAGGTTAACTTATAGTTGTTTGAAATATCACCCAAAACCACTTATGGGGGAAACAAACAGGCATCTCCATGCCATAGAGTTAAAATCTGTAAAATCTATGGTTACCCCTCTTTTGATGCCCATAAGTGGTTTTGGGTGATATTTCAAACAACTATAAGTTAACCTGGTACTAGTGGCAGAGTGTGTTACCATGTCCTCCAACCTTGGTCCTAATAATAAATTTTTAATTTATTTTTAATTATTAAGTTTTAATTAGATTCTGTTTTTTTTCATGTTAGGACATTGGACTTTACACGATAGAGGCCAAGAATATTTATGGGGCCATTAAATCCTTTGTCAACGTTAAGGTAGCTGATAATGATGGTAGTTGGTTAGGAAGAGGACTTATTAAGGGAAGTGTCTGTGGGCAACGGGCAAATTATTCTGACTATCATATTGCCTCTTAACTTTTTTTGCAGGAAAAGAATCAACTCAAAAACCAAAAGAGCTACAAAAAAGTTTAAATTGGGAAATAGATCCTCCACAATCCTCTGCATTCGACTCCGAAAGAATATTTCAAACATATTGGTCCAATCTGGAGATATAAACGTTTTAGTGCGGAATTTGCAATTAATCGCAACTACAGAGAAAAGTTTAAAATATTCTTTCGGAGCCGAATGCTGTAGGTTATGGAGTATCTTTTTCCCTATTTAAACTTTCTTGTAGCTCTTTTGGTTTTTGAGTTGATTCTTTTCCTGCAAAAAAAGTTAAGAGGCAATATGATAGTCAGAATAATTTGCCGGTTGCCAACGTACGTCCTACTTAAATTAATTGTTGGTGGTGGTTTCAGATAAGAGACCGTGCTCATTCGATGACGCCCACGCGTTGCTTTAATAGTTGTTCTTCGTCCGGGATTTCAAAGAGAGCTGCCAGTGAATGGCACCTTAACGACTTTTGGTAACAGAATTGTTTTAGTTTCATTCAAAAAATTAACCCTTTTTCAAAAAATGAATGTGTGATTGTGAAATATGAAAGCTATCGATACTGTCTCATAATAAATCATTAACAACCAAGGCAACCATAGAAATATCAGAAATTATGAAACCACTCGAATTAAGTAAATAAATAAATGGGTTTGTTTTGGAAATGAAATCAGCCAACTATTTTCATTAAAAAGGTTTTAATTTTTTGAATTGAACCAAGGTGAATTTGGTCTATTTCACAGGATTTCAAATTTTCATCACCTTTATAGAAGCCCGTCCCCATGACAATTTCACTCACCTTGAATTGAACTATAATTTATTAAAGATGAAAATTGACTAATTTGTGTTTGTTTTGCAGATGCTGTATTACTGAAGAGTTTTATTTTTCCGCCCTATTTTTCGGCCATTTAGGTTTTGTAATAGTTACAATAAATGTCCTCATTTGTCCATTTCCTGTTTTCGTGTTTTTTTCCGATCATGGCATTGCATTATTTTTCGTCTAGCTCACCTTTTGTTTGATGTTAAAGACTGTAAAAGAACGAGTAAAGACCAACAAGAACCTCACTTTGCTCTTTCATTTCACCATAAATAAATAAAAGATATTCTAATCTACTCAAAATTATTTTAATGCTTTAAGATTTATGGACAAATAAAAATAATCTAGCTGCAATCGGGCCTAGAACCAGCGATATTAAATAATAAATAATAAAAATTATCCTAATGTCTGCCAAAAATTAATTAAACTATTAATAATGATCATCAAAAGGGAAGCAAACCAGGGGTCAGTACTAGGGTACAAATAGGGATTTTCTTAAAATGTTCGAGTTTTTACGGAGTTACTGCAGCTACGGAATTAAAAAGTTGAATTTGCAATTGTCGATGAGCATGAAAATTGAAGTCGAGAGCAATGTTGCTAAGAAACAGGGCACAGTTTACATGTTCAACTTTTTTACTTTTCACTTTTTGGTTGCAAAGTGATTATATAGTGAGGCCAAAATTTTGGTGCAACTATTTTACTTTGCAACTTTTGCAAAATGAAAAGTGACAAGTGAAAAGGGTAGCTATGGTGCAATTGGCCCTTTTTTAAAATAATTTGGGCAGACATTAGTATTATTTATGGCTAACTTTAATTATCTTTGAGGACAAAAGTTAAAATTGATTAAACAGATTGAAACCGTAAGCAACCGCGCCCTTAATCGTTGATGAAAAGGTTGGATTAAGGATGTGGTTGTCATGGATGCGTATGAATAAAAGAAAGATGATGATGAGTGGCATGAGTAAAAGGAATAATTTTAGTTTTTGTATTTTTGCGTGTGAAAGAAAAAGTAGAATGAGTTGGCGTAAAGGAAAAGAACTTTTAATATAATTAGAATAGAATTTAAGAACAGCAACGGTTGATGCCTCCGCTGCCATTTCCCGGGTATTTCGGTCCGACGGTGACCCGGTCGGGTAATTCGTTATTCGTCGCGTCTGGTCGTCCGGGAGTTTTGTTCAAAATTGCTTCAGCCAGTTCGTGGAAGGCTCGCTCGATGTTCACATTGTTCTTGGCCGACGTCTCCATGAATTTTATCCCATGCTCCCGCGCAATCTAAATTATTATTATTATCATAAATAGTGGACAATTAAACTTTAAATATTTTATCTCCCTGCACTGACTAAGTTTGAGAATAAGAATAATAGTTTTTCCAAGGCGCGTCGACATCTGGCCCCTCCATACAAAGTGGCGACATTTGTACACATTGACAAAAAAACTGGATTTTTTTAAACATGTGGGCAATGCAATGGGAAATCGAAATCCAAAAAGAAATTCGCCAAAAGCGTATGACAAAATCCAATTGGAGTAAGGGAAAGTCTTGTCTAAGAACGTTGAGTTTGGTGAAATTTTTGATTGTCAAAGACGTAAGGTAATTTCATCCTCAAAAAACAGATTAATTTTGCAACCACGAATGGAGGGATATCCCCCTTTGTCCCCTACTGCAGTCTATCCTGGTTGCCGTTTCCATTGGCAACGAACGGGGAGCATGAAATTACCTTATCCCGCGTCCCCTTCAATCTAAAATTTTAATAACCTTGAGTTTTCCCAAAGGGTAGGGTTAATCTATTTCGGTGATATCAAAGTTTCCATGGCTACACCAGGGCATTAGATGCATGCTTCAGAAAACTGATTTTTCCCCTAACTAGATACGCCCCAAGGAGTGTCAACAGCCGAAGAGAAACCAAGGGATACCCCAACCAGTTAAAGCTCCTTGACAGCCTTCACACACGTTAAAATCACTTTTAATACAGGCCTTACGGGCTACTGATTGAACCTCGACTTTTTAGTTACTATGGATTGGATTACCGAGGTATTGTAACCTTCAGCAAACCTGTCTGTACAGAAGGGATAGAGAAATTATACTTGCTATCCCTTCTATAGTAACAGAATTAACATGAAGTTAGATTTGTCGCCAAGTCGGTGTGTGTTAAAATTGATTTAAACCTGTGAAAGCTATGTCACATCCTACTGCCCCGTTCGAAAGTCATTTTGGATATGATCTCTAAGCTGTTTCCATAGGGTTGTTAAAAAACAGATCAAATTGGTCAATCTCCATTTAAGTTTATTGATCTGTTTTTTACAGCCCTGTGGAAACAGCTTAGAGATCATATCCAAAATGACTTTCGTACGGGGCAGTAGGGTATGACATAGCTTTCACAGGTTTAAATCAATTTTAACACACACCGACTTGGCGACAAATCTAACCCCATATTATTTTAGTTAGTGTAGAAGGGATAGCAAGTTTAATTCCTCTATCCCATACTGTACAGTCTAGTTAGCTGACGGTAACAATAGTCAGTCCGTTAACAAAGTCCTATGCTGCCCTGTACTTGTTTGCTTACGGCAACAATATTATAATACTCAAGTAACGTATTTTATATCAACAACATTCATTACAAGGTGGAGACACGGTTTCCCCGACACCCCATCCATCCATCCGATTTCCACTAGGCAATCAAACCTAGGTTACTTTGGCAGAATGGGTATAGAGTAGAATTCGAACTGGTGCAAAATAGGGGAAATCCCCCCTCTTGAAACATTGTAATGGAGACATCTTGGTTATCGCTAGAACCCAAGTTGCATTGCCGATGCCAAGGTAAGTAAAATTTAAGATTGGAGGGGACGCGGGATAAGGTAATTTATTTCATGCTCCCCGTAACCAGGTAACTACAGGGGGCAAAGAATAATCAATGAACAATCAGTGAACGGAGTTTTTCGAGCATGAAATTACCTTATGCCATAATATCATCTTGACAAACTAAAATTTTACCTACCTTGGTCGATGCCTTACCGACAATGCATGTCCAAAGTTTTACAATTTAAAGTTTTACAAGTTTTTTAAATTAATACTTTAGTACATGATACTTGGTCATTCAAAACTAAAGCGACAATTAAATATGATTGAGCAAGTCAGATTTGCAAAAATAATTTAAATTAATCACAAAAATTCAGTTAATTAATCTCACAAAACAAATTGTTTCTCAAACCAAGTAAGATGCACAAAAAGTACGAAAATGTTCTTACGGCGTCTCCACGATCCTTAGGCACGACCCGACTGTCTTCCATATCACATTTATTGCCGAGGATCATCTTTTCAACATCTTCATTTGCGTGCTGCAAAAAAAATACAATTTTTGAATTTGGTTGGATATAATAATTGACAATAAATAATAAATCTGACCTCGTCGATATTGCGGAGCCACTTGGCGATATTTTCGTAACTTTTCTGATTGGTGATATCGTAGACGAGCATTATGCCCATAGCCCCTCTGTAGTAAGACGTCGTTATTGTGTGGAAGCGCTCCTGACCAGCCGTGTCCCTACATCATCCATTCGTCATTATTGCTATTCGTTGAAATAAAATGAGTTGTAAATAAAATTGAGTACCAAATCTGTAATTTGATTTTCTTTCCCTTGAGGTCTATTGTTTTAATCTTGAAGTCGATTCCTGTACAAATAAAGAAATGTTTTAATGTTAATTTAATAAATAAGTCAAAATAAATTTTAAAAAAGTACCGATGGTGGAGATGAATGTTGTGTTGAAGGCATCGTCACTGAATCGGAAGAGGATGCAGGTTTTGCCAACTCCAGAGTCTCCGATGAGGAGCAACTTAAACAACATGTCATAAGTCTTTTTCGCCATGTCGACTTGTGCACTGAAGACGACTGATGATTGTGTCTGGTTAATTAGTAATTGTGGATGACTAATGAATGAATGACGACTTGTCTGCTCAGCAATCTATCAAATCTATTCACTAATTTGGGAGGTTCTTTTGGGACAGTCGAGCCAACAGCCAATCTTAAATCTCCTGCTCCTTTTTCGCACTCACTCACTCCACTCTACTCAAATTCACCAACTCACTCTCATCTACCTAACAAAACTCACAACAGACAGATAATAATAATAACAATGTCATGGGAACAAGGCTATGGCACGGGAGGAGGTCAATTTTATTTATTTTCTTTGTCTTTCATCATTTTCATTCCATTTCATCATTTTCTTTCCATTTCATCATTCATCATTTTCATTCAATTTCATTATTCTCCACAGGTCAACTTCCCCCGTACCAACAAATGGCTAGTGCCCCTCCATTCGGGGGTGCGGGACCTTCCGCGTACCAAGGACAAGGAACCAACCCGCAATTCGCCTCTCAATACGCCGGTTTTAACGAACCCAAATCAGATAGTTTTAACAATCTGGACTTTTCTGACAAGTCCATCCGGAGGGGATTCATTAGGTTTGTTTTGTTTTTATTTATTTATTATCTTATCACTTATTGACTGCTAATATTGTTTGTGAAAATGGCAGAAAAGTGTACAGCATTTTGATGGTCCAACTGTTGGTCACCGTTTTCTTCATTTCGCTGTTTTTGTATAACGATGACGTAAAATTATGGAGTGCCCAAAATCCCGGAGTGTTCATCGGGAGTCTGATCTTGACCATCGTCATGCTTCTCGTCTTGGCTTGTTGTGAATCCATACGCAGAAAATCTCCACACAACTTTATTTGTTTAGGTAAATCCTGTCAAAGGCTATCATTAATCGACTGGCAGTGACGTCAAAAATAATAAATAAGGAAGACATGGCCATTAAATAGTTTTGATTGGAACAATTTCAACAGGAATTTTCACATTTGCGGAGGGCTTTGTGTTGGGGGCTGCGGCGAGTGCTTACAACCAGAACAGCGTATTATTGGCAGTGGCGATTACGACGGTCGTATGTCTGAGTCTCACGGCTTTCTCTTTTCAGACCAAATACGATTTTACTGCCCACGGAGGAATCCTTTTTGTGTGTGTCATTATTCTTTTCCTCTTCAGTTTCGTGGCCATCTTCCTCCGCTCAACTTTCCCCATCGTCAATCTCATCTACGCCTGCCTCGGCGCCCTCCTCTTTTCTTGCTATCTTGGTAACTTTATTTAATAATCAATCTTTTCTACAACATAAACACCAAGTAGCGCATGCACATAAATAATCCCGTCGGTATCCGTGTCGGTTTGTATGTATTTATACTCATATCCCGTCGCCAAAAAATCAGTTGGTGAACTTCCAGACTATAACAGACAGACAGTAGGTAAAAGCCAAACTAAAATGAGGCATACAGAAAATGTTTTTCTACCAGCTAACCAAAATGTTTTGGGTTTCCCTTTATGGGCAGGCGGAATGCTGACTGCCCGCTAACCAGGTTAGTGCGGTCAGCAATTAATGCCTGCCGTACCCTAAATACTCGAAAAGTTCGAAAATACTCGTTAAGTTCGAAAATACTCGAAATGTTTCTAAAATACTCGAAAAGTTCGAAAATACTCGAAAAGCTTCTAAAATGCTCAAAAAGTTCGAAAATACTCGAAAAGTTTCAATAATACTCGAAAAGTTCGAAAATACTCGAAAAGTTTCTAAAATATTCGAAAATTTCGAAAATACCCAAAAAGTTTCTAAAATACTCGAAAAGTTTCTAAGATACACGAAAAGTTTCTAAAATACTCGAAAAGTTTCAACAGGCGTGAAACACTAGAGGCGTCTTGGGGTGGGACTTGTCCACTGAAACAGCCAACCTGATTACCAAGTACTCAACAGTACAGCAACCTTGGTTTGTGTTTGTTTAATGTGCTTGAAAGTAATGTTATCCAAGCAAAAAAAGTGCATATAGCAACACTTGCATGTATCAGTACTTTTTATGGCCAAATGCCTTTACTTGTGGTGTCATCCACTAAAAATTATGACATTTTATTTTTAAAAATCAATATCTCATGAACAAATAACAACGTTTTTGAGACTCATTTTGTGTATTCAAAAACGGTTGGTTGTTCTAAATATCCTGAGATTTTGGGCTCTCTCGGTTTATGGGCCCAGTGCGTTTTTTAAAGAAAACCATATGAAAGTTGATTTGAGTACTAAATTACATGTTATAAGAGATAGTGGTTTCAACCGAATATTTCATAAACGAAAAAAACATTTACCAGATTCAAATATGTTATTAAGCATTCTAAACTACGCGTCTTCAAAATTTGGATGCTCTAACTTCATGGGCCCAGTGTCAAATATCCAATTGTAATTAATGTGATCTTATACGGTTCTCCCCTTTGACTATCAATTTGAATACAAATGCGAAATACATTTATTTCTGTCCTCTAGTAGTTATTTTCCGGTTTTACGTGCTTTATTATAAAATCTTAAAGTTCGAAGCGGAGTGAAATATTATTATATACTGCAGCTAGGTTTTGAGTGTCACTTCCTTTTCATTTCACTCGCAAAGGAACATTCATAAATAAAACATTACCATTGCCATCATAAAGCATTACCATTACCAGTGAGGGGATTTGGAATTTTAGGCAGAGTAAGTAACTGAATGGTCCTTTTTCCGCGTGAAGTAAAAGGAAAAGTGACACTCAAAACTTAGCTTACGACCCTTACGACAGATCCCCATAGTAAAAGTCAAAAATTTCATTTTTCTGCCCGTGACGTCACTTGCAGTACCGTTTAACACGTGTTTTGATAGTCATGACGTGTTTGCAGTACTTACTATTGATTTTCATAGCCATGGAATTTTTATCAAAATTTGATTATTTGCCTTTCCTTCTGTATTCTAGGTTCTTTGACTACGATCAAACAATTTATAGAAAGCAAATTGAGCTTTATAATGTCCATTTAAGATTCCCGGTTACCAAGTCACGTGACTTGAACTCGACTATCAAATTAGCTCTAAACTTTTTTTTTGTAAACTTGTAACTCCTCCGAGAATACTGCTCGTAGAAAGACAAGATTAGACTATAAAATTCCAGAAAAGATTTTAACCAATTACGTTGGAATATTCAACATTTTTACTTCCGATTTTGAGATATTAATGTTTTTGTGGAAAAAGAGGTAATATCTCGCAACCATGGGTAAAATTTTAAAATTTTCCAACGTACTTGGTTAAAACAACCTTTTCTGGAATTTTAGAGTCCAATCTTGTCTTTCTGCGAGCAATATTCTCGGAGGAGTTACAAGTTTTCCAAAAAAATATTTTTCAATGTTGTCATAGAGTAAATTTCTATGCCTCTATGTACTTTTAAAACGTAGCCATAGATACTTCCCCTTAACCTTTACTTGACCTGTTTTAATGAATTTCCCCGTATTTTGAAAATACCTGAACCTTAATACCACTTTTTCACTTTGACTATCAAGATGAAGAAAAAGTGAGCGCGCGGTATCTCAGCAACATATTGACCGATTTGAACCAAAATGAATAGGTTTCGTCACTGGCCCATCAGTGTACAAAATACCATGTACCACTTACCAGTGGTAAGTGGTTTTTAATGGTATTTAACGTTAAATACCACTACCTAAAATGTAGTGGCCAGGCCCATAGGCATTGTTTTTGCCAAGTTTGGTCAACTTCTGTCGTTGCGTTGCAATCAAAGGTTACAGTGCTGGCGAACTGTGCGGTTCTATAAGCTCGTCCAGGCGAGCTAAAAGTTAAAATAATAAGAATTACTTTCGATGACATTATCCAGGATTTAGCAAATTCATTTCTAGTAGTTTAGCCAGCTAAAGAAACGCGTGAAAATATATAGCAATATATTAAAAAAGTAAAAGGTTAAAAAAAACTCATAGGGAGACGCGAGAAAAACCAGAAAACAAGGAAAAATAAAGTTTCTGGATAATCAGAATATCTCGTAAATTAAAAAACATATACTACCCAGTCTCCCTGTTGAAATTGTTCTTGAATCAATTTTATTATTGTGAAATGTGAAAGTGTGAGTGGAAGAAATAGTCACTTTGTAAATAGTTGTAATTTGGTCACTATCAAGATGTCTTAAATCTCCATGGTCCCACTGCCACTAGATATTCTAGGTAGAGACAAATGCAAATCTCTGTAAATAGAAGTATCGTAATTCATGACAATGTGTTAATTCTCTGCAGCCAATTGATTGATAGTAAAAGTCTATATAAATCTTCGATTATCTCCATCTGGTATTTGTCAAAGCCAACCTGCGAGATTCCCAGGCCCTTTGGATTTTTTGTGTTGCCTTAGCTGTTATAGGGAATCAGATTGTGCCTGGAATTTCAAACCTATTTTATTTCTACTAACCTTGGGCCAAACCACTATATTATTGTCATTTCGATTGTTTTCAGCAGACTCTAAATTTTCCGAAAGATATTCATTTTCTTTCTTATGCAGTCAGGTATTTTCATAATTTTTAATCCATTTCAGGAGAACCTTTTTGAATCAGGCCAAAGGATTTTCAATAGTAGTAATCAAAAGTAAAATCGAATCGGATTTGATTTAGATTCAGATTGAAGAAAATGGATCAAATCCAACATAGCTTTTGAGTGATCTGATTAAAATAATTTGACAACTATGTCGATTCAATAACAAAAGTAATGATATTCTACAGCTTCGCCAAGGTGAGTGAAATTGCCATGGTAATTGTCCCCATAACAATTTCACTCACCTTGAGCTTAGCTAAAAAGTGTTAGGCTGATTCCGCCATTTAACACTACAACCTGCGATTTTCCAACCAAAATCTTTCTAATCCGAATCTAAATCGTCCCAGGAGACGATTCAAAAAATTCCGATGAGAACGATACGATTTTCTTGTTCGCGCATGAGCAGACGCAGTTTTGATGCAAAAAATTAAATCAAATCGGATTCGATTCTACTTTTGATTACTACTAATATTACAATTTACAGTATTTGTTTATTAATTTACTTTATTTATTAATTTGCGTGAAAAGATGATTTTGAATTTGTTATTTCAACCGGGAGACTGGGGCATATATGTTTTTTAATTTACGAGATATTCTGATTATCCAGAAACTTTATTTTTCCTTGTTTTCTGGTTTTTCCTCGAGTTTTTTAAGTTTTTACTTTTTAATTTATTTTTTAGTTTTTATTGTTCATATGTAATGTAGTTCTATTGAACGTTATGGCGGTATGTATAAGTGAGAATATTTAGGGATGTTGTACATAAAACAATATTTTTCCATTCCTGGAATATTTCCCCATTTCTAAAAAAATTTGTCCCTGGAGTATTTTTCAATTTTTAAGAATAATTTTCAGCCCTAGAATATTCCCCAATTTCGAAAATTGATTGAGCTTATTCCAATTTCTAAAATATTCAATCCCTAGAATTTTCCCCCATTTCGGAAATGTCTATCTCTGGTCTCTGACTGTCTATCATTTGTTCACAAAAGTATTAATAATATACTCAATCGAATAATATCAGCATTTGGATTTATGGGGGACTCTGCCCCCCATAAATCATACTAGCCTTGATACATTATAATATTATCCTGTTTTCAATTTTCAAAACTTCGCTAATATGTGATTGTCTAATTTGATTTAGTGTACGACACGCAGTTGATGATTGGTGGAAAACACAAGGTGAGCATTTCTCCTGAGGAATACGTCTTTGCCGCTCTGAATCTCTACTTGGACATTGTCAACATATTCTTGTATATTCTTTCCATCATCGGCAACCGAGATTAGGGAATGGAATAAAGTAATAACTTTGTCATGGGAACGGATGAGTATTATAACTTGTAAATAATAAATAAATGAATTGTTAAAGATGTATTTATTTCTGAATCAGCACCGGGAATCACAATCAAATTGAATGAATGAGTATAATATCTAGCACCCTAAAGAATCAGATCAAAACTCTTGGTTTACGATAAACTGCGTCGCTCTTTCTTGGAACTCGCTCGACGTCCACTGACTCGCCAGTAATTTACTCTCCTTCTCCAGCTGCGGCTCCAGTTTCTGACTTTGCTTTCGTTGACTACTCTTTGTTGCCTCCATCGCCTACGTCACGCACTTTTTAAATAATTTGCTAACAAACTATTTGTTAAATTCATACGGACTGACCTTAACGGAATTGGTGAGAAGGGAGCGGAGGCGAATGGCGACTTCTTCGTGGAATTTGGCTGGCCAGAGGACCTCCGTCACGAGGCCACACGCCGCTGCTTCCGTTGCAGTCAGCCGCTGTTCATAATTGAGGGTATTAAGTTTCACAACCAAAATTAATTATAGTATATTACGGGTCAAGGTTGCCATAGAGATGATCCTTTGGGGAAGTAGAGTTAATTTTTATAGCAACCTTCATTGGGGGTATTCATTAGTATTGACTTGCCTTTCCCGTGTAGAGCATCGACGTCACCTGAAAAAATACAAAATAATACTTTTTGACCATCAAAGGGAACCAAGTTCAACTTAATTACATTTAAAATAGTGAGGAAGGCTTTCTGACTCAAATGGGGACATTTTAGCAAAATTGCAATTGTAGGAATTAAGGTACACAGTGCAATGATGTCACTTGGGACAAATTCCGAAATTCCTTTGTTCACCTAACACAGGGCAGTTTCGGAAATATGTCTAATCATAAGTGAGTGGCATTTCAAAAAAGTATAACTTAACCTAGTGGCAGAGTGTGTTACCATATCGACCAACCTTGCTAAAATCTATTGATTTTCTCATCGTCCTTAGCCACACTGTTTATGGTTAGCCTAAGCGGGAGTTGGCAAGTTAAAAATCTAAAATAGTAGTTACCTAATTAGTAATATCCAAGAAGCATAAACTGTATAAGGAGGGTAAGTAACTTCCCGTAAGGGATTTTGAAAGTTTATAAGGGACATTTTTCCCTAATTTTATCCCCAAATATCCAACTTTGTGTGGTTGCTATGTTGTTGGAAACGAAATAAATGCAGAACGATTACTTGGGTGCTGGAGTGGGTTAATCATTGTTGAAATATTATAGCAAAGGTAGAGTTAAGGGACTTTTCTCAGAAAAAATCCCTTATAAATCTTGAGAAATTTAAATAGCAGAATTCGCTACTGGACTCTCCTTATACAGCGCTATGACTACAGTTCATGCTTCTTGGTAATATCCAAGCAGCGGAGGACAAGTTTATAGGATTTGTCCTCCAGAAGTGAAAAAAGTGAATTTTGACTTGCCAACTCCCGCTTAGGCTAACCTCTTCCGCCAAAAGGCCATCTCTAAAGCAACCTTGGCATAAAAGAGATATTCGTGATATACGCAGATCTCCAACATAAACATTTCCATCAATTGACGACTCGGGAGAAGATGTAAATATTATTATGACTTGATATTTGATAGCTGTCTGAGTGATTACCCCGTTTTTGTTGGAATTGAGAAAGAGTGCTTCAGGACTCTGTCCGAGTTTGAAGTAGGGAGTCTTGAAGGTAGCCTTGTCGGAGGCGTAGACGAGATCAAAGAACGGGAGCATGGTGACACCCACGCCGAGACTGTCACCGTTGACACTGGCGACCATGACCTTGGACATTGTCATCAGGGTCACTAGAAAGGTTCTGAGGGAGTGTGCGAGGAGGTCGGCCACTGAGGAACGTTTGGAAATGTCGCCGATGATGAGGATGGAAATGTCGACCCCGAGACAAAAGTAATTGTTGCTGCTGCTGTTGACTAGAATGACCTTCACCTCTTCGTCCTTGTTGTAACTCTTCAGAATCTGAGTCAACTCTCGAAGAGTCTATTCATTTTTAATTAATTAATTATTTAATCATCAATTAATTAATCCTATTTAAATATTTATATTTACGTTGACGTTGAGGGAGTAGGGGAGGGGGGAGGAGGAATTGGAGGAGAGGGTGATACTCCCGATCCCATCACATTTTCTGACAATTATCTCTCGGTAGTTTTGTACAGACGTCTTTGGCGACTCCTCCTTCTCTTTCTCCGTCTCTGCAAACATTATTGGGATTAATTGGCTCATTTTGATTTAATGTCACTTAAGAATCTGAATTACTGTTAAAGTTGTTTGTAGAGCGGAAAGAGTTGAGGAGTTGTATTCTTCTGCGGTTGGTGGGTCTGTCTCGGTTGTTGTTGTTGTTGTTGCTGTTGTTGTTGCTGCTGCTCGTCCTATCAATAAACATTATGTTAATTAGCCAACGTTTTCCAAAAAAATAATGAAAGAATCCTCACGAGCTGCCTCTGAGATTGAGATTTCTTCCGCAGTTCTTTTTGACTTTGTTGAAGACTTCCATTCTTCGGATTTTCAGTTTGGCCAATTTGACTTCTTTGCTCTCGTCCGCCTTTGTTTTATTTTCGCTTAGCATATTCACCGTCCCTAAAAAGTTAAATTTAAAAAAAAAATTTAAAATGAGATTGGTTGATTGTGATAAAATATTTAATTGCCTTCGTCCATCAACAATTTGTCGAGTTCGGATTTCATGGTCCTCTTCCGTGGCGGAGGGTTGTCCGAGATTTCTGGGGACGGTAGAGAATTCGAACGAGATTTTTTTATCATTTTCTACTTTGAGCCACTGCCCAATGCGTCGACAGATGGACTCATGTGCTTCGGAGGATTCTCAACTCTTCCCACTCTCGGCGGACGGGGACGACGAGGCACGATTTAACTCTTTTGCAAATGTCTCAATATTACTATAATTCCATAATCCATCATCCATCCTATCCTGTATCCTCCACTATACAATACAACAGCCATTGAAACGAATGAATTGTAGCAAAAGAAGAAGAGGAAGAACAAGAATAGAGTATTTGTGGTATTTGTTTAGGATTAATTTGCTGGCCAGTGTCCGAATCCAAAATGGAGTTGTTGATGTAGTTCGATCTCTCTGTCATTGATTGTCGCACTTGTCCCCGCATCCATGGCCAATTACCAGACAAATATCAAATCTTGTTCTTCTTGTTGTTGTTCCTCGGATTACTTGAGAATGCGCATTTGGCCATTTCTGTTTATTACCGAATGTCTTGAATTATTCCCTTCTTTTCCCTCTTATCAATTACTGATTCCTCCTCTTGACAAAGGAGCGTGAGTAGTCGGTCGAGATGAAAGAGAAACGAGTTCTTGGTGTCGGCTGCTCCCACTAAAAACTCGTCATAAATAAAGATTCTTTTAATGACATCCACACTCAATAAATTCAAATATAATTGAAAATCTCTGTTCCTCCGTTCCCCAATGACAAATGACCATTTCTTTATGATTATGATTATTATTAAGGGTGGGTGGTCATTAAGGGTGGGTGGTCATTAAGGGTGGGTGTGCTAATTGATTATTACTGAAGCATTTGGGAGGGAAAAGGGACATTTATTTGCAGCGAGTTTAGGAAAGGATTTGGCATGTTCCGTTCATCCGTGGGAAGCTAACCAACTTTTGTATTGAGTAGCCGATGAGGGAATGAGTTGCCGTTACAGCCCACATCCCCGAAATCCAAATGCACAACGATACACAATCCTCTATCAAAATCAACAGACGTGGAAAAGACAAAGATGACAACGGCATTAAATAACTTAAGCTGTAATCAGAGCATTATTGATTTGGGGCTACTCACTACTGCCCATCCTCTCTTCTACTCTGAGGATTACAGACTGCACAGTGCACAACAACCATCAGCAGGGACCGACAATATCACAATAATAATAACTGCAAAGTACACGTCATTAAAGTAGATTTACTCGTAAAATATGATATGTTAAGGCCACAAAAGAGTATTAAAAGTTAGACTTGAGACAACAGAATATTATACAAACTTAAAGGAAGGAATCAAATCAACAACAGTGACAAGGAAAACGATATATCCCAAGTACTACATAAATTTATTTGATCTCATCTCTTACATACTGTACGGCCATACCCTCCCTAAATAACAAAATTTACACCCAAGTTCCGAATTTTGAATGGGATCTCTACACAGGTCTACAACTTGGTTGCAAAATTTTTGTTATTTTGGGTTCTGTCTGTTTGATTAAATTAAATAACTGGGACATAGGGTTAATGCATAGTGTCCAAAAATACATCAGAATACAATCCAAGGGGTTTTAGCATTGCCATGGTTTCTGTTACTCTGAACTTAAGTTGCATTGCCACTGACATTGTATAAGCTCCTATGTTCCAGTTATTTTTGCCCAGCCCTGTATGTATGAGTCACAAATTGCCTAAAGATGGTAAATAATAATTTTTTGCTATTTTGAGAAAAAAAATTTTTTTCTTGGATTTCGGGAGGGGGCTTCAGCCTGTAAAGCCCCCCTCAATGCGTCCTTAGTATGATGAGTAACCATGGGATCAGATGAGGTATCAAGAAATAATACGCGCCTATAAGGAATAATGCCACAAACGGATAATACATACATGAACGAAATATTAAGCTATATAATAGAAACAGATACGATATTCCATGCCTAAAAGGGATACTAATTGCGCAAAGGATAGAAATAACACGTATAAGGCATGCTAATTGCTAAGAATGTATAACCTTTTCGACGTTTCCATGACGTTTTAGTTGATTTTTCCAATTATAGTTAATTATAATTAGCTCCAAGCAACCTACTTATGACCTCCCTATCTCCAAACTACAAGTGTAAAAGTGCCTGAACTATGACCTCATGATAAATTGGAAACTGCATGGCGCCCAAGGTAATTTAAATACCATGGCTACCTAACAAGTTATGCATTTTAAATTTCATTTCAAGGTCGCCGTGGTATTTAAATTACCTTGCTGGCGACATTTGACCCGTACAACTTGACCTGACCTAACGAATAACCTTTTAAACGAAATATCTCATGACGTTTTACAATGTCGATAACTAAAGTTACACCAATTTTGGATTTTTAAACCACGCCCACAGTCAGGGAGAGGAGAGTGCCCGATTTTGTCCATTTTCGAACTCAACCTCACGCTTTACCCCTAGATTACGTACAGAAAGTTTCAATTGATTATCTCAAAACATTCTTGAGTTATCGTGGGAACAGACAAACAGACAGATCGATCATTCCTATAAAGCAGCTCCGCTACTTACTTAATTAGGCATACTAAACTCGAAAAAATATGCTAAACCCAAAACAGCATACAAAACTCGAATAAGGAATGCTAAGCTCGAAAAAGAATAATAAACACGAATAAAACTAGAGGAAGGCTTACGAAATGCGAATAAGGCATACTAAACGGGAAAACCTGTGGACATTTTTGGTAGAATAATTAGAAATAGATTAATACTAGTGAACCCAGCTAAGGGGGGAACCTAGCACACAAGGGAATTCTGCAGGCCACCCATCACAGTAACAAAAACAATTCCAAAAAATAATCGGTACTTCACTAAGGTTATTATGTTAACCAGTACTACATACTGTTATTTAATTCTACAAAAAACAGTACAACTCTGCTAAAAAAGGCTAAAAATATAAAATAATTTGTCGATGTATATAGCAGAACTAATTTGGATTAGAAGTTTGGAAATGCTAATTGATACACACATTACGATCATTACAAAATGTCCCCTTTCGCTCATCATTTCCATTCAATCACCAATAATAAATTTTTGTAAATGTCTATTATCGTTTTGATGTTATTTTATCAAACAACTCATTTCGGTGGTTTAGAGGAAGTGAGCATGCGCATTTTGGTTTTAAGGAACTTGCATATATTACGTCGTGTGTAGTTGTTGGGGGGAGGAGGAGGTGGTATCCAAAAGTGTTACAGTCAGCACTTGCGTTACAAATTGTGGAAGGGGTTTTGCGTTACGTAATGTATGCAGGTTTCCTAAGCTCATACATATGTACACAAAGTTGCTGTAGTAACTGTTGCATACTAGCTAATACTGCAGGAACTTTGATATGTACATACAGTACATAGATAGATTGGTAAATTTATTGCTTTATCTCTTTTCTGTGTTTATAATATACTAGGCTTCCAGTAAAATTTGGCAAATTTATAAAGGTAGGCGTCCAGCAACCATTAGCAGAATTTATAAATAATTGCAAAAATTCCACCACTTGTCACATAACAGAACACTTTTCACGCAAATGAGATTGTTGACAATTGGAGTCAATAAGGTAACTCATTTGGATGGAAGAGGAAGTGGGCATGCGCATTTTGTTATTTTGCCTTTAAGGAACGTGCACATATTACGTGTGCAGTTGATGGGAGGAGGAGGAGGTACCTAAAAGTGTTACAGTCAACATTAACGTTATAGATGGGGAAGGGGTTTTGCGTTACACAATAAATGCAGGTCACCCAGGCTCTCCTACCAGACATAGATTCATAGTTAGGTTGGTAAATTTATTGGTTTATCTCAGTCTGCGGTTATAATATACTAGTGAACCCAGCTAAAAGGAGCGAACCTAGCACTCAAGAGAAATTCAGCAGGCCACCCATCACAGTAATAAAAACAATTCTGAAAAAAATCATCGGTATTTGCCTTAGGTTATTATGTTTACATTGTAAATACAATATTTTATATATACTTTAATTTTCTGCAGCGGTTGGAAAAATTAGCTGCGGCGCCAACATTCCGATCAAAAGGAAGTTCCTAAACCAATATATAACAACTGTAGTGTAGGTAGATCGTAGCATCAAATACAGGGAACAATGAAAGACTCCATTTTTAATAAACACTCCAAAAAGTTCCCATTTAAAATCAGAAAAATAAGATTCCCTATATTTTAGAAAAATGTACAAATCCAATGATCCAAATCCACTATACAAATAAATAATTTTATGGAAAAAATAGTATTCCGCAGTCATTTAATTTTGCAAAAAAGGCGTGCAAACTGGCACTAAGTAATAAAGGGGGCAGTAAAAAGTAATACCAGCTCTATTAAAAAATGGCAAATAAATTTGTCCATATTTATAGCAGAACCAGTTTGGAGTTTTGCTAGTAGTTTTGAAATGCTAATTAATATGCCTAATGTTTCGAAATGTCCCCTTTCGCTAATCATCTCCATTCAATCACCAATAATCATCTTATGTAAATTTCTATTATGTTTTGATGCTATAATATTTTGAAACGACTCATTTCAGTGGTTAAGAGGAAGTAGGCATGCATGCGCATGGGTATTTTGCTTTTAAGGAACGTGCATATGTTACGTGTGCAGTTGATGGGAAGAAGAGATACCCAACAGTGTTACAGTCAGCGTTGCGTTATGCATGGGGGAGGGAATTTTGCGTTACGTAATATGTGCACGTTCCCTAGATTCTCCCTACCATACATACATACAGAGATGGTTGATTTTTGAAAGTCTGCGATTATGTATAGAAATAATAATAATATAATAATATATAAGAGATTGAATACTAAAATGAACAGTATTTCAAATTAGATTAATATTGTTACACAATTCAAAATAAAAATGTACAAAAATTAAAAACAGATAAATATTGAAATCAACAGAAATTCAAAATAGTTTAATCATTATTATCTGAACCTGAAGAAAATCAAAACAGATTAATGTCGACTATCAAAATCAACAGGAAATCACAATTCATGTTCACCAACAAAAACCTACAGCAAGCCGTAACAGAAGCTCGCCTGAGAAAAAGGGACCGTTTTGGTAGAATAATAGAAATTGGTTTATTTTGATATTTATTGATTAACATTGAGTATCAAAATAGATGAACGTAAACCATCAAAAAAATGGAAAATCGAAGTAGATAAACGTTGATTATCAAAATCGACAGAAAATAAAAAAATTAAAGTTGAATATCAAAATCAACAGAAAACCAAAATTGATTAATGCAGACTATCAAAATCAACAGAAACCCATAATTGATTAATGTTGACTATCAAAATCAACAGAAAATCAAAATTGATTAATGTTGACTATCAAAATTTACAGAAATTCAAAATTGATTAATATTGACTATCAAAATTAACAGAAATTCAAAATTGATTAATGTTGACTATCAAAATTAACAGAAATTCAAAATTGATTAATGTTGACTATCAAAATTAACAGAAATTCAAAATTGATTAATTTTGACCATCAAAATTCCTTATTAAGGCGAGCTAAAACGCCTGTGTACAATAATGGATTAATATTGTCTATCAAATGAAATAGTCATGCTATGTTAAACAAAAGCACATCTAAATTTTCAATTTAATCTTTTCTACCCTCGTTTTTCGACAGCTGGAAGCAGTTTTAACAAACAAAAAAATCGCATTATTGTTCTTGCTATTGAAAAAAGTCTAATTTAGAAACACTCAAATGTTTTTATTACCATTTTAATTTCCACTAACAGGATCAGCTTTAAGTAGAAACGTTTATTGCGACTATAAAATTACCTATTAAAAGCAAGCAGAATAAAATGGACAATTTGTAGGTTGAAGATGTTAACCCATAATTTGGCAATTAATACTATATTAATCCAAGTTATATAAGAGCAGAAATTCATGTTTGACAAGCATACAGATTTATTTTGGTCTGTGTTTTACAACCATTACAAATATTTCAACAAGTTTTTAATAAAAGCGGCATTATGGCAATCAACAGTAACACCGAAGATTAAATAACATATTTTTTGGCTGTTATTTGCGAACCGTTAGACATATTTTGTCAACAATCAATAGGGATCGTCACAAGCCCATAGACAACGTTTTTACCAAGTTTGGCCAAATTCCGTCAATTCCTTCGGGAGTTATCGTGGGGACAAACTTGGTGTAGTTTAATCGCGCGGACGGACAGACTGTGCGATTCTATATAGCTCGTCAGGCGAGCTAATAACCCATAATTTGGCAATTAATACTATATTAATCCAAGTTATATAAGAGCAGAAATTCATGTTTGACAAGCATACAGATTTATTTTGGTCTGTGTTTTACAACCATTACAAATATTTCAACAAGTTTTTAATAAAAGCGGCATTATGGCAATCAACAGTAACACCGAAGATTAAATAACATATTTTTTCGGCTGTTATTTGCGAACCGTTAGACATATTTTGTCAACAATCAATAGGGATCGTCACAAGCCCATAGACAACGTTTTTACCAAGTTTGGCCAAATTCCGTCAATTCCTTCGGGAGTTATCGTGGGGACAAACTTGGTGTAGTTTAATCACGCGGACGGACAGACTGTGCGATTCTATATAGCTCGTCAGGCGAGCTAATAACCCATAATTTGGCAATTAATACTATATTAATCCAAGTTATATAAGAGCAGAAATTCATGTTTGACAAGCATACAGATTTATTTTGGTCTGTGTTTTACAACCATTACAAATATTTCAACAAGTTTTTAATAAAAGCGGCATTATGGCAATCAACAGTAACACCGAAGATTAAATAACATATTTTTTCGGCTGTTATTTGCGAACCGTTAGACATATTTTGTCAACAATCAATAGGGATCGTCACAAGCCCATAGACAACGTTTTTACCAAGTTTGGCCAAATTCCGTCAATTCCTTCGGGAGTTATCGTGGGGACAAACTTGGTGTAGTTTAATCGCGCGGACGGACAGACTGTGCGATTCTATATAGCTCGTCAGGCGAGCTAAAACCTACAGCAAGCCGTAACAGAAGCTCGCCTGAGAAAAGGGGACCGTGCCCACATCTTTGGTAGAATAGAAATTGGTTTATTTTGATATTTATTGATTAGCATTGAGTATCAAAATAGATAAATGTTGACTATCAAAAAAATAGAAAATCAAAGTAGATAAACGTTGATTATGAAAATCGACAGAAAATAAAAAAATTAATGTTGACTTTTAAAATCAACAGAAACCCAAAATTGATTAATGCTGACTATCAAAATCAATAGAAAATCTAAATTGATTAATGTTGACTAACAAAATTCCTTATTGAGGCGAGCTGAAACGCCTGTGTACAAAAATGGATTAATATTGCCTACCAAATGAAATCGTCATGCTTTGTTAAACAAAAGCACGTCTAAATTTTCAATTTAATCTTTTGTACCGTCGTTTTTCGACAGCTGGAAGCAGTTTTAACACAAAAAAATCGCATTATTGTTCTTACTATTGAAAAAAGTCTAAATTAGAACATGTTTTTATTACCGTTTTTAATTTCCACTAACAGAACCAGTTTTAAGTAGAAACGTTTATTGCGACTATAAAATTACCTATTAAAAGCAAGCAGAATAAAATGGACAATTTGTAGGTTGAATATGTTAACCAATAATTTGGCAATTAATACTATATTAATCCAAGTTATATAAGAGCAGAAATTCATGTTTGACAAGCATACAGATTTATTTTGGTTTGTGTTTTACAACCATTACAAATATTTCAACAAGTTTTAAATAAAAGCGGCATTATGGCAATCAACAGTAACACCGAAGATTAAATAACATATTTTTTCGGCTGTTATTTGCGAACCGTTAGGCATATTTTGTCAACAATCAATAAGGATCGTCACAAGCCCATACACTATACACAACGGTTTTGCCAAGTGTGGTCAAATTCTGTCAATTCTTTCGGGAGTTATCGTGGGGACAAACTTGGTGTAGTTTCATCGCGCGGACGGACAGACTGTGCGATTCTATATAGGTCGTCAGGCGAGCTAACAACGGAAAATCTAAAATGATTAATGTTGACTAACAAAATCAACAGAAAATCAAACATAATTAAAGTTCAGGAATAAATAAAGGAAACTTAAAAATATGCTTACAAATGTATTAAATTTTGAAAGGTAATAGTGCAGAAATTTGCGAAATCTATGACAACCTGAAAATTTTCGAAAAAACGAAACAGGGCCGTATTGCAATTTATTATTTATTTTGTTATTTCTGCAAACCATTTCAGCTAACCTCTCAGAATTTCCAAGTTTCCTTTATTTATTCCTGAACAGTGTTCCATTTTAGCCGGCTGAAAATGATTTTGACCAGCCAGCCGGCTAAATTGGCTGAAATGGCTAGTGGCCAAAATGCCAAATATCATGGGTTATCAAATTTCCCGCCAAATCAAGGATGATTTTCTCCAAGGTTGATGGACATGGTAACACACTCTGCCACTAGTACTAGGTTAACTTATAGTTGTTTGAAATATCACCCATAACCACTTATGGGGAAACGAACAGGCATCTCTATGCCATAGAGTTAAAATTTATAAAATCTATCTTACCCTTCTTTTGATCCCCATTAATGGTTTTGGGTGATATTTCAAACAACTATAAGTTAACCTGGTACTAGTGGCAGAGTGTGTTACCATGTCCACCAACCTTGATTTTCTCAGTTCACATAGCCCCATTTGACTATTTTTGGCCATTTTAGCCATTTTAGCCACTGGCTAAAAAGAATTTCAACCAGCCGGCCGGCCATTTTAACCAGCCATTTTAACCAACCAGCCCGGCTGGTCATCGAACACTGTTCCTGAACTATAGTATTGAGTTTCAAAATCAAAAGAAAATTAAAATTGATTGGTATTCGCTATCAAATTCAAAAAAAAATCAAAATTAAGTAATATTAACTATCAAAATGAATAGAATTTCGAAAAATATAACTTTGACCATAAAATTGAATATAAATTCAAAATAGTTAAATTTTGATCTTAAAAGAATAAGCAAGAAAAGCCCCTAAACTCCAAAAAGGAATGTTAAGCTCGAAAATAAATAATAATCGCGAATAAAACTACTGTAAAAGGAAAAGTAAATAGAGCCCTGGGATTTCTTTGTAAGTTATTTGGCACGCGAATTTCATTGTTATCATTTTTGAAGTTGTTTTATGCGAAATAAATATGGAAATAAACAGTATTCAACAGTGACATTATGCGGTTGTCTAGGATAATAGAGGTAGTTGCCAAGACAGTTGCCAATAAAATTTTGCGTTTTTCTGAAAACCTTTCAAAATTCGCTTATGGAAATTCGGGCTCCCAGGGCTCTATTTACTTTTCCTTCGACAGTAAATCATGTTAGACGCAAATAAGGCATGCTAGACACGAATAAACCATACTAGACTCGAATAAGGCATGCTAGACGCGAATAAATCATGCTAGACGCGAATAAACCATGCTAGACTCGAATAAGGCATGTTAGACGCGAATAAATCATGCTAGACTCGAATAAGGCATGCTAGACGCGAATGAATTATGCTAGACTCGAATAAGGCATGCTAGACGCATATATATAAGGGATATTGTATGCATCAAGTATACATATTAGGGATACCACATATATATAAGGGATACTGTATGCATATAAGGGATACTGTATGGATATAAGGGATACTGTATGGATATAAGGGATACTGTATGGATATAAGGGATACTGTATGGATATAAGGGATACTGTATGCATATAAGGGATACTGTATGGATATAAGGGATACTGTATGCATATAAGGGATACTGTATGGATATAAGGGATACTGTATGGATATAAGGGATACCAAGGTACTTTAAATACGACGTAACAAGGTACGCTGATAGTGGGGATTGAAATTCACTCAAAACCACTTACGGGGGAAATGTACAGGCGTACCCATGCCATTGAGTAATGCTCTATGGCTCCTTACCCTTTGATCCCCATTAGTGGTTCTCAGAGATTTTTTAAAAAACTATAAGCGTATGCCATTGAGTAATGCTCTATGGCTCCTTACCCTTTGATCCGCATTAGTGGTTCTCAGAGATTTTTTAAAAAACTATAAGCGTATGCCATTGAGTAATGCTCTATGGCTCCTTACCCTTTGATCCCCATTAGTGGTTCTCAGAAATTTTTTAAAAAACTATAAGCGTACCTTGTTAGGTCGCCATGATATTTAAACTACCTTGAGGGATACTGTATGCATATAAGGGATACTGTATGCATATAAGGGATACTGTATGCATATAAGGGATACTGTATGCATATAAGGGATACTGTATGCATATAAGGGATACTGTATGCATATAAGGGATACTGTATGCATATAAGGGATACTGTATGCATATAAGGGATACTGTATGCATATAAGGGATACTGTATGCATATAAGGGATACTGTATGCATATAAGGGATACTGTATGCATATAAGGGATACTGTATGCATATAAGGGATACTGTATGCATATAAGGGATACTGTATGCATATAAGGGATACTGTATGCATATAAGGGATACTGTATGCATATAAGGGATACTGTATGCATATAAGGGATACTGTATGCATATAAGGGATACTGTATGCATATAAGGGATACTGTATGCATATAAGGGATACTGTATGCATATAAGGGATACTGTATGCATATAAGGGATACTGTATGCATATAAGGGATACTGTATGCATATAAGGGATACTGTATGCATATAAGGTATACTGTATGCATATAAGGGATACTGTATGCATATAAGGGATACTACGTAGATATAAGAAATACTGAATATGCATGTAAGGGATACTACGTAGATGTAAGGAATACTGAATATGCATATAAGGGATACTACGTAGATATAAGAAATACTGAATATGCATATAAGGGATACTACGTAGATAAAAGAAATACTGAATATGCATATAAGGGATACTACGTAGATATAAGAAATACTGAATATGCATATAAGGGATACTACGTAGATATAAGAAATACTGAATATGCATATAAGGGATACTTCGTAGATATAAGAAATACTGAATATGCATATAAGGGATACTACGTAGATATAAGAAATACTGAATATGCATATAAGGGATACTAGGTAGATATAAGAAATACTGAATATGCATATAAGGGATACTACGTAGATATAAGAAATACTGAATATGCATATAAGGGATACTACGTAGATAAAAGAAATACTGAATATGCATATAAGGGATACCAACCCGTTGCAGATCCACATAGTAAAGGCAAAAATTTCATTTTTCGACCCGTGACGTCACTTGCATTACCGTTTAACACTTATATTTATTATAGTCATGACGTGACGTAGTTTGCAGTACTTGTAATTATTTGATTATTTGCCTTTCCTTCTGTATTCTAGGTTCTTTGAACGAATATTGAATATGCATTATACATTTTTTTTCAATTAAACCATTTTAGCCTGCCACTAGACCATTTATTTATCTACTACCGCGACCATTATAATCATCAGTCAGTGACTATTTAAAGAGTCGTAGATATCAGAAGGGTTGCGGTGGACTAAATAGAATGGTTGGATGAATTGGTTTTTTCCAGGACAACATTGGGGTACTTTGTTTAGAATTAAAGTGGACAAAAAGAATTTGATTCATTCTAGACATTTAAACTTTCGTCCGGACATAGCGCAACCCTGGACATGAGCATAGACCAGGATGTTGGCCATACCCGCAGTAGAAAGTAGGCGCATCTCGATACTAAATATGCCAAATGCTATTACCTGCATTCGGTGTATTTAGTATTGTGCTTCGCTTACTTTCTACTTCGGGTATGCAAGTAACATCCTGGGTTATGCTGATTGCCGGTACTAGCGGGTATTACACATTTGCAGAAAAGCTACTAGTACTAGGTCACCAGAGCTTGTAATAAATTTCAAAATATTTCCGGTTTTACATTTTTTGGTATATAAATATTAAAATGTTAACCCAGAGTGTACTTGATTGTTTTATGTAATGTGGATTGCATAAGTGCTTGCGCATTTCGGCTCTGACTGCCACACAGACAGTATGGCACATAAAAAAGTGCTCAAAAGAAGATGATAAGTTACAACAGAGTTTTACTATGTTTTAGTGTAGATAGATGAGTAAATTTATTGTTTGATCTAAGACGGTCGTTATAATATAGATTTAACCCAAGGAGCATGGACGTTGCCATAGTATAGTAGCGCTTTATCAGGAGAGCCGAGTAGGGAATTTTACCATAAGCGAATTTGAAGATTTATAAGGGACGTTTTTTGGAAAACGTGCCCTACCCCCGTCTTTATCAATCTGCTATAAACATTCATGTCCCACTTGCTATCCTGTCCTCTAATAATTTAATACGTTTCCAACAGCATAGCAACCAGATATTCACACAAAATTTGAGACAAAATGTCCCATATAGATCTTCAAAATCCCTTACGGGCACTTCTCTACTTGGCTCTCCTTATTAACCGTCCAAGCTCCTTGATTTAACCCAAAGTTGGTGAGACTGGAGCATCAAGTGCTGGAAATGTTTTATTTGTCGGGCACGTGACAATTGATAGCTTGTGTACGTAATAGAGTTAAAACGCGTCCAGCCCTTTGAGGAGGATGTTATATTGCATTATTTAATGATGAAGAGAGAAATGTGGATTTGAGAGTTGGATGAGTTTTGATTGAGACGTGTAAGAATATTGTATTGATTTGTGTTTGGGCATGTGTTGGTTGAGATAAGTTTGCTTTGTGCTTTGGTTGGTGGTGGTGGTGAAATGTTGTTGTTGTAGATTGTGTCTAAAAATATCTGCTGGTTGTGCAAGTTGTTGGGACCGAGTCAATTCGGGGATATTTATTTGTGCAATTAATATCTAAAAAATGGCATTAGAATGTGGTGAAATGTTTGTTGATTTAGGTAAGATGACATAATGAGATGGTAAATGGATGGTCCCCGGAGGAATGATGAATGTTAATATGAGTGAGTGGGAGTGGCTGTTATGAAATTGTTGTAGTCTTTGGATATGAAAATATGACGCGTGCGTTGGAGTTTGAGGGAGAGAAAATCATAACTGGGATATTAAAAGAGAACATTTGTGAGTCGGGAGAGAAAAGGAACTTTCACCTGATTGGTTGGGGAGGGGCGGGCCTAGCGTCCACTTCCTCCGCAATGCGGATGATCTCCTAGACTACCCGCTTTCCTATATTCGGATCATTCTCATAAAACTCCCTTCATATCCTCCATGTTATTAATATTGCAAGTTTTTATAGCAGCCATATAACTATAACTCGGCATCAGTCGTCTATAGCCAGAATGGGGGAGCGCAGATAAATCACGAGGAATGTTGCCCATAAAAGGAGACGTTTTCCATTCCAGACAACACACACAACTCGACTCTTGTCTTCCTCCTCTCAGTCCTACTACTTACTACTACCCTCACTCTTACTACTACAGAGACACTTTCTTTCGTCCGTTATAAAAATCCCTTCAATTTTCTTGATTGCTTTTTTTGACTTTATCCCCGATTTTGCTAGATTTCCCATTTTGACTATTTCATAACCTCGTCGCTGTTTGGGATGTAAAAATGTAAATTGTCGTTGGATGGATGGATCGATGGAAAAGATAAATATTCATGAAGAAGCGTAGAAGCTGCCTCATTTATTCATTCCGTAAACTCTCATTCATTCCTTGTCGTCACAGAGTATTAACTCCACAAATTTGCATAGCAAAAGCAGAGCCAGTTGATATATTCCCTCCGCTAATAACTATAGACACTCTCTCCCCTCCAAATTTCATTATTTTTCTCTGACTTTCTCATTAAATCTATCCTAATACTACGTAGATGTATACCCATCCATGTTATATAGTAAGGCTAAACGGGGTTAAGTAGGAACAAAGCAGAGTGTGCCTGTGACAATAAATCATTGGGGACGGGAGTAACTCAATTTGACTATCATGGATATGAGTATGGAGGGAGGGGAGATATTAGACACTTGTTATGATATTAGATAACGAATATTTACATATGTTTCTCGCTTATGACACTAAAACGTATTTTCCGGTTCGAATTATTTCCTGGATTAACTGTCAAGTGCATCGCTCAGCCCTGCAGGCCTTTTTTTCAATTTACTCTCCCACTCCCCGCAAAACGAACACTAACGGCACCTGTCATTAACTCTCATTCATATCACCCAACATGACCCTTATTCATATCACCCACTCTATTAATAATCCGAATTATCCCATTATTTATTTATTCTCACTCTTCTAACATATAAGTATATGTACGTATTAAGAATGCACAACAAAGATATAAAGATGGGATTAGTATCAAGTATTAGTCATTTGTTACAGCTAGAGTAATACCCAAAATAACTAAAAGTTTGCACCCAAGTTGATGGAATTGGCAATTGTGCATATTTTGTGTCATTCTGGGATAAATAGTGGGAAATGAGGATGGATAGAGTGTTTTTTAGTTTGAATAAGTCCCCCGGACTATTCCCTTAAGTGCACATTCCATTACCTCATGGTCCAAAGTCGTTCATTTTCAGTGTTGGACATCCATAATGATAAAATGATGTTGTGGATGACGTCATAGGGAGTATAGGAAATAGGATGAGCATCGGAGCGTGAGGTCCGATGAGTTTGGTCGTAATGATTACTAAAAATTGTATGATGAGAGCGGAAGTGTTTTGAATGGCAGAGTAAAACAAATTCTCTCGTTGACATTCTACTATTTTATGAATTATTGAAGCAGCCACTCCAACATACATGAGAGTATTACAAGTAGAAAGAGAGATATCCAAATATCTTTCGAGTCTGTATTTATCTCATTCTTTTTGGTTTTTGCAGAGTGAGTCAGAGCTAATTCTTTTTGTGTTGTTTAAAAAGAAGGAACATGTCCAGTTGGAGGATCGATAAAGTTGCGCAGATGTCCGAAGAGAGTGACCAGTCGGTCAATAATACCGCCCGAAAGTGCTGCGGACACATCCCCTACCAACGCATGCCCTCCGCCAACACCATCAATTATCCGCATTAACTATATATCTCGTATATCTCTCCTTTTATGACATTCCTTGCTCCGTTTTTGTTGTCTTTGAGGAATTATCACATCACCCCGATTTTAGCGTTGGGCTGTGAAGTGCTCGTCGCTCAGCTCCCAAGTGTTGACAGGCGGCGGCGTCAGGGCAAAGATATATTAACCCGTTATTATCATCTCATCTAAGGGAAACTTTTCAAGGGCCTCTCCCTAAACGACAGAAACGAGTTTTAACATATTATAATAGTTATAATAGAGGATGTATGTATAAGTATATAATATTAAATGTTGCTATAGAGACGTGTTTTTTGTGTTGATTTGGGCTGACTTATTGATTTTGGTAGTGGAAATAGAAATTCCTCGTCTCATAATGTCAAATGTGTATTAATCTAAATCAGGGGGTTTTAAACTCACGCCTTTTTTTCTTGTCCGTAGTGGTGGTAATAAAAAAGGGACCCTGTCTGCATACAAATGTGTCCGTACACCTCAGCACAACAGAATAACATTATTGCATTACATTTCTCAACATATCCATTCCTAATGCTCACTCTTCTCTCTCTACTCTACTACGGAATTCTAATCTTGCACCCGACGAGAAATCTTTTATTGCCGTTCTGTCTATATTCAACAACGTGGATAGGTATACTGATATAGGATAGGATACCTATCCACACACACACATCTCTCCCTTGTACAGACGAATGCATTAAATAAATAGAGAGAGAGAGAGAGAGCGGAGAGGATGGATATCCGTAATAGGAAAGTATCCTCATCTCGAATCAATAATGTCCCGGGTAATCTTCCGGTTTCCGTCAGCAGAGGTCAACTACTGTGCGGATCCGCTTCCTATCTATACAACATGGATATGTATTAACGTGTATAGGTATAGTTGTATGTATATGGATTAGATGTGATGGATGGATATTGTGGAATCCCCTTGTGTTTTGTGTTTTAGTCATCTCTCGAGAGTCGTATCAACGGACAGTTCATATTTCTTGTAACTCACGATTTATCGAGTTACAGAAAATATCTGTAGTCTGTCGAGTCATTTTATAACAATGCACCATCTGCTAGGGAAAACGACGTAGGCGGAATGTCATTTACCTCCGACTCCATTGTCCTCGGCAGTTAATGAATGTCCCTTAATACTTTTGCATACACAAAGACCACTTATCAAGGAATTCTTACTCATTTATCTCAATTACTATAATATTATAACAACCCAGGTCAACAGTGTCAAGTGAATATATAAGCCATATAGAGTATACTCTATGGCTATTATTATGGAATATACTCTATGGCTATTGTATAACAGCCATCTGGATGTGATTCTGATTCTGATTCTGATTCTCAAGACGAGTAGCAGGTAGAGAAACAAAAGCGAGATGAGATTGCATAAAAAGAATTGTCGGATAATTCACGCATGTTGAGGAGCAATTTTAATGGAAAAGTTGTTCGAGTCCGTGAAATGACGAAACACATTGACTTATTATTCTTTTTAATTGCACAGATCTGTTGCATCATCCCCTTTTGTTTATCTCACCAACTCTAGCACTCTGTCTTCTGAGGACCGTGTCCTTACTCTCCTCTTCCCCCGATCGATATAAATCTCTGTTGTTATGAAAAGAATATTCCAGAGTATTCCCTTTGGACGACATCAATGTCAACCTTTTTTCGGACACAACTTACCACTCTTTTTGAATTCCCTGGGTGAGGGGGAGTCTTTTTATCAAATCCTCGTCGACAAACAGATCCACTTTGTATTGAATATCCAATATTCATTCGACGACGACTCTCTTTCATTCCTCCGACTGTCCGGCCATAAAGAATGCAAAAGTGGAGAGGGAAAAGAGTTGACAAGGCAGTTTCATTTAGACAGCCTGCATATTTTATCAGACTAAGAGTGGACAACTAGACATCAACATTCATTCCACCAAATACATTAATATTGCATCAAAACAATTCCTATTGACATGCATCTCTATCGTTGCACCCCTACATATCCCTATGTCTATATCTATCCCATTCATACAGTAGCAGAAACATGAGATGATGATGATGATTCATTAATTGGAAATGTCCTGACAGGTAATTAGAAAAGTAGTAATTAAACAATCGGATGAATATTGAAGAGAGGCTGCTACAGAAGAGGAGGATGATGATGTGGATGAAGGAATCACGGTGCATTATAAGAAAATTCACGCTTGATTTGTTTCTCCGCTTGGCAGCCCACGGATTCGTCACAAATTTTTTGTTTGGTTTGGTTATAATATTATTCGTGTGTGAATGGATATGACAATGGATATTGATATTCTACTTGTTTTGAGGAGGATTGTTGAGGATGAGTTGGATTATTGACCATCACTTGTTCATCATCATCTCATCTCGGAGATATTGACTCTTGGAGTTGGACAAGTTATGAATGTTGTGCTTGGAGTGAGGAAATAGGAGGAGAGGTGGGGGGGGAGAGAGTGTGGGGGGTCGGTCGGGGGTTCGGACAGGAGGCAAGTGAGGGAGAGTGAGGTAGGGAATATCAGTGTTTGTTGGCCGAGCGCCGAGTTCACATCGCACGACGACATCCCGTCTATCTATACATTTTATACTCACATCTCCGGGTTCTGCTCTTGTACTCCGACAACAACAACAACAAACAAACGTTCCTCCAAGTTCAGTGATTTTCTCAGTTATTTATCAAACAACTATTATGGTGTCTTTGTAATAATATGTCCAATCGGAGGAAACAGGCTCGCCCCAGCAAACTCGAGGATGGTCCAGAATTTTCCGGTCAGTAAAATAACATTATAATATATATCATGTATAACATGTATTGTATAGGGTATATACCCAGGTAGCACTAGTAATAGTAGGATAGGATTAGGTTGTAGTTTTGTGCATGTGTGATTAGCGATAAAAAACTGTCAACTGTAAGCGGAAGTAGCAAATTGACTTGTGTCCGTGTACCCTGTAGTTAGAAAACAAATAAAGGTAATCATAGGGTTGGCATTCATCTCGGATTATTTATATTTTCCTATTCACTCGCCTCTCCTGTGGATGTGAGTTGTGACTGAGTTGAGTGAGTGGAGAGTCGACGAGAGTCCATAAAGAATTCATAATAATGATTCCATCTACCAAATTACATTCTCTAGTAACTCGTAAATTCTGTTTCCATTTGGCTTATTACCCATCATCGAAACAAACTGCAACAACCATCCCACTGCAACACGAAATACTCATACACAACATCGATGATACATAAATAGATCATGTACCTGTATCCACCAACATAATTTGTGACTTTTGATTCTAATAATCGAAAAAAGTCGACGGACGTAATAAGGCGAGTCCAAAATAACTTTTATTCTCCCAACATTGGTTTCCAGGGATATATATAGCTATATATGATTCTCTGATAGCCCCTATATAATATCTAATGACATGTATATATCATCATGTATATAAAAATATTTGTTGGCTGGGTAAATAATATAATAATATAAATGGGAGTTGTTTGTTGTTGGCTGGGTAATAAATAGGCAGTGTTGTGTATGTGTAATAATGTTTAATGTTGTTTGGAATTATGAGTGGTGCTGGTCGCTATGGAATGATATGAGTGATTCAGGAATATCCAGTTTTTGTCTTTGTCTTTAACTCGTCATGCCTCTATAACTCATGCACTCTGCAACTACTACTCCACTCACTCTCCACGTCCGTCCGTCGTCGTCGTCGTCGGTACTCTTCTTGTGAACATTAATAGTTAATATACTGGAAGATGTTATGGAGAGTAGGAGAGAGATGTTGTTTCAGATGTTTGGGTAGATTGGTATGTCGTCAGAACTCGTCTCTCTCTGAGTAATTAATTAATAAGTGGACTATATCGAAGGTCATCACAGAAAAAAGCAGTGACAAATTTATGACGACAACATTTCCCTGCGACAATTCGAAGCAAACCCGTTTTTAAACATTCTTTCTCGTCTCCACCGTCCCTCTCTCTCCATTATCTACAATCTCACATTAACACTCTCCTCCAGTCCCAGTCAGTCTCCACCAAAACAGTCTTGTCCGTGTCCAGCAAGTAACCAAACCCATCATAAAATCAGAGTACCTACTTTATATCTAACATCTAAACACATTAATGTCTTATATCTATCTCTATGGTTATAATGTATAAGATGTATATGGTTATAATATACAAGTACCGTCTAATGGCTCTACTCCATCTACTTACATTATACATCAAGTTATAAATATTTGATAAGTTGTGAGTGATGATATAATTCGTACATTAAGAATAACATTTTGAACATGAGACTAAATAAATTCATTTACGTGCGTTAGTATGCAGAGAAGAAGGAGTCGGGCAAAAAACTGTTTGGTTAGAAAAATGAGTGAAGGCAGAGCGACGGGTATTAATGAGCCAATGCTCGAGGAGTCTTATGAAAATTCATATCGCCATCCTTTCCCATTGGCTCTCCCTCGCTGCGACTCTTCCTATTCCGACCCTCTCCACACTCTCAATATTCCTCCACACGAACTCACACTCACCAACAACCTCTCCACTTGCATAACATTACATCTCTTTATCTACACACACTCACTTAATAACATATCCTATGACAAATGGACAAAGAGATGTTAATACTCTTGCCATGCCGTCCTCTCTCCGGCCTACAAAAAGGTTCAGTGACAACTGACAAGCTCTAATCCCGAAAACGTCGATAATCTCTATTTATGTAGAGCCAGCAAAGCGAATAATTATGCAATTACTTCCGCCTCGATTCACTTATTTACTTTTAAGACTTTCTTTTTACTGCTTTTTAATCTCCTGTCATTATTTAAACTACCCAAGGACCAACCTTAAAAATTTAAACCAACCTACGGTACTACCTAATATAATAAATAAATAATACCAACTCTGTTATTATGAAATTCGACATCTCGTAAATCTTGTCATATTACTGCACAGGATTTATTTGTGTGGGAAAATAGCTCTGTCAATTGCATGTTATTAGAGAGAGAGAGAGACGTCGTTGATTCTGTCCGTCGTAAACTCATAAATGCAAAAGGAAGGACCTCAAATTGTCCACTCGAGAGAGAGAGAGAGAGAATGACGGACTGAAGTGAAGGCAATATACACGTCCCCATAAATCTCCCATCATAATAATAATAATAACCATAGAGATGTATAACCATAGAGATAGATATAGAGATGTATAACTATATAACAGTCATAGATGTAACAACCATAGAGATGTATATAAGAGTCATAGATGTTAGATGAGACATCTGTCCAGTTGTGTGCACTTGACCATAGATGTGACCATGCCGGGAGTACCTGCGACAGCTCTTCTGGCCCTTGTAAGTGACCCGAACATTTGTCAAACAACTCCCTCACTCACCCAGATGGTCAATAATACTCTCCAGTTTTCATGTTCACTTTGCGGAGGTCGAATTATTGCCCTTAAGAGAATATTCGGATATCTCTCCCCCTCTTTTATTTATTACTTACATTCATCACTTTTATTATCCCCATAGCCAGCCACGACGACTTCTGCCACTCTCTTCAATATAGATCCCCCTCGTCTTAGGCCGAGGAGGGGAGAGTGACAGCTTATACACTTATTGGGGTCATTTGTGAATTTTTCACTGATTTCTCCCGTCCCAGCATTCATACACATCCATATATACCAATTACACTTATTACTCTATCCCCATATCGAAATATTATAGAAATATCCCCATAGAGATATAGATGGATCAGAGATATTGGCACATTTATTATAAGAGAGAGGGTCCTCTGTGGAGCTATAAACTATTTCTGGATCTATTCTTTTGGTGATTTGGTAATTGTTGGAGCGTCATTCCGTTTTCATGTCATTTGGTCAGAAATATGGAATTGATATTTCCCAGATTGGATTGCCAAACTGTAAATGTGCCAGGCGAGGGTCATAAATAAAATGTAGTAAATACTTTAAAACTCGAGGATGAGTGATGAATGCAAATGAACAAGTGGAAGAAGGAATGGTGTAAATTTAGTAAATGTAGCAATTAAATTTTCGGCACCCTCTCTATTTATTATGGATGAAGAGAGAGAGAGAGAGAGGCTGATGGTCGTTCGTTCGTTGCGTCGTCAGTCGACAGTCGCACTCATAACAAGAAAAATAATTAAACGGGGTAATGTTTACACAAGAATCGCTGTGTGTGTACGTCGCACCGAAATTGCTTTGCCCTTGTTGTTATGTTAGGTTAAGGCGAGTCGTTCGCTACTCTGTCGGCTCATATTTCATCTCTCTCTCTCTCTCCAAACACACGACACGAAAAGAAAAGACGACCATCTATAACAATATAATACAGTAACTATAGTAATAGTATATAGTTAGTAATAGTATAGAGTATCCATGATGCGTGTCTGTCCATTATACCGGAAAATCGTTTTTGAAGCACTTTTTATTATTATTTCTCCATTTGACACGATCTGATTTTTCATTTGACCCGCAGACACATTACTTCCCTCTCTCTATTTATTATTGTCATTTGTCACAAATATCATTTCTCCCTCCGTCCTTTGAGTTACGACTCGCCGTCGGCTGAATTAGGCAAAAGTGGTTACACATTTCATCCAATTACATCAAACATGAGATATCATTACACTACTTTAAATATCATATTCAAATCCATGTGTGACGTCACTCACTCACTCACTCACCCACTCCACCAGCAGACTCGAAGCAATGTCAATAATATATTATTATGTCTCTAGACACCCCAACCATTTTTACAGTTTCCGTAGAAAGCCCTAAAAATAGCAGAACAAACAGTTGACGCAGAGTAAATGTCAACGCAGTAATAAATGCGCCTCTCTCTCCTTAAATGCACCTAATAATAACATAACCATAGAGATAAGTATATAACGTATAGAGATGCATAACCATGGAGATAGATATAATAGATTGGAGATTTATGATGAAAGATGTTGGATATTTTCTTTGAAAATTCCTTATTTGAAATAATTTCACAGATGCGTCCCAGCTGTCTCTTCATTTCGCCCCGGTATTCATATGCTTGTAGAAATTGGGAAATAATAGAGAGATTGTTATGGGAAGAGGGAAGTAGTGAGTGAGTGAGTGTGTAAATCTCGTCGGAGCATTCTGGCTCTGCGATTTATGAAATAATGTGGAAAAAAGGGAGAGAAATGAGAGAATGTTGGTAAAAGACGACAAAAAACGAGTTAAATTTAGAAAAGACAAAAGGCACAAAGACAATTCTAAATTTAGAATAGGAAGACAATGAGAGCGACGGACGAGGAGAGGCTGAGGAGGAAAGGAGTGAGTACATAGAAATACAACTTACTACAAGGAACTCTGAAATTCTTCCGGAAACAATTCTCGCCGTATTTCCAGTTTTACGTTTATTTCCTTCACGTGCCGGGGATATTCCCCGCATTCCTCTTCATAACGTCTTCATAATTATCATACACTTTGTGTATCCTTCTTCTCCCTATCCAAGAGCCCAGTCGCTGCCGGGAGAACAATGCGCTGGGGAATGTAAAAATGAGGAGCAGCGGCTAATAATAATCTCTAGGATAAGCATGACAATTACTTCATCTTTTATACCGAGTATCTTTATCTCCTTCTCCGCACAAGTTATTAATAGTCCCTCTCTCTTTCTTTCTTCTCGCCTCGCCCAACAACAACCAACAACAACCAAGTCACTGACTGCAGCCAAACACTGCAAAATAATATAATAATCCCGGATTTATATCCCATATTTCGGGTGTGCGTGGGCGGCTGGCGGAAGGAAGGAAGTAAGTACAAGAACAGGTGCGAGCACATCCTTTGACCCACAGACAATGTTGTTGGCAAGTGCATCCAATTGCATTGATGAGTATATCGTACAGGTATCTCTGTCTACTCTCCGTCTACTATGTACTAACCTACTATGTACTATCCCACTACTATATCCTTATTGTATTTCTATAGTTACATGACGATTGCCAAAAATGTGTGTGTGTGAGTCTGTCAACATCTTTCCATCACAACACTTTGCAATCAAAACACGTGTACATTTTCTTTCAATTTTATTTTATTTTACGCGCGCTTTTACACGCACATTTACAGCTCCAACGACTCCATTTTCAGTCACTAACTAACAAACTCGTCAGTTATCGTTTATTCATCACATTTTGCAATTCCTTTTTCGCAATTTGCAATAGTGCAATGCAATTTGTAGATTGTTGATTATTGACAAGTGACGGATTAATTTTTGTGTAGCTGGAGGTGCAGAAAAGGAGACAAAGGGTGGGGAGGAGGATGTGGGTGAGGAGGCGATGGAGGAAGATGAAGACGACGAGGACAACTTTCGGGACATTTGTCACGGTAATTAATAAGACTATAAAATAATGATATTAATGGAAGGACGAACCGAGAATTTGTTAGTCTGGGGCAACTTGAGGGTGATAGTCTTAATCTCTTAATTGAGTTAATTACTCAATTCCATTAGCCACTCATTCCTTTTCTCTATGACAGGAAAGGACATCGAGGATGCGAACAACAACGAGTCCAAGAGTCAAGACGGGTCAATCGACAAGGTACAACAATATCTTATCTATCGTAATCGTATCGTGTGTGTGAATGAAAGGCAGAAAGTGCAGTCGTCGGTGGACTGCGAAAGTGCAACTGCACTGAGATATAATAATAATAATGTCATCTGAATATAATGGGATAATTGAGGATTGACATGTGGCAGGAGGAGTTGGACGAAGGAGAGACAAAGGAGCGTCTGACGGAAGCCATTCAGAATCTCATCGGTAATTTTCCGTGGGGCAGCAATAATCAGCCGGGGAATAATTCGGCACAACAGGGAATCTCTCTGGAAGCCATTCAAAACACTAAGGTCAGTTTTCACAGTCTCTCATTGCCCTTCTCCCTCCTTCTCATCTCCACTTGCATTTTCATGGCAACAAAATCATTGCATTTTCATTACTCCCAACATTTTTATTTCCTTTGTCTAGCCATTTTCCAAGTCTAGAGTCAAGGTTGCTGTAGTTAGTTACGGTTACTTACGCAATTACGCAATAGGTCATCAAACAATCCCACATCACTTTTTTTCGTGTACATTGACTTTGGAAAATATTAGTGCATTTTACAACTCTAAATTATTAATTAGTGCACTCGTTTGGGCTGGAAAAGGACCGTAATAACTAGAAAACGACTAAAAAAAGAGGAATGGGTGAGAAAACTGGCCGAGCAGGTTCAAAATGTTAAAATGATTTTAATGTCTTTGTTGAAAATGGTTTTGACACGTAGGGAATATTTCTGTAGCATTGGCAAAGGAATTATCAAACAGCGATTGTTGCGAAAAGTAAAAATGCGTGTTTATTATTAATTAGCTTATCTTGGACGATTATCTTTACGGCTCCGTAAACCTCTCTCGCATTCCTTTTGACGTTGCCGTTTCAAGAAAAATACTCTTGCACTTACACTTTTATGCTTATTAATATTTAAAATGCTTTTAATTGCCATTAACGCGATTATGATATCATTCCAGTCTCTTAACACTTCTTTTTTTGCTGCTTTTCATCCGTTTTAGTATCAAGATCAAAGTTTTAGATGCATTTGTCAGCAATTTCATTTTAACGCAAATAACTACTAGTGTACTGAATGTACTCTGTAAAATTGCTCCAATTAACTAAAACATCTGAAATTCATGAAAATGATTTATCAGTTTATTTCGAATTATGGATCAAACTCCACATAATGCATAAAATACGACAGTATTGACGTCATTTTGTAAGACAATCATCATTCATGGTAATACAGGCTCTCTAGTTTATATGATAAATGATCAATCTTGAGAGCAATTCTGAAAAAACTGTTTTTTTCAGAGTAAAAACTGTAATTTTCGAACATTGGATAACATATCTCTAGAAAATTGTTCGAAATTCAAGGCTAATGTAGTATGACTTTAGTAGCTCTACTGACTTAACATTTAAAGTTTGCCAATAATGACTCAGTAATAAGTTTCAAACTACCAAAATATTATGATTAGTCAACAAAATGGTTAAATATTTTCAATCAAAGAGTATAAAATTATTGCACACAATATTTAGTTTAAATTGGGACTAAATAAGTGATTATGAAGTATCATACTTGAACTTCTAATCACAGATAGAACAATGCTTTTAACTAATTCTTTAGACAGTTACTTTGCTGTGAGTTTTGCAGTCGTTATCGAAATCAAGACTGTTTTGTTTAACACATTCACGTATCTAAGTGATCTTTCAGACTTTTCCATCCTCGGATATTTGTTAATGGATTAAAGTTTAAGACTCTCGAGGATAACATTTTGAATGTTTATTCAACTAATGGTCAAGCTTTCGACAACTCTCCGTTGTCTTCATCAGGACAATTATCTTTCAAAAAAATTAAAAAATTCACGTATCATTTCGTTATATTAGTTGACAATGTGTCTATAATATTTTCGAGCGTGAGATTACCTAATACATAGCAAAAGAGACTGTAGCAACCTTGGGTATTGCAATTGTAGGTAATCTGAATAAAGATTAATAAATCTTGTTATCTGATACTGATAAAGTTTAAATGTTGAATATTTATAGCAGGAAGGGGAAAGGTTTTTGTGGATGTAATGGGATTGTAAATGTGTAATTTGTCTTGTTGAAAGTTGTCACACGATGTCTCAGGAATCGGAAATGCCGTGTAAAATCGACGAAATGCATTTAAATCCAGTTTATACCAAGAAAAAAGCAAAACTTATTGCTGTAGGATATTGCATTCCGTTTATAGAGTCTGCTATAGTCAAGAGTAATAAACAAGTATATGGAAAGAATCGGTTATTGAAATCAAATATCGCAACTTGCACAGTTCATTTTATTCAGCGACAAACAATTTTGTATTTTTAGTATTGATTTGTATATTAAAAGTCATTTCTTGTCGGTTTTAACAAAGTTGATAATTCAACGTTTTTGAATATTTTTTGTTTTACTTGGATCAAGAAATGAAAACAAAACAATTGAAATGGACTTTAAGTATAAAGAGGAAATCTTGAAATGTTGACTGTTAATAATGAATTGAGTTTAGAAATGATTGAGTTGTTGTTGGTTGTTCCCCCAGTCAGTAAAAATACCGTAGGGAAGGAGTAATACAAGAGAGGGAATGAGGAGGGTCCGTCGTCATTCCAAAATCAATACTCTCTCCCATTCACTGTCCAACAAAGCCAATCTTGATGCAAATCATCGTGTTTGTCTCATAATATGGTCAAAATATGCCTGAAAGCACACAAAAGTTTATTTTCCTCCTTTTCTTGTAGTTATTTGTCCGGGAACGACTTGTAAAAGACTGTCTAAACGACTCCTAAAAACTGCTCTTTTCTCCAATGCCAGATATTGACTGAATGTTTCCGTTTAAATAACATGTAGCTCTTCGATTGGTTTACAAAAAGCAATTTTCAAAAAGCAGTCATAAGCTGATGAATTGTAAGAAACTGATTTATTAGCTAGCATTAGAAGTCCTTTACGGTCCTTTACCCTCGTACATAGGAGAAGGTCCATGCCCGTAAATCACTTTTCATGAGTGAAATGACACTGGCATATGAAAATTCATTCGAACAGGCAAATTGTGGTGGATATTTTTGCCATTTGACTAATCAAATTACAGATTTCTGTGACAAAATTTATAGGATTACTTATTGTACCAGCAAGTTTTATTCTATCACTCTGAACTGAATAGTTAAATATCAAACTTGTACTGGAATTGGAATGTATTAGGGTTGCCGTTGCCACGAATGTTTGAAGCTTGAAGCTTCGTCGTCGAATTTGAACTACCCTACTAAAATTCGACACTATTGTGACGAATAGTTTGTATTCGACGGAGGCACTCAATGTTGAAATTGAGCCTGAAATAGATTGATTTAGTTTGGTAGATAACTAAAACAAACATTAAATGTTTAAAATTTTGTTATTCGATATTTTTTGTCGAATACCAGTATACGCGGCATCCCTAAAATGTGGACCATAATGACCAACTGGGGGGATGAAAGAATTGCGAAGAAAATGCTAAAATTGGAAATCAATTGATTCGCCGTTAAAGGTTTTTGCTTATTCCTGCGATTTGAAGCAAAAGCTCTCTTACTATCTCTATTAAGTATGTACTTGAATGGATACAAGCCAATACACTGGTGTAGTAAGAGTTCAGAAAAGTAGTAAGGCTAGTAGTAAGGAATAGCATTACTACTATTCTGCCATCTTACGTGGCCGCTCTATTGGTTTGTATCCGTTCAAGCACATATAGACCTTTAGCTTTGACTTCGGAACTAAAGAAATAAATGTACATACAAGTTCACGTCTAATGGCAGTCACTGTAGTAAATATTATAAGTTTTTGATGTCTATCTATACATACCCCGAAACCCTCAACTCCTACGGGGGGTCAACGATGTTTTTCATGAATGGGGGTCAAAATTTAATACGCAGCGAGAAGCGTTTGGCCACTCAGCTGAATGGGTATGTCAACATCAACTTGAATAAGATTTTGTTACTGAATAGGTTCGAATTGGGTGCAAAATCAGGGAATATCCCCTTCATCTTGTAATAGAGGCATCTTGCTAATCATTGTAACTGTCATTATTATATTTTGGCCTATAGATATACAATTAATTAATCGACTAAGAGTGGCCATTTTCTTCATCGGGGAGTACCCGTGTTGTTGTACCAGACGAGTAACTTGCTTCGTTCAAAAGAACTAATTGATTCACTTTGTACAACTCTTTTCTATATTCAAGCCAATTTATTATTATATTGACTCTTGTTTTGCCATAATCGGGAAGAAGATGTTTTTTTTTTGTGTATGAGATTTGGCCATTAATTGCTTGCAACTGATGTAATCTAATGCAGCTAATGTAGGATACGATTCTGCTGAAAGCAGTGTACAAAATTTACCACTTTTTAGCCTTTTTTACCATCACAGTGGTAAAAATGCACTTAATGGTAAAAATGCATTTAAGGGTAAAAATGGTAAATTTTAGCGATTGATTAGACAGCTGAGTACAGATACACTAGACTTCCTCAAATATAAGTTTTTAAAACTTTATTTTCTATGAAATATTTCCAATTAGCCCCTAATCAATTAAATTAATCATATTTATTTGATTGTACACCAAAAGTTATCAAAAAATGAAGAAAGAAAGATTTTATTTGGTATCGCCCATTTAAAATTGATGCTAATTTAATTGCAACATGTCTCAATCGGCAAGGGTTGTTAGCGCCCCCATTGGTTGAATCCTACTCTGATTGATTAACACTTATCAATTTGTGACAACAATGACCATCTGCTAAGCTATTTCATACTTTGGCACCGAATTTTATTCAAAATTCAAACACGAAATTTAAATGAAACTATTTTTAGCTCGCCTGAATAAGGCAGCTTATAGAACCACACAGTCTGTCCGTACGTCCGTCCGTCCGTCCGTCCGTACGTCCGTCCGTCCCCACGATAACTTTCGAAAGCAATGACGGATATTGACCAAACTTGGCAAAAACAATGCCTATGGACCACTGACGATCCCTATTGAATTGGGGGTAAAACGGTCCATTGGTTACTGAGATAACGCGCGCTCACTTTGTCTTCATTTTGATAGTCAAATGGAAAATTTGGCATTAAATGGACATTAAAAAGTTCAATGGTGTTTCCTATAAATTGTTAGCGGGATAGTAAATATTTCAATCCGCTTCTACCAAATTTGATATTTTATAATAAAGCCAATTAAACCGGAAAATAAATATTAGAAGACGGATAAAAATTTATTTTGGATTTTTATTCAATTTTATAGTAGAATTTCCATTTTTTGATTTCCTTTAAATTTAAATAATCATTATTAAACGATTTTAATTTTCTGTAGATTTTAATACTCATAATCAATCAAGATTAAATATCTGTTGATTTTCATAGTCACAATAATCAATTTTGATTTTCTGTTGATTTTCATAGTCAACATTAATCAATTTTGATTTTCTGTTGATTTTCATAGTCAACATTAATCAATTTTGATTTTCTGTTGATTTTCAGTCAACATTAATCTATTTTGATTTTCTGTTGATTTTCATAGTCAACATTAATCAATTTTGATTTGCTGTTGATTTTCATAGTCAATATTAATCAATTTTGATTTTCTGTTGATTTTCATAGTCAATATTAATCAATTTTGATTTTCTGTTGATTTTCATAGTCAACATTAATCAATTTTGATTTTCTGTTGATTTTCATAGTCAACATTAATCAATTTTGATTTTCTGTTGATTTTCACAGTCAACATTAATCTATTTTGATTTTCTGTTGATTTTCATAGTCAACATTAATCAATTTTGATTTGCTGTTGATTTTCATAGTCAATATTAATCAATTTTGATTTTCTGTTGATTTTCATAGTCAATATTAATCAATTTTGATTTTCTGTTGATTTTCATAGTCAACATTAATCAATTTTGATTTTCTGTGAAGTTTCATAGTCAAGATTAATCCATTTTGATTTTCTGTTGATTTTCAGTCAACAATTATCAATGTCGATTTTCCGTTGATTTTCGGTCAGCAATTATTAATTTTAATTGTATGTTGATTCTTCAAGTGATATAGATTCGTTTCCCTATAATATCAATGTCTGAATTTTTATTATGTCTTATATATATATATGTCGTACAGATTTATATAAAGACTCAGTTCTAAAAGTTTGGTCAAAATCCGTACCCTCGGTTTTCTGTTACGTCCGAGTACTTTTTGTCTACCAAAAACTGCACACGGCAACCTTTACTCAGGCGAGCTTCTGTTACGGCTTGCTGTAGGTTTTACCATTTATACCATTTATACCACTACTTTTTATGTAATGGTATTTAACGTTAAATACCATTAAAAACCACTTACCACTGGTAAGTGGTAACTGGTATTTTGTACACTGGCTGAAAGTCCTCCAAGTCCGTAGAAAAAATGAATATTGAGACCAGACTAATGTATATTAATATTTAATGACTTTAATTATAATTAACTTTGACATAAATGATTGATATTTTGGCATAATTGACGGAGTGAGTTGTAAAATGATTTAAACGATTGTTTGTCTTTGGAGGAATAAGTAATCCGTTTGCTTTGCTACCGCTTGGCTTGTCTCACGAAGCTTAAAAATGTTCACATGAAGAATCAGTCCTCGTCTCTCTTAAATCATCTCATGTAAGCCTCAGAGGAGGGAGAGAGAGATCATTTATTGCAACCGTTATTCCTCCCGATTCCTCTCCCCTTTTAAAACCTTGTCCTCCATCCAAATCTTGTCTCAATTTTTCAGTCTTGTTTAGACTCGGAAGAATATAAATTGCAATTTCCAATATTCTCCACACAGACCTTTCTATAAGTTTTTGTCGTTTTGACCTTTATGGAATGATTTCATAATAATTGGTATTTATTTTATGGAAACTCTTTGTGGCGTGAGAACATATGGAATTAAAGAAATGTGATTAAAGAGAGTAAATTAATTGCAGGCGGCGATGACGCAGTTGACGGCGGCGCTGCAGAATGACCAGAACTCAATCCAGGAATTGGCGGTGCTGCAGTCGACGCTGTACACGCTGCAGCAGCAACAGATCCTGCAGTTGCAACTGATTCAGCAGCTTCAACACCAACTGCACGTGAGCAACAGCGCCGAGAACTCGCAGCACCCGGACAACAATTCCTCCCTCTCGTCGCCCTCCCCCAACTCCCCCGAAGAGACGCAACCCATCCTCGAAGTGGTCAAGGAAAAGTCCCCACCGCCCCCCACCGAGGTTATCAACAAAAAAGACGGCCTCAACCCACATTTTGCCTCCCTCCTCAACTGTGCTAACCAAGACCCCAACCGCCCTTTGAGTCCCGGACTCGGTGGCTGCGGGGGTGGCAAGGGAAAGCACGAAGAGGACGTCAACACACTCGAAATGCTCCAGAAGAGGGCGCAAGAGGTAAATACTTGAGTATTTATATCTTCAATTTACATATTTAAATACAATTATGTTTTGTAGGTCCTTGACTCTGCATCTCAAGGATTGCTGGCGTCCTCTCTCGCCGACGACCCGAACTACCGCAAAAAGTCCGGACTGGGACCCTATGAAAAGGGACGGGAACCGTTTTTTAAACACCGCTGTCGCTACTGCGGAAAGGTATGTGTTAATAATATGTTAAGGGCTAGTTATGTTGACCTTTAGGTGTTTGGGACGGCTAGTTATGTTGACCTTTGACATTTAGGTGTTTGGGTCGGACTCGGCGCTGCAGATCCACATCCGTTCGCACACGGGAGAACGTCCTTTTAAATGCAACGTGTGTGGGAGTCGCTTTACGACGAAAGGCAACTTGAAGGTTCATTTCCAGCGACACACGTCAAAGTTCCCGCACGTCAAGATGAACCCGCACCCGGTGCCCGAACATCTGGACCATTTCCACCCGCCCCTCCTCTCCAGTGGGCAGACGACCCCTGAACACTCTCCCACCTTCAACATCTTCAACCCCTTCGTACCCTTCCGATTTGACTGTCCGCAAGACTTGAGGAAACCAGAGGAGAACGGCGAAAAGAAACAATTCCCCGAAGACACAAAATCAGAAGAAAAAGATCACCCGAAGGAAAACGGCAGCGACTTTCACCAGTCCACCGTCCAGGATTTGCGCAAAGAGGATGAAGACGACGACGAGGAGGAAGAAGGCGAAATCAGGGACAACGACAGAGACAACGACTCTTCTAGAGACGACGAAGAGTTGAGGAATATCGAGGAGCGGAAGGAGGAGTGCGAAGCTGCCGCCGCGGCTGCTGCGGTGGCAGCGGCGGAAAAGGCGGAGGAGGAGAAGGAAAAGAAAGGGAGGACCCTCGACATGGACAAGTTCAACGAGAACTCTTCGCACGGTGACAAGTGCGAGCGTTGGAGCAACGAACCGGAAATCAAAGAAGAGTTTGTGTCCAGTGACGAGGGCGACGACGACGGGGAGTTCCCCGAACAACCAGAAAATTTGTCCAGCAAGTCCCTCCCTCTCATGTTTCCTATTCCTCTTCAGGTAAATCTATTATATTTGATAACTCTTGAGAGTGAGAAATTGGATTAATATTAAATGATAAATTTCAGACTCTTCCGGTACGTCCGTCGTCTTTGAACACGACTCCTCACTCCCCGCCACAAAAGTTTGACCCTGCAAAGGACCCGGCCATTTACACAAACCTATTGCCACGTCCGGGTTCGAACGACAACGCGTGGGAGAGTCTGATCGAAGTGACAAAGACGTCAGAGACGACGAAGCTTCAGCAACTGGTGGACAATATCGAACACAAACTGACGGACCCGAATCAGTGCATCATCTGCCACCGAGTCCTCTCCTGCAAATCCGCCCTCCAGATGCACTACCGAACTCACACCGGAGAACGTCCCTTTAAGTGCAAGATCTGCGGAAGGGCCTTTACCACCAAAGGCAATCTCAAGACTCACATGGGCGTCCATCGCGCCAAACCACCTCTCCGCGTCCTCCACCAGTGCCCCGTCTGCCACAAAAGGTAAATCATCTTTTTTCAGAGGTCTCTACCACACTAATAACTAAATAGATGGAAAAATTACAAAGAAAAAGTAGCTGCTAACATTGAACTCAGTCTTGGCTGTAAAACGAATCCTTTATTGACGCATTTACGACGAAATATTAACAATTATTTGATCTAATTTGATGCAAATCAAACGATATTAAAAAGTGAAACGGTATTTATTTGCTATCCTACGAATGAAATATTTAGCGTATTGACAGCCAGGTATTTATTTTGATTCAATTAATTGTAGTAAATGCAGATTAGGGAGATGCCAAGGAGCATGGACGTTGTCATAGTAACCGTCCAAGCTCCTTGGGAGATGCCAAAAATTATTTTATTGTAATAATATGACTGGTAAACTTGATAGGAAGTTCGGGTGGTTGATTTGCCTGCTTACGGTATTAATATATTTATTTCAGGTTCACAAACAGTTTAGTGCTGCAGCAACATATCCGGCTGCATACGGGAGAACCGACTGACTTGACTCCGGACCAGATCCGGGCAGCAGAGGTGAAAGACTACCCCATCCTCCCGTTCAACAATCAAATGTTTTCTCCTGGAAGTGCAAAGTATGACAACTCGGAGGACTCTTCGTCTTCGCTGGACAAGGAGGAGTCCCTGCACCTGCAACACCCGCCGCCCGCTTTCCAGTCCTCCATCGCCGCCCTCGAAAGTCAAGTGCACCGCATGAACTACTTTGACAACAACCCCACCGATTTGAGCAAGAAGGACACTGACCGGGACAGTGACGACGGCGACGCGGGTGCGGGGGTGCTGGATCTGAGTAAGAGTGTGGCGGAAAGTCCTCCGGCGGTTGCTGCCATACCCGCCGTGTTCGGCCACCTGCCCATCCTGCCGATTTCGCGTGAGTGCCAAGTCATGTGTTTGATTAGTAGTTTGATGACGTCATCGGTTTTTATATTTATTATTAGAATTCGATGAGAATCAGTTCCTGTGGACAGGGCGGGGCAACACGACGTGCAACATTTGTCTCAAGACGTTCGCCTGCAACTCTGCACTGGAGATCCACTACCGCTCCCACACCAAAGAGCGTCCCTTCAAGTGCACCGTCTGCGAACGGGGCTTCTCCACCAAGGTATTAAGGGACTCGTGTGGAGGCAAGGGAATTGAAATTAACTTGCTGTGTCTTTTGTGTCTCACCAAGCAGGGCAACATGAAACAACACATGTTGACACACAAAATACGCGACATGCCCGACAAAAACGGACAGAGCAGCGACTGCGACTCCAAGGACTCTCACAACTCGTCCTTCCAACGCAGGTCCTCCGAAGTCGTCAGTCCCTCCTCCGAGGGCAGTTGTGGCAAGAAACGTCCCATCGAAGAACCCGAGGAGTTGACTGCCAACAAGAAACTCGCTTCGTCCTCAAGTAATATATTTATTATACATATAGTTAAGATGTAGTTTTATAATAGTTAGATCATCATAATTTGATGAATTGTGATGATCTTAATTTCGTTGTGAGAAACCTGCATGGAGAGTTAATGTGTTTGTGTCGTTCATGCAGGTTTGTCAAGCGAAGTGGCGGAGGGAGGGGGCGGGGACCGTGCCAGTAAACACATCTGCAAAGTGTGCGCTAAAAGCTTCTCGTCTTCCTCCTCTTTGCACATTCACATGAGGACGCACACGGGAGACAAACCTTTCAAGTGCAACGTCTGCAGCAAGGCGTTTACTACCAAAGGCAACCTCAAGGTTGTCAAATTAATCAATTGGGATATCTTAATTGGGAATATTATACTAAAGGACATGTTTGTGGCAGGTTCATATGGGGACTCATGTCTGGTCCAATGGGGCATCCCGCCGCGGTCGGCGCATGTCATTGGAACTTCCGCTTGGTCTCCATTTCCCTCCACCGCCGCCGCCGCCGCAAATGCCGAAGGACGTCGTCCAGCAGCAGTCGGCGGCAGCAGTCCTCATCCATCATCATCCACACCGCCGTCCTCAAGATCTCTTTTACCCTTACCTCCCGCCCTCCCACCTCATCCTCAACAACCACCACACCACCACCAACAATAAGGTATATAATATACATTAAATATGTAATTAATATACATTATATATTAATTAAATATATGATTAAATATATAATTAGGAAATCAGTGAAGACGGACTGACAATCCCCAGCAGAGAAGGAAACATATCTTAAGGGCGGGTTGTTGTTGTTGTAAATGTACATAGGTCACTAGTCGGAAAGTCACAAATTACCTTGCGTTGCAAATTAATCCTCCTTGATTTGAGTCGGAACTTGATGACTGTTATTCCGTGTATACGATCCGAGTATGAACAGATACCAAAGACGACCGCGTGCAGAAATGACGAGACAAGGGCGTTGACTGTGATACTCTCAGGCACAAGTTTCTCATTCCGCACGAGGTTCACTCATTCCACAAATACTCTCACTCTCCCGCCTCACGGCCAAACGGGCACGGCGGACTGCAAGGAGATTTTTCATTATATTTTTTATATAGCAGTCCGCCTCTCCCGCCAGACTAAAGCTTTTTTCTGTCAACTACCTCTTTTAATAAAATGTCCGTTTTTGTCCTTTCTACTATTCATTCATTTATTCATCATAAATACAAATGTACAAAATATTAATAAACTTCACGGCGGCAAGTAAATGCGCTTCATCTCCACAAACAGTCGACCCACCTCCTCGTTCTCCCCCACAAGCCCATTCACCCGCAGCAGGAATTCCTTCAGTCCTACATTATAACAATTAATTAATAAATATAACCAATAAAATTAAAATAGTATAGTAATTACCGTCTCTTCCTTGTCCGAGTCCTACTTGACCAATGGCTACAACCAACAATAATCATTATCATATTTCATATATTTTTATATTATTTTATCAAGTCATTATTACCTTCGACTTGACAGTCGACGACAATAGGAAAAACTAAACGCATGTGCTGCACCATGTCATTACCAGCTTCTTCTTTAGCAGCCTCGATTTTCCTGCTGTATTCTGGACTACTCAGTCTTTCCAACATCCCCCGCAGGGTTTCTATAAAAATTCATACAATTTATATTATTTTGGCTAATTTTAATTTAATTTCACGTCTACGACTATTTGCAGTCTTAAGGTCAGGGTATACTTTTTGAAACCCTATACCTGTCTCAGCCACAAGTGGGGATGTTGCTAGGTCATTAATTCCTTTTACTTCACGCGGAAAAATAACTGGTAGAAACCTGGAGAAACGTTTCTCCAGTTTCTCCCCGTAGAAAAAACGGGAACATTCCTAGTATACCGATGCTCAACGGAATAGACCGATATATAGCTCATTCGAAAGATCTCGTCGAGTACATCACGAATATGGAATTTACTTTTGGGGCAACCCCCCAAATAAGAAAATTATTTGACTATTTACTATATTACTATTTATTTTTACTATTTGAATTAGCATCTTTTAAATATTACAGAACCTGGAGAAATATACGGGGAGAAGGCCGGAAATAATCGAAAACAAGATATAATTTAGATGCCACGATATAATTAAAGCTCGTAATTTTAAAATTTTCTTCAAAAAAATCTCCCCTTGCATTTACCGCAAATTCACTTGCAACTCTTCAAAAAAAGCATTTTAAAGAACAAAAACACCATAGTTATTCAAGTAACTCCTGAAGCGTGGTACACAGATAGTGAGCGAAATGCAGTTTCTAAGGCAAATTTTCTCAGAGGGGGGAAAAATTAAAATTTCGCCGTCAATTCATTTTGTCGGTACACACTTCGTCAATTTTCGCCTGTGAAATCAAAATATTCATTTCGCCAAAGTGAAAATCATGAATTTCGCCACCTCGGTAGCGTGAAAAGAGAACCATATTTTCGCCGTGAAATATCATAGAATAGTATTGTTACATGGTTACGGTAACCAAATACTTGATGGGTGGGTGGTTCATTCTTTTCGAGTTCAAACTTTTCAAATGTATCACATACATATTGCCGTCGATTGTGAAGTATGATAATCTATCCCAAGAAGTGTGATAAAAATGCACTTCATTTTGGTAAATGATTATCGGAGTCGACACATGTAAAAGTGCCTAGATTATGACGTCATAGTTCAGATACTTTCACACGTGTCTACCCCGGCATTGTGGTTGTCTAGAAACTATCCCTTGGTCTGGCTGGGAGCCGCACTACGGTTTAGTCGTGCAAGGCTCTAGACAAGCATTGTGGTACTAATAAGGTGACTTGAAAGCTGTGAATATCTAAACCCAAAATCTGTTCTTTCTAATTAGCTGCCATGATCTGTGTACTAGGTGATGGAAAACTGATATCCGGTTTGATATTTCGAGTCGGCGAAAATTTTTTGTCACCATGACGCAGTTAAAATTTCGACTCGGAATTGATGGTAGCGAAATTTCGATCTGTGTACTAGGCTTGAAGCAGGGATGGAAAATATTTTCAACAATAGGAACGCCAGTCAAAGCTGCCTTTAGTATTCTGTGGGAACACCTTTGCAATTGTACATATTACAGAAACATTTAAAAGTGAGACTCCTCGGCACTTAGTTGCTATTGATACGAAAAATTAACACGCGTTTTGTTAGTCAATTTTCAAAAATAAACAAACTTTGAGTCTCACTTTTAAATGTTTCTGTTATACATTTTTCCTCAGTAATTATCTTATTTCAATATTTACATTTCCATGAAATTTATATTTGCAGTTATTAGCACTTAAAGTCTAGTTGATAATAGGGTGAATCTAATGTTTTAGGCAAGTTTTAGGGTTGTTGCAAGGAAATTAACTGGAAACGCACGGGGAGATTTTTTGAAGAAAACTTTAAAATTACGAGCTTTAATTATATCGTGGCATCTAAATTATATCTTGTTTTCGAGTTTTTTCGGCCTTCTCCCCGTATATTTCTCCAGGTTTTAGCTCGCCTGAGGAAGCGAGCTTATAGAACCACACAGTCTATCCGTACGTCCGTCCGTCCGTCCGTCCGTACCCACGATAACTTTCGAACGCAAAGACGGATATTAACCAAACTTGGCAGATACAATGCCTATGGACCACTGACGATCCCTATTGATTTTGGGGTTAATCGGTCCATTGATTGCTGAGATACCGCGCGCTCACTTTGTCTTCATTTTGATAGTCAAAGAGAAAATTGGGCATTGAAAATTGTAATACCGTTTCCTATAGATTGTTAGCGAGATAGTATAAAATAAATCATGCCGCTTCTACTAAAACTGAAATTAGATAGTAAAATAACAAAAACGGAAAATTACACTCAAAAGTAAAACAACGAATCTGTTTCAAGTTGTCTTGATTTTAATAGTCAATATTAATATATTTTCATTATGTATTCACTTTAATAGTCAATATTAATATATTTTCATTATGTATTGACTTTAATAGTCAATATTAATATATTTTCATTATGTATTGACTTTAATAGTCAATATTAATATATTTTCATTATGTATTGACTTTAATAGTCAATATTAATATATTTTCATTATGTATTGACTTTAGTAGTCAATATTAATATATTTTCATTATGTATTGACTTTAATAGTCAATATTAATATATTTTCATTATGTATTGAATTTAATAGTCAATATTAATATATTTTCATTATGTATTGACTTTAGTAGTCAATATTAATATTTTCATTATGTATTGACTTTAATAGTCAATATTAATATATTTTCATTATGTATTGACTTTAATAGTCAATATTAATATATTTTCATTATGTATTGACTTTAGTAGTCAATATTAATATATTTTCATTATGTATGCTTTTGATAGTCAATATTAATAAATTTTCATTATGTATTGATTTTGATAGTCAATATTAATATATTTTGATTTTGTGTTGATTATGATAATCAAATTTCTGTTGATTTTAATAGTCAATATTAATAAATTTTGATTTTGTATTGATTATGATAATCAAATTTCTGTTGATTTTCATAGTCAACATTAATCAGTTTTGATTTTCTGTTGATTTTCATAGTCAACAGTAATCAATATTAATTTTCTGTGGATTTTCATAGTCAACATTAATCAGTTTTGATTTTCTGTTTATTTTCATAGTCAACAGTAATCAATTTTGATTTTTTGTGGATTTTCCCAATCAACAATTATCAATTTTGATTTTCTGTTGATTTTCCCAATCAACAATTATCAATTTTGATTTTCTGTTGATTTTTCAAATAATATAGCTTCGTTTCCTCATAATATCAATGTCTGAATTTTTAATATGTCGTAGCTACATATATAAAGACTCAATTCTGAAAGTTTGATCAAAATCCGTACGTTCGGTTTTGTGTTACGTGCGAGTTCTTTTCGTCTACCAAAATGTGTACACGTTAACCTTTACTCAGGCGAGCTTCTGTTACGGCTTGCTGTAGGTTTTAGCTCGCCTGATAAGGCAGCTTATAGAATCGCACAGTCCGTCCGTCCGTCCGTTTACACGATAACTTTTGAAGACATTGATGGATTTCAACTAAACTTGGCAAAAACATTGCCTATGGACCTGTGACAAAGCCTATTGAAAATGAGCCACATTGGTCCATAGGTTGCTGAGATGCCGCGCGCTCACTTTGTCTTCATTTTCATAGTCAAAATGAAAATGTGGCATTAAATGGACATTAAAAGTTCAATTGTGCTTCCTATGGATTGTAAGCGGGATAGTACAAAATATTAAATGCCGCTTCGACCAAATTTAAGATTTAATAATAAAGTAAATAAAACCCGATAATACCTATTATAGGACGGAAATAAATCTATTTCGCAGTCATATGCAAATTGATAGTCAAATTTACATTTTTCGAATTGCTTTTCATTATGATAGTCAATATTAACCGATTTTGATTTTCTTTTAAATTTGATACTCAATATTAATCAACTTTGATTTTTTGTTTATTTTAATAGTCAATATTAATCTATTTTGAATTTCTGTTTAATTTCATAGTCAATATCAATCTATTTTGATTTTCTTATGATTGTAATAGTCAATATTAATCCATTTTGATCTTATGATTTTAATAGTCAATATTAATCTATTTTGATTTTCTGTTGATTTTAATAGTCAATATTAATCTATTTTGATTGTCTGTTGATTTTAATAGTCAATATTAATCTATTTTGATTTTCTTATGATTTTAATAGTCAATATTAATCTATTTTGATCTTATGATTTTAATAGTCAATATTAATCTATTTTGATCTTAGGATTTTAATAGTCAATATTAATCTATTTTGATTTTCTGTTGATTTTAATAGTCAATATTAATCTATTTGGATTTTCTGTTGAATTTCATAGTCAATATTAATCTATTTTCATTTTCTTATGATTTTAATAGTCAATATTAATCTATTTTGATTTTATGTTGATTTAAATAGTCAATATTAATCTATTTTGATTTTCTGTTGAATTTCATAGTCAATACTAATCTATTTTGATTTTCTGTTGATTTTAATAGTCAATATAAATCTATTTAAATCAAAATAGATTAATATTGAACTAATTTGAATAACAATTTACTAATCAAAATAAATGTATTTCTATTATTGTTCCACCAAAAATTGTGTACACGGTCCCCTTTGATCAGGCGAGCTTCTGTTACGGCTTGCCGTAGGTTTTTAACCTGTAATTTTATTTTATTGTTTTTCTTGATATATCTGGTTATAACTATCAAATTATTTATAGGTTAAAATACAAGTAATACAGCGCGCGACAATGTACTCCAGTAAAGTTCTATTTAACATGACCCCATTTCCGAAATATTTATCTATGCCTAGCTTATGCATTAAATTTTACATTTATGAAAAAATGATATACAATATGCTATTTTATGTTTTTCACAAAATTATGAATAATATATTATATATGTATTTATATAGTATTATTTTTTATTGGGGGCTGACGCCCCCAAATCCCCCCTTGAGGGGAGATAAATAGTTGGTATCCTTGTAGTTAGTAAAACACGAGCCAGCAAGGCCGTTTTGAGATTTTTAGGCTATTTTTGACTCATTTTAGACAAAATAAGCCAAAATTTATGCGATTATGCCTGATAAATATTATTCTATGAAATCATTGTTCCCTCCGAAATCGGCTTCTAAATACGGTACTGCGAGCCAGTAAAGCGTAAATGTTTGTATTAGTATAGTAGTAATGAGCATTACGGATATGCATGCCTATCGTAATTTTTTATTTTCTATGCCTGGAATCGCACTCAATTCTATTTTTTCCATCCCTGAAATTTTCCTCATTGTTTATTTGTTACAATCCCTATAAGTTCCCTCAAGCCTAATATATTTTCCATCCCTGGAAATGTTATCAGTACTCCGTATTTGCACTGAGATGAATGAACTGGGAATATTGGCAATGAGATTGGAATACTGCGTAACAGGAATAATAACAGGAATAATGCATCTTTAAATCCGACATTATTATCATTATTGAGATGATGCCTGCCAATGCCAATTCAGTGCACTCAGTACTCCGTAACTCCGTATCTACGGAGATTGGATTAGGAAAGGGAACTTTTCAATGTGTATGGTATTCCTCAAAGAACCTAGAATACAGAAGGAAAGGCAAATTATCAAATTTTGATAAAAATTCCATGGCTATGTACAGTACCGTATTTAGAAGTCTATTGACTCTATGATGCTTACTTGCTGAACAGAGCAATTGCTTTCATGTGTTACAATTGATTATTACTTCACTAAGCAGTCTGAACAAACATAATATAATCATAACATTTTGCATAAATATTATCACCACTACTACACTCCGTATTCATCTTTCTCTAAGAAGTAGTACAAACTAATTAATTAGATTTACTTTTAAAATTACAATTACAAGATATGATTGAAAGTCAAGCGGGATAAGTCAGTCTAGTGGGATATGTCAGTCTAGTGGGATAGATCAGTCTAGTTGGATAGGTCAGTCTAGTTGGATAGGTCAGTCTAGTTGGATATGTCATCAGATAGTACAGGTCTGTCAGGTGGTAGATATTTAAATATTTAAATTGTGCTTAAACATCGTACTATGTAATAGTTACGTCTTAGTATACTTTAAAGTATCTAGTACATAATAATAGTTTTCAAAATGTTATGATTTTGTATGTTCAGACTGCTTATAATAGTGAAGTAATAATCAAATTTGTAATACATGCAAGCAGTTGCTCTGTTCAGTAAGTAAATTAGTTAGTCTGTAATTTAATTTAATTTATAGTACACTGTATTAGTTTGCGATTATGCTAAAAAAATTTATGCAAAATATTTATTTTCAATCATATCTTGTAATTGTAATTTTAAAAGTAAATCTAATTAATTAGTTTGTGCTACTTCTTAGAGAAAGATGAATACGGAGTGTAGTAGTGGTGATAATATTTATGCAAAATGTTATGATTATATTATGTTTGTTCAGACTGCTTAGTGAAGTAATAATCAATTGTAACACATGAAAGCAATTGCTCTGTTCAGCAAGTAAGCATCATAGAGTTAAGTGCAGTGTATTAGTTTGCGATTATGCTAAAAGTGTGAGTCCGTATTTTCCTATCCTATCACAAGTCTGTAGTTCAAAGTTCAGTGTTAAAGTAAATATTTCCCTTGGGAATGATTTATGAAAATCATATAAGATTTTGCTATGGAATCCTGTGCTCTGATTGGTCAATATCAAAAATGCATCGACCAATCAGAAGCGATTTTCACTGCGGTTATTATTTGAAAAATATCGCGTAGCGATAATTGTAACAGTACACAAGAATTGTAAACGTAAAATATGACTACAGTTTATATACTTCTTGGATTTACAGAAAAACATTTTGCAGAAATTCAACGGAGAAATTCATCATGTGGTGTCAACAAAGTTTCGGTCCAACCCCGCTTTGTTGGACGTCTGGGAAATGGGAAATAGTGGGAAATAAGATCAAAAATTTGAATTTTGGAAATTTTTTGCTATATTTCTCACTATTTCGACACTTATCTTTTTCCATTTTCGACACAGATTAATTTTGACCATCAAAATCAACAGAAAATCAAAATAAATCATTGTTGACTATAATAAGCAATACAAAATCAAAATTGATTTATTTTGATTTTCTGTTGAATATCAAAACCAACAGAAAATCAAAATAGATTAATGTTGACTATCAAAACCAACAGAAAATCAAAACAGATTAATGTTGACTATCAAAACCAACAGAAAATCAAAATAGATTAATGTTGACTATCAAAACCAACAGAAAATCAAAACAGATTAATGTTGACTATCAAAACCAACAGAAAATCAAAATAGATTAATGTTGACTATCAAAACCAACAGAAAATCAAAATAGATTAATGTTGACTATCAAAACCAACAGAAAATCAAAATAGATTAATGTTGACTATCAAAACCAACAGAAAATCAAAATAGATTAATGTTGACTATCAAAACCAACAGAAAATCAAAATGATTAATGTTGACTATCAAAACCGACAGAAAATCAAAATAGATTAATGTTGACTATCAAAACCAACAGAAAATCAAAATAGATTACTGTTGACTATCAAAACCAACAGAAAATCAAAATAGATTACTGTTGACTATCAAAACCAACAGAAAATCAAAATAGATTAATGTTGACTATCAAAAGAGATTAATGTTGACTATCAAAATCAACAGAAATCAAAATCGGTTAATATTGGCTATCAAAATAAAAAGGAATTCGAAAAATTTAAATTTACATTATATTTACCGGTTTTATTTGCTTTATTATAAAATCTTAAATTTTGTAGAAGCGGAGTGAAATGGTATGAAGACAAAGTGAGCGCGCGGCACAGCAACCAACGGACCGATTAACCCAAAAATCAATAGGGATCGTCAGTGGTCCATAGGCCTTGTTTCTGCCAAGTTTGGTCAATATCCGTCATTGCATTCGAAAGTTATCGTGAGAACGGACGGACGTATGGACAGACTGTGCGGTTCTATAAGCTGCCTTATTCAGGCGAGCTAAAACTTATGAACAATAGAGATATTATAAGGTATAACTTAGATACCATCAAAGCAAATAAACTGTTTCCTTATGCCTCCCGTTCTCCTCCCTCTTGAGAGGAAGTTTGTTTATTTTTGGAAGCAGTTTATTTGCCTTGGATACCCGGTACATTTCTCTCCATGTTTCAAAAATTGTCTTCAACTACTTTGTCCAATTTGTTTCCCAACACTTTTGTTTCTAAATAGCATATAAATGTGCTAAAATGTGTATTTTGGGAAAATACATAATTTAAAGCTAAAATGTTTCCAGTAAATAAATGAAAAAGATATTTCAATTCAGCTTGGAAAATAACCAGAATATACATTTCATTGTCTGAAGAAGAAATATTCAAAATTTCATGAAAACATCAATTTTCAAATTCAATTAAAACATTTATCGCAAAAGTTTAGTTTTTTTCGGAATATCTCTAACAATACGCAATAAATTTTATTCCATTGAATTTTTAATTAAAAGTTTGAGGAATAGCAAAACATTAAAAATGAGTGAAATATAATAATAATAGTGACTTACCAATAATAATTTCGGGACTTAACTCTTTTCTTACATTTTCGTAGAGATTCTCCATTTTCACCGAAAATGAAAGAGCCGGGTGAATGTGATGTATGCTGGTTTACTCATAGATGGCCTAGAGCTTGACTTCTCATATGCAATGACCACTAAATAATTGACTTTTTGCTGAAGATTTATTTGCGTGCTAAAAATTAATTTCTGCATACATTTAATTATTAAGTAATGGGAGCAATTAGCTACCCTGAATAAGGCAGCTTATAGAATCGCACAGTCTGACTCCGTCCCCACGATAACCTTCGAACGCAAAGACGAATATTGACCAAACTTGGCAGATACCACGGCAAATAGACTGATTCCCGCCCCCTCCCTGGCATCAGGTGGGTTCAATAGAGGGAAGTCCCATAAGGGAGTTTGAACTTTTATATTACCTTTTAAGGTTTTTACCTTTTAATATTTTTACCTCTGGCTACGAGATATTAATTGATTTCGTGGGAAAATTGCAATAACTCGCAAACGAAGGTAGAAATTACTAAAATTAGGAATCTAAGTGCAATCTGCTATAAATTGACATTTTCTGCGTTTTTAGAGACCAACTTCGTCTTTCTACGACCAATATTCTCGGACTAGATCCAATTTTCCCAAAAAAATTATAGGCGAATATTATGACAGTCAAGCCCAATCGCCATTAGAAATCATACCTAGCTCTTAAATCCTAAAGTATGTACCTTGCCTATTCCATTCTGTAAATTCTATTCCTCACGTGCCTCTGGTTTGGCGACACGTCCAAGGAAACCAAAAGAAGAGGTCTATTTGTAGTGCTGATAGAAATAATTTTAATTTATTATTATAATTTTACGTATAATTAACATTACGTATAATATAATATTATGTTACCATTAGATTATAACAATTTAATTATTCATTGAAGACGCGTTCGACAAACTCAAGGAGTTTGGGCTGTAGCTCTCTCAATATTTTCAAGGAATTTTCGTCCATGTTTTTGCTGCGGATATAGGTGACGACGTTTTCCTGGAAAGTGCGGAGAATGGCGACGTCATCTGTTTTGCCGTCGAGGAAGTTAATGATTATGGGTACGAATTTTCCGCTGGCCTGTAGGAGCGTGTTGGTCTTTTTGGCGAAGAGGATGAGGCAGGAGAGATGCAAGAAGATGGCCTGCTCCCCCGTCGACTTCAACTCGTCCAGCAAACTCTTCAGCGCCTCCTTCATGATGTTCTCTTTGCTGTTCAAGGCCTTTGACGACTTCTTCTCTGGAGGCAGCAATAACCGCAACGTCGTCTCGTAGCTTTGGACCGTCCCTTTTGAAAGACCCTGCAGACTTTCCTGTACCCCCCTAGGCAAACTCTTGGTCTGCAAATAAATAAATAATTAATATCATTATCCAATTCGGTTAAAATTTTGCTTTAGCGCGCGCGCGGTGACTGCGCGCTAATTGTAATATTCTCATAATTCTAATTATTTTATTCGCCATCAGCGTCAAATTTTACATTGAATTGCCCAAAATTATCTAATTCGGTTAAAATTGCTGATTTGTTTCAGCGCGCGCGGTGGTTGCTCGGTGACCATACTTTGGGATACCCATGACCCATGCCCATAGCCCATGCTCATAGCATGGATACCCTAATTGAGGGGCACTGTATAAGAACCTGGTATCTCAAATTGACCCACTGAACACGACATCTACTGTTTACTTTTAATTTTTAAACTTTTAAATTTCCCATATAAAACACGTTGTTTACCAATAACTACACTTTAGTTTCAAATATTTTAGTATGGAGATAGCAGTTTCTTATAAACGGCCCCTCAATTATTCTAAAATACCGTAGGGTAATCTGTATAATAATTATTTTGAATTGTATTCTAAATAGGATATGTCACAACACGGCCGTCGACTAAGTTATGAAGCCAAAAATCGTTGTTTTTTGGTGGTTTTCAAACCCAATTTTAAAATAAAATAAGAAGAGTTCTCGTTCTTCCTGAGAAGATAAGTTATTTTACAGTTTTGAGAATTTTTTCTTTCCAATCTCGTTCTTCTACAAATCTTATGGTAGATTTCTGGGGGTATCAAAATGAAATGGGAAATAGGAAGTGTAGGTGTTCTAATAATAGTGAAAAATAAAGAAATGTTGCGCCAAAATTTAAATTTTTGGGCTTCATCTCCCATGTTTACCTCTGTTTTTCATAGGGAGACATTCGAGGCAGGCTATCTGCTCTCAGGATTTGTCAACAGGGCCGCAGCGAGGGGGGGGCACCGGGGCACGTGCCCGCCCCCCGAAATCGAGAAAAATAAAGAAATTTTTGTCTAAAATCGCTCGAAAATTTAATACACTATAATATTATCATAATAAATACTGTAATATTATTTGATAGAGTATATTATTAATACTTTTGTGAATAAATGAAAGGAAGTGCACTGGTAGAGGTTGCAGAGACAGGACTACATTAATATAAACAATAAAAAATAAATTAAAAAGTAAAAACTTATAAAAACTCATAGGGAGACGCGAGGAAAACCAGAAAATAAGGAAAAATAAAGATTCTGGATAATCAGTGTTGGATACGTAGTATCAGTAGTCAGTAGCTACATAACATTATAAGTTTGTTTGTTTGTTTCAAAATCACTATTATTAGATTATTAGTCATATTGTATGTTTTGTTATAAAATCAATCAGTCTAGTTGAGTTTTGTCCAAGAGTGAGACCTAAATCTTCGTCCTCCTCATTCTTGTCCGTTTTCTAAGAGTTGTTGTTAATAAAAAGCATATAATTCACGATACAGTCCACTTTGGTTCATATTTGCTGAGCTAGCCAACAATCAGAATATGGTGTAAATTTAAAAAAAAAACATGTATGCCCCAGTCTCCCTATTGAAATTGTTTTTGAATCATTTTTAGCATTGTGAAATGTGAAAGTAAGTGTGAGTGGAAGAAATAGTGTGTTGTAATTTGGTCGCTTCTGTAATTTTACAGCCTTCCAAAATGGGAAAGAAGTGGGCTATCGTCAAAATACTACTTAACTTTTTAGATGACAATATTAAAATCATTTTTTGCCTCTTTATTTTTTTCAATTAAGCAATTAGTTAAAAAGCCTTTGCCACCACAATTTTCAGTATTTTACATGTAAGTCGCCAAATTTTTAAATTTTCCCGCACATGAAATAATGGGATACTTAAAATGACAATTGAGAATCCGGCTATCATATTCACAAAAGCAACTCACCAGCATACCGAACTTTGGGAAACACATCGCATTAATGTTCCATATGGAACGGGAATTCCCATCATTGATCGACTAGATTGGAACCCAAGATGGATAGAGGCAGGAGTATTCCCTAGTGCGTATGAAAATGTGCTACCTTTGTCGGAGGACAAGATCAACGATTTAAGAAAGATGATGGACTACCTTCCAAACGAAAAAAAGCAGTTTTTCCAACCCCTTCTAGCATAGGCTTGGCATTTCACTATCTATCATCTATTACATTTTTGTTAAGTATTATGTGTTAAGTATCGTCAGTTTTAAGCCTGACATTATTCTTGAATGCTCCCTGTTTAGTAAATTTTGTTTCATGTTTCAATCTTTCAAATATATAAATATGTTTGTAAATATATCTTTCGAAATTGCTGGTTTTTGCCTGCAGCCATTCATATAGTCCAGAGACGAGGACAAGACGACAGTTGTCGCCAATAATAAAAGGGACTATTATTGAATTCCTCCGTGGCCCTGAACCTTAATTAAATTATAAAATATAAATCAAACGGACCTCGCTGACCAAGTTTTCCAAGAGCAGAAATTCTTCGGCGGCGGCGGTAATGTCGACGCAAAAACTTCTGAGTAAATACTTTTCGAGCTGTGACTTGACATCTCCGTCGAAGAGACTGAGGCCCTCCAAGTACAAGTCAAGGAAGGCGTTCATCTTGAAGAGTTTCTCCAGCAGTTCCTCTTGACTCTTCTTTCCACACTTTTCGTTCATGTACTTTTCGTATGTCACTTTCAGACTCTTTTCGTAATCCTCTTGCAGCGGACTATTTAAAATAATTAATCAGCAAACATAACTAATTAGTATTCACTGATTGAAAGGCAATTGAAAAACCTGAAGAGATGAGCAGCAATTCCAGAAATCATTTCCGTTGGGCAGTCATTCAAAATTTCATTTTTCTTGAGTTCCTTTTCAATTTCTTTGGCAGGCATGAATTCCAGCTTTATCGTTTTGCTGACGACGACTTCCTCTTCGCTCTCGGACCAATCGTCCTTGTCTTTCTTCATGTACTTCTACAAAGATTTAACAATTTCAAATACATATCTATAAAACTAGCATGTACAGTGCCTTAGGTTTCAATTAATTATGAAATATGAAGGCTTTCTCATGGGTACAAACATACGCAATTATTCAATGCGCTTGCGTCAGTTTACGTTTATACTAGTCATGATAAAATAAATACTATACTTTATAACATACCTTTTTAGTGGATTTTGTTTTAGTCTCCCGCCCCTGCGTCCCGCCGCCTGCCTTTCCACCGGCCGCCTTTTTCCTCCGATCTTCTTTCTGCCAATCAAAATAAAATCATTAATTAACCAATACGAAATTAAAATGTGGCAAAAGACTTACTTTAGTTCCTCTGGAGTCCTCTTCGATCATCTTCTTCTCCTTGGCCTTGTTTTCGTTGAGGAATTGCATGTACTTGCCACTGGCCACCTCCTGGATTGTCACAGACATTGAATATAAAGTAAGTGCTAACTACTGTTGAGTTTTTAAAAAAATGATAATAATGACCTCTGATAACCCCAAGTTGCTCCGCCCACAGCAAATATCTTTTAATGAGTATGTAAACATAAACAATAATTTAAAAGCTTCCATGGTTTTCATGTAAAAAATACAATAGTATACGATAATATTGTTGTTATCCGAACCCGATGTAAATCTAAAATATGCGATGTTACATGTAATTTGCTGTGAATATCTGAAATATAGTACTCGAGAAAGTATCCGTGGCAAAAAGGTTATCAGAGGTCATTATTATCATTTAAAAAAACTCAACTATAGGTTAAGGTGTAGGTAGCAAGCAATATTTTTTTAGGTTATATTAGATTAGGTTAGATATAGTTAGGTTAATATTTTCTTGTTTATTTTCGAAACTCATCGGGAGATACAAGGAAAACAAGATAAACAAAATTTCTAGATAATCAGAACATGGCGTCATTTAAAAATATTTATGCCCCAGTCGCAGTCTCGTGGTTGGAATTGTTTTTGAATCATTTTTAGCATTGTGCAATGTGGCATTGGCTAGCAATTTGCAATCCTACTATGTGGTAAACAATTGGTAAATCTCGAACTGAACTGCGAATTAGGATACGGAAATATCCTTCTACTCTGTTATAAGAGGTGGACCACATACTATTAATAAGATATGCCATTGTTAGGCGCAGGCCGCATAAAGAGGGGTCAATTTCTAACTCGTCGGTGCAGGTTATATTATTCATCGTACCGAGGAGCATAGTACAGGTACAGTTGCAGGTACAGGTTATGTCATGTGAATCGTACTACGCTAAATCGCTGCAAAATGTTAACTGGTTGAGATACAATTACGATTTAAAAGTATTTATCTTTTTTACGCAGTCTGGTATTTTCATAATTTTTAGTCAATTTCAACAGAACCTTTCAAAGAATTTTCAATATTATAATTTACAGTAATTTGTGTGGCTTACTGATCCTGTCACTCCATGGGGACTATTTTCAAATCGAGGGGGACATGAAAGTCGCTTCTCATTGGTGGATGAAATTTTTTATTGACCAATCAGAACGCAGCATTTCATTTCAAAATTTTATATGATTTTCAAAAAGCATTCCCAGGGGGAATATTTATTGCAACATTTGACAGCTTTAATACAATAAGGGGATTAGATATTTTCATAGAATAAATACATAAAGTAACCATAATAAGTTATGTGTATTAAAGTAAAGCTGTCTTGACTTCTGAGATATTATACACTTTAGCATGTAATTTTATAATCACCATCCTAAGCTATATACTTACCACATTGCGTACTTCACTCTACGGATGTAACAAGACTAGTAGACTAAGCTAGAAGACATACCAGAGTATTTTAGCATACATAATTGTAAGATAATCCACTGGCTTGTATCTGTATTATTTTAGGGAGATGGGAGACTCAAGGAGTATGGACGTTGCCATAGTATAGTAGCGCTTTATCAGGAGAGCCGAATAAGGAATTTTACCATAAGCGAATTTTAAGATTTATAAGGGACGTTTTTTGGAAAACGTCCCCTACCCCTGTCTTTATCAAGCTGCTATAAACATTGATGTCTCACTTGCTATCCTCTAATAATTTAATACGTTTCCAACAGCATAGCAACCAGATATTCACACTGAATTAGGGATAAAATGTACCTTATAGATCTTCAAAATCCATTACGGGCAATTCTCTACTTGGCTCTCCTTATTAATCGTCCAAGCTCCTTGGGGAGACTAATCATTATGCAGTGACTTGCAGTATTGATGATTTATAGTAACAAAATCTACCCTAAACCCTATGTAGTGTGTCTACTGTCTATTTTGAGTGTCAACATAATAATAGTTGAGTCAACAGTTACTCCTTACAGCAAGTAATTAAGATAAATCTCAGAAGTCAATAAATGTTACAATAAATATTTCCCCTGGGAATGCTTTTTGAAAATCATATAAAATTTTGAAATGAAATGCTGCGTTCTGATTGGTCAATAAAAAATTTCATCCATCAATGAGAAGCGATTTTCATGTCCCCCTCGATTTGAAAATAGTCCCCATGGAGTGACAGGATCAGTACTTTATTTATTAAGGGTCAGGTATATTCAAAATACGGGGGAATTCAATAAATAAAGGTCAAGTAAAGGTTACGGGGAAGTATCTATGGCTACGCATTAAAAGTGCATAGAGCCATAGATATTTACTCTATGACAATTCAGAAAAATATTTTTTGGAAAACTAGAAACTCCTTCGAGAGTACTGGTCGTCAGTGTACAAAATTTACCACTTTTTAGCCTTTTTTACCATCACAGTGGTAAATATAACAGGTAAAAACCTGGAAAAATATACGGTGAGAATGCCAGCAAAACTTAAAAACAAGACATTATTTAGAGATTGCGGTATGAGAAAATAATGAAATTTTGCAAAAGTATTCTCCTAAATATCTCCTCGTGCGTTTAAAGTTAAGTCATTTGAACTATCTTTGAACATTTGTTTTGTGACATGAGTACATGAGCCAAAACCTCAAAATGTATTTGTTTTCCTGGCCCGTCAATGTAGTTAACCTATGTAGGAATGAAAAAGATTTCGTAAAATGGGAATTTGTTGCCCTTATATCTTTGTACGCCTTTGTAAAATAGCATAACGGCTTTAATGTCAACAACGAAGCTAAGGAGAGTTGACGATATGGCAATTTATTGTGCCTATATTCTAGATAAAATAAATATTATATTTGTTTTCTTTAAATCATTACATGATTGCACTCCTAATATGAGGGCGAATAAAAAATTAAATGTAATGTCAAAATTTCATTCATAACTGTAACCTGTAACATAGAAAATGCTGATGTTTATTGAAGTCGCCATTTAAAGAAGCTGGACCTAAGTTTTCAACTTTTAATCTACCAAACGTTAGATTTATGTTATTTGATATCTCATTTTGAAATTATTGTCAATTATAATAACAATTACAAAGTCTGTTGTTGAATCATTCAATCACGATATCAATGTTGAAGAATTGCAAGGAAATAGCTTTAAACGCACGGGGAGATTATTTAGAATACTTTTGCAAAATTTCATTATTTTCTCATACCGCAATCTCTAAACAATGTCTTGTTTTTAAGTTTTGCTGGCATTCTCACCGTATATTTTTCCAGGTTTTTACCTGTTATATTTATTTTATTGTTTTTCTTGATATATCTGGTTATAACTATCATATAACTACGAACTACAAAAGATTTAACTAGATTATGAATATTTCGGAATTAATTGTGTAGGTATCAATACCATGCATGACAATGTACAGTACTCTAGTAAAGTTGCCATTTCCGAAATATTTATCACTGCCTAGATTATAATGTAAATTTTACGTTTATGGAAAAATGATATATAATATGTTATTTGATCTTTATAAATTTGTTATTTTCGCAAAATTATTAATAATATATATGTAATAATATATTATTTTTTATTGGGGGCTGCCGCCCCCAAACCCCCGCTTGAGTGAGATAAATAGTTGGTATCCTCGTAGTTAGTACAACAGAAGCCAGCAAAGCGTAAATGTTTGTAATAGTATATAGTAATGATGAGCATTATAGATATGCATGCCTATTACAATTAGAGATTTTCGATGCCTGGAATCGCACTCAATGATATTTTTTTCATCCCTGAAATTTTCCCTCATTGTTTATTTTTTAAATCCCTGTAAGTAACCTCAAGCCTAATATATTTTCCATCCCTGGAATTGTTCTCAGTACTCCGTATTTGCATTGAGGTGTGAATGTAACTGGGATTATTGAGAATGGGAATACTACGTATAGTAACAGGAATAATGCATCTTTAAATCCGACATGGCCGTCATCACTCAGTGCAGTGCACTCAGTACTCCGTATCTACGGAGATTGAATTAGGAAATGGAATGTTCAATGTGTATTCCTAGTTTCCTAGTCCATACACTCTATCCAGTACCCAATTGACTATGACGCATTGTACTAAGTAGCCAAGGAGATAAATTAGATGACCAAACAATTTCAAAATTCATTCTTCCGGTTCCTACGGCTAAAGTTGACACGGAAAAGCTGATTTGATATTAAAGCACACCCCGCAAAGAAATGCTTTACGTTTTCGGTAACTTGCATTATTTCATAAAAGCTGCTAGTTTACGAGCAATTCCAGTTGACAAAATTTTACCTACGTCAGAAGTGCAGTATAAGTGGTGAAACCACACATTGCCCTTCGGGCAATGCGCTGCCTGCTTTGCAGTTTCTCCCCGCATAAAAATGCACTTAATGGTAAAAATGCATTTAAGGGTAAAAATGGTAAATTTTAGCGATTGATTAGACAGCTGATTATATTATTAAATTATTATTATCAGATACACTAGACTTCCTCAAATATAAGTTTTTAAAACTTTATTTTCTATGAAATATTTCCAATTAGCCCCTAATCAATTAAATTAATCATATTTATTTGATTGTACACCAAAAGTTATCAAAAAATGAAGAAAGAAAGATTGTATTTGGTATCGCCCATTTAAAATTGATGCTAATTTAATTGCAACATGTCTCAATCGGCAAGGGTTGTTAGCGCCCCCATTGGTTGAATCCTACTCTGATTGATTAACACTTATCACTTTGTGACAACAATGACCATCTGCTAAGCTATTTCATACTTTGGCACCGAATTTTATTCAAAATTCAAACACGAAATTTAAATGAAACTATTTTTTACCATTTATACCATTTATACCACTAACCACTACTTTTTATGTAATGGTATTTAACGTTAAATACCATTAAAAACCACTTAACACTGGTAAGTGGTAACTGGTATTTTGTACAATGCTGGTCGTACAAAGACAAGATTGGTCTCTAAATTCGCAGAAAAACCTGGTTGAGGTCTGGTATTCAGCGCTTATTCATATTCATCTCCAATTTCGAGATATTAAGGATAATTTCGCAATATCTCAAAATTGGAGATTAATATAAATTAGCGCTGAATACTAGACCTCAACCAGGTTTTTCTACGAACTTAGAGACCAATCTTGTCTTTCTACGACCAGTACTCTTGGAAGAGTTTTAAGTTTTCAAAGAAAAAGTTCAGGGCTGATTTAATAGTCGACGTCAGGTCAATTTACTTGGTAACCCTGCCTCTTAATCAATGTGAAAAGACGATTTAGAACTTGCAGTAGCATTGCAACCGGGAGAAGAGTCATAAATATTTAATAATAGAGGTAATAATAATATTAATAATGGCTTAATAATATTTCATTTATTTTGATTTTCGGTTACCTTTGTGGCCTTGTCGTTGAGGAGAGAGTCGAAGTTGAGACGAAGACTTTTGATAAGACTTGAGTGGACGATGATGGAGCCAAAGACTTGGCAATTGTCAAAAGAAGAAAGAACAATCTGCAAAAGAATCTTAATGTCTTTTTCTGTCAAAGCCATCGGCAACGTCTGACTAATGTCCAAATAGCCAGGAGACTTTAACGTCTCTTCCAATTGGTCCTTAACCTTCAATATTTCAATTAAAATCACGAAATTACTGATAAAATAAATATCCGTTTTTAGCAGCTAACATTAGCGAGTATGGGTTGTAGTCAGGCCTGTGGAAAAGGTTACGATAATAAAACAATACGAAGGACATGTTTCAACTTTTACAAAAGTATACTATTTTGGATTAATACTTTTTCGTGGGCGATCTTTAGGAACTTTGTTAAAAGAAAGATGGTAGCCACCAAAAGGAACTGTTGTGGCTACCATCTCGTAGGTCCCCCTCTTAAAGAATAATTAACCTGTGTGAGGATTCCGCCGCCGAGACAAATAGAGTCGAGAAAGACGGCATCAGGGAATTTTCCAGAGATGAATCCTTTGACGTCGCTGATGCCCATTCGCTTAGCTGCGTCCAAATCGACGTATCCGTTGCCCGACATGAATCCCTCCACCCAATCATTTTGCTTCTTTGTGTACGACGAAGGAATGAAATAGGCCGATCGACTGTGTCCGCCGACAATCCCTTTCACCCGGGACGTCTTGAGCAACTTTTCCAGATGCGCTGCTCAGAAATTTAATAAATGTTCACCGAAATAATTTGAAATATATTTTTACCAAATCGGAAATTACCAAAGAAAAGTTCGTCGGAAATTGCACACTTGTTGATGAGGTTCATGCAGCTGACTGGCCTGGAGACCCCTGAGAGGACGCCTCTGACTCTGGCCAATCCTCTTCTGACGTAGCCTTCGGTGAAGACAAATCCGTCTTCGATTTTGCCAAACTTGCTGATTCGTCTGCCGATCTGTTCGAGCACAAATTCACCGGGAAGATCGTAGACTTTACTGACTATTAAAATACAAAAGATGAATTGCAAAAACAAAATTAAATAATAATTTAAACAATAATTAAATAATTTGCCTTCATTCAAATTGATGAATCCGTCCTGATTGAGTTTCTCGGTCAAGTCCTGTGTTAGATTGTCCAAATAATTGTTCGAAATCAACTGCTGCATTACCAAGTGGAGTGACTTCCCCTGAAGAGCGTTCGCCGTCTGCTCCACCGACTGCAACGGAATATTCAGTGACTGCGACAGCGCCGACAATGTCACTCGCCCTGAAATATTCAATTATCTCAAAATACAATAAAAATATAAAATAATTCAAAAATTGTACCTCCAAGAACATGAAGTTCGTCTAGAATTTCCTTCTGTAGCTGTTGCGGTGTCACATACTCCTAAATGGTTTATTTACAATTAAACATCATAAAACTTTTTATTTACATACAATATTATAGTTAAATCTTATTTAAATAAGTCTGACCTTTCCATCGGACGTGAAATAGACGTCCAGGAGTTTCAACTCAATTAATTTGTTAATGATTTCAACGCAGTTTCTGTCAGTCAACCTAACAATCCAAATCATTATTTTAATTAATTAATCGAATTATTTTAATCAAACTCGCCCGTTTTACCTCTTTTCTGACCTAACCTAATTAAAAACAGTTTATCTTTTATTAGGTTAGGTCAGAAAAAGTAGTGACCAACAACATCGGCAACGAGGTTAAACGGCCTAAATTTATCCTATATTTCTTAGAAGCATTTCCTGTTAAAAAAGTTTTTAAAAGAAAGGAGAAGGAAAGCGAGAGAAAAATACTTCGCGATGTAGACTAGTTCACAGATCGAAATTTCGTTAAGGATTTTCTCTAACACTCGAATAATTAATTCCAATTAGAAATTTGAACTTTTTCCGATATAGCGAAAACGTCTCGAAATGCGGAAATCAATCAATCGATCACCTATTCTTTCATCTCTAAGTTCAGAGCATAAATATGAGAGGTAAAAACCTTGAAAAATATACGGTGAAAATGCCAGAAAAACTCGAAAACAATATATAACTTAAATACCACGATTAACTCGTAATTTTACAATTTTCTTCAAAAAAATATATAACCTATTAACAATCAAATGGTGAATGAATGGAAAATTACCTCAATGATGCAGAAGTCAACTGGGCACGTTGAAAATCTGCCGCAAGCCTTTTTACTTCTTCCCAGTCTTGGCTCGACATTTCTCCAAATTACGAATGTAACTATTGTCTTTTAATATTATTATTTCTTCAAACCTAAATAAATATACTTAATACTTATCGAGTACCGAGCGCACAATGTCACATATGGAACTTTGGGAAGTATCACATTTTGATTGTAAGCGGTTCAATCTTCAACCAAGGTACTCGATACACATCTTTCTATATCTATGACACACAAACAATAAACCGTCTTTCTGTCAGGCATCGAAAAAATTTAAATTTCCACAGTAACAAGCTCCTCCCACTTTCTAATTTCCACACTTTAGCTCCGCCCCCAAGCCACGCCCCCTTCAAATTTCCAGTGCAACATGAATTTTCTATTAATTAATTAATCCTTCACAGCCTGCGTTTTAAAGAAATTTCCCACCAATTTCCATTTTATCTCAAAATTTTCTAGTTTTGTCTAAATTTCCATTTTATACCAAAATTTCCAGTCTTTCCCAAATTTCTATTTTATAACAAAATTTCCAGGTTTCCCAAAATTTCCATTTTATACCAAAATTTCCAGTTATCCTCAATTTTCCAATTTATACCGAGATTTCCAGTTTTCCCCAAATTTCCATTTTATTCCAAAATTTCCAGTATCCCCAAATTTTCATTTTATACCAAAATTTGCAGCTATCCTTAATTTCTTCTTTGAAAGCGAGATTTCCATTTCCCCCCAAATTTCCATTTTATACAAAAATTTCCCGTTTTTCCCAAATTTCTATTCTACTTTTACTCTAATTTTCCAGTTTCTTCCCAAATTTCTAGTTTTGCCTAAATTTCTTATTATACGGGGAGAAACTGCAAAGCAGGCAGCGCATTGCCCGAAGGGCAATGTGTGGTTTTACCACTTATACTGCATTTAACTGAAGGGTCAAAATCTATTGACACCGATTGCTCGTAAACTAGCAGCTTCTGTGAAATAATGCAAGATACCGAAAACGTAGAGCCATTCTCTGCGGGGTGTGCTCCAATTCAAAATCAGCTGTCCGGTGTCAACTTTAGCCGTAGGAACCGGAAGAATGAATATTGAAATTGTTTGGTCACCAATTTATCTCCTTGGCTACTTGGTACAATGCATCATTGTCATAGTCAATTGGGTACTGGATGGAGTGGATGGACTCATGATCGTGGAACTAGGAATACACAGTGAAACATTCCATTTCCTAATTCAATCTCCGTAGATACGGAGTACCAAGGAAACCAAGGGATACCCCAACCAATTAAAGCTCCTTGCGGAGTTAGTAGTGCACTGAATTGGTTCATTGGCTGGCATCATCCAATAATGATAATAATGTCGGATTTAAACATGCATTATTACGTAGTATCTATCTTACTATTTGAAAGTCGCATGTCCACGTATGTGTAGCCCGATGACTCATCGTATCGCTTGCTTTGCTTTCCTTCCACCCCGCTCACTCAGCCGAAGCCAAAAGTTCGGCGGAGCCTAAGCTGAAACTATAAAAACGAATTGGCATTTTATTCTGAATATTTGTAACATGTATTATTTTATTTTGTGTGATGGGCGACAGCCCGCTGGAAACGCAAATAAAACCCTACTATTACTACTACTACTACTACTACTATAAAAACGAATTAGTAGGTGCCAAAGTTTCGGCGGAGCCTAAAGTGCTATGAGACCTCTATGCTGTATTGCTATTGCACTACCGAGGACCCAATCTTATTTTAGTCGAACCTGAATACAACCAACACCTGACTATTGTCGGAGCGCCAATCGAATTCCTCCGATTAAATTCAAGCACCTCCAAACAAATTCGAGCACCTCCAAATAAATTCGAGCACATTCGAAAAAATCTTAAAAACAGCAAGCCGTAACAGAAGCTCGCCTGAGTAAAGGTGTCCGTGTGCACATTTTTGGTAGAATAATAGAAGTAGATTTATTTTGATTACTAAAGTGAACAGTAATACAAATTAGATGATCATTTTTCAAAATACAAAAATAAATTAACGTTGGCTATCAAAATCGATGGAAAATCAAAATAGATTAATGTTGAGTATCAAAATCTACAGAAAATCCAAATAGATTAATGTTGAGTATCAAAATCTACAGAAAATCCAAATAGATTAACGTTGAGTATCAAATTCTACAGAAAATCCAAATAGATTAATGTTGAGTATCAAAATCAACAGTTAATTAAAATTGAGTAATATATTGAGTATCAAAATCAACAGGAAATCACAATTGAATAATATTTAGTATCAAAATAAGCAAAAAATCAAAATTGATTAATATTGAGTATGAAAACCAAAAGAAAATCAAAATCGATTGATATTAACTATCATAACAAAAGATAATTCGAAAAATGTAAATTTGTCTGTCACCACATAATAGATTTATTTCCGTTCTATAAAAGTTATTATCCTGTTTATTTACTTCAATATAAAATCTTAAATTTGGTTGAAGCGGAGTTAAATATTACATACTATTAATTGAACAATTTTTAGGAAACACAATTGAACTTTTAATGTCCATTTAATGCCAATTTTTCATTTTGACTATCAAAATGAAGACAAAGTAAGCGCGCGGCATCTCAGCAACCTATAGACCGATTTGAACCAAATTGAATAGGGTTCGTCAGTGGTCCATAGGCATTGTTTTTGCCAAGTTTGGTCAATTTCCGTCGTTGCATTCAAAAGTTACAGTGTTGGCGAACGGACGGACGGACTGTGCGGTTCTATAAGCTGCCTTATTCAGGCGAGCTAAAATTCGAGCACCTCCTAAGAAATTCGAGCACCTCCAAATAAATTCGATCACCTCCAAATAAATTCGAGCACCTCCAAATAAATTAGAGCTCCTCCAAATAAATGCGAGCACATCCAAATAAATTCGAGCACCCCCAAATACATTCGAGCACTTTCGAAAAAATTCAAGCACACCCAAACAAATTCGAGCACATCCAAACAAATTCGAGCACCTCCAAATAAATTCGAACACCTTCCAATAAATTCGAGCACCTTCAAATAAATTCGAGCACCTCCAAATAAAATCGAGCACCTCCGAATAAATTCGAGTACCTCCGAATAAAATTCGAGCACATTTGAAAAAATTCGAGCACCTTCGAAAAAATTCGACCACCTCCAAAGAAATTCGAGCACCTCCAAAGAAATTCGAGCACCTCCAAATAAATTCGAGCACCTCCAAATAAATTCGAGCACCTCCATATAAATTCGAGCACCTCCAAATAAAATCGAGCACCTCCGAATAAATTCGAGAACCTCCAAATAAAATTCGAGCACCTCCGAATAAATTCGAGCACCTCCGAATAAATCCGAGCTTCTCCAAATAAATTCGAGTTCCTCCAAATAAATTCGAGTTCCTACGAATAAATTCGAGTTAGTACGAATAAATTCGAGTTCCTCCGAATAAATTCGAGTTCCTCCCAATAAATTCGAGTTCCTACGATTAAATTCGAGTTCTTCCAAAACAATTTGAGGTCCTCCGAATAAATTCGAGTTCTAAAATATATATAAGTGTTATTTTAGTCTTCCTAACAAGAATATAGAGCCACTCAGTCTGTCCGCACCCACGATAATTTTCAAATGGAATGACGGATATTGACCAAATTTGACCAAAACAATGCCTATGGTTATTTCTATTGATTTTTATTTGACAATTATTTCTATTGATTCTGGAATACATGCGTCCATTCCATTGCTTTTGAGATACCGCTCCCTCACTTTGACTTGATTTTGATAGTCCAATTAGAAAATAGGTATTAAAAATTTAAATTGCTGCCAGATAGTATTAAATATGTCACATTGGTTCCAACAAACTTAATATTTTATAATGAACCATTGAAAAACGGAAGTATAACTTACTTTCGAAATCTATCATACACAGGGATTTCAGGACGGACAGACAGAAACAGTATTGGTATACAAAGCATATATACTAATTTGAATAAAGCAAATAAAACTAGGAAGTGGTGAGATAGGAACGAAATTTATCTATTTCGGATTTATATTCAATTTTACAATCATATGTTATTAATCGAAATCCTATTCATTTTGATAGACACCCTACTTTGTCTTTATTTCGAATTTGTTGGTCAATATTAATCTATTATAATTTACTTTGATTTTTATAGTCAACAATAATAGTTTTCTGTTGGTTTTATTAATTAATGTACTTTTACTTTCAATTTCTATTCATTTTGATATGTAATATCAATCTATTTACAATTTCTTAGCACTATTCGACTTTCCCTTAATAATATTGATGTACTTTAACTTTGTATCCATATTGATAGTCAATATTAATCTATTTTCAATTTATTAGCACTGCTTTTTCAACGAAATATTCGAAGTGAAATAGGTACAAATATTGAATTTGAAAAACGTGAAATTGCCCTGTCAATCTGTGACACGAAAGAGGTGTGCGATCTTGCGTTGTTTAGCTATAGAAAAGGAGATTTAAACAAAGTCTGTGTCCCATAATTTTAAACCGGCCATTCATTTTACTTTGCTTTCGGATGTATCACATTGTAAGTCAAAACGAAAGGTTTTCCCTAAGGAACGGAGTTAATATATAGTTAAACCTATAGAAACATTGCAAAATGACTAATGCGCGGTGTGCAGTACTGTATTTAGAAATCGATTTCGGTGGGGGCTATGATATCATAGGACAATATCTATTAGGCATAATCGCGCGAAGCGCGAAATTTTTTGGCTTATTTTGTCTAAAATGAGTCAAAAATAGCCTAAAAATCACATAAAATCGCGCGAAGCGCGAAATTTTTTGGTATTTTGAAAAAAACTTTCCTTTTTTCTTGGATTTCGGGGGGGGGCTTTAGCCCCCAAAGCCCACCCCCTCAATACAGCCTTGGCGGTGTGCAGAAGTTATTGAAGCCTAGACCTAAAACTTGATGGTCAAAATAGAATAAGGCTGGTATTATTGACAAAAAATATATTTTCCAATTATCTAATTATCATCTAACCGCTATTAGAAATAAGCTAGATTCCTTTGTGTGAATTTATTCACATTGTGGTTACCGCCAGGGTTTATTGACGGGCTCGTTCTCAATAATCCCAGTTACATTCACAACTCAATGCAAATACGGAGTACTGAGAACAATTCCAGGGATGGAAAATATATTAGGCTTGAGGTTACTTACAGGGATTGTAACAAATAAACAATAAGGGAAAATTTCAGGGACGAAAAGATATCATTGAGTGCGATTCCAGGCATCGAAAATGTCTAAATTGTAATCGGCATGCATATCTATAATGCTCATTATTACTATATACTAATGCAAATATTTACGCTTTGCTGGCTCCTGTTTTACTAACTACGAGGGTACCAACTATTTATCTCCCTCAAGCGGGGGTTTGGGGGCGGCAGCCCCCAATAAAAAATAATATATTATTACATATATAATATATTATTAATAATTTTGCGAAAATATCAAATTTATAAAGATCAAATAGCATATTATATATCATTTTTCCATAAACGTAATATTTACATTATAACCTAGGCAGTGATAAATATTTCGGAAATGACAACTTTACTCGAGTACTGTACATTTTCATGCATAGTATTGATACCTACATAATTAATTTCGAAATATTCATAATCTAGTTAAACATTTTGTAGTTCGTAGTTATATGATAGTTATAACCAGATATATCAAGAAAAACAATAAAATAAAAAATATAACAGGTAAAAACCTGGAAAAATATACGGTGAGAATGCCAGCAAAACTTAAAAACAAGGCATTATTTAGAGATTGCGGTATGAGAAAATAATGAAATTTTGCAAAAGTATTTTCCTAAATAATCTCCCCGTGCGTTTAAAGCTATTCCCTTGTAATTTTTCAACACTGATATCGAACAGACTTTGTAATTGTTATTATAATTGACAATAATTTCAAAACGAGATATCAAATTTCAACTTAACATAAATCTAACGTTTGGTAGATTAAAAGTTGAAAACTAAGGTCCAGCTTCTATAAATGGCGACTTCAATAAACATCAGCATTTTCTATGTAACAGTTATGAATGAAATTTTGACATTACATTTAATTTTTTATACACCTTCATATTAGGAGTGCAATCATGTAATGATTTAAAGAAAACAAATAGAATATTTTATCTAGAATATAGGCACAAAAAATTGCCATATCGTCAAATCTCCTTAGCTTCGTTATTGACATTAATTCCGTTATGCTATTTTACAAAGGCTTACAAAGATATAAGGGCAACAAATTCCCATTTTACGAAATATTTTTCATCCCTACAAAGGTTAACTACTTCGACGGGCCAGGAAAACAAATACATTTTGAGGTTTTGGCTCATGTACTCATGTCACAGAACAAATGTTCAAAGATAGTTCAAATGACTTAACTTTAAACGCACGGGGAGATTATTTAGGAAAATACTTTTGCAAAATTTCATTATTTTCTCATACCGCAATCTCTAAATAATGCCTTGTTTTTAAGTTTTGCTGGCATTCTCACCGTATATTTTGCAGGTTTTTACCTGTTATATTTTTCACTCAAATTTTCCAGTTTCTTCCCAAATTTCCATTATATACCAAAATTTCCAGTTTTCCCCAAATTTTTATTTCACTTAAATTTTTCAGTTTTTTCCCAATTTTATGGTTTTCCACACATTTTCATTTTCACCCAAGTTTCCAGTATTTTTCAAATTTTTCAGTTTTTCTCTAAATTGCAATGTAAACCCAAATTTCCAGTTTCTCTCTAAATTTCCAGTTTTTCCCTAAATTTCCAGTTGTTCCCTAAATTTCCAGTTTTTTCCACATTTCTGGTTTTCCCCAAAATTCCAGTTTTTTCTTCAAATTTCCCTTTTCCCCAAATTTCCAGTTGTACGGCATATTTCTTATTTTGCTAAAAAATTTTATTTTTTACCAAAATTTCCAGTTTTTCCCAAATATCCAGGTTTTCTCTAAATTTTCAGTTTTCCCCAAACCAAACTGCATTAATTAAAAATTAGCTATAAATGCGTACTCGACTCAAAAGGCCATACTCATTTTTCATGGTTCCATAAAAAACCAATTTGCATTCAGTTTCAAAAAATTTAAATGGTCAAAAAAATTTTGCCGAGCCCCAACTTTCCGATTTCCAGCTTTTAAATTTCAAATTTCCACACTAAGCCCCGTCCCGTGATTTCCACAGCAACCTCGTTGCAAGGTTGCAAGAGATTTTCGATGCCTGCTACTTTCTGTGTATGATTGTGCGAAGGAATAGGGACAAGTGATATTTATTATTATTATTACTAGTGAACCCAGCTAAAAGGAGCGAACGTAGCACTCAAGAGAAATTCAGCAGGCCACCCATCACAGTAATAAAAACAAATCTGAAAAAAAATCATCGGTATTTGCCTTAGGTTATTATGTTTACATTGTAAATACAATATTTTAAATATACTTTAATTTTCTACAGCGGTTGGAAAAATTAGCTGCGGCGCCAACATTCTGATCAAAAGGAAGTTCCTAAACCAATATATAACAACTGTAGGTAGATCGTAGCATCAAATACAGGGAACAATAAAAGACTGCATTTTTAATAAACACTCCAAAAAGTTCCCATTTAAAATCAGAAAAATAAGATTCCCTATATTTTAGAAAAATGTACAAATCCAATGAGTACACTATACAAATAAATATTTTTATGGAAAAAATAGTATTCCGCAGCTATTTAATTTTGCAAAAAAGGTGTGCAAACTGGCACGAAGTAATAATGGGGCAGTAAAAAGTAATACCAGCTCTATTAAAAAATGGCAAATAAATTTGTCCATATCAAAGAGCTTCTAATAATACACAGGGAAATAGAGCAAAAGTGGAGAATATTTTTTTTATAACATTGATGAATAGCTCCGCCGTTAAACGGCGCGAAAATTTACCGATACCTACTGATGCATAATCGAAGACAATAGGGATTGATTTTTGTACCATTGAAAGGCATTACGGTTTTGACTCTACTTTACGCAACCTGCAGGTTGCCAACTCTCTGGTCCATATATATAGCAGAACCAGTTTGGAGTTTGCTAGTAGTTTTGAAATGCTAATTAATATGCCTAATGTTTCGAAATGTCCCCTTTCGCTAATCATCTCCATTCAATCACCAATAATCATCTTATGTAAATTTCTATTATGTTTTGATGCTATAATATTTTGAAACGACTCATTTCAATGGTTAAGAGGAAGTAGGCATGCATACGCATGCGTATTTTGCTTTTAAGGAACGTGCATATATGTTACGTGCGCTGTCAGCGTTGCGTTATGCATGGGGGAGGGAATTTTGCGTTATAAAATATCAAAATAGTCCGTGGTACAGCTTTTATAATGAAATTTTTGTTTAAACTGCAATAAATTTAATTCGTCAACTCCAACAACAATTTCAGTCCATTTTTTAAGGCTTTTGGTAGTATTTTCTTTGTCCGACACGCCACTGTCACTACTATCACTGTCGGTTAGATATTCTAAACTTACAACATTTGACCCAGCCATTGTGAATGTGGAGTTGTGAGCAACCCAAATGCTGACTGTCATACTAAAACCAAACAGATAAATGTATCCCCACAGACAACTAAAAGAACATTAACTTGCCTTTCCCTTATTATCTACATTTTCATTTCTATAGACACTATTTCGTCGTTGTAGTAGCTACCCTCCCCATTACTTACTATTATAGTACTCTTATTACTTATACTATCCGGTATCTTATAGTATTATTACCTGTAATACTCTCATCAAAGCCACAATTTTGTCTTAGTACCATACATAGGTCCTTTACTTTCCATACCACACCCTTCGGTTTTTTATAACGTACCATACAAATGTACGACTGTTCGATGAAATGTCTTGCCATACAACAATTCCTGTGTGTGCCATACAAATTCCTATTTTCCCATAGGAAAATGCGGACTAACACTTTTTTCATTGGAAACTAATACACTGTACTCAAAACTATGATGTAATTAAAATTATATTGGATTAACTTCAACTGTGAACTTGAAACTGTGAAATGGTTACAATTGACTATTATATGCTAACTAAATTACTTGCTGCGGCATTTACGGTACTCTCGACACCTTGAATCGAGGAGCCCAATCGTCATAGAAACTTAGAAACCATGCCTATCCTCTTAAAAAGTACTATAAAGGCACGTCATTTTCCAGTAGCCACAAAAAATAAATATTTTCTAGTTTTGATTAATCCCCATGTGATGAAAATTCTCGAAAAAAAGATAAAACCCTTAAAGCCCCTTAAATCGACTGTCTACCATATTCGAGATTACAGCGGGTATTATTGGTGTGCTAATAACCTGGTGGGAGTGGATTCTAATACAGTATATTTATCAACTTATTATGTTGAGGTTGGATAAATGTTATGTTGGCCAGCGGGTGATTTCTAAAAGGAATCTCCGATGCTCGGAATATTCTATTTTGGTTTGGTATTCGGTTTTCTGAACAAGCCGAATATTCGGTTCTGAACAAGGCTAGTATTCAGTATTCGGCAAAAACATGGTTCGGCCCACCCCTATGCATAGCAAATGGTTTTACTGCGTTACAGAAAATGCGGACATACAATCATACAGACAAAACCTCGGAAATTATAATTTAGTATAGATAATATCCACAAATAAATGTTAACATATTTATTACCGCATTTAAACACTTTGTAATAAAGTAACATAATATAAATATATGTAATACAAATTATAACTTTACATTTACAATCTTAATTATCGTCACTTTGAGATCAAATTGATAAGGAAAAGGAATCTACCAGCGTGCTTTAGTTAGATTTATGTATGTGAGTATATTCAAGGATCTAGGCGGTGCTATATAATTTCTAAAAATGAGTACTGCATAAATCAAACAAATTAGGACATTACAATACAATATATTGGAAAAGAGACATTTTCGCGCAGATACGGCGTTTTTGGTGTTTTAAACAGAAAACCTCATGTCAGAAATGGCCAATTGCTAGGTACATTTCCATTTTGTAACCATATATATATATAAGATAAGATAATCTCGCAGATCTTAATAAGTCATTATAGGGAAAAAATTCGAAAATGCTCGAACAGATTCTAAAACGCTCAAACAAATTCGGAAACGATCGAAAATGAGAGGAAGTCATTATTAGTAGTAAATAGACACTATTAACATTATTTCTGACCTGCGAGAATTGACAAATAATCTAATACACTATGAAATACACTAAATCAAATCAGTACATTATGAAACAACTGCATCTTAAAGCTTAAAAATAGTTTGCGGAATTTTACGGCATGCCGTAAATTAACTTTACGGCACGCGGCATTCAAAGCACACTCAATACTCGGATCAGAATTTTCACATCTCAAGTTTTACAACTATGGATAGTGAAGTTTTAAAACCAGGCCCCTATTTCACAATAATTACAAGTCTACAACTACAAACTTGTAGAATTGTAGTTTGTAAACAACAAATACTTGTCATATGCGTTTCATGAAATTTTTAGGAATTTCGTTGACAAGTCACAAACACTTGTAAATTGTAGCAACACTTGTAACTGTTCACTATGGTTACATTGCAATTGTTGATCATCTAGTATTCACCTCGGGTAATTTATCTCCTATTAACTTACTAGTCACCTAGGTGACAGTTGACTGCTCAATCCATTTTCAATCAAATGTGTGCCTCAGTATGGAGTTACAATGAGGCGATGGAGGTCTAGGGCACTGTAGAATTTGTAGCTACAAGTCCTACAATTTACACAAACTTGTGAAAACAAAAGATGGTAATGAAAACAATCTTTGACAATTCAATCATTACAATTGTAATTGCAAGTGAATTTAATTGTAAATGTGACAAATTGTAAGTTTCTTTGTGAAACAAAAATGACACATGTTTGTCGACAACTACTTGTACTTGTAGACTTGTAATCATTGTGAAATAGGGCCCAGATACTGCAGTTTTACAACCAGATACTGCTGTTTTACAACCATGTACTGCAGTTTTACAACCAGGTACCGCAGTTTTACAACCACAAAAATGTAATGAGCGTGGAGTTTGGTAAAGTCATATAAAGCTAAATAAATGCTTAATAATTGTATATATACCTATTAAGATGATTAAGTGGTGTGCGGTTGACTATCAGTAATGTTAATTTCCTATCTCAGGAAAGTGGAAATATCTGAAGTAATATTGCACGTACAACATTTTGGTGACTATTGTTGGAAAGATTGAACATTTCCCTGGAACATGTGGCCCTCCGAATTTCCAAAAACAAACCAAAAGGGCCATAATTAGCGTTTCAAAAAAAATTTATAGAAAAAGGGCGCGGAAATTTTCTGCGACAATATTGTGATGTATTTTTATTACAATCAAATAATTTAAAAATCTGAGAGCCACATGTTCCAGACAAATCCTGGAGGATCAACACAAATTTTACCGTAACGAAATCGGTTGATTATTTTTTGATTTATGTCCACTATTCTAAAGGTCTGTAATTTGAAAAAATGTATAAGCAAAACCATCAGAGAACGACCCTAGATATTTGTTTTCTGTCCTAGTTCCGTCTTTCTTACAAATTTTTGATCCGTTTGAAAACATATCCGAATTTTATAAAAGTATGAATTGTCATCTATCTAATCTGTTGTTTGTGTGCGAAGGTAAATGTAATTTTGTGTTGGCAGAATTTGGAGTGCCAAAGGGACTACTTTATAGCAGGGAAGGATTTAATTTTTAGTGCAGTGCAGTTAGCTTTGCTTTTGCTAGCATTGATGTACTTGTGGGAGAAGCTTAACCTCCACTGATAGTCACCCTTAATGTCGTTCGCAACTACCGAAATTGCTTCGAAGTAAGAATTTTCTACAGGAATAAGAACGAAAGTAGTCAGAGCAGAAATAGTGCGTTGTAGAGCGTACCTGTGATTGAGAGAACGAAAATTCACATGACTTTTCAGCTCTGTCGTTTTCCTTTGCCGTGTGCTATACTTGAAATTCAAATTTTATTTTTCGGCCATTTCGGTCATAACTCTAAAACGGGTACACTGAAAAATTTTCGGTTTTTTCTAAAGATTTGTCTCCTTTTCTGCTCGGACTTGTCGTCCCGACTTTTCCATAATACTACCTTTTAATTGCCCTGCCATCCAGGTCTAAAGACTGCCAAAAAATTAAAAAAAATTTTTTTTAATCGGTGGTGTGACCTTTATAGGTCAAAATTAAGTCCGAGCTGATTAGCATATCTTTATTATAAGGTCCCATACGTCCAAATTGACCCCGAATTGGGGGAGTTATTCACGAAAAAATGGTGTGGGAAAATATTGTAAAAAGGAACCACTAACGACGCAAATTAAATTAAAGGAAGTAGTCAAAGAGAAAAGTAAGCATGCATGGTTAGTGTCAAATAAGGTGAAGTAATATGATGTAAACGTATGTATTTGAATTTAAAATTTACGAAATTTTAAGTTTCCTTATACTCCGACATGTAGCCTGACTCTTTAGCAGGAAAAATTTCAATAGTTGTAGAATTCTGTGTTTTGCAATGTCCACTGTGTTATATGTAGCATGGTCTTTTTCAATATATCATCTATGTCGACGTATGTACTCATATGCAGAGACTTTCCATTGATGAGAGTCAATTAGTATTACATTCTGTCTCTAGTAAATTGATTCATCTCTCAAGTGCCCCATGAATTTCCAAAATGTAGGATGAATACATCGAAATATTTCCTTCCATGAATTGTGATAGCCCTTTCAACTGTTAGTCGTTCTCGCTACAATTTCCGACCGACGCGACTATTCATATTCCACATTGATATTTGAAAAATTGAAGGTCTGTCCTAGGTTCCGATCCAAAGTTGCTGTAGTTATTATAGTGATTTGAGTATCAGGTTACCTCTTCAGGATGTTTGAAAAATGAAAATTCACTTTTTTCATTTGTGGATCTAAATTGGACGATTTAGATCTACAGCCACAGATTTGGCTGTGGATCTAAATCATAAAATTTAGATCCAAAAATGAAATAAGTGAATTTTCATTTTTCAAACATCCTGTCGAGGTAACCTAATACACCGGATTTTGGTTCCGATCCAATTTTGTCTGACATATTGGACGAAAGGTTTTAGAGCATCATTTAAGTTTCACTGCAGTACCTGGGTGACCCATAGCATGTACCATAGCTACCCTTTTCACTTGTCACTTTTGCTTTTCATTTTGCAAAAGTAAAATCGTTGCACCAAAATTTTGGCCTCACTAATCACTTTGCAACCAAAAAGTGAAAAGTAAAAAAGTTGAACTTGTAAACTGTGACCTGTTTCTTAGGGACATTGTTCTCGACTTCGACTTTCATGCTCATCGACATTTGCAAATTCAACTTTTTAATTCCGTAGCTGCAGTAACTCCGTAAAAACTCGAGCATTTTAAGAAAATCCCTATTTGTACCCTAGTGCTCATCTAGTATTATTATACTTGACAAGCCTCTAGACACCGTGCAAAAAAACCTGCAAAGTTGTTCAACTTTTTCTTTTCCACTTTTGCGTTTTGTTGTCCGTGCAACAGAGATTGCAAAGTAAGCGCTTTTTACAACTTTTCGCTTTTTACTATTATTCCAATTTTGGTACAACGACAATTTTGCAAAATGGCCTACTAAAGTGCAAAGTAAAAAGCAAAAGTTTATGGTGCAACTGACCCCTCTGGTTGTAAAACTTCACTACCCATAAATGTAAAACTTTAGATGTAAAAATTCCCAATACTCTTTAGTTGAGTACTCACTCCACTACTCAAAGCAAAGTACACTGCTTACTTCAAATATTTTACAATAAATCTAATTACATACGCAAATCCGGGTGGTAGATCCTTATTATATATTGCTGATGCTAATTAATTAAAATATTCTGCGCAAACATTTTAAAAAGTAACTAAATTTACAAGTACAAAATATCAAAAGTATCAATACACAATCGCAACTATTCAGTTTGTTCAAAGAGCCAGTTCATTAACTCACCGCCAAATTCGGTATCGCTTGCATCTGCAGAATTTGCACATTCTATTTCACTCTACATACATAAAAAATCGTAATTACCAAAGCCTACTGTAAAATATATATAAAATGTCGGATTTAAAGTTATTTAAAGTTTATATCCTGTAACGTAGTTTTCCCATTCCCAATAATCCCAGTTACATTCACATCTCAATGCAAATACAGTGTACTGAGAACAATTGCAAGGAATGGAAAAAATTAGCATTGAGTGCGATTCTAGGCATGAAAAATGACAAATTGTAATAGGCATGCATATCTATAATGCTCATTACTACTAAAACAAACATTTGCGCTTTGCTGTCTCGTTTTTTTTAGTGTTTTACTAACTGCAAGGATACGAAATATTCATCACCCCTCAAGCGGGGGTTTAGGGGCCGCAGCCCCCAATAAAAAATAAAATTATCTTATTACATACATAATATATTATTAATAATTTTGCGAAGAAATCTAATTTATAAAGATGTAGCTCAAATAACATATTACTGTTACCATCACGAATTGAGGATATGGGTATCATAAAAACCGCAGTCGAAGTCTCTTCTCATTGGTCGATTCAAATTGTTTTTAGCCAATAGGATTGCAGCTTTCAATTATAAAATTTTATATGCTTTCCATAAATCACCCCAAGGGGGAATGTTTGTTTTTATTTATTACATTTCATTACAACAGACAATACACTGAATACACACATCAACATACCTAATTTTACGACGATCCGAACAAGTTGTATTGATATAAATATTTAATTAATAAATAGATAAACATGCTAGCACTAGTAATTACTGAACGGAACTTTGACTGTTCATGTAGTCGGTACAATTTAACCATACGTAGAAGCATAACACGACCTACGATCTAAGCAGAATTGCTAATTGTATGTATTACATTACACACAGTAAAACGACTATGATTTACATGACTCTGAATCTGAATACCTAAACACTCGTGTACTCTATTTTACAACAAGAAAATGGAAATAATGTGTGAAATAATACTGTGTAATGTAATACATACAAATTAGCAATTCTGTTTAGATCGTAGGTCGTGTTATGCTTCTAAGTATGGTTAAATTGTACCGACTACATGAACAGTCAAAGTTCCGTTCAGTAATTGCTAGTGCTAGCATGTTTATCTATTTGTTAATTAAATATTTATGTCAATACAACTTGTTCGGATCGTCGTAAAATTAGGTATATTGATGTGTGTATTCAGTGTATTATGTCTGTTGTAATGAAATGTAGTAAACAAAAATAAACATTCCCCCTTGGGGTGATTTGTGGACATCATATAAAATTTTGTAATTGAAAGCAGTAATCCTATTGGCTAAAAACAATTTGAATCGACCAATGAGAAGAGACTTCGACTGCGGTTTTTATGGTACCCATATCCTCAATTCGTGATGGTAACAGTATGTATCGTTTTTCCATAAAAGTAAAATTTACATTATAACCTAGGTAGGGATAAATATTTCAGAAATGGGGACATGTTAAATAGAGGTTTGACTCGAGTACTGTACATTGTTGTGCGCTGTATTAATGTATTGTAACCTAGCTACTATCTAGCACAAAATATTACCGTATATAACCGTTAATGGCATTAAATCCTTTTGCTATTTTACAAAGCAGTACAAACAAATGTAATTGGCAAAATATTTCAGTTTTATGGAATATTTTCCATCCCTACATAGGTTTAACTTTATTTCTCCAGGTTTTTACCTGTTATTTTTCATCATTTACTACAGTATGTAAAGCAAATATGTATCCATATGAAATCAGTTTCCATAGCATATATAACAGTTTGTATTTCATTGCTCTATATAAATATGGTTCTATTCCTAACTCTCAAATGAGGAGTAAGTTTGTTATTGTTGTCGTAATGAAATCTCTAAGTACAGGGGAGGACACGATACCCTAACCTCATGTAAACAGTAAAATTATTGACTTTTGTCGAAGTCAGAGAGGTGGACGGTAGAGCCTATGCTAAAGTGAAAACAACGTATATGAGACAGTCACACCGTACTGCCCTGTGAGAAAGTCATTTTCGATATCATCTCTAGGCTGTTTCCATAGGGGTGTAAAAAACAGATTAAATTGGTCTATGTCCATCTAAGTTTCCCTACGACCAAGGCAAATAAACTGTTTTTTTGCCTCCCGTTTTCTTCCTTGGCATCAGGTGGGTTCAGTAGAGAAAGTCCCATAAGAAAGTTTGAACTTTCATATGGGACTTTCTTTTGAAATTAGTCCCATTCCGAATCCCATTCCGGTCCCAGACCAAGATGCTGGTAGTCATGGATACCCACCCTTCAGGAGTAAATTGCAAGTCCCATATAAAAGTTCAAACTCTCTTATAGGACCTCCCTCTACTGAATAGGAAGACTAGAATTTGAATTAGAGTTTGAATAGGAAAACTGGGTATGCAGGCCAAGGGGGGATCAGTGGCTGTATCCATGACCACGGGCTTTTTCCCAGCTAAAAGCTAACTGAATGCACCCACACCTCAAACTGGCTGCAGAAAGATGTTGAAATTGGCTATTGACATCGCCTTATTACGTTCGAATCACATTGGATTTACGGATACTGGCTAGGATTACTATAATTGGACACTATGGATAATGACTTCCTATGCACAGTATGACAGTATTCCCAATGCCCAACTGCCATGTCTCCGGAAAGAAATACATTTTTAGTATGAAAAATTAAAAACATTTAGGACATATTCTGACTGCAAGTTTGTTTTATTTTTTTATCCACAAAATATTTTTTACGATACGTACAGTCCGAATTATCTCATGGAGATAATTTTCAAATCGAAACGGAAAAATCTCTGGCTTCTGATTGGTCGATGCATTTTTGAAATTGACCAATCAGAGCAGAGCATTTCATTTCAAATTTTATATGATTTTCATAAAGCATTCCCAGGGGAAATATTTATTGAAATACTGAACTTTGCATTACAGAATTGTGACTTGTGATATAAACAAATGCGGACTAACTTTTTTAGCATGTATGATTACCATTACCAACATCGTAAATTTAAAAAAATGCAGACTTACACTTTAGCATAACATCATCCGCATCCTATAAGCTTCAATACTATTGCATTGCGTACTAATCCGATGAAATGATACAACTAAATTTCGAATTTTAATAAAAACACCATAAGTAGACTAGACTATAGCTTTGCTGAAAGGAGCAATGGTTGACACTTGGTTTTCAGTTCTGCATAGTGTTTTACTCACTCTGAAACAATACAATTACAAGATATCAAAAGTAATGTCGGTGGATGTGTGACAGTCGGATGACACGTAGTTGTGTAAATAGCCCAATAATAGATTTCTAATTTGTATTTGTAATATGTATACGTGTTTATCAAATAGGTAATCATTTTGTAATGTTATAATGTCCAAATGATATATGATATATAATTAAGCTAGTCCAGTCTACTGATGTATTATACGTCAAAGTTGTAACCAAGTTGTAACAATAATTTAGCTAAAGTCTACTCTATTATAACGTTCTCACAGTTTAAAGTTAATCCATTAGCGTGTTTTAATTACATGAGGTTAGTACAGTGTATCTATACGATTTATGATGGTGGTGTTGGTATCCATATCCATACATGCTAAAAAAGTTAGTCCGCATTTGTTTATATCACAAGTCACAATTCTGTAATGCAAAGTTCAGTATTTCAATAAATATTTCCCCTGGGAATGCTTTATGAAAATCATATAAAATTTGAAATGAAATGCTGTGCTCTGATTGGTCAATTTCAAAAATGCATCGACCAATCAGAAGCCAGAGATTTTTCCGTTTCGATTTGAAAATTATCTCCATGGGATAATTCGGACAGTAGAACCGAAATTATTACCATATATATAATGCAATTCCTATGTAATTCTATGTATAATGTCCAAATCATCCCATGGCGATAATTTTCAAATAGAAACGGAAATATCTCTGTCTTCTGATTGGTCGATGTATTTTTGAAATTGACCAATCAGAGCACAGCATTTCATTTCAAATTTTATATGATTTTCGTAAAGCATTCTCAGGGGAAATATTTATTGAAATACTGAACTTTGCATTACAGAATTGTGACTTGTGATATAAAGACATGCGGACTAACTTTTTTAGCATGTATGAATACTATCACCACCATCGTAATTTTTTAAAAAAAAATTCATATTTGCACTTTAGCATAACATCATCCTCATCCTATAAGCTTTGATTTGCATTGCGTACTCAATCCTATGAAATAATACAATTAACTTTCGAATTGTAATAAAAACACCATAAATAGACTAGACTAGCTTTGCTGAAAAGAGCAATGATTGACACTATAGCTATAGTCTACTCTATTGTAACGTTCTCAGTTTATAGTTAATCCAATAGCGTGTTTTATTTACATAATGGAGTTTAGTAAAGTGTATCTATACGACTTATGATGGTTGTGATGGTATTCAATTCATCCTATACATGCTAAAAAAGGTAATGTCTTTATATCACAAGTCACAATGCTGTAATGCTAAGTTCAGTATTTCAGTAAATATTTCCCCTGGGAATGCTTTATGAAAATCATATAAAATTTGAAATGAAATGCTGTGCTCTGATTGGTCAATTTCAAAAATGCATCGACCAATCAGAAGCCAGAGATATTTCCGTTTCGATTTGAAAATTATCGCCATGCGATGATTTGGACAGTATTGTATACATTTTCATATTTAAAAAATCACTTCACTTCACAACCATTGACTCTAGCTCAAGAAAATGTTTTTGCAAAGAATTTTTTGAAATCATTTCCAGCTGTGCCTAATTGCGCCTTTAGGAGATTTAAATTTGGCCCTAAAAAGTAAGCTTATGGAACTGTACAATTTTTTCGCCAGTTACTTATCGTGGTAGCTCTCGAATTAATAAACGGATTTACACCAATTTTTACAAACACACTGCTTAGAGACCATCGACAAGCTCTATGAATTTTGAATCGAATCGGTTTACAGGTTGTTAAGATATTGCTCAAATCTCAAATATTTTGTCTTTTAAGACTTTTTTGTACGTGCTTTGATTTTATATTTACTTTGACAATCAATATCATGCTGAGTTAACTTTATGTTCATTTTGACAACAACAATGATTTTAGCTTTATTATTTTGGTCATTTAAAATCAAAAACCAACTTGTGTTGCAACAAGCTGTACACGGTCCCTTAACCAGGGCGGGGTTCTGTTATGGGTTTTGTGTAGTTTTTAAAAAATATGTAAAATTTTAGTTTTAATTTTTGAAAAACATTAGTTAGTACCCCAACAAAGCTAGTAAGACCGTATTTAATAACAATGAAAGCATATTTATATTTTTTATTTCCGGAGATATGACATTTTGGCATGTTGTACTATGGATACTTACTTTCTTGACATACTGTAGTTAGAGTGACTGTCTGTATAATGGAAATAATGGTTATTGCAAAGATTTGAATGTTTCCAGGGCTCCGCCCTCAGGGACAAAGTGACGACATGTTCCAGAAAACTGGTTTCCCCCTTACCAGTTCTTTCCAACTACTTTACCCCCGATTTCGATTCGGAGAACTGGTGGGTTATTGTAAAAGTTAATTGAATGGAATAGACGAATGACCTGAAAACTCAAATCGTATGATAAATTAAAAAAAATTAATAATTTAATCCTTGACAACAAACAAATAAAACACCCGAAATCACTTGCGTAATTTATCCAGCCGAACAAAACTGAACAAAAAATTATCAGCCCCCTCTGGGTATTAAATTTTATTGTTGCGGGGTGAATTAAGGCAGCTGGATTTCGTTTCCTCCTCTTTTTCCTCCAAGAAGCATAGACTGTATAAGGAGGGTCAATCAAATACATAATTTCCTGTAAGGGATTTTGAAAGTTTATAAGGGAATTTTTTCACTAATTTATCCCCAAATATGCAACATGTTGTTGGAAACGGAGTAAATGCAGGATGATTACTAGGATGCTGGAATGGGACGATCAATGGTTAAGCACAACAGTTAAATTACTTAGGATTTTGGTCGAGTTAGATTTACCTATTTCGTAAACCTTCTCAAAAGCAAAACTAAAGGTGTCATGGTGTCTTGAGTCTTGGTCCATGGTGGGGCCCCCCATTCTTTAATTTGGTTCCCGTCACGTTTTTGCTTCTTTTCTGACCTTGCTTAAAAAATTGAAGCCTAACAAGTAGCATGTTTCTGTTTTAAAGTTTTTTGCTAGGACAGAAAAGAAAAAATAGTGACGGAATACCGATGTTAGGGTATTTTATTAAGTTTGGAGGAAACAGACAGTAGTGAACCTAAAATATTTCGTTTACGTCGAACAAAGACGTAATGCACGAATATCGCGCTCGTTGGTTGGATTGGACATAACGGTGCGCAAATTTCTAAGTCCCACAGCACCACTATATCTTGGAATATTTAGACGTGACCCCCAATGTTTCATCGGATCTTTATTGGACATGACCTGAAGGTCACGTTTCCACCCTCCCTACACCCGTCGGGGGTATGGGGCAAAATGACATTCCACCGGTTTTACACCTAAAATTGGTCATATCCCACCCGCTCGGTTCTGAAGCGGGCGCAGCTTTTACATTGCGTTTACGTCCTCCGCCCGTAAAGTACGACGCTAAATTGGCCCTTTTAACGTTGTCATTTTGTTTACGTTTTTTACCTGTTTTGACCCCTAGGGGAATTGTAGATGCTTGAAACTTACCATATAGTAACTTCAGTATACTAGCATAACATTTATTACTATAATCCTACTATATATATTGAAATATTGCTCTAGATTGGGGTATGGCGAACTAGAGGTTGTCTTAAGGTGTGATTGTATATTCACTATGATCGAACTGTCCTTTCTATTAAGTAGTACCATCAACGGTATTATTATAGTGTGCAACTAAACTTGGTGGTGCTGTAATGAATTATAGCTATGTTCGGTAAATCTTGAGTTCAACAGCTTTATTGAATTGTCTTCACTCATTCAACTCCAGACAACAAGTGCTCGTCTCCCAACGCTACATCTCAACATAAAGATAATTCTCCCACGGCCTTGCCTATGAGTCGTTGACGGATGCGTGATCACTACGTGCTCACCCATCCGACCCCACTCACTCGGGGCGACCATCACTTTAAGAAAGCAACCTAGTTCACATAGTTAAAAGATGCAAATTCCGGAGCAACATAACACTCCCCCTGGTTGCGAATTCCCGTCTCGGGGAATTAATACACCAGTGATGGTTGCCTCGACATTACTAACTAATTTCTTAATGGCTATACAAAGTTCCAGAGAACAAAAAAAAATGATTTGTTAAAGTAATATAACCGATAAAAAGGCTTATGGTCACCACTAAATATTTTTGTTTTTGTTTTGTTTTTACATGTTAACTTAATTATACAGCTCCATACATTAAAATTAGCATTATTTACATAAATTTCATATAACCCGTATGGCAAACTAAATTATTAAGTGAAAAACCGTCACCGGTTGACACCATGAGTACACCGTACCGTTACCGGCACTCAACCATAACCGGTAGTGGCACCACCAATCGTGGTTGCACCACGAATCACATACGGCCACTCATCATCTCAACCAATATCGGCTCCCCAGGTCTTATCTTATAAACAAATTTTTACAATAACAAAAATAAACTTAGTCTATAATCAAAGGGTACAATTGTCTAAGGTTCCTCTTTTTTTCTCGCTTCCAAAATCAGCTTCGCATACCATTTAGCTATGGCCTCCCTGTCTCCCACCGCAGGGTACATAAGTTAGATAGCGACCTGTAACAGACCAAAGGTTAGTATACGTTTTAGTACAGCCAATCTCATTTCCACCACACCTTAGCGTACTTAACTTAGCTTGCTTATACCTTAATCTAGTCTTTTCCTAGCCACACATCCTTCTAATCAGGCAGCATATGACTACCAGTGCCACCATTATGCACAAAATTACGCACAGAGCGGATACAATCATGGGGCCAGTCCAAGTGTCTCCACCAGCAATGTCGGGGAATAAATTTTTAGGGCCGAATTGCACCTCGGGCTTTAAGTCCAAAATGGGGTTCCCAAGTACAGTCATGGCACAACCACATAATAATATTATCGCGACACCCCGCTCACTAGTAACACCCGATGAAACCAGCAATGTCAGAACCGCGTCTAATACCGGTAAACCACCTGTATTACTTCCCGGGGATATACTTTTGGGACTTATTGTTGTATTTTCATTGATTACCGTTGGTCCCAATTTTCTTTCCGTATGTTTATTTACGTTTTCACTGATTGGATTTAAGATTCTTAGCGATCCCTTTCGTTCTACTAAGTTATCCCATTGGCCACTTTTCACTTCACTCCCGATGAACACTAAACTTAGTAAAATATAGATACTCATGATAAAATGTTTTTGTTTTAGAATGATTAGATTTTTACGAACTAACGATGAACGATTATCAATTAAGATCTACTGATGACAGGTTCCGAAATTTTTTAACAGAGAGATATCACTTCTATTATCCTTAACAAGTTCTGCCGTACTGATAACTTGCCACTCTCGTAGTTGCCTTTTTATTCTAAACTCGACTGCTGATTTCAAAGTCAATGGCCGTTCAACTCGTGTCCCTATCCACCCACAAGGTGAATATTAGCTCTTCGCAAATGGCATATTGCACTTTTGTGGTGGGCGGTAATAAAACCCAAGCTTTCGTCACCACTTCCCTAACGTCTCGATAAATCATTCCCATTTCCGCTGCCTCGGTAGCGAAGATGTGATGAAATAGAAAGAATCCACTAGGGGAGTAATAAACTCCTTCCATGATGACAGGGCAACTCTACAAGGATCTGTGCAACGATCGATTGACGTCCGCCCATCGACAGCATTCGCATTTACGTACTGGATATTTTTACCCCCACCCTAAGGGTTATTATTGTAAAGCACCTTATACCGTAAACCATTTTGCATACCCCCGATCCTAACATGAAATTGGTATCGAACAAGCGCCATATATGCCTCAACCAATTCTGGTTGTAAATACCAACCCTGGTTTCCTTAAGCAATTATCAGCGAAATCACATCAACTAAATCTCCTATCATGAGCCGAATTGATGCCGAATTAGAATCAAAATGTCACATTACCCCTTCTTATTCTGCTCTGTCACCCTCACCGACGTCCTGATCAGCACTCGTATCCGAGTCTAGATCATTCACGTCTACATTTTTAGAGGTGGTCGCTTCCGTTTCCTTGGTCGATTTTCGAGAACTCGTAGAGGGGCTTCCTGGTGTACCCTTGCTTTTCCTCGCCGCTTTTAACCGAGCTAAGGACATCTTTCGTTCGCATCTGCCTTCATTTACGTGTCTTTGTAAAGACGATCTCTGAGTATAGTGGGACTTACATTCTGGGCAGTAAAAGCCAGCGTTATCCGGTTTTACCTTTTTAATGCAGCCCGCTTTGTGTTTGAAACTTTTATTGTCATGGCCACTACGGAATTTAGGACTTCGTGATCGCTTTCTCTTGACTTTCTTTTTACTAGACTTGTGTTTGTATTCCCGAGTCTCTCTCGTTTTAATAGATTCGATCTCTTCCGTGACCTGTCCCCTATCTTGTCTATCCATGACCATCTGTTGGTGATGGTCACTATGTCCCTCAACCACCTGATCGTTAATGACCACCTGTTCGTTATTATCACTCTGTACATTAGCCTCCTGTTCACTATTGGCCACCTGTTGGTGATGGTCACCCTGTCCATCAATCACTCTACTTTGTTCTCCTGTAACAGCCACTGGCGTTGTGACAACCTTCTCAACCACCGATTCTGGTTTAGATACATTTTTTGAACAGCCAGACTGCTCTTCTCCCATTTCACTTTCGCTTTCTCACTCCTCACTTGATTCGGTTGCCACTGAACCTTCACTCGTCTGTCCTTGCCCCAGGGCTGCTTCGGCTACACTTTCCAACTCCTGCCGCTCTTGTCTATCAAGCATTGTTCGTATTAGAGAGTTCACAATGCGATACTCGCCAAGCTTATCTAAGACCTTCTCGATGCTAATAAATGGCACAATTTGGTTGGATACCGCCACTTGCACTGGGTTAGTACTGCCCAGGTTTGCTGGGTCCCCGCTGGGCCTGTACTGTTCTAAGGTTGGCCAAACTAGAGCCGATTCTGGCGAAAAGCTCCCCAGAAGCGGGGCCAAGTTCACTCTTTCTATCTGGGTTGGATTTCGACAACTGCAGTACCTAAGGTCGAATATAGCCTCGCGAATGAACTTCGTCCCTATTTTCACCTTTTCTGATACATTGGGGCCTACATTCCATCCCCAGGAGACTGAGTTGCTAAAACTCATAAGCACGTCTCCCGCTTCTAAAGCCGTATGATAAGTCGGGATGTGTTTTACGTTTAAAATGTCGTTAGACATGATGAAATGTTCATGTGTAATTAAGTTGTCACATAACGCCGCACAATCTGGAAATTCGCTACGGATAACCGAAGTTAGCCTCTCCGTATCGTTTTGGTGCACCGTGAACCATTCCTGGTTTGCACCCCAATACATGTAGGAAACCGTCGAAAGGGGAATACTCTCTCGGTGGACAAAGTAGAGAGATCCCAGAGTTCCTAAGTGTGTTTGCGGAGTGTATAATTTAACGGCTTCGTTGCCGATCGCCTCCAACCGATTTCTCAGTTTCCATAGATTGAATACACTATACTCAGGATTGAGGAAACTGAAAGGGAGCCCCAGCGAGAACACTCGTCTGGCAATTCCATTTGCCCAATCGAAGGACCTATTCTCTGCCCTTGCCTTGTTCAAGTATTGAATCACCGTGCATTGTGTCTCACTTGGCCGGTAATAGCCTGAAACTTTACCATCGGCGGTGTTCGAGTATTGGTGCCCATAACTTATCTCTTTGTGCCAATATTCCCTTTGCCATGCACCAAAGTCGGTTGCCACTAGAGGTTGCCAATCTTTATGGACCGGATCACGCACAAACCCAAATTGTCTCGACACTTATTGATTTCTTCCAAGTTTTCCAAAAGTTGAAAGCTATTTCTCGCCTCGTCGATCGAGATATGGTATCTTCTTATACCTATACCATTCACTGGGTTAAGTATTTCGTAGTTATATCCGTATAACTGGTCGATTTCCATGTTAGTAATGGTTTTCATGCGTTTGACAAGCACACGGTGGATAACGAATCACGCTCAATGTGATCTTAATTCTAAACAAATTTTGTACCAATTTCCCTTTTGATTAAGAAATCTCGACTAGAACAATTCGTAGTCTAACAAGCTCGTTGTTCAACTGGTTGTTTCAGACTGATCCCTAAATTTTTTTCACACATCTCTCTGACTAAATCCTATCCTGCATTTGATCCTACTTATGATTACCAACATCCATAAATCCCTTAGGTCAGCCTATTTTTGTTTTTCTCAACAGCTAATATAAAGTAAGAATCTTACTGTGTCTGACTTGGTTGTTTTACAATCTACTGATAACAACATTGTCGACTCACAGAAAACACATGCCTATTGTGCAAGATTATTCCCTATTCCTTCGCATTCGTCTCGGTAATTTTTATTACCCGTGACCTTATGTTCAACCTTTCACAATGTATGATATGCAGTCAAGCTAGATGACTCATTTCTACATTCTCAGGCCCCAACAACAAGTTTCATAATCTAAGACCTTTTCATAGCACACATTCCGCTGAACCAACTTTTAATCCCAGTAGGCAACCGTTTGTCCCAATTTTGATGAATCATACATGAGTATAGGGATTTCTAGTGACTGGATTCTGGACAATGTATATATGATGTTTGTGTATTGTTAATAGTAAGGTCTCCCATCCACCAGTAGCAGTTGGTTACAATCGAGTTGTTTTTAGGTATATGCGTCACACTAAAATTCCCCTCAGCAGATCTGGCCTTATTAACAGACAACTAATATGAATAACTTATGTGAATAAAAGGTTGCGTCAAATGGTTTGCTAATGAGTGAGTCTTCGATCCCCAAATGCCGGTTACTGTTATATTAAGTTATTACTATTATTATTCGCCCCAGAGACACATTATAACGACTAAGGGATACAGACGATTGCCTAAACCTTTTCTTGCATGAGATTATACCATATTTATGACTCTGCCTTTCAAGTGGTGAACGATCGATCCCTAGTCCACTTTTCGGTGGAATTATCCGTACCAGGGCTATACATAACTTGATTATTTAAATACGAATATGAATGTTTGTTGTCTCTAGTTAGAGGGTGGAACATCTAAAATAAACCTAACCCAATACTTACTGGCTAGTTCCTACTTGTGCCTACTCACTTCATTGCTACACCAAGTAAATCAACCATTGATGGTTTACACAAATCCAAGAGCCAACAAGCATAAGAAAATCCCTCATAAACATACCCTTAGACCGACACTGAGCCATATTTTCGAGTCTTTATAGTTTCTCAGTATCAATGCATGACTAAGCCACCCGCATTACACCAATCATGGTTCTGCTATTGGGGGCTACTTTATCTTTTAAAATTTAGAAGGTTTGTCAATTTACCTAAGAACGTGGGGCCAATCACGCTTAATGTGAATTATTAAGATTTCGTATGTTCCCTAGAACTCGTGCTATTTATCCGAACAATAAAGTTGGCCTTTGTCTCGGAAATACCCTTGATTTAGCTCATGAACCACAACCACGGTTGGTTGCCAAACTATATAACTGTGATAAAATAGTACTAATCCTCAATCAGAATCACCGTGAGTGGCGTTGGCATCCTCGTCACTTTTCACTATTCTTTGCAGATGTGCAACTGACGTCCTTGTTTTCATCAGTCGAGGATTGATCCTGTCGCTGCATATGATACTTATTCAAGAGACTTCTTTATATCTTTTCAATACATTAAGAATGATTATTGATCATGAAATTCATTAGTTACTGATAGTTAAATAGATGCCACCTATAAGCATAGAAATCTTTTAACTCCCAAACCCAGGATTGAAAGAACTAATAAACCGAATATAAACTAATGGCTAGCGTAGAGATTGCTATGTATTCGCATATTTCTACCACGTCACTATTCTTACGCTATTCTTACACACGACTTGCGTTCCCGTGCGGAATGCAACCATCCGTGGTTTTAGCCAGTAGTGACTGAGTGAGAGCTTATTTGTGTATAAAATCTGTTGTTGATACTTCTAAAAACTGCTCGTTTAGCCTCTGATTTTAATAAGGAAAAGAGGAAGAGAGTAGCTTCGTTTTGCTCCCTCCTCTGTGGTTTTGACATAATTATTGTACAGGGTGGTGGGTTCAATGATTCACCTAGTTTGCAAATGTCATCTTCTCCTTGTTGCCTTTAGCTTAGCACGATTGTGCACTGAAGTTATGTACATTACTTGTAGTGGGTTCGTCTCACGTTACTTATCCCCTTTTAGTTCTTTACCCACTAAATTCAATTAATTTTCACTAATACACCGGCCGTTAAATTTTTCTACAGTATTCTTTTGTACCATTCTATTGCTAGCAATGTTTTCGAGACTGTTTGGATATCGTTTTTAATTACTCAGGTTTAAAAACCGAAATTCTGAAAGGATAGATATTGACGCTACCATCGTACAATATTCACATTTTATGGTTGAACCTACCCAGATATGTGCCTTGACTGATTTAGCAGCCCAACCGACCGTGGTGCTATTTGACTTCTTATGTACCATAATTGATTCATACTGAGGAATATAAATGGCTCTGTTCTACATGCTGATAGTCATGATCACGGCCGTCGTGATTTAAACATGTACTTATTGGTCTTACTAAATCTAAATCTCCTCGTCGTTGGTTGTGTATAGAATAATAATGACGACAATAAAAATGGTAGTTGGGTTAAAAACAACAGCCAACTCATCAAATGCAGATTGCTGAACATTATCACATTAGGTGGGAACAGAAACGCAGCAGAATGACCTGTACGTTTATAAATCCAATACCTACGGTTTCATGAAAAACCGGACCAAAGGGGACAACCACGTGTAGTCGTCGATTCGGGTCTCGAGAATGGTACCCCAATTTATCAACCGGGCATCCTTGAGTCAATAAAGACCGTTGTAAAAATTACGTGATCTATAGAATTTGCCTATTACCCTAACTATAAATTTAGAATCGATTAGACATTAGACAGAATAAATTACGGTTTTCATTAGTTATAGTGGCATTTATTTTAATGTGTTGAGAGTTATCATCGTCGCGAATTACACCCTCGCGAGATGTTATTAGCAACACCCTATACGATGTGCTACACCGGGTTGTAGCTGTTTGTGGTTGAAATTCACATATCTTGGCCAAGAGACCAACCTAACTTGGAAAGCCAACTAGTTATTCGTCCCGATTTTTCCATCACAAAGTGTAATTGTTTCAATCAGACCATGTACGGACAATGGATCACGTCGATGTCAATGTTGAAATAGAGAGAAATAATTATTTAAAGAATCAGGGGTCTTACTTTATTCTATGAATCCGGAAAAGGGTTAGTGTGGTCACTAGAAATTCACCCATTTACGGTATTCTACGGACCTTTCAATCAAATCATGAGCTGAGTAGATAGAGTCAGGAAGGTCAATCTATGAATAGGAGGCCTTGAAAAGATCGCAACCCTGACATCTGAAAAATTTAATTTGAAGAAAGCTAGGATCTAAGTCAACGAAAATAATCGGCTGAGGCACCCATCCTGCCAAGCTGGGGCAATACGAGCCATGGGCTGTACCATTTGTGGTTTCCGTTGGTTTAATTGGCGTTATCACCGTAGTTGGTATAGTGGGCTGTACCAACTATGGTTTTGTCTTGGGTTGATTGGTATTAGACCCATCTGTGGAACGTTAGGATGCACCAGTCGGTTTGGTCGGCAATGAGATCAGATTAGTCTTTCGTTTAAGAAGGTTTACCCATTTCGGACATAATAGAAATGGACAATGGTTGACGTTTTCTTGAGTATATTGGGATTACTCAGTTGAAGGTGAACTTGTTGAAATTCCAGAGCCAATACTGTAGAAAGGGATCGGTACTACCTGCCATTGAAGGTTGGTTCCCAACGGTTTATCTACCGACGACCGTTTTTAGTGTGAAAGTTTAGATCGAATCAAATAATGAAAAACATAGATGTGCCGCTACGCTGTGACGAAGTTTACAAACAACCAAAGCCTTTATGCCATGGTCCATATTTCCGGTTTCTTCTATGTTATGGGTGTCAACAGAACCTCCAAAGAATTCTACAAGCAACTAAAGTTTTATGCATTAAAGTCAGTCGCGAAAAGTAGCAACCTCTACAACCGATAAAGTCACCCACTTTAATGTAGAATTAAGAAGGTTCGAAGGTGATTGCCGCTACTGCGGGCGTAAAGGTCACAGAAAACGGAATTGTAGGGTATTAAAAAGTTTAAAAGTGTTAAAGAGTGCAATCTAGCCTCACAAATTTCCCCGTTTTATGCCATGGGCCATATAAAGTGGCTAGATGTGTAAATACTGAATTTATTGAAATATGACGCTCGGGTATCCTTCCCCCCCGTAAGAGCGAATAATTTAAGATTCAAGAAGGTATACACCCCCAAGTGAATTTGCGAGAACGTGCTGATCATAGGGATGATCGATGGTATCATATACGGCCCGCTAATGTCATACAACATGCTGTGAGATGAAAACTACCTATACCTAAGTGTGTATCCGAACTGTCCGGATTTTAATTAAAGGTGAGACGGTGTCTGCCCATCAAAGCGGGTCGGCTTCATTGGTACACTACTGTTATTCCTATTTATCGTTCCTATGGGCGAAAGACTGCAACCAAGGATACCACTCCTGGCACACTTCGGGCCAAACAACTACCTAATCCGAGGAATACAACGAGTACGGATAGTTTGCACCGAAACTAGTCCGTGCGTTCCCTTTCGACGTACTACTAACGCAAGCCGAAAAGCGTATCAGTACTGGAATTCGTAAGTATATACTAAGAAAATAAGCATCTTGATTATGGACAAGAAGTTTAGTCATCGTAGGTTCATCTATCTTGGGAAAGGACCCAAGAAATAATACATTGGGGATAGCGCCAGAACACCGAAGTATACGCCCCGGCATACCTCCACTAGCACATTTCCGATCTGCAGTTAAATAACTTACACATGACTATACTTATCACTGGGATACCACTCCCGGTGTGTACTTTTTATGCCTCTCACGCGTAAAGCGTCTTGGCAAATAACCAAAACTCGCCAACCAGTAGTGGTTGCGATTGATTACTGACCGGCGGCGGACCGCATAGTCATGTGGGGCATCGTGAAAATCACCCAATTAAGTGTTAAACCATTGCAGTGTGAAGCAAACCGCAATTGAGAAGACTAAAAATTCAAACTCGGAATATCCAATGCGACTGGTTGGTATTCCCCGAGAACCACGAGTAGCAAAGTCTCCGGACGTTCTTTGCTGCACGCACTCGGAATGGACAAAGGCGGAAACCTAATTTCTGCAGTAAAAATTGTCGTTCTCAATATGCTGAAGCCAAACCCTTACAGAAACGCTATGAACTATACCCACCAAACTGACCATTGAACCCTGCAAGGAAATGGGTGAAAACTGAAGATGGTTCATGTTTCTGTGGTAGGCTCAGTGGTCATCTTTTGTTTATTGGTGGTGGATTTTCATCCTGCAAGTGGAATGTGAACGCACCTATTGAACACCTCTCACACATCCGTGCCCTTTGTTATAATTAATTCCAAACTAATAGTTGGTTATTTGTAGAGGTTACCGTACCTTCAACAAAAATAGGGTAGTACCAAGACTACCCGCTATGGCTAGGATACCTGCAACCGAACTTGGTTTCCTAACTCGAAAAGTAAAAAGCTGTGAAGAGAGGATTGGTTGTCCAACACCAACATGGACTTGAAGCATTGTGATTACCACCCAAGCCACTATGCCGACCGTGGTGACTGGAGAACCATATACAGTTTTATTGATAGAGTTCACATCACCCCAACAATTTGTCGTACAGAAAATCTTACAGCCTATAGCTACTGAAGTATACACTGCTGTACCCCGCCAAATATGAACCAATTGTCGTAGCATCCCTATCTTTTTAACCCGAATTTAAATATAGAGATACTAATCATAAACTAGCACACATACCAACAAGAAATTAAAGTCTACAAGAAAATATCCTAACATCTTAAACACGATGGTGAGAGGAAGGAAAAAGGAAAGAAGGATGGTGTGGTCCTTGCCCGATACTGAAACTACGGACCAGCCGCTGATGACCCGTGATGACAGGGCTGCGGGCTACGCTTATGGTCTTGAGCGATCAAGGCTCGGCTCACACCGTAGAACTAGGTTCAGGGAGAATTACCTGCCTACGTTAACGAAAATACTTAAACTAAACTTAAAGTTATTATTATTATTAAGTTATTCCTTCGATTAAAGTGTTTTCTTTCCTTGTTTTCTTATTATCATTCATAAGATCAATTTATTTCCATCTTTCTCATCACTCAGATATTCATCGTTCTCGTTTTTGATCATGCCACAGTAAAAATCTGGTCTTTTTCGTTTCCTCCGTGACCGTTTCAACTCATTTACTTCATTCTCCGCCTCCGGTGTACTTTTACTGATAACCGGTTTGGGCTCATAATCATCGTCACTTGTATTTTGCGCAACCATGCGTGGTCCTTTTGGCTTAGCAACCACTCTTGACTCATCAACTAGACCCGGCGCTACATCTTTCCGTTTTCGTTTAAGCGTTACTGGCTTTACACCACTTTTGGTGGCACCACTACCGGTTACCGGCTCTGATCCTGCTCCTGTCACTTCCTCATAGTTATCATTACCCTTATCGTTCTGTATTCCTAACTCCCATGGCTGAAATAGGTGCAACCGTCTTCCATTGACCCCTTCCGGTTTTCCTTGACCGCCTGCCGACTCGATAAAAAAGTTAGATGGTCTAGTCTTTCGATCACTCTGTACGGACCTTTACAACTAAACTGAAATTTATCAGGCTCTCCTTCCGTCTGGTTGGCACTTCATGCATCACCAGGTCGCCCACTTTTATTTCTATGTCCTTTCTATGCTTATCAAAAATGATCTTCATCTTTGCCTGAGCCGTCAAATTGTGTCTGGCTGTCTCAAAACTGAGTCTAGTTAGGGGTGCGTCCGCTGCTAATGAAAATGAAGGTAATTTTATAGCCAAATCAATGGACGACCTTAAATCGCGACCGAACATTAGAAGAGTTGGAGCCTGGCCAATGGTACATTGAATGGAAGAGTTGTAAGCAAAAATTAATGGAGGATTGGAATGGAATGGAAATTAATTAATGAAGTTACGAACACCAAGACTTCAGCCCAAGTTCCTTTACATAAGGGGCCATCATTTTGCCCGGTTACCGTTGAAGCGTTCGGCCAAACCATTGACGTTTGGAGTGAATGGACAAGTGAACCTTTGTTCAATACCAAGTTTGAAACTTAATTCTCGCATTAGCTTTGATCGGAAGCAGGTTCCATTGTCAGTTAACAGATGTGAAAATTGCCCAAAGATACCAATGACTTTCAATCTTAAGAAGGTTTTAATTTGCCCTAAATGACCTGAAAACTTGGTTGCGTGGTACAGATTCAATATTATACCCCTCAAAGATAACGGAAGAGCCAAGCGTGGTTGTGTTACACTTTTTCGATACAATAGACCATCCATGATCTCAAACTGTTCATAATCGTCCATGTTAGTCATTATCATTTTACACCATTTCTCCAGTGTTTTAAAATCTAATCCAAGATAATCTTCCAATTCACTTATTGTCTCTTCGCATTTTACATTCTTATTCTTTTTCCTTGTGATAACGAAGGTTTGAACTTCGCTTTAATTAGCTTATTGAACGGATTTCAGGATAATGCATCACTAACTTGGTTATGAGTCCCTTTCTAAAATTTAATCTCGTATTCAAATGGCTCATATTTGCCTACGCAAACCTCTTTACCTCTTTAGTTAACCTCCCTTCGGGTTAGTTCTGGTTCGTTAACTCCTTCCAACAATTCTAAAGTCATCCATGACCCATATACGTTTCATTGCTTTGCCATATATCAAAATTCGTCGTATATCATTTGTTGCAATTGGTTCACAACACCCTATATAGCCCTCACGTAGTTACGTATCTAAGTCTATAAGTTAAGCTATCCTGGCCGAAAATTTCCTTACAGCAATGACCTGAAAATGCTTCTAAAAATTAAATCCCTAATTATTCAAATAAAATCTCTCCGGAATAGACCTCTTTTGTTTTGACCCGCGTGATGGAATGGCTTCGTTCATCGTGCGTCTGAGGAATTGTAGCCCGGTATCAAGAGTGTGACTCGACAGTGACTATCATGGGGCAATCCTTTACTTTTATACTCCGAGTCGGCGTCCCGAAAAGGGTACATTACAAGATCGCATCCCTTCTGTGCACTGGAGTGAACAACTCTGATCGGTGCGTACATAGTCCTTACTGACGGATCCAGCCATATGTCCGTAAAGTATCACTTCGTAGGCCAAAACCCTTAACGTTTCATCATCTTTTTAATCATCATCTTTCTTTCAATCATTTCAATCATCAACTTTCTTTCAATCATTTCAATCATCATTTTTCTTTTCAATCATTTCAATCATCATTTTTTTTCAATCATTTCAATCATCATTTTTCTTTTCAATCATTTCAATCATCATTTTTCTTTTCAATCATTTCAATCATCATTTTTCTTTTCAATCATATTTTATTTTATTTTAATTTTTTTTTGTTCGTTAAAGACCAGGACCTTAGTATCCATCATCTTGTACTGAAGGCACGTTTATTCGCTCTCTCATTGTCCCGTCATGGGCTAGTGCGCACTAGGGTGATCGTTCCGGTTGCACTCCGTACTACCAGGCGGAAACACCTTCGTTCTACACCTTCCGGAAGACGGGGGGACTTTTACGGTACCGATTTTGGGGCTGGCCTTTTAGATCGATCTCACCACCATCGATTTTCTCTTTATAATGATTGATTTTATTATATTGATCGATTTCACCACCATCGATTTTCTCTTTATAATGATTGATTTTATTATATTGATCGATTTCACCACCATCGATTTTCTCTTTATAATGATTGATTTTATTATATTGATCGATTTCACCACCATCGATTTTCTCTTTATAATGATTGATTTTATTATATTGATCGATTTCACCACCATCGATTTTCTCTTTATAATGATTGATTTTATTATATTGATCGATTTCACCACCATCGATTTTCTCTTTATAATGATTGATTTTATTTTGAATTGGATCCATTCCGGCTCTCATTAAACTAATCTACACCTATCTATATGTATATTAAGGTCATATCAATCATCAAGTATATCTAAATCTCCTGATCAAAATCATATCCCATATCTCTCTCTTATCATCTTATATCAAACACTGATCAGACATATACAGTACCTGCCGATTGCGGTAGTTCAAACTACCATTGCTGCTAGACAAAAATAATTGAGTTAAAACCGTCTGTGGTTTTGGGCCTGATACCGTTAGTGGTTGCTGTTGGTATGAAATTAACCGAGATTGTCCGTTATACCAGCCTCCTGGTAGATGATAAGATTGGCTTTGGTACTGTCGGCCTCTGCCATGACCACACCCTCTATAATTTCCGTGCCCTCGTCTATGGAACCCAAAGTAACCTCGATTAGAGCTATTTCTACAAACACGTTCGATGTGACCAATGTTTCCACACCCTTCGCACTCCTTAGTACACTGTGAACGATAATGGCCTGATTCACCACAGCCGTAGCAAGTCATCGATTTAAGCTTCCCATCCTTATCCACATTGCCAGCTTTATTTAACTCCTGACTTTCCTTTACAGATTGTTTCAACTCGTAAATTTCGGCTTCCAGTTTAGCCAATTCTACCGCGGCTACCTTCTCTTTATTTCGACTATTCCCCTCTTTTTACTTTGTTCATTTTTGTCTCTTACAGTCTCTATTTTCTTTAACTTTTCTAATGATCGGGACTTTAGAGCCTGCCTCCGTGCTCTATTTAAATCTCGTTTCAGGTTTTGCAACTTGGCTGTCTCTCTACGTAAAGCGTCTTTTTGTTCCTCTAGTTCATGACGGCCTCGTTTCAGTTCTAATAACTCAGTATCTAGGTTTATGTGGGGCCTGTCACGAGCAGGACTTGCCCTACCGCTAAGGGGTGTAAAATTTCCTCTACCAAATGCAAATCTACCTTGGGAAGTTGATGGCCTTCCCCCACCAACGCCGGTGGTGCCCACCGTAGACGGTACAGCATCGTCCGGCATCTGACTTGCCTGTCGTGCACCTCCATGATACCTCGGTACTATCGGTAGCCTGCGAATCGTACTACACCCTTGCAGGGGTTCTATATCCCCGTCAGTGGTGCCCTCAGGATTAGCCGGTGGTGGTTCTATCTCTCGGGTCCTGCCCCGTTGTCCTCTACCATGGCCACCAGGGCCTGGGCCCCTTTTACTCATTTCGTTAATATTTTTATGCTCACTAACGCCTGGTTGTAATTGTGTTTGGTGGCTCGGGTAGTATTTATATGCGCCACCGATTATCTTCAATAGTTACAAATTTTATACTCAGACTTATCTTAATCGATTCCTTTCCGGTTGAACCGCGGTCGGTTGTCGCCGTCACTCGATTATACTGCTCCCACTAGATCCCGCTGAAACACTTGGTACCAATGCGTAGCACTGTACTTCTCCTTGACTTGAATTTCTCTCCGTTCCCCGTGTGATAGCGGCTTTCTACCGGTTGCTACTTACGGACCGTCCTTGGTTCCGTACCGCCAGTGGTCTTCCGTGCGGTAGCGGCTTCCTACCGACTTTGCTGCTTGAGAACCGTCCTTGGTTCTGTAACGTCAGTGGTTCGTAATCTTCCGTGCGGTAGCGGCTTCCTACCGACTTTGCTGCTTGAGAACCGGTCTTGGTCCCGTTCCGCCAGTGGTTGGTAACAAAGAACTTATTGTTTCTCACTAGACTTGTTGTCTGACACAGCTTGTATAAGGTAATTATTGTAGATGAATGGTGAGCGGCACACAGACCTAGTTGTTCGCTTCACTGAAACCAGCTTAACACTTTCCTTTGTCACCAGATTAGTTACTTCCTCCGGCAATCGTTGTAGTAATACAGATGATCGCTGTGGACACTGGTAACGTCTCAATAATTCACTGAAGAATAGATGATGTTCCGGACAATCCACACCAAACGGACAATTCATTGAGTAGAACTAAGAAACGTTTACGTTCCCGGGATTCCTCCCCAGCTAGCACCCGCTAAACTAGTTACCGGAGTATCCCGGTTGAGCCCCATGAAATATTGCTCTAAGATGGGGTATGGCGAACTAGAGGTTGTCTTAAGGTGTGATTGTATGCATTTACGATATTCAATATGATCGAACTGTCCTATTTATTAAGTAGTACCATCAACGGTATTATTTTAGTGTGCAACTAAACTTGGTTGTGCTGTAATGAATTATAGCTATGTTCAGTAAATCTTGGGTTTAACAGCTTTATTGACTTGTCTTCACTCATTCAACTCCAGACAACAAGTGCCGTTTTTCCAACACTACATCTCAACATTAAGATAATTCTCCCATGGCCTTGCCTGTGAGTTGTTGACGGATGCGTGATCACTACGTGCTCACCCATCCGACCCCACTCACTCGGGGCGACCATCACTTTAAGAAAGCAACCTAGTTCACATAGTTAAAAGATGCAAATTCCGGAGCAACATAACAATATACCGGAAGTTGCCAAATCTTTGTGACCAACATGACTCCTGTTTTTGATATTTGTGTGAGATGAGGATAAAAGTACACGGAATATTTTAGGTGACTATTTTGCAATAATTTGTAAATGGTGACGCTAAGGAACTTTAGGTTTACGTCCGACGCAAACGAAATATTTTAGATTCTCTAATAGGTTATTTCGCATGGGTCATTTGGAGGAAACGGGATTGGAGGAAACGAGTTCCCGGTGCCTAAATTCAGCTCAAGTATAATATTGAAACAAGAAACCAACCAACATGTTTCATTTCTTAGTCAGATTCGACATTTTGAGCACCATACTACTGTTCGTTCAGGAAAATTGGATAGTCCTGTGTGGCTTTTTACATGTTGATCATTTTGAAGTCTTAGTTTACTGAAGACAAAAATCTTAGTTCACTGAAGACAAAAATCTAAATAACCACGGTAACATTTAAATATGCCAAATAACCTTTCAGATTTTGGACTTTCCAATTTTTCTGAACGAACAATAGGACTAAAAACAAGGCTGCATTGAGGTGGGAGCCATAGGGGATAAATGCCAAATTTTCAAATCAAATCAAATGTGATTTTTAGGCCATTTATACATATTATTATAGTATTATGGCTGTATGACATTTGACAATCTGACATCCTTGCCGTCTTCGAAGTCGACTTCTAAGGTCAACTGCGACTGCATAAACTGGGGTTTGTCTTTTGCGATAGAATGCGTATTGGCTTTCGGGTCCGTGCTCCTTCAAAATAAGTGTTGTTGTCAAGAGAGATTTTTCGTAATTTATCTAACATCTGAGTTTACAGGTTATTCGTATAATCCATTCAATTGTTTTAAATATTTGTCACTTAAATAAATCAGCTAGTATCGACCAGCCCCAATAGAGGAACATCCCTTCACTGATTGAGACAGACTTTACGTACTCTGCCTCCCAACAAACTTTGGTATTGCCCATTGCGGAACGTCACCATGTAAAAGTGCCTGAACGTCATGGTTCAGGCACTTTTACATATGGCGACGTTCCGCAATGGGCAATACCAAAGTTTGTTGCCATTAACAGTACCATACTGAAGTCGTAAAATTCGAAGGTTTCCGGTAGTTTTGCATTTTCGCTGCTTTTAGGATCCAAATGACCAGACGTCACAGGTAAGTTAAAGTTAGCCCTAAATTAGGAAAAAGGAAAATAATTTAAACCTTGAAGGCTAATTTAGGTTAGAATACTTTCTGTTCGCTACCACTATATAAACTATTAGTAATTCACGTACAACTAATTACCGGTAGATCTTTTTGAAACTTTTACTACAAGTGCAGCGTATCCTCAGAAGACTCAAATGAGGATTTTCTTAACGCTCGGTTTCATAAAAATCGTTTTGAAAGTCAGAATTTTACATGTAGAGGGTGGGACATTTTGGAAATTATGTTCACTATCCCCTCCTACAGTTTTCCACCTATCCTTATGAAACTTTTTCAGGAGCTGCTAATGACCCAAACTTAGAGCCCTCCAGGCTTCGTTTTTCAATTTCGAGAAAGCCTGGGCAATGAGTGCCGCATGACTAACATAGGTTTAGTCCAACCCCCAAACTAACTTTTTTGTACAGAAAAGATAGTGGCCTATCCCTTTCCATAAAAAACTAAATTTAACACGAGATTAAATTTTTCGCCCGTCCGGTGTGTGTTAAAATTGATTTTAACGTGTAAAAGCTATGTCACGCTCTACTGCCCTGTACGAAAGTCATTTTGGATATGATCGCTACAGGCTGTTCCCAGTTTCGGGGCAGGAATGTGAAAAACGTATAAAATTGAGTAATGGTTATTTTCAGTTTGCACTCTGTACATATTCAAAAAATTGCCTTTTTATTAACCTTAATTGTAATTATCAATTATTGAGACGTAACTCATTACAAATTAATGATAAAAACATGAAGCTATGGATGATGGATAGTTGATGTTAGAAGAAATCAATGAAACATTTACATTTTACGTATTGAAATGAGAATACAGAATATAGCACTGCACTTTGAAATAGTTGTGGAGGTCATTGTTGCGTCTCATTGGATGTTGCAGCCATTAAGAAGGATCCACAGCATGTAAATATTGTGTTGAATTTCAGCTAACTTTGTGTCGATAGATAGAAAGTTCTACGATAGCTACAAGGACAAGTAATATCTCAAAAAAAAAGAGAATTTTCTAACTTGGTTACTAACGTTTAAAAACTTTCAAAATTTAATTTCGATAAAAATTTATGAAAGCATTTGCAATGGTCATCAGTATACGGCTATCACAAAAAAATGTCGAAAGTTCTCAACGTCCGTAACCAAGTTAAGATATCCTCTTTTTTTTGAGTCCCTAATTAAGGGTGTAGCTATAGTAGAACTGGGTGATCAATGGTAAATAAATTTCGAAAAGTTATTGTGTATAATTTAGTACAAATAACTACTCCTGCAAGTTCAATCATCATAACATAGGTACCGCACTAGTGCAACCGTTGCAGTGACGTAGGATTATGAGTGGGATAATATAAATTTCAGTTTTATATCCTCATCCTAATGCCTCACTGAAAGCTGTCATTTCACATTTACAGTTTCCAATAGTACACAAAACACAGCCATCGCAATTAAAGTAGGCAAAGGCCATTAAGGTAAATTTAAATTTGGACATTCAATTACCATATTGATTGACTGTCAACTATCATTATACCAATCCTCACTGGTTCAAGTAGACGGGTGTGCCGGTATCGTCAGTTGACGTCGACATATAATACGACTGACGACTCATTTGTCATTCTCAGTATCTTGTCACATTCAACAATTGCCCTGCTGCTGGTTACCAGTTACTGAAGGCCAAGGTAAGTCAAGTACACTAAGTTTGCATGTAATTTTGAATTTGTAATAGTAGGTTAATTCATTCAAAGTTTCTAAATTATGAATTTCACAAACTCCACTATGAGTTTACCTAATCTTGATAATTTGATTATCTAAATCTGAATATACAGGTTAGGTTTGCTGATTGGGGTCGGATCGCTGACCTAAGTTGGATTTGATTCGGTTGGTCAAACTTCCACTGACCACTAAAAATTTAACTGCACGCTTTTTACTGGTCAAACAAGTGTCAGTCTAGCCCAGCCAGAACCCACTTACGGGCTAAGGTGCCGGTATCGTCAGTTGACGTCGACATATAATACGACCGACCACACGTTTGTCATTTCCCAGTATCTTGTCACATTCAACAATTGCCCTGCTGCTGGTTACCAGTTACTGAAAGTCAAGGTAAGTCAAGTACACTGAGTTTGTATATAATTTTGAATTTGTAATTGTACGTCTGAATTCATCCAAAGTTTCTAAATTTTGGATTCCACAAAGTCTACTATGACTATGACCTACCCTAATATTGATAATTTGATTATCTGAATCTGAATATACAGGTTTGCTGGTTGGGATCGGATCGTTAACCGACATTTGACAGTTCAACATTTGGTCACCTTCATCTCGCTGTTTTTGTGACCGTCGTCTTGCCTTGTTGTGAACCCATCAGCAGAAATCTCCCCACATCTTAAATTGACTATCGACTTTGGCATAACATCATCCTCATCCTATAAGCTTTAATACAATTATGCATTGCGTACTCATTCCTATGAAATAACTTTCGAATTGTAATAAAAACGCCATAAAAAGACTAGGCTAGCTGTCAAAGTAAAGTAACAGTCAAAGTTGTAACCAGTTACTGGATTTTTGATATAGTTGCATTTAAAAAAATCTAATTCCCAAAGAAATGAGTCAGTTTCAGTTTTTATAAAACGTTGATGTTTTTTGCGGCAATTTATAACAATTTGCACTTATAGATTCTTAATTTTTGTCTTTCATTGCGAGTTGTTGCAAATTTCCCATGAAAACATTAACATCTGTAACCAGAGTTAAAAATTAGGAATCAAAGTGCAATTCGTTATAAATCGACACTTTCTGCGTTATTAGAGAACAATTTTGTCTTTCTACGACCATTATTTTAGGACTAGGTACAAGTTTTCCAAAAAAACGTCATAAAATAATTTCTATAACTGCATTTTTAAATCGTAGCCATACCATAGGTACTTCCCCAGAACCTGCCCCTCATTGAATTTTGAACCACTCCTGAACCTTAATATGCGTAATCATTTTGAAATTCAAAATTAGTACTGTGGAGGCCTAGTGAAATAATAAACCATGTCCAAATGGATGTAAAAAAAGTGGTGTGAAATTGCAAAAAAAGGTTGAACTAATTATTTGACATTACATGACGTTTTTAATGAATTTTTTCAATGACCTTTGGCCTTTTGACAAGTGTGACTTGACCTTGACATGGCCTAACGAATAAAATTTTCGAACGAGCTATCCCATGACGTTCTACAATGTCAATAACTAAACCACCAATTTTTAATTTTTGGATCTCGCCCATACGCAGGGGGTGTGTCTGATTTATTTCATTTTCAAACTCGACATTGCTTTTCATCCCTACATCACGCATAGTAAGGTTGAGTTAATTATCTCAAACCGTTTTTGAGTTATCGACGTTTTTAGTGAATTTTTCCAATGATCTTTTTATAGGTGTGAGTTCACCTTGACATGGCTTAACAAATAACCTTTTCGAGCGAAATACCTCATGACGTTCTACATTGTCAATAACTAAAGTTACAACAATTTTAAATATTTGGACCATGCCCATAGGCAGGGGGTGTGTCCGATTTAGTCCATTTTCGAACTCGACCTCGCTTTTTATCCCTACATTACGTACAGTAAATTTGGGTTGATTATCCCAAACCGTTTTTGAGTTATCGTGCTAACAGACAATCAGACGGACGGACAGACAGACAGATCAGGCATTCCTATAAAGCGGTGTTGCACACCACTTAATAGAATGGAATTCAGAAAGCCTTGGTTTGATGAGGTGTGAAATCACACAAAACACTCATCGTATAGCCCAATGTATTAAATCTGCCACCAGTCGTATCTGGATTTTATAATAGGTAAGTTGCGCAAACCGAACTCAAACGCTGAACGCAAACACAAAACATTAACTTTCTCGCTACGTTAGATGTTGCGTTCATTTCAAAAAATGAATTGCGCAAAACGCGTAATACCAACTTTACCTTAGCTCACCGCGGAACTTTAGTTTTGATGTAAAAAATTAACTAAAAATTTGATTCTTTATCTGTTTGAAAACAAAATAGCATTTAGCTAAAATTATGTTGGATATTAACCTTCTTCCTTGTCTCGCCAAAGAAGATGATTTGGCATTATTATTACTCTACGATTTTAGTGAACCCATTCCAAAAATTAAAACATTTGATTTTGAAAGCTTTACCGACGAGTTTTGTTGGGCGCATTTTCGGTTTTACAAAGCCGATATTTTAAGACTGAAAAGGCTTTTGAAAATACCGAACCCCATAATTTGTGAAAATCGTGTCAAAGCTGCAGACTTAGAAGGTCTATGCATATTGCTGAAGCGTCTGTCTTATCCAAATCGGTAATTTACTCAAAAACCGTAAAATTAATTTTTATGCAACTCATTGCTATTTTGCACAAGAAAATTTTAAAATCGATACTTGCATTTCTGACAGATACGTTGACATGATGAAAATGTTTCCCAGAACCAGGTGTGAGTTGTCCAGGATTTTCAACGCGGTATTGTCTTTCATAGTCAATACACATGTTCATTTACTGACAAACATGTCGCCAGTATTGTTTAGTGAAGAAAATTTAAAAAAATATGCCGAAGCGATCAAAGATAAGGGCTCTCCCTATGACTCTTGTGTGGGCTTTATAGATGGGACCGTTCGAAGCATATGCAGGCCTTCCAAAAATCAGAGAAATGTAAGTATTGTACATTATACAAAAACCGATGTGATTATTGTCACACAAATTAATTAACAGGAATAATAAACTATTATTACAGTACTACAATGGACATAAGAGAACACATGCTCTTAAATTCCAATCTGTAATGCTACCAAACGGAATTATCGGGTCAATGTATGGGCCAGTAAATGGGAAAAGACATGATGCTCATCTTTTTGAAGCCAGTGGACTGCTACCTGAAATGGAGAGAATGTTTCACAAAAATTCTGAAGAAAATTATTATTTGTACGGGGACCCAGCTTACCCACTAAAAAAGTTCTCATTACACCGTTTAAAGGATGTAACTTAACTCGCGAAAAAGTTATGTGTAATAGTAAGATGAGCAAAGTAAGGGAATCAGTTGAATGGGGATTTGGGAAAATAATAAAAATATTCCCTTTTCTTGACTTTAAAAAAAATCTTAAATTAGGCTTGTCTCCTATAGGTAATTACTATATTGTGGGAGCCTTCCTTACAAATTGTCATACCTGCCTTTATGCCAGTCAAACTTCAGATTATTTTATTTGTCCTCCTCCGACATTGGAGGAATATTTATTAAATGGTGGACAATAATACATAAAATATTCATTGCTTTTCTAAGAATTTTAGTAATAATTGTGATAGCACCTTTCTTTCTTCAACTTGCGCTTCCTGTTCAATTTTTCGAAGCTGAAGTTCTTGATGTCTTAACTCTGATTCAGCAGCTAACTTTTCTTTCTGCAGCTGTAATTCCATTTTCCGATTGTCTGCTTCAAACTGGCGTAACTTCAACTCTTTCTCCATAAATGCTAACTTTCCCTTTAAAATATAATAAATACATATAATAAATTAATATTATTTTCCCTTAATTATGTAGTAACTAAGTAAAATATTATTGTACTTAATAAAATTTACTTCTTGTTTCTGTTGAAGAAAACCCAACACGTCCCCTTTTCGTGCTCGCTTTTTTGGAACTGGTTCCTCTGTCATAGTTTCAGGTGCAGACGACGGTGGAACCAAGTCAGTTGGATTAGGAGGGATTGGAGAAGTTGCGACAAGTTCTTCATCGTCATCAATGCTCAAAAGTGCAACTTCCCGAATTTTCTCTGCTGCATCGCGATCTTTTTTATGGCTGGCATATTTGTTGATAGGCTTGACAGGTTTACAATCATATAGTGACATCACACTTATTAGGAGTCGCTTCAGCTCCGAAATTTCATCTTCATCTATTCCAGACCTACAAATAAATATTTAAAATGAGCAAATATTATTGATTATAAATTTATTCATATTATTTTATTATTTTAACGATATGAATTCATGAGTTAGAAACGGACATACGCTTTTCGGCTTATTGATTCATCCTTTTTAAATGCAACAATGAGGTCATCGGTCCTTTCACGGCAACTTCTATCAGTCACATCCATTTTGAGTTCACTTTCACGCAGCCTTTTTGAAATTTCATCCCAAACAGCTTTAGAGTCTGCATAATTGTAAGGGTTAAGGGTTTCTACTTCCAAAAGTAATGCAATGTCATACTTTGCATTGTTTTTAAAATAAAATCGTTTTTTCGGCATGACGGTTATGACTGCAACGAATACTTCAGTAAGTACTTGAGTAAAAATGTTCTTACTTTAAGCCTCGAAATTAAAAAGGTCTGGAAAGAAACTCTGACCTTAGTTATCACTAATTAACCGATGACATAGTTGAGTGTAATCCTGCAAAATATGAAAAATAACTAATACCTATAAGTACTAAAAAATACTGATGAACGTAGACAATTTCGAACCCAAAAATGGTTCATTTGAGGTTTGTGTTTGCGTTCGTCCGCCGTGAACCCAGAGTGAAAGTACACTGCAAGTTTGGCGCATGCGCATTGACACTATTTTTGGGTTTAGCGTTGGGTTTGGCGTTTGGGGGCAGCATGCGCAACTTACCTAATGTTTGCGCGGGCCTATCCTATGATGTAAAATCTTAATGATTAAATGGGACGAAATTAACCTATAAGAATTTTCAATATGCAATGGACCCGCTCAAGCATTATAAAAATCCAGATACGATTGGTGGCAGTTTTAATACATCAGGCTATACGATGCGTGTTATGTGTATGTGAAATGGCTTCACTGTGCCATTTTGTCTAACAAACAAATCAAATGTAGCTAGATATTGTGTTGTTGTCCTTGTTGTATTCATATCGCGATATCGCGCGGAGGAGTGGTGGAGGAGCAGAGCGAGGCCACAACAGTCCACACTTTCCTCCGGGGCAGGAGCTATATTTTTACGATCCTCCCGTACTCCAAGCTAAAGTATGCGATGTGATCCTGCGACCGGCTAGTTACCACATAATCACAAGTCACAACAAATCACACCACACACTATTCCCATTCTATCATTTCCAACTCCAGCTGAATTAGAAATTGAATGAATGTGAAATGACAGCAGATGATACGCGATCAGTGCGACACGAACGTAAGTGGTATTGACCGTGAGCCATTGGAGAACTCGGAGGACATTTGCTTTGTACAAATCCTGAAATAAAGTCTACAGTGGCTCATAGTCAACCACAGCGGAATCAGAGTGTCTTCAACGATGCGAAGATCTCCCTTAAGTCCAGGAAATAAATAGCAAAGACAGGGGACGAAAGCGGTGAGAAGGCCGAGTTAAATCGCAATAAGGTACCACATATTTAGAGCTGATCCATATATTACGTAATATACGCAATCAAAAAATTTAGCGGTTTTTAGAACTACCTTTTTTCCTGTCATCAAATGTCAACATTTAATGAATTAATTTGAATCAAAAATGTTTATTTTCATTTTTTGGTCTATTTATTACCCGATTCTATTTAGTACTTATTTAAATGAGAATAAGGCACTGTACTATCTGTAATATAATAAGATATAGTACAGTGCCGTTTTAGTATATCGGACGGAATATATAAGGATATTGTCACTTCAACCTACAACATCCAATGAGACGCAACAATGACCTCCACAACTATTTCAAAGTGCAGTGCTATATTCTGTATTATCATTTCAATACGTAAAATGTAAATGTTTCATTGATTTCTTCTAACATCAACTATCCATCATCCATAGCTTCATGTTTTTATCATTAATTTGTAATGAGTTACGTTTCAATAATTGATAATTACAATTAAGGTTAATAAAAAGGCAATTTTTTGAATATGTACAGAGTGCAGACTGAAAATAACCATTGCCCAATTTTATATGTTTTTCACATTCCTGCCCCGAAACTGGAAACAGTCTAGCGATCATATCCAAAATGACTTTCGTACAGGGCAGTAAGGCGTGACATAGCTTTCACAGGTTAAAACCCATTTTAACACACACAGGACGGGCGACAAATCTAACCCTATGGAAACTGATTTAGTATTGAAGGGATAGGGTTCGTATCTTATCTGTACAACCGAAGTTTGCTCACGAGAACAATAAATAATCTTGAAAAAATTAAAATACCTGAAGATTTGAAGTTGTTGAATCGGAGCCAATTGGTTATCTAAAGGAAAATTATAAACGAATGTAAAGTTCTTGAAAGCATTTTATAATACAAATATATTTCTAACCATAGGCATCAGGAACCGGTTTCACATTTTGCAGCTTCAATTCTTGTTTTCGAATGTGACTTTCTCTCTCATCTAATTCGCATTCTCGAACTCTATTACTCTCCGTTTTAGTTTCTAACTCCTGTTCCCGGAGATATAGACTGTTTTCTTTGGCGTTAAGTTCGTCATTTCTTCTTCTAAATTCAAATTCCAAACTTGCTCGCAATTTTATCTCAATTTCATTAGCCAAGGTATCGCCTTTACTTTTGCTTCTATGATTTCGGGAGTTGATAGCTTTTAAAATTCTCCGTCGAAATATGTTGAATGCTTTTCCCTTAAAATCATTAGGATCTAGGGTGTGCATCAAAATGTCTTTTGGTAACTTGTATTCTCTCTGTTCACTTGCAGATAAATTTAAAATGATGGCTTTAATTTGTTCGATGCCCAGTGTTGTCTCTTCTTGTCCTTTCCTTGGAATTAATTTTTGTTTTCGATTGTGATCCATATTCGCTCTGTCTCCTAAAGAAAAAAAAATGTTTTTATTTATGAGTAGTTTTGGAACTACAGTTGTCATGCCAAACGACCTCCTCGAAAAGTTCAGAGGGCGACAATTACGCAACGACGCATTTTGGAAAAAAATCAAAAAGTTCTGAAAAATCATGTTTCATAAAGTATTTTTAGCTCCTAAAGTTTGAAACCGAAATTCGAAAATGAGTTTGACACTCCGTTGCTCATCTCAAATGTTACAACACATTAGTGAATTGAAGAGTATAGATGTATGAGTGATTCGTTTGGTCTCTGATTGGAAACGTTTCCCACAATTCCAGGATAACACATACATGTATTGGAGTCATTTCAATACCTATTCATGATAAGGGTCCGGTTCCACTGACAATCACGAAAAAAGTTTCGAATTTCGAAAAACAAAGTAGGTTCCTATACTATAATGTTAGCCGAATTCCACATCTTTAAACTAACAGACACAATAAAGATAGTATAGTTCAAAGTACACCTGCACAGTGTTTTCAATACATGCATCGAAGTGGAAGCTAAAAGCTGAGTAAGTTCTCTTCAATTTTACATTGAAACTCCTATTCATATTTTTACAATTCATTTTTAATACAGACACTATCGACAAAGAGCATTGATATATTATACATCATTCGAATAGTCACATTTGAATTAATACACGTAATTAGTAATAAGGCCCGGCTACGCCCGTAGCGTTAGATATATAGCGATTTTAAAACCGTATATTTAGCATTGGTAGTATAGAAACATTCAAAGCCAAGCCCCGCCCCCTCTTTTGCTGACGACCGTTTGAGGTAGCTTACTGCAATACTGCCCTGGTTTATGAAAATCATTGAACATTTTACACGAAACTAACACCTAACACTAACACGCCAATGTAGAATACTCGACGATTTTCAAAAACCAAATGAAATAAGGGAAATAATCTATACATTTGCAGTTGAAAATGCAAATCTAATGAAATGGCATTACGTACAATGAGTTCAGTCGTCAGCAAAATGAATGAATGATATTTTATGTCATTCTAATCAAGGGGTGTCAACAGCTTTATCAGAAGGATTCAGCTAGACACTTTGCGTGAATACCTATACGATACGAGACAAATCCTATCAGTTGTCATTGCCAACAATCGGATAATAGACGAAAAACGTCACCTATAATATTATATTATAGATATTCACTCAGGTGTCTAGTTCAACCCTTCTTCTGATAAAGCACAAGGGATACCAAGTGTCGGGTAAGCTAAGTGACCTGCCAGTCCTGCAATCTATATTATGGTAATTTGCATTTTAACATTTTTAGGAATCTTACTTTAACTCTTGGAATTCTGTCTAAAGTTCGTACCCGATTTTCGTGTGTGGAACATTTTAGGAATCCTGAATTAGTTGTCGACCACGACCACCCCATGAACGCCACTTTTCTTTTCTGAATAGAGCTCGAAAACAAAAAGATTGTAAGATAAGAAGACAATGAAAGCCCTCGCTTGACTGGGCTCACCAAGGTATATGCATACCTATTGAAAGAGTGCACAGTGGGTCTAATCTATAAAAAAAGTGGACAATGGGAATTGTTTAGACCAATTCACACATAAAACGTAGTTTTCGTATCAATGGGAATTTTTTTGACCAATTTGAAATTACACGCAATTTATTTTTTGTAGGAGTTGGCCGAAACAATTCGTATTTTTGCGAAATCATCATTTTTTGTTCGAGTTTCGCTTTATAATTTTTAAAAATATTGATTTAAAAATAAGTTTTTGTTTAATTTTTGAGTGTTTTGTGCTTTATTTATTTGTGTGCCACTTTACAATGTTTAATTCATGCTCTTCAACCATCTCCTAGTCCCTACTCATTACACTGCGCGGTTATGTCCACTTTTTTATAAATTAGACCCACTGTGCACTTTTTCAATAGGTACGCATATACCTCGGTGAGCTCAGTCGAGCGAGGACTTTCATTGTCTTCTTATCTTTCAATCTTTTTGTGTGCGAGGTCTATTCAGAAAAGAAAAGTGGCATTCATAGAACAAAATTTACGATATGTTTACTCATTAATATATCTTCTTGCGTTTGTAATTTTGTAAACGACAAAATCTGTTAGAAAATTCTAATTCGTGATAACGGAAGACATAACAATAACACATCGTATACTTTATAAAATGGGGTGGTCGACAATATATTCAGGATTCCAAAAATGTTCCACACAAGAAAATCGGGTAAGAAAGAACTTTAGACAGAATTCCAAGAGTTGTAAAGCAATTTTAACATGTATTTTGATAGTCATCAGAGATTTCCAAAATGTGAGGTACTGTGCTCTTAAGGTCAGCGTATTTCTAGTTACAGCTAGTTACACTGACTATCAAATTTGCCCGTAACCTTTTTTTTTAGCAAAGTCCCTAGGATCTGAGACGACTGGTCCTACACACACAGTAAATTTGAGAAAGATACATCGAAACTTTCTTCATCGTTTCCTTATTGAAAATTTCACACTTTCGACTTTGTTTACTAAGATACCGCAGTTTCAAAATTGAAACTTGATTTTTTGGTCAAAATGTTAAGTTAAAAACTAAAAATCTTTTTTAAAAATTTGAACATTTACATTGAAATTATGATATTTTTCAATTCGCAAAGGTTATGCCTAATATCTTAATTTAAAAATCTAAAAGTAATTTGCGCCAGAATACACGCTAGCTTTATTCATAATTCATAACAGGGCCAAGGTCCTGTGACCGGCTAGTAATATTGAATATAATAAAACGCTTAGTGTGATTTGGTTTACAAAATACTTCATTGTCTGCCCAATGGAACAATAAATTATAAAATGCATCCCTTCACCCTTTCCAAAAAATATTTGTCACCTACAGAATTCTCGCCATGGAAATAACAAATAAAATATGGAATTTTGAAAAATTTTAACCAATCCCTTGGCCGCATTAGAACAATAGAACTGCAATTTTGCGACTCCAAACTTTATTTCAATAGTGCTTTTTACTTGGTCATTGGTAGTAAATACTTGTTATTCTTAGCGGCAACCGCACCGGCGGTTAGAACGAAATTGTCAAAACAATTTTTGCTCAGATTAAACTGTATTAACAGAAAATGGTTAACACAAAAACTTGCAGCTAACAATAAAATAACATTATTGTTCATACCATTTAATTTTTCATCAAAATATTTTTGGTGCAAACGACAGTTATTGCAAAATGATGCATTCTGCGAATGTCCAGTCCAAGTCACGTTATCAAATAAATTGATAAAATCAAACATATTGCATTACCCGGGTAGACTTTCGCGAGGGGCATCATGCAGATATTATTAATACATAGTCACAAAAAGTTGGATTTTTTCAACTTGCAACCAAAACAGCTTTAACATGTTTTAACATGTTTAAGCATTAATGCTTCTAAAGGGCTATAATGCAATGCAAACTCTCATTTCATTGTAGCAAGCATTTCTGTCAGAAGATACTTGTCACCAACTGAAATGCTATAACACTTTCTTAGTGCGGATGGTTGTTTTGACAAATTTGTTCTGACAATTTTGTTATAACGTGTAAAAACAACTTGATGCGGATGAGCCTTAAAGGCATTAATGACAAAAAAGCAAGACTAACCAATCGGATTTCAGATTTCGAAATTCGTCGATTCACAAAACGGCACTACACTATAATTAGTGAACTCCAGCCCAATGTCCAAATTGCAAAGCGAAAGTCAAGACTTACGGATGGAAAACTAACTAAAAATTAGTTTTCCAGTATACGATCAACGATCAACAATCCTTGCGTCTTCACTCTTCAACAGTTTCACACAAATGAAAGATTCCATTTACTTTTGCTTCAAATGAGGTAGTAATAGTAATCAGTAATCAAGTATTGAATTTGAATGTGGATTGGTTACTGGATATATAGAGAAAACGGAATATAAAAATTATTGTTGTATGTTTCTTCGCGATGAACCAAGTACACTTTCACTGACTGTAGGCGATATTTAATTGACACTTTCAGATATCAGAGTTTCGTTGAGAATGGCCACAATACTGAATACGGTCGGATTGCATTAAACGGGGAAGACTGGAAGAAATGGAAGTGTTGAACAGATAGTGACAAAAGGAGCTCACAAACGGCAGTGACAAAAGGACGAAACTGGCATTTGTGATTGTGATGTCCAAGTCCACTACGTGATGAAGATTGTTGTAATGTAAAGCTAGATTGGAAAAGATTTTACTTTGTTTGCATAGCTGACAGGGACAGGGATGTCTGTTTCTGATAGAAGTGCTAGCGGCGGGAACTTGGAAATTCTGAGAGGTTAGCTGAAACGGGAATAGTAAAAAGAATTGCAATACCGCCTGGTTCGTTTTTATTAAAATTACCAGGTCGCCAAGGATTTAAGACACGAATTGCAATTTCTGCAAAATTACATTTCAAAATTCATACATGAATAAGGAAACTGGGCCAAGGCAAATAAACTGTTTCCTTGCCTCCCGTTTTCCTCCCTGGCATGCCAACCCACCTAATGCCAGGGAGGGGGAGGGAGGAGGGGCGGGAATCAGTCTATTTGCCTTGGGCCTAGTCCCTACCTTATCGAGTACCGATCTGATCCCAGCTAGCTGTACATTCAGATAATCACATTATCAAGTCTCTACCTTAAGGACGCTGTTTACGTTGGTTGCTAACGAAAAAAATATAATTTCCAAAATTTAACCCGTCAATTGTCACATCCGAAACCCCATAGTTAACCTACCCGGCCATTCCACTACCTCAAGGGGAAGTTTTGGCAGTGCAATATTGATAAACAAGATGCTATCAAGTCAATAACAAAATGAATTCCATGCGGCATAAACGGCCGTCTTATGGTATAATATTTGTAAATCTATTGGTTAGTACTTTGGTTAGTACTATATCACTATGACTACGGTGTCAATGCTTGTACTTGATGGCCGTTTATGTCACATGGACAATAGACATCTTTGATAGTAGTTATAACAACCATGGTTATAACTTAAACTTACAAGTATGAATGCATTGAAGCAAGATGCAAACAAAAAAGATTTTGTACTAAAGTATTTGTAATAACATTGCCAATGACGACAGGTGGAAATGCTACTATACAAGTCAGTATAGAAATCTTTATAATATAATACACTTCCCCGTTTCCTAGAAACTAATTTTTTGGAATTGCATTGACTTATGCCCTCGGTATTCCATCATCAGCAATTCGGGTCAACCTCCATGCATTTAAAATTCATCATAATATCTTTACATCGACTGTTATAACTTCCGGAGGATCAGTCTGATTTTTATGGGACCTACATTTTTGGAACCGTGGACTATCAAGGAACAAAAGTTACCATTCGGAATTTTGATATAGTTGTTTTAAATGCATTTAAAAAAATCAAATTCCCAAAAAAATGAGTCATTTTTAGTTTTTTATAAAACGTTGATGTTTTTGGTCCATTTAAAGCAACTATATCAAAATTCCGAATGGTAACTTTTGTTCCTTGATAGTCCACGGTTCCAAAAATGTAGGTTCCATAAAAATCAGACTGATCCTCCGGAAGTTATAATAGTCGATGTAAAAGATTTTTTAACATGCATTTTGATAGTCCCCTGTGGTTGCTATGCAGGGCCAAAGTGTAACCTTAATACTTCGTAATCTCGTGTTATGCTTTGAAGACTGAGCGCATCATTACATTTTGGTCGCCCGCAGGTTATAGAGCTACCGAATAGTACCGATCTGATACCGTTCACTGTGGACGGACCCATAGAGGATTGTGATATTTATTATGTTTATATCAAACTAGTGAACCCACCTAAGGGGCGAACCTGGCACTCAAGAGAAATTAAGCAGGCCACCCATCACAGTAATAAAAACAATTCCGGTTCAAATGGAAAAGTTCCTAAACCAAAATAATAGCTGTAGATCGTAGTGTCCAATACAGGGAATAATGAAAGATTATTTTTATTAAACACCCCAGAATGTTCCCCTTTAAAATCAGAAAAATATGATTCCGGGATTTTGGTGAACGAATTGTCTTCTTTAGCTAATTATTTCCATTCAATCACCAATAATCATCTTTTATGTGAATTCGTATTATTGTTCTGATGTTATAATTATATAAAACAACTCATTTCGTTGGTTTAGATGGAGGGGCATGCGCATTTTGCTTTTGTGCTTTCAAGGAACGTACATATATTACGTTGATAGTTGATGGGAGGAAGCGATGTCCAAAAGAGTTACAGCTAGCACTTGCGCTACACTTGAGAGAGGGGGTTTTACTTTACGTAATATATGCAGGTTTCCTAGGCTCGCCTACCAAGACATAGATATAGTCAGGTATTTGTGCGATTATCCATTTTATAACCACCGTTTTAGATAGAGCAATAAATTTACCTGCCTATATATCTATGTATGTAACTATGTGTGGTAGGGTGAAAAGCGGGAACAAATAAATATTTGTAATTTTGAAACAAATAAATATTTGTATGTCCAATACGCATGATCATTGCATACCTTTCGAAATTAAGTCCTGTTCTGGGGGCTACTAGTATTGTATAATGAATATCACTGAATACAGTCCCAAAGGACTCAAAAAACAAGTATCTGATACATTATTGTGGAAAAATTTTTTAATGGGTGTAATCCCCACCTCCGCCCTCTTTTGAGGTAAGGCCTTCAAAATAATATATAGTTAAAGGTAGGTGAGGTTACTTACTACTGTAGAAGGAATTTGAATTATTGCCCTGGGAGCCCGAATTTCCATATGCGAATATTGAAAGGTTATCAGAAAACACAAAATTTTATTCGCAAAAGTCTTGGCAACTACCTTTATTATCTTAGGCAACTACATAATGTTACTGTGGAATACTAGCTCCACTCAGAGCCTTCGCAAACGTGCAAAGTCGCAAATCTACCGCGCATGCGTGGAATCACTTTGCAAACGTGCGCTAGAGTTCAACTGAGTTGATTTTGCAACTCTAAAGCATAATCTATACCTTGTCATAACTTTTCAATACAATTACATATACCCAAAACCGTTGCTGTGGTTACAAGCACAAATGTAAATCGATTGAGAATATATCGACAAAATAAACATGTCTTTTTGGCTCGCATTTTTGCGATCAGAACGCAAACGTATTGACCAATGGGATGTTTCTATTGCGTTCAAAAAAGTTTCCGCCTTCGCATTCGTTTGCAAATTCGCAAACTTTGCGGTTTGCAAGTTTGCGCAACCAGCCCTGAGTGAAGCGACTGTTTATTTCCATATTCATAAATTTCTCATACCCCGCAGAGAAATGCTCTACGTTTTCGGTATCTTGCATTATTTCACAGAAATTACTAGTCTACGAGCAATCGGTGTCAATATATTTTGACCCTTCAGTTAAATGCAGTGGTGAGTGGTGAAACCACACACTGCCCTTCGGGCAATGCGCTGTCTGCTTTGCAGTTTCTCCCCAAGTGTTAGGCTGATTCCGCACTTTAACACTACAACCTGCGATTTTCCAACCAAAATCTTTCTAATCCAAATCTAAATCGTCCAAGGAGACGATTCAAAAAATTCCGATGAGAACGATACGATTTTCTTGTTCGCGCATGAGCAGACGCTCGATTTTACTTTTGATTACTACTATTGTTATGAAAGGAACTGTAATCTTAACACCAAGCGAGTAAAAAAATCAACATTTATTATTACTTTGCCTCAGGAAATGCATGAACAATTGCGTCATCATCAATTATTTTATGAATAACTCTATTGTCCCAGAATTTAGCTCTACTGATAACATTTGAAACTTTAATATTTTTATTGGGCTCTTTTGGCTGACTCTTTTTCAAACCTTCTCGAAATTCTCTGGGGACGCTTCTTGCGGTCAGACTGTGGATCTGGAAAAACAAAAATTATTATTTAGTTGAAACTGTCATGAATTATTAAATAACACAATAAACGTTTAACATAGAAAAGATAGGAAAGAACAAGGCACGGTAGAAGAAATAAGTATACACTATAGTGTGACACGATGAACTTGCAAGACGATAACACTGTTGACATTGACACTTATACTGACTGTTGACACCCACAGACGATGACAAGTAGAACATTACACATTTATAAACCAGATTTGCATTAAAAAATCTTCTGAATTGTAATTGGGAAGGTCGGATGATTGGTGGCGAGTTAAAAGATTAAAAAAAGATTTAATATAATTATTAGTTTAGGGGTTTACAAGAGACCCGTAACCAATTATATATTACTTTAAAATATTCCAAAAAACTTTAATATAAATCTAGCTTAATTTCCAAGAAATCGAAATCAAAAATACTGAACTATTATTTGAGAGACTGGGTTTTTGGGAGTGCTTTTCGGGAGCGGCTGGCACGAACGATTTGATTTCTGAGTTTTATCAAATCCTCTTCTTCTTTAGGTTTAAAAATTGGGGGCGTGGCCAAGACTTCCATGGCTGTTTTGCGCCTCTCAGGGTCAAAAGTTCGCATCCGTGGAAGACTCTTTGTTCTGTCAATTGTTTGCATACGCGCTTCTTTGATGTCCCGCACAGGCGGGTCTTTTACCATCACCACTGGGCGGACCTTATCTTCTTCCGCTGGGACATGGTCATCCAATTTTTTTGTTTCTTCTGCCAGTTTTTCGAATTCCGAGTTTTCGGTGTTTTTGAATTTCCTATTTTGATTTTCTTCTACTTTTTCCAAGGCTCTCCATTCGTCTAGGGAGATTAGGGATTTGCTGCGCAGTTTTCTGTCTTCCTTCTTTTCCAGCTTGGCTCTTTTTTGCTCTTCTGCCATTATTGAATTGTTGTTTACTTCGTTAATGTCTGGGAGCGAGTCCCATTTAATGAGGTTGTCGTTGCTGTCAATGTCGTTGGAGGGATTTTCTGGAATTTCGTCGGGTTCATCGATTGACACCAAACTATCGCTAATCAGTGCGTGAGGAGGAACAGAGATGGAGAGTTGTTCCGTCTTACCCGAATCAAAGTCGTCGAAAGAGAGAGAAAGTGAGTCAAGTAAAAAGGGAGGAGTTTTCTTTGGCGGAGGAGTCTTCGGTAGAGGCGGGGGCAACTGTTCCTCATCATCCTCCTTAACCAACTAAAGTTTCAAGAAATTAAGACAATGAAAGGAGTCTCTTAAAGTGATTTTACCGAACCTGCTGCTGTGCTGTTGTCGTCATTTTGATAGGCGAGGCTTGGTGAGGAGGATCCGAAGAGTGAACCGGCTCCGCGGAAGACTGCAACCGAATCTCCATTAAATATTGACATTTATCATTAAGTTTTAGATTATAGCGACTTACATTGAATTGCATGGCGAGTTTCTTTACAGAAGGCAATTGGATATCTTCCAACTCGGAGACGTTTCCAGAGTCTATGCTTTTCACACTGCTGTCTCCTCTCGACAGATCGAATTTTGGAGGCTGTAAGACACATACATTTTCCATTACTAAACAAATTTACAATAACAATTTGTTGCTCACCTTTAAAATGTCACTTGACGGAAGACTCTTTCCTCCAATGTAATATCTAAAAATTAAACCGAAATTAGTTAATCCTATTCTGCTTGATGCAAAGAAATTAAATTTTATGTTTATATTTCTAAACCTGATAGTAGGATCATCTCGACTGCGAATCTTTTTATCCACGTTTTCCTATTCGTAAATAAATCATTTTAATATATTTGTTTTAACTTTTAAAGCATCCGAATCCGAAGCTCTGGCGAGCGTTACTTAAATGAACTTTGTATTAAAATTTGTATTTTAGTATTTGGATAGGTACCTTCGGAGGGTAGGGGTCAACTCGATTTCCTCCAATGTAATAATCTCGTGAGAATCTTTGAGAATAGAAACCAATTACAAAATATTCTTATTACAAAATATTCGTAGTAGAATGATTAAAAATAAATTTTACTTTTTCAAGTCTTGGGTGCTGGGCTTAAATTCTTCATCGGATGTCAAACTAACGTCCGCATGCAGAGAGCTGGAATTTTTTAAAACAATTATTAAAATTATAAAATATTTTTGTGAAATGAAATTGGGATTAGAGAATAAATAACCTGATGGCCATAGGATGATAATCCCGACTGCGAATTCTTTTTTCCAGGTTTTCCTTTGCATAGGGGTTATTCTCAATACTGACTGGGTTGGCCCACTTCATCTTTTCTCTTTGGGCAATACTCATTACGATTTCTTTTTCCACCGTCGGGTTCCTCGTCAGAGAATGGGTCGTTTCTCGCAGCGTTTCCTCCACCGACGACTGCTCAGAATCCTATTCGTTCACAATTCAAAATTACAAAACCATTTTTTGTTAGTTCATAACAATTAAGGCAACTGACCGAATGGACAAGTTCAAATTCCAATTTTTCCTGCGGTGCGCTGCTTTGACTTTCTTTTTCGTCATCTTCAGCGACTTGTGTATTTACAATGTCAACGAATGAGTGGTTGACTTGCTGTTTGATCTCTTCCTCAAAGACTTGTTCCACTTTCGCCTCCACTTTGTTGTCGTCCTCGCTGATTTCCTCTTCCTCACTCTCCTCGTCGCTCTCAGAGAGTTCTTCCACGTTATTGTTGTCTTCCAGATCCGACAGATCCGACGCCTTCTCATTGCCAACCAAAGGTTCAACGAGTTCATTCGGATTAGGCACGAGCATTGACACGCCTTCGTTCAATAAATTTCTTTTCCGAAATAATTGTTTCCGTCTTTTGAACAGCCAATTCTCTTCCCAGGCACTAATCGACTTTAGAAAATAATCGGATGAAATCGCAATCTAATTGATTATGGGAATCAACAAAGGAAATAATTACCTGCACCAACAATCCGTCCATCAGATCTAATTAAGATAAAAAGTTTTACATCAAAATAACATACATTTAAATATAATTTAATAATATTATTAGCATATTTAATGTATAATTATTACCTTCGGGACGTTCGTCTCTCTTTTTGTTGCGGCCCTAAAATAATATTAAAGGATTTTTAAATGAATTTTATCATCCTTATTCCAACCATGAAATTTTATTTCCATTAAATTATATTAAACCAGTTTTTAAATTAACCTTTCTAGACAAGCGGACACGATGGGGAAGAGTGTCGTCTTCGTCGTTGTCACTCATTTCATCGTAAGTCGTCGTCGTAATTTCTTCCACTTCTTCGATCTGCAATTTTCCAAATGTGTACATAATTTCTACCAAAATGATTTAATTGAGTTTAATCTTACCACAACTCGTTCGTTGACTTGTTTGTTGTCTCCTGAATTGGACCAATTGGAAGAATTCGTACTGATTAAATCGTCATCACTGACAGCCACTCCTTGGTTGCTTTTCTTGACCCACTGCAACAAGTCCTCTGCAGAGAGTCACACACAAATTACGTAAAGATTACGAATTTAGAAGAAATCAAAGAAAATTTCTGATGACCTTTCTTTTCAAAATCCGAGTCAGTCTGAATGGCCGAGTCGACAGAATCACAAACGAGTTTATTGATGACGGCAGTGGCAAGGACATCTTCATAAGTCGGATTCTGACTCGTTTTGAATACAACGACGCCGTTCATCTCCATCTTTGGCAAATCTCCCGCTTTCTTCCTGATCTCACCGAGTAGATCATTCAAACGGGCTCTCTTCTCTGTATTTTAGGAATTATTATAATTGACCAAATAAAAATACTTTAACGAACTTTGAAATGAACGAACCGGATTTGATATTGTCTCCAGCGTGAAACGAAACGAAAATATCAAAAATGCAGTCGCTCAACGACGAGTGGCATTCGTGGAAAATCTGTTCATCTGTAATCAAAATGAATTATATTTCCTTTGTCCAGATGGAATAAAACGAATTCAGAATAATTCAGATGACAACTAACACTCTTTATTGTCGAAAAGTTTTCCCAAACTGACTCTGTCAATTCCCTCCTTTGTAGATTCTTCAATTAGTTTCTCGACTTCTGTCCGAGCTCTGGTCACTTCTACAAGTGACATCATCATAAATTATTAATTTAATTTTAGAAAGCTGAAAATTATTAATAAATATGCAGACCTTCATTTTGAGTAACTCCTTTCCCTGAAATTTCGCCGTACCAAAATGTGCTTTCAGCTTTTCTATTTGCATAAACGATTAATAATTGAATGCAATTAAATAAATGTGTTAGCAGACAGTAATAATAATAATAATAATTAATTGATATTATTTACATTGGGGCGTGACAGTGGAGACACGTATAGGAATTTTTGCTGGTGTTCCAAATGGCACAGGTTCGACAGACTCTATGTTCACAGATAAAACAGACTTTATGGAGAATATCCAGTAAAAGGTTTCCGCAGCCGATGCAATTTTCGTCTTTGCTCTGCGTTGCCTCTGCCCTTCTCTTGGACCTGTAAAATGGTGGAAAAAACGTTATTTGAATTTTACTGAGATACCAAAATTAATTTGAATTTACCACTTGAGAAAGGAAATTTTATTAGAATGATTGATTTGGGCTCGGGGGAGACGGTGGTGGTTGAAAAAAACGATTCTACCAAATTCTTTACTGATTTTGAATCTACTGGTGTATTTTCTAGACATGATGATGTAGTAAAAGAATAATGTGCATGATGGAGGCTTTGATTTCGGGTTTAGCGTGTAATAACATTGGGCCCATAATACAATAGACGTTTCCCACAATTCCAGGATAACACAGGCAGGTACTGTAGTCATTTCAATACCTATTCATGTTAATTTAGTGACCGGTCACCAATTGTGGGAAACCTCTATTTTGTTTGTACTTGAAATGAATAGGATGTGTATAAATTACAGCGAAAAATGTTGACAGGTGGAACATGAATAGGGATATCTCGTCCGTTGATGATGTTATTATTGTGTATGTATGTATATATTGACAGGGAGAACAGGAACACACCTGATTTTTTTACAAGGACAAGCAGATCACTCGACTGTGAAGATAACACTATTGACCTTATTATGTAATTTTAGAGCAGGACAATGGGATTAAATGCTGCTGTGGCTGGACGGAAGAATTATTGTTTGTGTGCTGGATCAGATTTGGCTGATTATAAATTAGATACAATTATCTCTCGGCCCGGCCAGTAAAAATTTTTGGTTTTGGAAATAGGAACAAAGTTGGACTAAAAAGAGGCAGAGAAATATTAATAATAAAATGAGTGTGTGAGGGAGAGAGACAGAGTAGAACAGAAAAATAAGAAAGAGATTGGAGATTGATGTTGTAGAATGTACAGTTAGCTTACCGCATTGAACCTACATTCCTTTCGAACCTGTTTATAGTATTTATTACCTGTGGATTACCCATATACATTACATTACATACAGAGAGGGGAATCCAACAATGAGAACCTCTCTCTTGAAACCGTCGAAAATAACAATAGTAACGCTCTGCCAGTACGTCCGACCATCCGTCTGTCTCTAAACGATGAGTGGTATGAATAAGGTCTACCTTATGCTTTTACTTAAAGTTTTTTGAAGTAAAAGGTTCCTTTGTTATGAATAAAAATAATATAAGCAATTACTTTTGCTTATGCTTAATCTAGGAGTAAAAGTATTTGCTAATTTGCATGAAGCATTTACTACCGTTAGAAGTAAATACTACATTTTGGTTAGTCTGGGGTCGGAGTAGGAATTTAGCACCTCACTCCAGCACCTCACTCCATTTTTCCCGCCCCATCTTCTTAGCATAAATTGGCACACAAAAGTATGATAATACACCGAATTGATACCTTTGGTACCTACAGTGTACAATTTTATGCTAAGGGGAAGGAGAGGGATTTTAAATAAAAATTAGCTAGTAGCTAAGGTGATTTTCAAAAATTTGACTCCGACTCTTGATTCTCTTATTATGAAATAATAAGAATAGAATACAGGAAGTCTTGATTACATTTTGGTATGAATAACATCTTGAATTTACTTCTACTTTGAGTATTTGCTTCAAAAATTTGAAGCTTCTCCGATAGCAACTTCACCTTTTACTTCTCCACGCAAAAGAGTAGGATTAGTAGGATTCACGATTAATTTTCTAAAGTAACTCATAGATAACTCTGACCGGTTACTTAAAACCATGACCACGAAATTGCATTTGTGAATTGAAAGAGTATAGGTGTGATTCGTTGCTGGTTTCTTATTGGCTGAGTCATAGTAACCAATTTTTGCTCTGTACAAAATTGAGAAGTAAATACTACAATAGCAAAGTATTTGCTTGACAGTAAAAAGTTTCTTTTATTCATTCGATTTGAAGCAAATGCTTTTGCTTCTACCTTTTACTTCAAGTGTAGACCTTTTACTTATACTTTTTACTTTGTAGTAAATACTTATTCTTATTCATACCAATCGATATCTCTTCAAGAAAACTTTTTCGTCTGCGCGAATTCTTAAATACTTAACGATCTTTTCTTAAACTCTTGTTTTCCAAATATGACAACAACAAGAAAGTTAGAAAATCAACGAAAATCATTGTATAGACACGCCCATTTCCCTGAAGGGTGATTTGTAAATTTTTTCGCAATTCGGAAACCCGAAAGCGACTGAAATGTTCATTTGATAACAATATCTTAGGGTTATTACCGAATTAAATAGAATTTCGGGTTAATTATTAGTTATTAGTAGTATCTTGGAATAGATAAACTGTATATAATATAATATTTTTTAGTTGGGTGAAAATTTCATGGGCCTTCATATATATGATTTTTGTAGGTGTTTGAAGCAAGTTATTGTCTGTTGTTTCCGATACTGTGCACTTGCGTTTTGATTAAGTCTGAGTCCGTGTAGTAGTAGATAGGTAAGTAAGTAGTATACATAGTACAAGGCTCTATTGAGGTGCATGTTAATGTTGGTTTGATTCTGTGGGGAAAAAACTGCCCAAAGGCTATTCTTCAGTGAAGTAGAGAAGTAAAGAGAGAATGCAAATGCAAGAGCAACTGTTGTTGTAGATTTCATGGGAAATGACAATTAAATTTACTTATCGTCAAGTTGTAATTGAAGAGGCAAACAAGAAACACAATGGAATAATAATTTAATAATAGAAAATATCTTACGGAATAATGAAACTGTACTTTGCATGGTTTACTTTGATGATTCTTTGACTTACATGTAAGGGACTCCATAGAGAGAAAACAGATAGTACAACAGAGATCCACAGATCCAAAAGGAAACCAACTCCAAAAACATGTTTAGTAAAAATAAAACGACTAGTATGTGTTTTTCAAAAAATCAATTCATTTTTCCACTTATATATTTTTCGCACTCCCTCCTCCGTCACGACTAAATGAGAATGGCCGTATTTTTACAGAGTTTATTAGTGAATGAAATGAAGCAAGAGGAGGAAAGAATGGCAATAGAAAATGCACTGTTAAGACCTAGTACCCATTACTACAGTTGAAAAGTTCCTGTGGTAGAAAAGTTACTGCTACTGCGTTTCTTATGTGTCTTATTGTGCGCTACGAATACTGGTTACATTCGGCGGGGATTCAAATATCTACATTCATAAGTTGAAAATAAATAATTGGTTTTTCGCTCAAACATTTTTCGTCAGTTTTTAATTTTTCAATTTTGCTACTTAAATACAAAATAGATACCAGAAAAGTATTAACACCTGATTTTACTGATTTGGAAGACCAAATAAAATGCTTACAGTTCGCCAACAGAATGAATGTGTTTCAATGTGAGAGTACTGAAAGGCATTGTGACTTTTTCAATTTATATACTGATTTGTTATTTTCGGTTAAACTTAATATATTACTGGGTCATATATTATCACTTCCGGATCAAGATTAAAAAGAATTTGTTCACTATATAATGCAAAAGTATTATTCCAATCAGATATGCACAATGGAAAATGAAGTTTCGCGCCCTGAATAATAGCAGTCAACCATCATACACGCGTAAGCCAGTAGCTGTAACTTTCTACAGCTGTAACTTTTGTTACATGCGTTTCCATTACAATTTTGCAGCAGTTACGTTTCTATAGCAGTCAGAAAGACAGTAATGGAAACTAGGACTAATCGTAGATTGAATTGGAATGGAATGACTTATCTTATCTTGGGAATTTTTCCAAGGTGAATTAGTAGGTACATTACGAATTACGACACCAAAATGTTCTTTCGCTTGCTCTACCTTTTTTGTCCTTTAAAAAGACATGTTTAATAAATATAATATATAATTCTGTATCATGATCATTTGGTTGGTTATCGAGCAATCCCGTCCGTCAATCATTTCATGAACATCAAGTCCACAAGCCAAGTCAAGTTGTTGTAATTAGGTAGTTGTACATCCATCATCCATCCAACCACCTTTTTCATTCAACTCTCTACTTTTGCGCATTAAAACTAATGACGATAAACTTTAACATGAATATGAATAGAAAAACGATTTGCATATGAATAAGTGTATGCAGACAAAAAGCGGTTATTGTCTGTGAAGGAAAATCAGAGAAAAAGTTACCACGGCCAAAGAGCAGAATCACACGCCGCAAAGGACACTGAACGTCATCGCCATCTACAAACTCATCTTGCGAATTACGTAACAATTTTTTTCCAAAAAAATGGCAAGTACGAAAACACCTGAACAGAAAATTATTTTATGTGGCGAATATGGAGTGGGTAAGTCATTATTTTAAATGAGATTAATATTTTTTTTCACATATGAGGCGACCGAATTAATATTTAGTATAATATAAACTGTTAATGTTTTTTAATGTTTTTTTGCGTAGGAAAATCATCACTTTTTAGAAGATTCACAAATGACACTTTTGTTTCCACTAATGACCGTAAATCTACTCTTGGACTAGATTTTTATTCCAAAACTTACACACACCCAACAACTTCTAGAGATTCCAAGGTTCGTTTTCTCACGTAATTTATAGGGCAATGTTCAAGGTTTTTGTGTGGGCGAATTGCATTTTTATTTGGTTGCTTACCATATGATATCATTTAATTTTTTTTCGTAAATTTCTTGCAGTTGCAGTTATGGGATACAGGAGGAATGGAGAGAGTCGCTTCAATTACGTCCAGTTATTACAAATTTTCAGAAGCAGCAATTCTCGTGTTTTCACTAAATGACCCGGACAGCTTCCACGCCCTTTCCCAACATCTCCTTGAAATTGTAAGCTATGCAGAGAATGCCAAAATTTTCCTCTGTGGTAACAAAAAGGATGTCAAAGAAATCTCAGTCACTGACGAAGACATGGACTCTTTTTGGTCAGTATATAGCTCTTAAATGTTTTTAATTTTTTAACCCACATTTCAATTTAATCTCAAATATTATAATATATATGATTTGCTCTACTTAATTTAGTGAACAATGCCATACACTGATAAGCGGAGTCTACAAGGTATGGCTAAAATTCAAATTTTTGGATAATGCATTTGAAACTAATTTTATTAAGAATATAAAATGTACCCAAAAGATCTAATTTCAACGGTTAACATTGTCCACATCTGGCCTAAGCCATTTCTAGTAACGCCGATTGGCTAATGTCAATGAGTGTACAGGGTTCCTTTTTGTACATATTACAACAAAACACTATAGATAATATAATAACAGTCCAGATTTGGACTAGGCTGTTACGAAACCTCTTTTTATTTTTTTACAAATCCTTGGGATTAACCAAATATTAAGCTCGAAAGTTTATAAGTAAAAAACTACACAATTAAAGTCCTAAAACGATATATCAAATACTCAACGAGGAGATTTGTTTCAAAAGTAACTACGATCTGGGCTACGTTAAACCTTCTGGGGAAATCAAAAGTTTTATTTATAGCATGGTATGGGAAATCAGATATTTCGTATACCAATTTTAAACTTTTGTTCTTTCTTGCAGACGTCCTGCAAGACAGGCGAAGGTGTCCACGAAATGTTTGAAGATATTGCGAAAAATGTGGCAGAGGCAAATAGGAGTAGAATGGAATTGCAGAGTATGGACCATACCGAATCTTTTCAATTGAGTTATTATGACGGCGAGGAAGCAGAACCCAACGAAGCCTGCAGTTGCTGATGCCATGTCTTATGCTGTAACCACCTAATAAAACTAGTCCATAATTTTTTAATGTTTTCATATAATAACAAAATAATAAACGGAACTTTTCGCATTACTGTCAACTTTTTTGCCGCAATTATTTATCTACTAATTTAGAAATAAATGAATTCCATTTAGAATTAAATTATTCTATATATCCCAATTTTTATAAAATTATTATTGGCAAAATTATTGAGCAATTTTAAATAATAACTTTCTCCCTTCTACAATATTACGGTAGTAGACAGTAGACAGTAGATATTAGTAAATTAGTAATAACAATGAAGAAACCTATAAGAAAGAGCAAATTCGATGAGAATGAGACAAAATTTGGATGACAAATCCATATACTTTTTTATATAGGATTTCTAACATTCTGGTCATTAGTCATTGCATCAAATTGCATGAGGATATTATTATGAAATATAAAATTTTAAGTAGTAAGTACTTTAATTTAAAAGTTGCTTGCGGCTGCAAATAAAGTGAGTTATATATACAAAGTGGTGTATACATAATGTATAATATATTTTTTGTATATTTTTCAAATGGCAATCTTACTATAGTTATCTTTGAAAATTGCTATTTTCTCTCAGATGTTCATTGTTTTGTTTGAAAAAAGATATCAGATTGTCTCATTTAATGTATTAAATTAAAATATTATTGTTCATTGAATTGATGACACCCACCAAAACGGACGTAATTTGTTAAAAAAGTATTTTTATACGTAATAAAATTGTATACATGTTTCAGCACCCCCTAAAGTGTTCGTCTGTCTGGATACACCCCCTGCCCTTACCCATCATGAAATACCGATTTGCACTTCCATTCATACTTATGAGGGGAAACTTATTTGCCAATATTTATTCTTTTACGAAGAAACCAGTAAATTAATTTGGCTTTAATGTGATTTAGAGGATTTGCTTCAAATTATTATTGTTGGTGGATAGGAATGGAAAACGACAGAATATTTATTTCATTTTTACTTTTCTGCGCCAGCAATTTATGATAAAATAGTCCTATTACATTTATTTTATAATACTAGAAATAGGCCCGTTCTCCGAACGGGAAAAATGGGTAACCCCTTGCCTTGCTTAATGCATTGCTACAACATCCTACGCACGGAGAACCAAATACGATACTTATCGAATCAACATAATAATAGTGAACCAAATTCAGCATCATTTAACTAAACAGCGAAATTAAAGTTTGAAGTCCTTTCATCAGCGCCTGATTTTTATTATATCATTAATATTATATGGACATAATATATAATTTTAAATCCCCCCGTCAATTTACATCACCCCGCGTCATTTTACATTACCACATCATTGTAAATAGACGTCATTTTACATAACCCCATCATTGTAAATAGACGTCATTGCAAATGACCCCGTCATTTAAAATAGACGTCATTGCAAATGACCCCGTCATTTAAAATAGACGTCATTGCCAATGACCCCGTCATTTTAAATAGACATCATTGCCAATGACCCCGCCATTTAATTTAAACAGACGTCATTGTCAATGACCCCGCCATTTAATTTAAACAGACGTCATTGTCAATGACCCCGCCATTTAATTTAAACAGACGTCATTGTCAATGACCCCGCCATTTAATTTAAACAGAAGTCATTGTAAATGACCCCGTGATTTTAAATAGACGTCATTGTAAATGACCCCGTGATTTTAAATAGACGTCATTTAAATGACCCCGTGATTTTAAATTGACGTCATTTAAATGACCCCGTCATTTTAAATACACGTCATGGAAAATTACCCCACATTTTAAATAAGTGTCATTGTAAATGACCCCACATTTTAAATAGATGTCATTTTAAATAACCCCGTTGTTTTAAATAATTTTGTCGTTTAGAATCATCCCTTCATTTTGAATAACCCCGTTGTTTTAAATCTATAAACGTCATTTTTAAAAATTTCGTCATTTTAAAAATTCACGCCATTTTAAACATTCCTGCCATTTTAAATAATTTCTTTATTTTAAATATTCCTGTCATCTTAAATATTCACGTCATTTTCACCTCTTCATTTTAAGTAGCTCTATTATTTTAATTAGCTATCATTATTTTAATCGTCCTCGTTGTTTCTATCCATTTTCTACCTACCCCGTTACAATTATTAACCAATCCTATGTCAAGTCAAGTCAACCTATACAATCCACAACCAAATAATACTGACTAAATAAACCTTGCCTTGCTATTAATAGTTTGACTCCGCTGCGGTCGCTCCGTTTGAGGTGAAAGGAACACTAATCCCTTTACATAGCGGAGGCCTGCCTGCTTAAAGAGTAGGATTTTGTCAAATTTTTGAAATTCACTGGCAAAATATTTTCTACTAAAAAATAAAAAACTGGAGTGGCTACCGTCTTCATCATTAAGTCGAGTAGGTCAGGAAGAAGTTTGGTAAAGATCGGATGAAAACTGTAGGAGGAGTATTTGAACAAAGCGTGACAGATCGGAGCGTTTTCTCCCACTCCTTCAATGTTAAAATTCGAAATTCAAAAAATCGTAAAACGATTTCTATGAAAGATATCGTTTTGAAACTCGAAATTTGGGGTTCTGACTATGATGTGCCCATGCAGTAAAAATTTGAAAGTCGTATCTTGATGTTAAAGGACATTTGTGCAGCTATTATTATATAGATTTTATACTAATACAATAAATATATGAATTCTTTTATTTCCTCTACCATTGTTCATAGTCCATCCATCCATTAAAATCTGCTTCCTTGCTGCATTTCCTGATACTTTGGATTATTTTTTATAATAAGGAATATTGAAACATTTTATCCCATAAATCCCAATAATAAAAATTAATAATTAAATGTTTTTAAACAAAGTTGCTGGTAACGAAATAACTCGTGTTTGTTGCATAATTTAAATGATTCCCGCATCAATGACGCCACAAGCATGACTCAATCACAGGTGATTCAGATAATAGCCAACAAAAGATTTCTCTCTTTCACTGCCTTATCATCATAAATATAGAATAGAGCACTGCGGATTATTTGCTCACTCACTTCTGACTCACGATTAATTTTCGAATTCTGCATCTTTCATTTAACACGAAATTTTTTATTGTAGCGTAGTTGTCAAAAATTTATTAGTCACAATGAGTGTTTTTGGAAAAATGTTTGGGTTCAAAAAAGACGAAAAGTCTATCACCACAGGGGAAGCTATTCAAAAGCTTAGAGAAACAGAAGAAATGTTGATGAAAAAACAAGATTTCCTCGAAAAGAAAATTGAACAGGAATTAGCCACTGCACGTAAAAATGGCACCAAAAATAAAAGAGGTTAGTGGAAATTATTTTTTGGTTGTGTTTGAATTTGACATTTTAAAGCAGTTAATGATTGGTATTTTTGTTTTCAGTTGCCTTGCAAGCCCTAAAAAAGAAGAAAAGGTTGGAAAAACAACTGCAACAAATAGATGGTACACTTACGACAATCGAAATGCAGAGGGAAGCCCTTGAAGGGGCTAATACCAACACGGCAGTTTTGAATACTATGAGCGAAGCAGCCAAGGCCCTCAAAGCCGCCCATCAACATATGTATGGACATTTATGCAAAGATAATTTTTCCACGATACTAATGTCAATTAATTAATGATTGCCTAATTTTTTGTGCAGGGACGTGGATAAAGTACACGATATGATGGATGACATAGCAGAACAACAAGAAGTGGCTAGAGAAATATCCGACGCAATTTCCAACCCAGTTGCCTTTGGTCAGGATATTGATGATGATGAGTTGGAGAGGGAACTCGAAGAATTGGAACAGGAAGAATTAGATAAAGAATTGCTTGGAGTAGGGCCAGTCGAGACGGACGAACTTCCAAATGTTCCTGCTGCTACTGTCGAGAAAAAACAAAGTATGCAATCTTTATTTTATAAATGTTCTCTATTCGTTAATTTTAGCATTAAATTTATGTCGGTAAAATTGCTGTGCACCTTTTGCAACTGGAAGCCTCAATTTTTTCCCAAATACATAATATTTGATGTACAATATATGAAAGGGTATTTTCAAAAAAAATAATCAAACGACAGAGTCGGGACTCTGAAATATGTTTTCTTCCCGGAAAAATCCTTCTGCTTCCCAGAAAACCCGTGTTAAAGTTTTCCGATATCCAAAAATATTCGCTTTCTTCCCTGGGACCGAATAAGAAAAAGAATAGCGTTCCCAATGAATGCTAAGTCGGGGTTACGCAATGGACAAAAGTTCCAATATGGTTTCTACTGTCAATTCATTTTTTAGCTGATTACGTAGTCCCGCATTGATTTCTTACAATTGGTCCATGCGTGGACGAAAGTACGACGTAAAGTAGTTTATGAGTAAATTAAGATTTAAAATTTTAATGCCATTTATTATCATTTTCGCTGATTTAATGAAATGTGAAATGATGCAGCTTTAATGAAATGATACAAACAATGCGGAGTAACGGAAGATGAGATGTATTGATATGAATAAATTGTATTTATTTTAGAACCGCGAGTGGTGGAGGAAGAAGACGAAGACATGAAAGAACTTGCAGCGTGGGCATCGTAATGATCGAAAATTGAAATATATTTAAAAGAACGTCGCTAGAATAATATTAAAGAGTGTGAAGATCGAGACATGACTTTGATTTGTAAAATTTCGATATTATCTTGTCAATTAGCTTCTTTTTTGCCGCTTGTCCATTTCTCAAGTGAAGTTGAGTGCTTAGGCCTCGATGAAGATTATCTATGTTCATCTCCAGTGCGATAGAAGTCTCCACGAATTTTATGTTATGTTTGTGGGCCAAGTGTTTTCCCGCTGTAAATCATTGTACACACACTTTAATATGTAAATATAACCACAACTAAAATAATCTACATTTCAAATATTAATCAGTTTTTTTGTCATGTGCGGTGTCTGCATTTACTTTTCAAACTTATTATTATTATATACCGTGATATCAACCATTCAGTTAATTAATTGGATGCACATTAAATAAAAACCTATTACCTAAATTACAATGCTTTATTATTATAGAATTTTTTTGGCTACAATATTAACCTTCAAAGAAGCGTTAAATATCCCTATTGAGGTTGAAAAGACTATTATAACTCGGTTAAACACGATTCATAATTATTCTAAATTAAAATAATTGTTAATCAACAAAATGTGGCTCACCACTGGTAGAGACAACTCGAGAGCGTTGCAAATCATATTTATTTCCGACGAGAATGACGGTTTTCATGTTGATATCCTCGGTATTAAGGATCGACTTTGCAAATTCGAAACTGTATTCGTCCGTGATGGAGTAGATTAAGACGACACCGTCGTATTTGTACAGATGGGACATCTAAATTTATCAAAAGTGGAGTCATTTTTATTTAGAAATTTGAGTAGAAGTAATTAATTATTAGTCAACAGGAAAGAAAGCGGAATATTCTATTAACGATATAAAGGTAAGAAGAATTGCATCAGCAAGGTAGAGATAAGGTCAAAGTTAATAAAACGAGGAACGCACCGCGGAGTTGGCGTCGTGTTCATTGAAAATGCGAATGTGGAAGTCGAAATGTTCTTCGGGAATGAAAGTAAAGGATTTGTCCTCGTTTTCCGAGTCCGAGTTTTCGTCTGCAAGAATTCAAGAGTGAAATGAGGGCCCCAATGACGTCATTATTTGCCTACACGTGTATCTGCTATTGATTTTCTCGCAGCTTCCTAAACATTGCTCCCTTTTCCATCCACACGACGTAACACATTCCTGTGTTTACTTTCGCTGTCTCGCTTTCACCACCACCACCGTTACTTCTAACTAACGACAAATTGACACTTTTTAAATGACTTACCATGAAATCGATTAAAAGTTGATGCAATGGAATTCTTTCCCACGTTGCTTGAGCCGAGTAGGACAACGTTATAGCTCTTTTTATTGAGTTTCTACAAAGCCATTTTCAAAATTAGGCATTTATAGAAAATTATTTTAGTTAACTTTACAACAATTGAACTTACTTTGAAGTAATTCTGATGCATGGGCATCGAAAACGTCCTTTGACGGAATAAATCACTTTCGTACGGCGATGAAGCATTTGAACTCCGCCGAATCGGACTTTGCCCTTTTCCTACATAAACATTTGATGGCTATGAAATATTTTGCTCAAAAATTAAAATTTTTGGAATAATTGAATAATTTTACCTTTTCGTGTAGGCGAGTAAGATCTGGAGATTTGTTTGTTAAGAAATTTGTTGTTAGAAAAACCGACAGAGCTTGACCTTTGTCTGTCGTAAAGCGACGGTGACGACGGAACCTGTAAAATGTAATTATTTCTGCTTATTTTCAGTTTTTATTATCTTTAAAAAGGAGTAGGGTAGTATACCTGGAGAGACGAGTACATGTTGGCAGTTAGGCAGCTGAAGTTGAACTCTTTGGCGAAAGAAGTGTGTCTGTGAATTTTATCAATGAAAGTCTCCGTCTCATGCGTAGTGCGTGTTGGTTGTCAATGGACTGGACTGACTGCGGTAGAGAAGTGTGCTATAATATAATATCTATCTATGCGTGTGTGGCTTGTGCGTCAGAGCTTGTCATGTAACACTTATTTTGTGAACCAATGACCGATAAATTAATGAGTGGCGAAAGTCTACGGAAATCTGCTCTACTTTATTATTAAATATCAAAATTACAGGATTAAACAAAGATGTAAAGTTTAGCCAGAGTCCGTAGAAACTGGGATTTCCTCAAGTACATCGCCTCTCTCTGTATCTCTTCGTTGTTGTTCGAGTTCAGCTCCAGAAGTCCCACCACTTTGACCTACATAACAAATACACAGGATTTGTGAATGAACATCTCTCTCTCCTCTTCAGACATGAATGAAATCTTCTTCTTCTTCAATGGAACAATAAAAGAACAACTCACCGCTTGCATACGCTTCGCGATCTCGTTCCGTTTCGTGTGCAGATTTATCAGAAACTCCAAAATGGTTAAGTCCCAAATAAACCCGTACAGACTGTCAGATCCATCCGTTGTCGTCTTTTCCTGAGCCATGCCAAACGCCAAAGAGTAATCCACTTCCGTCAGGAATTGTGTCAGGATCATTGCCTATTTATATTTAATTATATTTTCAATCCCTGAAATATTTCTTTTCCCATCCCTGAACTTATTTAGAAGGAGCATCAAAAACACCTGAGTGAAAGCCCCCAGATTTTCACAAGCTCGAATCATCCCTCGCCATAAATTATTGTCTGCCCAGAAAGTCGAATTATGCTTTTCGAAAAAGTCCGTACAAATTGACAGATATTCAATGTACGACTTCAAAGCTAGTGAGGAATTCCCAGACGCTAAATGCAAATCTCCGAGACCCTTGAGCCAATTCACTTCCGTAGTCTCTCCCTCTGTTTGCTTCAGAATTAGAAACAAAGAGTCTTTTATTGTACGGATATTCATCTTTGATGTCGCTCTCTGCTTTTCCTTATCTTGAGTTGGCTGTGTTATACTGAAACCAAAATTAGCACAATTTTTTAAAATAAAATTTAATGCTAAAAATTACTTTTTAAAACATTTTTGATTTTCGGCCAACACAACAAATATTTAAAGGAAAAAATATTTACTCGTCAAGAATATTTGGCCAGAGATGCAAGCAATCAGCATGAACCAGCATTCCTAATTTTCAATAGGCAATAATTATTTTATTTATTTATTATTGGGAATTCCTTAAATAAAATTTTAAATTCAATGACTAGATACCGACGTCATCCAAAATGTGATTATGGAGTTTAGCGAGCAAAGAGACCCAGATCGTAATGAGAGGCTGACACTTTGACCTTTCCAGAATCCAGTTCAGTGCAGTCCGAGTGTTGAGCGTGGAAGGCTTCCGCTTCACTTGTGTACTAAACACTGGCAGCACTGAAATATTGCATAAGACAGATGCACAAACATTTCCACGTCTTTTTTAGGCTTACTTTTACGACATCTCACCTGCTGACCACATTTCTCTAAAATTTGAGGAATTGTCTTTTCTTTCCATCAAGTCTTGACATACTCTCGCTTGCAGGCACAAAAACTCAATGAACGGCCACCTAATAAATAAAGACAAATAAAAATATTTAATTAATTTGATGTTTCCTCTCATTTATTAATTCAATGAATGCATTTTCAAAAACATTTAATAATTTTTGCGCCCAAACAGGAAAAATTACACATTTTAATACCTTTGAAAGCTGACGTCAAAGGAGAAAACAAATTTAAATTCTCCGAGATTGGTTAAGGCCATGAGAATACTTTCAACGATTTCGGAACGAGGATTTACTTCTGAACTTTGCAGATTCTTCAAGCATTCTTTGCATCTGTGCACGATGTCTGCGTTTGCATTATTGTTAGTGAAAAGGTCATTGAGATCTACGAGAAGGATTTCCCACTCCAACATACGAATTAATTTCTGATAGTAATTAATATTCAATTCGCCTATCGTCATCTTTAGCATTTCTTTGGCCTCCACATAATGCTGAATCAAATATTTTTAGTATTAGTTATTTTAACTTATATTATAATAACAATAACAATATTAATGTATTACTATTATTATGAAATTGAATTTAAATTGAACCTTGAGACCCATCAACTGCTTCGCTTTTGCTACCAAAATATAAATATAATCTTGAAATACTCCGTTTTGAATTTTGACTATTGTGTTTTGAAGAGGAATTGGGATGACCCAACCACTAAATAATTTCGAGTAGGATCTTGAGTTCGAACTGTTCAGTTGCATTAAAGTATCTTTCACTACTGCCGCATCCGATGTTTCTACCAATATCTTTTCATAATGCTCTTCAATCGCTAGAGGAAACGAAAAATAAAATACGTATTCAGACCATTTTGGTTTGAAAATTAAATGCCAAAATTCAAAATAAATTTTGTAAAATAATAACTGAAAAATTACAGGTGAAAAACCTGGAGAAATATACGGGGAGAAGGCCAGAAAAACTCGAAAACAAGATATAATTAAGATGCCAAGATGTAATTAAACCTCGTAATTTTAAAATTTTCTTCAAAAAATCTCCCCGTGCGTTTACCGCTAATTCACTTGCAACTCTCTTCGAGAACAAAAATACAATAGTGATTCAATGATTCAATTAACTCCTGAAGCAGGGATGGAAAATATTTTGGACAATGGGAACACCAGTCAAAGCTGCCATTTAGTGTTCTGTGGGAACACCTTTGCAATCGTACATACAACATGTTCCCTCAGTAATTATAACGACTTAAACTTATTTTCTGAAAATCAAAATGTTTAATTGTCTTATCCGTAGTAATTAATCAACAATTAAGATGATAATTTTTTCCATATTAACAATATTTAACAGTAAAATATATTTAGATATGACTGCGCCATAATTGTCAACTAAATGTCCAAAGTGCAATAAAAATGTTGCAGTGTGAAGAAATTGCCACAATGTACAAAGTAACTGTGAAATTAGTATTTTCTTCTTTTTATACGGAAAAGTTTTTTCTCTTGAAATAGTATTATCTTGTTTCAATATTTCATTTCCATGAAATTTATATTTGCAGTTATTAGCACTTAAAGTCTAGTTAATAATACAGTATGTCAAGGAAGTAGGTTTGTACTTCATTATTCTATGGCTATAATCCTACCTCTCAAATAGGGAGTAAGTTTGTTGTTATTATTAATTTATTACAAGTTGTGTTTATCCCTATTATGGATTTACGGATACACTGCTCGATACTGACTATTACTGACTACCTATGCTAGTTGGATATTGACTTGGCTTACAATTATGGCTGGGTACTATGGATACTGTTTTCCTATGGATACTTACTTTCTTGACATAGTAGTTCATTATTTCATTCAAGACATTCTGTAGTGTGAATCTAATGTTTTAGGCAAGTTTTAGGGTTGTTGAAAGGAATTAACTACAAACGCACGGGGAGATTTTTTGAAGAAAATTTTAAAATTACGAGGTTTAATTACATCTTGGCATCTTAATTATATCTTGGCATCTTAATTATATCTTGTTTTCGAGTTTTTCTGGCCTTCTCCCCGTATATTTCTCCAGGTTTTTCACCTGTAATTTTATTGTATTGTTTTTCTTGATATATCTGGTTATAATTATAACTATCATATATCTACGAACTACAAAAATTTTAACTAGATTATGAATATTTCGAAATTACTTATATAGGTACCTATCATAATAGTTGTAGAAATTGATAATAAAAACAAGTTACAAGTAAAACATTATTCGCAGTCTTCGCAAATTTTTGTAAATATTGGAATAATAATGTTATGTACAATGTTCGAGTAAACTTCTACTCAACATGTCCCCATTTCCTAAATATTGTTCATCCCTTCCTGGTTTATAATGTAAATTTAACATCTATGGAAAGTGATAAATATTATGTTATTCGAGCTACATCCCTAAAAGTTAGATTTTTTCGCAAAATTATTAATAATATATTATGTATGTAATAAGATAATTTTATTTTTATTGGGGGCTGCCGCCCCCAAACCCCCGCTTGAGGGGTGATGAATATTTCTTATGCTTGTGGTTAGTAAAACACGAGCCAGTAAACCGTAAAGGTTTGTATTAGTATAGTAGTAATGAGCATTACGGATATGCATGTCTATCACAATTTGTCATTTTCTATGTCTCAATGCTAATTTTTTTCCATCCCTGAAATTTTCATTAGTCTAAATTTTTTAAAACCCCTGTCAGTGCCCTCAAGCCTAATATATTTTCCATCCCTGAAATTTTCATTATTCTAAATTTTATACAACCTCTGTCAGTGCCCTCTAGCCTAATATATTTTCCATCCCTGGAATTGTTCTTGGTACTCCGTATTTGCATTGGGATTGGGATGTGAATGTGACTGGGATTATTGTGAATGGGAATACTACGTAACAGGAATAATGCATCTTTAAATCCGACATTATTATCATTATTGAGATGGTGCCTGCCAATATGTCAATTCAGTGCTCAGTTCCGTATCTACGGAGATTGGATTAGGAAATGGAAAGTTACGTATATTCCTAGTCAATGCAATCCATCCAGTAACCAATTGACTATGACTATGATGCATTGTACCAAGTCGCCAAGGAGATACCAAACAATTTTAAAATTCATTCTTCCGGTTCCTACGGCTAAAGTTGAACCCGGACAGTTGATTTCAAATTAGAGCGCACCCCGCAAAGAGATGCTTTACGTTTTCGGTATCTTGCATTATGTCCCAGAAATTACCAGTTTACGAGCAATCTCTCTTCAAAATTTTTAGCCAACGTGACGAATGCATAATAGTGGTGAAACCACACATTGCCCTTCGGGCAATGCGCTGAATGCTTTGCAGTTTCTCCCCGTATAAAAATAATATTACCAATTAAAGCGTGGTACACAGATAGTGAGCGAAATGCAGTTTCTAAGGCAAATTTTCTCAGAGGGGGGAAAAATTAAAATTTCGCCGTCAATTCATTTTGTCGGTACACACTTCGTCAATTTTCGCCTGTGAAATCAAAATATTCATTTCGCCAAAGTGAAAATCGTGAATTTCGCCACCTCGGTAGCGTGAAAAGAGAACCATATTTTCGCCGTGAAATATCATAGAATAGTATTGTTACATGGTTACGGTAACCAAATACTTGATGGGTGGGTGGTTCATTCTTTTCGAGTTCAAACTTTTCAAATGTATCACATACATATTGCCGTCGATTGTGAAGTATGATAATCTATCCCAAGAAGTGTGATAAAAATGCACTTCATTTTGGTAAATGATTATCGGAGTCGACACATGTAAAAGTGCCTAGATTATGACGTCATAGTTCAGATACTTTTACACGTGTCTACCCCGGCATTGTGGTTGTCTAGAAACTATCCCTTGGTCTGGCTGGGAGCCGCACTACGGTTTAGTCGTGCAAGGCTCTAGACAAGCATTGTGGTACTAATAAGGTGACTTGAAAGCTGTGAATATCTAAACCCAAAATCTGTTCTTTCTAATTAGCTGCCATGATCTGTGTACTAGGTGATGGAAAACTGATATCCGGTTTGATATTTCGAGTCGGCGAAAATTTTTTGCCACCATGACGCAGTTAAAATTTCGACTCGGAATTGATGGTAGCGAAATTTCGATCTGTGTACTAGGCTTTAAGCAAAAATACAATAAAATTAATTGAGAGTTTAAGTAATAAATTACATCGTTAAGTTTAAAATTTAAAATCAAAGTTGACGAGGAAAATGAAGAATAAATTAAAATGATTTTTTCGAACCTTTAAAATCCTGGCCCCTGATTGGTGCAACTTTTTCAACGGGTTCATTGTTGGCATATTTTACGATTCCATCCAAGTCTAAGCGAAATTGGTCCTCGACTTTTTGACTTTTAATAATTCCAAGAGATTTCAAATATCCGTCCAATTTAGTTTTGCTAATTTTCAAGTAGGGGAAATCGAAGGAAATATTTTGTTTTTTGAAGTGAAAAATGGCTTCGCCTGTTTTTCCTTTATAGAGTAAATAAATGGCCAGGTCGATGTGAATCATGGAATTTAAATCCGACTTTTTCAGCTTTAATCCTTTTGTAGAATTGCTTAGCGAGGTAAAAGAAGGAATGGTCGTTGTCGCTTTTGACGACAAATGAGCCTTTAGCGTTTTTATCGTTTCTTCAGCAGTAAGCGGACTATTTAAATACATTCAGTCAATTCTTTAGTCTTCAGTCCTCACTTGACTCACTTGTTCACTGAAGACTCTTCAGTTTTTTATGACAGATTAAATAATGATTAAATACCTTTTAATGTTGCTCTGCAAGTTTCGAAGTACCCATCGATGGTACAGAACGACCAAAAAATCATTTTCTGTCCCTTTTATATATTCCATCAATGTAGTTTGAATATTCAATGGTAATCTATAATTTTTTTAAAAATAATTCAACATTGCAAAATTACTTCCAATTAAATGCAAAAATGTATTTACTAACGTGACAAATACATCCAAATCCCATTCCAGAAATGCAGCTGTCTGGAGTGCCATTAAACGAAGACTATTGTTTTTCTTTGTTCGGTGCAGTTTATGCATTGCATCCATATCATCTGGGCACTTTTCTACGTTGGCTATAAACTGTTGAAGTAGAGTTAAGGGAGGTGGATCTATTTTCAAATTTTTAATAGTTAATGATCATTTGTAAATTGTAAAATAAAATGCAAAATAAAAATACAAAATACCCGGATTCGATTTCTGCAAATGTGTTAGCAAAAGCTCTTTGTTCAGCAAAAACTCAAACCAAACCACATTTTCCATTTTTGCCAGTACTAACTAGACTTTTCGTATATTAATAATTAACAATTAATGTAAAAATAATTTCAAACACAGCTTAAACTTTCGAAATTCCAAACTAATTATGGAATCTTTCTTCTATATTTGACATTTGATGTTGAGGTAATTTCTTGGCCATATAGTCAATAGTAGATAGAAAGCGCCAATGCAATAATAGTGGATATCTGTATTTCGATGGACATCTAGTGTGTCTGAAGATTTTAAGTGAATTTGATGGCGGGATCCTTGGTAGCATGTAGATATTCATCACTGTATTTAGTGATGTACTGTGTTTAGTGATGAATATCTTCATGGTACGAAGGATCCCGCCATCAAATTCACTTAAAATCTTCAGACACACTAGATGTCCATCGAAATACAGATATCCACTATTATTATGACTTAAAATAAATTGCTTGAAATGTGTGAAGTGTAATGAAATATAAAATAAATATTATCTATTTGTAAACTTAAAATTTACGCCAATACGAAAATTTATTAACCTACGAGAAGAGGACACAAAAATATTTATTTATTATATTAATTTAAAGACTACTGCAATCCCCGATTTTGAAATCTTTAAATTACCATCTAGAGCAACAAAATAATATAATGTCAAAGGTACTAAAATAAAATGACTTCTGAGAAGAAGCGTCTCTGAAAATTATGAACAAATAGAAAAGATTTAACTTTAGCTAAAGATTAGCAAATTCAACTTTTGACTTTCTATGAAATGAAGGCTTCAAACAATTCAACATGTATCTCCGGTACTCACATTTGAATGTTTTTATTCTAGCGCTGGATAAGTGGCGGTGTTCTTATTCTGTGCGAAGTGATTTGATTTCCAAAGTAAAATTTGACTGGACATTTCTGGAAAATTTGAGACTATTTCGAATTCGAAAGCATTTTGGCATAACTATTTCGTAATAATAATATATAAAAGAGCTTAAAATTCATCCAATTACAAAATGACCCGATGGAAATGAAACACAATCATCATCAATCACATATCGCAGACAAATAAATTGTTCAGAACTTCAGTCAGAAGCATTATTCATTATTTAGTAAAGCAAAATAAATGAAGTAAACATCCACCTTTTATTCTACAAATATGACAGATTTTTTAAACGAGAATAGTCCTTGTGGACAAAGTTTGTTGGCCATCGTGTCAAAGGGAAATGTAATTATTGCAGATATTTTGAGAATGAAGAATTCTGTTCCAGATATATTTCGGTAGGTATAGGCTTTTATAGTCAGTGCTATTCAATATTCTCCCAATTAAACGATTGTCGGATTCGAAAATTATTTTTTGCTGTATCAAATTTTTAATAAGCAAATTACGATATTAATAGGGATTTAATACTGGTAATATTATTGATTTATTAATTGCAGTTTACCCAAAAACAAATACAGTGACGTCATTCAAGATTTTAGTTATTTCAATAATGCAGAAATTTTTGAAGAAAATCTGGAAAAGAATCAGGTCATTCAGATTTTTTATAAAAGATTTAAATCTTTATAATTCCTTAAAATTCATGAAAGAAATGAAATATTTGCATCTAGACTTTATCGGAACTTGACGAAGAGCTGAATGAAAACTACCAACCGATTTTGGCTGACTTCTTTGATCTCTTTGAATCTGTTTACTCGTACATAACTGAGGTGAATAAATTCATCGAGGATATTGAAGAGCTCTACTTGACTTCTGTCGACTCAGTGTTTACCAATCTCGAAGGAGGACAACTACTCGTACGGATGATAAATCATAAGAAAAAGAAATCCTTTATTAATTAAGGACGCTTACCACGCATGCATAGCAACCGCATTGGTCTATCTAAATGCGTGTTAAAAATGCTTTACATCAAGCTTTATTCCTCCCGAAGGTTAAGGCCGATTTTTATGGGACTTACATTTTTGGAATCCTGGAATATCGAGGAACACTGGAGAGCGGATGGATTTTTGATATCGTTGCTTTAAATGCTTTTTAAAAAATCAAATTCCAAAAAAAGTGAATCAGTTTTAGTTTTTATACAATGTTGATTTTTTTGCACCATTTAAAGCAACAATATCAAAAATCCATCCGCCCTCCTGTGTTCCTCGATAGTCCAGGATTCCAAAAATGTAAGTTCCATAAAAATCGGCCTTAACCTTCGATAGGAATAAAGGTTGATGTAAAGCATTTTTTAACGCACATTTAGATAGGCCCATGCTATGCTAGGGTTGCTATGCAGGTGTGGTGATCGTCCTTAAACAATTTAATAAATTATAATTTTAAAATGAATTTTCAGTGCGAAAGTGTCTATTTGTATGGACTGATGTTGCTTCTGATTGATGAAAACATTGAAGGAATTGTCAGGGAGCGAATGCTAACGTCATTTTACCGGTTTTCGGGAGGAAAAAACTTTGACACAAATGTGGATGATGTCTGTAAACTATTTAGAACAACTGGGAAGAAAAATTATCCTGTTGACTATTTTAGGTAACTTGATTGGAAAATAATTAAGTGGTTGCCAATTTTCGTTGATAATAAAAAATTAAATTTATATTTTTTGAAAAAAAACGGTTTAATGATTCAATAATTTTATTAATTTATTAATTATTTAAAGCTGAGTATTTAGTTAAAAACTAATTTCTTACATTGGTCTGTTGTTTTGAAAAACTAATTTCATTCCGTTAATTAAATTGTTAGTTAAATAGAAAGATTAAAGTAACTTTTATTGATTTAAAAATTAAAAATTTAATTGGTCTTAACCAAAAAATTAATAATGATTTTAATAATGGAACATTTTTGTTCATTTGATAGCTAAAACTAATAATTTCTTAAATTATTTTAAAAAATGCAGTCGACTGGCCCCAGAGAAGTCTGTGATTAAGAAAATTTTAAAGCATTTAAAGTCTGCGGATTTGTACAATTCTTTAAACTACCCGGACCCTTCACAACGTTCGACGGCTCTGTCCCAGCAAGCGTCCCTCATCACAATTGTCCTCTTTTTCACCGACTGTCTGAACGACTTAAATGAAATGAAAGAGATTGTCGACAGATTTTTCTTTGACTCTTTCGTTGTTCCAGTCTACATTTCTGTCAATTTCAACCTTTTTGACTGGTGGGGACCTTTTAAGTCGGTCAAGTTGTTGGAAAAACTGAAATTAAAGTCGATTACATACGGCACAAGAGTTGACGTAAGTTATTAACAACTTAATTGTAATTACATTTTTGAGATATGATTTAAATATTATACGACATTTAATAGGGACTAACAACAGAATTGGAGCAATGTAGAAAGGATTTGAGTGAAGAACTGTTACTGGAGAAGTCTGCAAAAATTCTTGATTTAATCAGAGAAGGGAATGTCGTATTTCGTTGGCTACTTCTTCATTGCAATGGTAAATAAATTAGTAAATTATTACTATAACTATGTAATAAATTAAAATAATCTAATCAATACTCAATCGAAAATACACAGGTTCGATTTCTGAATAGTCCATCAAATATAAACTTTAAACTATAATTAAATTAAACTAAATTAAATAATATTTAAGTAACTATTTAGTATATAGTATAAAGGATCTGATTTGCAGATTTAAAATTGTTGTGATTAAAATTAGCGTTAATAAACATTTTTTTAAATTATTGCAGATGCGAATCCAAGCAGAAAATCAAAACAGATACAAGGAATAGTGACAGAATCAAAGCACGACAGAACAAAATTGTTAAATTTGCTTGTTTCTTTATCCAAACTGGAAAAAGAAGTCAAGTCTCAATATCGTGAGGTAGTTTGAAAACAAAATATTGGGAGAAAGATTTAGTATAATAATCTCAAAAAATAATTTACTTACTAGTTGCTGAAGAAAAAGGAAGAGACTTGGACGGAAATGAAGAGAGAAGCGAAAGAGCGACTCGTAGAACTATCTCAAGTGTTTAGTGGAAATCGACCTTTGACCAGAATTGACAAGAATGACAAACTTTCTGTTTGGTTTGACACAAAAGTTACTCACGTGGACTCCCTAAGCTATGGCGAATTGAATATGTCGTGCAATAAGATAACTGTTATCGTCAAAGCATTACGAGGAGTTTTGGGTTCGTTTAAGCAACAAAAATCTAAACAAATATTGTTTTTGGATTTACAATAAGTGTATTTCTATTATATTTATTTATATTCCCTCCAATTTGGTCCAATAAGGTCCAAAACAAAATTGAAAAATGATTGCCGAGAAAAAATTACACTTAAAATTTTATCCATTAATTTGTTAATTTTTTTTAAAATTTATTTATCTATTTCCAGAGTATCACAATTTGTACGAAAGTCAAGCTAAAGATTGGATCAACGATGTGATAAAATTGTTACAAAATATGATTCGAGTGGGTAATCTAAATGAAGATTTGTTGATATCGATGCAGATCATCGGAGATATGGGCTACGCATTCGGCCTCATAAAAGTCTTCAACGGCCTAATGAAACAATTAATTGTTGAAGAGCCTTTGTACATTGATTCCTTAAGAGACGTTTTTCTGAAAGTAAATAAACATTCCTATCAATGTTTAAATAAGACTATCTAAATAAATTAAATAAATTTGAATAGCTTTCCAATTCTTTGGACATTCCACTGCTAAGACTGGGGAAATCTAAAGACCTCATGAGGATATCGCAATACTACTCTCGGGAACTTGTGAATTACATGCAAGAAATTCTTCAAATTATTCCAGAGTCCGTTTTGAGTATTTTAGACGAGATTATACATTTACAAACTAATCTGAAAGAGATTCCGACGAGATTGGATAAAGACAAAGTCAAAGAATTTTCATTTCTTCAAGGAAGATTTCAGGTTCGCTAATAAATAAATTTTGACCAAAAAATAAATATCTACGATATGAAAATATTATTGCTAGTTTTGAACATTTTTTGCACATTTTTCTTGGTAAATAGAATTTAAATAAATAATAATTTTTTAACTGTGATTTTACTAATTAGGTTGCTTCTTTGACCAACCGTATGTCTGTGCAAACTCAAAGTTTGTTGAAAATGCAATCGACTTTGCTAGGGACGGTGTGGATAAACCCTAAAAAATTGTTGGAAAATGGACTGAGAAAAGAACTAATCCGACTTCTTACTGATTTGTTTGAATTTAAATCTATTTCCGCCCTGACAGAAGTTAAAGTAATTATTTAGTATTCCAAATATTTTAAAAATGGAGTTTTGATTTGCAGAATAATTTTTCAATTTTTAAAGGTCAAAGTTGAAGGCATCAAACGATCGTTTGAGTACATTGGCGACTACGTCGGGGTTGTCGGATTGAAAGTACGAAATTAATGTTTTACTGCCTTTTTTAAATATTTACTCGATGATAGCCAATAAATAATAGAGCGTAATATTTATTTTATAGATTTACCACGAAGAACTGTCTCGACTAGTCAACATAAACTTGGAAAGGTGAACGTTATAATTTTCAATTTCAGCTACAATTTATTTTAAAAACTCGTATTATATACTGTTGAAATTATTTATACTTATAGTCATATTTTAATAAATTGCTTTACAGCGTGACGAATCACTACAAAAAGACGAAAATACTTTCCATCAATTCCATTTATCAATCGAAAGAAGTTCCAATCGTCTTGAAAGAAGAATCATTTCTGAGTAAACTGCTGTTAGAGCTTCTGAATTTATCAGACTTCAAGAGCAACGTTTACGTGAGTGACAGTTGGTACTGTGCAAAGACACAGACTCTCAGTTTGGGGCATGAAATTTTCCAATTGATTTTCGATTGTTTTGATGCTGTTGGGGTCTTTTCTCTTTACGAACTCGTTGGCTTCGTCCTTTGTCAATGCATACAGGTTACAAACCATTTACTGCTAGACATTTTAATAAAGTTACATTTCATTTTCCAATTCCAAATAATATTTTCTAGAATTTAATTTCTTGATTGTTCCTTAATTGATTTAGAAATATTTAACCAGTGTGAAAAACGACATCACGCAAAATCAGCTCGTTAGTTTAATTCCGGAAATGCAAACTTCGAAATTAATACGTAAGTATTAAATTAATAAAATTGTTCCGCGAAATATTATTTTGTTAATTCTAGTTTAGTTTTTTATTTAAAATTTATTTAAGGATTTAGTTAAACTAGTTAAATTAATGATGTAGCGAATGCGACAAAACAATACGCGACTTGGCATGGAAAATACGTGAAGCATAATGATATTTTAAAAATTGGTCAATTGCAACTGCTGAGGAAGCGTCTTTTGTACATTCTTCGAGTTCAGGCCAATTTCCACGCCAAGCATCTCTACTCTTCCTTCTTTCAAATCAACAGGTACTTTGAATTTATTCCCATTGTAATTCCGATAATCTGCTAATAGTTTTTTGTTACGCATTCAGTTTGTTGGCGAAAGAGAAAACAGACGATATGAGTTTTGAGGTGCAACTGCAATCAGAACTTCTCGGTCTGACGGATCCAATCAATAAAATTTACGTAACGACAAATCCTATTCAATATTTTTCGCTGTATTTAGCTTTGAGTGTGACCCAGATGCTGAGGAAATGCCAATACTCTCCAGAAATGGGTAATAATAATCATATTCTGGATTCAGATTATTATCATTTAAATAGCAGTTAGGTAATAATAAGAATTTTATTACAGGGACGTTTGTACCAAAAAAGTCCAGCGAGAGTGTCGACGGTTACGTGATGACAATCGGTGTTGTAACAATGTTGAATAATTTGCATGAGAATAATACGTACTCGTTTCTTAATCACTTCACGCAGTACTACAATTCGATTGCCAATTGCGGGGAAGTTAGTGACCTCAGTGCCTGCCACTACTTCTTTAAGTTATTTATCAGAGTTTCCAAATTTTCAGTTAAAAACTTCATTTCTTGTTTAGTTCCTTGCCTAATGCTCTTTTGAAAAGATGAATAAATATATTATATTTAATTTTGTATTGATTATTTCATCAAATTCCATGAAAGTTGGCCTCAACATTTCAGTTTAGTGTATTAAATCCAAAAAGGGAATTAAGTTTATGTTTATGAATAATTTTAGATGGATTTGTTGATGATAATGTGGCATGCTGTTTGTTGAAAAATATATTAATATACTGTAACAAAAGGTTTAATTTTAACAACAACGATGGGTCATACATATGTCACATGAAAAAGATTATTTAACATTGTAAATGGTAATAAGTGACACAGAATGAGATGAAATGAAGAGGAGAGCGAGGAGTAACATTTAAGATAACAAAAACAGGTTTTATTTATAAGTTATTTTTTGAGATTAATGCCCATAATGTGAGTGATCTGGAGGTTGGCGGACCCAGTAGCCGTACGGGGCAAAGTAGTCGTGACCGTAATGACCGTGTCCATGTGGTTTAGACTGTCCTCTGTATACTTTTATTTGAACGCGACCGTGTCCATGTCCATGATGACCTGAATCAATAAACAAAATAATTTAGATAAATTAAATACAAGGGCTTTGAAATATTTGAAATAAATATTACCGGTGGAGCTGGCGGCATTGTCGGGGTATGGTTTTCCTTCAGATAAGGAGTAGAGACAAAAAAGCAAGACGACAGCAAAGACAGCAGCCCTCATGGTGTTTGTTGAACTGACAATGAGATGAGTTGAGATGTGAACTTGTTCTTTTATAGTAAGTGTGTTAGAAAGTTTATTTCTACTTGACTACTCGTGAGTGGTGATCTTCTTTAATGGGCTGCTGGGTTTATGGGACGATGGCCTAGTGGCTGTTCAGGTAGGCCTAGACGAGATACACACAAAATCTTTGTTTACATCTCCTCACCCACCTACTAAACTCAAAAATAATCTCAACCAGAACAGATTATCTATTACACTTGAAAATCCACTCCGCTACCTCATCTTCTAATTGCACCACTTTTCCTCATCCAATTAACAATACAAGACACGGTACAGACAGCCACTAAAACAATTACCTTGAGTCTCTCTCCAGGAAAGACGGCCCTCTCTCGTTTCTTGGACATAAAGTCGGATGGTAAGAACCAGCGATGGTCAGCCAATTCCTCTGCGCTCGGTCGCTTTCTGTTATCAAACAAATATAAAAAACGTGTATTAAATCATCAGCAAGCGAAAGTTATCTTCTTTACACAATCACCAACAGTCTCGTAACTCAACATAAATAAAGAGTTAATCTTCTTGAACTAACTGTAAGTGAAACTGCAGTCACAGCCTGACACCAAAAATTGCGTATGCATAAAAACTTCTGTATACTAATCCAGTTAGCACGTTCAATTAGACTACTTTGATGGATATAACCCACCACAAGGACTGAAGGAAAGTAAATGAAGAGAGGAGGCAATGAGGCGAGTCGTTGAAATTGAAAGTGGATAGCATAACAGAGAGAGACGTGAGCGTGACAGGAAAAGTTAAATTTACACAAATATTATTGTTATTATGGCATACAGTGGAGATCGCTTGAAGATGAGCATGACGAGGCGGGTGGCTTCTTGAGTCACTTCTTTGAACAAATGTTCAAATCGGAAGCGGACGTAGGTCACATTCTGCTTCGTCTCCTCCTCTGACTCTCCTAAAAATGGAGACACTCCGGACAGTAGGATGTACAGGACGACGCCTATGGACCAAATGTCACTCTGACTCTGAGCATTCTCCTCATTCAACAGCTCAGGGGCTGAAAAAACATTTTTAATTACTTTCTCAATTTAATTCAGTTTGAACAATTAATTTGATGTAATTGAGATATTTATACCGGCGAATTCTACAGGAGTACGAAGTTGGCAACGACTGCCAATTTTGGAGATGCTCTGACAAGCAGAAAAGTCCACAATTTTGGCATATGGGTTCTGAATGGAGTTGATGAGGATGTTCTTGGGATTTAAGTTGAGGAGGGCAAGGCCACGCCACTGAAGGTACTGCAACGCGTCAAGGGTCTACAAATAAACACACACATTATTAAATACGAGCAATATGGATGTTGATTTCCTTACCTAACAGAACGCAATGGAAACTAATTTAATAGCCCCGTCAGCGTCTGTTTAGTAAATAAAATCTTGTGTGAGTGTATCTTATAGTACTTGTAACTTGTACATACGTAGGTATAGTTTATTTGTGCTACTTAATAATATATCTAATGACTCATATGGGAATCTTGAGATTACAAGATTGAGTTTGGTTGGATTTGGATGGCATGCAAGATGGAACGTTGTTGAAAGGTTGAAACAGAAGTTGATATGCAGCATGCACTGTGCTAGATTACTATTATATTTATGTTCACGTTCACAGTTCACGTAATTTTGTGCATTGCCATTGCATTTGCACTCTCTATAGCACTGAGGTGAGATGTGAGTTGCTTACAAATGTCATAATGTTTTTACGATAAAAAAGTTAGAACCTCATTAAAAGCAAAACTGATCTGGTGAGCGTAATAAATACAGTTACAAGTTCTAAATGGTTATTAAAGGCTTTTGGCAAGTTTTCTATATTCTCAACGTACCCATAGCAAGTTCCATTCAGAGTCGTCTCATTTCTGAATCATGATAGCTTTTGCATTTAACTTGTTTACTCTAGCTTGCTCAAAAAACTAGTTAACATAGTTTCGTTCGTATTTTTATCCGCACCTGACAAGTCTTAACTCAGCAGGAGTAATATTTCCTTTCACTATATGAACATGCGTACTTCTAACTAACTATAATAGGATTTCTATCATATATTAACGAGCAATATGTAAAAAAGTGATAAACCTGAATGAGAATCGTGGAAAGGATATTTTCGTTGTAGTCGCCTTGACTGAGAACAGTGACGACATCCGCCCACTCCCCGTCCCCGAGTTCCAGGACACAAAAGTTGCCAAAAGCCTTGGTGAGATTGGCAATATGGACGTGGCGAAGACTTCGGAGCACTTCAAACTCTTTGCCACTAGCGTCTTCGAAGAGGAGGAGTTTTTCCTTCTTCTTGAACTTCCCGTTCAGGTCCTGGAAGCCTCCAGTCTCAATCGCATCACTTTTCTCTATTGGATTCTTTTCAACTGAGTAGTCTAATTCTTGTTTCATCTCTTCTTGGGTTTCTCCCGTTATGTAGTTCAACCGGAAACGGGCAATTGCCTGGCCGTTCTTGTTCCGTGCCACTACTTTATATTGGCCTCCGTCCGTTTCCTTTGCATTCTTGATCTTTAGCCCCTTCTCTGTCAGCGTCATTCTCGCTGTGTCTGTCAGCACCAAGTCATTTCTGCAAAAACAAAAAAATGGTTAATTACACATCAAATGCATTTAAAACAAAGTAAATTTTTGTGCCACGTAAAAGTAAAAAGAAATGGTACATACTTGAACCACTGGACGGTAGCTTCTGGAGTGCCATCGACAACAACAACAATTTCCACTTCGGTCTCGGGTAGGAAATTGTAGGAGAGTGGAGGTTTGGATCTGAAGAACGGTTCTCGTCCGTCTCTCTTCATGGAGAGGAAAGCGTCGGCCTCTGCATGGGTGTCTAGCCTTGCCCCAACTTCATGTCGCAACCTCCTAGGCTCAGAATTCCATGGCCCATCTCCGTACTGACTTATTCTCGTCTTCCTTTCATCGTCAACTTCTTCGTCCATGACATCAGTAAAGCGTCGCCGCTCTCGTATCACGGGCATCTAATTAATAAGCTCATCAGCATGACATGTTTAAGTTATATTTATTTAATGTGACAAGTCTCACATTTCTTTCGAAAGTTGTTCCCTTAATCTGCAGAGCAAAGGATGGGGATCGACTGGCAGCAACTTTCATGTACTGACGAAGTCGAACTGGGAAGTCAGCGTCCCTCAACTGCAACAGGTACGTATCCGGCCCATTTTGGTAGCTAATTACCACAATTACACAAATTATACATTAAACTTCAAATAAAAAGCATCTTAAGTCATTGTAAATACAAAATTGAGTACTAACTGGGACTCTGATTTGACAACTCCAATTTCATAGTCAAGGTCAGGTCGAGGGTAGCTGTCAACACCGTATTCCTTCGGACTGTAAGCTCTCTCAGGAGTGTCTTCCAGCCCTGGAGGGTAAACCATTTTCGAAGGATGGGTGAAGGCACCTGCCAAAGGTCTTCTTCTATAGATATCTCGGCAGTTGGCATTGTCGTACCATTTTCTACAATAGTGCAATTAATTATTACCGAAGTCAACACAAAAGTAATTTGGTGAAATTGTCAATTATTATTATTAATAAATAATTAATATTATATAGAAATAAATCAGCGAATAAAATGCACAATAATGAGAAACCTTAATAGTTCGTAAGAGGAAGAAATGCGATCAGTCCGTATTTTGTAGTCGGAAACAATAGTTTTCCTCATCCAAGCATGGCTTAGAGCTCCTTTGACATCCATCCTAGCGTATGGATCAAAGGTCATCAATCGCTTGATGAAATCTTTGCAATCATCAGATATGCCAACGAAAGTTTCGTCAAAGTCCCATACGGGCAGCTATAAATATTTTATAGCCATAATAGTCATCAACTTCAAAGTCATAATTATGTATAATGATGGGTATAAATTACTTTGAGGTTGGTGAGTGTCTCCTTGTCATTATTTCCTCTGAACGGAGATCGTCCACTGATGAGCAAGTAAGTGATAACTCCCAGAGACCACATATCACCAGGAAGGCCAACACCGTGACCTAATGCAACTTCAGGGGCGACGAATTCCGGTTGGCCATATTCCAGAGGTTGCCACTTATTCATCACACGACGTGCCAATCCAAAGTCAGAGATTCTAACTGTTCGGGTGTTCGGATGGGAAAACATCAAGTCCCCAGGCTATCATAGAAAATAATTAATGAAGCTAAAAATAATCTTGGTAAAATGTTGAATTTGAGAAGAGACTTACAGTTAGTCCCATGTGGCCAATATTCCGGTCGTGCATGTACTCTAAACCGTAAAGAACGTCTCTAATATATCCACGGAATTCGTCTTCCGAAATACTTTCAACTGTAAGCCAGTACTTCATGATCTCTCCTCCACTGGACCTAATCGTACGGATGAATAAATAGTAAACAATTTTTTAAATACCATACTTTAAATATAAAAGATGGCATTTGAAATTCATATTTGTTTATAATAGTTGTACAATTCATTTATGAGCGTAATTCCACTGGGAGTCTGATAAGCGTCTACAAGTCTAGACAAATTACGGTGATTCAGACTTGATTGAATTTCATATTCATTTTTCATCCATTGCAGCCTTTGACCAGAGAGACCTTTCATTCCTTTAGAAGCGTAGGATTTTCCTAGAAATAGTTTGAAAGTTAGTACTGCACTATTTATAATGATTGTACATGAATGAGTTGGGAAATGGTAAAAACCTGAAGATCTCTGAACGACGTGATGGCAAATGGACTGAGTTCCCCGACCAAGTTCATCTCCGAAATCATAATAGTCGAGTACATTTCTACTCTTGAGAGACACTTCATTTCGACTTCCATAAGTATACCAGTTAAAGTCACTTTCATTTTCTTCTACGTGGATCATGACGCTGTGGTGAACACATCCGGCGATGTTGGTCGCAGTCAAGGAGTAAAGACCTGCAGAGGAATTTTATTTAAGAGTGAAAATGTTTGTTCAGGGAAATCTTAATTAGTACCTTGATCTTTAATGATGACATCACTGATAGAGAGGATGACAGTGACAGAGAAAGGATCTTCTGGGTCGTCAACAATCTGAGAGCGGACCCGGTTGGAAATGCCGAGAGGCTGCCAGTCTTTAAACCTAATTAGAAAATCGTGACATCAGACAACATGGAAATCATTAGCGTCAGAGTCAATAGGATTTGTCTCACCATTTGAATTCCGGAACGGGGATTCCATACACTTTGGCAATGACACGCACATTCCTTCGCGTCATAGCATAAGTCTCATCTGGTCTGCTGATGAAACGAGGATAGTCGGCTAATTGCATGTTCACCTTCTGTCTCGCCTCTCCGTGCTCGTTCTTTGCGATCGCCTCGTATACTCCAACTCGGTCATCCGACATTCTGAATCACAAACGGTAATAATTAGCAGACTGAGCAAGATTTTCATGAATGAAAAATGAATCATAAGTATTAAAAGTTTTGACATTTAAAAAACACATGGATATTTAGATCATATTCTGTAAGTAAAGTAGCAAGTATTTAATTGAAAGTATTACCTGTTGATGAAAAGGTAAAGATGTCCATTGGACGTGAAAGTATAGTCAGGAATATCCTGTCCGTCGAATTGAATACGTACATCTGGTTTCGGATAGCCATAGACGTAAAAGTTTACATTAGCATTATGGTTCTTCACTCCGTATTGAATATCATTTTCTCTGTTGAGGAAACGGGGGGCGTGCAAATATCCTTCATGTGGAGGTCTGTCCAAGTTGTAGTCCTTGGGAATTGTAGGCACGGTCACAGGTTTCCAAGACGGAGGAGTAATATTTAATTTACCTCTATGGGATTAAAAATAGGTTGTTATTGGTACAGAACTTTTGTTTATAAGCTTCAAGCATAAGAGGAAAGCGGACCTCTGTGTGATGACGTAAGGAGAAGGTTCACTGAGTCCGTGACTGTTTTCTACCCGAATTCGGAATCTGTAGTCCTGGAAAGGATCCAAGTTCCTAATGTCTACATTGTTTCCTCTAAGACCTTTGTGGATTGGGACCCAAGGACCATCTGGACAAGCACACATTTCCACAGTGTAAGAAACAGGAAATCTGGGGCCGATGGGAAGTGAAGGACGCCAAGCAAGAGTCAAGTCATTTTCAGTCATCCTTGTGATAACAGGACGGTCAGAGAGAGGAACGGGAACCCCTGAATCTCGGAATCGGTCAAAACCGAGATATTGCTCTCCTACGGGGTTCTTACGACGATCTTCGAGAGCTGTATAAAAAAGCATTAAGTATTAATTGCAATTTTGACAAATCATTTAGAGTTTTAACAACTTAGAAAAAAACTGACTGTCCAATGAAAGTTTGGCGTTGCTCTCTGCTTCACCGCTGCTGTTGAAAATTCGAATCCTATAGTCGCCAATGTCCCCAATGGTCACATTGTGAATAATGAGACGAAGAAGTCCGACGCCTTCCTTCTCAATGCGAGTTCGGTCATTATTGAATAACTTCCTGTTGTTGTGGTACCACTCGTAGTCTGGATCTGGTGTTCCATTTACGCAAGCGGTGAACTTGGCTGTCATTCCGGTGTACACTTCAGTGTCCCCGATTTCTTTCAAAAAGTACGGAGCTGACGATTTCTCGTGCCTCGTTCTAAAATAATTAACAGTAAAAAATTAAATTGTTTCAAAATTAACATTAACAATTAACATTAATTAACATTAAAATTATGTGCAGAAAATTTCTTACATTCTGTCGACGATTTGAAGGAGGGCGAAGCATTCATCTTGACCCTCGTCATTAGTCAGTCGACAGCAATACTTGCCAATATCGTTGTTATTACAATTTGTGACGGTCAAACTAATAACATCTCCATCACGCTTCAACCTGTACTTGTCACTATCCTTTAACTCTGTTCCATCTTTGGACCATTTTATTGTAGGGAACGGAATTCCACTTATCCTTGCTCCGAATTTTGAATCGTGGCTCAATATCTACAAAAATTGTATATAATTATTATTGTGTTATTCTTAAACAGTAAATAATGCCTTTGGCAGACTACTTACCTGTTGGTTGTCTGTGAATTTGGAAACAAATCGAGGTGGTTGGAAAATCTTGCGAACATTAACCTTGAATGGAAATTCAGCTTCCCCGCTATCGTTCTTGGCGACTACTCTGTAATCTCCCGCTTTGTCCATTCTTATATTTTCCAATTTGAGGGTGGCCTATGTACAAGAACAACATGGTAAAATATTTTTTTAAACAAAAACAATTTTGGCATACCTTCTCCCCATCGTAAGCGCAGTCGTAAGTGTCATTTGCAAATCGGACGCTAACGAAAGGCAACGGATTTCCCTTGACAGTTCCAGAAATGACAAGATCGCCTCCCTCATCAACAGTAAGATCGTTGAATCCAGAAATGGTCGGAGCACACAAGGGTCCATCAGACGTCCTACTAATCACTTGAACATTGCCTTTACTTTCAACAGCTCCCAATTCGTTTTCAGCTTTCAGAACGTATTCTCCAGCGTCTCCCATTTCCGCTTTCTTTGTGTAGGAAACTACCAGTTGGTTGTCTTTTGGCGTCAGGGTTGGTTTCACTTCTGCATTATTTTTCGTCAAGGTAATCTTCGGTTGCGGATTTCCTGTGACGATCGCGCTTTGGTTCAATGGCGTTCCTTCCACAATTTTCAAGTCCTTTAACTTTTCTGCCAACTTCGGCTGTTGGAGAGGAGCTATACAGAAAGAATTGTCGTTTATTACTCAACCAGATTATTTTAAACTACACAATTAAGGGAGAGGGTAGTTTTCAATATTCTATCTAAAATAATATCTATACCACTTACGTGTAACGGTGACATTAATGGACTCTTCCAAATCTCCATGATCATTAGTAGCCACAAGAGTGTACTTTCCAGTGTCGGACTCCTTGCAATTTTCAATTTCAAGAGAAACAGTGCCATCGGGAAGTTGAGAGAGAATGACTCCAGGACGAACAGGTTTTCCGTCTTTGAGCCACCTCACTTTCGGTTCCGGATAGCCACTCACTTTAGCTTTCAAGAGCAAGGTGTTTCCTGCTGGAAGACTCTCAGGCCCTTTCAAAGGCTCTTCTAACTTCGGTTTTTTGGGAGACGCTGAATTCATACAGAAATAAAGAATTTTATCAAAATGTTCCCATTTCTAGTTGTATACTATTTGGAATACTATCTGTAACTCATACCAAGAACGTCCACAATGCAAGCAGATTGAGTTGTTCCATTTGGATTGGTAGCAACAATTTGGTAGTTGCCTCTGTCACTGGGTTTGGCGTCAGAAATAGTAAGGACAGCAGTTCCATCCGGTTGCAACTGAAACTTAACACGGTCACTTGGAACAACTTCTTTTCCATCCTTCAGCCACTTGATTGCAGGAATGGGAGAGCCATCCACTTTCGCCTTTAGAATTATCGTGTCTGCTTCAGGGAACGACAGTCTCTTCTCCAAAGGTCGCGTGAATTTCGGTGCGATTTGTTTCAAAGACACATTGCTCGCCGTCAGTGCTTCTCCAATGCTATTTTTTGCTTTCACAACATACTACAACAAAAATATTCAAAAGAAAAATGAATAAGTAATAGTGGAAATAATAATACCTTTTAGAGATAACAAAATATACAACTGATTTGTGTTTGAATTTTTAATACCTTTCCAATGTCACTTGATGAAACTTTGGAAAAGATTAAAGTCTGAACTCCAGCGTTATCGTCAACTTGTAACTGTACAAGATCTCCCGGAGAAAGGACGTTGCCGTCTTTAGTCCACTCCAGAACGGGTTTGGGGATTCCCTTGACTTTCACTTGGAGTTCAAGACTCTCTCCGTCTTTCACTTCAACGTTGCTGAGTTGCTTGACAAACTCGGGTGGATCACCTAATTATAAAAATAGAATCAGCTCAATAGAGAAAGGGAACAATGTAATTCCCAAGTTCAACAAACACACATACGTCTAATATTAAGTTTAGCTGAGGCTGTGGACTCTCCCTGGTCGTTCACTGCCTTAAGGGTGATGTCAGTCGTGTTCCATTTGTCATCTGTTTGCACTTCCAAACGATGCACACCTCCTTCGCTGCTGATCTTAATCTTCCCGTCTCCTTTCAACTCTTCCTTCCCTTTTAACCTAAACAAGTTATTACATTATATAACGTCAACATCAACAAAGTATCATGTTGCAGGAACTAAATTCACCATTGAATCTTTGCTGGAGGATTTGCTTCCACAGTCGATTCAAATACTGCCTTCTCTCCCGGACCTATCGTCACTTCTTTAATGGCAGTCAATTCAGGCTTCATAAGAACGTTGAATTTGGCCTAACAAAAATTCAATTTTTAGCATTGTAGACTAAAACATAAAATTCACCGAATTCTTTGCAAATCTTAGACTAGAAAAATATGTTATTAACCTTTAAAACATTCCTGATGAATTTTAGCATGTACACAATAGCATAATTCATGCATCGTTACGAGTATTTGTTTTCATAACATCTTCATATCTGTATTTACTTTTAGATAAAAAATTACTAACTTTGGCTGTTGCCTCTCCGAAAGAGTTTTTGGCAGATAAAACGACGTCCCCAGTTTTGGCAGCAGCTTTAGTAATAAGTAAAGACAAATTTTGTCCATCATCGGAGCTGGTAATTCCCTTGACACCTTGAACATCTTCTCCATTAAGTGTCCATTTGACGTCGAACGGCCTTTGTCCTCTTACCACAGATTTGAGCTCGCCATCTTCTCCCTTCTTAATTGTTACATCCTTCAGTCCTTCGATTTTTGGCTGTTTCAACTCAGCCAAAGAAGTCACTTTAATAGTCCCAGCGGATTTACAGGATCCGTGCTTATTTTCTGCCACCACGGACAATTGTACAGATTCTGCAAGCGTTATCTTACTAATGACTAGAGTGGATTTCTGTTTATCCTTTATTGTAGTTATTTTTATCCGATCTGTCGTCTTTATTTCCTTTTCGTCCAGGTACCTATTTAAAATGGTATACACTTCACATTACTGTTCCGTATGATGGAATAGTGTACTATTGAAGTATTTAAAAATAAAGTGAAATACTATTAATTCTAAAACAAACCAAATAAACATGGACTGACCATCGAATCTCCGCTCCAGGCTCAGCGGCTATCACAACTTCAACGGAAAGATCTTCAGTCTCAACCACTTCTATCTTCTCTGTTATCTTCTTCTCAAACACAGGTTTGCCTAACACAAAGGATTTTGGTAAAGACAAAGACACTCCCTAAGCAAAGGCAGTAGTAGTACAGATAAGTTACCTTCAACGATGATAACAGCAGAAGAAGAATCTTCTCCAAGTTCGTTAGTAGCCTTGACTGACCAATTTCCTCGATCAGAAGGCAAAACTACGTCAAATGTCAAATGATAAGTCTCAGTGGTATCTTTGCTGATCTTGATTCTCGCATCCGCGTTCACTTCGACTCCGTTGTGGTACCACTGAACGTTCGGAGAGGGAACACCGTCAATCGTCACTTTCAAATCCAACTTTGAATTCTCCACAACTCTCACATCCTCCAACTTGGTCGTTATCTTTGGCTTACCTAAGTTATCAATCACAATTTAATCCATTTACAACAACCACGCAAATTTAAATAAATTGTGAAATTATAAAATTACTCTTGACTGTGAGAGATGCAGAGCATTCGTCTTTTCCAAAATCGTTCTCCAATTGAACTCTGACTTTTCCAGCGTTGGCTGTGGTGACAGAAGTAATCTTTAATTTGTGAACATCTCCATCGCTGGATTTTTCATATGCTTTTCCATCAATCTCAACATCTCCAATGAACCTAAAAGAAATGAGATTGTTTTCCATTTTATATAAATATAATTTATGGAAACAAGCAATAATAATGAACTTTGACTACCATTTGACTTTTGGTTTGGGATAAGCATCGGCCTTAACAGTGAACTCTGCAGCATCACCAGCAATGACTGCCACATCGGAAATCTTTCCAGAGATCTTAGGTCCCCTCTTGACAGCAAGTTCTCCCTGACACTTATCCGTTCCGAAAGGATTAGAAGCTTCGCATGTAAAAATACCTTTATCTTCTCTCGTTATATTATTTATCTTTAAACTCAAATTCTCTGCTACGTATTTCTTCCCGTCAATTTTTATCAGTTCATTATCTTTGTACCTATACACACAAAACCACTTCAAGTTCAGATCTACTCCGAAACACTTAATATATACAAATTATTACTATTAACTGGCTTAAGGGGAAGGTTATAAGTTTAATTTCCCCCAGTTCCTTTAAAGTAACATTGACTTCAAATATACATACCACTTGAGCGTCGGAGTCGGATTCCCTCCAACTTTGACAGTTAAGGTAGCGCTCTCCTTTTCGCTACACTCAACAAGACTAGAAAACCTCTCTGTGATTTTGGCTGGCATCTGAGCAACCAGATTCCAAAACTCGGACATTTGACCGATTGCGTTTGAAGCAACCACTGAGTAGTTACCACCATCCTCTAGAGTCACTCTTTCAATTGTTATACTGAATTTGTCGTCAGACTCCTGGGTGAACTTGATCCTCTCTGAAGCGATTATCAACTGTCCGTCTTTGTACCTAAATATTTTGAAAATTATCGTCGTTATGAATTTGGAAATTCCTAGAACTCAGATAATTACAAATTATATTAAAAGATCAAATCACCATTTAAGTTCTGGAGTAGGAGAACCTTCGACTTCAACTTCCATTCGGAATTTGTCTTCTGTCATGCAAGCCATATCTTGCATCTTCTTCTTAAACTTCGGAGGAGCCTTGACGAGTAACTGACCTTTTGTCTCCGCGACACCCATATCGTTCTTGGCCACCACTTTGTATTCACCTATGTACAAATGATTTATATAGCACCACTCCATTGACACCAATCCAATAGCAGTGTCGTCATAAAGTTATTTAGATACCTCCGTCGGTGGTTTGAACTCCTTTGATGATCAGAGCGATGGATTCGTCATCCTCGTAGAGAAAACGGTATTTACCGCCCGCTTGGATCTCCTCGCCATTTCGTGACCTATTTTTTGGTGTTTTGTTTATTTAGTACTCAAATAAATTAGGTTTGTTTAGAAGGATTGAGGTGTACCATGTGACTTCCGGTTTTGGGAATCCTCTCACTTTCAACTCCAGCATGGCAGATCCGCCCACACTCACTTCTGTGTCAGTCAGCTCTGCCAGAATCGTTGGGGCTTCTGGTTCTCGTAGCAGTTGGTGCACCGCTCCTAATAAGTCCATATACATATTAATTCCACAACTCTAATTTCGTACAGAGATAAACATAACACAGTTAACCTCACCTTGAACAGTCAACTCGGCAGAACAAGAAATCTTTCCAGATGAAGTACTCGCCACGCACGTGTACAGTCCTAAGTCATAAGTGCAATCAGTTATCTCTCAATACCGGCAACAGGTATAAATAAATAAACAACTCAGGAAGATTGACATACCTGCATCTTCTGGCTTTACATGTTGGAACACCAAAGCCAGAGTATCTTCTTCATCTTGAAACATTACTTTGAATTTCTCTTCTGGGTCAAAAACTTGACCGTCGCGGAACCAAGTAAATTCCGGCTCTTCTCCAGGTTGCAATAAATGCTTTCCTTCCAAACCCGCAAATAACACCTTTTCGTCTGTCAAGAAATTCAAAAGTTATAAGCTTAAAATATTTAATTAATAATTCTAGAAGTACTCAACAATGGCTCCTTACTGACAACAGATACCACACAAGTTGATTCTGCCGTTCCGAATTTATTGCTAGCTACGATTTTATACTCTCCAGCGTCTTCAGGCACACAGTGATCGATGGCAAGTTCGTAAGAACCCTTATCTTGATTAACAACATTGACTCTTATGCGTTCGTCGGTATTCAGCGGCTCGTCGTTTTTGAAACTATAAAAAAAAATCTCCCACGTTTTTAAATTATTCAACAACGCTGAATTTGTTTTGCATTATTGAATTACAATTTAAGCTTAGGTGCGGGTTCTCCACGAGCGATAATCATAAAGCAAACAGTTGTATCTTCTAGCAATTCAGTGTCCTTGAGTTTGACAATGAAATGAGGACTATTTTCCGCCGCTTTCTTCTGTCTCTCATCTTTCGTCACTGCACAGAAAGTTATTTACAGAAAATGCATAAACGCTCAAGATTTACAGCATAATAAAGAAATAACAACTGACGTTCATGAACTAAAAGTTGAGCAGATGAGGAACTCGTTCCATTTTCATTGGTCGCCTTGGCTGTGTAAAGACCCGAGTCGCTATCCGAGCAGTTAAGAATCTCCAGAGTGTGGCGATTGCCTACAGTCGTGATCTTGACTCTGTCAGCCAATTTGTCATCCAGCGGACGGTTGCCTTTCATCCATGTCACAGTCGACAATGATTTACTGTCTACCTCACAGTCGAACTTTCCATTTTCTCCAGCTACAAATCAATACATTGCACATTTTAGAATATTTTCCAGTGATATAATTTATGTTATCATGTTATCTCAGCAATAAATTGAGCGAATACAAAAATTTCTTACGTTCACATTCGTAGGATTTGATTGGTTTGGAGAATTTCGGTTTTTCTGGAATAAAAGATTTTATACATCATTTTATTTTCTAACTCTATCACTAGGAATAGCCTTTGAACATTTTTGATTACCTGCTTCCATTTTAATGCTGTCGCGCCTCAAAATGATGCTAGACTTCCTCCTAACCAACGACGGCTTTTCTTCAGGAGTGGTGTACTCCTCTTCCTTTTGGGTCTCCACTTTTCCTGATTTTACTTCCTCCTTTTTCACAACTTTTTTCTCCTCCTCTTTCTTGGTGACTGTCTTTTCCTCTACCTTTGTCTGCGCTTTCTCCTGAGTTTTCTCTACGGACTTTTGTGTTGTCAAAGTCTTCTCTTTCTCACCTGTTGCTTTCGACGGCGCAGATTTCTTGGCTTCGACAGACTCTTGTCTCTCGACTTTACTTTTAGCCTCTTCTGTCTGTTTGTCCACAGATTTCTGTGTTTTTAGAGCAGAAGCTTTATCCTTCTCCCCTGCTGCTTTACTCTCCACAGATTTCTTGGCTTCAACAGACTCTTGTCTCCCGACCTTGGTCTCCTCTGTTTTAACATTAACTTTAGTTGTTTCTTCTGTCTTTCCTTTTACACTGTCCTCTCTTTGAATTTCAATAATTCGGACAGACTCTTCTTTTGTTTCTTTACTGTCGGCCTTTTGGATTTCGATCTTCCTTACTTTCTCAGGAGTTGTCTCTTCGGCTGCCCCTTGTCTTTTCTTATCTTCAGCAACTCCCACAGGTTTGCCTTCTGTCACGTCGTCGTCACTCTTTCTGTCCTCTACTTCTTCCAATTGCAAATCATCAGCAGCATGTTCAGCCAATGCAACTGCACATTAATTTAAAAATACAAATAAATGCTAACACTCCCATTCCGTTACAACTGCGAATTAATATATTAATTTTTCCATAAAATCATTGTAAAAAGATAAAGACTAAAAATTTGAAAAATGTGAAGAAATGATTAATTTTTATAAATATTTTGTTATAGTGCAGTAAATTGTAAAAAAATAGCAAGTCCATGCAAAATAATTTTTGTTTTTAAAAATTCCATTCAAAATTTTGTTGAGGAATATAAAAAGACGAACGTTTGTCATGTGCATAGAGTCGTATTTCCTGGAGCCAAGCAGCTTTAGTGTCTTCACTCTGGCTCTCTAACTTGTACTTTTCACCGTTGCTCAAAGCAAAAGCCTTAGTTGTCAAGTCTTCAATCTGCAACTCTGGCAGCTAAATTGGGAGAAGAGAATGAATATGAGAAAGAAAATGCAGGTTGTGTAAGTAGTGTTAGGAGGAGTGTAAATAAAAGAATATACCCTAAGGATGTCCTTAAGAATGAAGATGGAACGATCGTCAGAGATTCGGCGAACTTTAGTGACGAGGATTCTTGCTTTGAAGAGGAACAAATAGCGCTCACGAGCTTTGCCAGAAGAATCGGTGAACGTGAACCAATCCTGAAAAAGAATAAGAGGTTGACTGACTACTAGAACTGCACTAGCGAGTTAAGGACACCGTGCACTGAAAAAGAGTTACGTGTTTGAGGAGTCGGCCCAACTTTTGTATATTTCCACGAAAGCCTTCTATACTGTTAAGAAACTTTAAGTCGTTGAGTTTCTGGGGAATTGCGACCATCAACTCGAGAGCTCGACTCAAGTCAGTGGTGTCCTCATGCAGAGATTGACTGATGTGGACAAGATCTCTAAGGAGGACTTGGTAGTCGTTAATTCTCTGCAGTGGCAACTGCAAGTGTTCTTGGAGAGTTTTTTCGTCTTGGAGATTAGCACTGTGCACCTGATTAACAGTTAATTTTATTATTATAAATTACATTTAAATGAGTTAATTACAGAGATTAGAACGGGAAGACAAAAAAATCTTGTCAAAATGAAGACTATCTAATAGGAAGTAGTAGTCAAATCCCCTTGGCCTTATTCCCAAATTAAGATGTAGCGAAATCCTATTTTTAGCTTTTTACGTCTGGCTCGGCCCCGCAAAATTTTTTCCTATCTACGAAGAGTATCGAACAGAACTCTCTGTTCTTCTCACTCACTCACTCACTCACTGATCTTCCCTGCCTTCCTACTACATTCACCTCATGGCAATGGCTTCAATAACTATGCAGATGCAAGAAACAACTAAACTCAACTCAACGAAAAGACAAGCATTTGTATAATCTCAAGAAAGACACAAAATGCCTATAGGAAATCAAGTCAAAGACAGAATATTATTATCAAAGTGTTTCTTGCACTCTACCTCAAAGTATTCACGGACGGAAGCGTTTTGAGAGAGAAATTCTTGTGCTGCAGGTTCATCTTTGCAGTACGTTACATGTTTGTCAAAATCCCTCTCGAGTCGCAGGAAAGTTCTTCCGATCATCTTGGCTTCCGTCGCATAGTACTTTAACCCTTCCAGGAGGACACTAGACCAATCAATTACTTTAATTGAAAACTATTTTTAAATGCGACAGGCCACTAGACAATTACCTAGAATGAAATTCATAGATCTGTTTCAAGTTGCCGAAGATGACGTCGCGGAGCTCCGAGAGTTGACGAGGCACTCCCGGTTCATCCAGATGCTTGTAATAGTTGTCCATCACGAACCGGAGGTCACGAACAAATTCTTCTTCCGTCTCGATCAACTCCCCCAGGGCCGCACTAATTTATTATTATCATCAGTCAACATTTCCTACAATGAACTTCCCTTTCTTAAATTCCACTCACTCTCTCGCCTCTCTCCCCTTCCCCAATTCTTTCTTCTCCGATATCGGCCGTCTCTTGCTCGGCCGCACCGCAATCTTATGCTTTGCCGATGAATTGTCCAACAGAGACTCCGCCGAGGAATGGACATATTCAAATTCTTCATATTTTCTCCTTCTACAAACCCAACATAATAACTGTAGTCATTTAAAATTAATAATCCTAGCATAAAACGGGACTGAACTGACTTGGTGACTTCTTCGTCAAAGACTCCGTCATCCAATTCCGGAGTGCTTACTTCGGAAACCCTCACATCGTGCGACTGTGTCACCTGCGAGTGCGAGACCTGCAATAGAAACCAGAAATAAATAGCATCTTTAAGAGGAATAATAAATCTTATCTTATCGCTAGAAATCAAAGAACGGATGGGATTAATGGCATAATTAATTGCCGGGTCTAAAGATAAAGTTTTTGAAGATCAACCTCCTCTTCTGCAGAGAAAAAAGTTTCGTATTCTGAGAAGGATTTGAGACTGAGTTTTCGTTTCCCGATAGCCTCAAAATATCTAACCCCCTCCTCATCCACTACTGTATAATCTGCTTCTCCACATAAAATGCTATGCGCAGCTTCTCTAGGAATAATCGCTTTGATGTTGTCTTTGAGAATCACACAGCAACTTGACTTTCTCCTCGTCTTCAGAATATCGTCGAGAATCTTTTCGATCTCGTTGTCTTCTTTGATGATTTCCTTTAATTCTTTGAGAATCTCTTTAGCTTCTTCGGCCACCACAGCGGCTTCTTTCGCTGCTTCTGCTTCTTCTTTCTTTTCAGCTTCTAATAAAATCTCTGGACGTTCGTCAAAACTGTCTACATCCATTGCATCAAAGTAAGGAACAGGTAACACAAATTCCGTTAGGATTTCTGAGTTTTTGACAATTTCCCTCAATTCCGAATCTTCAATGTTTTCTACATTCACATATTTACTAGGCACAGTTAGGATTCTATTAATTTTCTCTACATCTGATCCTGCCAGTTTCTTCAAGATGTACAACTGCCGGAGAATGAACAACACTTCCGGGTCTTCCACGACATTCACATCCACGTTTTCAAGTTCTTTAGCCACGTCGTGTTTTCCCATCAAAATTGCAAGATTTATGGCTTGCTTCACCAACTCAATGCTCTCCGTTTCGCTACTCCTCAGTTCGTTTTCGCATTCTTCGTTGATAATCTTTGCAATAGCAGAGATTACATTTTCCGAGTTTTCGCTTTCGACTTTTCTCAAAATTGCCTTGTCCTTCAAAATATTTTCGATCAGCGGCGTCACCGTCTCATCTTTGATTTTCTTTGTCTTCGCTTGGTTCACTTTTATTTCCGACGGTTTCTTTTCTGGCGGGCTGCTCACTTCCTTTTCCTTCACCAACACTTCCGGTTTCACTTCGGCGCTCTTTTCATCTTTCGCTACAACACCTTCCTGAACAGTCGGTGCCTCCTGCACAGAGGAAATTAAATCTCCTTTGAGTTTCTGAATGATCTCTCGCTTTATGTCTTCAGTGCATACAAAATTCTCTTTTCGGTTGATAACTTCGGCCACTGTAGCCAGTACTAAAGACTGAAGGGCATTTTTTGTATCTTTAGTTCCAGCCACAGATTCGATTGCTCTGCTTACAATATCCATCACGTTGTTTTCATTAATTTCCTCACTCTCGATAATCGATTCTAATTCACTGCCCGTTTGAGCCATGCTGTCCAAAACTTGATTGAAAAGACTGAACGAATTGATAGAGATGGAGCGTTGAATTTTGTTGGTGGCTGCAGGAACAGTTGGCGGCCCCTCCTCACTCAACAGTACACCTCTTTCATTCAACATATTCAGTAGCTCACTGTCGATGATCTCTTCCTTGTACAGACACAACTCTTCGCTGTCCACATCGAATGTTTGCAAGCTGAACTCCGGACCTAACTCTGTGTCCCTCATGTCATTAGCAACGAAATGAAGGCCACCGTCAGTCTCAATCACTTCCCCGGGTAGGAACTTGACGCCAGTAGTTGTTTCCAGCACCTGAAAATAAATCAAGATAAATTCAGAGCTGCACTTTACATTACACACTACTTTTAACTAATTTATTTAATTATATGGTTTACCTGGCCAGGTACAAATTTAACTTCTCCATCGAACTCAACAACTTGTCCAGGTAAGAATTTCGCACCAGTATCGGTATGAACAATTTGCCCAGGGATGAAATGACGCCCTGTTTTCGTTTCCAGCACTTGACCAGGCACAAACTTGCCCTTTATCACTTGCCCCGGCACAAACTTTGGTTCTTCGCCTTCTTCCGAACTGAAATACTAGAAATTCATTACGATGTTTTAATATTATTAATCAAACTTATCGCGTAAACTTAATATGTCTCCATAAAATCAAAGTAATTGCTATTTAATAGCCTTACCTGACCAGGGATAAACTTGTCACCAATGATTGTTCCTGGGCAAAACTCTTCTCCTTTGTTTGTCAAAACGGTTTGACCAGGGACAAAAACACTAGTATCCTCGCTATCAAAGAAATATATTAATCTCATGAATCTCATCCGTGTATCATAGAAATTATTTAGATGAACATCAGCATTGATATTTATTATTAATTAACTTCAATTTACCTCACAATTTTTTTTCCAGGAGTGAACTTTTTCGTTTTCTTGTCGTAATTTCCAGAGATGATTTTTGCGGTAGTGATTTCTAAAGTGCTCAAATCTTTTGTTTCACTGTAAAATTTGAAATCCTCTCCGCTCTGTACCAAAAATCCGAATTCCTCTTCGACACTAGACTCCAATCTTCCGTAACCGATTTTGCTCTTTACTTTTTCCTGGTTGAGTTTAGATTCCTTTTGAATTTTGGCCTCAATCTTGTGTGTCTTGATAGATTTGGTGACTGCTTCAATTTTATCTTGATCAGGAGCGATTTTCTCGTGCATTTTCTTTTCGTCCTCCTCGGCAATTTTTTCCTTCTGCTCGAAAATGTTTTTCATGGTATTTAATTCGTTTCGGACTTGTTTAATGACTCCTTTCCCTTTAGAGGGCTTCCCCATTTTGTCGACTTTCTCCAGACCAAACTCGACACGTCGATTGGACAATTTAATGTTGAGTTTGTCCAACTCCTTGCTGATGAGCATTTCGAAGATTTTCCCCTCATTGATAGCCTTCTCGAAGTCTGATGGGAAGAGAAGGAGATAATTTTCGTGAGTGTAGTAAAAATCTCTTTTGTTTTTGGTTCTGTTGATGACATTTTTGAGTTCAGACTCGGGGAGTTTGAGGTAGAGGAGATTGTCGAGAAGAGCTTCACCCTGCGGCGACTTGATGATATTGTACAAATTGGTGTACGAGTCGAGATTCTTCTTGGTGACCCGGGTGAACTTTTTAGCGTCGGCGGGACTGATGGGTGGCAAAATGGGGAAGAAGTTCGCCTTGGGCAAACCTCTGCTCTTGCCTGTGATTCTACAGAATGACATTTTGACTGACTAGTGCTGTGTTAGGGGTCGTTGGAGGAAGAATGTGCACACGTGTAGGATACGGGGGGATTAATTTACAATTCGAGACAAGGGGCAAAGGGATTGATGAAAACGTTTAAAATATGAGACAAAATCACAAAATGGAATGAATAGAACAGAGTAATAAGTAAAGTAATAGAAAATAGCTAAAAGCTGACTAGGTGTACTGTTGTGGGAAGAGTGAAGAAGATCTTCTCACAACTCCTTAGGTGAAATGAGTACAAAAATAGAACTTACTTTACCTAATCTATTACGTATTACGGATTTCTCTACCTTCTCGCTCTTCCTCTTCCCGATTCCCTAGTATGCCCCACACAACACAACAGACACACAACATTCTGTCCTATATAAATACTATTCCATACATTCACCATTTCCTCGTAATATATTTGATATTGTTAGTTCACCCGATGATGATCCCCTGTTCGATATTATTATTTATTCTAAATGCCCTCTGACCTGCTCCTGCTTGATCGACCTGCGAGTCGAGATGGAGTATCCACTGTAGCACTCGTATCGGTAGCTCATTATCGACTAAAATTGATTTTTGGCATGGGACACGAGGAAAAGACACCGAAAGTATCATAATGCATAATTAACAAACAAAAATTGACTCTTTTGACTCTTACCCGTATACTCCGGCTGCTGACGGCCGAAGATAGTTCCTGTAGGAAACCTGCCGACAATAATCAAAGCCCGAATTATAGTAAATACAAAAGGATATAGTTAGACACAATAGAATAAGTGACACACAATTATATAGAAAAACCTGAGCCAGAAAATGATAATTTTTACCTTGAGACTTGAAAGAGAAGACCCTCTCTTCACGCTGCGACATTTCTAAGTGAATATTTTTTTATCTTCGGGCATACATACCCATACTATACTCTCATCATTGGGATTTCCTGGCAAGGAGTGCAGATATTTAACTACAGCAAACAGATGCGGTAATGTGGGTGTGTATACGGATTTGGGTTAGTTACGTAACTCCACTACTACTGTTTTCTTCTTTCCTCCTGCTGAAGAAATAAAGAGCCAACTAAGTCAAGTCCAATTATTACATTCATCCCATCCACAACTCAATCTACCATCACTTAACAGTATCACGTCTTCTTCCCCAACCCACACACAAAATACTATTTTTTGATTCATATCCTATTTACATTATTTTACTGTCGATATATATCACTATTGACTATTGTAAACACATTCTCACAATTCTATATAGGATTAGCTATCATGTATTTCTACTCGTGCATACACCAAAGGGGTTATGCATAAAATGTGGAGATTTACTGTGCCATGGCCATGCATTCGGATTTACGAAAAGGAACTTTAATCCTTACATCTCTCATGAGGTCTCTGTTGATGAAAATTTGAGTATCGAGCAGGGTTCGGATTCTACATAGTTCCTCTCGCACACAAACGAGCTGGTATTGCGTGGTAGTCAAATCCGATGCATTTTCTTCACATTTCTTACAGGGAAACGGTGCCATTGCAACTTGTACTTCAATTTCTTTTGTCACTGCTGGCTGTGGCAGCGGTGTCTCTTTTTCTAACAACACCGACTGTTGTCGAATCAGTTCGGCATTTTTCTCACACTCTGCTTTCAGACGTTTCTCTAGTTCTAGTGTTTGCTTCTTCAGCTCACTTTCATCTACTACTGCTGGTTTCTTTATTTCCAATTTATTAGTTAGTTGCTCGTTCGTTTTCTTCAAGATTTTTATCTCACACTACATATCCACATCCACAAACGTTCAAAAGACAATTCAATGACGAGAATAAGGAAAACCGTTCCATATGCCATTACATACCTGCAGAGTAGAAATCATGTTTTCGCTCTCCTTCCCTGAAAATCGACAACTGGCCACTTCTCCCAACCGCTTTTCTAAAGACAAATTCCGTTCTTGCAATTCATTCACTTTATCGTTCCAATCCGTAACCTCACCCTCCAATTGAGCTATAGTTTCTTTTGATTTGTTGCACTCCAACTGCAATGCGCTACATTGCGTTTCCAACGTCGATAGCCAACTTGAGGCTTTTCTCTTCTCCCGATTCAGGCGAATTAATTTTATATTTTCTTCTAATTTTTTTGAATCAGACTGTGGAGGCTTTAAAGTACAATATTGACCAAATTACTCTTTTGCAATCCTTTAATATTACAAGTTTGAAAATAAAAAAGTAGTACCTTTGTGCTGTCACACTGAAGTCGTTCAATCTCAGCATCTTTTTCCGCAAGAATGGTCTTCAGTATTCCGATTTTGTCCTCCAGGGCTTGATTTTCCGCTTTGGCTTCTAATAAGATGCTTTCTATGGAATTGTTACTGTTACTATTTTGATGAACTCTTGGGCTTCTGAAATTCCGTATAAAAATTAGTCATTTGGACTCATTGGTAGATTTTACTGTTTTAAAACCACTTCAAATATTCAAAAAACAAACAAATATACCTGGACCTTCCGAACGATGAAAGTTGGCTTTGACTTTCCAATTGAGTTCGATACACGGTGATCTTTTCTTTCAAACCGCAAATCTGGTTTTCTAATTCCAAAATTTTATTTCTTTCCTCTTCCCCTCGCTTCAGATATTTCACCAGTTTTGTTGCTAACAGTTTAATTTTGTCCTCTTGGCTCTTTACAGTTGATTTTAGTCTTTCGTTTTCTTCTCTCAAATGATCTGAAACTGAAAAAGAAAGACAATTTTGACACTTTAATATTTATTGCATAATCCTTCCAGTTTAGTTTATTGCCATTATTGCATCTTGCATCATTTCACTTACCAGAGTGTACCGACGCCATAATAAATTTTCAAGATCAAAGATATTTCATACAATGAACCAGATTCAACAAAGCCTTTTGGAATAAAGTTGTAATGGACATTAACTTACAACAACAACACTTGGAAGGAAGAGTTAAAAAGTTGAAACACTTGAAACAGCTTTGTGTTATAAATAGATTGTGAAATAGTTGATGGCCAGAGAAAGATGTGGACTATCCGACATGTTAGGTTTTTTTGGTCACCGTGTGTGTCTTGTGGTCTTGTAATAATAGATCATGGTAAGTAATAAGAAATGACAAGATTGACCTGACTTCGAGCTCTACTTCCTGACAACAACTGACTGATCTGGAGAAATCAGACTTCGCATATGAATCGGAGACGCTATGCAAATACAATCAATACAAAAATCGCTTTGTTTGGGTTTTACACCTAGAACGGTTGCTTAGAAATCTACATCTTTACCTTCACCTTGTATTGAATAGCATGTTGTTGCACTTTGCACTTCATGTAATATGCAAACCAAATATGGGGCATTGTACATCTCGTTCGTCGTTCGCGCGTCGATATCAAAGGCAGATTGAGTCCAACTTTCTATTTTGGAGTAAAATCGTCTTCAGGAGATGATGAAACAGACAAGTAACAGCAGGGATTCAATACGGAACGAAAGTTTGCATATTTCTTGCAGTTTGACAGAACATATTGACACGTAGCCAGGCTGAATTACTTTTTTAAAATGAGTTTAACGAAGGAACAACTGGAGTCAAAGGTTAAGGCTCTTGAGGCTGAACTGAATGAACTAAAGGGAAGCATTACTCGGGAGAAAATAGCGGAGATGAGCTCAGAAGTCAAAGATAGCAACCCATACAGGTTATATAATATTACGTCATTATTTTCATTAAAACTTTCAGGAATATTTTAACCCAATGATAATTTGTTTTATGAAATATTATATAAGTATGATTTTATTTAATCACCAACAGCCGCCTAATGGCTTTGAAAAGAATGGGAATTGTAGAGAACTATGAAAATATAAGAAATTTTGCCGTCCTCATCGTAGGGATCGGTGGAGTTGGATCTGTTACTGCTGAAATGCTTACTCGTTGCGGAATTGGAAAGGTATTACTACTATTGTTATAAAATTATAATTTTAACTCTTTTTTTGAAGCTGGAGTAAATCTGGGCCAAAATTCCTGTAGTATTAGCTATAACTACAGCAACTTTGAATCTGGGCTGTTCAGTTTAATATTATTATTAAGCAGGCTATTTGCGGTATATCTGTTTAAAATTATGTAAAATTACAGCTTCTGCTTTTCGATTATGACGTTGTGGAGTTGGCCAATATGAATCGTTTATTCTTCCAACCTCACCAGTCCGGTCAGTCTAAAGTAGATGCTGCAGCTGCTACCCTTCAAAAGATTAATCCAGATGTCCAGTTTGAAACGCATAACATGAATATCACAACAGTGGACAACTATGACAAGTTTATTGACCGCATTCTTAATGGGGGCCTTCATGGGAACCGAGTTGATTTGGTCTTGTCTTGTGTGGATAACTTTGAAGCGCGTATTACCATCAACGGCGTCTGTAATACTCACAATGTAAACTGGTTTGAAAGTGGAGTTAGTGAGAATGCAGTTTCAGGGCATATTCAATTTCTTCAACCAGGAATATCTGCCTGTTTCGCCGTAAGTCCACAATTCTATTTAGTTATATTTTGTGTATTTCAAATTCAACTCAACGACTTGTGCATGGAATATTTATGTATATTCGTATCCATATTATTATTTATTTCTTTGTAATTGGTTTATTAGTGTGCTCCCCCACTTGTTGTTGCCACAAAAATAGACGAAAAGACCTTGAAAAAGGAAGGAGTATGTGCTGCAAGTTTGCCGACTACTATGGGAATCGTCGCTGGATTTCTGGTCCAGAATGCTTTGAAGTAAATACTATTCCATCCAATTTAAGTACCTTTTGATATTGCAACTCCTCCCTACAAAATATTGAAATAGTTCACTAAAAATTACTTAAGAGGGACACATACGCATAGCTATGACACAACATACCGTTTTTTGACTATCATATTCAATGTAATTTTTCTTTTTTCCCTAAGTCCCTAAGGATCTGAACTTACTGGACCTACGAAGAGTGTAAATACCCAAAAAATTCACAGGAACTTTTTTAAGAGAAGTCCTGTCGAAAATTTGACATTTTCCATCTTTGTATTGAAGATATAGCGGTTTCAAAGTTACAAACGCTAAAAATGAGTTTTTTGTAATTTTGAAATGGCGATATCTTTAATACAAAGATGGAAAATGTCAAATTTTCGACAGGACTTTTATTTAAAAAGTTCCTGTGAATTTTTTGGGTATTTACACTTCTTCGTAGGTCCAGTAAGTTCAGATCCTTTATCTAAAAATGTCATACAATTTTTTCCCTTGTATCTTTTGTCCAAGATGAACATAGTAATCAAGGTTACCCATAAGTGGTTTTTATCCAGGACTAATTTTATACTTTTTAAGGAGGGAGTGAGCCGATACCTGTCGATGTTTAAGTTCTTTGATTACATATTGTACTCCGTTTTTCACATATTTATCTGTGTATATTTGTTAATTACATTAGGGAATTTATTTGCATGATAATTGTTGGTTGTGATTGTGAATAATGTAACATCATAAGGTTACTTTAGTACAAGTTGTTTTTCGTAGTATATAAGGTTTTCCTTTCTCGCCTGCCTAGACGTTTTAATTTAGCAGTTTTCACTACTAGCCCATAGATTGCCGATTTATCTCCTAATAGTGTAATTCAACACTCTTCTTGACTATCTTGACATTTACTGATGGAAAACGATTGTTGAAGTTGAAACTATGTTCAGTATATATATCGACTAGTATCGACACCTTAGATTTTCATATAAAACAAAATATTAAAACTAGAAGTGAGTTTGATTCTAAGGTGTTGATATGCTGGTAATTAAATCGGCACAAATAAGTCTCCCAAAAACTTTCACACAGAATAACCTTACACTATGAAACACAATTCCTCTAACGCAACTTCGATTTTAATACCATACTTAACGAATCGTGAATTGTTTAGGTACCTGTTAAAGTTTGGAGAAGTCAGTGACTATCTTGGTTATAACGCCCTTGAAGATTTCTTTCCAAAAATGGTTCTGAAGCCAAATGAGAATTGTGACGATAATCAGTGCATCAAAAGACAATCTGACTACAAAGAGTATTTAAAAACCAATCCAATCATTGAAGAGGTAAAAGAAGAAGTTGAAGTTGTTCACGAAGACAACGACTGGGGAATCAGTTTAGTGGACGAATCAGCCCCAGTCCATGAAAATCTAGAAGTCGCCCCTGGCTTGAGAATGGCCTACAGCATTCCAGAAAGAGATCTCCGACCGAGAGACGGAGATGAGAATAATGTGGATGAAAATAGTGAACTGAGCCTGGATGATTTAATGAGCCAATTGAAAACTATTTGATTTTGTTTTTTAAAATTACGCTAATAAATCATTTTTTATTTCTTCAGAATAGTTAAGGCTATTAATGCTAAAATTATTAAAGTTTTGAATGATATTACATCATCCAGTGAATCTATTTCGGAAATTGTCTGGCCGCTTAGGGCTGTAAGGAAATTATATGGCAGTAGTCCTGTAAAACAAGAAATTTGGGGGTTAGTTTAGACAGTTGTTAACGATGAGCTAATTGTTTTAACGATCTGAGCAGTATGACACAAGAGCAATAACCGAATTCCATACTTCGATTTTCTAAATGAACTTACCAATCAAAACCGATGGAAAAAATAGTTTTAATGGAATGTTAACTATTGGACTAGCCATATTGACAAGCCAATTTGGTGTCATCGGAAATATACGCAAACTGATGAGAAACTTGAACATTTGGTCTTCATTTTTGGATACAATTTCCCGAAATTGGGTAATTTTTGCTGGAAAGTAATGTTCAAGTAATGCCTTTCCCATATATTTAGATATCAAGAAACAGATAGAGGCACCTCCCGCTGACAATATTGAAATCAGGATAAATCCGGGGTAAAGCCCAAACAAAGAACCGCTCAGAAGATTCTAAAAAGTACACCACAGAATTAACTGGTGCTAACATAACTTATCGTCAATTTATGGATAAAGCAACCGTTTTTATTATAATATTTTAGTGTTTATTGTGTACCAAAAGTACAGATCCTGGAATAGCAAATGCTTGTTTGTACAAATAGATGGAAGAAAAGAATACAACGGTGTAAATTAGTTGGTTTTCTTTATATTCTTGCAGTATTTTCCTAATCTCCTTAAGTTCCTGGATATCTTTTGGTAGTTTCAGTCTTTCCTATATTCATTTTCAAAAAAAAAAAAATTTTGGCAAATATTTGTGATAATAAGGAAAAAATTTTAATTAATTATTACATATAGTTATTAGCAAAATAATTCAATCTTACATCAGGACCACTTAGCAAATACAGAAAATAAATCCAAAATGTACTGGAAATGAGAAGAATTATCAGTTTTCCGATATTACTATACATTTTTACCGGGCATTTTATCGCTTTATTTAGTTTTACAGTCAACTATATACAACATAAAGTGCAAACTCTGCAAACCCTGCAATGCAAGTGCAAACCATGATTATTCTAAAAATGCTAATAAAGCAGAAAAAGCTTTCCATTCCGTCGTACTATACAAATAGGCAAATGATTGTAATCATTATCCCAAAGTTTATAATACTGTTAGAATCAGCCAACATCAGACCTATGGTTGCCCTGTGGTACGGGGATAAACCTTCTGATTGGCTGAAATTTTTTGAAATCCAGCCTTCTGATTGGCTATTTCTATGACGAAAATTCTATAGATTACCCAAATGGGAACATTTTAGCAAATTTTGAATTGTTGCAAGCTACAATGCAGTCATATCATGAATCATCTATTTTATTGCCTAATAGTTTTCATTTCAAGTAGACCTTCATTCTGGAATATGATATTGAGCAATGAGAATGAGAAATGTATAGATTGAGCTATTTACATGCATGTCTTATGCAGTTATTACACTACAAATATTATGCCATGCATGAACTATGAATCATCTATTTTTATTACCTACCAGTTTCCCTTTCAATGTAGACGTTTATTCTGTAATACGATATTGAGCATGAGCAATGAGAAACAAGTATAAACCGGAAGAACACACATTGTGGATATATAAATATAGTGCATAATCGAACAAGGAATGATGTGATTAATATAAAATTAGTATCGTACAACAAACTCTTCCTACAATGACCTTTAAAATGATAACTCAGCAAGCAAATTACTGATAACTGAAAAATGTGTGAATACTAAATATATCTAAACATTAGACCGTTTCTGGGGATTCCTGACCACCCGATCCTTGTTCCTCAGTAGTATCCAGGCGTCGATAGCCTTTCTTAGACAAGTTTTCCTTCTTAGCTTTGGTAAACTTCTTAATAGCATTTAAACGCTAATGGTAATTAAAAATAGATGATTCATAGTTCATGGCATAAAATTTATAATATAATAACTGCATAAGACGTGCATGTAAATAGCTCAATATATACATTTCTCATTCTCATTGCTCAATATCATATTCTAGAATGAAGGTCTACTTGAAATGAAAACTATTAGGCAATAAAATAGATGATTCATGATATGACTGCATTGTAGCTTGCAACAATTTAAAATTTGCTAAAATGTCCCCATTTGGGTAATCTATAGAATTTTCGTCATAGAAATAGCCAATCAGAAGGCTGGATTTCAAAACATTTCAGCCAATCAGAAGGCTTATCGCCGTACCACAGGGCAACCATAGGTCTGATGTTGGCTGATTCTAACAGTAAATGGTTGAAAATCACTGAGATGGGAACAGGTAAATCACCAACGGAACGGCGCCATGAGAAATTGGGTATAACATCGATCCGTTTGTTTGACTTCATACTGTACTGTCGTACAATATAAATTTCGCGAGTTTATCTTTTGCATTAGCCTAGCCATCCAGCTAGATTTATTCGCACGCAATGCTCTCTCAATGAAGTAACGAGAAGATAATTTAGGTCATTTTGATAACTGCAATCTATATCATAAATAAAGCTTGCTACAATCATTTTACAATATTACTACTTTTTATGCGCACGCTTATTAGTTATTGGTGGAATCGGGCCATTAAAAATGATGGACAATTTTCCGTGCCAAAAATGGGTAACAACAAATCAGGATGAGTATAGGGATCCATCTTGTGTTAAAGTGTTCAGGTAAACAGTTTTTTGTATTTTTATGCTCAAAACAAAAGTAATTCAAAAAAATCTGGAAAAATCCGAAGCGCTATGAAAGTATATTTCGTCCTAAAGGGAAATTACGATTAGAAAATCAAGAAAATTTCCTCATCTCTCGATATGCTTTAATCATCTTTATAGACTGACTTAGTTTGTACAATTGCCGTTTTCTGTTAATTCGAGAGGGATAACATTTTTGCTCCGTTTAATTAATTTTTTAATTTCGGAGTTCGAAGTTAAATACCGGAACCGGAAGTATATTATTCGTGATATAATTTAACATGCATAATCGCTACAAAAATTAATGTGCATGAACGTTTATACAGAGGAATTCAGTCCGACGAGTTGGCTCGCTACGAAGATTGCATGAAGAGAAAAAGTGAAGATGAAGACTCTCTGAGAAATGAAATACGGACAGTTCTTTGTTGCACTGAACAAAATGAAAATCGAGAGCCCGTTATCATTCCAACGGATTCTCATATCGCTTGTACTATATTTCACAACTACCTACCTTACCTGCCTACTTTAAAAATACTTTCCGCTAACTGCAATGGCCATTTATTAAATTATTTTAGCAACGAAACCAAAATGGTGCAGATGTTTGGCTACAGGCGATCCAAATTGTTATGAAGAGGTGCAAGAAGAATTGCAAACTGACTCGGATTGTTACTGCAAAATGTTGTACAAACAAATGGACACTCCAGACTCAAAGGGCGGAGAGGCATCAACTCATTTCATTGACTACAGAGACCCAGCCTATCCGTACATAGCCCAGAAAGTTAAATTTAAAGAAGCGCTGGACTCTCGCAGATTGGCATACAAGGAGAAGGTTGACAGACAAGATGAACAGAAACAACCAAAAATTGTGTTACCCAGTACTTCACATCCTAATTATTCCTATCTGAAACCAACTGACGATTGCCGCAAGGGAATTGTCAAGAAGTATATCTGGACGAGTACTTACAGGGAAATGAATAAGGATGGAGCGGCTCTTCCTCTGGCTGTCAGAGAAACTCCCGAGACTTGTATGTTACTTGGCAGAGGAATTTACATTTTTGAGTACGATAAACACTAAAAAGATCCGTTGCATACTTAATTTAATACTTAATTTAATTCTTAGGCATGGAAAAACCACCTGGGGATCCAGTAAGAACAAATTCAAACATTTGCATATAGCTATAGATCTAGATCTTACTTTTTTTTCATTTCTAGATGAAGGTTTCAAACTTGGCTCCAAAGAGCATTTTTAACCTAGGTAGGTAAAATAAAATATTGTTTGAAGAAATTGATCAAAATTTTTTCTTTAATGATTTTATTTACTTGTACTACGCGGATTTTGAATTTATTTACAGGTGAAGTCTTTGAAAAATGGGATCGCCCACAAGTCCGCACTGTTGCCAACCGCTGCGACCTCATGAGTGTCGACAATGACCTATGTAAGGACAGCTATTTTCAACATCACAGACTCTGCAGAACAAGGTTTTATTTATCATTAGTTCTACTAGTTCTTATTTCTTATTAGTTCTTCTTGGATCTTTTCTTCGATTTTATATTAAAATAGGATTTTAACGTGCATGGACGCGATAGTGTATGATTGCAAATAGGTTTTAAAGCTTTCATGTACATTAACTCATATTTAACTATTTATGATATTTATAACTATTTATGTAAATCATTGTAGTTTTAATTGTTAATAAAATAGTTTATGAGTTAATGTACAGGAAAGCCTTACAAACTTTCTGCATTCATACACTATCGCGTCCAGTGCATATTTTAAATTGTAATTGATAATATAAAATACTAGATTTGCGAGATGCAAGGAGTTTCATGCAAATCCATCTGCGGAAAATATAAAACTGGCAAAAGAGAACAGACTTCGTATGCCTTATGACAAAATGATTCCCGGGTACGGTGGCTATGACATGATTGAGGCACCTCCGGTGTGCAAAATCAAGCGTACATTTGATCGTACGGACCCATATGAAGAGATATCGACGTACCAGACCGATTATGGGTGGAAAATATTTATATAATAATATTATATTCTTTTTTATAATTTGAATTTCAACTAAAATTAATTTTAAAAAAACCTATGATTATTATTATCGGAAATAGTCCACATCCTACTGACGTTTACGAAAACCGAGTGCAGCCGTACACACCTGCCGTATTTGACAAAATGGGAATAGCTATGAATCCGCTGAATACTCTTACAAAAATTCCTTTGCCTTGCGTTCACCGCTTGTCCTCATATCTTGATTAACGTTTGCCATGAAAAACTAATGATCTAAAATAGTTATTTTCATCATACACACACATGATATTTTATCAACTATGACTATTTTAACTTAAGTGATTACTGATTGAATGAGATTTTTATGTACAATAATTGATGTAATATGTAATATTTGCAAAGAACTAAGTCAAGTGTTGAAAGTTTTCTGCATAAAATTATAATATAATAATATAATGTGGGCGCAATCAATGATACCAAAAAAACAAAGCGTTTGTACTCCGTGACTAAATAAAGGTGTTGCCAGCCGGGCGATTTAAATAATCTGTGGATTCATACTCACTGCAGTGCAAATGCAGTCTTTTCAAATGGGTTTTTATGGAATTAATTGTTTTTTCTACTAATTTAATTTATTTGCTTTTAAAATTCCTTTGGTTTTAACTTTTTTTAAAATGTCCGACTTAGATAGTGTTATAAATGTCATTTGGTTCAACCCTACTGATCCTCTAAATACATTCGTGGGTAAGTTTCTCAATAATTCATATTTAATGTTTGAATTTGAATAATTTGATTTTTAACTGTTTATTATAAGGTCAACGGTAATGATTTTTGTAAATGAAAAGGGCAAAACCAAATTACCTTTTTAAATTTAACGACTAATGAATTTGTAGGACTCTTTGTTGGAAATTTTATTTACTGTTTATCCATGGATGCTTTTTAACGTAATTATCGTGCCTTCGTTTTTTACGGTTTCGACGGTCTTTAATTAATTAGTAAAAGATCATAATGAGTATAAAAACATCATAAATCCATCTCATCATATTATTTTAGACAGGGACATCTACTTAGTTTCAAATTTAAGTTGAAATTGAAACATGCATATGATATGTGGCTTTCCGGCTTTCAAATCAAAACGATGCATTAATTTAACTAACGAGGGAATATTTTGAATAATCGTGACAAGATGTACTAGTCTTGCTAAATAATGACTTGTCTAGAGCCAAATGAGTCTATACCCGTTATTGCTTTCCAGCAATAGGGTCTAGTATCGTTGGCTCTACCAAATGCATTCTGTGGAATCCGTGGCAAACAGAGGTGATGGCCGACAATGACAAATTATAGCATTTAGAAAGAGTAGCTTAGGATGGTGATAATAATGTTATATGCTAAAATGTATGTAGTATATCATATCAAACGACTGTTGCAATAAATATTCCCCCTGAGAATGTTTATGAAAGTCACATAAACTTTTAAAATGAAATGCTGTTTTCTGAATTATTATTTATTATAATAACCATGGATAGTTTGGCCGCCTCCTCTCATTTCCACCTCGCCTCATTGTCGGCCACCACCTCTGTTTGCCACAGAATCCGTGGCAAACAGAATGCATTTGGTAGAGCCAACGATACTAGACCCATTTGCTGAGGCAAACGGGTATAGACTCTAGACAAAGTAATGACTGGTCAAGTTGGTGTGACGATAATGTTTTTTATAGTATATTAAGACTCGAAGTATAAAGTTATAGAAAGGGTGAAGTATAGACGCTCCTAAAAATCTTGAATGTATCACTCTTAGGGCAGTATGCATAATGACAGGTTAGAGTAACGTAACCCTTTACCCCGAGTCCAAAATGTGACCCCGGTGGACGACCATGGTCAGTTGCCAATAGTTACTTTGCTATTGCAATACAAAAAAGTTGACCCTAGGTTGTACTAAGGTCAAGTTTTAGACTATTTTGTGACTCCCGGTTAGGAGTAACCTCTGAGACCTAGTACCCATTACTACAGTTGAAAAGTTCCTGTGGTAGAAAAGTTACTGCTACTGCGTTTCTTATGCGTCATATTGTGCGCTACGAATACTGGTTACATTCGGCGGGGATTCAAATATCTACATTCATAAGTTGAAAATAAATAATTGGTTTTTCGCTCAAACATTTTTCGTCAGATTTTAATTTTTCAATTTTGCTACTTAAATACAAAATAGATACCAGAAAAGTATTAACACCTGATTTTACTGATTTGGAAGACCAAATAAAATGCTTAAAGTTCGCCAGCAGAGTGAATATGTTTCAATGTGAGAGCATTGAAAGGCATTGTGACTTTTTCAATTTATATACTGATTTGTTATTTTCAGTTAAACTTAATATATTAGTGGGTCATATATATTAGTAGTCATATATTATCACTTCCGGATCAAGATAAAAAAGAATTTGTTCACTATATAATGCAAAAGTATTATTCCAATCAGATATCCACAATGGAAAATGAAGTTTCGCGCCCTGAATAATAGCAGTCAACCATCATACAAGCGTAAGCCAGTAGCTGTAACTTTCTACAGCCGTAAGTTTTGTTACGTGCGTTTCCATTATTATTTTGCAGCAGTTACGTTTCTATGGCAGTCAGAAAGACAGTAATGGAAACTAGGACTGACTCGCCATTATGCATACTGCCATTAGAGTAGGCATCTACTAACCATTAAGGTCAGGGTATATTTTTTGAGACCCCTTACCTGCCTCAGCCACAAGTGGGGATGTTGCTAGGTAACTAGCAAAAATTCTCATAGAGCGTAAATGCGATCCCGGTTTTATGCGAAATTCGTACTTTTTTTAGGAGACTCCCTAAGGATCTGAGACCATTGGTCCTACACCCATACATTAAATGTAAAAAAGATTGGTCGAAACCTATTCTATACATGATATTAAAAAAATTTCACATTTTTGTCTTCTACTTCAAGGTATCATCGTTAAACCTTATATCTTGAAGTACAAGACAAAAATGTGAAATTGTTTTATATCATGCATAGAATAGGTTTCGACGAATCTTTTTTACATTTAATGTATGGGTGTAGGACCAATGGTCTCAGATCCTTAGGGATTCTCCTAAGAAAAGTTTATGTGTAATTTAAATGGGAACATGATAGTCAGAAATTCTGTCCGTAACTATGAACCCGGACTTAAACAGTTTTTAAATGATTTTTCTTTTCTTGTAAATAATATAGAAATGGGACAATGATTCTTGGAACAAATATTTTTAATTTATAAGATGTATAAGAACTTGATTCTTAAGAACTGAAGATGTTTCCAAAAAACCCTTTACATCTCTATATTAATAACGTCCGTCTCAAATATTACCAATTTATTTATTTACTAGTGAACCCAGCTAAGGGTCAAATCTAGCACTCAAGACAAATTCACCAGGCCACCCAACGCAGTAATAAAAACAATTTCGAAAACATCCCATTAGGTTGTTATGTTAACTTTGTAAATGCAAAGTACATTTAAATTAATACTATTAACTGTAGATCGTAGCATCAAATACAGGGAACAATGAAAGACTATTTTCGAAAAAACTCCCACAAAGTTACCAAAAAGCTTCCTTGTAAAATCGAAATAATAAGATTCCCTCTAGGATTTTGGAAAAACGTACAAACCCCATGAGTCAACTTACGAATAAATATTTTTAAAGAATAAATAGTGGCTCCCAGTACTGTTATTTAATTCTACAAAAAGATATCCCAACTGACACAAAATATTTAAGAGGGTTGTAAGAAGTCAACCCAGCTGCATTAATAAATGTTGAATAAGTATGTCGATACTATAGCAGAACCACTTTGGATTAGAAGTTTTGAAATGCTATTTAATACGCACATTACGATCATTACGAAATGTTCCCTTTCGCTAATCATTTCCATTCGATAATAATAATATGAAACGTGAAACGACTCATTTCGTTGGTTTAGAGGAATTGTGCTTGCGCATTTTGCTTTTTTGCTTTTAAGGAGCCTGCATATATTACGTGTGCAGTTGATGGGAGGAGGAGATACCCAAAAGTGTTGCAGTCAGCACTTGCGTTACACATCGAGGGGGGGAGGATTTGCGTTACGTAATATATGCAGGTTCCCTAGATTCTCCCTACCACACGTACATATATATATATATAGACAGGTAAATTTATTGAAGTCTGCGATTATATATAGAGATGCATCTATCTACGTATGGGTCTGTAGGTTTGGTAGTGTTAGCCAAAATGCGCACGCGCGTGAATGCATTGATTTATTACATGAAACAATGAACTACACTCTAGGTCTAGGTTAACATTGGCATATTTCGAAATTAAACCAAAAAATGTTGACACGGAAATCTTTTGAAATTCAATAGCAGTAGGTGGTCTAGTAGTTTACATACAGGGTGTCCGCAAAATATGTACTACTTATACTTCAGATTTCTGAAAAGTTGTAGATGTTTCACTGACACCCTGATGTATAATGATAAAATTTATTTACATTTTCTGTTAGAAAATCGCAATTTTGTCTATTACGGTTTTTCGGTAATGTGAGTGATTATAATATAGTGAAACGTAAGTCAGTACCCGATACGCATGTTCTGCGAAAACTGAAAGCCACCAGCCATGAAGTTCCCTCTCCAGTGAAAAAACGCCTCAAAAGATAAATATTAATTAATTGGGAAAATGGGAAATATTTATTAACATTTTCCCCTAAACAAGCAGTTTAAATTTTTGGATGTATCATTATCATGATACACTAGTCCTAGGCCCCAGTATGTACTATATTGCAGTACCGTATTTAGAAGTCGACTTCGGAGGGGACAATAGATATTAGGCATAATCGCGCGAAGCGCGAAAAGTTTTGGCTTATTTTGTCTAAAATGAGTCAAAAATAGCCTAAAAATGACATAAAATCACGCGAAGCGCGCAATTTTTTGGTATTTTGAGAAAAAATTTTCTTTTTTCTTGGGTTTCGAGGGGGCATTTGCCCCCAATGCCCCCCCCTCAATACAGCCTTGTACTATTGCTAAATTTCAAAATGATAAAAAGGCATATTAACTTAGTTTCTAAATAAACCGTTGCAAAACGGGGTATAACAGCAGAGGAGTTTCACGTTCCAAAGTATCACCAATTGAAATTTATTTGAGTAGTTTAGGTATAACCGTTCCAAAGTTATCGCCAATTGAAATTTTCAACCCTTTCCCCCAATCAGGGGATGTGACCGATCCTGCTCATATACAAACTCAGACCTACATTTTACCTCAATATTGTGCTCTGAAAATTTGAGCAGTTTAGGTATAACCGTTCCAAAGTTATCGCCAATTGAAATTTTCAACCCTTTCCCCCCGTCAGGGGATGTGACCGATCCTGCTCATATACGAACTCAGACCTACATTTTACCTTAATGATGTATCCTGAAAATTTGAATTGTCTAACTTAAACCGTTCGAAAGTTATTGCGGATAAGGACGGACGGACAGACAGACAGACAGAAAGTGTAAACGCATACATCGGAGTAAACTCCTCTGAATAAAATCAGCAAATAATGTATTTAACAATTAAATGAGATGCCCTTAGAAAATTATGCCCTTGAATATAATTTTCATGATTGTATTGTATTGTTTTTTATGTTTTTACTAGGCTCCCAGTACTAATACTGAATTTCAAAATGATTAGGTAGGCATCTTAACAATGTTTAATTTTCGAAATAAGCTAATGTTCACTCATATTGGTCTTCCTTGTTTTATGAAATTGGGGAGTGTGCATTGCAACAAAAAGCATGGCATATATTAGATACCTACTACATACGTATAAACAGCTTTATTATATAGAATAGAAAATACGAATGTGGATATATGTGGAAAGTGTTTGATTATAGTTATGTAATGATTATGACCAAGATTCCTCTAATGGTAACAGGTTAGTCGAAGCGGTAGTTGGCAAGTTAAAAATTCACTTTTATCATATCTAAATTCCCCTGCCTGGAACACCATGGTAATAAGTCAGGTCCTATTATCCTATCCAAGCAGTGGAGGACAAATTATAGGATTTGTCCTCCAGAGGTGAAAAAAGTGAATTTTTAACTTGCCAACTCCCGCTTCGTCTAACCTCTTAAGGGGGTCTCTATAGAAACCTTGGATTATGACCTACTTTTTCAATGGACTTGGGTTTTAATTCTCGGAGTCCGATTATAAAATAACTAAAAATAACGTTTCATATTTAGAAATCTGGTATCACATATTTCTTTGGGCATTCTTCTCGTCGATATTGATTCACACGATAGCTGCTCTAATAGCTTTCGCCACTCTTAGAAAGCATCGAGTTGGCAGGTAATCACTATAAAATTTTTGAAAAGTATCTTTTGCTTAATTATGAATTATTTTGATAGTAATGATAAATTTTGTATGGTCAGATTTTCTCCACTGTTGATAATAATACTGGGAGTTTTAACACCTTCTACCTCGGGGAGTGTAACTTCAGCAGTGATATCATTTGTGTACCGAGCCAGTCAACTGCAAATGCCTCCCTTTTACGCTTTTGTCTACGGAGTTGGACAGACGCTCATGGCAGCAGCATTTTCGTTTACTAGAATTTTAGCTACACTATAAAATAAATTCCTCGGCATTTCATGTCGTAAAATTGACGATGTATCGCAATAATAATAATATGTTAGATGTTCCTACTTCCAACTAATTGTAACTGTGTAATATCATATCTATAGATTTAAAATTAATATAATGATGTTGATACTTGTAATTTGTATGTGATATGTGTAAATTAGTTTTCTATCAGTTTGTAAGAGTTATATGTACGTATATGGGTTACAGCATAGTACAGTACATGTTTTGATAGAGTTGGTCTGTAACGAAATAGCTGTACATGTCGTATTTATTGATCATTCGTTGTGTATCTGTGCTGTTTTGTGGTGGGTGAGGAGAGGAAGAGTGTGTTTGGAAGTTGAAAGACAAATTCCCGGATCTTCGGAGAGATTCCCGAAAACATGCGCATATTGGGGTGTGTTGCATGCGCATCAATGTATTTTTACACACCCAATGATCCCAGTTAAACAATGAAACTCATACTAATACTGTGCTACTTAACTGCAGTCACATCAACAGATTTAATTTACGATGAATACTCATTGGCCAAGCTGTCAGAGTTTTTAGTTTTTTCGTTCCGTCTGCGAGGAGAAAGCGTGTGTAAATTTTTTGGGAAATTGTTTGACGAGTGTGAGTACGGAAGTCAATTCTCTGATCAGTCAGACGGGCTCAGCTCCGATGGAGGCTACTATACCGTTGATCTAGCTGGGTGAGTTATATTCTTCTGCCCCACTTTCCTATAACCTGTCGTCGCTGCGTAGAATCCCTATCCCATTAATATAATTTATTGCCAATAAGTATCATGTTGACAATATTTTGTCAACCTAGTCACTTTTACTCTTCCTCATCTGTACATGACTAGAGTCCATTTTGTAATTGTAAAAGTTTTCCTGTTGTTGCAATAAAATGTATTTTCGTTAAGAATTCGGATGTTTTGATTTATTATATCTTACCGTATAGCAATGAAAAGCTCCGGGTGAAAATCCATCTAGACCCGTGTGCAATAACTAAAACTAAAGAAAGAACTTTTGGACATGAGTGTGACTTGACATCGACCAGGGTCCGTTTTCCTTCTTCATTTCACTTTTCTATACTTTCTTTTCTTAATTCTGTACTGACTTGATTTTATGCTGTGTATGCAGTGCACTCACAGGAACGATAGTTACGAATGTAAATGCTTAGAAGGGTACATCCGCTTAGATGAAAAGAAACCACAACAATGCACCAGGTCAGACTGGCTCACCAGAGATATCATCTTGGCAGTTCAGGTCACTTGTATTGTGGCCGCCTCCGCAGTCGCCATCACTATTTTCACCACGCGAAAAACCAAAGTATTCAAATCTATTTTATTATTTTACTCCTCCACGCCAATTACGACAATTGTTGACAATGAATGTTTAGGTGATGAGCAGCAGCATGTGGCCGGTGAGCGAGTTGGTCGTTGCAGGTGCTATTGTACTCTACCTGACAATTGTACTGAGGGCCGTTGACAAACCCCCCAATTCCATTTGCATCGTCGAACCTTGGCTCAGAGAAATTGGCTTTTCTCTTTGTTATGGTGCTGTCGTCCTAAAGATCTACAGGTTTTCACATTTTCATTCCACTTTTCACTATACTTTGCTCCGCTTGTCTGACCTTCTCCTTTTCCTCCGATAATTCGATTTTCTCTTGATTTCACTGGAATTTCCCTTGTTTTTCCCTTCATCTCTTATTTACTGCGCCCCCTTGATTTTTCTTAGTCTGACTTTCTCTTTCATTTACTCTAACTTTGCGTTTACCTAAATGATTGATTTACCTAAATTTAATCCCCCTCAATCTGAATTCAACGATATTCGTTTTAGTTTTCTTATTACCTATATTTCTTCATGTTTCACCAGAATGTTTCTTGTGTTCACCTTACTTTTACCTGTTTTTTTGCATTCATCATTTTCCAGCGTCTTTGTGGCTCTTTTTGGTTTATTGGACTTTAACCTGACTTTCTCTTGGGCTCATCTATAATTTTGTCTTATAGGTCTCTGGTCGAATTTCGAACAAGAAAAGCCCATCGTTGGGTGGTTCGTGAAAAGGACATTTTGCGCTACCTGACAACAATCGTTGCCGTCGTTGTTTTCTATATGACAGGTATATAAAATATAGTCTACTCTATTTTAAATAGCATCAATTGAAGAGGTGAAGGTGAGGACATAATGAATTGTAATTTATGTTAGCATGGACGGTCACGAATTCCATTCACATTCCTCAAAATCTTCCGTTTTGTCCAATCACTTACTGGCATCGCGTCACCGAAGTTGGTAAGTGATGTATCTGTTTTTGTATATAAGGGAAATGAAGTTGACGGCTGGAGTCAAAAGACAGAGGAGTCAAAATGAAGTCAAGAGTGGTTTGCTAATGTAAATGTTTGCACAGGAGAGCTACTGTTTCTGTTTGTTGGACTGCACATGACATACCATCTTCGTACAGCTCAGTCCGCGTTCCGAGAAAGACAGTTTTACACAGTCGTCCTGGTTCTGGAGGTAACTATTCACTCAATTTCGCTTTCTCTGTCTCCTTTCCCATCTCTCCTACTATATATCTATCACATTAAAGGTTGATGTAGTGTTTATCTTGTATTGAGTGAGTGTGGCCGGGATGTATGTGAATAATTGATATCATGATGGATCTTTGTAGACGGTGACATCGATTGCAACGATCGTGTTGAGAGAAACACGACAGTACACCATGGAGGACGAATCTCTCTTTCTGCTATTGCTCTACTTTTCTCGATGTCAACTGGCCACCACTGTCAGTCTCTTTGTCATCTTCGTTCCAAAGGTTCCCCACCTACACTTTGTTCCTAATACTTTAATTATGCCAGAGCTGATTAAGTGGAATTTCGGTTTGTTTATGGGTACCCAAATTATTTTAAAATTTCGACTGTATTTTGATTGCCAGGTATCGTATAACATAATATTATGTATTTAAGTACTGTTGATACGAAAATATAATTGAATGCCCACTCAATCAATTTTCGATCGGACGGTTATAGGTATAGTACACTATGATTGATTCTCCTATTGAATTTAGAAAGTGGAGCATAAAGAAATGCATTGTTTACGTTTACTCTAATGTGCCGGGTTTCTTTATACGTTGTTGTTTGCAGTTCATGATCAATTGATCAATAATAAAACATTTTTGATAGTTTTGTATTACTAATATAATATCGTTTTGCTGGTAGGGTCTTTGACCACAAGATACTTTTAACGGATATAAATTACCAACATTAGCATTTTATCTGTTTTAGTATGCGGAATAATTGGATGTACTTAGCAAGTTAATACTTGGTTCAATTGCCCAAGAAAATGAAAGTTTAGTATAAAAAGGGAAAGTTTTCTCTATCTATGTGGAGTATGCGTGTGTATTGTAGTATAAGTAAGTACCTAGGTAAATAGCTGTAATTGGATTCTATCCTCTGTCCATTGCCATATGCTTTCTCTTAGCCCAGATAAACAAGATACTCAACTTTCACTACCACTTTCCCTCAATGTAATATAGTTTACTCACGTGCTAACTATGCCCTAAATCGACTGAGCGTGGCTAGTAACATTCCTTTTGCTACTCGTAATACGGAATGTCACTGTTCTTTCTACTGAGTACTTAATTATGTATATCGATTCTCTTCGTTGTACAGTATTTAGAATACATAAATAAGTTTAGCTATATAGTAAATCTTAGTTTATTTTAAAAAATAGCGTCGATTACGCTAATGAAAGAAATTAAAAAACTATGGCTAATTTTATTTTTGCATATTAGTTCTACTACATCCATGAGGAGAAGAAAAAGAGGGGGATTCGCCGAGGTGAGGGAGGAACGACGCGAATCGTTAAAGCTCTGGATGCCATTAATGGAGATTTGGACTTGGCCGAAGTCAACATTTCAGAAATGGATCCACAGGACATCCGGGTACGATTTGTTTTTCAGTTGTATTGCTATAGCTTGACAATATAATTTGGAGTGGATTGTATATTAGATGGAGCTTAAGAGAGTGTACACACAACTGGAGCTGTTAAGGAACAAGACAATGAGGAAGGACAATCCTCACATCTCAAAGCGCCGTGGAGGACGGAAACCGACTCACCGCAGATTCTCTCTCCAGGTTTGTTTCTAATTTAGTAATTAGAGGTTGCTGAGTAGTTCAGTCGGATCTAACATATGCCTTTCATTTGCAGAAGAAAGGAAGTAGGGACAAAGCACTCAATAACCGTCGCAACCGCTCGTTCCGGTAAGTAGCACATTTCCTGGACTAAATCTAATTATCTCCCTTCCTACTTAGTTTAATTTAAACTGTGTCGAGTTTTATATACCTACTCTACTATAAAATATTATCATGGTTAGATATCACGGCGAAGACATCGAGGACTCTGTTTGTAGCATCGAAGGTAAGTGAATGTGATTTGAATAGCATTTTAGTGGCCAATAGAAAAGCTGTTGTTGTATTAAGCATTATTCCATTTGATGTTTTAGGTCCCTCGACGTATTCAGAAGCAGGACGCTAAAATAATAAACTATGTACCGCCAAAGTAATTAATTGACTAACTAATTAACCCGCCAAATAGACAACCCAATAATTTTGCTTATTATTTTCAATGTTTTTAATGAGCTTATTTGTTAGCATCGTCCATTTGTATTGTAGCTGGGACCAACATCAATGCTGCGTTTTCATAATAAACATTCGACGAGATAGTTTCAACATTTCACAGTCCTCTCGCTCGTTATTCATTTCTATTTTCAGGCATTGCACTCAAATTTAAAGAGATTTCAGCGTTCTGCTTTTCTGACGCTAAACAAATCAAAGGCATGATTATTAATGTTAGTTTAATAATAATACTATGAAAGAATCGCTACTATAATCTAAATAGAAAAGGGAGGATTGTCAAATGTGTATACGTAAACAGACAACGTCTTCTGATATAATATTCTCTAATAAATAATGCATCTTGGTGTACTAGCTGATGTTAGAAAACAATGATTACTCAATCATAGAAATAAAAAAAAATATTTGTAAAACTCCTTTATTGAATGCCAAATTTCTTTCTCGCGACTCCAATTTCAAACCAACGGATTTACATATACAAATTATTAAATGGGGAAATAAAGAATTGTTACAACTTTTTCGCTTCAATCAATCCGAAATCACGGATCCCATCCTTATCAACAATTTTTACTTTGAATGTAGGTAGGTTTACAACAAGACGCCGGGAAATTTCAGCGACGCATTTTTCCATAAGATTGTACCCTTGTGCGGGTGTTAGATCTGTGAAATAAATAAAGCATGATGTTAGTGATTTTTAATTAGTTTGAGAAATTCGTTGAGTTACAGTATTAGTAGCAGTACTTAACTCAGTCAGTATTAGATTGTGTGAAGTGAGAATTTTAAAGTTTAATTTGAGCAAAATTATTAATTTTGACCAAAATATTAATAATAATTTAAATGAAGGAAAAAAAATGAATTTTAAGCCATGTTAATTTAACTCACATTGAATGCATTATAAGGTCATTTGCATGAACTTGTGTGCACAATGGGAATTGGAAGTAATAATTAAATATAAAATATTTATTCTGGCTACGGGTCTGTTCGGCGATACGTTCAAGCAAACATATTTATGAATCACTTAATTGTTAATTACAAATAGTTACGCATGGGTAAATGTAACAAATGCCTACGATTATAAATAGTGCTAATTTGCCATTAGTTAGCCCAAACTAAAATAGAACAATTGCAACTGCTCATCCTGATAGGTGACAGGGTGACATTTCATTGACTACATCTGATAATTATTTTCCTTCATAATATTTCCTATATCATTATCTAAGTATTTGCTTTCCTTTTCCTATTTAATTTAAACATTATTGTATTTTAGTTTTATTTTTAGAGTTTATAGAATACACTAGGCCATCAGTACTACTGTTGAATTTCAAATAATTTACGAAATATTTCAACATTTTGGTTCAGTTTCGAAACATGCTAACTAACCTAGAATAGAGCTATTGTGAGATGATTTTAGAGAAAGTGGACACGAGAATTTTGCTTTTAGGTTAGGGTCTTCATAAGATTTTGTTGCTGTATCCCAGATTGTGGTTATAATATAATTTTATGAGTAGTATAGATGCATATAGTGGTTAGACATAGTGACTTTACTATAATGACCTCGTTCTGATTACTAATGATATTTTATGAATCTATAAATGCACTAAGCGTTGCAAGCAACTGTAATGCAACTACTGAAATAGTGTCCTTTACACAATAATAATGAAAAATTGGCAGAAGAGAGATTTCTAGAGAAAAATACGACTAACTCATACTTTCCCACCTAGGTATGCTGTAATGTACGGAGACCCCCCCTGGCCGACGAAGTCGGCCAGAGACCCCCCTTGGCCTAAGAAGTATTGAGACCCCCCCCTGGCCGACGAAGTCGGCCAGGGGACCTTAAACTCACAAAAAAGAGAAGACCTACCCCTCCTGGCCGACTTCAAATTAAATATGAATAACAAAATTTAAATGATACGATGAAAATGCAGCATTAATTTTTAATGTTTTGAACCATTTTATTATTACTGTTTTAATATCAGCGGGACGTGCTGGATTCAAGGACGTATAGAGGGATGGGCTTTCGAAATCCATGAAAAAGAGAATCTTTTCTCAAGAAAATGGCAAAAAATGTCGCGACCCGCGCGATTATTTGCCATTTTAGGCCATTTTAGACTCATTTCCGTTAAAAAATGCCAAATTTTTTTCGCGCTCCGCGCGATTAATTGCCATTTTTAGGCCATTTCAGACTCATTTCCGGCAAAAAATGCCAAAATTTTTCGCGCTCCGCGCGATTATTTGCTATTTTAGGCCATTCTAAAAAATGCCAAAATTGTTACGCGCTCGGCGCGATTATTTGCCATTTTTAGGCCATTTTAGACTCATTTCCGTCAAAAAATGCCAAAATTTTTTCGCGCTACGCGCGAGTATATAGCCTTTAAATATCTATTGAAAATCTTAGCCCTCTCCAAAACTCAATTCTGTATACGTGCTTGGCTGGATTTTGTGCATATATGATGAAATGGGTCCAAAAATCTCTGTGAGGCTCGTTTATACCTAATTTTTAGGAACGGTGCAAATACTTCAAACAAAATATTGACATTTAAGGCAGCGTTTGTTTATCACTGATAAAAAATTTTATGGTCGTTTTCCTATACTGCTGCGCCCCCTTTTCAAAAAAATTTAGCGCCCCTTACGGGGCGCGCCCCACCTACACCCCCCAGAAAAAGTACAAGATTCATCCATTATACCCCCCTTGGCAGTGTACCCAGTGGGAAAGTATGGACTAACTCCATTTGATTTAATTGCCAATAAAGTATCAAAGGCAATTACCTTCTTTATAGTAAGCATCCATAGTTCCCAGTGTGAAGTATCCTCCGTACCCGTGAGCACAGTAAGGGAGAGAGGCACAGGATGCCAAATAGTCGATCAAAAACAACTCTGCCTTCTTCTCCACATCGTCAAACCCGGCGAGCAGCAAATTGCAATTGTACGGGGACTGAAAATTACACAACTCAATTAATAAAAGGCCTTCCTGTTTTAAGGTTTAAAAATATTCCTATATTTATCAATTATTACTCGACTTCTGAGGTAGTCGGCCAAGTTTTTCCTAGTGTAAAAAGCAGCGGCTTTTGGACTCAGTTCATATTCATTCTTCATCTTGTACAGTTGAATGTTCTTTTGGATGTACTCAGCAAATTGAGTAGTATCGCCTGCTTCTCCTGTCACGGCCATTAATAACTTGTCACTCATTGCATGGAATTTGTCTTCGTCTGCAAAATAAAAATTGAAATATTTATTAATAAAAATGAGGAGAAACTATTTATACAATAAAGAGAAAGAAGATGTGTTTAATTATTTTAATGCGATAATTTAGAAATTGGCCCATCCGGGCTAAATCCATTATTTTATTATTTACCGTGTTTCATGACGACAATGGACCGGGCATCGATTGTATCAGCAGCCACAAGAGCGAAATCATTAAATCGCATTCCAATCAAACACTCCATGATCGATTACAAATTAATTAGTTTTAATATTGTCCGGAAAAAATTAAACTACAATTCAAAACCTTCCAAGTGTCAAAGTTATTTCACTTAGGTTTTCAAGTTTCAAGTTCGTTTAGACTTGGCAGAAGAAAATGCACAATCATGAATTGCCGAGATATGAAACGTCCCAGAACTCGGGGCGCAGATTTTAGCGATGGGCAAAGAGAAGTATACCTTTTGTTTCGCTCTCTGTTTCTAAGCTATTAGCTAGTTCTATAGTCTTTTGAACGTATTTTCCATCATATTCCCATTTTTTACCACTGCTACTGATTTTAAATTTTTTAATAATGTTACTTTTTATGTAAAAATTGTCTCGCCTACAAATTATAATTCATTTTTACTTCCGTTGCGTAAGCGTTGCATCTGCAGTTAATTAAAGTTTCGACTTGAAATTTCCCATTTCCCACCGGGAAATATGTGTATGAAAATATAGCGAGAAATAAAATACCCAGATCGGAAATGGGAATGATTGGGAGAATCTATCTATCTGATGATCCCACGCAACTTTGGCCTAGAGTAACATTTTTGAATTCTGTCCTCGGATTATGAAAGCAGAGGTCAAAGAGAGAAACGAATTTTTAAATTTCTGACATTTATGACTATATTTTAAAAAATAGTATCGGTCATCGGCACTAAAATTGCCTGCCCGTGCAATCCTCTACACAGTCTAGTAAGTGCATAGGGCATAGGCATAGTTGGGGCACTTTGAGATTTTCTGTACACCCTTCTTCTGTAAGCTATAGCTGTAATTCATGATAAAAATATGATAAATAATGCAAGTGTTTCCATTCCAAGTTCTGGTCTGTATGGCTTTGGTTATGTAAATACGAATGGGAAGCAAATTAACTCTCAAGTCTCGTGTGTATCTCAATAAACACAACGAGGAGTTTTTTAATGAGGATATTATGTCACATGAGGTAGAAAATGAGTAAACAAGAAAGTTTCGTGTTATTTGCTTTTATTATGATGATTATACGGATTACTTATTACACACACACAAACTAACGACGTAAGAGGAATGTATGTATATAGGAGATTGAAAGGGAAGCCCTATTATTAAAGACTAAAATTGAGCCACAATATTATGCATAGAAAATTCTTACAAGTCTACCAAAAAGAATCCTAAAGGATGAGCATATTTGGGGTTTAATAACGTCACGTCATGTCCACACGCACGGTCACTTACAACAACAGTTAGTACAACCCAAGCACCCGTCCACGCACTTCTTATGAGTAGATTGTTATTACTTCACGACCTCCGCCTCGCACCATTAACACTTTGTCCAGTCCTTCCGTTAATACTTCCAGAAACTCCATGTCTATGAAAATATAAAATTACAATTCGAATTATTTTCTATTTTTTGGTTTTAAATGACAAGATTGAGTGGAAAAAGGGGGCTGGTACTTACAGTTGGCTTCGTACTCAGGGGCAGTAGACCGTGGAGGGGATGGCAAGTTAATTATGACCAATTTGGCGTCATGAGATTTCGTAACAATTACTTCGTTCAACTTGACTGCTGTGTGCATCCGTCGCACGTTGTCTTGATCACTGAGCGTTTAAAAGAGAAAACCAGAAATGACAAGCCAATTCGCCGTGTAACTTTTGTAATGGAATTATTGTAATTCAATTTACGGTTTTATGTCGAGTAATTTTTTCATTCCGTCTTGTTTTTTGTCGGGAGTGGAAGAAGCTGAGAGAGACTTTTCCTTATTGCCACCATCATTACTTGAAAACGATTCTTCTTCTTCGCTACCTTCCACATCCACTATTAGAAAGTCAAAAAGGTAAAAGTAATTCAAATGATTAAAGGTTGGTTCAAACCCAAAATTGGGGTAAAAAGGGCAAAAGGATAAAAAGATACTACAGAACGAGAAAATTACCATTTGTATTACCATTCTCGCCGCTTTCATCTTCAACTTTAAAGCGGACTTTGGCAGGTGGCCTCATGACTTCAACGTGATGACTGTCAACAATAGCTTGTACCTATTCACCATTCACATTTTATTAGAATTGTTGTATTCCATAACTTTTATTAAAGCAATTTGCAATAAATGTGACTGTGCTGGAAAGAAAACCAGAAAAAAATAAAACTGCAACTACAACCGAACGAATAGAAAAGAGAAAGGAAAGCAAAAGACCAGCGGAAGTTTTTCTTCGACGTTCCCTTCAGTTTCAACCAAGGCTTCGACCTTATTAAGAGAGAAAATCCATTAGACCATACAAGCAGAAGATTACTCGGACCAATTAGTAATTTGAGATAATTGTAAAACAAATAAAAAAAAGAATAAATGCCTGCGCTAGAAATTGGTGAGTTACCATTGACCGCCGTCGTTTTTTATTCAGGTTGAGCTCTTTCAGCATTTGGTTACGTTGTTCCATCAACAACGTTCTCTCGTAAGTGTACGCCGAAATGTCACTATTCATCTGTTTACCATCAAAGTCAAATTCTTTAGAGTATTCTCAAACCAAATGACAATCAAGAACAGCGAGGCTAACCATTTCGACGACTTCGACTTCTGCATCGATACGGAGAGCGTAGAGGAAACTTTTTAGGTCTTTTTTCATTTGAATCGAATTGTCTTCCATTTGGGCAACAGTGAAAATGCGCATTTTGCAACTTTTCCAAGTCCTGTGTTGTTTCAAGAGGAAGGGCAGGAGCATCAAGAGTCCGCCGTCGTGAACTATCCACCTGCAGTCATACAAAAGTAATAAATAACAAATAATTGACAGAGACAAGACTTGTGGATTAAATTCCACTTGCCAGATGTCAATATTGCCAGAGACTCGATCCATCGAGTCGGGAAAGAACTGCGTGCCTTTGGGAACCAGGAGTGCCATTTTTGCCGCAGCAACAGAGCGAAGAGCTCGGAGGAAAGTCCTTTCATCCGCCTTCTGTCTCCATCCACTGGGCCACCCCAGCATGACTGTGTTTGGTTTGAGGCCGCCGAGGCCAGAAGTTTGAATTCTACGAGTAATTAACATTTCCTTACAATTGTTAAACACAAATCTCAGAGAATCATTGAGCATGTTGACAACTTACAAGGAATTGATGCCAACGGATGTCTCTGGACAAACAAGAACGTCACAAAAGCCTTTGACTTTCTCTTCGTCAATTAACTTTCTGATGGCCATTTTGGCAGCTGAGGCTTCGCTGACTTTTTTCTGGTATTCGCCCTCGATGACTGAGACGCCTATCGTCAATCCTTTTCCAGCTTTTAGTTGGTTGGCAAGTGAGAAGAGTTTTTTGTGTTTCGGAGTCAGGTCTTCGTTCAATTTGACCAAAATCAAAATCTGCGGTCGCCAGTTTTTAGTGTGAGGAGGTCCTTCTTCCAAACGCAGCAAGGAGAAACGTGCAGCTGACAAAGCCAACCCGCGGATCCCGTCTCCCCACTCTTTCTCCGCCCTATATGCACATTTTCCATTACACAAGTCTATAAATAAATGACGCTCTCCTATAAATAAATAAGTAGCTATATGCAATATATTTTCCAGTTGAGTAAAAGCTCACCCTCTGTATTCGATATATTTGTAGATGATGCAGGCCAATCCCATGGCGATGAGAGCAAAGTACCATGAGGTCATGAACATGACGGTAATGCAAAGAGTGACGCCAATGAAGCTGAGTATCCAGTGGTAGTACTTGAAACGAGGTCGCCAGTTAGGAGTTCTTAGGAGAGTCTGCACAGCACACGCCAAGTTCACGAAGCCATAACACATGAGGAAGAACATTGACAAGAGCGGAGCCAAGTAGTCGACATTCCCGAGAAGGACGCCACACTCACAGATGCCTATTTGAATTCCGTTTAATCAGACAGACCACCGCAAAGTGAAAGATAAAAGTGAATGGGGCTGTCGAGTAAATAATAAATGCGGGACACTTACAGAGAGTGAGTATCAGTGCCCGGGTGGGTTCGCCTCGCGACGAAGACACGCAAAACGGCTGTAGAATGGGGACAATGCCGTCTCTGGCAATTGCTTGGAGAAGTCTAGGGGCTCCAGTCAAACTCTGAATTCCAGCTCCACAAGTCGCGAGGAGTGATCCAATGAGAATTACCCACTCGTTAGGCCAGGCGATGTTTGCCACCACCAAACGTCCTCCGATACTCATCCCAAATCTAAATCAATGAATAAATAATACATCATTAACAGTCCAAGGATGACCTTTGCCATTACGTCCCAGCAGTACTGATTTGTTAGGAGTTCGTACTTATCTCTTAGAAGTAGGCCATCGACCGTGCCACCGAAAAGGAGAACACAAGACAAGTACACAATTGAAGTCGTCAGGATGGCGCAGATCGTTCCCACGGGTATCGACTTTTGGGCGTCTGCCAAATCTCCCGATCGGTTCGAACCCGCCATTATTCCTATCACATCCCACAAATACTTGACTAACTCAATTACTCCCTAATACTTTTATGTTTCTATTATAGATAGACACACACATTAGAACTCTCAAGTCCCGAAAATCACTTTTCTCTTTTTATACCTGTGACGGACGGGAAGAAAATGCCGACGAGGACAGTGAAAGAAGTGGTAATATCAACGATAACTTGGTTGTAGTAATTCTTTGTGTTTGTCCCATTCAAAAAGGTTGTCGTTGATGGCGTCACGTCTTCGGCTGAAAACGACGTAGATATTATTTGGTCCTGTCAAGCCACAAAGCATTCATTCATTCATTACTAGACGACTCTCCCATTAATCTTGCAGGCAGTTTAATTACGAGGATTAATAATTAGACTTATTACAAGTTCCATGAAGGAGGACCACAGGTTAGTAAAGAAAACCCCGGAGGACAGTCCTTTGATTCCCTGAACAATGGAGGTGTTGTGCTTGGTGAAGTATTCATCACAGATGACTCCGTCGAAATCGTTACTTTGTCGACAAAACTGTTTGTGGAGATCCGAACCAGGCTCTTTTGTACAATTACCACTCCCTTCCATCTGCAGCAAACGACTCCCCAACTTGCACATCCTGCATTACATCAAACATTATCATTTCCTCAATCCTCATCCGCAGAAAAGTTTGTACTACTAACGGGAGTGAGTCGTTGCCGTTGAAGTTGACAAAGACACCAATGTAGACGGCGATAATGGAGCCGATGACACAAGCCAACGCGATTCCGGCAAACTTGTTGACGAACTTGACGCCCACGTAGACAATGAGTCCCATGATCACCAACAGAACGCTGCCGTACACGCGGTAATTGTTGTACATGTTCTCCGGGATTGTCGTATCACCAAAAATACTCATACTAGGGGCGATGTACGTCTGAAACAAAAACATCTTTATTTACTTAACGAACCTCACTCTCGTTAGCAATTTCTCTGACAAAGTCAAGTCAATAAATACTTGAATTACTATCTCCACATCTGGATGGATCATCATACGTAACTACAAGAACTTATGAAAAATTGGGAATTATCCAAATCATTTTTGGGTCAGTTCTGATTTACTATTTTTAGGGATTGAAAGCGTGTGGAGAGCATCTGGTCGTGTGAGTGATAAATAAATAAACAATTTAAGCGACTCACGATGAGTATTTCGACAGCTCCTACGATGTACATAGCAGCTGCCAGTGTAGTCCCGATATAGAATAGTAAGCCAACAGCACCTCCAAATTCGGGGCCGAGCGATCTACTAATCATAAAGTATGACCCCCCGGCCGGTACCACCCCGTTCGTTGCGATTGCACTCATTGAGATCGCCGTCAGCATCGTCTGTGCCACAACACCAAAACAAATCCATTAAAATGTCGCATAATGGCCAACTAATTAGTCGACAACACTTACGATGCAGCAACACATGAGGACGATAAGGAAGCCGCAAACGATTCCAGCCGTTCCGACGACCCAAGTCAACCGAATGAAAAGAATGACTCCAAAGATGTTTTGGATGCAGGGGAGGTAGACACCGACCAGCGTCCCCATATTCGCAGATACCGTAGGCTTTGCATCTGGATCTGATGACAACGGAATTGTATTCGCATAGTTTGCTAGAGAGTGGAGTACATTGGGCAGTAGCTCGTTCCCTTCTTCCTACACGTCCATAGTAATCACTCAATTACCACATGCAAATAATATTATACTCAATCTCCCATCAAAAACACATTTACATCTCTCTTCTCTATTAATCCTCGACTTACGACGAATTGCTATTCTGTCTTTTCTCAACCGTGTCACTCAAACGATCCTATCTTCCGGTCTACTTAAACAACTTACTACTTGTACTTAAGCGACGCATTTATCGATCTAGATGTGTTTACTTAACAAAATCGTCTACTTACTACCAGACAGCACACTCGGCACGTCGTCTTCGTTCCACATTTCACAATTCTAGTTTACACAATCTTCACTCTGACTTTGACGTATTTCTAGTTATTAGCATCGTTTCTTTCTACTATACACTTTCTGATTTAAGTTTTTCAATTCCTCATTCATGCCATTAGCTCAATCCTAAACTTAGTAATTTAATAATCCTAGCAGTAGGTCCTAAATAAGTATTTAGGTTGCATGAATGCAAAAAGTTAAATAGCAACAGTCGCCTTTCATTTATCTCGTTATATTCTCCGCAATTTTCGCAAAACTAAAAATTATGCAAATTATAAAAGTTGCTTTGCTATTCCGGAAAAAAATACCAATTTTCTTTAATCGAAAATATAGCGCCTATATAGTTCCTGGAAGTAAACTTAAGAAAAGTTACTTTTCTTGCCAAAGACCCCTGCCCCGGATGTGTGATTTCACTCGCTTTATGGCGTAATCAAAAGTTCTCTTCTCTCTCTCTATCTCAATTACACACGAGGCACTTTGTACCAACCGACATATTCAATATTTATTTTTATGTCTACACGGTTTGCTCTTTCCAAATCCTACCTACTTGCTAACTTATTAACTTGCCGTATCACGGGGTCCATTTAACTACATACATACGTAGATTTGTCAGACGATTGCTTCCTGTGGTTTTTTTTAATTCCATTTGCATAATTGATTCGAACAATTTGACTTTTAAACAAGTTAACAACAAAGTGTGCTGATCAAATACGGAGACAAGCCTATTCCACTTTAGTGACTGACAGGAAAAAAACATTCTTGAGTCACCCCAATGTTGAATTTTCTATTTTAAGAGTGACTTGCCCAAAAGTCACAAGATTCATGTCATAAGACATAGCTCATAATAATACCAATTTTCCAATGCAATAATTGTTTAATTCCCAGTAGAATGAGCGTGTGTGGTCAATTACGTTTTAGCCACTGCCTGAGCTAAGTTAAGTAATTATTTCTCCACATGCGAATGTGCGTGTGTAGTGTACTATATCTTGAAAGGAATTTTCGTGGGAACGAAAAAGGATTTATAATTTCCTTGCAATAATGAAGTTTTATTGTAGATTGAGTTTGTCATATCATAAAAATCGAATTAATGCTGTCAAGTCATAATTCTCTATAGAACGAAATATTTAATGGGCTATTGTTCGTGAGAGCATAATTGCATTATATAGCTAACGACATACGGTTAATCTGGATTTCATCTGCTGGTGAAGACAAAATGAAGAGTTGTGTTTCTGTCAGTCACTGTAACTGACGAAATAAATTGTAAGTAAACAAAGACATTGAAAGATCCGGAGAGAGACGACGTGACGAATCTGACGAAGACCATACTTGGGTCTGTTATATTTATAGAGCTATACTTTCTCCGCTTCTTCTGATTTAATATGTTAAGAGTATCGATTGATATGCGTAGGCTGAGAGAATCGGGATGCGGAAATGAACAAATGTAAAAGATTCCTGTAAGAGAATAAGAATACCTTCCTTTTTTAAAATCAATATCTGGCAGTAGTTTTTCCTGTCGCTTCACAAAACTAAAGTCATGATGGTGTATCTATTCATTCCGTTATTCTTTTTTATCCTATTATGCGATAGATATCTGTTATTTGATATTTACTTACTGTATGTATGGGTCATTCAACCCAAAACCAACTTTCACCCATCATGATTATGGCTACAACAATACAGTTTTGTGTTGAACAGAGTAACTTTGAATAACTAAGCTAAAGACTAAATAGGATGTCAAAGTTGAGTGAAAGGTAGAAGATGTATTATGCTACGGGACAAAAGCTAAAAGTGATTTCTCTGAAACTTTCTCCTCATTTTAAAATGAGGAAATTGATTACCAACTTTCTACTAATACCCTCTAAGTCTGGCAACGGTATATCAATTACAAAAACTAAAATAATATAGTTTACTTGTGTACTGCATTAGTACAACGTGCATATTGTATAGTATCTGTCCATCTATAATTGATTTGTTAGAATATTTACTACATACTGCTTTCTCTTTTCCATTTCTCCGTTCCAAATACCAAATTCTATTATGTTGCTAGACCCCGAGCATCGCTTTCTCCACAGCAGCAAATGCCCACGCACATTCTCACAGAATATAATGCAATATCTAGATCTATGTTGCAAATGTAATAAAAAGGACGGAAGGAAACGTCAAAATAGGATTTAGTCGTAGAGTGAAAGGTATAGTGAAAGTGTTAGGTGGAGGATCTGGGATTTGTACTGTAAGTCGGGTGAGTAGTCTAGACTGGTATAGATAGAGGATGATCTCAAATGACCCCGCAATTTGAGATCCGTGACCTTTCACTACTTTCACTTTCAGGAGAGTGTTGGCGAAAGGATAGTGAAAGGACGTGTGTGGATAAGATTGAGTGAGATGATGGTGTGCGATGATAGGAGAGAGAGAAAGAGTATTCGGTGGTGAGTGCTTAGGCTACGAGACTTACCGAGTAAAGGTAAAGATTTTTGGGATAGTCGCAAGAATTCTCCATGAGGTTTTCCTCGTCGGCCACGACGACTCCCCCTCCGCCGCCTGCAAAAACATCGCAAGTGAAAGTTAGTTAGAGATAAGTGAAGGAAGCTTTTGGCTACTAAATGCTTTTGCTCTGCTTTCCCTTCTCGCTCCTTTCCCATACTACAAAGTGAGTAAGGAATAGGAAGGAAAAGGAAAGCGGAGCTAGAAGAAGAGAGCAGCTTTTTATTGATCCGCATTCTCAGTGAAATTCATTCACTCACTACGTCTGCAAACGTAACTAGTAACACACTGAACTATATAACTACGCGCTATATAGAAAGGGGAAAGCTACAAAGAGCAAATAATCCAATTCTACACATCGACACAAAAGCCCGAGTGCTATGGCTATGTAATTTTATATTATAGCAACCAACGTGTGTCTTTTCATTCCACTTACTTTTACTACGCGCCAGAGAGAGACCTCAAATATATATTCATTCATGCATACATATTTATTATCTTATCATGTATCTTCGTAGTATTTCTAAGAGTATTTATAATCATGAGACATTCTCGTGCTTTCAAAAGTCAAAAGCGTGCGTCGCAAAGGAGTGAGTGGAGAGAGTTCTGTTGTGACTTTCTTCTCTCTCCTGTCAACTCCTACAAAAGAAAGTCGTGTCGTGTCTTGTAAATGTGGAGCATCTGTAGAGCTAGTAAACATACCTACTATTTGGATAATTTACGGATGTATTTGAATACACCTGTAAATAGAAGCCGTGTGTCTAATCCCGAGAATGTTTTTCTACCTGTTACTTTATTACAGCGACTTTCTCCTTTCTAGATATGTAAATCAAAAGAGAAGATAAGTACGTTAATTAAAGGGCACATCTAAAAGCAGGAAACGCTGCAATGGGCTACTTCCTCTTATCGATCCCTACAGCACTCGACAAAACTAATTCTCTCTCTTTCTCATGTCAACCCAATATCCTCACATTACTGTTATTAACAAGGCTAGTATTTTACTGAAAACTCCTATGTACACGCATGCATGTTATAAATATATATCACTCGGTTATATAATGGTTTGAATATATTGTATAATAGGAGAGAAAGTATTATTTTGTGAATGACAATGACACTGCGGCAATGAGAATTAGAAAGTGTAGGAACGGTGCAGAGTCGAATTACAGTAGTAGGGATAATAATAATTTGACACCTTTAACCTTTTAGTCGCATGCTGATAGGGTCTGAGTGTTTGTTAGTGTAAATTAGTAGTGTACGGCGGGGGAAATGTTGGGTTAGAGTTGCTTTCTCTCGCTATTTGATATTTGAGTGAATAAAAATAGAGAAAGTTAACCTGTGCCATCGTCAGCCGTGTCCTTCGCCAGTGTCAAGTCAACGTCCACTTGGACGACATCGTCAACCCTTTCCGTACTGAATCTTCTGGCTTGGACGCCACCACTTTCACCAGCCATAATTATCAACTTGCCATCACTATCTCTGCCCAAGAACTAAACCTCACCTTTGAAGATGAACAGAAAATCGAACGGGATTTTCGCGCATGGTATTTTTCGACGACCTACATTTACTGTCTCAATTCTGTCATACTCTCCATGTCTTTCTATACAAAACTACAAACTCCGTCCGTCCGTCTCGCAGTCCACTCACATAATACTCCTCTTTAACAAACACCGCACTTGCAATACCCGGGACTGCTACTCGCTCTGTCTGCTACTACTACTCTAGTCTACTACTCCACAAAAACAGATAGATCCCTACTTTACCCCGACTACTGCCCGACTACTCAAGTTACCCATATTATACCATTTCGCTACTCTCTCCCTCGGCTGCTACGTCTTTCCGGTTTTTACTTTTTGCACGAGTCCCAATTTCCTTGCTACGCTTTCACACGCCTTTCCTTTCAAAGCCTTTTAGCACAACTTAGTAGGCATAATATAGACAGCACAGGCAAGCAAGGAAATCCAAACATGAGAATCAGCCACTCCACACCTGGACTCTCCGAACTCCAATCCACAGCCACTCACTTGTTTCCCCCATTCCCAACAAACTCATTCCTATGCATACCAAACAGCAAAGAAATATTCGCCAACCACCGCAAATCCTTCTCCAAATGCAAACCTATAAAAGATATAGCGATCCCCCGGTATTACGAATGTTTGTGGATACATGAATAATTTCAGGAATCCGCCACACACACACCCAGGGCCTAACACTATGTACTGTAGACTCGACATCCCACGCTCGCTTGACATAATTATTATTATATAACTAACCTTAGACATTATATTTTCCTCGTGTTTCCATTCTTAAGCAGTTCCTTAGTCTTATTGCTTACTATTCTCCACCTGTCATATTATTATTACGCTCCATTAGCACTCCCATTTCCCATCTCTTTTTAATAATCCCCAAACCGACCCATATAAACTGTTATTACCAAACCATACCCATTTTCCCAAGTTTACTATTATACATTATCCATCCATGATAATAGGCTATTGCATAACAATGCACAGGATGTCGCAATTTACTATTTAGTACCTGCAAAGGAAATCACTATTTGCGTATTAAACATTTACAGCTGCACGGACTAACACCTTCGCCCTTTCTTTATGACTTGTATAAACACTAATCCAATTTCAAATGTCAAATAGAGAACTACAGCCCATAATATTGTGAAACGTCATTGCTCATATTTATGCCGTTTATTCACTTCAAAAGCAATAAAACACTAAATCCCATTACAGGCAACAATAAATTCTAATTATCATCGTCGTACTAACAATGACATCTGTAACCGCCGTTAACAGCGTTTAATGACAATATTATGACCAGTGGCGAAATTGAATTTGCTACTTGCACAAAGTTTTGTCAATGCAATTCTTATAAAATAAATATATCGCTTGCAATTTAGTCTTTAGCATGCACATTCATAGGAATTAGCCATGCCAGGTTGCAAACGGCAATAAAGTGTTTACTAGCAATGGAATGGTAAAAGTCTTTACAAAATTGTAATTACATTTTATGCTCTTAAAAAAATAGAAATTAGCTGAATGATAACAAAGGAAAAGTTTATCAGGAAGATGGATATTATTATATCATTTTAATAAAAATCTTTTCATTTACTGCACAAAACGATATTAAAGGAAAATTACACATTGTAAATTATTATTAAACATTAACAATAATTACATACAACTTTATCTTTTTGCACATGTACAGGAAACATCATAACAAGTCATGTAAATGATTGATTGAAAAATTGCATGTAAAAACTGGGGCATAGTAATATATATAATATAAAATGTGAATACTATAAAATATTATTATTGGCAGAATGTAGATTGTAGATGCAGAAGAGATTTTGATTGATTATTTACCTTCCTGGCCACAAGATTTGTTGGCAGGTTCATGATTAGATTTACGTTGTGATTGAGAGGCCACTTTATCACGATCCTCTGCTTCCGTCTCTTCATAATTATTGGCGGATTGAAAAGTTTCAGCAGAGGCAAATGTACAAATGGACAATCTTGGTGTATAGTACGATGAATTACCACTAATAAAGGATCTGTTATAAGAACTACCGGGAGATAAAAAAGATTCGGATAACAAAGATCTTTCTAATGAATTCAAGTCACTGCAGTCCCAGTACACTTCAGACGAACTTAAGTTCGGAGAATTGACAATCTTTATCTCATTCATTTTTACTAGGTCAATCCACTCGCGCACGCGCTCCCCTTTAGATTATAACAATTTTCTCGTCCTACTTCCCGTTTTCCCTATTTAATATCACTAACTAACTAACTACGTTTTAAATAATTTAATCTCAGCATTTGTCAGGCACCTAATGATTTTCCTCGTAGAAAACGTCAACTTTTTCGATGACAGATTAGTTGGCAAATATTATTATGAACTTCCATTATCAAGGAAATGTTCGATATTTTTCTACGTCTGCATTTTACAAGAAAGTTTCCGACTCCGAACTACAGACAAGAAGGAAAAGAACAAATAGAGAAGAAGTAAAGAAATTGTCCGAATATCTAATGAAATAATGATAAAATAAAACAAACCAACTGAATCTTCGTGAGCGCCATAGTTCCTGCTGGAAGAGACTGCAATATGTTCATCCTCTCCTTCTGCATCCAGTAAAGTAACTTTAAATCTATCTGACATTACTATAAAAACTCATTAAAAAACTAAATATTTAATGACTATCTGTAACTGATTAGATTTGAAAAGGTAAACTCAGTGTGTCAATTTATAAATGTCAACATCCTAAATGAGTTGATGAGAGTTGGTGTAAAAATAATATTGACTTTTAAGAGTGCGAGAAGTTTAAATCTTTACGCACGCGTTGTTCACAAATCCCGTTATGGACATCTAACATTCTACCTTCAACTAACCTCATGCTCTCCCAAAATCATCTCTACTTTCAACTAAACGTTGTTCGTTTGGCTTATTCGGCATTTCTGTATTCTTGCTCATTATTCATCTCCTCCTTTTGCTGCGAAAGTGAAGTGAACCAGAACTTCTAAAATAGTGCCGCAGCTGTCAGTCTGTTACTAAAAATTTTAATCGTTTTTTGACAGGAAAAATTTACAGCAATATTTAACTATGGAGAATTCCAAAATGAGCACAAGGTTAGAAGAAGTTCACAATTTTCTAGTTTTTAAAAGATTAAATATAGTATAGTATAGTACGTATTATTAGCTTAATTTCCAGAACTAAAAATGGTAGAAATTTTAAAGAGCCACTTTTGACTTTGGCCAGTATATTATTTAATATGCATGAAGAACTTAATTGCAAATAGCAAGAGGTCTACCGGCTAATATTTTAAATTAAAAAAATAAATATTCTGTTACTTATTGTTTGTATTTTGTAAATGTTTTTTAAGGTTATAATATTAATGTTATTTGCAAACTATTAGGTGGGCGGACGAAATAGAGGATGATGAGGAAGACCTGATTCCAGAAAAACAAGAGGTCGTTACAAAAGGTGGTGAAAGAATTGTATCGGAAATTAGAAATGACCCAGATACGGGCAAGAAAATCAAAGTCACTCGTACTTTTAAGCTAGAAAAGAAAATGGGTAAGATTTGTCTATTTATTCGATATTTAATATAGCATTTAGCAAACAATTTGCAAAAGAGCTTAAGTTGACAGTGTCAAATTTTTGTTAGTTTTTTTGCAAAATATCACTGCTGATCAACTACTGTTATAAACTATAAGCTTCTAATTTTATGTTAGTATGCCAAATAATTGAGTCGATTCATTTAAACTAATAAATTTTATTGCAGTGTCGAAAGGTCAACAAGAGAGGAGGAAGTGGACAAAGTTTGGTCAATCGAAAAAGGATGGTGCGGGACCGAATGCGGCAACTACTGTCATAGCAGATGAAGTACAGATGCAATTTCTTGCAGGAAAAGACGAAATTCCAGAAGAGAATCCATTTGAAAAAATTCAAAAAGAAGGAAAAGGATTGGTTCGTTGTCGTTTCTGTCAAGATAATCATTTCAGCGCTAAGTGTCCTTTCAAGGATTCAGGCATCCCGACAGATCTGATCATATCTAATAGAGACATTGAAGAAAAAAAGGTTTGTTTTCTGGTTTAATTTTTCTAGGAAAATTTAATTTTTTGCCGAAAATGTTTGCTAACATTTTTTGATATTTTTTCTCATCAGACAGTGGATTCAGAGTCGAAGCCTGGTATTTTCGTCCCGCCTGCTTTACGAGGTGGTAATAGAAGAGGTGAAACGATGGGACAATCCAGCAGGAAAGACGAAACAACAATACGGGTGTCCAATCTTCCAGAGTCTATGTCAGAAACAGATATGCAAGAACTTTGTAATCCTTTCGGAAAGATTGATCGAATCTTCTTGGCGAAAGACAGGTATGCACTTCCTTTTCTTCATAGTACAGATTTTGAGTTCACTCTTTTTCAACTTTCAAGTAATAGTGTGAAAATATTAATGGATATTATGAAATACAAGAGTATACAGACAGTAAGTCTTTATTAAATGGAGTTGAGTTTGTGGGGTGTTGTACGATTAGGGTATTGAAGTTTTTCTTTATCTTTTTTCTGTTTGTATTAAATAGTTATTGTCCAATTCCAGTTATAAGGGATGTAGTATAAAAAATATACGCTTCTCTTAATGACTAATTTAGCTTCAGTCAATAGTCACGTTAACCTTAGCCTTGTTTTAGTTACTTGGTCTTAGTTTATACACAATTTCAGCTTACGTGAGGTAATTATCCGATCGATTTATATAATTATAATTTATTTTATTTTATTGACTTTCGAGTCCTTAAAATTACCCGTTCTGGTAATAATTCTGGTGAACGTTTTTTATCGATTAAGCATTGCAAAAGAGAAAGTAAGTGGTGCAACCACGTTAAAGTCCGGGTTCCTGGTTACGGACAGATTTTCCGACTTTCATATTCCCATTTAAATTACACATAAACTATTTTTAGGAGAATCCCTAAGGATCTGAGACCATTGGTCCTACACCCATACAGTAAATGTAAAAAAGATTCGTCGAAACCTATTCTATGCAGGACATATTGAAAATTTCTCATTTTTGTCTTTAGCTTCAAGATATTATCGTTAAACCTTATATCTTGAAGTAGAAGACAAAAATGTAAAATTTTCAATATGTCCTGCATAGAATAGGTTTCGACGAATCTTTTTTACATTTAATGTATGGGTGTAGGGCCAATGGTCTCAGATCCTTAGGGATTCTCCTAAAAAAAGTACGAATTTCGCATAAAATCGGAATTGCATTTACCCTCTATGAGAATTCTTCTAGCAACATCCCCACTTGTGGCTGAGACAAGTAAAGGGTTTCAAAAAATATACCCTGTCCTTAAACTAGTTTTGTTACTACTATCATATAAAACTTATGGCCATGGCTTAATTTAATGTCACAAAAATCTAGAAGTTCAAATTTTAGGGCTAGGGCAGCTTGGCAATTAGGCTGTCATTTTTTGTGATTTTTTTTACTTTGAGGAATAAGAAATTCGATGTCTTGTGTCAGGTTTAAAATGTCAAACCGTAATATTTTTGAAAATACTTTCGGTGGTGTAATATAAATTATAATATTATATAAAAATTGGCGAATTATAAATTGGCGTGATCAAAATAAATTGTTTATGTAACTCATAAAATGATTTTTTAATTTTAGGACAACCGGTGTTTGCAAAGGATTTGCCTTCGTAACTTACCAAACAAGAGAAACGGCTACACGAGCCCTTCGAGCCCTTAATGGTTACGGTTACGACCATTTGATTCTAAATGTGGAGTGGTCTAAACCCGCTCAATCTTAATAAACCTACTAGAGCGAAATTTTGTCTTTTAAGCATTTTTGGTAAATAAATCTTTTGTCATTCAGAGAAATGATATTGCGATTTGAATTAAGATTTATTATGTAAATAACATGAAACATTGAAAGCAGAAGCGTAATATTGTAAGTTAAATGAAAATTTGGTTTATTTTCGGTACAGTAAAATCTTCTGTGCGTTGTAACTCCCTACCAGAGTACAGTACTGGACTATTTCTTCCCGATCTTTCTTTGCATTATATTCTTTGTATGACAAAATTTTTCGACTTTTCAGTATCATTACCTAAAGGTATAAAAATTATTTACCAATGTAAATTAGATTTATCACGGCATAGTTTATATTAATAAGAGAGATTAAAAAAATAGAAGTATAATCTTTAAAAAAGTAATTTACATCATCGACGTTTTGGGGAAGAGGTTCGCCAACCCCGAGTTTCATATACTTTTGTTCATCCAATTTTTTCTTCAATACATCATCTAATAGCGTCCATTCGTAGATTTCAGGACAAAGAAGAAATGAAGGAGCGTAGTTCCCTTTGTATCTCATTTTTTGACACGAGTGAATATAAAACCCCATATAGTAATATTTTATGTTGCTGAACATTGCATGTAATTTCTGTACAAAGTAAATTTCATGCAGAGCACCATAGGTTCCTAGGGATTTGTCAATCAGATCCGGATCATAGAAAAAGTATACGGAAGAAAGACAATACGGCAAAATATCAACCACTCCCACAGCTATCAGTTTTCCATTTTTTCTATAGAGTTGATGGTGACTACCATATGGACCAAATTTCTAGATGTAAGACAATTTAAAATGACAATTTACAAAACAGTTTTGTAAATGTAGTAGTTTGCCACCAATAAAAGTTAACCGTTTAAATCTTACAATTAATGGACTATCACAGAGGAATCTTCGAAACTGCTTTTCAGCGCATTCGTCTTCAGTATCGTCATGAATTTTCATTTGATATTTTCTATACCTGTTCAATAATTCCACAACATTGTTCAAAAGTAAGAATAAAGTGGTTACGTATAAGATATATAACGTAATTATTATAGATTCTGATTACAATGAGTGTAATTCCTTAAAGCAGTCTTCAAATTCTTTGCTTTCCACACTAATTAATTCAACCTGGATATCGTTTTGTAAAATTAAATCTGCCAGACCTTTCTCCTTGTTTAAATTTAGTAACTCCGTTGGTTTTCCCTGTCTTTCCAGTTTTTCTTTCCTTTTCTGCAATCTGAACTCTCTTCGCTTCTGAAGAGGCTTAAATTTAACATCAGTAGTTGTTTCACATGTCTCAGTACTAGTCACCGCTGTGTCCATTTTATGGCTTTTCTCCATTTTCTCCAAACACCCATTTTCTGATTTCTTCTTTGATAACCCTTCACTTTCAGCCTTTTCTGCGTTGATCGAAGTAGAAGTATTTGTGCTCGTAGTGCTTCCACTTCCACTGCTGGTAGGCATGCAATTGCTGTCATTGTTGTCAGAAGAATTTAATTTGATATCAGGTTTTTCAATTTCTGAGACTTCCATTTTGAGATGACTTCCTTTTTCTAGGCAATCTATTTGCTGGTGTTCCATTTTCTCATTACCTTTTGGTACAGGGGTTTTATCGTTCATTTTTTTCAATACTTTCTTTTGTGACTTGGAAATTTTGAACTCTAAAGCGTGGCAACGAATGGTGTACATTGGACAGCAAGTTATATTATTAGTGGGTTTGTAGACGTAGTGACCGCTGCGACGCCATCCTCGGTCTATTAATCCCTGGTACACTTCCGCAGTCATCGTATGTGCCCACATCCCTGAGTCAAAATAGCAATAAACAAATCTTCATTAAAATAGATTTATAATTTTAGTCAATTTTCAACTATTTTGGGGGCAATATTTTTGTGGGATACAGTTTAGATTTGAAAATAAGGGAAACTGCTTATGGCTTAGTTGTTAGTGAAGTTTACTAACATTAAATGTTGAATGTTCTGACTGTTTTTTGTAATGATAATTGATATTATTACCGTGTGAGAAATTGGTATTTGGAGACTTGCAGTAGCCGCAGCGGTAACCTTCATGCTCCGCAAAGTATTCTACTATTGTTTTCTCCATGATGATGATAAATTAAAATAGAGAAACTAAAGGTAAGTTAAAAATAGAAAAAAACACTAGTCATACCAAAACTTGTCATTGGCAATCCCTATTCACTATATTATTACGAGACTTTTTAGTTTTAGTAACTAAAAACTTGCTGTTATATATCAGCAGCCGTAAGAAAGACAAGCACTGCTGACTGCGTATTGTGGGAATAGTTTTTAGTGTTAGGAAATGCTTGGCCGAAAGAAACTGGAATATGATGTATGATATAAATATGACGACGACGACAAAGACGAGCAGACATATGCCGGACCCTAACCCAAATATGCGCTTGTTGCCGATGATGTAACAAAAATTACAAGTCACCAGATTTCTTCGGAACTGAAAGAAAAGATAAAGAATAATAAGATAAGACTGATCAAAGGTAAAACCCTTTGAATCCTATGTACATAAATTGGGTTCGAAGATCGCAATGTTTAGTTGCCATACGAAAGATGCACATCTTTCTGGGCCGACCGGACCGAATTGATGTTTTCAATCATGTACCCCAAAGCATACCCAGAGATCGCAATCGGTTCTCATTTCTCATTTTTGAGAACATGAGTGGCTCTCAAATGCACTCTTTACCACTCTTTCTCAAAGAGTAAAGAGTGTTCTCTTGAGTACGGCCTTTTGACAAAAAGAGTATTGAGAGATTGAGTTGAGTATGGCCGTTTGCCAAAAAGAGTATTGAGAGATTGAGTTGAGTATGGCCGTTTGGTGAAAAGAGTATTGAGAGTTTGAGTTGAGTGTTGTCTTTTGACAAAAAGAGTATTGAGAGGTTGAGTTGAGTGTTGTCTTTTGACAAAAAGAGTATTGAGAGATTGAGTTGAGTATGGCCCGTTTGGTGAAAAGAGTATTGAGAGGTTGAGTTGAGTATTGTCTTTTGACAAAAGGAGTATTGAGTGTTTGAGTTGAGTGTAGCCGTTTGGTGAAGGAATATTGAGAGTAGATGGACCTCTTTTCAATAACTCACCTCAACTTACCTCACTTTTTGCCCAAAATCGAGTTATAACTCAAGTAATTTCTAAGCCTGACAAAGTAGTAAGACTCAACACAACTCAATTTTGATAGTTAGTTAGTAGCCGACTCAACTCCACTCGTTTGCAAAATTAACCCAAATGACAACTCAACCAACTTAACTCACTGTCCACCTTAGTTTAACACCTGACTCAACTCAAGCTCAACTCGCATGCTTCTCTAAAACAGTTACAGATTACAGACTCAACTCAACTGAAATATCAGTGCTGAAAAAGTGAATATTCTGGTCCAACTCACTTACTCAACTCAAAAGTGCTCTGAGCTAAATTGGCCTACCACTGGTATTGAGTGCGATTAAATCAGGAAGTAGATTCTCATATTTAATTTGCATTCTTAAGGTTCTGAGATACCATCATAATGGTTGAATTCAGCATTACCTCTGCGGAAAGATAAGAGTGGTTATGTTGAGTGTGGCCTTTAAAAAAAGAGTATTGAGTGATTGAGTTGAGTATGGCCGTTTGGTAAAAAGAGTATTGAGAGGTTGAGTTGAGTTGAGTATTGCCTTTTGACAAAAAGAGTATTGAGAGGTTGAGTTGAGTATGGCCTTTTGACAAAAAGAGTATTGAGAGGTTGAGTTGAGTATTGCCTTTTGACAAAAAGAGTATTGAGAGGTTGAGTTGAGTATGGCCTTTTGACAAAAAGAGTATTGAGAGATTGAGTTGAGTATGGCCTTATGACAAAAAGAGTATTGAGAGGTTGAGTTGAGTATGGACGTTTGGGGAAAAGAGTATTGAGTGATTGAGTTGAGTTTGGCCGTTTAGAGAAAAGAGTATTGAGAGGTTGAGTTGAGAATTTTTGATTTTCAAAATGAGAAAAGAGTAGGCCCTTCTCAATACTCTTCCAAATTGCGATCTCTGAGCATACCTTCGTGTACCAAATTTAGCACGTGAAGGTATACGGTATACCTATCCACCTTCCACTTTCCACATCATGTTTCCGTTTCCTAATAATAGATGATTGGTTATGTATTTCTTATGGATTCATAAAAGATTTAAAAAAAATAGTATGAAATATTTTAAAACCGAGAAACCGGAATGCAGAACTACTTTTCGTTGCATTATTTGCAAGTGTCAGTTAGTTTTATAGCATTAGAATTACGTACACTCGTACAATTCTACAATTGCAAATTATAGACCCAAAGTTTGCCATTTTTAGGCTTGCTTCCTGCTTCTAGTCTGTATACTTGTATGAACACACCATACAATGTACGACTGTTCATTAAAATATCTTGCCATACAAAATTCCTGTGTGTGCCATACAAGTTAAATCGCAGCCGATTACAGGCATTACCATTATGATAACCAGATTACATAAAACTTACTTACAACGCCAATTGTATTTAGTTATGAAAAATATTTTTCTGCAGTGCAGCAAAAGATTTATTCAGTTTTTAATTAAGCTTTATATTAAAATGCATCAAGTTATAATTGTAAGGTAGGTATGTCATTTAGTCAAAAATAAAAAGAAATACAATACTCAGCGTCCCCCACGACGGCCTCCTGCACCACCACGAGATTTTTTCGGTTCTGGCTTCTTTTTCTTATCATCCACAGCAGATCTCTTCGTACTGTTGTTAGATGACGGCAAAACTTTAAAGAAACTGTCTAGTCTTCCTTGCGTAGTGGATGACTTTGCTTTCTGCAGTTTTTTGCAACCATTCCGAATTCTTTCTTCTGCGAAACCTAAAAAATAATATTAATGGTTAAGCTGACGATTCTATTTACTGCACTTTGAAACAATTGGTATCATTTAAGTATGAAAACATTAAATATTTAATTGATTGAAATAGTCTACTCTACTAACCTTTGTCCTTACAGAGAAATTCTACAAGACCATCTTCATCCGGTGCAGTCCAATTCAGGGTGACTTTTTCAGGATCTTCAATTTCTGGATTGACAAATAGTTCTCTAGCTTCCTTATAGGGCCAATTTTCTGGAATAGGATACTTCTTTGTGTCAATATTTTTAACTATTGTCTCGATATTTTTATGTTGTCTAATCAGCTCAATGGATTTTTTTGGACCAATCCCTTTAATGGAATCGCAGTAATCGCAACCAAGAAGAATACACAAGTCGATGAACTTCGAAAAACAAACCACATAATAAATTTCACACGAAATGTCTCGTTTCAGTCAATATTATGATAAATGAGATTTTCATTTCAATTGAATTATTACTTCGTCCATGGTAAATGAAAGTCCTTCCAGAACTTTATCCAAGTAAAATTCTTTTATGGGCATCTTTCTGGCTTCGCTGAATGTTAAGTGCCGTAGTAAAACTCCTGTTCCAAAGGTCAAAGCGTCCATATCTTCTGTTGCAACGGCATAGACTTTACCAGCTTTTTGCAATGCAGCGCATTGAGCTTCTGCTTCACAGGGTGCCTACAATGTTTCAAAAACAATTAAATATTTACAATTTAATTTTACAATGTTACAAAATGTCAACAATATTCGATCACCTTAACAAATGGGATGCCCATTAACCCAAGTAATTGCTGAGCTTCTTCTACGTGTGATTTTGAAACTTTGACGAGTCTTTTAGATTGCTTATCAATTTCTTCAGTGTTCCCAGCTTCAACAGCGGCGTCAAGAGCCTAAAATATACTTTCTGTTAGTTACTATTTCAGTAAAAATGTTAATATTCGTGGAAAACAAACTTTTGCTCTCGCATTACACTTGCTCCCCTATTACATTGTCTCCTTACTATACCTGCTCGCAGTAAGAAAAATTTGAGAGAAACGCGTTTCTGCCGTTTAAACGGCAGAACGAACGAAAATCAAAATAGTAGTGACTTGAGACGTGGGTGTGGGTACGAATGATGTGACTACTATATGGTGACTACGGGATTCCAAAATTGTACAAATTGTACTGCTATAGCAAATCATGCATTCTTAAAGCGTTTAATCAGTGTACAAAATACCATTTCCCACTTACCAGTGGTAAGTGGTTTTTAATGGTATTTAACGTTAAATACCAGTGCCCAAAAAGTAGTGGTAAATGGCCTAAATAATAAAAATTAGTTTCATTTAAATTTCGTGTAAACTTATTTTGAACAAAAGGCAATAAATATTTGCTGTTGTGCTATTGTTAAGTGAAGGAAAAAACTAGTATAAAGAAAAATTGTATAAACAATTAAACGAGAATGATCACTACTAATAATAATTACTTAATTATAGTTAGGGGTGGGACGAATATTCGGTTCGAGTTCAGTATTCGGTGGTTCGGCACTAAAATTAAAGATTAGGTTCGGTTTGAAATTTGGTCAATTTTAAAGTTATTCGGTACCGAATATTATTTCATAAAACATACTCATAATCGTAACACTTTTTTGGAATTTGATTAATTAACAATTATGAAAGCATTATTTGTGACACAGTAATCAAAGTAGTCCGCCATATTCATTTGCGCGGGAGTGGTTAAAATTTGATAATAATTTGCATTAGAATGGATTTTAAATGTCATTTAGCTCTTGTTAAAAAATATTTAAACTTTTCCTCACAAATGAATTTACTTTTAAAAAGTTATAAAAAAATAAATTGTACAGGGCAATTCAGATATTATTGAACTCTCTAGCTCCTAAATGGAGGCTGCTACCAAAATGAGACTACTACCATTGGAAAGAAGACAATCTTAGCAAACGAACTGGGTATAAGAAATATTTTATTTGTTTAGGCCTAGACCTAAATCGAGCGTAGCAAAATTTACCAAATTTTTACTATTGGCCTTCGTTAAAAATCATGTGATTTCGTCCATGTTTGAATCACTTCTGATTCCTGTTCAAAATTAATTCATATGCCATTCATATTAGTCGTTAGAATTGATATTTAAATGTAATTTGGTGTCCACTAAAAGCTTGCGGCCTTAGCCATTAGCCACACGTAAAACATTTTTTAACATGCATTTAGATAGGCTCGGTTGCTACGCAGGCTTCCGTGGTGAGCCTCCTTAAATAGAAAAATGACCTTATTACCTAATGTTCATCCAAGAAAATTAGGCAGTCCAAAATCTGAAAGGTCATTTGGCATATTTAAATGCTACCATGGTTATTTGTATTTCTGCCTTAAAATAAACCCAGTGAACTAAGATTTCAAAATCGTTAGCATGTAAAATGCCACAGGACTGACTAATTTTCTTTAATGAACAATAATACTTTCGATTTCCATTTTGTCGTTTTTCCCCATTTTGTGTACGGGGAACAATGTAACCGGGAGCAAATGTAATGGAGATTTCTCACAATTGGTAGCAGGTTACCAAAACAACATGAATTATATGAATAGATGTTGAAATGGCTCTAATACCTGTTTGTGTTATCCTGGAGTTATAAGAAACGTCTATATATAGGGATCCGGTATAGCCGGGAGCAAGAGCAAATGTAATATGAGGCAGGTGTAACTGGGAGCAAATGTAACAGGGGAACAAGTATATGGAAGAACATGTAACGCCATACCTTTTGAGCTTCAGCTCTGCGTTCTGTCCTCTTTTCCAGCTCCCCGCTTTTCATCACTGGCGGCTTTCCATCAAAAACGTAAACGGGCTTTATACCATTTTCCACCATTCTAATTGTCCTGTAGAAAAACCCCATTAAATGAGAGGTGGTTTCTCCATCAGAAGAAGTTAACTGAGCTCCTTCTTGTCGAACAGCTATTAAAAATTGGTATAAGGACATAGACGCATCAATCGCTACCTTTCGTCCTATAAAACAAAATCAAAAATAAACTCATACACGTTTTTGGACTAGCTGGTATAATATGTCTTGTCTCTTATGTGGATGGATTGCTGCAATGCAAACGGGACGCATTACTAACGAAGTTATTTTTACCAAATAAAATACGTACTATCTTCAAGTTCTTTTCCCAATGCAAAAATCAGTCAGAGAATTCTTATTTTGGAAAAAACTCTAAAAACTTCTAAGTATTTTTTATCGGGGAAAAATGTTTTGACTGATTTTTGGATTGGGAAAAGAACATCTAGAAAATGATTGTTGTTTGGTACGATTTTCCATTGACAAAAACACAATCCAACCCTCTACTTACCAAAAAAGTTTTTGAATTCATTTTCTTTAATTGCGTTGGGGGCATTATCTCCAATAAGCATTGACAAATTTTTAATACCCATTGCGGAAAACAAAATTAGAAGTGTTCTAACAGACAAACAATAGCAACTTGAAGTTTGAAGATGGATCAAAAAGAAAGATGTACCCTTGCCTTAGCCGAACGAATGAATTAAATCCCACTGCAATACAAACAATGCGCCATCAACTGTGGGGGAATTTTTGAATGCAAAACAAAATAATATTTGATTGGGAAAAGTTAAAAACTGAAGAAAATGAGTCAAGAAATCCGATTACGGTGGACAAGTCACCAGGAGACTACTCAGACTATTTTTAATGAACTATTGAAAACGGAGACCCTTGTTGACGTTACACTAGCAGCGGAGGGTCGCTTTCTCAAGGCTCATCAAGTAATCCTTGCTGCCAGCAGTCCTTTCTTTCAAGTAAGTTGCAATGTTTAGAGAGCTTTCTCTTATTCATCATTAAACCCTTACAACTTTGAATTTACTAAGTACCTTCAACCTTTATATATATTTTGTATATATTTTTAGTGTTGAAAAAATCATTTTGGGTTTTTTAGAATGTCCTAGCTCAAGCCTCTTGCAATGAGCGACATCCGATAATATTTTTGAACGAAGTCAAGTACACTGAGCTACAGGCTCTTATTAGTTACATGTACAGAGGGGAAGCAACAATTCCTCAAGACGATCTACCATCTCTTCTAAAAGTTGCAGAGTCCCTGAGAATCCGAGGCCTATTCAATCAAGAGAAAGAGAATGAAGTAGTACAACCGCCTTCCAATAATAACCCGGTTGGACCACCGCCACCCTTACCACAAGAAGCAGAATCAATTGATGAAGAGGGAGAAGAGATTGCTAACGAAGAAGAACATTGTGACGAAGCAGATTTTTATGATGTAGATGATTTTGAAGGTATATCATATATATAACAATTAATCAGACCCGCTGCGAGGGGGCGAGTGGCCCAGGCCCCTGCCAAATTTCGATGAAAGTTGAGGATATCTGTTTCAAAACCCTAAAACAAAATTTCTGCCTGCGTTCCTTAAAATAATTATCAAAAATAAAATACATTGACATTTTTAACCAGATATCTATAGATGTGCGAACATAATTTCCGTTTGAATTTATAATATTACCATGTCAGTGTAAATTCAAGGTGAAAATCTACAGGGTTATTCTGCAGGAGATTTGAGATTGGTCTCTAGTAAGCATTATGATATTATTATGGTTAGTGATAGTAACTCATAGTAGAACCAATTTATTGGCAACTAGCTTGGATTTCTAAAATAATGAGCGTAGGAAAATTTAGGTGCTGGTACTGTCAATCTATAAAAATAATGCGTGATTACTTTAACGCCTGACATACTTTTACTTTGTCAATTGTCTTATTATCTATCCATAATTTGACTAGAGTAATGTGAATGGAAGGAGACAAAAAAGTATTTAATTCTAAAACACCTCTTCCCCCTATTTAATTATGTTCTTTTTTCCGCACAAACAGATTCGGAGCCATTAGTGAAAGCGGAACTTAATGAAAGCGAAGAGGATCGTACATCATCATCATCAGCAAGCCATCAGTATCATTTAAATTTTAACAATCTGCCACAGTACCACAATCAAGAAGATAGTAATAGTACCGAAAAAGAGTCTTATGAATGCCCTAAATGTGGAAAGCGATACACTTCGAATAAATCATTATGGCGACATCGAAAATTTGCTTGCGAGGGGAAACAGTCTTTTGAGTGTTCATTATGTGGAAAAATATTTTCAAGATCAGATAACTTACGAAGACATGCAGTTGTTGCACATTGTGCCACTTAAGTTCTGTTCTGTATTCTATACGACTTATTACTGTCAACATTTCCATTTTCTACCAGAGTTTTTTTTTAATTTTAATGATTTATTAATTCCAATTTGATTTTTATGAATAAAATAATTATTTATTAGTACTATTTTTATTTTCTAGTATTGGCGATATTATCAACAATATTACTATTAAGCACTATTACCAAATACCTATGTACAAACGCATGTTATATTATATTCTATGTACTTGAAAACTGCATCTTCGTCTTCGCGTCTTCCATGTCATAACCAAAATTCAGAGTCAGATTGTATAAAAGGTGAGCTAAAAATCATGGCATATACTTTTATACCAGAATAGAATTAATAGATTAGAGTAAAAAAAATAGAGAAAAAGGCCTAAATTAGATGCAATACATGCTAATAATTGTACACGTATAATAATAATATTATTATCTGTGATTGAACTTTTAAATCTTTTGAGGTGTTGGAAAGCAAAAACCACGAAAAGTTACTAGCGTTAAGTGGTTTAACATTCCATTGCATATGGCAGTCTGATTATATTATAACGAGCCCGTCAATAAACCCTGGCGGTAACCACAATGTGAATAAATTCACACAAAGGAATCTAGCTTATTTCTAATAGCGGTTAGATGATAATTAGATAATTGGAAAATATATTTTTTGTCAATAATACCAGCCTTATTCTATTTTGACCATCAAGTTTTAGGTCTAGGCTTCAATAACTTCTGCACACCGCCAAGGCTGTATTGAGGGGGTGGGCTTTGGGGGCTAAAGCCCCCCCCGAAATCCAAGAAAAAAGGAAAGTTTTTTTCAAAATACCAAAAAATTTCGCGCTTCGCGCGATTTTATGTGATTTTTAGGCTATTTTTGACTCATTTTAGACAAAATAAGCCAAAAAATTTCGCGCTTCGCGCGATTATGCCTAATAGATATTGTCCTATGATATCATAGCCCCCACCGAAATCGATTTCTAAATACAGTACTGCACACCGCGCATTAGTCATTTTGCAATGTTTCTATAGGTTTAACTATATATTAACTCCGTTCCTTAGGGAAAACCTTTCGTTTTGACTTACAATGTGATACATCCGAAAGCAAAGTAAAATGAATGGCCGGTTTAAAATTATGGGACACAGACTTTGTTTAAATCTCCTTTTCTATAGCTAAACAACGCAAGATCGCACACCTCTTTCGTGTCACAGATTGACAGGGCAATTTCACGTTTTTCAAATTCAATATTTGTACCTATTTCACTTCGAATATTTCGTTGAAAAAGCAGTGCTAATAAATTGAAAATAGATTAATATTGACTATCAATATGGATACAAAGTTAAAGTACATCAATATTATTAAGGGAAAGTCGAATAGTGCTAAGAAATTGTAAATAGATTGATATTACATATCAAAATGAATAGAAATTGAAAGTAAAAGTACATTAATTAATAAAACCAACAGAAAACTATTATTGTTGACTATAAAAATCAAAGTAAATTATAATAGATTAATATTGACCAACAAATTCGAAATAAAGACAAAGTAGGGTGTCTATCAAAATGAATAGGATTTCGATTAATAACATATGATTGTAAAATTGAATATAAATCCGAAATAGATAAATTTCGTTCCTATCTCACCACTTCCTAGTTTTATTTGCTTTATTCAAATTAGTATATATGCTTTGTATACCAATACTGTTTCTGTCTGTCCGTCCTGAAATCCCTGTGTATGATAGATTTCGAAAGTAAGTTATACTTCCGTTTTTCAATGGTTCATTATAAAATATTAAGTTTGTTGGAACCAATGTGACATATTTAATACTATCTGGCAGCAATTTAAATTTTTAATACCTATTTTCTAATTGGACTATCAAAATCAAGTCAAAGTGAGGGAGCGGTATCTCAAAAGCAATGGAATGGACGCATGTATTCCAGAATCAATAGAAATAATTGTCAAATAAAAATCAATAGAAATAACCATAGGCATTGTTTTGGTCAAATTTGGTCAATATCCGTCATTCCATTTGAAAATTATCGTGGGTGCGGACAGACTGAGTGGCTCTATATTCTTGTTAGGAAGACTAAAATAACACTTATATATATATATTAGAACTCGAATTTATTCGGAGGACCTCAAATTGTTTTGGAAGAACTCGAATTTAATCGTAGGAACTCGAATTTATTGGGAGGAACTCGAATTTATTCGGAGGAACTCGAATTTATTCGTACTAACTCGAATTTATTCGTAGGAACTCGAATTTATTTGGAGGAACTCGAATTTATTTGGAGAAGCTCGGATTTATTCGGAGGTGCTCGAATTTATTCGGAGGTGCTCGAATTTTATTTGGAGGTTCTCGAATTTATTCGGAGGTGCTCGATTTTATTTGGAGGTGCTCGAATTTATATGGAGGTGCTCGAATTTATTTGGAGGTGCTCGAATTTATTTGGAGGTGCTCGAATTTCTTTGGAGGTGCTCGAATTTCTTTGGAGGTGGTCGAATTTTTTCGAAGGTGCTCGAATTTTTTCAAATGTGCTCGAATTTTATTCGGAGGTACTCGAATTTATTCGGAGGTGCTCGATTTTATTTGGAGGTGCTCGAATTTATTTGAAGGTGCTCGAATTTATTGGAAGGTGTTCGAATTTATTTGGAGGTGCTCGAATTTGTTTGGATGTGCTCGAATTTGTTTGGGTGTGCTTGAATTTTTTCGAAAGTGCTCGAATGTATTTGGGGGTGCTCGAATTTATTTGGATGTGCTCGCATTTATTTGGAGGAGCTCTAATTTATTTGGAGGTGCTCGAATTTATTTGGAGGTGATCGAATTTATTTGGAGGTGCTCGAATTTCTTAGGAGGTGCTCGAATTTTAGCTCGCCTGAATAAGGCAGCTTATAGAACCGCACAGTCCGTCCGTCCGTTCGCCAACACTGTAACTTTTGAATGCAACGACGGAAATTGACCAAACTTGGCAAAAACAATGCCTATGGACCACTGACGAACCCTATTCAATTTGGTTCAAATCGGTCTATAGGTTGCTGAGATGCCGCGCGCTTACTTTGTCTTCATTTTGATAGTCAAAATGAAAAATTGGCATTAAATGGACATTAAAAAGTTCAATTGTGTTTCCTAAAAATTGTTCAATTAATAGTATGTAATATTTAACTCCGCTTCAACCAAATTTAAGATTTTATATTGAAGTAAATAAACAGGATAATAACTTTTATAGAACGGAAATAAATCTATTATGTGGTGACAGACAAATTTACATTTTTCGAAGTATCTTTTGTTATGATAGTTAATATCAATCGATTTTGATTTTCTTTTGGTTTTCATACTCAATATTAATCAATTTTGATTTTTTGCTTATTTTGATACTAAATATTATTCAATTGTGATTTCCTGTTGATTTTGATACTCAATATATTACTCAATTTTAATTAACTGTTGATTTTGATACTCAACATTAATCTATTTGGATTTTCTGTAGAATTTGATACTCAACGTTAATCTATTTGGATTTTCTGTAGATTTTGATACTCAACATTAATCTATTTGGATTTTCTGTAGATTTTGATACTCAACATTAATCTATTTTGATTTTCCATCGATTTTGATAGCCAACGTTAATTTATTTTTGTATTTTGAAAAATGATCATCTAATTTGTATTACTGTTCACTTTAGTAATCAAAATAAATCTACTTCTATTATTCTACCAAAAATGTGCACACGGACACCTTTACTCAGGCGAGCTTCTGTTACGGCTTGCTGTTTTTAAGATTTTTTCGAATGTGCTCGAATTTATTTGGAGGTGCTCGAATTTGTTTGGAGGTGCTTGAATTTAATCGGAGGAATTCGATTGGCGCTCCGACAATAGTCAGGTGTTGGTTGTATTCAGGTTCGACTAAAATAAGATTGGGTCCTCGGTAGTGCAATAGCAATACAGCATAGAGGTCTCATAGCACTTTAGGCTCCGCCGAAACTTTGGCACCTACTAATTCGTTTTTATAGTAGTAGTAGTAGTAGTAGTAATAGTAGGGTTTTATTTGCGTTTCCAGCGGGCTGTCGCCCATCACACAAAATAAAATAATACATGTTACAAATATTCAGAATAAAATGCCAATTCGTTTTTATAGTTTCAGCTTAGGCTCCGCCGAACTTTTGGCTTCGGCTGAGTGAGCGGGGTGGAAGGAAAGCAAAGCAAGCGATACGATGAGTCATCGGGCTACACATACGTGGACATGCGACTTTCAAATAGTAAGATAGATATTATTGTAGTCGTAGTCATCCATATATCAGTCATAGTCACAAGTCATTAGTGCACGATACGATTTTGTCACCGTCGGTTGAACTTTACTTTGACTGTTGGGCCTCTCTGTTTCCTGACCGAATATTTAATTCTAACAAGGGAAAAGTGTAACAGAGCTGATTTTCTTGTTGTACCCCAAGGAAGTTGCATAAATCGATATAGAAGAGCGGAAAGGAGCGGGAAGACTGCAGACGACAGTAATAAGTACTGCACTGTTTGTATGTATCTACAATTCTACAGGCAGACTTGAAATCTGTTTGGGAAACAGAGAAAAGAGCTTCTTTGCTCTTCTGTCTTTTTCGTCTCTCTCTCCGCTCCTGCTCATCTATCTTCCATTTCGCTCTTTTATTAGCTCAAAGCTCACTACTGACTCACTGCCAAAGTCCTGGTTAGGGACAAGTGATAAATAATAAAGAGAGCTGATTTTTGACCTTTTACCTCTACGTGACAAAAAAACAATTATTTTTGACAACGATGAGAGAAGACTCCAGCACTGCTGGGAGTGTCACTCCCCGGAACAATATAACTACTAGGAATTCAGCAAGGCTTACTATGAACTCCAATCATATCGAAGTAAGACAAATCCTTTGTTATGATCTTTATTTTGAAAGTTTGTAATCATTAACCTATTTCGTAATTTTAATTGCCATATTTCGTGTTTAATGGTGACCATATTTTGTAATTTTTCCTATAGACGGAGGAAGAACAGACTGACTTTTCCGAAACAGAATCTTACGAAGAAAACGAGAACAATAAAGAGAATGAAGATACGTGTGGGTCGACTAGTAGTAAGTTATTGTTGTCAATTTTGCCTGTCGTGATTATTGATCTTTTGTAATTTTATTCCATGCTCACCAACATTAACAGGGAGAAATTATCTAAGGTGTAATATCCCTTTAGGTCTCCGTCGCTCAACTAGACGAAGGAAATTACGTTACGGTTCGTATAATCAGTCTTGGATTTTTGGAGGTACAGGACCAACAGCGCCTGGGTATCCACAAGACAGTACACCTAATAAAATTGAAAACGACGAAATGCCCATCCGCCGATCAGACCGTGTTAGAGAAAGGCCAATAAAAAGCGATGTGAATGGAAGTTGCGAAGAGTCAGATGTCAGTTAAATTGATATATATTTGTGTTTATTTGTCTTTTCCTTATTAATGCCATTTTATAAATAGGATATGTACACAAGAGTGAAGAGAACAAGTTCGAGACGAAAAATTCAACAAACAAAGTTTTACGACAGTCGAAGGTCAGAAACTGTCGAGCCAGTAGCCATGCGCTTACGTGAACGCCCGAAGCCAGTCAAAAAGGAAGAAAGTAAGAATAATTTTGATACAACTTTGAATTTATATTTTAAATCCCAGCATCAAAAAGGGGAAAATTAATAATAATATAAATTGGTAGATTTTGCACCGTCCCTTCACGAATATATGCGTCGCTCAAATCGTTTCAAGAAACGTCGCCGTGTTTCTTCTTCCTCATCTTCTTCTTCTGACGATGACAAGTATCAGCCAAAAAAGAGGCCCAATTCAAATGCTATTGGCATAGACAAAGGATCCTTTAAAGCACAACAGGTACAGCAACAGAGCCCTTTCTCTTATTTAGTCTAATGTACAATTATAAATCGAAGTAACCTGTAGTCGTTGACGTGTTAAATGTGTTTTGTATTTGTGTGTTACAGCGTCAGTTTCTGAGTGACTTACAGCCTATTAAAGTGGACCCGTCTGTAACTTTTGCATCAATAGGAGGTTTGTCAGACCACATAAACAAACTGAAGGAAATGACAATTTTCCCTTTGATTTATAAAGAGTTTTATGTGCGGAGGAACATCACACCTCCGAGAGGGATAATATTTCATGGACTTCCAGGTAAATGGATTAATTTTATGACCTATAGACATTAAGATATTTTTAGTTTTTTAATTTTCAAACTTATTTTCAATTATAGGCACAGGAAAAACTCTAATGGCTCGAGCTTTGGCCAATGAATGTCTCAGTGTGGGTGGGAAAAAAGTTTCTTTTTTCCTCAGAAAAGGGGCTGATATTCTCAATCGGTATGAAATATTTAAATTTATTTACCCAACTTCATTTGATTTGCATCAAAGTATTGTTACGTTTGACCTCACTTCGTTGCATAGGTGGGTTGGCGAATCGGAACGACAATTAAAAGTTTTGTTTGAACAAGCAGCTGCCCATCAGCCATCTATTATTTTCTTCGATGAAATCGACGGTAAGCAAAAGTACTTTTTTAAATTTGTAATTGCATTGGCTTTTATTTCAAATAGCAATACATTGCAAATAATATAATAATACTAACTTTTCTTGTAGGCCTAGCTCCAATACGGTCTTCCAAGTCTGTGAGTCTCATTTAATTTGTCAAAAATAAAAATAATCTTTGTAAAGGTACATTAAATTGATGCTCTTGTCAATCACCAAACCTACTCTAAAATGAATATTTATGAGTAGGAGCAACTCCACAACAGCGTTGTTTCCACTCTTCTTGCTGAATTGGACGGTGTTAACGACCGTGGTGATATAATCGTTATTGGAGCTACAAACAGAATTGATTCAATTGATCCTGCACTGAGACGTCCTGGCAGATTTGACTTTGAAATTCCGTTTTTTCTCCCTGGCAAAGAGGTATGGTATATACCATGTTAAATGTAAAAAAGCCAATCACACATAATCATTTTTGCACTATTCGTTAAAAGCGTAATCGGATGTTGTTTAGGCACGAAAGGAAATCCTAAAAGTTCACTTAAATAAAACTGCAGACCCTATTATGGGACCGGATTTGTTGGATGAATTGGCTGAAAAAACGAGTGGCTTCAGTGGTGCAGATCTCAAATTGCTCTGCTCGGAGGTATAATTTTTAAAATATTTTTTTATGGAGAAAATAACTGCAAACGCAATTTAATATGTATTTTTTTTAAAATTCTAGTCTAGTATGTCTTCACTGAGAAGATCCTTTCCACAGATTTACAATTCGAAACAGAAGCTTTTAGTTGATTTTGACAAGGTTCAAGTGACTCGGGAAGATTGGTTAATATCTTTAAAAGCAGTAAGACCAATTCAACGACAGATCCAGAAACCATTACCTCCGCAATTAATGCCTCTGCTTGGAAGAAATATTTCTACGATCGAAAGGAAAATAAACGAGATTTTCCCCATGAACACAGAAGTTGTCTTGGAGCCGTCGCTGAAACGAATGCTCATTTATTCAAAAAATGCAGACGTGATTGAGGAATTCATAATTCCTGGAATTCTCCATCGATTCGAATCTGTCAAGATATTTCGCCTCGATTTGCACGAAATTGCTATTCTGCGGGAAGACCAAGATGCAGCAGTTTCAATCGTTAGTCTAAATGTTATTTTACTTGGTTTTTAAATGTTTTGATACTGATGTTTGGGTTTGGAAATTAATTTAGTTGGCTTCTGCTCCCTTAAACTACAAGGACCCCTCAATCCTTTACATCCCCCGGTTGGACAGTTTGCTTAAAATGTTATCAGATGTCTCAAAAGCTATATTGCATTCTAAGCTAATTTCTAGTGTGACTTCACCATGTCTGGTGGTAGCTACTTCTGAGGAATCTTTTATAGAGGAATTTGATGCTTTTTTCTTGGAAAAAGAAGAAATTGACGAACCAACGGAGTTAGAGCGAAAAGCTTTCTTTGAAGGTGTTTTTACTCAGGCACTTATTGTGAAACAGGACGTTCAAGGTAAAAAATAAGTTTTTGGGTAGTTAAACTGTTCAATTGATTATATATTGTGATACAAAGATGATAATATTCTATTAATACATACACAATATTACAAATTATGTAGCTCCTATGGAAGAATTACCTTTGGCTCCCATCGAAAAGAAAGTTTTGACTGAGGACGAATTGCGTAAAATTGAAAAGAAGGAAAACTCAACTTTGCGAGAGCTTCGAATATTTCTTAGAGAAATGTTGGCAAAACTTGCAAGAGATCGAAGGTTTTAATGTTTATTTGTATTAAATTACTTTGGCTGTGTAGGATACTCATTTTGTTTCGGATCATTTTTGCTAGGCGATTTTTGATGAGTGACATAGAGAGGATGTTTACTAAATTAACTGTATTGTATACTAAATATTATGATTATATTTAGTTTCGTGGAATTTACTAAGCCAGTGAATTTGGAAGAGGTGCCAGATTACGGTGAAATAATAAAAGATCCTATGGATTTTGAAACTATGATGAGCAAGATTGACGTGGGTTACTATTTAAGCGCTGAAATGTTCCTTCATGATATCAATTTGATTGTCCAGAATGCTTTACAATACAACCCTGACACAAATGATGCGGACAGAGTACGTAATTATTATTAGATTTACAATTTGATAAACGTTTTTAGGTTAATAATCATTATAATTTTAATTTGGTTTAGCGTTTACGCCATCATGCCAAGCAACTGAGAGATCGTGCAGAGGATCTAATCGACAAAGAAATGGACTCGGATTTCGAAGAAATCTGCAAAGGTTTTTTACTTTAAAATTGAAATTAAAGATGAATTGAAGTTGGAAGTTGTGTCAAATAGAGATGAACTATTAGCCTATTTAATTAGAGCAAAGCAAGAAATATTAAATGGATGAGTTAATTGTTTTTTAAAAGATGGAGGCATTTGGGGTTCTTAAGAGTTCACTTTCTATATGACACAATTATAATAATATTAAATTAAATATTGTACAATATTTGGTGTCATTTTTGACCAGATATTATTAAAAGTCGCAAAGAGAGAGACGTCGTGGCGGTAGTAAACACTACTGCGGAAGGCAACGAAGAACCTAAAGAGGAGGAAGAGTTACCATCTTTGGTTACTAATAGTCAGAAGAAACGGAAGAGAAGCTCCTGGCAACGTGGTACCATTAAAAGGAAGGGCAGAAGACTGGACTCTACTACCACGCCTTCTAATTCTCCAACATCTTCTCCACTGACCAAACCAAATTCGACACGTATTATCTTACCTCAACCAATCAAAATTATTTTAATTTGTCTAATTAAGTTATACTCGTTGATATTTTATAATAAAAAATGTTCATTTTGTAGCTCCCAAGACTTTGCTGGTGTACACGTCAGAGATGCAACGACTTTTGGAAAGTGTTACAGCCGTTTCCAAAAAAATGAGCGTATTTGACATGCTTGAAGTTCGCTATAAACTGTGTGTGGCAGTCGAGAAACATCAGAAGAGTGTTAACAAACTTCACTTGATAGCTGAGTTACAAAATATTATTCACGATATTTAAGCTATTTGTATTTATATTTACTTGCACCAATTAAAATAAAGCTTTGTTTATATAATCTAGTTTCCATCAACTTATTTACATGAAAATCTTAGTTTTATCATCGTTTCGGTACTGAATAGCGACTATTTTCATGGTAAACGTATTTTTTGATATGACCCTTAACTTACAAGGTTACTTAAAAGTGAAAAACCCGAAATAAAGCTTTTAAGAAATGTACCCTGTATTGCGATAGAGAGATTTTGAAATATTTTCGTAGATTTAGATCGTTTTCAATTTTCATCCCGATCGTCACAAAATGTTTTCTCGCATTTGGGATCATCAAAGATAAATGAAGCTGATTGTACCTCTCTCGTATATAATATTATGTATCAAGTATCAGTCTCCACCTATCTATATGCAAATATGTCCTATGCCATGGACTTTGCGGATTTTTGTCGCAATGGCAAGCTCGTGTGCATATACAACAATGAGCTCACCATGGGCAATTTGAAATTCAGCAGGTATTAGATTAGATGAAATCGTGTTAAATGCTGCTAAAATTAAGGCTTATGATTTTGCTTAACCCTTTATGCTATTTATTAACAGGGCCCAGAAAAGCTATAGGACCGACTCTGTTCCTCCATTTTAGACTGAAAAGGTCGTTTCCTGCTTTCGTAAAATAATGAATAATTTAATGAATACAATAATAATATATTAATAAACAATTATTTTTCATTTGGTCAAAAGACATAATATTATCTTTACTTACTGATCCTACTATTTGGTCAAGCAAAAGCAAAGCAAAATGCAACATTTCCTCTTTCACCAACACGGAGAATGATGGTTCCAGCCTGCAATCCAGCAGTCACTTCAAGACCGTTCTACTAAGTATGTTCATGATGACGAATCGGTAGGAATGAGGAGGTGTAGTGAATCTAAAAGATGCTTTGCTTGCTGCTTCGTAATATTTAATGCAACTAAAGTCTGAGAAAGAACGGATCTAGGTTTGGCACTTTTGAAATAATTCGTTCGTATGTTCTACTACACTGGTATTCTACTACTGCTGACTTGCTTGCAGCCTTGCACATTGCACGCTGAGACGAGGACGAGGCTAGGTTTGTTATTATTATTCTAGCACGACACAACTGCCGATTTCTCCTCTCTTGTAAAACAAAAATTTTAATTTTACATTCAATTTTGACTTTGTCATTGTGTCATTCGTATTTCTAAAACTACTTGGTTCAAAAATTTGTCGTGATATTCGTAATAATGGCAGTAAGGACCCAGTTCGAGAATAATAACGAAATCGGAGTTTTTTCAAAACTGACTAATGCGTACTGCATGGTTGCCATCGGAGGATCCGAAAATTTTTACAGGTGAGTATGATCAATCATTAAGAATAATATTCCCTCTAAAGTACTTTTGTCGATTTTTGATGTCATTTATTTTAGTCATGAGTAATAGTAATTTTTTAGTTTGTAGATTACTTAAATTACTGTATTGGGATGTTTTAGTACCTTTGAAGGTGAGCTGTCTGAAACGATTCCAGTTGTTCACAGTTCTATTGGAGGCTGTCGTATTATTGGGAGATTAACAGTTGGAAACCGTCATGGTATTTTAGTACCGAATGCTACAACAGATCAGGAGTTACAACATCTGCGAAATTCATTACCTGATTCTGTTAAAATTCAGCGAGTTGAAGAGAGACTTTCAGCCTTGGGGAATGTTATCAGTTGTAACGATTATGTTGCGTTGGTTCATCCGGACCTTGATAAAGTAAGACCATTAACATGATTTAGATTTGTAACAATAACCATTTAATAATTGTTTTTGAAATAATACTTAAACATTAAATCAATTATTTCCTCAACATATTTGTCATTCTTGTTGTATAGGTTTTAAAAAAAAATACTTTGGTGTACAATTAAAATATCGGTTTCAGCTAAATCCAATAATTATCCAAGTTTTACAAATTGCTAATATATACATAATATTCGTACGAATCTTTATCTATTTATTTATATGTGTGGAAACAGTAAGTGTGTCATTTCAATATTATGATCTGTTTAGGAAACAGAAGAAATACTTCAAGATACTTTGGGTGTCGAAGTATTCCGCCAATCTGTTGCCGGTAATGTTCTGGTAGGATCCTACTGCTGTTTTACGAACCAAGGAGGAATAGTGCACCCTAAGACAAACACAGCTGAACAAGACGAACTGTCATCTTTGCTACAAGTCCCCTTAGTTGTAAGTAATTTAAATTAGAGTGGTCATACATAATTAATGTTATTTTAATATTGCAAATTCACAATGTGATTAGGCGGGGAGTGTGAATCGTGGCAGTGAAGTAGTAGGAGCTGGTCTTGTGGCCAATGACTGGGCACTTTTCTGCGGTGCTGACACAACGGCAACAGAGGTGAGTCTTCTCGAAGCCGTTTTCCGTCTAAATACCACAGCCACATTACCTCAGCAAACAGAGAACATGCGAACAGCCCTTATCGAATCATTGTCTTAAATTTTTAAATGTCTTTCTCATTTAAATTTACATTTTTGTCTATTTACCTATTCCATTCAAAACAATATTATAACAATCTTTAAATGTTGTACTATACTATCGTACGGTAATTAATTAGTAATGGGCTTAGGTAATAAATATGCCATTAAGGTCACTATTTCATTTTAAGTAAAAAAAGGACTGATGTGTATTGTCTATTTATTCAAAGATTCTGATTTACATCCAATCTCAACAAATTTACTTTTAACTCAGCGCAACTCCTTGTTTTATAAATGCCAAAATTGTTGGCTTTTTCGCAATCTTTTTTTCGCTTTCGTAGAAAAAACCAGCTAAAAAATCTTCTTCTCCCCTTCATTTCTTTCTCAACTAATTTACACCTTTCATCTTCACACTGTCCACCCACACATATTTGTCCACCCACATCTCCATTCACTTTCTCACTCGATCCAGACTCTCTCGTATCTCCAGACTGTCCATCTTGTCCAGGAACTTGTTCACTATCGCAGTTTCCACCGGAAGAGCCGCCTACACATTGACCCTGCTCCTTGCCACTATTATGAACACTCTCACTATTAGCATTGCTACTACTAACATTAACATTCCCACCGCGACCGCTCCCACTACCCGTTTCGTCACTTGAGTCATCCTTAAACGTATCGTCTTTCTTTGGCGGTGGCAATGCTTTCTTTAACGATTTTCTCTTCTCTGAGTCTTCATCTTCAGACGAGGAACATGACGTTTGAGGGTGTAGTGGTGGGCGCCGACTGTAGCGGTGTCGGTGGGAAGACTTTGGCAAAGGAGTGTCCACTAAACGTCATAAAGAATTCAGAATATAACAATACACTTCCTTTATAGCCCACCTCTAAATCATTGCAATTTGTAATTACCATCTTCCCCAAAGCGAACATCTTCTTCAAGTACAGGAAGACTTTTATCCAGTTCCATCATCAGCTTTTTCCGGTCTTTATTATTGACTTCTAAGTCTAACGGAGCTAATGTGTCCTCTTCACTTAATTCGTCGTTGTCAGATTGACCTAAAAATGTCAGCATTTTATTTGAAAACTTATTTTAGTTTTTAATTTTAATTTAGATTTCGAACAATAAAGCACCAGAATTTTTTCTGCGGTCATGTAGAGATTCTAGAGATGCAGTGAGTGCCGGTCGGTCACCATCATCACTACGTTCCCTCAATAATTTTTCAGCGAGTAGGAAAAATGTCGAAGTTACATGATTATACGCGTTTTTGTTCAGTGCCCTAAACACCAAAATATAAAAGTCAATTCACAAGGTTGGTCGGATAAATTTTGCTAAGTTCAGTTTTATAATTACTCGAGAATTTCCTCTCTGGAAGCCACGAGCCCTCCTACCATCTGCTGAATTATCGAATTTTTTTCGTCGGGTGTTAACCTATGGGCGGAAATCAGAGGACTCTGGAAATCCTGCACACCGTCCTGAAACATCGATGTACAGGTTTCTTATTTCTCTTGATAAATAGTATTATGTCTATGTCACAAAGAAAAAGCTATATTTTACTCACAAGAATAACCCAAGGATCATTTTGTATTTCTTCGAGTGTAGCCCTTTGCTCTGGAAACCTAACGAGCATTTTTTGGATAAGACTTCTACAACCGCTACTGACATGTGGAGGAATTGAATACTTAACGTCCATGATCATCGTCAGCGTTTCTGAATCGTTAGCTTCCTGAAAAGGAGCTCGACCAGACACTAACATGTACAGGATTACTCCTAATGACCAAATATCTGCAAAAAATGTTCTAAATTAATTGCGTATAATAAATATACAAACGCGTAAAACTTAAATAGTATGCCAATTTGTTGAACATTCTAAAATTATAAATTTGGTACAACTTACCAACTTTAGGGGCATCATACGCGTCACCGAGAAGAATCTCTGGAGCAGAGTACGCCAGGGATCCACAAGAAGTATCTAATTTTACACCAGGGCAGAATCTATAAGGGAATGCAAATTGAAAAGGTAATTGGAATAAACACGGATTGTCAATACGTCTTATCACTTTCGTCAAACCTCACATAATCACTTAATTTTGATACGATTTGTTTTCAGTTTTCAGGTATATAGAAAAAAGTAATGAATATCTGTATTTAATAGTATGTGAATTATATGTTCAACTATGACAATCAACTATGTTCTAATTTGGTAGGACACCATAAAATAACCTCCCTAACTTAAAAGTTTTTGAATGTTTCCCACAACATATACCCGATAAGCGAAGTAATTCTGGCCGACCATAAAGACAACAATGAATATTTTTATACTTAAACCTGTAATTAGATTCTATGTTACCTGTTAGAAAACCCGAAGTCAGTTAACTTAACCATTCCCTCATTGGCAGGAAAGAATACGACATTTTCTGGTTTTAAGTCGCGATGTGCTACGTGTAACTTATGGCAATAACTCACAGCTGATAAGATTTGCGAAAAGTATTTCCTGGCAATTTCTTCAGTCAACCCGCCTGAGAAAAAGGGCATTCATTAGTATTATCATCCTTAACAAAGGCTATGTATTACAAAAATAATTTTGCAAGGCTTTTTTGTGTCCTTTACCCTGTTGTTTCAGAATTAAATCATAAAGATCTCCTGAGCCAAGTTCCAGGACGAGATACATTTTAGTTGTTGTGTCGATAACCTCATAGAGCCTAACTACATTCGGATGCTGAACTAATTTCATACATAAAACTTCTTTAAGTAAAGCTTTCTGACTGATTGCGTCCAATTTCGTTTTGTCAATCACCTTCACCGCCACCTTCAATTTGAATCACAAATAAAAAATTAAAACTCTGCGCAATAGTAACTGACTACAGTTTACAAAATTTAAATTTCATGTTCTGATTATCACCCAACCGTATCTCACCCGGATATTAATATTACTGCCAAAATAATTCATTAATGTCTTCTTTTGCATAATTTCGTCAGGAAAAAAATTTAAATAATTTATTCGGGAAAAATAATGAGGATATAAATGACTAACCCTTTCTCCGGTAAAAACATGTTTGGCGGCCTTAACAACGGCAAAGTGTCCCTTTCCAAGGGTCTCTTCTAAATCGTACAATCCGGCCATTTGACTTTTATTTACAAACGGGGCCTTTCGCTCACTTGGCTGTAGTGTCTTCTTCATCATTCATTAAAAGGAAACTATTAAAAATGTAAAGTGTTCAAATTAAGGACTGCGTCCGAATTATGAACATTTTCGAAAATTGTCTATTGATTGGGGCAGGGATTGTTCTATTTATTTTTTTAGTTCCGGAGTGCCATTTGAAGGTGGCGCTGAGGATTTGCTAGCTCTTCTTCAGTCAGCCCACAACAAGACACACACACACATCTCGCCATAATTTAATACTCCCAGCAATTTGCAATGGCCTTTCTTCCAATATCAACTCTTCCATCGCATCGCCAAAATGATATCAAAATATCACTCGACGAGCGCAGTAGCAAAAACGTTCCGATGATCGTGGGCTTTGCACTACTTACAATTCTCCGTCTTTCTTGTCTACTGGCCAATCCAAATATAAAGTACCTCCATAATAATATTATTATGATACTCTGACTTTGACTCGCTCTACTTTTGCCTGGCTTTTGGCCAGCACAGTATCACGTTAGCTAATAAAAATAATTCTATTTTATAATGAGCTTCTTCTCACACAAGCATCCAAACAACATACACACGTTGACAAACACGAGCGACGGGAGATATTCTGGCTGACTCTGACTCTGACCTTATCTTACTTATTAGTGCGAGAGAATACCTACAAGAAAATGGGTCTAGTACTTACGAGTAAAAAAAAGCTTTATTAGCACAGAAAAATACCCTGTAGATGAAGTCTTTACAGAATGTACAAATTACAAATAAGTTTTCGTGTTCATGAGATGAGATTCGACTAGACATGAGTCCCCTTTCCGGGCGGGTGGTAAACGCCACCTGAAGAATATTTACGCGTACACAATCGCTGCAGAAATTTTTGCCACGACTCCACCGTTTTCCCTGACCAAATCCACACACCTGATGTTATGCCCACCGCTAAAGACATGAAGTATCTAAAAGAAGACAGAATTAGAACAACTCTGTTATTAATGGGGAAAAGGAGATTAAAATAAATAAGACATAATAATACTGAAATAACTGACTTGATCATTAGAACTGAGTATAGCGGTTTGTTTTGTCCACTGCCACTGCTCCCTACTTTGCAGTTACAGGTTATGCTTTCCAGCCAAAGTTTCTTGGCTGACATTTCGTAAAAGTATGCAGCGATGACAGCGGAAGCAGGGAGAGTATAAAGTACTGAAAAAACTCCAATTCGAATCATTAGTTTTTCCAGCTTCTCGGTTTTCTGTCTCCCGGCCTGTCGTGCGATTACCTAAAATATTTATATGTTAATGAAATTACATTCGTCGATGAAAAAACATTTTAACTACAAGTCAGTTTTAATACCTGTCTGATTCTGACTAGTGCAATGAAGCCTGCGAGTAGGAACGATGTTCCCAGAAGAAGTAGAAGGGACAGAGGAGCCACAATGTAAATTGACAATCTCAGTGGGTCCTGTAAATATCAATAAATTAATACCCGTTTTGTTTTCAAATCGGACAAGATTTTGGGATTATTTTATTTTATTATATTTGGTGATAATTTTATTTTTTTTAATATTTGGTGATAATTTTATTTTTTTATATTTGGTGATAATTTTATTTTTTTTAATATTTGGTGATAATTTTATTTTCTATATTTGGTGATAATTTTATTTTTCTATATTTGGTGATAATTTTATTTTTTTATATTTGGTGATAATTTCATTTTTTTATATTTGGTGATAATTTTATTTTTTTATATTTGGTGATAATTTTATTTTTTTATATTTGGTGATAATTTTATTTTTTTATGTTTGGTGATAATTTCATTTTTAATAAAAAGACCCCAAACATACCTGATTGCCAATTAGGCAAATCCCGGAAATAGAATCTCCATCGACGGCTCCATCCATAATGGCAGCCAAGGTTCCCAGCGCTGGAAGTACCCATGCTGCGATGTGAAATAAATGTGCGTGTGCAGCAATTGCCTCTGATCCCCATTTACATCCTGCGGCCAAGTACCAAGTCAGTGAAAGTGTAACCCACCTAGAAAGCAAAGATAAAAATGTGATAAATTCCTTCTAAATAAAGAGGTTTTTCTCGTGTTATTCATTTTCCATGGTCAACCTCTACTATAAGAGTCGGAAAATTCTAAATTAGTAAATATATATCTACAACAAAGAAGCCTCTCCTACTCTAACATAAACATTTAAAACGAAGGATGATTTACCAAATGGATGAGGCCATTCCAAAGTAGTAGATGAGTAGAAAGACGACAGTACACCAAGCAGACGCAGCGCCTGTTTCTATTGAGTATCTAACTATCTCTCCTTTACAAGCCACTTCATCGTGACCTTTACATAGCCGAATTATGTAGCCTATTGACACCATCATATAACATGCGGATAAGTATACAATCGGGCGTTCCGGATATTTGAACCTATCACAAAGCACAATAATTAGTACAAGCATCCATAGAAAAGTTATATTATTCGAAAACGGTCATTTAAAAAGTAATTTTACCTTCCTCCATCTACGAAGAAAGTCAAAATTGTGAGGAAAGTCGTGAAGAAGCAAACACCAGCCCATAAAGTGAGCCACCAATTGGAAAACCAAACTTCCTCCTCACTAGGAAATTAAAAATGCCAATATTATTGTAATTTTTAATGTTATAAAAATCGAATTTAAAAACAATTTACCTGGAATACATTCGGCATGGTAAAGCGCAATTTTCCACCCCGCGTATTAAAGTCTTGTTGCCAATCTCTTGACTATTGGCAATACGAACGAGGGGATTTCGACAGTCACAATTACATTTTGAAACACTTGGGTTCTTATTGATGGGTAACTCCGGGTTGACTACATTTGTAGTTTCAATTGGCTGTTCCCCTTTCTTTTCATCCATGCACAAGTTATTCTTGCCAAATCTTGGGAATCTATCGCATTGCATCTTCTCTGGCCATTGGAATCCGTACTGAACCCTATACAAAACCCAAATGAAAAATTATTTTATGATTGCGTCGTTTAGAAAATAGTAAATCGTCTTAAGATATCTAAATTGCATACATGACAGGTTCACAGCCGACCCTTGCCCTTTCACAGACAGAACGGCAAGCGGGAACTGTTCCTGCAAAATCCTCCATGCAGATCGGGACATAAAGAGAACAAATGAAAAATCGTAGATCGGGAGAACATTTAATTTCCACCAAGGGCCAATATTGGTGGACTTCCATTCCTGCTTCTTCCTGAAAATACATTTTCCCAAAAAATTACATATGAAAATCAGTATAAGAATTGGGTCTTAGCGTGATAGATAATAAGATTGTATGTGAATGCTTGATATAGAGAGAGATTGAAACGAACCTGTGAGTCATGATTGAAGGGATTAGGCATCTCAGTCAAATTGTAGCCGATACCCTTGCACATAGGAATGGAAATCTCTTGACATTTTGGATCTTTTGCAAAAACGACTAAAAAAGTTGAGAAAAGGAGAAAAATCCACTCCATTTTGAATAATCCTACATAATTCTTATCTTATCTTTTATTTGCACTTGAATGTTGCGTTGTTATAATCTAATGTGATGGCTATGGAAGACTTTATCAGAATTACAAAGCCATTCCGAGTAAAACTCAATTGCCACAACACGACGATGTAAACGAATGGAAAATCCTGCTGAATCTCTCTGTGTCGACTAGTGTGTCTAGTCTGTTTGTGTTTCAGAGAGATGCTCCGTTTTCCCTGCTACTGCTTGCTGCACACACTAATGTGGATTACGTGGGATTCTGCTCGACTGTGTGATCTAAGGGCGTTGCTTGCTCTGTAGAAAATCAATAATTTCGGTTTCCCCTTCTTCCATGAGCATGACTCTTGCAAAGTCTGTTTCGTTGCACTTGCTACTCTCATTCATCATTCTTATTTATTGCTTTTTCGGACTTTTTTCCGCTCCCCACCATCACTTCATAATTATTCACCAAATCTCCTCCTCGCCATCTTCTCTTCTCTTGTGACACCATTTATTGTCTTTTTCATGAATTATGTCTTTTTCACACTCATCTGTCCCTTCACACCCAATTCATTCATTAAATTTGTTTTTACTCTTTTGTTTAGATTTACCTTCACCACTTATTTTGTTGTTATATTTTCATCCGCACACAGGAATTTTTCATTGTTGCCATTTTCTCACCCGTACGAAGCCTTCCAATAATATTCAATCGCCATTCGCCATCACCATTTATAAAATTCATGCTCTCAGATTCAGATCCCAACATTTTATCTACACTTCAGCACTTGAGAATTTCTGCGGATTTGTCGTCTTCATCTTCATTACTGGATGACTACTGTGCTAAAATGAATGATGGTGTTTGCTTAATCTACTTGTGAATTGAAACAAAATGAAATTATGTCAAATTCATGATTCACTGGTTGAAAATAGCTCGAAGGACCGCACTGAGCAATTTTTTCAAGAACAATATAATATAGTAGCACCCAAATGAATGTAACTTTAGTGGCGCTACTTAAATTACTAAAGCTATTAGAATTTCGTATGTATTATCATTATCGCTAAGAAATCCGCAAAAAATGCAAGTGACAGTAATTCCTTTAACTCACAATAATTTATGTTAATGCTTGAAAACCATTCATTTCTTTACGTTTTATATTTTTATTATGATAATCTTTCAAAATGCTAGTGAAAAATTTGCTACCCGGTATAAATTAGTTTTATAACTTAAATTATTGTTCCTATTATGAAAAATTGTATAATAAGAAAATTATGAAAATTATCAATGCCCATAGTATTTTGGCTAGAGTATATTTCTACATGATTTTTGTTGATTTATGCGTAAGACGAGGGAAGAACGGTCGTATTTGCATATCAGGATTCTATAACATCTTGAGGATAGTGTGGATTTGAGTTTTAGTTAAGACTAGTGCATTTGAATACTGAGTTGAGGTACTAACTTAAGTACATGAGTATGAGTATGAGTAGCATCAACTAGCCCTAGCTAGCACCACAAATGCATAAGACATTATGTGAACAAGAGTGAGACTAAGAAGAATCAACGAATGCGATGGAATTCAGGCCCCGAGGCTAGAAAACAATTTAAACATTCCTTTACCTCTAGTACAAATTGTAGGAAAAGTCTCCAGTTAGGTTTCCGAATATTTAAGCAGTATTTTTAATTAACAATTGACAACCGATTTCAGAATGCTCCCTTTGGGACTCAACCAATTGCTCAAAGATTTGAAAGCACTCCAGAAGGATAGTAAATCCGCGGATTTGACATTTTACATTGGTCCAAATGAAGTTCCTTTTCACGCTCACTCACTGATATTACAAACAAGGTTTATTTTATTTCGCAATAAAAGCTGTTTCCAATTTTCTCCATCATTATTTTTGCATAATAGCTCTTTCGTGTCTTGCAGGTGTTCCATTAGCAATGAGAAAAAAATTAACGTTGATTGTGCCGTTTTTGCTAATTTTCTTGACTTCGTATACACCGGAGAGGTAGTATTATTATGGTTTTATCTTCTGCTTGCAAATGTTTTTGGTTTTCTAAAGTTTTGAATCGTTTTCAAAAGCTCCCTTTAGTACCAGAGAAGACGCTGGACTTGTACTGCTTATCTTTGCAATTCCAACTAGATGACCTGACAGAAAAATGTGAAGAAATTTTATTTTGTAATATGAAACCAATCAGTGCTATCAATCTACTGAAAGAAGCAATTGGAAAAGTCTCCAATGGACAAAAAGGGCTAGAAAATATAATTTCGAAAGCAGTCGCTTACATTGGGGACAATCCCGGAGAATGCTTGAACGAAGAGTTTTTCTCAGTTAATCAAGATGTTCTTGTTGCCATTATTTCTTCCGACCAGGTCCCTTTTATTGACAAATTTTTATGCAGAGGAAGTAGATATATTCAGTGGCAACATTATCAGACAGTTTAGAAATAACTTTTCATTTCATAAAATAATACGAAATTCCCACATTTTCACATGCTGAATCTGAAAAAATACTTAAGCCGGTCGAAACAACGTTTTGAAACAAATATTTCTCTCAATTTCGGGGACGGGCACGTGCCCTTGGGCCTTTTGCTGCGAAACTATGTGGTTTAAGTTCCTATTTGAATTTTCAATATTTAATTTTGAAACATTAATTTGATCATCATTTAAATTATAGTTTAAAAATACAATCTAGTACAATTTAAAGTATCTTCCAGGAGTAAAATAGTAATAACCGTGTTTTGTTTGGATTTTGCCGCTGTATTATCATATTTGCTTGTAAATAAATGCAAATTAACATAGAAAATTTTAATTAATCTACTAAATGTACATTTAATTAATTTTAGTTATGTTTGGAAGAAGAAGAAGTCTGGAGATGTGTTCTAAAATGGTCCCAAAGACAAGCCAAAGTTGATACTCATGTCAGCCAATGGACGGAAGAGGAGAGGCTGAAAGTTTCAAAGTTTTTAGCCCCTGTCATTAGTCATGTCAGACTACTACTCATTGGTATTTAGTTACATTTTAAATTAAATTAATTCATCAATGATCATGTAATAATTTCTGAAAATGAAATACTGATTGCTAAAATGTATTTGTTTTAGACAGCCATTTATTTGCAAACGAAATAGAGAAAACGGGTTGCGTTCCAATGGAACTTTCTCTGGAGCGTTATCGTTTTGCCGCACTACCGCATAAATTCACCGAGGATTCCCGGCTAACACCCAGAAATTCTCCAAGACTATTTCAATCATCAATAATAAATAATGACCGAATAATCCTCGGGAGAAAATTAAATGAATGGTATGGAAATAATAAGCAAAGCTGGAAATGCATTTACAGAGCAAGCAGTCACGGCTATGGGGCAGATGATTTTCATAGTCGAGTTGCAGGAGCTACCCCAACTTTTGTCGTGACCTTGCTAGAGGTAAAAACATCTATTTTAAGTCATAAATATTGAATTTTAATTTAATTATTAATTCTTTGACAAAAAATTTTCTTTTAGTCAAAATGGATCTGCGGAGGTTTTGCTGACGCTCCCTGGTAAAAAACTTTTTAGCATTTGGATCAGAATTTATATTTCTATCAATCTACTTCGTGTCTTAATTTTTATTTTTATATAATTCATAAATAATTATTATAAATATTTTACTTTTCATTTATCTTTTTTATTTTAATGTATTTATATTTTAATGTTTTAATTTTAATATTTATTCTAAATTTATATTTTTATTTTAATATGTATTTAAATTTTAATGTTTCAATTTTAATATTTATTCTAAATTTATATTTTTAATTTAATATGTATTTAAATTTTAATGTTTTAATTTTAATATTTATTCTAAATTTATATTTTTATTTTAATGTATTTAAATTTTAATGTTTTAATTTTAATATTTATTCTAAATTTATATTTTTTGTTTAATGTATTTAAATTTTAATGTTTTAATTTTAATATTTATTATAAATTTATATTTTTATTTTAATATGTATTTAAATTTTAATGTTTCAATTTTATATTTATTCTAAATTTATATTTTTATTTTAATATGTATTTAAATTTTAATGTTTTAATTAAAATTATTGCAATTGTCACAGGTCTCAAAATACAAAGACACCAAAGTATTCATCTTCAAACGCTGCCTTCCTCTTTTGCTACGATGGAAAAAATGAACCTAAAAAATTTAATATCGTCAAAAGACATTTTGCTTTATGTCACGATCCAAAGTACAGCGTAACGAACTTTTATCAAACTCTTATGATTTTAATTTAAACGGTATTGAAATCGAAATCTAATTTAATTTCGATTTGTGTTTGTTTATATATTATAGTAGTGGACCAATATTTGGAGCAGGTGCAGATCTGTACATTTCCAATGATTGCAACCAAAACTCTGATTCTTACAGCAATCTTCCACATTCTTATGAAAGTGATGGAGAATTTGTATTAACACCTTCCTATCATTTCACTATTGTTGACTATGAAGTGTTCACTGTTGCCTAATAATTTTGAAAATGGCATCGCATAACAGAAATAAAAAATAAATACTGGAAACCATATAAGTCTTTATGTTTATTTATTTAAGGCCTTATATGTTATGAAAGTTGAAAGCTATGAAATTGAATTTTCATTTTGTATTCAAATTCAAAGGTGTTCTGATGATTTTATAAAAATTACCAACCCGCCTCCATAAAGAAAAATTTTTCATAAAAACTGCAAAACATTCTCCACCAAAAAATGATCTTTTTTCCAGCGCCCCGTCAAAAAGATTTCTTACCGTGGCCCTGTTAAATCTTAGAGGATGAAAAATTGCCGATAAAATATCAGAGACGCAGCGAAGCGAGGGCCCTTTAAACCCAAAAATTTTTCCACTTATATTTTGTAAGGCCCCTTCCGAAATTTTTTTCTGGCTGCGGTCCTATAAAATGTAGTGCTGATAAAATAAAAATAGTAATGACTTCATAGTAGCTTTCCATTTAGTAGTTTTCCAAGGTACTTTAATTAGTTACATAAAATGATTGTCCATGGTATATATAAGTTGATAATAAAAATATAAATTAAATAATTAATAATTTTACAGAAATAAAAAGAATTTATGTTCAATAATTTTAAAATTGAAAAGAAATTGATGCAGGGCCCTAAAAAGATTAACAGCAGAGGTGGAAAAATTGGCCATATCTCTCGAACACCTTGTATAATCGGTTGAAAGATATGAAACCTGAGATTTGATATCATTTTTAGTTAATCATCAAATAATTTATTTCTGTAATAATTTGCTAATTTAATCCGAACACATTTGCGACGCAATTGGCTTGGCTTACACTATGTAAGAAATGAATGAAGGCAAAGGAGATTGTTAAGAGGTGATTGTAGGAGTGTAAAAAATCAAATCACGTAGGCTGTAAGCACGTAGTAGTAAGCCAATTATCATTATCATACTTGTGGATCATTGCTCCCTAATTAGTGAAATTAGCATTTCATCCTTCCAGTGTTTTTCATTCACTTGTCTAGTAATTATTTCTGTTTTGCTAGGTATACAGTATACGGAGAGTAGGTGTTTGTTGGGTTAGTGCCTTGGCGTCTCTGTTACGGTAAATAGATCACACAACATAGTCACGGCCACAATAGTCACAAATAGTGACAAAAGTCAGGAAGATAGTTTGAGTTTATAGCTTGTCTGGGTTTTATCTTCTTGGCTGGGTCGTTTGGAAGAAATAATAGGATATTGCACCGTTTTGTATATGCAATAAGTATTATTCTTGTACACTAATACCGCTGCAGAAGAGATGCATTGTACAAGCAAAAGCAAAGCAAAACCCGGTGCTGTGTTAACTAATTAGGACGATGATGATACATAACAACGAACACCGAACGTGCTTGTTAAAGATGTTACAGTTTTATGCAAGTGTGTGTGTGTGGAGTGTGTATGAAAGTTAAAATTATTATTTACAGTTACATTAGTAAGTAGCGTTTGTTTCCTGTGCGTGAATGAAAATGAGAAAGGAATCGGAGACAGAGGGCTCTATGAGTTAGGAATGGAATGAAGAAATGTCAACATGTTAGGGAAGGGTTAGTTTGCTTTTGGTTTAGTTGAACAGATTGTTGGATAGTACAGTCTGTCTGTGTCTGTCTGTCACACTTTCTGTGACTATACATTCCTTTTCGGTAAATTACGTCCTTTTACACATTTTTAATTTTAATTTTATATACCTTGCGATAAGAAAAGGAATGGATTTTGCAATCACGTAGAAACTTTTAGTATATTGAGTGAAAGGGAGTAGAAATTGCGTAGTTAAAATCCGCCGAAAGTGTATGAAGGTTTTTAACTGTATTTATTTACTAACTTTGCAGAGATGACGTCACATATGGACCATTTGGACATTTTCCTTAATGCTAAGGACAGTCTTTTGAAAGATGACGCATTCGACATCCTCGATGGGGTTAGTTTGTCTTCTTCTTTTTTAAAATATAAGATCAGCTATTAATTATTCACGTGTTTGACCTCGTTTCATCAATTTGGAGATAAATATAGAATAATTTGGATTTCAAAACAGGAAAGCTGGTGCTTGGATGATGACAAATTTTTAGAATCAATCAGATACGGAGACAAGATCGAGACAATGGAGGAAATCACCGAAACCTCGGATCAGATTTTTCTGCCTGAAGATACCTTGAGTCCGTGTTCCGCATCTTCTTGTTCTACCTCCTCTGATCAGTTTGAAGATGTTAATGTTAAAGTTGTTCAGCTCGTGGGAATTCTTCCGCCGGGAGTCAAGGTTAATTTCAAACTATTTGAAACTAGTTTTTTTTGGAAACCCAATGTATTGGTGGAAGTTACTTTTGAATATTTTACAGGCAATTCAAATTCTACAGCAAGACGATATGATCACTGAAGAAGTCATTGAAAGTGACCAAAATGAACAAACCAACTACCAAGAACTTAAACTTTCCGGTAAGCACCATTAGCATCCATCTTTGATCATTTCATACATTCTGATTTTATGCAAACATTTTTTTAAACATTTAGTACCTAATCCTTGACCCAGATTTAACTGTGTAATACATTGATTTTTATTAATTTAGAGGAAGAAAAGAGACTGTTGAATAAGGAAGGAATCAGTTTACCCTCTCACTACCCTCTTACTAAATATGAGGAACGCGAGTTGAAACGAATTCGGAGGAAAATTCGTAATAAAATTTCTGCCCAAGATTCCAGGAAGAGGAAGAAGGAGTTTCTCGACAAATTGCAGAGCAGGTAACATTCCCTGTCCAAAGTGCACATTTTCTGTTCACTCAGTCGGTCGTTTTATCGCCTTCTGCTGCGCTGACGTCATTATTTGTCAAACATAAACATGCAGTACTTAGTAGTCTAGTCTAGATGTATGTATAGTATAGTATATTATGGATATTATATGTATGTTGTAATAGTAGAGTCACGTACACTACAAGCAATTTAACATTGACGTTGGATTTTAAGTATGAAGCTATAAAAGTAAAGCCTATATCGCCCTACTTCGGTCGAACAAAGATACAGATATATTATACTCATGCGATAGATAACATTTTTAAAGCACCAATGTAAAACAACATGGCGCATATGCTTTTAAAGTATTTTAAGTGTCTTGGTGTATTTATTGAAATTATTTAATGCAATGAAACATTTAAAACGATTTGATACGTTATTTTCAGCATGAAATGAGTGAAGCGTATTTTTAAAATATTATTATCGAATGATAGTATTATTTATAGCTACTTCTTTTTAATTTTTAGAGTGCAAGAAGTGGAAGAAGAAAAGTCAAACTTGGCAAAGAAGGTTCGTACACTGGAAGCTGCCAACTCAAAATTGTCAGCGCAAGTGAAGAGACTGCAAGCGGCGCTGTCGAACGCGACCTCAAAGCAAAGCGCACAGACGCACATGCCTGCTGCGACTACTCTATTGGTTCTCATTTTGTCCTTGGCCCTCGTTGTGTTGCCCACTGTAAAGCGGGATAACGGAGAGGTCGTCACTTTTGAAGATCAGAATTCTTCTCTGGCTGGTACAACATATTTTTCATTATTTGTTTCAATTTTATTAGTCGGTTAACTACGTAGTAGATAATATTTTTCATGATTTTTTGTGAAGGTCGTTCTCGAACAATGATGAATTTAACTCCGGATCCAAAACCACTACTACGAAACTGGAAATCATTAGATCCAGATGAAGATGAGCCGAAAATAAAGATTCCCCGTTTCAATTATGTAATATTATAGTTTTAAAATATTATTAGCTTACTCAAGTTTAGCCTTAAAATGCCGAATAGAAAACTAATTTAGCTATTAAAATATTAGTTTTTAAAATCGTATTTTTTTACTTATTTTTGGATTGTATTTCTAGCACCAACAATTGGACGCAAGCGAAAAGAAAGTCCTCTCGGGCGGGCTAAAATTCAACCGACCGTACAATTTAATGGACAATGAAGTTGATTACTGATGAGGAAGATTTCTATATTTGTATATCGGTGCTGGGGAAAATAAATGAACCATTCGGGAAAATAAGTATTTTTGTTCTTTTTTACTTGAAAAATCATGTAACATGATCATTTTAATGTTTCCGATAACAGTAATACTAACACTGGTTCACTGAAAATTAACTAAATAACGAGTGCCCAGACCAGAAAAGATTAAAATATAAAATTAAAACTAACAGACCGGTAGTTACAAACTAATACCCGATTTCTTGTAAACACAAAAAGGATTTGTACATTTAATCTTGCGCTGTACAAATATTCAATACATTACATATTATTGCTTATATATATTTTCAAGTCACAAATGCGGCTATTATTATAGATTATTGCGTAATCATCATTATTATTATTGAATGATGAATCGGCATATTTTTCGTAGCTTGAAGAATCTGTGGACATAATACAAGGCTTAACTTCATTTATATTGGACTTCGACAATATTTTTGTTATTTTGTGTGGTGTGCTTTAAGGCACGAATGCATTATTGAACGTGTACTAAAATAATAAATACTACTAAATATTTTTGGAGTGCATTTCGTTGCACTTCAAAAAGGTTGTCTATTTTTTAACGCGCTTAAGGTCACTTTCGACCAGGAAATTGACAGGTTCGTCGCCTTTATCCATTTGAGTGGTTTTGGTTGTTTTAGTTAAAATTGGACACGTTAAATGCTCGTCTTCTCTCATATAGTGCATTCGCAATGAGTATAAATGGGCTAATCGGCTCAGTTGTACCCGTTCGTCTTTTTTCATTGGATGTAATCTGGAAAGTAATATTTTTCATCGTTATTGTAAGTATTGCAAGTTCTATTATAGTTTCCCTTTGCACATACCTGATTTCACTTTGGCGAGGATCTTGCAAAAATTTTGAAACCTGTTCATTAGCTGAGGTTTTGATGGAAAACATAGATTTACTTCCTGTATGTACCCTTCGACGCCCAGCACGAATTTCTCTACTAGGAGCATATTCTCTCAAACGACGAAGTAGATTTTCATCCGTTTCTTCTAGCCAATTTTCTTCGCCAACCCAATCTGAATGCTCGTCATCACCTATTCATAAAATTTACTATTTAGGATGATTATAACCGAGTCAAAATTGCAAGAACTGAATTTTAAACCTACCTTCTCCTCCATCGTTACAACAATCGCTATCACTTTCACTGATTTCGCTGTGACTTTCACTTTTCATCTCCTTTAAAATAAAATCAAATCAAATAAAAACATTAGAACTCATAAATCATTGTCCTCATCTAATTAGCTGGAGTCTCTAAAACAGAAAGAGGATTTCCATATAAATCTCAATTTTACTATGGCTTTTGGAGTGTTACTCGTTGTTTTCATTCAAATTTTTGATACACTCGTTTCCTAACATGAAAAACAGTGGAAATTGGTGCTGAAAATAAATGCTAGTGTTAAAATTCGGCGAATTAATGAATCAATGTAATGTTTCAAAAAGTAATAGATACACAGCCATGTTGCTTCGTATGATATAATATAATACTATGATAACTTCATTCTTTAGTATGGGATGGGTGGTAAATGGGTTAGAATCCAACTGCTGCGAGGAAAAAATATTTATGTCCTTTGTTTCGTGACCGTTCCGAATGTTAAACCTATTTAACAGATAAGCAAGCTATAGTGTCAATGTCTAATAAGATTACCTGATCCTCACACACTATTAAACTTTCTTCAATATTTTTAACGTTTCTTTTCCGTTTTCCAGCGTCGAATACTATATCCTCTTTCTTCTTCTCCTTTAAGCGGTTCTCCATGTCGATTGCCATTCTTTTGTACCTCCTCCGCCTGTTTACGAAGAAATTGGATAAGCTGATAAATAAAATGATTTCATTCATTTTATAATTTATTTTTACCTTTTGGACTGGGAAACTTTGGGGATAGGGCCATTGTTAAAAAGTTCATTGAAACTGTCCGATTCCACAATTTTTGTTGGGCAAACTTTCCGTTTGCTTTTGCATTGCAAGCTCAATTTTGCAAGCGATCTCTCAGCTTCGTCGCTGTCATTTTCATCCTCGCTTGATTTCGTGTGTCCTGTATAAATCAATATTTCCAATTATTCCAGTCCTTCGAGAATAACGATTTGATTCCTAATTACCAAACTAATATTTTCCCAAAGGATATCCTTTTACTGTCGATTTTGTGTTGGCACAGCTCATTCCCTTTCTTGTTTCTTACTACATTTAGAATATATCCCGTATAACGGAGTACATCGATAAAAAAGATACTATTATTAACCTGGACAGGAATCCATACGAACAACGAAACCTGAAGCTCGCTGTCGTGTACGAAAGTAATTACCTGGTACGGATAGCAATAAGTTACTGGTAGACCTAGACCTTCGGTTATGTCTCCAGGATGTTTTCTTTAATTTGGATTCTTCTAAGGCACAAGATAGATCGTCCACTAAGTGATCCATTTTTGTCCAGGTATATTCAACCGTGCGCGCGCAGTTGCAGACCACTAACTACAGTTAAAGATTAACAATAATAATAATAATTTTGTTTACTGTCCATTATAGTACGTAGTACGTATTCTCTAAGCTAAAGCTTGTATTATAGCAGTTGGCGAATACGAATTGCGAATGTGTATCAATATCAATGTATCTATATCTGTGTAATCTGTTGTCTGTTCATTGCAAAACAGCAGAAAGGTACATCGCATCGCATATTAGCAAAATCACTCAGCTGCTGCTGCACAAATAATCGTGTTCAAAGGTGGGCATCCCAAACAAAACGCATCTTAAAATTCCACAAAGTACAGTTATTACTTTCCACTTATCCAATATCTGAATGTTTTGCAATATAATTTAGAAAGTTAGTACAAAGTATGAAAAGATAAAATTTTTGAAAATTTTATAATAAGTCACCATTTTTAACAGTGAATTTGGAGCTTCAATGGGATGCTCTCAAGATAAAAATCAAATGAGCTTCAGAGATAATTGTCAACCATTTCTGAAGGATAACTTTAGATTTGATATGAATTGAAAAAATTGCAACGAAAAGTACTATGAACATATTATACCTGTTCATTGAAATAATCCCATGATAGTTACCATCGCCATATTTTTTTATTAAAAAACAGTGGTAGCCAAGCTGTGAATTTTAAATAACTGTGAATATAATATAATTAAGTTAGCTTAAGGTTACACTTTGGCCCTGCATAGCAACCACAGGGGACTATCAAAATGCATGTTAAAAAATCTTTTACATCGACTATTATAACTTCCGGAGGATCAGTCTGATTTTTATGGAACCTACATTTTTGGAACCGTGGACTATCAAGGAACAAAAGTTACCATTCGGAATTTTGATATAGTTGCTTTAAATGGACCAAAAACATCAACGTTTTATAAAAAACTAAAAATGACTCATTTTTTTGGGAATTTGATTTTTTTAAATGCATTTAAAACAACTATATCAAAATTCCGAATGGTAACTTTTGTTCCTTGATAGTCCACGGTTCCAAAAATGTAGGTCCCATAAAAATCAGACTGATCCTCCGGAAGTTATAACAGTCGATGTAAAGATATTATGATGAATTTTAAATGCATGGAGGTTGACCCGAATTGCTGATGATGGAATACCGAGGGCATAAGTCAATGCAATTCCAAAAAATTAGTTTCTAGGAAACGGGGAAGTGTATTATATTATAAAGATTTCTATACTGACTTGTATAGTAGCATTTCCACCTGTCGTCATTGGCAATGTTATTACAAATACTTTAGTACAAAATCTTTTTTGTTTGCATCTTGCTTCAATGCATTCATACTTGTAAGTTTAAGTTATAACCATGGTTGTTATAACTACTATCAAAGATGTCTATTGTCCATGTGACATAAACGGCCATCAAGTACAAGCATTGACACCGTAGTCATAGTGATATAGTACTAACCAAAGTACTAACCAATAGATTTACAAATATTATACCATAAGACGGCCGTTTATGCCGCATGGAATTCATTTTGTTATTGACTTGATAGCATCTTGTTTATCAATATTGCACTGCCAAAACTTCCCCTTGAGGTAGTGGAATGGCCGGGTAGGTTAACTATGGGGTTTCGGATGTGACAATTGACGGGTTAAATTTTGGAAATTATATTTTTTTCGTTAGCAACCAACGTAAACAGCGTCCTTAAATTGAAATAATGCTATAACATTAAAAATCATAGCTTAAAACATCCATCAAAAGCACGCAGTACTATTATTACAGCAAGCTAAACAGATATAAATTATATTATAGTTAACAATTTAATAGGACATATTATAGTAATATTAGTACTACAGTTTACAAGACAGTTTAATAAATAATTAGAGTTAACTTTACAGCCTGATATATTTGGACCTTTGGGTTGCCATTGCCCGCCTTTGTTTCTTGTAGATTTGTGCAAGTTTTTCCTATTCCAAGTTATTTGCACTTTGCGTTGCACAGAAATAAGCTCAGCACGAAACGAGAATTGCGATTTGCGATTGCGACTTTTATCGATCTCAATTTGCTAATATGGATATGGAAAACCAAGGACAATTTCCACATTGCCACCTATAAAGCCGGTTTAGCTGTTTGAGTCAGAGCGGAGATCATAATTGTCTATTAGATAGAAAACATACCTTAACCTTTTTGAGGTAATTGCTTTTATTGTATGCTTATTTAGTTGAAAATAGGTTGTAACTTCGTGTATTATAAATTAAGTAAATATTGTATTTTAACATTATTCCTTGTAATTCTGTTCCAGTACTAAGTAAGAATGTTCAGACCCCCGCCTCTGGTTTTATGTGGTCCCTCAGGTACAGTTCAAAACTACTGCAATATTTATGTAATATTATGGTGATATTAAAATATAATAATTTTAATAATCATCATCTTTTCCAAAGGCTCCGGAAAATCTACGTTAGTGAAAAGACTAATGCAAGAATTTGGAGACTATTTTGGATTTTCCATTTCGCATACGACAAGATCCCCGCGTGAAGGTGAGTTAAATGGCCGTGAGTACCATTTCGTCACTAGAGAAGTTATGGAGAAAAAAATCGAAAATGAAGAATTTATTGAGTACGCTGAATTTTCGGGTAACTTCTACGGAACAAGGTATAGCATTCGTACATTTTGCTTAGTTGTGTAGGTTCTGTCAATATGTTCTGCAATTTTTGCCTTTTTTGAATTGTCAATATTTTTTGAGCTTTTTAAAAACGTGTGCCAAACAAAGTTGAAAAACATTTATGAAATGTGGATTAAAAAATTCTAAGGAAAATGTTCTTTGTTTCCTTTGTCTAGCAAAAAATCTGTAGAAGATGTTCAAGAGAAAAGCAAGATCTGTATCCTAGATATTGATGTCCAAGGAGTGATTCAAATTAAAAAGACGGATTTACGCCCTAGACTGGTGTTCGTTCAACCACCTAGTATTGAAGAGCTAGAGAAAAGATTAAAAGACCGTGGTACAGAAACTCCAGAAAGTCTTTCGAAAAGGCTGCAGGCAGCAATTGATGAAATGCAATATGGTAAGTAGTACGTTCTGCGTAATATTACTGTAAAGTGTACTTCGTTTCTCGTTTGATATTTACAACATTACAACTTTTGGAAGAATAATTTAATTTATTAAAATACTTATCGATCGATGTTTTGTTATTTTTAAATTGTCAGGGTTAAATCCTGGCAACTTTAACATAATAATAACAAATGACGATGTGGATGCAGCGTACAACAAACTGAAGGACTTCATTCTTCCCGACATTGAAAATCTCAGGAAATAAGCATCATTTATTCCAATAAGACTTGCCAAAGAAAGTAATCTTCAATTCCATGAAATGACCTTTTTATTTACCTCACCAGATTTTTATCGCACTGTGTTATAAATTCTGGATAATTCTTTTCCAATATTCCTTTGCCATTCTTTATATTATGTATTCTTTACGTAAACCCTCAGAGCGTTCGAATATTGGTATTATTATTGTATTTCGGAGCTATAGATTTGACGACGGTGCCAAGTGATGCCAGTTGCATTCATTCCTCTCCATATCCTGTCCTGAATGATGTACGTACATTGATGTATGACCTCCTATGTCTAATATCTGTTTGTCCCATTATAAAAATAAAGTAGAAATATATAAGATTGCCTAACTTATAGCTTATAAAAATAGTAAGGTTGTAGTAGACGAGACGTTAGACAAGTGAGTGTGTAAAATAAAGCGAATAAAAGCAATTAATAAAGATGCGTGTGTTGGCTCGCTTGTGGTTATTTATAGTTTTCTATTCTTGGCCCACATGTATTTGCGTGCAGACACACGATGCACAGTCTACCCAACTATCACACACAATGGCATTTTTCATTCTATTCTCTCTCACAGGTAAATCAACTAATTAGTTTATTTATTTTAAATAATTCTCACTTCACTACGTAATTCCCCTTTTCTGAGGCGCAGTGTTCATAACGACAACTACGGAGGGGAAGCCTGTGAACGAAAGTGCCCTTCCCGTCTCCAACGATGCCCCTTACTCACTTCTTCAGGGAGGTGAAGTATGTGACAATTTCACAAATGGGACCAACATGGAGTTCTTCAGTCCCCTCTACCCTTACAACTACCCTCAGGAGACAGACTGTATCAAGATCATTTCTGGTCAGTTACACACCAACAACAATTACATCCAAAACTCCAAAAATCCTCAGCCAGCCGTTGGGAAATTCAAACTGTTGAATTTTAATTAATAGTGTAGTTAATACTTTATTGTTTGTGGAAATTGTTTGTTTGGTTGCAGCGGGTCCTGGTCAAGTGATAAGAATAAAGTTCCTAGATCATTTCAATATTGAAGGAGAAGATTCGTGCAAATACGATTATTTAGAAGTTCGCGATGGCCAATTTGGCTATTCGTCACTGATTCAAAAAATCTGCGGAACGACCCCTCCGTCTTTTCTCCAAAGTTCAGGAAGGCACTTGTGGCTACGATTTCATTCGGACAGGGATATTCAATACGTCGGTTTCAGGGCCATGTTTGAATATCTGCCCTCTCAAGGTCACTTGTAATAACAACACCTTCAATTAGTTGAAATGCAGTAAATATGAAGTAATATTTCCTATTTCTGAAAATAGTTTTTAGACCGGATCTCGAAGATTGTTCTGATACTTTGTCTACATTGGAAGGTCATATTCTCACGAAAAATCTATCAGAAGAAGTGATTTCCAATCGTAGAAATTATGGAATACCAATTGACTGCACGTGGGTCATTCAGGCGGAAGAAGGAAAGAAAATTTATTTGCAATTCAAAGACTACAGTTTAGAAAAACCAAATGATTGTACTTTCAATTACATTGAAGTTTACGGGTCAAGGACGGAACTTGAAGGTCCAGAAGGACGACTGAAGCAATTCTGCGGAAGTGAGACAGACAGTGTCACTTCCAAAGGGAACATCATTCATCTTCGCTTCTATACAATGTATGAACACATTGATAAACCCCTCAAAACCTTTTTTGAGGCATCTTACACTATTTTCAGGGAAGGTACTTGGATTTTTTCATCTTATTAAACGTTTCCAATACTGAAATATATAAACGGGAGCCATAATACAAATACAAATCCTAATTTTAAAAATCTAGGACAAACATGTACAAATGACGAGTTTGATTGCACGGACGGTACCTGCATTGATAAATCACTGCTTTGTAATGACAGACCCAATTGCAAATTAAGAAACGATGAGGACGAAAAATGCAGGAATAAGGTGGGCATATTTTACAACAAAATGCATTTTATTTAAGTATTAGCACTGATATTTACGCAAACAATTATTTGCTTTGAATCGAAATTTTAGGCCAAAGAGTTTGAATTGTCAACAGACATAATCATAATAGCGTTCCTCGGATGTCTGCTCATTGCTGGAATGTGCAGTGGAATGTTTCTCAATATTTACAGAAAACTCATGAAAGACAAAGCAGAGTTGCAGGAATTAAGGGTATGATATTCCACTTTGGGTTTCTAATTATTTTTAAATCTTGTAGGACTAATTTAATTGAAAAGTAATTGCAGGAGGCTTTACAAAAGTCACAAACTTCCATTCCTCCCGCACTTCAACTGCAGAAACTTCAACAACGACCACCGCCGCCCCCAGAGGAAGAATCTGAAATCAGTCCAGCGTTGTCATCACAGAATTCCGGTGAAAGTAAAGACACGGTCATTGAAAGAAAAGCCGCAGATATTCCTTACTCTCCTCCTCCCCCGTACCCTAAAATCAAAGAACAAGCAACAAACAAGGGCCGGAGTCCAGAAAGAGACAGAGTCATCGAAGTCAGAGACTCGGCTTGTCAAACGCGGGATTGGGGTAGCAGTAGCAAAAGAGCTCCACTGGCTAGGGAAGACGCTGTTGAGATATCTCCTGTTCAAAAGACCTCTGCTGACTTTTTGGTCATCGAAAAAAATTACTAATTACTCATTTTTTCATTTATTTCTGTTCTGTGGACCATTTTTTAGATTCCTTATTAGACATTATTATTCAAATAAACGCAAGGTTTCTTTTTAATATACAAATTTGAAACTTATTTTTACATCGAAAACTTTTTGATAGGTTAGCAGGAAAGTACGTATTTACGACTCTGTTGAAATGGGACACACACAATAAATCAAAGCATTATGGCATTTTCTTACAAAGGGAAATAGGGATCAAGCATTTCGAAGAATTTTCAAAATTTACCCATCCCCAAATGGTGTAGATCATGGAAAACACATTCCTCACCTCTGATTTTGGGGGACACATGCACGATCTCTAATTGAACCTCCTCGGTCACGGTTGGGGCAGATAAACTAATACCAAAGCTCACAGAGGCAGATCTTGTTTAACATTTTTTACAAATACGGTCCTTAAAATTGACTTTTCGTAAAGGAATACGTATCGCCTCTAAAATCTGGCAAAAATGGCCAGTGCAATGCAAACTAGATTTAAGCGGTGATAGAAGATGGAAGGGGCCATGGTCAGTTCCTTTTTTCTATCACCCATGACCCTTGATGGTTTTATATACCAAAAGCTTAGTGATACTGTGATACCAGTGCAGTACTCATAGTCAGTACTACGGGTGGGTCTATAGGTACCACTATTAATACCATTTATACCATTACATTTTGTACCCCCAGCAGCCCATGAGCATGAAAGGGAAACGGGAGATTTAGATATCCGCTCTTTTCTTCCCGCATACGTTTGATTTCAAAGAACCTAAAATATTATTTCCTGATTCTCCTGACCATGTGAGAACAAAACAAAAACAATCAGTTCATCATTTCGGGACATTCCATCACCAATAAATATAACTATCCGATTTTTGTTGTTCTCGTTTTCATTTATTGCTACTTTTGAAACCATTTTTAATTTTATCAGAGCGTACATCCCACAGTAAAACTGGTAAGTATAGACTACTTGTATTGTATCATAATAATTCCAGTTAGCCTCACAAAGTAAACAGCAGCATAATAATGTATTATTTTGTGAAATCTGGGCAGTTGTTTTTAAATTAATGTTTATTCCAATTTCCATTTCAGAAAATGACTAACTACAAAACTCAAAAAGATGATCTTTGGGAACAACAGATACGATCTGATGGCCGCGCAGTTGACGAATTGAGACAAATTCGTTGTGAGCTAGGTGTCTTTTACCCCCAAGCCAGTGGAAGCTCGTCATATTCTATTGGAAACACAAAAGTCTTCGCTGCAGTTTACGGGCCCCATGAAGTAAGTTGCATTGTTACTGTAATTTCTTGCGACCGTCATTGATGAATTGTCATTGTCACTACTGCAGTAAACCTATGATTTAAAACTATAAATGGAACTCATATTTTCAGATTACGAAGAAAAAGAACAGGACAACAGACAAAACTGTGATAAATTGTGAGTACAGTTCTGCATGTTTTAGCTCCAATGAGAGGAAAACGTCAACAAAATCAGACAGGAAATCAATTGAAGTTTCTAAGAATTTACAGTGTCTCGTAGAAGATTTGATAGTTCAAGATACATTTCCCGGCTCACAAGTGGACATCTACATTGAGGTTATTCAAGATGATGGAGGAGCTTATGCAGCATGTAAGTCTATTATATGGCCACTACTACTTGTATCATTTACTTGTCATATAATTTAGCAAATAATGTTTGGCAGTTTTTTATAAATTCATTTATGCATTAGGCATCAATGCCATGACTTTGGCTTTGGTGGATGCTGGTCTTCCGATTCGAGATTATGCGATAGCTACCACTGCAACAATCACCCAGGATATCAAAATGTTGGATCTCAATTCCCAAGAAAGGGGCAATCACCCAGAATTAACGGTTGGAATTTTAAGCAAAAATAAAGAAATTGTTGTCTTAGAACAAAGCTCTTTGATGCCGTTAGTTTATCTTCCTGAAGTAATTCAATTCGGAATTCAAGGCTGCGACGGAGTCTTTCAATATATTGAAAATGCTGTCAGAACTAAATTTGTGTCAATGGGAACATAATAAAGTATAACAAAATTGAGGTTTGTCGTGTTTGTAAGTATTCTAGCTTCAGAAATAAATAAAAAAGAAATTGATGAAATCACATTGATGAAAACTTGTTGTATAGATTACTAGTGAACCCAGCTAAGGGGCAAATCTAGTACTCAAGAGAAATTCAGAAGGCCACCCTTCACAGTAATAAAAACAATTTCGATAACATCCCAATAGGTTATTATGTTACCTTTGTAAATTTAAATATTTAAACACTTAAATATTTAAAGGACATGGCACAAATCTTATGGACCATGTATTTCGAGGGAATAAATCCGTTTTAATATGATTTGTGGCCACTAATATGGAGGTAAAAAGTGAAAGAGGAAACGCTCTGAATGTTGACCGTTCACGAGATATTCCGTGTCAAAGGTCAACATGTCATTCCCTTATGACCCCCATCGAGCAATACATCAATCGAAAGGACTTACTCTCCTGAATCCAAAAATACCATACACTTGACCTCTGTGACCTACATGTCAAATAATATATGCAAAAGTGTTGACTCATTTAAATATTTATGTATTACTAGTAATGTTACCCGTCCTACGGACGTGGCATTAGGTACGTAGGTAGGTATATAACAATGTAGTTACTGTGAGTAACATGAAGATAAGTTAGTACTTTTTCCAACCATATATCAGTTATGTTGTTATTTAGAATCACCAGCGTCCACTTTTAATGCAATTGTGTAGCATTACTTACTGCTATGTTACCCTTCTGAGCCGAGCGGGCATTTTATGTACAGTAACCACATTGTACTAACCTAACCTAACCTAACCTAACCTAACCTAACCACATTGTTATCCACCTACCGACCTACGTACCTAATGCCACGTCCGTAGGACGGGTAACATTACTAGGAATACATAAATATTGAAATGAGTCAAAACTTTTGCATATATTATTTGACCTGTAGGTCACAGAGGTCAAGTGTATGGTATTTTTGGATTCAGGAGAGTAAGTCCTTTCGATTGATGTATTGCTCGATGGGGGTCATAAGGGAATGACATGTTGACCTTTGACACGGAATATCTCGTGAACGGTCAACATTCAGAGCGTTTCCTCTTTCACTTTTTACCTCCATATTAGTGGCCACAAATCATATTAAAACGGATTTATTCCCTCGAAACACATGGTCCATAAGATTTGTGCCATGTCCTTAATATACTTTTATTATCTTGTGTTTGTTGAAATTAGCTGCAGCCCCAACTTCCTGATAAACAGGAATTTCCTGCACCAAAATAATAACTGTAGATCGTAGCATCAAATTCAGGGAACAATTTCAGACTCCATTTTTGAAAAAAATCCCACAAAGTCACCAAACAGAAACAACTCCCTTTTTAAATCAAAAAATAAGATTCTCCCTGGGATTTTGGAAATACGTACAAATTCAATGAGTACAACTTACGAATAAATATTTTTTTTAAATAAATAGTTAGTTACCCAGTACTGTTATTTAACTCTATAAAAAGGTGTGCCAACTGCCAAAGGAATCAATATAGAGTAGTAAAAAAGTAAACCCAGTTCTGAAAGTTTGTCGATATAACAGAACCAATTTGGATTAGAAATTTTGAAATGCTATTTAATAAGTCACGTTACGATCATTACGAAATGTCCCCTTTTGCCAATCATTTCCATTCAATCACGAATCACCACCATTCAACCTTCTTGTGTAAATTTCTATTGTTTTGATGTTACAACGTTACAATAATATGAAAAGACTCTTTTCGGTTGTTTAAAGGAATTAATGTTTTCAATAATGTACCCCAACGCATACCTCCATGTACTAAATTTAGCACATGAAGGTATGCGTTGGGGTACATTATTAAAAACATTAATTGGGCTTGCGAATTTTGCGTTTAAGGAACATGCATATATTACGTGTGCAGTTGATGGGAGGAGGATGTACTCAAAAGTGCTGCAGCCAGCACTGGCATTACACATGGGGGAGAGGGTTTTGCATTACATAATATATGTAGATTTCCTAAGTTCTCCTACCAAGACAACCATACATTGGTAATTTTTTTCAAGTCTAGGATTATATTATAGAGAAGATACTGTAACTAGCTGCACACTTAGCACAATGTGCTAGAACAATGTTGAAATAAGTAAATTGCTTTATTTAGTACAGTAATTTGTTGTTTTTGAAATTAAAATGCAGTACTGGTAGCTTAAATTACAGACATAATATAATATATATATTTACTAGTGAACCCAGCAAAGGGACGAAATTCAATAGGCAACTCATCACAGTAATAAAAACAATTCCAAAAAAACATTGCTATTTGCCCTAGTAGCTTACTATGCTTATGATATAGCACACTTTCCTGAATTTTAAATTAGCGCTATAAATTTTCAAAATGCTGAAATCCATTGAGTCTGTCGAAGGAAATGTAAAAATGTTATTTCAAACATTTCGAACCAGTCAAATGTTTTGAGGGCTCGTAACCTCCGTCTGGGGCTATCTCCACCCCCTCTGGTAGTAATTGATTCATATTGAAACTAAAGGTCCCCCATATTGACCCAAATATACTTGCCAAGTTTTATTTTAAAAGTTTCATTACTTTCTGAGATATTCAATATTAAAGTCAATTTTTTGGTACACATTTTCAAGAGAATCTGCTTCTGAGCAGCATTAGTCCTGTTGCTTAAATTCAGTTTCGCAATTTTTCACTTTCGCAAGTTACGCAAAAAATCCAGGTCGACAATTTTTAAGTTAAGAAAGATACTTACCTTCACAGATGAACAAACAATCAATACCCAAAAAGCAGTACAAAACATGCATATCTACTACAAACACAAATCAAAATCATAGATGTTGTTAGTTTTGAAATAATCACACACCAGATCTTAACACAGAAGTTGCATTTTGATATCTGATAGAAAGCATAGCATATATACGGACTTGCGAATTGCTAATTTTAGGGACATCACCCAAATGCAAACTTCTTCCTTAAGTTTTTATTAGATAGATTACTTATATTGCCGATATGGATTCTATGCGCATGTCCCAGTTCACGTTTATATAATAGTAAAGAATAAAGATGTAAATAAAAGGTAGATTGTTTTCCAGGTACATATCCAGAAGGCCTATGCTCTGTCTTAATCCCAAGGAATTTTTTGTCAAAAAAAGGAAAAATCCAAAAACAATTAGCAAAAATGCTATACTTTTACCCAAGGTAATTTAAATTACATTGCTTTTACCAATATTTTTTGCTATGCCCCATTCAAATAAGCCCAACATGTGCCATGCTATTGATCTTCCTTCCTCTCCTCACTCACTCACTCTCACAGTCTCACCCAATTTTCCCACTTGCCGTAATCTTTTGGCCAGTTTTGACGTGTTTGCCTATTGCCTACTATGCCCAATGTCATAAATTGACACCGACAAATATTAAAACTTAACCGGGCCTTCAAAATTTAAATTTTCGAAAAATTCTTCTAGAATCATTATTAGGATGGAAACCGTATTTCCTCTTTAAAAAAGTTACAATCCTTTTCGATTTCATTAAAAACAGGAAAATTGGTAGAAAAATGTCAAACAACAACGATTGTGAAAGTCAAAATTTTTAGCAGAATTTCTGCAAAAGAAGTTATAGATTCCGTATTTTAGGTATTGAGTTACGAGTTGGAGATATGATATAGACGACGAAAACCTATAGAAATAATGGTGCATAGAACGTTTGAGGTAAAGTTTGAAGTGTTTGAGGTAAAAATGGGAAAATATTTAGCTATAGTCATACATGGATAACGCACGTAGAGATGCCCCTCGCAGGGAAGTCTAATTTTGACCCTGTTAACTTGATCAGGAAACTTATCTAAAGTAGTCAGACTCGCGTCGCATCCAGGCACCTGGCCAATTCATCAATAATTTATACATAGCCGTTTGGCCCCTTTACTATAGTAGTCACCTTTATAATATGATGATAATATGTGTGTACCCGTTATACTCACGCAGTCAGTAAATCTTCTCCCATTTTAATCTTGAAAAGTCCAATTTAATATTTTTTAATAATATTTAGTTTTTCGTTATCTATTATCGAACGTGGGCAAGACGCATCTCAATTCTCCATACTCAACCCTCGTTTTAGCTCGCCTGAATAAGGCAGCTTATAGAACCTCACAATCCGTCCGTACGTCCGTCCGTCCCCACGATAACTTTCGAACGCAATGGCGGATATTGACCAAATTTGGCAAAAGCAATACCTATGGCCCAGTGACGATCCCTATTGATTTTGGGGTAAATAGGTCCATTGGCTGCTGAGATACTGCGCGCTCACTTTGTCTTCATTTTGATAGTCAAAGTGGAAAATGGGCATTAAAAAAGTTCAATGGCGTTTCCTATAATATGTTACCGTAATAGTATAAATTATTTTCATCCGCTTCTTCCAAATTTATAATTTTATAATAATGCAAATAAAACCGGAAAATAACTATTAGACGATGGAAATAAATCTATTTTGGATTTATATTTCATTTTTCGATTCCCTTATAGTTTTGATAGTCATTATTAACCGATTTTAATTTTCTGTCGATTTTAATAGTCAACATTAATCAATTTTGAGTTTCTGTTGATTTTTATAGTCACCATTAATGTATGATTTTCTGTTCATTTTGATAGTCAATATTAATCAATTTTGATTTTCTCTTCATTTTGATAGTCAATATTAATCAATTTTGATTTTCTGTTCATTTTGATAGTCAATATTAATCAATTTTGATTTTCTGTTCATTTTCATAGTCAACCTTAATGTTCTTTGATTTTCTGTTCATTTTTTATAGTCAACATTAATGTACTTTGATTTTGTGTTGATTTTCATAGTCAACATTAATCGATTTTGATTTTCGGTTGATTTTCACTGTCAATATTAACCAATTTTGATTTTATGTTGATATTTCAAATGATATAGCTTCGTTTCCTTATTATATCAATGTCTGAATTTTTAATATGTCGTAGCTGCATATATAAAGACTCAATTCTGAAAGTTTGATCAAAATCTGTACGCTCCGTTTTGTGTTACGTGCGAGTACTTTTCGACTACCAAAATGTGTACACGGTAACCTTTACTCAGGCGAGCTTCAGTTACGGCTTGCTGTAGGTTTTTAATTTTCAATAAATACTTCGCTAAGTTAATGTTTACAGCATGACGTTGTAGGATGACTAGAAACTAAGTTAGGCCGATTTTAAATTATTTTTAGTTTTTGAACTGAAAATTGACCGATATTGCCCATTTACTTACTCGGTGGTACCTCAAGAAGCTGCCCTAAAAATTGAACAGTCTAGCTCAAACCGTTAAGAAAGTTATCGTGCACCGCCAAGTGTTCCACGGTGACCAGGAATGGAAAATCGGAAATCTATCTTTATTCGGCAAATCCAGATCTACTATAGATATTATATTTATTATCTTTTTTGGTTAAATGTGACTCTCTGTTTCAGGTGGTTATCGGTTCTTGTGGCAAAGATACACGGCACGCTGTATAGACTCTATACTCTACAATCTAACTCTATCATAGGCTGTGTTGAAATAGCGGGTCAGATAGCTCTGGCCCACAGGGGACAAGTACCTGACCCGAAAAATTTTGAATCGTACATATGCTTGAAATGCTTGCGAGCGCGATTGCGGGTTGGGTTGCTGCAAACGGGACGCAGTAACCGAAAATTTTCTAAGTTTTTTCCCAATGTAAAAATCAGGCAACAAATTTCTAAGTATTTTCAAAACTAGTCACTATTTGCCTCTTTTTTGACCTAACCTAATAAAATTGAAACAACCAAACATTTATTATATTCATTTTTATTAGGTTAGGTTAGAAAAAAGGCAAAAATAGTGACGGGTGGCTTAAAAAGTGATTATACACTGAAGACTGAATTCGTCATTCTTACAGTGGGAAAAGAACTTAGAAAAATTTGGGTACGATTTTCCATTGGGAAAAAAACTTAGAAAATTTTTGCTTACTGCGTCCCGTTTGCAGCAACCCAACCCGATTGCGAACATTGGAATCTTTTTATATGGTTTGATGTGCCATGCTGAAAATGTGGCATCGTGATAACCTGTGATAACTGGTAAGTATTTCAGGAACGAAAATGATCCGGTTATTTATGTGAAGGTTCAACTTCATTATGTATTGCAATCAAACTATTTCTATCAAGTTGAATTTCTACATTATTTTGCTATATTATGGCTAAATTATTGCTATATTCTTTATTGTGTATGGCTTTTATTGATTCATGATTCATAAATCACACACCATCCGCCAAACCAACTTTCGACTCTGGGCTGTGACTGTACTGTACACAACACACACGTTTACTGGTATGATAATTTATAAAATTGAGTGCTGAAAGAGAAAATAGCCCTTATTTATAAAATACTAAAGATATTGTAGGAAGATTGGCTTAATTTAGGCAGTGGGATCTCGTTGCCTCAATTGCCCCTTTTGCCCCCTACCCCGCTACCCCTAGTTTAGCCACTTAACTTATTATCTTTGCCATTTGCTTCCCGTCACTATTTTTGCTGGGGGCAATATATTAAGGTAATATGTTAAGTGGCTAAACTATAGGTAATGGGGGAGGCAGGCACGTATCTAGAAATTTGTTCAAGGGGGGGCGGAAGCAAAAATTATACCAAAAATAAGACATTCGCGCGAAGCGCGAAAAAATTTTCCAATTTTAGGCCATTTTTGAGAAAAAAATTTTCTTTTTCTCAGATTTAGGGGGCGCTGCGCCCTCCCCGCCCCTCTACTAAATACGTGCTTGGGGGAGGGGGCAACAGGGGGAATTGAGGCAATAAGATCCTGCCGCCTAAATTCAGCCGGAAGATGACTGAACTAGAACTTATTGAGTATTCTGTTCTGTGGCCTTTCAAAGTTCCATTCATATCAGGTTACAGCCGTCATCGTCATCATATAATACTAAGTGAAGGAGCAGATGTCGACATAAATAATTATATGATAGGATGGCAATAATATTGGCATCTTGATAGTAAGCTTTTACGTCTTTGACCTGCGAGAAGAGTAATAATAATAGTACATTATAGTGAATAGTGCACCTGTCAGAAAAGAGTAATGGTTAAAGTAGGTAGGTGGGTTGTTAGGTCCTTGACGAAGTAAGAGATGAGGATTCGAGGCCAAGTGAGGAAAAATATTGTGAAGCCGCTAACGATAAGATGATAATAATATTCGGTTAGAAAAGAAAACATGTAAAAGTGAGTGAGTGAACTGAAAGTGTTGTACTTTGTACTCCTTCTTAGCATCCGTCGCCGTCGCCGCCAAAGAGAAAATCCGCAAAAAATCAATAACTGTTGAGATCGGTGCGCATGCGATGCGTTGGAAAAGAGTGAAAGTGTATCGAGACGGAATTGAGAAGAATTTGTTCGTCTCACCTGTAGTGAATCGTCAATCATGAGCACGAAAAGACGTCGGAATAGCATTCGCCGCAACAAAGAGGTAGAATGGTCTACAACTTCTACCGACACTTCCCCTGGAGGGAGTCGACCAACAAGCCCAAGTCCAAGAGGAAATTTAGCAACACTTGCTTCCAGACGGGCCAGCAGTCCCAAAAACTTTGGAGAACGTTTCAACGGACGCAGATCCAGCAACTTTCTCGAATTGCCCAGTAAGTTAAACAAAGCAACAAGTTTTCGGTTATATATATTTTACACTTAAAATCATTTACCCCAAAATCCCCAAACCCTGAAAATTAATGATTCGTGATAATGTGTCCATTGTCAATAATTTTCAACTTATATTTCTTGCCTCTGTATTTACCTAATTCAATTACTGTTAACTGGAAGAATTTGTCCATACGGTTATTATTATTAAAAGTGGTATAGGACAATAACCCAAAAAATGTGGATTAACGACAAAAAGCAGAGATTAGGTAGATGGGTGGGTAACATGTAATCTCAATAACCTGAATACTAAACTGCTGAAGCGGAAGGTAAACGATGTATATAGATTTTCTTTATGTGTCTACCTTTTCCGTTATTCTACTTCGAGCAACGTCGAACGGCATATTAAATGTTCCTTTTTCCATTTATTATAGTGTTTTCCATTAACTCCTCTTGTTGTGAATAGCCATAGCATTACATTACAAGTACAACAGTGTAACTTGAGCATCAGCAGCTTTTACTGTTTACTACCTTTCACGAAAGTTGATATTATTATCAGGTAGATATACTTAGTACTTCCTCAAAGCCCCAGGTTGTCTTTTCTCAGTAGTAAGGTTGGAGAAAGTGCCTGTCATAAGAATTTCCACTTTCATTCTTGAGTATTATATTGTTTTATGACTCATACATTGTACTGCACTAGACGGTATATATTTACCTATTAAATGACTCACACACGAAATGGTATATCCGGAGGAAGGAAGATTTTCCTTCAACCTTGTTCTCCTCTTGTCTCTAGATTAATTCCCCGGCTCTTTTCCAATGAATTCTCTTGAAAGTAGAGTAACGACTTTTGTACACTGGGTGTTTTTAAATGAGTCCTTGGAATTAGCATGAGAACTCTCTAACAAACTTCTCTCTGTATGTATAGCGTGCGACCAAATGCGACCCAGAGTGTCAAGTCTGCCAGAAAATCAAGTTTGTCGAGAGGAAATCTATCGACTGAGGACTTTCAGCATAACTAACAAAGGTGTCGTCAACAAAGGAGACAAATTCCCTCGCAGGTCTAAATCAAATAACTCCATGGCCAGCAATTCTAGCAGGTTCGCTTCATCAAAGTCTTCTTCTCATGCATACACATTGCTTAGGTACGAAATTGCTTTTAGAAGGGACATGGTAGTATTACATGGTAGACATAAATCAATTAATTATTCGATTTGTTTTTCTCCTATTCATCTAATTGCTATTTCACTCAAGATGCTCTCTTTCAGATTTCACCCTGGATTGCATTTCCTGCTACTTTGCATTCTCCTATTTCCGATTTCATTTCCCATTCAATAATTGTATTTATTTTGAATAATATTCCATCCGTAGGCGTATTCAACTGTATTTTCTTCGGAGAAAAATTATGACATTCATATTTTTTGTTATTAAAAGTTTCAATGAACAAAGTATCTCAAAATATCCAATTAGAGTGGTAGCATTTGAGAATCTGAGCCGCAGGATAGTATACCATAAGGTGTAAATATCAAACTAATTTGCGTAGGTACAGAGTGCGTCAAATGTAAATCTTTCATCTCACTTCCGCACAACTTTCCCCGGAGAAAAGGAGACTCAGGAAGTGTAGGAGTTGATGGAGTTGCAAGAACTCGTGTCGTCCGTTACCTCCGGGTAAATTCGTCATTTAGACTTCAATATTTTTATTGTTTTAGGGAGCTATCCGGGGAAAAACATGCGCATAAGTTTGTCTGTAAAAATACTAATGACGATGTCTGAGAAGGTCCAAATGAGAAAGTGTCAAATTTTCTTCGAATTTTTAGGTCTAAAAGGTAATATTTAATGTTTATATGGTGAAAGTAGTACAGGGTAGTATATATGACGCACTCTGTATACATTATTGTTTACTACGTAAGCTGGTAAGTAAAGGAGTTGTCAAAAAGACTTATATCTCCATTTGCATTTGAAGATGCGATTTCCCAGTAATAACGTTCTTTCTGCGTCATTTACTATTAGGACAAAGATTTCGGTTTAGTGCAGAACTCTTTGTTAATAATCCGAAGCGTAGCCGTGGTTTAGATGGGGATATGCCGTGTAAAAGGTCTTTATGCGATGCTATCTAAAAGGAAAAGAGTATTATACATCAGAGTCGTAATTTGGCGAAAAGCCCTTCCGAGAGAATTGTTAATGACGCCCTTTGTGGACTGTTGAGTTGCAGAGTGGAAAGGAATATTATGCGAACGTCTGTTCTTTAGTGCAGTTTTCTTTCCTGTTCTTGGTTTTATGTTGAGTGAGCGATTGTATGATGATGAGTTTGTATAATGGGTTTTTTAAGGACCAGGACTTTGCTTTGTTAGGTTGTGCTCTAATGTTACGAGAGATATAGACAAAGCAGACATGGATGGACAAAGTAGGAAAAGAGGCTTATTGTTAAAGTACTTATGCCCTGAGACTTCTATTCTGTAGAGAAAATTAAACCAAAGCTGTCGAAAGTTGTTCCATGATATACTAGTCACTTTAACACGATATTATATGCCATAGGCTTAGTGAACAACCACGCCAAAATGGTGGTCATTATATGGATCTAGTACCACTACCGATATCAATGTTGGTGACCAATATAAATCATGCTGAAACCTAAAAACGTTACATGAAATATTTCCTCGGCGATTTATGTCATTATAAATGAAAAATTGACTTTAGTACTTGTTTCAACATTGCTCAGAAAATGAGGAATCTCTTCTCAGTACATTTTACACATTTTTCAATATAAAAATTGTTTACCTTGTACTAGAATTTAATGAAGTTATTAGGGATTTCAATGGACAGTTGTGATAGGGCATGTCTGATGGTGCAATAAGCCTACTACGTATATACTATGACACTTGTCCGCGGTTTTTATAGAGAGCAAAGCAAATTTTTGGTTGTAAGTATATAATATAACATGAACATTGAATAAGGAAGGGAAAGTATTAGATTTACATTAGAGTTTTTGGGAGAGTTGAGCAAGTAGGTATTGGAGAGCAGTTTTGGAAGGCAGAGTTGACCCAAATGGTAAACTGCAGGAGGGAGGAGGTGTTCCCGTTTGGTAAACGGAGTGAGTGGCAGTGCTAATTCATAAATCAATATGTGATGGGATGTAATAATATTGTGTTTGTGTTCCAGATTGAAAAGTTACACGGGATATAATGCATTTGTATTGTTGCAGACACTCTCACTCTGGAGAAAGGTCACCTTTTGACAATTCTTGTTGTGGCAGCTCTGCCGTGTCTACCGACAGCATCCAATCCGACAACAAGCAAATCAAGTTCAGAGTAGTTCTCTTGGGACAGTCGGGAGTTGGTAAATACAGTCAACATTATTAGGCTTATATTCCAAGATGCCTTTCCTTGATATTGTACAAATTTTTTTTTCCAGGGAAGAGTTCAATCGTCTCGCAGTTTATGACAAGCGAGTATATCAACACTTACGACGTCTCGCTTGGTTCGCTCATTTTTTCTATCGACCTACATTACATAGACTACAACTATGATACGTGTCGCTTTATTGCACTTTGCATTGGAAATTAAAGAATGTCCTGTTCCTGACTGTTCTGTCTTGCCTGTCTCTCTTTTATTGTTAGGTAAACCAGAGATGGGAGATGATAAGACAGGGAAACAGCTTTCATAAGTTGTATACGCAGTCAGGAGCAGGAGGTTCTCATGTTACCCGTCCTATTCAACTTAATTCAATCGCCCTTTCATAGTCATTCACTTGAGTTTTTTATGACTATAGACGACGACTTTGGAGAAAGGACTGTTTCTGTGTTGCTGGAGGAAAAAGAGTCGGAGCTGATTTTTATTGATCATCCCAGCAGTGAGATGTCTGTGAGTCAAAAGCAATTATAAACCTACCTACATACACAATGCAAATTGATATGTTTGTAGGCAGGACATGGTGACATATCTATGTCTAGTTATCTCTATTAAATATTTAATATAATGACGTGTTCGGAATGGTTAGGTGGAAAATTGCCTGACTACCTACGACCCACACGCATGTGTCGTCGTCTATTCGGTCACCGATAAAAACTCTTTCAACGCTGCTGCTGAAATACTCAGATATCTGTGGGAAGAGTCTGTCACCAGAAACAAAGCTGTCATTCTGGTCGGCAATAAATGTGACTTGGCAAGATCTAGACTCATTTCTCCTGATGGTAAGATTAAAATACAATCTCCTTACCTTTTTCCATAATGTTATTATGGAATCCTTCATTCCAATTTACTGCCACCTACATGTTCATTATTTTGGTCATGTTATGCTAATATAATATTGAAAATCTATCAAGCTACTTGATGCAATAATTCTGTTAGTACAAAATTCAAATTCCATGTATTTATTTTTAGCTATACATGCATCCACGCCTACCAAAGACATTTAATCACTTTAGTAAATCTTGTTCATTTCCCGATTTCACTTAAATCTAAATCTCATTTCATCTTTCATTCAAACATTCAGGGTAATCAAAAGTCATTCGTTTTCTGAATTCGCTTAAATCTACGAGATATCTCTCAGGATTTCTAACTCCGAGGTATCTCACAGATGATTGATGAAGTGGAAAATTGAATTTGACCATTTAGTTTAAGTGAATCGACATTAATGCGAAAATTTGTATTACTAAAACCATTTTTCTTTTCTGAATAGAGATTGGAGAACAATAAAAGTTGATAAAGAGAACAAAAGTAGATTGGGCTCATGCTCACGAGGCCACCCACGTTGCTTTAATCGTGCCCACTCGATCGCGAGCTTGCTTTTGTTTTCGTTATCAATTTTCATCTCTATTCAGAAAAGAGGATAGTCGTCTAATGTGAGATTAGTTTCGATGTACCTGTATATTGTGTTTATGAACTTTTTTACGTAAGCAAAAAACTAAATATACACATAAAATGACCTCAAATAAAGATACAATGACTAAAATACGATGAAAATCGAGCTTGTGTATGTTGAGGTTTACCAAACGGAAAAAAAGCTTGTTATATAAAACGAGCACCTGCTAAATGTCTAAAAATATGTCCAAATTGCCTATTTAGGTCAATAGTATAGTGTAATGTTTCAGAAAAGGGATTCGCTTTCATCCTGGAGTCTAATATCATACTTTCCGCTGTATAACTCGTATTAATGGATATAATTGTCTACTACTACTAAACTTAACTGAACATAATATTTGGAATACGTTTGTATCATGGTATCATGTTTATTGATGTATGATATATTTTTATTTGGAATACAGAAGGGAAAAACTTGGCTACTTCTACAGATGCTAAATTCATTGAGACATCTTCTGGGATTCAACACAATGTGGACGAACTGCTGGTCGGTGTCCTGAAACAGTGCCGGTTAAGAGAGCACAAGATGAAAAAGAGAAACTCTAAACTGAATTTGGCCAAAGAGATTTTTGGAAAATTTTGTGACAAATCAAAGTCTTGCGATAATCTACACGTTCTCTAAACAATCGAAGCATTCCATGTTTTCAGATGATTATTGTGGCTAAACTTGGAAGCACACAACAGGCACTATAATAATAATAACTCTATAATTACACAGTAAATGGAATAAGTGCACAAACGTTTCTGTAATTTGTTTAGAGTTTTGTTTCTGATTCACAATCATTATTTAATTATAGTTAGAAGGTGAGATTTACATATCAATAAAAGCAATATACACCAAAATGTTTTTCTGATTATAAAAGGCTGTGGTTAGTATGGTACTATTTTCTTTGACATCTATAGTAAAGTGAAACCACGATACGGCCACCGTGTACTTGGCATAAGCCATAAATTCCATTTCATTAGATTACATAATATGTACACCAGTAAAAATGAATATGCAATAGTGATTAAATAGTAGTTAAAAGTTTACTAATTCTTCCATGCATTTTGCATGGATCTAGTTTTGCATAAATCGAAAAATCATTGCGATTCAGATTCATCTGCTTTTCACAAGAGCCAGAGAAGTATAAGGAGAAAACGGAACGTTGGTTAAACAAATGTAGCATCTACATAGAAATATTGATTTTTTACACTATATTTTGCATCAAGAGAAATAATAGTATTAGGGGGACTGTTGAAGGAAGTGCAAAAAATAGATTTTGGCTTGGGGTTGAAATAAATAATGTAATTGACACAATTTAATCTGTTTGAGGAGGATGAGATTTAGTAATTGAGAGTGGGGAGAGGGGCAGAGTATATTTTGGCTTGTAATTTAATGCGAGGCTATGGTAGAGGAAGAAAAGAAAGTTGAGTATAAAAAGTTATATGGAGAGAGATAGTCGGGTTGTCACCGAAGCGTGATAATCGGGTGGCATAGTGCAAGTGACTTGGTCAGCGTAGTCAGCAAAAGATAAGAACAGACAAATGAGAGCAATTAGCGGACAGATTCTATCACAAGGTGCAAAGTTTCCCTGCTAATCCGAACTACATAATACCTTTGAATGTGCTCGGTTCCTGTGCAATAACTCATTCATAGGTTAGAGAACTCACCCAGAAATATTATGTCCCCATCGCCAGTCAGTAGTAGTCGAGGCATGCAGATAGGAAGCCAAGCTGGATTTAGACTGAGCTATTCATTTGTTGGAGAGAGAATCAGATAATAGTAAAAGTGGATAGACAAATAGTCTGCATCCTTTCCCAAGGAATTGTCCACTTCGTTAAAGATAAAGGACTAAAAAGGACTCCATTCCAAACAACTAGCTCTCAATTAGGGGAAAGTTTAGCAACACTCGCTCACTCACTCGCTCGCTCGCTCCGCTCAATCCGAATGCCCGATCTTCAGATGTCATGGCCTTCTATACTCCTAGCTCTTTCTTCTCTCCTCTGTTTGCTCTATCCTCTTTTGATCTTATTCACAAGACTGGAAAATCGCCTAATTGCTTTCCTCCGTCCTTTGTTTGGGGGCAACTGAGACTCCTAACCATCCACTCACAAGAAATCATCCACAACTCATACCTACACAGCCACTCCCACTTCATAATTTATCCTAATAAGCCCTATCCTTCTTAACTAACCACTTTTACCACTAACTACACCACTATATCCCTACACTAACAACTTATCATTCCACACTGTGACAATCATCATAGAAATTACATCCTCATCAATTAAATTCTATCCTCGTCTTCAAAACGAATTCGGAAATTTAAGATTTTTATGCAAAATTGCTCTAACTCCATTGCAAATTTATGTTTTGAAAGATAATTTAGCAAGTCCAGTGATTGCGATGGCTATTGAAAATATTGAAACTCCTTTTTCAATGATTACAGATGGTTTAGAGTTACAAATGAAAATTAATTTACCAACTACAAAAATATTTACTAATTTCTGATAAACAAAAGACAGTCATATTGTAATTGTAGTGTAGGACATAATTACTTGTGTTTTAGAAGCATGTATGTACAAAATTAGTTTTCGAATTTTAGGATACTATAAATACATGTAATTTGTAATTACCTTGTTGCAAATATAGAATGTTTGAACATCTGTGCTGTGATCATAAAACTCCATTTATTCACACAATGTGCAATGAGATAAGACATTGAAAGGTACATGAAAACTTATGCTTGTAAATATTTGTGTTGATTTTTTTGGATTAATTCTTAGAACGTAGAATTGAAAAGTAGTAAAACATTAAATTTTACGATTCCTTATTAAAATGGTGAATTCCTAAAAATCTAATAGAGTGCAGTAAAAGTTAAATTTTTAGCTCGCCTGAGTAAGGCAGCTTATAGAACCGCACAGTCTGTCCGTCCGTTTTTAATTCGAATATTATTCGTAAATATTTAGGATTATTTGCATGAGTCTTAAATGTATCACAATACCCATACATGAGTTTAATTGGTTGTGTCTCGATGTAGAAAGTGTATAATATTTATCGATGTATAACCTTACATTAAGGATCTGGTGTTGTATATAAAAAGATATTAAAAGGTGAATAACTGAAATGTAAAAAAGGATGACAAAGGAAAAGGTCATGTTATCGAAGAACGATGTGTCCAGCCTCTTTTGGTTGAGAGAGTATAATATAGTTTTTGTAATGGTAACAGGCTGATAATTTGATATTATTATTATGGCTGTGGATGAGTGTAGTGGGGTCGAAGAGGGTTAGGCAAGGCAGTTGAATTGGCTTTGGATTTTGCTAATAAATAATAATAGAAATATGAAATATGGAATTGTCAGTCTGGCAAAGTTAAACAAAACAGGAAGATTTGTAAGAGAGGTTGAAAAGTTATAGGTTATTAAGACATGATATAATGAATGATAGAGTGTAGCTGTATAGAGGGACTACTGAATTGAAGCATGCAGAGAAGGATGTTGTAAGAGGAGAGATCTGTAGATGGATGATATTAGTAGGAGCAGGTGAAACAAACTCGTGAAACGGCAACAGGTGTGTAAGGTGTATAATTAAAATAATGCGGACCTCTCACTCCTTAATTTATTGCTTATTATTAACTACTTCATTTACTGACTGACTGAAGAACTCTCTCCATGCATTCCGTCTACGTGTAAGCAGAGCAAAGTGTGTCTCACTGAAATGTGCAAGGGATGTTAACGCAATAAGAGTTTGAGTGAGAGAGAGAGACTTGAGTCGTCGATTACTGAATTACCATATCGAATGTATAATAATAATGTATGTATCTCATTGGGATTATTGAAAGAATATTTTATTACATGATCGCAGAGGAATACGTAGAATCTCTTTATAGACATATCCGTAAGTATTGGTTGCAAGGGAATGGAAAGAGAATGAATGATGACATTAAGAGATCAAGAACATGTTATTAATTGGATGCATTTTATTGTGTGGTCTTATTGACTACCGTTTCTTACGTACACATTTCAAGGGGGTCGTCCTACAACCGTTTCGGATGTCCTACAAGCAGGCCACGCACCAAACCTCTGCCCTGCCTGCCTGGTCTTTCTCCTATCTCTCTCACTCGACAATAGAGCTCGGATCCACTCTTTTATGACCAATTAATCGACAATTTTTCTCGCTGTGGCTACTTTCTATGCTTAATTAGGTTAATTCTTGGCTATATCTATATATGCTTAGTTAATTATCATTTCTTTCGTTCAACGGGCTAAATTATTCTTGCTAATACTAAAGATATTTCTGATAGTAAAGATGTACCAGAAAGGATTGCAGTATTTTTAGTCAATGGTAATAAAAAATCATTGACCTCATTTTTTGCAAAAATCATTGCTTGCATTACTGAAATACACTTAATTTTTCAGAATATTTTTGGTGGCAGTTTTTTCCAGTTAGCAAGATGAAAAGTTTTGTATTTTGATAAATAATGACAGATACGAATTTTCTTGGGCATTTATTAACCTTTTACTTGAACAGAAAGTTGTGTTTATACTTTCACCAATTAGCATAGCTTTTCGAGTTTTTAGGCCCATTCTGTTGAGTTTAGTAAAAATGAGAAAGCTCAATTACATGGTGAAAGTTTATTTTCGATAAAGCGATTTAGGGGCTGATATTTTTATTTGATATTTATTTATTTATCATTTATTTTATTGATATTTTGTGAGAGATCAATAAAATATGTTGAACAGAACAGTAAAGAAGGTAAATGCAGAGTTCGATTCGATTGTATGTGGAGATGGATCCATTCCGTCCTTCTCATCCCTATCTTTGTTCTTGTTCTCTTCTGTTGTATTCATCCATGGAGTCCATGCAATTCATCCAGCAGCAACAATCTCATCTCAATTCAAGTCTCACAATAGTCTCATGTAAAGATCTCAACTAACTTCGTCTGTAGGTCCATGTCAAATGGCAAACAGGTTAGTGAGGTCATTTTAATTATTTTCCTTTTTATAATTAGTAATTAGAAAAATTTAAAAGTTCCTTATGAAAGTGTTTTCACCTTTCATCCCCTTAAGTGAATTTTACCGGAATGATCTGTCTGTGCCGTGTCAAATGTGTTATTGGTTAATAAATATTTCTTATTGGCCTTTTGGAATTCTTCATTATCTCTTGCTAACAATAAATCTAAATTTTGAATTTCTAAAGTGAAAGTGATTTATATCATTTTAAAGTTTTAAAAACTGAGAACCATCAAATTATAAGAATTAGAAAATTGTGCAGTTAATAATTAAGTTTTATATTCAGCTGTGTAATTGATTACCACAATAATATTACAAAAGAAGGGCATTTGTTACTAATTATGTTACTATAATCCGGAGACTCACCGAAATAAGCTAAACTAAAAATTATTGTAGAAAATCTCAATTAGCCCCATAGAGTGTAATTGAATCCCATTTCAAACTCAGCCTCAACTATCGGGATATCAGATTATCCGTCCGTCGTCTTTTCCTGTTCTCCGCCTTATCTGTTTTCTATTGAGGAGAATCTCATTATGAGTGAAAGATTTTTCTCTACAAGAAAATTATATAATAATTATCCGGAGAGAATTGGTTCAAGAGATCAACGTGATTGTAGACATTATCGTCCCATTATACCAGTTATTATTAGCATTTATATAACTACCACTTTCAATGGCCGACATCACTAGTATTAAATTACAATTGGAAGAAAATATTAAAACATCTATTCACTCTACTAAACTCTAATTCTACATAGTATTACATTACACTCACAGACAGACAAATATTGCGTCCAAATTCATTTAAACCATAATATTTGGTTTCTTTGTTAAAGGATTTATCTTTGCAAAAATAGACAATCTAATTCATGCTTATAGATTGTTTAGAATTCTAATACATTGACATAATTAAATAAATAACCAGCATTCCACATAAATCAGATTTACAGTTTTATTGTTTAGAAATAAATCTGCATACTCAAATACTGTAAAATCTGTTGAATTAGAATTAAGCTGAATTAATGTACTAGGTAGAGGTACAATAATAGTCCTAGAATCCAAAGTTAACATTTTGTAATGATTATTTCTTGTGCAAATAACTTTTGGATAAAAATCATAAAATATTATTACAGTTTTAAGATGTATATGTATATGCACATTTCGTGCGTGAATTAAATTCTTGGAATTATGAAGGTTATTTATTTGTATTATATTCAGAAGAAATTGTTCTTTTTTGGTGTTAATTTTCAGTAAAGACTGGGATATCAATGACAGTCAGATTCCTCAGATTTCACATTATGATCCATTCCAAGAATGGGCGGATGGGCACTGTCGCTACATTTACGCCAACGATCTTGAGGCTGCTAAAAGACACACTTCGGGTTGGGCCATGAGAAACACAAACAATCATAATGTGCACATCTTAAAGAAATCCTGTCTCGGAGTGCTTGTTTGTTCCCTGAGATGTCAAGGGGGGTTGTTACGACTCAGACCTGCCATTTGTGACAAAGCCAGAAAGAAGCAGCAGAACCGCCCGTGCCCCAACGGAGGCTGCAACGGGAAACTTGAGATTCTGCCATGCAGAGGTCATTGTGGATATCCAGTCACACACTTTTGGAGACATACTGAAAATGGAATCTTCTTCCAGGTAATACCCGCTATTTAGATATCAACATCTTTCTCATTTCTCCGAGCATAGAACGATAGTAAAAGAGAAAGTACTATCATCAGCATGACTATCATATGGTTTTTCGCTTTTTTGGATACTATTACAGATTATTTTTACCGCTTTGCTGGGAATTAGTCAATCAGAATTAATTATGCCGCTTCTTTTAATTAATATATCGATATAACATGTAATTACATGTAGTAAATACATGTAAAAACATGTGCATTATGTGTTTATTGTGTATTTGGGGGAAATCAAGAAGTACCAAAATGTCAAATAATAGAAAGTATGTTGCAGCTCCAATTCAACTCCAATAAATTGTTCCACTAATTATTCCAACTGTATAAATTAATTTCTTCATTTTTATTTGAATAATGTGGAAAATCAAAAAACGCAGAGGATGCTAGGGTAGGTCATGAGTTATTAGTTCAAATGACGGTCTTGATCGGAAATTGGAAGGTGTAACTGGCGGATGGAAGACACACAGTTGAAACTTTTGCTCAAGTACTTCAATGAATTATGAAGAGCAAGATGTGAATTATAGATTATAGTGGACAGTAGTGGCATAAGAAAAGTCAATTTTCAAGAACCGTTGTAAATTGTTCATGGAAAAGCTTTTGTGAAGACGGTAAAACCATTTACCTTCCCATTGGAAAGTAGATTGCATGCTTATAGCATGCAAAAAAGCTTTATAGTTGCATATCTGTCACTAATTAACTTTTCATAGGTTTGATAATGAGGTTGATGAAGTAAAATGAAATTATTTATGTCAAAGACTTGCCACTTAAAGGTTTTAAGTTTCGAATATGAAAAACCAAAATAAGATCGCGGTAATAATGAAATAGAAAAAGTACTAATTACTTCAATATGCACACTAGAGATTGTTCAGCAGGAATATGGTTTTTTTTCAATATACGAAGATGCGATATGCTATGTAATTTATGACATGAATATTTGTTGATTGTAGGCGAAAGGTGTCCACGATCACCCCAAACCAGAAGCAAAAGCTTCAGTGGAAGCCCGTCGCAGTCTTATCAAGAAAAAAGAGGTGAGTCTAATTTTAGTATCGAGTATTTAAGATTGAATGATTGAATTGATATAAAATTTTTGAAATTGCAGCCGAAGCCTCGACAGCAACGGAATAAGAAAGTGAGTAGTTTGGTTGTGGCTGAAGAAGTGGCAGTTCCTCAGCAGCAAATCCAGCCAACGTGCAGTTACTGCTCCCAGGTGTACTGCATCTGCCAACAGTCATCCAGCAGTGGACATTACTATGAGTATAATGACTACAACTGCTACAACACTGCATATCCGTACCCAGAAGCATTTAAACCGTCAGATATTTTCAATTTGGACAATAATGACATGGGGAGTGGGAGCAGTCATATGGTCGTACAGAATGAGGGACAGTACCATTGTGAGTATCACAACTACAATCAAGACAATAACAACTACTATTACGACTACAATGTTAACAGCTACCAATTTTAATTATTATTAAATAGTCATCCACCTAATTTATTGAATCGCTAATTATAGTAATCGTTGATAAGTATCTCATTTGTCAATAAAATACTTTCTTTTCATTTTCTTAAAAACATTAACATTTCATTAAAACAGTTGAACTGATCCAAGATGAGATTTATCATTATACACAATTAATAAATGGCAAACAAAAACAGTACAAGGTAGATATTTAGAATGTAAAAAAATGCAGTTTTATTTTCGATCACAGTATAGGTACTATAGAAGATCAAAATCCACTATTTCGATGCCTTTCACCCGAATGCGATAAAAATGGAAACCTTGTGGTACTTTATATCGATTATTAGACTGCAAAATTAAAATAATTCGCCAGATTAATTATTTCACATACAAATATGGAAAAAAATATTTATCAACTTTATTTATAGTCTCTTACCCGTCTGGCGACACAAAATTCCTTGTCAGTAACTTGGGCCGTAAACCCTTCAACTGGAGAATCTTAAAACATTATAAATTATTGACTTGTGTTCGGCTCTAGTTTAATTAGTACTTATTAGTTAAGCAAGTGATAACGACAACGAAAGTGATAACATACCTGACATAAGTTTTAGGGATTTGACACAATCCGTATGGAGAAAATGTACATTTTTATTAGTGAGGTAGACAAGATAAGCTTGAAATTTATCGTTCCAGTAAATCAAAGAATTATCGTTCACTTTGCACCTATAAGAGAATTAATTAATTGCAATTGCAAATCACAAACTAAAATATTTTATAGTTAGTAGGAAATTTTTTTTTGCAACTTACGAAGTCACAGTAATCTTAGCAGTCAATTTGTTGGAGGCAGATATCTACAAAAACATCAGATGCTTTGCAATTTTAATTTACTTCGTTTAAGAAAATTAAGTAATTAATTATATTAATATTATGAAAGTCTTACGACACGTGGCGGCGCTATGAGCATTTCATAGACTTCTCGGAAATCTTCCATAGCCGTTGCATCAATGGCACTGGTATCCAGTCCATAAAGGCTTTTTACGTTGCCTTCATCCTCGCTCTCTTCGCTATTAAACTTTTTTCGAAAATCTTCTTTCTAGAATTTAATTAATTTAATTTTAAACAATTAAGGCAAGTAAATTATAGTTTGGGAATTGAAAATAAAGCGAAATCAACTTACCTCTTCCATGGGACTACGATTTTCCACGGAATTGATAAGCTTGTATCTGGATCGCAAACCTTCAACTTCAGCACGATGTTTTTCCTTCACATCTTTAATTTCCATTTCCATGTCCTTTCTCCAATTTTCGCTCAAAGCTTCAATTTTCCCTTCAAATTCAGCATTAAGTTCTTCAATTTTTTTATTATTGTCTTGAATATTGCTCTGCATTTTTTGAGCTAATCGCTCGTTTTCCTTTTTTAATTCCTGGATTTGCATTTTCAAAGACTCGAGAGCCTCTTCTGTTTTATTTTTAAGTTCGATTTGGTCTCCAAGCTGACTTTTTAAAGCTATATTTTCAGATTTCCAATCTAATTCACTTTTGTCATGATAGACCTTAAATGTTTCAAACTCGTCGCATTTGAGTTTCAGTTCGGCTTTAATGGATTCAATTGTTGTGCTTTCCGGCGCAATTATTTCAGGTTGAGTTAAAGTTGGATAAGAAGTCCTTAACTTTTCAATGTCTTCATTTTGTATGACAGGTAGTTGAAGATCAAATGGGAAGGGTTTACTCGCAAAAAAAGGGATAGGCTCATTATCCAGGCCTTCAAAAAGGGCGGAAAGAAAATGTCCCTCGAACTTGTTAATAAACTCATCTCTGCTTTCTGATTCCTTTCCATGAATCGTTTTTAAATTTTCGAATGTTTCAGTACTTGACTACAAAAAAATATACGTAAATATAGATAATGATCAAATAACACCATAGGACGATTTGAAAACTGTTAAAAATATCAGAATGAACTCAATTTGTACCTGTAGATAACATTGACTGAAGGCTGTTCGCCTCATGACTTCAGCAACTGCCAGAAGGTAAACATCCTTTGCTTCTACAATCTGCTTAACGATTTTAAAATTGAGGTCAACTCTTCGCAGGTTTTCCATGTATACACTCAATTTGCAACTGCACTCAGATAGGCTTCTTTGTATCACAATCACCCACTTAAGTCTAGAGTTCAAATTAACACACAATTCTTCCTTGGCCTTCTGACACCGTCTCCGAATGTCTTCCAGTTGTTGGTGATTCTTGGACATGACCAGAAGTTGATGCTGATGGGAATTGCACAGATCAGGAAGAATAGAAGAATCTTTAAGGTCGCTGGCTCTATTTTGGTTTTGCTGAAAGGCCTGAGCCAAGTCGTACTGTTCCTGAACTAGATTTTTACTTTCATTTAAAAGTTGGTCTAATCCATAAAGACGCTGTTCCAATCCTTTGATCTCCCTCATTGAGTTTTGTCCAGCTTTCTCAATGACACTGTAGGCTTCTTTCTGTAGTCCGTCAATCACATTCGCATCCAGTTTTTCCATCCCACGATAACAACTCTCGGTGAGTCTTTCGATTTTGTTTGGACTGTCTTGGGAAACAATCCAATCTAACAAAGAATTTCTTTTTTCTTCGTCATCTGAAAGGAGAGAACTCACAAGGGGAACCTTTTCCAACTCCACCAGGGCTTTTGGAAAGCTTTAAAAGTTAACACCATATTAGGAAAGTTCAAACTATTAATTAAGCAATACATACAAGTAATATTAGAAAACTATAAAAATATTCATGGAATAATTTTGAGACCAGAGGGAAATTACAAATTGCTTTTACCTTTTAAGTAGCGCTGTTCGTTGACTCTCCTCAGCCAAAAAAGAAGAAAAAGCACTAGAGAAAGACTCTGATTTATGACGAAAGGCAGAAATAATGTCATCAAGGTTGGCCACTGCAGCTGCCCATCCTTGATGCTGTAAATGCTGGTCATGTATTAAATGCTCACATCTTCTTGTAACGTCTTTAGCCATTTCCCACAATTGTTGGGCCAATTGAGCTCTACTGACCACCGTCATGTAGGTAGGAGGCATTGCCAAACATCCTTCAACTTGTTCTTTTACACTTTCCGAATCTTTGCCAAATAGTAGTAAAAAGATTGAAAGCTTGAAAGCACTTAAAGGGAATAAGTAAATAAATAAACTTACCAATAAGTGTGTCTGAATTGCTGGGCGATTGATTTCCTTCTGAATTGCAAGGAGATGACTCGATATTACTTTTATTAAAAAGAAAAATTGGGTTTGTATCCGTCCCTGCAGTGTAATTACAGACCCTTCTCCCTAAAGATAAATAATACCATGTCAGTATTAACGTATTATTGCTTACTAAATTCACATTGCTTATTTCTTTTGTAATACAAACAAATTATTGTATCAATTTAGAATACAATAATAGCCTTAAACTCTTAATTAACATAATTAATGAAAAAAATCCATTTTATGAAGTAGACACTTACTAATATCAAGGCATTCTCCTCCAGAAACTAAAAGCACTTGACGGTCAATAGGGATTCTCAAAGTGTTCCATATTGCTTCTTTCAAATTTGAAACACTATCCAAAACCATCATAATAATAATTGCAAATTGTGTAATTTAATTAGCGATTCCTAATGGTGTAATGATTATGGGAATTACGACGTAGCCTATAAATAACTAAACGCGCAAATGTTTTTCTATATCGTGCAATGCAAAGTACAATAAAATCTAATCTAAAATGTAAGTAAATTAAAAGGTTAAATGGAATAAAAATTTTCTACCTGTCTAGGGCCAAATTCATGTCAAAGGTCATCATGCATCCTGTTTCCACTTGAAAGACATACAACATTTTCTCATAATATTGAAAAATAATTCTAAAATTCTATTCTGTATTTTCCTGTCCTTGTCACTTTGTTTTGTTATTATTCACTGTTTTTTGTAGATATCTCTTTGAATTTTCGCTGGTGAGTGAATTGTGACTCTCATCAGGTGGAAATCACTCAATTTTTGGATTTCCCAATCTTCGCCATTGCCATCCATCCCACGTTGAAGTTTACTTTATTCTCGAGCTGAATCATTCTGCTTTTGCAGTGCCTACTGAGAAGTTCAACTCGTCTTTTTGCTTTATGTTCTGGGTTCATTGTAAGTTCTTCATTTATTTTTATCACAATGTAATTTTATTTTGTATTTCAAAATATATTTTTTGTATTGCAGAAGGAGTTCTACAATGTCTGATGTAGAAGGGTGAGTTAATATTTTCTCATATTTGACTTATTTTACATTTTTATTTCAATTACGCCGAAATAGCCATGCCGCTCGCTCTTATGCATCCAGCAATGGCCGACGGACAATGCCATGCCGGCCTGTTGAACTTAACTTATTTTGTCAATTATTTTACCTAGTTGTTCTTTATTGTTTATATTGCTTGAATTATCTAAATTGTGACTGAAAGAAGTTACTGTAAAATTCCAAATATTGAATATGCTGATATGCATGTCAATGTTGGCCCGTGGTGTTGAATTTCCATGCTGGATGGATTGCATATTGCATCATTATGTGGTGTTTCACATGTTTATTTGTGAATAGTAATTAAGCTATGCTGCAGGTGCAGATGTTTCAATGTTCAAATGATAGGCACTGGCACTTCTAATTCATTTAAAAAATGATATTTTAATTAGAGATGAAATCCAAGTGGCCCCCGAATCGGGAGATTTCGACGTAAATGTGGCCCTTCAGGAAGTTCTTAAGCTCTCCCTTATCAACGAAGGCCTCTCCAGAGGTCTTCACGAAGCAGTTAAAGCTTTAGACAAGTAAGAAATTTTTTCGATATTCTGCGAAGATAAAATTAAATAATTAAGAGTTATATTACACATGATGAATGTACTAAGGCATCCCTCTTCGTAAAAGGAATTCGTTACCTCCTAACCCTGCCGAGCTTGCTTTCACTGATGAAACCATTTTTAAACCCTTTAATTGCTATCAATAATGCAATAAAATATTTTCATACACTTAATGTCTATTTATGGTATTTTGACAGGCGTCAAGCATTGATGTGCGTCTTGGCCGACGACTGCGATGAGGCTATGTACAAGAAATTAGTGATTGCATTATGTACAGAACACAATATTCCTTTGCTCAAAGTTGACAACAATAAGAAATTGGGCGAGTGGGCTGGACTTTGTAAAATCGACAAGGAGGGCAAGGCTCGTAAGGTCGTAAGATGTTCCTGCGTTGTCATCAAGGTTAGATTTTAATATCTTTTCATTTATTGCGTTTTTTAAACGGCAGTTTTACTGCGTTAGTGAGGTCAGATGAAATTTAATTGCCCATTTTTATTCCTCTTGAGTCGTCCAGCAGTCTTAATGTGTCTTAAAAATGTTAAAACCTTATTTAGCCATTACTTCATTACAAGCTTAAAGCTAAGTAGTATACAGGAAAAGTAATAACGTATATTTTTAATTGCTGAATAGGATTTCGGAGCGGATTCCCCTGCAAGAGACCAAGTACTGGAGTACATCAAAGTCCAAGATGCAAAAGCTTGAATTAATTTCTAAATAAACTGGATTGAAAAAAGAGTATACTATTGTGGTTAGCGTGTCTTTGTTTTGCGAATATCATTAGCATAATAGCATTGGGTCACGTCATAATATCTTTGCCATGCATATTAAATAGTTTGTAAGATTGTGTGGTGTAGCCGTAGTAGTATAGTAATGTTATAATATTGTTGGGTTAGCCAGTGTGGAGGTAAGTGAGCCAGAGGCATTCTCAGTGTTGTACTGTTGACCACTTTTTTGCATTTTGACCGGGCCACTGGTCAAAATGGTCAAAATGGCTAAAATGGTCAAAATATCAGTATACAGTTACTTAGGCTAGCAAATGAAATTTAAAATATTTAGATAATGAAATATGGCCTAAAACCAATGAAACACTATTCTACTAACATCAGACTACAGAATGACACTCTCTAATCATTTTTAACTGCAATCTTTAGAAAGTTGTTTTTGTTGTTTACTGTTGCAGTAAAAGCTACCTTGGGGTCTCAATTAACCCCAAACAGGCATTTTGTCCATTTTGACCATTTTGACCACTTTTTAATTTTTTTTGACCGGGCCATTTTGACCATTATGACCATTATGACCACTAGTGGTTTTAACCACTGCACAACACTGGGCATTCTACTTAGACGACGCATATTATCATGATCTCAGCTCTCCCAGACCTTGCGTGCAAAATCCCTTACATCCAAGCATGCTCATTTCCTATATACAATTTTTTTCAAATACATCCATCTTACTTCCACAAAATTCACTTAAGTTCGAACATTCCAGGTCTCCTTTTTTCTCTAAAATTTAAATTTTATCTCCCCCTTTCAAATCTCATCCTATCTCCAATTAAATCCAAACTTATTCATTTCCCCTGTTCACTTCTATGCAAATATTCCAAACAACCTTAACTATTTCCCCAATTCACTAAATTTTCACTAAAAGTCAAAATTTTTCCCTTAACCCAAGTAAATCCAAAATGATTCATTCACTCAGATCAATTCTTTTCAAACATTTCAAAAATTTAATTTCCAATTTTCATCTAAGTCCAAATATTCCAAAATTGGAAGTGTGGTCGTTTCACATACTTCAATTGACTGCAAACGTTACAGATTTTGTTTTCCAAATTCGCTAGAAGGCAAAGCTACATGTCACCAATTTGATTTCAACATATAGTATAGTATATGTAGTCCAAGTAAAATCCGCGGATCGGATTTAGGAATTTTAATTAAAATTAATTTAGAGACAATTTGAGTAAATTCAGTAAATAAATGGGCTTCGTTTGGATCAAGTTTGGATATGAATGTGAAAACGAATAGTAGGTTTGAGTTTATTTGATTTGGCACCTATGGTCTTGAGTTGTTACTATGCTGCTTTTGGTATCCTTCCTTAGCATTCATGATCATGACTCAATCCTCGAGACTTCATCTATTCAACTGCATCTTGAATATCCTCATCTCTTTGCTTTAGCAGGTGAATATGAATTGAATTGCATCGTGTAGACAATATACACATACAGGTGCATCCTAACTAACGAAAGATACTTAGGGGGTTGCTTTGGCCAGTGTATACTTATTAATGCTGCCAAATCCTCATTCGCTTAGGATATCTCAGTATCACTTTCCATCTCTATCTGTTTACTTCATTTTTTACATTGTCCACCTTAGTGCTCCATCGTCCCTACACTAAAACACCGATTTGGATTTTCAGGTAAATTGATCCACACCTAACAGGTTAACCCTTTAACATAATCCTTGTGAATATTCTTACTCAGCGCCGAAATTTATCCCTGAAAAACTCCTTTGTTTGGATTTTCTGTGGGATTTCAACAAGTGAATTGTTGTTGTGTAGCAAACTACGCTTTGTTTTTTGCAAATTGGCAACTGATTTCGGAGAAGTAGGTAATTTTAGTGTGTCATGTGCGCATTTGGCTAGGCAGAGTGTGCTGAAGGGTTGAAACGTTCGTTTAGCATGGGTTAACTTACGCAATGCCTACTTATACTACTCCATATATAGAATGTCCTTGTATCAAATAAATATTTCGCAATGCACACACATGTTTCTTCAATTTCGGATATTTCCCAAGATTTTCATCTTTTGGAACCAAAATATTTGCCAGGATGCTCTCTAGCCTTTTATTTACTCATTTCTTACGGTTTTCAACATCTTTTTTCTCCCCTTACACCTCTGTACAGTGGGTAAATCTTTGCAAACTTTTGGCCATTGTTTACATTTGGTCTTTAACGACAGCCCAACCATAGTAATCGCAGTAGTAGGCAATAAAGCCAAGCCAACATAGCAGTTCCTTCATAATAGTGTACTTACAGATATTATAACGCTGTGCACTAAGAACGTATTTATCGAAGCCATATACCACAACAGGTACACCACGACTAATACGTGAACCAACATAATAACAATGTACCAACAACCATATACAAAACGCGACCTGTTATTTTAATATAGAGCTACGTGTTATATATTATCCTGTTGTTGTCGTAAAAAAGGAATCATTATGATCTTATGAGTCTGATAATGTGTGGTCGTAAAGTAAGTCAACCAAAGCAAAAATTATATCTGTGGTGTACTGTTAGTTACATACAAATGAAATGCATATTGAAAAGGGGGTGACTCGAGAATTTAAATGCAATTGTGAAATAGATTTGTATTAGGAAATGGACTAAATGGAGTATGAAATAAAATGACGAGAAAAGATTGGTTGTTCAGAGTTCAGATGATGGTAGAGGTTGGTTGTGTAAATAGAAAATAGTGCAAAAGTGTATTAACAAACGACTACGTAGTAGTATACTACGATATAATATATTTAAAGCGGACAGAGCAGGCAGAGAGCAGAGGTTTGTGTGCCGTCGTCGTAGGTGTTGATTATGGTGACCCGTCGTGGCAACTAGCAAGGTGATACCATGACCATCGTAGATCGCCCACGTTTAATACAGTTTTCACTTCCATTACACCCAACCTCACCAAAACTGAATATTTCTATGTAGGTAGCCAACTTGTTCTTTTACGTAAGCAACATTACGAATTCAATTGACATCAGCAAAACAAGGAACACGAGCTAAATACTTAGAACTATTACTCTTTTGCTGTCTTAGATCCTCCAACACCCTAACTTGATAGACAGCCTCGATAAAATATAGAATCAACTTACACATTCAATAATAGTCCAAATTGATCTGGAACAAAAGAAATTTTTTCTCCCATTTTCTACTAGGATTTTGATTAACAAGAAATGTTTTTCATAATTTTCAGAATGGAAAATGCCCGTCTCGAGTAGGGTCTCCCGCTCCGAGTCTCTTCGCTCCGAAGTTTCTGACCAGAGCAAACGAGTCTCTTTTCACCGTTCTGTGGATATCAAACGGATTCCTAAAATTGCAGAACAGCCCAAGCCGGTGATTAATGATAAAGAGATTTTGTTACGGGAGGCGAGAGACGTCGTAAAGTCCATTGACAGTGTCCAGTGTTCTGTTGGGGGCGAGATTCCCGGAAAAACTAGCAGCCGTTCAAATAGTGCCACAACTCGGAGGGAAAACAACAGTCGGGCAAGCAGTCGCGGAAATAGTGTTGATAGAATCATCAGTGTAAATCCTTCTCCTAGTAAACTGCATAGCAATTCCAACGGTTTCCACACACCGAACAAAGGTGTTGGTAGCCGGAGCAGCGTTCGGGATAGTAGCAGTAGAGACAATAGTGTAGCAAGAGAAATTCACAGTCGTGCCAATAGTGTCTCCAGAACAAATCCCCCGCCCTACCCAGTAACTACTAAAAGTAACCAATCTAACAGTATTAACAAACCGCCTGAGAAAACGGTCATCAATCGAGTCAGCGGCACTTTGAAAAGAGTCAAATCTGCCGTCAACAAGAAAAAAGTCCCGCCCCCACCTAAGCAAACTCAAACACAAAAGACGCCCGTTGTTCCTCTCCCTCCTCCTGCGCCTACTAATATTACCAGGGAAGAAAAACCAGTTGTTGTTAAGAAAAAAGAAAAAAGCCCGGAAATGACTAGGAATCCGAGGGTATCATCACTTGTGGACAAATTGTCCAACATGAAAACAAGTCCACCACCGTTTCAATACGACAGTCAACCTTTTTCGTATATCAGCGGAAGACCCAAATTGAGTAGCCCCAAAGAGGTCATTTATGCTCAGGTTGTTGTCGGTGATAAAGACAAAAGAACTGTTCATCGTAGTGTGCGCGGTGGCGGTTACAATCGCACTCTTGGCTACGGAGATTTGGAGGAGGAGAGCTACTCCAACAAAGTTAATGGTGGGTATCATCACGATTATGGAAGCAACAAAAATGGCGGATATTCGGCTGGCGACCTTATAAGTAACAACGACAGCGATTATTTGGACGAATACCTGAAAACCGCCAAGCCCAGAGCAAATGTCACAACTGTACTTTTAAACAATGTAGACGATGAAGATTTTACTGTTGAAAAGAGTCACTTCCGCTTTCGTTCTGTGTCGCCTAAAAATTACAACACGGAGGAAGACTATTCTTTCAAAGATAATGGATTCTCCTATGGCAGTTTGGGCAGATACAACAATAACAGCACAACGAGTAGTAGTAGATATCGCAATGGAAATGGGTATCATCGGGAGCAAGACACTAGCGAACTGGCTTTCAACGGTCGAAATTATGATGACGAAATCGGACATAAAAAGTACGATGACGAAATCGGACACAAAAAGTATGATGCAGAAATTAGCCACAAGAAGTACGATGATTCTACTGGCTATTACAATCATGAAACAAAGGATACCACGATGTACTTTGGTGACTACTACGATTACAAGGAAAATAAAAAAGACACATTCGACAGCCGACATGACGATTTTAAATTGGATGCCAAAATTGACAAATGGCGAGATCACCACGATATCACTTATGAAGACGAACGCGAATATAAGGACAAATATGATGACTACTATCCAGTTGAGGACAAGTATCTTAAGAAGTATGACCACTATGAAAGTCACAAGAAAGAAGGTAGTCACCAAGAAAAGGAAGAAAAGAAAACCGGGAAAGTTGAAAAGGAAATTACTTCCACACGTTTGGTAAAAGAAATAGAGAAAACCAGGGAAAACTCCCTACCCTCTGCAAAAATGGTCAACAACGTCAAAAAAGAGAGCAAAGGGGGAATATTTTCCACTCTCACCCGCAAAGAAAAATTTCCTTATTTTACTTTCAACAAAAAGAAAAATTTGGACAAGGAAATTGAAGAGGTGGAACGTCGCCGAGATGGAGAATATCATGTATGAATAAATTTGTCCTATTTTCTTTGCACCATAATCTTCTGAATATCTTTTCACCTATTGTTTTAACTGTAACGCATTAATTAATAGTCTGTACGTGTACTGTTCTATTTTTTGCGATTCGTATGTGACAGCCTGACAGGGTGACACATATGTATACGCAAGTAATACAAATACATGCTTACCTAATAAATTCTGCAAAACGTAGGCATATGATTTCCTAGATATTTTCTCATGAGTCATAGTTACAAATGCATGGGAAATTACTTCTATTTTTGTATTGTCAACAGAATTGGTCTTCAGCAGATGACTTATACAGGGACGATGTGGTAAAAACGAATACAAGCACGGGAGACTACCGACGAAACCTCGCAATGAGGTCATCCACGATGACCCGGCCAGTTAAGATTCAGGAAGAAGAGCTACGATCAAAGTCTCTTGACAGGAGGTTCAAAACCCCGAAAATAGTAATTACCCCGAATACACCCGCCGTTGGGGATAACAAACCGCCTGTTTTTCGTAGTAGAGAAAATAATTTGCGATATTTCGGAGATACGGATTGTGAAGATGCAAAAATAGGTACCTTAATTTTAATATTGGTTTTTGAGTCAACAGTCAAAACAAATGCATGACATTTTGTATTTTCATACAGCACCACCAACGCAATGGCCACCACCGAATAATAGTTCTGAAAGTGAGAACGGAAGTCGTATGAGTGGTTCACAGCGTTCGGTGTACTTACATGCAGCCGCTGTGGCTGACATTCCACCAACTGGACTTCAGAGGCGTACCTTGTCCAGGGATGAGCTTTCCAATCACGTAAGTCTAATCTATAATTTATATTTTTGTTTTAAGGATTATTTTTTCGAAAGAATGCTTTTAAAATCTGTTTTTTTGTACAGTCAGGGCAAATCAAACAAACACGCCACTTGGCTAGATCAATGTCAGTCCTTGCGCCATGGCGGCCAAGGCATTACCGTGAAAAATATGAAGTTCATTACAGCAACGGCGGAAGACCGCCAAAACCCCCCAGGAGGTAGCTTGATTATTTTAGTCACCATCTTATTGATAATTTCTTGTGATTTTTCATTTCATTGTTATTGTTAACATTTCTGAAATATTAACAACATTAAAAATCTTATGCTGAACTCTAATCATCTATTAAATAATATAATAATAATTAATTGTTAATATTATGTTAAGCAATACTGACAAAAACTTCCAATATCATGTGCCTGATTCGCCACATTAGTGCATCTTGTTAATCCTGTACCATTTATGCAACGATCTTCTGTATAAATAATATAATAATTAACACACTGTACTTAATATTTAAATCTATGTGAAACATCTAATAACTTCTTGTGATGATTAACTCAATTTAATTTATTTCTTAATCATGTATCAATATTGGAAATTGGACCTGTAAATTGGCTAAACGGATATTTACTATAATTTATTGTAATTAAAATGACACACCTAATTGGACGAGGTGATTAAACAATTTAATCTGCTATTCTGCCTCAATAACTCCATTTTCAACCTAAGAGAATAAGAAGTTAACCGATACGAGCTTTTGTTTTCAATTTTCAAAAACGATTTAGTCCAACGAGGAAATCCCCGAATCGTGCCACGTCCTCTGACTCGCTCCTTAAAATCGACGAAGAGAAAGAGATAGGAAACAACAAGAAATCAGGATCAGTTAATCGCTCCAAGTCGATGCCAAAGGACTCTCGTTTGGCCAGCTGGCTGCGGCGCAAATATAAACGATAAAACTTCATGTCAAGTCTTTTCTTTTTGTAAACTAATTCATTCTGTACATTTTTGACTCAATACCAACAAATAAATACCTTACCTACTACAATTTTAACATTAAATCACATTTTATCAATCACATTTTATCACATTTTGTCGTAAAAACAAATTAGAACACCGAAACAAATTAAACCCAGCCCCGCCTTTTCGAAAACATTATGGTTTGACTCGAAGAAAAACTTGTCGCTGAAGTAAGTCACCGCTAACGTCAATGCATTTGTAATCGGGCCGGCAAGAGAGAGATCTGCAAAAAACATTTTTTACTTGTTAACTAATATTTAAACTTTTCATTTACAACCATTTTTGTCATCTTTTTTCTCAATTATTGTAAATTAATTTCGTGAAATGGCCGGATATTTTTCATTTTTTGTATATCTGTACAATAAATTATTTACACTAATAAGGATTTATTTCAAGCCTTTATTGTCTACATATTTATAACACCTTACCAAATTCATGATAAAAAATCACAAAATAATATTAACTCTTGTTTTCAATCATTTAACATTTAACCTCATTTATAGAATTCAATACAGTAAATGATAAGTCCTAAGCCTTATCATCTGCAGAATTCATTTAACCTTCTAAGAAGTCAACTCATTTGGTCACAAAACAAAAATGTCTATTTATTTCCCAAGTATTTTAGTAAGTATTTTAATATAATATTGAATTATTGTGATAATGAGAAAGTATAGAAAGTTGGAGTTACTCGCATCACATCGCAGGAAGCTTTGCACAATAAAATTAATAATTTCTCCATTTGGTTTATTCCGAAATGCTAATGATAACGTTTATCACAGTTAAGTTGTAACTTTAAAACTTCGTTAAAAATAATATTATTTGTTTGTTAGTGTGGGGAAAGAGAAATACTTGAGAAAATCAAGGAAAGTATAATTGAGACAGAATAAGAGAAAGTTAACTTTCTCCTATTGCATAGAATCTACATATAAAACTTTCACCACTGGATTCTAAACGCGGATTTATAAAATACGTATTATGGGGCGAAGGGAGATACTATCGCAGTAACGTGAAAAAATAGAGAATTCCAAAATAGTTTATTTTTATTTGCCCTCAGCTAAATTTTACATGGACATTACTGAGCTAAACTTTCTCATACGTTGATATTATAAGGAAAAATGCATATATGTATTGTGTTTCCGCTAAGCGGTTCATAAAAATGCCATCCTTATGCATATATTATACATAGCCTTCACCAATTAAAAATATTGCTAATTGTAAATTGTAACCACCTAAGCAAGCACTAAAAATTTAAAGACAGGAATAGAGCAATAACATATTACAATAAACTCTTCGTGTAATATGCCTATAACTTCAACTAATTATTATAAACCTATATATAAGCATTTTTGTTGCAAATATAATTAAATGTACACAGATAAGGTCATTCATTAATAACTGCAATAATACGCAATTAAGTACAATGCTACATGTCTAAAATGTAATCACTGATACTGATAAGGATTTATCTATGTACAGAGTTCAGAGAATGATTATAATACCTTTGATAACCCCTTCTTGTTTTTAATAGAAAAATATTCCCTTTTTAACATTAACATTCTGATTAACAATTTACGCAACTGATTCATCCTTCCCGTTTCAAAGTTAGGACTAATAAAAATAGACTATTAACATAATCTTAAACTTCGTTTATACTAGCACCCTTCAGTATCAGGGCAACAGCTATTTTAGCTTATTGGATATAACAGATTATTTAGCTAGGTCGTTGAAGGGTCGTTTGTATTTTAGCTGTATCCAACAAGTATTAATTGGTTACCATGGTTTCTCACATTTATCAAGAAGGTAAATAAAAACTTTATCCTTTTTATCCACGTTGGAGTGGATAAAGTTTCGACGATAGATTAGCCTTTCGCGCCACAAAAATCTATCCGTTTCGCATGCGCAATAAGGAGTTAAGAATTTTATTAGCGTTTTTAGCTTTTTAATCGATTTTAGCTACTTGCGTTGAAGGGTGCTACTATCTGTGTTTAATCACCGTTAACGATGCACTCAATGTTGAGACAATAAAGTCAGTATAGCATAAAATATAGCGCACTCATCAGCTTGCTAATGTTATGCACGTTCAGTAATTGACAAACTATCACTGACAGCTGACCCTGTCTTAACATAATTGACCTTTAAAAAGCAAATGAAATACATAACAAAAATCATGGAAATAAAGTTAAAGAACATCTTACCGTATTGCCCCAACGCATAATAATACAATAGTGAGCCAGTTTGATTTGCTCCAAACGAGAGTAGATACTAAAAAATATTAACAAAATGCGCTTAAACAAATGATATAATGAGAAAACATGTAAAGAGTTAATTAGAAAAAATATTACCTTCCAGTTGCGAACAATTGAGATGAATTCATTGAAAAGATTGTAGAGAAAGTTTTTTTCTTTTTGTTCGACCTTTTCTACCATGACATACTTCTTCATCAATGCGTTTGTGACTCCCCATACCTAAATAATTGAAAGATAATTAAAAATTAGCTTATTTTATTTTACCCAAAATTCTTTTGTATTTGGTGACTATCCATCTATGCAAAATTGAAGGTTCTAAAATTCAAAGAATCGAGTCTTCCATTTAAAAACTAACACTTGATTTTCTACTTTAAAGCTAAAATTTGGGAGACTGATATTATGTTCTAAAATTCAAAAAGCCATGAGATATATGAATTCCTTTGCCAACAATCATGTCATACGTCATAGTCATTAAATTGATTGAAAGGGATGGTTTAGATTTAGTTAAAAAAGTAGATTTTATGTTTAAAAAAATTCTATGTGGTATGATTAATTTTATTAGATTTATGAGCACCGTACCAAAGCGACTACTATTAGCAGCATCATTTCATCGTAAATGGTTGGAAAAATGAAAAACTTTTTTGTTTTCTTGAGGATGAAAAGTTAAGTAGGTGAGTATTTTTTTGGCGCTGCGGGACGATAAGATAGAGAACAGGTGAGAAAAAAGGTTGGATGAGGGAGTGCGGAGATGGCGTTGAGCGTTAGAGGCCATTTAACCCGAGAGACGAAGAATGTGAATTATGTATTATTTGGTAGGACGAAAGGATAATGCAAGCAAAGGATGTAAAAGGAGAGATAGGGAAGGCACTATCTTTTCTATCTATTCACTAGAATGTAAATTGTTGTAAGAATTGATATCATCATATTCATCGAAGTAGTAGTACCTAGTCTGTGTTTAGTGTTTACATTGCTTGGAGTAGACTTCTTGTAATACTTCTATCCACTACTACTACACTGTCAATTAGTTGACAGGACAGGGCAGCTAGAAGAGTTTGACATTTTGGAATGGTTCCTCGGCATTGATCCCAGTTTCTACTAAAGGTGAGTAATTTTGTTAATTTTATCTTGAACGTGTTTGTTTTGAAAGGATTTTTTGCAGTGGTTATAAAATTGGCTGTATTTGTACGTATGTGTATAAAAAAGTTGTGGTATGTATGTATGTGTGTGTAGCGACGCATTAAACTTTCCATTCTTGATAATGTTGGCTTACTTACAAATAATTAGTGTTATTATTTATGGTGTTGCAAAGAGATTGTTGGAGGGGGATTGTATTCCACTTTCTTAGAGTAAAGTGGATGGAGTGTAGGTGGTTTGGTTTTGGTGTGCACACATTGCGTAGTAAGTGTAGCCAGCCAGTGTGTCTATCATTTCTTTTGCAATGTTGGTAATGTAATCACATCAGGAAATACAATGAGTCATTATTGAATAGTTTTTATACATTTCGTAGGCAGACTCCACGATGGTCTACGAGATGGACCGAAAAACGAATAGTAGCAAAGTATCTCAGATCACGCAGCTTTTCCAGCAAAACAGTCAGCAGATAACAACAACGACGACGACGATCAAGCCAACTACTCCCGAGAAACCTGAGAACTTTTCAAAGAAATTTAATTCTGCTCGTGCCATGTTCGAAAAATTGGGAACTAGTGATGAGAAAGAAGAGAAAAAGGTCGAACTTGGGAAAATTAAACAGAAACCGGCGCTACCAGAAAAACCGGAGAAGAAACTCAACGGGAGAGAATTAATTGAAAAGCAGAAAAATTGGGTGAGTCACTTCAGTGTGAAGAAAAGTCCAGAGAAGGGTTTCGGAGTACAGCCCAAAAGTCCATTGGGGAGTCCTGTTAAGAGTTCTTTGCCTGATGTCGTCAGAAGAGAGATACTGCCGGACATTTTCAGTGGAAATGAAAATTGTGTTAGTGTCCGAGAAATGGTTCGCAAAAGGGAGAATTCTGTCGAGTTTGAAAATGAGATCGAAGTCGGATTACCTTCCACTAACTCATCGACCACGACGACCACTGATATCTCACAGAAATTACAAGTGGAAGTCAGTGACACTCCTCACACAAATACCAATGGAGATAGCAATGATCTTTTAAAAGTTCAATTTCCAAAAGAAATCCCAAAACTTGTAAACGATGTTGGAAAAAAAGAGTCCATTGATGATATTAGTTCCCGTGACCTTTACAAGGTTAATTTTCAATTGAATCACAAAGAAGCATTGCCTCCAAAAGTGGAAAATGTATTCCCGAAAGATAATAATAAGCTCAACAATAGTGACGTCGTCGAAAGAAATGGTGTCCACAATGACGTTGCTCTCAAAAGGGAGAAAAGGGAGATTGTCACAAAAATTGAAGATGTCATCGAGGTAAAACAGGTCAAACAAGTTCAACGTGAAGTCACAAACGCCATTCCACCGCAAATTATTCCGAAAAAGGTTATTGAAACGAACACGGGAGACGTTCTTATGGATTTTGCTGAGCCGAAACCAAAGATAGAATTCATCACGGATGTGATTAAGACAGAAGTAATTAAGAATGTGCAAGAATCCAAACAGGAAATTGTTAAAAGTTTTGTCGAACTCAATGCAGAAGTTCTAAAGAGTGTCGTAGATTCCAAGTCAGAAGCTAGAAGTGTAGGAGAATCTAAGCGAGAAGTGGAATTACCCGAAACAAAACCCGCAGCAGTTCCACCAACAGTATTTCCTCCACAACCTCAGCGAAGAAAAGAAATCGAGCAGAAAAAAGAGGTTGTCAAGACAGAAGTCAAGGTCGAAGAACTTTTGCGATCTGACCTGGAAGAAGTCAACGAGTTGATTGAGTCCCTCTCGGAAGTCAATGAAATTGTCGAGAGTGAATGCAAAATAGAGAAAATATACAGTGAGGCCGAAAAGAGAGAAGATGAAGATCCCGAGATTTACCCAATGCCACCAGAGAGACGAGACTCGTTAAAAGATTCGCAGGTCTCATATGCAAGCATTCAAATCAAACCAAAGGTTGAAGACGAGAACTCGGAAAGTACCAGCGAGTCGATTTCTAACAACTCCTTTGCGTCGAGTCAAGTGACGATCATTGAAAACGTCGGAGAATTCAAAGGCTCCGAAGAAATTGAAGTTCAGCTTAAGGTCACATTTTTTTCTATCAAAATGCTCATAGCTGTTCTAGTCTAGTTATATTTATGTAAGTAGGAGAAGGAGACATGGTTTTGTCATTTGGGGTTCAGATGTGAAATTATGTTAGCGAATTAATGAGGGAACACATGACTTGGCACATTGTCAACGATTTGTCTATTTTTGTTTAGCAGGTGAACGGGTTTGATCGCATTCGCACTGCGGAGTTCGTCGATGTGTCGGGCGGGTAAGTAAAACCAACTCTACTACTTTATTATTACCTATGTCTACTGCGTAAAAATTCTCATTTAACCATTATTTTTATAGTCTAACACTGGACGAGAGCTTCACAGGCCTCACCGAGTCCAGCACAGATGACCCTGATCACTTCATGTCCTCATCTGCTTTCATGGTCGAGTCAGGCAAAGAGGTCGGCTTTAGAAATTGTGTTAATATGAAATACAAACGCATTTTTTAGGTATGACTAATTATTTGTATTTCTGTAGGTGTATTTTGAGGCTGGCGTGCATTATTTGGACGATGGCCATTACTGGGTTGAAGTTCCAGGTCTTCCTAATTCAGATGAAGACGATGATTACTTCGACAGTAAAATTATCAAGAAAGCCCCTATGCGTGTTCGTTTCAGTGTTGATCCCATGAAGGTCATTTGCCATAAATATCTACAGAGCTATGCTCTCAATATGGCATTTATTTCTCCAATTTAAAATCCTTTTCTTTGCGTACAGGTGTACACTACCCATTCAGTAGAAGACTACGACCGAAGAAACGAAGACGTGGATCCGGTCGCAGCTTCTGCCGAATACGAACTCGAAAAGAGAGTTGAGAAAATGGAAGTGTTCAGTGTGGAATTGATCAAGGGTCCTGAAGGCCTTGGGCTCAGTATCATTGGGATGGGAGTCGGCGCGGATGCCGGACTTGAAAAACTCGGGATTTTTGTCAAAACTATTACAGAAGGCGGAGCTGCAGCGCGCGATAATAGAATTCAGGTTCTTATATCTTACGTTTTTATAATTTAATTCAATTTTTTGTCTTTGTTTTGATATTCTGTTTATTGTTTTTCTGATTAATGGTACAAATGTAAATAGCTATATTAATACTTTGCTTTACCAAATTAGGTAAACGACCAAATAATAGAAGTGGATGGGAAGAGTCTAGTGGGCGTAACACAGGCGTACGCTGCGTCCGTTTTAAGGAATACCAGTGGGCTAGTCAAATTCCTAGTTGGACGGGAGAAAGACCCAGAAAACAGTGAAGTGGCTCAGCTCATCAGGCAGTCTTTACAGGTTAATATTATGAATTTATTTTGATATACTTTTGAATTTTTGTAATTCACTGTGTTAATTGTAATATTTTTGTTGGAATTAGGCGGACAGAGAAAGAGAAGAGCGTAGAAAATTACTTGAACAGCCCAGAGGACCGCCACCTCCTCCTCCCCCTCCTATTCATGATCCAGAAGTGCCAACACTCAAAGAAAAACTGAAAGAGAAAGAAGAAAAATTGAAAGAAACGGAAACAGAAATAGAATTACTAAAAAGGAAACTGGATGATTTACAAATAAATCTTAAAGAAAAAGAAAATTTCGAATTCAAAGTTAAAGAAATGGAAATTCAATTAGAAGAAGGCAGGGAACGTTTGAGGACCACTGTTGAAGAAGTAGAAGAACTCAGAAGTGTCGTTAGCAAGGTACATTAACAGTACATTATACAATTAACTTTAACCCTATATCTTGCTGAATTAGTTGAAAGTAATAATTTCATGTCATGATTTATTTTTTATAGCAAACAGATACGAGTGAACTGGAGAAGAAATATGAGCGAGTCAAAAAAATTGTCCGGCTGCTGCAAATGAGAGAGAAAGATTTGTTTAGTAGACAAGAAATGCAGCTGTTAAAAATTCACGAGCGTGATGGTCAATATCATGATCTTCTAAGATCACTCAAGCAAAGGGTAGGTTTTTATTTAAAATTATGTTTCTTTCAAAAAACTCGAGTTCCGCAAGTTAAAAATTTACTGGCTTTTATAATTCAGGTGAACCTTCTTGAAAATGAGTTGTCTGAAGTAACCCGACGTGCGGGTCTTCCTCCACATTACCTTCCGCCGTTCCCATCGATTCCTCCGGTTCCGTTACCATTTTCCCTCCCACCTCCACTACCTCCTATCGAAATCGATTTGTCGGATGAGGAGAACAGTGTGAAAGAAGAATTTGATTCAATTCCACAGCATAGTTTATTGGACTCAAGTGCAGGGAAAGCCAAAGCTGATTTGGCAAGTCGAGGGGGCCTTGCAGGGAGACAGGCCCCTACCGTCAACAAAAGACCAAGTAGTCGATCTTCCAACTGCAGTTTGGTTAGTAATTTACTTCCTGAATTTATGTAAATAATATGTTAATTGTAATATTATGGTTTATGATCAGTAAAAATTGTTTATTTTGTTATATTTAGGATCAGGAGGAAATAAAAGCGCCTTCACCTGAACTTTTACGTTCTGTTGACACTACCGTTCACCAGTACACGCATCGCTATACCCCAAACTTCCGAACTCCGCCAATTTCTCCAGCAAAATCGTATACTTCGGGGAATAGCCCTCAAATCGAAGAGCGGTTGTTCAGCGCGTACAAACCGCCAAGTTTCCCGAACCCACATTTCCACACGACAACGACACCCTGCTTTGACTACTCAATATCATCTCATGAGAACAGCAACCACAGCAAGAGCAGTAGTAGTGTGGTGTACACGAACCAAAGTATTTCGAGCATGTCGAACACGAACAGTCCAATATCCGTGATCCCATTGAACGTCGCCATACAAATGAACAATTCAAATTCCAGTGCAATAATGACTTCAATCAAGGAAAAGTCTAGTCGAGATGAAGAATCTTTTGACAGTTGGCAGAGTCGTGAGAGCGAATCGAACAGTTCGAGTGCAGTATCAACTGTTGAAACGTTCCCAGTCCCCGTTCCGGAGAAATGGATGAATTTGAGTCCACTGGATTGGTCTAACGAACAGGTAGGATCAATTTATGACTAGTATATTGATGTGAGGGAATACTGAAAGATCTTTGGGATAAATATGTCAGGTTTGTCAATGGTTGTTATTTCTGAACTTGGAACATTTGATTCCTCCGTTCATGGACCACAGTATTACTGGACCTCGTCTCCTCCAACTCGAATCAAAGGAACTCAAGTCTTTCGGAGTGAACGGAGATGACAAATTGAAGATCAAGAAGAAGATTAAGGAAATGAAGTTGCGGGTGGAGAAGGAGAAGAAACAAAGAGAGAAGGAGCAGAAAGAAAGGGAGAAACTGATGAAGCGAGAAAAGAAGAAGAAATAATTCGCAGCGTTGGTTGTAAATTGTGTATTTATTTCTAATTATTGTTGTGTTTGATTATCATTTGTAATCTGTTTGATATTGTAAAATACTTAATAATAGTTAATACTTAACGATAATGATGCTGGATGATACGACAACAGCTCCAATGTTCAAATTGTATTTACTCAGCTGCTATTTATAGACTGAACAAAATAACCGTGCCATCGTGCAGCCAATTTTTTAATATTAAACGATATCAATGATTTTAACTATTGACTTCTTATTTTGCACATAATTTAGCATCTATATAATATCTATGCTATTAAATATTCTCTTTACACTTTGATTTTTTGATTTACTTTTACTAAACTAAATATTTTATTATTGCTTTGTTTCTGGTGACAAGAAGGGCGCTGTAGAGAGCTTATAATCAGCGAGAGCGTCATCTTGGAATAACTTTATATTATTATTATAGTTAGGGAATGGGTTCACGTCACTTCGTGTTTTTTTAGCCAAATATTTATTAAAATTCGACTAGACAAATGAGATCGAATGGAGTTTGCCCACTTGGCTTTCATTAAAAATTAAATAGAAATTAAAAATGGAATACAAAGGATAAATATTTCATCTAAAAACAGTGTTAAATACTTCCCCCCGCAGAAGTGGGCTAACGAGCAACAAAGCGATTGGCTGGACAAGGAATTCGCAGTAAACAACGAGTCCACAGAAAAAGGCAGCTCCCGGAGGTAAACTGGCGCCTTTGAGTCCAACAACAAGCATAGCTGGTAAGTACAAAAGTAAATGTCCTACTGACACGGCGTAAGACGCGATGGCCCTTTTCGCAGGGTTCGACTTACTTCCTCTCGGTTTGAAATGCTTCACCCGCGTCCGCCGCTTCTTCAGTTTCACAACATTTTCGTTGTTATTGCTGCTGTCTGCGATGATTTGGTCTTCACCGAACGGAAACACATTATCACTGCGGGCTTCATACACCGTCATCGAGTTGAACTCCAGTGATTTGGAGTTCGTAAAGATAAAACCGCGTCGGATATTGCCGCTGTGAGTTTCGTCAAACGACATCGACTTGGTCAACTTACGGAACGAGTCCGAGTCTTCTGTCAACCGGTCGTAGTTCGACGTAGAATTCGACAACGACGAAGTTGACAGCGAATGCGGAGCGATTTGTTCCGAGTTGATGCGGCGGTGAGATTTTACTCTCTGAGGATTCGATTGCAGCGGCAAACTATTTGTGCGCGTTGAAGTCGGACTGAAATTCCCAAAACATAAACCACTGAATTTCCGAAAACTAACAATGGGATTGCAAATTATTTTTGTAATTACCCATCTTGGAAGAGATTCTTCTGGAAGGTTCTCTCAAACTGAGTTTTTTCTTCCATGTCACGTTTCCGTCTTTTACGCCTTCTTCTTGCGAATGCTAAAACGTAGCCAGTGGTTAGGGCGACGAGACCAGTACAATAACCCGCGAAGACTATTACAAAGAAGACTAGAGGGACATTTGGAATACAGAGAGCTAGAGCAGGCTGGAATGTATGACCAAATGTCACCGTCGCCCCGTAAGACCCTGAGAAGGTCACCAGCCAAATGAGCACCTATGAAAATCAAAAACTTTCGTAAGTATTTCTTCTTTTCTCTACCGTTTAAACGACAATAAGAAACTTACTAGAAAGATATTTGTGGTGCGAACAGAGAATACTGGGTACTTTCCTGTAGGCAGCCAAACTGCGAGAACCCTATCAGCCCTATACAGGGCCACGGCTAATAAGTGCATTGTCCAACAAGCAGCTGTCGTCGTTGACACTGCTGCGCACATCTGATCTCCATAATCCCATTCACCCTAAATTCATATTTATGTATTATTTAGCAGTATTGCAATTTATGTGTTTAGGTAATTATACAATTATATTCTAATTCAAAATAGTAAAAGGTCGGAGTAAGTACCTTGGCTACTGCTACGAGGGGAACTGGGAGGACTAGCATGGCACCGATGCAGTCAGCAATGCAGACGTGTCTGATGAAGAGAAAATGCACCATTCTTAACTTGAGGCTGTCACGGCTGATGTTTGCTATCACACTTCCATTGGCTAGCACCGCCGCTGTCAATATCACCGCCAACAAAGACACCTGCGTCCACAAACACGCATGATTTAATTATAAATTAATGAGCTCACTAATGAATATTTAATGAAAGACTCGGACCTGTAGGGGTCTGTTAACGACAGGAAGTTTAATAGGTGGCTTTGTTGTAACAGTCGTAGCTGCTGTGGTGCTAGAAACATCCTGGAACTGAATAAAATTATGGACAAGGACGGGTATTTCATTGTCAGCGTTATTATCGTCGTCGGAAGTCAACTCCGTTGCAGCCACGATCGATGACAAGGTCAACAAGAATAACAGGGTCATCTCATCCTTTGGGCTAGTGAAAAAAGTAGTGAAAGAAATGGGGTCAACCGAGAAAAAGACGGATTTATTAAGTAGGTAACAGCAATTCAATGCAATATGCAAGGAGGTCCTCCAAGCAAGCTGGTGCGGATAACAATACTCAATAAGAACGAGAGACAATTAATTTTTAAGGTCACATTGCGAATGAGGTAAGAAAATCTTGTTTACTCTGATTCTATTTTTAACTGCTGACTCTATCTGGAAAGAAATATCTGGAGAGATAAGAGGAGTTCAAAGTCTATTTTTTGATAAAAAAATGTTTACCTGAAATGAAAAGAAAGGATGCCCGAGCAAAAGGGAAATTCGGACGGAGACGATGAAAGTCAATGATGCGCCATGAATGAAAAGACGACTGAAAGTTTCCCGGATCGGAGTGTACATGCTCGGGTCGATACCGCAATGCCCTGCTACGCATGCCCACCCTCCCCTATACACTACTGTTCCAGTCTTCCCTGAAACAACTGACAATACTACAACAAATACGACACACGGGCTCTTTTATGTGCCCTAACACATTTACTATATCTAAGTAGGTATCTATCTGCATGATGATGATGCTCTTATCGCCATGCAAAATGTAAATAGGCAAAGATGCATGTCTACTATAGCAGACCTGAACCTTTCTCTTTCTTTTCCGATGTTTCAGAGCGTGCAAATGTTAATGAGATTGGAGATGGAAAGGTCAGTCCGAATTTCAAATACCAAATGCCAAAATATATCAGTAGCTCACCTTCCACATCTACACACACACAAGTTCATACTTGATCGTCTCTCATGAACGTTTTTCTTCCTAAATGCACCATTTATCTATTTTTCGGTGGTGATATGATGAGCGAGTTTCATGCATGAATTCTATTTGGGCAATGATGAAATGAATGCAGATGGGTGCGGTCAATGATCAACATGTCCAGATATTTCATGGAATTTATTTAAAAGTAAAAATCATTCAGGAGCAGGCCGAACCGTCTTCGGGCGAGTCCACTATTATCATAGAAAAAATAATAATTATTAGTTTAAAAATACTTTTCGTCTTCATTATGATTTTTGGATTAGATATTTGATAAGCTAAAGGCTGCCTACTTTAATAAGTGTTTCAGGACTTCGGTATAGGAAAATTAATTTCGCAAAAAGGTCTTCTTCCAGAGCTAACTCACCGCTCTCACGGACTAAGTAAATGTCCAGGCACAACTGCAAACCAAAAATCATCCAATCAAATCACCCCATTGACCGATTTATTACCAATACTACAGAATTCAATGTCAACCACACCCAACCCTTACCCAATGATATACACACATTATATATTACTACGTCATGCATGATGATACAAATACATACTGTTAGATCATAAAATACTAACGAGTTACTATTTTTGTATATTGTGTGAAAATTGTATTATAATATGAGAAGGCGAGATAATACAGCCTAAAACAAAGGTGAGACTGTTGTAGAGATATTGGAAGTGGAAGTTAACGTAGCGTAGGTATAAGTAAATGCCACAGTGTTAACTATCTATAGACTTAAAAGATTTTCAGTGAGAAAAATAAATTACCTGGAAAACGCGATCCACATTGGGCTACATAAAAAATAATTTAATTAAAGGATTAAAAAATTACGCATCATGTTTTAAAACTTGTTGAAAACTTCCTTATCGTATTTTTAATCCCGGCAAAAAATCAGAATGCTCCCAAGAAAGCCTAAATCCTACTTTGTAGGATTTAGGTAGTAGTAGACCAATATTTAGAAGCAAAATCAAAATCAGTTGGTAAAAGGAATAATTTACGACCGGATATAAATATTCAAAATGTTTTAATGTGCGAAGCAATTAGTCTCCTCTGATTTTTAGAAAGAAAGTTGTTTTTCAAAATGCCTGAGAAAATACTTATTTTTGGGCTCGATCATTACAATTGTGAACGAAACGGTTTAGTTAAATTCTTTAGCGGTACACATTTTAATGAGGAAGTTTTCAACAAATGTGGACATTATATGCAGTAAAACTATTTACAACAGTAAACTGTACGGTAGTACAGAAAACATTTAAAGAAAACAATATTAAAACAATTCTTGCCATATCGTCGAACATAATAAGGAACGAGATGCCAGAGAAGAAACCGCGTACATATTTACTTGCCACTAAGACCAAGGTTGTGTACAGACTTATTATTCTAAAAAACGAGAAAACAAATGTCAACTAAATAAATTAGTCCAACAAGTTTTATTACTAAATCATGACTTTATCCAACTTTTTCGGTGGTTCTCACAAATGGTTCTCACAATAATCTCAACCCAATGGTAGAGAAGCTCATACGAAAATTGGTTTTATGATCAACCCTGTAAAGATTGGATATCAGTATTTCACTAGAAATGGAAAATGTTTATTACCCGCCACCGGAGATAAATGAGAGAGTCGGTGGGAAAGCCTTTTCATTAAAAGTATAGAGATTCAGATGATGACAACCGTCGCCCAGAGGCAGGTCGTGTTTTTTCTCTAGAGGAGTACAGTCCTCCTCTAACTCCCACCATGAAACTTCAGAGGCGTTCTTCAGCGTCAGAGTTACGTTCCTCAAAACCGATTGTTTTACATTATCAACCATATTATAGCCCCAACCAAAATCAACGAGACCTTGATTCAATGCCGGTGTCGCCACCGTTGCCTTCCCACTGTTCACAACTTTCAAAAATTTGGGGAAAACACCTTCCACTCTCACTGGGGTTGAATTCCGGCCACTTATCATGGCCACAAGACCATTTCTTTCTTTCACTTTTAAAGCAATTTCATAATTACCTCGAGCTATGGACTCTACGGTAGGATTGGTATCTTTTCTGGAGATTGTCCATGACATTCGCATACTCATTGTCGTATCTACCAGACAAAGATCAAAAAATATTTATTAGCAAAGATAAACTGTAATCCAGAATTAAAATGAAAATGTGGCTAACCAATTATAGAAAATATTTAAGTGAATTTGCATTTGAGAATTAAAATTCTAGCTTACTAATGGACAAGAGCTCTGCGATAAGTTTGTCTTTGGCTGGAGGAGAAATTCCCCAAATGGACGAAGAGTTCCCTCCGAGTTTCGCTCGGCACACATCATCGTGTTCATAACTACTGAGAAAAGTTTGGCCTATCTTGTCCTTTCCGTAAATGACATTTTTAAATTGAGACCAGTCCCACTCAGAGAAACTAGAAAACGAAATTGGTAAATAACTAGTTCTTTTGATTTTAACATAAAAATTATTCAAAATAATGTTAAAGAGGTCTAGGCTCTCTATCTCCTAAACGGAGGCTGCTACGGGAATGAGACGACCACCATTGGAAAGCTAACAGTATCACCGACAAAATAGGATATACGAATTATTTTACTGAATTTTATTTTGCACATTAAAAATCGGAATGTCGAAGCCCAGATGTGCCTAAAATTGTGTGTATTTTAAAGTGTATAAAGAGCTCAGAATGAGAAGACAACAATATTACTCCGCAATGAACGCAATTGGAGACGTCCAAGGTGACTCTAGTGTAAATCAGTATGGTTTCATTCCAATAGGAAATATTCATTGAAGAGGGATCATCTTATCTTTGAATGCCCAATTTTGTTTAAAAATTTGATCTTTAAAACATTTATTTTTTTATCGCCTAAAACTAACCGCCACAAAATATTTCTTTCAGTCATTTCTGTTGTAAATAATTTCTCCTTTCGAATGGTGCCAACCATTTTACTGTCGTGTTAAAAATAAATCACTTACAACCAAAAAACTTCAGTCTAAAATACACACAATTTTAGGCACATTTTTGGACTTCGACTTCCTGATTTTTAATGTGCAAAATAAAATTCAGTAAAATAATTCTTATACCCTATTTTGTCGGTGATACTGTTAGCTTTCCAATGGTGGTCGTCTCATTCCCGTAGCAGCCTCCGTTTGGGAGGTAGAGAGGGTAGACCTCTTTAGCATTATTTTGAATAGCCCGGTACATAATACATTTCTAAATTATCACCTATGAATAGATGTGTTCTGTACAGACATTGTAAAAATGGGCTGATAAGAACCAACAGTAAACTCCAGGGAAAGATCTGTCGGTTGGTTTGGAAGTCCAACTGTATTACCCAATGCAAAGAGAACCAAAGGAAACCAAATAATAGCAATGACTGTGAACAAAGAACTTCCTCCGATTGTATACTTGCTCCATCGAGACTTGGACACCCCGCGTTCTTGAGGATACTCCTTTTCCACCCTTCGTTGACACTATCATTTATTATTTTCAGTTGTATCAGCCATTTTGATTTATTTTAAGGTTATTAACAGCTATTTTGTTAGTAATTACTTTGAGCTGAAAAATATAGGCAAATATATCTTCGAGTTTGAGCCAATCAGAAAGCGTCATACTCGTGTCCGTCCATATCCAATCCATTAATGCTCTCAACTCAAAAAGAAAAGGCACCCCCATGAAACTATTTCAAAAAAATAGTGGGGAGACTAAAATTGTTTTCTTAAACCAAGAAATAATATTAAATATTTAGTTATTGTTTTTTACCCTTTGAAGAGAAACATGTTGATGTAGTTGTACTTTTTACAGAGGAAGTTGCCAAGAATTCTTGTTGGGTAACCGGAACGGATTTGGTAAGCGGAGAATAATAAATAAATGCATTTGACCATGTACCACATTTGTGGAGGAAGAGCTGCATTGAATTCCCTGAAAAAATACATTGTCAATGTAGAATAAACTAAACCATATGGATGTACACAAAAAAAAGAGTTTTAGCTTCCAAACCTTTCAGTGACTGCAGGGAGAACGAAGAACATGGCTACATGGACGAGGGTGGCAAGCAATATTTGAAAGACGAACTTTCCCACAATGTACTTTCTGAGATACAATGCTCTGTCGATGACAATCAGCCCAAACTGCAGTATCACCATCACCAGAAAAGGAACTGGAACTTTATTTTCCTCTAAGTACGAAGACACGTCACCAGCTTGAGACTAAATCACATTAAAGTCGAAAAAGAAAACAATTAACCATCATTAGATATTAGGTATGAAGAATTAAAAAATTGTGAAGTACCCCGAAAGACGCGAACCCAAAGATGACGACAAGAAAATTGAAAAAGTCACACATGAACATGTAAGAATACACATCCACTTTGACTTTGTACTCTATATTGAGAATTTGGTTGAAGAAGGCCTTAATGCTTGATAAATATTTGTCCAGGCTACACAAAAAATGAAATTTACTCGCATCTATTATAAAAATGTATATTACTCGAAATGTAATTGATTTTTACCACAACTTGATGACTTGTGGATCAAAGTATTCAATTTCTTGCATTATAGCTCCTCCACAACGAATCTCATCGGAAGGACCTTCACTTAAAGATTTCTCTTGACTAGACATTTCTTCTGTGGTTGTCGTTTTCACATCCTCAATAGCCATGGCCATTACTACTTGTTCTTCGCTTGGCACCGGTTCCCCTTTATTTTTCCACAGACCGAGAGACTTAAGCATAAACCTGGTGAGAAACAAATTAATTTTGAGTAATTCTCTCACAAGATGGCTTATTTTAAAATTTGAAAATAGTAACCACCTATGAAAGAAGACGGCCATAAGTAATAGCACATCGTAGACGGCATATTTTTCCGATTGTTCAATCCCAAGAATTTTAGGAGGCCAAAATGGACCAGGCTTTATTTGTTTCGTCTTATCATTCCATGGAAAAAAATCAAATTGGAACATATATTTTATCACCACCAAGGCCTGTACAAAAGCAAAACTATTTGTAAATCACGTCAAAGAGAATTAGACGAATTTGGATCAAAGAAGGTGGACATTAAATTAAGTTCTGACCTCTGTGTAGGCAATGACAGTGACCCAAAAAGTTTTTGTAGGACGAGGAACCGAGAGTGACCCCCATAGTAATACCATGATAGGTAATGGTAGCGACAAAAGACTAGCTGACTTAATTTGGTTCAGGAAGACTATGAAATAGCACACAAGGTCGGAATGTGAGATCACCACGTACCAAACGGCAACTACTAGCAGAACCAATGGACACTGTTCTGGCGCTTCGCTTACCGACAGGTCATCCAAACTGACAAAATTACAGGTTAAATTAATATTTCCAAACTTAAAAAATTAATTAATTAAAATTTCCAATCTAATCTACAGGTTAAAATGGAATATATTTCATTTCATCATTTCACATTCTCAAAGCAAACATTTATAATCTATTTTTTTCTGTGTGGCAAACATTATGGAAAAGTTAGATAGGCAGAAATCAATACCAGCGGCTACTTAATTATAACTAGAATAACGATGTTTAGATTTCTAACCTGTCGGACGTTCTAAACTCTTTTTCTACAACTGTCTGTAGATCGTCTTTACTGTCTAAGTCATCGGCCGAACCAGCCAAATCTGATTCTTCTGTACTTTTCCTCGAAACTATGTCCACGGACAGCTCACTTTTTCGTAAGTCTTTCAAGGGGTCCTATTAAAATATTTAAAATGAACTAAAAATTCGAAATTCGACAAAAAATCATCTTTTAAATATGTACTTTAGTGGTTTACCTTAAGCAATAGTCTTTCTTGTGCCAAACGCATGGAAACATGTCTATAATCTTTGGAGAATTTATTGAGGGATGCAGTAGCAGAGATCATTACGCTCTCACAGAACGCCCATCCGAATCTTAAGTAACCAACTACTTTCCTTAGAATGTTCGTCTTTGTTTCTTCCTCTGCTGCCTCACCTTCTTTTTTCTCCTCCTCCTCTTTCTCCGTATCCTTCTCCTCATCGCTCAAAGCGAGAGGTGCGTCGCTACTTTCCTTTTTCTAGTTTAAAAATAACTTAAATTAAAATTTAAACAATTATTAAACAATAATATTATAGAAATAATTTGCATCGAACTAACAATAGTAGAACTTTTAAAAGATAATGCGCTTCTTCTTGAAAAACGTTTCCGAATCCTTCTAGATCCGTATGACTCGGCAAAACTAGATTCTCTTGCTTCACTGGGTCTTCTTGCTAATCTAGCCATTTCTGTTGCAGATTCAACATCAGATTTTAGAGCTGAGCTCATTAACTGCAAATAAAATCACAAAAATTAATTTAAGGCATACGATATTTTTGAAAAGCTATATTTTTTTATCCGTATGTATACATTTTATTTGCATGTGATTCCTGATATGATGTCTGAGATCGTGTTACCGAAAGCTGGCATAACATCGCCGTAATGTTAAGGTTTGTGGCATTGTGGTTCATGTCATGTAGTATGCGGCTTGGCAGTATGTGGCTTCTATTCTATGCTTACTATGCTATCTTATATATGTTTGTGTCTGGCAAAAGTTTGTTATTTTGGTAAGTAAATTGGTAAGTGCTACTTGAAAAGTGCAAGTGCCATTTGTCACGTACTAAGTACTTCTTTGCCACGTATTTATGTCAGGGTATGCAAAAAGTTGTGTAAGTAATGTATGCAAGTGTTAATATTACAAACAAGAAGTAAAGGGCCCTATGCAATTGTGACTATTGTGAATGTTTTGAGTATGGCAAGAGTTGTGTGAATGTGTTAAGCGTATCACATGCTTGAGGTAATTAATTGATCATTATATTGTAGTATGTGTATATTTAGTGTTTTGGGGTTTTGAGTCATATTAGCCATTTTTTTGTACGTGTTATACCAACGAAGGGTAACGTATACAGAGATAGACTTAATGGAATGAAGCGGAAGTCTGTAAAATAATCCTCAAGCATTTCGGGCTCCGTGGGAATAGTGTAAATTTTGTAAATTTAAAGCTATTTTTACTTTTTTTGACAAAAAGAACCTTTTTGTGCATCTATGAGAGTTCTACTAGAAGCTCGACACTGTATCTTAAGAACACATGCATTTTTGCACGTACCTACACGAAGAATGCGAGGAAGAGGAATGTTTTTGTGAATGGGATTCGCATTTTTCCAAATCTTTTGTTTAGCAACTGATTTAACAAATGTTAAAGGACAGTCAATATTTTAATGAAGGATGCTTTTAGAAATTGGAAATAGTTTTAGTGGACGAGAACAATCTTTAGAAGGACATGATTGAAAAACTCGTGGATTCTGCATCATTGTAAATATAACACAACCAAAATGGAGTAGGTACCTCACTAAGGGTGACACCGGGCGGTCTTTCTCGTTCGTCGTCCTCATCCTCTTCTTCAGTGATGCTGTCTATCATTTCTAAATCGTCGTCATCATTTTCATCAAACATGTAGTAGTCACCGGAGCGAATTGCTATAATATGATTTCAAGATTGCAAGAACAAATTAATTTACAAGAGCGAAATGAGAAATTTAAAAGTCAATTGAAATGATTCCGAAAGAAACTACAGTCGAATCCAAAATGCAAACAATCAAGTCGAGAGTAGGAGATGCATTGAAAAACAACCAGACTGGAAAGCAAGCAAAAAACAGACAGAGAAAAAGAGTGATAAAGAGAGTGCTTGATTGAAAGGGAAAGACATGTGAATGACATAACATGTATGATGGCTCAAGGAAGGTGACCTCTTCTTAGTCACCTCCTGACAAAAGACAGGGAAGGACTCATCATCCTGGTCACTGTTGGGGCTGAGCAGTCTCGGCCTCATGTTGATATTCTCAAAGAAGCCATCAACGGAAATGGTCATGGCCGCACTGGACGGTGTCGGCGTGACGCCACTGATGGAATTCATGCCCGTGTACTGAGGAACGGCCAGTGGGGCCAATTTAGGCGGTTCTTCCACCTCTTCTTCCTCCATGGAAGACATGGACGAATTGAGTGACTTATTTCCTTAAGAATGGAATGGGGACAGTCAAGGCAATCAAAAGTCAAGTCAAATTCAACTCAACTAACAAATCACATAGCACATTCACATGACACAAGTACAGATACGAGTTACAACAGTCCTCATATGATATTAAAATGTAAGATAATAATGCAATCCATTATGTCAAATTTCCCAAATGCACAGAGAACATTCCCAGAGAACACATTCCTAAGACAGAGTTAGTTATCATTACCTCCAAAACCCGGTTATGCAACCAAACCACCACCAGGAAAAGTCATTAATGTATTATCACAGATACCCAAATTTTCAAAATTTTTAAACAGCCACCATATAAAAATTTACTTACCGTCGAAATGATTTTGTGCTCCTCCTTTAGATCGTTCGCCCTTTTGATGAGTTGCCTTTATTCGATCCATTTTCATTTTGATCTTTTCTAAAACTTCCTTTTCAATATCTTCTTGCTGCTTTATTTGTTTTTGCATCAGTTCTTCTATCAGTTCTGCCCCTCTGTTACATCAAAATAAATGTTGGTGTCATAATTAAATTCGATTTTAACGGATTTTCAAGTTTATTTTATGTTAACTACCTGGAAGCGAGTTGGGCTTGTACTTCAGTTTCTTTTCGAATGTGGAAAAAGTAATACGAGTTGAAGATGCGTCTTTGGAATATTAAAAATGCAAAAGTTACTCCATCCCAAACAAGCCCTGCTTCGTCATGAGGCACTTTACAATCAATACCAATACCAGTGATACCTGAAAATACGTATTTGTAAAGTAAATATTAATGTTATTGCATTTTAATTAGAAATCTAATCGTACACAAATCGAAGTTCTTAATAACTATATTTACTAAGACAAGATATTTGCCAACTCACTTCGGTTGATTTCTGACGAATTTTGATCGCTGAATTTGTTAAGGCAAGCGATACCGCATAATTGGACCAACCAACAAAAGCCATGATTGAGAACGAAGTTAATGAAGACGCAACCAACGAGTTGGAACAACGACTTGATTAATATCACGATTACGTTGTACCTCAACAGGTAATTCCATCTATAGCAAGTTATCAAATTATTCGTTTAATCATTCAATACTTAAGCATATTCCCGTCTTATTTGACATGCATACAGAAGATATGATAATTATTGTATTTCAGCAAAGTAAATAAGTAGTTATTACGATAATCACCTTTGGATGATGGATAGTTTGTCTCGAAGGTAGAATTCATTTCCTTCCCAGAGGAAAATAAAGGAACCAATTAGATAACCCAAAGCAAAGATGTTTACTCGATTTGTCCCAGCCAAAAACATCATTCCAAGAGTTATCCAGTAGAAGTATAAAAATGTACATTTTTTAATCATGTCCAACAACGTGGGATTTTGATTACTAAGAAAGTCGGGCACTGGGTTCTGAGTTACCAAATCTAAAACTTCTTCATTGCTGCCACCAGGAAAATCAACCACTTCGGACTTTAGGAAGACCAGTTTTTGTTGGCAGGCCAGTAAAAGCAGAAAAAAATCGGCTGCAACATAAAAAGATTTCACTGACAGAAACAAAACACGAGAGAAAGCATTGGTGACAAATTGGAGAAAGTTTCTCATGGGTTTAGTAGGATGAAAGGGAAAGTTTTTTTGTATTTCAATGTAGGCAATTTTAGCAATCGTGAGGCAAACTTAGACCTACACAATCAAGTCATATGCCCTAGAGAGTGTTATTAATCGCGTAAGTATAGACACAAATTCTACTAACATTAATGTACGTGTTTTTAGTGGGCTCCTCAAATCACTTAAAAAGGAGCCTAAAACTAAACACGATAAATTCTAGACTTCAGTAAATACAAAAGGTAGTTGAAATAGTATTTTCATTTTCCCTGCGCTCCCTAGTACTTTCTCCAACATCATAGTCAACAAGCGAAAACTTTGATGTGAAAACTTAGTAAATTTTTAAATGAAATTATAGAGAAAGTGGAAGCAGTTTTATCCACATATAGCAAGTTAATATACAGAAATATTACGTATGAGTCTAGTTGACTGGGGAGGATTTGCGTCGTCCGGTAGAAACAGCCACCCTTTTAATTGTGGGTCGAAATTACTCCAGTAATAATCTAAAAATATATGCTTAAATTAAATAGGTCAAGACAAACTATTGCAGGAATTTTATTAGTTTGCCATAGTTAAGTACTAACCGATGCAAAGAAAGGGAGGGAGTCCTACACACGCGAGGTACTGAACGGGCAGTAGGAAAGCGATAAATATGATGAAGGGAGTCCAAATCCTGGCTATTATGTTTCTTTTATTGTACAGCCAAATGCAAAGGAGAAGCCATAAAGAGTACAAGACGGAGAAAAGGTCCAACCGAGTCCCAATCACAGCCACCAATGTCACTAGAGTTATCTGCGATCAACAAAATATTATTTTAATCCTCTGTTCGAAATTAATGTGACTAAACTATAATTCATAAAGATACATACCTCAAGGCCGAATTTATGAAATCCGTGATTGAGTAAAAATTGAATACAGGCAATGATTCCTTTGTCTGCATCCCCTCGTTCCACCTGAGGAAATAAAATCCCACTAAAAGGTTCCGTGCTACTCCGCATGTAGCGTTCATATTCTTGCCGAATATTTACAACGGCCTGGACCGTTAACACCAAAATCATTCCTAAAACGGAAATGGGCAGAATAAATCAAAGACGCTTGCCATATTTACAAGGCTAAAAAATAAGTAGTACAATAGATATATATGTCATAAGCGCCTACCAATATACCCACTGAGTAAAAGTGGCAGATTATCATTTTTGAGAAGACCAAGCCATTCAGCATCATTGGTGACATTTTTGATTCCAGAGGTTATATTGGCGCAATCAGTGTCCCAGGCTGAGTGGTCAATGTAGTCGATTTGGTAAATCATTTTGACGAGGAGGAGGAGTGATATGTATATGGAGCTCATGTGCATTACCAACTTTTGTAAAGATATTCGCAGAGCAAGGCCGAGCACAACTCCCACGAAGAGAATTGCATGAAGTGCGCATTTCTTTATCAATACAAAAAAATGAATACAGTTATAGTGAAATATTGCACATTTTTTACATGCCTTACAAGCGCTTTTTACAAGCTTACATCATAAACGGTGAGTAAAAGTGCTGAAAACAGGACGATTTTGCATATGTGAATTTCAAGGAAGCGCCATGAAATCTCAGAAAACACATTGTAGTAGAAAATTGCCAATTTAAAAACTTTGCTGCTGTAAAAAGTCACATTTTCTATGACATTTTTAATATTAAACTCGTCGATTAAATTCTTGGGCGGTTGTTGGTCCACTTCTAATGTTTCTATTTTTCTCTCTGTCCTGAAATATTTAACAACATAGTTATTGTACATACATTTATTTAACGGAAGTAATACAGAATGTAAAATCATACGGTCGTCTCATTTCGGACAGCTTGAGAAAGTCTTGATGAAAATAATGGAGTTGGACGACAGTTATGACCACAAAGAAAGTCGGCGTCAATAAACGAACAAAAAGTGAGCCCGTATCATATTTCTCTAACCCAATGTCTTTTTGTCTGTGTCAAAAGAAAAGATATAATTGAAATTAATACGATACGCCAGTAAAAGTACATACATCGGAATATGTAATTTACTGGAGCACTTAAGTTACTTAGGTACTGTTATCTTATAATGTATTTCAATGTAGGCAATTTTAGCAATCGTGAGGCAAACTTAGACCTACACAATCAAGTCATATGCCCTAGAGAGTGTTATTAATCGCGTAAGTATAGACACAAATTCTACTAACATTAATGTACGTGTTTTTAGTGGGCTCCTCAAATAACTTTAAAAAGGAGCCTAAAACGAAACACGATAAATTGTTGAATTTAATACTTCATTGAGTCTTACAGTTGATCGGGGATCCCAGTGTAATTGGAGAGATACTGAGGAATATCTGCAAACTGGTAAGTGTAAATAAGAACTAGGACGAACATCGAGTAAAGTATTACTGTCAACCAGAAACCATACATCATTTTTCTCCAAGCTGCATACGACAACTAAACCCACAAAAAGACAAGTTCCTTATTCAGTATGAAATATGTGCACAAAATGCGTAGATCTAAAAACTTATTTTGATTCTACGATTTAGTCATGTGACATCATTTTTTACTTATAAATATTCTTTTATTTATAGAAGTAAAGACTGAATGTCAAGCCTCATTAGACAAAAATCTGTTTATTAAAAATCTATTAATTAAATTAAAATTAAAAAATGGTTTAACATACCTGGAAAGTGAGAATAAATATGAGGAAGAGAGCCATATAAACAATTCTGTAGAGAACAACTTTTTCTCCGCCTAATCCAATGACAAAGAGCATAATAGCAACGACCCAAATCCAAAATTTAGTCAGTACATCCTTGACAAAGTTTCCCATCTTGACCATGAACGTAGGTTCAGCTCTGTCGTCTTGTCTCAACTCTAAATACAATAATACAAAATCCATCTCATGAATATTTACAATATGTAACAGCAATATCATTAATCCATAACGGCATATAATAAAACCTGAAATTGCCGTTCCAGCAGTTGTAGTTGTGACGGTTATGCGAAAAGATTCTTGAGCAGCATCCTCGATAGTAGCCTTCCGTTCTTTTCTCTCCATTACAAATTGTCTCAGAGTGATCCAAAACATCAGAGTGTACATACTCTACATAATATAGGCATTACATTACAACATCACGGGCTAAATTATGACGTTTAGTAATGGAAATAAAGACGTGCGAATTGGCTGAGAGCATTATTACTGTAATAGGTACCTTAACTAATATGGGGTAACATGCGAATTCTTTGACTTTTACAAGCCCGATCTCGGCCATATTCACCCCGTCAATGACTTTAGGCAATTCTTGGTCCGTCAAGTCGAGACTGAACACATATTGGGCTAATAATAACAGCTCGGCATAAATGACGAGGCCTGGGGACGAAAACAGCATGGCCTTCCTTTGGTTAGGAAACATCCACAGCATACATGCCCATAGTAGCAATATAAAAGTCAACCAACTGTGGTACGTGATACTCCAAGCCTGTGATTTCAATTTTACACTTTTAAAATATGCAAGTATGATGCCCATTATTAGCTAACGTCTTTCTCTAAAGCTTATGGTTATAGTAAATGTACAACATGGTACTTGGTACCATCGGAAGATAACTGGAAACAAAATATGATAAAAATATAAAAGAATCATTCCAAATATTATAGCTGTTCAGAAAAATTCAAATAATTGGCAATCCGGACAAGATATTATTTACTAAATATTTACTAAATACTAAATATTTACTACAGTAGATAGTATGATGTACTTCTACAGTACGATCGAACAGGCAGTTGACAGTACTTTCACTTTTCTTATGATACCGCAGTTAAATTCTTTCACCGCCACTTTCTCCAATGGAGAAAATTTTAATGTGAAGTATGAGAAAAAAAGAAAGTACCTGTATCAAAATATTTACTACCTTTTGGATCGTACTGGCTGTGTGTAAAACCAATACATTATAAAAGCCTGTATATCTAAATTAATTATATTTTTTATAAAAAAAGCTTACCATCATGATAATATTAGTAGCTATATACGAAGACTTGGCGAAAAGATCGAAGACACTAAATAATCCAGTGATAAGAATTGTGTAACCGTCATACTCTACTGCATCTTCCCCTACAAAAAACAGCACAACATTCTAGGTCAACGTTTGATAATTGGATATAGTTTTAGCGGGTTTTTTTGACAACTGACCCTGACCACTACTTTCCATCGCACAAGAATCTCTGGATGTGACTGACTGGCCCCGACTGAGAACTTCACTTTCCAAAGGACCTGAATGGCTTCTTCCGCCACTGCTTCCGTATCTCGTTCGTGGGGCTGTCACCATCAACTATAAACATTCATTTCTGACATAAACATGTGTCTGACCCAACTGCTATTTCTATGTGTGCGGAACTACGTGGCATTGTTGGTACTACAAAAACTACGGAAATCTAAAATTAAATCATAGTAAAAAAGTAAGCAGAAAATAAAAAGCAATTTACAGGCGTCGTTTCTGTCTTGACTCCCTCACCAAAGAAAGTATCTTCCTCACTGCTTCTCTACATGAAAATTCTTCAACTTATAAATAAAATTACAACAACGTGCCTATTCTACAGAGAGAAAATGGCGGTAAACAGAAATTAGTAACTACAAATGTTTAAAATGCTCACTACTCACTACTTAAACAAAAATTGAAAACCACTACTTAATAAAAAGAGAAGTAATTAAAATGAAGTGCTAGAATAGAAAGGGTTAATTTGTTATTTACACGTCGTGACTTTCCATGCCATCGCACGGTTTGTCTGCGTCCGAGTCTGCCCCCACTTGCACTCCCTCCACCCATTCGTCGTTTATTAAGTACAATGTACTTTTCCTACAATTATCATTGTTAGTTTGGCACTTGAATAACAGTTTTTTGTAGACCCTGAAAATAAAAATGTACCTCGGGTCTGAGCAGCGTTTTGGCTTCGTAGATCAAAAGATGAAGAAGAATCATCAGGCATATTGGATGCAAGTAACCAGTGTACGGCTTTTCGTTGATCACCAACACGCGAGGATCGCCGTCACAATTTGTCTCCAAATAAGCCTCCAGACCGCTGAGTCTACAGAAAAATGTTTTAAATTACAATGTGTGTTAATTGAGGATTTGGCGGACATCCGACTTATCTGGGACCCCAGAAGCTAAACTCAATCTCTACCCCGAGAAGGAAAGCATGTAGTCTTGTAAACCGTAGAAGGCACTTATTTTAATACGCCTGCTACTAGAAACACGTGTAAAATGAGGGAGGACGTGGAATCTTAATGTGTAGATCCCTTGCAGCAATAAAAATCGGATGTCCGGATTTGGATGCAAGATTTATACCTTTGAATGAGTCCATCCTTAGGAATCAACTGCCTTCCATAGGAGACTTGAAAGCCAAGAATGGCAACAATATGGACCAAGACGAATAAATATAAGAAGAAGAGAACGACAGCAAAGCATTTGCTTTTGATGTCGATTTTAAGAGCCCAACTAGTGGCACCGAAGAGAAATACGAAGTAGTAAAAGAAGTTAGGAATACTTGGAATGAGAGAAGACGTGACGAGCAAAAGGGCTAGCGTCAAGTAAGCTCCTACAGACTTTAAAATTTTGCTATTTGTAGATGTAGTTGTCTGAACATTGGAGGATAAGACATAAGTGGCAATTGTTGCACAAAGAGCTAAGGCATCCGGGATGGTCCACCGCAGAATTTCGAGGACTGGTAAATGATTAAGCTTGACGAATCCAATGTGACGAAGGATGGTTTCTTTTAAATTGCACTTTTCGAGGAAATTACCATAGGGCGGCATGAAGAGTAAAACGACCTGGAAAACAATTTGTCCAATGACAGTTGTGAAAGTTAGGGTAAGAGCTAGCTTCAAAAAACGTCCCAGGTGGCCTGTCCAAGTAGAAAACAAGACACGTGCCATCAATCTTCGACATGCATTATACATCATGTAGGGTTCCATAATTCAGTCATATTATTTGATATATAATTATCGGTGGAAATAAGAGCTGGGCATGAGATGCGGGTAAAATAATGATGTACCTTTGACAGTGCGGCTGGTGGGATTCGGCACGAATGGGAGGTAGGCGTATAAAAGGAGATACAAGATCGACAGAGCACACGGACGAACGGCAATGCCTAGAAAAGTGTATATCAAAAATAAAATTAGGTAGAAAAGTATATTATATATAGGTACGGCTATTATTTTGGAAGAGCTCTCTATAATTTCGACTTTGATTAGAGTAATGTTGTGTGCCAATTAGAGGAGACAGACACACACACCCAACGGAAAAAAGATAATAGCGGATCGATGTGGTTCTTTGATTTGTTTGCTGAAACTTACTTGCTGTTAGACATAGTGGCAGGACAAGTCTGAGGAAAACCGTAGCGAGTGCTACCGACAAATTCCCCGTATCTCCCATTATTGCCTGAAACAAAAGATAAGATTAAAGTCCACTCTCTGTGCTTTTTGGCAGCAAAAAGATTTACTTCCGATACAAATATTCTCGCTTTATTCATTTTCTTGGCTTATTTTCTTGGCACTTGACTCTCTTTTCCTTTTAGTTTTATTAGGCTTTCCTGCTCGCCTAATGAAATGTTTACGACATGTGTTAGTGTTTACCTTTTTTACAGCTCTGCACTACCACCAACATCAATCTCCCTCCTCAAATTAACAACTCCGACAGAATTCCATTCAATATCCCCTGTCAAACAAACAAACAGATTAAACATACATAACATATAGTTCCATTTAACTCTCTACTCTCTCTCTCCAGCTCAATATGCATATGCATATCCATCCAAGCAAATGAGACGTAGTATAAAAGATTGTATTTATTCAACTGATGAGGAAAATAGAAATGAACTCACCTTTCTGCTGATTTGCACACACCCAAAACGATTTATTTACAAACTACGACATTTAAATACAAATGTGATTATTAATTAGGAAAAGAGAATGGGATTTGTAAGAGGTAGCAGTGAATGACTAGATACTCCTACTCTCTTCGGAGCAATAACAAAAATAAAGAAAGAATTGTGATCTCCAGCAGGAACTCTTGAATGTGTACAACCTTCTTGCGTGAAACTCCTACGACCGACTGACTTTTTTCCGTCTTTGCCACACGAATTTTAGTGAGTCAGTCATGCGCCTAGCTCACTCACGGAGAAAACTTTCTCTCTTCTTCTTTCGCTATACTCCAGTAATCATCCAGCGAGTCCAGCAGCAAGGTAATAAATATGACACAATAGCCAGGTTGATCGTTGATGATGATGACTCTTTTCTTACAATACGAAAGGTCATTCTCTATGTCTCTACATATTATTACTGGACTAAATCCTTCTCCAGCCAGTCTGTCTGTCTCGAAAATATTTCACAGACATGACACTCAAGTGATTCATGAAAGGATCTGAATGGATTTCATGAATGGCAGATAACGTCTACTTTATCATCAGCCATAATAAACTAAAGACCTGTCTGTGTTGATACTGAAACAATGTTCATGGAATTCGTAATAGGAATTTCCTCCTACTTACTACTACTGCCTTTTAATTCAATCTCTCTTGCTCTAGTTAGACACAAGAAGAGGTCAAGCATTGAAATCAATAAACAGAAAATATTCATTTACAAAGTTATAAAGGTAAACCCTGGTTTTCTTTATTTGTTGAGCTCGTATTAAAATTCTGAGTATGGCAAAAATATTTAAATATTTAGTAAATGGGTAAATACTTTCTATACATGTATAATATATTATTTCTATATATCCGTTAATGAAAGCACTCTGTAAATAGGAAAGATTCCAGCGAATGGTAAAGGTGACGACGAACTCCACCTAGTCCGTGATTCTCGTCTGGGTAACTCTGAAAAGTGATAACGAATATTTGTAACAATATAATATACGCACATATAGAACAATTGGGTCAAATTGTATAGCAAATGATATTTTGACTTACTTGCTGTCTAAAAAGAATGTCTGCTTTTTCCAAGGCCCTTGACAAAATCATAGACTGCTGATAATGTACATTGTCATCTGCATTGCCGTGAATCAAATAGTAGTTCTTTTTCCGGAAATTTTCGATATGATTAACAACATCACTGTTATTGTAGCCAATAAGGTTATCTTCAGGTGTCGGCAATCCCATATAACGCTCCGTGTAAATAGTATCTACGCAGAAATGATCATCATAATTTATTTCATGGTAATTATCATATCGATCAATATACTGAAATAACTGTAATTATCATATTTTCAAATGTCTGCCATTAAATACATAGTAGTTTCTAATTAACTCAAGTATCTTAAGCTATGGGTAATTATCTATAATAATCCAAGCTATAATGGGTCAGATAAATTAAAACTAACGATGCTATATTAGTAATATAAGTCTTCAATGCGCATTTACAGAAAGCTATTAGAAAAACATAATGATTCAACAAATGTATAGCAGTTCGTGTACAAAAACAACTCACCGTAGAATAACCAGCTAGTAACTGGAGCTACTGAAATTCCGCATTTGTAGATGCCTTCCACGTCTTTTCCCATAGCCATTGCAGTAGAAAATCCTCCATAACTCCATCCTGCAAATTGATTTAGTATTTACCACAATGTTACTGCATGCTGAGTATACTCATGAATAACACAATTATTGGAAAATCATTGAGTTTTTAATGACTTACCCCAAATAGCTGTTTTATTGGCGTCGATGAATGATGTGTTTTCAATCAGCCATCTGCTCATCACAAACCACATTACGTTATTATTTTGACAATTTTTAATAATTGATATAATGTGCAATTGGTATCCACATTACTTTACAGCCGTTATCTGATCGTCAACTTCGACAGTTCCTAAGTTTCTGTAGAGCTGGAAAAGCAAATCATCGCTTTGTCTTCCTGAGCCTCTGCCGTCAATGTATCCGTAAATAATATTCTTAGAAGTGACAAGGGATGTTCCCCAGTCAATGCCGAAACGACTTACGATTTTCTGGGAACCAGGACCTCCGTACCTGAAATGTCAACGCATTCTGCTTATTAATATCTTTGATTCTGTAGAATAAATCTAATTAAGCATTTAGGTAAAATTGTTAGGTACTCACACGTCAATCAATAGCGGGTATTTCTTTGAACTATCAAAATCATGTGGGACCTTTAATCGAACTTTCGCAAAAAATCCATCACCGACAGGAACTTCATAGTCTTTAGTAATAGGAAGACCAACAAACATTAGTTTTGCACGTAGATCATTGTTTTCGGTCCATTTATTTGACACCTCCAATTTCTATTGGTTAAGAGAATAGAATTGAATAACTGATTTTCATGACATAGTTGATTATTTAAGCGAATTTTAGCTTAGTATTTTATATTACTTCAACATCTCTGATGACAGTTTCAGGGACTTCTGGCCCACTACATACATGTGCAAAGTAGCGATAATTTTTAGAATACTCTGCAGAGTTGACTAAACAAGATTCGTTGAAAGTATTCCGGATGGAACAAGTAATGCAATTCATGTTCGTTCCGTCTTCTCCTATGGAGTAAAGATGCGTTTGACTCGGATCGGATTTTTCGTTTTCATAGTAGGTTCCAACAAAGTAACTAGCATAATCATAATCAACAAAGAAAAGCACATCAAAGAGTTACACTAATTATTTCCTTAGTTTGTGGAAATGAGAAAATAATATTACATAGTCTTGTGAGTCTCGTCCCAGCCGGAAATTGTCTCTACGACGAAATCTCCTCTGGTGACAGGCCTGCTTACGGAGTTACGATCAAACATCTCAATATGTTTGTAGGAATATTTCTCTTGCTTTTGACTTGTAATTGTCAGAAAGCGATTTCCGTCTTTTGACACAAAGTAAGGAGATGTATCTATCCATCCTTTTGATTGACTCAATTTAAAGAACTGAAAAGGAGAAGCAGACAAAGTAGTAACACAAAGCAATCTCAATAATTCAATTTCATTTAATTGTATTGCGTAAATATGTAAATGTTGGCTAATGATAATGATGAGACTCACTTCTTGGCAGACGGAACTGGCAGACGGAATATTGACTTCACAGAGATGTGTCCAGGATCGATTTTGATGACGGTTCATAGTAACTACTGCGACTTCATTGTCTCTCGACCAAAGCACATTGGACACGTAGTGCCTTTAGATCAAACAGTTTGAACAATTATTCATGTAATATTATTAGGAAATTTCATTAATTTAGTAATAACACAATGGAGACATACTCTATAGGTATTCCAGGCAAAGTCAAGGCTACGGGCATCATAAACGATTCTTTCAGGTTGACAGTATTCACAGTCACTGTAGGATTTGGTCTTCCAGACTATGAAACAGTAGATATGTAAAATATAATTTAATTTCCCTTTTGTGCGTTTAGTTTTGTTCATGTTAGATGTTTTCCGTCATGTCAATTAGGCTATATAATAGGTACCTTAGGATATGGAATAGACTCAAGCATAGGATACTGGAAAGGATGTCCGGGGTCTCCATACAGCGGAAACTGAATTAAGTCAACATCCGCATCATTGAAAGTCACGAAAGCTAAATACGTAGAATTCGGGGAAAACCACATCGCTACATGGCTGCTGAACATTTCCTCTGAAATCGTGTATACAGGTTAGGATCTCATTCTTCATGAAGCTGAGATTACAGATTGTAAAAATGGATTTTTATGTATTTCTTAAACTATACCTTCATAGACCCAATCCGTAATTCCATTGTACAGTGTGTAGTTGCCATTATGTGTAATTCGTTTGGTGACATCTAAGGCACTACTTTTGTAGTAAATATCGTTTTTATGCACAAAGGCCAAGGCATTGCCGGTTGGAGACCAAACGGCTAGTTGTAAATAACGATCTTCTGGTGTATTTGTCGACACTTCGTGAAATAGCCTAAACAAATGAATGTTTACTATTATAGTCTTGGTTGGATATAATTTTGTTTGAACCATGTAACATGTTCTACATTTTAAAAATTGAATCTTAGTGTTACCCAGTTTTTCTTTCATAGACATCATAGTAAGCATAAAACGAATGGCGGTAGATCTAAATAGAAGAAACATACGGGGCAATGTAACTATCGGTATGAAATTCATTTTCCATAATTTCCAAACATTGTGGGGAAAGAAGAATATCAGATATTGTAACTCACCTTTTGAGAGTCATATGAAACTAGTACAAAGTTTCTGTCAGCAGACAGTGTACATTGATACGGTCGCTTTTTCTGTTCAAAATATCAACTTAATTAGACACTGAACAAGAACATAATGAGAGTAAGAAATGAAATGTATTAAAGAAAGACACTTGCATTTGGGGAACTTACCAACTGATCAACAAAAGTTTGTGCTGAAATAACAACTTCTAATGTCTTATCGGTTACATTGTACAAAACGAAGTCCCCAAATGGAGTAAAATATTGAATTTGGTCATCTATGAACAATTACAAGATTTCATGAAAATTTTATAGCTCTACAAAACTAAATTTTCGAATGGAAAATAATGTTTACCTCCAGACCAGCTGCCATTAAAGGATTTGGCCCCAAACTTGCCACTTAAAATGTCTAACAAGTGTATAGACTCATTTTTGTTGTCAGAATATCTTTCAGTAACTCCTATAGGTGAGTTGGAAACGTAGACGCTGGCACTGATGACGAGAATCATGAGAACAACACCAATACTGACAGCGACTAAAAATGCTTTTTTATTATTTACAGTTTGCCAGACACTTTGGCGTCTCCCCATGTTCGCTCTACTAGGACCCCCCTCCTCCTAAAACCGGACAAGAATCAAATTAGTATAAAAACAAAGATTTGAAATGTACGCATTGTTTGGTAAACATGAGTTTCATAATAAAATTGACATAAAATAATACTAAGTTAGCTAAGAGTATAAGAAACTAGAGCATATAATAGGTTTTCGTGACGTTAGCGAAATGAAAGTCAAAGGCCAAAGGAAATGTATTGGATAATCAGAGAACAGGTAGATACACACAGGTAATATATATTATAATGACGTATTTATGAATGAGATAGTCAAATGAATAGTGTTTTTGTTGAGAAAACGAGAACCTGAGAAGGAGCGAGATCCATGCTTGAGTTAATTGTCACAGGCATCCTCTCATTCTTCACTCTATGGCACTATTTCCAGAAAAATGTCTACGAAAAGATGTTTTTTGAAGTATTTTACATGAAGAACGTGTGTTTTGTTTGGCTCGAGAACTGATAATGTGTTAGTTATGACAAATACAATGAACTAGATATGTGTCCCGAATAGAAAACTCGTCTCGCAAATCTCGCCTCAGGCTCTATTGTCTCTAACAAACATTATGATATGCATATTATGCATAATGTTTTAGCCATGTGTGAGTGCGAGTGTAGTGGTGAACAAACACACATTATATGCAATACATGCAGCAAAGATCCTTCTGATATAACTTCTTATTTTTATTGGATAGCCTTATAGCTGTAGGTAACTAGCTATAAAGTAAACAAGTACCTACACAAACTACACAGGTACTAATAAGAAGACGGAATGCAAGAGATAGTATAACTAGTAGGTACCTAATAGCTAATAAGTAATAATAATGTGGCAATCACACCCAGCCCAACCACCTGCACCTGTGTCAACTCCAAAGGTAAGTTATTACTGTGGATAGAAAGGTAAATAAAAATAATATTTTTCAATGACTCGGGGAGCAACAAAGGTGACAGGTGTCTTTTTCCCTCTCTCCAGCACACTCCAGCTGCCTTGCACACAATTTTTTCAGATTTTATTGACTTGATGATGAATCATTTCCATGAAATCTGAATTTGATCCCACAAAGCTGAACAAACACTCCTTGCCAAAAGAATCCGCAATAAAACGGTCCATCACTAAGTACTATTACATTCTTTTGTCAATTTAAATGGACGTCAAGCTCAAACACACGTAATAAAATTGACTACTGTGCTACTACTGTCTAAATCTAACGTCAATACTAAGCTGAAAACATTTTCAAGATATGTGTATGGAATTTTCTGTTGCAATTTCTGTACATGGTATAAGCACAATTATGCCAACGTCACTATAATAATCATAGACTTCCATTCTATGTCACCATAAAACCATTTTCTTTCTTCTCTGCCGATTTCTACTTTTGTGTATACACAAGTTGGCATTGTGTTGGTGTAATTGTGCAAGGAGTAGAACCTAAGGACGTATAATTTACTGGGAAACAGAGAAATTTTATAGACTTAACTGTAGTTCTATGTCTACTTGTGTACTTTAGTATTAAGCATGAAGAATATTACTATATGCATTATTGATATTCTTAAATGTAAAAGTAAATATGGCATAATAAATAGAAAATAATGATGACAAAGCATTAAATAAAAATCAGTTTTCTTACATCTCCCCCGGTTGATTTTTTATTAGGGAATACTGCAATATATCGGTGTATGTTTGTATTTCTTCGGTATTCTCTGCGTCCTGTTCCAGTCCAATGTTCAGACTCTTCGGTTTCTTCGTAATCGTCATTGTCACTGAGGAGTTTATAGTCCATTGGGTATAAAAGTAAATGGTTTAGCTGCCTTGAATAGAAATAAGGAGTCAATTCATTCTATTTTATGATGTAGAAAAAGAGTATAAAATTGGATCACATGTTGCTTCTTCTTCTGCCTAACTCCAACTTGTATGTGTGTGAAAGTGATGGAAATAAACATCAGGAGAGTTGTTGGTTGGGGAAGAGGATTATTATTATTATTAGATGCTCTTTTGCTGTGGTTGTTTGTTGCATGCATATCCAAGCTATCCACGATTATGAGAGAGATTCCTCAAGATACAAGAAAATCCTCAGGGTCATCAACTCTTCTTCGCTTGGCACGATACACAGATGTCGACTACCGTCACTCTCCTACTCTATAATCCAAAATCAAGAACAACAATCTCTGCCTCGTTTCTTCTACTTCTCCAACATCCAAGATCAAAGATAACTCTTCCAAAAGAACAACAACTCATTTAACAATCTGCCTCTGTCGCCTTTTGTTTCCTCCATCTCTCCTCCCAACCCTTTCATTTACAACAATTAAATTAGACCTTTCAATTTCAAAGTGCACTCACTCATACAGCCAAATCCATCAGATAACATCATGTAAATAAGGGAATTTTATTTTATGTTGCAAAAATCTTTTAGTGCGAATTGTTCTTCTTTATTTATGTTGGAAGGTGTGTATGCTCTATATCTAACTAAATACCTTCGTTTCTCATTCTCAATTTAAATAATGCCTTAGGTAATAGGTATTACATGCAGACTGAATACAAAAGGTATTCGGTAGCGTTCGTTAACACTATTTTAAAAAGGAAATAACAATGCCAGACATGAATAATTAAGAAAAAGGGAATTTTACAGTTTTCCTCCTTTTATTGCATGTACACAATGCACAGGTATTTAAATACCTTCATTAAACTCGCAAAATTATTATTTCTGTGGGTCACATCACATTTTATTACATAATTACTAATTACTACTGGTAAATCCAACCAAACTGTGCATAATATCCTGACAGTTTGACAAGTGATTTCACTTTTATTCATATAAACAGGTTAAAAATAGTCATTTTTCAACATAGTTCGGAATATTCGGAAGTTGGGAATTCTTGACTGTCTATAGAATGCAAAGTATTTATTTAATGCCGCGAACTGTTGAGCAAAAAGTAAATCTGCACATAGTAAACATTAAAGAGGTATGGCATAAAATGTTATTTTGTTTTGGTCTGAAAGGTACACTTGGATGCTCTTGGCTTCTGAAGTTTCGCTTTCATAGGTAACACCTGGGTGTAAGTATAGTAATAAAATGTGCATGTGTTTAAAGAATATTGTCTGATATGACAAAGTGAGTTATAATTGTAATCATGATAAAAAGACAAGGCTGTAAGAAAGGAAATTCCATTCCAGATGAGTGAGAGGGGAATTGTTATTTAGATGAAGAGCGAGAATCGCTTAGCATGGCGATTTATTGTTCTATTTTATTAGTTCATTTTGGTTACCATTTGAGTAGGTTGTTTTTATTTAGCTAGCGGCAAGGAATGTTTTTCTGTCCTCTCTCTCTCTGTCATACCGATCCGAATGTTTTTTCCGTCCTTCTCGGAACTGAAAAGTTGATAAAAAAGTATTTTCATATTATATTTCTTGGCATAGAATGAGAGTACATAGTTACCAGTACATAAACCTCGGTAGACATAAATACTGCAGTACAAAGTACACTCATATTTTTATTTATAGCCTCTGCATAATAATAACATTAAAATAGAACATTGTTGAGCCTGTTGAAACCACTAAAAGTACAGCAGTAACACAGTAACAGAATATTTATTTTTATGTTGGATAAGGACGGGGACTGGAAGGATGTCGATAGCGATAAGTCAGCATAATTTATGGGAATTGCAGTTTTTATCTCATCAGCAGTGTTTTAGGGGAAATCAATCTACATGCCAAGTGTAGAGCACATGCTTACATAACTATTATGGTATGAAAAGAATTCCGCTGTGGTAGAGCAAATATGTGGTACGTGTAAACAAACACCCACACAACGGTAGGTAAATATACACAGAGAAATAAATCTTGCAATTGCTTGGAACTAGAGCATTTTAGATATGATAAAGGATGCTTTATTTTGGTGGATCTTCTTAGTAATGAGTGGATGGCAATGTGGATGCAGACTGTTCTATCAATCCCCTGTCGTTTAATAAAAACATGTTTCTTCATCCCATGGATCCATTACATCAGTAGCAGTTTAGCACTTTTTTATATTGCATTCCCTCTCTCTAACTATTCAATTCAGGTTTGAGAATCTGTCTGTCTCTTTATAATGTAGTATAATTGGGTAGGTATATCTAGTCTATATAGATTATTGTATGAATTGTATAATTGTATATGCCTTGGCCATTTCCAGATCGTTGTTTGTATACAAAAAGGGATGAGTATTGTAAACACAATTGCACTGTGTATACTATCAGTCTAATGTGAATCATTGAATTGGACCCGTCCGTATCCTTTCCATGAAGCTTTGACTATAATAATATAGCCTCGTTGTAGTTGTGGAGAGCAGAGAAGTGGATGGTGTCTGTTGCTGGAATACTTACTACACTCACACTTGGAGTGAACTTGGCATTCTGTCATGAGACTCCGTCCCAGCGAGTCTCACTCTTCTCACAAGATTTGTACACGGGGTGAGCAGAGACTTCTTACTCAAACTGACTCTTTATTACTAATGGTATAGTTAAAAGTGAGCAAAGTCAAAGGTAGGCATAATATTAATAGTTAGCAACCTTCAAGTTGGATTAGAAGATTCTCCCTGTGAGTGAGCTCATAGTTCATCTAAATATTGTGGCTGACTAAGCGAATCATTAAAGATAATGTTTTACACAGTTATGTACATTTGGATTACGTGAGGAGTTAGTCGAGTCACTCATTCATTCATTACTTCATTAGCCACCAACATTCTCCTAAGTGATTGTGTCATGTTCACTCTCGTGCAATAACTCTCATTAGAATGTCACACCGGATCTGTTAAATATGAATACTCCTCCTCAAATCTACCTCTTGACATGCTGAAACACGTCACACTCGCACGCGGAGTGTCCCCTGCCCCTAGTTCCTCTTCCTCGTCATCCTCCTCCACAAATGAAGGGATCCTCTCCCGCACCGGAAGTCGCCTCAGTCTTTCCGACTCCGCTGTAAGTACATTTTTAATTATTATCTTATAAAATATTACATCAAAATTAATCCTAGACTATGTAATATGGAAATTAGTCTTGTAGGAATAACTGGTATTGAGTATAGGTATTAATTATGTATGCATACCTGTGTAAACACACCTAAGAATGTGTTCAAAAGTGCAAATTATCAGTATTAGTACAACTTAAGTACATTAAAGAGAGTGACATAAGAGTGACATAATAGTGACATGCCATGTGTGCATTGTAGATAGCTATTAGCATCTTCTACTCTATTGAGGGATATAGAGTTGCATCAAGTGGCATCATGCAGATGTTTTCTTGGGACTCATAAAAATAAAAGATGAGATAGGATCATTGGAAGGATTCCCACAGTTCAAGTCAAGGCGGACGGATTCTATTGTAATGCGAGTATGCAATTGAAAGACTATATCTATTTAACTATTCTAGTAGTAATTGTAATGCAATCCTGGATTTAATACATACTAATACACTGAACTGAAGAAGAGCTGTGTTGTTACTGTACTACTCTACATAGGGGAAACTACACAGTGGTCGGGTACTTTAACCATAAACTGGTTTTGTTTCAATGAATCTGTTAATTGGAGACATGCAATCCCTGCTTTGATATGCTATCTTATTGATATAGTGGTTAATTCTGAATTAAAGCTCTTTAGGAGAAATACAAGTGTTATTATATTATTCAGATTAAGTGTAATTGTTGATTTGGTCTGCCGATGGGATTTCCTGTGCACCTTTGTGCATCCCATGCATGGTCCGTGAGTCTGTGGTGATGATAAGACACAAAGGAGGAGGTTTGGTTAGTTCAGATAAGGATATCCGACTTTTTCAGTCAACAACGGGATGCATGGGAATTCATAACCGTTTCTCATCCAACTATAAACGAACTAATTGTTAAAATGCACAGTTCTTTTCCCTTCATCTACTCCCTTCATGCAATTCTCATTCACTCACCCATTCATTTTATTCGGACACTTCACCGACGAACCATCAACATGTGCGGTGGCCACTGTGACAACCGAATCTACAAGGTACCAAATACACTTGTCATTCTCCACTTTACTATATCTCGTCATCTCTATGCACAAATTCATAACAATATAACTACTACGACGCACAATAGAATTTTCAATAGTAGTCAATACTCTAATACTTGAGTATTACATTTTAAATAAATCACAACTATCTGTACAGACAGGATATGGTTCTGATTTGTTTATGAATTGGTAGCACTCATAAGAGCACTTTAAATTATAGCAGTAGACGGAGCAAATGGATTTCATCTGATTTCCACAACATTTTAGCCAAAATAATACATCATAAATAGAATGTAACAGCAGCAGGTTCATCATGTTCAGAGTGAAGTGGCATTCAATGGTTTTCTGTACATGTTTGAAAGGTTCTATTTTTCGATTTCCGGTGTAAAAGGAGCATACGGGAGATAGATATGTACAGATTGCTGCATATGGTGAGCAGAGCAAGACCTTTTTTGTTGTTGCAATGAAAGTTGCGGGCGGATTGCCCTTTAAAACTCTCAGCCCCGTCTTCTTGCTCTTCTTCTCCGTTCTCCTTTTCAGAAGGTTCCGTTGAGCCATGCATGTTCACATTTGGAGATTTAACTACTTCTATTAGTGAACCTACTGCACATAATGCGTATATGCATGCAGAGCAGTCGGTTTTCTATGTGCACAGAGGATTTAAAGTTACGTAACGATAAATACACACATGTGTGTACTTTTATTAAGTATCAACTGTGGAGTAGGGTTTAGATATACATAAGAGTATTATATAGGAAGTTTTAGATAATAAGTAGGTACTAGTCATAGGATTTGGGGATTAACATCCGCATGAGAGAATGGAGAGACAGAAGCCTTTTGTTTATATGCAGAAGAGTTGGTTTGGTGTGTGGATCGGGAGATTGAGTTTGTACATCTGTTCAAGTAGTCCTCTTCATCCGGTCATCTCAGTCTCACTCGCTACAGATTATATTACCGAACTCGTGCTATCGTCTCAAATCCTCTCCCTTGCTAATCCATAAGTACAATATAGCACAGGAAAACAAGTAGAGTAGGGTTGTAGTCATAATGAATATAGTACTACACGCGTAGGTGTGCAGCAGAGAGTATTTTATTACGCAGTCTGCAAAGAGGAGAGACAGAAGCAGACGAAACGTAAAAAGTAAGATGAAAATGCATGTAAAGGACCGTTCCGCTAACATAAACCAGAATAACGAAACAAAGGCAAGTCGACAATAGAATTTTATAATCTCATCTTGCTCCTCTACAAATAAATGTCTGCCTGAGTTTTTGATCTGCTCTGCCCTATTATTCCCCACAATTTTTTTTGCTACTTGATGATCTGAAAGCGTAAAGAGCAAAAGAAGAGAACTATATGGTTGGAATAGTACGTGAAGTGTCAGAATGTCACGCTGCCTCTTTCTGGTTTATTATTCTGATTATCTCATCTGGTCCGGCTATGCCTATCTGTATAGTCTTGTTGTGGTATGGGTACTTATTTTAATGCCTTGTCCACTTTTACTTGACGAATTGCTGCTGCAGGCAAACCATACACTCCACATGCGACACCAATTACTAACATCCTGTGTCCACTCGCTCCAATTCAATTTAGTAGTAGCTACTACTACTGCTATGCGGATAATACTCAGTTTGAATTTAGACATGGCTTTAGTGTAATACGAGGACATTTTATATGGATTGTAAGTTCAACCCAGGATAGAGGGATTTAAAGGACCAAGGGCGTGTCAACCTCACTCTCAATAAAAAACGGAATTCTGCGTTAAAAACGCACAAGTTAAGTTTAGAATTGTAGATAGAGTACTTTCTATTGTACTTGTATAGCAAAAAAGGTAGTAATCCTGTTAGTGTGACATGCATGCGTAATATTTTAATTTCATTTGACAACCCTTTGTTCACGGGGAAGGTCTATTGCGTAGCTTTGATGAACTAACAGAATTATGGGCTGTAATGTACTATTTATTAGTGTGGCTAATAATAAATAATGGGCAAGGCAAGAATTACTTATTAATTATAGCTTTGATCATAGTATTATGTGTAATAGGTAGGTACTTCTGTGTACTTGAATGAGTGAGTATTGATAAAGGAGCAATTATTGGAGATAGGTGGGATTGACTTGTAATGCAGTGATCGAGCGTGTACAACGGATAGTCGAGAAGTATCTGTCTGTAGTAGTACAATTCATGCTCTTATGAATTTGTTTTGTGTATATGTTGATAATAATTGGCGAAGCAGGGCGTGCCCCATTTACGTTTCCGGTTAGGCTGTGTAGTAGCAACAAGGAGGATTGCGTAGCTCAAAAATTTCAATAGTACAGGAGGAATGGCAGTAGTTTTCTTTATCTGTCCATATCAATTGAATTGGTAGCAAGGCTACTATCTCTAATAATATCAACGTCAGCAACAGCAAAGTCCCCTGCATCCTGCTTGATTTTTATATTAGTATAGATACTTTGCATTCTTTCTTAAGTAGTTAGCTAAAGACTGTCTTTTTTATTATGTGCTGTGGTTTGACTGTCTCCTCTTTACACAATTACTAACTTGATTTAAAAGCAAAGCTATATTCTTAATGATATAGCATGTCTCATAATTATAATGTATATAGCATGTAAATATGCGCTTAATTGTAAAAATTGTATAGCTTCTTTCTTTAATAAGCTAGTAGTAAAGGTAGATATAAGTTCAGTGTCTGCACTAAGGCAGGTAATAATCTTTGTGATGAGGTAGTATATAGGTAGAAGAGAGGTAGAAAAAAAGTAGTATATTTGGTAGCTGATGCAGAATGATTTCTATGTCCTTGCTGCAGGGAATTATGCCCCGGGGCTAGAGTAAGTAGTGTTACCTTAAGAAACATTATTGACACTCGCACTCTTACTTTATACTTGTTATCTTAGCAATAGTATAGAAGAGTGAGGATTCAACTGAGTAGTATAAGGTAAAATAAAATGTTGTGAGATATGATATTGTGGAATGTTTGATTGTTGGTTCCCACAGACTCCTCTGAGGGTGATTTGTTCAGTTCTCCGCCCCGATATCCAGTACAAAACCGTGGGCGTCACTAGTACAACAACCAGCGAAGAAGTCGTCGCTGCCATTCTAGCCAAATGTAAAATCCGCTTTAAGGACCCTCGTCTTTTTTATCTTCTCATGGAAATTGACATCCGGGGACACAATGGTATTACAATTATTTACATTAACAGGTTTATGAGTGTGAATATATTGCATTTGTGGGAGCATCTCTTTGTGTCGCATGTATAAACATGGCCTAAAGGATCAATTTAATAGTACACTCTAATAAAGTAAATAAAGCATTGTGACCATGAGAAATGTAATACTAGGACTTGTATATTGACACACGTTAAGTAAGATGATAATAAATATAGCCCAGAGGTTAGTGTAGATTAGTTAGAGTAATGTGGTTAGAGGATTTAGCAATGTAATAAATATGAGATGAGTAGATACTATAAAACGTGTTTGTTATGGTGAATTAGGAACGTTACAAAATGCTTCAATTGACCTGGAAGACTCGTCGATGCCGCTGCAATTGCTGGAATGTTACCCCAGAGGTCAAGCTCGTTTTATTCTTCGAATGAGAAGGGGAGGGAGTCTAGTCAGGGTTTTCGACGGATCGGGGGCCATCGCTGTAAGTAAAAAATTCAACTGCTGCGTAGTTGGATACACATCCTGTTGATGATAAAAAGACTAGTTATGATAATGTTATAAATAGTGACCTTCTTTAATGATAATTACTTAAATCTGTTTCATACATGATTATAGTGGCAGTACAAAAGTCTGCTGATCTCAGAGAAGACGACGGCTGGAGAATTGATTGACATTCTCTTCAGATACAGCAGTCCACATAACAATCACCACTTTACCCTACACATTGTAAGAGATACTATTAGAAACAATAATGATGTAATTATTATATGTAATGGGCATCTGAATGAATGAATGAACTTTGATAAATTAGGAAGTGAATGATTATTACCGACTCCTGGACTATGACGAAAGAGTTCTGCCGTCACAAGAAGAAGTGTCAAGGTGGGTGGGGCCAAATATTCTTATTTCTAGGATATATATAATATTATGGCAATGTTATATACTTATTCATTTTTTTACAAACTTAAGGTGGGGCGAAGTGCGGCTGGTCTTGAGAGCTGTTTCAGTATCCAGCAGTTCTTCTTCAACGCTCTCACTCTACGACAACGTTACCAAGGTCTTTATTTTAAACTCACTCGCTCAGTAGACAGAGGACATCCTTCGTCTCGATCTCTTGTTCTAAATGAAATTAATAAATTACAATTCAACTCAATAAGTCCGTCATTAACTAAAATGAGTTCAAGGAATAATGAGAAACTTGATTTTGTGCAGACTCACAAATGGAGAAGAAAATCGAGCAGCGACTACGAGTTGTCCGAAGCTTTTTTCGTCTAATACAATCTCTTCTGGTCCTGAGTATTGACCCAATCGCATCAGTTAATAACTTTAAGCTACCAGTAATATTATTATAGTAGTTATAGAATATATTATGCATTATAATATTTATATTATTATGTTGCTCCTGCATACTTTGTTATACAATTAACGGAATTAATTGTACCTAGAGGTTGTTTCTTTTAGTAGTTATAATAACTATTGCTATGTACCTACATACTATTATTTATGTGTGAGTACTGGAAGAAGGTACGAACGGAAAGATATTATTATAGCTACTACTACTAGTGTAATACCATCTACTAAATACCATACCAAGAATGAACCAAAATATTATGTTTGTGAATAAATTCAGCAACTTTATTACAAGTACACGCATACGGAACAGAATTGTTTCAGCCACACAGAATATCTTAGTATTCGGGTCATCATATTCATATTCATAGGCACAAAATGTCAGTAGTTTTTTAGGTAGAATCACTAATACATCAATTAAAAAACTTTTGTATGTAAGCGTCAAACACGATTTATAAATTGTATGTATCATCATGAAGAGTTATTTTCGGGCGAAGCTTAAATAGTCGACTTAACAGTTGGAGTCCTTACACTTAGAGTTGTGGAAAAAGCTACCAAGTAACAACAATCAATGAGTTTAGTTTATCGGCTGAGATTGCTCCGTTAGTTACCTAACGTAAGTTTCGATATACAATTACATTCGTACAGTATTTTTATGTAGTATTTTAGTATTTAGTAGTTAGTGATGAATACATGTAGTAATTGTATGTCTTGTGTCTGTTGACGTTGCTCTGTTGACGTCGCTCGGTTGAGAAGAGAGCAACGTCGAGGTTTTTGGTACATGTCCGGTTTTGGGGTTTTTGGTTTTGTGGGGTTGGTTTTGGTATAGAATATATTTGAAAGGTAGAACAATAGAGACAAACGGAATTGGAGAGGAGGCGAGGGCGAGGCCAATATGGATTATGGAGAGACGGAGTATAGTCTGATGAATAGTATTTCTAAGAAAATGTCTTTTGAATCTAACCGAATAGTTGGTCGTCACAAACACACAGATTATCGAATCGAAATTGGAAATCACATTAAATGGCATTCAGCTGCTGGGCACGGCGAGATGCGTGGTGGGGATTGGCAGTCGACGAGTGGTACTGTTGTGCATTATGGTGCATTTGGTGGTGGTGGTTGTGGTGATGGTCGTGGTCGTCGTGGTAGTCGGATTGTTGCTGCTGCTGCTGCCACATCGTCAACTGGTCAAATGGTCCTTCGTCATATTCTTCGAGTTCGTCCAGCTGACGCATGTCATAATCCTGCATTCTACGATGACTGTGGCTGGGGGGTAATAGTACTCCTTGGTTGCTGCTGCTGCTGCTGCTGTGGTAGGGCCCTATTCATAGTATTCATTGTCTCCATTAAAAACCATTCATTATTATACCACTTCATTATAATTATCAGCAATTACCAAAATTAATTGTAAAAGCCTTTATTAATTAGCTATTAATTTCTAGAACCACACACTGTATTAATTAACTGAATTAATAGTAATAGCCGCCATTAATTAATTATTAATTGTAAGACTACAGCAATTAAATGAGTACTACCTTGCTGAAGATTATTCCTGGACATAAGTTGGTGTTGTTGATGCTGCGGCGGATGGTGTAGCGAAGGGGATGGGAGGGACCGATTAACGGACCCTTGTCCAGCTGTCATCATCATCTGGGCGGGGACAGGTGTTTGGGGAATTGTGGTGATGGTCGGGGCGGGCGGATGGGTAGCTTTCCAGTAGGCCTCCAAATACTCGGCCAAGTGCTCACATGCATCATCCAGTTGATTCTCGTCCAAAATGACATCGAACATCTCCGGAGGACATTGAGCCAACTTGTCGGCTGCTACCATCTGAACACTGAGGTTACGGGCTTGCGACTTGCCTCGAGATTTTATGAGCCGTTGGAGGACCTGTTCAAGCACAAGAAAAAGTTTTATAAATGGGTTTCCGAGTCACTATATAAATACCTAAATACATTCTAGAAGAGAATTATTATGATGATTAATAGCGTATGGGACGTAATGAACATTTGTGCAATGTAATGGAAATACTTTAGGCGATGAAATACGCAGGTAAACAATGATGGGGGCCAATGAAGTTTTGGCTAGCTGACTGGGATGGTTAATCGTGTCACAGTCCAGCACCACCAGTTGCAACGTCCGAGCCAATTCGAAAATTCTCTCTATTTCTGCCTGCACTTCTGCCATACACGTGGATCTAGAATTCGACCGTTCCATTATCGCTCGCTTGGACGGGTTGTTTAGCAGGGAGCGCTTCGCCAGGGATATGTCCGCCGTCACTCGCGTTATTATTATTCTACGAAAACAGAGTCTCCCCGTCACTTTCATGTCACACGATATCCAAATCAATAAAAAGCAGGAGGAGATATTAGTACACAGTGAAAATACGTTTACTCACCTGCCCTCGAATTTATGTTTGAGGAAGTCAAAAATGGCTTTCTGCATCATGTCCGTGACCTCGTAGCCCTTTAAGGACGGACCGACGAGGACCACGGGTCTCATCGAAGGCACCACGTCGTAAGGAGGAATGTTTTCCTGCTTCTTGAAGAAAGGCTTTCGTTTTTCCTTTGCCGGAGGACTCGTGAGAGCCCCTTTCCCCAGTTTTGCGTTTCCTAAAGAATCGGAGTCTTCTCCTCCCGTCGTCACTTCTACGCCGTAGTGATCTGCATAATGTTTACAGAGAACATTACTTTTATGTGTCATCTGCTCAGTTATTTATACATTCACGATCTGCATTACATTATGTAAATTCATGACACATTCATAAGATTAGCATATTTAAATACATATATGAAGGCATAATATATTATTGCAGAGAAAAAGAGAGAGACGGTAGAAAAAGCGACACGAGCATCGAGTTGTACATACGATTGTTACCTAGATTACTCGAAGACGACGTTTTGGAAGAGTAGAGTTTGGAATTTCGTGCTTGTGAATGAAGCAAACGAAGATTTTCAAGTTTGACTGGCGACGGAATGAATCCGACGTCACAACCTTCTTTCACAAGACGACCGATCCACCAATTGTTGTCGTACTTTTCCTAAATAAATGCAGTTGCACATTAGGCATCCTGTATTACTCATAATGTGCATGCAAGATAGATGAGCATTGAGTCATTCAGCATGCAGCACAGTCGAAATAGTACATACATACAAAACCCATTCGGATGGTACGAGCACAAAAAATGACCTTTATGTGAAGAAAATCCCGCATGCCAAACGAAATGGCACTTCCATGAACAGGCGAGTCATCGTCGACGGACCCATCGTAACTGACATTCGTCCTCACAGCAAAGGCCACGGGTTTCGTCTGCAAATTGAAAAACAGCCTCATCGTACCATTGCACAAAATAATCCTAGGCAATGCGATTACGTAGTACATGATTAATTCCTTTCCATCATGGCTAACACAATCCCTGAGTCTGGAAATGTTAGAATTCTTTATGAATGTATATGATAATAATATAATTGTAAGAGAAATGTAAAAAAGAGAGAGAGAGGGAGAGTGGAGATATTTTAGAAAAGGACTCTGCACTCGACTTGTTAAGTACCCGGGCTTTCTCCAGCTGTGTTAGGGCCTGTCGCTCCGTCTCCCTCCTCAACACCTCCCGTTCTTCGTCCAGCGACAGGTCTGATGACGGTTGTGAGTAAGTCGAGTCTGCTGAGCCCTGGAATTTCCACAGCCAAAAGTACAAAGGCGATTAGCCAAGCGCTTCTAAGCAAGTGATCTCGCGTGTAATCTTAATAACTCAGACCAACGAACGACAAATTAATAAATTAATAATAATAACTCAAATTTACTAAAGTGGGGGCAAGTAATCCAATCACAGACAATCTACAGTATCTTTCTAATTAATCTACTTTCTACATCTAGTATAATAATAATAATAATAATAATGATAATAATAATAATAATTACTTTATGTCCAGTCAATCAATCAGGCAACTACAAAATCTACTTTTACTTTCTACTTGATAATTAATGATTCACGGAATAAAGGTTTCGATATTTTTTGGCGTAGGAAAAGAGAGTGACCTGAGTGAAGAGCTTATTGTAACCTTGCTGAGTGTTTATCATAATCCTCCATAATTTATGAGTGATTGAGGGTAGAGTGTTTGGCCTGCACCCCACCCGACTGACTAATAGTACACTACACGATGATGTCAGTACACTCACTCAATCAGTCAGTCAGTCTGTCTCTGCGGAGAGACACTGCTGCAACTAACAACAATTCCAAACTCAAACAGCCACCAGCCAGCCAGGCAGACCAATACCTAGTACCTACTTACTACTAGTCATATTATACCCGTTCCAGAGTACCCAGCGCATATAGGATCACTGGAATATTGCATGGAAAAGTTTGTATAGGGAGAAAGTAAGTAGAAAGCTAGCACAATACTACAGAGTATTTCTTTGCTCCAGTAATGTGACTTTCTCCGCTGTAGTCATAGTCGTCGTTCGTATTCGTAGTAGTACTAGAAACTGTTAGAGTAGTAGTATTGTACTAGGAGTCCTCTGTAGCCGGTTTACTTATCGATTGTCTCGACTCTACGCGCAAGAGCCTATGCGTGTATGCAGTCTTTTCCTTTTTACATCAAAAACATCAAAACCAATCAAACAAAACTCAATCAGCTTGGACAATTAAAGACAACCCCGAGGCGACTTTTGGTTTTCACCCCGTTGGAATTTCAAAAGATTATATAAATGTCCAGAATGAATTGTTGATGAGGAGCCAGGGGGAAATAAAAATCCGCAAGTTTAATACATAATTTAGAGAGAAGGATTGAAAGAAATGGCTAGAGAAATTTATTATTCCTTTGTTTGGCATGTGGCATTGGTTTTGAAAAAAGCTGTCCTTTCTCCTGCACGAAATTAATGACAGGAGAATTGGATTTTGTTAAAATATTTGTTTGGCAGAGAGGCCATGGGCTAAGAGTATGTTGTTGGCTGGCATTGTATGACATAGATTGTACTTTTCACAGAGATATATATCAATGGAATGGCCACATTAGAAGAAGGAAAGAAGAAGGGGAATACCAGAGAAACTTTATATTTATGTTATAGTGGTTGAGGGGTTTAGGTACTTGAGAGATAACTAGACTAGGAAGTGGAAGAGTCATTGGAAATCCCAGACAAGTAGGTACACACACACATTTACTCATTCATTCAATCAATGATTTTCCAGTTGGCGTTTGAATTCAACCCATCCCGCCCGCCCAAAAGAGAAAAGATTTTAAAATTACCTTTCGATGATTTGAAAACAACTTACTGTGTTGATTCTTGCGACTCATTTTGAAAAATTGAACAGAAACTTATAATAATATCTTAATAATGGGAATAAAATAGGGAAAATTGTGTCAAGAAAATGAATATTTTGGTGTTTCCCGTAGTGGCTGCTTCGGTGCCAAGCTCATGGTAACTACTACTGAGAGATTCCTGGTCTAAAAATAAATATAGTTTTCCTAGGGACGACTCACAACATGGTCGAATGTACAGACATTAAACACTGTACATCTACCCGACTTGATGATGTTCCCAATTGTTCATTGAAAGAGTCACACACAAACATACACACAACAGAAGAGGCAATACTTTTGCTGGTAAAATAGAAGTAGCATTCAACTATCTACTACAAGAATAAAATTACAATTGCAATGCAATTCGACTCTATCTACGTAGGTAAAGTTTACTACGAAAGAAAAGAAGTTGTATCATTATTATTGTGGAGAGAGATAGATAGAGAGAGGGACTATATAATGTAGCACAAAGAAACTATACTTAATACGTTGTTACGATACGTTTTTTATAGTAAAGGACAAGGGAAGTTTATAGTTAGTTTTATCTGTTTTCTACGGATTAAGATAAGATAATAAGAGAGGCGGAGGATGTTTTCATACATAAGTAAAGTGTATTATTAAAAGTAACCTAGAGAGAAACAGTATTTTAGTTGTTTTGGTGGAGTTGCTAGAGGTAAAAGTGAGAGAGAGAGAGAGAGAAGAATTTTTATCAAGATTTGAGGAGGAAGAAGAAGAGTAGCAGAAAAGCTCCAAAGTAAGCGAAAGCGTCACGGAATTCCCCCTGCAAAGACAATGACCAACGACAGCACATTTTTGGAAATAGTCAACGAATTTTGGTCTGAATTACCTGAGAACTGGAAATGACTGGCTCTTCAGGTTCCAGGGTGTTGTTCCGTGTCGGCCGCCGGGACATGTCTTCATTGTGCACGATCATATATTCACATGTTGTCACGACGGAAGGAGAGTCTCAGGTCAGCAGGACAGGACGAGGAGCACCACTAGGAGCAGCAGAGGAGTTCAGCACAGAAGAAGACGACACCAACTGCCCGGCTAATCACTCTGATAATCAACAGTTTGCGGAATTTTCACAGATTTTCAAGCTTTGTTGTCTTGTCGTCAGTTACTGTTGTGGACTTGAGTCCAGTTCAGTTTTTGTCTCCAGAGTTCCAGTGTTCTCTCCAGCCAGTCCATTCCTCCATCCCACAGACAGACACATAAAGTACGTAACTTGAGTATAGTAGTTGTTGGGAACAGCCAGAGCCAACAGTATACAACGACGACACATACGAGAAAACCGTTCAGGCGCACAGGTTGCTACAACCGACTTGTTTTATCGATTATCTGCAGAGACACACAGACAGACTCACTCCACACAGACTCTCTCTTTCTCCAGTCTCCAGCAGTCTCCGCTCTCTCCAACACCAACCAACAACACCGTCTGTCTCCCTCTCCACTAAATACCAAACGGGCATCCCACACTCACTCTCGTTTTTCCATACAATGCCCACCACGTACTTTTCTTCAACTAAAAAAGCTACCTAATCCTACCTACTACTACTCCCTGCCTTGCCTACCTAAAATTTAACTTAGGCTCGACTACTACTCCCTACTGTCCTTACATAATAACTAAATAAAACTAACACACCACTACTACTTACTACTCTCTCCCGTTGTCCGTCCGTTCTACTACTACACAAAGCTCAAAGGCACCCACCAACCACCATAAAACTACAAATATTCTATCTGTCATGCACTTTTACTGCCCAGAGCATTCAATTTTCATTTTTCTCAACGAGAACCACCACCAGTCACCTTCATTTCTTCTTTACTGTATGCCACACTTTACGCAAAATGTACGCACTTTCTTACGCACTCGCCTTTCCATTAAGAAATTCTCAGCTCCAGGCAATCCTCCGTCTACACAATGATCATTATACTAATAATTAATTTTAGTATTAGTACTACACACATTTCATGCATCCGCAGCAATATCATCCACAATCATCATCACAGTAATAATAAATATTATTATTTTGTAAGAGTAGAAGAGGAACTACGATAATAATAATTTGGAGAAAGGGACATGAGTTGGGAATGTTTTAATAACGTTTTTGTGCATAAGATGATCCGGGAGTAGTCCGGATTGGAGATTAGATGGGGTAAGTACCGTAGACTGTCGGCTGGAGGAGAAGAGGTACTACTCTAGCTTCTGCTACTCTCGCTCGTGCTCTCTCACAACAGTAGTGTCTCTTTGAGTGTGCATTGCATACATATTGGATGTAGATGTAGAAGACGGAGATGTGGCTCCTGATATTATTACGATGATGGTGTGTTTTAGTTTTAGTTGTACAGAGTTGCATTAGTTGTTGTAGGTGCCTCCAGTGATGTGACTGACTTACTGTTACTGCTCCGTGCATTGTATTAAGGAGACATAGAGAGTATTGTGGTAGAGGAAGAAGGAAGGTGGACGGAATGGAAGAGAACGCATAAATGAGTACTATTGATTATTTTAAGGGGAGGTAGTGGGATCGCAACTCGCAAGTAGGTGATTAATGAGCTGGGAGGTGTACAGATTGTGGGAGGCAGCATTTACCCGGGCGAGAAATTACCCGGGTATATAAACATAAACTGTAATTCCCTGATGATGAACAACCGACCCCTCAAGTAATTTCTGATCGTGTACGTACGTACGTAGCAATCCCTTTACTTCAATTTCACTTCATGGCGTCACTCAGCTAGTCACACTCATAAAACATTACACGCCATGTGTTTTTAATCCGAAATATTTAATTCCATTTTCATTTATATTCTCTATATTCTATTAAATATAGTAATTAATTCTCATTAATAATTATGGCTGACGACCTGCAGAGGTACAGTCTTCGTTGGAACGACTTTTACGCCAACATCCTCTCTGCCTTCAAGACCCTCAAGGAGAATGAAGAGTTCGTCGATGTCACCATTGCCTGCGATGGCAAGAGTCTCACGGCTCATAAAGTCATCCTCTCTGCTTGCAGCCCCTTCTTCCGACAAGTTCTCAAGGTATATAGCTACATCCATATAACTACTATATACATAAGATCACACACATATACATATACATACATATACTCACACTCACATTATCTTATACAATAAGCGTCTTTCTGTAATATACACCACTGTTATCTTTGAAAAGTTGGACATAATTATTTTGCCACATAATATTCAATATTTAAAAACATTTGTCTCGCATAAATTATTTTAGGACAATCCGTGTGACCACCCTATAGTAATACTTAAAGATGTTCGGTATCAAGAAATGGAGTCCCTACTCAATTTCATGTACCATGGAGAAGTGCAAATATCTCAAGAAGATCTCACCGAATTCCTCCGGACAGCACAATCTTTACAAGTTAAAGGTCTCACGGACGTCCCCCATCACCATCATCACCACTCATCCAATTCGAATTCCAGCTCCCAGCAACAGCAACAACCAGGACAACATATCGCGGCCAGGTCATCTTCGTCACCAGCACACTCGTCTCCGTGCACCACACCACCCATCATGCACATTCCAGAGGTCAGAATGGATCCAGATGAAAACCACCAGTCAGATTCACAGTCGCAGCCAGTTGCACTCACCACCACAACTGCCGCTTCCGCTGAAAAGAAAATTAAATTGGATTTAAAATCCGACTTGGAAAAATTGGACAATGGAAAACAGCAATCCTCAAGTATTTTGATTCAGGCATTGGAAGGCGGCAAGCGGGAAGACAACAACACAGGTAAGGAAATGATATTTGACATTCAAAAATAGAAAATATAAATATAGTTAATTTTAAATCATGTAGATATTAGATAAGTTATATTTAGATAAGTTAGATATTTTTACGAAGTCTTACTTAACTACTACGGAGTAGATCAACTTAAGTGGCCGAGTAAGCAGGTAGGCACTGCCCTGGAGAGAATCGTGAGACAAGATGAAATGCTCGGAGAATTTATTGGACATTTCAGAGAAAATATTTTACCATACAAGTAATCTACTTTCAATGGTTACAAAAATGGAGAAAATATCAGCATAGAGTAACCATTTTCAATGATTAAAGAAGTTATGAACATTTTTGGTATGAGATGACAGACATTGAAAATTTTTAGCATAGAGTGACTTGTCTTCAATTTCAATTCGATTTAATTATGAATATTTTTAGCATTGAAAGATGTTTTCAATGAAAATAAATGACATTGAATGACATTTTTTTGGTATAGAGGTTTAGCATTGACGTGTTTTCAATAACTAATTATGAACATTTTTGGCATATATTTTTTAGCATAGAGTTACAACTCTATCAATGATTAAAGAATGTGCGTGCATTAATTAGAATATTTTTCTCCAATTGCTTGGAAGGAGAAAGTGGAGAAAACTTTTTGTTTGTATTGACAAGCTCCGCCCACTGTACAAGCAGACGCCAAACGCCATAGGTATTAGACACCAACGGTACCATAAACCATACCATAGCCTCTGTGAGAGCTGGGGGAAGACATTTGGTTTTTTCGAATGCCATGCTCACTTTTTAAAATCATAAAATTATTTATATTATCCGTGTAACAGAAGGGGAAAAAATGCTATTATAAAATTAAATTTTTTTAAATTCAAATTATTATTACTATATTAATACATACAAATGAAATAATTGACTTGTGATTGACTGATACTACATTTATTTGTCCTGTACTTATAGGCATAACAATGGAAGAGGAGAGTTCTCCAGACGAAGCGGATATGAGATATGAGGAAAAGGGGATGGATGGAATCGAATCTTCGGAAGAATTGTCTGCCCATGCACTTAATGATGCAATTCGTTTTCCTGCAGCTGCTGCACTTCTAGGATTCCAAGGCTTTCTTCCTGGACCGTCATCTCTCCAGAATAGTAGCCCTTCTTCAGATCCAAATTTCGGTAGTTATAAATATTTCACTTAAATTAGCTGATATCAAAAAGAGAAGCTTAAACGCATGTAAAAATTGTAGATCTTCTGAGAGTCAGAGCAACAGACCCAAGACCATGTCCAAAATGTGGAAAGATTTACAGATCTGCCCATACACTTCGAACCCACCTGGAGGACAAACACACAATTTGCCCGGGTTATCGTTGTGTTCTATGTGGAACCGTTGCAAAATCTCGAAACTCTCTCCATTCTCACATGAGTCGACAGCACAGGGGGATCTCCACGAAGGACCTTCCCGTTCTTCCAATGCCAGCACCGTTTGATCCTCAATTAGCTGCAAAATTATTGGCCAAGGCGGGACTCAAGTTTAACGCAGCAGATGCTCCTGGGTATTTTTTACTATTGTAGTATCACTCTGATATTGCAATATTTAGTGCACAGCTTATTTTCCTTAATTATAACGAGAGTGTAAAAACTAAAACAGATCTCAACCACAAAATAGGATTGGCGACAAACAGCCGACCAAGATTGATGGAGGGACAACGGGCTCGGCAATTCTGGATACGTATTTGCAGTTCATCGCGGAGAATTCGATGGGTCTGGCAGGACAATTGTACGGGAATCCTCAGCAGAAGAAAAATGCAGAAATTATGGAAGACAATGACTCGGGTGAAGAAGAAGATGCATAAAATCGACGAGCCGCAGCCAAAGTTCAAAAAGTATTCTTGTAAATTAGTCGGTTTGTATATTTTGATCTCATTGTATTGTGAAGCTTTAAACAAATCTCATGGATTACTCAGGGTTCCTTTATTTCTATTTTCTGTTACGTTTCTAGGAATTTTAGAGAGATGGTGAGATACACAAATAGACAATAGAAATATTCTTAAGTATCAAACAGACAGAGTAGAATGTACTACCGAAAAATGCTAGATTTTAGATGCATAATTATAAAAACATAGACGATAGGTAAATAATACTAGTTTTAGACGATAATGATAATTAGGGAGGTTTAGTGTTAAGAGTATTTAATGATGAGATGCGGAAGAATATTGGAATGCAATAAATAATACAGCAATATTTACTTTAGTGAAGAGACGACCGAATTGTAAGGAAAATTCGACGACGTGACAATGTACTATGATAGCGTCGACAAATACTCAGGAAATTTTAGCCATTGAAAACGGGTAAAAGAAAATATTAGACTACGTAATTGTGTGAGTACGCCTTCCGCTCTGCAAACCCAAAAAACAGCAATAAAATACTCAGTGCTATTTTATTAAAGACGACTAAAAGGAATGTCTTTGATGGAAGGTGTATATTCTAAGAACCATAGTTTTAAAATGACAACAGAAATACCTCATGACTTTCGGAAAGGGAATAAAAATACCTCAATCAAATCACATTATGCAAAAAATCGTGTCTTAGGCAAATCAAATTGAATTACAATAAGAATTACCAGTCTATAGTGAATAATAATGACTATTGTGATCGTATTTTAGGGTAGCGTCGTCAGTCTAGTCTTACGTATACCAATCATCATGTATACTGTACAAACAAACATTCGAATCCATTTCAGTTATCCAAAACCAACTAAAAATCTAATAAACGAACGATACATAAACATAAAACATACCCACACCCAGTTGGTATAATATTAATATATATTATAAAATTATAAAAAAGCTTGTTGCAAAGCTATCATTGGACAGATTATTCACATCAGTGTAGCAAACCAAGAGGTTCATCACTTATTAGATATCAAAAATAATAAGATACTAACCTAATTAGCAAAGTACTAAATAATATTCACGTAACGGTGAAATGTAATTAGGTTTTGTAGTCTGATCTGATGTCGTGAAACGTAAAGTGTCGAGTGTGAATTGACTAAATAAACTGAGAAATACAAAGATGTACATTTTTAGTGGAAAACAATTGATATTAATTATTGTCTGTAAATTCTTTCCCATTTGTGCGTTGACTCATGGTAATAATTATTATAGTCTTGGAAAAACATGACATACTTTCATTTGATTGCATCTTGATGATGCACCATTATTGACTTGTTTGTTTAATCATACGTTGAAGAAAGTTAATTATTGATAGATAATTTCAAGCAATTGGACAGGAAAATTGGAGTGGAAGAACTCTTGATAATTTCAATCTATAATTTCAAGGTGTGGCGAGCGAAAACAAGTACGAGTATTCCATTATTAGCAAGTATCTCCTATATGCATGCACATAATATATATTGTACTCTGTACACGAACGAAACGAAGGCATTGCGATTGCGAAATACACAATGGAAACATGAATGCAGGAATATCTACTAAAGCTGAAGCTGAAGTTACGTAATAACGTATATATTTACTTTATATGTATGTGGTGATTGCATGAGATTCACAGAACAGAATGAACAGATGCACGAACGACCGAGCAAGTACACAAGAACATAAAATACACGTACTACGTAAGACAACCCAATCAACCAAGTTGGGACAGAAAGAGCAAAGAACGAACGCTCTTCAACGTAAATCACGCAAATGAATACAAATACCGAGTGTGGCGCCATCTAATTCCATGTGGGGAAATAAGAGAAAGGCCTTTTTGATCCCTCTCCCCGACTAATAATAAACGAAAATAATGACCAACAAGAAGAAATCAAGATAATTATTATTAATCATGGTCAAATAACACATAAAGACATATCCATCCATTCAAGTCGCACATTCCAAAAGGTAGGTAAAAGAAATAATTTTTAAACCATATTCCCTTGGATTATAATAACAAAAATGGTTTAGGATTCTCTCTGGACTTAACGATTAGTTAATTTTGTTTTTATTTTTTAATTTAGAATTTTATTAATTTGATTAGATAATTCCAGACCAGAATGGACGAGGATACTTCGCGGATAATAAAAGACTTGAGCCTTTTCGAAGTGCTTAACATATCGGATAATAATAAATCTGCAAAATCAACATCTTCTTCATCATCGAAACAATCTTTGCCTTTACCACCACCGCCACCTCAAGAAGATCCGATTTATGAGAATATTCACAGCAACCCACCACACTACCCGCCTCCGCCACCACCTCCATATGAAGGATTTCACAATAAAATATTTCAAAATTCATGCAACTCAGTTAATAGCAGTAGCCGCTCGTCACCATCTCCGTACAGCGGGAGTCTTGTCTTTAATTCTCCACTCTACGAGAATTTAGAACAAGTCAGAGGAGGAAATATGCTGCTCCAGAGTCCTACTGCTACCCTGGTGGAGTCGAATAGTGTGAGAGTACCAACTGGAATCGGAAGTGGTCATCATCAGAATCATCATATCGACGCAATGCACAAAGTGACACCGCAACAATACAACAATGGCATTAGTCACCACGTCGACTCGTCCAGTTTTCTCAGAGGACATCCTCTCTTGGAAAAGGGACATTACAGTAATGGAGTTGCCAAAGAAGAAATTCATCCAAGAGTTTATGAAGTGCCCGTACCGATTAGTCCCTACGCTGTTGCTAATATTAGTAGAAGTTACAATAACAGCACCCCGCCGCTCACCCCGGGTGTTGTTGGGGTTGGCGGAGGAAATAGTAGTGGCAGCAGCCAAAGTAAAAAGAACAACGTCTTGAGAAATCCAAGAAAACTATTACCATCAATTACTTTGCACAAACCAACGGTATTATTGCGGTGTTGAGTTTATCTACAGATTTAAATTTTTATTCAACCAAAATAGTTAAACTGAAAATTGTTTTACCAGGGTCCAACGGAGGCTGAGCGAAAATTGGAAGAATTAACCAAACAAATTGAGGAGGAGTTGGCAAAGCAAGAAGAACAGGGCGCTTACTTCGGAATTTGTCAAAGTTGTGGAGAGAAGGTCACAGGTTGGTACATGAAGTTTTCACGAATGATCAACTACTGTTTGAGCAAGAATGTGATAACATAGTGAATTTTTTAGGAGCGGGTCAGGCTTGCCAAGCTATGGGAAACCTTTATCACACTAATTGCTTTGTGTGTGTATCTTGCGGAAGAGCACTGCGGGGAAAAGCGTTTTACAATGTAAATGGGAAAGTCTACTGTGAAGAAGATTATCTTTATTGCGGGTTCCAGCAAACTGCCGAGCGCTGCACGCTCTGTGGACACCTTATAATGGAAACTGTACGATTTTTACAATGCTAGAGTTTAACGAATTAACTGGCAGACATTTTAGTTGTATGTATGTACTCCGATTATTTAAATATTATTTATGTTGTAGATTTTGCAAGCTATGGGAAAACCATACCACCCTGGTTGCTTTCGTTGCTGCGTCTGCAACGAGTGCCTCGATGGAGTGCCTTTCACTGTGGACATGGACAACAAAATTTATTGTGTCAATGATTACCATTCGCTTTTTGCACCGATTTGTGCCGCATGTCGAAAGTCCATCACTCCCATTGAGGTTAGTTAAATTTTTACTTAATTTTAACAAAAGTGTAAGTTAATTCGCTTTTGCTAAAGGTTTTTTTACTTAAAATAGGGAACAGAGGAGACAGTTCGTGTCGTGTCAATGGACAAAGATTTTCACGTGGACTGCTACTCATGTGAGGACTGCGGTATGCAATTAACTGACGAACCGGACAAACGCTGCTACCCATTGGACAGTCATTTGCTATGCCGACCTTGGTATGTTGATCACATTTTGTACTTCTTGTGTGCTCATGTTGATTATTCGTGTATCTCTAATTCTTAAATTGTCTATTCTCCCCTCAGTCACGTCAACAGACTTCGACTCCTTTCGCTGTCCACGCCTCAGAGTCTTGAGGTAATGCCGATTATTAATCTTCAACACATTTGGACAATAAGTTGTCAATTTCCAACTTTTAAAATATTGTTCTAATGTTATCCTTTTTTAATTTCAGGGAGTCTCCGCTGCCTACCATTGCATTGGATAATTCAAATTTTGCATTTTGTTTTGTATAATTGATCATTATGATCCTCACAATTAATTGTTTACGTGTCAATAAATATTACTTTTTTAACTTACAATAATAATTTAATATTGATTAATTAGGACTGGTTATTTCACAAAGAACGTAGTAGTACAAAGTAAAAATATAATATTATTATTATTTAATTTTATGCTTTCTACCGTCGACCTTAATACAATAGAAACGCTGCGCCCTGCGCTGAACAACTAAAGAACCCAGAAAATATTATTTCGCTGCATGCTGTAATTGCAAAGTGCATTTTTGCATTAGTTGCATTATACCTTTCATTTAGCAGCAGTATACACAATCACACATACTCTCATACAGTACAGATTTAACAATCATACAATGAACTTGCAGATAGAGCATCTCATTTCTCCCCAAGTTTCAATGGCAATTTAGGCGGGCACAGCTGTGGCAAGTGGCATAGTGTAATTTTTTTGAGGCTGTGGCTGTGTGCTGTTGTTTACATTTGGAATTTGGATCAAGTGTTTTCTCCAGTTTTCTCAGTTTCAGTTATCGTTCCGTTTTCGATCTCAACAGAAATTAATTTTCACACCAATTTAACTTATGTTCTTTGTTTCATTTGGGTATTACATTGTCACTAACCAAGCTCTAATGAGTTGTAGTCATCAACCATATGACATAAGGTCATAAATTACTTACCAGTTTTAGGCAGGAAATAAACCGACGAAATGATATTATGATGGGGCATTGATTAAAGCTTTTCCTTCTGGGCATTCAGTAAAATTTCAAAATGTTATCGTCCTCATCCAGTGACAATATAAGGTGTGTTAATGTTTCTTGCTGTTTACTTCAATTAAATAATTAAAAATATATTAAAAATAGGCTATTTCCAATTTTTTCTGTTTTTAATCCTCACAGGAGCGTTGGTGCGACTGGTCCGTCCATTGGAGATAAAAGGATTCCGATACCGATAAGGAATGGACTCCCTAATCGCTATATGGCTGCCATTAAACATGGAGCTGATTTAAAGAAGGCAAAGATCAAACCAGCTGGTAATATTTATTGTACTATACTATAGACCATAATAATTGTCTACTTACTTATTTACTAGAAATAGCATATTGTACATTACAACAAATACACTAAATGTGTTTTTCTCATGTAGCTTCAAATGTACCGGACGCAGTAAAAGTTCCTCCGAAGATATTAGCACCCGTTAAAATCCAACCCCAGCCATCTTTGTCTGACGAGGATAAACTGGATCATCTCTATACAATTTATTTACTGAGGAAGCTTAACCTTGCATATACTCAGGAAAAAGCAGAGTTTATTAATAATGTAACATTTTTGGTGACATTCATGATTTATGAGTTCGTTGTAAAATAAATTGTCATTATAATAATGCGTCTTGAACATTGTTTACAGATGCAAGGGGACATGAGTACAATTGCTATCCTTGATGAATATCTAACTAGCGAGAAAAATGGATTTGAATTGGTTGCCAGCGAAAAAGTTTGTGCCTCTGTCAATGACTTAGCCAAGATTGAAGAAGTAAATTGTGCTTTGGATGTTCTTCACCCTTTCGTAATTCACAAAGAAACTGTTGAGCAAGTTCAGAATTTGGAAAACACACTATCGGCGTCTTTAGATGTAATTCCAGTAAACATTCCTGTTCAACTACCTTTGGACTTTTCAGAACTTACGGATTCCGTCCAAACTCTTGACACAATGGTCAATACAAATAATTTGTTCTCTTTGAATTTGGAAATGGAAAAAATGAAATCGGAAGCCCTCGATGATCTCAATCTGACAAGAGAGTTAGTTCATACAATAACATTTTTCTGCCTAGTTAATTAATGATAAAATAAGTATGCATGTAGTGAAAATTACAGTGATATAATAAGTGATTTTTATTTGTCCAGAAACATAGAAAAGAAGAACAAAATTAAAACAAAACTATCAAAAGTGACATCGTTAAAAGTATGCAATAGCTATTCTACCACCACGGAGAAAGATGTGTCATGCAAAGAAAACACTACCGTTATTGAAAACCCACCGATTTACCAATCAACGCCATTTCCTTCCTAGTTGCTGCTAATTGTATTAGTAACAAATTAATAATGTATATATTTTCAATTTCTACGTATTGGGCTGTTGAATTGTGTATATATTTGACTCGCATGAAATCGGTTTGAAATGAACGCATGTAAACCATGTTGGTATTTGATGAATCAAAACTTCCTCCTGATAGAAGACTGTTTATTGAATGTCATTGGAGAATAAATAAAAAATGTTGCTAATAATAAGAAAGAGAAAATAAGTGAGTGACTATGACAGGTACTTAATTACTACGTCTTATCCAATTTCGATCTTTTCTTTGCAATCGCTTCTTCAACAGCCTTCAATTGTTTCAACAATTCTTCGCGACGAACTTTTGTCGTTTTCGATTCTTTGGGAGAGAGACTCGACGGATCTTCGAATGGGGACTGCCAACATACATGCATTCAATTAGCATTTATTGTAATATTAAGTAATTGTAACAGCGATTTTACTGTGCCTCACATCCAATTGACTTAATGCTTTCTCTTTCGTGAGCTAATCCCATATAAAACTTTCACTGGCACAAATACAACTGCAAGATTATTTTTATAAAGTAAAAATAAGCCAACAAAATTGGTAATGCTAAATGAAATTAAAATAAAATTATAAGCAACGAAGAAGGTTGAATATCACACCAATGTGTAGCAGGAGAAAGTACTACGTCAACTGGATTTTGGATCACACAAACGCATATATATATTAGTATTGTACCTTTGAAATGTCTTCATTAAGCATAGGAGAAATCTCTTTTATAGAATTCGAATCATTTCCTTCTGTAAAAATTAATAAACATTTTTTATTGTACATTGGAAACATAATTTAAAAACTTAATGTATTGTACATGTCACTAATTAGTTTTTTGAAAGGGTTAAACGAACCAACAAAATCATCTGCCAATTTTTCTAAAACGCGCGAGTTGGCTTTTATTCCACCCATGGACTTAAGAGTCATTTTTATTTGACCCTTTTGTTGCTGCTGCTGTGGTTTCACTTTGGGAGTAGTTTCCATCTTACTTTGTTTCTCAGCTGGTGCAGTTGTGCTATTGTCCACGTCTTGCGATTTGTCCGAACGCTTCCGCTTTCTAGCTGCTGACACTGCACAATGAAAGTTTGGTTTATTATATACTGTTTAGTTTTTTTGACAACCTTTCATTATTAATATTTTCATCCTTAAGCTAAAAACAACAACTTTATCGTAGAGAAGTTGTTGTAAACTGGATTCATAGGATCGTAAAACTGAAAAGTTAACATTTTGAAAATAAATACAAGACATATTTACATGCTTGTGGTTATAAATATGTACTTTTTTTAAAAGACGTCGAAGAAGACGACGATGAGGAGGAGGAACTGCTTGCGTCATCTAAAACCGATCGCAGACCTCCCCTAAACGAAGAGCGTGACGTTGACCTTTCGCGTGAAAATTTTGATCTAACTCTCGGCTTACTAACAGAACGAGACCTCGATTTCGAAATAGATTTGGATCTTGACCGAGACCATGGGGTAAACGATCTTGAACGTGACCTTGACCGAGACTCTGATGAACTCGGAGTCCAACTGCCACGAGGAGTTGGTCTTCTTCTCATTCGCTTATTTACGTCCCTTTCCCTTCTAATTTTAATAAAAATCAAAATGGTTAAATTAATACCGGTAAAATTGAATTCAATTTTAAAGAATTAAAAACTCACAAAAACCCTTTGGAGGCATCCTTTTCAGGGACAACTTTCTTCGGTACTGGGGCTGTTGGAGGTGGTGGTGGGGCGTATCGAGTTGGTCGATCAAAATGAGGAGGTCCAAAATTCCTGCGACCGAATTCTTCTTTAGGGGGCGGCGGAGGAGCGATTCGAACTGTAAACGAGTACTTTATTAGTATTGTTAAGTAATTGTAACACAAGAAAAGAATTTCCAAATGTTTCTACCAGGTTTAGGAGAAAACTTTCTTGGTGGGGCTTTTCTTAATTCCTTTCGTCTGCCCTTAGCACCTCCACTTTTCTGGGAGCCTCTAGAAGACTTGGAAGAGTTGGAAGAACTACTTCGCGAGCTTTTTGACGAGGATGAGGATCTTGAAGAAGATTTCGAAGATCCAGACGAGTAACTCGACCTTTTGGACAACGAAGAGTCTTTGCGTGACGTCCTGCCTCCTGCTCCTCCAGGAGACTTTGAACGCATCCACGGATCATGCCATTCTTCTGCTTTCCTAGGACTACGCATACAATATTAGGATTATCAACTGAATCTTTGGATGTTTTAAATGTTAATAAAATACAAGGTGGAAAATTCATACTCGTCGTAAGGGCGCCGGGCTACTTTACTGCTGTTGAAGGAATCAAATCGCGTTCTTCGTAAAGCTGACTCTCTGACCATTCGTACCTCTGGTTCATGCAGGGGAGGTGCCTCGCGTATAGTCATTGACGGTCCGTCTCGGGGTGGAGCTTCACGAATGCCCCTAGATGGTTTTCCAACGCGATGGACTTTTTCACGAATAAACTCTGGGTCAAATTTTAGTCGACTGTCGTTTTCAGACTGCATGTTTTGTGCTGAGGGCGGGGGCCAATCCATTCCGTCAAAATCGTCAAAGTCATCCCTAACCATCATTGAAAAAAACAGAAGTCAGTATCAAATGTAAGCATATTTGAATATATAACTAACTAAATTATAATTATAACTAACACAGGGGGTTCCGGTTCCGGGGTAGAAGGTTTACGAACATAGTAATCATTTTCTTTATCAAGTTCCTCCTGAGCAAGACTCAAATTCATTTTCTTTTCTTCAAAATCTACGTCTGTCTCCTTTCGTTTCACCGATTGCTTAATGATCTGAATTTCAAATTATTAAATGTCAGGAAAAATATGACACTTAGCCTTGCATCTTGTACACAATCCATGGTCATTGTAACTTTCAGTGAACTGAAAATGTTTACATACCTCTTTTGCATGTCGTAAACCCCTCTCCCAGGCGGATTCAATGACAGGCTCATCTTTGATCAACAATGGCGGAAAATTCGGAGGGGCAATTCCTAGAAGTCCAGGCTTTGGTGCAAAGACTGGGTTTACGGGCAAAGGCAGCAGCGGACGCATAGGATCAAACATGGTGTAAAGACCTTTGTCAGTTACACCTGGATGTAAGAATCTAAAGAGATTGAAATATCATCAATTAAATACCCCTTAATTAATTTAAAATTACAAAATATACACAAGTAGACTTCGGACCTGCAATTAGTTCCCCAAGTACATTGACCTTTGGAGAAAAATCGGCAAATTGGTTTATCTTTTTGTCTCTCTTCGTCATCTGTGACTTCTCCTTCCTCCAACTCTTCATCGGCATCTTTAACTTCTGCCGCAACTTCCCCTTCCTCTAGCAAAGAATTGTCTATTGGCTTGTCTTCATCGTCATCGTCCATGTCATCCAACTCCCCATCGTCCTCCAATTCTCCATCACCCTCATCTTCTTCGTCCGATTTTTCGTTTTCCCCAACAATTTCACCGTCGTCTCCAAAATCCAGTAACTCGTGGTCTCCACTTAAGTCCACTCTAATAGTAGCAGACTTTTTCAGGGATTTAATGGAATTGGACGAGTCATCTGTGGTGGGTGGGAGTATTATTGTGTCTCGAGCAGTGTCATCTAATGCATCGATATTTGTTCTATCTGATTTCGGACTTTGTCTTGACAAATTGCTGTTTTCATCATTGCTGTAATTGTCCTTGCTGTCGCACTCCCCGCTTTCAGAATTGTCATTACCTGTCGAACTGTCAGGGTCCATGTTTTTTGAGTCCCAGCTGCAATAGTATAACAAATATAGTCGATATTACTGTCCAAATTAAAAAGAAACACCCTAGGCTGTTATAAATTAAAAAAAATAAAGCAAGAACATGATTTTACACATAATAATATAACTAAACTAACAATATTTGGCATTGGCAACTTACATAGGACATAGGATCTATAAGCCGAGTACCTACCAAATTATTCTCTTGGGACGATAATTACATAATTGCTCAAAATTAGGGACTCGTAATGTATAAGTAGCTTATCTCGGCTGATTTTTAAACATTAACAATAATAAACACGTAATATTTTGTAAAATAACAGAAAAATATATTAAAACTACAACAGTATTTATTTCGTGGTGACTAACAAACAACAATACAAACAAAAGCAACTGCTGGTAAAGTAGTTTCCTAAACTGACATTTAACAGGAGCGTCACGGCTGGAACAATAAAGTTCTGTCAATAGCTGACCAACAGTGACAATCAGTGTCTTCTCCTGGAGTTTGCAAAATACGATAATAGGAAAGTGAAAAATATTTGCAAAATATTTGTTGATTGTTGAAAATGATGGATATTGATGGAGGAGCAGAGGAGCCGCTTTGCTATTGAGTCTTTTGACTATGTCTGCTGCCAACCATTTTCGTAACCGCCAAATTCAAACCTGTCATAATTTTCTCGCTTTCCCCCAACATTTAATAGTATATGTACAAGCATTTATATTTAGCCTTGTTTCCTTCGACCTATGTTATGGAAATATTTGGAAAATTACTGTTTTTGCGGAGCGGAGAAAATGACATTTTGGCATTGTTTTTTTGCATTGCAGAAGAATTGCTGTAGAGTGGTTTTACTTTTGGTTGTTCTTTGAAATGTCATACTGTTCTTACAGTCGAATTCTACATCGCTACTCAGACTTCAATCGGAACTTCACTTACTCTTCAAGTCCCAAGTCGTATTCAGGATTCACTTGAGTAATGACTTGAAGTCAAGTTCTAAGGTACCTCCAGACCTACCTTGGCACTTGACTTGAGCTTGACAAATTTTTGAAACTCCCGCTCAAATTTCAATACAAAATAATTTTGAAGTCTAACTTCGTCAAGTGGGCTTCATGAATACCACCCCTACTTGGACTTCAACTTGACTTGAATCAACCCTTACTAAAGTTAGACTTGAAGTGAAGTCTGAGTAGCGATGTAGAATTTGACTGTTAGTTTGGTCACAGTTTGGTGCACTATTTATTCTGCATAGGGATTTTCGGGAATTGCATTTTGGAGGAAAAGGTTGTGCACGCACATAGCTACTGTATATTGTCTGTGACTGGATACAAAGAAAGTTTTATAAAGTACCTATTGAGATGTGAATGATATAGCACATAGTTTTGTTGCAAAGTTCTAAATTGTAAAGTAGAGATAGCTTTTGTGCATTGGTAGTGGAAGAGATAGATAGTATTATGTGCTATTTTAACAGAATGTGTTGGTGAGAGGAGAGGAGGAGGAGGAGGGCATCAGCAGAAAGTGTTCCACTGCGAAAAAAGTGTTTACATTGAAATGTAGCGAAGAATAAAGGATTATTAGTAAAATAAACAGTTTCCATTACAAAGGGTGGTATTACATTCTTTATTTGCTCAGTTAACGTTGATTTGACTTGAGTGGAAGTCGATGCGACGAGCCCGAAGTTCACAAGATTCGTTCGACGAGGACAAAATAGACAGACACAGGGAGACTATTAGCGTATTAGCTATAAAGGTATTTCTTATGCGGGCATTATGCTCTCTCCATGGCCTGGCTCTCTCGGAACTCTTTTACTTTTGGTTATATAGGATCCCACATAATCCCAGTAGCAGGAGGAGAAAAGGGAGGATATAGTTCACTCACTTTCCCATTTTCTCTCTCTATAGATAACTAACCTAGTGAAAATAAGGCACATTGTTGTATGTATTATGCAATGTAGGCCACGGCACGCCACCACCACCATCCAAACATTATAATGGGCATATCTTACCTATATTTCTATATATTCCAGCTCTTTCTTATGCAGAGCCATGCCATGCCATGCCAGAGCAGAATCTCCGAAAAATGTTGACGGAAAACAAATGCAAAGAGAGAGCTGAGAAATGCGGAAAACGTGCGCATCATACATTTGGGCCATTTTCTCTCAAATACAATTGATGAATATAATATGAAATTGACGAATGGTGATTTTATTGCTATACTGGAGCAGACTCGAGTGGACACAGAACGACAAGAGGCCTGCAAAGTCAAACCAACTTTTAGCTATAAATATAGTGGACCCCAGTCTCTGGAATCCACTATGTACTATATATTAGCGAGAAAAGGACTGTACTCTGGAACTCCTGGATAGAGGATACTAGTTTGTGTGTCCGGATAGGCAAGCAACAGCATTGCAGCTTCCAGAGATTGCCTCAGGGCTCAAGTTGCAGTGTTTTCTCGTTCTAGCTTCGCTGCTGCATCTATTTTCTTGGTACATACCTATACAATCAATATCTTCTTCATGACCTTTACATTCATTTCATCACAATTCTTTCCTAACAACTCCACGCTAACACTCATATTATTCTACATTACATTATTACACACTCACATATATAACTCTTGCAGTTCCTACTACTAGACCTGAATCACCACTTATCTACTTACTTATAGCCACTATATACTTAAAAACACTAAATATATCCCCGCATGTACATGGCGTGTTCTGCTCTCACTCTCTGACTCCAACTGACCTGAACTCTTTCAGGACTACTATATGTATTTATGTGTTTACTACCCTGCTTCTACTCTCTACCACCTATTTATACATACATATATATACCATACCTAATCTATTAGCAAAAGGTAGACTCTTTCTTGGCATGTGCTGCAAAAAATTAACAAAAAATATTACACTACAGTACTATGCACTTACATTACTATGACTCGCTCTGTAATTCCTCATTCATTATAATTTCATGGACAAAATATTCCGCAGAAGAGAAAAACTGTATTAAATTAGGGAAATTGTATAGTTTTGTGTTTTATAGCCATTATATGCTTGATAAATACAGCCATGAAAAAGTAGTTCATGTAAATTAGCTGTATGCTGTTTGGTTAGTCAAGTTTACATAGCCAAATCAAAGATTAAAGATCACATCTTACTTTCGTTAGAGAATTTAAATGTCCTTCTGCACAATTAGCTAGTAAATATACATACCTATATAGTATACAGGTAGCATATTATATTAGTTTATTATGTGTCTATATAATACCTGTTTTTCTATAGAACCCTGAACATAATATATAGGAATAATAGGAAAAGGGTGGATGTTGTAGATTGTATGGTCCTGCAACATCGTGCATACTCCTTGACTGCATACCTATGTATTTGAAGCATTTATATATATAGCTACGCATGTAGTTTAGAGAGCTGATAGTAGGTTTAAAAACATCCTGCTGATACTGATGTGATGGATGATCCAACAAAAAATTATACATAACATGGTAACATAACAGAGAGAGTGTAACTATAGTCATAAACAACCCTACGTAGTAGAGAAACCCTTCCCACACAAGTCAAGTGCATATAAAAGTCATTTAAATACTTAGCTTGGGCTACACAGACAACTTAGACAATTTTGTGCATCTATTGTGTTTTATGTATACATGTGCTTTATACACCTGACTACATCCATATCTCTTCTATTATGTTTTGGTTTGTACTCTGTATATATGCATAGGTATTTTGTGTATAATCTGATAGATATTATTAAGCTTGGCATTATTGCATGCAGAGCTATGAGAGGTAGTAGCGAGCAAAGGGGTGGCAAAGCCTTTTTGGTTTCGTTTGAAAAACACCTGAGAGTATTTGAATGGATGTAATTGTAATCGTCCTTAGCCAAAAGGAAACCAACCTCACTCGCATCAGCCCTTTTCATATCGCAATCACATCACACGCAATTGTGCGAACCATAGTTGGACAAGACATCAACTAACTAACCAAAGCCAAAGTATAATATCATTATTATCCTATATACACTCCTACTATTTATATAGTAGTATAATAATATATTCGTGAAGGAAGCAAAAGGATTGTGCAATTGTACAATATTATTCCCATGCTAAGTAACTCCTATTATATAAACGAGTTATTGGATATTCAGATTTCTTTTTTGCATTTAGATCTACTTTATTACCTCATTTATTTGTTTTACTTGATTGCACCTGTTTACAGAGTCCCGCTTTACGGACAAACTCCTTAAATAACTATGATAATTTTTAGCTAGAAGTGAAAGTTAGAAAGTGAACATTAGACTCATAGCTAATCAGTGGACCATTACACTATGATACAATATACAATACGAGTTATTTAATAATATCCTTCATTTACATTCAACCTCGAAATAACTTGGGTGCAATAAGTTATACTGCAAACGTTGCATATTGTGCCAGTTTGTTAGCAATGTAGACACATAGTTGCTCTTTGTCCTTTCCTGACAATTATTTGTTAGCAGTGCATTATTGGTTCTCTCTAAGTGACAGATTCATCTCGAGAAACACGAATTTCAGAAGCCTTTGTATTTATTTATTTTTTTTGAATGTCCTTTGATTTGTTAGTGTATATTTGTGTTTGTGATTGATTGAGCGATGCGATGCCACTGAAAGGAAGAGATCATCATGAGGAATCTTACGATCGTCACTGGGAAGAGGGAGAAGGCCAGCCTCATCATCATCATCACAGTTTAAGCCATCATAGCCACCACCAACACCAACAACATCATCATCACAGGATTAAGGATGAGGAGAATGAGAACGAGCTCGGCAATGGCAACCTCCACCACCAAAATGGACAAGGAAATGTGGGCAGTCGAAGCATCCCACGCACAATTATAGAAGACGAAGACACAATCGAAACAGCCAGCAGTGCCTCATACACATCAGACCATAGATATCAAAAGAACCCTCCACCTCGCACTAATCAAAAACACATTCGATATCAAGTGAGCAGAATGGCTGAAATCCCGGAGAAATTTCGGGACGAAAAAGATGGCAGTGAGATTTATATCGAATCTGCCTATCTCAAACACCAACCTACACCTGCCTCAATTATTTACAGGTATTTACATTTTCTAATTAGTTTTTGCATGTTTTGATCCAATTAAAGTGTTTCGAGTAAATATTTACCCGCATTATTTTTAGCAACTATTCTGGAAAGAGCAGAGCTCCATCGGAGATGTCGTCGGTGAAAACGAAGACTTCCCGGAAGGGCGGAGTTGTTGTTGAGACAATGAGTGCCCCAAATCCCTGCTGTCCAAACACGAAAGGAGTGTGTTGTCTTTTGGTTTTAGTCAATTTGGGTCTTATTCTTGTCACCTTGGGCTTTTCTGTCGTTCTTCAACTGTACGATCCTCCTTTTGTTTGGTGAGAGTCTTATCCAGTGTAATAAATAATGATTGCAAAGAACCCGAGTGTGAATATCCGCTGCGTGTTGTTTTTTTTGTAGGTACTGCGGCATAGCGTTTCTGATCGTTGGTTTCACGGCGTTGATCGCAAGCATGATATTTTGTGTGCACCTGTGCCGGGAGTCAAACTCGGCGAACCCAAACGGACACCCGGCCCATCCTGGGGAATTGTACTGGACGCATCATTGGCAAAAGCGGATCTCTCTGCCAAGTCTGAATCGGGACAAAACAGACGACGCATCAACAGTCTACTCTCACGACAGCAAATATTACGATCGCAATATGAGTCCAATACATACTATTCATTAATAAAAGAAACTATTTGCAATCTCACTTCGCGATCTGACTCATTTGGCGAATTTTTTTATCGGGGAGAGGACAGATCTGTGATGTGATCTGACAAACAGGAGAATTGAGGTTAGCAATAGTAAGTAAGTGAGCGAGGCGGAGGACGGAGACGGAGATGTAGCATAGCAAGTGAACCAACCCAACGTCTCTCTCAGTGAGTAAGCGACTCGACTTGAGATATTTCGGGAGATGACCGAATTTCTTTTACTCCGTTGAGTTTAGTTAGTTGGTTGCACTGCATACTATATACATACACTTGAGAGAGAGTGTCTATACACACACTTATGAGCGAGGTAGGTAGGTAGGTAGGACATTTTATTATATTATTGTACATACATACCAGACACTTAGTAGCTCCACTATCTTCCTTGTGTACATATACTCAGGCGTACTTAAACAATATCATTATTGTGTATGCGTATATATACTTAAATGCATATAGACGGACGGACTACAATTACGTGTGGGAGATATATACTATAGAGGATCTTATTGCGAATGCATGAGACTTGTGGATACGAAAAGTATGTAAGATGCTATATAATATCACATTCTGCCGTAGAACAAAACGGAAAAACTGGAACCCGTCGTTTGGTAGGTGGCCTGGTCTGGATTGGCTTAGCTTTGTTGGTTATGTACTCCGCTACGGAAAATGGGATCCTACATCTCAAAGTACAATACATACGGGCATTATGTGCCACTGCTACACAAACATAACGGAGTGACTAGGATTTTATATTACACTACTACTACTACTACATACATACTACTACTCGGAATACTGTTCGGACGGAGAAGCCCATGCATAGAAATGCTCCACTCTTTCTTACTCCCGTTTCGTGGATGATCGGAGTAGTAGTAGTGGTAGCACAGATAGATATATATAGTTGGAGGAGGACGGCAGTGGAAGATATAGGCATAGGACGACGGAGAAGTCGCAGTAGTAGTAGTAAGAAGGAACATCTCTTGTGTTGGCTGATTTTCTATTTGCATTCGGTTCGCTACACTCTCTCGTTCCGGAGAGCAGAGCACCCGCAAAATCAACGTTTTCCATGCAAGCAAAGCAAATCAGTCCAGCTCTCGTCCAGTGTGTGTGGAGTCCTAACACAACAGTGCAGTCGTTCCACTCCACCGTAATAATACAAATACTACTACGAGGAGTGCATACCCACTCATAATACTCCCTCTCCTCTCTCTCTGCATCTACTACTCTTATTATTATACCTGTCCAGTTTATCATAATTTATTCCAGCAATTAGATTAGTCACTTTTTATATACAGCAACGACAAAGAGAAGTGGAAGTGCACATTTTTGATTTGAATTTCCTGGATACACATCCAAAACACGCCTTAGATTCTATTAGGTTCTGTGTGTGATTTTCTCGGGTGAAAGTGATTTTGTCTGGAGAAAACTGTGTTTTTGTTCTCGGGCATGTTTTACTGACTAATTGGAAGTTAATGTTTGAGTGATTAGGAAGCTGTGACCTGTGACCTTTGCTCAATAGAATAAGTGGTATATTCCAGTGCCCTAGATATTGGATTGCAGCTCCAGTGTGGCTTTCACTTTCATCGGATCCTTCGGAAACCAAGGCAAGGCTCAGGAAGCGAAGCCAAGGCAAAGGAACAGAATAATGTAGAGTAGAGCTGAAGGAAATATCTGCAATAAGCAAGGCAAACGATTGTATTTTCTCAGTGAGTTGAGTTGCAGTTTCTCTTCAGTTCCAGTCGAGTCGAGTTGGTCCGCTTTTCCAGTTGTTATGTTACGTTTACTTATGTTACTCTCTCCTCGCTCTCTGTACTAGTACGTCAGTATACTGGACTATCCCTACTGCACGGACTCCTGCCTGCCTGCCTGGAGTATGTAGATTTCCTCGTGCTAGTATCCTACTATGACTAACTGCCATGCCATGCCAGTCACTCAGTTCTTTCGAAAAACTATTCAATGCTCCCTCCACTTAGCACTCACTCTGTCTCTCTCTCTGCATCTGGAAAAGGGAAATTATTCGGAAAAATTGATTTCCTCATGATCTGTCTCTCTCCCAACTTTCTTCTATTTACTACTGTGTCATGTCCTCTCTTTCGTGGCCACGCTATGTATTTACTACTACACGATACTTTTTATGTACCCACAATCCGCAAAAATCAGCATAATTTTTATTATAGGCTCAGATATCTAATAATATTATCAGAAAGGACAGAACAAGGGAACCAAGGTAAAGCTACTAGTACTAACTAATCCAAGTATATACATACGAGATATATTTATTATAGTATACTAATCGCTTCTTAGGATCTGTAGATACATAGATAGATATAAAGTACAAACATGGATTAGTTTTTCGCAAGTATTATACATGGTATAGGGAAAGAGAGGAATTTATGTCGTATGTATGTATAGCTAATCGCAGCAAGTACCTAATCGTTCGTAGATTAGTCACAACCTATATGTATTTATATGGTTTAGTAGTTTCATTAAAGTATATAGGGAGTATATGCTCATTAGTAAGTAGACTCACTCACATTCACATATTTAGCAGTGGAAACAGACGGAGGTAGGGCAACCAACCAACGGAGTCAGGACAGTACAATATTGTGAGTGAGTCAAGTGAGTGAGTGAGTGAGTATATCTGATTGTAGTTTAGTTTCTATGATGTGATGAGATATACCCGAGACGGGAAACACAGAGAGAACCGAGTCGACCGATCCAAGGAAACCAGACCACTGCAATGCTCACGTTCTTCAGCTAACTTTTATACTATCCACCGAGAGGACTACTTACCAAAAAGCTACTACTACTATATATACAATATTAGCACAACTTCCCTACATACATACCCCGACCAACTACCTGCTCCCAATATATACATATACTACACATATATCTATACAATTATCATTTAGTAGGACTAGGTATGGTATAGAATGGCCAGGTAAGTAGGAGAGTGAGTCAGATAGCATTTCATTACTACAATACTCCTACAGAGTCATACACAACAAGAATTAGACCATTTTTTTTATTGTAGTATAATATAGTATGCAGGGGTGGGTAGTATTTTGTAGTAGTATTGGTATGTTTATGTAATAGCATGGAAAAAGAAGTATTGTTATTGTTAGATATTTACATAGGAGAAGTAAATGTAGATGAAAGGAGGGGGAGTGTTTGCTCAGCTTTAGATAAATCGGATGGCTCCGCCAGATTCTGCAGGAGATAGATAAAAATGTGAATTCATTGAAGTTGATGTTGAAAACATAATGCTAATGTCATGTAAAGTGATCGTGGGAAGGGAAAGGAAGAAGAAACAAGTTGTAGGGAAAAAGAGGAGAGAGAAATATACGCAGAAATCCGTAGGTTGGATTGGAAAAAAGAATTTTTTTGCTAGAAAAAGTCAGGCAGGTAGAGGCTGTGTGTCTTTCCTTTTGTTGTGGAGGCTCATCGGTGGTGGTGCCTTCGCTTAACTCCAGTCACTCACTCACTCACGATCAGTTTGAATAAGGAGTGCTAACTAAAGTCTCTCTATAGTATTTAGTTGGGGGTAGAGTTTAAGGCATAAAGTATAGGATTTGCTAATGGAGTTGGTTGGTTTGGTGTGTCGGTCCCGTGTTACTTGTTGACTAGTAGTAATAGTATATGTTCTATCTAATATAATATATAGTATATAAATATATATAGGGAGATCGCATTTCGCATACCCTCGGAGCTCCTCGGCAGTTATTCAGATGTAGCGATTTTTTAGGGAAGAGGAGACGGTGCATATATACAGTGTCATATATAGAGGAGTAGTGTAGTAGGAGAGGAGGACCTGACGAAGGAACAACGACTGAGACCGAAAGAAATACGAAGAAGAAAAGGACATATAGTTATAATATGATGTTGGGTATATATTGGATTGGAGCAATTGAGTTGAGTCAGTCCAGTCGGTATGTATGTGTGCATATTAGAAGAAGGTATAATAATGTAACTTATTGTTAGATGGGGAAAGGGATAGAAGAGTAGAGTTACACTAGAGTTCTCTAGCTCACTTGCGCTTACTTGCTTTGCTTGGGTCCGATCGGATTGTTAAGGCGTCTCCGGGTATTATTGATCGGCCTGGCCATAATGCGCAAGAGAGTATGACTAGGAGAGAAAGCAAAGGGCTGCTTCTTCTTCTCTCCTGAAAATTCATACATAGTGGTCTGGTTGGTACTGGTGGGTTAGGTTTTATATACTCTTATAATGCATATATATATATATATCACTATTATAGTTATATAGACTGTATATAGATAAATGCTTTTATATATATGTATTTGGTATATAGAGGGAAAGGGAGAAAGAGAGAGCTGAGTAGTAGGGAATAAGGAACGAGGACTACAGTAGAGTGACGACGGCCAGCCACGACATGACGACTAGCCATGCACCAAGAAAAGGGAAAAAGGAAGTGACTGAAAAGTGTACTGAACGAACGGGCTTTTCAGTCAAGGATTTTTACTATTGTTGTTGTTGGGAGATTTTGGCCAAGTCCTTTTAGGGTGCATTATTAGTAGTTGTTGTTATTTTAGAATAGAAAACCATCGACTCGACTCACTCGACTCAAAAAGTCAACTTGCTGAGAAACTCGCTGAGAAAATCATCGGGAATAATTCTCCAGTGCTTTGGTGTTGGGGAGGGAAAGATAAAATGTTGTGAAGAGTGTGATTTGATTGGGATTGAATTGAGGTGATCGAGTCGGAGGATTGGAGAACCTCAGATTGTATCTGTTGCATCGACTTTTGCGTGTTTGCCAATAATTGATTTCCTAACGACCACGATGACGACGACGGAGGAAAGGAACATTAGCTAACTAACCGACAACCCACTTGAAACTTAACTCTTCTATATATACTCTCAACCTACGTAGATACTCATTCTGTAGCAACTCTCCTGTTACCTCTGTTATTATTATTATTACATCACAGTCCACTACATCATCAAAATAGTAATATGTGTCATGTCATGTCCATAGTCTATGAGTTATTCTGAAGAAACGGTTGGAGAATGGCACTAAGGATTTCACTCATTTGACTCGTAGTACTTACTAGTAGTGTGCATATACAGTAGTATATACTATATGGAGAACAGAAGAACAATCGTTTCAGCTAATCGTTCTTTTCTTCTGGATATCCGATTACCTCCTTCACTTTGGAACCACCACCACACCACTTGAACCTATACGAAATAAGTGGAGTGGACACCCTTTCGACCGTGTTTTCATCGTCACCCAAGACATAGGACTCGTTACAATAAATATCAATTATTTAATACCATGAGAATCTCAAATATTTACACATAGCCTGCATGCTGTGTGGGAATGTGTGTCCAGTCGAGTCCAGGAAGTGTGGAAAAGCCGTATATAGTAGGAGAGGAGTTCGCAACTGGACTCCGTGTTCTTAATTAGTGCACTTGGTTACGTACGTTTCCTTTGGAGTGGAGCAAACGGGAGGAGGGAAAGAACTATACATAATAATATAATACAACTTTAGTTAGTTTCCTCTGTGCTGTGCTGGATTGGATTGGATTCATTGGATTCGATCCGACGACGACGACCAGACCACCATCCATCCATCCATCCACACCAACCCAACGAAACGAAACCAAAGACCCACCACCGAACCAAACGAAACTCTCTCTCTTTCACTCTCTCTCTCTCCCTGGCTTTTGGCTCCTGCTATCGTCCTCGCCTGGCCTCGTCTCGTTTCACTCCCTTTCTCTGCAATGCTGCTCTCCCAATACATTTTGTGATAAAACCTCATTGTTAACTCTCGGAAAATTCATCTTTCTGTTTATACACTCCGCCAGGGTCCCCTTTCTCTTACTCACTCTCAATTCCTAAAACACACACTACTAAGTACTACGATAATAATATTTATCAATATATATATTCATCCCGACTCATCATCATCTTCGCTCCATCGGTTAAAGGGTTACACGCATTCAATATTTATAAATATCCTTTTTCGTCATAATATTATATTTACTCCAATTTGTACATAGCTATAATATATATATATATATCTACTATATAATAATAATATATACGGACATACATAAATATCTCTCTGCCGCCTCCGACAACATAATATATATAAAAAAAAGTGATGATTCGTGAAGATGGTGTTGCTAGGATTATATTTGCCATCCTCTTGTCCATGTTCTTCTAGACTTTTCTCAGTCTCATCGTCGCCACCACCATCAACAGCCAATTGCGGAAGTCCTTGTTGCTACTCAAGAACAACAAGCTCATCCTCCTCACCCTCATCGTCACCATTCCTTCGTGAATTGCTTGTATAGCTTAGATACATAGTTACAATGTGAACTCAATGGCCGTTGTCAAGAAGAAGAATGCAGTTGAATGTAGTTGTGATGACATGGACCACCTCCTCCTCCTACTCCTCCACCACGTCCAGTCCTCCTCCTCCACCACCTCCAAATCAGCAGCAGCAGCAGAGCCACAACCCGCAGAAGTAGGCACTTACAAACAAAAAAATCATCACTCGCTGCACTGACTACTCCACGGCGGCTTCCAAGGCTGCTGTTTCCGCTCCTGAGGACGCCGACTGTCCACAAGGGGTCAACTGGGACGTTGTCAACGTGAGTTTCCTCTCCTTTTCAATAAAAAAACTCCACTTTCAACTTTTAATAGTTAACAACTTCACAATTTCATTATTACATGATCGATATCGATTGCTCTGCCGATTCCCCACACAGAGTTGCTTCGCTTACTTTACTTTTAATCTCTAGTTTAGATTTAAAAACCTCGAAATCCTCCACTTTCTCCAAAAATCTATAAATATTTCATCAATTCTTTGATTTCCATTCAATGCGGTACATTTATCTGATCACCGGACTGTCGTCCGGCTCAAATTATCGCAACCCGTTTTAGTAGTAGTGATGAAATGTGTTCCATACTATTATGTAGTACTATCTGTATGTACCTAAGTATAAGTATATGTAGCATGTGTGTAGGAATGTATTTAGTATAGTAGTAGCGTATATAGAGCAGCTTAAAACGTAAGGACTAGTAGTTTCTTGTATAATATAACTCGCTCATGTGCATGGCATGCAATGCTACGCTACGACTTCACTATCGGTAATTTTAGTTAGTATGCAGTAGAATGTAGTAATCTTTGCTTTGCAAAGTTGTCGGTGTATATATGGAAGGATACTGTTCACATGAAAGTAAGTGGTATGCTGGTGAGTGAGGCTGAGGGATAAGGAAGAGTATAATATCAATAGGAGTCTAGTATGGAGTGTACGTAGGTAGCATTTAGTTAGAATGTTGTACAAGTGCTTATAAAATATGAAGGGTTAGATTTTAAGGAAGAGGCTTTATTAGCTATGATTATAGCCGGGCATTAGTTAGATAGGACTCTCTTTTGAGTGGATAGAGTAGAGAAGGTGATTACGTATATCCTTTGGATGAGTGGACTAGACCGGACTAACAGTAGATGAGTGGAGACTCTCTTACTTGATTATGACTTGCTCGCTGGAGAAAAGACTGGACAGAAAACTCTGCATGCAGACCTAATAGCCATTGTGTTAATTGACTAGCTTATTATTATGAATGAGTATTGACATGACACGCACACGTACTCCTGTGACGTCATCACACGCGGCTCGCTCTTTTACGGGGGAGTTATTTCCACATTTATTCTTACAGCTCAAATTCGGCACACGGAACAGAAAATAAATTATTTGACTAGGCTCACCTACTACTCACTATGTATGTATCACTCTCTCTAAGTATATACTTCTGTCTGTGTGGAATATTATTATTAGAGCGCGATGGAAATTATTATGGTTAGTACTTGAGACGACTACTGCGTATTATTTATGTAAACACACAGTACTTAATATAAATGTAGTATGGAAAATTGGAATTGTGTGATTGCCAGCTAGCGACAGACTATGATAGACAAGCGAAGCGGAGATTATGGCGAATTTTTACACTACTTAGTAGGATATATATAGCGTATATTTCTACAGGATGAGCTGGTGAAAAAATTGTTATTCTTTACTTAGACTGAGTTTGTGATGAGGAGTGGAAAGGTAATGCCTATGTGCATGTAAACTGTATCTAATAGAATATGCACTGTGAAAGGAAGGATGCATGTAAATAGAAGGAGTAGGTAGGTGGCTTAATAATATTTGTACTACTATGCTGACGACGACGACTGACTACTACAAGAGCCACTGCATTGATTTGGCAATGGCAAAGAAACAACAAGAAATGGGAACAAACTTCTTGTAATCCAATAGCATAAAAGTAACAGTGTAGTGTATAAGGAAGGAAGGACGGGGTATATGATAGGCAGAGTGGATAAGTAGAGTATTATATAATGGCAGGGGAAGCAGACTAGAGACTACGCCAGGCCCGGAACGAAAGTGTATCTTCTTTATTTACGTAAGCTGTTCTGTACATAAGGACATTAAGATAGTTAAACTGTGAGATCAGATTAGAGATAGGGATAGCTATGCGATGATATGCATTCACATTGCATTCACTCGTTAAACTACAAACAACCTGATAACAGACAACACTCGATCTTTCTTTCTTTTTCGTAAAAAACCTTTGAAAACAGGAAGGAGAATATCAGTTACATTATGGCAGGGATTTTTTGTATTATTATAGCCAGGACAGGCAGGATTGTCAATTTGTAGGAGAAAAAAGGGTTCTCGAAATATCAATGACTGGTTTAATGATGTTATAGAATTTACGTGGGTGATTTAGTGCACACATGCCATTTGATTCTGGTTGAGTGTAGTTGTAGAGCAAGAAGTGTCGTGTATTCCAAACGAAATTAGAGTTGTATTGATTAATTGCGGGCAGGCAGGACACTTGAATCAAGTGGATGTAGTATTTTACGTTATGGCTCTTGGTATGTATGTATCTGTTAGTTAGTGGGAGGGAGTGAAACGAAGTGAAGTGATATTAGTAGGTACTTGTTCGACTAACATTCCATATTACATAAGTAGTGTACGACATGACTGCATAGTACAGTTCAGTTTCAGTCAGACAGACTTTGCTCTCTCGGATTGGCAGTTATGAAAGTGCAGGATGTGAGAAAATGAGAATTCAGACAATAAATGTTCTCTCCAGCATAATACATGGGTAATAGGTAGTCAAGTGCTCCTGGAGTTCTGGATACATACATATTATTACTTATTATCTTTCTCTACTAATATACGTTCTTCTTCTAACCGACGAGAGTGCTTCACTTGAAAACTACCATATATTACTAGTATATGTGTGTGGAGGGAGAAGAAGGAGAGAAAGTGCTAGAAACACATACACACACATAAAGTAGGAGAGATAGTTCAAGTATATTAGATAATGTTTGCTTAGTTACTGGAGAAAGGAGTATAGGAGAAAGTAGTAGTGCAGTTAGGAGAAGGAAAAGGAGTGAAAGAACCGGAGGTTGAGTTGCCGTTGGGTTGTTCGCATGGTTTGGTGTGGTCTGGTGGACTTGGACTAGTCCTGGATCGGTTTGGCTGGTGAAGGTAACGCAGCACGAGAACAGCATGAGCAATTGAGCATGGAGAAACATTTGTTTGTGTAGTAAGTCTAAGTCTAAGTAGGTATAGTCCAGCCTTTTTCCTCCAGTGAAATGAGTGTTTGAGAAAGTCTATTTTCCGTGTGTATTATGCAGGAGGAAATATTGTATTGTAGGTGCCGTATGCTCTCACTTATTGTTAACTCTATCAGTAGTAATGTTTGGAAGTATTTATGTATCTGGAAGAACATTAGGAAATAATGTAGAGAATTGTCTAGAAATTGGGTCTCTGATTTCCCCCATCCAACAGCCATTCTTTTCGTCTTATAAATAGAAAATGGATGAATTAAATGAAACACGCACTTACTTGTTCCAGTCAAGACGGGGACGGCACAAATAATATTTTATACTCCATCCATCCAGCCAGAGTCCATCAGCAGAGCACACTTTTACGTAGACATAATAATAATAATACTGCTGTGGCATGCGGAACTTAAATGAGATGGAAGAGTTTGTAAGCGAAGCACTATAGCGGTGAATCGATAGAAATCCGTTTTCTCCGCTTTTCTGCATGCGATTGCTAATTACGATAATGTTTTCCAGTAATAACTATCTTTTACTAAGTGCATGTGTTTTGGAATGTTGTGTTTAGGTGGCATTTTGAATTTGGCGGCTGATTATTTTGAGCGTTGCTCTTCTTTGTTATAACATTGTGAACCTGTGCGGGTCCGTCGGCCTTTTTCGAAATTGTGAAAATCGTAAAGTAGTGACAATAGATTTTAGTGACTTGACTTAAATTGACACTGCAGATAGTTGTAGATGTATAACAATTTCAGAAAATATTATTAAAAAATGTGTTGTTAATGAAATGTCAAAATTGTGTGAGAATGTTGGTGACGAACTGTGGGTGGTTGTTGTTGTTGTGGGTGGTTGGTGCTTAGATGGAAGAGGACGAAGAGAGTTCGGACCGACAGACCTCAGTGCCAGTCAACTCGAGCGAGAACGGAAAAGAGTGTGGGCCCGGGATGGGCGACGAAGATGCTCATGAGAACTTGGTCCGCCGTCCTTCGCGGTCAACGACGTCCGTCCCACCGGAACCTTTCATGATAATGAGAAGCAAAGCGCTGAATCGTCGAGTGACTTTGAATGTTGGTGGTGTGAAGCACGAAGTGCTGTGGAAGACTCTGGACCGTCTGCCGCACACCCGCCTCGGTCAGATGCGGGAGTGCAATACGCACGAGGCGATTCTGGAAATGTGCGATGACTACTCCCTCGTTGACAACGAATATTTTTTCGATCGACATCCCAAGTCGTTCAGCTCAATTCTTAACTTTTACCGGACGGGCAAATTGCATCTCGTCGATGAAATGTGTGTACTGGCTTTTTCCGAGGATCTCGAGTATTGGGGCATCGATGAGCTTTACCTGGAAAGTTGCTGTCAACACAAGTACCATCAAAGGAAGGAACACGTTTACGAAGAGATGAGGAAAGAGGCTGAGAGTCTCAGGCAGAGAGACGAAGAAGATTTCGGGGACGGATGGAGCGCCAAGTATAAGAAGTACGTTTGGGATTTGCTCGAGAAGCCCACCAGTTCTTGCCCAGCCAGGGTCAGTCTATTAAATAACTTTCTTTCTATCTTTAATATTCTTACTAACTATACATTTCCAAAATACATTATTTTTTTCAATTTTTCATTCAATTTATACTAATAAACTTAAATATGTACTCTCACATCCTATTTAATTCAAAACAAAATCCTCCTTCACTTACACAAATATATAAATACAATCTTTTTTACTTACAAAATTGAAAAGAAAAAAAAACAGACAATTTTCCGAGCACCGAGAGTATGGCCATGCAAAATGGAAATCAGTGTATGGAGCTCGCATACTATCAAAAAGAGCTAAAATGTATTAATTCATGAGATTAATAATAATGACAGACTGTTATGTAGCAAACTGGGAAACTTTCTCTGTATTTTCTCCAGTCGCCTTTAACTGATTCCGATTCCGAGGCTGCGGTGAGAGCAACACATAATCACAAATAATAAATGATGATTATGATACTATGACTGAAGTAATCTTGAACTATTCGCTTCTTAAACGTAATTAGCTAATCCAATATTCATTCTGGTGTGACTACGACTTACGAGTATTACTATCTCTGAGTGTAAATGTACGTAACTACTGACCTGACTGAGAGCGTTTTCTAATTTGTGAATCTGTGTATACAACTATAGATATGCGTGTGTGTGCGTGACTGTATTTCTGTCGAGTGCGAGGTATTTGTGTCATCTCCGTTGTGTTTGTGTGCGTGTTTTTCTGTTAAATTACAGCGTAACTAAAATACTTCCTGTTGTTGTACACCTCTCTCTTTCTCTCATTTACTAACTATTATTTACGTAGTATATTTCTATTTACTTTAACTTATTACATCCTCACAATTATTTCTTAGGTATTAATTCTTTTCTTAAGGGTCTTGGCTCTGTATTCTAGACAATTTATTATCAATCTGATTACAGTTTAAAGCCAGTAGTATAGTAGTATATATAAAATCTAATTGACATTGATTTGCACTCTATTTTGACTATTTAGATTCCACTTGTAATGTAATGATAGAATTAGCCATAACTTCCATTTCATTATTAGATTATAAATTATTAACATAAATTGACATTAGGTCTGACTTATAGTTTGCAATAGTGACAGTAAGTACCAGTAACGTAATTAACAATTAAATTAACAATTAATTTTGTGTATATTGTAATCTAATTAATCGCTTTTTGACAAGTTGAAGGTCTCCTCGGCATCAGAGTGTTCTTCTATGCTGTGTCTTCCCCTAATTCTTCAATTGATAATGATGGGAAAGGGCTTGTGCAACGATACCGCCTTACTTATATACTAATCAATAATAATTAGTCTTTCAAGCTTCCCTTTACCTACCTGCCGCTCATTATCACTGAACTGTGACGAGTTCCCTCCCTCCTCCGCAACCTTTAAAATCCCCCTCCTCTTGTCATCTCGTCTCCTTATTCTGAATGTCACTTGGTGTCTTGACCGGCAGGAAGTCCATGGGAAACAATTCTCTCTCTCTCTCTCTGCCTCTCTCTCTCTCTTTATCTCTCACTATAACTTCCCCTTCTTTCCCTAACTTTCACTTTTGCTTTCACTCCTCTTTCACATTTCACATCAAATTACTGAAATCTCTTCTTTCGCTATCTTTCATCTGACAGGAGTCTTTTAACTTGGCTTTCGTTCTTGTATGCCTATTATCTATTCTATAGTACTAAATACCAGTACTATTTATTGTCTTTTACTAATAGTATGGCTTGTGCATGTCTCTTCTACATAATTATTAACACGGCTTCCTTATTATTAGTGTACATTTATGTTTGGCACAAACGAAATGGTAATTAGCGCTAATTGCTTGAAAATGGCTTTTGGCTTCTACTCGGACCATTTGGCTTTGCGTTGTAATTTTTCACTGTCATTTTTTAACTAGTATAATATACTACTCTATAGCATACATACAGCTTTAACAATTTTAGCTTTAATTTTTCTAATTTTCCTGGACAAATGAATGGTGTAGTACGTAAGTGATTGACCTAATATACGATAAATTTTATGATTGTGTTTATTTGTGAGTGAGCTGGTGGTGATATATTATTGGTGTGCTTGATTGAAACTGAAGACAATAGAGTTGATTGCATTGTGTTTGTTTGTTTGTTTGTCTGCCGAGTCATAATATCATGTGAAGCAAATGCAAAAGCAAAGCAAAACCACACTAATATATGTATAAGGCAAGCAAGCGAAAGCAGTTTTCACTGGAAGAAAGCTGAACTAATTATTAATGACGAATAATGTTAAGCGAATTGCATGTAAATGTGTTGCTCTTGTGTGTGCCATGCCATGGCGTTGCTCCGCCATATAAGCCAAGCCAGCGAGGCCAATAACTAATTGAATACTAATCTGAATAACACGCTAAAATGGCTCTCTATCTATCTCTATCTATCTGTCTAATCTCTGTCTCTGTGTGTTCAATGTTGATTTGTGGGTCGGTGTTGCTAATTGGCTATCAGCTATTAAACTGTGTGCTGAATGGAAATGTCCATGTCATTGTCAATGTCTGTCTGTCCTGTCATTAAGATAGCTTAAAGTTTTAAGAAATGGAAAGTCTCTCTGAGAGAGACGACACTTACACGTATACACTTTTTTCGACACTTGACACACGTACACCATACACGAGTACAATTCCTGATAAAACCTTTGCCCTATATGTTTCCTGATACTCCTGGTGCCTTGTACATGTACCCATATTTATTATTAAATACTATTATGATTATATCTAATAATAATAATATACTACTTAATCTGATCAAGTCAATATATAAAATGATATAAAAGTATATTTACAATATCATCTATACCTATAAAGTATTACCTACCCATCATCCTCGAGTCGAGAATATTATATTTTGCTGACAAAAGTCATAATATTGATGGAGTACACACGTATGATGATTTTAAGTATATACGTGATCTGCTGAATATACTTCGTATACCCGATTATTAGAAATAATAATATATAATTGATGATGAAGATGTGTGTGGAAATGTGAAAAGTTATATTTATAAAGCAAGTCATTGATGAAATATTGGAAAATGTTGTTGTTGGTGGTTGTTGGTTCAGCGTTGTGGCTTTGGAATGTCAGTTCTTATTGTTATGTCTATTAGGTGGTGGCAGTGATTTCGATACTTTTCATAGTTATGTCGACAATCGCATTGACTCTGAACACAATGCCCGAACTACAAGAGTTAGAGTGCGCGAGTGTGAATGAGTCGATGTGCGACCCGGACGCGAAGGGCTTTCTGCTGGACAAAGGTCAGGAAAAATTGGAAGGTGCGAACCGGACTAGCCCGCACGATGACATGATTCTGGTGGAGAACCATTACCTGGCGATGGTAGAGGAAGTGTGCATCACCTGGTTCACTTTGGAGTACGTGTTGAGACTGGCCGCCTCTCCCGACAAGTGCAAATTCCTCCAAGGCGGTTTGAATAACATTGATTTATTAGCAATATTACCGTATTTCATCTCGCTCTTTCTCCTCGAGTCAAAGAAGGCGACGGGAGGGGCCGACCAGTTCGCCGACGTCAGAAGAATAGTTCAGGTCTTTCGCATCATGAGAATCTTGAGAATCTTCAAGTTGGCTCGTCACTCGACGGGTCTTCAGAGTCTCGGCTTCACCCTCCGCAATTCGTACAAAGAGTTAGGACTGCTCATGTTGTTCCTTGCCATGGGTGTCCTCATTTTCTCGTCTTTGGCGTACTTTGCGGAGCGGGAGGAGAACCCGGCATTCGAGTCCATTCCGACGACGTTTTGGTGGGCCGTCATCACAATGACAACAGTGGGGTATGGGGACATGTACCCGACGACGAGTATAGGCAAGTTGATTGGCAGTGTTTGTTGTGTCTGTGGGGTGCTCGTCATTGCCCTCCCCATTCCCATCATTGTCAATAATTTCGCCGAGTTCTACAAGAATCAGATGCGGCGGGAGAAGGCGCTCAAACGAAGGGAGGCTCTCGAGAGGGCCAAGCGAGAGGGCTCCATTGTCTCTTTTCGTCACGTTAATCTGAGGGATGCTTTCGCTAAATCCATGGACCTTATTGACGTCATCGTCGATACGGGTAAATTTACTTTCTCCACTTTCACAAATTAATCATTCATCTATTATTTTGCTCATAATAACTATTATCTTCTAAAATCCATTCTACTACATTCTTTATACATATTATAAAGATCCATCTATCTATATAATAATTTATGTGTATACTCCTACTATAATATACATATAGAATGTTTATATTATAATATATTATTTTATGATACCTAACTAAATATTATTATATTATGGATGTATTATATACTACAATGCAGATAGTATCTACTAGTAAGAAGTATAATATATTTTTTATGATAATAATAATCAGAAAAATCAAAAAAAAAGTTTACTATCTGTACCACCTCTATATAATACTTTATATGCTTTCATCATAATGTATAGTATTATCTATATCTATATAGGAGTTTGGCGGAGGGAGACTGACATAAATAGTATTAATAGCTTTTGTCGTATACTGGTGCATTGACACACTTACTTATCTTATTAAGAAGAGGAGTTAGAGAGAGAAAGTTGAAAGAGAGAGGAAGTAGTATAATATTTTTGAATAGAGAGATAGGGATCTGCAACAATGGGGTGGTGGTGGTGATGTTGTTGTGTATTGTATTGTTGTGTGGAGAGAGTGAGGGAGTTGAATGAAATAGGTCATAATACGGGAGGAAGGAAAATGGCGAGCGAGCGAAAGTTTCCTTCGTGTCTGTCCGCTACTTACTTACATTACATTACTACTACATATAATATACCCAGGCAGGACTACTGGTGGCAAGAGCACGATGCTGCTAGAATACTTACCCAGGCAGCAAGAGTACGATAGAACGGCTTGTAACATGTTTTACATAGAAGCGCATGAGACTCTGTTCTGGTTCTGTCTGTCTGGTGTGGCTTGGCTGGCTGTGAACTAACTAACTGGTGAAGGAAGGGAAGGCAAGGGAAGGGAAAGCACGGGCACGAGAATGGGACACAATGGAACTCAGTGCGGTACGGACGAGTATAAATGTATCTAGCGGACTACTACCTACTATGTGCTATATTATAAGCCTTTAGCCAACAACATAGAGAATTCATCGATCTGCCCTTACGCAACTTCCACAAAACTTTCACTTGCTTTCCTTTCACTTTTTCCCCGTTTAAGTCTGATTCTTTCACTTGGCTCTATTGTGTGCAGTGCGTGTGACTCCAAGGCACCATTGTCTCTCACACGCACTTTTCCTCACTCGTCGCCTATCCTTTTTCTCTGTATGTTATCTGGTACGTCGGTCGGACCCGGACGTCGACTACTACAGTCTGTCTAGTATCTTACCTCCAATTTTCCCGCATTATAGATTCTCTTCATAGTTGTTTTAAGCAGTTGCTCTCGCTCATTGTTCTTCCTAGTATCGCCAAATATTACATTACTTATAGTTGGAAATGTCATTTTCTTGCACTATTAGAGACTTTTAGGTGGAATATGATAATATAGAACATTAGTTATTAATTAGGATCCTATTATACTTAACATTTATTGAATTATTGTATAGTATGGGTAGTACTAAAAGGGTATATTTTTATTGATAGTAAGTAAATATCAAGAAGTAGTTGCTTTTTATGTAGTTATTTGCAATTTTGCATTTTATTGTGTGGATTTTGAATGACGTTTGGGCGTTTTAATGAAAAGTATGGTGTTTGGTGCAGGCCACAACTTATCCCAAGCGGACGCAAATAGCCAGGATGGTGAAGGTCGTGACAAGCCAACGACAACCGGAACGGGTTGTTACAAAAATTACGACCATGCAATATTTGCCCGGCACAAGAGAAAGAACTCTTCAAAGGGTAGTGGTGGTGTTGGTGGTGGGGGTAGCACTGGAGGAGGGTCCTCTCAACTTCTGGACGTTTCCTACGAGCCAGAATTCCAAAATCTGGACAGAACTTCGCCAGGACCATCAAACGCCGTTTTAGAGTCGGTGAGTTATACATTAACAATACTCGTGTAAAGAGATTTCAAGGGTTCAGTGTATATTTACTACGCAGTCCTCATCTTCTTCATTCTACTGCGACTTTGGCATCCTGAAAAAATCCAACTCTCTTTTACAGCCCGTCGATGAACAGGTTTTACTTGGCGTATAATACTTTCCTTGCGCTTACTTGCAGAGTAATATTGTTATTGACTTTAGAAAGTCGATTTAGGTAGATTTGGTTAGTTTAGTTGACATGACTTGACTCAATGTCAATACCCCCTTAATTGTTTTCTCTCGAATGTTCTTTTAGTATACGTACGGTAGTACTTGTCAGTTTTAGTGACTTGCATATTTAGAGGAATGTATTTTGTATTGTATACCGTAGGAAAAAGAAAAAGATCGGAAAAAGGGAGAAATGACAGATGCCGATTGTTGCTATTGCACTAATAAGGTATTTATTTCTCATAGACAATTTTTATTTTCTTACTATTGTTCTCTCTCTGTTCCCTTTCGAATCCTCTATTCAAATTGTTCTTTTCCTTGAGAATGTTCATTCGATTGTTTGTTTGTGTCGTGTTGTCGTGTGCATGAAATGAATGGCTTGGAATCTGCGAAGCACGTTTGCGAATGATTTTTGTCTTTATTATTATTATATATAATTATGTATTCAGTAACAGATCTTGAAAATCAAATTGAAACGTACGGTCTCTAATTCCTGTGTGTCACATCACAGAAGACTGTAAAATCAATCATCTTTACAAGCAGGTATTTAACTGCCAACCACCGGGGAACTTCTTTTCTTTCGAAATCTTTTTTTGTTCTACTTTTCTTAATTTCCTTTTCTTGTTTTTTCATTTTCTGATTTCCTTTCCGGATTTACAATAACACAAAGTCATGAGAGTCAATGAGTGTGTGGTTCCTTGTTTTGCACGATTGAACATCTCTTAAGTCTCTCCCCTTATTATATCAGTGTGAGTTTCTATAATCATAATAATCATAAGTCTAATTACTATACTTATATTATATACTACTTATACCTATTCGTTTTGATAATACTTATACTTACTACATCATACTTAACGTTTAGGAAGGAGTGCAGCGAAGCGATTCACCGAGTTAGACATGGCAATTGCTATTCAATATAGATTCATTTGCACGCTTTCCGTGTGTATATTTCTCATGGACAGTCGATACTTTCTCATTCATCCACTATTACTACTACTACTACTACTCTACTACTTCTTTTCAACTTTTTTTGCTTTGTTATTATTATACTTACTACTACTATATATACCTATTATCTATCTCTATCTACTTATAATATCAATATACCAAGAAATACCAATTCAGGACTCGAAAAATAAATGAATTTCTTATCCAACCAATTCCAGAGCTTACTCTCTATGAATATAATTTTTCCGAATTTTGAATTCTCCAATCTACTGGAGATTTGCTCCTTTGACCAACCAAACCAACCAACCTGCCCCCACAAAGGCTTTAAAATTTCAAAAAATTGGGGATAATTTTAAAAATTGGATGATATACTGGACGTTAGGAAACGGAGAGACTGGACGAGTCAAAATATCGTGCATTGCAAGGATCCGCAACAAAGTTGAGTTCAGCGACGTCGACGAGATCAGCACCGAACTTACCCGGATCGACCGTAGTCGAGAACATTCCCATGACATTCTACAACATTCGAGATGGTGACGATAATTCCACCAAATGATGACTATCACCCGTATCATTTTCCTTTCACTCTGCACCCAGCAGGTGAGGATAGACAACATTCAACATACCTACCTACACACAAATTATACCTTTCTTTCAATACCTTTTTCTACCAATATCAACAACCTTAACTTTCTCTTCTTCTTCACTTTTATTTCAGTTATACTCCTTCTTAAACAACTTTCTCTTCTCTCCCTTTCTCTGATTTCTCTGTCTCTCTATCTCTGTTCTTTTTTGAATTCGTTTTTCTCCACCTTTGACCTCACATGCATTCATTCAAACACTCTAATATGCAATTGATAACGACACACTCTCTCACACGACACGATGATGCACAGCTCACAGTTGAATACACAAATATTTATTTACTATACTTTCCTTTTCGATTACTTTCTTATTATTATTAAATGTCTATTTAAATTGGTTGAGTTCTGAATTTGTTTGTTGAAACACTTTGGATTTTGTCTCACGCAGCCGAGCAGTTAAATTTTGAAAGGCCCCGTATCACGTGGTCTGGTCACAATTAGCTGGTGGTACAATATCTTTTTGTCAGCTTGATTATTTATTCGTGACTCTGGCAAGCAAGCAATACTAGCACTCTATTGGACTTATAAGTATATTTGGTTGTAGAGCTAGAAAATTTATTCCTAGTTTTCTTAGTTTTGAAGTAGCACCCGCCTGTCGCTTTGTGCTTATTGAAATGATGACTTTGGCACACACAGGATTACCGAGAGTACACAGACCCTGAGAGCCTGATGCCCCATGGAGTGAGTGAGTTCCGAAACAATTGCTGTGGCAGTACCAATTGTCATCAAGTCCCTTTGGAAATGAAAGTGCTCCGTAATAATAATAATCAGCAGCAGCCGATGCCGATGGAGATGGGGAGTGTTGACAGTTCGGACACGTACGTCAGTTGTCAGACACATCCGTTCATGTCTCAGGAGGAACTCGAATCGAATGTTTATGTGAATCCTCTGGATGGAAATGATGGTGACCGGCCTACTACGTCCAATACTTTCGGTCACCAGTGTCAGCAGCCATCTTGTCAGCATCAGCAGCCACCCAGTCCATGGGGCAGTCCAAGACGCAAACCCGCACTTCGCACGGCTGTCAGGAGTTCTTCCGGAGAGGGCGATGCCATTCGGGACTCACCCGCCAGGAATCGCAGAGCCAGATTTCAACAAGTTCGTCCGCTAATTTAAATCTTACCCAAAACACTTTCCATATATTGAGTGGTTAAAATTGTAGTATTTTGAATTATAGAGCTCTAGTAGATCTCGAAATTCTAAAAATGAAGACTGTCCAAAGAGAACTGGAGGGTCGCACGATTCCCTTACCAAAATTAACTCATCCAATATGGCGGAGGATAAAAAGAGTCGGCGACCATCTTTTCTACCCACTAAAGGCATTGCCTCTGCCACAAAGCTCTTGAATCAACATTTCTTTGGTAAGACTTTCTTGATTTGTCACTCTACACTCTACAGATGTTCCTATTAATAAATAATATTTCAATGCTACTTGCTTCGTAAGTATGGTTGGCACAAAGAGATATTATTCTAATATTTATTGTGTCAAGATTAATATTTATTGCTGCGACTAATTACCCGTTTTATGAATATGAGCCTTGTGCATGTCACATTATGATGTAGACGCACATGGCAAACACACTTCAACTTCAAACACGTAAAGTACTAGTGGGCACATGTATGAAATGTGCGTTCGCACATATAGTTCTTGACAAATGCTAGGATGATACATGATCTACATATTTTTGATATTTTTACAGGAAGCAAATCGTCGTTGGAAAGAGTGACAAGCCCATGTGACCGTCGAAATAAGCCAATCCTGAAGAAAGGTGATTTACGCTTCGACCCAGAAACGGAGAGATTAATTGACACGGATGGAGGGAGTGTGGGTGATCGTTCCAGTCGGAGTGGCAGTCTGTCCTCATCGGTCGTTGCAAATAAGCCCAAAAGCAAAACAACAGCCGCCACCACCAAAGCGCCCATCAAATTCATCGGAGTGGATGAGTACGATGAGAAAAAACATTCTCGATTGCCAAAGTCTCCGATGCCAAGAGGTACACTCCAAAGTGATAATAATAATATTCTATTCAATACAATTTGGAGTGGGAGCGATGCGGTGGGCTCGGCGGTTGCTGCAGTCAATACATTTAGTGTGTCATGCCAGCAAGTGAGCGAGCCAACGAACGGATTTGGAGTGCACCCGAAGGAAGGAATGGACTGAGGAGCGACGGACCGAACTCACCGTAGCGTACCCGCTCCTCTATTGCCTCCGTGCAGTAGAGTAGTGGATTTGTATTGAGTATGATAGTCCTCTCTCTCTCACTCACCATCACCACACTTACTATAATATATAGTTTTCTCATTCTATTTAGTGTGTACCGTAGTCTATGTAGTATGTGTGTGGAGTATATTTTGTGCACCAATAGAGTAGTATATATTTTATGGGAGCATTTATTGTGTCAAATAATGCGTCTTGGCACGTAGACGCAACGGAATCAAAGTGATTTGACTATTTGAGCGTTGGACTATTTGACCCTGCTTGAAACGTGTCCAATAATATATTTTTAATCTCACACAGGCTTCAGTTTCTTCTTTACCTACTTGTTCTTGGTTGTTTGTGTTGTTTGTGTGTGTACCAGTTCGAGTTCCTTTCTCCTGCCCTGCCCCTGTCTTGCCAGACCCGTTGGTTGCCTTACTTGCCACTCTTCTTCTCCATCCACCGCTGTCGTCTCACATTTTCAATTACTCTGAATTTATTTGTCTCTGTGTATCCTTGATGTTTAATGAATTGCCTTTTCAGAAACAACTTTGAGCAGCACGTAAGTAGAGTTGTTCTTTCTTCACGGTCTGTGTACTCCCAGGGTGTCATCAGATTCGTCTCTAAATAAATCCTTTTAATCTATGTAGCTGTTCTTAATGTTTGGAATGTATATTATCTCCATATCAAACTACTCTGTCTGTCTGTTCTGTACTGTCTCTCTGTACTGTCTGTCATGTCATGTGTATTTGTACTCGTTCCTTTATTGTCTTTCTGTTCTTGAGCTATAGCTTAATTTTATTAGCTAACAGCTAACCAACTAAACTGTCTATAATATTATGTTATAGTACTACATTATCGTCAACATATACTATATACTTGTTATTATGATCTTTGTTTTATGTGTGTTCTGGATATCTATTATTATTGTGTATCTTCTTTGTGTATAACAATTTCTTAGTAGGTACCTATACTAACTAACTAACTAACTAAAACTACTTGGTTCACTTTTTTAAACATTACATTACATTAGAGTACTACATAACGTCCACGTACATAATATTGAATTGAGTAGTTTAGTAGTAGTAGTAGTCGAACTAGAATACTGAAAAAGTGTTACTTACTTCTAGAGTACGTACGTATATTATAACAGATATATAATATTAACTATATACATGATTTTATGTACGTGGTTTGTGTTCCTTCCGCTGTAGTATGTTATGTATGTCTTATATGTATTTGTAATGTTAGCCTGTGTAGCCTCTTTTGTCTGTCTTGATTGTGTCGTGTCTTTGAGTCATTTATATCCTAGTTATTATAATAGAGTTAGTGTTACTCGTAATTTAGTTAGCGATGCAGCTAATTATAATTTATAAATGGGTTTATTAGCGTTAGAATGCGACAGAACGTGAAAAGAGCTCGTCGTCATTAACTTTTAACTATGATTTAATTAGACAGAAACAAATGGGCCTTATATACTATGATAGCTAAGTAAAGTATTTGTTTACGTGGTGAATGTATATAAAATATGTCCATTATCTAACTAAAATGAGCCGGAATGATTTTGGACAGATGTGATAGGTGACCTCCTCCAATTGGGTCCCCACCACAACAACACTCAGCAAGAATCGAGCGACTCTTCCACGATATCTCCCGGAGCGGGTAGTGCATCGACAGTGGTGAGCAGACCACGCCTTCCACCCCCACTCACACCCACTCCATCTTCGACGACGTCCAAGACGACTTTTGATGACCTGCTCTTTGTGGACTGTTCCCCGAACGATGACCACCACCATCACCATCATCATCATCACTACCATCCGCACCAACAACATCCTCATCAACTAGTACATCCCCAACATCAACAACATCACTATCACGGGCCACAAGGACAGCAGACGACGCAAGGACACCACGGCGGAATGAGCGGCGGTGGCGGCGCCTACGGACAACAACAACCACACCACTACCACCACCGCAACAAACAACAGCCCCACCATCAACAACAACAACAACAGCAGCAGAACTTTTCCAGGAACAACAGCAACGATTCGAACACCTCCTCCAACAACACTCATCATCAACTTGCATCATCATCATGAGAAAATTAAGACAAAAGCGCTTCCTCTCATCCGCATCGCATAATCTTCTTTCATTTTTTGCTCAATAACTACATACAAGCTATAACATTACATAAATACAACTACATGACTACATACCAGATTATCAGATCCGACGAATAACAATCCTCTTGCCATTTCTTCAATTAGTTCCGTACGGTCATTATAACTACAACTCTCGGACTTTAATATTTCCGAATCATTCCTGCCTTGCTTATAGCTATCCTTTTCATCATCATCCATCCTTAAGAGAGTTCTTAGAGACGTCCTACTTATGTATTGACTAACTACTAACTACAACCGTATTCTATGTAACTGTAAAACTCGTAATAATTATAATTATGTAAAAACACCAAAAACCAACTATGCCCACCCAAACGGAAACCTTCTAAGTATAACCCTACATACTATACTGCCCTAATCTCTATATACTGAATACCAATTCCAACCCAACAAATATTTCCAATCAAAATTCCATAAACCATTTCAATCATCGAATGCTTCACTATATGTACTTACTATTAATCTATTATTCGTAAAAATCATTTTGTACAATGATGAATGCTCAAGAGATAGAAATATTCTTTCTGTTCGTCCTACGCCCTGTAATTTTAAAGATAAGACACCCTCAATAACAACTGATGACATCCCTCAAAACTAACTAATCTACTACATTAAAACTACCCGTACCGTACCATATTATATACAATATAACAATATACATAAAAACCATACCAAGTATAACATGTAACCCGTATTAAAATAATAACCCAATAATACCAACCAACCAAACCAACCAACCAACTAGTCCCACTCCATATATACCTAATACATAACTACATCTACATAAAAATACTACATACAATACAAACAAACTAAACTACTACCTAAATACTAAAACGTAAACCGTAAACCTACTAAAAAACTAAACCACACCATGCCATGCCATACCATACCATAATAAACCATACCATACCAAATAAATAAACCAAACTAATACGATATTAAAAAACCATACCATAATACGATATACTACTACTACCTACAAAGGTTGCCACAATATTAACTTTAAAAATCTTGTGCTGGCTATCAATATAAAGGGCTGTGCAGTATAGAGTGTGATAATCACGACCCGGTGTGTGGAATCGTACCTTACCTTTAAGGATTAAAAAGTGAGAGGTTGTGATACAAAAATTGTCATCGGAAATATCTGCTGTGCAGCATTCACCGAATGCCAATACTATTAAAATCAGCTCGCCATACGTAAACATACCTAACTAAACTAACTACATAAAACTAAACTACTAAACTAAAACTACTTCATAAGCAATCGTACATAAAGCAATCAAATCACACAATCCCCTGTAACTAAACTAAACTACTCATAAGTCATTAATAACATACAAGTAACTTTTTTTCAATGTGATTTCATCCTACAACAGTGACTACAACTGATTGATGACAGACAACGTACCAGAATAATTATTATTGTATCACTAACTAACTACTAAACTAACTAACTAATTATATGAATAATTAATATAATCAATTAATGACTACTTGAAATATTACAAACCATAAATAAATCCGTTCTGCGACACGAATGAACCTGAATTTTTTCTGCTAACTTTTGTATGTCATTCATTAATGATGATTACGCTTTATTTACTAATTAGTCACGTACAATCACACAATATCTTTGAATGGAGTACATGAGTCTAATAAATACACCTTCAAAAATTTATTCTTCTTTCCTTTTCAGTTTATTCGTCCTTCTTTTCTAGAATACGAATACTTGCTTCATAATATTATGTAATATATTATTAATATATACGCGCAGTTGCAGTTGATTCGTATCGTACACATTTATAATATAAGTTAGTAGTATAATATATATTGTTGTATGTACCTAGTCGACTTAGGTAATTCTTAACTTTTACTTACAGTTAGCTAACAGTAATAATTATTACATTGCAATTACAAGATTACAACTCATCATTTCAAGTGTGTTTGTTAGGTAGTTATGTTATAACAAGTAAGTAGGATAGGTTAAGGTGTAGCAAGTCTATATATTTTAAAGTATTTTTAGAACCAGCTTAAAGTTACGTATTTAACTTAATACATAAATGGGTAACTATAAGTGTCTCCCTACTCACTTTTATTATTACATTTTACGCTGTAGTCACTAATTAAATGACTAGGGACTCTCTTGTATTGTTAGTACGACGCAACAATTATTACTTTGTTAAAGGGATGCGCATCTACCTTTCGTATTTATTATACAGAGATAAAGAGAGGCTCTGGAGAATATCATGATGATCTTTCGCATTGCTTTGCATTTGAAGTTTCTCTAAAGCTCTCACTTAAATTAAATCTTTACTTTACATTGCACAAACAAACAACAAAAACAAAATCATTTGTAATAATAATAACAAGAGCAAAAGAAAGATAGCGGGTTGATAAAGGAAGGCACAATTATGATGATGCGATCAAGGGGACTAAAATTTATTAATATCACAGATAAGGGATACTGCGATTCAAAAAGACAATCTAATCTATACAAGCAATTAGACGAAAACAAGTACTAAATTAGTAGGTGAAGTGCAGATACGGAATGACATTCAAGATGGTCGTCTTGAATTAAACACCATCACGGTGAGAGATGATTGGAGACGGATCTGTTACACGGAGTCGTCTGAAATATTAATTGTCGTGATTATGTTAATTTCATCTACTAATTCACATTTGTATTTTGTTTCTATTTTATATTTGGTTTACTATAAGAATGCTCAACTGAATGTGGATATTGAATGTTATGTCAAGTCAAATATTTTTTTGTTTGTACACAAAAGACTCAACTCCACGTACGCAGTTTATACGCAGTAATAACATTAAAAGCATAAAAAACTCACCGTGGTACCACCACTTTGTTTTCTTGGGATTTTTGCTACAAGTTTTGACGTAAAATGCATTGTCAGGTGGACGTTTCTGTAAATAAAAAAAATGATCATCATTTCCATTTGATATGGATATATACGACTCACTCACTACTTATTATACAGTTGGTTTTTGCTGCTGTTTGCCGCATCGTGTATTATTGATTAGATTACAGAACCAAGCGAACGTACCTTTTCTTTGCAACTACTGAGCATAGAAATGATAGAAAGGCATACAGCTTGAACGGACAATGCCGGCGACCAGTCATCAGTCAGGATTGACAGGCAAATATGTCCATTACTGTAAACATGCGGGTGCACAGGAATGTTTTCACCCGCGAAAGTCACCTAAAATCATACAAAAAATCTACTGAAATATCATTTTTCATGTATTATTTATAAAGATGTTTAGTGAAGCGACATACTTCTGGTGAATCAAAAGGATATTTAGGTCCGAATTTAAACTGCAGAAGAAAATTTTCTCCTTCGTACAAGGTTCCTTGAGCTCCAGTTAGTTTGACGTTCCACAGATTGAGCTCATTGCCCATTGTTTCTGTGTCGACACTCATGCCAACTGGAGGTTCGTTTATCATCGACATTAGTTCCTTCTGAAGTCGTCTCTAAAATATCAAGAGATGTTATATTTTATTTCTCCGTTTCACTTGTTTCTATTCGCATAATATTGAATTCATTAAATTGTTAAGTACCTCAGAAGGTGTTTGAGCAGCTTTGATAGACATATTAATTCAGTACAAAAGCAACAGATCTTGCCAGAGTAAGTCAAATTATGTGTTTATCTGTAAATATTAATGAAATATGATCAAATCACGTTTACTCTGCTACACTTACATAAAAGTATCTTTTACTATACTGCACAGCAAATAAATACGTACCTATGGATGAGATCACGTGAGAATTTTATTCCTACCAGTAGTCAGGTCAAAGAATAGAAAAGTGAGATGACATCGACATCATGCCTGATGGACACATTTGGTTATCTGGAGAATAATGAAGAAACATCAACAAAATTACTAAAGTAGTCACAGTTACATTGAATAAACAGGTTACGTTGGCTTATGGTTGTATTAGCCGATAGCATACCATGTGAATATTTTATAGGGTTTTTATTTTTTATTACGTCATTAGCTTTCACCCGTTTGAACTTTCACTGAAGTGAAAAATATTTTCTCCACTCTAATACAAAGGTCCAAATCACTCTATACTACATTAAATCAAATTTTTTTTGAATGAGTAAAGGGGTCCCTCATATGATGTAATCCACTCACCACAATACACTCTACATTGAACTTTGAACAATGTCACTTTCTCCATAAACCATTCTAGGTGTAAATAAAAATAAAACACTGAAAACGAAAATTATAGCTGTAGTACTTACACTTACGTCATTAGTTCAGTCGAACAATCAGCAAAGAAACGAAATTATATGGCTGTGGTGAAGGAAGTGACGAATTGGTGATTGAATTCGACCAAGAGAAATAAGACGTCCCCAACAGAGTCCCTAATTACTATATATTTTAAGAATATAGTGTATATAGTATGTTTACTGTTTTCTATTGTGAACTAACTATGATTGTATATATTGTGACGTTGTTCCAGTAAGCCAATAATTGGATCAGAGGTATTTATTAATTTATTTCCTATTCCCGAGTCTCAATATCAACTTAGGACCTATACAGGCCCTACAATGTACAATACACGTAAAATCATTAACAAAGACTACCAATAAACCATAAACTAATGACTAATAGAGAACTTCGTTACATACAATACATAATACATGCAAGATGTGTAGTTGGTACATAAACTGGTTTATTTTTTCCATACACCAGCAGACACTATAATATAATAATCCTGAATCTAATCTACACTAGTAGCAAGATCACGGTATATTATTAGTCTTTCTTCTGATATCACGCTGTATAAATTCAATATTATGTTCAATCAAACAATAATGGAAAACTTTTTAGTTATGCTAATAATATATAATTTATTTTGGAAATTTTTTACTTGGTTCAAATGATATCCCAACCAGGCTACAGAGATAGTATTTTTTACAATGAGACAACAAAATAATGCTGCGAGTGTGAGACTTTACACTTACGACGGCTGAAAAAAGTTAACTTTCAATGTCACGTTGTCTTTAGCTGCTTGTTACTTTACATACAAAATCTTTTAGCGTAATCTTATTAATGAACTTTAGGAACACTTTATACTGACGGTTCGATTTTAAAGATATAAATTACCTGTTTCAACTTAATACTATTATTCTTCTTACAAAATTAGAGTCCTTTTTCTGTTTTATTTAGCTCTCCCTAATGTTATTGTTAGCAAGCGATAAATAAAGTTTTGTTCCCCGAATTCAAACTCTCCCTCCAACATGACTCTTTTACAGTCACTGATATTGATTCTCTATAACGATTTCCGCCGTTCAATTCCAGTACACAATCCAAGTCCAAAGAACTTCGGACTTCGGTCGGACAATCATCAGCTTTCACTCCGATTCTCCATTGCTACTAGTTTTAATAATAATGTAGCATAAATTCTTCTCCAGTGCCTTGTAATTTCATTTATCGGTTTGCAGTTTTACAGGGACAAAAACTCAGTCCATTACATAATAATATAGAGTTTGTATTGTAAGATATGCTAAGATATTGTGAATGTGAAGAAGGTCGCAGGAAAATTTGACATGAATACAAGTATGCGTCATAGTAGCGATGGTCATAAGTCATTCATAATCCTAAGATTTGTCGATTTTTTGATTCGTTTTCCAAAGCTCATTAATTGAAATCAGTTCAAAGGAAACTTTATTTTTATTATTACAAAATAGGAACCGTCGGTTAAAACATTTTACAATTTGAAATAAGTAATAAGTGCACAACGTAACATGAGATATATATCACTAAATAAGCATATACTTTCTTCTTCCCTCTAATAATTCCCTACGTAAGACTATTTTTATGAGTCTATCAGTCGTTGTTTATCTTCGTCTTTATGAGCTGCCTTTTTGTCTCTTTTGTTAGTGTCCATTGAAGTAGGCCCAATTCTGTCATAGCAGGGCTGTAAAACAAATATAATGTAAGTAATCAACTCTATACTGAAAAATACACGATAAATGGAAAAAAGATGGTTTTTGGGCTTAAAAGCTATATTCTGGTTATTACCGTTTCACAAACGTTCATATTACAGCAGTTTTCAATGTCGATCATTTCGCAAACTGATGATGTGGTATGGTCTCTCCGCCGAGATTTTGCTACAACAATCTTCTTATGGATTTTTGGCTTTTTGTTTAATTTTCTGACTCTGAAGCCCAGGAAGATGATGACAATCACAAGAACTACAATCACTAGAAGAAACCCAATACCAAAGCTTAGTGTCACCATAGGCGAGAACAAAGACTCGGCTGGGGTTTTTGAATATTTATCCTGACAAGTTGGTCCCGTAAAGCCAGGTGTGCATCTAAACAGTAAAAAAATCAATTTATTATTTTGGCGAATCTTTTGACGAAAAATCAGAAACAAAGAGATTTAGAAATAATTTTTGTAGCTTACAAGCAAAATATTTTCCTGTTAACCGACAGGCATGATGCGCCGTTTAAGCAAGGGATAGATTCCCAATCGCCACACCACTCCATGACATCAGAATTATTTGCCAAAGGTTCTCTCTTCGGTACTGATAAATCAGTTGTCTTAATTTCAGAGTGGGTTTGGTTGTGCGTCATATTATTATCCAGCACCAGTTGGTCTTCCCCTGTTCCATGCGCATTCACAACCGGATCACATTTTCTTAAAGTATTTGACACAAGACCGTAAGGTTTGACTCCTCGGAATTGTTTCACAACATTAGTTTCCTTTGACTGAATATTCATTTGGAATAAACTTCGACTCATCGTGTCACTCCAGTACAAGGTCGTTCCACAAACAGCCGTTAGAGAAAATGGGTGTTGATTTTCACCTTTTCTCAAAATCTCTCTTTTACTCCAGTCAGCAAGAAGGACTCTCTCAATGGTAAAGTAAACTCCTGGAGGATTATCCGTCCAGTAAAGATGACTTTCGTCAGCGAAAAGGCCTTGTGGTCGGTAAAGGTTTGTCGTGATGACTGCTTTGTTAGATTGGTTTGAGTTATCATACATATTTATTGAGCTAGATTCGGCTGACCAATTTCCCCAGTACAGCACACTACAGTAAACAATGAAAAAAAATCAACAACTTTCCAGGAATTATACTTCTGCAATTTTATCAGAATTTTTTTCTCAACTCACCCAGAGTCAGGATTGACTGCAATGCCATGAATGCTGCTGTCCTTCTGAGAAACAAGGACAACTTTTGGAGATGCTCCAGGGAAGACAGTGGTGTTGAGCTGCATGATATTGTTTTGACCATTGTCACTCCAGTATAAAAAGCCATTGTGGAATACAAGACCGTTAATGACAGAACCGTTTTCTGTTAGGACAATTTTCAAATATTATTTTTAGGAAATATGCGTGGGCTCGTCAAGCGTTAATTATTATTTGACTTACTCTGGTACAGGATGAAGGTAACATTGTCTAGCAAGTTGAACACAGCTATGGAAGTTAAATCATTAGAAGTTTGGCTAAAGAAAATGAGTCCCCGTTCTGGATCGGCTGCCAAAGACACAAGGTACTGCTTCGTACGTCTATTGTTATTATTTTTATAATCTTCAGGTTGCGTTGTGACAGTAAGTGATCCGATTGGCATCTGCATCGTCAAGTCCAATGAGTTGTTTGTGCTTTTAGAAATTAACTTTACCCTATTCCCGTGGGCCACAGCCAGATCTATTTATAAATCACAAAATATCTTTCATAAATACACCATATACACATGCGCTTTTACATAATATGTATGTATTGTTATAGGCAATTTTTTGAGGTATTGCAAATTATAGCATCTTCTACTTTTATGTAATTTCATGTGTAGGGATCATAATATGGACGCATGCTTTATAATAGTAAGAGGGAATTATCATTTTATGCATGGAATTTATATATAACTGTATGGTACTGTACTATACAGGCACATGCTATATGCTAATGTGAATCGTAAAACTTCAACATTAGTGGTATAATATTATTTCCTCCAGTGCGTGTATCTGTTATTTCTCATACTGAATTGAACTGAACAATAATGAATAATACCATTTTCTCAAGTTTCATGTACTATGAGATCACATCACAGCTAAAAATGTATGTGAATTATTTGCATTGCGTCTATTGACTGGAAACTGGAACAAGCAGAGTTAAAATGCCGATCGTGTTGAATGTAATTAATGAAAAGCATTTCTTTAAAGCATTTATCCTCTGAGAAATTCGGATAACCTTACTATACTTATTTTTCAGGATTTTCCCAACATGTCGATCGTTTCCGTATAATTAGCATTCTACAAGACCTACATATCTGTACAGGCTAATTATGGCACTCGTCGCATGTCCATAAATATCTATCGCTATGATTTGACCTTTACTGATGTTTCTGTATCTAATGGATTTCTATGCCTTTTGTCTATATATCTGTCATGTACAATATACAGTGATTACTAATACCACTTAATTATATAAAAGTGATATTGAAAGTCATAAATAAATCGGCTCCACAGTAGTTATAACATTGTTGGTAATACACAGAACTATGTATTGAGTACCCATATTATGCTATTGTCACTATTTGAAAGCCATTTTATACTTAAGTATTGATTATACTCAGTGAAATAGGTTTATTGTGTTAAAGTTTTGTATAAGGTCATATAAATTAGTGTTTACAAATACTCAGATCAACCTACGCGTAATAATAAATGTATGCACATTTAACGATTAATTGTGTTCAGTGCATCTAAATTAATATCGTTTGTGCAAGTTCATAATCATTATCAGTATACTATTATATAACATGTTCTGATTAGCATTATAATGATAGGAAGGTAAATATTTGGTTATTGAAGTTTATTTGCTTTTCATTAGTTTGATAAGCGTGAAATGACGTTATCTGCAAGATAAGAATGTGTGTAAATAAAAGCGATCACAACACAACAATAGATTTATTATGTAAATGAATACTTTTGGACATTTAGTAGGGTATCGTGTTACATAATACAAGGGATATCTCTATGCGGTTATTTTATGTACTATAGCATATACGAAAGTGGTGCTAATAGTGTATAAAGCAATGGGCAAATATTTAGCGCATATTGCAAAAAGTAATGATTTGGTATTTCCATATATTTCATAAAATAGGTTGGGAATAGAAAGGAGATTGTCCGGGAAGAATGTGGAAAATAGGTCCGGATGAATTGGGTGAGACTGTGGAGGTGAAGGGTGAAGAGACTGAGTAGGGAATTGTGTATAGATATTACTGGAGGAGTGAGTGATATAAGTATAGAGTATATTGGATATTGAGTGAGGCAGGAGGCATGGGAAGGAGGACGGCGGATGTGTGTACGTGCGAGGATGAAAGTCGCTCATGGCTGCATTGCATTTCGCATGCTTCTTCCTTCTCAGACCGTTTGCCATTCTTTGCCATTTAGTACTAAACTCATACTTAACTATCTAAACCTCTACTACTACTACTACGTTATCCTTTTTTATATCCCTACTTATCTCAAATACTACTATAAGAAATTAGCAATTTTCCTTATGCATGCAAAAAGCGACTTAAACCAGTCTCGAAACAAAACCTGTAACTTGATTTGTGCCGCAGACAAATTAGACATTATTATTATGTAATGGGATGATGTGATGCAAAGTTATTAAGGTTGCTGCTGGAGTATGGATTTTGGACTGGAGTCAAGAATAAAAAGTGGACACTAGTATATGAATTTTAATTAAAGCAAACAAAGCTGTCATAACCATTTGTCAGAATCATGTCATATCATGTCAATTCTCTGTATGTACATGATGATTGTATAGGTACATGTAGATGGGAATGAAAGGATGATTTATGAATTGCCATTGATTTAATTTGAATATGCCCTTGAGATTAACATAGTATTCATTATGGGAAGGATGATTATTGAACTTTAATTGCGTTCTTTCTTGTAATGTGATGAAATATTGTAGATAAAAAGTCAAAGGTAATTCTTACCCCAATCGATGTAATTTCCATTTCCACATGCCGGAGGAATGAACTGCAGCAGTGTGACACTGATTGTGAGAATGAAGACACTTTTGAGGAAATGCACAGTCTGTGGACTCGAGCTACACGACGACATTGCTCTATATAATTCTTGTTTATATACTACTATTGTCTACTATTGGCTAATAATAAAAAACTACTTTATTGATCTAATTATCTGTTCCCTTTACTAATTAAAATAAATTCCAGGTAAAACTAGCCGACGAGACGAAGGGGGAGCGAGTGACTATTTAAATACAGAAAAGGGGCAAAGAGTAAAACCGGAGAGAGTCGTGGAGAGCGAGGAATGATTTACCGGGTAGCAGTCGGGTAGAAAAGTTCCTCGCCTCTCTTGTCTCGTCGGATGGTAGAGAGCCACTAACCAACTAACGGAAAGTCTATCTTCAATCTAAGTATAGTGCAATATTACTACACTTTCAGCGTCTGCCCTATTCCGACTTATCCTCCTCCTCTCTACCGCATGCTACATCATGACGGGGCTTTCCTTTTTGTGTGCTCTGGTGTATACCACTCCAACATTTACCCATCATCAACTAACTACTACTAAGGTGCTTACGTAGCCACTCTACTAACTGCTACTACTCATTTATCTCTGCATGGTCATCCCAATAATCATTTACTAGTACATACTTATAATACGTACTACTCAATACTCAGTCTTGTACTCCTACTATAAATTCCAGTAATGATGTACTCAGTACTGATTATTATTCTCGTTTCGTGTACTCTATTCATCAAGTACATCTTGTCTATGTTTTAATTTCGTTGGAAGAACTGGAAACTTCTAAAGGTTAATTGTATCCGGTGAGGTGCTCTCTCTACCCAGGTGTATAGTGATACACGTCACAGTTCATGTTCACTCAACCATTTGCTACATATAACCACCAAATACGTAATGCCATACCTCGCTAATTTTTAACGATATGCATTATTCACATCAGATTACAGATAACAATTTTTTATTTACATTTTCGCCAACCATGCTTGACATTTCGTTTACATTTTTACCATTTTCATTTTCAAAATTAGGATGGACTCGAATTCTGTATGTGGAGATTCGCCATATATTTTCAGAGAAACGAATATTGTCCTGTCATGAATATGGAACGAATGTTGTTTCTATACTAATACAAATACAATGTGGAAATAGTCTGTAAGCTTTGGTGTTATAATTTGTGGGCCTTGAGGGTTACCTTTTAGGATAAACTTGTAGTTATTTTCTTCTAGTAGTTAATAATGGGTGTCTTTTCTACAAAATACTTCTACCGATACATCAGTAGAATAAAGTATTGTTAAATACTAATTTCAGCTTTTTATACATCATTTAGCAATTTTAATACTAACCACAGCAAAACTGTAATGCAAGGTTTCTTGCAAGGAGTAACTTGTCATCAATCATAAATCGAACGGGGTTATAGTAAAATTGATTATATACAGTAACCAACAAAAGACGGTACCCACATAACTTTCACCAAGTGAAAGCTTCATATGGTATTAAGTCGAAAAAGGAGAAAGGTCACAGCAGAAGATTGTAGGTATATCAATTTGCCCCTAAATCTAAGGGTTAGTTATTTAAGGCAGTATGGCAATTTAACTTTTTTCAGTTCAGCAATGTCTTGATTTCTTCTTTCCTTGAAGCTTGACTTAATATTGCCCCAAAGGAAGTAAATTGTCATCATTTCCCATCCGCAGCCCTTCCCAATGAAAAAATTCCTCTTTCTGAATCCGGATTTAAGGGCTTGGAGGATGTTAAACCGATAAGGCTGAAATTTGATGAGTTTAAAAACGTCTTATCCGTTTCTACGGCTCTCCCCTGATTGCAAAGCGAATCTTCTAGTTGACTTGTGTGAATTTTTTTTGCTAAAATTCGCTGCTCCGAATTACCTCCATCCTCCTCAATTATCTGCGTTACTGGTGACGAATGAGGAGTTAAGAGAACGAATTACTTAATTTGACCAAATGGGGACGAATGAGGACGAATGAGGACAAAAGAGGACGAATGAGGACAAAGAGGACGAATGAGGACGAATGAGGACGAATGACTGAATTGGAGTTTCGAGTTCTCTTACCTTTTATCATTGGGCAGGCCCTTAGGATTGAAAAAGATGTCAGATTTTGACAATTGGCAATTTATCCTTTGGGGCATTTAGGCATTTGGGGCATGGTCAAGATTTGCGAAACCAGAGCTCAAGATATTGCTGAAATGAAGGCAAGAATTTTATCGCCGAGGTTGCTAGCACTATTCCAATGCAGCTCTTTACCGTTCGACTTAACTGGGAAAGCAGAATGGAGTAGTAGGAACTGGTCATAGGCATTTTTAAAATTTATTAAATTAAAGTACATGTAAGAATCCCATACTGTCTTCAATGACTAACCCTGTGCATTTTATATTGAGAAATTGTTAGCGTGCGGGATCACCTATCGGACCAAAGATCTTTTAGACTGTTATGCCAATAGTTTACTATCTATCCTTAAATATATAATTTTTGTCTGCATAGTGCCCTAAAAATTATTTCGTCTTTTCGTTTTCCATAGAACTACGTTTTATATTGAAACCAACTTTATTTACATACCTATACCTAGGTGTCTTGTCTTACAACCGGAATATTCCAGAACCACATTATGACATTAAATACCAGTCAAACTAATTTTTTAAACTTCAATATACTTGGGCATCTAGAACTTAAAAACAAGTCAGTATCAAAGTCTTTTTACATTAATAATCTATGGATAAAATTGTTTAAGATACTAAAATTAACTAGGACACTATAAGAGAAGGACTAGATGGAACTAAATTAATATCCCAGGTGAATAAAACTCTTATACCTGCCACGACAGATATGCGTCACAGGTGGTCAAATAAATTGTCAGGGCAAAGCCCAGGCAATTACCACTACTACAAATGCTGGTGACGCATGAGTATCCAGTGTTTCACAAAGGTGTCATGAGTTTTTGAAATAAACGAAACAAAGTTGAATGATATCGCACGAAAATTCTTCAAGGTCATATTCTGGTAGGAAACGAAAAATCAGTTGTTACCAATCAACTGAAGAAATGCCTATAGATAATTGTAGTTATTTACCAACAAATATAATATATCATAATGCATAAGCATTTATTTTACATAGGTTCTTCTGCACGTGTTGTCCAAACGGCTTTTCTGTTTGTGGCATCCATTAAATGATTATCTCTGTAAACCCTGTAAAGGCCAGACTCTGTACCAAGAAGGAAAATTAGATATTTATATGTAGCATTATTATTGCTAAATTCTTACTACACTGGAAGTGTTTCTTGTGCATTTTGCTTTAAGGGAAAACCACGTACAAGTCTGGCACTCTGGAGTATACACTTACACATAACAATACATAATGTTAAGCAATATGTAAAATAAACCCAAGAGATATGCGATCAATTCTGATTCCTTTAAGATATGGCCAAGATTATCTTTTTGTCTTATGATTTGAGTGAGAGTCGGGGTAGGTACGTACTTCTTTATTCAATTAGTCATTCAGTCACATAGCGCTACTTATATTTTAATACGTCAATGCAAATAAAACATTGCTTTATCATTCAGATGGGAAAACTTTGCAAATAGGCATAAAAACTCGTCCTTATAAGAGAAGAGATTAATGTTTATTTGGATGTTAGCGGATTTTAAGAACGCAGCCTACTTTTCGATGGCTAGGCAGTTAAGTTAGACACTGTTTCCTATATCGATACATTTTTGACTTATATCAGTATCAATATTGCTACTCATCTGGCAGTTGGACTGTATCTTATTATTTGATAATTGTAGACTTGATAAAGCACTATCCTTCTATGTATGTCTGGTAGGGAGAATCGAAACGCAATAGTTTCATAATAATAACATGCACTCTATGCACTACTTAAAGCAATCTAGACCATAATATCTCGACTAAGCTATAGGTTACATTAGCATTTTTTAAGTAAAGACTATTTGAAGACCACAATATATCGAATTCGGCATCATAAAAACGAATTTAGGCTTAGTTCAAGTGTTCGTCTAAATCAGGGTTGTGGGTCGGGATGTTTATGGGTTAGGGTTTTTTGCAAAAAACCGACCCCATTTGACTTAAAAAACCCTGGGTTAATTGGGTTTTTGGATTTTGAAAATCGATCAAAAACGATAAAAAACGATGAAAAACGACAAAAATCGATGAAAAATGAAAAACGATGAAAATCGATGAAAAATTAAAAACGATGAAAATCAGCAAAGTTTAACCAGCACTCCTGCCTATACGGGATTTTTTAGGCTCAACCCGTTTTTGAGGTACGCTGAAAAACTGCAATTGTGACTACCCCTGGATGCAACCGAAAAACAATGGAAAACAATTCTCAACTGTTCACATCATTTCTTTACAAAATTGGGGTCTTGATCACGCTTTTGAAGACATTCAGAATTGAGAGTCACTCTTCTTTGTGGGTCATTTTTCAGAGGAGGGGGCGGTGTTCCTTACATTTGAAGACAAATGGTTTTCACACTAAATCGCACGGTCTTTCCATTGCCGTTGATCTCTTTCCCCTACACCTAAAATTTCAAACACCATTTATGATCAAAGGTGTTCAAAGTAATTTACAAATGGTTTTATACACCTTCACACACACTTTTATACACATTCAATACCCCCAACGTTTTACACATTTAAAGTTTTTTGTAAATTCGGCTAATTTTTAAGTAATTTCTTGGTCTTTCGACTGATATATGTCGCATTTAAATATCTCAAACCGTTCAAAAGTTATTCAGGGTCAAAGTGTATGTCATTCATCTTTGGCCACCCTGTATAAAAGGCTTACTATTGCAGATGATGATTTTGCAATAACTTCGTACATTATTAACATAATATTCATAACTTGCTTTAAGTTTGAGAATCCATTCTCGATCTGTCGGAGAACTGTGAAACTTAAATTAATCTCTTGTATTATAAACACAGAAGAGATAAAGCAATAAAACCAATCTATCTATATAAGTAGGAGAGCCTAGGAAACCTGCATATATTACGTAACGCAAAACCCCCTCCCCAATGTGTAACGCAAGTGCTTACTGTAATACTTTTGGGTACATCCTCCCCCCAACAACTGCACACGTAATATATGTGGGTTCCTTAAAAGCAAAATGCGCATGATCACTTATTTCTTCAAACCACCGAAATGAGTTTCTTCATAAATTATTATAACATCAAAACAATAATACAAACTTACATAAGTTGATTAATGATATTGAATGGAATTGACTAGCGAAAGGTGACATTTTGTAATGATCGTAGTAGTAGAGATTCTGTGCTTACTTTTTACTGTCCCATTTATTTCTTTTCACCAATTTGGACATCTATTTTGTGGAATTAAATAATTGAACTGGGGGGGCGGCACTATTTATTCTATAAAATATTTTTTCGTAAGTTGTGCTAATGGAATTTGCACATTTTTCCAAAGTCCCGGAATGATATTTTTCTTATTTTAAAGGGAAATTTTTGGTAACTTCTTGGGGTGTTTACTAAAAATGGTCTTTTATGGCTCCATGTATTGGATACTATGATCTACAGATATTATTTTGGTTTAGGAACTTCCATTTGACTCGGAACTGTTTTTATTACTGTGATGAGTGGCCTGCTGAATTTCTCTAGAATGCTAGGTTCGTCCCTTAGCTGGGTTCACTAGTTAAATGATAAGAACATAGTTTATTTATAAATCATGGTTGTCACCGCCTAATACACTTACAAAAATTGTTGGCATTCTGCTTTGATTCGATACACCCATAACGTACAATATAAATTATCAGTATTTCACTGAATTATGTGTATTTAAAAGTGGTAACAGATATTGTGTTGTAAATAACGAGAATCTCAATCATCCATAGATAGATTCAAAATTAAGTCGAGTTTATCTCTATTGCGTTATAAGCCGATTAATACAATACGCTAATGGTGAATTTCTATTTCTCAACAGGATATTAGTTAGGTACCATTACCAATGACATTCTGCATAGTAATCAAATCAGTAGCCCTTTCATTAACTGAGCAGCATGAATAACCTTTCTGGCAGAATTTGACATTGACAGTGAAAAGTAAAACTATTTCTCACAGGATTTACTACATACTACATAAGGTACTTAAAGACGTAGTAACCTCCGTAGATCCTTTTATTACGCGTTAGCGTACAGGAAATAGATGCAGCAAAATTGTATTTACGCAAGGATATAAAATTCTCAGGCTACAGATTTTTCTCATATGTATTGCCTAAACTTAGTTGTACTTTTACCAGCATATTCAGCACCATAGACAAATAATTCAGATTAACTCTGCCATTTATTGTGTCGCATAGTGTTGATGTGTTGCAATCATGTCTGAATTTTACATCTTTTGCGTCTTCTCCATTTCTGAGGAAAGTGAATACCTAATATACTGGATTCTACTCGATGCATTGATATTCTTAAAAATGATATCAATGCATCGAGTAGAATCACAATCATTAGGTCGATCACGTGTGCATATAATCTGTCAATTTCTGATTTGTCATGCAGCTTGTAATTTGGTATTACTTTACCACTTTTTTGGGTTCATTTGACTTCTAGCTAATTGCGTGTCCATAATATTTTCATCCGATAGCTGTATTGACCTTCGAAACATGAATTATATACATGATTTTGTTAAATTATGTATTATCAAATAGTGAATCATAAGTTAATACAGTATTATACATACTTATACTGTCTTTAGTACACTACACATATAGTATACATATGAAAAATAGAAAATAGTTTCCATAAATCATTACCTACATGCATGGAAATAACTTCCGATTTGTTTTGCTAGAAATTGTACCAATATGAGATGTTTTATGGGTACGGTATGTTTACTAACGAATGCAAATGATATGGTGAGTATGATTGTGAAATGCATGAAGAATTGAAGACAATTATATGATCTTTGGAAATTTTGGAAAACATTACTTTTATTTTAATTAAATACTGTCACATTGAGATGGATGTATATTATGTCTCTCTCTACTACAGCTGTCGAAATAAAAATTAAGAAATCGAATGGTTAGGCCAAATGAGTTTAGTGTAACTCTGTTGTAGATGACAGAGTGTAGAAATGACTTTGTAGTAGGTTTCTTGGTTTACAATTTTTTAAAACTACGTGTATATATCTAAAACAACTACTAGAATAATTTTACAACATAATTACGTAGTATGTATGCATGTAATGTATAATATATCCGTATCTATTTAGATTCTAGATATGATAATAATTTTAAGCTACACGAAATAATAATAATATATGCTACGTATGTAAACGTACATTACAATAAAGAGACAAAGGAGTTAAGTCAATAATTAAACGTACATTTGACAGAAATGAAAGTATGTCTGTCAAATCTACATTTACTGTTTCAATATTGCACAAAACACGAGAATGATGACTAATCAACAGATATAATATAATAGATCTTCAAGTCTAACTCTAAGTTACTAAATACATACATATTCGTAGTTGCTACTATACCTAATGTCTCGAGGATCTTGTAGTTGTAGCTAATAATAATAATAGTAGGGGGATGTTCGTATTTTCATGAGATGACACGTAGCGCTAACATTTACGTCTAAAAACAATTGTCTTTAAAAACTGAGAAATATCTAGGACGAAACAACGATGATGTCGAGACAAACAAAACAACATTACATATTACTATAATAATATATCTTAACGGACTAAATTCATTCATTGATTGACCTCACACTACAAGGAGGTTAACATTATTAATATAGTACATTAAGTACAGTTACATATATTAGGAGAATGTCGGATGGGACTGATAAATAATTTCTTGAGCGTCCTCAATGGATCCTTTGACAACGTATATAACGTTCTGCATACACAACACATTTAGTAAAACACACTTACAAGACATCCTACGACACAGCCTTCATTGTCAGCTGGGGAAACGTTCACTCCTTCAAATAATAATAAGAAAGTGCCAGGTCAGCACAAAATCCAATGGTGATGATGTCTTTATTAAGTTTCATACTAAAATTTCTGAACGAGACGCGATGACGGAATGGTAAAAGTCTTACGAACTCTCTTATGTATCTACTAACAATAAATGTCGTTATCAATTACAATTGCAAATAGCTGATGCTGATCTGTCATTTTTCTACATCAAGACACTTTAATTTATAACTTCCTCACTGGGTATCTTCTAATTAAATCATCATCAAATAAATGTACCTAAATACAAACAATTCGATATTTTTATAGCCTATTCGTTTGGTTGGTAGTCGTCAGCATACATATTATTAGTGGGCTGGGTCGGGGCTAGCAGTCGCTATAGTCTGTACAAAAATAGCAAGCAAAACAATAAGTAGCCCCCCAAATGGGGCTGGACTAAACGTATTTATGTATACGTCTTCCTTTCAAATCCAATTTTTCAACTCAAACAACAAGGCGACTACAACAGTTGCGCATTCCTTAACTATCACTCGCTATTGTAACAAATTCAACTGACTATGAATTATCCAGCACTTACGAATTCCAAAATCTTTGGGATCATCTTCTTCTTAATCTATGACATGACTTATAAATTCTGTGGATTGTATTGTAAGTATATAGTGTATGTATATAGTGACGTGTAAAGTGGTAGTGTAATGATAATCATCAACAATAACAAACAAGTATGTATAGGTAGGTATATTTATAGGTATATTATTAGGTAAATAGGTAGAGAGAGGGACCTGAGGATTTGCTTCAACCTCCCCTCCCGGCCTTTTTCTAACCGAATTCTCAGGAACGGTCCCACTCTCTGCTAATTTAGTAGTTACTTCGTAGGTAGCGATAAAGACGACACTAAAGCTTTTTCATAAGTTAATTATGCCATGAAAAGCCCCAGTTCCATGTAACTCTTCGTGGGGATGAGAGGAGGTCGGTGTTTCTCCAGTGACCTCTCAATGACCAGATCCGTTCGAAACCCATCTCCTCCGAATAGACGGGGCACCAACTCTTGAGTACCATGAGGAACATGGTGAGGACCTGAGTGGTGTGATTTCGTGTGATTCATTGTGAGAGTTCCCAGACAGTCTTGCGGGATCTGTTCAGAAAATATGCCAAGATTATTAACATAATTAAAGGTATTTATTATTTGGAAAATGATTGGTTGAGGAGTATACTTACCAGAGCAGGAGGTGCAGTAACAGGAACAGGTGCGGGTACTCCACCGAAATAAGCGGTGGGACTAACGGGCGGCGAAGGATACGGCCAGTAGAAGATTTGCGGGTATCCGTACGGGGCAGCACTAGTTCTTGGAGTCATCGGAGTGACAGCTGAGATGATATGAGGAGCTTGACCATAAGAATAAGTTCCATACGGAGGGGCAAGCAAATTTCCTCCTAGAGACACACAGAGAGATCTGTTAGACGCCTGTAGAATCCAAAGCGAGAGATGAAAAGAAAAAAGGTGGGCGTGAAACGCTTTGGATTGCGAACGCACATAGAATTTCGTAATGAAATAACATTGAAAGAAACATGAAACACATTGAATAGAGTGTGAAAAAAACCGTCATCCACAAAACTAAGTCTAATTGGAACAAGTCAATCAACCAAAAGCAGCAAATAACAATAAAATGATGAAATACAACCCCACCCGACCAAGAAACACCAATGAATGAGCTTTCTGAAGAACCCAAAACGTTTTTAGCCACTTTAAGTGTATAAATTGAGCACATAGAAAAATCGGACTCACCCAAAAGCGTGCGTGAATATACCCCACCAAATATAAGTATACAAAATAAATAGTAGCAAACTATCTATAGCAATTGCCCTGTCTCCCTAATAATTAATCAGTCAGTGACCAGTGAGCACAACAAATGATTTTACATATCCAGAAGGGAGGAGTAGGTCAAGTGACAGGTGAAGGTGACCAGTCCGTGAAGAGTCTCCATTACACAGTCCAAATTCCACCATCCACCAGATAAATTCGCCACTAAGTATGCCACAACTTCATAACAATGGTCATCGAGCAACCAATTCCAAGCAAATCGCTAACCTCAACACAATTAACAGGTGTCCAGCCCAAAGAGAGCAACAACAAATCATTACGAAGGAACCACCGGCCTGGATTGAAGCCTTTTACCCATAGGGAAGATATTATACATACAGACAATGGAAATAAAATTAGAAAGCGTTAGTCCAGATTAGTTAGAAGTGGTTGCTCGACTGGAATAAAATAATAATAAATAGAATGCAAAACAACGACTCAAGAGCAAAGATGTGTAGACGCTATCGCCTAAAATATTACAATCGAGAATAAAAGACACCGCACATCGGATTGACACATCAAAGCATTGACCAATCAACCCAGAGCGAGCATTCGAACCATCTAATTTGTATATATTATATTGCACTTTCTAACAATCCATCAGTAAGTATAGTTAAGTACAGAACAATTTAATGTAATTCCGAAAACATATTCATTCATAGTTTTCCCCACCAGACCACAACCTGAACAAATTACAAATTATATCAACATTTAAATTACGTATCTACAAAATATTATTCTACCAAAATATTAATCTTCTCAATCCGTCACCAGAAGTCCAAAAAGCAAAACATGACATCTACTACAATCACATAGAGCATTAAATATGAGTGGACAAAGAAATTTCTCTTATTATAAATAGTACTCTATAAATCTAAACGTATGGAGTGAGTTACTTTGGAGAAAGCTGTCAATATAAATATTATACATTCAAATATAGTACAGTCGGAATTAGAAATTCTTTCTGTTGCTAATAATTTAACCATTAGTAGTGGTCATGTAACAAGTAACTCCATAGTTTGTTACAGATAATCTCCAGAATTAATTATTATAATAAAGTCATCACTTGGCTTGTTGGAATGATTAATTTCATTTAAGTAACAACACTCTATAAGGTTTGTGCATACAGCTGCGTCAAGTTATTTAAGTCTGAGTGAAAAACATTGTTTGAATCATTTCTTTGATTATCAACTAGCTGCTATTTTAAGGTAGTAAGTACGTTGACGTTGCACGTCTTGTATGTAGCTGTCTATCCCTAAATTCTATTCACAACACTATACTATAATATTTTCAACAACTAAACTACTTTGTTATACAGTAACACTAGTTTTTTGGTTTAGTTAGTTATTATTATGTAATTAATGCATAATAATTAATAATATAATATATATAGTATTTTCTTAAAATAAACACTTTAAATAAGGCCACTGCTTTTTTTTGGAAGCCACCATTTCACTATTACTACGAGTAATCTAGAAGAGGGAATTACTTTGAGCACACACCCTAAACATATTAGTTGCTTAGTTTAGTTAGCTTCTTAAAAACCCTTGATTTGTGGAATGATTGAATTATTGTCAAAAAATTGTACATACAATTTAAAAATTGATTATCAATGAGCCACTTTGTCTGTTTGAGACGAAGTCAAATCCCCGGAGGGGAGGGAAATTAATAAATAAATGTTTAGTGGTGATGAGAGGGACTCTTAGGATCAAAATAGTAGCCATTATTAGTAGGCCAAGTAAGACGCTTAGCAGCAACGAAAGCAGCAGCTTCCAATGGGAAAGCATCTTCCCAAGAACGCTTATGATTCCCACCATTGAAAATATGTGGAGAGTGGGTCCTAGCGGGATGGGCGACCAGGCCGCTCAGAAGCATTTGCTGCGGACTCATGGGCATTTGGAATAATTGAGAATTAATCATGTGAGCTCTGTGGAAGGCGAATTCGTCTCCGCCCGGAGGACTCCCTAGCCCAACCAGACTGGCTGGAATGGGCGAGGCTGGTTGAAGCAACGGCGGTGTGCCCATCAACCCCGAGGCCCCGGTTGGAGGAGAACCCAATATACCCGGCTGACCATAGTGAGCCCCGAGTGAAGGAGGGGACATGGGGTGAGAGAGAAATGCAAGGAGACCTGGGTTGGACGGATGCATATTGGGGCGGACGGAGGCCGCTATGGCTGCAGCCGCAGCAATTGAGTTGGGGCCGGGGCGCATTAGTTGCGGAGAGAGAGGATGATGGAGTATTTGTGGCGGTGGTGGTTGCGGTGCGTTAGGTGACAACATACCCGGTGAGACGAGAGCTTTTTGAGGGGATGGCACTCCTCCGGTCAATACCAAGTTCATGTCGTCTCCGGAACACTGAAACACTTCAATGTACCGCTGCTTCTTGAAGTACATCATGTAGCGATGGTGCTTATACTGAGCTGCCAGAAGTGCACTTTGTTCCGAATCCATCTGGATGAAAGCTTCTCCCGAAGGTTGTCCCTACACAATCACAAACCCGTTATTACTAATCAAAATATAGTCAATTAATAACAATTACCTCATAACTAAACAATAAAGAGAACTAAACCGAACACTAACTAAGAACTAAACCAAAAATACGACGAATCGAGGATATACGAAATTAAACATGTGGCATGTTGAATAAAGATTAGTTAATGTATGTATGTATGTACCTGAGCATTGTAGACCATGTGCACTCCTTGGTAAACAATATTCTTCGCGTGTTCTCCAAGGAACTCTAAAATGTGCTCCACTTGAGCTTCGTAAGGCAGGCCACGGAGGCGAATGCAGTCTTTCCGAGTTCCAGAAGTAATTATATGCTGAGGCATAATCGGTACTGCCACTTGCGGCACTTGTGCAACATTCGGAGGTACCGGAGCCACTGGAGTCACCAGTGGTAGTTGCGGGGGCATCTCTGCTGCCTTTGGCTCCAAGCAACGATTCAGCACCTGCGTTTAAATTATTTTATATTTATGCTCCTTTTACCTTTGAAGAATACCACTTACGATTTTACGATCACAGCATGACTTTAAAATCCATTGTACGTGGTTGTACCAATGTTATATTACCTGTTGGACTTCAGCAGTGGTACTCCTGAATAATTCAATGTAGCGAGATCCAATGCTCTCCCGATGTTTGCTGAGTGCCCGGGACGCGTCATCTTCGTGAGAGAATAAAACAAATGCGTCACCTGTTGCACGCCCATCGGGTCTCCTTACAAATAAAACTCCTTCCTCTCCATCTAATACTTGACAAGGACTTTCTCCAGAATCAAAAAACTCCAACTGACATACAAAATAAATACAAAATGTTAGTAACAATTCTATTGAAGACATAATGACGGTATTAGATACAAATAAATCATTTAACTTACCACTTGTTTAGCAGTACAATCATACGGCAGACCCCGCATTCGAACGATAACTTGCCCGCCCTTGGATAAAAATGCTTGCGCTTCATTATTGCTTCCTACGTAGAATAACAAGATTCATTTAAAAACTTATCCCACAACAATGAAATTAATATAGGCTATAATAGATATTAGATACTGACTAAAATGACAGTGACACACACACACCTTTGTAGGTTTTCATTGTTTAGCCTCTGTTCAGACTTGATAAGTGTTAAAGACGGTTTAGTTAAGTATATCACAATAAAATAGCAACAATGGTAAAGAAGGCAAAACGAAACAAATTGTGTCACACCAAACAGATGTTAAAATAAATGTAGTATTTAAATAGAATAGTAGACAAATGTGATGAGAATGTCTATCTTGTCTGGCACAATTAGTTGACAGGATGAAGACGTAACGGAAAATTGGTGTTAAGAGTTTATGAGCATAATATGCAGTGAGTGAGTGATCTAAAGGTAAGTTGTGTGACACTCTCGCACACTTTCAGCACAATCACAAACGGAGTAAAGTACCTGTACAGAGTCTATCACAGAAAATAATATGAACAGAGTGAGCTACTTGAACTGAATTGTTGCGTAGGTCTGTTAGTCGATGTTAAATAACAAAAATAACACTCATTGAAATACACCAGGAACTCCTTCCTACCATCAGCAACTTCCAACCAACCGGACAAGTAAAGAAAAGTGTCTACGTCAGCGTAAAATACATTTTCTTCACAAAGAGAATTGTGAAACGCTAATGAATTATATGCAACTGCATATCCAGGGCGAAAGCAATTCAACCCAAACCACTTGTTACTTATTTATAAGTATTACTGAGAATTACAGAGCAAACCAATAATTTATAAAATTACGGAGTTGCGTTGTGACTGTATGTGGACCTTTAGTTATCAACCAAGAGACCCTGATGATAACCTATAATTTGAACTTTTTCAACTTGTAACCTAAAAGTATCAGTTTGTCATTCGGCTTGAGCTAAATCTAAAGTTAAAGAAGTCACACATACACTACTACTGCTAACTAACTAACGATAAGTTTGTAGAGAAGCAAATGAATCGATGAGTTGTTCGTTTCTGACTTTATTACACATAAAGTAAAACACTAAAACTTAGAAGAGAAGACGAAGCTGAAAATATACGACGAATGCGTTTCGTTTAGAGCAGACTACTTATTAGTAGTGTTAGGCAGTCGTAGAGGTGCATTTTAATTTAACTCGTTTTCCTATCACTAACCAGGCAAACGTTACAATCTTTTATAATATAACTTTCATATATATATATAGTTATAATAATCTTATAACTGAGTGAATTGGTTGTGGTAGCCATAATACCAGTTGAGTACCTTAAAAATCAAAAAAGTAGTTTAGTTTACTGATTTTCCATGTGAAATGAAACGACAACGACACTTTTTGATAAGATACGACCCTATAGTCAATATACTTAGTAATATGAATGCAATCGAGTGTGTGAACATGCCTATATACTGGGGATTCGTGTAAAAATATTCTCCGCTCCCTTATCACCATCTATTTTAAAGCTTCTATTGGATTCGATAGAGTTTTGTATGCACAAACAAACACTAATAAACAGATAAGTAGAGTAGATTACGTACAGAACAAACATCACACATACACGAGTCAAGTTGAGAGCACATTCATTTGAATACTGATACCTACTTCATTTATAATATCTGATACATACATACATAGTCACAAATAATTACACATACATACATACATAAGTACGCAGTGCAGAGGATACTTATGATTTTTGTGAACACTAACCGAACTGGCCAGGCAGCCACCTATTCAAGACGCCTGACCTAATTGTCAATCAAGTTGATAAACAAGCTTACACTTTACGTCAAACAATGGGGTCGACTCTAATATCAGATCAAATGTGTATATACACAGTTCACAGGTTCACACTCAACTTGTTACCTTTTGTAAATAGCGAGAATTGCCACTTGTCTCGCGTGTGTGTGTGTGTGTCACCATTACACTAACTAATATCTATTTATCATAAATACAAAAAGATAAACTCGTAAGCTATGACAAACTCATTTGCTCACATACAAAATAATTCATAATTTCAAATAATTGGAAATTATACTGACCTCCAGCAACATTAATAAAGTCATCTCCGGATGCTTTGTACACTTCAATATACCGAGTAGCAATATGATGCTTATGTCTCTTCAGGGCCATATCACGGTGTTCTTGACTTTCAAATCGGACCAGCGCTTCTCCGTTACGTCTTCCTTGAGGACTAAGGCAAAGGGCAACTCCTCCTCTGCTCACATATAATATCAACCATATAAATATTCATTTTAACAATCTAGGTACTAGATTTTATATTTCATTCTAATTCATTTACTTCGCAATATTGAGACCACGAAAAAATTTGGCTATATCCTGATCAGACGACTGCCAAGGTAGACCTCTGGCACGGACCACACAATTACTATCAACCTCTTCGTTCTTGGAGCTAGATACATAATTATATTATACAAATATTATTCATCTAATACAGTATAAATCCTTTTATACTTAAGGTTATCTACTTCCTGTTCAAAACGAAATAAGATATCACTTACCAAATCCCTGGCTCGAGTTTCATCTGAATTATTTCGGGCGCCTTAAAAAAATGTCCTACAAAACAAAGGAATATTAATATGCTATATCCAACACGAGACTATGAAATGGATACAGTATGTTTTACAATAGAATTTATACCATCAGTTATCATTTTTTGAACAATTGCAGTCATTTCATAAATTTTGCCGACATTTGATTCATCCGTAGGCGCTTCTGGGGCTTCCAAAACTAAATCTATAAAAGAGATAACATTAGTTGCGTTTACATCATTTACAATGAGATACAAAAAACAGGAAGGATAGAAATTGTTCATATCTCATTTGAAACAGGTTAAAAATCATTTCCACAACGTTTCATTGCCCACTCTTGTCTGGCGAAATTCTAAACGCATGAAATTAAATAACTTATCATAACTCGTGAAAGAATAGTAATACTAAAAGCATAAACGTGAATATAATATTTAATCTATATCTGTATTACATTTTTACTAGTTCTACATTGTAAATGGTAGTATGGTAGCATATTAAATAGGATCATCCTTTTTTATATGCTTACGAATGCAAGTAAATTCCACTATATGCAAGTGTAAACATATTTCCGTAGCCATCCCATCCTCATCATCTAAAGTTAGAAACATAAATATTGTATGTAGTTGGATTTTTATGTAACGATTGCATATTGTATTGCATTACATCGCCTTTTTTATGTTTTCAGGACACGGTGAAGATTCTCAAGTTTCCCTTTCCACATTATATAATATAATGGCATAATTCCACCAGCACAAAATGCTGATACAACAAAGTATACAATGAGTTTTGAGTGTGCATAGCTATAATAGCACAGCAATTCTTCTTTGCACGGCTTAAAATGTATTACTTTTGCTACTAGCTACTTAACTCAGCATGCACTGCCTATTTACAGTGTCTATTTATATAAAGAATAAATAGACCAGACACGACTAGAGCATTATCATTGTAGGCTACATAAAAATTCTTTTGACACTCTTTACTTATTGTTGGAAGCCAGAGAGATGAGAGGAGAGGTAGGTATTGTATCAGGATAAACACAACTCTCGACACAAGCAGCATATGGTGCAACAAAACATACAATTCAAATTATTCATGATGTGCTTCAAGTACACATTCATGCCACATTTGAAAAGGAATCCATAGCTTCGTATCGTAGTAGTGGGAGTGTAATAATATCTCTCTACAATTCCTAATCATTACTAAATAGTACAGGCTTCTGTATAATGCGTGATAAATATGTCGATGCTTTGATGGATAATTACATAAACCAATCCTAGAATCTTTACATTCATAAATACATCTGCCAAATAATATTCAGTACCTACCGACGGGCAGTAGTGTGCCGTTGTTTCTCTAATATTCAATAGTGCATGGCCATCTACTCATCAATTTGTTGCATTGATCTACATAAACTAATTTGAATCTATAGTATAAGACTTGATCAATAAAGCACATATACACCTACTCCACACTCGGCCATATTGTGTGTTCAAATATTATTATTATTATTGTAGTCTGTTCTCCAACTGTTGGAAGATAAGCAAGGTGTGTGAGACAGGTGGATGGAAGCCATGATCAAAAGATGAGTGCATATTCCATTTATCTCATTCGAAAATGCGCAGAGAAATTGTGAGGTAACTTGAAGGAAATGTGATGGTAGAGAACGTAAAATACAACGGCACAAAGACATAAATTCTTGACTTTCATTACATTCATTTTCAATGCAGGAGATAGCTGAGATTGACTAACATTGTACATAAAGGGAGATAGATCGGCCTTTTGCTGTGTGCACTAGAAAACTCAAAGTATTAAAGAACATGGAGCTTGAAAAGGCAACTAAACTAAAGGAAGATGAAGTTCAGGGTCGGCCAACTCGAGTTTTTCCTTCGTTTTGCATGGCATGCTCTTTCGCTATCATCGCACTATAAGAAATAATACCTATAGACATTTTTAACACGACTTGGGATTAGGTAGGTAGGTAAGTAGAAGGTAGGATTGGATAGGTGAGTTTATTTGAGTGTGCAACTTGAATGCAGATTCTTATTACTCCAACTCTTTTAGTTAGTTAGTACTGCGGATACTTGTATTTTTTCTGGTCTGGTCTATTCACTTCACATCCTATTGTACTCTCTCCTCATTGCTCCACACTCTTATAACCATTATTATTAGGAGAGATGGAAGTACATACGCATAACATCACACAACTACTAAGCAAGTAGTTTCGCTACTCTCTATTTACAATAACATACTATTATATATTGTATAGGAGTATATGTATGTACATATATTATTATCAATCCGAATGAAATGCACAAAATGACTAACTGCCCTCCAGCTATTATCTCTCCTCCTCCTCATCACCATCTTCACAATACATTTACCTTAGCTCCTCCAGCGTTGTATTTATTTCAACTCTATCGAAATTCAACTGGAGTGCAGGACCTCAACTACACAAAGACAATAGACCAAACAAAATACAGGTATGTACATACCTTTATTAAATACCCCCTTGTCCTTAATTACTACTACTACTACTACATACACATAATATTATTTATCTTTCTTATATCATATCTCGTTTCGTCTACTGTATACACTTTATAATTAATCCTACAGATTGTAAATAAATACTTTAAATACTTGAAATAAAATTATCTCAACAAATTGAATCGAAGCCAAAATCTCAATCGATTTCGTTTTTATCGCTTAAAATGCGTTAGATTCATTAAATCATAAGAGGTTTGTATTGTAAAAGATGTGAGCAAATCAAATATACGCAAAAAGGTACAAGTAACCAAGAAAATCAAGTAGACGTATCAGAGCGCAGGAAAAAGAATGAAACTTTCGTCCGTTTGGTTTAGTTGTTCAAGAGAAAAGTAAGACCGGAACTTCGCTTCAAAAACTTTACTCCCTTTTGATATACTCCAAAGAACTTTTGTAAGAAACTAGCGATGCAACTTTTAACTTGTTTTAATTCTGTGTCAAAATCCTTCAACAAAACAAAACTCTTTCTATTATTATGTAGAGCCATTAGGACAACTTAAAAATATACAGCTATTATCAGATCAACTCTAGTAAGATATTCAAGGTCGATTGTCTTTCTACTGCTTAATTTCTTGCATTATAACCCTCTCTAAATTGCTTATTCAATATTATGTGACAACATTATGGGCACACGTTGTTGAAATGATTCTCGTTTCGTGTAAAGAGGTAGGTGTAATTTCTAGAAAGGATGTACAAGTGCGACTTTGACTTACGGCTCATCATATCGGAAATATCTTCTGGTTTATGGTCATAACGAGTTGCGAATTCTTTATTGAGGTCGAAGAAAGCATTATAGTAATCAGGTAAAGTTATGTCTTTTGCACAAGCTTCAGGATGTAAACATTGACGCAAAGGCAGCTGCCCATCTACTACTAAAACGAATTCGTGTCCACTGGTGTGTGTCTTAACTATCTCGTCAATCTATTTACACAAATACAACTTTTAAAATGTCCTCTTCTTCGCTTATTGTAAAAATATAACTTTGCTACACTTTATATAATCAAAAAATCAGAATATACCTGTTCTATGACAGCTTCTAATGGCTTTGCGCTTTTGACTTGGTCATCACTGAGTTTGAAGTCGACTTTACACTCGTCCGACAAGAGATTTTCGTTAATATCTGCAGTTCGAGGCTGGATTACATGAGGTGACGTCAGGAGAACCTAAAATATAACAAAATTGTCATGTTATTACTATTAATAGCCCCTAAAACTAGATTACATTTATTTATTTAGTAGCACAAACAATTGTATTGTGATTGTATGCATATGAAATGAAAATTAACTATTTAACCATAAATATGGGGTCAGAGAAAGTAAGTAAAATATCCCTAATGACTCTGACTGAAAATGCCAAGCCATATGAAAAAATGTCATGCATTTATAAACAATGTCTTTGATTTGATTTCAATTTAATAAATATTGCACAGATAAATCTAATAAGCTATTTACCAATTTCTTTCAGGTTTATGTCATTACATTACTTCTGCCTACATTCTATATTTATGAAATAAGTATTTGACCTCTTTCATTGATTCGTCATAGCATAGTTTGCCATTCATGTCTAAAAACGCTGCATAGTAGTGTATAGAACAAAATTCATCCTACAAACCTTCAGTTACCATTTATTTTTGTACGTACCAATTTAAAAATATAATTTAATATTTTCATCATTACATCAATTTACATATATACTACTGGTGCATGCAGAAAACTTGCGAGTAAACGTGTCAATCATAAGGAGCACTATGATTTAACACTTAATAAACATGAACTCTGACAAATCCTTTCATAGTCAATCAAAAGTACCTGTATTCAAGATAATAAAGGTCGCATAGGAGTCAAACATTAAAATAATCCCCGTAGCTTCTCCTTTTAAGATTTAAAGTAGTTTAGCATTAACGGTATGTTTTAACTCTCTAAGAATTGAAAACACGATAAATATACAGAAACAACATGTAAATCAATATTTGACTTTTTAAGGAGCAAATATTATTATAGTTTTAAGTATGTACTGTACTAGGAGGTTAGAAAAGTTCATTTTTAATATATTTAAATCGCCAAAGGTATTTTTTGAAGCAGATTATGATTATCTGCATCTCAGTTTTCCTCTGCAATAGCCATGTATTATCATTGGTATTATAGCAAAGGCATAGTTAAAATTGTAAAGGTTCTCAGAAAGATAAATTGGTTTAGGTCTTCAGTATTGCCCTTGTACTGGACCCATGTATTTACATAGGCCCAATATACGAATAGGAGGATTGGGAGAAATTTATCTATTAAAATAATTTCAAATGTCAAGTTAATGTTCTTTTGACCTAAGTGACATATACAGATATACTAATATAGTTTACAATACCGTATAGCTAAACTACGATTACAATAGATAGACATTTAAACTTCAAATTCATTACTAGAAGGACCAGAGAGAGAGGGTGTACTTAAAATCGCATTAATATACAAAATGCAGGCCTTTTACTGCTTCTGTTGACTTGTCTACACGAAATACCGATTTAGATCAGGCAAATGGAAAATATTATGGTACACTATAAAGCTTTCGTTTAGAAATGCCAACCAGGAATTTCCATGCACCTTTCCCTGTTAAGCTCCTTTCATATCAATTACTCTAATGCATAAGTTGTTGGTTGTACAGGTATCCGTAAATCACAATCATGGCATTCAACAAATATTTCGTAATAAAGTAGAAAATAATAAAAATGAAATTAGAATATGGTTTATAATCGATTGAGAAATTCTTGTACATAGATAAGAGGCATTGTCAGTCATACATTATTCATTCGTACTACGTGATTGCTTCACATGTTGGACCTACGTGTACGTTTATATTACCTGCACTTATATACTTGTACAATATTACAAAGGCAATTCTCATCGTTACTATTAAGTTTTGGCAATTTGGGGTTTAAAAAAATCCCTGAAAACAAAAACATTATTGCACGGTTCAGCTGAGATGATATAATGCGACAAGACAAGTGCTGAAGAATAGAGGAATTGCCATCGAGCCTGAGAGACTGTCAATGATACCCGCAAGGTCATAAGGGAAAATAAATGATAGTGAATTAGTGACAACATTGGAAAGAACGGCGAAACAGAATAGGACGGCAGAGAGAGAGAAGAGGCAGTCATTGGAGTCCGTAAATGATGCCCTGTGGGCATTTATAACCTAAACTGGTTTTCTCCATTGAATTTGTGGCTCTCTCACCGTATCTACTATCTAGCTATCTGTTTTTTTTCTGGATGGAGTTAAGTGAGCAGAGGAGAATAGAGTAGAACACACCAGGTATGCCATTCTCTGTAAAAGTATATAGGTACATGTATGAACATTATTATCTCTCTTGTGCTGCTGCTTCGTCGGTTCTATACGTCACCTCACCTGTGTAATGTAAAGTGCCTGCCTTCCTTTCATTCCATCCACTACTACTATACAGACATTGAATGTGGATAAATGCACAACTAAGGGAAGCCACATTCACATAACTCGACTCGTACGAAAAATACTCTACTACAACTTACACACATCCACAGCGAAACAAGTCTGTATATTATTATTCCATTGTAAATCAAATCTACCTAGCTATCTAGCAAAGCCAGCTTTTCGCTTCACAATCTCTGCCCGCATCATTTTCTAGCAATACAACATTACATAGTATGTCCACATAATATTTTATGTACATATACACGTATATAATATGTATCTATGTGTGTGTGGATAGCTCTACGCTGAGTACACGACTTTCGTCGTATAGGTAGATTACTTAGAGCAACCTACCTCCCTTTTTGTATAATACGTTGTACAATTCAAAGACTTGCCCTTAGAAAAACGATGGAAAGAGCTACGACGCTAATCATCTTTCAGCCTGTTGCCAAGCGCATTGAGAAAAGTTAGCAGTCAAGTCAAGTAGTAGTCATACACATACACTAAAATCACATTAAGTTGTAAAAGAAATATTATAGAGGAGACAAGAGAATAATCTGTTTTCTTGTGTTTGTCAGAATTTTCTATCATCTTTCGTTCCACGTTGATATACACTATTATATAAGGGAGCAACATAATATCGCTCTTAGATAACACATTAGTATGCGCTTACGTCAAATCAAAGACAAAGGTGTAAAAAATATGCTCCATACTTTTAAGATATACTTCTGTAGTAAATTAAATGTCTTACCTCATTTGTGGAAGGACGGATAATTGAGAGCACCAAAAGAACAATTTCCTCTTCGTCAGATCCAAGATTTTGTCCATTGAGACCGGCAGTGGCAACAAAAAACACACCCAAAAAAGATTCACTCATTTTCACAATTTGAGACTCAAGAACTTCCGTCGACACTAATAAAACAGCATATCAAAAATAATAAGGCACTCTGAGAATATCAATCTGATTGATTAGTAGGAGAGTCAAGTCAAGAGGGAAAGAGTGTTTAAATCTCCTCACGATTAGATTGTCATGTTAAGAAAGTTTTAAAGAACCGACTGCGGATTTGAGAATTAGGAGACGAGATTTTTTTATAAAAAAAAGTTACGATGATTATAATTTATTATTTGTGGTGCACATATTGTCACTATTGAAGTTAAGTCCCAGGAGAGAACCGAAAGGGAAAGAAGCCCTTATTTGGAAATAAGAGGTAAATAGGAGCGCAAAAGACTGTTCCCTAAACCTTCAACCGACACCGAATGAGAAGGGAATCCTTCGTGAGGCTGAGCCACATACAACATCCCAACCATATCCTAATGATACACACCTGTTGAGAATCCCACAGGTAGAATTTGCCAATGACAAGGGGCTCATCATGATGACCAAGGGGTTGGCTAGCCTAGCTTACTCTCTAGCCAGTTTTCCACCACCACTACCACCACCACCAATCCTGTCTATCCTCTAGTCTTCTAATAGTACAGACAGAACTGACAATATCGTATAATATACCTATCCCATCCTCCATCATACTTCTCTCTCTCCTTCTCCCACAGTATCAAACACAACAATTGATGTAGTAATACACCTTTATACAGTTCTTTCCTATCCACTGACTTACTTGACCACTACACTACAAACAACACTACTACTACTATCTCCTAATAACAAAAATACGAGACTTGCCTTCCCATCGTCGTCGTCAAGTCTTATGCCTCTTTCTTACCATACCAAAAGTTAAAGATACTTACTACATAATATTAGCTATCCTTCTTAGAATCCTGTACACAGGGTACTATTTACTACCTAACTCTAAGGAGTTGTACAATTATTAGCAAAGGAATCTTTTAGCTCTTTGACTTTTTATACATAGCATTAGACATACTACCTAGTACTACATAAACAAATCATGTATGTATACAAGTCTCGTCTCGGGTTTGCATTGTAAGTCGTATTAGAATTTTTTCGAAAATAGCCCGAGGCTTAACTGTCGTATAATAGTAGTTGCAGTTTTGCATAGCCAGTGTAAAGAATTCAACCTCACTAGTGAAGCAGTAAACTAAGCTTCGAACTTTGAATTCAAAATAATGACAACGTTAACAGTCATATGCTTAGGTACCTGTTTTCCTGTTTCTCATAATATTATTTTCTCTTTCTACAATTAACAGTTCTATTTTCCCGATTTCACCTGAATTGAACAGAACATCCTTCCTCGAACAACTAAATAGTGCATGCAACTATTTTACGTCCTGTCTCTCTCTTCTGTTTTATCACTTTAGATATACATAATAAAACTAATGTATGTACATTTCTGTAATTTTTGCATTACCTGCACTACTTTTGCATAACATCCTTATAAAACTCGATGTACTTGCGATATAGGACGTTCTGAAATAATGGTCGCACTGAGCGATGCAGCATGAATACTAGTTAATAAATGGGGATTTAAAAATTTCTCAAGTATAATCTTGCTGCTTATACTCAAGTCTTTAAACTTGAGTCATCGTCGTGTTTTTAAAAAATTCTGTGTTAATAAGAGACGTAAATCATAGCTATACACACATTTACATAGGTAATACTTAATACTTGTACGTAATGGGCAAAGGCAAATCCTAGAGTTGTCAATAAATAAGCCACCTTTCCGTCATCGTATTATGCTAGTTAAGCATTTCGAGGATTCGTCCTGCGTATATTAACTACATTCGCATAAAATGACTATTATGTTACACGCTACCAATACCTGGCTACATACATAACTAAAAGTACTCATTCAACTACACAATGCGGCCATTGACTCGTTATAAACATTTCCGTATAGTCCACTACCAGCCTAGCCTGTATAATATAGTAGTCATGTTTATGTCAAGGGTAAATAAAAATTGCACTAACAGGTCTGCAAATCAATAGAATAACTCTCTACATTACATACACGCCTCGTATGCATATATTTGCAATGAAAGATGCGGATTTGGTAACAAATGTGTACCAACGAGTATAGGTAACGATGTCAGTAGTCATAGATTAGTATTTTCATATCAATCGATAAAAATAATATACCTGGTATCATTTTGTAACTTGGGCAGTTCTCTCTTGTTAAGTTAATAATATGTTTCTTCTACTGTGCCCCTAGCCCTAATGGTATCCTCATGTCAATATTTCCAAATATTTGGGAATGATTGTCGTAATCTTGTAATGTCATTATAACATACCTATACAAACAACACAAGAACTACAATTAAAATTCCATTAACTTTGCTTAGTACGCTATGCTTAGAAACATGTTAAGAATGTACAAGTACATTATTATTAAAATTAATTTTGTTACTTCACACATGCTTACAAAAGAATGATGTGCAAAAATCAAAAATTCAAGGTATCAAAAAGAAGACTCTTGGAATGAACTGGATTGCGATTGCGACATCTGTTCTGTGAGCGAAGTAATGCTCTGCTCGCTGTATTGCTTTTTAACACTGGACCGGGTGACTTGACTCAAAGTTGTTTGGTTCCCGATTTGCATTTGGTTTGTCTGTTTTAAAGTCAAAAGTGAAGTAAATCTACAATTAAAACAGGTAATGCGAATTAGTAAAATATTCTGATACAAAATCAATGATCATTAATCATTACAAACAAGATAATAAAATAAATACACACAATACATATACAGTATACACTCGGCAAATCGACATCAATAGCACAAATGCCGGCATGTGGAAACTAGTGAGGTTTAACTGTTAACTAATGGTTTAAAGGAAAACATAAATTAGAAGTGTTAAAGTTAAACATCCGTAAACGTAGTCCTAATATTGACTGAATTGTATTTGATGTTTGAAAATCCTTGGGAGATGAACACACTTTCAACTTTTACAGCACTCACACAAATGTTACATACACCATGTGTTCATTAAAAAATAATTTTATTAGTATAAACAAGCAAGCTCTTTAGAAGTGAAGTGACAGTAACATTTATTGCTCGCTTACTCCTAACTGACGCACAATACAATTAAAACCAGTTCAATAGGGCTTTGGTATCGATAAAACTGAGACAATAGAAAATAGGTTTCTTTCGGGCTGAGGTTTATGTGTATTATAAACACTCACATGCACTTGATGGCAATTAGTTCGTTAAGTAATCGAGGAAAAGGTTGGTTACCTTTTTTAGGGCATGCATGAGTAACATTGAACATATGTATGATGTATATCCGTCAGTATAAGTACTAACATTTACCAGTTAGTAAAACACAGTTTCAGTCAGATGACAATATTTAGATGACACTGATGAATATCGAAGGAATTACATGTCGACAAAAACTCAATAATTTAACTCTCGAACAACAGATAATGGAATTAGGAATCAATGTTATATAGTTGCCTTGTATGATTCTTAAAGGAAAAGGGAAAACTTTTGTAAGACTAATGATTCTTTGTAGTTTTTCTGGAAGAGAGTTGGAATTGTCAGAAAAACTGATCAAGTATTTACAATTGTTGTAAGAAACTAATCAATCTGTATTATATTTATTTTAAAAGAGCCGTCTAAATTCTTGTCAAAAGGGAAAGCATCTACAAAAATATTCTGTATATTATATAGAACGCCGTTTTAGTGTACATTTTGTCGTAAAATCTAAAATGAATGTAGGAAAGAGAAAAGAAAAGTCCATTGCATATAAGTAAGCATATATTCAATCCGTATTGAACATTTTGGGGAAAATAATATTGACTAGACAAATTAACCATTTAACGGCGATTAAAGCCGTCGGTCTGGTTAATGCAACTTTCGTTTGGAACAAAGTAAAAAATAGACGGATCACAATGAAACTTACATGTCACTGCGCACGCACTACTGGCAGTAAATAATAGACACTTCTGTTCTGACTCACTTGCAGTTCCAATTTGGACTCACTCCTTTCATCAGAACAACACATCAATTTTACATACTGATTTCTGGATATCATTTGATAGGTACTGTCGTACATGATTCATGATGATTCGGTCTCATATGCAGACCCGGCAACACCAACATGTCGCAAAAAACCCGTTTTCTATCTCCAATCCGTCGTGTGACCCTCCTAGCATCAATATCAAAGAAAGAATTGAGGATGGATCTATAGAATGGACTGATGAGCTAGAAAGTCTCTTCTTCCAATCGTTTATCAGTTCAACATGTACTTACAAACCCGTCGGTAAGCTCACTTTCACCACTTGTATTAACTACAACTGTATTTTCTCTTTCGTTGTTTTCATGGAGTCTCCATAGTCAATCTTTTAATACTATTATGGTATGGAACGAATGTAATGGAAAACACAACTTTCTCTTTTGTCATCCTTTAGAACTTTCACCAGTCTTCTCTAGGGCTGTTTTTTTTTAAATTCAACGTATATTTTTCAAAACTGTTCTCGAACCCATTTAAATTAGTGTAAATGCACTAAATAAGGTTTATAGAATCTAACTAAGCTTCAATCTGCAATAAATAGAATTGATTGGTATAAATTGTAATTGTATGTATTACTCATAATACAATAAATTATTATTATGTATCCCATTATGTTTAAAACACTCGTGTATTTGCAGAGCTGAGAGCTTGTCATGGAATTGAAAGTTATCTGCTCTAGTTTAAAACGCTTCATTGGAAAGAGTGTATGCTTAGTCTGAGTTATTATCACCAAATATTCACTCGTGTGGGCGATATTGCAAGCTTGCAGATACATGTACTGTAATAATTATTATTATCTCTATCTCATTATTTACCAATCTTATTTTAAACCTTCGGGGTAGTATAAAATAATAGATATCGACGAATGATGGTGGGATTATTTTTTTAAATATGTGAGTATATGTAGCCCACAGACAGAATTAATGATTCTCTTAATCCTCTTTATGCTTTACATACTGCTAACTATTATACATCGTTGGTCTGCTGTTTTGCGTGTGTATTTTGTGTATAGGTGTCATTTACAACACAATGCTGTGTAAGATTCACTGCTGTTGATTTGTGTTCTATTTCTCTTATGCACAGTTTGAGACTCTCTCAATAAAATGAAAAGTTTAGTATTTGCTTGTCGTTAACGATTGTATATTATCGTAAAGTTCTATAACAAATAATAATGGTATAAATTACAATTGAGAACTTTTAGATCTAAAAATTAGGAATTTTAACCGGTGAGTTAAAGTTGAATACTTAAAATCAGTCTATACAACAACAATTCGATGCCATTGCTTTGAGCTGCATTAAAAACTAACTTAATATTATACTCTATGGACGTGATAGATGATATGTGATTGTACTTTATAATAGAATAGAAGGTATAGGGTTGAGGGCTGAGTAATGCGTGTCACGATATACTTGATTAATTCTTATTCACGTTTGTTGAATAATTTATATTTATATCAAGCACGGAGAAGCGGAATAATCGCCATTTTTCCAGTTTCAAATTGTGTTTTGTAAGTAGTATGAGGGGCTGAATGTGATATGATGTAAAATAACTTGTCATCTGAGAAAACTTTTTATTACCTTTTAGGTGTCAGTAAGCATTTCAATATGCTAATCGCCTACCACAGATTCACGAGTGCTATTGGTCGAGACATTGACGTTTCACACCTTTGGACTAAGCTGGAGTCTATGTACGACTTGAATTCCTTAGTGAGTAACTTTAATTTCAGTTTTATACGGATGATAGAGGATTGTGTTTAATGGCAAGAAAAACGACTGAATGTGTAGGAAGATGGAGAGGATATGCCATTCCCTACAAAAGATGTAGAATTTACACTTGACGACTCTGACTTTCACCAGATTATTTCAGAGAAGAGAAAGGACGGCCACAGGTCTAGAGATCCGAAAGATCCCATAACACGAGGTTGGTCTTTCGTCACTATAATTACTTTTAATGTTATATAAATCACAAAAGAGTCTGATTAAACTGTTAATAGTGAAACAAGAAGATGAATTCTCGAGTCCACCTCCGTTAGCTGTGGCTAAACGGAGCACAAGCAGCAGCAGTTCTTCAAACAAGAGAAAAATTAGTACAAGCTCTCATTCTAGTAATGAAGGGAAAGAATCCCCAAGGAAGTCTCCAGTTTTGTATGCTGTACCTGCTGCTAAGAAAAGGCGTAATTGAAAACTAACTAAAATGCAAAATTATTTTTACATCAAACATTGTGTTCTTTTTCCTCTTTCAACTTTAATGTAACATTCAAAAAATCCTTTCTGATGCCATCGATTGTATAGACGCAATTACATTATTTTACAGTTAATCAGATTCAGTAAATAGTGTACTGGCCCAGAAAATGTTTATTATTTAAATAAAACTACTATAAATACCTAGTATAATAAGTATACCTTCTATCTAACATATTATGGAATGTATGAACTTTGACTGTACTGTGTTCTTGTGTGGATGAAATTCACTTGGTTGGCACCTACATTTCTCAATGTTAATCTCGTACAGCGTTGTTTTGTACTGTACTGTTTGTTACCCAGACTCTGCACTAACTGCAGCTCAATTAAACGTTTGGAATTCTTTTGAAAATATTCTGATGTAAGTTAAGAAACTTAAGATTCTTTACTTTTGAGTTAAATTGTTTAGCTTAAGACTAGAGTTGTTGTTGTTAACATATTAGCATGTTTATAGTGTGAGTCCACTTGTAAATATTGACATTAAAGTGTAATTAATAATATCATGTTATTTTGTTTTCATAATAAAAGAAACGAGCAATTTTAAATCATTGGTTAAGTCTCTAGTAATGGACAATGTGAGGAGCAACCTAATTATAAACAAAACTAAATCTTTTCAGTCTGCTAGCCTTCATCACATTATATCATCAAACATCATACTACTACTTCAAAATATACAAAGAAAGTTTTTTGTATCATCAAAGGGACAAATTCCTGATTACGATACTTACACTAAGTAAGTATTACCAGTTTTGGCAAGAATTATTTCCCTTTTAGTATGTACTTAAGTGTAGGTACCTACTCACAGATAAGCATCGGCATTATTTTTCTACATTTCCCTGTAAATAGTAAGTAGTGCAACAATAAGGACGATTTTAGGAATACGAAGGCTAAATGTTCAACTCAATATCAGTCAACTGAAAAACATAATAGTACCTTTTTAGTACACTAGCTTAGCAAATGCACTTGCCTATATAGTCAGTGGATAATGTAAATTTTGTATAATATACTTATACGAAGGCAAAACTTTTATGCAATATATTATTCAAAAGTACATATATGTATCGTATAGATAGAATTGATTAGATAAAACACTGCACATACACAATCTATTTTAGATTACTTAGATAGTTCATAGTTCGTTACATATTGTATGAATTTAGGCATGTGTTTTTAATTTAGCTAACCTATCTAACAATTAAGATTAGACATGATCCCGAATTGGATAGACAAATAAATTACACATCTCAACAGTTCACTTCCATAAATTAGTTGCAGCAATTGGTCCATCGTTGGGGAAAATGTGTTGATTTGCGTTAGCCCCTGCACTGTTGTTCAGACCGGGTAAATTACTAGCAGAAGATGGATAACTCGGAAAATTCGTTTGACCGGGCACAAAACCTTTATTCGGCATACTGAGAGGATTGAATCCCATTGGATTGTTAAGTTGAGGGAAGCCTTGCTGATTTCCTGCCATTCCTGAAGTAGCATTACCGAAGGCTGGCATTGTGGCTGGTATTCCTTGTTGTTGTCCAAAGTTAGAGATATTTAAACCAAACATTTGTTGCTGGAGTTGCTATATTTTGAGTAAATAAAATATTTCATTATAAAATATTTACGTTAGAAATATGACACCGCCAATGTTGCTGATAGCTATGAATATTTTTGGTTCCATTATTATTATTATAACCTGGGAAGCATCGGGCTGGGGAGTGAACATGTTGCCGCCTCCTCCTGTCCCATTCAAAATTCCTAGGTCATTTTGTATATTTCCGTAAGGATTCTGCGTTTGTCCTTGTCCCATTACATTGGAATTGTAGGGTGATGCCATTTGAGGGAAAGGATTGGATGTCGCCCCCGTCGACGAAAACATTCCTTGTGAGGCAAAAGGGTTAGCATTATTTGACGGCGCTTGACCATAGAGAGACAATATAGATTCTTTGGTCATTTTTTGTCCTTGATTCGGGTCAAATCCAACATCGGAAGCAAATATACTTCCGAGGTCATCTTTGTTGTTAGTATCTGCAGCTGTTGGAACTTTCACTGGACTTGCGAATGGGTCGGTAGGTGAAACATTAGCTGGTGCTGGAGGTCCTGTAATCAACCCTAATAAATCATCCGAAGCATTGCATTGAGAAGGCTGATTGAGCTCAGGGCTTTTTTGAACAGGTGTTTCCTTCTTTACTGGATTCGATAACTTTGTAACTGTAGCAGGACTGGACGATGTTGGTTTCGGTTTTGGAATCGCAGTCGGCAAAGGTCCAATGTCATTTTGAACCTGCTTTTTGTCTTTCTTCTTTTTCAAGCTCTCCTCTACTTCTGCATCCCAGTTTACTTTGGGAGGTGGGGGCTTTACCCATTCCTGAGCTATGTATTTATGTGTTTCATACTTGGCTCGGATAAAATTCTCAAGAGCAAGGTCTGTTTGAGGTCTTCGAAAACTATCGGGTAGATTTGCTTCATAAACTGCTCTTGCCCGCGAATTGCCCATTTGTTGCATAGTCTTTAAAAATCATTAAATAACCAAATCTATTAGAGGGTCACGTAATCATTTATTAATGTTCAGCTTTCAACTATATATTATTATATAAACATACAAAAGTGTGGTGTAAGCATTTAAAATTGTTAAACATTACCACAACTTGTTCTGGAGTCCAAGTATCCAAATTTACACTTTTAACACGTGATATGTGTACTCCTAAATTTCTATGAATACCAGCGCATCGTATGCACAAAAATATTCCAAGATTCCAAGAAGCCCATCTTGGACCTAAAAAATGAATTTGTTTTTTAAATGAACCAAATGAAAGCAATGAAATATCTGTAGCCTTGTAGCATAAATTTACTTACCTTTTGCATCACAGTCGACACAATACTTGTTATCTTCATCCCTTAGCATATCATTTAACATTGCTTGACATTTTTCTTGAATGTACTTCTGTTTCTCCTTCTCTAGCTTCGAAATTTCTCTTCCAGAACTCATTGTAAATCTGTAAAATAAAAAATGTCACGTACATATAATACCAAAATAACAAGAGTTTATTTGATCACTCACAATTATACCAATTTCCACCTTTTTCTTAGAAATTTGTATTGATTGTAATTGTAATATATTTTCTTAATCTCCGATCTCCACTAACTGTAATGCAATTTGGCCTATGACCACGTCAGTATCAGTGTAATTCTTTGTTGTATTACGTAAATAAATAATTACATACAAAATGTACGCAAAAACACAATCTACAATAGTGACCACCAGAAAATACTGTGCTCGAGGAGGAAACTGCAAGGTTGCAATTTTAACATTCTTTACATCCACAATAATGGCATTGTATTTCGTATTAGTTAAAGTTGGGCTGATAATATTATATTGAATTACTTGATCTTTCAATAATCCGACTGATCATAGCACTTCGCACTAGGAATATGCTCCCTCTTCATTTATCAATTTTGTAGCTGCATTTACTTTGTCCTTCTGTCAGTCATTTTATAACAGATTCAACACTAACACAGTTGCGGAACTTGAGAAGATAATATACATTTACACATATCTATACATAATAGGTTATTACTTATCTTCGCTTTTATTACAATCATTAGTTCGTAGTAAATATATTACATTTGTATTATACTTAACATAATAAGCTTATCTGGTTCCGTACACTAGTAGATATTAGGTATAACATTTATAACTTGTTACCAAATAGCACAAGAGACAAATGATCGCAGAGAATTTGTTTGTGCAATTGAATAGCATAATGTACAAATGTGTTGTGTAGTTTCTTGCTAATACTTTCAGTGTGGAGGAATGAGGAAGTGAAATAGAAAAACAGAAATAGCTATGTAGTCGCAGGCATAATACTACTAAACTTACAAACCACTACAATCTCCAGAATTAAGTTAACTCTACTAGTGGTACTGCTATATTGTGTCGCTCTCCCTCTGTTTGTACAGGATTCTGACGTGCCTTTTAGTAAAATTCAATCGATTTAATATTAATCGAGCTCTTGTTGCTATACATTGATTTAACATGACATGATAATTGATGTTCTGTTTTACACTTTTTGAGTCCGAACCGATTCAAAATCAACCTTATAATAATTTTAAACGTGATTGAATGTTGAACTGATGCTACTCAAATATTTATACACATGTTTCTAATTGATGTACTATATAAAAGCGAGTAGACTAATAATTTCATAAGAACTTCATAATTGCTTAAATAATTCAGGAAACAATTAAGAATAAATGTTTATTTTGCATTTTTGATTCACTTACCAAATGTTTGATCAAGAAGACCAACGGTGGTTTGAATGAACCCTTGGTGGTGACCACAAACTATTCTTGTCGAAAACAGATTCCGAGATTTTGAGGCTGAGTTCCGAGTTAAAAGGGTAGAAAGGGAAACTCTTAAGTGGTTAAGCGGTCCTAAAACTTTGTCTCTGAGTTAAATGGCGCAACCTGTTGAAGGAAAATAATAAGACATTTTTGGTCAGACATTTTTAGGGACATAACATGGCACATGATACACAAACCAAATAATTCCATATAATATACACGATTAAAATCATTTGCAATGTAAAATTAAAAACGGAATGACATATCTCACGTATATGATTAAATATGATATAATGTTATATTGTCTCGAAAATATCTTGTATTAATTATAATTGCGAAATAAAAAAAACTACCCTAACTGATCAGACATTTTTGTCTTTCTTCAAGGATAGTGGACAATGGCTAATCTAATTTAATACTCAGGGGTAAACTTCGCCATAAGTATTACTAGAACAAGTGCAACAGTGCATGTAAGAAAACAAGATACAAGTCTTTTGGCTGCAGATATCTAAAACTTAATTGCCCATGACTTGATGGATGATGAAAATAATTCCGTTAGATGTACAGGATACATAAAATACTGAACTTTACCTGTATTGTAATATTTACAATATATCCATTAAATACACCTCACCTTACATACTGTATGATACTATACACTTACACTATATAAAACAAACAAATAATATTATATCATGCAACTATCAAAGATACATTATTATTATTACATTCAATAGGCATAAATAAATGCATCTTAACACCAACAATTAAACAGCATTTAATGAAGAACCTACCATACATGTATGTAGATGCTAAGCGTGTTTGCAAGCAATCAGCAATGTAAATAACAGTATAATAGATTTTGAATAATGGAATTTGAAGAATGCATTAATTGTCCAGAATACAACCAATATTATATATATATAAAAAATATATAACATCGTACAGCAGCAGCATTAACTGGATAAGTAAATGAGATTAGTATGTGCCTTTAATGTTTAAGTGTAAAGTGCCTCGCAGCCTTAAACATTAAATTGATAATCAGATGATAATAATATTAATACAACCCAAGTTTATGTTAACATTGCCTCTTAAGTTTCAGTTGCATAGAATCATTTACATTTTATAGTTATTGACTATAATATATAGTCACAGTCATGAACAAATTGTATTATTACATATTGAATGTCAAAAGATTATAATAATATTGTTACATCATTTTAAGTGCAATAACGTCAATGTCTAATTTAATAGAGGAAAATTGTTGGGGGACAATATAGAACTCAGAATAACGAACAAAACAATAAAATTCAAATTCTTTTCCTTTCTCCAAACACCATAATAATATGACTATGACCTTTCTTCCTTTCACATCTGTTCTCAAAAAACGTTTACCAAAGTACAAAAATTTGTATTCTCAGATGTACATTTCTAAGTATGAAGTACATAAAACATTAAGTACTATTAGAAAGAGAGTAACGAACCAGAAGATGCTTCCAGGGAAAACTCTTTTACTCCACCGACACGGACTCTAACTGATCTGGATTTTCTGGATATTATCAGTTACGAACTGGATTGCTAAAGAAAGACAAAAATATTTTTGGGAGTCAATGATACAAGTATACAAGTTATATGGGAATAAGATGGTATAAAAAGGATTAGATAGTACATTCTTAACTTTTTAGTACCTTTTAGATTTTGTAGGTATTTTGTATTTAGCCGACGGAACCAACCGAATGGAAACAGCAGTCAACGTAAGTTGGTTGTCCTCCTATTGAAGCAGCAGAGTAGGGGTATATCATCATCAATTCTTCATCACATAATAATAATCAGACCAAAAATCACTCTCTTCTTTCCGTTTCATCCTTTTCGTTGTGTGCAAGGAAAGCGCCATCTGAAGAACTCAGGTGAATTGTACGGACAGAAGAAGCTTTCTCATTTAATATTATTCCCAGCCAGCAAAGCAACCCTTTTGAGTTCTTGTTTTGTTGTTTGCTGAGGCGAAGTGACATGACATACTTCAACTTTATCTTTTTTTCCTATCCCTCTGCTTCTTCTGCTGCGGTATTCAATCACTAGCATTTCATTCAACACTATAAAGTTGTTTTTCAATTTGCTTGTGGGATTTCTTTGATAGTGGAGCTCAATCAAACCTAAACATCAAATCAAAGCTTGAAGAAGCTAACTTGTGGCTTACTGAAATCTTTCCCTCTGTTGTCTCTCTCGTTCTCCTTTTGCTGTTGTTGTGTGAAGAGTTTTATTACTTTCGGAGTTTCTCTACTGCTGCTGCTGCTGCTCGGTCGTTCGTTGTTCCAATTTCTGAAATCAGCGTTAGTTAACTGCGTTTTTCGATTAACACAGTTTTTAACTATTTGACAATTCTCAGTCAAGTCTCGGGATATCACGTCATTTCATCGTCAGCAACCATTGTCAATAACTATCCAACTATCAAGCAATTTATAAGAAGCTTTGCATCAGCTGCCTGCATCAACAATCAAATAAACACGTAAGAAGTAAGAATTTAACTACAGGTTTTAGTTGATGGGTTTCAATTTATTTTGTAAAGATAAAAATTGCAGTTAACGTGTTTATTTTTGTAGTTTTAGAAGTCGTAACATATTTTTTATAGATATTAAAATGTAAAGTCTGTTGTTATTGTTATAGTTTAGGAAGGACGCTTTTAGTATAATGTTCTCTCACAGTGGCAGTCTGGTTGGCTTCTTCGTGAGACTTTTAGTGTAATTTCTACCATAATTTCTGTGTCATGTGTACAGAAATGCCTCATTTTAATAATGGCTGATGGTGCCCTAGTGCGCCAGCTGGCTTGACTATTATGATCGCAAAATCGCGATTCATTAACTGTTAACCATTGTATTTTTTGTAATAGTATTGATGCTCAATTTTAATTTGCTTTTTAGTATGGCTGATCAACAACAATTTTGTCTTCGCTGGAACGATTTCCAGTCCAACATTGTTACTTGCTTTAAACATTTGAGGACCGAGCGCAGTTTTACTGATGTGACACTTGCCTGTGATGGCCAGACGTGTAAAGCCCACAAGATGGTTTTGAGCGCTTGCAGCCCATACTTCAAGTCACTGCTGGAGGTCAGTTTCAATTAAATTAACCAAAATTTCTGTTTAAATGTCTAATATATACCTGTACCTTCATGTGTTAATATGTGGCTCATGTCAATGGTTTAATGACTTAGAACAACCCATCGAAGCATCCTATCATTATTTTGAAGGATGTCCCATTCAACCATCTTCAGTCAATTTTGGAATTTATGTACGCTGGAGAGGTGAATGTTCCGCAGGACAATTTACCGGCTTTCCTGAAAACTGCGGAGCGCTTGAAAGTCAAGGGACTTACCGAAGGTATATAGTAGAATATACATGTATTAAATCTGTAACGTAAATCTCTGAATCTGTAATTTTGACCTGTCCAAAATAATGGTATTAAATTAATGTTAATATTTTTGCAGTAAAACGAAACTGAGAGAAGAATACATCAAGTCCAAACCAATAAATATGTTTATCATTTGATATCTTATCACACTTAAACTACACATCCTAGATAAAGCAAAATCTCATACTAGATTACTAGGTATAAGGTATTTACGTCATGTCATCGACCCTTACACTGGGTGAGTAAAATTTACTTTGTGCAAGATGTAAATAACATTTAACTTCAGTTGACGTAAAACATTTACTATAGATAGAGTAATGTTGTATCCGTATTTTTGCATTTTTCTCGCTAATGAGTTGATTTCAGGGGGTTTCATATAAGGTAACAGCATATTTCGCCAAAAATTTTCGATATATAAACAAGTTAAAAAACACTAAAGAAGAAATAATTTGTAATATCTTGTCACACAAGTTATACCTTGCTTACAATGAATTTATAAGTTTTGTGCTATACAGCTAGTAGTGTGTTTCTTTTAGTTATGCAGCCTTGCAACTTACAACTATTGACTGTACGATAAATTTAATTAAATCGAGCACGAAGTTCCATTTACTTCGAAAATTAATTTGCCCTCGTTGACAAGTAGACTGAGGTTACACGTACTTCATTGTCATTTTGTAAGTGTGTAATACAGTTTGTAACATATCTGCAATTTTTCCATTTATGGAAATCAATCTTTTCTAAATTGATAATGAATTGTAAAATGTCATTCCTTTCTTTATTTTATTGTCTACCATCTATAGCATAGCATACAATACAATATACGTATAGATGTAAAAAATTCATGTTGCGTAACACATTATCATGTAGAAAACCTCGTGTACATCTTGGGGCTATGTCATATATGTGTATTTGTAAATAAGTACAAATAAATGACGTCTGTTTTATATCGCAATGCGGGGCGCTTCATTTTATTAAGATACAATCATTTTTACAAAATTCAAAGATAATTTATTATTATTTCTGATTTAATCAGTATTTTGTATAACACGCATTCATATTTTTATAAAGCATCTTTAGAATATTCCATCTGGGTGACGCTCCACAACCATCCCGACACCCTAAAATAGGTCAGAATTTGTTGATTCAGTAAATTACATATACACACCATTTTTAGCGTTTACATTTACATGTTACACTTATACTAAACTAAACTGTTTGAGACTAGCACTGCACAATGTCAATTGATCTCATAACATTGAACCCTGTTACGCCTCTTATTGTCAAACGACAATTTATTTAGCACCGGCCTAAATGACCATGTCTATATGTATATAGATCCGAACACATAGGGTCGGTCTAGTCATTATTAAAGGTCAGTGCGGTTTCAATTTAAAATAAATAATTATATATTTATTGAACACAAAACGATTTCAGCCTAAAAGCTAATAAACGTTAATTGAGACTTACCTGACCACCAGCAGCACAAGCTGCTAAAATAGCCACTTGTTTATTTTCGTGAATGAGGCGGTTTGCGCAATGTGCCGTTAAACGAACACCTAAAAACAAAAGAGTAACCTTTAGGCGTCCACTTAATAGAAGTATAATGAATTGAAATTGGCATGTTAACCTGTGGCCCCGAAAGGATGCCCGATCGATAATGATCCACCCCAGTTATTCAGTTTATCGATTGGTATAGATCCTACTTTTCCCGACCGTTTCATATGATTTTTGCAAAAATAGTCGCTATCCATTGCTTTTAAGTTTGCTAAAACTTGGCCCTAAATGTAATATATTATTTGTAGAGTCATTATTGTAATAGGTGCACGTACTTTAAATTCACAAAAGTTTACTACACTTACAGCGAAGGCTTCGTGAATTTCCCAAACATCAACATCATTCATGGTCAAACCAGTTCTATCAAGAAGCTTTGGAATCACATATGCAGGCCTGTTTAAAACCAAACATTAAGTAATTTGCATTTATTCCAACAAGGGCTTTGCCTACTAAATATTGTATATATGTTCTGAGGGAACCCTCAAATTATCAACACTTTTTGACAACAGAATATATTTGGTTTGGTTAAGTTAGATTTACCGTGTTGACAATTTGGTGTTGAAAAAATGGGGGTGAGTTAATCGGGATAGCGGGAAACAAAGTGGAATGAAACTTTCTCTTTCCCAATTTTAAAATTCGCATTCACAGGCGATTGAACCTTAACATATGGCCATCTGGTTACATAATCTAAGCAAGAATGTAAACTCTTTCAAAAATTGTTTTGTTTTTCAATTATAAATTGTTTTAAAGTTTGAGTATTACGAAGAGAGTTTCATTCGACCTAGCTGGACTTTGGACTCCACCATATAATATCTATAAATCAATATTTTTATAGTTACCCCAAGAGCAATTCATCCTTTGGGTCTTGAGAAACTAAATCAGAAAAACAATTTTAGAATTGGTAATAATATTAGAACTGAAAAGTAGAAGAAGGCTTTCTTACCATAGAGAAAGTCTCTCAAATATGCTTTGGGTTTCAATCCTAATTGTTTGGCCTTTTCTTCGGTCATCAAAAGAGCAGCGGATGCTCCATCAGTCTAAAATATCATTTTCATTACCAATCGTTGGACATTTTGCTTAAATTTATATATTTACAATGGGTCATTTTTCAAACAGAAATAATCAATGAAAATAATTATACCAAAAAGCTCGCATTTGCAGCCGTGATGGTTCCATGAGGCTTGATGAATGCAGGTTTAAGTTTTCCCATTTGCTCCATGGACGAAACACGAATCCCGTTATCTTTGTCAACTACTCCTTTAGCACCTGGAACTGCAATTAAATCGTAGAAATTCAAATCATAGTAAAAATCTTCAGCTTTTGGAGGTATGCTTTATATTTTATAATTATTTATAGTATTTTATTATTTCCTTTTACTTACCATTAACTGGTGCAATATCTTTTAAAAGACCCTTCTGTGTTGCCTAAAAATCCAAAATTTCATAATAAATGAGGATTTATATATATATATTAATTATCATTCATGTAGACGGGTATTAAAATATAACTAGAAGAAACTAGAGAAAAAAATTCGTGCATAGCCAACAATACGAGAAATTGTATAACCACTTTTTTATCATTTTGTACACTGTATATAGAGTACCTATGTTTTATAAACTACGAGGCTACACAATTCTGCTTATCCTCTATCCTGCAGCATTAATGTCATTGTCGCCGTAAAAGTAAAGAGAAAGTTCACAACTGAAGACCCCTTAAGATAGCTCAAGAAAACAAAAAATCGTTCTTAGTAATCGTTATATTTTCTAAATAAACCTATACATAGTTAAAAATTAAACTCTCTAGTTAATACAGAAGTAATACTCCGATTTGCTACGCCTCGGTGAAAGTTGCTTTCCCTTACAATGAAGGAAGATGATTTAAAACTTTCACTGAAGAGAAAGCATTTTTAGTTCTTTACTTTAAGACAATTTACACAGCTTTACAACATCATATATTACCTGTTGAGCATTTGTATGAGATCGAATAGCGAATTCGTCTTGCTCTTTCCTTCCAACTTCAAAAGCTGCGGCAAGCCGATCGGCAGAATGTCCCATTACTTCTCCAGTGGAAAATTCAGCAATGCCTGGGAGCTACAACATTATTGTAAGTATAGTATACTATCGTCCAACTGATAAATGAAAATCATTTAAAACACGTTCTTACTTCAGGTACAAAAAAATCTGGCCTGATTGAAGTCAACAATCCGAGTGTCTGACCAAGGGATTTTGCTCTATTGGCTTTTAACAACAAACTTCTCATTTTTCTGGAATGACGGATAGGGATATCGGACATAAATTCTACACCACCAGCAATACAAACATCGTAAACGCCGGAAGCAATCAATCCAATAGCTAAACGTATTCAAGAGTAACAGAAAAGATTATTCAAAAAGTTTGAAGCATAAATTTGAAGCAATAATTATGATATATCAAAATTTTAATGATTTACAGGTGGTCAAAGCTACGTTAGACGAAATACAGGCCATTGTCACCGTATTAGCAGGGGTTTTATCGGAAAATCCAGCTCCTAAAGCGGCTTCACGGGCAACATTGCTAGTCTTAACTTCCTGAATTACAGTACCCATTACAATATAATCCACCACCTCCTTAGGGAGTCCAGTTTTATCGGCTAGGCCCCTAAAAATTCAAATATTATTGTGAAATAAAATTGGGTACATAACAATTAGGTATTTGCTAATCGGTGATTTTGAAACATACACAAGAGCGTAGCGGGCTAAATCATGGGGCATCAGTTTAGCGTAATCAGTGCCAGATAACAAAAAGGGTGTCCGAGCAGCATCTACAAAAACGATGTTTTTTCCTCCCGGCTTTAAGAGAGACTTTCCTTTTGCTGCCATACTAGTCGCTGCAAAAACAACATACAATGACTACTACATATTATTATTCAAAAATAAAAGGTACCATATTAATTGTGCTTTAATATAGAAATATTTGAACAAACCTGACAAACTCAGCATACGAGACCTCATTTTTCCAACATCATTAGCTAATTTAGCTTGTCGAAAAATCAATGCAGAACTCATGTTTATTCCGTTACAAATTCAAGTTACAGCAAAGCAGGCGGATGTGAATATGATATATATTCTGTAGAGTAGGGAGTCCTTAAGTGTGATTGCCAATATTATTTCTGTTAGCTACTGCGGTTGGTGACGATGATAATGCTCCAAAAGTATATCCAGCAGTACTTTCCACTTAGACTTCTTTTTTCTTTGGAAACGGACTATCTACGTGTCACTGTAAAAAATTAACAATGAACAACTCAAAATTGCAAAAAATATTATAGACTTCCCTAACCAATACCAAATAAACGTGACTTAAATAATCTTGGTGAAAGCAAAAACAGCAAAGCAAGCAAACTGCCCATGTTTGATGTTGTATTTAAACATTCGGAAGTATGAGTGAAAGTTAAAAGAGATGGTATAAAATTATTATTTTTCATTCAGTTACATAAGTAAATACTTACATATTCCTATTCTTATAGTACAGGCTTCTGAAACTAATCATTTATTTTGATTTATAATGTTTACTGACCTTGTAATGTGGAGAAAACAAAACGGCAAAGACAGAACTGACAATACTGTCATCGCATCTCGCAACTTCCTGCTCAAAGTCCAAATCTCGAAGTGCAAGGTGCAAAGTCCAAAATCTGCATTAAAAATGAGCGCGTTGAAACAAGGAGCACATCAATGCCCTTGTTTGCCCAACAACACGCTGTCAGAATACCCCTCTTAAATGTTCATTCCCCAATCTTCACTAAATTACATCTTTTCATGAGACTTGTCACACACGAAGCAATGACATGGCCATTTTATGACCTTCCATGGGTTTCATCGACCGTGCCGTGATTCCGTGACATATATTTATGCCTATTCCTTCTACGATGTTCACAGGCAATGTGTTTTTGTATATTGCTACCTTTTTCGACAATATTTTGTGCATGTGCAGTTAATAAAATGCCCATGGCTATTTTTACTGCAATATACTGCATTACCTTCATGCATCACGGATAGGCAAAGCCAATCTTTATAGGCAACATAACATTCACACCAAAAATATCATTTGCAGCTGCTTGTTTTAAGAATACTCCAATCTATGAATCTCAAGAATCTTCACTTAATGCAGAAACTGTATTTCTTCACTTTCCGTTGTTTCCTATATACCTTTACATTACAATCCGCAAGCTTTATGTTCCTGGCATTCGACAGTTTTGTCACAAACTATAATAAAATGTGTGCAATGGTGCTATTAAGATTCACTAGCATTGCTACCTATTTTTTGAATGAATACATATAGCATTACCAAATCATAGGTAATAACAGTTAGATTTAACGTATAGCCTGGGCCACTATAGTTAAGATGCTGAGTACAATACTCTCTACAATGAATGCATCCCTAACAAAGTAAAAGTTATGTATACTTTCAATAAAACACGAGACCAAAAATGACGTTTACTACGATTATACAACAGATTGGCAACAAGAGTCGACTCGACACGATCTTTTGTTCATTATCAACTAGGATGTAGACTAGTAAGCATGTGAATACTGTGACTGTCGGTACCTGTTAGTGTAACTACTCTGCTTCCTCTTATATAAATGCATATAAAGCATATCAGAGAGGTAACTAAGCCATATCTAAGTGACTGTGAATGAGTGGGTGAGATTTGAGGATGTGACGACATGAAGTATACCCGAGGCGTGATGCTGAAGACACGGCCTATGTACCACTTACTATAATCATTTACTACTGTTTTGTGTTTAGATTTGGAACAACTCTTTCTACTTGTGAATCAAATTACGTTCAGTCAGTGAATGGGTAACGTTAATCCAAGATGCAACACAGAGGAGAGTGAGTGGTGCAGGTGCATGCAATTATATTTGCAGAATTTGCACCGTAGTATTTAGATTATGCATAATATTGTCATAAATTATGCATATTAGTTTACAAAGTAGTACCTACGTTTTTGTGAGTGTACTAGGTAATCCATGCAATATTTTTAAGGTTTATTAAGGTCCTTACCATGCTAATTGCAAAGCATGATTCATTGTGAACTGGTGAGTAAGTGATATTATGTGAAGGTACTGACTTGTGAATTACAATAATTGATTCATGACGCATTGTGCCAATAATAGTGCATAATATTGCGCACAGTATAGTGCATGAGTGCATGTAAGTGTCAGTAATGATATTTGTTCGACAATTTCGTCCTATCTGCGTCCTAGTAAATAACAGATAGTCCCATTACAGCACTGCTATACAGGTAAGCAAAAAACAAAACGTGTACACCTAGACCTACACATATTGCATCGAAGTATGTGCTAATCCATTAGTTTGCATGATAATTGTGTATAATATGACTATACGTAACAGAAAATAAGAACTAAGAACTTAGTCTAAAACTAATAAACATATAGGACTTATAGGAGTTAAAATACTATTTATTGTTGTATAAGCAATTTTTATGAACTACTTGTATGAACTGTGATTATTTTACGTGACTACGTTATTTGACTGTTTCTTACTATTCACAGGGCTGATGTGACAGGAAATGTACTGTACACTGTAAAGTGAAATCATATAATTTTGTGTTCATACAGTTAACAGGTATAGGTAAAATAGATCAGTCCCTATTCTCCTCCTCCCAAACGTTTGTCATTAGATAGTAATAATAATATTACCATCTAAGACAGCCATTACTATGTGTATAATATGATGTAGAGAAACATGACCTAGACGTATATGTGGCGGTTCCACCCAGGGTCACCACCAGCATGAAGCATGACGCTTTCGACTTTTATGCACCGAACTTTGTACATAAATATTTGTAATATTTCTCTAGTGTGGTGTGTGTAAGTGTAAATAGATAATAATTAAAAATTGTTAGCTTTAAGAGTTTGGAGACAAGGACAGACTTTTTTGGTTTAATTTTGATTTATACATATAATTTGTATATATAGAATACTTTAATACTTACATATGTACACGACAAAAAGATCACTATAATTTTGGACCTTAGTGAGTCATTTGTGACTTTTAAACCTATGTCCTTCCACCAAAACTCAAGAACGGATTAAGATAATTCTTTTAAACCCTATACAAGGGTTAATTCTTATTTACAACGTGAGTCATGTTTAAAAATGGGAGAATTCTTACCCTGTTGGGAAAGAGTTGTTACTTATATTTTCTGAATCCTACATATGTTTTACTCTATACAATTGGGGCTTACTGCGACATTATTTTCTGATTCAGTATTGGAGGAAGCATTTATATGCTATTGACCTTGCAGTTAAGGTTTGCCATGAGACACAGTAATAAGATTTTAATGCTTGTATTAATATAAATAAAATAAATTAGCAAAAAAGATAAAATAACGAAATTTTCAATGGGAAGATAATAGGTGATTCTGAAGTATTAACGAAGAACTTCTAAACACTGACAATACCATGTCCTTAGTTAATTCTTTTGGTAAAGAATCTTTTCCGAAAGTTTTCAAAATATGTAGGGATAGTACCACGGGATCCGACCATTATACCAATTACCTATATAAACATCTCAGAGATTATGATTTTCTATAAAATATTTTATGCATAGATCATAGATTAATTTATTTTCAATATTTACTTTTTCGGGTTGTCTTTCCTCAGTTTCGATACGGATTTTTGATGTGTCCTATAGAGCCTTGAATGGCCAGAATGTCTACTTTTCTATTAGATCCAGAACTCAGAATTACAATGAATTTCTCCATGAACCACATAATTTTTCCTCTGAGGGCATCAGCTATTAACATACGCATTTTGTGATGACGACTGTTTCGTAGTGACTCTGTTTTTGGGCAGAAGCCCAATACAATAGCTGTTGTCCATTCTACTCAGAATAGAATCGATTGAACGCCTCCAATTTCGTTTGTCTTTAATACCCGTATAGCAGAATGTTACAAAGCACATTATGTACAAAAGTTGGTGTCACTATTCCATTTACATGCTATTTGATGATTTTATTTCCTACATTAGATTAATTGTATTTAAAGACCAGGAATGTCTGATAATGAAAAGATAACAAGCATTATATATTATAGTTGTATTTATATAATCCTGTTATTGATCTCGTTTATCACCCATCATAAACCATCGTTTTATTTTTGTATTATCACAATCACAATAGTATGTATTACTGATGCTGGCTCCATATGAGTCATCAACACATTGTACATATTCAATGAAGTACATAATAGGTACACTCTTTAACGTTTAGGTACCGTTTGAGTTGCATGGGATTTGATGTGGACGTATTCAGTCTTAACTTTGAACTTCTACGGACAGGAGTTTAAGACTTCTTCAAGATTTAAACGATACAAATTGGCAGATATACATTGCAGTGAATTTTGACTCTGGTCTGTATTAAAATAAAAGTATGAGTCGCAACAAGACTGACTGGAGAAATTTTGAACAAAGACGTGAGAGAGCATTGCAAAGTAATTCTCACCCAAATGTCCATCCTTCCACATATCAATATCCACCATACCCTGCCTATAACAATTACGGCTATGAAGACTCCGCAAGATACTTTCAAAATCCCGATCGATTCAGTGTTGATTGCCGTATTCCTCAAGCTAAGATCTCTGTGGTGTCTGCAGCCAACAATTCTGCAGACCAACCAGGCTTTGCAAATCAATCACCTCATACTATAGGATATCAAACTTCCGAAATTGATCATTGGCAGCAACGAGAAAAGGTAAAAATTCTTGTTTGTTCTTTGTATTTTACCACGTAGTAGCACAGTTCTTATTACATTTAAAAACTGTAAATAGCTAGCCCATAATAATATTTGTACATAGAGAGAACGCAATTTATTAGAGCACATAGCCTGATCCAGTACGTAATTATAATTAATTAAAACATGGCAATTTTTTTCTTCTTTTTTCTTGTCATTTTAAGCTGCAGCCTTTCGATTGATTATTTCATTCCATTTTTTGTGGGAAACATTTCTGAAACCAATTTCTCAAGGTGTCATTTCATTCTCTGTAAATAAGACAATGTCATCAGACAGACATGTATAAGAGACATTTAGGTATCAATTGTACACATAATTATCATAGGTGAGTTACCTCTGTGCATTGCATATTGCATCCTATGAATCACGAATACTTCGCATTGATTGATTATTATGCATAACATTCATTCATATTTGTTTTGTTTACCCCTTCTTCGTTCGTTGTCCTCTTGTCTCTCGTAAAGTGCTGTGAATATAATACGCAATGAAGTGCTTTTATTGTGCTGTCTGATCGAGGCGAGGGCACATATTATTATTATAACTAAAATTGTCACTTTACTCCATTACAATCAATAATATTGGCTGATCAATTACCATTCATTCTATAAAGATAAATATGAACACGCTTCATATTATATATTTGCATGAAATATACAGAGCTTTGCTTGTATTTAGCTATTTAGTACAATAATGATAGTTTTGTGACTATTTTATGCTATTTATGCTGTACAAAAACAAAAATCTAAGCCATGGTTCTTATACGTAGGTAAATGCTTTATATTGCATTGTATGCTTTTTCGTCACTGCTCGAAATTTGTTTTGTCCTATATTTAACAGCTTTTTCCTAAGCCTTTCTTATCAGATAAATGCATTGTATCCTCTGATAAAGCTCGTCGATTATACGGAAAGAATGGAAGTGAGAGCTCCTTGTTAGAAACGAAAATGATGTTAAAACCTTTTCATCTAATAGATAATGATAATATTTCGCTATATATGTGTCTGGTCTGGCTGTGGAATTTGGCTTTGTGCTTTTGTGGTTGGTATATCTGTATAGCCTGACTTGTGGTGTTATCCATTGTTTACGCATCTATTTTATTTTAATATTCAGGCAACTTCAAAAAAGATCATTTGCGTTATTAGAAAACTAAAATGTATGTAGAATATCATTTCTGCCTTAGAGACACAGGGATCTCTTTACAGCTTTATCAAAATTAGATTTTCTGAACCGCATAATATAATTTTTGTATAGTAGGTATGTATACTGTATACCCACTCCACTTACCTACAGGCTACAGGATATACAATCGCATTGCCCCAAGTCAAAATTAGTCAAAGGTATAAAGTATCACTTAGTATAACAGAATGCATCTCTGAAACTTAATTTACCTTCTTCAGTTTCATAAATGGGATGGATTTTCTATGTATTATCAACTCAAATGATATGTTAGGTAATGTTATTGATATTCAAAAACAGAATGGACACTTGTGTGTGCAGTGGAGGTATACGCACTTTTTGATAATAATACTATAGTCAAGTGATGGCATTTTGCTTTAAATCAGGGTACATGCATGACAGTCTGCAACCTTGCTTCGCATTGTTTGAATTGTCTTTTTGTCAGCTTAATATAGAAACGAGGACAAAGTACAATAGAATCATTAGCTCCGCAGATGCGAATGTAATTCATCCGAGGAGTCTTCACATTAGGTAGGTAGGAGCAGTCACTTGATACTTAGTACAGACACAAAAGAGATGGATATAAGTGGCTGATTGGCTGGTGTCCTTAAAATGCAAAGTAGCTCCACAAAATACATTTTTTCATTTAGTTATGGCAAGAGCATTAGTACTATAGTATATTTCTATACTGGCACGAGACACTTTATAATAGTACAATAAACACTGAAAACCGCCTTCATTGTAATACAATAGTATAATACAAATAAAAGAAACTGTTTACAAAATAGAAGGATTTTCATTACAGAAGATATAAAATTCTAAATTATGATAAAAATATTTTGACTGCATATTGTTTAGATTTACAGTCATAAAAGTTGTTATTCTAATTTGTATCTTTAATTTCAAATTGTAAATACAGATAATATAATCATTTTTCGTAGGCTAGTACCACGCACAGTCAAGCATTGAGTTTATGTAAATGTCCATGGGAAAGGCCTGACTAGATTGCAAACCTTGTATCACTGGTCTATGATTGTCCATTGATAATTATAGCGAATGATAAGTTCAGTTGACAGTAGACAGTGCATGAAATTGATAGAAGTGATAAGTGGAGTAGGCAGGGAAGTACTATGGACGTGCTTTAAATGACATGAATCGCATAGAATAAGACTGCTGAATATGCGGGTGAAAGAGCTCTAATGGAAAGCAGAAATTCTGCGGTTTGATTTCTTTTGAGTGAAACAAATGTGGCTTCCTGAGACTGACACGAGCCACAGTGCATGCAACATTTATAATACTATACCTTTCACCTGCCGCAATATAAACAGGGAGAAGTAGGGAGAGAGCTACAGTTTTCTTGGGTATCTAGTCTCGTAGACAAGGAAAGAGGAGCATGCTTTCCTCGCTTTCCTTTCCTGTCCAGTTGAAATGAGTATTTACATAGCTGAAACGGTTATTAAGCTATTTATTCTACTCTTTCCGAAATCCATCAAAATTGAGTTAAAGCGCAGGGCTAGACAAAGAAAACATTTCGCTACTGTTTTTACACCGTTTTACCTTTTTGTTATTACACATCCTGTAATAAATACAGCAGTACAAAAAGCGACCAAATTCATTCTGCCTCGAGACAAATACCCAAAGTGAAAGACCATTTCTTTATTGGAAAGAAATCATAAATTATTTACATCTATCAAGTTATTCGATTTACTAGAAAAAATTCTAGAGTGCTTTCACCTCTTCATTGGGAAATTGCAGTACTCTATCAAATCCCCTAACACATACTCTAACGTAATTTGTTTACAATAAAATAATAGTGAACGAACATGCTTTATAAAAACATATTCTGGTACTATTGAGTGTAATTTGAGGAGACATTGAATCAGTTCTCCAATTTTGGGAACTCATTCTGTCTTAAAGCACAATTAAAATGTGAGTGACAGTGTACCTGGAAGAAGAAAGCAGTGTGAATGGGTTTCTGCTGTGGCAAAGGGGAGAAAGTACACTCTGAGAAAGTAAGCTTTCCTTTCTTTGTTCATAAGTCGAGTTAAATAATCGAATCATTGATTATTGAAAAGGATTTGCCCTTTAATTAACTTGGACCTTGGAACTGATCAATAAAATGTGCACCATAAATATTGATTGTCTTAAATAATAAAACAAAGACATGCATTTTAAATGTGGATTTTCTAAGAAACATATAAAATGCATTAGTCAGAAAATATATTATAGCTTTTGGCATAAGAAATTCCAAACTTTTTACAAGGCTGCTCTCATCTGATTAATAATCTAGTTATCCAGCTAGCATGCCGATACTTGTACTTTTCATCAAAGTACCTACCCATGTAAATACTATTCAGATATCGTTGTTTGTATGTATGATTACATATTATGCAATGAAAGAGTGAAGACAAAGTAACCATACATCACTTTCTAGGAACATTGCTCTATCCTCTAGCTCCTATTCGTGTTTGTAATTGTATGGAATAGTTTTCCCAGTATCTAATCTAATGCATGCAAAATGCAAATTATTTACTATCATATTGTTCAAGAAATATGGAAATGCTAACTTTTTATTGTCTGTTTTATGGAACTATAACAGTTTCAGGTGCCCACTTTAGGTATACACAACTTTTGTATTTATCTACTTCTTCAATTGAGATGCTATCTTTTGCATATTATTCTGCATATAACCATTTATTATATGATACATAACAATGAATGTCCTAAACTGTTTTTCGATAATTCAAGGATCATGTCCACCGATCTGACATAACAAAATTGCGTGGCTGTATTTACTAACAAAGCCTTATATATTATCTCTAAGTTAGACAGTAGACCTAATGAATTCATTATGAGACAATGATTGAGTAGTTCATGATTCACTCGTATAAACATTTTGTTTTTGTTTTTGCAGAATGGCAAGGAGGCGACTGCTGTCACTGGAGATGTTTTTGAAGGATTTGCCAAAAGAAGAAAATGCCGGGATGTGATATGCTTTGCCCTATTTTTTGCATTTTCGATAACGACGGTATGTTGGGTTTTACCATTTTGTGACTATAAAACAGTTAAAGATCTACATTTCGTATGTTAGGTTTTCTGCATAATATGCTCGTTATTGAAGTATAAGTAAACAGTCCCATCATCTCTATAATTTTTTTAAGGGAACTTGATAACTGATTGATTGATAAGATTTTTATTAATGTACTAGAAAAGCATTAGGCTATGGAAAATTTACAGAGACTTTGGGAGCAATACTCTCCGATTGCTAAATGGACGATAAAAAATTAATGTGTCTGCATATGACAATATTAAATGGAGACATAGATTATTGGAAACATTAATGCAGATGTGCATAGTTCTAAGAAATAGGTTGGAATAGTATAGATATCCACATTTAACTTGTAATACATATAAATAAGTTCTCGTTTATATGATTAACAATAGATGCTTGCACATGATAAGAATTTTATAGATATAATAACTGTACGACTATTGTGATGGATGCAATAGAATAGAAGACAAACACATTGACCGAATTTGCACAATAATATAATAGATTGGTACCATTAAAGTTATTCTAGCACGCATCATGTTGAGATAAGAACTGTGTCGCAGGGAGCATTGTTTAGCATGTCATGGCACTCGTTCCGTTCCTAATGTTTGGTCAATATGAGGGAAATGATTAAATTGTGTTTGCATTTCAGATCGTTATGATTGCTTATGTTGGAATGAAAGGGGATTACCGCCGTATATTTGGAACAGATTCGGATGGCTGTAACATTTGTGGAGTTCAAAACCCAACGATACAGGGTGTACAACGGTATACTAATATTTACCTACACACTCACCTGAATATGTCAAATGCTTTTAATGCTCATTGACAAAAGGAATATTTTCGTGACTTATTTTTAGATCCGGCAGAGACAAGCGGCAATCCCCGTATTTACTATACGCTAAAGACGACGGCAGATACGACAAATCTAACTCTCACCTAGATATAGATCGGTTGTACTACAAAGTTTGTATGTCTCAGTGTCCTGTCGAATAGTAAGTCCAAACTAGAGAGAGTAGTTGTCTGGGCACAGGAAGCAATTATGCATTGACACAGGACATTTTCACACTACACTGCCGTAAAACACCTGATATTTGTGTAATTGTAGTTCCAAATGCTTTACAAACCAATTTACGGATGGTTGCAGAAATGCCGTATTTAAATGTAGGTCTCCAAATTATGTGAACCCAGACAACTCTCGTTACTTAATGTTTGTTCATGCCTGACAATAGAAAATGTCAAATGCTCATCGAAGCTATTATATTTTTTCAGCAAAGTGGTTTCGGGAAAATGTTATCCGAAAACGAGAAACTTATCCACGGCAGCAGACTTTTTTACTAAATCGGGAGTACAAAATTATTATACGGTAGAATTATCCTCTGCTATTCTAAAAAAAATATGCATACATCGTTATAGTTGTTTCTACCAGGACGTGATAGGGAATAGATTAAGATGACAATAGTACTTTAAATAATCAATTATTTTGTTCATAGGAATTTACTCAGGATTTGGAGCAATCGTATTTAGATATGATATGGATGTGTCTTGTTGCATTCGGTAAAGATTATTTTTAATTCGCTTGGTATGAAATGCACTAGTATTTGTGTCTCCACAAAACTGAATTGAGAGAAAATATCTTTCTCCTACTACAGAGTAATGTGTAATATAACTTTCACCAAAATGAAAGCGTCTCTTTATGTGTCATAGTTTTATGTAACTAAGCCATGCCATTAGATTACATAATATTATGTTTACTATGCGTAAAATGTCTTTTGATTTAGCTAAATTCTATTGTCCATTATAGGAGTCTCGATTTCAGTTACAATTTTATTGAGATTCTTCGCTGGAGTGATTATATGGGTAGTTGTTATTGGGACAACGTTAGCAGCTATTGGAGGCACAGTCGCGTTATGGATTTACTATGTAGCAATGAAGAAGAAAATAAATAGTGGCTCAACAGATTGGGATTACAGTAACTTAAACATGTTGCTAGCCTTTGCCATCATTGCTACAATATTTACAGTAATGTCAGTACTACAATCAGCTATTTAAGTGAGAATTCTCTAAAGTTAATTTTGATTTATTTTTATTTTCCAGTTATTAATACTTGTTATTGTCATTGGAATGAGAAAACGGATAGCTTTGGTCATTCAACTATTCAAAGAGGCTGGAAAAGCTGTCCATGCAATACCACTAATCCTGTTCCAACCCTTTTGGGTAATTTTTATGTAACTATTGCATGGCTTTATATTGTTTATATTTCGACAGTGTGAGAGCAATAAACTTATCAATTGGTTTCCTATTTTGTGAACACAGACGTTCTTGAGTTTAGGAATTGCATGTGGCACTTGGTTTGCTGTGTTGATTCTCATTGAAACAGCAGGCGATCCTGAACCTTATATGTACAGTTCGGGTTTGGGTGACGAAAATCGCTGTAGATATGTTAAGAATACATGGGTTTTGGTAAGAATAATAATTTAAAACTATTATATGAATTTATTAAGTTATGCTTCTATGATAAAACGATAAATCATGTTTTAATGTCTAGATCTCTCGCTGGTGGAATATTTTTGCTGTTTTCTGGATTACTCAGTTCATTGTTGGGTGCCAACACGTCATAGTAGCAGGAGCCATTTCAAAATGGTTTTTTACCAGGTATTGACAAAGTTACACCCTTAATAAATGTTAAAAGATGATTAATTGTTTTAACAAAATATGTATTTATTATTTTCTAGAGAAAAGAAAAATTTAAGATGGCCGATTCTGAGCAGTTTTTCTCAGTTAATCAGTTATCATTTAGGATCAGTCGCTTTTGGATCTCTTATAATCGCAATTGTCAAATTCGTACGTTTTATACTAAGTAATATTCAAAAACGATTTGCGAACAGTGATAATACCATTTGTAAAGCCATAGCATGCTGTTGCATGTGTTTTACATGGTGCCTTGAAAAGTTTCTTATTTTCCTCAACCGAAATGCGTACATAGAAATAGGTAATGGAAATTAACTATAATGTCGTTTCAAATTCTGCTACTTATGAATGAATGTAAATTTATACTAATACGTATCTTTAATGTTGGTATGCAATCTTCTGTATAACATTTTGCAGCTATCTATGGATATGGCTTTTGTAAATCTGCCAGGAAAGCCTTTAAGGTATTAGTCAACAATGCCCTAAGGGTTTCAGCTATCAATTCCATTGGAGACTTCGTGTTATTTCTTTCTAAAACGGTTGTGGTGATTGTTACTGTTTTCGTTGGTTATGAACTTCTAAAGGTAATAATTAACACTAAATTAATAATGAAGGATAGTATTTTTTATTTTATATACCATACCATATTTCATACCATATTTTTTCATTAGTTGAATAATTTAATTTTGTGAATCTTTTAGGAAAGGGAGCTTAATCACAAATGGATTCCTTTACTTATAGGCGGAATCTTTGCCTACTTCATTGCTCACTGCTTCATTGGGATTTACGAAGTATGAAATAAATTATAGAGTTAAAAGATATAAATCTTAGTTTTACTACATCTGTTAAAATTCTACTCTATGAATTTTCAGATGGCAATTGATACCATATTTTTATGCTTTTGTGAAGACTGTGCTCTAAATGATGGAATTAACAAACCTTATTATATGAGCAAAGGGTTAATGGTAAGTTATTTATTTTTACTTTTCCAAAACTAAGCATTATCTGTGTATGTGTATGGCGTATGGGTATTAAATTTTAATTTATCCTTGTGTAGGAGTTCGTCAAGAACAGTCAAAAAGCTATGAAAAGCAGCGGAAACGAGAAAACAAAATAAATTATAAACTAGATTTAAGCAACAAAGTATTTACATATTTAGATTATTTACGTTTTTTAAAATTTTGAATTTTAACATGATTTCTCTACGATATTGTACTTAAAAATGTGCAATTTAGTACATGTTATTTTACGCATTTCGACAAAAAATATTAATAAAAGATGCAAGTACAAAGACAATCTTTTAAATGCGCATTTATTTATCAATCGTTTAACTCCAAAATTACAGACAGGTCAAATTCACAACATAAAGATTATAAATCATCATGACATGTAAAATGAAAGATGCGGTTCAATAAATTCACAACCACAACTATTCACAAGACCACCGTTCCACGTACCACCTACTACAATAGTTACTTCCCGTAGATCTCAAAGTACCCCATCTAAGTATCTTTAAATATCATTTCGCGCCCCGATTTATCCACACTACACATAAATCGCTTGAGTGTTGGAGAGTGCAGCAGACAGTTGTTTTGTGTTTTAAAGGATAAAGAAGCATAGAGGTTGGCTTTTGCGTTTCCTCTGAATGCATGTATCCATTGAAAGAATTCTTTGCCAGAGCGAAAAGGGTGAAAAGGCAGAGAAGCTGCAACAGTTAAAAACTTGCAGTTAGAGAGTGAACTGAGGGAAGTGAAAGATTGTGTATTTATTATTTTTTATTGAAAAAATGTACAAATTATTACTAAAATTCATAAAAATGCGTTTAGTTAAGGAAATTCAAGATGAAGCTGGGTTGTAGATGTTAATTTTATGAACATTAAGAGATATCCAACCTTTTGGTTCAAGTGGTGAATGAGCTTTAGGCTCTTTCTACTGAGCCTATTACAGTTTAATTTTAGTTAACCTATATCCAGTATTTTATTTTTTAGTGTTACACTAATTTTCTAAACATATTGTCAATTGAACGAGTGACGAGAAAAAATAAATTAAGGCAATAATGGCGAGCATTGGTCTACCTATTCCCCTGTCAGCAGAAGCCCCACAGAATATAACTTTTTTGACCCAAGAGGAACAAAATCGGATACCTGATGATATCAAAGACAAAATTCTTAATGCTGTCCAAGACTTAAATAGACGATTTCATAATGCAGTTGCGACAAGAGAAGCAGATAAATCAAATGCTGGTAATTCCTTTCAATGTTCAATTTTTGATTGTTGGTATTCAATAAAATAACCAGTATTTTGAAAATGCAAAATAGCGAGATTGGTTTTTCTTATTGGTGAATTAAATATTATTTCAGAAACTCGAATTGGTGAATTGGAGACTGAAATTGCTACCCATGTTACGAAAGTATCTGCGTTAAAGGCCCAGCTGAATGAAGAATCCAAAACAACTGCATTGTACATAGAAAAGTATAAAGATGCCATTACATCGTCGAACGAATTGGATGCTAAAATTCGGCAGTGAGTTAAAATAGTTTTTTATGTTGGTGAACTCTTTTTGTTTGATATACAAGTAGTACTTAACTAACACTATTTTAAAGGTGTCAGACGGAGGCCCACGAGAGCAAAATTAAATGTGATCAAGCGGTTGCTGAAAAAGTAGATTTGTCCGTTATTGTTGAGAAAAGAAACTCGGAAATAGCTAAACTAATGAAAGATATAACTCAACTGACCCAAGAACTTCAGTCAGCCACTGTTGCCAAAATCAATGCCCTTACTAAGGTGGACGAATTGATATCTAAAGAAATGGAACTTGACTACAAGTAAAAAATATTTATTTCTGTTTCTTTCTAAAGTATTGAGGAATTTATATATGGTTAATATGTATAATTGTTGATTAATAAATATTTTTTAGGGAAAAGCAACTGCAAAGAGAAAGTGAGTGGGTTCAAAAGCAGGTTCAACTATTGAATGAAGAGTTAGATCGAAAAAACGCTGATTTGATTACACAACAAAAAGATGCCACTTTAAAATATATGGGATTGCAAGTTGAATTAACTGAGAAGTCAGAAAAGGTTAGAGAAATAACTATTTTAAAATTTTTTTTGAAATATAATTATAAGGTAATTATTTAATGAATAATTTGTCAGGTGCATATTGCTGAAATGCAATTGGAAAATGTCAAAAAGATCAACGAAGAACAGGAGAGGCATATTGAACGGCTCCTAGAAAAACTTAGAGACGCTCAAGAGGTGGAGGCTAAATTAGTTGAAAATTATCGTCAAGAGTTAAAATCACAAAAGAAGATTGCTGATCTTTACAAAGGTTGGCAGTAGATTTTGCTTGCGTTCATTTGTTTTATGCAGTTTTGTTGTAAGTATACAATTCTTTTTTAGAATCCAGTGAAGATGCATCAAAACAAGTTGAGGAGATGGAAACTGCCGTCAGCAACCTGCAAGAGCTTCTCCAACATGCGACCGAGAGGTACGGAGACTTAGAAACGCGATCAGTTAATGCTGGAAAATCTTATCAGGAAGAAATAACAGTCAGGGATGAAAAGATACGATCACTTACCAAAGAATTGGAGGATGCCAATGAACTTTTGAATTCCATTAAGAAACATGGAATGACAGAAGAAATGATTCATTCTCTTAGTCCTGCTGCCGCTGCTGCAAGTAGTATGCTTAAAAATACACATTCACTGACTGAAATATATTCCCGATACCAATCACTTCATGCTGAATTGGAAATTGCTAAGATGGAAAATCAAAAACTTAACAATTATATCAACGAAATTGTCAAAGTGAGTCAGCGTCGCGAATAATTATAACTTTTCTAAATTAGTTTAATTTTTATCAATGTTGTTTTTAAATAAAACAGGATATTGAAGAACGGACTCCAGGAATAAGACAGCAGCGCCAGGATTACGAAAACGCCGTGAAGACAGTTGATATTCTAAATAGTCAGCTAGAACTAGCAGTAGAAGAAAATGGAAAAAGTAAGAGTGAAATTGCAGTTTTGAAAAAATCGGTTGGGTCGTTAGATCGAGAAAATGAACGTCTCAAATTACAACTGGGAGATTTGGCTGCTCAGGTGTGTTAAAATTAGTAAAATGTGGTTAGCCTGATTGGAGGGGAAGAACAACTATAGGATATTTATATTTATTTGGTTATTTAACGATTTAACAGGTGAAGACGCTTTTAAAGGAAGTAGAAGTCAATCGAGGCAATTACCAATTTGAAGACCCACGAGCAGTTCCTGATATTAGTACTGGAAATGCTTCTCAGGTAAATATTTTGTTACTTTTATACTTAAAAATAGTCATATCAAATAAAATAATTTTGCTATTGCAGATTATTTCCAATCGCCTTGTGACTTTCCGTAACATTGAAGAGCTTCAAAATCAAAATCAACAATTGTTGACGGTAGTCCGAGAATTAAGTGAGTCTCAGGAAAATGCCGAAAAGCGCATTAGTGAAAATCAAATGCAGCAAATTAAAGTAAGCATGTTATACTTTATCTTACATCATACACAGTCACAGTATTGTTACATTGGATTTAATTATGTCATGTTACTAATTCCAGGAGGCCTTTGAAACTGCCAAAGCAGAAATGGAAGAACTCCGAGCCGTAAGAATGCGTCAGGATAAAATGATGGAACAAGTTGTTAAACAACGCGATACTTACAGTGCCCTTTTGAAACAGTCTTCACCTCTGGATAAAGAAAAAACGTCAAATCAAGCAGATGTTGCTGAGTTGGAGAAAAAGTTGTCACAGGCACAGTTTTCTTTATCAAGCTTGAAAGAAGAATATGATCATTATAGAAAGGAAAAAGCAACTAATGACCGAATGACAGATGAGAGCTTGGAAAAACTTCGGGATGAAGTTGCTAAAATGAGAGTTGAAAATGGAAAACTAGCATCACAAGCTGAGTATAATAATGAACGAGCTAAAATCTACAACTCGAATCTGCAGACATTCAAACAAAATATTGCGGTTCTAGAAGAAAAAAATAAACAATACAGTGTGAATGTATTTAAGTTCGAACAAAACGTCCAAGCGTTAAAGGTAATGAAATTGTTGCTTTAGACCAATAGTATCTATGTTGATATCTTTTGACTTGGCTTTATAGAAAAGTTACTAAATAATACTAAATTAATTGTTTAGACCGAGTTACACTCCACACAACAAAAACTGGCTCAAGCTGAAGTGTCCCTTAGTAGCATGACCCAGGAAAGAAATGCTCTGCGAGATGCAAAATCTAGATTGCAAGCAGAACGTGATTTGTTCCAAAGGGAGAAGTCTACCCAACTTCATCTACAAACAAATCTGGAAGAGATTAAAAATAGTTTGGGGATGGCCAACAATTCCATAAAAATGCGACTCGAAAACCAAATTGACACTTTACAACAAGAGTGTAACATGCTACGCCAGAAGGTAAAGCTTTCATTGAATTCCACAATATATGTGTTTCATTACTTCCATTTGTATATTAGGCTTATTTTGTAGTTTATTAATGAACAAAATTTTAATCAAGTAAGATTTAAATTTTAGGTGGACACTGAAAATGATCGCTTCAAAGATGCAGTTCTATCTTGGGACAATACAAACAAAGCACTGCGAGATAAGCTTGTTAGCGAACAGGCGACTTTAACTGCTGTGAAGACCGAACTAGAAAAATGCAAAACTCAAATTGAACAACAAAACTCTGAAATTGAAGACCTGACTTCTCAGGTGAGTCTTCTTTCGCGTGTTGGGTCTGGTGCGCCGACGACTCCCACTTCTACTACTTCTCCTCAGATTGCAGTTGATCTCATGAATCCAAAGATATTCACATTGGAAAAGAAGGCAAAAGAATTGAACCTTCAGCTGATTGACTCTCAAACCGAAATCCGATCACTTCGTCAGCAGTTAGATATTTCTAAGGCAAGTACTGAGGAATACAAAAGTCTCTGTGCATCTATGGAAGAACAATTGAAATCGTCAAGTACTAACTCGTCTTCATTCCACGAAGAACTGAGCGAGCGACTTGCATGTAAAGACGACATCATTCGAGATGTCCAGTCCCGTTTGGATGCAGTTGATAAAGAAAATCACGCATTGAAAGAAGAGCGATCGAAACTAACAAATGAGTTCCAGAGTAAAACGACAGTTCTTGAAGATGAACTTAGTCGTATGAGACGGGAACTACAAAGTGCCAATTCAAAACTACAAGGAGTAATTGAAGAGAACTGTAACATCAAAAATGAAATTGAAAGAAATGGTCAGATTGCTAAAGAATTGCAACAGAAATGGGAGTCGGAGCAATCGAGTCACGCACAGGAAGTTAAATTGAACGCAGAATTGAAATCCAGAGTAGATACTCTTCAAGCTAAAGTTCAAGACGAAGAGATTATGAGGATGAAGGCAGATACCGTTTTGAGGGAAGCAAGACTCAGTTTTGAAATGAGAGAGAATGCTTTGAATGAAAACGTGGAAATGTTGAAGAAGAGTATGGCTGAGCTGGAAACTCTCAATGTCAATCTTCAAAACCAATTAATAAATCTGACTACACAATCCAACTCCCTTCAACAAACTGGAGTTGGTCAGGCAAGTTCTTCCACTTCGATAGGAGAAACTCCAGGAGAAAGTGACCCCAAGAATTCCGAGCAATGGCTCCAGCTTATTAAGTATCTTCGCCGGGAGAAAGAAATTGCAAACGCTAAAACGGAAATGGCTGTCAATTCCTCTCACCGCTTGGAAGGTCAATTAAAGTATGCAGAAAAACAGTGTGAAGAACTACGAAAGCAACTGAATGACATTCAAGAAAGATCTCAAGTGACAGTCATCACCTCTGTTAAACAAGCAGAACTATTGAGAAAGGTGGAAACGCTCAGTGCATTAACAGACAGCAACAGAATGTTGAGAGAAGAGAAGGACAACGCTTTGAAGGAAATAACAGAACTAAAAACAAAATTAGAGGCAATGGAAACTGAAATTGGCCCGCTTCGGTTGAATAACGCTGACATAGAAGCCAAATGCGAAGCCTTATCAAGCGAAAATGCAGCTTTGAAGCAAGATGTTTCAAGATGGAGAGCACGAGCTTCAGCTTTGCTAGAAAAGAGCAACAAAGTCAATCCCGAAGAAATGAAAAAGTTACAGACTGAGAACGACATGCTTCAAAAGCAGCTGCAGAGCTTGCAGGACAGTGTGAAAAAGCAACAACAAGAAATAACTAGACAGTCTCAACAAATAAGGATGATCCAGCAACAATCAACGGTTCTACAAACAAGCAATCAAAATTTACAACAGGAAAAGAAAGTACTCCAGGATCAATGCACTCGCCTACAAGACACCAACTCTCAATCCACTGGAGAAAACGAAAGTTTGAAATCTGAATGTGAGACGATTAAAAGTTCTCTAACGGAAAAAGACACAGCTGTCAAAAAGTTGACTGCCGAACTGAAGAAAAGTCAAGCTCAGACTGAAGAGCAGAAGAATATGGTCAAACAAGTGAAGAACATTGCTCGAAAATACAAAAAGCAGTATGAAGACCTGAAAGCTGAACAGGAATCAGGTGCTACCAATTCCGAACAAAACTCTGCTGCTGGAGGTTCTGAAGCTAATGTTGCCACCGCTGGAACGACAACAGAAGATTTGGTTCCGCAGCAAGACCCTCAAGAAATGGCGACACGAGATGCCCGAATCACCGAACTAAGCCAAGAGAATGAAAAACTTAAGCAAGAAGTAGAAAGTTCCAAAGGTGATTCCAATCAGAAGCAGGAACAAACCAAATTGGCAGTGAAGAATCTACGAGACAAAGTTGCTTTGCTAACTCAACAAAAAGACGAAGTTCAGGCAGCACTGGATGAGGCCAAGGCTAAAGTTAACAATATGGAAGTTTCGACGGAAGAAAATGCAGTCCGATTTGCAGGTTGGCTTACTATATATCCATACTTACTCATGCTCAATTCGATTAATTAGAATGTAGTTATTTATTAGTGGGTAATGAACTAACTTATTAATGCTCTTTTTCCGTTTGTCATTGTATGTATTTTGTGTTGTAGCTTTAAAATCGCAATATGAGGGCAGACTTAGCCGGTTGGAGAAAGAGAACAAGGAATTAAAAGCGGCGTCAGCCAGTAGTGGTCCAGTGGCAGGAACGTCTGAAATGGCAACTGTCAATAATTCACTACAGCAAGAAAACGAACGACAGAAGAAGGAACTGGACATGCTTCGTCAAAGGCTGCTAGCGATTGAAAAACAATTTAAATTACAGTCACAGCAACACTCGGCCAAAAGTACTGCACCGTCAGGAGACAAAACACAAACGGACCCTCCTAAAGCAAATATCAAACCCATTGCAGGAACATCGTCGTCAAATATCCAGAAGCCGGCTACTCAAATAGTTCCAACAGCTGTGTCGAGACCTCCACTTACTGCCAGCATTCGACCAATGTCCATGCAAATACGAAAAGCGACTGTGATGCCCACCACGGCCACTGCAACAGCTATGCCTACACAGCAAAGCAGTCAGTCCCAACAACAACCATCATCTCTAAGTGTTCAACCGTTGTCAAATTTCGTGGCACCGGTAAGCCAAGCTCAAGTCTCCACTTCTACACCCGATCAGTCTTCAGCTACTGAAACGGGTACCCAACATTTACCAGTGACTTCAAGTGCTTCTACTCCTATTTCTGCAAGTTCTACAAATGTTAGACAGGCTACAGTACAGCCTACATTAACTGTCACCGTTGCACCTATACCAACTGCAGTAGCTTCCGTTGTGGCGCCTCAAGGTGCGTCAGATAACGAGTCGGCCAGTGGACTTCGTGAAGATCCTTCTACTTCTACGTCTCACGTTAGTATTCCTACATTTCCTTTGTAGCACATCATAGAATACTTTTCATGTTTTAACAGTTTAATATAATAATTATTAATTTACTGTACTATATAATTGCTCTAAAATACTGTAGATCAGGGAAACAGTTTTGTAGAAAAAATTGTTAGGTAGTCTATTGAGTAAGTCATAATGATATTTTGTGCATTTAAAGCAGGTAATGGACTCTGAGATGGGTGATTCATCAGAACAGGTTTCATCTTCCGAATCCTCTTCAACTCACCAACCAATGCTCACAGTTGCGCCCATCCGATCTCAACAACAAGACCATGTCCAGCAATCGGATCAAGCAGGACCTTCTCAAACTACTGGAAACCAAAGTATTCCTGGACTGGAAGAACCAAGTCCCTCGACTTCTACTTCAGCCCCAAGACCATCGCAATCTGGAAAGCGTGGTCGCGATAGTGAAGTAAGTCTTTCATTTGCCTTATTGAAGAACTGTTATATGTTTTTAAAAATTTTAGTAAAATAAGCGATTTAATATGTTTCTAGGTCGAAACGTCTCAAGAAAGTCAGAACTCCGATGAGCCTGAATCAAAGAGAGGCCGAACTATTCCGATGCCAATAGATCGAGAGGCAGAAGCTATGTCTCATCAGCAAGAACAGCCCCATCAACAAAGTGATCCTAATGAAGTAGTGGCACAGGAACAAGAAGCTGACCAAGGTCGAAACGAAGATGAAAATCAAATGCCGCACTCAGATACATCAGAGAACAAACCAGCGGGCAGCGCTCAACGTTTGGACGATGATGACGATTCTGATGTCATTGTAATTGACTCGGATGATGATGATATGGACTTAGTTCCACGCAATCCCTCTCAAAGGGTGAGTAAGCATTAAAAATTAAATTCTCGTAGTGGACCATTAGAATTAAATATTGTTTTGCGTTTTAAAGGGCATCACTAGTCGCGCGCAGCAAGAAATTGTTGATGATGACGACGAAGTTGATGAGGAGGAAGAGATCGAAGATGAAGATGAATTAGCGGAGGATGAAGATATAGACGAAGAAGAGGATGTGGACGAAGATGATGAACACGATGATGAAGACGAGGACCAAGATGAAGAAGGATTGGAGCATGACGATATGGAACACGACGACAATGATGAAGTGGGGCCAGAAGACAGGGTGCGTAGGGTTAATTCTTTTTTATATAGAGCACGTAGCTTTTTATTGCAAAATTTAAAGTACTAGATAGTCATGGTCTTATAATAACTAGTACCTACATATTATATAGCTGATTAGATAACTAATGACCCAGTGGTCATGGTTGGCATTCATTACAGCAAAATTTCTATTGAATTTGTTGCAGGAGGCTGAAAGTTTAGAGCATGAAGGGGAATCCCAAGAAGCTGATAACATGAGTATGGAGCAGCAAGAAGCCGACATCCTAGACGGTAATGAATAACTTGATTGTAATTTTTTATGATGTGACTAGCGTCGTATGCCGTACTCAATCGTTCATCAATCTCCAAATTGGAGACATTTGTCATTATTTGTATGTTTCAGTAAAGCGATTAATTGACAATGCTATCAGTAGCGAACTATGTGATATGTCTATGTTGCCAATTTTCTATATTTGATCGAAGGTTATTCTTAGAAGGCTGTTGTACGAAATGAAGTAATGGTAAATGATAATGAAAGTATTAACTTGTGTTAACAGGAGATTATGATTCAAATAGTCAGAGGGACGATCAGGAAAGACATGATGAGGTTGAATCGGCTGGAACCGCTGGTATGTATCGTACTTTTTGATGAGCTAAACGTGCTGTTAATTACTAAGGAATCTAAGAATGAAGGAAGAAGGGACTATTTTGCTAAATGAAATGGTCCTTACAACTTAAACATGACACACATACATAGTCAACATGTTGAGATATTTTTGTTATAAATGTGTTCTAATGTCGGATTGCTACTGCTTGAATTTAATTTGATTTTTAATAAAATTAAGTAGTACTATTTTGTACATCCTTGTCACACTTTGCGTTTATTTCTCATCAATAGTATGTCTGTGTTGTTGTTGTCCAAGATTCCATCAAACCATACACGATACACTTGACTTAGAAAATGGTACATTTTTCTTATCTCTGTTCTGTCTAAAATAAAGAAGGAGTGGAACCCCAGTACAGACGACAAACATTCGGGGACGCCAGTGGAAGCAGCGTAGCGGGAGCCTCGATTCGAGACACGTCTCCAGGAACTTCTTCCGACGTTGTCCGTTTAGCTGGAAACCAACTGAGATCTCTCACGCGAGGCAGACAAGATAGACCCTCGTTCAGCAGACAACAGCTTACACCCTCGTCCTTCCCAACACCGATGGTAAAAGAATTCTTTTTATGCATAAGGCCAACTAGCATTATTAATTTTCTGATAAATAGTACGCAGGAGATGAGTCGGAAGACAGCATTGTGCCTAGTACTCCTACTTTATTTGTGCCGAGACGTAGCGATGGATTTGCTGAAGCTGTCAGCTCACCACAAATACCTTCTACACCTCGATTCACTTTCAGTGCTCCCAGTGACACTACAACTCCAGCGGGATCCTCTGGTAATTAATAGGGGATGGATGTTTAAAATTAATTTTAAAAAATTGTTATTTATGAAACATTATAACATGTTTTTGTGCCTCATTTTCAGAAATGGAAGACACTAGGGTTGATTTATTACAATACGACGACAGTACAGGGCGCAGTGTCCCTACGACTCCTCTCCAAATCTCTCCTCCAGGTATATATTTATTGTATAAATACGGCTATGCATAATTTACCTTGTATACAGTATGGGTTGTAACGGAATAAAATATAAATGACAGATGTAGCGGACTTATCATCAGAATTGGATACCCATGTGAATGATTTACATGAGTCTGTGGGAGCATCACAGGAAATCATTGACATTCAACCCAGCAGTTCCGATACGTCTCGTTCAGCAAGTAATATGGAAGTACCATCAATTACAGTGACGTCTGCTCAAGTGGATTCCGCTGCTGACCAGGAAGTGGAGGAAGATAATGCTAACTTGGACTCGGACATAGCGGGAGGTAAAATAAAACCACAATCACTTAATAGCGTCATTAATTGTTATCAACAGAGGATATTCTGATTAATGAATTTGCGTTTTGCATGAGCAGATGTACAGATGCATTCGATTCCTGTGAGGACGGAAGCTTCAGTGACGTCTTCTGACGAAGATAAACTGGATGGTTCTTCTGCTGCAGTACAACTCCAGCCTTCAACGTCATCTTCATCTAGAGCAGCTAGTCCTACTCCTTCATCAGCCCCACAGACTCCACATGATCAACCTATCCCCCAACAGCATCGAGTGAGGTGAGTCTATGTGTCAATTAATGTAGATGAAGTACCTACTCCTGATTTTTGCTATTGTAAAGTTGATGTAAGATGTAGTCGAAAAGATTTCTCTAATTATAGTTTCTGTGTAACAGGCCCACTCCAATAATCTGGGACCAGCCTACGTCATCTTCCTCAGTGCCTCCGACGTCAAGACTTCCTCGTGGCAGAGGAGGACTTCTTGCTAGACAGATGCAAGCTCCAACTGAGCAAGGGATGAACATGTCACTAAGTAGAGGAAGCTTTCGTCAATTACGCGGTGCTCAGCAAAGTGCACGTCGTTCACGACCACATTCAAGAGGAATTCTTCGTGGAGCTCCGTTTAACAAGCCATACTAGTTAGGCCTAATGATTAAAAAATTTTCAAGCAAGTAACCCAACCCACAACTAAAACTGTGACTAATACTGCCAGGAATTGGCAGTGATTATCACTTAGCTCTTAAAAAGCATAATATTGTACACATAGTTATAGATAAGAATATTAGTACCTATCCTTTTTAATTTTCTTTTATCTTAATATGTGAAAATGTACTCTAATTTAAATTTGAACATGCTGACAATGAACTTTTGTATTACTCATCTGTCTTAATCCCTTTGTTTGCTCGATTACGAAGCTTGTTAGCTATGTTGCTCCGTAGAGGTACCTGTTTCTATTTGTTTCTACAATCTTCTTTCACTATACTAGACATAAATATTATAATTATTGGTGCGGGTAAAAGTTAAAGCTCGTAAATCAGGGCATGAGAAAACGTTGTGTTTCAATGTTGTATTTGATGAGTACAAGGATGATTAATTTTGGGTCTGTGACGCTTATTAACATAGCGTACATATGATTCATGGAACTAATTCCGGACGCACCACAGAGAAATACAGGTACTAAGTATATGTACTAAATACTAAGTGCGTAGACAAATATGTGTGAATGAATGACTCGTATTAGAAATATTTATGTTACGTAGTACGTACAGTACGTAGTATCTTGAAATAAAATACCTCTATAACTTATAAACTTCCTTATAAAGAAAATGTCTAGCTAAATACTTGGTAATATTTTAAAATAAAATAAAGCAAGTATTGAATGAACAGAATAGTGGAGTTATTAATAGTTATTATTTGATTATACCCTCTCATTGTTAATAGATGTTTAGTTGTTGCATAATACTAACATTAACACATCAGGATAAAAGTGGATTCGATGAAAGCAAAATGTCCTGCTACTAGTTGGTAATATTTTGCCCATTGAGCTATGGATTAAAGATTGTATGGCAAGTACCCATTGAGACGAGGAGTCAAGAAATCATTGATTAGCGTGTCATTAGTGCAAATTATTACATATATTAGAATATAAAAAAGGCATGAGAAACAAGCAATTGTAGATATCGGCTCGAGCAGATAATAACACGATTTCCCTAAGTGATGCAGAAGATGAAGAGAGCGAAGAGACCAAAACAAGTCTTATAGAGTAGCTCGCTCGCAACTCGATCTCGACTGACGTCAGTCAATCCGCATAAAATGTTATCAAGCAATAACATTTGCTTGTTGAAATTGTCAACGTCTTCCTTTGGTCTATATTCCATATCTTAGTTATAATGATAGAAAACACGAAAGAATTTAAGTAGTGAAATGAAGACAGTAGTCTAAGTACATGGACATAGTTCACGAGTGAGAAGTTGTAAGGTAAGTAAATCTAGAAGGAAGGGTGTCCTTAAACTTGCAAATGATTTCTTGGTAATGCACTTCATATTGTGTACTGGTTATAATAATTCTGATCCTATAACGTCGTATTTATCCTGGGTTTCATATTGTAGCAGTATAAAGGACGTTACCTAAAAGTTACCGAGCAAGTTGTGTTTTTTCAGCAAACGTAGTAAGACAACTTGGCTGAATATATAATAGATCTTGGGCCGACAGACAGCATCAGTTGCATCTTGCTCCTCGTGGCTGGAAGACCTTATCTTACTGGAATTAAGCAGTACCCTATTAAAATTTAGAATCATACATGAACACATAAAAATCAGAGATTTTCTTAGCCCTTCAAGAAGGAGTGAACAAGTATTTAAGTAAGGAATGAAGACACGCAGTTAAAAGAAAGAATTTGTACAAGAAGTATATGCCTTGTTGGTGCTATCGTTTACGTAGGGATTATATGTATTGTATGTATGACAAGGCACTAGATACACAGTACTTTCTTATACACACAGAAGACTCAACAGACAAGTACTACAAATAGACATTCAATTATACAATCGCGTCTAGTTTGCCTACTTCCCTCCTCCACTTCACATCAGTCGTCTTAAACAGTGCAGTTCATCTAATTGTTTTCAACCAACACTTTTACTTTAGATAATCACCTCATTTTATACACCTAAGGATTTAAGATGATCCTAAACAGAGGGAAACGAACAATTACTTCGCTACTAATTATTAGTCTCTTCTATATCCCATTTACACAGTCGGGAGTTATACCTACTACAAATCAAGCAGCAGATGAATTAGCGAGAAGGGTAAGCATTATTTTATCTAGTTTTTCTTGTATAAATTAGATAATCTTCCTTGTCTTGTTCCTGTCACCACAAATCTCCATGATTTTATTTTTACAACCGTTCTCTGTAATTATGATCTCACATTCCTTTTCCTCAAGCTGTGTACCGGCCTTTTATTCTTGACTGTATACACATTGTGTTTGTTCTACGGAGTAATCTCCGATATCTATCGAGGATGGGGAATTCCTTATGATTTTAACAACTTTGATTTGCATACTTGCTTTTTATCTCATCTTAATCAGTGTTCTATTCTTTTTCTAGAGAAACGAATTAAAAAGTTCGAATTGGGAATGTGCTCCTAAACCTACTCTGATTTATCTCAAAGATGTGCACATGAACCGGACTCATCCGAATATTAAATGGACTCCAGCCGAAGCTATTCTTTATAGATGTGACAAATCAACAGGTACAAAATTAGAAACTCTAACCGAAACTCTAGTGGTTTGCATTGAAAGATAAGTCATATTTGTCGTGACTTATATGATGAAAAAGCTGATGTGATATTGAATATTTTTAGGATATTGTGGCAATTCAGACAAAACCTGTCAACCGAAAGCAACAGCGGAAGTAGAAGTTCTGTTCTATTGGAGTGACATAATAACTCACGAGCAGAAGTATGAAACTCTGCGTTTTGTTAACCATACAGCTTGTGAATGTCGACCGTAAACGGAAATGAATGCTGCCCCTACTTCGTAATCTGGTAGAAGACGCTTGAGTTGAGACATTGTTCTCTTTTGTGATAATGAATAAGACTTTCTGACGGCCTGGGACTAGGATTACTGTTGATGGAGAACATACACTACATCAAGGTGTCTGTTTCTTTGCGTTATTCGGCTGATGGCGATGGCCGAGAGAAGATTCAACAATAAATGTCTGTGCGACTTGATGAGATTTATACATACCTTGTTCAATATGCATTACTACGTACTTGCCAAGACAAACTCCAAACAAACAATAGTGCATATTTCTATTACACACAAGTTAACCATAAGCTATAAGACAATCATCACAAAGTACTTATCAATAAAAGTCAAATCGTATGCTAAGCTACTCATAGAACTTCTTAGCCAAGCCAGTTATTTTGTGCCATCATCTGCCGTTCAATGTCAGGCCAAAAGAAAACTCTTGAATTACATTGACACTATACGTAGGTACACACCATTTGTAAATCCATTTATCTACGTCTGTTCTGTGATATATACTAATATTTTGCCACACTTATGATACTTGAAATAATTAATGTATGTGTCTGTGTTATTTTATACTGATAATAATATATTGCTATGATGGTCTCATTTGTGAAGTACTAGTGATTGACGAGAAACATGTACATGTGTGATTGAGAGAGCTCGTCGGCATACTCGAGGATGATGTGTCCCTAATCATCTTGCCAGGATGTAATATTTCGCTAATAAATACGAAATGTTTGCGTATTAGTACGTTAGACCAAGACAAATCCAAGTTTACATTTTTCATTAGTCAGCGTACTTTGGCACATGAGTGTGCAAAGGGAATTATTTTAGATACTCAGTATTTACCATTACACAATACTACATGATTACTACGTGGGATTCGGATATATTCGAGCTTATCTTCTATGTACTATTAAATTGTGTATTAGTTCCCAATACTACCTATATCTTTACACTTATACCATGACGAAGTGAAGATTTTTATCACTTCCCTTAAATCTGCAATGACTCGTAAGTAAACATGTACATTACTTGCTAGAAAATCTATTCAACACAGTAGTAGTTTATAAATATCACTTTACCGAGAGGAGACAGGAGGATTCGGAGTAATCTTGGTTTGTTCCCATTTTAAATAGGTCTTCCATTCTAGTCGTATGTAAAATGTGCCAATACTCTCGTATGTTAAATAGTTCATTGCTACTCCTGCGTGAGAAAATGCATGCATTTCCTGGTAATAGAAGAAACCTCTTTGTACACGTCTTACTTAGTACTGATGAATAAAAAGTCCATTTTATAACGCTTGATTGACAAGACTAAATAAATTCTTTCATTACAAACATATCAAAGATAAAATGTTTACATCCCAATACGTAGTACTAGTTAAAGAAGAAACTTACTTCACCGTTACTACCATCAAACACCACTTTACATTTGATACTGCCTTCTTCCCCACTATAATTATTGAACATGACTCCTTGTTTCGACGATCGATCCCAATCGATTAATTCACCTACAACCACAGGCCTTATAGGTCCACTGCTAATTTTGGTTGTCTCGTTTAGATACCATTCCATCCACAGAGCTATACCATTTGGTTTTCTTTGATACTCCGCTGAGAACGTTGTTTCAATTCGCTCATCAACTTTTCCATTGAACTCAAATGACATCAAAGTAAATTCGCTACTGCAACATTCACCTATAGAAAATAATTTTGAAATCTATTAGTGTATGTTTTGTTGTATAATAGTTAAATATCAGGCCAGTCACCAATACCAATCTGTAGCAAAAACACCAAAAATACTAGTAAAAATATAACATTTTCGCGCGACTCGGAAATATTTTTCGCTTTTTTTGACAGAAAATCCCCTTTTTTGGGATTTTGAGGGGGTGCCAGACCCCCTCTCTGGATACGTTCTTGTTTCCTTCCATTGTTGCTTATTTTAGCGCTTATGAGTGTCACAATAATGTGTTGAGGTAGTCTAGTCTAATTGATAATTGGCTTTAATTAGTGACTAGCCTGTAGCATACATATTTACACTTTTATTTAAATCCACTTATTTCCCAAATACCAGAATACTCCCATAATGGTTGTACATCCACTGGAGAGTCTGCTTCTGACGAGGAATTCTATAAAAAGCAACAGTAAAACGTTCTCTTTCATTGATTTATGATTCAAGACTTCCGATGACATAATGAATATACAGCGTAACTTATTATTTTTAGATTGTGATCCATGTCCCCCTGAATCATCAATCATTATCATTACAAGGTCAATAAATAACATAACAGAGTAAAAAATATTAGCAATAGTCTATTGGTGTTAAAACGCAAATTATTTATATATTTGTGTTAGTTAGTGCATGCAAAAAATTGAACATAATATACTGCAGAAGAGAGTAGTATAAAGAGCATAACATGTCTTACTGCGATCAGGTTATCAAAGTCAACTAGGTCGAATTCCCCATTGCAAGCCTTTCCGATAGGAGCCTTGATTTTCCACAAATGTTCAAAGTTCACGGCGACACCCTTAATTAGGGCCTTATAAGGGAAAATATTACAATTTTCATTCATGTTCCATTTTAATGCGTTTATATTGTACCAGAAGAGCAAATTATTCCACGGATACACGGCAGATTGAAAATATGGATCCCCAACAACTACATCAATCTTGGGAAAGAAGAATGTTATTTAATAGCAGATTCTATTATTTTGATTCCACATAATATGATAGATAATAGTCGAATGACTTTACCTTTAAGTATTCAAAGTCTTTATCTGTCAAATCTTCCACTTCTTTCTTCAGAACTGTAATTTTATCTTGCATCCCATTGAAAGAAATGAATTCTTCCAAAACCCTAGCAGAGGTCAAAGACGTTTCGATTGCAAAGACACGTTTTGCGCCAAGCCCAGCCGCAAAAAGAGATAGCATTGATCCTTCACTTATACAAAGACACACAGTTTCAAGAGGTTTGACACTACCTTTCAAAACTTTAAGAAACGTATTGTTTCTAACTGAATCGTTAATCATGGAGATTCTTAATCTGCTTAATGTCGTGTGTACTCCGCAATCACACACCGGATGCTCTAGAATGCTAAGTGGTAGTATTTGGGTGTTATTTTTTTCGCTTAACTGGAACCATAATGAATATTCATCGTGAAATGATTCTAGACAATATTCTTTGTCCTCTACCAGTTTCAACAGTTCTGACATGTAGTACGCAGACTGGATCCAATGATCTCGCCATGCAACATTTTCGCCTTTCATCCAACTGGGGCGACAAGAGATTACATGTTTTCCATCTAAATCCATTTTCAAATCCCACCATGTAAAAACTGTGTTTGCTATTCCTGAATTTCGACCTTTAAAGTGCCGCTTTGAAGATCGTTCGTTAGGAATACTTTTGACATGATTGTTCCAATTAAATCTACAAAAAATAGTCCTTACACTTTAGTTATTACCGTCATTAATAACAGTCAGTAATAATACAGTCTCCTTATTAGGCATTTTGATGAAATATGACATAAAAGTGTGATCAAAGGAATTTATCGATGCTTTTTTAATTAAATATACATACTTACTCAAAAATTGGAATTACTTCGGATAATTGCGTGAATTCAGAAGGTTTTATTTCGCTAAGCTGAATATCTTGAACAGATGGAACTCCAGAACATTTGGCAATGTTTTCTGGAAATTTTAACTGGACATTTTCTGAAACTGATATTGGAAATATCGTATTCCATTGAGTAACCATTGGACAATCCACTACCATGGCATAGAATGTCGCTGAGTGGGGAATGACTATACAATCCTCCTAAATTAAAAATTTTTTGTCATAATTTTTTATTATGTTGTTGGCATTTCATTTTAAACAAGCGTTATTGGGTGGAATGAATATAGAAGTGAGAATAGATGGCAGTAAGGTATCATAAATCATTACTGTGTATAAAGAGAAAGCCAACTTTCTTCTTTACAGGGAAAATTTAGCTTTGCTCCTAAAGAAAAAAGGAAAATTTCCCCAGTAAAGACAAAGCTAACTTTCCCTTTTAAGGACAAAGCTAACAATTTTTCCCTGTAAAGACAAAGGCAACATTCCCCTTTAAGTATAAAGCTAACTTTTCCCTTTAAGAACAAAGCTAACTTTCCCCTTTAAGGACAAAAGCTAACTTTCCCCTTTAAGGACAAAAGCTAACTTTCCCCTTTAAGGATAAAGCATAGAGCACTGGTAGATGTGCTTTTCTAAATAAAAGTAAATTGTTAAACTCAGCAAAAAATTTAATGAACTTTTACCGAAAGGAGGTGAATATGAGCGTGATTGAATGTACGAATTGCGCCTTCACCAATGAGTTCCGTATCAAATACTTCAGTAATCAAAATATTAGCACGTGTTTCTAAATCCTTTCCTTCCCCAACACTCAATTCGGTTGACCGTTTTGGAATGAGTGTAACTTTGTCCAAATAATTATTTCTTTCAAGAACTTTGAGAGCACAATCAGCCATGGGTCGAAAAGCCTAGATAGAGTGTAATGCAAATATCAAGATTCGTTGAGTTTACTACTTCTTCTTATTAATTTTAGCTTAGATATTCATAAGATGAACTAGTACAGGTGGTAAATAGTAACTACATATCCCTACCTCACAGGCGTAAATTACATCAGCTCCTGACACGGCTGCCATCATGGACAATAAACCGCTTCCAGTTCCGATATCCAAAACTATAGCTTTTTCTCCAGCTTTATGTTTTGTTGCAACTGCAATTCTCATAGCTTCAAAATATTTCATATTCTATAAAGACATCATATTAAAAAATCAATTCGTCATTTTGAAACTTAATTACTTTTCATATGAGCGAATTAGTTATTAGTAAAATATTTACTCTGTCATTATCATGTAGCATATCTGCAAAGGCAGAACGCGCAATCTCCACGTTAAAATCGTAGCTCAGTGGAATTTCCAACCATTCTGTTTTTCCAGTAACTGGATTAAGTCTTTGAATAAAATTCAATTCTTTATTTCCTTCTGTGGACATTCTGTATTTTTTCCGGTAGTTCTTGCTATACGACGAAAAGAACGTGAGGAAAACTTTCACCCAGTAATTTTCAGAATTTGCTACAACTTGCACAAAACGCTTTGCTTGTCCCTGTCTAAGTAAAAAGCTTTGGCCGCTACTACCTAAAACTCCCATGCAAAATAATTTATACACGAAAATGGGATATAAACTTAAAATGTTAAAGTTTAAACGATTAGAGAACAAGAACCTTTTCTGAGAAATGCGTAATATGTAGCCAGTTAATTATAGCAATTATCTACACCTTACAGTGACCTTATTCTTTCAAAAATCAATAAAATGATAGCGCATAAATGTGTTTTAAAAACCCAATCAGATTATTGTCTTTTTTAATTTATGAAATCTAAATGCAGTGCAGTGGTGTTTGTTGTTTTGTGTGATTGCGAATTCAGGTTTTTGTGCGGCATGTTATTCAATGTGAGAAATGTGCATTGCGGATGATTGGGAATTTTCATTTGACAGGACGCGGGAAGGAGGAGGAGAACAGAAGAGTATTGAGCACATTGAGCAGGCGTCGTTTTCAACTCTTTTAGAAGTGCAGTGAAGTCATCCCAGGAAATATGTCAGCCTCCGGAGGCCGAACGGGCATATAAACTTAAACTTCATTTTTGGCTTTCCGTCATCAAAACTAAACTTTTTCCATCAAGTTTCTCGAAGAAAACTACTGGACAAATCGTGTTACAATCTTTTAAAATAGATATAGAAATCGTCCTTATATAATTCATGCTATAATGAGCAACGTCGGTAAGTTTTCTCCCTTTATTTCTGATTTCAAAATTAACACTTTTCTCATTTACTACGACAATATAATGCACAATGTACAGGATGTAACATTATTGATTTAGAAAAAGTTATTATGCATTTCATATTCAATATTATATTGTTGACAGCTCACAGTAACTACTATTCTTCACGAAACAGATTTTGGCTTTTATTGCAGACATTTAATTAATTCTTCTTGTATTTCATATTTTATTTAAAACATCTTTACATCGGAAATTATTCACCTGTCTTGTTACATGCATTTTCTTGTAACAATCCTATATTTTGAAGCAGCTAGCTTAGTACAATGAAACTTGTTTGGCGAGGTCATAGTATTATTGCGTTATAATTGAAACAAAAAAACACGAATAGAAGGCGTAGCGAAGGTTGAAGGTATTTTTATCGGGAGTTTCTAATTCATGGATGATGGATTAGAATTTGTCGACTACTCGACTGCAATTTATTTCCTTCGTATTATTTGTCTCATTTTTGATTTGCATTTTACTGTATTTTAATCCTTACTTCATATTATTATTATAGTATGTAGGTGAATGAATGTGATTTGCTTTTACCAGTCATTCACTGTTCACAGGCCATAATTCAAATGAAAATTAATGTAATTAATATTTTAATGATATTTCAGTCGTTCCACGTACATTTCGTTTGCTAGAAGAGCTAGAACAAGGCCAGAAGGGAGTTGGCGATGGTACCATAAGTTGGGGTCTAGAAAATGACGATGATATGACACTAACATGTTGGACAGGGATGATCATAGGACCTCCAAGGGTAAGGACTTAGCTAATTATTACTCGATTTCGACATTTTTATTATAATTGTGTACGCATTTCATACATGAAAGTTATGTATGCTAGACCCCGTATGAGAATAGAATGTACAGCTTGAAAATGGACTGTGGAGAAAAATATCCCGACGATCCTCCTGTACTGCGTTTTCTTACCCGTATTAATATGAGCTGTGTTAATAATACTACTGGATTGGTGAGTTGATGTTTAATATGATAGATATATGAATTGGTGTTAAGGATGTTCTAATTTTTACTTACAAGAAATGTGAATCCTGATTATCTTTTATGAATTGTTTTAGGTCGATACTCGTCAAGTGCCAGTTTTGGCACGATGGCAGCGGGAATACACTATAAAAACTGTGCTTCAAGAGTTAAGAAGACTCATGACTGTCAAAGACAACTTGAAGTTGACCCAACCACCTGAAGGATCAACATTCTAACTTGAAGAAACGAAAACTCAACCAGTCTAGCATTTGAGACATGAAACATTCAATCGAAAACAGTTATAATATTAATTTATCCATTTGTTTGCCTGTAAAAGCAACTATTGTAATCCAGTCGAAGTATATGAAAGAACAAAATATGTTTTCTTCGTGCATATTGTACTTTAAATATAAAAGCGAGTCATAGTGTTTGGTATGATAAATTCATATGACTGTTCACTGCAATTCCGCGCATATTGAACACCTGTCCTATATTTTATCACTTACGTGTGCTATCCTAAATATCCATCTTTCACCTTTTGAGTGGTTTAATTTTGGATAATGGTTGCCATCCATTATCGTGATTTCTGATAAGATATTACTAGCACGCTATTTTTTGGCAAATGTATCAAAAATACTAAAATAGAATTTCCATTTCATCCTTAAGTTTAAGAATAATTTTTACATCTCTCATTCAGAATATTTAGTAATTAAATTACGAAGTGTGTTATAAATAAATGTGGAATTCGAATATACTACAGTAATCAAACAGTTCCTTTACTTGTTAATTAACCTCGATCATGCAATAACATCTAAAGCTTAAAAAACAAATTATTTATACTGTTATGCAAAGACTCGAAATTCAAAACCATTTACACTATCTAAGATACAATAACTAACCTTTGTTTTACTTGTTTATTGAATCCTACTCCAAGTTCAATTGACATTTTAAGTATATTATGTTATACATTTACGATTTCTGAACAGGTTACAGTACAATAGTTACATAGCCAATCATCCTCTTCCTTTACACACGATTTGCAGCAGTAGTAAAATGGATCTTTAGTTTCAGACACAGAGATTAATAATTTAGATACTTTATTATAAGCAATTGGATCTATCATGACTCATGAGTACCTCCATTGAAGCATTGTAACGACTTTACAACTTGATGGTACATTTACACTATTTTTACAACTTTTTGTCGGAGGAAGATGGCTTGAACGCTATTTTTCTACTCTTTAACACAGTCCACTTGTGTCTCTTAAGATAGTAAGATATTCCAAGAAGCATAGAGAACATCATGAGTGCCTGTAAATATTAAAAAGACATGATACATATTATCTTTTAATTTCAAGGATAGAGTACAATAAGTAGACAAATATCATAAAATAATTATTACTTATTAAATTTTGTTTTTAGAACGAATTTAGTTTTAATAGTTTTCAAAAAGGTATTTGGAGAAAATTCATATTGAATACTGATCTACATAATATATTATCAGTATCACCATGTTTAGCAGACAAAATGGTAGTGAGAAAGTGTCAAAATGTGAACTGTTGGCTAGTATGGCTAGTACTGGCGATTGGCCAACTTCTCATCTTTATGTTTCTAATATGGATGAAAACTATATTGATCAACTTTTACCCTGTATAAATAATGTAATTTAATGTATTTAGATTGGCACTGCGCCACGAGATACATTGTCATTGAAATTGGGATACATTGTCGACTTCTGACTTCATTAAAAGTAATACAATGCGATTACTTAAGTTGTGGTAGGGAGAAAGTATACAGTGAAATGATTAATATTGGCAACTGGCTAATACGATTTATATATTTGTGAGACATATGAGATTGGGGTACATTGGCATCGATGGGGGTACATTTAGACTTTAAAAATTCTAAAAAGGGTTTGACGTTATTACGAACCTGAAAAGTACTGAATTAAGAATTATACAGCATGAGCTGAATGCAATAATAATAATAAGCATGTGCTTTTCACAAACAATTTTTAAAGTATTTACCTTAAGAGCCATCTTTTTCCTCAAATCGTGTTCTGGTTCAGCAGCCCATTTAAGAAATGTACATACATCTTTTGCAAGTTGGCTGGCAGAAGCTACAGTGCCGTCAGAATACTCCATAACCTGAATATGAACAACAACTAAAATTAGAAACCCGAACAATAACAAACAATTGGACATTTTACAATTTATATTTGCGAAATAGTCATACCTCATTATAAAGGGCTTGAGCCATGGAAATAGCACCTCCAGGAAAGTAAGGGTTAAAATGTTGACCCTCTCGTAGTTGAACTCCAGCAGGAGCATCGCAGTACCCGGTCAGCAACGAAAAAATGTAATCCTCACCACCGTGTCTTGCCGATGTGATGTATGAGAGGTCTGGTGGGTACGCTCCATTGTTCGCAGCTCGAGCAGCTTCATCATTCGCATACGGACTCGGAAAGTAATCTGACAATTTTCCTGGCCTTTGGAACATAAGACCCTCTTCGTTAGGACCGTCAGTTACCTAAATATAGGAAAAACTTTTACTCGAAGTCAAAGTGAAAGCCATGAACAGAGAAGTAAATAATCATTGTCGGGAATTGCTTTTTTGAATGTGAAGTTTAAGGAATGCGGACCTATCTAAACACCTGAACTTACTAAAATTTCTTCAGCTTCCGCTTTAGCCTCGGCCTCTGTATGGCTAACGCCGATTAAATTACGATAAGCGACGTATTTCATTGAATGGCATGCAGAGCAAACTTGTTTATAAACTTCATATCCACGACGGATAGATGCATGATCAAGTGCCTGAAATGTACCACTGTGTGACCATGGTAAGTGAGGAGGATGTAATTCCAAATCAGAGGCTTTCACTGATCTTTCCAGTCCTATTAGAAGAACTACACCTCCGGTTCCAACTAACCCTACTGTACTCCAGAGCTAAATACATAAAACATTTGATTAAACACTAATGAATATTTCACCCCATCAAAACGTAAAAAATAAAAAAATAACTTACAACTTTTTTAGAAGTACTGACATCCTTTAGGCTAACAGTGGACAATTTTTTCTGCGTAAGCAAAACAAGAAATTCTTTTAGTTATTTGAAGTCAATTATGCCAACTGAAAATATTTGAAATATAATATAGCTATTAATCGCTATGTTCCAATAAAAAGTTTTCAAATGCATTTGTCTTTGATATTTAAAAAAAAATTAAACGCTTTATCATAAATTCTTATTTTTCTCTTATAGTCAACAGTACAATTTTTTTCAACTTAATTTATTATCTTTGATGTCTGAACACCGAATGACGAAGAGGCCCGGTTTTAATTGTAATTAAACAACCTAACAGAAATATTTCACCGCCTGTAGTAAGCAATTAATAAGTTATTCAACAATTCATCACAACAGAGATATAACATTATAATTGTGGTAAATACTAAATTTCATAAATATTTTTAAACTTAAAAGAGTGATTTAGCTTTACCAATTAAAAAAATTGTGCTACTAAGCACTTTTAATAGCCAAAAGCGAGATTTTATTTTTTGTACAACGAATTTGTGCATTATTCTGTCATAGATTAAAATTCGAAGTAATTCGAATTTTGTAAGCATTTAATTGAAGGCTTTTGAGGCGATTAAAATAAATTAATGAATAGGCTACTCGCTAAAATGTGAAGACTTCATAATATTATTAAATATTCTGTGTAACTGTACCTGAGCGTGATTAAATCCATTTTTAGAAAATTGGGCAACCTTAGAGGAAAATCTTCCAAAAACGCCAGCCATATTTTCAGAAGGTACAAGGTCTAGGACTAAAAACTATGAAATTAAACACCAAAACCGATTGATTTGGAATTTGGTGGTCTGGTCTGGTGCGGTCTTCTGCCGAAATCCCGTTCCACTTGTGCTGAATTGTATCTCTTTTGCAGTAATATGCGATCTTCCGGTACTTTCTCCACACTTTTACGCGGTAATTGTGGCAAGATTTAAATATCACATAATAAATAATGTAAAAAAAATCTTATTTTTATTTCTTTGACTATTCATGAATTATCGATTGAATCTGTTATCAATTTCACAGGACCCAAAATCTTGGGCTGTACGATTGCAAAAATCCCAAGACCAAAACTTCACATTCTATGTAATACAAAGGAGATGGGATGAACTTATGAAACTGGGCGAAGGCATTGGCGATGTCGGCCCAAAAAGGCATTCGCCCATGGAAGGCAAGATATCTATAATTTGAAATTATCAGAAATTGCTTTTCTAAAAATTAGTTTAGTTTCGTCTTCATCCGAACTTCCAGGTTAAGAAATTGCTATAACAATGCCAATTGTATTTTTTTCGTTAGATTCCATGTAATTTTGCATTGTTTGAAGTCATCCAGATGTCGTCGTGTGAAGAATGAAATTGATCTGAAGAGGCTGTTAGCGGGAAACTGAAACTTGTTTTTATTGACTGGTCAAATGAGTGGATCTTCTAAGTGGATTGGAAGAATCTGAATCAACTGTGGAATCAAAGAGTTTCTTTCCACTTTCCTGTGAATATTCTCAGAAATCTTGATCTGTGACTTCAGTTTGTTGCAGATCAATTCAACCAAAGCTGCTGATAGATTCTTTCGCTAGGAAAATTTAGACAGCAGAAGTAGAAGTAACAGAAGAGGTAAACATTCACATCATCCTCCCTAGTCAAAAATACTCCGATGACGATATTACCAAAAATATTGGCAAAAATTGTATCGATTGTCCACGACAAAGTAGAACCGTTATTTTATCCACAGTTAACAGCATGCCTAATTTTCGTAATTTAAGTAGCTTTTTTTGTACTGTTCGTCAATTGTCGACGTATGGAATCCTGTAGCCCTATTCCTGAAATGTATTTTTTACTATTTTTGTTACCTTGTCCCGTATTTATTCTGTTGTCTGTCCTGCCAGGGTCCAATTCTTCAGGTGACCATCAAAAATCAGTTCACCATTAGGAACTAAACTGAAATTATACATTAACACCAGCAATCAGGACAGAACCCTCGGAATAACTGTAAAATATGAAGGTTTAGATCAGTATAATACAGATCTAGAGAGTGTAGGTATTAATTTTTAATCAGTGCAAAATTTTGTTTGATAGGCAACTTTATTTATATATAGTTTTTCGCATTCACCGTAATATAAAGTGTGAAAATTGTTGATTGTTATACACTGTCAGATGATTTCCTAAATTAATTGCCCGTCTTCTCTACATTTCAAGTACAATGTAAATGTAAGTATCACATCACTGTCTTCTAATTTCATTTTGGTGGATGAGTAATTTTTTCATATTATTTTTCCTTTGTTCTCCAGAATTGTATATTTTAAAAAATGTATTATTTTCTCCAATGACATTTTGCATGATTCTCTTAAAGCATTTATTTAGTTATAAGGAACAGTTTAAAGCCATGCAAAGCAGAGTGCTGATATTAAATTGCTAAAGTTATGTTATAAATTATTAACAATGATAAATAATTTAACAGATTAAATCATCAACCTTAATAGTAATTTTAGTGCTCTAAGACAAAGTTATATACGTAATGTTGATTTGCAAATTCATAGTTGATAGTTGCACTTTTACCAAGTTCTAGTTGTGTCATCCATGTAAATAGTTAAATGGATGACAACTCAGCTTATGTTAAGGCTTCTGATATAGTCCGTTTAGTGCTCTGTTTATTATATTATTTCATTTATTTTTACTCATTAACTATACTAATAATAATAATAATATAAAGTTGTATATATTGTTTTATTTACAGATTGATGGTGAATTGTAATTACAATAAAAGCTGCTGCTGCAAGAACTTGTAACGAACTACATGATTGTGAATCAATCGATGCATGAAATGAAAACTGAGGGTGAAATAATATTATAGTCGCAGCGAAGCATTACTGATTGTAAGAAAGTGTCTATTAGCCTTTTACTACATATTTTGATTTTAGACTTTATTTTTCTTTGACGGGTGTGTCTGTAATTAATAAGCCGCTTTTCTTTTACACAATCAATGTATTTCTTGATAAATGCTGTATTATAAGTGACAAGAAAACTGGAAATATTAATGTGTGTGTGTGTTTTCTGTACATAATATTCTCTGATTTGCGCGATATGTAATATCTAAGAAATAATATATGTTGTACAAGGAACTAAAATCTTTTCATTTTGGAAAAGATGTCGCAGCGTGAGGAGAATGAAAAAGACGATCGGGTTCGTCGTATTAAAGAAGAGAGGCGCAAAGCTCACGAGGAAAGACTTGAGCAAAAGAAAAGTGTTATAGACGAGGATGATGCTTTATCTCGGTTTAGTAAATATCGGCGCTCTGGACGGGGTCAGGGTATGTAAAGTATTCGACTCTTCTTCTGTAATGACTAATTACGTTTGAAAAATGCTAAAAGTAGTGTTATCTTAGGTGTATCGGGCGACGGTTCTAGTACTTTGGTCGAAGAATATGGGATTGGCAAACCAAAAGTGTCACTAAGATTCACTCCAACACTTCGTAAATCATGTCAGTCCTCATTGCTTTCAAGTAGAGAACGCTATGGTTTATCGGATGCGTCTCAATTGGTGAGTTAATCTTAGCCTCCAGCCTATTATTTTTCCTATTTGATTTAAAAAATAATAATGGTTTAATTTATTCCCAATGGGCTGTCAATGCATGTGATCGATTAAAAGCATTTTTTTGGATTCCCTTTGTTGTATATTTAAATACATATACTGAAATAAGATTTTTGAATTTTTATCACTATGTTATGCTAATTTTTGCAGAGTTCTCAGAATGGTTTGCATAGAGAGAATTCAGAAGTGCCAAATTCCCAAACGGATAACAGTATTCCTAATGAGTTGACCCCTGACAGTGACGATACACCAGAAAGTCCAGTAGCTGAAGGTACGTTAAAGTTTCACAATCTATCTAGAATGAACCAGTATTATTATATTATAGATATATTTAATCTTAGTGTTCGTTCGTAAACTAGAGGAATTATATGTGGTAATAAGAGCAGCTTAAATAGATATAGGCTCATTTTGATGTTATATTGTTATAAGAAGCGGAAAATATGTTACAACAAACGTTCAAAGTTGTCTATTTAGTAAATGTAGAGTATGCCCTATGCATTTTGTTATCAAAAATAATAATTGCACTCAATGTTTCTAGTTATCTACTCATGTCTGTATTTTAGGTAATCGTAGGCGTATGGCCAAAAGAGAAGAATTATCTAACATCAAGTATTTTAGAACTGTGTTTTAAATTGCAAACTGTTTAATTGTTCAGCATAAATAGCCAGCTTAGGTTGGAAAGCAACTAGTAAACGAAAGAGATAAAGAAAACACTTAAGCATTAAAGTGCATAGTTAACAAAGTACAACTACATTTATTAGTACATTAAATCTGTACAGAATCCAAGATCAAAGTCTTGAGTTACGTACTAGGTTTAGCAAAGCATAGCGAAAGCCTAGTATACAAAATTGCAACCAATATACCGTCATTCTCATTTAGGTCTTTACTAGATTTTGCAGAATGTTCCACTTATATTCCGTGTAAGGTGTGTATGTGTCTGTCTCCATCTCTAGAAATATCCTCAGTTCTTTTTGTGTGAAACTTATGATGTCATAATAACTTCTGTCATTAGAAATTCGTGTGACCTTGAGTTGGCCAGATACTATTGTGTTAAGCACTGCGAGTAAATTATAGTCGTTTGTTTAGCTCAGATTAGCTCAAAAAAGTAAGTATGTATATGGGTACGTGTATCAAATTATGTTAGGATGTATAGAAATATACGCAGTCAGAGAAGATTCGCACGAATGATTTCCTAATGAATATGCTTATTTGATGTCCTTTGCCTTAAAAATTAGCAACCTTCAACGTTGATTTCTCTTTTTTACAATATACTTTACTTTCTGCACAGGAGATATAATATTCATAATGCTCTCTTGAATAACAATCAGCAGTAGTATTATGATTTGCTATTACCTCATCGCACATAACGCTAATGTGTTTATTGATAACAATTGTTGTCTTACTACTGTGTGCTATCTCTTTTCCCAAAGCTTTTTACGTCCCAATCAATAAGTATATAACTTATGTACATTGATCTGACTGTGTGCTTATGCATTATCTAATACTTACTATACTTACTTCACTTAAGTAAGATTATCTCTTGAAGTGCAATTTTGTATGAAAGATCAAAAAAATTGTACAAGTAGGCAAGCCTAAATGCTTACCTAAGCACTACATAAATTTTGTAAAGAAATACTAATTATTATCAACACTCTCGGTGTAAATATAAATTAAAGTAATCCAAGTGCAAACGGTAATAAAAGGTAGGTGGATTAAATGTGTTGAGAGCGGAGCCTGAATAGGATAGCACACAGCACACAATGAGCTTTCGCTTTTACACTTCGTGAGACTAATGTTGGTTTTAGTTTTAACCTCGGAGCTATGGAACATTGAGACGTGATCTAGCCTTTACTCACTTGCTAACTAGCCATCAGCGCATAATTGCAGCTGAGGATTAGCAGATAGGGAATCGAGATATGATATATCTACAACTTGGTACTTTTAGCGTTTCCTACGTACTCGATAATATTTTTCATAATGGTAACAAGTGAGAAAAGAAAAACTAGAACACAAACTGCAGCTGACTGCATTAACATGTGCTTGTTTCTTTAGGTAGTGCTAGTTAATACAGTATTAAGGATTGTACCAAGAAATTTAATCAGCCCAGTTTACAGCCTCAAAGAATGCCGTTTGTACTGCAAATTAATGTTTTAGAAAGAAAAGGTCGTATCCTGTTGTTTTTTGTTACATAGACAACATAGTGTGTCTGGTGGGTACAGTCGCAATCGCAATCGATGTAGGTTTTCGTAACATAAAATGGGAAATTGTGTTGCTTGACAAGCGTGGGTTGGTATTGGCTCTCTTTTGAATCCCTAACTTGACTGGTTGTGTGCTCTGCAAAATTGCAAATGCATGTATTGAAAGTTACGTTCGAGTCGTAGTGTTTTTTATATGTCCCATGTGGTTGTAAATTATGAATGCATATGGGTGTAGTTAAATTACATATGTAGATGCATGCATTGTTGTAAAGAAAAATAGCAAACAATTATATGTGGCAGTCGTACGTATAGCGTCGTGCACTTTGGTAGTGACTAGTGAGAATTGAGAAACACGAGGATGAGAAGGAGAAAAGTCGAAGCCGACTTATTCATTGTTAGTATTAAAGATAGGACACACGTATTACTCGTTAGTTAAGAGTTGAGAGTATACGAGTTGGGAATTGAGTGAAGTAAAGATAAGTAAGTACCTATAATAATATACGCTGGTGTACGTATGGTATATTGTAGTTTATTGCATTGTTACTAATATCCCGTTAGCTACAAACACTTGGAGTTTGAGGCTAAGGTTATATTGTAGGTGTTGATGAGTGTAGTAGAGTTGTTGTATTGAGGACAGTCGTTTAGGTTTCATGTTTCAGGCCGGTTACCGTTACGATTATTCGTCGAAGCTGGCTAATATGATTGTTAATTGTGATAGGCATGGTTGATTTGCTTGAAAACTTGATATTGTTGTGGCTCAAGTAATATTAGTTGAGAATTGTATTTCAGACTCGGGTTGTTCGGCTCCAATTAATGGGAACGAGAGGAGAGAACGAGCTAGTTCTGCCTGTGCTAGTATTGATTTGGGTGCTGAAGGAGACAAATTTGGTGTTAGTAGCGAAAAGACAGCAACTGCCAGCACTTCATTCCCAGGGGAGAGAGTGTTAAGACGACCAAATATACCGACAATATTAAAGTCTCCAGGTGATGTATCTGCGGTCCCGACGACAACGACGAGCGAAGACGCACCTGCAAAGAAGCCCTCCATCCTTAAGAAAAAAGACGATAATCATAGTAGTAGTCCGTTAGCCACTGTATCATTTGGATTAAGTGCGTCCACATCAGTTTTGACCCGAACGAAAAGTACGGACAGTAATCTTAGTGCTGAAACTGAAACTGGATATTGGTCTGGTGGGGAATCAATAAATGGGATTCTCAAGTCGGCGTGTTCACGTGGAAATTCAGATAGAGGTGAGTGAGTTGTGAGGAGGGAGAAGTGTTGTATTTTTAGATTTTATTAGATAAGTTAGTGTTGAAAGAGTAGGATTACATTTACAGTACAATGAAATATAATGCAATTATTTTAAACAACTGTTCTGTTATTGCTACTTCTTTAAGCTCGTGCCAAGTTTTGATTACAAAATGAGATATAAAGTTTTATGGCATTTGGCTAATTATAACTTTTATGTTGTTGCAGATCAAAGATCGATACTTAAACATAGGAGGTCATCTTTAGGAAGCTCAGCTGTAACATGTTCAGAAGGGGGCTTACATAGTATTTTAAAACGCAAATTATCCCATGACAGTTCATTAATAATGAAAGAGTGGTACTCCAGTGAGAATTCATTATCTACAGGTTCTTTGACTCAATGTGGGAGCCCCAGTCCTGAACCTAAACCAATTTTAAAGAAAAAGTCTAGTTCCGAGGATTTTGAAGAATTAGAGCCCAAACCGATTTTGAAAAATAGGGGTTCGCGAGAGTTTTATGAGTCAAATAGTTTTGTAGATGGAGAGAAGATTAAACCATGTCTCAAGAAGTTCATATCAAAAAGCACAGATGAAGGAGTAGCGATGAGTGCCACGAATGCTCCCAATTTTTTTAGTTCAACGAATGGACGAGGCATTTTAAAAAAGACTGGAATACTGAAACGTCATGCCAATGACTCTTTATTCTCATCTGCTTCGGAGAGTGAATGTTTTCGCAGCGTCGACTTTGACAGTCGACACTTTGATGGGACTTCTGCTGGAGCTGCTAAGGAGATTGCTGGCGAAGTTAACATTCAGCGACGGCATACCACTTCTTTAAGCAACAGGTTCATTTTTTGCACTGTTTACTTCAATAGAGTAATGACATCATCATAATACCAGTTGCAGTTTACATTAAGACATGACAGCTTCTATAACTCAGCTTTTTCTTTGTCGTCTTTATCTATAGGACTGTAATTTAATTACATAGTCAATATTCCTTTAAAGCATAACACCTCACCGCATAGAGTAGAAGAATTGCACGTTCTTGATTTCATTATCAACAGAGAATGTGACATCCAAGTATGATCCAAGACCACTCGTTTAAAACCCTGAACTGATTACGTGGTTAAGTTGCAATCTTACAATCCCTAGAATTATAGAACTTGAATTAACATCCAGGAGCAGAGGTTGAATACATTTCGTCTACCTGTTTACATTTACTTAGCAATCTTTTAGCTCAATCACTTAATATGATCATCTCGTCGCTAGCATTTACTTGTACCTGTCTGTCGTATGTTTAGCGTGTGTTAGTTAAAAAATTATTGTTAGCTTTAGTGATAAGAAGTATTAAACGAACTATTGAATGTTTGCAGTGTTATTTAGCAAACCCGTGTATTGAAAAGAATGTGTAAACTAGCAGTAAGTGTACATGTTTGATATTTTTAACCATTTCTCCTCTGAAATTACAAGGTCTAGTAAATTTTTCATTGTCAGTGTAGTGACGCGTAAGGAGAGGTAGCTCATGTTGAAAATAATTTTTTACCACAATTGGGAAAAGGTTAGCGATCTCGCAAAATCAGTAATAATGCGTAAATCCTTTTTTGGTTTGAGAAAAGGATTGTGTGTATAATTATGTATATAGCTATAATATGACAATAGATTTAAACTGGAACGACAGAGTTTTACTTTCAATCAATCATGATTACCTATGGTTTTATGGTTATCTACAATTTATTGTGTATTGTATATATTGCGTCTAACATGAAGGTTATGCTATAAATTACATAGGTCTCCATTCCCAATTTGAATTTTTTTGCAATTTAGGTTTTTTGGTGTATGCATCGAATTAATGAGGTAATTCATCACGTTAGGAATTATTAGGAGAAAGATAAACTGTTGAAACTATACCTCGAGATTTTGTAGAGTAGAAAAAGAGTCACGATTTTGTATGCTTTGGTTTGTGAGTTTAGCAGAAGTATGATTCATGTAATTCTAGGATTATGTTCTAAATAGGTTCTTGTTGTTTTTATTAGAAGTAGTGTAGCCGTATTTTAAGGTAGAAAATAATATAAAAGTTTCTAACATTACTCCATAGATAAAATGTGATAAAGTTTTTTATAACTCTTTCTGCTGCAGATTGTGAGTTAAGTGGATATTATTATTATGATGCACTGTTGTGAAGTGCAGTGGAGAAGATCTGGTTTAGTTGAGGTTGGTTTTCTGTTCGTGTTCTCCAAACCAGTCAGAGTCGGACTCAGAGTTATTGATGCATTCTTTCATGAAATATGTTGTACATTGTGCACACTGCGATACGTGAGAAAATGATTACAGATGTATGTAAATTGCAAACTCCTTTTGTACTACTTTACTAAGTATGCGTAAGTATGTGATGTGAGGCTGCTTTGTCTTGCTTGTTTGTGTATTTCACAGTGAAGGCATCTTTATTGCACACCACAAAACAGAATTAAAATGCAGACTTCAATTTAACTCATACTACAACTATATTGACAATTAAGCATGTTGTGTTTAGTACAAGTGCTGTAGTTGTGGATTGTAGACCTATTGTATTTTTAATGTGCCCACTCTTCTTACCTGGTTGCATGCAACCAAAACAAACCAGCAAGCACCTAGTTAGATTAGGTTAGACAAGTTACTTTATTTAAGTAGCCCAACCAAACAAGATAGACTTGTACTTGCACACACACTCACTACACATACACAAGTCTCTTCTAGTACTCATTCCTGTCTATCTGGTGAGTTTGGTCGACTTTAACACAATTTAAATTCATTTAGCATCCACACAGCCACATTTAATGCGATGATCCTATTATATAATTTGTGTTTACAACTTGAACTCATTTCAATTCTTCTTTTACTATCTGTACATTGCTTTACGTAATGCAATCAATCATCGAGGTTTTTACAATCATTTATAATAAATGTGATCTGTGAAGTGTAGTATTATATAGTTGTAGACGAGCTGAGCTACTTAGAAGAATGTATCTCAGTGCAAAAAATATTATAGAAGATTGTAAACAGCACATTGAGTATTAAATGTTAAGCGTATTAAAGTTAAACTTAGCCAAATGATACCTACATATTATCTGACTTGCAGAAATGTACTATATTGAAGTAAACGTCTGTGCGAACTGTGTACAGTAATTCTCACAAGAGTCTGTCAACTTAGTATTCTTAAGTAGGTAGGATTTATTCTTTTTATGACTCTTAATATTGTATCATTTTATATATGCACACGTACTCTACATACAGTAATGTAGCAGTAAGAAATGGATTTACATGTCTTTATATTAAATATGCTAATGTAGCAGATGTATATCTATACCTATAAAAACTAGCAGGATATATGTTTGCGCAATGCAAGGTAAGATTGAAAAATTGTGAAGTTGTCGTGTACTACACTTTGTCTTATAGGTGCGGTGCATTTGTGTAGTGAGAAGTGTACTCTCGTTGCGTTGCGTGTATTATGTAAATGGAAGTACGTTATGAGAGTGAAAGTTTCATTTCAATTTTAAGATTCGTTTACGATTTGTTCGTTATCTTCCTTAGTGTGTCGAATTGTAATTCACAGTCCAGTCCACTATTTACTTTTATGTATGCAAAAGCAAACAAGTACACACTCAATTCAATATCCCTGCCTGCACCTATACTTATTTAGGTAGGCAGGAAGATTTTATCTGATGTAGGAATAGGGTTGGAGCTAATTAGAAGTTTGTAAGTATTTTTGCATTAAAATAAGTGTGGATACATTAGGAATGTGTGTAGAGTTTTTTGCAAGTTGTTATTATGTATAGATATTGTAAGAATAGTCAAACATTTAGTTGGCCATATAAATAATGTATATACCTAGCTAGGTGGGCATGTTATGTTTTATGTAATTACTTGCTGCGTATTACTGTCACGTACTGTAATATATGTCAGTGTTTTTAATTTTCGTTATCATGTGCCTATTGTTAACTCTTATCTGCACACTTCGTATACATGTTAGACAATGAGACAATGTACTAGCTTGCACAAAAAGCACAAGTACATAGGTATTTTATGTAATACATCTACAATACAAACAAATCTTTTTAGCAGTTTGAGTGAAATGCATTGTAGACATTTTTAGTGTACTCCTTTTAAGTGACTTACTCTTTCATTTAAAAGTCTCCTCATAATCGACTGCATTTGGATTGTATAATGTACCTACTTTTGAAGTAATTTTAACTATCACTAATGGTCATAATAGATTCATATTCTTATAATGCGTCGGCGTTTCTTTCTTCGCATGCTAGATAGAACGTATTAAGTACACGTTACATTTTCTTCCTTTCTTCCGTCTTTGTTATCACTTATCTGGCTATAAATCAGAAGCGTATGTGCAGTCCACCAGTACAGTGTTATAGTTTGCTACATATTTATGTTATGTAAATACAACGATGAATCCTTTATCCCTTGTATAGTAAACCATTAGCATTGCATAGTAGTATATCAGTAGTAGCATTTTAAATGTTCGCTTGAGCATTAATGCATTAAATTTCCTATATCCTACCGTATTTTGAAAATGAAATTTTAGTCATGACTGGTGATCTGGCGAAAACGTTTAAGAATATAAACTATGAGTTAAAATGGATAGTAAAGATTATTTTCCTTTGGAATGTGTACCTAAAGTTTTGTCACTATTCATCATCCTTTTTTGAACAGGGACTTACTGTATTTAAAGTTTATGGTTTATGTACGCTAAGTTATTGGTACTAGTTCTGTTCAATTTACAGTAGCCAGCTTTTTTTGGTTTTGGTTATCATGTTTTGCTGGTTGTAGCATGCTAGGTAGGTAAGGTTTTGATGTTTTAGGGTGGGTTGACAGATTCAAGCGTTAAATTGAATGGAGGGTGACCAGGCAGAGATTTGGCAAAACTGCTTTCAGGACAGGAATGGTTTGCTAATAATATTATTTGATAATCTAATAGAAGTTAGAATTGAGAATTGGATAAGCTATAAGGTAAAGGTAGTATTGGCATTGAATAGACATATAGGCAGTCCTTTATAGTCATTGTTTGTATATTAAGTGGTATTATGGTATTGAAACAAGGTGGTTAGTTTTGTGGTGGTATATTCGACTGGTCACAGCTACAGTTTTTAATAAAAATGTATTGTTGATAGTTGATGTTAATGGCTAGTTTTCCACAAGAGTGATTTTTCATTCTTTGGTAGTATGATTATTAATGTGTAGCTTGAGTTTGCTAATATGGGGAGGTGGGATGGTATTTAGTTATGATTAGCAAGTCCATTGCGGTAAGTGGTAGTTAGCTAAAAATGGAATCCAGTAGACTTGAGTTAAGTATGGTTGGTTGTGAGTGAGTGTAGTAGTTGTGCCGTTGTCGAGATGTTTTGTGATGGGATCATCCTACCATGAGATCATTGTGGGTTTTTGTTTAGATAGATTGATAAGATTTTGATGAACATTGTTAGCTTTAGCTGCAAATTATAATATTGTCTGGTATGGATCTTGAAGTAATGAGAAAGTGGCAGGGTCTCTGGTGGCCTGACATATCTCACAAAGTTATATACAACTTATTTGACTAAAGTAAACTGAACAGAGTAACCAAAGTAAAATTCAGAGAGGAAATGATTGTTGTGTTGCACTTACGTTACGTCAAGTCGTTGGCTGACAATGAGTGTTTGTTAAGCAGGTCCTGGGGGGAGTGATAGTTCGTGCAGTATTTTCTATGCGCCTTCAACTTGTATAACAAAATGACTTTTTATCTTATGCAATGCGATGTAAAAAAAAAGTCTATTATGTTGTACAGGAATAGTCTAAGAAGGATTTGGGATAAGGGGACATAGGAAGGATTTGAAGCTTAATATATTTCTCTTTGTTAGAAGGAGGCAGAGACAGAGATGTAATGTTGTGTCTTGCAGATAATTTTTGTCGTTTTGTTTGTTTCTTAGCGTCTGTTGATATGAAACTACAATTCTGAAGTAATTTGTGTCTCTTACACTCTTACATAAGATATTTGATTTTGGCAGTTTCTATTTTCCGTTAAATACTAAGTGCTGTATTGTTTTAATCTTTTGTCTCAAACAGTTTTTTGTTTGAGACAAGTACTAGTTATATGGTGAATAATAGGAACGATGATAAAGAATCAAGCTGTCTGTATAAGTATTATTAAATGCAGGAGCCAGAGCAGAGCAGAGACCAGGTACAGGAAGTTTGTTGTTATTATAAGTTATAAGAAAGAATAATCGTTAAAGATCTGCATTATTACATTGAATTGAATTTCTCAAAGAACAAATAATGGACAGATAGATACTAGCTTTGTACCTCATGGCATGAGATAAACATAGGAAAATTGAAAGTGACAATTAAGGCGAGTTTATTGAATTGGTTTTGTTCTTAGTCGGCACTGTGATATCAATTTAATGTTGGTAAATAAGTATTTGTGAAAAAAGTGAAAGAGAAACTTTGTAGATTTAGATGGGATGGATTTTTTGGTAGCTTGTTCTTGTTTATATTTGTTTCGGCATGTTGTATCAGGGCTTAAAATGTATATGTACTAAATACTAGGGAAGCAGTTATGTCGGCCAGAAGCTAAAAAGTAAAAGATAAGCAAATTATATGGATTAGAAGCGTATTTACGTGGAGATGGGAATTAGATAGAAAATAAGTGATTTTGGACAGTTTCCAGCTTCCTTTGATTACATTGGAGTGCAATGGAAGTGTGAGTTTAGGAACTGGGAACATTTGTGAGACAGATCAGTATTTCCCTGTGTCTGTGTTATTTGTGACTGTGTTGAGGATGTGAGTTCTTTCACATTGATATGCAGATCCTTGTTGTGTTATTTGTGATAGGGAAGCGTAGATTTAACTGGAAATACAAATACGTGTGTAGCTAATCGGGTTCGGTTAGAGAGAGTGATGTAATCTCAGACAGGGTGTGTGTTTATGTATATACCTATATAAGTTGTGAGAGATATAAGAGATGAAGTCGGAAGTGTATTTTTATTTTGGTTTTGCCCTTTCTTCCTAAGGTTAACTTCACATGGAGTGGAAGCGGTAGCAGGAGCCGGCTATGGAAGCGTATTGAGGCAGAAAGGAGATCCAGAGCATACAACGACTGAAGCAGAGATTGGGAGCAGCAACAGTGTTAGTGTTCCTAAGAAGACGAATGAATCAGGAACAAATGCAACTGTGGAGTACAAACGCAGCACATTTACAAATTGTAGTGTAAAAAAGAGTGAAATTGTGTCAGGGGAGTCGGAGGATTTGTCGACTCGGCTGTATAATTTGAATCCTGTGAAGAACAATCGAGTGCATGTAAATCTATCAAGATCGAAAACGGTTGATCAGGTCGAAATGGAAGAGGCGGGTGTAAAACGGACGGAGAGTCAGGAGGACATCATCATGAATCTGAGCGTGGCGGAGAAGAGATCATTATTTATGCAAATGGAACGAGAGCGGCAGTTGAATGGATCTAATAAAAAGAGTGTTTCTACGGGCGGTAGCAGAGCGAAACGTTTCACGACGCAGCCAGTCACAACTGACGAAGTGGAAAAAGCAGCGAAATTAGTTGTGAATCGAGAAATCGATGACTCGGATGAGTGTCTAACTGAAAGTGGTAACAATCGTGAGATCGTTAATTCAATTTTTAAACCTAAAAGTGACAAGGACGACGAAACTCCTGAGACGCTACACCAAACACAAGTTTCTCATCCTAATAGAAAGTTTAACCTCGAGAAGAGTATCAATACAAATGGTGGTCTGGCTAAAGGGTACAAATTTGCTGGCCTCTCTTTTGATTCCGCACACACAAAAGACGTGGCCAGTCCTTTTACAACAGGTAATTACAATCTATTTACACCTCTCTATCCCCAAATCAACAAATTCTGTATATAATTTCTCACGCTAAATCATAATAATGACTTGACTCGTCTTTTTCAAATTCTTCTGAAGCTTTTGGATAAGAAACGGCTTGTTATCGGTTCTATTGTATCTGTATGTTTATAGTATACAATAGACGTTCACAGCACAATTTCTGAAATCTTAAGTTTTTTTTTGCGTTGAAGCACGAATGCACTTTTCCACTCCTCATCGCTTGATTTTATTTCCTACGTTCACTTTAGCTACGCATAACGGTGTGGAGGTTGACACTCGCTCTCGTGTTTCTCCTCCAAGAAAACCTGAAGACAAATTGGATGCTACTGACCCGAGCAAGATGAGTTTGCGGGATAGAGTTCGCATGTTTAACAGTATGAATTCAGAATCCTCTAAGACTTACCTTCGTCCTACTAAGAAAACTGTTACCTCAAAGCGGTTCAATACTCAGCCTGTCACTCCGAATGATCACCTTCGAGTTATCACATGTAAACATTTGCTTTCAATGCTTTTTTTTGTAATTTGGAATGAATTTTGACCTAGCCTGACTGTGTATGATATATAACCATATAGCCCTAGGCATGTCTTGATAAATCTTAATTTTAGCTGTACGTAAGTAATTGTTGATTCTATTTTTGGTGTATTATTTGTTATGTGGGGTACTTTGGTTTGGTCATTATGGTCATGTTTGTAGGGATATTGTGTATTTAGCATATATTGTAAGTTACGACTTTCTGTTGACAGGTAAAGTACGTACGTTGCAAGCTACTAATTTGACGTTCAAAATGTGCTGACCTAGTTAACACCCAGCTGAGTGTTTTTCTCTGTCAGAATCATGTCAAAATTAACAATATTGTGCATGAAAAATGCACTGTTCGCATGTTGAATCCCTTTTCATTTTTGCTTTGTTTGTAAATAGTCCACTTGAGACTTGACTTGACTCACTTAATTCTCATTTCACTGATTCCGTTGCAAAAATGTGCAAAGCCGAGCGCTGAGCGTCTGCATGGCACATGAGCACACCGCGAAAGCTTCACTAATCATTGTTTCTACTATAAAATAACACACTCGTGTAAATATTAAGGGAGTTGATTTAATGCTCAAAAGAGTGTGATTACCAATGTTAAGCTTTTGGGGAAGTAATTTTTACGATATTTTTTGTTTTTGGAGAAATGGAGAGTTCGGTACTCTTTAGGCGTGGTTTAGGGTGGAGGTGGGGAATGTAATTATCCCGTGGTAGTACGCGGGTCGGTTCGTTGACTACGTTGACGTTTTATAAACACAGAACTATAAATTAAATCTGTAAACTGTAAATCTCTGTAGACAATAGACATGTTAATCCTGTTTTGAGTTGGTGAAAGTAATAGTACAGCAATAATGTGTGACGATTACGTTTTTATTTATTTGTTTAGTTAAAGTTGATTTTTATGGTATCTCCTGATGTTTAGCTCCTACTCTAATTTGATTAGTGTTGAAAGAAAGAAATCTAATTAGTCTTATCCTCATGTTGCACTTGGTGCAATTATTTTTACATAAAATCTGTATAGTGATGTAGGTAGTTTTATTAGCATATACTACGTGCAGCATTAGGCACTTTCTGTTCAATTAACTTCACAGAAGTATAGGATAGATATATAATATTATTAATAAATGTATATTTATCATTGCCTATAACTAATTTTAAAGAAGCGGTTCTCTTTTTAGTATTGTTAGTTTATCAGCGTAGTAATGAAATTTGTTAAGTACGTTAATGGTGTGAGTGTGATGAGATGTTAGCTGTAAGGTAAGGTAGTAAGTAGGTATAGTTTTGATGTATGTTATGTGAATAGAGAGAGACGGTGAAGGAGAGGTAGTTGTATGATAAATAGCCATAAATAATACTTGTAAGTTGGCAAGAAGATCGTATCGACAGCGCGAAAAAAATTATCAGCTTTACTGAATTGTGAAGCGAAGGTAGTTGTTAGCAGCAGGCAGAAAGTGTGCCGGTAAAATTGCAAAAATATTGCTCTTGTTTTGGGTAATAAACGTTACCTCGTCTCTATTGTGCTCACGAAGCAAAGAATAGTATAGGATAATATTTCAGTATATATTTATGCGAAAGAAGCAAAGAGAGATAAATGTGCCTATACGGCTAAATCCATTTCTACACACTAAATACTAAATATAGAGCATGAAATTAAAATTTAATTAAAATATGGTTATTAGGCTATGTAGTTGCTTACAAAAGCATAAACGTTTAGCGTATGTATGTAGTATTTTTGATATCTCTGTATGTAATGCGATTTATGTGTTGTTGTGTTATATTGTAGTAGGTAAAGCTATCGTAGCAAAGTTGTAACAGATATTAAAAAAGATATTTAGGGAGATAGAATAATGGGTAGTTAGTTTTGATGTAGCTGCAATAATAACATAGGTACAAACGAGGGAGTACTACTGTTTGGATTGTAAATTGTAGTTTTAGTAGATTTGGTTGGAGTTGGTTGGGAGGCGAGGCGTGTTTGAGAAACAAAGTTAATCTCTTACAAATCAATTAGTAGTGGCTGGGCTACTATAATAGTATTTATTTAATACGATGCCAATGTTCATTGTTGTGTTCAGATGAGTTGAGTCCAAGGAAATATGATGGAGTGGCAGTGGACGAAGGAGAGAAGAAGAAGAGCACGGTCAGGGATGAAGAAGGCCAGGAATGTGAATCAGAGTGTGGCCAGGGTACTGCATCCGGAGATGCACATCTCCTCGCTCAACCTCTTTCAAGTTCTAATTCTGCTTCAGACGTCGACAGCAACACATCCTCTCCTACCACCACTAGTGCATCATCCAAAATGCCAGAAAAAGTGTCTTCACCTGAAGACTACGATAATATCCGTGACTCCGTGGATATGATCGACTCGTCGGATCGGAAAAGGTAATATCCTTGAATCTATCTATCTCAATTGGAGCTCTAGTTTTCCTAATTGACCTTGAGTTTGTATGTGAAAAATTGTCATTGTTTAAAATTCCTATTATTTATTTACAAAATTTAAAGAGAAATAAATTGTATCCTTTGAATCTGTAAATTGCAAAAGCCGAAACACTGTATTTTTGAGACATTCTCTAGTCATCCTGTGTCTAGTGTAGTAAAGATGTAATTTGTTTGCTGAGTCTATTTATTCTGAAGCAAAAAAACAATAATTGAATAAATAAACAGTCAACTGTGTGTTTGTAGTTCCTACTAAGCATGCAAACGAAGCTTTCTGTATTTAAATAGTTAAAATGTATATACGTAATAATGTCCTATGTAGACTGTAGCTAAATTGTTTTCTACAGTTTTTAGACCGCCTTATTGGTAAATCTATAGATAGGTAATAATATAGTGTTAATGTAGCATAGGAGTGTGTTGTTACTTTACTTCTATACTTGGTTGTATCTGTATTAGAGTTAATTCTTTGTGAGATTTATGTGCAGTGAAAAAAGTTCTGTAGTCCGTTCCGTATCGTTGGTTTTCTTATGATACCTCTCTATACAAATAGACAGAATGAATGAATTGTTGAAATATAACTCCAGTTGTTTTTTGGCTTGACTGTTTTTGTTGAGAAAATATGCTGAGCTGACAAAGCCACTGACTTGTTTATCCTTATCGTCTCATTCTGTTTTGTTAAGTTAAATTCACTTATTGTTTGAGTAATGCAATGAGCAATGATAGTTGGAGATAGAGAATAAAGATACAAAGATACTCTAACCAACGTGTACTTGCTAAATACCATTTGTATCCTTATATAAGTTTGAAAAATACTTAAGTTGGGTAGGTTTTTATGTGATTCTTTTGCATAGAATAGAGACAGTCTGCAGGTTTAGTTTCGGCAGTTGTTCAGCATCAGCAGACCTTCACACAATTGTTGCCTCGTCTCAACCCTCGACGATTATATTTGACTGTGGCACATGTGTCTTTCCTGTGCAGTTTCATTAGTCGTAGCACCTACAAACAGTCCGCAGGATCTCTTTTAGTGCCGAGTGAGGATGGTTTGGTTAACCGCAGTATTTACAGCAACTAGGATCACTAACACGCCTCATTTGGATCAATTTGAACCGAAAGTATCTGTAAAGCTGATTTTCTAGCCAATTCTCCCAGTTTTTGCAATCTCATTGAGAAATACAGTTTGGAGCTCTTTTACCATTTAGTAGAGAGAGAGCTTTGCACATGCAGATTCATGTTCGCGTAAGACAAACACTTTTAGTGCTTAGTAGTGTTGAATGTGTGTGGGGTAGGAAAATACTCACTTTGTTCCTTTTGGAATCTCTCCAATGATTTTTATGATTTATGACGTGAACATTTGTCCATTTGTTGTAGTGGATTGAAGAAGTCCATCATCATGTCTAACTGTGTAATGGCTGAGCAAGATCTCACAGCTTATCAAGTGAAGCAAAAAGCCAACCGAAATAAAATTGCCGAAAAAATTGCCGCCCTTCAAACTAACGGCGAACTCGGGTGGAAGAAGCGCATCACTAAAGTTGAGCCAGAAAAAGAAACCAATGCAGCGATAGATCAAAATGACAATGTAAGTTGTTGGCAATTACAAATTGCAAATTATGACTTTCTAGGTTAAATTTAGAGGAGGATGGGATTTTCAGGATATTAATAATAATTTTTTTTGATGTAGGATTCAAGTGTTGTTGCTAGTCGACTCTCTTTGTTAGAGACAGCTCAGGAATCTTGGAAGAAACGTGTGCTGGAAAATGATGCTACGAATTTTACGGTTCAGGGGAAGCTGGAGAAAGCTGGTAAATTCAGCAAAGAGTCTAGTCCTTTGGGAGATAAAAAAGTGAAGGCAATCAAAGCCTTGCAGCCATTGAGGTTCAAAAGTAAAGACAGAAAGTTACTCTTTCGTCAAGAGGATTTTTCCACTCAGGAAGAAATCTTGAATGAAGAGAATAAGCTTCAGAGAAGATTGTCTATGCCTCTCACCTTGATTTCTAGTAATAAATATTTTGATTTATATCACTTTTTTGTAGTTTTATAGCCATTTTTAATGTTCTGTGATGTTTAGCAGTGCAATGAGATTTCCTTTATTGTTCATGGTGTAAGAATGTTAATATGTTTACTGCATTTAAGTGCTTAATGATGTTTTAATTGTGATTTAATTTACAAGGATGTTTCAATTGGAAAATTATAGGAACGCATTTAATTATTTTTGTTGTAGGATCTGAGACATCTTCAAGCAGTGATTCTAACGCAGAAGAAGAAAAAGTGGTACGAAACGTAGCAAAGAATGACAACGAAACTTTTACGCAATTTTTCAGTTCAGTGAGCAAGAGCATTGGGAATAGTAATGTACATGTGGATGAATCCTCCTTCATAGCAATTCAAACGGAACAAAGACAACTTCTGGGAATCAGGCGTAACATAAAAGCTCATAGAAATCATGGGAATGTTAAGAATCCTATCAAAGCACTCGCATCGCGTATTAATTTGGCTGAACAATCATACGTAGAAATCAACCCAGAAATTAGAGAGAGGGAAATGAAGAAACGCACTCAGATCGATCTTTGTAAGAATATCTCTAAACTAAACTAAAATTGTTTTTTCTGCATGATCATTTTCTTTTATTCTAATTGTTTTTGTTTATATTATGTTTAATTCCCTTTAGTGGCGAAAAATAGTCATTTGTCAATTGAAGCCTTGGCTGGACTTGCCAGCAAGGAGGATTTTACTGCTGTTAAACTAAAGAAAGCTCAACTCGAAAATAACAAGGAGTATCCTCACCCCATGCTCATTCGTGTCAAGGGAAAACGACAAGTTCAGAGTAGATTGGTCCCACCGGAAGTCAAGAGTTTAAATTCAGGAGATAATTACATACTTGTGCTACCTGATAAGGTAGGAATTCGAGATTTAAACTCATATATGCAATTATCAGAAGGATTTATGGTTTATGAATTTAATTTTTGTTCTCAGATATATCATTATATTGGCGAATTTTCTAACCGAATGGAAAGGTCCAAATCTGCTGACTTGGTTGCTCATATTTCTCAGAAGAAAGATTTGGGATGCAGAATCAGTTCTTTAAAGCAGATAGTCACTCTTGAAGAGCCTAGAGTTAATAGTACCGAATGGACCAAATTTTTTGATATTCTGGGAGGAGGAAACAAAATTCGGGATGACAATTTAGGCGATGAACTTGACGAGGCCTATGAAATTGGGGTTGTCGCCACAAATAAAATATACGAGGTGGATGTTGAAAAACTAGAATTGGTTCCAGTAGTTCAAGATGGATACTGGGTAACGGTACCTAAATACTCTCTCCTAAAGGATGACAAAGTGAGTAAAAATAAATTATGGCTATAATATAATCACAATAAGCATATGATTCAAACCTATGTTATAAAAATATTATGATTATTTGCAGGTCTACGTTTTTGATTTTGGTTCCGAAGTATACGTTTGGTCTGGCTCGAAGACAGAAAAGCCCCAGAAGAAGCTAGGATTTCATTTAGCGAAAGAATTGTTTCAAAGCTCCTATAATTACTCAGAAATTGATTCCCAATGTTTCCCGATAGAACCTGCCGTAGGAAGACAAAGACCGGAATGGTGTTGGCTCAAAAGAATCAACCAGAAAATGGAACCCATCATTTTCGTCGAGAAGTTTTTCGATTGGCCCGATGACAGGTATTATTAGTTACTACGATAGGATAACGATTATAGAAGTAATGGTAGTAATCGATTTAATTTATTATAGTGGTAGAATGATCCGAGTTAACCAAGTTCGATCCCGTGATTCTCTGGTAATTGAGAACAATTTTTTTAATTTCATTATAGAAAGAGGCGTGAACTTTTTGTAACATGTTTCGTTTTTATTATAGTGCAAAGAAGCTGGATTCAACTTTCAAGCATGCGATATAGATGAAATGGTTCGTGAAGAAGAAAATATTGAAGATCCTAGTCTGGATTTAGAAGGCTTTGATGTGCGTAGAGGAACTCAAATCTACGATGTTGAAGTATGCTTTTTACTTTTTTATTTTCGTAGGACAATTGATATTTGATTTTGGAATCACTTAATTGATTTCATTATAATTTGACTTGCAGGAAAGAAGATCCTACACGATCACCACTGTAGAAGTTCAGTCGTGGCAAATTGCTGAATTCTCAACTACTGAGGTTGATCCCAAGTCCTTGGGTCATTTTTACTCTGATGAGACGTACGTGATTCGATGGCAATATAGCATTTCACAAATTGGACGAGATTTGAAAGGAAATACTTCACGTCACGCCGCTACGTTGGGAAGGGAGCGATGTGCGTATTTCTTTTGGCATGGCCGTGACTCCAAAGTGACAGAGCAAGGAACTTCTGCTCTTATGACTGTAGAGTTGGACAAGGAAAAGGGACCCCAGGTAGGAAATCACACTCATTCGAATATATTAAGCAACTTTTACGACGACAAAGGTCATAATAGTGCGTTTTAATTAATTTCAGGTACGTGTGGAGCATGGTCACGAGCCGCCAGCTTTTCTGTCTCTGTTTAAAGGACGCATGTTTATACATTTGGGGCAAACAAACAAAATCGATTGTCTAAACGAAGGTAATTCAAAAAATTGATATCCCCACGCCATGCGGATGGCACTCTGTGCTCAGATTCATAATATCTGTGTTCAATTTTTCACATCCGAAAATAAAAATCAGTTAACCTATTCCTGATAAGTAGCCATTTCTTGTCAGATTATTATAATTGAGACATTAAATTAATCATAAATAACCGTATTTTAAAGCTAAACTGGTTTATGTTAATGATATAATATTGTTTCTGAATTGCTATTGTTGGTGGTTTAGATTTCAGAATGTACGTTGTAATGGGTTGTGTGGAAGAAGAAGGACATTTGGTTGAAGTCCCATGTTTGGCAAGTTCTTTTAGGAGTAAAAGCGCCTTCCTTATTGTTGACCGTTTACGATCAAGATTGTACACCTGGAACGGTTGTTTATCAAACGAAGTCACAAAAAAAGTATGTAAGACAATTTAAATCTCAGATTTTTAACAATTATCTTTGTGTTAAATTTTATTTTTGTTTTAATAGATTGTTCAAAATGGAGTAAGCTACATCGAAAATAATCCGTCACATTGGGGTGTGATTGGCAATCCAAAAGTTATTGACGTGGACGAAGGAGAAGAAACGTTGACTTTTCTGAATTGCTTTGGCATCACAAGTGCAATGATTTTCAGAGAATCATATGCATCGTTTATGGGACGGGGTCCCAGTGAAAGTTCAAAAATACACATATTTGCATTTAGTAGTTTAACTGGATCCTTTGAAGCATCTCCAGTTTTTAGCACAAAAAGGAAACGAGGACATCAAGAAGTATTCCCTGTATTCCAAGAAGATGTATACAATGCTCAACAGCCATGTAAGAATAAGTTTTAATAGAAGAAATTATTTATTGAAATGCAAACTAAAATTGCAATTAATAATTACGTAAAATGTAGGTCTCTTTTTACTGTCAAATGAAGAAGATACTTTTCTTTGGCAAGGATGGCGTCCCCGCGATGAGGAAAACGAAAATACGTCAACAGGTACAGCTAATGTTACTGCATTAAAATCTTGATCGTATTGTATTAGAAAGTATTGGTTTGTAATTTATTAACATAAATGTTATTTAGGATCTGGAGAATTTCGTTGGGCAGCTGAACGGAAAGCAGCTCTTGAGACTACTTTGGAATACTGTAAAGTGACGAAAACAAACGGCCATCTAGTACATGCTGGACTGGAGCCGCTTATTTTTAGAAACTTGTTCCCATATTGGACTGTACAAAAGGAAGTTCGGGAAATCACAATTGCAGATGGAAAATCGGAAGAAGACGTAGTCAGTCTTGAGCAGGAATTGAAAAAGTTTCTGAAAACGACATACACTGTCGAAGAGCTTCAGGAACGACCTGAAGGTGTCGACTTGTCGAAATTGGAAACGTACTTAAGTGACGACGACTTCGAGGTAAGAAATAACTAATGAGGATTTTGACCTTTAGTTATTATTATTGTTAAAATAATTTGTTCTGTTTTGTGTATTTAGAATCTGCTGAAGATGAGCCGTGAAGACTTCAGTAAACTACAAGCATGGAAGAAAACAGAGTTAAAGAAACAGGCCGGACTATTTTAAATACTGACCAAACTTAATTGGAAATGAACGACTGTAATATGTACTTATCAATTGTGCCAAATAGGTAGGCTAGATAAAACTACTAAAAAACTTATTTGAAAACTATTGCTAATTGAAGAAAGAAACGCAACAAATAGATGTGAGTGAGAATGAAGTAGAAATGAGAAAAAGGGAAATGTACTCGAATCAAAGCACATGCAAATGTTCCGGTGCCTTCTTAAAACATTACAATACAAAGAAAAACCTAACAAAACTAATATTTCTGTGACGCTAACATAACATTACAGAAAAAGTGTAAAACGCCCAAAAGAATCTTTTTAACTTACCTTTACCCGTCGACAAATTATGTTGGTAGATTTAACCAGATTTAACTATTAATTTGCAACTTGTGTGCACTAATCAAAAATTACCATTGCAATGCTAGTCTCTCGTCTTTTGCTATTAAATTATGACTATACTACTGCACATGACAGTATACTCATAAAATAAATGTACGTAAAATATTATACTTATGATAATAGTTGTGATGAAGAAAATGCAGTACCACGCCACGTTCACATATTATTATTATGTCCGAGTTCGTAGCTGTAGCTAAGTAATAATTATTATTAATCTGCATTGAGTATTGTGCTTTCGATAAAGCTACGTCTACGTCGTCGCTACGTCTAAAAAATATCATCCAACCCAAATCACTATAATCATGATGCTATAACGCTAACTCATAAATAAAACTTATAATCATAATAATTTTGTACAGATGAGAAAATAAACGCAACAATTTTTAATATCGATAACGAAATCATGAGTTTGTTTATTATTTATTCATTCTTAATGTGAATCGAAAGATTTACACGTTTACACGGACGTAACGTTCCCTCACGTCACGTCAGTTTCTCTAGATCAAATCATTTGGCCACTTATCTGTCTGTATGTATGTTTATGTACTATCGTCCTCTGTAAATCCTCCACACACTCTTTTAAAAGTACATTTATATTGCACATACTATTCATTACGAGTCACGAAAGGTATTTTTAAGTTAAAGGTTTTGGTTTACGAGTTTTCCTTTTACAGCATTTTGCTATTACGGATGATCAGAGAACAGAAACCCTTTTTATATAATAATAACGCAACATCCTCACATCATCATACTTATATCTGATCTCTGCTAACTATTTTAATTACAATACATTGGTGTTTTCTTCTCATTGAGAGAGATGTTGGGGCCCTCAATAATAATTTTCCGATCCATCAATCTGACTCATGCATTAAATCTGTGATAAATAATATTAACAAAATGCAAATAATGTTTCTCAACTGCCTATTAGCTAGGTAGTAGCTTTCTTTTCTAATATAATATAACATTCTACAAATAACAAAGTACAATACAATACAGTTTTCATCAGTAATATTTTATATTATGATAATAATATGCTATACAATAGAATACAGTTCAGTAGGATACAATACAAATACTACAAACATCAACGAAATATTGCTCAAGTCATGGGCTGGGTGGGAAGAACAAATATTTCATTTTATATGCTAAATCTCAACTTTAACTTACTATTAGCTACATTACAAAGTACAATTAAATCTACTATTGATAACATAGTACAGGGCAGATTAGATTTAGCCTAACCTAATAATTACTTATTTACTCCAGTCAAAATTCGCCTTAGCTTTAGCTTCGCCTTCATCCTATGGTAATAATATGGTTTGTGTGTAAAGTTAATGCAAAATGTAAAGTTCCTTCGATCCACAATCTACACAAGGATTTGCATAATTATCTTCCTCATCCTCAAAGTTTACTTTACTTTTACATAACTCATTTGACGAAGACAAGATGAAGATATATGCACAGGCATTGTCTCTCATCCCATCTCGGACATTCATGTCATGAAAGACATCAATCATAGACAAATTATCTCATTCACTCCAAATCCGAGAAAAGAAACGTGCCAATCGTTTATGCTAATTAGACATTCATACGTATACTCATCATCATTCGCTTTTATATTGGATTGTAAAACATCAACACAAACTGACAACAGATCTTATTTATCAACTCACTCCTACAATCCAATCCCATTCTCTCCACATCCACCTACAATTTGGTCACATTCCCCTTGTCTCTACTCGTCTGCATTATTGATATAATAAATTAATATAATAATATAACGAGCCAAACTAGGATGAGATGATCTAAGTTATAGCAGAAATGTCTTTATAAATTATCTATCCATGTAACTTACAAGATTTAACTGTTTATAGTAGATAATTTTCTTCTGTCTGCTCAGACAGAATGAGAATAATTTAATATTAGCTATGTAATTAACTTTTTTGGAGAGACAAACTTTGGGTTGGTTGGGTGCAGCAAAATCTAATTGATACAGATAAAATCGAGGAGAAATCATGTATACACCTCGTTTTGTTATTTTTTTGTTGGACCTTTTGAGATGATATATTTGTAGTAGGTATAGAATAATTTACATTAAAATGATGGCCCTACAACGCAACGCTTTTAAATTAAATGCAATCTTTGACATCATAACTATAGATAGACAAAGTCTGTTAAGTATTTCTGTAGGTATTTTGCTGGATTGGATTCAACACACATGGACTATTAGGTAATATTTAGCATTCTGCTGAATAATGCATCACAATAACGGATATTTATAGTAAAAAGAGTTACGTACAATACCTCAATACCTATTTAAGTATAGTTAACTATGTATTTTCATATATTTAGCTTAATTCTACAGGAATTTGTTGTATTAAAATGGCATGGCATACATGAATCCTTCGTTTAATAACTAAATACACACTACAATTATTATAATTAGCTACTACACAGTAGAGTAGCAGGTATAATAGACTTAAACTGTAAAGTAAATATGATTTGCAAATATTATAATCTACATAACTAATAGAGAATAGCTTTGCAAAATAAAAATACTGACATGTCTTGTCATCATTAATCGAAAATCTACTTTTCCGTTTGCTTAGGCACCTAAATAATAAGTTGTAGTATATACTATTGTCGTTGAATTCATTAGTCATACTCAATTCAGTTGTACACATTGTATGATGCAACTTATTACGCTTCGTAATAAATGAGAAAATGCATTGAAAATTGAAACATGTTAATAATACGGGGGAAAATTCAATAAACTGAAATATCAAGAGAGAATAAATGAACAGAAACGCGAGCGAACATTAAGAACAATTCTTTCTTTTCTAGATCAGCCTAAATCGATAATAATGACATAAAAGTACTATATAGTTGGCTAAAATAAGTAATAAACCGTAACTATTATTGATAAGTTACATGAATGAGTCTCGTTATTGATCGTCCTGGTCAAAAATCTACATAATTACTTACTCATACAATTTGAAATTCAGCGATCGCATTTTTTGATAATTTACAAAAAATCATTTGTTCAATTGATTGAAAAGGGGAAGAGGTGGTTTGCATAAGATCATTTTCTAATAATTGTAATGTAATTGTAGTAAGTACGAGTTTAGCCTCTCTCATTTTTTATCTTTATCGAGTTTATTAGGATCTCCGAGTGGGACACTATTACCAGAAGGATAGACTTTGTCCAATTGCTTCAGTGACTCAGTCAGGTAATTTTGAATTGCCGTCAAAGCTGCTACGATGGCCGGAGAACCGAACCCATGGGTTATCAGAGAGAAATGAGTCAAATGTCGCTGAATAGACGGATCTAACAATAACTGCGGTCTTGTATTACAAAGTGGACTTCTGTCTTGATTTAGTAGGTCGGTCAGCTCCTTAGTAACTTGTCTGCACAAAAACAATCCTCATTAGTCTCTCCATAAATCCAAATTATTGACATAATCGTACAAAAAAGTATAAACTTACTTCGTAGCCAATAGAACTTCCTTCCTTCTATAAGCGTCTCCGGGATCCGCTGTATGTTGTCGGGTAAGATATTCTGCAATCTGTCGTGCAGGGAACTCTGTCTCACAGACGTAACCAAAATCTCTGGCTAAATGAATTGCTTCACCTGGAACAAACAAACATAACTCATCTCATCTTACTTCCCTTCAGTTCACATCAGTTGCCCAACACACCCAGGCGTATCTCAAGTCAATATTCCGCACTTTTTCAATAAATCCTCTTTAGGCCTTTCTACCATTGTCAATAGGTCACGGTGAAAACCGCCCACCAAACCAACCCTCCATAGTCTCCTCACACTATACACAAAACAATACAACAATCCAGCCTCAAATATTCCACAGAAAGACTAAAATTCTTTGGCCCGTCTGTCTCCATCATTTTTCTATCCCTTCTCTTCCCAGTCTCCTATAGTATACAGACAAACCTACCTCTAGACATATACTTATACTTTAATATTAACTCTATTCATCTCCTTCATTATTACTCTTACATTATCATCTCCTATAAATAATCATCAAGCTTCATTTTCTACCTTTATAAAAATGTATTTTATACATGGAGACCTGCTTACAAAACAGCAACCCTAACCCTAACTCTAGTATATATGTAATTATACATCATTTAACAAAAATTAAACTCAACAGGGAACAAACTGTGGACACACATACAGCTAATCTACCATTCAGAAAGAATCTACACATAATAATCAGCCATTTTCACATATTATACTTACTATTTCATTAGGACATTGTATATACAGATTTTTCTATAGAATAGTCTCTCCTACATAATATAGTAGGCATAAGGTACTTCAAACGGATTCCCTGTCGTGCACCTTCTATTATTACTGTGTCATATTTTTAGTGATTCGTTGACGAAAGAAATAAAAAGGACGGTTTGTATATGCACATCATCATACAGATAGACCCTGCATCAAATCAAAAATGCATTCTTTCCTCACAGACATCACAAGTGTTAAATGGGACACTCTACAGAGATTTACTAGGGCCTTTAGTTAGAATCCGAACGAGTGTGAAATATGTAATCATGGGTAGTCATCCCAAATCCAATTCAAACTCAATTCTTACACGAAATAACTAGGTAGGTACTTAGAGACACATACATAATATAAGTATAACGTATAGTATGAGAGTACACATACGAGATACATATATAATATTATAGTATCTGATCTAAAGGACGTAATAGAACGACAGGAGGAGGTAAGTAAGTGAAGCACTACGGTAAATAGCTATGTAATAGTAACACAAGCGTATAATCTAACAATGACAAATCTCACCATGAGTGCTTAGGCTTATTAATAATCTAGTGCTCGTAAAGCCTTGTGTGTACGTGCATTGTTAAGTGTCATTGTAAGGGCAGGAGCACCCTTCGTCCACAATAACGGAAACACGAGAGACGAAATAAAGGGTCCGTGTGGAAAAAGACCTCACACACTGCATAAATCCAGAATGCCAATTTGCCACAGACTCAACACAATATAATCCCAGACTCAAATCAAATAAACTCAAATGGACCCGAGTGAATTGAATGCAGCTAACTATTAGCATTCTTTATATCTATTATTGATTATCCTTAAAAATACTAACTAATAGAGTTCAAGTTCTTTGTCCTCTCTGGACAAGTCTACATCATATGTAACATGCATGCAAAATGGTTACACGTCGATAACAGACGATTGAATTCCTCTTTAGTGATAAACTTGCTCTATTTTGCATATCACTGTTAATGTAATGCAGAGTGATGTACCTACATGACAAGATTCAGATGGCATCCAAGATAATTTGCTTGTCTTATCTCTCTTACAGTAAATATCTAAATGCAAATCAAAGGAATGTTCGTGTGTGTGATTTCTTCGTGTTTGCATTAGTTGCTAATTACTTTTAATGCTTCCAATTCCTCATCATCCCACATTAAGCATGTAGTTCGAGAATTAATGAACTTTACCTAATTATAAATGTATAGTATGATGAACTGTTGCGAGAGACTTGTATTCATAGGAAGATACTATATTATATACAAGAGGAATAAAAAGAATTGATGATAGAGGATTTAGAAGAAGTAGTCGCAACATGGCAAACGTGCCATGCCAGGAAAGCTAATCTTAGCCCATCAAATGATCACTTGTGCCAAGCAAGCAACTAACGAAGAAACGAAGTGAGTGTGATAGAGCCGCCGTCCGTCCGACGTGGTTAATAATATTGAATGTCAGGCAATGTGTGTAAGTTCATTGCATTTCTATAGATCTTTAGTCTGTAAATCAATGCTTAAGTACACAATGGACGAGGAGAGGAAAGGCCTACCAGAAAACTTGTGTCGTAATAAACGGTGCCGCTGCCGACTGATTAGAATATATTGTGGATGATAATTCTCGCTTCAATTCCCTTCCCTTTCTTCCTATGTGAGTATCATCGCCCAGCTTTTGCTGAATCATTCATTTTGAATATTTAAATAAATAACATAACAGCATCACACTACATTACATTATTATACCTACATATTATATACACCGTCCAACACACACTTTCATGTACTTACTATTCCATTACATCCAACATACTCCTCTCCTACATTAATACCAGCTAATACTTCCCTCTTCATTACTACTATCTATCTCCATCCTCTCAGTCTCATCTTCCATTAACATCACGTCTCATAATAATACAAAATCCTTAACAAAATTCTCTTACGTACACATGGCTATAACCATTACATATTTTGCCATTTAAAAAATACGAACATTTGCCAAAAACCGGACTTTTGCCATTTGTTTCCTATTTCCTTTGGGTACTACGAAAAAGTGAGCCCAACAACATGGTTTTCAATTGTAAGCATTAGAAAAAAGTAGTGATGTATTACTATTTCTTTCCCGGCCAATATGCTCACTCATTGTATAATATTGAATACCTAAATATGCACTGGATAACAGTTATTGGTAAATAATAATAGGATAGCAATATTACTTACAGGAGAGGAAACTGTATTTCCCAAAGTATCGGAAACGTTTAACAAAAGAAATTATTTCCCGAAAAACATTCAAAAAAATCTTCACAAGATTTTCCACCACAACGGCTGCAGTATAACATCCACTCTAATTTCAAGGATTCACAATGCAATGCAGCAAAATTCTTGCTACTTAAAGTGGATAATAATATCCAACCAAGCAGGGTGTATGTAATGTAGCAGATTGTAGCACCGGGCGCAGGCAGCCGTTCCCGTTCTACTTACTCGATATACTCTTTTTTATTTATTATTGGAAAAAAGTTATTGGAGAATGTTCTTTGAGAGAATGTTCTGTCCAGTGAAGCTAGCAATTTGAGGGCAGTTGCCGTTGCTGACCTGACCCATATGAAATACTCTTCCAGTTGATTTCCCAGAGTTTGAAAATCTGAATTAGACACTCATATGATTTCAGTGTACATTTAAGTACACATAAGTATTATATAAGAACGCTCTAATTGTAAGTTCTAGGCTATACCGGCCAATTATTAACAAAGTGACCCTTGAGGCTATCAACTATTATTAGATTATTAAAATTGGATACTGAAAGCAGATTTCATGTGAGATTTTCCTTTTCTAGGGAAAAAGTTGCAACTTGTAAATACCCAAACATCGAGATTCGGTAAAAATAGTATAATATCCTAGCCCTCGTGTTACACCACGAAAACCTACACCCTTCAACCACAAAAAAAATGAAATATCTATCCTCACCATATAATATTAGGAGATACGATAGGCATATGACATATTTATGCTCGTGAATGGTGATAGATATACGAGATAGTGAAAAAATGATTTACCTTCAACAAGAGAAGTTAGGAGAGTGACATTGGCAGCCTTGCGACGTCCAGCCGGTAAATTGAGACCAATCTTTTCCAGCTTCTCCCGTAAAAGTCTCCCTCCGTTCTTGGATTTAGCCCTGTAATTGAATCAACAGCAAGTCATAATCAAGTTCTCAATATTGAATTCGTGGATGGAGAGAGAGAGAGAGAGAAAGGCTCTGCGTGCAATTCATTTGATGCATGTTGAACTGGATGAGTACAAGGATGGATGAGCTACTGTATAATGACGGAGAAGAAGAAGTGGTTGAAAAGATCAGGGTGGGTAAGGTTCAGAGAAAAAAATTCATTAAGAAATCTCTTCTAATTCCTTGTATATATCCCATAGAACTGAATTTATGACAGAGACTGGCTTGTTATTTACGAGTGGATGAGATGCAAGTCGGTAAATGTTGGCTACTGTATTTTCCGATCTAATGTGATATGATTTGAGTAGTAGTAAGTACGTAGTAGTACCAGGAGTGACTGGCTAAGTGAGTGAGTGAGTGAGAGCAAGTACCCATTCTGAGGTAGTTAGGTCTGTTAAAAGATCATATTGGTGTCTGGGATGAGAATTGGAGAGATAGGGAGTGTGTGGAGGAATGATAGTGATGATGATGTTCTTCATATTCCTACCTGATGATCAAAGTCAACCTATTAATAATATCTAGCCACGAACTGTGCATAAAAACCCGAATTTTCATGTTGTTCCGACTGCTTCTGGTTTTGAAAACTAAATTCCACTCGTGGTCGTCGTGGATGGTGATTATACTATTACACGGCTTTCCATAATCATTTTTACAATGCATTGGATTCACATGCCCCTAGGCAATTAATAATATCTCCTCCAACTAGTCCAGCGGCAGATGCCCTGCATCTCTAAATATTAGACATATACACACAGTCTTATACTATACATTGCATGATTCCTTTCGTCAAACAACCAAGCAGGTAGTCAACTTGAGTCAGTCAGCTCACTACTGGTTTTTCGCCTTTTTACCATTCACTAACTTATTCTCACTTCTAAATCCATCCAATGCTTTCTCTATCTAACTCTATCAACTATATATTTAAATCCATGTAAAACACTTTTTTCCCATACCTAAATAATCCTATTCGTTTCCACTTGAACCAACTTCTCTCTCTTCGATGATGCAGAACAGAGATAGGATGCATCGTTCAATCCTTCATGTCCATGCTAATGAAAACTAAAATTCACATCTTGCTAATTTCAGGGTACTTACACTTTGTAAAAAAACACGACACTCCTTCCCCATATTTTACAACTATTCTTTTTTCTAACAATATGTCTATAAGTATACTATTAGTAATCAGTACATCATCTCTATTCTTTCACAGAAAACCTACCTCCTCAATACTCAATGTCAATGAATAATTGTAATGGTGCCTTTACCTTCTAACTCAAACCAACATCCAACCTACTGCAAAGCTATTCTACGTATTTTCTCCTTTTTTCTAACATGATAATACATTATTGCAAACTATTATCTAAGTACACCTTTTGATGCAAAAATATTTAAGGTCTACGTACACAATTTACACTCAATAAAATCATGATGCATAATTACACCTGCATACACACACCAAACTACATATTAGAAACAAAGTCAGCAGTCACTTTTGACATTTCAAATACCTCAACCTTTCAGTTACTCATAATCACCGCACAAACGAAACATACTAAAATGTCTCTATTGGGAAATACACGGTACATTGCATGTATTATAATAACAATGTTATTAAAAGGTTAAAATGTTCATTTATAAGTGTCCGTGTCTAGTATAAGTATAACGCAAAACGCAACGGCTTTTTTTACTACACAAATAGTTTATAATTTTACCTTGTTCCGTCCCTTTTTATTTTGCACTCAACCAAATGCTTAGAATGAGGAAAAGATCCTATCAGACTCAAGAGAATGTATAAAATCAAATAAATTCAAATCTGACTCAACTTTCTCGCTCCCTTGAATATAATGGAAGACAAGACGAGGCTAAGACAAGAAAAGAGTTCATAAGATTGAAGAATTACCAAGGTAAACATATTATTTCTCCATATTTAATGATAGGTATGCGACAGTTATGATATGATGTGTGCCGTTTTTTATTGAGCTGTATACTTTTCTGTAGAGATATCTGTCGAGCCCAACAGTCGAACCCATTACTCCACACCACCAACTTAACCTTATCTAAAGGAACTAACAATTCTCCAAATACTCAAGTTATACAATTTGTTCTATCTATCGTAAGGCTATGATCTTCCTTCACTCCTTTCTACTCACAAAACGTGTTTGCTACATTTCATGTCCGACGTGAACATAAAATACAAAACACCAACGCATGGCCTAACTGAAAAATCTTATATACCCAACTAAACTAACAAACAACGGCTCAGCTAGATATACAGAATTATGGCATGTATTTCAGATGGGCAGCAACACAGGTGCCTAAATAACTTAAGTTTCTAATCACACAAGAACATTTTACAAGCCTAACTCCCTCATATACAGATACACATTATTTTACTTGCCTACTCTGATCATCTGATGATATTATTTGCTCTTAAATCTACTCATTTTGGTTTATGCTACTTCCCACTCTTCTCTAACCAGGTACTAACTTCCATTTTTCTTCTATCTCAGATTACTGTCGTAAAAATCCATTTTACCATCTTTTGAAGATTTGTAAACGACACTTTTTATTGCACTGCTTATTTACAAGCAGCAACTATATGCTATCAAGAAAAAAATGATTTTTAATTCCTTGCATACTGCCAAATAAGAAAATCTCAACTTTTCATGATTCTGTGATGAAAATGAGATATCCAAAACCAAACTAGTTGACATCTGAAAAAATATCTTGCAGTAAATAAATTTTAGATTGTACAGATAATGTGACATCTATTGACAGACTTATGTAGAGTGAAATGATATAGTTATCTAAAAGAAGTTGTAACTTATATTGTACAAGGTACAAAGACCTATAAAGAATCTATAAAAATACGTTACAGATTTATGCCTTCATACTTGGAAGATTAGCATTGATATCTCCGGGATGACTTTATGAGCACGCTTCATATTCACCTGGAATACTCACTTGAAAACTAGTCATCATTTACCAAGAATTCGAATGAGACAATGCAAAGACTCCCGAATACTATATGAGCTTTGCATTTTAAGCATAAGTACCTGAGCTAACAACTGTCAGTCAGAACTGAGTAGCTGAGACACGCCGTGGACAGGTGAATTAGGGAAAAGAAATATTAATAACGTCGGTGTTTAAATTGTGATTGCATAAAATCTATTGATATAAATGTTCAAAGCGGTAGTTCTTCTATATGATTTAGCTACCCAATCAAATCCCGAATTTATCGGTCACTTGTCTGAATACGGACTAGTTGAAGAGTAATTTTTTTGTATATAGAGTTGCGGGAAGTAAATATGTAGATTCTTTGTCTGACATGCTCTGATCGAATTCTACATTTGAAAATTGGATTGTCGAGGATCTAAAGATTTAATTTCATGTGAGGATTGCATTTGTGCTGATCTCCGATTAATAACTTTTAGTGCAATTGTTGGAGTGAGTAAGTGTAAATCTGACATAGACAATGCCTAGGTTATGTTAAGTAGTCTGCATTAAGAAAAGCTAAACAAAACATGTGAGATGAAAAAGAGTCCCGCCCGATCAACATGATTTTCAGACACAACGAAGAGCACCCTTGTCTTAGTCCATAGTGCAACTCAACAATAATAGACACTCTCTCTCTCATCGTCAAACTCATCTTCTCCGTCGAAAAGAAACAAGCAAAGCACCTCCTGAGTTGCCAACGAATTTTTACCCCTTTACGAAGCCTTTTTTAAGCAACGTGTTGCCTATTGTCTGAATTGACATTTCATTAAACCACTGCTCTTCCGACGTCGTTTTTTCTCGATAAACTTGGACTCCCCGTCCCCGAAAATCTTTTTAACAAAAGGCATTAATCAATTTTTTTCTCATCTTCTCCTTTGCACACTTGACTAGCTTGCCTTAGCTTAGTAACTGTGTAGAGAGACGTCTTTTCTCGAGAGTCAATTTGAAACTCCTTCGTTAGTGCTTCTAAACATCAAGTACTACTACCTAACTACATATTATACTTATAAAGAAATCAAGAAAGAATTAAGTAGGCAGCATAGGTAACTTAACATACGCAAACTAGCACTAAAGGGCTCTCTTTCTATTTTATCTTTTCTTATCTTCAGATAACAGCAATTCTCGTGTTAAATGAGCACCTCATCTCATCAACTATAATGTACCCACTTACACTGAGCTATAGAACTTGGCCCAAGTCTTAACATGAAATCCAATCGTTATCTTCTAAATTTCTCTTGTTCTATCTCTTTTCTTGCATTATTTATAAGCCTACCACGAAGTTCTATACTAAAGGTATTAAACATCACGACAAAATCCGAAAGAACATTATCTAACATAAAACAGACTACTTTTAAGACACTTTAAATGTAAAGTAAAAGAAATAGTGTTACATCTGTATAACAATGTAGTGTATTAATTTAGGTACATTTTTGTCCATGATGATATTTTGAAGAAAAATATTGTTGCAATGAAGTTAAAGGGAGTGAGTGAGGCAGCATAATCGCTAACAAGGGAGGGAATAGTTTAATGTACGTAAGCAGCCATAGCCATTACAATTATCATCATCACATCGAGCACCTTTGCTTTGCATCAAAAAATCCTGGTAGATTGGATACGTGAATAGTGATCTGCAGCTAGAGAATAAAAAGAGAAACTAATGGGTAGGTGCAGGAATATATGGACGAAGTAAGTAAGTAAGAAACACATTCGTTGCGTGTTCTTCTCTCCAGTTAGTTCTGTGTGTTCATAGTTCATGATCATAAAAGATGGACTCTAATGATGGGTGCCTTTAGGTTCAACTTAGACGTAATGATAGGTTCGTTTCCCCGATAACAATTTTTTCTTTTGTTTCCCCCAGCCCATCTCTTGCCTGACCTCTTCGTAAGAGCCACTATTGACATTTTTCACACGATCTCACTGAGCTCAACAATGCTTCTTCTCAATAATATTATGGAGATACGCCATACAGCTAACAATAAGACAAAACTATACACACATACAAATCAACATCAACTCTCGTCTTATTACAGAACAATTCCTCCCGCAAATCCAGTCTTTTCTATATCCAATCCCATTTCAGAAATTCAGAACACTGACATTCCAAATCTCTAACTCCTAACTAAGCAAAACACAATCATTAACTATTCCATCCTCATATTATTTATATTGTACTCTATTTTTATTGACCTACTTATTACTCCCTTTTTTCAAATTGTACTACTAGCAATTCTCAACCACTCCAGCAGTAAATGTAGTTCATTCCTAAATTGGAAAGTAAATATAGCATTGGAGATTGTTCAACAAGAATTATTGCTTACCGTCGGAGAACACCGCCTAGGAGGGAAGCATTTAGGCACTCGGGTGGCGAGAGCCTTCGCTGGACTTCGCCAACTGTCACCTTGTACTTAGATGTAGAACTTAACAGTGACAAACGTCCGGGAACACTGCAAAAGACATCAGCTGGTGCGGCCATCCCGCCTAAAACCATATCTTTCCCTTCTCTTGGCTTCATACCTATGAAACATTCCAAAGATTTTTATTAATTAACAATTTTCGTTGTACGGGGCAAAACAAATCTACACATTTTCACTATAGCCAATTAAATCTGGAACCAAATAAACTCTTTGTGGCATTGATGGATTTAACATAACGAAAGCAATGTTTCAAGATAAATGCAAAAGTTGCGTACACAAGTCCATGAGTCCCGCTGCAAAAAAAAAAGAAAAGAGGACATGAGTATTAAGCATAATTAATTTGAGGTTAGTTTGCTGACAGTGACAACAGAAAACCAGTCCGGTCAGTCAGCTACTTGTCCAAGGAGATTACAGTGGTTTAAGTGTAGCTAACCTTCGTTTTCGTCATCGTCAAGAAGTGTATCTTCAGTCTCAGTATCAGGCTCTTGCTCGGGATTACTTATCTCAGCTGATCCCCATTGTATAATTATAGGCTTCATATCCACCTCGGGGTCATCTTCGTTTTCTGTTTCAATATTTGGTGAGCTACTTTCACTCTCACAATCACTCATTTTTAATTTCTCTTCACAGAATGAAAAATGGGACAATTACGCCAGAATCTTTCCCAACTGAAATTCTGAGCAAATTGTATTATAGCGCTCTTTACAGCCCTTGAAATCAATGAAAGCCCGGCATGTGTACGTCTGTACCTATTTATTGTGTGTAGTTTCAGTTCGGGTTCCCTCATATCCGTTCTAGCCTTTAAATGTACATTTGTTTTGTTTGCAAGGAATATCGAACCCTCTCGGCATGAATTTACACAGATGGCTCATACAACCTTCACAGATTATTACGGCTCTTTTCCATTTCATCATTTTTATTGCCTTCCTTCTTCAGCCTTCATTCTTTACACTACTCCTGCTCTTTGATCCTACTCCTACTTTAATTCTCGTTCCAATATTCACCAAACATTAACTTTTTCATCTTCTTCTCAAATCACATTAACTCGTTGACATTCCGTCACAAACTTTTAATTACAATTAAGTACCAATTGTCAAGAAAGACCAGTCTATCTACTGTATCGACATATACGAATGATAAATATGAAGCTTATGTAAACTAACGGATAGAATGTTAAGCATTTAAACTAAGTGTTATTTACGTACACACATTAAGGTATTGAATTAACATTAAAATACTACAATGCTCTAAGTATAAAACATTGAAAGTTGTCAAGCGGTAATTCCTACTGTGGATATGCAAACAAAAATCAGGATTTTTTCAATTCAAATATTCGAAATATTATAATAAGCTGTAGAGTAAAATGTATCTGCTATAATATGTAAACAGAATATAAAAAGCGCTTTGACATTAAGCCATCCATCTTCTCATTGTTAACCAATCAGTTACACTTATTGTTAGAAAAACGGAATCTGTCTTGTCTTGTCTGTGTGTCTCCTTAACTCGTTTTGCTTTGCCTTCCTGTCCAGGTTATCTCTCATTGTTTCATATCCCTTTATAATACCGACAAAAAAGTGGACATGCCGACTGAGACTCATTCAGTCCAGTTCAGCAATGAACTATAAAGTGAACATTTAACAAGAATAATATACATTGTTGTTTATGCGTTTATGTCTGTTCACTTTGCCATTTGTAGCTAAGTACTGTATGCTTTTGTTTCTCATAGTTTTCCTGGTTTTTCATTTTCCTGTCTAGGTACGCACATAATAAGGTATAGACATATATAACAAGTATATTATATTTAATAAGCACAGACAAGAGACAAACCTTAAAAAGGTGTAATGTGCCATTGTGTACTAATAAGCATCACTTGATGGCATATAAAATAATCGCAGACCTTTGGCATATTTATATAGCATTATAGGTATGGGATTTATGTAATAGATTTACATTTGTTCAAAAGTCGAGACTTTCCTTAGCTATCTCTCTCTCTCTAGGAGTGGTTGGTGTTGTAGTCAGTGTGGATGCTACATAGAAGAACTAATTGTAAACGTATGCAAGAAAACAAGCAATAATTAGGCAACCAGTCAAGAAGAATGTAAGAATTTTCCGACATGAACTACACGTTTGAGTTGGGATGTAATTTCAGTGTAGTTTTTGAATACGTCGGAAAATCTCCCGTACTAGAAAATCTCCCCTATTGGAAAATCTCCCCGTTGGACAATCTCCCTATTGGAAAATCTCCCCGTTAGACAATCTCCCTATTGGAAAATCTCCCCGTTAGACAATCTCCCTATTAGAAAATCTCCCCGTTAGACCAACTAATCTCCCCGGTATGAGAAATAAGGAGAAACGACAGAACGAAAATCGAAACTATAAAACTTAGTAATTTGAGACATAGAGGTGGATCGGACATGGGAATGATGAGACTATGAGATTCGAATAATGTAATGGAAAACTGTACACTGCTTACCTGTACTTGAAGTACACTGTTTCAAAAATACTTACATCCAATTATTATTTGTATTTGTTATTAATAAATACAAAAACTGGTGGACAAAAAGCAATAAATATTTGCTGTTATAGCCCCGCCCCAAATTGTTAATAAAGGAAGGAACTAGGACAAGGAAAAATGATATAAACGACATTGGTCACTACTATATTAATTACTTGATAATAATATGTATCGATTTTCGTTCTGTCGTTTCTCCTTATTTCTCATACCGGGGAGATTAGTTGGTCTAACGGGGAGATTTTCTAATAGGGAGATTGTCTAACGGGGAGATTTTCCAATAGGGAGATTGTCTAACGGGGAGATTTTCCAATAGGGAGATTGTCCAACGGGGAGATTTTCCAATAGGGGAGATTTTCTAGTACGGGAGATTATCTGCTGATACCTAGTTTTTAAGCTAGCAAGTGTAGCATAAGAAAAGTTTTACTCTGGACAGTTGGTTTGACTGGATTGGATTCCCTTTGACCGTACTGTAGTGTATTTGATATCCGTAATTTCGTTTACATTACATTTGCATAGTTCGTTAAAACATTTCTGCATCCATCATACATCCCTAGCATGAGAGAGTACAAAAGCACAATTATACAACTCCACTGCTTATACCTTACCCGAGCAAAATATACAAAACAAATGAATACCCAACTGCTATACATAAAATGTTCACTAAGTATAAGGACAGTACACACATTATCTACGTTATTCTGAATATCTATTATACATAGAAAGGAGGCTTCACTCATCCATACTCAGATACTTTTCGCGTACTTCTTTAACTAAAGTCTCTTTAATATACATTTGCAGGAATTTGCTTAGTTAAAAGTTCATTGGGCTGCTATACTCGACTCTTCTCAACTGCCTTTCAAGTCGCCCTGTATCCTACCTTAATATCATACATAAGGTCAATGGAAAGTTCCATGAATTCAGTCTGCGGAGAGAAAGACCCTTTGTTATTGATAACCCCTTATTATTATATTTACAGACTTACCCTTTATTTGTAAATGAAATGAATTCAACTCTAAACTCTACCCTTAGTCAAAAGTCTACGTTTTGAAGACATCGGCCGAGACTGGCACAAAGAAAGCAGACTACTGAGACTTTTAAGTGCACCACTGTCTCTCATGGTGTCTCCAATACAGTGACTTTCGGTAAACCAGTATATAAATTGAATTATTGTTGCATTTAATTATTTACTTCATTTTATCAGCAGTTATAAATGCATTACTGTTAAATAAGAAGTGTTTGTTAGTCTCAGCACAGTTGAAATGCTATTCTGAGAGGAAATGAAAAGAGTGAAAATTTGAGTGACGCTTGGTGCATCCCAATGATGAATCTTCCCAAGCGCAAAGTCAAGAAGCTCTTAATAGCTGATAATTGAAAACTCCATTTCGAGCCATCACCGCCTACTCTATCGACTGATACTTATCACTGCCCATTTCAATTAACAATCCCTCTATGACTTACTCACTGCTTCCTTTCCTTCACTTCCACATTCCCAATCACTCTCCATCCCTAACTTACTCTACTCATAAAACTCCTAGAACATACTCAACACACAAAGACAGTTATTACACATTAAGACCACAATATATTTACTTATCTTGTCCTAAAGATAGCTCTGTGCATTAGTAATGCTAAATCGTGTAAAAAAAGTTCTCTAACAGTTGGATACTTTGTTTAATTGTGAATGGCACATAAGCGGTGATTTTTTATAAATGCAATGATTCTTAACACCAATGTCACCAACAGCCCTAATATTACAATCTATTTTGATATTAAATTCACTTTGACAATGTCAGTAAAAACTTCAAGAATATATTTATATACTGCTACCATAAGATAGTAGATAAACGCGACAACCACACTTTGCAACTTATGTTTAGCAAAATTGGTAATTTACCACATAGATGGTAAATGCATGCAGAAAAGACAATTTAATAAAGATTGTGGGTTATCCCTGTTAGAGTATTGTATGATTGTGTGCACTACTTTTGTGATATGATATTCCCGATTGGGGATGTTTATATCGAGAGTGAACACATACAGAATTCAGTATACTCTAACAATGGTTTTGAGATAAATATATCCATGTAAGCATTTATAAAGCCATTTAGGGTAATAGACTTGGGTTTTCGTTTAGAGAGAAGTGCAGACAGGTATATACAGTAGCTGTTGTGAAGTAGCCACAGTAAAGTGTTTATAAAGTATTGAATACATGTATATAGCTTTAGCGTGTTATAATTTTCCAGAGAGAAGAGGGAAATGTTGGAGGAAGGGCACAGTTGAGAGAAATTCGTCGCCGCCGCATGTCATGAATAGACAGAGGACTCGCAACCTCTCTTCATTTCACCGACAAGAGAACGTGAACGAACGTCTCCAGATTCCAAGGCAGAGACGAACGAAACGAAAATCCCGGCCAGATAAGTAAAGTAAGTGATGGGAAGAGGGTCCTTCCTTCGTTCGTCAAAGAGTTACGTGTGAGCATCTCACTCTGCCGACTCAAACCAAGTCAACTATCAAACAACATAATAAACTGACTCTATCTCCAAATGCCATTGTACTGAAATATATACCTACTATATATATATGTATGTACATATGATGATGATGGACTGAATGCTCACACACATTTGCATAGTAACTTAACCTACTACTAGACATCAATATCAACCTATTTCAAAAGTAGCATCCAAAGTCCCTTGTTGGGGCCATCTTGGTGACAACTATTTAAGTGAAGTCACGTCAACCAAGTTCTTTTTGGTATAAGTATCTATGTAGTAGCTATATAATAATGAGGTAATAGGGAAAGGCAAATGTATTCCTTGACTATAAGTATTTATGCATTTTGAGATTCATAAAGGAATAATAGTAACATGGATAGACAAGCCTCGATTCAATTTCCTCTGTATTGTCACACGACACACCGACACCGACTCCACTCTTACATCACACTCGCATTCAAACTCTGTTGATAAACAGAGAGAGAGACCCTCTTCTTTGCATTTGCAACTTCAACTGCAAACCAAATACATAAGGAAGGACGACTCATAGGGATCGACATACATAATATACTACATTTTATCGAATAAGTTTCAAAGAGCAACCCTTTCTATATTATATAGATAAATTCAGAAATAGAGGACACTATATATTTGTATCTGTATTGCAAAGGCTTATCATTTGTGAATTTTTGCTATGCATCCTCCAAAATCCTTCCCGTAGATAAGACATCCTTTCCTCGTCTCATCTCATTCGGCTATTTACATTATATTAGGTACATTACTATGACATGGGCTGAAAGGTACAAGTTTTTAGCTCCTCTTCATACTGTTATCTATGTAGTAATAGCTGTATTTCTTAAGCGATGCATTTTAAAAGATGAGTCCCATTTAATTCTTGGCTTTTACCTAATCTCAGTGTTATGTGATGTGCTATCATAAGGTATTGTGTGCAAAGTCTGAACAACAGATTTCTTTTGGTGCCATATAGTGATAGGAACGTATTAGATTAAACACACATGGATTTGCATTGTATTCTTCTCCCTTGCCACAAGGATCATTAATCTCAACTAATTAGTTGAATTCCTTAGTTAACAGCAGATATTACATCAGCGAGGCATGCAACGGAGTCTCACCCAGTCCAGTCAGAATTGCTTAACTTTGAACAGGACAATGCTGATAAGTGGATGTAGTAATGTAGAAATAAGTCGCTTTTCCACATGATTATCTTAGCCAGGCACAATATAAATATATTACACAATGCAATAATAAAATGTAAAGTCAGAGTGAGTGGTGGTATTGAAGACGAGACTATTAAATGAATCAGTTGAGGTGAGCATAGGTGACTTAAATTTTAGTGCATTACTACATGACATGACAAAAGAACGCAGGTGAAGTTAATAGTTACGTGTGCACACAGAGAAGGCAGGTACTATATTACTCTTTTCTTCGGCAATTTAAATGAAGTGTAATAATGCAAAGTACAACTCTCAAGCTTTTGCTCTTGATTCTTTCTCTCTCTGTCTAATTGTATTGTTCAGCCGCTATACTGGTTCATAGATAACGTGGTCCTCTTTCATTCTGAAGAGAGAGAGAGATGGAAAATTATCTGAAACAAGTTTATCGTCTAAATCCTGTCTATTTGCTATATATCCTGTCTGAAAATTGTACTTCTTTACACCATGCATAATATAGTTACAACGGCACAGGTATGTCTGTAGATAAAATAAACGCAGTGAAACTTGATCGCTCATCTTAACCAATCCATAAATGCAAATTCATTAAAGCAATAAAAAAGGGTGTGACTCCCCCATAAGCTAGAGCTGAGAACAACTGAATCTAAAAAATATCCTTTGATTGTGAATTGAGAGCAGGAGCAGAAGGCAATTGCGATAAGACGGACATTAGGTAACTTGTGTTTTGTTCTCTTCGGCTCGGCTGCATGGACTGGGCTTGTCAAATCAGCTAAATATCTTTATGTACCTGCGGAATCCTCCACCACAAATGTGAACCATATACATACAATCTCAATTGACTACAGCACTCAACCTATTGTAATAATAAATGGAGACTTATTATTCTTGAATGTTGAACTTATTATGCACACGTTTAACTCTGCACATGTTACAGAGATCTGTACAAACAGCCAGAGTAGAAATATTATTTCTTGAGATGACCAATCGCATCCCATCGGAATCCGTCTGCTCACTCGACAGACTCACCGGACAACAATAAACACGAAGATGATACTAATACTACACAATGGTAACTTATACTTATTGTGAGTGATGTAAGTGCAAGTGTAACTGCACAAACTTCTCACAGCCGATGCCCTATCTTTCCATCTCTCGTACGCTCCGCTGTCTCTTCTCTTATCCATGTCTTCTTCGATAAGGAAAAGTGATACAAATAATACGCTTCTAGAATCTTAATTTTCAAAGCATCAAGATGACATCATATTCACAGCCGCACTTTATTAGCGTTTTTAGTTTTCATTCTATCTGTAGGTAGGTACTTGTTCGTCAGACACAGACCTACCTGCCGAGTATTAACTACTAGTATAACTCAATATACTTCCTTCAGTCGGGAATCTTGTATATAAATCCTATTCAAAAATACTTGTCTTGCAACAGATACTTAGATAACTATTTATTATATAAGCCAATAGAGTTCAATTGTTATTTATGATGTTTATATAAGTATCTGATTTCCATGAACATATATTCAATTGCGTAGGGTTTGAGTCTGCTATTACGTAATAGTATCTATATAGAAATCCATTGAATGATTCAGAACAACGCCATGGCCATGGCAGGGAGCAAAACTCCAGTTCTAAATGTTCTACTAGTGCTTCGTCTGAAAAGAGCCGTAGCCAAGCAGTCCCTACCGTCCAAATAGCAAATGTTATCTCGCATTATGTGGATCGGCATTTCTGATTTGAACCCCACATTGCTTTCCTTCTACACAATTTCAGATTTAAATTAAACGATATCAAATACGAAGTATCCTGCCACACCATATAGATATAGACACACCATTACTAACATGTAAATGAAGTTCATTCATCCTCAAGTATAGAATTGCAACCCTCCTTTTTCAACTTACAATGTAAAAATGTGTCATTATCGATCTGTTATATATAATAGGAAATTAATGAATTTGTGGACGAAGATTACTCTTATTAAAAGATACTTGTACATTATACATGTATTAGCCATCCTAAAAGAATGGAATCAACAAGCAAAGGCAATCTGTCGTTTACTTACATTTCGTTAGTATTATATAGGGCTCGTTTATTTGAGTTGAGTCACTCACATGAATGCGCTTTCAAAATATTTTCTCTGCACTTTCCTTTGGTTCATAATAATATTAATATGATGATGAAATGAAAACTTGAGTTGAACTAGTTGAACTGCAACGATGTGATACAGAAGGCATCTCAGAAATGTCAGTCAATAAAATCCACTCTACTTTACTATGTGCGTGTAGTCTATTATTCTCTTGTTCGGATGAATTCGTTTGGGGAATTATTCTGGAAAGCATTTTCTTTTCAACTATACATATTCTATCTCCTTTATTGTAACTCTAACCCTTTATAACTGCCTTATGGAGTACAAAACATCCACACAAACTTTATCACTGCCTAAAAGTACCGATTATGCATATCTGCACTAGCAATACAAATCTATATAAGTTAAAATATTTGTATAGCATATACTTTTAGACCTATACTAGTTTTAGTACATATCCCGATAAAGCCACACGAAGTTAAATACTAAATTTAACAAGAGACACATGATAATGAAAGCAATTCTTCAGTTTGTAACAAAAATCATTAATAACATGAGAATCGAATTCCACGACCCGTCATCTTCTTCGCACAGATTACTGATATTCTTCAATAGATAAAGAATAGACAGATCCAATAGTTTTTGCCGCACTGATGTCCGATCTGATGTATGCATTATGTATATAGGGTCTAAATGCATACATAGATGTCTATAAATCATCGAATCATACTTACCTTGCACAAACAAAACGCTTAATTGATAGTAAACCATTTTTCAGACTCAAAAACAAAGAAACCGACACTCGACATAAAACGCCAATCAATGGAGATCGGCAATCTGCAGCCACGCAACTTTTGCATTTATCTTATACGTGATTATGTAGAGATAGTGTCAGAAAGAGCCATAAACTTAAATCATAAAAACTGAAATAATAATTACTTACTTTTCAGAAGAGGAATATCTGCTGTGATGTATGTGGTTGCATTTTCCTCCACATTGTTCTGAAAGATCATTCAAAAGAGTCGCATGGTAAGAAAAGCGTCATAAGAAAGCTTTTTGATTTAACTTAGAATATTATCTCTCCCATCCCATATTCTCTCATCGCACACTACAAGAGTTAGCATATACAATGTAATTACAAACTATACAGACAAAAGCTATTGGGTTATACTTTGTACCAAGCCAGCCCAGACATTGTCAGTTACCCATTAAACAATACATTCTATTTATTGTACTATTTTAGCTTCACTATACATAGTAAAATATCATTCTAACACTCTATAAAGGGAAATGGAGGCAATTAGAAAATGAAGAGTATTTATAAGGTTTATGATACCTCTATCAAATATTGCATCCATAAATAATCATCATTTCTCTAACCAATTTAATCCTAAGAATTTATCTATATCAGGGCACTTACATATTTATACACACAATTCCAGACTTATAGCTTCTAAAAGGGATTAGACACAACATTAGCCTCTCACCCTTTATGATTTTACAGTTCAAAGCCGTAATAACCATAATTTTATTAGCAGTTGAGTAAACTCTGTATATCTTACGTGGCCCCAGAGTAATCCTTACAAGACACAATCACAAAGTTGCCCCTACTAAGGAACAACAACTAGAAAACATCTCAAAGCTACACCCTACTGATTTAACCAGCATTCTTTTAATGATACACAATTGAAAAAGTAATTTCTGATCACTATAAACTACTCTCCTCCTATCTCCTTTTTTAAATTATTTTCAATTGATGAGATACGGGCTATAATATACTTTATATCTTTTTCATGAATATCATACAAAATCATATAACTGTAAGTGGAAATAACCAAATTGTTTGTATTATTGTGTTTATAAGCATCATTTTACTTTTAGGTGCACGCACATTACAACGGGATGTGAAAATACAAAGCTTTGAAACTACTTCTTTTATTTTCTGCTCTCAAGATGAATGCGCACAAGAAAAAAATCTGATTGTGACTGACGAAGAAGTTATTCCCACTTCTGGTTAGTCAATCTTTGCGCTTAACCCTTTTCATTACATTTTAGTTAGCAAACCTCCACGAAATTTAGCACTGATTATCTAATGGTCTCCTTTCATATGCTCTTTCCTAACTAATACCTTGAGTAATGTGAACTTAAAACTTTTAATAGCAAATTTTTATATACTCTAACAGTTCATATACGAATATACTAGGAAATCCCGTCCGTTGGCTAAAGACATTAGTGGACTGTCGAAAAGGACATTGATGTTGGAGTTTGATATCAAAACCTCCCCGTATGTGCGGCATTGGTTCTACTATACAATAATCTTAGTGATATATGAAATGATGTCTCATAGACAGAGCATTTCAATTTCGAAGTCAACATCTGAAAGTATGCATAGATAGAGTATTTCATATTGTAGGCCAAAATATCACGTTTTCTTCCCTTTAACGGAATGTCTTGTTCAATCATTTCAGAAAACCATTATAAGGGGAAGGAAATGATCTCATCTCTAATAGAATACCACAGTATATAATTTACTCAGGGACGATGTTCACGAAGAATGGAAAAAACTTTACGTGACACTGGAAACAGAGATTGAGAGCAATGAATATTCTTTGTTTCGATTTTTAAATAAAATCTATCTTCGGCTGCTAGAATTAATATAAACTATGTTATTATTCCCTATAGGACTAGAAGATTCATTCACATTGTAAACTATAACATAATTCACCGTATACTAGAGTTTTTGCTGTCTACTAAGTGAATCTACACATTTCCCTTCTTTGTCTAAAAAGCTACATTTACAATGACTCAGTAGGTAAGAGAATCTTAATGATATTATACTAGTATCTACTACAAAGAAATAGTGCAGTGCATTTCTGTACAAGTACTTACATTCTTTCACTCCAGTGCTGTATGCAGACACAAAGAATTAGTACACTTTGAAAATGCAGAGAGTATGCAGAAGGTAAGAAGATTGTATAATACTATATATACTATTAGATATATGCTCTAGTTATAAATTAGTACTTCTGTAATGTAAATGATGGATATCCACATGATATTATAATGAACATGATAATAAAAGTAAATAAGCGACAAAGCTCTTTCAATCTCTCACACAGACACACACTCAAAATCATACCCTCCCTCACCATCATTTGTGGAATGAAAAACGGAGATGTAGCAGCACCAACCTGTCCATCTTCCATAGCAATGGCATTATGAATTACAAGGTTGTCTTGACCGTCTATCGAAACATGTCCAGCCGGTACAAGTACATCCGCTCTACGAATTGTGTACTCTCGCCTATTCGATTCATAAAAACCAGCAGCGGTGGCTGCATGCATGTTCGATGGTGCTGATACATGGATGCTTTCACCGTCGCTCCTTCTGATCACTTCGTGAGGGGATCTTTGTGCCGACAACTGATGACCCTGTAATATTATGCATTGTCACAATCCATAGAATATCTTTTACAACACTCACATTATTATATTGCTAAATAGCACCAAGAAAAAAAATGGAAAAATAGGCCTTTCATCAAATTGTAGGAATCCCGAAACTATTTCAAAACCGTTTTAAATCTGTAATTACCGATAAATTATTAAATTGGAAACGTGGGCCTTTTATTATATGGTTGGGAATATGTACAATATATTTTGAGTGTAAATGGGGAACGTAAATGTATGTAAATAGTAAAATGGTGATGATTTGTGAGGGGATCTTTGTGCCGACAACTGATGACCCTGTAATGTTATGCATCGTCACAATCCATAGAATATCTTTTACAAGACCCACATTAAATACCATCAAGTGAACAATTGAAAAAATGGGCCTTTTAATAAATTGTTGGAATTACGAAACTATTTGTAGCAATTGTAATCTTACCCATCAAAATTGCAATCTAATTATTTTCTATTAGAAAATTGGAAATGTGGGCCTTTTATTAAATGGTTGGAATTATGTACAAAATATTTTGAGTGTAAATGGTGAACGTAAAAATGTATGTAAATAGTAAAATGGTGATGATTTGTGTTGGGGTGGGGGTAGAAAAAGTGAGACTTACCTGATAATGCTGTTGGTGTAGAGAGTTGAGCTGTGAGTATGGATCGCCTCCAGCCGCCGTGAGATGTGCAGCAGCATGGAAGTCAATTTGTTGTTGTGTCGTTGGAAATGGCGGTGGAAAGTAAGGTGGCTGGAAATCAGTTGTTGGTGTCATTCTCGTTGCTGATGTAAAAGACGCTGTGCCACCAGACACCGCCGTCCCTATTGTGGTTATGGCACCAAGGGATCCTCCGTGGCCGGACACCCTCTCCTGTAATCACAAAACCAAAATTCTTAATACTAATAAACACTGGAGAACTTCCAAGTTTTATTCACCACTGTTGATTCAAATCTCAAAGTTTTGTTGGTTCATTTTACATAAGTTACTACTAAAAGTGTAAAAATGAGAATTGTGCTTAAATATTTAATAGTATTGAAATAATAAACACATAGTTGAGGGTGGGTGGCAAAGTAGTAGTAGAACTGAGAAAATGGAAGAAAATGATCTTACTGAAGAAAATCTCATAATTGTCACTCAAGAAGTGTGTGCATTTTGAGAATGATTAATAACGGTCACTAAAGAACTATATTAATGTATTTAAAAATGGGAAAAGTAACCACCAAAAACGAAGGAAAGGAATCTTCCGTGCATTTCATTTCCTTAGGTTACATCCGATGTTATGTAATGAAAAAAGTAGTATTTAATATTTGTTTAGCTAGAGAATTAGTCATTTATAATAATGAATAATAAACATTTAAGTACGTTATAGGGAATGTGTAATTGCATGCACTGCAACATTCACAGAGAGTCGGTTAAGTAATCGGTGCTAATGTGACAAGAAATGATTTGGAGCGGAGTGAAATTGAAGTGTCAAGTTACATGGTGTGAGTAAACAAGAATTTCTTTATAGATACAGTGCACGTACGTAGGTCTGTGTTCGTGGTAGTGGAAGAACAAGAGAAGGACACACGAGCGGGACACGAAATCACTTGTTTATGTATTCAGCAATGCGATAAGAACACAGAAATGGCACTTGAGATTGATAAATGTTCTAATTAATTGGAGAGGAATAGACTAGTGGAGAGTGAGTGAGTGTGTGTCTGGTTGGTCAGTTTCTTCGCAGTGGACTAAAGTGTAACTTTTATGAAGCTGGCCTAAAGAACTAAGCTAGCCGTCGCGTGTCTTGTCCGAAAGGTAAGAAGCAACTGAGATTTTTTTGATAGGAACCTTCCAGCTATATTACGCGTATATAAAACTCACTCCCTCCCGAAACTGTTGCTTCGGGCCTTTCATGCCCCGAAAAACATTCCCCTCCTATAACATGACATAACTTAATATTCTATAGGGCATTTGCTCCGACTACAATGCAACACAACAACGTTCCCTCGAATACTCTTCTCTCTCTCTCAGCCGACTCTCTCTCTATACACACACTCTCCTCTCTCTACTATCTACTTACTACTCTACCTATACATTTGAATGCAGTGTGGATGTGCCTTCCTATGTAATATTTTAGGCATTTTCTCTGCATAATAATAATGATTTGGTTCATTCCATTTCAATAGTCCATGTAGAACGTTAGATAAGTTGGAATTTAATAACTAGGTATAGCTAGTAGTCTTTATGTTGAGCCTTGCTTGTATTTATTATATGTAGAGCAGAAGAGAGGCAAACGTCTAAGCTTTCAATTAGTTAAAGTTGTATTTGAAAATGAAGGAACGGTTGAAATGGTATTGCTAATCGAAATGCCACTGGCTACACAAATCAATCCATTCAACAACTAATTTTCACATAATTTCCTTTGGAAGCTGAATAGAGGGATTGACTTATCTACTTGACATGACACTGAGTTTTAACTTGCTAATTTAGAAGCAATTCTAATTGATAAGATTAAGTGATAGAAACTAATTTAAGGTTGGACAACTCCTGAAAGCTTGCTAGACCAGGACGAGAACATTAATTTCATTTAGTGTTTACTATGTATGTCTCTATGTATATGTAAAGAGTCGTGAAACAGCTTTAAAGGGCTGGCCGTTGTGGCAAAGGGTTAAGAAGCCTATAAATGTCCCAGTGGCTGATTTAATGCGTAATTGTTTGCCACATGCAATGATAATGGTCGTTTTAGTACATGTTACAACAGTACCTATCAGAGTCTCATGACTCACAGCTAAGGCAAATAACTTGAACGTGACTAATTGAAGTGTGTATTATTTAAAATTCATTAGATGTAAAAGTAAATAAAAAGGCATTTCAGAAATTAAAGATAGATTAGAAGATGATGATGATCTGTCTGAAGAAGAAGGTGGATGTCAAACGTCATCATGTCAAAGACGCAATGTGTTGTGCTGCGCAAACAATTAATATTTATATTTTTTCAGAAAACTAGAATTTATGGAGTGAGTAGTGGTAGAAGAAAATTAGGGCGTATCCAAGTCAGTCATAAAACAGATGCAATTAAGAAATTCCTGTATGCAGAAAAGAAAAAATAGTAATTTGAAGAGTATATGTTTTACATACATCCACCCTCTACATGAGGATCTTGGATTTGAAGCCGTCCCATGGGAACTCCTACTTGCAGTCCCATATGGCGAGCTGTTCTCAACCCGCACCCCCTTACACACCAAGCCAAGAAAATAACACTTTTGGACAGAGACCACGTCCCAACTGGCGGACTTGAATTGTGCATACCCATCCACACATCTCCTCCACTTCCACAAATCTACATAATGTGATGTGAGTGAAATACTCACAAAGTTGGGGGAATCAAAAAGTCAAAAGACGAAATGAAAATTAAAGGAGCAAACAAGTAACCAACCGACGGAGCGATAGAAATCCATTGCATATTATAGCATTTGTTTGTTCCAAGACAAGGAAAACTTATAGCCATTTATTACATGTATCTCCTGTCAGCCTACCTAAACTTAAACTACCTAAAGCAAATCTATTAGCTCTACCTCATCTTACTTGCATACTTATTATCCCTCCGATACGAGTGTAGTTAATGTACGTTGCCTGATAGCCAACTAGTCAGATTATCATTCATTCAGACAGAAGAGCGATCATGTAGATTTTTGCCATAAAGTCAAGCCCAGTCAAATCAATCCTCAAAAAAGTTGCTCTGCCACATTCGTCCGAAAGCTGGTCGATATGATGTGTTATTGCGACTGGACTGGATTCCCTCCGATTAAACAAGCAGCCTACACTTCAATCTTTTATGAATGAACCAGATCAAAGAGCCAATAGAAGAATCACTCGCTTCATTTACTTTATTTCATGTACTACTTGATCTCAATGTTTCAACTGTATGAACACCTACTGTCTCTATATACTTATTCTCTCAATACACCCATGTACCTACCTACTATATTAATTCATGCACCGACTGGAGTAGTGCAATATATTAGATCAAGACTAAAGATGAAGGAAGATTAAAGAAGATAATATATGTGACCATCTGTAAAGCCAAAGTCGGCCCGCTATCCTTGCCTTACCTACTTAATAAATCAATCAATATTTGTGTACTTTGCTAATTCTAAATTCATTTGCAATTAGTGCACTTCAGTTTTAAGATTAAATACTGTAATGCATGCAAGGAATATCAATCGTTTTATTATTCGAATTATGTGAATGTCTATAAATCCTTCTTTTATCAATTGTAGTGTTATGCAAGACATGACGATGAGAATTATCATCAAAATCTCACTCTCATTGTTGCATGGTCATTGCGATTCACACTAAAGGGAAGGAAACAGTGAAAACTTGCTCTAAACTCACTCATTCACTCACTACTAGACTCTTATTAGACATACAAGACGAGGAAAAGGCTTTTTGGTTGAAAATTACAAGAGCTGGGCCCGCAGGGCTTCAGCAGACGCGAAAATGGTCGATAAAGAGATGGTTTGCCTAGAGCCAACTAGGATATCCCAAAACATCCACAAGGATTTTTTATGGATCGTGACCTCCCTACATCCTAAGGCCACACCAAATGTTAAGTGAGTATTTTTAGCTACGCTCAGATGAACACTAATCTACGTACACCCGTTTTATGTGCCTTTATGCTTTCTTCAAACAATTATCTCTCAGTTTTATCAACATTCTTTTCTCATCATCCACGACAGACGTGTCTCTTCTCTTCTATTTCCCCTTCTCATTTGTGGCCATCACATTAAATTATATCTCACCTGCTTCAAATCAAACACGGCTCTTTGAAAGCATTCCTTCGTGACAAATAATTGCTATACTTCTATTTCTATTCTCGAGTATGATAAATAAGAGATCACAATTTTCCCTAATAACTTCACTTTGGAATAACCAAAAATTAATTTAGTGCTATATTTAAAAACTTCGAATATTAAACCTCTGAGATTCAATAAAATATATATTTATTATACGAACAGATGATAGAAACAGATTATCGTCCACCAAATGAAAAAAATGAAAAGATCAAGGGAACAGTCTTAGAAAAGAGTAAAACGAACTATAATACACACACAGGTGCTTTGGCATAATATTTTGTATGCTTAAAATCGGCTTATTATCACAGTTTACCACTATGTCTTTTGTACTGAAGGGAAGTACTAAGATTTCCTTTAGGACGGAGATAGAGTCTAATATGCGTGATTCAACAATAAGAGTGAAATGCTAATAAATGTATAATGTAGTTTAAGGTTAAGGTTATGCTAACTTATGCAGACAATGACAGGCATGAACTGAAGTTGAAAGCTTTTCCACAATGCGCATTACATTCGTAGGTAAGGTACACAACATTCTTTTCCACGTCTGTTTCTATCTTACCTTTACCTATCCCTATCTTTGTATAAATTATACCTCTATGTGTACTGACACTATAACGTATTTACTGCGGAGGGAATATCTATTAGAACAACATCATAAGAAAGAATTATAAGTTCATGTCTAAATACAACTCTACACAGGCAAAAAGAAATCCCAGACTCAAAAGCCCATTGACTTGTTTCTCACCATAACACTCTTCATAAAAGGAGAGTATGGAGACTTACATTTACATATAGCTCTACTTACTATAAGACTATTATACTTCAAGTCTTATATTACATCACTGCACAGCAGGGATAGAGCACAATTTTACAATGATCTAAGCACACATTATTAATATTATATCCAGTATACCTACATTACCTTTTCTATCTCTATACATAGTTTGGAAATGAAATATAACTAATATATACTTATGTCTTGTTATTAAAATTGCCACATGCCTATTAAAAATGTCTATACCAAAAGTCTTCTCAGTCTAGTGCTTGTACTTGTAATACAAATATGTAGTATATTAATGTATTGTGTACATTCATATATTAAAAGTATAGGTATAAAATGTATTTCTAGTATATAATATATTTATAATATAAAATCGGTAGAGGTGCATTAGTTCTTTTTGCTCATGTTAAAAATCGTTATGCTTAAGAATTTTTTCAGACGATTCACTACTGTGTGATAGTGATGGATTCTTTTTCACGGTACTCCTAAAGTAATAGATAATGTACACATACCTATTGGTAATTTAAATAAATAATATCATTACTCATTTCATTAATGTCATAAGTAGTGGAGGAAAATGTCAAGTATCTTGGGATACAATGGGTAGGTATCTATTTGGTACCTATGTATGAATACCTTTAGTATTGCAGCAATTTAATTTTTTCATATACTGTAATTACAGACGGCTAGGAAGCTGGAATAAACAGCACTAACACTATTGACCGCATGCTATTAGAATCTACATTTTATTCAACAGCTGTTTTTAAAAATCAAAAATATTTTGCGATTTCATTCCATTTCTAATAGCATCTTAAGAATTTAATTTACAAAGTATCGACGGTGCATTTTGATTCCGAAAACTAAATCTCATAAACGTTAAATTAATTCACATAGCGGTTACTACCTACACTTTTATGTACAAAAGTAATGACATGATATTATTTGGATTCAACTTGGCTTCATTAACTCATGCTTCCATAACTAAAAGGAATCTTGGTCATTAGATATAATACGATAATGAAATGAAGGAAAATGATGAGAGAATCATTAAATAAAGAAGAAATGATAAAAAGATTACATCTCCATTTTCATCGTCAGCAGTGGCTTGCTGAATAAGAAAAGTGACATTTTGTGCAGTGTCACCGTTGGTTTGGACTACAGTAGCAAGTTGTTTTCTGGGTAGCAGAGCTTCTCCGTCTGTGTCTACTTCGTCTAATTCTCTCTTTGGCACTATACTCATTAGAACGACAGTCCCCTCAGGAATGACTTGGCCATTTTCTGTCGTTGTCGCTGCCGTAATTGTTGCAGTCGTTGCAGACATTAAGGCGGACGCTGCGGCCGAACTAACAATTGTACCCACACCATTCGTCACGGTCACTGTGGTCGTATTGTCATCGCTTACGCTGACACTCACAACGTCACCCTCATTTTCCTCACCAGAATGGACAGTGTTCCCGTCTTCGTCTAATGTACTCCCGTTTGTATCTAAAGGACTCATTGTTGCTGTCGCCATATCACATTTCATTGCATACAGATTTCTATTTGAACATTGATCTCTATCTCTTGTAATTTAACTAACAGTACCTCCTTCACTCTGATAATCACTCTGCTTCTTATCTATTTACAATTAAGTAGCATTTCGAAGGATTGTCGTCAAATGAAAGGTCATTGCTATTAATTCCACTCATTTTCAATGTTAATTGCTTATCACAAATTAGTGTAGCAATTTCCTTAGGCTCGTACTTTAGTAGCAGCACATTGTCACGCATATATAAAATTTTTCATGCTATCTTATCTTTGACAAACTAACAGAATATTACTAGTAGCACGAAAAATGTTTTTTCAAGATAAGATATTTAAAAATCGAGATCTTCAATGAAGTAGTAATAATAATACTAGTTAATCCCAGTTTTGCTAATTAATTATAGCGTTGTACTGCATATCGTCGTATTTAATGATTGTCTTTTTGTAACATTTTCAGTTGTGGTAACTTTCACAGTGAATTAATATAGTTAAAGTATGAAAATAACGAAGAATATTTAAGAAGGAGTCTGTAGACACTGATGACAGTCACTGAAAAGAACGGCAACTCCGCAGTTGGCACTGAAGAAGTGAAATTAGTGTCTCTCTGGTGGTTTTGAGTTCAAAATAGCAGAAAGTGATTCTGGAAACATGGAAGTGGTTGGTAAAAGTCTGAGAGATCGTTATGATAATTTTTGAATATGTAATGTTATTGAATTTGAATAAGAAGTGTCAACGAATGGAGATATGTATATCAACAAGTATGTTTATGCCAAACAGCCACAAGCAAAACTACTTGTGTGCATATCGTCAAGATTGGCAGACAGACAGCAATGCAATGCAGTGCAGTATGTTATGTTATGTATGTGAACTGGTGCTATCTTCAGTAGTGAGTGTTAGTAGTGGTGTACTATGTGAATGTGCTACTATGCTAAAGGCTATAAAGACACATGTACCTACATACAAACGCATATTATCTAATACACACACTGAACAGGTAAGTAAGGTAAAGTGATTCTGGCTGCCGACACCGACACTGACATCCACGAAATATAAAAGCTTCTTCTTCTCTACCCGCCGTTTCCACCAATTTGACTGTACACAGACTTGACTGGACGAAAATGTCAATTAGACTCTGCAATTGCTTAGGCTACCCACTTAGTGTCACTCTGTACACGAGAAGGAACGTTAAGGATGCGGAGGAATAGATTCCCGAAAAGTTGTTTGTCTGTTGGACGTTTTGCGCGAACTTTTGATAAGGAATTCATTGGAAACAGGTGTAGATGATACAAAGGCGAGACTGAGAAATACGAAAAAAGAGGCAAGATGGCTTCGAGAACCTCGGAGGATTTTTTTCGCGTGGGTATTATTCTCTGCATAGAAGACAAGAAAAAAGGTAGTGGGCCGAAGAGGTGGCTTCGTTCCAAGATACCTAAGACTCCACTCCAAAGAGTCAAGGGACTGAGTCTGAATGCCAGTTTACTGTGAGGTAGAAACGAATGCAATCAGAGCCCCTCTCTCACCTAACAAAACAGGTACCTGTCCAGCACACCTGATCATAACTCTTTCCATACTACCAACATACATATACACACTCACTCCAACCAACCTCTCATTACCGGACTTGTTACATAAATCTGATTCCGATATTCTTTCTTATTTCTTGATTTGTTACGATCATCTCTCTCTCTCTTGATTCAATCTCAACTCAGTCCAATATCGTCCTCTCAAATACCAATACTTACTCCGTCCTCACAATGCATGTCTACTTTATACATAGAAGAAACATTCAATGTTGAATCACATCTAGCAATTACATTAAACCGATGTCTTCATAAAGTACAACATAAGACGCATAAAAAAGTTGCATTGTCTTCTGTAACTACATCCTCGTTCAGTCTTTGTTGCATGTATATTTAAAGCATGTGTATGTATGTCATTTATGTACAATGCTGTTTCGTCTCAAAATTTTAAATGAAAATTGTATTCTACAATGCAATACATTATTGGTAGCCATTACAATATAGTAGAGTGCTAACAATCATAAATTGTAATATTGTTATTGCAAGATGAATCACTGTGTATTTTATCATAGCTCTAGGATAAAGTTAAGCACATGGTTGTGCTTAAGGATAAGTAATAAGAGAGCTGCTGTCTAGCTAAGAATCCCGGCAGATTTCATAATTTCTCTCTTGTTTACATCCTAAGGGCTACGATTCCGGCTAAATTGTTAAGGCTATGCTTTAGGCCATTTTGAGAGTACTCACAATCAAAACTCAGAGAGCGCGGACAGAAATCTATGTAGCTAAAGCTGCATGCAACTTTACCAGCAAAGGTAGTTAAAGTTTTATAGGTATATCTGACACAAAAGCATACGTAATGCAAGATAGGCTGTGGTGAATTGGTGTGTATCGTGTATCCGTGAAGTATAGCTAAATAAATACCTGGAACTAGTATATGCTATGTTGACTGGGCATTCTAGCACTGCTACATGGAAAAAAGATGGTTAGATAGGGGGATGATGCAGGTACAGATTATACACTGTGAAGAGACTACCTGTGCATTTGAGTTTCAATTGGAGGCTGATATATATTAAGTGCATAGCTAAGTAGTATAATATTCTACACCTTTCCATTATGTTTATATACTTTAGTTATATGAAATAGCACTGACAATGACTATTCTACTCTACAGGTATCTATGTGGCATGGGATTTTTTTCCTAGTAAAGTAACCTTGACTCGGAGGAAAACCATCCCATCAGACATCAACCCACCTGTTCACTGTTCCTTCAGCTCTTTCCCTGCCTAATGCAATTCCATTTGGATTCACATTCACAGCTTAGTGTAAAGTGTATTGTAAATGCAATATACAGCACTTACCACTATCCAGAAGAACGTCCAATGCAGACTACATACATATCTACAACAAAGCACACCTAGCAATGCATTGCGTTGCAAGCTAAAAACAAATCCGGGGATTGTTGCTAGGAGGGGTGTCTTCTAAACTATCTCTCTACCACTTTGCTGGACATTACAGGTATTACATATACTAGACATACATTACTTTCTATCAACATCTACCACAACCCATTCCTAACTCATGTTCATATCTTTAAGTAATATGTATAACTGCAGATATTATATCTATGCCTCACTCAACTCTATAGTAGTAAGTAGCATTAAATATGGGTAACATGATATACTCCACAAACAAATGCATGCCACATACATTACATTTTCTACAGGTACCTAGGCACGTATCCTTTTCTTTGGCAGACGATTGTTTGGCAAAAGTTTATGGAGTCTAGAAAACTATTTTTTGCCAAATCCACAATTCAGGAAATTTCATTTCAGGTGGGAACTATTTCAGTCTACTTAAGTAATCAAAAATTTTAATTCAACAAAAATACAATTAAGTAGTTAGGATCCGCGACCAATTTTCAACTCTCTGCTAAATATAAATTGGATACATTATAACTAGATGTTCAAAATGAGGATGTGGAGAATAAACACTTACAATCACGAAAGTGGGGTAGATGATCTTGGCAAACTTAACTTTTGCCAGATGATCTCTTAGTAAATAGAAGGAATCACTTTGGATAAGTAGTATTGTTCTTATGTGTGTAGATGATGCATAGTATGGCATAAGAATTACTCTACGTCTGTCATGATATAAGGTATGGTGAGCTGTGTGCATGCATGATGCCGAATGTACGTCCAAGCCGAGTCTCATCTAGTTGTTCTAGTCTGGTATCCCTGTACAATAGATAACTACCTACGCCTTGTATTACAGACCTTAGCCATCGTTACTTTTGTTATATGCTCGGATGTAAGCACAAAAACAGTTTTCGAATGATCTCTTCTTCTGTACACAAACTACGTGCATATTACTCTAGTTCTTCGAGAAATAGATTAGATTTGAAAGGAATACCCTCTGAATACTTAATGTTATAATATATTAGCAGCTGGGGCAGACGAACTGACTACATCAACTTGTAATGAAAGTAATGTCAAATCCATGCAAGCGAATAATACCTACCTTCGGCTAATACCTCGTCTGCATCTTCATACGTCTATTATGTGCGCATTTTGTATTAAACGATTTTCAATTTGGGAATTGGGACTACTGAAAAAATTTACAGTACATTAATTGGTCAGACATATAATATGATAAATATTTTGTATTTATCACATTGCATAGCCCAGGTATCATTAAATAATTTATAGCAATAACACTTAATAAGTCCTCCCCATAAGTGAGTACAGATATTAACTCATTGACCAAATGTATTTTATTTATTGAAAATTCTCTCAGGTTGGTTTCAAGATACAGTTCAGTAAAAAGAACTTATGTACTCGAAAAAGTATGCATTTTAGAATTCCACACATCCCTGTGGTTCGTATATTGTCTTATTTGGTTTGTGCACAATAGTATTTTATGAGTTTATGTTAGCAGCCTATACTTTTCAATCAATGTACTATTTTTATTGCTGTAGAATTCGTAACAAGGCTGAGAACATTCTAGCCAGGAGAAATGACACAAATGAGACATAATTTTAAGGCAACAACGCTAGTCATGTACATCATTTCGAATTATTATGACTATTCTAAAGATCATTCTCATAATAATACATGAATATATAATAGTTGACTGAAACAATAGTCCATAAATATTTGGTGCATAATACTTCAAGAGATGCGTTTTCTTAGCGGTGAACTTTACATTGAATGTAAGTATCTGGTATGAATTTAGGTAGATATTACTATTTGAAATGTCGAACTGATTGTATCAATCACATAATGTCAAATAATTCGGACCACCTTTGTTTTATGCTGGCGAATTAGACCATTGAATATAGTCAACCTGTCTAGAAGATATTATGTGCAACTTTTTGTTTCATATTTAGTTTCAAGTGGTGAATATACACAGGGAAATATAAAGGTTGCCGCTCAGATATGTAGATGGTTCGTCGTAAATTGCAAGGAAAACTAAAGCTATAAATACGATGTTGGCATAATCTTATGTAAATGAGGGTTACATGTATGGCATAAAAAGTCAAGTAATAAAATAAAGAATTAAATGCCTTTGACACTGAATGCGTGTAGGATAACTCCGTCTGGAAGAGGGAGAATTTCTACTATAGCGTTTCTTCTTACACTGAACGAACTCCACATTCAATTTCAATACGTAATTATAGCTTGTGTAAAATACTCAATTAATAATTTACAATTCTGTAATTATTACGTCTAATATCTCCTGTGCATTTTTCATACCACTATGTATAGAGATAATACCAACATATACTCAAGTCATGTCACTATCAAATGTAATTGGTATGTAATTATAATTAATATAGTAATCCTCTTGTACAATTCGATGTTCCTTATAAAACGAGAGGTTTTAATGGAACCGATTTTTTTTGGATCTGGTACTTATATTAATTTGTGTGTAATAATACTGACGAAGGAACGAGCATCTGGAAAGTCTATAAGAGAATCAAATTATACTTGCCTAAAAACAAAAACAATGGGACACAAATGGGTGAAAAAGATTTACGATCTATTCAATTCCTTGCTAACTCCAATCAGCTTGTGCATGTCAGAATAAGTACGGTATAAGTGTGTACACTCTGTTTCCCTTTGTATTACATACAAAGATACTTGTAATGATACTATGTATATAATACCATGTACATACAGAATGAAACTGGCGACGAACCGACATCTAAGAAGAAACTTTTATCCCGGCATTTTGACCATCTCTGTATATCTTGGGGAAATTATGATAAAGTCTGAAGTCCATAGCTTTACCCCTCAAACATGATACATTAATTTGTTAAAAACTAATATTAGATCTGAATTAGCAATTCTATGAAAGTTCTTCGTGAAAATGACTATTGCTAGTATTTGCTTGGTTTATTGTATAAATTATAATCACTGTATTATACTATAGTGGTTACGTTGTTAATATTAGTATTACCAAGCAGAACTCATTTGATACAATTGATAGCAGAAGGAACAGGATAATATATTGAGAATTTTCGGGTAGGATTTGTAATTACGTCGAGTAACACGCAGACAATGTAAAATTGTCTCAAAATTGTCTCAGGTAAGAATGTTGATTTGTAAACGAAAATAGTTGTATACGGTAGATTATAAAGTGTTTCTTAAGTAAGGTATTTGAATGGATGATGATAGGAAGAGGATGGTAAATAAATAAGATAGCAGCGAAACGGTGGAGTGTAAATTGAGTAGAAATATTTAGTGATTATCATTAGTTATTATGTTTTAAATGGGAAGTAATGCGTGTAGAGTGTGTTGGGTAGTTGCAGCAAGCATTGTGTCAAGTCAATTTGCTTTTGTAACAAGAATTTTTTGTCAGCATCTATAATCCAAATATCTTGGTTGATGGACGTCGTGTCAAGTCTGTACGGCGGTTTGGATATAGGGAAGAAGAAGAGGCAGGTCTAACACCAAGGAGCGGAGTGAGAGGAAGGTAGGCAACGGAACTTGAGATGGCAAACGAAAAGAACAAAAGAGATGAAATGCCTATTGTCTTGCTGACTGGATGCCGACTACTGCTCGCTCATAGTCTTTTGTCTGTACATAACAAATTCCACATTGTGAATATTAACTTTACTATTTCAAAGAATCTTTGTAATTAACGCCAGCTCCCAAATTGGGCGGAATCCTTTTCCATCCATTTCATACACTTTTTAATATTTCAACTATTTTATCTACTATTGTCCATGCACACGAATGAGTTGGGGATCTAATAATGATGCATCAACAGAAAAATCTAACATTATCATCGTCTCAGCTACCCTAATGTAATTTAATCCCCACATGTATTAATGACTCTCTCTAAACTGTTAACAATGCATACGAGATTCTAAATTGCAGAGCAAACGACCACCAAGATATTCATAAAGTTAGCACAACGAACATCTATCCAACTATTCTGTCTGTCAAAGTCACTCTTTTACACAATTGGACATAATTTGGGAAGGGTACCGATAAAATATCGTTGTTTTAAGGTAAAAAATCCCTTTCTACTCAAGTCCGCTACTTTCTTCCTTTTCATGTACTTCTGACATGCCATGCAAACTATTACGTAATGCAAATGCCTACTGTACACTCTACTGTATGTTTAGGTACTAGTGAGTAAACAAGTTGAAATGAATGTGTAAACAAAACAGAAAAAAACTTTATATTTTGTTTAAATTGTGTGCTGTGTAGGATTCTATTGTATTTGTCTTTGTAGCTTGACTCAGACTACTACTGCAGTTCTGTGTCTCTCTGTACAATAGCAAATAAAACTGCGGTGAATGAATCCACTTGGTACTCAAGAGAAAAAAACATTTAAGAATATTCATAAGTTAATCAATCACGTTAGAATATTTTAAAGCGATACAGGCAGACTTTTCTTTTTTTTCCCTTAAGTACTTAAGCATATCCAACATACTCCCACGTCAGACTATATAAGTATCTTCACTCTATATGAACAGATTATTTTCAATCTTAAAAGTACGTTATTATGAACCAATGCACTACCTACACATCTCTTCTGTCATGACAAGAAACGTTATATCTTGGCCAGTCTCATTTAAGATTGTGAAGAGGATTTACTTGTGGTTAGGATATACCTATACAGTACCAATACTTAATATTAGTTACTTGATTCATCATTCGATTTTCAAACTGAAGCCAATAGCCAACAAGACAGTTTTACTAACTTATGTGGCTATATAACATTAACTGTCATACTATGCAGTAAAATAGTTTCTAATAAGCACATACTCTACTGATGATGAGAATGAAATTAACGTTCTTTATGGAAGGTAAGCTCAACTCGATAATGTACCTGAATATTTTGAAATCTACTACCAGTAGTGTACTAGTGGCATTTAATAAGCTAGAGAATTCGGTTTCAACTAAAGACTGCACAATTTACAGAGGATACTTATAACAGACCTGCTCAACTCGAAAAAGCAAGCTGTAATGGTTTGTTGTAGTTTGTATAAATGATTTTCGTCAAGACGAATTGCTGCTTGTCAAAATGGAAAAATTTTCAATTTCAGTCAGCTATAGTTCATATCCCAATGGTTGCGTGATATATGTAAGTGTATACTTTTCAAGTGTTTTAGCTTTGGAGAACTAATAAATGAGTTTTTGTTAATCTACTATCGGGCACGGTGGGCTGATAGCTCATTATTATTGTGAGAAGCCAAAACACAACACATTTCCATGTCTGTCTTTGCTCTTCCAAGTACAAAATGGATTCTTATTGTTTCCTTGGCCCTGCCACTTAATCTAGCTGCACTTGAGTTCTTATTATCTTATTTTGATGCTACCCTTACATTTCCATTGCATTTAAATTTACTGTTGTGATACTTAACTATAGATTCAATCTCATCGTCGTTTGTAATATTTAGTAGTATGATATTCGTGCATTAAAATTGTCATATATTTTAAGTAGGAATGAGAGCAAAGCATTTAACTTGGCAGAAACTGTGACTGACAGAACAGTAGAGTAAAGATTGTGGATAATGTAGGTAGTGTGTTGGTTTGTGTAGGTAAATACTCCGTGCATAGATAATGTATTTAGAAATGAGAGGTGACATGACACTAGTGAAATATGAATCTTGGTTCGTTAACAAGATGATCAATGACGAAAGAAAAAAGTAGCGGAGTTAGGAAAGATACAGCTAGCGATAAGCTAAAGATAAGTAAGTCTCGAGTGATAAACAGAATAAGCGAGCTGACTGATAGTTATTTAATTTTGAGCAAGCTGAGAGTACGCTGTGTGACATGTAATGACCACAAGACAGATGGACAGGACAAGACGGGACACTATTGACTTTGAATCTGATCATTATATTATTACTATGTCCGAGAATGGTATAGGAGAGCTTTGTTTTTGTCACAGGTAAGACTGATGTTATAGAAGGAGAGAGACAGAAGGAGAGAAGTAACAAAAGTAAGTAATGTAGCTTGACAGTAGGAGTCTTAGAGGAGGAAGAGGTAAACTTTCGATTGAATTCCTCCATCAGATAAGTAAGTGGCTCGTTTCATTTGCGAAAAGTGTGATGGAGTAAAATATGAGGGAGGAAGAGTAAAGAGACATAAATCACACAGGTCGTATGCATCACATCTGCATATTAATGAGCTGAGAAGTTTTTTCTTAGCTTATTTTTTCTGTGTACGAGTCCATAATGAATCATTCTAAGAAATGGCATGTTAGAGCTACGGCATCACACAAGGCACAATACCTCCCTTTTATGACACATGTCTTTCTGTCGGATTCCATTTCAAACCGTCTAGCCTTAGTTAGCAGCACTTATACACTGAGGATTTTGAGCAAAGTAAATAAATGATGACCAAGGAAGTGGCTGTGGATGTGCCATTCAATATCACAAGTATGTAATATGCAGAATGCCACACCAAGTTCTAACCATTTCTATTACACCTTTGCCGTAACTACCGATCCCTCTATTATCTTGAGAACACAAAACAGAAGTCCCAAGAAGAAATAGAAGAATACGTACCCACTGCTCAGAACAAAGACGTCTGTGGCGCATATCATTTGTCAGAGTTTAACTTTTGGGTACAAGACTTACACTTATCTTACCTACCTCTTCATCGAAAACACAGTAACACTAGGTTATGGCTTGTAATGTGATACTAATGCAGAGACCGTGATATACGACAAGCGACGAAATGTGCACGTTTTCAAGAGATGAGCATGAGATGTGTATTGAGACGTAATTGCGGGGTTTATGTGTATCTAGATGTAGGTACATAACTTAGACACACACACATATCATTATATAGGTATGCTACGCTGTTGGTTGGTATGATAAATATATACCCAACATAATATTACAGTTTACATAGCAAATAGATAATACTGGCATATTTCATAGATGGGTACCTATTCATATGAATCTTTGTCTATGTAATTTAGATACGAATCTCCTGAGCATATTTAAAATGTAAGGAAAGGGTAAACAAGATGTATGGAGAGAAGGACTGACTTTCTTTGAAGTGCCTCAGAATGGATTTCTGAAAGAGAAGAAGAGAGGTGTGCAATCAAAGGAAAAAGAAACGAGGCATACCTGGGCAATTAAAGCATATAATTAGCTTTCATTAGAACTTGCATGTCTCTGCCTTATTTTTTCTCAACCTGGCCCGGTCCAGTCCAATCCAAGACAAGCCGCATAAAAACTTTTTTAACATTCTATGCATCTGTAGTGTGGTCCACACACTTACTATATGTGCTTATGTATACTTAGGCACTTACTATTGTTCATAATAAATTAGGTAGTTCCCTTTTCAACTCACACACACACGTCTTTTAAGGTATATAGCTGTATAGTGGTACTTTTTTATCTTGCAAGAATAAATAGAGAAAATGTTAGTGGCAATAATGGTGAAGGTGCATGAGTTTTTTAGGTATGCTGAATAGTACAAAGTAAGTAGTCAGTGATACGATGTGATGAGTCTGAGACAGTGAAAAACAAGGATCATCCCGAGTTGAGATTGAGATTAGCTCTCATCTCACATCCTAAATCCACATCACTCAGTTTCACAGTTTCACCTGAACAATTCCAACCTATTCTTACTCTATACTTTAGTCCCAACTGCAGAGTACACTTAAACAGCGTCTCACATCTGAATCCGGTGTGATAGGAATCGAAATCAAGACCATCTGATTGAGCCTACATAATATTATGTTAACTAACATACATAAGTGTAATCATTTGCTCACATTAACTACCCAAGAAAACAAAGTGAGGCTATAGCAAAGTTATTTTACAGAGGTTTGTCCGAAACCCGTCTCGTAATTTGCATTAGGTATTCATTATTTCATTAGGTTTGTGTACGCGATGAAGTTTTGATTTCAGACTAGCAGATAAATTATTTATTCATTCCCTGCATTTCTTTCCCTTTTAATAGACCTAGAAACTGCATTCTCGCTTTATTATCTACCTGGTACCTTAACATCTCACACTGCACTACTCCTATACACAGTTTCACTTCCCTAAATCTCCGTTTCGGTTCAATACACCAAAATCCTTAGTAATTATTACCAATTCCCAGTATTTCATATTTTTATTTCTACAAAAAACGACAATACTCCATTTAATATTGTCAGTGTGTAATGTAATAAAGACTCGAGAGTGGAATAAACTAACATCTCCGTGTAGCAACTTACCAAACCCAACAATAACACGTCTCAATTTACTTTTGTTTATAGACATTTGCCAAGAATGTGTAATTAAGTCCCACTGACTAAAAAGTAGTAAATAATTGTGAAAGAAACAAAGATATGCCAATTACGTGCACTCAGAAAGTTACGAAATGAAATGAGACACAGGAATTTCTCCGACACAATTGACTAGGTACCTAACCACTGTGCTAATTGTACCTAGTTAAGATAAGTCCGGATAGAGTATTGCTTCAGACTATCTTGCAATATCTCTTATAATGACAACAATACCCACACTCTGCATACTAAGCAGTACTAGCAGTAGTAATACATACAATCTACTACTACTTAGTCATTTTAGAAGATTCTAGTTTTCTAATCACTTAGCTACTCAATGACAGAAAATTATTAAGAGAAAATAGCATTTGATACGAAATATTAATATAATGCGACAACCATAAGAAGTTTGTAGTATTGAATACAATTTCAATCTGAAAATCATTGTAGATGGGAAATTGGTTGAATTCGCATCCTGTTGAAGATCATGTTTAGAAGATAGTTTTTCTTCTATGAAGCAAGACTCATCAGTTAGATAGGGGGAATGCGTGACAGCGAACTTGAGTGAAAAAGATGAGAGCTCCCTCCGCCGTCAGAAAACAGAATTCATAGGCAGGAGGTAATGCATTGAAATGTTGAACAACTTTCCCTGTAAACTCCAGGCACTCCAGCGATCGGTACTTTTGGCCTTCGTGGAGAGTCTTCTACATCTGTATACTAACTTCCAGGCAGGGAATCGCTAAAGTAATGACTAGATCTGGACAGAAGAGTAACTTTATCTACCTGGATAGATGAAGTGGACTGGAGCAGAGATAATAAACTCATCTTTATGAATGCTTAATAGTTATCGTTAGTTTCAGGTTGAGCTCCCCACTAATGAGAGTGACTCGGGGCACCGACACGGCCAAGACACCATCTTCTACAGATTCTAATAGCATAAGATAATGTATGTCTGGTTGATGTATGGGCTGCCTGTAATTCTAATTGCAATTAATTAATCGTGATTACTAACTCTGTAATGTAATGATGATGGAAGGATGCGAAATGCAAAATCCCAGTTATTAAGTAGGACTTACACTTAGCTTTATTGCAGTCAACTTGAATTTCAACTAATGATGGAAAGCTCCCCTAAATAAGCTAACCATTGTTCATAGCTTGATTTTTGTGATGCGATGAGTATTCATAATAGTAAAGACATCTCTCCATTCCAGAATGAGATGTTCACCAAATTACAGCATTGTTATTTGCAGGATTTGAGTTTTCAAAGCCTAAATTAAAAAGTGTTCAAGTCTGATGAAATGAGTATGGACATAGAAATGTACACTTTAAAGGAGGAGTCATGGGAAATATAAATTGATTAAACTTTCATTCGTGTGTAATTATAGCTTAGAGTAATTATACAGATAAGTTAACTTGTTCAGTTTATGTTCTTGCAAATAGATTTACTTGTTTTCACTGATTGTTGTAGTGAGCAAAAGGACTAAATGTATAGCCTTGCTAGTTAATCAAAAATGCAAGTTAGAATGTTTTATCTTCTGTGTTGATACAAGCATTTCCTTACGCTCCCTTGGTAGTAGATGCACTTGCATAACTATCTATAGTAGTTCCGAAACCTTGTATACCTGAAAATGTTAAATCTACAATACTATAATTTTCTTTATTAGTGAACACAAGTAAGGAAATGCCAAGAGGCAAATTATGTTTGCTTTCTGTGTCTAGGTCTAGGTGTTTACTTTCAATTGGCAACCTGTGTGTAAATAAAGCTACAGGCATAATAGTATAGGGAAGTCTGTGAAAAATTGTTTCAGGGCGCATCCTACGCATTTAATTATAGCAGTCTGATGCACTCTGCCCACTCTTAAATACTCTAAATGTCCCGTTCTATGCACCATAATTTCCCTTAAGAATGCAAAAAGATAAATATAAACAAATGCAACCATCCCCGCAAGAACTACTATTTCAACAGTCTTTAAAATCATTGCATCCTATGCACATAAAGAAAATAAATCCTAAATCAATTTGGCTGATGAATTCATTTTCATCAAGTTATGAAATCATGCCTATTTTACTTCTTAATTGTATGCATTTAATATTCGCTTACATTTAATTAACTTATTGACATTTGCTTGGCTTTGTACACAATTTGAAAATGAAGCAAAAAAATCAATTTCAACTACAATTAACAAGGAAAATAAACTTTTTCTTGTTTTTCAATTGAGAGGTTTGTATACGGAAGCAATATTAGTAAAATCTCAAATCTAATTGTGTGATCCTACTAATCCCACTTAGCCCCAAGTTTTTACTTCGTACATTTTGTAATCTTATTTGCATATTTTTCTGCAAAATGTTTGCACAAGAAGCTTGCAAATGTCTGTTAAGCAATTGAGTAATCGTGTAACAATTATCGACAAGATTGAAACACGAAGCTTGATTAATCAATGTTAAAATGCACGATAAACCTTTCTACACCTTGGAATATGTATTTTGGATATCAATGGCTAATCTCGAATAATGATTTCGGATGTGGTAGTAGCACCAAGTATATAGTCTTGTAATGAATAGTAAAACTGCTTTCTCCTGCGTATTAGCAAATAATAAGATTGAGGTAATGTATTCAAAGATAAGCAGTACAGATATAATTATCTATTAAGTTATGTACATATATAAAAGATCGACAAGTGTTGCAATGAATAGGAGCTAAATATTTCACTAGGTAAGAAGAAGTGAAGGTAACAGCTGAGGAGGACAAGTTTCTAGAATACAAAATGAGACTACCGCACCGGGTGAGTTGAGATTTACCAACTGTGTTTATGAAGATCTTGAAAACATTGTGCGTCTAAGAAAGGCGATTAGTAAGTGGCCTGAGTGAGCTAAGGACGTAGTATATATTGTTAGGCTGTCTTCGAAGGATAATGTAAATACATAATGCAAGTAGTCTCTCAGTGAGACTTAATTGAGAAGCATTGGTCGAAAAGTCACACCAGAAGATAGACGCATGCAAGCGACGACATGCTCCGAAAAAAATCTACTTAGCATTCCACACACCACTCATCTCCACATGGATACATTTAATATTGTGCTCTATCTGTTTTCTGTATTCTACTGTTGGAGCTTACCTGAATTCATTTTTTGTACAACATTTCTTTGAATAGAAAGCCATTGTAAACATAGATGTACTATGTACTTAAGTAAGTTCACTACCTCAGATATAATAAATTCAACAGATAATTTCAGAGAGGAGATGAATGTACAGAGTTTTTAGAAGTATGCGTAATAGATTGGAATTTGTGTGACGGACACAGAAAAGAATGACTTCAGAAGTGAGTACACACGTAAATCTAAGACTGGGGATGGATAATAGTAATGAAATGAGTGATAGACCGATGATGATATGATAATGGGACCCTCATTCTAAAGTAACGCCTCATTATGCAAAAATCTACAATCTGAAGACAAAATTACTTTTTTCCAACTGAAAAAAACGAGAGAATGTATACAGCACTAGAGAGAGTAGGGTCCACACTTAGAAAATTCCGTAAAATAAAAAGTAGACAGAATTCTGACGTTAGTTCAGTGAAATGACCACCGCACTTGGCTCAGTTTCCTTCATTCAATGACACTTTGAAAAATGTGTTATCACTTCGCAGCAGGATAGTGGAATCAAAAAACTAATAGAATTTTTATTTCCAAGTGAAATTCATAGCAATTTTTTATGACTTCATCTTCCTATCCCTTCATGCTACCCTGCTGCTGTTACTAATATCATTTCTTTTCTTTATTCATTCGATTATTTCAACATTCTTTTATCTTTCTATACGTACCCTCATTTCATTACCAATAGAACAACTCAGAGGATATAACCCCTTCAAATCTCTGGCAAAACATCTTTAGATAATCTAGTATTGCTCTCAGAAATAATAATTGATTGTGTCATATTAGAGTTTTAAGAGTTCAACCACTCGAAAGCTAACAATATGGCACGGTTTGACGGAATATATTAACTACACAGAGCTCGTTCAATCAAACCATGTTAACAAGGTAAAATAAATAAAATAAATGTATGTAATGTACTAGTAACAGATAAACATAACTTGTTTTGTTTTGCAACATAACCAACACAAGTATTCGTCCTACTGCTAAATAAACCTAAAGAATAAATTGAATTCAATTAACTCACTCTCATACTACTATATATCTCAACAAGATTCATTTCACTCTGATTTTTAACTCCGACGATGGAATGTGGATTACTTACTTAAATCCTTGCACACATACCGCACCATGCCTTAAACAAGTTCAATCCTTTAAATTACTTGACTACATCTTTCTATACTCTAGCACTAGAGAACTTACACTCGAGACAGGAACATATAGTAACGAACCGGGAGAAACTATTTTATAAATGCTTTATGCTTTCGTGTGCGCGTAAACTATTTTGTATGGGTGAAGAGGTTGTTAAGAGATTACCTACTTTCGTTTATTATTGGGGCAACATTTTAAATGCGTCTTACAAGTGGAATCTTGATACAATTACCTCTGAGAATCTCTTTTTAGGAAAGGTAAATAGCTACTTAACTTTTCTACAGGTATTATTAAACCCGAGCTTAGAATACTTATTAACAGTAAAGCTTATAGTTACTGATACTTAATTTACTCCACAATTTAATATGAGAAAAGGGCTCTCAATCTCCTCTCAAGAGTCTTGAAATGAAGAACATGTCATGTCTATCAATAGCTACAAACTGGCCACACTTACTACTAACGTGTACCAAAATAATCTCTACGGGAAAAAGGATGACGATTATGATTCGATTTTTAATGAATTCTTTACACTAAAGACACGGAAAATAATCTCTCCCCTTCATTTAATACGCAACAGAAAATGAACCAAAATGTAGTATATTCGAATTAATTCTTATAGGTATTTGTGCACTCACACACATTCTGTAAAACCTCTTTTAGATTTAGGTACTGTTGGCTTTCATTTTGTTGTGAAATGTGAAACTGTAAAGTTGAGTAAGCAATGTGCAAGTAATCAAGTCTGAAGATGTGAACTAACTTACATTGGTTTATCCTTTCACTCATAATCAAGAGCAGTAACAGACAGGACGGGACCGGGACCCAGCATAGTTTCACGTAGTCAAATTAATTTTTTCCTTCGAACAATTTGGCACTATCCTTTGTAGCCTTAACTACATAGTCAAATGGCTTTGAGTAGTGGAATGGTAGTGGTAATAGCTTTGTGTACTATTATTATTACACATAAATTGTAAGCAGAGCAAAGTACGCAGCTATTAAATAAAGGTTTATGAAACTTAGCAGTAAATTGGTAAGTGTACCAATAGCATACCAAATGTCCGTATTACATTTTACTATCAGATACTGTAAATAGTATATATTAATATACACAGATAGATGTAGTTATTGCTTCCTTTGAGTTGTAACATCATTTCTCTTGTTAAGCCATATATACTGTGATTGTGAGTTTTGTAATTTATCAGTCACCTGCACTGTGTATAGAGTCTTATAGGAAGTTGATTTTGACTATAGGATAAGTATATGTCATTTGTAAAATGCGTATGTGTAGTAAAGTAATAAAGTCAGGTGTAAGTGTTGCTTGATGGGTATTATGGAATAATAGGCATAAAAGAAGGTGTTGAATGGACAAGAAAAGTGTTGGTGGTTGTGAGATATCATTTCGGATAGATCAGAAAGACATCATGTCGAGGTGTGAGGAATGGTAGAGGACCGATTTTCGGAAGGTATTTATACTTAGAGGACCCCCTGCCATCTAAAAAGATTAGTGTGGTGTAGTTGAGTTGAGTTGATCAGAAGTTGTAACTGCAGATCTGTGATGGAGGTAGATTGGGAGATAGCAGTGATAGTAGTATTTAAAATACAAGAGTAAAGACGCACATTACATACATTCATTTACATTCATTTGACTAATGAGCCAGTCAGTGCTCCCTGAAAACTTGTAAAAAACTTCTATTCATTTGTCATTTGGTGCACATGCATTTATGATGAATTGAGATTACTCTTCAATCTGCTTGTATCTTCTCCTTTGCTCCCTTCATTAGTGACCGGCCGCTTAAATCACTAATGCAGGCACAAAGTATTGTGCTCCTTCTACCTTATCAATATACCCATCTGCTAAGAAAGTTCCATACACACTACTCTCTTTATCATTTTACTAATATACATTGTATAGATAGAGCAGATAGTAAATAGATACACTAATGAAAGAGGAGTAATAGTAATGTTGTGTTTCCATTTAATTGCAAGCCCAAGTTTTCTGGCTTATTAGTGAACATGCAGCAGATAAAGATAAAACAATGAACTGCTTATCCACTAAATTTTAAGAGTAGACTAACCTCAAACACGTCAAGCTACTTCTAATACAACTTCTATTTACAATTTATGGAATTGACTCTGGCAGCATGTGCACTCGCATTCATATTTCATATTTTTCAGAATTACATAATATACTGCTCTTTTCAACTCATTCTTCTTCTTACAAACCCCATCTATTTGTATTGGTAATTTGTTATGATTAGAAATTATTTATACAGCCAATTTTCCACATCCTGACTAATCTTATTGTCAGTATAAAATGTCTGTAAAAATTCTTCCTACAGAATAAGTAAGGAATTTTTATTTGTTGAAAGGCAAGTGACCAATTGGAAATGGGAACTGTTGAGCAACTGTGGTCATTGGCCATTGTCACGGTAGTTAAGTCAGCACGGTAGAAACTTTTTCGTTTGAGAAACTTGGGTAAACTGACGTGTATAATTAGCACATCTTTTAAAAGTTTGTTTACAACGTGACAACCAACACCAACAATTCCGACTTGTTAAAGTAAACATAAGTGAAGCAGGTCTGCTTTGATTATGTATGGCGGATGTTCGTAATTAAGCTGTGGGTAGTTTTATTATGACTTCAAGCTGTTACATATCTCCTTTTTAGGTATTCGAATAAAACCCTTTCAGCAACATTACCATACAATAGTAAGACATGCCAATTGGAAATCGTTGAATTTTTTACACATTAATAACACACTATATCCTTGTTGACACAATGTTCGACAAATTTTTTTCAAGTCATAAGCCGTATGTCAAATTTGATAACTACCACCTTTCCCTAACTTTTAAGGGGGTATGGAGGAACTCTGTTATTAAAGAGTTATTTGTGTTTTACAGTGCGCCACCATTATTTATAGCTTTCTGTCTATACTGTATGATTGTATGATAATAGTGTAAGTAATTGGTTCAAAATGTCAACATTTTAGGAATAAACATGAATTATATTGATAATTTGAATATTATTGGTGCATACCTAGTAATGATATTCAGGATTCTTCGGTAAACAAATTGGTACGTGCCGCACCGCACTAGATTAACTATAGTGAAACCATTTTTGTGAAAGCTTTGCAAGTTATATGGACCAATATACACATAATTCGTAGAATAATGGTCAAATAAATATTCTCAAGGAGTAACTGCATTGTGTGGTAGGCTTAGTGGAGCTATCTAGTAAATTACTGGGTCAGCCAAGTGCCCCAACAGACAATAAGTAGTTTTTGTCAAACTACAAGACGGTGCTACATAAATTGATTATCTTTACAAATGGGTAGGGCTGAGATGGATGTTTTCAAACAAAATTATAGGAAAAGTCACAAGTGCGATCATTTTATGACACTATTGTAATAAGGCTGTCCTGTCGGTCTCTCTGTACTCGGAATAACTATACGGAAAGAATTAAAGACTCGCTGTGCAATGAACCACTCTTCATTGTTTGGCAGACCAACACCTTCGAGTCTCTCTCCAATATAATAACCGAACCGCAGCGCTACAACTATTGATCTCTTTATGTTGCGACAATACTAAAGTGGTTCCTTTCCTTCCACTTACAAATAGCGAGCGAGCAGGTGCCTTAAAATAATATTTTATATGCTCTTATCCAAGAATGTTTTAAGTGCAGATTTTTATAATGCATAACTATTTCTATACATATATACATAATGTGCACATTTTGTAGCAGAATATAAAACTCACGAACAAATTAGTTTAAATGTCACTTCATGTTGATATTCAAGCACGCAATATAAATATGCCTACCTACTACATATTTACCTGATTATTATCATAGTTTAGCTTATAGTACCTACATACTATTCTCAATCTCAAGAAACTTATTATAATAGCTCAAGATGGCAAATCTACCTCTACCAGTTGAAATAACCTAATTCATCAACAAACAAAAAAGAACGTCATAATGACTACATCTGCAATAAAGTTAATAAATTCAAGCATTAGGTATTAAATAATACAAATAAAAACTATAAGACAACTTTCCTTGAAACAATTGAAACTTGGTTATCGTTATCACAGAAAATTTCATAAGCAATGATAATGATAAAAATCGTTTAGAAAGACAGATAGTTAACAAAATATTATTCTAAATTCAAATCTTTGATGTGAGTTGAACTTGGTACAAATTGTCAAATGTTTGCGAAGGTACTGCATTTACTGTGAGACAGACATTACAGAATCCATTCTTAAGGAATCAGATAACTAAAGGACTACAGCATTAAGGCATCACATGGACCTTCAAACTTCCAAGACGATACACAATATAGCGTTACTACACCAATCACAGCTTAATACAATATCCAAGCATAAATATACGAAAAGTACGCATTTTCTCAGGAGAACGTGAAATCGATAAGACAGGGATAAGTTTATGCAACTGCTAACGTATTACTATTGCTAGTATTCGTTCAGTAATACCAGTAAGTATATCTATATGACCAAGATTGACTAGTCTGAAGAAAAACATGACTTTAGAGGTAGGTCAAGTCAAAATAAGCAATCTTATCTAAGGTAGTAAGACAATCCATTTCTATCATCTTATCCAAGCTTCATCAATAAGCTTTTAGAATGGTATAGATAGTACTAATAGTATATTTGACAAGAACAGAAATGAGAGAAGTTTATGGTCTGTTGGCAAAACAGAAGAGATTGGAATTCTTAGGTATTGTCAACAAGCATTTGGAGAAGTTACAAAGTAAACAAAAGTCTTACCATCATTTTGTAGGAGTTAGGATGTTCTTGATGGAGGAAATTTGGAGAAATGTGAAATTTCACGTCGCTCCTATCTGTATCCCAATTGAGGACCATTCAGACAATTGTCTATACGCTGATGTCACAAAAATAGTAGTTTGAAAGTTATTAGAATGGTCGTGTCAAGGATGTTGACACGATGAGGGAGCTAGGGATTAAGTTTGCACATGTATGTATAAGTGTGTAAAAGTGTGTGAAGCGGGGGAACAATAGTCAATAAATAATTAAAACGGGAACTTGAGATTGCTCTGAAGGTGACGTGTGGGTAGGGAAGAGTAAATAGTGTTGTGATTTGATAGTCCTTGCCGGAGGATGACAATCACATGTTAATGTTCCAGTATAGTACGTTGGTCGGAGTGGCGGAGTCGAGATTGCGAGTCCGTGTGGACAGATGAGCAGTTAAAGGACAAAACAAAGAGTGTAGGTATGTGTACTTTGATGAACTGGCCTGTCTACTCCTCACTGCCTCGCTAGCAAAGAAAGTGTGGACGAAGCCGGCAGAGCCAAAAAAGTAAGTCTGCTCTGGGCAAATCCCTTGTAACTTTTGTGCCCCAGCAAAATGCTACATTTCTTTAAGCCCAAGTTTTCTTTTAATAATAAGGTACCCTTCTGGCTAATTTTCCATCAGAAATCCCCTTCTGTCTAGATACCTTTTCTTATGTAGTTTGTATACCTTATGTATGTTAAATGCTTAGGTAGTTCTTCTATGCTTACTCTCATGAGTTTTCTGGAGTCTTGGGCGTATTCCCCACCCGTCCTTCCCAGTAGATCACTCTCTCGTACATACATACATACTTATACACACTACCTGTGTACTTTCTATGTGTTGTACATTCTTACCTCACCAGCTAAGTACATAGCTTATATATTATTAGGCACCGCTACTATTTATTGTATTGTGAGCATCTAACAGAACTTGCAATAAGCACAAGCACCTCATGATAATGTCTTTGGCCACGTAGACCTGTAGACATTTACATGTATCCATGGACCAAGACTGTATTTAAGGCCCGAATGAGCTTCTTTCCTTCTTACTCTTTTACATTAACTCTTAAGAGACGTTAGTAGACCAATACATCATCTCCTCGCTTCCCACAACCAACTTAATTATGCACACTTCGTAACTCTAATTACACCACTTACAATAATGTTTATTAGCTTTTACATGCTTGTCATTCGTGGCCGGCGAAATAAACTTATGAGCACTACTTCATCTCAGCTTCTTTCTTCATCAACGGATTAACTTAAACTCAACCAAATCCCAGTAAAATCTTTAATTGCGTTGCATTATTGTCGGCAAAGTTCAGCTTTTTATGTAAAACACCTACGAGTAAAGTAACCATTAGTAGGCACATTTATATGTTTGCCATTCAGGAATATCTAAATGGCAAATCTCTATTCAAAAAACATATTATCTGTTTATAAAATAGTACTAGTACTGAAAACAATAGTATCATACTTCTATTTCCCCAAACTCATTTCTTCATTCCTATTTTTAATAATAACGTAAACAGAACAACTGTTGACCTGTCTTGATGGAATCCTTAGTTCACAGCAGAGAAATAACAATAAATTCTTTCTCAACCGCCAATTAATAGCACAATAACATCGAGTTTGGCAGTAGTGCTATATATTTATATGTAGTGTGATATTATAAAAGGATTTTCTCATAAAAACTTGACATCGTCCATACATAATTCTCATGGATTCTACCTTTTAAGTCGACTTATTTTCGAAGCAATTCAGTCAGATAAGTAGAAACAATCAAAGGATTTTCTTATAGCAGAAAATTGTAGCCAAGCCTTAAGATGCAAACTTTGAGAAAAATCATTTTTCGTCTTGTCACGCTCTTTGGCATTTGAATGGCTAACTTTTGCATACACAGGAACAATGAGCAGGACCATAAAAGGCTTCCCTATTAAGCTTCTCCATCTTTAATGTAATGAGCCAGTCTTGCTGATGTGTAACTCAAGTGACAAGACAGTTTAGCCAAGCCAATGAGTAGCAGTTCAGCAAAGCACATACAATGTATCGTAATTTCATCTTTCCTATCATGTCTATTTATAATTAATTTTATTCCGTACCAATTTCAACATTGTTCATGACTGTGATTGAGATTTCTTTAGAGCAAACCATGCAGAGTCTATTTTCATCAATATTCATTCATACAGATTTTAGCTACATAGCAGGACTGTATTTGACATTCAAATATTCAATACCTATGTAAGTATACATGTTATGTACATAGTGCTATTGGTAATAAAATGTACTTACAATATAGGAGGTAGGTAGCTCCATTTGAAAAGGAGTTGGTTTGGCTTACATGTTATTAAATAGATAGCTCGTAACTGTAACGCTTTGTGCTTAGCTTACCTATATTTATTTATTCGACACAAAACGATATTTAATGTAAGATGTAATTTGATTGAAGCCGAAATAAATAGAAACGAAGAAAAGGTAATAGATAGTTGAATGTTAACTATATTATTCAGAGGGGAGTAATTGTCTCGGTTTGGTTCAAATGTAGAATTTGTTTTATTTAATTTCACGTAACAATGTGTAAGGAGAGGGTAGCGTATTGTAGGATATCTCCGTAGGTGTGTTAATATAGTAATAGTAATAAAATGTAGAAAAAGAGAGGCGAGTAAATAGGCAGAGAGCTATCTATCACTATCACCTTGTAAAGGGAATTCTTTAATGTTTATATCGTTAATGTAGGATTAGTTAGCAAAGAAGGGAATAGCAGGCAGATGTTTGATATGAGATGTTGTGGATGATAATAGCAGAGTTTTGAAAATCTCTTGGATTTGAGGAATGCTCCTGCTCTTCGTATCCTATAATCAATCTCTTATGTTTAAATCCAGTTTCGTGACGGATGTTTTCGAGTTGATGTTAACTTAAGTCAAGTCAAGTAACTAGTACATAATATCAGTAATATTCAACCGAATGTATTTGTAAGTACATACTTACTACACATGAATTTTATATCTGCATCTATCTTTCTAACAATGAGTACACTCCTCGTCTCATCATAATTTCACGATACAAAGTGCTTCTTTGCTTTATGTATATTCCGTATACACATAATATATGTATATGTAGTAGTAATAGTAGTAAATAGTATTAGGTACACATAGTTACAGGTAGGAATTGGATTGAGCATGATATGATAGTAGTCATGCGAGGCGATGCGAGGAGCAGGCTCATCACCCAAAGGTCTCAATCAAAGAGAGTGAGAGAGACCGACCGGGAGTTGATGTTAATATCACAACAGAACATAACAACACATCATCTCATATCATGGTTCCCTTTTCATGACTATAGGCTAATTTTAGTCGGAGTAGAGATGATGATTATCAATGGGCTATCGAAGAGGCGTATTCCAGCTAGACTCATAAAGAATAAAGCCACGCTACATTATGTACATTCAAAATTTCCAAGCTTAGCATTCACTACTCCTACCGTCGACTAATGCAGTCGCAGTCAATTCCCTGAGATAAGTAATGTCTTGTGTAACTTTGGAGAAGATATCTCAAATAATTCTACTACTACTATAGTCCCTACTAGAAAATAAGTACCTTTGTAATAAAAAGACCTCTACCGACTGGAACAATAATACAGAAGATACATGTATATATGAAATATTTATTCACAAGCAAGGTCCGTTTGCTCCTAGTGATGCAGAGGATGGAGTAGATACATATTATTACACTTAAATAGGTATTACTAGTAGTTAGGGAAGAATAATGCAGTGGGGCTATGTTAAATATTACATGAAGGTATGCACTAATACAATAGTAATGTACATGAGGCAGAGAGCAACGAGAGAGAGAGAGAGATGACAGAAAAGAGAACAAAAAGGATAGAGAGATGCATGATGGAGAAGCTGAGCATAATAAATGATGAGCTAAGCGAAGGGAAGATTCGTAAGGTAGTGTAGTAGTAGTTGCAGCAGCACAGGCAAGGAAGGGGTTTGATATGATATGCAAATGAGGCTGTGCGAAAATTGTCTGACGGGACTGTATAGGATCCCCGCCTTCCTTCTAACCGAGTCTGAGGAGTCGCCTTAGGCCAATAAGGAAACTTGGTACCTCCTCTGCCATCCGAATCAAATTGGGATGCGGGATGCCCCTGTCTGCATTCACGATCCTCCACTTTGCTCAGCTCTGCCTCAATCCCTTCCTTCCATCCAACTGCACTACCCCATCCTCTCCTGTATTTCCATATCCACTACTGCTGGACGACTACTTTTCCCTTCCCTGCCTGCTTCCTCTAGCCCGACTTCTTTTGCCTTACTTGCCTGCCCTAAGCAACGCTCTATACGCACACATATACTACCACTCATACATAATATACTGCCATACATTGCATACCGACAAGCATGCCTGACTACTGCCTCGCTGTCTACCAAGACCAAACCAACTCCTAACATACTAATACTTCTTTACTACCTACTCCTAAGTACGTACCTGTTCCGACTTAACTCATAATAATATTATTACCAACTCTATATTCATATTATATACTTAATATACACTATCCAACTTTACATTACATTACTTACTACTGCACCTACTGTAATTACTACCAAGTAATTCTGCAGCCTTCTCAAGAACTTGCCCACATTGCAGAAGATAGTACAATAGTGCAAACAACCAAATCTTCATCCCACAATCATAATACTAGATACATTAGTTAACAATATATTCCACATTGTATTCATTCAGCATATCTTAATGCTATATCAACTAAAGTACGCTAGCTCGAATTAGTATAACATTTATTGCTACCAGTACCAATACAGGTAATTATTGCAAGCAACCTGATACTAGAGTATGTAAGAATCTGCATGCAATAATACCTGCCATAAATTGACAACTAACAACTCAGGCTATTATTTCCATTTACTCTATTCTGACATATGAGGCTTAGTTGTCTGAATTATCTTCAAAAAATTTTCATACTTGGACGAATACCAAATTATTTTCATGATATACATATAATATATTATTATAAACCGCAGATAAATTGACAATGTAAAGGGCATTTTAATTGAACGAAAGAAATAATTAACCTAAATCAATCCGTACACAATTTTACACTTCATCCAAAAAAAAGATAGTGTTCATAGACTTTTTTTCAAATAAATGAGAAGGTTCCCATCGAGGGATTTATGGTATTTCATGTATTGGTCGCCTATAAATGCTAAAGTTATATATTTCCCATTCCAAGCATTTGATTCGTTCGACTTGTTCTCATCTTGAACTGTACACGAATCCATTGTTCCATAGCTTCTAGCTTCTATAACTTGCATTTTACTAACGTTTGCTTTACTTTGGTTAGTTTTCTCCGTATTCTCCGTTTGCCTTTCTAACAACAACTTCTATAGGTATAGTTTTATTCCTGTATTATTTCATCATGCAGTGAGTGAGTATATGAGTAGTCGAGACAGACTGGCAGTGCATTAGGTATTTCATGAAGTTGAGTCTCCACTCTTCTTTTACCCGAACAGAGCAAAAGAGCCCCGAAGCATTCCATCACATGAAATATCGCAACTTTGTTTCTGCCACGATCATATCATATCAAGCAACTCTCATCCTCATCCTGAAATCCCAATGCCAACTTCACTCATACTTTCCTCTCTCTCTCCTTCCTATATACACATAGTACTACAGTACTGCACACTTTATACATCACTTCAGTAACAAAGAGAAGAAGACTGAATACAATGCTCTCACAAAATAAGAGAATCGATTTTCACATCTTCTGTTCCACCATTATAATTCTGACTCCATACTTTCATAAAGAGACTACAAAGCCTTTACACCTATATTACGTTTCACCGGCTCTACCCATTTGTTTCTATCCCTGTAGCACATCTCAATAACTATGACATATTGTTTTTCTTGTCAACGATACTGATTCTACTAGGTTGAACTCCTTTCTCACCTTCCTAGATATTTCGTGAAATCAAAAAATTACCAATTTAAAAAAAATGCAGATCGGGTTTCCAGTTTCAGTAATTCAAGAGAAAATGCAGAAAAACGCAATGAGCAGATGCTACTTGGAATTATTGCCACTTGTACAGGAAGATATGCTTCTTCTAATCAATTTTTTAATGTGCTGAACAAGTCCACATCTTTCTGTATATTTTTTGTACGATTCACATTCATAATATTTAATTATCATTTAAATAATCAATTTTTAATTGTGCTGGACTTCTCTCTTTTTGAGATACTTAGTATATAGGTACTTCTTTCTGAAAATGCGATTGGTTAATCCGGTAGGTTTGAAACTGGAGAAATTACAGAGAAGCTGTAACTTTATATGTTATGGGCAGATGTTACAAGAAGTTTCGATTCACAGAATCTCTTCTAATCAATTTTCAATGGTTTTCTTACAAGTCGATATACCTTTATTGAATCAACAAAAAACTATTGAGAAACAAGAAATGATAGTTTGACATAATTAGAGTTACGCATGCTAAGCCCACTCTGGATAAAATATGATTTGGAATGATATATGAGTTAAGTTTTGTGACCAGCCCCTCGGTTACAGAAGGCGCATCTTACTCAATTCATAAAGAACATAGCAGAGCAAAGAATGAACGTCTATTCATTCGACAACTTAAGTTTGCTTGGAGTAAATAAGATACATAGTACGACTACCTACGTAGTAAAAAGTCTACTGACAAAGCTAGTCATTTGAATAACACGTCGCGTATTCATTGATAAGCCTATTTCATTTAGGCTTCATGCTTGACTTTATTGTTAATTGTAGAGGTTCTTTAAGGTAATAAAATTATGTATGCAGTGAATCCTGTACTAAACACTAGCCATTACTGCAGTGCATAGTGGCATTTAGGAGCAATAATGAACGAACATGAACATGTAAATATATAGATAGGAGGAGGTAGTGTGCATTACATGTAATACACAGAAGACTTTAACTCGAAACGACCCGTGTGATAATTCCACCTAGTTCTACATTCTACAGTAGTTCGGTAGTTATTAAAATAATATTCACATAGTCTCATTTTGAACAGAGTAACAATGTTATAATATTCAGTAGTCTAGCAATAGTTATTTCAATGTGATATACAATGAAATGGCTAAACGGTTAAAGATAAGTGAAGGCAGGTTTGTTTAATGCGGCTTTTACTTTGTCTCCTGTGGGTGTCACACAGACGAGAACTAAACTGAATTGACTGAGTCATAAGAAGGTAGTTAGTTGCAGAACAACTGCGGAGTCCCAGTCAAGTCAGTAATATGTATTTAACATGGAGGGTAGGTGAGCTACTCCTGGGCTGGTGCTAACTCATTTCAGTGAAAATTCAAACGTCTATTTAAATGATAGTACCATTATGACTTGTATAGCGAGTTGTAATATTATGCTGCGTGTCTATCTTAAAAGATACTATAGTAGATATTACATGCACACAGACACACAACAAAGTCGGTTTGACTTTTGTGCGTTGTGGTTGTATATGGTGTAGCGTATTGTTTTGTGTAGTGTAGAAAGTTGTAAGAGATTCTCTCGAGCTCATAGTTTTCCCGTGTATGTGCTTGTCTAGCACTATAATTATATCAAGAAATTAGCTCGGAGCATCATCAAGCTGAATGTATGAGGATTGAACATAGATGCTGGGAGTACAAGTCGACAACTACATACTTTAGCATTAAATTCATAAGGCAGACTCCTAGCACTAAACATGAAGAGTAGGAAACCACTAAGCTACGATGAGACGAAAACATTTTTCCCGAGATTTTGTGCTTTTTGCGTTGTGTTACGTACCTATCATTACGATGATAGTTGAGCGCTGAACGCGGCCCCAAAACGTGATGCTCGCCTTTTTGTGATTTATAATAGACGGAGATGAGCTAGTTGATGCCTTTAGAGATTCCTCCTTCTTTGTGGCTTTTTTATCAGGAAAGACGTGGTGCCTCGCACGCGTGGATCAAGCCTTATAATCACGACTCTGACCTTAGTGACCCTTAACCTATTGCCGTCCATCGGCCGAACGAATGAACCGACTCAGCAGTCCTCGCTCCTCATTGCTTACTGCTGGCTACTACTACTCTCTAAATACTTTAGACGGATACTTACTCGAAGCCGAATATGTTGGCTGGACGCTTCCTTCCAACATCATCACATATTATAACAGCTCGAGGGATAACAGTCGACTGACTCTACCACAACAGAACATAACATCTCATCTAATCTCAAGTCACTACTATTGGATTGATCTCTTGCCCTAAATTTAAACATCACATCACTTTGCATATCAAATTTCACATCTATTCTCCTGTGTAACTAACCACTGCTCAATCTGTCTAACTGACATAAAGATTATACGACTCCTCTCTCTCTCCTCCTAACTGTTTCAGATTACCTCGCAACAAACCCTGTCTGTCCCTACAACTAAATTCATTCACCTGCCACATTTAATGATATGGATACATCAACTCAAATGAACATCAAATCAACCAGAAGGCTACAGATAGCAATAGCATAGTTCACGTCATGAGATAAGTTCACTCACTATACATTTTCGATGAATATAGCCTTTTATTCGCAGACCACTACTCTACTACTTATGTAGCTCCTCACTCACATCATAACATTACTGATAACTACTTCCTATTATTCTGTGAATTACGAAAAACAGAATTTTGCGAAAGATTGAACCTTTTGCTCTTTACTTCTCATTCTCCAAGTCGCTCTAGGCTTGACATTAAGATTATCACCTAAATTATTTCTACTCACTCAGCAATTTTTGATTTGATAGTTGCCTTGCCATGCCTTAGTTTTGCAAGGCTTTATACTTTACTCGCGAGTTATAATAATATGATAGCATGAGTTATAAAGCAGACTCAAGGGTAGTTTATACAGAGTCGTTCCAACTCACAAGAGAAATTCTTATGTGAGCTGAATAAAAGAGCGAGACAGCAATAAAATGATCTAAATGTGGAAATTACATACTCAGCCATTTCTTTTATGTCCCTTCTCCTTACTCTTCATCCTTACTCATGAGACACCGAGAAATGATGTCGCTGCAAAAAAGTCGGCCAAGCCAATTATTATTTCAGTTGTCACACACAATGTTATTGCACCAAGACTCTCTTATGACTATGACTTTCTATAATCCATATCCACACGTTGAATCCAAACGATGCTTTCAACTCCCAAATATCAGGAAAAAACCGAACCCTGCAAAAGATGTTGCAACTCAAACGGGAACAATAGATGCGTCTCAATTTACCCGAAATGACCAGTACTATCACAATTGTTTGTTTTCTTTACCAATACATTCAATAGCGTCCTTAATTATTATTTCTTTGCAAACCATCCCGCCGTTACAATTTTATTCTATTCATCTTATTTACTTAATTAAATATTTCTGTAGATTTCTCAGGTGGTATTGATGCAAGGATGAAACATGAGACTTAACTTGAATGTATGCTATAGATTACAGTGAACGTATGCACTGCTACATGATTCGACAAGTGTAACAATTAGCCTAGTACAGCAAAGAATCGAATATTGTTAGAATAATACGGTTAGATAAAAGAAACAACATTTGCAATTGATATGAAATCATAGTGAATAGCCATTAAATCTATTGTGTGTTGACAGTGGATGCTGCGTGGCACGTATTCGTTTCAATTAGCTAATTGTATTGAATGGCAAGGCGTCACAATCAAATCCCGATCCAAACGAACCGAAAAGGGAAAACTGTGCTAATAAGTCCAAAGTGTATAGGATTACTTCTACCTGCCCCAGCTTTGAGCGTAGACTAAACAGATAAAATCAAATAATACTAAGCGTGGTTCACAGCATTATATCCACTGCATAGAATAGGGACTTATATACGTATTAATGTCATCTATATATTGGGGCATTAGTGATACATGGTAACATCGGAGTTTTGGGTGGTTTCGGGAAATGTGGAAGAGAGAGGATCCTGTCCCCATCAAATCATATTATATGTATTTATCTATTCTGTTAGCCACCATTGGACATGTCGACATGTGGACAGAACATGATGTGGTTTAGTTTGTTGTATGTGCCTTTGTGATCTGGAGTAGCACGTAAGTTAATAAAAGCAGCTATTTAATTTGCTTGAAGGGTAGGGCATTCTACATACATACAGGATTACCGTAGAACTGGATAAAATGAAGCGCAGTAAAATAATCAGTTCAACTCATATCCATTATTAATGCTTCATTAATATAGTGGTTTGTTATATAGTATGTATAGTACATTAGTGCATTAATATTTTATGAGATTAAAATGAGTTTTAATGTATTTATGCAACAAATGAGTTCGTTGGTGCATTCTTTCTTCCAGTTCTAGTTCTGTCCAGGCAGATGCAGAAAGGCAGGAGGACAGGACAAGAATTAAAAAAGGAAGGTCTGCCCTGGCCACTTTTGATTTGATTTGTTCTGTTAAATTCTTCTTTATCTTGTAAATGCATGCTTGCATATAAGGTACATAATATCCAAGATATTTACATCGTATCAGAATCAGATTATACATTTCTAAATTAAAGAGATGGATGGAGTTTTGAGAGTGACTTTTTCAAAGTGAAATTAATCATTATAAAGGGAGTAAGTGTTTTGATGGGAAAGATGTTAATGGAATGTAATGTAATATATAAATGGACGGAGAACGATAAGCCAAGTCCGGTTAGCATGGATTCCTAAGTTGAACACAACAGAACGAACAGGTGTGCAACTTAGTTGTATCTGTAATAGATAAAATAATTCTCCTAAGTTGTACATCATACTTTTACGTTTCTATCTATACATGCATCACATCAACTTGGTATATACGATGTGGTTCATCTAGAAGAGATAAGTATGACGAGCCTTTGCTTTTAAACACATTATAAAAATTCATGGAGAAAACTCTTCTGTAGGTGAGGTGCTATAAGCCAGCACATTAATAAGTAATAGTAATAAGTAAAAACAGGCAGGTATGTTCGATGTTCCTCCTGTCCTGCCTGCCTTTTGCCTTAGTTGTGTTCTTTCCAAGCATTGCGTGCTCCAATCTTCCAATAATTTTTTTCTCGGCCCTTTTTCAGTTGAGAAATACTTTTGATATCTCATCTTCTTCTGCTAAACATATAATCTTACCTTGAAAAATATATGAAACGTACGCCCACACGTGGTGGATGAATAATTGGGTAAAATTTGGAACGAAATTCGGTGCTAGGCAGCTCATCCACTACTAAGAGCTACTACACACAATAAATACATCTACCTCTCTAAGTTGTGAACTTACTATCAGATACTTGCACGCATGCAGCGTCGACTTTTGTCAAAACCTTCAGCTTTTCTTTAGAAGAGTAAAAGCCACGGTTACGCCTTTACAGACCAAGAGCCAGGGAAATTCATCGTGATATATGAGTCTTAATAGTTAACAGGATGAACTCAACTCCAGTCCAGACAACACGAATGAAACACTCAAGAGAAAAGGAGCCACATAACCACAAAGAATAAATGAGTTTCTATTTCTTACTCCCCAAATTCTCTTGCTTACACTATTATCTCATGAACATAATCTTATAAGTAGCAGAGATGTTCAATCTTTTAGTAGTAAATATAAAATTCTACCATTATCATCACAATTACAAACATACAGAATCCTGATCCGGGTTCCTAACGAGCCTTATATTATACTTAAACCAACCTAAAGCTTTCCATGCCTTAATTTTCATAAAAGTTGCACTGCATAGTATTTCATCGATTACAGAAGTTCTATTATTCATTATTCCTAAAAATACTTCAACCTATAGTATAATATGAGCAAAATAAAGCGACAAAGAACCTAACTATAGTTAGAAAAACAAAATTATTAGACCAAGATTATTTTCGGAGGAAGTTTAGGTAATCGTTTTTATGTATAAAATAAAATAATAATATTATTGTAACAAATAATATTAACTACTATTTATCAAATAAATATTGTGTGTAAAAACCGATCCTATTAGGTATTGTCGGAGTTTTCTCGATGTTGTGTACAGTTATGAGTTACGACCTCAACAGACGAAGGCAGACGAAGTTAAATATGCAAATATTCACATAGTTTGAAAAAATTTTCATGGCACATTTCCGAAAATTGAGCTGAAGGTATCTAAAAGATGTCTATAATCGAACAAGGAAGGACGCAGTAGTAAAGTCGTCGAAGAAATGTGGATGAATAGTTATGTCATCCTCCATCTAATTTTTCTCTAGTTTCGGCAATCTGTGTAGTAGAGAAATAGTTTCTGCTGTTTCAAAATGTTTAATACGTATGTAAATAAAATGTTGTCGGTTCCTGCATAACAGTGGAATGTGGTAACTCGCATCGAGAATGATATCGTAATGGGAAAATTACATGCCAGTTGTGACTGCTGCTCAATTCACAGTTTCATACAGTCGTGAGTTTTGCAAGGCAAAGAAGTAAAGTCCATTGGATAATTCTAGTCTCGAACGACCCATATAAATTTACAAGCTGTCTATTTAACATGAAAGATAGAGACCGCCTGAAGAGTAACCTTATGACCTCCTGTGGTCTCGTGTTGGCTCAACAATATCATTTCTGTGTAACTTCAAAGAATTATTTGATTATCACAATGATTGGAATTTCTGTAAAACTCGGCGCGACGAATGCATACATTTTAAAACTATTTCGATCATTGCTATACATAAAATAGCTGCATTAAATTCTAATTCAATCGTTAGTAACGGTGGTCCTACGGGGAAAGTATGCTTAAACGCTTTTATTACTCCCATCTCCTGTCGCCAAGTACATCTTCTGATAATGTACCGATTTGCTAACAATATCCCATCATCATTACAAAATAACCTACTTAACCATCTGCAGTAAACACATCCTAAAATAAACCTGTCTTCAGCTAATAACTACAATACAGACATCCTTATCCCCAATGCAAACAGATCTACAGTCTTGGTAAGTTAAATAATACGGAATGTGGATACAAAGCAAGCAGAATCAATCTCGTAAGCAGTTTCAATTCAAGATATTTATATTGCTTAAACAAGTTGTTTATAGTACAGTGAAATTCGTTTACATAAGTATAAGTAAGGAAGTATATTATAAGTTTTATGAGCTTGATGGGATATTATATTTCACTGTTACCAGTATGAAGTATGTCAGTCTTCTTTTTTTCATTTAAAAACATTGTTTCCAATCCCATAGAGAGCAAAAAGAAATCTTTTCATATGCCACCTTATACAAGTAAAAGATAGAATGCCCATATACGTGTACAGTGTACATAGTGCTACAAAGGACGTTTTATTCATCTACAATTGCATGTTAACAAGTCCTTTAGTCTCGCTCATACTCCCTGTGCGTTTTTATATGTGCTTTATGTATTTCAGATGCAATTATGTATCTGTACAAAGTTTAATAATATACAGAATATAAAACCGTTTGTACTTTAGGCCACTCAACTTACGACATTGTTTTATATTCCCTACACATATGGACATACGCATTTATATGCAACTAATCTCTATTTAACTACAGTATATCCTTTATACATATTTATACACAATTTGTAATTAAACTGGTTACATGATTAAATAACAAAATTATCATTTTGTTCCCATACTATGTCTATTACAAAAACTTAACATTCCTTTGTGTTTAGAGAAATCTAATAAATGCCTTGTGCCAAATACTGAATGCACGATTCCGAAATTTTATCGCATCTGAAATGTTGTACATGTAAATCTACAATTACGAAGAATTACAAATTCGTGTAGAATAGGATATGCAATTGTCTTCTATATTTACCGTCATAAAACGCTTGTGTAAGCATTAAGTACGTAATATAATAAGTCATAACATATTGTCATAAAATTTCTCCCGTGTTTCCAAAACCATAATATTTGAATATGAAGACATTTGCAGTCAAAGTGCTCCACTTTATTTTGAGACTGAGTTTACCGCAACTATTAGCTCACATTTACTTTAACAATGATATGATAATCATAATAACATATCTGAAACAACAGTTCACCGACTTATGTCAGTCTTTATTGCTCCATTACATTACTAACGTATATTATCATAGTTTACAATGAACTAAAGTACTTATTATAATCTCTGTGTGCTAAATGAAAAGTGTCATGTCTACGTGATCTGTCGCTGCAACGTGATGTAAAGTGTGCTGTGTGTGGAGTGTGCCTCGCTTTATATTGTAGTCTTTCATCTCAGTAAAACTGCATAAATATACACTGTACACATACTGGCCACAAATGGAACAAAATAAACGTCCCCTTGAGTGTTACGAGTTGACAACTCAAAGCTGAGAGTAGAATTCACGGCAGAACATAAACCGAAAATTCTTATTTGTAATTTGTTAGTTGGCTTGGCACAGTTGAAGTGGATTGAATTATATGCAAACCCAAATTGGGATTTAAGTTGAAGAGGACAATCTATTAAGGTTTCGATTTAGTAGGTAATATAAAACAAGTCGAGAGCTTCGATGTAGTAGTAGGAGGATGATAAAAAGGGGTTCTAGATGAAACTAGAAACGGAGGGAGAAGAATGTAAACGTTTTGTCAACACTCTCTCAAAGCAAAAGTCGTCCCAGTTACTACATCAACATATACATGGAACTCAGAGGTTTAAATGCAATTTGACAGGGAATTTTGTTGCGAAGCCAGCAATTTCAATTTGTTCATCAATTGAAGCAGAAAATAGTTCATTCGCTCAGTTGAGCTTTGACAGGAACAGAACTAACAATAAGAGTTTCCTTCTCATTTCAAATGCTACATAAATTGCAAATGTAGTCGTTCGCAAGGCAAGCCCATTCAAAACGACTTCAGAGAAATTCGACTGCATTAACCAGAGTCTAATATTAAAAGAGGGAAGTTATGCTACTATGGTCAGTTTATTTTACTTAACACCTAATGGACTTTAGTTGAGTGTTCTCAAGTCAAGTCTTCTCATTCAGTATACAGTACAGTAGGTAGAGTACCAAGTCTTTTCCAACTAACTCACAACATTACTTTTGCTCCGTCTTGGTGATAATTAGTGAGTAGCTCTAGTAAATAAATCTTCTCGGAGGAATTGCATCAAGACTTAATGTGAAGTCCATTCCAGAGAAGAATATTACGAAGCGCCTCTTATTCATTCAATCCAGATTATTAACTAACCACTAAATAGAGGGTATGAGGTCTACGGGGAGGTGAGCACCACAACGCAAACGACTTTTACCTTTAGGTACTTTACCTTTTACGTGAACTAAGAAGCGAATGCCGAACACACCACCACACTTAACAACAGAACACTCTTTACCAGGTTCAACTAGTTCAAATGTAAGCAAATGTATGCAAGAGACTACATCTCGTAAAATTAGTAATTTTAGGCTAAATGTTTCACTGTACATTATTACAACTTACTGACTACGTAATCCTTCCTTCTCTATACAGAATACATAATACGTAGATACCTATACATATCTCGTATACCAAGATCGGTATTTAACTTGAGTTGTTTGATGTACCAAAGTATTTACATCTCTAGCTGTTATCTATGTAACACTTGCCATCGAGATATTCATGTTATAAACTATATTCAGCAGACCACCTTTACTATGTGTTTAAGTTCTCAGAATAAATAGAATAGTACGAATATTATTATGCATGATGAATACTATAATTTCGAGTTTGAAATTAGTAGTAATGCAAAATGGATATAGTAATGTCCATTGTGGGTTGGATCATGACTCTGTGACTTAATGTTAAGAGGAGCATTAGAACAATTATAGGCGATAAGAAGGAAAGACAAGTTAAAGTGTGTAAAGTAAAGCATGTATGTATTACTAATGCAGTTAAAAGAGGCAATATGCGCATAGAAGAGTTTAGAAGGAATTATGTAGACGTGGTTCGAATTAATTAAGTCTTTCTTGTAGAATGCTGAGTAAATGCAGGGCAGGTAGTATTATAAGTAGTATGGTGTAGTGTAGATAGGATGTATAATAATACAATGTAACTGGTAATTCGCAACCGGGTGAGGTTTCTTTTCTTGACAGATGTCTATGGAGTAGACGATGACTTCTAATTCCAACTTACATCACATCCAGTCGACGAGTATCATTCCTTCCTCCTCTTTACTTTTCTTTCCTTCCCTCTCCTAGACTCCTAGTTCGACTCTTTGCATCCTACGTATCTATTACCAACTTCTTACACACTTTTAATTACTACTTGTCTATCTTCATCCATAAGGCTACGGCGTGAGAAGAATTTTTATCGGATTTACGGGAATGCACACCCTCTCTATTTCTTATTCTGCTACACACATTATTAGGTAGGCAGGTATCTGTTGTAGGTAGTCACTCATTATATATAATATTTGTAGTAAGTAGGTAATGCATTTGGTACTTGACCATAGATATACATATGATTTGGTATGCTTAGAGATCGGAAATCCTTCTGTCTTGGCATGTCTCTCAATTTTTGACAGCCAGGCCAAGCCAAGCAGCCTAGCAGAGCAAATTCAATGCAACCAACCTGAACTATTATAACGATAAGCCTTTAAATTGTTTTTCCAGATTAAGTCTATCTGTAGAGTACAAGCAAAACTTTTATTCTGAATGTGCCATAATAATAATGCAGAAGACTAGTCAAATGAAATAAGCAAGTCAAAACATATAGTTTCCCGTGTGTGTTCGTTCCAGGCCTGTTCTCTTTAAGCTCCTAGGGTGCATCAATCCATACACAGACAGGCAAAGTGTTGAAAGGAATGTTTTCTTTTACCTTCAATTAGACAACTCGCTCTTCTAATAGTAACAATGCAATTTTTATTGCTCCAACTACTTTATATTATAATAATAATAGTGTGTACTATCAAAGCTCATATGTACGCACCTATCTGTCTAGTGTGTCTACTAAATAATGCATATAAATTATGCAATGCAGGTAGGTATCTGCCTCTTCAACCATTCCGTTTTGTTATCAACGTTGTTATTTTCAAGTTTACTTTTACTCTCTCTACAATACTTTGTATAGGTGGGGAGCGAGAGAATCCAATTCTATTCACGAGCAATGAAACGTGAGCCAATTCTCTTGAAATGAAGAATACTTTTCTATTAAAGATCAGGATCCATTTCAGTCGATGGAAAATCACTTAACTTTCCTACTTTTTAAAGATTGAGTTATTCTCTTCTATGGGCATTACGTATTACATGTAAGTAGGCTATTGTGCATCACACAATATCCCAGTTCAATCTCATCCAATCCAAGTAAGTAGTTATTGGATAATATGAGACTTCCACTCTGATTCTGCTTTTGTTACCTTAAATATCCTATTGAAAATTCAATCTCTCCTTTCATAACATCATCATCATCCTATAGACACATTCAATTTAGTCAACTCTGGGTTTAGTTTAGACAGACGAATGGCAAGTTGCAATACGGGGTAGATTTCATCTGTTTACAAAATTCATGGAAGTGTCTTCATAAAATACACAGATTCTCATAAGTTTGGCAATAAGTATCAGTAAAATCTTTCCAACTCTTTCTTGCATGGGGATTAGAAATGGTACATATGCTATGTAAGTATCATAAACATCTTCATATTTGTAATTTCCGATCTACTTTAAAATCTCACTCACTACTAAGTTTCAGGGGGTGATAATAATACTTGGTGTAATTTAAGATAGTGCATTGTCTATCTTCTATTTTATTATCGCAGTTGCAGGCTAAAACGATGCATAATTACTAGCAAATAACCATATTCGTACTAAGAGTAAATACCTTTAAGCCATAAGTATACACGGAAGGCAAAATTAAACTTAAAATATTTGCAAAACAGATTTAGGTACAATGTAATTTAGTTAGTGTACCACAGAGTAGTACATAAATATATTATAAAGGATTGAATTTGACTTTTCAGATAAGATGCTTACATTTTGATGCTAAAATCCAAGTTTTAAACCGGAGATCGTATTTCACTTTTCGCAGTAGTCAAATATCTATACTCAGTATTTTGTACATTCTACAAATATTGTGTATAAGACCATAGGTTCTAGGTTTATGTATTCTTTATAGATACAACAAAAAATTTTCTACATACTTCATATACATTTCCCTGGATTGTTCCGTACCGCTTTCGGTAGAAGGAAAAGTTTTGTGATATATATGTATATCTTTACTTGTCAGAGTAGAGATTTGCTTTTGCCTCTGTTATTCTTCCTCTCTCCTCTTCTCAAATTCGAGGTTGTATAAAAAGAGATGGAAAATGATGAAAATTGCAAATTTGGGGAACACAATGCCTTGAGGTCTATTTCCTCGAGAGCACAAACCAACCAGACAGACCAGCTAAATATGAATCTGGAATATGCATAAGGGTTGATTTGTATATGTACTCTCTGCAGTCGGAGGATCTTCTCCTAGATTATTATCTACGCTCCGTTCGGTTTACATATATAAACAACTTCAAATGCAGTTTGCTTTTTACGTATTGAACACAACGTAATAATACTCTTTTCCCTGTTTAAGGATGGGATAAGTTGGGTTTTTAGCACTATACGCAGTACAGCTAAATCACGTCCAAATGTACGACTATTCCATCGAGAGGAATATTTTGGCTGCTAAGCTGCATTCTATGGCGCGACAAACCAAGTCTGTTGTGCAGTAGTTAATTACGGTGATTGCTATTTAGTTTTGGGAACTTGATATAATAATTACTTTAATTGATTGACGATGGACTTGAAACTATGCCAAAAGGATGGCACAAGACAAAATGTGATCTATCCTGAATTGACGGCTAATGTGGTAAGTACATTTGAGATGTATATATAAATACGTTATTACCAACTACCAATTATATAGCTGCGGTCCCACACAAATGTAAAATATGAACTGCATATTCTATCAGGAATTTAAAAATAATTAAATATATTATTATTACTACAGAATAAATTGTTGAAAGAAATTTGCGAGTTATCAGCAGCAGACTTCTTTGCCTTGTCGATGGAAATGGTTAATCGTTCGCCATGCACCGAAGAGGAACTAACCGCGGTGAAGAACCAGACTCATCGCAAAATTTCAAAAATGAAGAATCGAAAGAAGTCTAATTCGGGGGTGGAAGCGAGGGCAGTACAAAGTTTCGTACAAGTGAGTGCTCCACCTCCCGATGCAGCTCCTGCATTTTCTGAAGTAAGTAGATTTTTTACTTTAATTGCAATGCTTATACTAATGTTACTTAGAAAATAGCTAATATCAAGTAATTGAAATCATTAAAGTATTGATTTATCAACAGGTTCCACTGATATACAAAGGGGACTTAATTGATCGTTGCCAGGAAGTCTTTTTAGACACAGAAAATGTCACTGAGGGGGTTACACACAAACCAATAGCTGGAACAATTGCAGTGGTGGATAAGAATTGGAACTTAATATTTTGGGCCGTGGTTAATCAAGCTAATGTTTGTCGCTACAACACCCATTTAACCGGCATTGACAAAAGCCTTCTTAGCAAAGGATTGACGTATGATATAGTGAGTTTTGCTATATAACAATTATTCGTCGACTACTCAAATAAAGGTAATCTAAGTCTAATTATATATTGTAAATTCAGGTAAAACCGCTGTTGGAAAAATGCTTGGACGGTAAAGAAGTTATTGAGTTTTAAATTAAAAGCGATTTAAAGTGCTTAGAAGTATGCCACTCCAACGTTACAGAAATGCAGAACTTCTATCGAGATGAGAAAAACAATCCTTATGGGTTAGGTGACCTAACAGCTCACTTTTTGGGGAAAAATGCTCAATTTGATGCAGACGGAAAACAATTTCATACAGCAATAAGAGACGCCAGGATGACAGCACTATGCTATAGAAAGATGAAAGCTTTTAAAGCTGCTTATCCAGAGAAGGTACGATTTGAGTGCCTAGTATTCGATGCCTACAGAAACTCCAAATCCAAATCAAAATTTGTGAAAATGGGATTCGTGTGGTAGTGCGTTAAAGGAGATAAAAGAAAATGGTGTCACTAAACGAAAATTTGTTCGGGATCGAATTGGAAACTTTTCAAATGTGCGCTTAGATGAGTTTGAATTTGGTGGATCATGGCAGGGAGCGGTTTGTAGACAACGAAGATGATTGGGAATAAAATAATAATGCAAATTTGGCTTAAAATACAGACTAAAAATTAACTGATATTTTTATTACATCAACTTCTTTTAAATGTAACTTATGTCTCTTTACATCTAGATTCCAGTCAAGTGCACTCAGTTTACATCAACTAATTATATTTTTATTACCACATTATTAAGTAATTAGAATATACTACTTTCTATTTGCTATAATTGTGTTAACTGACTACTCACATATAAATTTCATTCTATTGCTCTCAATCAAATAAGCTAGTTATAATTGTAAACATCACATTATTGTAACGTTATATTGAATGCACCTTATAAATGTTTTTATAAATGTACTGAATTGACTACTCACATATAGATTTCATTCTATTGCTCTCAATCAAACAAACTAATTATACTTGTAATCATACATTACTGTAATGTTACTTTTAATGCACCTTATAAATGTTTTATAAATGTACAGCATTGATTACTCACATGTAGATTTCTTTCTACTGCTCTCAATCAATTATCTAATTATACCTGTAATCATCATTGCATTGACTACTCACATGTAGATTTCTTTCTATTGCGCTCAGCCAGAAGTACTTTTAGAACAAAACCACTGTCAAATTATATTGCTGCTTTCAACTGGCTCTTTTTTTTACTTAAGAAATTATCAATAGCTTCCTGACGGTATTTAGGCTGTCGGATTGGCATGTTTCGTTTAATCCGAGAGTCAATGAGCTCCGGACCAAGATCTTCCTGATAAAATTTTATGAATTTAGTGTACATTTCACTCCACAAATGATCCGTTTGTGAACTTCTTTCAATTCTTTGAATGAATGGTTTGAATGGAATTTGTAACCTGCGGCTACTACTCTGGTGTTATAACCTCCTCTTTGGTAAAAATTTATGCGTTTTCCGCATAAGTATTTTGCACACTGTCTCATGAATCCTTCAGCTCTGTTACTGGTTATGTTATGAATTATCCTGGCTGATAAATTAGCCGTACGATTACTGATTTCCATTAGATTATCCCACATTTTTGTCTTTGAAAGGGAAATTACTATATTGGCCTCTTTCTTTCTTTCTTCGGTGCAAAAACTGTCATCACATTTAGTATGTTGTCCAAATATATGAAACGGAATGTTCTTGATATTATTAGATAATTGCTGCACGGAATCAGGTTTTGCTTGTTTATTATGAAACACAACTGCGGAGCTCAGAGCTCGCCCAAACCGATTAATTTTGCTTTTTAAAAGCTTTCTGTCACCAATACTATGGCTTTTAGTATCATTTGAAATTTCAAAGATGCCCTTGTTATATCGCTTAATTGTATGATTGATACATTCAATTTTCTGAATTCGTAATGTTCCGTACTTAACTTCTGAAAGAAGTCTGGAATATACGGAAGAATCTCCGTCTGCGACAAAACTTTTATACACTAATTGGTGCATCTGCATGCTTGCGTTAAACCCTTCTACAATAATTGATGATTCCATACTGCTAGAACTTTGTTTATCCCCCCCAATTTTTCAAACAAACGTGTATACGAGGATTTGCCATTTTTTCGTCAAGTTTGCATATTATACATAACCTATTTTTAAATCCACAGAACAAAACCTTTTTAGTATGATGTCCGATGATAACTGCACAACCGGAGTTAGAGTTGTACGAGTGGCCATAGGACCGTTTCCCCCAGCCTCCATCACAATAAACTGTTGTATAAGGATATTCAGCTCCGTCCACGGTGACTACATCACCCGCTGTAGCGCAATCTCGCGCTCTTCTTTGCCGTTTTCTTGTAATTCTTGCTGTAAAGCAATGCTCCATTTTTGGATGTACAAGTTTCAAATGATTTATACAGTTGGAAGCATGGAACGTGACACTCCATGACTTGCAAAAGATTTTTGCTAGCCGAAAAGGGGGATCCACCTGCTAAAGTCCCCCAAGCGAAAGCTTCGTTGACTGGGAGATCGGTTGAGTCATCTTCAGTGTCAAGTTTACTTTTCCAGCAACAGGCTGTGCACGATACATGGAACACGGATCTCAATCCATGAAACACTTCTAAATCGAAACTAATTTTCCTTCTTTACATTGTTTTCCGTGGTCCATTGCAATGTTCATGAACCCCCCAAGTGAAGCTATTGGTATTAATCGCCGTCCTTTTAGTTTCACATCCTTTGGCTGAATCGGGTTAATTTTTCCGCTTCTTTGGAACTGGTGGATCGTCAAAGTCGTCATGTATCAAAGGTGTCACTTCAATTTGATCCATGTTATGCAATGGCGTAATTTGACCCGTAATGTCCAATGCTGCAAAATTTCTGCCATCAGATTTAATAATCGGTGTTGACGATGCTTCCTTGTTATCAATTTCATTGCTGTTCGTTATGTCAAAAATAGAAGATCGTCTCTGTTTATGCGGCGGACGACGTTTTCTAACAGAATTGGTGTTTTTATATTTTGGCATTGAAATGTGTTTATATTGGTCCGGCTTGGATACTATTTTCGCTCTTCGTTTCCTAACAAATTCAAAGCATTAAATTGTTAAACCTGAATAAATTCAAAATATATTATTCAAACGGCGAGGTGACTGCATTGCAAAGCAGAACAGAGTGCCAAAATAATTGATCACAATAAAAATTGATTCCACTTAAAACGATATGAATTGAAAAATGGACTGCACTTGCTTTCTGCTGTTGTTGAAAAAGGTCGAAATCTCTGTTTAATTTTCAGTATACTCCATTCGCTTCTAAAACACAAATTGGCAAACCTGAATAAATTAAAAATATATTATTAAAACAGCAAGTTGACAATTGCAAAGCAGGACGGAGTGCCACAACAATTGATCACAATAAAAATTGATTCCATGTGCAATCTGAAATAAATAATTGATTGAACTTACTTTCTTTGTAAAAATGTAAAAAAGGTTGAAATCTCTCAGTTGTATTTTTCAATATACTCTACTCGATTTGAATACAAAATGAAAAAAAGCTGCAAATTGTCAACACCTAAATAAAATCAAAACATTGTATTACAATGGCGAGTTGGGTTTATTACCCATGTCATCATACATAATAAAAACCAAAAGAAAATATTATATATATTATATATTTTGATATTTTTCAATCTTAGTACGCTCAACAAAATCTATTACCTTTTCATTTCCCAAAGATGTTACCGTTCTTTCATTTAATGTGGGCGTAGTTTTAGTTTTCATAAAAATTGTGTCAATTTTTATAAAAACAGTGAAGATATTTGATTTTGAAAGTGCTGTGTAATATCTGCATTTGTATGTTGTTTATTTATTAGAGGAGAGGAGCAATACAAATCAACTCATAAGCAAAACATCCTAACACGTGATACCCAATGTAACACAGTAATCTTCCTTTCCCACAACTATACCATCAATTCAAATTTCAAAATTGCACATCTGTACAAAAAGCGTCCAAAATATGTAACCGATTTAAATTTTGATTTTTGATTTTTGTTTCTGGTATAAATATCTCGGACCCAAGGCTCCCCGATTGTCGGTATTTACCTGGCATTAGATGAAATCGCCAGGCAAAGTCATCCCGCGTTTTTCTGGCGAATTTCCAAAATTTTTTTCAAAACATAACAAAAATATCAATTTCAAAAGCAGTTTTTGAAGATGTAAGAGCCTTGGGTCCGAGGCTAATAGTGGTTCTTCCATAATCAATTGACATTTTTTGTTTCAGTTAAGTTTTACTCGGGATTTTTGTACAGATGTGGAGTACGAACTCCTATGTTAACTCATGAACTTATCGCAACCTTAATATTGAACAATACTTGTATATGAAACAGAAGTTTCTACATTTTGAAGGGAGCATAGCTGTATTAAAATAATTGTTGTTAAATGAAGATTCCACATCTTGCATGCATATCGGAACTCACTGTATCACAGCAGTATACCACAGCTTCCTGATACCCAGTAATTTTTTGTGAGCTGAAAACTATTAATATTTACTTTACTGCTGCTTTGCAAAATATTTCGTTATAAGCATAATTATTAATATTTATAAAAAGGTAGGTACAGTTCATACACAGTAGGCATTGGTAATATAGTTATATAAAATTCAAAATTCTGGTGAGAATACCACAGTGAGGCATAAAGGTAGTTAAAGCACTGTTGTGTAGCAAGCGAGGGCTAAGGACTGACTAAATGAGTGTTATTCAACTATTCATATGTATATTATTACCTGTTCAAAGTGGACAAAACATGTCAACGTAGTCAGCTACTAAAAGAAGAAACTGTAACTCACGCAGCGTGACAAATTATCTAGACATCTTTGACAAATTAAGACTTTGCCTAAATGGACGGTATAAAAAGATGTTTCATTCAGGCAAAAAATCTCTTGGACAAACTACCTTCGTCTAGTATGTGGATTATAGTTATAGAGAGACAAACTCGGTTCGTAATATCTGACTTGACTGTCTGTCCTGTCTGTTGTGTGTTGGTTAAGCACATTGTTTACAGTCGTTCTTTGCAACCCGTGGGTTTAATATGCTACTGCATTTCACCCGACTCTAAGTATTACATTAATACTAAGAACGAAAACCCACACTAACAATGTACATATATAGAACAGAAGCTGCTGAACTCCTACTGAATATATTTTAGGCACCGCCACGAACTGAAATTTGATGTACTATTTAAGCTCTGAAGCCACAGAAGAGAATAATAAGAATCTCTACTCTACTAACAAAGGTACATGGTTACGAATGAGTATTATTGAATCTTACATAACAGTACCATAACCAAAAGAGAATTTGTCACATCTTAGCTTGCTACTTATTAAAGCAAAGTATTGTCATTGCAGATTATAGTGAAATGGATGTGAGAATTTAAGTGGAATTCCAGATAATCATGTCTAGAGTTGTGCCTAGGTACACAGCTTTTCTTCCATTTATGTATAGCAGTTTGATTCGTTGTGTACCGTTCCGTTTTACGACAAAGGCTTAATCAAAAGGATGATGACAACGAAGCAAAGGACTCCATAAAAGACTAATAGAAGCAAAAGGAGGATAAGAGTTACTTGTTATAATATTGCTACTGGACCAATAAAGGGAAAAGCATTGGACAGTATAGCACATGGATAAAACAGGAACAAACTAAATGCAATAAAGATGTTAGCAGATGTGATGCTGTAGGCCATGTACAGAGGATGAAAAAAGTAGTTTTAATCCTTATGTCTGCACTGTGTACGGATAGGCTTTCTTTCTGTCTCTATGTCCTCCGTGCAACTACCTACACTATACCACAGTCCTATTTGTAAGAACTCAACACAAGACCGAAAAAGGATTTTCCCGAACTCTGACACAGTCAACAGGATAGTCACTGAACTGCAAGAGAATAGCAAAGCTCTGCTTTCGTACCTATATAGTAATTTTATATAAATTGTATAGTGCATCTACTATTTCCATTTACAATGTTCACACTACAAATATGCAGCTACCTAACTTATACACTTAGAAAGACCATGATTGTGATATGACAAACTAAATCCAAACCCCTTGTTTTACTCTATCGAAATAAGTTGAATAATATGGTAGCTCTACTTCATAATATTGTCATATCATGTAATAAATGCTCTTTCCGGTTCATCTGAAAATTATTTCCTCCATTTCTCACTAAACTATAAGCAACCTATTATTACTACTGTCTAGCTATAGAATATATTTATTCTGTCAAAGCCGTATTATAAGAGGGTGTAGTATTATCAGTTTTATTCCTATTCACAGTTGTGTATATCTTGTTCGAATAACAACAATCTATAGTTTAAGGATAGTTTCTGGTTTGAAATCTGCATTGAATGGAGTGAGAGAGTGAATGAGCAAATTCAAATATACCTTCTGTAGACATTAAATATAGGAGGCAGATTCAGGCAGTTACATTTCAATGCATTAATAGACAGACTGCTCAGAACAGAGATGATATATAGATAGAAAGAGTAAAATCTTCTTGTGTGTGCAGTTTGATACGATATGATATGCCTTGAAGGCCTGCTTATTCACAAAAGGGGGAGAAACATCCTGATGAGATCCCTTTCACAAATACACAAATTTTGTCTCTCTCCTCATCGTCTCTATCTCTCTTGTTTTTTTCTTCGTTTGCTCATCGCATTGTTCGTTTTTTTCGGATGAATTCAAAAAATGATGGTAAAGCAAGGAGGCTTAGGCTGGGACGTTGACGTGACGTGCCCTCTTGTTTCCGCATGCCAGAATCCTATTCTATTCCATGCCCTCTTGTCCTTTGTATCAAAAGACTACTTTACTCACATTAAATTACCTACTTAAAACCCAACTACTAGTTAGTAAGCTCCACTATTATGACTACCAAGTGACAAATTAGGATGTTGCACTCAAGTCCAATTACTCTTTTTGTTGGGTTGCGTTGTGGTAACGAGAAGAGAGTCAACGCCAGGCCAAAAGATAAAAATTAGAAATCCTGAGGTGAATTAAAACATTCTTGGCTTATTGCCTTTTGCTTTAGCTTGACTTTATGCTCTGCTTGACTGCTAACAACTAATATATAGTAAGCACTCATACTACAATACCCCTACTCAAGTCGAGTGTCACGGACACAAAATAAATGTAAGTATATAAGTAGCAGAAACTCATCTCTCATCCTACTAGTAATCATTAAATATTTGTGCTCTAGTCAACCGAGGCGAAAGCAATAATGCTACGTGTTCTTGTTTGGAATTTGTATGCATAGACATTGTTATCTGACGCTCTTAGAATACATGGACTACAATCTTCTATATAGCCCTTACTATACATATTTGTATTTACAGTGCAAACGAAGGATGATATTATATTCTCATGGAGTGAGCCTTCTCAGTGGCCGCTGTATTTTTGACGGACAGATTGCAGATGTGGTTAAAGTGGGCGAATAATAGAATTTGTCATAACTGAAACGAGCGAAAGAATAAATAGAAATGGAATGTAGATTTGGTGGCGTAACGTAAGGGAGGCATGATTTCATTGAGGGTCGCCGCATCTCAATCACAGCCCACTGCAGGGTGACAATCACTATGGGTATCAGTCGCTCGTTATTGCTCTCATGGTGAGCCTTCTCGTGGCCCTGTTATTTTTAAAGTCGGTTTTTAATGAAGAATGCCTGTAGCGGTCACACGACTCGACCTCCATTCTCATCCAGGCCCTCCGATCACATCTCTAGTTAGTTATCCACTTGACTCGCCCTTTATTATCTTTGCCGCAACCTCCATGCACTTCTCTTTAACTTCCTGTCATTTCGTCTCCGTCTCATCATTCAATCTAGATAATCTCCCGCAACCGTACCTAATAATGGCACTACCATTCAAAATACTAACGCTAAGTACCACAAAATCGTATAAGCTAAGTCTACAAATAACATTCAAGCATCATTCTTAGAATCTACATTTTAAATCACAATTATTATCAAAAGGCAGTTTTCTCACAATTCTGGTCACTGGCATAAATTATCATCGCTAATTATTAAAAGTGATAAAAATGTTAATTGTTTCACATATTACAAGTGTAGATATTAACGCTATATTGCTTTCTTTGCACTCAAGTTAATAGATACAAGTAGCAAGGTTGTCATTTCAGAGCATGTTCACACTCACAAGTAGATTGAAATGTTATTATAGTTCAACTACTTAATAAATCTTAACCTACGCACTCTTCTTTGCGGCTATATGCAAATGTTGACAAGGTGTGTACAAATAATGCCAATGAACGTACCTACACTCTAAGTTACAGCTCTCTGCGTGAATTCTTTCCTTTTCATCAAAAGGCCAACGGACTGACAAACCCGCCGTGCCAGACTTCCATGTTGACTATACATTACATTTCAATGTTATTTTGTTACGTAGTGTCTACAAAATAAGTATTTCCATGAATTCTAAATGCTCTACCACTATTGTGCAAAATCATTGAAATCCTTACCTACACTACTAGCAGTTCCACTGGGACAATAGCGAGGATTTAGCTCTCGACATTGAAAACATGAGATTACATACTTTGCACTTATACTACAAGCGGTACAACGACAATAAAGTGGCACACGTCTTTTGGTTGCTTTTCAAATGTGTTTTGTCATGAGAAAATTTTCATTGTGACAGAATAATGTAAAACATTATCTGTCTCCACTACAGTAAAACATAAAAGGAAGTTGTTGATACTATTTAATACCTAAATAATACATGACATCATACTGTGATACTTGTTTAGAGCCTAAATCACACGTATGTATGTATTAAAGCACAAGATTCAGTTTATCTAATATGCATATGCGTATAAAATATACTGCACGTGAAGTTCTTTAATATTTCCTATTCAGTAAGGGCAAAGCAAACACTAGGATGATTCGGATGTTGTTCATGACCACGGCAAGGTCCAAATGTTTATAAATTAAAGCATGCCAGTCAAAAACAGTAAAGATCGGTACAACATTTGCGACAATTATTTGAGCCATAGCAAAGTCGCTATATAGAAACGTGGACACAAAAGCATTGAGTATGTAGGAATAAAGCAGAACATCATAGATAGTTTGTTAACACCTTTTTAGAGTTAATCGTGCGTACAAAATCGGCAATGAAAGAATGGAGTGAATTGAAGGGTAGATGCTACAAAAAAGGTAAATTGCCTAACTCAGGACCAGAAATGTTATGTTGTGGTAGAATTTATGCGATACAAAAGTACATAGCTTTGAAAATCCATTTTTCCAAAATGATATACTTTTCCTGTAATATAATCCGCGATAAGGTGAAAGATGAAAAATGTATACAGCATAAAAACTCTTTTAAAAGGGGACAAAATAAAGCACAAATAATGTAGAATAGGTAAAGCACAAGGAGAAGCCTGCAGTACCCGTGGATTCAAATCCTTGTCGTTGTGATGCAGATTGTCAGTCTAGAAAAACAAGTAGATTACACCTCCCTACGAACAAGGACCTAAGCCAGTTGGATGAGTTTTTGTTTGATTTTGTTTAGCGTGAAGGCAAGCCACCTAGCCTAACCTGCGTTGTCTTGTCGCTCACTTTTCTTTAAATTGAAATGTCACCCACACTCTGATTGTGAGTGCGACTAATATCACTGAACCCTTTGAGCTATTCTCTTGCGTGTTTCACATCTCAGTTCACTCAATTATTGACCCACCACAGAACAGAGACACACAACTCAATACAAATACAACAGAGACTAGAAAACCCTCTACCACTATACAAAGTTCTGAAATGTGTATCATTACATACGTACCTATACTATTACATAAGCTATTGGCTTGTCATGACATGACTTCTTTACTACTGCGCTTACAATAGATTACACTACTGAATTGAAAGCACTGTTCCATATTCCCATCTCATATTACACGTAACTTTTACTTGTTAGCCGTGTGTTGAAACTTGCAGCTTATTTTCTCGACTTCCACCATCAAATGCGTTCTGTTCATACCTATACACACACAAAATATACTATACCCCAACTAATACCTATCTTTTCTTCTGTTCTTGACTCTTAATCGCTCATGGGAACTCAAAAGTATCTCGTTTCACTTTCATCTAAGACTTTATTTTCTCTCTCCCACTTTTACTTCAAATAACAATGTAAATACCTGCGATTAAGAATCCCTTTACCCGCTATTTATCTACATGCATCCATTTCTTTAGTTACATGTAAATATGTAAATAAATTATTTACTCATCCACATTCACTCGAAAATTCATATCAACATTATGTGAAATCAAAATTTTGTGACAATCGGCTAGAAAGAGTTTTTTAACCAACTAAATCGCTGTCATTGTCGATATAAATAAACGGCATAGCAAAATAAAACGGCGAGGGAAACGTACAAAGAAAGTTATCGTCACAGTTTACCCCATTATTGAACATCCTATGTCATATTGTACGTAATCTCCACTTTTTCCTGTGTCTTCAATGTTTAGCAGAACCTAAACCCAAACTCACAATAATGAATTACCTGTCGTTGTTGTAAGATATACTTTCGTTCTACTATTGAATACCTAAAACATGGAGGATGCGGATTGAAATCAAAGTAATAAAAAGTGAAAACACATTGCTAGAAGCTGTAGGTAATTTACAAATTCATACTACCTGCTAAAGTGCTATAAGTTCTATACTTTATGCAGATGATGTTGTTTTTTGCAACATTTATAGCACATCTGCATTCAAAGGATAATAAAATAGGCAGAATTGCTTTAGTGCCAACTCCGATGTTAAACTATACACGAGGAGGAGACTGAAGCTGAACAAAAGTTTCGCAACTGAATGAAGGCAACCATTACAACAATGGTAGATATAATTACTTCGTATCAATCAGAAGAGATGAGTTGAAGGTGGTTTGGTTGTGAATAATTTACCACCACGATGATTACCATGATTTTACTATATACCTGTCTCATAACAAGAAAGGATTGAAAGAAGAATCCCTACTATAACAATTTATAAAGAGGAGTATTGTTAGAAAAGGATATTACCTGCCAGGCGTTTGACTCAAGAGCCAAAAAGGACATATCGTGTGGCCAGCAACGTGGAGTTGCCGATGCATACGGCAAAACTCCGCCACCTTGATGGTTGCAGCCCGCCGTTTTTCTGCAGGATGCGGTCGTTCCCGGTTTCCTATCGATACTACTGTTGAACCAATCCAGCTTAATTTTGAAAACTGACAACTGGAAACCAGTAATCAGTTGCTGTCACTTTAACAGTTCCCGCCAATTAAGTTCAACATGGGCGATTTTATTGAGACAACTGAAAAACCTCATCCACTACAAACTTCCTCATGAAAATAAGTTTTCTTCTTTTCTTTTCCGCTCCTCGGCTGAGGTGAGTTGAGACACTGTGAACAAAGGAAAATCCAGTGAGAAAAGACGGTGTCAGATGGTTAAAAACGAAGATTGTTCTTTGTTGATCTGAAATGATATTTAATGTCGCACAATAGAATGAGCCATGATTTTCAGAGAAGGCACTTCACTTTGTCATGTGTAAATTAGTTGAGAGAGTGTAAGATAATAATGTTAACTAATCGGTGGTGCATGAAGTCAAATCAGGTGCAATTAAGTTATTCAAATTGAAAACGTGATAAGAAAACGAAGCACTGTCAATTAGATCAATTTAGGCTAATCCAACATGTAGACAAGGAGTTGACTAATCGTGCAAGAGAATTAAAGTGTCGCTGACTTTTGTTTTTGCACGGGGTTCATTGTTTGGTGGTTCCCCATTTGCATTAGGCTTAGTCTCGAGTTAGCTTTTGTCTCGTTCTAATGTGGTGTGCGTTACAAATGTTCTTTGCATGGAGATGTTCAGGAAGGTGATAGATAGGTACTCTAATTTCCCCGTCCGTCCGTGTGTTATCTTATGTTCTCATTTTCAGAAGTTCTTAACTAAACTACTACGGACTACTATTTAGCGCGGTGTGTGTGTGTACACTGCACTGAGTCCTGTACTTTGTTCGACAGACGTTTTGAGCCAGAAAAAGTCTGTGAGCAAAAAACGCTAATGGGTACTTTACTTGTTTTAGATTAGCACGGTATATTATGCGAGGTTGTTGTTGTGGAAAAGAAAGGTAGGCAGTTTGGTGTGTGAGGAGTTGAATTGTAGCCGTCTCAGTCTCTGTTCAGAATTATGACAAGAAAGTCTCGAGTTGTGTACATTAGTATAAATAGCTATAGGCGAATTTCTGCGAGGGCTTTATCACTTCCAGGCTCATAGCACATATTGAAAAAGTCGGAGGAGAGTGCAACCGGGCCATTTCCTATTTTCACCCGCAACCCCCCGCAGCCTCAAAACCCCCAAGAACAAGAAGATCATGCCCATGCCAAACCATTCGAGTTCAGTCAGTTCTATTCTGTTTGGATTACTCTACCTACTACTACTTACTCACTACACCACGTAGTACTTACTATCCGTATATAATAATAGTTCTAGATTTGAGATCTGCTGCCCGCTTTCCGTTCCCACTACGCACCGCACTACTACCAGGACCACTCTCTACTTACTACTTCTACTACACTCTACTACTTATTATACTCAACTGTTGTGGAGCACAGCTTAGAGGTAGGTACTTCTACTCTCCTTCCACAAGGAAACTTTCCCCGGCAAAACTTTCACCCGAAAGCCAGCCTTTCACCCAAAAGTAATATGCCCGCAGACTCCGCTCAACACTAACATGGATTTCCTACTAAAATGGCTCACCAAACAATGATCCATTCTTACTCTACTCCTCACTTCTATCTTCCTCTTGCTTATAACATTGTATCTCTATTGTTCCCCATGTAAGTTTACGACTCAACGCAACTCTCTCTCTCTCTAGATTCCTCTACTCCTTCCTTCAGTGTTCTATGTTCTATTATCATTTGCATACTACAATTCTTCTCTTCATACTTCTGACTCCATACCTACCGAATGCAATAAAGAACTAACTTAACTTGTAGATTATCTCTCAACTCTAATACTTACCTTCCTACCACCTTACTAGTTAACACAACTACAATGCAAGACTCCTACCAAACCCTGCAACACTAACGCAATGATAAAACAAGATTTAGGTACCACGTTGCCTATGTACTTTACCATACAACATCCTAGACTCAGATCATGCAATGAATCCACACGTACAGTATAGTACCTTAATAAAGTACCTTTGTATCTACCTAAATTTATGTAAATCCCTTCTATGCCTTTGGTAGTCTTTGCTTTCAGTATTGAGTAGCTTACTCCTGTTATCTACTCTTTCTCATATCAATATTCTCTGCAAGAAACTCATAATATATTATGCAATACAGAAAGTCATAGACACAAATAAGACTAGTACTACTTATTAGTGTAGTAGCCACACCAAGAAGTTGTGCTTTTAGGTGCCGCTCGCACTACACTGGGATTGGTTTACACAGATGTACGTGTTATACTTACTACTACTCTGCAGAATTAGTAAATGCACAAGATAAGCTTTAGAACAATGAAATGGGCATTGGGTGTTCTAAGAAGACAAGACGTGTGTATGAGTGGATCAGACAGACATCAAGTTGCAACACACCAGTTATCGATCTTCTACTCTATTCTCCTATGCCTAAGAAATCAAATGTAAATCAACAATTTACCCTTTCCAAATGGACTTAAACCCCTTAAGTGTGAAAAGGGTTGAGTGGAGTTAGTTTGCCATTATGATAGTATTGCACGTTGAGAGTTTAGATTTACATACATTTAATACACTGATATGCATCTCTCTCGTCGCACTCGTCTAGACAAAACGGACTCCATTATGAAATCATTCGATTTAACTTGGCATTAGAGTCGGTTTGTCTTTTATATCTTTGACTTATACTCCTGTGTCATATTGACTGACAAACTATAGGCTAATTCTTTATCAGCTGGGCTCTGTATTCCCGTCAGTCACTAGTATGTTTAGCTGAACGTGTCATAAAGTGACAAAAGGAGCGGATAGATAGCTGTAAATCGTGTTAGGCACGTTCCATTTGTGAATCGATCTATCTAGGAGATAACCACAGAAATGAGAGTTTTTGCTTCATTTATGATAAAATCAGCGGATATGCATTATATTATTATTATATAGACTCATCTACAAAATCACCCTCTGATCTGACTCTTAAACTTTGTCTCCCGGCTTCACCCTTTCTGACTCCATCAGCATTTTCAATCGTCCTCCCCAGAATTTTAGTGGGAGGGAATTAGACACATTAACATTAGCACAAAACTTAATAGAAATTTAACCATCCTTCGTGTTTACTGTGATACATTATTCTCCATTACTTTTAGGCTCTGTTTAATAGGTACTTTGGACTAGATACAAAAAACATAGGATTAACCAATGCTCAAACAAGTAAATGATACTACGAAGCTATTTAATTGTAGCATTGTGGGTAATTATTATTTTCAATACCCTGATAGTATATAATGCTTGATAATAACGTATTTGTAGGCACATTTAATTTGTTGGTTGAGATGCCATGTAACCTGAGGTCATCATTTACTTTTGAAAGGTCCAAATGTATGTGTAGCTACCTACCTAACACAATAGAGCAATAGGAATTATTTATTTTGTTGTTTACTATATAAGTGAACGTAAACCACAAAAAGAAGGAATATCCGTAACAATGCAGACAAAGTTAAGGTAATGTTGCTGATAGTAAAATGGGAAAAAGAATGAATTGTATACTAATAAAGAGTACTGGTACACATTAGAGGGAGACTGCCACCCACCCAACTTAACTTCGCTTGCGGGATAATTCACCGCTCCATTTCATGACATTCTAATTAATTTTACTGACAGTGAACCCTATTCTGGTTAACCATTTCATTTCATGTGAGATGATTCGAGAATTTTTATAGAAATCCATGTCGGCATCTGAGTTGAATTAATAGTCGATCAAACGGAAATGAGGGAGGAACATTGTGAGCCAAGTAATGGCAGAAAATGATTATTCAGGTTGAGAAAAGTGGCCAGGTTTGCTGTGCCTTGCCTATTTTCTTGGCACTGCATCCGCATTGGCACTGGCTCACTCCAGCTTACGATTTGGACTTTAGCCGTTCTTCTCCGACTTCTCTATAGAGTAGTGCAGCTTCGTTTTTGGTCTTCGTGTATTCGGCATGATTTTCTAGACTCGTGTCATGTCTATAGAAATGTCATATTTGTACAACCATGCGCTCAAGACTACATCCCTCGGGCTCCAATCAATTTCAGTCGACGCGCATCCTACGAGATTTCTCTCTTCGTTTAGGTCTCTCTCTCTCTATCTGTCTGTTCTGTCCATCCGACGACTCTTTAAATTAAATGGGAAATCCGCAGCATTTTATTTCATTTCATTCAATAGCCACACCACACACAGTCAAAAGAATACCTCCCTACTTCACTCAACTCTACTTAAGACAAAAACGAGCAACTTCTTGGTGGTGCGTGCGTGAGTGCGTATAAATAATATTCATTTTTTACAACAAATATCATTCCTCTATACATTTATGAATATCCTCAATTCATTCTGGATTTATGTAATGCTACATATATTTTCGAAACAAGGAAATATCGTGCGTTTACCCCACATACTACAATCATACCCATTTTTTATTTGTTAAGTAGGTAACAATACATTCCCATCATTTTTCGTTGTTCATTTGTTTTACAAGGGATGACGTTCACGGAATCTAAGAGGTATTCCTTAATAGTATCTGGGCTCTTACGAATTTCAAGACTACTTTATGTAACTATTGGACAAAGCATTTTTTTCTACCTAGTGAGAGAATGAAAAAAAGTCTATAGTGTCACGTGTCACATTCGTCCTTAATTTTATTACCAGATTTTCTTAACTTTGAACTCTAGGCTAAACTAGAATTCCGTCCTGATAAGTAAAACAAATATATTCTTTTTTAACACATATAGTATTACCTACCTGTATATACTGCGTAATGCATTGGAGCATGGTATTTGTGTTGACTATGCATCTACATATTAAGATTATATAGAGAGATTTGGAGGAAATACCAATTTTCCCTATAGATGTATTCTTAACTGAAGCATTAATAAATCAATTGGAGTACATAGATGTTTAGGTGCTCATGACGTCTGACATGAACCTTCCCACAAAAAATCTCTACCTTGTCAAAACATCAGAGAAATGAGATGTGGTCGGGGAAGTAAAGGAAAGTCAAAACAAACCAATGCACATACAATTCAATGGAATAGGAAAAACTACGCACTTGGTTTGTTTTCATTTCCGCGATCTTCAAGTTATGTGCTTTGCCCTGCCTTTTACACGAAACTATATCCTCTCTTCTGATTTTCTGGATATTGACTACGGAAAGAGACTTTTGGCTCACACAGCAAAAGGGTTTGTACTTTGTACATGTGGGAAATATCTTTAATGCAGCTTTAATACAGAATTTAGCTAATGTGAACAGTTAACCATGAAATACATTTTTATAACAACGTTATATCGTAGAAATGCATCACTTATAGTTGAATTTCATATAGTGTCTATAGTTTACATTATTTATGTACATTTTAGCTATACACATATATTTTGGGAGAATATATAAGACATCGTGTGTTGATGTAGTATTGAATAGTGACCCCCAAATAGACTTGCCATTCCGATAAGACAGTCGTTTTTGAAGTGAACGGAGCTGTCTTTGTTTCACTCACTGCCTGGCTTGTATAAATTGAGTGCTCCTCACGTTACATTCAACTGATTTCACCGCAGATCCTTCGCCCTTCTTTCTTGTCGGTTCTTCAACCCTTTAATCTTAGCAAAACATGAAAAAATCCGTTTATTTTCTTTGAAACTTACTGAAATACAATGTGAGGGTAACACTGTTTACTACTCCAGAAGACAAATCTTGCAATGACCGATCATCCATAAAGTGGTTTCCCAAAGAAATCCAACGAACACAATTTCATGATATTATGGTGCCAATGCTGCTCATGGAATTGAGGATTTCTTGATCTTTGTGTTCTTTTTACTCATTTCTGTATCTGCAATTCTATGACTTCATTCTCTACAATTCAATCTTAAAAATGTCGTGCTGTTGTCCTAATTGACAACAAAGGTATTTACACTGGCCATAATCTGGATACAATGACAGTACAAACATTAAACGACACTTCTAAAAAACCATTTTATGTGACATTTTTGATCTGGAAATCCTAGGCCTAGAATACTGATTTTTCTCTAAGACACATTTATAGATAGACATAGATAAATGTATATTTCTAAAAAATCTGTCACCGTTAATATGCTATCCGAGATATCGAACTGCAAAAATCTATTTTTGGAAATGAAGACATAAACAATATTATATTTCTAATTATTTTTAGTCGCGACTTCAGAATGTAATACTACTGTGTGTATTTTTCACTTTGATTCAAACATAATCTTGTTTTTAGTGTTTTAATTTTATTAATTTCATGCTTTGAAGTTGTGTTCATTGTCGAAGGGCTTGTTGCTACTATTTAAATATAAGTTGTATGCTAAATGCTTTAGAACAAATGAGAATGCGACAGATAAAAAGAAATTGTAAAATGTTTGTAAAGCTTTTAATACAGAGACTTCAACATTCACAAAGCAATTTAAAATAGTTCTGTAGTAGTAAAAGGATCAAGCAAAGCGTTGGATAAGTTTAAATTCTAATCGTGTTTCTTTATTTCCTTTGAAGTGCTTGTTGTCATAAACGTTGGGTTTATCTTAAATGCAATATTTATGCAACAAATGAACAGACCTAATCGTTTTCACATTGCTTAGAAGTTACAAAGGGGAAATTTAAAATGCAAATGACGTCATGTAGAGAGCAGACATGTCATTTAATACGCCTCTACGACAACACACACAGACAGATCCGTTTTTGTAAACTTTAAAATCTTGTTATGGTCTCATTTGAGAGATCTTTTGAGTGTGAGGCACCGACTAGTCATCATTAGCAATAGCATTCAACTTTGTGTAATGGGAGTATTTATAAAACCTAATACCTAAATACCTACTTGTATAATTTGTTTTGTACTCAACTCAAAAAGCTTTACAAAGTCACTACTACATTGCCTTACACAGTATATTTTACTCTCGATTCGATAGCAGCTTGTACCTACATTATTTATTTAATTGAAATAAATAACTGCTATTATGATTATAATTAATTGCTGTCCCACCAATTCGAATACTATTGTAATGCGCATTTTCATCTTGAAGCTTTATATTTTGCAACAGTCATAGTCATAAAATATACTTAGTAATGTATACAGTAGTGATACAAGGATCATAGAGTACTATAGTACGGCCTATACGTGCGGCATTGCAAAAATACTATACTACACTTATTACATTACAAATAGTACAAATGACAATCCTAAAACATCCATGTAGCTACGTCAAGAAAAATATGGCATGGCTATTATTTTCGAAATGCATAAAAATATTGAGTTATGCTTAGGACACAAGTCGATAGAAAGTTATAATAGTGTAAGTAGGCGATAACAACCCTTTCTGGCTATTATTATTGTGTAATTGTAAAGTTTGTACATGTAATTTGTATCCATGCTCGTACTTCACTAGCTATTGTGGTATATGGCATGCGTACTTATTGTGTATATATTTCATGTTAAGTATATTATTAACGGGTAAGGTGCTTGAAGTGTTTACAATACAATGAAATGGCTATTACATGAATGTAAGTATTCTAGAATAGAAACATTCGTTAGCTACTTACATTGCATAATGCATAAGTACTTACATGTACGTAGAACAAATTATTTAGCAGTATATGAGTGCGTATTTAGTATATAGGAGAGATATTCTCCTATCATTTACACTGTCTTGTGCTTCTCTGCTGTTCTCTTGATTGATCAGCAACAATGGTTAGGATGATTACAAGTGAATCTGAAAAGATACGATCGATGAACTCCTGTCATCATCCAACAGTGATTTATCAACCTAATGAAAGGGTTCTTCACAATCTAGCATAACATAGGCTATTGAGTCTTTGAATGAGAAGTGAGTGAAATGAAGGTAACCATTTCATTCAGTTACTTGTGAATTAAATGTACAAGCCCGACTCTTAAAATCCTAATGCTACTTTCCGTATAAATCTCAATTCACACAATGTTAAAATAGATGAATAATATGCAATATGCGTTTTCTATTAAAACGCAATATAGGTTTAGCTATAGTGACTATATTGGTAAAGCCAGGTTTATTGCATTATGTAGTATTTACAATGGTCCTATAGAAAAGTAAACAGTATAAAGAGTTGGGAGTGTGGTAGTGTTCACAGAAGAGAACTGGCACTCGAGACTCAACTTTGCTCTGCATATTGTAATCTGCCTTCTGCCCCCACTCCTCACTCTGTAAACTGTCAAATGTGAGTGAGAAGCAAAGTATAGAGTAGAGAATGATAGTAGGAAGCAGGACAGGGACAGCAGAATAATAGGACGGAGCTAAATGAGAGAGCATTTGCCTTCTATATGATTGAAAGGTATTGGTATATGTACATTACTCTTTAGAACCTAATAACTATTATGATGGAGACGAGTCGGAATGAAACCAGAAAACAACAAAAGATAGGTACAGACATCAATCCTGCACGTCAATTCACTTAAACAGACTATAGATTACCAGTTGCGCTACGTTATTTTCTTTTGACAATAATAAGTGGACTTATTTGCAACAAAGGGCACGTGTGGTATAGAGTTTAAAGTATAACAAGTTAGTCGTACTATACTAGAGTGAAGTTTGACAGAGCAAATCATTTTAATGGTAAACAAAAACAATGTAAATTGCCTTTGGTGAATCAAGCTACTTTAAATTTGGGTTAGGCAGAGAGATTTTTATTTTAGCCTTTAACTCGACAAGATGGTAATTGTAAGCAAGGGATTGCAGTTTCATCTAGTTTATGAGAACGGACATTTAGCGTAATTATGATTATGGTAGAGCACTTATGAAGAGTTAGTAACATTAAGACGAGAGATGGATGGAACGTTGTCTTGTCGGTAAAGATTTATTGCATTCAAGATATGATGATGACGAAGAAGGTGCACTTTTTGATTTTGTTCATCGCTTACTGATACTGGAATTATGAGGAGCTAATAAAGTATACAGGTTGGTAATGTGATGGAGGGGTGTTCAGATAAAATGATGGAATTTTAGTAAAAAAGCGAATCGGGCGGTGTTTGGAATTTTTATTCAACCTTCCTTCTGAGTTGGTAATGATCTCTGATAGTGAGTGAAAAGAGGACTTAGATATGATGAGTTACAACATTAATTTTATAGGAGGATAGATAGGGATGGTACATTACATTATACTCTGATATGCATATGATATGTAATGGTGAGTAGATATTGTAAATTGTATTAAAATGCTATAGTCCGGCTGCTCTTCTAAGATGAAAACGAGAGGAAAGAACGAAGGAAGGAAGGTGAGTCCGCCCTACTGAATGGAATGAATATGATGGCGATGGCAGGTACATGAATTTAGACACACTCACATCACATCATCATATCACATTATTAGGATGGGAGTGTAGTGAGGTGAGCAGTGCAGTGCAGTCTGCAGGTGTGGAGATTTCATGACTATGGAAAATATCAAAATTATAAGGTTCAAGCAACCTGCTCCGCATTCCTCCATTACAAATAAAAAACTCTCGTAAATGAGTAACTTCTTATGCAGCTATTTTCTAGTTACTCAGCCACACATAATACTATGCATTACTCTTCCATAGACAATATGATCAGATCTCCCCTATCTATACATAAGTATACACCAACTGCTCTTCTATACAACTTGCTATACACGATAAATACATCCCTCTGCATAATCCATCGTAACAATTTAACATAACATAACATAAACTGACCCAAAATAATAATTATGATTAGACATTTCACTACATATTAACGTTTCTCCCTTATCTTATTATTTCGATTGTCTGCTCTGTACTATGATCTCTTTTATTTGATGCTCCATTTCATCGAATCCGAATGATAGGCTTCTCAAAACTGTGCCCGACCCAATGCACATTTCAAATGCCACTTATGTAATACCTCTGTAATTTAAATTAAGGAGATTAATCGATTTCCATTTGCGACCTGCATCTGCACCTGAAAATCAAAGAAACTGAATCAAGTCAGTCAAGGAATGGAATTGGGATGAGATGCCGACTGTTAGACTATACTACAATCTTTTATCTATTATGTTATAGTTATTACTACTATACATAATATAATTTTAAGTAAGCATCTCCTTTTGTTCTTTTGCACTAGAACACTTATTTTTACCTTTCTTCGGATTAGTACTTCTTCGACATGATTTTTGAAGGGGAATTGATGATATGTTAACTTGAATGCACACTAAGGGGACCAAAAGGATAGAAATGGAAAGAAGCGTGAAAAATCGAGTGGAAATTAAAAATAAAGAGACGTCCCTTATTATTGAGAGTCAGAGGTAGCCAAAAAGGCATAAGTGAGCCGCGTGTAGGCAAGACTATGGTGATGTGATAGATTTAGAAGGGAACAAGATAGTTTTTCATGATGACCAGTGTTGGAGTTTGAAAAGGTCATGGGTGTCGCGTGCAAGACCGTATGCCTGCCTGCCTCACTGAGAGAACCCACCTGCGGCTCTATTACAATCTCTCAATGCAAAAAACTGCTGGAGGACCACTCCCAAAAAACCAGATCATCATCAAACCGGAAAATCTCTCCTCAAAATCTTGTTCTTCTCTGCGTACTTACTTAACTTTACTCTCTCGATCTAATCCTAACCATTTATATTCCGTCCAATATTCCACAATGAGCTCAGGTAGGTCCTGCCCGGCCTCCTCTTCTGTCGACTCTCTTCATCCTACCTGCATTATTGCTCCCTGCCTCATCTTTTATTTCCATATTCATTCTATTATATACTACAGAGATACTCTATGTAATTACAAATAAACATCTACAATACACATGTATGCATTCATGTACATTAAAATACAGGTACAACACAAAAACTACGCTTCTGCTTTACATATTTCAGGTAATTCCCTCTCTACTCTTGCACCTTCGTGTTTTCCTTTCGGTTAATAGAAATTACTTAAACCAAGACTGAACTTACTGGATTTTGATTTGCATACAAACTTGTACCATTTGTTGTAGGACAGGTAAACCCTATTTTATTTGTTTTATATCAACTCACGACTCACACTCACAATTACTACAAACACTACAAAGCATTAAGTATTATATAGCCACAGATATATTTAGCATATTAGAAATGCACAGATTATTAATGGCTATAGTAGTGCAATGACACTATCCGTTAACACTATTTATAAGTCATACCAATATAAACAACTTATTTTCATGCACTAAACTTACAATAAACTCAAAAATTGTTAAAAACCATCTCCCCACACCCATAAATAATCTGCTTAATGTTGATGTAATCTAGGAACCTAACTATGGTTATATCGGTAATTGTTTTCTACAACTAAAATACATAAATTGTCGCTTAAAAACGAAAGTTTGGTCCTTGTGTGATGAGAATGATGAATGTAAAAACTGACTCGGATGAATGAATGTTGGTGTAACGAATGCAACAGTTCTATGATTTAACTTTTATGTTTTTGCAGTTTAACAGGCAATCATAGGGAGGCAGTAGGGAAGTGGACCCTGTATTAATTGAAGTTGTGAGTTTTTATTGGTTTCATGCATTTTTATGGACCTCTGTGGTGTATGATACTTTTTGTGTTTGGATTATTGTAAAAACTGCATAGAGTATTATGTGAGTATTATGTTTGAAGTGGTTGGTTACACTAGTAAATTAAATGCAGCAGTAAGTTGTAAAATTTCCATAAGTGATGGGCCGTATCCCATTTGTATTTGAGTAGCAGAATGGAGTGGAATTGGTGTAATAGGGCTCTGTGTTGTCGTAACACATGTCACATTGTGAAATTGTAATGATATGAACGCCCAATCATCAAAGTTTCTGGTTTCACATTTCTCATTGCGTGGAGTGCGGTGCGGAAAGAGAGAGCCTAGTGAGCTGACTGACGATGAGCCGGTTGATAGTTGGCGTTGAGAAGTTGAGACGAGAAGAGTGAAGTTGTACAGATGAGCTTTTACATTAGCCATCCAACTACTAAAAGCAATGAAGGTATGTATGACCACTTCAGTTCAGTTAGACAAGTCAGTTAGATTGACATCCCAAAAATTCATTTCTATTCTCTTTACTCGAGTCAAGTTGAGTGAGTACTTTTCTTTCTTTTGCTTACCCATCTATCTAGATGCCAACACCATAGAACTGAATATAATTGACTGAGTTAATGTAACTACATCATATATTTCCACCTCCTTCAGATCACCTTAATTTCCAATTTAATTACCAATCAACGACGGAAAATGCGACTCATTCCATTAACCATTCCTATATTAATGAATTTACTATTGCTTCATCAGTCCCTCTACTCTCTCAATGGTAAACAAGAATCATGGTATTTATCTTTATATTCTTGACAATAAGCATGTTAATTTAGATTTGTTTTAGTATTCACCCGGATACGAGTTCATGAGAATACTTGCTCTAGAGCAAATTAAAGCTTTTTTCTTTAAAGGTTCTTTTATAATTTAAACAAGCGCTAATTGTGGCAACTAATTTGTTTGAAGATAGATATACGTAGAAATTATTGCACAATAATCCGATCTAACACAATCCAATCATATTGCAAGGTAAGATTACGCTTATTTTCTATAGCAAGCAAATAGTAAAAGGAAATTACTGAAGTATAGCAGATACAATAGAGGTACATATGGTATTATACTTAGTTTTCTTAAAACCTATGCATATCCTGGTACACTGTTTATTCAATTTAGAAAACATTATGTGATAATGTACCTAACCTACATAACTAATTAGGAGTCGGAGGTAGGTACCTGTTTTAAAACCATGTGGAGAAATTCCGTGTATAAAAGTGCTTTACATACTTCGGGTTTGTAGCAAAGACTTTTTAGATGAGGCATGATTGTATGATTAGGTAAGCTAAGAAAGGTAGTAGATCATACTAGAAAACACACTGAAATCTAAACAGCATTTGTTGCGCATATATTTGTAAAGCATAGGTGTATACTTAGGTAGTATGGACAACGTAGTAGTAAGCGGGTGCTAGTAAATATTATAAGGAATTCTTGAAATGTTGGGTCGGTACTTATTAGTAGGTACATTTCATGGTATCCAAGACAGATTATTATAGCATGGCCAATTCATTCATCCTCATTCCACTGCTAAAACATTTCCAATCATTGAAACACTCAACTTGTCAAGGAGCTGTTTGGTGATTAATGGTGCCGTGTGGGTCTTTAACTGTAGCGATACTCACAGATTGAAGTTCTCATAGAATCTACACTTTGTATGAAATATTTGTATTCAACTTGTCTTATTAAGTAGCATTTCGAGTCTTTAGAATCACCTGCTGTAGTACAAATTGTATGACAGTATAAAGATTTTTTATGGATTTTAAGAAATTGCAATGTTCGTGTTTCATAAGTACAGAAGTAATCAAAAGCTGTAATGTAAAACTGTATTGTTTTTTGTTGGTAATTAATTACTTGCAATGTTAAGTAAATAAGGTTTGCTTCTCGCATGCTTATACAATCGACGTATTTAATAGTCCAACTTAGTTCAATTTAGTCTCATCCTCATCACAACCGACACTATTTGTATTGAATTGTGGCAGTTTGATCTTATAGAATAATATTCGAGTAAAATTTTATTTGCAATACATCTTTAATGAACTTTATATAGGTATGAACTTTATATAGGTGTTATTGGGGTACAAGAAAAACCACCATTTTACTGGTACGTCTTTCCAGGGGTATTGGTACAAGCCTTGCTAATGCACGAAAAATGTTTATTTGTGACTGAGACAGCGGGTAATCATCATAAACGACACTTAGTGGCATAATAAGTGACTTCCGACCATATGATCATAAACGACAATTTTCTTATTTTTCATATAAAATCCTTAAAACGTTACATAAATAGTTCAAATCATAAAATTTCCATTGCTAGAGATGCTTATTAATTTTTCAAGCACAATGGATTACAACGAAAATGACTTTCAGATTAATATACATGTCAAAAGCGTAGTACATCATATGTGCAAGTAGACCTTTAACTACAATTTATGTCTATAATTTAGTCAAACAACTACCTATATCAATGTGAGTCATATCAAAAATATCTAGACTAAATGCCTACGTACTGCAATATTTAAAGTCTTAACTTCTCACACAGTACCTAAGAAATAAAGAAAACACATAAAAATCAAAATTGTCGCTTGTGACAAAATGGCTTTTGTCACTTATGATAAAATGGCTCCAAGTCATTTTAAAAAATGTCGCTTATGATTATATGGCCCTTACTTTTCGAACCCTAAAAGAAATACTTTCCATGTAGCTACATTAACAAGTCCTATACCCTTCGAAAGCCTGTTTCAAGGACTATAAGCTAACATCATAATATTTGACATTTTTAACCCACAACTAAAATGACACAATTTCTTGTGACCCATGTCTCACGTTGACAAATTTTGAAATTATAACCTACAAAATTGGAATTTAGTCTAATACTATTCTATAAAGCTTCTGTTTATATCGTTAATCTATATGCTATGATGCGTAGCCTTAGACAAAAATCTGTACTGTGGTGACTAAGCCTCCGTTCGTCTTCTGACTATCGATGACTCTAAGGTGTATCCAATAGACATGATTAGTTGACATTTCGAAATTGAGTTACACATGGTCTACTAGTATGTAATAATATTTGTTGTTACGTACCATCATAATATTATATAAATCACTAATCAGAATATTTATGTTTACAAGTTATTTCTTGTTAGGATTTCAAAATATAAAGATAGATATCTATTGATATTGTAGTATTCGGTATTTATAAAACTAAACATTTACAGTGAAGATTTGGTTGGAATTCATTAAATGCATATAAAAGTAAAATCAGACTACATAAGATGCCTGTACTTCTATACCGACAGTGAAATGAGAGGTAAAAGTGGAAGGGATAAAGCGAACAAAAGTATTTCTCGCATCTAGAAGTCTGTAATCGTAATATGGTACTCGTAATTTCTCTAAGAACCACATTATAGCAATAACTATCTTTAATTTGGAACAGAATCACCCAATAATTAGGCTGTGAATAAAAAACGTAAGATTACTGTTCTATACTAATCTAATGTGGGTTTGGCTCAACTTGTAGTTTAAGATAATGCATGATTAGCCGGAATGGTCAAGATTACCTCAAAATCTTTTCCTTACATATTATTTCGTAGTTTTTGTCTGAAATTACGGAACACTATTCACCATGCTCATAATATTAGTACTTAGTTCATGAGTGAGTGCGTGTGTGTTATAAGAACAAACGAATAATACACAGGACAGTAATAAAGCCAGACTATATCTGTAAGTATTCTAAAGGTTGGTAGACAAGACTATTTAATTTGTGAAGATTCCCCCTTTCTCAACTAAAAGAGATCATTAGGAAAAGGAGGGTAAGCAAAGGCAAGTTGTGTCAGTTGCGAGTGTGGGTCTTTAATGAGAGTATCCCTCGACTCAACACTTGCAAGGAAAACAAGAGAAAGCGAAACATACGCAAGCACACAGACATACATCTCTAATACCTGCAAGTATAACACCAAAGTCATAGTATAGTATAACACCCTGCTATAAGCACTTACAGATGTAACCTTATTTTACAAGTTATGCAATGCTATGAATTCAGAAGATGCTTCAATATTATGAATTTATCAGGAATCGTATTTATTTTCCTCAACATAAACATATTATGCAATATTTGAAACGACAAATATGAATATGTAATATTTATTATGAAAACCTCCAAGATTGCTCATTGCCCTATGCGCAGTTGTGGACTAATGAGAAACAATCGTGCATGAATTATTGATATAGTAAAAATTCAAGGAATTCAAGCCAACATGCAGTTTTGACACAAATGGGTAAGCAAATAATATCAATCTAGGTACTTCAATACATCTAATGTTTACTAAGAAATCTGAACATATAGACCAATCACTCAATGATTCACAAAGCAGCAACATGAATTCCAGCAAGTTTTCATTTCAACCAGATTCCTTAAGATACGGAAATGATAAATGGGAGTACATGGCTTTCAAAAATGGTGATTTTTTCCAATGTTTAAAGAATTTTGTCTGGTTAAGAAATCTAGTGCACAGCAAAGAGATTTCAGTTTTAGAAATCTCCTTACTGTACAGGCGCTTTAGCATTTGCGTAGACTGCTCTGTCACGTCATAAGTAAGTCAAAACACAAAAGTTTGTAATAAAAAATTATAAAAATGTTAACTGCATATTATAATAAACCCAATTCAATTTTTACCACAGTTCTTCAACGTACTGATAAAAAAGCCGGCAAGTAGGTTATGGCAGGTCGTTTATAGGTTGGTAGCACAGGTAAGGGTAAATGTAATTGTGAACATACAACAAATAGTAGAAAAGCTTACAATTAGATGCATGCAAGGTTACCTAAATAATTTCTTACTTAGAATACATCTTACATCAGACTGTATTGATGTCGATGTACCTATTGAATTATTGTATTTAGAAAATAATTTACCTACTTGTATGTAGAATTCCAAGTAACAATGTAACATTAATCAAACATTCATGTATTTAACATACTAACCTGGAGCAAGAATTCCCAGAATTATTATGAAAATTATGATCTAATAAACAAATCATTTTTCTTGGGTTTCTGAAAACTGTATCACAAAGAATAACACACTATTTTGCAGTTCTATTGAAATAATAAAAAATCAGATTGCTGAAACTGATTAGTAGATCTCGGAAGAGGACTACTGATTTGTGCAATAAAAAATGACGTCAGATAAACTTATGTCTTAGTAAGTAAAAAGTAGTAGGTACTACTGAAGCTTATCACGCAAAGAATTTTTGCAATTTACATCATCACATGAGTCATATGTGTGACATTAATAATTATACGGTAGGCTAGCACAATTTATTCAGTTGTCAATCATTAAATGGGAAATTCCTGGGCATAAATAATGTGGAGACTAAAACTATTGCATGTCAGTATTGTCCTACAAAGTACCCCATTCTAGGGCACACTGATTTAAATTAGTCTGATAAAATGCACGCATATGCACGCATGTAGTGTAGGCGTAATGTTTTCAATTTGCATGCCAATCCTCTGTGTGCTTTTCGATTACAATGAAAACAGGATTATGGCATCTTGTCTTTTTTCGCCGATATCTATTAAGCTCGTGGCAATAGATTATGATAATTGTAATTAAGCATTATATGTATTAATGTTTTATTGACAAAATAGACCCAATTTACACTTCTTGAGATAATACTCATTAAGCTTAAAATCCTCCCCCAGCAAGTGATACACTAAATATTATTTCATATCTCCACTGCACATTGCACACATACGAATTGAGATAAATATAGCATACTGTGAAATGAACTATGTATAGAGACAGAAAATAATACAATAATATGCACTTCTTATTATAGAGCATAATAGCGACGTACACTGAGGGGTAGTAGTAGTGACTGGTAGAGAGAGAGACAGACAGTAGAATGAAATAGTTAGAGAGAGAAGAAGAGAGACAGAGGTTTTCATCATTGATTAGGCCTTGAGGCAAAACTCCAATTAGATTCCACCACCATACCACTACCACCGAATCCTCTGCATGTCCGACCTGCAACAGCCAAACCGTGTCCAACCATCCAATGCCAAAGCCACAGAAATCTACTCTGGAGGAAGTAAAAAAATCCGGAGGGATATCAAAATTAGCTACATATTATATAAATACTATACCTACCAAAACTACTTCGACAAAAGGGCCTTGGATACTTTGATCTGCTTATTACATCAAGACTTTCTGTAACAATGTGCCTTGTTAACGAATTATAGATACATTTAGATCCCTTAGTGGCATACAGAAAAATCCACGAAAAACCTGAATTGAGGATGATCATAACATCTACTACTTATATATTTTCCCCCCTGACGATTCCTAACTCAACAATAAATTTAAAAAGCCTTCTTTAAAAGTACACATTTTTCTTTGTTAACGCGATTTGCTATACCTTCACTTTTAAAATTCTGAATGAATCTGAAAACGCAAAAAAATCAGTCCAGCATAGAAACAAAATGCTTTCAAGGAAACAAAGTCCAACAATATGCATTTGACTCATGTCTGATTTACAGATACTGGGACTGCAATTTGGGAGAGTGCTATAAGATGGACATCTCAACATTGACACAGTGACTTTTAAAATATATATTCTATTCACAGATGCGAAGTTATATGAATGTATTACAAAGTATTTCTTAGGTAAAAATGTGGTATATTCTTAACAATGTCAATGATATCGTAAAAGAGATTCGGAGCAACGGAAATCTTAGATGAACAAAAGTGTCATATCTTAAGTTGTTATTGTTTGCGTTTTAGCTCACCCGAAGAAGAGACCCTTTAGAACTCCACAGTACATCCATCAAACAGTTAGGTAATTAACTCTCGAACTAATGCATGTATGGATTTTGCCCTCACACAATAGTTAAAGCAGAAATAAAATTTTCCTTTATTTTGGTAGATTAATAAAACATAACTTTTTGACCCAAACGAAAAAAATTTCGGAGAATGTTTTCCCTGCCCCCCCTCCCACTACACCCTGAAATATTTATGGTTGCGACCCAGTTTTAATCCCTTTAATTTTGCTTTACATGATTTTTGATGTGCGTTTAAAATACGGTAAACAAGGTCACCTTTCCTAGGGCGACCTTCTCGTAAGTTTTATGATACTGTACCTTCCTTATTCTTAATTACCGGTGTTTTTAAAGCAATTGGGTCATATTTTATGGCATAGGTCTCAGGTGGGTCTCAGGTATAAATTCCGTGCATTTGACTGAATAAGCTCACTTGTAATCTAAAATTCATAGCGAGTTCATATCTTCGACTGTAATTCGACATCGAAATGGCTATCAAGCTAACAACTTTATTAATTTTTCCGGCAATCATGCTGATAGTTCATTCGGTTGGTAACATTGTTTACTTTTGGAGTAGTTAACCATATTTACTATTTTTCAAAATTCAATTTATTCTTTCAGTTAACAGAAGCAGAAATAGCAGCACTGATCCAGGAAGCTCAGGAATTCTCAGCGCCTTTCCAAACAACAGCGTTAAACAAAATCCACGAAGAAATATTTGGAAGCAGTAGAGCAGCCCGTTCCACTGATGTTGCCATTATCAATAGAACGGATAAGCAATTCAAATTACAAGACAACGGATGTGGGACTGGAAGATGGACAGAGACATTAGTTCCAGAAAATGTCATAGAGCCTCACACTTCTGTTGTGCATGGAACAGAAAGTTCCAGGTTCGCGACGGGTGCTACCGATTGTTTCGTGAAATACCTAAGTACAGACGGCAAGGTCTCTTTTGAATTGAGCACCAGCAATCCCTACATCGGCCCTGTACGTGCAAATGGCAATGGTCAAGGGGTTGACGTAGAACAGGTTGTTGGGATAGGAAATAACAATCTTGTTAGATTCATTTTGGAATAAATTATTGTATGTATACTCTATTTAGAAATAAATGTACCAATTTCTCCCATTAGTTAAACTATTAGCTTTGGTATTATGTATAAGTTTAGCATTTAATCTTTAAAACCCCAAAAGGTGAGGTTTTAGAAAATTGTGAAAATAATGTTTTCAAAATTCAAGCACACTAGTTTGAAAAACTACTTGGTTAATAAAATTGGTTCTTAAAACGAATAAAAGCATAATAGACAAAATGCCAAAAATTCACGGCAACTGGAACACTGTGCATTAGGGATAAATAATTAAGGTCCCTTGAGAGTGTCGTGCAAAACAATCCATGATAAATAACCATAACTGAGTTGAATATAATCATGATATCTTTAGGTACACAAATCCCCTTACTTTCGTTAATGCCTATCATAATGTCACACATTTTAGACCTGCAAGTATACACATATTAAAATTGATTCAGGATTTTCTGTCAACTCTGAAAGATACCACTATTCCTGGGCAAACTTTTCGCTTTTAGTATCATTATGTTTTGGACCTATCACATGTCTTACCGCATCTTAGTGTATACTTCTAGTAATTATTACTCTCTTCTACATGATAACACATGACACAGAACAAATATAGCAGCCCATCTGAAAACAGTTTAACATGAAAGAGCAATTTACGGATTTAACCATTTGTTACTTTTTAGTAGGTACCATAAACATTATTGCGGTAAAGTAAATTATGCTTAAAGTGAATCTATAGAAAGATTGATTCATAATTTAATGGACCTCGTAGTTTTTAATATTTGTTTTGTATAAAATTAGATCGATGACTAAAAGTTTACTCGGTTTGTTGAGCTGCACCAAACCGAAGAATTGTATTCCAAACGACAATATCGATATCGATAAGCTTTGATGTAATCGGTAAGTAAATTGGCTGTTGGTTTGCCAATACAAACATACATAATATTATCTCAGTCCCACGGAAATGTATTAACCATAAGAAATTGTTAGATTCGTTTTTGGTTTGCTAAATGGTAGGTTTTTTAAGTTTACTTAGAAAACCTACCGTTTAGCAAACCATAAACCAATCTATTACATAGAAATACAGGCGTCGGCAAGACGAAAAGGGTGGGCGCCCCGCCTGCCCCATCCTTAGATTTGGTGAGATTATGATAAGTAAGGTTAGGTTTGTAGGGTGGGGCTGGTGAGGATATTGATGAGTGTTGGTTTTCCGTATGCATTTTTGAAGATAAAAGAGATATTTAATATTGAAACTCAGAACTGAGTGATGGACAGTCATTGACCGAAGGTGCTTGTATCGGTTTGTGTTAAATAATCAAAGCCAAGCACAATGGTCCCCCAGCTGACAACTTCCTTGTTTTTTCGGTGATTATATGTACAGTTCATTCGATTAGATAATTAGAAGTTTTAAAATCATAAAAGGCTTGGTTTGAACAGTATATTTTGAATATTTTATTTAATCTTTCAGCTAGCAGGATTGGAATTTACTTCAATTTACACTGATTCAACAAGCTCAGGAGTCCTTAGCGCCCTTCCAAAAAACAGCACTAAAAAAACTCCACGGGCACTTATTCGTTAGCGGTAGAGCAGCCCGTTCGACGGATGTTGTCGTCATCAATACAACGGATAAGAAATTCAAATTACGAGACAACGATTGTTAGACTGGAGGATGGACAGGGACATTACTTCCAGAAAATATCATATAGACTCACACTTCTGTTGTGCATGGAACAGAAAGTTCCGGGTTCTTTAGGGGCGCTACCGAATGTTTCTACAGATACACAAGTACAGACGGCAAGGCTTCGTTTAAATTGAACACCAGCAATCCTTACTTCGGCCGTGTAAATGCAACTGGCTATGGTCAAGGGGTTCAGATAAAAACAATTCTTGGGAAAGGAAATAACAATCTTGTTAGATTCATTTTAGAATAAATCATTGTATGTACTATACACTATTTAGAAATAAATGTACCAATTTCTCTCACTATTGAATTTAAAATATTAACCTATAATTTTAGCATTTAATCTTTAAAACCCCAAAAACAGATCATTTCAATTCTAAAGTGTCAGAACTGGAAGTTATTAAGACTTAAGACAAACCAACGGTCCTCTAATATTTACTGTATAAATGAAAAAGGGGCATACTGCAATCCTTTTTTGTCTCACAGTGTGTTTACGGTAATTCTTATAAGTTAGTCGAAGAAAGGTAATCTACTCTACTGAAACTAATAGCATGTATAGTTCCTGCATAAAAGTATGACAAATCTTCAACTTGATTATATTCAAATAAATTAAATTCGAAATTTATAAATTGTAATAGTTATTAAACAATACTGAAAGATATTTTGAAGTTGACGACTTGTACAGTTACAGGCATTAGCATATCTCTAATTGATATATTTTGATGTGTCGTAATACTCGTAATATGCATGCTGCCAATAAGCACAAGTAGTACTCAATGCTCATCATTATACATAGATTGGTTCAGTGGAAATGTTTGTCTATTAATTTATTGTATCTCAGCAGAGAGAGTCTGTGTAAGTAGAAGAGTATTATACAATTGTAGATAGATGAGTAGTGGTTTTAAGGATGCGGATAGATATGAGAGAAAAGGAGTTGAACAATTAGAATACCCCTTTGGGTTGATTAGTGCGAGGAGAGGTGCATTGTAGTGGTGAAGTGGGACGCATCCTATTCATCCGCTTCGGAGAGGAAGGAAAGGATAGTTATTGTTGGACAAGCCGCATCCAGCCCAGTGTTAGTCCATAATGAGGCTGATTACAGACAAGAACAACGGAATGACAATGAAGTGACTATTGTTCCTCACTTCGAGTGTTGTGTAATGAATGACCTCGACCACACACACTCACCACTATTCAATGAATCCAATAAGATGAGTATACCTACCTATACCAGCTGCCACAACTCACTATCACAAATATCGGGTCATGTCAATCCTTTTCTATTCATTGATTTAGAAATGAAAATCAGGAAAGAAATCTATGTCTATTAGCTTTCACATCCTGATATTCTTATATGTACATTGTAATGCATGGGCATTGGTATATTATACAATGGATTTTTCATAAGTAAAAGTTATATTTAATGTATATCACTATATTAAAGTAATTATTAACTTAAAACGAAGACAGTGCTAGTGTGTTAGTCAACGTGTAGGATAGTATTCAAAATCGTGCAATATAGTACCAAAAACTATTCATGGTTGTGTTATTTACCAGAATTTATTAGATTTTAATTTGAAAAGAGTTGAAAGAAAAGGATTCCTTTCCCAGATCCCTAGCTGGAGTCCTGTCGTCGTCTGGCCTGCACTGTGCGTAAGGATGCTGATGTTGCCCCTGTGCGAACGTTAAATTGGACATGATTCTGGTAGCGTAACCAATATTACATTTTCGGGAGGTTTTGTTATTGCAGTCTACATTTGTGTTTTCTACTTGGTCTTAGTTTTATTTATTAGTAACAGCAAAACTAAGTTTCAGGAAACAATTTTCAAATGTGAATTTGAGCCCCAAAACCCGACTGCTAGTTACTACTTCCTTGGACTGAAGTTGACTGAAATCTGAAATAGAAGGAGGTTCCCATGCGGGGGGTGAGAGTACAAGTGAGGACCCTTACTGTGGTTTGGTTGTATGGCTTTATGACCATTAGGGCAGTACATTGTTGTCTCTGCTCTCCCTGGTTTGACTGTTAAGTTGTTTTCTATTGCCCACTGGTAAAGTACTTACACAGTCGAGTTAATCTTTGTGCTTTACCAATTTCAGTCTCGAAATGATTAAAATCAGTGGGTAATATCATTTTCGGTAATTCAGCAGCAACCTTCTGTATTCGTTAGCATCTTCTGATATCATTTCCTTAAGAAGCATTTCTGCACTTTAGTTCTAAGTTAGTTACATTGATTGCTTCTATTATAATAATACTGCAAATTAAATAACCCGATGGCATATAACGATAGAAATGGCCTACTACTTAAATGCATGATATTTTCTACATGCTGTTGTTTCACAGTGTTATATAACAGCGTTCTTTTATATGACCAGTTAAGGCTAGATTATGTATGAGGTGTAGTGTGTATGTATCTGCATATGGTATTATCTATTAGGAGATGGTGTAAAAGTGTTTTGAGTTATGATAAGTCGAGTGTGGTGTGTAGATTGTAGATGAAGATGAATAAGAATTATTCACAATAAGCAAGTCGTCTGATTATGGGAGTCTGCCGCGACCGACAATCGTATGCATTATTGTTAGATAGATTTGTGATTGTAATTGTTGTCTTCTTGTCTCTTCTTTTTTACGATTGCGCACGGTGTGGTGTGGTCCTTGTGGAAATGCATGTAATTTATGTGTGTAGAGCAAGCTAAGAGTTTTCTATCAAGACATAGAGCACAAGTACATTCGTACACATCAATTAATGAGAATTAATTAGAATAATGAACTCACAACTATGCTCATTAAGCAATTGTACTGTGGCGCAATTGAAAAGATTCCAAATGAGGATAAAGACTATTTTCCTTTGCTTAGCTTCGCTATTCAGATCTCTGTCTGTGTGCAGTATATCTCTGCGTGAACTCATCATGAGAGAAATCAAGTGCTAAATCCGATGAATTGTCATAAGGTGAGTGAATTTAAAAACTTTTGTTGTCCGAAGTTGGGAGTTGCAAGTATCTGTATATGCGTGTTATCTGTCTGCGTTGTGTTGTCTATGTCCTGTCTCATCTTTTGACTTGTGTTGCTCTGATAAATAAATCGTACGAGTGGCCACAGTCTGACTTCACATTACGAGTAAGGCCCTCCCCGAGCTTTTTCTAACTTGCTTTGATTAGTGGGCATTCAATCTTCTTATCTCATCTTATATAGTGTATATAAATGTATACAATTCTCTTCAATTACGATAGAGAAGGTATATCTTGCTCTAAAGTCTTTTGCCATGATGGAGTTGATTTTCAGTATTATTATCAGTATCTACAGGAGTCGCGCAGTAGTCATGCAGTATTGGATTGCCTCATTTTCTTTTTGTATACCACGAAGAAACTGAAGAAAACAAAGTAGTAGTTCTTCTTTGGATTTCGCCTTCCCATAAACTTACTGGTTTGGTGAAACATGATACTTTAATATCAATGTAGTAATAATATAATGCATAGTGTATGAAAGATATGTGAGTAGGCAGTAGTAAGGAATACATAAGTCAATTATCATGAGCCTGAATCAAGAAAGAGGTGCAAGCAAACTAAACTAATGTAACACCTGTGCTTATTAAATACCTTCCAGCGCTCAAATGCTGATCTGTCCGAAATGAGTTGCCTTGCGTTGACTTGTCTTGAATCAAATTCATGAGAAACTCTTTGAATCATGTTGCATGTAAGTTATAAGCGTTCTATTGGTAATCTGGCTGTAGGATATGCAGCAGAAAAGAAATGTTTATGTCTATTTACTGAGGAAATTAAAAGTTATCTCGGTAATCTATAACATTTGGCTATGGCTGACGATTAAACTCGTATCCTATGAAATGTGCTGATGCCAAACCAAACGAAGTCCTATACTATTATCTTTGCACCACCAGAGTAATAAAATAAATATATACATTCCATAATCATAAGTATATACAATTTGTATGTATATCAAATTAACTATTGGTTATGTCTGAATAATATAGTAGGAGCTTTGACGTGTATAATTCCAGGATACCTCATCGGCTCTTCTCTTTCCTTTTATTTATGGTCCAAATGAGCATCCTGCTCTTACTTATGGCCAGCCGAAGAATATCCACTTGTCAATTGTCCATTATGTTGATGATTGCCTACAGTACACAAAGCACACATCATGAATCTACTTATTTGCTCCGGTTCTACCAGGCCATTTCACCCCGACTGTCGATTTATGTCTATTTACCTACTTACTTCTCTTGCATTGCATTATAGATTGCTCTACATGTTGATGCAATCTGTGCCTTTTCTGAAATATGTATCAACCTAAGTACATGCACCCTGTGCTCACTAATACTATTATGGTTTCACAATGAGATTGAGTTTAGATTTATTTTATGTATCCATGTGTGCTTAGGTTGTGGGGAAGCCTGATTAGCCGTGAAATTAGTTGAAGGGCTGCTGTTACAAACTTACTATACTCTCTACAGTCACAAGTTACGATTTATTTATTACTACGAGTTATGATTATGCCCCGCTGCCCCGGTCATGTATTGTATGCTTTATTAATTACTAATTTATCATTAATCATTACAAATCAATAGCATCAGTAGTTGTAATGTATGCCCACGCTCTGTACTGTGAAATTACAGTTTGTCCATCAAAACTACACTTGTATAACTGTTATACACGTTTCTAATGAAATATGAAATACTTATAAGATTTGAATGGTATGCGTGCTCATAATATACCTACATCTGAAAATTCTGAAACCTGAGATTACCAGAACAGTTCATCGTCTCAATTCAAGTATCTCTATCTCTAAATCTCTATTGATTATTATGGGTACAAAGAATATAAAACATGAATTAGATATTTTTGTATATAATGGGAAATGGGATTTGTGTTATTATAAATCATTCTACATATGCAGCAATCAGTACCCTTTGAAAATAAAATAAAATGTGATAGTGATTCATGACCGCACACGATCACATGATGTAATATATCAAATGGTAGCAGCAAAGCAAGCAAATTGATGTTAGAGTTTTAGAAGTATTTTATTAATGGCCTGTAATAATTGATAATATTATGTAAACTATAAAATAAGTATAGTAAATCGGGCGAAATTCGATGAAATCACTTATATAATACATTTTTTATGGTTTCTATATTCATCCGGTCTGTTCTTTTTGGGTCAGTAAGAGCCAGAGTCAAAATGGAAAATTACTTCATTTCAATGATAATAAAAATTGTCTCCTAAGTTTACATAAGCATGGTCGAATAAAAAGTACTAAAAATTAAAACTACCCTTGGTTTCTCTTTCTCTATGTATACTCTATAGATATTCATTAATTCATTACGCAATGATCCAGCACAGCAGGTTGAACGAAGATTTTAGTTCCATCTCTCATGCGGAATCTCCATTTATTTTTACAGACCGATGCCGATCAAACAAATGCAGCTGGTTGGTTGACTCATCTGAAGTTTTCTGTTGCCGTTCTGTTTTGTACATGAGAAAAAATCAAGAAAAAATTTAGAAATCCTAGACATTAAAGACGACAAACGACTGAAAAGGTAAGCCGAAGACTTTTTATTATTTGTAAAAATGTATCACTAATCACCAATAGTAAAGGTGGAGTAGTCTGGGCATCAATGGACATTGACATTTACTCGTTGAAATTTGTAAGGTCCTCTGTCACTAATACAATTTCTTTTCCATGCATATTGTAGATAATTATCTCATTTTAGGTTTCAAGAATTAGGGTACAGATTTGGCATTTTTTGTTGTTGTTGGGCAATGAAATGGACGAGAAGTTCAATAATTTGGGACATTCAACATTTTTATGAGTTGGCAGTTGTGGGTTTCGCTTACAGCTTATGATTTATGCGTAAAAGCTATTGCCCGGCGGTATTATTTTTGACATTTTGATAATTATTCCTCTAGAATTGAAATAGATGATTTAATTATCTTAATAAAAGGTGTTACTTCAGTGAAACTCCAGATTCAGGTGTATACATTTGTATGCAACAATTTTTTTGTCTGTATATTTGAATAAAATCAGAGCTAAATATTACAAGACCACATTTAAAAATTTGTAATAATGTTATAATGTGCAGGATTCGATAGTGCGGAATCTGCAGAATGTTAAAATCTTTTTTGGCGAAAATTGGTCAGAATGATAGAACATTAGCTCGTCTTGCCATTAAAGTAAAAATTGGTAAGGACATTGACAATATTATTTCATTTTAGAGAGTAGAGTTTAGGTAATCGCATTAGTGTGTTGCAAGTGTATTTTGAGAGTCAAGAAAAGTTTGGGGGTTGTTGCCTTTTGTCTCTTAGAGTCTGAATTAAGGTGAATTTCGAAAATAGGGAAAAATGAACAAATCCCTATATGCGGATTGAGTCTTTGATATTGAAAATAATTTAAGTTATACATCCGAGAAAGTCAAATATAATACATTCAAAACAACACAACTTAATAGCAGGTCGATGCGCGATGGTTGGAAGATCTTCACCTTCAGTGTCAAAAGTTATATATTGGCACTTTTTGAACCCATTCTAATGCATGTATCAGCGAAACATGTGAAATTTTTGCGTTTCTAAAACTGTTTCGTGGATACCCTGTATATGCATACATGAATTTTGTGAGATGACATCGGCTAAAAAATTTGCTTACGAATATAGTGTGCTAAATGAATGAAAACTGATTGATTGTTTGGTGTTCAGGCAATTTTGGACTTTCTCGTCATATTGGTCAATTAACTCAAGTTGAGTCTTCAACAGCTCCCAAAATGGGAGTCCAGTTAAAGTTTTCGAACCAATTAGAACCGTCGGATCCGAGAAAATACCCTGTGACAATAATCGGACAACTGGATAACATTCAGCAGCTGAATTTTGGTCTAATAAAGTCCAAATTAGAGCCACGAGTATCTGAAGAGGTTAAAAGTTTAATTATTTATTTATTATTGCCGATGTCGTATGTAATGTACCAGATTAATATTAATTTTCTGCTTCGAATTGAAATTTTTCAGATATTTTCCTCGGCAATTGAATCACTGCATCCATCGCCCACAGGTACAGAAATTGAATCCATTTTGTGATGATTTTGTCTTAATTGTTAGTATATATAATCTTTCACTCTCCAATTCACTAACAAATACTCCCCCTATCTCTTTTCTATCTCTCTATTGCACTGTGTGCCACTGTCATTGATTACCAATTACTATTGATCAACAATTAGGAACAATTAGTATTATTTGTAGAGTATGCGGAATAATAATAATTAATTACTTTGTGTTTTACAGACTCGTGTCCTCTGTATCTAAATTTTGCTACTGTTGTTGCACTACCGAAAGGATGTAGTCGACACAATACTCCATCCCGAGCTCATACAATCACAAAAGTAGTGAAACATGCCATTAGCAATGTCAATGAGTACATCGTGGTAAGTTCTTGTTGCAAATATTAATATTTATCTTGACTAGCCACGCAAGTTGGGCCTCGGCCTCATGACAAAATTATCTGTATGTATGCAAACTTTAAGATCACTGCCTAACAGACATTAAGTGTGTTACAATACATATTGCACAAATTCATTGAATTAAAAATCCCAATGTATTCTCTTGCAGATTATCTGTGAAAAGTCTGATGTGTTTGCTTCAGCCTGTGCAGTTGCTCGAGCTTTCCCTTTGTATTCCAGAAAATCAAAACATAACCAAACGGACAAAGAGAATTGCACGGCAACTGTTGAATTCATCATAGTTTCAAAATGCGCTGAAACTCAGGAAGTGAAACTTGGAGCTGAAAAGCTAACCGACGAAGAAGTACAATGCTTAGACACCGCTGCGGTAGCTATTCGGAACACCGCTAGAATAGTTGACACACCTTGTAACGAAATGCATACTGACCAATTCATTATTGTAAGTTGTTTTTTGCAACCTAACAATAAATCGTTGTACTACAAATGCTTAATGTAGTTTTTTGCATATATCACAGGAAGCAAATCTTATTGGGGACGAGCTTGGAATTAAGCCTGTGATAATCCGAGGGGAAGATCTTAATGAACAAGGATTTGGTGGAATATATGGAGTGGGAAAAGCAGCTGAACACCCGCCTGCTTTAGTGGTTTTAAGTCACAAACCACTTGGAGCCAAGAAAACAATCGCATGGGTAGGCAAGGGTATTGTCTATGATACTGGCGGTCTTAGCATCAAAGGCAAAGTAAGTTGTGCGATTTTGTGAAATTATTAACGATTATGACATTGTATTAGCATGTATTTATATTGTAGCGGTTAAACCATACAAGTAAGTTTAGTAAATGTTCTTTCTCTTTCTCTGGACGCTGACCTGTCAAATAAAATTTGGCTGAGCTAGCGTAGTCTCTGTTTGTATATTTTGTTAGATAGACGATGGACAGAATAAATGGCCCTAAGTAGAAAATGGGGTTTATGTGATCATGTGAATGAAGAAATTATCCTTGATTGAGCAATGTAATATTTTACATTTAGGCAACTGTGGCCATTTCAACCATTTTCCAAAATTTAATTTTTGAATTATTTATTAATTTTTTTCATAATTTCGGATCTTGTAAAAAATATATGTATAACCTTTCCAGAATTGGTTAGCAGCATTCAAATCAAAACTGAAATCGTTTCTTTCTAAGTCTCTGGTGTCAAAAACTGGAGGGGGAAACCCATGATTATGATAGTCATTAAAATGAATTTTATGTGGTAATTTACCTTTTACCTGTATGGATCGATAAAAAACCAATTCTTTGTTAAATAGTCAGCAATGCCTGGAATGAAAAGAGACTGTGGTGGAGCAGCTGCTGTTTTGAACGCCTTCTATGTAGCTGTAAAACAAGGTTTTAACGAAAATTTGCATGCTGTCTTATGCCTCGCTGAAAATTCTGTGGGTCCGAAATCGACCCGACCTGATGATGTACTTATTATGTACTCTAAAAAGTGAGCTAAAGATTTAATTAATCATTTAGAATACTGAATTAGCCTGAGACAGACTACTTCAATTATTATTTATTATTATTAATTATATTGTCTACTTCAATTGCATAATATAAAATATGATCTAATTGACGGTAATACATTTGTAGATCAGTGGAAGTTAACAACACGGATGCAGAAGGACGTTTAGTTTTGGGTGATGGTGTTGCTTATGCTAAACAGGATTTAGGAGCTGATATAATAATTGACATGGCCACTCTAACTGGAGCCCAGGTAAAATAAGTAAATTCAAAATCTGTTACCTGAGCCTGAGCAACGATCAATAAAATTGCTTTTTTTAATTGTCTAGGGTGTTGCTACAGGAAAGTACCATGGAGCCATCTTGACCAATTCTGAAGAATGGGAAGTTGCAGGTGTCAAAGCTGGAAAAGTCAGTGGAGATTTAGTATTCCCAATCCCATTTGCTCCAGAGCTACATTTTTCAGAATTTAATTCTGCTATCGCGGATATGAAAAATTCAGTTGCCAACCGAGATAATGCTCAATCTTCATGTGCAGGATTGTTCATAATGTCACATTTGGGGTTTGAGTTCCCCGGTGTGTGGGTTCATTTTGACATGGCAGCCACTGTCGAAACAGGGGAAAGGGCCACCGGCTATGGAGTTGCGTTATTAAACACCCTTTGTGGCAAGTGGAGTTCAAGTTCTTTACTCAACCGAGTTTCTCCGTGGGACAATACTGCCTAATGATTCAATGTTCAAGTGTCTTATGCCATACAATGATTACAATTAACTGTGTGTATGAAATGATTTTTTTTGTTAAATTGAGTAGATTAGTTGAAATTTTAGTTTAGTGTTTATTATTAAATGTTAACTCTAAAAACTTTCATTTATGAAAATCAATGCTTTCAAAAAATGTAATATCAAATCAAAAATGTTTCAAATCCATTTGTAATTTGCAAAGATTAAATTAAACAAACATTTTTATTCAGTTCGATGACTTTGTGGACCGTGTAAAAGTACATTATTTAAGAGAAAGCGATCAGTTTGAGCATGACAATGTAACAAGTAACAATTAGTAGTTTTAGTAAGATAACTATTATAGTGATTAGGGTTTTTAGTACTATACATTACATTAGTTATCATTATCATCACCCTAATTATATTAATTTTTATTACAACTTATCTAATTAATTTCACAAGCATCTACGCTAATAAGCATTAATGTTATTATTATAGGAAGATTAACACGTAACAAGGATGCAGATAATGTAGAATATATATATTATTATGCCAAGTTATCCAAGCAATAATGCAGGTTCGTCTTAAAGATAAAACATTAACTTAAAATCTAATAACAAAATATAAAACAAACGGCAGTACTATGTTTGCATCGACAACTCGAGAATTTGTTAGATTGCACGTTAACTGCATGAGAATTAAAAGAGCGTGTCATCCGGTGAGTGAGCATGAGGATCCCAGGCCCTCAGGTTGGCCAAAGCGCGATTGAACTGTTTACACCAGACATCTCGCTCTTCCTTTGTGTCAGCCGAAATCAAATGGCGAACTGCAGTGTATTCCGGATGGCATGACGTGACCAAGGTATCTTTATCGTCATCATAAGAAGCCCGAGTCGTGACCAACAAAAATGTATTTGCCCGAGCACAAACATCCCTGGGTACTGGACCTACCCGATTTGTAACACATTTTCGAAGTGACACTGAACCGAGCGGCTCCTGAAATTTTAAGTTTAAATCCAGTCTAATTGATTACAACCATTTTAATTTTATGCATTTAAAATCACAGAATGTTGTACTCATAATTAAGGGTTAAGGTATAAACATAAATACATACCTTTTTATTTTCATCTTCTGGGTATCTCCAATATGCCAATTGGGATGGAGTCAATTTACACCAACGACGATGCCAAGCTCCGTAGCCAGATACATCGTCAAATAAAGTGAGAAATCCTTTTTCTTCAATTCCACCTTCTGCCGAGCACTGAATTTTTATTGACACACTCCCTTCTAAAGGACATACAGTCATATTCTTTTCCAGAGTCCAATGACTTCTTTGCAAAGTACTAATGTCAATTGAAAGACTTCCACACAGTGAGAAGTTGGTTGTTCTGATGGCATCAGGACCTGCTGGACTTTGTTGGAAAGGTCGTCCTAAATATTTTGCAGTGTGGGTATCCAATTTTAACTTCTTTGGTGTTAAAATACCGGTTTTTGGTTCCTGCAAACAAAAATAAATTGATGTAATGTGCACATTAAAAAATCGTACTTTATTTCATTAATTTTACCCTTTTGATGTGATATTTCGCTTCATGAGGCAAATACTCCTTTTGTGTTTGCAAAAGATATACTTCCAATTTAACACAAAACTCTGGCTCTAGACTTCCAATCGTAAAAGTATTGGGGAAATGCAAAACACCTCCTTGAATATTGCTGCTACTAACTCCATTTCCAACAGACACCAATGCACTAGCATCAATTTGATGTCTATACTTGGTCAATAAAATGAAATGATATACTGCATCACCCTTCATAGCCCTCGAGACAAAATCTCTTTTTAATTGAACTTCGATATTGCTCAGAGTCATGTTTCCTCTGCAAGATGGACCCAGATCATGTTTTCCGGGTGAAAACATAGATTTTTTCGAAAGTGCGCCCTCAGTCTTTAGCCGATGAATTTCATTCAGCAGCGCTGTTCTTTTTTGTGCTAAATAGCATGAAAAGTAACTTAGTATTGATGATCATATATCAAATCGTTAAATGATTTACATATCAAAATTCACCAAATTACTTACTTGCAACCAGCAACACCTTTTCACATTCTACGTTTTCCGTAGATTCAGAAAACTCCACTGTCGCCTTGCAAAGGTTCAGGGCCTTGCTCACTTGGGCAATTGATTTTACATGTCCAGAAACCTATATGGTTGTTAATTACATTTCATTTAATCATTCATCCATTTACAATACAAATAACTAGTACTAACAAATAAGATTAGACTTATTCATATTAGATATTATTTGTTTGTATTTTTAAGAAATGGAATTAAGGGGTACCTCTTCATCCATTTTTTTAATAAGCTCGGCGACATCTTTTCTGTCACTATTATTTCTTTCAGGAGAGCTAGGAGCTCTTTCATTAGAATGGGAAGATGTAGGGGTTGCCGTCGCATATTTCTGCAAAAATAATCAGATGCTTGCAATATTAGACATATTAAATTGAAAAACAAACACGGTAAGCGTTTTTTAGATTGTAGAAAATGAAAAAACGCTTGTATGATTAATAACTTATCTTACCTTTGATTGCTGTCTACGATAGAAGCTCACTGTATGCATCAATGGTGTGTTTGCATTGACAGGAGAATCTTCAATTCTTCCAACACATTGTCCGTGCGGAGATGAAGTACTCAAAGGATTGGATTCCTGACAAAATAATATATTATTTTAAGTTTATTGACATACCGAAACATAACTCGTAAATCAATTGAAATAATATTGCTGAACAAAACAAATGGGGATTAATCATTTCAAAAAATTATAAATAATTCAATGTACGACTGACTAGCATTAATTATTTTGAGTAATAAAATCAGTAATGTATCTAACGGTGTTGTAAAAATTTGATCATCAAACATTAAATAAACTAATTTTATAAAAGTTTTAATCATTGATCACGGTCCCGGTACATTCAGATTCATGTTACATGGAGCTTTGCAAGATCAGGGTGATGTATAATGGATACCCAAAGTTGATCTCGCTTAAATTTACATAATAAAAGTGAAAATTGCACTTAATTAATTGCATGAACAAATTGAAAGTTGGGTAATTCGGCATAAGGAAAATGTCAAGATATTGTGCAGACAGCATGCGCACTATTGTCTAATGTGAAAACACGAAATAAAGATGGAAAAATTGCTTCGAACGTGCTAGTGACTACTTGGACTACTTGAAAAACAGAAAAATGCAACAGGGCAGAAGAGGTCGTTGTGAAGATATTTAGCTAACGTATAAAAACGCTCAAATTGACACAGCAAAGGCAAACCTGCATCACAAGTTCTGTGCAATCAGTCTTCGCATCATCCTTATTTTCAACGTCGTCATCGTCATCTAAGCAGGAAAAGCTGAGAATAGAATCAACGTTTGTTTCTGGCTCTTCATTTTCGTTGGTGGCTACCGTGTCTGGACCCGGTAAATCTTTTCGAATAGTTATATAACTTCCGAAACTAGAGTTTGCATCGCTATTCTCCGCATCCTGCTGCTCACCTTCGAAATCTAGTTTTACCTGACTTGATTTCCGGGTCTCATCAGAAATAACTGTGACAAGTGAAGTTGTCTCCTCCGAATTATCCATGGATGAACTAGCGATAGGTGTAGATGAAGCATGTGCTTCAAGCTCAGCCTTATAAGTAAAGAAAAGGCATAAAGAAACTACGGCTTGTGTAAAAGAAATTGTGCACTGACAATTATTACTAAAGTGTGCAGTTACAGTGTACTTTAAATAAAAATTAATAAACAAGATTTTGGCAAAACACAAAAATTACAATTACAAGGCTGAACAAACAAATGGCAAGTAAGAATTAAAGTAAAAGACTTTGAGGAGGACAAGTAAATTGTCCATAGCGAAAACAAGACAGAAAAGACTGGCTACATGATACATGAACATGTTATCTACTGTCGTAGTACACAGTACAATTTAATTAATTAAAAATTAATAAGTATGACTTTTTGACTGATGTTACCTCAATCAATGTATCTAACGTGTAGTCTTGACCTTCCAAAGCATCATCAATATAAGCATCAATTTGGCGACAGGCAAGGGACGCGCTGAACTGTACAACAAAAAATAAACACGGAATAAAATAATATAACCAAATTAGGTAAGATTTTAATAGTTTTTTGGCTAGAGTTTAGAAAAACAAATTATAACTCATACATCTTCTGTAGGTCGGTAGTGACGATTCCTTCTGGGAGGACTTTTAGCAGGACTTCTGACAGGACTTCTAACAGGACTGGAACGCTTAGCCACCTGCTCGATATGTTTTCCCAAGCTAGAGGCACTCAGATGTGATGTCTCCGAATCCATATCTTCATCCTCATACATTGGCTCATCCTCCGTTTCAGTGTAATGCTCAGTTTCAGTTTCTGTAGCTTCTATGTCCGTTAAGGATGGATACATTTTCCCTTCTTTCGGTTCATTTATTTTTATACGCTTTATATCTCGGCTTCCGGGATACTGCGATTTTGGTGACATTGATCTCTTAGGTGTGGGAGATTTAGATAAACGCCTACTTCTACTTGGTGAAGCTGGGCTTGCAATAGGAAGCTGAAACATGGGCGGTGGTGGAGGCGGAGAAAGAAACATTTCCTCTTCCTGTTCATCAACTGAAGTGTCACTGGAACTGAAAGGTTCAATTTCCTCCATTGCAACTTTTGTCATTACATCTGGTTTTTGTGGATGGCAAATGAGTCCTGTATATCAATATTGGGGAAATTTTAAAGTGAACATTAAATAAACAATTGAGTCTTTTAACTAACAGTTATTTCAAATAAAAAATAATTATTACCTGTATTTACTGGAGCTACTGTGGCAAAGGATCTGACTGGTTTGGGTGGCTCCGGAGCAGGACCTTTCTGTGGTCTAAAAAAGGCTTGTCTTTCAAACAATTTAGCTCTTTCTGCTACGGACATTTCAGTAGGATCTTTCTCAATAACATTCATGGTTTGGTTCAATTTCGTCTCATACAATGCTGCCCTTTGCGCCACCGTTGCTTTGATTTGTGATGCCTCAACCTTCTTGATAGGAGCAATCACAGGCTTTGTTTCGACCAATTTAGAAGGCGATCGTCCACCAAACTCGAATTTCTTTCTTATAGAGTCAACAACTCTAGGAGTACTATCAACAGACTTTTCCGGTGATAAAAGATTAGCTTGGGCTGCAGCAATGGCACTGGCAAAAGTGGTCTCCTTTTTAGGAGAAGTAATAACTTTGCTTGGGCTCGGAGCTCTGCATGGAGTGGCCACTTTCTTAGGACTGGGACTGGATACAATGTTATCATGAGTAACAACCCTCTTCTCTGGAGATGATTTTCCACCATTGCTCTGGGGAGTGACGTAGTCATAAACCATTTTCTCTTTGTTAGGAGTGGAAACGAACCCTTGTGCTTCCTAAATAAATAATAAATGAAATTCCATTCGATTATATTATATCAGTATCACAGATAATCTAGGGGTTTAACGGTAATGAATTTGTACTAAATAGTCAGCTTTCATTAAATAAGGCGCGGCTGCGAAACACCGTTACATACAGTTCCAGTGAACAAAACGGGACAAGAGAAAAAAATCATGTAAAAATGGTAACATTCAATACGACAAAAAAATCTAGGTACCAAGTACTATCAGTACAATACAATACAACAAAGTGGATTAAAATAACCCTGAAAAGAAGAGTTCATTTTGTTGACAATAAAAATATTGACCAACTATCTAAACATCGAAAAAGTGACGATAATATAGTAGAAGTAAACCAAAAATTTATTATATTTTTCAGAAAAGCTTACCAGTGCATTTAAAATCGATTTGTCCCAAACATGCTTGGACGTAGACTGAGATTCATTTTTATGAACTGTGTCATTATTTTGCAAGTACATTTTACGCTCAATAACAAGTCCCCTGTCTTTCTTCGTAGAAACGGAAAGTGGCTTTGACAAATATTGCGCATTATTAATAGGGGTTTTATTTATAGAGCCTTCACCCATTGATTTACATGCATCGGTATACACTTCAGTAATAACTTTAGGTGTGCTTATTATACTACGGTTATAAGGAGTGCCAGGATTACTAGTTTGCAAAGAAGTAGAAGCAATGTTCCTCACCACATTTGAATCCCCATTTATATGAGAAGCAAAAGGTTTAGGGGGACTACGACCTCTTCCTCCCTTAGAGGTAACAGACAAGTTAAAGCGGGAATTAGGAGAGCAATGGTACGATAGGTCATCTTCCCATTCATTAATGGTGCAGGCCAAAGCGTGTAGGCGAGAGCGACGGGCGACTGGACTTGATCGGTTTTTCTTTACAGCTGATTCAGATTGTGGAGTTTCAGGTGTTTTTTCTAGTTCACTATGCTTGTGAACTGGCGACGCAATTGTTGCATCTCCATATAATTGCCCTAACCGCTTGAGTGTACGTCGCGTCTCCGATTTTATGCCAGCGGTAGAATTTTCTTTACAGGTGTCAGGAGTTTTGAAAGGGTCAGATATAATTTCCGCACTTTCTTCTTCTTCTATACTGTGAACACTAGTATCCGAGTCCTCCTGGTCCTGAAGATCATCGACGTCAGTACCCACAGGTTCAACTTCATTAGATTTTTCAGCCTCAACCTTTTTCTGTGTAATTTCATTGTCCTTATTTTCATTGACAAATGATCTGGAATTTTTCATGGGGGAACGACGAGGAGACGACGACAGATTTAATATTTGGTTTGTGTTGTCACAAAATTTTTCAGCATCTCTTTTCTTGGGTGATGTTTCTGATATCTTTTGAATCATTATATCAATCTTCGCTTTATCCTGAGACATTTCATTTTCTTTGTTTAAATTCTCACTGATGACTTGTTGTCGGGCCTGTGCTCGTTGAAGCAATCGCTTTACAAAGCAAATGAAAAACGTTACAAATACACAAATAAACATACGTACCCCCTGAATCTTAAACAGACTTTGAAGTAAAAAGAAAAGCTTGTAGTGTAGCCTAAACCCTGTATTAAGAAACTAAAAATGTATGGTAACAAAACCACTACCGACATTACTTTAAAAATATTATTTCTACACACCTTACTTAACTTATTGGAACTTCAAGAGACATTTACCGATATTCTTCCGTCTATATTTTTTAATCTTAGATAGTTGATAATTACAAGGTTACAACGGACTAAAAAAAGCTGTATATGAAAACATGAAACGACTCATTTTACTAACTTTAACTATTAGAATTTCTAATTTCTGCCCCAGAAAAAATTATAGGATATCTATGTATGCTAACATTTATTAATTTAGTACTTGAATGAAAATACTTCAGTAAATAGAGTAAGATGATGGCTGAAATGAAAACAGGTACATACAGGATTTTTACCAACCAAAATCTAATGGAAGGCGAAAGGTTTATAATCAATAATAAGAATATTAAAAATAATGCACCCTACAGCCAGTTAAACTACTTTCATAAAACTAAAAATATAGTAGATTGTAAATATATATGAGCATTAATGGACAGAAATGTAAAACTAAATTGGTCTCACCAGTGCGAAATCATCAATATCTGACATGGTTCTCCTTCTTTCCTCCAATCACCAATATTCAAATAATAGGCAACCAGCAGCAATAAGCAATCAGCAACTAATTAATCAATCAATGACGACAGACAGACTTTTCTACAAAGTATATAAAAAAACACAGAATCAATTTTCCGTCAATGACTAACAAAAATACCTTACATTATCGATAATTGTTATTGTTACATATTATCCTATGCCTCTCACTCTCAGAAAATTGAAACTTCAAAATTTTTAATGCAAAATGACTTGAAGAATGTGTCAATGTGTCCTTACTTACCATTAAAAGTGTCCTAAGCGCTCCCAGGAAATTGCCAACGGTCACCTCTTCTTCCTCTCTGTCCGTTGATACAAAAACAAACAGATTCGTGTGAGTTAGTGCAGTATACAGATACAGAGAGTTCAAGTCAATGTTATAGCATGTAGGTTAGGTAGAACTAGAACGAACGAACGAACGGCAGAAGGGAATAAAAGTTTAGGTTTAGAGGATGAGAATGCCGCTACCGCCACTAGAAATGTAAACGACGGTTTGAAGTTATCACATCAACCAATCAAATGAGCAATTGAGCAAAGGAGAGCTTCATTAATAACATCGTTTATACCAAGGGAAGGTTTTACCCAACGGCAATGCATGCCATAGCCGGCACAAGTTAAATGTCAATCATTTAAAGTAGTAGAGGAAAGGGGAAGGGGGCAAGGACGTATACAGAACTGAGTTTCGGAGGGGGCTAAGATTTCCACAAGATATTTTGAAAATTTTTGACGGAAATGAAATTTTTTCAATTTTGAGAAAAAATTCCCCTTTTTTGGATTTAGGGGGGGGCTTCAGCCCGTAAAGCTCATCCCTCAATATGTCCTTGAAGGGGGGTCACTCTCATATTATATTATGGAAGCTATTAGTAGTAACAGTAAAGTAGAAGTAATATGCAAGTGTAAATTTTAACCCTTGACCTCTACCTGCAATTGAATGGTTATGAATGGGCTGCAAACCTGCTGAGTTATCTCACAATCTTCTACTGTGAACTACAAATCTGAGTATTGTACCTATATACAGTATGGCACATTAAAAAGTTATCATAGGAGTTTGTATGTATAAGCAATACATGGCTATATTTTACTACTGACTAATTCGACTTACAAACTTTTACAATCAGAGGTGCTCAATTTCTTTTCCTGCAGTTGCAATGCCCAAAAGAGATCGGACATCTCAGTGTTCGTTTACAATGGCATCAAAAAATTAAGGCCCAATGACACATTTAACCTGCCCAATTAAAAAAATGACTTTTGGCGAGATTTAGCTTTGGATAAGATTCTTTGTACGCTGTTGTGGGAGATGCCTACCTCATGATTGAGGTACTCTTCTTTTCGATTTTCTATCCCCTATAATTGACTCGTGAATCACTCCATAATTTCCGTTATCTGGTTAATTGTCACCAGTCGTTCTCTTGCACCTGTGTTGGAGTGTTGGAGTGTTGGAAATGGAACAGGAGAAACAAAGGATAGGAACTGGAATGAGCAATTAGCTTTATGCATTCCAACTGCAGAACAAGATATTGAGCACCTCTGATTAGTAAAGGTAAAGTCAAATTAATATTGCTTATACATAAAAACTCCTATGATAACTTGATAGTGATGAGTCAGTCCCTCTCACACTTATAGAAATGTGTAGGCATAGAGAAAGGAGTTTTTAAGATTTCTAACATGCTACCAATTGATGTTTTCACTTATGTAACCCAACGCATACCTTCATGTAGCTTTGGGGTACACAAGTAAAACATTAATTCTCCTTTGTTCATGAACAGACCCAGGAGCTGAGGATTTGTTTTGTTGGAAGCAGTAGTAGTTGTGTTATGTATTTAAGTGAAATGCCAGAATGCAATCTAACTGTGTGAATCATACATAATATCATGAATCATCATTGATGTCTTTAATGTTTAAAGGTTTTCAAAATTGCATTTATCTCTTAACTATCAACCTCAAGTACCAACGGACTGCCGCTGTGCCTGTATTAGACTACTCCGAAAATATATTTCTGAGGACAAAGTCATGGACCTAGATTTAGCAAGGATATGAATAAACAACATTAACAGATTGACAGTATGAATAGTATGGTAGGTATAGTATGTGGGTTGATTAGGTTGAGTAACTATAATAAACTATGAATATACCTAACGCAAACGAAAATCAGTGTCATTTACAATGACAATCTATTATGTTCCTGTGCTATATGCCAAAGTGTACTACAATAGATCGATACTATCTTAAGAAATGAACGCAATTTCTAAAAATTTCTCAAACTTAAATAAATTGGAAACATCAATCAATTCTCTTCCGATTCTTTTTGCTATCTACCTAAGCTGTCAACGAAGTGTAGGAAATTAAATTTCACTCATGAAAGAAACACCATTTCAATGTATTGTACGTTAGCTGTTTACAGATTGTAATAATTTATTTTTATCTAAGTATGCATTTCTTCTAACATGAGTTTGTAATACTTGTATAAGCTTAGTGCATTATTATGTGCATGCATCAGGTTTACATAAAATATACTCACTCACCCTTGCATCTATAGGTATATAGCTATCTTTCCAGATCCAGATTGCTCTAATAGTGCCGAGTTGGCCTTCACTCTACGGCTACGTTCTGGCATTTAAACTCAAAAAAAATTGCAAAAGTCTCGGTATGTGATTTGGATGCCTGAGTTAATTAAAACGAAGCTACTAGATAGTGTCTATCACTAGTAATACTTAAAGGTAGCTACAGAAGATAGCATCTTATCGAAACTTGTTTACACATGTGAACTGCATACGAATATATATAATATATAGCTTGTTCTCAAAAATGCAGGTAATACAGTATTATCTGCACATGAACATATATTTTGGTATAATTACAATCTACAGTAATGGTAACAAAAACTGTGGGTAGCAATATAGATACTGAAATTATTACTTGCAATAATTCCGTTTTATTATGTATGTCAGTCTCAATCTGAGACAATAATAATTTCATTATGAACTAATTATAATTATGCATAAATGCATGTATAAATAAATATGTAGTGAGGTCTTTATATATAAATGGTGAATATGGACGCCTAATTTTCTGCACGTGTGAAAAAGAAGTGTGCGCATTCATAGATATTTTTGCATCAATTCCAAATTATGAGAGTAGGATACTCTGAACTTGCCTACTTGTCTCACGTTCATGACTCCTGAAAGGAAAAGAAGAAGAATGCAATGCTACATTTGTGATCAAGTGTGCCAAGTCAAATGAAACTGTAACAAGGTACATCGATACATATAATAGGGTGTAATAACCCGAGTAAAGTGAATACCACAAATAATTAGGTAGTATAGTATTGAATAATAAGCGCAGCAGCGTGTGAATTTAAGAATTAGTTTGGAAATGATTTTTTTCCTTTTAATGACATAAACATATCATTTGAATCATTGTGAAAATTCGGGATAGATCTTCACATCACAATTGGCACCAATTAATAAACACATACAAAAAGCATCGGACGATATCATTTTAACGAGTGATGCATTATTAATTCTCATAATGTTCTCATGTCTTCTCTAATGCAGACGGACGAGGTGACGAGTAAGTATGAAAGTATGAATGACGTGAGTAATTCGTAAATCCTATCATTCTCTGTTGCACATATCACATAATGATCACATTATGGGTTTAAATTGCACTGTGTGCACCTTACCTTAGTCTTAGTTACATCATGCATCATGGTATCGAGTTGTCGGAGCATATGTACTATGTACTTATATACATCATTTCTGCAGTTATTATGCAGTAGGTAATAATAGGGTACTTATAATATTTGATGATGTTAGGCTGCTCTTCTTTATTACCATTACTTTTGCATGAACCTTAGCTATATGATAGGTTAGCGGTATCCAGGTATGAAGTAAGCATGTAGGAGTATATAATAGTAGTCTACCACATAATATTGCACATGCAATTCACATGAGACTCCGCGGCTGTTCTAATAGGGAACTATCTCTTTAGCAGATCTATACTGCGGTGGGTATAATAAGTACTATATTGATATATGACACGATATGGGCATGTAAAGCAATGCTGTAGTGGAAGTATCTCATATAAATAGGAATGTATGTGCTTAGGTGCCAACAAAATAGTTATGCTGGAGAAATAAAATGGTAAATGTGTCCCCAATAAAATAACTCAAGCGTTTTTATATGCAGAAAGTAATGAAACAGGTAGACCAATAAAGTTATTCCAGTGTGTTTTCAGTATAATATTATAGCTCAATAAATAACATTTTAAGATGCAATTTCCTTTCTTTTCCAATTTTCGTGCAAAGCATTACTACACGTATTTAAACAGTCAATAGTACCAGCCGAGCCAAGTACTACTTAAAATTACGTATCTTCATATACATACAACCTACATACATAATATTATACATACGTGCCTACGTAAATTACGTACTAAATTTTATTTTACTGTCGGAGTAGGTACTCTTTTTATATCCCTTTATACAACTTGCCATTCAGCCTAGGATCCTAATATTGCAATTAATACAACCTAAGAGCCAACATCATCACATCATCCCTTCATTAAAATTTCTGGTCGTTTTATTATGGCCATTCGCAAGTTATTTCAGATCCCGTCTCCCCGTCTATGGCTCTGGTAAAAATAACGATGTTGACTTCTAAGTGTATTACATAAGTACAATTTTTTTTCATCGCATCAAACTGCAGATAAGTGAGTTTAGTACATTGTAGCTATTTCATGGTTGAAAAGTATTTTAAAATTCACATTTTTGGTACAGACTACAAATAGCAATAACTACTGCAGTGATTTTGGCTATTGAGCAAATAAAACTTTTGCAAGTATTGGGATGTTTTTTATGTGGGAGCGGTAAGTTCTTTAGTGAACAAGGCATTAATGAGAAGATTAGTTTATGCATCGTAGTGGCAGAGTGTGTCAAAGAGTAATGGAGTGCAAATCAGGATTTGCATTAGTATTGGCTGCACAAACTAAGTACGTATGTAATAATGACATTTCTTGGAGATTGGTAGGAAAGCAGTAAAATAGAGTTGAATAGGTGAAGTTATTTAGTATTCCTGTCATGATTTGAGCAAACCTATCCCTAACTCATCTTCGTTTAGGTTTAGTTGAATCCGCTTAGCACACTACTTCCTTCCATGAAAATCGTGGCAAGCATCATAGTATGGGAAATAAGATTTTTTTTTCGCAAACGAAATGTATTTGCCTGCATTTGGTGGTTGAGTTGTTTGGTGTTTTCCATGTATTTGAGTGGTAACTAGGTCTGTACTGTGGCACACAGCAGTGTCACAACAGGAATAGTCTTTGATGTCAGTATTTGCACAGTACGACTCCTCCGGCTCATATTCCGGTAACGAAGTATTTGTGCTGGAGGTGAAGTGGCTTTGGCGTTAACTTTTTAGCAGGAGTGCATGCTACATGACATGGAACAAGTAGATGTAATAGGCACTATATATAGTATTAAATCCCATAGTAGTAGTATAGAAATAGAAATCATATTATATGCAGGCAGGCAGCTAGTAGTGGTGAACTGAGAATACTGGTGTTAGGAGGAGTACACTGGAAATGGGAATTGTGTGGACCTCGACTCTCTTGTTTGTCGACAAGGAGAGGAGCAAAGGGAAAAAGCCAAGTACAAGGATAGAGAAGATAGAGAGAACCGTCGTAGTCACATCACAGCCAGTTTTATAGGAGGCAAAGAACTTCTTGCTCTGACTTGGACTAGTCTGTTGTGTTCTCCGGCAGTCGGTGGCCAACCTTCCACAAGAAGAGTTCGATATTTTCATTTCTCTTGCCATACAGACTTTCTCAACCACAAGTCTGTGCTCACACACATCTATCTCCGTATCACTGCACTTTAGTTGTAAAGTCACCGTGAATTGACTTATTAACTTAATTGTACTTAACCAAAACGAGCATTAAATAAATACAAACAATTGACAACACGCACATAGGTATTACTCTATATCACTCCGAACATCTACAACCCGCTCTCTTCCCATCTCATTAATTTTGCAGATTGCCGATTATTTTTCATTTTATTGGCTGCCACTACGAACTGGAACTGTGTGAGTGAAACACACATTTGTATGGATTTTACAATCTATGCTTACCACTTGAACTTGCAATACTGACTTTTGCTTACTGTCATTTGCTACTTTTGTGCTAAAAGCACATGCCAACTACGTACCTAGTTCTCTTTTAACTTTTCGGCACAAACGACAAACTTTACGTTAGCAAATAAAAACACAGTAGTTAAACCCGAGCGGCGAGGGCTCAGTCTATTCCTATGTCCGCATGTAAACATGTACACCAAGAAAAAACTGTCGCCTTCAACGAAAACCTATTTTGCCTAAGAAGTCTACAAGGTTAGTACAAATACGATTTATATTTATGCATTTTATACGTTAATGTGTGTTATCCTCTTTCAATCAGAATTGCTTCCACTACAAAGCATACTACAAGCATAATAAGGGTATAGCATAACAATAAATAGCTAATAGGAAAATAGTATTTATCTGTTTTGTTTGATGTAGTAACAAGATAATGGTATATAGTCGAAGATTAAGAAGATAATGATTGGAATCTATAGTTTTTATTATATTTGTCATCACTATATCTTCTAATAATAATGTATTCTGAAAAAGGAATGCATGCATGCATAGTTGTCCGTATACATTCTAGCATGAATAACATCGGATTGTAGTTTTCCATATCACAACAGTCAAATTAGGTTTATCTAAATCTGTGTAAATAGAAATACAATAGAGTTTTGTCGATTTGGTCATAAGATTGTATAGAATGGATTATATATAATAGGATAGGATACGATAGAGCGATTCCATAAGATGCGTGCTTGTTAAAGGCAGAGAATATCTAAAATTGGAGTTTAAACTGAGAATAGGGAAACCGGCATGCGTTTCTATCATAAATGCAATCAAAAGACATAGTCAAGGTTGTTATTGTGAATGTCATGCAGAGACAGCATACAAGACAGATAACTTGATAGAAGATATCTACTACTACGTAAGATTAAAAATATGACTGTGGGAAAGACATGTGGAAGAAAGATACGTCTTAAATGTTTCTGGGTTGATGTATGCTAAAATGCTAATAGCTCAACATCTTACTACATGTCTGAATATAAAATATTTTACTGTGCATGGAATTGCAAGGCCAGCGCTTTCTCATCTTTTGCACAAGTTTCCATTTCATTTCGTATGTACATACTTAAATTATGGAATTGAATATCCCATCATCCTGTGACCAAGTTTCTCGACTGATCTTTTCTTTCCCTGACGTGGCTACAGACCGAAGTAGAGTACTTTATTTAGGAGTTCACAAGAAAATTAACTTACATACGTCATACGTCACTCTGCTACAGTTTGAGGTAAAAATCAATTGCCGAGTCAGGTAAAACCGTATCTAAAGTTTGTCTACATTGTTTTACTTAACTATATACAATACATATGCAGAAAGGAAACATCATTTTTCATCACATTCCTTCTACGAAATTATCACGAGTCAGGTATTCCACTGTGAATACCATTTCATACCTCTGAAAGAACTGTCTTCAAACTTTGTCAGAATCCTTCTTTCACTGAAATTGAAAAGTTACCTGCCACTATGCGTTAAGTACTAAGGACAAGCAAACAATAAAACAATCTTTGTACCTAAAAAGTTCTTTTCTTACACAGTCTGAGTAGATCTAACTTCAAACTTCAAAGTGACTATTAGAAAATACTTTGAGGTATATTGTACAGAATGCTATGCAGAAGAAGCATAATCGGCGTTACAATATTGGGAGCCCGGATTAAAGAGATCACCTTTTCTACTCAGAATATGAATTTTAATTTCCGCCTGAATTCTATTTCTGGTCTGAATCACAACTTAAGCATCTTTATCAACACAATAATGATTTCATGAACTATATCTACCATACATGGTAACTCCCTCACGAACGTTGATGCATAATGCATGCATGAAGTTGGTGTAAATACTTTCCTACGTTGATACAATAAAACTACAAATATATATAGCAATTTAAATACAAAATGTAAATATTATTTCCTATTTTATTCGTATATTATTCCCCCAGAATCAGAAATAGCAATTACACGCCACATTATATTCCATGGGGTAAACACAGATAGGTTAACAGTACCCGTTGAATCGTTTACTTGTTACTGATTGCAGGTTATGATCAATAATTTGGTAATTCCAGCGGTACAACTATTCACTTGTACCAAATCCAGTAAATACCTATGGTTGTATTTTGTGTAGTACAATTTTTTAATGCCACATAAGAAAATACAACCACAATACTACTATTTGTTTTAATTGTAATGTGACACAACATTATCAGAAAGGACAATAAAAAGTAATAAAAACACAAACTCTTGAGTCACAGAGTTCCATCGTTCAAAACACAATTCTGGGATAAATAGTAAATATGGTAAATATTGTTAATACAGCAAAATGTAACGGTGAAGTAAGTCGCAATCGCTACTGAAATGGTAATCTACTTAATTTGAATTTTTTGCATGCAAACTATTTACCTGCACATAAATGTTTATAAAACAGGGTAAGGAATTATAGTACGGATAGTAAATATAGAACAAAGATGCAAGCAGTTTGTTAAACTTAGATACGGATTTGATAGTCTTGAATTAATTTGAAACATCTTCCCCAAATCTTCCATGAATAATTTCAATGACTCAATCCAAACATGAGGTAGATAGATTTGGTTGTAGTTTAAATTGGCAAAAGTCTATTTGACATAACTAGTCAGACAGTTTGGCGAAACCTAATAACCAAGTTGTCAAATTATTCATGGGATGGACAATCGACTATTTATGATTTATTTGTGTGCAAAAACAAAATTATGAGAATAGAATGTGTTGCTTACAACTTTTTAAAGTCCAAGTTTAGAAATTTACTTTTGCTTGACTTATCGCACTTATATTTTATCAAACTCTAAAACGTTTTTGCCAAATTTTGTCCAGAGAGTTCATTTTTGGGGAAAAGTTTGTTTTTGCCAAACTGACTTTTGTCAAACTAGTCTACTTTCCTAGATAACGTATAGCGTAACTAGTAACCTTGTAAGTACAAGGTAATAGCGTATAGTGAAGAAATTCATCATTCATTGTCAATTCATCATCAGTGTACATAAATTCACAATTGCATTATATTTGTTTAGACATCCAAGGCTGCTTTATTGTCTGCTTATTTGCGACTATAATGTGCAAACACAGACTGACAGCAAAGTAATTTTTTCATTATTATTGTGTTTATTAGCGAGCAATTGAAGTAATGAGCCACATATAATTGTGACGGTTACAAGTATTAATTATGATAGCTGTCCATACCAGAGAGCATTTGGGAAGCAGAAATACTTGGAAGTGGATAATAATGTACATTAGTGGATATAATATAATTCCTCTGCTTTCATGAACATCTCAATCTCATTGAGTTTGGGTAGCAATTTATAGCTTTTGTTATTGAAAGTAGAGTAGCAAAAGTTGCTTTATTCAAAGAAGAAAGTCACTTACTCAGATGCAGAAGAAATAGAATTTCGACACGTAGAATTTTGTTTTCTAAGAATAGTATAGCATTACTAGTTTTCGTACTTGAAACGTTGGATTGAGCAGGGAAAAGATTTTAGAGGATAGAGAAGTTCAATATTTGCAAAAAGGAAAAGAGTTGGCATTTGAAGCAGGAACGGAAAGGACAAATAAGAATTCCTATAATTCTTGGTCTGAGTAACATTGAAACGAACGTGAAGTGAAATGCGAGAAGAAGGATAGGACAATAATGTTTTGTCGTGTTGGCAGGTTGAATTGCTATGTAATAAAAGCAAGAGCACTTGAAGTATCATAGAAACACAAGTGTAGCAATAATGTTCTCAAGGTATTCTCCAAGTTCCTCTTCAACCAGAAAAGACTATCTACATACCAAGGTACTTTTAAAACTTTCTGCAATGTATGTACATGGAAAAGGAAAATAACAGTTGTAGAGCACAGATAAAACCCGATGTAGAAACAATAACCACTGAAACAGTTACATAAATATCTTAGAATAGTTATAGTTTTATTTTTATGATAATACATTGTAAATTGTAATTCTAGCTTTTATTTGCACGCATATACCTTTTAGCATTTGATTTTGGCTTTTAATGATATGATTATGGATATATGCACAAGCAATTCTTTTCACAAAGGTGGATATCTCATCCCCTTTTCTTGTCTAACTGTTACAATTCTTATTCTTTGAGAAATTATTATTATATGTTACTAGTTCTACATGGTTCTATTAGAATCTTAGATCTGCTAACGAAACTAATTACACTAATTAGTCATAGAACCACATTAACTTGAAAACTACTGGGACTTTGAGCTTTCTCTCGCTGATTGTTGAGTTTTCTGCACTCACAGCGGAGTACTCTCCTTGCAATCAAAAAAAAGGAATTGTAAAGAACTCAAGTACTTTATGGTATCATGCTGACCATGCACAATGTCGATGTAATGTAATATTGATAGGTACCTATTGCAAATTGCAAAAACATGGAGAGCTCTCAACTAATAGCAGGGCAGAAAAAAACTCACAGTAACAAAAACACACCTACATATGTCCAACCTAACATTAACTGAATTGAACATTCTTGTAAAAGTATACACTGTAATAAAACGATCTCTTGACAATAATAGAAATAACCAATATGAAGTAATATTATTCCTCCTAGGGAATATATTATGAGCTAGTCGAGGAAATTGCCTGATTTAAAAGGCCAGTGGTTTCATAAAAAGCTGTTATATGTCTTGTATCTCTAAGTCTCTGGTGTAAAAACTAACATACGTGTATTGCATCCCACGAGAGAGATATTATCTCAAGGAGTGAAGTAATATGTAAATACTACATCCTCAGTTTGGGTCAAAGCAAAATGATGAAAAGCTCCAAGCTTTTTTATGCCTTGCACACAAATGCATTTAAATTTGCAGAATTTTAATGAATTTCTTACTTCAAAGGATTTGGAAATTAAAACCACATACACCATACATACATTCAAAATATTTCTGTCAGATACCAGGAAATGTACAGAGCAAAAGTATATTTTTTTAGATGGGAATTATGAATATTGGGGTCGAACGGTCGGTTACAGGGCACGTAGGATTTAACATACTATATTTACACTGGTATTATTAATCCTCCAATGCGCCCCGATATTTATTCAATTTATGCGAGCAATTCTGAAGTAATCACGTAATATTTACTAAGACCCTTAGCAAATAACCTGCATTTGTTAAAGAGTACCAAAGAATTCAAGATAATATCTAAAATGATAGGCACGAATACTTTTCTGACATTCGAAAAAAACTACCATCAATCCATTTGGAATTTATATTTACACTGACAATTTGACAAGTTGTAATATTGATTCAAAATTGGTAGTGTTTTCGTTTCAAATCAACTAATCTTCCTACACTAAGTACCTATCTAATACCCTTATTTCACTTTGAACTTCTCTGGTGGAATGACTAGTAAAAGTTATTCCAGGAAGTCAGGAATTTACAAATGTAAATGGAATCGTGCCTCTTCTCTGATAAAAATCTTGTTATTGTTTGATGTGCTTTCAAATACAGATAAGGAAATATTTGCATATGCTTTTCTAAATAACAACTCATAATGTTACATTACATATTTGCATGAGTTACAACATTTGCAATATCTAACTCTCAAGAGACTTTGTAAAAATCAGGGCCATTATTTTGAGATGAATACTTGTACTACGCAAAAGTTCTGACAGTGATGATTACATTGATAACGCTGTTGCAGAAAATAAACACTAGTGTCAGGAATGTCAGACTTAGATTTGAAACTTTTATAAATCTACTCAAATTGCATTGCTGCATTTCTTTACATCATTCATTCCATACACTGTATTAAAATATAACGGTATGCTTACTCATCTGCATCTAATTTTGAATATTTCATCGAAATGGAAAATTCTGTGTTGATTATAAGATACCACATTATAGTTAGATTGATCTCTTGGTCTGTGATCTCTTATGCATCAATCTTTCACTTGTCTACATAGAAAGTGAAAGAAATAGAAAATAAAGCTCTTAGGAGATTAAAATCATTCTATTCTATTTATAATATACGTAGAAAGTGTACACATTGGTAATAGCATAAACGTTGTGGTGGCATATATTTTGAAAATAGCATGATAAAGGATGTCTTTCTGGATGTGCTCCATTTTACCTACCAATCAGATTGTATTAAATGAAGTTTAACCACACAGACGGTAACGATGTCAGAACCAGGGTAGACAGTTTAGAGATGTACCAACAAATACTGCGTTGAGGTTAAAATAGCGGAGGAGTGTAATTTGAGAAAAGACAGATATATCAGGTCTAGTGGTACTCTTAATTGACCACTTTAGATGCGAGAGATAATAGTATTCCTAATTATTAAATAAGAGTGCTGGAGAGTTGAGGTGGGGTAAACGTACGTATAGTTCATAGTCACAGTGCATATAAATAGGCTGTAAATGAAGAGGCATAATTGCGTGATTGCGTGCACATTAATATCCTAAACCTATAGAGAGATCGCAGCCCACTGAGAGCCCAATTTGTCATCACCGACATCGGGAATTGGAGTTGACAAACTGATAAAGAGGGGATACAGCTTTTGTGTCTAAAACCCTCCAGATAGCTATACACGTACATTAAATAAATAATACCAAAATTTTAGAAAATTGTACTTGGTAAATGCTGTGTATGTTCTCTATATAGTGATGCAGTTATGTCTAGAAGATAATTGGTGCATTGTGTACGTACAGCTAGAATTTCATTCAACTTGAAGCAATTTTCCTTGAGTTTAATCACACTTCTTGTATATAATACAGTAAATTGCAGCAGTATAATTGAGGTGCATACCTAATGCACAAAGGTCCATGACTTAAGATTTAAGTACGCTATTAGAAATACAAACTGCTGTAAGAGCAAGGTTGTTAGAAACTAAATGCTCTACTAAGTACAATGGGTACTATGCACTTGTGTATTTATGAGGATAAGAATTATATGACTCTTTTAAAGACAATTCGGCCTCTTGTACTTTTACCATCATAATAATATGAAATAGTAGTTTGTAGGAGAGAGAATATAATTACAGTTTGTTTTCTAAATGGATACTTATACTTAACTTGCACAATAGGATAATAATTAGCTGAATGTCTGTAGTTGATATGCTACTAGTACATTTGTTATGACTGGCATAAATGATTGCAATTAAGAAATAATAGTTAAGTAAAACATATTATTAAATCTTGTGGATTAAGAGGGGAAAGCTATATAATCCCCTCTGCCATTCTATTCATGGGGTGATTTGCAAAGACCTCTTAGCTATGGATCAAATCTCATTTTTAACTGTGCATAGTTCGTGGTGCCTCTTCAGAGTGTGAGTGAATATACCAAATACATAATTCCTGTGATAATCTACAAAAGGAATTACAAACACTTGTCCGTGACTTTGGAGCGTTGGTGGGTTAAACCTCAATTTGCTCAAGTTTGTAATAAAGTTTGTTTTTGGTTAAATCAAAGCATACGATAGCAAATAGAATATATATTTAGAAGAGATGAACGTTGTAGAAATGTGAAGTTTCTCATGCATGTGAAGTTTTGTGTTTATTCAGGGCTTGTGGTGAAATAAGTCTCGTGAAACACAAAAATTAATTCCGTGGTAGGCTAAAAGGTCCCAACTGACAAAATTCCATAGTATATTGAAGCGTGAGTGTGAAAGTGTAAAATGTACAGTTTTATGGCTATGGACAATAGAGCAAGATTCATAATATTATCAGTGAAATTGATATATGTATAGTAAGCAGGACGGTAGATTCTCCTCTTTTGATGACTGAATAGGAAACCTAAGCAAAAGATAAGTAGCCGTTTTGCACAATATTTAGCACATCTGAAGAGATCCCAAGGGTCATGCCATTGCCTAACTCTTTTATGCAACACAAACAGTTTTGAGCACGAACTGACTAGGAGATCGTTTTCAAGCTTTTGTGTTTGCTATTTACTCTCACTCTTTGGCACACTAAACATTCCATCTTTTAATGAACAACACACTCAAAGACGGCAGCTGCTTTCCCTGCCTTTTATTACACGTATATTCAAACTCAAGCTATATAACTTCCATTTATGTAATATTACTGAGTCTTCTTTACTTGTGTCACAATCCGTTTACAACAATACATCTCTGTAAACGATTAGCATGCTACATTACATGGTAGACACTAAGCTCTTCAATCTAATCTATGCTATGCTCGACTTTTAGTAGTCATGTTCTTGCAATCAGAATTTATGGCCAGCATATTTAAACAAAATCACTGCTTATTGAAGAACAGAGAATGGTCAACGAGATTACTATTACATAACGGTTACTTGCACAGAAAAAATGCATGACATTTAATAACTCTAGACGGTAATTCGTCCTCGCTAGTCGTAATGTCTCAACTTTAATAAGAGATAACAAACTAAGTAGTTATTAATAACTTTATGCTCGTGAGAAAAATAGACAGACATACTGAATCCTATGTAATTACGACAGAACGAAAAGATTGTACGTGATAATTATAATATTCGTAACATCTAGTATCTTTTGTGTGGTAGTAGGTACTCAAAATGTAGACAATAAAAAATAGGTTATACATTTATTAGTTTCCATCTACAACTGATTCATTGTCTGCAAACTTATTTAAAAATAATACAGTTCTATAAACTATCTGTATAAACAATACTAGTCTTCTGGGTAAAGTACATTTCGAAAACATTAAGTATTGGCCACTGACATTACTTAGAATATTTTTTATCATTTCAATTGTTTTTGTTTACATTTAATTCTTTTGTAAGAGAACTTCTTATTGAATTCCGTAGCAGAATACACTATCCAATGAAAACTGCACAGCATAAATGTGTTTTGCAACTAACAAACCAAAATGTCTGGAATTGGAGTCTAAGTCTAGACATGGGATGATTAACTTTAAACAAACGTAATACACAAGCAGTCATTTTAATTATGGGACAGAAAGTGTGAGTAATAATTGATGATTCGACGACGAACTTTGATTATCGATAAGATATGGCATTTACACTACTGTAACAAGTAATAGCAAAGAAAATACTGTCTTATTATCACAGACGAATGAATTCTATATACGTAAATGCATATTAAGTCGTACTATCACCAATATCTACCAAAGTAGAAGCTAAAATATGACATATTCGACTATTATCTAGTGTGTACTGCATTTTAATTTCAATTTATGCATAACATGAATTTTTTTCGACGCGACCCGGTGGAACCGTTGGTACTTGTTATTCAGCAACTGGTAAACAATCCACATTGTGTCGAAAACAAAATATGCACATTCATTAGCGATGCAGATACTGATTTAACGGTCGTGCTTACTAGTACTAGTCGTTAAATATAATAGATAATAGATAACAAATAATATCTGTATTTGCCCTTCGATTGATATTCATCAAGCAAAAACATGGGTGAGATTGTGTAATGAGTGGGACAATATTTTATTTATTTTAATCAATACGAAAGGTGTTTATTACTAATAGGCTGTATTTTCATCACCACATGAAAATAATTGAGACGAGACATTCTTCCTGAGGCAACATAAATACTTCACCTCGCTCTAAATAACGCATGAGTAGTACATAAAAGATCCAATGCATCCTTTAGGTAAAGTCAGCAGAAAAATGTTTTCATAACCTCTGACCTATAGAAGCAGTCTCACAGTTAAACTCATCGATGATTTTAATGTTGCTATCATAATGGGAGACATTAAATGTGATAAGTTGTAGGTAGCAGTAGATAACAGCAGATAGACACAACTACATTTCATTATCACTTCCTTTCCTTTATGTTATTCATGCATGTAAATATGCTGCGTGCTAATTATTGTGCCAAGCAAGCTCATTTAGAGATTCATGATGCTTATTCAGCATAATCACACGCACAGTAATAAATCAATATTTGCAAAGCTGTAATAGTGCAATAATATATCACTGGAATAAACTGCTTCATACTGGAATTGGTTGTTATTAGTGCAATTAATTTTTTTGTGTATTCAGAACTCCAGTTGGAATATGTCATATTATTGCGAAGTATTTATAGAATGTAGAACGGTACAAGAAAAAAAATCATAAATGTACACTTAAGGGAAAGAGAGAATATAGATTAGTTTTCTGACATGTAAAGGTCCACTGAGAGTAGGAAAGCGTCCTGATTTTCTTTTATTTTGCGAGTAGCCTAGTTGATTGGTTAAAGATGTAGAATGTTGTTTAAGGTAGGTAGTTAATAGTTAAGTAGGTAGGGAGTATGTGAAAGGAGAAGAAATATTGGAGGGTTCGGTGTAGAAAAAATAACAAATGCGAAGAAGCGATTTACTGCGCGTTATGTTGCAAATTTTGTGCTCCTGCTGACTGGAGAGTACATATGTGGAGGGTTGACGTTGACAGCGATGGTACACCAAAGATTTTATTGCCCCGTGGTTCTAAGAGCATATGACTTTACAAATAAAGAAACGACTGAAATGACTAGTGTAGAGTCTCTCCCTTGGGCAAAGCTGCTCTCTATTATGTTGAGCTTGCAGTTTTCAATCCGCCATTCTAGTTATGTCCATAAATACTCTAGCGTTGGCATTATACAAAGCTATCTATGGTATCGTGGTAAAAGTTTTCCCAGAATGACTGTAAGGAAAGGACTCACAAAAGTTACGCACATTAAAAGCAAACAATTTATAACGACCCTCTTTTAAAAACATAAAATGAATACCTATTTGCCATTCAGCTATATGATCTGCGTCAGTTTTCGTCTTGGGGTTCATTGAATTCCTTGTTTGTTGCCTTGATCTTTGCTATAAACTTGTCACTCTGTAAAGCTTTGGGTAGTAGGTACTTATTATATGTTGTTGTTGAGAACCTTCCTAAGTACGCAGTATACAGATGTGTAGGAACAAATCCCTAGGTAAAAAGCATGCAATAAATGAATGGAAAATAATTGCAAACATAAACGGAAATTACTATATGTACCATCCGCTTCTTTTTACATGTACATAAATCTGCACGGGTGTTTGTTACAGACAGTTCCTCCTTTCAATATCCTTATGTAAATACTATTATAATTTTAAACGTGTGTAGATATTAGTCGGAATTTCTATGCAGACGTTTTAGGTATTAAAAACTCAGACGATTCCCCTTTCAGACAAATAAAACGCAACTATATTTTAAACCGCTTGTCTCTTACTTTTTAATGGTTCCTGTCTGTGTCTATACCTAACTTGATGTTCACTACGTACAGATCCTGCATTACACGCTATCGAATTTTATGTTTGCAAAAACACTAACATTTGTGCGAAGTACCGTCGTCCGTAGATCTATTGTGCAATCCTTTAAATACCAAAATGTCTACTTACGTATACTCACTCAACTACAAACCAATTTCATCTACGTAACAAAAATAACAACCCTAACATACACATGGTCAGTTAAAAATAAAATTGCCTGCCATTTTTTGCACACTAGTATCTCGCAAAGTCATGTATATCATGTATTCTTCATCATTTCTTTCAATACAGACAATTTCACCACTCTCTACCACACTCATATCATTTAAGTTTATTATTTATTGCTGTGTTAAATGGACGCAGTAGTTTAATACCAAAACTACGTCGAAACTATCTTTGGAGTCTGTACAAGGTAAATTCTTTATTTTGGAGATGTGTACCCATCTTTGATCTTCGGGATAACAAAATCAGATTCTTATACAAAATCTGGATTTTTCTTATTTTCTCTTAGTATTAAATATACAATAAATATTCGGATAATACCCGATTTTTCTTCACAGGAATCTTTAGAAAGTTATACGCCTTTAGAATTTAAAAGCGATCTGATAATTAAACGAAAATAATAATAAGTACAGATAGAAGGTTTCCTGTTCAATGAACTGCATTTTACACGGAAAATATTGGACATCGGGCTTAAACTGTTGGTAAAGTAATTGCGACAAACTGACCTTTCCATGAGACATTACAGACATGAAGGCACATTTAATGTGCCTTCATATCTGTAATGCCCAAAATCCTAATTCTTAGTTTTATTTGTTAGGACATGAAAGGAAAGAATAATGTGAGCGGTTATTTTTATCATTTATATGGTCTATCCCAACTGCAAATAACCCCACCCGAAATTCTCGCTCTCCATTCCTGCATCAATCATTTGAAAGTACTATTCTATGTGCAACAGACACTCAGAGGTTACGCAAACCCTTATGTGACGGCTGAAAATGGAATACAATACATTATGGCAAAAGGGGCTCTTTTGTACTTCTGGGGATTAAATTACGACTTGGTCTATAGAAAATGTACTAGGGCATTATGTTGGGCTTTGAGTTTACGTACAAATGAGACTGTAAATGGCAAATACCATTTCGGCGAACCACACACATGTGCTTTTATATATTAATTATTCTTCCAGTAGGTTAGTAAATATACTAGTACTACGTACTGTATAATAATGAATGATGGAATACCTGCTTATAAACAACTACGCAGTTGACGTAATTGGCATTTAATAAAAAGCTTTTCCCTGTGTTATCAACCAAAATTATTGGGAAGTTAGAAGCCTCATTTGCCTAAAAGATCTGTCAACCCTTCAGATTTTGTTTTGTTTCATACACTTGAAGAGTTCACAAAGGAAATTAGCATTACACAGAAAATTTTGAAAGCAACCTGACATAATTCGGCCTTTGGCCTTTTAGTCTGCCTTTGATTTCTAAAATAGAGACGTTGGATAAATTATTTAACCGTGTTCCTCTTGTGCTGATATATAACTGAATTGTAAGCACTTGAAATTTTAACTGAATGTGAAAAGGAAATGAAAGCTTCCTGTTTTTACCATTTTCTCAAAAACACTTGGATGCTCTCGTAGTTAAGATTGACATTTTAAACATATTTTAGTTTTATGACATTTGTAGTGAACATCCGTAGGTACTTAAATGTAATAAAAGATGTGCGTCTGTACAATACAAACAGAAATTCACTATTGTTGAAGGAAAACCACAAATCAGTTGTTGACGTATTAAAGTTAAATGTATGATTTGCTCTTTAAATCAAACATCAAACGGTTCTTACAAACTGGATTATTATGAAATTTCATAATTGATGGAGTGGCACAATAAAAGGTATTAAATTGGCAAGGGAAGCCTTTGACAATAGACGCAGTATTTGCTCTCTACAATATTAACAGACAGCAAAGGTAGTCTATTCTGAGTGTTGATGCCTGTAAGAAATAAAGGTAGGTTATTGTTCTGGTATAAAGTGTATATAGTAGACTAACGTCTAGAATCGAATGCAAGGTTTGCTTTCTCAGTTTACTATTATTTGTTCTTACATTTTACGTATTCATGTAGCGGTGTCTGTACTTGTTCTTGGAATGAACAAACGTCAATCTGCTCTGATTGCAAATTATCTATGAAAGCAGGAATGAAACGAGATTCATGTTCTGCAATTAATAGGAATCCTTTTGGTTGTTAATTTAATTAATGTTGACATGTACTATATTGAAAGAATTAGGAGTATATCTGCATATGAGACATGTTATGTAGTGAAATGGAACAAAATTAATTAGGGGATGCTGATGGCTAAATAATGTATTTGTGGCTGACGTGTGTAAAAAGATATGTTTAATTTTGCACAGGAATGTAATGAAGAAGCGTCGGAAAGAGTAGACGAGAAGAAATTGAGTGGATTGAAGTGTTGACGTTAGTAGACAGAGGACTGACAAAACAAAGGAAATAAATTGAAGAAAAGGCTCTTGGGACATCTAACTAATTCAAAGTGGGTAAAGTAATACAAGAAAATACGTTCAGTTTCCATTCTGGGCAAATCTGATTCTGAATAAATCAGAATTCCCCAGTCTGCTTGAGTAAAGGACCTTGAGTTGAGACCTGAGACTCTGATCTGATTTATATTTTACAATGCCCAGCTACTACTAGAATAAAATATAGGCGAAGTCGTGAGAGAGACACTAATCGGGAGCAGAAGGGAAGATTACTATTTTCAACAGGAGCGGACAGATCTGTCCAAGTTGACAGGGCAGCACTTATTTATGTATATGTTCGAGCTTTCACCGCGGAGCAATTGTTATGCGTGTTTTTGTTGCAACCATTGCCATTCTCTTATTGCCGTACTGTTCCACTGAAGAAAAATCATGCGGAGAAAACGTGGGAAAGGTGAGAGAATATTATCGCGACAAGAATTCCAGTTTCGGGTACTTTCAAACAACCAACTTTCCCCAACCATTTGAAACTCCGATCACGCAGAGATGGATAATCAATGCTTCAGCCTGGCAGAGCCCATTTCAGATCAACGTCTACTTAACTCAGTTGTATATCGCGGATTACCGTTACCTGCAATTCTATCACAGTGAAAGTGATCCTTGTTTGCTCTCGAATGTAAAAGAAGCCCGTGAACCTGCACACGCATATGACTCTGGAGGAGACTGGAAGTCAGCTATCCTCATCACTACCCATCTCCCTTATTTGGAAATAGAACTTAAATTAGATTCTTTATACAATTCTCATCTAAGAACAGATTATTTCTTGGAGTCTTATGGATTTAATATTACGTATGAAATCGTTCCCGGAAACCACAGTCACAATGACTCATGCACTCTCAAAAGATGCTCTTATGCTGGAAATTGTTATGTCGACAGATACTTCAAGTAAGCATTTTCCACGGAAAACTACCATAATAAATATTACTGCACATATTATGCATTTATAGCCTCTGTAGTCCCTTTCTTACATGCACTAATACCCTCGGGGCTAGTAAAAAAGGTTCGGGTGGATAACCTCATCTCTCATGTTAATGGCTTCAACATTCCTTCGCTTTGAGGAGATGATCTGTATTTATTACTACTACATCCATCTCATTTATTAATAAAACATCGAACTAATAATATCATATCATCCTTATTATTACTTCCCTTACAGGCGGTTTTACTGTGATTGTCATAAAGATCATTACGGGGATAATTGTGAATACGGACCCAAGTGCAACCCCAAGAAGCACATTAATTCTTGTCAGAACGGAGGTAAATGCAGGTTCGTAGCTCAAAACATTCTATTTGAATAACATACTTAATCTTTGCTACTGTTTCATTTTTTGCCGAAAATCAGATAACCAAAGATAAAAACGCTGTAGAAGAAGATCTATTCGAGGTACACTCTAAATAATGATTCTAATGTAATTCACGTACAAAGATCATATATCCACGCCCCCTTCTGCTATATTTATATTTATGAGAATAGCAACAATAGAATACATCTCTAGTACCTTGTAATCATTAATAAGTCAGAAATAGCATTCGAGTAAAAGCTTATAAAGTGATGAATACATTCTGTCCTATTATTTCCTCTTCGTAGGTATCTCGTCAGACCTTTTGTGCTATAGATTTTGTCTGATAGTTCAACATCCAAAACTTTCCTTTACTCTATTTTGACAAATGGCTTAGCCGTTCAACTCTTCTGTTCCTAGTTGAACTTGACATTATAGGAGAAAGATGAGAATGTAAACAGACGAATCAATCATAGCTTGATGTATCAAATGTGTCATTCGTAAATCTTTCGAGACGGTCCCTGTCAGCCCGCGGTCTCGTTCCACTCCGTCAAGAGAATTCCTCATTCCAAACCCAACTAGAAAGCATAAATGAAATCCTACTTTGATATTTATAGGTTTACTTTAACTTTCCCGACTTTACCTAAGAATTACATAGATAAATTGTAGAAATAACTTTCACTCTCCACTTTACTTAGGTACTTTAATAGTATTTTCAAACGACTATATAGATACTCTAAAGCCGGCACTCTACCACAAGAAATAATCTCTATGTAAGTTTTATCTTTTATTGCCATTCCAAAAAAGAAGACAGAGACAGACTGAAGAAAAATGCTTAAGAAATGGAAACTCCTCTGCGTATTTGATGGATTGCCAAAGTTGTAAATGTTAAGTAACAAATAAGAATGAGCTTAGTAGAAGGAGAAGATCACGCTGCTGAAGAGGTTACGTTTTGTATTAGAAAACAACTAAAAACTAAATTCAAAACCTTTTCTTTTCTATAAACCGTTGTCTGCATTCAAATTATATTCCAAGAATTTCTTCTATTACTGCTTCTTTTTTTACTATTTTCTGTACTACATTTGTAGTAGTGATATCATTTTCTGTGTCTCTAGTATTTAGGTAGCATGCATTATTTATTGCTTTCCTTACACGGAGATACAGATAGAAATGTGTGGGAATTGCCTGGAAATGTAAAGCGCGAGAGGGTTCACAATAAAGGAGATTGATAGGCGGAAGAGAAATGTGCTTATACTTAATCCTAAGTCAAAGTCAATCGTCACTTTTGGGTTTCTGCCTGAGTTCAAACGAAATCAATCGAGCGATTGCTGCAGAGAAGTTCAGTCCCGTCTTTATCCCCTTTCATGTAATAGCTTTGTCATATAATGGCTTGTCTTGGCTTGTCGTATTATATGTACTCATTTCATCGCACGCTTCAATTGCATTTCCCATCTGTATTTTCTGTATCACTATTTTCAGTCTACTCCATTTGCACTGTGTGTTTTATCCTACTGTATACCTACTATATTCGTCGCATCTATTTGCTTAATGATTAGCAGAGAGAAATTCCATTTCCAGTTGTATTCCAAGCAGTGTCCCATTGTCTCCTGTCTTTCATCTGACTAAACTATCTTACAGACATTTACAGTGAGAATCTCCGTGTTCAAATAAAATGACTATAATATAAATACACCTCTTGTATACTATAACTATGCATATTGTTATTTTTACTATGTATTTACACAAACGCTTGTATATAAAGTCATAATATAGATATGTATTTACTTGGAAATTCCAGTCTGTGTCTTCGAGAATAGGTTCCTGGAGAAATGTATGTATGTACAGTGTTTATAGAAATATATGTATTTCTAGGAAAGGTTTCTGGCGATTGGACTATATCCATTTCTTGGATACAGATATATGTCGCGACGCTGTGTGTAGTAAAGGGGAAATCCCATCCAAGCGAGATCCAAGTTTGAACGGAGAAGAAGTAAATGGGAGCAGATTCCTTGTTGGCTTCCCTATTAAAATAGTCGTGGTTGATAGGACAGTGTGGAGAAAGGGATGTCAGATTGTAAGCCACGACGGAAAGTGATGTCACCTAAGTGAGTAACTGGTAATCAGGCATGATGATGAGGGAACTAGAGCAGAACATTATCACCCATGTTTTGATATAAGTTAATAGAGATGATATCTTCTCCGAAAAAGTAATTAATGATTAGGGCACGTCAGCACAGTTAGTAATAATCATTATAAAGATAATAAAATGTCGGACTAATGAAAAGAACATGTCCTTGTCATGTACGAGGGGATGTAATGTTTGTAAAGCTGACTCCTGTCCTTGTATTAATCATTTGATTAAGAGAATTCATAAATTAGTATGGGAGCGTCTTCGTTGATTGATTGTTTCATCTTTATTAAAAGTAAGTGGAAGCAGTAGAGAGGAAGAGAGAGGGGAAAAAGCTAAAAGCTCTGTCTATTTCAACAAACCGGGAAAAGGACAATTTAATAAAAAGTTAGTTGCGAGAGCAGAGCGGAAATCATTAGTAAAATAATTTCAGACGGAGTTGTGTGAGGAAATTGTATGAGTGAAAGGAAAATGTAGTGAAAGTCAGTGAAAGGTAGGAGGACGGTTTGTTGGAGTGGAGCCTGAATGCGGCTACTAATAATCTATATGGATGATTAGTTAGGTCATTAATCACTTAGTTAGCTCGGAGAAAGAAAGGAATAGACTTGAAATGTTTGTGTATGAATCCCATCTTTGTGTGCATTCGTTTGCTTTGGTTTGGTTAACTTGAGTCTGGCGTCTTTCAACATGATTGGCCCTGCTCGGAAACCAAGTTAAGCGTCTCAACCAACTCTTTACTCCACTCAATTCTACTCAACTCAACTGGAGCACTTGAATTCCAAAAGATTATGTAATGCACGTGTATTGTGTGTGTTATAAGTAAATACATTACACACTACATACAATATAGTACTGTAATGCACGGTCGTAAGAAAGGAAGGAGACTTTCATTTGTAGTTACTTCACTGTTCTCTCCACAGCCAGTATGTCTATAGTAGTTCTGTTTCAACTGTATCACTACATCTTGCCAAAAAAGATAATTTGCTCTTGGTTTGCTCCCGTCTCTATGTCGCATCCCATGTATTGTATCTTCTTCAATGTGCATGAAGCCTAACCAAAGCGTTTGTGTGCATTCTCCACTATCACAACTACTTCCTAGTATATGCAGTAGGGATGTAGTAGTAGTATAGATGGGAGAAATATTGATTTTTCGAAAGTGGAGGGGTTCCGTTGCGAAATTGCAAATGTAAGAAAGGGGAATACGAGATGATGACGACGAGACGAGAGGAAGAGAGAGAGAAAAGTGGAATCCCCGAATCGGGAAATCCGGGACTATCGTTCTCACTGTTCAGGAGTAGGAGGTGGGGGTGGGAAATAAAACGAGGAGAAAAGATGGGCTAAAGTACTTTCACTAGTGCTTTCGGACGTACAATGCATTACTTGCTTATTTAGTGCATGAATTACTTCTCTACTCATTTACACTATTTATGCGTATGTACGGGTACTTGCTCATCGGATAATCCAACCTTTCACTCTTCATCAATTCTGGGAAAATCAAAAGAGCAAAAATGTTAACCGACAGGAAACCTGTAAACCGCATGGAGGGAAACGTCAAGGGAGTGAGGCTACCTAACCATCATTACAATTCTACCAATAAATACATAAGGGAGAATCAATGCCTTACCATCACGTCAAGCATCGAGAAAGAAAGCTAGCAGCTTTCACTAGTGAATGATCAAGAGGAAGACAGAGTGCTTTCCCTGTCTCCTCACTAACTGAATCTATCTGTCTACGTAATGTTATGTAGTAATGGAAAGCTGTGAGAAAGGAGCAGCCGGCTTTCACTTATATTTACAATAACAGGCTAACTGCACCTCCTCCTTGAATTATTATACTTCTATAAGACTCCTTTTGTCTAACTCCTCGTAAAGTGAACTATTTGGTCCACTCTAAGACAAATGGAATAAAGAGCCTTGCACAATGATAGAATCGTTAGCGTCAAACGCCTTCCTACTTAACTTAAACAAGATAGAGAGTAATTGACATGTATGTGTTACTCTGAGCATTTCTGTTGAAGTAAATTCCTTCGGGATGTCTATTTATTGTATTTACTTAGACAACACTTGGAAGAATAGTCAAATGCATCGCATAAACTTACTTTCTCTCTGTACTTAGTAGACTTCCAATGAAATTACACTATTATTAGGTACGTTAGTGTATTTATACATACATTTCCCCCACATAAAAGACCTAAATACTATTTAATTAAGTGGTGTATTATTCTTTCGTTTGTGGTCGGCGAGCGTGGGTTGACTATTATCTTTTATATTGTGTGCGCGATTTAATGCAGTGTATAACATTGTCGTAAATAGACAACAGGGATAAAGTAAGAGAAATGTAAAGTTACTAAGAGAAAAGTTTGAGAATTCTTACGGACTAAGTTCATTGTTTTTATTTGTGATTATCAGTTCGTTGGGAGGAGCAGCGATGCGTTGTGATTGCAAGCATACCGGGTACAAAGGACTCAAATGTGAAAAAGAAGACCGTCCAACTACAAGTAGCAAAGGTCAGTGTGTATAATCCATTGCATTTTGATAAGTATTTAGTGTATAGGTATAAAGTCAAAGTATAGGCCACAGGGCAAGCGGAGGCGAGGGAGAAAGTCATTAGAAATGCACTTGCAACAACAATCACAGTGCTATAGATCTAAAGGCTAAGTAAGCGTTAAGCTTTGATGCTTAGACATCTAACCGACAACAAACCGGAACATGCTGTTCCATTCTCCCGTCCAAGTCCAGTCAAGTAAAGGAACAGGAGTTTTACACTTGAGAGAACCCATGAGTTCCATTTCGCCACAGTTACTGTTCTCTGGATGTCATAGGGAACCACATTCTATTGTCTATACACCCAGCCAATGCTTTTTATCTCTTTCGGGTCGAATTCTATACTATTATGGACTATGAACATACTAATGCTTCTAATCACAATGCATTTTACATACATTTGAACTTTTACCCATCCTGCTTATATAAATACTTTGCAATAAAGATAAAGCTTACATGTATACTTACACATTAAACGTTCTGTTACTACTATTACCCTGTAGTTAAGTTAACTCTAGTTACAGAATCTTTTATGGCGTTTTTGCCCCCATTTCAATAGAACTGGGGAGAGTGTCCTTTATCAGTCTATCTGAATATAGTATCGAAGAAAGAGCACCTTCCTTATATATTTGAAGAGGATTTGGACACTCATGCGGGTTTGCCTTTATTGTAGTTATACTTTATTTCACTCACTTTCCCCAGTGATAATGTCTGTGCACTTTCAGTGAAAGCAAATTCTATCGTTTCCCATTCAACAAAAGATAAAGAGAGAAAAGTTTTAATGAAAGAAAGAGGAGGCGAACTTTATTTTACTGGTTGACTTGACTTGACTTGGCCCTCGTCTTCCCTTTTCTTCATAGACAGTTTATTTATACACATAGTAGTAGGAGTAGACTCTCAGATAACAGCATGATCAAACTCACATTCATAGAGAATCCGTATGTGGCTACTTGTACACTACCTTGCGCTTGAGAAGAAAGAAAAGTCTATACACTGTGTAAGTTGTGTAAGCCAAGCCATCAAACCAAACCAGATCAGACCATGTTTTAGTAAATGCTTTCTTAATGCTTCCTTTACTTGCTATTGATTCTCAAAGCGTTTCTGAAAATAAAGTTTGACAAAATGTTTCCTGTCATGTAAATCCTTTGTTGGGCTCTTTAGCCCGTGTGGTGTGGTGGTTTGGATTCGATGGATTCTTCACTTTACTTTCATGTCCTCTTCCTCCCGTTTTCCTTGTGCTCTGTGTTTGTGTTATGTTATGGCATGTTGTCTCTTCAATTGACTCCTCTCTACTTTCTACTTAAAACTAAAGTAAACTGCAGACAGACTGAGAATGACTCCAAATTACATACTTTCTCCAACTTTCCCTTTCACACTCAATTGACTTCACTCTCACTTTTCCTGGCTAACTGACGATGAGTGAGAAGTCACTTTACTCCCATTTCCACCTAAACTACACTGGATCAACTTACCCACTTATTGGAACTTTTTATTGGCTTTATTATCATGTACAAACAGTTACTAAAATCGTTATGCTACTTTGAATTATCTTGTAAACTCTATAATTATACAATTTAATGTCTGCCACTTTTAAATGCCAATTAAAAAAACACTTCCGCCTACTTTATTATTAATTAAAATACGTTAAGGAGATTTTAGAATCTAGGAATATGAGAATATGTGCCAATAACACTTAATAGACTGACATCACTGTACCATCGTGTAATTGACAGATTGTCCGGGACCATATTGTGACACGCTTTGTTCGTCTTTGAATGACACTTCAAAATCCAGCCGTCCGTGTTCTTGTCACAATGGATCAATGATTCCGGAAGGTATTAACATTTTATTTTCTTTCTACTACCCGACCCTACTACTTAAGATCCTACACAATGGTAACTTTCTTTATGACTGACGTCATGTTTTCTCTGTTACTGATCAGGTTGGAGGAAATATGAAGGGAAGCTTAAGCTAGTTAGTCCATCGTTACCTATTTGGGATCGTCGAAACTCTTCTTCAGTCCCACAGCACATTATAAAGATAGAAAACGCGCTGACGAGAGTTCTTAAAACAGAAATTGGGACTAATAACATGGAGGAAGTTATCGTCACGTCGGTCGGGTACATTACCACTTTTGTTACTAGTACTTATTTACTATTACTACCGCAGATAAATAAAGAGCCGACTCACTGGCGTCGTCAATTAATTTCCTTCACATAAAAACTAAACTGCCAGAGAGGACTTTGCTGGATAACAGTTGTGGTTTAGTTCTCAAAACCAGTTCACTAGAAAAGTATTGTTGAGCCAAATTCCAACTAGCTAGTAAATGAGTCGCATTTATAGGATTTCTTGATTTCTATTTTTCTAGGTATTCCTTTAATTGATAAAGTTCTCAATTCAGCCTGTTTGATTTCCTTGAATTGTTTTTTCAGAGGCGGCTCCGAGTTCTTATATCAGTTTGTAGGACAGGCTTCTATATACAACAAAAGCTTCGCTGTCCTTACCCAACTTAAATCAAAAGGAGAGCTTATGAGGGGTTATAATCTGGGATCAACTTTCAAATTCAACATACAACCAGTCTTGAAAATGAAGGTACTTACTAATAAAATAATTCTACAAGCGTGACAAAATTTATATGCCTATTTTAGTATGTATGTGCAAGTACCCAATAGATGCTTTTGGTACTATAATATTATATTTCATTTATGCCTTACCTAACAAATACATTGTGCTTACTTAGTGACGCTCCTTGTAAATAAGATTTCTCTTTTAAGCTTTCACATGTGAAAGCATGGCGAAAATCATAGAATAGGTATATATGTACAGGGTGATTTTTAAGAACTTTCACACACTAGGTATTTTCCACATGCAGATAGCTTTTGTTTCATGACTTTTTGTCAAAAACTGAATTTGAAATCAATGCACGAAAAATATATACACTTTTAGGTGAAAAGAGGAGTGTTATGCAAGTGCTATTTTTATTATTCAAAAACATCACCCTGTGCGTGTGCATGTTATTGTAACATTTTGTCCAATTCCATGCCGTAAAACTTTTACGTTGCTCATTGTGTGTACGCTTTCCTTTCCCCTTTATTATTATCCTTCATTGAAAGTAATAATAAAAAGCTCTGGATGTGATGTACAAGTACATCTTTTACATTGTTTGTAGCCATATTGTCTGTCCTTGTCATTTGTACAATATGTTTACTTTTAATGAATATCTGGCAAATGTAAACTATTTCCATTGCCAATCAAAGTCAACAAGTGTTTCATTTAATGAATACTCATGCACATAAAAAGTTTTGTGAGTTTTAATTTTCTGGAAATAAATTAATTAGCAAGCAAGCAGAGAAATGACAAATACCTATCAGATTCCCACAAAATCTCAGAACCGGATAATCACTCAGCCGTTGACGCTGTGTGCATAGAAAGTGATAATAAAAGGAAAGTATAGAAGACCGACTGTTCGAATACATATAAGCTATCTCATTTGGCCATCAGATATAAAAAATTTCCCCAAGGCTTTTACTAATATGGCAAAAAGCTCCCGTGGATTTAACGACTTGTAATCCAGATGTACTTTCTCCATTTTCATTGGATACAATAAATATATTATTGTTAGTACTTTCACTCAAACCGGAGAGAACCTGCATGTGTTGAAATAAATATGCTCGACTCTGTAGAATGCTTGTCCATCTCAACTGAATTATAGTTTGCATTAAAGTTTAATTAATTTACCAATTTACCGTACTTTCTAAAAAAGATATTGCACTTCAAAAATTTTCACCGTGAAAGGAGTAAATAATAATTATACCATCATTTTATATCTGTGTAATGATCGCTGTAATTCAATCATGGGTACCATATGGAAGGTAAATTGAAATACAAGTTTACACGACTGTATTTTAAACATCGAATATAGCACTTCAGCACCTGTATAAATGTACTATAATGCATGAGAATGAGTTGAATGAGATTTTTCTTCTAGTCTAACTTTTATCAAATTTTACCAACTAATACTGACAAATGGTTGGCTATTTACAATGGTGACGATGAAATATGATTCGTTTTATCGCATCCTTTCTGCAACACTTTTGGCTTTAACTTCAATAAGTAAGCTTACGGGAAATTGAACCTTTAAATTGTATTTTCCCAGCCTTTATTGCAGAGTCATCAGAAAAACATATGGGTGGGCCGACAGTTTTCCATCACTTGTGTTGCAGTTGGATCATCAGAAATCCAATTTAGTTGGTTCAAAAACGGTTATCCGATCAAGAAATCAATATCAAGCAGGTACAACAGTTTACCCCTAATATATCTAGCTGACAACTGATGGAATGTAAACTATTATTTTGAACTGTCTAAGAAAATGGCATGGATTGCATGTTTGCACGAGTGCCCTATTTTTCATATTATGTATGTAACTACTTGTAGCAGCTAATGCAATATTTTTATGGGAATCTCAGGCATATTGACATAGACGCTAATCCTAGAAACGGGGCAGATGAGAGCAGCAGCGTTTTGTCAATTGCGAAGGCGTCGCCTTTTGATTCCGGGACGTTTACGTGCAGGGTAATTTTGACATTTTTACTGTTAGTCATAACAATTGGCAATATAAATGGTGGGAGGGAAACATGTATGCCTGATGTATCAACGGGGAAAATTGTTTTCTCTTTTAAGCCATGTTGTTAAAAGTTGGCAGGAAGGCATAAAATATTGTAAGTGTACAGAAAATGATGCAGAAAACTCTCATGGGAGAATAATGGTCACTCTAAAGGCAGGATTATTTTCCTCGAGTGCGTCTGCCTTAAGTAATTTTATTTTCACTACTGTAATAGGTATCCGACATGGGAGAAGATAAATGTATGGATATTAACATTGACATAATTTTACCACCTCAAATTGACATTCTGCCCATGAGTTTGACACTTCTTCGAGTAAGTTTTCTCACGCACCTTACTATTAAGTAATAATTTTGATTAGTTTTTACAATTTTCATCGAGAATTTTATTACGCAGAATGAATCAGCTATAGTAAATTGCATTGACAATCAGTACGGAAAATCTATGGATGTGACAGCAAAGAAAACGAATTTTGAATGGGAGAAGAACGATCAAAAGATAATCAAACCGGGTGACGAAGTTGCGGAGGACTTGTATCCCCAGGGAAAATTTCTACGAATTATCAGAGCAGCGGAATCTGCCAAGTTTACGTGCAGAGCAACCAACCTGGCAGGTCAATTTAACATCAAAGCACTCTTTTACTCTGCTTCTCCCTATAATATAGAAGCCTGCATGCATGATACAGAAAACCTGTGCCAAAAACTCTGCAGGTTTGGCTGGATGCAGCAGTATTTCAGTATTAGTCCATTTGATGACTTAGATACATTCTGTATCTGTAGTGTAGTGACTGAGTGAGCATGTAAAGAGCTGTTGGGATTTCCACGTAGTTTTTAGTCAATTTACTTTTATGTACTTGAATTGTCTGACTGCGTTTCATTCAACTCAACCTTCAAATGTCTGTCTATTTTAGGTGAAAGTCAGAGAGAGATTCGAGTAGAAGTTTTGGACTCTCGCAATTCACCCTCATGTCGGAACCAAAAGGAAATTATCGGAGATGTTTTACTAGAATGGAAGTGGTGTGCTCCGAAACAGGTAGCTATGGAACAGTGCCCTAAAAACTATGTCGGATATGTACAAAGAGCTTGTCTACTAATTGGATCCAAAGCACAGTGGGGTCTCAGTGATTTTTCTAAATGTTTGTGCTCACGCTTACAGAGCATCAACACCACTGTAATTTGACTAATTGAATACTTAATCGTAAACGCCGTTACTGGAAAGGCTAAAGTCTCTAACTATATCTATTTTCTTTTCAGTTGCAAAATTTAAAAATGGGTTTTGCTGAAATTTCTAATATTGATGAAATTTGGGAGCTTATGGGAGACTATATCTCTAATAAGACTATTTTGTACCCTGGAGAAGGAGAAAAAATCATATCTGTATTGTGCGATATATCTGACTACATATTAGCTAGAGGAACGGTAATCTATTTTTGATGTATCTCTAATTGATGTAATTGTAAAATTGCATGGTGGTCTTTATAAGAAACAGCTATTAGTATTTAATTAGCGAACTGACTGTTCTATTTCAGGCAAGCAAGGCTTTCCCTTCCTTGTACAAAATAGTTAGTAACTTTCTTAGATTTCCCGAATCCTGTGTGCAACAAAGGACTGTAATGCTGCTTAACCGGTTGATGGAGAAAATGATACTGAACTATACATAGTAATTTAATTAGTTGTTTCTTTTACGATTTCATTTTATTATTATTGCAATGTATACGGAAACCTAATCCAATCTATTTTATACTACAGTATTTCATCTGACAACACACATTTATTCGTTTCCGAAAATCTTGTCATCGAGTCCATGAAAATGGTTGTTCCCATGCGGTTCTCATTCCCATATATTTTTCCAAGGGCGAGTGCAGAGTAAGATTCATTTATTTTACTTCTGCTGCATTTTATTTTGGTCTATGGCTATTGTTAGTTATGTTCTTGTAGTATCTAGTTGAAGGGTATTGAATAGATATAAGATTGAAACTTCTATACTTATTCTTTACAGATATCCAAACTGGCTCCAGATTCGTGCCCAAGTCCCAGTTGACAATTCAACAACATTAATTTTCATCGTATTTAGAAACGTTACTAATCTTCTGTCGCCCTTTCCAAAAAAATTCAGGACAGGAGATAAAACTTTGCATTTAGTTTCCTCAATAGTCAAACTCGTGGCTCCCACTACAGTTTTCTTTTATCACACCTCGATGATTCAATTGTTTTTCAACATTTCTGAAAATGACATTATGAGGGCTGAGTCCTCAAAACAGAATCTTACATGTGGAGCTCTGCATCAAATTGAAGATGGAATTGAGTGGCTTACAAATGCGTGTTCACTGAATGCTGTCGTTAACAATACTGTTCACTGTGAGTGCGATCGATTCGGCCAATATGCTGTTCTCCTGGTGTCTTCACCCGAAGATGTAAGATGGAACAAACGGAAATTGTATCAACTAGAATCTAAGTAGCATCGTAGTTGCAAGGAATAACAAGCATTTTAGACTCTTCTCTTTATAGTACTCTAGATTCTATTGTGGTCGCTGAAAATGAGTCTCTTGCTCCATACTTACAATATCTTCTCTGCTCGGCCTCCTCTAATCAAACCTAATGTAACAATTTATCTTATATGTTTCAGAATGAAGAGGATCCAGTTTTACCTTTGAACTGGTGTGTTATAACTGGGTGTATTTCATGCATCGTCGGCTGTACATTGGCACTGATTGTAATGTGGTTCCACATACAATTCCGAATAGAAGCGAACAGTCTATACACCTTGAAAACTTTCGTCTGCCTAAGTCTCATAATGAGCATTCTCATTATTTTGTCCCTCCGTGTAAGTTTGGAGTAAAATTAACAATAATATTGTACTCGTAGGTTTGTAACTTGAGACGTTGAGACTTTTCTCATTGTTATAAATGTAATATGATCTTCTCAAGTTTTGGTATCATTATAATTTGTGTCTGTGTATATATGTATTTATACTACGAAAGATAGCGTGATAACTTTGAAATGTCTTTTGTGTTACAGAATAGCGAATCTTCAATATCATTATCAACTTGTCTTTGCTCGTTACTAATAATTTCCTTGTGTTGCCAATTGACCAAATCCCTGAATATTATGTTTTCAATACAAATGGAATTATTCCCGTGGCTCAGGAGTGTTTCTTTAGTCACACTTTTCGGAGCTGTGAGTTTCGGAAGCGTATTACCTGTTTTGACTGCTGCAGCGATATTGTCTCATAGCAGATCCGTTGAAAAGAATGCCATAGAAGTTTCCGTTCTGAACGAAGACTCTCCAGTATTTATTACCTTTATTGCTACAGTCTCCATAATTGTACTAGCGTTTCTTGTAGTTTACTACAAAACTGTCCTGACAGTAAGATCCATTCGGGCCAAGGTTGATCCGTCCAAAGTACACGTATTGGATTACAGGTTATTATAACTCAAATGAGAACAACTGGCAAAATGTATCTATTTTATGTAATCGTTAAAATATTTTCTCATTTATTTTGCTCAGGACAAAAACCCTTAATCGTGCTTTGCTGATCACCTTATCGATATTGCTAACCATTTTGGCTACAGTACTTTATGGCAACATTAAGAATGTTGCTTTCTACCAATACTTTTTTGGACTGACTACATTTGCAACGGTAATGACTAACGACTTATTTACACCATTTAGTCTAATAGAACTAATTTATCTGCAATAGTATGTCGTTTACATGATATTTACTTCCGTTATAGGGCATCATTGTTTTCTTCTCGTACACGATAAAAAGTGAGTACCCTATACCTTTATCGCTAACGAAGAACCTGGAATCTGGTCAACCTGGTCTACTGGATCCAGAACGACCCATTAGAAGAGATTCTGAAAGAGAAAACACTAGTCGTACTATTGGAAAGTCCCTTGAGAATGGTCCTGTCTCTTCTATTCTTTTGCAAACCCAGTCTCTCGAGCCTCAATTAGGTTCAGAAGCAGAAACGACTTTGGATACTTTTGTCGGGAGTTCCACTGCTACGACTTCTCGGCAAGGCTCAGTCAAAAGAACATCGTCAGTCTCGAGTATGAATAAGCGAGCGTCAATATCATCTAGTAATAAAATTCCTCGATCGATGACAAATCCACCAAATTTTGGATGTTCTTCAGGATGCAGCCATGATTACCCACACAACCGATCTCATCGACCCTGCTCTGCTTTTTGCAAGAAAAATAAGAAATCTCACAGTGGCTCTATCGCCTCTTCTCAAGGCTTTGGCTCATCCTCAAGTACAGTTAAACCTCTACGTGGGCAATGTCTTCTGAGAGACGAATATGTTTTACCATCTAGTTCAGGACAAATTGATGGAGACACGACGACAATTAAATGCCCAACCTCCTCTAAAGAAATATTTGAAAGTTACATCCCTCACCAACCTCAATCCCCACCGAAAAGTGACAGAGAGATACCAGAGTTCCGGACCTTTCATAACCAGCAGTTCAAAGTAGATGTGGAGCGATGTGATAAGCAGAAGAATCTTGGTTTCGATCCTAATATTAATCCTATCAGTTCAAGATTTTTCAGGGATGAGAGAATTATCGAAGGTAACGCTGACACTCCAACAGTTTCAGAATACGAAGAACACATTCCTGCTTCTTCGTATTTCCGCAATGGCTGTGAGCGCCCTGACAAGACTGAATTTAATAATCTGAAGAGTATAACCGAATTACAATATTTAAATAATTCTGGCGAAAATAAAACTCCTCCACTTAGTAATAAGTCAGATCCGGATCTCCTGGTTAAAAAAATCTCACAAGATCTAGACATCATTTTCGACCGAGCAAACCCTCAAGCTTACTCCAATGTCCAACTGTCATAAATAATGGAGCTGTGCCAATTAAATACTATTTTCCTGTGTTTACCAATTCTTTGCCAACTGACTAACTTTAAGACTAGTAAAAGGGAAATTTTTAAATATTCTCATGTGTACTTACTGACATTCAAAAATTATCTTTTTTACTGACACAGTTATACAAAAAAATGTTTATGTATTGTTATTGCTAGTACATTTAGTGTACGTAGTATACTCACCACACAATAGATTTATCATTTGCATTTTGTAAATAGTGCTTTGGTCTAAAAAATGCATAAAATACATAACTGAAACAATTGGATAGTGCCTTTATTGGTTTAAGAAAATCAAATGCTGTACAGAAAATAATCTAATTTTACACATGAAAGTATATTATTATCTACACATCTATATTTCTGACTTCTGTATGATGTCCGTGCAGTAAGTACAATATTATTTTTACTGATAGTTACATAGTGTCTAATCTACCAACATACAACACTAAAAAAATATCCGTACGTATTTGTACTTACTATTGACTTAGCAATTGCTAATAATAGAGTTACAATGATTTGGCTAGTGTAGTGCATGCATTAATGTTATTCTTGTTAGTAAATGGCCAGTAAAATGTCATTCCAAATTTAATCGAATTGCTGAGCAGCATTTCGAGGGATGAGTGGATGAGACATTGTCTAACTCTATAAAAACAAAATATACAGTAAAAGAAACAAAACTTCATTTGTAGCCAATATACAATTAAATTAAGATACAGTTATAGTTACAGTGTCCTTGGTGGAATAAAATTACTGTGACAGTTATAGTATATTAAATCATGAAATGTGGTAAACCCAAAACACATGAATTAATTACTTTACTATGCAATAATGGTAAATTCACTTTTTGCAGCGAAATTGGTTGGATTTACTTTATTTACGCTGACAATGGGGATACGAGCTGTCAAATTGCATGATTTATGTTCGGAAAATGTTTTTTTGAGAATGGCTTGAAGTGATAGACTTCTTACTTATTCTGTCATTCAAGTGCAAACTGAATACAAATTATTTGCTTGTAAGTTGTAAATTCTTCTATCATGTAGTAATAAATAAATGTTTAGTTAGCTAATTTACCATATTTCATGTTTAATATGCATCAGAATGCAGAAGCCAGATACTCATTCTACAAAACAAACAAACCTTAATTAAAACAAACAGTACATTATGTAGTAGTAATGACTACTCTAGTGCACTTAAGATTTACTACATAACTTCAGTTATAAAATGAAGTTACAGATATAAAATGTTTTAACAATTTCCATATTATTAGTCGTAGCATACTGATGAGATGAACTTGTCGAGTAAGATGGCTATAACTTGTGACTCTGTCTTTAATTGTATAAGTTAAAACAATTATAATTTACTCAGAGACATTCGTTTGACTTGCCTATTTATTATTTCAATAACGACCATTGTTATTCTACTGCCTAAAATACAATAAACTGTTAAGGGTGCTTTATAACTATTTAATTGTTAAGATACACTTGTTGGTGAATCAGTATGTTGGTTTTGTCAAAGTAAAATAAGTATTGATAAATTTGCTGACTAAGGTGCATGCATTGGAAAACCTACTTCACACTCTGTGACGTATCAATCGTATCATGCGATGCGATGCCGATGAACGATTAATTAGAATAATGATTATGACCGCACTCATAATGTATCGTAATATTATATCAATCTGTAGTAATAATATTATATGCTATGTACTTAGTGTGGTTAAATATTTGTTAAATATTATCAAAAAGTCAAAAATGTATAATACTTCTAGATGTTTCTTTTCATTAAGATCACTATTATAATGTTATGTAAATTACTTTGTATGCCAAAAGTATTAATATTAGTTTAGTTTTAGTATCATCTTCACACATGTCAAATAAGTAAACGTATGCTTTCCAAATGACAAGTTAAACATTTGTTTCTATAATATATTATAATAATCGTGATTGTATAAATATTCATGATAAAAGCATGAGATTTATTCCAAAAATCACTGAAAGTCTTCTAATTGTGTGTGCGTATTGATATTTACATTTATATCTATCCATACCTTTTGTACCATGCTGGATATGGCTGGATATATCCATAACTTTATCTAATATATGATTCATATTTATATCTTAATTAATATGATTATATTATTTATAAAGTAATTATGTTTGATTATGTAATTAACCAGTTCAATGCAACATGATTTATAATCTACCTCTTTTGTACCTTATCTGTTAAAATATAATATTTAGCTTTTCCTGTGTCCTCAGTTATCACAGTTATCAGGATACTATAATAGACTGTACTGTTTCAAATTATGACTGTAGTTGTTCCTTTATTTAAAGATTGGCCTAATTATAGTGCAACAACCGCATTTAATTCAGTTGAAGCAGATTTACAAAACTCATAAACGAGAGAATTTTATAGTTCAATGTTGTATGCCAGTCAGTTATGTAAGTAGAGGCTATAGAGACAATTTATTTTTGTTTTTGAAATAGCATGGTCAATTTATGAAAGTATATTGAAATCACTTACCTATATACTAATTTGCGTGTTTGAAGAGCAAAGCTCAATATTTTGGGGAGCCAGATACCCTTAAAATTGTGTTGATAGGTAATTGGAAAGTATATTATATTGCAATTACATAAATAGTATACAATACTGTTAATTATCATAATAAATATTATCTGCATAGATTATTATTATTACATTGTATGACATTAGCATACGTTAATTGTAATTGTATCTCTTCAGGGTTATTATATTGCAGCTTAGCTGTTAAAAATTCTGAGATCTTGTAAACCTTGTAAGAGTTTTGAAAATTGTTGTTGTATCCTACGTAAATCTATTTTGTGATACAACTTCATCTGCTGCGCACATATGATTCTCACACAAACACCGATTACTGCAAGCCGCCACAAAATATTCCTTCGGATACTATATTATAAGCATTGTTGCTAAACATTATGATGCAAACAAATTACTTTACATGTTCATGTGTATACTTCCCTATTTCTCAAAATATATTTGATGCTTTAGGGTTAAACTTACTGAGTAAATCGTTGTATTAATTTAATCTACATTACACTCAAGTGACATAACTTTACATCAGTGTTAAGCTAAGTATTGACTTATAGAAACAAAACTGGGCTACGTCTTCTTTTTGTTACAGCGTTATATAATAAATTAATTTTCGTTTGTGCATTACTATAGCTAATTATACTCCAACTTATTCCTTCATATTTAAAATTTCCATTTCCCTTACACGAATATACTTATTTGTTTCATACAACAAAGGTTTGGGTTTGAAGAAATTACCTTTATCTCCACAAAAAGGGTTCGCAAAATAGTTTTTTAAATGACACTAAGTTTTCACCTAGCGACTTTGGCTAAGCTAAACAATGCCTGTTGGTACACACATTTGAGTGAAAGCACTGGTGAAATCACCAAATGCATTTAACATGGTTAATGAGAAATTTACCAAAGTACTATTTATTTACATGCAATTGTATATACAGCATAATGGTTCGTAACGACGTATAATGGTATAATTTACTTTATATAGACTGTTGCTTTTTCGAAATAGACTAATAAAGGCTTGGCTTTTGTTATTTGGCTGATTTTTTAAAATAAATATAATAATATATTCTTGATCATCAAAGGTAAGTTATTTTTAAAAAATTTACATTGTAAAGCTAAGTTTTGAGTGTCACTTTCCCTTTCACTTCACGCGGGAAAAGGACCATTCAGTTACTTATACTGCCTAAAATTCCAAATCCCCTCACCTGGGGCAACAGCAATGTTTCATTGATGTATGTTCTTTTGCGCGTGAAGTGAAAAGGAAGTGACACTCAAAACCTAGCTTAATACATTACAATTTCACTTTGGTACATAGAAATATAATGTAGTTACTAGTATACTTTGATGAAAACTGGGCGGAGCAAAAGTGAATTACCATTTATTACAAATATGACATTTTTAAAGTGTCAAAAGACACAAGCATAGCAAAAGTAGTTTTCTTTTGTTTTGTTACACAATTTTCAAAATTTTGCACTATTCTTATAAATAAAGGCTTATTATCAAACAAAGACAAACACATTTAGTGTTTGCTGACACCATCATCTGATACCAAGAGAGTAAATAGTACATAATATTATCTCTGTAATACATGCTCCTAGCTTGAACTTGAACGACTGTGGCATAAGGTAAAAACTTCTAGGTTAAAAAGTATCACATCATAACATTGTAGTAGTCCACCTATGCTTAGATGTTTTCAAAACAAGCAGCTAAAACTTTAGTCTAGAGCTATAACATGTGACATAAAATAAATTGTCAATTTATGTATTATGTATGAACATTTCTTTGCTAATAAATGATAATTAAAACCTCTTCAGGACCATCGTTTTATCCAAAATAAAAAAGTCGATCGTGTTACTGAAGATGAATAGCAAGTAAGTTGATGACGCACAAGTGAAGTTGTATGTGCCATCTAACAGTTGCATAAGAGGGAGATAAGGGTTTCCCATTGGCTCCGTTTGGATGGGCAGGGAGAGATATTTGTATGGAAGAGTATGGAGAATGGAGATACAATGTGGAGAATCTTTGTAGATGTATCTATAATATAGAGTAAGGATGATAGAAGCAGGGGAGGAAGGCATAGAAAATACAGATAGGTTATACACGAAGATATATACATGGATCTTGCTAATACTGCACTTTTACAAATAACGAAGTAGTAAATAGTATACCACGGCAAGAGCTAGACTGAGAATTTGTGCAAGTACCTATCTTACTACATACACTGACTGATACACTACTACGGTTGGTTGTAGTAGCAGTATGTAGTGGCAGTAAACCTATGGAAGAGCAAAGCTCTTAAAAAGTGTATTAAGAGACTACACGTTACTTACTTAGGCACCTTTAAGACTAGAACGTTGTTTTTGGTGTATTTTGTTGTAGATAATTATGTGAAGAAGTATTTCTTAGGCTTGACGTTCATTGTTAATTTGAAATGAGTTCAATCGGGCTATAGAGCGGCTAGTTTTCTTGTCGCATGAACACACGGTGAGTGACGGTGAGTAAGTCTGAGTCTGTGTAACGTAAACGTAAGAGACTGGTGGTGTGTGTAGTAGTTGTACATGTGTTCTTCTCTCTATCTCTGTAGCTGAAGCAAAGGAAAACTGAAACGAGACTGTGGATATCAATCCAGCAGTGTTCAAGAACTAGAGCTAAAGCCAACGAAAAGCAACACACACATCAACATCCACAACAGAGGAAGAAGATGAGCAAACAGAGAACAGATGAGTCAAGAAACAACAGTGATTTTCTCATTGTTAAAGAATACACAGTAAGACAATTGTTATGGCATAAGTTGAAGGTTGAGTTCGCGTTGTAAACATTCGTCTCACATAAGTGTCCAGGTTGTCTTTGTTCGGCTACAATTTGAAAGTTGAAAATTAACTTACGTGGAGGTTTGACTGGAGAGAAATGCAGAATAGTAGCAGCAGTAGTGGTAGTAGTCCTGGTGGTATTTCTTCTGTTCCTGCGACTTCAGTTGCAGTTGCTTCAAGTATCCCCAGCATTACAATCAGCCGTCAGCCGACTCAGAAGATTCCAGTCATTTCCTTGCTAAATCCTGCAAGTACTGCCTTTGGCAAGAAGAATTTGAATACATCACCAATGTCATCATCCATTCCCCCAGTTGTACATACCTATTCAAGACCACGGATTTTGGGAAGAGGGAGAGAAGTTAACAATCGAACTCCGGGAAAAATATTACAGCATCAGCAAACTCCTCCCACCAACAATTCTATAGCTTCAACATCTACTACTACAACCTCGGCTGAGTTTGGAAAATCGCTCCTTGTTTCTTCTAACTCGACTGCTACCACTACAAATATTCAACACAATCAAAGTCCTTCCTTCTCCCAGCCAATTAACACATTGTCTCATATAGTGACCAACTCTACCAATAGTTTTCTAAATGGTGGTAATGTGATTCCTTGTAATGTTGGTGGGTGTAACAATGATATTGCTAATGTTAATGCAAATCATCCAGGTACTATATTGATTGGCGCCTCGCCACCGTCTAAATCACCACCTGCCTCTAAACTCATTGTAAGAATGCCTTCCTTGTCCCCTGTAGCTGCTCCTACAGCCGTGGAGCCAGTTCCGGTTGCAATCCCTATGCAGATAGCAGATATACAAGTCGTAGATGAAGCCGAAATGATAAATGAAGTCGTACAGTCCGTTGTCCAAGTTGAGATTGACTATCAAACGCTTGTTGCTCTAAATACTATGGAACCCACGGAGGAAACTTTTAATATTCACAATGGAGTTGTGCAAGAGGTGGAGATCGATAGAACAACTGCAGTCTTAAATGTTGACCGAAATTCACCTAAACCGGCAGAAGAGCGGACTTACGTAATATCTCAAGATGAAGATACACAAGTTATTAATTTCATCGAAATTAATTCCAATGAAAATAGTAGCGAACCCGCTTTTGATGAGAATGAATGTAAACAGATTTCGATGGATATATCTGAATCATCTGAAGAGACAAGTCCTAAAAATATAGAAATCCAGGCTGTAGATAATGTTATGCCGGAAGTTATGGAAGTAGGTGATGATCAAGAAATTGCTGAGACAGTAGTCCTTGCTTCCGAAGTTGTTTTACAGCAAGATCCACAAGAAGAGACAAATGGTGATGTAAACATTACCATTGTTGCTCAACAAATTGATCTTCAACAAAATACAGTGATCTCTACAGCTCAAGAAAATATAATGAAAGCGCAGGTGATTGATAATGAGTTGGTTGTTGACCAAAACAATGAGAGCCCATGTGAATTACTAAAAGATGAAAATATTATTACTATTTCGGAGACTCCAGAAAAACAAGTACATATTGAAATTAAATTGGACGAGAATATTGTCAAAGCTAATTTTGACCCTAAGGACGACGAAGGTATTTCTGTGGCAATTTCTCAAGATCATAAACAAGAGGAAGTTGTGCCTGTTGAGGACACTGAAGAAATTGTGTCACCACCAAGTTTGGAAATTTATGAAGATAGTCATGAACCTACTGAGACCATCATTGTTGTTGAATGTGAGGAATTAACAGAAGAAGCGCAAACCATAATTTCGGAAGTTGTTCACCCAAGTTCCCCAAAAGTTAAAGTTATGACTCCCTCGGAGGAAAAAAATGAATTAACAGCTTTAGATACCAATCAAAACTTGGAAAGCTCAAATAATTCGAGTTCTGATGAAAATTCCACCCAAAGTTTAATTATTGTATACAGCGATGAAAATAAATCAGAAAGTGAGTGTGGTACAGAATTTTCAGTTGTTGGAGATAATGCTGATAAAGTCGAAGAAGAAAAAAGTGCAATGGTTTCCGATGTTGTTACAGTAGAAGTAAAAGACGAAGAGTATATTGTACCAGCTGAGATGAATCATAATTCTAGTTCCAAAGTTTCTAGTTCCAATGACGAAAAATGTACCATTCCATTTGAAATGCATCCTGTTGAAAAAGAAGTGGAAAAACGTGAAGATAATTCAATTACAAATGATGAAAAAATTACTGATGATAAATCTGTGGGCGAGAAACCAGCAGACGGGAAAAACACGAGATCGGATTCCGAAACTGTAGAAATAGAAAAGCAAGCATGTGAAGTGCAAGGAGCAGACACTTCTAAAGCTTTAGAAGTTTTATCAAAAGAGGCGCAACTTTCCTCTGCCTCGACTGTAGCTGTAGTTTCTCCATCGGATGAGATCGATATGGCCACCGAGAAAACAGAAACTGCAAATCAAACCGAAACAGTTATGCTATCCCCGGTCAAAAGCGAAACAGTCTCGTCTTGTGATGCTAATGAAATGGTAAACACTGACAAAGCTCCGTTAAATCACGCACCATCATCATCATCCTCATCAAAAGAAGAAGAAAAAGGCTGCGGTATTGCTGTAGACACAGTCAACACGGGACCAGAAGCAACGTGCAAAAAACAGTCATCAGAAGCCACATTGATTCCGCGAATCCCAATTGCCGACGAAGCTTGCAATAATGCTGAAGATGAGACTGATAAGATTGTTGCCGCAAAAGTGCCAGTGAATGAATACGAAGCTCAAGTTGTAGAACCTGCTGAGCCTGAACCGGCCAATATTCGAGTGGTTGAACAGCCGCCTGTTATTCGATGTGCAGACCTTTTGGATGAGCCTCCAGACGAAATTGAACTAGAAGGAAAAGCTGCCCTCCAATGGCGGAATGGTATTGGTAGCCTTCCTGGAAGCAATCTCAAGGTATAACCATCTACTTACATCAAAACTATACCACCACCTATCTACCTAATACCTACTGCAGAAATATCAAGTAGTTTTTATTTCCTATTTGTTTTACTTTACAGTTTTATTTTTGCTATTTTAATTATTTTGACACGTTCGTCCTTTTTATTGGTTAAAATTTATAATTTGGTTGGACAATTGTCGCGTAAAAATAGCAGTATTACTTCCGTGTAATAATGTAACATAAACATTCGGTTTGTGCTCTACTTTCTTCACTTCTACGCCGTATTTTTGATTCGCTCATTCTTGACGTGGAATGTTTAGTCGAGTTCATTGATCAATGGGTTATATTCAATGAGATAAAAGTCCTTCCTGTTTTAACATTTAACCATTTAGTGATGCATTATTATTTTCCGATTCTCATATTCAAATCTTTTTGTTTTTATGACCAACGAATATTTAATGTGATTTTTATGAGAGCTTTTCACATGAAAATGTTGCATATGTATGTATTATGATTATGAATTATTAAAACTGTATTGCGTAATATTATAGACAATGCAATGCAACCCAGATAGATATGTAACTTGGCAAAGTAAGTAGTAAGTAGCTACATACAACGATACGGTTTATTTTAACCACACACATTAGCGAAGTGTATGCACACATACTTTCTCAAATTGAGTATCTGGAATGGTTATTAATTAATAACTCTTAGCCAGTAGCAGTGCAGTGGGTAAACTAGTAAAATCCAAATAAATGGAATATTATACAAGCTACCAAATATAGATAATACACGAAATTATCACAAATTGTAAGAAAAATTTATTCAATTATTTCTCGAGTATCAAACTACATTTTAGCAGGTCAGGGTAAGCTATGTTTTAATTATTTGTAATAATTGTGTAAAGAATAATAATAATTGTAAACCTGTTTACATTATGTTTAATTAATTTGTCTTTTTAGTTTTATTCCATTACTAAAAGAATTGGATCACTAAAATAGTAAATATTAATAAAATTGTTTAAGTGCCTGCTGTGTGCAGGTGGCAGTGTAATACAAAACATATTTTGTATTTGAGATAGAGTTCTATCTATTTACGGACATAAAATAGATGAGATTTTATTCTAAAGGCCAGACTGTGAGTATGAATTATTTACAATTATTAGCTTAGCATATGACAGAAAAGACAAATCAAAAGCTGCAGTAAACAGTTAAATAAAAAGTTTAGTTTAGGTTTATTCGCTACATTTACGTGTGTACTGAGCACTAACCATTTGGTTGGGTGAGTATTACTCGTATTACTATTTCGTATACAACGAAGAGTGCTTTTAGTATGAAGGTCACATTTTGAGTTTGCATTTTGTATAATGTTTTGCTAGTTGCTAGTGCAGGCCGTGCCTGCAATGTAAATAACATCCACTGTAGATAAGGATAAAATATCCAATTAGCGGATGAGGGGAAATTGAGATTCTCACATTTATGTGAGATGTTGTTATTCGTGTGCCAGGTCTTGAACAAGTACACTCTGTTGTAAATCTGTAAATGCAGTGTATCCATTGTAATTTGTGTAGCACACGTAAGACGTACATATCATATTAACCTTTGCCTATAATAAGTTAAGTAAAGCACTACTGAATTAAATTATTTACATAGGTGTGGGACCAGGTTTTAATAAACTTTTTTTAAAAATAATTTAATAATTTGCTTAACCTTGATTTTGGAGTTTTTATATGGATATCGACACATTTTTGAAATTTTGATGTATATTTTTAAATTTCAGTTTAAAATGAACGAATTGGGAGTAATGGAGCTAATTGTACAAGAAGATGAAAATGAGAATGAAGTAGCTGATATGGAAGTGGATGCTGTAGGATCTGTGTCAATTGAAGATGAGAAGAGCAATGCTGATGAAAACGGAGTCCTAGAAATTATGGAAAATGGTGACGATACTCCAGAGAAGGAAAAACAAGTTAACAGACCTGGATTTGAATCTACTGGTGTGACAGACAATGATGAACACACAGATTCGATAAGTGACCGTAGTGGGAGCAGAAGCCCGGAATATTACCTGAAGCCTCCTCCAAGAGCTAAATTTAGCATTATGTCCAACATGAAAACTGCTCCAGTTCTTCCACCACCGCTATCGCCGGAAATGAAGGAGAAAGATACGTATGATGGTGACGCGGATGAACAAGAGGAGATTGATACTTGTTTGTGGTGTGGAAAATTCGGACTCAAATCAGAGCTAACCAATTCCAAGTGTGTTATATGTATTAAAGCAGTTAAGAAGAAGACAAAAACTCGTCCATCCCCGCCCCCATCTCAAAGTGAATCTACATCGGAAGAAAATTTTAAAACTCCTAAGAAACCTTATGTGCCGTATAAGAGTGTCTATCCAATTATTCCCCGCAATACAATGACGCTGAAATTAAAGCATCTCACTGAAACAATAACAACAACAATGACCAACTCAGCGGCAATTGTCTTAGGAATCAAAGATAAGGCTGTTATGGAGAGTCTGAGTGCAGGAATTGGGCTTTCCTGCTCAAAGTTTATTCAAGAGTCCAAATCTAAAGCTCTGAAAAATGGACTGAGAAAAGCGAGGAACGCTGCAAATGCCAAGAGGTTGAAAGAAAGAAAAACATCTCCTGAAGCAAGTGGAAAAGAAATGCCACATTTGGGTAGTCCAGAGAAAAGTAGCTGTGACGAAAAGGATGATGGAAGTGGAGAAATGCCTTTGCTGAGAGTTAATGACGTAGAATTTGAATGGCCAAAATACCTGTCGGAGACAAAGTCAAAGTCTGCACCTCAACGACTTTTCAGGCAACCAGCCCTTCCGCCTGAAAATCCATTTCAGTAAATTATTTTATTTATATTATTTTAACAATAGATAATGTTCACTTGGAATTCTTGCATAGTTGAAATTATTTACTTGAAAGATGTTGTGGAGACTGTGAAGATATGGAAAACGGCTGTTTTTATATTGTTAGCTAAGTGTCTAATTGACTAATTTGAGGCCTTTTAATTTCCAGATGTAATATGGTTCTCGAAGCCATTGATCCTCAACATCAAAGTCTCTTTTGTTTGGTAGTCGTAGTGGAAACCCAAGGTTATCGGATGAGACTACGATTTGTCGGATTTTCTGAAATGTACGATTTTTGGATGAATGCAGACTCATTGGAAATCTTTCCATGTGGATGGTAGGCTTTAATTTCAATTGAGATAAATTCCTAATTTTGAAATCTTAATAGTGTAATCTTATTGAAAAGATAAACAATTGTTTCTGTAATCATTTATAGGTGCGAACGACACAATTACAAAGTTGAACCTCCGCCGGGTGCTGCCTCACCGTTTGATTGGAAAAAATATTCCAAAGTCCATGGATATACAGTTGCTCCGAATGAGATCTTTGCTATATTGAAGGAAGAGCCACTTTCTGATTCAGGAGTTGAAGTAGGGATGAAGTTGGAAGCTGTGGACATTCGAAATCAAAACTTAGTTTGCGTTGCCACTGTAGCAAATGTCATGGGGGATAGGTTTTTGGTTCACTTTGATTCTTGGGACACTTTATATGACTACTGGACGGATGTTACATCCCCTTTTATTCACCCAGTAGGATGGTGCGAGGAAAATCAAGTTGAATTGACTCCCCCAAATAGTGAGTAGTCATGATTGAAATCACAAACATAGCAATTTTAATTACTATATATTATTTGTTATATAATATTTTATTTTAATTTGTAGATTTTAAAACAAAATTTTCATGGGATTCCTACCTTCGGTCAACAAAATGTGCAGCGATGCCTACTAAATTGTTTCAACCATTGCCTCCTGTCGGATTTAAAAAAGGAATGAAACTCGAATGTGTTGATAAGGTATGTTTATTATATAATCAAAAACCAGGAATAAGGAGAAAAAATTCTCAAAATTGGATCACCTACTTCTTGTGTTTCTGTGCAAAATATTGATCATGTATCTTTGTAGTATCAAGATTGACCAAATGCTCAAAATATTAATCATTCTGGTTTCAATTTCATGATATTTTAAATGACAAAAAGTCAAAAGCACCCAAATAATGATGAGTTAAATGGAACGAAAAAATGAGCAAGATTTTGCTGTGAATTTGATTTACATTAGCACATTTGAAAACTTTTTTGTTGTTAAAATTATTCAATGTCAATGTCAGTGTCAATGTGTCCCTGTGCTAAGGTTCACTTTAAATTTTGGTTTCAGCAATTTGTGATTTGGCCGGGAGGCCAGGGTAGGTACCTACCTACACAAGTAACCTTTTCGCTCTTGTTAATTGAACGTGAAAAGGGGCGTGACAGTAAAGACTGTCTATAGGTTTAATTATGTTGATTTATATTAGTTTAGGTTCGTTAAATCTGGTTGGTATACGGTTAGATTATTTTTAGTTTAGTTAGATGGGCCCTTATTTAATACTCATTCATATAATATTTCCTCTGTCATATTTCTTTTAAAGAAGTCTATAAAAGTAGCGACCACACGACCTGTTATAATGGACAAATCAATTTATACCCTTCAATTACTAATTTATGTTCTGTTTTTCTGTAGCGCAACCCATTTCTGGTGCGAGTAGCCACCATAGCTGAAATTGACGGTCACGAGTTTGTCATACACTTCGACAATTGGCCCAACATTTACGATTATAAAGTATACGAACTGTCTCCTGATATTCATCCTGTAGGATGGTGTAATCACACAGGTATGTTACTGTGCAAGCAAGTTCCAGTTTTGAAGCAGTTGATTGCAGTACTTATATGTTTTTATGATTAATGAATATTTGTAAATAGAAAACGACGAAAGTGACATAATGTGCATTTTGTGATGCGTTGTCAATAAATTTCGTTTTAATTTTGTTTTTTTAGGTCATCCTTTACAGTCTCCCCCGCCATTAGATGGGGAATGGGATGGTTCATGCAGAACTTTCGGTTGCATTGGGCTAGGAAATATGAAGGGCCCAAAATTTATTTCACACAATACAGAAAAATATTGCCCTTATACTATCAGTAACTACAAAAAAGAGAATTTTCTTACGGATCGCATTGTGGTGTTTGAGCGGAATTATGGTCCTCAAGAAAAAGATGAGTAAGTTTTTACTGTTTTGACTTTGCAACTTTTCGTATTCAAATGAAATTCATGCTTATAGTGGTATATTAATTGAATGTAGAACGTTGGTCAAATCGGAAGTCAATATTAAAGTCAACAAGAAGCCATTGAAAAAGCCGGTGGAAGTTAAAACCGAAGTAGTTACTGGAAAACGGAAACGTACATCCGTCAACAAAGGTTTACTTGATGTAACCCCTTCTGGTTTGCCGATAAAATGCGAACCTGGAACTTCAACTAGCTCTATTAGTAGCGCATCCAATTCTAATCAGTCCGTAGTCCCTTTAACGACCTCGCAACCGCAACAAACGACAAATGGAGCTCCGATAATGATCATCATACCTACTCCTGTACCTTTTGGACAATCACCATTTATAACAGGACCACAAGTTCAGACAACAGTTCCTTGTACTTCTGATTCGACTGAAGAGCCTGCGCCTAAACGGAGAAGAGTGTCCCAAGCATCCTCAGAATCTTCTTCTAAAATAACAGTAAACACAGAGGAAGAAGCTTTTCATTCCCAAGATCAAAATTATCATGATGTTTCTCTCAAAGTCTTGGTCGACAAAAAAGATGAAAGCCAAGTGAGGAGATGGAAAACAAAAGATGTTGTCGATTTCGTGTCACGCATTCCTGGCTGTAAGGAAGCTGCCAATCTCTTGGTCGAACATGTAAGTTTCCATTTGTGTTTAATGCATTGTAAATGTATAACTTTATTGATTGAATAATGAATGAGACTTGAATTTTATTTTAGGAGATTGATGGAGAATCGTTCCTACTGCTGACTCAAAACGATCTTATCAAAGTTATGGGTTTCAAAATGGGTCCAGCTGTGAAACTGACAAATGCAATTCGCTTAATATATGGAAATTCAGGAAATGTGGCAGCAAAGTAGCGTGCTGATTTGTTAGTAATTGTTTAGTATATATTTTTTAGATTTAACTTTAACTTCTGTTCTGTTTTAGAAATTAGAATGTTGTAGACTTGTTTTTGCGACATATTTGTTTTATTGTATCTTCATAATTCAACGATAAATAACACTCACACCATATCTGCATTAATTTGAGTTAAGAGGCGACAAGTTAGCAAACAAAAATTAAATAATGTTAGTTCTAAAGAGAAATAAAAATCTATTTGTATTTAATTAAAACGAGAGAGCATTTTACGAAAGAAAAATCATGAAAGATGTCTATTTGGCTTGATCAGTGTATGCTCTGTACTACGTCGATGTAAGTAGAACTTTGTTATTTTGAATAGAATGTAGCACTACTTATAATAGTTGTAGTAGTCTGAGATTTACAAATTGGGCTACAGAGCAGTTATTACTAGAGTGTTTGCGCTGCCCCACTTATTCTGGATAGTAAAACAGTTACAAATATACTCTCATCTTTAAATTGGAAATAAATGCTGTAGTTAAAAGAAATGTTGGCTTTGCAGATCATTCTAATTTTATATTGCAGTCATAATGTCACACACTAACAGGGGATCTTTTATACTCATATGACTTGACAAGCTTTACACTATTTGGCTTTAGCTTCTAAAAATCTCAAGTACAGTTTACTTAAAGTGATTACACACAATAATAATAGTCACCATAAGTGGCTAGATACATTACTATTACCACATCAGCATAACGGGATTGCTAATTACATTGCAAACTTATCTTAGCGAGTTACACACATTCCTTTGCACAATCATGTAGGTGTTTCTACTATTTACTTTGCTTACACTCAAGTAATTACTAATTAGTGGGTAGTAATCTACTAACAGGAATGTATCTGTGTGACAATTCAGTTTTACAGTGCAACTTAAAATCTCTGAACATGTACACAATTTTAGGTTTCAGAACTGGAGTGTTTTGTATTGCGATGTCACGGATAGTTAGCACTTAGCACATCCATACTTATACTCTTCTAAAACACTTTGTATAATTATTGTATTTAACTTTCAGTATCATACATTATTTCATATCTTAATTAATACTGGTTAATTCATTTGTGAGCTGTTTAACTGTTGTATGTATAAACTATGCTTGATTGTTACGTGACACCATGTACTCTAACAATAATTCACAAATACATTCCACTTCTAGGTAGGTACTATAAATCAGGGTCCTTTTACATCATTTCACTAGTTTCAGAACCAAAGTCATCAGGATTCATTATGTACATTAACATACACGGCTATACATATATCAGAACAGGTCGTTTCTGGAATTTACTCATTTACTAATGTATACAATAGTACTGGGTTAAAAAAATCCCTTAGTTTTAATTCAAACTTAAACAATAATAACCAAAGATGTTCAGTTGCTGGTTTATTCTTCATTCCAATTTTTATATTTATCTATATATACACTTGGGCAGTAAATTTTAATTTTCCATGCATTAACTGCTCATCGAATTGTTTGTAGTAAATATTTTAATACTTCTTAGATTCACCACTACTGTAACAACATTTAAGTTAACGATGAATAGACACCTTAACTAATTTTGCTATTACGAGCTAGTCCTTATTGTTTTAATTTAACCATACTAATGTTACCGGTATTCATTTTATCTGTTGTATATTATGGTAAGTTTTCAGTGTTCATATTTATTGCAAGTTTCACAAATGCATTTTTACAAATGTCTACCCTTGTTGTCTAATTGCAGTATGACGGATATTACTTGTAAAACAATTTTGTGTATGTACTTAGTAATTAATTGTTGTATTTTATGTGTTTACGTATTTCAGGTGTAGTATCTGTACTTTTTAGTAATACCAAGCGCAAATTCGTAGGACGCTTGAGCGTATTATATGCTACACTTAATTATAATTAATTTGACTAATTGTAGTAGCTACTATAAATGTATATTATTATTATTACTTATAATATTTACATTATTAATAGCTATAGTTCTAATACCATTTAGTAATGTATAGTGCGAGATTAAGTTCGACTAGTTTAGTACTAAAGAGTAATTAGTTTTGTTACTTAGTATATTTATTTGTGCGGTGCTCCTCATGAGTTTATATTACATTTTTGAGTTTAGAACACCAAACCATTACGTATTTCGCTAATATTTACGTACGAATGTATAGGTACACCACGCCCAATGCAATTGGGGCAGTGTACATTATTACCCTATATGACTTATGAGAGGACTAAAGCTCTTTTCAAATGGGAGTAGGGAACACAGGTTGATTTTATATTGAATTGGAGGTCCTTAAATAGGGTGGGGTCATATGGGCGTCGGAAGCACCGAAAAGTCCTGTAAAGCGTTTCGCACAGTTTCGTAGAGAGGTTTGCTCATCTGCACGTTCCCTTCATTTTCCATGCTCGGATCATTTGGATTATGACTGGGGTTCCCATTATTATTGCCACAAAGTGTTTGCAGTTTGGTCAAGTAGGAATCAAAATTCTCCGTGGAGATCCTGTCGCCGAATCCACCCGTCTCAGCATAGTTGCTGTAATAATGCGGGGGTGCGTATTGTTGAGGGTGAGGGTGGCTGGCGTATTGTTGTGCAGGATGGTGAGGAGTAGCACCCGGGTATTGTTGCCCTGGATGGGGGATTCTTACATTTTCTAATAAAGTTATAACATTATTCCGTAGACTTTGATAGTAATTGTTCAAGTGAGAACTCCTACTATCTGTGATTTGTTGAGTGTCTTTCTGCTCAGTTCGGATCTGCGATTCTAAGGAGTTTACTTGCGATCTTATTCGTCCCAGCTCAGACTCCGTACGCATGTTTTCTTTATGCAGCTCTGACACAGACATGGCTTGCAGTTGGGCTTCATCGTACAATGTGTTATTATTTTCCGCCTAGAAAATCAAAACCCATATAAAAATACTTTTACAGAATTTCCGGTGAAAGGATATTAATACCCATCATCACTCTTCAAAGAAGAGAAAGTTAGAACATTATTAATAGGAGGAGAGAACAAATATACCTTGATGTGGTGGTACATCCCATCCCCGTTAGAATGCTCACCCGGGGAGTATGGGGCTTCCAAAGTAGTTTTGCCCCCTGGGCTCTCCAGCACTCGAACTTTAGATCTGTTGGCCATAGGGCAACCTGACGCACTTCGGTGAGACAGAAACTTACCGGTCGCATGGCCAGATCCATCGCATCCTGGAATGGGACATCGTAAGGGCTCTGCTTCAGGACCTTCCCTTGGCTTACTCTTCGGTTTATTCGCTCTCGGACAGCCAGACAAACTGTAAAGAAACCGGCTTTGCACCATACAATATAAGAATGATAAATTGTCACCCCCAGCACGGGAATTTCACTCCATGCTGAAAGGCTCAACAGTCAGTATGAACACAAGTGAGAGGGACTACCTTCTGTGTGTCGCATAATTCCCCGAGACATGACCCATGCCATCACATCCTGGAGTGGGACATTGAATCAAATCCTTCCCGTCTCTTCCCCTTCCACTACGTGAGCCTGGAGTGCTCGGAACGCTGTAGCTCATCAGTCTCGGAGTTCGGTTCGGATCTCCCTTCGTGTCCATATATGTTCCAGGTGGATTCCCACCGGCAACACTTGTCGGTGGATTGCTTCCGTTCGGCATCGAAGGCGACCCTGTCTGTTGGTATGACAAATAGTAAGAGGATGGAGGCGGTTGTGGCCATCCGTTGTTGTAGTGGTACCCATTTGTCATGTACTCATTGTTGTAATACCCTGTAAAATATATTCAGCCACATTATTTTTAATTGATCATTATAAATTAACAGATAGTAGTAATTCAAGAAACTTTATAAAAATATATATTCAATACCTTCTCTAGCGTAGCCATATGCCGGATTGTCAGAAGGAGACTGGCGCCCAAAACCAGGTGGAAACCTAAATGATATTAATAAATCATGTTAATTATCTGTTGAAAATCTGGAATTAGTAATAATAATGATGTCTCCTCAGTGGTGAGTGAGTGGAATAATTACCTCGGTTGATTTTCCGTTGAGAAATCCACAGGTTCTGTTTGCTCATCAGGATTGCCTCCATAGTTGGTGATTTCACTGGGGTAAGGGCTACTCCCGCTGGACATGATAAAAGATAATAAATATTTGTTAGTATTGCAACTAGCATTTAGTAGAAAATACGATACTGATAAATTGAGTCAAGATATCCATGTGTGTAAGTGAAAGTCAATTAAGAGAAAGTAATTATGGCGGAGTGATGATATGTAATTTACGTGTGTGGAACGCCCGTTCGGCCTAAACTGAGATCTTGTGGACTGGGCATAGCAGGGCTGGCCGGAATGCGTCCCCCATATTGCATATGATGGTGAAAAGGTGGCATTCCAGCAGCGGACGCAGCAGACAAATCCATGACTGCCGGTGAAGGTGGCTCCTTTAAACCACATTTCACCGACAGATTTATAGCTGACGGGAACGTTCCCAAGTGATGAGCCACATTTGCAGCATCGTATCCATACAATGGCCTATCAAATGAGAAATAGAAAACCGTATGAAAATATTTGTAAATATTAAATACGATCAGGGGAAAAGGCTTGGCTTTCTCTTAACACATAGAATCTCTCTCTCATCCTTACTCTTACACATCTATCAACTATCTCTATACAACTGGAGGACTCACCTTGGATAAACAGTAGTGCAGGCTGTTCCGTCTCCCTCCTGCTTCACGGGACCAGATTGATTGTGATATAATCCATTCATCTCAGCCCGGGGTTCTTCCGAAGGTCTGGAAACGGGGCCAGGATTACTTTCAGCGGTTGGATTATTTGTCGCCGTCTCGTTGTTGCCTTCCATGGGATGTGGATGCGGATGGTGTTGGTGGTGAAAGTCGTGTGCATACATAGCCCTGTGTTGCTCGTAGGACAAATTCGACTGATTGCTATGATAGCGGTAAGCCATTTCGTCGTAGGGTTGTTGTGGTGGTTGAGCAGGTGCTTGAGTCGCAGGTCGATTTCCTCCAGCCGCACCTTGATTTGGGAACGGGTGTTGATTGTCAACTCCAGGATGACCCGATGATGCCGAAGAGGCAGAAGAACTCGTCGACTCGCAGCAATAATTATCGTAGGGATGTGGAGGAGGGGGTGGTGGATTGTTGTTTGGATTTCCCGGCTCTGGAGTTGAGACGCGACTAGGGTGAATTCCGCCGTTCGGACCTCCAATGTTATTTCCACCGCCGTGGGAGGGTGATGAACAAGGGATTACTTTATGTACGGGGGATTTGCATTTGTCCAGAGAAGGAGATGTGGAACTAGAGCAGAATTGGAATGATTGCTTGCTCGCCGAGTCGTCTTTTGTCCCTGTGGCTGAAAGAGACAAGAAAAAAGAGGAATGAGTAGGGTGGCATTGGGATTTGTCTCTGCGGTGTGGTTGCCACTTCCCCACTCCGAACCCAACTGATGAAGAGTAGTAAATCCAAATGTCTTCAGTTGAGTTCGGAGCAGAGCAGGATAGAATAAATCGTATATCGCTTACAGTGGGACTTTTGTCTGGAGTCTCGGCCAGAGTGTCTGTTGGCAGCTGCAATAGGACAGCCTGACAGGCTGCGGTGGGTATTTCTGTTGCTGTTGACATGGCCTCTGCCTGAACAGCCGGGTGTGGGGCATTTCAAGATTGTCTCGTGCATCGCCAAAACTGTCACAAACGAAAATCATGTTATTCCACCACCACGCCACGATTAACATTGAGTTCTGTGGTAGAGCACCACAATTTGAGGAATTGACAAAATGTGAATACACGCAGCCAGTCAGCCAAAATCATAAATAATTCATTCCGGTGTAAAAAGAAGGAATTGTATCGTATTAAGCAAACTGACATGACACGATGACTACACGACACGATTTCATACAAGGTAATAAGAAATAGTAATGCCATGCTTTAGTTAGTAAGTAGTGTAATTTATATCAAAGCACGCAAATTCAATCTATAAGAGGACAAACGAAAGTGCATTGCAAATTGTGGAATTGTGGACACACACTGTAAATACAAGGAAGATTTAAAAAGATGTGTGTAGGAAATGAGACTGTATACTGGGAACGAAGGAGTATAGTAAATGAAGAAGCTACGTACACGTAATAGTAGATGAAGAAAGAAAGGTAGGACAATAAGTGTGTACAGATATACAAATAAGTCTACAGCTAGAAAGAGATAATGACAAGCCAAGTCCAACGGAGGGACAAGGTCCAACTTACTTTCAGGAGTCAACTTATCTTTGCGAGGGCATCCTGATAGGCTACGACAAGAATAGCAAAAGAATCTCGTTGAACTCTTGTTAAAACTTTCATCGCCTTTATAAGTTTCCCTAATCGCAAGTTTAGTCTTATACTACTTACTCTCAGTACTTTTAGCCTACTTTTAGTTACGCTACCCCAAAAAAGAAAGTTTGAGCCAACTTTTCTTGAACCCTGATTCACACTACCCATTGTAGTTGCACTATGAGTGCCGACGTCACCCAAAAGTGTGAACTCTGAATACGAATTTGACCCAATGAAAGTTTTTTTCTTTCTTTTTACTTTCCCCGTGTACTTTCACTGTATAGATATATTATATTTATGGTCCGTACACTATGCAAAAAAGATGACCTTGACTAATCGTAACTACTATAGTTCCCAGTAAAAGTTAGAAGATTTGATATCCAAAATTATTAAATTACCTTCTATGATGTGAGTAGAGTCCCGTGATATGACCCTGTCCGTTGCAGCCTGGTGTTGGACACTTGGAGGGGTCTGAAAATATCCCAAGTGGAAACTAGGTTAGGAATTCAAAAATAAGAAACATCCCAGTTCCTATTCTTTCTGCATCTTCATTTTCATCTACACAAGCTACAGAGTAGGGAGACTCCAGTAATTTACTACTTACAGGAGGATCGGTGTATACACACTTCAGGACAAGACAGGACAGACAAAGACAGACCTACCAACAACGCAACGTCAATTCTTCCAAAAGTAAAGGTGAAAAATGGGGAGAAAATAAGTTGGGAAAAGCAATCTCTCTTTCTACTCCAATTATTGCTCTTTTCTCCTCGATTGTTTTCCGATTTTTTTTCCTGCTCCAACTTTCTAGACTTGTGTTTTACCAAGTGAACAAATGTTCCAGGTTGTGCCTATTCAGTAGTATGTGTATAGGACAGGACACATATATAACCAGACAAACCAACAAATCTACTACTTTTCTCAGATACATTAAAGATATTGAAAGGCTCAAATGAATGGGCTGGGTTGGGTTCCACTCAGAGTTAACTCGTGTTAGTGAGCTTACTAATGATAAGTTGCATGTGCTAGGAAGACAGCCAAACATACAATGCACGGGCAAAAAACTCAACGTGTAACCTTCTAATAGCAATAATACCAATATGAAAACTAACAAGACCAAACAAAAATAGTAATAGCACAAGCTCCTAGTTAACTTATTACAGGATTGACTACTACTCCAGATTCAATAGAAAAAGATGTGTTATTCTCCGAATTATGGTTCCTACCACATACACCAGTCCTCCTCTCCTACAATATACGTGTAAATCCTATATTTTCCGCTCCTGTGACTGCGAGTTGCACGTATTTTTTCAGCGGAGGGGTGTCAAAATTAATTTGTCAGAGAGAAATGATTTATACGTCATGATTTGGCCAATAGAACAGATCGTACGATACGAGTTACAACCTAAACGATCCAGACGGGGTGAAACTTGGGTTAACTCCAATACACACAACGACTATACTGTACTTAAGCACCTACTTAAAGGAAAAGAAAGTTTTCCCTGCCTTCCTAGATTTACTGGTCTAACAATGATAGGCTCCCTCACTAGTCTGTCATTCCTAATAATATAATCCGTCAAAACCCAGTAGTATTTTTAGGAATTGTAAACATTTACTGAGAAATCCTAAAACCTCAATAACCAGCAAATATTTGCGTGACCCAGCAATATTTATTCATAGAATACTTTCACCTACATAATTTTATCTTTTTCTTAGCTGTCTCCTTCAAACAATCAACTTTCACATTACATTTTATTAGAATTCCAGGCGTTATTAAAGAAAATATGACAGCCATTTGAATTTTATGGCGGGATTTATTGGTACTTTTTAGAAATTGAAAATATTCACTGATAAATCTAGATCCTAATAAATTGGTAAATATTGCAATATTTATTCCTAGTTTTATTCTTTTGACTGATTTTGTTGTATTTTTACTTTCACATTTTAATTACTGAACTTTCACTTTGGAAATATTTTATTAGTTTTCGAGGCGTTAGTGAAGAAACGCAGTACAGACATGTGTTGAGAAGATAAATGTTTAATAATCTGCCGTTATTGAGTGAAATGAATTTTACGGAGAGATTAATAAGGTGAGATAGCCTGCAGTAGTTGGTAATAACTACTGTATAAATTATAGTGTGAAAGTTAGGGTAAAATGAAATAATAATATCGGTTGGTTAGGTAAGTCTAACCTTAAATTATACATGCTACACATTACACAATATATTATGACATAAGAGCATTCCACGTTGAGATGAAAGAAAGGAGTAAACTTCCTGAGTATACAGGAGTATAATATATTTAAATAGGAGGATGTATTATTTGTACACTAGTACTGTGATAATAGTACATAATGCATAGACTGGGATAATAATACGTAGTAAAATTTAACAACGTGAACAAAGTTTGTTTGAGTACTGGGAGAGTTACGAGAGATGTCTAACAGAATCGGGCGAAGTTCTAAGTCAAGTGAAGAGGAGTATAGTATACTAGATATATCTATAGTGATGTGAGTGTAGTATGAGGTGGGAAAAAAGAAGCAGACCAAGTATATATAGATGCAGTGGACTGTAGTGCAGTGGATCTTACCTTTGGCAGTTCCACCTGGAGTAGCTGGAGACATGGTTCCGCTGCGCGAGGACTCGGATCCCACCTTTCCAGGATGATCCACCGGCGTCATTGGTTGCAGCACAGTGTACTGCTTGGGCGTCAATGGTGAGCTGGCAGGGCTATGATTGTCGACAAAGTCGAATGAACGCTGCTGCTGTTGTTGACTCTCCAAGTTATAGTATGCTGATGAGGCTGAGGACGTTGACGAGAACGCCGAGGCTGTCGTATTTTTGAATTCGTAGTATGAGGATGTTGAGTGATTATTTTTTCTGACTTCTTTCTCGGGAGGTGCTACTCCTCCGGCCACTTTCTTCTCTTCTCCTGCTTCCATCGAGATCTCCAGGTCAGCCGAGTTGGAGTCATCCACCAATTCATTAAAATCTGGAGCATAGGATTTCACCGAGACTGTCACATGAGATTTCTCCAGCTTGTCCTGATGTAAGTTGTGTTGGATTTGATGATGATGGTGCTGATGATTCGGCGGAGGTGGATTCTTCTCTCGCTCTCCCTCTCCGCCACCAACTTCCATCCGACTACTATTATTACTAGAACTATTCTCACTCGGTTTCTTCTCCAGGATTGTTGCCTCATTATTATAGTCATCATTAGTGTGTCTCATTTGGCTGTGACTCTCTCCTCCTTTCTCACAGCTCTTCGTGTCATTAGAAGTTTCCTTCGAAGGACTGGCGAGTTCATCTTTGGAAGTCGCGCCAGGAGTTTTGACAGTTGGTGAACTGCTGCTACTGCTACTTGGGTGATTCTCCGCAGCACTCGACTCTGAATCCTCTTTGCTTTTGATAGAAGTCTGCTGACTCGGAGGCCCAGCTCCAGCTGTACCACAATTATTATTGTCCTGATGGGATGTGATTTCCGCAGAAAGACTCCGAAGAGCTGCCTGAGTCTCCAGAACACACTTGTGGTACTCTTCCTCTGCATTCGCCACTGTGCCGTTCCCATTCAGGATCTGCAACTCATTCTCATGACTGTGACTCATTTTCACCTTACCCATTGAATTCATGTTCATATTCGGAGCGCAATTGACAGACGGAGTAGACGAACTCAACTTGAAGGGATTTGGGATGGGAGGACCTCGATTCGGAGTTAGATTGCACTGTGCATTCAGACTATTGTTGGATTTCGAACTTGGATTGCTATTTGCAGTCGTTGTCGTTGTCGTCGTCGTCGTCGTGCTGGATGAGGAGACGCGGCGCCGCTTATTGTGTGGCTCGCTTCCACACGGCGATGATCCGATGGATGATCCAGGGGAGGAAGAGGACGTATTGTTGTGATCTGGGCTCTTCCGGTGGTTCCGCGTCATGGCCCGAGTACCCATCACAATACAACAGACCTTTCACAGAACAAACAAGCAAAAACTTTATCTGATTCTCTCTCTCCAACAACTTTTCCCTTTCTGCTACACAACAGTCCTCAACTCAACTACACATTCAACTCCTACTAACAAACTATATACATAGACTCAAATACTTATATACCCTATAATAACAATCATGTACTGTACTCATACTATCTACTACATTACACATTTATGCTAGTCTAACTACTTTTCTATATCGGACACATAACTATTATTTTACTAATACGCATACGATGCATAACCATATATGCCCTTTTAAACTTATCAACATCAATTATTGATCATCCTACGCCTACATAAATTCGGGAAACTACAACGTAGTTGACTATAGATCTCACACATGAAGTACACATCTAAATGTATTTTGTATTGACATGTTAGCACCCGATGACGAATGTCTGTCAAATACAAATTCAGGTACGTATCATAATTACTGAATTTCAGACAGTTAAATAACCTAGATATCTACCTTACTACTTATACCACACTATTAATTAGAAATAATAATTCTACTACTGGTGTGATGTAATGAAAATTATTGTTCTGAAAAAGAATGAAGATGATAATTTCAATGAGTTCATCGATATAATAAATCTCATCAGATTACCCTAAGTGCACTGTTACTTTTCCCAACATTTAGATACTACTACATTTAGATTTAGAGATGTCAAATTTAGAAATTGTACATCCTCAATTTCATTTTACACAATAATATTAGTAACTTACAAAACCAGATTTTTTTGACAAACCTTTGCTTGAAAATATTATATTTTCAGACAAATGATGCTTATAATTGAATTAATGAAAATGAATGCTTATAATGAATCTAAAAATAAGGTTAGGAAAAAAGGAATTTGGGGTGAAAGGATTGAAAGGGTAGGAGAGAAAGTATTGAAGAAATTCATTCTGTCGGGTGAAAGTGGTAAAGAAAGGGAAGAAGAGCTCGACAGAATAGTAAGTTGTTCTTTTCCCTGTATTTTATTTTATTATGATGTAGTTGGTGAAGTGTAAGGTTTTGTTTAGCTGATGTTCCATAGGCCGAGATAAGTAGAGATATTAGAGAATAATTGTAAATTGGAAGGTCGGGAAGATAAAACAGAGGAAATAAAGTTGGATAATAATATAACCGCTGGCAGATGATACAATAAGAGGAGTAAATAGGGCTAGTGAAGGTGGAAGTCTTGAAATCATGTGAAAAGTGTATTTGTGATTGTGATATGAAGTTAGAAGAATGTAGACATTAGAAGAATTTATTTTCCGGTAAAGTCAAGAGGGTTAGTCACGCAGAGTGGAGTGAGGAATACAAAAGGGAATGGTGCAATGTGAGTCGAATAAAAAATGAGGACGGTTTTCCCTCTCGGAGCCAGAGGAATAGAGGGAGACAAGCTCATCTCGTCCGCATCCTCATCCACAGTCTGCCCACCCACAGACAGACAACGCCACCGATGATAATGTCTTTTCCTTTCATACCTATTTTTCTCTATGTGTTTTTCTGTCTTTTTTTTCTATTCTCGTCTTAAATTCACGTCAATCATCTCTCCTCCGCGCCTCAACTCCTCTCCTCCCGAATCCAACAAGTGTTTTCCCTTTTTCATCTTATTCAACTCCACTCTAGTCATACATCTCATCTTTTTTCACTACTTGACTTCACTTCACTTCCTATCTCGCTCCTACACAAAAATGCCGCCTCGATGACTTACACCATTTGTTCTCTGTCCAAAAAAAACTCTCGTGATGGAATCAGTATTAATCTATTCAATGGAGTTGACTCCCGAACTCCCGACTCGACAACGGGAAAAACGCTCTGCCATTCTCACTTCTTTCCACAGTCACTCCTTATAGTAACAACACTCCCTATCTATCCTATCTCTATATACAAATTGGGGTGAAGTGGGGAGAGCCGATTTGTGTTAGTTAGTCTCCTTCTCTGATAATAATATGTTCGGTCGGTGAACTGAGAATTGAACTGGATAGAGTCGCACTGAACGACCAGTTGACTCCGGAATAAAGTAATCTCATCCCAACTGAACTGATCTGTTAACGGGAGGAAAGAGCATCCACTGGACAAAGCTCCCTATAATATTTAAGAGAATTGCATTCTCAATAAATTTGTTGGCATGTCCAAGGATGGGAGGACTAATGGACAAGTTCTCTGCTAATGGACAAGTGGATGTGAACGTGATCGAGCTACTAGGGAATGGAATGGCTTCCCATCTTTATTCATAAATTTTCTTTTCTGCTCTGCCACACCATTACGTACTTATACATACTTAACTATATACATCCTTCGCTTCAATCCCGTCATTTCGGACTCTTTAGTCACTTCAATCTCCCTGTACATTTTATTAGCTGAACTCAACCGAGCTAAGATGGCAAGAGGATTGTGAGAGAGAGTGGAGACGACGATGCGTTGAATATAAAAGGATTATATGGCTACACGCACCGATTTGTCGGCGAGGATGTCTTCACTTTGTGGACATTTTTCTTCACACTACACTAGGCTCGAGAAACTCTTTAGGACACACACAATAAAATCGGCTCAAACTTACATAGGAGCTCACACATAAAATATCGGATCAACTTTCACCCCCACAAATCATACGGAATTGAAAAGGCTCGCCCCGCAACCAACCCGTTCCCAAATATACGACTTGTAAACTTTCTCTCAATAGAAGCCAATCTCATAAATACATTTTAAGTGTACATACCTACCTCTCTGTACACTCTCCATATACAAGATGTACTACTCTTATCCGTACATTAGCTACACTTACATTCATCCTCACTCAACTCACATACTAATATATAATGCTAACTTTGTTATGTCCTAGCACAAATGTCCTTCTACCTCACCAGTGTGAAACCCTTCCTAATAAATATACTGGACCTACGAAAAACATTAAATTCCCTTCCATATAGACTATATAAGTCTCTAGTATCTTATTATTAGCTTTAGTAATCCTAGTAGGTATTACAGATGCACTCATTGTGCTATATAAATATATTATTTCTAGTCTATAGCTACTTTCTCTATTTACTTAGAACTGGACATACAGCCAAGTTTCATTTATTATCAGGCTCTGTTCCCCCGTCACACTCGGTGTGTCCTCGACATAATTCCTACTTAAGTAGCTAGTGGACATACGTTACTCCTTACTAAACACTAACGCTTTCACCAGATTATTACAAATTGCTTCCTGCTCTGACTTAACTGCACTTATTTCATCCTGCTTTTATTACATGCCATTTTATAAAGTTGGTTTTATGCACTAGAGCTATATACGGAAATAAGTCATCCTCCTATCTATGCAAATCATGTGTACATTTTAAATCCAGAGTATAAAATCAGTTTAAAACTTTCATTGCTTCACAGAGAAAATTGGAAAGTCAATTAAAACATTTGAAGAGAGAGTAGAAAAGTACATAGAAGAGGATGGAGTGGAAAAAAGCGTAGTTTACCTTCATAGTGGTATGATGGTTAGGAAGAAAATATTGTGTATGTACATATAAAGAGTTCAAGTGATTTACACAATTTAGAGTGGAGTGATGGAGGGAAAGGAAGAATGCGCCCATGTGATCTTTTCATTAAGACTTGAGGAGGAATGATTAGGAATTGCAATTAAGAAGGAATTTTTGCATGAGGGATCCAGGGGCAGGGTACCTACTTATAAGTGGGCGACTAAAAGCCTAGATGGATGAGGATATGAATCCCAGCGTCTCCGGTTTCGTTTGGTTCATCTGTGTGCTTTGATCTCTTCATTTGCACTGTGAGAAGCGAGACGATTTTTATTAATTGGGCCGCTCTCTTTCCCTGCCATGCCTTGGCTTACATTAGCTCACTTTTAGACTGACTTGACTCTCTAATCGTCTTTTTATGTCGTGGGGCTGGCTTGGCTGGATGTCGACTCAACCGAGATAGAAAGAATAGGGAGATATATATATTGCATATCCTTATATATTGTGGGATAACTGTGTGTGGACTACATCGCCCTTCTTTCTCTTCTCTGATCGATACATTTCAGAGACTTTATCAAAACACTGGCAATCCTATGGGCATGAGGGAATGTAAAGAAGATTCATGAGAGCTAATTTAAATCTCCATCGATTCGAGTCTTTTTCTTAATTTCCCTCGCCTTCCTATCTCAATCTATAATCACTATTCTCTCTATCCATACTACAACGTCCTTTATTTTCCTTTGCGTTTACACTATCCTCTAATTCTCTTCATAATAAACTAATTCCTATTTCTGTATTTCTTATACACCCTTTCCCATACCGACAAGCTTCATTCTAACTTGATTTTCAGATCCTTCCTACTTATTAGTTCCTACTTATACTTAATATTACCTAATTCTACTCACTCACGTTTCAATTTCAATGCTATAAATGAATGACGCTACTTTCCCCATTCATTCATTCATTCCCAGCTCAATATTTTCGAATTTATTTTTAGCATATTTTTATACTAGTATGTATTAGACATTGTTTTGTCCTGTGAATTTCAAATTCTTCTCCCATGCAGTTGTGCACAATATAAAAATGGTCTGAATGTTAGAACCATTTAAATAAATATGTAATATTAAATGGGACTCAAACGAAATGGGCTAGAGTCTATATAGGATTGTCCGGGATTTCATGATTAGCCCGAAATTCTTATCCGAAAATAATTTAATAGGGTATAATATTAATGATACAACTCTATTGGATAGTGTTTTATCTGTATTAGTGTGTGCACAAATGGGGAGGACACGTAAGACGTAACGCAGTCATATAAATCTATATCCGTCTAATAATTGCAATTCCTTTGATATCATCGAATGGATGAGTTGTAGCTTCCTTGGCATGCTTAGCGGTGGATTCCCTTAGCTGGAATGGAAGAGTCTCTATCATAATAACCTATTTTTGGATAGGAAGAAGAGGGCCGAGATGAGAGAGATTCTGGGAAGAGCTCGTCTTAATCGATTAGGCATAAAAACGACGAGGGAACTCATCTTGTATAATTACCTTCATAAAGATAAGAAAGAACTCTCCTTCATAACGAATCACATTCACATTGCAGTGCATTGGATTGGATTGTGAATGTTACGTTACATTCGCTTGGAATTGGTTCATCCCACTGTTAGTCTGCTATGTTGGAGGAGTAATACGATGCTGTGTGGCTTGGTCCTCGCGGATGTACTGGAGGAGAATTAAAGTTTTCCCAAATCTGAACGGCAATAAAAAACCGAGCAATGGGCACAAGAGCCGACATAACATCGCCAGACGCAGCTAAGTGCAATGATCATCTCTATTCTTCCTGCCGATGATTACAATCTTCAATTGAACCACACTCCGACAAGACAATATTATAGTCAAAATAAAGAGAATTGGTGGCTGTAGTGGGAGAGGAGACTCTTAAAAAATGAACTGGGCTCAACCTCAGCCCAGAGAGAAGCGTCTCAGTCAATAATTCCCCTTCAAAATCCAATCTTTACGTTAAACAATGGAAAGGTTCCAAGAAATTGATCAAATTTAATTAAAACAGGGGATTTTGTCGAGAAATTAAATGGGCGATTATAACTGTGAGAGAGACTAGAGCAGACTATGTACTTAGACTCATTCTCACAACTCAAGGAAATATTAGGAATTGGGTACGTTATGTTGTATGTATGGAGGATCAGTTGATGATAATGGGTGGTTTCATGATTTAGATATCCTCCTATATAGTCTCTCCTATACTACCAAATCTCTCTACACTATATATCTCCACCCTCAATATTTGTAGCGATATAATTCTACTGCAACACCGATACAGACATTAAAGAACACCAAGAGGCATTTCTTAAGTATTCCGATTATGGCACATGTACATACATTGAGTATTATTATACATTCCTAACTAATACTATCCCTATTTCCTGAAATATATCCTCATGCAGAAATGCTAGTAGATACAATATGTACTTTCGTAACTGTATCTTCATTGTATTTATTTAGGTAGTTATCCTATACTAACACAGTTACACAACTGTACTAACAAGTAAGAAATACAAGTGGTGAATGAAATACCTAGTATTGTATAGCAGACAGGTAGTTTCTACTTCGATTCAAGTATTTAGAGAAATATTACGAATTCGAGAGTGAATTTCAGTTCACTTTCTCCATTCAATGTATTTGTTGCCCTACGCACCTAATTCTATGTCGTTTGAACCAAGTGTACAATAGTAATGTTACTACTGAACCGAACCTGAACAAATTACAGTAACTTAAATGTATATATAAAGTAACATGCCATACAGATAACCATCCTTTTTAAATCGGCTTAAAAATTCATTCGAAATACTGCATTGCCAATAGCTAACAAAATCAAATAGCGTATTTTAATCAGCATCTTTCATCTTCCCATTCATCAAATAATTGTAAATTAAGAGTACTTGGTTTAGTAGTATCGACATTTTAGAAATATTTGGGATTACGAGCTTTGGGTTGAAATACAATAATGGTTTGTTTTTGTTTTTGTGAATGTTTGGGGAGGGAGAGGTAATTGTGATTTTTAAATAGAGGGGAGAAGGGGTGAATTGAGATGTGTCAAGTTTTAAGTGAGAAGCGATGTCTGATGTCGTCAGAAGTAGTGCATAAGGAATCACTGCGAAATGAGTGCAGAATGAGAGAAGGGGAGGTCGGCGGACCCCAAAAGTTTTAATTAGATAGAAGAGTGCCAAGATTTATAGGAATAATAATAATGAGTCTCTCTCTGCTCCAGTCGGTCGGTTCGTTCTTCTTTGGATGGCTTGCCTTCCTTTCCCTGCCTTGGCGTGGCTCAATGCTTTTGCTTACTGATACGTACAATGCATTCCCTATACTCACCCACCGAAATATACATCCCTAAGTGTAAAGTAGAACTGTTTTAAGTGCTCCGCTATACTTCTATGTCATGACTGATACTCTGCAGAGATTTCAAATAGTAGTACTAGGTTTAGCTATTTCAGTACATGTATATATAGGTCCTCTTTGAGCAGAGATAGGAGTAACAACAACAGAATCCTTTATTAGTAAAGTAGTGCATACAGTATATATAGTGCATGTAAGTAGTAAGTTTAGTTATTTCATCCAGTTGATATAGAAGTGGAATACCTTAGTAGTCTTAAGTTTGTCTTCCCCAAACCACACCAAACTAACGTAACGTCACATCACACCATAGCAAATTTACACTAGAGACTGGAAGTTCAACTGCTCTTCTTTCTGATATAATAATATTACTCCTCTCTATGCTATGACAATGCTCCGAAACTGTCTCATGCTCTTTTACTATCCTTGTACTGTGCAGTATTATTCTATTGTGAATGTGAAGTTCAGTTGAGCAGAGTTCACTCGAGTTTAGATGCACTGCACTCTTCCCTTAACTTTCATTTCTTTCTCCAGTTAAAAAATCATCTCCAGGCCAGAACTCTTTTGCTATTGCTACTACTCCGTAATACGTCCCCACGCAACGCATTTCCCCGGCTTGACATTGTCTTCTGACTTGGCCATTGTTCTGCAGTGATTTACTATAATAAGCCTAGTATATACTCTATCTACACACCAAGATATATTTAATATGCATTGTGTACACTAGATATATACACACCAACCATGGCAAGGCTGTGTAAACCCTCACCCTAATCACTACCACCTTTGCATTCACAATTTACCACTTTATTAAGCTACACTTGCATTTCTCTGACTTCCTTTCACACTACAACAGACAAACAGAGGAGAGCCACTTCATTTCACTTTTGTTTACCAAGGTAAACCGAAACCTCTCCTCTTCACCATCAACGCTAACCAAAACAAAGCCCTTTTCGGCTCTAACTATTTTCTCCTGGGTTTATTCTACAATATCTACACCCAACCTGTAATTCAGATACAAACATATCACCAATAGACATATAAATATTACAGTGCTCTAATTCTTCTAGATTAACGCTCTAAACTAGTTTATTCTATTTTGTAGCTATATTTTACAACTATATATTCACAGGTAAATCTTTCGCAATTGTTTCATTGCATTAATATTATTGTAGGTAGATGTAATTGTATGTTCTAAAGCATTGTAGATAGAGTAATCTCTGTTGTATAAAGTTTGTAACGGATTAAAAGTAGCATATTGTATGATTTGTAATGAGATATCCCGATTCAAACGTAACGGTTACAAACTATTATTAGCATTCCATTCGGGGGAATTCATTTCTTGGGTAATTGATACAATAGGTACGAATGCGTTGTATAACAGTAATTTCTAACCCTTTTGATCCTGCAGTTGTGTTTAGTTCAGTCATTCATCTATTCATGCCAGCTCGCTTTGACAAGCCGTTAAACGTAAACGTAGGTAGGTAAATCAACGCATTGTGCTCCATTATATATTATTTTACAGTAGTAGTGCAGTATCTTGTATCTGAGCATTAGGAGTAGATTGGATTGGAGTGGCTGTGTATGTTGTGATTGTGAGGGAGTGTGCGGGAGGGAAGGAAAGAGAATAGAAAGCTATGAAAGAAAGAATTGGAGGGTGCATGCATGCATGCAGCACATAAAGTTGACATTAAGTGACATTAAGAGAGCTTATCGTGTAGCCGACTTGATGCGATGAATTGAGACGGGCAATTTTTCAGCGGAGGTTACGCTCCTAAGATAACTAAAGTACTCACTCACTCACTCGACTACATAATAGTCTACCTCTATCGATATACTATGGAGGAGCAGTCTAACCAGAACACTCACAATGTGATAAATGGTATGACGCAACACCCCCACCTTCACATGTCAAATACTCTATTAATTACAGCCTGGCCGCACATCAATTACTACAAGCCTAACATAAATGCAAGGTAGCCAAAGCCAACAGGTGAGAATTGATCTAGCCCTAGGAATATCTGCTTACAAACACATGGGGAATTACGTGGACTATTCACAATAGTATTTCTACTAACTAAAGCATTTGTTCACGGCCAAAATGCTTACAAACCTAATAATTCATGAAACTATGTAGAACAAGGTAGATTTGTGTTTGTAGACATTAAGTACAATGCATGAAAACATAAAGGAAATAGATAACATAGTAATAATTCCACCTTTGTTTAAATAACTACAACATAGAGAATGGTTAGAGAATCTGTACACGTCGTACTTTCTCTTTCCCAATCCCAATTCTAGCCACTACAAGTCATACAAGATTTTTTTGTCTAATTTTGACATTTGCTTTGAATTAGTGAGTTTCATTGCGCATAGAGTAGATTAATAATCTCACTGCATAATTATGAGTGAGTGAGGACAGTCATGAGTATAAGCAAGTTACTAGATAATAACTAATGTATAGAATGTAATCAATGAGTGGGTTTTGTTCTTCTGCAGCTAATGTATTGGTATGTGTTTTTAAGCTTGTGAGTTTAAACTTAGTTTATGATATTTAAGTTTATTTAAGTTTTGATTTTCGTTTATTTTAGCTAAGTCGCTGTTAATGCTTTACTAACGAAAAATAAAAAAGCAGAGAATGTTTTTTAGTGTTTTGATTTCTATTTGGTAAGATAAAATAGTGACGCAGATGTAGTTGTGGAGTATTTGAGGATATTTTGAAGTGAAGGTAGTAGCCAAGTCAGGTATTAGTGCATATAAATGGAGATAGTGATGTGATAACTCGAGTAAAGTTTGGATTTATGTATATGAAGTGTTGCAACTGTTAAAAACGGGAAGGTATAACTGGGATGTATAAAATCTGTTCCGACTAACAAAGTCTGGGTAGATGTTTTGTATAAAATATAAAGTTATTCGGTGTGGCTGTGCCCTTGGCTTGCTATCTGCTACAACATAAGATGGTGATGAAATCTAGCTTTTGTAGCGTAGCAAGCAAGTGATGCAGCAATATAATGTAATGCATTGGAGTTTTCTCGTAGTTTGTGCTAGTAGTATATTATGACTTCCCTCAGTCTATTGATATGAGAAACTTTTGAGAAGTCAACGTAAAGAATCCATTATGGCCAAAGTTTATGTAGTTTACACCCATAACAAGTAGGTGCTAAAGAGAGTGTCAAAAACTAGGTGAATGATGTTTTTTCCCCTTAAAAGTTTCCCACTGCCTCCCCACATAACATACTCGGAATGTTTGTTACCTTCTCTTCTGTTTGCATTGCATTACTAGTAGAGTAGTAGATTGTGTATATAAATGCATGATTCCCTCCAGCCCACGTGTACAATTGACATGCACAGGAGAGGAAATCATTAAACTGAGTTGATGTGAGTATCTGTAGGATATGTAAATCCACGAGTGTGAGTGCATGAATGTGTGGTAAATAGAAAGACTACTACTAGAATGGCAAGAGGAGAGAAGAATAAAAATCCTCTGTTATGTTGTTGTGGAACGAGAAAAGAGCGAGTCAAATAGGGGATTTCAATAGAATTGAATGCATATCTACGCTCTTGTCAACTTGGTTGGTTAAGGAGGCTTAGTCAGACTACGCTGTAAAGAGACAGTAGTGAAAGACTGCTTTCACCTTTGAAATTGGCCTGTTGTTAAAAGAGAAGATAGTAGAGGAGGAAGACATGTGCATATGAAGAGGAGCCCAATTAACATTTTAATCCATCGTCAACCCCAGCAGAACACATATGCAAAATAAATCAGAGAGCTGTTGATATTCAAATGGAGTCATGTTCCCTACGCTCTGCTTTTCTCTTCCCTAGTTGGATTCAAGAAATATAGGCTGTCACATCAGTGCAATTCAGATACTTGTCTACTCCTAACTTGTGTTATGGTTAGCTCTAGTAGAATAGGCAATTCCTGGAATATATTCCAATTCTAGTACAGATATAGAATTTAACACGGAATTTGATTAGCTTACACAACACTTTATATATATAGCTATTTAAACGGTGTGAATCTGTGCATGCTTCAATTCCAGTATTCTAATGTTGAGAATTATGAGTACGTTTTATTACGTAGTATTTGTGTACAGGTTGACTAAATACGTTATGTGGTTAGGATTGTTGAGAGAGGCATTGAAGCGAGTCGTAATAACATTCGTGCATAGATTTGCCTTGCTTATCGAAAAATCAGAAGATGAATGAGTGTAAAGGCTGAGTAAATGAGTAAGCTTAGGGAAGCAATTCACATTTTTAGTCGACAATGCTCAACGGTATAGAAAATTAAGAGAGTAATTCACGTCTTTCTGTGCTTTGGAATTTTTCCATAGAAGCAGGAGTTGTGGATGAAATCTGGTAATAAGGATATAGGGTAGGTAGCTCCGTTAGTTAAGTTACTTAGATTGTTATAAGAGCGAGGACCGCATAGCTGCAGTGCGTTACCAAAATTAGCCCATATTCATTCATTTCCCTAATGAAATCAGGAGGAGGGAAGCTTGGCTTCCTTTAGAGTGTCTTGGTTCCAGATTTTTATAGTATTCATCCTTCTACTACTAAATACCTATTCAAGCCTCGGAGACCCTATTTGATATGCATATGTATGTATCTCTCGTTTGGTTTGTCTTGGCATGGAGGGGTTAGAAAAAGCGACAAGAAACAGTGGAAGAAAAAGAAGAATTTTCCATAGCATGGAAAACAAGAGGACGAGAGACAAATTGATTTTCGGATGGAGAAACAGCAAGAGAAACAACCAACACTGTGTGACTTGACTTTATACTCCGAGAGACCTATTTAATAGACGTATTTATACATAGGAACACTGGGAGAGGAAAGACTCGTGCATTGCATTAGATTACATTAGAATCTCTCCTCCGCCGTCCCGTTTGCATTCGAATGAGATTATATGTACATGAGGAGACGTATAAATTAGATGAGGACCAATGTCCATTCATTCACACCCATTAGTCACATTAATAGGCTCCTTTAATTTTAGCGAGTGCTGGGCCAAGTGACTAAGTATAACTGCTTGCTATAGATTAAATGCCCGCACTTAGCACTATGGCCTGGCGCCTAAACACCCGCTCAAGTGTATTCACAAATAGTTAACTCACACTGCACTCGCCTCTAACTACAAAGTCAAATCTCCTCGTCACTATTTGTTGGACTTCCTTTGGCTTGGCACCTCCACTCCCATTAAGCAACATGGATTGTGTGCAAATTGTGAGTGAGTGTCACAAAACGTGTCGCTTACTACTACTACTACGACTACACTGCCCCAACTACTAGTACTTGGCTCATACACCGTCTTGCGCTTATCCGATAAATTAAAACCCGTCTAAAAGTGATTGCCGATCCTTAACTAACACAGTGAGTAGAGATAGGATAGAAATGCTATATAGATACACTTAGCCTAGTATACAACTATCGAAGTTAAGTACTTAGGAGACACGCTGCAGTCCGCTGCACTAAACTAAACTTACTGCGATTAGTAAGTTTGTTACGACTTCCACCAGTCCCACTCCCACCCAAATACAACTTGCATCCAGCTAAAACTCAACTTGACTTTCCTTTCTCTCATTTTCATAACCTACGACCGAAACGAGCACATTGATCCCGAACGGCCACCAAGTCACGATTTTACATAAACTTAATAAACTTGTAATCGTTCAACGTGCTCTCATCACTTTACTCAACTTTTGCACTATTGGCCCTATCACCTCTCATGCACACACACGCACTGCACATTCTACTCGTTCTGATGGGATGTGACACAACTTTCCCATTTATATAAACTCTCTATTATCTCACTAAGCTACTACTAACTATCTCAGTTAATGATCAAACCATCTATACACTATTTCTAGTTGCTTCCTCTAAAACTCTCATCATTACAATTAAATAATACGAAGAAACATTTCTACCCAATTCCCTTCCAAAAGACAAAGAATTGTAACAATAAATAAATGTAATCCCAACTACCTGCTTGTGTATTTTCATTGATCAAGACAATTAAATTTAATTGTGAATCGGCTTCACATTCCCATAAAAATTCTGATGCGAGTCACCTTGTGTACCAATTTGGATTGAATTATGTAATAAAATGAAATATAAAGTTATCGTCTATAGGAATATAGTTGTATTTGCAAATTCGCCATTGTCATATAAGATAAAAATAAAATATGCTTATATTAATGTATAAACATGTAATATTATAATATGTGAGCCGTCCATTATAATGCAATACAGTGATCTAGTAAGAGTGCAGAAAAGTAGTAAACATATTACATATTATATATTATTTATTGTGTAATAGCTTATATATGAAAATAAAAAGGGTTGAATGTACGATAATACCATACGATTTAATAAAAGACGAGTCCTTGATTAGTTAGTTAATACGAGGTAGGTAGTAATTTCATCACTCTCAAACCTCTCGGTGAAAAGAACATTGAGATTGAAGGAGAAAATGAGATATAAATGTACATAGTAAGGAGCATATTATTGTATTTAAGTGATTCTCTCATAGTCTGGCTGAGTGATTGTCAATGGTAGTGGCTGTACATATTATGTACAGACGGAGAAGTAGGTACTCAAGAAGTAGTAAATCTATAGTTGGGTGTGAGTTGATTTGGTTGTGTGTGTACGTAAGAATGTGTATGTATGTAGGGAAAGGAGATTAGTGTGAAAAGTGCGAGGAAAGTAAGGAAGGCGAGAGTGAAGTAGAGAGAGTGTCTTTGTTGTTGGAAGACGATGGCTAATTGAATGCATTTTGAGAGGGAGAGTAGGAGAGCAGACATGGCATGGCATAGGTGGTTCTCCATTCATTTCCGCATTGACAAGTCTTTTTAGGAATGTTCCTGTACGTGTGAATTAAGGGAGCTGAGACTGAGTTGAGCAGAGCACTGATCTTGAAAGAATGCATGAGGAGGACGAGGCGAGAGTCGAGGAGGAAAGCAATGCATTGCAGAAGAAGAGTGTTAGGCGGGAGAGAGAGAGCTGGGCTAGCTAGGCGTCATCCGAGAGGATATCCAGAGAAAGGCAGTCACTAAGCAGAAAGAAGTGAAAAGGGAGAAGAGAAGTGTGAGTAAGTGAGGAGAGTTAAGTTAAGAGAACTCGAAAGACAGAAAGAGAAAAGAAAATGGGAAGGAGGTGGATGGATGGAATGGAGAGGAAAAGAAAATGCGGAACCAGAACAACCAGAAAGGCTCTGTGGGTTACAGAAATGTATTCCAAGATTTCCACTTAATTTAGCAGAGAGAGACGGCCTGCTAATGAGTTTTGTGCAATCTAACAGAAAAAGGAACCCCTGCCATATACTTAGATATATATATATATACCTCATACACTCACTCCCGCTCGCCTTCTCCTCCTCAAACCCAAATCCAACCCGGACATGACATGACAGCCCCCATTTTCCCCACTCCTCCCCACTGGGGTCAATTGAGATACCGTTATCTACACACTTCTCCTCTCGTCTAACTGCACACAACCAAGCTTGACGAGACACAAATATTACACCATTCCACAACATTTATTATATGTACATTATATACGCAAAATACACCTATACAAATACATATCTATACCTATCTGCAGTAACAACATCTTATTGTAATAAAAGGTTTTGTAATTTGATGCGTGTCATTTTATATCTCATTTAAATAAACAATCTCTCAAGATATCCTCAAAATGTGTCTTTACTGTTTACATTTACCAATAAATAAATAGTAGAGCATTAAAAATAAAGCACACTTTATTGTACCTTTACTGTCTTCCTAAGTCGTAAGCTTTCTTTACCAAGTAATAGTGGCACACATTTTATTAGATTAGAAATTACAAAAATGAAAATTTAAAAAATAGGAATTCAATTTACAATTATACTTTACCTAACTGATTTACTCCACATGCATCTATTATTCCTTTGCAAACCAAAAATACAATATAGGATTTATTTTATGTACGAGGTTGTTGTTTACCATATCGTTAGCGATACTACTCCGGGTATAATAATATTTGTTAGCAAATCTGTATTTTGGCTTTTACTCCATCTCAGTTCATTTAAATAACTAAGTAGAACTACAGAGTGTAGGATTGCTCTTATGAAAAAATAATAGGGTTATTCTTAATCTTAAGTAGTTTAAGCAGTACATATATTTATTTTGGGAGAGATTAGCCAGGATTAAGCATTGTGAGATTAGTAATTTATCAAGTAGGATAAGACGCAGTTAGAAAAAGAAGAAAGTAGAACGTTAGTATACATTTGTAGTAAATACATTATACAACATGGAGTTGGGTATCTATAAAGAGGAGAACTAAATAGGAAATCGGAGCTAAGCGACAGAGTAGAGTGCCTATCATATGAAACACATCTGATACAAGGAAAGCGAGGAGAAAGCCAAGTGGCGAGAGAGGAAGCAGACGGAGGTGAGTGAGATTCACATACATTAGCTAAGATTGAGAAGAAAATGAAACGTGGATAACGCAGAGAGATATGGTGGTGAAACTACCTTAAATATGTTCTGTACAGGAGGATGAGACGTATCTTTAGGGAACTGATAGGAAAAGAGAAGCGGAAAGGTTACATAAGAGTCTCATCAGGAACACTCTCACTACACACTCACTCATACACGCTAATCTCTTTCTGGAGAGAGGGAATATCCAGCCGTACCTAATTCTTCTACCTCTTGGTTGTGGTTCCGTGCTATAAACACAAAAATGATGGTTCCATAAGGCAGGATGGGATGCGATCACACGGTAACATCACTTGACTACCATTTCATAAGTACAGATCTATGGATAGGAGGAGATGCAATGTAAAGTAATGCCATGCGATATCTAGCACCCATTTTATGAGAGTACAGGATGCTGCATCATAAAAGTCCTCCACCACCACCCATTCCTTCAATTAATATATTTTTGCACAGACCTACTCAAGCTGAGAACCACATCGATCTGATCAAATTCCTTCCTATACATTGTACTATTTCTACTTCTTCCACTAGTACACGCTCTTTAATTCACTATAGTCTCTCATGCAGCTGCTCTCTTAATAATAATATGATGTGTACGTAGTGGACAGAGACACTTAAGCAGAAGTGAGCATATTATAGAGAACACTAGAGCTCTCTGTGCTTAAGCACATATGGAGTTGTACTACTCCAGTTGTAGTAGTAGTAGTAGTAGTAGTATTAGTAGTCGTAGTATTTGTGTGTGTGTGTGAGTTGTCTCCTAAAGTGAGTTGGGGATCCCAGTAGGGAAAAACTTATCTCTTCATCGTCCTCCCTCAATAATATTCCCTATAATTACCATTGAGGACGAAAGGAAAGTAGAGTGAGATGGATTCCTTCCATGCCATGTCTTTTGGCTTCGTTTAGCTTCCCTTGCCTTGGCCACAAAGTAAAGCAAGATGCCTTTAATGTCATATCTTATCTATCTGGCGGAGTTTCTACTGCAGAGTGTGTGTATTGCCTAACGGGTGAAAATGGATCTTCCATCCTGCTGACTCTTTAAGAGAAGAGTGTGATCTCTTCCTATTAGACCCCAGTTAGCCCAGGATCATATAGGGCATAGATAGAGTCACTAATAAGTAAGCAATACTACAAGGGAGACAAAAAGACACTTAAGATAGAATTTCCCTGCTATAAAATTACTAATGATTACTGTTCTACTTGCATAGTATTATAATACTCATTAGGTACGTGTGTTTAGATACTATTGTATATAATAATATTCAAATGACGTAAGAGGTAGTAAAGAAGATTGGAGAGAGGGAAAGAAAGTAGAATCGTGTGTCTTGTCTTGAGTTCTCTGGCCTTATGCCCTGAAGAATTTTGAGACAACTTTATAATATTAATCGTATCACATCACCGCACCGTTTTGTGCCCTTAATATGATGTAATGTGAGTATCTGGAGCAATAGTAACATGATATCACATCATGAAGGAATTCGAAGGATGGCTGACAGTGGAAAAAACCAGTGGGAAGCCCGCTTTCATTAAAGTTTTTAAAAGTCTTGAGGGCTGATAAAGTTTAAAACGTGTCTAATTTCACTGGCATCTCTAGTTAGCGAGAAAGCAAGAGAAAATGGAAGAGAGAGAAGCGAATTGATGCCCAACTCAAGTATTCAACTATCTAGCCATGCCAAACCAGGGCACTTTGTCTGTAATTCACTACGTAAGTAAGTAACTAAGTATATCATAGCAGCTAAGTAAGTAGTACATACTAAGTAAGTAAGCAAGTAGTGGGCTACGTTTTAAGTAGAAAGATACATACGTACATACCTAAATACATACATTAGCTAGCTACATACATACCTACTAACTACATAACATACATACATAATAAGTATTAGTTAGGTTAGCATTTCCCTTCTCAGCAAGTTAGTTAGTCTGTTTAGTCCCGCTAGTGTACACAGAACTGCGAGTCCTCACGCTTCTTTTCCCCTTACAGGCTCATACACTTCTCAATTATTTAAAACTTTATTACAGCAACTCCTTGCTCAAGCCCTCAAAAAATTAACTCTGCTTCTAATGAATCCCATCGAATGCACTAACCGCATCCGTCAAAGGAAAAAGCGCAATGTGTGTGGGGTGTGCAAAAGAAAGGCGAACATGTTACTACTACATTATTATACGACTACACCAGATATCCGTCCACACCGCCGTCCTCAATACTACTACTCATTCGCAGCTTCTATGTACATATACCCTCTATATCCACATGTAGTAATATTGAGGTGTACATGTTTAACTACCTACTAATACCAATCATACAGACTATAGACTAAATTAAAACACACCAAAAACAACCCAGTCCTTGTAGAGATAGAAATTTACTTACTTAGTACTCTTACGTGTTTTTCGTGTGGCCTAAGTTGTTATGTGGTCCTACACTTTATAAATAGTATACCCTATTATCCACTTGGTTCAGGACATATAATAGTGTTGGTATGAGATAAACCTTGTATATTGGTATAACTGAGTTAAGTTGCACCCGAATCAATGTATTCGTAAACACAGTGGAGTCGCTCTCTCAATCCAAATGGGAAACTTAATTGAGATTCGAGGTTTTTACCCTGTTTGGAGCCATCGCTAACTTGATTAACCCTACAATTTAATTTTGCACACAAAGTGCTTAACATCCTTCCGCCGGGCATTTGTAGACTACTACACCATTCTCTCTGCTTCTGCATTCGAATGGCATGGAGTTACTAGATGAAGGTGCAATGCTGTGCCACGTTACTACATATCTAACTATACCATATAGAAGCGCCCTAAATGAAGAAAATGTTCTATAAACGTGGTATTCACCTACAGATATGGTACCTATATAATGTGTTCCTTGTCTTCTCTTGACTTGTCAAACGAAACGAGGGCAGAGTGTAAGCATACATGCGGTTCTGACTTTTGGATTGGACGGCTGTATATAAATACATACATACAGCACCCAGAGCAACTAATTTTGTATTGTGAAGTGGTATCTGTATGTAGACTTAGTTAACTTGAGTTCTTCGATTCGGAAGGAAAAGTCAAGAGGAACTTTTTTGTTTTTCAATGCAGAAATGGTTGTGAAGTGTAAGTAGTCTGTAAGTAGTAGAGTTGAATAAAATTAGCTCAAGTGATTCCCTGCAGTGAAAAGAAGATTCAGAATTAACTTAAATACTTCACTAGTTTATACAGTTATACTACTTAAGTGTTTAGAAGTAGTCAAGTATAGTTTTGAGTACATACTATACTATTATACTATCTTTAATTCCTATAGTTCTATAACATAGGTCATACGACGAGGTCAAAGGACAGATAAATTACGTTTGTAGTATTTAGTGTCATGATGCAACTCTGTAGGGATAGAGATGCTTTTGTGACATTGTGTGCATTTTATGTAATAGGAACGGGGTAAATATGGAAAGCGGCTTTTCTCTTTTGCATGGTGTAATAATATTGTGATACAGATACAGAGATAGTTAAGTAGGCAGGAGAAAGGGGATCCCACCATTCATTCATTGTTGTCTGGATGAGAATAAAATGTCACTTGTGATAAATCGGGTATTAACTCCTTTTCTCACCAAACCATTCTTTCGTCTTCCTCACTTTTCTCCTTTTTTCTTTCACTCATTCATTCTCTCCCGAGGAGAAAAAATTATTCCTCCGTAAAAGATCTCTGCTCTCAAGTGGAATCGGAACACAAAACGTTCATTATGTCCTTCTCAAAATTAGTCTGTGCTTTGGTATTGATTTTTACATTTTCTTTTCCCCACCGCCACCATTTACATAGCTATTTGTATACTCCTCTAGGCTAACAATCTACCTTTTCCCTTAGACAGCTCCCCATCTTTACACAATGTGACTTTCTTCCTTATCTTGTCATTTAATTGTGTGTTAGCCTGTCCCATAATATTTTCAAACTACATTCATTTGCTTTTTAAATCAAAGCAATAAGGAGCTTTTCTCCAGAATACAATTTCTCTTCTCCTCCCTTATAAATTCTATTGTACAAATTACCCATGCTAGTAATTCACTTATTTTTTTACTACAAAAACTGCCTTGATGCTTTGACAATTTCTATGAATTAATTATCATACATTTGATTCCAAAATGTAAATTACTTCCATTTCTATTCATAAAAGAAAAAAAATAATAGTCTTTTCAATTATAAAAGTAATTGATTGATTTGGAATTGAATAGAGATGACTTAGAAAATGCTATTCTTTGAATTGAATGGAAATGTATTTTAGTAGAATGTTAGACTATGGATTGTTACACAATTTACCTATGTAAGTTCCTAAGACGTAATTTTTCCTTTCTGTTGTAGATCTTGGAGAGTAAAATGAATAATATGATACGTAAAATATGATGCAGTCGTTGTAGAATATGTCTCTTCGTATTAATATCAGTATGCATGAATAATAAAAGAGTGAGAGCGAGGCCTAGTGTGGAGCAACAAGGACAAAGAACCTAAATAATAAGTGCTACACAGAAGTTCTAGTACAAATACTAATATCAGATTGCTATATAGAAAAGTTTGGCGAAGCACACTAGCGTGCAGTGATAAAATTCTGGGAAACTTTTATTCTGCACCGAAGTCGAGAAAAAAACTGTTAAAAGGTTTCCTTAATTTTTCCCCGTTACTGGCAGTAGCTTTCAATTAATTGCATCATGCCAAGCCGAAGAAAGTCAAACCCAGAGATGCTCCACTTCATATACATATTACAGTACCTACCTACATACCTGGCCCATACAAAACCTTCTCACTCAAGTAAAAAGGTTCAGAAAAAAATAATGAAGGGAAATTGGCTTCGTATAAAACTTATCACTAATTTTCAGTGCTACGCTCAGGATCTGATCACTTCCACGAAGATAGATGCAGATCCTCCTCTTAATATCCTGAATTACCTCACTATATTATATTACACTCTCTATTTACGCAAGCAAGAAACTTCTGTGTTGCGTATAATATATTTATGTATATCTATTGTAGTACTACATATATCGTGATGAAGAAATCGTCATGAACATCGGATGACTCCTCGTCATCTCACATAGTAGTAAAGAACCAGAGGCAGTCAGGCACAACTTGTACCGAAACAGACAGAAGAGTGGATGTGAGTGGATAGCAAAATAGCTGATATTATTATCCGTATTTATACGGGCTGTCCTGTAAAACTATCTCTCTGTGTGCAGTACAAGAGTGGAGTGCAAAGTGCCTTCGTCTTAAGTGTATTCTGAATATAGGTAGATACAGATACATATCCTCTCGTCGTCGTTATGAAAAAGTTTCACTTTAGTTTTGTAGTTACTTGTTAGTATATACTATATAAGAAGAGTTGCCGAGAGTTGGGTTACAGTCGGAGCATATGGAAAGAGCATCAAGGAAGACTGATGTAAGCGCCTGGCCTCCCAAAGTTTCATCCCTTCAACTTTTGCATTAATTTTTTCTGAACCACATAGCAGAGTCTTAGTAGTGAGTCTGAAAGGGGAGCGAGGCAGGGACTCATCAGTTACCTTCTAAAGTTTGTCATTATCGAGTCTTTAATCTCATATTAATATTTTAATGGGGAAAAAAGAAGAGACTCGTCTGACGGAATTAGTCTGCTCTAGGTGACTGTGATGATCGATGATGCTGCATTAGCATCTCGCCATTTCCACGTCTATCATCTCTAACTACTCCCTGCCTCCCGAATTATTCTCTACACTTTTCTTATAAATGTAAATACATGTCGCCACAAACGACAGACACATCACATCTCTCTCTCTCTCTCTACCACCGCAGACTATACACACATACACACATCCAATAATGCCAAGTAGACATTAGCATCGTCCAAAGTGTACCATCTACGATAAGCATTTGTTTTCCCTCTTGATCAACTCGGGATAGGCTCTACCAAACTCCCATTAAGCCAAACATATTATTAGTATCTAATCTTAACTTAAGTAAGTACGCATTCTATCTAACAAACTCAACTATCTTTCACTCTTAGAAAACCATCAAAATAACTAATAAGGACCTCTTTCCCTCTCTAATGTAATGTATCAAACCTTCCTTACACTTTCATCAAAAGTAATTTAGAAAACTCTTGTCATGTCTCCCTGTAGAAACAACACTCACCCTACACTACATTCACTATTTTTAACATTTTCCCTTATCAAACACAACCTCACTCATAATGCTATCATGCTCTACTACTCTCCATTTTTGCGCATTTTCAACATTACCACTCAATGAAAACTCAAAAAGTTTACCACTTTCAAACAGGAATCAATGAGTTAAACTTTAGTCAGTATAGACAGAAAACATTTTTGTAAGGGGAAATCTAGATTCACACAAACTGTAACCTAAAAAGTGCATATAATACCGACGAATAATAATACCTACACTACAAAGTATTACAAAACAGAGTAATGATTCATATTGTAATAACAACTTATGTATGTGTCCAAATAATATAATTTTCCCTTGAAAAATTAGGTGTTCTAAGCCAATTTCTATTAATTATGGAGGAACATAAAAATATTACTGTAGTGCACATTGTAGGTGCATTGTATGTTTTCATGATGTAAACAATTTAATTTAATAAAAATATAACAGAGAGAATAACAATGATGGTATTGGTATACCATCTACAAAAATATAGCAACGAAAATGAATACAGAAGTGTCCAATATAATGGTAAAATATCACTGACTAAATGTTTTGAAAGAAAATCCCTGTTTGGTATGATGCATGGGGTGGAGTGAAGCTGTACCATTTCACCCTCCAAATAAAACTCGAAATGATATTTGAACGAACTGATAGCTTCTGTATTATATATCCAAGCATTTTAATGATGATTTTCCACTTATGCTTAATACTATGTCTTAGATCTTAAAAATCTTGACTGACAGAGAGAATTCTGAACCTGGTATTTGTATCTCTGTAGATCTACCTGCCTGCATGTAGCACGCATTGCTCATCCCTGTTATTTTCTCTCTCTGCTCAGGTTTTATTTCATTGACGGATGTACCGAAATAACTTGATTTTCGCACGGGATTTTGTGAGAGATGTCTGTTCATGTAATGTGTGAGTGTGTGTATGGATTGTCTTCCCTTCACTTGACTTGGACGAATGAAACGAAGCATTCTTAGCTACTCATTCACTTTCGAAAATACGCCTGTTTCTTGTGCGAGGTAGTTGTGCAAGGGAAGCTCGGGTTAAGCTTGAGGGGAACAAAATGCCAGTTACTTGCACTACATAAATACAAACAACTGGAGAAGTATAGTATTTATAGTGAGATAATACGTGTTATTTCTGTTATATTGTAGTGTGAGTAAACTGGAAGAGTCTAGTTGAGTACAATGCAATACACAGCTCGTCAGTAATTGATCCATCCTAATCAATGGGTCACAATGGAGAAAGCTAACATACATTTCCCCTCTTTCTCTCTCTCTACTAAATATATATAGTGAACTGGCTGTGTCCGTCGAGTCGGACGAATGCTCTCTCATCTCTCACAACAAACACACAGTTGAAGATCGCATCAGCTCCTTTCACTCACTCAATGGACAAATTCATCATCTTTAGTCTGATCTGATGTTTCAATCAAAAACCTTCAGTTACACTGTAGCAGTCAGATCACAGCACATCCACAACTCATCACATCACGAAAACCTACCATGACTCCTTAGCAGCTTACTCATGCATAAAATCCGCTATTGGCTACAACAAATAGTTCTACGATACCCTACAGCTGATAATACACATAAACAATAAGTAAAACTCCTATGTTATATTCAAGGTATCGAAAAACCCGGGTTTTTTAGGAAAAAACCCTCGACCCCGGGTTTTTTGGGTTTTTTAGGGTTTTTTGGGTTTAAGGGTTTTTTATATAATTATAGGCATAAATACAAGCCTATACTATAGTATATATAGGAAAACTACAGCTGACAATAACAACAACCATGTAATCCTAAAACTACCGTCCTACGTCTATAAAATCAAAAATTAAGGCATAAAAATTTAATTTTTAACATGTGTCAGTACAGTTAACAGGCAGTATTTTTCGTAAAAGCCTATATTAATTATTATACTGTTTGGTATGATAACAACTAGTGAAAAACTATGCATTATTATATATTACTGATTACATTGATTTTAATAAATTCCTTCATTAATGTGGAGCTTAAAGCAGTACAGTAATAAATATGCAAGTGATTAATTAAAACTCAGTATAATTAATGTTTCCACTTATGTACCCCCAAAGCATTCTTTGGCGATTCGTAAGTATATAAAAGTTAATTATATGAACCAATATCTTCACAGCGATTAAAATACCTATAAAACAAATAATATATAGACATCATGATCGTGATTTCTATACATTCACGTGATTCACTATACAGAATTACTGCAAGTAGTAAAGTATAAAAAAGCTATATTATTTTGTTTTCACCTGATTATGCATTTGTTTACATTTTTGAATAGAAATATGACAAAGTTAGTATGTTTTGCTTATATAGATGGAGCTTTAGTGCAAATTATTGTATGTTTTGTAAAAAACCCAATAAACCCCGGGTTTTTTAAGTAAAGCGGGGTGGGTTTTTTGCCAAAAAACCCAAAAAACCCCAACCCATAAAAAACCCGACCCACAACCCTGGTTATATTAATGAACTTGTGCCATGAGTCTACGGAATTATATTTGACTAAAATCCATAATAATTTCAGTCAAATTCATCCCTTATTGAAAGGGAAGTTGCTTTTAACGGTTAAAGGATATTTTCTAAATGTATATTGAGTTGGTACTTGTCAATTTTTGTATTGTAGATGAAATTGGAGAAAATGAGTGGTAGGAAAGGGATGAAAGTAAAAATATGTCAATGTAGTGTAGTTACTGTGTATGCATTTCCATCCAATTCAGGCTCAGTACATAAATGTATGTGTGTATTGTGAGTGAATGTAGTACTTAGATAATATTGGAGATAGGAAGAAAAAGAGAGTAAACGGGAGGAAAGAAAAGGAGTTCTGAGAAAGGAGAGCCATTGCTACTTATTCTACTCTATCGACGGCACAGTACTTTTCAGAACGATTGAGTTGCAAAACTTCCGGAAAGGATAGATGGGTATACGGAAAAAACCTTATTTTATTGTTTTCCCCAAGTTTTTTGCTGTTGGCAGGCCGAGGACACAATAGAATAACTGGAGAGAGAAAGAGAGTGGCTTGGCATGGCATGACTTGGGAGAGTGACTCTTCTCAACTCAGATGACATTATGGAAGAAACGGAGATGTATGTAAGAGGAGTAAGTGAAAAAGGGTTATATGCCATACCATTAGATATTTTTGTCGGACTGACTTGACTGTAAGGGCATATTACTTGTGATAACGTACGTAATAGACTATACTATACGGAGGGATAGTCGACTTTGTCTAACTGGTTTGCTTGATGCTCTTAACCCGTCTAAAATTGACGGCTGCTGTAATGTTCTCTCTACATAGAGTTACAATCCTCCTATTACGTATCCTTACTTTAGTTAGGTACTTAGTTATGTCCTACTAAAGGGACATACAATAGAAGATATATTTAGTTGTACAGATGCATAGAGAGTAGTAGTAGGTATACGTAGGATAAAAGGAATGGGCAGAGGAAAAACTTTTAGGGTGTATAAAACGGAAATCTCTCAATATCTTCTCAATACAGACAAAGTGGATTGAGAGAACCTCTGAAAATTTTCTCTGTCGACCAAAAAGCAAATCGGCCAGAAAATTTTCAGCACCAACCGGTTCCATTTCATCGAAAGACAAACTTTCGAATGGAAATTGGTCCCAATACACCATACCATCATGGAAGAGATGACTTTCTCTACACGATTCATTGAGCCAATTTCCAATAAAGCTACTTACCTTCTGTAGTTTCTCTCTCTTGCACTTTATCCCTCAACTGAGACAAGACAGCCAGCCCAGTTCTGCCACACTAGACTCAATCCAAAACTAAATCTACAACTCTCTCTCTCTCTGTCTGTCTGACTATTCCAAATACATATATGTACATACGTAAGTACAGATTATTTGTATAGCCTCACCTAAGCTAGGTAGCTCTCTAATAGTAATAACTAACATAAGTAAGTATATAAAATGTAGCCAATATAAAGAGTTGTGTAACAATCTTGTACAGTACATAAAGTAAACTACAATTCAAACAAGACGAGAGAGTGAGAGAGAACTCAACTGACAAACTATTGCACTGCACCAGATAAGAACCTAAGCTAACCAACTCAAATCAACTGACACGATTCAAATTCTATACTCAACTGAGCTGATCCGAACCTCCTGGATGCAATTCTATTACCTTCTGGGGTACATTACATTGCATTCAGAAGGGACGAAACTAAAACATACACTACAGCACTACCTACCTATGTAATTGTGTGCAACTTTAAAATACTTCATGTGGATCCCTTCCAACATGAAATATCTAGTGAAAGCATGTTATACTATTATTACGCTATTCTCTTCAGACTAGTACATGTATATGTCGTAGACTGGGAGGGAAAGGTGACTGGGAGGGATATAATGTCCCTCTCCGACTAGACTGGGTGAGATAGCTCTGTACCGCTAGCGGTACCGAACCATGAGGTTTCCGACTGGGAGGGATAGGTTGTAAAGGATTGATATGAATGATCCTATGTGTATAAGTGCCACAACTATCGCAGATTTTAGGTTACTCTTACATGTTTTATTCATTGTAATCATTATTTTCTATAATATTCATAAATGTTAAAAGTATATTGCACAGTTTGCATCAGTCATAATTAAATCATAAATTATTATTATCGTAGATTTTAGGTTACTCTTACATTTTTTATTCATTGCAATCATTATTTTCTATAATATTTGTAAATATTAAATATATTGCCCTTTTTGTATCAGTCATAATTAAATCATAAATTATTAAGTCAAGATTGACAGTCAAATAGTTAAGTAGGTAACGCTGCTATTATATTTATTAATGGTTTTTTTCCAAAGCTAGGAGTTACCACACATTACTTACTAACCATACATTCAATGTGCCAAGGGGATCATTGAATTTATGGTAAGTGAAGTAAATGTCGGTCGATGGACCGCTGAAATCGACACAATTGTATGGTCGAAGTACATATAACTGCATTGCTATCTGTAACATCATACACCTCTCAATCCATTTGCAAGTGCAAGGGTAACTGTGCAAGTTAAAATGTCCCTATAAAAAGAATAATATTCACTGTGGTACTAAATACCACAACGGCAGCAGCAGTTCCTGCAAAAATTTAGATAATTGAACTCCTAGCTACAGGGACATTTTTTACTTGGATATTATAGAAAATAATGATTATAATGAATAAAACATGTAAGAGTAACCTAAAATCTGCGATAGTTGTGGCACTTATACACATAGGATCATTCATATCATTCCTTTACAACCTATCCCTCCCAGTCGGAAACCTCATGGTTCGGTACCGCTAGCGGTACAGAGCTATCTCACCCAGTCTAGTCGGAGAGGGACATTATATCCCTCCCAGTCACCTTTCCCTCCCAGTCTACGACATATATGTATCTACAGGTTCCACTGCTCTTCAGTGCTGCTTTGGTGTCCCAACGTGGCCTTTATGGTCATTGTCATTATTGACACGCTATACTACTCTATCATCATTGACATGGAATGGTGTGGAAACAAAAGCTCCTATGCTATGTACATACAACACCAGTACATTGTATTTCTCGTGATTACAGCTCTATAGCATAAGAGTAGTCTGCATTGTTCAAATGTGTTATTTTTTACAGAAAATTACTTGGTTAGGTGTCGGCGAACAAAACGGAGGAACAAATCGGGTTTAGTCCAATCCAAACCACTATTCTACTACACAAAAGATTCCTTACGTGTGTAAGGAAATTAACACAAAAATACAAGCACTGGTTCATTATTAATGCCCATGTCTCCTTATATAGTTCCTATTGTAGTTATCATTTTTTTTATTTTTCCAATTCAATATTACTACACCCTAAATATGCAACACATGACAGAAGAGATATTATGTACCTACTTTATACTAATACTACGATAATCCGTTATGGGTAAATTAATACTAAATAGAATTGAAATGGGTCGCCGGTGAGATATATTAGATAGCCTGGATATTTTTTGGCAGTTAGTTGGTCATGATTACTTATGTTACAATGTAGGCCCTAATATTTATTGCAAGATAGGAATCGAGACAGAAGATTGTTTGTAATGTTAAGTAAAAGTAAAGGAAGAGGGGAGGAATATTTGGCGTCCGTACCGTCACCGTCGTGTTGTAAATTGTGAAAGCTGTTGTGGCACTAATATTAGATGTGTGACTAAGACTAACAATACATGTATAGAAGAAGTAGAATAATATGTAGGTAGTAGTCCATGGAATGTAGTAAGTAGAGTAGTATTGAATGCAGTGAGTGCACATAGATTGAGGAATCTTATTAGGGCAGGTAAACGAGTTGGACACGGTGAAACAGATCGCATGTTACTGAAGCATAGAATTAGCAAGAAGGTTTTCGCGTACAGACGAAAAAATTACGAGCAGTAGGAAATTTTTTGTTCCTTGTGGTTCGTCGCGTGTCTTAAGATCGAAGGAGACGAAATTACACACACCAAAACCTATAATTCCCCAGCTCGAGCAACTTCTGTTTTTCGGGCATGGCTCAGGTCAGGCCAGGATGGAATATATCAGTTCCAGTTAAGTAATAAGGCTGGAGAAGCACAGCACAAGGTAATGAAACTATAAAGTAGGGATTGGAAAATATAGCTATACTTACTACTAACGTATTAACAACTACTTACTATCTATAAGTATTGTATGTTTGTTATCTATGTATTTCTACGTATGTATAAGGAAAGGAAGGAAAGTAAACGTTATTTCGGGAGAAAGGAAGCTCGTCGTCGCACGTAGAGTCGTGTACTGGTGTAGTTGTGAGTGGAATTGGAATAGGTCGAGTCTTAGTTAAGACAAGACAAGGCAATCCCAGCTAGGAGTAGTGGAAAATAAAGCATAGATACATAGGTACTTGGCCAAGGTAGGGAAAAATGCTCGTAGAACATGAACAACTCATAAAACCACCACCCTGAGATGGAAAAATTAACTCTCACGAAGGTGGTGAATGGTACCGCTCAGATAAATTAAGACACGTTTCTCCTGTTTCCCCACTCTTACAGACGTTGGTCAGGGCGAGGAAACCATAACTGGAGAATGAGTACACGTACATGTCCGAGAGAAAGCTTAACCAAACCAAGCCACTTCCGTCCCACCGCAATCACTTGACATTTTCTCAGGACCGCACTAATAATAAACTATTTTCACCTATCTGACCTATAAGGCCATTATCCTCCCATTCGATACCAATACAATACACCCATATACACAAATTATCCCTATACCTCTCAATATACATGCATCTATCCATTTGATGTGTTGCTCCCCGTTCTAAGAAATTTTGTGATGACATTTCGTTCTCGCAGTTAACTGAGAAGGAGGAGGGTTGAACTCAGTCCGTGGTTCTTTTGGTTAGAATTTCCTTTGCTGTGGCCAACTCTCGTCTCTCAATCTCCATGCACTATTTATTTAATTCTATAGGAGTTTGGTGCCGACTTCTCCTCAAGTTGTCATTGTCGGCTTTCGTCAATAGATTACTTACTTGTGTATAAAATCCATGAATACACAATAGATGACTGCTATGACATGTGACGTGGTACTAACTCCAGTACATATTAGATTCTCCACGTAAGGATACACAAATGTACATAACAAATAAAAAAAAGTATTGGTACAACAACGGTATGTAGTGCAGAATGCTACTTTGTTAGTTTGTTGACCAACGATAGCAGTTAAAGATATAAATAGTGACTATTCACATCGAATAGCAATAGTCAGAACTTTGTGACAGAAGAAGAAGAAGAACAGAACGGAAGAAGGGTTTCGTTTGATTTGCCCTTCTTTCTATACAATTCAAAAAATATATATCCCTTATGGTCAGATACACTAGTTTAGTATAAAGAATTCCAGGGAGAAGGGTATTGGATGTAGCTCTGTGGAGAGTAGTGAGGGAAAAGTATAAAAGTGATCACAATGTAGTGTAGCGGAGTAAGTAGAAGAGTCCTTTGAGAAGAATAGGTGAAAGTTTGTCTAAAGAAGGAGAGTCGGATGCAAAGAGAAATTTTCGCAAGTCCAGCACAAAATTTGAATTGGAATCATTTCAGAGTTTCATCCGGGTTTTCCTATGGGACACTGAAATGGTCAGATCTCATAGAAAAGGTCATCCTCAGAGTTGGGACTAGGAGAGTAGGGATGACCATCCCATCCTCTTTGAATGCAAATATTTTCACATCGAATTGTGTTTGCTGTCTTTCAACGAAAGTTTTTTGGGGCTGGTTTCCTTACTCTCCTATCTATTACAACAACTCCTCTCTCCTTCGTTCCGAGTTATGATTTCCTGAAAGTTTTACGAAGAGAACCAAACCAACGTTCAATCGACCCCAGCTCGAAATAACTAAAGTCTGTAGATTCCATATTATGACGACAAAACAGAATAAACCAAACCAATGTAATGCAATGTGACATTGTGGGTGGACAGATCTGCGGTGTATTTCATTTGCCCTATAAAATGTGACATATGAAAATCATGAAGGGACTGGAATTTGAGTGTCTTATCCTGTCGTGTCCTATTACATTATTCCCTTCGTTTGCATGTCTGATCTACTTTATTTGCTATATACCTAATACCGGAATACATTATACATACTATAAATACCAGAATTGTATTATGGACCAAATAAACCGAAAACATGATGCTGAATGTAGTTAAAACCCATCTACATGGTAAATAGCTATAGACAGATCTATTTCAACCAATTCTGTCATCAAAATCTGTCCTCACCATCCAGTCAAAAGAAACCACATCGTGTCATATCAGATAACATCTCTAATATTAACCCTACAAATTCTACTCATGTTGAAACATTTAGATAGCTACAAATTAGATTACCTTATTGATTAATTTACTCAGATCTTGATTTGGCAAACACCGTGGTGAATATCAATCTGCATATATAGCTATATCCATTTACACTGTTGAAATGATTTACAACTCAGAGTAGATGTACCTCTGCCCATTTCTGTAATCGTAAAGCAGCAGTGGTTATATACTAGGTGTGCCAACTCTCTGCTGTAGCTACAATATCATTTTGTTGGAGTGTGCATTAGAACAGAGTATGAAAATATGAGTATATATTTTGGCAGTGCTGTGGTTTGACAAGAGAATGGGAGAAGTGTTGTAAAGGAAGACAAGGAAAGAAGAATAAGTAGTAAAGAGAGTGAAGTAAGTTGCCCGTGCCGAGTGTTGTTTTCGGTCCATGAGAGATGAAACTACTAGAGTATAGGAGCCGAGGAAAACCGACCGGAGGAATGTTGTTGGTGCGATGATCCGGTGTGTGTGAAATTTTCTCGACGAGCATTACTACAAGTCTGGGTCGTCTTTAAGAAGCCAAAAAGCATCTTAAGGGTCTATATCATCCACTCATTCCGAGTCGTACATGAAGCGGAAATTCCCTCGACGGCCCTTTTCCCTCGCAGCACACCGAAATGCAGTACACTGAATATAAACATACCTACCTACAACCGCTGTACACATCCCTAACATACTATCACACAGAATATATTGCTCTATAAGTACATTATGCTTGAAAGGACTTAGACAACCCACCTATTCACAACCTACATACATACAAAGTGCATTACATAACATACCTTCTCTTCTTCACTCACTTGACTTCAGCATCAAACTTCTTATCCCAAATCCGCCCGGCGATTTCTCTCTTTCCCTTCTTTTGCCACCACCAAAATTAATTTTTTTTCTCTATTCCTCCTACATGCACGTATTTATCTACACAATACTCTGTCTACTACTACAGTAGTCGAATAATATAATGTCATTCTGTAGCTTCAGCCTGTCGTGTGGCAAGATTACTGTTGATACGCCACTACTTATTAACCACACTATATATACACAGTCTAGGGACGTGAACGTGACTATAACGTGTTTGGAAAGCAATATTCTACTAGGTGTGCTATTTACGATGGGGCATTTATTTCCGTCTATATAGAATGTCTGAATATAATAGCTTAGTTGTAAGTAGTATGTAAGCCAGTTAGAATTGCATTGTCCCTAACCCTATCTGTACGACGAAACTCTCCCTCGTTGTCGTGATAGTTGGTTTAGTGTTCGTGGCTTCATTCTCTCGTTTGCTTTTCCCAAGGAAAATCCCATTGTATTTAACTCTGTAGTATACATAGCAGTGCATTTATTGTATATATATAGAGTTATTTCTAGACCCGTTCTGCTCCACATATTCATTTTGATGTATCGGGAAAAGAAAACGGAGTTTTCTATTGTATGTCATTACCAGAAGAGTATTCCTCGAGAGAAGGACAGCCAGGGCTGGACTCAAAATCTCAGAACCTGCTCTCCATCTCCACTCTCCTGATTTGTTCCTATACTATTCCACTACTATTATGCTCGATTTCATCACATGTAATGTAAGTAAGTAACTACTTTGAGTCGGAGCGACGAGACAAACGGAAAACTCAACTAAAGAGCATCCAGTTCAGAGAAAGAGTATCCTAGGAAAAGTGCCCACACATGTGGCTACATTTGTATGTGGTCAACCTACTATAGCAGTACCTATGTATGTTGGCCAAGTCAAGTCACCGAACGTGGAAAAGGACCCAAAAACTTTCTCCTTTTTGAGATGAGTGGCCAATGCTACTAACGACTCATGCATGGCTTCCCTTGCTCAATCAACTTCTTAGCCAAATCACAACAAGGACAACAATACATAAGAGTACTATTCTCTACAACTCTTTTGTCATGTCCTATTCTGTCTTGTCTTGTCAAAGTCTTTTCCGAGCTCTTTCTCTTCAACTATACCTAACATGTTTACTTTCACTTACTCCCAAATCATCACATCAGTCACATCTAAATCTTTATTTCTCCACCCAATAAGGTTAATCCTTCGATTCAAAAATTTGTCCCCATTGGAGGTGTTTATTTGATTTAGTTCCCCAAAATAAAAGTAAATCATAAAAAACAGTATCTTTCCAGTTCGGAAAAATGATTACAGATAGTCCTATTTTGTTATTTCTCGAAATGCATAGAGGCTACTTGATTTAAAATCAGTCGAGATACTACGCAATCAGATTCGTACTAAGTGTAGGTCATTGAATGGTGAAGGTGCAGCGTATGTGTTAATTCAATTTTAGCTTTTGTACATTGGTAGTGCTGAATTGTGTGTTAGTAAAAAAGAGAAAAATTTCGTCGGTCCGTGTGTTAATTAGGTAATTGGAATCACATAGTTGACAAGGTCCATTCAGAGGGGCGACTAGGCCGACAGAAGAAATTCGGATGAAAGAGACTCATGAATCAACTCTCACTCTCTCTCTCTCTCTCTCGACACTTTCATTTTGAGTCAACAGGATTTCGGACACATGCCTAGTCACATATCTGGAGTAGCATTGTGTACATGCAATGTAGTTTCTAGTCGAGGTATTAGTGCTAAAACTGTTTGTGTAATGTTAAAACATAGCAGGGTCGTAGGTGCATGAGTCGATAGAGCCGAATAAAAGGAATGAGTCTAAATTGAGTGATTTTCGTCTTGTCCAATAGTCTCAATAAAAGTCTCGATACACGCAGAGCAGGGATGCCGAAAAATCTTGTCAGGCAACAGAAAATAATGTCCCTAGACTTTTATATATCCTCTCGTGAGAATTGCCAAAATCCCAACGTATATATCCAACTTTTTTTTAAAAAAAGTTTCAGTTTACCTATTGCACGATGTGTCACATATATCTAGAGAGAGAGAAATCTATTATACTGCATTACTAACACCAAACCAACCAGGAACATTTCTAATAGAAAACCTGGAATGAAATACACATTTCTATAAGTATACACACATTCTCCAGCAACCCCTTTTCTATTTCTCTCGCGCCGACTTCATAGTTATTTGACTGACTGTCTGTTACTTATGGAAGTAATGTAATATAATGCACTGTTACTCGGATCTCACTAGGTACAAATATATTACGTACTATGTACTGCATCTGTAGTTGAGGTAAATTGCTACTTTTTTCACACAGTAATGCTATATTCGAGCATAAGCAAGTAGAAGTCTGGAAAAGGTCATGGGAAAAAGTGGCATCGTAAAATCTAGAAAGCTAGCACACACAGTGACATTTTCCAATGAAAAAGTTTGCCTTGTGATATCTATCATCATAACTGTAGATAATAATTTGCTCGTTAATGTCAATGAATCAATATTGTATAAGATTCACAACAGAAACTTGAGTTTCCACGAACAGTGCACTGCATATTGCAAACTACATATTTTTATTTCAAAAACCTGCTTCTTAAAATTATATCTCCGTCTGTCTCCCTTTCCTCTACACTTTCTCACCAACTTCAAACCCTCTTTTCTCCCTGTCACTAACAATGAGAACTTGTCAAATATTTTATTAGCTGAATCTAGAAAGAAAATATACGAATCTACATTACATACATTTAAAAACACGCTATAAGAAATAGTTCAGTCATCTTTTCTTTAGATACTCCTTTCTATTAAATCGTAAACTTAATAATTAAAGGCACAATTGCAGTAAGGATTGGATCGAATGAAAATTATTAATAGTAAACGATTTCTGCAAAAAGACAGTGCCCAATTTGTGTGAAATAAATTATAAATGCTTAATATTATCATGCGAATTAACATTATGCCGTCATACATCTAAAAATGCGTAATACCAATAAATCGTTTACCCTTAAGTTGTTGTAGATCCTATTTAATCGACTAATAATTGTTTTACTAGACAATAATTTTATTAATAGTAAACGTTTTTCCTTAGACAAATGCCTATTTTGATGAAACAGCTTAGGAAATGAATATTACAGGTTACAGGCTGAAAAGATGGTATGTCTAGAGCAGGTTTACAATAGTGTAGATTTTTAGGCGTATAATGATACGAGTATGAGTATGACATGATGTGACAGGAGATAGGTATCTGACAATGTTGGTGTTGTTCCCTCTCGGTCTCACGCCCTGGCAGATGAGATGATATAACATGAGCTTAAAATGTGTAGGATGTAAGAATGTAAAGCGAGGGAAATGATTAATATTCGTGAGTTAAAAACTGGGATTTTTCCACAGGATTTCATCTGAGACGGATCAAAAGATGGGAAGAGTCTGGGAGAAATACGTAGGTTGTGGGAATGATGTAGGATAAGAAAGATGGGATAGGGGTGTCTTATCTTGTACTTGTCTCTCCTCATCTTTACATCCACAATCTACAAGGAGCCATCACACTAAACCAAAGGATATAAGTACTCGATGTATGACTACTTATATCACTCAACTACTAATACACACTCCTCCTTCCTTCCTCCACTAATAGTAAAGTATATCTGTAGAGCCAAGGAAGCCGACAAGACAACCTAACCAGGATATCTCAGCTCGTTAAATTTAAGTGTCGTTACTATGTTTACACACGTACTAAGTGCCACATTCAGCTTCAACAACCCAAGGAATTTTTTTTCTCCTCCTCTCTGCCTCCTGCAATTTAATTCCAAATCGGAACGACAACATATCTGTACCTCTTAGCTACATACGTTATGTGATTAATATTTCCTCCCTCAATTCATAGGGAAAAAGTAATACGTATTAGAGTTTTGTCACGCTTCCTTCCCTTCACTCAGATAATTCTTCTGTATACACACGTAACATTTTGACTCATTCGAAGATCATTTTGTAAAGCTTGCATTACAATCCGAGATATTTTCACACATCGTATACTCCAGCCGTCTACGACTGAATTTTCTTTGCTTTCAATACTGTATTATTAAAGGGTAATATAATAACCCTTTCGTAATCATCTACATACATACTTTAACATTCAAGGTGTACATACGAATTCTAACAGGCTTGAGATTGTTATCTTTTGTAGGAACACAACAATAATATAAATTGACACTTTGGATATACCTTTACATCAATTCAAGTAGTATGCGTGTCTCAAATTCGTTTCGTAACGGAAGAATTGTGAAATCTATTTTAAGTAGAAATAAAGCTGGCACCTTTTGTATCCATCAGAACGATAAGTAAATGTGTTGTAACATTGTAAGTTGTAACACTTTATTTATTGCACGGAACAACGGCAGGGAAAGTGGAGAAACTAAATCTATTAAATTGTTCCTCAACAACTTTCAAGTAGGCTGAATTAATAAGGTTTTAATTGGGGTGCCTAAAAAATCTATTGTCATGCAAAACTTTCGCAAGTTTACTTGTCGTCTTGTTTGCCTTGAGATTCTACAACTTGGGGTAATGTGACACAAACGACGACTAATTGTCAACGTGTGTGTAAGAAAAGGTATTTTATACCAACGTGAACCATATTGGAGAAAGTTGCTCAAAATATCATCTACATGTAATGTAGCAACGTGGGTAAATACAAGTTGCAATACAATATTAACACTTTTAAGCGTTTGTCTTGCAAGAAGCCACCAAACTATCTACCAATTGCCTACAAGAAAAGTGATACAAGATGAAACTACAAAATAAGCCTTGGTCGAACTAAAACTAGATTGAAAAGTTGGTTTGACTTTTACAACTAAAAATTCTTTTCTTATTACTATAAATGTGCAGAGTGCAGAAAAGTTGTACAAGAACACAGATGGTTATTAATACTACTTCTATATCGATGAAACTATACTTCAACTATTAAAAACTATACGTAGACCTATACTTGTATCACTGTTATATAGTATAGTACAAAAATAATATATTATTGTATATATTAAGTGTTGAATAAAACTATATTTTCCTTCATGGGGAATACAAATTCGATAGTAGTGCAATCCACAGATCATATCTGGTTTTAAGACAGTAATAGTGCAAGGAAGTGGAGAGCACATCAGATCTAAGATTGTAGAGCAAACCACATCACGATCATCTTTGAGAATGTCCTATGCAAATTAAAGTGCAGTCTAGTCGTGGGTCGAAAACGTCTTTGGCACAAGAGGGCTAACGACGCAAATTCTTCTTTAGTATTCAGAGCCTTTTCATTGAGCATTCAGTGACAATTGAAAATTGAAAAATATTCAAAGTAGCCTTAGCACGAGCACTCTTATTCCATTTTAGTAGATAGCAGTTGCATGCATAGTATGACTGCTTCACATTTACAGAGCGTGTACTCCATGTACATAGGATAGCTCAAAAAAGGAAGCCGAGAAAGGGTGAGTGTGAATTTAGACTGAAGGCAAAGGCAAATGCAAAGAGAACATAAGTGAGAAGAGTGAGTGAGTGAGTGGTTTGGCTTCGTGTTTGTACTCGTACTACGAATATTTGGAAATTCACCTCACACTCCCATGTAAAGAGATAGAAAGAGTGTATTAGAGTGTGCAGTTGCCTTACTTACATTTTGCATACACGTCTTTCATGAACAATTCTTACACCTTTTACTGTTTTGGAGGATGGAAGTGAAAACCCTTTTCCAAAGTCCTTTTTTACCTTTTATGCATATGAGATGATGTTTTCGGTGGTGGTGGAGGTGGTGGTGGTTATCTCCCATCCTCCACCACATAAAATCATCCCCATATCGAATCGAAGAGATGTACTCGCCATGCTGATATATAAATAATATTTGATTCCTCTTTCTCATGCAAAATCCAATGCACTATATGTATTCATCTTATGTTCACTCGCATCAGTTGAACCAAACGCTCTTTCTCATCTTCACACATTTCACATCACATTCAAAATCCTACGTTTCGTTTCGAACAAGGTGTTCCACTCTAAGAGTATGTATACTACATGCATGCATACTCAATATTTTACTATACTATAAGTTATATGACATTGTAGTAGGTTTGTTGGAGTTAGTATGTGAGATAGACAGCGACCAACATAACAACCGTCCGACCATACCTAGAGAAAAGCATAGCAAACGGTAAAAAGTGCCAGGCGGAAACTTTCCCTCAAGTTTTTCTCTGAGAACTTTTTAACTCTGCAAATGCCTTCAAGTCATGTCGTGAATATATTTCAAAGTTTTCACCAAGGGTCCTCCTCCTATTCAAAACTAAGAGTCCGAGCAGAGGAGCAATGAAAATATACGTGAGGAAAGGACTTTCCTGTATTACTAGCTAGTTAGGAAACACACATGAATGTATCTCTAAGTACTCTGAGAGTATCACACTGAAATATTGTTAATCAAACCTTTTTAAATGCATCTTTAGAGAATGAAGTCGGGGGAAATGTAAAATGTAGGAGGAGACGCTACTTTATAATGTGCATAGAGAATGATTCACTAAGAATTTCGTCTCACTGATTGTTAGTGTCGTATTTTCTCGAGATTTACTAACTAATATAAATACAGTAATGCAATTCAACGAAGGAGATAAAACGGACAGCTACAGCTGTTACCTAAAGACATTCGCCTACAACATATTACTTACTATAAGGAAATTTATAAATAAAATAAATTAATTCCGTCCTCTTCCCTAAAACAACAGACGGAGGAAAAAGGGACACACTAAGCCATAAGCGACAAGAAATTATATCTGAATATTTCTCTCTCTCTCTCCCTCCCTTAAAGAAGGACATTGCTTCACTTTACCTCTTTTCTACAAGAATGACACGAGTTTTAGGCAACATGCCCTCCTCTGAATAAGAAAGACCACTAGTACAGTGTGGCCACTTGCAACATCAAGTCTTGAGATTGTAAAACAATATAACGTATCTAGTGTAAAAGAGAAAGTCAAAAGCATCTATAAGAATCTCTGTAATTCATTTGGCTGTTTTAGCTTTGGAATTGGAAATGTCTTGACTTAAGGCTTTTGTTACCTAACTTGGAATCCTCTTCCAGACTTAGTTATTTTGTAAATATACGAAATAGAAAAGGGAGCGGGCTATTTATTTATGTAACATAAGTTAAGGAGTGCATTAAATAAGTATAATAATATAAGAGTCTACCTGGGAGAGACTTCATCATCCATCTAGTACAGAAAGAGAACAGATGCTGGTATCTTAGAATAAATAATTGCTCCATTATGACTCAATGAAATATAGAGTTAAGTTACGACTTCATAGCGACTGTTGAGTTGACTATAGGAGTTTTATGGGACGTACATCTGATCAAAGTTGACTGAATGGGTTTAGTTCCCTCTCTCCGACCAAACTCTACTTATTTTAATACAACAGCTTATAGTAATTTACTAGCTACTATATATACACACACATAAGAATAAAATACAAGTCTCTACTGTCAACACAACGCAAGTTGACTCAAATTTTGAGCTGTGTGAAAAGTCAGTCACATCACATCAGAAAGTGCAGGGCATGAAAAACTAGAGAGAGAGAGATCTCTCCTTTAGTAAAATCTCTCTTTGCTTCCTGAACAAATGAGCTGGAAAATTTTAGTATCGAACCAAATGTTCTTCTCTGGCATATTGGCTCATGACTTGATTGTCTTGGCTTATTTATTCAGATCCGTTTATGAATATCAATTTGCACCCTTAAAAGTGTTTTCCCACTCCCGATGCTGTTCTCTCTCTTTTGTGATCATAATATCACTGCAAATACATGTTTACTCCTACATAGACTAGGCTTATTTACACTTGGTTTAGCTTTGTTACCCCCTAGGCTTCCTATTCCTACGTCACCGCTTTTCTCTCTTCTACTACTGCATTGTTCCACACCCGAGAGCAATAAGCTAAATTCATTTATATCCAGAGCTACTACTATTTCTTTGCGAAATAGCAGTAACAAGGAATGAAAAGGGCATGGTGTGTTCTCTCTGCTGTTACGCCATGACGCTATTTTGCTCAGCTTTGCTTATTGTTTAGTAGATTTGTCTGTGTTTGTTGCAGTTACTGACTTAACTTGATTTCCTTTCACTTCATATCACTAAACAAAAGCACACATCTGCTTTCCCTCCCTTTATTTTCTTATCATCTGGATATACATCTACCTCTATCATTGATGCTCTTGGAATTTCCTTAAACTCTCTACATATCCCTTCTTTCTCATAATAAATGCATAGAGAGACGAACAGACGTCACACGTCAAATCACGTCATGAGAATAAATACACACCTACCTAATATGTAGCAGCATCTAATAAATATATTGAACATTTCTGGGTTACATTGCAACAGTGTCACATTTTAATCAGCTTTGGATGCATGTTTCTGTTATTACTGTAGATGAAGTTTTCATTTATCCAGACCTTAATCTGGGAGAGAAAAGTGATGTGAATGAAGACTTCGGAAGTAGATATTACAACAATAATAAAATAGGTAGAGGGAACATACTGTAGTGCACTTATATGAGATGCACGAGTGTGTGTCAAGTGTCAAATCACTTTCAAATTTATGCCTCTTATCTCCTCTGTCGCTATAAATGCCCTCTTAAGATGAACAACTCCTTTACTACTTACTTAGCTACGTCTTATACTACCAGACAATATAAAACACTGACATATGACACCATATCGTCTTGGAGAAGACATTATGGTCGTTGTACAGACAGACAGAAATACATCAAGTCATTCAGAGTCAGAGGAAGAGCAGCAGTGCCATTTCAAGACACACGGCATCTCACTTCAACCCTCTTTCTTCTCAAACCCGTCACTTTCACTTAAATTGATACGACTTTTACTACCATGGAGTCCCGCCAATCTGTTTCCTCTTTCTAATAGCTGGCTAAATGTAAAATGAGTCTCACAGTTGACAGGTCGACTTATACAAGTCTTATTGTTCGTATTAAGTACTTAATAGATACTGCTATTTTACTCCCGATTAGAATTTCTGCAACATCGTAATGGGTAACAAACTTGAAATGTTACTGGGTGAATCATTTAAATAGTAAATACCTTGGATATGTATGTCAGCCTTATTATCTATTTAAGCCCCTACTTAAACTTAGACATTTACCACAGTTCTACACACCAAAACTTATGTACCTAAAGAATCTAGGAACGAATTGTAGTATTTATCGAACGTTTACGTTAATTAGTACAATAATAGTCTTGCTCATTATTACAATAAAGAATTTCTTAAATTCTGATCTATTATTGTAATTAGATATCTTGTAAGATTACAGAGAACTACTAGTTTCTAATACTCTGGATTTACTATGTAAGTAAAAGAACGTTTCTTACCTGTGCAATGATTTGTTTGAAGAGAGGCTTGGTTAGGTTAATAAAATCTTGTTAATAATATATAGTATCTTGAATAGAGCTTATATTTAGGTTAAAAGACACAACAACCGTGTTTGGTAGTGAAAGTTCATTCAGTCACAGTTTGTATTTGAAAGTAGGTGAAAATAAAATCCATCAAACCACCTTCCACTTCACTGTCCTCCGTCGTAATTGTGTAGCGGGTGGAATGGAATCTTTTGAGGATGCAACGGGGGAGGCTGAGATTGAATACAGAAGTTGATTGATAGGAAGGTAACGTCTGTACGTATTTAATGTGACATATGTATTTGATTTTAGCACGGAAAATTCTCTGGTGGTGGACATGAGCAAATTTGAGGGTTGATTTCCTCTTTTCTCCCGTTGTTGTTTTCTCTGTCTGGATTTTCTGATTTTCTTACGGTGATTGTGTAGAAGGAGATAGTAATTTATGGTGGAGACACAGATAGATAGTTGGTGGTGGTTGTTGGTGGTGGTGGTTGAAAGAGTGAGAGATGCAACCCGAGTCGGAGTGAAGAAAGTTGTGAATGAATTCGGGCGCAGCAGAGTCGGGAGCAGAGTGCGGGGTTGGCCTGTGACACGAATCACGTCCAGAACGTGAATACTGAGAGTCTGAGGGGAGCCGGAACTCTTAAGATGGAGAGGGAAGCCGTGGAGTTCAGGCCTTCTTATATTATCTACTGCCGTACTCTACCAATTTTTCCCACTTCCACATACAGATACATCTTCGTTCCTCTTCTCTCTCCTCCACTATAACTACATGTTTCGATGTGGAGTGAAAGCATCTAGTAACTGTTGGGATGTTGGTTGGGGGAGAAGAGAGATAATGGTGATTCCCTTAGAGCACCACCAACAATGCATCATCTTTCAACAATGCTTTGTCATTTATGTCTTCTCCCTTTTGTGTCTTGTCAGTCCTCAACCGAAATCTAGTCTCAAACCAGAGGAAAAACTAAATTTTAGAACCATTAGCTTTCTCACAAACTCAAATTTGTGACTTATCACAAATACACTGCTCGTTTTGCAAATGTAATCCTCATATAGAGACGGGGAAATTCATTTCAACCACAATTTACACTCAGTTTTATTTCTCTCACACAATAAATTTATACTTAGAGATATTTTAGAATTACAATCTACTACTTATATAGTGAGATATAATTATAAATTAGCTATAAAAATTAATTGACGTGGAAAACCTCAAATAAATTATTTTAGTATTAATCTTATTCAACACCAAGTGTGTTCTAACATATTTATATCTGTACATTTAGAGTGAACTTTTTTGGCTCAAGTTGTTAATGTAAAACCTTGGCCGACAGAAAATATTAAAAAACTAAAACATTCAGTGATAGTAAATTATGTCTGTAAATCAGTTGGATTAGTATATAGAGAGATAAACGCTTTATTGCTTTGTGAATTTCAAAATCATCGTTTACATCAGTTTCCTTTAAATGAATCTATCCAATAGAATTGAACTCTAGTTTTGCTATCATAGTTATTGGTCCTTATTATTTCAAAGCTTAGGATGGTTTCTTGGTATTATGACGCAGTGTGCACATTTGGAACTTGTCATTTTATATCAATGGCATGGTATGATGAATCAATGGGAGAAAGTTAAAAAGTTGAGAGGGTGCATTACTGGAGTCAGATCCAGTCGTGATGATGGTGGAGATAATAGAAGACAACATCAGATTCCCATAAAAACGTATAAAGGAGAGTCGTCGTGTCGTAAGTAGTGCAGAGCAGTCAGTCGTCAGAGCGGTAAATTCTTTATACATCTCAATCTTACGTGAAATTGTTGTGTGACATGAGAGTGACTGAGACTTTGGGGACGTTGTCGTCTCTGTCGTACTCTGTACTTGTCGGGGCTAATGTTATGTTGGTCTGCTTTTCAAGAAATCCTCTGAGGTTTCACCTTCGTTGAGAGACAGGAGGGAAAAGGTGAAAAGGGAAAACATCCTTGTCTTGTGGCTGGCTTCACTCCTCCAATTGACATCCTCGCCAACAAACACTCTCACTGTGCTAATATTATCCCACCTTCCTTCGTCCCTACTACAACTACATTCTCCATTTCGGGATATCTAACAATAAGTGCAATAACTATTCATGACTTCTTCCTCCACCCTCTAAGTATGTCGCATAACGATACATCTTGCCTCTGAAACATCAACTCTGTCCAGTTGTCAATCTTACGTGTCTGAACACAAATTCTGTAAAGTAAACTAACAAAATCCTATTCCTATATGTTTTAAGTTATATTATTATATAGTAATTATTTTGTGTTCATGTATCTGAATTTAGTAATTTTTATTATAAACTGTTGTACAAGATATATTTACTGTAGTTGTAGTCTATTTCATGAACTTGAGTTTTTTATGTCGTATTTATAACAAAGGTATTACAATAGCCATTGCATCTATATAATCTTTAATTGAATTATTATAATATTTCTTTGAATTTCATTGTATGAAATTAAACTTTGCTGTTACAAGTATTTTAAAAAATATTTTCCATTTCTGATTGTACTTTAAAATAAGAACCCTTTCACAATATGCCGAAGGATGTAGATCCATATATTATTATAATAGTTATGGCAATGGTTATATTATCACATGTATGGTATGCATTTATCGAACGCATTTATGAGTACATAGATGTTTCCTTGTGCATTACCAATGGCATTCATGGCAAATCAAAAGATTTTTCACAGAGTGTGTTCTGTAAAGAAAGATGTTATTATTAGCCAAATCTTTGGTTCATTTGTAGCCGGAAGCGAGAACTAAATACGTGCATTCACATGTTGAAGTCGGTATTGCGACTGAATAGGACTGTCCTATTACACCACCCACACGATGTAGAGAGAGAGAGAGATAGACTGTGTGATGGTAGTAGAACAGGATATTGTGCAATAGTTCGTGAAGCATACCTAAGGAAAGGAAATAAAGTCAGTAAAGTATGCAGAGTGGAGTTGTGAAGTCTCTGCCATAGTTTTGTATCGTGTTTTTGTGCTTTTCTCCGGGTGGATATCAAATCAAGGTGCACAAGCCTAACGTAATAGTAATGGTAGAGAGAAAAGAGAAAAAATGACTGGATTCAGAAAGGACAGATAGACGGGAGCTGAAGAAGAGAAGAGGATATAGTCATTCACAATCCTGTTGTTAATACATGTGGAGTGTAGCTCCTAGCTTAACTGAAAGGTATGTTCGGATATATAGAAAGGGTACATGGAGTGAAAGAGGAGAGAAAACATTCTGTTTTCATACCTTCCCATTACTCGAGTCTTAACAAAGTCCGTAACTCCTCTAGTAGTCTATTCACCAGAATAAAATTCCTCCTGAGGCACGCAAAAAATTGGACAAAACTTTTCGGCAACTTTCTCTTCAGGATTTTTCAGCGACTCTAAAGGTTTCTTCCCTCTATACTTATTACTTACATATGCTACTATACAGAATTTCCTAGGTTATGCTCCGTTCGCTTGAGTGCTACCTCGTACAAGGTACAACAACACACCAAACATAGCCAACAACTGGAGAAAGGACACACATCACATCTCCACTACTACTACTCTACTATCTATACTTATACTACGTACGTACATGCTAGGTATATGTATTTATAGAGTATAAGGTACAAAAAAATGTTCTGCATGTACCCCTTACCTTAGTATTGCTGGATGTGGATAAATAAAATTCTCTACTACATCCTAAGTTACATAACGTGCTTTAATGTAAAGCAATGTAGGTTGAGTGAATGTAGATAGCTTAATAGGTACGTATTACAAGGAGAATTGTATGTAACTTACATAGGTAGCTCCTTTCTGATAGGTCTGCATAGGTAGTCAGATCTCTGAACAGCCCTTATGAGAGAAGATACGGGGTAAGACGTATCTATCTATAGCCAATGGACCTACATAACACTATCTAGCTAGCATAACATTCATACGTGAAATGCAGAGTTTCAGATAAGTAAGTCTATATGAGATTCAGCTGCATACACAGTGCAGATAATATGACTTGGGCTTTGATGATAGTATGGTATGAAGGTAGAAGGGAACTTATAGGTACATCATACCAGACGAGACTGCGATCCTTGTGTCATGCAGTTCAGTCGACAAACTTTTTATCTTGCCTGGTTAGGGACTCAAACTTGATCACGGGTTTTAAGCTTACGTTAGCTGAATTGTTAGCACTGTGTGTGTTCCTTATCGGGAAATTTTCGTGGCGCCGTAGCGAAAAACCTATCGGAATGGACCAGAGAATAGAAACTTATCGTTGACGAGAAAAACTATATCTTGTTTTTCCCAGAAAAATACAACGTAGCTCAAATGGATAGAATCCACTCACAGAGAACGTATTATTGTCCTATACCATCACCCTGCCTGCCTGCACTACTGCACTGCCTCTCTGCACAAAAAGAGAATCGCTCAGCTTCCTTCAGTCTTAACTCAGCATCCCCTAGCTCGTCCTCCTTCTTTTCACTTTACTACTCCTTTTCAATACGATACCATTCCTTTGCGCTTTGACAAACCAGTGTCACTGCATATTCTCTGCAATATAACATTTTAAGAATTCATCCCTGAAGGATCAAAACTAAGGAATATCTTTAAACTCTGAGTGTTAAAAATTAGCAATTGCGTATAATAAAATATCTGGAGTGAAATATAATATTATGACTGAAATCTGTTATTTATTGGCTGTTTTTCATTTTCCATTGCCTATCCACTACTGTAAGGTTCTATTTTTACATTTTTAACTCCAAACGATGATAAACTGATAAATGCTTCTCTACTGTATCTTAATTGTTAATTAAGATTTATTAATGGTGTATGCCGTATGCCCATAGATGTAACAAAGTGTGCTGTCTAAAAATAAATGTGATGATACATACAACAGTCCCTACCACTATCTTAGATTTGTGTTGATGTTGAACTTAGAAGTAGCAGTGTACATTAGCTTTGTTTTTTAGACTGCAATTACCTTGATGTAGTATAAAATGACTTTCTGAATGTCATTTAACTTGGTAGTGAAGGATTTTATTTGGGAAGCGCTGCTCTATTGATAGTCTGCCTTAGCAATTTCTGTTTCGCTTTATTGTTAGTAGGAGAGAAATGAAGCGAAATGAAATAAAATAGTTGGGATCCGGTGAAGTTAGTCGGCGTAGACTGATTGTAGGAAGAATAAGTCGAAATCTGGTATTTGTATCTGCATGTGTCTATCTTTAGAAGGGATTGTGGGATGAAGGTAGGGAGTAGACATTTATATAAAGGTATCTCTGTCGAAAGAGCTCTAGTACAAGTTCAATTGCTATCTGTATGTAGGTATGTGAGTCTGTCTGTCTAAAAACACTGGTGCTGGGTAGTTGAGAAAGTTAGTTTTAATATGAGATAATTACCGGATAAAAGAACAAAGAAAAGGGCAGGACATATCTGGGAAATGAATAGAGTGCACAGTTCAATGCCGTGTGTATGCAATGGACTAGAGATCAAGAGCTTGCTTGACTTCACTTGACTCTCTGTTATATTTTATACTTATAAATGTAAAGGAGGCAGAGCAATTCAGCCTTATCCTTTTCTCACATACAATCCAATCCGATCCACTTTCTCTTCCTACTTATAATGGCATTCAAGAAAATAGCGTTTTCGCTTGGCCCATAAAGCCTTTTGCGAATTCTCTCGGCTCGTCTACCACACACAGATAGACTTGGCGGACCTAACCAGAAGGAAGCCAAAGCAAAGTTACAGAGATATAATACGAATGTGCTACGGTTTTCTACGAAAGCTTTGCTTGTAAATACACAGATAGATAGTATTTGGGGATATCTCTAAATATGGCTTATAACTCCCTTAAGTGTATATGTACCTATGTGCTATATCATAGCTGGCTTTCTCTGCTCTGCTTTCCTCATTCCCAAATCTTAATTACTGGCGTGTTAATGTGGCGGGCTGTTCGCGTCAAAAACACGCTTCCCATTTCCAAACGAAACCCCCCGAAAATCACATCTTCTCTTACTCTCAGCTCAACTTGCTCACACACACTACACCAATAAAGACCCCTACGGACTAATTTCCCCTTCGTGGATTGTGGATTTTCTAAAAGGGGCCATTCTCTATCTCAAGTATATGCATACCACCTCCAACATTATGTCTCATCATAAAAATTCACTAAATATTCTCTCTAGATTGCCAAGAATCATTTCCATCGACTCATAATATAAATCTATGCATGAATGTGGAATCATTCTATCTATCCAAAACCATTTCATTCTCCCGAATCATCGAATTAATCCCAACAATACAATACAATCTTCACCATTACCGAAATTATCACAAATGTACATTAATTACACCAATTAGTGATACAAAGAGTGTTAGTGCTCATCCCAGAAAATATGTACACTTGGTTGAATTGGAATAAATAGCTTTATTTTATTGTATTAACTCTCCTAACGTATATGCAAGCTTTTTTTATTTATTTTTATTATGAACATGGACTAACACATAAAAATCAAGCACAGAACTGTCAAAGTTTTAGTAGATGTGTGCAATGAACACATTTCTGAACACGAATATATTCGTTTCGTACAAATGTCAAGATTAATTATTTGTGTTAAGGAAAAGTTGACAGTTGCCGTTGTACAGTCGTAGAGTATAAGGTAGAGTAATCGGCAGATACATACGTAAGAGTTGGTTCTTTTAATTTGGACTTTATGAGAAATGGTAAAGTTTGACACGTATGATGCAAGTAGGTAGTTTGAGATTAATAAAGATGAAGCAAGAATTTTGAGTTGAGAAATAGTTGTGTGAAATGGATGCAAAACAAGTCAAATCAAGTCAACATGGGGTTTACTTTCCGTATTGCGTCGCGTTGGACATTTTGATGGATTTTGTGATCGCTAGATTGGACAAGTTAAATTTGAAATTCGATTTACATTAGTGAATGGTGTTGTGACTCCCTTCTGCGGTTGCTTATTTATCTGGTTGCAGTCGGAAGAATGAAATTTAATTTCCACTCCACTCCTACAGCATAAAACTATGCAAGAAGTCTTGCAGAGAAAAGAAAACAAGGGAATTTTAATTGCCATTCGCATACTAAGTGTGGGAACTTGGAAGGGATTCTGATTTTCTTTACTGGCTCCTTGCAGAACACAACCAACTGACTTCTACGAATCTTCTTTGTACTATCCTAAATAGAACTCAACAACTCCCTCCTTCCTAGATGCATCGCATACCAAACAATTTATATAGCTCTTCTACATAAATGTACCTTTCACTAGTAGAAAACACACTGTACACCAAAACAATAGCACACAGTGACCGAACGAACGTTTGCTTTTCTTCCGACAACTCCTACCCATTCACCATGCACTTCACTATAACTAATAGCTATCAACTGAATCTCATTAAATGTGTCTAAGTGATATTTAGATTGCTATAGACAAACAGAATTAACATAAAACTATTATTTTTAATTTCTTATGTAGATTTCTGATTGGTTCATGCCTCATGCTAACATCGGCTTTTCAAGATTCACATTACCTTAACGTAAACAAGTACAGCTCTATATAAAAGTGACAGTAGTAGTTTATTATGCTTTGTTTTAAATTGTTTGATTCCTATGCGGTCGTTCATTAAAGTAAATAACAGAAAGTCATAAATTGATTATTCTGGATAAGGTAGATAATTTTTGTCAATTAATGTTTTCAATAATGTACCCTAACGCATTTTATTTAATTTAGTACATGAAGGTATGCGTTCGGGCACATTATTGAAAAAACTAATTAATGACTTCCACTTTAGTAAAATTGCAGAAATAAAAAATAAAATTATTTAGAAAGTATTTTGTTTGTATTTTGTGAAAAATTTATACGGAGTTCATAGAGACAAGGAAAGTCGTGTAGATCTCGTTGGTAGACTTGTTGTAGTTATGAGATAAAATTCTTACCAAAGATTTTCTACATTGGAATTCAAACCTTCCAATTCTTCATAATGAAGTTGCTGAAGTAAAAAAATGCCGATTCGTTTGGGCTATGATTTGCTAGAAGGACAGTAAAAAGTAGTAATAATATTTTGAAAAATGAAATAGAAAATCTATGAAAAGTAATAAGGGTAAGTAATGAGTAGGATTGTAAAAAGAGATAATGTAATGTAAATAGTGAGAGGTTGGAGTGTAAGTCGAAGGGAAACGGACGGGGTGAGAGAAAGGAATGTTGACTGGTAGCGGACTAGTAGCTGCTCAATGGAATTAAGTAATGAATATGGAGAGATGGGAATAGGTCGTGTCGTGTCGGTCGTGCCCTGCCATAGGAAAGGAAGAGATAGAGAGAGTGGAGTCGAGATGTAGTGTAGCTCTCATGTTCTTATTCTTGGTGTGATAATCAGGTGATTTATACCGGTTGTGTGAGTCTCCTTTCTCTTGCTCTGATCTTTGTCTCTGTGGCTGGTTTTTTGTGTGCCGTTGGGGATCCAAAGGAACTCTGTCTCTCGCCTTCCCTATTTACTCGACTAGCTCGATGCCATGACTTTCTACTACTCCGCTATCTAACCACCATGCCATATTATGTAACTACGACAAGACAATGTTCTACTCTACTTCTTACTTACACTTACTTACTATTAGCTACTACATATGGCAAGATCACTCTATATTATATTCTACAATTATCTTTCACCCTATACCTAGTAAGATGTGCTTAAGAACACGCAGTATGGTACTATATAGTGGAAATCAAGTCAACTAGTACACACATACATATTATATAAGTTGTGCCCACATACATAACAAAGTGAAAGCATTGCAGTTATTTTCCTATGCTTTTAGTTTATATAGTGCTAAATAGTAAGCTCATTCCTCCACGAAGAGTATTCCTTTCGGGTTGTAGAGAAAAACAAAGCCCTTCTTCACAGATTTCGTCCTTCTAGCCAAGTCAAGTCAAGTCAAACGAAGAAAAGCATCGCAATGCTATGGTATGTCACAGAATTACATTGCAAGCTCGATGTTCTCTCTTCTGATTGCACTTTGTTCGTTGAAGTCTATGTAGAGCGGAATGCCCCCTTTCTTATACTTACTTACATATAACCACATGTACCTAATCTCCAATACACACTTTCCTACTACAACATACACATTCATAGACTCACATTAACTATTATATAATGTCTAGATATAGAGTAGTACACATGTACATGCTTTACTTAGCCCGACTCTCTCTCTCTGTGTACTTGTCGGCTCTCTTTCTACTATATAGAAATACTTAGGTACCTACATTTAGGTTGTCTCTGTCAGTTCCCTATGTACCTAAGTATAGTAGTAGAGATAGTAAGAGACAGTGCTGGTGTGCACATCAGATCCCAATCCTTAATTACCACCAGCACAAATTAGCCTCCACCAGGGCATCACATACATACACCAAAACAAAAAGGTCCTTTCTCTGACTTCCCTCCCTCATTTCCAGAATCTTTTCCCACCCACTCAACCAATCCAGGCTATTTTACTCTCTATACATCCAGCCGTGTACCATCACATCCCATTTATCTCTTTTCTATTATGTATTTTACGTATTTGTGTAGTGCAGTATGCACGGACTCTGTCGAGAGAATAAAAGACACCCTCTCAATTCCGTCCCTTTTGTTCCTCACTGCTCCAAATAAGAAAACGACCAAAGTGTGCATCATCTTATACCATACGATGCATTCACAAAGTCACAATCTTCACCAGCCTTTCTTTCTCTCGTATGTGTACTTCCTTTTGAATTATTTCCACTTGTATCTGGGTGACTCACATTAGGACTACCCTTATTATTATCATTAAATTGACTAAATAAGAATGCATACAGATTGCTGCAAGATGTTTTCTATGAAGGAATGATTCCTGAGATAGAGTTATAAAATTCCTTGGAGTATTAACTAAGTATAAAGGAATTATAAGATCTGTCTATATAGTAGGGTAACGATATCTGTTTTTCAAATGTCTAGTGTTGTAGTGGAATGAGTTGATGACATTTGAGGTAGAGATTAGCGAGGTGTATATGGGGCAGTTAGAAAGCCGAAATTGTGTAAGGACAGGGCGACAAGAGATATGGAATGAAGGGTCGAGTGATATGTTTTGTATGTTGTAGTAAATGTAAAACAGTATCCTGGTTAGATTTGGTTTAGTTCCGTTAGTTTCTCCGCTAATAGTATGTTTGTATGTGATGTAAGTAATGCAGTAGACGGATGTAATGTAGTTGAGTGAGTGAGTGAGGCGAGGTGATTGTGAGAGATATTAGCTGGTATATATAGAGGTATTATTCTACAATTATAGCGTGTGTATAGATGGAGAGGTGATAGCGGCATATATTTATACATCACATATTAAACACAAAGGTTGCCTTCCTTTGGAATTGGTGTGGTATGGAATAATGGGATTACACTCAATTATGAAACTGAGAAGCGGAGGAAGGGGCAGGCTAGGCTACACCAAACCAGAAACGCATGCAATGCAATTTCCTGTGTGTGATTTCCTCGGTTTAACACACACCTCTGGGATGAGATCATCTCGGCTGGGATTCCTTTCTTTATGATGAAATGATGGTAGTTATTTTTGAAAACGTGACTATATGAGAGGAAAACAGCTAATTTAGTCACTCCTTATTTCTTTCTTGGTTATTGCTCTACTTAGATATACCATGTGGAGTCTGCTAGTCACAACGTAGATATGTATCCTCGTACATAAATAGTAGATTCATCCTCTGCAGAATAAGAAATGAAGCTCCCTCGTTTTCATGCTAGCCTATATTATCTTTATAATGGATGTACTTCATTTGACTTGATTGGGGCTCGTCCCGTCTCACACTCTTTCTTTCCTTCACAAGTGTATCTGTATGTGGAGAGAGGAGGAGAAGAAAACGACTGTAGTTGTTTGTGGTGTGCGCTCATAATGAAGCGATTTAATTTGTACAGACGAGCAAATTTTTCGTCTTGGCCTTAGATGGAAGCCGAGAATTGGACTAGGCTCTATAGTAAATAAATGGGAAGAAGAATGAATGTGTGTACATTACATACATTAGTATGTATAGATACAGCCGAGCTGGAATCTTCTTCTCTCTCTCTCCCATTTCTCTTTTATTCAATGCGGGTTTGCCCAATAGCTAATTTCCTCTTGCTCTCTTTTTTCTTACTACTATAAATAGTGCTGCTTTCCTTACTCCCTTTCTGTGTGCATATATAGGCACTTAGTGTATATTGTCTGTGTAAAAAGTCTGTCTCTTCAGTCAAGTCTCCATTGCTACTTAGAGTACTCCTGGCATGGCGCGCTGGTGAAAAACTCAATGCGAGAAAATACAGAAAAGAACGACACGGAAAAAATTAGGTAATGAATATTCGTTTGCCCAATTTTAGGAGGCTTTCCCTGGCTGCATGGCTTCGGTTCAGTCTTCGACATACTAACTTAACTATAACCCACGTAAGTAGTTACTAAGCTCGCTCTAATACTAACTGCTATACTCGTAGTTATATTATATTAGTGTAGAGATGGTATAGAGATGCAAGAAAACCGATTGCTTTCGAACTGGAATATTTTTGCATACATTCAATCGTGAGATTGAATGAATTTTCATCAAGAGGGTTCACACAGGGTGTTCTGTTCCTCTCATCTACTGCTCTTTATACATACAAACATATATTACTAGTAAAGTAATAAGTAAGCAGTCCTCTGTCTATGCAGAGTCTGGAGAAATCTGTTCGTTGGGTTGGTCCCATTTTCTCGGGTTTTGTTTGCGTGCCTTGACTTCCTTCCCATGTCTCATTCCGATCTCCACAAAGAAAATCTGTCTGTTATATTATGAAGGAGTAGTAGTGGCGGCCGCGCTCATTTTCTTACTCATTTCGACTACACAGCGAGTAAATACTAAAAGTATTGCAGACATAACTGTGAGTCGGGTATGACAAAGCACGGATGCATTTAGCCAAACCAAACTTAATAGTGTGCTCCAGTCACTACCATGCCACGATGAAGGATGAACAACGGAAAGCAACTAGGGCGAATCCAAATATTTCTTAGAAATATAGCTAGCTACTACCTCTCTATAATATTACGAAGCATGGCCACTTTACTTAGAATAATAAGTGTATGCACAATGATCGAAGCTTGGCACAGACAGAGGTTGGCTTACTTTCAGTTACTCACCCTCAGAATTTTACGAGCTCCCTCAAAATGCTAATTGAATGCTCACAAGATGCATTTCATTTTATTTGCATTCTGGATGAGTCACTGTAAAGACGCGTTGACAGAACTGTTGTGGACTACTATAGGGATGTATTATAGGGGAAGTGAACCAGCTGATTGTTTGAATGAAAGTAAATATATTGAATTTTAATTCAGTTTGTTATGGAAGAGTGGAAGAAAAGCAACTGTTACTACTAAATAAGTATCTCTGCATGTACTTAACTAGCTAAGTGAACAAGTATTTTCCAAGTTTCAGTGCATAGGAGATGGAGAAAGAGAAAATGCATGCAGACTGGGGAAGTTTTCATGTTTTGCTTTGTTGGAAGTCGGAGTGCAAGTGGGCTATAAGGATATAGTCAGTCCAAATAGTTTTCCCCTATGGAAAATCACAGCTCAGATTTTAGTTTTTAAGTTTTATCATAAGTTTTGTCAAGGAAAAGAGGAGAAAGGAGGAGTTGTACACGAAAGCAGTGCTAATGTAAGTAAAGTAAGCTTTGGCAAGGCTACTACTACTTACTACAGACAAGGAACTGGAAGCGTGAACTGAAGTAGGTTGTGAATTCAGGTGAAAGTCAACGGCCGCAATGAAAGTTTGGAAAATTTGGCAATTTGAAGCTGAAGCGGATAACTTTAGTTTAGTAGTACGTAAGTAAGTATAGGAGAGAGTAGGATGAAGGAAAGTGAAAGTTTGGCTTTATGATGAAAGTGGTAAAAGTACACTCATTGGAGTAGCACTACAAGGACAAGGTCATTCCCCAACCTTTGTCTCTTCTCCTATTTAGTAAAGTCAAGCCAAAGGGTATTATAAGGCCACTTCTTCCTATATTCCCACAACTAACTAAACTAAAGTCAACCCAACTAAAGTTTTTTACTTCAAATGGCGACGACAACAACAACACACTCCCCGACCCACCACCGCGACCTCTGCAACACTCCTCCCAAGTTACACACACACATAATTAACACTACAGCCCGAAATAAACTCCTATCTCTCCCTCTATATATCCACTAGACGCATCTAAATACAAATTAAACATTTACAGATAGATTATTTTTAAGCATTCCTTTTCAAAATGTAATTTCCTAGTTTAATTAATAAAAGTTACGGAAGAACAGTCGAATAAATACGTAAGAATCTCTCCAAGAATGTTTCTCAAATGTTTGTGGTTGAAAGGGCTTTGGATTTCATTCGTCTCATTTGACCGTCTACATTTTATACACCCTCCGTGCTACACAATACCATATACCTTATATTTACTCCTACCTAACTTTGTTTTAGTCTCAAGATAGTAATTCCACTTCTATCTCTAATACTATGTAGTTTATATTTAGTTTGCGGAGAAACTCTAACATTAAGTGAAATAGTTTACCCATATTTACTATAGTTTAGAAATCGTTACGAAAGCATTTTTTCTTGTTGTTTCCCTTTTGTTTTCACAGTAGTATCTACTCCTTATTTTGTACTGCTACATTTTATGCTATGTGTATTAGGTTAGAAGTGTCCTACATAGATCTTAAATATAAACATACTACTTTAAGTTATGTCTGCATCTATATTACTATCTTAATACATAAACTGTCAGTAGACTTGATTGGCAGACACACACATAATTGTGTAATCATGTTATCTTGAATATAATTGCAAAATTTACTAATTTGGAATGTAAAGTAAGCTTACAAGGAAAGTTTTCTCGTTGTATAATCTTTTTGTAAGATACTTTTCTTGGAAAACATCATTAAAATTCCGGAATTTTGATACAATTTGCCAAATAGTTATAAGATTTTCAAGTAGATAATCTTGAAACATGTTAATATAGAAATACCATTCGATAACCGCAGTGATGCTGATTAAATACTTGAAAATTAATAAGTAGATAAGATTAAAACTAAAATGTGGCAATATTCTGTAATAATAATATTGGAATGTTGTATGTGAAGATACTAAGTATAAGTGGAGAAGAGGTCTCTAGGCTGGAGGGTAGTAATAAATGGTTAAGTAAAAGTAAGGAGGAAATAAGAATTGAGTGTAGGTCTGTAGAAAGAGAAGTAAAGGAAGAAGGATGAAGACAAGGCTTGGTTGGAGAAGGATTCTCATGGTCGAAAGACCTCAGACAGCTAAATGGAAGAGGAGACTAAGAATTGTGTGTGATACGGCATATAATACTAATAAGAGGAGCAAACAATATATTATTTATAAGTCTCTCCTTGCCTTTGCTTGTTTAGTGCGAATGCATTCTGTCTTAGGGAATGACACTCGGGTCTAACTAGTGCACGTACCTTCTCCTGCCTACATTGTAACAATCGAAGCAAGTTGCATTAGAGCTTTCTCCGATCCTCCTCAGCTCAAAATTTACTATTGCCAATATCTTCGGCAAAGACACATAACTTACTTGGATTATTACTAAAGAAAACTTTTCCCTAACAAAGCGTGCCTTCATCCACCAGATTGTCTCTGACAATTCCAATGACCTGTGTAATTCCGGAGCGGAGCTATGCTGCTCATCGTCCTCCTACTGACTCTGTCCCACCAGGCCAACTAACACTCACACAGCTAACAATAAGCTAAAGGTCCCGTCATATCTATTTATCTACACAAGACTCAACTAAAGCAAATATTAGTAGGCAACTGAATGTTAAAGGGAAACTGAACAACCAAGATTCTCTAATATTATTAGTTGCTCAACAGAACTAGACTCCTTCACCAACATTATCACTCCAATAACAGAGGTATACAATATCCTACTATACTACTCCACTACACAATATCACCTTCATACAATAATCCTTTGCTATAGGGCTAACTGTTTTCTCGGGATGCAGTTCCATCCCACTCCTTCTGCATCGTGTGGGACTTTCTCAAACAATCTGCTCCATCCCTATCCACTGATATTAATGCCTCCAACGCTATTTTCACCTCCCTTTACAAGTACAGTGCAACTGCAAAAGATATTACACCGTAGAGAGAAAGCACACCCTGCACTCATCCTTTTACTGATATCGGTCACAAAGCAGAACCTTTGTTTTAAAATCTTCTGCGATTTTGTGCAGTGATATTTTGATATCAAATTATCTGGTACTCACCTAATATGTATTTCATAAATCAGCAAAGCAGTGATTTTTAATCCCAGACTTTAAAAAGGAAAAAGAATTATATGCCAATGAATTTAAAACTGGGTGTCACCTGTTCTAAATATATTTAGTTAAATTCGAATCATCAAAAATTCCTGGAACGGCTGTTATATTGTTGGCATAAGCTTATTACATGACAAATGAGAATAATAATAATAGGAAATTGTTAATAATGTCTACCCACATTTATTGCCTACATTAGAAATAAGCCCTAGTAGTGACTATTGTCTGTACTGATGACTGAGTGTAATATATGACGTAACTTGTGAGTGTTGGAACTATTGCCAATATAAAGTGTAGGCATTGTTAGTTAAGGGAAGTATAACTACTAGAATAGAGTTTGAGGGAGTAGAAGATGCAAGAAAGACAGATGAAGAATTGAAAAATTGGCTGAGACGTGGAAAATGTTGATAAATGAATCAAACTATTAGAGTCATATAAGTTTCTGAGTTGAGTTCTTACATTTGTCTCAAACACTTTTCTCCGTCGAGAAAAAGTGGGATGTGTGGTGTGGCTGACGAGACAGGGAAAAAAGGTGTCAGGTGTGAGACATTCAGACACACTCCAACTATCACTTTCATTTTTCTTCTTTCATTTCACCAGACCACACAGACAACGCATATACATAGACACTACTACTAATATAGATTAAGCGGATAACCAAACGACCATATAGCAAGACACGCACGATTACATGTCATTTTTTAAACGTGAGTTTTCCATCTTAACTGGTTAGGCTGAAAAATAAAATAGCATCCCTCACCGACTACTTAACGGGGTATCTTTTTCAATAGTATAATGAAACGTGCATGGATCCTCACCTAACTTTTCTTCATAACACTTCCAAGTGGATAAACTACACAAATAAGTATTATACCCTGTACTACTTATACAAGGTTTTAGTATACACTATATATGACTGATGGGGGAGTATATACTGACGTTATGGCATTTCAATCTTCATTTCTTAACTGTTTCTTCAGTGGATTCATTCAGGGATTGTTAGGGAAAAAGACATTACTCTCTCTTATGAGATGTGATGACTTACACCGAAAGAAACTAAACAGATCTATTATTTGTTATTATTGCTGATTTGTACCATAGTTAGTTTACAGGTCATTCTGTCTAAGTTGTGCAGGAGAGAAGCAGAAGTAAAGTAGAAATGAATTGCTACACAAACGAAGCGTGGCTAAAATAAAAGCGTAAGGGCACGCAAGGGGAACGGAAACTTACTCATCTATTCTCCAGTATAAAACTCTTTTGCACTCTATGAACTATATAAAACTATATAATACTATATACTATAATTTGGTATAATATAGAGAGACACGCATAGGTCTGATTAGTATGTATATAGTGCGTAGTTAGTATACAGAGAGTACTTGTTGTGTCTAGGAGTGTGGCATTATGTCTGTCTATGTCTGTCTGCTGACTTGTCTTGCAGTAACAGTAACACGACAGATCTCTTGCTTTCTTTCTCCCGTCGGTTCATGCCATGCCACGAGTTTCATCTGTAATAAGTACCTTAGGACGAGACAATATTTTCTGGCAGAAACAGTTTAATTGATTACAGAATTCCTCCATCTATTCTATGAGCAATGGATTATGATTGTGGAGTCATAAATATTTTTCTGGGCCGAGTGGATGATGACACACCAAAAAACTTTAGTCCGATAGCCCCCAAAACTTTCTCTTCACTATTACTTCTCCAGAGTACTGTATTCCAGAATGAGAGACGCCAATTTTGCACCATTTCCCTCTCATCCCAGCTCTACAACTTGACTACTACTTACATTACTACTACTCTTAAGCTAGACTCAACTTTGCAACTCTATTTGCTACATATACACGAGTCTAGAACATGGGGAATTACTCACACAGAACTTATACATAGCATACCTATGTAATAGGTATGCATATTATTTCCTTGTAAATAATCACGTACCTACTAATATGATATGCGTATGAATATCTTCTAAACTATAGTAAAGTATAAGGTATATGGATTATAAATATAAATCTCTTCTATATAGATATTACACCCACTAATAGTAATAGTAGTACTTATACCAGTGTAGTTACTTCAATTTAGCTTTCGCTACATTACCTTACACTGTCGAGTCGTCTTGTCTCTTATTGCTCCACTCATGCTTCAGTCGGTTGGAATATTCTTTCATTCACCTATTGTTAGCTCTTATCATTTACCACATCACTAGTCATCATAGTTGTAGATTGTGCTAATACTTTAACTACAATAGCTTATAATAACTATTTATGCACGTCTTTTTACTCTAATCTTTCCTTTAAACAGTGTATAAGACGGAATAACTCAAAATCAGATTGCAGATAGATTCCTAGATAGAAGTACATATTAGTATAAGCCAAAAATTAGTAGCCTATCCGTTTGAAATGCTTCTAATTTGGTACATCGTCAAGTTTTATATTATAGGAATAGCAAGAATGAAAAAGAGACATGTTATAACAAAATCTGAAACAGTATTTAGTGAGTTTGATTGAAATGCTATTTGACGGTAGGAAATGAAATTGTTTGAAGAGTTTGATGATGCAATGTTCATTTAAGGAAATTATAATTTAGAGTAGACATCAAGTACATAATAACGGAGTAGCATCAGAGAATGGCAGTAGCACGGCGTGGAGAAAGGAAAAATGAGGTGGTCTGTTAAAGTTTGTGCGGTGCTTTTTCCCCGTCATGTTACATATTCGAAGCTCATTTTTCCCCGGAATGTGTAGATATGGTGGATGGAGAGGATAAAAAATGTGTCCCTCCACCGGAAAGTGACCCCTGCCGTGAGGAAGTATTTAGAAATGGAAATTCGACGTTGGGAAGAAGATCCGTGGGCTCAATTTCACAGTCTCTTCTCATGACCCCATATCATGCCATGGCATGCTGTAGAGCAGAACAGAGCTAACTTAATACAGCCAAGAACACTCAACTGAATATTCTTAAGCAAAAAAGAATATCATCTGGTGCACTTGCATGTGAGTATAGTGAGTCTCTATTTGAAAAGACAAAGTCTATTTTACTTAAGTAGTGTGTGTTAGTGCAGAGAAGACAAAGAATACGATATTAACAGCATAGGACAGTATCCAGTAACTAGGTATACGGTAAGTGCAAAGTAAAACAGGAGCGATGAGATCTCAGCCTCATACTGATACTCACTTGACATTTCCCCTCCATTCGGACTCCCTGTAAGAATTCCTACGGAAAAATTTAACATTTGAGTAAGAAGAGGACTGGAGAAAGCGGGTGGGAGTGGATAGTAGATATGCATGTATGCATATTTCAGTCAGGCTGGATTTACACGCTTACTTATTGTAAGTACACATAGATGTGTAAGAGATACACGCGTATAGGCCCTAAGTGCTATTTAAGATAGGGAAGGAAAATGCCTAGTTAAGCACTTACCAAAATTGTAGATGAGACGATAGTGTACCTTTCTTGTATTGAATTGCTTGTGGAGAGAATTACATATATAAAGAGCATCTAAAGCGGTTTATACAATGAAATATCGTGAACAGGTAGGTAGTCAGAGTGAGCAAATAATATTTAATATCTACCTAGACACAGTAGTATTTAGCAAGAGCGAGCGAGAGAGAGAGAGAGAGACAGAGTAGTTGACGAAGGGAAAGGGAACGAAACGAATTCTCGTAACGATAAGTCTTTTGATGGTTACTCTTTGAAATGAAAGTCATATTTCATTGTTAATTGCGAAGCTCTCTTGGTAATATGCACACATATCACATCTACATACACAGAGAAGGCTCTCACGTTGATTCATTTTTTAGCTACATTTGGCCTGAGTTGGCCTGAAGCCTTAACTAAATTAGGTAATGTTGCAAAATAACACAATGCAAAGGTTGGCATATGTAAATGTGTGTAAAGAGTCTGAGTCTCTGTTGGTTAGGTAGGCAGACTATTCATGATGCATTTTCTAAGTCTTGTTATAGTAGTAAGGACGGGAAGAGGGGCAGTAATAGTTAAAATACATCTCTGTTCTGCATATTTCTATAATAGTATCTGTAGGTAGGTATAAATGTCTTTGTGTTCCATGCGGAGTCTTTATGTTGTATGTATGTAGGATTTCCATAAATGAGTCAGGGAAGACAAGAGGCTGTGAGACAAGAGAAAAGGAATAATAGGGAAAATGTAGGTAATGTGAGTCTGCCTGCCTTCCTATTACATTGCCTCTTCGACGAATGGAAGATAATGTATGGGGAGTAATATCCGGAAATCTGGATGATTATATGAGAGACTAAACTGGAGCGGAGATGAGAGCTGGCCCGAACCAAAGCAAGGCCTGAAATAACATTCTGGTAGTCACTGGCACTAGGAAGGTAAGTAACGTAAAGTTAAGTAGAGTAAGATAGGATGAGGATGAAGAGGGAGAGTCGAGAGGAGATTTTAGGCTTTAATTCTCTGTGGATGTGTGTGCCGCAGCCATAGTTTTTATCTTAGTATAATTAGCGTCGCAGACGTAATTGACGTATAATTTTGAATGATTGCACATTTACCGAATTTCCTCGACGGAACAGCTCAGCTCCTCGCTGTCTCTCCAGCCAAACCAACAAAGTCCGCCCGAATCTTCTCTCTCTCTCTCTGTACTCACTACTTCTGTATACTAATACCATAGACTATGGGAATAGATGTAAGTACTAACTACTACTAGACACAGATATAGAGTTTACAATGTCTTGCTTTGCTTTGTTCGTCTTTCTCCATACATTTCAGCTCTCTCTCTCTCTCTCTCTGTAAACTGTAATTTCATACAATGCATTGCTCTAGCGAACTAATATCGCCAACTCGAACGTTACATTGAATTACAGTACATAAAGATATAGGTTGCTGTATAGGTTAGATATTACGTAACATTAGCATTTGTCTGCATGCACTTCTTGAAATTCTCTCGCCGCAAGAACTTAAGGCTCATGTTTCATTTTGCCACTGTTATTTCACTTCATTTCACTGATAATCACTTAGAGTGGTAATTTAGTTAATTCTCTCAGAATCAATTAAATGAATTCTTATATCAAGACACGATTAGTGCATAATAATGTATTGTGCACTATTCCTTATTTGTTGCTAACTACTATATACTCAATTATTGTTGAAATCATTTTCATTCTATATTGATAGCAAGCTCCTTTAATAATGTAAGGTAGATATAGAAATTTCGATTGAATTGCATTGAAAAAGTTTGAAATGGTTAATAGAGTATGTAGATACGAGATATTAAAATCCATATTTATTGTACATAAGGTAATATTATTAGGATTATGGTAATAGATTCGAAACGGGAGTACATATGTAGTATGCGTGTGTAATGATATGATATTAAATATGGGAGAATCACTGAGTTTCAGCAAAGAAAACGAAGGAGGTAGGGCAAGAAGACTTTTATTTCATTTTCGTAGCAGACAGATTGCTCCTCTGGCCTGACTTTAGTTTAGTCACTTGAGATAAGTGAAACGTTTCCTGCACTTTATTACTATTAGATTGCACCAAGAATTTCAAATAGCTTTGTTACATGGGAAGATATAAAAGATCGTCGTGCATACTTAAAACACGCAGAAGGAAAGGAGAAATAGAGAGACAGAAAGTCAAGACAGGAGGGAGAACTAGAACGAAAACTTAATGATTTTCCTGTGGTGAAATAAAATATCGGAGTCGGAGGAAAAAACATTAAAATTCATTAGAATACATTAGGAAATACGGGGAATAAAATGCATGAATAGTGCTCTACCAATGCCCCCTTTTTCTCCACACTCTAATACCACACTACATCCGTTCATACTACTATGCAAATCCAACCATACAAACAATGTACGCACATATTGGACTCATGATCCCTACAAAAAGATGGAATACTAAATCTACCTTTTTTTACGAATACACATTTCCATCTTTTGTGACTTTCTTTGGCATTTTTAAGGTGAATTCACTTTTCACAAAAAATTGTTTTTGTTTGAGACGGCTGAAAAAAATAAACGTATCAAATACTAAATTACAAATAGATAGATAAGTAGGTAGAGAATATAATATGCCCGTCATTTATCAAAATTAGAATACAAAATGGCAATGCAATGTGATGTTAACAAGCAATTGCGGTGTCGCATGGAGTGGTATTGTTGATAAAAAGAAATTAGGAAAACACTTGGTGAATTCAATTAGAAATTAGAGAGGAAATGCAATGACACGGTGATATTATGTAGTCAAATAGGTTTTTATGTATTCGAAAGAGTAAGTGTAGCATAAGAAAAGAGGGAAAATGGATGAAAGTAACCGATGTATACGAAATCATGCAGTCCAACGGAACGCAACCCTTCCTCTTCTTCTTGAATCCACACAAACTATTATCTGTGTATGTAGAAGAGTAGAGTTAAGCGAAGGAAGGTTTATGTGGAAATATTTTTATTAGCAATGGGAGAAGTGGTTTGGTTTATTTTAGTTTAGCTTGAACTCGAGTGAATTGAATCTAATAAAGGGAGAAAGAAGGTTCCTCTGCTCCACATTATAAGATTCGGCAGAGAAGAAGGGAGTGTTGTGTGTGCTGAAATCTGAAATGAAAACCAGAGAGTAGGTATATCTGCAGATATTATGAAGTAGGTAGTGTAAATACATATGTAAGTACGTACATTATGGAAAGTGCTGGAGATATAGATATTCCTCATGATGATAACAATGCAAAAACTTTAATAAAAGATGTGACTTCGTCTCAATAGAGAAAGTTAAAACTGAAAGTAGGCAAAAGAAAAAGTTCACTTTCAATTCACTTCGTTTACTATTCTGTTCAGTTGTTCATTTTCTCCTTTCTTTAGTTCCTCAACAGAGAGTTGAGTTCGCTGCACCTGTTGACAGACAAGACTAGGCAAAGAGACACACTCCTGTAACTATCTTCTTACATCTACATACTACACAAATATAATAATTGTACTACTATATATTACTTCTATACATTCTATATTATACTGTTATATAGTGAAATATTCGTTTTATTCTGATTGAAATAAATTTTTATTTATTTTGTAAATATTAAATGTATTTACTTGAAAACCCAATGGTATTATTAACATGTAGGTGGTTGCAAGAGTCATCTGCATTAAATATTGTGATTTGATTAACCAATGGGCTATGTTTCTATGCGGTGGACGGTAAGACCAAAATCTTCAAATAATAGTAATTTCAATGTACAATGAGTGTAAAAGGCAATGCTCTAAGATGTAGACTAGAAGTTCAAAACTGCTAGTTAAGTATTAGTAACTATTTGTAGAGATTCTCTCCGCCGGAGAAGTAAAAAGAGGTGGATTGAATTTCATCTTGTGTCTTGTTCAAGTAGGTGCTTTTGTGTTGGTAGAGTATTGAGTATCTTTTCAGAATTTCATTTTGTTTTGTTTTTCTGTAGTATTTCTGTTGTGTGATGTAAATCAGAGTTGAGTGGGTGTCCTAAGAGGTAATTCTTGTTGTAGTAGTGAGTATACTAGTTTGTGTATAGAGTTGAGCTATATATAAAAGTGATTGTTATATACAGAGATAGTTATTAAGAAGATGTACATTTATGTTGGGCTGTTATTGGATTCTGTGGATGTCAGTTGTGTTGTGTTGACAGAGAGAGAGAGAGAGAGTAGGACGAAATAGTAAGACGAAGACTGTAGAGCATAAAGAATCTTTAGAGATAGTATTACTCGGCATGAGAAGAAGAAGAAGAGAATTCAATAGAATTAAAACACGGGAGGTATAAAAGTGTCTTTGTCTCTGTCGTTCGTGTCTAAAGTAAAGTAGTGTTGTGTGTTGTCGTGTCGTGTCTCTGTGTCCACTCCTGAGGAAAGGTAAATAAATACAATGGAGTGAGTAGTATTTATTTGTGAGGAAGAGAAAGACAGAGTTGGTAGAATAAAAGAATGAATCGAATGATGAAAGAATCCGTGGAGACCTATGTGTATCGTAAAGTGTTGAATGAGTGTTGAAAGGAGTTTTGAAGAAGAGAATTGACGAGGAGAGGGAACAAAACGCAAGTTAGTAAAGTGGGAGAGAGAGTTGAGTTTTGGGCTGAGGGTGTCAATGAGGAAGGGAGTGACGGTTGAGTGGTGCTAGTGTTAGGTGAGGTGAGTGTGTGGATGCTAATTAAAATTTTTTAATAAAATGCACAGTCGAGAGCAGAGTGTGTGAGACTAATTGGAAAAGGGAGATAGAAGGGAATTAATGAATAAGGTTTACTAGTTAGTAGTTCAGTTTTAGCAAGACTCGCTCTCTATGTACTTTGTATAATGCATCGCTAATACCTACGTACGGACTACATACACATAAATACATATATTCCTGAGTTACTACTTAAATTAGAAACTATGGAGAGTGGAGCCGAGCATGGGATGTCAAGGGAAAGCTGTCTTGTCGTTCGTTTGTTATACTACTACTAGCTAGTATATAGGAGATAGAATAAGTATGTACAGTACGAGAGAGAGAAAGAGTTTTTAAAGGGCCGTCTCTTCCTTCTCTCTTCTTGTGAAAATTTTCCAATCGGCGAAAATTTTCTCGCTCGTGCCCGTCATTAGAAGCGCGTTCGTCATTAAAGAAATTAATTAAAACGTGTCAAATCCTAAGACTGGAGAAGGAGATGAGAGAGAAATTGGGAAAAGCGGCGTACGTGGGATTAAAAAGAGAAACCTGTCCTTTCCTTTGCTCTACATCTGTACGCTCACTTATATATTTATACTTCATGTTGTATATACTATATAGTACTTATATATATCTCTCTCTGTAGTGGGTTTTCTATCTGAATGTACTATATTTACCTCGTAACAAGACCAGACGAGAGAAAACAGTAATATACTTACTCACCAGTCCAGGACAGAGAAACGGGGACGCTCCTTGGTATGAAGGTAGACAGGAGCTAGGTACTAGTCGGATCGAACTAACCTAAAGTAAACCATGCTCTGCAATGTTACTTCTATATAGGAGTAAATATCTACGGAATCACATTGAAAGATGAGAGGAGACTGTGATGTGATGTAAGTAAACCCTGCAGAAGAAAGGAGACGAGAGCTTTCAACCTTTTCTCCTGCCTTTCCTCACTTTCTTCCTATTGATAGACGTCCGCCTCTTTCTTCACTCTATACAAAGACACATAACGTCTTCTCCAACACCTATCTATCCACTTTTCTAACGCTTTCATATTTTATTCCTCCAAATAACTCGTCCTCAATTCCTCTTTTCCAGTCCCAACTTATTTACATACAGAAATTATACTCTTCTATGGTTATGCAATCATTGTTCGATGGTTAATTTTAAGGATATTTCAGTGTACAATTCTGTATGATTTAGCCACAAGTAATGTATAAGTAAGTAGGCACTGGGAAACATCATCACTCACCCTCACTCACTTTCACCTTCCCTCACCTTACACTTTAGTCCATTGGATTGTATCTATATAAATGCATAGTATAGAGGTATATATAGGTATATATGTGCATATGTATTCATTTCACGAACCAAGTGGAACTAACAGAATTCATCCCTTACTTTACTTGCCTTACTTGGGATCTTTGCTTGTATTACCAACCAGACTTCTCTTCAATTTCACTCATCATCTGAAAATAGATCCACAGATCTCACAAACCACATTTTCTCATTCTCTACTATTAGAACCTACCCAAACGAGACCATAGAAGACTAGACTTTGCATTTACAAGCATATAAGACCAAAAGAGTCATATACATACATCCATACATCTCTCTTACCCTGCTTTAACAAATTCATTAAGATAATGGATCCAACACCTCTGCTCTCCTCTAATTCCTCCTCTCGTTTACAATTTAGTCATTCTCACCATTACTTTATTTTACTTTTACTCCTAGTTCCTAATTTAACTGTTGGTTTACCTACTCTGAATCAAAGTAAACAAATCTCAATTCCCTTTCGACATGCATACACATTTAGCTTAATAAATAATTTCACTATGTAGATATTGGAACTACCATAATATTATTTACCTCACAATTCACACTAGCAATTCTATCATGATTGTAAAACCCTATCACATTCAAACTTATAATATTTCGAAGACTTTCAATTTTATTTACCAAATATAATTATTGTTATTAAACATCAGTTATAGGTTGGTTATAATATCACTATTATGATTATGTACTATTGTCACTATTATGATTAGTCTTTCTATCTCTATTTTTTTGTTATAAAAACAGCATCAAAAGTATTTTAAAATTAGACTGATGGAAATCAAAATAAATAGGTAGATGTGCAATGATTAATCCTTCGTATTTAGAGACGGAGAAAAGGAAGCGATTAAAAGGGCGAGAAGTAAAAAAATAAAAGTTGAATAGATCGCTGCGTGCAGTACTTTACTCAGATTAAGTGTATGAAATAGAGGATAAATAGGGAGAAAGGAAGGAGAGAGAAAGGGAGATTTAACAAGGTATATAGGAGTAAGCTGGTATAAGTCTGAGAAAGAAAGCCCTTAGTGTTTTCTAATGTTGTAAGACTAGTAATTCATAAAGTGCATAAAAGCAGGCAGATAAGTTAGGTACTACTTAGCTATGTGTATTTCTGTGTAATATTATTAAAGATTGCGCTCTTTTTGGTTTCCTCCAAGTTGTTTCAGATGAGACTATAAGGAGTAAGTAAAGTGAAGTGTGTAGTTTTGTTTAGCATGGGGTGGATGTGGACTGCATTCCTCCCATCCTACTTCTTCTCCTACACAAGATTTAGAAAGAGGTAAGTTAACTAAAGTAGGTATATGCATTATATATTCGGAGTATGAATTAAAGTACATTGAGGATGCTTATGTTACGATCAGTCAGAAAACACAGCTGATAATAAGAATGAGTAGTAGAGGTATACAAGTTATATGAAGAATGTAAAATTGGAAGAAAATGAGTAAGAAAGAGTGTGTATTATAGGAGAGAATGGAGTGGGGTCTGTTTTAGTGTGTAGTTAGTATCTGTAGGTAGAGAAAGAAGAGTTATTGCAGACGAGATTGCGGGGGCCCAAAGTACATTATCTTGTATGTGTTAGCTAGACGGACTAATTAGACTTTTCTCTACTCGACACTCATATCTGTGGGAATAAGCCTTCCTTTCTATATTTCATGTCTTTTCTCCTCGGCTGATAAAACGAGGAGGAAAGACAATGGGACACGACAGGGAAGCACACTATCTGACATGTTGGTTCCTTTCCTTCCCCATGCAATGCAACCAATTGGACTATTTCCACAAGAGATATTTTTCACATATATATAATCAGACACTTGAGTTTTGTGCCATTCTTATAGCTACGTCTTATTATATAATGTAAGTACATGTCAGTTTGAAAATGTCATTCTGGTGCGCATAACAATAATTCTGGCCATCATGACTTGCCCTTTAACGTGTGTCAAGAGACCCGGTGGAGAAAAGAAAACTTGGACCAAATGTGTCCTCCAGTGGTCTCTAGGGCTGGGAAATGTATGATTGAAAATGGAATGCAGTCATACTGGAAATAGTAATGGCGATCTCTAGCAGTATGAATATACCTATATTGTGTATAGGTACATGTATTATTTGGAGAGTCTTTTCTGAGAAAAGGAATTGGGAAAGGAACAAGAAGAGGAGAGAATGGTAGAATAAAAATCATCCGAGTTGAGTAGTCCAAGCCAATGGAAATATATATGATTATCTATTGGGAATTTCAATATTCTATGGTCACTCTTGGATGCGGAAACTTTTGCCAACTTTCAGCCTCTCTTCGCCCTCTCAGCCAAAAATTTATGAATATATTTTAGAAATAGGGGCTCTACAAGGAGCAACTGGACTGGAGGCATGTCCAGTGAAAAAAGAAGAACCAATTCCTACCCTGTCTGTCAGTGTATACATTATATGAGCATGTGTCATATTACTCTAGTATTAGTGTTATACGCAGGGAGTGGTGGTAGTAGTGGTGGTTTAACTCTACTTTGTATTTGTTGCAACATAAATGGGAAAGCAGCTGCACTTAGGAAAAGTGAATAAGTCTGAACTTATAAGTTATACATAGGTTATACATGCGAATAGAATAAAAGAGAGTATTTACAATGGACAAGTCGGATCGGTAGTAAATCTACAGGGGAATCGAAATCCCATCTCACCCTGTCCTCATGTCTTTCTCTCCGACTTTTTTCATGGACATGCCAAGTTGGCCTACGAGAGGCAGCGGGCCACTAGAGTCTTAAATTCCTCCTGCCTTAGTATTTGACTTTAGTGCTTTATACCTTCTCTCCGATTTAAAGTTGACCCTCGTAACTCTTGCTCAAAGTTGACTACAGGGCCACTCGCCAGGCTTTACACTACATACTATACATAACAATCTAACGCATACTTACAGAACATTCCAACTACTCCTTTACTTACCACTTGCCAAACAGTTAACTTGACATGTCTTTACATTCTCCCTATCTAACAATGTATTATGTCCAGACTCAAGTTGCCTTCATTTTTTTCAGGTACATAGCATGTGCATAGAGATAGGATTGTAGGTAATAGGGATTTAAAATGTTTTTTTTCCTGTAGTTACTTGAACATTGCAATGCAACTGTGCTACTTTAGATTTCACTGGAAACTTTCCTTCATAGCTCACAACATTCCTAGAGGAGGAGAGTGTATTACTCCTACGTAACTTATTGTCAGACAGTAGTGGAACTTTTCAGAGTATTTCTAGTAGTTGATGTGAAATACAACCAAATAGATTGTTTCAAATTGGTCGTCCTTTCTATATTTGTAAATAAGTTAACTTGGCTATTGGGAAAGTGACTGAGTGAAGATTGCAGTCACACTTTCACAATGCAATGCAAACTAAATGTGAAATAAAGTCCGTTTATCTCTACACGACCAACTTGGCAATGAAAATAAAGAAAATCAGAGAATAGAAGAGACGAGATAAGATAGGGGCTGATTACTACTTACTGTTGAGCCCGTTCTCTTTTCCTTTCAGCTTTTCTCTTCACGATTTCCCTTGTTTCTCCAAACCGACTCTTTCAAGTCTTCTGTTGTGGTGCGGCTCCTTCTCCTGCGGTCCGCTAGAGAAAATAATTAGCATGGAAATCAATATCATCATATTAGATATCTGGGGAAGAAAGGGAAATTGGCACTCTCTTCCACTAGTCGACTCCAGAGAGGATGCCATAGCCTCGTCCCTTATGCAAACCAAAATAAATAGTAAACCTTTTCTTCTTTCACAACACTTCCTTTCTTTTCCTTCCCCAAAAACAAAAACAGGAGACGCCGCGGATCAAAACAGAATAAAAGTGAAGATACATGCTACATAAAGATATAAATAGTACCTACACCCTACCAATACCCACACAGATTTCAGATCTGCACTCAACTGAAAATATAGAGAATATAATTTCCTTGCTCCCATTGTTTCAAACTGTTCGTATGTAAATGTGTCCTATAATAAATTAATAACATGATGGATATAGCACGTCTCTTATCCATCTTTACCCTCTCTTTAATAAAACCATATAGCCACACTTACAAAAACTGTGCTATGCATAGTCATTATTGTTCTATTTTGCTATTAAGTGCGGCATTACTACTATTAATGACAAAACGAGCATGAATTGCTACTGTACTTTATTACTTGCCAGTAGTAGGTCTTCCATGATATACTGGATTCTTTTATCTTTTAATTACTTGAATCAAAGCGTCCTGTCCTATGTTTTTAGACGTATTTTATTATGAAATGCTCCTATATGTACATATCCCTAGTGCTTTACGAACTTTTTACTATAGAATAATGTAAAAAGCATTCATTATAGAGGAGTGGGTCGCTAAAAGCATTTTATATACTGTAAGTATCACAAATTCATCAATATGAAAAAGAGGCTATTGGAACGAGGATAAGCAAACTGTTATAATTACAAAGATGATGTCACTGATATTGCTCGGATTTTAACAGATATTTATAAAATACGAGTGTATACTTTATAAATAGAGAATATTATAGTTTTATATAGGAAGTTATATAGGAATGTGTTAAAATAGGTATATGAAATGAGAATAAGTTGTATAGAGTAAGAATAAAATGAGTGATAGTGGATAATGCAATATAAATACAATGGAGGAGAAGAAGGGTGGAATGAATGGTAGAATAAAATGAAATAGAATGGGAGAAAGTAGGAATGGGTGAGCGAGAAGGACAGAAAGAGCTACTAATGTAGTAGTTTATGCATGTAGATATGTATCCGTTTTAGGAGGACTAATATAGCCGAGTGTTTCCTCTCTAGTGTATAGTATAGCTGTAATAAGGGTAAGTATAATAATATAATGTGCATAATACGGGCAAATTTCTTTATGCAGCCGCTCGGTCTTTTCAAGTCTAATTAAAATTGACGGCTGTGAAAACGAAAAGGAAAACGTACATTATAATAAAGCTAGCTGTAGCATTGCATTACATCCGAAGTAGATGTAAATAGTAGGAGGAATAGGCCGACACAATAATATTCACTTGACAATTTCACATTGAGTTGACTTGAGTTGATTTGACTTGGCCCGGTCTCTCTTCTGTTTCTTGAATTCCATCTCTCAGCCGCTCTCGATTATGACTACTAACTAACCAACGTAAGAAAAGCCGTATTTGTAGTATCTCATCTCTTACATTAGAATTTACTTAAAGCCTCCATATTAAGTCCCATTACAATACATCCAAAAGGGTAGAGAGATAATATTGCTGTGACGTGAGTTAAGTTGACGTGTTGGTCTGACTTGGACTCGGGTGAAGACTTCCTTGAATTATTCGGGAGCAGAAAGGATATGGCATGGCATCGGTGTATAATTCCTAGACGAACAAAGCACTACTCTATGTATTAAACCAAGCACAAATATTACACGTTGTAGTTATCACGTTAGTCAAGAATAATAATTTTATTATTTTCCAGAAAGGACAAGGTAAGAATTTGTAAGGGTAGCAGAGGTCTTATTACTATAACTCTAGATGTTATCTACTACTACATAGAAATGTGATGAAGAAAGGTGTTGTCGTGTGATGTGCCTTAGTTATTACAGTATTACATGGCTTTTGGAATTCTACTATGACAATCAGGTTGCATTTCTGCAGTTTTGCGTCTCAGCAGCGTGGCTTTGATCATGGAGGAGCTCGGTGGAGATGACAAAGTAAGAGCACCTCTCTCGCATTGAAATGGGTACATTTGAGGATCTCGATGAGGCTGCTAATCCGCTCGGATTTATTGCGTGCCCAACTCGACTTGTCTTAGTAGTAAGCGGATGGCTTCCTCTAATGCAAGTGTAAGTAACGCCGTTCGGGCAATGATAACGAAGGATATAGTATGTAGTAGATGTAGTGTACAGGAAATGTGTTTGAGGACAGGAGCAGGACACACATACACAGTGGTGGTTAGTAGGAGTCCGGAGTACATAGATCTTATCCAATCCTGAGGGATAAATATCGCAAGATGAAAGCTGTTACGTTCCAATAATCGGTGTATGCTCAATCTGAGCTAACTTCAGTCATGCCTACTGCATCAGCATAACAATTACACGGGGCTTAGGTGTAAGGAATGCATATCTTAGCTCTAAGTCAAACCTAAGCTAACGGAACGTACACACAGCCTTCCTCCTCATGTGTCTTAGCCCGCATCACAATCATTTCCTCTCATCTCGCTCCAATCCTCACTACCCAACAAGGTTAAACCTATAAAAGCAAGTCAACTCATATGTAGTACTACATGTGCCACCCCGGACATTACTATACACACATTATGATATAGGTAGCTACTCTTTTCGATAGAAGCTAAACGTGTGCTGTGTATGTATATAAGATGTCAGAAGAGTATTTCGGGTAATCGCTAAGCCAAAGCGAGGAGAAGGAAAGCCAGGCCATAGCACACGCCAGTTCAAGTCATTCGAGGTTGAGATGCACCAGCTTCGACTTCCAAGGGAAATTTCCCTGAGTACCATGATATGTGTGCGGTTTGGTGCCGGTGTATTGGGAATTCAAACCCCGTGAAATTTTCATGTCGAGCTCCTACAACTTTCACCGCAAAAAACTTTCCCGACCAGAAAAATTAAGGTTGCCACGCAAAATGTTTCCTGTACTATCTAAGTAGGTTCCTAAGTGTGTACCTATACTAGATCTCGGTACATTTCCACTACCAGACTGACAGGCATTACCCAATGTCTTACGTCCCTCAGCCCTGTCCTCCTCCACTCAAACAGATCTGTACTATAGCTAGGAGACTGCTTGTACAATGATCGAGGTTGTACTTTGAGAACATTTGCCATCGCCATTGCCATCACAATCGTTTTTACTTCCTTCTTCAAGTTTCAACTGACTTTCTCTTTGTACCTAATACACAGAGGTATGCAGATACTTGTCTTTTCGGTTTATCTGTCTAGACTTTCTTTTCTATTGTTTTATAGTCACGGACTGAGAATTTCCTTGCACATATTTAAGGAAAGCCACAATATTAAGCATGACTCGTACAAGGTATGTAGGATTATATTTGCAGTTTAGTTACTATTAGTAAAGTGAAGGAGGTTGTTGCATTTGATTATCTTCTGTTATGATGGCATAGCTTAGAGATAGTATAAACTTAATATTAATAATTTTATATTTACTATAACTCCTTGCCGAATCGTCTTTATTGCACTTTATTGCATGCACGAACACAATATTGCAGTATATAGAGTAATGTGGTTTTGGGAGTGGAGTATAAAACGAGAGTGGGATAGTGATGAGACGTCTTTGTTGCTTAGAAAATTAAGTCCATTAAGTGAAGAAATGGTAGAGGAAGGAGCCATCGACAAGTCGACGTAGGTTGATGATGACACAAATGGACATGGAATGGTCTGCCTAATATGAAATGCTATATCCTTTATGTTTCTCCGAAATGGATTTAGAGGAGAGCTGAGGAACTAATATGGTCATGAATGAAGATATTATGAAGTCGGATGTGCAGATATTTTAAGAAATGGATGCATTTCTCCGCTAGAGAAATGATATCTTGGCGGAAGAGCTTTGGCTATTATTCCTGTCTATTTTTTAGTATTTTCTGAATGAGGACCCAGGAGCATGGAGAAGGAAGGAGAACCAGGCCAACCAGATAGAACAGGGAAAAGGGGAACTACTGGAGAAAGGGAAAGTGATATATTAAAAGAATACAAGAGTGAAATAATTTGGATGAAATGGAGTGGAAAATGATTGCTCGATCACATACATTACATGAGAACTGAGCTGAAATAACACAGAAATCCTAGACAAGTCTTACTGCTTTTCTATAAAGCACTTTTACTACTCTAGTAAGGAGGTAACTATCTATATCTATCCTTGTATATATGTATGTATTTATGTTGTTTAACATTGTATCAAATGCTATGCAAGGCTTCCTCTCTATGTGTGTGTACACACAACAGAGCACAATGCAACAACAAAAAACAGTCTCTCGCTTTTTTCTTGTTTCGCCTTTCTTTTCTTCCGACAAGGCAAGACAACCCACCAACACCAACCAAACAATGTTTCTCGTGTGATTTTACCGTTCTACGTGCAACTTAGATTCAACTTTAGATTCTTAATAGCTTATATATCATTCCTTATCATTATTCTGGCTAAACTTGTTTGGGTTTTCTCTCTGGATCTAAATTTTCTCCCTTTTATTTTTAGATACCACAATCAAAGACATGCAAATACGATTTAATTTGAGAATATTTGTGGAAGCAGACGAGGTGAATGTTGTAGGTACTACATGGAATGCTTTGAACCTACGCAGTCGTTTGATTTCTGATGAGAAGATCTCGGATCGAGTAATTTGATTGCACATAAGATTTCGTTGTGATGGGAAGAAGAAAGAAAAGTCCCTTCCCTGTCCTCCAGTTTCTTAGTTGTACGATTCCCGACTGACTAGTGAGCTGTGAAAGAATTTACGATAGTTTACAGCTCTCTTAAGAACCATTATTCAGACAAAGAAAACTTTTTTCAATCTCTGAGACTTCTCTTTTTCCCCATTATATGTTTGTATTGTACACGACTACACTTTCCGTTTTCCCATTTTATTATGGCATTCGATTTAGCCAAACTCACGAACCTGAGCTGACTGACCCACTATGTCCTGCCCTCAAAATGCATACCTTACATAAAATAACTTATTCCAACTATACTACCAAATACTCATGTACATTACAAAATAAGACTGCCGAAATGAAAGAATGGATACCACAATGTATACACACAGGTTGCTTAAAAAGGCTTTCGACAGTGTGTGGGGTGAAATTCGTTTAGATTGAGAACTACATTTGTAAAGGTTGGAATGTCGACACAAATCTACGATGTAATACAAACAATGTAAGAAAAACTCAAATTTTTTGGCGGGATTAACATTAGTGGAATAACACTAAGATAAATATTAATACCTAGATTAAATACCATAGATGTCAAAGCTGTAGCTCTTATCGTCTGAATAGAAACTACTTTTGCTGTTGTGCTAGATTAATGCATAATGTAGAGTAAGTTAATAGTTACACAAGGGCATCAAGAAACTTTGTTTTGGAGACGTAATAAGTGCATTTCATACATTTGTCGTGTTTTACTACGTTTCAAATAAATTCCATGCAATAGTAGTTGCGTGGGATTTATTTGAACAAAGTTGATTGAAGTTGGAACATGGAATATGTACTATGTTTGTTTACTCATAAGTTACATAAGTTATTTAATTTATGCACATGATGCTGTTACATAACGAGAGCTGAGTGGGCAGAGTGGGTATCCATTTGTATTGTGGCAATAGAAGATAAACATCCACACTCAAACTAAAAGAATGTAGCTCCATAATGTAAAAAATCCTTTTCTCTGAAAGAAAACTCAACATGTGTAATGCGATGTAATTTAAGTGCCGTATCAAAGCCAAATCCACTCCCCTCGTCGGTTCGTCGGGGTTAAAATGTTCCACAATAAATAGTGAATGGAAGGAAAAGGATCTGATGTGAGTGATAGATAGTATCTGTACAGTATAAACGTTTGAAAGATAAACGTTTTTTCATGCTTTACAGGAACTTGAGATAGAAGTACTATTTACCTTAAGTAGGAAGAATACACAAGGAGAGGGAATACGATTACTCATACATTCGTTCATTAAATTATTTACGATGCAGAATCCATCCATGTAGGTATACTTCAGAGATGTTAAGTTAGTATACATTATCGTGTTGAATGTTTTCCACAAAATTGTTTCAACAGTTTTTGATCAGTGTGGTTTTACAAATTATCTACTACCTCTCTCAAATTGCCTATTACCGTACCCCACTTTGTAAGTGATTTATAATTTACAGAGGATATAGCAGACATTGCGTTTGGTGACACAGAGTACTTTTCTTAGTATAGTATCACGGTGGATATTGCTTTAAATATTTATAACAACATTTGCTACTTACCAATTGACAATAATTACAGATTACGTCATAAGAAGGATTTTAACTGTAAGTGGAATGTGGACATTCAAGTTGATAGGATTTTCTTGTTTTTGTTACAGACATAATAGTCTAGTCATAATAGTATGATGTAATAGACTTTTAGGTATTGTTTCACCTTGTGCGTGATGACGATAGAGTGCTTAGAAATGTTTTTGGAAAAAGTGCTTTTCTTAGAGAAATATGAAAATTGTATATTTGATGTGCATAGCCTAAATTACTCACAGATATCGAAGAAGTACCCTATGAAATAGGAATTTCGCCGAAAGGATCATTCTATGTTAACAGAAATAGTACTTCCTGCTATATTTTGTATTATCATAGTGGCAGTACAATATAAAAGTATAATTTACCTACGTACTACGCGTATTTACAGTATAAGCAATACTAAATTCTTTCACATAAGTTTCACACACGGCATACCACTGATGTAATTTGATGATAAGTTCAAAATTGTGTTACACTACACAACAAAAAGACTTTTGTATAGCACCATATTATTCTCATCCTTGCATAAATAGTTATACTAGTTACATACAAGGAAATACTAACTATTGAACTATATCTACTTAGATATTATAAGAATATAAGCACAGTTTTAGGAGTACATGTAAGATATAAGATAACATTGCCCGAATAATGCTATTTTGTTGCTCAAAGTGTTGTTGGATGTTTTCTATAGTGGATTCTTCCATATTATATATAGCATGTAAGGAGAAAAGTTTCATAAAAGTTTACTTTTCTATTTATTGTTTTATCGATCTGGCTCTGTATTTATTTCCCCATTTGCTTTATTCATTCTGCAAGGCTAGATTGCAGTGTGAATTTCAAACACCCAAATTGTTCTCGTAAAAAAGATTTTGAATAGTTTCTCCAACTTTTGTTGCAGTTTTTTCTGAAATGTATTATTCAACCTGAACTACTAAATGAAGTCATTGATGGACGCACGACGCACATCCATACTTTATTGTTTACGGCTTCAACGAACACTGCATAGTGCAAACTTTTTTTTTGATAACATTTTGTTCAATTTTCGATTACAGAGAATAATGACCACCTACAAATGTAACAATGTAGTTTAATTATGTATTTCTTGAGGAACAATGGCCAACTTATATGGTGATGGCTGTAAAAATGCATTTGTTATTGAATTTTCTGTGCACAATAAAGTTGAATATTTACTGAGAACATGTTTTTCAAACACCTGTAATTAACTGATAGAGCTGAAAATATTGGGCTGGTTATTTTTGAATTGGTGTTGATGTAATGAGAAGGTTAAATGTAGCTAAAAAGACGACATAGTATTGTAAATATTATTTGTATTGGTTTCATCAGAATAAAACATGAAAAATACAATCGATTGCTGAGATGGTGGATAAATGGTATGCATATCGTCATTGCATGTATTTGAACGTTTTTATGTAGCTCGACGAAGCACTTATTGAAAGGAAGATTAAATTTTAATGATTTCAAAATTATTTTAATCTGTACACATAAGAAAGTTTCTGTTAACATGCATTATAGAGCCTTGAATGAAATAAATTACAAGTTTGCAGGAGGTACCTAAAGATACGCATGGACTAGAGTCGGAAATGTAAATGCAACTGAACTTAAATCAATATCCGGCATAAAAACTAAAGTTAAGAAAAGTGATCAAAAGAAAGAACTCAAAACAAAACAGTCCGTCTTGTAATAGGAGTGGAGCAGTAACTTACTCGTAAAGATAAAACTTTCCTGACTTTGAAAGATAAGAATTGAAAACTTTCGTAATGGACTTAATGGTGAAATAAGCGCACTCTGTATGCTCCTTTTCTATTATGAACAATATATGCTTTCCCCAACTATCTTTCCCTTCCGGTAGGGTTGACTTACGAATTTCCCTCGAAGTTTTGCCGCTGGACTATTTTCTCTATCGGTGGCTCCTTCTACTTTACTTTCTCTTCATTTTCCCCCTCAGCAAAAAATTTTCTACACTAGAGGATGCAGGCTGCACTTTCACCATAGCTAAAAACTACCTAAAATAACTGCCTATCTTTAATGCATTCTGCGGAATATTTACAATTCAAATTCCAATGCAGCAGTTGACAATATTTATTGGTTATACTTTTTGTGGACAACTTTAACTTTAAATGAACAAATAGTATAAAACTATCCGCAAGGTAAACTAAGTTTTTCTTTCATTTGCAGTTTGATACAAGATCGCACGCGATTTTATGCTTGCTCCAATGGTTTACTTGACAGTCTCTGCAATAATTTGACAAAATGATTTTCGTGAGCTATTTATATCTCTACCTAGGTATGTTAAAATCTATACTGCACATTACCTTGAACAGTACCACTCGTTCAAACATCTGGAACACCGCTTATTCCCAAAATCTCCGCAATATGCACATTTACTTGGAGCAAGAACTGACTCAAATGACTCAAAATTATAAGCACTTGCCAACCTATTTTAAATTACAAGACAATCAATTAGTATTATAAATTAATCACATTCGTGAAAATTTTGAGAATAGTTTTTCATGGATCCACAGTATAGATTAGTATGCAATAATTTATTCTTACCGAGACGCCTTTTGTGCCATGAGACGGTCAGATGGAGAAATGAGTTCCTTCTTACTCTGTTTCAAAATATTTGCATAATCCTTTTGGAACTCTTTTTCTAGTGCTGTGCGGATGGGTGCAAGCATTTCAATCAGAAGGGGCTGTTTAGATGGGGCAGATGGTGGAGAACTGATGGCGATTTCATTAAGCCAACGTTGAAACTCAACCAGAACTGGAATTTGGTCTAATACAACCTCGTGAAGTTTAGCCCTCAGTTTTATCAGCTGGTTCTTCCGAAAGTCGTGAATCTCGTACGAGGATATTATTTGTTCATTAAGAAAAACTGGAATAAAATGAAACCTAATTGAATTATGGTTAAACTAATGTTTTAATTCAACACTTATATGTAAACCGGTAATTTAACTTGTCATTTTTAAATTGTGTATAATGTGGTAAATACTTTGAAACAAAGAAAGCCAAGCCTGAGCTTCAATATTGCCAATCATAGGACCATCTGAGGAATCATTTTCTTTCCACCTTTGCTCCGCTGAGTTATATTCAAGAACGTCTCCCGACTTTTTAACTCTAATCCAAGGCTGAGTGTAAAGAATCTCTGTGAGTAACATTGGAGTATCAGAATGTATAATCAACCGAGGGATAACTGCACTCGGAACTCTAAAAACAGAGAGAAATTAAGATAAAGCATTTTAATGGTTTCCAGATGTATTCTACCACAAAAATAAATAATATGATTCATCACTAGAAAATTCATTACGTTGGCTTTATGTTATTAGGAATTAGGTCTTGGTTATTATTTACTTATTTATAAATAGACAATATAATATAGTAAATATTAATCATAGACATACTTTTTAAGATTTTCTATAACAAAACGGAGACAAGTTAAGCATTTAATGGCAATTCCGAAGCGTAAATCTTCTGACTGCTGATCAATTCCATCATCACCTGCTCCTTTCGCTCTCTTGTCGTCGTACGGTTTGCTACATGCATATGTAAACACATATGTTTATCATCATCATCATCATCATAAACAGTTTATACAATCGTATGTTATAGGTATATATTTCAGCTGCTGTATTATCAACAAAGTTTTCCATGCATAACATCTGTTTGATTATTTATAAGTGACATTTATCAAGAAAAACCAGGAGCATGTTTCGTAAGCTAGTGTATCTACATACCTTATTAGGTTACTGAGAGATCTCAGGCAATAATCGGTTAGATCCAAGACCGCATCATCCAGTAATTCCATCGAGTCTTGATGGAAGAGAACTGTCTCAAGAAGATTGATGCAAGTAGCCTCATGATACATAATAGAATAAATGGAAAAGTTACATGTGGACTTTTCTCCTTGCTTCAGCAATTCCGCGAGTATTTTCTCTCTCCACAATTCCACCAGAACCAAGTCGTGCACAATAACAACTAGCTGCAAAAAGAAACACGCGATAATTAAACAGAGTCTTTAATGATAGGTTGGTTGCACGGTCCGTATAGTTTTGTTGGTTGATGGAAAGAAGCAAAAGTAAACTAAGTAATTCCTGTTGGTGTGTATCTTTTGTCAACTTGTCAGATTGAGTCGTGATACAAAAAGAAATTCTTTGAATCCATAAAGATGTTTTCCAATTGGACAGTAACTTGACAGTGTACATTATTCGTAGAAAGCTGTCAATGAAACTAGGTACCTTTTCGTGAGTGATGAGACATTCTTTTACAGTTTCCTCTCGATCAGATAGAGCCTGGATGACAGCCTGAACTGTCAATTGCTTGATGCGTTCGTGCTTCTCGATCCATCTTTAATTTTTCAAAGAAAATAACATTACAAAAGCTGGCTTATCAACATTTTTCAAAGTTTAGGAGAAAGAAAAGAAAAATATATCAGAAATTCAAGTGTAATATTGTTTTATAGATGTGACACACGCATTAATGTATGATACCCCAAAGAGCCCAATTCCATTACGGTGGAAGGCTGGAGGGAAGTGACGTATGACTCTACTTCGGATGCCAGAAGGACATCTGCTCTGGAATCCCCTTCATTCGTTCCCATTTTCCAGTGAAATATGAAGTAGTGGAAAACCCGACAAAGAACTATTTTTAACTGCTTGAACTTCAACAGATATTTATTTCTCAGTTACTCACTACCGTACGAGAGTGTTGACAAGAAAGAAAACAGCTCTATTATTTTTGCCACTAAATAAATCACTGAAATGACAATGAGGGAATATTTAAATATATTTTGGAAGCCAAAAAATCATCCTAGATGCAAGACGTGTTTTTTGGTGCACCGAACAAAGTTAACATTCTTGGAAACTTTCCCTTTGAATTCTTTATTATTGTATTGATTGTTTTCCGTTGCAAAGCAATCAATTTGTCATGTCGCTTGGCAATGAAGCTTAGCGCGTGCTTTCTGTCTCCACAAATGACGTTTCATATTTTATTTACATGCTACTTACAATGTCGCATAATAATCAAGCTAAAGTTAATGTCATCATAATTTCAGTGTTCATTTTAATCTATAAACCACCCAGTGACAAGTGACTACCCATTCTCCCCTTCAGTATTTACTGTACTGTTATAATGTAGTGGCAATACTTATTTCCTGGAGCAGAAATGTTTTTCTTTCCACATGAATGCAGATAGAGCATAAATTAACCCGTATAATGTTATGTTTCGTGTTTATTTCACAGAAAACTACTATACAGTCTAGCTTAGGTAGCTATAATATGTTCCATAGCATTTACTTCAAGTACAAGTGCAAATACCTGAGAATTTTAAATGTCCAAACAAAATGATCGCATGAATGCACATAGTTAACTATGAAACGGGTAAAGTGTAATCAAAATAATGACTAGAAGCATTATTAAGGGAAACTAAGATACTTGTAACTAATCTCGTAACATAATGAGAATGGAGTGCAGAAATGTCTATTCACATTCATAATCTCGGTAGGGAAATTCTTTCTCATGCTTTGTGATTACATGAACATACATTTTACAAATGTACACGGAGCGTGAAAAGAAGTCTGACTTGCCTTGCTTTGGCCTGTCCGTGTGCCTTATTAACTAATCGCAAGTATAAGAGAAAGAGCAAATGAAGGTTTTGCCAGAGACCGTAAATTTTATCACTTATACGAACGATAAGTTAATCCGTCGGTTTGAACAGTCGGGTCTCGCTACTTACGTAAGATTTACAGGCAAAGTGAAGTATTTGTAATGTGTGGAATAACTGTAATATACGTACTCTACTTACCAGATAAATTATAGTGCAATATTTAAAGATATTGTGAAATTAGATGTTCTATAATATATAACCCATTTGCTACTATCTACATGGCAAGAAAGCATAGCGACATACCCACTTATCTATATCTATATGCAGCCTAAAGAGTAACGCTTTGGGCATACTCAAATGCCTACGTGGAAACTGCAGAAAATAAATACTTACTCGGTTGCTGGAATGGAAAGAAGGATAAAATTAGTTCAGCAGGAGCTAGAGAATTTTTATAAAATATTATGCGTATCAGAGGGAAATGCTAATGTATGCAGTAGTGTAGGACATTTCTCAAACTGCTACATACACACATACATATTATACATACCGTTATGCTATTATGTAACTTCATTCATACAGGGCTCGGCAGAAAATTCTTTAATCTTTGGTTTTACGAGCATACTTTTTGGCTATACCAATCTGTGGTCTCACAATACTGTGAGAGTGTCTGTAAGACCTCAAACTTCACGATATTAATAGTATTTTCTTTCAAATTCATTATAATATGTAATATCATACAAAATATTTGTTACTCTTATGATCTAACATTGTTGTTAGTCCAAAGGAATTACAAAATGTTTTGTGAAAAGAAGGCAAAATGCTAAAATTAAACCAAGTCAAAAATTACATGCAATAATAAATAGCGAAACGTGTCAACGAAGGTGTGGTAATGGTCTTTGTTAATTACAAAACATACTCTGATCACTTTGATGTGGAGCAAATTACTATAAGTAAATGAACAGACAATCTCAGAAACGCCGCAAATAGCATGGAATAATTAAGTGCCATAAAATTGGTTAAGTTAATTAATCTGAAAAGCTTTTAATCTAAGTGTATTAGTAGAGTGAAGTAATAATTACGGATCGCCGTGTATATTAACTTTTAGTCTTGCCACCACCTTCGTTAAATGAAAGTGTGGAGAAGTACATAGTGGTAGGAGACAACTAAAGCGTATTGGTACATTACTTACTCTTATAGTTAGCGCTAAAGCATTTGTTACTTATAATATTCACATGTAGATTCTCGACGGAGAAATGCATAGCTGGATGGTAATGCATAACTATAGAGAGGCAGTGGTGGTGCTGGAAGATAGTGTTAAGGTATGTAGTAGTATTTACATTAGTGGTATGCCTGTATCCTGGACTATGCTATTCATTTGCACAGAGGAGTATGTTAACGTGGTTGTGTGTAGTAGAGAGGACCGAGTGGAAGAGCTCGACTCAATTCCTTCGGAAAGAATAGCAGGGAAATACTGCAACAAGAAGGAAGAGCGGGCGGAGGTGGATCCGGATTCGGAGAGGTGGACTACTGCTACACTCCGATTTGTATTTAGTGCTTCCCGAGAAGTTACCCTTCCCGCAGTCAGTCAGTCGATCGCTCGCTTGCTCTCGTTTTTGTTGCTGAAATTATTTCACCCATTTCATGTGCACCAGTGTCCGTCGTGTCTTCTTTAATATCGTGGACTAGTCCTTAACAAGGACTACTGGTCTGTCCCCACTTTTCCCATACAGTCAGTCCTCTTAGCTAAGTATGTGCAATAATATTTACCCAGTAGAATTAGAAGAGATAGGAATTGATAGAACTCAGTCAGTCAATTCATGGCCAATTTAACTCGGAGCAGATAATCATCACATTTGAGTATCCTGAGTAGAGTCAACAAATTATTTTCTCCGTTCTGTTCAACTATTTGACACTCTCTTGGCATTCCGCTCCCAGCCAATAAAGTCAACAGTTATGAGGTGATACTCCTTGCTACTTTCTGGTTCTCCGGCTCTCCGTTTAGCATAACATGCCTAATTCCAAAGCAAATAACATCACATAAAAACAACTATTTGACATCTCGCGAAACCAGCAAATGAAGCCAAGAAAAATACAATGGCAAGCGTAGGAAACAGGTAGTCTCTTTAATGTATACACACAATCGACAGAAGAGACATTTAGGTAGAGTAGTTTAGCACAGTGAATTTATGTATAACAAAGTTGAACGTGATTTGTTAGACCCTGAGTCCTGAGTTATCTTAAAGAGAATGGATGGCTGAAGCGGAACTTGTCTTGTGCTCTCTCCGCAATTGACCGGACTTGTACTTGTTGTAGTGGAGAAAGTCAAGAAGTGCGTTAGGCCTAGTCCTCACGTTTTCCTACTTCCTTTACCAACTCTCTACATATATCCATTACTCCCTCAAAGAATGACATATCATGTGAGTCGAATTTTATCAACAACTTTTACGCACATCACATACCTTACCATATGAAAAATGTGTACTATATTTTAAAATCTTCGCCGAGCTTTTGATAACGTAGTAGGAAGAACATGTAGAGGAAGAAATATATCATCACATATCAAATCAACATATCATAACAAACGAAACATATCAAATATTTAAAAAATAAATCGTAATTTGCATACCTAAATACATGTGCCATAACTTTCAAAGCTTATAATCCAAAAAAAACTAGCTTCTAATCAACTAAAACATATCAAAAAATCAAGCTTATACATCAACAATGTTTGGATTGCTCCCTAGTAAAAGGTACGTTTAATACCTAATTTACGGTTTGAAAAACAATAGCTATAAATTATTTGCCATTAGAGAGTCTTGATATTTAGTAGTTGCAGAGCAGTAGGTATTTATGTTCTGCTCTCATCGCCGTCAGTGACTGTGAATGTATGTGTATTTACATACATCTTATCCAACAAGTAGTATTTTTGCATGTACGCACAACTATGCTCTGTATCTAATTTATGTGCCTATGTAGTTATAGTACATGATTGTATAGCATTATTATTAGCAGTATAGTACTAATTGGTAGTATAGTGTATAATAGACTTGTATATGGGTTGCTATCTATTTATGTCTGTATTATGTATACATGCATGCCTGCTTATATAAATGATTAATGTAGCTTGGCAGTTAATTAGCAGCTAACGTAAATGAATGTTCTGCTCTGAGGAAAGAATACAAAATCCCCTTGTGTATTTCACTATAGTTTTTTGAGGATATTGTGAAAGAGTGTTTGTGACTGGAGAGTAGATATTTTGTGAGCTTATTAAGGATAGACGCTGCTGCTGTGGGAAGCAATTAAAGTAAGCTGGAGCTGTAGAGGACGGATAGATTGGATGATGTGATGTGTTTCATTTTGTGGCATGGTTAGTGTTAGATTTAATGCTGTACAGTTTGTAGCTCCCGTCACGTCGTTATAATAGAAAAATTAATGTAACGCAATATAATGTGTATATATATGCACATAGTTGTGGTTGATCCCTAAAGATCAGATGTACATATAGTTGAAATGGGCTCACGAATCCACATTAATCCTTGGCATCGTATAGGAAAGCTATTTCCGGATCAGTAGGACTTCTCCGTCCTACGCCATGCCATGACAAGATATAGGCCCAGTCTCTAATCATTTCACAGTCAACTCCAAACCAACATAAACTGGACTAACTTTCCTACGTAAGCTTTTTTATTGGGAAACGTTAAAGATTTCTTAATAGGATTTGCTGTTAGGTCGTTGAATGAAATAATGGATGATGGAATGCTACGGATATAGTACACTACCAAAATACATGTAGGTTATGGAAGGTATGTTAAGGTTAGCTCTCCTCATGGTCCCCGTATCAGACTCCGCAATTATTATATTACTCCGTACTATTTTAGGTAGAATATCCAGGCAGGTTGCTATTACACAGTTGGCCTTCCCGATCTAACGATTATTTTGATATTCACCGTGTTTGGTATTATAAACGGAACTATGTAGCTAGGTAGTGGCTACATTAAAAGTTCTTATCTAACTGGGTTTTATATAGAAGAACAACTTGACACTTCATGCAAAGTTCCGATTAACTCTCACAGTTAGGCACTAACATTTAAATACTTGGCACAAGTAATCCGACCCTCATCAAAAGAGTTATGTTGGGAGACCATGTGTAGTAGCCTCGTCATAGTAGTAGGCAGTCAATCTAATACGAAATCAAAACCTGAGTACCTAAGTGACTTTCCTTGAGTGCAATAGAATGGAGTGGAGTAGACTCCGTCTGTGAGTCAGTTCAGTTAAGTTGACTTGAGTGACTAAAGGCAAAGTCACAAAAACAACTTTGTAATTTATTGATTAGTTTTCCTATCGTCGGCGATGAAAAGTTGAACGGGTCTGACGAGCCAAGTTAAGTTTAGTTAAGTTTTGGGAGATTTGGGAAAACAACAACTACATACATATATATAATATAGTAGATATAGGGCTCTGGAGAACTACCATTACGAAGGGGCAATGGAGAAAGTGGAGAAAGCACAAAGAAAGTCACTATATTATGGGAGGTGAAAGAACATATTGTGGTGGATTTATATAGTTATTTGGGTAGTCCATCCTCTACCTCACAATAGAGCGAAGGAGAAAAGCCAGGGAAGGAAATATCAGTGTATACAGGACCTTTTGCTCTTTCCGTACTCCATACAGAGCTGGCTTATTGTTAAACACATTCTATATTCGAGAGAATGCATGTAAGAGGGGGGAAGAAATCGATTTCCCGTCAATCATCGATATGGCTTGGGTCATTCTGCTCTCGGGTTTTTCTTTGCTTTCTTTTGATGCATTGAAGAAATGAGTCGTGTCATGTGTGAGGATGTTCCTTACCTTAGCATGTGTGAAAGAGAGGAAGGCGTAAAAAGACTGGGGGTATTTATCTTACTGTGGAGCGTCTGTCACAACTATTTTTCACACTCTGTGAATAGTTAGATAGATAGCTATCCATTAAAAAAAGTTTTTCCTGAGTTAGCTGAAGAAAAGGAGGGAGAGAGTTGAGGCTCGACATGAAAGCATCTATCTCCTCAAATATATTTCATGAAACATTAAAAACGTTTTCAGCATCAAGTGCACAGAGAAAGCTCATGCAAGTACTTAGGAATGATACGAGAATGGAAATTCTTGAAGAGCTATTGCTTTTCTACAGCCTCAGCCACAACATCCCAAATGCTCCCAATACCAAAGAAAACCAGAAGAGGATGAGTTTGCGTAGCCTTGTCCTAAAATATCGATCCGCTGTGGCTCGGCTCTTTGGTCGAGACGCATTTAGTTTCACTCAGAGAAAGTAGGAACTGACTGAGCACCACTATGCGAACTCACTCTATAGATGAAGGTACTTGTTCTCCGTCTCTCAGTATCAACCCACATCTCTCCTCATCTCTTCAACTATCCCACTCATACCTACTTCCCATCACTTTACTCCACTTTTCTTTTTATTCTTCTTTTCACTCTCCTCCTCTCCTCACCAAATCAAATTTTGACTCCATTCGAAACAATGCTTTTCCAAAAATTCCGATGTGTCATATCCTCCTACATATATCCGCTCTCTGCCTACACGCATTCCCAGACTTATTATTTACACAATTAGAAGGAGGGATTCAGTAGTGGAGTCTTTAGATAATTTATCTATTCGTGGTGTATGTACATACATCCTCACGACGTACCTATATCCCATTATCATTCAATTTAGCTCAACTTCTTCACAGTTACTTACGTTAGCCCAGCTTATCTGATGAAAATAGCCACACTATAGGAAACCCCATATGTGTTTAGCCCTGTCACTATTTCCTACTCGACTTGATAAAGCTCTTAAATATCCCCAGTCCTCAGCCTTGACTTCGTGGGTGTAAATTTCAACATTAGTCATTGGCACATGCACAGAACTCAACTATAGTGTAAGTATATGGTTAAAACCTCCACGTATTATAGCACTTTCTCCTACCTGTGCAAATAAATACTCCTCCTCCTAGTATAGTATGGACCGTACTCTTCACAATTTATATTTACGTAGCCAGAAAGTACATGGAAACTCTTATGCACGGTACTTGCTAAAGCAATTCCGTTTTTAGCAGCTCTTTAACATAGCCAGGATAAACTTTGCTTTCCATATGATTTCAGTAAGTATAAGGTGGATGGAGAGAGAAAGGAGTCACTCCATTTGCAAGAGTAGTCTACCTCATCGGATCTATAGGTAGGCACATTAGATATTATAACATTCGTTCCGTGCTGCTACTATTTGTACTATAAACTAACTACGTGCAAAGATCGATATCGGCTTCTACTTGTACTATGGCCGAGTCCATCCGACATATAAAACCGGAATAGGTTAGCAGGCTATGCAATGCACCCAATAGGCTTTCTCTTCACTTCCCATCTATTTAGGTGTAGCTCTGAAGCTAGTAGAGCGGAGCAGGCATAATAGAATAGAGCACATTCGCTGTCGGAAAATGTTCTGTTCCCGACACCAACTATTTAAAGGAAACCACACCATGCTATCATAAGTACAGATACAAAGCAGATACCTCCTCCACAATGTAACAACAACAACAACAGCGTATAAAAATAATACCCATCCTTTACTCTGGATTCATCTAAATGTTGCTCACTTCAGTTATCATACTATCAACTCTGTCTTTCTATCACAACAAATGTTACACCCGCATCTCATCCAATTCAATAGTACCACATAGACATAGATACAACTACATAATACAAAAACGATAGCTACCATTCCACTGATGATAGGATTTCACTATATATAGACAGCTATGTACACTTCTAGCTACCTACAGTTGCACTACACAAACTATCATTGCGGTCACATAGAAAAACAAGGAATGGAGCACTATTTGTAGTGTTATTTTTCTGAGAAAAGATGCTAGGTAGGCCTAGGTAGTAGTCCAGAGATGCTATATATAGTGTGGGGATATAAAAAAAGAGGAAGAAATGTCTAAGGACAGATTAAGTCTAATAGAATGGACATTTATTTTAAAAATAGTCCACAGCAGTTTGATGGTGAGGTGTGGAGAGATGGGAAATTGGTTGGGATGCCAGAAAAAGAGCGTAAAAGGCAAGTGAAATTACACATAAGAAATCTGAATGGGAGCCATACAGTACCATTTGGCAGTTTTGATACATGATACTTGAACCTTTTTGATATTCGGTGGCCGATTCCCAACTCAAGAATAATTGATTCAATACGGATGGGGCATGCCAAGCATGAATATGAAATACTTTCTGCAGAACAGAGCTGAGCACCAGAAACCAAGATATGTTAAAGAAGTTCAACTCGCTACCTATACAATAGCAGTAGGAGTATATGTATAGCATTTATATATATTTATATCTTATATAAATGGATAGACTATATAATATAATATGTGAGCAATGGCAATAAGAATAGAAATAGATTTAGCCAGAAGGAACTTTTGTGTTTCTCCACTTTTGTACAGATATCACACATGTTGTACGTAGTTCACTTATAGGTCTGCCATGTCATGCAATGTAGTCATGCATGCGTTGCCTTGCTTTGCTTTTACTTTTCTCCTCGTTTCCAAGCCATACATACTTTTACATCCCGACTGGAATGAGAAAGGAGAAGTAGGATTCTGGTTGGTGGTCCGGAGCCGATGCCGAAATTGTGTCCTCTTTCCATCCTCATTTTAAATCCTTATTGCTTCATGTCCTCGTCCTCCTCCCAGTCAGTTCCGTTTAGTTCATCGTATTTCTATTCTGCAAACTTCTTTTCTCGTACATCTGTAGCATCAACGTACGTTCTTGTACCCCAGATACAGGACAAAAGAACACTGTCTGCATAACAGTCTATTTATTTCTGTCTCTTTCTCTCTGGCTTGTATATTTGGAGGGGGATAGACATCCACATCAGGAAAACAGGTCGCTTTCTCCATTGTCATTTCACTTTGGAAATACATATGTATGTATTATGGAGGGAGAGAAGAGCAAAGATGCTGATGCTAGCTAACGCGCTCCTCTATTCTCTTTGAATTACTGTTGTATTTTAAACGCTACGTTCCAGGGTACTATTAGACCCATTCCTATCTCTCTCTCCTCCTCCCAGTCCCTAATATGTGCATGCAGTCTGTAATGGCGAGTCTGGAGTGCAAAATAATTCCTTCAACTCTCGCTCTATTATTTCCACTGAATCCATATAGGTCTCTCGGGATTCTAAATTCAATTTAGGATATTTCAATGCTTTCTATATACTTAAAATTAGATTTTAGATTGGATTTTCATACAAGGCTACATTATAATATCTTTTAACTATTCAGCCTCACATAGTTTTATTGTGTCTTTATCTCCCGTGTCGGTAGCAATCTACAAAATTACATACGTGATTGTGCAACCTACAATATATTTACATTCTCTTACACTATCTACTACTGCATTAACTGATATTATTACTAGCTATATAGTAGCTTCAGTCATCACACAGCCCTCTACTCATGTGTGCTTATATAATTTAATATTCTGCTAAGACTGGAGTGGGAGAATGAAGTGAGGATTAAAATGGAAAGTCATTTCTAAGCTTACCTTACATGCTTGTCGTCAATAAACCCCTAATTAAATTCTAGTCCTTGCTTTTCCATTACTTTGCGTACAACTTGTTAGTCATTATTCACAAGATTAAATTTTAGTCTTTGTCTCTAGACGCTGCTAACTACTAACCTGTACTACACATTCGATAAAGCTAACGCAATTAACCAAACGCAACATACTACGACTACAAATATCTAACTAATGCCTTAATACACTTGCTTTCTATCGTGTTACAGTAGCCTTCCTTTCCAAATGCCATTTGCTTTGCATGATTAGATAATTCAATTGATTAGATAACTCTATGCCCTTAGCAAGTAAATATTCACATAAAAGTCTCGAGGATAATAAAGAAAAGACTTTTCAAAGTATTTAAGGATAACTGGCCAAGTATAGCCGGTTAAATTTATGGCTTTGCAAATATGTTATGAAAGCATATGATAAAGTAATAAAATACTTTATGTCCATGTGTGTCACTTGCTGATAACTCTGATGTATTGTATATACTTGTTTTTCAGTTTAATTCCGATAAGCCGCAGGAATGAATATTCTATTTACTAAGTAGCAGTAGCACATGTAAATAGGAATAATGTAGAAGTTGTACGTAGAAGAGAAGTGACTGGCAAAAAATACTGAGAAAACTGTCAGTCAACACTTGATATCTCCTTATCACTATTTGCTTAAACATGCATGTGCGTGAGTTGTTACTCCGTTCTTGAGTCATTTATTTGTGCCTTTTTATTAATCTCTGTCAGAGTTTCTAGTTACAAGGCTCGACAAACGAATTTCAAGTCTTTGAATGTGAGTTAGGCAATAAAGGTTTAATTTTTAAATATATTTAAATAAGTAAAGAATTTGTGATTTTTTGTGTAGATGATCAAATATGAGGACGAGCGTCCGCTACCAGTGCAATATTTATGTTCAAAAGAATTCAATCACGACTTGGAAAAAGTGATATCTTTGAGATGCCCACATTGTTACAAATCCTTGTACTACCCAGCGAATGAAAAGCCTGCTAACACAACGGATAAAAGACGGATCAATCGTTTTTGTGGCTTCGTCGCTGTTTTTCTGAGTCTTTTTCTTGTCCTCACCTCTCTCATCGAATCTGACATCGATAACAATACGCTGATAAATGGAGGTCATTACTGGACACAGCCTACAAAGACGAAACGCCTTCCACAATGCATTATCATCGGAGCCAGGAAATGTGGAACTCGTGCATTAATAGATATGCTCAATCTCCACCCACAGGTACTCACACACATCCTACTACTAAAATCTCAAGTACTTCTAACAACCGGGCTATAGAAAATGTACAGATAGATCCATTCAACTCAACAAATCTTACTTTGTTACCCTTTGCTACTTTGTTCTCGCTTACAATCTCAGCTATGTAATCTTTTTACAAGGAAAGTAGTAGTTTCAGCAAATGTTTCTTGATTCTTTGCTGGAAGAGAAATTTCAAATAGCCTAATAAAGATAGATATTTCCCGTTCACTATTCACCATACTATTATGGTTGCATGGGAAAAGATAATTAAACTGATTTTTAGATTGTGTATACAAAACGGATTTTCTATACTCTAACCTATACTCCCCATTAGTTAAATAGCTAATGTCAGAGGAAAAATGAAATGACCTTATGAAGACCTAATTTGAATTCTGGAACGTTGCTCCGAAAAGAAAGTTGAGCTTCTTTAAATGTTCCTCTTTCTGATTATCCCAGTTTAGTATTCATTTTCCCTCCATTGAATTTAGTTTAATGAGTCTCCATTTGTACAAAGCCTGATGCCCATAAAGAAGGTAGAGATAAAATTAAAATAAGCCATTTACTTTCAAAGATTGTCCACAGCTTAACATTTAGAAGGGTAAGAACGCCTTCTTTTCTGCGCATATTCAAAAAGTCTGAATAATAATACATATTGCGTATAAAAATGTATTAATCTCTAGTTAATTTGTTGATTTTGGAATATTTGTGTATTGCAGGTAGAGAAAGCAGCGGTAGAAGTGCACTTCTTCGACAGAGATGACAACTACGCAAAGGGGTTGGAGTGGTACCGCCAACACATGCCAGATACAAGTGAAGATCAAATATCAATCGAGAAAAGTCCCAGCTACTTTGTTACACCAGAAGTACCTGAACGGATTCACGGGATGAACAACTCTATCAAGTTGTTACTGATCGTTAGGGAGCCGGTTACTCGTGTCATATCAGACTACACCCAAATCTATGGGACCAACTCGAAACCTCACGTAAGGTTCATCCATTTTGATTTGAAGGGAATGCAAATATTCAATCTAGACAGGACTAGCTAGGAGCGGATGTGATAGGGATAGAGTTCTTTCTTTCTCCTCCGTAGAGTAGGTATCTCATCGTGGATGACAAAAGAGAAAGATCTCTCGCAGACATAAAATATATACTTGTTAGGTACGCTTGAAGAGGCTCGGCTTAAGTATATGTAATATGATGCTATCTGATCTGAGTTTGTCTTACTATTGAATAATAATATTTAGAATGGATCGAAGAGCCCTCGTCTAGAAGATCTGGTTCTACAAGCCGACGGGTCGGTGAACGTCCATTACAAAGCAGTCCGGATCTCCTTGTATTCTCGCTATCTCCAGCGTTGGCTTGATGTCTTTCCTCCTGCACAAATCCATGTTATTGATGGAGACGCCTTGATCCGTGATCCCTACCCTCAATTAAGAGAAGTAGAACGATTTTTGGGTTTAGAGCCCCGTCTCCAGCGTGATAACTTTTACTTCAATGCCACCAAAGGGTTTTATTGTTGGCGTAAACTGGATACCGATGCTCGAAACGAAACTGGACTTCACTGCCTCAATGATTCCAAAGGTCGTCGTCACCCTCCGGTAGACCGTTATATCGTTTCCAAACTCAGGAGGTTTTACAATCCACATAATCTCCGATTCTACGATATGGTTGGAAGAGATTTCGGCTGGCCGGAGAAATAGTCCCTCTACACAACAGATAACTCCGATATCAGAAAGAAATACTTTAAATAAGCAAAAGAGGACAGCGGGGTAAAGCACAAAGACAAGATTACAGGACACTACTACGATATGCACAACATCTGCTTTCTCTTACTTTCACTGGGACTTTCACTTTCCCCTCCTAAATGCACTCACAGATTTATTACCTACAGAGATACATATACTTACTACAACTTATATTATTACATAGGTATATAGTTAGCTATTATATAATTTGTCATTTATTTAAGATTCTATATAATATACTTTATAAATATTATTATTTACTTACACATGTAATCTAACGCACACTGCTACTTGGCAAAACACAAAAATTAGCAAAGAATCTTAATATCTTTTTAGTATAGCTCAAAAAAATTAAAAATATTCACAATTTCTTTGTTTTAAATTACAAGAGCAGAATAATTTTAAACAATTACTAGTTTTTAGATAATTGTTTTCCAAACATTGGCTAATGCCAAAAATTTTATTTTAAGTGTTAACTGTGTACCTATATAGAAAATATGTGTAACAGACTGTGCAATTACAAAAAAGGAAAGCAAATGTACGTAAAATGCGCCAGGTATTTTGATGTGATAGTCCCTCTCTGTATTCTTACCATCCGACATCATATCACATTTTCAATTTTCAGACTCCTGTAGATAATGTGAAATCAGGTTTCCTTTGCCAAATATACAGCTTTGAAAATTGATAGTACGCGTCTTGCGTACCTAATGAAAATGACATATCAGATCAGTAAATACTAGAACAAGAGAATTATGATCTGCTTACTTGAAAACAGAATTATTAGTACATATATTAACGTAGTAAAATGGTACAACTTTTAACAAGTGTTAAATAAGTTAACTATTTATTAGTTTCTTAGAAAAGGCAAAACTAGATCTCATTAGGGTACTCATACTTAAATATTTATAAATGTGTAGTAGATTGTAGTACAACATTACGACTAGAGACATTTCAAGTAATATAGCAAAGTCAGAGTTGCAGATTCGTTTCCCTAAACCTTAAAATATATTTACTTATATATACTATATAATGTCAATCAAATCATGAATGTTCCTAGTATACTGTAGCTGTATGTGTTTTAAGTGTGTATCGTACGTAAGTGTCTATTTGACTTTGCATGAGAATTCTAAATGTGATCACTCCTACTTGTAATTCTATTTACTCTACAGCGTTTACAGATTGCCAACATGAACAAGCTTCACTTTCTTGCACTCGTGCATAAAATCTCCCATCCAGTAGTAAATCCAACCTGATGTAGTTCTAGGTGGATGTGAATTTAACAATCTATTATGCAAAGTTTAGGCACCTTAGCTAAATGTGACACTTTGCATGACTCACCTAACCTCATTGTCATATTATGAACTCATATATTTAGCACACTACTCTACTCCGTAAAACAGAATGGATAGTCACTACCTGCTGTAACTGCTACAGCAAATCCAACTTTAAATTTTTAATGCCTCCATATTTTGAGCATCGATATATTGCATTAAATATACTACATAAATGTAAGGTCTTACTAGGTAATGCAATAAATATCTTTATCGCGTGTGGACTGTATTGAATTAAATCAAAGTGGATATATCCGTAGTACTACAGACAGATTAAATATTTAATTAGACTAAGTAAATATTCATACATACGGGTGAATATTACCAATAATTTCCTCCAAAATGTTAGGCACTCTTTGCGGAAGAGTTTTACAGTTTTAGCCTTAGAATTATTAGATGTTTTGATTTTTATGTTGTTTTGAATTTTCGAAGATCGTAGCTTATAAAGTTTGAACCGGAATTCAAGAACAACGACTCTCGTAAAGGACATAACTATTTGTTAAAAAATCACATTTATTATTGCATATTTTATTAGCTTCAGTAATTGTATTTTCAGGAAAACTACTATGTACTTGTACACGTTGCTTTTTGGAATAATTACCACCGATACACCTTTTAGTAAAGACAGATAAAGATAATAGTAATAAATTATATTGATTAGTAAGAAACAAGATGTATATAGGTAATAATCGCTATTTATTTGTGGTGGAACTGTCAGTCCATGTCTTTAATGGAATACTCTAGTAGGTATGTCTATATGTGTATTGTATAAATTGTATCGTCTTATGTAGTAGATGTGTAGAAGATGCCTATAGGAATGTCTGTAAATCTGTTAAGAATATGTAAGTATAGCTGAGTAGGGGTAGTCTACTTGTGCATGCTTATGAATTAGTTGAAAAGGTTAGTAAGTTATAACCATTATTATTATAGGCACAACTTCTTACATACAAAGTGTAGAAGGTACTTAACGTTTAACAAAATAGCCTTTTACTGTTAACAGTGTGAATCATTTCAAAAGTCAAACTTGGAAATAGCTTACAGAATAACTATATGCCTGCAGATTTACTTTAATCGTAATTACAACAATGAGTGTAACCTACATACTACGTAACGTACATGACATATCAATGAATGCCAATCCTTGACAAACAGTTTACGGGCAATGGCTTCAAAAATCGTATCACAACGATATACATAATACATATCATATCAAGTGCATGAGAACTAGTCAAAAACGTTGACACGTCTGTTTCGTGCATTAATTTTAGAAACATAATATTGGTAATATCATTATTATTAAACATTAAACTACCTAACTACTCATCTTTAAAAATGCATATCAACATTACCTAAATACATATTATATTCAAGTTGTTGTTATTTATTATGTATTATTGTATTGTAAACAGTGGAGATGAATGATATATTTTGAAATAAAACTTCACTCCTATTCAATGTCTTGTCTGACAGTAGAAATTCCATTTTATTTTAGTTTTAACTCGTATTCAGACACATCTGCAGTGGTTGTAGTATTTTAGTGTGTTGTATGTGTAACTGAAAAATATTTTTATAAAACAATAATAAATAATATTATAACATAATAATCTACATGAGTGAGATGTATTAGTATGGTGAGAAGTATGATCCACGGCCACGATACCGCCTGTAAGATATTCAACAGTAATGTTTATTCAGATCACAGCCATTTATTGAGCAATACTTTAAGGTAGTTTTTATAGCATATGAAAGACAAATTATTCCAACCGAGGGAAACGAGGATGACCACGGAAGGGATAGCTGCCACGACCACGAAAGGGTGGACGACTAAATGATCCACGAAGAGAACCTCGTGGTGGCTTATCAGTCCTACTTAGACCTGGTCGGTTTGTTCGTTTCGGCATAACCTAAAATTCATAAAAAAAATTATTGTAGCATAGTGTACATAATTCCAGATTAAGCATTAGTAAAACTTCTGTTCCTATCCTATACTTGAAAACTGTCAAAATTGTCTTACTTTAATTTGTCGACCACGAAATAGCGACTCGTCCATGGCCATGGCAGTATTTACTGACTCCCTGTCAGCAAACTCTATGTATGCAAACCCTTTAGGGTGTCCGTCATATTTGTTACACAAAATTGTCACACGATTTATTGAGCCACATCCGTGAAAATGCTGTTCCAATTCTTCAGCGGTTGCTCCATAGTCAACCTTTAGCCAATAAATATATTGTATTTACAGAAAATGTATCCAATTATAGAATAATATGGAACACATAAAATAAAGGGTCGATGAATACATTAACATTTGCTAGTTCACATACATTTCCAACATAAATGGAACGAGCATCAACTTCCATTTTTTCTTCAACTGACATGTTAGTGGAACCGGCTTTAAAATAATATAAGCGATTAGAATTATTATTAAATTTATTACTATATGCATTTCTTAAAAGTATTGATACCCAGTCCATATTTCTCATGATTATATTTAAATAACATTAACCTCCACTGGGAGGACTTCCAATATTCATTTGACGATCAACTTCACTTTGAAGCTGTTTCAGTTTTTCAGCTTCTTCTTCCATTTCACGAACACGGAGCTTTATTGCCTCTAATTCCTAACGCAAATTTCAATCAACACTTTAGATACTAAATGATTTAATATTATGATTTTCAAATATATTTGAACCTTGTATTAAACGCAAAACTGCAGGGTTAATAGTTAGTTTACCGAATCATCCATAGCCATTTCGCTTTTATCCAAATCGTCATCCAATTCTGTGCTTGTATTATGTTCACCAAATACGTTTCCAGACGAACTTATATCAAAAGGTACAGTTTCATCGCCATTTTTTCCATTTTCTAAAACATTTTCTGTTTGTAGATCCTCCATAATGACTACTTATAAAATGTCTTCACAATATTATACCTGCAATCAAACCAAATTCCAAATTAGTTTTTATCACAATAGTCTAAGTCTGAAGTCTATATAGTTTTATTGTAAAAACCAAAAGAATGATGCCTCTTCTATTCTGGCTCATATGAAAATATAAGCATAAATTATTAGCATTAATAAGCTGCTAGTGCTAAACACACTTTTTTATTACGATCATATAAATGTCACGCATATAAATTAGAAATCATTTATTTGATACATATAATAATTATTTTTTCTAGTTTCCTATAACTTATGTATGATTAAAGCAAAAACAAAAAAAATAAACGAAACTCTGCTGATTAATATTGATTAAGTATTGTGGATAAGTATTAATTAATCCCTCATTCTGGTTCTTTCAGGCAGACTAAACAAATCAACTCAGCCGGGTGCACTTGATACAGCTGCTTTAAAGAGAGACAACAAAAAGAGAGTTTTATTATTGCGATATTAGTTATCAGGTAAACTGACAAGTCAAAATTTAGTATTATAGCACTTTTATGTAATAACAGACTTTTTAACGTATCGTTGCGGTTATTAGTTTAAATTAAAGCCAAATGCTTAAAAATATAAAGGGACAGCACACAAACCCTACAAAGTACTTGGGAAAAGTTATATAATAACAGTCTATAATGAATATAGTTTGCCGAGTTTCCGAGTATAAGTATTTGGAATTGGAAAATGTTCAAGTGTCAAGTCTATGAAGAGTATTGCAGTTTTCTGTAGTAGTCAAAGTGCTTGTCAAAATTTATAACTTTTCATTAGAAAAACGAAGAACTATAATTATTTATAATGATGAGATGAGTTTTCTGTTATTGAGTGTACAAGTTACATTTACAAACTGTATCTTTGATATCAAACACAATTCTTAGAAAACAGAACAGACGGAAAGACACAGATTATCTAAATAAACTGAGAGAACTGATTGTAAATGTATCGTTTCAGCAAACTACTAAAAATATATATAAGTCATAAGTTTATGAGATGATAATATTGTCCAAATTGCATGTCAATGTCCGACGACTAGATTATGACACTAGAAACGAAGAAAATCTTTTAAAAAAATTGGAACTGTAGTCTGCTGGCACAACTCCATTGCACTTGAACATTGAATCCTGTGCTTGCTATACCTATGTATGAAGTAATGCCTATTTCGCATCCTTTTTGTACTATTATGTGTATCAGAGTAGAATGTAAGAGTAGACTTGTATCAAACTACATAGACAGATTAGATAATCGTCAACGCCAAAGATCAGTGTAACAGAAAGATCCAAAAATAAATGAAATTACGAAATCAATATTAAAATAAAATAATAAAATTGTTTTTTTTTACCTGGGACTATTTAGGAAATTCTCGGCGTGACTTAAATCTACTAGACTTTGGCTTATCCGGTTTTCTCCGAAAAAAATGAATGTGCCTAATAATTTTGTTGATAACATGAATTTGAAATCGAGTGGGAGAATTAGCTATAATAACCCGAGTTGCTACAAGGATTACGAGATGACTACCCTCTATCCGCGTTGTAAAATGTTTAGAGTTGGGATTTGAAACCGCCTGGATTTGGAGTTTTGGATTTTGCCTGACGGATGTGCTTCTTCACGGCTTGCTTGTCTCCTTTTGCGACTCTTCTATTTGTTCTTTCAGTTTATTAGTCGGCTGCCTCTACAACTAAAACTCTACTACGCTTATAGTATAGTATCCTCTCCTACTGTCTGTAGCTGTCCCTCTGTCTGTCTTGTTTCCGTGTGAATATGTAACAAATACAAGAGCATTAGTAGGGAATTGAAAGCTTCTTCGAAAAGATTTGGTTTGGCTTTATGTCGACTGGCTGTCGTCAGTGTCGTCCTCGACGGCAATTTTCATTTCCAATAAGTTAAAAGCAAAAACGTGACGTAAAAGATAAATTCTAATCTGAGATCAGCGAACTAGGATAGAGAAGAATTTACACAACTCCCAGTCCAGCATCAGCACAAAAAGTAAAAACTGTTTTGTTCATTCTCTTATTTTATTTTAATATTATACATTGAATTTGTAATCTATAATGTCTTGCTCTTTAGAAAATAATTTGCCTGTCTTTTCCAATTTATGTTAAAAGTACTAATCACTTATCAATAGAGGTTTTACAAATTACTATATACAATGGCATTTTGCTGCAAAATATATGCGGTTTGCTTATTCATTATTGTTCTGTCATATCGGCGAAGGATTAGCCGATATAGTATACGGAGATAAGAAAATCACCTCACCGCGCGTTAGCTGTTTTGTAATTTGAAATTTAAATATGGTAATTACAGGTTAGGCTCCATCGTTTTAATTGTTGGACCAACAACCAGCCAAGCCAACATTTCTCTTACCTCCATCTAAGTCGGTGACCATCAGAGCTCATTCTTCAATCTGACGTACAGTGGACTTGAAGTGACAAATTTTGTCTCCGACTGATTTCCCTCAGGTGTACATTTTATTCGGATCTCGGTCACTGTCCGTGAAAACGAAAGCAAGCATCGCATTTACCCCTCATCGAAGACTTTGTTAAAGAACTTTGACAGGAGCAGCTCGCTTCTCGGCAAAAGTCAATCTTCAAGAAGATGGCTACTCTTTGTGGTTCTCCTAATTCTTTTATAGGAAGTAGAATAAGCCTTATTTCCAAATCGGAAATTCGTTATGAAGGCGTTCTTTATTCTCTTGACCTCCAAGAAGCAACTATCTCTTTGGCTAAAGGTTAGTATTGTTTTGGTCCTCTATTACACAACTAAATCCTAAATAATAGTGTTAAATTACTAACTATGCATACTATTAAATTTGGCTGACGACAGTAGCGCAAAATAGGCATAAATATTAAATCGGGAATTACACTAGAAATTTGGATGCTATTTTTTATGGTGCCTCATTGTATTCATAAAATTATGAAATTCCTTTATATGTGCAATTGCACAGCAGTTCAAAGAAAATGACAAATTCCTTCGACGAATTCATTATTATTTATTTATTTTATATCCGCAGTGCACTAGATTATCAGAGATTAAGAATAAAATTATCTCAGACGCACACTAAATATTTTTTATGGCTAAAATGTGTTAAATTATTTTTTGATCAGTTCCATATATTATTTAACAGTTATACAATCATAGGTGGGTCTCTTTTTCTCATTCAAATGATGAGGTTAGTTTGCATATTATGCAGACAACATAATTTATCAAACAGTTTTAAGATTTTAATTATTTTGTATGTGTTATTGTAGTCGTTGTTCTTGACTTCGTAAAGTATACTTCTATATAAATGTATGTTTAACTACTTTTCTTGCAATCGACCACAACTTGTACTATTAGTTCTTTATCTCTTGTTATTTTTAACCTCTTTATCTAATTATCTTCAGTCTTTGACTTGAAAGAAACTCTTATGATCAGCATAATTCAGTATTGAGGATTGTATATAAGGAATGCCATGCCTATTTTGCATATGTTTTAGCTAGATTATGGTTTGTTATATTGTCGCAAGTGTCATTAGCACTGAGTGACAAAAATACATGTTACAATTGAACATTTTTATTCTACAGTGACAGTGAATGTTAACATGTATTTAATTATCGAATAATCAAATTCTTAGATACTGCCACTCAAGCTTTAGTTCTAGAAGTTATTACTTCGTATAGTAGTTCCACTCCCATACAAGCCAAAACGATTTTTAATTTGCGTATTTCATTGACGCATAGTTTATCTTAGATTCTCCCCACATGAATACATTTATATTATTCTCATTCTGTGATTTATTCTATTGCAGTAAAGTCATACGGCACGGAGGATCGCCCCACGGAAAGGCCGGTACCCCCTAAAGATGAAGTTTATGAATTTATTATCTTTCGTGGATCTGACATCAAAGGTATAGACGTCCTAGAACCGCCAAAGCAACCAAGTGTAGCCAGTGCAGGACTGCCCAATGACCCAGCTATCGTTGAAGTGTCGCATTATGTAAATACAAATACTTAGGAAAATGCATACTTGGATAAAATGGGACTTCATTTTACATTCTGATAATTTTTTTAATATTTGAATTCCAGCACTCAAGTGGTCAAGGAACTCATACGGCGTCTTCTAGCGCTGGAATAACAGGAGGTGGTTACAATAGCGGGGGCTCGTACTCTCATGGTTTTGGAGGAGGTAGTGGTTTGGGTGGATCTAAACCTCCACATACAAATAGTGAGTTGAATTTCACTTCTTCTGTTGATCAAGCTGGTGGCATTTCCGCACCTCTTGAATCTTCTGGAAGCACACATGACGCCAGTGAGTTTGTTCATTTCAATAAATCCATATCAGCTTTGCTTAATAGATAAGCGTTGAGCTTCCTGCTGCCTCTTCAAGTATCCAGTTAGAGTTATCGCAATAGTTTCCTGCTTTTGTAAAGTTTACTAGAATGTAAATATTATTGGCTTGATTCACACATGTAATAATAATGAATGGTTTTTAAATTTTGATATTCGGATTTAATTTAGATGGCGTTTCTTTAAATGTAACGCAAACACTTGTTTACTAGTAAAAAGGACTCATTTGCTTGGTTCATGTTGTGGTTTGAGCTTGAGGTTCACTGCCACCAGCTGGAGGCAGGACTTGAGAAGTAAATAGTGGAGCTCTTATTTGCAATTGCTTTAGCATTTAGCCCTTTCCAGATGTTTATAATTTATTTTTTTACTTTGCTATTGCCATTGCCCTTTGATTTTATTTTGTTTAGCTACTATCCAGTATCCACTAATTCCCATCATTACCTTAAAAATTGCTGTAGTCATCCATTAAATTGCTTGCTCAAATCCTGCCTGTATAAAATCGTAGTGAGCTAAATAACAGAGAGTATTTTTCGAGTGGAGGCTTTTTTGATGGATTACTAGGTCGCTCTAACGCCTCAACTCCATCAGCGTTTAATCGCAAGTCACCTACTAATGATGCAGGAGTACAAGTTAATGACGACCAAAGTAGGAACAATAGGCCATACAACAATCGTCAACAAGATGGGTGAGCGATTTGCATGATATATAATTAAAATTACTATTTCGTTTGCTTATCACTTGCGTCCACCAACGCATTTGAAAATTGGACTTAATTGTAGACGTGGCTCTCGTCGTAGTTCTCAAGAAAGAAGACGAGGTGGTGGTCCAGGTGATAGACAAGGAGGATATCAGCCACGGGGGCGAGGAAATTACGTGAACAGTCGGGGTGGTGGAAACTTCCGTGGTGGACGTGGTGGTACTCGGGGATATCGAACTCAAGGAATTATTCAAGCGCAGCAGCCCCCCAAGATGACCTATGAAACTGACTTTGACTTTGAGAAGGCTCATGAGGAGCTTGAAACCAAGTTTTCTAAACTGAAAGTAGGGAAAAGTAAGTTACACGCTTCAATACTATCTATATATAAATGCATTGTTAAGTAACTTTATCTATGCTAAGTGTTTATTGTGGTTATTATGTTACACACTGACTAGTGGTAGGATTTCTTATCATTTCTTTGAATTTTAATCATTTATTTAACATAGGTGAGGATGGAGACAACAAAAAAGAGGATAGTGGAACTGAAGCTGGAGAAGGAAGTAATAATGTTGAACAGGAAGAACAGGAGAACAAAGAACCCACTGTTTTCTATCAAAAAGACAACTTTTTTGACAATATTAGTTGTGAAGCCTTGGAAAGAAGCAAAGGGTAAAAGCATAATGTTTTTGTAGAGCACTTAATCATGATGAAAGTCAGTTTGAACGGGTTGATGATAATGGTTAATGGTTAATGCAAAATACAAACTTCTAGAAATGTTTCCCGAGTTGACTGGCGCGCGGAAAGAAAACTTAATGCTGAAACTTTCGGTATTCCAGTAAATGGAGGTGGTAATAGACGGGGAGGTGGGTTTAGGGGAAATTTTAGAGGATTCCGCGGCGGAGGCTACGGCGGTCGTGGAGGGTATCAAGGATACGGTTACAACAGTGGGTACAACTCGGGATTCAATGCAGGTTATAATTCTTACAATAATAGCCGATACACTGGAAGAGGTGGTCGCGGCGGTGGCCAATACCGTAATCAGCAACAACCTCAACAGCCACAGCAGCAGCAGCAACGAACATGTAAGAAACTTAATTATTTTCTTAGTTCTTCTACTGAGTTCTACCTTCATTTACTCGTATTTTTGTTGATAAATAATTATTAATATCAATTTCATTTTTCAGAAAATTTACGCCTAACATAATCATCTCATCACAAGATATAAATCCAAAATAAATAAAGTGAAACTGGAACTAGGAAACTGATGTTTCGATGAGTGAATGCAAAATTGTTCCAATTTGATTAAGACTTTCAAGTTTAGAATTCTTGATATTGTTTGTAATGGCATGTAAAATTATGAGATTTGGAAATGTTAGGAGACTAAAGTAGTTTTGATGATGTTATTTAAATTCTTTGCTATATTTACTAATCTTAGAAACTGAGGTTTATAATATCTTTATCTAAGTATGAGTGGCTAACAATGAATAATAAACCTACTTTAATTGGAATAAAAACAGAAATATATGTATTGGCAAAAATGAAATGCAACGTGATGTTTTAAGTTTATTTACGCATTTATTCTCTTTAGATGTAATTGAAATCAAACATTAGCCAAAAAACCAATTCGTTATACTGAGATTTGCAGTTAAATAGGGAAATATTCTGGCATATCTTACCTCCACAATTAGTGCAATTTACAGAGTCAGTATTTTACTCTCGTTATTAGTAATAGCCGGTAAAAAATTCTAACTACCACCAATCTATTCATCGTCTTCATCCGAATCGGGGACATCAGAATCCTCAAACAAATCTTCATCGATAGGAACATCCCCAGCTCCATTTGATGTACTACAAGCACCTTTGGCAGAACTGGGACCAGATTCCAATTTCATATGCTCAAATCTGTCTAGCGTAGCTTGGGTTCCACTTCCGTCATTTTCTTGTGATTCAAATTCCAGTTGGTCAAACGTAATTTCCTTGTACTGTAGATATCACCAAACAACAATAAATGACATTATTGAAATACTTGAAAGGAAAGGAAAATTATAAACTTTTGAATTGTTCACCTCTGTCGCATCTTGATCATCATCGGGCAAATTCCTTGTATCAAATGTATCATCTCCATCTTCCAGTTGATCACCATCAGCAGCCATTTCAGGGTTAAAGGTAAACATTTCTCGTCCAGAAAGCTTTTATTAATTGAACGAATAATATTATTAGATTGTACGAAATTGGCAAGGAAAGGTAATGTTGCTTGACAGTTACCCCAATTTGACGTCCTGCTTTAAAGTCAGCTCGTTTCTTTTCTTCTTCTTTTCTGATTGTTTCTTTTCTTTCTTGAAGCTTTCGTTTTTTCCAGGCAATAAATGTTTCTAATGTCACTTTGGTCAAGACAGATCCTAAGGCAGCCCTTTCTCTCTCAATCAAATCTTCTAGCGATATTTCATCCTTCTTTTCTTCTTTTTTTCTGTCCTGAGTTAGAAAAGTAAGAAAATTCAACGATTAGTTACAACCCCAGAGCACTTAAGAAGACGTATTTCCAAATAATAAGTTTTAAACAAAATAATATTTTTTTCTAAAATAATAATAATATTTATTCTAACTTTTTTTAGAACAAAACCGGAAGGAAGAGCGTGACGGTAATGACAATCCTTGCCATTTGGACACTCCCAGAACCAGCCATATTTAGATTTTTCAACTGCATCAAGGAAGAATTTGCATATCTGTTAAAGTGTATAAACATACTTAAGAAAAAATGGCCTGATGCACATGGTTAATGTCAATTAAATACCCACCAATACCACCTATCACATCAATCACTCATAATAATAATTCAAACGGGGGTGGTAGAAATATAATATATTACAATGTCAGTTTTTGGTTTGGATCGGTCTGATTCTCCATGTTTCTTTTCTACGACTTCTTTCAATTTTTCCTCATCCCATTGGTCCATTGTATCGGCAGCTTGAGCGTCGTCATCTCGCATATCGCAATATAAGGATCGTTTCTCCGCTTTCCTTTCTATCGTTAGATCGTGAGAGAATTTACATTTGTCACCTTTTGTACAACTGCCTTGCTTGAAAAATGCACATAACACAGATTTGGGATCAGCTCCTGAAATTAAAAGAATCAAGACATTAGGTTTAGTTCTTGTGAAATAACTTAGCACAAAAAGTGAGAAGGTTAACCTTTTTCCACTTTTTGAGCTTGCGTGACCGGTTTAAATATATCTGTAATATCCAGGGAATCATCCTCCTTTTTCTTAGCTGTTTCTTTAGCCAACTCTAGTTTTCTGGCAGAAGGATTTCCTCCAAATTTTACTTGTTTCTCAACTTGCTGTATGAACTTTTGTTGTTTGGCTCCTTTCTTGTTTTTCAAACCGAATGTTTTGTCCTAAAAAATTAAGAAATGTATATATTGTATACAGTATACACGGTACTATGTTATGCATTAGGTTTAGGAACTTTAAAGACCCTAATCACATTTAACTGTCAGAGTAATTGTTTACCTCAATAACTTTCTCTTTCTTCTTTTGCTCCGTCTTTTTACTAGGTGCTGCAGGCTTCGCTTTAGGAGGCATTGTTATAACTTACTTATGTTATCTCAATAGCAAGAAACTATTAATTTATAACCGACGAGACGAGGGGTGTTTTTAAAGATTTATGTTTACAAGCTGTTCGTTTGCTGTAGTAGTGTTTCTCAACGGGGTGATGTTCAGCAGACCCAAAAATACGTAATTCGGTTAATGTGACGATTTCTAATCAATCAATGGATTTGAACCACAAATAAATGTTTGCTGTTAACTCCTTTGGCTGCGTGAAGCCAGTTTAATGACCTTCAACCTTCCAGGTTTCGGCTTCCTTTTCTTCTAAAAACGATCAAAATTTTTACAACTGACAACATTAAACTGCATTTCAACTTTAAAATTACGAAACTGATATCAACTAATGGTTTCTTAATGATATTTAATTAAATCCATATCTCTAAACTGATATCAATATTTATAATTTATAATACAATAACCTAATTCATAAATTAATGTATTTTGTATAGGTTTACATTTATAATAAATAATTGACTCATAAACCATAATACAAGTATGCTTCCTTGTTCCTGTTTTTTGTCTAATTTTCCATTTAAATATATCATATTATTCTTGCTAAATATGTTTGATTTTACATCAATCCACGAAACAATCAAAAATGTACACATTCAGCACTTTTTGCTTAAGCTTCAATAAACAAGCGGTAGACTTTAGACTAGCAGAGAAAGAAAAGTATTTTATTTACAGACCTTTCAATACCTTTTATCTTTTGTATAGTATCCGACATCAATAAAATCGCAATTTGCTATTTAAAAAGTTAGAAAATATTGATGAGAATCAGAAATAAAGAACTAATTTTTGGAAATTCTAGGCACTCTGTTTGACTAAATTAATTTCTCCCCCGATTGAATTGAAGCTGACTATATGATGGCTTAAAATTCCCTCCCAATTATCGCTGCATTTATAACCTGCAAGATATTCGAATAAAGTAATACACGATTTGATACGTTTCATAACAGGTGGCACATAAACCCTCAATAAGATTTCAGCATTTGATTCATTTGCCCTGTCGCTCCATAGGAATTTCCATTCTCAATTAAAAAACAAACAAAAAGTATCGTGGAAATCAAAATAATATAATTTTATTTTATTAAGGGTGGGGGTTGGCTGTGCATTTGTGCCAAAACTCAGTGCCCGATGCGCCGTCTTTTCGACGCGATGCGACATCTGTGCCCGATGTATACGCACAAACTAAATAGCTTCGAAATCTAAGTCACAATTTCAAATTATTTAATTTTCGATCTCAACTATTTTCGAAAGTTATTCTCCCATCTTTCATTTCCAACGTAAATGTAAAAATCGTTCCTCCATAGAAATCCTAATATAATTAGTTAAATGACAGACGTGCAAGTCTATAAGCTCACTTTCCTAGACGAGCTAAAATTGCCAATTATAGGAAAGTTGAATCTCTATTATTTAAAGTTAATCAATAAGTTTTTTAACTCCTGTTGATATATTCCTCTACTTTTCATTATTTTGATTTTTATAATCAATGTTAATCTATACTTTTACTTTCTGTTGATTTTGAAAATCAATAATAATCTACTTTGAATTTTTTATTTTGATTGTCAATATTAATTATTTATCTTTTACCTTTTCCACCAATGATGTGTACAGACAGAGTGTATTGTATTATTGTATACATACGGTAGCCTTTACAAAGGCGAGCTTTTGTTACGGCTTGCCCTGCGGTTTCAAATGATTATTATTTTCTCCATTTTGACAGGCCGTTCCAACCTCACAAGCTGGAGCATTTTTAGTTCAATTTTAAATTTTAACCTAATTTATTAACTTTTTAGTTCAATTTTAAATTTTAACCTAATTTATTAACTTTTTAGTTCAATTTTAAATTTTAACCTAATTTATTAACTTTTTAGTTCAATTTTAAATTTTAACCTAATTTATTAACTTTTTAGTTCAATTTTAAATTTTAACCTAATTTAAATTAGTAATTTTAAATTTTAACCTAATTTAAATTAGTAATTTTAAATTTTAACCTAATTTAAATTAGTAATTTTAAATTTTAACCTAATTTAAATTAGTAATTTTAAATTTTAACTTAAAACTTTTTAGTTTAATTTGTAATATTGTAACTTAAAACTTTTTAGTTTAATTTTTGATTTTCACTAATTTAAATTTTTTATTTTAACCTAATTTAAATTAGTTTTAACGTAATTTTAATTTTTTGCAATTTTAATTTTTAATGTAATTTCCATTTTGTATAACCCCTTTTAGCAGTTGACTGGTTAATTCTTTTTATATTTTCTGTTTGCTCATAATCATAATTAATTTAATGATTTTTTTTCATGCTAGTAGCACAAAAATAAGACAGGCAGGACAGAGACAGAACTTTTAAGTATTCTGTGCATGAGTTTCATACACCATACCATACATACTACATTGCACACACACACACACACTATGAATCGGTATAGTATTAAATATATGCATACCTATCCATATTATGTAATGAAATGGTATATATCTCTTATAATAACAACGGTCTCTTCTTGACTTGAATACTCGAATTGACTGTTTGCTTTTTGCCTATATGATTCGCGTTGTTGCACCAAAAGTATATTATAAAGCTGCATGCAACTTTACTCTTTTCCCTTCCTATATGAATTGAATCTAAATGGTCACTTGCAATCACAATACAAATATGGAGGACGACGAGTGATAGTCAACTCTGCTCTCTCCAGAACAATTTTGAATTTCTCCAATCTGATTTCCTTTAACTGCCTTTATTTATCAAGAATTTTATATATTTTGGCAGTAGATCTGGAAAAGTAGAACTATCAGTGACTTTATTCTAAATCTAAATCGTTTATTCTTTCTTACTTGTCTTGTCCTACCTATAAAAGTGTGTACGTGTGTGTACTGCTGTCTGGAATGGAAACAAATCAAAAAGTTGTCCGTTGATTTTACTCTTTTTCACTATACTATCGTCGTATCGTATCGTCAACTTCGATTTTATTATTTAGAATATACACTCAAGTGTTATTGTTGGCAAATCATTACTAATCTCTATTGAAAAATAGCGACGGGCAGCCCATAAATGTTAATTCTCACTGAACATATGACGTCCAATGATATGATAGCAAAAATCGTCATCGTTGAAAGCAGTACGCAGCAGATAGAATAATTGCGAAAAATAGGAAGAGAAAACTCATTTTCGTGTACTTTGGTTGTTCAGTTGGATTAGAATTTTGTCTTCATCATTCATTAATGATTATACTCAGATAGCAATTATCTTTGTCTGTCGATTTTTTAGGTCATAGGTTTCATATTATAGATCTTCAGTTTTGGAAATCTAAAATTGGTTGCATCGTTTTCTAAAAAGTAATAATATTTCTTAGAGTCAGCCAAAATATGACTGATACTGACAAAATGTGATCCTTACTTATGCACAACAAAGCAGTCAAATTATGGCATTGTTGAAGCAATTTTAGAAAAGTCGAGTCAGTCAAATGCGTAATTGCACTTATTATCATTTAGTAATCATTACCAATACTATTCAATATAGTTGACAGTGCGCTGAATGTTGTCAGAAGGAATTTTGTATTTTCCAAATTTTCTTTTCCGTGAAACATATTTTTATCAAGATAGAAAGGTCTTTGTCATACCACACATTTTTCAAATTGAAACGTTTCGTAAGTGGTGAAGTAGGGTTTTGGACAGGATCCAAAATGTTAGTCCAGGAGCCTATTCAGGTAATTATTTTTGAGTTTGCAGTTTAAATAAATATTTATAGTATTTAATATTTATAATAACTAAATAAATATTTATATAGAAAAACCTATTAGCCCTTGATTTTGTAGTATTTTAAATTAGACACAATAAAATAAAAATGTTGTGTACTTATTATTACAGAACTTATTTTACAAACATTTGTTTTACAGCGTATTCATTCGTCATTGTATAAAAATTGATGGTTTATTTTTTTACAGGCGGCTATTTGGCACTGCCTTAACCATTATGCTTACAACGATGCGATTTTCCTAGCTGAAAGACTTAATGCCGAAGGTAAACAGAAAATTAGGAGAAAATTTTTATTTTTACCTACATTGACTGATTAATGTTTAACATAATCATTTAATCATATGCGAAGGTTTAAATAGAACTTACTAGGGCTTTTTGATGTTGTAGTTAATTCGGAAGACAGTTTGTTTCTTCTTGCCACCTGCTATTATAGAGCAAATCGAAGAAATCAATGTTATTCCGTCTTAAAAACTCGAGCAACTGGCGCAACTTTAAATTCCAGATGCAAGTTTTTGTTGGCCAGATGTTGCATTGATATGCAAAAGTAAGTATTTTACACTACACTTTTTATGGAGTATTCAGTTAATTTCAGTTTTATTTGTGGATTGATTACAGGTAATTTAATTCTGTTTAGTTTTAAATCAAAATTTTACAATTTTCTTTATTAGGATTGCCGAAGCCGAAGAAATATTGACGTCCCAAAAGGTTAAATCGAAACCAGACTCACTGGATACACTAGTTGGAGCATTTGGAGATTCTGCTCCATTTGCTTGCAAACTATTTGGTAGCATTTGTACTCAGACTGATAGAGCCCCTATTGCAAAAGACGCTTACATTCGTAGTCTGAAATTAAATCCATTTTTATGGGAATCGTATAGCAGTGTCTGTCAATTAGGAGAAAACGTTGACCCTAATAGTGTTTTTCAGGTATAATACAATGACTAAAAACGTACAGAGGCCTTTTTCGTGAAAATAATTTTTGTGCCTTTATTTGGTATTTTGAAGGTTGGACATCTAGAAAGTTTTTCAATGTGCCACGGGACCCAAACTGTCGTGTCTTTAGTTGGAAGTCAAAACCAAGAGCCGGTAGTTATGGGCGTTTGTAATCTCAATTCTGTAGAACTGCAACCTCGATTTATAAGGTTAGGTTATATTATTTTGTGGTATTCTGAATGCATTTTACACTTCACATTTTAATTTTACTATGAATTCAATATAATATCTGAATTGTTCTCTATAATGATAAGTATCTAAAAAAATGTTAAGTGCTTATTAATAATTTTTTGATAAAAGCAGCACTCCGTTAGTGCGCAACGGTGCTAATACAAAACCAGTAGCTCCACTGACTGAGGAAATAGGAATTTTGCATCCATCTAACAAAAATCGTCCTGCAAAATTTCGAAATTTGTTCACTAGTACCCCAATGGGCTCCAACAGTACCACGTATGTAATCAATTATATTATAATGTATAATACTAGTTATCTTAGTTTAGTGGCGTTCTATTTCATTTATTTGTCATTGTGGTGGGATAAATATGTACAGGTTTGGGTTTCTTCCTTTGGAGAATTCTAATGAATCAGCAAATCAAATATCTGCAGCGCAGCACTCAGTTTCATCAATCAATTCGCCGTTTATGATGATAGCCTCTCCCGCAACTATCGAATCCAATGAACCTAGGGCCAAAAAGGTGAGAATAAAAGTATTTTAATATTTTAACACTTATCACGTTATATAATTTAAAATAATATTTAAGTGGGGTATCTGTCTTTAAGGAGCTGCACTATTCTTTTGCTATAGAATATTAAGCTAAAGAAAATATCAATATTCACTTGAAATTCGTGTAGTTAAGGTGTCTGTTTTTTCATACTTAGTGTTTCTTTCTTTTGCCTCTCGGTTTTGTGCCTATCGGTAGAATTTCTAAATGGGTAATTAGAATGTGAATATGTCGTAATTATAAAATAAACAACAGCCATGTTTACGTGTGCCACCCTCGTGGCAGCCACAGCAGCAAGCCGGTCCTATCCTGATAACTCATTCGCCATCCTCGGGCCAAACACCCCAACAACCGCTTAACCCCCAGACAGCCAATGTTCGGAGAAGTTCTCGTCTCTTCTCTAATTCTAATGTATCTGTTAAGGTTAGCTTTGATTTTAATGCATCTTATGATGTTTATATTTAATAATATATCTATGTTCATTCTCGTTGATTGAAGTACATCATTAAGGTTTTTAATTTTTTAGGAAAATAACAAAACCCCGGCGAGGGCTCGGTTACCTCCTTCCAAATCCCCTAATAGGAAAAGTAAAATTAGGTCCTCACGTTCTGCAACCGTGACTTCAAATAATAATTCGACGTATCAAGAAAATCACAAAAATGCTCAAATTACAGAGGTAGCTGGTATACCCACCGTAATTGAGCAAGATCCTGGAGACTTCAAATACATCACACCGTCCCCAAGTGACAAAGCATTCGCGATATCTGTAGCTAACGTTGTCGTTAGTCCTGCAAATATTCCTACTACGCCACAACCGCAACTTGCACAACAGGCTCTTACTATGCAAAAACAAGCTGCAGGTATATTTCATAATAATATGTAACTATGTTCACTATGCTATTGAGATTTATTTTTTCGTCTTCAAATTATATCAAAATAAGTTTAGTTTTTACATGTCTTATTACACTTAAAATTGGTTTTGGAAACATCTTACTTGCATGGCATAGCAGTAGTAGGCAGTAGGTGTTAAAAAAATCGTCTTTTGTATAATTTTAATATTCTGCAGATCAAAATATCATACAACCTGACTCACTTTCTCTTTCCTTTTGCAAACTCTAATATTATGAAACTTCATCAGTACTTTTAATCACCGGACTCTTTTGAGATTTTGGTGAGGTGAAGTTTAACCAAAGCTTTATATCAACTGGGTTTGAAGAAGGGAACAATACGAGTAGTGCGCCCCAAAAGATAGTTTGAAATTTTGGAGCACACTTATAACTCCGTATCTAAATCACAACTTTCACCACTGCTAAATTTTGTTCAATTGCTTAAGAGCCCAGTTTCTTTAAATTTGGAAATCTCTGATGACTATCAAAATACATGTAAAAATTGCTTTACAACTCTTGGAATTCTGTCTAAAGTTCTTACCCAATTTTTTTGTGTGGCACATTTTTGGAATCCTGAATATGTTGTCGACCACCCCATTGTACAAAATATACGATATTTAAATTTTCTAGCAGATTTTGTCGTTTACAAAATTATAATCGCAATAAGATATATTAATGAGTAAACATATTTTATCGTATATTTTGTACAATGAAAGGGTCTACAATATATCCAGGATTCCAAAAATGTGCATATAGGAAAATCTGGTAAGAACTTTAGACAGAATTCCAAGAGTTGTAAAGCAATTTTTACATGTGTTTTGATAGTCATCAGAGATTTCCAAAAGGCACTGGGCTCTTAAACTGGTGAAAGTGCCGGTGAAAAAAATTGGTAAAAGTTAAGTATGGAGTTAGCACAGGGAAAGTGAAAGTACATTGTCTACGTACCTTTTGAATCATGCGGTATATAATTTGTTGTATGCCTTTTGTTTTAATGAATTTGATTATGTGAATTGATTTTATTTTTGCAGAAGGCCTTATGTCTCTTCTCCGTACCATGGGGAAAGGATACCTTCATTTATGTCGATTTGAGTGTCGTGAAGCAATAGAATGTTTAAGTTTACTTAAACCACAGCAACATAATACGGGTTGGGTTCTCGGCCAAATTGCTAAGTCATTTTTTGAAATGGGAGATTATGAAGAAGCAATCGAGTAAGTATTGAAAAGCTGACTAATAAAATCATTACAAGAGACAGTGGGGAATCTGTATTTTTCCAACAATATTAATTATGACGATAATTGTTATTTTTTTAAAAGATATTACACTCTTATGAGAGAGAACGAGCCTTATAGAGTTGAAGGAGTAGAGTGGCTGAGTACAGCTATGTGGCATTTACAGAGGGAAGTCGAACTATCTGCCTTAGCTCATGATTTGATGTCCACGGAACGAAAAAACATCTCGACATGGATCACAGCCGGAAATTGCTTCAGCTTACATAAAGAACATGAAACAGCTATAAAATTCTTCAAACGAGCCATTCAGGTCAATATTATTTAGAAACTGTACTAGTGTATAAAATGTATTGTCCAAGAGAAATGCTGAGCAATATTGGGTTTCTTTGATAGGTGGATCCGACATTTGCGTACGGGTATACGTTATTAGGTCACGAATATGTAGCTACTGAAGAACTTGAAAAGGCCATGAGGTGCTTCCGGAACGCTGCAAGAATAGATTCAAGACATTACAATGCCTGGTATGGTATGGGTATGATATTTTATAAGCAAGAAAGATTTCAAAGAGCTGAAGTTTACTACAAAAAGGCTCTTGCCATTCATCCTAATAACTCTGTTCTATTATGTCACCTTGGAGTGGTACGGAATTTTATTTTTACTCTTATCACAATGTAGTTTTATAATTGCCTAAGGCTGCCTCTGCTGCAAATTTTCTGTTATTCCATGTGGTGTTAGCTTTAAAGGATGAAACTTAGTCGACTAGCAAGTAGTGGATTAGAATATGTACAAGTGAATATTATTTTCTAGCGTGAATACTATTTTTTACGGCGTCATAGATTTTAGCTCATTGACTCTTCTCATTTCATGTATTTAAATAGGAGAATTTCCAAAATGCAAATTTCTTATCGTGGGTAGAAAGTTAAAATTGGTCTTAAAAAACGAACAAAAAATTTTACGGGCTGTTTACGACTTCTGGAATTTTTTTTCGTTAACTATTATAAAAACTGAGATTTTCTTGCTTTCAATGTTGAAAATTTCTAAAAACGAAGCCTTAGACGCCCTCGGTACTAAAGTCAAGAATCGAGGACTGAAAACCAAAATCGTGTGCTAGCCGAGGCAGCCTTAATGATTACATGGAACGACTCCTACGAGGGAATCACTCCTAAAAGACTTTACTCCTAAAGTACTCCTACAGCCAGCTAATACTATGTCCAGTCCAACTTAATCATGCAATAACAGCTTAAGATTGTCTTAGCAGTTAACTAACATTAAATATATTGAAAATTAAACTGATTTGTAAACCCATCGAATAGTCACGATTAAATGTGGTATAAAGGGTAACTGTAAAATAATTAAAAACAATCAGTTAATATATTGCATTGGATGAAGACGTACTTTTTAGGAATCTTTTAGGAGTAAAGTCTTTTAGGAGTGATTCCCTCGTAGGAATCGGTCCCTGACAGCGCCTTAATAATCATAAACATTAGTGTTATTGTACACTACCTATTGTCTTTTCTGAAATGTTTATTAATATTTATGTTAAAACTTATCCCATTTAGGTGCAACATGCTTTAAGTAGAACCGAAAAAGCCTTAGCGACCTTTTCTAAAGCTTTAAAAGCTAACTCCACAGACCCGCTATGCAAATTTCACCGTGCCTCTGTATTATTTGCTGTCAATCGCCTTGATGAAGCACTGAAAGAGCTAGAAGAATTGAAGCAAATCGTTCCGAAGGAATCTTTAGTTTATTTCCTAATTGCCAAAGTAAATAATTTCTAACAATTTCACTATTTTTAAGGGTGGGATTTGTTTGGAAATTTTAAGGGGGAATGACCACACTATTCCAGATGGTTATTTCGTTTATATATATGAGCTGAATATTTACTACTCTGTTGAAGATTTTTAAGCGTATTTATGTCAGTGTGTCTGCTTAAAGATACTACTGGCATCGTAACGTAATCCATTTCTATGAATGTGAAACTATGAACATGTTTTAACATTGTCTCGCGTTTTTGTTTTAGGTGTATTCAAAAAAAGGCGATACTCATAAAGCCTTACTCCACTTTTCATGGGCAACAGATTTGGATCCCAAGGGAGCTAATAATCAAATTAAGGAATCAATCGAGCCAGTACTTTCGCGATCTATAACTTCTATGGTAAATAATACAAATACGTCGGCAAATCCGGGAGAAGAACCTGAAGACGTCATTGATGACATAATGGAAGTATCTAACGCTTCCGACTCGGAAGTCACTCTATAACTCTGAAAAATTATATTCTCTTGTAAATTACAAAACGAATGCCTATATTTATTTGTTCGTATCATAATCAATTGTACATGGTTAAAATATAGTTACGACTTTCAATGTTTTGTAGAATAGTAATCCATCATCATTATTATCCTTACAAAAAGTAAACTTACTCAATGAAAGAGTAAGATAATATGCAATAAATCAAATCAATATAACACGGTACCACTAGTTTGCTTTTGAATGCATCAAAACGAATTTATTTCTAAATAAGTAAATTGTTACTACTAGATTAAGTGTTCATTACCGAAGAAATGGTCCAGTCCTGTTTACTCTCTAATCTATTTAGTTATGATAATCATATATACATGCAATTATTTTTTTAAAGGGAAATCATACTGAATTTTAGCTAAATTAACGTAACATTAAGATTTCCATCCATCTACATTTTTATCAGCTTCCGGTTGAAAAGGTGTCCAAATAGAGCGAAATATTTGAGTAAAGTCTTGAGAAGTGTCTTTCGATTGCGTCAAGTCAGGAGAAGAATGCAAATAGGCAGCGGTTGACATCGCCAAAGAAGACGATTCAAAGTTACCAGTTTCGCCAAAAAGGATCGGCTTGAAACTATCATCAGTAGCTGAATCTACTCTTGATTCAGAGAGAGGAGTTGTACGGGCAGAGACCGGGAGTGCTGGTTCTGGAGAAGGGTCAGTTCGTTCCAAAACACCAGCTATTTCCACGGGGGTTATCTGCTGAAAAATACTTTGCAGTGCTACATTTCGGCGGCTGGGTGCTCTAATTACAGACGGAACTTTCGTCGAAAATGGTATTTCACTGAATATCCCAGTTAAACAATTTCGTTCGATAAATCCAAGTCTTGGCTGAGCTAGAGAATTCGCCGACTTTAAGGTCCTGCACACACGAAGTGCTATTATACGCAAGTCCGATTCGTCGATGAGAGATCTAAATGAACCACATTTTCAAAAAAAATATGAAAAATTACAACTGATGAATTAATTATTAGAGTTAAAGTAATTCTGTGGAACGTACTGTAAATTATCGTAGCAACGAGCTACCGGCAGGAAACCGAGTAATCTTTTTTCTTCCGGAAGAATTGCGTGTTCGAGTTCATTTGCAGTAATGCTAAATCTATTTTCTAAAGGCACCAACTGGTTTAGCAGTTTGCATAAAGTACCAGTGTGAAGTTTGGAACGGAATGCGTCGTTATTCAGGGCTGAAGTATTCGAATGGAGCCAGTCGATCAAAATTTTTACTGCAAAAAAAACCATGGGTTAATTATTTACAAGGAGGAAATATATACATGAACAATGAGTTGACAGCTTTCACAGTATTTGGGTAAATCATAGGTATTTAGATATCACCAATTTCAATAAAATTATTGGTACTCAATGGCAAAACCCACAGATGTTTTTATTTGCTAATAAATGTTATAAAAATAGGCACCCAAACTAATTGTTACTACAGATTTTACATTATTTGACTAAACTAAACTAGTTATTAGGGGGAAAATCTTGGGTTATTAAATGATATCTAAGTCTAAATACTTACAGTGCGACAAGGCAAAAAAAGTTGTAACATCAGGAAATCCAATAGCAGCAATTAATATAGAATTTATCAAAGCTGCCATGAGTTCTAAAGCGTAGTTTTCACAACTACTCTCGACAGCAAGCAGCATTTTATCCGACTCTCGCTTCCACGTCCATAAACCAACAGCTATTATGCGAAAAAGTTGACTGTCAGTAATTGATCCCATTGTCACTAAAGGCGAGAGCTGGGAAACATAAGATGAAGGTTGTATTTGAGTCGATTCAGGTTTACCAGCTCCTAACAGAAATTGGCAAATGAAATCGTCTACTTTTGTGGCTGGTTTCATTCTAAAAGCATTAAAAATTTTTATTGTCTTTTCCAAGACACAGGAAAATTACTTAAACGTGATAAATAGTATTAGCTTACAATTTAAGTCTTCCTAGTAAATTTTCCAAATTTTGTTGCGCAGCTACATAGGGATTTGCAACACACAAAGCCCTAGCATAGAAGTATATTCCAGAAAGGATACTGTCAACTGACTTGCTGTCAATAAGCATTTGTCCAACACCCATTTGATGGAACGGATGACCATTTGAAGGAGAAAGTGCAGAACTTTTCTCATACCTATAATAATTAGTAATAATAATGTAACGAAACGATTACGATTAGCTTTAACGTAAAACAGTAAAAGGGTGTGTATTACATTTTTAATGCTTCTGCAAAACTCCCTCTGTATCTCAGAAGATCCCCAACATGTACCAATGAGTTTTGAATGATATAATACACGGAAGTCTTTGATGGACTGTTTTTTATGACATTTTTGACATGTGGTGTTGTGCAGTAAAGACTTCTTGCAGTGTTTCTACAATAAAATATAAATATACAATATTATTCCCATAAAGTTTTAATTAAATAAGTAAACAGTAAACTTTTATGCTTTGACTTTGACTTCTGGAAATGGAAAGTGATTTTACACTGTAGCTGTAGAATAGTGGTGGCTTAATTTTTTTTCAAAATAGGCCTAAATTGTTTTAATATTGATGTTTTTAATTTTTGTTCATTTTAATTTGAATTATGATCAATATTGATTTAATTTAAACAACTGTTCACTTACTTTGGTAATCAAAAATAAACCTATTTCTACTGTTATTCTACCAAAAATCTAATGTGCACACGGTCCCCTTTACTCAGGCTGGCTGTAGTTTTCATTTTATTTTATTTTTTCTTTCGTGAATAGAGAATGTTACTCCCATTTCTATCTTACAAGTTTTCAAAATATATTTTCATTCCTTTTTATATTTGTGTGATGTATGACCTATAAAAATATATAATATACTACTATAATCAATAATAAATCTACTACTACCGGTATACTACTACCATATGGATCTACCCGATCTACCAGACTGGGTTAATTAGGTGGAAATGATTATTTTAAGACTACGAGCCATGATTCTGACATTCAGTACTACCCCACAAATGTGTACAGAAGGAGGGTAGATTACATCACAAGGATCACAAAATCACAAGTAACCAATCTGGCCCTTCGCTTAACCTGGTTATTACAACTACAATAAATCTCTCTATGAGACATTTTCTCCCTATTCGTCAACTAGTTGTGAGACATCTAAGTGTTAAAATATTCTAGGAATTCAAGTTGTGGTCTCGAATCTCGGAACCGATACAACGCTTCCTTTGATCACAAATGTCACTTATCAAACCACCATTCATTACATAATACATACCAGCAATAATATTATAAGGAGAACATGAGAATTTATAAAACTAACTTAATAAAAGGTACGTCAAAGTGCATGCCAACATCTTGAACGAGGCCAAGGTAGAAGCCCACTCCACTTTCAATCATCAAATTGAACAAGGCTTTGTCTGTTCGTCCGAAACGGGTTAATGGTGTTTTAAAACAGTCATTCCACATGAAATTTTCCAATTGACGGTGTACGGCAAAATCCAAATTGCTCATAATTAATTTCTTATACAGCGGCTAAAGCAAAAGGCAAATATAAATGGTCATTATCCATGGATAAAACTGTTGACAATAAACTATATAAGTTAATCCTGCCGATTGCTGCCTCATACCTGGAGCTCTGATGATAGCATCAATATAGCATCGTTGCCCAGCGGCACAACAGGCTCATTGAGTTTCAGGCGTAAGTCTTCCAGTTTCCTTTATGATGCATAAGAACATAACATGAATTAATAGCCACAAAAGCCAGAAAGTTGTAGTAATATTATTAGTATTAGTACATAACAACATAATTATTATAATTGGGAATGTTGACAATTAATACTACCAAATACTGTGACTCACTCGTTGGTTCGCATAAGCGACATCATCGCAGTTTCAGCCTCCATCATCATATTAATAGTGCTCATCATTATCGGTTATTTTGAGGAAGACACTAATAGAAGGGAAACAATACATGAACACTAATTTTTAATCAGACGGTAAACATCGAAACCAAGATGTTATCAAAATACAGACTAAGAATCTGCAATTCTTTTAACTTTCAGAGTTTTTATTAATATTTTTTATGTAGTGCACAAATTATTGTCAAATTGTAGTCTGAATTGGATACATTTTGGAGATACATCCTTGGATTAAAATTAAAACTTTTTTGCTGCACACTTTTTGTTAAAGGGATTTTTGTTAAATTTTGTCATATTTTCAAAACGGGTATAAGTAAGAAAATCGGATAAAAATTTTAGGAAAATAGGGAATTGCAAAATTAGATCTAAAAAATTTTTGCTACATAATTTCACAAAAAGGAAGAAGTAAATTCACAAAGGACCATATCCAGAAATTAGCAATTAGCATGTTATAAAATTGAATTCGCAATGCAAATCCCTTTATACTCTGTTCACACATCACAAATCTCAAACACATTTTGTTTGAGATCTGTGTACATATATGATTATATAAGGATATATATAAAATACTAGGGATAAAAATCAAGTCAGGAACTTTTGTAGTGATCCGCAAATGCAATCTAATAAACTTCCAGAAATTATTATTACTTTATTATAATAAATAATAAATCAGAACGCAGAATACCCAATATCCATGGATATTCTGGCCGCCTCCCCCTAATTTCCGCATCGGCCATCAACTAATTTGTAATGAATCATTACAAAACTTGTGGAATTTTTTAAAGCGAAAAGTACTAGACCCATTTGCTAGGCAAATAAGGGTATGGATTCTAGACAATCCATGGAAGAGAGGATATGAAATACACTACGAAAACAGCCCCTAAATCCTCTATTGTCTATATAAAAGCCGTTATTGAAATTTCAGATCCGACTCATGCATTTACTTCTTTATGATTCAAAACAGCTATTACATATTTCAACATTTTTCTAGCACACTGCACGTCTTACTATATGCTAGGTTTCTGCTAGTTGTAAAATAATTATTGCTTTGTAGCAACATTCTTTTGTCATTTGTTATTGAACATCCTGGAAATCTTGCTCAAGGCTAGTATACTAAATGACTAAAACTCATAATCCCAGGGTGAATGCACAATTTTGCAATTTAAAAGTTTATGTTGCTGTTCCTGTTCTGTTCCTCTTCCATCTTCCTGATATTTACCCCTCCTCTAGTGGTATGTCCCTTCACCATTTAAATACCTATTTTGTAATTAGATCATTTTTTTCGCTAATTAAAACAATTAAATAATTTAAACTAAACTTATATGCTATCCTAAAAACATTTTTTCTCACAATGACAATTCACAAGTCCAAAGTTGCGAGATTATGCGATATCTTCTGGAATTTGTGTCTGGGTCAAGGTTGAATGCAAGCATAATAGAGATGGATATTTTTTATTGAGAGCAGTTAGTGTGCCTCAAGAGTGATGATAAAGGTCAAAATTACCCTGGTCCTGCTGGAACCACTTTGGCCTGCCTCAAATGACTCCCTCTGAAATAAAAAAGGAACAGCAACCATCCTTCGCTCGTTTCGTTTATTACGTTACTCACTTTTCTTCCAGTTCTTCCTGTTACTCATGATTATTTTCAAATTCGCGCGCAGCTGATTCCCTAGATTTAGTGAGGCTATATCGTTAAGACCCATGCCATGGTTATGACCATGGGTAATTAGAATGTTTTTGTCACCAGGACGTAACCCGGGACGCCCTCGGTCCGTCCCGACTCCCGACGTGACAACGTTCCTCTCTTCCTCCTCAAACGTCAAAACACCGAATATTATGTCAACTGACTCGACTATCATGAAAATGGAAGTTGCAAATAGCTTTTAGCAACTGGACGGTATAGCCTCAAATATATTGCACTTGATCAATCCATTGCATTCAGGAGGGGGGGAGGGGTTCATGATAAGCAAAAATTACAGGTGAAAAACCTGGAGAAATATATGGGGAGAAGGCCAGAAAAACTCGAAAACAAGATATAATTTAGATGCCAAGATATAATCAAACCTCGTAATTTAAAAATTTTCTTTAAAAACATCTCCCCGTGCGTTTACCGCTAATTCACTTGCAACTCTCTTCGAGAACAAAAATACAATAGTGATTCAATGATTCAATTAACTCCTGAAGCAGGGTTGGAAAATATTTTGGACAATGGAAACACCAGTCAAAGCTGCCATTTAGTGTTCGTACATACAACATGTTCCCTCAGTAATTATAACGGCTTAAACTTATTTTCTGAAAATCAAAATCCATGTTTAATTGTCTTATCCGTAGTAATTAATCAACAATTAAGATGATAATTTTTTCCATATTAACAATATTTAACAGTAAAATATAATTAGATATGACTGCGCCATAATTGTCAACTAAATGTCCAAAGTGCAATAAAAATGTTGCAGTGTGAAGTTTACACTGCAACATTGCTTTGCACATTTATGTACAAAGTAACTGTGAAATTAGTATTTTCTTCTTTTTATACGGAAAAGTTTTTTGTCTTGAAATAGTATTATCTTGTTTCAATATTTCATTTCCATGAAATTTATATTTGCAGTTATTAGCACATAAAGTCTAGTTGATAATACAGTATGTCAAGGAAGTAGGTTTGTACTTCATTATTCTTTGGCTATAATCCTAACTCTCAAATAGGGATTAAGTTTGTTGTTATTATTAATTTATTACAAGTTGTTTATCCCTATTATGGATTTACGGATACACTGCTCGATACTGACTATTACTGACTACCTATGCTAGTTGGATATTGACTTGGCTTACAATTATGGCTGGGTACTATGGATACTGGTTTCCTATGGATACTTACTTTCTTGACATAGTAGTTCATTAATTCATTCAAGACATTCTGTAGTGTGAATCTAATGTTTTAGGCAAGTTTTAGGGTTGTTGCAAGGAATTAACTGTAAACGCACGGGGAGATGTTTTTAAAGAAAATTTTTAAATTACGAGGTTTGATTATATCTTGGCATCTAAATTATATCTTGTTTTCGAGTTTTTCTGGCCTTCTCCCCATATATTTCTCCAGGTTTTTCACCTGTAATTTTATTGTATTGTTTTTCTTGATATATCTGGTTATAATTATAACTATCATATATCTACGATAAACAAAAATTTTAACTAGATTTTGAATATTTCGAAATTATTTATATAGGTACCTATCATAATAGTTGTAGAAATTGATAATAAAAACAAGTTACAAGTAAAACATTATTCGCAGTCTTCGCAAATTTTTGTAAATATTGGAATAGTAATGTAATGTACAATGTTCGAGTAAACTTCTACTCAACATGTCCCCATTTCCTAAATATTGTTCATCCCTTCCTGGTTTATAATGTAAATTTTACATCCATGGAAAATGATAAATATTATGTTATTCGAGCTACATCCCTAAAAGTTAGATTTTTTCGCAAAATTATTAATAATATATTATGTATGTAATAAGATAATTTTATTTTTATTGGGGGCTGCCGCCCCCAAACCCCCGCTTGAGGGGTGATGAATATTTCTTATCCTTGTGGTTAGTAAAACACGAGCCAGTAAACCGTAAAGGCTTGTATTAGTATAGTAGTAATGAGCATAACGGATATGCATGCCTATCACAATTTGTCATTTTCTATGCCTCAATGCTAATTTTTTTCCATCCCTGAAATTTTCATTATTCTAAATTTTTTACAACCCCTGTCAGTGGCCTCAAGCCTAATTTATTTTCCATCCCTAACCCCTGTCAGTGCACTCAAGCCTAATATATTTTCCATCCTTGGAATTGTTCTTGGTAGTTGGTACTCCGTATTTGCATTGGGATTGGGATGTAAATGTGACTGGGATTATTGAGAATGGGAATACTACGTAACAGTGCATCTTTAAATCCGACATTATTATCATTATTGAGATGGTGCCTGCCTTGGTGCCTGCCAATATGCCAATTCAGTGCTCAGTACTCCGTATCTACGGAGATTGAATAGGAAATTGAAAGTTACAATGTGTATTCCTAGTCCATACAATCCATCCATCCAGTAACCAATTGACTATGACTATGATGCATTGTACCAAGTCGCCAAGGAGATACCAAACAATTTTAAAATTCATTCCTCCGGTTCCTACGGCTAAAGTTGAACCCGGACAGTTGACTCGAATTAACGCACACCCCGCAGAGGAATGCTTTACGTTTTCGGTATCTTGCATTATGTCCCAGAAATTACCAGTTTACGAGCAATCTCTCTTCAAAATTTTTAGCCAACGTGAGAAGTGCATTATAGTGGTGAAACCACACATTGCCCTTCGGGCAATGCGCTGAATGCTTTGCAGTTTCTCCCCGTATAAAAACCACACATTGCCCTTCGGGCAATGCGCTGAATGCTTTGCAGTTTCTCCCCGTATAATTATAGTGGTGAAACCACACATTGCCCTTCGGGCAATGCGCTGAATGCTTTGCAGTTTCTCCCCGTATAAAAACAGTTTCGAAGGTGTGGAATGTAAGAATGTAACTTTTGAAATCTAATTTGTTCATGAGGTACCTTATCTCCTATTTGACGGATCAGAAACAGATCACGGAAACACATTTGATACAAAGCGATATCGCGATATAGGGAACCATGCATTAGTTAGCTTTGACTGCTTACCTGTTTGCTCATCCTGTAATGATCGGGTCAAGGCAAGTGGGTACTCTTTCCTGGAATATTGTAAAGAAGAGCGAAGTTGACTTCGGAAATCAATGAATAATATTCAGGAGAAAGAAACCTGCGAATTGGCGAAAGAGCACTGAGTTAGGAATGAATGTTTATAGACTAGGACTGTATGTACTTCGTCTCCTAGTCTCAACAAAGAATGAGGGACTTAGTATGACAGTTGGTTGGTTAAATAATTCTGTGAGTATGTGAGTGAGTGTGAAAGGAGATAACCAATACGTATTTAGTATATAGACAGGGACTTGAGAATCTGAATCTCAGTCACAGAATATGCACAAAGCGCAATATGCATAATGTTACATGACTTGTCAAATCTTCAGTAATGATATGAACATGAACTGCTACATCAAATTCATTGAACATATTGTAAAGCTACAGTTTATTTCCAAAATCTTTAATCCACAGGTGTAAACCACACAAAAACATCATTGTAAATTCAAGTTAGCCCACATTTGTATTTGTAAATGCCAATTCAGTGAGTGTTTATCAGCCCTTAAACGCAAAAGTCCCATGCTAGTTCAAGTCCAAAAGACTTACTCTGACTTTTTATCTATTCTTTAAGTATACATTAGTATTACTTATTTAGCCCATCTTATTTACTATTTACATAAATGCTGCATTTAAACCATATACTTAGTATTAGTAGCAATCCATGTATACAATTTACACATGTATAATATACATAATATTACACTAATTATTCTGCTTCGAAGTACAGCTTTTGAGACTAGAGATGTATTTAAAGTTTAACCATAAAGCAAGTGCTTTAGCTGCGTTGATTTGTAATGTGTACATTTAATTGTATTAATATTGTATAGCTACTACTAAATTACATGTTTATACTATCGTAATAACGAGCAAAATCTATATAGCACATTAAGTTATGACCATTACTATTACGTCTACGTAACTATAACCGTATAGAATGTTAATTCAATTTAGAATATTGTCAATTTAGGTAATGTAGTGTACCACGGGGTAAATTCGATGTAAAGCATTTATGCTAATAGGCTATGTATTTTTAACTATATTATTGTGTATGTAGTTAGTATTTGTATTTGTTTTAACATTCTTATGGGCATGAATGTGAATATCTATTCATGAATGTACAGATATGTAGCTAAAAACTACACATGGCAATTGACAAAATTACTACCTACCTACCTGGCATTATTAATGTACAGTAGTAATAGCTAAACTAGGTAATCAATAAAGAGATCAGTATTACATTGTAAAGCGATTTTTGTATCGTAGTTTGTTTGGTGATGGTACACTAACAGCATAGTCGTACATGGTAATAACAAGTACTATTATTTAGTAATAATATGAAACGAAAATCTGTTTTTTCGAAAATATTGAATTCAGAAAAATGTACCATGCATTTCATTCACTTTGCAGAAGAAATTCCTATACATTACAACTAATGGTGTAACATCTACAATTAAAATCAATTATAATATATTACTTATAGTACAAATGTTATCATAAATGCCGTATCTATTCACATTACCATTCAGTATTCCAACTATAATATCACCTTTACACAAATTATATCAAGTAAGGCCTGACACTCAATATTTCATACACAATAATATTTTCAGTACCTTAAGAGACAATTTTATGACGCAATTAGGCAAAATATATGTAACTTATATGCAATTGTAAATGCCTGACTTAAATAATAGTTGTCTACTCTAAACTAATTAATGAACACACCACATTCTCAATTTGATGACAGCTTTGAATATTTATGTGCATTAATTCGTAACTAAAATTTGGTAAGAGCCCTTTGTTCTATTTGTAACAATTATTAGAGCAGGTACTAAACGGATGAAATACATTTAGCTGAAGTACGAACATTTCAAATACTCTTTCCACAAAGACATTTGACATTAAGATTATACTTGAACTTTGATTTTCGTTAATAATTATAAGAACTCTGTCAGAGAGATCTTTTCAAGCCATTGCTCTCACAATACTCTTTCGTATGTTATTTACATACAGGTAAACATTGGTACCAATGTCACTAATGCAGATGTAGATCTGCAGTATTTGGATGGCTGCATTACAAAATTATTACTATTTCTCGTCATGTCATGAAACCCCACAGCTACAGGTAAACAAGTACCTACTAATTTAGTGGTCACTTGTATAAGTATTAAGAAGTGATTAATAAGCGCAAAATAATTATTATTTACATAAAGCAATAATATTGTAGTACTATTTCATCATTTAAGTTACCAACTGCTTTATACATTTACCCATCTGTGAGAAGTGTATTAATAATAGTAAACACTAACACTTAGTTGCACAAGTATAGATAGAACCTTAGTACATATGCTTTGGACGGTTGCATTTTGAAATTTGTATATAGGAGTGAACAAAAGAATGTGTTTAACATTATGTACACATTATATGCATTATTGTTAGTTAGTACTGACTTTACAAATAATAATATAACTTACATTAGTGTCTTTAGCTTAGTACATAGTATACATACTAACGTTTGTCACTACTGTCACATTCTGTTTCATGAATCCTATAACTACAAGTAATACTCTGACGTTAATACAAGAGCACAATCAGCGGTTTATAAAGTTTGGTTTACATTTTCAGATTTTGTTTCGTTTGTATTTTGAGGCACTACAAGTCACTAGCAATTTACTTACAGTCACTTCGCATTTATTGCATTTTGTTAAACGCGTACACTTAAGGCTTCTTTGTGTAAACAATGTAAGGCAATGTTAAGTATAGTAGCTACTAATTATATTCCTAAATTAATAATTCTTTTACTCTTTCTAGGCAACTTGCCACCTAAATCCATTATACTATTATTATAATCAATTCTTTACGATACAGTTTGCAATTACTAATATTTACTATTACACAATACTTATTTTTTTATTTCCCATCGGATCTTATAGTTTTTCCGCACATTACATTTTATTTTGGATTTTTACTCAATACTAGTATGGGAACTACACAAACACATCCAGTGAAACATTTGTGTACCTAAGCGCAATGTAAGTATGCATACTCATGTATTAAATATGAAATATGACGGAATGTATTAGTTTTTGAATATCTACGTTACATTAAGTTTTAGAACTAGCCGGGGATTGCTGTTGAGCTTGAGAATGTCCCACACCTAGTAGTTTAGCTGCATCGTTAGCGTCCTTGTTTAGGAGCTGTTCAACCAAGCGATCATCACTGATGCCCAGTAAACGCCCAATTAAATCTGAGTTCTTTAAATTAATTTGTGTGGGTTGACCAACATTGTTTTTATTCCCCGTTGGAGTAGAACTATTGGAATGTTTCTTCAAATGACGTAACATGGAATGTTTCAAAGTGAAGCGGCGTGAGCAATGTGGGCAGGAAAATGGCCTTTCTCCAGAATGACTTCGAATATGACGCCGTAGATCTTCGACTGACCAGAATCGACGGACACAAAAGACACACATCACCTTTTAAGAAAATGAGTTAGCATTAGAATCATCCATTATATTTACATTCAAGCATAATTTTCACCACCAAAACGACGCATGAATAACACAAATGGGCATCTCATTAATAATGTAATTTTACTGAAAATTGAGTTACTGTTTCTACGTTTATATAATGAGAATTTAAGGCAAATATTGATTAGATACCTTTCTATGGGTAACATCCTTTTGATCGAGCAAAGCTAGTTCTGTCTCACTGTTTTCACTGGTAGGAGAAGAACTCAGAGCTCCTTTTGAGACAAGCATGTGAAAAGTTTCCTTGTGTTCCTCTTCCATATGTGAAAGTAAAACGTCCCGTTCCCCAGCTGCAGCTTCGCATAAGTGACACCTAGAAAATACGGAGAAAATACGATATTAAAATATTAATCTAACTACCACGCAATCTAAGGCAATCTATCGCTAGAATTTCTTATTCGTCGAAAAGAAATAGCAATTACCGGAATGCGGCATCTTCTCCAGGACTCGAGCCATTGGACACCGGAGTCTTTGCAGTGCTTTTAGCAGGGGTGGTCACATCGGTACTTTCTGTTTCTGCAGCTCGGTCATCCTCCTCTTCTTCGTGATCTTCGTCGCCATCCTCATCCTCCTCGTCCTCCTCGGTAGAATTATCAGAAGCATTCTTAACATTTTGTCCGTTATGCTTTCGAGCAAGATGTCTGTCGCAGTTTGACTTTGTTGTGAACAGAAGAGGACATTTGGGGCATTGGTATGGCTTTTGGCCAGTATGAGTCAGCAAATGTCTTCGCAATGAGGACGTCCAGGGAAATCGTCGTGAACAGTGAGGACACGATATCTGTCAGCATGCAAACATGCAATTTGGATATTTATGAGCCCATTGAAATGAAATTGCACGATCGCCAGCCAAGTCCAGTAGTGCCTTGTAATTATTCATGTGTATGTACCTATAGGTGCTATTCTCAGCTCTCTCTCTCTCTCTCTCCAACTACTTTTACCTTACCTCACAGAACTATTGTTAAATGCATGAGATAATAATTGCTAATCTTCCTAAACATTGATTTGCTTAAGTCCTCTGCGTAATAGTTATTATGTAGATAGACACTACTGTCAGGGGAGGCGAGGGCTAGATAGCAGTTTGTTCACTTGGCGTCTATTGTAATCTGCACACTATCTTTACTTTTACTCTATTCGTGTAAGTACATTCACTCCAAAAAAAATCTATATTCAAGTCTTAAGTAAAAGCAGTGAGGAATTGTAATTACTAAAATATACAACTATACAATTACATGGTCACTTTTTGGTCACAGAACAAAGTAACAAAGGAGATTAAACAAACACAACAATATAATATTACATGGTGTCTCTGTCTCTGTCCCTATCCCTACTATATATTATATAGAAGCTACGAGAAATTGTTACTTTTTACTTGAAGTTTTTTAAACGCAGGATTTTATCTGAGATTTTTCTATTATATTGTCAATACAATTAGTCATAGAAGGACAGATCTATATCAAGTTAAAAATATGCTTATCTGTATGTATAACTTGTACTGGTAATTGTAATACTTTACATGTCAATGTTAGGTTAGATAAAAAGAAATGTCATCTGCTAAAGTTGTCCTTCTACAAAAAATTTGAATAATTATTGCTTATCTGTATTCTGTTACGCTACTCATTATCATAACCTATTAGTATTTAGAACAGTAGTAGTACAATTGAAATGAGACTGTGGTGCTACAGAACCAAAAATGGTAGAAATGAATAATAAATCATGCAACATGCAGTGTCAAAAGGTGAAAAGTGCAACATATAAAGGAAGGCTGTGTGCATCAGGTTTCAGATAAAAATGTCTATTTTATTCCAGGCTCTCGATCATCTCATGCCAAAATAAACTCAAAATTGAAAAGTAAGATCACGCTTGAGCTCTACCCACAAATAAATCACTTTCAAACTCAAAGCCAAAAGGCACAACGTAACTTAACCAAATACTATACTAATATTTATAACAATTTGAGCTGATAATATATAACTCTATAAAATCTAATTAGATAATAATAATATGTAATAAGGTATGTGAATTCCTTATGGATTGTAATGGGGTTAACAGTAATAAATTATAAAGTTAATTTGTGTCGTGTCAATAATGTTTTTGCACTCCTACACCCTAAGTATATAATGTATGTATCGTATATATATTTCTATGACGTTTGTCTGTACTGGCCAGCGAGAGGACTGTAGACATCATGGTCTTAGCACGAGTAGAAACGCTGAAAGACATTGATGAAATCTCCACTCACCTTGTGAGGTGCGGAAGAGTAAGCACTTTTCTTTTTCTCTCCCCCAGACGCTTTCGAATCCCCTTCTTCAGGCTCAGATCCTGACATTCCCTCCCCACCACTTTCGTCACAGCTCCTGTCGTCATTGTCTTCTGAATTATTCTCCACACTCATATTGTTATTCCCCTCATCGTTGAAATACTGCGCAAAGTTTGACGTTTTGTTAACGCGGTCCAGCAACCGCTCCACGCTCGCAAGATCATCCCCTCCTGACATTTTACCATTTTCATTTGTATTTTCCGCATCTGTTTCCGTCTCGCTTCCATTTCCATTATTGCGGAGACTTGAGTTACTCAATTTTCGTTTTAATTGCTGAGCAATGACTGCTCGCACGTTGACATTCATTGCACTATCGTTTTTTTCATGTTTTAAGTCAACAGGACTGTTACTGCTGAATTTGCTCGAGTGCACCATTGTTGGGGGTCCTACCAGCGGACTCTGTTGATTTTTCTGACGATTGATGACTCGATTGGACGGACTTCGTTGCCAAACTGTTGGATGCTGATGCTTTCCATGACGCTCCATATTAGATCTATTAATAGTCAAATCAAAAAAAGAATGTTAAAAACTAGATCATACACTCCCCAGAATTCAAATTGGCGTTTTCAATGAAAGAGTACCTTAGTATGAAATAGTTGAGAACAAAAATGACGTCATTAGTACCTTAAAGTGAATCGAGCGGGGCAATGTGGACAAGCGAAAGGTCGCTCAGTTCGGTAGCGCCTTTGTTTCGGTTTCTGATACTCTCCATTGTTGTTATCGGATCTTTTGCGATTATTGGCAGTGGGTGAGACAGATGATACGGTGTTTGTGTTAGATTCAACACGTTTGGCTTCCACAGGCTCTTGTTTAACTATCGTCTCCTTCTCGATAATGGATGTCTCCCTCTCCTTACTGCCATATGTCGGAGTTGGACTAAATAAACAAAACAGGTTTATTACTTCTACGAAAGACAATTAAATGTTTTGCAAATGCAGATGCAAACATGTCGCGAGTAATAAAATTCAATTGGCATTTAGAAAAAAAGCATTTAGAATAAATGCACACCTTGCACCCAAGAAAGGATTCGGCATCTTTGGTGGAGAACCAGCTCCCATGCTTATCAACTTTTCCACATTTGCTGGCGGTATTCCAAATGGGTTAAATCCTGGAGGAGCTCCAAATGGAAACAATGAAAAGGCAGCAGCTCTGCTTCCTGGGGCTGCAGCAGATTGGCTCAATGAATGCGGTGGAAATGGATTGCTGTCAATAAAAAATGTCATAAAAATATAATAATGGTCTGACTAATAATAGTTAATAATAAATCAAGTAATTCAATCTAGTAAACCGAAACGACTGTAAATCTACTCACTTGATTGGTAACTGAGGGTGAACCAGAGGCTCCCGTTTGGACACAAAAGGCGATGTAACGAGAAGATTGTTGACTTCCGGTGCGGGATACACAGGTCTTGGACGGTGTAGTGAAGATTTCCTGCTAAAAATGGAATTTCCATCTCGTCGTTTTGTTGACAAATCCACTGCGTCCATACTTAAATCCAAAGGTAACTCATCGTCCACAATGCTGGATCTTGCACTGCTACTGCTCGCCATAGAAATCTGAGCAGGAATACTGGGAGGCAGAATTGGTGGAGCGATGTTTTGAGTAGCCCCATGGTTTGACTCTGTTTCCGACTCTGACGCATTGCTCGATGTGGGCAAACATACAACAAGGTTTCGAAGTTGATCTCGGTCCACTTGGAAATGTCTATTCCGAAGATGCCTTTCGCAATTTGCCTACAGGAATCAAAGAAACAATTTTATTCAAAGGGATAATGACTAAGCTAAATATTGCATATCTAGGTAGTAGGCGAAGCCGACTCTTGAAGAGACAAGGCAAGAAACTTGATTGTATACATAATTATATGTACCTTGGTAGTGAAGGCGAAGTAGCAAAGTCTACATTGAAATGGTCTTTCACCACTGTGAGTTCTCATGTGGCGAAGCAATGTACTCTTGTCGCAACTGCCATAGGCGCACACTCCACAACGGAAGGGCAGTTCATCATCTCCGGTACTATTTCCGGCGACGCTTCTAAGATCTGTACCTTCTTCGTTAGCACTCTCATCCTCATCTCCATCAGCATCTTTCCCACCAATCCCATTCGAGCGCCCGTACGCAGACACTCCAGTGTTACATAGTATGCTCTTGATATCTGCAAGATCTGATTTCTCCCCTCCATCCCTCTCTCTGCGACTCCTATCAAAACTGTAGTCGACTGCAGACCGTTTCTTATTAAGACCTGGCAAACTGCGAGCACGACCTCCGATTTTTGCCCGCTCATTTCCGCACCCATCGTAACTAAAGCCATCGTCATCCTCATCCTCTTCAATTCGCAATGAGTTTTCGCCTTCACTGACTCCATTATCTTCATCAACTCCTTCGTCCTCCTCCCTCTCTTGCCCTGAATCCTTCACAACGACATGAACATCCAAACGATTGCTCGCTTCTTTTGCAGATTTCAGCTCAGTAAGAATGTTTCTGATTATTCCATTCTTCCCTGGCTCCAAACATGGCTTTTTGTACGGTGGACAATTGTTATTGTTATTATTGTTCTGATTTGCCACAGAGTCTCCTCCACAATAATCCATTTCCATATCGCTCAGTGGCTTTTCCACTATCTGTAATTCCACAAAAATAGATTGTATACAATATTTAATGCCCATTCAATTTTTTATGAAATTTTATATTAATTTCTTGCACCCTATACTTTAATAGTGCAAATTACTACTATTATTTTTCTCAAGAATTTTAAGTTTCAGACCTAATTTAATTCACCCAATTGATTTCATCATGCTAATAAATTGACTTTAATAAATAGCACTATAATGTGATCCCGCGTAACATTATAATAAATAGTAGATACCTACTATATACCAATCATCTCTATAAATGTGAGTGGTGAGGTGAGTAACAAAACGCACACGGCAAATTGCATTAGGATTTGAGCGAATCCCTCATGTGGAAAACCACATTGTTAAACCTGTGTATGTGGATAATCATCATCACAAAGCGGAGCACACGCCGTCGTCGCCCAATCCCAAAAAAATCATATAAGCGAAGCAACGACTCAACTGCAACTGCAGCAGCCGGATGATTCATTTCATGATCGAGTGAGGTATAAAATGCATTAGTACACCTTTAACATATGAAACACAAACATGAAGTTCTAATCTGCTTTTTGCTGCACTATAATATCCCTTAAAGATGAAGAGAAAAGTGCTAGGTATATCTTTTTATATGGCACACCCGTACCTAAGATCTATAGAGATTCAAATTCACCTGAGATGAGCAAAAAGCTGCTACTTATCGTTAGCTTTTCCACTTTTTTCTCTCTCCTACAACCGAATCATCAGGGCTACTGGGATGGCAAGTGACTTGACTACCCAGCTCACGCTACAGATAATACTTTCCTATCTTTGTATACTTCTATCTATGATGAAAATAAGCATAATAGCTTAACCGTGGCAAATGCTCTTATAAACTACATACACAAAATCTTTTTTAGTTTTACCCGAATGGCTATGTTCGTGTGCCGAGTAAAAGAGTAACTTATACAATAGGGACTAGAAACCAGGAGAGATACAAATAAAATAATCATGATCATCATCCCTCCTCCATATATGCAAAGGCTACTCTCATATAAGAGATGCTTTGATCATTTAAACGTAATATAAGGTTTAACTATGAGATCACATCACCACTCGGTCCATGAATCTCCCCTTCGTTGTCAGTTACTCACGAACAAAGAGCACGGTCAATTTAGTAATGAAAACAAAACACCGATTGAAATTGAAGAGCTTGTGCCATGCACTACTATTACACTTTATACTTGTGCCAGATATACACAAACGTGTGTCACGTAGTCTTGTCTTGTCTCTGTTGAAAAGCGTCATACGCACAAATTTATCATTGCTACCTCTCTTACATGTTTCACCGTACCTACTGCAACTGCTTGTTACGACTTACTTATGAGTTACGACAAAATTAAACTAGTGACCCAACTGATACTCTAATTTCTACGCTTGCTTATTCCATTTAGCAGTAAATAAAAATTGCTATTTTTGTCCAAATTATGACTAAATCCTCAACGAAGTATAGAACTATCTGTCACCTGTGTATTTCTGTTCTAACAGTATTTTGATAATCATGGTAAAATAAGAATACGATAACAAACTGCAGCCATGATTAAAATAGTAAAACGTTTTCTGTAATATTGATAATGCCAAATTGATGCAAGAATCTGTTATAGTAGAAGATCATAATTTAATGAAAACAGCTGATTAGCCATAAAATACTAAATACCATTTCCCATTTCTAAAAATGTACTAGAAAAAAGCATACATTTGGAATTGGACATTTTCAGGTTTATACCGGGAACTCGATGTGTGCACAATATTTAAGTTTGTGGGCTATCTGATATTATTCATGTAGTTGTAGGATCTTATGATTCAATGCTTTGGGCTGAAGAAAACAGTGAATGAAATAAAAGAGTTTACCTTGGAAATGGTGGTAGGTTTTCGTTTCCGGGCTCCGACCGCTTTGCTTTCGGGTTGAACTTGAACAGGTAGAGTTTGATGATTATCAACAACCTCCATAGTGGTGACACTCATAGCGACGGCGGGTTGCTTTTTGCCCTTCTTATTGCTAGACCTTCGCTTCCTCCGTTTGTACATCCAGCTAGATGATACGATTTCTTAACGTATGTCTTTTCTGCGATTCACTTCACACCCACACTTCTAACTCTGCATCCTTCTTCCAACTGCAACAGATAAAGAAAACAATTATATTAATTATTTGCCTGAGATTAAAGCATGATAATCTTCTTTTTGTATTTGTTCAAAGAGTAGATTGGGGAAACAGAATCTAAACCACTATAGTGTAAGGTGCTACAGATTTGCGGCTATCCACTTACACAGCTTACTAATTAACAACTTGCACTCACTACAATGAATCGTGTTGAAATAATATTATTTCGTATGCCTGTACTCTGTACTATTATAATTATAAATGAAGACATCTTTCCAATAAGAAGTAGGCAGATACCTGTCGTAACTGGAAGTCTGGACGAGCTTCTTTTCCTACCGACTTTTCCTCAGTGGATCTCTTAAGCGACTAACGCAACGACGCGGGCGAGTGAGTGGTGAATGCTGATTAACAATGATCAGCTAAGGTACTAACTGCGTGTAAGAAGCTCCGTTCAATATCTAATAGATCATAAAGGAAGATCCTATCGCAGACAAGGAGAGCAAGCTGCAGATGAAGAATACGTATCTACATATTGAAGCGTCTACTCTGATTAGTGCGATGGCGATGCATGATGAGTAATATATATGTGTGTGCCCGTCCGTGTGCATGAGCGAGATGTTGGAGAATCTATATGTACCTAAAAGTCATTTCTCATTGCAAAGGCAATGAAGTTGTATGTGCTTAGGATATTATTGCTACTATAATATCCTAGATGTGTATTTAAACAAATGGCTATATAGGAATGTCAAGAATTGATATGATACTTCACTTTTCCTGTGACTGGCAGTCGATGAATATTGAATATTCATTCCATGTACCATCCTATATATTTTGAGACTATTTCTATGCGCTGTTCTGACGCTTTTACTACAGGAAAACAAAGCTAAAATCTTATGAGATGTAAATGAAATAATATTATATATATTTCTGTCTACTTTTGTGATTTGATTTAAATAGTATTCAAAGCTTGTTTATGTGCATGCAGTAAGCACAATAAATTGCTTAGAGTGTAAAGGGCAAAGACAGATTGGATGATGAGGATGTGATAATGACATTATGAGAACAAGATTGCCGTCATTAATGGTCCTGGTTATGAGTCATTAGTCAATACATGAAATGTCTATAAAATATGACAATAAATACTACACGAAAAACATTATTATTATAGACTGTTAGATAATGGATATTGTAGCTACTATTTTAGTCTAGGTCAATGGATCCTTCACATATACCTTATCTACCTCTTCCATGTTTTTGAACTTTAAACAAAGATGCAGAGAAAGATTAGTTGACAATTATCTGAGAACTGTGCCTGATTGATAACAGTTGGGTAAAATCTCCAATACTAGATATAATATTTAAAGACAATTTTTACATAAAATCTAAACCTGTTCGTCCCAAGATGTTAAATACACACACCGTGCGTACTTTTGTGGTGAAGCTTATAAAGTGACACTATTCGGAATGTGAGCTAAAAATAAAAGTAGCTAATTCCGAGTAGGATTTGTTTGGGATAGTGTGTGTGAGTTAGTATTTTAGGTTTCAGAAGAACTAGTAGAGAGGATTAGTTATTGCTTACCATTTTGTGTCAGTTTTTTAAGCTTTGCTGGGAATAATAATATAATTTTCCCTTGAAACAATAACACGATGTTTTTGTTTCCACCGTTAGAGTTGTAGTAATGTAACTGCAAGATATACCATGCAATGATGCAAGTTTGAGAATAAGTTTATTTGTGGTATCAATTCGCCCTTTTGTTTCAGGTTATCAGGGATAGCTCTCTGTAGGATTAGTACTGAATAATAGAAGGCAGATAGTTGAAATGAAGTGGAATGGTAAAGCCCAGGAGTCTGAAGGCATAGAGAAAGAGTTGGTGTTGCGGCATGTGAATTTGAACATGATGATATATTATTATTACTTTGAGTAAACGAAGAAAAAAGAACAGGAAAGTATTAGTTTGAGAAGAATTACTGTCTGAGAAGGTATATTATTTTACTACATAAAGGCACATATCAATCCTTGCAATAGTAATAGATACATTTGTGTATGCAAACCTTTCTATTCATCCGTAATGTACTCAATAAAGTATGCATGATATATTATGACATGAACTGTTTTAATATACATAGAATAATACTGAGAAAAGCTAGTGGTTTGAATCTGACGAAGAGAGTTTTGCTAGGCCTTGCTATTGGGAACTCAAATTGTAATTCATGATGATGATTGTGAGATAGGAAAGAACAAGAGGAAGGAGTAACGTTCTACCGCGTTTTGGCTACAACAACGACAATTACCTAATTGGACAGTCAAATTCAAAGCCGGCCTAGACTACTATATTGGTATACATTTTACTACATTTATTTGAATCAATTTAAAAAGGAGAGCAGACAACAAGACGGTTTCGCTTCCCTCTTTTTAATACAGTTCTGTCTTTTTTAAATCCCATCCCATGGACGTTTGAGTTGGAAGTGGAAGGACACATTTGATTTGCTCTGGGGACCGAAGTCGAGGCAAATCGGGCTACCTACAGCGAGGAGAGTTTGTATTTAGATAAAGCCAGGAGAGTTTTGTGTATTGGAAGCATGCTAGAAAATTCCATTCCCATATATTTGATGTTGTCAGTTGAGTAGTCCTTTCCAGCCGATTCAATTCCAATCCAGCTCAGTTCACTCCGGGATCGGATTGGGATATATATTATACCAGTAGCTATATACATGCCCATAATATATGTATACCTATATACATTATACAAAGAAAAGACACGCTACTTGTTTATTTGGCGTGTGCAATGCTCTAGGTAAAACAAAGCCTTCCATTTCCAAGTAAATCCAAGGTAAACTGAGTCGAAGGTAACTTTATCACAATAAATAAAGTGTAGAGAGAATGGGAATTGATGCCTGGACACTCGGGTAGAAAGAAATACCTAAGAGTAAATATAATAGTAGTAGTCAGAGGAAAGTATGCTAGATTGAACTGAGTTGGAGTGGATTGAACTGGAGTGTGGATATATACATACATACATTCCTTCTACTCTTCCCTTCCCTGTTGTGTGAGAGAGAGTGAAGATAATCTTAAAGGAGTTGAGGTTTGAAAGTAGCGACTGGAGAATGGCAGGGAGAGAGAGAGTGCTGGACAAGGTACTAAATAAAGCAAAGAGGAAAGTGACTAGAATAATAATATTAAAGTGTATTGAATATAATATGAAGAGGGATAGGGACATAGGACCATTGGCCTTATTTGATTTTGTCTGGAAGAGGTGGTTTGTGTAAGAGCTGGAAAAAGAGGAGCTGCTCAAGTATGCAATGTTGTGGGAAAGTAGAAGACGGTTTCCATGGAGTGTAATCGTGGCCAGGCTAGAGCTCTGTATTCGCCTGGAGAAGTTCTGCTGGCTGGAACTCGAACAGACGAGAAGGAGTGAATCCAGTGCACGTCACGCAAAGATGACTACAGAGGATGTGAGTGGATGTGAGGGCTTTGAGAAGAGGCAGTAACGTGCATGCGGGATTCGGGAAGAAAGGAGGATCCTACTATACACACTCCAGCTCCGAAAACTCCTGCAGAATCCCGTGTTTTCCTCCGACGTTGCCCTGGGAGATTCGGAAGAGACGCTACCACTCCGCACTTCTCCTCTAGACCTTCTTCTGTATAGCTCTTGACTTTGGAATATCCTACTTATCGTCCTCTCCTTCCATAGCCTACAACTCTACAGTCCAGTTCCGTATATAATATTACATTGGGAGCGGGACGTCCCATTTCTCTCCCGACTAGCGACATCATGAATAATTTCTCTTCACGACTCACTCACCTCCGTCAGAAAGGAAAGCAATGCAAATGAAAATAGTAGAGCAGAACCTCCGGATCCTAGTATCTCCAGACATTCTTCTCCAGCTCCATAACTCTCATTCTTCCCTCTATTATGAATGCCCGCTCTAGTTTGCATGTAGCCCAAGAAGGAGTATGCATAATCTACATAGTACAGCAGTATCTAGTCAGTATGTCCTTTCCAGCAGAGTATAAGTATACAGTAGAATGAGGATATGTTTGGGATTCCGGTTGCCTGGAGATAGTGTGCGACACACGAGAGGCTCCAGAGCCTCTGGAACGGACGAGGAGGAGACGCAGGAAAAGCATGGCAAGCCGTGTGTGTGCTTGAGGTGTATGCAGACGAGGAGACGGAGTGCAAAAGCAGGTCTCGAGCACAAAGATCTGTTCATGGATGAACCAACCGGATAACGCCGAGAAAAATCGAACTCCACCTCATAAAACTTGAAACATTCTTTACTTTCCTGGCTTGGTTTCTTCTCTCTCTCTCTGGCTGTACATTACAATGACTACACAAAGCGGGACTGCTGCAGAGTGTTCTGTTTTGTATGTCTCTCTCTCTGAGTTCAGGTTCAGTTCCAGTCCCAAGTGCTGCCTGCGTGGAACTTTCCCAATAAACTCCTATCTTTCACAAGTAAGCCTCATAAATGATTGATGCATAATAGCCTCTTGGCTCTTCCTTTTCTCTGAAGCCTTCTTTCTGTTGAGACCCACCTTCTCTCTGATGTCCTCGAACAACTCAAGACTTTCCCTCATACACTCACAACATTTAATATAGTCTCCTGCTTTCCCTTCTCACCGCTTTCCTTTTCTCCGTCTTCAGAATGTATGACTGACAGGACAGAATCGGGATATGCACGTATGGCATTACAAACCAAATGAAAGCAACGGACTCTATTATATATTGTGATGTATCTTGCAAAACGAAGCCACTCTAACTTTGATACTTTACTGGGACTTGTAACTCTCGTATATACACTTCACTTTCTTGTGGATGACTGCTTTTAGCTTTTAGGATATATAGTATGTTATATTCATATATGTACCTGGTTTTCATTCTCCGCTCTTTCAACTCCATCCCTCTATTATACATACACGGACAGGTACTTTCCTTTTATCATCTGCATGCGCTATACTTAAATATACATCCTGTCTTTGCCTTAGTAAATAGACACAACAGAATAGCATACTTCTCGAGAATCCCTAATATTCATTAATAATTTCTGAACCTATTCTCCGTCGCGTCTCCACTCTTCTCCGTATATTATATATATCTATACCAAAACTCAGATAACTAGTCAAAATTTCATATTGTGTTGTCCTTCTCTTTGTCGAAAGGATTCACGTAATAATAAACGTCATTTATGTAGATATATAACAGTCAGAGTCTAGTATAAGCCTTTTTGAGTAAATAACTCAACATCCATCTGGAACAAACAAACACGAGTATAGAATGGAAAGTACGAACTGCGTACGTAAGAAACTTATTCAGTCAGCATCTTCAATGACGACTACGGCATGCAATAATGTCACACTATTTTCCTTCTTCCTATTCTTTAGGCCTTTGTCGTCTGTCATGCTTGGCTGAAAACCTTCATCCGTAATCTATCGTAATTCCTTGTCGAAATCTATTTGTATGAATTATTTAAGCTTTGTCAGACGTGGCTCTCTGCCTACTTCACAATTTCATTGAGCTATTACCATCACGAAAATTGGTCGCTACCTCTTCTCTCTCACTAATCACGTTGATGAATAAAGTGAAAGCAAATAAATGATTTTCCATACAAAGAGAGTCTAACCTGTTCACATGAACACACAATAGAGCCTCTATACCAAATATGAAGCTAAATATACAAACGGAGCAGTAGTCATCTCATCATTCATTTAAGAGTATCGACTTGATGAGATAAGCAGACTAAAGGAAAGGAAGTATAAAGGGAATTTAGCACACATACCTCCTATGTAGATCACCAACGATCAACTCTCACCTATTAGAAAATTAATGTGAATGCAAATACCACCATCAGAATTCATTATCTTGAACAATACATTGTCAATATCCAAATCTCATTTTCCACAAGAAAATTGGACGTTTTATTTATCTGCCTCTGCATTTATAATGTCTGTTTGCTGATTATTCATTCACATCGCACGTAATTACCTATTCATCCTTATCTACCATTTCTACCGACAGACCTACTATTTCGTCCATCCCTGTGCGTGATCCACACAGAGAAATGGACAATCTGACTCTCCAAATATTGAAACTCTAGTCCACTGCATAACAAATACAATGAATCAGAACACAAGCGTGGGCTGTGCTAGAGATGTGAATTACTACATCTCGTGATTCCCTACACACCAGCCTGTATATAATGTGTGCTTTCTAACAATACACTTTATTTCCCTACTCCTTTCGGTTTTCCCAAAAAGATCAATAATAATAACAGAAAGAGAGGACCAAGGACTGGAGATGCATGGAGGAAACCGAGGGAAGCAGGTAGAGGCAGGTGAGACCAACCAGCCTCTATTCAAACTCCGGCAACCACACACCATGCACCAGTTCAGGTCACACATCTCACATATTATTATACTCCTTATAGGCATACACCTTTTGTGCACACACCACAAAATCATTTCTACTTTCCATATATAAAATACTCCAATGTACCACTTGATAAAACTTTTTTAACTAGCACACTAGCAACAATACTGAAGTGCTATTTATGAAACAAGCATCTTTCTTTATTAGGTTAGTCGTTACATGCAGGGCAAAATAATCATTTTTACCATTATCCGATTATGCATGTCATCTGAAAACTGATACGACAGTATTATCAAAATGAACTACCTAATGTTAGATCTGTGAGTATAATTTAGAACTAATTAATTTGAACCGGTTAATTAATGAGTGGAGTATTTGACAAATAATTCTGACAAAAAATTGTTACTAAATGTAGAATGACAAAAATGAAAAAAATGAGTAATGAGTGAGAAGAGGATAAATTGGATTGTATCTTTATAGTTGAATGGTCATTTGTATTGATATAGATAGGGACCATAAGCTATATAAGTAGTTAGGCATATGGAGACGTGGGAGCAATGTAAGATAGGAATTGAATTTAGAAGAATGTAATGTATGTAGGTACTAAGTATAGACACGTAGAATACACAAGGCTGAATAAGTGAAGCATTTGCATTTAGGAATTCTTAGTATCATTCGTCATATACGTAATGAACAGGTTCCTATAATGCTATGCATAAGTCAGTAGAAGCAGTGAGCTAGCTGTGTGTGTATAGTGGAGACTCTTTTAATATGAATGTTAGCTGACAGAGCACAAGTGCATGTATAATAAATACAACTGTTTATAAAGCTAAGCAAACGAAGTGAGAAGACTCCAGACCTATTTATTCAAGCACCTAAGTATAAACTATTATATAGAGAGCAGTACGGTGAGTACATAAAGAATATAGAGCGAATCCAGGACGCTTTTGAGTAGGTATGTGTATAGGTGGAAGCTACGATATCCGAGAAGAGGCAGAACAGCGCAAAAGAGATTGGCTTGGCATTTTCACATCGTTTGGTAGGCATGCCATGCCAAGCCAAACTCTTAATGTTCCAGCATTTCTTATCCATCCCCAAACTCACAATCAGTTTCGTCAGCTCATTTCAACTTCTCTCATCTTGCCTGCTTACGATTTTGACTCACGGTAAGTCTAAGTTGAATCGATAAGATTCAGAGAAAGGAGCATAGAGCACAGAACTCGCACGCCAACTAACTCTCCTCATTCTTCACTTATTCTTACAGCGATTGCTTCCTTTGTTTTGCATTTCTACAGATGCATATCTGCAATATCTACCTCTCCCACATGAATCCCCCAATGCACGACTGCCATCTTTTTTAAAATTCATTCTTGTATAAATACATTCCAATCATATTCTTTTGAATACAAGATTGTCAAGACTCATCTTGGTTCCCAGACTTTGTGACTAGACGACTATACCTACAAAAGACAACGAACCTTCCTCTAGTTTATCTTGATCGACACGTTTAATTGCTAAGAAAATTCGACGTCATGATATGATAGGAGACATCTCATCTTACAATATTAATGAAGCAGTAGGAGGCATTAGAGAAGAATGTCATCAGAGTGCAATAATAATTTGAGTCTCCAATAGGATAGTGTGACAATAATGAGAGTCACCTCTAGCAAGTCGGAGCAGGTCACCGAATAAATATTCATCCAAGCCAAAGAATTCTTAGTACAGGTTAAGTAGTGTATAGGGCAGTGCAGAAATAGCCCGTCTATATGAAATTGATTTTCATCTGCACCTTTGTAGATAGAGTGTGAATGCATGTCTTGACAAGTCAACGCAGTGCTGTGAAAGGCTTCACACAAAATGTGTCTACCTACGTACCTAGTATTACTGTACATCCCTGTGTTAGATGAAGAATGAAATATTATGGCTTCCGCGAGCTCAAAGCCTTCGTCATAGTCTTCCTCTTCTTGTGAACAGATACTAAAACGTCTGTATGCGTTAAAAATGTGATTTTTTCCTTTCACATGCTATGAACGTCATCAGAGTAAAAAGAACATGGTGGATTGCCAGGGATGTGAAGTGGTGGCGTCTTGCCATTCACTCTCCTCCCTGTCCATCCATCGACGAATAAATGCATTTATTCCCCACTCTATGCAATATGCGTCTATCTATCTCTCAAATAATACTATAAATGATGCTCAATCCTTTGCTCTAGATTTTCCGTCTTATTACCAACACTACTGTAGCAGTTTACATAACCCTAATTATTCCCGATGATGACTTATCGCACTATTAGCTGTGTATCTCTGTAATTTCATTGGAAAGGAAAAGTCCAACCTAAACCACAATAACGACTCTCCTTTCCTGCAACACTATGGAGGACAAACTGTTTTTTTACATCATCACATCCAGTTATCACTCATAATAATTAATTAACTCATACAGTTTGGACTGTAAAGAAAAGAGGAAAATATTTGACTATTGCGATATGATGATATATTTTGCCCTGATAATACAACCACATCACCATGAACTGAAATAGGGGAATCTCAAGTGTATTGATGTATGATTTGTCTCGTCTCACTTCTCATGCTCATCATTTCGGGGACATGTCAATTTTAATTCAAAATAATAATGTTATCATGCTGTTAATGAGAGTGGATTTAGCTATACTCTTGTGTATTAATTTCTATTCCTGCCTACTAAATGACTGCTTGGGGTATTAGGCCAGGGCAGAATACAGATGAAATTGAAACCTTACACCAGTCGAATTCATCACGTTTCATCATATACGAGTGACAATGACACAACTTAACCTATTGCACTTCTAATGCGTATAAATATTACTAGTTTACTATAATAAATCGCTACAGCACATGAACATACTTATATATAGTTATATAATTATACGTATATAGCAGGAGAGTGTGATTCAGATTTATTATGTGCACTTTGTGCATATACTAGGCATTATTAGTACTCTTTGTGCATGCAAGATTCAATGAAATATGCAGTTCAATCATAACAATATGAGGCAAGTAAGAAATATTATAAGGTTGAGAGCAATAAATAGTAATGTCATGATGGTCATGTCAGATAGGAGAGCATAAACTCTATTTTTATGAACTTAACCTGATCGCAGAGCTAAGCTATATAGTTATATGGCATTTGGCTAGGATATTATTACATCATCCGGCTCTAAATATCTTTATTCAAACAGTCTCAATTGTAGAACTGCATTTGGCTATTATCTAATAAGATTTTTCACCTCAGAGGAGTTGATAGCAATGAAGACAAATAGAAGTAATGCTAAATCGGTGTACTGAGAAAGTGACTCATTAAAATAACCCATTAATTCGGGTTTTACGACAGAACATGGACATGGAGCAGCTGTTGGGCTATTCGGATAGCCAGACTAAACCCATACAGTGTACAGTGCATGCTGAAAAAGTCAATACCTAAATTCTGCACTTTGTTCGGAAGGAACCTTTGCCGCTTAGGAAATAGCAGGAGCGTCTCAAAGCTTAAGCTGAAAGTCTCAATATGGATTATCTCTTACCTTGAACAGAAGAAAAAGGTGTCAAATTCTTGATATGGATTCCATGTAAGCAAGCAGCACTTGATTAGGACTGATTGATGAGTGCTTATGTTATATTTAGTATGTTAACATCAGTTCAGCACTTTACACGAGGAAGGCAAATAGTGACGTGAAGGCACAATTGTGTTAGTGCAAAGTAATGTAATTTAATATCTGTACGAATTGAACACGAAGCTTTAATAAAATCACTGGAAGAGGAGTCTGACGAGGTGCCAATGACTCTTTCTCTAAACAATTCGATTAGACTTCTGAGTTCTGAAGAAGTAGTAAAATCTTCTGACTATTTCAGTAGATGAGAACAATAGTTCTAAAACACGAAGAAAGGTCACACTGTTCGCTACTTATAAAGACAGGCACTCAGTTCCTACTTCTAATAATAACTAAACAAAATGGTATAATAGAATCTAAATATATCCCTACTATCTGAACAAGTGTATAGTTAATTACTAAATATTATTCTCTCTTCATGCTAATGGATGGACACAATATGAAACTGGTCTGTAGTGATCAGAGGACAGGAAAACTGGACGCTATTTTTAGTACTTAAGTATACGAAGATTGACTAAGGCACTGATGTTATCTCTAGACCAATATGTAATTGTGAGTAGTAATGAGACGTTGAGTTGCTCACGCTCTGATGTTTCGGACAGATAATGTTTTGCCTATGAACTAAAGGAGAGCAGAGAGTCGAGTGAGAGGCTCTTGTCTCAGTTTGGTGGAGAAAGGCAACTCTTGGAGTAGTAATAGGTATCCTGTGTGGCTGAGTAGTAGGAGAGGACAGGTAGGTGAAGTGATGTGAAGTAAAATAAGGGTAAATTACAAATCAACTCAAGTACAAAGAGAAGACATGGAGAGGGATATGCTCTATATATGTGTGTGTATGTAGTGTGTGGGAATAGTAGAGGGAGATAAAGGACAGGTAAATAATGCACAGGTAAGTTAGCTGTATATTTCTGCTGCGGGACTGAGTCTGAGAAGAAGCGAGGAAGGCTAGAGAAGAACTGATCGAAGGAGAGGAAGAAAGATCGCTTTTGGGGTTTCCTTTGCTTTACCTGGGCCGTCCGTCTCTGTGCTCTGGATACACCCGCACCTGCCTCCCTCTGCCTCGACTAGGCTCCTGACTCTTCTGGACTCACTGGACTACACTGCCACTACCACCACGGCCCACTCTTCCTCTCGATATCCACACGGGATGGGATTTCGATTGGATGAGATATACGAAGATACACATTTAGGCATCATCATCCGTCTTCTGCAAGACTCTTTTGACTTTCTGTACCTATATTATATGCTATCTCTCACTCTGCTGCATTATCTGAGTGATAAGGATGACAGGACAGAGGATGGGATGACTTACTATTGTATTAACACAATCAGTCAGGAATATTCAGGCAGGATAATAATACCAAAGTCCAAATCACAATTATGACGGACTGCAGATAGAGCTAAAGATGAGTAGTGTCTGTGTGATGTGAAATGCTAACTTTATCTCCCTCCTAATCTCCATACACTACTATTTATGTACATTCGTAAATGTAAAATGAGGCTCATGCTAATACTAGCAATAACTTTAATGCAATAATATAATGCGAACTGAAACCGTCAAGACTGACATGAACATGACACAGAGAAACCCCTTCGTGTATTCATCTTGAACTATACCAATAAGATGGAGTTTGTGATATATGCAATCTTTAGTGTTTATCCATGTACTTAGAGTACACATGTAAATATCTGCAGAGGATGTTATAATATTCCTCAGACTCCTACTACTACTGTACTTTTATTCTTGCGCAGATATGCAGGAAAGACGAAATAATATATCTTGTTTGTGTAGATTCTTTAGAAATCGGGATGGGAGATGGGACGGGACGCAGAAGCATTCTCGTTGGGGATTTACTACAATTCTCTTCAGATATGATAACAACAACGCAACGTTGTGATGTGATGCTGATTTGATTAGTCAGAGATTTCCATCCCACTTTTTTCCTTACGATCCCTCATTTTCTTAAGAGTCTGTCAGATTCTTTTGCATGCGATGGGATTCTTTTCTTAATACTACTACTATGTATATTATGAAATCCTCTATCGTGCATCCTTCAATAGAGTACTAAATATGGAAGGTCATACAGACAGAGAGTCATGACGAACTTAGAAGGATCGCAATGTCAGTGAACAATACGGAATGGAAAACTCTGTGCAATAAATACTTATTTACTCGGCACTTCCATAAAACACATAAAATTATTAATAGGTGAATATACGCATGTGATGTGCATTACTGGTGATGTGCCGAGAGGAGTTGCTATAAGGTTCATGTTTCATTTCATTAGTGTTTAATTATGGGTGAGGGATTTAATTACTAGGGACAATCACAATGGCAGTAGGTAAGTAAGTGATGAATAGCAGTACGTGTGACAGAAGAAATAATATTTATGCGCTGTTTATTTGTTCGCGATCTAGATTCTTGCCGTCTAACTCAATGGGATTGGCTTTTCGATTGAAAATAGAATAAATAGTTTGGATTGTTTATGCAGAGAGATGCTTTCTAATTGTGCTCTCTTAAATGAAGCAGATACGTGGCATAATATTATATTATCTTTCATTTTGTGCCCCACTGTACTAGTATCGTCTGCATAATGCCTCTGCAGATACACAATAGTAAAATGAAATGATTCTTCCTCAAGTTATTTTACTGCCTTTTGTTACCAGAACCTCTAGCACAGATAATTTGTTTTCCTACCTACTTTTAATGATAGAAATGCAATAATATTATAGTTCTATAGAGTCATCTCTCTAGAAAACGTCTTTCTCTTTAATGCCATTTAGTTATCTCCTATTCAAATGCATTTTTCTCTGATGTCATGGACGTTTTTTGAGAAACCAACGCTATCTCAACCACTAGAACCTTATTGGAATATTCCTAGCATTAAGTAAGCCACTTTAAATGCAAGAAAAGCAAGCATTTACCAAAAGCACTTTGTAGCATTACCTGCATCCTACACACCTAAAATCCACATTATAATAATGCTCCTTCTCAACGTACTTATAATGAATTTAGAAAAGCAAATCCCTTTTTTGACTTAGGATGAGAAGGACCAATTCATAACATCGGCATGCATTTTGTCCCATAATTCCTTGTTGAGTATATAGTGACAGAGTTTTCAGATACAAAAGATGAGTGCTTCTGTATTTATGCATAGTTAGTGTGTGCATCTACAGATATGATATCTATATGTCTACTCTGTCTAATTGTAAGGGAAGCCAATGGATTTGGACGTTGACCTGCCTCATCCTCATCATTCTTTCTTTGACTCGACGGACGTACCTTTTTCTTTATTCTCCGTCGTCTTCTTCACCAGAGGAGGAGAGGATGGTGGCTGGAGTCTAGTGGCTTAAGTAGCAGAGTTGCTGACGATGACGATGAGTAGCTATATCTCTCACAAACCATTCACTATTTCTTCTTTTCTTGGTAACTCGACAATCCGGCCTTTATCCTTATGATATCCACTCGTACTTATCAAGTAGACCTAAATAGTCAGGAATGTCAAAGATACATATGTACAGAGAGTAGGTAGGTACCTTTAAAACTTTAAAACCTAGAAATCCTATGAGCGGTCATAAGAAAGAAATGAGACATTTACAATCTATTTATATTTAAGGTAAATACGTAGTAATGGAAATACCACCACACACGCTTAATAAGGAATTTAGTTAAAAATAAATTATCTACAATGGGAACAAAAAAATATTTCACTTACTTTTGAGATCCAAATGGACAACTAATTACAACAAGTATTTATGTATCACTCACTAGATAAATTTGACAGAGATCCAACATGTACTAATTATTTATTTGGAATGATTTTATGAGTTGTTGAATGAGTTGTTGAGAGAAGAAGATTGAAGGCAATGGGACAAAGAAGGGTAAACGTTTCAAGGAAGATACGCAGATTGATAGCCAATGCTCTTGCTATCTCCTCTGTACAATTTATTATTATGCACTAGTGAGTATTGTAAACATACGAAGTAGAATAACATACATTAGAATTGGTTTAGTTAGACATAAACAAGTTAGAGATAGAGAATTGGTTTAGTTAGAGACGTATAAAATAATATGGCAAGAGTCAGTCTGCCTGGAGAATCCCAACCGCTTCTATCATCACATCCTGTACACGGCACGAACGGATCAATTTATATTAAACTCTCATAGCTACACTAGAGTTTTTGGTATCCAGAAAAACCGCATGATGAGGAAAATCATCCTCATGGTCTCACCACGTTCATCTTTTATCTGCATCATTTCCTTCTGTGTTCACACTAATGCATTGGCGACATCAGACCACTCCAGATGTAATAAGATGAGGACATTTCCTTCATACTTATCATTTAACCTCAACCAACAACCGTACCCGTAGGAAAGGACTCTTACTAACTCTGCCTAACTCAAATTCACTGATACTACTCATGGGAGTCTCACCATTACACAACTTGCAAATGCCAAGACGAACAAATAAATATTACTATGTATTTCTACAAATCCAGCCAGTCAAGTGGACACTACAGGATTAGAGCCCTTATTATTTATTAGGTAACTATCCCCATAATACCTACCTGCAAGTCTTAGCTTTAGCTCATGTTTTGTGATGATGTCCATTGTGGAAATTTTCTGAAGCCTGAATTCTCATGATTACTTCTACATATAGGTACTGTCTATACTCTATTGCACATTCTCCAGTCACTCTTGCGACACTAAAACAAACCAGAACAATAAATGACACTATATAGTAACGCTTTAAACTGAAATCATTAAGAGTCATTGCTTTGCGTAAGGATATGCATTATCTATTAAACGTCTAAGTGAATATACATCGAATCTTTCTCTCTATACTCTGCCATACTATATAATTAGTACCCAGACTAAAACCACATTATATGATTGCATTACCATTTATAGTTAATTATGAGTAAAGAATGCATGATTTGATTATGTGGCACTTTTAGTAGGGAGTAGCTATTAGCCTATTTGCAAGTAATATTTTTTTATATCTACTCCAGACTAAATGGAGTAAATAATATCAATATTTTTTAACACTTGAAAACATGCCTTGTAGTTAGATTGACTAGCATTTGATGACAAAAAATGAATAGAGATGGGAAAGAGTAACGTATTGAGTTTTTGGGATAAATGCGCGTGTATAAATAAGATAAGGATTAAAGCCATAAGTACACGTAGAAGTACATATTAGTGTTTAGCTTAAAAGCACTTGTGTGCCGAGTGAATTGTAAGTGAAGGATTGGAGGAGGAGGGAAGTTTGTGAGAATGAGTGAGAGAGATAGTCCAAGATACTAATGTACATCAGAGTAATATCTTGCATGGATTTGTATCAAGTTGTTCAATACTATCTATTGCATTGCATGATGGCAAGTGAGTGTTTGTAGTCGGAGTCAATAGAATAGAGTAGGTATCTATTGTGTTAGTTCTGCCGTTTGGAAACGGGAGAAAGAGAGAATCGAGAGCGAGAAATCAATGGATGCCTATATGAAAGTATATAAAAAGGACATGCGAATGTAAAAAATCGAAGTCATCTGCTTTTGATTGTGTGAATGCCATGCAAGAAGTAACTATAACGCTTATAAAATAATATTATACAATACACCGCACAACAGTACGACACGATATCACCTTTTGGCTGTACACAACAGCATATAAGTGCATGTAACCAAATGGCCGGACGAAACGAAGAAGCCAAACCTGGCACGCTCCCATGGACAGGTACTTTACTTTATGTACTGCGGTCTTTCTATGTGTATGGGCTCCACATTCTATACACATTGCTAACAGTACAGGTGCGTTCTCTAATCAACCACTCTCTTCTATTGGCAATAGGTACACAAGTTTGTCTCGTGTGTCTATAATATACATAGGATATGCAATACATTCTTGTAAACGAGTTCTTAGTTGGATATAAAACCTATTTGCTCATCTCAAGACAAAGTATGTGGATCGTATTCTAATGGAGTTTAAAGTATTTATCTCCCACTTTTATTGCAGCAATAATCAGAATATCTATGTGTGTATTGCGATACCTGTGATAATTACATTAAATGAAATTCTGTGGTAGGGAAGGCATGGGTGCCTACTTTTTATATACATAACTCACCCTCACATAGCAAATCATGTATAAATTGACCGTATGTATAAGCTTATACTCGTCATTACTATTAAATGAGATTATACGTGGACGTGACTATTGTGTGACGTAGATATTGCATTCATGTCCTTAGTGTAGTTAGGTTAATGGAAAATGAATTCTGATTCGTATTCTACTGAATCAACAGACAATTCTATTCCCACCAGATCTCATCATCATGTCCATCTTGCATTAGTCGGAAATGAGCTTACTGTTGTTTTCAACTACTTGTCTACCTTCGCTTTGTAGTCTCTCCTACTTATTCTGATTATGTGAATTCTGTAAACCTATACCCCTCATTCAGACTTGAAAGAATTGAACTAATTACACGTTTCTTTTTCTCTCGTTTCGCCACCTTCCTTCTGTATACACTCAGGATGAGACGAATCAACTCTACTATCTCTTTAGCTGTTACAGGGGACTTGCAATAATTGACAATTGTCTACTATGCAATTATATTTACTAATACACTATATACACATAAATAACACAAACTATACGCATATCGTACAACTAATTTCACTCTAAAGCATATAATATATTCATAGACTTAAATGTGACGTGTATTTACTCAGTACTATATCTATAAGGATAGTATACTACGTAGTATAAGTAAGGTTGATTGAGGATGGATCTATTTAGTAAGTTAAGAGTACGAGATATGCAAAGCAAAACCAGAGAGGAAGTGAGCAAACCTAAGATCTAATTTCAAAGAAATGTTTCACTTTATCTGTTATTACTTAGTCAACAGCATAACCAGCTCCTATGTACATACTGTAAAGATAAACAAGCTTTTTATAAGGACAATGCATTAATAAGTATAGAGTAGTATATGGATACAGGTTTGTATAGATAAGGTGTGTATTTTAATTGTAGTATATTAATGCAAATTATACTCTATATAGCTATTGTTATTTTACTACGTATATTGTATTGTAGAGTGATGTGGACTTTGCTACTAGTCGGATCAAATAAGAATGTGATGTAAAGAATGATGCAGGGAGGGTGTATCTTTGTCCGTGCTGTGCAAACATATATCGCAGGTAGTTCGGTTTTTCTGTAGTCAAGCCGAAATAAGTAACAAAGTAAGACAAGCGAAGAAGGAGAGCACTGCAGAGGAGACGAGTTCAGTTGGTGTTTGAAGATGATGGATTCGGGAGACTATCGATTAGTCTTTTTACGGTTCCTCTGTTGTGTTCGGCGGTAATGCGGAGGAGGGAAGGAGAAGTAGGCATTCACGACCCGACTCCGACATGAAATACATAAAGTCAACCCTATTAAGTCTATATATGTAAGGTAGGTAGACTGAAGGAACAGCAGAAAGCGAGCAAATGACTTTCATCCGTGCCATGATCTCTGTAGTTTCCCTTTGAATCAGTCGCGGAGAGTGAGAGTCTACTCGACGACGACTACTCTGCACTCCCAGAATTACTATTTCAACATACATAAGCAAGGTGAGTTCTATATACAGTCGGGCTTCCTTTCCTTGGCCAGGGTAGTAATATTGATCTGATGAGTCTATTCTTCTCTCTCACAACATCAGGGAGAGCGGACTATGACTTCCTAACTCTTCTCCGTCTCGCACTAGTACAAGAGAGAATAAAACAGAGAACAATGCTATAGCGAGATAAACCTTCAGCCTAGACTTTGACTTTTGCATGCATGCATGTGATGAGGATGAAACTAAAATCCTATGGGAAAGTATGCAGAATGTCCGCTGATCCGTAAAGAGGGTGTCCTTTCCTTGCATCTCTTCGTCCAGAGAACTCGATTTTATTCCCACATCATAAAATGTATTTTGATAGAGATAACTTTTTCTACACTTTGACTTCACTCTGCTCTACTCCATTCCAGTTTACTTCACCACCTCCGCTTCGTTCTCATTATTATTGTAATACCTTGGCCACTCCACTTCAATCATGTATTCTGCTAATAACTTTTATTCTTCCAAAGGAACCTACATGCAATTTACTTGTATCATCTATTCACATACCTAACTAATATATTTTAAGTACTTATATCCAGTCTTTCTAACAATCTCCCTTCCTAAGTACAAATACTGCATATTTACCTATCATACCTATCTTTATCGAAGTACAGGGTCGTTCGAATACAAGCTTCTACATTCTAACAACTAATACCACTCAGCTTTCCACAGATCAACTGATGAATGGCGTCGTCTATATCATTTAGCAAACTTCCGTCCTAAGCATGATAAACTATATATTATTTTAACCGCTTATGCAATTTGGAAAGGCACAAATTTTTTGCCGTGCCAAACTAATTTAGACAAGGACGATATCCAATCGTCTAAATGCTGACAGTTTAAACCCATACAAAATATCATATGCATTGATAATATTACCATTACACATAATTTCTAGATCGGGGCAGAATCTACTTAAATACGTTAATAATAATCATACGCAATTTCTTGTGATTTAGCAACTGCCTCAGGGGAAACACATTCATGTAAATGGATTTTTCAATTTCTAGTTTTCTAGACTTTGCGTGGTACATAAAAATTCGAAAAATGTGATGAGCACACAATGAGACAGTTTAATAAGGAGGGATGTCTGTGTGTATTTAGAATGTTAGATTTTCTTCAGTGCACCAGTCAATGATCCTGTAGACAATTAAATAAATAAAGAAAGAATGGATATACGTAAGTAGGTTCACTTGGTTTAGTTTACTTAACCCTTCAGCCTGGCATCACACACGGCGCACCTCATTCACCTTCATATCTGTGTATGTACTTACTTACTTGTGTATGTATTATGTAGGGACATAAATATGGTGATAGAATGATGAAGTACGTGAATTTACTTATCTTTAGTGACTTAACTTTTGGACAACAGACGGAATATAAATATCTATCACATCATGGTGAGATAGAGATAGATGTAGAACGTCTACTTGGGAGAGTGTAGATCATTAATGTGTACAAGTAGAGTAGGTGTGCAGGATAGACTAATCACATCTATCGTAATAATACACTCGTCGGTAATGTATGTATTATGTCATGATCATGAATGTGCACATACATGTAATGTGATGTTGTAACCGAGAGATAGAATACAATGGAGAACGATGTAGAACGCATCTCTTGAGATTTGATTCTCTCACTTGATTTGATAGAAAACTAACTCATTCCCTGTTAGCTCAGATTGTACTCTACCTGTCTATCACTTGGAGGATGATGAAAAGTAAGCCTCTTGATAGAATCCCTGACTGACTGGATTCGTTATCTATTTGCACATATTGTTTATCTCTTGACTTGGCTCGACTCTTTATGTATTTATACAGAGAATATCACATGCAACCTTTTCATCTATCCATTCTGATAAAAGATTGACACAGAAATCAGACTTATATACCTACCTACCTGCCATGTCTGCTATGGGACTCTCATCCTCTTGTCCTGATAATATAAACATCATCTCCCGAAATATAACACTTTTCCAATCTGTCTGACACAAACTACATCCATATGTTCCCTCTGTGTCTACATGCATATACTCTCTATTTGTACATACTACAGTACAAACAGATGAGAATGTACAAAGTCTAGAGCAGATAGTAAGATACAAAAATCCTTTCTGTTGTTGTTCACTCGCTAAATAATATACTTGTAATTTGATTGCCTAAAGAGTATTCCAAGTGTTTGTATGATGTGATGATTAGTATTCGGCAACATATTCATTGTCAGTCATTCTCTTTCCCAAACCAAAACCAACTCAGGAGACTCACTTACTCTTTTCATTATCCATTCATTATATTCACCTTCACTTCATTCAATTACACTTTGCTCCTGCTCTCCAGTCATCATCATCATAAAGTGTAATCTTGAAATGGGAGATTGATTAGCAATCTCTCTACCACTCTCTACACTATATTTAGCTGATTCTCTATAAGCCATATTCTACGTGTGTGGCACCATAATGCATAACGTTATGAAATCATTCTATTCTTACCTGTGTGAACTTGTACAGACCAAAAAATATCCGACTTGCACCTACACCCAAAACGTTCGTTTAATATATTTATTCATAACAGCTACAAGTCAGATTTCAAAATTGATGCGGATGTTTTACTATTAAATCTGAATGACGAAGAGTAAATATTTGCAAGTAAAATATAATATCAGATAGATAAATTAAGCTTAGGTGTTTACTTCCATTGTTCCGCTGCATTCATAACACATGTGCATGTATTTGAAATTAAGGGGACTGCTATCTACAGCCCTTTCAACCTACAGTAGACCTTAAGTTATAGAATGATCCAAATGCATTAAATGATAAAGTTTCATTATTCATTTTGTGGAGAGAGGAGTAGTGGGGAGATGGTAGGTTCAATTAGTTGTTAAAATAGCATATAATTTTTATTGAGACAAGAGTTACCGTAGTGTGATGAGGATGGCTGGGAAAATGTAGATTATGATCAGTAGTTGGTGAAGGAGCCGTGAATAAGCAATTACTACGTAGAATGCGATACGCGGTATGGAGGTGGTGTGCTGTGGTGTCTTTGCCTCATTTAAGATTGCAATATGTTTGACTCGTTTAGCTACGCTGTTTACCTCTAAATTAGATGTTACAGAATACTAGAGACAGAGTGGACTTACTGTTAGATGTAATAGGGAGACATCAGACTATCATAACACAAATATCTACTACGTAGAATTTTACACAGAGAGGATAGATAGGCAGACAGAGAGAGAGCACAAAGGAAGTCAATATCGTTGCAAAGTCTCATTTTGTTTCATTGTTTATTGCATGTTGATGAATACGAACCAAGTGCTAAGTCCAACCAAGCCAGAGTCAGGTCAAAGAGCAGGCAAGCCAAATAGTGTTGACTTTTTGTTGCTCCTGTGAAGTAAACTTACAATAAAATTAGCTTATAGATGAGACTTGTATATACCTATAAAGTCCAAGAGTATAATAAATGGTAAATAGTATAATGTGTATTAGGAACTCATAATATGCTTTAGGCTGAGGAATTATATGTAATGTACCACTATAGCCATCACGTCGCAGTAAAGTACGTTTTGTAGTAGTATTGGATGAAGCCACAAAGAATAAATAGAGAGAAACGCATCCTTAGTCTCCCTGTAGAATAAGTTGCCGTAATAAAGCGTAATATCGCAATCACAATGAGCACAGGTACTTAAATGATAGAAAACAAAGAGGATTAGTTGAAATAGTAATACATACATACGGTACAGGAGGATATCTCGCATTATGCACATATTAATAGTGTGGCCAGCTCTATTTTCTAGAGTAAGATAGAATTGGCCTGACCTGAGGAGAGCACGTAGAGGAGTGTAGATAGATTGTGTGTGTATCTTTACATATAAAAGGATAGAAGACGAAGAAGAGGAGTCCCATGAGTGAAGTAAATAAGCAAAGGGAGTTAGTTTATCGTGTACTACTTACTTAGGATAGATATTATTCTGTTGTGTTCACGTTCCCCTCAAGCATCCGATTTCCTGAGTGCGTACATGTATCTTCATACTTGCCATATGTCTACGAAAGGAAGCGCCGTACACCTATTGTGATCACAAATGATCTCAGGCAGAAGTCAGGCTAACCAAGTCAGTCAAGTCTCAAAGTTGAAACTTGTGTGTTGTGTGTGGAGAGAGAAAAAATATTGGGAAACGCACTCATTGTCGGCAGGCAGAAGGTAAGGTGATGTGATGTGATAGGGATATTATGATGATAACTGCGATAGAAGTGAACAGTGCAGATAGGGACGTGTATGTATGTATAGTAGTAGAGAAGAGAGAGAGAGAGAGAAGATGAAGAAGAGGAAACGGATGAAAAAGCTTCTGGAGCTTCTCATAAGAAAATTTCAACTTTTTCTTCTTAAGGCCGGAAAAGACGAAACCGGTCCATTTCCTCCAATCCACTCTATAGTCTTCTGACATGTCTTCCCTTCTGTTCTATTGTTGTTCAATTCTTATTCTAATTATCCTATTCTGCTCTACACTCATCTCTTCTTCACATCACACACACATCTCAACTACTACTACAATGACGACGGTGCAATGCGATGCATTGTAGAATCTAAAGTAATGACATGAATCAAGAAGAATTGCTCTTTATTTGCCTGCTTTCAAAATAATTACATTGCTAGCTCACCCATTGCTCGTCCCAGAGACAAGAGGTGTGACCATTGGCGAAATCTTCACACAGTCCATCTTATCTCCCACACAAGAGCAGTCCAACCAAACCAAACCAGTCAACTAGTCAAGTCAAACGAACTCTTCTTGCAAAACATCCACGTACTATCTTGCTCATCCTCTCTCTTTTTCTCCATTCCTTGTAAACTGAACTCGCAGATAACTATTAAATACCTTGCGTCCTCCCTCGCTAATAGCTAATAACTACTATAGCAAAACAACGTTATCCCATATACAAGTTAGTTTACTTTAATTACTTACTGTCTCATTTACGAACGGTCCGATGTGATATTTACACATCATAGCACAGAGGAATCATGACTAGTTGTTCTCTGAGAAGAGTAGAGAGAGAGAGAACGGATAGAAGCTACTACTTACCACTACTCTGCTATTACTCCTTTCGAAATCCCTTTCGTAGTATATAACATTCCTCTATATACAAGACTATATTATAGTAGTTGTATATCTATTACAGGACAGGACAAGCAAGTTGATTTGATGTTGATATGATAGATAGAGAGTTGAGACAGAGTGGATCGGCCGTTACTCTGATTTCAGCGGAAGTTCTATTCTCTATTCTTTTATTTCTTCTTGTAGAGCAACCATCTCCATTAGCATTAGAGAAATAGCCAGTGAGTCCATTTCCAACCAACGAAACATCAAAGCACGTCAGGAAAATAGATGAGCAGGTTGAGGTTCATCCTGGCCTCTGGCTCCATTTCATTTGGCGTCATTTGAAAAAGTCTTGTGACAGAACACTCGCAACAGCCACTGCAACATCCAGACTGACGGATTTTTATGTAATATTACCGGCCTTCATAATAAGAGTCATAAGGAGAGACAGAATGTTGTAAAATTAAGATTGAGATTGGTCGTTTAATTCAAGTCTTTATGTCTAGTTAGTTATTCTTGTAATCAGACGTATCATCTTTATCTGTCTATGTCTGCAACTGTCTTTGTTTTATTTCTGACGCGAGCCAGACTTTTATTTCAACGAACAAGTAAACAAGTCGTTGGTTGTTACATGTCTCTTTGCAATTTCCCTTGTCGACATCCTTGATCTCCTGGCAGGCTATTTATAATTATTAGACAGGGATTATTTATTTATTAGATCAACTTTGCCAATCGTATTTTCTGTCTTGCTAATAACACGGCCGGACATTTTAACATCCCTACTACCCTTGTAATGATTTTTTATAAAAAATCACAAGCTACTAGTTACATTTACATTATTTCTCCAACATTATTATTTAAATATACACGATTTAAAAAATGGTTATTTACATCCTCTGTTAACGTTCTTGACAGAGTGTAGAATTAGAACGTAGTAAGTAAGTAGTAGAAGTCTGGAGTCTGTCCTGTCTCAAGTTAACAGCTACTTAAGATGAGGTAGCATTTGTTTTGTTCTTCAATTGATGCTCTAATGTAATGTAGCGTATAATGTGCTAGGTGTAAAATAATATTAGAGAGCTACTGCTATAATAGCATTACGTATATGACTACTCATTATATCATTATACCCTTTGAGCACTCGAATATCATCTTTTTCGACTGGTTTTTTTCGTAGTTGCAAGGCAAGGGCTCGTGCCCACCAGTCCACAGCAGTTGCTGAAGAATAATCTAAGAAACGAGAATTGGTTTGGCTGCATGATATTATGATGTGGTCTGTGCCACTCTCTTAATGTACATATGACGGCTGCTCTGTCTTTCAATATTCAGTGCAGTTGTTTTACCTGGGAGATAAATAGTTTGTTGCATAAAAGAAGAGCACACGATCCTCTTTAGCTCCTACAATCATAGGAACATTAACAACATCAATTTGAGCAAGTCTTCATCCCGCACGTGCCATGCGATGCCACAACCACTTCTTTCTCTCGTGCAGATGCAGATCCTCAATCTGTCACCTGTTACCATTCTTTGTTTGCTACTTATTCTTTCGCAGATACATAAAAAGGAGTACCTCTCACTATATACCTGGGACATTAATTGGAAATAGGTAACAGTATGTAAGCACCTCTATACTCACTACTTTACTATTACTACTGTGCACCAATATCTCTGTATTCATCATCTTTTCTTTTTCATTGCATTCTACTGAATGTTTTATAGTTGCGAACCTGATGCCGAGTAAATGGGAAACATGATCATTTGCATGCATTAATTTTTTCCCGACAAGCTGCTACTTTCTTGTACTTGTCCTGTGAAGTATTACTTTCCTTGCCACCACCACCAATACTACCTACTCTTCAATATTTGCATATTATCTAATAGAACTACTAGTTTTGTTTTAATGTTCATCATCGGCAATACACATACATCAATACCTTCTAAATGTATATATATACCTAATGTACCTCCCTGCTAATACTACATACATACATACATACTCGCTCACCTTTACATTTCTGCACTAAATAAAATAAGACAAGATAAAAGATAAGACAGATGCTTCTTTTTTAGACGAAGTGTGATAAAGGCAGATTAAACGTCTGGACTTGAGTTTTACATATTTAGTGGTTGGCTTGTTCTGTCCTGACTGTCCTGACAGAATTACAACCAGTGATACATATATTAGTAGTATATAATATTATAGGTACTGCGTAGTACTAGTAGTCTGTATATATTTGTATATATTATGAAGAATATCCTTATCATAGGTACCCGAAGAACAAAAAGGTGCTTTTGAGTCCAACTTTGTCTTTCCTCTTTCAGTTTTGTTCTCATTTCATCGGATAGATCCTCGCGTGTTTTCTGTTGAAAATTTCTTACAGACGCTATGCATGTTTTGAGAGTTGACTTGGCGTGGCCCGGTCTTACTGGACTATATCCTATATTTAAAGTATAGCTTCTATATAGAGTAGTAATAAGGTACATGGTTTATAGATACCATATAGCATAGGTCGAAGGAAGGCTTTTTAACAGTCGATGCCTTTTCATTTTGTACATGAAGAGGAAACTCAGCTCATGAGCCAGGTGTGATGAAAAGTTCTTCTAAGGTTCCCTTCGTTTGGATCTCTGGTGCTGCAGGATGCAGAACATCTTTTTTTCCTTGGTCAGCATCCTTTTTCCGCACCTGACTCTGCATCCGTTAAAAGCTATCTCTTCTCTTGCTTATACTTACAATTTATAAACCCATCTGACAGATGTGATACACTTTCTTCTGAGTTACCTGAACGTTTACCTAATGGAACTCTTCTTTGCTCCATCATCGTCAATTCGAGACAAAAAGACTGATATTTTCACAGAATGGTACTGCGATCTGATGTGCTAGGTTAGGTTTGCTTTTGGGCAACTCTTCCAAAATGTATCATCTGTACACTTACTGACTGCTGCTGCATAGCCTGGAAGATGAGATCGAGATGATGTAGTAGTACAGCCGGTTTCCTAGATAAATGCCGACTGGACCGACAGACAAGATTCAACCACCACACATCACATCAACTCATTCAACAACAGACCCGTATCTCCAATATTACAACACGACAACATTTTCATCTTCAACGAAATTAGAACAAAGCTTCAGGTCATGCACCTATCCCTTCTGTTCCACTCAATAATATCTTACCGAGAAAAACCAAAGATACAAATACAAAAGGATCTTCTCGCATCCCTTTCTTCATACTTCAATTACCCATTTCAATTCAAAAATCTTTTCGTCTCAGATACAAATAAATAAGAGTCCCCACTCTATCCATCTCCGTGTAATATATTTTTTCCTGTTTTTTTAACAAGATCATAACACCGAAATATCCTTTGTTTGAAAATATATACTTTCTATTGTTACCTTTACAGATCTCTAGATGGAAAACTTACATATTACCTGTCCAAGGTAAAAGGAAGTGTAGTTCTCGGTTCCAGGCTGTTAAAAAATACAAACTCATCTCAACATCATCCTTACTAATCAATTCTTTCGGTGCAATTTTTTTTATTCTACAGGATACCAAAATGTGTAATCCTAATGAGTCGTTATTGTATTAGTACTATACCCAAAAGGGCAAATCTCTATGATAATGAATGATTTTTACAGAAGGTAGTTTTAAGGGTACTTTCAACAAACATACATAGTTCATTAACGAGACAGGTCAGATATGATTCTGAAACATCAGAGTCAAACGTAGTCAGGCATATAATAAAACGTAGGGTTTTCCTGCTCAAGATACACTACCTATTAAATGTAATGATAAGTTAATAGTTGCTCCCTGCTCTGTTCTTAAAGCCAAGGTACCTACTGTATTCCTATGAAAAATGAACCTCAGATAATGTGAAGGAGTAATGGCTTGAGAAGTTCTCTGGCTAAGCTGACTAGAGATAGAGAAGAGGAATGGAGAGAAAGAGATGACTATGATTGAGGAACGGAATTGCTATAAAATATAAACTAAAGCAAAATGACGTACTAGAGGAAATGACTTTTGCCTTGCCTGCCTCGACTTGGTAAATGCACCATATTGCCCTTCCTGATGGCTTGACTTTTGGTAAGATCCTATCAAAATCTTCTTTGCCATGCACATTAATGAGCCTGCCTTCTGTCATGCTCTTCTGTTGCTTCCGTTCTATCCATCTGTCTCATCGCCAGTCTTCACCATTTTGCCAATATAATAATAAATGCAACCATGCGTGCACTCCACTCCTAGACTCTATTCATCTATTCTTTTTCTTCTCTTTCCACCTCTAGTATCTACCATTCCACATGCACTACTCTCTATATGTCGCAATTTAACTTACAATTTTCTGTAAATATCCACTTTCAATCCTATACCTATTTTCCTGCTCTTAATCCATTACGTACTACAAATACATGTCAAACTTTTAAATTCTCACACAATTATATTTATTAAGCTTTCCGGTATTTTTTCGTTAAACTTCATCTGCATTATACAATTAGCAATTTTCGCTTTCCTTAAAGTCTATCTGGTTTAAATATTGTACTCAATATACAATAATCATCCAATATATTGTAGCTGGTGACTGAAAATCGCAAAAAAATTGTAAGATATCTGTAAGCAGAAGAAAATAAAGAAATTGTCGTTATTGCAGCTGAGATATATAATAATAATTTTATCTAGCCATACCCGAAACTCTAAATAGTTTCTGGATCATTGCATGCATGTATAATTTCTATGATTCAATAGTCCTGTGACAATTGTTCACATTCCTAGAAAGGTAAATGGGTTACGAAGCTGAAAAGGATTCAAAAGTTTGTATCTGCCTGATGTCTCTTAAATAACTAATGCCTTTATCTTGGGTTATGTAAGCAGCTCAAATTGAATTATATTTGCTTGTTTCTGTTGTATGATATTATGGTATGATAGAAGTAGTTGGTAGCGGTTTCATTCATTTCATTGTTAGCGTCTGAATAAAACATTGGTTTGGTATTGTCATCTCATGTAGAAAAGTTATTTTTCATATATACCTTACACTTTGCACTACAAACAGAAACTACAGGTACATGTACTAAATGGAAGCAAAGAATTTTTTTTCTTTAGGACAAAGTTTGCATTTTATCGTTTGGTATATGTAGGTACTCCCTGCTGGTAGCTCTTCACAGTTTTGGTACTTGTTTACTAATATTTAGTGTCCTTTATGTTGAGGAAATAGTTTCGATAACACCTATGCATCAGTTTTATAGCACTATTCAAAACAATCCACCACATAATTTGTGGGTGCCAACATATTAGACACTAAAATTTATGGATGCGTAGCATTAAAACAGTTGTTTTGAATAAAACTGTTTATGTTACATTTGGAGCTATTAATAATATTTACCCAGTACAGCATACAGGATACGTGCTATTACCACTATTAACATGTACGTATAGGGCTAGAGAGATTATATAGAGCAAGTATATAGTAGTGCCCGTCTAAACCCGCCATAATGATATAAGTAATAGTGTGCATGCCAAAAGGAAGGAGTAGGTGCTAGTGAACAGGTATGTTCTCTGAATTTTTATGTGGATATGGACGAACGTGTACTAATCCGTTCGCTTTCTTGCGTAAGTCTAACTAGGTAGTCAGTCAAGTCAACTAACCACATTGCGTTTCCCACGCTAGGAAAGTTTCTTTTTAGTTAATCTCTCTTCGTCTCTACTCTTCTCTCTGTAATAGTTTCATTAATCCAATTTAATATTCAACTTTTGCATTCTCCACTCAACATGAATAGAGTCTTGAACAGTTAGTGTACCCATGCATACATACATGTTTAATACCATCTTACTGCTTAAACCTACTTTTATGTACACATATCGTCGTTTTTGTCTCTGTACTTATCTAAGCTCTCCTTGTGATTGTAATACGTGTATGTAATGCATACAGAGTTATACCTTTACTCCTATACTCTATATACATACACTACACTCTACATGTGCAGTATAATATAGTAAGTGGAGAAATTGAACAGGATGAGGGCATTAGTGAATACTTTATGCACATTGTTGCAGTTGGTAGGAATATTGCGATTGCTAAATAAGTACACGTATTGCTGCATTGTATTGTTAATGCATTACAATTACAGTGCGAATAAATAAATCTACCACTATTATGCACAAAATGCGTAAAAACAACTTTGAAAATGAAACCCCAAGGCACGACACAACAAACTGTGATATAATTAATAACATTTAGCAATAAGGATGTTACATCTGCTGTGCCCGTTGGGTACAAAAGTGCTAGAATAAATAATAAATTGTATCGGTATCAGTTGTGAATACTATGATGTACTTGTTACTGCATAATTTATGTAGCATAACTATGTAGATATGAAATAGACTTGATATTTTATAAAATACACAGGAGCATTTTTATAGCTCTTGAAGGTTTTGGAGTTGGCGTTGGACAATTGAGACTAGTAGTCGGCTCAATTGATCCTGACTTCATCTTTCACAATAACAGTATAAAGTTTATAATTGAATAGTAGATAGCAAACTAGTTATACTAATAATCATAAATATGACCCATCTGTAGTAAATTGATATGCACGTACTACTTTCTTTGTTATATGTCAGCTAAAGCTCTGTAATTTGGAAAGGTGAAATTGGGAGATTTTTATTACACTTTAACCGCAAGAAAAATAAATATCCGATCGTAATCCTTTCCTGACTATCCAGACTCTTTCATTTTTTAAGCTAACAATAAGAAGGAGACCGTGACCTCTCCAATCTTTCTGTTTTTCTGACAAAGAAAAGAATCCTGAAGATTGTTCGTGAGCACTTCAAGTTTGTCCGGTTAAGTATTTTTACTCTGATGCCATATCAGACAGAAAGTTTTCTCAGAAGACGGAAAAATAAAATTTTAACTAGGAAATAACAAGGTAGAAAAGGTATGATAGATGGTGACCAGTAAAATATAGTAAGTCCAACAGCTCTACTTGTAGTATAATTAGGTAGCATTATATTATGGTAGGATATACTATATTTATGCATATACTTTACACAGGTACATTTTTATTTCCCATATATGCATTGTAATTTCTGTTATTTGGTGTCTCGCTGTCATCCTCTCAAGAAATGAGTATCTCGGGATATTAGTATCTTCACGACAATGAGATACATACCTGATTATTTTAGAGTAATAGTTTATATAGGTATGTATTTGTATACAGTAAATTGGAATGAATATTTACCTAACCGGATTGTTCAAAAGAAAGGACCATGAATAGAGTGCAGATGTGACCTACAGAATAGAAAACATACCCAAACCAACCTAGAATAGTCTGGCTACAGTCAACTTTTTTCGTTAATTGAAGGGTCAGTTCCCAAAAGTTGACAGACAGATTTATTTCTGTATTAGAAAAAAAGAGTTGAGATTATCCTAAGGCCAGTCCTTAATATGATGCATGTATTTTAGTGGACATCACTGTTGGATGAGAAAGAGAGCAAAAGAAGCCAGCCAATCACTTTAGTGACCCTTTTTGTCCCAACTTCTTTAAATAGAAGTGTCAATAAAGAGCTAGTTACACTACTATCCTGCAGTATTGTATTGTCTTGTTCACACGTTTTACATAAATATTAGAGTGCCTGAGGACACTGGACAATCCAAATCTACTAACTACTACCTATACAGGTAAACAGCTTATGTTCAGATACATTTTTATACATCATTTAAAAATGGAAAGAGCTAAGACAGATCCAGCCCAACACACAATTACATTAACTTTTTCCAACCCACTGGTAAAGCATGAAACATATTTTTGTTACAAAAATAGCACAGGCCTGGAAAAATATAAATACCTATTATCCTATCTACATCAGAAGTTCATTATAATATATCCAATGTATCATAGATGTATTTGGCAGGATCGCAAGTGTAGATATAACTGAACACAAAATTTGGAAAAAAGCAACGTTTAGGGTATATTAGGCATGTGCATATTTTGATATTACTATGAAATAACTAACAATACTCTATTATTGACTTGAAGATTTTATTGTCCATTTTCATTTACATAACGTTTCATGTCTAAAGAATTGATTCCTTTTGAATACTGAATATTTGCTTTATTGACAGGTCAAAAGATCTGCCGAAACAAAGTTACGAATAGTTTGCTTAAGGAATTCCTCCTGCATTTTCCTAATTTACAAATATAACATCTATATCTAGATGCGTTTACGTTCTTTTGACATCTTTGCAATTTAAAATGTATTATTTTGACTGCAGTCTTCAGATTTTCACAATAAAATTCTCCAACGGCAATTGCGATTTTATGTTTGAGAGGTTTGAAAATAGTCCTTGCGCTTTAGTACATTATTTTTGTACAGACATACTACAACGTGTATAATTTATATTCTGTTTTACATAGATATGAGTAGTTATATTTGATGCATGTAAAAGTGCTGAATTTTTTACACTTTTAACAGATATTGTTAAATTGAGATATATTAAGTACTATATTGTGATACAGAAGCAGATTGCATGTTTGTCAGTGAGTATTGAATAAATCAAGATGAGTACTTATGTGCATGCACGTAACGTGGGTTGGAACTCTATAGATGCTTGTAATATGCAGTGTCTATTAGGGAGATAGAAAGCACGATAAGAATTCTTATGCGGGGACGGGAGCTAAACAATAAGCTATTTAGAGCCAAGACACATTAAGTCATGATGAAAATGGAGAAGCCTTCCAACTTCTTTCTGCACAAGCAGAAGAGAGGATCATAGAATCTGCCCCGTAGACGAGGCTTAAATTCGTTTCCTATACATCTACGTATATTTTGTGTAGTAGGATGCCCTAAACGAACAGACTGATGAACTGTCTTTCCTGTTGTCTCTCTTGATGAGATTTTCGTTTCTCCAATCTTTTCCGTGCCCAATTCCACGTAAAAAGAGAACTGACACGAACAGTCCATAAAAATGAAGTTCCAGTTCAGCTCACAAGTCAGATACTTATTATAGTCGCATCTCGGAAGCCCGACAATATCCAGAGTCCAGCCAGACCAAAAAAATCATCCGATCTCCTTCCTACTACTTACTTACACTGACAACATTTCGGAAGACATATCTAGTACAAGAGCTAAACTCCAGCCTTTTCTATTGATTTTTCTACCGATTCAATTACCAGTCGACTGTCTGAATCAGACACATAGGTACACATACCATTCTCAGTTAGTCAATCTAGCCATCTCGATCACAGTCACAGGACGCATACAATACCAAAAAATCTACTTCCAATTCACTCCATGTACAAATCACTGTCGGATTTGGGATTTCACGATTTCAGTCATGCTATATTTTCTACCAGCGTCTCACACAACGTCAAATACCTAACCACATTCATCACTGAGTCACCAGAGTCATCACACACACACAGAAGACACAAATCCACATGCACAGCTCATGCAAATATAAAACTCACTTTTAGATGCAAGCTATAATGCTTTTTAAATCGACTTGTTCTCCTCTTCTTCGCTTTGTTTTAGAATATTCTAATAACTCATTCATGCTGAAAAACGATACATTAAAAACTCAAAACAGTTTTAATAAAAAAGGTATTACTGCATCAGGGTATTAGTACTAGAGTGGGTGACTGCGTCCCACAACAGTTAAGTAATTGAACATCAATGGTTATACGGATCCTGAAATAGAATACCGAAAAGGGATCACTGCATTGTATTACATATTTAGGTTTGGTGGACTGGATTCACATATTGAAAGGAATAGGCAATATGGAAATATATAAAAGAAAGGCTGTGTACTATGTCATGTATTAAGATTCACCTTACCGATCTGCCCGGTAGTAATTTATATAGTGTTAATTATTGCTAAATAACAAATAAGTAGAATAGCAATCATAGCATTGCTTATATTTAGTATAATATATAAGACGTATTAATTCTGTACTGGACTGTTATAAAGTTAAAAATTTGTTCTTATGTACAAGGTGCAAATGAGTAATAATTAAATTACACAACAGATGTAAATATAGACTAATATTCATGAATGCAAGACTGTAGTATATACGGTTAGGAGATAAGAGAGAAAAATATATTTCATGTTCACTTCAGCAGGCTATGCCAATATATAGTCCTATATATAGATACGTTGACCAATTGAAACTTATACCTTCGAATAGGTACCTACAGATAATTCACTAACAAACATCATCATGGTACATTTATGACTGTATTTTTGTTACTAATCTTGCTAATTTCCAACTAATTGAGTTCATTAAACCACACCACTGTTAAAAGAGAACAGAATTACAACTTATTCCGCATTTTTTCTTATTAAACTTCATTCAACTTATTCGAAGTAAAATATACACAAAAGCAAAGTGATTTGAATGTTTCCAGGGCTCCGCCCTCAGGGACAAAGTGACGACATGCTCCAGAAAACTGGTTTCCCCCAACCAGTTCTCCAAATCGAAATCGGGGGTTAAGTAGTTGGAAAGAACTGGTTGGGGGAAACCAGTTTTCTGGAGCATGTCGTCACCTTGCCCCTGAGAGGCGTAGCCATGGGACCAATCAAGGCATCTTGCACAAAAGTCTACATAATAATCTCTATTTTGTAACGAAAATATTTGATTCCAGTTAGCAGTTTCTCCTGATCTTAATATTTATAGCATATCAATGCCGTGTGTTAATCCAATGTGCCAGTCTCTCTCTCGAAAAGTTTGGTCTTCTTGGTCCTTGATCCATCTTGATACATAATACAACTCGAAGCAAGGCAAAACAGTTAAAAGCGACACCTTTGATTTGCTGCTGATATCTTGATGCGCATAAAGTTTTTGTGGCTATGGCTATGTGATGCGCTGCACATCCGCAACTATACTATTATCCTTGGATATATATAATCGCGGTGAGGGGTCATTCACCAATGATGTTTGAGTCTAGCAATACACTTCATACGACATGGTCTACAAACATCATTTGTGAAGACACGGCCTTAATGACAGGAACATTTGATATTATTGACGTAAGAAGAGTAGAGAGATTTTTCCATACTCTTTACTGGTGGTTTGCAGTTCAATTGTACCCAAACATCTCATAATAATTCCTATACTATTGTCCATCCCACTGCATAAAATGTAATCTTCCTAGAATTCTGTGCAAGTTGCGTTGCACCACACCACATCGCCGCAAAGATAAGCAGTGGCTAGGTCTACAACAGCTTACACAGCATAAACGTAGCACAGGTTCATGAAATTACAGCTGAAAAAGGATTGAACGCAGCAATGTATGATATGGGTAGGAGTGGAAAAGGACGAGGGAGAGGGACATAATATTACATGACATTCCATACATTGGCGTATTAAAATTGTGCATATGAAGGGGCTTTAAAACCCAACAATTTCGTTAGTTAGCAATCAGTATAGACTATGCAAATCCAAATAATGGTTATTTCTTGGGCATGTAATTAGTAACAGTTGTATTTTCATTTCCTTAGCACAAAAAAACGCACGACTTCAATTTGATGGTCCTACAAAATTGTTGACAATACCCTTTGCAAATTGCAATGGCCAAAATCAAAAGGAACCATTACGCCGCCATCTGATAATCAGAATCAGAAGCTCTAAGTAGAGCAAGTACGATACGATTGTCAGAAGTTGAAATACCCTAATGCTTACCGTATAGGTTTACCGTAACCATTATCTAAAAAGCCACTTATCCGATGTAAAAATAATTAAAATGCATATATATAAACGACTACCCACCGCATGCAAAGAATTACTCAATTCTAATTAAGTCCCCTTACCCCTTACATAAATAGTTATCTACAATAATTTTTAAGGAATTTTGGAGACAAAAAATTATTTGCATGAAGGACGCCAAATTACAACCTTCTTTACTTTCGATTGTTGTGATTTTGTAACGTCACAAGCTATTAAATATTTAAGTCTGTAAACCTTTCCAAAATAGGTATCGTTACGCCACTGAGGAAGATCAACATCCAGTTCAGTGTACAGAAAGATACAATGTGATACAAAATAATACAACTTTAGTAATGCAAATGTGAGCATATTATAGGTAGATATGAAAAGGTATGGTATGAGTGGCATGAGTACGAGTGTATGACATGAGTCTGCCTACGACAACATAAGAACTTAGCAACAAAACAGCCAGACAGTAGCATCCTCGTATAGCCGACAAGAATGAACAGACCCCCACAACAGAGTAGATCAGCGGACGAAGCAGACATATGATAGAGAGCCGAGCCGAACGAATGTACCTAAAATCCAATATGCGATGCAATACTCTAACTGTGCTCTAACTTTATAATAATAGTAGAGAGAGTTGGCTTGTGTAGTACCTAAATCCTACTGCTCAAACAGCAACTGCAATGTATTTTGTGTGGAAGAAGGGAAGAACATAGGAAAAAGTCGACAAAATTCTATGTCCTAGCTTTTGCTCCTGCTATGTTGCAGCTTGAATCCGTTACGAGAATGCTTTACTTAGCTCGTTTGCTGGCTGCGTTGTTGGCTCTCCACTTCTACTCTTTCGAGACTTGTATTACTTTCCTTAGTTCTGCCACGGCGTAAAGTGTCTAAGTTTTTCCTCTCTTTCCGTTCTCCATTAGATTTCACAAAACTTTTTGAAAATTTCATTCCGGAAAATAGTGAAGTTTACAGTACCAAGTGCCGTCTACATTTTGGCTCGTTTGGAATTTTGGTAAGATTTATAATTTTGGAGATATTGGTGTTCAAAGTAGTGACAGCGAGGAAGCAAGGCAAAAACTTGGAATTTTTCTAAGTCCCGACATGGCGGAGAGGAAATATTCTATGTTCTGCTTTTCTGTTCATAGGTTTGCATTGGATGGTGTAGTAGTTGGATTCAATTGAATAAAGCTAGCTGGTTATACGATATCTTTGCTTCTTCTGTCTGTGTTGGATCTCTGTCTGGCTCGTCTCTATTCTCTGTGCGTCTGAGTGACTGCAAAAGCAAGCTACACAAGTTATTTTGTAAGTTCTTCACTTAATACAACGCGTTCCTACCAAATGTATTGACTGCTATTTTGTATATAATGTAGTAGTACATGTACAACTAACCGCATAGAACAGCTTATTCGATGTCATTGCAAAGGTTAACATACTATGTGATGCTACAAGAAATTTTGATCATTAATAAAATGTACTCCAATTTCATTTATGTTGCCGATTGTGGAGAATTAGGAGGTGGAGGATATTTTTTACCTTTTTAAATGGTAATTTGTGTCGGGTTGTAAAAAAACCAATAATAGCTGAAAGAAATCATAAAAAAATTATTATTATAAGTTTATGATTTGCTATAAGCTATAAACCAAGTTAAGAGAGGTTAAGTTGTCACAGGAAGGAGGTATAAGACATAAGAATTAACTTTTCCCATTTCTTCCGTGTACGTAAATGTCAGATGCAAAATCAAATTTTATTACACTATTTTGATTAGAAAAGTAAATGAGAATTCTGAAAAATATATAAAATTCTGTGTACATTATAGGTATGTTGAACTAACGTAATTGAGGTGTCCTGTCTGTCATTGCCCTTTAGTATAACGCAAGAAGTAACTTATTCATTACAACGTTACATATTGTTACTGCCTTTCGTATCGTATGAGAGATGGATAAAGTATGGAATGGAATACGAACGAGTGATGCTAGCACACAACTGTAACAATAAATGAACAGCAAACTGAGAGAACACCTCAATAGTATTCATGTTTTATTCCATGTTGGCTTATAGTTAGGTTGGGATATAAATATGTAAATTATTTCCATTCCACGTTTACCGTTCGTGTTGCGATTAAAGTGGAAAGGAAATTATTGGCTATGTATATGTAGCGTAGCAGTAGGTATAATTGCGAGATTGCTTCACAGAGACATTTTGGCATTTAAAAACTGATATTTATTGATATATTATGGCAAAGTTAAGTCAGAGGTAAAATGGAGAATGCAAGGCAGAATAATTATTTTATCATATACATATGAACATGGCTATAATACTAACTGACAATGATGTACGTATTTATACATATAGCTTTGGCCTTAATTATATTGCTATTAAATCATGACATATTTTACAGAAAGGAGTAATGGAGATAAAAGTGGAACCTGAAAGTCAAACCAAACATCATAATGGAGCTTCGGAAGATAAAAACGATGAACAGAGAAATGGCTATTCTGAAAAGAAACATAAAGATAAGCATAAACACAAGGACAAAAAGCACAAGCATCACAAGCATGACAAGGTAAGTCGCAACAGTTGCATGACTGGGATTTTGATTAACACTGTTGGCTCTCCAGGCTCTGGATGTTCCTCATTTGATTTATTGCAATATTTTCAAATGAGGTAATTGTGAGAACACAACTTTTGTGTTTAGCAGAGCAATATGTTGGGAGTTTTCCTGGTTTTTAAATAACGATTTTTATTCATATTTTTATGATTTTCTGCTTAAATAGGACAAAGACAGAGACAAGGATAGACACCATAGTAAGGAGAAGGATAAGGACAAAGACAAACATCGGTCGTCATCTAATCACAGCAGTAGTGAAAAATCCCACAAATCCGAAAGACATGATAAGGACAAATCGGAAAAGGATAAGTCCCATGATAAAAGCAAATCTCGGTCGGAAGTGAGTTCATCACCATCAAAGGATTCTTCTAATAGTAAACACAAGAGGTAAGTAAAATCAATTGAATTTTCGGGTGGAAAAAACCAAATGAAAAATGTCTAAATCTTCATTTTACATTGTAGTAAACATAAAGACAAGCATCAAGATAAAGATAGAAGTAAAAGCTCTTCATCTTCAAGTAAACCCCGTGAGAAGGAAGTCAAGACAGAACCAATTTCACCCATCAAAAGTGCTCCTTCAATAGCCGATTCTGACGACGACGATACCCCTTTGGTAATGAATGTCAGCATTTTTAGTGGGGTTTATGCGATTTGAATCTTGACTAAATGTATGATATGACTTTACTTGCAGAGTGTAAAAATGAAACAAAATCAGGTTGAAAATGTTGTTAAAAAGGAAATCAAAAAAGAAGAATCGGAATCCGAGGACGATCTACCTCTGGTAAACCCTTATTTTCATTGTCTTCCTCATAAATTTCCGTTAAGTAACCAATAAGAAATGATGTAATTTACTTTATTTAATACTATGTGTGCAATAAAATTGCAATGTTAAGACTGACAGATATGAAAACGATTTTACTCTAAATAGTCGAGATAGTAGTCTTGAGGATACCACAATGTACAGTGACAGTGAAGCTGAGGATTTTAAATCATCTCTAGACTTTAGTAAAAGAGTATGTAGAATTAGTTTCCATTTTTATATGTACGAGTTAACAATGGGTGCTTGTGGCATGTCTGGTTGATGATAATGTGGTGTCGCGGTATCCAATAATACGTTATCTCTCGCTACAGGTTAGAGTTCTGCACTTCATCAGTAAATGTATTTGTTAAGCACGACGGTTAAAAACATTAAGCTTAAATTAAAGCCTTACATAAATGAGCATGCAAAAAATGTTCGTATTAAATGCACGTTTGTTCTCGTAAGTTACACTATTTGTGAGAAAATTATTTTTTAAGGCAAGGGATCTTATTTTATCGTTATGTGTATATTTGTAATATTTAGAAGAAAGGTACAAGATATAAATGAATGAATTTTTTTTATTTTTTATGGTGGTTAAAGATATTCGAATGTATTTTATTGCACCTGTACACTGTGAATTTTAAGCATGATCTTAAATGGTTTGAGTTTTAAAATATGAAAATCTGATAAAAATACTAATGTTGCTCTCCTTGTTTCCTAAATCAGAGTGCAAGAAAGAAGGCTTCTGTAGAAATTAAGAAGCGAAAAGCAGAATCGGAATCTGATGAAGATATTCCTCTTAGTAGGCGAAAGAAAGTTAAGACTGAATCTACGTCAAAGAAAAGAAAGCGGTCACCTTCGGATGATGATTACGAAGATAGTGATTACGATAAGAAAAAGAAACCCAAAGGGAAAGCTCAGAAAAAGAACACTTCCTCATCTAAAACCAAAAGTCCCAGCCAAAGTCCCACTAAGAAACGGAAAGGCAAAGAGGAAGAAGAACAAGAGGTGGGTCAAATTAGTTTAAATGGATTTTGAGTTTAGATATGCATATAATTGCTAATTGCACAATTAAATTTTTTATAGGTTTGGAAATGGTGGGAAGAAGCCCCTAGAGATGATGGGGTAAAGTGGAACTTTTTGCAGCATAAAGGTCCTGTGTTTGCTCCTGCATATGAACGTCTCCCTAAAGGTGTGGTGTTTAGATACAATGGAAAACCTATGAGACTTTCTCAGGATGCAGAAGAAGTGGCTGGGTTTTACTCTCGGTTTATAGAGCACGAATATACTAGTAAAGAAAAGTTCAATACAAATTTTTTTAAGGTAGGTTCATGCATTTTATGTGGTGTGTAAGGAATAGTAACAGTTGGATATTCAACTTTATTATTAATATAATTAATTTAATAGGACTGGAGAAAGCAAATGGATAAGGATGAGAAAGAGACTATCACAGATTTGAAAAAATGTGATTTTACGGAAATAAACGAATACTACAAGCAAAAGAGTGAAGAACGTAAACAAATGACAAAAGAAGAAAAGTTGACCATCAAGGAAGAAAATGAGGAGATGCAGAAAGAATATGGAGTCTGCATTCTTGATGGCCACAAGGAGAAAATAGGCAACTTCAAAATTGAACCTCCTGGTTTATTCCGTGGTCGAGGAGATCATCCAAAAATGGGAATGTTGAAAAAGAGAGTGGTTCCAGAAGATGTAATCATAAATTGTAGCAAAGATGCAAAGGTCCCTCAACCTCCAGCTGGACATAAATGGAAGGAAGTTCGCCACGACAATACTGTAACTTGGCTTGCTTGCTGGGTAGAAAATGTGCAGGTATATGTCTTACACTTTTATACATCACTTTTTTGTGTTTATTCAAAATCCATTATTTATTTAAGTATTAAAATATTTTTAACTCGTAATAGGGACAAACAAAATATGTCATGTTGAATCCTACTTCAAGACTAAAAGGAGAAAAGGATTGGATGAAGTACGAAAAAGCTAGGGAGTTAGCTAAGCATATTGATAAAATTCGAGAGGTTTATAAAAGAGAATTCAAACATAAAGAAATGAGAGTACGACAAAGAGCTGTAGCTCTTTATTTCATTGACAAGGTTTGACTTGAATTTAATACACCTTACCTGCGTATACCCACTAAATAATTGAAAGCAAATATTATATTTTTTAAATTGTTGACCATTGCCGTATAAATAGTTGGTAATTTAATTTTTCAGCTTGCTCTTCGTGCTGGTAACGAGAAAGATGAGGATCAAGCAGACACTGTCGGTTGTTGTTCTCTAAGACGGGAGCACATTAAATTGCATGATGAGAAAGACGGAAAGGAATGTGTAGTTGTGTTTGATTTCTTGGGTAAAGATTCAATTCGTTACTACAACGAAGTACCCGTTGAAAAACGAGTGTACAAAAATTTGAAAATTTTCATGGAAAATAAAAAGCCTGGCGATGACCTTTTTGATCGGCTAAATGTATGGAACATTTCTATATCTCTGTTATTTAACAATTTTAAATTAATTAGTTAACACAATTGTATTTTGATACACAGACGGCAATTCTCAATAAACATCTGAACGAATTGATGAATGGTCTTACGGCGAAGGTATTTCGTACGTACAATGCGTCTCACACTCTTCAGCAGCAATTAGACGAACTAACTCAGTCAAAGGGTACTGTTGCAGAGAAAGTTTTGGCATATAATCGGGCCAATCGTGCTGTGGCTATCTTATGTAACCATCAAAGGGCTGTGCCAAAGACGCATGAAAAATCAATGGAAAACCTTGACATCAAAATAACAACTAAAAGAGATGAAGTAAAGAAAGTCAGGAAAGAAGTTAAAGATATGCGAAAGGGAACAAAGTGAGTAATTTCTTAAGGACAGTGCTAAATGAAAGTTTTTCCTCAATGCTAAATAACTGAAACTGATTTTTCATCTCGTCATTCTTTTTAGGGAGCACGATAAAAAGAAAGCCCAACTTGCCAGATTAGAAGATCAACTAAAGAGGTTAGAAATGAACAAAACGGACAAGGAGGAAGGCAAGGAAATTGCCCTTGGCACATCAAAGCTGAACTATTTAGATCCTAGAATTACAGTTTCCTGGTAATATTATATATAGCCTTTTGCAATGCAATGACTGATTGAATTGAATTTATTAAATCTATTTTATAATGTATTTACCTTTACTTATATTTGAATTTCTTGTTTTACAGGTGCAAGAAATGGGATGTACCAGTGGAGAAAGTTTATAATAAAACTCAACGTGCTAAATTCCGTTGGGCAATTGATATGGCTGATAAACACTATCGTTTCGACTGAAGCGTAGGGTTTAAATAAGTTGTAACTTGTAAAAGCATGTAAATCTACGGAATTTTAATTTCTGCACGATTTAATTTAAGAATTTTTAGATTTGACTTGAGTTCAGTTGCCTCCAGAAACTCATATCATCACAATAATGATAACAAACTATGTAAGGTAGTACCACAGACAAACAGTGAGAGGTATTTAGGGGAATACTTGTAATAAACAAACCGTACGACAAGCTGTTGATGGACTGTGAAGTTCTATTGTTGAAATCCTAAACCAAATATAACTTTATATATGTAAACTTTGACAGTAGGACTTGCTCACTTACACTAATTTACGTTTCTTTTTCTTTAAAACTATTATTGTTAAAATTTACATATTTCTATGTACACATTTATTTAATGTTCACACATGAATTGTGAATTTTATAGATTATTATTTAACCAAAAATTTACTGCAATTCGTAAAACACTCTCTTGTACATCACTGTATTATTTATAGTTTTTCGATTCCTAATAGTTAAATTAGTGTCATTCCAATTTATATAATCAACATTGTATTGATAATGGATGATTGTTGTTGAGTGTAGCTATACTAGCGTTTAGCTAGATTAATCGAATTTGTAGTATAAGAAGTATAACAATGTACTTGTAAACAGAATACAGATAATATTATGATCCGTTTTTTAAGATGGAAAGTTAAATACTTGTTTGTTTTAAATGTATTTCTATCAAGACTAGGATTGTTGCAAAATGTAGCCTATTATTATTAGCATCATTACATAGTTCTTGACTTAATATACATGTTATGGTTATGGTTTTGTACATAATGATTTCGGGAATAGGAAATAATATTAGTATTGCTTATCTCAGCAATTAAATATTTGCGTTCAGTTATTATTAATTGCTATTGTTTGAATTATGTAAATCTATAATGTTGTCATTAGGCACCTTTACGAAAATCATTTTGGCACAATATTTGAGAAATGAGCAATAACTAAATGTGAATTTGCAGTTACTATGTACAAGTGGTACAGTCGTACAAGTGAGATCAATCACTATTAAACTTTAGAAGTACCCAAAACTAATAGAGGATAGCGTTTTAATCAAAATATCTTGCCATGCAGTGCAGTAGTTGTTAAATTGGCAATGTAGATGTAATATGCTATTTACCTCCTTATAGAAGATCATGTCTTTCGAAATTAGAAGTGAAGCATACAATGATAAAGGGTAGTGCAATCGTGAGTGAATACGATTTCAATAGTGGTATTGTGGTTAACTGGTAAGTGTATACAAATAAACCATCCTACCAAAGTTTCTTTGTAGAATGTAGAATAAAAGTGCATCATTAGTAAATCAACAACTACCAAGTTAGTTGTTTTATTGGTTTCTAGCCTTTTATATGATATGCAAAATCATTATCGCGGTTGAATGCTAATTGGGCAAAATGATTTTTTGAACTATAAAGGTTGTATTTTTATAGTATAATAAATCATTGTACCTACAGTCTTTGTCCGTGAAAAATGAGTGCAAGTTTTAACAACAATCTTTAAATAGGCTAACGTACAGTTCTAAATATTTACCTATTACATAAAGTGCAATTACGTTTACTCAGTGGCTAATGTAAATGATCTGAAATATTGTAGAATGAATAAACCATCACTTTTGAAACTGAGGAGTAATCCAATAATTATTTTAATTGTCACTTGTCACACAATCAGTATTTGGGTATTACATTCATCTCACATACATATAAAGTAGAGATCCATGTAATTGATATTATTGCTACTTATATTTATATATAGTTGTCGTACGTTATGATTTGATATTACAAAATGTACAGAGCATTGAAGATAGTTCACACCGCAATACTTTCATACGAAATCACATGAGAATTATTAAGAAACTAATTTATAAATCTGAATCGATTGGTAAAATTCGGTTTTACATGTATAGATTTAGAAGGTTTAACTTAAACTCTGGTTTCAGTGGTTCTACACACGTAGGTAGAGTAGATTCATTTCAGATAAGTACAAAATTAATAAAAGCGAAGACGATTTTGAGGATAAAACCTTTACGATTTCTGGGAATTTATGTACAGAAGGGAAACTAAAAAAACAGTTTATTATTTACGCGATGTTCTTGAACTTGACGTGCTTGGTGGACAATAACGCTGGATGTAATCCTTAACTTTCGATTGAAATTGGTTAGGATCTTTTTGAAACATTTCTGAAGCCTCAATATTCAACGGATCTTCAAAATTAAGCAAATCCTATGCAGAAAACCACATATAGTTAACATATAGCATTGGCAAATTGTCAACGGTAAATCGTATGGTTATTTACAAAACTTTCATATGCGTGCCATTGCTATTAATAGTTAATAATAATAATAATGATTACTGTAAATAAAGAGTTGAGTCCCCAAACTACGTCCTTGATTCTTCTGGTAGGTGCCCATCCTAACTCATCAATGGACGATTGTCTCAGCAGTGACAAACAAACCGCACCATCTTCGTTGATGTTTGGATGCCACAGTTTAGTTAGACATTTAACTGTGGGAGGCTATAAATAGTTCAAATCAATGGGTATAAAGAATGATATTATTTAATCTAAAAATAAAATATAAATGTCATAACTATTTCAAAGATACTGTCAATATGTCTATCAGCATATGTTACGAGGATTTTTGTTTCACTAATCATAAAATAAAAATCCATACACTATTTCAGACTTAAAACTACTAAATTCTAACCGCTATATTGTAGTCTTCGGTAACAAATATGTGAAACTTGAAGCGTCCTCCTTTCCAAAATCCTTCTTCAGGTGTAATAGTCAAATTAAAGTCATACAGCTTGTCATCATCTGGAAAATCTAATTTACAAGATGACGGTAGGGCTGAGTTTACTTCCTGAACCTAAAAAGTAAAATGTAACCACTGTTATTACTTCCCCTTTTACCTGACACTTTCTAAATCACATAATTGACGCTAATAATATAATTTATTCAAACTTGAATCTATGAGTTTTTAAATCTCCGAGCATTTCAGAGTAAACTTAGTAAATAAAATTAGTTAAAAATAACTTTACTTCTTTAACAAGCAACCGATCTCGCACTGAAATCTTTTTGGCAGGTGTAACATTATTGTTATTGTTGGACAGTTCTTGCTGTTCTGACTTTAACTTTTTTGTTAAAGTGAGCATTATTATATTTATAAATTGAGGTATTTCCCGATCGTAGTGGCACAGTCACTTAACCTATATGCAATCACTTCCTGAAAGTTAACCCTTTGCCTTCGTTAGTTGGGTATAACTTATGCCACAAATTAGTTTAATTCAATTAGATCTTGAAACAAAAATATTGATTGATTTTTAGTCTGGCTTGTTTGTTTGCTCGAGCTTTGAGCTCTAAAAATTATTTATTTTGTTTTCTTCGTATTTTGTTATGAAAGTCACGTGGAGACAGGACATTTGTATGTATTGGAGTTCATTCGACCTTAGAGCGGTAAATATTTAAATTATACACTGGGTATTAATTCAATAGAGTTGTGTAAAGTGTAAATTGTGCGATATATTCAAATTCAAACATTTCGTTTTTGAATTTTGACAGGTTCAGGGATGGAGATCTAATGGATGAAAGAAGTCTAAAGAGGTTGAACATTCTACGGTAGTTAAAAATACTTAAATAGATTCATACATTAGTATTTAGTAGTACTAGTTGTATTCTTTGTTTTTTAATACGATCATGTATGCTATACATGCTTAAAATGTTATTGTGAATCCTAAACTGATAATAAATCCTTGGTTGGACTTTCTTTACAGGATTCATAGACTCAAATCTGAACTCCCATGTCAAGACTTCGGTGACGAAAAAACAGATAAAATCTAAATCTGATGTAAATAGTTCTACCCCCGAAAAACTGCTGATAATATAGCTGCTTATAGGAAGATACTTTACTTACTAGTATACTGCCCTACTGGCGAAAGGCTGTCAAATAACGGAACACGGCGACAAATTTTAAGAGGCGAAAAATAATGACTTCCGATGGTTTTGAGTGGCCTACGCAATATTTCTTTCCTCCATTTTTTACGTAATTATGCCAGAACAATTAACTTCTTGCTATATATGTTCATCTTCATATTTCATACTGCAGATGTGTACATCAAGGCTTTTAGCTTTCCAGACTCCAGAGCAGAGTCCATTGCTGGTGAAAGCACTGGTGAAAGTTATGTATGAGGTTTAATTGGGAAGAGAGAAAGTTAGGTATGTAGAAAGTGTGTAGAAAGTGTTGTGACGTTTAATGAGGGAAAGTATTAAAGTCACGTAGAAAGTATTCCGGAACCTTAGTATTACTCAGACCAATCCACCAACCTTAATTCATTTTAAAAACTTTTGCAGCCAGAATACATAATACACTTACACATACATATATGTACAATACATATTGTACCTACATTTCGATTACAATTTCGAAGTCATCATATAGCCTACATTGTAGCAATTAGCAAGCCGTAGAAACTGCGATACATTTGGAATTGAGGTTAGAGAAAGGAAAATGACAAGGCGTGTATAGATAATAATAATATTGTGTCGTATGTACTATGTGTCTTAAATTCTAATTAAATTATTTTTAAATGTAGAATTCAACCTAATGCGGCAACAAGAAAAAGGCAGATGGAAATTTGGAGTAAACTAATAAGAAATTATTGTAAGAGTAACCAAATATATATTTTAGAGAAATCCAATGTTGATATTCCCCTTTTTAACAACGGACGAATCAAACGACAATTATCAGTTCAAGAAGTTGAAACCATACTCGATGACATGAACAGCCGAGGCGAAGTAGAGTGGATAAATGCCGACGTTAAGGACAGGTTAAATACAATTCATATTTAGATACAGGCGTTTTGTAAAGGAATAGATCAGTGTCTAAAGTTTTTTATTTGGATTATTAGGTGTTTTGTGTTTTGGCATTCCCCCGTAGAATGGGGCAATATTATCTATACATTCGCCGAAGATAATGGATTGGGCAAGAGTGTCGCAACAATTTTCGAGTTAACTAATGCTGAGGGTGCAGAGTTTAATGGAATGGACACTGCGATGCTAATTCGTTGTCTCCAATCTTTACAGTCTCAAGGAAAAGCTGAACTTATGGGTGAAGAAGGAGTCAAATTTTTTTAACGTATTTTTCTTCATAAAATATCGATAAGGATGATTGCAAACGAAACAAAATAATTTGTCCTAATAAGTTACTATAAACTATCATGAAAAACTTGCTATTCACAGTAATTGACATTTTCTGACCGGTTGTATTTACAATTGTAAGAGTGGTCTAACTGTCTCTCCGACTCTGATAAAAAATACACTATGCACTGATGCGACTGTTTAAAGTGTTAACTGCTCGCAGTGTATTAAATATAATAATATTATGAGCTCACTATTTAATAATTGTATATGATCATCAAGAAAATATGCCTAGTTAAGAATTACTTGTATAAAGCATGTAAATCCTTAGATAAAAGATTCTATTATCAACTCTCGATTGTAAAACGTTTGGAGTTTAAGAAAATATATATCGATATTTTCTATATTATTTGGAATATGATCATTTTTCAATGCCGTTTATACTGTATGTTAATACTGTATACTTAAAATTATTACAAAAACTTTCATTAATATACCTGACTACATTTGTTCATACAGACATGTTTTTCAAAGTTATTGTATATGTTAGGCAATGCATATATCTCCTTTTGCACTTAAAATCTGGCCCAAAATTCAAGAAGTTGTGAGCTGGAACTAGAGACAACTGGTATACATAGTGGGTTTGTATTGGGGCTGGTGGTGACTGGTGAAGTACAGATTTGTATATTATATTAGTACATATATAGCCAATTCTGCATTAAATTAAACGACACTGAATTGAAAAACGACGAAGAGGTTTTGCTTATTCATATTAACTCGGTGTATCTTTATCCGTTCTGCTATTATAAAAAATTAGATTGTGAAGCGACCGTGTAAAGAATATCTCTTTTTACACCCAAGCACCATTAAAAATTGCAAAGGAAAACCTCATAATTTAATTACATCTTCATGGTTTAAGCAGATTGTTAATTTGGAGTTTTGCTGTGTTTGGGTAAAATGAAAGGAGAAAGTTTACGTGGATTGCATATTGCCTTGTCATATCGGTGGTTTCGGTATTCACAATTCACAACTCGTCTCCACTAATGCTTTCACTCGTACGCCTTTCTCTTTGTAGGATGTAAATGAAATTCCTTTTCACTGGTGTTAACCAATTATAAGCATTCATGTATTATTCCTGGTCGGTTTCTTTTTCCCATGTCCTTTCTTTTGAAGAAAGTCACGTTGCATGTGAAAATGGAATAATAGAGAAAATAGTAAAACTATATGGAGAAAAGGGCAAGAAAGCATATGTATGGGCATTGGTGAAGGTGGCACCACGTGCTTATCGTTTCGTTATAGTTTCTCCCTCAGTATATTTATAGCATGCTATACACACAAGCTTTAGTATGTGTATTTTGTTTTGTATCTGTTTCTATCTGTATCAGTAATTCGTTCGTAGTCTAGTTCTAGTCTGCTAGATAAGCTGTCTCCAGTTTCAGCCCTATGTGTGTGGTGTGGTTATGTGCTGATTTATATTCTCACAATTGTTATCTCTGCTATCTTGATAGGTAAAGGACCTTAATAACATAGTAGTTAAGCGATCACAGTCAGTACATGCTCTGCGAAGCGTTTAAAAGGTTCTATCTACATGTAGTTATACGGCTACTATCTTCTTTCTACTTGCACTTGTCTGCCAAACTCCTAAATTGGTGTACTAGAACGGAAACTGCATTGTTATATAATATGACATTATTCCTTGCTGAGAAATTACTCGGCGGATAATGCCAATTACTACTGTTTTATTTTCCAAAGTGTTGGTCTTAATCTGTGTAAAATTTCTTTTGGCTTAGGAATTTTTAATCGGTACGTTTACATGGAATTTTTGCTTAGATCTTTCATCTTCTACATACACAACATATCGGTTTACATAAAAATTGTGTAGCCTATTCGTAAAGTAAATGAAAAAATTTGAGATAAGATCAAAATTATTCGTTTTAAAGTTCGTTTAATTGATATTTCAGAGCCATTTTCACTGCATTAAAATGAACGAAAAGAAAAGTCGTCCCAAATCGCAAATTATGGCTCCTAATGCAAGTCCGGTCTCCCAAAATCGCAAAAATGGTTGTGATTCTCTTCCTTCACATCGCTATGAAAATGAATGGGAAATGAAGGAGGTATGAATCAATAATCAAATACCTATAATTTATTCATTGCGTACTTTTTTTGTCAAAACTGTAACCATTTTAAATTCAGAGGGAGTTAATGGAGACGAAGGCCAGAGCAGCGCAGATGGAAAAAACTATGAGATGGTGGTACGCTACTTTCAGATGTCTTATTACTTATTGACCATTTTAGTTAATAATATTTAATTTGAGTAATACTCATTTATGGTTTCAGGTCTGATTGCACTGCTAACTGGAGACAAAAATGGAGTCAAGTCAGGACGGAAAGAAACCAAGCCCGAGAAGACCTCCGTGTGGCTAAAATACAAGTTGACGAACTTTTAAAGGAATTGGAAAAGATGAAAGCTTCTCAACCATTACCTGTATCAGAAAACTCGTTGGGTAGACAAAGTGGATTTTTAAGTGAGGAACTTTCTGAACCTCAGACACAGAAGCTATGCAGAACAAAAAGAGCACAAACTCAAACTGACGAAGTGGCTCTTATTGATGATACAATTGCATCGCTAGAAGAAAATGTTTCAGTTATGTCACTTAGATGCGATGATGCTAATCGAACCATTGCAATGGAAAGAGAGTAAGTTGCCAAAAAGTTTCAATATCTTCTGACTTTTGCCTGTCAAAGCAAAATATTAAATATAATATTGATAATGTTATCAATTAATTAACGTTCAATGTTTTGAAACAGAGAGAAACTGCAATTACACAGAACAATAGAAAGACTACAAAGAGATTTAAGCGATTTGCAAGAACTTTATGACAATTTAAAAAAGGAGCTGATTGAATACCAAGGCAAAGATTGTGAAAGCGGAAGTGAAAGTTTTGGTCCTACCATTGAAGATGAAGTCAATAAGAACAGCGAAAAAGAAACAGACGGTGGAACTGATATTAGCGTTTCTGTTTACGTGAATCTCAGCAATAAAACTGTACAGGAGGTAGAGTCACTTGAAGAAAACGAACAAATGCATAGCGATACAAACGGAGAGGTAAATTCTTTAGAGTTAGAATTACAAATGCGGGAAGATGAGTTGTCTGATAGCTTATGCATTCACGAAATAGAGTTAGACAAAACTACTGATGACGAATTGCCATCCACTAATTTATAGGTTCAATAATACTGGAACTGATCTCGTGCTCACGATTTGTACAAATATAAAGCTAATTTATTTACACATTTTACGTTATATAGATAGTTTTGATTGTCCAAATTTAATAGCTGTACGTACCCAGACCCCTGCAATGCACTCGGGGACTCTCTTGTCTATTTTTCAGCGAAAAATACGAAAGCCATTTTTATACCCTTGTAAACTAGAGGTAATATGATGTACAACTTTTGTTTAACTACAATAGCATTCTACGCATAATAACCAAAAGTTCTAGTTCAATTAAACTAGGTATGAGAGCACAATATTTGCTCTTTTTGTGTTTTGCTTTATGCTATAATTCATTTCGATTGTCATTTTTTTGTTTATTATTTATGAAAGCTATATGTATGTGCTACGTTTTGCGAAAGAGACAGTTCGGCCTACGGCACATTTTTGTAAATTTTTAACAATTTATATTAAAAAGTTGAGTCATGTTATAGATTTGGTATTCATTTGTATTTCAGTGTTTCAGTTACCTAAAATACTCATAAACTCATTATGATAATGTAATAATCTAAATAAATAGTCATCAGAGTATTAACTACTATTTTAAAGCTTTTGCAGATGAAATCTTATCGAAATATATTTGGTGCGTAGTAGGTGTGTATACCAAATAATATTTAAACTACCGTTTCAAAGTTCTTGCACAGGAAATCCAATTCATGATTAAATGACGAATTAATAATAACGTAACCTAAATTAAAATGAAAGTCCAGATTTTAACATTTAATGCATAGTGTCCATATATTTAGTGATGAAGTAGATATTTACCAGTATATAACATAAATTACTACGTATAATGTGAAGCGTAATCTGGCTGAATGACATCATTATTATATGCAGTATAGTTATTTAAAGTATGCCTATGTAAGTAAACTACGATAAGTTTGGGTACCTAAATTAATTACTACAATATTTCTGCAATACTGCAGTTTAAGTTAACTAAAACTGAATATCCAAAATAATGAAGTAGAGGACTAATTATAACGAAATAAAAATGATAATAGTATATGAAAATGGCTGCTCCAAAAATTCCTCATGTATTTGAGAGTATAGAATGCTCATTTAAATGATAGATTAGAGCAGTATGCTGTTGTTATTTATGTCTAAAATTGATATTTTATAATTCATATAAACCCGTTGAGAGGCAGAGGTACAGAAAAGTATTGTTTTTACGTTAAAATTATAAGCAACCAAAGATCTAAGAAAGTAAGCTAAAATTATTCACAATATACAATTAATTAAAATCAGAATGTTATTGAAATGTAGTAGAATGCTACATTTAGAGTTATTAGCCCAAATAGATACACAATTTAATAATTTAAAGCAAATGAAATAATCAGAAAAGAAACCACATTTGTCATTGCATATTTAAGATAGTCAAGTAACATCGTCAATACTGAAGAATTTATGTTAATTATAATTGATAAATGACATTGCCCAAAATAAGAATACTAATCACGAAATAGCTTGTCCCCAAAGAGCTGGTAAAGCTTTAATCTTTGAAACGTGTACTAATCAAGTTCAGTGCAAGCCACCAATAAACCTAAATAACAGTCGTGATAATAAGCGAGCATTTTCCTATATTTCTTTATATCATAGATCATTAATCATTGAAACGATTTGTTATACGACACTACAAGTCTATACTAATCTATACTCAAACTAACCTTTAGCATCATTGCTATTAATGGAGAAAATAATCAGCAATGATTGGCTTTATGTATGATACCTATGCCTAAAAGCTTTCGGATTTGTGAAAATGTTTGCATATTTGTGCCCTGACCCTGACCCAATGGAAATGCTATTATTAAGATAGCTTACCATCAATCTTTAAAGCTATTTCTAGGTAATTTGTTTTAAATGGTAGATAAATTAATAATTGATACCTATATCAAAATATGGACCTTGCATACCAAAATATTTTAGGCTCTCTAATTTTAGTTCTGCTACAATGAGTAGCAACGCTGTACTTCAAACATAAAGTGTAGAAGGTTTTAATATTAATCAAAGTACCGTGTACGTATAGAACTGCTTCATCTCACTCTCACAAAGGTTTATATGTGTCATTTCAAATGCAATGTACATAAGAGAACTATTATTTACTGGGTGATAAGTAAACTTTATATAATCTCTCCCTTTTATGCGGATTCGGTGTATTTCATGGTGTAAAATATACTCTTAGATTTATCCTTGTAAAATATGAAATATAAGAAAACTGCTGTATACATCTGATATTGCTTCCAATTGTACCTAAGATTTTTATATATTATTTCATAGTTAAGTTATAATACAGTGTACTCATCATCACGGGTAGATTATTGGAGGAATTGTTTGTGAGATACTATTTTCAAATATTTGTGTCTAACTGTAATGTAGTGGATGTCGAATCACATGGCGAGTGCCCAATTTGCAAAACAAGATTATAATTGCTTTTAGAAATAATGTCGATTCTTGGATGGGAAGAGAAGGTATTGCAATATAGTCACTAGTAGGTGATCTTAGGAAAGTTGTATTATTGATTCATAAATCTACTAATTGTAACTGTAAGTACTAATTATCATTATACATTACAATGTCGGTATCCTATGTAATCTCGCATAATATTTTTAGCATTATATAGAGATTATTATATACATAAATAATGTAAATACCTTATAATTTTGTCCCAAGTTACTGTAACATAATACCTTACCCTATGTCATATGCAGATAGTATCTGACGTAACTCTGTACTATCAATGTAACATTGCAAGCTAGCAAAAGCATTTATCCTTAAGTAATATTAAGCACAATACTCAAAAAGTAAACTGACATATCACCAAGATAATATTATATGTTAGTCATAATACAGTACTGCATTGATAAATATATCTGTCTAGTTGTAATTGAATAGGTATTACAGTAATTACAAGTTGCATTTATGCTACAGGAGTATGAGAATCTCTAGTAATAAAATTCAACCAATATTTAAGGCTATGTAGCTACCATTTTCCTGTGTAAATGAACTTATAAAAATTTCGTTAGCTTTAATTTCGTATTTCTTTTGTGAAAAACGAGTAATCCTGTAATAAAATGTACTGATTAGATTACTGATATGGTCTTTGAACAGAAGAAATAAAAGTCGAAATCTCTTATAGTTTAACCATTGCGAAATATTTCTATTAAAGACTGCCTTTCCTTGGGTGAGTTTATGTAAAGTACAAAATTTAATTTAAGCTGTTACTTATTTGGCTTAGAATATTGAACATATTATGTTAAAAGAATTACTATTGCGTATTCATCTACTAGTAGCCAATATAAAAGTTGGTACTTCCATTTACTGTAACATACTATTAGCATACATAACAATTGAAGTGATCCTTTGACCGTGGTGACATAATAAGACAGAGTCCATATTATTCAACAAGAAACTGAAAATGTTGTCTGGTCTGCAGTCTGCATGGCACACGACGATGATGTTGAGATTCTTGTATGATAAGTCGGAAAGCTGTAGCCATGTGTTAATGTTAGGTATTAATTTGTAAGTATAGCTTGACTTATTGTAAATGGTCTTCTTATAGAATGAGCCCTTTCCGGGTTCCTCCCTCGCCGAAAACAACTTCCGACTTGTAGATTTATTATTAGTGACATTGTGACTCTATGGATGACCATAAATACTAAAAATGGCCAGAAGGGTCTGTCGGTATGTTGGGGAATGTTGGAAGGGTCAGACACAGCAGGGACGACACGAACATGTGTGCGGTCACTGACTAAAAGTCTCTGCGTGTCACTTCAAAAGAAAGAGCATCTCATTAGTAGCACGCGCCCACTGTCTGTCTTAAGTAATTCTTATTTCACTCAAATGCAGTCTTGTGTCTTATCATCAGCAAAAGAAATACAGACGCAGCAGCACACGAGTCGCATCATATTACACTTTTACAATGCAGCGACCTAGCTAACCCGACCCAGCAGACAATTATGTACTTATAATAATACAGACCTTGTATGTAACCACCTAGTACTGCTATATTTATTCTATATGTAACAGCACACACAGAGACAACAGATTCACGTTCTGAACTGATAAGATGTAGAAGCAGATCCAACCCAGAAGAACCACGCAATGAAAAATGACAGAATCTCAACTGGCTGATTGGCAGACTCCATGAGAAACTTCTTCTAGCATAAACTCAAGCTTCGACTTCGAACTAATACTCTGATATCCAGTCGGATCCGGCTAAAAGGAATTAGGGGACAACTGCGATAAAATGTAAGACTTTCTTAGTATACTTATCTGTAATTAGATATTAACATTTTTAAGCCCAAAATACAGCGTTTCTCTTATCTTATCAACTGTTATAAATTTAGCGCATGTTTCATGAAGTTAGATACTATTAATGCCTCCTGTTCATGTTATCACCATATAGTGCAATGTGCCGAAATGACCACTGTTTTTTTCTATCCTTGTTGATATTTTTCAAGTAAGTTTTACTGTCCTGTCTACCCTTTTGCAATGCAAAGAAATCAGACCAAAAGGCATACAGATAACGACACTTTCCACTTAAGAGTCTTTTCCTTTTATCCAGATTCCTTTTACGAATGTCTACATGTCTTTGTGCTACAAAGATCTACTCGAACAACTGTCGGTGATTCTAAAATCTTCTGTTGACTTAATGGCAATAGTTAACTTACATAGATTACTTCTGCTTTGCTTGTTTTCGTTGTTTATGTATGTAATTCTGTTGAAAACCTGGGCATTGTGTATATAGGAATACTACATGGTAATTGATCTATGGGTCTGTATAAGAGTTACTATAGATAAACACCTATAATTATTATTACTTATGTGATTGTACTGTGTTTAACGAAAGTTATACAGATTTGCAAACGATTACTATTATTAAAATGGTCATTTTGGCCAGTGTCCTTTATAAATGAAACAAAAAATTGTTTGATTTGACAACATACTATTCATTAAGTCATGATGAGAAACTATGCTGCTGCTGGTATGCATGTATTATGTTTCATAGATGAATGTTAGATTATATACGCATAGTGAGACAAGTCTGAGCACACTTTAAACTGTTGTATTACGAGACAGATGGTTTTCACTTTCAGAATATATGTAGAGGAATGTAGTAAAGCTGAACTGTTTCTTCTTTGTCAGGCTAAACTGATTGAAAGTCTGAGGAAATATGTGCATGCAGTAAATTATCGTCATATATGTATCTAAGCACATATGAGACAAAGGTGGTGCACAATACGATATCAATGCATTATTATTAGGGATTGAAATTACCACATAGGAGATCATGATGCATATAGACCTCCAGTCTGATTGTATGTGCAATGTGTATCTGGTTATGTATGTATCTAGTTTAGGATTGTGTACAAGCTACAGAGCAGTAATTGTCTGCATCGCTGTTTTCTGTTTCAACAACATGTAACTACTAACATACTGTAGTATAAAGGAGTCTAGTAAGACTGGTAGTTAGAGTGAATGCAACCAGGCCCGGAAAGGATGATATTTTAAGACATCTCAAAATGATTTGTAACCCCGTCATCATTTTGTGTATGTTTGTTATGATAGAAGATGTGAGTTTCCAGGCTAGCTGAGAAATTCGAAGTTGGAGGGAGGCTGACTTGGCGTAGACTAGACCTCACTGAAAATCTCCTGGAGTATGAAATGAATGAAATATACTGAGAACACAAGCTGGGGTACATAATCAACATTAAATATATACTAGATCATAATGCATAGTGCACAGTGCCTCTCTATGTTGAGCAAAATAGTGTTTACAGCTAAGCAAATAAAGAGTACAACAGATTTTTGTTTATAGAACTTGTTCTTTCATTCATTAGTATTAGGAATTCAAAGAAGACACAGCCACGAGTAAATATTAGCACACTTTACGTTCATAGCCATTATCATTTACAAATATCATATGTATCTTATCATCATATAAACATCCTGTGTTCAATATCTTTAAAATCCAATTGCTTATAGTGCAAAAATCCTGCCCAAAGACAACTACGACAATACTTTACCGTCAGAAGTAAAACGCCATTTGATTTAATTTTAAATCGACTTTAAATGCATTGGAATGTAAAGTTACAGATACACGTCAAGATGTGCAAAATTATAAAAAAATCTTTGTAAATATCTCAATGTGTATTAAATGATATCGTGAGTTGTACCTAGATCAGTCTTTAGGGAATGTTTTAAGGGAAAATCTGTAATGCATGAAGACACAACAATAAGCCAACAAGTATTTTAAGAGCAAGACGGTGGTCCTTTTACTTTATATTTATTCCATTCATGAGTAGATATTTGAGCGGAAGGACTGACTAACTTGCTCTACTTCGGTACTCCGAAATGCTAACCCTCCTCCCTTCTTGCAGCCAAATCAGTCAAAAGGACATTTTTCACGTTTGGAGGAATGTAGTAGTAGGAGCCCAGAGCAGAATAGTTTCTGTGCTGAACTAGCAACTGGCAACCTGACTGGAAATGGCTTAAAATATTTATGGTGATATAGAAAAGGTAGTTGTATATGGAATGAACATGTATGTAAAATTGCGTTATGTACGGTCGCTAAGCGAGTTCTCATGCATCTGTAGTACGTGCGGGAGAAGCTCGTCGAATGATGACATTATGCATGCACATAAAGAAAGAGTTGGAGGGAGATGATAGTCGATGGATGGATGTTGACTCCGACTTGAGTGCCTTCCTTCTTGAGGACGAGACCAGATGTGTGGTCGTAGGCATTCTGGCTAAAGGAAGGAAGTAGCCAGGAAGTTTATAGAAGACATCAACCTTACCATATACACAGAAATACAATACAGACCTATACACTTACCCTTTGTACAGCACTAAAGGTATGTATTAATGCTCCTTCTGTGTATGAAAGACTAATAGCTAAGAAAAGGCTTCCTTTATACTAAGACTCATCGCATCTTAGCATCTCTTTTCCTTATCATCATCAGTGAAAGTAGTTCTGAGGATATGACGCGAGAAGATGTTGAAACTGTATAATATGCTCATATGGGTGTATGGTATGCATATGTACATATTACATCTGTATAACGAAACACATATGTACTACCTTAGTAAAGTTGTTATAAGCATAGATTTGTGTTCATTCAATAGAGATATGAGATTGTACGTAGTAGTTATATAGATGAACAAGGGCCAGGCTTTAGGAAAGGAGAGTTGAGAAAGAGATGTGAAATGATTTTCAGTTTCGGAAAAGGTAACACAAAGTTTAGCATCTGTTCATCACTTTGTCTGCTGTATTATTATTTCTATTCAGTTTACTTTAGTTATTCTATTTCTCTGGCTTTGACTTTTCGTTAGCGTGTCTTTTCTTACTTCTGTCTGTACCATTGAAAAATGCAGAACTGTTTTCATCTCTTTTTCTACTTTAATTTATGTAATTAATAATACACCTACCACTAATAATGTCTTGCTGGGCTAATTACGAATATATTAGATAAGATATTAGATATTCAACAAGTTTACACGAAAGCATTTATTATGTAAAAATAAATGAACAATAATAACTTTGTTAAGCAAGATGATGTACTGACGCATTAAAGCAGAGTTACAGGTGCTAGGAGGATAAAATATAGAGAGATAAAACGTAAGTGCTTTCATAATGCACTAAATATGCTTATATATGCTATGTTGATGAAGATGAATGGGGTAGATTATTGAACTCCTCGTCAGTCGGACGAAAGCCGGAGTAAGGAGAGATTTTAGAGCAGTTACTAATACTAATGTCCTACATGACTAATAACATTATCTATAGTTGTGTGATGGGCTGTGCTTATGTTACTTACGTTTTTACTTCTTCTCAGAGAGCAGAAACGTAAGTGAAGCAACTTAATTTTGGCAGGGAATCAAGAGGAGAAAAGGACAAGACTAGATGAGAATCAGCAAGATGATTCGGAGTTTGAGCCAAAGGCAGAAGACAAGCCAAAGGAAACCACTTTGAGACAACTCACAGGCAGGGCAGGTGGCTGACTGACTTATTCTTGCTCATACTGATAAAAATATCATCTTATGTTTAGTTTCTTTTGTAGACATCCCTTGCATTGGGATACTAATTATCCGTTGCTTCTTCTTGCCACTATTGTAATGCACATATAACTGCACCGAGCATTTATTTAATGAGTCTTTATACCGTTTTGAATGTGGTATACATCCTATATCCATCACATTACTCTGAGAATCATTACTGGATATGTAAGTTAGTACCTTATGTCAGTAGGCTATTTTTTATACAATATATTTTAAGCATAAATGTCTTACCACCGAAATAAATTGGCAATATAGTTTTCTTATGCAGACAACAAGTTGAAAGTTTTTTGATAACTTATTGGTGATAGTACCAGTAAAGCAGATGAAAACTAAAAAAATGCAGAAACATGTACACATATATTTTCAAGATTATTTGGAAAGCTGAGATACAAAAAATACGATTCGTATCTATAGGCTTTCTGGTGGTCTTGTTCAATATTTAAATTATTTCTTAGCATGTAAAAGATTCTATTAAAGCATTTCTACAGATAATAGTAATAGCAATAGTTACTCATGCGGCTGCAGATGTGCAATCTTTTCAAAGATTTGATGATGCACTTCTCCAATATATTTTGCATTAATCTTTTTAAAAGCCAAAGAAATAAGTGGCTGATATTTTTAAACTGTTTACGTAAGTTTTCGCAGAGCTATGATGAGAGAGCCAAATTCTCTTTGCATGGATATTTGCAGATAACTCGGATAACAGACGAAACTTATGGGGAGAATCATTTTCGGACAATAACAATTGAGACTTGCTTGGATTGGGATTGGGAAATTGCAAAGTCTGAAGGCTGGAGGACAACCATAAGCAATGCAGTTTGAATTACTATGTATCTTTCTTTTGAATAAATAGGATTAATTCAAGCACTGGGACGACAACATTTGTCAGTGTCATGAAACGTTGTTGTTTACCATTTTCATAATGCATAACCTTAGGTAGTACGTGCGTGTGTCTAGCAGGAATTGAGAGAAAACTAATTCAGTGATTCATTAGTAAACTGCGACGGTTGTGGTGCAGAGTGCAGACATATTCAGTTAATAAAATGGCTCCAATAAGTTTAAGTGTTTTAGCATTTTAATGTCATCAAAAATAGCATATAGTGGTGTTCAAAGAATTGAAACAACATATTAATGATAAGGATGCAACGACAGAGTTGTTATTCGGAGTTTTGCTTACGTATATGAAAAGAAAGCTGACTCACGAGACTGAGGACAGGGAGAAGACAAGACAACGGTTCGGTACGAGTCAGTTAATTTTATTTTCTGCTTAGTTCTTACGCATATAAATTAAGGATAGTATACTAGTAGGTAGTTGTGGAACTTGAGCATTTCCGTTCGGCAAGGGGAAATGAATTTTGAATGGTAGGCAGAGCAGGCCAAACGAAACCAGAAGATGAAACACTAACTTAACAGAAGGAGTATCGGAGTAGGTATCTGTAAGAATGAGTTTCAGTGCTTATCATTGCTACTTATGTATATAGTCTAAGATAAATACCTTCACATATGTGTACATGCACTATGCATATGCACTACCAACAAGTAAGTACAGATATAATTTGAAAGATGCACATTTAACATTTAAAGAGCATTTGTCTATGTATAAGATGGAGGAGAAGAGTCGCTTGCAAGTTCGGGAGTAGATACATACATACATAAATAGAGTTGGACTTGCCTTGTTGCTTTTCTTACTACAGATAACAGTTGTATTTAAAAGAACCGAAGAACAAGTAAACTTTGAGTAAAGGTTGGAGTTGAGTACTGCCACTAGTTATATGCTCACGGTAAAATCGGAATGGATGAATGGATCCCCTAACTAACAAGTTATTTTCGGAGGCGACTTGAGGTCTATTCCCGAAGTCGGTGGCTGATCATCTCTCAGACACTTTCAGTTCCGTTTTTCTCTCCACACTCCTTTCCTCGCTTAACGAAAACGCAAACCCAACGAAACTGCACCAAACCACCGACTGACTACCATTTCATTCTTTTCATATACTCAAGTACATAGATTTTTTACACATTCTGTTACTAACTAAAATGTTTCATCAATTTCTCACTACACACCCGGAACACATTAGCAGCTCTATTTTCTTCGACTTTTGAAAGAGTTTTGCCTGTTATCTTCTACAAAAAGAAAACTCATTTGTGTCTGGCTGGACCATTCAAATTCTTGTGAAGGCGACAAGAATTCAGAAAAAGTTTCAAAAATTGACGAGTACTTACAATGCCGAAAGCATTTCTTTTCACACATAAACGCTACGACATGTACACTAGCCTCAATGTTCCTCGAGTTAGAAAACCTGTCAACGAGCCATCTGAACCTTCTCAATTGGTAACCCCGTTTCACAGAATCGTCACCTTGAATACTGCTTCACACTCTCAATGTCCACACGATATTCCCGACATTTCCCACAAATTACATCCTAACGAAACTAAAGATATCCAAAAAGTGAACCAACTTCCTCTTCCAAGTCTTAGTATTCCCAGTATCAGTAATCACGAGTGGACTTTGGTCATCGATCAGAACAATTGTGCAAAGGATGATGAACCTGTCAATTTATCCGTTAAGAAAATCGACTTGTTTAATCTTACTCAATTAGCAGAGGTATGTGTAGTAGTAATGCTTAAAATTATATCCAGATATTCATTTTACTACTATATCTTTGCGTACTTTCATTTTATCTGTGATACTGATACCTACTGCAATTTGCAAAGCGGTGGTAGAAAAATATTACCTATTTACATTAATTATTCGAATTGTTTGGGCTTTAATAGGTTAGTTTGGCAGCAGCGAAATCGGACTTAGATGTTAAGGGGGAGATTGAGATTGAGAATTCTTCTACCCGTCATGTTTGTTCGGAATGCGGAAAAGGGTTTTCCACCCTTAGTAACTTAGCTCGACACCGTCAAACTCATAGATCGCCAACCGATTCCACAGCTGTTAAAAAATGTCCGCATTGTGAAAAAGTCTACGTATCTATGCCTGCATTTTCAATGCATCTTCGTACTCATAATCAAGTAAGTTTTAAAAATAACAAGTTTCCCAAAGTTTATCTTAAGCTCTTCAGAACACAAAAAATGTTTTGAAGAGGTTGTGCCAAAAATGAAATTGCGCAAATAAAGTTTTAATTATCCTTCATTAAATTTAGGGCTGCAAGTGTCCATATTGTGGGAAGGGATTTTCGAGGCCATGGCTTCTACAGGGACACATTCGTACACATACTGGTTGGTTTAGATTTATCAACCTTTTATTTAGACAACTGATTGGTGCTCTCTAATCGATTTATCTCATAATTTTTCTATTTTTATTGGTTGACTTACAGGGGAGAAGCCTTTTAAATGTAGCATATGTGGAAAAGCGTTTGCCGACAAGGTATTTGAAATTGAATGTACATTTCATCTGATAAATTTCTTAGTGCTAAGATCATTCAACGTAAACATAAGATATTTCTGCTGATTCTTTGCAGAGTAATCTTCGAGCTCACATGCAAACACATTCGTCCGAAAAGCCATTTGTCTGTGCTCGTTGTGGAAAAACATTCGCTCTCAAATCCTATTTGTGCAAACATATTGAATCCAGTTGTATGCGAACTAATCGTGTCAACAAAAGTGTTAATGGTGAAAGTAGTGGTTCGGGCACTAATGAAATGCATATGCAAGAAACATCCGCTGCGTCAGCATGATCCGGATACAAAAACAAATGAAATATTCGTCTATTTTAAAAACTTCTCAGAACACAGCTGCACTTCATGGTCTTTGGCATATAATCGCAAATATTGTCAGTTTAACTAAATTAAAACATATACCAACATGCTTAAGAATATCTGTATTGATTAGCAAGCCATGAAGGCTGTATCTAACATTTTAGTAGAAATGGAGACTTTTAAGTAGTTTTAAATAACCTTATAATAGACTTTATAGCAAAGATATTATCTCCGTCCAAAAAGAGACCACTTGTTAAAAGATTACTTTATAATCTAAGCATATTCTCGTGTCTCTACTCTAACACCAGTACTACATTGACTTTTATCACAATCTCACTATGTAATCTTAGTATATCGAGTAGGTCTGAGTACGGGGAACTGTTCATATAATAATGGTAATCCGATTATCTAATAAAATTATTGTGACTAGTATAGTAGGTAGAAATTATTATGATGTAGCATAAAGTATGACGTAGTAACTGTGTTAAAATGACGTAGGCATAATTTTAGCGTAGATCACTAGCATTTTGGGACCAGATAAATCATGTTGTAGTCAGTTAGACTTAGTTTTGTCCTGAGTGTAAGATAACTCTTGGGAAAAACATGTTTATCATTTGAACATTTTGTCTAATTCCTCTAAGCTCGACCCTAGTTTCTAAATCAATGCGATTGCAATCACTTTGAATGTGCAATTAAAATTACTTACGGCCGGGAAAAGGTCACAATTACAAAGCTTATAGCTACAGAATAATATTTGTCTACAACAAAACAATCTCTACCAATTGCAATCCTTGTAAGCTAACTGAGTAGCAGTCTCAGGAAGTAATAGGGTCTGAAAATGTAAATTGAGACTTTGGAAAGGAATTATATTATTTTGGTATGTCCCACATTTTTCGTAGTATTCCAAATAATTTTCCACTATGCACTAGTATACTCCAATTCTTATTGTAGATCTAAATACTAATTTATCCTAATTGTAACAAGGACATGAATTACCCCATAGTAAACATAGTAGGTACTATTTTGTGAAATATGTTGATACGATTGATGTTTAATTGTTTCAATTATAGTGACTTATAGATTGTAGCAGTGTTTGTCATTTGTGTAAGTATTTGTATGCATTTATATGTAATTGTAGTGATCTATATATGTAAACTACTTTTGTAGAGATGAATGTTCTGTCTAAAGTAACTTAGAATTAGTTTCTGTATTGTCTTTATACATTCTTGTCAACTCGTAGCTTATTCCATGAGCAAAAGTGCTAAAAAAATCTAATACAAACTAGTCTGTCGATTTTTACAGAATGAAGACCGAAGATATCAAACCAAATAGCCCAAAAATAGATTTTCCTATTTTATGTTTTTAGCGTTAAATTATTATATATACTGTAGTCTGAACCAGATCAAACTCTTATGTTTTGAATCCTATGAGTGTTTGACTAGTCTTATATTTAATTTAATATCTTTTTGTAGAAGCATTAATTTTGTACACCCACTCTTGATAATAAATCTAAGGAATTGCACTTGCACTACTACTGCAACATTCGCAAAACAGAACGCCAACAACATCACGACACAAGTAACTATACTATACTGTCTCGTCCCGGTGCACTTCTGAGTTCTGCCACACAACAACAAACTGAATGGAATATCGAAAGAAACAGTAGTTAAAATAAAGGGTTTAGTTTTAATACCTAATGTTGTAAGTAGCCTTAAGTAATTTGTAGTATAATGTAATAGTTTGTATTTATAGTTTGGATTTGTACATGTCTTACTTAATGCAATTTAAATCGTGAAGTAATTTGTATACTGATTGTGAGTGCCTTTGGTCAGAAATACAAAAAATGTAAAATCTATGCACACGCTGATACATTTACTTGTTTCATACATTACATCCTGTTATCATCTTCACGCTTTTGCCTATATCTATACGTGTGTGTATTGGCATTTGTCTCAACATGTAATTGGGATAAATATAAATCAGTGGCAAAGTTGGCAAAGGATGCTAAAAATATGTTTGCTTCTTGAGAATATTTTCTGCACATTGACGATTTGGATACAGTGCATTGCATTCACAGACAGACATAAGCAGATAGTAAATATACACACGTAACGAGAGGAAACAGAGAACGACAACGACACCTCCTTCTTAACACCCGACAGAGATCCCATTCACTCGGATCACATAAAAACAAGTTCAATTCCTATGCATTTAACGTTGGCTTAACTCTCAGTTACTAATTCCCACTCATCCTTAACGCACATCTAAAGACTCATTTATTTTCTTTCCGTCCAAACCAAATCATCTGCACTCAAATCAGTTTTCTTCTGAAAGAGCTCAAAGACCTACTTCAATGCTCTCCTCATTGACTCATTGACCATACAAAATGCTTCACTTTCAGATTAAAGAACGTCTAGACTTTATCTTACTTTGTCTACTCCTAATTCGCCATCAAGTTCTCTCCAAATCCACTTCTGATGATATCCCTTCTCACTCTACTGCTGTAAGTTCTTTTCTGCCCATCTCATTTTCATTTGACCTAGGCATCCCACTTGCCTAAATTCCCATAATGTTATATTCCCGCTATGTTTTCTTAGGACGATGAAGTGACCTGGAATGGATGGCCTGATACTGAGGGCGTCTCAGAAATCAAAGCTCTTGTTGATTACGCAACTGTACGATTCATATCCTTCTTTTACACATTTTCAAGCCGAAATTGAATTTTAAAGGTCGTTTTCTTTGTTCTAGGGTTTGGTGTTTTATAAAGACACTAGTGTCCCGGCCTGTTTTGTTGAGGAAACCCCACATCCTTCACATTCTTTAAGATACACTCCTTCCAATTTGCCCAAAGTCCTTTCCGTTTCAAGCAAACTCCATAAAATTTCCAATGCGGACGAATGGGCAAACTCATTGTATAAGGAACAATTTTGTGGACCACTCCCAATCTTTAAGATACAGACTGTGGATGAGAAACTACTAAAACGTCTTCCCAGGAAAAAGAGACATGCAAGTGGAGGATCTGTTGGAAGTCAAGCACAAGCTAGCCAATGGCCTTGTAAGTACACAACTTTATCTGGTGAAATTATTTGTATTAGATCAGTAATAAAGATACTAACATTTTACTATAAATGTTTGTTAAGCAACATGGCACAAAAAATTTCCTTACTTTATATAGCATCCAGTCAGACTCAGGTACAAGGATCAGTCTCTGGACAAGGATTCTTCTCCGGACAAGCTCAGGCAGCTCATGGAGGTTATAGTCAATCTCAAGTTCAACTCGGAGGGCAGGGAATAACTGGAAATCTACAAAGGTTGGTGCCTATATCTTAACTAAAGCATAGCATCTAATAATACTTTTATTAAGCAGCTAGAGAATTTCGGGCTATTCCCTACGCCAATTCAGTAATAGTAATATTGGAGTATTTTATAATCACCATATATAAATAATCACCATTGTTTTATATTTCAGCTCAGCGGGTAATGCACAATCTCAGTTATCTCTGGGAGAGCACGGGGGTGCTGGCCAAGCATCAAGTTTCGGTCTCGGGCCATCTAGCTCTCAAGTTCAAGTAAACTTGGGACAGCGAGAGCAAGGATCCCATGCAAGTGCTAATGTTTATCAACAACATGACCAAGGAGAATATTCTAAGCTAACAGGGAATGGCTACGGTGGAGGCAGGCAGAGTAATGGACATAAAGTACCCACATATCCAGCGACTGTTTATGGAAATGGTCAATCCCAACTACCTCCTCAAGACTACCGACAACAAGGAGGCCCAACTTTTTCTGGACAACCCCTTGGAAGTCACGGGAGAAATGGCTATGGCTACCCTGCTTCGAATGGACAACGACTACCTGGTTACAGCCAGCCACAGTATTCTTCATCACAGCCCCAGCAACATACTTCTTACTCAAATGGACGATCTTCGGCCCAGCAGCCTAAACTCCCTGGTTACGATAGTCAAAGTAATGGACATGGACAAAGTTTACAGTCCGGTATACCAATCCACAGTCAACCACAAGGAGCTGGTTATGATCAAAGTATTCCTCAATCTGGGACACATGGCATCAATGGTCAACACGGTGGCGGCTTCGGGCAGACAATTCCACCAATTCAAGTACAACCACCTCAAACTCTCCCTGGATCTGGATACACTCAAACATTGCCTACTGGAACTCAACAATTTCCCAGTGGAAGTGGAATCGGGACTAATGGCAGGGGTGGACAATTGACCCCTGGAACAGGTTTACAAGGCTTAAATGGTCAACAGGCCCCGCAACAGACGTTTTACACTCAGCAGGCACCTGGCACAACTTCATTAGGAACACAAGATCATACTTCGGGTCAAAGGTCTTATGACTCGTATCCTTCATCTTCAGGAAGAGACACTGGAACTGGTAGACAAGCTCAAAATCAGGGGATCTACATCAATAGTAATGTCCAGCCCCTGAATGGGAATGGCGTGGGTCACCAGTCAACTCAAAATGGGGATCACAGACGGAGACATGGAAATGGTGTCCATGCAAGAGGCGGCTCTTACGGGGCGAGTGCAGGCGCCGGAACTGGTTACGGGGCCTATGCAACTGCTCCTGGTGGACAAGCACAAGCTCAGAGTCTGCACATTGGAAGTTTTGGTTTAGGAACAAATGGTCAACACGATTATTCGGGAGGTTATCGTAAGACACCTTACTATTCCACTGCTCCGCAAAGTTCTCAAATTCCTAAACTCCCTGCCAGTACCACCCAAGATGGTTCTCATGGTGGAACTGGATACACTAATGGATACAGAACACCTGGTCAAGTCTTACAACAGCCTGCTCAAAATGGACAGACTTCTACAGTACATGGCACTGATGGATACCGGTCTTCAGGAGATGTATCATCTGGTGTGAATGGTCACCATATTCAAGATCAAGGTCAATCAGGTCATGGAAATGGACATCATGTTGTGGATCAGCGGCAACCTAGTCAAACGAACGGAATAATTGACCAGGAACATCATACAAGGCAGAATGGAAATGGTCATCACGGTACACAACAACAACCTGTTCGGACTAATGGAAATGGGCATCACGGAATCACTCAGCAGCAGCCTGTTCGAACAAATGGAAATGGACATCATGGAATTACTCAGTTACAGCCTACTCGGACTAATGGGAACGGGCATCACGGAATTACACAACCGCAGCCTGTTCGTACTAATGGAAATGGTCATCACGGAATTACTCAACACCAGCCAGTTAGAGCTAATGGAAATGGACATAGTTACGGTTCCACATCTACAACTTATAGCAATGGGCACGGAAAGGCTGCAAATGGATATCGTAATGGACATTCTATTTCTGTCAACGGGTACTCCTCTGGCAATGGACACAGGACCACAAATGGATATGTTCCGCAACACCAGCAACCACAATACACTCACAGACAAAGTGGAACTAACGGTCATGGAGGAACTTATGGAGCTGGAACATCTTCGCCAGCAAAACCACAGCCACAATGCACTGTCATTACTTTTACTTGCACAATAGTAATTGAGTCTAATGGTCGGGCAAAATTATGCAAACCGAAGTCAACAACAACCAATGGAAATGGCAGTAGCAATACTGGGGCAGCTGCCAATACTGACCAAACTGTTTGTTGCTGTTAATTTATTTAGCTGCGCCTTCTTTGTCAAGTTTAACGATTTAGTATTGAATTATCTGTAGGAGATTTCTACTTTTAATTGAAAATGATTTCAAGTTGACTGGGTTTCAATAACGTATACTGCCAATAGCAATAGGGGGAAATGATACACTGTACTATATAATACTACATTAGAGTACCAGATTACTAGAAGAGTCTACTAGAGGTTGTTTGTAAAAACTACCTTAGCTTTAATTTTAATGACAAAAATCAACTTTCTTTGAGTTACATTAAAATGTTAGAAATTGGTATTCATTTTATTGAAGCTTTTAGTTCTAACAAGAGAATCAATCCTAGATTATAATTTGTTAGTTCTTTTTCTTTACTTATTCCTTCACTGTTGAAATGATAAATATATATTTAAAAAAAACCACAATTATAGTAAATAATTAATTAGCTACTCTTAGTGGCAATCTTTCTTTTGTGTACACAGAAGGAAAAAACTTAAGTAGAATTAAATCCAACTCACAGCACATTTACGGCAATAATATTATCGCCAGGAACATATTAATAACTACTTGCTATAGCTGATAACTTAGGCTTAAGACTTTTGACTTTAGTATCGGAATAGTTGAGTTAATTTTGTGTGATTGAATACAGAAATAAAGCTTGCCAAATTGCGATTTTTTGATTACGTCAAATTAATTAACTCTAAACTAGGCTAATAACTAATTGCAATTAAATATAATCGTGAACTATTGAGAAGTAGGTAATGCTATTCCTGAATTCCCAAGCACTTTCACCTCCTGGGCATTAGCATGTGCAAGAAACTCATGGTAATAAGGTTGTTCACTAAATCCTTGCAAAAATTCCTTTAAATAGTCCTCTAAATTAACGGAATATAGCGGATCTTGCATAATATCCAAGTCGTCATTGTTAAGGCCACTTTCTTCATCAAAATATAAATCATCATCTCCGACATGGGTTCCGTTTCCTCCATATACATTTTCTTTGTTGTTGTCATCACCATCTGACTCACTGTCAGTTTCATAGTCTTCAGTATTATCCACTGTACAACAGGCTAATTCATTCACCAACAGTTTAAAAATCTTTACTAACAAAGGAATTCTAGTCCATTGCTCTGCCGCTCGTTTACTTCTTGTCATCATTTGAGGCTGATTAGGATCAAATATTTGTTCCCCTTTCACTTCGATCTGGGCAAGCCGTGGGTCTTGTGTACAAACACCGTGCAACAAAAGCTTGCACAATGCAATGGAACTTATTTTCCGGTCAAATAGACCATAAAACATGTGCTGTCTTGATACCCATTCTGTCATTACAAAATGAAGAGCAGATTGGCCTAAAATGAAATAACATGCAATGCAATTAGAATAAACACTAATAATTTCCTTTAATAAATAATAAAAGTGAGACAAAAATTTATTACCAGTTGGACCAGGAACGCTGTCCAAAAAGTTTAATGCAGCCTCCATTTGGGCATTGAATAAATGCGCATAAACCATACACAAATTTTGAATTACGCTAAGACTATCGGCGGACTGTAGTTTGCTTAAGACAGCTCTTAGAAGAAGTTCCAATTGGTCTCCAAGCATATCTCCAGTTTTTCGAATCAGCGTTGTGACCAATTTTCCAACAAGCGATGCAGAGTACTCGGATGTCATCGGATCTAAGAGCCGACAAGCTACTTGAACCACGAAACCAAGTCCCGAATTTCCTTGTGCATCTCTAGCATATAAATACCACAATATTTTAGCTATATGCCATTAACCATTGCTTGTAACTTCAAAAAGTAAATATTGAAAGGCACCTGTATTCGAAGACCTGAATTGGAGACACAGAAGTAAAAGCGCGTAAACATTCTCCTCCATTTTGGAGAACTGTGTGGTCTTCAGAGTTAGCTACGCAATTTACGACTGCTTGAAAAGCTTCCCCCATTAAGATTTGACTCAGTGGAACTGGTGAAGCTCGGACAATAGCTGTAAGCAAATCCAATGCAACTCCTTGTGGTCCTCCTGGCGAAAAAAAACATAATGCATTAGCATATGACAAATGAAAAATAGCTCCTTTTTGTGTGGCATTACATTTAGTTTAATTCATTTAATTTAACCTACCCATTTCTTCGCCATCATTTCGCAATATAGAAACGATTGTAGGAATAAATCTTTCTTGTAGTGGAATCACACACTCACTGCTTTGGCACAAAACTCGGACGATGTCTTCAATTGTTGGGCCAATGACAGGGTCGCCATTGAATTTTACAAAGCAGGCTATCGCCAGTGTAGTAATCTTTTGACCCACTGATGCAGTAAACGATAGATCGATAGAAAGAATCCCGACAATAGTCTCTAGAACGGAAGAAAGTATTTCTACAGATTGCGTAGTCCCAAAATTGATCAGTGAATCAACAGTGGAAGGAAGAACATCTAGTAATGCCTGTAAAACAAGTTAAACTTCAATATTTACTTGTAATACACAGAGAACAAAAAATTAGCTAAAATAGGATTTTCATTTTGGAAACGCTATGACGCTGTAGAAAATCATATAAAATTCATTGTAGTCGTAGTAGATATCAAAATGGAATGAACACTTATACACGTCATTAAATAAAAGTTTCACAAAATTGTAGGAGAAAGTTATTTTCTCTTATTACAACACATCATACAAAACTTTCACTAAGGCGAAAATTTTATAATTAGCATATTCCCGATAAATTGTTCAAAGATACTGTACAGTTACACAAGTGCGCATACTAACGTATTCTGAAGGTGAACATTTTAATTCTAATGGTAGTTTTAAATCTAATAATAGTTTTAAAACATACGCTTTTAATGATAGGATTTTCTTTTGACTCTTCAATAAAAACCCCAAGAGCTTTCATAGCTAAAATTTTTAAAATCACACTTCTGTCAGGTTGCAAGCATTCAGCAGCAGCACGAACAAAATTTTCAGTAAGACGCTGGTCGATCACATTACAGAAGTTACTGCCCAAAACTATACATCTTCCCACAAGAAGAATATCTCTAGAAGACAGTCCTGGAATCACCACGTTCTGAACAAAAAATATTGTTAGATCAACCATCCGGATTAAAAGCATTGATAAAATGGCATACTGTTTGATTTCAAATGTTTTTACTTGCACAAAACCATGAATATCGAAACTGCCTGGGTGTGCATCCTTTTGAGATGTTTTGGCTACTCTTGTTCCTAAAGATGACACGGCAAAAAGGCAGGCTTCTTGCAGTCTCCAGTCACTCTGACCAGCTTCCTGCAAATGTCTATTCACTGCCTGCCCTAATGCTGCTATACATTGTTCTGGAAATTCATCACATGCCACAGTCAGCAAATCTTGGGCACATATTCTTAGAGTGTACGTCACCGCATCTTCATCCTCATCCGTTGCAAATGTGGAAGGATTACTGCACCATGCTTCTACTCTTTCCTTAAAATAAAATATTATTACACCACTTTATGCTTTCGTACATGTTTTTTGAATATAAAAAAGTATCTACGATTGTATAAATATTTATGAGATTTCCAGGTATTTGGTTATAGCCGTGAAATGCCATTGCACTCAAGAGATGAAAGCTGTAATGGCTGACATACTTACTTGTGGAAGTTGCATGTAAAAAATAGTGTAGTATATTAAATCAGCAAGGCCATCTTTAACAACAGATTTTGAGGAAGAATTTTCGATCAATATTTGAACAAGGCCAAAAATAGAGAATAAAACTGATTCGATTCCACATTGCTCCCCATCAGAGTCAACCTCGGGATCATCAGCGTTTCCACTCAACATTTCTCTGAAAACTTCAGTACTAGACGTAAGAATGCCCCATGATGGCTGCAATAAATGAGGAAGATATGGTGTCATCTTTTTCGGGCACTGCCTTAATAACATTGATATAGTCTTCACAATATCTTTCTTAAGTCCGTAGTCTGCATAAGCTATATTCGTTTCTGACAAAATTGCAACGAATGCAGTCATAAAATTTGGTAATACTGGATTCAAAAGTGAAGAGGCGACATTTTTGTCAAATTCTGACATAGTAGTAATCATATGAGCACAGGTACTGCAAATAAATCAATATTCATTGCTTACAATACGAAGATTTATAGATTATATATAGTCATTGCATGTACACACGTCGGTTTAATATATAATTTGAAACTGAAATAATTAGTTATGAATACCGAAAGATCTGGACTGCTCTGGATCGTACATGAACAGAATAGACATCTTTTTCGTGGAGAATTCTGAACATTTCTGGAAGGACGAAAGGTGCGACTTGAATCATATGCTGATCAGTAAATTCCTTAGCAAATTCCGTCATAACTCTCATAGCTCCTTTGACACCCTATGAGTTAAAATGCACATTAAATAAACATATGAGAGGAAATCTTGGACCTTAAAATATTTCATTACTTTCTCATCTCTAAGATTGTTCATAAGTATATCGAAGAGATCTGGCCAATATTCAGGCCAATCCCAGTGAGCTATTGATGAAATGACACTTGCTACAGAATTTCGTATTTTGCTTTGAGGATCCTTTAATCCCATAGGAGCCATGGCTCTTAAAGATGCCTTTACTTCAGCAGGAGGTTCTGGAGGCACAAATCTGTAAAACAATTCCAAGAATTATTGCAATTATTATTCATATCAAAATTCTTATTATGACAATAAATTATTGGTTTTGTATAAGTTATTATAATAGTTAGTAGTTATGTCAGTTACTTCTCCGTTATTGAACACCAATGTGTTGCTACATACTGCCGTAGTATAACACTGGCCAACTGTCGAATTGGAGGCATGTAATTTCCATCCAGAACCATTTCCATCAAAAACAGACCATAACTTTCGGTTACTTCCAAGGCTTTTAACCTTTCTTCGGCAGCTTTCCTAATATCCCCGTTTGGAGACAAACTGCCTTGAAGGCAATCATATAAAGCTTCTTTCAAACTCATTTTTCTAAAACAGATCCAAACTCTTTAAATCCTTTAGGTAAGGTGTTTGCAGTGCTCTACAGTTTACTGAAGGCCGGTTGGCAGAAGCTAACCTTAAAATGATAAACAACACCAATAATCTCTTGAAGAGTTGACAATGAATACCTATGAATATGATATTATGACAGTTGGAGAAATAAAAGCCAACACATGTTCAGGTGTTAAAAGTGATGAAAACAAAAACATGCGTTCGTACCGCAGAAGTTTTGATGGTAAATCTTATCTCCTCGCTTTCCCTCATTTATTCGCACACAACCTGATGTATTTTATCCTTCTGATCTTCCACACATCTCTCAATTTTGATCTAAATATTATGCACGATGTTTTTAAAAGTAACTTACAGAAAGCGGCTGTGAAAGAGCAGAAAGTTGGCGGCAAGTTTACACATTGCATTCAACATTGATTTTATTAGGTAATATTACATTGCATCAATAACAGCAGTGCATTTAATAGCGACATTCGATTGCTAAATTCCCAATTCTGTGTTTACATTTACAATAGTCGCACACAAAGTAGTAGTCGATTCTTATTCATATCTTACCATCTGCTCTTTTTTAGGAACGAAAGAATAGGGTATTGCAATTAGTAAATTACTATAAGATAGGTAGAATGTAATTAGGTAATAGCTTAGCTTGTTATGCAAACAATACATACCAAACCTTTCGATTTTAGTCGATTACTTAACTATAGTTCAGCACATTTGACACAGCAGTGTCGACTAAAGTGTAAACTAACAGCATAAAATTATACACAAGGTTCCATAATATACATTTACATATTTCTTTTTTGGTAAACTCCTATCATTACGTGGCAGTTGAAGTTGAATTAATGATTGCACTGGTGAGTAAAAATGCACATTAATAATTATTTGCTAATAACTTTTTAATTGGTTTGTGGGATTTTGGAGTTGTAATTGTAAACCAAAAGTTTAAATTATTATTTTCAGGGCTGAAATCAAGGAATCACTTCTGACTTCAGGGAGACTTAAATAAATGGTGATAGGATCTCTGTGTATCTGATAACATCGAATATCCACAATTCTTCCAAAGGTTTGATGAAATGTGAAAGCATTTTATTTAAATTCATTTTAATATTTAAACTGAAAATAACAGTATTTTTGATGTTTGACAGTAACAATTTTATACAACCATGAAAGACAATTCTGAAGACGAAAATCAAAGGACTTCTGCGGATGGGACCACACCAGAGGGTTATAAAGGCGATATGACGGAGTATTGCAAATCCTTGGAAAATTGGTTATGGAAAGCATATTGGCAAAGGACTTGTGCAACTTCCGCATACTTCACTGCATTATCATTATTGTATCCGTCACCTTTCAACCCTTCGCCAAGTGCTTCCAGCAGTACAGATGCCAATGCTAATCCTGACGCGAGGAATGCCAGAGCAGGTGCTAATCCAGGCATTAGAAACAATAACAATGTGGGTGCTCCAAATCTTAATATTCCTCCTCAGGCAAATCGTTTCGTTCATCAAATTTTTGTTCGAGGAGTGCGAAATAATGCTAACAGAACTGTATTCGGTAAAAATTGATACTTCCACTTACAATAAAATATGTGTACATTTTTACATTAATAATTATAAGCATTTTATTTTCAACAGATTTCGTTGTAGCCCCATTATGGAAACGGCTTGTAGCGGAATGTATTGACTTTGTGATACTTCTTGTTGTAAAAATATTCGTCACCTTCACTATAATTGACAACTTTGATCTTATGTAAGTTTTACTATACATTGTGTAAATATAAATTGTAAATATACTTTTTATCTAAACGTGAGTGATCTAAACGTGATCTGATTTTTAAATAGTGATCTGGACAGCATTGATTTAGACGCATTACAAGAATCTGGAAGTATTTATGATTTGGCCTTTTCATTAACTTCTGAGCTAATTATGTTAGAACTCACCCACCGAGTAGTCGTTTGTTTCTTTGAGGTTGGTTACGCGTTTTAACCTTTTATATGGCTAATTTAATGTCAAAATAGCTTAATAATTTTTATATGTGAAACAGGGTTACTGCTTATTCAAAGGAGGTGCTACGCCTGGAAAAAGTTTTGTTGGACTAAGAGTTTTGTATTGCGAAAATGTGTATCCAATCATAGCTAACAATCGTGATATGTATAATAACAACAATCTCAACAACGTTCCTTTGGGACCCGGATCAAGAATATTGGTAACACCAGGTAATCCTTAATTTTATATACCGCATAGTCACTTAGTCACCCCATACTACTACCTGCAATACCACTGTAAGATATTTGGTAATGGTTACGATATTAATATGTATGTTTTCATTTGTTTTTCAGGCTGTTTTTTGAGCTTTCCTCGAGCTTTGTTTCGGTCAGTAATGAAAAATTTTAGTTTAGCATTCTTCTTCCCTCTATGCTTTACACTGTTCCATTTCGAGCATAGCCGTACATTATATGACATTTTTGCCAAATCAATAGTGGTTGAAGTCCAGCCTTTGTATGTGTAAAATATGCAAGATATGTTTTCGTACTTAAAATTAACATCATCGTTACTAATTAAATAGCTAACTAAATATCAACGAGGCAAATCCATTTCCTCGTAACTTAATTCTATGAAACGTACCCAATATATTACATAATAATGCCCTACATTTACATCATTTACATAATGTACGAGGCATTTGTATTTTTCCGAAAGCACAATCTTCCGAATATATGTCTTGTTTAAAGTTTAACGTGTTATATCTACCTTGAATGTACTATAAATCTACCATTAGGTGTTTAATACCCAATTGAACGCAACCTAGTCTTAAGTTCTTATGAATACCATTTGAAAGGACGATTTTGAGTCGCTGTGTACTTTGTGCGTATGTACTGTACTATACATTTTCTGTATTGCGTGATTAAAATGGCTACAATATATGAAAGTAAGCTCATGAATAAAATAAATTATTTGCAGATTCCTATTACAATCAATGTCCTACACTCTTCTTTTACAAATACAAATTAAAAGCTCAAGTTCTCTGTATTCCTGCATTAAGGTCCATATTGTAAAGCAATTCAATTGTCTACAAAAATAGGTTGATTATTTTCACAGCAGTTTTTATTTTCACGATGCTAATAATCTTTGATATGATATCTGACCTTTTGCTGATAAATTCCAGCCCAGAAGGTATATTATATTCTCAAAAGTGAGAAGCAGGTATCATTTGATAATAAAGCTACGGTGCTGTGTTAATAAGCAGGCATAATAGGCAGGGTATCCCAAATGACATATCATTTTGGTCCTAGGTCATGAAGAATTTAATCTACATGTTAGCCTTGAACACATGTGTTATATAACCACCTAAAGCTGCAACATAACTTTACATGTATCTTACACTTACCTGGCTACTTTGTATTCATATTATTGTGCAGTGTGTGTTCTATTTGTATATACCTATGTAGATTGTTATTTCTATTCATATTCATATACATGAATATAAGAATTTTTTATTGTTCGTTAGTCATAGTGTTGCACTCAACGTCGTGACAAAAGTGAGTGCTACTGAACGGAAAGATCAACAGTTTACCACATACATACTGCTGTACACACTTTACACTCATCATCATGCATACCATTACCTACTATATAGCTATATTATACATATTATGGTACTTATTACAGCTATAATTTAAAAGCCTCAAGCGTATTTATGTTCATCAAAGTATTTAATTTTAAGTGCAACTTGCAAAAACAATCCTGTTGATTCTGACAATCTGTAATCTGACATCATCGAATACTACAACATTTCGTAGTTCAATACTTGTATCATTATAGTGTCCGGTCAATAGTGGTCAACCACAAGTAGAAGTAGTGAATCAATTTGGCTTTAACCATCTAGGACTTTGACAAACATCAAAACAAATGAGTCGTGATTTTATTATGCTCCCCAGCACAGTAGTATTTTAGACCTACTTAAGTGTACACTTTAAAACTATGAACATTCCCAAATTCCCCTCTACTTTGTTAACTTCTAGCTGTTAATATAGCCTACTTGCTTATCTCTGAGCATCCGAATGTTTAGTAGATCAGTGAGATAGGCATAGGGAGAATGGAAATTATTAAAGGAGTGGGAAGATTGTTTTACATAATAAATCCCAAAGAAACTTCTTTTGAGAAAATTGAAGATATTCCTGACTATGTGAACCAAGTAAGTCTTACAAGTACTAGATAAGCAAATATCATAACTTCTAACTAATTTCATAACTTACTCATAACTTCTCAACTTATTTTGTTCATTACCTCAGGCCATTCCATATTTTCTTACTTTTATTTTCTTGGAATACGTAATTCAATGGAGGAGAAATCAACGGAGAGCTCGTCTCAATGATGGAATAGTTTCGTTGTCTCACGGAATGTACTTAGGCTGCGTCCAGTAAGCTTATATGCTACGGTTTTATTTTACGAATACCTATTAACCAGCATTTTCTTAGTTGCCCATTTTCTCAAGGCTTTTAGCTCGAGGACTGGAAAGTTACGTGTACATAAGAATATACAACAATTGGAGAATATATGAACTCCCTTGGGATTCGCCTGTGACATGGTATGTTACTGCTTTGGCAGTGGATTTTGGTTATTACTGGCTTCACCGAGCTGCTCACGGTAAATAAAGAGAGAAATTAAAATTTAAACTATTTCATTTAAATGGAGACACATTTCAATTGCTCCTAAAATTCATTTTGTACATCTGCAGAAGTTAATTTCTTTTGGGCTCAGCATCAAGTTCACCACAGTTCTGAGGACTATAATTTGACCACAGCCTTAAGGCAAGCTGGTTTTCAGGGATGGATAGGATGGATTTTTTATCTTCCGCTAGCTTTCTTTGTGCCACCATCGGTTTTTTTGATTCATCAACAATTCAATCTCCTGTATCAATTCTGGATTCATACCGAATTAGTCAATTCACTTGGACCACTAGAATACATCTTGAATACCCCTAAGCATCACAGAATACATCATGGTAATAATCATAGAATTGGCAAGCATAAAGCATAATACTCCCAGCAATAAGAATAAGCATAGTGCTTACGTATTTTCCAAATTTTTACTGTTTTTCTGTGATGTTTTGCATTTATTTTGTTATTTTCGAATAGGTAGCAATCGCTATTGTTTGGATAAAAACTACGCTGGATTTTTAATTATATGGGACAGAATGTTTGGAACTTTCGCAGAGGAAAAGCCCAACGAAGAAATTATTTACGGACTTGTAGAAGATGTTGAGTCATTCAATCCATTTTGGCTACAAGTTCGTTCAATATAAAAAAATGGGACAAAATTCCACTTTATTTTTGAAATACTAATCTATCAGTTTCCACCTTTCATCGTACTTTCGTTTTGGTCAATAATCTGGTGAAAGTACCGGTGAAAGGAGGGTGAAAGTATTATGTGGAGTTAGTATAAGAGTTTCTGTTCCTTTGTCTAATTACAAATCTCAGGCGATAATCTTTTAATGCTTTATTTGTATAGACATTTTACTATCCCAAAATGATTTCAAGGATGCTAGAACTTTCCAATTGGAGGGATAAGTTATCAGTAGCGTTGAAAGGTAGTTTATTGATCTTTACTGTCTGTTAAAGCCTACAATTACACGTACTACATCATTTCGAAATATTATGTGATTCATCAGGTCCTGGATGGACACCGGGAAAACCAAGACTTGGAGATAGCAATGATGTCCCTGAGGTAAGGATAGGATTTGTTTTTTAAATGTGGGAATATATTATCTTTTTGTTAGATTTCTTCCGCAGGAAAAACCCTTTTATATGTAATATCCTTAATCATAGACATGAATACTAAATGCTTTCACTACTTTGTAATCTTATTCATTTTTTATTGTGGTAAGGTCCCAGATCGTAAAAAATTCGACAAGAAAATTCCTTCCTGGCAAAACTTTTATACTGCTTTTCATTTTCTGATTGTACTGGTTGGCTTTAATTACTTGGCTCAACACAACATGGTAAGTACTACAGTTCTTACAGTTTCAACACAAAACTTTAATCAAATAAAATGTCAATGGATTTTCTATTAACCAATATAATAATATGCAATTGATTCCTTTCACAGCAACTGAGCCAAATTACCGTAATACAGTCAGTTGTATTTATACTATTTTCACTGACAAGTTTAGGTCTAATATTGGAGCAGCGCAGTTTTGGAATATACACGGAGATTTTACGCAATACTTTTGCTTTAGCTGTTGCAATCTTGTCTCAAGTATGCAACTCACTCTTTGGAGGCCTAATTTCAACACTAGTTGCCGTGTCTTTGACAATATGGACTTTTCATTTAATACAAATGTACTTATATGCACATAATGAACACATCACCAGGAAAGCCTGGAACTATAAGTTAAACAAGGAAAAGTCTCGATAGATAAATTTACTATTTATATCAACTTTTATGTATTTGTCATGTTCACAATAAGATTGTATTGTAATATTATTATAATATAACGACTATATCATACAAACATCAATGTGCAATTTTGTCTTCGTTTTTGTTAAGTAGTAGTATGTAAACATTTCTAACAATTAAAAAGGCACTCCGGTTTCATGATAATAAATCCACTCATACTGTCACATTTTTAGGTAGTTTATAGTAAATCTATTTAAGACACATAGGAACTTGGTAACTACATAGTACCACATTGTAAGTAGAAACGTTAAACAGTAGAAAAGCGCTGCTATTAATCTAGAATAGTTCTTAGAAAAGATAAACATTAGAAAAGCGTTGTTTTTAATCGTTTTTAGAAAAGATAAACGGTATCAAAAGTCTAAATAGAAATATTAGGAGTAGAAAAGTTATAAAAGTATTATATCCTAAATTATTAAATATCGACCTTCTAAACGTTAACAACAATCTTTTTAATTTTAAGACCACAAGAAATCAGAAGACATTATTTATAGCATTAGAACGTAGACATACGTAACTATTAACTGTTAATGTTAACTATTGCATATAATTTGCGTTTGTGCGTATTTGAAAGGCACAATGTCATTGATACATGTAAATGTTTTTATTTAACTTAACCCCTCCTTTACTGCTGTTTACATTCTGAAATCTCTTCTTTGTTCAATTTATTCACTTTCGTGATAGCTTTTACTTTGGGGTTGACCGTTGCATCAGAAGGTGACACTGACGATGCAGTAGGTTTCGGACTCAATTCAATGTTCAATTTCGATTCTTCTAATATTGACTTGTTAAATTTTTCACCGTTGCTTTCCACAGACTGTTTTTTCTCTGAATTGATGAGAGAAGTTTGCTTGTTTCCTAAATAGAATTAAAATTAATAGCATTGTGTTAAAGATTAAATTGTTCTTAAATTTTGAACGAAAAATAACACTATCCTATCATATAATAACAGATAAATAAATTCAATCAAGACCAGAATCATCCATTACCAAGCTTAGCGACCTGCTCCTGAGCTGCCTGCAATTTCGTTCTCATTATTTTGTAATTAGCTTCAAAATGAACTTGTTGCTGCTTTGCGTGCTTCAGATCCCTTTTAAGGTCAAATAAATCCCGTTCAAGATTCATATTGGCGGTAATAAGGCGATCTCGTTCACTTCTGATAGTTTCTAATTCATCAAGTTCTTGTCTTACATTTCCGTCTCTGTACTGCAAAAGTTTTTTCCTGTATTCAGTCCGCAGAGATTCCATTCGATCTCGGTACGTCTAAATAAGCCATATTTTTCAAATGTAGACTACAGTCTATGACAAATGTCATCCATAAAATATTGATTACGCAATATAGGTATACAAAATGATTATCATACGTCAAAGAGGTGGTAAGTATCAGACTTGAGTTTCTTCAATTCTTGAATTAAATCTACTTCGCTTTTTTGAATTAGTTGAAGTTGCGTTGTTATTATAGATGATCTGCAATCCCCACTTTCAATCGCAGTTTGTAATTCAGCATTTTCGGATGTAAGTTTTGCATTTCTGGCTCTTAGTCTGTTTAATTCATCTTCAACTAAAAACAGTTTATCACCCAATGAGTATTATATACAGTGGATATACACATATGCATTTCTATTAAAGGATTTAAAAACTTTTAGAAATACCCCTCAGTCTACGTTCTTCGATTTCTGAAAACAGTGAATTGCCTCTTTTACTAGGGTCATTTGGCTCGGCTGCTGTTTGCTGACAAATTTGTTGCTGAAGTCCTACAATATCCTCTTGGTGTTCCCGTTCCATGTCCTTCATCCTAGTCTGAAGATCCCGAATGCACGAGTTTGCTGTTTCTAACTCTTCTTTTAGAAGTCCATTAGCTTTTCTTAGTACTTCATTGGCCTGTGTCAATTGGTTCACTTTTGTTTGCTGTTTCTCTAATAGAATACTTTTAGATTTGAGATCTTGTGTTAGCTGTTCGTTGTTAATCTACAAATACAATTCAAGGTATTTAAAACACATTAAATAAAATCAATAAATTCATAACATCATTCGAAATGCATCAATTACATTAGAGACAAAGCTAATGCTTATGACATAACATCGTATAATAATGATATAATAATATTATCCTAAATGCTTTTGTTTACCCTTGACGCTTCGTAATTTTCCAATCTTGAGTGCCGTTCCAGCTGTGTAGCTTTAAGATGTTCTATATTCTTTAAAAGCTTTTCATTTTGCTCTTTCAGCTCAACTATTTCTTCGCGACTTTGATGAGCCTCCTCGGTAATGTTATTAACCTTTAACAAAAACCGCAAAACTATATATAGGTTAACCACGATCACGCTTATTAAACATATTCTCAAACCGGAACTGCAAAATCGTGTTAAAATTCCAGAATAAACTTTGAATTCACCCTTTCCAGTAACTGCTTTTCACGAGTCTTAAGTTCTGTTCTGTGCTTTTCAGCTAAAGCCTTAATTTCAGCATCTTTAATGTTTACTTCTTCACGGAGATATTCTACTTCCACATTTTTTGTTTGCAACACCGAATCAATTCTCAGTGTTAATTTATGATTTTCTTCTTTTAGTCGTTCTATCTCTAACTCCATTCTATTCTGTGTACCAGAATTACCAATGACAAAACTGTAACAGTTGTAAATATGTCATGCCGCTAAACATCAGAACTAACTTTCACGATTACTTTCTAAATTTCATTCAGAATCAAACAGAACTGGGGATTTTTCAGTTATTTAATTGTATAGAATAGCGCGAGCGGAAGACAAGGAAGGAACGGAAGACAATATAATCTTATCTTGAAAATGGCTTAAACCCGTTTAGTGACAGCAAATTTTCAATCGTTTTTTGGCCTCCGAATAATCAATAGTAAGGTGAAGTTGAAGGTAAGGGAAAGGGTACTAAAAATTCAGAGTTCAGATTCAGACGTTACGTCGGTTCGGTGTTATACAGCGAGGTTACAGTCACCTACTTAAAAAATCAATCAATCATCATTGTAGTTCTCAATCCTCATTTTTATAACATAATGGTATAGTTCATAATTTGGTAAAAAGTAATTTAGTAACGACACGACTATTTAGCATGGCTAGTATTAATATTAAATTATCACAAATAATGGCCAATAAACTGTAAACTCACTTGGTAGTGACAAGTAGAAAGAGTTGATGATGCTCATTAATTCAGTTTGGAAGTTTATGTTATTTAATTAAATGAATTCCTCTAATATTTTTTTTCTTTTGAAGTTTTAAGTGTCTACGTCTACGATAAAAGTGGAAGAAAATTGAACCTAAACCTACTGCAGTTTGAGAAGCAAAAATATTATTAACAACATATAGAATAGGAATAGTAAGAAGCAGACGTTACTTTGTGTTTGTGTGTAGTAAAGATAGCGATTCTGTTTTTTTGTGCTTGTATTGTTTTTATACAGCAATGCTATCTCTACAAGGCTCCCGACAGTTACGGCAAGAAGTAGCAGAAATCCAAGCTGTGAAAGAGCCAACATTTATGTTACTAGGCTAGTAGTTTCCATACCGTAATGTAATGTCAATAATGTGATATCTACAAAATTGAATTGTACATCTATTCTACGCGTCAATATCATGTAATTCGTCATAATTATAATCATTCTCATTACAAAAATGTCATCTCTCGGGGTTGTAATTAAAAGCAAACTGGGTTGTAATTATCTATGCATAACTATATTTTATTCAAATATGTTACACACCTTTAAAATGCAAAATATTTGTTCAAACATCCAATATTCAATTTACTAATTTAAATATACCGTAATAATCGATATAATTCCGCGCGAAATTATTGTTTCAAAAACATAAAAAACCCTTAAAAAAGCTAAAAGTACTGAAATAATTCCGCTTTCGTCCACCTCCTTTATGTCTTTTTCTCTGATTTGACTCTGCAAATTTCTTGACACGTGTGGGTGCTATAGGCCTTTTTGGAGTCTGAATACTCGCTCTTCCTCTGTTTCTGTCCTAATTGACCGTGATTGCAGACTGGCTGTAACTTCTCAAGTCAATTAATGTTTTCAGTAATGTACCCCAACGCATACCTCCATGTACTAAATTTAGCACACGAAGGTATGCGTTGGGGTACATTATTGAAAACATTAATTCTTACTTCTTTAGAACGCATGCATTTACTGATAGATCTAAATTTAGATGACTTTTACACACCTTTTATCTATATTAACAAACATACACAGTTATATAGTACACGGTATTATTACCAATTACAGCCAAAAAAGCGAAATAATATCGATCATTACGGTAGTGCTATTGACTTAAGACCAGTTAAAAGAAAAATAAATTTCCTAATCACATTGTCAGTAAATAATTATGATTGATTGATTAGTTGTTGAAATAACAAATTTTGAACGTTCCCCTTATGTTTTAATATGAAGTTTTACACTAAGTTTACTCACGAGAGTCTCGTAAAACAGTAAGAGCAGCACATTCAATTAATTTTAGGTACGAGGTTTTCCAATTACCCAACAGTCGAGAATCTAGTTGGCTGCTTCACCTCTGACTAGCCAGTGATTTTTAGAACATCTGTTGAATGCTAGCGCCCTAGTCCAAGTTTGATTCATGAGACAATACGTGATATGCACATTCTACGTAAAGTCAAAAAAATTGATGTTCGCCCGTCGCTCACCCACCTAACCTTTAAAATATCATGAATGACCTTCTGTGTCCGTCGGTATCCTCTGTGGGTCCAGCAGTCTTAAAGAATAGTCATCCCGTCGGATTGGATGACGTGACATTTGGTCCAGAAACAGGACTTTGCTCCAATTGATATTGTGATGAGATAGTTTGTTAGTAAACAAGCACCTGGACTGACATGGAGGAACACAATAATAATACAACATAGAAACATATCCAGATCCAGTCCAAGTGTGATTACCAAATATATAGAAGAAATAGTCTTCAAAATTCAAAGTTTACTTTTATAATAAGTCACACTAAAATTGTACTTGTTTCGTCATTATGGGATAACTGTTCCTGGTTTTTAATTCTCCTGTCAACTATATATTCTATATATTGACAAAATTATACTTAGGTTTACATTAGGATTTAGAATTGTATTGTAGTAGCAAATAGTTAACATCGAAATCTCATTTGTATAGTTTGAAGCACAGTAACTACAATTTGGGTTAGTTATTATAATATATTTAGTCAAGCTACTGGCCATAGGGTGGTCAGTAGTCAGTAGTGTTTACAGGAAAACTGTTTTAGTCGTTTAGTTTTTGTTTTAATTGCTGGAGAAGAGAACTGAGTGTCCAATGTCAGATGGATGGAAGTAATGAATAATGGAAGAAACATAATTTGGTAAGCAGAGACCTATAGATAAATAACACCATGTCCATGTCGTCATTATTACCTAATAATAGAGAAATTGGAATACGTATTTCAAATACAATATATTTTGCCATTTTCTACAGATTAGTACAATTAAGAAGTACAAACGCAATATAACGCAATATGGACCATAGCTAGCGGGCAATGGATTTAGCACTGCATTAAGCCATCTTTCAATTTTTTTGCTAATTTTTCCACATCTGATAAAGAACGGAATACATTCTTATCTATTCTGTCCATAATAAAATCGGTTGAACTTCCCTGCACGAACTTTAGCAAAATTTGAACATAATGACAAACTCAAGTAGTGGGGGTTTCATTCCTGAAATGGAATTAATCATTAGCCAATTGGAAAGGGGAACGGTTGTTACCAAATTCTTTTTTCGGAAACGACCGGAAAGAAGGACACTTTCGGTTCGTCGGGAGACACGACAAATTATTTGGCAGCGGTCCATGACGGGGAGAAATGTTTGTGAAGGCTCAGGTAAGAATTTCAAAAAACAAACAAAATATGGCTACTATTATTTTTAAATTGTAATACAAATTGAAATCGTGATTAATTGCTAATGAATTCACAGTTGACATAAGAGAAATCAAGGAAATAAGAGTGGGGAAAAGTTCAAAGGATTTTGAAAGGTGGCCGGATGATTCCAAGAGACATGATGGATCCAAATGCTTTGTGGTGTTTTATGGAAATGAATTTCGCCTGAGGACTCTTTCTATTGCCGGTTTGTTTTTATAATAATTTAATTATTTGTAGCTACGATTTACTATAAATAAAAATATTCGACCTTCTGTTTTTGTTTTCTAGCTATTTCTGAGAAAGAATGTGATTTATGGGTCAAAGGCATAAATTTTCTTAAAAAAGACACACAAGAAACTCCTTACCCCTCACAGCTGGATATGTGGTTGCGCAAGGAATTTTATTCCATGGAAAATACTCGGGGAAAGTATGATACCAATACTGTGAGATATTGCTTAAAACGTAATAATATGGCATTTCATCTTTTTTATTCAATACAACTTTTAGTATCACATTAAAGGACATGAAGGCATTTTTACCGAAGATCAATTGTAAAATGTCCACTGGGAAGCTTAAAGACATGTTTCAAGCAGTGGATACCCGTAAAACTGGAGAAATAGGATTCGATGATTATTCAATTCTTTTTCATCAACTTCTGCACGATCAAATGGTTGTTATACTATCATTTTGATGGTCAATTAATGTTTTCAATAATGTACCCCAACGCATACCTTCATGTGCTAAATTTTATTACACAGAGGTATGCGTTGGGGTACATTATCGAAAACATTAATTACTACTAGTATAATTATTAATTATCAGGCGCATTTCGCCAACGTTATTCAGATACAGGTTACCATGATTTAATATCCAATTAAATTTTTATGTTGTAGATATTTACGGACTTTTTTGAAAGATTGTCTGGCGACAGTCAAAAGGTTACACTCAAGGAATTCGAGGAGTTTCTTAAACACGAACAAAAAGAAGTTTTTCCCAATCAAGAAACTGTTTCAAAATTTTTGCGAAATTATTTACAAGATCCAGATAGAGATATTCATGAGCCATATCTAACCATTCAAGAAGTAATAGAATTAATTTATCTTTATTCGTATGAGTAACTCATGTTGGTCATATAAAATGTCTTAATTGTATGATCTGTGTACTAAGAAATTTTTTGGACAGTTTATAGACTTTCTATTTTCCAAGCATAATGAAGTATGGGACTCGAAACATTCTGTAGTTAATCAAGATATGACAAAACCATTATCTCATTATTGGATTGCGTCTTCGCACAATACGTATGTTTTCCAATTTAAATTATTGGTTGTAAAGCTGTGATGTACTAATAATGTATTCTTTATTTTGTATACTTAAATAACATTCATTTAAATTCATAAGATATTTAACGGGGGATCAGTTTTCATCTGAATCATCAGTAGAAGCGTATTCACGCTGCCTTTTACAAGGATGTCGTTGTGTAGAATTGGACTGTTGGGATGGACCTGATGGAATGCCCTTTATATTTCATGGGCATACTCTTACCACCAAGATAAAATTTGTGGACGTACTGAAAGCAATTAAAGAACATGCTTTTGTAGCTTCCGAGTGAGTTTTTTTTTCAATCCCCTAAGTAGCATTTTTATTGTTGCACAATAATTCACACAGGATAAATATGATATGGTTTGTAAACATAATACGCAGATATCCTGTAATATTAAGTATTGAAGACCATTGTACACTTATACAACAGCGGAAAATGGCCCAAAAATTTCAGGTATAGTAATCATATTCCCTTCAATCTATATGATGATTTAAGACCAATTCTTGTATACTCATTTTATGATGTCGTTAGGAAATTTTTGGGGAAATGCTTGTGACTCAATACTTAGACAAAAATGATCAACAGCTACCTTCACCCGATCAACTAAAACGTAGAATTATTTTAAAGCATAAAAAGCTTCCGGAAGGAGTAGAAGAGGGAAATTTTGTAGCGAAAAATGACGATTTCTGTAAGTAGGAACTTTTCTTATAAAAATTCGTTCTGCTGCGTCCTGATTTTGATTTGTTGTATTTCTCCATTTTTAATTTAGCTGCCAAAGACATGGATTTAAGCAACACAATAAAAAACGGCATAATGTTTCTTGAAGATAGTGAAAGTCAAGCATGGATACCTCACTTTTTTGTGCTTACTCAGAATCAGTTATTATATACTGAAATGACTAGCCAGGCAGATCACAATGAGGAAAGTGAAGATGAAGAAGAAGATTCATCTGGAGATGGCCAAAACAATGCTAACGGAAGAAATGTGGTTAGTTAACGTTGCAATAAATACATGATTAAAAGACAATGTTTCAAAATTGGACACTCTAGTAAGTGCATTTAAAAATATTCCTTAGTCTCGCAACGAAGAACTGCATTTCAGTGAAAAATGGTTCCACGGGCGACTTCGAGGTGGACGAAACACTGCCAATGAATTAATCTCAAAATATTCTAATTTTGGAGACGGAACATTTTTGGTACGAGAAAGTGAAACATTTGTTGGAGATTACACCCTTTCGTTTTGGTATGTGTATCGATCATTTTTAAGCTTTAATGTTTCCTAAATACTGGTTAATTTTTTAAATTTTCTTTTTATTCTTAGGAGACGAGGAAGGACTAATCATTGCCACATTCATTCCAAATATGAGTGGGGACAAGTTAAATACTATTTAGTGGACTCTTTGACATTTGATAGTCTTTATTCATTGATCACTCATTATAGATCAAATCCCATACGTGGATTGGTATGTAGATATTTGTCATTTGGTGAGGTTTAAAAAATAATTTGGTCTTTGAATATTCTAAGTGTTTTTTGTATTTAGGAATTTCACATAAGACTTTCAGAGCCCGTCCCACAGCCACAGAGTCACGAAGGAAAGGCTTGGTTTCATCGAAATGTTGATAGAAGCCAAGCAGAAGACATGTTGAAAAGAATTCCACATGATGGAGCATTCCTAGTCCGATGCATTCAGCACGAAGACGCCCGTTTTGCTATATCTTTCAGGTTAATAGTCGATTTGGGTTAAAATTTAAAAAAAAACAAGACCTTCTATTATCATAAATGAAAGGTGAATACTGCATCTTTGACTATAATTCAATTAATTAATGATCTTACGTGTTTATTCAGAGTGGAAAAGCGTATTAAACATTGTGTTATAAAAGAAGACGGGAGACTTTTCACCATTGGCCTAAATAAGTTTGAAACTCTAGTGGATCTTATCACCTTCTATGATAAACACCCATTTTATAACAAAGTCACTCTGAAGTATCCAGTCAATGACGATCTAATTAGAACAGTTGGAATTGTAAGTGTTGTAAAGTCTTTACTTGCATCTTTTAATAAGCTTTTTTTACTCTATGGTTTGTAATTTCAGAATCCCAATGATGACGATAACGTTTACAGTCATCCAGATTATCTAGACACAAACATTTTCAGTCACAATGTGAGAAAAAAGTCGCAACATTGGAATTATTCACAGCATATATTAGCATGCTTTTAATTTTGGTTAATTGAATTCTGTAGCAGCAACTTCATGTGCGAGCGTTATACGACTATGCAGCAAGGCGAGAAGATGAATTGACGTTTTTTCGTGGGGATACAATTTCCAATGTGCTGAAAGAACATGAAGGCTGGTGGAAGGGAGATCATGGAAATAAAAAGCAGTTATGGTTTCCCAGTAATTATGTTGAACAGTTGGATGTAGAAAATGATGAAAATGAGGATAGTAGTGATTTGACTCCATTGGGAACATTACAAAAAGGGGCTGTGGAAATGATGGGTGCTTATGTAGAATTGGCACGAAATGAAGCAGATCCTTCGTTATCTTGTATTTTGAAAATCCACACTGATTCCTCATCGTCCCCTTTTATTGTGGCCGTCCGTAGTGATCAGGAAGCAAAAGATTGGCACGACGCTATTAAAGAAACAGCACAAAACGCAAGCGATAGGGTAATAAGCCTATTAGCATAGTATTTTAGTATGTTAATGGTAAACTTAAAAAGTAAAGATGATTTGACGATTTGTTCTACAATAATTAAAAAGTATTTTACAATTGTGTAAATATGTTTGAATGAACTATATAGGAGAACCAAAACAAGAAAATGGAGCGAATGAATCGAATAGCTAAAGAACTTTCCAGTCTCATTGTATATTGCTGCTCCGTCAATAAGTTTTCCCTTGACCGGGTCAAATCTAAAGGAAGAATATTTTACGAAATGTCATCGTTTCCCGAGACTGCTGCGGAGAAACTAATGTGTCAACAGGAACCCAAGTTTTTTATTTGGTACCATCAAGTCCAATTCAGTAGAGTTTATCCGAAGGGACAGAGATTAGATTCCTCTAATTACAATCCTGTGCCTTTGTGGAATGCTGGTTGTCAAATGGTGGCTCTCAATTATCAAACTCCAGGTAATCAAAGCATTTAAACACCTCTTTTGTATACGTTTACAAATTCAATCAGAGCTGCATAGCATATTACTTGGGAGAATTTTAATCTACATTTACAATAAACCTTTCAGATAAACCAATGCAGCTGAATCAAGGGAAATTCAGGCAGAATGGAAGTTGCGGCTATGTCCTTCGACCGGACTTTATGTTTCATGAAGATTTCGATCCCACTGCAAAAGGCTCTCTAGTCGGAACGGAGCCGCTAATACTTCATATTAATGTAATTCAAGACTTAATATTAAAAATATTACTATGCACTCTGAACTTATTTATTGTGTTCTTTTTCAGGTGATAGCAGCTAGACATTTATCAAAATCAGGAAGAGGTATTGTTAGTCCTTTCGTGGAAGTAGAAATTATTGGTGCAGATTTCAACAATGGGGGCAGTAGTCGCAAAACGAAGACAATCCGTAATATTTTAAAATTCCTCACACAACACATATTAATAATATTAACTCAAGTGTATGTTAGCTTCTCTTTACATGCTGCTTTTACATTTTCGAAGTACTCCATTTACAAATTTTCACCACGCCACATGAGGTAACTTGAGGTGAAAGGTTGGTGAAAGTTTTATATGGAGTGAGCATGGAAAAAGAGAAAGCGTCCTGTTCGGTGAATAGTACTCCATACTGTACTTATTGAATCGTTTAAATTGAATATAATTTTGTTTCTGTAGAAGACAATGGGTTAAATCCATTTTGGAATGAAAGTTTCGAATTTGAAATACAAATTCCACAATTGGCAATGGTTCGCTTTGTGGTGCAAGATGAGGATGTTTTTGGAGATCCCAATTTCATTGGACAATCATCGTACACAGTATGCTTTTTATTTAACTAGATTATTCACATTCATGAATTTTTTTATTGCATTAACATCTTTGTTCCTAGTTGGAGTGCTTACGCCAAGGCTACAGGAGTGTTCCATTACACAATGGCCATGGAGAAGAATTGGAATTGTCATCATTATTAGTGCATTTTGTGTTGAAAAGTCCCCGCGTAAGATAATTCACTCTGGTCACTAATTTGGTTGTCTTGTTCTACTTTTGATATTAGTAGAGTCAATGTCAATTAAAAACTGACTTTAGCTGTTATACAAAGAGATTATTTGATTTAGTCCTTTTGTACCCACCTTTGTTTTTTGTGACAATCAAAAAGGTAGTAATCATGTTTCGTGTTGATCAGTGTAATATTTTGTGCTGTGTTATTATCTATTTTAAATTCACAATTTTTGTTACGGTTATTTTAGTAGACTATTTAGCACTGTTGTATTTTGTATGGCTTAATTTTATTTAATGACGTAAAGGAAACTTGGAATTAGTTTACAAATACATTCTTGTGGTGATTATTTTCCTATGATTTTTATTATGTATGTTTTTATTTTGATGGATAAAAATTTGTATGGAGAAAGCATAGAAGAAAAATTAAGATATATAATTAGTCGTGTAGTAATTTTGTATCAATGTATATGTAACTCTATTTAAATGTAATATCGCTTTGAGGAACCAACCATTTATATAGTGGCTAATAATTGTTGTAGTTTTGATTATTGGTGATAGAAATAGAAACGTCGATGTTTTTCACTTGTTTTGATTTAATTGATGTTTTATGTCCAATGAAGCTTTTTTATAAATTATAACAACTGTTTTAATCAAGTACTTAATCAATTTTTTTTGCATTATTCATACTTAACTTAAGCATTTGTGTTGAATTGGCTTTTGCATATATTTTCCTTTTTGCAAGTAACCAGGTACCTTTTATTTTAGCTTGCTAATCGCTTTCATGAACATTTAAAGACCAAAGTTGTGGAATTGTGCTCTACTTGTAACACCTCAAAAAACTTTTGTTCATATGTAGGAGGAAGATGCAGAGATCATTCGCCTGCGAGATGCATTGCCATTACTGTCAAAGGAAATTAACGTCAATGAAGAACTGGGTGACAAGGAAAAGGCTGAAGTAGCCCGAAGTGAATTTGTGAAAACACAAGATCAAATTATATGTCTCATAGAAAGAAAAAGACAAAGAAAGAGTGCTTACGGACGATTAAATTCCGCACCAACTCCGAGTCCTCAGCGTCCTGCTACTTCTACTGACCTAGGGCGCTATCACTCTATACACTAAATAAAGGGCAACATTTAATAATGCACATTAGTACATAAATACAATAATACAAAAGTAAATAGTTTAGAACAGAATTAGATTTTCATTATCGATGAGCCATGTGGTATGTACAAAGCGTACATACAGCCTATATAATGTTAGAAGTGCCAGATAAGTGCTCTTCTAACCCTTCCTTACAATCATTCTCCAGTCTAGCCAAACTCAACTAATTTATATAGCATATTTTTTAACGCATCTAAATATATCAAGTATTCAGCTAATTCAGCTTGAATGCTTGAATCTACAATTTACTGTTCAACCAGTGCAAACATTCTTCCTTGTCAAGTTTTTATAATATGTACGTATTAGTACTAGAACTATTAAGGGCTATTTTAAACGACTTAAAATGTGACCCATTCCATGTCTTCATTCTATAGTTTCTTGAAAATTTCTACGAAAACGGAATTCTCATAAAATTTCAGTAATTTTAGATGTGGTTGCTTCACAAGTTTGCACAAATAAATAATTAAAATCTGTCTGCCAAAGACGTTGCCGTAAACTAGCTTAACATATGCAGCATGTTCAAGAATTATCTAAAACACAACTATCATATTTTTAATATTACAGTATGTATTATATAACATGCTTCTAGAAAAGTAGTAGTACAGCAGTAGTGGCATAGAAGTAATAAATATTTTCGTAGAAAGTAGGCTCCGAAAAGTCAGTATTGTGGAACGTTTCAGCCAATTTTGCGAAAGAGTAAAAATGCGTGAAACAAAAGGTATTTTACATTTTTAATCATGCTGAAGTACTCTAAAGATATATGTACTTCTACAGATTTATGCAAACCACGAATATGATGTACATGTACTACAGTATTGGCCACTTGGCCAGTAATAATTCGCACAATTCTGCTTTTTTGAAAGAACTATTTACGTCCATATTGCAAAACTGACTAAAACAATTTTACATGCAAAACCATCTTTGGGATATCAAAATACTTTCGTTTCTATAAAGTGTAACAATCTTTGTAGTGCAGAGTAGGTAAATATTGAAAAGTTGCTTGTACAGTTATTTTATATTGTATCATGAAGACTACTTATTGCAGCTGCAACTATAATGGTGTAAAATAATAATCCATACTCAAAATGTCCAGGTGAGAAAGGAGAAAATATGCACTATGCAGTAATGGCTCTAGAAATATTTATGTGTGATTTGGAATGCTGATTGACATTGTGCTTTGAAACAATAGCTGTGATTTTATCAATACTAATGAGTAATGTCAGTTTCAATAATAACATACCGAAATATTAATTGCCTACGCACAAAATGCCTATACACTTTGGAAAATCGATAATGCGTCCGTGCGGGGGTGTACAAAAGTAACTAATTTGTAGATTATGCGACGAAAATCGCGTTTGGTGCTATATACTCCACTCTCCACTGGATTCCGCATCTTCATTCCTCGTTTCAGTCAATAAAATAAAATAAACTAACTTAGCACTTAAATATTTTATGCTGTTAGTTTTTAAGTAATTTGAATAGAATATAAATGCACAGTACAATTTCAATATGCAAAGAATGCAATAGCATTTGATAAAAATGTAGTGATTTGTCACGCGCTGGTCTTAATATCACAAAGTAATATGATTCAGTAGTAATAATCATTGATAGCAATATCTTTCTCTCGCCGATCCTTTGAATTGGATTGTATAACCATTTGCAATTGTAATGTAATGTGTCTTGATAGGTTAATCATCAATATTGTTGATTCAACAGTACTGTACTCTATGCCTTGTAGTAATGATAGTGAATAATGTTCATTCATGAAAAACTGTGCCGCAACAATAAATTAAGGTGACTGTGTATACGATTTGGGAATCTCTGGTGACTATCAAAATACATGTTAAAATTTTTTGCCATTCTTGATATAACTTCCAGAGTTTTACTCCGATTTTCTAATGAAGTACATTTACGGAAAGGTAAAAACATTGGCTAGGATTTAATTTGGGAAAATTTTCGATTTTTTTGATTATTTAGCAGTAGCAATGGTTCAAAATTTTATGCGAATTTCTATCCAGATGTCATCATTAAAGTGTGACATGTATAAAAACTGAGGCAATAATCGAACATTTTCCCAAATTAAATCCTAGCCAATGCGTTTGCCTTTCCGAAAATGTACATCATTAGAAAATCGGAGTAAAACTCTGGAAGTTATATCAAAAATAGCAAAGAGAGTTTCATAAAAAAGGTTGAAATGTAAACTGCCTCATACTTGACCGGATGTGCAAGTCATAGAATATCCGACATTGAAGCAATGGACTGATATCAACTTGACATGAGCTAGAGCATTGAGCTTTTTCTCTATGCCAACGCTGATGGTGTCATAATTTTCATAGTGTCATTGCTTGATTACAGTCAGTAGTAATTCGATCCCATGGTTACTGATGTCCCACCCAAGAGATAGCAGTGCAATACTCGAAATAATGTGTGGAAATGCAAATGTGCCTCTACATCCAAATGTAGCCAGTTCATGGCATGAACAAATTCTTGTGCACATTGGATGAAGATTTTGCAGTGCAGATTGCTGTTGCTATTGGCTCCCTGTGTTAAATAGCTACATACCATTCAAAATTAGGAACTTCCTTGGAAACTTTCAATTTTGTTATTTTGAAGTATTGCAATATACTGCCCAGCGTCGAATACTGCGATTGTGTGGTTATCTCCAGTTAGTTTTTCGGTTAGTAGGGCTATGGGTTTCGGCTACCGTTAGAAGCATATTTTTATTTGAATTTTGAAATATTTAAAAATTTCGAATTTCGAAATAAAAGAGGAACAGCCACCTTAAGAAACATATTTGAAATTAAACTTCCAATAAGTTGTTGTTTTTGCATCAGTATTAACATAATTGCATTTTTTAAAAATATTTCGGGTGCAAATTACTTTAGGAGGAAGAAAATGAAATCCTATGTGCACCACAACCAAGCACGGAAACACGTATCCAGAGGTGGGCTCGAGCCTGGATATTTTGGTGGGTCAAATTCCTGGATACGTGCTTGAGTCCACCACGGCTAGTTTCTAAGGTAATTTAAAGATATTCATATTATTGTGGATTATTATGAGTACAAATCAAAGTACAAACATGATCGTCGTATTTATCAGGAGAAATTGAAGTTTGAAATATTCGATAATAATATTAGATTTAATTGTAATCAAGTTGTAATAATTAAAATATAAACCATAAAATATCATGGTAAACGGGAATAAAAGACCAGGAAACGATGCAAAAGGAGATAACTCCTCCAACAAAAGAAGCAGACCAAACAATGATGATGGTGGTACTACAGTTCTTCCAACACCACGGAAATCTCCTTCTGATTCTAAAGAATATCGAGCTATAAAGCTAGCTAACGGACTAGTAGCTTTATTAATTTCCGACGCTCAGGAAGATTTCAATCCGGATTGGAGTCTGTCATGCCATTACAATTCAGAGAATAAGGGTAACAATAATAAAATGTCACCAAAAATGAGTAGGTAGGTGAATACTTATTTTTCACACCAACCAAACTAATCCTTCCTTTACCTTTTTCACAGAAAATGTCCCTCAAATGTTCTTAAGATCCGAATATATTTTGGAATCCACTATAGCAAAGAAATTAGGCAATCAAGAAACAGACCTGGAAATGTACAAGCAAACAAATCCTTTTGCTAGAGCTGCAATTAGTGTAGCTGTAAAAGCAGGGTCTGTGGATGATCCCAAAGACAATATGGGGATGGCGCATATTCTTGAGCATATGCTATTCAATGGCTCCGCTAAGTACCCACAAGAAAACTACTTCACTAAGTTTGTCAATGTAAATACAAATTTTTACAGATATTTATGTGCATACTAATATTATTAGTTTATAGTTTTTAGCTTAAGTTGAGATTGGGTTGATAAAAATTAATTTGTTCATGTATGCGAAAAGTCCCACGGAGAAACCTATAACGCTTATACCGAGCAGGAGCGAACCGTTTACTATGTTGCATTTGCCCCAGAAAAGATTGACCATGGACTAGATGTTTTCCAAGATATGCTGCTTCACCCAGTACTGAATGCCGATTGTGCCCAACGGGAATTAGAAACTGTTGAATCTGGTAATTTGGCGGCATGATGAAAACTGAATCGTTTATAATAATTGATTAGCAATCCTCTAAACTAAAAATATCTCTGATTTAGAATTTTTGTGGAAACGCACCTATGTAATGGTTCAAGCGTTAGAAATCATAAAAATGACTACTATTCAAGGCCACCCTATAGGGTATTTCAATTGGGGAACAGTGCAATCTATTAAGAAAGAGGGAATAAGAGAACAATTAACTAATTTCCATAAACGTCACTACACTACTGACAATATGGCTCTTGTCGTTCAGTCCCCTGATACTTTAGATTCTTTACAGACACTTGTAGAAAAATATTGGGGCGAAGATCAAAGAAATGCTCAAAAAGATGGAAAAAAACTTGAACATAATGTCAATCCTTTCGACCCTTCCAAGTTTGGGAAATTGTACAAAATCCCATCGGAGAGAAATATGGTGAAAGGTTTTCCCACTATTATTATTATTAATATTTTAATCTGAAGTTCTAACTTTCAAAAATGTAAATTGAAGATTTTACTGCTGTGGAACTTGGCACCTGAAACATGGAAAGATAATGAAATGAAACCTATGGAGTTCTTTTCTTTCATTTTGACAGACTCGAGAAAAGGAAGTTTGAGTGATTTTTTGTTAGAGAGGTATTGATTTAATTGCACTCTGAACATGAATATGCTTTTGGCTTTTACACATTTAATTTTATAATGATTTATTATTATTATCATGTTGAAGAAAATGGGCAACTTCAGTACGCGCAGGAGAATTTCCGCAATACCGAAAAAATTATTTGTCCAAGTATCATTCTTTATTTTATGTAGGCATCGACTTACTTGAAGATGGTGTTCAAAATATTGAGAAGGTAAACCTGCATAATATTACCTGACATACCTGACACATACCTGACATTACTATGAAGTGATTGAATTTTGTACCTTTTGGATCATAGGTTGTCCAAAGTTTGTATGATTACATGTCTATGTTGTTGCACGAAGACAATCTTCCAAAAAAGATGTTTATGTGGCAGGAAATGGCCAAGTTACGAAGAGATATGTTCGAGCATGGTGGCTGTGGTATTCCACTACAGACGACGGCCAATGCTGCAGTGCTCCTGCTTGAGGACCCTGTTTCAACTGAAAACTTGTTTACTAGAAATCTGATCACTACAGAATACAAAGATGATTTGTTTCAAAAACATATTGGTGAGATGTTTGTACATCCGGACAAAACACTATACATTCAATTTACCAGTCGTGAACGATTGGGACAAACAAAGAAAACGTTACCATATTGCCGTAGTGTTTACTCTGTAGAAGATGTTCCTGCAAATTTTTGTGCTGAAATTAGTTTTCCTGAGTTAGGATTGCCTAAAATAATGCAGAATCCATGGCTGTCAACAATTTTTCAGACGTTTCCACAAATGGAATACCAAATTGGTAAGGCAATCTAAATCATAGCATAGGTAGATATCTACTATAATTTGCATTCTAATACAAAATCCATGTACTTTTACAGTGAATGATTCGCAAATAGCTTTGCGCTACTTGAATCGATTGACCCTTCCTAGAACGTTATGGCAATTTACTATTTTCTCTGGAATGCATTGGGATTTTACTAAGTCAGACTTTAATCTTAGAAAATCATCATATCGTAATTTGTTGGAGATTCAATATAAATTAGTCATGTTTTCCTTTTCCAGTACCAAACTGTTAAGTATTTGGGCACAATATTTGCAGTTAAAATTGAATTCCACAATTGCGACTGCATTCAGAGCTGGAGTACAAATTGACTTAAATTGTCACGCCAATAGGGGTATAATTACCTTGAACATCTTCGGCTTTCCCCAAAACATACCCAAACTTTGGGATGAGGTATTCTCCCAGCTATTCTCGACGGAACTCTTGTCTCAAAAGTATTTTGACTGTGCACAGCAAGCTGAACTAAGAGACTACAGAAGTCTTAGATCCGACAACTATTACTTGTTTAGGTAAATCTAGTCAAAATATCCGTAATAATATTAATCTTATGTATAACATGTACCTATAAATAATGTAAATTTTAATAATATGTATATTATAGTAGTATGTAAGTAAGTAGTATTATATTAGTATGTACAATAATATGTATAAATAGTATGTAAGTAAGTAGTATTATATTAGTATGTACAATAATATGTATAAATAGTATGTAAGTAAGTAGTATTATATTAGTATGTACAATAATATGTATAAATAGTATGTAAGTAAGTAGTATTATATTAGTATGTACAATAATATGTATAAATAGTATGTAAGTAAGTAGTATTATATTAGTATGTACAATAATATGTATAAATAGTATGTAAGTAAGTAGTATTATATTAGTATGTACAATAATATGTATAAATAGTATGTAAGTAAGTAGTATTATATTAGTATGTTTATTTTGCAGGGAGTGTATAAATAAAATTATGATTTTGGACACCCCAAATGACATCGATTCCCATTTAAACATAATGGATGTAACCAAGAATCAAGTAGAAACATTCATTGTCAGATTTCAGAGACAAATTTACATCGATGGATGGATTGTGGGGAATACTAGTCTTAATGAAGCCATACAATGTAAAAACAACGTAAAAGAGTTTACGAGGAGATCAGATGTTGTTCCTGTCAAGACATTAAGGGAGCTTGAAGGTGAATCTCAAATTATTTCGGCTCCTGCTTGTCTCAATCTATGCTTTCGGATTAACAACTTAGCCAACCCCAATGATGACAACAACCACATCGTAAATTATTATCAACTGGCAAGACAAACTCCCGAAAACATCAAATTCTCAAGAATCATTACTGCTCTCATGTCTCCTTACGCTGCTTACCAATTGCGTACAGTATCTCATCTCGGTTACGTAGTCTGGGTGTTTATGGGATTACAACGAGCTGCAATTTGTATTTACATCCTTAGTCCATCTAGTAAATTTTCCATTTGCGAGCTCAATTCCAGAATGGACAACTTTTTAGTCACGTTTTTTCATCAGCATCTGAATACAATGGAAGAAAATGAATTCAAAACGTTCATTGATGATGTAAGATTCTGAAAAAATGTACACCGTATTAAATAAATAAATTAGTAATATCATTATGTACATTGTATACAAATTATATTTTCAGTTTCAAAAACGACCTTACGGCAGGAATGTTTTTCTTTCTAGTCCTAGTCCAGTTACACTTAAAGGTATAAAGAAATGGTTTTTCGATAAATTTGTCAATTGCCTTCCACAATATAACAACGGAAAGTTTTACGGCCTATCAAAACTATCGATTCAGCTTATTGGAAATCCCAAGGAGAGATGTGAAAACTTACACTGTCGTAGCTTTGCATGGAAAGCTTTAGAAAATGGAAATCCAGATATTCACTTTGGGGCACCTGAGTCCGTTTGTAAAAAGAAATCTAAAGAGCGCAGCGGGGAAAAATACTTTGTCTGGGATGTACAAGAATTTCATGACTTCGTTTGTAATGGATAGATATCCTCATTCCTCAAGTACCGTTTATCTGATACCCTGATCGTCCTAATAGAAGCCTTACCACTATGTTGAAGTTAACTAATATGCACTTTTTTATTTAGTATAACAAAATCATTGATCAAAATTGTATATTTTATGACAAAAATAATGACAAAACTGAAAGCAGAAGCATTCATTCATTCTGAAGCATTCATTCAGAACATTTGAGTTGGTCGCATGACATTATGTGACAGTTTACTACAGCTTGTCTTCAACTGTCATACGATTCATATTACATACTATATACCTTGTACTATACCGATACGTATCGAGTGTTTTATCACTATCAGTATGTGAATGTAATGTGAAATGTGTTCAAACATTCATCAAGCCATTACCATTCATATCTCTTTTTTGAACCTCGAGTCGAAATGCATTTATCTACAGTGATTGTGCTACTCCAAGACTTGTGATAGATAGAATGTAATAATATCATCTGAAATTGTGTAGTCTAAGTCCTGATCCAGAAGGTACACCATATTATATTAATACTTCCGTGCATAAATAGTAATTTACTACTTTAGATCGTATAGTTCATGCATTAGAGATATTTTTACATAATTTTATTGGATATTTTAATCTAAGGAACAGGATTTGCGAAGTTTAAATTCGCATGTAAAGTCAATTTAAATAAAAATGGATTGCTGTTGCTGTACTTCGAGTTGGCTCATTGCTGTTGGTCTGATAACTGCCTCGCTATACTTCTTTTCTCTTAAAGATCCATCTAAAATCGCTGGAGTTTATTGTCAACCTGGAAAATTCTATTGGCTAAAAGTCGTGTTTTTCTATTGCCTAATAAAATTACGGAAAGTAATGCATTTTTTGACTGATTACTTATTTGTCTATAAATAGCTATACCTGATTTGTCCTATTTAGAATTACAAAATTATTACAGATTGTATATTTATGTATAGTGGAAAGACCAGAGAGATCAAAATAAAGAAGCAGTCAAAGATCACACAAAAGTTGAGACATACAAGGCAGGATATGGAAGCAAATCTAAGTCGACTCCGGAAGAAATGGATAAAGTCCAACCTCTGTCTGACCATTTTCAAGCTATAGATGCTATTTATTTTAATGGGGCCAATAGGGACGGATTCAGTATAATTTCAGGTAAGCAAAATATTTATTATCAGCTATATAATATTAAGTAAATGCATGAATATGCCACTATATAGCTATTGTAGCAGAAAATAAATTGATTAGCAAACTAGGTGTAGATATGAGCTTAAAATGGATCATTAACATCAAAAATCTATTTTATGTCATTGTTTCAGGAACTGCTCGTCGACCCCATGGAGTAGTGAATGGATTCATAATTTTTAGGTTTTCTTTCAACGATATTACCAATATAGTTAATATTCATACACCATTAACTAATGTAGTAGATGTAAAGCATCGGCCGATTACTGTTTGAACTGCCTACAAATCTGAGTTAGCAAATTTTCTAACTGTTGCAGAATACCGGATATTGGGACGCTGGTCTCACCCAAATTCCCGGAGACAACTTTGTTTGGAGGTACAGAAGAGTTTTACGGGGCGGAAGGTATCTGCTACAAACCTGTCGTTCCTATGAAGCACTGGAGCTTGGAATACAAAGGAGAGCTAAAGTAAAATATTATCCTAACAAATCGAATGACAAAATCTCCACCACACATTCTACTAATATTACATTACTAAATCTAGAGCATATGGAGAGAATGCAAAAACATACACCGTTCATTTAAAAGCGGATTGGAAAAGTGATTTGGAGTTTTTCGATTACGATCATATGGTTCCAGCTTGGACAATGGCTCGCTCAATTGCTAAGGAGTCTTGGAGTAGAGAATACTTTGAAACTTTGAAAACGTACGATTTCGTCGTTGTATATTTTTCAGACGCAAACTTCAATTAGATAGATTATGCTTGTCTGTGATACAAGAGTTAACTAGATTTTTTACTTCCAGAGCTCACCAAACTCACTACGAACAGCATGGTAACCTCAAAGGTCAAATTGAAGTGGATGGACAGGTGTACAAATTCAACATGCCATCGATGAGAGATCATAGTTATGGTATGTATTTATCTAATACGATAATATATATGATTGTATCACAATGTAAATGCACGTGCTAGAAAGATTAAAGGTCTGTACTTTGTATCTGACTGACAACAGGAGTGAAACGAGATTGGAAACTACTTCACAGATACATGTTTCACATGTTTAGCCTAGATGACGGACGTCGATTTGATATCGGTGTCGTCTGCCAACCTGTTACCTGTTCACAGTAAGTGTAGTTCTTGTCTACATCTCACTACTACTCACCACTAATTGCCAAAAGTCTTCAAAATACTCTTTTTCTTGCCAAAGAAAATAACGAAATGATTTACATTATGCCATATTCATATACATACATACATACACAACATTCTAATTATATTTGTAATACATAGCTTATAGTTTACCCATACATGTTATTTGAATATTTAGGTTAGAGCTGGGTTATATGTACGACCATGACGGTTCCCTTCATGGCTTAGAATGGGTAGACCTACCACTTTATCATCATGGAGAAAACGGACAACCACCTCAAGACTATGGAATGAGAGTAAAGGCCACCAATGGAAAAATCTACAACATACAAATTAAAGTTTTAGAAACACAGGAATTGCACATTGGATGGGAATGGGAAGCCAGAATTGTTGAGAGAAGATGCAAATTCACAGTCGATGGAGTGGATGGAATTGGTATCTCCGAATGTCAATATAGACATCTTGAAGGAAGACCGGAGATTTACTCCCAAACGGATCCTGACTGGGTGAAAACAGTGAAAACGACTTAATCTAGCCTAGCCAAGAAATAAATGGCATCCATTTAGGAGGTTACATTACAATCATAAGTTATTTAATTCAAAACTGATTACACCATTATGTTTGTTCATTCATATTATATAATAGTTACTTAATTAAATGTATTCGAATGTGTACGTGTAGTATTGCAAAGCCCTAAACTTATACTTATTTGTGAATTGGCATTTTATCATCTATATCCATACCTATAGTCACATTCGTTATAAAAACATAATATTTAGTTACTTGTCTACAAAAACATTTTGGCTAAAAACTAAACCGTTTTACTCACTCTACAAAAATAGGTGCTCCAAATTAAACACATGCACACAAACAGAGACCGTGCATAAATAGTGTATTACATACATATTAGCGTATTTGTATTGTAATTAACATTCAATTTTCCCTAGATTGCCTTTCCCTGTTTCGATCACATTGTGGTTTGTTCTTTTATAAGTTTGTCTAACGTTATCTTATGTTACCTTTTCCTGCACGCACCTTTATTCATAAATTACCTAACATATTATGACGGAGAGGTAGCGAGATACGATGAAACAATACGATTGTTTTTAAGTATGTATGTTATAGAGATAGACTTAGGTAGTTTACGTAGAATGGTAGAATACTTTACAAGCAGTCATTCACAAATTATCGCTTTAAGAACATTGAAGAATTAATATCTATTTAAGACGTTGTTGCAATTTTCCAACTTGTTCAGCAAGTTGAGGAGGTAAATCACTTCCGATATTGTTTTCAAAGTATTGCTTGATTTCTGATGCCTAAAAAACAATTACACATTTATTAACATCATTATACAAATCTAAAGGTTGTGAATAATAATGATAATTAACTACAAACGTAGATTTACCTCCTTGTTCCAAAAGTCTTTTGGTATATCGAAAAGACCATTCCAATCCACATCGGAGAGTCCATTGAGATTAAACGATTCTTTCTTTGGCAAATAACCAATAGGAGACTGTACTGCTACATCTTTACCGTCAACTCTTTGTAATACCCAGTCAAGGACACGAACATTGTCTCCGAATCCAGGCCACATGAATTTGCCCTGTAAAAATGTCAGAAACATGTCAAATAAACATTTACGTCATTTGGCAACTAATCAGCTCTTAAACGTGAAATATAGTAAATACCTTAGAGTCCTTGCGGAACCAATTTACGTGGAAAACACGAGGAAGCTTCAGGTTTGATTTTCTACCGAATGACAGCCAATGATCAAAGTACTGTCCCATGTTATAACCCACAAATGGGCGCATAGCGAACGGATCGTGCATGACATTTGTACCCTATGATTAACAAAACAATGCTTATCTGATTTTAAATTGATTTATGTCATGCATCAAATACAGAAACAAGTCTACAGTATCCTACCTTAAATTCAGCTGCAGCAGTGGCTTCAGATCTCATTGATGCTCCAATGTAAACTCCGTGATTCCAGTCTAAAGCCTCATAAATTAATGGAACTCCTTCTGGTCTGCGGCCACCAAACAAAATAGCATCGATTGGGACACCTTTGGGATCTTCCCATGCAGGGTCCTATATTAAATAATTAAATATAGATTCTAGGATTACCCATGCCCATATGCCATAGTAAAAACATTAATATTTCTGAAATGACTTACCAAAATCGGACATTGGCTAGCGGGAGAACAGAACCGAGAGTTAGGGTGAGCTGCCTGATCTTTACTTCCAATGGTAAAGGGTTTTCCTTTCCATGAGGTAATTTCTAAGTTCTTTGGCATTTCTTTCTCCAAGCCCTCCCAAAAGACTCCACCGTCGCTAGTACGAGCAACATTCGTGAAAACTGTATTTTTAAACACAGTCTGCATAGCTACCGGATTGGTATTAGTGCTAGTTCCGGGAGCTACTCCGAAGAAGCCATTTTCTGGATTAATTGCTCTTAACTGTCCATTTTCATCAAAACGCATCCATGCTATATCATCTCCGACGCACTCAACCTGTAATGAAAGGCAGATGTAAGCATAAGCATAAAATGCAAAAATGTTTACATAAAGAAAGTGAAATATTTCAGCACTCAAAATTTATATGGACTTACTTTATAACCAGGGAGGCGAGGAGTCATCATCGCCAAATTAGTTTTGCCGCATGCACTAGGGAAAGCTGCAGCAATATATTTCTTAACACCTTGTGGATTCGTTATTCCCAAAATTAACATATGCTCGGCAAGCCATCCTTCCTTCCTAGCTAGCCAAGATCCTAGACGAAGTGCTAAGCATTTCTTTCCGAGGAGAGAATTTCCACCATAACCAGATCCCCACGACAGGATTTCGTTAGTTTCAGGTCTATGTGAAATAATAGTCTTCTCAGGATTGCATGGCCAGTTGTTAACAGCAGGCTTTGTCATTGGAAGGGGTTGTCCCACGGAATGCAAGCACCTACGTCAAATAAATTAAATATGGTGACTCCTGGTGAAGTATATTAAGAATAAAGACATTTTTTACCGAATCAAAGTCATAATGCATGATTAAATATCAAAAAGAATCATCTACTATTACCTTACGAAATCATCATTTCCGAGGGCAGTAAGTACATCAGAGCCCATTCTAGTCATAATTCTCATACTAGCAGCAACATATGCAGAATCAGTAAGTTGGATTCCAATTTTAGATAACGGTGATCCAACGGGACCCATGGAAAATGGAATAACATACATAGTGCGCCCTAAAGTTATAGAAATGAAAACGGTTATTTATAGTTCTGGCTCCGAAATGCGTCCTTGACGGAAAACACTGAAGTAAAGCTTTCAATATCCATAAATAAATATCTTAAGTATTCCAATAGATATACAACTTCCCCGAGTGACATAAACAGCTAATAAGTTCAGGTAGGTATTTACCCATCTCAACAAACTCAACTGTCAGCTTATTATATTTAGCTGGGTTTTACACTACTTTCTAAAAGCATAATAATAGCTACTACCGACAAGGTAACCTTTGAAACAAGGAAATCATCTTTGCAATACCTTTCATAGTATGAGGAAATCTTTCTGTCAGAGCTTTGTCTAAGTCATTTGGAGAGATCCAGTTAGCAACAGCACCACTAGCTGGGTTTTTACCATTTGGTACAATATCATGCTTATTTTTTGTACTAATAAATGTACGAGATTCTACACGAGCAACATCTGCAGGGTCCGTCCACACCAACCAGCTGAAACAAAAGCGAAAATCAATTAGATAATAATGCTTTATACTTCCTATTGATAAGATGTCGATTCTTTAAGAAACATGTATGCAATATACTAAATAAATCATATTATACAATAGTAAGTATATTGCATTGAACTCCCTTTACATTTGTGCAACAAACTATAAAAGTTTTTATTAATGCAATTATCTTGTAAGCTTGTATAGAAAGTTTTTGTTGCAGACAGAAAGAGACAATGCAATCACGTGTAAAATAATTAGTACAACGTGTCTAGTACCAGTTGTCATATTTCGGCAAGGGTTGAGCCATGCCTGCTTCCTGCAGAACACCCATCAATGCCTTATTTTCACTTTCGCTGCCATCACAAATATGAATAGCCGATGGATTGCACAAACCGGCTGCTTCTTCCACAAAACTTGCTACCTAAAACAGTGAAAGATAAAAAATTACAGATATTTGTATTATAAGCTTGTTCTAAGTGTCACCACTACACAATGTTACAACTAATACAAATTACAATATTATACAAACAAAAAAACGTTGACATATTACTATTGTCTTAGGGTATATTTCAGAACATCATCATTCATTATCATGATATTATATATTTGCATAGCTCATTAGTACTTTATTGCTCCACAACTGATAGATATCTTTTTATATTATATTTATTGTGCATGAAAGCTTACTTTTTTCGGTACTTCAGACTCTCTAATTCCAGCTCTCGGCACAGCCGAAAGAGAACGAATAAAAGCCCATTGATAGCATTTTCCATTACGTTGAAATAATACTTGAGCTGCGAGACTCCTGGATATGGCGATGCCATTACAACTGTAATCATGAACAATACTTAATTATTACACTCTTTCAAGATAAATTGTAACACAGAGTTACTGCATTAATAAATACTAACCATACTGTACTCTAAGTATGCAATAATGAAAAGCTTACAAATTATCTATTCACAGCAAATTGTGGATTTATAGGGATTTGAAAGACATGTGGCTGAATTAATCATTTACATTTACAAGGTTATCATCTATGTAATAGTAGGTCATGCCGTTCTCTGGAAAATTACAAACGGCATGGTCTAGCTCATATAAGCACAAGGAAAAGGAAAGGAATCTTAGGCCATGAGAGCATGTGACACTATGAAACATTCTCATTAAAAGGAAAAAAAGGACTTTACAGGATTTTACTATGGGCTAATGAACGTTGAATAGCCGTAGACTGGAATGGACTGGTTATCCAGTATGGGCTGGGAATCTGTGGACTGGTATTTAATAGCATTTCAACATGCTTAAAGCTGATGTGCCTTTTAGATAAGCTTTGATGCAGAAATTATGTTAATCTCTACTTGAATCTTTCTTGTCATTCTGCTAAAACTCACATTTCCAGTTTATTGCATCAGAGTATTCTGCCTTCTTTAAAAGCGTCCTGATTGGACGGAAAGAAAGGCGTATCGTACGATTAAACCTTGAACCTATTACACGCTTCTGGACAACGCTCTTGCTAAATTTTTCTAATCTTATGCAACCCTAAGACTAAGATGCTCTTATGTCATTGTATGAATGCATGAAGGAGAATCCTTTTCGTCGCCAATAAAAGTTTTGCAAAAGTTCAATAGTGCCACTGCGAATGAAACTTGTCTCACATTCCCTCCTTACTATCTTTGAGAGATGGATTTAAAATATAAAAGAATTAACATTTAATTATTCATAATGATGCTGACAAGGAAAATAAAATTATTATTTCCCAGAATAAATCAATAATTTCTGGACAAAAACCAAAACTCTATAAAAATTTGCTTTGCAGACTGCAAATTACAGATCTCATACTATTATTTGCACCTCCACTGACTCCACTCTATTGGGTTGGGTCTTTACATTTCATTATTTCAGCACACACGTGTGTAGTTGTATAGTGCTGTAAGATAGGTTCAAAGCCCAAAGCCCAAGGCTACATCTCATTTACGTACTGTAATTCCATTCTCTACCTGTCTACACGTAGAGTTAACGCTAATCGACTTAACTAAGCATACGTCAAACGCAAAGCATTGATAGTAGGTTACAGCGTAGTATTTTTGCATCTATTAAAAGGAGTTATTGTTCAAATTCGCTTTAAATGCACATGATTCATTATTTACCCTAATATTCATCATTATAGCTAGAAACCACAAGCCAAATAGTCGCAATTTACGTAGTTAACAAGTACTCATCTATCTATATACTAATTAAATGCGCTGGATGTTATCGAGAATATATTCCCTTACATTTAAATTCATGATTCATGACTGGATACATAATGATACAATAGATTTAGTTTTTCCATGATAAAAATTATAAATTACACTTTGTCAGATGCATGAGATTTCGTTAAGCTGGAAATATGGTATAAAATTCGTTGAAAGGGGAAAGTCCATACTGAATGAGCAATAAAACGATCATTACTGTGGCTAATTACTTTTAGTTAGTTAACCTAGATATCTCTCACTGCCAATTCTCCTTTCCTATGAACAGATTCTAATGCCAATGCCAAGTAGAAGTCACATTTGATGAGTGATGACTGGTTTGGTTTGGTAGGTACCCCTGATCCTGGTTACTTGACAAAGTCTTTTCTATCTTTAAATCATAAGTTAAGCGTTACCTATTGCCGGTTACAGGCTGAAAGGTTCCGTTTATTTATAAAACGATATTTTGGCACACAATTTTTCATAGCTTGCAAACTACGCAAAAGCATTATTTATGTACTTGAAGAAACTGAACATACTTGGTTTCTTTAATAATTATCTGACACTTATGCATATTCATTTCATATGTAGACCAGAAAATAAATGCATGAGGGTAGCAATATCAAACTTGCATAGTGCAAGTATATTATATAACCTTGATTTTGATTTCTACATATCCTACACATGCTTCTAAATAATATGCATACACACGTTCAGCATGAGATCAAAGCAACTGTCTAGTAATTAAAGTATGGAAATAGGGAATGAAAAGGGTAGTGTTTCAAAGGGAAGACATTTTTGAACAAGTGCAAATGCAAAGGTAAAATTATTTGTGCCAGATAACAAGGAAATGAGCAAATTCAGTCTATACAAAAATATACAGTTAGGTATGCATAATAATTTTTAAAATTATTTTGCATACACTGCATATTACTTGTAAATAAGTTACAACAAAGCTTATTGTTGAGAATTATGACCACTTAAATCTAATCACATAATATATATAACATAATGTAATATTATAACTAAAACTATCAAAAATAAATAAATTTATATCCCAACTTACGCAGCGTGCCTAACCAAAGCCATTGTAAATGAGTTGAGATTGAGAGATCACCACCGGAGAAATTCACACACGCACTATAGTATATCAAACGGACAAGGTTACCAGTACTGCAAGTACAGGATCAATTAAAAGCACCAATGTACACGATGGTGCACTTTTAACTCTTCGGTTGGAATAAGTTGCTCACGACCCGGGTGCGATTTAGTTAATGACAACGTGTACAAGAATTTCCTTGGTATTTATAACTAAACTTATTCTGACGTAGTGCCCTACTGCCATATGGGAACGGCACAAGTTAACGTCAACGCTAGCCAACCTAACCTTTCTACAGACACTAACATTATATTATACACAGATATTACTCGCTGGATACCTAAAGAAGGCTTCTTTGTAGGGCCACAATATATTTTGCGTTTGTAAGAGCTGATTTGCTTTAACACATAGTCAGTCAGCCAGTCGATTCTTAACGTATTCTAACTTTGCTCGTCGGAATGGGAGATACCTACATACATCTATATAGCCAAATACATCCAACAGTTCATGAAAAAGAGAGCTCTAAGGCTTTTACTTACAAAACTTACTTAGTGTTACTATTCATTATAATATGTAAGCTATACATTGCAAACTAAATGCTACAAAGTAAGCAGCTAGGTACTTCGACTGCCCTAGCTGTTCTTACACAATGGCCATGTTAAATGAAGAAAACTGTTGGCCATAGCTAAGATAAATTATTTTATTAAGGTAAACTGTTTGTATGTTTCTAACCAGTATTATCGAGTATGCTTTGGGTAACAAACATCCGCGTGGAATGGAATTGTACAATATTATTATTCTGTTCTTTCTGACTGAATATCCTTCCTATCTACAGCATACCAAGCTACGGCAATGAACTGTTTTGGAGGTGTGTGCTCTACGTCATCCAGATTACCGACTACTACTGGCGAGTCACAAGACTGAATCCACGACGCAAGTTTGGCTTTCATTTCAATACCTAATTCGGCCTCCTGCATTGTAACTGTGACTGACTCGACCGATGATTACAAGACACTATTATAGTATATGTCAGTCTTAACACAACATATTAAGGAAATGTCATTTATGGTCTTTAGAGCATTTTAAGCCTAAAAATATTCTTAAAGGGAATGAATTACCTATAAGTAAAAAGAGCTGCAAAATCAGCCTTGACTACATTATTATATTTTAAATATTATTTTGGGGAATAAAACGATCAATTTTTCATTTTTCCCAAGTCTCAAGTCACTACTACAATCCGAAAATATAATAAAAACATTATACTTATAAATTACAATTAATTTATTAAACTTAAGATTCAATTGGAATTTGGGAATTTCTATGCATTATGTCAATATTGTACTGAATCTGAATTGCTAACAAAAGAATTTGAAGGTTTTCTAATCCAGAAATGCAGACTTCGACAAGGCGGAAGAAGTACAGAGATAGTACATGTTAACATATTTTTTACAACTGCAACTTGCAACACTACAACTAAAAATATGATCGATCGTCTGATTTGGGTATCATATCAAACCGAACTTGCGTCGTGGTATTGCTGTTTTCTCATATTCCGCAGTGTATTTCGCTCATTCATAATAATACTGCGTAGTGCAAAGGCTGTACAATAGTAGTATGCTCAGCAGTCAGCAGCTGCAGCAGATTATGATATTACACAAACACAGATATTGTTATTGTATTCAACCATTATTTACTATTGCATCATCTTACTAAGAATGAGGAATTGAGAACTGATTACAGGTTTCTGTTGGCTATTTTTATGAATCAATTGTGCTACAGTGACTAAGTCCACGTCTAGTTATGCAGAATCAGAATAGTTTAAAGATTTGAATATCTTGTCCCAATGTTCTCGCCAAGACAAGACAGTTTAAAGTACAATATCTAATATTATTATGTTTATGTAATGACCGTATAGCATCATTATGTACAACTAACATAAGCATACTAACTTTTACAGGCAAAAGGTCGAGCATTCGAATTTGACCAACCTCATCTTGTTAGTATTCATCATATAATAGTATATAGTTTGATCTTGATCATAACATTCACACAATATTATTTCTCACGTATTACATATTGGATAGAGTCAAAGTTGCTGTAGCTAATAGAAATACTAGCTAATACTACAGGAACTTTGGGATAGAGTACTCTAGACAATCTCATTCAATTCCATTTCTGTCTTGTTAGTCGCTAGTTATTTAGGCATACGTTATAATGTATTCTACTCTCACATTGCATAGAGCTCAAGCTATGTAAATATATTTCACTGGAACTTGTTCGTCACGTTTTTCCATTTTATTTTTCATCTGCGCAATTTGTTATTATCGTCGTTACCACAAAAATTTTGAGGACATTATAAAAAATTATTTAGCAAGCCTGCATTACTATTTCAATAAAGTATCAGAATCAAAACAAAGTCCACAGAAAATGGGAAGCTTAACGCTACAACGAGTATATATACATACTACATACACTACTAATGAAACTTCTTTGTCAAAAACATTTGGACTGTTGAACTCTGTGATCTCTTAACTAGTAGTCAACCCATAGTACGGATTCAGAATCTACTACTGTGGAATTATTGCGTTTTACTTAACGACACAGGCTTAAGTTAGTTCTCTTGTTACGTTACGTCAGACTCTATAATATGATCAATAGCAATGTTTTGCAATTGCACATGACCGGCAGAGTTGCAAGTAAACAACATTTACCTAAATTGATTGTGCAAGTTTTATACTGTATATGAGGATGAGAATTAGACAATATGCACTAACACTGATAATGAGCTAATGTTAAGGCTACATCGTGGAAATGTTTGCTTTCTATTTTAATTACTGTTTAAAATGGTTTTCTTAGTTAAACTCGGTACTTCGAGGATGTCGTAAACGTAGAAAGCTAAAACATTTTTGCAAACTATTCAGTGTTTCAATTTCAATGATTTCCATCCAGTAACCTATTAAGTGTTACGTTAAGTATAATAGTAGACAGACATTGTAATCTTGTCTTGTAGTAGTAACTGTTTCCTATAGATTAAATAGCCCTGAGCATCAATTTAACAATTTAAGCTAAAGCAATAATTACTTTTAGTTTCCACAAAATTCAATAACCATTTCGGACCAAGACCAAACTGCCACGTGCAACTACAGTTAATAAATGGATTTAATTTCCACTTCACCATTGTACATGAGTCACTAATTACATATCATACATATTAATTTTGATTTACTGATCATTAATAATATTATTATATCGTATTAAAGAAACACTTCGTACCTGTTAAATATTCAAGTACCAGACAAATCAGGATATATAACTGATTTTATCTGCAGGATGAACTAATGTCCAGAACCAGAGATAGGTTTCAAGCTTTCAAATCCTTGATACGGATGAGGATGTAAACTTTGATGTTTGGACTCGATCTGCAATCTTCACAAAAACAAAGTACATATTAAGAATATACAATATAGAGGTATACTAAGTACAACATTAAAGTATCAAGGAAGATTCAATACTTTTAACAAAGGAGGAAAATTACAGAAAAGAAGAACTTTGCTCTACAACTTATATGGCAGTATATCATATGCCTATAGCAGTACAAATATTAAGGATTTAACACGATATCGTCTAGTGTCTACTACCTTACAATAACATAAGCTGTAAGCAATACTCTAAATCGATCATTATGGGTTCAAAGATTAGGTTTAAAAGTTAAGCGTTCCAATCCAAACTCCAAAGATTTCATTTAATTTACGAATTCTGACATTAACAAAGCACTTATGGAGCACTATAGCCTTTATGGAGTCCACACTTACATAGGTGGTGTTATGGTGGTAGTGTAGATAGTGTAGTCGTTTTATGGACTGTATTGTATTACACTGTAATACTAATCACACAAACTTCAAATAATTAAGAATCTTATCACTCCTGGAAAGAATATAACACATATACTAAATACAAAGAGAAATTAACCAGTGTATTAAAACGAGGATACGTACGGTGCCCACAAAAGATTAGGAAATAAATTTTGAATATGTTTAAGTGACAAAGTGGCAACTAATACGGCGATGTTCTAGAAATGGTTGACACCGAAAAATGAATGATTTTGAATATAGGAAAATGTCAACATCAAAAAATATTTTTACTTAGCTATGCTTATTAGGCGCCCTACCGTACTTTCCTCCACTATCCACCCACAGACAGTCCATAAATCACAAGCACTTTACAACTTCCGCCAGTTCAACCAACCTATAAAGATGATAAGGCAATGAACGTGTAAAATTACTTTTTTGATTGATGGTTTACCTGTAAATTGAAGTCAGTAATAATGCTGTAATAACTGTTGAGTGAGATGTGATGTGAGATCAATGAATCAATGATTAAGTGTGATCTAACCCGAATCAGCTGAAACAAAAAAAAACCCAAATAGTAAATAAAATATAATATATCAATCTTTCATGTTCATGTCACTACCACTAGCACAGGAAGCAATGCTAGCTAGCACTTAGCGGCACCCTACACTCTATACCCTACTAAATAAAATGATTGAAAGAAATAGTAGAGTAGTTTCGTTTTTTAAAGCCTTAATTTGTATTCAAATTAAAGTGATAATTTTTGCTGTTTACCTGAAATAGAAAGTTTAGAAGAACATGTCTTCCTTCCAGAGTCTTGTCGGCGTCAGCACTTCCGGTTTATACTTTTTCACTCCACTACCACTAATATCATAAACTTAGCAAATCTCAGTCATACTCACTTTCTGTGGTTTCCTGTCTGCAAATATTTGACAGATTATGACATAAGCAAAACAAGTAAACGAATTTTTAACTGCTGTAGTGGTAGCTGTGAGTCATCTAAACTGCTGTAGAGTAATTTGAATATGTAGTAGCTCTTCACCCAGCCGCTTGATGGCACAGTGGAAGCTAAAGCAAACGGTCTATTACTCTCTTGGCTATCTCATTTCTTCGTCGCTGTTTCTCAAAATCTCAACTCAATTCTTCAGAGGTGAGATAGTTTTACTACTGGTAGTAGTGGCAGTACTGATGTACTGTATACTCTGCTCTGTACTGTCTGTACTACCACAGAAGACAGACACACATGCATTAAGGACTCGGCTGTGCACTGCAACTCGGACGATTGAGATTAGGAATCTCTTTTATTTCATTTCAGTAGAAGGAGTATTTTCAATACCAACTACCAAGTAAATAATAAGAAATCAATTTTAATTTACAGATTAATTTTGTCTGTCAATTTATTTTTGGCTCTTAGCTTAGTGTGTATGTGCTATACGTATTAAGTACTTAAGTACACAGCCGCAGCCGTACAATCGTATCCACTCCAGTACAGTTCAGTGCATTGCCATTGCCAAGTGTGCTGTATGTAAGCCTATACGATTCTCCCACTATTTATGATCATGTAAAACACGGGCATTCCTGAAAACAAACCTTAAAATTGATGAAAATTTTTGATAGTATGTTTTGAATACTAATGCTGTGCTGTGATGCTTTGAAAAGGGATAGTTTTACTGCAGATGAACCTAACAATTATAACTTCAGAACTTTCTGTATAGTTATTTAGTGAAGATGATAATTTTATACGTATGATATTATTCAATCGCTTCTGAAATTTTGGCTACTTGAATGAAGGAGTAATGTAAGCCTGTAACTCAATAAATGAAAAACGGCAACTCAAAGAACTCGAAATCGTGAGATTTTAGTATTTATGGGTAATTGACCACGAGAATTAATAGCAAAAAAGGCAATGTAACTTAAGCAAACACATAAATAGTAAATGGACTACGTTAATAGTTGCCGCTGTTTAAAAGAGCAGTGGCTGGAGTCAACCACACTTGATTATGTATACCAAAAGTATTATAGTTAAAAGCAGCCGCATTTGCATCACGTTTCTATGTGATTCGTTTACATATGAATATTCAGATCTCTGAATGGATTAGATTAGGTCTTAATGGGGTGTAGTAGACGATGAATTACAAGAAAATATATTACAAAATACAAGCATTGTAAAGTTAATTAGTATACATTTTATGGGTATAGTTAGAGGAGAATGTTATAGTACATTTTTTTTAATGGAGTGCTGCAGAAATAAAATCAACTGTGCTTTTCTGCTTGATTTTACTGGTGTGTTTGTTCCATAAAACTGAATATAATACAACGAGGGTGATCTTGTGAGTTTGCTAGTCGTCAATTTGAAATGAAGTATATCTAAATAAAGTCAACTTTTATCCAGAGCGAAGTTCATATATCATGCAAGTTTCTGACTTCTGTTAAACTTATCTTTCTCGTAATCAAGGTGCTACATAACTCTAGCTGCTGACAACAGGAATTTTTTCGAGCATATTTTTCCCATTTAGTATCATGAAATGGAAGGGAAGGCATGATCATTACAACAAGCAGGCGGTAACAGTATGTTCGTATACATTTTAGTACTTCCTCACTGAGAATTATGACTCAATTTTGTGAGGGGTGTGATGCACCTAATCACACTTCTCCTAATTATTCTCGCCATCACCATTACATTCAGTCAGATCGCTGCATTAGAAAATACATAGTAGCCCAATGAAGCATATTTATATGGATATTATGTACTATATACTACCACGTATATAAAGCTATATAAAAAATTTACTTTTCTTATTCTCCTCTTCATCAACCCAATTCCAACGAGTTCTGTTTTGAACAAACACTACGTTTTCCATTTCGGATCCCGTATTCCGCCTCTAGAAAAGAAATGACTTTGGTGTACTTGGATTTCCTTGTTTTCTCTGAATAAATCTCCTTAATATTTTGAGCATAAAATGTATTCGGGTGCCAGTAAGAAATGTTTTTTACCATTGGAGTAACAAAGAATAAGACTAAAGCATCATATTTTCTAACTAAAAATCTCAATTGTTGTAAACAACTGTACATAATCAAGCCCACTTCCCCATTAAACGCCTACTCCTTGTTAGCAACTCCTTAACTTTTTTTGAACAAGGGATTTAACTCATAGAGTTACTTTTGTAAAACAGTGTAGAGTGCATTGAGTATACTAAATCATAATATTATGGGTAAAGATGAAGAGCGAGGCTTCTCACTTGTGCATTGTTTAACCCGTTCCCTTGATATAGCAAATATACAATTTTCAAATTCAAATAACCAAATCTAATTTTCAATGGTCTGCCTAGACAGATAAGATTTTGTGTGTAATTTAATGAATTCTTGTTAAACCTGCTGGCCTTTTCTACGTAGCTTCTAGCGTATTTTGAATTTAATCATCATATGATTTACTTGAGTAGGAAGATCTCATGCGGATATCAATGCAATTGTTTTAACTTCAGTTAGAGAAGACCAGGTCATTAATTTTTATTCTTATTCTCTTTTTCTTACCATTAGTAAAATTGCTTGTTCCACAATCGTAAAGAATTCAAGTATGCAGAAAGGCATAGAAAATAAAATGTTGAACCAAGTTCTACTTTAATCATTTTTACTTACAGTATTTCAAATTCAATGTGAAGATACTTAGCAAGTAAAGAAACCTAGTTAGTCATTTGCCAATTTAATAGAAGTTGATCTTGTTAGGTAACTGAAAGTATGTCTGTGCATAAAATAAAATAAATCGAAATGTATAATGATTTAGCTGTGATGAGCACTGAAGCAAAACTAATCGTCACCTGTTCATTGGGAAGCCTGAGGCAAACAAGTGGTTTCCATAATTTAACAAAGCAATCTTTTTAATTCGTTTTCTCTTATTATCAGCATTTGACTTGTTTCAACATTTTTCCGAGCGTCGAATTGCGAGTGTAAAATGCATAATGTATATCCGAGGTGTGTCTATTCGTTAGATTCTATACTTGTACAATCCAATTCCAGTTCTCACAAATATAATGGCGAGTTTATTGCATATATATGTGGTATAATTTATGCTGTCTCATTAAACTTGGCCACTTTAAGCACTGGGCAGTTTAGCGTGACTTGACGAATGATGTATACACTATGCAACGCATAATGCATTCATTTTTAAGTATTTCTGGCTTCTTCGATATAGACCTTCAATCCAGAGTTCATTGTTTTGAGAGTTTAGTGCACTATTAGCAGAATCGCTTATAACTGCTATTGATATTTTGCTTGCCACGTAAGTATACTTTACATTCTAGAGCCATATAATCATAAAAACAATTTTGTAGGTTCGAGCAATTTTCATTTTTATTGCTTATGAATAGATGAACAGCCGTTATTTATTAAACAAGAGAAGTGCGTAGGTACGTATACTCCAAATTTTGTATGTCGGTAGGGATGAATGATGTACGAATGTTTTGTTTTCTATGTCAAGGGTTGTGCCTGCATTGTTTAGGTTTTTGGTTGGATTGCTTATGAAAATGAAGTGTAGAGTAGTGACAACATGAAAGTGAAGTTAGTGCAGTAGGTAATGAAAGTGGCATTTCAAAGTGTTTGTTTCCGTGACTAATAACCAAGTGTTGGTTGCTGTATAGTCTACGCTGCGGTTGGGTTTCTCTGCTCGACTCGCGAGCTAACTTCAAGAGCTTCTGTTTTGTCCGAAGTTTGCTTGTCATGTCATAGCATTGGTTTTCGGAGTTGTACTCACGATATAGGTACTTGAAATATTCAGAATTACATATGTAGTTAAAGCTGACGGCTGAACGGATCTGTCCTGATGCTAACTTACATAAGTCAGACGAGAATTAAGTATTTTGTTATGCTACGTTCGACTGTTTGTGTTACATTACACAAGTACAGAACTGGATTCGGCTGCGGACGAAAGCTAGTGTCTAGGGTGAAAAAACCGGGAGTCTTATTCATGGTTGTCTCAATCGATATTTTTTGGGAGGGATTTTTTCCCGAAAATGGCCGTCGATTTTTCGCTGGGTTACACCCCAGCCAGACTCAATATGTCACCTAATATTCTCTCTCAACTCATTGCGTTATGTTATTCTTGGCATCTGAAGTGAAAGCTGTCTCATTTTTTAAGTTCACGCCAACATGTACAAATACAGATAGACCATTACCGTACAAATACTACTTCCCACTCTCACATCTCCAAACTATGTAAATACCTACTACTCTTTCCCTCCGTCTACCCAAACCGTACAAATGCTCATTCTATTCACTCTCTTCACTATCTAAGCATGGCAAATGGAAATAGAAGAAGAGAAGCTGCCATTGTCTGAACTAATATTGTTTCATTCAATCACACACAATCTCTGCTCTACTATACACCACAAATAATATGGAATTAGCATATAACATTTACTACCTGGAATAAAACTATATAGACACGTATTATTAGACATCGTACATACAGCACTAGTCATCTTATTAATGCGACAGGATTGAAATTAATACCTTTATGACATTATTGCTAGTTTATTTTTGGATCACTTTGATGTTTATGCGAAATTTAACCAAAAACCAAATCTAACTTTGTGGTAATATACAACTATAACGGTTTGCTTACCAAGAAAAGAGCTTTTGTGTTTTCTTCTGCATTTACGTAACAGAAAATGCTAAATTAATGTTTCTTAGTATTGTATGTGAAGCTAAAAATAAATTCTGGCAAAACAACATTAACTATACACACTATACATATATAGCATTACTATAAAATAGCAATACACATATATTTAGTACAGTAATCAACTTTTCCCGTTTTGAGACAAATGCCTTTGGAAATGAAAGCATGAATTCTTCACTCCTGTTTTGCTAATTGTTGTGTTATGTAATATTAAGTGGCTGCGATATAAAGGTATCTAATTTAAACACGTAAGCTGTATACAAAAGATTTATAGTTTGTATTTGAATGACTGAAATCATAGCAATTGAGTTATAGACGATTTTGAATACCTGCCCTATTATTAACATGATTACTAATGCTATAGTAGAAGGTAAATGTATTAGCATTATTTCTAAAATTCGCAAGAGTAATATAAAGTCGCATGTTGAAATTTTAGCTTCACCATGAGCATTTATTAAGGATTAAGCTCAGAGTTCTCTGACTTTGTTGAAAGTCTAAGTTTTAATAAGGAGCGAAGAAGCGTAGTTGGGATATTAGAAACCATATATAGCTGATAGACATAATAATAATATTATTGTAGTATAAGTAGATGTAGCTGGAGAGGGAGCTGTAGTTAATTTGCGGTTTGTTTGCTGAACTGACTCCCAGACATGCAATCTGATAAGAGGCTTCTTGAAAAATTATTGTTTCAAGCACTAGCCCACGCCTTCCTCCCTTTCCTACCTCAGTTACACACAGAAGTATATTTCACGTCTTCTTTTTTATCATCTACAGTCATGCTAATATGATAGAGTGCAATTGCATTGACTTTGGTTTTGGTTTCACTGACTGGAATGAGGAGAGGCCGATGTAATGTATCTGGCATTATACGAAGGCATGACGTGTGGAATAAGCAGTTAAGTAGTAGTAAATGATAAATAACTGATATGACACGATACAAAGCCCCATTAACTATAAAAGGCATGAAAATGTTCATAAAATCCAGGGAACAATATATTAAACTCTATTTCTACATTTGCATATCCAAGCTACATATTTCTTAATGCACTTTTAACCTTTAGATACATAAAGTGCTTATTGGCTATTGAATACGTATATAATTATAGTTTGGAGTGAGCACGATAATAGTTATGCCTAGTTAAGTATACACGGTGAACTCAATTCATTCGCAAAAGGTTGGGGAGTTGAGACTCATTTAATAATGGAAAGGTGGACTGCTCATTTCATGCACGTATTTTATGACTGACATGACAGTAAGTCCGTTTTTTCCTCTGCATGAATGTGAAACGTATTTACGGACGTCAGATTCCTCTTTAATCATGTTGATATCATTTCACAATCACTAGAGTAAATCTTGATATGCCTCCTTAGAGAACATTGCTATAGTCTAAACTGCTCTGTAGGTTCTCTAATAAAATGTGGATGTTGTGATTGTGAAATGCAATTCTGAACGTCTTTGCATTAAATACAACTTGTATGTATTGTACTATTGTGATGCAATTACTTTCTTGATATGATCCGACAGACGAGAAGAAAAATTAATGCTTCTATGCTAAGTATAATATTTGTCTTCATCAATATTCACCGAGGGGTATCTGGAGAAGTGTTTGCTTGAAGACAGACTCAATCAGTTGTTTCGAATATTCAGAATCTGTACTCTGTAAAAAAGAACACATTAGATATCATGTAGGATGGGCTGTTTAACATTCGGGATAATGTGCTACTTTTTTACTGATTGAGTACGGGCTGGCAAGGAACGTAGACATGTTATACGAAACAACTTATTGTGTTACATTACAAAAGGTAGGAGGATTGAATTTATGGCGCAATTTAGCATGCAAGCCTTACTAGGCCAGACCAGGTATTTAACATTTACTATTAATCTGTCCATTGCAATGCATGCCAAATAAAAATCTTACGGATGAAACGAAACGGCAAAATATTTTACTACTACGAGAGATAGTAGTCAGAATGAAACTCGAGAGTTTATTATACTTAATAAGAACAGTGTACAAGACATGTATAATCTCAGTTGGTATGTACTACACGATAAGATAGCCAGTTTTGAGCTTTGTAAACTAAAGACTCATCACATTACCACTAACACACCTAATGGAGTAAAACAGATGGGCTAGTAAGCGTAAACGTAACTCGAAGACTCTCATTACTATTCTGCGTAGTCACCGTGATCTACGATGCAAATTTTATTGCTGTTTCAACTATTCGAAATTATTTGCAACCACCTGAACTGACAATTGTACGATGCTTTACGTCCCCCTGCCATGCAACGCTAACAAATTAATGTTTTCTTCTCAGCTTAATTTCATCCGTCAAAGGATTAGCAAAAAAAGTGATTTATTTCCTCGCTTTAATTGAATTTAATATGCCAATTGCTCTGCCTGTGGAATTTGAATTAATAAGCTTTAATGTAAGTCAAAGAGGAAAATAATAATAATTTACAGATAAATATCCTCTCTTGGCAATTAGTTGCAACCTAACTATCCTTCCAACATATATCTAACTTGTAGTATAGTTGATATAACTAACAGACCTGTATGTAGAAGTGATCATTAAATATTTTTGTTACACACATTATTGTAAATTCTAATACCTGTGATTTCGTTGGCATTTTTGCAACCCACACTCTGTCTTTGAGTCCAATCCTCTCTCTTTCCTTATTATCTTGAACTGATTCGTTTAAATTCCAAAGGATACCTATAACACAGAAAAAAGGCTCGCCTCCAGTTAAATAGTATTATTAGGTATTAGTACCTACCTATTATCTTATTGCTTCAGCAATAGGTATGCATATATTAGTAAAGTGCTGGTATAGAGCACATCGTTAAAGCTTTTCTGAATACGACACCATAAATCATGCTTCTGATTTGAATCTTGTCTTACCTGACATGAGAGATTATACTCTTGGGATTTCTTTCACCGTAATTAACAGGTTACATTTGTAATTCTTACATTTTAGCAGTCTTACACAGTTTGGTTCTATCAATTATTTCAGTAAATTGGAACTCCACTGATACAAGTTATTGCAACAAATGTTACATTCCAGGAAAATAAAAATGTCAGTAACAAGTTTATGTGGTAGTTGTTTCATTATATCTTGACTTGCTCTTATCTAACGATTAGCAACTACTCGTCTACTACCAGATCCAGAAATATAATGAGGCACTGCAGTTTTATCATCAAGATGTAATCGAATCCTGACTCTGACTGTGACTGAGCGTCCAGTCGTTCGTTACTCACCCAAGTGTCCATGTGAAATTCCCTGGAATCTCATTTGCATAGTGTTAATCCACGGGCCTAAAACATAATGCTTTGGATTACTAAGTATTAAAGCAAGTCTTGTTAACAAGAATACATCTGTACCAAGAATTCTCTTGTGAACACTACAACATCTTTCTAATAACAACAAAAGGTATAGGACAAGCACTATCTATATAGGGGTATTATAATTCCTTAGGATAATAGGTGCACATTTTTCAGTATTAAAAGTATGAATATGAATAGGAGGACAGGAATGAGATGTTTGAGAAACATTAAAATAAATAGAATTCGAACAAAAGCATTGACAGTGGATGGTGGAGGGAATTCAGAGCATAAATTAAACAGAGCTGTACTTGTCATATGATTTAAAGTATACATAGCATGACAGAGTGAATTAAAAAATGTAGCTAGATAAATACGGTGAATATTAGCTACACATAAGATGAGGAATAGACAAAAGAAATAAAAGAAGCTAAAAAAGCGAAGCTTAGATGAGAGAGGAGTTCAGTGAAGTCGCTCATTGTGAGATAAATGAATAAATATGCATATCTAAACGTAAATGGATAAAATATAAAAAAAGTAAAAGTGTATAATGGAATTGAAGAGGAGAGAGAGAGAGTATCTAATGTGATATAATAGTTCTGGTTGGATTTGGTAGGATCGGAGAGAATAGAGTGGGGAATGAGAGAAGAGTTCAGTGAGCAAAGCAAAGTAAAGCAAAGAGTGGAAATAAGAGAGCACAAAAGAAAGAAGCGATATACGGATGCATAGCTAATGTGAGATTCCCATTGCAAGTATGCAAATGAACCCAGAGTATGTAAATGATGAAGTATGTACTAGGAAGGTATAGAAAGGGCGAGTGTGTATAGAGTTCCTAATGTATAATCTTGGCATTATTATTGTATAATATAAAAGTAATGCTTTCTCTGCAATGCAATGTATGTGCTATGAAAGAGTAAATGGGGGAAGATTCTGAGCTGCGACTCTGACTGCTCAAAATATCTTCAATCTCTATTGTTCAAGGCGTTGGTAAGTTGAACAGGAGAGTATTGGAAGGAGAGCCGGTTCGTTCGCCGATTGAAGCATTTATATCCGACTTTTTCGTTAGCTATACTTAGGTATAATGGATCTTACTCTTCACCGTGTAATGGTATGCAAGGGGAGACAGTTTTTTTCACAGCAGTTTCTTCCTTTCTTTTATTTCATTTATGCCATGAGAAATGGAACTGCATTTCGAATTTAGTTCGTCACAGTAGACTTTGTCATTATAATGGCTAATGCATACTTTTATCTGCCGTAATGTAGTGTCCTGTTCTTTTAACTCATCCGTACATGTATTTATCTACATATGTGTTCCTCTGTAGTATTTATCTATTGCACAGATGATATATCATCTAAGGTAAGTGTAGCTATATATAATACTATAACAGTCAAGAGACTCCCAGCATTACATCACACTACGACATTGTGAGTTATAAAATAAAGGAATTGAAAAGCTGCTCTAAAAAGCCTGACAGAACTCTGAATTACTTAGCATGATTAGCATGCAAATTATATGCAAAGAGACATCACCGAATCATTCTCCCCTCTTCTTTAGTTCTTTTTCAAAGATTTTCATAGAAAAAATGTCGCTTGTATGTTGCTACTCTTTCATGATCATCGTCATAATGAATCCTTCTCTTTAATTCATATCTGCTACAGTACTACTATATTTATTTCATACTCGTACTACTCCACAGTCAACATCCATTTACAAATAGTAAATACTCAACATGCTATTTCACAGTTGAACATTTGTGAAGGATAATGCAGTCAAAGGAAAAATGAAAAAAATAGCGACGATATTATTTTTATACTGCTTCGTTCCATTTCTGTAGCATTGAATGAGTTGAATAGTGAAGATCTGCAGGAATCTACATAGAATGGATGCTAAAATGTATATTATCTGTTGCTATTCAATTCAACTTTTATTCTCCTCTCTTTCTCTTCACTAATTTATGCATAAATGCAAATGAAATGAATCCAATGAGTTTAAAGTAATTTCACTATGTTACCGCATCTACTCTAGCTATGTATTTCAGTTGATGATCTCCCTTTTTCGTAGTAGTGTCTGTTTTATAATAATATGGTTTAGTTTACATTACACATTTAGTGAGTGAGGAGGACAGAAATCAAAAGTGTATCTGAAGCCTATATTCAGGAGAGAAACTAATAATTAGAGAGTGTCAATCTGTTAATTACAGATATATGAACTTGATTAGTGGGATTTTACTCTAATTGACGTGATTAACCGTAATTAAATTCTGTGTCGTGTCGTTCGTGACACTCGTGACAGAGACACTAATGTGTTTAACCAAAAGCACAAGAAAAGTGAATGTTAATGTGAAATACAATTAGCCAGTCATTTTTCAAGTATCTGAATCTCTACGTTTCATTTCCTTACACTTACGCCAACTTATTATCTGGTAGGAGTGTATTTTTGTCGCTGTGATCGTGTACTACATAATTATACTTTGTGAAACAATTGATTTACCTCAAGAGTACCAGTAGCAATTAAGATTGCAAACAAACCTCTGTATCCAGTGTCCCACTTTGTTCAATGAGATATTTATGCAAATCTTATAACTTGAGTAAAAGGAAAACGATGCTAATAGAATGAATATTTTTTAAATAAATCCATTGGAAAAAGTCGGTAAGGATTACAAAGTCTTTGTTTACGATTGCCTCAGACCCTTCTTGTGTGCAAAGTTGATTTCAATGATTTCTATGTTCTTGCGTGACAAGTAATTTACAATCAACGCCCTGCTGAGATTTTTGTTGTGTTTTATCTTGTTGAGAGTTAGTTTGATTTCCAATAGATTCTTTAGACATGTCAATGCTATTTAACTCATAATAGTAAACATGTAACTTAATATTAACTTGTCATGCCAAATTCAAATGTGTCTTCTGTGTACACGATATGCATCAGAATGTTTCTATTTATATTATAAAGAAATATGTAGTATGATTAAAGTCAAGGTTGTTTAAAATGCTACTTGTTAGTTTGACAAAGGTATTTTACAATGGCTCTCCTCAATCTATCAATACAACTTGTCGGTGCACTGTGTTATTGTATTCAGTTCGGCAATAGAAAATAAAGTCAATAGAGCCAATAGATACCTTTTTTAGATACAAATCCTATTTACCAAACGCAACGACATCACAGAGAGACCAGCAGACAGGTCGGTAAGTATTTACTACTAGTCACTCACAACGTAATCAATTATAATTATTATTATTTCCTATATGTTAGAATTATATTCCTTTTACACTTATACTCGATAGGAGAATAATCTACCAGTACAAACAGTGATGATAAAAAACTCACAAAACATGTAACTAAACCAAAGTACATGAGAAAACAGCAACCACTTATTAGTGTGGTATTAGTTCGGGCCAAGCAATCTATTGAGAGGTTCATTTTTTGTGCGTCTAATTTTGTTCTGATAATATTGCATTATGTCTGTGTGTACCATTATTGAATGAAAAGGATCGGCTTCACTGTGCACTTTGGTGGTTGGTTTAGTTTAGCTCCGTTGCTCTCATTTCATATCCTTTGGGTTCAGTATTTGACCTGGCCTGCCCTGCTCTCGTCTTTATGTTGAAAGGATAAGTTGTTATGTATTGCTAGAGATTGCTACCGAGGCTAGCGTAATAGGAAGGCTCACTCATTCTGTATCTTACACATGTAAATTTTGACGGCAAAAGTTCCTTGCGAGTTACTGTTAGAGGGCGCACATAGACTCCCAAAAATTACTTACTTTTCATAACCCTTTACATAGCTTTATTACAGTTTTTTAACTTTTTTGGGCAAAGACTTGTTATGAAAATTCACTTTATCAATTTTATCCGTCATACTTGTTCTGTAGTTTACAAGATATATCTTAACTACATATTTAAGAATAACATTTATTATTTGTAATAAATGAGAAGCATCAGAGCATCAACATCTAATTTGACTTACCAGTACATAATTTGCTAAAAAACGAATGATTTTTTTATCCACATTATCTACGGTTAGTACTTGAAGTCCAAACGCTGAAAGCGTATCAACGATCATTTTATTATACCACTGAAACGAGGCGAGAGGTAGCACAAGCCACCTCTGTCTTGAAGAGCTATAAAATGATTGTATTCTAAAGATCTGTTTTCTACCAAAATGTTTTGCGCTGATATAGAGCAAGGGTTTTGAATTTCGCTTTTCAAAACTCCGCCACAAAGCTATTTCATAGCATTTACGTTAGTAGTAGCATCATCCGAAACAATTCAAAGTATTTTATATTCGATGTCTTCCACTTAATAACCTAGTTTTCTTCCGTAGGAATTTATTTGCTCAGATAACATTTTTGATTGTGTACAATTCTCTTCTGCAGTCTTTTCTATCTCCCTAATCTTAAAATCTCGTCATTTCTTCATATGTTTTCTGAGTATTTCTAACTCCTTGTCTTTGGCCTCTAATTTTGCATTTAACTTCCTCAATCGATCACAGTACTCTTTCTTACTAATTCTCCATTTATTTCTTCGCATGTCTTCTCTCTTCTTGGCCAATAAAAATAGCTTGACATTATCGGGAATAGCAGCCTCGTTCTCACATTTTTGTTGAGCTTCTGACTTTGATGATGTGGACTGTAAAAAAATCGTTTTCCTAATTGAGTGGTTCTAGAGTTAAATAAGGCTGAATTTAGGCAGCGGTACTTTGTTGCCGCTGTTGCCGCTAGGGGTGGCAACAGTGGCGACACAAAAAATTACCAGCGGCGACACGCAAAATCCATTAGCGGCGACGCAGCTAAAACCACTAAACCTAATACAGGCCGGTGCCTTGCTGCTCTGAGCTCAATGCTTAACAGCGGCAACAGAAGATATCAGAATCATGTGTCGGCTGAATTTAGGCAGCGTGATCTCGTTGCCTCAATTGCCCCGGTTGCCCCATGCTTAGTCACTTTACCTATAATATGTTGCCTCCGTCACTATTTTTGCATCTTTTTTGACCCAACCTAATAAAAAATAAACTGTTTTATTGTTAATGCATAACAAAAATGTAGCATGTTAATTTTTAATTAGGTTAGGTCAAAAAAGATGCAAAAATAGTGAGGGGAGGCAAATAGAAATGACGTTAGGTTAACTGGCTTAACTCGGGGCAACCGGGGCAATTGAAAGCCTAAATTCAGCCAATGTGTCTCTGTTGCCGCTGGTCAGTGTTGCCGCTAGTGGTTTTAGCTGTGTCGCCACTGTATCCGCTATTATGCTGTTGCCGCTAACCCCACATGCATCCCAGCGGCAACAGCGGGGACGTGGCAACAACGTACCGCTGCCTAAATTCAGCCGTGAATAAAGTTGACTTGTCTCTACGATTTTTCTTTTCTTAGGGCTTGGTCTTTTTTAAAGCGGTCCTGGTCTTTTATATTGGGGGTACTGTGGAAATATTGTAGGAACAGCACCGGTTTTTAGCTTTCGTATTTTTAGACCTTCCTTATAATCCTGTTCTTTAAAATGCTTGCTACAAACACATGTCCATTTATTTCTTCGCATGTCTTCTCTCTTGTTGGCCAATAAAAATAGCTTGACATTATCGGGAATAGCAGCCTCGTTATCACATTTTTGTTAAGCTTCTGACTTTGACGATGTGGACTGTAAAAAATCGTTTTCCTAATTGAGTGGTGAATAATTATAAAAGATAAGTTAAATAATTAGGTAATATAAATCACTAATTCGGTGTTAATTTTTGTGATATTTTAAAAATGAAAAATAACCAATTAATTGTTTACCTATCCTCTGAAGGAGACCAAGTTTTGATTTATTTCCTGTTTCTCCTCTAGAAATATTTTTTAACCACAGTCCTCGAATATTCGGATCTGACGGAAACCCGTGAAAACTGGTTTTGTCATTGGTATTTGATCTTATTCTTGATGTACAAAAAGGCACAGCACGCATTGTCTACCCATATTATTAGGTTTCCAACTTTATGTAATTGTAATTTTATAACAAAAAACTGAAACAATCAGCAAAATCAACTTGTTTGTCTCTGAAAATCTAATAAAAGTAATACTATTTCACATTTGAAAGGGGAGTCTATGAGCGCTCACGGTAAAGGCGGTAACTATATTTTGTCCGCTTCTATTTGAGACATATGAGTGAGCCTTCCTATTACGCTAGCCTCGGTACTGGTAAGTCAAATTAGATGTTGATGCTCTGATGCTTCTCATTTATTACAAATAATAAATGTTATTCTTAAATATGTAGTTAAGATATATCTTGTAAACTACAGAACAAGTATGACGGATAAAATTGATAAAGTGAATTTTCATAACAAGTCTTTGCCCAAAAAAGTTAAAAAACTGTAATAAAGCTATGTAAAGGGTTATGAAAAGTAAGTAATTTTTGGGAGTCTATGTGCGCCCTCTAACAGTAACTCGCAAGGAACTTTTGCCGTCAAAATTTACATGTGTAAGATACAGAATGAGTGAGCCTTCCTATTACGCTAGCCTCGCCAGTACATAATTTGCTAAAAAACGAATGATTTTTTTATCCACATTATCTACGGTTAGTACTTGAAGTCCAAACGCTGAAAGCGTATCAACGATCATTTTATTATACCACTGAAACGAGGCGAGAGGTAGCACAAGCCACCTCTGTCTTGAAGAGCTATAAAATGATTGTATTCTAAAGATCTGTTTTCTACCAAAATGTTTTGCGCTGATATAGAGCAAGGGTTTTGAATTTCGCTTTTCAAAACTCCGCCACAAAGCTATTTCATAGCATTTACGTTAGTAGTAGCATCATCCGAAACAATTCAAAGTATTTTATATTCGATGTCTTCCACTTAATAACCTAGTTTTCTTCCGTAGGAATTTATTTGCTCAGATAACATTTTTGATTGTGTACAATTCTCTTCTGCAGTCTTTTCTATCTCCCTAATCTTAAAATCTCGTCATTTCTTCATATGTTTTCTGAGTATTTCTAACTCCTTGTCTTTGGCCTCTAATTTTGCATTTAACTTCCTCAATCGATCACAGTACTCTTTCTTACTAATTCTCCATTTATTTCTTCGCATGTCTTCTCTCTTCTTGGCCAATAAAAATAGCTTGACATTATCGGGAATAGCAGCCTCGTTCTCACATTTTTGTTGAGCTTCTGACTTTGATGATGTGGACTGTAAAAAAATCGTTTTCCTAATTGAGTGGTTCTAGAGTTAAATAAGGCTGAATTTAGGCAGCGGTACTTTGTTGCCGCTGTTGCCGCTAGGGGTGGCAACAGTGGCGACACAAAAAAATTACCAGCGGCGACACGCAAAATCCATTAGCGGCGACGCAGCTAAAACCACTAAACCTAATACAGGCCGGTGCCTTGCTGCTCTGAGCTCAATGCTTAACAGCGGCAACAGAAGATATCAGAATCATGTGTCGGCTGAATTTAGGCAGCGTGATCTCGTTGCCTCAATTGCCCCGGTTGCCCCATGCTTAGTCACTTTACCTATAATATGTTGCCTCCCGTCACTATTTTTGCCTCTTTTTTTGACCCAACCTAATAAAAAATAAACTGTTTTATTGTTAATGCATAACAAAAATGTAGCATGTTAATTTTTAATTAGGTTAGGTCAAAAAAGATGCAAAAATAGTGAGGAAGGCAAATGAAATGACGTTAGGTTAACTGGCTTAACTCGGGGCAACCGGGGCAATTTAGCCTAAATTCAGCCAATGTGTCTCTGTTGCCGCTGGTCAGTGTTGCCGCTAGTGGTTTTAGCTGTGTCGCCACTGTATCCGCTATTATGCTGTTGCCGCTAACCCCACATGCATCCCAGCGGCAACAGCGGGGACGTGGCAACAACGTACCGCTGCCTAAATTCAGCCGTGAATAAAGTTGACTTGTCTCTACGATTTTCTTTTCTTAGGGCTTGGTCTTTTTTAAAGCGGTCCTGGTCTTTTATATTGGGGGTACTGTGGAAATATTGTAGGAACAGCACCGGTTTTTAGCTTTCGTATTTTTAGACCTTCCTTATAATCCTGTTCTTTAAAATGCTTGCTACAAACACATGTCCATTTATTTCTTCGCATGTCTTCTCTCTTGTTGGCCAATAAAAATAGCTTGACATTATCGGGAATAGCAGCCTCGTTATCACATTTTTGTTAAGCTTCTGACTTTGACGATGTGGACTGTAAAAAATCGTTTTCCTAATTGAGTGGTGAATAATTATAAAAGATAAGTTAAATAATTAGGTAATATAAATCACTAATTCGGTGTTAATTTTTGTGATATTTTAAAAATGAAAAATAACCAATTAATTGTTTACCTATCCTCTGAAGGAGACCAAGTTTTGATTTATTTCCTGTTTCTCCTCTAGAAATATTTTTTAACCACAGTCCTCGAATATTCGGATCTGACGGAAACCCGTGAAAACTGGTTTTGTCATTGGTATTTGATCTTATTCTTGATGTACAAAAAGGCACAGCACGCATTGTCTACCCATATTATTAGGTTTCCAACTTTATGTAATTGTAATTTTATAACAAAAAACTGAAACAATCAGCAAAATCAACTTGTTTGTCTCTGAAAATCTAATAAAAGTAATACTATTTCACATTTGAAAGGGGAGTCTATGAGCGCTCACGGTAAAGGCGGTAACTATATTTTGTCCGCTTCTATTTGAGACATATGAGTGAGCCTTCCTATTACGCTAGCCTCGTTGCTACTGAGCTACCCTACTCTCCTTAATGGTATCTAGGTAAGCATCCATCGAACTATTTATCTGTAGGTTCAATTTTAAATTGAACCTTTTCAATTTCCTCTTTGCCCTTTTTTTGAGCAATTGCTCTTTTCACGTCCAAACCCTCAACTAAATGAATTGTAACGGAGCCAATAAATTGATTCTATTGTGTTATGACACTATCGAGTAGTCGACTACTACAATTTCGACAGATTGTGAATAATTTCTGACTTCCTGATAATTTATTGCTATCCCTAAATCTCCCTTGATAAATGGTTAACTAAGCTGATTATTGTAACACCTTCTTTTATAATAAATATTCATGTATATCAAAATCCATTTAACTCTCCAGCAACTGGTGCTCTGTTTTTTTGACCTGTGCACAAACATAGCTAAAAGGTTCCTTTACCTAATAGCACATGTCTTCTGAATATATATTATGTGTATGAATGAGAAATGAGACTACCTGCAAGAAAACGATAAATTGGTACACTATCCAATGTAAATTATACAAAACATGGTTTGTTTGTACCTCGAGTGATTCACTGTTCCTATCATACACTATGTTATGTAGATTTAAAAGAAATTCTAATCAACTCCAAGAACAAGTCAAGTTGCATACTTTGATAATTCTATAGAGTAGTAGTAGTAGCGATATTAGCATATGGCTATTTAATGGGAACTCAGTACAATAGATAATTGAAAGGTCGCTTTAACTTTAACATCAAGATTCAATCCATTAATCCTAGTGTACATACATTACATGCCTATTTACCTACCACCTTCCAAACAACCAGACGAGATAACCATTCATCTTAAGAGGTTGGGTAGACGAACAGGTGCAGAATTTTTAATCACAGTATTTTACGTCTCCTCCGTCCAATAACAATTTCATTTTCACTGACACATCTTATCAGTGATGTATAATGTATCTAGTGTGTCTATCCAAATGAGTGAATGAGTGACCAAAGAGCAATTCAAAGTTCTCTAACCGAGAATTAACCATTTGACTCGGTTGTCTTTACCTGTCGGTCATGCAACATGCAATCCAATACCCTAGCTTATCTTAAGCATTAATGTCCTTGTGGCTATGCAAAAACGCTCGTTCTTATCAAAGGTATGTAGATGATGTAAAAATATAAACACACGGTATGAAATGAAAGAATCCTTTGCTTTTATGTCCAACGATGTATTTACACGCATTTAAATGAACTAACAAGTACCAATCTGATCTAATGTGTTAATGACATAGGAATTGATTGAAATTTTTTTTACCACAAATCTAACCTGGGGCTTTTGCTAGAGAAAATAACAATGAACGCATCTGTGTAATCTAATATAGTTAATTGTATGATTCGGCATCACACAGGCTATTCTGAAATCTATCTGTAGCCTCAGCCTGGCCATCTGAATTCATTCTAGAGACACAAGTATTAGTAAAACATATGCACAAATCCTACAATTGTAGACAATCATTGAATTGGACATAGAGAGATTAATAATGAGCATCCTTTCATTAATTCTATATGGTAGGAAACTACAATGGAGCTTTTCCTCTCTGTGTCTCGTGCAATGAAAGCCAGCATGGAGTCTATGAAATCACATGGAAAAAAGCATTTAGGGAAGCCACAAGGAGAAGTATTCAAATTTCTCTATGTGCGATGTTAGTAAAGAGAAAAGGTTTTATTCTATGTCCATTCTACTCTCAATCTTATGTCAAGTCCATATGCATAGCTAATTGTGTAATGCATTAAGTACCTGATTGTGTAATACAGTACGTAAATGCATTTTCTGTGATGCTAAACAAGCGGATGGAGTTCCTGGTTTCTGTTGACGAGAATTCGTTTCAAGCATTGTCTGTCTATGTACTTACAAATTCGTTAATAAAATAAACTGTCGACTGGCTTTACTTGTCTAAAAGCCATTGTAGTCAGTGTAAATCTGAATGTTGAGTTGAAGAGTAGGATTTTTTCAAGACTTTCCGAGCGCAGATGTCCAGCGTCATAATTATTATGCACAGAGAAAGAGCGGCAGACCCACTGGTGCGGTTTGAATATTTCCTTGCTTCGCCGTTAACGTTTTTGTCTACCTGGTCTCTGAGCTCGTCTCGGCTGGTCTTCTACTTTGTTCTTAGTAAATAGTATCGTTCAGCTAGAATCAAAATCACATACTGAGCCATTTGATATGGCTCTAAATGTGCTCACACTGAATATCAAATGAGAAGGTCTGTATGCTTCGTTTGGTGGTATTACCAGAGCTTCTGACGTAATTAGGTCACGAATGATTAAGTGCTGGCAGGATGAGCAACGAAGGGGACTAAATTACATACAAATAGTACCAGCACATATCAAAAGATATGCTATGGGAATATTAACAGTATTGTGTGCATATGGAACTTACGAAACAGAGATGAGTATGGATTACCCAACTCAAAGGATATTATTTAAATTTCAACTGCCCTTTTAGCTTTAAGTAACTTAAGTATTCGCCTCCAGCTCCTTTCATCTCTTGAAATTCATCCTCCTTCACATATGCGTCTTTACTTTACTACCGATTTAATTCCTACCCGTAGGTTCCTATTGTGAGCTCAAGGAACGTAGCTCAAGGTACACCAACATATATCAATGCAACTCAAATTATCATCTGCCACCTGAATGGAAAACAATAGAAAGCTGCATCTAGGCACACATTTATTTCTTATGATGTAATTTTCCGAGGACATTATGCTTTTCTGTGTGCGCACTTTTTCAAGTCAATCCTCCACATGTTTTATTTCATTTCCTCTTGCTTCAATTAACACTGGGAAATGTCTTGTACTAAATAAGAACAGACGTGTTATACACAAAGATCTAGTTCCATTTACTTAGTCAAGTGTCCAAGAGATGAGTATATGTAAATAAGTCCCTACTTAGTTTCACCAGTTTTCTGTCAGACATACAGGAAAGAGCTACACCTTCGTTTGCTCTAATTGAATCTACTTATACTTATTTTGCCAAATGTTAATTACTTTTAACCTGAGAAAAACATTTTTAAGTGCTAATTTTTCCATCCCTGACAATTTTCCTAATTTTTTGCCCAATTCCCTGGTATGCTAATTACATCCAGGCGTCGACATTATGTTATCTAGTGTCTAGATCTTTGCGTCGTCTGCACAATATCCCTGACGCTTCGTTAGACTACATTAGACAGTTTTTACGCGTTAGGAACTAGTATCTGGTATTAGTTGTCGTTATTCCTAAATTATTATACCTAAGCAATTGAAATTATTCCTAATTTATAGTTGTTTGATAATTTTCGTGCACAAGAATATAAAAGAATTTCTATTAAATCAGGTCAATAGTAGATGTATTTTGCATTTAGAGTAATTGAGTTGTATTTTGTTTGGAATAATGATTATTGCCAGATCGTCGAGTTAACTCCAACTCGTATGTACTTAACTAATGTTGAAGTAATCAAACAAGGCAAGAGAATTCGTTATCAGCAATTGGTGTAGTATAAAATGCATGCATGCGTTTAATATTTCAGTTTTTATAGAAGGTAAGCTGACGTGACTACTTGGTGAAATGTTTGTCCCTGTTGACAGGAAAATAAAAATGCATAGACATGACTATTGTAGAAGTGTACTATTATAGGATAAGATATAGTAGCTGCTACTAGTTTGCGATCTAGGATAAAAACTTGAACAATTGTAGAAAAATAGGAATAAGTAGCAATGTATCATAGTTAAATACTTATTACTAAGAATGTTAGTACATAATATAGAAAAAAGGTTTCAGAGTTTATGACTCGGTTTGGCACAAGTAGCAAGTAGGGAGTCTTATCTATTTGGAAATTGACTATAAGTAGTAGTAGATAGTTAGAAACTACCAAGCTACTTATGGTTAACTAGTGTGTATTTATTAAAAATGTGAAATAAATTATTGCTGGGTTCGCCGCAGTGGATGTGAACTGCTTGGGAGTTTGTACAACTGTATCCAGTTGAAACGTCAAAATTGGAGTAAGTTGGCAATCCATCAGATCAGACAGAGAGTCTACTTGAACGTTAAACGTTAAAACAACGAGAAATTTTAACACAAGTTAATCAAGTTGGAGAGAGTGAAGGCAAGCCAAGCAGCAAAGCGTATCAATAAAAATAATTGCGGATGTGTGTACACAACATTCTGGTTCGTACTATTATATATAGTAGTGTGAGTGTGTGTCAGTCAACTTAAGTAAGTAAATTAAAGCAAAGACTGCCTAAAAATAAGCGAACTAAAGTAAAAGTTGTATAAAGTGTGTGATCTAACTTTGTAGTCCAGCACAGGTTAGGCTGGGATGATTATAATCTTTCTCAATATAATAACAGACTTTCATGTGATTTTTACCGTGAGTTTGTGTGATCCTTTTACTGGTTTACATTATAATAGCTGCGTAGGTAAGTACGTCTCGTCTACTATTTCCATGCCATGCAGTCTGCTACAACACAAAACGACTTTTCTACCTCTGCTCTACTCAACATGCAAGATGTAATAGTATATGACTGTATAGCATGTATAATATAGACAAGTAGTAAATTCAAGTGAGGCATGACTGCATTTTTACGCACAAGAGCTGGAAACGTAAGTAATTGTAATTGTTAAGTTATTGTTAGGTTGTTTGGTTCGTTGTTCTATTATATATCTTGTCCTGCTGACTTTTGCTGCAGCGAGGAAGTGGCTGGTGGTGCATGGAGTACGTGTGTGAACTGCAAAATACCCAAATATATATCTATTGAAACGGCGGATGAGCAAATTAGCCAAATGTTCAATCGGGTTGAAATTATGTGATGTGCTCTGCTCTCTAGATGATTCTACAAGTACACTAAAGTCATGCTACCCATATATAATGTCCAGGTGTTAGGTGGATGTTGATGGAAATGGCAAAATAAGCTCGTAGCCACATTATGGTGAGACACCTCATGAATTTATAATCCACAGTCAATAAGTGATGGACCAAGGAAATGAAATAGCAGCTCGTCCCCGTCACCCGATCGTTTCATTATGCTCGCCTAATCGACGTTCTGTAATTTACGGTCCATCCAATAAACTTTACCCATCACATATAACTGTCCAATTTGCTCTATGTGAGATGAATTTGATATCAATTCTGTTTTTACTTGTTTATTTCAAACGGTCGAAGACTGACTTGAGTGACTGTGACGAAGAGTGATGTGGAGTGAGCAATATGTTACTTGCCTGTGTCCGCAAAGCAGGAAAACTTTTTTATGTTGGCGATATTAGCTGATTATTTTTACCACACAATTATATAATTGCACCTAAGTAAGTTGCTTATAACAGGAATTACAAAGGTGTATAATGAAATAAGTGAGTAGTAAGGAGAGAGCATAAGCACTCTAAATATGAAAACATCTGTAACAAATGAAAAGCAATGTGTCTAGGAACTCGTGTATTATTTTAATATCCAGTAGGATGTTTAAGTACATTATAGGGATGGTTATTTAGCATTAGCATGTGTACTTATTAAGTAAGTCTCGTTGTACAGAGCTAGCCATGTTAAAAAAGCAAGTCTAAAATAATTGTTTGCCCTTTGGCTATAGTGAATGAATTGGTAATATGTTTGGGATGCAATGCAAGTGCAGATATATATTATTACTCTAGCATTAATTGTGTTTTCCATGTCTATCCTGTTCTCTAATAGTAATGAGTCTAGTGAACTGACTTTTTATCCTGACTACTTTTATATCATGTATATACTTATAGTAATATTGCTCATTAGTATTAGTAGTCATTTCATTACGATTATAATATTATTGTTGAGAACTAGTAAATAGCAAACCAAACCACACGATAGCAGACAACTGTTTCAGAAAATATTCACATCGCAAGCCAGCATTTGTCCGTTTTCGTAAGGATGCTATTTGCTAGCTGAATTAGGGGAATGGATTAATATTTATGTGCATTGTATACAATATACTTTACTTACCTAATCATTGTATAATATTAAATGAGTATGAATTTCAGCTTGAACATGAGATGGACAGGGCAGGAAATTGCGGTCCACTCACCTTGTTGATTTTGGCTAATCATACTACGTGAAGAGTGCAGCTTGGGTGCGGTTGAACGTTTAATTCAGAAACGTGATTGGAATCCTCTTTCCGCCATTAAGAATGTCAGTTTCCGCCTACAACTCAGTCAGTATATATCTTATGACCATTAAAGGAACTGCTTGCTACGTGATCTCATGGAAATGCCATATTATATCTCTACTGCAGGAAATGAACTTCTTTCTTTCCACTTTTCCACATACTGACTTATTTACTTGTTCTTTGTTCTTATTTACTCACTCCTGTCCACGGCCCTGCCTGCTTTCTACCCACCAACATCATCCACCACAAAATAATCCCTCGTTTTCTAATAACTCTGCTACTAACTTATTCCAACTACATTCGCTATAATTAATCATTGCCTAGCACATAGCACTACTACAATGATTTATATGCATATCAGTTGATAGCAATGCTTGATTTCATTTAATATTCTGTGATTATTTTGCAAATTATGTTAGTAATTAGTTAATCCACTTGAGATAAGTTTGTTTTATGAACTATCGGACATCATTCTGCCACGTCTTGTCTACCTCACCATTTTTCTATGCAATAAATACTTATTAAATTCATTAATCATTAAAAATAACTATTGCCTCTACTCAGAAATTGTAGTTTCACTGTCCAGCCTTATTCCTGTTCTCTTGTCTTCGCTCTAAATTAAGTTAATGTTGCGGTTAATCTAATGAACTCTGGCTATCACTAGTCATTATCCGTGTGAAAACTGGTAAGATGGGAAACATAAATTTCCATTAATAGGGCATTTTTCAGCGTCTTATGTGCTGGAAAGAGATAGACACTCCATTTCCTAAGCCGATAGGATGGAGGCAAAAGTGAACATAATGTTAATGCACATCTCCATAATACCATTAAAATATTTACAATATTTCTTTTCAAAAGTGTCCTATAAGTTTTGATTAGATAGGGATGAATATGTCTGAAGCCACAAGTATGGTTACTAATTTTTCGTTTATTTGATATTCTTCTTTATTTTCAGGTAGTTTAATTTAATTCTTTAGTGTAGATTGTAGTTTTGGGTATTGTACAATTGCTAGGTATTCTTAAATTATGAAATCCGTCGACAGGGTTAATTTAGGTGAATGAACTGTGCGTTTATGATTTGTTTCCGTTAATTAAATCAATCAAATATAAAATGCTTAGTAAATGGTCGTTAAAGACCCTTTTCCAGGGCTGAGAGTCAATTAGAGTATAATTAGTGGGGAGAAGAATGCTTTTAACGCAGAGCGAGTCTCATTTGTAAGTTGTGTTCGTATAAAAATAAGTGTAAAAGGTCTAGGTCTATGATGTAAGTAGTAATTGCATCTACCTCTATAGCTGGGATATGAAGCCATAATGGGCAGGTAAAAGGATTTTCGCTAGGAAGCATAATGGCTACATAGTTTCTAATTTAGTGAAAGTATTTAATGTGTTCTAGTTTGCTCGCGTAATTGTCCCAGTTGGCAATTTGTTCTTTTATTATGTAAAACGACGTAGCATAGTAGTGGGAAACTCTGTAAGGATTTTCCTCTGTAGATTGCTTCTGAGTGTACAATATGAAACTTGAACTTTGAATTGCCTTTCCGTTCATCCTTATAATAGTTGTGAAAAGCTGTAGTCGAATTGCACTAATAATTCTAAAATTACTATGATAAGCGCTATCCTACCAATTAGAAACACGAGATAGAAAATCAGCGATGGTTTTAACTGTGAGTAATTATGGAAATAATAATGTTGAAAAGAGCATGAATATGTTTGTATTAAGTAAGCTTAAACTTGTTGAGTTTAATTGGTTGCATCCTTGCTGATGAGTATGTTTTGAGTGTAATCATAGTTGTTAAAAGGAGATGTACCTATGTTGTAAATCTGCAAACAAAAGCTTTCATTGATTACTGTCATTCATTTAGATTCGAATTCGAGTTTTATCTCTGTAGTTCAGTCGAGTGGTGGAAGGGAAGCCGAGTCACCACTCAACTGTCTGCCTCGTCGATTTTTACCCTTTTTTTCTATGTAATAACGTTATAAAGGAGGGAGCTCATCTGCTCAGCTTTAGTTCAGATGATTTTTACTATTTTTCATTCGTTGCTGTGTGGAGGAGAAGCCACGCCAAGAACGCAGCTCCTGCCAGACTGCATGATAATGGCATCGTATGAATAATACGAGAGAGAAAAGTCACGAAAACTAATATAAAAACTAATGGTAAAATATAGTAGAAAGTAGGAAGAGGGAAGTGTTTCTTGCTCCTTCCTTTACTCTGACTCCTTTTATGCAACCCGCGTTGGTAATGGAAGGAGATTATGTGTATTTTAGCGGAGAAAAAGGATCATCAGTTATACGAACGACACGAGGACGAGGGGCAAATGGAAATCTCGTAATGTAAAAAAATAGAGCACACTTTTCATGCGACAGAAAACGGGAGCGGAGTTGTAAGTAGTGCCATCATGCCATACCACACACGACAACATATATTATTCTATAGTTGCTGTATATATAGAGAGATAATACAAGTGGAAGATTCTCCTGGTGTTTTATTAGATTAGGGAATTCGCTTTCGTCGTCGTTTCTCCGACTCTACGAAGGAAAAGTTGATGTGATGTGCGTGAATCTTCCACACGCTCTTCACAACACTCTCTTCAAATAGGAAAAATTTACCTTATTTACGTTATTACGTTTACATAGGACATATGAGGATTTCTAAATTCCTACTAATAATATTACTAAATCTATACTAATACTCATCATTATAAGCGTAGGACTGTAGACACCGTTATGATAGCAATAAGCAAAGCACTTCCATTATCACTCAGAATATATGAAATAATAATCTAAAGTTTTCTATTTTCTACTACCATCTTTCTATAGTCTGACTTTTGAAGATTCGAGCGTGTACAAAGCTGAACTGCAATTTCACACAACATCGAGCTATCGACAAATTTTCAAGAGGATTTTTTTTGAACTTTACATGTATATCTTCCATCTTGTAAGTCAAAGTGTGTATGTAGATATTTTAATATGGAGTATATGCAGAGACAAGTACAATGTGTATGGGCTCTATCGAAATTAAATACTTGCAAGCTTTAAGTCTGTCTGACTTCCCTGCAAACAATTTTTTCCCTAAAGTTCTCTTTTCAATTACGACAGCGACAGAAAGGATTCGACAAAAGAGAAAATGAAATGCAAAGGCATATCACCATACGAGACAAGACATTAGTCCTCCTCCTCCTATACACAGAAAATATCGGAGAGACATATGAGACGAAAATGAAAGAGGAATAAATACATAACATTACACGAAGGTACTATATAGTAGTATGCTTAAACCCTCTCGTAGCTACTTACACGTATATTGAATAAGAGGGAAGAAGCAGGCTAAAAGGTTGCATTGTATTTTGTATTGGTGTATATGTGTGTGCGTTATGGGAGTTGAGTATAATAGGAAGGGATCCACGAGGGCTTTCCTCGTACCACTTGCATTGCCAATAGCAAACCGTAGATAAAAATGCACAGAGTAGCAACCAATCAAATCCTGGCCTTCCGAATGGGTCTATCACGTATTGTGCACGGGACTGGAAATTTCTCCGATCGATTGGCGTTAATCAGAATCCGACTGTCCTTAGCACTTTGACAAGACTCCTATAATATAATAATAACCCTACAGACTATAAATAACAAGGACACATTTGTACATCAGTTACGCAACTTATAACGGCAGAGACTTTCTCGAAAAAATCTCATGTTGATTTCCCCAGACTTTGTAAGGCATTTCACGGAATGTTCTACTATATATATATTTAGCTATTTCAACTCATTCATTACTACACGACGCCAATTGAAAAGAAGGAAACCTAACCCGAATACTGTGAACTTAAATTCACGATAGCATTTTTCTTCTATACATGAAGCCCGTGGAGCTGAAAGCTTTACTAAAGTCACTCTCCCGAATCAATCCGAATAATGAATTCTCATCATCTCATTTCATATCAGCACAGCTCATATTTATTCTTTGGCTTTCGACATTTCCCTTTTTATTCCCTTTTCGTCTAGCTACTTTGACTCTCATTCTCTTCAAAGACTCACATTCATCCACATCACTTCATATCGCTCCTTCTTCTCCCATTCTTCATTCATCTAATCCAAATTTTAATTTTCTCTTCATTCTTTTCATACAAATTATACTTAGCTATCGCCTATACTCACATACCTGTTCTGTTACAACCATGACTCATTTCAAGTTGTCATTCATCCTATTCAACAAAGATTAGCTAAATTACTATCTTCAACATACAAATTCATTTTAAATTATCATCACGTTTACTTAAGAGTATGCTTAAGTGCTGTATACCATTTTCTTATCAGAATATACCTAACACCTGCTTACATAATATATTCTTTCTCCACTCTGTTCTGATAGGAAGGATTTATAAATTCTTTATTATTGTACATATCAACTACTCTTAGATATCTACAACCTACACTAGATATGAACTACTACTATATAGGTATAGAAGTACTAAGCGAAATATATAATAGATCAAAATAGTATTAAATTATATAATTAGTACAGAAGTTTGTTGTCTATTTGTACGCAGAGTTCAGAGGAGGTCCAAATATATAGTTTACACAATGGATCGGTGTACAGTATTGAGACAGACTTCTTGGGCAGAAGCTCCACTTAAGTCACTGGCGGAGAGTAGGCATGTCATAAACACTTGTCACGGGACTTGTTTGCCAACACATTTCGTTTTATTGACTTCGGCGTCTGACAAGTTAGCAAGTCTACTTCTCTCCAATCCAAGGAAGAGTCTGCCGACTCCACCGACATCATCAGACCCAGTTAGAAGCACCCGAGTTAAGCATCTAGCCAAGGTAAGGCCACAGATATTTACACATCGTAACTGCTTATTACTACTTTCAGTTCACATGCTAATTCCCTTTTAGTTGATTTAACTCGCATAGTGAATCTTAATCTAGGTATCTTCTGTTATTATAATTATTATGCATGTGTAACGAACCAATACTAATGCGTAAAAGGTGTTTGTAAGTCATAAGGGGATGGTAATTTTAACAAAGCAAACAGAAATGGGAAGACTAAGCAATCCATGCAAAAGGTAAGTTCAAGTAGGTAGATATGGGACTGGTTTCTCGACTGTCGATTCGTATGTCAATTTAGGGGACGTTAAATTGAAAATGATAAAAAAATATTTACCCCAATTCTTGGAATAATTAGATCAAATAAAGGCCAAAATGCAATATCTAATTTATTAATACGACACGATCAATATGAATATACACAAAATTAAGGAAAAGATAAGAAGGGCTTGCTGCATTAATTAGGCTAAGGTTCACGCAAATGGTCACTGAATTTTGAAAAGTATCGATAGGGTATTTTCCTGAACATGTGTCAATAATAAATAAAAGTGCCGATCCCACCTCACGCAATGACGCAGGAGAGTAAATTCCTGTGAATAAAATATGTAAGTAGACTGCTGAGGATTTCACAGAGTTTACTAAATGAATCCCTTAAATATTATTAGAAGTACATTTTCTTTTATTATCGTAGAACAAAGACTGTTTCTTGAGTTTGCTTTTCACTTAGCATTAGAATGACTGACGCCATCGACACTTATTGGCTGGGCAGGATTCACTTGACACTGTATTATGCCTTAAGGATTGTTTTTTCATTTTCTCTAATTACTTTTGATTAGACCATGTAATTTTCATGAGTCTTAAAATTAGACTCGTCATATACTTATCTGTATATAAATGTACTTGCTCTGTTTGCTTAGTGGTAAGAAGGTTTTCCTTCTACGCAAGGTGATGATAACTCCTTGGATAACATTATATAGGTAGCTTTGTTTTAAAGGTTTCCATTATAACATACCTTCTACCGTATTTACTCTTTTAACACCTAAGAGAAAGCATTGTTTCGCAAATCAACGAGATGATAATTAAAGTATTTACTGGAGAACTGGGATGAGGGTTGGGATTTTGACCTCGGTGGCTATTGAGGTAAATATGGTAGGTAATTGCCTAGTAAAAAATGTTTTGAGCGTGTGTTCTTTTATGAATGAGAGTTTGATTGCTTCTTCGCTGCTGGATACAAAATGATTCCTTTGTCTTCTGTATTCCTGCAATTATCAGGTAACTTCGTAATTCATAATAGAACTGACTTACAAGAAGTAATAAACTGACGATAAGACATGAAAATGTTTACGTGTGTAATAATGACGATAATAAGTAGTTATATTATATTTGGTATCTGAAGAAACATGTGCCTAGATTACATTACCTACCTGAATATTTTTGTTAATATGCAGACTGCGTATAGCATTTACCTTTACTTACGTTGAGACTGCACGCAAGTTGGGTATTTTTAATATAATCTCATTTCCTAATTCCTCAGGCAGTTGAATTTTCCTTTTCGCGTGATAATTTTTGAGATATCGTATTCTTTGGGCACGCAAATCGTTTTATCAAGTTCCTTGATAACATGTGAATTTATTTAATTAAGGTATACCAATGCAATATTCAGTAAATTTGCAATGATCATGTAGAATGCTCTAGTAATTGCGTTTTCTCAAAATAAAAATGCTACATTTCCCAAAGCTATGCAAATGGTTTGAGAAAATCATGGATTGGTAGTGTGCATTGAGCTTTACTGGCGTTGCTTTCCGTTTCGAACGTTGACTAGTGCACTACCGCCAACTCCATAAAAATCTGTAACCCTTTGCTCCCAGTTTATTCCCGAAAAGTTTTTGATCAAAGCTGGAAGAGGTCTCTTAGAAGAGTTTGTCAAACCCAGTAGTGTTCCAATTCATAAGCATCTGCATTCCAACTCTCCGTCCTTTTTATCCCTACCTTTTTATCCCCAACCCAAGCTGAAGCCCAGGCTAGCTCAGCAACTGGCCGGGTTGACTATTATGCCGTTATGTCATACAGTCAATATTCCCTCTGTGCTTAGAATCACATGTACTTTACCTTGGTGTTTTTATATGCTTTTTATTTTCCAATCTCATATTCCTTCGTTTATATAAATAGTAGATTCCTTCAATACGCTACAGAAAAATACTATTACAGATAGACAGGGGTTGCCTTAATCGTTCTTATACATAGGAAGACGGATTTGCACGATTTGATGTTAGAAGAATTGCAGCTCCTTTATTCTGTACTAAATGGAACAGACAACTTACTATAGTTGGCAAAATTATCTTCCAGCAAACGCATACAGAAAAAGTCTTCGGTTGGCTGAGGGTAGCTTCTTTTTACTAATTCGTTTCATCCAAACACTCACACGAATTTCCACTAAAACATATGCATGTAAATGGTAATACAAACCTACATAATTATGTTAACATAAAAATAGTGTTTCAATTTTTTAATTTTCGTGGGCTCATTTTGTGGCATAAATATATTTTTTAAGTGTTTAGAAAAGTGTGGAGATAGACAAACAATAATACAACCGACAGAAATAGTTTCATTCCTTACCAGAATGGTTTACTTACTTCCCAGGATTTCGATTATCAAAATTTAAGTGTAATTAAATCTCAAATCCCAAAAACCCGTATGCAGGTAACGTAATTCTTTGCTTAATTGGTGATTGCTTAGAAGTTAATGGATTTTTCAATAGAAGACTAATAGGTAGTTCATTACCAAATTAAAATGCAAGATGTAAAGATAGAAAGTAGCAATCCATTATCATATTTATCATCATAATATTCAGAAGGTTTTGTTTCCATTTTTCAAAGCTGTTGGGTCGTTCTGCTTTCTTCGTTACCTCTGCTTATAGATTTATTAGGATAACTGTGAGAGAAGTTGGTTGAGCATGGTGATAGTATGAAGTAGAATATACCTATAGCCACTTTGGAATACTAATACCCTTCACACTCACTGACAAGTCTGATCCTTTGAATACCACATGTTATTGCAGCAAGTCTTGGCTTAGAGAGCTTAAGTATGTTTCGAATATCTTCTCCTATCCCAAATGATATTCAAACAAGTCAAGTGAATACAAATTCGTTATGAGTTTAGATTGACAGATGCGTGATATTCATATAAAACATATGCTTTCCTCTTTTATGTAAGAAAACCATCAGAACCATATTATTATTAAACAAACACTCGGGTAGACCAGGGAAATGAATGAGCTTCGACTTGTAAATAAAATGTATTTGTGCTTCGCGTTTCTTGATCGTCAGTTAATCTCCAGTGGGTTCCGTCTGTTTTCAAACGTACGTGTAGTACATACCCTAAATTCAATGTAAATATTATGCATGTATTTGAGTATTACTTATTTAGATATACACCATAACAATGTAAGCATGCTCTTATATTATACGCAGATTTACATACATGACAAGAAAAAGATACACATTAGTGTAGTAAACGTCCCTTTTAGGGCTAAGACAAAACTGTGTGGTAATGTGTTGAGCGTGTTCAAATTCTTAGATATTGTGAGAAATGAATGGTGTGGCCCTAATGATAAACAGGTAGTAAAATGCTATACTCCTGTGTACAATCTGTCTGAGAAATGATTAAAGGTGTTGTAGGATTCGACATTATCTTATCGCTCTGAGTACACTTTATTTACTGTGAGCGGGACTGATTAGATATCTCATTCTTATCCATGTAGAGCTGGTTAGGGATTACAATTTGCTTTTCAACATACATTTATTATTCTTTAGCTTACCATACATAGATGTATAGACATTTCTTATTTAGTATATTGTCTGTATAGAGCGCATAAGTCATTTTTAGCTATATTGAAGGTAGATTCTCACAATAAAATAGTCTTTAATATTTTTAAATGCCTCCTACACATTGGTAACAGAGCAGAAGTTTGAGCAGAGTACCGTAAATACCATCTTCTTGTACTTTGTGGGATATTGTATAGGTATACGCTAATGAATACGTGGTTAAGGTCGTTAGAGACCAAAGAATACGAATTGCCTACTTACTGATAATTTATTCTTCCTTTTATTAAACCATCATTTTTAATCTTCAGCTCCTTGTCCATTACACTAAACGTTATGAACGGAGTACATTATAATTAATTGCCTAATAAGTAACGTTAGGCAATGTAAAAGGATTATAAATGGCTAACGGGATTAATTTCTGTTCGTGGTCATTTTTATTGTAATTGTGAAGCCGGATATTTACAAGGAAGAAACTGGCATTTTAACATTACAATATAATACACCAGATGTAAATGGAAAAATGATAGGGCTAGTTTACATTAGTTTTAGTATTATAGCTCTATTGTAGTGCAGATTTCGCACTAGTTAATAAACGCTGATGAATGAAATGGTTTCATGTAATTTCGGAGGATAGTGTTGGGAGATATGAATAAATAAAATGTCAGTCTGAGTCACTGTAGCGTGATGATGTGATGGCATTCAATTGCGCGTTGCTGGATAGGAAAACAAGGAGGTTGAAGGAAGGAATGATAGTAATAATTATGTATGAATTAGAAGGAAACAGTGTAGACTTGTTGCTTCCTTCCTTCCCTTTGAGTATTTAAAAGGAGAGTAGAACTGGATGAATCTTTTTGGCACAGCTCCCATTCCCTACCAGTTTCCTACTAACACATAACTGTTGCTAATTTCTAATGGATATTCCCGTGACTCCGCTCTTTGTTCATTTCCTTATTCCAAATACCTATCTCCACCAAAATGGGTCAGGACATTTTGTTTTCCTTCTTTAATTTGTTTTATGTCAACCCTTGTGGAATGTTTCCGTTTAGTAGTATTTTCGTCATGGGATTCCCAATCTAATCCAGTCCGTTCTATCTCACTTACAAAGTTACAAATGTATAGAACCAGACACTCACATAAAAATATTTAATGCACTACGTTATAAAAGATCCAACGGTATTCTGTAAGTAGGAAAAGATAAAGGAATTATCTATTAAACCCTTCTGAGTTAAAAAATGTGACAGTGGCAAAAGGGTCTGTGTGCTTGTTGAAGGGTGTTGTCTTCTCGCCTTTAGTGTCTCTGTATGTGACTGTAATGAGTCTCAGTGGCAGGAGAATAGAATGCGGAGACGTCTGATAATGATGATGCATGAAGAAGAGTGATTGAAGGTATAGAATGTCATGTAGTGGCTGTGAAGAAATGACTTTTTCTTTTACAGGTTTCAATCAGTCATTCTTTCATTGGCAAAGCTAAGCCGAATCCGTTCATTTTCTTGCAATAACGATTTCGAACGGATGCACGATCCGTTAACTACGCAACTACTTAGGTGTAATGTAGTTAGGTTGAGTAGTAGTATGTATGTCAGAGTAATATGTAACATATGACATCTTGGTAGTGCTTCCTTCTTATGGGGAATTAAACAGACGCGAAATAAAGTGTTGGAAAGAGAGAGAGAGAATACGGGAGAGTTAGTTACCCGGGTAGTAGTGGTGCTGGTTTCGGGTGAGCATAATAGAAAGTTGATGTATAGGTAATCCGCATTGGAAGGAGATGGGAGAAGTGAGGCGACAATCTTTTGTGAAAAGGAAGCTGATGTAGAAATTAATTTAGCATATTTTTCACATCAGTGTGGACTGGGTAATGCGGTGATGGTGGTAGTTTATCATCACTCTTTTTGTTACAGTCTGCGTAGGCTAAGCAAGACTATTGTCATTGTATCCAAAAAGAGAAGAGCGGAGGCACCTACCTAGATCCTTTTGCCAATAACTTGACTCAATTTGGGTTCACATGAAAAGAGGGATTTCAGAAATCTATCAACATCATGCACAGGCGCTGTCTTCTTCACTTCTTCCTCTTTCACTCGCCTTTGCCGAAAACGCATTTTTACCATCCGGGACCCCAAATATCTCTGTTATGCAATATCTCCTTTCTTCTTCTTTCGCTCCTCGCTCTCTTATTACTTTTACTCCTCTCCTCCACAGATCCCACCATTACTATATGACTGATATGATACACTAGGGCGAAGGCTCACTATCTCTATGCTAAGTTCACTTCCCTTCTATCAGTTCAAAGAACCTCTGGCTCTCATCTCCTATTATATATCCCTCTCCAAATATTTCTAAAATGTATTTACTGCTACAGATATACTACTACAATATAAATTGTTTCATATAGGAATACTTATCTGTATAGAAATATTGTGAGTGATATTCGTTACAATATGATGTATATAGGACGGGGTATTTTGCTGTGATCTTTCTTGTCCATGTGCATATGAAATAATGTAATGCAATACAAGTTGGGAAAATATTGTACAGATAAATAGGGCTGTCTACGTATTTACGATATGGAAAATGTACAAAGATAAGATGATATTTTATACAAAACATATATTGTCGTAATACCCTGGGTTTTCAAATGCTGCTTTTTTAACTATATAAAGAGATATGTGTGAACATGTATGCATAGTTGTAGTATTTTGCAATACTAGGTACTATTTACTTGCATGTACAGTGCTAGGATAAAGTACAAAGGTACCTATAGTGTATAAACGTACCTTTGTGCTTTATAATATGTTCAATGCTGGCCCCGTCGACTTCGTCGGGCATTACGCTCCGTTATATTATGTAGGAGAGAGATTGTGAGCCAAGGAGAGGCAAACCAAACGAGTCACTACTGCAGTTGAATAAATAAAGTGCACTCAACTCCACTCTGACTGGCTGCGCCTTCAAATGCGATGCGAATTGTCGAGAAAATCCTTCGATCCTACATGTAAAAATTGCCTCAGCAGCAGAATATGTATTGCTTAGACTTCAGCCTTTGCTTATCTACTATAGAACCAAGAACCTCATGCTGCTTCACTAAAACACCAATTTTTAACCTGTTCAAGTCGTCTGCCTGTCTTTTCTAGGCCTTACTTACACTTTTGGGATCCCACTTTCACTTACATACTTTAACTTCAATTCCATTCCGTTTCTCTCCTTTTTTTGTCCTTTCTCTCTTATGAATTTCAGTTTCGGCTTGTCTTGTCTCTTGGTCTTCAGATCACTGCACACACATCCCACCACCAGCTCTCTTGTCTCTTACTCTCAACTTTCCTAGGATTTTCCCCTGTAATCCCATGTAATTCAATCCATTGCTCCTTTATTTCCTTATTTAAACCATTCTGTCTTCATCAACTTCTCTCACTTAACCAATAAATCAGATAACCTGTTTTTAACATTCTACAATCAACGTAGGAAAGAAAAAAGAACAGTTCTTGATGATGTCATTATTTACATTATCATTTCCTCCACTCGCACTAGTGTAGTATGCCTTGGTTTATTTACTTCACTAAATTGACATCAAAACATCAAACACACAATACATAACTATGCGTAATAGCTGACAATATTCAGTACATAAATGTATAACACAGTAGTAAAACTTTAATATAATGAGGTGGAAGTCCTATTATTTTGGTTGGATTACACAATTATTAGTTACTATTACCATATACAGTTAAATGGTCATAAGGAATTATAATTTGACTTGGGAAATGCATCGAGAAGGTTGATGATCGGTAATCAATAGAAAAAACTGGTCGAAATTGGGCAGATATTACGTAATGTTACATGTATAATACACGTAATCTGTACTATATAAATATAATAGTGTAATTTGCAGTCAGTAGTGTCTGGTAAATAGGATGCAACATAAATATTATAAGCAATATAGGTAATAGACATTCTAGAGTCAGGACTAGTTCGTTTAGAGAAGAGAAAACTTGAGTCGGCATGAAGGACTCGAGAGAAATAGCAGATCTGAAGATGAGTTTACTAGAGAATGGAAAAGTCGTGGTGCTGGTGAGTGTTTTACACCATTATGATGTCAGTGGAATGTGAAGTGGCGAAAAGTTGTTGGAGTTGGAGGCAAGCAAGGCAAAGAAGGGAAGTAAAGAGAAAGAGATAAGCCGAGCCAAGCCAGAGTAGCAGGACCGATAAAAACATGCATAGAGAATCTGTATAAAACAGATAGTTGGCCATAGCGAGTGTATTAGTGCATTAGGTGGCTCGATCATTGTGTAATACTAGTTAGGTACTGTATAAATTCTGTCTAACTACATTCTCCTCCAGATAATAGTAATGGGATTCAGATTTTCTCCTCTATACCAATCCCTAATGTTATGTATACTTATCGGCAGTTATTTGTTAGTAGTTAGCATAACATAACACTGTCTCCTCTCGTCTGCATTCCTATGAATCTAGGATTTCACTTCGCCCTCCACCATCTTCACCACCCCAATTTGTAACTTAAAAAAACTTGGATAATCAATGCAAAGACAAACTAGCACTTTAATGTTTGCAAAAGTCTCCTTCACCCAAGAACTTCTGCAACAGCAACCTATAACACAGGCACAAATGTTTGGCTTTAAGGCCAAGATGTCACATGCTACTTACCAAATAAAATTCTAATGTTCACATAGACCTGTTTCATACATAATATCAGAATATACACAATATCAGTTATATGATACATAGCCAACTGTTTCATTTCTTCCTGGTAAATGTTGGAAAAACTTGATTAGATTACGTTGATAAATGTATAACTTTGTCATTTGGATAAAACACTCGTTTTCTGGTATTATATGCATATTACATTACATAGTCACAGGCAGTCACTGGTAATATCATTAGCCCAAGGGTATCTGTATTATTTTATAATAGGTGACAGAGCACTGAGCACTTTCGGTTATAAAACTTAATACTACTCCCAACGCAGACACAGGAACGTATACACGCATGTTGTATAATAAAGCAAGATGGACATGATGCCATGTCAGTCAACATTTCTGGCATAGCTTCCTCCGCTCGGTTCTATAGTAGTCTTCCTTGTATTTATTATCACATCGGCATGTCAATTTCTTTCCAAGTACTTATTAGCTTCACAAACTTTTACACTGACTCGAGGCAATAGTTATCACACAGGTAATCCAACTGGATTTTCTCCTCGCTCCCAACTGACTTTTACGGCTGCTAATGTTATCTGTAAATACTTATGTACATTCAATCATTTTCATACACATTATTAGAGATATTGTCGTTTTATCAACAGATATGTTTCATCTGGCATGACATTAGTAACTTGTTTTCAATATTTTTCTCTGACTTTTCTTCTTTGCCATCTAACTTTTGACAGATACTCTTAAGTAGCGACAAATAAAATAATTCACACTATTTCACACTTCAAAGGTAAAGCTCCCATATAGTCTGGATGTTAATTAACATCTCTTAAGAAAACTAAAAATTAAAAAAATTGGTTGAACACTAAAAACTCTAGGATGTCTGAGAATATCTGATGAAATTAGAAATCAGTTTTTTTAATCAGAATAAGAATAATTAAAATGGAGTACAATTTAAATATAAATGTCAATGCAGCAGGAATTTTAAAATGACTCAGAAAGTTAAGAAGGGAAATATTTACAGTGTAAAAGGAAGGGATCAAGATAAAAGTGGTAAAGAAAAGGAAGGAGAACATGATGTCGAACTTATTATCTCAAGATTTGCTCAAGTACTCTGTTTCTAACCGAGTTGACATGGCTCATATAAATGAGGCTTACAGCTTACCTCATTCTTGTGAATGCTGACAAGAGTGAGTGAATTGGTTTGCTTTCCTTTGGTTTGACTTGCTTCAGTAAGTCGGAGAGAGCGTCTTTTTATATTACCTATTCCAATTCCATCCAAGTCACGACAAAGAAAACCCGTAGATAATGGAAACTGGAGAAAACAATAACGGATTAGAACTACTTTTGATTTTCCTTGAGAGCTACTGTTGAATGTTGAAAATTCCAAAGAAGAGACTTGGAAATGCAGGAATAGTTTCGAAACAAACTCTAGTACTTAGTCAGATGAGAATGAATTGATTGTGAGTAAAGTCACTGAGCAAACGAAAGTTTCTCCTTCCAGCTTACGACATCAAATGCTTCTGTCTTCCTCCGTAGTAACGTTCTGCACAGTAATGAATGAATACTAATAGGGATCATAAAATAATGTATGCACTTTTACACATCTAACGTATGAACATACCCCCTGAATAAGTACACACTGTACAATTAAGTAATACAAAAAATCAACAAATGCATCCCATAAAATACCCACTCCTTAGATTTGGTTGCATCTAATTTCACTCAATTGCTGTCTTGCCTTGTACTGTAAGTGTCAGCAGGAGAAATAAAGATTATTGGTGTCCCATGCAGTCAAACTGTTTAGATGGTTAAGGTTAATATACACAAAAAATTATTTCATATGTGCATCCATATACTGATATTATAGATTATTTAGCTTAGAGTAGTAATAAAAGTGCGTATTTACATTAACCAACTATACATTAGTATGCAAATGTAGCAAATATATATTATCTTAGTTTATATATCTAAAGATACGCCGGTTTTCTTTATTACAATGAGGTAGAGAAGGATATCGTCCGTTCCTTTAGTTTTTGTCGTTAGCTTTTGGTCTGAATGAATGAAATGTGAAGATGACGGTTGGATTTGCATAATATGCTGTTAGATAAACATAGATGACTACTATAGGAAGCCAAGGTATTCCGAGTAGTTATTTTAGATGGTAGGTTTAGGAAATGCATTTATTAGAATAATATAGTCACACAGTGCAGTCGGGTCGTTGAGTACGAGCTGGGAATGAGCGCGAACTGAGCCTATAGCAGTATACTTAGTAGTTTGCCTACCAACTTGCATAATAAAACTATTGATATGCATTTGCATTATCGCTTGGTATAAGTAGACATTCACACGTACGCATTTGGATTAGAATAAGTATGCATATGTGGTACATCATGATATGCATAGATTATTTTTTGTACATCTATTTATGAGTTGTACTTAGTATGGCATCGTTAATAGGTGTACAGATATTCAAGGGACGAAGGTTATTGTGCAGTAGGGACATAATTAAAAGTTTAACCGACACAGTGTATGAAATACATATGGAAGAGTGCATGGGAACGGGAGATTGCCGGAAATACTTGGACCCGATGAATTTTTGGGTGGACAAGTAAAAAGGCAATGTAAAGGGCTAGAGTGTAATGTAAGTAAAGGGCTCTCATTTAAATATGATGCTGCAAAAAGATACGGTGTGAGGTAAACGGTTGATGGATGAATGCGCAAAAAAGGATCCCTAATTTATCATTGTGGCAAGTCTGTCTATGAGGAAAGATATCGAGAAGAAGAATGAGTGTGCATAGAAGCATGTATTTATGCATGCATGAATATTTGAGAAAAGGATGTTCGTTGCAATAGTAGAGAGAAAAGAGTTAAACAGAGCAGGCCAAGGCAATAGGAAGATGTGAAGGAAAGGAGTGAACGGGTTAAAGTGTTTCAGCCGACTCGGTTTCGTTCCTCCTTTTCATTCTCATGACATAAAATGCTAGCCAGGCCAAGTCATATTGTACTGTAGAAGCGTAAAGGAGATAAAGCTAGACCATTCCACGCAAACAGAAGAGTAGTGCTTTGCATATGGTGGATGTAGATATAGTATGGTAACCCTTTTACGGTTTCACTTCTTATTCTTACGAATAGAGCCCGAAAAGGTTTCATCAAACAATTCTTTACCGCTAGCCCACTCGTTTCCTTGATACAAGGCTTCTTGCATAAGCTGACAATGAGTAAATGTTATATGTAGATGAGATATCCTTTAATTTGAACAGAATATCCCGTCCTTTATTACGATTGCTATGCATATCATACAAAATGTGAAATGGTTTGTCTAATTGTAATGCGCTGGAGGAAAAAACGGAAGGGTTATATAATATTAAGATTTATTCAGATGGGAACTGATAACCTAAGGTCTGTCTAATCGTAAGATTTGCTAACCAAAAGCAGCTAATAAAAAAGAGTAAAAAATTAACAGGAAAGGAAAGATGTAGACATAGGTAACCTTTGGGTTATTACATTTGTTTGGTGTGATTTGGGTCTTGGTTATATCCTTCGGAGTTTTAGGTAGACGTGTGGGTTAGTTCCCTAGGTTCAGCTACCTGCGTATCCATATGTGTATGCGTACCTTACCTTCATTTGCATGTTTTCTAACTATATGCAGGGATACGTAAAAGAGTTTTTTACCTACACCCTTTTCCCGTGCCTAGCCTACCTCATCCTTTGGATTGATTTTTTATTCTTACTTCTGTTCTGTTAGTTACCTTTGTACCTTGTCCTGACATTGGCTTGCCTTATTTATGTTTTTGTAGTACAGACCTCTATGCATGTATTTATATAATGTTTTCCTTCTCTTTACTTACTTACTTAGCCTAATGCACAATCTACCTGATGGCTAAAGGACAAGAAATTATTCCTTTTATGCAAAGGACAGAACATTATGCATAATAAACCTTGAGAACAGCTAACCCTTGCCCTCTCAGATCCTGAGAAAGTGTGAGAGCCGCTCATTTCGCTCTTCAACAGATCAATTTGGTTTTTTGTACATTAATCAATCTTTGGATTGCAATAGAAGAGACCTAGACAAATAGAATGATAAATAAATGTATATACGGAACGTTCTTATTTTTATTTACAAGGCTAAACATAACTGTACCGACTGCAGAGGGAAAAGAGAAATTTTTTGTCATTTTCTTTTTGCTGTTCTTTTGGTCCTTGGTCGTAACTGGTTTTGCATAACGGGAGTTTTCCTTCTGTATCTATCTGTCTTTAATGCAACATGAGTAGATTTACCTCGTAGGGAGTATGTAGATGTATTCTAGAGTCATGTAAAGTGAATGCTTTTCTCTATGCACGCACCCCATAACACATACGCAGCAAGTAAAAAATCGATCCAGAAATCGTGTGAGGAGGACGTCGAATGCTCCACGGCTGGATACCAGTTGATGACATCATTCCTTCCTCTTTTCCTTCTTCGGTCTCCTCCACCACTTCGCCTCAGATTCATTCTTCAAGTCTCCACTGCCGCATTCTCACATATGACATCAGTCCTGAAGCACCAACACTCCGTCACTCAATCCTTGCACTTCTTACAACTTGCAACTCGGAGAGTAGCTGGCTTCAACCAACACAAACTACTAGTACAACACTACACTTACACTGTTCCTTTTCCTACTAGTAGCTTCTCTTCTTTGTCACATCTTCTTTTCCTCCTTATCAGTACGCTCGCTCCTCTTCCTCCGTTCTCACCCGCTCTTCGCTTTTCTACCACAAAAACACGGTTTTCACTCGGAAAAGTTCACTTCTGTCTTTCACCAATTTTCACACCTTCTACAGTGATTTTCATTTTCTGTGAGAAAAGAGTGTACAACCTATTATTAATATGGGGGACAGCAAGAAGACAGCCGACAACCTTCACTAACCTAGTTCGTTTTATTCCTTTGTGTTAGTTTTGTAGTAATAGTTTAAAATTACTGGGCTATGTATATATGAGTCAACGGAGGGAAAGGCAAGCACTAAATGAGATTTCATCTCACGATGTTGCACACACGAGACGACAAGGAGAAGAAAAGATCACTTAAGTTTTCTCGGTGAGAGAGAGGAGAGGAGAGCTGAGAGCTTAGACGCTAAGCCACTTTTATCGTCTTTGATAAAGTGGAGTGAGACGGAGCTGCGGCAATTGAGCCATAATTAATTTACTGTTCCTTCGCCTGATCCATGAATTAGAGTCAGAGTTCCTCCTGGGGCTTGCATCCAACCCACAGTCTTTGCCTACTTTCCTCATTCACCTCATTAAAGAGTCTTCTCCCTGATTTTCATTCATGAATCCATCCACCAAACCAATCCAAACCACCACCGCCATCCGGACTTGACGCTCCTCTTCACTTCACTTGACTTTGACTCGACTTCACTACTTACTTACATACTTAACTCACTACCACACATCTCTCTATCTAACTATATCTCTTTCTCTCTCGACTGTAATATATGACCTATTAGGTGTAATATGCATCTCTATTATCTCGCAATATTACATTAGAATTTAATATACTAGGATGATATTCAGCTATTATCTCCTAGTATGTCGGAGAATTGACTTGTCTTTTCCTCTCACTCAATCTTGAGATATATACACTTACCTACTAAGCATATTATTAACTCTTTTACAAGATTTATGCACTTCCACACTATAAATTTTAATCCTGTGATGAGCCTTTTTACTACTGCTACTAACTCTTTCCCATGTCACCAACCCAAATATCCCTACTTCCTTTTCACTTATACTATCTTAGCTCCCTATTTATACATACACAGTGAATAGTTAGTAGGCAATTCTCTCACTCGACTAACTTTCAACTTCTTTCGTTTCGTTGGCCTAGTTTAGTCGAGAAACATCACTTTCACACTTGCATGATTTCTTATAAAATACTATATCTGTTTATGCACACTCTCGCTCACGAAATTACTATATTTCATGAGTAATAACATGCATATTTTATGTACGGAATAATATGCTAGATTAAATACTACTAGTATTCCTATTGGGTTTAACCCTTTTGTTGCTACCATTTAATACGTATGTGATTTTTATGTAGAGTAAGGGAGAGATAAACATTGTTTACATTTCCACTAATAGCCCTCTTTTTCAAATGTTCTTTCTTTCCTATGTACAGGTCGTATCATCAACAGCTCTCCTGAGATTTGCTTTTCGGCGACAAGACAATCACTCAAGTGTCATTTACAACACCCAACCAGTACAAAAGAAAATTTATTTAAAGAAAACGTCTTCACTTAATCTACGCTCCAATACCTACATCCACTGTAAACAATCGAAACAAACTACAATTCGACGCAATTTATTCCAACCCATGGATGATGGAGGAAAACTTCTATCCAGATACACCTGAGATGAGATCAAACAGACGAGATGATACGACTCGACTAGATAATAGATACTTCAGTGTCCCGAAGTGAAATGATAACGTCTCTTTGAAGTCTTCCTTGACAAACATCACCAGCAATCTAGATTTAAGACATCCAATGTCTTCTCCAAATCAACGTGTATAATCAACAAGCTGACAAAAAGGTATGTATGTCATTTCAGTTATCTTCTTAGTAAATGTAAGATTGGAGACTAGGGCATGATGATTATATTGAGAACGTTACAGTAAGATGAAACCGTTTAGGCGCTCACAGCACTAATGAGATTGTTCTGCTTAATTGTCTTCCGAATATTTGTGTGCATACGTTATTCTATCTGTACATATTATCTACATCTGATGACACCCCCACCATTTTCTGAAACTTGAAGTTAGGGTTAGGTTAAACTTTAAACAATTTAGGTTTCTGTACATTGTTATTTAGAAACTGTAGACATGCATAGCAATAATTTTATATTACGACCAGATCGACACGAAGTATAGCCAATCAGTAAAGAATACCGAAGTCGGTAGTCCTGTTACATGCTTTTGATTTTGAATTCTAAACATTTTTTCGACCTGAGCGTTGTTTTACAAATAATTTACGTATATTTATTTGTGTATAAATTTATTTAATGTAGATTATTTAGATTTGCTGAGGATAATAATTGCATGAAGATGTAAATTATGTGGCATCACTATAAGATAGGTATTCATGCCTGACAGTTAATGCATATTACAATCTCTGATGTCATTTTCACGATTTTTCTGAGCCCTGAATTGCCTGCTCTGTTGAAAAGATTGATAAAATGCTTTTACGTTGTGTAAAAGACAGTGCAAGCAAAGGTAATACTTATTGTACGTATGTCTACTTGTCTACGGTATGGCTCTGTCTAATCTAGATAAGCATTACTTAGGTTTTGTTAGGCTTGGATGACTTGAGCTTGAGTGTTTGTGAAAGGAGGCAATCACCAATAATATGGTGAGTGATGAATGGAAGTTTTGAGTGAAAATCCAGTGCAAAGTAGAGTAAATGAAAGGAGGATGGAAAGAGATGAGGTCTAGTCTGGCTTCAGTTGTTTCGTTGAATTTGAGTTTTGGGTCGGATCCGTTGTCGGTAGTAGTCGTCGATTGGGTTTGTTGGGGGAGTTTGAGAGGCAGGGTCAGAATTTGACACAATATGTCACACAATACAATAGTGTGGTCGGCCATTATGGAATAGAACTGAATCATACTATCGAAAAACTTTATTCTTATCTACAGACGAGTTATTTAGGGATACCCACTATAATATACAGATAGAGGAAATGTGTATAAAAGTTCAATATGTATTTACCACATCACAAACATTATAAAGTAGATATTAGACAGATATACATATCGGGGAAACGGAGGAGAGCAGACCAACCACCCTCATGTCATTATCTAATGGTTTGACTTCCTATGCGAATCGAATGAGTGATGTGATCTAATACGTTGCAGTTGCAGGAGTAGGTAGTGGTCTGGTATTGTGTGTCTAACAAAAGTCTACTCTAATCACACTATACATAAATATATTTCATGTAGTTGCGGAAGTATTTGTATTTACTTGGCATAGCATGGGGTAACAATAGTTACTTAGAGAGTAAAGATATTATTATCTGCATGTCGAGTACAACAGAGGAGTACAACGAGTAGTAGAATATCGTATTGTGTATATTGTCTGCCTTGTCTTTTTGTGTCTGTTTCTCTGTTTAGCTTCGACATTTATAAACGGAAGGAAATGAAACCATAGAACAGAGAAAAGAGTTCTTAATGTTAGAAGCCGTGTGTCAAGTCATGTATGTTTTTGTGCATGAACATTAATGTAATGTAACATTATTTGGAAGGAGCACAAAATTTCCCTCGATTATTTTATATCATTTTGCTTATTAGACTTTGTGGGGGATTAAATGACATGGAAAATAGTTTCTTTCTCAAAGCTTAGTCTCAAATCTCAAATAGTCATCATTACTTGCAGATAAAGGGAGCAGACATAGGCAATCTTTAGATATACTCTATTTAAACATACAGCCAAGCCACACCCGTACAACTCTATTGTACTATGTTAGTAGATACTTGCTATACGTCTTTCTGTTTAAACTCTCCTCTCGTTGTTTTCCTATTTTCTCTTGGAGAAGACAGATCCCATAATAATGTTTTACATATCTCATATTCCCCTCTCAAACACATTTCCAATTTGTCGCTTATTTACTGGTCCTTAACTATTTAGTAAAGCAAGACGATATTAAAAAGCTGCTAAACCATCACTGTTGTTATTTATGAGTGTATCTCTATGTACGGAGAAAAACAGTACTCTTGCTTGGCATGTTGTACACATAAACAATAGCTATTAATTTCGTATTAACATGATATTAAAAGAATATTGTCCATTATCTGTGATGATTTAGTACTAGTTTTAAAGGGCTTATTGCAACACTATTACCGTATTAAATGATAAAAGTTTTCACTTTACTTTCTAAAGTATTTTTTGACATCTAGTTAACTTCGTAAATTATTTGTTCACAATCATTAACAAATAGTCATATACAATTAAATACAGCAGATTCACTAGATTCTATCTAATTTGTCATAGTTGATTATTGAATTGTGTATTAAATAAATAGCAATTGGAATTGACCAGAGATGGTTATTAATCGATGTGATGTCTACATAATTTAAAAATTGTTTGCGTGCGTTAATTTTATGATATTTGTAAATGAAGTTAGAATTGAAGTTGGCATTCAATGCATCATGTATAGAATAGAAAGTAAACGGACAGAATTTCCCTTGCACAGTTCAGTTGAGTTTAGTGAGCGCAACGAAACCGAAGGGGAATCTGAAAGTATTGATCGACATGAGGGAAATCCTATAAAATTGAAATCCTATAGGCGCCCGTCTCTCCATCATTCAATAATTTTAGTACTCTCGCTCTGCATGAAGCGTACTGTACGTAGAGTCGTCTAAAAATCTCCATTCTGAGTATATACATACATAAATGCATTGAATTTTCTTCGATCGATTCAATTCACTTGAATCCTATGGAAGGATTGAATGCTATGAAAAGTTGAATGTGTCTGTCTGCTCTGTGAATCCATAAATATTTTTGTCTTGATTCTAAGTATTCTCTCCCGGACAATAGCAATAGTAAGCAATTGAAATTAGTGTCAACTTGAAACTCATTGGTTAGTTAGTTCTGAGTAGTTAAAGTAGATTAGCAAATCAACGACAGGATGACAATTTAGGAAATCAAGCTTCAATAAAATAGATTAAGTTTAATGAATAGTAAATCAGTGGGTTATAGGAATTGTTTGCTAATTGTTACTGTGTAGTAAATTAGATAATAAAAGACAGTAAGTGGTACATAATGACATTAGAAATAGTTAGAGTCATTAATTTGGAGAGAAATAAAGTTTGTGGAAGACAAGACTTTAGTGAATGGGATGAATAGGGAGAGAAAATAAGTAAGTAAGTAGTGAGTGAGGAATTAGTATGCATAAAAGAAGAAGATAGGGAGAATGAGTTTCCTCTCGGCAGTCAGTTTGGTTGTGAGATAGTTTAAATTTTGTGTGTTAGTCTAGTGCTCTACTCTACTCATTTAGATTAGACTTTAGGGGCTCAGTGGAGTCTCTCGCTCAGTTTCTTTGAATGAATGCAATGCAATGAAAGCAAGTGAGTAAGTTAAGTATTTGGAGAGAAAGAGAGAAGAGCTCCTTGAGGAAAGAGAAGAGATGTGAGACTGAGGAGCTCCGGAATGGGTATCCCAATTTCGATTCATTCATTCACAAGTTTTAAGTAGTAAGGAAGAACGTGGCATGTGTAAGAGGTCTACTACTCCGTAGTTTTTTCTCCAGTATAAATTAACGCCTCGACGTCTGCGAATGCGCCCCCAACTTCCACCAAGCCATACAAACCTCCACGGTACTTTTAATGAGTGTGTCGCGAAACCCGGACCGGAGATACCATCATTCTCTCTCTCTTCTCCCACATACCAACATAACCAACTCTAGTCCACGCACTAACTACAACTCCTATACTACCAAATGCATTTATACTCACAATCAGTTCAGCTATGCAGATATGCATGCATACGTTGCGTTAGTTCCCGACCCCAGCCAAACCAAGCCACACACAACGTGAAAATTTATTGATCAAGCTTACTCTCTCTCTCTCTCTCTCTCAACCAACTCTTTAAAACTGGAGCATCTTCCGACCACTTAAAATCTGTGTCAATGTCTCCTCTCCCGACACTCGCACTCTAATGAACTTTTTAGCAGGCCAAGGTTCTCTTTCTCTTTCCTCTCCCATTACTACACAAACTATGCATTCCACATTCTAACCTTTCTTTCACAGCCCTTTCATTCCACCTCCACTTTTACACGCTAAATAATAGTAGACTCCTCCACATCAACTTTCTACCTAACATTTACATTAATATTCTATTAATCTATCCATTTGTTTACTCACAAAACTTTTTACTTTCTTTCACATCAGAATTATAACTAATACACCATTAACAATTAAGTACCATGTTCATATTTCTTTCTAAATGTAATTATAACAGATGCCACTTTTTCAGGACAATTGCTTGTTAGTATATTCAATAAATCTTTCGTTATGTTGTATAGTATAGTATGTTGTATACTTGTGAATGCATGGGGGCTGTATTTATGTAACATTAGGTATAATAGTTGTTCCCTATTTATTTAATGTTATGTGCGCACATTAGGTACAAGGGGAAGGTGCAGTATGATTGTAATGATTAGCTATGGGATAATTAGGTTGATTGATTTAAATACATGTTCTCTGGACCTACCTTACATTCAATTACTGAAAGATAATAATATTAAATAAAGGAGTGATAGTAAATAAACCCCTCGTAAAGTCAAACTGTTGGCAGTAGTAAAGATACACCTGAGCGCTGCCTTTTTCAGTTGATGTCTTGCCTTTCTTTCTGCTTGCCTGCGAGGAATTCCTTGTAAATCAAGAAAAATGGTTAAAAATTCAGTGATGTAGAATTAACTTGCAGATAATAAGATTGTGTCCGTTTATTGTATTATGTACTGGAGCATGGCATAGCGTGGGGCATAAAAGTGCACACTTGAATTGAAGGTTAACACCACAATTTATCCAAAGGAATCTACTAGCAACTCCAGTCCAGTCGAGTCCACTATCGTTATCTAGAGTTAATGCTAACATAGATGAAAAGGGAGATAAAGCATAATAGCCAACGTAAAGCTAAAGAAACCTGTTTTCGAAATATTGGCTTAAGTAATGTTAGAGAGAGAAGTAGTTAGAAGTTGAGCTAAAGCATCCAGTCTCTATTGACAGAAGTTTTTAGAAGATTTTTTCCCTATATTATTAGTAGGAGATTGAGGCTTAGAAACCTGAACAGCACAAAAGAGCCCACAACAATACAGGAGTAGAGAGAAGAGAACACACTTAAGATACTGGATACACACTAACCCTTCTCTGGATCTCGATACTTTTTATAATTGTGTTCAGTACCTAACCTTATCCAATCACTATTAGTAATCTCTAGTGTAGAATTAATCCTTTGAACCCTATCGGGATTTTTTGCCTTTTGATCCATGGTGGCTCTCTTATTAAAAGGTCAAGTTACGCCTCTAAAGATTAAGTGGAAAGATGTTTATTGATAATTATGCTTTGATAAGTAAAAGTAAAGAGAATTAAAAAAAATAATACCTACTTGAATACAATATTTACAGGGCAGGAGCAGACCATGAGCTGGCCTAATGTAAACGTCAGTGGGACTCTGTTAAATATGTTGCCTTGAAGATCTCACCAAGTAATAAAGTCAGGGTCATGGCAGGACAGGAGGACGACGAGACAGTATCCATCCAGATCTAACCTGGACTGAATTACAGAGGAGAAAAGTATGGAGCCTTTTCTAGTAACTACACATGGAAGAGAGAGCCTGTAAAGTGCACTTAAGCTAAGTAAGGTAAGTAAAGAACATACATGTTCAATCCATAAAATATAATATGATCCATAAAGAGCATCTCTGTATGTATACTTTCATACGTCCTTTACATAAATGTGCATACCTTTATAAACAATATTTCTCACACCAGACTTACTTATGTAACTAACTGCGGGATGATGTGATGTGAAAGTTAGTTGAATCGACAAAGGAGAGCAAATGTAAATGCAGACGTAGATACATAAGCATCAATACAGAACAAAAAATGTATACTGTGCACATATTATGTATATTCATATTGTCATCGTTTTGTATGCTCTGTCTCTGAGCACAGAAAGTTTGCCCGTATGCAGATCTATAGAGCATTGAGAGTGAAATGAAATGGCTGGCCATTTTATGTGATGTGATGGTACATATGCACTAACATACGTTCTTTTACCCTTTCTTCCCTATCCCACATATATACGAGTAAGGTACCCTAGTACGTAATGTATGTATGTATATATTCAGAATGTAAAATGGGCGCATGCTTCACTGAAATCGAAAAATGGTCGAGCTACAAAAAATCCGGTGAGAATAGATGCATAAATTCATTGCTTATGTTATGTAATTTATCCATTTTTATTATGAAGCTGAGAGTAAGGTTTGAAAAATATGATAGCCAAACGAAATGAAACCAAAGGAAAGGAGCTAATGTATCTGTTGTGATTGTGATGCGAGAATCTGTCTGTTCTGTTTTGTGGGTACCAAAGGGTTGATTCAGTTCACTTCTGTTCGGTTACATTACGCTTCGCTGTATTGCCCGTGTTCACCTTACCATTACGATTACCTTTCCTTAAAATATATAACCATCTCCCATATTTGTGTAATATGCATAATAATAAATATACTTACATGCATATGTTATTAGCTGCCTTGCCAGGATAGCTCTAAGATAAATTGTACATAAAGTTCAGAAACTGATACGTAGTGCTCGTAAGTAAATTTGAAAGCGTAAGCAGATATGAGTATCGGTTCGGTTTTTAGTTTTTATCTGTAGAAGCATTACTTACATAAGAGCATTAGCATTAGAGACATAACATTACATGCAGATGCTCATTATAATAGAGAGAGTAGAGGCATTGTGTTTATACTCGTCTAGTCTCTTCTGTCCTCTATGGTAATGGGTTATGTAAAATGTAATGTCCTCTCCACTCAACGCCATTGTACTCCTTTCATTAGCATTAAACTCAACTCCCATGTCCGGACAGAAAGCACCGGTACCGACACGAAGCCCTATTTTCCTTAGCCACCTATTTATCTGTTTTACATAGATATGTAGGCAACTGTACTACTTTTTAATGGCTCGAAACAAAGGCATTGTGTTATTATGTCTGTTTTCTAATGCTATGTGGATCTGCAACATTCCCTTCACACTATTTATGATCCCTCGGTTTTCTTTCTCTTCCGAGTTTTGCAAAGTATGTAAAAAATTGTGCGAGTAGAGGAAGTGGAGAGATGTAGTATTATTTTTCTCCAAGAATGAGAATTGTAGGAGATTTTAGATGGTTAAACTTTTTCATTACTTATATTTGTAGTTAGAAAATAAGTAGACATACTTTTCAGAGGACATTCAGAATCCTCTCTTTCATTTTCAGTTGAACTCAACTCAACCGTCCATTGCCGAAGAGATATTTTATTGCTTTTTTACATTTTTCAGATATATATGCATACCAAACTGGATTGGATTGAATATCGTTATTAGATTTGGTTGCTGACGGTTTATTGAACTCAAGTATGGAAAAAGAAGGGAAGTTTTTTGAGAAAGAGAGAGAGAGAGCAAGTTTAGTATTGGTATTGTGTATGTAGGCAGTAAGTATGTCTGATGCTGGGGAGAAGTTTTCTATTTCTTTCTTGCAACATACTCGTGTAGGTAGGAAAGAGAAGATCAATTTCTACTGTATACTGTGTAAGTACTGTTCGTATGTATTTGTGTGTACATACTTTAGATTATATTATGTAGTATGTACTTACTACGTTCACTACTTCCTTGCTATCCTCCTTTTTCCATTTTCTTTCTGTCTAGATATGTATTCATGGCAATATTGACTGATGTGATAGTTTAGTCTATAGAGTTGAGTCAGATCGTTTGGACGAGAGTTTTAGCTTCGCTGGCTGCAAAAAGGCTTCCTTGCTCCATCCATACTAGGAAATGTATCAATAGAAAACACGAGAGAAAGAAGAGGAGAAGAAGGGTTTGGCATAAGAACTTACATTACGCCACGTTACAAAACACTCTTGCCTTGCACATTGCCTTTATTGTATCCTGTACTTTCTACAGACACATCCACTTGCCTATCTAATATGCATGCACTGTACCCACTCAGTCCGTATTCCAAGCGTACTTATCGTCACATCATACAAAATACATATTGTATATATATATAAGGTACAGACAGAAAACTCTGCCATGCAGATATTAAAATATAAATGCTTAGCAAGAGTGATGTTGAGTTGTCGCCCAGGCACATAAGTAGCTATACAAAAAGTAAAAGTAAAGCAGCAATCTCACAAACTTATCTCTAGCACTTAGAATACAGAAGGAAAGAAAGATTGAGAACATTGTACTTTGTAGTTCTAGCATGTAGATTATATTCAAGAATAGCATTTCTTTGTGTAAAATCTTATAAGAAAAGTCAAATCTTAATATTGAAAATTGTATTTTCCGAAATATTACCTGCGAACTTTGAGCAATGTAGTAATAAATAGTAATATTAGTAGTACATATTGACTCATGACCTATTTGCCTATGTATAATACAGTCACAGTTGCTATCTTGTAATAATAGAATAGAAAGTTGCCTATCGAAGATAAGCATACAAGATACGTTTACTTCCAGGCAAATAGACACAGAGAGACGATGAAGAAAGAGAAAGATGCGCGTCAGAAGTCAAGGAGGTGTAAAGTCGAGAGAGAGAGAGTTAAAGAAAAAGAAAGTTGAAGGAGGAAGGCGAGGGAGAAATGATTGTACAAGTGGAGAAAAGCACTCCAATTTGTACATGTATGCATGTATCATCAATATAATGATGATCTTGTCAAAGAGACGCTTAAATTGCCGAGTTCAGTTGATGTGGAAGGCAAATACGGAGTAAATACGCAGACATGATATTATACCAACCTCCCTAACTAGCTCCAATGTAGTAGGCACTGCGAGAAAGTATAATAATGTCAATATGTAAGACTAACTGTTTATTTGAGAGAAAAACATATTTGATTTTCTATGACTGAAGTGAACTGAGAGAGCTGATGACTGTAATTGCCCTTTTAGAGAAATGCAATAATACAAAGATTCTTTATATGGAAAGGGTACCTTAGATGTTTGAATGAGCTCTGAGCTCACTCCAGTGATCTGTCAACCCAAGTCACTTTATAATATCACCTGTAAAATAAACACACTTGTATATAGCACGCTAAACTGCCTACACTCTAACTCAAACAAATAATAGAAATGTACCTAAGATAGAAAAAACGAAAAAAAGAGCAGGTTAAGTCTTATCTATGTTCAGCACATGGTAATGATAGGTAGACATACAATAGGTAGACACTATTATTATGTTTAGTAGCCGGAGCCGATCTTTGATGTACTGAAAGGTATAGTAGGGTCTTTACAAAAAACGTCCTATTAGCTAAACGGCTATAATAAAAAAATAACTTGTGCACATAGGTATAAATTGAAAGTCCTTGGTGAACATACAAGAACGCTTAGTTTATGGTATTCTTGGATTGGAAGTGGAGTTGTTAAATGTGGTGAATAGTGAGTCGGCTACAAAAGATTGTTTTTCGCCGCAAAGGGACTTGGGACTCCTGGGAGTATATCGAGGTAGAAAGGAATCTATTGAAAGAAGTTGATGTGGTGAAAGGTCTGTCTGTCTGTCTACCTTCCTTTTCAAGAAAATAAGATGAGCGTTTGCATGTGTACATGCTTGTAATGCAACATTACTATAGGTACATTGGTGACGTGAGACAATAGAAGTACGTAAGTAAACTAACAATAACTATGTATGAAAACTGTTATTGTCGTAGTGTAAAGTTATGGTGACTATTTTATGTAAGGTTATATATAGAATAGAGGTAGTAGCAGTTTAAGCATAGAGGAGGAGGAGGAGGGTGAAGTGCAATGCAGACGTTGTGATGTAGATGCATTACATAAATGATGAAGAATAAAAGAAGTTTGCTGATTCCATTCTGGCTTTGTGTATGTATGTATTCTTTGGAAATGGGAATTGAGTCTTGGGTATTCATTGATTGCACGTAGCCGTGAAAATGTTTGACATTCAAGACAAGTAGCGTTCCGTCACTCATTCGTAACGTTAGTTTTCCACTATTGACCAATTTGACAAGCTCAGCTCGAAAGAGTCTCACATCAGTCAGTCTGTAAGTATGTAGCTATTCTCGTATTCACCCATGCTTTACTTTTACTTTACCACTATCTAGAACCTCTTGAACCCTATCCTGTGTGTCTTTCCTTCTTCTCCTGACTTAAGTCATGTCTCCGTTGTATGCGACTCAATCCACTACTCTCTGCCCTGTTCCTCTCCCTTTCCATCTCACTTCGTTTCCTTTCACTATCTCCATATATCTACATAAATTCTGTATACTCAGTGTACTTTGCATATTTTATATGGGATACATGTGCATTAGGAAAAAGGGGTTCCTGTCTTATACGCTAAAGTATGTGTGTATTTACTATGTATGTATGTATGTAAGTAGTGTATTATAGTAAAGTGGAATTCGGGTTTTTCGGTCTGGGCTTAGGCTTAGTTCACTTGGTTCGGTTTGGTATGGTCTAGTCTAGTTTGGTTTCGTTTCGTCTGTCCGGGTTTGGTTTGGCTGGCTTGTGATGTGACTCGACTAGACTGGAGTTGACTTGACTGCCGGAGTTAAAGGGAAACGCGTGCGCTACCCGGTGAGTCTCATTCCAAGTCGGCCATTGCTTTTGCGACTTCCTTTGCGTCTCTCTGGGTCCTGTTGGTTGTGACTCCTCCGTCTTTTACCGTAAATTGGAAGATTAGAAATCCAGAGACACAAATTGACATCGGCAACCGACTTGTCATTTCCCCTTTTCGATCCGCTTTCTTATTTCAAAGGCTTTTATCAAATGTAAGTACCGAAAAGCAAAGTACCTTCTTCTATACATACATATAGCAAGTACGTAAGACCAAAACTACAAGACTTAGTTACATATTCAAGACTATAGCTGTAGCTTTACGTAATATAATCAGAAATAAGAACGGACATACAAACACATATTTACACACATACATACTCTTCTCCTCACAACTTTGGAGAGGTAACATTAAAATACACAGTCAGATACAAATTGTTTACAACTAAACTTTTTTTGCAAGAGGGAAAGACGTAAACTCTCGTCTCTTCTCTGCACATCAGAGACGAAAAACGAAAAATAAAGCGTAGGTTTGTAATATAATAAAGAATATTTTATATAGCTTACGTGGGTAGTATAGTATGTGTATATCAACTGTTACTACATCCATTTTGCGAGTCTAGCTCTCACCGTTCGCTTTTGCAGTTTTTTGTTACAAACAATCAGTCAGTCGACTCTTTCACCTCATCTCATGCGTTGAGAAAGCTTACATTATCTTAGTTTAGATTGTAGCAGAATGGAATCAAGAGGCACATTTGAGGGTAGGGACAAGAGTATGTATTACGTAGTATGTAGTTGTGTATCAAGAAGTGAAGGCAGCTATTGGATCACACACTCATACAAGGAGGATAGCACACTTAAGTACAGCTTACATTACATTACAAACAACGATATCATTTTTGGCTCAAGTCTCACTCAAAGCAATGAAAAAGCGAAAGGAATCAAGGAGATGGAGAGTAGTTGGAGCAAAGGAAGAAAAGTTACAAGAAAAGGAGATTTTTGTAGGGAGAGAACGAGTTTAGGTAGGCAGTAGTACAGATAGGTAGAGAAAAGCTCCGTTTGGGCGGATGGTTTGCTTTTGCTACGTTGGATGGTGAGTTAGTTGGATGGGATGGGATTCACAGATATGCACAAGGCTAAAGATTAGATTGGATTTCGTGAGTGTCAAGTTGTTACACGGGGCTTTCTTCAGTAGACATAAGCCCCCACACGTTTCTCAGGAAAAGTGCATGCATCAACTCTAAGGAATTCTTCGAAACGAAACGATTGCTTCAGTTCAGAACAGAAATAGAGTGAGTGAGACAAGACAACGAACAATTTTTGAGGGGAGAAAAGAAACGCTAGAGTGAAACCAAAATTGCATTCTATCTATTGTATATCGTAGAATCGTATATCATACATATTTAGACTTTATATGGAGAAATATAGAAAGAAATTACTTTGATACAGAATATCAATCCATCCATTCACTTCTCAGTTTGCTTTTAGCTGACTCAGACAGTTTATGCAGTAACTACTACATATTTGTATGTATATTGCGACATGCATCCTCGTAAATCATATAGACAGCGGCACAGTAACGATAAGAAGACAATTTCTCACTGAATACACAGGCAGAGGAGGAGACACAGGTCTACAATGAGTTACTCCATTTTCCTTTGAAAATATACCTACGTATTTGTTTTTGTGCTCTTTCCTTTTATTCTTCTCCTTATGGCATCTGGTAATAAGTAATGATGCGCTGGTACATTAGATTAGAACTGTATTCTTTGTATGTAGTAAATGGTAATGATGTTGCACTTTTCTTTATTTATTCTCCATTCCATATCACATCACATCATTCTCATAAAAGGCAATAACAAATTGACATTTTATTACTCAAACTTTGCCATACACGACTTTTCTTTTCACGTCAACTACACTTAACCTTAACTAATATTAACAATACTCCATTATGATATGTTTCACTTTCTATATGCATAAATGAGACTCTGACTCTTTCTCACTTATTCACATCACAAAAAGTCACAAATAAGACCCTACAAAATTAACTTCATAAATGTAAAGATATTTGAATTTTTATCTTACAGACTACTGAAATATATTTTCTTAGTTTCGCATGAGGAATTTTATTTGTCGAAACTATTCAGAATGGCAAATATTTGATTACCAATCATAGGATGATAGTTATTATTGCATTCATGTTGCAGAACTTCGGAGATAATTTTTTAGTATTTGGGAGTTACATGTACGTAGTGATTTTGTGAATATAATTAACTGCTTCCAGACTTAAGTGGTTCGTCTGATTATGTAAGGGATTTTGTAGCCAAAGGATGTTTCATCTTGTAGAGTGAGCTTGGGTCAAAAAATAGCTTTCCTTATCACATCGTTGCACGAAAAGGTAATAAATCTTGAAGGAATCAAGAATATCATAGGAATTGCATTATTTAGAATTAGGCAGAGAGTGTGATGGCTGTGAAGAAAAAAACTGTCGGCTCATTATCAGATGCGCTGAATTTATTGTAGAAAGTGTGGAGGTAGGTGTTTTCGGAGAGTCGAGTCGAACTGTAAGTCAAGTCTCGTGAGGGAACATGGACATTAGTTGTCATTATCTGCCTACATGTTTTTGTGATATATTGGGAGTGTCCACAACACAGACACGTAGTGCCTATTAAAGAAATAGATTTGAGAGCTGCACTTAACTTCACTTGACGAATTGGATTTAATAGACTAGAACTATCAACTGCACATACCCATAGTAGAAAGGGAAGACACACGCACTGCAATTCACTCAAAAACTTGATATGTGGATATAATTATATTTATGTATATACCGTAGACTTATATAGAGAGATCTTGTCTGTAGGTACTTCATTTACAATGGTTTTGTTCCTTTTCTACACTGTGTGAAAGGGAATGTTTTTCTTCGCCTCTACACAACTACTTGACAAATTAGGTAAAATGTGAATGCTTCGTGTGGTGTTGTCTAGAGAAAGGAAGATAGTAAGCTCCTGTAAGTAATGTAACCTTTTAAGTGGATTAAAACTTTTCAGAGCGGTTTAGGGACGGCAATGAAATTGAATGAAGAGAGTGAAGAGATGTTGATAGGAACTTTCTGTATATTGAGATCCAAAGTAGCTATACATGTGCCTGATTGAACTCAGTAACCAACGGATGTATGTATAAATGTTTACACATAATAAATACACTTTTACTCCTTTATAACTACAAGTAGGGTAGATGTAGAGGCAAGTGCTATTTCTATTTATTGAGCTTTGCTAGTGATCCACTACTCTCAAATATGATACGTAATATTCTACAGACTTAAACAAGGATGCGTTTTGTAATGAGTGCACTACTAGTGAAAAACAAACTGGGATGGAAAAGTTACTGCCCACTAATGCTACATGAGTTCCTGAGAATCAACGAAAAGTTGATACCCATTTAGGTATAATAAATATTTTGTATGTTTAATGCATACACGTTGAACACAATGTATGCTAACGATGTGAGGCGATACTTGGTAGTTATAAAAGTCTGTTACAATTTAGAATACATAATGTACAATATGTTAGTAATATTATGTGTACATCAATAGAGTTTGTGTTATGCATAGGGAAATGATATTCAAATCTGTGCTTGTATATGAATAAGGTAATAAGAGATTCATGTATAGTTATCAGGCTTGAGTTGAGTTTAGTGGTAAGTGAAGGTGTACTGTAAATACTTTGTAAAGGAAGTGTGCATGGATGTATATTTTAGTTTGTAGAGTGATTGTAGACAAAAGATAGAAGAGTATTGATAAAGGTTGAATGACTGAGTACAACGAAAGTACAAACAGAAATGGTTAGTAGATTGAAGTTTCAATAAATTATCACCCGAGTCCTTACAGATTCACAACCGTGGAAGAGCATCTATTAAAATAAGGACTCTTGCAATAAATCAAGATGACACTATTACCAAAAGATCATATTATATCAAAACCAAACCAAAGCAGTTAGGAAAAGCCGGCCGGCCTTTACATTATCTAGGTACTGCATCCTTTAACCCTTTGATAGCCAGTAAAAAATGGTAATAATATGTATAATACTTAACATTATGTACTACATGGGTCAGAAAGAAGTGAAGAGACACATGCAAGAAGATAAAAAACAGAAAGGCATCTTTTTCGATAACCCACTTTCCAGAATGCTTTTCTATGTTTTCTGATTTTATAACAGTCTGTACACATGGAGTTCATTTCAAAGTAATACGAAGCATACACTTCAGTCCTATCTATGTAGCAATGAATTTAAAGGGATGCTCCTTACCTGCTACGATTAATTTTACATCTACTAATGTATGTGTTTACGCATGTAAGTGCATGTGTATTTTTTGTTACTCTTGCCTTCTACTTTGTACCCGACCCGATCTTGTCAGAATCCACTAGGAAGTAAATGGGAGTGGAGCGCAAAAAAGTCACAGCTAATAATAATATGAAGTGCATGGAATGGAACAGGTTCGCAGGTAGAATACCTCTCTTGCATTTACTCTATAATGCTCTACCTTATTATGTTATAGTATATCATATCCAGAATACTTAAGGATTCATAGGTATATCACAAATATATAGAGACACTAGAGAAATTCAAGTCTTGTTGACTTATGCTCAATAGTGAGTGTGATGTTACATTGAATTACATCACACCATTTTCTATGAACTACCTTTACCATATAAAGGTACCCTTTAGCCAGATAAAATGCTAATGAATGTCGAAATATGGACTTTGAGTTTGTAGTGTGTAGGAGAATTTGAGAGCTCTGCTACTAATTCGGTTCACTCACTCAAATCTGTTTACATTACTTCATCGTAACTTAACTCTTTGACCGCACAGACGTCACATGACTCCTTACAATAAATACAATGCTACCTGAAACTTGCTGGAGCTACCTGAAAGCATCAATAATTTAAGAACGTATTCTAAAAAGTAACTATAATATTAATACAGTCTACATAGACACTTACTTAGATACTGTACCTGTGTACAATACATTCTGTTTTATCAGACATTTTTTAAATCCCAGTCATTTCTTCACGGAAAACATTCCATGGAATGTCTATCGTAAAGCATCACATCTCATATTTCGCATATTAAGTAGTATGAAATGTATAGTTAAATATTAGGTAAAGGTAGAGAGTAGACATACCAAGAATAGCGACTGAGTCAACTGGGAATGATATTCGGGTACATCGTATTTTCTTTATAGTGTACATTTACATGGTACTGTAGTATTAAATGTAAGTAGGTGGTTTTATAGTTGTATAGTTGCTTTTACTCGAAATCTGATTTCTTTATCAATCTCCGCTTCTTTCTGGGTACTCGAAAGATAATGTGATGCCGTGACATGGCATGGAACATTGAAAGTCTGCTTTATCTAGTCTACTATGCTATGCTTTCGTTTGTTATGCGTTTTTCAAGTTGAAATACTTGCTGTGCTCATCCAAACCAAAGTACCTACCAACAACAACAAGGCAAGTACAGGTTCATATTATGGAATCACACAATATCCTTCTATATACATATTTACTTGTGTAATAACAAATGCATTCTTATGTAGATATTCATGATTCATATGTATAAACTCTTATTTTGCATAAAGTAAGTATACAGCACCAAGTCAACATTGCATTTAAGTTGTACTTTATACATTGGACTTTATTCTACAATTTTATATGTATTATAAGCTTGAGAATATATACTATAGGTACTTCTTACATTTAGTACTAACAATATGGCACATAGTACACAGATAATGTCGAGTCTTGGAATTACTTTATATCTGGCCATCTGAATTTGAAAGCAGATGCATACTTTTAAAAAATGTCTATATCCTTTCTATGATGTGCCATTCGGATATATTGTCGGAGGGTGTTATGGCAGAGAATAGAAATAGAGAGTTGAGCTGACTTGACGGAGTTATGTCGTATATTATGTTGTATGATGCAAAGCTGAACTCTCCTCTTCTTGAATTTCTCTTCCTTTCCTCATACTTACCTACTTCATCTCATCTCGCTTTTTCTATACATATATCAAGAGATATAAAAGAACCGAAAGAGCCCTTCGTAAAATAAGATATTGCGCCGCAACACTCGGCACACTACCACCTATAAACACATATATTAAACTATATTACTTTATCGGTATAAACTACATTTGTACTATAGGTAGTATACTCTACTATTGTTAACACATATGCAAGACTCTGAATATCTGCGAATATTATAGCCAATACTTTTAGTACATGGACAGATTGTACTGTAGTGTGTAATGGTGTACTTACTCTCTCTCACAAAAGTGACTTCTATATGTCTACACACTCTTCTTCCAACTCTATATTGTAAGCCATAATGTAAGTACTTTACAGGCTGGATGTCTCTAAGTGCTACCCATATTCTTTCGTTTGGTCTCTTCGTCTTGTTGGCATTGGCTGCACTTTTCTGTCCCTAATGTCCCCGTGTTGAATTCCGTATTCATTTTGGATCTGCTAAGGAAAGCTACTCACTTTCCTTATATCTAATCTCAAATCTCGATTTGTATATCGACAGAATTTGCAAGATTTTTTCTATAAGTCAACTTGGGTGAGGACGGTTAACGAAATAACAAATAACTCTTCTTAGTTGGATCTACTAACGATAAGTATTATCAGCTTTAGTATTTGCAATACATAATTGTACACATTTCATAAGGTTGAATTTTCAGGAAAATTGTCCTAATTCTAATACTGCTTAAAGCTAATATACTCCAAGCCCAAAGATTATTAAAATGTGCACCAATACTGCAGATTCTGCAGATAATATTCAAGCATAAAATGTTCTTCTTCATTTTGTTGTATTCAACGGACGCCTTTTCAGCTGATAATTGTATGGCGAATAATTAGGATGTAATACCTATTAGGTGCTGTGTTACCATGTTCGCTTGTGATAGCATGTCTTTAGTAAAAGATGTGATTACTATGTTGATATCTGTATTCAGTAAAATGTTCCCAATCGGTGTTAGGTAAACTTTAAATCGGTTTAGCTAATAAAATCTTAATTAACAATGTATTTTCTTGCACACTGAAAAATTGTTGTTTTAAGTTCAATTATCTTAAATCAATGGTTCGAAATATTGTGTAAATTACGTTACAAAAAGGTTGGAGTCGAGCAAGCGTAGCTTACGCAGCAGTCTAGCAAAAGAAACTTACGCAGCATGTTTGGTTGTCTGTTGGGAGTAATAACATGTATTATATAGGTAGGGACATAGACATGTAATATCTTCTAGCATGATCGCAGTCGCGTACACATTCACCATTACTACCTTCCGTTTTAATTAGAACAGTACATTTTTCAAAGAACTCGACATCAATTAAATATACGCGGATGAATAGAACAGCATGTTTGCATGAATAATGCAACCAAATAATGTAGAACAGACGTAAATTCTCTCACAAAAATTCATTTATGTTCCATATGTATTATAATTAGTAGATACCTTTATCCAGTTGTATTGAATTTGTATACATATATACAAAGAGTATTGAATTTAACACAGGTATACCTTTTCATTAGGAACATACACGATAAAAGATGCAGTGTGTCGGCACTATAATAGTACCTTACTATGATTCATTGTAGGCGAGTTGTTATCTTTGATATTCATGTTAAACAGTTCTCTGGATAAAGGTTATAGGAAAAAAGAGAGATGTTCGTGTCCATAATTATTGCAAAAAATTAACCCTACCTACCTTTCTCTGATGTGATAATGAATACCTTTTCCTGGTCTTTTTCACCAGCTGTACATTACATTACATGTTTTTGCATACACAATACTGCTTTAGCAAGGAATTATTAGATACATCTCTATAACCATTGCTCTTTGTAATGAAGTGATGTACAATATAATGCAAAAATTACTTCGTGTCTTACACTACATGTTTTCTTTTCCGCCTCTATAACTTAATACCAAACAACAATACCTAAAACATTCGTAGGACAACCGCAGGCATTTTCAGTTTTCCATTGTTATTCATTTTTAACACTGCCAATGCACGCTATTATCTCACTGTGACACAATATTCTGAATGTGCAAATAGCAATTATTTTTATTCTTCTCCTTTCGACCACTATAAATATAATGAACCAATTTTACCCTTTTAACGCATTGTAAAGCGGAAACTTGATGAGTTAATACCGCACGAATGCGTCACTAGCACTACATGTCAAGTAAAGTTGATTTCTCAGTAGCTTTGCTTTTATACAATTTTATTGTATGATAAAGTGAAAGAATATTGAATACACACATGTACAAAATATAATACTGAGAATGGTTTAGAAAACCTAATTTTCTCTTTATGTACAATAATATGGGTCGAAGATGTTTTCTGTCTTCAACGTTTTACCATGCACAAATCAGGAGTAATATTAATTACCTATATTGGGATAACAAGCAGGTTATTTAGGTCTATAGGCTAAATCCGGTAGGGATTGCATGGTAGAATGGTGTGGACTAATAAAAACTGATATGAATTCAGGAGAGTGGAGGATGTTTCAGTAAATAACAAGTTGCTCTTTTTGTCTATGTACACATAAGCATCTTGTTTACACATTTCCTTGTCGACAATGACAATGAAGTGAACTGGAGAGGAAAAGACGAAACATAATGTTTGAATGTTTGTATGCGGATATGGGAATACGGAAAGAACGAAGTGGATCGATGCGGCTCGGCTTGTCTGACTCTAACGGGAGTAGAGAAAGAAAAGGGTTCTCATTTTTGAATAGAGAATCCTTATATGGAATATGACTATCTCTACTGGATATTAACAGATATATAAGAAAGGTATATATTAAAGCACGTCGTATCATCTCATCGAGATCGGATCGGGCCCACTGCTGCTGAATGCTTTCTGTAGTAGAAAGAACGTGGTTCGGATGACTTTTTATAGCAGACAAAAAGTTGTGTACTGCACTGCACGAACAAAAAATGAAGCTGGGAAGTTTCCTAAAAATGCTCAACGCTGTTCCTTCTCCATCTGTCGTGACATCCCTGAAATTTTTTCGGAAGAGAACCCGTTCTTGTTGTGGTGGTTCTCAGTTTATCCATTGCATCATGAGAAAACCGGAACATGATTCGGTGGGCAACTGGAGAAATGTGTATGTAAAGAATATCTCAGATTGACTTTGTCTAATTGGATACATAAAGTAAAGAGTCGGGCCGACAAAAAGAAAGGAAAAGCCACTTAAATTATTAAGGCTAGATTTTTATGTACACTTTTGTTAATTGTTGGTTCGTCTATGGTAATTTTCGTGCGAATAACAAATAGGAGGGAATTAACTGTGGTGAGTCTTATCTTTATTGGCGGCCTAGCCTTTTCTTCCTCTGAGTTAAACTCGAAAAAAAACATTCATTTAATGTTTTCTTGGTGTGCAGTGCGGTTTAATGAAAAGTAAAAGGTTTTCATTGTAGGCATTTAGTAGAGTTGGAGTATTTCTTGGAGAATTATACGATTGTTCCCCAGATAGATGTAATATCGTAAAGGAATGAACCGAGCTCACTCTCTGTTCATACTAGAGACCAACTAATGAAAGAAATAAAGCCAGGGTTGGAATATAAATGGGCTCTTTTGGGCAATTAGTCGAATCCTTCTTTTTTGTTTAACTTATTGTTAGTAGTCGTACTTTAGCATTAGATTACACTGCACACATCAATGTAACCTTTTAGTCGCACTCAATTAAGAGTGCGAGCAAAGGAGGATATTAAAATGGCTAATCGTTCTCATTACGCTCATTCAGATAGGATTTATTTTCTGGATAATTTCCTTTAGGACTAACAATAAACCTATTGTATACGAACACTGCCCTAACTAAATGGTGATACACATTGTCATAATGTGCTAATGAGCCACTAACAACAAATTATCTCTACTTGTCCCACACAATTACGAGTTAATTTGAGATAAGGGAAACACAGAAATGTTTTCACAAAGCAAATTCTTTATTTGTTTTAAGTGCACACAATGGAGGGAATGAAATCTGTTAGTTGAATTAAAACTATTCAAGTGTGTCTTATCTTGTAGGATGGTCATAGAATGCTTAACTTTTACGTAGGAAAGTCGAGAAAAGTGCAAATCGTGGCGGACATCATTACTGTCAATAAAGCTGGTGTGACGCCAACTCAAGAGTTATATTATCGTTAAAACCTTATGTGGTCTCCTGACTTGGTTCAACATAAACAATGCTAAAAAGTCAAGTGAAGCTAACTAAAGTATGTTTGGAATGAATTAAACAATTGAATGTTGGCCATGTTTCATACATACAACACACCAATAGAACTTCTTCTGCGGTTAGTCTCCAAAGATGTGCTAAATCTTTGGTAATGGTAAGAACAACTCTACTCCACCCACATAGAAAAGATTGGGTGGGAGGACTCACAGAAACACAAATCTCGACCATTTTCGTCAAAGCTACACTTCTGAATGCATGTACTAAATTGTGGTTTTACAGCTTTATTGGTGGGCAATCAACGGAAAATGAGTGCAAGTCAACTCAACCGACTCCTTTCTTAATATATCGTTCTGAGTACTGACACAGTAATACCTAGTACATGTACCAATCAAACTATAATTTATTTCTATACATGTAGGACCCGATACTAGAATACGTAACAATCAGCCCAGCTTGAGTTTATGTGGGCTGTTCACAAAGGCATTTTATATCACATAAATAATAAATAGGAAGAGAGCTCAGTGCCTATACATGCCTATTTTAATTAGTAATTTATTCTGAGTGTGTAATTTGACTGAGAACATCGGATTTTATTGAAGTAGGGCCATGGATTCGGGATTTATTTTTATTAGAAATCTAAAATCATGCGAAGAAGACATTAACTAAGTCCTCATACTTAGCTCGTTAATATTCTAGAGAGGGAAACTTACTACTAGAAGGTAGATGTTTAAATCAGAAAATTAATAGAAAATATCCATTCTTTATCTGAAGGAGAGACTATTTCATATATAACTGAGTTTATGTTGCTATTAGTTGTTCACAGGTGCAATAACTCAGTTGAGAAAGTTTACGACTCTGTAGTGACATAACATAAAATAGACTAACAATACAATAACCCAACCAGCAAAAAAGATTGAGCATTGTTAAATGTTAAAGGTGGAAAAGATGTAGAATCTAAAGCAATGTATAGCTAGTAGCTACCAAAATGCCGACTGACTGCCTTCCTGCAAGTCAATCTCAAAAATCTCAGCCCTTTAAGTAGTCTGTGTATATCTTGTTGATGCAAGGATTTCCATATACATTTACAAAGGCTGAAGCAATAACTAACTTAACAGACTGAAAAGGGCTACTAAATTGCATTGTGGTAAATTGCCCACCGTAAAAGTTGTGGGCACCCAATTCACAGCTTAAAAGCTAAATTATTGTCAAACGTGTGTCAGACTATTGACCTGAAAACCACAAATTACTACAATTACTGACTGGAGAAGAGAGTATATAGACACACAAAAGGCACTTTACCTCTTCATAAAGCATTAAATTTCGCCTGCTGGTTCGCTTTACGTTTGTTTACTCCTTACACGTCGTATGTTGGGATTCCTTAAGTAAATAAGTGTGGGTATCTGTGCATAGTAAAGTGTAATAGGTAGTTTTATGTCCTAAGTGTTTAGGTAGTAGTTTTAGCTCATTCTGCGACCGTTCTTTAGCATAATGTGTAAAATTATAGTGTAAAGCAAGAGTTAGTTTATGGGACGTCTGTCTGCCTTTGGCTTGGTGTACTATGGATTTTATGCAATATTTGTATTTGCAGTGTGAGCCAAGCTATTTGATGTGGTAGAACTTGAGAGGGATTCTCTTACTTATTCATCAGATAAACACTCCTTCAGTCTTACCTCTCGTATATTTACGTACCCTACCTAATTGCAAGCTAAGTATTCCTATTACTTGTCTTGTTTATGAGAGATGAAGGCAATTTTCTTGGAGAGGAGAATTGCTTGTGATTTTTTCTACCCTTCAGTTCAGAAAGATAAAAGACGGTTCTTATGTCTTGTCTCCTATTGTAGTAAGTATGCATTGTATTGTACTTATGTAAGCCATGTCTTCTCATCTCCTCATGTGTGATTAATGACACGTGCGCGGTTTACATGGATGATGGCGTAATCCTAGGGGCAAATGGGTTGGGTCTTAACTGGAAATATTTAGAAGTCATTTTGACTGACCACCACGCACACCAACGTAGGTAAAGCACATCACCTCAAGCTTTAAACGCAGACTTAAACGTCAGTCTCATTGTCATCTGTTTCAGATTCATCTCCCACCATTGCATCTACCTATATCTATCAACTACTTCATTTTGATCATCATAAAATTACAACATGTGTATTTCTTATGCAGTACACAACGTACAGAAACTATTTAATCAAATTATGACAGCTTTTATCTGCTCGCAACGTTGGAAAATTCTTGCTGTGTATATTAACTCGTATAAAAAAATATTCCTATGATATATAGTAAGATGTTATAGACATAACCTTCTTATACTATGTTAAACATATGACCAGTAGGTATAACCTACTCTATCTACAGTAGACAGACATAAAAAGTGAAGCATTGTACATTTTGTAGATATATCTTCCTCTCAGAATATGACAATAGAACTTCATCACATCAGTCAAGTCATACTCATTCATTGTCAGGTGTTACGCAATCAGCGATTGCGTTTATTCTGTTAAATAACAAGATGAAACGAGGAGAGATGAAAAATAAATAGAGCGAGAGATAAGTGGATAAAATGAGTTGGAAAACTGAGCCGAGTCCAGCAAGCATTCCTTTCTATGACTTACCTACGTAATGTGGTCTAGTTTTTTAGGGGAGATTAACAAACGATAATTTATGGGTTGTTATTACAATGGTAATATACTTGTAGATGATTACACTGCCTAGACAGCTAATGTTATAAATATGCAGTACTGCTTTACCTTTCAAGTTTCCTTACATGCAAAGATATTTTCTTGCGTGCGTGAATCAAAGCACTAAAATGCATAATGCTTACAAAAATGCACTGCAATCCATTGTAAAGTACGTACATGTATGATTGTGTTATGATTTGAAAGATTCAAAGAATGTGGAAATGGTAGGACAGCTGCTAAGTAAATATGCTAATATAATTTAGTTTCCAAAGAAGCGACCAAGTTCAGATTACTCGCTAATAAGAACATGGTATTTTACAAAGTAGGTGTATTCGACATTTATTTATAAATAGATTATCATACATTACAATATTCTGTATTCACCTGTATATAAAATCACTGTGCAAGTTAGGTGGTAAGTACTTGGACATGTAGCAAGTTACTTACATACCCTTGCACGTTTAGACGAAACTTGTAGCTATAATGTAGCTATGCGATAATCTAACCTACCCCTTGTGTAGACTGGATTTTGTGAACCTGCTGCTGGAGGAAAGGGTTGCATGTATGTAAGTAAAACACAAGAAGGGGATAGTAGTACATAGGCAGGTACCACATTAAGGCATGTACACACTTCACATTGATTGTGTGTGTGTGGAGTGAAGAGTGATGTAAAAGATAGCGAGTCCGAGGAGAGACAATGTAAAAGAATCTTTTTCACCTTGAGTCTCCCATCAAAAACACATTGACCTGAGAATAAAAAATACGGGTGGAGTAGACGCGGGGCTCTTCATAAAAACTCACCGAAGATGTGCCCAACGGCTTCGCCGTCGATCTTGTCGCTTTCAAGGCCAACTTGACTCTGCAGGGTTGCATTTGCATACTTTTTTAACTTGCCATCTTCCATGACTTTCTTGGGCTATGGCTGCGTGTGTGTGATGTGATCTGAGATGTACTGTACCGTGTACATAAGTACGTGGATATGAAAATTGGGATTGGATTGTACGAGAATGAACAATGGGATTAACGATGATGATGATCATGCCTAGAAGCTTGACTTATAACAATAGATCTTGATGACAATGGCTAAGCTAGACGCAGGAGATCCAATACAATGCAAGTCTTGCCATGCCAAACCTAATGGAATATCAAGGCACCAGTTTAAGTTATGTCCATCCAGTCCAGACTCTAATCCAGCAGTCAATTTATTTGCTACGTGAGGGAATTGAGTATTTACCTTCATTGCCAAGTACATTTCCAAGACATTCAATCTCAAAACCAATCCACAATGCACACTTTAATATACAAAGTAAATACAACATTATATGGTTCATCGAGCAATTGACCAACTCCATGCACGTACTTACATCTGTTTGTATAGGGAGTATACCCTGTACTGCCTTATAAGAAACTCACAATTAATGTAATACACAGTGTAAAGATAGTATTAGATATCTGAATGGATATTATGTAGGTACCTGTATTAAATCTCTGAATGCAATCCAAAGTTTTTTTTTCTGTATTCAATTCATTTGATGCGTTGGCATTCCACGTCAAGTAACTCGACTCGAGATTTTTCTTGGAAAGAAATTCGGCTCATCTGATACGCTCTGTTCTTTTCGTCTCGTCTCATTTCATCATTTATGGTGTAGGCGATCCGGCGGTCAACGCCTGCTTTCCTTCAGATCGATGGGTGTGTTAAGACCTCTTAATCTCATTCTCAGCTGCCGCAGGCCTAATTAGCTTGTCATGATACTATTCTATTTTCTTTTCCTATTTGTTGTTTTACGACCACACCACTTTTCATTGTCAATCACTTGCTACGCGGATTATCCAGCTGCTTCTTCTCTCTTTTACGACCGTTCTCTACTGCTCTCCTGCAAAATCTCATCTGACCCTCTGCTTACCATGTACATTAATAACTTGTCCTGTATACACATTTACTACATCTCTTTTTTCACCTCTAATTACTACTGAAATAAATTAAGTAGTTTTACTTGATTCCCGGTGCTGAATTTTGATATCTAAATAATAAAAACATTATATAGTTTGTGTAAGTAGATTACTTTACTGTATTTTAGATTCATTAGATACAAAAGCGTATTACAATCACACAATTTTATAAAATAAAATAATAAATTATAAATTGTAATTTCTAATTAAATATATCCGTTGGCAAAGAAAAAAATTCATGTACAAGACGAAACTTGATGCATTATTGTGTATCCTCGTATGATTATGCGTTATAGGTATTAGTTCACTGTATTTAAAGGATGTTGTTGGATACAGCGAAAGAATGGAACAAGTGATATGCATGACTTGTACTTGTCTGATGTAACGTAATACAAATATTGCCAGAAGACGATAGCAAAGAAGGGCTATGTGATTGCCTTCTTATTTCAATCCATTTGAATTTGAGTCTCATGTACATAATAATATTACGTATAGGTATACGTGATATTTTTTAGGTGGTACTACATACTAGAGAGAAAAAAGACAAATGCGAGTGTACTGTATGATATGGCTAACTATGATATTGAGTCTGAGTGGAGGATACTAGGTATAGTAGAAAGTTAAGTGAAGCCACGCCATGGCCATAATATAGAAGTGAGTGAGATCTGAGAAGAGGCTCATCTCATCTCATTTGCTTCATCACTATGTCTTGATAAGAAAAGAAAAGAAGGGAAGATAAACCTGTGGTGGTGGATGAAGTGGAGGGAGATGCCATTTGGTGCGGATAAGGGCTTGGCTCATCATTATTCTTTACATGTCTCCCACAAAATGAATTGAAACAAGCTTTTGCTTTAGCTCCAGTCGTATATAAATGATTGTAGCAATGTAAATGCAACTCACGCCCATCCAACAACGACTATATGTATGTAAAATTTAACCCCATGAAAATGGACAGTCGTAAGAAAAGCTGCTTAATATTTTCAAGCTAATCGTAAGCCTCTGTCTCTACTAGTGGAGTCAATGTAGTGGAATAATGTGCATTGTTAGAGTGTTTATCTGTGGAGTCAAAAATACAATGGAAGACACAAGATCATGATTGAAATACTGTAATAGGAAATATAAATATTCTTAAAAAACGTCTACGTGGCCAGAACAATGTGATGTAGTTATTACACGCATACACAATTGCATCTTATTCTGCAATTTAGTTTTTCAATGCACCAAGGATGAGCAGAGCTAATGTGTTGTTGTAGTATTTATGAATTTTCATGTAAATTACAATCACACTGTTTTGTTTCATCTAATATGAATTACGGGACGATTACATGCTGCGGCTTGATTTTCTGCTTGAATTAAAGACAAGCATTGCAATGCACATTTCATTACATCTCTCCTGGCAAACATCAAATAGACATTCATGTCTGTTATTAATTTATATTAAAGGTACTTGCTATAATAGCCTCATAATGTTATGGCTATATCTATGCTAAGGAAATTATATAATCCTCTCAGTGTGTATTTTGTATTAATCTCAGTAATCAGTGAAAGCATGCAAAGGCAAAAAGTTTCTCTGTTGTTTATTACACTGCTCCATGTTAAATATGCAGCATTGCCATTCCTATCTGTTCATTGCGTGAAAGAAGATGCACGAATTATATTATTACTTACATAACTAACTGCTCTGTTGTTTTATGATAGTAGTTCTCTGTACTTATACACTACTACACTACAATTCACATACATAGTATACATACAAATGTGCTCATGAAAACACACATGATCATAAAGCAAACTGTAAAAAATGTTTAATTTCTATTTCAGCTGGAAACTTTATGTCTGGTGACCGAGGGTGGTGGTTTTGACAGAAAGCCGATTACCTTTTGCAATACATGACATGCATGATGTATAAAATTCATCTCCTGCTACAATATAAACCCCGTGACATGTCAAAATTCTTCACGACCTCTTAAGATGGTATTCCAATTCCACAGGAGAGGGAGAATCATCTTCGGGGGTAAGTTAAGAAAAAGGCGAGTCTGCTTGTCTTTTTCGCTGTTGCATCTACTTATGAGAGACAGACTCACCTGGTTTCATTTCAAGCTCCACGATTATTATAAGTAGGTATATGACGAGCTCTCAAGAGTATTATTAAGATAAACTGAGTGGATTGTCTGAGCAAAAGCCTGACCAGGTAAGCTTTCTTTCTTTGTGCATCCAATGAGCTTACTTACAATTATTTAGTTTGGCTTGGCTTGGCCATTGAGGTCATTAGTCTGTAGAGCAACACCTTCTTGTTGTAAGTGGGAGTGAAAGAATCGTTTAGCATAATTTTTTGACATTCATCCAAGAAAACGGAGGGATCGCTAAATATTCTAACAACTGATGCATAATGTGTGAAATTAGTGGCTAAATATTGTCAATATTTTGTCACTGAGCTAGCTTGGGTATGAAATAGAAAAGACGAAGGATATACAGACAAGTATAAAAGAGCGTTTGATAATGAGATCAAAAGTGGGTATATATGGGATATAGAGAGGGTTGTCTTTCTTTTTGGTTTCGGTGTGGTTTGGGTTAGATTAGGAAAAAAAGTTGGGTGAAAAGTACTCATGTTGGAATAGATGGGGAGAAAAGAACGGGTATGATTAGGTGATCGATCGAAGGGCGACGCATGTCAGATGGTTTAAGAAAAAGAATATTTGCATGGCCGTAGAAAAGAATGCTTCTTTTTCATCTCATACGAAGCCCATGCAATGACTAGTATAGAAACTGAACTGACTCACACACAAAGAGTCAGTCACAGGAAAGAAAAGAGTTTCGGGTCGGGTGGCTACGCTAAGCCTGTGTTGGGTTGGGAGTTTGGGAGAGACGTGGCAAGGAAAGCGTGTGAGATCCGGTGCACATGTCAGGTTGGTGCTTTGAAAGCGGAAGTGCGGAGGAAGACGAGGGAGGTTCGCACGTAGGGAAGTCAATGCTCAGATCTACCATTGGGCTCCAAGCCTCGGAAGAAGGCGGACTTTTATTCTACCCCTTCCCTGTCAACCGAAAAATTGGGGAGAATGGGAGAATGAATCTAGTTGTCCAATTGCCCACCAGCGGATCACGATGGACAGAACTCAACTCAACCCTGTGCTTCTCTCTCTCCTCTTTCCGACCTTTTTAGTTCTCCTCGCATACTCACTACATATACATACACTCACTCACTTCTTACATAACGTCCTACCTACCTCATCCACACACACACATTTACACACACACATATTTATTATTATTCTACCTAACCTCCTCTGCATACATTATACACATCTAACCAACTAATATTATAGGACAGTTAATAATACTTGTACGGCAAGGTGCTAAATAAGTATAGCATCAGATACGTATGTATAAATATTCTATTGTCCCTCAAGTTAATAGATATTCTATCCAAGTTTTCTTTTAGGTAGTTTTTAGTGTGTTTGGGATGTCTGTGGTAGTCTTGGTGTATGTATGCATAATGTATATCGTGTACCTGTGTTTGCATTATTCTGTGGTGGAGTTGTGTGTTTGGAGAGAGATCACAAACATCGTGTACGTTACGTTAACATATTACATAGTCGAGCTAAAAACTAACGAAGAATACTCTGTTTAATTCCCTTTTGCCTTTTCGTCCCTCACATCACACTTGTTTTGTTGATATTGCATATTCTTGAGTATTTTGAGCCAAAAGTCATTTCTCCACTCGCACTGTACACACAATTCGGCTCCTCGCTCTCGTCTCCACATCACACTACCAAAACTGAACTGAGCGAGCACAGAGCAACCAGGCTAGGCAACAGTTTCTTAGGTTATCTTCTCTCAAAAGGTTCAGTTTGTCTTTACCTTTCTGCCTTCTCTCATATTATCCAACTACGTCCAAGTCATTCTCAATTATTCTCGTTACCTTTAATTAATTTATATTTTTCTACTTCGTTTTCTGTCTGAATTTTTCAAACTTCTGCTAGTTATTTCTCTCTTGAAAATTATACTGATTTGCATACACTTAATTTACATTTATACGAGTACATACACACAGACGAAAACTGTCAGTCGACTTGAGTAGTTTTTCTTGCTGGTAAATTATAGCCGTTTTTAATCGACTTAAGTACAGAAGTACTTATTATTGCAATTAATATAATTTATTCTCAATCCTGAATTGAATTGTCGAGTTGGCAGAAGTACAATTTAATTAGAATTTTGAATTACCTGTTCCTAGTATAGGGTTTTATCACAACTGATATAAAAGCTGCATGCAATGGCAAGGGAAACGAAAACTCCATTCGTAAAAGCTATAATTTTTTAATTAGGTAATAAACTAACTTTTCGTTCTGTTTTGAATTGGGTCTCATCTTAGGACAATCAATCTGTCAATCACTAGTAGGTACTTAAAGAATAGAGCAGAGACATAGTTAGCCAGTCAGTTTATCTTTAGATGGTCATTTCATGGTAATAGCCAATATTTCCAGCCTTAGCATCATGCATAGGTAGTTTAGTTATCATAATACTATCTCAGGGCCTGTAAGTAGTCGTATTTTGCTGGAAGTTCTTGTATAGAATATTCATTTTATTCAGTTTGCACGCACGCACTTAATTTTTCCTCATTCTTAAACTGAACCGTGGCCATTGATTCCACTTATTTATTCCGTGTGCTCGTTTAGTTAGTTTTCCCTTAGCAGTCAGTTATTTTAGTTAGTCAATCGAGTAGCTCTACAGAAATTCAATAGAGTAGCTAATAACATTTGGGTTTCCATTATATCTCCTTTACTCTTCAATTGTTCTGTACACGAAGAGCAGAATTGCACAGTTACATTACGTTCCATTCCAGCCCAGTCAAACGAAGACAGCGAAGGGAAGCCAACGTTTGTAGAATCGTACAATTTTAATGACTCTCGGCTCGACAACCTTCAACACTAAAGATAAGTTTAATGGTGGACTGAACTCTGGAAAACTGTCGTAATGTAAACGAGAAGGAGAGACATGAAAAATAAATACACGAAGCTCGGGCAAAGTATTTTGTGTGCTGAATTCAGTGACTATTGTGTGTGGTTCAGTGATACTATTTCCATAAAGAATTCTCAATTGTCTCCATTAACCAAATTAATTATTATTTCAATTCTATTCCAGTGTCCATCACAGAATATACTTACTATATACATTCAAACCCTATATACTAATAGAACATGACTACATTTTACAATACCAAAATACAAATTCACATAGATAAATACTCTAGAGCAGTTAACATTAAAGGAGGTATAGGGAATAAGACTCGTAACATTTTATTTTAATTATGTACCATTACGCTGGTATAATTACATGTATTTCTTACTTAACAACCGGTATTAGTTGTATTCTACCTAAATTATCACATCTTAACTATTTTCTGCAACCTCTCTCTCACTCACAATCAGTTAATTAAGACTGAAAAAAATCCTTGATTTTATGGCAGAATTTCCTTATGTACATTTTACTACTACTACTATATAGACTGTACTCCTAGAATCAAATCATCACTATTCTATTGAATACCCAGTGACCTGAGAGCTCACTACTATTATGTCTGCTAAGACTTAATTATTAGACTATACTTGAGAGACAGGTAGTTACATATAATAGCAAAGCAACCGACGAGACTGAAATCATAGTGCACTGCTAAAACTCGGCAGAGTCTGCAATTATAACGTATAAAAAGATGAATTCGAGATAATAATTAAGAGTCTGCTCACTAACAACGCAACTCTCTGACTCAGTGCGATTTAAATGAAATAATCAGATTTTTTGCAAACACAACATTAGGTAGCTATTACGTAGTCGTCGGCCTATTGTTAGTTAGCCAATTTTTCAAGTCATATCAACTCAATTATTTTACGTAATGCCAAAACGAACGTCATTACATAAGAAAGAAGCTTGATTTTCTGTGCTATATTAAAGAATCTACCTAAGTTGTTTTCTTTGCTCTGCTATAGAAGAATAACATGATGAGAAATTATTAAATTACTACTTTGAAGTATTATGTGTCTTGGCTTACACCAGTCTTAGTCTCTGGAGTTTCGACCGTGCACTTATCTAACTCAAGTACGTGCAGACTTTTTATTCTTTTATTAACATTGTTACATTCCAGTGGGAGCAAGACGAACAGGCCGTCTAAAGTACTAGTATTACATATATACTACTTAGTTGGATATTTAGTACTATAGCAAAAGAGAGCAGGATAGAAAATATCAAGGCAAGATTATACAATTACAATTTACGTTTGTCAGATGGTAAGGGAAGATAGGTAATGAAAAAATGTTTACTAGAAATTACAACCAGATATCTATTCCTACTATTAGGTTCCCTTCCGGTGAGTATCATCTTTTTGCAAAAGAGAAACCGGTTCCAAATGTAAGTAGCAAGGAAAATAATGGGTTTCGTCCAAGTGCCATGCCGTAGCGAGCAAGTGCAAAGAAAATTACACAGTTTCGGTCTGGGGTCAATCTATACAATGAAATGAAACTCACACAACTTACACACAATAAAATAACTACTTACTTTAGTTGGTGTTGGAAAATGATTTATAAATAATCCTTTATCTATATAGTAGTGCTCATTTGTACTAGACTAATTTAGACTTGGCTCTCTATGTATTTATGTAGTTAAATAGACAATGATTCCCATTTGAATTTTTCTAGTTTCAAAAGAATGGTTAGGTTAGACTCCCTTTCCCTGGTTTTGCCTCGTAGATATATACGTGTGTGTGTAATAAAATAATGCTAGCGAGAGTTGCAAGCTCGACTCTTTCTTTCTTTATTATATGTAGATGCAATACATTTGCAGTCTTCACATTACGCATGCATCTTGCCATTGCCACTGATCCCATCGAACCGAGCAAAGCAAACGAGCCAAAGCCAACTTGAACAAACTTCCTTTGCTCCTTACGCTACAGCTCCATTTTATTCTGTGTAGTCCGTCGGAGCAACGCTGACTCGCTCCACGAGTCGAGCGCTCCTACTAAAACTCTTTTTATTTTTCGTCCTCCTACGCTGCCCTGCTCTGCCTATCACTTTGATATCTCCACACACACACACACTACTACTAGGAGTCCCAAACCAAGTTAAACGACTAAATACAATTCAAATGTGTGTCTTCTACATTTGTATCACTACATTAGTACAAAATATAGTACACCCCACTCACTACACCACTGAATTCTGCATTTTTACTTTTCCTTTACTAGTACAATTTCTTGGAGATATTTTGGAAAACCGCCAACTAACTACTTGAAACTAAACTACTTTAGGTATGTACATTTTACATACCTTTCTAGAGCTCTATTTATTTAACTCACTGAAAAATACGTCAGTTTACACCAGATACCTACTTTCACACACAGTATTTTTCTTCCCTTATTTCTTGTGATATGTTCAACAATACTCATAAGTGTCTGATTTATTATTAGAAACAAATGATTTCAATTTGATTTTTTTTCTAATATAGTGATTTATTACCTTTGTACTTTAAAGTAATATCTTTGTTATTATTAAAATGTAGGAAAAACATTTCCTTGTAGAATGACGAATATAATATAGTTATAAACGTGCAGGACAAACCTACTTTCAAACATATTATCGCATCAGAGAGCCCATTAAAACTACAATCAGAATCTCTCTTTATTGATGGTTTTCTCTTTGGAGCTAATAAATTGTGAGCACGTTCATTCAACGCTCACTCAGTCACTTGAGTTAGCTCAGTGACTCAAGTATATGGTTATAAATAATGTATAGTTAGTCTATAGGTAGTGTTTAGTGTGCGGTAGTATGTAAAGGATATTATTATAAGTAATAGAGAGACAGACTAATATTTATTACTCCAGCTCAAGGTTGCTATTTCAATAAATAGCAGATGGTTTGGTTTGTGAATACGAATTATTCAATGCTTACATACATTACACTACACTACTCCACACATCTATTACATACATAGTACAATAATATACGATAAAAGAGGAGAGTTAAAGACAATAAAAGAGACTGCCTGGTGGTGCCTCGGAGAGTCTCTCCAGTGTGTTGTAATTATAATAGACTTGTTAAGTAAGTAGTACTCAATGCAATAGAATCAAGAGCTGCCAAGCCAGAATTTTAAGGAAGAATTCAATTGACTTGCCTTCCAGTTCTATACAAAGTTTGAGTGAATAAGGATTTTATTACAATCGTCGACAAAGAGTTTCTACGAAGGAAATCCAAAGAAGTCAGCTCCTAGGAGGGAATCATCATCATCATGAGAAAGTGCGACACTGAAAGAATTCCAACTCAACAATTACCTCAACTCCATTGTTTCAGAAAAGGATGATAAGTTGAGAAATTAGAAGAGGAAGAGCTGTAGGCCAAGATGATTACTCTCTGCCCTGAAAACTATCAACACGAGTCTGCCTGGACAACACAATTTGGGAATTGGAAATACTTTTGTCTTCATATAATATAATTTAAGACGGGAAGAAAGAAAATGATCACAATATTTGATAGTCAAGCCGGGCCGAGCCACGACTGAGAGAGGAAAGGATGCGTAACCGTAAAGTAAAACCTGCACTTCAGGCTAAAAATTGTGAGGATAATATAATGTGTTTCATTTTACGCTCGTCTTCATCAACCGAGTCGAAAGTCGAAGGAAGGCAAGCTCTATCTTATTCTAATAATGGTAAGCCCTCAAGGAGTTCTGTCTGTTCCTTCCAATGGATATTTCAATCCCTATACTTGTAAGTTCACGTCTGTCTGAGTATTATTTCTATAAGTAGTGGTAGCAGTAGCATTACATTACTGTAACAATCGCCAGGCCTAAGCCACTAAGCTTATTACGCACTTACACCATTACGCGTAATGCCATAGAACATGACGTAACGCAACTATCAGTCTTTATTATCTAGAAAAGTCCGAGCGTCTGACTGACTGAATTGAGGAAAATGTGGAAACCGTGTCGTCTTCCAACTTCACAGGCCACTCAATTCAATTTAAAACCTTTTTCACCTGAAATAACAATTTCTACGCTTATTACTCACAACCAGTTTATTCTAAATTCTGGAAAACTTGCTTCTATCACACAACAATGAGTATGACTATACACATAATATATCTTTTGATGATATTTCTCCAATATATCAAAGAATAAGACAGACAGCGAAAGTTTAGACCCTTTGACCTGCAATTCCACGCTTGCCATTTCTCAATAATGCAATAACGAGTGAACAATACTATATCAGAGTACTTGGGCAAGTGGTAGAGTAGTTTAGATGGATTAATGGGGAATTTATGTACGTATTTGTTGTACATTTTATTATAATTGCTGACTGACAACGAGTACTAGATTCTCTATTTATGATGATTTACCGATCTAAGTATGAATACATGAATGTGTATGTAGAGGTATTTTTTATAATCATAAATATCACAGTACAGCTATGTAAGATTCAATTTGTACCATGCACCTAGAGAGACAGGCAGACAAGTATTCTTATATTACTACTTGATTCTCACTGAGGGAATTCTTAAGATGCATGAGCAAGTATTTTTATAGTCTCACTTATAATAGATAAGAGATTGAGGAAAAGTAGAGGCAGAGAGCGTCTACCTACTTACACTTTTAAATTTCCTCATAAATTTATTCTCCTTGGCTATATAATGTTGACCATGTGACAAGTAGACAATTTAGTTGCATGTTTTTTTCTTTAATCGTGTTCCTTGTTAGGTCGGGCAAGTCATATCGTAAGTCATCAAGTATTGTCGTCCAAGAGCCATTCATCATTCATGGGAGACTCATTCTTCAGTTCACTTGACTTCAGGTGCGCTTGTCTAGTCTCTCTTGCCTTGGCTGTCTGCAGGCTCACCTCAAGAAATCTCTCTCTATCTCGTCTCTAATTCTTGTTTGCTCACATTACAATGTCTAAGTAAGAGAAGGGCAGAGCGGATAGAAGTCGTTTCCGTTGGACTGCACAGAAAATTTCCAAATGCTCCTCTCAGCTTAATTTCCATTTTAATGAGCTAAGCTTGCATTCAGTGTGCGATGGATATTATTATATACATGTACATGCACAAAACAGATAGTTAGTGGGGTTCCTTTTTTGGGCTGTGGCTTCAATTGAGTTGGCATTGGCTCGCCGCGACCAGTCTGGACTGGACTAGGCTCGGCCAGACAACATCTATATGCATACCATCATGTAAAATGCAATAGCTAAACCTATGCTAGACTCACACTTGGAAATTATTAATGCTCCCTTACCAAAACTTTATGCAAGACACACAAGGAACATTATTTAGCTCAAATCTTCGCAGCACGTACAAGATTTATGTAGTACACTAAAATAATCAGGTGCCTATTTCATGTAGCTACTGATGGGATTCATACAATTCATAAACAAGTAGAAAACCAAATGTGGAAGTGAAATATGTATAAATCCGACTCAACACTTTGAGTTACCTACAGCAGGTTAAATTAGGGTTGAAAGAATTCACTACTGATAGAACAAACAGACAGGACCATATATGAATATATATAATTGAGTAAAAAGGTTTAAGTTTAACTGGGCATGTAGTGTGGCAGAGGAAATTATTATTGGTGCGCATATCTTTGTGTGAAGAACTCTTGATTGCATTGTGGAGGATTTTGTGTTTTTTACTCGCATTCAACGTCCTCCTTCTCACTGCTCAATATTACCTAACTTAGTTTTGTGTAATCAAGGCATAATTGATAATTATTCGTTTTCTCCCCTCTGAAAACATCATTTTTCTCGGGAAGTGTAACGATAATGAATCCCCGTTGTTGTAGTTTGGGTTGTAAGACTCGGTACATGGATTGTTGGTTCTAAGATTGTAATACATTCTTAGTAACACGCATAAAATAAAGATAGTGAAGTGGATTGTGAAGAGTATGTGATGTAGGTACACATATGTTAAGTACTTAGGAACAGATAGACAGACTTAGACAATGTGTATGATGAGACGGAGGAAATAAAGATAGCAGAGCGATAGCAATTTGGATATGGGATTTGTATTGTTTGTAAGACACTCACTCTGTTCATACATACATTAGCTTATCTTTATTTTCCTTACCTTTCCTCCACATCACCAACTACGTTAGTTAGAGCAGCCTTTGCATTATATTACACGGATGGACTAATGTATATGTGCTAGCTGGAATCTTTAGTAGATGAAGTGCCTGGAAAAGGTCGGTCGATCTTAAGACAAAAAAATTTCACGTGTACCACCTGTTCTTATATAGCATGTTGAGTTTCCTTGGTGTGCTCTCCCTTTATTTTAGCTCCTACAAAAACGACTAAGCCAGCCTTACATGGCATAAGTACTTAAATGCATATTATACTCGCATTCCCTGTCAATATAAGGAAAGCAATAATACTAATCCAGGTAGTATAATATAAGTATTAAGAATTATTGGAAGAACTCTCTGTGGTAAATGTATAAAGTAGACTCAGTGTCTCATCCATGGACTTGACTTGTCTAGCAACCCTTTCTCGTGGGTGGTGGCACTTTGGATCTCTTTCGAATTTTTTATCATCTCCTCATCCGAATTTCCTAGCTCTTCAAAACTTCTTGTGTTATGTTACCTTATGCATTTTACCTCCAGAGATAGAAGAGGAAGATAGTAAAAAAGCACGAAGACTTTCTACTATTTATTAGGACCATTAGATTTACTTTCAGTATGTAACCCTTGAAAAACAGTGCTGACCCTTTCTTAAATGTTTACCATTCTGTATACGTAATATATCTACAGGGTTAGTATTAGGTACCCTTTCTTTCCCTTTTCTCGTTTTCCTCCTCCGTGTGTGTGATAATAATTTGAAGTTGTAAATGTAAACCCTTTCTTATTGTGGCTGATGTGATGTGAGTGACGTCTTTGCTTACTTTGGTCAGATGGAGAAAAATGATAGAAGAAGGTGCAGTGTTAGAAAAAGAATGAGCTTTATTACGAGGATGATGATGCAGGCTACTTATTGTTAGTCATCTACAGATATTCTATTCTGCCATAAGCCAAGTCTACTTGTCCAGTCGAAAGCTTGAGAAAGATTAACAATGATATAAGAAAGTAATATATTACTGGCTAAAGCCAAGAGTATAATAGTGTGTGAGTGAGTATTTATTATATTACTTGATGAGTTGGCTTTGGTCTCTGAACTGATATTCGATTCCACTTCAGTTGGAGTCGTGTATCTGTACCGGTTGAATATATAAGATAGACTTATCCCTTTTTTCTTTCTTGGTGTACACACACTGTACCTAACAATAATTCGCCATGATATGCACTTTTTGGTCCTTCTTGTGGCCCTTTGTTAATCCAGCCGGGATAAAAACTGGTTTCGTCCTCATATCATATCTTCTCTTATGTATTCCTTGCACGCTCGCAATTTACGACTTGTGTCTAACAAAACCCAGAATAAACCATTAGAAGAAGCATGATAACTAAACCAGAGAGTCATGGAGAAAGAACAGAATAAGTAAATACATACCTCATACAACTAGTCTTTAGTATAAATGACGTAAGAAGGTGTTCACTTCTCTATATACAAGAGACAATTCTATTATACACACATATTATAGTAGATGTAATATGTACAGTTCTATAAATCGTAGGCAAGAGAGAGAGAGAGAGACGAGTTATTACCAAACAGACCACCATATAAAGTATCAAAGTAAAATGGCCACAGGCATATAATACATGAATGTAACATGTTATATGAATATTTATTATAGTTTTACCAGCAACAATAGTCTCGTCTAGCTACACTTTACATACCTAGTAGAATGTTAAGGTATGCATTACAGACAGGGTTATTATTATTGTTATTACAGTATCTGTTTGCTATACGTGTACTCCTATTACACGCATAGTGTACTCTTGAGCAAATATATAAATAAAACAATGGATTGTCAATCTACATCCTTCTTCCCTTATGCACCACTCCACGACGAACGAAGCCAAGCCACGATTAAATATGCCATTATGTAGCATTAGATATTACCTGTCCGGCTATATGTGCAATAATTTATAGTATTTGTCTGTCTCCTTATATAGATATCTACATATATCTTAGTGTTTAATAACCTTAAGTGAAACTGGTATGTAGTAAGAAGAGCGACAGACAGACAGGGCTAGTACATGTATGTATTTATGTAGGACCATATGTGACGGACATGAGTTCGGCGTCCTAAGTATTCTCACTCAGCATGGCATTAGTAGGTTCACTCACGTAGCCGGAGAGCTTAGTGTGGAGGATTTTATACGAAGGGACATTTCCTGACGCAACTGGCTCGTTAACTATAGGCAACATTGACTGATATCTAATTCCCATTGCATTGCTATTGCTTGTCGTGCTTTGCTATTAGTAAATTATACTCTGGCTTATTGTCAGTGAGAGTCGTAAGTAAAGTATTATGTATCTTGTGTTATCTCCACTGCTGCGCTGTAGTTACTGATGCTTGCTAGACTATACTTATTTAGCTAGTTTTTACCTAACTAACCAAACCACTTAGGTCGGATCGTGAGCTTTGTTCTAATATTCTCCGGAAACTTCCATTAACTACAATATTATCTTTACGTCCGACGTCCATACAGGTAGTTGGCAATGATACTTACGTCCTACAATAATAATTAGAGTCCTTGCGACGTTTTACCTGATTAATGAGACACTTTGCTATTCTCCAGGTTCTTATTAATATCCTTCTCTAATGTAGACACGAAATTATTTAGGAATCGGATAGAATGATAAGGAGGGAGAGCACACGAATGTAAAGCAATGCGACAAAGCAACGGAAACTGAAAGAATGCCAAATGGTGTCTCTGTGGGCACATTAGATTTCATAAGAAATCAACGAGTAGGTAGCTAAGGCTCCTTTCTTTTCTCAACTTCCTCCTCTCAATCTACATACATTAGCTATTTACACTTACACGCATTTTCTATCTGTAACTACAGATTTTATTGCATTTGCATATAGAGCCTTTGGAGTGTAGGCTGAGTTAATTGTCACAGCTGCGTCTTTGTAATTTACAGTGTTATTTACTGTTGCCTTACCTTTTTTGTACAGTTCAGAGTTATGTTAATATTGGTTAATATATTTCAGTAGCTAGTAAATGTCGTCGTCTGTGGTACTATTATAGATATAGATAGTTATATTTAAGTAGTAGTCACTTGAAAGAGATATGGGAAAGGAAAGTTTCGAATACATTAAGGAAAAGTGAAACCTTCTGGTTTATGAGAGAGACATAATAGTCAACTATATTTATAAGCTAGGTGTATATAGCATTTTTTACAAAGCAGTAGAATATAAATGCTGAGAATTAATAAGGAATGCGAATGTAAAGTGCCTTGGCTGACTATGTACATAATGTTAAATGGAGAGGATAAAGGAAAAGTCAGAAAGATATCCATATGAGGACATTTGATATTTCAGTAGGAGATGACTTGGACTTGCTTCTTGCCTTTCCAGACAGCCACATAAATATATTTGTCTACGAATGTTTGTGTAGTGTAAACGTGTAAAAAATTCAGTAGTAAGACTGCATATTGACATAAGTTTTATATATTAGTAGTAGGAGCAACAATAGATAGACTACTACTACCTACTTAGATATTAACAAGCAAGTTTGTAAAGCCGAGTCAGCAAGATGTGTCAAGCTGGAGGCAAAAGAAACCAAGTCAAGATTTTCCCTTCACCGTGCACTTTCTGTGTTTGAATCTAAATGTAGTTTGTCGTAGTAATATAATGTATGAAAAGGAATGCTGAAGTGAAGTGTAGTAGTAAAATTTATTTTTTGCAAGTCAAGCCATCATTATGGCATTGTGTGTGCATGGCTGGTAAATTGACAAAAGTTACGTACATGTGCTTACTCTCGATATTGAACATGGTTAGAGTATTCCTACGCTTATTCTTGGCTCGAAAAAGGAATCTCCAGGAGAGTGTTATTTTGGCTGCATGGCGAAACGTGGCTGTCGCCGCCCAAGTGCTTCTCAACATGCCGGCCCGACGGAGCCCGTCTTTGGATCATTGGATAGTCCCCGGGAACAGTTCGCGCAACCGGGTATTACTAATGTATTCCCCGTCCAAAACTTTTCCTCTCACTCACTCACTCCTTTCTTTTTCCCGTAATATACGTATCTGTACCTCCAAATAGGAACATCTCCTCGTTGTATCGTTTTGTGTCATCATCTTATATTTACAAACTACCTCGATGTAAGTTTTTCCCTCTGTGGAGTGAACCAACACTCTACCCTAATACTACATGCATATAAATTAAACTATGGATCTCGCAAACTTCCAGTTTCTCCGAATCTTCTGACTTTGGATGAAATCCATGTAACGAATAGATAGGGTAGAAAGACAGATTTATCGGCTTTCCGGCCATTCTATTTGGATGGGAGTTTCCTCAATAGTGGGATCTAATGTTTGCTACTATTTATGTATGTATTAGGACACTCTCTCTACTACACTCCTCTCTCTCTCTCTCCTAATGGCAGTAGTTCTTTATTGTATGCATGAGCATGCACATATGTATGTATAGTATTTATGTATATTTCTATGTGTGCACAGAAGACTAACTTTATCTCTTTTTGTGTGTATCTCTAAGGATTTTAGTGCAACTCGCTATAAGTATGTATTTACGGAAAATTGTACTATTATTACTCTTTCCTTGTACGCATAAATGTTTCTTCTTATTACCTTTTCGTTCTATTATCAGTGTCTCTCTGAGTCTTAGCTCATACGTGTAAGTAAGCCCTGGTTGGAATTGAAAGAGAGTCGCTTATCGGAAACTAGTTTTCGGATAGTTATCACAGAGGAGAATCTAAATTGGTTTTGGTATGAATTTTGACGCCCCTTTATCTGATTTAGTTGTGTATTGTGGCGAAGAGCTATGTATTTTGGTTTTCCTAGTGTTGCTTGCTTTATAATGGAATTACTAGAAGAGCTATTTAATTGAAGGTGGATTGGACTGGACTTTAGAAACTTTTGTTGCATGTACAGTTTTCATCGCTGTATGGAATTATTATGTAATAGAATTTCCTCCAACTCACTCTACCAACCACAATGCGTGGCCACAAAGATCTTACCAAATTAACTTATGTACGAGGCACTGTGCAGCAGTTAACTCTGTTCCTCCTTCACTAACTACCAACTTAGTCTACATAATTACACAGACATTCTCTCGGCAAAATTAATATAATTATTTATAACTGCATGATTCGCTACCGATTCGGCAACAACCATATTACGTCTCCTTGTATCTCAATTCAATCCAACCAAGATAGCACTTACAAGCTATGATTTAAGATTCATATACTAGGCTACTGGCATTTATTACACAAAATTGATGTGATAGTTAGCTACCTAAATCATGTTATGATACGAACAACGAACTTTAACTATAAAGATAAGAATTAATCTACTGCCCTTATGTGCAGCTTTAGCTGTATATTAAAATGATTTATACTTAAGTTATTACACCAGTATGTATAATCTTATGTCAACCTACATAATAGTATTATTATATTGTAAAAACATACTATAATCAATTTATGCTTTTAATCTCATTTAAACTAGATGTAATAACTTGTACTTTTGTACGTTAATATAAGTTGTAAATTAAGTATATTTCTTGGTAATTACGATATTATAGAATATTAAATAATGTATAAGTGTGCAGTAGTTTATTATAGAGCGTGCTAGAGTACAGTTCCTGAGGAAAAGACATGTGAATTTTCGTTTATTTGATAAGTAGAGTTGAGTTGTTAGTAATTACAGTCGGAGTGCAACGGAAATGGTATTCTTGCAAAGAAGATAGAAAATCATGTGTGCAGATATCCTGAAACGTGAAGTTCACCATACGAGGAATTAATTAGAAGATCAATGACTTGACTACAGAATTGGGTTGGTGGTTGGTAAAATTCTGTGGTAATTGGCATTTTTCGGGAGCGAGGTATAGAGTTCCTACGTGAGTATTTGACGAGTAGGAACTTCATACCGTGCTCTTGGTAATGTCACAAAATCGCCAAAATGTTGAAAAAGTGCATATCACATTAATTACATCGTATAATTATGGGTTTATAAATATAGCCCGACCTCTACAGGTGAATTACAACTTAATCTATAACTATAAGTACAATAACTTCCTTCGTCTAGACTGAACACGCGGAGATGTAGCAAAGTGATAAAAATCTAAGTGTAAGTACGTACCTATTTAGATTATAGAGTTAATGATGTACATTGTATGTAATTGAATTTTGATGCTGACTTGAGATAAAATCCTTCCCAACTAATTTTTGTGTCATCAGTGATTAATTTCGAAATATGTGTTAAATACTTTTGCATATGTTTTCACCGGTTGTGCTTATTGTTAAAGGATTGTGTGATAGGATCTAAATCTGCGTCTACCTGTAGTAAATATTAGGGCGAGCAAGAAACAATGGACAATAGAATTTTTTCAGCTAAACGTAAGTCTACTGCCTACTATTGTGTCCATATCTTGGCTAAAGTGGTGGCTATTACATAGCAGGAGATGCCATGTAAGGAGCATTAACTGGTAATTGTACGCAGAGCCTTAATGCTAGTGTACTTGGAAAATACATAAATAAATGACTTGACGAACACTATTACTTGTATAATAGTAAATTGGTAAATTCAGTCGGGCCAGCCATACTAGTTATGTTATTATAGGCAAGTTCCCTCGGTGGGTAGGTGCAATCATAGTTCATTGTCAGTTCAAATTGATAGACTGTACAATGCATACATAAAATAGAAGCATACATACATTTACAATAGATGCTAGTGGAATATAGTATAAATCGTATAATGGCTAGGGATGAATTAATAAAAACAAGCTGGGGCAGTGAGGTTCCATTTCTATAAGTAATTCTACGGGGCTGTATCATGCAAAGCGCACTAAAAAGTAAAACTACTTTACACAATACAATTGAATTGAATGCAAAGTGTGGTAGTAGGTACTACTAGTTGGATTCTATTATTTTATAGTTTGTAATAGAAGACAGACTCATCTCCTGCACAGTTTTATCTAAATGCATGTACCTAGGTATGTCTGGTGTATCTCTAGATAAATGTACATGTAAATTACTCATAATAAAATAGGAACATTATAGTAAACACTCCATAACATTAGTACTACTCCTGGAAAGAATAAAATAGATAGATAACATGTTTGATGTGAGTTGAGATGTGTCTGGCTCTACCCTGCATATGCATGTGGAGTAGAAACGGATAAAAATACACATTCAACTTCAAGTTCATACCCCCCATGCATCACCCAGCCACGTTGGCTTGGTGGAGTACTCAGTCGTCTGGCTAATCAATGTGTGCTTCCACTGCCAGTTCGATTCTTTGGCTGGGTGATATGGCCGAGGGCTGTTTAAAGGCGAGTGTTTGAGTTGTAAATGTGGAATTAAGACAAAGGTTAAGCACGAACCCGCAATTTCAAGGGCCGTCCTATTGATACCTCGTATATTGTGAGTGTACGTAGAGTAGCTTTGGATAACCTGTCTTTGTTGGGCTAGTAGACTTCCGATAACAGTCCCACTACAGTGACTCGTAAATGACAGCCTTAGGCTTCTCGGGTATTAATTAACAACAATACCAGTGTTGAGGGAGTTGGCAATAGGCCCGTAATTGAGGCCTGCGCCCAGTACTATCACTTTGTAGTGAGGCAGTACACCCCATATAACATACATACATACCCCCCATGCATCACTCTCTTTCTATCCACCAGCCATTTTCATTTTTGAACTCAAGCTCAATTGTCTACTGTGCATATGCATTGCATACACTGGCTTCTGGTGGCCTAGCCTCGCTCGCTTCGATATCTAATGTCTTTCCATTGTACTTAAAAACGCACAAAAACTTATCAAACTCAGATGCGTATGTATATTATGCAATAGAGAAACTCGGATTTATATATTAGATATGCATGGAATTTACTCGTAATATTTTTTAGCTAGTCATCATACGGCGACTCCCATGGAATTGTTTCTTGTTTGATAGTATCTATGAACTTGACGTTATTTATTTTGAATTTTTTTCGCTTCTATTGTGCTACATGGTCGGACTGACAATGCCTCGTTTGTCTGCTACAACAGTCTTCAGATTTCAAGTTGTGTAAAGTGCAAGTGGCATGGCATGGCGAGGTTTCCTTCGTTTTCTGAAATTCATGAGACTGTCTTGTCTTGTCAAACAACGGCTTTCTCTATTCCATCTCATTTCCTTTATTTGATTTTAATATTCATATACCTACTAAATTATACAAACATTACAAACAAGTCACCCAAGAGAAATACTGCTTTTCTGTTGTTCTTTCTGAATTCTAAATTATTAATTCAACATAATAGGAAAGCCTTTACAGTGTCAACTACGCTAGAGATAAGCTACAGCAAATAGAATACTTGTTAGTTTCAAACCCCCCTATTCATATTTTAGTAAGGGGCTGTGTTTAGCATGGAGAGGTATAATTATTTATGATCACTATACATATACATGAATTTATAGTTATAGAACCCAAGTACAGTGTGTAATAGATTTATTTGTAATTTGTACATTTCTACATCCTGTTTTTTACGCATAAACATTTCCCCTGTTCATTTCGTTCATCCCCAAAATTGTAGTACACCTAATAAGGCACTAAAGATACACCTCCTTCACACATGAGTTTTATTTTTCTGTTTGGTTACGATGTTTCCGAACTTCGTCATGCTAGTCTACAAACGTTAATTTCAGTGAAATATTTATTACACTATAGACACATATTGATAGCTGTAAAGATGCAGACGATAACAGGGAAATAATAGGATCCACTTATCTACAATCTAGATCTAGATGCATTGGTTTATTTTGTGTTAATATAGGCATGCAGGTATATACTTATAGTATTATCACTGTTTATTGTAGTGGTACAATAAAAATAAGCCAGCTAGTTAAATCAGAGCTTTTGTAATGGTGTGGTATTGCACTTGCACACTTAGAGAAAGATCTCGTTGGCATAATATCTTGTGCATTGTAGCGAAGTAAATCAGATATAGTTGATAACACATTTGCAAGTCTAATTCGGATTTAAGTCATGGAATTTACATATTTATAGGTGTATTTACAATGGTTATATCATTATCCATGGACAGGTTCCCCGTAATTTAGCGCAATAAATGAATACCAATTACGATGCTCCTGCTACCACTGAGTTGATATAATGCAGTATCAGCACTAAAAGCTTTCAGACAATTTATAACGTTAACCCATTGAAAAACATGTCTAGTTCTGATTATTAAATGCAGTTTGTTCTAATAATTTGCAATTGTACATTTATTTCATAACTCTCATACTATGCACATATAAAACGGATTTGTCGTGATTCCTTTGACTCTACAGTAGAAATAATAATTCATCGCATGCCCTCATAAACATGGGATTTTTTTAGTGCATATCACTCACCAAATATGTATGACAATGCAAATACATCTTGGCTATATGTACATTTATATCTGTTCATTGGATCGGATCGTAAAAGACAAGACAGGACTTTGTGCGTCTCGTCATGAATACGAATGTTGGACTGGTATTGATTACTCCCGATGTAAAAAGTCCATTATGTTTCCCTGTATATAAGCAGCTATACTAATGCAAGGTGATAGTAGATGCTGAAGCGTCATCACAAAATTATAATACATTACTACAGCAGAAGCATTATACAGACTCCAACTAATTTCAGTTGGTTGCATCTTGGACATGTACATATATGGCACGGAGGATCAGATCGACAAACGAGCCATGTAGGTTGTTAAGTAGAATCGAGAGAAACTCATCGTCATCGTCATTTGAGAGCTTGACATGATATGAATACAAGAAGTAGTCATATATCCTATAAGATACCTAATGCTTAAATCTACCTATGTCATGTGTCAAGTTCTAAAAGAGGATTTGTAGTTCTTAAGCTTGATGCCCAAGGTGAGCAAATAAAATGGAGAGAGATCGAGAGGCTAATAGTAAACCTATATAATCCTACTATCGATACCCGGATTCACGAAGACTATAACCACAAACTTAATATATCTCACCTTTTGTCGATATAATGCAAATCACCCGATCTACAAGTACTATACAAAACTACTACAAGTTTCCCCTAATATAAATTGCTATAGAGCGTGTATTTCTCCCCGTCACTACCGAATGCGTATTGAGAGAGAAAAAAAGGGATGATAGACTATCTGTAAAAACTACATTAGCGCATAGTACAAAAGGATGCATAGCATAGTTAATAATAGTGTGTTAGAAATATGTATCGTACGTAGCAAAGAACTACCCGAAATTAAATCAGAAGAGTTTGAGAGTTGGGATGAGATGAGAATGAGAGGTGATAAAAATCGTTTCGCCTTCTTGCTAATTTTGAATTTCCTTACATGGATTTCACTTGAGATAAAACTTAAAAGGCTAATACAAGGCAAGTTGCGTTCTGTAATAAAAAGCACAATTTCTACATGCATCCCTGAGTTTTTGGATGGGGAACGTAGAGGTTTAGGTAGGGTGGTAATACATATTTGTATTATGATGTGACGATCGCAGTTTCTGAGAAAATAAATGTAGATGTGTATAGTGAGTGAAGTTGGGGTTATTAGTACTTTGGCATGTATGTAATGTACTTATGTAGCAAGCCTTTTACTAGTTATGTTTATGTGCCAGCATTGTTATTTGCTGTAAAACTTTTCCGTACATATAATCTAGGTATTGAAGGGTATAATAAAGGAACTGAATTATAGAATTGCATGAATGCGAGTGTACTTACTAAAACTACTAACTATAAATATGTATACCTAAGGAAAGTAACTTTTCTTCTATTTCCTCCTCTCCTTATAAAATTGATGATGATAAAGAAAGAAAAGAAATAGTTACTTTCCAAGAATCCTGCCCAGTTGTAGAAGGTACGTGCATATATAGCATGAAAGAATAAAGATGATATGTAAATATGAATCAATCATTCTCACATCGTCTAGTGGGTTGGTGCAGGAAATACTCTAATAGTAAGGTAATACACACACACGGTTTATTGATTAGGCAGGAGCATTTCTGTCAGCTTTTCCCGTCTGTTCTGTTGTGTGTGTGTGCCTTCTCCGGTGATGGAAGAGCCTAGGTAAGTACGCAGAGACTATAATTTACAGCTACATAATACACTATACTAATAATAATCTATACCTATACTATATCCATATACAGAATGTAGTATTACATTAAAAGAAGTAATCTACAGCCTTACTTAAGTAAAAGTTTAGTATACATGTGTGTGTGCATATCTTACTTTTACTATAGGACATCATGTAAATACGTTTGGCTGTAAACGTCAAACCTTCTGGAAGAGAGAAATGAAAAATATCGATAAAATGCTGACAACTTGCATATTTCCTTTCTATTGCATTCATTCGTACGAATCCTTTCTTTCTCTCCAGACGATACGACTATATCTACAGCTTATTGTGAGCTGGTTATTTCATTTTCTAATCTCACTTTCCAAGTAACCCTTTGCATTTACCATGTCTAAGGTGAGAGTACGTATGAAGATCGCATGCAAATGTAAGGCAGGTAGAGAGTATAGAGAAACGAAACCATTCCATGCATACCAGCCAAACAAACACGAATATATACGGACTTCGAATTTCGGTCCGACTTGACGGACTGTCTCGTTCACTTCACTTCACAGCCTTTCCAGTTTTGTTCGTGTTCATCACTCATCTCAGCTCAGTCAATCAGCCTCAACTCAACGAAACCCGCAAGGCAACTCGGACCAATCCCGCTACTACTAAACCTTATATCAACCAAATCACTCTCTACTATGTATATCTTGAATACATTCATCATCTTCCCATCTCCATACAACGATGAGTAGAATCCAAATCAAATACTACTGAAATACTGACTTCATTTTTACCCATTCATTTTACCCATTCATTTTTACGTATTCAATATTTATAAAAAATTTGGCAGAAGAAGATCTACATTTGGTTATGATTAATTTTATAGCATTCCACCCATAAAAAAATAATCGTCGAAAAATTCTCCATTTGTATGTAGGTGAATAATTTTTATTACTCAAATGTGCTGTTGATAATTTCATGCATGTATAAAAATCAGTACAATTTAAGAATTGAGAACCAAATGATAATTTGCGGTGTTATGAGTGTAGTAAAGTAGTTTAAGGATGGACAGGAAGAATCCGAGTTTAAAGGTTTGTAAGATGTTAATGGATCTGGTTGGACATTTCTTGAAGTGTGTTAAAGGGCTTGGTAGGAGAAGTTTGGTAATTTCCTGAGTCAATTATGGAATAATGATGGAGTTAGAGGAGGGAGCGTGGAAAGGAATTGAATTGGATCTCGTCATGGTATCTATTCGGTTGGTAAGCAAAGTATATTGGCATTAGTTAAAGGTAAGATTCACGTCATGAGTCAACGGGTTTTCTCATTTCTTTTGCACTCTGTTGTCCCTGAGCTGAATGAGTTGAATTTGTGAAGATGAGAAAAGAGGTTGATTACTTTATTGGATGATTGGCTGGATTCGGATAAGTAATAAGTAATAGCATTCTAAGGTTAAGCTGCCTACTAGCCTTAATACGTACACAGTCAACACGATTAAAAGTTTTTCCATGGAGAAGGAGCAGACGTGGTTTGGTTTCCTCTCCTCTTGAATAGAAACCGCAGAAACACTTTCAGTTTCTGTAATCCGTCGATGAGGATGCGGCCTACGTTTATCTCTCTCTCTCTTTCCACTAAGTATATATTTAGTACAAACTCTTCCAGTAGAGTAGTAGTAGTAGAAAAGTCTAGTATAGTAATATATATAGCAGAGGTATTTTATCTGCAGTCCCTTTTGATTACTTATTGTTAACGAAGAAGGGTCTTGAATCCTTTAAGCCCTTCCTTTACTTACAAGCATCCCTATTGTGTTTCCTAATAGTAATTTAGAGTTGAAGAGTTCTTTTCACCAGAGACGGTAAGTAAACTATGCTTTGTGGTTATATAAGTTAAGTACCATGTAAGGAAGGAACTTAAATTATAAAAATTGGATAGCCATTCTACGTAAGTTTACGTTCTATGCACGTTCTGATGATCTGCCGACGGGACACTGAGACGGAGAGACTGAAATATTCAAGACCCGGACTGAATGTAACTCACAATGCATCACATCAGGTTCCTTGTTCTTTCCAAAACATACATGAATGGATAATATTAGTACTGAGCAGTTTGAGAAAACAATAAATGATGATAATGGAATGGGAGAGTGAGATTGAGCAAAGTACATACAAACCCAAACCAAGCGAAAGGGTTACTCTCTCCTATATTATATTGTTGAAAATAAATATGTAAGTAATACACGAATGCATTATCTAATGTTATATATCGGTAATAAAAGGATTCTTTAGATTGGATGATACTTGTATATCCTATATAGTAGTAATAATATAAAAGGTAAACTTAATACATAGAGATAAATAGTTCTCTCTCTCTCTATAGGGAACAAGAAAGCAATTTATTGTTAGAAACAAAAAAGTCTCCATATACATATCGGAGAGAGACTGGGAATTTTATAAAACTCAGCAGGAGGGACTTCCACCCGTGCCATGCCATTTCGGAGTCCGGACCGGATAGTTTTTCACATCTCATCCATCCCATCCATCCATCTATTCTAATATCTCGTGGACTCCCATCCTTCCACACTCCACTCTTCATCACTTTTCTTGAGCAGTTTTGCATGTTCTTCCCACCCAGAATCTCTTCTAATATAATGTATCATGCAAATTCACTCCGAGAAACATCACATCCAATTCAATCCAAGACTGATGACTGACGTAAACGAGAAGAGCCATATTCTGATTTTCATTTCAATTTACTTTTATATTATCTATACTGACTACTCGCTTGTGTTTTTTTAAGCTTCCATTTGCTTTTGTGCTTATCTTGCAGAATATTTATCACAACTGCGTATTTGTACATTTAAAGTATCATCATCACATTATTGCATTCTCCATTTCATCATCTATCAACCCTGTCCAACTTGGCAGTTGGCACTATTGCTACTTATACTAAAACCTTATGTAATATTATATAGCAGCACTAAGTACTTGAGTCAGCAGTATATAGTATTATTATTATAATTATTATTAGTGTACCGAAAGTAACACGGTACGTTGTTTGTGACATAATAATGGATATTACTTTGTACATAGTCTCTCAGCCATAATGTACTTCTTGTGTAAAGATTTTTCTTCAGAGATGATTTGTAAGTAAAGGAAGAGTGACATTATCTTCTATTACATTAGAAAAGGGATAAATGAGCACAAGAACGCTTGGCAATCCCATTTTCCATTTTGATATTCCACTCAAGTGAGTTTAATAGTGTGTCGTACTAATAGTTGTGTGATGTTGGGCTGAACATTATAACAAGCAGATGCTAGTTTTCTAAATGCATCATACCACGTTTACATGTCCAATTTAACCAAAATGAAACGAAATACATATTTATAAGAGTCTTTCTATGGAGATTTGTCTGACTTATTGTTTGAAGTTCTTCCAGGTGTAATTATTTAAAGAGACAACTTTATCTCAACTCAACTACTCGAATACTCAATCTGCTCATCATCTCATGTTTCCTCGTTACGTTCTCTTCTCCAACTCAGATTACCACAACCTTCTTTTCTCTTCAGATCTCATATCTCTTTAATACAATTCATTCTATAATGCAATACTATTTCATCATATACTTACCTTTATCTCAAAATTATCTGCACTCTCCTACATGTACTACACTCAAAACACATTGCAAACTCTATATATTCAATATAAACATCGAACATACTCTCAAAAAATTTAAAATTGTACTATTTGGATAGGTAGTTGAGATCTAAGGAGTTTTATATACATTCAATTCCACTCTTGCTCTTGTTATAAGCGTGCGTTCTAAAATCTATCAGAATAGATGCATTACAATTATTTACATGTGAAGGAATAAAAAATGCTCCGACTGATTTTCTCCGTGCACCCAAACTAACGACCCGTTGTTATCATATGCATCATCAGTATTGGATTGGATTTTGGGAGCCTTCGGCTCCTTCCATCACTTACATCCCACCCGCTCATCTCTGTCTGGCAGTCAGACTAACTCTTTTCTTTTGTCGTCGTTTTTGTAGGCAGGTACTGATGGAACTCTTCAAAATCGCTACTTAACAACTTCTTATGTGGAGAACTGAGATTGTATTTTATTGATCTTTTGTTCATGCCTCTCCAAAACTGAAATAAATAATGTCTGCAACTGTTAAATAAGGACACGTTGCAATTGAACTCCGAATTTACCGAGAGGGTGTCTTAAAATAATATAAATAAATTGGAAAAATACTTGTACATGCAATTTTGAAGAGTAACGACTTGAATTCATATAATAGTAACAACTGTCGATAAAATGCGTAAGTTAAGCCGAATAAAAATCTTATAAGGAGGTAGTAAACGTGCAGGGTAGAAAAAGTCGACATTAAGTGAGCAACTTGAGGTGTAGGGATCTAACAATGCTGAGATACTCAGATCCCAAGTATTTGTTCCCAAATGTAAGTTGTCTTACTAATCGTATAAGCCTGTGACTTTATAATTCCATAGAGGACTAGTGGAGAGATGCCTACAGCTAGTTCAAATATACAAGTTCGTGTATTTGTAGGAAGGAAAGATAAGACAGGACACATGAAAAATTCAAGGTCCATCATTTCTCTGTGGATTGAATTGTACCTATGAGAGAGTATAATTCAGGTATGTGCTCGGACGTAAGTATACTGTAGCCAGACGAGGCGAGACTGGTGCATTCTTTATGCTATCCTTGGTTAGCTTTTTGGTATGTCGTTTTTAGGTAGGCAGAGTAAGTAAGTACAAAGCTGGTCGAACTACAAGGTACCTATTTTATTGCATTAGATAACATACGGATAGGAGGAACTTAAAACAACATAATATGATCTCTCCTATTATTCTCTCTCAACCCTTTACTTACATTTCAAAGTGTAGGCAGGCAGGCAGGTTGAACATAAGCCCAGCCACACTTCTTTTTCAAAACTACTACAGACTGAATTATATTACAACTACTGCCCAACTTTAGAAGATATGAGAAAAGAAGAAATGCGAATCCTTGAATGTATCCATTAGTCAGCCATGTATCCAATCCACTTTGCTTTTACTATCACAATCATACGGACTCTCAAATGGGCAGGTAGTCCTAACCAGACTTTTCAATACAAAAGACTACAAAATATGTAGGAGGACCAGATTTCTAAACAAGAACCATTTATTTGATATATTATAATTGTTCTAACTTGGGTCTTTCTTCACTCTGCACTTTCAGCTTCGCTCAAATATCTCTTTGCAGAGGAGAAGAATGTGGTAAGTTCATACAATGCCCTATCCACTTTCCATTTTTTATTCATTCTTTTACAAGTATTTAGTTTCAGCTACTTTGTTTAATATCCTCATCATTTTATCTACCCCTTCCTTACTCCTACTGATAATTACCAAAACTCAACACAACTTCCAATACTCATTACTATCACAATAATTTATCAACTATCTCCTACATTGCTATTAGAAATGCATCCCAAAAAAGTCAGCATTAGTCAATTGTCCAGTAACTAATTACAATATACCCATAGCATTTAAAACGCCTACAATTAAACCCTATTTCAATACTAAACCCGTATTAAACTATGCATAAATTATAAAAATAATCTATAAGTTTTCAAAGATTGGAATAAAATATATCCTGTATTATATACTAGTAGGTGAATGCAATAGACATTATTAATATTTTTTAATATTTTGATACCCAAAGCTCACAGTTGTGTTTAACGATGCGGCCCAGAATTAAAACACTTGCAGTTGCATTGCAGTGTAATATTGAAACGCCCAAAGGTCTGAACTCTCGTATAACATTATGACCATAATTTGACTGTAATTATATGAATCATACTTAAAGAAGGGTATGCATGCACGTATTGGTCATTATAATTATAGGCAGTAGTAACCCAGTTTAACCTATGACTTGACGTGTACGATGCATAAGTATAGTATTAACATTAAAATCATTTTAGTGAATTTATTTTTAAGTATCTACTGAGCTCAAAATCGATAGATTTGTGTGAAACAAAGTAAAAGGTAGAGAAGTGGAGGTTAGGAGTTGAGTGTGCAGAAGTAGGTAATAAGTTTTAGTAAGTAGAGACAGAGTGCAAATTATAAAGAGAGTCGGCGTTAGTTGGTTACGTTGTTTGAATATTGTATGATATTGCATTCCAGTAGATATGGAAAAGAGAGATTGTTGGAGAGGAGAGATAGATGATGTAAAAGTGTAGAAATACTTGTCGTTCATTTAGATGTAGGGCTATAGAGAAATGTATTTATGTGAGGTAGGTACATTGTGTTTGGTATTGTAGACATGAATGTATTTAGAAAACAAGACTCCTGGCTTGGCTGCGTGATATTTGAGGAGCGAGATGAACAAAGTGTTCATTGTCGAGGTTGGATTGGATTGCTGAAGTTGAAGTCGGAGCCGAGGAATGAGAGAGTTACGATTGCATATAGGCAGCCAATCCAACCTCCAACCAACGAATAATCGAAAGAAAGGAAGTGATTTGCATATAGAGCTCCGAGGGCAAAGATACCAGTTTTGTTCTTGTATTTATGGTGTTTTTATTTAGATGCAAATATCATTCTATTCTCTATCAATCCCTGCCCTCCGCTCTGTTCACTTTTCTACTTTGCATAGCTCAGTTCAGTTACATTGCATTGTGTTACCTACTCCACTGACATTATATTATATTATTGTATTAGCAAACAAAGTGAATTCCCTTACAGACAGATACGTCGAGATCGGAGGCAACCAAAGGCACTGCAGAAGGCAATGCTACTCATTTGCATATGATGCCCGAAATGATTTTTGTCTCATTTGTTCAATGACTCGTTTGCATATATGCTTCAAGCTTCTCTGCCTCTCTTGTTTAGTCTCCATCAATGCAAATGCATAGCCATCCTATGCATATTATACTAAAATCATTTCAATAGCCACCCTACTATATATAAAAGAAAGGAGTGCAAAGGATTCATGCATGCATATAAGAACTGTACTATTACATATTATATATAGACAAAGAGTACGTACTAGATGCGTATGCTACAAGTAAGTATTGAAGTCAAAATCCACTGGCATTAACAAACAGAACAAAACAGTAAAGACCAGAGAGCAAAAAGACAATATTCTAACATGCATATGCAGAGTGCAAGTACAGAGACCTGCGTCTCCCCTCTAATAAAGCATAGACACTGAATAATAGCTGCATATAAGCTTCTGTGTACTCATATTGTATGTATGTACAGCTTGGCATGGTTTATTTCCATTTCATTTATTGTGACGAGTGGACACTCCCAGTCCCAATTCCCAATTTGAATTCTGACTTACCTGTGCTCTCCTCATTGCCTCTTCTCAACAAACCAATCCATATACCTTTCCTTACCTAAATTATTTCATACTTACCTCGCTATGAAAATATGCCTTCGTGTACACTCTACTTGTTTACTCTGTAGCCCTTGTACTTTATGCATTAACTCAAGAGCATGCTGAAGTACACCCAAGTGAAAAGTAAATATATAGATAATAGAATCTATTGCACTCCGAATTCGAATAAGTAAACTCACCGGGAACATAAAGCTCATTACTCCCAATACTCTCCTATACCAAACATTGAGCAAATATCTTATAAATACGCATTTACACAACGTCCCTAGACGAAACATGCATTTTTTATTCTGCACAAAAGTTGTGTACTACAAGAATTAAAATACCCATACGTGATGATGTAGTAAACATTTGTATTAAAGCAAAGTATTTAAATGATTGATGGAGAATCAACGTTTTGCGGGTAAAATTGACATACTTCTTAATGCAGTGTGTATTTGAATTAAAGCAGAATATTTCTGATTATGTGTGTCCAAATAGGGGATCTATGGTTGTGATGAAAATGCCCATAAACGTGTTAATACACATAATATTTAAAAGCAAGATATTTGAATGATTATGCTAAAATGAATGGGAATCCAGGACTTTGCTGGTAAATGCCTATTATACGTGTTAATGTGATGTATATTTGTGTTAAAGCAGAATATCTAAATGGTTATGTCTTTTGGAATGGTTGGGGAATCCGAAGTTTTGGTTATCTATGTTGAAGACATGTCTGTATACTTCCGTCTCGAATTTGGTTCACGTGAAAAGTTGAAGTGGTGCAATCCCACTGTGAACCGAATGGATTAGAGTATTTCTTGTCAGCGTGTAATCTGAAAATATAAAAATTACTAGCGTTTAACAAGTGGGAGAAGAGGATGGTTGTGATGTACGTTCCCATTAGATATTAGAGAGAAGCAGTAGCATAATTTTTACACATTAATTACTTGGGTTTAATAAGCACATGCACATAATAAATAAATATCATGTTTTCGACCAGCAAGACTTACAACTATGTACAGCAATTATGAATTTTTGTGTGGTGATGATGATAAGGTTGACGTTGGGGTTTATTAGAGGGAATGGTTGTATTGAGTGTGTGACGAGGGAATAGAGGCTTGGTCTGGTATGACTGATTGTGAAAGTATGCAATAAATCCATAAGAAGCTATTAGTTTACGAGTCAAGTGTGTTAATATTTGAATGATCCCTTAAGGCTTCAAGTTATTAACTATGTGTGTGCACAATAATTCATGTCACAGTCACGTCCACCTAACTCTCATCATGAGCAGCCCATCGTCATCGCTTAACCAACACGAAGGTAACCACCACACTGAAATTCCATCCTTCTTCCCAGATGAATACAAGAAATCCAGCCATGAATCATGTCATACTCAATTGAAACGTAGGTACATACCAATGTATCAGGCAGAGACAATGTTGTAATGCAGGTAAGAGAAAATAGCATGAGCAAAGTTAAATGTTTAAATTAATTGGTTCTCCTGAACAGTTCTAATAAAATAATAATCATGATAGTTGATAGAGATCGGGATAATAACAATGCTAAGCCGCACATAAAGTTAACACAATCACGAAACACTTTACTTAGGCTACAGGGTCCCCTTATCTTTTTGTACACATGAGGCAGTTGCGTTTCTCAAGCATTAATCTAAGAAAACATAAGTTTGCAGGAATCAATTAATGACCCTGTATTGTATTTAGTAGTAGTAGGTTAACTTGACTTTTGGCTGTCAGAGAGAAAAGGTTCCATCAGTTAACGTTTATAAATCCTTTTTAGATGAAAAAGACCTGTAGACTATATAATAATAGTCAAATACGTATTTTCCATGAATTATTTAACCCACTCTAGGTTTGAGATTATGTAGCTATTACACTTTGCCAGCAGAAGGTAGAGTGGATATTGATAATATGTGTCTTAATTGTATATTTGCGTTTTCTCCATTTCCTCCGCTTAATGGTGATTCCTCTCGTGTAATAAAAAGCGCTTCGGTGTTTTCAGCTCTCCTAAGTATATATCATTTTCTCAGGGCATGGCATTAGCACAACTGTGAGTAGCTGATCGTTGTAACATTTATTCCCGGCTAAACCTGTAATCAACTTGCTCATTCATTGTCAACGCATAGCAATTCTATTGTACCCTCCTATTCTTCCTTGGCCTCAAAAATTATACGGGTACAGGTACATTAGTGAACTTCTTTATATAGTAGCTGATATACTGACATAAATTATAAACTGCCCGTCATACTTTCAGAAAGTGTGTGTACGACGGAAACCTCCCCTTTGCACTCACTTACCTAGGAAAATCCTGTGTAAATTAATAAATTCTTTTGCTTCTAGTTTCAGCACAACCGTGTCCCATCAACCGAATCCAAATACATGAAAAAGTTTTTAATTAAATTCTAATCGCAGCAGGAAAAAAAACATTATTGTACTCCATATGACGAACACTCACTCATCTTCAGAACAGAAATCACATTGGCACAGTCACAAACTGCCACTAGCATACAAGTACTCAAAAAAGTAGTACAGGTAGAATTATGTATTCATAATACAACAGCATTGCAGACTTGCCTCGCTCGATTCTATTGCATGTTAAATAAATTGCGTAAACATTGAGCTCTTGGAAAATCTTTTCTACTGACTCTTCAAGAGATATTAGAAAAGTGCATATAGAAGCACAATAATAATGCTGCTGGTGGGACACTTTTAATAATACGGTCGTTACACAGCTCAAACTACACGATACATGGAAAACTCTGTATTTTATTGCAATAGAAAATAGGATCAGAGTGGATTAAGGAGAGGACATGGCACTTAAACTCTGTGTGTGATGTTTTCAAGCTATTATTGCTGACCTAGCTAAGTACATAAGTGTATGTAATAACCAAGAAGGTGGATTGCATTTTCTATTAGTTAAAAACATGTTCGTACTATAAACAAATATACTTCTTTACAATGTAGGATTATGGCCTAATATAATCACCACTTCTCTAAGTATATTATTGCAAGATAGTAGACAAAGAATTCAACAGATACTCATATACTAGAGAATACCGTCATAGAAATACTAATGATAAGGTATATAAATGAAGCAGACGTGGGTTTGGTAAGGGAGAAGAAATACCCTTAAATTATTATATGAGTTAGGAAGGGTACCACCGCTGTGAACCTCTCATATAAAATAATCGGCATCTGTTGACAATGACAGAGCTATTGACATCCGTCTGGTTTCGTTATAAAGAATCAAAGGGCTCTCGATTTCATTACATATTGATTTGCAGGTAGCTCTCTCATATTTTATCCGACTTGTGGGGTGTCCCTGTCAATATTTTGGCACATAGTTCTCCGCATACACAAAATAAACATCTATTATTATTCATAAAGAATAAATTACAGAATTGATATATACATATTACTCTTACACATACGTTATAAAACACAAACTATAAACCAATGTATCAACTATGGGCTCTGACAAACTAGTGAAGTGTTTATCTATACACGAATAAAATCAGCGAGCACTGATAAATATTGAATGGGTATTGACAAAGATGCAAATGAGATGCTAAGTATATCTAACGTATTCAACCCTTACAAAAATTCTTCAACAGATCCCTAATTGTAATTGTAAGCTAACCTTTTCCTTCCATTCAACGAATAAATTCACACGCTCATCTATCTTTCACTTCTCTGCATTCCTAAACATTTCAAAAGCATATCTGTTTATCTATTGGCACCTATCAATTACTTAAAATTTAAATTAAACGTATACTGTACACCTTACAGTAGGAAATGTTCGTTAATATTAAAGGATAGTGTATATTCTAATGAAAAAACGAATTTCATTCCAGAGGATGATTCGCAAGTGATTTTCAAGCTTCCATCATATGTAATTGGAAAAATAGTAGAAATGCATTATAATCTCTTCTTAAATGGATCTTTGCGTTTATACTTCAACAGTTTCACGTATTGACGATAATATTGTAGATAATAATTCATTTCCTTGTTTTATTCTGAGGAATGTGGAATGGAAACAATCAATGAGGTTTATAACTATTTGAATTCGATATATTCTATTTAAGGATTTCAAATACCTCCCCACCATAGGTAAATGATACTTACCATGAGTAAATGTTCAATCTACGTAAATTAAAAATATTTTCATTAGGATAGATTTTGATAATGACAGAATTGATAGACAATGTGGAGAAGATGACCAAGATTTGTTGATTCGGCGGAGAATTGTATATAGAGATAGAGAAAGACATTACCATCAAATAGTTAAGTGTAGATTGTAGGTAAATGTAGAGGTAATAGAAGATAGTGTGTAAAATAAGGCAGATCTGTAGGTACTGCGTAGCCCGAAGGTGGAACGAAGCGATAGCTGTCATAGGTTCATACATTGGATTTATGATATCGCTTTGCCGAGCCCTTTGAAGAAGAAAATTCCTCTAATATTCTAATTTATGACAGGGCAAGAAATGTTTTCCTCAAGCAGGAGGGCTAAGCATATTTTATTATGGGATCTAAGAATGCCCGACTTGAACGCCTGAACCGTTCAAAGTTTTTATGTCTGCCCAGTCTGACCGTTAATCTTGAAGAGAGAGAGAAAAAGACGGGATGAGATGAATACGAGGTTTTTTGTGAGTAATCGTCGAGTAATGTGAGAGTCATGGTATTCAAATGCATGCTAATAATGCCCCCTTCACTCTTCTGTCTCTCTCGTCTCACTCAAGCCTTAGCTATACATCAAATATATTATACTACTTAACCTTATTACTTACATTACATTACATCTCCTTAATATCCTCCCTATAGATACTTCTGTAATTCAATTCATCATAAAGATATAAATAAACATATGCATATCAGTCCTCACTCGCATGTAGTACTTACTATTTGTGCAACTAAGCTGATGCATCTCACAGCATATTCATACGCACAGTGGAACGGATAACGAACCATGAGGAGAGAGAGAGAGGAGTAAGAAGCTGAGAGATAAAAAATCCGAGCTTGATTCCAATAATGTATTTGTAAATCTCAGAGGAGAGCTAACAATAAGCAACGCTTGACGCTTATTGTTAGTACTTTTAGCTTATAGTTATATAGCTTAGAGTCCTTTCCCTTCTTCTTCCTCCATATAAACAAGTCTCAAGCTTATTATCAAGAGTTATTAACTATGCAACATTTTTTATGACTATTAACAAATCCAGAGAAGTGTTACTTGAAAACCACGAGGTGAGTCGAAATAATATTGCATATTCTATAAAATGATTATCTCTATATAGTATAATTTTATATTGTGTGAGTATTATTATTTGACTGGAGGAAACTAGAGCAGAATAGAAGAGCCCGTATGGAGTGACACAGTGTAGGTAGAGCCCTAAGCCTTCCTACTGCTTTGTCTAATCATCATTCACTACATGCTTAATGACAAAGAAAAGGTTTTATCACTAAATCAATAAACTACTTTTACTTTTGCCGTCCTCAATCTTATTGTTAATTTTCAATCTCTCTGTTATGTTGTTTCCATCCATTATTGTGCCTCTCTGCCTCTTCACATCATTTTCTACACACACACAGCCAGTTCACACTGTATGGCTAATCATGCCTTCCTTGTCGGCTCCACATCCTACTCTCCACTCCACACACTCCTCAAATCCTCTAAAGAAAAGAGATGATTTGCGAGTTGCATGGAAATACACTCCTAGTTAAGATACCACTCTCTATATACATACCTATCGTCCAATCTAAAACCAATGCATCGTCGTCACTCTACTATTCCTTTGTAGGCAGCAGACCTAGCAACTTGTCGCTCCACATAAAGGCAAAGGGAAAGTAAAGACTCACAGTTACTACACACACCGCGAGACAGACTTTTATACAGACTCTAATTTGTGGGATTTTATCATTTAGGTGTGGGCAAATAATACTTTATATAGTGCCTATAACCATATTATAATTGATATGTAATACTTCCGTATGCTATATATTATATCGGCTGAATTTAACTAGATAGTACATGTGCAGATGAAATTTGTACTTTCTTAATCTAAGTAGAATAACATAAATGTGTTATAAGCCCAATACCTGCTGTACGGATTTTTAAGTTATTGTTAGTTATAGCTGCCAGTTGAAGAGTACCATCAATGCTTTTTCGAGACAAAGTTTTTTAAATTCTTTTGAAAAGATGTGCAAGATAATCTTATTAAAAAGTAACAATACCATACCAATTCACTTTTATCTACATTGGTCCCCGAAAAATAGTAGAAAAATAGTTAACTGTCTCACCATATATTTATGTAGTACATGCTAAAAGTGAAGCAACCCATTATGTAATATCTGTAAAGGTTAAGATATTATTATTATTGTATTTCCCCGAAAAATGGTAGAAAAATATTAAACTCTATCATATATCATCCTGCTAAATTTCTGTAAAATGGCGACTACCGACAGGGGACCCAAAATACATTGAATTTTAGAACTGTGATTGGTACACATCCAAAAAGTAACACACATGCCATTTAGTTTGTTAACTCTAGTAGAGAATTGTATTTTTTGTGAATATATTAAGGTATGCCTGCAGGTAACAGGTACAGTATTTTTTGTACTTAGTATGCACAGTTAGGTACACCGTATAAAATTGGAGTGGTCTTCAGATAAAGATTGTTAATTGGGTGGAATGATGAATTAATTGATAGAACGGTTAATTAGCTGTAAAGAAATAGTGTTAATTTAATTGAGAAAGCAATTAGAGTGAGTTGAGTCGTATATAATAGAGGAGAGAACCGGTGGTTGAATGTGGAGAAGAGGCGATTAAAAAAATGCACATGTCGGCTGTTTGAGTAACACAGCTTCGTGCTATTTGTGCGGCTGTGTGAGTGTTTGCCAAAAGAAAAGGAGCGAGGATTTTTGCCTATCAGAAAAGCCGCAGTGTAGCAACCAATACAAAAAGGAAGAGAGAATCTGTAGATGTGGATGGCACTTGAGCATTGATCGAGCGTGGTTGATGAGATGGCACGTAAAAAAGCAATAATATTGGAGTACGTAGTAGATGGGTAAGTACACAGTTCCACGAGTTGTTAGCCTGCCCTCGTACCCTATACCTTGTATACCTATTTATTAGGTACTCTTATCATATTATACACAGGTAGTATATCTATGTAATAAAAGTAGAAAAAAGAAAAGTCTGTCGCTGTGTGATAGTTTTTTGATTTTATTGATATGCATATTGGGTCGTCTCCTCGTACATGTGATGTGAATTTTATGCATACTATATAGAGAGATAATAGAAGGATTTTTTTAGTTGAGCAGTAACGCTAGAATAAGTATATGTATGACTTGTCTTTATAATAAACATCACGTTTTAACTATATCTACCCTAGTTCAGCATTCCGTCATACTGCGAGCAACTTAAGATTCTTTATTTTGACAATGAGTCTCTGTGATCCTGGGATTCTGTGTAACTGGTCATGCTGAGCATCTTCTGATATGGAAGTACGCATACATGCGTTCATCTTACTAAGCTTAAGGATATGTGAAATAGTACAAAGATTTTATGAAATATAGTCATTCAGGTATAGATAGTATAATATATCATTCATCACACAGAGCTATAAAATTCCGTCAGACAGCAAGAATTTTGCCATGGATTGAGAGAGAAAGATCAGAGAGAGGCTGTGAGGTGACATTCGTCTGATTCAAACGAGAATCTCCATAAAAGTCAAAAAGCACTTGAAGAACGGATGAAGCATGGTCAAACCTCCGACGGCTAGTCCTTTAGCTTCCTTCCCTCCAACAGATTTAAGGGTGCGTTCTATTCTGTACTTAATGCTAGTCGACACAAGACCAGTGAAAGCAGTAACTACACGATTAACTCCATACTACACATTCATATGCAATATCGTGTTATGAATATAATGTTCAAGCAGAAGGAAAATCATATAGGAATTGCAGCATTCTTTGATATAAAGGTAAACTGTACTATCAGGTTGGAAGAGTATATATGGTAGTATATGTTTGTTAGCTCAGCTTTTATATATTTTTATTACGTAGTAGTTGCGTATATTATTTGTTTGTAGTAATAGAAAACAAGTCCTCTCCTTTTTCTGGCATTGTTGGCTAGTGAGTTTGTCTCGATTGTCAAGAAATTAAAGGCTATTTGTATTCCAGTCACGAGTAAAAATGAGCTAAAGTCCCTTTTGGTTGTTAGCAGAGAGGACAGGAAGATGAAAAGAAAAAAAAGTGGTCGATCAGGTATGTCTTGCTTGATACTAATATAATGTACCTAACTATGTAACCTAACGTGATCCTCATCTCAATGCCAACATCACATCAAGGCAGACATGAGACAGATTGACCCTGTCGCCTTTCATCTCTCCTAATGTGTTTGCACACTCAAATTAAGACCAACGTATTCATGCACTACTCCTCCTCCATTCCATCTACAGCTCTCAAACACCGATTCTTAGCAAATCACAAATATTTATAATTAATTATTATCATCATAAACACAACTATTTGTAAATGCCACTTTTAATCAAACAACCTTTTATATATTATTTCGATTCTAATTTTTAAATATATTTCAATTTTGCAGATACTCGTTTGCCCTATCTTAAGAAATCAATAATATAATTATGAGCTATATCATTAAAAAGACTAATTTAAAGTTCATTGCAGGTTAGTGGGATAATAAAAAGTCCTTAACAATACAAATGATATACTAATTTGGACATCAAGACTAATATAGGAAAAGGTAAAAGTTACAAGAATACTTTTTAGTATTTTTAAGGCATATAAAGCGGCAAGGGAACTGTAAATGCTTAAGGCTTTGATTTGAATGAGTAAATTAATAGATTCAGAGCAGATCCTAAACAAAGGGATAGGGGAAAGAATGAAGGTGTAAATCTTAGACTAAAATAATATTCCGCCTGGAACAACTTAATTGTCTGTGTCTATAGACAGTCAATTAAGAACACAGACACTTGGCATTTCATTAGTAAATTAAAATTTTAATGCGAGTTCGTACTGCTTAAAACACGATAAAGGACACAAGAGCTTATCTATGTATACAAATACTACATCCTAACTCACATGCACTAGATAATTGATGCCATAATACCCAATAAAGTAAGATGACCATTACGGATTAGGTAGGCCATTAAAGTTCTATTAGTGCGTGCATTCCTTTTTTATTTTTGTTCTTGAGTAGTTTTCACTTTGGGAAGAACAGCCCTGTAAACATGATGACAATTTTTATTCGTCAATAAAATATGTTATCTGATTCTTGCAAAGGGTCTGACAAAGAGTGAAGGCTGTCAAAAGTGTATTACTCTAATAAGGTTTTTGTGTAGCAATCTATCAGTGTGTATAATGTGTAGTGGCAGTGTGTAAGCAATGGTCTGTGTTCCAATCTAGTTACTTTAGTCAACGAAGTAAGTAAGATTGTTGGAAGTATAGTTCAATAGAACGAGTCTGTAGAACAATAGCCATACCCATTAATTTTCCAGCCTAGTTTTATGACATTTCGTGCGTTAATATCCGGTCTCTAAAGGGACTGGGCCAAATAAATGTCCTAAATTGCTCCAGTCTCTCAGAGCATTGTGCTACTGAACTCAGTTGAAAATGAACAGAGAGTCACAGCTACAAGTTTGGAAAGGCGGACCCACCTTTATATTCTCATTACGTCTGCAGAACGAAAACCAAAGGATAGTAATAGAAAGAGACAGACCTTTGATGGACTTGGAGTTTAGTTAAACCATCAAACATATGGAACGACCAAACTTCTCACACGCTAATCAGAAGGACGGAAATATTTTTTCACGATATGCACTTTTTACTTCATCTCATTTACTTCTGCTCATTAAAAAGATGATCCTCCCATCATCGCTACCTCTTCAGCATTTTGTCCATTTAGTTACAAGTAGAAAATAAATACATGATAATGCGTTACGCTATCATGTTTTCTCCTTCTGTGTAAATCCCTTTTATGCACTCTGCTACCCCATTGCATTGTTTTTTCTTGCTGGAGCACTAATTTTCACAACTTGAATCCTATGAAAAGTGCATCAACCTAAACGTGCGTACCCCTGTTTAACTTATTTCACTATATGTATAGTTAAAAGCTTTAGCCAAACACGCTCTGTAATGGATTCGACGCTTGTAATATGCACTTCTGATAAGCTTGAGTAACTAAAAACCTTAATTAATGCCTTCCCGAACTCAGTCCGTTTAAATAGTAATTATATATAATATTATACTAGTGCAATGTCCTAGAACAGGTACATGTTCAGTTTTTCATTTGTATAGCTCCTGTATATATTATGAAGGGTTCTTACGCAGTCAATGTAATCTACACGACAGAGACACCTAAATTATTCACTTGCTTAAAAGTATGCTACATAAATTGACTTTGTTATCTAGTCCATGTTAGTAAATATGCCATGTATGTACACAATGCCCAGCAGCTCACTTATTACTTCCGAAATCATCGTCTTTTTGTTGCAAGAAACTCATACGAATGGGTAGTGTCACCCCAGCACATTCATCGCGTTGTTTACGCTAATGTTTCCTTTTTTCAACCCAGAGACAGTTTCTCTGGAATTATTCATATTAGAGCTATTCTTTGGTGGAGCACACAAGTGTCTCTCTGATACTATTATTATTATCCTTACCTATAGCCAATAACAATAGTAGCATATGAAAGGAGCTGTCTGGGAATTATACTTATTGTTATCTATATTATGGAGTATTTTCTACCTGACGACACTTTATAGACCCTTGGTGCGTTGTCAATCCCAAAATAATGGAACTTTTAAACTTTTACACAAAATAATCGACAGTATACTGTTATACGAACTAACATCGCACTGTTGGCCAAGTAGTCCTTTAGCAGTAAATAATGTATACATGGGCACGATAAAATGACTTGAGAAAATGCATGAAAGATAAGGCAGGTTTATTGATTGTTGATTACGATCCATCGATTTAGTTGGACTGGACAGAACAGGTGAGCTGGAATTCATGCTATTCTCGTCGTCTCCTATGTAAAAAACGGATTGCCCTTAATACTTTGCCAAAGTACATGCGATGCTTGCATCCAAAACATCCCATATCAATCATAAATATGGAAACAGTTTCAGTAACGCACACCTTTTCTACTCCCATGTAAATTACATTAAACACTGTTGTATCCTATGCTATACACAAATGCAAGTAGTAAACACTGAAAGAAACAAGTATAGGGCAGGTAGAGTAGATTTGTGGATTATGAATAGTATATCATCGCAGATGTGGTGGTTACTGTTCGAGCAGAAAACAGTAGGCACATGAGTACATTAAATATTTCATATTTATGCATTTTCTGACAGCTGTAATCTTTCATCCGACAGAAAACACCAAAGAAGAACATTAGTCTGGATTAGTTGCTCAAGACGCGATGTAATTTAATACTCTGGAATGTAAAAAGACAATACACAGAATAGACTCAGATACGTCTACTTCACAATTCTATATACAAATATAAACTCGTATGTTTTAGCTTAGATAGTACATATTATAATGTTGCTGTATCCAACTACAATGGTCTAGGTGCAATGATGCTTTCCGACTGTGGGGTAGAATAAATGTTTTAGACAGTCAAGTGGGCGTAAGGAAAATTAAAAGCATCTTGAAACAACACACCTAAGTAGATTAGGTGTTGCTAACTATTGTGAGTTATGTTGCCATCCTGTGATTCATAGCACTATGGAACTGCACACCAAACAGCGTCATTTGAGTTGGAATGATAATTCACCCATTGTCCTGACTCTGTTATTAATGCATTAAATAAGGTTAGAATCAAATGCACTGACATCAAAATATTATACTTGCTTAAAATCACCTGTAGTTCGGAAGTAAACCCCTGGATTACCAGCTAAAGCACAACTTTCGCCCCTGGATCCAAATATACCAAAGCAACATTAATAAAATTAAAATTTTATAATAGGTAGCAATTTTAATTCGTATACCAAGAAACAGATCCAATTTGATACCAAACTTTGACACGATCTTCCACTACTAATGGTCCTCCGCTATCGCCCTACAATAGATAGTACATACTCAAAAATATAACGTCAAAATAGAATACACTTTAAAACATTAAATGTCAATTCGTGCCTAAATGTTTATTTAACCTATATATAATATAATTTATACTATGTGAATATGTATGATAACTTACAGAGCAAGAATCTTTATATCCCTCAGCATAGCCAGCACACAGCATTCTTCTGTTCACCCGATGAGCATAAAAATTTTTGCATTCCTTTGGAGAAAATACATTAACATTCAATTTTTGCAGATTGGATACCGTTCCTAATGCCTCAGCACCCGGAAGTCCCCATCCTGCAATGGTTGCCTTTTTTCCAGCAAAAGTTCTCATATATGAACCCAGAGCGGGGAGACAAACAGGATTCAAAAACGGATACTTTGCGAAATTTATCGGCGTTTTTAAGCGAAGAACAGCCACATCAAAATCATTGGTCCTACAAATAGGATTTCCACATTTGCATAATAATACTTTAAAAATATTTACAATGAATAAGGAAAGGCTATAGACAAACTCTGAAATGTAAAGAGGATGGACGATTATCTCTTCTACTTGCATCCTTATAGAACCATTTCCAGTATCAAGTTCATTCATAGTTTTCGGGTCCAATATCAACGGTTTAGGCTTCTCCCTACGAAAATGTACAGATATTAAATAGATTTATTATTATTTAGTGCATGTTAAAATATCGGTAAAACTTACTTCATATTATTCAGATTTGGAGAAACTTCCAACACATGACCATTAAGAATCACTTCCATATTTTTGAAATTTAAGTATTTCCCTTTAATACAATGTCCAGCAGTCATAATGAAACGATCATTTAAAATGGAACCTGTTATTGTAATAGAGACACTGTGATAACACATAATTTGCAACGCAGGAATCAAATAGCATTTACAATGGAACCTCCACAAAAAGGTTGTCTCGTTTTGGCTTCCACTAATGCAGCTATCCAAGGAAATTCTCCTTTGGTAGCATTGTCACCATTTACAATTCTGTCGTCATTAGGCTTATTCCCACAAACTGAAAACGATAATAAATAAATTGTCTGGAAGTATTTACAAAATCTTTCATTGAAAATGTATCATAGACTTAATACTTACTGCATCTTGGATTGACTTTCGGTGTAAACGTTGTGGGTAAGGTATTTGGTGTACCTGTGATATTCAGTAAGAAAGTATAATGTAAGTGGTCAAACTTAAATTGTTTCCTCATTAATTGAGCATTTGGGAACATCTTCCCTTGATGAAATTCCCCCACCTCTTTCAGAACAGATAACAGAACAAGTAAATATATTTTCTCTCGTCTCTTCCGTATTCCTCTCCGTCTTAAAAGTTATATACAAATCTCTGAGATCTTCAGCTGCTGTGATATTTTCTGGTCCTGAATTCCCGCAATACCTTTTAATTCCAGTATTTCCATCAAAAACTTCAAAATACTCTGTTTCACAATTTCCTGAGCTATCTGGACTTTTAAGATCAAATTCCGAACATGACAGCATAGGAATACATGGCTCCGTCCCCTTATTCAATAAGAAAATAAAAATTCAGAATTAATTCTCATGAAATGGTCATTTTCTATAGGAATTACTAGTACTATCATGTTCAAAGCACTGGAAATAAAATAATCAATTTTTTCTAACACGTCCGCACGCGTTCGATTGTTTAGGTATATTTTATAAATTACTGCATAAAATAAATGGTTTTATGGAGTAATAAATACTACTAACGATCATTTATATGCTTAATCACAATACATATAATATAAACTAATACATAATAAGGAAATAATTACAACAAAGTTCCATTTGCATGTCGGGTCGAATCGCTTGCTAATGCTTCCATTTCCAGAGAAAGTTACAGGATTATGGAATGGGGACATGAACATCGAATCAGTACAATCCACTTCAAGTAGTTCTACATCAGCTTTTCATACAACAACTTCATGTTAGTAAATCCAGATAGTTCATATCTTATTTTACAAATTAGCATTTAGGAAGATTCGTGAAAAATCCAGATCTGTTGTCACTACCCACGATCAATTACAGTTTTTAGTTTGTTAGTTAAAATATCACTTACATGGCTTCAGTTGTACCACAACTGGTGTGGTAGTTTCTTGTAGTGGCTGAAAATAATAGTTTGGAAATGAAGAGATAAATCATCATTACTAAATCAAGCTACACTAAACCAAAGCTCAGGGAAATTGCTTAAATTCTTTGGTAAACTTGTATGAAAGTTCTATTAAAACGGTAACTCAAGTAATCATATTATTTAAAATTCAGATCGGACTTACAGACATTTCCAACAACGGAACAATATCTTGAGATAACATTCTCTAAAAATGGTAGATACATTAGTATTTCCATGTTTTCTTATCAAACAGCAGAATAATAATTGTGAAGTTAATATTTGTAAAATCAGGATTATATACCGATGCTTTCAACATGCTCTGGAAGATGTTTTGAGGGGATGATATTACTCCTGTAATGAAGGTTAATGCCATTAATTGCGATACAAGAACGAATATTCGTAAATTTAAGGTCCCCATATCTAAAAATATCATTGTGGATCTAGTTTTACTTAGTACAACACACTTTTGCACACTATTTCAAAAATAAAGACCAATATACCCTCAAAATCAATTCTATAGCATTTCCAGACAGTTAACCTTGCATTCTCCAATTATTTTTTGTAGATAATGTGATTTGATCGACAAAGTATCTTGGAATTATTGTGCTGCAAACATAATATAATATTCATGCTGTTTAATATGTCTATAGGAAAACTATCAATCTTAACGTTATAATTATAATGGTAATTTACTCTACATACGTAGGTTGGCATTTCAGCATTGATAATTTTATTTTCATTTTTTAAAATAGAATTACATCATGAACGGTACTTATGTACTTATATATAAACCTAAATAGTAAGTTCGGCATATTGTGCTTATTTACAATGGGTGCGTGAATTACATCATTCTTTTCGCTTCCATTGTTTTACTGATTATGTATGATGAACACCACAAATACTTAAATATATTTCTATCATTAATGCAATATCAAATCAACATTATTAACCCTAATGAATGATATTCGAGACAATAATTAACACGTGTCTAGACAGTAGTCATTTTGAAAAAATCTGTCTAATGCGTTATAACGAAAAAAAAGAACTTCAAGATTCAAAATACAAGAGAAATCTGTCAATTCTTAACTATTTCTTTTAACCTGTCCAAAAGTTCGTTAATATCTAATGTTTTATCTATTTTAACATAATCTCCTTGACTGAGAGTCAAAACTTTAATCCATTCTGGAAGAACTGAAGCCATCATACGTATGTGTTCTTCTATTTCGCCTATACATAATAACCAAATCATTAGTCCAACTCATTTCCAGATAGAATTTATAGATACACAAATAAATTAGAGAAAGAATTTCATAAGTAGCTTACTAGGTGGGATTGACCCGTGGTTGCTGTGTGATAAGCGTTCAACGGCGATGTCCATAGATACAGCAGATTTCTTTTCTGCAACCAATACATTCCTGAAAGTCTTGACGAAGTCAGGCAATCTTGCTAGCATATGCTTCCTTTTGGATTCTTCTGGAGTAATAGTAACTGCACGAAGAGACTTTAGCTGCTCCCTCGCTCGAATCTACATAACAATGATAAATTCACAGATAACGAACCAATAGAGTAAATGAAAATTATGTAAAACTCAATTTGAATATTTCTTTCCCAACTAATTCTTATACAAAGTAGAATACAAACTACGAATGAGGTTCATTGCATACAAATAGCATGCAAATTACTTTTCATAACAACAAAGCATACCTTTTCGATAAGACTTAACGATATCCCTTTCAGAGCGCCAATAGACTTCTTAAAATTGTCTCTATCTATCGGGGCAGATGGGCTTGTCTTATTTGAATTTTCTGGAGCAGTCTTTTTCAGTAAATCTTCCAAAGCCTTTTTCATCTTAGGATTTGCACTATCTATAATATGTTGAGCTTTATTTATAACGTCCCTTGCAGTAGACGGACCAATGTTGACGGGAGGAGCAGGAAGATCTACACCAGCAATATCTGGTATAGTGTCTATATTAAATTTAGGATGCCATCGAGTTACTACTTTATCATCTGGCACAATAATAGGTGGAACCAGCGCCTCCAAAAATTCCTATAAAATGAAATTTAAAAAATTATTAAGTTTAATAATTAAGTATGTCTACAATAAATGGTGCATAAATAAATGCTATTTTACCTTGTGACGACGAAGGCATATATTCATAAGATTCTGATGAAAAATCCGTTGTCTTTCTGTCATTAGAGTGGCGGATACCTTCAAGTCTTCATTTAGATTTAGGTTAATAACCAGCTCGTATGCCAATCGATTGCAATCAAATGCTTTAACCTTTTCTTGAGTCAATTTGTAACATCCTGGATAAACAGCCAGCATTTGACCCAGATGTTTTTCTTTCAACGACACTCTCCTAACAAGCTTAAGCACAGACGATTTCACTTTCGAAAATGTTATAACTTCCTTTCGATTATGAAGAATGGAAGTGACCGACTCCACCGCTTTGAACAATTCTTCAAGGACCCTTAGTTTGAATGGCAATATTAAGGTAGGCTCAGTAGGTTGACCAAATTTGGAAGGCGATTGAGGGAGTGGAGCAGTAGGTTTAGCTTCAGGAACCTTTTCCGCCAAGTGCTGGAACCTTTGTTAATAACAATAACCCAATTAGAAAATTGATAACCTAAACGATGAAATGTCTACGGCACAAACCAGGCATTGAAAAATTGAACCTTGTCATTACAATTTTTTAAAATAAAATAATGTTAACAGCATAACTATTTACCTTTGATAAGCTGGTATTTTTTTCGGCGGCGCAGCATCGGAAGTAGTCTCACAGGCTTCAAAAAGTCTCTTCACGGACTTTCCGGTTGTTTTGATCGGACTTTTTATATCTTTTAACTTGACAGGACTGGCGAAGATATTTTGATTTTTTACAGGCGAGTAAAATTTTTTGGGCTCGATAGGAGTAATTGTTTTAGTAGATGACACCAACTCTGACTCCAACAATGTAGAACATTTATCCGTTTCCTGTACTTTCTGTAACGACTGCAACTGAATACGCTCTTTTGCTGAAGAACTTGAAGATGCTAATTTCTGCTTAGCAATCTCCTCTCTGGGACGTTTCTTCGGTTTAAAAAAATCAGTCACTGTTGGCTGCATTTTGGACATTGTTCAACACTCTGATTAATAAAAATACACACTTTCACAATTATTGAAATCCACAATTAAATCAAATAGTTAGTGAAACGGTAAATTGTAGCGCTTGTTTTGCAAAAATTATTAGAATCTTATTAATAATATGTATTTAACTATGTTCACACCTTGGTTAAGAACAGGAGAGAAGAAATTAGTAGAGATCAAGTCAAATATGTTCAAAAAGAGTTATCAATCCAACTGCACGAAATGTTCTGCAAGTTCAATTGTAGAGAAACTCAATGGACAAGAGCTGACCATGGAATGAGCTAAAAAGGGAATGATTGGAGTATTTAGATGGAAATTTGAGCTCCGGCGTGGCTGAGTATATTTGGATGGTATTCAACTTTCAGATAATTTAATTTTGAATTTGGATGAATGGCAAAAGATGATGAAGATTGATAGGAATAGGAAGGACACTAGACGTAGGAAAGCGATAGCGAAGCACAGCACAGTACGATCAGTCTCTCTTTCTTCTCGTCTCAGTCTCCCACCTCGAGCCCGACAAATTAAGAAGTCTGCCTGTGCCTGGCTGGACAACTTAATGAAGTACTTGGTTACTTGGTTTCAACTGTAATGCACTAGTTCCTTTGCCCAGAGGAATCAAATCCACAATGAACTGCATGTAGTTGATTCAGCAGGGTAATGTCTCCTTAGTCCTTACAGAGTATTGCAGCTTTTGACCTGCATAAATGATTAAAATGATAATAAAGCAAAACAATGCATATTTGTAATTGTAAGTTCATTATTGAGTGAAGGCAAAGTATGCATTTATCATAATTAGTTCATTAACTGTCAACTGTAAGCTTGTAAATAAGGCATTGGTATTGTATATAAATAGAACACTAACACCTACTCTCTAATACCTCCTATACAGGTGATAGCTAGGTGTACAAATTATAAAACATCATTACGTTAGATACATGTCATTATGTGCAACCTTGGCTTTACCCTACCTTCTTAAAACTAGAAATTAGGATACCTTTTGTGCCGGAGTTGTGTAGTGTTGAAATTGTAGGCGAGGAGTGTAGAACTTCGGTTTCAAAATTAGTTAACAATCTTGGCTTTAGAAATAAAAAAAATAAATTCTACTTTTGACAAAGAAAAGAAAAATTGACAGCTCCCCTTGTTTCACTTACACTCACCTTACACTGCACTGCACGAAGTAAGTAGCAGCAGCACGCATTTGTAAACAAAAGCTATAGGTGATAAGGTGAAGAATAGAGAAGGCCTGAAGGAATGTTAAATACGCGCTCTTTCTGTTTCTCTCAAAACCTGAAATCACTTGGACCAGTCAATCTCTTCACTCGTTATGAGAAGAGATGGACCACATCGCTTCATTTTTGATGTGAACACAAATCAACTCTTGGCTAAAAATTGATGATATTATGATGTATGGCGTATGGTATGATGTGTGGCAACGTGTGGAACTTTGATGTAATGTGAGAAATAATGTGGAAACTTTAGTTGTATGTGATACAGTAAAAAATATTACGACCTTTTTCAAACCCAAACCGACGTAAAAATGTCTCCACATTGGTAAATACGTTTTACAAAACCAATAAAATTAGAAAATGTACAGACAAAATTTTATATGATTTCAATAAAACATTTACAGGAGAAAAATTTTATTTCCATAATTCGATTTATTATACTTATTTTTTAAAATGCTGATTTATTATACTTATTTTTAAAAATGCGATTTATTATATTTATTTTCAAAAATAGGATATATGATGTAGACTAACATCAAATTTTTCCACTGTCAAAAGTTTCGTGATGACAATTTTGGTACGTGTGGGAATTTTGAAGTGAATGATGTAGGGGAAAGTCTGAATTAATGTGATATGTTGCGTGATGTGAGTAAAAGACCCTCATGATGTGATGTGATTATGTGATGTGTGGAAAAGAAGGCCTATCTATAGTTATGACCGGTGTGAATAGGAGGAGCCAACTTCCTTCGCAATCGGGGGAACAATCGGAAAACATAACCAAATAATAAAGAGAGGTAAAACATAAAATTGAAGTTTTAGTCAAAGTCACTGCATCACGAATAAATTTCGCAATTTCGCATCGTAGTTTTTTGGTTTGTTCACATCTCAGCAATCATATACTTATCTAGCGTTGGTTGCTGTAATGAATATCTTCATTTGATTATCCTATCTACAATGCCCGAGACGTCTTTGTGTCTGTGTTCTATTATAGTTATTTATTATTGCTAAATGCATTTTAATTAATCACATTTGTAAATAGTAAAAAAATAAACTAAGCAGTTTATTTTCTTTTTTGGTCATTTGATAAAAGGTAAAGAAATTATTAAAAAGAGAATATCGATGTGCTGATTTATCCGCAATGTTTCGATAAATTGCAAAAGATAGCTATCGATAGGCGCAAAAGAAAAGGACATTTTCAATTATTGTCTCGACATCTTCAACTCCTCAGCATCGAATATTATCCTGTCACCTGCTAAATCCTTTCGTAGCGAAAGTGCCACATTTACGACAAAATGATAATTGAAAGAAATATGCTATTTGCTTTCATTCTACAACTTGGTTTCTTTCAAGAATCTTATGCCCATGCAGCACGTGTTTTAGAATTAAGCGATAGGTAAGTGAATGAAGTGTATAAATTACTGTTGGTTGAGGTAAAGCACAAAGTAAATTGCGGAGGGGGATACTTGAGGAGAAGATAAAAGACAAGGTATTTTTTGAATTTTCGGAGGAAAGAGGAGGAGAAGACTTAGTTTTACTCCGCTAACAGCTTATCTGACAATGTAATTACAGAAACTAGTTCCCTGTCCACCTCCAGAAACTGAAATTACACATCCTCCTTCAAAAAATTCTTCGCAATTTACCGGTGGTTTACCTCTGGATAAATTACATTACTATGCGTTTAATTATGAATTTCCAAAAACACTTAGCCAAGCTCTTGAAGTTGCCACTTTATATTTATTTATTATTGGTGTTAATAATCTTCTGTGTAAGTTTCATAAAAGATAAGATACTCTGCCTACTCTACCTCTTACCATTGTTAGTTTTCTTCAATCTATTGTGTTATTGGGATTGTAATGTAAATGCATAGCATCTATAGGCTATGCTGCTGGATAGAATTAGATAGTTTTTGTCGGTACAAAAGGAAGTGGAATTGATACACCAACATCGCAGCAGCCAACACAATACCAACTATAAGACCTTTATAATTATGATTATTATATGCAAATGATTTGTTAATCTGTTGGATTTTACTTCGTTTAGATATGCATATGCTTTAAACGCAAATAAGTGAGATTTGCATATTTAATTTCGTGGCTTACCAGTTGCCATTTTGTGGCCTTAAGTATACATCTAGCAGAAACATGCTGTCATTACTCTTCATGAAGAGGAAATAGATATAGTATACAGGAAATGTATAATAGGAATTTGAATATTAACTTTTGATATTAATGTTTATGGAACGATATGCAAACTAACTTGAATGTGAATATAGTATTTTAGCGTTAACAAAGCTAATAATAACTTTAATCACTAATCAGCTAACGTACATTTTTCTTTAAACTTCGATGCAAAAAGCAAAATATCATTATGTTTCCGTTCCAATGCATATAGGTATACTAATTATTTTATTTCTTTCGGCATTTGTTGTACTGAACGTATCGTTTCATGGATGCAATTATATTTCATATTATCTAAACTAGCTATGTTTCAAATTCAATAGAATAAATATGCATCTTTCACTTAGACTAAATTAATCTGCGCACGGAGATTAGATTGTCATGATATGATATATAGTAATACATGGTTTGGGAATTGGGGTGTTTTTACGTTTAATCATTGTTGTATCATTGTATCATGATTTTATTTTAATATATGATATAGTAATACATGGTTAGGGAATTGGGGGTGTTTTTACGTTTAATCATTGTTGTATCATTGTATCATTATAATATAATTTTATTTTAATATAACGATACAACTACAAATGTAGTTAAACATCAGCCATATCATATAATAAAATAAATATAAGTAATAAAAGTTTTATGGATATCAATATTTGTAAAATGTATTTATCTATGAAATTCTTTAGATTTTTAGACGTTCGTAAGGATGGAATTTGGCTGGTCAAAGTATGTTGCCTGATTTTTCTTACCTGTACTTGTATGCATATTCTTAACAATTTTATTTTGTATGTAACCAAAGTTGAGAATTAAAATTAATTAGTTATTTTATGACTGTTTTCAGTTTTATGCCCCATGGTGTGGACATTGTCGTAAAGTAAGTTTCTGGAAAAACACTTTCCGTCTAAATATCAATAAATAAATAAATTCATAAAACATATCAATATCGTAACTTATAATAATAATAATATCCTTTTATGCAGCTGGAACCGATATTCAATCATGTAGCGCAAGCCCTTCATGACACACCTATTCGGGTGGGTCGTGTTGATTGCACCAGGTTTCCTAGTGTAGCAACAGAATTTCAAATAAGTGGATTTCCGACAATAATGTTGTATGTACTATCGTTATTAAATTGATATTACCCTATTATATCCGTCTAAGCTTGCCCTCATATTTGCAAATATTTTAGTGTGAGTATATAATTCTTTTTAGTTTAAGAGGGAATACCAAGCACGTATTTCGTGGAGACAGGACCAGTGAAGATATTGTCAAGTATGCCAAGAGAATGGCTAGTCCTGCAGTGAAAGAAAAAAAGGACTTCCGAGATGTTTTAGAAACACATGAGTTCATGTTTGGTTACGTTGGGGAGCCAAACGGTTTGCTTTGGGTTAGCTAAATAATTGAAAGTATAGTTCAATAATATTATGCGCTCCAATAGTTGGTATTTTTAATTAATGTTGATATTTGAAGGCATAGGCATAATCTAATGCTATAATATTTATTTAGGATTCTTTTAATAAAACTGCATTAGAGTACCAGCCGCATTGTGACTTTTTCTCCTTTTCTGCAAACGAAGTACCAGAAGACTTTATTAAAAACGTAATAGGCCACTCATTCATATACTAGATATTTTAATAATATATAGTCACATTTATCAGTTAGAGAACGTTACTATTATGTACCATTTTAGAAAGAAGAACCTCAGATATTCGTTCATAAGGAGAACCAAGAATTTTTCTTTCGCCCACCTTCCACAAATGCAGACGAAGAGAGTAATTCAACACAAGCTTTAATAGACTGGGTTGTTCGAGAAAGGTTTCCAACGTTTGTCAAGGTCACTCGATTTAATTTTCAACATCTCTTGGCTACAAAAAAGTATCTTGTTATGGCAGTTTTAGAAGAAGACAAGCTGGGCAGAATTACACAAGAAATGTCAGAGTAAGCGATAAGCGAATGTTAATATTTTGAGATAACCTATGCATGGTTCAGATTATCCTAATTAATCATCATAATTATGCCTGTACTGATTTATTTGTTGTTTAATTTTAACACAAGGTTCAAAGACATGATTGAAGCAGTTATTAGGCAGGAGAAGGACAAGTATCATGAGTAAGTTAAGTTTATGCAGATAATCAGACAATTATTCTAAGTATACAGAGTAAGTCAGTATTGTGTAAGTATTTAATTGCAGATTATCAGCTATGTTGTGTGTTGTAAGGTTGTTTCAGTTTGGTTGGGTTGGCTCTCCTGACTTAGCGAATTCAGTGGCCATGTCTAATCTTGCTATTCCATCACTATTGGTTGTCAATTCCACTTCTTTCCACCATCATATACCAATTCAAGAGCCGAATCAACTAACAACTGAAGCAGTTGTAGATTTTTTAGAACAGCTGCTAAATCAATCTGCAGTTGTGAGTTACAATTAATTAAACATAATTTACAATAAATGTATTTGTAAGGTGGTGTCATGTCTTAAATGTGATCAATGATGATGAATTTGCATTATACTTACGTTAACTATTTGGTATTTATAGGCTTATGGAGGAAATTCGCTAGGAGTACGGATGTATCGAACTTACTATGAGGCAAAGACTTCTCTTATAGATATGTGGGCTGGAAACCCTATTTTAACAACAGTACTTTTCGGACTACCATTAGGATTTCTGAGTCTTATATTCTACTCAATATGTTGCGCAGATATTATGGATGCACCGGAGGATGATGGTAAGTTAATGCTATCCTCCTTCTGCCCTGTAATTATCGTAAATCTTTCAGTGCAATGTAATATAATATTTATTTTTGACAGATTTGCCGCATGAAAAGAAAGAGTAAATTTTTACATGCGATCTGCTTATCTGCTCTGTCATCCAATGAACATAACGTGCAAAATTCATCTGAAGTCAATCATACTATAACCATTCTAGTCTTACGAAACTGAAGGTCACAAGGCGATCAAATGATGTTACATAGTGGATTTTATAATCTGACGTTTCTCACGATCCAAATCTATCTGTAGCATAAACATAGACAATGTAGTTTGTAGTAATTTTTATTGTTAATGGGAGCATTTATCATGAAATAGTGTTTTTCTATTATTGTCTACAATTATAATTTTATCCGATAATATCTCTAAGTCGCGTGATTCCACTTTGATGTAGTTTACAATTATGTTAATTAGCATATCAATTTTCTCTAATTCACCCTGTATAAAAAATGAGCTTTGGATCATTATAAATGTCTAATTGTGGTTTTCATTTCCAGTATATGGACATTGGAATAACACATTCATAGTTAAATGCGAATAGGAAATGCTTGATAAAGTTTACTATTTATTGGTTGCACTCAGTTTTAGGCTATAGCACTATAACAATAAGTAGAGATGTAATTATGTGATGTAGCGTCAATCGGCGGGCCAGTTCATGGTTCAGCTATTCTCATGTGTGCATTTTTAAATTATGACATGATCACATCTCTGTTATTTAGCATACATAAAAGAAAGTATTTCTGACCAATTATTGCTTACAATACAATATTACTATATAACATAGTTGCTTGCGTGGACATCGACTTTTAATTAAACCTTGTTTACAGTATTATTATTAATATATATAATAATATAATACAGATGTAGTGTATGAATATGTAAGCTGTGGGCTAACTTAAATGTATATCTAAATCTTATCATTATGTATTCACAACAATCAAAATCTCATCATGCTATGAGGCCAAAAATTAAGCTAACAGTATTGAAATTGTTATTGTATGTATGGTTAATTCATACAAGCGTATTCAAACATTTTAAAAAGAATATTATGTTTTAACTTACATAATCTCATCTTCAGTCTATTAAATAAATCATTTACGAGACTTATCTACGATGAGATTTTTGAACTTAATTACATTTAGCCGATTGTCATTGTATTCTACTCAGTATATCCAGCAAAACTATTATAACGAAATGTTACGGTACACCTATATAGTGCATTCTTTCTACAACTCTGACTTTTAGTAAAGAATTAACTACGTACGTATTTGTATGCATTGTTATATCCATTGCACTGAAAGTTACTTATAAATTAACGGTAATCCATGTGTACGTACTTGTGTCGTTCTAACATGAGTTAATTGTAAATAGTATATATTTATTGTAAATGTAATCTAACAGACAAGTATGATTACCATGTACATTATGCTTAAATCTCTAGTGATTGTAGTGTTACAGATATATAGATATGACTGCTATGACAAACATTTATTATATTGAACTGTACATTATACACGTTACATCTTGTAACAACTTTTGACTAAAACAGACTTGTTACAATATATTCCTAACATTATTTATTTAGTATGTACATGATGATTTCAATATTGAATACGCTAAAGAGGTACATAACGTTGCCGTTTTCTCACAAACTCCATCAGTCTTCGGAAGCTCAATTATTGCAACACATTTCGAAACCATTTTTAGTCAACATTTTCGATGGATTTAGCTCTACGCGTCATTTTCGAATAATTGAGGAGTAAAATGTAACGCGAGACAATAGAATGGATTCTTCTAAAGGAATAGATTTATCGTTTGCTTTGAAAAATATACATAATAATCTTTTTTGCGTTGATTAGATGTTGTCGTCTAAAAATGCTCTTCTTCTCAACTCGAAAAAGTAAAGTCTTTGAATTTCAAATGATAACGAATCTACTTCGTTCTAAGCTTATTGAGCCTTGCGACTTTGAATTAATGTCATGAAGTATTCCTTGGTACAAAGAAAACTATTTTCGACAAATTCCTGATATTTAAACGTACATTTGGGCTGTGGACATCTTTTTGTAGTATATGATGCTAATTACATTGTACGTGTTACATTATTACCTGTTTTTAGAAGATTCTCTGATAAATATAATATTCATATTTCAAATATAGGTTTCTATCATTCGTTTTGAATAGTATGTTATGGCACGTGCGTTGCATATTATGAACTATGTACTTTCATAGATCTCAGAAACCTGTATTATAGCCTTTCTGTCGTAGGTATACTAATAATATTAAGTGTACCTGTATTTTCTATTGGCAACAGAAGAACAGGTATCTTTAATGTGGCCCTGCTCTGTATTGTCTACACGCTTCAGTTCAGTGCAATGCAATCAAAAGTATATAATTTCTCGTTTTTTGTAACATTCTAGTTACATCCACATGTGATTAATCCATGGGTCTTCCATGCTAGGATTCATTGCGTGAAGGTCGAATAGGTTCTGTTGAGTTTGTGTGGAGGCAGGCACACAATGGAAGACATAGTTCCTCCCAGCGTTGTTATCCCAGAATTGTTGACCTTGACAATGAAATCTGCATGCAAATGTGAGACGACCTCCTATTTCTATCGACTGGGGTGAGAGTGCCATTGAAAATTCAAATCTGTCTGAAAATCCATCGCAAGAGCCGTTAACGTAAGTTGTCTAGAAAGGGAGGAAATTCATGATCATTAGTTATTCTGTTACCCCGGAGTGGTAAGTATAGTTATTAATCTCCTTCGCTGGACGAGATAGTTAGCAATTATCCGAGCAGGAATTATTGATTTGAATACCTGGATAATTGCATAGTGTATCTGCATGCGAAATGCTCTATTATTATCATTCTCTTACCTGTATTTCTGTAAACGTTCTCCATTCATCGTAAGTGTAGCGAACGTAGACGGATTTGTGGAAGTCCATGTTCATTACTCTTACGGTTCCTTTTATTGTGAAGTTGTCCCCCAGAAAAGCATTTTCCAGCAGAACCTTTCCATCAAAAGAATATGACGTTAATATAGAAATAGATTTATGACCTTAAGAATTGTGTTGCACTAGTTGATGAGCTAATGTTTAAAAATCCTTTTAATACAAAACTTAAAGATATCGAATGCTCAATTCAAGCTAGTCAGCAAAAGTTTATTATTATAGCCTTGTTTATTACTTTTTGGTCTCTGATTCTGTCAAAGAAGTCTGGCATAGAGACAGGCTGATGGAAGCTTGGTACTACTGTTTTATTGAACCCAGTAGAAGGTCGTTGGGTCAATGCTGCGTTGCTGGTTGAGTTTAATTGATCCAATGCTCCATCCAAATCTCTGTAAGTTACAATTGTTCGAATGAAATTGAATGTGACGAATGGTTAGTAATATCTAATAGCATGAGCCTTAATAACATGGACTAATACATTCAGCTTATGTTTTTGTTCGGATCTCTTTGAGTTTCATCCCTCTGATAAGTAAAATAACTGTTCGCTAATCAGTCTTGTAACAACTCTTGTAACCGCAATAATAAATGCACATAGTATTTAAGAATATAGATATGGCTTACTTAAAAGCAGATTTCGGAACATTAGGGATTTCATCTAAAAATGTACGGACGTCAGCCAAATCCAAGCCTAAAACGTCTGCAAATCTGACAATCTTTTTGCGTCCTGGAGTCCCGGGGGGTGTTTTTCCAGTTTTCAGAGAAGAGCTCCGCCGAATTCTAGGTCTTTCATCGTCATCGTCACTACTAGGACTCAGGAGCGGTCGATCATGAAAAACGCTTAAAGATGCAGTCTGGACATTAAGTTTCAATGGAGATTTCGGTCTTTCACTTTCTGCTTTCTGTTCTGGCTCAGATCTTTCGGAATTAGTATTTTTCTCGTTGCTTGTATCATCGTCAGTAGTTGCCGAACTCGTGCCGTTTGTTTGTGAACTAATTTTTTCATTTGATAGAGAGATAATTCGGAGACTACTTAAAAGTTCATCTACTGTCTCATAAGGTTTACATTGCTCGTAGTCTTTAATTTCTTTCGTCTCAACAGTACTAATTTTTTCATCAGGACGGTGTTCCTGTAAGAATTCTTCGGATACTTTTGGCGAAGAACAGCTTGATGAAGAGGAAAATGAGGATTCAACATCATAGTATGTGCTGTCTGAGGTATCGCTGGTACAATCACCAATATCAATACCATTTTTTAATTCTTCTTTAGGACTTTCTTCTTCAGAAGTAGGAAACGCGAAGACGGAGAGAGAGTCCAAGGGTGTTCCAAATAATTCTGCATCAGTTTGATATGCATCCGGACTTGTGCTCGCGGGTGATGAGAAAACACATCCAGATTCAAAGCCATAATCCGAAGCAGCACCGTTAACTTGTTTTTTAGAACAATGTTGGCAATTTTGAGCTGGACAAGTGCAGTCTTTGCAAAATAAGTCGTCACATGGATTGATTACTGAATAGCAGCTTTCCGATGGACTTCCTGGGCTTCCAATATCGAAATCGAAACAAAAGTCGCTATCTGATATGGCACTGCCTTTGGCTCCTGTGGCCGCACTATTCGAATCGCTATGATCACCCTGCCGAAGACTTTCACTACTCATTTGTGTTACAGATACTTGTCCAGGTAGCTCGTTATTATTATTGTGATACATGTATCGTGATGAGTCTGTCTCGGATTCAGCTGTGACCTTTAGAGGGCTTTTTTCGGAAGGGGCAGTCCATGAGTAAGATTGTGCCACTGAACTAGGGTCTAACAACAGTGCTTGCATTGAATCCTCTGCATTATTTCCTAATGTCGTCAGTTTGAGCTGCAATTTTCTGGCAAAAGACTCTGCTCTGGTACGACAACTAAAGGACAGCAGTGAACCGAAATTACATGCAAGCGCAGTGGTAGCAGGTGTCGCCGTTTCAGGTCGCATTTCTAAAATACACATTCAATAATATCCATTTAGCAAATTATCTATTGCGCTGGTTATGTACAATGTTAAAACCAATCTGTTTCCTAGTTCAAACTGAATATTACAAGAAAATCTAGTTATAACTGGGTGTGTCAAAATAGACTTTTATCTAACTTATATAATATTTAAAACTGGCATAACGGCTCCATGTGTAATTCTACTTTACGGACTCAACAAAACACCAAGTGGGAATCTTTCGTAGTATCGTCCAGATTCGCATGCTCTGGCAAAAAGTGTTGAATTCTATTAAAAGAATTGGCATGGAGTGATATTACCATCTGATGAATGAAGAACATATTGCTCCAAAACGTTTCTGGCATTATAACCTTAATGTGATATTAAGTTCATATTGTACAACGGGGTGCTATAAAACGAATCTTGGACGCGCAAGGCGCAGTTATCTGTAAATTCTTCATCACGAGCCTACTTAGCAAAAAAAATGAAATATTTATGTACCTGGAGAAGTAAATTGTTCTTGAGTTTGAACAGCCTGTTGTTGTAAGTCCATAATTTGTACTCAAGGCTGAAGATAGTTAGGACGCTGCAACTCCGGAACCGTCTACTCGAAATATCTAAATTAAAACACAATTCAGTTTTAGTTACCTACTTGTGTTCAGTAATAACAAAAATATGTCTTAATGTATCACAGGAACTCAAATAAATATTTATTATGGCTCTGTTCACAATATGGAGACGTACGTCAGAGAAATTTTGGAGTTATTTAACTATGAACTATATGAACCTACTAGTTCTAGCTTAGACTTGTGTTTTTTTGTGACTCATTTTGTTAGGAAGAAGACTTTGATGCTGTTTCGTGCACTAAGAGCGTAGCCAATGCCAAATTTTAATTCGAGTGGGAATATATTCTATATAGATAAGTCATGTCTTCTACAAACAGAAACGCTGGCTCCAAGCCCAAAATGAAGTCTTCGGAAACAAACGTGAATGTAGGCATCTAGGTCTACAGCACGGTAAATAGAGAATAGTTTCGACTCTTTGTATATAGTGTAGAACAAGCTAAGTAACAAAATCATGCATGCCTGATTATTTTTAGTGACCTAATACTGTTCTTAGATAGCTCGTAGGTATAGTAGATTTGCGAAACATTAATTTGATTGAAAAATTTTTGCCTGCTAGAGAAGGTCAGAGAACTTTGACATTTGTTCGCAAGAAAATATTGCATTGCGCACATTCTTCAATCTGCATGAGAAAAGCACTGTACAAGGCTACAGGGAAAAGCGTGCAACTTAATAATGCTATTATTTACACGCTAATTCGGTTGTTACTTGCTGTCATATGTCATATGTCACATTTATACTATCAGCAAATGAACTGATAAATATGTTTGAGTGTGTTAATAGTCAGAGTAATTTATACTTGTGTCATATAATAGGTACATTATATAGGTAGTAGATCCATTCGAATGAATAATGTCAGATTAGATATGATTATGAATAAAGCACAATAAAAATTAGAATATCATATTTTGATGTTGCATAACGAATGAATTTTTGATGTATAGGAATTAGTGTATCTACGTCTAGTCTTAAGATATTAAACATAAGGATTAATGAAAGTGTATCTATTATTTCATTAAGAAGCAGAAAACATTGAATTGTTCTGTTGTTGGAAAGGGGCATATGAAGATAATCTTTGGACAGATAAATAGCTGCGCCCAGTATTGAGTTACGCTGCCCTGCATATTCATATTCAAATAATTGAAGACGTTCACTCCTGTCATTTTTACCATTGACGTAGGAAAAGGTTCAAACAGATAATCGGATTCAACAGGCTGATGCACTGTACTGAATTAAATAAGTCACACCACCATAGATACTGACATGACAGAACTTCTAGAGAAAAGGTCATTAAAGTTTGCTAATACTGAACCAGTCCTGGAGAACAGATGCAAGAATATAATAGCTTATTATTCTATTAACATACTCAGGCCGACATCTTGGTGAATGGAGTGTGGACAGCTTTAAATTCAACATTCCAGAACAACACCAAAATATCTTGTTTGTGCTCATCTACGTAAATATAAAAGACCTTCTTTCCCCTTCCATCTCTCAACTATATTGGTCTTAACCAGTGACATCAATAGATTAATACACATGGATTTTCAATCATATACTCTAACTGTTGGTTTCTAAAAATAATTCAAAATGTCAGAATATTAATTTAGGGCGCAACATTATTCTTGTAGTACCGTTTATTTCGTTTACATCCCTTTTACAATCAAACTGTAAATCATACAGTTTACGAATGACGTTCATAGATTAGGCAAAAAGTAATGAAAGGAGAATGAACGATTGTCTCCGGGAAGTCCAATTCTTTATCAGTATGACACAAAATACAACTGTCCTTTGCTTGTAAAAATTCTTAGAACTCTGTCTATTCAATAAGTATAAAGGACTGTACTGACCATATTGCTGTAAGACAGTATTGTACCAGTTTCAACTTTAATCATACTTAGTTAATTTATGGTCATTATTCAGTTAAAAAAGAAAATAAATTAAAATAGTACTGCTTCTTAAACATGGGTTTCAGAATACTTTGATTTGTTATTTGGTTGATATATTTGGTAGTGTATCGTGTCACTTACTATTAGCATCAATAACCAACTCTAATTCATAGCATGCTTATACAGATAGAAATTAACTACTGACTACTGATGAGAATGGTTTCAATGCTAAACTGATGAGAACTGTTTTAGAATTAATCTGAATAGGTAGTTTATCATTTCCGCAAACAGTACAGAAAGTAGAACCTCTAGAGTATTAAATGTATCTAGTGGAACTAATTATGTGTTAATATTTATGGCAATATTTAATGTAGATCTTTAATATTTAATTGGCTAATCACGTAAAGTAGTAAATACGTATCTTGTTTAGATAATTTGCCAAGTGTTTATACGTATATAGATTAAAAATGATTTTCATTCATTCAGAGATCCTGGAAAAGAGTTAGTAATTTCCTTAGTATATGGAGAAGTTCCATATATAAAAATAGCACAGATTATTCACAATGAATCTCTTGTCAGGATTCAAAGACTAAAAATACTCTCTTTGAAAGAAGTCGTAAGACAACAAAAAGTTTGACTTTAAACACAGCAACTTGTAACTGTGGCTAATGCGACCAAGTTATTGCGTGCTGAGTGCACTATGCACGTGTGTGCATCCCACAGAATGCTCAATGTAGTATACTATTACAACTTTGAAGTTTTGGGTACTAACTAAGGACTGTATATGGATATAGACAAAGTGCATATGCCACTCTTGAGTGCACATTTATTACAGTATGTAAATATTGTAGTTATAGAAGATTATGTATCTAACTTAATATGTTCAAGTGACAGAGTGGGGCATATTTATATACTTTAAACTAGTAATTTCACGTTTATAATGACCTTTGTATAGCTAATAGGAAATATTCCATGCTACAATGTGTGCCTACTATTTAGGCAATTTATATTGCCATACCCCTGTCTGCTTGTCTATCAGTCATAAATTTACATTTCGGGATTTATGTGTACATTCATTCGAGTGCATGCACAAACATTAAAATATTTGAGTTTGTCCTACTCTTTGTGCTTTGGGAATGAAGAAGTTGAAAGTTTACCTATTTCTGTGGGTAAATAAATGTAACACAAGAAGGTTCATTGTATTCAAACTGACAAATGTCAACTCAAGCTTCAATGCTTTGTTATTCATTATAGTCAAAAGCTATTATGTTCTAAGTACTTCTGTATAGTCTTTGTGTTAATATATGTATAGCTATTTACATGCTACACATTACCCATGTTACATTTAAACTATTACTATTTGTACCTCTTTCTTTACAACCGTGTTTACCCAATGACAATTTACATTCTAAACCTGGGATTACTAAATTTTCCAGTGAATTCCATTTTTGGTGTTCCTAAACAATACAATATGTGTATTCATGTACTTTTGATTTATGAATCATTGCAAAACACTATCAGGTGCCTATTTTTAAGCAACTTTTAGAATTAAAGTAGTGATAAGGTTACCTATCTAGGAAAAATAACTTTATACCCTTCTTTTTATTATCCTACAAGGGGAAAAGGTTAAATTGCATTCTCAATCACTTGAACTTGAATTACATATTACTATGCAATTCAACAGAGTTCCAAACTCCAAAGGTGGACATAATGTAAATAAATATCAACAGTCCTAGAGTGTATGTCAGTTGGATTAGGTAAGTATTAGTGTGTTTGTAAGTTTGTAGGGTATACCAATATGAGCTGATTATCGCGATGAGTCAGAGATATCTTTACCTTATCGGTAAGGTAAAGGCAGTAAACAAAGAAATTAGTAATTACAGATTTGTCGTGTTTACTCATGTCATGACTAAAATATCGCTTTGTGGACTCTCATAACTACTCTATAGCTATTGTTTAAACTGCTTAGAGATAACTTATAAATATTCAAGTAAATTGACAAGCCAATTGTAGATTATTACTAACGATAACAATAATGTTATAGTAAGTAGCTACTGAAATTCTCATTGTAATTCTCGTCGTGCACTCTATCATGATAACAAATGAATATGACGTATGATTACTATTCGTTTGCGTCCGTTTTTATTGCGTCTAGAGCGACATGATACGAAAAGTAATTAGAGACCAAACCAATGGTTGAAATTTACATGTCAATCTCATGATTTAATATTTAACTCCTCACAGTTAGAAATGCAATGCTTGTTTCCAGCATGGACATAACAAAATTTTTATTTTCTATCCTATTATGATAATCATTGCGCTTGTCTATGTTTACGACGTCTTTTTAGCATCTCATCAGAGAGAGCGTCGATAAAATATGACTTCATTCCATAACTTGCTAATTAAACAAAGTTGTGGGATGACTAGAAATGTACAGAATGATCTTTTGCGTAATAGCTAAGCTGGTCATAATAAGGTAAGTAGAAAATTGCAATTGTTGTGATAATTTCAATTCTAATGTAATATATTAGGTGCATGAAAGCTGCATAAAATAGTTCATGTACTCTTTCACAAAGGTATTTATTGAATTCATTACTCAGAAATAAAAGGTATGTAAATCAATGACAGTCTACCTAAATAGCCTTTGGGATTTTGCCGTGACTATTGGCTATTAACATATTAGTTACTTTTGACGGAATGTTGTTCTAATTGTAACTAGTGTAATAACCTCACAATTGTTTATGGTTTAAACAAACAATTTTGTTAACAATGGGGTAAGAATAGTGTTGGTAATTGTTCTAATTGATTCAAAGAATTTATGATAGTATGATGCAGAGCCGTGTCTATGCATGAGAAGTGCAGGATTTCTCGGCGTTAAATTTCAATTCTGTTTTCAAGTTGAAACGAAAGAACGGCAAACTGCTTAAATAAAGTCTAATGTATCGTCAAGGTTAGAATAGACTAGTCTTTCTCAAGTTCAAAAAACTTGCTTAGTGTAAAATAAGCAATTCTATTGTAAACAGGATACTACTAAGAAGTATTTAAGCTTAATACCTTCATTCGTGCCTTTCATCCGATACCTACGGAGTTATTACGTTAACATAAAATTTATTGCGCAATTTCACTCTTTAGATCAGAAAATATTAATATGGACTATGGACAACTATATAAATAGGAACAGTATGATTTGCCACTTGCCGGTGCTTACATTGCAACTAATGCCAAATGGTTATTTGCATTCCACCTACTTCTAGGGTTAGGATGGCGTTCCAGGAGCCACATGCTACAGTGGGTTATTGAAATTGATCCAGAACTTTAAAGGATAAAAGGATAAAATGTATGAAGGAGATTGTACGCTGTAGCTTGATAGGTGGGACACATATAAATGCTTAATATAAAACAACTAGCTGAGATGCATATGGAAGATCTTATGTCAGACACACCAGTAGATTTCATCAGATTCTAATGTACCTAGTTTTTAAGCTTATAGATATTTGAAATGTATTACATTCTGCATTTCTGTTGCAGGCTCGAGTGATTTATTTAAAACATAACTACCATAATAAAAGTAAGTGTATCGTAAGTGATTCTGCAATTCAAATGAACAGAGTGATGATAGGTACGTGTAAATGTTATTTTGTACGTTATCCTTCAGATCATCCAATTTGTGTGTGTGTATCTAGTGGTTAGGGTCACGCTTTAGGTAAAGGTTAGACTGATGTTGCCCTTCAAATCTTTATATACAGAATTCAATAAGCTAACCATGCAGAGAAGTGTATAGCTATAAGTACCTATATAACTATATAGTTGTGCTCATTACATTAAAATAGGAAGGAAAAGAACGGTCAACAGAAATTACGTTCGTTACTACGTTAGCAGTTCCTAAATCTTAATCTTACGTCATGTCCAGAGGGCTAACTTGGCTTTCCTTATATAAGCTTATATTTAAAGACATAAATGTGTCTCAATATAAGCACTACTATATATCGAATTAATTACGTCTTCCCTATTATGTACACGGAAAGCTTTATGTCTCGAAGAATTATCCAATCATAGAAACGGAATATTGTAGGTGTGCAACAGCATTACAATTGTTGTGGGCACTATATCTATCGTTGGTGTACTATTACTACTAAACAATGAAAAAATTTCTAGGCCAAACTGCCAAACCAGACTACTAAATACATCCTATATGAATGAATTATTAGAATTAAAAGCTATCTATCTAGACTTATCAAATGTTGCTTATTGTTAAAGAATGCTCTCTGTATAGATAGTTTAAATTACTCTTCTATACTTGCAAATATTAAGTGTGCCATGCCAATTACATGATAAATGCATTATAGAGAATTTGTTGAAATGAAATATGTTAATATAAAAGCATACAAGGGTTATGTGCTTGTATATAAGTTACATACAGATATATAAGATTGCAACTGACAATTATCCAACATGTTGTAAATGAACGGAAATGCAACCAGGAAAAACAACAGACTTAACCCTGTTAAATAATTAGTGGTGGTGCCATCAAAGTCAATGTAACTTATATACACCAAATTCAATAATGAAAGATAGAAATAAAATTTTAAAACTTACATCATATTCTTGGTTATCCAATAGAGTGAGTGATAATTATAACTGGTTAGTTTAATCGAGAAAACAGCACTTGAGAACAAAATTCAAGTTCCGGAAGTAGTATTGCATCACCATGAGATAACCCGGTATCTTGCACAAATTCGGTCTGATGACGTCACACGAGTCATGCGAAATCAAGTTCAGTAGGCTACTGCAGAATCGATAGTGTACTACAACTTTGTGATTGATGTGAATATTAATGTAAAATCTAGCAACAATACTTGTAACGTGCGAAAACGGAAGAAAGTATAAGTACAATGTGTGTATGTACTTTGGTATTTGTTCGTAATAATAAAAAGAGAATGAATGAAAATGTCCAGAAGAGTAGAGAACTCAGACAGCGAAGAGAAGAGCCCGAGTTCACCTCCAATGACTTGTAGTTACTGACATAAGAATGAGAGGGGTTCTCTCTCTAGCTCACATTCTCTTAGGGCTCGACGAGGTTTGAGATGGTTTGGTTATTGGGTACCTTGAGGAGTCGGAAGATTACTTGCAACCACTACTAGCACTGCTCCATGCTATACTCAAGTCGCCTACTTAATGCTATTCCATATATACATTAGCTTATCGTCGTGTTCAGAGATAGCTATAATGTAACTTATGTTGTTGTTGTGCCACAACGATGGCCTGTTCTTTTGACTTGCTTTAGACCATTTCTACAGTCAGTTTTACAATATGGTAGAAATGAGTCTGGAACATATGGATCTATACGCACATTAAAATATTTGTAGGACTGATTTATAGATATTTATACAGTATTTTCCTCCAGCATCACAAAACACTTAGTTATTGACTATTAGCTCTGCTATAGATAGGGCTAGATTAGCTATAGACATTTTGTTGAGTGCATTCTCTCTATAAAAGTTATTCTGGGGTCTTTGCGACTGGAAATTATACTGCTCTCGTTACTCGAAATAAGTTTTCTCTGTATTACATACCTAGTTATCAACTTGAGGTTACTTTATAACTTTAAGAGGAGAGACATAGACTGTGCACGTATCTATCTAGCTCAGCGCATGCACATTACACGTGAGGCTGGCAAAATACATTGCATTAATATATTATTTTGTCGTCCATCCTCTTCTATGTATATTTACACTTGCACAATTATACTCTGCTCTTCTTCTAGTGCGAATATGCTAATAGCATCAACATTCGTAACATGTTCCTTTATAATGTTGTAGTATTTAAGTGCTTATAGTACGTAAGCCGGTGGCTTCACTCTCATTCCTCTTCTGTGCACCAAAGTAAAATTAAACCATCCTCCCATTTAATTTTTCCCGTCTCACTCAACCGCGTCAAATGCCAAATCTTTACTTGTTAACCACATTAACAAGACTGCACTTCAATATTTTAAAGCTCATACTTATTTAATAAAACCTGATATTAACTAGATTGATTACTACCTTAGGCAAGGTTGGCTAACGTATCTCTATAAATTCATTTTATTATGTAAGAAAAAAAATCACAATTGCGCAATTTATTTTCTTGAAAAAATTTGCCGATTCATGCTCATGATTGGCCACTATGATATGATCCTCCAAAGTCAATACTAATTTATTTTATGTGCGCATGTAAAAATAAGTATACTAGTAAAATCCAGAATTACTCTTAATTTTTATTCTTTAGATCAATTTACTTTTCTATGCAATTGAAATAAATAATCAAACACAAATAATTGTATTCACATTTGGTTTGTTAAGTTCAAATGATTAGGAAAGGATGCTAGAGGCATTTAGCAAAGAAATGATTACAGCTTCACAACAACAATTTTAAACTCGTTTTCCCATTATGCATAGCAATAAATGGTTAAACCGTGAGTATCACATATTTATACATAGATACCTGCAATATAGCATGCTAATTTCCATCTTTTTAGGTGAATTTATGTTAATTTAGGAAACTAATGCCTTTTAGGATATATTATGCAGAAGCTACCACTATGGGTAATTAGGGAATTGTAATACTTACCACAACTATCCATTGGTTTATAAACACACGTAAGTACGTATACAATGCGTTTATAGCCTACTATGTACTTCCCAAGATATTTTGTACGTATACAAATGTGCTAGGCATATCATAATAGTAGTAATTTTATGTATACATGTTTTTATGTGTCTGTATAGAGTTTTTTGCGGCTTGTAGACTTTTGTAGTATTTGTATGACGTGCTTTTGAGCCAAGTTGCATCGTTTACACAGAGAGACTAGCTAGATCAACTCTCGCTCTCCTCCTCACCAAATATTTTAAATTGCAAATTCACGTTATACACGTATAGTTAGGAGAGACAGTGGAAAGCTGAACAAGTGTAGAGATTTAAGTCGATGGAGAAGAGAGAGATGAGCCGATATGTAACGTTCACCTTTCGAACACGTGTTAGATATTGTCAAAGATCTGCAGAGCAAAGTGGGTGAGTTGTTTCGAGGTTATTTCTGCGTGATTTCTTTCTGTGCTCTGCAAATGTACTGTTGTGATTGGGTGTGCTAATTTTTATCCATATAATTCTAGAAAGATGTAAACTCGGTTTAATGGTCTCTGTGTCTGTCCTTTACTGGGTAGGTTAGGATGTGACGTTTTGTTATAAATATATATCACATCGTACGATGTCTATGAGATTGCGATGGTCGATGGCTCCTTCTTAATAAATGAAAGGAGAGCGAGAGGACATTTGATAACATTAATTTGGCTTACAAGATTTGCGGTTGTGGCCACTAATGGTATTAAGATAAATTTTTGCTCCTAACTAATTGCCTTGTATATCGGCAACCTTTTAATCCTTCAGTATAGAATAGAATTACGTCAAAAAAGCAGCGCCATGTCATCTCTGCTATCTCATTAGGTGTTCTCTCTGGCTCCAAGAAAGTTGCTAATTTTCTATTCAATAATATTGTGCATTTGAGACTCTTGTTTATCAAATAAAGAACGACATCAAAAAATAGCCGGGTAAAGTCACTGTGAAAGTGGAAAGATACATGAAAAAAGTTTCTATGATGTGTCAGCCCTGTCAAGACATAAAAATGGATACTATAGATGCCATCACGCGTAAACAAAATGATCTGATATTCTACGAAGCAGTAGAACTGTTTATTTTTTTATTTCTACACATTGCATTGTGGGATGTGCAATTGAAATGCTGTCCTCCCTTTGCTCGCAATTAGTTTCTTTCCCATTATAATTTACAACTATGTATACATAAGCTAAGACCTATTCATTAAGTATTTACCAGATAAAATACCACTTCTTACTGCTTCGGCTATTAGTACGTACTGGTTGGGTTGGTTGGCAGAAAATAGAAAAGTAATTGAATAGGTCATTCCAACTGTATCTAGCGATATCCCAGGAACGCTAAAGAAATTTGTCTTTATTTGCACACTCAACATTTGTATTTATTGCATGTATGTTTATGTAGAATGCTGCATATCGTCACCTCGTATCGCTCGCCTTACTAGAGCACCATAACCACAAACAAAGAGTTCAAGAAAAGTCAATCGAACGAGAACCATGCACACAAACTGTGATCCACACATGTAATTATGTATTGTATCTAAAGGACGCAGACAGTTTTCTTTTTCAGGTACTTGCGGTGGCGTCAATCTACTCACTTCTTATTACACATTAGCATACTAATCTCTTTCTAACTAGATGCATAAACATAATGCAAAATATTATTTATATCAAACATAATAACTGACAGAAACTTCAACTAGCTATCTAAATATTTTTATACTTCTTTCGCTTCACAAGATTCACTTACTAATATAATGCCGTATTTTTCGGTTTAAGATCCTCCTTTCTAGTCCACTCGAATTATTCACTATTTTCTGGATTTAAATTAGTTTAACAAAATATAGGTGATTCGTTAAGACGAAATACGAATTATTTTACGAGGATGATCACAGTTAACAGAGAATGTTCACTATTTTTATCCTAATAGAGTGGTTTCCCGTTTTCTTAACCTGCCTGGTGATACTAAAATGAAAATTATGGTGTTTACTTATGAGTTGCGACCAACATAAGATAACAATAGCCATTATAAATTATGTCTAATCGCTCTTCATATTTTCATTAGTCATTCTCCACGATAGAATCTCTGTTGGAGTTGATAATATAAAGCAATAATAGTATCAAATGTACATTTCATAATACATCATGATAACAACAGTTCTGAGAGTCCGTGTATTTACCGAGTATGCATGATTGACGCATATTGAAGACATTTAAGCTGACGAAGTAGACTTTTCTTTACGAGATCCTTATCACATGGACATTGTGTGGACTTGGTTGCAATAGCGAGTGATATCGATATGACAGCAACTTAAGTCGTGAATGTTCTCTACAAAAAATCCAATATTATATTTATAGCAGCAGAGCTGAATCGATTATTCCTCTTCCGTTTGCCTCTTCTCTTTGCGTCTTATTATAACGCAATAATTTAGTAATGTATGGGCGCAATATTGAAATCAAAAGTTTATCAAGTTCCCTTGACCAATATTGAACTCAGAGAATCGAACGCAGAATAAATTGTTGTCCAGAATTGAAACATTATGAAATAGTAAATAGCAGTAATTAGGTAAGGGTTAGTGGAGAAGCACGAGCAGAGACAGTGAAGACCAGGAAAGCAAGAGATATCATTACACTAGTGAGAGACAAACCAGAGATTTTAGTTGACTCGGATGCATAGAGAATTTGAACAAGTTTCTTCTGTATTTAGATAAGATGTTTGTAAAACAAATATAAAATGTATATATGGATTGGATGGATATGCTTATCTAAAGCAGTTAAGTTAGCCAAGTCGACATACCTACTCACATTATGCATACAATACAGTCACACCACTTTTTTAATGCCAAATCAAATTGAACGAAGCGAGGATTGAACGAAGCTCATGGAGGAAAAGAGAGAGAGGAAAGGTGAATGAGCCTGACATGACATATTTTAGTTTTTTAAGCACTTAGGTTGGGCCGGAGAGTCTCGGTCTCCTATAAAACGAATCTCGAGATTCCACAGACCTTATTTAGGCATGTTGGTTGCATGAACATGGGGTTTGAGATGGGAGCGGGTTGATAAACAATTGAATAGTTTGGGTGTAGGGTAACTCTCTGTCTGCACTGGAGTATTCAGAAGGTAGTAATAATAATAGTAAGTAGTCTGGAGGAAAAAAATTGTCTGGGCTGGGGGAGAGGAAATGCCTTTGAAACCGAATTTACATGAACCCATTAAATATTTTAAAGCTACACTTACGGTTATTGTTTCTTTACCATATAGTAATAGGAAAGTGATTCAAAGATACAATGACTTGTGTGTATAAGCAAAGAAATCTTCTATCTTGAATCATTTTGTTACTTCTATATTAGGAAATCGGAGAAGTTTAAACAAGTATAGCTCATCTATGCTAGTATTATACAAATACCTGGGTAATGTTGGACAACTTGTTACACGGTTAATTGTTTCTGGTGGCCTTTGTACGTGTATGTAGATGCGGTTTAAGGTGTAGTATGCATTATGCATCAACTCGCATTAGAACTTACATAATGCATTCGAGGGTAATATGAAATTCATGCATTACCGTAAAAAATGTATGAGATGACCGACCATCTCACTCGCCTCGTCTGACCTTGCGTTTCTCATGGAGCTAAAAAGTTAAAGGCCGCTTCTATAACTCCTTCTTTTAACTACCTATCCTTGGCACTAGTTCCTATAGTGCTATTATGCATATTCATGAATTAGAATTTAGAACTACCACCATCATCATCTTCTTCAAGTTGGTAGGTAAGTGGTTTAATGTTTCTTCGGCAAACACTTGATGATTACTGGCTTTGTACTTCGTTATGTGGCGTGGCTTTACTATATAAGACAAATTCTATATTTTAAAGCATGACCAAAATCCGAAGTTAATACATATGGATTTATTACACAGTTGGTTATGGGGTACTAAATATTGCAGAAGTTCATAATGCTATCTTGTCGAAATATGGAACGTTAATTTGTACAGGTAGGTACACAACTGAGATTTACAGGGACACATTACGGAGTGTTACCTCCGGCTTGTAGTAATATATTGTTTATTGCTCCAGAATCATGACGTGGTCGAGCCTTTCCTTGAATTATTACTTTAGATGTTAGAACATACAAACTGAGTAACTGCTTCGATAAAATTTTGAAAAATGTTTATTGTGTCGGCATGCTTTTTTGCTTTGTTTATTTTACAGTTTTGAATGGGAATGGGTGGGAGTAAATCTTAAGCTTTCTCGTACTAATTCCACAGCATATCTTGCAGATCCGGGGGCGGAAGTTACTCCATATCCTGTAAGTATATTTATAATAAATATATTTGTATATGATTACAATATACAGGGTGGGCCTGAATGAACCGGAATTTTGACTTTAACTCTTAATAATTCTGGAATGGGTAACTTTATTGAGACTAAAATAGTAGCATCTGAAAGAGCATGCGTTTTTTAGTCAGAATTAAAATTTTGAAATCAATTGTTGCCCAATAACCGACTAAAGAAGGGCGCGAAAAAATTTAAAACGACAAAATCTTGTATTTACATTTTGTAACATTAAATTCAATATTAAATTGAAATGAATATGGCGAAATTTACTAAAGAGCAGAAAGTGTAAGGAATAAAGAGGTAAAAAAGTTCAAATTGTTTCAGCAAAAGTTTAACTTTGTTCCTAAGTTTGACAAGTTCCCAAGTCGTTCCCTTTGGGTGTGGGCTGGCATTTGGTCATGAGGCGTCTTAGGTTCATCTTCAAGTTGAACAATAGTCTTCGGCTTTCTAGCATACGGTCTAAACTTCATCACAGCCCATACTAAAAAGTCCATAGGGCTCAAATCAGGGGAACGCTGGGGCCATGAAATTGGACCAACTTTACCTATCCACTTACCCGGGAAATGTTCATCCGCATCCATGCCCGGAGTGGGAAGGATAGAAGGTCTTGCATTAGCATAAAGATTTCATAGTTTGATAACGTTTGAATTGGTGGCCAGATTTCGTAGTTTAACATGTTTTATTGGCGTTACATGTTCCTGTAAAGAAAAACGGACCTAAGATGCCACCTGACCAATCTAACCGACATCCAAAGGGAACGACTTGGGAACTTGTCAAACTTAGGAACAAAGTTAAACTTTTGCTGAAACATAATTTGAATTTTTTTTACCTCTTTATTCCTTACACTTTCCGCTCTTTAGTAAATTTCGCCATATTCATTTCAAACATGGAATGCAACACTTTTATTTTACAAAATGTAAATTTTACAAGATTTTGTCGTTTTTAATTTTTTCGCGCCCTTCTTTAGTCGGTTATTGTGCTACAATTGTTTTCAAAATTTTAATTCTGACTAGAAAACGCATGCTCTTTCAGATGCTACTATTTTAGTCTCAATAAAGTTACCCATTCCAGAATTATTAAGAGTTAAAGTTAAAATTCCGGTTCATTCAGGCCCACCCTGTACAAGTCAATAATCTCAATATTGATAAGTTACCTCCGTGTCCATAAAGATGCACCACCTATTCAATTTCAAACATTATTTATTTATTAGCAATGCTCTGATACATTCAAGCTACCTACGTAGGTTACCTCACCTCGACATTAAGATACCAAAACCTGTATACATAAAATTGAGCGCCGAACTTATTGGCTTTTTACAAGCACCCTGTTATCTCCGTTACTATATTTATGTCCAAACGCTAGTACATTGTATACATTTAGCATTCTGGATTTCCTAATCTGATGTAATTAAAACCTACGCGACTGTGTGCGTTCATCCTATTTTTTAGAATTCAATGACATCAGCATAAGAAGTGCTACAAAACATTCCTTCTCATCAGCACTACAACTTACTACCTATATAAGGTATATTAATTGTCTCCAAACGAAGGTATCGTTTTACATTTAGTTACATACATACATATAAATCATAATAATTATTAAAGATAAACAAGTTTTTGCTACAGTTCACAAAATGAAATGGTTGTATGTATTGCATCAAACATTAAACATACTTAATCGTTTTAATCAGAAAATTGTAGAACAATAATATCGAGCACGACTTCTCTGCATGGTCAGATGCAGCAGCGCAATTGCAACTTGTGCATCGAGAATTCTTAATGAAAACATATTGCTATACGGACATTAATGTTCCTGCTTTAGTGCACAATTTAATATTAATAAGTCAACAATGACTATGCAGAAACGTGTTTACCAACAGTTTTAATCTATTAGCACTTTAACACTGGTAGACTAGTCCCTAGTTTACGAAGACCTTCCTTAGTAATAATTATGTAGCTAGAAGCAAGCTATAACATTATCTTGTCGATATATGACAGCTCTGCCGGGTAGGACTAATATTAATGGCACATGTAAATATTTATGTAGGCTAGAGCTTTCGAAGTAGGGAACATTAAACTTTCATATTATAGTACATCTCACGAACTGAAACACACTGGCTGACAGAAGTACAACCAAAATTAAGAATTATGATTCATGTGTCCAGGAAATATTCTAGTAAACTCCCTAAAGGACAAATTCTTGTTAAGACTCATTACAATTTCCCACATTTAAAATAGATTTTAAACTAGTGGTTTGATAACTAATTGTTCTTATACTAATGAATGTTTTAAGTAATCTTACTTAAAAATACCCTGTACATCTGTATATGTGTAGACATGGTATTTGACGAGACATCATTTAATACATGCATTCTTATTTCTAATCCTACTAATGACTACATTGTGTACGTTTAAAAAAATGTATTGACATGAAAGATGGTTAGCTAAATTAGTTGTGAATATTTTCAAGTAAGTATTTGTGTAATGTACAAATGACTGTGAAGCCAATTTAGCTTAACCACAGTAATATATGCTAGTATATATCTAACCATGTATCTTCTTACTAATGATTTGAATAGTTAAGTACCTACAACCAAAAATGTGGTTTGTTTGATTTGTTAAGCAGAGGAGGTATATAAAATTCTGCTTCACAAGTAATTGGTTTTATGTATTGGAAATCGTCCCCTGATAGCTCACGAAATGTTAATCTCTCTTGTAATTAGTTAGGTAACAAACAAAGAGAAAGTTCATTGAGAGAATCGAACAAGCGAACCTGTCTACCTATTTTACATATTAAGTTTGGCGTGGCTCAGCATTGATTGTAAGCATATTTAATGGGTTATTTATCTCTTGCAATAGGCTATGGACTGAATTCTGCAGTTAATCAGCCTTCGAAAATGACATTGAGATTACCTCAATAAAAAGGGTTGATACTTAATGTACGTAAGCAAAAGAAAAAATTATTGTTCAACCTTTAGAGATTTAGTTCCAATACTAATATTTTCCGGTTCGCATCGGACTGCATCCCTGTGGGGTCGAAGCCCAACCCATTCCTTTACAACGGTTGACTGTTTTAGCGATGGAACTAATGAAGTACATCTATCCCAAATAGATGCAGAATCGTATTTGTCAATTTCTTCATTGTAGCTGTCTAATTGTCGGCATCCTCCAAGTGTCACGTAGTTCCTACCTGGGATTACGTATGTGTCGTAATCTCCATAGTAGAACATCTTAATCCAAGGTGCCTTTACCTGGAAAAACGAAATAGAAATCTCAAACAATTCATAAGTTGGTATTAATATCTATTAATCATTCTGTCAATATAATGAGCTGGAAAGCAATATTAAATGTACTATCTGTCAAGCGTAATGCGCATACAGATAGAAAGCATACATGTATACTGCACACATGGAGAATTGAAAAAGCTGGTATAAGTATCATCATGCTAACAAGTACAATTAAAAGTTCATATTGATTTAGTGTATGTCCATACTGCAATTTTTATATAGCAAGTAGAGTGTGTGCAGTATACAATAATACAAACGACAAACAATGGTGAGACTGACAAGTGTCCTTTTATGTCTATGTACGTGACTGACTTGAATGTCCAGCTACTTGTATGGCCATAGTTATAATTCAATGCATTTAACATTAGGCTGAAGAATTCCATAGTTTACAATAAATGATTGTGTATAATCTTTTTAGCATCACGAGTGTTTCACACGTACCGTATAGTTTTAAATCTTGACAGTTCGTGTGTTTATATTCAGAAGCGGGTATACACAACCTAATGGGTATCTGTATAAGAACTATATGCTAAAAAACTGACAGAGCTACTCACCTTTACGCTACAGAGGAGAAGACTAAGATATTTTTTATGTAGGCATAATAGATTAGATTTAAAGAGAAAAAATTTCGAATTCGCTAAAGCGAGTCAAGTCAGCAAAACAACATCGTATGATGGAGAAAGAACTGGCTGGAGGATCATATCACGTATACTTCAACTGAGGTTGTTGGTTTGACTTTTTAATAAGGTTATATTATGTACATAGCTGCATAGAAAATGAATGATCAAGCCAAGTTGTTTTGTTCAACCTTTGTAAGAGCTGCACTACCAATAGGATCCTGTAGAAGTAGGCACTGAATAATTTGAAGACAACTTAAATATGATAGGTTGTGAGATGTAGGCATGGTTTGCATGTGTATGAGTACCTAATTGTAATGATATTCATGAGTTACATGTATATGTCGTAGGCCATGAGAGGACATGGGCTGTCACCGTGACAGCCTAGGCTGCGAGAGGTTCCTCTCATAGCCTAGGTTTTGAAAGGACGGCATGGCAGGCTCTGAGAGGACGGTCAGTTCGGATAAAATGAGACAACATGGAACATTTTTGGTGTGTAACTTGTAACTGCAACTTGAAATAACTTATTTTTACTACTCAAAGCGAAATTTTCATTATTAACTGGTCAGGTTAATTAAGTGGCGGCAGCTGCTTTATAGGAATGACCATTCTGTCTGTCTATCAGTAAGCACGATAACTTTCGAACGGAAAGACAAAATCCGTTTAAACATTTTTCACGCAATCTAGGTGTCAAAAGACAGATCGAGTTGGTGAATGGGCAAATTTGGTCACAACTCCTGACTAGGGGAGGAATTAAAAACATTAAAATTTGACGTAACTGCGTTGCTTTGTGCCTCGTACAAAGTCGTGTAATACCTACTTTGATATTCGGAGAGATTTAGAGAACACTATTATGTGGGTTACAGTCATACCATAACAGGAATAGTGGGCGACAACCAAAAAACAACCAAAAATTGAGGCAAATTCCGTTTTATTCATCCCACAAAATAGTGTAATACCTTGTTCAGTTCATTCTTTGTTTCAGTATTCCATATAGAAAGAAATGGCAAGGTAAAAACATTCAATCACTTATTAGTCGCTATTTTTACAGAATACACCCACATGATATGTTTTCTACATAGAACATTATTTTTCTTACAAATGCATTGATTTCCATTTACAATAGAACCTGAGGTATAATATGTAACAGAGCCAGTGTTAATCTGTCCTATCGAATGTTCTATGTGGAATAAATTGTCACGTGCGTATGACCTGTAAAAATAACGACTAATTGGTGATTGAATATATTTGCCCTGAAATACACTGAAATAATGCATTCAAAGTCTTAACTAATGTCACTTTTAATGATATAATCTGAATATTAAGCAATAACCTGACCAGTTAATAATGATAATTTCGCTTTGACTAGTAAAAATAAGTTATTTCAAGTTACAGTTGCAAGTACACACCAAAAATGTTCCATGTTGTCTCATTCTTATCCAAACTGACCGTCCTCTCAGAGCCTGCCATGCCGTCCTCTCAAAACCTAGGCTTTGAGAGGAACCTCTCGCAGCCTAGGCTGTCACGGTGACAGCCCATGTCCTCTCATGGCCTACGACATATATACTACTACTATTGAGTTACTACTAAGCGTAGTATTACTATAGTTCTTAGCGTAATCTAGAAGTTGAGTTTAAATTTATAAGACACATTTTTTCTATAGACAAATACAAATGTAGAATGCAATTGTTACTACTATTGCTTGCCTGCCTAGTTGTAGTTGCTTCAATTATAGTAAGACTCTTCCAAGATAGGTATGGTATTTGTGTCCATATTATTATGTAGTCTCAGGTAATATCTTATATTTATTCGTTGCGTGTTATTGCAATGTGATGCTTCAATTTTTATCCTTTTCCATTTGTAAAATTGTAAATGTAAATACTCAAAGCTAAATGCAGAGAAACATGAAATACTTCTATTAGTTTTTCATATAGTAAGTAGATTTGTCCATGTCTTGTGTCATATTATACATATAAGCATATACATAGGCATACTGGGTAATGTTATGCATACTTATTATGTGTGGTATACTAGATATATCCGTAATAAATATTATGTGCATGAAAACAATTGTTTAAGCTTACATCGCATGCACACAGTTTAAAGTGAGAACAACTTTCCAGTCATGCCATACATAATAATGTGTTACACTACTATGTTAGGGACTTAAGAGTTTGTATAGAATACTATTACCTTGTAAACTTGTCCTCTAAGAGGAACCAGTTTGCTGTCTTTACAGAGGGATTTTGAGCCGAACCCGGTGCAATTGACAACACAATCGAAATTTAAATCTCCTAAATCTACGAAGCTGTCCACTCGGCGCCGGATGACTTGCCCTCCAGCTTCTTCGTATCTTTTCACAAAGTCAAATATATTTATATAAATAGTGCTTATAGTAGTATTTTTGTGTCTTACGACCTAAGTAATCCATGCCGATGACCTGTTGAATACAGAGATAAATAATACCCATGATTTATCAAATTATAATTCACATTTATCTCTCTGTTGCTACCCGCAAATAGCTATAGCTTTTGCACAGCCTCTAAATTAATCTACTCTAAATTAGTTGTCATTGCATTAAACCTTAACGTGTTGATAATTTCTTAAAAAATGTTAAAGGAAAGTACCAAGGGGAAACAAGAATTGGGTAATTGGGTACCACTTACTATGTAAACTTGTTACTAGACCGGCTAGACTAATTGTATTTGCTTACACGTGTAGTCATTTTTTGTTTCTCTTGTATCAATGTCAACTCGGTCCATATTGTACGGTTTTCTTTAACAAAAATTATAATACTTCATTATAGTTATGAACATGTATATACCTTTTCAAGCCCCATTCCAAGAAGCAACCGGAATCAATAACCATTGTTGTGAAAAATGATCCATATTTCCAATTCCCTGGACATAGCTGTAATTCTTCTTTTGTAGCAGCACGATAAACAGGAAGAATTTTTTCCAGGAGGCTATTCTATTTATTAACATAGGATTAAGTTTGTTTTTAGTTACTTGAAATAGGTACATGTATTGTAATCTGATACATTTGATACTAAGTACTATGGAATACTTTATTACATCGAAGGTTATATGCATATATATTAGTCTCAAAAATTTTATTGATTCTAACCCTCACAACTGATGGATATTTGGAGGAGAACAGATAGCCAGAAACTTGCATTACTCCAGCTCTATCGGCATCGGCTGAATGAAGCAAGTTGTTGTAAAAATTGTACGAGTATTCAATCCAGTCACTGTTTACATCAAGTAAAACAAATTTAGCCTACTATACATAATACATATAATATTTTAAAACATATCTATTATAAATATTGTATTATGCTATACATATTGATGTGAGTAATAACGAAAGGATTTACCGAGTAATTTCCTCTGTGGGTCCACAAAATATGCTTCCTGGACGAAATATCCCAGCAGCACCATTGCTAAGGGTCTCAGCATTGAATTTGTCAGCAATTACAGTAAACTTGGCGTTTGGAAAGGCAGCTTGTAACTGCAAAGCAGTATTTACACCGATAATGCCCGCACCGAGAATTCCGAAGTGCATTTTGCTGATGTTTCATTCAAATTTTATTAACGTGGATGTCACAATGTCACCTCGTCGTATGGTGGTATTATTTGTAATTCTGAAATCTATTTTACTTTAAGTGTATATGGGATATGTGACTAAATACGCCACAATCACATACAATATTTGTATAGAAAATGTACGTATATTTAGTTAGTATTAATCTAATTATGTCATACAGAACCGAGGGACTAGCTAGCCTTGCTGATATCACTAAGAAGTGACTATCTGACTCGACAGAAACATTTTTATCTAGTAAATGAATGAGGAGAAGGTACATGTAAATACAGATATAGCAAATGTAAGTGTATTGGAATTGTAAACATGATAACTGTGCACATCACAAAATGATGATATTATTAACATTAACTCAACTTTTCAATGTGTTTAGCTAACTTGCCCAGACAATTTATTTGTGCCTGTTCACGTGATCCTAAATATTATTATTCTGATTATGCAACTAATGTCCCATATTGTGTCATTAGTCGTTATCTAAATAAATACAAGCTGTACTTAATAAACTTTTATATACAAAGATATTCTATGTCAACATTATCCTCTAAAATGTGGAAATCTATATAAATAGGTAAAGGTATCCACTATTATTATTAGTATAGCTATACAGGTTATTCACATCTCTATGTGCTTTATATATGACAACATGGCAAATATATATTTATGCAGCTTATAACATTTCATAAATCGTAATCTATGTATTTTTGCCATACGTTGAAAAAATTCGTTCACAGAATAATTTGCTCATGCTATTAAATGTCATAGGCCTGGCCAAATATCTATTTGCCATTATCATCGACTCAGCAATAATTATAGAAGGCAGATATATATGTGCCGCGCGTTACCTGTGAAGTTGATTCCTAAGAATGTTCATTACGTATAATCTGTTGTGCACTGCTATACAACTGCTCAATTTTTATGAACCTGAGGCCTTGTATCTTGCTTGATGCTGATTAAACTTGACCTTCTCAATTTAAAGACATTGCAGAACAGACATAGTAGCATTAAATTGCAGCTCTTAACATAATGTGTAGTATTATGTATTACAAAATAAAATTGTGCAATTTTGTCATGAAATCATTTTTTTAAGCACAGCATGCAGTAGTCAAGTAATGAAGTGGTAAGAAAGCAATCTGTATTCTGTATTGTCGCAGAAACGGGTGATGTAAACACAAAGGATGTATAGAGTCTAGAATTTTTTGATTGAACATTTTGCAGTAGAGTGGCACACATTTAAGATTTTATTTTACATTTGGCACTATTGGCAGTGGCACAGTGGCATTACAAGAATCTTGACTTGAATTATTCCAGATTCCAATTGTCAATTTGGTTGTCTTTGCCATCTGTCATCGGAAATCCAAAGTTAGCCACTGTCGCGGGAAATCTACTTTACATTCAAAAATTGTTTTTATTACTCACTCGCTGTTTTGTGAGTAATATTTCACTTCACCTCCTCCATGCCCAAGTTTAAACGATTTCAGTCAAAAAATTATTATGTTCCTTTTTTAAATTTCTGTTAGATTTACCTGTTGTAATTAAGTAATTCTTAGTATTAGTAAAAACTCTTCAAATTTAGTTTCAGCCTCACACTTGAAACTTATCATGGGAGATCAAGAGTTGGAAGCGTTAAGAGCCAAAAGATTGGCACAAATGCAATCCTCGGTAAGTTTGGTTTAATCATTCATCATTAGCACTATTTTTATTATTATAAATTATAAATATTATATTTTAAATTACCATTACCGATTAAAAAGTTCTAATAAAATTTTAAAGGGTATGGAAAATGCCAATGCTAATCGAAATGACGAAGAAGAAAGAAAAGTTCAAGCAGAGCAAATGAAAAACCAAATGCTGTCACAGTTGTTGGACCAACAAGCCAGAGCAAGATGTAAGACAGTAGATAGTAGATGATAGATTTTTGTACTTTTGCTTATTATTATTTCACACGTATTTACAAGGGTGATCCCCTGCACATGTATTTGTGAGGTATGTATTCGTGTATCGTGTATTCTCATTCTCTGTATGTGTATGTATATAATGATCTACTGACGGAAATAGATTGCTTTACCGTTTATGATAAGGTATGGGTGACATTAAAACATTTCTTCATAAATTAGCCTTCTAAATTAACAAGATTGATTCTGATTCAAAATAAATAAATCCCCTTTTAAATCAGTAAGATATCAATTCTAGAATGTAGAATTCTTAGAACTTTACGCAAGACAAATTCCTTCGACTTTTTCACACAATCTAACTATTATTAAGGACCATTATATTTCCCTCTGTAACCCTATATGAGTTTTTTTAATCTAATTGTCTCTGAGTCTACATATAATTTATTTTGATTGTTTGCAGTAAATACCCTCATGCTTGCTAAGCCAGAAAAAGCTCAAATGGTCGAAAATATGCTTATTAACATGGCCCGAATGGGACAATTGCGTGGGAAACTTGGAGAAGAAGAATTCAAAGGACTACTGGAGCAAGTCAGTGAAAAAACTCAAAAGACAACGACAGTGAAGGTACCAAAAATCGTTTCATATTTATATTTTTTGCGCTTTCCAACTTTATTACAATTTCATATTGATATACATATATCATATATCTAAATTACGCACGTTTGTTTATACTGTACAAATTGAGTACCTAATTAGTGTAGACAGAAGGGTTTTACCAACTATTTATTACATTTTCGTTTAGGTAACTATACATTTGGAAGTACTAATAATGTAATAGTACAAGGAGTGTAGTTGTAAAATCTTTCTCAGACTCTTCTGTTAAACGCAATTACTAATAATATTTATAGATGTGCATTTCATGTTTTACTTTTATTCACAACCCGTAGGTTTAGTAAGGCTGTTCACTTACTTTTGTGAAAGTCAGTCTAAAAAACTAAATTAATGTGTGCATGTCAGCTTTTGCCAATTGCCTACCAGGCAATCAATGAAATACAACGAGGGTACTTTATAGTCCATATTTAAAAACGACTCCCATAATTTCATGTACCTATGTCAAGACTCAAGACAAATACTATCTTTTTTATAGTTCCTGTAACATGGAACACTAAAAAATTATTGATTATAGATTACCTATGCATAATAATACTAGTTTATTTATAGGTTACTTACTCCCATTACAGTATTCGCTTCATAGAGTTCACACTCACACTTCAAGTTAATAAACATTCTATTTATATTAATTTTTCTGTATAACCCAAAGAAAGTCGATATTCATACGTATATTTTAGAATAAATAGGTAGTTAGAGTAATGGTAAAAATAGTTGACTTGAATTTCTTCACAATTTCAATAGAGTTGGTTGTTGAATAATAATTTGTCAAAATATACACGAATAGCATTCAATACAGAATGAGTAATATGGGACTATTTTTTTAAATTATTTGCGTTGCAGTTTGACAGACGAAGAACTAATCTCAGTGATGACGATGAAGATTATGACTTATGAAATCGCGGATTCTTCCCATGATGTTATAAAAGCCTCATTACTAACAATGACATCTTAACTGTAAAAAAGGACCACGACTTAAATCGCGTTTTAGAGAACTGATTTGATATGCTGCGACGCTTTGTTTTGTGTTTTACCGTAAGATATTAAACATCGTACTGTTTAATATTTTCTGCTGCATACACACTAGTTTTGGTCTGTGTTTCTATTGATCATGACGACTAGGTTTACAGTTTACATTAATCAAACTTCGGTGGCTAACCAAAACTGATGCGTTAAATATATTAAATACTCTTCAAACTTTTCATTACACGTCCATACAAACCCCACTTTGTAAATTCTTGAAATACTTACGGAATGTAAAACAAACCTTTCCTGTTTATGGACAGATTGTAAACCGAACCGAAATATCAAAAACTTAATATAAAAAATGTATTCATAAAGCTAATAATTTTGGCAATTTACTCATTGTTATTTTGCAACAAAGCCACATATTGCTTATGCAGCCTTTGTTTACAAAATTCATAAAACTCTATTTCTCTCGTGAAGTTCTTACGTAGGATATCCTTAACTTCCTGTGAAACTGGTGGCTTGTACATATTGCGATTAATCTTTTTCATTATCGCCAAGTTATCTGTAGTCACAAGAATACATATTATTAGAGCCCAACAGATACATAAATATTTCAAAAGAGAAATACTTATCACATACCATCACTAATGTTCTAGATATATAAGATTTTAATAAGCATAATAAACTTACCGTAATAAACTTGAGTGGCACCATTAAAGAATCGAGGGATATAGTTTTCCAACACACTCAATGTAGTGTCCATCTCTTCTAATACTCCCACTACGGCGTAATGCTTCTCTACATTCCGTTTAGCTTGCTGCATCGCCCATTCCCCATTGAATTCCCTGTCAAGAATTACACGAAATAATCATAAATGTAACCCCAGCGATGCTGCTGCTAACCCAGTGCATTAAGCCAACCTACCTATGCAGATTTCTCCTTTCGGATTCCCGTTATTTGTATTGTACTCGGGTCTGCTGGCTACTTACCTGTACTACCTAACAATGAGTTATAGTCAAATAAACACGGCAGACTCTGTCTGCACTGTCACCTAATCTACCTTTTCCACTTCAGAATCGCCCGAGGCTGGATACTCGAACACTTATTGCCATTCATTTAGAACGATAAAATGGAGCATTCAGAAATACTGTTATAAGAAATAATTCAGCCGACCGCAGAAATTATTGATGTTAGGAGGGAGTCGATTGCTGATATCGTTAAAACTCAGTGGGACAAAACCCAAATACATTACTTTTTTGTTCCGTAGGCTCATTTGTTCATTATTTCTGTTGTCTTTCGCATCTTGGATACTTTTATTACTATTATATTGATGAGCAACAAAACCAAAATAGTTACCCTATTTAAAGATAGCTATAGGCCACATGGAGGTAACGCTTGGTAATTTAAAAACCTAATACTAACTAACCAACACTGTTAGTCTATTTACATAGGTACATATTAGTCTCAATCTCTCAATATAGTTTGAATGCGAATCACATAAGTAAATTCACCGTTTTGTACATTATAGGGACGTGTAGGCAGTTATTAATACAGTTCTATATCACATCACATTGTTAAGTAGTAAAACTACAAAATAGAGATGTACTTACACATAATGACTTATCACACGTAAAAAATTAAACATGTAGGCGATAGGTAGGTACTCAGGTAAGTACAATTAGATTATTGCCTTGCTAAAATTGTTATCTGGTTACTGCTACACGTTCGAGTTGCTATAAGTAGTATTAATATTTGCTAGGGAAAGAAAGTAGAGTACAAGCCTGTGGCATCTGACAAGAAATTCAGTCTAAAAACACTTATCAAAAGTATCAACCCTAAATTCTCGTTTGTTTCATAGCTCTTAGTAAAAGTAAATTGGAATCATTATTGTAATGAATTTGCACATCCTGAAGAAATCCATCCTTTAAGGATGAATCAGCAACATGTCGTGTATTATAGGTACAGACACTTTTTACCCTATAGGCATTAACTTTTTAATACTATTATCATAATTATAAATCAAGTATACATCTACACGGATCTTCCCCACTCTGTTAGCTAATCCTAGTCGTTTTACTATCATAAATGGTCCGAAACAACAATGAGCTACATATAAAATGATTTAACACAGGTGCAATTTTGTGCATTAAGTTAGTAAAATTACAAACTTTCTTGCTATAAAAACATGTGTAGTTTAGGTGTAAGGAATTTAAATGTGTTCAGTGCACCTTATATTATGGTAATTAAGTGCAATAACGATACAGTTTAACTATTTGTGTAGATGTAAATAGTATTTAATACTGCACTGTCCTTACAATAATTACTATTTGTACCTTCCTATGTATGTCCAAAATATAAGGACAGTCGCGTAGTCGTAAATGACAAGAAAGTAGCTTAATTTGCCTTAAAAATACATACCTACCTTTCTACTAAGCTACATACAACGTACGACATTTTTTGTTATCCGTGTAACTAAAGATTAATATTCACTACAATCATTGCACGCAAGAAGCAAATAATGATGACGCTTTGGAAGTTTCTCTGCCATTTTACATCTTATTTGGCCCATTTATGTATTTTTTACATTGCAAATCATCTCAAAATCTCAGTTTTATGTTTTGGCTCTTTTGGCATATGGTGCTGCATCTACATAGGTACTAGATGGAGAGGGGTAGCATATAATTATAGTACTTTTTAAAATGAAACTATTGTAATAATATTATTGTATTACGTCTGCGACTTAGGTTGTCTTTAAGTATTCGAGAACCTATGTATTTAGTTTCTACCTATTTAAGTAAAACAAAAGCACAATGTTTAATGATTATGATTATCTTTCTTAGACAATCCAAAACAAAAGTATTTTTAAATGACACAAGTTATAGTATTTTAAGGTCTAAAGTACATCTGAGCTCTGAGTAAACAAAACTTGTCTCGCGACTTGTACTAGTTTAGACTGGTAACAAGCAATGCAATGTAAAGCCATATACTACCTACCCACTGTCATATAAATTGTCATAGCATAGACGGTAACATATAATCTACTATGAATATAAGTACATATTCTTAAAATAAAAGTAGAATAAACATTGGGACTGTTCCGTATACGTCTCCGTCTAATAGAGATTTCCTACCTATTGCTAGTTTTCTTGACAAGATTGAGATCAGATTCAACATGCAAATGTACTATTAAGGTAATTTGACTTACACGCATCTCTCATCATGTCCACAGAAAAACATTGCTTGCCGTCTGTGATCGCCAACGCCGTCGTGATATTCCCCAGGAATGAACAGACACTCCCGATCTCCCGTTAGGACACAAGTCTCAAAATCCTTGATTGAATTTCAGGAAAACCAAAAGATTAGTTTACGAAATTAAGTACCATCGTTGTCTGTAGTGTATTAAATATTATATCAAAATATCAAGGTATTATGTTTTATATCATATCTTAAAATCATTCGTTTTGTAACATTATGTTGCTTATAGGAAATAAGAGAGACATAGTGGAAGATAGCTTATCAGTGCTTAAATTATTGACGATGGGTATCTTTATGAGTATGATAATGATTAGTAAGAATTTCGTTGTGTACTTTCTTAAGCCATTGTGGATGCGGTAGCGGCAGCTCTGGGAATGCTTGCTTTCTCTCTATTATGTACCAAGGGGCTCGAATGTAGTAAAACCAAGATATGACTCTTTCAATAGGATCTCGAACAATGTTGACATAGATCGGCATAGGATATCCATGTCTGTTGTAATACATTGATAAAATATTTGATTGGATTAAAATAAATCTTCCTAAACTTAAATAGTACGTACGTAGCATTCTAATGTTTTAGGTATCTACTGTGTGTGAGGAGCACTTTAATATTGAGAAATAGCAATGGAATGGAAAGTTAAAAATAATAAATTAATGATTTCATTATTCACGACCTACCTGGTAAAATTGCTAAAGCAGGTATGTTTGACATACGAGGAAGGAGGTGTAAACATGTCAATCATGGTGGCAAGACGGCTCTGAAAATCAAAAAAATTAACGCCCTATGATTTTGAGATCTTCATAGTCCCATTCCATTATTCACCTTTGTAGGTACAATAATTCCAAAATAAGGATGATAAAGAGGATTTGAGAAAGTTGGTTTTCAAAATGAGTTGCTTATTTATTTGTTTTGAAAGAAACAGGGATTGAGCTCTGGTACTTAGCACTTAACCATTATGTTATTATGATGAATATCGAATTGAATGAATGCAATTGCCATCGCTAAGTATCTAAATTAGCACTTATTGGTAAATGTATTGCTATAATGCGAATAAAATAAAATTATATTTTCACCTCCTCATAATAAGTCAATTTGATGGTCTCGACTTTCTGAGTGCCATCACGATGAAATTGAAAGCCATTGCGGTTAGACAGTCGTTGAATGAGATCCATAATGGTTTGCGATCCAACTTTTGGAACGCGATTAAAGAACAACGTTTCCTTCACTGCGTTTCGCGTGTTGTTCAACGATGTTGCATTGTACTAATTAGAACAAATAAACAAAAAGAAACAAATCGCTTTTGTAATTCAATTATTCAGGATTTACATTTATACGCACACAACCTTAAAGAATATACTTAGAAATGCCTACTAAAGAAACAATTGAAGAATAAGTTTGCGGAATGTCACACACAAATGCGTACGCAATGTGCAACGCAAAACAAAACACCCACCACACACACACTCAGGCTACTTACTTTTCTAGACCGTAAAGTTACTACTCTGCAGGTCTACATGCACTAAAGGAAACGGAACTAATTATGCAAGTATATTAACATGCATATGTTTGTTTATATAACTATATACAACAACTGCTATAACTTGTAAGCATATCTACTACATTATTTACATGCTGTACATGCATTGTATACTAAAATCTTATCTTTCTACAGATCGGTAAGACAACAAAGGGGCAATTTGTCATGTGCTTGAAAAATTTGCCTGCGTGAATTTACGCACATAATTTCTGCCGTTAATACTGTTTCTATTATTTACTTCCCAAATCCAGAACATCCTTAAAACTGAAGACGAGGGTTAAATTATCAAGCATGGTATATAATTTGCATATCTGATTGTCATGTTTAATACGTTATCTAGTAGATAGAGCATAAGTATTTACATGGCGTGTGTTTTACTTCGCGATAATGATTACACTACCTACTTACAAAACTTACTATAATTAGAATAATGTTAACAATCTAAGGAAATGCCAAACATGACTTTGGACATTTTGAGGATATGTTTGCACAGATTGGTGTAAACTCCTTTTCAAAACAAGCTCTTAAGGAAATCAAAATGAGGCGAGTGCTAATTTGTAGGGTGAAGCAATGCGACAATATTAAATCAATTACATGGTTAACAAGCATAATAATAATTGTATTGAGTCATCCTTTCCTTACCTTCATATTAGGTAAAACGAAAGAGGGTCCTGGTCCTCGGACTTGTATGAGATTACTGGGCGTGTGCTCCTCAACATGTTGTGGTAACTGATCTAAAGTTCAACGGACACATATGTTAATACATTGCTATAGATGAGTAGGTAATTATAAGGAATTTAAACTCTAAGCCAGCTATTAATCTTGATGATTATTAGTATGGCTTTGCTATGCCCATCAGCCTCACCGGTCTTTTCTTGTGTAGGGCAGTTTAAACCATAATGTCGTGGTTTACCTTGCAATATCACAGGTTTAACCTGCACTACAGCAACAACGGGACTCTTTAGGTATGCTAATAGGAGCATATGCTAATTAAGTTCTATACATACCATATAATTCATATAGACACTAGAAATCATAGATCTTTGTGTACTTAGGTAAACAAGCACAGATGAATGAGCGTATGAACGATTAAGAAAATTCATGGGCATGACTCACATCATGAATTTGGCTAATTTCTAAGTGTCTTATCAGCTTATCTTATCATCTCTGTGTACTTACTTTCATGAGCTGACGATCCTGCTGCAGTCAAAACCCCTTGGATCTCTTCTATCCTCGCCGTTAGCATTTGTGTGTGAAAGAAAAGGAAAACGGTTGTGGACACTGAGACCAGAGCAATTAATTCGGAGAACCTTTTTATTAGAAAATAATTGAAAATTAGACGTAATTACTGAAATGTGTAGAAAATAGAAGATTTCAGTTTTTCATTCATTTTTATTTACGAGCAAACGTTTTTCCCTTCTGCTTCTGCATGTGCAATGTCTACTGATAATGTTTGAAAGTAACAGTAAAGTAGAGGTACATATATCATTAGTAGCGTGAAAGCTATGGTGCATGCTGTTCTTAAATAGAGATAGCAGATAGCATGTTTCTACTGTGTACTAATTTTCTTGGAGTGTACTAGTACTGTAGATTTGTACTGTCTATTTACTGTGCTTTTTAATATCTCTAAGTGGAATGGCCAGACTTGCCAAAGTGGGCTTAAGTTTAGATTAACGCATAGAGTACCATTTCTTTAAAATTGCTAATGTATTTAGGTATTTCCATATTACCAATACTTGAACATGCAAAATTTATGTTACGCTATAATGGTATATAATTAAAATGTGCAATATTGTAAATTGATGCAAATATTTGAAAATTCGCCGAGAATACTTACCTCTTTGGCACGGATACGACGTTCCTCATTTTTCTGTTCATTTAAAACCACCGAGTAAAAACGAAGCACAAAAATGGTAATCTATATACCTCTGCTCAGAAATTCTCAAGATGTACAGCTTGAACGAACGTTAACTCTTGTCTACATGTAGTGCAACTTAGTTAAAATTCAATTGGCTCATTCAAAGAAGTGTCAGAGAATGTTTTACAGGCTAACATACTAACGAACTATTCTCAACTCGTTGACATCTCAAGAAGGTACAGTGAGAATCATTAAGTAATGAAATGCCCACGTATAGTTAGCAGAAGTATTGCATCTTTAGTTTCTATTTCGTCACAGTACCTACTTGGTTGTAAAATAGAATTATTTGTTTGCAGTGGGTGAGTGTTTGGTTTGGTGTGGATTGAAGTGATAATGAGTTTATTTTGTATCTATATGTAGAAGCAACTCATATCATATTTTATGTATGTGTGTATACGAAAGGATTTCGCAAATAAATACACCACATCGCAGCACTGTGTAAATATTCTAATGCAGGTCACAAATATTTCTTAGTGTAAGTATCAAGAATTACTGAATTGAATGTGGTATCTCCGTATCTGTCGATGTAACGGAGAGGTGAGATTCCTGAAAGATAGTTTTGAAGATAATGTGAGATTGGTTTCACCCTTTACCACTTGTACGTGAAAATATGAGCCGAAAATAAGCGAAGAGAGCTAGTAGAGTAGAAACAAGGCACGACTCTAAACTTGAAACAATAGTTAAACCGTCGCGTGAACGAATGAACTATAGGAACTGGGAGAAGTAGCAAGTGTACCGTAGCTAGGCAGTTTGAATCAACTCAACTGAAGAAGTTGCAGTTTTGATGTTGTCTTGTGGTTACTTATTACAATAATGTAAAAAATGTGGAATGTGAAATTACTATCTCTTAGGGATTACAGTACAAGGCAGTTTGACAGTTACCTGTTTATTTTATTTACTGTCTCAGTCTCAGCGTGAACAGTTTTGCTAAATAGTCTCCTATGATCAACTTGTGAAATATTAATTTGCATCTATATCGCACCTGATCTAATCAATTAAGCTTTCTGTTCTCAATTACATTAGAACTTAGTAGATACAACGTTTAATAGCTTTATGATTATAGTGATTGTGATCTGATTGTAATTTTGTTACTTACTATGTTTCCCCAAGCTTTACTAGTAATTTATTAGGATTAAGTGAAAATTGTTCATGAATGCGATGCACAGACACAAAATTGGTGAGTTCTAAAGATAAAATGTTTTTTTGCGATGCGTAAAGTACTTCGCATCAGATTGACAACACGTATATGACAAAAAGAGATCGTTTGTTGGGGGAAACCACAAAAGTTAAGGCTAAAGTATTTTCTGTATGACGAAAACAAAAAACACTGTAAAAGAATATAAAAATGATTCACTGTTCTCAAATAGTGGCTAAATCCGCTCTCTTATTCTCTCAGAATTAACATGTAGTGCAATTTGTGAAGTAGTTTACTTCTTGTTCAGTCCCGTGGTTAAAGCCAGCTTAGTAATTCTGTACATTCTCATGCGAGAGAGAACTAAAACTGATGTGATAACTTGTCTCGGCTCCTATTTTTGCTTTAATATCCAAGTCGTTTCTTAAGTTTAAGAGTTTAGCTCTCATAATGCACTTACCTGTATATGTTAAAAACTCGTACTATGCTATAGGTATGGATGAATATGTATATGATAAATTCTAATGGTACTAGTCGACAGTAGTATTATTCTTACTAACATCTAAGTACATTTCCTACTATTCGCACACTATACATGCATAAACATAGAGCATGTACATTAAAAATGCTTTACCTTTACATAGCCTATGTAAGGTGAGTGTGCTTGGTTGTTACTTACCTACACACACACAAGTTTAATCCGTATAATCTCTTCGAGAATTAACCTGGCAAAGGTTCTCTGCCGTGGTAGTTGTATTATTGTACTTTAAACCTTTCCAGGTGATCCATCGTATCTACAAAGATGTGGAAAACAAGGTGAAGCACTTTAAGGGTCTTTAACCTGAGTCACCGTACTAGGTACCCCACAAGCCACATACGTTTAAAAATTAAAGAAATGTGATAATAAATAGCACAACTATAATTTATTCAGTGTTTCTGACTCCTTAATACTGTAATAGAATTTCGAGAGGCTTAATTTGGTTTGTTTTCATAATTGATTTATAGTTTTATTACTTTTTATCTAAATTGTGTTGTCTATACGCTTCCACATTACGCTGTAATTAAAAACCTAGTAAAAACAATTAAATAGATTGGTCAATCTCAAACGAAATATTATTTTTTATATATTTTCATATGGATTATAGAAAGGGACCTGAGTAGATAAAGTACTGTTTAGCCAATGAGATGTATTTTAGGGAGAGATTATATAGATCAACCGTCTGCCTTTTGCTTGAGTATGCACAGAGAGATATAAAGCAAGTTGGGAAGTAGCTTTAATGTATTTGCAAACTCTTTCTTAGAGTTAAGCCCACGTTGTTAACATGTAGAAGTACACCTAGCGCACTGGACTGACACTGATATTGCTGTTTACACGAGTCTTGAGTACTAGTGCCATCATTCACAAAGTGGTAGGAAGAGAGTCGGACGGAGTCTCAAGTCAGTTAGTAGTACGATGGAGGTATACACAAGAGCTTAATAAGAAATGTACATGCGTTGCATCTGTATCTGTCTTAATAAGGGAGAAGAGTGAGGTAGATCTTTTTGCTATTCCAAATTTCAATTGCACATGCTTCTGCATGGTTTTGCCATATACCTTAGGCCTTTGGGTACAGTTATGTTATCACTATGCAATAATACCTACTCCACTACAGCACAAGTACTAGTAAACACAAGAGAAGTTTCTTCTATGCTGAGTGAGTTGAATGATGGGGCTGCTTGCTACGTCTTCTGTATGTGTAGTAGGAGTAAGTAGTAAGTGAATGTAATATAAGCCAGACGAATTTGCAAGTTCACTGCCGCAGGTAAAACACATCTGAAGAATCTAATCGTCAGACTCAAACGAAACTCTGCCAGAACCAGAGAGCTTGCCCAACCGTAAGAAATAAAACTACAGTCGAGATAGTAGAATTACATGCTATACGTTTATGCATTTAGCTACTTTTATGTAAATACTCACCGTGGAAATGGAAATACGAGAATTTTGTTACGGAATTCTCTGGGCTCTTCTGAAATTGCAGTAAGTAAACTAAACTATATAGTTTATCTGTAAGTCTACTCCAACTCTAATAGGAATCTCAAGTAGCAAGTTGTCGTTGTCTATTCTGCGGATGAGTGGATGTTGATGATGTGGAGGAAAGGAAGATATAAAAATAAAATGAGCTTTGTCTCCTTTCTCATCATTTAATAGCAATTTGCTTTATTCCCTCCACAATAACTCTGGTTTGCATCAGAACCATAACTTATTCCGTAACTTCCCTTCATCGCCCGTTTTGGTTACTGCTTGGGCATGAAACCCAAATCTTATTCTTATGCTAACACTATTTACATTCTGTTCCATCATAACAATTGAATGGCTAAGATAAGTATATGTGCTCCTTCCACTCACTCACCCAACTCTATTCTTATTAAGAAAGACGGAATAGGTGAAGTGTTTGTAAGCATAACAATACACACAAGCTGACCGGCTTTTCTTCGTATCTCATCCTATAAGCTCTGCAACTCACTTCCTAATCACGAAAACATCCGTTCCGCAATCTACTGTATGTTATTCAAGACTTTATTATAAAATACCTTATTTATCTAGCTGGTCTAACTTTTATTTAACAGAATCATAGATCTAATCTCAATAGGATCAACTTCTATCAGAAACGATAAGTAGACTATGTCCCTATATTTAACTATCCTCCACTTAATTGTACTAAGCACCCATAATATTCTTACGTGTGTCTACCTAGTATTATGTAAGATCCAAGAAAGTCGTCTCTCTTTAAAACTATCCATTGTACTAGCTATATAACTATTATGTAATATTAAGTTGCAAAATTTGATGTACCAGGTACTAGGGAAGATAGACATCTCAGAGTTACCTCCAATAAACTCACGACAATATAATACCTAGTATTTATCGTGTACAAATAGTATACTGCAATAAAGTGTGCTCTTTAAATCCTAATTTTCTTCTCTGTAATCCTACTAACTAAAACTGTAACGTTGATAAAGAGCTTAGCAATCTGGCACCGGACCGTGCCTAATTGATATATTTTACCTTTTTAATTTCATTTACCCACTCAGTCTCGCTGGTTTTGAATTTGATTAGATTTACAGCTGGCACGAAACAAACCCGTCCTTTTGCGGTACAACCAAACGCCAAAGTAAGTCCTAAGCATTAATGTTCAATGCATTGTAGAACGTTATACATGCATAATAATTACGCTTTCTGTAAATGCCGTCTCTTAATTATAGAGTCCCCATGCTAATTCTTACCTGCATATTTGAAATACTCAAGTACTATAAAAACAATTACCGTAAGTATGACCTACCTCATAATATTTTCATTATTCTCATTTAATTGGACTTTTCTTATGTCGATTCAATTGATACTTTTTTTGCATTCTGCACGCAGTCACATTCAATAGACAGCATGAGATGCACATTATAAAAGAAATGCATAGGGTAAAATTAAAGTTACTATTGGCACATGACAATGATGAACTTGTTTTTCTATGCATTTGGCTATCAAACCCATTAATTATTTACAGTACAACTGTTCAAGACAAGTGTACTCACTATGAAAATATATGTTTTGCTGTATTAGTTTGTAACAGCAAATAGTGAAAATATCCATTAGAATTAGATTCCCATTTCGCTTTCGCACTGCTTATGAAAGAACTTTTATGACTTGCATGTGGTGGGAATTTTTATCAGTTAATGAAACAACTATGTTTCTGATACTTGGTCAACTACTAAAATATGGAATTCTTATCAATTAACTATCGTTATTGCTTGCTACTGCTCTAATAAACTTTATTGCCTCGAGAAGTTGAGTTGTAACCACATTATAGCCAGTAGATACATTATTCGTACAGCAGCCAACTTGGAGCATTGCTAATGTTCCATCGTTTCTTAAAGGTATACTTAATAAAGCAGTCTACCATTTGCCATTGATGTGTTCCTTACTCTCACACTCATTCTTCATTATTCTTCCAACGATCAAGATAAGTAATTACTACAAAATATAAAGGATAATTAGCACTATTCCTGTACTAATACCAATACAATAGTTTGTAAAGGGCTGTACAGGCAGAACGATTACAATTAGTTTAATTGTGTTTAGAAATACAGTCAGAATGCATGGAGTTACAATTAAAACATACGAAAAGCAAGTCTCAGTCTCAAGAACGCACCTTGTAGTACATGCATTCACTGATAGTAAATGCCATAAAGTACTTGTAGTATTTTAATGCAATCAGTTGTGCTAATATGTTTATACTTATACCTAAATGTGTGTATAGGATTGTGTAGCATTAGCACTTACGATAAAATAGTAATGTTCCTATTTAACATGGAAATACTTACACAAAGGTACTGGGAGCTGACAATGAGCATCTTCTCATCCTCAGTTCTCATAATTCTCAACTTGAAACCTGAAGCAAATTGAACGATTAACATAAAGTTTTTACGATTTCCTAATTAAGTCACAGCCGACCTACATAAACGAAAGCTAACATAGTGCCGCTAAACATTTGATTAACCCTATATTGTTGTGTAATACGAATTAGCATATATATTATGCATGACAGTTGGCATTGCAGGGAAATAAATGCAACCTAATCACATTCTGAGTGTCACAATTACTACATTTCTCAAAACGGGTGCACACTTCTAAGTACAACTTTTAATACCAGTAATTATTCAATCCGAATCTGAATGAAAGGATTACCTTCAAATTGCGTCACGACACTACCGTTGGAATCTCCTTTTTACCGTTTTAATCGCCTAAAATAAATCGACTCAATCAAGCTTGAAAACTGAAGTACCTATACCTACAAAATAGTCCATACTTAATAGACAATAGGATCATAAAAAAGTAGTGCGTATTATGTAGAATACCACCAATATACACAAGAGATTTACTTCTATATCAAAAACTTTGCTTGCGTTATATATATAAAGGAGTTAACTTCATTTTCAAAGGAGGTCCCAAATATACGTAAATACAATATTATACGTGTAGAAATCTTTTGGTGCATATCAATAGGGTAAGGCTTTCATCGATGCACGAAAAAAGACGCCCAACTCGAATTTTATTGTTTCAGAAGAGCGTGAGATTTTTCATCGTTCCTTTTTTGAAGCCTTACCGATAATGGAAATTCATATTTGCAATATCAAATGAGTCAGGTAAGGACGAGGATTAACTACTTAATTTCAAGTAGTAATTAAGATTCCTTGCCACAAAGAGGACTCAAAAGAAGTAAAGGAGTGAACTAAATTATATTCAGCATTGGTCAGAATTCGGCTTTCTTGTAAGTTGAACTACTATTTTCATTTGAGGTAAACGAACGGATCTTACAAGCGTTGCGGGATGAAATTAAATAACGAGTATGAAATATGAGTCTGTCTTCTGCTGTGTTATGTCATCCATATTATTTGGCACGCTGAATTTCATAGGCAATTTATTTGTTTACTTTTTAACGATGTAATGTATGAACTTCACAAAGTACAGGTATTCAAGCAAGCAGTTTATTATGATGATAGATGTATGCTATTTGGCAAACGCTACAAAAGATTTTAAAGTTCAATGACTACCTTTACCAAAAGGGCCAGTTATAAACAGTTTGGAAGAAAAACGTTGTTCCATTTTGTTCCACTACACTTATGATGTTCACGGAATGTGAATAGTAATTGTGCTAGTAAACTTTTCAAGTAAACCACATAAATATCGATTTGCAAAAAAATTGTGGCAATGATAGGTTCGGTAGGACGTAAAGTAGAGTCCCACTCCTCCTTTTCTCAATATCCACGCACTCAATAATCTGAAAACGTGTGGGTTAGATCAGATCGGAATTACTAAAAAAGACTACTAACGACAAAAATTGCTTCATTCAGTCGTAAATAAAACATCTTTAAGTGACACATACGAAGGTGATGAAAAAAGTAAATTGCAGGAAATGGTTTTGATTTCTCGAGCTCTAAATTACTAAACTGTATACATCCACCAATATTTTTCTAATATGATCCCACCGAGCAAATCCATGTATAGAAGGAATGTATAGTACGCATTGTAAATACTCCCCACTAACTGTAATTAGACTAGAAAGCACTTTCAACATTCAATGCTAACCACTCTAATTATTGTAGTAGTATAGATAGGATGACAATGACAAGCAATTTGAATCAGGAAAATAGTTAAACTTAACAATTGTACTTAAAGAGATTATTTGCAATTGCAATCAGGTTTAAAGAAGATCAAAATATACGGAAGAAAGTTTAGTAGGAAATAGGAAACTTAAAGCGCTTAAGAAATGATGTCAAGTCATGAAATAATTTTTTTATATATTCCAAAGAATGCTAATTAGTATTGCTATCACTTATTTGTAAAAATCGAGGTTTCGAGCCTTGATCAATATTAGAAAATAATTGAGAGTGATTAAGTATCAAAGTAAATTGGTTTTTCTATCATCTAAAATTAAATCTATTATTGTAAAGACGGTCAGGAGCGTGTTGGAATAGACAACATTATAATTTTGATTAAAACTCAGGTGTTGAAAGGCAATGCTATAAACTTCCACGATATTTTAAAATCAGCATTGATGCAGTAGTATATTATCACGACGGATCAGCTGAGAATATTTATAGTATATGTACATCTTTCTCATTAGCAACATTTCATGAACTGTGAAGAGGATGTGGAATCTTCTACTGTGTCTAATAGTTTAAAAATCTTGAACTTTAATGTATTCATGATAAAACATTTTGCAGGTTTGCACTTTGCAAGTTAGAATTAGTTAAGTATACATTTCATTTTCCATTCGTTGATCCTAAGTATTCTTTCCATTTTAAATGCGGTTTTACTAACGAATAGCATTACTAAATGGAAATGCAAAATGAGTTTAATTAAACTGCAATTACTTCAACTGTGGGTTAAATTCCACTGCAAACTCAAATCTATAGAAATTGATGCTAGATATATTTGCTAATGCAATTATCTGCAGGGAAAACACATCTGTGTACACCCCATCATGAAATGACATAAAAATATGTCCCGTAAAAATATCTGTCATGAGTTCACTCCGTGCTCTTTGTGCAGAATGAAACCAGGTTTTTATTTGTCAACTATCGGGTACTTTATTTGCATACCAAATAGTACCATTAACGATATTCTCTCATTTGTTATGGTATATCTTTACCACTTCGATGATGTTTGCTTGAGGATTTTATGTATAAAGATAAACCTCTTTATTTCTATTGTAGTATCCCTGTTGGTATGTTCATTTATTTTTCATGCTAGTGATATTGCATTAGATTGATTGGACACATGTCATGCCACAAAGCACAGAATAGGTATTATGACCACACGGTACTCCATTATGTACTATTTATAACTATCGGTCTACGATGATATTGAGGTATAGGACTATATACACAGATTTTTAAAACTTTTTACTCCTCAGTATACTTTTCTGTTTACATAAGACCAAATCACTATTTTATATGACAAAAGCATCTCATAGTAGATTAAAGTAGGTAAAAAGTTTATATTACAATAGTACGCACTATCCGTATATAGTTTATTAGATTAAAGATGAAAGATGAGATTATAATGTGCTATTTATATGTTACAAACTTGCAATCAGTGACGAATCTCTAAAAAGCGTAGCCTAACGAGTTCGACTCATCCATTTACAACAATGACCGCTGGAATACTAGGCATAATACATATAATAATGTAATGCTGATTATTTTACTATAAGGAGTGTGTGAGATTGCGTAAAGAAAGATAAGCACAGGAGACCAAGATTGTAATAAATTACAGCTCTGCAGAGAAGGAAGTTCTCGTGTGAGGAATAGTGAGGATGTGTAACTTGGCTATAATTCTATACCTACATACTTAGTCACATTCGTAGACGTGAAATGCAAGATTGTAAATTATTGGGGCAAAATAATAATATCCGTCTCCACATCTACTAATTTTTGGATGTTGCGTCTTAAGTAGATACAAGTTACATCTTAAGTATACGTGAGTGACACAATGCAATTTAGTAATATTTTTCGACCAAAATTTTAATACTGTTATACGAACATTTGATGACTCGCTTTTAGAATAATATTGTAATACGGTAATACGATCGGCTATTTTGGCATTTTGGAATTTAGACCATCTGTTACAATCTTACAATCACTAAAATCTTTAGGTTTGACAGTTCGTGACTTAAAAGAGATAAAACTCTTAATTAGACCTTTGACTGTTTTCATTGGTAGGCAATTATGCATTAATAGTAGCGTAGTAGATAGTAGATACTAACTGAATTGTCACTGCCTAATTTGTTGAAATAAAATTAAGCTTATCAATGCAATAAATCGTGCTTGGAAATCTTGGGATCATCCAATTTTTTTGCAAATTATAAATTAGACAGATAAATTGGTAGTAATAAAATGGCTTAATACATACAATTATAGACTATTACTGGTGTTTTTAGACGTCCAATTACCAAAAACGTGTCTACTATCCTCCTGCATACGTATAATTATGCCTTTTGGCTACTGCCAGTGCAAATACAAAAGATATTTTATTTATCACGTACCTAATTTTCCAATAAACCCTACTCACGTTGTAAATAAAGATTTTACAGACTGTCACTTTTTCATTGTTAGATAGGATCGTACACAATATATTATTTACTGAATACAATGTTTACTACTTTAGGTAGTATACAAAAAGAAATAATGCATTGAGTTATTATAGTAAATCTCATTTGATGCAATTTATGAACCTAGTATTTATACAATGCCTTAACACAGTAGTAATTACTGCAATAAAATATAGAATTCTCCGAAGCCTTCTTTCGTAATATCGTTATTGTTGCAATAATCTCATTCTCATCGCATAAAGCAGTCTGCAGAAGATAAGAATCAATAGCTTGAATTTAATAAGAAAAAGAACAAAGCTGGCAAAATATGTTTGTGTATTAATATGAATTAAGTGGCACCTGCTGGGCTATAGATCACCACAATACCTTGACCTGCTATTTCAATTTAGTATCTAAATTACACTACATTTTTCAACGATGATATGCATCTCAAATCATTCAGTTAGGTACCTGCAGCGACATGACAGATTCAGTTGCAGAAGCTGATAATTATATTTATAATATCATAAATTCTTGAGATAACGTGTATAAAATTGCTAATTTTCGTCGTTTTGTATTTGCGAGTGTGAATATTATGCTACATGGACAACATTTTCCGATTGAACGTATCTTAAAAAAATCTTGCTATGGATTTAATGTCCCAAGAAGAAATCGACTTTAACAGAGCAGCTCGTTACCATTAACCATTACCATTCCTAACAATAAATTGTCTTGTAACTAATAATTAAGTCTGCGAACGTTATTTATAATTCCTTACAATTGGTACGTGCTATGTAGATAATGAATAGTATAAGTAGTACAGCAGCAAAGTACAAATCACTTTTTGCACTTCCTTAGATTCAACCGGTAATTCATTTTCAGCTTTCAATATTCACCTACTATTCTAGAGTGCAAATTTTTAATTCACAATTAAGATTTTTTGCAAGTTGACATTATGCTGGAGGGGTTTTATAACGGTGTGAAACAATTTGCTTCACCCCAGAAAATTAACAATGGGTATGTAGAAAATGAATTTTGTGTGCTAAAATAACTTTAGCTCTTGACGGTGTACACAGTTTAACAGATGGAAGATTGCAATTGTAGCGTTTGCATTTTGCATCTGCCCGTGAAGCATCTGCCATAGTATTTTGTATTACTCTAGATGCTTATGTAGTTCACAATTACTGGTACATTGTGTTGATAAATTGACAATTTCATCAAGCAGATTGAAGCGGACTACATCCAATCTCAACGGTCTATTCATGATGCTGAATATTACATGCATTATGCATACTAACCTGTGCTGTACTAATAGTAATTTGAATTCTCATCTTATTGTGTTCCCCTACAACAACTGTAGCAAACTTGCAAATAACAATTTTGCACACTGCGAGAACGTAATTGAAATTTGCAGAATGGAGAGTTAATTTGTGTTTGCAGTGAATGGTGCACTTCAATCTTTACTACTAAGATTGCTGTAGCCTAGTTTGTACAAGGCATATATTGTGCATAGTATGCATATTTTCGTACTAGGAGTGTTAGTATTTAGAAACACTGTTTATTAAGATGAGTATAATATAAATCAGAACGAATATGCATGTATACCTATATAGTAGGTATGTATTTATTATGAATTAATGGGATTTCGCATAAAGAATGAATATTGTTATGTTATCATCACCACATACTTATTAGCGACACATCATGACGCAAAAAACACAATCGCTAATAATTGTGTCTTTTAATCCCCAATTTCATATCGCTGCGTGACATTTGCATTAAAGTACCTGTTACTGTCGGCCGTCATTTGAGTTGAAGCTCAGACTACTAGACGGAAGAAACTCCCGTTTCGTGCTGATTTCACTTCACATGAGATGCTACAAAGATGTTGTGGAAATCATTGTGACAAATTGAATGGGAATTCGAGTAAACTTACTTGGTACAGTAGGCATTAGCTAATAACATAACATACGAAGCTATACCTAACCACTAATGAAAAATGCACGTTTCTATTTTATGTTGGGCTTTAGTCGTTTAGATAAGCGGATTCAGTTGTTATGACTAAAAGTCTTATGATAATATTGAGGCATGACATTTTGACAAAATGACGAATAGTAGTTTTTCCTAACTACTACGGAAATGTGTAGACAACAATGTTTACTTTTCTTTGTAACAATAGTGCATACTGTGATCCAGATAAAGACAGTGAGTGACTTGAATAGCAATTACATAGACGTGTCCAACTCTAATCTCTTTAAGTTGTACCCACATTAAAATTAATTAATCTACATAAATTATAAAAATGAACTCAATCTAGAATCCAGACTTGGGAAGGTGCACATCGGAAATACAACTTACGCATACAGTTCTCACGTAGACCGGTAAGAGTTAAGAAAATGGTATTTTACCTTGTAATTATTTTGAAGTAATGGGATACAATAAATAATAAACTGTATATTCACATATGGAACTATGGAAGGTAATTTCTCATCAGCTTATAGTATTGTTGTAGCAGAAATTAAAGCCGTGGACATTGTATGGACAGCATGTAAAACCTTTGCTTCAATACAAAAACAGTTTAGTTGGGGTAGATAGCCATATTAAATTGCATGCAGAGTTACTCTTCTGTTGCATTTTCGTCTTTCATTCATTTACTACAATTAGATAAAAGAAAGCAAATCAGACTATGGTCCACATTAACAATCTTATGAGCATTCCAAGTATTGTTAGTATTGTCAAAACAATAATAATGATAATAATTTATGACTGACATAATAAGAGAAAGGGACTTTATAATAATACTCTATCATCGTCAGTCAAAGACAACCTACCCAAGTCATCCGCACTCAAAAGAATTCTGAAAGTACAAAAAATGGAAAGAGACATCACACTTTTGAATTTGAAAGACAAGAGCACTCATCCACCTTGCAAAACAGTTGCACATGAATAATATTGGAGCAGTCGAAATGCAAAACCTAGGTTGAGACTAAAAATAATATGTGTATATACAGTATACAGTATATAGATTTAAGAAGCCGACTACTCTAGACTCTAGATAATTACATACGGATACTCATGCACTTAAGACATGCATGAAATATACTTTGCAAACTTTGCATGTGGAATAGTAATACTAATTACGGTAGCTATTGTAAGCATTGTCAACAGAAACGTTAAGAATATGTATGGCCATATGTATCAGATGCAGTTTTTAATTTTAAGCCTTTATACGTGTATACTGATATTATATTTAAAATTTCATGTCTTACTATATATACGATGGATGTTTTTCATTTGTCAATTAGGGCATAGGATTAAGATTAAAAAGTTGTGATGGAATCCAATGCCTTATCGTTATCACCATCCAAAAATGAAACTGCATCAGCAGAACGGTCCAATTCTTTGAGCTCTTCGAGTTCTACTGATGATGGGCCAAGTGATGAAGATATTTTAACAGAGCAGACATTAGCAGCAGGATCAAAAGCAAAGCCAACTCCAAAGGCCGAGTTCAAAGACACATCATCAAAAGATAAACTTTGTGAACAAAAATCGAAAAAAGTTTACAAGTTTAAATGCAAGTTCTCAGGAACGATTTGCGATGTTCTAACAAGAAAGGGTTGGGTTGAGGTAAGTCATAATATTATTATTAGTAAATGGCATAAGTCAACGGTTCGCCAAAGAGAAATCAGATTTAGTAATAATAATATGATGCTAATGCATAATACTTTAAATAATCTGAATATTGAATACTGCAGTAAATATGTAAATACTTTTGGCATACAGCAAGAAGATGAATTAAGTGATGACTGGGATGTATTCTGGTGTGACGTCAACCAGCTAAGGGATCTATTCATTGCTACTAATACAAGAATACAAGAGCATCAAAAAATCAGCCATTTCAGAAGTTGCTTCGAAATCTGTAGAAAAAATTTAATGGTCAAAAATCTCAAGAGACTTCAGTAAGTTTTATGCATGAATGCATGAGTATCCTTGCCAAGTCAATACATTCCATGCTTGCATTTCATTTACTTAAACGGTACCTCTTTATATAATATGCAAACTGCAACTGCAACACTTAATTGTAGATCTCGGATTAAGAAAACATTTGGCAAAGAAGAAAGTGAAAAGTTGAACTTTTTTCCAACTACATATATTTTACCGGTACACTAACATAAAGGTAATACAAATGCAATTCATATTTTTGCCATAATGCAAAAATTCTTTGGCACAGATGGATCACAAGTTCTTTCTTCAAGAGTTTAAGCGAGGCCCAACAGGATATTGGATAATTAAACCTGCGGCCGGTGCTCAGGGACGAGGAATTGTCATATTTTCACAGTATGACCATTTACCTATTTTAATCCATTCAGGATTATGGACACTATATACCATCGTGTAATCGTGCATGATGATATTTGCGTATACTTATGGTTCACCATTACTTTGACAGATTATCAGAGTACAATTCTTGGCGAAAGCAATACCATGATGCACTAAAACAATTGCATTTTCATTTGGCGTCATCTGCTGCAACACCACGAACAGCCACCCCCGAATCAGTAGCTCCTTACGTTGCGTTGTCACTTTCAGCTACACAACTTAAAAATGCTGGATGTAATTATGAAGATGGTGGTAATAACGAAGATAGTAGTAACAGCGACAGCGAAAGTGTCAGTACATTAGACGATGTACTGGAAAATCAATGTGGTAAAAATATTTTCTTAGCCGGTAGAAGTATAGAATTCTTGTTGATGTTGTAGATGATTTTTCTAAACTTCATGTAGGGAATTTGGGGCAACATTAATTGGTGACCATTTTAATAATGAACACGCAATTATCATGTATTATTACATCGTTTGCATAAGTTTGCATAAAAAACTACAACTAAATAGTTTCATATAAAAAATTTTCCCTTGTGAATACAACTTTAACTGTAAGCTTATAATGACAGAGATTGGCAACAAAGATGACACAGATAACCCAGATATATCAAGTGGAACAATATCATCGGATAAAACTTCAGATGAATTGCCATTGGAAAAAGGAGGTGATGGTCCCGATAATTGCGAAAAGGAATGTGCGGACTCTTCTTACGAACAGCCAGCTTCAGTTGGTGATGGCATCAGCAATGTCGACAATGGGAAACCGATCTCTGAACAAGAACAAACTGATGCTCCCACAAGAAATCTCAGAGCCGATGTTTTTGTGCTTCAGCGTTATATCGATGATCCTTATTTAATTGGGGGCAGGAAGTTTGACCTGCGATTGTTTGTATTGGTGACCTCGGTAATTGACCTAAAATTATTGGCAATGTGAGACTAAATCACAACTGCAACATGGCTTAGGGTGCAGTATCTGAATCTACCGAATATTCCCTTTTTAGTAATACTGTTCATGCTCACTTTATTTGGTAAAATTCCATGGAATGTGTTAATTAAATGTGACATCTTCATTAAGTTTTCCTTTCATTGTGTCATGTAGTACAAACCATTGAGAGCTTGGCTGTACAGAGATGGGTTTGCAAGATTTTGCTCAGAATCATTTTCCATGTCTTGCACACAAAATATGTACGTTCATTTAACCAACGTAGCTGTGCAGCGAACTTCCGAGAATTATGACGAAGACACAGTAAGTCATGAATTAATCATTTATGTATATACTCAATTATTTACTTTCACGAATTTGCAAATGAAAGTTACGATTTGAATGTTTTTGTTTGTAAAGGATTTGAAATGGTCTTTAAAGAAGTTTCGAAGCTTCCTGCAAGCTCGCCACGGTAGACAAGAAGTTTTCAACTTCATGAATCAAGTGGACACAATTGTCGTGCGAACTCTTCATAGTATTCTAAATGTTGTTATTCCCGACAGAAACAGTTTCGAATTATATGGATTTGATGTCATTATTGACAGTAATGTAAAGCCGTAAGTAGAAATATTAAGGGCAGAAAATGCTATAATACTTTATCATAGAAGACATCTAATTATCGTTGTCACAGATGGTATATTCCTTGCTTTGGTATATTAATGCTTTTTATTGCTAGATGGCTATTGGAAGTGAATGCATCGCCTGCTTTTACCCCGTCAAGTGAAGAAGATTACAGATTAAAATGCTGCTTGATTGACGACACTATGAATGTCTTAGATGTGGAAGGAAAGTAAGTTTGTTCCAAAATGTTTACTTTACTACTTACAACTAAATTCATAATGGCAATTGGAAAAATAATGTAGGCGTTCGGGAAAGGAGAAACAAGTAGGATCCTTTGATTTATTTTGGGAAAATGGCCCAGTATATGCCGATCCTACTTGCCATTATGGGACTTCTGACAAAAAAATGAGAAAACCGAAATTAAACACTTTTCTTGGTACGAAAATGTCATTTTAGTTCAAAATTAATCATAGTATTTATAGTTACAAAGTATAATTGTGGAACAAATAGAACTATAACATTAGCATGTTAATTTTAGGTTGCGAAAGTAATAGAGTCGAAAAGCTTAGAGAGATGTATAGAGCAGCTCACACTTTACACAGAACTCAAAAACTTTTAGATGGTCAGAGTCAACATTCCTTGTCCGATGGATCTTCATTAAATTAGTTCTTGCAAAACATTACAATCAAATGTGTGACATTTTTAACTGAAGCATTTCACGTGTGGTGCACAAAACATTGTAATCTAAACTAGCCAATCTTTTCAAAGGCTCAATAAAAATGAGTTTATTATTATCCCATTTAATAGTTGCATAATTGCTAATTTTTATATAGTTAGCGTTAAGATAGCATAGCATAGAGATTAATTCATTAGTGCTTCTACAAATTAGTAATAGGTGGAATTTTACAACTCAATCCTCCTCGTTTTCTAAATTGATGTTATCCCCAAATTTACTATACAGCTCACTTTTCAAACTCGACATTTCACGTCGCACTTCTTCAATTTTAGACTCCAAACTTGCGATTTCCTCTTTAGTTCGTTTCATTAGCTCTTCTACGACTTCCTAATATCAAAATTAAAATGAAGTAAAGAAACATTTAATATAGATTACAAACAGCCTAAACACTTGAAATTGTTTTATGCAATATAATATAATGTTACCGAAGCTTTGTCTTGGCTAAAGTGGACATAAGATTCGCCGATGAAAATAGGGACAGAATTAGTTTCGTCTTGCAACATTATTTCTGCTTCGGCATCTTCCAAATTTTTCAAATCATTCTGAAAGTAAATATGCATTTTTAGCTTTTTCGTTCGACTACCTCCAAAAACGGGTTTGATGATATCCTTTGCGTAGACCACTTTTATAGCCGCTGGAAACGGTTACAAACAATGCTGGGGACAAAATACTATAAGTTGTTAAAACTAAAACTATATTATGTTTATGTCGTCACGTCATCTTTTGCGCTTGATTAGGTGAGGTTATGGTTTGTAACAGGAGGGTGATAAGAAGACTATCATCGTTGTAATCTTGCTAAAAAAGTGGTCTACCCTAAAAGATAGGGCTTGATTTAGTCAGCGGGATCTCGTTGCCCAACTACTTGACTTAATATATTTCCTCCGTTGCCCCAAGTGATCCTAATGTGCTGGACCTAATCTATTGAATTCGTTGCCCCAATATATTACATTCGTTGCCCAAAACTTAATAAAAAATAGTGATAAGACTCTAAACCCTGTTGCATTTTTAAAAAATTTGCACTTCAAACTTAGTTAGGAATAGTTGAACTTGATCCATTTCGCTTTTTATTGCTTTTGGTGGAGATCAAGTTCAACTATTCCTAACTAAGCTTGAAGTGCAATTTTTTTAAAATGCAACAGGGTTTAGAGTCTTATCACTACTTTTTATTAAGTTTGGGGCAACGAATGTAATATATTAGGGCAACGATTGCAATATAATGGGGGCAACGAATTCAATAGAATAGGTAGGCATATTAGGATCACTTGGGTCAACGGGGGAAATATATTATAAGGTAATAGGTTAAGTGGAAAAACTTAGGACAACGGGGTAAATGGGGCAACGAGATCCCGCTGCCTAAATCCAGCCAAAGATAAACTCTAAACGAATGATCGAAAGACAAAGAATAAAATTTTTCCATTTCATAATATGCATACCGTATTTTCCGATTTAGTTGACCAGGGTCAACCATTGTTTCAACCATACCATTAATGCGAAAAACAAATAGATGACCCCGGGGGTCAACTAAAACGAAGAAGGTCAATTTATTGTTTCAAGGCGAATGCTCGAATGAATTTTTCTTCCTTTTTTCACTTAACGTTTTTTAAATGAATAGAAAAAGCAATGTCAAATGAGGGAAATATAAGTAAACTAAAAGATTTTAATAATAAATATTCAGTTATAGCCTAATTTCTATTAGGAGTTAGAAGGAAGAACTGTGGTAGTTGCACTTTATTAGACAAAAAATCGATTTTCCTTCATTAATTTAGTTTTCAAAGTCTAATTAGACTTTGCGAAACATTGAATTGTACTGCTACTTTATGTTTATGCCGTTTAGTTCGCTAAATTGTATTGTGTAATTGCTTATCTTAATTTCTCTCGAATGAGAATTGTATTTTTCATTTTACTGGTCATCGGTCGTTTAGGAGTAGTTTGGGTACGACCTTCTGAGGAAGATATTTTCAATAAAAGGATAGATTCGTAACGTAAGCCAAAGCGATTGCATATTACCAGTGTTCGATTTTATCCGGCTAAAAATCTTTTTGACCAACCAGCCGGCTAAAATGGTTAAAATGGCTAAAAATGTCCATATCCTTGAAACCTCCTTGATTTTGCAGCACAGGAGTTCAAACTTCAAGCCACAGCGCAGCGTCCAACAAATGAATAAAAATAGACTGGCGCCATTTTGCTCCGTGTACTCTCTTCTCAAACAAATTCATTCTCTGATCAATAAGTTTATTTGTTTTTCAAAGTATACATTTTTAAAATTTAACTACATTTTAGTTACGATCAAATACTGTTACATTTCTATCGGATTTTACAGTTTTCGCAGATAATGTCATCAAAGCAAAAAACAAAACGAAGAACGCCGGCACGACGACGCTCTGCTGCAACCGCGCGTCACGTTTTAGTGCACCTGCTTCAGCAACACTTCCTGACCGTACTAATTCGCCAAGAAACAAGACTGACAAGGTTTAGCGTAGTCTTATGTCTTCACAACGGTTAGTTGGAAGAATTGTGACCAGAAGAGTGATTTGTAGATTGCAAGTATGTATGTAGGCCCTTCTTAAACAAAATTAGTTTAAACTTTGGTGTAGATCAAGGATAGGCTAATCTAGGCAGAATAGGGTTTTACTTTGCCCCATTTTACGTATATTTTATTTTTGACCATTTTAACCAATTTAACCATTTTATCCGCTGGCTAACAAGGGTATTTTGCCAGCCGGCTAGCCATTTTAACCTGACCATTATAGCCGGCTAACCGGCTGGTCATCGAACACTGCATATTACCTTATCATTCCTTATCATTGTTATAATAAGTAAATTCTAATTTCCAATTCACACATTTTCCGTGCAACTACTCAACTATATGTATATTACTATTTCATACCATCCCACTATACAAAATAGGGGGGTTAATTATTTCGTGGAGGGTCAACTAATGTTTGAAGGCATTTGTTAACTTTAAAATATAATAGTTGACCCGGAGGGGGTCAACTAAGGGTGAATTAATTCGGAAAATACGGTAACAAAAAACTATACCTTCGTAGCTGCTAGTACTTCATTTATGAATAATGGTCATCTTTCAATAATAAATGTAAGTGACAAGCAAATTAAGTTATACGGTTGTAGTTGTAGGATGTGGATTTGATTCAATTAAATATACCTGTTTCGATTTCAGTTCTTGAGTTAACTCCTCCATCCAGCCATTACGGATTGCAAAAGTATTAATTTTCTTTTGGTTTTCTCTGCTAATGTGGACATCAGAATCCTTGTCAAAAATAAAAAAAGAATAAAACAACAAATCAAGCACAATAAATACATTAAATTGATGATAAGTGGCATATTTGGTGGTACATAGTCATAGTACGGCCGAAGTAGTTCAAAGTTTAAAAGAATGGTCACAAAATGAAATAATACACACTGCTGACCGCACACGATTCACGATAAAAAAGAGCAACAAATTAAAATAAAAAACTTTTGAAAGGACTTACATGTTGAAGTACTCCGGGTGCACTCATCTTTCACCTTTTTCGAATTTTATTTTCAATTTAAATTTTAATATTTATTTCGATTAGATTTAGGTTCAACACAAAACGGTGCGGCAGAGAGACAAATATCAGCATAATTTGTCCTAGTGAAAGCTTTGAATTTAGCTCCAATAGTTTGAAACCAGCAAGGGAAAGCACCGGCAGCAACTTGAAAGATGAATAATTGAGAAGAATACAATACAAATAATATTATGCAATGCAGCAAACACGAAATTACGACAACAGGAGGATTGCTGTTGCTGCACCGCTAACAAGGAGTGTCTTGAATATCCAGCATCCATATCTGCGGATTTGGCCGAGCGGTTAAGGCGTCTGACTTGAAATCAGATTCCCTCTGGGAGCGTAGGTTCGAACCCTACAGTCCGCGAATGCTTTTGCACTTTTTAGCAATGGTTCTTTGGTCAACTTTAATATTTTTAACCTTTGTTATTAGAACTTTGATGGATTAGTGAAAGTGAAAATAAATGCTCCATGAACTGAATGAAATGTTATATTTATAACTGAAATCATAATTCGATTGAATACTAAATGCACAATGCATTGCATAATACATTTACAAAAAATTACCGTGGTGTTGGTGAGAATTGCATCAGCAATGAATTCTTTTTGTGGTTGAAGTAAGGAAGAGGTTGCACAAATACCTATCAATGTTATACGTTAGGTACCTCAAAAGCCGGTCCTGGTCAGCCCTGTGTATTTCATGGCGCGATTTTTAAAATGTGCTACCCTTATATTAAATATCTTGGTGCTACCACTATCTTACTTCAACCTGTCTTCCAATAAAATATGCAAACATATTTATATTGTTACTAGTTGAAACTGAATTATATCACGTACCATTTCCCGTCGCCCATTTATTCCGAAATTCAATGTGATTCGAAAGTACCTATGACATTTCCTCCCACTTATGACTAAAACCAAAAAATGATATTCATCATACATATACAATTTGAATGAATGAAGTAAAGAAAACGTACTGAAGAATGTATACCTTTTGACTGATTATGAGTATGAGAGTGAATATTTTATTGTATGATGAAATAACAGAGAGTGTACAGTCAGCTTCTTCGATGCTCCTTTGCTTAGTATATAAATAACTTGTACGTGAGATTTGCGAAAATAGTCCGAAATTTTTATTTATATTTTCTCAATCACATGTATTCCCGTATAATTATTACTATAATAAATATACATTACAAATAGGAACAAAGACTAAGACGCTACTAACTACCGCTACTATCAACTATTTGGTAAGAAATAATATTTCTGCACTCAAGAATCAGAAAATCTTTTTTCAATTTTTATCAAAAAATATTTGTACATGAATCTGAATCTACATCAGTAATAATACTTAATACTGTACAACAACGTAAGCGTATGTACTGTACAACACTAAAATTGCAAATTGCACAGCTTCAGTTTCAGTGCACTAAAGACTAGGAAAGTAGATCTAGAGCACTAAGAGCACATAGCTTATACCATTTATACTACCACTTATATTATAACTTAAAATACTAGTTAAGTCAAAGTATATTACTCAAACTCAATAAATTCATCTATATACTGAGTACCGTACTTCTCTAGGTGGTCTTATAGAAGAAGAATCGTTACGTTGCCCCGACTTGATCTGAAATCTCAGAAAGTATGTTGTGTGCGGTGTGTGTGTAAAGTATCGTGAATCGTGGTGAATGTGAATACGTGAATGAATGTCGAATCGAATGTGAATACTGAAGCTGAATGCAGTGAATGTTCTCTCGTCTTGACAGTGTTAAATTCGATACAAATACGTAAACCACGACCACACTCTTTTCCATTCTTATTACCGCACCATCACACACATTTGATACTTGTGTTCTCGCTGATTGTCGGAAGAATTTTGTCCAGGAGCCGGTATAAAAAATATTTTTTGTCCATTACGCTGGATACATAAATATTTTAAAATTATTTTGTGTTTTATTTCAGGGGTAAGAAAAGAGCCCAACAATATGGACAGCTCACTTTCTACTGGTGCTATCCGTAGCGCATTCATTGACTTTCTAAAAGGAAAACAGCATACATATGTCCACTCAAGCTCTGTGATTCCTTTGGACGATCCTACTCTTCTTTTTGCAAATGCTGGGATGAATCAATTCAAGCCAATTTTTTTGGGGTCTGTCGATCCCAACAGTGATATGGGTATTAATCAAAAGCTATGCTTATATCTAAAAACCTACAGCAAGCCGTAACAGAAGCTCGCCTGAGTAAAGGTTGCCGTGTACACATTTTGGTAGACGAAAAGTACTCGCACGTAACAGAAAACCGAGCGTACGGATTTTGATCAAACTTTTAGAACTGAGTCTTTATATATATAGCTACGACATATTAAAAATTCCGACATTGATATTATAGGGAAACGAAGCTATATCACTTGAAAAATCAACATACAATCAAAATTGATAATTGTTGACTGAAAATCAACAGAAAATCAAAATGGATTAATGTTGGCTATGAAAATCAACAAAAAATCAAAATTGATTAATGTTGACTATGAAAATCAACAGAAAATCAAAATTGAATAATGTTGACTATGAAAATCAACAAAAAATCAAAATTGATCAATTTTGGCTATGAAAATCAACAAAAAATCAAAATTGATTAATGTTGACTATGAAAATCAACAGAAAATCAAAATTGATCAATTTTGGCTATGAAAATCAACAAAAAATCAAAATTGATTAATGTTGACTATGAAAATCAGAAGGGAATCAAAATTTATTAATGCTGACTATGAAAATCAACAGAAAATCAAAATTGATTAACGTTGACTATGAAAATCAACAGAAACTCAAAATTAGTTAGTATTGAGTATTAAAATTAACAGAAAATCAAAATTAATTAATATTGACTATGAAAATCAAAAGGGAATCAAAATCGGTCAATATTTATTATCAAAATCAATAGGAATTCGAAAAATGCAAGTTTGACTATATAATTGAATACAAATGCGAAATAGATTTATTTCTGTCCTCTAATAGTTATTTTCCGGTTTGATTTGCTTTATTATATCTTAAATTTGGTAGAAGCGGAGTGAAATATTTTATACTATCCCGCTAACAATTTATAGGAAACGCCATTGAACTTTTTAATGTCCATTTAATGCCAAATTTTCACTTTGACTATCAAAATGAAGACAAAGTGAGCGCGCGGTATCTCAGCAACCAATGGACCGATTTACCCCAAATTCAATAGGGATCGTCAGTGGCCCATAGGCATTGTTTTTGCCAAGTTTGGTCAATATCCGCCTTTGCTTTCGAAAGTTATCGTGGGGACGGACGGACGTACGGACGGACGTACGGACGGACGTACGGACGTACGGACAGACTGTGCGGTTCTATAAGCTCGCTTCCTCAGGCGAGCTAAAACTGAACGAGGTAATAATGATGCAATCAACGAATGACGAATTTTTATATTTTAGCGAAATATGTTCGTGTTGTTAACACTCAAAAATGCATTCGTGCCGGAGGAAAACACAACGATTTGGAAGATGTTGGCAAAGATGTATACCATCATACTTTTTTTGAAATGTTGGGAAATTGGTCTTTTGGAGACTATTTTAAAACGGAAATATGCTCTTGGGCTTGGGAATGGTTAACAGATGTAATGCACATTCCTAAAGATCGCCTTTATGTTACATACTTTGGAGGCGATGAAAAAGCAGGGTTAGATCCGGATACAGAATGCAAAAACATCTGGCTGAAGTTGGGGTCAGTTTTATAAACTAATAATTTGATTTCATCCTTAATATTGATGGTAGATGTAGATGACTGTCATGTGTAATTCACAATATTATTCATTGCATCATTTTAATTACAGTGTTCCTGAAGAGCATATTTTGCCTGGAAACATGAAAGATAATTTTTGGGAAATGGGTGATACTGGCCCATGCGGACCATGTTCTGAAATTCATTTCGATCGTATTGGAGGCAGAAATGCTGCTTCGTTGGTGAATCAAGATGATCCTGATGTGTTAGAAGTTTGGAATTTAGTTTTTATTCAATTCAACAGAGAATCAGATGGTTCTCTGAAGTCCCTTCCAAAGAAGCATATAGATTGTGGAATGGGCCTGGAAAGAATAGTTTCTGTAATACAAGGAAAGCGATCTAACTACGATACAGATTTGTTTGTCCCAATTTTCGATGCAATTCAAAAAGTAACATTTGTTTTTAAATCATCCAAAACTTGAAATGTAAATTATGTATAACATTACTATATGAAGTAATTACTTTATATTGATTCGATTCGTATTATTGATAGGCCACAGGTGCAAGGCCTTATACAGGTAAAGTTGGTATTGAGGATACTGACGGACTGGATATGGCATATCGTGTTGTTGCTGATCATGTTCGAACCCTAACTATTGCCTTGTCTGACGGAGGACGACCCGACAATACTGGTAGAGGATACGTCTTGAGACGTATATTAAGACGAGGTGTCAGATATGCAATTGAAAAACTGCATGGGAAACCCGGCCTTTTTGCTCGATTAGTCAATGTAGTTGTTGAAATATTGGGCGACACTTTCCCGGAGGTAAGTCCAGTCCACTAAAACGGCCATATTTAGGACTTTGAGAAATTAATGCCAACCAGCACATAGTACATTTTCGTACAAAACAGTTTATAATCAGTATTTATTGAAATACAATAATAATACATATAGGTTCGAAAAGATCCTCAATCTGTGATGGATGTTATTAATGAGGAAGAAACTCAATTTCTCAAAACGTTGAATCGGGGAAGGAACCTTTTGGAACGAACAGTAGCCAAACTTCCGTCAGACGAAAAAACTCTTCCTGGTGATGTTGCCTGGCGTCTTTATGATACCTATGGCTTCCCTGTCGACTTAACGCAATTGATGTGCGAAGAAAAGAAACTTGCCATTGACATGATAGCGTACGAAGAGGCAAAAAAGAAAGCTCAGGTATTATGTAGTGCATATTATACATTATGAGAGGATACTTAAATATTGACATGTTAGGAAGAAAAAATCAAAATTAAGTGTATTTAATGTCCTAAAGATTGCTTCCCAAGGAAAGGGCACTGGTGTTAACGACACACTTACCTTAGATGTCCACGCCATAAATGAATTACAAAGCCGCGGCATTCCTCCTACCGATGATCTGCAAAAATATAACTATAATGCCGTAGATAAAGAAACTTATGGTAAACTAAAAACTTTTTCACGTTTATAATCATTTGACGTTTATGTTAGTTAGCGATATAAATTAACCAAGAAGTTTCACTTTAGAATTCCCTACATGCACTGGGAAAGTAGTGGCTATCCGGTATAACAAGGAGTTTGTGGAGGAAGTAACATCTGGTCAAGAAAGTGCTTTAATTTTGGATAGGACAAATTTCTATCCTGAACAAGGAGGACAAATCTACGATGAAGGATTTATGACTTCAGTTACCAGAGAAGATTCAGAATTTCTTGTCAAAAACAGCCAAGTGCGGGGAGGATATGTAATACATATTGGCAATGTAGAGGGTGTTATTCGAGTGGGTGACGACATGAAGTTGCAAATTGATGGCTCCCGAAGGAAACACGTAATGAACAACCATACTGGAACCCACATACTTAACTACGCTTTGCGAAAAGTTTTGTCCGCTGATGCTGACCAGCGTGGTTCTCTCGTTGCACCGGATCGCTTGCGGTTTGATTTCACCAATAAGGTAAATGATGCTTTTCAAGTTTATTCATGTTTTAGATTTCGTTCGCTGTCATTTCAGATAAAAATGATGTTGATGTCCACTGTGACAAAAATTTTAATAACGATTGTTTAAAAAATACAGAATGCCATGACCCCGGCTCAAGTGAAACGAACCGAAGAAATTGCACAAGAGATGGTCAATTCTGACGTAGAAGTTTATGCCAAAAACAGTGCCCTATCAGCTGCTAAGGAAATTCAGGGCTTACGTGCTGTATTTGATGAGACGTATCCCGATCCAGTGAGAGTGGTGTCCATTGGAGTTCCGGTGGAAACCTTGCAAGCTGACCCTACGGGTCCTGCGGGATTGAATACATCCGTTGAATTTTGTGGAGGAACGTTAGTTACGAATAATTCAATTATACAGTTTTATTCTATCTGAACCGAAGGAAACGTACGGTACTCTCAGCTAATCCAATGAATTCATTAAGCTAATTTTCTTTTGCAGCCATTTACTTCGTTCGGGCCATGTTGGAGACTTTGTGATTGCAAGTGAGGAAGCAATCGCTAAAGGAATTCGAAGAATTGTGGCCCTCACCGGGCCAGAAGCTACGAAGGTATGTCATAAAAAAAAATTTATAAACTACTTTGTACATGTTATATTTGTTAAAGATAATAATATGTTAATACAACTGAATTGTAAGTACATTAGAAGCTTTTAAGCTCAGGGAAATTTTAATTATTTTTTACTGTTATACATATTTTAGTCGCTGAAAAAGGGAGCTCTTTTGGAACAACAAGTAACTGAACTGAAAAGGATAGCATTAGAAAAACCTGGATGTAAAGAAGTTGCCCGCAAAATAATTGAGCTTTCGGATGAAATATCCCATTCCAATATTCCTTATTGGAAAAAGGTGCGTTTTGTATGGAATGTCGTGTATAGTTTGAATCTTATTTCTCCTTACACTCACAACATCACATCATAAGTTGAATTAATATATATAAATATACGTTTCAATTTTGCATAGGATGACTTAAGAAACATTTTGAAAGAACTCAAAAAATCGCTAGATGACCTGGACCGCAATGCTAAAGCTCAAGTATTGGTCGAAGTGGTTGAAGAAACTAAGAAATATTTAACTGAAAATCCACCTAAAGAACCTTATCTTGTACGAGTTCTCAAAGCCTACTCCAATACAAAGGTTACAAATTAACACTGCATAGTACTAACTCAGTCTTACACAATAAAATCCAAATAGTTTAGAATTTTAATTTTTGGAACTTTCAGAATAATAATTTTTTAATTTTCAGGCATTAGATGCAGCTTTGAAGCAAGTGAAAGCCATTTCACCGTCCACTTCAGCTTTGTTCATAACTGTTGACGAAGATGCTGGGAAAATTTTTTGTTTATCTACTGCTTCTCCGGATGGAATAGCTAAGGGTCTCAAAGCTAATGAATGGGTTGCTAAAGTTGCTTCGGTAAATTTCATAGTATTAAATTGTTTTAATTTTGATCAATTGCTTATCAGTCAACCAGTGACACTTTTCTTTGCATTGCAGGTTGTGGGAGGAAAGGGAGGTGGAAAACCGGACTCAGCTCAAGCGTCTGGAAACAAAGTGGATATGCTAGATTTGGCCATTCAAACTGCCAACGAATTTGCCCAATTGAAACTAAGCTCATAATTTTATTACTAATTGCTAATTAAGATACTGCACTTTGTGCTTATCATGTCTATGCCGATTTATTACCATATATGTTGGGAAGGTTTTTTTCAATGTTCAAATAAATAAGCAACAATATGCGCACTGTTGAAAAGTTTACTTTACTACATATTACCGTTTATTGTACTCCCAGTTTTCCCAGTCATTCCAACTATTTGTAGAAGTTTTATTTTCTGTATATTTTTGCATTTGTTTTTCCATTTCTTCATCATAAAGGACTCTTATTTGTGCTAGTAATTCTTTTAAATTAATTCCAATCTTGGCTGAAATTGGAATTATTGGAAACTGTTCACCCACTATTTTCTTGAAAGGCTTTAGATTTTCTTTTGATTCTGGGAGATCCATTTTATTTGCAAGAATTATTGAAGGCCTTGTTAGTAGGGTTTTGTCAAAATGATTAACTTCATTATAGAGAGTATTTAATTCTTCCCAGGGACTTTCTAAAGACATGTCTATCACATATGCCAGGCATAAACATCTTTGAATGTGTCTTAAAAAGTCAAATCCAAGACCGCGATTTTTATGAGCATCTTCGATGATTCCAGGAATATCAGCAACTGCATTAAGTTAAAGTTTGCATTTTGCATAATACTTACATTTTACACAACATTCACCATCATAATTTCAAAATTGTAATGTAATTCTGTGGTAGATTTATTTTTTATTAGGAGCTATATTTAAAAGAATTTCGGCCAATATTGAATTACCTGCAATTTGTTCCAAATCATCATACAAAACCATTCCAACATGTGGTCGTAGTGTTGTAAACGGATAGCTTGCTACTTTTGGACGAGCTCTACTAATGGCTCTCAGCAAAGTTGATTTCCCAGCGTTAGGGTAGCCAACAAGGCCAACATGAGCTATTGTAGACATTTCCACCAAATAGAATTTTGCTTCGCCTTTAGCACCGTATTCGCATACCTCAGGAGTTTGATTTTCAGGTGTTGCAAAGAATTTGTTTCCTCGACCACCTGCACCTCCTCTGGCAGCTATGAAAACTGACTCTTTGAGAGATGACAAGTCAGCAACAATTTCTCCACTTTCATTTTTGAAAAGGGTACCAAAGGGAACCTTAGGAGACATTGTAAAAATGCATACTAAATCCTTTTATATGATATACAATTTCTATGAGTTCAAATTACATTGAATTTATTCGTTTGTTAGTAGGCTTACTTACCCTGATTACAGTGGGCATAGCGTTTTGTCCATAACAGTTGTTATTTCTTCCAGGTTTACCATTCTCTCCTTTGATAATAGCAGATAGTTTACTCAATGACTTAACATCAAAACTAGCCTGTGTAAACCAATTTTAACATTTTTATTATCCTACAATCCTACATACGGGATATACAATATTATGTTTATACATAAATATTGTAATTGCAACTATAGACAAATTCGGGTCGGTAGTATTATCATTTTTATCAACCAAACTGCAATAATTTTGTGATTACTCAGAAATTCTTTTACTGAAAAATAACTAACCTGAAACAGAACGTGTCCCCCATTTCCACCATCTAAACAAAACAAACCATAGATAAATTATTAAAATTATATATCTTATGTCTTAAAATCAAATCTTATAAGAATCTACCTCCGCCATCCGGTCCTGCAAACGCAGAGACACTTGTTCTCATAAACGATATGCAACCATCCCCACCATCGCCTCCGCTAACTTGAATCCTTCGGTGATCAACAAATGACGTATCCTAAAGGTGAAAGGCAGCAAGAAAGCAAAATTAAATCAGAGAGTTGGATAATGGTCGACTAAATCATAAATGTAAATAGTATTTTTACATAAAAGTTACATTTCCTGTAATTTAACTACAAAAACCAATTCTAAAAGTTATACCTGTATCTTTACACCTTTTCCTTTACGACTTATAATTGGATTAGCTCTAGTTGAGGCTAAAGAACTGTGTCTTTTTAGGAATTGCTTGATAACTATCATTATTATTGCCTTTTGTAAGTATAAGTGTCTTAGTTGATGTCTCTGTCTACTAGCAACTATTATTAGTTTGTACTTTGTAGTAGTATTTTATTCCATCCTTTGCACTTTTAACTTAATCTGTTTGTGTGTTTACTTCCGGTTTGAGTTGATTGAGAGTGTCTCTTCGCACACATCTCATCTCATAAAAAAATATTTTTGCCGTATTACAGTACCCCAAAATGATTTTGTCTCTTTTCTTTCTTTCATGTGCTATTCCCAGTCCCAGTCCTACCCGGCAAATCAAAATCCATCACGTAATCATATCAAGCTACATGTGGTGACAAAAGATTTCAAAAGAATTTGATTGCTAAATTGCCACTACTTTACAGGTGTACACTGTGTGTACAGATTAGTCAATGTTTCTAGCGTGCCAAGTCTGCCAGCCAGTAATCCAGTGTCCACTCAGTCCACTGTCCAGTGAATTCCAGCACCTTCAAGTCCGTGTGTCCAGCAAAGTCAGTTTGTGGGCTCTGACATTTGTTGAAGTACAAAGTAAGCTTCTTTTCTCTTTCAGCAATTAATTGAAAGTTAGAACTTTGGAGCGGAGAAAAATAATTAGATTGAATATTCCCTTTTTGAAGGTTTCGAATTATTCGAATAAATATGTCATCTGGGGGAGAAATAGAGTATCCTAAAATTGCTCATGATTTGAGCAAAAAAATACGGTCTACAGATGTAACTGTCGAAGGTGAAGATTCGTCAATTGACTTCAATGGTCTTCATTTATCCGAAGATGTTTTGAAAGGATTACTTGGCTGTGGGTTTCAGAAGCCGTCCCCTATTCAGTTGAAATCTATACCATTAGGACGATGTGGTTTCGGTATATTTATTGATAATTTATTAAGGTTACACTTTGGCCCTGCATAGCAACCACAGGGGACTATCAAAATGCATGTTAAAAAATCTTTTACATCGACTATTATAACTTCCGGAGGATCAGTCTGATTTTTATGGAACCTACATTTTTGGAACCGTGGACTATCAAGGAACAAAAGTTACCATTCGGAATTTTGATATAGTTGCTTTAAATGGACCAAAAACATCAACGTTTTATAAAAAACTAAAAATGACTCATTTTTTTGGGAATTTGATTTTTTTAAATGCATTTAAAACAACTATATCAAAATTCCGAATGGTAACTTTTGTTCCTTGATAGTCCACGGTTCCAAAAATGTAGGTCCCATAAAAATCAGACTGATCCTCCGGAAGTTATAACAGTCGATGTAAAGATATTATGATGAATTTTAAATGCATGGAGGTTGACCCGAATTGCTGATGATGGAATACCGAGGGCATAAGTCAATGCAATTCCAAAAAATTAGTTTCTAGGAAACGGGGAAGTGTATTATATTATAAAGATTTCTATACTGACTTGTATAGTAGCATTTCCACCTGTCGTCATTGGCAATGTTATTACAAATACTTTAGTACAAAATCTTTTTTGTTTGCATCTTGCTTCAATGCATTCATACTTGTAAGTTTAAGTTATAACCATGGTTGTTATAACTACTATCAAAGATGTCTATTGTCCATGTGACATAAACGGCCATCAAGTACAAGCATTGACACCGTAGTCATAGTGATATAGTACTAACCAAAGTACTAACCAATAGATTTACAAATATTATACCATAAGACGGCCGTTTATGCCGCATGGAATTCATTTTGTTATTGACTTGATAGCATCTTGTTTATCAATATTGCACTGCCAAAACTTCCCCTTGAGGTAGTGGAATGGCCGGGTAGGTTAACTATGGGGTTTCGGATGTGACAATTGACGGGTTAAATTTTGGAAATTATATTTTTTTCGTTAGCAACCAACGTAAACAGCGTCCTTAATTGATAACAAATATATATCCATTAGTCCATTAGTAATATTTTGGCTGAATTTAGACAGCGGTGTCCCGTTTCCTTTGTTTCCTTCGTTTCCTGCGTTTCCTTCTTCCGTTTCCTCCGTTTCCTTCCTCACCGTTTCCTTCAGTGTTCTTTTAACCTCTCATATTTTCTCCGTTTTTTTCCTTAGAATGTAATAAACTAAACTACTCTTTTGTTTCCTGCGTTTCCTTCGTTTCCTGCGTTTCGTACAAACCTAATAAAAGGCAGTACAACGCTAGTGTTTAAGGTTACCAGCCCAGTTGCTCTGATCTAGGGGACTCTCTAGCATCTGCAGGTGGTAGAAAGTCCCTGGGGACTTTCAAGCACCCTTTTTCCATTTTCAAAATGTTCCCGAAGGCAGACTAAATATTTGTTGAATTTAAGCAGCGATACCTTGTTGTATATGTTGCCGGTCACTATTTTCGCCTCTTTTCTGACCTAACCTAATAAAAGATAAACTATTTTTAATTAGGTTAGGTCAAAAAAGACCGAAAAATAGTGACCTGTAACACCTTGTTGTATATGTTGCCGGTCACTATTTTAGCCTCTTTTCTGACCTAACCTAATAAAAAATAAACTATTTTTAATTAGGTTAGGTCAAAAAAGAACCGAAAATTAGTGACCGGTAACGAGATACTGATTATTATTTTATGATGATGATGATTTAGAATTAATTTTCATGATAATAATCTGCCTTCGGGAACTTTTGGGAATTATAAAAAAAGATGCTAGAAAGTCCTAGGGGACTTTCTAGCAACTGCAGATGCTAGAAAATCCCCGAGGACTTTCTAGCACCTGCAGATGGTAGAAAGTCCCCTAGATGTTGCTCTGAGAATGGGCATTGGGTACATTTACATTGTATGGACGGTGTAGGAAACGCAGGAAATAAGGAAACGCAGGAAACAAAAGAGTAGTTTAGTACATTTTAACGGAAAAAATGAAACGGAGAAAATATGAGAGGTTAAAAGAACACTGAAGGAAACGGTGAGGAAGGAAACGGAGGAAACGGAAGAAGGAAACGCAGGAAACGAAGGAAACAAAGGAAACGGGACACCGCTGTCTAAATTCAGCCAATATTTTAGCACAGTAATTTGAGTCGTATTTTATTTGTCTAGATTTACTACTTCAAGCAAAGTCTGGTACCGGGAAAACATGTGTGTTTTCTGTCATTGCGCTGGAAGACGTTGCAGTTGATAAAAATCACATCCAGTCTTTGATTATTGCTCCGTCTCGAGAAATCGCTTTCCAAAATTCTCATGTGCTCAAAACAATTGGTGCTTTTAAAGACGGTAAAATAATTATATTTTTAGATGATTTCAATGGCATATTTAATTTAATCATTTTTAATAATAAAATAATAACTCATGCAGCAAAACGGAATAATGGAATTTTTGTGGATGCTAATTAATATGTATATATAGGAGTTAAGGTGAAAACGTTTATTGGAGGTACATCTGTAGCAAATGACCTCCGCAACATGCTTTCATGCAACATTGCTGTCGGTACACCAGGAAGAATTGTTCAGTTGATTACGGAATACCACATGGACTTATCTAAAACACAGCTGGTGGTACTAGATGAAGCAGATAAGTTGTTAGAGGACTCATTTTTCTCAGAGCTTCAAACCATTTTCGGTGCTCTGCCTTCTCAAAAGCAAGTTATTGCTGCCAGTGCAACATACCCAGACGGTCTAGATGAGTTTATTGTGAAATTCATGAAAAATCCTATGAAAGTACAATTAGATGCTGCAATGCCAGTTTTAGTAGCTATTGAACAATTTGCTGTCAGCGTGAGAAAAATGACGGGTTTTGTCGGTGCAATGAAAAATGAAGAATCGTTCAAAAATCAGTACTTCTGCTTGAAAGAGATTCTTCGCCGCATACCATATACACAGGTCATGATTTTTTCCACACATCTGTTAAGGTATAAAATAAACTTCCGTTAATGTATAAAACTTTTTCTATAGAACTTGTTTATTAATTAAAATGTGTTCTAGGGCTGAAAAATTGTACGACGCTTTAAAATTAGATGACATGGACGTGGTTCTTCTATCGGGGACTTTAGCCCAAAAGGATCGACTGGCTTCTTTATTTCAGCTACAGGAAGGGAAGTGCAAAATAATGGTCGCTACAGATTTAGCTGCAAGAGGTATTGATAGCGAAAGTGTTGATTTAGTGATAAATTTTGATGTTCCTTATGAAATATCAACCTATATTCATCGTATTGGACGAGCTGGTCGTTTTGGAGCTCCTGGTATTGCAATTAGTCTTCTTACATTCCGCAACGATTGGCATACAATTGCCAGTTTTCAAGGAAAAGTTGATCTCAACTTAAGAGTTATTGAATCAGTGCAACAAATCGATTTGGTAGCTTCTAACTCGGTTCAGGTCAAAGCACTGTCTACTCTAAAATATCATGAAGACAAGGATAACGAAAGTAAACAGCCTGATGATTGTTGGCAAGTGTGGGAATATTGCCTCAAGATTAAAGGACAGGTTTCACGAAACCATGAGCTTCTGCTTGCCATTACTTCTTCTACTGACGATTCAACAATATGTGAAATAGTTGGACGCAATAAAATGTTTTTTCATAAAGCGAAAGAGCAAGAGAAGATAAAATTGGAAGAGGGATCTGAGATTCTTACAACTGACCAGGAATAATAATATATTCCTTACAGATTGAATTGTATTACCATTGCAATAATTCATTTTCATTCGGCTCTAGAAAATAAAAAGATTTCTTTTGATGAACTTCTGAATTCTGAGTGTAAGTTACTTTATGGCAAAAGCATTCAAAAATGAGGTTTTACATTTATTTCATTTTAGGAATTCCATATCCGTGTAACTATGTATAAAGGTTCTAGCTGTATATACAGGAATATGTAGTATAACATTTTTGTGTACCATGAATTAAAGTAGATAATCATCAAATCACTATGAATTATGACACATAAATTATAGGTAGGTATTCGATAATAATTAACATTCTATGTTTAAAGTATATATATATTATATACTAATTATAAACACAGAAGCGATGGAACAAAATCTTTTTCAATATCACATTATCTTCATTTATATCATTTAGCTATAAATAACACCGAATAAAGTAGTGACCAAACCATACACACTAGATTTACTTTAACTAAAGGTACTTGACAAGTGGAATTAGCATACTTTTACTTTAGGCACTTAACAAATGCAAATTATTTAACTCTACAAAAACACAATGAATAGAACGCATTCTTGTGATACTTCTAATTTCTAGTTTTTGACGATTCACCTACATACATGTACATAAGTAGATTAGATATATTATTTGGCTCCTACTGTGTATAATTAAAGCGTCTCGCTTACATTGACGAGTTATTTAACATCTTTCAAAGGAGGCATAAACGTACACATATTCACAAAAATACATATTGGTTTAATGCTTCGCTATTTCATAATATGTACTATTTTTATAACAACATTCCAGAAATGTAAAAACTCTATGTTGTGCTTTGATCAGGTAGGATATCGAAAAATGCTCACAGATGTACATATTTGACAACTATAATTGTTTCATTTGACGGAAAATATCTTTTTGGTGTGTACACTAATGATCAGTGCCGCTCTCCCAATCCCAAATATTTAGTAGATAAAGTGTTTAGAGTTTAAGTATATAATTTTAAATTCACTTGGGTAGTAGAATATTTGGATATATTATATCATAATTTAAAATTAAATGCAGATTTTGCAAGAAACAAGAGATAATCCTTACAAAACAATAACGTCAGTACAGTACAGTAATCTACAGGAATAAATACATACATAGCTTATAGTCAGTTGTATACAAAGTAGATTAATGCGAAACAGGATTTCTTGTTACAATTTTATTCAATAAGAGGAGGGGGAGAAGTCGGAATGGAAGATTTGGCCATCGAGCCTTGAGTCAAATATCCAGCAACAGATCCACTTGAGGACGTCAAGTATCCCGCAATAGGCTTATCCGACAAAAATAAGTCATGTTTCTACAAATAGTGAGAGAAGTAATTAATTAACATTCTTATTTTTATTACATCATACCAATATCTATCCATACAACTAATACTTTCTCATTCCTTACGTAAACGCCAATAGTAACTTTCTCCACCACAAAATTTTATATTCCTAAAAACTTATTTGCCACCTTTTCTTAATGTTTACCAAAATGAAAGGGAAAAATTGGCCATGGTAGGATAAAAAAGAAAAAAATTAAATTAAGAAGGTTTTGTATTGGTGAAAGTATTGGTGCTATTATGAGAAACGTGAAAGAAATTGGATTTACTTTACTACAAACTGTATAACAGAGCATGTATAATAGAGAAATATGTGTACCTGATCTCTATACTGGGCCCATATCTCAGATTTGGAGAGTATGGCTTGAACTTCTTGTCCATGTTTTTCATTTTGAGCCATGTACTGCAGAGCATGAACGATATTGGCCTTGGTAGCTGAAGGATTAGGACCTAAATCTGCACTGCCACTTTTTAAGAAGCTTAGCAGTAAAGGCACAAGTTGACTTTGAATTCCCTGGTATACTAACTCGCTATGTTGGGATGCATAAAGATGATTTAAAGCTTCACATGTAATGGGAAGAATGTCTGAACGTTTCTTCATCCCGTTTACAATTGGCTGTATCGTTTCCATATGGCAAAGGGCTTCAAGACAAGCGTGATTATCTGCAATATGTCTTAAAACGATCGATGCTATTCGTTTTAAAGAAGGCCTATCTGATTCAATGGCTGTTAAAACACCTTTGATGTGACCCATGGGGGGCAGGGCATCGCATAAATGTGGCTGAGCCATAAGAAGATGCCCTAATGCACTGCCAACCAAATCTAACGCGTCATCAGTTTTCCGTTTAATATTGTCTCCAGTTGGAGAGAAAGCGAATTCAAGCAGATCTCGCAAAAATTCCCGTGGTTTTCTCAAATTCCAAGATGGATTGGTAACATACAATCTCAGATATATTCCTCCAATCACCAACTCTCCGCTAATGCTGTAGTCAACTTGGAAGCTTTCGGACGGCAATCGCCAGTCAACAGACAGATCCAATTTCTGAGCCATGAATAGTTCTTGTCTAGTATGGTGGATAACAGTAGTCACATTTTCTCTCGTGTTATCATTCCAAACAATCTCTGGATTTTCAGTGCTTGAGTCAAATAGATGCACTGCTGATTGAGGTGACTCCGACATTGCTTCGCAAAATATTGACGGCAGGAATTTGCTTAACAAAATTTTTATTCTAGGACCAGACAATTTGTCGGCACAAAGTTTCGACAATACCTCAGAAGCCTTTTGGCGAACCATAGGGTCAATATTGCTTGTGCAAAACAAATCCAATAGGTAGACCATTACACCTGTCAAATTACAAAATTACACATTATTCATAACATAATATGCTTTTATTTAAAAATGTTTCAGTTTTAACTAATATACTATACCCTTCTGTATTGCTTCTTTCACGACTTGAGGATGAGCTACAATCATAGATAAGCAGCCCAATGACAAGGATATAATAGAAGTTGCATTCTTTTTGGCACTCGCAGTGACTACAAGAAGAGCTGGTACGATTCCCATTCCAACAACATCGGCAACACATTCTTGATTTGCCATCAATGATGTGAGTACAGACAAAATGCTTTGTTCGAAATGGTGGCACATAAGATACCTAGTCAAAAGTCTGAATTTTCCTTTGCACAACGTTTCAAGACCCGAATTATTTTTCAATGCATTGCTGAGAGCATCGATACATTGTACAACATTACTAATTTCACTTTGGTTATTCCCCAATGACGTTGGGTCATTATTCGATAAATATTGCAATAATTCGGTAACAAATTCGGAGGGATTTTCCAATTGAAATGATGGTTCATTGTTGTAAACACGGACGAAGATTGAACCTATAAAAACAGATACAGACTGTGAAAAACGTCAACATACTTCAACGTTAACTGCAATTCCAACTTTCACCAACTTTCACCACAATTTTAAAAATGGTAGGAAAGCTTATAAAACTTTTATTACAGGACTAATAACAATATTAGAACTTAAAAATAAGTATTACATTTTTATGCTTTTAAGGACATTAATAATATCTAAGCTAATTTAAGTTACAAAAAGAAGTAGAGAAAGAGTGGGTACATACCAACCACAAGTTCTCCAGTATGAATGGAGTAAATGAAATCAGAACCGTAAGTCATGTCAGCTATATCGCCACTGCGAATAAGCTGTAATTGCATTTCGCAGAATTCGAGTAACTCATTTCTGGTCTTATTGTTCCAAATTAAATAAGGGGTAGAGCAGTTGTCATTTAACACTTTCAGTACTACTTCTGTCTCCTTTTCTCTCACCTAAATAAAAATTAAGTAATAATTGTTTACAGAAATACTCAAAAGACAAAGCGACTTGACTGTCATGATTTAACCAAAAAGTACCATTTTGGCTCCATAGGGAAGAAGCAACGAATCAAGTGAAGTGCGAATAACGTCATTTTTGGGTGTAAGACTTCCATCGCCACACAAACACTTTAGGGCTGTAATGCTTAACTTAGCAAAGTTGTTTATAAGAATTTGCTGATTAGTATCCTCCGAAGCTTCTACCCCAGCTTCTTCCAACGTAAAATCGTACGAAAAGAGAGCTGTCAAAAGATACCATAACACTCCAGATTGTAACAGATGCATTTGTAATATTGTGTCTACAGACATCGCAGTGACACATTCCGCTGCTAAACAGCAAAGCTTCGTCAAGTGCTAAAATTAAAGAATAAAAACATTAATGTCACACAAAAACGGGAAACATGAGAGATAAACAATGAAAATATGAACATTCAAAGTTTTCATTTTATACCTTAAAATGTAAAATTCTGCAGAGATTTTGAGCAAGCTGAGGCATTTCGACTAACTTATCCCTGCACATCTGGAATTTTGTAGCTACAGTGAAACATCGGGTAACGTGCACACAAACTTGAGCAGCTACATCAGTAGGCTTTGTGCTAGCATTCAATACCGAAACGCAACGGTCGAATGCTCGTAGCAAAAGATCAAGTCCTAAGTGTTAAAGTGTTATATTAATTTTTGCAATCTACTGCTTTTTCGCCACAGACTTTTGGACTAATGCACCATTGGGAGATTCATATTATTACCTTTTTCTCGTCTTAATTCCTCCACATTCAAAGCGGAACAATTAAGGGTGTGGTAAACTACTTCCGCACTACATGCTAATAGGGGTGCTTCCTTAGCAAATAAAGCGTCATCGGCAACCTCCAATTCCATGGTTTTGATGAGCATCGGATAACCGGCGTATTTGTACGGTTCCAGAACTGTTATAAAACAGAAATATAGTAACATAAAACAATGTGACTTAGATGTAAATGGCATGAAAATAACTACTGATTGTACTGATAAGCTAACTAATTAAATGCTTATTGTAAATACCATTTCCGTATCTCTTAAAAAGAATAGATTGTGCTCTAAGTATTAACACAATACGGTTAGGATCAGGATCAGTACTCTCGGCGGAAAACCGGCTACACAAAAATTCGTATGCCCTATTAGCTTCTTCAAATCGCTCTCGACCTTCAGGATTTTTATCAGGGTGAAATTTTTGAGCAAGTCGTCTATAACTCTTTTTGACTTTTTCTCCCCAATCTGTTTCCCCTTCCAACTCGAGTGCTTTTAAAGCATCAGTTACTGTCATTGGTGGTGGGCGCTTTTCAACTTCATTTTTCCAGGCTTCCAAAACATCTTTAAGCAAGCCAATCGGATCTATTATTGGCCACTCAGGAAATCTAAAATTAAATTTTTAAGGTCATAATATATTAACATTTGAGATTTTTCCTAAATACTGATTTGTAAATTATCCCCACACAAACCTAAATTCATCGGTGAGGTTTCGCAAGTAATATACATTACAGAATAATTCATTTTCCAGATTAGGATATGTAACAGCTGGTATTGCACAGTATTCATATAATGCTCTGGTGTTGGAAAGCAATCTAGGCGAGAAATCAGCCAAATGTAGAGCTATTCTTTCTATTAAATGTCTTCTCATGGATGCACTCCATATTGCTTCTGGCGTATCAAATTCGCCCAAGAATATTTCCGAAAATTTATCAACTCCATGATTTTCCAAGTATGCAACCATTGCTTCTGGAAGAAGTGGACCCAGTACGGATCTTTGCCACGCAGAAGTTCCCTGTAATTATCAATTAGATTTTTCCTTAACATGCGGTCTACATATGGTTTACATACGTACGTCTACATACATACGGTCTATATACGGCTATTTTACTAGTTCAATTATTTTACATATTAATATACATGATAATAAAACGAAAAAATGACAATACCTGCTGTGCTGAATACGTATTTTGTTTCAAATGGGTTAAATGAAGGAAACTCGATATAGGAAGAATATTGGAACCAGTATACATCATTATAAAGAAGAATAGGCCGGTAGCATACACCCTGCTCATCATAGGATTTTCGTCCAACACCTAAAAAACGAAAATATTTATGAACAATTAGTTCGAAGTTGAAAACTTAGTAATTACTGCTATTGTGAGCTAAAAATCATTAAAAAGACCTACCATGAAAAGCAAAGATGCTACACGTTCAACAATGGCTGGGTCAAAAGTAAGAAGTAATTGAACTATATGAGCTAAATAATTAGTAGGATCACTGAGAATTTGTTTGGCTTTGTGTACTGGACGTATTACAGCATCGCCATTCTTTGCAGGACAATAGGAAACGACTTGAATCAAAATGTCCAGAATAACTATAGCCATTCTAGTTTCTGTAATTTGAGAAGTTTGCTTTTCTGCTATGATAAACCATTTTAGCTGAGCTATGGATCCTAATTGCTTCCACGTTTCTAATCCTGTTGCCCAACATTTTGTTCTAGCATCGATTCGTCCTTTCTTATACAACGTCTTCAACTGCAAAAACATGTTATGTAGTCTTAAAATAAAAGCTAATATCAAAACTAATCAAAAGTGCTATATTTTTTTATTTCTACAGATGACAGTCCTTACATCTTCAAATCCTACTGGGCCTACTTTTTCATTCGATTCTTTTGGCATATAGTACCATTCCGGAAAATCTGCATGTTTCATATCAGGACTAGCTTCAATGACATTTGTCTGGGTCGGGACAACCGCTCTGAAAACATAATAACAATAGTAACAGATGCCAATATTGAATAATTGTCAGTTTATGATCTTAAAAAATCAACTACTGCTATAAGACTCTACTATAAATTTTAATATGTTTACCGTGATGTGTGCAGATGAGCCAAAGTAAGTATGTCCACCAAAACTTTTAACCCTCCGCAATTAACAAGTTCTCTTGCATTTTCTTTAGATTTCACTAGCTTTTGAATAAACATTAGTAGTCGATCCCGTTCAATTTTTTCCGAACTCTGTAACTCAGAAATAATATTTTGGTCGGTCAGCAGTAAGAGTAAATTACTAAATATTGATGAAATAAAAACTACATACTTCATACATATTAGTGTACCTATAAGATATTAATACATAATTTCAAATTTCGTAAAACAAGTAAACCAGTTGAAATAATTTCTCTTTAGTGAAAGTTTTCTATGCTGTTTTCGAGTTGCGAGTGAAAACAACTTTCTCTGTGCGTAACAATATTTTTGCATTTAGTTAATGAAAAGAATGAAAACAAAATGAATTGATGCAAATTAAAGAGAAGAATTACTTTCTAGCTGTTTTCCTTTCTACTGTTTACATGCATGTGCAACTTTTATCAATACTCTCACTTACGATATTTTTTCTTAAAATTTATGGATTCAAACTCAGGTGAAGAAATAGCAATAAGTACACGGTCACGTGAAAACATAAGATAGTGACAATCAAACAATTTTCATTTGTGAAAAGGTCTTAAGTTTATATGGTGAAAGTCATAAAGACGAAAATTTACTTTCTATGAACATTCATAATAATGAAATTACCTTGTCCAGCATAATAACAATATATTTTAAGTCACTAAATACGCCAATTTCTTCCCAGTGTCTTCCATAGACTGTAGTCATAGCTTGCAGGCACATTCCTCGCATTTCTGGCTTTCCGGTCAACAAAAACCTGTGGTACAAGTCTCCAAAAAATTCCTTTGGATTTCGAATAGTAAAGTTTGAATTCAAAGAATCTTCTTCCAGTAATAGTCGTAAGTAGTATCCTAAATTTGAGAGGGTAATATATTCATTTCTCCTTGCTGATATCAGCGAGAAACTGTCATCATTTGCAGATTTGTAACGTTATGAACTTCTTACCTCCAATTCGAATCTCATCGTTTAAAGATTTGTACTGAATTTGAAAATCCGCATGATTCCAGCAGATCGATCCTGGAACGTGATCTCTGTCCCCATCCAATAGTCGTATTTCATTATTGAGGGCCTCCCTAGATTTAAAGATCCAAATTATTAAAGAAGTTAGATTTACAAAATTTACATAAGTACATTTTATATTATTGAAAGACTAGTAACTTACTTTAGCTCTTCCCTGGTTTGATAATTCCAGATTAGATCAGGCATAGCATGGTCTTGGGAAAATCTGTGATAAAATAATGCCCAATTTCCTTCTGATTTAAGATTTTGTCTTCGTTTTCTTAAAGCAACTGGGCGAAGTTGATTGTTTTTCCGAACTTCTTGAGCCATCTTTAACCTCCAATGCCTCAATGCAACCTAGAACAATTCGAAATAGGTAAAAACTTTGATTAAACGATTATTTCAAGCCTTCAAGCTATGTGGTGAAAATAGTAAATCAATTAAAGTATATTCTTAATATAATAACTTACCTCAACTTGTTTCTCAACGTATTTTTCTACATTTCGAACCTGTCTTGCAAACTGCGATGGTTGGTTATACTTATGAGCTGATGTTGCGATTTTCAGGTTATCCCTGGTGTTTATACGATCTTTATCTGACAGGTCCACTGTTTCATTAGATTCAAGAAGTCTTAACAGGCCAGGCGGCTACAAGTAATTAACGCTCATTTACTGCAGATACTTTGATGTATTCTGATAAACTATGTGTAATAACATTTGTTTAAATATTAAGTATTAATAAGAAACATACAAGGATTCGACTAAGAAGTTCCATCGCTACAGGATTTTGGCAGGTCCATAAACTGACCAGATGCCTTGAAAGTTGTCTTAAAGTAAGAAGCCGAGGATCAGTCGTTTGGAGAAATAATGCATTGAGTAAATGACGAATTAGGGCTCCTTCCTTTAGAGCCATGTCTTGCATTTCTCTTCCAATTGTCCCCTGACCTTCTTCAATTAATGCTTTCATTACTAAGCCGGCTCCTTTCACAATGGCCACAGAAGGGTGCTAATAATTAATAAAATCGCGTCAGCAAAAATTTTTTACCACCAAACATAAACAATTTATCACAAAAAAGACACCTGGAAAAGGGAAAATAATACTTGACCTCTTGTAGCTACTGCTAGCAACAGAGAGTCAAAGTGTCCACCTAAAGTTGTTTCACTGTAAGGTGCACAGAGGCCGAAAGTTAAAATATCCAACATGGACATAGTTACTAAAGCACCAGTTCCCTTGCGGACATGAGTGGTCCACATTTCTAGCAAACTGTCCAGAAACTTTGGGCTATTTAGGATTTTTTCTTTGTTATCTTGCTCTTGACGTAAGTCGGCATCCTCGTGCATAGGCTGCATTAGTGCAGCCATTACATCCAATGCAGAATGAACAACACAATCAGGCATATTTGAACGCAAAGCAGCTACAACGATGTTGCCCACCTTTTCCCGAAACCTATTAAAAATACTTTATAGTTTAGATTCTAGAATATTACATAGAAGAATGGAGTAAATAAAAACCTAGTACATTTGCATTTCAGCAAAAGCCCCGAAACCCGTTTTAGAACATACAATTCTTCGAATGAGTTGAAAAAACTCTTCGTAGTCATTTTGATGAATTTCCTTGACTAGTAGAGCGTTGAGGGCCACGAGGATCAATTTTTCTTTGTTTTCAGCAAACAAACCCTGAAATTAAAGATTCCTGAGAGTAAGTTAAAGTTAAGCTTAACCTTAATTGAATAATTGAATAAACTTACGTTTTGTGTAACGGCATGAAGAAGTCCAGAGTACTCTATATTGGCATTGAATCTCACAAGTAGTTCGGAGAAACTCCAAGTCGGTGGGGGTTGATGGACGAATTTCAAAAACATGGATTCCACCTGTGCAATCAATAATTAAATAAAACCCAATGGAATAGTTGGAAATCAAAATATTGAATATTTGCTTACCTTTTCGTCGACAGCGGAACATAAGGGACCCCATCGTTTACCTTGAGGGGTATTTCTAGACTTAACATGAACCCCGCAATTCCCTGAGGCTCGAGATCCATCCATTAACGATGATAGCAAAGAATCCCTTTCGGTTGAAAAATACGTGCGTACCAAACCATTTGTAAATTCTATGGCAATTGCTTGGGCATCATCTTGACATCTGACTAGTGCAAATACGGATGAAAGAGGATATAATGAAGATATCTGAAATTATAACTCAAATTAATTGAAGCTGTAGTAGAGATGACCACAGTATTTTAAATCTTAAGGCAAATCTTTACACAATATGTGCCGGGATCACGTTCAATGAGACAAGTCTCTGATAAGCACAACAAAATCCGAGAGCGTTTTTTGTTTTGGACGGCAAATTCGCTGAGAGATGTAATGTGTTCATCACTCCCATACGTTCCTAATCGCATGCCAATAAGATCAAAGATTGTCTCATTTTCCAGAATCTTCACGTCTATGGTTGTTCCGATGAAGTATGTGCAATTTTCTCGTATTTTATTGACTATTTTACTTCGTTCAGAATGTGAGAAAATATGCTACAATAACAAAAATACACAAAATAGGCAGAATTAATTTGAAGCAAAGGTTTTTTAATTTTGTTTATACACGTAATCTTACCAGCCTATCTAAATTTTTCATCTTGAGAGCAAAAATGTCTGTGTTACTCCTCAGTTCCAACAGTGAATCTATATCTTTGAAATAGTACGATTTCCTTTCTCCATCTTGACTAATTTGGTCTACTCCAATACAAGTGACAATCAAAGAAGTAAATAACGTAGGAAAATCTTGCCCCCATCTAGGTACACATTATACATCATAAAAATACAAAAATAGTAACGGTCTGGGTCTAGCGAAATAAATAAAGAGTTACGTAAAATTAAAGTTTTACAGATCTCGAAGTAATGAATAATGCATTACTTTCGCTGTTATTATATAATCAGTTACTATTACTTACTAAATACAAAACATACCTGTATTTTTGCATTGCCTTGAACTCTAAAGTTGCTTTTTCCATGCCATCTGATTGATGAGACCTTGCAAAGGCGCCTCGTTGTACTAACGCAAGAGTAAGAACATAAGATCTATGATCCGTGGCAAATCGCATTGAATCTGTACTTTTGCCTTTGCGATGAACTAATTGAAATTGATTAGGATGGTCATTGGTCGAAAGGGGTGATATATTGTATACCTCGGTCCACTGCCAATAGTTAGTTCTACACAATATCAAAATATTATTTTCTTCTCCAATAATCGCGATTATGTTACAAAAGAAATCTATTTCAAAATGGAATTATCTATAGTATGTACCTTTCTGCATCATTTGGACCATAAGTTGCAATACCGTGTGTTCCAATTGAAAATATTCTAGGATAGCTGTATCAAGATGTAGAAACATTATTTTCTTAAATTTTTTTCAAACTCCAAATATTAGTTGATTTTTAAACCACTATACTTACTTTCCTTTCCATCTGGTAATCTTTGTTGTGTAAAAAGAATACAGATCAATATTTTCGCTTCCCATCTTTACCACGAAATTGATTAGGTGTTGATTATTTCAGTTTAGTACAAATATTTAATAGCGCCTTGTCTGTTCTCATCAAAACTTTGTTGAATCCATATTCTTGACATTAAGAAGTTAAGCTTTCATCGTTTTGACAAAAACTACAGTACTCGATTTATCTGCATACCCGTGGGTTTCGAAAAGAATAGAATACTTTAAGACACAAAGTGAATTCTCACATAATCCCCACTAATTATTAACAATGCAAATATCGAAAACTTTTTCTGACAGCTTTTTCGAAACTGAAAACGTTTGATATTCACAAAAATATCCCTAATCCAAAGCTTAAACTAGATGATAACAAAATCACATCAAAAAATGATGTTACAATTAGGTAGTTTTTTCATTCAACTAAAATCTACAATAAAACCGCCTACCTCTTATGTTCCATACATGGCATTGCAATAGAATTTAGCTTAGAAGACCACGGTATTGTATTTATATACGATATTAACGCAATGCAATAACTGTCGCTGCTTCGTATAGAAATCTACAATGAGTCAGACAGTCAGAACCAGAATGACAGAACCAATAGGTTGGTTTAGTAGGATATTAAGTAGATCACATAATGTGCGTAGTGCGTAGAGATCATGGACTCTTCTGGTGTGATGATAGAGTATAATAGCAGTGAGACGCACAATACTCAACGATAGTATAGGCAATGAAATGCGATGAACGGATTTAGCTGACTGTATTGTGTGCAATGTATTATAATGTAATTCTGCAAATCATAAAAAATATTATCTTCAGATACAAATAAGGGGATTATTATAGACAGTTGGCATTCTATTACTATTCTATTTTGAAATAATTTTTACAAGATTTGTCTACGGTACTGAGTATAGTGCCATAGACGCAAAACTTAACAGTATTTATTTCTATTTGAATTAATTAAATCAGTTTCAATTCAGATAGGAATAAACACTAATGACTGAAGTAAAAATTATCTACAAAGCAGATATTTCATCTCTTTGGATTAGTTAGGATTACATCACATTTAATCTGCTTTTGTTATTTGTTCTTATTTTTAAAACTGCACATCAAAATTCTAACTGTCTCAGCTTTTAAATGCCCAGCCAGATGCATGAGATACATCTTAATTATTTCATCCTATAAATTCACAAAAGTTTATGTTGTATGTATACGATGTAAGTATTATAGGAATGGAACGTCTTTTTTTGACAAATCATAACCTGGTAATTTTTAAGGATTCAGACTGTGTAGATGTTCAAAGAGGTCATTAATTCTTGTGGTTTGTGTAGAATCTGTAGCATATCTTGTAGACACATTTAATTCGCCGGCAGCCAAAACATCAAATTCGGGGAAACCCGATGACTTGCTCCTGGTGATACAGTTGACAGTTGGTTAGCAGAAGTTCACGTGGAATTAAAAGGGCTTTCACTAGTACGGTGCTATAAAAAAAAGCATTTTGATAGTTTACCACGGTCAACATAATCATGAATTGAAATGGTTATGAAGGTGTACAGACAACAGATTCATTTAAATTAAAAGAAAACTAACCACAACGAGTGCACTAGACAAAGAATACCAACAAACTGAAAAGATAACAATGACACAGTAGAATAATTGACAGTAGTGAGTAGTGACTGTATGAATGGAGTACAGTGACTATTGACTAAGTTTTAGTAGAGGAATTAAGTAGCTCGCTCAATATTTTTAGCAATTAAAATTATGTCATTCACACAACCTAACCTAACTATTACTTCGTATTTAATTTAAGACGATAATAATATTGATGTTATCTCTATCTCACTGCCTGTACCACCAGCCACCAAAAAGTGAGTTTACTACTATGTGATTGTGATTTATTAGGATTAGGCAGTCAGCAGGTCAACCAGCCAGCACATTCAGCTAGTATTATTATTATTATTAAAACTTGCTTTGTAGCACTTGCAAAGAAACGTCCTCTTCCTGCGTATCTTCATGCGTACTGACAGGCCGCGATAATTCAAACTGACTTTTTATCATTATACTATACTGTCTTTTTCTTCCATTCCAATTCCATCCGCTGTTCGCTTCCCGTAACTTTAGTTAAATCTAACTGTCGTCCTTGTCAATCGTCCAGCGTCCGAGTCGTCGTCAACGAGCACTGAGCACTATTGTTGACTTTAGTTTGCCAAGGGATTTACTGTCCATTTTGAGATTTTGACACCTTTGGTAAGTATATCTACGTTTACGTCTATCATCAATCATCTATTGAATTGTACGTTTGTTTACACGGACCGGACCAACTGTTAGATTATGGATTAGCTTTGATTTCTAAATATTATGTTGGGTTTTACTTTTTTGTCACTGGCCATTCATTTGCAGTTGTTATGTGTCGGTGCCAAGTGCCGTCCTGCCGTGATAGCCGTGAATGACGAACTATGAACTATTTGACCATTAACTATGAACCAATCCTTTTTATTGTTAACAGATTTATTCGTGCGCTAACTATAAGATGGACCCTCAAGTCGCCCAATGGTTCAGTGCCGTCGATGTAGACAGATCTGGCAAAATATCAGCTAGTGAACTTCAGGGGGCTCTTATGAGTAGCAATGGTCGTCAGTTTTCTGACGCAGCATGTCGTTTAATGATAGGTAGACTGGTAGACTCTTAATCATTTCTTTAGATTTTCCTTTTTCTTCGATGGACAAGTTGGCTATTCAATCAGCACCCCTTCAGCGAGACACCACGACATTAAAAAGATAGACACAACAGCCGAGTTTCGGTCCGCCGCAGCGTCCATAATAAACCATTAGGCGGTCGGCCGAAAGTCGGCTTCAGGTCTATCTTTTTAATGTCGTGGTGTCTCGCTGATGGGGCGCTGATTGAATAGCCAACTGTTCCCTTAGAAAAAGCTCCCATATAATAATAATGATTTTTGACGTTTTTGTTCATAGGAATGTTTGATGGCGGCAGTGGAGCTATCGATATAAATGGATTTGCACATCTATATGGCTATGTGAACCAGTGGATGCAAACCTTTCGAACTTTTGATCGCAATCAGTCGGGTTTTATTGACTCCAATGAGTTCATGCAAGCCTTACATACAATGGGCTATACATTCTCACCCCAATTCGCTGATATTGTAGCACAAAGGTATACTTATGACTTAATTACTTAAAATGCTTGTCAGCAGTTGGTTTTGTATTTAGGTGTCTTCTTTTATAAAATTAAAATCCTTAGTGTTAAAAATAATTATTTCTTTTTATTCTAAAGATTTGGAGAGAAAGGAGTTGGACTTCCAGTTGATGGTTTTATTATGGCTTGCATTTTAATTCAAAAATTTACCGAAGGTTTTCGTCAAAAGGACGTTCAACAACAAGGTGTGATCACAATTCGCTATGAAGATTTCTTGACACTTGTATTGAGCACTTGGTAATTTTAATAATTGCAATCACTTTTGACAAAATCTAAATCAATTCATTCACGTTCCTGACAAAACATTACATCACGGTACTATTATATGAAATGCTGCATTTCCAATATTAATAAGCACTATACTATACAGTACACTCCAAGTTCAGATCCAGATTCAGATAAATATTTTATGTGGCGGTTATATTTATTTTGGAGTATATTTTGTGCAATTTGATTTGAAATAGTACGCAATACGTACGCCACATTGTCACATTGGTTATTCATAAAAAATGCAATAGAAGGATCTACGTTAGATGCGACCGACCACAATTTATTGACTTAGAACACAAAGAATACGTATTTGAAATTGAAAAATCATTGTCGTTTTGTAACTACTATACCGTCTATACTACTTTGTTTTTTAATGTTTTTATTTTTTTCTTGTTATTTCTTATGAATTATCGACATTCTTGCTTGTAACTTGATTCTTTGGTACTACAGTTCCAAGGCGCTCGACAGTCAGTTATTGCAAAATACTGACCCCATGAGTGCTTTGGAATTGTAGCCGGAGAATTACAATATTCGAGCTTGCCATTCCTACCATAAGAATCTGAGAGGGTTTTCTGACATTGGGTGGGTGTATGATTATTATATTATATTTAGTTTACGTATAGTTCTCTGCGGGGCTGGTCTTCTGTATTTTGTGCTGTGTTCTTATATGCTATGATTTTAATAATCTAAAATCTAATAGTAATGTATTTCCAAAGTAAATGGTAGTATTACATTTGATTGTTGATTAGTAATAATAATGGAAAGAAGAAATTGGAGTTAATTGGAAGAGTCTTTGACTGCCTAATAATAATTCATAATGTATTTTAATTGTTATCAAGCACCATCTAAAATTGTATAAATGTGCCTCTCTTTCAATGTTTATCAAAATGTATAAATTGACTTAATAAAATGAAACTAAGTGCCAGAATTGGAAACCAACCTGTTGAGTACTGTGTAGTTATTAATGCGAACAATCTAATGCATTTTCGGTTTTGGCTAGTTACTAGTTACAAAATTACAAAAAATTAGGAATCTAAAATATGATATATACCTATAACCTTGCATTAGCATTTGGAAAGTTATTTTATATGTATACCTAACCATTATTATTTTCATTTATTCTATTGGGTTTGCATTTACATGTACTTCAACATTTTTCTTTAGACACCTGTGGCAGTAACAAAAAAATTCTGCATTTAATTTTTTTTGTTTAGCTATTCTTTTACCGATTTTTATGGGTTACCTTAGATTTCCTCCCCGTTGAGGTTTCCTCCCGGCTTAGATCTCCTCCCTGTTAGACTACCTCCCGTTAGATTTCCTCCCTGTTAGACCTCCTCCCGTTAGGCTACCTCCCCTTTAGACTACCTCCCGATACGAAAAATATAAGGTAACGACGGAATGAAAATCGAAACATCAAAATGTTAGCTAAGGAATGAACGAGGATAAGAAAAAATGGTAAAAACGAGGTTGGTCACTACTTAATAATGTATACCGCTCTGGAAAGTCAACTAAAACATTTTTAAAACAGTAGATGGACAAACTGCTTACTTCAAATATAGATGTACAGAAGACAAAAGTTTTCCATCACATTATTGTAGTCTCATCACTCCCATGTCACATACTCCTACCCATCATCCCATACACCCACGTCTCAAGTTACTAAGTTTTGATGTTTCCATTGTCATTCTGTCGTTATTTTATATTTTTCGCATCAGGAGGTAGTCTAAAGGGGAGGTGGTCTAACGGGAGGAGGTCTAAAAGGGAGGAAATCTAACGGGAGGTAGTCTAACTGGGAGGAGATCTAAGCCGGGAGGAAACCTCAACGGGGAGGAAATCTAATGATACCTTTTTATGCTAGTTATTTAGGTGATTTAGGTCTTTAGCTTGCGAAGGCGAAATATACGAAATGAAGCAACTGACTGATAAAGTGAACTATGTGTTATGTTTTGTTATAACTTGAATTATTTTTGTAGTCTTGACAGTCACACACACAGGACTCAGCACACAAACAACTCATTCATTCACACAAACAGCGCAAACATCCTTGCAGAAAAGTGCTGCACAGTTGCACAGCACCTGCTCATCTTTATCTATCAATATCATATGTTACATCGACTTGCCGCAAAAAGCATGTAAGGTATTTCTCATTATCTTTTATGAAATAGATTGGATACATCGCACAATACAATACTACTTTTATATCTAATTAAATGATTGTTTCATTTCGATCAATTAAGGTTTCAAGTGCCATTAACATATTATCAAGGTGTCACCTTCTGTCAAACTTTCCTATCAAGTTTGACGTGGCACCGTTAGCTAGACTGTCATTTTCATTGTACAGCTTAGAATATTCTTTATTGCCCATTGCTCCTACAAGTCTTACACAGGCAATTCACAATAGAAAGATCAATTCTTCAGTGTCTACTTCTTCTATAGTAAATAGCGTTATGGCAGACACAGGCAATAAAATTGGACCATTAAGTCCAAATGACCCAAGCAGTTTCTCAAATCCCGAGGATGTTAGAGCTGAAAGAATCAGATTAAATTGGAATATTGACTTTGAAAGAAAAGTTATCGGAGGGTCCGCAGTGTATGAATTAGCCGTTAGTAATGGAAACGCATCGCATATTGTAAGTTATCTAAACTTTATTTCCATCAAAACATATATCCTACTTTCATATACAGTAGCTATATATAATATTAGGTATATGTTTATTTTTAGCACATAATTTTGCTATGTAATTTTTATTTGATGGTTTTTTAATGTGGATTACTATTTTGTTTGCTCGTTTGTACAGATTTTCGACATTAAAGACATTTCTATTAAAAGTGTGTCTGATGCCTCAACTGGAAATAAGTTGGAATACACTCTTGGAGATAAGGTTTCAACGTTTGGTCAACCACTTAAGATTTCACTTCCTCCTCAAAAACAGTATATAATTATTTTTGATTTCATTATACATTGTATTGTTAGTAACTCCAATATATTTATTTATGTAATTATAAACCAATTCTTCGTCCTCGACAGACCAATTGTGCTGTGTTGTTGCACTAGGTCCAATCATACGGCGTAAGTAAAGATCACAGGTGAAGATTACAAAGATAACAGAACTGTACAAATTTATCCCAATACATCCTAATTAGTTAATATGAAAAAGTGTTATTAGTGAAAGAATGTTTGTAATATAATGATATAAACAGATAATATTTTTTATTTGCAGGAAAGCTGAGATTAAAGTGGAATACGAAACAGCCCCAAATCAATGCTCTGCCCTGCAATGGTTGGATAAAGAGCAAACTGCAGGAAAAGAACATCCTTACTTATTTAGCCAATGTGAGGTAAGGGATACATTTATCAAAGGACTAATAAAACACAATTTGAGCTTGGAAGTTTAATTCAGAACTGTACTATTAAACGTTTTATTACTGGGGTTCCATATCCAATAGCAGACAAATAATCTTGATTCAAGGATATTAATTTTTTGCTGCTTGCTTGTTTTGTCTTTATCAGTTTTATTGTTTCTCTGTATGTAATGTAAATATATATGATCCAATTACTTTTCTAGGCTATACACGCCCGAAGTTTAGTTCCATGTCAAGATACTCCATCAACAAAGGCTTCCTACCACGCTGAGGTTCTTTTGTTATTGTACAACTTCTATATTAAAATCGGTATATGATAATGTCATTTAAAGAAAGGAAATATTTATTTACAGGTAACTGCTCAAAAAGAAATTCAAGTACTGATGAGTGCGGTTCGTGCTGGTCAACCTGAACTTATTAATTCTACTCATAGTCGCCATGCGTTTGAACAAAAGGTGCCCATTCCGTCATACTTAATTGCTATTGCAGCTGGGAAAATTGCTAGTAAAAGAATTGGACCAAGAACCGAAGTATGGGCAGAGCCGCAATTTTTAGAGGCTGCCGCGTATGACTTTGAAGATACTGAGAAAATGCTTCAGGCAGCAGAAAATGTTTGCGGAGAGTAAGATAGTTACACTGCTAAAATTTTTAGAAGGTCAATGGAAAGACATGCAAATCCAATGCCAACATGTAATGTAATTTACTTTTAGATATGAATGGGGCATTTATGACATATTGGTCTTGCCTCCAAGTTTCCCTTTCGGGGGCATGGAAAATCCTTGTCTGACTTTCGCCACTCCAACCCTTTTGGCTGGAGACAAGTCACTGGCGAATGTAATAGCTCATGAAATAGCTCATAGTTGGACAGGAAACTTGGTTACAAATCGAACGTTTGAACATTTTTGGCTCAATGAAGGCTTCACTGTCTTCACAGAAAGAAAAATTCTTCAACGTTTGGAAGGAGAGCCTACACGGTATTATATAGCTATTAGTTTTTTTTAATTATCTCTTTATTAAATTGTAAACTATTCTTTCATTAATTGTAGTCAATTTGCTTCCATCGGGGGACTAAAAGATCTAAAAGACTGCATCAGTACCATGAAAGCAGATAATCCGCTTACAGCATTAGTAAGTGACTATCTTGCAGATTTATGTTGCATAATATATATTTGTGTGTAATGTGAATGGTATAGTATCTTGGGGGTATACTATTTTTTGGCACTGTGTATTTTAGGTGACAAAATTAGATGGTGTAGATCCTGATGATGCTTTCAGCGTAGTACCTTATGAAAAGGGTTACGCCTTTTTGTATTATTTGGAACAAAAAGTTGGAGGACCAAGTAAGTGTTAATTGAAAATGATACATTTACTGGGTGTTATACTATTTGTCAGTACATTTCTCTATGATATTTACTTTTCAAACAGGTGTGTTTGAGCCGTTTTTTAAGTCGTACATTGCGGCAAATCGATACAAGTCAATAGACACCAAGGATTTTAAATGGCAATTCATCGACTACTTTACAAATGATAACAAATTAAACTTGATTAAAGACGTGGAATGGGATAAATGGCTCTTTACCCCAGGAATGCCGTTGGTGGTTTCGAAGTAATGTGTCAACCTTCTTGGAAAAAATTCAATTTAGATTTACGTAAGGTGTAAATAATTTATTTTCGATAACAGATACGACACAACTCTTCTTCAAGCTTGCACTGACCTAAAAAGTCGCTGGATAAAATGGGACGAATCTACTGCTTCCCCGTTCGAAAAGGGAGACATAAAGAAACTTAGCAGCCCACAAAGGATCGAGTTTCTTGCAGAGTTGTTAGAAGAAAAGCCTCTTTCTATTACAAAATTGAAAGCAATGCAACAAGCCTACGATTTGAACGCAGTCCATAATTCTGAAATTCGTTTTAGGTACCTTAATTAGTATCCAGGTTATATTGTTTGTGAGAATGCATGTGATACAACTAGTGCTTAAAAATGACGTATTAATTTAATTATTTACAGATGGTTGCGATTATGTATAAAAGGGAAGTGGATGGAGCAGCTGCCTTTGTCTCTACAGTTTGTTACAGAACAAGGTAGAATGAAATTCGTTCGCCCACTTTACCGTGACATGTATGCATGGGAGGAAGCACGTGCAAAGGCAATTGAAACATTTCTGAAAAATCGGGCATCAATGATGTATGTATCTGCCTACACTGTTGCAAAAGATTTACACATTGAGGGATAACATGCTTTAAATAATCCATAACAATGATACCGAATCATGACATAGTACTTATTATTACAATACTGACAGTGATTTATAATTGATTATTACGGTGTAATTGGATAAAATAAAAAATATATTATGGGAAATGTTGTTTACTTAATTTTAATTATTTTTTTAAATGTTTGGGGTAATACAAAATCTTCAATAACAGATCCGCCAACATGTTTATATTGCAATTTCAAATATGAAATTTTGCTTTATGAAGACCAAAATGAATATGCAATCACCTCAAGTATTTTCTCTACTAATTCATGACTTGTGCAACTTCTTATTGAATCATATAGGGCATCAGTTTATTGTGTTACACTTTGGTGGGGAATAATTCATGTAAAAGTAAACTATTGATGATTAACGATTCCCTCTCGCTGACCGTTGGAATTGAAATATTATGCCTGTTAAAGGGATTTACATACATTGAAGCGCACACCTAGAGGCTGAAATTACTAAGAGTGAACGAACCGTACTTGGTTTAGATGGTATGTTCGAATACAAAGAGTTTAATATTTCACTCTATCTACAGTTGCCTAAGCTGTATATTTAATACTTGTACTACCTATAGAGAGAATACTAATACCAGGCAACTCTGGTTTACTGCTTTCGGTACTGTGACGATGACGATGTTATGTTATGTTAACTGCTTTTGCTCATGGCAAGACTTTCATGAATATCATGAATTATGAATTATGTCAATATGTGTAAGTGGAAGCGAAGCAAAGTCCAGTAAACCATAAGAAGCTTCCTAACCAATTTATATCAGCCGAAACCAACCTTCCATGTTCATAGGTACAAATGCAGAGCGTATTTCTTAATCCTAGACATTGTATAGACCACTATTTGCCAATTACATTATATAGATTTCAGTAAATGGTAAAGTTCGTGTTTGTATATCGTATTTACAACATTTAGTTTGCCCGCAATATAAATGAAAATCTATTTATATGTTTCGCAAATGAGTTTTCTTCTGGAATCCGTTTACAGCCTTAGTAAAATAAGCATTGATCCCACGAAAACAAAGGGTTGTGCACATAAATCGCCTGAGTTCTACTTTCTAAGTTTAAATTTGGTTGAGATCGATAAATGGCTAGAAAAAGTATTACCTTACCTGCATGGATTTAGTACTAGATATTGTAGCTTAGAAGATGTATATATTACAGCTGAGTGACCATCGGTTTAAACTTCGTTTGACTCCCATTTAGCATCACTAAACTTTTAAAATCAGCTACGAATTCTATTATAAATTCCGAAGTGTAACATTTCATGAGATTTGGCACTCTGTATACACAACTCATTGATGCGTATAATGCGTAACACATCTTGAAGTTCAGATTTCGAAGGACTGTCTTGAAAATGAGACTCTTTTGCAAGAAGAAACAAGTTCGTACAACTTTACCAACAAGAGCAACGTTATATGCAGCTATCGTCACATTTTCAATATCAACTTGTGTTGTGTCTGCACTCCTCTTATGGATATCAACTTCTAATTCAAACCATTCAAGGTACGAAAGACCTATAGAAACATATTAGCTTATGAATACTTTACAAATTAACTCAATATAAACCACATACCACTAATATCCCAGTAATTATGTAAAGAAATGCTCCATAACCTTATTATTACACTAACATAACAGTTTAATTAATGAAGCAATAAATACTCTACATAACCAGCCCTTTAATTGCTGACAATTAAATTTGATTTTCAGTGTCATGTTCTTTATATGATCTTGCAACGTCAGTTTTGTAGACTAGATTATGGTCATTTTTGTTCTTATTAACTATGTGTATTTAGAATAGAGGTCTTTTGTGAGCTGTCGATAAACATAGCGTACTAGTACGCGTTCCGATTACGTATCTCACTGAAATCATGCATGCGTCACATCAATTATTTATTACAGGTTAAATCACGACATTGGAAATTGATTTTTCCATAATATGCTTGTATAAAGAACATACTTGATTAGATAGTTTCAATTTACAATAGTACATGCTATATAATACTACTACGGTCTTACCTCGATTGATTTTACATGTCTTTGTATTATCTTACAAATCAAAGCCTTATCCATTTATTTTACGTTCACAGTACAAATTCCATGAAAATGATATCCAAGGATCGTTGGATCAAGGATGAAGCCCTCCTAGAGAAATTGACTGTTACATCAATCGCAGACAAATCAGAATTAAATGCTAATGAAGATCTCAAAGAGAGAATGAATAGCGAGAAAGAACATGAGAATGAGAGTCTTACTCTCGGAAATAATAAATCTTATGTAAAAATCAAATATACATTTACTTATAACACTATTTGATTTGTACTTGAATTTTTATGATTGCTATATTAAGATGTAATCTAATTATTGAGCTTAGAAATAATGTTGTCCATTTTTATTTAAGGAGAATGAAGGTTTTCTGCAAAGAGCTTTAATTAGTAATGGATTCTGTGCAAACATCTCTAGTGAATCGGAGGAGAAGTATAGCAACAATGACAATGACAGCCTTAATACAAGCACTAATGACATGGGCGAGAGACATAACAAAAGATACATGAAGTGGAAATTTATTAATAGCCACACTGTGGCGAGAAAAACTCGCTATCTGAATTATAAATTGAAAAAGCGTCTGCTCCTGCATTTCCATAATGAGCCTAAGAATAAATGGCTTCACTATCGTCGGGAATTTAACAATGAGATGGAAGACTGGGCGAACAACAATAAAGGATTTGAGGTTAATGGCGAGAGCGTCCAGGAATTTCTCACTCACGACGAGTAAGTCTACGATAATATGGTTAACGTAAGATAATGTTGTCTAAACTTAAGTAGTAAAAGTATTAATGTAGTAATTATTACGCCTTTACCTGTCTCCTCCTAACTCAAAGTGTTTTTGCATCTTATTGTTACAATTCTGCAACAAGTTTCTGTTTCTGTAAGCCTTGAAATCGCGATGTAAACTAGAAATAGTTTATCTCTCATGCGTATCTTATTTTTTTCCATTTTTTGCACCTTGTTTTGTTTTATGTACTGTAAAGAAGGAAAGGGTTCTGTTTCTGCTATAGTGCTTTATAATGTAAGTGTGTAATTGATTTCATAGCTATCCGTATGCACATGGCGATATATTTAGTTTACGTACGATGTGTATAGGGCATATGCCTCCTGTAGCATATAATTATATTTAATTATTATTTTGCTTTTATTTTTATGAATACAGAGTGCCAAGTAGAACAACGGTTGTCAAATGGTGTCCCATTTTTAAAGCAGCGTCTTCTCCCTGGATGGCAATATTTACAACGTTGAGGGGTGCGTTAACTCCGTTGACTGAGAGGAAAATCCATGAAGGCAAATTAAGTTTTTTAAAACTCGTTAAAGATTTCCGTATAAATGTTCCCATCGTCCAGAGCCGTTCCCAACCGACAGACGAGCAAATGCAGTCTTACTCAATGGTAGTGGTCCGACATCCATTTGAGCGTATTCTCTCTGCATATCGTGATAAAATCGAAAGAACTCAAGGAAGGCAATATTACTACCGGAAGTACAGCGCAAGTATAATTCGTCGCTTCAGAAAGCCAACGTACACAAGTTCAGGTCTTTTTAATTTTAACCTACTGACACAGAGGGAAGATTTGCCATATAATCATGAAAACGTCGTGCCTAGTCAAATCATAGTCCAAGACGAGGATAAAGCTGAAAAACATCCTATGTTAAAAAGTTAGTGATAATGCGTCACAATTTTTTATGTCAATTCAACTCGTCATACCTTTTATATTTCTCATAATATTCTTGATGCTAACAATAAATGCATGACAAGTAATACATATCTAATGCGTTGTGATAGAGCACAAGTCTTAAATCAGTCAGATTCAGTCAGACTTCTAGTTACAGAGCGTGGATACACAAGTTGATAAGAATAAATGTAGTGGATGACCCTGAGTCTATAAAATACCAAATAAACAAACATTCTAAATGTTCCGACTGGGAGTAGAAAAGCAAGGAGTGCTAGATGCAAGACTGACTAGACCAACAAACATAAATAGTCAATATCAATACTAACGTTACATAGACATTCTACCTAGACATTGTCTACAAGAGTCAACTGGTCAAGTCAGTCTAGTCACACTCCAAACAATTAATATTATGCTTAAAGCAGTGAGTTACTCCATAATAGATTCCTTGCAATTATCTTTGTAAATATCTTAAGTACCTTTGTGATAATGCTGTAGGAGTTTTACTTTGAGACGATTTCTATATAGCTCTTTGTCTAATATGTATATTGCATATCCAACAGAATTACGCGTAAATGGACATGGCCTGGTTAATCTTGAACGTTTCCCGTCTGGTCGTGGTCATGCACATGAAGACTTAAAAGAACTACTTCCGGTGCCAACGTTTGATGAGTTTGTTCAGTACCTCCTGTCTATGCAGCCGACAAAAATGGATGAACACTGGCGACCCATGTACATCGACTGCAGTCCTTGTTCGAATCACTTTGACTTTATACTAAAAGTTGAGACTATGGCTCAAGATAGAGATAAAATACTCAGACTGCTCGGCTATGACAAAGGAACTCAAAAATATGATGAATTAATTGCTGCGTGGAAACGCTGGCAAAACAAAGTTATTCCATCCATAATCAATGTACACAAAACCACCCGCAGTTACTTCTCCCAATTAACAAAATCTCGCCTTAAAAAATTATACGATATCTATGAATATGATTTTAAATTGTTCAACTATTCTGCAGGCTCCTACTTTAAGATGGCTAGCTAGCTTCAAAATATATTTCTAACTGCACACAATTCTTTAGATAAGGCTTACTAGGTTATGCTATGTACTGTGATCTTAAGATAATTATAGAAGTGGAATTTATTTGTGATTATATACCTAACTGAAATAGGTACATGCCTTAATTACTAATAATGTAGGCAGATACGAAAATGCGTCTTTCTTATAGTCTTTATAAAGTAAACATTTTTTTAGTGGGTCGATGATAAAAATTGTATGTACTTTTTTATGGAAAATGCATAAACAGCAAAATAACAAAATCGATACCAATCTGTATACATACCATAAATGACTGAAATAGTAGATACGCAATGCAAATATGCCTGAAGATAAGAATAGTATTTTTAAACGTTGTTTTTATTACATTTTACATTACATTCGACTCAGAATTCACAACAATTCTTCGCGTTACTAGATTCTAGAAATACGATAACGATTTCGTCACTGGGTGATTTACGTATTTATGCTTTATTTTTCACGTTTCGTTTAATTTGATTGCTTGGTTTGATTATATTATTGTATTTATTGTGTGATTGAATTTGTATAATATTTTATGTATCTTCGTCTGCCTTAAATAACATAATTGTTTGTAATTTACAATAGTACTTAAAACTACAGAGGTAATAATGTAATAATAATAACACTATAAATGCGCTAGTATGCAGTGTAACACAACAATTGAAAATTCAATAGAACAACATACTTACGTAATATTCATGATGCTACAATAACTATAATATTCAATGTCAATAGTAAAGATAAAAGAGAAATGCAACTTGTTTGTTAGCAAATGATACGTTAAATACATCTAAAAATAGGCACTACTTTGAGTATACTAATAATATAATTTGTTTAACAATTATGTGTCGTTTGATGTAGAGACACATATAACTGGTTATATAAGTCTATTTATTTATAGTGATACACGTATAGTAATAAGTAAGGTACTACAAATCTATATTTATTTATGGTATACAAAGAAATAAGGTAATAAGGGTACAATATAAATCTGTTTATCTTTTCAGCATAGTCTAGATTTAGTAAATATAAATGTAGTAGTACAGTTTAAGGAAGATAGTAGGTAAGACATTATCTCATCTAAAGGTAGACTGCCAGATTTGCAATCGACAATTAATTAGGTAGGTAATTAGATTTGTATGTACCTAATCAGATTCATTGGTTCCAGGCAACACATCATATTTTGTGAAAGCAACTGGCTGATCATTGAGATTGAGCAACTGTGGACAAACAGTTCATATAAAAACATAACTGATCTCATTATATAACAGTGAGTTACTATGCAAAATATGTATCTGTAGATTCTCTATGTAGAACAACAAAAATTAGAAATGAGAGCTGCAAGATCGTAAGCCAAGTCGAACGTTAATGTTAATATATATGTTACTCTATCTATAACAATAGGTTTGTTATTATCTACACATACATATTTAGTATTTCGATTGCGGATTTACGAACACAGATGCATTGGTTGGTTTTGGTTGTATAAAGGATATTCAGTAAAAGCATACGCACTACTTAGTATAGCTCTACCCTCCAATCATTACTTCCACTACTTCCTCATCTAAATGTACACTACAATGACCCTCTCAATTCGATTGTAGTAAAAGCATTCGCCCTGGTCTCTTTCTCCAATCCTTTTTTGTAATTTTTGTAGACGTGTAATAACCGTAACTGCCTTTGCAGATTTTTCACCGAAAATATTCGTAATATTTTTATCCATTTAATATATATATTTATTATCATTTAACTGGACTTGACATAGGTAGTAGACTTTCTAGCAAATCTATGCATCATTTACTGAATTCAAAAAGTAACCCTAATTTTCTTTAGTATTATCCTGTATTTCAAATACTTATATTAATCTCGTTATTAACACGTCAAGAAAGCAGCTAACAAAATTACATTTGTATGTATATCCATACTTAAATACTATTCATCACATTATCTTGTATAATAATAGATTAACTAGTCCTATTAGGTTATAACTATTAGTAATCATCGAAAAATGTGCGTCAAAATCCATAATTGTACACATATTTTCCTACGATTAACAATAAGGCAATTTTTCCAGAAATTCTTTCACTATTGCTATTGTGTGATCGGAAATTGGATTCGAAACCTCTACTAACAACCAGAAAGAAAACGAATCCTAATTAATAAGTACGTGTTCATTGTAAATGCACTTGAACTGACGAGTGTGTTGTATTGTAAAGGTAATTATTTGTATCATAATATCTACACTTGAATATCTTCATTTATACCCAATATCTACTGATAAGCTAAAATATGAAAGGAAAGGTATTCTATGTACTGTAAAAATAATATTACTCCATTACAGTACATACACAAGAGAATACACAACTACACTTCTGATTTCTGAGAATAATAGCACCTACCTTAATTATGTGTAGAGAATAGCTAACTGAATTGAACTGTGTTTCTAAAAAATAAAAATCTGTTTGCGTTGCTACTGCGAGGGTAAGATCTCAATGACGGTAGTGGCGGAAGACCTCCAGAAGCTTTTTTAGCAAAACTATATCTATGTATAGTAGGATGATTTGTATCCTGACAATATATTAATATCTACTTATGAAACCTACTTATACCTACAATTAACTACATAGTATTGCTTAGATTACTATTGTAATCCGGGAGTGGAATCTCGGAAGCTCCCAGATAATCTATACAATTGCTAGCTATATCTCTACTATAACGATACTTTATGTTAATACATATGTACTTTAGTTGCAGTTTCAATGTGCTATACTTTTCATAAGTGAATTTCACATGGATGGTTTCGTGGCATTTTACATGACGTTGGAAAGACAGAATAACGAGGTGCAATGGAAATAGTAAATAGATACCAATAGTATTTTCCCTTTGCAAAGATGTATGTAGTTGTCATTGTAAATATTACGGAGTACATAAGTACACATAGAAAAATCGTAGATCGGTGAACCTATTTATTTATTATTTCGTTTTGTAAAATAAAGGTTAACTTGCTATCCCTGGATCTGTAGAACTTCAAATGAATAGTTCGTATTGTACCATTATTGATTATTATTTCGAAGTATTTAATTTGTAAGCTAAACTAATACTATAGTAGATAACAATAAGTCTAAATATCTATTGTATATATAGTGCAAGGAGTAATTGGATGGGATGGGCTAATTTTTAAGTTCAGTTTATAAGTGTAATTGTACATACAGAGTCATACTACTACAGTTATTTATTAAGTGTTGATGTTTATAGTGCGAATGCGTGTGTGTATAGCCAAATGAACTTAGAGGTATGTATAGTCCACACCAAATGAAACAGTAAATGGAATTTCATCTTCATTTTTGACTCAAGTGTGTTGTGAATAACATTTTTTGTATAGATGACAGAGCCACTTCTCCATAAATCTCCACGGTATAGAGTAGTAGTAATTAATAAGTACCTAAGTATATGTTTGCTATATGTATATTATGTATAAAATGACAACTGAATAACTTAACCATGGCCCGCATCATAAGATTTGGCACTGACACTAAATTATAGTTATGTAAAGTAATGTAAGTGTGTATAAAGGACAAAAGCTAGTCTTCGTCTCATATGATTGTGATAATAATATTCTTACATAGTGACCTACAATGTCATTTCGACTGACTTGACTATTAAATGGGACTACACTGAAAATGAGAATGACACTATTCGTTTGTCTCATCATCATGTTCTGTTCATACAATATATCCGTCACAAAACAAGACCAGACACTCGACATTCCTTATTTATGGTGTGACCGAGAAGAAACGACGATCGAGTGACGACGCTGAGTTGAATGAGTGAGATTGTGATTCTTCCTTTATTGTTGAGCAGTTGTAGTGGTTTGTTGCAAACGCATCTCCATTTCACGTATATGAACAGCAGCTTCCACCAAAAGACAGAACGGGTAGTTGGGGAATTGGGGTTGAGATGGCTTATTTTGGTATGTCCTTGTGATGACACTGGTGTGATGATGTTTCGTAGACTGGGGCAAAGGCACACTACTGGCTTTATTCGTAATGATGATATTATTATTGTTTTGTAGATTATTATTATTATTGTTTATGTTATTTATGTTATTATTATTATTTGTGGTCATCACACGGGAATTCTCAGGTCGTAGAATATTCACAGCCATGTTCACAGTGGTCGTCGTCTCATTAGATTTACCCCCATTTTCACTTTTCACAGAAGTCTTGGCTTCGCTAGTGACTCCCATTAGTGTCGATGCAGCCATTGCCACTTTTTTCCCAACTGTGTAGGATAAGGGAGGTGGACCAGCTACAATTTTCGTTGCACCTGTTGCATTTACGCTGCCACTACTTGAACTAGCATCACTACTCTCCATCGTCATCGGTTTGTTAGTGCAAGCCACATATGCCTGCAAGATCCGACGCTTTTTGTGTCGATACTGAAAATGATCTTCACTGCTGCTGCTGCTGTCACTCGACGAAGAAAACTCTGTCGTTTTGGAAGAACCGGAAGAAGCAGACTGTTGAATTCTCAAATGGTGACGCCGCCGATTTGTAGTCCGGCGGGATATTGTGAAATGCTGAGGATCTTGTCCCTCACTCCGGATCATCTCTGGTAAAATACGTCGACGAGCGTTGATAAACCAATTGCACACCTAAGTAATTCAAACAGAACTTAATGATTTATCAAAATGAGGGCGTGTGAGATACAATGACGTATCACCCAACCAGCAACAGCCATTCACATTTCATTGACAACTACGAATTGAGTTTATGGTCAGGGTAACTCTACTTTATACACAATGCTGTTTACTATACTACAGAAATTATGACATTGTGTTGCAGGTGGAGCTATGAAATAATGTATAGTTACACGATCAACACAATGGAATGACAGGTTACTACTATAAATATTTAATTACATTTGCGTTATTTGCTTATGTAATAGAATAACTACTAACCTGGAGGAGCGAAAGTTTGGCTTGTTTTGACAGTTCAATTTTCTCACTCTCGCTAGGATATGCATTGTAACGGTGGTCATATAACCATTGTGTGAGCAAAGTAACAGATTCCTTAGGTAAAGTACCCCTCTTCTTTCTTTCCATTGGCTCTTTTAATAATGCATTTTTGTCGTCAATTATCATCTCTTTTCCATTTGCAATATCACCATCGGACCCGTATGACAAATCATCTCCGTCTGTACTCGAAGATGTGTAGCGCTTGCGAACTGCAATTCAAAACAATCATTAGATTTCTTATCTCCACTTAAACACGTCTAATTGCGCATATCCTCATAAATAGTAAACGCAATAACAGTAAAGCAAAAGCATGACAGTTCCAATTTCATTTGTTTTTCTATTTTTCAATGTACTTTTCCATCTTTGCTTGAAAACAGAATTCAAGACATAGGGAATAGAGAAGAAGAAGCTGAGTTGACGTTGATAGGAATTAGTGAATCAGTTCAGGTCAACATTCAGTCAATCTCACTCATTATAAGTGTTATTTAGGTTTTAATTTTCACATCTCTCTCGATAATCTGCATTAAATATTTACAGACGCTTTATCAGAGTGTATGATTTGTAGACATACAAACCAAACAGATTAGCAATACATTGTAATTGTAACGATCTATTTACGTAACTTATGGTTAATGTACATTTTGTGCACTATCGAGATGCTTTATAGAATCAAACGTAGTCATAATACTATCTCGTTTAATAGCTTTACTATAAATAACAATTACATAATAAGGTTTACTACGCACATAATTTCACAGCATAAATTGCTAGATCAAAGCAAGAGCTAGTCAGAGATGAATAAAATCATTTGTAAAAAATTAAATAGGTTATTGTCGATAATCAAGTCCCACCCATCGTCCAATGAGGTGATTGATACATTAATATACTTATCAGAATATTAAGCACTATCATAAACTTTAAATGACTTATTTCATGTTTGGGATCAAGTATCTACAACACTAACACCATAAAAGAACTTAGTTGAGCAGAGCAAAAAACAAATCTGTATAAATAAGCATCTCTATCACTATCTATGTTTAGACTAATAACATATAGACAACTCAAGCAGGGCAAAAGTTAACGAGCAACTCCGCGGTTCCGTGCTAATGTGAACAGAACAAAGTTTGTGCAAAGCTATGCAAAATCTTATCGTAAGTAAACTCTACTACTGTACATAATGTGTGCTATCTCCCTACACTATATCCACCGAATAACTTCTGAACGAGTACAGAAAGCTTAGATTTTGGATTAGAGCAGCACCAATACTAACAAACACTCCTGTCCCTATGTGAGATGGATGGATGGCTAGACTATTTTTTGACGTAAAATGACAGCATTGCGTTGACTGACACAACGAACACACACATACACACTACAACATCATGAACTAAATAACTTAAGCTATGTGTAACAAAGTAACAACTTTCAGGCAGGAGATAGTCATCGTTACTATTTGCCTCACACAAAGGGATAGGTACCTACATGTCTATAATATAGTTACATAACCACATAGCCTTAATTTGTGAAAGATATTTCTTTCCAGTACATTAACGCAACTTTTCAAACAAATCAACCCTTCTCTATATTGTTTGCTTATAAATACAAAGGAAAATTAGAAATTCATCTTTAACTTTCTTACTATTATGTTAAACATACTCTAAACACCATACATCTGCACTTATAATATTGTTAGGCACTTGAAAGCTAAATATAGCCTTTGTCTATCTATCTATATACTTATACAATCACGCAGAGGCTCCATAGAATTGAACTGTCTTGAGTCTAATCTCCTTCCTCAAGTAAAAATAGCCTAGAAATGCTAAAAGTAATGCAAAAACGGAGAAGTTTACAGTCGGTCAAAGTAGAAATGTCATCGAGTCGCTCTATAAGCAGTTGCTCGTGTTTACTACTGAAAGTGACTAGAGTAGCATTCCAATCCGTACATAAATATATACAAATCAGGCATTCCTATTCCACATAAAATGCAAAACCTAAATGCAGATTTGCGTACTAGTTAAATACGCATTGCAACACCAGAGAGTCTCAAGCATTAGTAATTATGCTACATAGAATCATATTGCATTTCACTTTTGAAGCATAACATGTAAATATAGAGCCAACAGACCATGGCGCCATAGAAGTAATAACCAATAAACCTAGACTCGCTGTGAAACTCAACACTCAATGAAATCGTATAATCGATTGGTAATTTGACAGATTTCACTATAGATTGTCATGTCATAAGTAAATATGAATGCTGATATTTATTTACATCAGGAAATAATAAAACGATAATGTAGGATGCACCTTCAACTGCCTGATGTCATGATGAACTGCTTATGCAATAGTGGGTATTATATAAAGTATGCCGCCAGGAGACGAGGTGAGCGAAATTCCTGTACCATCCATCAATAGCTATTAAAATGAGACACAGAGGAATAAAAACAATCAACAATAAAAGCATGAGGACATACGAGCCATTAGAATACACATTGAGAGATAGACACAACAAATTCGACTGACGTGACATGTCAGAGTAAAGAGCTAATCGTAATCACCAGATATCAATAAACATGTATCCCTGTCCTGTATGCATTAATATGTAGTTTATGTAGCATCTCTCTAAGTAATATGTTCAGCAGAATGTGTTTTTATTATCGTTATAGTTAGGTATGTACACAGAAGAAAATAACAACATAATCTCGTGAATAAATGCAATGAGTGTAGCGAGGATATATTATAGCGAGGAACATAAGTCGAGTTGTTGGTGAGGAAGGTCATCACCATGATTTAATTATGATTCCTTTCGCATATAGTAAGAACCTTGTTTCAGCAATATTTTATGGTAGTGGATTCTCAAGGGTGTTTTAATGCCCACAGACAACTGAGTGAGTGAGATCTCTTCCTATATCACATCCTGTTTTATCACTTCATATCAAACTCCACCATCCTACTATCTCTCCTGCAATATTTCTATCTTTATTTTCGTTGTTCATCAAGAAGACAAGTCTAGGTAACTGATTGCGCATTGCGGCGTGTGTACCAAACAAAGTTAATATTTTATTATCGTGTCAGTATGTGAATAGAGTTGAGGTTGCCATCAAAATACTTTTATTACGTTAGGTATACATATAGTACAACCTGGGATATCCCATCCTATACACTACTACGTATGAGATACCTACCCACATCTGAATTACTCTATTGTTGGCAATGCTACTGGTTGGTATAGGATTCCCGTGCTACTCTGTGCACAAAGTTCTTATTGTTAGTTAATTGTAGTAGCTTATTGGCTAGAAATGACTGCGAAACCAATTACATAGGTACTTACATAGCCACTACCTTTATATCATTTTAATATTGACAACGGCTGCTTATACTAGATGTAGGTACATGATCACGTTAAACTGCAATTTTCGTCTAACACGAGAAGGAATGCATCAAGACCTAATCTCCATTATTAATACGAAAGTACATAATGTGTGTAGACTAACGATTAGTTTATTTTATTCATTCGTACATGTTAACTACAACTTCAAAACTTTGTGAAGCCGTGACTTTAATCTGCTTTATACATGGTTAGACTAAAATAATAATATAACGTGCTTACAAGCTGACTACAATTATTATTGTAACATTTGCACATAGGTAATTTCATGCAAAAGACTAGTAGTTGCCACAATACAACCACACTGCACTGCACCACTACGAATCCCTAATTACCTTTGCTAAAATATTTTACAAGGTACAGTAGGTTAGTTGGGTATACACATGTAAGTAAGTACTTACTTATACGAACCTAACCAAATCAAATTATACACAAAGTGAGTTGGGACTGACATTTACACTGACAAAACAAAGCTCCTTGTTGATATTAAAGCCACAACCAACCTTTATCAACTTTCTCACCTCATTTCAGTCAGAACCTCTAATGTCAAGTAACAATACAACTGTAATAATAATATTTTATAAATTGTTTATCTGTCTGCTTCGTGTATCTGGCTCTGTCTGGTTTGATAAAATGAGGAGAAGATCCTCGAAAGGCTTTAGTATATAAATAATAATATTATATCTCTTTACATAAAACAACATGTGTCTATATAGTTTATAAATAATCCCATCAGATTCCCATTGACATTCTAACATGTATTTATAGTAACACACCAATGCTACTACGAAATATATATATATAAAGCTTTATATTACGAGACGAATAGGGATAAAACATATCAAAACATTTTGTAGTAGGTTTATAAAGGCAAGGCATAGGTAACAAGTTAAATCGAGCCAAGTTGGATAGCCATGAGATTTCGTAATAAATTCTGTATTGCTGTACGTGTACTTATACCCAGGTTAGAGTATACAGGCGCTGTGCATTGAAAAGAGAATACTAAATACTACAACAAACAGAGACTTGTTAGTGAGCAAAAAATAAATCTCCCAAACCACCCACCAAATCAAACCAGACCAGCCAAACTCATCCTAAGCCTTAATTCTTGTTTTCCAATCCCTACTCATTTGACTTGACTAATAGTTCAGTCAGTTTATTATTGCAATGAAGTTACGTAGTTGAGTGAAGTTACCTAGTTATCGTAGTATACAATATTATACAGACTTGTTTACATTTTTTGCACTGTTGAGTCTTGGAGAATTGTAGTGTGTGAGCGTAGTGCAAGTAAGCGTGGAATGAATGTGATGAATGCAGAATAGCAGTTGAGCAGAGCAATATTTGCACGTATGTACAGCATATGCACACAAGACAACAGGAAAGGTAGAAAAGTAGGTTAAAGTAGCCGTTTCATTTCACATCTGCTCCATACATAACTATATTCATTGTTATGCTTTACTAATGCATATTTTTTGCTTCAATTGCTCTGCAAATCCACAGACTGCTACTACCATAATAATAATATATGCTCAGTGCTAATACTCACACTCTGCTTCTATCTCTACTTTAGAATTCCCGACGTTACACAAAACACAATAAATATGTAACTTCTTTCTCACTTGCAAATTACAATTCTCTGGGTTATGTATGCATGTTTGAATGAAATTGAATATTTTTATGAGCTTTGCGATACGGCCGAGTGTGGGAGAATTGGAATCCAATGAGAGAATGCCATAGAATATTTACATGTAGTTCAAAGTTCACTTCTGTATGTCGAACATAAACTGACACTGAATAAAAAGTCAAGAGGTTCTTGGAAGGCAAAGGCAATCTACCCAAGTACGTATACATGATCCCTATCTATCTAGTAAACGCCAGTAATTATTCTAAATACAATCCTAATTCACCCATGTTCGACAATAATGGTGAGAAGGAGATATACACTTAAAACCCATCCCTAATAATCAGTGCAACAATAATAATTACAGGAGAAGCAACGTTCACTGCACCCAATTATAAAATGATCCTTATCCGTTACATTATGTATAAAGCATAATTTTGACGCTCTGGTCTCAATTTTATTCGACGAAATGATTGCTGTTGTCTATATATCCTTTAACATTGAGAATGAATATTGAATTACTGTAAATAGTCAATGAAAGAGATTTAAGAATGACTGTGCTGTGTTAATGGATTCGTATTTAGTGAGACTCGTCTAGTCTAATCAATTTAATGATGTCGTAAACGGAATGTCAAACCGATGCGATACCTTCAACATTATTTAGCATAGGTTAGGTTGACTTTAGCTTTGTCAAGCAGATATCTATCAATTAATCTGTATAGTTTGTCTAGAGCTACTACATGTGCTCATGTTTCAATGACAAGACAAAGCAATCCGCAAAATGATAAAGAATTTAAGAATGAAATGGTATTATGGATAGACGTTGTTTGCTGAGTCAGGAGTTCGTTTCGTGAACGTCATGTCAGTTGGATTAGGTTTGTGAGACACAAACGATCTTTTTAACGTCTGCCTGCAGGAGAGAGAGGTACCTACTAATGGATGTACATTGAGGTAGTGGAGAGAGTATATACTAGCACTCGAAAAGCTTAAAGACAAACTGACGGACGGACGGAGAAATATCTGCATTGAAGTGAACTGAAAGGGCAGAAGCATGTGATTGAATTTATAGGAGAGTAGTTGGTGTATCAATAGATTTATGGTATGTAGAAGAGTGTAGTAGTCCCAGTGGTGAGTAGTATTCTGTAGAAGGCTCGTAAAAGATTGGAACATGGTTTCGTTCCGTTTGTGCAATGAGAGAACTGTCATTAGGTTCACAATCGATTCGCTAAATGCCAAACTAAATAGAAATGCGGGATTCTTGCGCACTGATCCTCTTACGCCGTCGTCGGGGACAATGAACGCTCCAATCCAACTCGGAGATGAGAAAAGGAAGCAAACTTTGTATAGATGTATGTATGTGTGTACTTGCATTACTACTGTAGCATGTAAAACTCGAGACGAGAGACACAGAGGTGTTTTCGGTTCTATTTTTACGGGTTTTCGGGGTCTCTGCAAAAAACTGCCGTTTGGCATGTGTCAACTCCTTCTGTTTCTGCCGCAGTTCACTCAAGACCAACAAACTGACTTTTCTATCGGTGAATAAGAAACATCAAGCACTACATATTTTGCACACAGGATCCATACAGAAATAATGGAGAGACAAGGGAAAAGCAATGAATTTCATCTCGAGATCACACATCCACCTAAGACGTAATAAGTTGAATCACGAATCTCCTACACCACATCGTTTATGTAGCTACCATAACATAACTTATTGCATCGTATCGCATCTTAACTACCTATATATTCTAGCTGTCTTTTTGCATACGATTTACTCACAAACGTTACTCTACTAGTACTACTCCGCATGCCTTCGTACGACGCGGATACGAAATTGTGACAAAAACACAACATAATATCTCTACCCACAAATCCAAGTCAACTACGTAAATTTATACAATATTATATATATACTTATCTAATACTAACTCATATATAAATAGTAACTATGCTTATCATGTAACGTGATAGATAATTTTGCATTTAAAAAGATGCTCTTTAAACATTCACTGTATAATAATAATATTCTATGCATTTAAAGCAAGTTTCAATCAGACATATAAATTTTGACTTATACTTTTACATTTTTATATCCATTAAAATGATGTACAAAAATAATGATATCATATAGTCAAGTATTTGCGTCTTGTAGAGCTACGTAAGTATATTTTAAAGGTAATGATGTGAGCATATGAAAGGTAAGAGGAAAGAAGGCGACTAAATAAAGTCAGGGAGTTTAACATTTGTTCTGCTGCATGCATAATAATGTGAGAGCTATGGTTGGGTTGTCTAGTCCGCTAAATATTAGCAGTGGAGATGAAGGAAGGCATGAGAAATCCTTGAAATTCGCCTTGACAAGTCGACGTAGACATTAAGGTAGATTTTACCCAACACATTTTTCGTGATGGGGTAGGATAAGGAGCAGAACGCAGAAAAGAGCAGAGCAAATTATATTTATATGTAAATACATTATGTGAGTGATTGTAGGCCAGGATAGTTAAAGAGTTAAAGCATTAAAGCAAAGAGAGCTCAACTCAAGAGAACACACTCCTCTGCGAGTTGCAAAAAATAAAGGCCAATAAGGAAGAGAAGAGCGAAACAACAACGCAGACATTCAGGGCCGTCGGAATAATCGCTATCAATGATTTCTATTTGCAATTCATTTATAGCATTACTTACATAGGAGAGCTTTATAATAATATGATTATCCGCTCTGCACCAGAATAGGAAGGACTGTGCATACTCTTCTTGCTCTTGCCTCCCATCCACAATGAAAATGAATGAATGCCAAGTACAAAAGCTTTTTAACCACTCATTCTCCCTTGACTTATCGCCATCCTCATATTTTACTCTCGATGATATTTTATGTATAACTACACAAACACATGCAACAATACACATGCCAAAGATACTACTGAATTATCTCCTACATAAAAAGAGATGTACCTTGTACACCGACATACCTTATACAACTAAACCTTCCAAAAACGTTACGCTAATAAAATTATCTATATCTATACATACAGCAATACATAATATTATTAGTATTTTAAATTGAAATCACAGGATGGCAAATACGTAATAGCCCCGTGTACCTACATACAAGTCTGCTGATCTCCACGCAGACACAACACAATTAGGTGATATTATTAAGTACAAGTATGTATTACAGCTTTTATTACGACATCGCAAAACACAGCACACTCTCCTCCATTGCATTACAATCTCACCCAGAAGAACAAGAAATCAGCAAAAAGTTGACTTTCCTTAACATTCTTATAAACCTTATATTGATGAGAAAAGGATACTTCTATGCTATATAGTTATATTATACGAAACCCAAACTTTAAAATTTTTTAAATAAAGTACAAGATGTTAGATAAGTTGTTTCAAGCAGAAATCATCCTATAGTATATACACTAAATAGTACAGATCCAACGAAACTGACAACAACAGACATTGTGGAGTAGTATTCAACGAAACAAAACAACATTGTTGGCAAAGAATAAGTATCCACTATCTACTGGTTTGTACCTAACTAACCATAAGTAACTCTGTTTGCAATAAGTAGGTATTCTACTGGGTATTGTATCATTCCTATTCCTATACCGATAGAGATACCTATTTACTTAGTCAAGTGACTTTTGTTGGGCAGACTTGCTAATGTTTATTGTAAGGGAGTACAGGATGAACGTATTGGTACATATTATGCAAATACTGAAATATTATATCAACAATACACAAAAACTAGCTACACATATATACTGATGTATTTTAATTTAACTGTACAAAGAACAAAGCTTAAAGTACTTTGTAAAGTAACAAAGTACACGCGTGGCCTTTGCTTTGTTCACTCAAACTGGTACCTATAAATTATAATTAAACGTATCTACAAGCTCACACAAACATAACACGAGGATACTTTTTTTCTTTTGTGTGTCTGTTCTGTCGCTGTCACTTCATCTCTGGCAGTTCATTTTCTAGTCGAAGCATTTTGTACAATTATATCGCTACAAACAGGAAACTGTGCATAAAAATCTGTTTAATAGTACCTGTATAGTCAAGACAGAAGAAAGTACAAACTAATTTACTACTTTTAAAATAGATGAGCAATAAAATTAATAATATGACTAGTTAGATGTTTAACTGCTTAATTACCAATTTAAAGCACAATGAATTTATACTAACTAGCTAAAGACTCAATTTGGAAAATTAAAGTTTCTATTTCTCTATGAACTACATTAGAGAAGTTGAGCTAAGATTACTCTAGCGAAACCTAAATGGAGTGAATCATTGAACAAGAATTATGTATTGCCGCACACGCATTGTCCTTTGTGTTATATCAGAAGAAGATGCTGACAGAGTGTAAAAAAGTAAAATTTAATTTCGTCGACCTACTCAACTTGTTAAAGTCACTCCCATGCAAACAAACAAAACAAGATTGGCAAAAGGGATTCAGTATAAAATAAATAAAATCTTCCGTCGCACAACAACCATTCTATTCGAGATTGGAATCCAGTGACATTTTTCCCTCTCTCTGGCTTGATTACGTAACTAAAGTGTCTCTCGCATTACATCCTTAGCCGAGCCATTCATGTATCCATAAAAGCTCCTTCCTAAATTCCCTGGCTCGATTTGCATCCACAAGTTAAGTTTACTGTGACGTCTCTGTAGCATCACTTAGGTAGTTAGTCCCACAGCTAAACTGTAGTGAACTCAAACAAACGACAGCAAAAATGTCTTCTGATGAATGCAATGCAAGCAGACATCTTTTCATGTCAAATTGCCAAAATAGTGTTGCTGTTAGTCAACGATAGTCGTGGTAGCCTCTAAGGAGTTGAATGAGACTTAAAGAGGCAGAACATCATATTGTATCTATATATACAACACTTATACCGAATTGAAAACACTCAAGCGCAAATGGATTTATTTCTAATTGGTATTATACGAAAGGGTTGCTATAAATGAATACATTGTGTCACAAATACATACAGCCCAGTCTATATAGACTTCTCGACATAAAATGATCCTAATTGTAAGTTTCTCGTCACATTACAGGCTATCATCACACTATAACCTTCTGACCCTAGATTTCCGATGGATATACAGATTACAATATTGGATTCACTTGCCTACTGCGTTTCTGGTCTCGTCGACCGTCAAACTACACGCGCCAGGCATTTACTTATATCTTTAATTACACTCTAGACCTAATATCTATGAAAATATGTGCTGACCTGTCAAAACAGTAACCCTGTATATGATGATCTGTCATGATATGATAACAACCGAGAGGGAGACTTTATCTACATTAATGTATAATAATAATGATAACTAAACCAAATTAAAGCTAGGCAAACTAAGTAAAGGACAGATGTTATGTACATGTTTTGAAATAAAGATGAGTACATTTAGCACGTTTCTATACATAATGAATAGCAAGAGCATACTTGATAAATAAAACATGACTCTCTATACTACTTGACAGAAGAGGACATATAACCAAATGTCTACACAGCCAAATCGTATTAGAGTAGATTAAGTGCTGCTGCAATCGAGGTTATAATGTAATAACATGTAATTCCCTATACTTTGTAGTGTAGTAGATACATATCGCTAAGTAAATACTCTTGTGCTCTTTCTCGATGATTCGTTAATATCTATACATACATACACAACATATCACACACATACGTAACGCAAAACAAACGATGAGACGAAAAAGCAAACTCCACGCCACTACTCCACTTCATATACTAGATTATTATATGCTTCTCCACTTATCGCTTAGATATCCTATACAAAATTATATGTAGCACTTCTATTATATCCATACCGCACACTGTGCGTCTATGTCTGTCGTTCTGTTGTGATCTCAAGATGCATGAGACAGATACAGAACAGAACTGAGCTTAGTAGGAGCTAGGCTTTTTTATACGTACAGCTTAGACACCTATATAGCACAATCGATATAATCGTAAAACCTCAAAGAGAGACTGCAGACTGGATAGCTTTTATATTTACTTTTACTGTGGATATGTACCTACTTTGCTATAGGAAAAGTATAACCATTCTAGAAAGTAGGCCATGGTCTTTCTTGTGCAAAATAGTTGAGAAGCGACAAGATACATACAAGATGAGTTATGTCAACATGTTTTGGCGCACAAGACACTCAAACTCAAGTCTCTAAAGAAATGGAAACTGAACCAGGGGCGTTGTCTTAGTCTTTTAAAGTTTACAGTTTTTCGGAACATTGTCTTATCCGCTAAAATAAATAATCTCTTCCGATTCAATACTTACACAAATATAATGACATATTTTAAACTGATTTTCTACACTAATGAGCTAAATAAATTGTTTGTGGTTAAGCTAGTTAAGTTAGAGGTAAATGATTGTGATTACTAGAAGGTTAGTACATTTAACAAGCACATTTTAAACTCATTATTACATGTAAAAGCGTAGAGTTATAGTTTAATTATGATTTAGCTTACATCCATTACGTTGCAAACTTGGGTATATATTTGCACCAGTTAATCTTATGGATATAAGCAACATTCCAAGTTAAGCTATAAGATTCAGTTGGCAAAAGGTGAGGTGAATTCTCGTTATTACAAAGTTGTGTCCAATCTAGCAGAGCAACTTTGTCCTTTGAGATTGAACACAAAACCGTACACTTTGTATAAGAACCCAGAAAATAGGGTCAATGGATACATCTGTTTGCCTAATGAAAACGAATTTCTTGGTAGAAACCCCTTAATTTATTTCATGAATAGTGTCCAAACTAACTTGATAAAGACTTTAGTCTGAAAACTGAAAATCCAAAGAATTCCATTAGCAATATATACTAATTTACTCTATATACTTCTATATAACACTTCTATATACTGAAACTAGGGAAATAATGAAGCCAAGGCAAAACAGTGCCCGATTGTCTTTTCTCCTTCGAAATGCATCTCCCACGTTTGGGTTGCACAAACGGATCATGCCCGGTTCGTCTGAACTACTAAACTAGTAAACCAAATACTGCTATATACATATAGTATATACAGTCTGTATTTTATGCAGCTAAACAGTAATAGTATGTAGGTAGGTAATGTATACTGCACTTGCACTGTGCTATTTAAATGCCTTCCCACGGTACACACACACACACTACAGACAGAAGACAAGTATATAGAGGTACGATAATATTATAAGAAAACCATTTATATAATAAAGTGTTAACAAGCACATTAGTACAAATACATAGCTTCTTCATCTCTGTCTACATCATCATCCTACTACAGCCTGTCCGCATAATTTTTATTTCAGTGAAGCAATAGTATCAAAATCCACGATGCATAAAATAGTGTAAGAATAATGATAATATTTTACACAACCAAATTAAGGACACCACAATATGAAATACATTTTCCTATAAGTGTCCATGAGACTGTATTAAATAGGTAATGCATAATAAGTCATTGCATGTAGGTAGATTACTCATCTCCATCGTGAGGTTTATAACGCTTGCCAACATTTTCCACTATCTAATTGTATGGTATTGAAATATTTATTGTTAGCATCACTCCTTTTGTAAATGCTTTTATGCGTATCTGTCTGTATAGAGGATAGGCAACGTAAGAAAGTTACGCAAATATAAAGTCAGGAAAACACTTGCATCCATCCATCCAATTCACACAATATTGTTCACATATATATTCTTTTGTCACATGAATCGTAAGAATTACATTTGTATCAACTCTGCAAGTTACAGTCTGTTAACAGGGAAGTATTCATCTGTATGTATATTTCACTCAGTCTCAATTCCCAGACGTAGTCATTCAAGTTTTTTCATTTAATCTTTTCGTAGTAAACTCTGACGTGCTAATCTTGGTATTGCGAATTGTTACAAGTACCTGATCCTTTTGTCGAGACATTATATAAGTATCTCATGCTATAGTGATTTTGTTGTCCTTCCGTTTGTCTAACTAGGAGTCTCATATCGATCGTGATATTGTATATCTAACAAGAGAGTAACATTTAGAATCCTAGAGTATCGCATGAAATGAAAAAGATAAACATTCAACTGAACTGGATGAGATAGTTGATAGTTAGATTCACTTTTCTCTCCCACGCACAATACTTTAAGTAGTACGAAAACACAATGCGTTAAAAGCGGACGTTTGTAAATGGAGACAAAGACAAACCAAAATAATGATGTTAGTAAAAAGGCCTTTATGATCCTTGCTTAAACCTATCTTAATAGCTACCATACCACACTGGCGTCATATTACACACAATCCAGCATTTTAAGAATCATCATCCCTCCCTTCTCGCATATTATGAACAACACTTCAACGACGATGAACATAAAATATCTAGTAACACTTGTAGCCATAATCACTATAACAATTGTTAGTTAGTGTCCGTATCCTATTATATCTATTGCTACTCCACAACAACTCGTTTTAAAAGCCAGAAAACCACTTGCCTTGCCGTAGTCCTGAAGTCATTCCGAATGTCACATCTGTACACCAAGGTTTTCACAATATATCACGTATCTTAGTTGTAAAAATCTTTCATCTAAACTACACTTGTCAAACTAACGAAGTATAACCCCAAAACCTGAATATCGGATTATCGTTTACTATTCTAGTCATTTCTTTAGGATTTATCGATCTGCAGTAATGAGAATAGTTCGCAGATTGACGTTATTGCTCATCCAAAACCAAAACACCAGTTTTCCAACAACAGCATGGATTTCATTAGACTCTTTCTATTTAATCCAACCAAACTTGGAGATCGATAAAAAAAAGAAATTGACGATCTCCCTACGGTATGTAACAATACACACGGGCGGCAGCTGTTTGTACTTCATTCATTCATTCTCTAGTCTACATGCAATATGTTTCTTTTGTACAAATCATTGACTATGGGCTGTTTTATGTTATTAATATGCATAAAATTGTAGCATTGAGAGATTGAGACGAGACACTACTTACAACAGACAACAGATACGCATACAATAAGAATGTGACTCATGCACGGCTAAAACTTGACAGGGGACCATGGAGGTAAATATACTTATGGCAAAAATTTTATCGTGATCAATATAGTGATCCTAGTTATAATAATATATTAGGAAGGTTGTACTATACTAGTATATCATTGAATAATAAAAGTATACACGAAAGGTCTGTCCTAATGGTATATTTAAGTGATGCAATTACAATGCTACCAAAATAACAGACTGTCTCTGTCTGTGTGTGACCCTCCTTACAGATACCCTGCATGGCCCTATGCTATGCTATCTGTTTTTAGTGGTGTAACGTCAACTTCCAACGTACATTCTTCCCATTGTACAGATACATTAATTTCATGTGTGACTCTGACACAACACACGGCTGTCAACTGTCTGTACTTCTGTCAAATGCACAACTGTCATTCGGGAACATTGCATACTAAAATACATTTCATTTAAATCCAGAATCCCCCCACTTTAATATCCCATTTCATTTTCCGTAATGACTTCTTTCTATTGACATGAAATTACATTCATACAAAGACCCTCTGCAAGTGCTAAGCTATGTACATAATAATATATACTTATGAATTACTACCTATTTAGTAAATAATCAGAGAATAATAATTAAAAGGATTGTAGTGCTTAAATAGTCATTAAAAATCATTTACACAGACATAAACCAATAAATACAGCTCGTTTCCACGTCTAAGTACATTGCATAGTATCCATAAAAAGAATTAAACTTACCATTTGCCATTGGTTATTGGTAATAAAGACACGCTTGAGTTAGGTTCAATGGAGATACAAACGAATTTCAATGACAAACTGTAGACAATGATTTTGTTAGCACAATAAAATAATCATTTCATTTCTGGTACTCTATTACTACAGTCAAGATTATTCAGTGGGAAATGGAAAAGAATTTGTTTGTAGCAGAAATCACTTCCTGATGATGTTCATTAGTTAACTTGTGTATTATTTAAATGATGTCACACTAGGTATATATTAATCTTCATTTGTGAGAGCACTAAAAGATTAGAGAACACCATAATGTAACTTTAACATCATTGCTAAGACTTATTGCAGGAAACCGCAATTATCATTAAACCGCAGGCATATCGTAAACGACACAGTACACAAGAATTTGTCATTGTCACCAATATTGAAACTCTACAAAGCATAAACAACTCAAGTTGCCATATACCAAATCAAAACAACAAAGTTCTGCACACTAACTAATCACGAAACATATTGGCTAAATATAATATGCCTCTGCCAGAAAGTAAAAATGAGCACAACGACTAAAAATGCTGTAGTTAAGTTAACTTCTATCGAATTAAACGTCTCTTCTTCAACGAATGGAATTCTAAATATTTACTTTCCGTTACTCCCAGTCAGTACATAGTAATTGCTTCAACGTACTGTAAGCATGAATCCCAAGAGATAGTTTGATCTTGATCAACTGATTATGAGTTGCTCATACTCTAATAACAACATAATGATAAAATAGAAACAACCTTTATCTATTCCTACATCAACTATGTACTTGTACGTCACTATTATCTGTACCCTGCCCTACAGCTACAATATTTATAATGTAATTATCTTGAGATAAAGATATTGAATTGATAACTGATAGCCATACTGCACGCTACCTTCAATTTCAATGACAGATTTTGCTTAACATCTAATTTCTTGGTGCGTATGTCAAGTTTTCAACGCTGGGGTGTGCAAATGAGATGTATTGATGCTATCTTACCTTGATAAAAGTATTTACACTAAATTAATTCCTGGTATTCAGAAATATGCACAGACTTGGTAAATTTTTCTTCATCTAATAATTTAGTATTCTATTTCAAATTAAATATTAAAATAAAAGTTCTATCGACTGTCAATAAAGGCACAAAGAATTTCAAGGATCTGAGAACTCTGTCAAACATAAATGTCAATTTTATTTATCTACAACAAGATAGCGTAGGCATTCCAAGCTTATCGTTCAGATTTTTCTCTTTGACTTTTGACATATCTGTCACCGACTTCAAGAATATATTTAAGCCCAACAACATTTCTTGTTCTACAATATGAGAATTTTTGCATAGCCAATAATTATTATCTATTCATAACAATCTTATCTAAAGAATGCAGAAGGAAATCGTTCTAATTTTAATAAACTCTCCTAAGTATTGCTATTACTAATATCACGCAAACCTCAGCTACAAAACTATTCATATCTGAGAAATTTTCATTTATTGTTTTGGTTAAATTCTACGTATGTAATGAAACACAGTCACATCATCATAAACCTTTGAAATGCATTAACCACGTCTCATGTCATAAGACACCAAAATATTAAAATAGACTTCTTGTCTTATGTCCTTTCTCAGTAGGATTCTATTTGTCAAATTGAGAATTCTTCGATACTTTACATTGCTAAATCCATGTAAAATTCCAAACGTTTAAATTGACTGCATCCAAAGACAGGGAGCTCAACTATCGCCCTAAGGATCTGACTGTCATCATACCAATGTAAATGAGATAAGTAAATTGTGGATTTTATTATGCAAATCTTGGTATTTAGGTCTAGTAGAATGCCCTTTCTGCTACATACACTTCTCTTTTTCTAGAAAAATTAGAAAATAACTGGTCGTGGATAATAAAATTGATGCACACACGTGTATAGGAATACACTTATAATACATTTTATATGCTTGGCTGTATAACCACTAGTATAAAGAAAGTGCATAAATAGAGATGGTTGTCAATTGCCATATTGACAGCAGCAAAGAAATCCTTAAAAGTGTGGATTCATAAACCATAAGTAATATTGTATTCTTGGAAATAGTTGTTCAAACACACATATAGAGAATCATGAAATTTATTCCTTGCTTAATCAATAGTAAGTAAAACGTTTCAATTGTTCAGGCAAAGTTTACAATTAATTGGTATGCAATACGCACACGCAAATGAAATGTGCCATAAATACAGAATGAAGCAATAGACAACAAAATACTTGACGTAAATAGGAATAGCAATAGGAAGTAAAACAACAATAGTACTTGAAAAGCGTATCTGTTATGGTTTCACCTTTGAAGCATAGAAATGAGTGAAGTACATCTATTTGTTGCATGTAAACATTCGACTTCAATTAAACACACTAACTACAGTTGCCACTTGCCAGATATTGCATAAACATGGGTATATCTCATTTAATACAGGGTTAGAATTTATGTACCCTACATTTATCTAATAATCCACCATCTTGCAGCTATTATTTAGTACGCAATAATAGAGTTCACCTCATAAAGAAAGAGTCACAATAAATGTAAACGATCGTCCACATCGTCTGCTGTACAGACTGACTTTGTTGCTCTGTTAGGAATATCTCGTAAGTGTGGTAATAAGAAATGTAACATCTGCAGAACGTAGCACATGATGATGCACGTACGATATACCTATATTATAGCTGCGACTACAATTACAAAGGTGTGTGCAGCCCATTGTGTTGCATACGTACATATACTACAATAACAACTTCTTAAAATCCTTCCTTCTCTGAATCGACCAATGTTTGTAGTAGGTCGAGCGAGTAAGTACATATATCAAAACAAAACTCGAAGACGGTCGAATCGTCGTCATAACCCTTTATCTGCTGCAGACTATCTATTAAATACTTAAACCCAACAGCTTGCACTTGGCTTGACTTATTTGTCTGTTTTAATGTGAAGCATATTTTAATATGGAATCGTTCCACATGAAAAGCAGATTAGAGTTGGGTCCACATTTATTGACACGCAATAATTACAATGACAGTTGTGTCTACTTTATTCGTTTCGGAAATATTACACAGAAAATGTTGTATTCTTCAGCCATATAGTCAATCCCACCAGGAAATCAAATGTTTTGTCGTTAGCAGTAGTAGCATTACGGATGTGTTGATATGGTGTGTACCACCAACAACGGCCACGGTAAAATAAGGCATAAATACACATAGGTACCTATGATTGATTAAACATTATTCATATCTAAGCACATTTGTTGACTAATATATTGTATACCTATATGTTTGGTTCACACCAGAATCAATGCCTTGATATATCATTAAATGTTTGCATGTTATAAAAGTACCTCGCGAGAAGAATGCATTATTCATTAAGTGTGTTCTAGTATATTGTAAGTAGCATTTGATGTGATATTATTGATGGACAGCTTTCCAATCTTGATTTGTCGTAATTCGATTGTGGATTTATATTATCTCTGTATGTCTATTACTATGTATGTTATACCAAATGAGATCTCTTGGTTTGCTCTGTTTTCTATACAGATGAACTGAACAGACGTTGACGCATGAAATTTTGTTTGTACGCTTCTGTTGCATTACATCCGTGTTTATTTAGGTAAAGCCTATATCACATTCATATCTACGTTTAGATGAGCTATTATAAATGTTTAAATCCGTAGTCAAGAGATAAAGAGACTGTGATAGCTCTTCACACATAGTTAAGCTTATCGTACACAAGCTAAGGAAGCTTTAAAGTCAGAATAAGGAACAATGCCTAATGCCAGAGGAGTTTATGCTGCAACGTCTTCAACCGACGAAGAAGTGTCGACGAAAACCTTTCTGGCAGCGAGGCAACAGAGAAATCCTGACAGTTGGGTTTGGTTGACTGAACGTAAATACGTTATATAGGTAATAGGTAGGTACTTTTATTACTTTGAAGTCTGAAAGCACTTTACAGACCTAAAGAGTATATTTAAAGTACATAGTATATATGTAATAATGCTACTGTATTTTATGACAATGACAAGTTGACAACAATAAAAGGGGATACTGAGTCTTAAACATTAAACCTAGTCAAGATAATAATAATAGTAGTGGTAGATAATAATAAGGCAATGTAACGGTCCCTTTTATGTATGTATGTCTCATCGTGGTATAGTTTTAATGTAAATAAAACGAGTTAGATATGAAATTGGAACCATCAATACAAACACTCTCTACTTACTAATAATATTGTAATTTTGTAGCAGTGGCTAAAGGCAAATTAAAGCAAAAGGGTTGCAGAAAGGTTTGTATAGTAAAATTAGATGAAGTTTGCAAAAGGATTTTAATAATATGAAAGTAGTATAGGCAAGAATCAACATACTTTGTTCACTGGACTCCATTTCGATGTCTTCAAAGATTGTACTAATGGATGTAGACGTAGATACAGCGGTTAGCTGTACTTGTACTATTATAAGACTGAGAGTATATAGAAAGGAGATGAAGACAGATCACACAGAATAGGCCCAGTAAGTGGAGGATGGAGGAAAAGATTGAATTGCAAGTTAGTCACGTCATGAAGAAAGTTGAGACAAAAGAAGACACTATTGATGGACTATGACTTAGTAAACTTTGAAAAGCTAAAGTTGAGTTAAGGAGGTAGTAACTAGCAATACGACATCCAACTCTTTCCGAGTATACATCTACAGATTGTTTGGGAGTTGGATCTGTTGGTGGAAGTTGGTCTTGAAAAATAAATGGTAATTGATTGGCAAATCCTGCCTATTAGCACTTTTTTGTTGGAAGTCTTTGCTTGATTTAAGTTTCTCTTTAAAACAGTATGTGCAAGAATGAACGTGTGAGTGTGAGCACATAAATAGATTTTCTTCTTGAAAGTCCAACATCTAATAATGTATCTGTCTCAGTTCTTTATAGACTTCTCCTGTCATGTATAAACATATATGTATATGGTAAATGGTAGTCAAAAGTGTATTAGAAAACAAGTACCTGGCTATTTAGCTACATAATAATACATGACAGAACTTATGCAAATAATTAATTTTGCAAAGTGAGTAATTAAGAATTCTAAAGCTCTTCAAAGTGACTTATACAATTGAACAATCAAACAATAGACAACTGCTTATTGCTACATACATTCACTTGCACTGTTTAACATAAACTGTATTAAATATATGATAGAAAAGGAAAATCACTTTAGTTAATAGTTTATAGTATGCTATACTTTTTAGCACATTATTTGCGATTAGTATGATTGTACAGGAAGATATATTATTATAGTAGTTGTACTATATTGTATATACAATTACGCACTTAAAGGATTTGCAGTAAAACTTAAAATGTCACGTTTAGACTGCTCTTAGCATGTGCACTGGCTAAATGGTAGAATACACAGAAAGACGTCAAAGGAGTTGTGAGTTTGTGTGAATGGAAAAGTTGGAGCAAGTCAGAAGTGGACAAACCAAAGTATATCCAATTGAAATTAAAGGAGACAAGGGAACTAGCCTTTATTCCTTTGGCTTCGTTGACTGAATAGTAGAAGAGGTTTTCTTGTTTTCTTATATGAATGTGACGACAAAGACTTGTCTTGTCTTGCAGAGAAGAGAGATGATTTTAAATGAAGCAACTTTCTATCTAAGCAAGCACTATTGAACTGAGCTGGCTCTGAGTGAGCTGATGATGGTGACTGGTAAAGTTGTAATGTAGCATGTAAACTGTAAAGTCGAAATCAAGCCAGCCACAAAGACAACAGTACGTAATAAAATGCACAACTTTTAGAATCACGCAGAGAGTTCACAAAATAACAAATATTATTCTGTTGAAGGATCTTTAAGGTAGCTGAGCCAAGTACCCATACACAATATACCTAAATATCTGTCTCGGTTTGAAAATGGGAAAAGGTCGACTCTATATATACCTACTTGTATTATATCCGATCTGAAATCTTGATCTGGGTAATTGTGTACAAGAATTTGTGTGGTAATCTCTAATTGAATTTTATAGTAAGAAAGAGTTTGAAGTAGACGCTAACTCTAGAGAATATGATCTTAATGACATTCGAGAGTGAAATAGATATAGATAGTTAGAAGGATATATTGTAAGCAGGTTGAGTTGACGTTGGTTGACAGGTGGATTGGATTCTTGTGCTAGCAGTGTAGATTTGTTTCTCTGATATCTCTCTCTATATTTATGTGGCTAATGTTTATCCGTATGCAGGAGGTATTACGTGTTTTGTTGTGGAGGTTATATTATTGTGTGTGTGTGTGTAGTAGTAGGGACTGGTACAGCAATAAAGCCAAAGTAAGTACAGCACTGCACAAGAGTGTAAGAGACAGTTTCGCTTCCGTCAGTAGCTCAATGTATACTAGGAGACCAAGAGCCGTTTGCTCTCCTGTGAAACACTCGGAGAGTCTCGTTTTTCTTTTCGTATACCTACTCTGACTGAGACTGAACCAAAGTACATAACAGAACGCTTACTGCGTTATTCTACTTACTCTCCTCACTTGATTCACAGACTCTTCTGTACTGTATATAATATATCGAGTAGCTGATGCTGCTGCTCCTAGCTAGCTGCTGCATTTGTTTGATATAACGTATTCCTAGCCACGCTCTTTACGTTACTGACTTGTCTCAGTCTCGTCTCATGCGATGCAATATGCAATGCCGTTTCGTTTGCATTCGTTTAGTCAGATATTGATAATGTTAGTGAGTATATATAGTAAAACGTTCTTCTATCTATAACATGTTATCTCCAAGACTGCTGTGTAACTGTGTAAACGGATAGTGTCTATTCACTACTAATCTGTACTGAGTTGATATGGAACATAGGTAAAATATTATTAGAGACCTTACACAGACAGACAGAACAATACCTTTGCTATATACAAGTAAAATGAATGTATACCTTTGTACAAAACCAATTCAGTTTCAGTGAGACCCAAACGAAACAACATCACATACACATTATAGCCATTTACTTGAAGAATACATAGAAATCCTGCATTAACAATACAACATAACAGCATAGTAATCTCACACAGTCAAATCAAGTCAGTCTCGCCACGTGAAGGATGAGAGTGAAAGGGGTTGCCCAAATACAAGGTTGTTTTCCCCCCAGCAGCACCAACACCAATGCAATCCTCTCAGTCTCCTGTTTCCTTCAGTTGTCTTACAATTAGTTTGCATAGGTATATTCTCAATACGATTTGGACTAACTTGAGAATTTTAAACGAAATATAACTAAATTCTTCAAATACATGTTTACCATCATCAAGTACATGCATCTATATTATTACCTTAAAATCTAATGCATAATTTTATCCAATAATACAAAATATAAAGCTGTCATGTCACACTCGCTGGGGCTTGGGCATTTAATTTTTGGCTGCCAGCAACATATTAAGCGATGCATGCACATGTACATATTATAACCATGTGCCTTTGTTTAGCTCAAGTATCCGACTCACTCACATAGTGAAACATAGCATATTATTATATGTATATGCTATATCTCTCATATAAGAGTAACAAAGCTTTTGTACAGAATAGGAATAGTTTCGTTACCTACTTTGATTAAAATCTACACGTCTCTATACCATAATCATATTACATTGTATTCTTATAATCATAACACATAACTTGCCTTCTATAAGATTATGTAATAATGAGTAGTAAAATACTACTTCTTGGCAAAGGCTAAGGTGATTCGATGCTCTGAATGCCTTTGATGTGGTGCTATATGTACCTACATGTGCATACACATACATATCTCTCCTTAATTACTTTGGCTGTCAGTCTGCGCCTGAATGGAAGATGTAAATATTCTATATATTTACAATGTAATAGTTTCTATCACACTCTATTGTGGTAATTATACTTTGCGCTATTTACTGTAGCCGGAGCCACACAGTAGATCAAATCAATCAAATAAATGGATGTATATAATACACAAAACGCAGAACTTAACTAAATGTAAGTCAAATTATAAATTATAACTGACAAGGTGCTTTAAAGATATCACAAGAAAATTGCTACCGTGCTATTTGATACTTATACTTGTCAATTCTATAATATAAACGTCATCGAAATGTATGTTGTATGTTTGTGTGTACGGATGTTATGAAAATATGAATGTTAGTTCTCGGCCACCGTAACGTTATTTCAAAATGTATTAACAACACAATTTGGTTTATTTGCTGAAGATGCTGGGTAAGTAAATAAGTAAATATAATTCTAGTTATATTATAAGTACAAGGCATATTTTTCAGGTATGACATTACCCTACATAATTTGAGACCTAAGGACAAAAAACTCCAATGCAATATGTTTAACTTACAGTTAACAATTATGATACAGTTTAACAGTCAATTCAATTTTATTGCATTGACTGTTAAACTCCCCGATGTGGATTATTTATGTCGTAGTCTTTAATAATACTAATTACAATAAAGCACTGACTGCAGGACTGAACCACAAGTGTATTTTGTGGCACGTAAATGTATTAGTGGTATGTAAGTGTAAGTTATACTTTAGATTTTTGTTAAAACTTCTGCAATCAATTTTGCAATATATGCAAATATCTCTGAGCGGAGCTGAGGACTAATTGAGCTTATTACGAACAAAACGACTGACAAAAACAAACATGTTCAGTGTGGTGTGCACTACATATACCTTTCTTTCACAAACATCCATTTCAATAACACAAACTATTTTAATTCATCTTTCATCTTAGATTTAATCTGTTTTACTAACCAAACAGTTTTTCTGGTATTTTATTTACGTATTTAATGACATTTTGTATATTCCGTGGGCAATGGATTTTTACATTTTAATGAACTACTTTACAAAGAGACTATAAACATTAATGCGTATAACGTGTAAGATATAACATAATCACGATACGCCGTAGGAGTTGATTGAATCCGTTTATACATTATTAGAGAAATCATTCATATTTTCAGGACCATAGCTATCTTCTGGTGGTGGATTTTCATACAAAGCCACTTTAGGTCCTTTCCCAATCATTCCTTTAGCCCACTGTCTCGTCCGTTCATCCCTCATGTCTGTTACACGCTGCAACTGAAATATTTTTTTAAAGGTGTGTAAACAATTAGAAATCAAGGACACGATGCTGAAATGCAAAGCATAGAAAGCATTTACTCCTGATCTCAAAAAAATGCTTCCGTTTTCATTTACTCACTATTACTGGTAAGCTACTAACCCGCTTTTCAAGGTATTCTATTTTCCCTATAGTTCTTTCTGCGACATTTGACAATTTTTTCCGCTTTGTTGGTGAAATATGTAAGTACCTACACTTACTACAGTATACAGTATGTCGCGTAACTCGCGTATCAAGGTTGACCATTGACAACTTTCACTAGTTACAAATTGGTGATGAAACTTTCACTGCGGACGTTGTGCTGGTGCTGGATCACTCCGGCCCAGACACAGTCGGTCTAGATGAGTTACCTTATTCGTAATTTCCCCTTATACATTGATATTTTTGATATATTCCCAATACAATCGACAATCATACAGCACACGACTTTTCAGAGACAGGACATAACTTTCACCATCTAATCTAAACCAGAAGGAAAAAATACCGGTTCTCCACAAACTGTGATTATTAACCCTCAGAAACTCTGTCATGTCGCAATTTTTTAATTTACGTAATAAAACAGTAGCAAGTTATAATTATTACTAATAGGGTCAATCATCATAATCAGCTAATCGCTTTGCTCCTCTGAGTTTTGTTTCCTGTTGTTCCTGTTGGACGTGTTTTTCCCAATTTTAAGTAAATAAGCAATAACTACTGTAGTTTGTAATGTCGATTCTGTTATGTGTGGAAGTATGAGCAAAACTCCCTAAACGTCTTATAAACCTATAGCATTAACTTCTACTTGCCGAGTGTAAATGAAAGATATTAAAAAATACTTTACATACAAATATTAAGGTAACCTAATTTACGATAATTTCATTGGCAGTTTACGATAATTTCATTGGCAGTTTACGATAATTTCATTGGCAGTTTACGATAATTTCATTGGCAGTTTACGATTATGCTATTGACGTAGATTACGAAAGTGCTTTGATTGAAGCTTGTATTATAAAACAATTCTACCATTAAATTTTAACATATATAATTTATTTTTTTGCTCTTTGCCTGAACCCCTCCTGCTTCCAATAAAGGCCTGGCAAGTTCGGCCTCAGTTTATAATAGAAATATTTTAAGTATCTTACTCCTATAGCACACATTTTCTTGCTCTGACTTGACTTGATCTTACTCATTGTCTATATTTAAACTTTCGATTTATTAGCTTATGCAATTTTCACTTCTAAGCGACAGGAATTTTCATAAAGAACCGTTTTTTAAATCGATACGTAATACGTGTTTATTTTTCTCTTACCTGTTTCCAATTACCCGCACATTCACAAAAATCTTGATAAAGTATTTGACAAGCGTCTAAACTTTTGTATGGACCATATGCTTGCATACAATCTACCCAACGTAGCTGAAAAGGTAGACAAGGGCCATCGTCATAATGACCAAGTTGGCCAGTTAAATCTGTGAAGGGTGTACGAAGCCAAGGTGCTCCTCCAGTAGCTTTTTCCGGAGGTCTGGAAAACAGGAGTCCCATGATGACTTCCTAAGAAATAAAAAATAGAAAATTAATCCAACAACATAGTACAAAATTCTGACAAAAGTTTAGAAATAAAACTGAAATAAAAAATATTACCCTTTTCAATTTTGAAACTCAACCTTAACTCAAGTCTGATATTATTGTGTTTGAATTTGGCAGAGTAATTTAAGTACGGAGCTGAAGACTTTCAACAATTGATATTGATGCGCTCTCTGTCGATCTCTGAGAATATTGAAAACGGACCTTCTGTCTATCTACTATGCAGCTGTTCTGCTGGCTAAGGTATTCGCACAAATATACAAAACGTGAGAACCAAAAAGCTACATCAACTTCACAGCGAAGGAGTGTCCGGAATCCATGACCACAGATGTCTTCGGAGGATTTCTACTTTCTTCGTATATCATAATAGTGTACAAGAAGAACACCTCGTTTTTGTATAATCCTTCGCTCGCTTGTTCGTATCCATTCTATAGATAGAAGAGAAAATACAATACAAAATTGGTTCAGTCACTCTATCCCATTCAAATTACGTGTAGACTTTTAGCCTATAATAATTCATACCTTATACCATTAGCAGTAGTTGAGTTGAATTCTGTTTTTGAGTTTTTGGTGACTAATGCAGCGATCTGCTCTAGTGTCTAGCAGCCAGACAGAAACCAACACTGCATTTTACAGCAGAGAACTTACAAGTTGAAGTTACGATACAAGACTTCTATATTGGTAAATATATACAAAATAGTCATTTTTATCTTTATTTTAAACATAGGAAGTATTGCGGTAAATCGTTATGCTGAAGGACAGTCTGTAAATGTCAAAAATTTTGACAGTTGGTTCCATAATCTGAGGCATCTTGCACAAACGTATTAATGTAAAGTACATAGCACATTAGATGTACATACACTGAAACTGAAAGGCAGATAACTTGCCAAATCTGAAATATTGAATGCAACCACAATGATAATATAAATGTGCATTTCTGGTTTTGTGATATTCTCATATTTAAATATGAAAATTATAACATTTTTTTCTCAATAATATATACTATTCTTTTCACAAGTTCGGAAACATTTTAAACAGATCAACAAATGCAGATTGATTCAGATTGAACTTTGAACTTGTAAGTTGTAAACCAATGATTAAATTCAATACATAGATATGCAAACATACTTTACATACGGAAACAAAATTATTTTACTATTATATTTCTGTGCACAATTTTTACATTAAAAATGAATTTTTACTTTACACCACAATTAAAAAGAAAAAAACATTTCATTTATATTTACAAGCCACTGCTACGATACAAGCGTAATATGTAAATGTGTAATAATATAAATATGCACTTTTGCTTGTACTACGATTTTACAATGTACAGTAATATTCTGTCATTACAGTACACAAAGTACACAGTCTGTGTTATATAATTATTATATTAGTATGATGTAATACTGCAGTAATTATTATTCTTTATGCTAAATAGGGAGAGTTGGTGAAATAGCAGTCCTAACATCTAGGGCAGCCGTACAGTGAATTTGGCTGTGGCCAGATCTGTCTTGTACAATAATTGACCGAAATTCTTCCTGCGCAACTGGAATCGTTGTTTCAGATTATCAGCACATAATTGAATGAAAGAGAAAACTTGCAATTTAAATTTGAACTGGTCGCCTTTCTACTAAAAATACTGACTTTAGGTCTAACAGGTTTATAGCTAGACCGCTGGTTGGTTTTTTGCAATTACACGTCCAACTTCGTATAGTTAGTTTTCAAGATTAGCAATTGGATACCTTTGTTCTCTCTTCCTTATTGTCGAATTTCTTGAGAAATCGTTTGGACTTGGAAAATATTAAATTGTGAAAACATGGGCAGCTCATCAGAAAACAAGCCTAATGTCAAAATGGGCAAAGGAGAGGGTTCAGACAACGTTTGGTGAGTTAATAATTATTATATACTGTAAAATAGGATCAGTGAAACTGTTCTTTTGTATGTAACTTTTTTAAATACATGTACATAGGGTCGAATAACCAATATTATGAAGTCTTTAAACGGTTAAATAAAAAAATGATATTATGATTAATGATTTTACTTTTAAAGATGAATCAAATAGCCAAATAAATGTCTTATGCTATTCCAAGAGTTCATTTGGTGATGGCATAAAATTGAATAAGTTTGTGTTTAATTTCTAGGTCTTCGATTTTAAGTGAGGTCCGATCTAACGCTTCCACAAAAATGCCTTCAGGAAAATCAGTAGTCGTTTTAGGTAATTTTTACTCAAGTAAACCCAGTAAATAGATAATGGAACAAATCTGAATCAGGTCTGGATTTTTCGACGTTACGTTTTTCGAAATTCTGTAGCATTATATTGTATATTTTATATTCCTTAAGGTGACAATGAGTCGGGTAAAACAACATTGATTGCCAAATTACAAGGAGTCGAGGAACCCAAAAAGGGATGCGGCTTGGAATACGCGTACATTGAAATTAGAGATGAATATCGAGATGGTAAAATTATAGCATCATTTTCTGCATAATAAAATTAAGAAATAATTTTTGTGAAATTGCTGTGTAAAGATGAATAATTGACATTTTGATTTTTGTGTCAGATTCTACTCAGCTTAGTGTATGGGTTTTGGATGGAAATCCAAGTCATTCGAATCTTTTGCAATTTGCTCTATCGGAAGCTACTTTAAGCGAAACACTCATAATGCTTACCGTGTCCATTGGAACGCCTTGGGCAGTTATTGAGCAATTGCAATTTTGGGCAGGAATCCTTCATGATCATGTAGACTCCCTTAAAATGTCCCCTGACAGTGTCAAAGACTTAAGAGATAAGTGCGTTAAAAGGTGGATAGACTACGTAGAACCTGGTGATGAGATGGACTTAGTTGCAGGGAAACCAAATATAAATTTGAGTCATCGAGGTTCCAGAAATTTAGATGAGGATACAATACTTCCACATAATACCTTAGTTCGTAATACCGGTCTTGATATCGTGGTAGTTGTAACTAAGGTATGCCTTTTTATTTTATCCGTACCCACTTCATTCTAGCTTTGTAGTTAGTATATAGCAATATAGTGTGATAATTTTTTTAGCTGGGAAATAGTATTTGCTTTATTTGAGTTTGCTATTTGTAGACGGATTATATCAGTACACTGGAAAGAGAAAACGATTATCGAGACGAACATTTTGACTTCATACAGTTTCACGTTCGCCAATTCTGTGTACAGTATGGTGCGGCTCTATTCTACACTTCTGTTAAAGAAGATAAAAACTGTGATCTCCTTTATAAATATCTAGTCCACCGTATTTACGGTTTACCCTTTCGAACACCTGCACTAATAGTTGAGAAAGACGCTGTCTTCATGTAATTACCTTGATTATTTTTTCAGTAAAACATAAAACAAATATATAACAAAATAAAACAACATAAACCTTTACTGTTTGTATCTACGTCTTTGAGATGGGGATGTCATTTTTATTAAGTATCCTTTTTTTCGTTATTCAGATAAAATTTTTCTGTTAAAATACTACTCCTGCAAAATGTTATCAGAATAGTATGCTAAATTTTACAATGAAATCTTAATTTTTGATTTACAACAACATTTTCTATGAACTTTTTGAGAAATTGATAATTTTCATTGGATTAGTTAATAAAATTTGTACGCTCTACTTAATTCGATAATGACACCAAAATTAAGAGTGAATGTGTGACCTATTGAAGATGACTCCCATACGCTCAAAGGGTTTTATACAATAATACTTACTTTTTCCGATTTTAAAACAAACTTTATGAAATTTGCTACAGTCCTGCCGGTTGGGATAATGAAAAGAAGATGGCAATCCTTCACGAAAATATGACATCTTTTAAACCCGAAGATTTTTACAATGATGTTATTCAAAAACCAGTGACAACAAGAAAGGTAAGCAGTAAGCCAGCAACGATCATTTTGAACTATTAGTGACTAAATTATCCTAGTTTGGCCTAAATTCTGAAAACCTGTGTCGGTTTGCGGTTGGTATGCGTATTATTTAAGGCAGTTCAGTTTAATTCAGTTAATGGTAATATGTCTATAGGCAGTAAATCGTGAGACCGAGGTTGAAGTTGAAGACGAGCAAAAATTTTTAGAAAGACAACAGGTTCTTCTGCAGCACCAGGCTACGAATTCCAAAGATGTCAGAATGTCACCTGCAAGTCATAAATCTGCCACACCAGCAGACAAGAGAACCATATCTCCTGGTATGGCTTCACCAATGTTAAATAGCACGCCAAAAAAGGTACAGCGATAGCCAAATTTCTTATTTTAAAAGTCGATATCGACTTGTTAAGCTTTAACACGTGTGTTAAAATACATGACACAAACATGGTCAAATTTGGGTTCATAATATTTGGGCAGCTAAATTCACTCTAGTCACGTACTTCCAGAGGTATATTATATGCCGAACGACTTCGAAACACACATTTTAAAAAGCTATATTTATGAAAAAGCATGTTTTATGAAGTACTAGCAACTCAAGTATGAACCCAAACGTGGCTGTGACACTATGTTCATTTCTTCATTTATTTCGACACGTAATAAAATTATTAAATTTAAGTGTTTAATATAGAATTCTTAGTTTCAATATTTAATTTTTGAGTGATTTTTACCATTCAGGGAGATCCCACAACTTCGGAAAGGGTTTTAGCCAATTTTTTCAACTCTTTGCTGATAAAGAAAACGGGCGCATCTCCTAGCACACCAAATAATTCAAATGGTATGTAATTTGAAGTAAGAATTTTACGAGTGTGTACTAATACTTTTTTTAAAATAGTAAGTCCGTATATAGTAGTTGTTAATTCTAGTGTATTATGTTTAACCAAGAATTTGTAATAAAATTATTATTGCTGAAATTGTAGATAATTCAAGATCTGATGCTGCAGCCGAACTCGACAGCCTCATCAACAAGAAAAAATTGAATAACAGCTTAAACTCGTCTGATTGCTAGTAAAGGATAGGGGAACAATATTTAATCTTCGAAACAACTCTGAATTTTTTAGCTAACTAGTTGAGTCTGAGTCAATATTAAGCTCGTATTTCTAAAGGTGAAGAATTCTAAGGTTTGTTATATACTGTGTTTAACAAGCGCAACGGACTGACAATCGACTAATTTGATTGATTTTACGTCACTCCGTCTTGTTGAACATAAAGCGTTGATAAAAAAGCATGCTAACGCACAAAGAAAAGATTTTGTGCTATCGCGAAGTTGGTGATGCTCAGAAAGCATAATTACTATCTTCTAAAAGTTATACTTAAATTAATATTTATTAACATTAGCTGTATTAAATACTTAAATTAGTATAGCTGATCTGAGGTGGTTTATTAATAATTACAATTTACATTTACTCTGTAATTAAAGTAGTAATAATTGCTCTGCAGTATTTTTTGATGCATTAAGTTTCATCAACTACCGTGCATTTGTATTGCAAATGTAAAGAAAGCATTTTATTTGGCCATGCAATCAATAACATAGACAAGTTATGTGCTACTAATCAAAAAGTAGGTACAACAACTTATTGTTAATGTGGTGTATATAAGTTGTATAAAGAACAAATGAAGTAATTCCTATTTCCTACTTGTTTGATTTAATGTTTAAATCTATGAATGCACATAATACTATGCATGTTAAAAGGACTAATAAATGAGTAACAAAATGTGAGCGAAGAGTGAATGAAAATGAATAAAAGCTTTTTCACCAAAAATATCAGGATAATTTATTATATATATCACCAATTTATGATTTAACTGCGTACAAAATTGGATTTACATGTTCAGACTTTCTCTAAAAATACATTAAACAGCCAAAATGTAAACTTAAGTATACTTTTGTTGATGTGTACCAGTCATTTAAATATTTTGCAAGAATAGAGATACTTAGGAGAAAACTTTATTACATACATACTTTATATTATTTACTATAATCATATTCAACGACATTACTATAACAAATGTTGTGTTAATGAAACACATTTGGCTAAAAATAAGCAAAGCGTTACGTTGTAACGAAATCTGCGTAGGGCAATCATTATATAATACTCAGCTAAATTGTAAGATTTTATTTTGGCGAGAGGTGGGTATAAACTTCTTAGCAGATCTAAATTAGATATTATTGCTTGTTATGCAGTTATGTAGAGAATACAGAATTGGTTAAGGATCCGAGGCATTTAATAATAATTCATACGAAGGCGAGTCTCGTTTCATGAACAAAGTAATTCCTCCAATGTAACGAGCTGGAATCGTGATGTGGCTTGACCTAACTCTTTTAACAACTGATGATCCATTGAACACGGGCATTTCCTCAAGAAACATATTGGCTACTTGACCTACAAGAGATTTATACTATTTAAATACTCTTAATAGAAAATTAGTAATATTCCCATACAAGGATGTGTTACGTATTAATGTAATTGCTAATTACCTAGAACATTCATTTCGTTCCATCTTGGGTTAGGATGTCTTGCAAGCTTTCTTAAATCAGTACGCTGACCCTTTCTCTGGATAACATCTTGACGGCGAATAAGCAAAGTGGAAGGCGAGCTTAGCTGCGGAAGAACAAATTCTATAGGCACAAGTTCTATGGGATTGGTCAAGAATACTCCTTCCGAGGATATTCCAAACACCATTTGATGATGCCACGCATCGGGGATATTATCTGAATCACTTGGATTAATTTGCATATTTCGTGTAGCTACAGGTACAGCACCTATTTTAATGACAACCATACACAAAAACCAATTAGCAAAATGTCACGAAATAAACACGTTAATTGTACGGCAACTACACTAAATTCCACATTTCACCACAAGTTTATACATGAAGTCTTTCGCTATGAAAAGAGGACATATTTAGTTATACTGTTAGACGTTGCGTAACTGAGAATTTAATTTTCGTATTCTATCAATTTTCCCCGAATTTCATAATACCATGCACAACTTTCACCAAGGTGAAAATAACTTTCTCCATTGCATCAATTTTAATGAGAACGTAGTAATGGTAATGCTAACCTTTGCAAATCCATTGCAGAAGCCACTTAGCAAATTTTTCTGGGGATAGACTGTCCTTGGTTGGGAAAAATCGGCCGTAAACACTTCCTTTGGAAGCCAAATGAATTCCTTGAATCAAATCTTCATGCGTTGCACCGGCATCCCATCTTGAAAATAAATACTCTGGTAATTCGGCATCTTCCGCTCGCAATCGAGTACCCACACACATATTAACCGATTCGGGAGTTACATCATTTATACCTAAGGAACTCTAAAAGGAAATATACAGCAATTCATTCCCACGTACAACAGAAACAGATAGAACTACCTTAAAGCTATTTTCTGTATTTACTATATGACTATATCGCATAATTAAATTTTAGCCAACTAACTTTGGAAAATAATTAAGTCATTCCATATATTAACTAACTACTATTTGTCACTAATATTAATATTAATAATTAAGAAGACTAACCAAAACGTTTATAACAGCCGTAGCACCACAAGCAGATCTGCCAATTTGTTTAGTACTGTTTTCACGAGCCACTTCAATAGTCCAAATCATCACTCCTCTAACAGCTAGTTCTACGGAATCCTGAAAATATTTCAAAAAGGATAATTTTAAATCTAAATGAAAGGATAATATGCAAGAATGCAAGTCTTGGTACTTGGTATTGCATAATAATAATGACGAGTTGAACTGATGCACTAATGTAATATTACATAATATATTATAATTATTAAAAAAAAGATCTTACATTGGACGATTTTGAGGTGTTAATTGATGCAAAATAATTAGGTTCTGAGAGAAACATTGGTGCTGAGTTGGATATTTCAGAAGATCTACTTGATGGGCAAATATTCTTATTCACATTACTTTCTACATTGGTACCTAATTCAGGAAGTGTATTTGATTTAACAAGTCGAAGTGTTATTTGGTGTTCACCAACTGATGAGTTCGACACTGGAAAATCACTGTCAGAATTTTTAATAGTGCTTCTATTTGGATTCAGAACTGGCTGTGGTTGCACTGTGACCTTTTTACTCAGAACACTTTTGCTACAATGCGGCTGCTCCGATAAATAATTACTTTGGTTTGATGACTGCTGCTTTTCACCGTTTGACATTTTCCCACTTGATGCCATAGTAGATTTAGATGGGCTCTGATTGTAGTTATAATATTTGCCATTGACATTAAAAACATTATCAGAGTTCTCTGCCTTTGTGTTCCCTGTGCTATTTCTATGCAATCCATTAACGAAGTTGCTATTTTCTTGGAGCGGTCTTACAGGAGGATTCATTCGATCGGCAGGCAATTCAATTTGATCATCTATTAAAATAAGATACAAATAATTTATAAATAATAAAAAATAATACCTTAATGACAATAACCTAATAATAATATCTTTATATAGTTATGAGAGCAAATAATGTTGTCCCCATAATTGGAAAACTCACCGTCTCCACTAAAGTCACCTTCATCGTCCTCGTCTTCTTCCCCATTACCACCCGGATCAAAATCCATTTCTAAGAAATCCATATCTGGAGAAAAAATGTCAACACGATCTCCATTTTGCTCCCGGCCATTACCACTTTGAAATCTCAAACCATTGGGCACTACATTGTTTACCGAATGATTTATGCCGCTCCCACTAGCTTCACCACTACGTGAAGGTCCAGGCTGACTATCTGAAGAATCAAACTTAAAAAAACTAAGTGGCAAATCTGCCAAATGTTGATCCCCTTTAGAGTCCCCTTTGTAGGTATATACACAATACTCGTCCTCAGTCTCATCGTCGTCATCTGTGGAAACAAGTACAGCTGCAGAAACTTCGACAACCGAGCTTTTTCCACGTTCATTTTTATTGCCAAACTTTCCACTCCATCCATTACCGAGTGAGTCAGTTCCACATGCATTATTAAATTTTTTGGCGTCCATATTTTCGTCTCAGTGCATTATACCGATATTGATTAGGATTTTTATCTCTCGGACACCGGGAGAGTGTTTTCTTATTAAACGAATATACTCAGCTGTAGTAACTCATATTATTGCAACATAAGGCCTCCATCTCTTCTTACTTAGGAAGTATACAGAAGTCTGAAAAGAACCAAAAATTAGATGAAACACTTTGGTAAATACTTGATAAGCATTACTCTGTCTATAGCAAACTTACAAGGGATGAGATGACAATTTTGCAATGAATGGTGTAATGAGTTGGTACATGGTAATATTCAATTCAAATTCAAAGCTAAAGCGCAGTTTAAAGTTTAAATTAACATATTCTGTACACAAGCAAAGTATTCATAACCTACCTTTATTAAATGTTAGGTCTTTACTTCATACTTCATCCTGTGATGCATATATAATAAAATATATGAGATAATGGCACAAAGTAATTAATATACTCTCTTTGAGTCGGTTATTGTAGAGCAGAACCGTAAATTGTGTATGTAGATCGGTCGGATTGGATGTGGATATTGATCGTAATTTTTTCAATTTCTTGGGTCAGAATATTTTTTCATTCGATCGAAATTCATCTGCTATGCTTAGCTGAAGTGATGTAGTATTATTAAGCATTATACCGCTATTTAAACAATCTATATATTGATTGATATGGTCATACTGGTGGTGATGGATGCTACAGAGGCACGGTCAACGGTATGATTACTTTTTAAACGGAATAATGGGTCTCCAGAAATCTGTAAACAAAATTGTGTAAAACAGTTATTAATTCAAAAGCATAAATATATGAATAAATGTAATGTATAGAAGGTTTTACCTATTTATTATTTACTAAACTAACAGATATATTATAAAATTATAAAAGTACCCATTAGTGGGCTGGGCCATTAATTAAATTAAATGAATGCTACTTTGTCATTTGTTATTTGTCGAAACTATAATATAATCACAATAAGTCGACCTTATAGTAATGTTGTATTATATTATTATTATAGTCACCAGTACTTAGCCATCAGCTGGTTGGTCGACTCTACTGGTGACTGGATATAAAATCAAAAGTAATACGACCAATAATTACCTTCAAAATTTTTTATTACCGCTAATGCTTCAAATAAAGACTAGAAATTTTCTTGAGTGCCCTTCCAATGGACATTCAGCTCAGACAGTGCAGTAACTAGTGACACGTTGACAGTGTCGGTTAATTTAGAAATCGATTATAAATTGTTATGAAACAGAGCCAATAATTTTAGCGATAATCAACATTAACCAAAGACGCTCACGTTAGGTTACACACAGAGAAGTCAAGAAGGAACCTATATACGAAATAAAAAAATACTACTAAAATATATATATTTAATAGTACATTTGCGATTTATTTTACGCAAAAAATGCACTGATAATACATTCGTCAATACAGGACACAGGATGATACAAAATATTTTAAACACACACGAAAGACACACTATACCCACCTAAAGGTGTATGTAGGCACCTTCCTGCTTGCTTTGCTACACAACAGCAACAGCACGCACCTTGCTTGCTTGTTGGTGCAGCTTTTTTGCATTGGTATGTATTGTATTAAAATTGTATTGTGAACACCATAGTATACTTTATATTAATGCTTGTGTCGTATATACATTATATTATGACTATGACTTAAGAGTTCAACGCAGAAAGCCCCATTCTTCTATACTGCACTAACGTACTGCACTCACATCTCACCGACACATGTAGATGTAAGTAGTACGTTTACATACCGCAGTACAGGAAGATACAGAGTGTGGACTTTAAAGTGGTGCATAGTGCATTATAATTATGGCATAGACTATGACAAATGATAGATATCATTTGTGTATCATAGCTATCATCGATCATTATTTTCATCATGTATTGTTTAGTGTACACTGCAGTGTGCACTAGTACACTAGTGCACTGGTACAGCTATTATAGTTCCAAGCTCACCTTACATACATTGTATTCGAAAGACAATGGATCATAATATGTTGCATTACAAAAGACTTCAGCTTGGTGATGTGACTTCTTAAGCTCAAACTTCGAGTCGAGCAAATGAACATGGGAGGTCCATTGTAATGCAACATATGATCCATAGTCTTTCGAATACAATGGATGTAAGGTGAGCTTGGAACTGTAATACCCCTATCGATGCGCGATGGGGCAACTAAACTCAATCTCAGTACATGGATCATCAAGTGCATCGTACATCTCAATAATAGGCATAAGGTTTGACTTGTTTGGTGCACTGATGAATGATGACTAATGATGACTGATGAATGCGTTCCCAAATCATTAGAGAATAAAATTTACAGGGCCGCAGCCAGAAAACAATTTCGGGAAGGAGGGGGGCACCAATAAAACGCGACAATTTTAGCGATTTTTTGGGTTATTGGACAAAAATTTCTTTATTTTTCTCGATTTCGGGGGGCACGTGCCCCGGTACCGGTATGTACCCCAAAGCAGTTTACCTGAAGTTCAACACACGTAATGTGCCTACATCGGGTGTCTTCCAAAGTTACCCGACACAGGCACATTACGTGTGTTGGACTTCGGGTGAACGGCTTTGGAGTACATTATCGAAAACATTAATTGGATTTAGTCATTACAATCAGGATTAGTAAATATGATGTAAAAGTATGATTTGTTTAAAAGAAAGACCTTGTTGACGTAAAGGGAGTGGCATAGATACTTGCGCGCATTCTACTTACACTCAGATCGGCTTGCTCAGATCGTGGTTGAAGTAAGCCAGCCGTTGCATGAGGGTGAGGAGTGGGAGGGTGAGGAGGGTTGTTACGGGTATCATCACGTCTGTCTAAACCGTGCAATGCCAACAGCAGAGCACAGAGTGAGAAGGACCACCAGTTTCAAATGGTAACTCAATGTGGTGGAACTCTCAGAAGGGAAAAACACCAAGCGGAACTAAGAAGCAAGTCAGTGAACATTCGGCCAGCAACCAGCAAGCAACTCGTGAGTCTCTACTACTCCATCGGTCGGACTGACCTCACTCAATTCGAAATACTTCGGTCAATTAGTTTATTTCTGTTCCCGACATTCATCTCTTACAAATACTGTTGTAACTAAAATACCATTAATTAAAACTATATTCACAAACATACATTGGATTTTGCATACAACTTGGATCGTACTATCGGCACTGGCTTATAGGGAATGGTAAGGCGAGGAACCACACTCCGAAATTATTAATATAATAGCAAAACATATTTCATTTATGAAACTAAACATTAACATAATATTGGCATTAATTCATACTATTCTCACATATATACGTATGATTTATATCACTCCTGTGATAGGGTGAGGAGTGCGAGGGTGAGGAGGGTGAGGCGGGTGAGGGTGAGGAGGTTGAGGCGGGTGAGAAGTGTGAGAGTGAGGGTGAGGAGTACATTTTTTACATTACGTATTTGAAGAGTTATATTGGGGAGGAGTAAATAAAATGTAGAATCATCAATTTCTTAATCCCCTGGGGGTAATCTATCAAGGTACTACAAAGGGAATTATTATTAGATACCTGACAAATGTAAGCAGGTTATCTGAAAAAATAATTTAATTGTTTTGTTTGTAACTAAGCAAAACAATTGAGGGGCAGTGTATAAGAACCTATGGTATCTCAAATTGACCTCAAATAACAACTAAAATTTTAAATTATTTCCGATTTAAAACACGTTGGTTACCAATAACTACCACTTAGTTTCAAAATTTTAGTATGGAGATACCAGGTTCTTTTATACGGCCCCTCAATTAAGGTCGGCCTATACGCTTTAAAACCATTTATCTATTTATACCCCAAATGGGAATGTTGCTATGTACAAACAAAAACTTTAAATCGTTAATTTTTTGCCAAAATAAAGTTTTAGAATACTGTACCTACAAGTGCAAGATTGGCACTGCTGAAAAGCCGACATTTTACTCCACAAAGTTTACTTTTTTAGTTTTATTGCTTTGCTTCAAAGATTTTGTTTTTACATAAAGCTTTTTTGGTACTAAAATGTCAATAACTACGAAACAAAGCAATAAAACGAAAAAAGTACTTACAACTTGAGTGAAACAACGAAACTCGAGTGAGTGCGAGTGCACTCCTTTTATGTGTATTGAGGCTAACATACCACAATTTAATACATATCCACTTTTAAAACATTGAAATAGCTGTACTTTAGAGAAAACCTAATCATCTTCCTCCTCACCCTCACCCAACTCCTCACCCTCCTCCCAATCCACACCCTCCTCGCCCTCATCCTCACCATCCTCTGCAACCTGTGTCTTACCTTAACCAAAACGTTATTCCGAGAAATCTATAAGATCTGTAAATGACTGTTAAGCATTTTTCTCTAAAAAATATTCTAAAACTCATCTGTAGCCTCCAAGTACCACTTCATGTTACGAAGATTACGAACCATCTCCCTACTTTGATTGAATTATCTGTCAGGATGAAACTATTTTTTGGATGAGATGCTGCGACGGTATCACTGTACCACATCATGCCATTCAATAAGAAAACGACGACATAGCACCAACATAGATGAGGCATGATCAGTGCCCTGTGGTGGTTGTCGTAAGTCGTAAGTCGTAATGCAGATTTTATAAATCCAAACCGACACGATTACTTCGTAATCGTGCCATTCGTGTCTGTCAATAATGCTTGTTTAAAAGCTGCACACTGTGCTTTGTAATGACTCATGCATTGAAGATTGAACATCGAAGTCGCAAGTTAGTATTTGGGTATTTGCAAATGGGAGCAAAATTTAGGATGGACAGGGCGGGATTTTAAATTGTGTGCACTGTGTAGGCCAGTCCAGCCAGTGTTTACGTAATTTCATTCAATCTTTTCCAGCAGCAGGGCGAGTGACTGACTGAAAGAGTTAAATCAAAATTTATAACAAAAACCAAGAACTTCGTACACAATAACAGTATAATATAGTTTTTAAGATTTTTATTCCTAGAAATTGTGTTACTTTAAAGCACCCATAATTATTGTAAGTCGCAACATACAAATAGCCAACCCTTCACTTCAGTAAATTTTTTAGTATTGACGGATGTATGTACGAAGGTTGGAAACTATTTACATTTTGCAGCAACAGCCTCCTGTAGCATTAATTTAAAATGATTTAAGCTATCGGTCGTGGTTTAATCATTTACCATTTACACATTAACTTATACAGATTAACGTCGCATTAAACTGGTCTGTCATCTATCTGTTGATCTCGTTTTTGGTTTTCTCCTTAATTAACTAAGATTGTCTTTAAATTTTATAGGCCAATCAATTCCAAGTTTTTGGTATTTTAGCTCGGCTTTTGGTCCGTAATAGAACGTAGGTGTAGGGAGGGTGGGTGGAAACACGGCCACGATAAGGACATATTATAATGTCATAATACTGAACTGACAGGTGCCAGATACATCTATCCACTGAAAACAGCTGATGAATGTACAATAACAAGAATTAATTTGATTATTTGCCGTACTTTCTTCGATTAACATGAGTAGTAAATCAATTAAATGCAAATTTGCATTTTGTGTACCATTCCAGGTTCCATTTCAACTATCTTGGTAGCAATAGTAGCAAATAGTCAAAAACGTATTAAAGACAAATAAATACTCTTTATCTATATTTTGGAATAGGTAGGTAGCTTGCAAATGGACAGAGTCCAAGTTTCCTTTGGGGGAAGTGGTTCCCCAGTATTTAACCCCACTCATAGGTTAATTTTAGGTATTTTAGTGTTAGTGTTAGTAGACTTTATATGGGTAGCTTCTTCAGAATTGTCTGAGGTATGTAATAATTATATTTCTAACGAATACACAATAATTTGGTTTTGTCATGAATATAAAATAAAATAATATAGAATTTCTTTTGTTTCGTTTCAAGTATATTTTCCATGATGAAAAGTTCGATAAGCCGTTTTTCAGTACATACGTCAAGACTTCTATGTTTCTCATCTTCCTTTTGGGCTTTATTTTCTGGACTCCATGGCATGAACGATGTAGAAAAGCCAATCCGCATACGTACACGGTATGGACGGTATTTATAATTTCGATTTTTATTTATGCTAATTTTATGATCAGTTGTTTGATTTTTAAAAATGGTCTTTATTATAACAGCTTTTGTCTACCGAAGATGGTAATGCCAACGTTAACAGCACTGATACAATAGTGGAAGACACAATAGATGATAATGCCAATGATCCTGTTTTAGTAAGTCGTTTTAATACCTGTACTAGTTTGGTAGATGACAATATTAACAATAATAGCATATTTTTTAGTATACAAACTGGAGTGTTCTGAAATGTGGGTATTTATAGATAAACCATTTGTTATGATCTACAGAGTCCCCCGTCGTATGTTCCAGTCAATTATGAACCAAATTCGGGAAACGAGAGTGACGATTCAGCTAGACAGCGTTCAGTCAGATTTAGTAAACTGGCAGAAGTAATTTATAATTTAATTTTTCTATTGAAGAAATAATAACCAAATATTTAAATAATATTATGTTAATCAACTGATAAATTATGACTACCTAATATTGGATTTTAATATTAAAAGGTAAGACATTTGTCCGAAGCTGAGGCTGCTGAAGCTGTATTTGCCCGATTGTCGTACCAAGCGTCAATTCAAGCAGAACAGTTGGCATACCGTTTAGCCAATCGTTTGACTCCTGGTCAAACGGCACAGTTGAGTCTGCTATTTTGTTTGCTCTGGTTTGTAGCCAATTATACGTTCCAATTGGCATTGTCAAATACGCAAGTTGGGATTGTGAATGTCTTGTCGTCGTCGTCAAGTCTATTTACTCTTCTTTTGGCTTCCATTTTTCCCTCAGTGGTTGCTGATAAGTTTACTTGCTCCAAGTTTTTTGCTGTGCTTATCAGTCTGAGCGGCGTAGTAAGTGACCTTCTCAAATATGGTCAATTATTTTTTGTATATATAATACATAATGTATTTGCAAGTTTGATTTCGTGATACTTTTACTTTAGGTTGTGGTTAGCTTGTCTGATCTACGAGTAGAAGATAAGTCAGTTCCATTGGGTGCTATATTTGCCCTTGTCAGTGCATTTTTCTATGCATCATACCTAGTTTTCTTGAGGAAAAAGGTTGATCATGAAGACAAGCTAGACATACCTATGTTTTTTGGTAAGCTCTTTCACATTTAAAAATGTAACTAAAATTTTAATTAATTATCTGTAAAGTTTTGTATTTAATGGTTAAATTGGTATATGTTAAAGGATTCGTTGGACTGTTCAACCTACTAATATTGTGGCCATTATTCTTTTTACTCAACTACGCTGAAATTGAAACATTCCAATGGCCGACAAAGAGGCAGTGGTTATTCCTGGTTATTAATGGTATTATTGGCACAGTATTTTCTGAAGTTTTATGGTTATGGTAAGGACGAAATTATTTTGTATTTTCAAAATTCGTATGTGAGACTATGATACGCAAATAATATTAGTTAATGTCCCCGCTCCATAAATTATTGTTTTGAATATACAGGGGCTGTTTCTTAACCTCGTCTTTGATAGCAACTTTGGCAATTAGTCTAACAATTCCAATGTCTATGGTGGCTGATGTACTTCTAAAGAAGATTTCATACTCCCCTTTATTTTACATTGGGGCCCTCCCTATGGTCTTTTCTTTTTTCGCTGTAACTACTCTAGTCCATTATGAAAATTGGGATCCTGTTATGGATCTTTTTAAAAAACTGCGGAAACTTTTCGGGTCGGATCGACGCTACCAAAGGTAAACCCGTTAATAAATTTAAAGTCAACGATTTCTTTCGATACCCCAATAATATGAACAAAGTGGTTTTAGTTGTAATGTAAGTAACATTTTAATAAAATTGTATTGGATTTAATTAATTTAGGGTAATGATCAACGATGTTGATCAAAATGAAGCACTGATAGAGGAAGATGAAGATGAAAATCGCGACAGTCCTACCCTACTTCAAAATCATCAGGAAGAGTAGTTCATTGTTATCCTTTTAAGTTAACTATCATACTTATCTAGTCCAACTTAACGAACGGACGGTGTAGAATTCTACATCTTACCGGCACCTTAACATTGTACCTATATTAGCCGTTTGTTTATATTTAGTTTATTTAAATATATGGTTTTACGCTGAATTTCGATATGTATCTTTTCGGTAGTGCCTTTAAATAAGTAATAAGAACAGGAATAACGATCGTAATAACATTAATATGGAAAGCTATTATTTTTTTAACTTATTAAAGCATCATTTCATCCAATTTTATGTGATTTAATTTTTATGTCAAGTACAATTACAAGTCTTTTTAGGCACAGGCACATACACAAATGTGTTCCGATAAATGGCACTTTAGCAATAAATGTTATTAACCTCGTTCCATCTCTATATCTACTGTTGACTACTTTTATTTACATCTATTTACACCACATACTGCACCTACACCGCGCTTAATGATTTACAGTTTATTACGTTACGCTGTATAAACGCGTATTTGATTTCACAGTTTATTTTTAACTTTGTTAGTCTGAAATCGATAGGTGCATTACACCTAATAGCATATTGCAGTGGTCGGCTAGAGAAATTGAAAGAATTCTATAAACAGAAAGGTTTTAGCGTCAGAAAAAGAAATGCAGGGCAGGGTTAGCCAGTGATAGTGAAAGTTTGTAAGTTTTGTAACAATGAGCCAGCTTAGTGAACAGTCAGTCCATAGTCTACATAAGGTCGCTTAGTTATATAAACGAAGTGGTAAAACGACCCAATGAATTCCACGTCTCAACGGAATGAAACACTGAAAGGACCTTGGAATCCGCATGATTACTATCACTGAGAGTGAGAGTAAAATCCGGAATCTTCGCGAGACCAAGACCCTTAAGGGTGTGCTATATATAGAATTAAAATGAAAGCAGCATTTATTGATTTCTCAATGAACCAATTTTCTAATTGACCATTTTAGGTCACTAACCAACAGGATGGGACTGAAAGCGTATATAAATGTTGTATGAGTTCCATTAAATCATCAGTCTCATCTTCCAAACAGTAAAGTGAATAACAGTAGCAAAAGCTCCTTTGCCATTTTACAACAATCTTCCGGAGAATTCATTAAAATCCAACCTATACAAAATGTCCCGCTACACACTATTGGTAGAAATTCAAAATTTTACATAATTTCTATTGTCTTAAAAATGAAATTTTATCTAAATAACTAATTTTTCATTTTCAGATACTTGTCACCCTTGCAGCTGCTGCCCTTGCGGTTCCCGTTGAAGTCGAAAAGCAAGATGTTGCCGAAGACCGAGCTTTCAGTCTTATTCCTCCATTTGATGTCAACCCTCATTTTGGATTCCGTAAATATGCAGAATTAAGATATGAACCTTTGACCCTTCCATTCTTCCTCCCACCTCCAATTCCATTCGGCCCAACATTCCCAGGAGGCCCAGGAGGTCCAGGAGGCCCAGTTGGACCAGCAGGACCAGGAGGACCACCACCACAACAGGGAGGATACTAATGACTAATTATGTAAGTATTTTGAATACCAATACGAAATAACGCCCTGAAACTTTCAGTACCATTATAATATAATCATAATTTTAATACGCTGTGTTTCTCTTTGCAGGAAAGTAGGCGAAGTCGAAAATTCCTGTTTCAGAGAATGATTAAAGTGTGCTTGAGAATAATGGTGATGAATCCTTCACCTTATTCACTGTTTTGTTGTTCGTTTTATATGCTTAATAGTTAACTCAATAAATACTCTACGAAAATTAATATCCTTTTGTCAGCATAACTTATTTATTTAACAGTATAATTCATTCTGCACTTGCATATTATGACTTGACTTTTGTTTAGCAAGCTATAATTATTGATAATAGTAATTCATTCCCTTACCAGTTACTCAATAAGATATAGAAGGATTTGGGTGGTTTAAAAGTAAATTCTCAAAAGCTTAGCATACCACATACTAACATTCAGCATACCTAAATCCAAGAGTTTTGAAAAAATTGTTTAGGAAGAAACTTTATAGGAATTTTCCAATATTGTACACAATGCACATATATGTATATTTAAATTCTGAAAAAATTATATTTTAAATGAAGACAGAATCACGGAATTTGTATTTTATGCCTACATATATATATACAGTTTCATTTGATTTGACATGATAATAACTAGACTAATTTTTCTATTCTAAGTAACCTGAATTCTGAATCATTTAAGGATTTAAGCTAAAACCAAGTGTTTAAGAAGTGGTAGTTTTTCATAGTGATGAATTCATCGTGTTTTATCTATATACAATCTCATCTTCCAGTAGGCAGATCCATTTTACTTTTAAAAGTATAGCCGATGCTTTTGCATAACTCAAATTCGTCAGGAAATCAGCACCAATCTTTTCCCGTGCTTAGTGGTAGTTAAATACTAATAAACTGTTGGCAACAGGCGTATACGCAGGATCGAAGCGGGAGATTTAAAAAAAAATTCTGATGGTCTGGTTGCACGGAATTAGACTACTACTAATAGGTTAATCTGGAAGGATAATGCTATAGGGCAAAAAGTGACAGCGTGTAGCTCTGAAACGGCAGTAGCGAAACTACACCTAAGGGAAACCAATTACTTGCTAAAGCTTGTAGACTAGGTTGAAATGGTAGATGGTGCACGGCGCAGTGCACAACAATAACAATAATAAACTATATCCTGCTTGCATTGCATTCACATGAAATTTCACGTTTGCAAGTTTGAGATCGCGCCACGACCATTTGCCTGCTTCGCAGCTTATGCCCAACCAACAATTGTTTATCAGTAAGTCTATTGCTCTTAGCATGGTTTCCCAGTGGGTTGTCTGGTTGTCCTTCGATAATAAAATGCACGCATATTTTGGAACGACATAACTTGTTTAAAATCTGCTTTTTGCATATGGTAGCACATGTATTCAGCCACAATCAGTTATCATTAGAATCAAGGCAAATAGACAGATTCCCGCCTCTTCCTCCCTCCTTCCCCTGCCCGTATCAGCTGGGTTCTGTAGAGAAAGTCCTATAAAATAGTTTGAAATTTTATATGGGACTTTCTTTGAATTAGTCCCATTCCGGAATCCCATTCCTGTTCCAGATCAAACTGCTGGTAGTCATGAATATCCACCCTCCAGGAGTCAATTAACACCAAGCTAAATAGTGATATCTTGTCGATTTTGTAGATTCCACGATAAAATGTTTATTCCAAATAGTGAACTTCAATTCTTCACCATGTGTCAACATGCAGAACTCAATTCCTAGTAGACTGTAAAGCTGGAAAGAATGGAATATGTCATTTAATAATGAGTAGGGATGCATTCGGCAAGTCAGCTGGAAATACAAATTCAATATAGTAACGTGACTTAAACAATACCTAAATAGTAATATCTTGTTGATTTTGTAGATTTCACTTACTACGCCATCTAAAATCTAGGGTTATAGTAGGAGAGTCTTTGGTCCAACAGTCTGGGCGGGAGTTAATGGTATTGGTATTAGAGTATTCATATAAGTTCATATGAGTCAACATGCAGAACTCAATTATCCGCACCAAGTGACTGTAAAGTTGGAAAGAATCGAGTATCACGATTAGGATTATACCAGATTAATATTTTTTTGGATTTCAATGCAAATTGAATATAGTATTGTGATTTAAACAATACCTAAATAATGATTTGTGACAACTGTAGTTAACTGCACTCAGCACTGATGAATCCCACACGAGTATTTATAATGAAGTGACGATGGACGACCATTTCCATTATATTTTGACAATTTTTACTATAAAATGTTTCAAAACTAATCACAACCCAATCAATTCCGCACCAGGTGACTGTAAAGCTAGAAAGAATCGAGTGTCACGATTAGGATTATACCCGATTAATAATTTTTTGGATTGCAATACAAATTGAATGTAGTATTGTGATTTAAACAATACCTAAATAGTGATTTGAGATAATTGTAGTTAACTGCACCTCACCACTGATGAATCCCACACATGTATTCATAATGAAGTGAAGATTTCACTTGGACAACCATTTCCATTATATTTTGACAATTTTCACGTTAAAATGTTTCAAACTGTATTTAACTAATCACAATGGACAAAAATCCTCTTCTTTAGCCAATTTTCACTTTTGGGTTACAATGCAGTGACAATATTGTTGCAATGAAACGAAAATTGTATTCAACTAATCCTTGCACTAAAGAGAAGCTATTTTATATTGCATTTGTCTCCCGCAGTTTCAGAGCATGTTAATACCAGCGCGGTGTGTAGTCTCTTAGATAGCTCAGCTCATCTACAGTCCTCTATGCTACTACGCTGTCTGTCTCACCTGCCGTACTATTACTGTCTGCCTCACTTGCTGCATGTTTTAATTTCCACAAACCAGGGGATGCATCGAATTTGAATTTTAATGATAACTGGTTGATCCTGAATATATATGCTACCATATGCAAAAAACAGATTTGGAATAAGTTATGTCGTTGCAAAGATATACGTGCCAATAAAACACCCATAAAATTAGTGGACGACCAGACGACCAGACGACCAGACGATCGCCAGAGTGACAGCGACAAATTCATAAGGATACTAAGCAAAGCTTCGATCCTAATAAATAATGTTGATATGTTAGTAATACATACATAAAATGTACTTTAAAGCCCATCACTTCTTCTATCTTGTCTTGTATAAAAACCATATTATTCTGCCTGCCTGGATCTCATCTGTGATAGTAGTACAAAGTACAAAATCAGAGTCCGCAGTCACAGTTGCAGTCACTATACAGTGTTAAAAAGCTTCAGGTCAAGATTTGCAGGTAGATAATTCTAAGCTACAGCTACAGGTATGTGATATATTGCTTAATTAGAAATTATATCTTCATTCACTTCAGGTATCTACAGAATTACAGGAACTGCAGAGTGGTAGTTATAATGGGAGATGTACTATATAATATAGCTACCTAACTACCTGATACCCACGGAATTAGATAATATTATATAATAGGGAGGGTAGCTACAACCCTTGCTGACGTATGAATAGATTATCTCAAAGTGTGCTTATCAACATTTTTCCATACTTTTACAGTCTTGCACATTTTGGATAGCATTTTTTTCTGAAAGGGTTATGGCCATTATATGACCACGAAACGTCAGTAGACTTCATACACCGAAGTTGCATGTATAGCTACCACACTTATGATACGATGAGGTAGCATAGATGCATAAGCAAAAAAGCTGCAAAAGTTTAACGAGGCACATGCAAAATTGCATTTGTAGGAGAAAATGGTTTATAATTTAGCAAACTGTAGGTTGCAAATAGCAAACGAATGATTAGCCACCCTCATATAAGGAAAAGTATTGAATATTGTCATAACTTTTGACAAAAAATTTTAAACATTTAGTACCAATGCCATTGGTTTGGAAGTGAATATGCAATCCGATAAGAATTTGAACGTGAATCTGAATTGTTAATAGGATTATCTTACAAAACTATGTATCACCAATTTAAGTATGCTTTTGGTAATAGAAGAGTATGGAGTCACTTTATTTCTTATTTACAGTGTACATTGGTGTGTCTACATATTCATACGTGAGCTTTTGTTGGGAGACCAGCATTTTTGAATAGGTTATTTAATGCAGTTGTGTTACAAGTTGCAAAAAATTGTATGAACGAAAGTTAGGCCTGGCAATAGTAGTAATTGTACATTACATTTTGAAAAAGTAATATTACTCTATGGATATTAATCATTCTCTGGTCTAGGCATTTTCCTCCTTTGGAAAAATCAAACCTGTAAATTAACCTGATGCGAGCAGTGTCAAATATGAACTTAACCATAGGTGGTGATAATAAGTATGATGTAGATTACAAAAAATTATATTTAGACAAACAGTGGTTTATTTTCAGAATGCATATACCTCTAAGCTTCATTTAATGGTATTTGGAATATACATTGGCATTTTGGATTGCTATTTAACTTATTTTAGACAGTATGTATGAGAAATTGGTAATAGTAAAAGTTATGGTGCTTGTACTGTTATAAATATTATTTAGCCACTTTACAGATGTTTTCAAGATGAGATGGGTCAGAGATTTGCTTAACCATAGTATCCGTAGCCGCCATAGCCGCCATAACCACCTAATAATAGAGAAATATTGAAATTAGCCAATATAAATAATAAATCTGAAGAATAGTAACAACAATTGAGTAATTTATTACCATAGCCGCCTCTGTATCCATGATGTCCATATCCGCGACCATAACCGCCTCCGTATCCTCCGTAGCCACCATATCCACGACCATAGCCTCCATAGCCTCTTCCTCCATAGAATTGCTCGGCAGTTTTGAGATCTTCGGTTTCTTCAGCAGCCCAAGTCATGGCCAAGAAAGCGGCCAAAACAACGAAGCAAAGAGCCTGTTGAAGTAAAGCATTGAAATATATTATAGAGAAGGTAAAATCAAAATTATCAAAAATATTTTTGCTTCTAAATAATTTATTTTCAAAAATTTCAACTTACGAGATATTTCATGATTGAAGTTTCTGTTGGGGATTGTTTCACAAGAGTCAAAAGTAAAATGCTGGAGTGAACTGTGATTTGAAAATAGAATTCTCAGACTTTATATATGCTTGTTCCCAATTCGTTCTGGACAAAAAAATAACTACTCGTAAACATGTACCATTATAGGGTGGGAAAATCCCCCATTCTTTCTTAAAGTCCGATGTAAGTTAGTAGAGTAGTATGCATTAATATTAATAAAGGTTTAGGAAATCTGCATTATATCTAGTAGTAGATAAAGATAGCCACGGCATTAAATCTACAATGAATTACATGGAAAGGAAAATCATGTAAAAGACAAATGGAATAGGAAGATCAAGGTACTTTGTGTTTGACTCCCTTGTAGAAAAACGTTAACAGATTACCACTTCCATATTCGTTGTAAATTCTTGGTAGATCTGCATGTTAGTCAGCTACTATAAGCTACCCAAAATTTCCCAATTGCACCTTGTGGCTTTTTATTTACTGGAGGATTACAGATTACAGATGTAATGCGAGTAGAGTTAAAGGTCTTGAGGTACGTTTTCTTTGCAAAAACGTGTTTCAAGGTGCGACGCAATCAATATGGGCTGTGCTAAACAAGTAGGTACATACTTGAACTGCCTTCCCAAAGCTTCGAACATCTTTGCCAGCATATTTTCATCAACACGGAGAACATTATTCATTGCATTAGCAGACTGATATAAAAACTGGAATGACCCCTTTCGTCTTGGCTGATGGAGATCTCGATATACTATTATTAGTGGCGCTTCATTATTACTACATATTTAATACCCACTATGACGTGCGATGCATTTGGGAATCCTAAGATGACAATTATGATCATTCATTTCTGCCATAATACTTTACATGGTACAGCATAAATAAGGGTATGAGCGTACCTAATAATAAAGTAGGTGTAAGTTGTAAACAGAGGATCAAATTGTATAACGACAGAAATTGCCATAACATGCCAACATTTAAGACATTCTGGAGCACGTACAAATTGTTTGCCCCAGGATATGTTCAACTAACGTCATCTCATCTCAAGTACAATGATCATCATGATCATTGATCAACATGATTCATTCTTCGTTTCAACCAATAAACAAATAAATTTCCCAAGTGGTAGTTGCGTTGCTGCTATTGATCGCTATCACAGTACATCTAATTTATTCACGTAATTAGAACAAGAACAAGTACAAAATATTGTTTACTCTCCTTGAAAAATTGTCAATTAAAAATAAAAACTAACTTGAACTTGAACTCAGAATAATAGACATAGATACAAGTAAATACAATTTAACGTAATTGTAACATTGTAATTATAGGTGTACATACCATACCTAAAGACTTCCGTTAAAACCATACGCATTAATAATTGTATTTACCTATCGTGATCGCGTTCACGCCTACAATGTACAGATTTTTATGTTATGTGATCATTGTTGTGATGATTTTTTAAAGAATGACAGCCACAATACATTTCAGTGTTGGAGAATTACTTGTTTGACACACAAAAGGTGCTTTACCTCATCCTTTTTGCTCCCTCAAACATGTCTGTACTTTCTTAAATCTTTTGTATTTGGCTGATAATTAATGACCTCCAAAACATATCGGCAAGCAAAAAGTTTGTTATTGCGGTCTTCAAAACACAAACCATGTAAAACAAAGCAGGAATATATAGTTTAGATTTGTCAGATCTTGATGAAATAAGATTTGACATTGACATTCACCCACGTATGATACTTTATGTGCCTGGTACTCATTCACTGGAACAAAAACATTGTGATTGCGTGATTAGATGATTAGGTGATAGCAATAGCAGTACATAGGCCCCTGCTTTTCACGTTTACTTATGCTACTACTGGTGTTGTTTTGCAAATTTAGTTAGACATAAGATTATGCAGAACCACAGTCCATTTAATTACAGATGTCAAACTCATTTTCATACTGTGAAACCAGACAAAACTGGTGTGCAAAACAATGTCTTGTAAATAAACAAACATAATAATATATATTCACTGTTTAAAATGGTAGGATTTACGTAACAATTTTATTCACGCGCGCCCGTAGAATAGTAGAAATTGTTTATTATTAAAGATCAACGTGTAGAAATAATATAATCTTTAGACAATTGCTTTTCAAGTCACTTCTTACATAATTTGTATTTACTACCTTTTCCCAATGTAGTAAAAATTATATACCCAAGATCATTAATCACGTCCAATGAGCACTAATTGTCCTATAATTATATCATAATTGCGACCTAAACTAGGTAATGCAACCAGGTTTGAGTATAGCACAGGGACCGTAATTATTATTGATAGAGAAAATTGCATAATTAGTTACCCAAAAAATTGAAATGTTATTCTATATTTCCTGTAAACAATTTCTTACCTCATACTTCAAAATCATAAATTCAGGTACGTCTACTGCATAAGCAAGCATCATAAAAATATTAACGGATGCATGAAAAATTGGGCCCAGACGTTTTTTGGTACTGTTTTAGCAGAAAAGCAAAATCTCGCCTAAAAATTGATACCACACGCATTTGATTCTCGCATGCTACTAGATTATAAAAACAACTGTTAATGATTGTAGTTATGTGGCTGTATTTTAGTAAAAAAAAGTATGATTAAAAACTTACCTATCCAATGAATTTACCTGACATCCTGGATTACTGCTTGGAAATTTTAGGGCTCGTAATGTATTACGTAATCAAATGTGGCTACTGTATTATGGTATCGTGAAATAATCGTAAAACAAAAATTCCAACGGAGTGTGAAGATCTATAGTACTTAATGAGCAGATCTTTGTTCATGCGTTCATATACCTTGACTCCATTATTTATTACATTTCTAAGCTTATATTTTTTATTCTCTTAATTTAGGTGATTTACAAAACTCATGTACAAAATAAATTGCTTCACGAAAAAGAAAATGCTGGAGCCGACTGCGCTGGAAAGAATGGGTTGGCTGGTGAGTCAGGCATGTCGGTGAATTCTGGTGCAGTAACACTTGCCGGTGTGCCTTCTGGCATTTCTGTTGTTTGAGCCTCAATGAAAGAAATCATCCCCATTAAAATCTGAAATCAGTAAAATAATAATTATTAGTTTCCTCATTCCACGCAGACCTACGAAAATGCAAAAAAATGTTTTATTTTTACTGCTATGATTAAAAAGTATGTTTTCATATAATCCATGATAGCTGTTCTGTAGTGATTATATGTTTTCTGGAATGTGTTTTTTTAAAATTTATGTTTGGTGCTTTCGGTATAAATAGATAACAGATATTATAAATGATCTGGTAGAATTAACACAGGTGGGAAAAACGTTAAAAACAATCTTCAAACAAATAATTGCTAATGTTCTCGCTTGGTGTTTCTGGTGAAAATAGAAATACCTACTTGTTATACATTTGTCGACTTGGAATTTATAGTGAAAGAAAAGACAACTCTTGCGAAACAACTCTCTGAATACATCTGATTGCATTTTTTCCAAATCGTTTGCAGTACACGTAAAGCTAATTACATATTGTGACTAATAAGAGCATTCATTACTACTAAAGGAACATAAAATATGGATCCGCCCATCGGATACACTTTTACTAGACAATTAAATACTTACAATATGGATCTGAATCTGAATGAATCTTTGTTTTCTAATTGTTCCCATAATATCTGTAACTTGTTCACCTATGAAATACGCAGCTATTTCTATTCTTATGTAATAAATATTGGCAAATTGCTCATAATAACTAGCATTTTAATAAATAGCTCGCATCTGCATACTAAGATAAAGTAGAGTTTTAATAATTAATATTTTAATTAAAATATGATTGCTACACGTTCAGACTGGCTTATTTTTGAAAAAGTTTCTTAACCAACAAATTGTTTTGCCTTGTTTTGCAACACTACATCCAGAATGGTGGTATACCACAGAAATAGAGGTATACTAAGTATGTCATCAGCGGATAGATATTAAGTCAAAGTATCACAAATTGTCCTGAGAACTAAATGGGTGCCATTAGGACTACTTTAAATTAGCATTTAATTGGAAGAAATTGTCTAATATTTAATAACTCTTTGTATTTATATCTGAACTATACTATGTACCTGCTATGTAGTAGTTAGTACTTACTATCTAATATTTACATTGCATGTTAACATTTCGAATTGAAATTGCTTTGAATTTTATTTTATTGGTCTCTTTCCCAATATTCTTCCATCCAAACAAAGTAATTATGCCATAATTTTTAATTATTCTCCGTTTGTTTGGATCGGTCTTAATCCATAAAGCGTCGATATTTGCTCCGAAAACCATTCTAGACTATTATGGAAATTAAATGAAGGATATTTCAATTATCTGCCCCAATTTCCCAATGTGCTGCTGCTGCTGTAAGTAATAATTATAATTGTCCCAATTAAAATTTCAGTATATATACTGAACCAATGCTATGGTAGAAGTCATACAATCATACAACTGAATCAAAGCAACTATTTGAAATCAAATAACCAAACAAACTTTGAAAATGAAAGTCATCGTAAGTCTTTGTCTTAACAATTTTGAGTATTCTATATTGTTGGTTTTTTTACACAGGAACATTTAACTGACTTTCTTAAAATTTCAGATGATCTGGGCTCTTTTGGTCGCCGTTGTTGTGGCCATGATTGCGCCAAGCGCAGCATCTCCAGCCCCAGAGGAGGCTCAAGAAGGACCAGAGAGCCTGTTGTCCAACTTGGAGGCTAGCAACGCAGATGCCAAGCCATTCAACCTGCAAGGAGCCTCCAGTCAAAGACGAGCTCACGGAATCTACTTCAACGGACGTTAAAAATCCTCGAAAAATGGCTTCCAATTTGCCATATGATATCCTACAGTCGACTTCTCTTCAATTTGGTCAGAAATGTTTTTCTGAACTTTAAAAATACCATCTTTCTGTCATTAGTTTAATACGTAGTAATTGCACATGTAATTAGTAAATCACTCGTGCCATGTAATTTCTCTTCTGTAATAAATTAACTGACTTTCTCCGTCTGTGTGAATTACATTTTCGCTACTTTGGATTTCATTAATTTTCATCCATTCATAAAAACTGCCTTTCCATTCCCTTTCCATGTACTGACTTGTGTTAAATCTGTTCTAAAATTGTAACCGATTAATATTGACATGAGGTTTACTGATACAGAAACGATTTCGTTCAATTAAGCATATACAGCCTATAGCGTGGGTTTTGAAACAATGCTATCACGTTGCAAATAACTCTTAAATTATATTTTCATTGAGAGAACACTTATCCAAATTGAAGGATTGTGAAAAAGTAGGTAAAAACAGCTCCTAAAACCAGCATACAGAAACAACACTCTTATAACTACGAGAAATATGAATCTGTATATTATATCGTTGTGGCAGATTATTTGGGGTAAAAGTGCATTTAATGCTTGTGACAAAAATATATTTTTTACTGTGACAATGAATGCACAATTCCAACGAAAAATGTTTTTCTCCAGTGATGACTATCCTCTGTGAGTAACTCGCTTGCAAATTGTATATTATCTATTTTTATCAAAACAGTAATAAATAGTTCAATTCGAATATTGCATTGGTTCAAGAATGAAGAACAGTATAATATTATGCTATATGGGATGTAGTAGCCTTTCTATGATATAGATTTGCTTTTAGTTACGACACGGATATTACAATATATATTTACTGCATGAAGTTGAAAGTGAATAAACTATTTATGCAACTATGAATATCGTTACGATGATTTAAACCTAATTTCTACAGGGTTAGTCAGTTAAGACAGTATGGGATTTTTACATGTATTTTAATTTCATAAATTGTGTAAATTCTCTGTTACCACCTCCTCTATTCGGCTTTCCCAGTAAGTCGAAGGTTAAAGAGTTGTACCGGGATAATCCTTGTAACTTCGGCTACAAATTCTTGCATCCAGTTCAGCAATGTCTTGAAGTCTGGTTTCGTAAATGGGTGACTTAAGATGGCCCCAAATGAAAAATGTCAATTTTCAATGGATGGAAAAAGACAATTTTTAAATATTGACATTTAAATATTGACCTCAAGATATTGCTGAACTGAATGCAAAAATTTGTAGCCGAGGTTGCAAGGATTACCCCGATACAACTCTTTAGCCTTCGACTGGGAAAGCCGAATAGAGGAGGTGGTAAATGGTAACATAGAGAATTTACAAAATTTATGTAATTAAAATACATGTAAAAATCCCATACTGTCTTAACTGACTAACCCCGTATATCGATCTGAGCCTTTAACTAATGTTATCAGATTTTATCCGATTTTATCCGATTTTATCCGGTTTCATCTGGTTTTATCCGGTTTTATCCGATTTTATCCGGTTTTATCCGGTTTTAACCAATTTTATCCGGTTTTACCCGATATTATCAGTGATGCGCCGTAGAGCAACATAAAACATGAACTCCCCATAATTTCATGTTGGAGTCAGTAGTGTATTATATACTATGTTTTGTTCCGTGTCACAGATTCTATAGATGTATTAGTTTTAAAAGTTGAAATTAATATTTATAATAATAAATAATATCAATTAATATCAATCATAGGTAAAAAATATTATTTGGTAAAGTAATGCTGGGCTGCAATCGCAATCACAAATCAGCCACAAAAATTTTCATTTCAGATTTTCCTATTTGCTGCTGGTAATAGAGTGACATCCTACTCAATGATAGCAATCCCCTCATCTACTATCGGAAAATCGTGATTTGACCTTTTGGGGTCACTTTTGGGGATTTTGGATTTTGTAAAGATACCAAAAAGAAAGAGGAGAAAAATATTTAGTGAACCTAGAGCTTACTTTTCTCAATTACGCCATTAGTAACGACTACAGATCTAATGAATCCGTGTCATAGACTCTTTTTAACTTTTGCAGAAAATGACTCAACTTTTTATTTTTACAAATCAAAAAATACTATTTTATTTCCTTTAAAAAAATTCTAAGGACTAAGTTCACTAGATAATAAGTCGAAGAATCTTCACTTTCAAATTTGGGTTCGTACGCCTTGTGGTAATGGAGGTAGGAGGATTTTGCGAAACGTAATGGAAATCCGTAAAACCAACCTTCAAATCATTCTATGCGGTTCGAATAGATATCCGAGATGAAAATACACTGAGAACATTGCCATTAAAAATTATCCAACTGATGAAAATTTCTAGCCATGTGGAACATCGTATCCTAGAAGATTTATTGTTAATTGATTTGGTAAAAACTGTAGTGTATAGTATACAGTATAATAATTCCATGATGACCATTTGCATACAAAAGACGAGTGTTTATCATAGTAAGTACATGTTTTCCCATGTTTACCATAAAGTAATAGTTCTTTATATTGGTAGCATATCAGCTTGCTGTATACCGTTACGTCAAAGCTTAATATATTCTTGAACATTAAAAAGGTTTTTTGTAAGTGATGACTATGACTCTTGTGTTATGGACTTTCTGGAAGGGTTTGTCAACATCAAAATTATCCTTATGTATGCATAATGCATATTTTAACAATGTACGTACACGCTAAGAACTTTGAAGTAACTGCAGAATGCAATATCACCTAGGACTAGAACTAAATTGCATACTAATGACCGTAATGGTCACTGGCACTAAATGTAAAATGCTGGTATAATGCCAAATTGTCCTAAGGAATTTATTACAATATCGCTGTAATTCTTAAGTCAAGACAAAAAATATAGAAAAATTATCATGCACGTCCGGCACGTCTATACCGAATTCGTGTAGAGTCCACTAAATACTTACTTGTGTGGGTATCTATCACAAAGACTTAATTTCTTAAGGATCACTTGTAACTGAATGTATTACCTAAACTGAAACAACACTAGTACAAATTAGTACTCAGATTGCCTCTTGTTCCATCAAACTTTAGGCGTCTTTAAATTCCAAAGCAAATCTTCAATTATTGCTGGTTATCACTGGTCCCAAAAAAATATTACCTGTAACTAACATAAGTGAAACAATTTCAAAAAATAAAAAGAACTTTTATGGCCAGAGTTTCTCCGAAAGAGTACAATTAATATAATATATGCATTACTGTCCCTTGTCTTTATATCTTGCTTAAGCTACAGTATGTACAGGCCACATATAGATCTATAAACTCTCATTTGTACTATATTCATTTGCACTTAGCTCTTTCCAAGAATTATAGCTATTTGTATATAGAGAAAGATATAGTTTACGTATTTACCATAGAATTAAGTTTCCAATAATAAAAATGTACTGCCATAACTTTACAATGAATTCTAATCTAATTATCTCTTATTCTCATTAAGGAGCTGTTTGTAAGCAGAATATACCACTTTTCTATGTTCATTATATTCAAAATTCGTTTTTAAAAGTCTATTGCACCTACGCTGAACTCCTCAACATAGTTAAAGTTGAGTACATGGAGTTTCCTTATGCAAATTTGTATCACTGATGATTATGTATGATCTTGGGTCACTTAACTGTCGAAGTATATAAAACAACACTAAAACACCATCTGGACACTCAGTATTACTCAGTTTCTCTTTCTCATTAAAATATCGTTCTCTGCCGAGGTCCGAAAATGGTGTCCATAAATCGAGTCGTAAGTTTTGTTCGTATTTAAAAAGTAATTTCATTAAATTATCCAGTAATAAATCCGTAATCACACACTTTTTTGTTTTGTAGGAAGTCCTAGTGTTTGCAGTGCTTTTCACTGTTTGCATTATGGTTTGCACGGGAGCCCCTTCAAACTCAACTTCATCTGGTACTAAAACTTCAGTCCCGTCTCACGTCCGACTTGAAAGGTCATCCAACAAAACTTCAGCACCAACAACATCAACCACCAAAAAACCTCTCGTGAGATCCGCTGCGTCCAACAGAAATACATCTGCTCCAATTCCTTCTAAGTCTCTTTCTCGTCAGACTAGAAACACCCCGGCCGGAAATTCCAGCAGCTTACATGTAATTCGCAGTTCTCCAGATTCTCAGCACAATGAACATGAGGATGTGAAACAAATTCCCTCAACTTTCCATCAACAAATAAGAAGCGTTAATGGAACATCCTCTTCAGACTCTTCTTCCCCTGTAGTAAGGCCGCTCCCTGTCAGACGCGTCCCGGCACGCCACCAACCACAACCATCTCTTAAAACCGATGACAATGAACAAGGATCTATCGTCGTAAGCTCTCACGTTCCAGTTCGTAATTTATCTTCAAGAAACAATAATAGGACTACATCCACTGGAGTTAAAGGCTCTTCTAACTCTGCCTTTGTTCACCATGAAGATGCGGACCATTAATTCAAACTTTCTATATCAAAGTATTGTTTATTGATCTGACTAATGTCCCCATATTTTCTATTGGTGGAGATTCTTCGTTTATTAGCCTTAAGCTGAAATAAAGGTTAATTTGGTGGATAACCATTGCTTATTTTTTACTTTGTTCATACATTCACACTTGTTGGTTAATTTCAAGTCGCTCAAGCTCTCGTAGTTTCATCTTCTAGTAATAGTACAAGCATTCATTTCTATCTCCACAATGAACTGGACCTACAAATATTTAGTGATAGCTTTAATGTGCATTGTAATGGCTTTAATTTAAGCTTGAAAATAAGTTTGAATGCATGCCGAATTCAATTTTCTGTTTGTAAAGTAATTATTGTTGTATATCACTAGTAGATATTTAGCACCTAAACTTCTCCTTGTACACTGAGTATTAATTCTGTTATCATGTAAAATTGTAATTTGGCAGATCTCTACATCACATATAAGTAATGAAAATCTCTCAATTTTTGGTTTTATAAACATTTATATTCAGATTTAGGAGTTGATTCGTTGTAAAGTACCTACATTCCAATAATAGTATTTTAATATTTTTAGACCTGTATCTCTATTCCCTATGTATTTTTTAAGTCTACTAATTATTGCGCCAATAATTGCAATAAGGCATATAAGGACAGTGACACCTTGGCATTGACAAGTGATGAAGATTTTGTCTCTTTTAACGAAGACACCATTTCTCCAAAGTGTTAACAAACGTGTGAGGATAATAAATAATCAGCACTATATTCTCCAGTCTTCGGAAGCTACTATAATGCTACCTGTGAGTGTCAGCATAAGGTTGCGGTTGTGTCGGATTGTTTATTTGCTACTTGTTCGAAGATTGCATAGGTAACTATTTGTCCTCTGTGCAGTGCATTACACTCAAAGAATATACGAGGAACTGACAGTGGATATAAGCTAAGTACATATTTACAGATACTTAAATAACCAATACAGATACTTTTATGAAACGAAAATCGGAATCTATTTATTCTTATTACATCGTATTATTAAGTGCATGAGTATACTAATCGGTATGAAAAATGACTAATTAATGCATAAGTTTTTATATAGAGTTTTACATACAAACCTTGCATATACTAGGATTTGAGACACGAAATATGAAGGAATATTTTGGATAGACATATTTTATAGGATCAAAAATTAACTTGAACCAGTAACAATAAAATTTATTATGGTCTCAGTATTCGACTCTGAGTATAAATTAGAGCATGCAGAGTCAATCTAGACATCAGCAAACTAACTAAAAGTTTGTGAATTTATCAATTCATTCTTGTCACAGTTGTAATTATGGAGCTTTAAAAAATCTCAGTTAAGATGATTAGAATCATGAATAAACCAAAGTAGATATAAAAGCTATGCAGGTATTGAATTGTGTAAAATCAATTGTGTTTGCATGTCCAGAAGAAATTAAAACACCAGATCAGTGTATAAAGTGTGTATTAGTGTATATTTTTGCATGCTCTCATTCCTAAATATTTGCTCATCGGTATTTTTGCATATTGATTAGCACCGCCAAATGGCTTCTCGTTAAAATGAATAGGCATTACTTAATTACTGTATTTATAGATTTAGAACTAAAAATAGAGAACAATGTTCTTTAAATAACCCCTAAGCTGGTTATCTACTCTAAAAGTAATTTGGAAACATACTTTATGGCCATGTTACGTTTTTTCAATGGCAAATGCATAAGGTTAGCAGGGTCAGGCCATTCATAATAGTACCTACTTAAAATTTTTACTTAGCAATTTGAATACATAATTTTATAGCTATTCATAATGCAATGATGTTTTAAAAATTTCTGGTTTAATGGATTTTTAATTCCATTGGATCAACTTTTATCACTTAACTCCTCGCCGTAAAATACCAATTGGTACTTTGGTACCACAGTTTAAGTATCGTTATTCTTTAGTGATTACCAACAAGGATTTCAAGGAACGATAGCTTCTCCGAAATCGAATATCAGTCAAATATTCTTTAATGATTCATCAGAAGATTCCAAATAATTGCACTTGCAAAAGAATGTCAAAACAAAAACAACATTATTAGCTTAATAAGGATTTAACGCAAACATGTTTTGATAAATTCGCACAGAACAAAATTCTCTTAGTAATAGAGATGCAGAATTTGCTTAAATGCCATAATTAATTGTACACTTCTGTATACATAGCGGATTTCAATTGCAGGAATTAGCATAGATTAACAAAATGTTTCTTTGCTAATGACAATACAAAACTAGTAGTTTAGTTCAATGTCTTAAAATGCTTTCAACTGAATTGTGGAGTCAGTGGTACATGAATAAAATAACACATGAATAAATTTAATTGAGATCAGAAGAGTACAACTATTTGCTACTATTTGCCGAGTAACAACAACATTGAGCCATTAAGTCACATTATTTTATTGTTAAACACTAAATTGTAAGCAATTTACCTTGAGTGTTTAGCATAGCTACTACTCCTTTGTTCTTGGCTTATGGACAAAATGTATCGTGCAGAAAATTTTAAGCAAAGGTAAGTATTATTCTATGCAGATTTCAATTTTTTGACATCAATTAGGATAAAAGAGTGCTATTTAGCTCTCCTTCCGTCAATCAGAAACTGTAACTAAATGAAACTGCTTTTAAGACAACAAACTAATTAAGAATCGGGAAGGATATTCCAGAGTGGGTATATAAAAGAGTGCGTCGAGTCACTTCAGTTAAATTACTACAAACACTGCCGTTTCAAAACAACTTTAAAGCAAGTCCTCTTTAATCTTGAAAAAAAAGTTTTTCTGCATCGCCCTTTGAGAAAATAGAATCCACAAATTTTGCCATGTACTCGACAGGAAGACACGTAAGTGAACAAAATATTTAGTAAAACAATTAAAATTTTCAAGCGTACTATGTACTATTGTTATTGCTTAGTAGTATTGCTTAGGCATTTGCATAAAAACCTTTACTTAATTTTTCAGAATGTTTCAACCATGATGATCTCGGCGCTGGTTCTTCTTATTGCAGCCGTAATAATGGTCCAATCAGCTCCGACTGCTCCCGTTTCAGTTTCATCTCCGAATTCAGAAACGTCTCATCTCCAAACACCTACGGCTACATCTCAAACAGGCGACAACAAGAATAATCACATTACTTCTGCGACACATGTCAATGTTCCTCATGCACATGTTGGAATCAACAGTGATGAAGACGACGATAAACCAAAGCATCACCTTGTTAAAAGAAACAGAACTCCAATTCGCTACCATAGACGAAACCAGGAAACTAATTAATTTAATAATGTCCATTTGCTACATTCCGCATGTACCTACTATGAACTTGTCCATGAAACTGAATTGTACCATTTGCCCTTATTTTATTTTTCACTTTTGCCAAACGCTTTAATAGAGTTTGTATACTAAATAGCTTATTTAAGGAATAGAATTTAACTTATATACAGTATTAATTGTCATGACTCATGAACCACTGCTGTGCAGAGGAAGTGTTATATGATGTGATGTCAGTCATAAATGTACTTTTCTGATATTAAAAACCTAGTTTAATTCTATATTTCTTGCTCGTGACACTCGTGAGTACTTTCTTTAATGCTATGACGGCATTTAAAATCAAGTCACAGAGATGGAAAATGTAATTCCAAAATTTACTAGGTTTGTTGTAGGGTACTCTAATAAAACTTTATCCTATTAAATTAAGTTAGACTGTAGCCGTTGTTGTCGAATTTAGATTGAGCATGATGGGTTATGCATAGAGTCATAGATTATAGTATGATAAGTATTGTATGAATTTGTATGAAATTAAATTATAAGAGTATTGAAAGAACGCATAATCACATTTACTGTATGGTAAACTAGTATTATATTGTATGCAGTATTTTTTATTAAAAACATTATTGAACTTCAGTATAAAATCCACTATGGTAAGTTACAGGTGTCTTTCCATGATGTCCATGATGACCATGTTTATTGTGTGGTTTGGAAATGATGCCCAAGCCATCCTTTAGTCTATAAGACAGATCTGACAAATAAGCTGGAAGAAGGTCAATGCGCTTAAAAACTTTCTTTTTAGGTCGCCAGCCTGGTTTATTTTCTTTCCAGAGAGCGACAATATGAGGGGTTTTCTTAGGGCGGTGTCTCTTAGGAGGAGGCCCGTGGTGATGATGATGATGGTAATGATGCGGGTGAGGTGGACCGTGATGGAAATGAGGTGGACCGTGTGAAGGAGGTCCGTGGTAGTGTGGCTTGTGAGGACGATAGTGAGGAGTTGTTTTATGTTTTCGAGGAGGACCCCAAACTGCGGTTATCTTAGGTTTATTGGGTTTTCGAATTTTCTTTTTAGGTTTAGTATTTGAACCCCTGTAGTATATAAGTTTCGGCAGCACTCCCCTCCCTTGATGTTCTCTGGAGTGATCCAAACTATTCAGAGAGCTCCTCTCGTTGCTTTCCGCAGATACTTGCAAATGCTTTCTGGACAAAACGGATGATGAAATATGTTCTACAGATTTGGACTCTACACTGGAAGATTCTGAGTTAATGCCATCATCTGAAAACACAAGCGGAATCGGAAAATTCATTTTGTACTCTTGTGGATACAAATCTTTTCTGAATGGTGGGTTGAGGCTTCTTCGATGATTCAAGTTTTCAGCTTCATTAGAGTGACAAAATCTCAGATCCCATACCAGCAGAAATCCTAGTAGCTATAAGAAAAGATTGAAATGTATTTCCTGATGTATTTAGTATAGCAATAGTTTCATTATGCGTGTATGTATTATATATATTTATATATGGACAATGTTAATCACCAGAGGTAAACGCATCTCTGCTCCCGGATTTTTATGATGCCTCACCAGGTTGACTAATTGACACTGACACTACACTGATTGCAAGATATATTCTTAATTACAGTAGTAATAAACTGAAATAAAGCTAAACTAATGAGCAAAAGTGTAAAGACAAAAGATAACTTAAAAGATCAACAATCTCTGGCCAGGTGAGATGAAAAATGCAGAACACAAGATCAAGTGAAATGAAATGATGGTTACATCATCTTGAACCATCTCCTCCAGCATCTTCCACTTCCACTATTATACCATTTTATGTACAGACAGGTACACTGCCGTGTTGTCTCATGTGGTCAAACCACTCTTCCTCTACGTCCTCCCAACCGATACAATCCTTTTACTCATTTCGCCCTATTACACAAACTTTACTATTGCTACACCATAACAATGAACTCTATCACTTTATACCTACACAAATATTATGAAAACTTGTATATATCCCAAAACATCCCAAGTTTCCTATGTGAATCCCTACATCTGTGTTTTGGTAAATTCAAGTGGAAAACACATGTAGCCAGGATTACATGCATCTGCACACTATATATTCATATTACTTAGTAATACCTACATGATATCTTGCTCAGTCATTATTTATATCATCATCTTATACCATAGGTAGCCATTATTACATTACTGTCTGGGTAGAAGAAATGAAAACGCAGGCAGAGCAAGATTCAAAAGACTTTCAATGACCTCACGCGGCATTTGATCTTTCTTTCGTGCTCGGGTTACTACACAGCACAAATAGTAATTTCTGACTCACAGTTCCGAGCTGTGTGATATGAACTGAACTATGCCTAACTGAACCTGCCAATCCAGAATAGTAATCTTTTAATCTATAAAATGAGCTATCCTTTAATTAGTTTTAATAGCGCAGTCTTGGACGAAAAATCAATGCACTTAACGTAAGAAATGGAAAAATCTTTGTTTTCAGTTGTTATTTATTAATGACCATAGTTTTAGCATCAAAAATCATTACAATCTTCGGTCATTACTTGTAGCACCAAACATAATATTTGGCATTGGTATAGAATTAATTCAGTAATATTGGTGCTGGCATTGACAGTATTGAAATTATTGGTATCACAAGAATATTAGCTAAATTAGTAACAATTTATCCGTAATATCCATATCCATAGCCAGGACGTCTGTAGCCTCCATAACCTCCGTATCCGCCATATCCTCCTCCGTATCCACCATATCCTCCGTATCCGCCGTAACCTCCATATCCACCATAACCGCCATAACCTCCATATCCACCATAGCCTCCATAATATGGTCTGCGTCCATATCCATAATGACGATGTTCAGCTGTTTCCAATCCTTCTTTACCAGGATTTGGTTCTCCCAACTTTTCGGCTTCAGTCAATGGAGTGGCAATTGCAGATTCGGGAGCATTTTCCTCTTGATGGACGGGTAGAGGCAGGACTGGGACTGGTGAAGCTGGTGGTGGGGCAGCGTAAGAATTTGCTATGAGAATAACTCCCACAAGAATCTAAAATATATAAGTTCCAAGTTGAATTAGGCCACTGAATTAAATATAATTTTTCATCTAAATAGACTAAACGAAAAAAATAATTTAAAATGAAATTGAAAACTTACCACAGGGAAGGGTGACATTTTGCTTTCGTTAAGTAACTTTATAATCTGTTCTTTTCGGTTGTCGAATGTGTACTACGATCCCAGTGTTGAAGATGGGCCGAATTTATATTAGGCGAAAAACCTTGAAAAAGAATGACGTCTTTGGTGTAGAAGACCCTAAAATCCTATTTTGTAGATGCATATTATGCATCTACGGAGGACCACTTTTATGAACGTGTGAAAATAGTCTGCATGTACGAGTCCTATCTATTGGGTGGTGTGTTACAGCATAAGTACATAAAAGATAATATATAATTTAAATACAGTTTATGTCATGTCAAGAGAGAACCCATGTGTTTCGAGAAAGAAAATGGGATTTCCCCTACTTTAAGACAAGTTTCGTTCGTCAGGTGGGCTGGGATTTGCACGTTCTTCGCAGACAGAATAAAGAATTAGGTACTCTTTTACGTAGTAATGCATCTTTGATCAGGAATAGGAGACCTTCTTAAACGATTTTGCCTATTGTCGTCATCTTACCAAGAAAACAAAAATATCCACGAACTAGTAAAACAACTCTTCATTTGGAAATGGTTTAACTTACTTTTGACTGTTATAAATACCATTCGAGTCGTTTATAACACATATTTGAGAGAGATGACAACCTGTAAAATGTTATAATGACCATGTTCATCCTCTGGTGAATGTAATCTGGTTACATAAGAGATGCGTATCTAACAACCGTGAATACTACTAAAGTAAATAAGACCAAGGTAGGCAAACCAGGATATAGTAATTTATCTAAATTTACTTTTCATACAGGAAATACGTACAAGTTCGAGTGTGGTGACTTGTGACTATTCTGCTATGATTAGATAGGAAATGTTTTAGCGACCATGTTATAATTACCTTCGCCTAAATATGCGATGAGATCATAGTAAATGAACGTGGACGGCAGAAGCTTAACCGCATCTGTGACGACTTTTACTTGTTTGACACGGGTCGCTGTATGCTACTTATAATACAATGCTTAAAAACTGGCTTGACAAGCGGAAAGTATATTTCTTTTTTACCTACGAATATTAAATCTTTTACTCTGCTTTTTTTCTTGGTAACTTCGCAATTGCAGATGGCACGGTTTTCCAAGTAAAGTACTTTCCAAGAATTTCAAAACGTAAATACTCTTTGCTAATTAAAAATGCGTAAAAATTCAACAAAGCAATGGATCACTTTGATTTACAATTACAATGTAGATACAAATAAAATTGCATTACTCTTACTTATGTCAGCCAAAAGTACATAAGTAAACAGGTAGGTGATAGTATTTGTATATGGAGTGCAGAGGCTGGGATTAGTACTAAAAATACTTGTAACAAAACAGCGACAAATACAAATATATCAAAAAAGTGCTTTGGTGAGTCTAAGTATGATAATAAAATGTTTATGATACTGCAGATGCAGAATGAAGTTTTATCGTTCTTTATGTTTCATAATAAATCCTTCTTTCTTTGAGATATTTACGTTTACGTTTATGTTGCACCAAGAAATAATAAATTGTCATTCATTTCTCATAGCATATTTTTAAAATGGTAGTTGTTAATCTCAACTAGTCTCATGTTGTTTGCATTCGATATTATATAAGGATAATGTCCTTATTTTTGAAATTGTCTACTATAGTTTGCAATTTGATGGACTGAATATTGTTAATGAAACCATAAAAGTATTTCAAGATGTAATTGCATAATATGGTTGAAGAAACCAGACAGTCTCAAGTTGTTTGTGTACCATGCAAAATGCAAATTGCCCGCTACTTATTTTTATGCTACATCATAAGAAGGATCTTCTTGTTTCTGAAATTATCTGCTAGAGTTTGCAATTAACTGGAATGAATATTTTTCTAATGAAACTTAAAAGTATTTCGAGATATATTGCATAATATGATTGAAGAAATAAAGACACGGGAATTTTTATGAGGTGGACATAGTCCTTTTGTTTTTAATGACTTTCTTTTTTAGATTCAACGCAATAACAATTGACACATTTTGTAAAACATCCATTCACACAATTTTCTCGTCGTCTTAGGCATCAATCAGTTTGTAAAAATGTATACCCCAGGTTCATACCACTCACTACGTCAGTAAATAATTTCTTAGTTTACCAACCCCACCTGTAACATTTATTTATATCAATTAGTTTTTCACATCTACTATGGTTGATTAAGAATATACTATTTTAAAACAATAATTTACCCGTGCTGATGACCCCAACCATGATGTTTATGGTGAACGTGGACGGGTGCGTGTTTGATAACCTAGTTTCAAAAAAGAATATTCAGTTATAATATGTTGAACTACAGATAAGATTATGATTGTAAATTATGAAAATTCGAATGTGAATCATACAATTGGTGGGCCTCCATGTGGGAAATGAGCTTGATGATGATGGATGTGCTTCCTTGGCTTCCATCCCCATCCGTGACCTCCTCCGCCACCACCGCCGCCTAAGATACAAAAAATAATTTGTAATTTTCATCTCACAACAAATAATTAAATTTTTATCGTCTTGTTTCTACCTCCTCCACCACCTGTATTTATCAAAATTTTATATCATTACTACTTATTCATTTCATTATTATGCCAATGCCAATCCCTCCATAATTTTTATTTATTAACCTCCTCCGAATCCTCCGCCTCCGCCTCCTCCCAAACCACCTAGTAATATTTTATGATATTATACTACTTGATTCACATAATCCTTATGCCATTCCCTCCGTAATTTTTATTTATTAACCTCCACCTCCTCCATGACCGTGATGACCGTGATGACCATGATGACCATGGCCACCACCACCACCACCAATACCACCTCCTCCTCCTCCTTGTCCTTAACAAAATTATGGGAAATTACATTCCCTTTCCTGTTACTTTTAAAGACTTGTATGCCATGCCATGCCATGCCACAAAATCTTGCCTCGAAACCTTTCTCTCATTTTCTTGGATGAAAGAATGAAAATCATCTAAATATTTCAGTCTCCTTCAACTGCTATGAGGTAGAGGAAATTGTATTTTTCATTTAAGTGCATTGTTTTCAAAGAGCTAGATTAACCTATATAATTGCAACTTCTATTCGTTGCAAAAAGCTAAATAAGTGAGAAATAATTTTGATGAAATAAATGAAATGAAATGAAAAAATCAACGATAAAATGATACTATACTGAATTTTTTCCGATGTTAAATCCTATACTGACCGTAGTTACTTAAAATCATTTCTTATGTGAGAGCAAACTGCACTAAATCTCAAGTATTTTTACTCCAATGAGTAAACAAGGCTTGAAATTATTTTTTGCCTTGAACTTGTAATCACATTTTTTAAATAATCTTTTAACTCACCTCCATGACCCCAACCCCATCCTCCGTGATGACCACCGCCGCCACCGCCTCCAAAACCACCGCCGCCGCCACCACCTCCGCCGCCGCCTCCTCCATGTCCCCAACCTATAAATTGTTTAAAAAGTTAGATTTTGTAGGTAAAATAAAATTATAGTTTGTAATAGTTTAATAATTGATTTTCGAAATTAAATGAATGAGTAGATAGCTTACCCCAGCCAACATGTTTCACTTGTGGACCCCAGTAGTACCAGAATCCTCCTTTCTTAGAGCCTCCCTTCTTGCCCTTGGAACGAGCACTTCTGTAAACTGGGATATATCTGGGTTCCGGTTCATCATAGTAAGATCTTTCATAAGAATCATCAACTACACTGACAGGGTATTGAGGATATTGAGGAGAATACTGCTGAGGATATCCATATTCATATTCTGGATAACCGGCGAAATATCCGGGTCCATAGCCGTAGTATTGAGCATCTACAGCTATATAGACTGCTGCTAAAACTAGCACAGCCTTTATAAAAAAAACAGAAAAAACACTAATTTTCAACCACATTTTCTCAAAAGATTAAAAATAATTTTGTCGCATATGCAGATAAAAAAGACAAATTAAATTATGGCTTACCAAATTTAACTTCATAGTTAAGCTGGCCAATCCAAATACTGAAAATGTAAAACTAAATGCACTTATTGTAACAATGAGCGTTCACTGACTTAAAGCAAACTGGACGGAACAACTTTCGATTTCATGGCTTATATAAGAAAACCCGAGGGGAGGATGTTCCTATCTGTGGAGTTGAACTAAAGAATACTAATTTCTAGGATTTTTTCCATGGGGTTTGATAGATAGTTCAAAACTAAGCAACCCGAAAAGCATTTCATTTAAAGGGTGAGGTGGTGCTAATAAACCATGCAACCAACCCAAGAGTAGTATATAGGAAACCTGTCCAACAATCTAGATTTAAGTCTGTTCATTCCAGTCAGTCTTATATATTTTTTATACACATGCAATTCCATCCCGAATTGCTACGTCCGTACAGTGTATTATATTATGGCAGAAACCTATCTTTATTGTACCACACCTTGTTGTGTTAAGCTTCATTCCATTACAACTTGGCTAAGTATATTATACATATCCATTAGACATATCATATAAGGGTAGATATCCATAATATGATGTTGTTTGAAACTATTGTAGTAATAAGAGGGAGATGTACAAGAGTCAAATGAATTGGATAGAGGAAATCAGCGAAGCTGAGCCAAACCGACTTAACCTGCCACTATAACACAACGTAACTAGTTAAGTCAGGTAGTACTTAATACTGACTTAACTAACAAGCAAGATATCCAGAAGAAACCGAGAATATTTTGTGATTCACAACGACAATAACTTGTAGTAGTTGTACTGTGTTTCGTTGACCTGTGCGGGTCGATGCTCGCTAGCAAGGTGAACAATATAAAGAAAACCACTTGCAAACTGGATTTTCGGATGAAAACATTGTTTTTTATGTAGGCATTTCTGTTGAATGTGAATGTGAGTAGTGGGTACGCACAAAGTACATTACTTATTACATACGTACACAAAGAATAAATACAGACACCGCATTGTCTCCGCTTAATTTCATTTGACCATCTCTCATATTTACATACACTTATATACCTACTCCGAAAATGTTGAAATTAATACCTTATGGCTATGCTGGACATGCAGGTATCATTGTTGAGAATGAAAAAATTGTGGTCGTCTTAAATACTGTAATGATAAATTATGGAGATCATAATATCCATTTCCCTGTGGCTATGCTAGTCCATGCATTGAATTCATTTTCTCGATTATTGTATTTAATTTCTTTATAACTTTGGGCATTATTTCTTTGCGTTTAATTCCTCGGATCAGATCAGTATCATTAACAGCTCTCCCACATCCAACTCCTGTATTATGCCTGATTTATATTCTGAATCAGTTTCAAATATCCCTCAAGCAAAAATATTTCAATATTAATTTTATGCAGAATTTATCTGTAATTCGAACTACGAACTCTCCCTGTGGTATTTAAACACGCATTTATGCACATTGGGAGTTCGTAAACTGCCAACCAGAAAGATGAGATGTGTAATACAGCTAATCACACGCACACAAAAAAGGAACGGTTGCCGGATAATGACATGCATTTTTTGTACCAAATGTTATAAACCCAGAGAGAGAGCAGAGATGAAACCAACAACTTTGAATCCATTTAAACCGTAAGCTGTCTGCAGACACCAATATATGCCAAATATTTAGATGTAGGTAGTACAGAGCAGTAAATAGTTTTCCAAAATCATTTAAGAAACTGAATAATACATGCTTAACAACTATTTTAACTGTTTTAACCCATCCGGACCCTTATTTAAGTTGCAAAGTATCAATTAATATTTTTAATCGTATTTTGAGGGGATAGATTCCATCGATTCCATCCTACCGTATTAATAAATTTACTGCCCGGGCCCGGAGGTGCTATCATTTGGAGTGCCTGTTTTCGCCAAAATTATTATTGTAATTATTATTATTTGGAAGTTGGTTTTCGTTTTGTATATCTATTTTGATGACTTGCATGCTTGGAGGAACATATAAAACTAATGTGATCTACAAATCAGGGTTCTATTGGGGGATTTTAGAGACTGAAGCGCCCACCCCTCCGAAATCCAGAAAAAGGAAATTATTTCTCAAGAAGCCAAAATTTTTCGCACATTTAATGCTATTTTGACTCATTTATTGGCTTACAGTTTTGGCTAGTTTTGGCCTCCGAAGCAGAGTTCTAAATAATGAAGTATTGAAATCCAAATTATGAAAACAATTAATCGAAAGTTGGATACTGGAGTAGAAACAGCTAACAAAATAACGGGAGGTAATTTTACGCTTTTTTTGAAGCAGGGATGACGGCTTTTGTAAAGTACTCTCGTTAGAATAATTATTGTAAATTATTATTGTAGATTTTACATACCTCCAGCTTCTGTGGATAAGATAAGGTGCTATTAATTATCATAATGTGCCAATGGGTTTGATAAAAAATATTTTATACCACTTATTTAAGAGGTTCTAATGTAAGGTCTCACATTGAAAAAAAGCCGTGGAATGACAAGTAAGAAATATTTCTTGATTCAATCCCATCTCTATAGACTCTTGATTTTTAGGTATTACTTTTACTACTTGTATGAACCAAACCGAAACCATTCATTATTTCAATATGTAATGCAAAATTTTACATGTGATTGATAATGCATATCAATAAAAATCAAACATATAAAAAAATAATATCAATCGATCAATAAACACCTACTTACCTCTACTATAGAACTATATTAGAGAAAGATAACAGATGTGCCTTCTGATTTGCTGATTTGCGTTACAAAATATTTAATATAATGATATGTGTAGTGTTGTTACCAATTTTGTGATATATAAATAAATATAATTTTAAGTATACTAGATTTGACACAGTGCTTATGGAAGTTGCGAAGGCTTCCTCATAAATAAAGGTTTCCTAATAACATTTCTCGTCTTAACTGCGTTATTTTACTGTACAAGAGATGCAACGGTTAACTTTGGATCTGTCACTGTCATGTCACTGTTTTGAATGAAATGAAAGCAATGTTTGCACTAATGCTATTGTCATAGGACAAGCATCGCGTTGAAACGGGGTTGTGTGTATGCTGTTCGCGTGATGATGTGATATAATTACTAGGGCTTTCCCTATGCATAACGAAATAAGTCTCACGTTCTGTGTTATGTATGTGCTAAAATGACAATCGGATAATTAAGATAGGCATGAGCATGAAGATGAGATTACAAGTTTTGTAGGAGGAAGATATCATGAATCCAGGACATTAACGGACTGACAGGAGTCAAACTGTATAAGAGAAGTAGATACAGATATACATATAATAGGTAAGTATCTATATAAAATGCATATATGCAGAAATGCAAATAAATGGTTCAAGAGTAGAGGATAATATCCCTCATGGATTTTTAATGACTGTTATGGTTTCAACAATAAATAACAACATCAACAACAATCAGCACATTTTGACACATTTAGAAGACATGAGCAACGTTTCATTTGAATTGGTACGTATGTATGGTAGATTATAGGTATTGTTTGTAATATGTGTATTGAACTGAAGAACTTTGATCTTTTGAGAATACCTCTTCTTCTGGCGTTAATACTTTGAAGGAATGAACGACGAGATGAGAATTATCGACGCCATCCCCAGCCCCAGCCGCCACCACCTCCACCTCCTAATGACAACAAATTCCGTTACATTTTAGCTATACATTTATATTTATTATTTCGGATGATTTGAAATATTTTTATATAATTTACCTCGGTGACCTCCAGTACCACTGAATCCGATTGAAAGCCATCCTAATCCGTGTCCCCAGCCCTTTAATTTAAAAGATTAAGTTTAATTAGAGAACTATTTGTGCATTAAGATATATTATGGTAATGACATTATGTATAACTGTATCACTTGAGTTAATTGCTTACCCATCCGTGTCCTCCTCCTCCATGTCCACCGTGATGTCCACCGCCATATCCTCCGCCACCGCCACCGAATCCTCCGCCACCACCTCCGAATCCTCCTCCTCCGCCACCACCACCGCCGCCGCCTCCATGTCCCCAACCTTTAAATGAATACAAATAGTAAATTTTAGATTGAGGAATATTTAAGACATTTTTTTGAGTAACAACTTTGTCCAGGTAAATAATGTTGTCCATTAAAATAAGTATATACCCCATCCGTGGTCATGATGATGATGTGGTTTGGGATGTACATGGATGACTGGGGGATTTGAATGAGGGAAGTGAGGACCAGGTAATATTATGTGCTCGTTGGGTTGGTGCCACCCCCACCCTAAACATAAAGTGCAGTAATGATTATTGTATGATATAATTATTAAATAATAAAGGTAATTCCGAAAGGATAATTGCTTGGTGTATTCGAATGAGTAATAGATTACCTCCGCCACCTCCTCCATAACCTCCGTGACCCTTTCCTTTGCTACGTCCCGTTCTGCCGAGAATTTCTACTGAGGAATCATCAATTGGGTATTCATATTCTCCTGAATCATCATAGCCTTCAAAATATCCAGGTCCATATCCGTATAATTGAGCATCAGCTGCAATAGCTGCCAGCAATAGGACAGCCTAAGGAAACAAAACAATTACGCCATTATTGTATTGACATTCCAACTATATTGTATTGACATTGCAACTAATTAGTGATTTATTGTTTTGGATGATAAAATTTCAATTACCAGGTAAATCTTCATATTGATACTAAAAGGTTTCCAGAGACGAATTGTTGTTGTGCCTCCGTTGAACAATAGTAGACAAAACAACTTTCAATTTCATTCCTTCTTTATATATTGGGATTTTCCCTACAGACTTTTCCGTAGGACATTATCGCTTTTTAACTCGCAATTGCATCCCTGTACTTTTACATCAAGAAAATCCGAGGGGAGGGTTGTGTAACATTCAAGTCTCATCTCACATCCAGCTTTGCTAATGTATTCCGACATATCATTTCTATGTACGAGGTATGGTGATTCAACTCAACAACGGAGGAGGGATGTTCTTCATTCCATCATATTCTATAGCTTCTACGTTTCCTCTGCCTGGACGGGATGGGTTGATTACGTAGTTGAACTGACTTTTGTATGTTTCTTGGCGAACATACAAAAAGGAACTGATAGTAGGAGTTTAAGCTGGTTCAAGTAACTTAAATATGTATGGAGCATAAAATATATCCAGAACCAGTGCCAGTGGAGGTGTGTAGGTACATGTTTATTATTGTTTAATCCTAAAGGTGAACGTATGGCAAGCAATGGGAAAGGAAGAAGAAGATCTAAATGAACACACTGGGAAGGGAACCGGCTCAGCATTTTTGTATTTTCTTTTTCTTTCCTTTGATTAACACTGAAATGAACTTGTGGATTGTGCAGACAGCCATGTCATCAACTCTTTCACACAAAGGTGCAATGCAGGCAGTTTGTCCAGAGTCTTGTTTCAACAAGGTGAGATTGCCAAATGCTGATTCTGTCTTGTCTGGCTGGGTTGCAATGGGAAAATAGCTCAATATTGTTGTTTGGCCACGATTATTATCTTATTATTATCGCTACAAACTTGTAGATAGCAATTGATACTATATATTTACTTATTAGCGCTGTCCATGTATTATCTCCAAGATTGCGCAAAAATCCTCTCAATTTATGGGTAGATACTTTTTTTAATGGACGCATCTTTTTTATTTGTCTTTGTTCAAAGCTTTGATCTCCTTTCGGTTACCTTCTGGAGCTAAAGGAGCCTGAGACGAAGTTCTGTATTTTTGCAAACAGTTCTATTTGTAAAAATTACTTTGAGTGTGTACTATGCGGAATAACTACATGTACAAGTCAAATCATTTGTTGTGAAGAGCATTTTTTGTAATTGCAGCCACTACACTACACATTCTATGATTAACAACGACACTAACTTGTATCGCGTTTCGTTGACCTGCTCGTGGGTCGACGAACGCATGCAAGGTAGCTTTACCTAACCAAAGCACTCATCTCCATCGTCAAACTGGATTTTCGGAAGAAAACACTACGGATTTTTTGTTCTCTACGAATCATCCTTAAATCTTGACTTTCAGTCTCACATAATGATAAATTACGATTATCAGGTGCTCACATCCGAGATCCGAGAACAGCACATTTCATGCGCTTTCGTGCACTAATCTATATATACAGAACTAGTCTTGTCTTTGTTTGCAGTAATATTTTATATACATTACACAGATGTGTGTAAACACTTTGTGCACTAAACCATGCTGGCCAGAAGGTGTAGATAATAATTATGCTGTAGGTACAATGCAAGTTACAATAATTTCATGCTACGCGTTCTAAAATTTAACTGTCTGAAAATGATAACGAGATTGGCAATTATCGCACAGGCTTAATCACAACTAGAAACATTTAAACATTCTGCAAATGTCCACCTCTTCTAACAAAGAAACTAAAAATAACATCACATGTACACAAATAGTATTAAAACTTATCTTCTCTATTAGAATATCATACTGTATTATTTCTATAGCGTAATTTTATTAATTTTGGTGATTTGAATTGGGATACCGTATTTGATTAATAGTTAAGACTTAAAAAATCATAATTAATGTTTATTTAGGTTTAACGGTTCCATCTTTCTAGTTAATTTTGTATCAGTCTTATTTCTAAAAAAAAATACTTATACAATTGAAAAATAGGATAAAGCAGATTTTGCCAGTAAACAAATTATGTACTTAAGCATCAGTCAGTTAATCAGTAATTCCACGAATACCCCTCTGACCCATCATTGTACCAAACAAAAGCATTAAGAAGGTAAAGCTTTTTGGTGTTGGCGTTTTTTCTGAGAATTATTAACCTAGGTAGAAACAACTTACAACTCCTACATTCTGTGTATGTCTAATCTACATCTATGGCTGTCAATCAAACAAAACCGGTAACTATCTGTATCTCCAAATAAAATCATCTTTCGTCTGGATCTTAAAGGAATATGTCCCATGTTAAAAGATTTAATGATTTTTTTAATAAATAATACTCTGTTGAGATTCGAAGAACTAATATACATCTGTTTATTTCAAAGCCAAATTTTCGGATAGCTCATTTGTAGCATGAAGAACAAAGAGACGGAATGATCTGTTCAATAAAAATTATAAAATTTACTATTTACGTATATTTAGTTGGGAGTGCCGGGTTATGTACAGTTTTAAATATAACAGATATTTTCATTCAGTTAAAATAAGGGAACTTGTTTACAGTGCAAGAAACGGCACTGACTATAGTAGATGGGTGAATCCTTTTAGTTTATGTTCACTTATAGAAAGAAGTACTTTACTTACCTTAAGGTAAGTACTGTTAACAATGTTCATATATAAGTAATAAGTAGTGCAATAAACCTGATCTGTACTATGTCATGATCTTGATCCCGTCTTATCCTTAAGAAACGTAGAGTAGTACAGATAAGTACCAGTTTTTATTAACTACTTTCTATCTATAAGTGATGTGGGCATTTTTAAACTTTTCTTTGACCGAACAACTTTATCTTCCGCATGATTAACCATTTTATACTTTACAAGGATATCATCGGTTATCTATATGGAGATTATGGAGTGCGAACTTCTAAGTAACGAATCCACTGTTAGCTTGCACATCTATTGCAGACAATCTGTTTTGCATCGTTGTATGGGCAAGTCGCCTTTTTATGCACGTTGGAATCCACTTTTCAAGGGTGGTATTTCTATTTCGCAAAAGTGGTACATGATATCAAAGGGAGCGTGACCTGTTTTTATTTTGGAAAAATTTAGCCGATCAGCGTCGACGAGTCTAGGAGAGTGATATGTCAGGTTCAACTTTTCCACAAAAGAGCAACAAAAATCATACTACTACTATATGGTCAGCATTCAACACTTTACACTCATATCATAATGACTGGACTACTACTACTGGTTTGCAGTGATGAAAAGTAGGTATTAATAGGTACATTGGCTTTGGCACTATCAATGCACTTACCTTTGCAAATACATAAAAAAACTATTAGCTTACCCTTTAATTATATCTACATTGCTAATGCGTCAATTGAGATCTTAGCCAAGAATTCAGCTTTCAAACAATGAATCTCTTTACAAACCTGATCAATCATTTTTTAAATATCAAGTTCTTTTACATACAACTTTAATATCTATATTCATATGTAAAATAGTTACTTATTCTAGGCTTAATGAACAAGAATCAACTACCCTAAACAAGGAAATACTATGGGCATATTTAATATCTGATCCCTGCAGTCACCAAACTAACGCTAATTAATGCGTGAACTGATATTCCAAATTCCTTTTTAAAGGATCCTGTAAAATATGATTCAAATTCTACAACTATTTAAGTGTGTAGGTACAATAAGTGGCTAATGAAATATAACTAAAACTTTAACCTGTCTTTATGGTTCTAATTTATTTTATTTGTATATGCATGTGAGAACTGTGAACTGTATTATTGTATAGATACTATAGTAGAGAAATGTATTATGTTAAACATTTGGAAAGGTTTATTTTCGTTTCTGTTAAAATTTTAAGTATTTGTACATTTTATCATTCTAAAACCACCGTTGTGTTCTGCTGGCTGGCCACCATCTGCGGTATGTGCTTTTTCTCCATACTGGAAGGTAAGTTCTCCGATAGTAGCCCCAGTCAGGCCAATCGAACCAGTCCGAACCTGAAGAACGCCAAAATGTTTCCTCTGGTTGTAGCATTTCGTCGGACTCACGTTTAGCTTTATTGTTAATCCTGTGGAAATTGTCGTCAACTGGGATCTCAGTATCCAGATCTATCTGTGCCTGACCTGGATTAGTCTCAGTCGATAGGGCATTGGCATTTTCTGTATGAAGTGTCTCTGAAGTCCTAACAACAGGAGCAGCAGGAGAGGAAGCCACAATAGTAACTGCTAGGGAAATAGCTATGCACACCAGAGTTACCTGAAATTGCAAAATCAATTTTGAATTAATACTAATCTCAATTTCAATTTTAAGCTGCTAACAATTTTATGCAATTATTTGATATTTTCAATTTAAGATAGCAGGTAGGAATTAATTGAATTAGAAATGTTTATGTTACCTTATAAATTCCCATATATGAAATCATCGTTGACCTGTAATGAAATTCGTCTTAAGTGTAAAAAAATTAACTGTTTGAGCACATGGAGAAATTGTAACTGCCAGGAACAGTCGCTTTTGAAGAATAAAAATAATTGCTGTTTTTCTTTGTCCTTTATACCCGTGACTTTGAATGACTCCAGACTCCAGTAACTTACCTTCTCCGTAAACTATCTAAAAATAATTCTCTGTCTGTAGGACATGCACCTGCAATTTGGTACATAATGAATGATATATGGCATATATTGTATAGGATCTATTTCCTTCTAAGTAAGCAGCAATGTGAAGGTTGTAATATAGTGTACGTGTATTTTTATTCAGCTCCCTGAACTAAAGTTGACCTAAGTGATTGAGAGTCCTCCCTTTGCTCTTCAATAGTCGCCTGTAATCTGACTAGCCGTGCCAGGAATTACCAAAAGTTTTTGGCGTCTGTCTCCTGTCGCCCTAAAGTGAGCTATTTTCTATACTAAGTGTTTTTTCTGCGTATGACTTTACATGGAATTGTACCCTTTACGATAACTTTCTATTGGTTATGAAGCATTACCAAACCCATATACAATAACTTTAACATATAGCTATTGTTAATGGATTTCTTGCCGAGTACTGCAAGTGCAAGGTCCCATAATTCTGTCAACAGTACTGTATGTTAGTAAATAGGCAATAAATTGACAATTTGGTGCATACAAGCTTTTAGCTTTATATTTTTTTACTCAATACTATTGGAATATATGTACTAGTGTTTTGAGTTTTGGTAGCATAGCCTAACCAAAATCTTATGTCAAGGGGATTGTTTTTAGAAAATGAAGTTGAGACTAATACAAGAATTTGAAACAAGTACATGGTAATTATAATCTTGTAATCTTAATCACGGCTGTCATTTTCTGATGAAAATGATTGCGGTAACGCCTCTACATTCTACTGATTATCCAGATAATTCACAATAGATTTGTATAGAAACATAAACTTTAGAGTACATTTAATTATATTTAAGTTAGCATAAAAATATAAATCCGCAAGCTAATCTAAAACGCAGAACAGTTCAGAGTTAGTTTGTGAGATGAGATTCTGTCTGTAGATTATTAATTATTATGATTTCACGAAATAAATGTGAAAAGCATTATGTAGATGCTGTACATATAACTTATTCTGTGAATTTGTCTTCAGGATATTTTCGTAGAATGAAAGTTTCTACTAATTTCTTCGTCATAAATAAATGTGAATATTCATCAAAATGTCCAGAGTAGAGGTGGGAAGAGTGTATTGGTTATAAAAGATAATTGCAATTACGTTGATCAAAAAATTACTGAGAAAGGAAACGAGAAACAACTTTGGCTTCTTTATGGGAGCTAATCCAAAAGGTGTGTAAAGTACTTATTATTTAGATAATAGTAAATGCCTGGACAAGATAAGAATTTAAATAGGTACTAGTATTAGAAGAGGTCATTCTCCCTAGGAAGACCTCTGATTAAGATTCCATAGCATTGTATTAAATGTGGATAGAAACTGAAGAATCCTGTTTCGGTTGTCTGATTCGTATGCGTATCATCGTCTGGTTGGTGTTGTTTCGACTTTGTTGTCAGTGAATTGTTGAAATTCACAAATGGTTTTGCATTGCATCATGAACGGGCAGAGTGAGCAAGCGAAGAACAAACACACATTAACCACATGCATATAGCAGTAGCATCTTATAACGTGATGCAGCAAATATGTATAAAGATGTGCTGCTGGCTGGCTACTTTACTTGGTTTGTAATCATTGTGATGGTCATCAGCGAAAACCGATGCCGAAGACCAGTTTATCAGGATTTTCTCAACGAATTCTTATTGGAAAGCAAATGATTGTATTGTATGTACACACTGCATGAAGGTGCCCTTTAGTATCCATTTATTTCTTTTAGACGAGCGTACCAACCAACATTATAATGAACTTGGTCTACAGACAAAAGTGCTGTTTGTTGTTAATACAACGTAACTAACTAACGTAACCTTTAGGAGAAAGAAGTCTCAGATAGCAACTGGTATTATTATTATACTATCTACTGGTTCTCTTCTGCATGTAATAATAAGTAATACATTAAATGTTTAATTGTACTTGAGATGCAAAGTTAACTAGTTAGTAGTTCTTTTGTCAAACTTTTATAAAGCAACTACAACTAAATAACTACAGTCAGTTCAGTTGAGATGAGCCTATTTTTTCCACAGCCACCTTTGACTTTTCTCTGGTTATTCATAAAGAATGCTGTCCAAAGTGCCCATAAGAATCATATCTGCAAGTCGACGACCTAAGAGTCTTAAAAGTATTATTATGTGTGCCCCAAGCACCTCCTCTTTTTTCCAATCGTCTTACAAGACTTGTATCTTATAAGAAATACGTAATTGTATTTACTCTTGCTTAACAACAATATCCTAAGCTGTATACACTCTCTTCCCTGGGATTATCATTTAAATGTTCATAACCTGTTCTCTGAAAGTATTAAGCTCTCATGCAGTATATTGTAGCATTTTTCTCTCTCGTATAGGGATTACATGTTATGATAAGGATGTGCCCAGGGTGGTGAATTTTTTCGTAAGAATGCGAACTTGTGAGTTTGCGGTACTATATGTATGTATGCACTAATTTCTAGATTTATGACTCGAAATACGTAGAATGAGTGTTGGTGGTGATGTCAATGATATGATATCTTGACCTGTGCCTGTTCACCTGTGTCCCAAACATTTCCTACTTTACGGGAGATTAAAAATGTAGGTTATCTTTTCATTCACAAATAAAAAATCAAGTTGGTCGAATTTGAAAATTTACTTTAATATGGTGGTAAATTGTTGGCAAATAGTATCAATATAATATTTTTAAAGGAAACAATATTCATTCAGCCCACACAATGTGGAAATAAGTAACAAAATATTACAAACACAATGATGTTTCTATTTTTGAGCTAACAAAAATGAAATGATGTTCCATGAGCAAAATTATTATGTGGAAATAAGTTAGTGGAGATGTGCAGAGTTATATATATGGTGCTAGTTAGTATGTGTTGTTTCATAAGACAGTGTACACAGAAATTAAAACATTAACATAACTATAATATATATTATGACTCCCATTTGTACAAAGTTGACCACCTAAGTTCTCGACGGAAAATTAAGTGAATTTGTGCTATAAAATATCATAATCATATTATAGTCTGAGTAATTTATGAATGGACTCTCATCGTATCTGTTTGTAGAAAAACTATGCCAATTTCGTAAATAAATTACTTTAGTACAAACGTGAACGTGTATTTTGGGTCAAATCAACAGAGAAAAATTTATAGTATATCCGTAATATTCATCATTCAGCAAATAAATTAAATGGCTTCTTCAACTAATTAGATGTCTATTCTTCATAACCACCATAGCCGCCGTAGTTTCCGCCGCCTCCGCCATATCCTCCGTATCCTCCGTATCCTCCATAGCCACCTGGAATATCATTCACAACAAATTAGCATCAAATGTAGTCAAAGAAAATCCGAAATTGCGGAGTATAAAATCTTACCATATCCGCCTCCCTTCTTGCCTCCCTTCTTGTGTCCCTTCTTTTTGCCCTTATTCTTCTTCTTCTTGTTCTTATTCTTCTTCTTATTTCCCTTTTTGGAATTGTGAAGATGGTACGATCCCCATCCGTAGCCGTATGGTTGATGCCATCCCCAACCTTGGCCGCCTGAACTAACTCCCTTCCATCCGTGGCTATTGTGCGGATGGTAGCCGTACCTATAAGTTACAAATTCTCAAATTAAAATATCATCCCATCTTCCGGTTCACTTATATCTCAAATCAAGTTCAGTTACCTGATGTATACAGGTCGGAAGAGGAATTCTGATGGTTCTAAGTCACTCTTTTCCCCATCCTGTTGGGCAGCGACCCAGGAAATTGCAAAAATTGCTACTAACCCGGCTAACACGGGTAACTGTTGAACACAAGAAAATAGCTTATTAGGTTTCACATCCTTTTAAATATAAATCACAACAATAATTCTCATTATTATAAGTTCGTCCCCATTATAGTGTTGATACGTGTTCACACAGCTTCATGCGTGTCTACGTACAATAAGTGCTAATAAATGTGTAAGTGTAATAGTAGACTGTATATAATAGATTGTTATTGTGTGTGAAATATTTATTTAATAAAAAATGTAAGAAGTGCAAAAGCAGTTGGTTGGTATGTGGTAGGTATAGTATATATAGTAGTATAGGTATATTATGACTTGGTTGGTTGATTGTTATAAGATGTGAGTGAAGAAGTCATTGTTCGCATAATTACTGATTGTGTCATAACATATGGCTTATAAGAATGCAAAACTGGCTGAACTGGTTTCCCAAGTTCAAGTTCAGCGATGTGAATATGCGAATGCGAATGAACTCCTCCTTGGTTGGTTTGTTTGACCTCTATGTCTTCAAACAACAACACTGGGTCTGAGCCGAGTTCGGATTTTGATTATCTTCATCGTCAATCTCAACCCTCCATTCAGCTTCTTTCCATTGAAATTTCAATCAGAATTAGAAATGAGATAATAATGTACAGTTATTCTGAGTAGAGTGAGATGACTAATAGATCCTCAGGGGTAACAACAACTTGTATTCTTATGTATTCTTCCTCCGATTCTCAAACTCCACAGAATAACCATGCACTTATCGAAACAATGAAAATACTGGAAAATACAATCCAATGGAGAGGGAGATATAGAATCAAATCACAAAACCAAAAACTGTTCCGAAATCAAGTCCAACTTCCAAAATTTTGCACTAGCGAGGATTTTCACAGAAATAGACGCTTCAGATTCACTTGTTCTCACAAGGTCGTTGTGTATGTATAAAGTGTGTTGATATGAAATTTCGAGGATTTTCTTAATCACGTTTTGAAAATAGAGAATTAAAGTAAAATTTTTGTAGTGCTTACCATATAATTCTTCATGGTCATGGTGCTATAGGACCCCACTCGGGGTGTATTAATCAATGAGCAAACTTAGACCAACGTGAACAAATCCCCTCAACTGTTCGGAGAGGAATCTTGGCGATTTGCTCCAAGTTCTTCTTTATATACACCAGGTCAAGCCCTTGAACTCGGTCGACTACAGATTAATTATACGATGAGCCAGTACGGCAAACCAGACCTGGAGTACAATCATCCACTCGTGCAAAGACCTTAAACCTGTTTCGTATCAAATTTATTCCGTCTCTCGTTGGCAATCCTTTTTTGCCCCGTCCAACCCCTTCAATTCAATCCGACCACCGTTCTTTTCCTTTGTAAATATCTTTTTATCCTCTCGCTATGTTCTATAGGCACTATCTTCTGCACTCATCTTCTCTATGCAATATCCAAGTGGCAAATCTAGTTAGGTGCTACATCACATTAACGGACGCATCGTAGCACACAGTTCGTACACAATTACCTACGTTATTAGCTATCTAGTCAACTATGTATTATCTATATTAAAAATTAGCTCATAGCCATGTACCTACATTAACATTACATTTCCCATAAGCCAATAGATTCCCATACATACATACATACATTGCCAGTAGCTCTGTCCACGTCCACACAAACTGTTAATTCTTGTAAACTATATAATCCGCAGCCAAAACGGTTGTTCTTGTTGCATCCCATTTCAATCGCATTGTTCAAGCTACATTAAAATTCTCTTACACACAGTAACTACTGTACAAACTACATTTTATCATATAGGCCCAGAATACTAAGTAATACAGAGAGTACCTACATATAAATATGCATAAACTACCTCACAAGATCTAGGTACATAGATCCTCGTATTCTTACTCATTTCACTCATATGAACATCATGATCTATGGCACAAATTTTGCATAAAAGATCATTTTCCAGGCCTGCCATTAGTCTTCTTCGAAAAATAATCATCATTTCAATTGTCATAATAATAATTATATGTCTGTATTTTATGTACTTTCTATAGCAAGAAGACCTTCATGCAAAACTCGTGCAGTCTCAATCTTTATAGGTAAATTTCAACATCTGAAGGATTCAAGTTTCTCGAAATCTTTATCATTGAGGTATCTGCTCCACAATTTGTAGACATACTTATACACACAGATGTCCCACTAAAATCTAGCTGCTCAGGATTTTCTATAGGTAAAAGGGTAGTACAGGGTAGTACGATAACACTAATACAACTTTAATTATATTGACTTTTCAATTGTAAATGGCACGAAAAATGTGTCGATTTCAATAAGGACTCCTTCCTATTCAGACTATCTACTTAATTGCATTCATCTTTTCTATGCTAATGACCAAAACACTCGTTGTTACCAACTCAATGTTTTAGCTAATGTATCTGAAGGTGAGGATATCAATCACAAATGGCTTGAAGCCAATCGGCATGCTAAACCAAACTAGACGAGTGAGCACCTGCTCCCTTTGACATTCTCAATTTGCGACTGACCTCAAACACTTATTAATTCAAACCAACAAAAATCTGAGTAGAACTCTTAATTTTGTGACTGGTTGTCGGTTCCTGTTAGTGTGACCATGTCCTGCCTTTTCTTCGTTCCTTATTTTCACAGTAATAAGGATAACGCACTATAACTTCCCAAAACTTGATTTGATTGACTTGGTTTCGATGCAGTTGGTCTGGCTAGCCACATCAAGATTCACTTGTCTTTAAATCTCTTTTTTATTTCATTCAATGAGGTTAGCTATCAAATAGAGACTTCTTTTCTACAAAAAATCATGCATTAGAAAGCATTCGAATGATAATCTTGACAGACAATCGTTTCGGCAACCACAGGGTGCAGATTTCATGGCATTTTTACAACTACAGAACCTAATGCCAAAATAATTGACTGAAAGTACGTGATAATAAATGACTAGTACAACGAAAATCAGAAACACCATCATTTATCTTTGTCATCTGGAAAAGTTTCCATGCAATCCTACAGAATGAATCATTTTTGCTCTTTTATGAATCAGGAAGAGATCATGTGTTCTGTAATCGTCTAAATCTTACAGAATTCTCTCTTAGGGCAGAAAACTGAAATCAGGAAGTATCATAACATTGCAGAGAAAACAAAAGGAATCCGTTTCTTCAGTTCAGACTATCCAAAGAAGCGAAACCTGATACTAAGTACATACACATACAATTCCATTCGTCATCACCACTGGTATTACCGTATTACTCTGAACAAACATAGAGGTATCTGTTGATTGCAAAAACAACAGGTCTTCGCTCAGATTATGAAATCAAACCGTTAAATTTCTCATTGCGAATAATATCAGAATGCAGTCAGCAAAAATTCAAATAAATCCCAATTTTTGCATTATCATAATAGAGCTTTACAACTGTACATTTAACTACCAAACGCATGTGAAGTAAAGGTAAAGCATTAATTGGCACTACTAAGAAAAATTCAATAAATATAGGAAGCACATAGACAATTAGAGTATAATATGCAACCTGTAACCATAATAAATTACATTACAGTAGTTCAAGCTATTCTTAAATCGTATGCACACAAATTATTTTTAAACACTTTTATAAGATAGGTATATAATTATTGAGTTTGATATCTATACAGTTTTTGCTCATGATACTATTCTAAGTATGCAATCTTTATCTACCTACCTACGGTTAAATAGCTATCTGTATACGGGCAACTAACTATGTGGTGTAAAGTTGTGTGTATAGCGAGTTAGGATACATTGCCTGCATTGATTGATGCCTTTGTAGTAAAAGTTATCTAAGTGTTAACAACTAAACAAAAAACAAAACCATGATGCATGTCTGTCTGGTCTAAATAATGTAAGGTAGTTTTCAGTGCAAAAGTTTAATGAGCTCTAGTAGTAACACCATCTTGATATGCTATGCGAGCGACCTTATCTATCGATCCTTATTCCTGTTTCTCATCCTTGGTTACGTTATTTAGTAGCATACCTGCTATTTAATTGTATTTACTACAATGGTACAGATACTACCCTACTATGCTCCTTCTTCTTAACTTGAGTTACTCAACTACTATGCCGTTTGCCTTATCAGCCCTGGATTTGAGTTCAATTCCCACTTCTCACACAACTGGATCAGAAAATACTTACTTTAACATCCCTTAAACCAACATCTTTTCAATTACGAGCAGTCATTTTAATCGTTTCCTAATTTACACATTATTTTGCATTGTGGAACCACAATAGGACGACAGACCGAAAGTCGAATGAGTGAGAATGAGTGAGAATTTTGACAATCGAGATAATATTTTATCCTACATAGGTATATTGTAAGTGCTTCTCCAACTGGAAAACAGCCAGAGTCGTAAAGTCAAAATCCAATTTTGACTACTACCTAAATAACTCTTTTATGCTATTCGAAACACAAAATTCATTTTCATTTTGTTCTGTTTGGAATTTTATTGTTCCAATCTAAACTGTCCACTTTATTTCATTCAAAGCTTGTTCAAGGATTGTCGTAATACTAAATCCAGGACTTCCTAAAAGCATCTAAAACAAAAGCATGTAAATTGCCATCTCCGTTAGTATTTGCATTTAAAGTTACATCAGTATTATGTTTCTCTTAGTAATATAGTGTAATATGCTTGCAATATGTGTATATCAGCGAAGTTAAATAGTCGTTTTCAACTGGAATCAACAACCAAATGAAACGTTTGCTAAAACAACACTTATTACATCAGTTTTCAACTCAGATCTCATAGGCTTAGTACTTTAGCACGAAACGAGTAAGACTACCTACTCAAGATTAAAATTTAATAATTTAACTCAAAATTCTCAAAAGTGATTGTATCTAACTGGCTTTGTCTCACTGATATCGTAATATGAACCTCGTCTTAAGTGCAAAATAGTCCAAAATACGTGGAAATCGGCGTCTTGAAGGCTTCTTACGAACATAAGATCACTTTAATAATACAACCCATAGTTTTCGCATGACTAGCTTCCTTCAATCTACATATAAAATTGTATCCCATGATAATATTTATATCTGATTGTGCAGAAATGGCATCAAACTGAAATAAGATGTACACTTTTACATTAGTACTTTCGGGGTTTTCTATAAAGCAATAATTTCTGTCATAAGGAAGACAGTATATGTGAAGTATAGCTTCAAAATTACATCCCTCAAAAGCCCACAAGTTACTTTAGATTGTTGTGTTACTGAAAAATCGTGATTACAAATGATGAATTCCTCATATTGGGTGCAAGAATTGTTTTCTCTCGATGAGAATCGTTCTATGTGCAATTGGTGACGCCAGCTAATACCTGCAGAGACTTAAAAATGATACAAAGAATGTTCATACCGTTTTCACAACAAGATTTCTAACAGTACCAGCTATATTAACGATAATTCTCATGATGAAGTCAAAAGGTCTTAATTATTCTGACGTGTGCTTCTTTCACGTACAGTTCAAGTTCAAACTTCTCTCTGGCAGTACACAAAGACAGTAACTTCTTTCTTCCAAATAGAAGTGTACATTGCATCTGACACTAAAGATGAGTCAGGTGCAATATACTCGTTTAGAATTTGCTACATTATTTCCATGTACAGTGACAATAACTTATCTGTTTTTCTGGGTCTGTGAAGCTAACATTTTGTTACGAACACTAATCCAGTAATAACCATGCATTGAGTACTCCAATAATGCTTTCAAAACGAATACATTGTCTCAGCCAACACGGACAGCATTCATTTTCAAAGTGGCAAATCAGGTTTTTATTAAAATAACTATAATTCAAACTAAAAGATTTCCGCTGCAAACTGGATGATGATACTTGGAATTTCATTGACGGCATATGGAATTGGATATTCATAATTATAAGAATACATGTTTGTTCACATTATATTAAAATATAGACCTTTGAAACTTTTGTCTACTACAGTCTTTGGTAATAGTACAGACAATGCTTTTCAGCAGCTGCAATGTGCGTAAGACTAATCTATTCAGCAAGATGATTTATTATTACATCAACCTATTTGATAGTTATTGAGCATTTTATGAATGAAAGTAAAATATAAGTCCCTATATGCTTATCTCATATCCTTGTGTAAACTTGTGCGATTGAGTTTGTAGCAATCTCTAGGTTAAATCTCCAATTGAGTTAAAGTAGCATTGAGAGTTTATGTAATGGTGTCATGTGCCTTTACTATCTATTTAGGTACTTGAAATGTATGCAAATAAAAACACACAAACGACAGGACAATGTGTAATACACGCGATGTAAGCTTGGTAAAGTATTATTTAAAACAGTTTGGGTTTAACGGAAGTAAGAAGAATAATATCTAGGAGAATCGTCGATTTGATATGGCAATACGTGGATGGGTCCAACATTTGGTCCTTCCCCGGATTCGGCAGAGTCTGAGTCAATTTCGAGACTGCGACCTTCTGCTTCTGTACTTGATGGCTCTTCTGGGGCCTCTTCAACTGGAATTGGGATAGCAGCACGAGCATAATCATCTTCATAATCATCGTAACCGCCTCCACCACCGCCTCCTCCATTATCCCAACCTGGTGAAACAAGAAATTAGAATTGTTAAAGCATATTTAAATATTTGAACTTTAATACCATTAATGGTATTACGAGTGTAAACTTACCCCATCCTGTTTGATGGTGTCCGTGTCCACCACCGCCATGGCCGCCCCATCCCCAGCCACCGTGACCGCCTCCGCCTCCACCGCCACCTCCATGTCCCCATCCTAAAAAAGTCAATTGTTTTTATTTGCTCTTCACTATTCCTTCACACACAGAAATGCTTCTGTGATAATTAATGAAGTCTTACCCCAACCACCATGTCCACCTCCATGGCCTCCATGTCCTCCGTGACCACCCCAACCTATTGATTAAAAAAAATCAATTTTATTAGGCATTTTTCCTATAATCAAAATGATATGTTCAAAATAGATATTTATCTTGAAACTGATTAAGTACTACAAACTTACCCCAACCGTGGCCGCCTCCGCCGCCGCCACCACCGCCGCCTGAAAAACAAATACAATTGATTAACGATTTGAAATATTAGCCACAGCTGTGGCTAATAGTATAGCCCTGTGCACAGGTTTAGAAAATTTTTTATCCGCCTATGTGTGGTTTGTGTAAACTTATTGACCCTATCTAGGTGAAATATTAATGGATATTAAACTACTTAGACCCTTTGAGGTACTACTTGACGATTTTGAAAAGAAGTAATTTAACCGCGACGGGCTAGACAAAGCTTGATATAATAATGCTTAAATAATCTGCTTAGAATTACCATTTCCGCCCCAACCCCAACCTCCATGGTTTTGAGATCCAGTACTAATTCCAGCTGAAAATTAAACAGAAGTAACATAAGAATAACATAATCATTTGCTGCTCGCATACATAAAAGTTTTTCCACAGAGTCTTAAAAAGTGTTGATTAAGTTCTGCATGCAGGAAAGAGTCTTATGTGATAAGCTGGCATACCGAAAATTCCAAGTCCTTTAGTAATTCCTTTCCAACCTCCGCCTCCTCCCAACCCGCCGCCTAATCCAAGACCCAACCCTCCGCCGCCGCCGCCACCACCCCAGCCCCATCCTTTTGCGGGTGTGATTGTGACGACTTCTTTTTGTCTCCAGCCCCAACCTTTACCTAGACCTAGGAGGTTAAGTCCAAAACTTCTGGGACTTGGATGTGGAGTATTTCTGCTTTCTGTGCCAATAACAGCTACAGCTACTAGAACCCCAAATGTCTGTGGAAAAAAATTAAATTGAATTAAAAGAAAGTCTGTATGTACCTATATACATTGATGATACTTGTTATACACGATTGTGCAAATATACATGCATATATCACATTTTAATTATGTAGGATAAAAAATTGAGGTGATCTGATTGTATAGCTAGTGACCCGGTAGTTAACGGTAAAGCCACAAAGTGACACGGTGGTCTTGACCTCAAAACTAACTTATCACATGTGCAATGCAATGGATACTTCTCGATTAACACTTAACTTGACACAACATTAAAATGCAGTGTAACTTGTTCTTTAACTAACCGGACCACTTGTAAAACAACACGGTGCATATTAGTGCACTAAAACCAATAAATGTTGAAGTTGAACTACATGCCATAAGCATATATCAGTCTCATTTAAGACAATGCAATCAAGTTTAACTTTGGTAAGTGCCATTCAGTGTCACAAAAATTGTAATAATAATAAATATTGACGATTTGTAAGTAGGTAACATTTACATTTGTATGCAAAAAATCAGCAGAGATATACAGTAAATATTCTAAGATGGTAAAAATATTTCTGTGCCCACACTGCATGAAAATATTTGCAAGCTCATGATTTTCAAAATTTGAGATTTACATATAGTTGATTTCTATTTGCGTATGTTGCAAAAAAGATAATTAAATGAAACTTACAAGATAGGGCTTCATGGCGATATTCCTTTATTTGTAGTTAAGATACCAGAAAATAGTTAAAACTGACGAACACAAATGAACAGACTGAATCCGAATCGGACAAGGTTGAAAGTGAAAGGAATTCCGGTCTTCAGTTCTTTTATATGGACGCCGTTGGCCAGTGGGGCGACTCATCCTTTGAGGATGGCATCTTGAAAATTGTGCGAATCATTGAGATCCCAGAATTGTTCAGAGGAGGAGATTCATCATTAAAGAAGGGTTTAAGGAGGACTGCACCGAAAGCGAAAAAACCAGAAAAGAAACATCTTTGAGTTTAGATGAGACGCAAAGGTCACTGATCCCATCAACTGGTGCTTATAGTAACTTGTTGTATGATAATGCTAAGTAACTCTGCATTTTAGCAGGTCAATACAATAGATAAACTTTTCATTCCATCATCTTTCTAGTAGGCTACTATTTCTTGTAACCAGTGTTAAGGATCAGGGCATTATCAGTCGTATATCTGCACAGACGTTACATACAACAAAAGGTAATGCACTACACACTCCGAAACCAGAAGTTTGTCAACAAAAAAATACAAGTTCCTTTTTACTTACGCAAAAAGGGATTCTCTGTCATTCGCTACAGACAGGTATTTCTCATCCAGAGCCTGTTTTGGTTATTGCCTTTTACCGTTATTTGAATTTGCATATTTCTTTTCTAATGCACCCATACGAAACAAGGTTCCTAATGGGTTTCTATTTCTCACTCAGATACTAACTTCATTTACTGCCACATGTATGAGAGTATCTGTAGCTTTATGATGAAATTCGCTTAAACATTTTTAAAACATCATTTTGTATTTGTTTGCGAAAATGTATAAAATTGATATCAAAAGTTATGAAATTCTATTTGCTTAATTTAAGATTTGGTTTGCATCATGCGTCTGCTGCTAATTGCTAATGCAGAGTACTTGTACTATGTTTAAATGAACTCATCCTAGCCATGCGGTATAATTGCACGTCTACATGCCATACTCTATTCATTTTAAGTCAAAAATCCTTTGTGTAAATCCTAATTTATATTCTGGAATCATTAACTGCCCACACACTGTCACTTTCGTAAGGGTACTGTTTTGAGTTTCTGGATTTGCAAATGCAGGGCAATTTGGCCAATGGCATAATATTATACACCCCTAATGAGATTAATGACTGGCAAAGCTGCTCTCGTCGTTTACCACCTGGTAAACTTGCAAATTCAGACTACAGCGTATTGTACATATGGTATGGTATTAATACCAAAACTATTACACTAATTGTTGAAGTAAGATACAGCTTTGATAAATTGCTGCAATCCTAGCGGATTAAATTGTTCATTTATTACAGTCCAGTCCACGTTCAATCAAACCATTAAATAAACTAAAAGAATTCACATTTATAGATAAGTTAATAGCAAAAGCATTTTGCTCAATAATTATCTTGAAAAAGTAACTGCTGAAGAACTACTCTTTATCTTTGCTTTGCTCTAATGACAATGAAAACCCCGAGACTTAAGCTCTGAGTGAATATCTGCTATAGATAATTAGATATGAATAAATTCGTAAGTGTAAGTGCTGCACCCATTAAAAGAGGAATTATTAGTCTATAGCTGATACTCTGATACAATGTACAATGTACCCGAAGGTAAATGTATTTCGTATTTCTACTGAAATTTCTGCTGAAGTCTGTGAGTGCAGTTCTGTTTTCTGAAGATACTTATAAGTTGTACTAGACTACAATATAGAAACTATATACTAAGTTTAAATGTTAGTAGTACATTATATTGTATGGAAAAGTTGAATGAGCTATACAACTGACCGGTTCCATTTTCCATTCCCAATCTCATCTTGAACAGAATCATAATATTCTAACCTCAAGTTTATGCTGGAGGAGAAAGATCAATGATATGAGCAACTTTTCAGCTAATTACACTGTACATACCTACTTGCTACACTTACAATTAGATGTGCCTATGTGCACACTTACACATCATCCACTCTGTACTGTCTGTAATATTATAGACTACAATATAAGTACAATATTCTGGCATACATGATATAATATTTGAAATCAGCCATTTACAAGTAGAAGATGAGATAAAGAGGATTTTCTAGGCTACACTGATAGTCTAAATGAACAAGAAACGAAAAATGCCAGCATTTCATTGCACTTCATTCAGTTTCTAGTATCACAACAATAGTACCTAAGGTAAGCAGCCATAGTATCCGTCATAGTCAGTCATATCATAACCTTTGAGCAAAAAGGGTAAAATATTAACTACAAAACGTAATATGAAACGTGCTTTCAAATAGGTAACGTAAGATTCAGAATTACAATTATTTTATCTATACTGACGAGAGTCCTCGTGTTTTGTAGTCTCATGTACTACTTAGTAGACCACTTACGTACCTATACAATGTTGTGATTGTGAATGAGAAATAAAAGAATGGTAATATGAAAATAATCCCTTGCGCTTACGTTTTGTTTGAATGTTAATATTAAGAATTGAAGATATAGCAGGATTTTTGTGAAATGTTGTTATTACATGTCATGAACTTGATCCTTTAACCAAGAAATGTACATGGATACCTACATTACGTAGAATTAGACAGATGCTAAACACGAGATTTTCCAAGATACAGTATCCTAATGTTTACGTCTGTCTGCCTGCCATGCCAGAGCAATGGCGAACTCTCTAACGGACAAAGAAAGGCATCTTGCTGGTTGTTTTACAATTTTAAAAAGTAAGTACTATAAATGCTATTGCCTCAAATCTATTCTATTGTGTTAAAGTAAGTTTGAGATAATGTTCATTATAGCAAAGAAAATAATATCAGCATTAAAGAAAAGGCAGTTTTCTTGAAAAATTTGCTAAGCTTAAAACCGGCTTAACTTGATCACTGGCAATAAATTATATGCTGAGAGCTCACCAATCACCACGTACCAACAACTATTCACATAGGTAATCTTATAATCTCTCGACTTGACTTTAACTTCTAGTTTTCAGGGAACGTTGTCTCAAAACTGCGTATTCAATTCAGAGTAGGCAACAGGCAGAGTGCGAACAAAATTCAGGATGAGACAATGAACCCAAAAAGATTTCTTTCAGTCTTGTCTCATGATTCAGCAAAACAAAAAGTTGGGAAATGGACAATATATGTAGATGAATCTCACACAATGGATGTAATTAGGAAGTTTTTCAATTTTAGAGTACAACCACTTTTCAAAATCTTTCTTTAATTCTGCATTTAGTGAACCTAATAATATAATATTACGTTCTACTACATAGAACAACATGCAACATTTAGCTCTCGAATGTTTAAAGTCAAGATATTACTTAGCTATATAATATATCTATAAAGTGCAGGACAGCAACACAACGAAGCAAACAGATCGGGATTCGAGATATCTCATTTACACACAGACACTTTACATTAATTATGTTTTGCATACTAATAAAAGTATTTGACCGATAATAAAACTTTATATCGTAGTATTTTGATGTGATCATTCTAACTTATCACACTACTAGTCTAACTCATAAATAAATCATCTGAAGTCTACATTTAAAACTAAAACAAACTCAGTAATTAAAACAATGACAATACGTAAAGGACATATATTAACATTATTGAAATAAAATGTCATTTTTTACCCCATGCAAAGTGCTAGTGCACATTTTACATTTCAAAGGTAAGGGAAGGTAATACATTTATAATATTTTGTTATCCGACTTTTTCAAAAGCAAATGCCAAGTACAATGACACTGCTTCCCATTCGGATTTTGACAAAGTACCAAATCGTCGGCACTCTGGCGTTTCTTCTTTAAATCGCTTTGCATGGGCATAATCTTCGTCCTTGTCGGATGACAAGCTTTCCCCTTCAAATTGAGGATAAGACTGTAAGTAAAATAAAAATACATAAAATTCAGGGTTATATACCCATTAGGATTTGCTTTAAGTATTTGAATGAACTTTTGCACATTAACATTTCAATACCCTATTATATACAATCTGACAAATTATTATTTTTTAAATACAAGACATTTTTTAACATAGTTCCCCAAAGATTTCAACATTTGGTGTCTGCCTTGATTTCCATTGATTTAAATAGTTATCGAGTTAACTGTACGTAGGTAGGTAGGTACGTAGGTAGGTAGGCATAGGTAGGTACGTTAATACGTCTATGTGATTGTTGATTGTACTTTTGAGTTTGTACTACTGAGATTTTGTATTTTCGACATTTGAAAATGTGTAGCACTGTAATACTTATAAATGTATGTAGACCTTAACCTTATAATTTTATAATATCCACAGGACATCATTATGTCGTGCTTTAATGGTCATTTAACATAAAATACCGAAAATATTTTTGAAATTGACATGTAAAATACGTATCTATAATACATTCGAAATAAAGAGTAAATTGGTATTGCTATGAACATTTCAAATCATTTTTAAAAACCTTTAAGTAAAAAAGACACGTCACACCTATTGTCGAAGGAAAAGTAAATAGAGCCCTGGGAGCCCGAATTTCCATAAGCGAATTTTGAAAGGTTTTCAGAAAAACACAAAATTTTATTGGCAAATGTCTTGGCAACTACCTCTATTACCCTAGACAACCGCAAATGTCACTGTTGAATACTGTTTATTTCCATGTTTATTTCGCATAAAACAACTTCAAAAATGATAACAATGAAATTCGCGTGCCAAATAACTTACAAAGAAATCCCAGGGCTCTATTTACTTTTCCTTTTACAGTAGTCTCGGCCATTTATTGTAGGAATATAATATTTATTATATGTCTAATGTCATGTGTCATGACACTCATGACCGTTCTAATCCTATACTATACTCCACTCTAAATAGATATACGCACTATTTTCACATATTTCGACTTCGACGGTGAGTCTGTCTGCTAACACTTATCTACTCCTAACGTGATAAAAACCTAAACTAACATTACTCAAGTTTACCTAATTTACATAAACATACTTTATATTAATGCAACAAATCCCAGTGACCATATTTCGACAATTCGTCAAAACAAGTCCTCAAAAACGTATTTTCTGTTAAGGATCTCTACATTAATGATAATACAATATATAAGTGTATGTACCTAAAAGCTAAGATTCTGTATAGTAGTTAAAAATAACAACGGTATTACCTCCAATGCGTGCATGCGTTCCAATAGGAAATGCCCATCTTGCATTTTTAATTTAAAGTACTTATCAAAAGTGTGTTTGAAGACCAACTTTAAACCATACTTTTCTTCGGCCAATCTAAGGAAAAAATTGAGGTACGTATAACACATACTGTATCAAATAAACCAAGACAAACAGCTTTATCACTAAAATAAAATTTAAAAAACTTACTTTACAAACGCAGGAAAGTTTACCAAAAACTCCGGACAATTGTTGACGACTTCGTCAAGTTGGAAGTAATATTTCGCTCCGAACAATGGAAATGGCTCAGGAGTTTCGACGTTAATACGGTATATATCGTTTCCATACTCTTTACCACCGAATTTGCGAAATTTGTTCCTGCAATATGAATATTAGCAAAGTTAAGACACAAAATAATCATAATAAAACAGTTATTTATCTCCAATTTTTTTGGACACCAAAACTCATTTAAAATAAATCACTAAATTAAACTACAGTGAAAAGAGAGGAAGTCATCAGGTTGTGACAAGCTGATGACCTTGACGAAATACATTCATTCATATATATGTCAGAATATGTCAAAGTTTGTTGTGTTGAATTGAAACTGGATTGATCATGTCAAGTCTTTTTAAAATAAGATTGTGCATGGCGAATTTTGTCAGCTATTAGTAATAGTTTCCCAAAACGTAACTAACGCATTCTGACAACTTGGCACGAATTTAAAAATCATTAGTTCTAATACAAACCAGCTTGTTTAAAAAGAAAACGAGTTTCAGTTTCAGTCAAAACTATAACATATGCGCTTTTATTTCTTACACCTAGATTTATTATTATGAAAATATCACATACACAATACGATTTGAATTGGTTGTTGTCCCAATGAAAAATCCTCCTGGTTTGAGATTTTCAGACACATTTTTTAGCATCATTTGGGCTTGAGGGAGACTCTCAAAGCAATAATGGAATGAAAATTGGACGCTTACAAGATCAAACCTAATGCCCGGATTTGTGTAAATAGACCTCAGTCTTTCCTAGAGGATATATAAAAGGCATTTTATTAGTTAACTTTTAATGAATATATTTGAATTATTAAAATTAAATATTTAAAAGTATTGTATCCACTTGTAGTTATAAGAAACTTATTTCTATTAAAAAGCTTCAGAATTTACCTTTGTACAATCGGCTGTGTAAAATTCAGCCGAAAAAGTAGGGTTCCCTCTATTCCTATGATTTCTGTCATTACGACTTCCTGCCTCTATGTTATCATATCTCTCTCTACACTGCTGAACAGAATTTTCTGCAATATCGACGAACACTACATGACGAGTCATTTTAGTTTTCATCCACTTCAATATGTCCCCTCCTTTGCCACAACACATGTCCAAAATGGTAATGTCGTTTACATGATTTCTCCGAAACTTTTCAACAATTTCGTCTGAAATTCATAGGTTAATTAATATTATTAAAACCCAAAAACTGTTAGGTAGCACAACAATATTATCACAATGTGTTTTACATTTGTTTTTAATACACGTTAAAATTTTTTACGTACTTATGGTCATACTCTTTATCCAATTGTTGAAATTCCTCATAAAGTAAATTCTTGATTTTGTCCGAGCGTTTAACCCTTTTTCTTCTAAATCATTGTAGTGTTTAGCTACAACTTGCCCAAGGCCAGTGGAGTCCCCACTTTGATCCATTTCCTGGGGGTCTAGAGGAAGGGAAGCATCAGGTTCCGGATCCAAAACTTTTTCCTCCACATCATCGCTCTCGCTACGCTTTCGCTTCCTATCTTCTTGATGAAGAATAGTTTTTTCTTCCTCCTTCTCCTCTTTTTGATGTTCTAGGGAAAGCATTATTGGGCCGGCTGTGTGTACCTTAGTGAAAATGAAATGAAGTCAAAAAATGGGTGCTGAATAAAATTCTGCCTCATAGTCACAGTCACAGAGCATGTGACAAAATAACACAGCACAGTGACTGCTGTTCTATAATTGCGAATTTAGATACAGGGACAGAAGACTGGCCAAAATTCGATTGTGATGAGAATTGAGAACCTTTGCAGTAATATTAAGTCTATAAGTTATACAAGGATAACAATTAGTTTTAAGTGAATATACTTACAACTTACACACTTACAACTTAGCCACGATATACTTTACTTTCATTGTAAAATGTTTAATTTATTTCTAGATGATAACTGTTTAACCAGCAGGGATCGGGCATTTTAAGAATTCGTAATCACCATATTTTACCTCACAACGCAAGCCTAATGAAAAACTTTTCTGGAAAATCCAAATTATTTACTTTGTTACAAGTTAGAACCAACTATTATTGAGAGTATTCACGTCATTTCTTCGTGGAAATAAACATTTAAACTGAAATTGAACTAAATACTATCATGTAAGAACTTAATCAAAAGTTAATTTTTGTTAAATTTTAATTCTAATCATAAGCATCTACATAAAATGACTTGCATTCTTGCATAGCATTAGAAGTACGGACATAATTTTTTTTGTAATATTTAGGCAATAAATAAACTGAATACCCACATTGTAAGCAGTGCAGGGAATAAAAAATTAAATCTATTACCTGTTATTTACGAGAGAGAACGAATGCAACACCACTGTGGACAGCGGTGATTATTGTACTGTCAATAAATACCATTTAAATGGCCCCTGCAATTTTACTACGGCATCTTTTATCCTTGCGTAGTTATTGGGGAAAGTGAGAATTGAGACAAAATGATTTCACCAAACTCTATAGGCACACTAGACTACAGCTACGGTGTATGGCGTATGGTCTCTAGTCTCTATCCGCAGAACGGAGAGGATCGGAGCTTCGACTATCTACAATCTGCACTCACACTCGCCCAGATGATATAAATGAGCTTCCCAATATTTTTTCATTTCAATTTCCAAATAGTATTGTGTAATATGAGTAAAGGTATTTGAAATTATTATTATTGCATTTCAAGCATAATTTTATTAATGTTTTTCAAATAAAGTAAACAATAAAGTAAATTGAAAGTTATAACAAAAGTAAGCTGAATTAAATCTACTGTCCAACTACATCATTACTGCTCTATAGAATAGTAACAAGTTGGAAAGAAAAATAAGTACACATTATAGGTTGTACAAGGGAATAGGGAATAAGTAAAGAGAAAGGGGGACAATACGTTGATGCTTTATTATAAAATCCACTTTCATACAATCCTATGTGACAGCAATCGAAAATTAGCAAAATATGTATAAAAGCTGCTGACAGATTTTCATGGTCATTGCTGTGCTGTTCAGGCTGCTTAGTTAGATGATTTGGATTTCATAATATTTCTGCAGACATCAGTAGCTATATGGTTGACGCAACCTAAAGAGCACAAATACACATTTAATGAACTTACTTAAAACTACCATAATAAGCTTCTTTAATATAATTCGATTGTCAAACCCTACACAGATTTACAAAATGGTTTTTCAAATAATAATTACACTGTGTGATGATGGTGATGGATCGGGACAACGGGTCTTGCATGTACATGAGGTCCAATGGGGTGGACGATGCTGGGACGAACATGTACATGAGTACCATGGCCATGAGAATGAGTTGGATGTGGATGAGGATGAGGACGTGGAATAAGCCCATCGGCAGATCCATGCGAAGAACGTCCCCATAAAAACGGATTGGCATTAACCAATGAGATGGTAAAAACCAGTACCAAAAGCTGTTCGTAAGTTTCGAAAAAAAATCATAGAGATTAATTTAGATAACCATACTTCGTTACAAAAGAATTGGTATTCGTTATAAAATTAAGATAATGCTAGATTTTACCCAATTTATTCCAAACGCTTACCAATTTGTAGCTCATTTTTGTATTCCGTAAATGGTTATTGCTTCAAAAGTCACAATCAAAAATATTTTTCAGTTATATATTATGCAGGTAAATATTATTATTATCCAAATGTACTACGTACTCCACTCAAAGAGAATAAGACGAAGAAATCTCGATTACGAATGATAACTTTGAAATGAAAGGGATGGAGATGAAGAAAAAGAGCGTTACACAAAAGGTGGAATGTTTCTAGCAAGTGCATACGAAGTTCCTTGCACAATAAAAAAGGGTTCAATTCAGGGGCTGTGAGTTTTTTATACACTATGGTAAAGGGAATATTACTTCTAAGTGTCTATAACGCACAGATATTGTGCCTACATCATATAAGCTTTAAGATTGAAAAATTCTTACGTAATATAAATACTTTAGAGGACCACATAATTACAGCACTCATGTAGCGACATGGCAGTATAGGAACAAGAACAAAGGAAGGGGTTAGTTGATAGTTGCATTCAGTGTTATGTTATGTTTGGGGATACACCGAATGTTGATAGTTTGCGTCGGATATATAGTTGTTTTTGGTTCTTCCTACACTCGCATTTTACTTACTTACGATCATATCACAAGATACACAGTCATAAAATGACACCATCGTATATACACCAGCAAAGCAAGAACCGAGAAAAGGAAGGTGTTTACATGTGTATAGTTACCTGAGCTCTTGCTACAACGGTACCTACAAGAATAGTATTTATACAGAGAAAGGATAAATAGTACATTCTTTTTCATACAGCCCACATACATAAATTATGATGAAAATCAAGAAAGCATGAAAGAGCTGGCAGTTTTTCATGTTCATTGCTGTCTGTTCATAGAGGTTCTTTGGATGATTTGGATGTTATAGTTTTTCTGCAAAGACCAGAAGGAAATAACGAAATACTGAAAATGCCAAAAAAAATTTGATGAGTTAGAAGCTACAAACCTATCCTGTCTCAACCCTCTGCGTCACAATATATATTACGTAATATGCATGAGACTGTGTTCTTTACTCCGCAGCAGTTAAGGAAAGGTTACTACTAAGTCTAGTGTCTATACCGCACAGAGATTGCGCCTAAATGATACAGACTTTGAGATTGAAAACATCTTATGTAATAATACTTTAGACGACCCAGACGACCATATAATTATAACATTCGACATATTTATCATGATAGAAACAAGAACATAGAGGGTTAGTTGGATTCAATACTACCTTATGTTATGTTTAAGAATGCACCGAATGTTGATAGTTTGTGTCGGATACAGTTGTCTGGGGTCATTTCATCGTACACGTTACGTCATATACCATACTATTTCTTGAAATAGGTTTCTCCTGATAGAATATGACCCGAAGTTTAAGCAAACTAAATTTTCTGATAAACTATAACAAAGCTAAACCGTTAATAATAGCCTATTTTCAAATGAAGTTCAGTATGCTATCTACCGTTATGAGGAATTCAAGTTGACAACAAAAAAATTTTACGACCATAATATGTAAGATATTTAAAGGTATAACCAATCTAGATGCAATACATATTCCATGTTTTTTGTAATGCCAGCCATAATTGATAACGATAAAAATAACTATAACTATAATCAACAATATAATATATTACGTTTATAAAAATTATATTCCTTCCTAATATAGATGAAAATTCTAAAGATTAAAATAACACAAAATATACATAAAAAGGATTTTATTTACTCCAAAATATAATTTTTAACAAAAAGATCTAGGACTACGTACAAAAACTGGCGATGGTAATCAATAAGATTGCCCTGAAACTGGAGCACCAAAATTACTACCTTGTCCTGGCGCCCCCGGGCCTCCCTGACCATTAAGCAATGCACCACCAAAACTTCCTCCGAGTGGAATGAGTCCATATCCGCCGGCAATAGGAGGCGATAGGGCTGGAGGTGGGAACCAATAGGTAGGATAATATCCGCCCTTATTCCCTGGATATCCTAACCCATGACCCCAAATTGGCCAAATATTTTCTGCAGTTGACATATCTTCATTCTTTGAATCTTTTTCATGATGGACAGACTCAAGACGGTCATCCTCTTGTGATAAAGGTACAGAAAATACAGACACCACCAAACAGAAACAAGTCACCCCAAATGTTGTCACCTGCAGATCATTTAAGTTAATTAAACAGAGTTATAACGGACGAAATGTGGAAATTGAGATAATTTTAAAGAAATGACATACCTTCATTTTTACTTTAGTGTATAATAAATCAAACAAAATAACTCCTTAATATGACTGAGTAGAAATGAAATTGATCCTGAGATGAGGGGCTTTGGCTTTATATATAGGTTAGAAAATATAAAAATATACACCTCAGTTTACTTTGGTAAACTTTCTCTGTCCTTTCCTTGTCTTGAAACATAAAACTAGAAATTCGACCTTGAGGGCATCTATTTCTGGCCCTTACTACTGAGACATATGTTTATTTGTTGATAAACACCCTTCAAGGTTCATGTGTTTACAGAAATAATAGTATCTCTTTCGTTTAATAATAGTTTCTCTTCACACGCATACTGTATAGAACATCGGCAGAGTTAACTTCATGGAAGGTAAGATAATAAAAGCTTATGTTTATTACAATGTACAAGTCCAAAAGTTATTATCAAGCAGCACCTTGTTTAACTTTATATTCAATAAATCTAGATAAATTAGTTTTAGCAGTTTGAATAATTGCTTTGTTTTCCCCGAGATCTCTGCGTTGATTCTGAATCTGCAAATAGGTAATTTTTTATTTAAATTATTATTATTGTGTAATCATTTGTACTAGAGCTGAAATTGTTAAGTTTCGTACCTGTTTCTTAAACAGTGGTGAAAATGCTTTCAACTTGTCAATAATGGCCAATTGTTTCATTACATGATTGTAGTTATCTTCGGAGAACACATCAAACAATGAATCTAAAACTTCTGCGAAAACCCACAGTTTTCCTTTTTCCGATGGAGAATTGATACATGTCATCAAAAAGTCACCAACTTGAGAGAGAAGAGGCTCGACTTCCGGTAAGGCAGTATTTTCCCCTCCTTTATTAGCCAACAACACCCCCATTCCAGCAATTATTTTTATCAGATTAATTTGAACTTTTTCAACTGGAACGTTTTTATAAATCTCATAAAAAACCTGAAATATTAAAATACTATTTATATGCCCAATAAGGTTATTCACAATACTCCGAGACCCAGAATAACATATTTATTACTGAAGTATCACTGATTTGTCTTACGTTTAAATCAGCAGCTGATAAGTTGTCGAAAATTTTATAACACTTCTCTTCAACCAGTTTTTGCATTAAACCTCTCATGGCTGATGTATTTGCCTCAATAAAATCCACATTTTTGGGGTCTAAAGGGTAAAAATCAATATTACAATGCTAACAACTTTAGAAATGCAATAGGCGCCACAAATAGTAAAAAAATACCTGTTTGAATAAGCAGAGTTCCTAACGAAACCCACACATTTTTCATTTGTTCCAAACCAATGTCGTTAACATCTAGTCCTGCTATTAAATTTTGAAAGCACAGTAATGACGTACAACTAAGCTGAGTTACTTTTTCGAGGATTTTTCCACTGTATTCTTTACTTTCTTTAAGAATCTGACAAACATTAACAGGGGGCAATTTCAACTTGCTTATAACTTTGTCGACCACTTTTTGACTAACAATGACTTCATAAACCTAAAATTAGAATGAAATAAAATACCATGATTAGTTTTTTGTCCTATTTAATATTAGGGCTTGAATTGATTGATATCTTAATTTTTGTTACCTCCGACGGTAGGTTTCGACTGACACTAGGCATTTCTGTGTCCATTGTACAAACATCCATGTCTTCATTAAAATCTGCAATCGATTCTTCACTATCGTCGTCATATGAATCGAAATCTTCCTCATCTTCGGTAAAAATGATATTCGATAGAATTTCCAGAGATAGTATTTGCGAAGAAAGAATGCTATGCACCTTATCAAGAGACAAGTCTAAGGCAATAATTTTCTTAACGTCGATTTCATCTTTAGGGTGAGAATCCACATCAGGCAACTTATTAATCTGTTCCATTCCATTTAATGTTCGGATGGGTACGTCAGAAGAGTATTTGTTTATTTCAGATAGGTGGTCAACACTTAGTACAGAACACAAAATGTTCATTACAAGTGCAATATTCTCTGGAGACAATTTGGAAATTTTTCCATTGTGTAGATTAAGAAGAATGCCTATAATGACGGTGACGAGGAATTAAAAATAATAATTCATTGTCTAGCTAAACACTTTCATAAAGTATTTTACAGTCTCTGTAAGGTGTTTACTTACCGACAGCAAGGATTTGCAAATGATGCCAATATTTCAAATCTTCACCTTCACCTGTAAGAATCTTTAATAGACAAAGCTCAAACTCAGCAGAGTCCGGTAAAACATCTGAATTGTCTTCGGTGACAGTATTAAGGCATTGTGCTAAAAATTTATAGTAAAAAATTACATACAGTAATAACAATGATTATGATACCATATAAAGTAGAGAATTTAATTATTTAAAAAAAAAAATTACCAACAACAATAGCGACTTTAACCCCATAGGAATCCACATTAAGACACTTGTAGATCAGAGGAGCCAAACTTTCTCGATTAAAGATCTTCAGAGCTGTTTCACTGCTTTCACTGTAATTTTAAAAAAGATCTATATGTATTATTGCGTCTTTCAATTAAAACCCTACGGATTTACAAGACATTCAATGCGTGGTTGTGGTAGTATATCTATTTGTGCGCTCTATACGCAACACAAAATGTACTAAATGCTTATGCAAATCTAATCTAAATAATTAAATTCAATGTCATTCTCTACCATAAATTCCAAAGTAAAGTTACTGCTTCTTCGAATGTTTCGGTAACGGTGTCTATTTTATGTCCGTCTGCCTTTGGCTGAATAGTCCAATCATTTTGATATCTCTGCAACAAATTGAAAATACGAAATAAAGTTAAGTTATAACCTAAAAACAACCAATCTCTTTCCACGACCCCTTTTTCTTACTATAGCTATGGAGGTAATCATAATTATATCGTTAAATAAAACAAAAAATAAGGCAAGACGATTTGCACATTTTTCAGAGTTTGTAAGTTCTTTAAAAGATTAATGAAAAACTATTCCCACGTGCATATGAATTCCTCATGCTGTAGTATTTTAATAAGAGTGACAGCAATTCGCACAGGAAAAAAGGCAATACTGTGTTAAACAGTATCTAATTGTGGAAAGGTTTGAAAGGTAGATAGTCCCTTTTAGCAAAAATAACTGGAGCAAAGGCAAATAGCATTTACTGTTTATATACATATAAATAATATATTTTCCGGCATTGTCTAGTGAAACCGTGAAAGGTCCTAGTCCTAAGACGCAGAAAAGTTTTCCATTTTTCCGGGTAGATTCAGTACTTTGTTCATCAGAGCGCACCTCTATACACACCATGGCAGAGGTAGGTAGTTTAATTTATGGAATGAACCAAGCTAACTACCATAGAAAACCATAGTGTGCACATTTGAAGTTTATCAGGGACAGTATATTCCTTAGAGCTCTTTAGAATAGAAGGTTTTAAACCGATAAGGGCTCTGTTATGTTCTTACGTTATGTGCTGAAGACGCAAAAGTGCTGGGAGTTGGAGTATAGAGAGAAACGTGATCATGATTAGATTACCGGGTTAGTACGCAAGGAGAATTGTCATTGCTCGCTGGATGTGAGCTTACAAAAGACACCAGAAGCTGACTGTAACATATGCATATGGCGAACAAAATAATGGAAATCTCGAAGGAGAAGCTAGAAAGAAATCTCCAAGCTCATTTCACAACTCCCAAAACTGTAGAGAAAGACAAGAAGGATGCAGTCAACAGTTCTGCTCCGTATCCGTATCTACTCTGTGTAGGTTAAAACCAATAGAAGTTTCCTTATTCCCATCAGTTCGTTAGAAAGGAAAGATTTATGCATTAAAAAGCTCTTAGGAAATACAATAGAAGAGCCATACTATGAGTGGATAGGGAGGCAGCCTAGCTCACCTTCTTTACTTCCTGATATTGCATTCATCCTGCCTCACATTACGTCCCAACATGTGGAACAACAGAGTGAGTGAGAATTTATGCAAAAATGTGAATTTAGGGGTCCCTTTAGTCATTACAGACGAGTCTTGTCCCCAGAGTCCCCTTTGACATCGTCGCTCTGACTTGAGCTCAACTCTCTACTCTCCTTAACTTTAATGCGGTGGGACCCACTCTCAGCCTCTCATCCTTTTCCGGATTACTTACTACTACTATGCATACGCTCTGCGGATACACAGTCATACCTATTTCTATTCTCCAGCTTTTACTTCCTTGTTCTCCCTGCCTATGTACTCTACCTATCTACCTCATCCCATCAAATACCTTTTGTTACACCATCCATGGCCACACTGCGCATTTTTGTCCCTACTAAAAACCCGAGACTCAATTTTACACAATGACTAGTAAGCCATCATTCACTAATAAGAAAATGACGCACTTGATTCCAACAACTCATCCTAGATATCTTATTTCCAACAAGTCTAAACATTTACTCTATATCTCTCTTAAAGTGATTTCCTTAAACAAAGCACAACATCTTTGAATCCACAATATTCTACCTCTCTACAAACGAGTCCTAATAATAATAATTAGTAACCTATTTTGTTATGATCTCTTCTATGTATATACTTCGATAACTGTAGCATAGGTATGTAATTATCAGTGATATACAGATAAATAAGCTCAACTCAACTATGAAATCATTAAAGTGTTACTATTTAGGACCAAAATAGTATACAACTAATTGCCTGTGCATATTCTCAGTCTAATACCATACAACAGGAAAAGACAACATTCAACTAACATCGTGTTAGCGCTATTGATAAGTAGTATATAATACATTATTGTAAAAGCCCTCTTCGAGAGGTATGATAGTTTTTGACATAAGACGTAAATGTATTCTGGCTAAGTCAGAAATAAAATTTTCATGATGCGTGATGCGGTGCAATGTACAAGGTGAGTCTGGGTCTACTAAAAGCACAGAGAGTAAAGCAAAGTAAGAAATAGAAATTCTTTTAATGCGTGGAGGAATCCATGTCTGTCTCGGTCTAAAGAGAAATAGAATGGGAAACGGTAATCCGAAGAGAGTGACAAAAAGAAACCAAGAAAGACGGTGACCCGTCAAATTTACACTGGCATTGAATATGTGATGTCCATAAAATGGAAACGAGAAAAGAAAATTTGGAGCTTAGAGTGTTTCATTCAGTCAAGTCAGTCTGATGTGAGGGGCAAAGGGGGAAAATGTCAGATTAGATATGCAAGTTATAAGCATACACAGACTTGCATTTGCATTCGGCTTATTCCTTCTGCCCTAGTCAGAAGAATTCCGCCGAGACTTTATCTACCTCCACACACATTCACGTATGGCTTTGCTACGTATGCAAAATCCAAACATATACATTGTTGTATTGTATCATGTCATATTACGTATGGAGAGGCATAATATGAGAGCTCATAGACTCATATTCTACTTTCCTCATATGGAAATTGTAATGTCGTCTTTTAGAAAGTGCTGCAGAAGAGCAAAATGTACAGATGAGTGAAGTCACGCCATAGTCTTGGGAATAGTAGACGGCATATTTGGGAGTGGGAATGTTTGGCTTAAGGTACCTGAGCAGAGCTACCGTCTCATCTCAATCTCAGCCACCCAATGACACATGACAGTATACGGACTACGAAGTACAGTATAGTACACTTTGTACCTACGCTCATGCTTTGTATGTTAGCCATCATCTCCAAAAATGACTGAGAGAAAACATGGTCTTACGACCAGAGACAGAGAATATAGTTCAAAGATATGGATTTATACCCAGGAATAGATATATCACGATGAATGAAATCCCAAGCGACCAAGAGTAAATGTCTCCCCAGCGAAACTCTTCCGAGATTCTCCCTTTTCCATATTGCTTATATCATATTTCGCAGACAGCTACTTTAGTTTCCCCACTAACGTTTCCAGTTTCTTCATACTCTACATCGCATTACATTATCAAAGACACGGTTTCGCATTCTACCAGGTCACTAACGCATATTGCTACAAATACAACATGATATCAAAAGCCCCTGTTTTGATATCATTCGAAACATTAGAAAACAAAAACCGAAAAGGAAAACATTATTCACATACAGAGAATCGGGGAAATTGTAGCCACCCACCAACAGTGTAACGTAGGTGTGCATGGCGAGGAGACGTACAAGACATGACTGTATAATGGGTTGACTCCCAAAGCCAAAAATATGTTTACAGTTCAAGGGTGACTATACCACTTCAGTTACCTAAACACAGAATTTTTCGGATCACTAGATAAACGAAATATCATTGGATCCTTTAACACAGCAATACACCAGGACATGGAAAACCACCTTTTGTGGATCCCAATTTTCCCGATTCCTTTATGCTTGGTGTTTGGATACTTTCCGATTTTTCCTTTTCTATTGTATTAAAGACCAACACATAAAAAGACATGATTAATTTTATCCGAAAAGGCAAAAAAAATAAGAGCTTTTGATTACCTGTTTCAGCAAAGTCACCAATGGAGTCATCACGTCTTGTGTCACCATTAAATCGCAAACCGTAGAACTAACAGAGCTCATATTTCTGAAATATATCAATCAAACAACATTTACTGAATGAACTTTTTGTACATGTACGCCTTGTCCACTAGGCCTCTGCCAACTTAAATTACTATTATATCTGGCTGCTTAATTAATGGATTTTATTAATGCTATTTGTTTAAAATGAAAATAATATTACATCGTGTCAACATATTCATATTATCACCATATAGCATGATTATGTCACAATAATAATATTTATGTCAAAAAAATATACTTTACACAAATTATTTTTTTTACCTAAGGGCACCTGCAGCAGAGTGTCGGACAATTGCACTTGGATCCACAAGCAAAGCTCCAGCAATTTTAACAAAATCGTCATTAGCAAGAATTTCATCAACCAGGCTGGGGTTTTGACACGCAACAGAAAGAGAATTTAATCCGCTATCTCTCTCTTCTACTAAATGACTCTTCAGCTGAAATGTTATGATAAATCGTTAAAATAAATTAAAAATCGTCATTTGCACGATGCAGTTGGCAACACATCTGGTTGGCTCTGAAGATTAAAGAAGATGTTTAACAATGACATCGACTGACTCGGTACTGGATAAACAATTACCTGGTCGTAAATATTTTGAACATAAACCGCATGAGATGTATTGTCGAGAACTTGCTCTTCATCATCCTCTACGGGCATACCAACTGGGTGAATACGCTGTTGACCTTGCCGTTTATTCTTAATCTTCCCCATGATTGCTTATTTCTGGTAAATAAATCTCTAGCAGATTCCAAATCGTTATCAGTTATTGAAACCTTATAAGTCTTATAACCAAAGGAGTAAGTGAAATAAATAAATTAAATAACACGCAGTGAAACTAAAAATGCATTTTATATATACTAAAAATATGCTATTAAATGCACTTACCTTTATTTTATACGAAATTCCGAAATGCCGACTTTATGACTTTCCCTTACATAAACAAACACTTTGATTTCAAACAGCAGTCCCTGTCTCCAGCAGCACTCCAACAAAATAAATGTGCTCGGGCAATTTGTACGCCAGAATTCAGCTTCATGATCATGTGACATTTACGGCGCTTCAGTCGATCCACTTACGTCGGCTTTGCTTGCGTAAGAGGTGCACCTAGGTGTATCGATGTAGTAGTAGTAGTAGTTTGTGGGTTTGTGTGTGTAAAATTTTCTCTAGCTATACTATTATACATGCTATGTCTTGTCGTATTATATGTGCCTAGTGTCTGTCTGTGTACGACAGCTTCGTTGTTCTTTTTGTGCAGTCCTAGATGCAGATGAGGCAACTTGAGACTTCTTCCTTACAAGTCACAAACAATACACTTACAAACGGACACAGATACAGTCATGATGTAATTAATGCGTTTATATGTATTTTATGTATGTATTTTAGTGACTAAATGAATTGCATTTAAGTATGCTTTTGTTTTTATCTAATGAGAAACAAACAAAGCCGACCTGAGCATGAATTATATTGAGATTATATTCATAATTGAGAAGCAATACGGAATACTGTTACAATTTATGCTGTTGTTGCGGTGTACCAAAATAATATATGCATCATACACTACTAAAAAAGTATATGCTTAGAGTTGTAATGATTGCAATATGCCATTAAAGTTTGAATTGGTCAGTATATTATTATAATGTATAAGTCACAGTTATTCATTATACATACATATTCAGTGATACATAAACATCAAATGTTTGATTGAATGACTTACAGTTACAATACAGTACCTATACGTACTAAGTATTATTTACACCTTTCTAAAGTACATAATATATTATTTTAATACAATGTGCGGTTGGACGAAAGCTTTTAATGACATTTTATCTCCTAAAAATGTTCAATTGAATTTTGGACTACCATTCATAAATACATTATACATATAATAATATGTACAAGTCCTCACGTGTCATTTCCACATATTATGTCCTCACATTAAAGTCAGCATTAATCTGGCATTTCTTGAACGTTCAATATTTAATAGTAATAAAGCATTCCAATACATGTAGGTAAATTGCTATATATTTCTTCATTTGATACCACAATTTTATGCACAAAACAAAATTTTAGAATATGCATAATATTTTAAGCTTTGTGTTTTCAACAAAACCAACTTTTTAATCTTATTTTCGTAGCAAGGGTTGAATTCAACTTATTTAACAAAATTCATACCACCTTCACATGCTAAACTTATAAACGAACAAACTATAAATATATGTATGTAAATAAATTCTTTAACACAATATATTGTTATCTTGTTTTGTCGAAATAATCTGAATTTCACCTGTATACAAAAGTAATGATATTTATAAGTCAAAGAAATAATTCAAATCAAATTGTACATTTTTATCACCTGGTACAAGTACAAAGTTACATTACAACAACCCTCCTCCGTCTCCTAAGAAAGTATACAGTGCTCTTTGAAATGATCTAACATAAGATAACAATAAGTACATTATTACTTTCAGTTTTACATTATGCTACTTGTAAGTTCTTTAGATCTGTGAGTTACATGCTAAAACTTTTATAGTTTATAAATAATATGCATAACAAAAAGTAATATAATTTAATAACCTTGAATAATAATATGAATAAGTGACTTATGTGGCCTTTGCATACAACATATATACGCAAGTAGTAAACAGAATAAAACTATTTAGTTTTCTGCCCTAATATTCAATAGACAAGTTCTAGTAGGTAGTATCAATTTTACATACAGGAATAAAGGTAAGGCTCTCACCTCATTTTCTTTGATTTAAAGCAGTGAATGTCAGTAAAGAACCTTAATATCATAACTGATTAAGTTTCTTTCTATATTTTTAGCACTATTTTTGTTATAGTATTATACTAAAGGTACGCTAGGTAGTTGAAACGATAATAAATATCTTGTATCTGCGCATAAATTATGTAGCAGAGATTTCTTGCATTATAACATCTTATATATAGTAATAATATAACGATAGTATGTTTCTGTACTAGGTAAATAACACATGATGATAATAAACTATGCTATATATAGTTAAAGACGAAATATCGTACGCTTTTGATTAAATTACATTTTTACATTAGATTACAGTGTAGGGTTACAACTTCATATTACAGTATTACCTCCAGAGTAGTAGGGTTCTATTATTTGTATGTACTCTTTGAGTTGAGTTGAGATTATTTACGAATGCGGAATACATAAAGTATGATGAACGTATATAGGAAGTATTTATATGCGTTAGGCAGAATGTATAAAGGTGGAAATGACATAAATTTGACACTTTAGAGGGATGGAATAGAATCAGTGAGCCTAAGAAGAGTCACGATCCGATTCATGATTCACCTTATCAGTTCTTCCATTAACATGATCGTCGATGTCATCAAAGTCCTGTCTGTCTTGCAGGGGCGTTTTCCGTAGTTTATTTCTATCATCAAAAGATTCATCAGATATGGAGCTTCCATCACCATTGATGCGAGAAGGACTTATTTGTTCGAAGTCACGCTTCTCTTCTTTTTTGATAGAGACGGCTGATTCCATCTCCTCGTCCGAGTCGTCTGATCGATAGAAAAACTTTTTCGGTTTCATATTATTATTATTATTATTATGACCATTGCTATTTGTATTACTGCCGACGGAACTGGTTTTCCTCCCATGACTCTGCCTACTACCCATACTATCTTGAGTCAAATTGAGAACGCATTTGGTATAGTCGTTTGGAGGATAGCTCTCAACAATGGCTTGTTTCAATTGCTCATGAGAGACAATATGATTCTCCAGCTCGGCTCTAAAAAAGAACTTCAGGTGACAATGGTTACAGTCGTAAGGACGGGTATGAAGTCCATGTTCCAGCATATGCTGTTGAAGACCTGTCGCCGTCGTGAAAACGGCGGAGCACATATAGCAAGTGAAAGATGAACATCCTTCAAACGTGTGTTCGATTAAGTGACACTGGAGTTTGAGGGGGGAATCAAAGAATACATGACTGCAAAGGTGACATTCGTGATTCGAGCCTTCGTTCATGAGATGAGATGCGACGTGGGACTGGATATCTTCTTCGCTCGCAAAACTCATCTGACATTTGATGCATTGGTAGGTGCGTCTGTTATTATTGTTGCTGGGAGGATTGTTTCCTTTGCCCTTGGACTCTTCATACTTGGCGTCGGAATATTTCTGCGGATCCCGATCCCGCTCTCTGTCTCGATGATGCTGCTGCGGGGAAGTTTTGGGGGAGTTTGTCAGAGCACCTTTTCTATAGCAATCTTGACAGAGAAACGTTTGCACACCATTCGACAGACCATTGAGCACGAACCTTGACTTGTCCTCATGTCGAAAGCAGATACAGCACTGGATGGAAGATTGCATTACATTAGCATTAGCGCTCCCACTACCCACCGTCCCATTATTACTAGAACTTTCGTATTGTTTCGTATGGAATCTCGCATGCATCTGAATTTCTATGTCTGTCATCAAAGTTTGCCTGCACACAATGCACGGCATTGGAAGTTGGACTGAACTATTATTGCTCGTTGTTCCACCACCACTACTACTATTATTGTTATTTGGACAGTGTTGTTTCATATGCGTGTAGAATTGCTCTTCTGAGATGATATTCAGTTTGCAGCCAGTGCATAAACTCCCTGATATTACTTTGCAATGGGTGAGTTTGTGCTCTGCGAGGAGAGTCGCAGTTGGACATACCTCGTCACAAATATTACATTTATGCTTCCCTGATGAGACGATCTGATGGGTTTTCATGTGATTCTCCAAATCAGATCGACTCTTACAGTTCTCATTGCAGTAGGCACAATGAAGACTCAGAGTGTGACTACCTCCCGTGCTGCTACTGTTGTGACTGTTATTGTGACTGGATTTGTGATGACCTGCCTTAGCAGAATTGCCGTTTCCTCCAGAATTCCGATCTGAGTTCGAGTTCACCGAGCAGGAGTTGTTCATACTCGTTGAGATATGATGGACTAGTTTACGATGACTTGTCAGTTCCGACTCACTGCCGATGGACTTGTCACAAATGTCACACTTCAACTCTTTACCTTTCCCTATGCCAGATGAACCACTTCCTTTTTTGTTAGACTTTGTATTGTTCGGAGGAGTTGCGTGATTCGAAGGGGCCGGCTCTCCATCTCCGTTTATCACTGATGAGTGGTGTGTCTGCATATGCTTATCTAAAAGAAATTCCACATGGAAAGCCTCGTCACACATTTTACAGCGAAATTGCTTTTGATGTGTGCTCAGGTGAAATTGGAGATCTAGCTCATTGCCAAATGAAGCACTGCATAATAGACATCTGTATGGAGACAACTTCCTCAAATGAGCCATTTTCACGTGCACCTAAACCAACACACAAACATGCATATTTTAAATCTCTTGTTCACGTAAAAATCCAGTCGTGATCGTGAGTGAACCAACTCTATTACTATAATATAATCTCATTTACTTAGGTGGCCATACACATTTAAAGCATACAAAAGTATACTATTACCAAACCATAATAATATCCTATCATTATATCTATTATCTTTTCATTTTGTATTTAGTACTATAATGATCTCCCTATATACATACTATTATACAATGTATCAACAGCTTATGTCTATATCTACTCCCATATTATATTTTTTTTGTTTGCTTACCTGGAATTCTATTTCTGAGCGAAAGATGGTTGTACAAGACGTGCACCTGAACAACTTGCACTCATTACTGTGCTTGACTGCAAAATGGACTTGGATGGAGACCTTGGAGTCAAACATTTCCTTACACAACGCACACCGATAGAGATGATGTGCATGGATGTCCATCAAGTGCTTTTGAAGTTCGTCAGGTTTGCCGAAAAGCTTGAGACAACTTTGGCACCCATATTCAGTTGTGGTGGTGAGATAATGGGCCATAGCATGATTCTCAAGTTGCTCCTCCGTCGCAAACTCACTCTCACACTCTTCACACACGAATTTGTGTACAACCTCCTCCAGATGACTTTTCAGATGAGTTCGGAAAGATTCAAAGTCTGGGAATCCGGCGTTGCATTGATTACAAAGGAGACTGTGAGGTCCAAAGGAGATTGCAGGGTTTGTGAGCATCGGGGCAGCTACTGAAGGAGGAAGGGAGCCGCAGTGACTATCGTCATCTTCCCTTTTGATCTTTTTTGCCGGAATGATGAGCCCAGAGGATGATGATCCAGACTCTGCTTTGTTCTTCTTGCTTAAATCTGTCGGCTTCACTTGTGGGGGCTCAGGTGAGCACACCTGTTGATTGGAACATCATTCTTTAGCTAATTTTATGCTTTTCCTTCTATCTTAACCATACCAAGTCCCTTTTCTGACCCTCACTCATATTACCAGACAGTGTACATTGAACATATTGGATGCTAAGTACTAAGTACTTCAATATCTATTCGATTCATTTCAGTATCATTCTAAATATACTTGTAAATTTTTATAAGACAAAATGGTATTTAATTGTGATTTAGTTTGAGAGTTTGAGTTTGATTTTCTGCTAATGGCTGAAATTCTCATTTGCTTAAAATCTACTTTGTACTACTTTAATACTAAAAATCTACGATTGTTAAATTAAATTACCTGGACAGGTTTCCGATGATGAGGATGAGGATTGGCATGAAATATGAGAAAGTGCTCAGCATATGCAATGCTATTAGGAAAGGCAATGGCACATTGAGCACAGAAGGCGTTCTCTTTTGCTTTGGCTTGTAGGTAACCGGACAGACTATGGACACTCATTGCATGCTTGTGTAATGAACTCAGATTAGGAAACTTCATTGTGCAAAAATTGCAAGCTAAATGTCCAACTGATGAGATGCAGTCGGATGGTGATGTACTCGAAGGGGCTTCGATTGGCGACAGATGAAGTGGGCTTTCACCCAAATCACCATTCAGCAAAGGACCTAAAGTGACAATTTAAATCTTAATGAGTATCATTATCACAAAAATTTGACAACTTATTCTATTTTTTAGACCAACTTTCGAATCAAATTGTGCATTCTGAAGTGCAGTAGTTCTATGCAATATGTAATTATATGGAAGCAACACTAACTAATAAATCCATAAACAGTTAAAAGGTAGATACTATTCTTCGCTTCATTGGGAGATAGTCGCGAAACATTTATTTGAATTAAAATGTGTTCATGAAATCACTAGATATATCAAGAATGAAAAGTTATAACGTACTTACTACTTAGAATCGTTAGTTATGATATGATACTTAAGCTATCATGTTTGCAAATTCAACAGTACGTGGAAAAGTTTATGATATCATTCTTTAGATATGAGAATCGACATAATATTATTATGTTACTTTTACTTGGTCTTTACTTTATTTGATTTCGATATCATTTATTTTCTATTATCAAAACTAGACTTTTGCTCAGACTAGTAATCACAGATATTAATCTCCAATATTCCGTTTATTGTTTTGCTTCCCGAAATTGCATTGCGAAAGTGGGCTATGTTTAAAAATAAATGAGCACAAGGAGCTTAATTTTAATATCATGATGATAAATTGCATTAAGGCTGTGTATAATCGGTTGTAGTGTAACTAGTTGTAGAGCAATAAATTAGTAAACGTGTTAGTACTTTAGTCATTCATGAGTAATGTCCATTTTATAAGTACGTTGACAACACAAGCCGTTAATTAAAATTTTGTAGTGGTTCTTTCTTTGATTCTAATGACTGACATTCCCACTCAACTAGCTAATGTGGTTGTTAAGTAGCAAAACTAGCAATTTGAGTAGGTAATTCAAACTGGTTGGTCAATCACACTTCTTTGATTACACTGTTTGAACTCGCACAGTCATAATTAATGAGTTTCAGCTAATTACGTTATTGAAATGCGGTAATAGAAAAACTAAATGATTTTCTATCCATGACTTGATGGTAAGTACATCAGGAAGCTGTGAATTATTTTATCTTTTCCTACTACTCACACATGAGGAAATGATTCTTCCAGACCAGAGTGAATAGTTTCTCATTTGTTTGTATGGAATGTGGTTGAAAATGAGTTGTAATTATAAGTAATGAACTAATTGCCACTAATCTCTCTTGATGCTACATTTTGAGATGTTATTAGTCCAGTCTTGCAATAAACACAGGTATTGTCCAATGATACAATATGTGAATGGATGGCAACGCACAGGTGTGAAGTCTAATCTAATCACCAGGACCAAAATTGATTGAGGTATCATAATGTTACAGATTTCCTATACTCAATTGTCTACACTAAGGTAGTAATTAAAGTTTCTATCTCTAGTAGAATAGGATATGGGTAAGATGAAGTTAGTATGTGTAATTGACCATTTAAATTGAAGTGAGGAACTAGGAGAGTGTTAAATGGGATGAGAGGTAGCCACACGCACATGATTCATGCCACACACAGCGGCTCATTACAGTAAAAGAAGACACTAAAGACATGGAGTGTAATTAATAACAAAATGAATTACCGTGCATAGCTTGGACATGGAGTTGAAGAGCCTCCATTGTAGTGAAGGAGTCCTTTGTACAGTAAATGCAGGCGAGTTTAGTAAGTGGGAAGGGAATCATGAGACGGGAAGATGAATGATCCAAATCCGTGTTTCGGATTCGGGAGGAAGGAGATGAAGAAGGAGTCTTCGGAGAGCCAGCGAGTCTCTTGCCATTGCCACCTTCTTGCTTCTCTGGGGTTGACGAACTAATTGGTCGATGGTGGTGTGAGACGTGGGCCTACACAATCAAAGGCATAAATTACATAATCACATACGGAACGGTAATAATAGTCTTTCACAGCTACACTCCTCGATCCTACAACAATTCACAGTGCCTTAGCACTTCCAATTGTTTGTTCGCACTATACTTAAATCCTTTCGCTATAGTACTTGCCTAATCTACTCAAAGGCAAGCAAAACGGTATATCATGTAATCATTTTAAAATAAAATCTGTTATCAAAGGCTAGTATTAATTTGCGCTGAAATTATCTTATGGGCTTAAGTACTTTAATTAAGCAACTGCAGCAAGAAAAGCAATTACCGTAATAAGGTATGTTGTATAACACCTTCCTTCCCTGGTTCATTCAACTAAGACTAATTTATTTCCTGATATAGTTGACTGAATCACATGTAAATAGCTGACTCAATTATATCGCTTCAACTACCTAATTGGTATTACCCAAAATTGTAGCTAGCTGTCTATAATTCCATATCTTCTTGCTGTTAATCACGTAACAGAAATTAGATTGATAAAAGTTAGAGTTTTCATATCCTGTAATCAGGTAATTTACCTGTAGTTCCTCCCCGGTGAGAAATGTTCCAGTACATTGGAGACAACGAAAGGGCCCAGGACTCGGTGAGCTATGTATTGATTCTTTTTTATGATTTTGCATATGAGAGGTAAGAGCGGCTGCAGTATTATATCCACGATTGCATATCACGCATTGGTACGGCTTTTGATGATCATGAGTCTTCATATGAATCTTTAAGTGATCGCTAGAAGGGCATAAGAACTTTTAGTGAGTACATATTGGGGATGATGCATTAGTCAAGTAATAGAGTCATTTCAGTCTATTAGCATTATTAACTAACCACACCATATTCCTCACACTACCAAACCAAAGCAAGCCAAGTAAAAACAAAGTGGACAGAGGCTGACATGACTAATTGTCGCCGATAGGAAAACGAAATAATCAAGACATAGAAAAGAAAGACGACTGACTTTGTCTGTCAGAGTTAGTTAAGTTGACAAAAGCGATAGTAGTTAGTAGACTTAGTCATAGCGATAGGAGAGTATCATTGAATACAGAGAGGGATACCATATATTATTGCATTTTGGATTATACATATGATATTATTTGTTTGGCCGTACTAAATAGAATATCAGTGTGTGTAGGACCAAACCAAGTAGACAACAGGAAGTAGGGTTCTCAGAAAAGGAACTAGGCAAGACAGAAGAAGTTGAAGATAATTGAATTGGATGAGAACGAGGAGATGGTATTTACTACTACGCTACATTGCACTATCTCTGGCATGCCATGAAATGCTCACAGCTAAATACATCCAAGCACTCTTGCAAAAGGCGAATAAAAGGAGACAAACCTTCTGGAGAAGGCAGATTCACAGTGTGGGCAGCGATACTTTTTGTCACCCGTGTGTAATTTGACATGTCGATCACGACTTCTCTTGTGTTTGAACAGACGCTGACAAAAGTCGCACTTGAATGGCATTTGGTCGCTGTGACTCTAGAAAATAGGGAAACCAACAAAATGACATTTACTTTACTTTGCACTTACACATGAGACTCGTTTCAAAAAGATCCACTGAATACATAGTAATGGGACAACTAACAACTCTACACCCAAATTATATTCGACCCATATACATATATAGTTGTGATTTCTTACGACGCAGTCGAGTTGTTTGAATTACTTAACTTATGTATGTATTTGGACTAATTGAAACGTATTTGTACAAGCGGATAAATGTTGGGTCAAAGTCATGCGGTACTATAATAACGTTCCTTATAGTTAGCCGAAGGGTAGGTGATATGGCCCTATTCTGATCCTGACTTAACTCTTCTGTACCTAAGTTTATTTTCTGTACTAGTATCACACATTCTACAGCTTACATAAACCATATGTATCACCACACGTCACAAAACCAGGAAAATTTTTATATTTCTTTATTATTAAAAAGGGTATAGCCGCAAACGTCAGTATTTCTTTGAAAACATTGCCCAGTCATCAAATCTGCTTCTTCTTTATTGCTACCATTTCTAATTCTCTATAAGTTGCACTCTTGTAGTGTGTCAACAGAATGTTTCTCTCCTATCCCAATTGGTTTTCAGTTGACTTGACACGACAAATAAGTTGACTCACTCCTCACGCAGTCATAAACATTATTATTATTATGAGTATATAGGGAGCCGATGCAGAAGACTAGGAATAATAAGAGCAAGGGCAGGAATAACTATGTATTTGTCTTTGACCCACGATTGTAAAATGCTCTACCTATGTAGATAGCAATGTTAGCATAAGATAGTCAAACTTGAAAAGGGTCTTACTCATCTCTTAACCAACAGTCTACGTGAGTGTCCCCATTGCCGCACTTATCAATCTTTGGCATCGTATTAGGACATTCATATTCTAAGATATTTTCTGTCTCTACCCAATAATTACTGATATGGAGATACTACTATACTAACCCGTAAATACAATTTCCTGGTTTTCAGCAGAATCATTCAGTTAGTAAAGTCTAATTTTCTGACCAAGTGATAAAACTAAACTTCCTTATATGATATCACATTGTCCCACAAGTCATTTCTATGTACTGGGTTAGTAGCTTATTGTGTATTTATCTAAATTCTCAAGAAAATGGGAGTTATGTATTTCAACTTTGAGGCGACAACTTGTCAGAGTGCGTTTATTTGTTTTACTCTGAAACCTTTTTTGATACCATTAATCACAAGCTTGTATCTTTGTAGTCTGTAGCATGCATTCTAACAAATAGGGATGAAAATGTAGATGGGTGGTGATGATATGATTGATTCTTGGAGACAGTGAAATGAATGATCGATCTTCCTCCGTGCATAGAGCACAGAACTTGTTGTCTACCAGTCTGAACGTTATTATTCAGGAATATCGGGAAAATAATAAATGATTTACCTGTTCGTGCTTCTTGAGATAGGAAAGTCGAGGAAATGCCTTTTCACAAAACTGACAAGCGTAAGGAGTAGACTCTGTTGGTCCAATAGTAAAAGTGACCTCTGTATCATTCCCTTCTGTGGTCACGCTGTTGGGTGTCGCACATGAACTTGGCGACAATGAGTTTTGGTCTTCGTCAGCCGTCTCCGAATTCCAAGATAAACTTGGGTCCGTCCCTAGTGTATCTGTCAACACAATCCATCATTTCCGCTTCAGTACTCACACATTCAAAATCCAAAGCATACAATTATCCTATTTCTAAATTATTTTGACTCTGGGTAGGTCTATGACTATTCTATCGTGTCTTTTCCATGTAAGATCATAACTCTGTGATGTATTATCTGTGTTATTGTTATTTAAATGCACCTATGTGAATGTATCGTGGTGCACCACTGCATAATCTACTAATTCAAGCCTTAGAATGGTGCAAAGACAGTTGAAATTAGTGTTATCGACAGATACGTTGCATTTTTGTACTATCATATCACAACAACCATCGTGTTTCGTCCCGTAGTCGTCAACCATGACAATTTCATAACGATAACCAAACCGTATCTCTAACCAACTTATTACATCTGTTTCTCTTCAATGCTATGCTTTTCTTGCTCGTCAAAATTTCAGTTTTTGTCACCTGACATGTTGGTTTACCTCAAGAATCCATTTGAAATGGTAACAGACCATCAATTGTAGCATTGGGTGAAATTGATGTATGACTTTTTAGAACAAGCCCACGAAGAAATTCTGCCACGAGTGAATTATCATTCTTTCATCCCCTTAATGTCACATGCAATTATCAGTAGTGGAACAAAACGGTTTAAGCTCTTTCTAGCATACTATCCATAATACTATAGCTGTCACTTGTGAAAAAAGATCAAAATGGTATTGTTGAATAATGTGGCCCAACAAAACACAAAACATAACAAAATGGATAGCTGAGAACCATTGAAGCATTCCAGATCCCTAATTATTCCGATGCATGTATCTAACGGCTAATAAGAATTAATAATACAATATACATTTCATTTATCTACTTGGGTGTTGATGTTGGTGCTAAAAAATATGAACCTAAAAGCTATTTATGTAGGTGCCTGGTGTTTATTAACAGACAGCAGGCCCTTTTCACTAATAGAATCTAGGGTAAGTACATGTTTTGAAGATTACTTCATGCAGCAGGCTAAACAGGTGTAATTTATAAGTATTTCACCTGTATCATACTTGGAAACATTTACTATAATTCTGAGTTTCTGGACTACACCACTCATTCCATTATTGAATTCGATCTACATCAAATACCGTCTAATGTAAATATAGAATTATTATGAAAGCAAGTAATTGATGTTGTAGTATAGGAAAAGGTATCCAACCTGATGTTTCCTTATTAGCTTGAATCTTTTCAATCAACAGTTCCAATTTGCTGCTATTTCCTTTGAACAACATAATTATTCTAGTGAGGATGCCGACAAGACGACTTCATCACTTCTATAAGTCTATTTGTGTATCGCATTACCCACAATAATATTTGTGCACGAATTGTAAATAGTATACCACGCAAGTAAACATGGGAGTATAGACACAGTGATGTATTGCAGGAATGTCTGTGGTATAAAAGAAAATTAGTGAACAAGTCTCATCTGCAGAACAGAACTGGAACACATAGGAGATTGTTTTACATATAACTACTGGAGATTGTGCGCGAGGAAGTTGGCAATGAGTAGTGTATTATGAAGACGGGAAGGCTGAGAGCTGGGAGTCCCACTTGTTGCGAACTCTCTCCAAGAGTATTTTCTTAACTTGCACTTGAACGTAAAGCTACTTCTCTACACACATTTGTCTCAAACGGACAAATATTATCTTTTTTATGAAGGAATCTCTTGTCACTGCTACTGTTTCAGCACAAACAAGTTATATTACTGAGAGAGTGTAATTAGCAACAATTTTTTGTTGACACTACTCTTATGCAAGTACAATTACAACTAAAAGACACATATGTAGACGTTGAACAAAATTGATTAGGATGCTGATGTCAGTAAAACTATACCACTACCAAGTATGTGTATAATTTAGTGTTATGTGGGTACTAAATATAGTATTTTTGCTAGTAACGTTTAGTGAACGATGAGATGATGCAGAATGTTGCACAAGTAGCTGAAGTTGAAACAGAAGTGATTAGACATGTGTTGTGTGTCTTTTACTAGTTTGTTAGTATCACTGCGTGACGAAGTCTAGTAGTGTACATATATTATGAGACAAACAAAACTGATAAGTCAAGTTGATTATTTATAGCGCAAAGTGTATGTGTATGCTGGTACACAATTTTGTCACACACTCACACACAGCTGAATGTATAGTGGTTGTATTTCTTGACTCACCCACACATGGGAAGAAAAAATCCGGAGAGAACAATGGACAAAGTCTTTACAGCAGGTCAATCGATCAAAAATAGTGATGTGATATTTTGTGGCAAGTAAATAGATAGAGATACTCTCCTGTGTGTGTCTAACTGGGATCTGATGCAGTGCAACAATCAAGCAGTTTGACTTTGCCAGGCAGGGCAAGGCAGGACAGGCTGGGTCCTTGGATGTGTCTATTTGGAAGTAAGGAAAGAGTGAGATAAGATTCCCTACTGTGTTTTTGGTAAGGTCGGACCCTCCACAGAAGCTGCAACAGAGCAGATCGCAAACACGGCCAGAGACCAACTGCTCTTAGCATAGGTAACTCTAACTAACTAAAACTAACTACTCTCCAGCCTAACAATCACCCTCGCCTCCTGCGGCACGTTCGTCATCGTCATTCCTCTCTCGTGTATCCTAGCCCTGGTGCATCCCAGCATCTACCAACTCACTCCAATCCACAATACATTCACACACATTACTCCACTACTACTACTACTACAATAATACATCATCATGAATACTAGTCACTCGGATAATAACAAAATACACTCTGTCTCCTTCTACTAGTCCATCAATGCTATGCGTTAGGTGTGTGTGTACCCTTCCCTACTACTTCCAATCTTCTCATCCTCTAATATATACACTAACACATAAGTAGGTGCAATACAATAGAGTCCACACATAATAATGTGTACATCCATGTATGACTTTGTATGTACAGTTCCTTCGTTGTGTATGATTGCATATATAGGATGGCTAAAGAGACCCACTTGGTTTGGTTAAGCTTTTGACTTGCTTGGCTTCACAATCATCCCAACCCTATCACGTGGCGAGGATTGGATCCTCTGCCTTTCCATAAGTCCCCAAAAACCATTTATCTCCTTGTATCTTCCTCTCCGTCATTCATTAAGGCTCTCTCAGAATGTGGACACCCACCTTCCCGTCCATTGTCACTATCATCTCTATTGCCCCAGTCCACCAATAATGTCGTCTAATTGCAACCCTAGGCCCTTCTACAAACAAGACATCATTTAGTCCATGCCATATCCCATATACTGTAGACGTACCCAAGCAGACTCAATTTTACAACTAGATAATAATAAACCGGGAAAGAACTTAATAGAGACAGATAGACGACTAGTCCTGCCCAATTCCTAATAACATATCACATTTAGAAACTGTAACGACATTATGTTATGTCTATATACCATTTCTGGATCGTTTGGAAAGACCAACCATGTAATTTGCTCATGCTACATTTTACGTACATTGCATATAGCTATAGATTAGTAATACCTACATTTGCTAGCATAAGTCATGACTTGTGAATACTTAACCTTCTCGAAATTAGATCCTAAGCACAAAATACTATTTACAATTCATATCCCCCTTCATTTCCTTTGGCTGTTGGTTTCGCTCGTTCACAGCCAAATAATCATTACCAACACTGTGTACATGACACATACTATATAAATACATGATCGACATCATTAAACTAAACACTAACTCAAAGTTACACATAAGTACAAAACACCCTCAATAGTAATTATTTGTCTTGACCTTTCCTACACAATCAAGCCTGTACATATTACTCGTGTACATATTGCTACATATAAAGGCTATATTCTATCATTCCATCTTACAGTCATGCGATTTCACTGGTAGCTAAATAAATTGAGAATGTACATAAATAGTTATGTTTACTAATAGAATCTCATATAATATGCATAACTATAAATAAGTAAAAAAAACTTTTAACACAAATGTAACCCTGCATTGCTGAATAATTAATGCGATACAGTAATTTACAAAGTACAAATACGTAGTAGCGTTACTACATGTGAGAAGGACAAGGTAACATCGATTGGAAGGAGTGAATAAATAATACTTCATTTTATCAATACCCCAATAACCAAATGCGTACAATGAGTGTCTGTATTATGCATGATTTGCGATACTCAAGCCAATATTATTACTAAAATAAATCTGTCATATTTTTACTGTGTGTATTACTACTACATACGTCTACTGTAAGGGGCCGTCTACATACTACGAGGACAAGGAAGGGGAGGGGCGAATTGCTATAAGCCTTAACACATGTATAAAATAGGGTTAACATAGCTTCATGGGAGGGTGGCCAAAATTCGGTAAAAATGGAATATGTAAAGTATTCTGAAAAAATTAGAATTCCTTTTAGAATTTTAAAGCATGTGAATGCGATCCAAGGGTGAAAGATAAACTTGGAAAATGGGACTTAGATTTTTCCTAATCCTTTAATACTTTGTTTAAGTTGTGTCAGTATTGTTTGGACACTCCTTGGGTGATTTGTAATGATATTTCTCCAATTTAGACACAGACACAATAAACAATATTCTCAATTTGTATTTATCATCTACAAACTCATTTTATCATAGGGGCAGTAGGAAATGACTTTATAGGAACTTATTGAAACATATTTGTGATCAGTTTCAGTTTAAACCTTTGACCACCAAAATGCACCTGAATAATCATTGTACATTATATCAACAAAGGTCTGCCACCATTGCTACATTTAGCATTCTATAAACTACCATTTTCCAAACAATAAGGCAAAACGAAATGTATTTACCAGAGTTACAGGTATAGGCACACACACGTACAGAAACAGAAGGTAGTTGCAGGATGTTGGAAATAATATTTGCTCACTCATAGGCAGTCTAACCGGCACAGGTAAGGCAGGTGGCTCGTTTGACTTAGAATAATTCAGTCTGGCCACTGTGTGTGTGCACCATACTGTCATTTCATTCATTGAGTGTTCAGATCCTCTCTCATCTTTCCAAATCCAATCCACCAAACAGATATTCACCAGGCGACCATCTACGGAAGTAGCTCTTAAAACATTCTAATAACATGAGAAGCTCCTACTCCTATTTATCTGGGTTTAGTTAGAGTACCTACGTAGTTATCTCCTGACTACAATGCTCTCTCCTACTTATTGCACTGTTGTAGCGTTTTTGTTCCACATCCTAATCATTTCAAAGTTAAGTATACAGAAGGGATACCTTTCTTTCTCTGCAGTTCCTTTCCATCAACCTCTGTCCGTCCTTTTCAATTCATAGTGTACAATGAAATGTACAAAAGTCAACCTGCGCTCTCTCATTCATTCAATGTGCCTACTGTAAACAGTCAGACACTAATACAGCACAAGCATCACAATTGTGAGACATACATATACAGTAATGAGCAATGACTGAAATAATAATAGAGAAGAGCGGAGAGCTCTGGATGATTTTAATCACGATCCATGTCAACTCAGAACTAAACGAACATCCTGACTTTTCAAGCAAACCATTCTAAATTTTGTAGAAATCGTGCATTGAGAATGAGATTGGAAATTCTATGCATAAACTACGAAATTTAACATATCTAGGTATAGCACAGTATACTTATTTATCCTTTTCAAAATCTCTACAGAATTTACTTTTGTACAGCACACAGTTACGATGTTACCTATGTAAATGACATTGGGCAATGAAGAGGTACACTCAACAGAGGAGCATGGCTAAATTTTGTCGACAGTCCTCATCCGTTTTTGCATGCAACTTCTACGCTAAATTACAACTCTCAGCAAAACACTGAATACCTGACCATCATTCATAACATTACCCTGTCCCTATCAACCACACGAATCCTTTCTAAGTAATATACACATTATTATTCGTAGCTTACAATGATCAAGACCAAATCCCGCTAACACTAATGCAATGGCATTAAAACAACCTTTAAACATGGAACAGATAAATTCCCTTTGCATACAGATAGCGAATAACTCAACCAGTAAGTACTAGTAATAATTTTCATCTGTCTTTACCGTAGGAAGAAATATCAAACAATCTTAGCATAGTCTTGATTACTCAATGATATGGGAGGTCATTTACTACTTTTTCCGATCCAATTTTTTAAAATGATAAATAAATAGGCACATTCCATGTATCCCATCCATTTGGTTAACAATGTATCGCGTACGGTGGGTAATGGCTAATTATGAATATTTTTGCACTGTAATTGTCACATTAGCACATGCCCAGAGTATCAATGAACAATGTAATAGTATTTATAACCATGGATGTACATGTACGCAGTTGTAATACTTGTTTTACACTAGATAATTAGAACTCGTATATGTAGGTATTGTGTTTGTATACTGTTTACTATAATAGACGGTTTCACCATTATAATACTAGCTCATTGTGGAATTACTACTAAATGTATACAACAATAATATACTACTTATTTGCCATTATGTGGATTTAGTTGCAATTAAAGTAAACTATAGGAAGAGCATAAGAGTGTACTATAGGTGTCTTTGTTTTGTTTGTTGACACAACGGTGCTCATTATCACAATTTGACGCTAACAAGAAGCATATGTAATATGTATATGAAATAAGTGGAGGCGACTCGTGTGATGAGCACGTAAACCTCCAGAAATCTTTTTAACCCTTTGATCACACATATAAAGTGATTAGCGGTTTCAAAAGCCTACGCATGACACAACAGAAGAGAGAGAGACAAGGCAAAATAACTTAGAGCACTATTGCATTTCATTACACAAAAGTAGAGGGATGCATAACAAGTAAGAACTTAAATAGACAGTGGTAGTACATACAATTAGTGAATTGCAGTATGTAGAGTGCATAAAGCACAATAATAATAAATAGTAGAATGAGGAGTAACAGAACAAAACCGAATCCATTCGTGAGGTGAACTGACTCGATTCGAAACTTTTCCTTCTCTTTCTACACTCATTATGATGCATTTCTTTCTCATGCGAGTACAATAACACACTGTCGATACAATGGTAGTGTAACTCAACTGTTCTTCATTTTAAGTCCTTGCTTTATTGGTAAAAGACACTCAAATACTAAAACTGCCACTTTACAAGAGAGAAACTATTATTTTATCAAAGCTATATTAAGAAAAGAGTCCGCCTCTGTCATCTTTTGTCTTATGAAGAATGTTGGGAAAATACTGCAATTGCAAACCTAAATGCAAAGTATTATCAGCTAGGGATGTGAATGCAGTGTTCGTAGGTGGTTTGTTGGCTTAACATCTAAATAATGCGTCTTAATGGTCATTCAGAGATCGAATGTAAAACTAAGCTTGGTTGATATTTCATTGGATCTTTTATTTATAATGTGAATGAGTGACTTTGCTAAACAAACCGTTGCAAAAGCCATTGCCGTTCACACAGGCTTATGAATGATGATTTGATGATGCTGCATGTAGGATAAATGCAACTGCCTGTAGGTAGCCCCTCTTGTTATCCCAGTTCAATTAAAAGTTAGTCTGCTCAATGCAATTCATTGTCTATGTCTTTGAGGTAGCACTATAAACATTCTGTGAACTCATCCGTGCTAACTCACAGTAAAACCAAACCACACAGAAATTTTCAACAGCTAATTTGACACGGAATCTAACGCATAGAATAGTTCTTCTACTTTCAAGCTATACATTTTTCAATACCTAAACTGTTGAGTGTTGACTACATAAATCCTATTTAAATTGATTTAAGTGGACCTGGCTGAAATCTCATCAAATAATTACTTGTAATTTATTTACATATTATATACACTGCAATACAAGGTACTTTGGTAGCTAATGGTACACTTACAAAAAACGCCGCACCACAGCAAGTGTGCTCGTAAAATATCTTCTTGAAACAAATTGCTTTTTGGCTGATTGTTATAAGCACATATGCATTTGTAAACACCTCCCATTTGTACTTATATGCTATATTAACCAAAGATATGGCACGTAACTAGCATAGTGTAGGTAAGTAATGACCAGAGGATTTAAGGCTGCAACCAAACCGCACGCAGCTTAAAGATTATGGTCAAACTAACATCTCTACATTAACACGTAACTTCCACGCAATGCATGTGTTAAACTTTTAATAGGTGTAGGGTGACTGGTTAGGATGTCTTAGCTACGAGGTTTAAGTAGTGGACTGACAAGGTTGTCTTTGGCACCCCATAAGTACATCCTCACCTGTCAGCCTACACTCTACAGATTAATTCTTTTCAACAATAGCACAAGACATGACATCGTGTCAGTCAAAACTCATTCTCGCCTAAGTGCACGGGATTTAGGGTTAACCACTCTATGGCCAAGAATATTATATTCGGAAGATCCATAGGGAAATGACGAAGCAAACCCTAACTGTGATAACTCAGAATACATTGTCTCTCACTCTACTTTCTATGCTAACTCTTTACAATTGAATATTACCATCTTTCTAAGTATAAGATTTTGAATCCTTTTTGTGAAAATTACTTTGGAGAGAGCTGATAAATGAAATCATTCCGTTTTCAAAGTTAAAAAATGAATTATGTGCAGGAATGGCATTTGTAACGAGGAAAAATGAGAGAATATTGGAATCATCAGTAAACCAAACTAACCAAAGGCCTTTCGTGCTACATGTCTTTCTCTCTCCACAATTTTTTTTGTCGAAGATGAGTGCTTTCTTGGTCACCGTCCCACACCTAAACGCATTTTGTGTACCTGATTGATCGATGGATCTTCACCATCAATTCTTTGGTATAAATACCATACCACATTTACAAAATGACAGTCTATGCATTAACAATTGTACCAAAATTGCAAAAGGAAGAAAAAAAATGACTGCCTTCTTTGTGTTCACGTAAAGTGTATCTGGGAATTAAAAAATTTCAGGTTTATTCTTCCTCAAAGATAGCCACATTAGTGGATGGACAGTTTTGTTATGTACACATACGATGTCTTTTGAGTATAAAATGGTAACCGTAAAAAATTGGAACGGTCTAAATGACCAGCTGATGAAAGGAAAAAAGAGGGAAGTAAATTGACTACAAGATTTTAGTCGAAAACAGTATTTATGGTAGAAATAATAGGTTTGTCCAAATATTGTAGGTTTGAGCTAATAAAACTAGCCCAAAGGTAAAGGTATACTTAGACAGAGTGTAGAAGCAGAACAGGACGAGTTAAAATGCACATAAAATACACATGCACATCAATGGATTGTAAGAAAGATAAAGATTAACACAATCATGCGGAAAATTATCACCAAGAAAAAGAGAAGACGGTCTGCGAAACATGAGCTAAGGCTGCTTCCTCCTATTAAGCGGGTGCATTGTGTTTTACTGTCATTGATGAGTGTCGGTCGGCGATTGAAGCGGAAGAAGAGACACGTCCAACCAACGTGAGTCTTGACATGACTGCTTTTCAACACAAGAAATAACTACGTAACTGAATGACTGCTCCTCCGCTACGATGTGAATGTGACAAAGGCTTTAATTTGTTGCTAGTTGGCCAAAGAGCTACTCATAGTCACATTGTGATGAGGAGACAGGTAAAGAATAGGACTATACCTCTCCACTCAAGTCAATGCTCTATTTGAATTCGGTTGGCTATACGATTCGATAAGGTGTTAAAAGAAGGTGAGCATTTGCATAGAACAAAACATAACACTGCCAGCGGCGGAGTCTCAAATGAATCTTTATAATAGTACAGTGCCTAACCACATTTCATACCTAAGGATACGTAATGGACACAAGTGCTAATCAGTTTCGTCAACAAGTAGCATATTTCGTAGATATGTATCAAATCCCTACTAATTATAAGCATAGCAAAGTTTATAGGGTATAGTATACAAGTAAAAGGGGCTTGTGTGGTTTACAAACGCAATAAAAAGGAGCTATGGATATATTCTTTATGTAAATGTGACCAGGTATTGACTCTATATGATAATCCTTCGATAAGTTTTTGAGGTGAGGACAGAGAGATTTAATGATATACCTCTGTAAAGATACTCCATTTCCAATACGATAACAACGATCGACTTAAGCATGTCTTGACTTATTGTTAGTTAAAAAGAGCAGCGGCAGCGGAGGTGATAGCGAAAAAATTGCTCCTTGTGAGGTTAGGAAAACATTACTTTTTATGGGATTTCCAAGGAGGCAGCCATGTGTGATGAATTGGAATCTTGTTACGCTATGGACAAGATCGTGAAAATTTAACGTGAGTTTATCTCGGAGCGATGCTTACTTAGCCAACTTAGATTCTGAAGCTATTACAAAAGTACCTACTACAGACTCTATATCCTTACCTATCAAGAAATTCTCTAGAAAAATGCGATCAATATTTTTTACTCCTCCAAAGGAGTTGAGTTGGCATAGCTTAAATAAACTCAACTCAGGTAATTCGAATCGAGATGAGACTTGATGAACGAGCTACGTTAGGGATACTCATACGATGCAACAACTCCTTGCTTCATTTAACTGACGGATGCATCCGAAGGAGACTTGGCTTCCGAGGCCTTCGATTACGATATACTTCGTCAAATCAAGAAATCAAGGCAATGTAAATACAATCAGTTAACTCATGTAACTAAATTCCATTCGTTCTGTGGATGATCCAGAGCACCTTTTTCTATTAATCACAAAATACGCTGCATTTTGCATGGAGACATTTACTAACACTAATAGGTTAGTAAATTATCTACGTCTACAAACACTGTATCTGCTATACATTACATTTATCCATAGCTTCAAGATGTGAAGAAAAAATACTTTTGGCTTTTAACGGATAAACAATGCATTAGAACAAAATACTTTTTTGTATTATTCTCCCAGATCCTTGAGTCACCCTTTTGCTCCTTTATTCTTGTTTACATAACCGTGTAACTCATAATGCAAGGCTCAGCATGAAAATAAAAAGTCAAAAAACGATATCAGGTTCAAAAGTATGCTAGGTTGTGTCGGCAAGGTGCGTCCCAGCTAAACACGACTGACTGATGAGGAGTTGTGTTGAGTTGACTACCTTTGGGTTTGAATTACGCATACCTTAATGCTCTGCCTAACAGGCAAAAGAAAGACAGTCAAAAAGGCAAGCATTAAATTGGTCTACCTTTTCGTCTTCTCTATTCTAAGATGACTACGTGACAGGTCAAGAGATGGGTAAGAATTTCTATTGAAAATTGATATTTTAAAGAAGAAAAAGAATGATGTGTGAGCGGATAAAGAAGCCAAGCGAACTAAAGGCTCCGAGAATTAAGGCTCGAGCTATTAGCTATGCTACAGACATGTTCTATTTATATGTAGGTACTTAACTACTTTACAATGTTGGTTTTTGTGTATAGCACTTGATGAATTTCGAGCACAATGCACACTAAATATGACATATAACTTTTCTTATAATATCATGTAGCTGAATATGTCTTCTTGTATTATAAAGGTGAAGAGAAGATAAAATTTGAAGGGTCTTTCCACTAAAAAGGCACATCGCATCACCCCAGGATGCTACTGTATATGAAATGATGCGTGAAAACAAAGAATATCCAGAAAAAATGAGCGATGTGTGGCTTTTTAGCTTATGTACCTTAGATTTCGTATCTTACAGTCTCGCCACATCCACCAAAGCTGATGAACGTAATTTTACAAGATAGATTTCATAGGTATGCCCTAAACATTTTTATATAGTGTCTACAAAAGTATCTGTAGTGACTAATGTTGATAGAACATTTCTCCGTCAACCAAGTGTGTTACAACCGAGATTCCAATTATTTCTCCATATATTTCTTTGAAAGTTGTGCTACAGGTGATCTGCTTTTGGACGGAAATAAAAAAAATTGCTTCACTTTTGTATCAGAAAAAATGATAACAGCTACAAATTATGATAGTGGATTGATATTCAGACAAGAATCTTGTCACAAAATTCACAGGAGTCCTCTTTAAGATTTAGTTCTATCAGTATAGTAATATTGATAGGAATTGGAGAAGATGGCAATCACATTATCAATCAGTGATTGTCATTTACCTACTATTAGAATGATAATCTCTATTGTGCATGTTTCATTATATCAAGCTTGTGGATAAAGATGATAACAAATGACACTAGCAAATTGTGAGTACATGGCACAGTTGATTTAAAATGGATTTACTAGTGTGACAAGATGTAGCCGAAGGACATTGAGAATCCTATCATCCGGAACAGCATAATTGGGTTTCCCGACACCCATTCTTCCTCCAATGCATAATTCCCACCTTGAAGCATAAGATGTGTTTAGCTATGCTACGCATATTTAAATCTATTTATAACAAGAAGACACATTATCCCATCATAAAAATGCGTAGTGGACCTATCGGTTCACTAATCAAACGACCCGACATCCCATGACGCTCATTCATGGCCAGACCAGCTAAACCAAATCGACGAGCCATTAAATTCCCAAAGATTTGCATGCTTAATACGATGATATCAATCCATATCCAAATATAATAATACTTTAAATGTAGATCATTTCAACTATACCTAAGCACTTAAAATTAAGAAAATATAAGACTAATACTTTATGTATGATCGCTTTAAGTAATAGTACATTAAGCCCTTAAGTGTTCCAACCATTATTACCTACATAAATAAATGCGATCTACTACTCTCTAAGAAATGGACCATAGTAATAGTTTTAATCAACAGCAACGTGATCTCATGCCGAATTTGAAGTGAGTGACCTTCATCCCAAGAAATTCCCAGTGTGGAAAACAGCCTACTCTACAATTACAGTCAAGAGGTTCCCTACCTATATGCGTAATTTGTAGGTAGAAGCATAAAAGTATCAGTCCCATACAATTAGATTACAAGCGGTAGCTAAATTGAAGTGACAAAGATAAAGATGAACCCATGATCTAAAATGAAATGACTCGCCTTAGTGGCTGTGAGATAATGTCAGTAATATTTAGAGGAACAATCTTATGCATAAAAGCATTAGGCATGAGACAAAGCTAAGTTTCTAGTAACCGACGACTGACAAATTGTGACAATGAGTGAAGGTAGGCCAGTACAGCTGTAGGACATGTTAAATGTTTAAGATTATTTAGAAAATGTGAATGTACTTATTAGATTTATATCAGATAATGGAATAGATAGAGAAGTTATATGTGTAAGGCAGTAATTTGAGAAGAAAAGGGGTGGAAAGACAATTATTGAGTTAGGAAAAGGAGAGATGAGATGGTGGGATGCTGGAGTCAAGCAGAGGAGATGTGGATGTGCAGAAGATTCCCATAGAATTCACACAGTTGTAGTGCAACTCATCAGCAGAGTGTAACAATAACAAAGGTGTTGCATCTTGGCTGACCTATATTATCTCAGTGGAGGCAAGTCAGCTACTCAACTGACGTATTCAAGTCTCACCTGCAAAGGAGCCTGCAGGAGTTTGGAAATTAACCCATTCGCCAAAGATAATGAGTTACAGATGCTAATTATTGTTTTGAGATGATTCAGAGGGAAGTGCGCACGGAGGAGGGATAAAGGTCGTGATTTACTTGTATCGCTCACTGCCTACCTACTCCTATTGCCAACTCCTTTCAGTGCAGCTAAATTATTCCTGACAAAAGGAGAAGTTAAAGTTCGTGGCTTGTTGTGAAATGACTCTTTTTTCATCGTTTTAAATGAGTTCACGATTCCACAGCCCTCTCTTCTCACTCAGACCAAACCATGTACCAGATCGTTTCAATAGGAAAAACTTTTTCGCGAAAACAACAAGACCGTTGCTCCATTCTTCCACGCTTCAGCCTGAGACAAAAGAAACGCTCTACATAATACAACTTCTGCCTTTCATCTGACTATCTATCAACTTTCACACCATCATTCTATCTATACTCCTCCAATTCGCATACATACACCTTCTATAATCTCTTTTCTAAATATATTAGTGTATCAGTTACTATTTTCGTTGTTGTCAGAGAGTGGATTTTAATTCGGTGATCTGTTCAGTCATGTCAATGTCTCTGTACATCTGCATAGATTATCTCCAACGTAAATAAAAGATAATAATACATTATGTTAAGCACTATATTTAGAACTTTTGTATATAGATAACCAACAATGCTCTATATAAGGACTACATTGAAAGAATTCAATAGAGTCTTTCAATTGTCAGACCAGGAGTTGATGTTACATTTCTGTTCTCAGTGGGATAAACTGTCGTTCGTAACAAATATCTCTTGTTCGTCTACCTAACCAATTCACCATTACAGATAGAGACACAGTAAGTAGCTAGTAACTCGTTCGTCTGCATCTGGAAAGTGTGCAGTCGTCCTCTGTGTCATCTCCGCATTGACTACCACCATAAGTGTTTGTACAACGAGTAATTGTGAATAATTGAAATGAGACTACTAATAGTATAAGTAAATCAGATCCAATTATGGGTTTAGTATATATTTAGTACAATGTTTCTATAATAGCTGAGCATAGTGCATTAGATGCTGTAGGTACCAAAATAGGTAACACAATTAGTAGAGCAGGTATATTTTATGTAAATTCTCTATAATATACAGTGGTATATATAAACATAGTTCATGCAGGGGGTTTCTATTATGATGTCACTAAATATATTATAGTCTATTATGATGTTCACCTAAAGCTTAATCTTTTTTCTGACTGTTGGGTCACACCCGTAAAAATGGTGAATGGAAAAGGCTGAATAGAAACGAATACATAATGTAAGTAACAATGAGGGAAGGAAGGGAAACTGTCAAATTCCACACTTGTGTCGTATAGCAACATTTCTCGAGTGGAAATGAAATAATTTGAAGGAAGCAATTTACCTACGGAATAGAAATTGTGGCTTTTAGCCCACAATTTACCCAAACACTTGAGCCATCACAATCAAGCAGGCAGGCAGGTAATGGCTTCTGGGCAGGCTAAAACCAACTGTTGTGAGCCACAATATATCACACCTCAAGATAGAATTGGACAGGGATGTTATTGAATGGATGTCTACTCTGCTCCCAAAACAGCGGATAGTCTGCAGGTTGCGTGGGTGGCACTGGCCTGCAACCCTGGGTGTTAAGATTTCCTTCTGGACCTTTTATCTGATCGACTTTTGGAGGAAAAGAGCCTTGGCAATCGAAAGCAATGGTCACCAGGCTAAACAACACACCCATTCGTACACCTAAATCTCCTCTTTTCTTCTTTCCTTTATCAATCAACATGATCCCTGGTGAGAAGTTAGAAATCCTCCACAACAACTCTGTTCAAAGCCTTAGGTGTGTTGGCTATTCAAGTTGACTTCCTCGCAGAGGAATTTTAGGCGATAGAATACAGATATCACATCACCACGAAGCATAAATACTTTTCAGTACATTCAAGGAGTTTTTAGTGCAACATCTTAATGCTCAAAAGTAAGTAATACTACAATTCCATTCTAAGGAGTCAAAAGTCCATCCTTATGTGAAAAGTTAGAAAAGTTCAAGCCGGGGCAACATAAGGACACCAGAGAGAGAGGAAGACCATGCAATCTTCACAATAATACAGATACAATGACTCTGCACTAGTCTGCACCGCAGTAGTTGATCTCGAACTCCTGCTTTATTTTTTTGTGAGTGCTTATAGGGTAGCTAAAATATATTCCATTCCAGGTGGTGGGATTCCATACCAAGAGAAGCCAACAACGAGTCAAGCAAAGTAAACCTTATTGATAACCTCCAGAGATGTGGAGCTCCAGCTCCTATTGAGCCATTATCCTCGAGAAGAAAAAGTATTGACTAAAGTTACCCTCCTCTGATTGCTACTGTTAAACTGACATGACTGAAACGCTATTCTTTACAATTGAGTCACTTGGTTTTGTCTTGTCGTTTCTACATCTCTCTATATATCTTGAATTGAGCTGTCTCATCCCTTGTGTGTTTATGCAGGGACATTCCTCCAGCATTCTTCCACCAAAATGCTAAAAAAACAAAATTTGCATGTTGTAAACGAAACTGCCCTAAAATGGCAAAATTCTTGGAGGAGAATAGTAAAAGATCTGTTCGAAGTGTGCCAAACTCATAAAACGATTCTGCAATGTCAAAGAATCAGTGTGACGGCGACGAGATGGCTTGAACTCAACCGTCACATCAACTCAACGCAAGTCAACCGAGCGGAGTTATACCACACGGGATGTTCTTCTACTAAACAATACACAGAAAAATAAACATAGGAGAGTTACTTACTTGACAAAACATAATACCGATACATTACCCTACAGTTTCCTACCCTTTACTCTCCATCTCTTCTATGTACAAAGATAGCTATTACGCAATAAAGCGGATTTGCCGACTTTGTTTTGTGAAAAGTGAACTTCCTGGGGTTTTACGAGCGAAGATCCGCTCATGGATTCATACTGTGAAAGAGCATGAGTGAGCTGGAAAAATTTTTCCGAGAACTATGACACGACACCCAACTGCCAGCTCATACCACCGCACACAGTACAGCACAGAGCCACGATATAGTGTAATCAGTACAATACGTAAATCTAGGACTCTCCGATGAGAATTCAACAGCAGACTTAATTTTCGTTTTGTTTCTTTTTACACTTAAATACAGCTCAAATACTACGCACTACTCCATTGTACAGATAAATGCGTAAACATAATATAATGCTTACATGCTACACGAAAACACAATGCTGTACATACAACTTGAACAAAGCACTCTTCTCTAGATATTTATTACAAAATACATGCTTTTTTATTGTTACGCTCATTCAAGTCATTCAGCTTCCTCTTAAAAGGCATGTAGATCCTTAGAAAACTAATAATACTTATTACCTTATAATAATAGTAATAGCACACGGTAAAACTATCTTTATGCACTAAATATCCAACTATACTCACGTGAGTAGCATACATTTTGTAGTACATAATATGCATTAAGTAGTACCTAGTATGCAACTAGGCTACTCTATTGACTTGAATGATTGGGACCGTCATTGTTCTACCATCCACTTTTACCAACCTGAGTCAAGATGAATAAAGCAAAAAATTAGTTTGCTAAGGTTTTATGTACAAGAATATAACATTGTTAGAACTAAACTTCGGCTTTCTTGATCCTTTAAAACATATTTATACCATACCCAATACAGATATAGCTAATTATTAGTACAGGTAATTCTATAGATATAAATGTGCTAAAGTACAACGATTTTATGCTTAGAATGAATAGATGAATTTAGAAGGTAGAGAGAGTATGGCGCACAAAATTCGTGGAAAAGTAATAAAATGAGAACACTAATGCCATGTCTGTTGAATTTTTTGAGACGAAAACTTTCATAAAACTATCATCGACTTCATCAACATTCACAATTGAGAATTAACTAATAGTGTCACTACACTACGTCGATACGTTGTCTTTTAATTAGTAAATTGATAAAACAAATCTGGTTTCTTACATTAAAATTGTATATTGTGTCTTAGATTAGATTTTTCTTTCCGTTACGGACCCTGGTAAATTACTTCAGGTGAATTCTCTTCACTTCACAGAAATCAATTTCGATAAAACAAATTGTAACGTTCTATTTTCTCAGGCTGTTTTACAATACAGCCAAATAAGGGCACCAAGCACCCCAATCAGCCACCATACTCAACCCTCTAACTCAAACATAATCATTTAAACGCAACTTGCGTGATTCCGAATCATCAATTGAACAATGTTTCTTTGTAAATGTACAAGCGAGACAAGAGCAATATATGAGGAGAATTGAAGGCTTTATCCGGGTGCTAGCCCTTCATACACCCACAGTAAAAATTGACAAATTTCTTCCTGCCAGGAACCCATTGGTGTTACTTCACTGAATTTTTTCCTAAAATCCAATCTTTTCCCTTGCATAACTTTATAGCAGTTGATCCACAATACAGATATTATGATGTTGGCACTAACAGTCTAGAGAAGCATTTCATTTAATTTTAAAGTCAGAGATCCAATCATTACATGCTAAAAGTACCATAAGTCTACAAAATTAAAAGATAAAAGTAATACCTAACTCAAAAATCAAGGCTATGCGTAGCTGTAAGTTCAGGCCGCAGCTACGGCCTAAACATATAGCTACACGTATACACCTACTGTGTAATTCCCAATATATTGGTATTGCAATAGTTGCCTATAACTTTGAAAATACATACATTCCGTTGTACATTTTATGTGTACGACGATATTAATTTATTTACAGACTTAATTGTAGATATTGCAATTATTGCATTGAATTTATTCATTACAACAATTTACACTCAGGCAGTCAGCAATGTACAATAAAATGTTCAATTTTCACGTTCCGGTTCATCATACTACATCATCAGTATAACCATAATACAATGTGTTTTATAAAACTTGAGGAATTTGTTCGAGAGAATTTTGATGGATTCGACCTGGTAAAACGAAGTGACAACTTGAGCATGAGAGAGTTTTAAAAGAGTCAGAGAAAAGTCGATTGAGTTGTGTCTTCCTTTTAGTAGATAGAACTTATTGTTATTTAGGCACCCCTATACTTACTATCTCTGTATTATCTTCATAGCCATTGCGTGAGTGAGCAAGTTGAATCTTAAATGCATATCGTAGGTAAATAGTGAAGTACACATTATAGTTACCCATATATTATTATGTTTATGCTGTCGAACAAAATGGGATTGAGACTTTTGTACCTGCGGCTTGAAAAGGAATAGAAAAACCAACAATGTTCGTGTAGCAGGGACAAGGCACACCTCTTCATCCAAACACCTAGTGCTGCAAGCCACCAAGAGAACTCTATCTACGAAGATCTGTTCTCTATTGAGTTGTACAAAGACTCTTTAGGTAGGAAAGGTAAGTACTCTGCCTTTAGTTAAGTGTTGTGATCTTTGACTCGAGAATCTTCTCCTATATAGTATATTAGACATATTAGTATACTCTAGGTACTTGTCTGTACTCAGCTCATATAGATAAAATTTCCACAGGAAGGACTGGAGTATTAAGGTATTTCTTAGCTTATTGTATTATAAAAAGTTTAGCAGAAAATAAGAGAAATTACTTCAGTTCCTAAAATATTGATTTTTTAAATGTGGAGGAGCGATTATTTTGTCCATGTCGAGATGTTATCAAAGGATGTGAGAATTATTAAGGTATAGAAGCTATAACAAAGCCATTCCATACAGCATAAGTACCATATTGGAGATCCATGCAGGTTGCTTTATTTCAGTTTTGTTCTGTGTCTAAGAAGATATGTCATCTGTGTGAGGAATATAGTTTTTGCCTTTCTTTCCGTTACTCCAATCTCTTGACTTGAATTGTCTCTTCTTCCCTTCCCTACTTTTTCTCCGTCACATATTGTTGAGTTCATTCCAGATGTCATCTCCACATAAGAGTACCTATTGTGACTCCAAGCGTATTATATTCACTATGAATTTTGATTCTATCGCAGAGAAGAGCAAAGTACTGAGAGTAGAGACATTAGTGCATGTCTACTATAAGCGACACTCAAGCAGAATATTGGAATCATACGGTTGCAAGTGGTATAATCTAAAGAGCCAAAAATATAAGCAATATCTTTGTGTGTGAAATTTTGTACATGGAGGAGGATGCGTGGATAGGGAAGTTATTATGCAATATGTTATATAAGTGCAGTATATTTAAAGGAGGGAAAGACAAGTCGAGTCAAGAAAAGTGAAGTCGAGTCAGAAGAACAAGACAAGATAAAAGCTCCTTCTTCCTTCCTTCTTGCATAATCAAAAAAGGTGTTACTCCAAAGCATTGCATTGCCACGCCAAGACAAGCAAAGCATTTACTATATTTACAGGTATATGTTTCCCTGTACTCTATGGTCTCACAGGATTTGGATTGGACTATTTGGAGCCTAATGGAATTGACCGTACAAGTCAAGTTAGTCTCACAGATTTGCTTTCCTTTCCTTTAGCTTCTCTCTATCTACTTGTTATGTCTAAATCCTTCTCTCCCTCACTCCATTTCTACCGATTTAATCTTCTACTTAAGCCTACTGAGAATGTGCGTCTGTCTTTAACTTAATCCACAGGGTGGGCATTCTATTCAATCTTGTATATATTTACAGCTACATTGTGTACACAGTGCAGTTGGGGACATAAATATATACAAGATGCATCACATCAACATCACACCAGAGCACTTGCATCTTGTTTTCTATGACTCTCTCCATGTTTCCAACTCATCCAAAACTCAACGCCCTTCTAATTCCAATCAAAAGCGGAACTGGAGAAAATAAAGTACAGAAAGAAAGAACAGCAAACAAGAAGAACCAGAAACACAAAATGCTAAACCTGTGTCTCAACTAACCCCTATCTCTATTTCTGTCTCACAGACCTCAAATGAAATTCTGAGCAACATCCTCGTACTTGTGACTAAGGAAAGCAAGTCAGTCAGCCCCAAGATTTGTTTCAGTTTCGTGATGACCATGTATAAGATAATAGAGACTTTTGGTGCAGTACATGAAACCGATTTTATCGAAACTAGTCTTCCTCAATACAAATACAACTAGATCATCCTCGCTTCAATTATAATTCATCAAGAAATGTTTCTAATGTCGTTTATGACTAACTGTCTGCCTTTGAGAGGAACTGATGCAAGCCTCTAAGGTAACAGTCAGTACTCCTGTAATAAAGTTATTCTAACACCAAGACAACGCTATGAAAATAAATCTGTTTACAATTTTAATAACGTAATAGTAATAAGTAAATCTATATTTTATATAATAATCGACATATAAAATTAACACTACCGTCAATCATTGTAAAAATACATGCACATAATTTCATGTTCAGATTTTGGGTTCGTTTCGTTAATAGGTGCATAAAAGCTTTCCTGTTAACCTAATAGTCTTTTGACAACATTTACTTTCTGACTCATACAATTCAATTGTTAGTTTTCTTTACCATTGAAAAATACTTTTCTTTACCTGCTATTGTCATGAAATGTCGACTAAAGTAAAGTCAACCCAATAGCGAGTCAAGTATTAGAACCTTACCTTTAATATACTTGTAATACTTACTTAGTACCAATAATATGGTAAACTATAAAAGCTTATACTATATCTTTTCATTCATTGAGTAGATATGGATTCTCTAGAGTCTGGATATAGTTTGAAAACGTCAGTCAGAGGTGCTAATGGGCCCCAGTAGCCAGCCAGACCATGCCCACCTTATTTTTAATCACTATTCATGTCATAGTATTTTGACTTGGGTCTTGTGTGAAGATTTTCTGTTGTGAAGAGTGTATTTAGAAAAATGGTTAAATGGTTATTGAGTTGAAGTAGTAGGAAAATGGAGTACAATAATATTTCTCTGTATAGAAAGTTGAAGCACATGCATGGTATTCATAATATATGATAATATATCTTAATACCCCTCGGATTGTAATACCCCTCCTATTGTAATACCCCTCCGTTGTACTACCCCTCGGCGGAATACCCCTCCGTGGGACTACCCCTCCGTTGTACTGCCCCTCCGTTGTACTACCCCTCGATACGACTCTTGCTTTTGATATTAATGTTAGTTAGTGCTAGTGTCAATTTAACACAAAATAAAATTTATTAAGAAAAATGGTAAGGACGAAACTAGTCAATACAATTTTTACTTCATAATAATATGTTATGCATAGAGTCACTAATAGTCATGTAACATTTGTTTGAGATATTATTGCCTCAAAATGATGTTTTAAGCTTTTGTACATTTGTTAAACGGCTGTTTGACCACTTTGGACATTAGTACTAACTACAGATGCATAACATATTACCATGAAGTAAAAATAGTAGTGACTAGTTTCCTCTTTTCCATTTTTCATCATCTTATTTTGTCTTAAATTGACATTAGCCCTGACAAACACTGATATCAAAAGCAATAGTCATGTCGAGGGGTAGTACAATGGAGGGGTAGTACAACGGAGGGGTAGTCCCACGGAGGGGTATTACACCGAGGGGTAGTACAACGGAGGGGTATTGCAATAGGAGGGGTATTACAATCCGAGGGGTATTAAGATGATACCATATATCTGATATAATGATGTTGGGAAATATCTATTATACCTTAGTAATTTACCAGTAGAATAAGTTTTTAAGTCAACGAGAGATACTGGAGTGGACAGGAGGGTGACTTAGTGTAATGCTGTATAATTTCGTGATTGCAAATGTGTAAGTAGAAAAGATAATATATCGACATAAGTAGGAGATAAGAACGGTAGAAAGTTGAATAATGTGTACCTAGTGTTATTCTGACTCTGACTTGAGTGCAGAATGCTTAACTGTCAATTCACAGTAACCTGTCGTAGTTTGGCCATAGTATTGACTACTACTACTTATGTTAAGCTAAGAGTGTCTCATTCTCTCACTGAAAATCCAATAAACACATGCCTACATAGGAGCATTTAGTACATGTCACTTATAGATTGACTTATCGTTAGGTTTTCCCTAACCTATACCTATATAGACATAAATTATGTATTACGTAGGTACCTTGTGTGCCTATTGTATATCTTTTTAACGGTAGGAATACAGAATGAGTAAATAATACTCGTATTATGTGTATTGACTACTGTCCCCATCCTCCTGACTGAGTATTGTATTTTAGAGCATTGTAGTATTTAGTGTAGTAGAATGGGAAAGAGTGAGTTAGCTCACATCGCATCACAGACAACAACACATGAGCTCTTGACAAATTCGTCAAGGATAATGGTTCTATACTTTTCGACTTGACTGTGAAAAGATGGTCGAGGAGAATTTTCTGACATTTCCAACAACTCACGCTGTAACAATGGGAGTCAAAGGCGTGTGCTCCTCTTCACATCTCTAGCGAAGCTAGCCATCGCATTTTTCTATCAGATGCCATTATCACCGTCACTGTCAGACTAGAATAAGTAAGACAGAGCCAAGAGTTTAATATTAAAGCTATGTAGTAGTAGTAGTAGGCAAGGGATCTTTACTTGAGTGGATCCCTAAATACTTTTTGGTCTGATATACTCAGAGTTTGTATTGTGGTGCTTTACTCGACATGAGGGGCCTACTCCAGATAGATACGACTCTCTCTCTCTCTCTGCCACTTCCATCCATGTCCCTACTAAATAAGTATGAAGCAATGTACTGAGTCTACTGAGTATTCTAGCGAAGTCTTAGCTGCATTTGCTCTTCAGACTTGAGTTTGACCTTATTTGATGGCATTTTAAAAGCATTTAGCTAAGGTGGTCCGAAAATTCGACTCAGCTCTTATCTTCGCCTTGGGACTAGGGAAATAAAACCCGGTCCAAAGTTCAGCAATAGTTTATCAAGGGAGTGAGTGAGTGAACAGACGAGGGATACCTGACGGACTGTCTGTCTTCTTCCTCCACTATCTATAGAATCTACTACACTTTTATGTACCTTACTTATAGGATATACACACAACATATTTAATAGAAACGCTGATACATATTCTGTTGGAGAAACATTGCATTGCATTCCACTTATTAGTTAGACTGACTTGACTCTTCTAATCTGACTCACTCCTCTTCGCCTAGTTAGTATAATATATAGACTCACTGACAACTACTACCACTTCTCAATTCAACTCAAGAAGGGCAACAAATTCCAAAAGTGTATTTCCTACTGAATTAAAGTAACTCTGCACTCTTCTAGACACTTTCCTATGTAATTCTTCATTCCTAAAATTATTAGCACTCATATGGGCAACGAATGTTGGGCAAACTAGTAAAATGACTGAAAGTATTACACTACAGCGTTCGTCAAGGAGCTAAAGCTAAGGTAGTCGGTAGACACAGCAGCGGCAACTTGAGTACTACTACATTACACCTGTGTCTACCAATACAAGGAAACTAGTGCAGAAGAATTTATATAATAATAAGATATAATATATTGTACCTATATGGTATGCCGTATAAATAAAATGGGGTATCTTTTGGTAGCTCCTCCATGGTTTAGATTGGAAGTAAAACCTGTACTGTGTTCAGTCCGAACAAACTGTATATGTGTAAGTTGTATTTGAGGTGAAACTAAAGGTAGACGTAAACTGTAAGTGTTCTTCGGTTGCAAAGTGAGGAAGAGTGGAGGAGATGGTGAAGTCACCTAAAGTAAAATAGGAGCGTATTGTGCATAGGTAGATAGGTAGGGATTCGTGTAGGAGTAGCGGAATACCCGTTGCTTGACTTGCCTCAGCTTATTTTTTAGTTTTAGCCTGCGATGAGACTTCATGATTCAAGACGTATTTTTGTGTAATATATGGATACATATTTCATAGAGCATGGAGTCCACAACAGGCAGAATGGGAATCCCGTAGGATTATCTAGTGGAAATAAATGTGTAAGGGAGTTGGATGCTGCCCCATAGGAGAACATTATCTTTCCCGTGCACTTTTCTTTTGAGCAAAGCGTCACTCCAAAGACATTGAATATTTCATATAGGTGAAATGCACTCGCTCTTTCCATTCTCTATCTCTCTCAACTACATACAGATAGGTATCCCCACGTAAAAGGCATTCGTACCTAGCTAGTATCTATCTCTACATATCGTATTCGCATTTCCACTGGTTTTCACGTTGCCTCTGCTTAGCTCTCTCCCTGCTTTCTGCTCTCTCGTCTCATCTCATCCTCTCATCTTTATTTTTCCTCCTTTTATACTTCATCTTCAGTCACCTTTTCCTATCTGGACTTGCACAATATGTTCATACACAAAAAATACTCCTTGTCTTACCTACCATACCTTCTACCTTCACATATGACTTTACCTGTCTGTCTGTTTTCGTTGTCTCCATGAAATGGACTGGGAGAGAAAGGCATCAGAATATTATATATGCGTATTTGCGTATATATCATATAATAGTATCTTGCAATATTGTATTACTACGTATAGCTAGTAATATATATGACTAGAAAGAGTCTCCACACTCATACGGGTATTCTATCCATACCCACAGCACCAAACCAACTACGGTGTACAAATGACGTGTATTGTGTTTCCACACTACACCATCGCATCTAAAACCTAAATATATTTTTTGAAAATGGTATGTGGGTAGACACTAGAGATACCTGGAAATATTATGATTTTCAGCTTTAGCGTAAGTGGTATGCAAGACAAGACATCCCTAGCTCTAAGATGAATACTACGGCCACATCTCTCTGACTTGCCAAGGTACGACTTCCCTCTCTCCTTGTCTACCTTTCGCCTGGCAATCTCAGATAAACTTGTGTATATGCGACACAAGCAAACCTCAAGGGACATCCCTGAAAGTATAGCCCACTCTTTGCAATTTCACAACACTTTAATGAATTATGAACCTCGTCTTATGATATGATCAATTGCAACCAACCAACCACACCAAACCTTCCTCCGCATCAAAATCGCATTTCCCCTTTGTTCTCCTTCTCATCTTCCCCAAAACATCTTCTTGACTTCATACTGTATAAACCTTGCCAGACTTCCTTTGTTATTTCGCTCATGTACCATTTTATACGAAATGGAATTTCTAGTTAAAATATAATAATATACATGACACAACATGGCAGTCAGATTTACTCTGAATAACATCACAATTTATAGACAATATTTTAAGGTTTCAATCTTTACTTTATTCTACACCATGACTTATATATCTGCATTATTCTCTAATAATCAGAATTTGTGATTACTACGCATACGTTATTCGACATTCAACTAACCAAATCATTATAAGATTTGTTAAATATCAAAACACTGATATGCCTCATTTACTTAAAATGTTTTCAACTAAAGACTCTTATTCTGTACTCTGTTTTCAAACCATAATCTGCCATTATAGTTTGTTCATGATAATCGCAGAATTTTGTGTGCTTCATTCATAATCAAGATTGAGAAACAAACAATTATAATTGAAGAAACATTAAAGTCAACATATTTTTTCAGGAGTAAACGCAAAAAAGACTCCTGACTTAGCTGTCTACCATACAGTAACGTACTTATGGTTTAAATACGTGACAAAGAGCTGATGAGAATAGCTGTACCTATTTGCTAAGTAGACGAGACACCCCGACAATTACAAAAAAATAATACAGCAATGATCGTAATGTGAATGCAATAAAACTCGAGCACGACATTAGGAATAGAAACAGCACCAAGCTAAATGATTTATTTGTGAAAATACAATCACCCTCTTGAATGGGGCAGAGAGCACTGCGAGAGAGCAGAAAAGGTTGTCTATAGCAAATTAGGGTGCATTAAGTAGGAATCGCCGTATGCAAAAATCTTGAACAAAAACGACTTCCTAGTGCGTTACACATGGAGAGCTGTGTAGATGCGTGCAGGGTAGTTGCCAGTTGCGGAGTGACAGAGTGAAGTCCTTTGTCAAGTGGTTTGGGTTTGCTGATTGTGAACAGACAAGTACACTGTACTGCACTCGTATTTATTTTATTCAAACCTTACATAATAAAACTATTAGAGCCAACAACCATATCTTTATCCAACTAGTATATACGAACCAATATAATACCACCACGCAGTATACTCAAAAGGAGTAGGTAGTAGTACTTACATAAAATCACGCAGTAGAAGATTGGCATTCATAGTGCACTGCACCTCACATTATGTAATTTTCCCATAGTCCAACAAAACAAAAGTCCTATTATGACTTTATTTCAATGTATGTGAGATTTTCGGGTTCCTGAAAATACTGAATGCAGAATTACACTATCCTCTTCAACATTTTGTAAAGATTACAATGCAATACTTCTTGAGAAATAAATGTGTTTCTATTCATTATTTTTTTAGAGCTAATCGCCTTGTGTTTGGATGCGTGTATTTCTCGGTATGCTTTCTTTACTTAATTAAAACACATAGACAAGTATTTCTACACACATGCGTTGATGCGTGCTCATAATACAACGCTTATGTAGCTCTACTTTTAATACATATTATTATACATCCATGACTTTTATACTATAATAAATTTAAATCTTAGTTAAATCTCCAAAAAACGATTTAATTTCTTGCCAGCAAAATTGTGGACGCTAAGAATAATACTTGGTTTATTATTCTGGAATCGGTAGATTACTGTATGGAAGGGGTTTGTCCTTCTGTATGTCTGTTTATCTACCTTTTTCTCCATGCATTAATAGATTCCATGATAACTTTTGAACAAAGTAATATTTTTGAATTCCGTCTCCGGATTTGCCACCCCTTTAGTGTGGAAGTGAGTAATTTTAGTTCCATAAATAGTAAAATATCGTTTAATAGTTCTTTCGAAAGAAGACAGTTAATTGAACAACTTTTGTCATACTCGATGACAAATACTTTACACCCCCCCCCTTTTTTTGGGAAAGTGGATAACTTTCGTTCTATACATCGTAGAAAGTCGTGTAATACTAACTCTTTCGAAAAACAACCTCCTATGAAATTTGTTTCAACTCCAATCGTGTTCTAATCACTTCTTTTGATTTCTAACTACTTCTTTTGACCTCATTTGTTTCAGTTTATTTTGACTTCAGACTTATAATAGGGTTCATTTTAATTACTACCTCATAATTTCAAAATTCAATCGTTTTGCCAAACGTAGAGCCATCATCTAACTGTCCAAATTACAATGAGGTGTTAATACAATATAGAGTGAGGGGCAAAACTGCCGGTCCCACTTTACCTTCCAGTTACAAACACTTGAAGTAATTCTAGTCAAAATGAAAAGAGTTTAGGGCTGAGTTAAACTGCTTGCACTAGATGAACAATGCTTCCAACTCCAACATATTTACGATAACTCTTTTTCCATTTATGCATGAACATTGACAAAAGCTGGTAGTTATAATGAATTCACGAAGAGTAGTAAACCAAAGACTTTACATGTAGAATAACAGATATTATAGGAACAATGACGTGACATTGCAGATTAATAGACGGCTACAAAAAAGAATTCGGCCTCGTGTCAATTTTTTTCGATGAGATGCAACACTCGAGAGAATAATTCAAACCTACCAACAACAACAGCCAATATGCAGAAAATAACTGGCCAAACTGGTCTAGTGTATGATATACTTTGCTGTATCTACATCCACTTAAGTACTTACTTGTACTTAGTATCGTTACTTCAGAAATTTAATGTACTACTTACCACCTACTATATGCAAATATTACATGTTACCTTCGTATAGAAAACACAGAGCAAATAAAAAGTAAATGCATTTGGCCAAACCATGCCAAAATAACAGAGCCTAAAGGTAATGCAGGTAAGACAACAAAGAGTCCAACCAAAAGTTAAGCCACCCTGATCTCTGTTCACGTCAATTCAATCATTCAATGCAATGTCATGAGTTTGCTATTTTTAAATGTACACAACAAAACGCACTGTCTGTGGGCGCCTGGCCTTTTCTATCTCTCAGCAGATACTCATTGACTTGTAAAGTAACCATCAGTAGGCAAATTCACATTTCATTCATGTCCTTTAATTCCAGATCAGGCAAACCAGGTCCTAGTCCATTTATACTATGTATCTACATCCAAGTTAGAGTAACTAGACATTGTAAACCAGAATGAATAAGGATCCTTCATTCTCTAAATTTTATTCAACAATTGCCATCCAACTACTTACTCGCAATTACTACATCTGTATTCAGATTTCCATTGTACAGTTGTGGAGACTTGTTAACAGAATACCCTTTTACATTCCAACAAGTAGGTATACGTGTTGACATCCGCTAAAATACGCTTCGTGTTCAGATCGCCAAGGCGGAGTCCGTTATCTCTACCTTTATTATTATTTTTACTTACACATTGGACTCTAAACATACGCAGATGATTGTCATGATCATCATTATATTATTTTTTATGATTCTGCTCTGTAATGATTTTTTTCCTCTGGGAGGTTTTGTTGCCTTACATGCAAGTATAATATAGAAAACTATAAACATTACCCAATTTAATAGATACTTGCTCCATTCTCTCCTCATTGACTTTGCTTGACTAGAGTTCTAGTTCTTGTTTCTTTTCTTTGATTAACGAAAAGTAAAGTCACCATTTGCAATATGATGTCTGTTTATGTCACTGTCGTGGAAAGATAATAATTAGATGAAATGATCAGATGACAGAACAAAAACATGACTGAACAAGTCATTCATGTTGTACAACGGCTAGGTATACAACAATATCATTATGTAGATTCTGCGTTGTAATGATATACTGCTAAACTAACTAACTATACAATATTAACATTACTATATACATCTGCTCGCATCACTTCTTAGTACTGTATTTATACGTGATACTTACTCCGTTGTTATTTACTAATCAGCTCCTCAAAAGAAAACGAAAACATCAGTAACTGTAAGTATCACTGCATTATAATTAATTGCAAACATAGTTTGGGCTTTGATATCCCTTTTACTATAATTTAGACTTTGCTAGCCTAAAGCATAACGAGTACTCAGTAATCAGGCCCAAATCATGTCTAAAGTTACCATTTTTTGCTTTATACAATTGGGAATTTAATTGACAATATTTAGGTTGCAAAGCACAGGTATCGATTTAACTGTTTACACGAAATGTAGTGTCTTTTTAGTAAAGTCGTAATAAGGTGGTCGAAATTGAAAATCCATTCATGACTAAAAGCTATCCTATTCATCTTACACTACATGTATATACAGCATTAATTCAATATTGATCCAAATGGCCAAGTGCCAAAATGGAGAATTGCTTTCAATTTAAGTCTATTACTTATTACAGCCTCAAGATAAAATGCAAATAAACTAAAAGTAAGAGAGTCGGCTATAGATCGCTGCTTCAGTGATATCTCTGGTTTGACGCAGCTCCCGGTATTGTAAATGCTTGAAATGCATAGTAATAGTGCTAATGATACTCCTATCTAACATATGTAAATAAACTCTACTAGTTTGCAGAAAAAGGTGCATTCAACCAATTAATACATTACAATGTGTGCAAGTACAAACATTATTGTAACATATTATTCTTCGTTTGTTTTGTTATCACGTTATCAGCCTTGCGCGTTAATAATGAATCCTGTACGTAGAGTGTGTAATATGCATGTATTTCTTACAGCTGGAATGGTATGATTTTGTCGTATTATGCAATCGAGAGTCGTATTACATATCCTACATAAAAATAATCTTTCTCTGATGTCAAACAGTTGGGTACAAACTAAGAATTTTTTTCAAAGAGATGAAATAATCTACATAGTTATAGTATAACAAGTAGTATTTTATAGAAGGTGGTAGGGCACAAAGCGGCGTAAAAGAATAATATATGTAGGATATAGTTAGTTAGTGTGTAGGTTGCGACGAACTGACGATTAGAATGCAGAAATAAGCATTAGTTACTAGGAAAGAAGTGGAGATCGCATCGTGTATAAAGTCAGATATGTCAGACTTGAATGAGTGAGCAGTCAAATCTTTGAGCAGTGAAATGAACAGATACAAGTACACAGAAGAGCTACATTACATATTATGTATCTCAACGATGCTCTCTGTAGAGCTTGACTCAGTCTGAAATTAATATGTAATACAAGAAAAGGCACATTTTTTATCAAAGGAACTTCTCAGCATGAGATATGTCTCTCCGATGATGGATATGCGAGTTCAGAATTCTCACATCGGCATACCAAGAAAGCTAAGAATTCTCCATGTTACTTTTGGTGGCACTTCAAAAACATCTTGATCAAGAGATCCATTCCAATTAGAGTCTCTCTCTCCAACTTCTCTCTTTATCTTTCTCAAAGTCCGACAGGTAAAAAATATTTTCTTAGAGCAGCATTCAACATTTTATCAGTATTTTCTTCATACACTTTCTTGCTTGCTATATTCCTGTGTTTACACATATCTATCTATTTAAGTTTTTGTGAGTAATTCAACTAGATCATTATATTAGACGGGAGACATGTGCATTTAGTCAAAGTATTAATTGCACATCACCCTCCTATCTTGTCCCTTCATGCATTACAATTAGTAAACTTCTACCTAACAATTATTTACTAGTCAAATACAAATATGGCACATTATCAAAAGCATTTCATAGTTACACATACTCAAACGAGTGAAGGAGGATCTAGATATCAAAAAGACATGATAGACGATGTAGGGCTACTCAAATTACTTGCATTGTAACATAAGGTAACCCCAAAAATGTCAACAATTAACGAAAAAAGGTCAAAATCAGAAAAATATTTGTATTTGAATCATTCCTTATAGTAGGCTGCAGGGAAGTTCTATACTATAGATATATATAAATAACGTTATAGATAGTTAGCCTTTGACAATGAGTCAACCCCAACCACACAGTTGTGCCATGTACACAAAATGCTCCGAGATGACAACCACGTAAGTAGGAAGAACACTAATTGAACAATTCCGTCAGCTCATTCACTCAGTTCTCCCGAATGAGCAAATAACATTAAACTGCAATCAAATTACCTACCTACTATAAGTGTATACCATTTTAACATCAAAAGTCTGACTTATGCCAACGTCATCCCATCCATGTTGTTGTTGAACTATAGAAGCTACTTACAACTCTCCCGCTTTCTAATTAGGATCTGTAAGGTAGTCAGCGATAGCAATTTGACAGTAACTAACAGGACGTAAGAAAGCTGTGGGAGAGTAGGAGTCAGATAAGCGAAACCAACCGAAGTCAGGTAAAAGCAGTATTTTACTTGTTGTATACTACTATCTAGTAAATACCAGTCATGTGTGTATTATAATAACAAAGTGCTTCCCAGAAGAGTTATTCGTGTAGTGTCTGGTTTTGTCTATTAGTAATTCTGGTAGGTAAGATAAAGATGCACCAACCTAAGTCAAATCATATTGTTTGTTAGTTTAAGGCTAGAAATGGTACGAGTTATGTAAGTACAATAGTATGGCACATAATAACATGTAGGCCCACATAGATTTCCTTTCGTTAGATAAGTATCTGGAAGAGGAGCCCACGTCTCTGGACTTGACTTGGTATAACTCGCGTCCACAACAGCACAGTAGTAATTACGGAGTTGTAAATCACATGGGACACAATAATACTCATCGTCATATCCTAGAAGAAGGGTAAAAATATCCTTCGCTTTACATCACGTTAAATAGCCGATTCAAAGGTGAGAGTTATACCCATGTGTACATTATGCTTATGTAATACTTGGACTGTTTATTTTACTTGTACATGTAAGTAAGGTACGTGCCCAACCCGCACCCCTATGTTTCTGAAACAATGCAATCTATAATTCAATACAAATGTAATATCTATAATAATATTCATCCCTCTGATGTATTCTTATTTGCTGATACAATAACAAAAAGCTCCAGTTGAGACACAGTCCTTAATTTTTATATAAATACCTACATTTCATTATCTAAACATACCCTTAACCTTATATTGTGACGATTCCACCTATACACACAAACACAAGTAGTTATCTACTGTAAATACAATTCATAACACAATAGACAGGTAACTAGCTAACGACATGAGTTTATAATTTGTAATTGTAAATTGGAGGAGAGACAGACTTGGAAAAGGACACACACAGGTCGAAACGAATTACACACAAGTGAAGATACGGGAACAATACTGCCACAAAGACAGGTGGCAAGTGTACGACACACCAACACAGCAAATAATTTGTCCAACAAACGACTTCCTTGTTTCCTTCTATTTCATTGTCTCCCATTCTAGTGTCTGAATTATCAATTTTATTATTGTCCCTTATTTCAACCGCTGGAGCAGGATGTTTCCGTCCCTTCTTGTCGGTTACCACGTTTACTTTACAACATCACACATACAGCCACACAACTAATTCACCAGCAGAATGCAATTAAATATTAGCTATTACCCCACACGTACTAACGACATTTTTAATAGTATTCTGCTGTTTCATACTTGATTACTATTTTGTATATAGCATACGGGACAAGGGATACAAAATTAATGTGACATTTTTTTCGACAAAAATGGTTAGCTAACGGTCCCATTTCTTGCACAAACAACATTTGAATCAGGAACGTAATTCAACTCATTGTTTCATTTTCAATATAGAAAACCGAATTCGTTCATATTTGTGTTTACTGAGGTATGAATCAACTTTGACCTCAGCGTCAAAATTATATTCAACCATTAACTATAATTTCAGTTTGGTTTTAATGCAAATATGACCCTCGGTATAGCAAGAAAGTGTCCAAATAAACATACAAGTGCAAAACACCAAATAAGTATAAAAACTGTATATCTATATAATGCAACACAAATCATAATCGAAGGTGCGATTTGTTTAATTGTACAATTTTTCACCTGTCATTTCATTCTCTTTTACCTGTGTTCACATGAGGTAAGACACTTTGGGTGTTGGTTCAGTCTCCATCTCACCATGAGCCTGTCTTGAATGCCTTGCCTATTTATTGTACTTGTTCGTATGGCAAGTATAGTTTCATATCCAATTATGCTGTTAATAACGATAGTGTATATGTAGATGTAGATATCATACCATAAAAATAGTCATGCTACTACCACTTATTTCATGACTAGCAATGGGAAACCAGTAAAATAGTAGTATCTTCTTAATTATAAGAAAGCTTGCATCAATACGTTTAAGTCAGAAATATTGCAAAAACGTGATGATTGCATAATGTATTAATTTTTTCTTACCCGTTTGCATTCATGCAGTTTTCATCAAAAATTAAGAGTTAAACTACCACAGTAGGTATTTATCATGATGTTATTAGAATTTTAAACCAACATAAGTAAGTAGCTGTGCATTTAAGCATTTGCATTGGTTCCTCCTATTTAATTCGCACTCTTAGAACAGTTAGTAGTAGATACCTATGTTAACATGCATGCAATGTATAGTATTCCACGACGCTCCTGAATACACACCTTGCACTGAAAATCACCTTGGGCTATTAAGCAACCCTTCCTATCTCACATAGAGTTTGCGAGTCTTAAATTATCTTAGAACATGGATTTTGCATCCTTTAGCTGACTGTTTGATTGTTATGAGTAGTCATTCTTTTTACTAGAAGTTGTATTTTTAAGAATAATAATGAGATCATTAGCTTTTCTGGTTATTTAAAAACTGCTGGTGTTGGTTTATCACAATTGTATTTCAAAGTGTACAGTAAACCTGTCTAGTAACATCACATATGATCCAACGAAATAAAAGGGGCAATATGAAAACAAGGAAATGGGACATTTAGAGATGAAGAACAAAATATAGAAAAAAAATTATTTTCTCAGGCATCATAAGAGTGAATTAAGACATTGCCATGAAGTAACGCAATGGTTGGAAGCACAAAGAAATATGAAATTATCATTTGAAGGTAGAGGATTTTGTGTCAATGATGTAGAGCTGGATGGTAGATGATGAGGCTCATAACAGTAATCATGGAGGTCGACAACGACCAGACTAACCTAGAACTCAATTTAGCTTGAGGAAGGAAAGGAAGGAATAAAAAGAGCCATAGGCTTCTTTGAGTACGAAGTAACTTTAAAAGGACCGAAGAAAAGACAGAAAATGCAATAATGTGGAAGAGTGCATACGTCGTAGGTAGGTTGTTTAGGTACAGATCAGATAGATACCGAAAAGATTTTGAGGCCGCAACTTCCTGTGTGAAAATGATAGGTCTGACATAGAGCAGGATCTATAATTTGGACGTCAATTTCAACAACTATATGAGAAGGGTGCTTTACGAGTAAATGGGCTATCGTGCAAGAAAAGGAGTTTTCGTGGGGGCGAAGAGTCCACCACACACTCGCACTACTCTTTGTGTTCTTGACATCATCAAATAATAGAGAGACGGAAATAATACAGAGACACAAAACCCTGTGGCTAGGGAGAAAAGCATGAGGCACACATCATCTTTAACAAATACTAATATACATTAAGTATATACATTATCTTATGTTTCTGTGAAGTCGCATTGCATCACACACTACATAAGTAGCCCTCTCATAAAAACTTCTTTCCCTAAACTTCATTTAGATTTTCTTTCCTCCGTCTTGATTCCAGAAAACATTACTACCTCTCAGATTATAACTCTAACCATGTAACTCAACCACGAACAGACTTAAAAAATCTGTTTCAGGTGTCAGATTTTCTTTCGTGCTATCTCTATTTTGTTTCGTCCTGGAAATCTGAGTGAGTTTGTAGCTCAGATACATTGAGTCATTACAAGAGGTTGCGTTTTACTAAAAGTGAGTTGAAGGTGGAGTTCTGCTTACAATTAGGGTACAAGTACTTATTTAGTAAATCGTTTAGATGTTCTAATGGATTTCTACCAGTATTATAGTAGAATGGAGACATTAGCACTATTTATATGGACTAAGACCTTTTATCGGATAAAAGTCAAAGTAGAAGATGATTCTATATGATATGAAGATAATTCTAATGGTCCCTTGTAAAAAGACACCGATGTTTCTTAATCTAATGCTTACCTAGTAATGATATGTCCGTTATGTACCTGTCCCATCCTATATAAGGGACAGTGTAGCTTAGACTCTATAGAGATCGAGAAGAAGAATGGGAGAAAGGGTCGAGTGAGTGGCAATGATAAAAAATTTGAATGACATCAAAGGGATCATGAGCAAGATGATAACAAGATTGCTGACTGACGACTTTAATGAACACCGCCTTCCTTTATATGCAAGCGAGATGGTCATTCAATACTTTTGATTTATAGGCCTTTTGTAATGTAATGTACCTGGGAGTAAATATTACTTTATAGAGATGCATACGGCATGAGTACTACTTCTCGATTACTACAACAATGCAATGCCAAATAGGTACATCTGATTATAGATGGACAGACGACGGGCACTCTTCTCATTCCATACTTCAAATCTTCAAACTAACATATCTATCTCAACTGAACTCAGTCAACCAGTCAGTTAAATAAGACGGAAAAGAAACTTAAGTCTTCATTGCTATTATTCACCAGTTTTCTTTCTCGCTATACTACCGACTTTACTCAAAAAGTATATAGTAGTTATTATCCTACCACGATTTAAAAAGAAATTCAGATTCATCTCAACTCTCTCTTTTTCTTTCATCTCAAATTCTTATACTAAATATAAGTGTGCTCTTTTATATATAAATTATTTATAATACTACTGGAGTGAATGAAGGTATAGGCAGGGAAATATATAGTAGAAAGTAACAAATAGAGACGAATCCATCTCGGAGCTAATTAATTGCTCAGACGGATCTCCTGCATATCATCACAATGGTCAATGGTCAAAGTAGCAGGGGGTTACAGTTGAATACAATTTTCGGCAAGGGCTTCCTATAGTTACGAGCATTCATTTCAACTTTTGACATTCAGCCGCAAAATAATCCGAGCTCTTCACTTGAGGCCAGCCAGCAAGCCATATCAACCACCATAAAACTGTTTGATGAATTTCAATGGGAAAAAATCCCTGCTGGAAAAAAACTACTTGGTATGAGTGTACGTGAAGGGTAATGGAATGGGAATGAATCTTGCAAATAAGACCTCATCATCATAGGAATGGAGCCAAAGAAGTTGCCTTTACTCTTTTCTTGACTTGAACTTGACTCCGGTTGACTCGACTTCACTTCAGCTTACTATTATGTACAAAGTCGAGTAGAGCTGTGAGGCTGAAGTGGAGTGAGCTCTTTCCGAGAGACTCTCACTTGAATACATTTCACAGGACAGACACTCTATTTACATAGGAAGGATATAGATAGGCAGCTAGCACATGGAAAGGATACTATTATAAAGACATCAAATCTCTTTGCATCTGGCGTCTCCCATTGCTCACTCTTCTTCTTTGCTACACAGAGAACAACTTTTTCCCTCCTTTCTCGTTTTGGACTTTTTTGGCACTCATGCCCACAAAATCACCACAGGAGGGAGAAGCCCCGGGAGGTCCGCAGCAACTGAGATCGACACAGGGGGTCAAAGGGACCCCACCATAATTCTAAGAGGACCTCCTCCATGCATTCACCCCCTCAAATACATTTTTCTCGTTCAACGAGAATCTACACCGAATTTTTCACGACTCTCTGTCCTCGTCCGGACATTCAAATCTCAATCTACACTGTAATACCAGAGAAATCCCTAAAGCATTGAATACATTACTTTCATACTCTGATCGCTTCGTATCATCTCATCCTTTCTACTCTCCCATCAACGGAAACCTTCAAATGACACTATCACCCTATCAAATCCTAATAAATCCTTTAAAGTATCAATTATCGAGTCTCAACCAAAGAAATTCAAAGTGAACGTTTAACAACAATTACCTCCGCCTAATGACTTTCTTTCCTTTGAACTTATCATTGCCGATTGCGAATACCTTCGGCTAATACTCACTATCTCCCATAAGCAGCAGTTGTATATACATTACAACTCATATGCTTTCCATCTACACTTTTCATATCTATTATTTATACCATTAAGCCCTATCACAGTTATCGTGCTTAGTAAGCCCTAATACGTAAGTAGCAGTTTGTGTATACTTCAACAGTTCTTCAAGAATACCTTATTGAACTTCTAATTATAACATTTCTGTCCCGTATTATGTATTGTCCGTTAATCTATTTATTTAATCGATTTCCTTATCGTTGCTATAATAAATACCATTTCAGAGAATGCGGTAGACAAGCTCATAGTACTAATATTAATGGAAATTGAATGCATTTTAAGAAGTAGTATCGCTTTTTTGATTACACAATCATTCCCGTATAGAAAATAGAGGCCATATTACAGGCAATTTTATAATGTCAATATATCTATCTTTTGATTGTGTTGACGTAATGTAGGCAACTGTCTTGATTATAATGTAATGTACACTGAATTTGGGTTTATGTGTTTACTGGAATGAAAAGCGTACAGTCCTACTTTATTCACATTTCATGGCAAATATTAATATTAGCAGTAAATGTCTGTAGCTATTATATATAGTACCTACATGGATTTCTAGATTGAAGCACAGAAATAACATGTCATATAATATGCAAATATACATGGGCAGTATAATAATGTGAAATATTATGTGTGTGCTCCATTCCATATTGTAAGTAGGTTCAGTCGGACAGAGAGAGGCAAGGAGTAAATGAAGGTGGAAGATACAGTTTATAATTGGTGGGCGAGTGATAGAGGAGCTCTGAGAACAGAGCTCGCGGGCCGCCAAGAGATATTCTTAACAATCCCAAGGGAGCCAAAGCAGCGCACGAAGCTCGGCAAAAGCTGAGCCCATCGATCAGAGTTATGGATCAAATTTTCTCGTAATTAGTAATTCAATCCCAACTAAACCCCATGGAAGTTGTATACTTTTGCTAAGTTATAAATTCTGGAAAGGGAAATGTGTGTGTGTGCAATAATGAAACACAATGAGAATGAGACTGAGTTATACAAGGAGAGTGGAGCAATCGGCTATATGTATACTACTTGTTACAATAGTGAAAACGAAATGTTATTACACCCCAAATGTTGCTCGTATAGTCTACCTACAGACAACTCACACGCGCACGAATAAATAATATTATTATGCTCTTGGTTACATTTACTAGACTACTGCTTAAATGCCTAAAACTATTCATTGAATGAATCCTAATTATTTCCAAACCTACAAACCTTATCTACTGAAGTTTTGGGTCTGGGGCTATTTATTTATGAATTGATCATGTGCATGTACATCCTGTGACTACACTAACAACCATAATATCAAGGAAGTGTATAAATACACTAGGTACCTACAGTATGGAATACAATTTATTTGTGAATTTATACTTAATTACTGTACATAGCTATAAGTACTCTCTGTGTGTAAACTGTACGGTAGAATGTAGACCCTTGGATTTGCAAATAATAACTATCACCATCACCTAGATTTTCTTGTGTCACCGCTACATAACACCCAGTAAGTAATTGAAATAGGTACTGTACAATCATTGTCTCCAGTTTGCATCTGAACAGTAAAACCCAGGCAAAAATGCATAAGGAGAGAGGGCAAGCAAAAATATTTTTCAAAACAAAACCATGAGTGTGTCTACGATGCCATTCTAGGATTTTCAGCAAGGATTGTACAATGCTTCATGGAGCGAAGTTGTTAACATAAGGTATTGTATTCGATATAGCAAAAACATGTATTCAATTGTTATTGGTCATGAGTCATGTGTAAAAAATATAACATACAACTACGAATGAATTGCACGTAAATCAGTATTCATGTTCGATTACGTGTACTTAAGTGTATGCAATACAAAAATTGTGTTTAGATGTCATAATATGTAGTCTCATTCACAAACTCTATTTGAAAGGATGGATGTAATAGAGAGTAAAAAATCTGTTTATACTGGAGTCATAAGATTACACGCGAGAATTGGAAATCAAGGTTATTTGATTCTATCCATGTCCACAAAATGAGCAAACCCAATCGGAAATGATTCCTGATTTGGTATGAAGTGATTAGTGAATATTCAATATTTTAGCACCATACACGCTATATAGTTATCTAATGACCATACTTACATTTAGATTCTAAAGTACGAATTTTATTCTGCTTCATGAGTAAAATGTCCATACAATGATATGTATAGGTATAAATGGATAGAGCGAGGTGGGGAAGGAGCTTAGAGGAGCAGATGAAGAATAAAGTGTAATGGAAGTAGGTATATTCCTATGTGACTCTGATTGTGCGATGTGACGCTGGGCTGAGTTGACCTGTAATGCAGCGTATATAGTAAGTATTATCGAGCAGGGCTGGACCCTCTGCCGTCTCCCGGTGTGAGACATCTCAATTGTCTGATCTGCAGGGAATCTCCATTTGAGACACAAAAAAGAAAAAGAAATGTGAAAGAGACATGAATCCATCATTTGATATGAAATGGTGTGGGAGTCGCCTACGCTTATCTTTGGCTCTGCCTAAGCTTAGGTTATTTACCAAAATGCTCAGCCACAACAATCACATCAAATATATTTTCACAACCGACTGAAGATGAATAGCAACCAAGTACACATGACCATCAGCCAATACAATAGAGCTTCACTCTAATCTTTGCAACTTATCCATATCTATAAAGAAACAAACATGCGTATACGTAATATTGTGTTGCCGGCTTCGTATGGCTCGGTCCTTGTTTTCACGACTACTCACAACAAAATTATAATAATAAATACATACATACAATAGGGAGTCTGAATGAGTGAAGTGGAGTGATATGTGATGCGAGTAATTGCTCTTTCTTTCTGCCTACTTTGCTCTTGCTCACCAGACCTTCTTCTCACCTTTACATTCTGTCCTACACTGTGGTTCCATCAATTCATGTATTAAAAACCAATTCCCACACAAAACATGTATTAAAACAAACTAATTGTTCCAAACTCCCTTCATAAAATATAAATGCTGTAAATTCAAATATGTTACACTTGTAACTATAACTTTTTCTGTATTTATAACAGTACTTGCTCAAGCACCACTATTACTATTATATTTATTATAATAATAACCAAGACCTCCATACTAGTAATTCAAAATATTATTACCCATTTATAAAGTGCACTTTGAGTTATGCAAGGTGTGTGTATTTTGTAATGTACAATGGACGAAGGTTTAATAAAGTAATTCGTTGGAGGGAGTCAGTGACTTGGTAGTCCATCTCATGTAGTCTCCCTGGCTGTCTCCCTCATCATTGGAAGTCTCTATGTATAGCCAAATGTGTATATAATGACAAAACACATTAAAGCGATTCAGATGTACGAAATGAAAGACAGTGATCATGCCATGCCAGGTGAAATGGTAATCAAGATGATTTGTGTTTCTGTCCCAGGTGTTGTAACACCTCCAGCTTTCCATCCCAGTCACACAGTCCACATTAGAAATGTTCTGCTGTGGACGTTTGCATTTACTTTACTCACTTACTCATATTATATACTGCCTATAATAAAACTATACTACCAGGTTGCAGTCGAGACCAAGCTAAGCACAACTACTAAAGACACTATTACTCTGACGTATTTAGTATATAGAATTCAGATAAAGTGTTCTTATTTGCATAAACGCATATCATAACAAGTTGTTTTTTACTTTGTAAACTTACTACCCAAGAGGATTCGTATAAATACTAATCACATCATGAATGTACACTACAGAATCCAAAATACTGGACTAAATCGAGGAAATAGTAAAGTTGGGATTTCATCATTTATCATCGATATATTTCCTTCCGGGATTTACTTGGATTTCATGTGGGTTATGACGCCAACAAAAATATTTTACGGGATTATTAAAACACTATATTATTATTTTAGATAAAAGTTCCATCCGTCGTCCGTTATGTATTGATTATGTCCATCAACAGTTTTCTTAAGATTGTAGTACCTACTAATACTATGACATTACACTTATTAGACTTTTTTGCTGTAGATTGTATTTCTGCGAAAGGAATGACAAATATAAGCTTAATTAGGTACGTGTACAGAAAATTGACAATACTTGGACACTACCTGTACACTTTTCCTTGACTTAACTCTTAATGGATACAATCCCACTTTTAGCATATTGAACTCGAATTAATAAACATCATATCATCCCGCATTGGATCATATGTTATAAATAATATTAAACTGTACTGTGTACTAGATGTAACGATGTTAGTATTTGTACTATATAGACGTGTATGTAAGTCTCGGTATAGATTAACAGATCAGGAGTAATTATGAATCTTTTGTATTGTTCTGATGGTCTCGCTCATTTCTCCCGTCTCTATTTAGAATTCATCAGGTCATTACTCACTGGTTTACATATTTACTAACAAACAGATGTCTAACTTTATCATTTCCATCGAAGAGTTAATAATACAAAAAACAGGGCTCTGAAACCAACAAGTGTGCTGTGGAACTTAGGTTCAGTACCGTAATCTGTAGTGTCCCTTAGCATTAAGTACAGTTTACTTGCACTGTGTTGGAGATAAATTAAGATGTATCACATCTGTTCTTCGTGTACTATTATTAATCTTCTTGACGAATTAATCTAATTTTCTTAATTTCTGATTAGCTTGCCACGCACATGTTACATCAGTGCATTTTACATGAAAAACTATGTTAATAGTCAATTTACTCAGATGCTTACAAACGGAACCCTTTCTTTTCATTCTACCCACTCGGCACGAAGAAGGGCAGTGGTTCACACCTCTACAAGTAGTAGAACATACGAACTCTTAGGAAATGAAGATTTTCAAAGGCAACAGTGATATTTATTCAACTTGGTTATACTTGTCTCTTTTTAATGGACTCACCTAGAACAACACTCTTTTGACCATGACATAAGGTGCACTACAGTCAAAAGCGTAAGCCTAAAGCTTATTACATGCCCTATATTTTTTGTGCTCATTATTGACAACAGACTATAAGCATATAGTTCATCAAAGAAACGATACGTATAATATTTATTTCTTTGAAATATTATGTATGTACTATAACGATTATTGCTACTACGTTCTTTACTATACGATTCGGAGTATCGAGATATTGAAAATACTACTGCATGGAATAGAATTGAGTGTAAAAGACAAGCAAACTTATATTTCTACTGTTGTTTATAGTAGAGCAGGCAGAGTTGCTATAAAATCTTACAACTGTAAACTAACGGGCGTCCCGCCCCATTGCCAGGCCACATAATTCGTTTCATGTCGTTTTTGTGTGGAAATAGAGGCGGAAACCGGACATGATAATATTCATAAAAATGAAAGCTTACTACATCCATGCTCCGGTACTCAGAAGAAGTAAAAATGAAAAGCATAGAAAGTTCATAAGGGATTCTCTTGCTTACATACACAGCATAAAAAGTGAAGAATAGTGTTAATAAAGCTACTAGAGCCAGGGGCATGTCTTATTTGAGCTACTGTTGCTCTCTGCACTAGATGTAGAAACAAAAGCAACAAGACTGAGCCTGATTGCTGAACGGAGACTTGAATGAATTGAGAAAGATATGGATTTAAACGTAAACATGGAAATATTACATAGTAAGTAGTAGTTCACAGTTATTTTCTCAAGTACACGACTCGACAGAAAAGTTGGAATATGAACGCTCGTAAATAACCTAATTTAAATTAAAGCCAGAAGCATGCAAGAGTACTCGTTGATGAAAATCGTTATGACATCATAAAAGTTACGATATAAAAGGGATGATTGTAAGTGTTATGGTTTGCTACATCGGCTTTTATTTTCACAACTTGCTAACGACAACGAGCACTCATCAAAAGTCTTTCCTCCTTCCTTTTCTAATCTAACTCTTATCTTTCTGCATAGTTAACTTGAGTTTCCTTGTTCAAATAGGAAAAGACTTGGGGAAATGGTCGCCGTCTCGGCAGATGTATATTATTGAGATCTGATCGTAAAATCTGATCCATCTCCATTGTTGTTATTTTGCGAAGAGTCTTTGCATAAAATATTTCTGTCGGGCACCGCCTACAGAACCGACTGCCGTCTCTTGAGAGGTGCCGAAGCATCACATTCCATCTCCATAGAGTATCATTTCGGCACATACAGTTAATTATAATTGCTCCTTCACATTTCTCAGGGACTCATTAATTTATCTTGGTGTTATTGAACTCAAAACCAAGAACATATTATGGCTAGCTCAAATAGCTGCATGATTTCTAATTGTATTTCTACCCCATTGTCTATTTAATTCAGGCTTATCTCAAACTACTATGGCTTGAATGTAATTTAATGTGTATTAAATGAATATTAAAATGTATATTAATACTTGTGCTATATCTAATTTAATACCAAACTCAGTTTAATACTCCACGATCTTATCTACACATTTAATACGTAATAATATCGTAATTCTCAAATAAATACTTAGATCATTTTTCAAGTTAGCATTAAATTAAGGGAAACACTAACGTTAAATGGTACAAAGAGTATCAGTCTTCATTCTACAAGCTGTACGCTGTGCACACACAATTGTAGTTTAAGCATAGTAGTATAAGTTGAACAAGATTTTATTGTATGTGTCCAAGCTATTTTACAGTTATAGAGTTTTGGTGCTATAGGGGATATAATAGAGACACAGATGTAGAGTGGTGTTATTATAGAGTGAGAAGATTTAGCATATCTCCGGCTCCAGCTATACACGGAGTGATAGAGAGGGATATGGCAATACAGGGAGGCGACAACAGTATTGCGGTTGACTTGTCTGGTTGAGTTGGCTTGGTGTGGTCTTGTGTGTTGCGTCGCAAGTTTGTAAGGGAATCATCTAATTGTAATGTATGGAAAATGGTCCATCCATGAAACCATGAGAGTCATGGGAGAGGAAATGGAGTGGTACGGAAATCCCCAGAAAATCTTCTGAGCTCCCTCCTTGACGCGTATAAAAGTGTTAAAATCGAGATTTATCCAAAAGGAAAGTGGACTCCAGGACCCACTTTGCTTTTAATGGGATCCTCGTAATGCTATCTTCTGCCGCATCATAAAATGTCAATAAGACCATCGAGATTTAGAAAATATAATAAAAGACCTTTAAGAGAGAGACAATGGAGTCCTCAATAAAAACAGCGGAGAAGGAATTGACTGGCGGAGCAAAGCCCTTTTACAACGGCCTTTTAAGCCAAAGAGCACCTTTAACTGAATGTGAGTACATAATATGAATAGGTACTTATAGCCAGACAGATACATACATACATACTTCATGGCACTTGACTGCATAACATATCCCAGCTAGCTTTATAGTCTAACCTTCATTATAATAATATAGTAACCTTTGTCTTCGACTATTTACCACTATACACACATTATACTCAGGCAGCACACGAATAGATTAGTATCATTATCATTACAGATACTGTTAAGAAGTCAACTTACTCAACTCCAATGATCAATGCTAACCGCCAAAGAAAAAGCATCTCAATCCAGTCATAATCTACGAATGCAGGTACAGATAATAAAACAAGTAACCAATGCAAGACATTCTTAGGCCCTGGGGATCAGGCAGAAAAATCATAATCATTTCATATTATTATTATTACAATTTACTTTTAGCTTCAAGCTGCCTGGTTATCTCTACTCAAAGTGAGAAAACCCATTAAATATAAGTAAAGTATCCAATAGAATACAAAAAACGACCATTAACAGTACTACACTTTTTTAACAGTACCTTTAGGTTTTAAAGATCCGTAGATTAGAAAGGTGGGTGGGAAGAAGTCGAATTAAGTAAAGGTGGGATGTAAACGTGGAAATTGGGCTTCGAATGAGATGCTTTATTGAACAAAATTAACCAATGTGCATTGTGTTTTTCATTCTCATTTCATTGCATGTCTCTGAGCTATCTGATTATGTCTGAGTAACATTATAATTATACATTAATCTAGTGTCCCGAATCAGTAAAACCAATCAAGGACGTATCAATTCTGTTACATAGAGATAATTATCTAAAAATGTATCACCTACAAATTGTTAATTCAACAAGAATAATAAGAAGCTAAGATAGTCATGTACATTATTTATCATGTAAGTACCAGATGGTTGTTTGTATTTGTATGCAATTGGTTGTTGTAAGGTAATACTTAACTAACACCTCTGAGAGTAAGTCTTTATTGTAGTATTTACTCCTAGGTATGACTTCAAGATGATTCAATGGTTGGTGAGAATTTTGTTCTTGTTCACGATATCACATCACGAAATGCGTGCGACAGGTGTGATAGTTTATTCATCAGATAAGGACCCTTTGATTGACATCCGCCAAAGACCTATTAGGTCACAAATACCTCTTTTTAAATGCTTCGCATTTCATTTCACAAGAAAGAGCCGAACGAGATATTTTTTTCTCGTGCCAAACTAACGAAATGACATTCACAATCAAAGTCCGAACAAAAAACTAATAAATCTGCCTTTCATTTTACTTTTGAGATTGTAACGTAAAGCTATTCAGACAGTTCTACAGATAGAACGAACAATTAGTTACTTCTCTGTAAAATATTACTCACTCACAATCAGCATTGCATTCTAATCAGATGAGGCTTTAGTAGTTAGCGTCTCATCTACCCTAACTCTAAAACCCAAATCAATCATCTTATTATTACTAATGTACATTATAAACTCACCTCCGCTTTTTTGTTTCATCTCTCCTTTTGCATTTCCATCACTATCCCATTCTTCAGTCCTATTCTCATCGTCATATTTCTATTATTCTCAATTTAATCTCGGTAATAATAAAAACCAATCTCCTCGAATGGATATTTTCATTTACTATTATGTTCCTACACTAACTCTCGCTTCAAGAAAAAAATAAGACTTCAAATCCGATATAAGAATTGCAAAGTAACTCTTCAGAAATAATTATTCTTTATGCAGATGGGGAAGTCAGAAATCCAAAAAGTCTATGAGATGAAAATGCAAACTGCATCTGTACGGCTGTTTAAAAATGTGCAAAGTGAAATCTATGAAAATGATAATTTCTAATTCTGTGCAAAAATACCTAATAACATAATTAATTTCTATAATATACGACCAAGTGACTTTCAGACTTTAAGCTTACAGCGTGTAGTAATTGCGAAATCAAGCAGAAGCTTACATCATATAAAAAATGGCTATTCAGCTTCTATGAATTCGCAAAATGTTGGATTGGTCAGCTACGTGAGTTGATGGACTGGCCTTATCATTTTATATCGTAATAGATATGGCATATCGCTGCTGGCAATACAAAGACATTATGATCAAAATGTCAGCGGTAGTTTTTTCTTTGCCAATGATGGTGACAACAGAAACGGTATCTGAAATGCATGGTGAAACATTGAGTGTGTGGACTAAGACCAAAAACAAGTAATTCAAGTACTATAGCACTTTTGATTTTGACAACAGACTAAAAGCGTTAAAATTCGCACTACCTGTATGTTGACTGCTTATGCAACGACTGCAATCTACATTAATATATCTCACGTTGGAATCATAATTTTTTCTTTGAAAAGCTTGACAAATTCAGTGTAGTGTGAATTTACATTAGACTAGCTAAAGAAATTGGGGAGAAAAACACGAAAGGTGTTTGATGAGAAGCGTTAGCTAGAATTTAATAGTGACTGCCTGGTATCGATTTGTAAGGAAGTACGCACATCAATATCATGATAGGATGAAATTGCGGATGTAATTAGCCTTGTCGAATCACTGATTCGATGCTTTGGATCAGTCACGACATTTCCATTCCATAAAAATTCAATAGACATGATCGCATCTGATGATAGCGATATATAAACAAAACTCTAAGACCATATTCTGTCAGCTTCTATTACTGTGGGACAAATTTTACGGGCAAACAAAAGAGGATGCTCATATTTACGCAAGTTAAGAGAAGATGTGGGGAGAGATTCGTTGTCCTTACTAATAGATACTATTGAAAACCCATCTTTGTCTTATTGGTAATACATACACATGTATTGTGTTATGCTAAGATAATAACAACCTATACTACACATGTGTTTAAATGAAAATGTTGAATATTAATTTTATCAACTAGCAGGGCATATCAAACTAAGCATTATAAAAGAGGACCTTTCAGTATGTACCTTTGAAATAAATCTACATGCTCGTATGGCTAAGTTAGGAGATAGTGTCCACATTATCGTAGAAGTAAATGGAGGCAGACAATATGATGTTACAACTTTAATGTGTATTATAATGAGTAGTTGCTATTGTTAGATCTGTAGAGTCGACCGACAGACAGGACAATCATGAATAAAAAATACCGTGAAGAAAGGGTCGTAAACATGATAAGCCAAGAAGCAAAAGATTATTGATTTGTGATGACGATATATATAAACGGATGGATAGGAGAACTCCCCTACGTTTATCCAACAACCGGCAAAGTGAATAAGTATCAAAGAAAGACTTGTTTTTTTATCTTGGGAAGCTTGAGCATTGACAAACCTCAATTCAAACTGAGCTTTATAAAAATATGTGAAAACTCGAATATACAAAGCTAGAGTTTAAAAACACAAAGTGCTTTGCCACTTACTAGTAGCTAGCTAGTAGTACATAATAATAAGGTAAGTTGTCAATCTTTACTTTAGCGATGCAGAATATGTGACGCTAATACATAAAAGCTTAGACTATAAAGTGTTTTGGAATTCTTTATCCTTTGAATATGTGAATCAAATAGGGGAAAAGATAACTGCCAGATTAGAATCGTATATTGAAGGCTATTAGGTAGCAGTAAATCTGTAGAGCAAACGATTGTGGTCTCTGAACTAGCCTTTTGAGGACAAAAACCTTAAATAGTAAAGTAGAGGAAGTGTCCGGAAAATAAATGGAGGTTCACAGAAATAGAGTATATACTAACAATAAATGGAGACAAAGGAGGCAGAACTGAAGAGGTTGGTGTCTTGTCTCAACTTATTATAGAAACAAGGTAGGTTACTTATAAGCACTAAAATATTTAGGAAAAGGCAAGCAGATCAGATCTCAGATCTAATTCCCCTTATTTTGAACAAGGGAATAAGTAGGAATACAATAGAACACATAAGTACTACTTAATACTTCTTTTAGTAGAGGAAATAAACGCTGTTGAATGGTTAACCAGAAGTATTCACAGAACAAACGTTTGACAATTACATACTTCCACAAGACACAATACAATTGAGATACAAAACTCTAAAATTTAGGTGTTCCACCTCTTTCTCTCCAATATTTTCCTGATTTGTACTTTTTTCTGAAGAAAATTGCATGTTTTGGTTAGAAACTCAACCCAGGTGCTCACCGCACGAGTTTTTCAAAACTTGTAAAGCACACGATCACCTCCTCCCGTCGGTTTGATGTTTTCATTCTCATGATTTTTCTTAGAACAGCCTCTTTAAATACTATTCAATACTATTACTATGTGTACATTCGTTTGCCTCCAACGGATGTTATCACAATCCACTCCTACACAACTTGCAAACCTACAATTCAATCCTTTCTTATCGTTTTGCTCCACATCAACTCAATCAACATCTTTATGTATTTAGAAAACAAAGCAAATATACCCAAAACAACGTTTTTGTTCTCAAATACAATCAGGAACAAACTACAAACCAACAGCAGAGCAGATCTCTATACATTATTTGTTGAACCCATTTTCAGCGTATTGACAGCTGTGCTCTGCTGTGGTTTCCCCATTGTAAGTAGCCCACACGTACTTAGAATGCACAATATAACCACCAACATAGCTATTACTGCTAAATATATTATTTTTCTATGACAAATGTCCCATTCTTTTCCATAATAGGGAAAAACAACTTCCTAATTGAATTCACGGTACTCAAACATTCCACACAATTAACAGGCGACATCTTACAAAATCCTACACTGCTTAGACAGTTGTTGACTATTAATTACTTCCCATTGCATTCCTTAAACTACGATTTAGTTAAAATCCATTCCACAATTTTCTCTTAGCTTTTTCATGACGCTTCAACTATGGTATCTACCATTATATGTTTACACTTCAATATTTATGATTGCCAAAGAATAATCTACCTGGTTGTGTAAATTCACAGATACATTTTTCTGTAATAACTAAAAATAATCTCATCGTCTGACTAACAGCTTCTATTCGAAAAATTGCATTTCATTAAGCTATGTGGGAAGGATTTCCTTTCAAAATATCCCTAAGTATACAAAGGATAGAAAGTATAATAATAAGCAGGTATAGTGCCGTATGTGTCAGTATAGTTTATATAGTCACTTAAATAGAAAATAAGTGCATTACAAGGAAAATGTGCAGTCAAGTCTGATTCAATGGCTTAGATTAGTGCAGTTGGGCTAAAATCAAACGAAGCAAAGAGATAGTGAGTGAATGGTGTACTTGAGCCGACTTTGAGTTAAGTTGTAGAGAAACAATTGAAATGGACAAAGTAAATCCAGTCCAGCGAGTAAAATGGGAGTTTGGCTGTAGTCAAGTGAATTTAGAGAGCAATGAAGAAGCACGAGGAGAGACAATAAGACACCGTAAACAAAGAAACTGTAGATGTAAGTAGTAAGATTCTTGCGATATTGCCACTCGCATTCGATTCAAATAGTATATTTATCTATTGGCATGGGCTATCGTTATAGTAGTAAAACAGTAGTTAGGTTAATAGGAGTACTATTATAATGTATTAGAAATAGTACAAGAAGGAGCTGTTTCTTCGGTATCAAAAAGGATAGAATAGAATGACTGTACTATATACTACACGACGGTGCATTTAATATACAGATCTAAGTAGTAGTATAATACATGGGTAATGTGTAGTTGTAAATAGGTGGAGCAAAGTAAGTAACTAACTAACTGAAGTAAAGTGACGTAAAGTGAAGTAAAAGAGAGAAATGTTTAGGTTCAGTTAGTTGAGCTTGAGTGTGTTTATGTACAAGAGATATCTGTCTGTAGTAGCAGTAAAGGTAAGGGAGGTTGAGTGGATTGTGTAGTAAGTAAGTAGTGAGACTGTGACTGACTCTTCTAATTCCTACTGCTGGAAAGTCTGGATAGATATAATTTAGAAGAATAGAATGGTAGACGTGAACGAGACGGACTTCCTCTTTCTCCAGAGTGAAAATGGAAAACAAAGGATCAATAGCAATAGGATGTGGAATAGTGAAGAGGATAGAGCTAGAGAATTGGATGATCCAGAGATAGTTGCTACGATGAGACGTCTATCTAATCAATTAAAATACGCTGCAAATACACGGAAATCCTATCTTTCAAGTTCCATTAAGGGGACCCTTTACACGTACACAATCCCCAGAGAATCGCCACTCTTCCAACTTGCAACTTACTGGAACTATCCATAGGAATGGAACAGAGTCATGCCATCCTATTCTTGAACTACTTACATCCTATACACTCCATTCATACCCTCACTCTCATCTCAACTATCAAACTCAACTATCTCTCTATATCAAACTCTGACAGTCATAATAACAACAAAACACATCTCCCACCTATCTTATCCGCCAAACCCATTCCACTTGGACTCCTCCACCTTCACCTCCTTTATCCAACCGATCCTCTATACATTCATACCATACCATATTACAAACACCTTATAACTTATGCCACTCATCCACTTTTACTCATAAAATACCGGGAATTATTAGCTACTTCATATTTGTCTGTTCTACCGTAGTCACCTAAACAAATATTTCATTTGCAGTAACTCTGTATATGCTTATATAATAGTCGGCTATGCAAATTTGTACTTGTAGACATCAGTTACATAGCGTAATACCTGAGGCTGTGCACATACACAGATTGAATTTTAAAGTCTCCTTTAAAATACGCTTGAAATATTTCAAATTTTGAAGACCAAGTCTCCAAAATTGGAAAACACAATTAGAAAACGCCATTAGAATACAAAAAGATGCAAAACGTGAATTATTATGCCTACAATAGCTGAGATATTTTTTTTACATCAATTGCATTACAATGCATATAGAATGTACAGTTTTCTAATTCAAGCATGTAATTAACAATCACAAAAATTTTCGGTGGATGCTTTTGCTTACTAGATCTTTCTAGCTTAATAGTAAATGCATATAATTCATTTTAAATACGTTAAGTAACAACACGTGTATCAACCATTGGTATTGAGGTAGATATAGTATATAATACACCACATTTGGCTTTAACTTGGTTTGAGAAGTGTGTGTTTGTATTCTATTGAGTCCCTAACTCAATGTAAATCAAGGATAGCTTTGTAGCCAGTGTACACTGTTCATCAATGAGGTTTACAGACATTTCACAAAAGAGAACAGAACAGGGAGCATATTGCTCTAATCTGAACCCGTGTGTGGAGGGAGACGATGAGGAATTGGTTATGATGCATTGGATCGTTGCAGAAATTCCTCAGGGAATACCCTTATTAAATCATTTCGCCTAATCTCTGGACCAGTTATTTGTTATTCGATGTAGCATGGCTTAGTAACAGATATCTAGATGTGTGTGTACAATATATTACTCATATCAATAAATATTAGAGGTTTGGCTCCTAGGAATTACGTACGCAAGTAATGAATAAATTTACTCAGTGTTTTAACACATGATGTATTTATGATGCAATTCAATTCGAGGACTTTGGAATGTGTAATACCAACACTAAGTGCATTTCATTATTTCTCTGGCCACAGCATGCGTTGCAAATTATAATACACTATCTACCTACTTTAAATACAAGTACATTAACATAGGCTTTAATATCCTTTTCGTTCTTAGCTAGTACACAGTAGTCGTAAAAAATTGTATTAATACTTACAACAGAGCTTTTTATCATTTATAATGAAGAATATTATATTTTGCATAAACAATTGGAATAGATTGACGAGGATATATTCCATTCAATTCATGAAGTTGATAAAAAATGTTATTGCTAACTATTGAAATCAAATGCTGAGATTAAAAATTTGACAATTTGTAAATTGACGCATGATAAAAAAGGGAAGCCAAGTATTTAATTTCTTGGATACTCTATAATCAAATTAAGTGGACAGAACAGAAATGAGTGGAGATTGACATAAAGCAGCCAATGCAATGATTAACAGTACATTGAGCCGTATAGTTGTGTTTGTACGTAATAATATCTCGATTGTTACATTATAATAGCAATGAAACTAAAATGTAAAGATTGAAAAGGGAAAAGATTGAGCACGTTATAACGTAGTATTATATAACTCCAACTAACCACTATGATATTACCGCTAGATTATAGTATTACCAATATGAGACACCTACATACTAGTATAGAATGTAAGTATAGTTTAGTGAGCAGATTTAGAGGCATGTATGTTGAGGTGTATAGGAGTAGTGTTTGTGTTGTAGAGTTGCCTGTTGGTTTAGGGGAATGTAATCTGTAGAATTGACATTGGTGGTAAATTGAGCAAGAAAAAGTAAGGTGTATGAGAGAGGTAATGTAGCGAAAGAGAATAATGATGGATGATGATGGGATTGTTTACTTACCTGTGGAAGGACTGGCCTCTAGTGAAACATCATCTAAAGGATGCTGAGAAAAAACATCTAGCAAGGGTTTGGTGTCCGGGTCACAGTCATTGTCGAAGGATTCTGCCATCTCTGGTTCCGGCTCCTCATCTTCTGGCAACAAATAAACCAAAGAAAGGATTAAATTTTATGGTTGGTTTGGTTGACCCGGATCCGAAGTGGCATCTTCTCCAAAGATGCACATCTTGATGACTACGCTATAAGTTGCTATAGACCTATATAGAGACTAGTGCAGATTTATAGGACATAGAGAGAAAGATGGATAGATTTGATGGAACATTCCCAAACTAGTCTCTCTATGCCCAGCACACATCAAGAGTAGTATAGTAACATAAGCATCTTGACTGCATAGGATCTATATTCTAGTAAACATAATATAGAAAAGAGGAGGTTGCACACTATAATTGCAATTTTGTGTAGCAAAACATTGTACACATTTCTGAATGCACCCAATGCTTTTAATATATCTTTTGTAGTTTCACAAGCTCGGAAATGAAAAGGGAAGACGGAGGAAAGGAAGCGAAACCGGGAAAGCCAAGACAAGTCAGATCAGAGTTACCTACATACAGTCAGTCAAGGAGTCAAGAGAAATGGGAGATCTGCTGCAAAAAGATGAGACGGATGAGAATGTGAGTGAAGGAACTGGAGACTGCAGTTCTGGAGTTAGGCAAGTTAAATAGATAGAGTCCATTCCTCAGTGAACTGAACTCGTGTGGGTGGCATGGCATAGCATTGGTACTACTATATACCAAAATACAGCTACACATTATGCAATAATAGGAGAGAGTGAGGTGGTAGAAGGAGTGAGTGAGGTTGTGTTCAATTCCATATCTGTAGTAGTTCGGAATGAAATGGCATGGCAGAATAAAAAGATGCATAGGCTGTCGACGAAGATCGGATTAGGTGCAAACCTCCTTGGGTGTTTTATGGGGAGCAAGATAGTGGATAGGTAATGCAAGTCAAAACAAGGAAGAGGCACTTGAGATATGGATGTTTGAGAGAAAACTTATTTTAGGAAAGTCCTATAAAAGGCAAAGGGAAGTCGAGACGAAGACGGAGAAGAAGAAGAGAAAGGCAGCATTCTCTTTGCTCCTATCCTCTGGTTTTAAATTCGGCTCTTGCAGAATGGATACATCTCTAGGGAAAAGGGCTTTAATAAGCGCCCTACAGGCATTTCCCGCTTTTCCTAAATGGGCTCGGGGACTTTGGGAAGTCCCATCGGAATCAACTCACGAGGGAACCCTCTCTTTCCAGCCAACAAGAAAAGTATTCTCTCTTACACTTTCCTTCCGTGCACTGCACAACTACCAAACCTTGTTTCCACTTTCCAGTTTCCATATCCCCAACCTACATACTACCCAGCTGAATACCACCTAAGAACACTAAAGTAGAGCACTACCAAAGAATGTACTTAGGCACACATTACATACATACATATATGCATTACACAGGTATACTCTTTACATTACTTGAATACACTTTATATCTCACTACTAAAATGCACTAACGTGTATACCAATACAAGCTATACTACTCAAATCTGCAACTTTTTCCTTGAACACAAGAAGATTATACGTATGTAATGCATACAGTTTGAAAACCGACTTTGCTTCTATAGAGATACATTAGTGTTAGTATAGCATTCTTTGAGTGAGAGTTTTTGTTGCTATGTATGGAGACTTAATCTTCTACTCATATGATGATATGGGAGATATATGTAAAATACATACAATATGCAGTTTGGACTGTTTTTAATGTAAAAGGTAGGTAACCTACCTTCTCTTTAATCTTAACAGGAGCAGTGAGCTGGCTTTTTTCCTAGAGTGTGTCTGTCTGTGTACAAATGGCACAAAAGAAAGGTAGTATAGTGGGTTTGCCAGAGCACGAGTCCTTTAGTTAGAAAAACAACCTTTGTTTTCACAACGTCGGATCACATTGAGACTTAACCCGATTCTTCAGCCTAGGAGTCCAACTAAACTCCAAGTCAAGTCAAGCCTTGCGGTTTCCCTCTTAACCTCACTAGTCCACAGTCCAGCTCAGCTCTTTCTATTCCAAAACTCTCCTCCAAAGATACTCTACCACTACTTTATACTATTACTACTCCACACATGGAAAAGTCACTTTCAGCACATCTCCTCTCAGCCCTCTCTTCCCAATTTCGCTTTTCTACACAAACAAGCGTCAACTCACCATCATTGTACCATGCCGTGAAGAAATGAGACAGAGCATACAGACGAAACATATACACACGTTCAGGTATATCCTTACTAAAACACATCATAATACTAAGAGGTAAGATGTCTACGTACATAAGGGATGGGAGGAAGGGCAGAGAGCAATGAGTGAATGAAAACGAGACAAAAGTCAAGGACGGAGCCAAAACTCCCGGAAACAGTCCTGTCGGACTGAAGTGAACGTGAAACATCTTGCCGTCAATTGTCGTCAGGATGTCGATTTATCTCTGAACGTCAATTTTATTACGATTTCATTTACAGGAGTTGCAGAATGTGAATGTGACTCACTCCTGTCTTCTCAAGTTGTCCTACTTCGCTTGATTTTCATCAATAACACTACGATTTCCTTCTCTAGCAAAACTGGACATGATCGAACGTCAGTATATATGTAGGTATGTCTTTTACAGAATACTTTATAGATATAGTATACGATTACTATATTTAGGCATTCATCGTCCTCAGAAGAGTAGAACAGCACTAAACGTAAACGGAACCAAGACGGGCTTATTGTCGGTAGTAAAGCAAACCCCACGTAAACCAAAAGTATTGCACAGTTAAAATAACTCTTCAGTCAGTCATCTATACTTTATGTACTGAAGTTTTTGTTAGCATAAGAAGAATCATCAGAGAGCGGGTCATAAGTCCTTGTGTATAGTCAACAGATAAGGAGTCATATCTGAGCGAGAAAAAGAAAAGGAACTACAAAAACAGAAAGTAAGCAGATGATGACTGGGCAGAAGACATCAAGAACTTTCCAAGTGACTTCATAAGTAAGTTCCTTGGTTTAGCTTTACCTACTTTATGTTATGTTTATGGTTTGCCAAGAGAAAAGTTAGCCTGCACTGGACTCCCAACTCAAGATATAAGTCGGACTGTGGAGACAGCTATCGTACCCACTTCCCCATTTTAAGATTCAACTAAACTATATTTCATGGATTATAGTTATTACCTCTTCAGATATCCCATAGCATTATGTATGTCATACCAAAACTTGCCAAACTCAAACAGTCCTATTTCTATTTTCTATCCATCACATATCTCAACTATTTCCACCAAAAAATTATACCGAGCTTTGTCTGTCACTTTACCAGTTTTGCCTTTGCCTTGCCCAACAACATTACCGAATAGATAAGCATTGTACTTGCACTATGAAAACTGAAAATTCTTTGTCTTTTAGCTACTGAAAGACTAAAACAAATCTACTGACAATAAATTCCGAAGAATACGTTTCGATGTGATAAATAAGGGATATATCTATTACGCTACATACAATTCTTTTTAGAGTTTTTGATGGAATACCGTTTTTGAAGGCTTATACATCTTATAGTTATTTGTTAGTGCTGTGTAATAATTCAGGACGGAAAAGAATGTAAATGCGTGTAAACAGTAGCACAGCAAGCTATTGAGCATACAACAGTAGCCTTAAGTAAGCAATGCAAAAGAAATACTATAATTCGTAGTGGCTTGTCTTAGACTCTGTACAATGTTAGTGCAGACTAGGTAACTTACTTTTAGAACTAAACCAGTCAGTGGATACAATATACGTCGTAGTCAACAATCTTGAGCTGCACTACAAAACGTAGTCGGTAAGTGTATAAGTATTGGAGTAAGTAGCAACTATATGTGTAGTAGGTGAATGTGTACAGAGTTCGCTATCGTGCACTTGTAAATTATATGTATTAGCAGGAGTGAAGTGCAGGAGGTATCTATCTGTTACGGAATGTATTCTAGTCGGGTTTCCGTTCTGGTATGCAATTCAGTATAATATGTATCTGTAAGAATGTGTGTGGAGTGTGAGGTTCAGTGTAGTGTGTCTTGGCGGGTAGTATATAAGTACCTATATGTACATTTCGCTGGTTTGGTTTAGCTGACAAAGATATTCTCTATTGGAGTAGGCATGAGCTCCGCAAGTTAGTTTGGTTCTTCTTGCCTGGCTCCTTGTGTGTAGTAAGTATAAGTACGTATTCTGTTCTGGGTTTGGTAGGTTTGGGTCGGAGGAGTCGTGCAAGTAGAGAATAAAGTTGTCTATCTATGGAAGGCCTTTCGGATGTCGAATTCTCGGGAGGGCAGTGAGCTCAGAACGGCAGAAAATTAACGCAAATCTTTCGGGAATTTTGGACTCTCTTACGTTGGCGTTACTCGAGGCATTTTTAGTTTTAGAAATCGAATAATGACTTTCTTGGGAGCTGCTTGAGTCTCGAGAGCGCAGTTTTCTCCAACATTGTAATGGCCAAGTTTCGGCTCTGGGAAAATTTCCAGTGTACACTTTATCCTTTTGAATCTTCCTGATTACGACACTTTGGAGAAATCGTAGCAACCAACCCCAGTGTCGAAATACCTAACAGATCGTTCCAACACGAAACATTCAATATCAACAAACCAAATTTTATCGGCCGTGAAAATATATGTTTACCCCCAAAGAAGCCCCTCTTCTTCTTCTCCTTTAGATTTAGACCATTTCCTTGTAATATACCACTAGTCTCCATACATACATCCACTTCCACACAACATTTTAACTACCATTAAAATGTCATGAGCCAGTCTTCCTTCACCCCCAGAAAACTTCATTACACTCCGTACAAAGGCCCCACTCTCAGATTTCCTGTCCTACTCTTCTCATCTTCCCTATCTACTATACATTGTACTACTACTGGAACTACTTCTAAACATCAAAAAAACACTGCTGATCTTTTTCTCCAATCTTATGCAGTACTTATTAGTTTGTTACAAATTTTAACTTGCTGTACAGCTGGTTATTGCATATTCATACATTACAACAACAAGATCTAGAAAATTGCTACAGACAGAAACTTTTCATATCATATTAAAAACACAGCCAGGTTATCATTCCATTGCATGCTCTTTCCTTCCGCTATTACATAAAAGGGTTGCAAATACAGATACACTACTCACAACAGTTACCATACTCCAGTACATAATGCCCTGGAAAATACTCTCTCCGAAAATATGTGTTATATATACGTGAGACGAAAACTTATAGACAGACAATATTACACAGTAGAACTATCTGAATATGCATAGTTCTAGTTTCCTGGGAGTTGGGCCTTTGGGCATTGCTCACAACATTGCTTCACTCATAGGTACTACAGATACTTTCATAACATACTCATGTTATATATTATATAATAGAGAGAGTATGTATCTTCTATAATTTTCCATCTAGTTGTGTCTTAAGGGAGAAAGTTCAAATTTGAAATGAAAATGGAGCGAGGAGGAGAAAAGTCGACAGCAAGAGTCAAGTCAACAAACAGAGTTGCTTCTGCACATATTACTCCACTATCCCTCTATATCCACAAATATATAATCCAAGAAACAGAGGTACATCTATGACTACACTGAGAAAAAAATTATTTGATATCATACATCCAAGAGTTTGTTCATTTCATCTTGGACACAATATATATTGACGTAAGTAAATACTACGTAAGTGTATATCTCTGTCTTTTAAAATATTTTTTCTGAAACCCTAGCTGTTTGTCACACCCACACCCCAATCAAACGGATCTGACACCATGTTGAAAGCAGCCGGTACTCTAAAACACTTAGTGAGATTGCCAATGAATTCTAAAACTTTCAAATTAAAACTGGGAGACACTACATGTATCTACAGGATAGCACTAGTCAACAATCAACGTAGAATTGACTCAGCTTTATCCCTTATTGTGGAGTATCATTAAATGATGATCTGGAGCCAGAAGGTGTACTTTAGGTAAATACAATTAAATTGTGTTTTGTAATATGTGGGGAATTGAGTTATTGGATGTGAAGGAAGAAGAGGGAAACAAAAGCATTAGAGTAATAAGTAAGTAGTAGTAGGTACGTGCCAAAGAAATTGGGGGAGAAGAGCAAAGTCTTGAGCTATCAGCTAAAGTATGAAGAGGTGTTTAATTTATTATAAGTTTCTGAGAGGAAAGTTAGTAAGGTGGAAAGGAGAAAGTTTGTATGCACCATGATCATCAACGGAGAAAGTAAGGAAAGCGAACGAGGACGTGAAGGAAGGGCCCTTCACGTATTTCCCAGAGGATAAGTACCGTCCTAATATTCTTTCCAGGCTGCGTGACACTTTGCGAAAGGTGGTCCCACAAAGGCTGTCACAACGACAAACCTTGATTAGTTCCAATCCCTAGGGACCGTGGCCTGGCGTGCTCTGGAAAAAAGATGCCCACCAACTCCCTACAGAGTTTCCAATTCCAGGACTCTGAGCCTGGTCGAACCTAACCTACTCTTCTTCTTCCACCCTTCATCACATCCGCCACGTCACTAGTCTTGGATACGTCTCTCTATCTACTACAAGTCAGCCGGGAAAGGAGACCAACTTTCCCCAGCTACTACTACCAACTCCGTTTCATTCTAGTTTACTCATCCAATCCATCGCATTCCAAAGATCTTGCCAACTAACTCAACTACTCTCCTCCAAAATAATCATTATCACATCATCCATCTCTTCCCGATAAGATTTAGAAGCCATCACTTATCTCTGTAAACACAAATAAAACATTCCTCCAAACGATCTTACTATAAATTCTTCAAGTCCCACAGCTATCTTGAACTTTGACATATTAATACCCGCTATATCCTACTCTCAATCCAATATTTTGTGAATATTATTTCCACCCATTCAGATGCTGCATGCACAAACTGTATAGCATGATTTCATCTAGAAACTTAACATAGTACATTCATTTAAATGCCGTGATTTAATTATTGGAAACCATGTACAATAATATTCTTATAGTATTTAGGTTAAGTATGCGACCCAAAATTATGCAAAATTATACAATAAAGCCTTTGCTGACACCTAACACTATCTTGCCTACTAGATTATATGTACTAAGACGTATTACAATTTCCTAATTCATGCTTATTATGTCTTATTAAGTGTATGTTTTTGTGGTATGTATAATATTACTCAGTTTACACAGGTGACTGCACAATGACAATAATGTTGACATGATCATACTTCATTGAAAGAATACACATATTTGGTATATGGAAATACAGCAAATGAAAAAGCACACAAAATGCTATACTATGACTGAGTGATACTATGAATGATAGGTTTAAGGGGTTATTCATATGTTAGCGGCAATAAGTGAATTCAGGCATTAGGCCTAATGCCTAGGCATTAAGCTTAATGCCTAAAATTGCCCGGCATTAGGCCTAAAGACTAGTCTTTAAGCTTAAAGCCTAGGCATTAAGACTAATGCCTGAATTTTGCTCGGCATTAGGCTTAATTCCTGGTCTTATTGCCTGATTTTGATGCAAATGAAAGTAAACAACCAAAACTTAAGTCTAATACACACTTTCGCTGTGTATTCAAGTAAAATATAAATGTATAATATGTGCATCTTGGTAGATAATACTAATATGTACATGCAGAACATGAAAATGATTGGAAAAAATAGATAACAACATGCGAAAATCCAAATATTTTAGTTCGACGAATATTGAGGAAACTAAAGTTGTTGAATTAAAAGATCATGTTACTGGGGAAGTGACTACTTTGTTATATAGCATGGAAAATACAGATGTTTCTGCTACGGAAGATTTATATGACATTATAAGGCACACACACTTGTTAACGGTCACGGTTGTAGGAATGCATTAAGAAAAAATTGTATTTTTTTCATTGCGACCAGGCAATGCATAAAACATTTATACATTTGGTTTCACCACAATTGATTTGGAAACTCTCGTTCTCTTTAGTTGACATTGTTCACAATTTATACCCGATCTCATTAAAAACTTTTGTTCTCATTATTTTTCTGACAAGATTTTATAATTAAATTTTCAGAAATAAAAATAAATTAGTTCAATTTCTTTGGTGATGATTTTTTTTCAATCATTTTCATGTTCTACATGTACATATTAGTATTGCCTACCAAGATGCACATATTTTACATTTATATTTTACTTGAATACACAGCGAAAGTGTGTATTAGACTTAAGTTTTTGTTGTTTACTTTCATTTCCATCAAAGTCAGGCAATAAGACCAGGAATTAAGCCTAATGCCGAGCAAAATTCAGGCATTAGTCTTAATGCCTAGGCTTTAAGCTTAAAGACTAGTCTTTAGGCCTAATGCCGGGCAATTTTAGGCATTAAGCTTAATGCCTAGGCATTAGGCCTAATGCCTGAATTCACTTATTGCCGCTAACACATATACTAAAATGTATTTATATTACATAGACATATAAAATGTACTAATAGTACTATACTCTCATTTATGTTCAGATTACTAAGTTAGAGGTTGAGTGATCCTTTAGCTATCTTTAACTCTGTGAAGTAGGATGCTACTTACTAGGCTAGATAGGGACATAGAAAGAATGTATGTCTTTAGATAACATAAATGATATCATGTATAGGAGTAGTAATAAGTACGAATGCAAGTAGTAATGGTAGTATGTATATATGTATGCATCCACTCTTGGTTCACGCACATCTGTATCTTTCACGTACATGTATCCTTCAATCCCATTCTGGTATTGAAAAGGAATGAAAGTAGTTTTATTACAAGAGTACCTACTGCACTAGATCTTAGCGGGCAAGACTAAGAAATTCCCCATCTCTAATCTCTCTGTAGGTTGAGCGTTCTTTCTGAGTTGGCAATGACATGGTAGCTATGTACATATAGATGTTGAGTGGCTATGTATATTTGGCAGAAGCCAAACGAGGACTTTGCGTACACAGAAGCAGGCAGAGGAGATGAAGAAGAGAGAAGAAAGTCGAGGAGAGACAGAGGAGTCTGGAGTCCCAAGGGACAAGTGGCATTAATCACATTGAGAAAATAGCACTGAGGAAAGAGCCTTTTGGGAGAGAAGGCGGCCTGACAACAGCGGTCTGAAATCTAATAGGGAACCCAAATTGCCCAGAATTATCATTTCAAGATGCAAAGAGAAAATACGGTGCACACTGAAATGGGTTTTAATTGCCAGGGGAATACCACCTCAAGAACATCCACGGAAGAGAAGCCCGTTTTTACCATACAGACTGACGAAACGACTGAAACTGCTTATTTCCTAGTGCACAGGCCAACTATCTGTCTGTACTTATTCTATCCGATCCTACATCTTCCGTCAGCTAGGCATCACACAGATAGTAGCTACTACGACTCTATCTCATGCATTTGCTATCGCTTGAATTCCAAACTATGAAACTCCGCCAGGGATCCATCAATTCTCCCATGAACTGAACCCACATACATGAATCCACCATATGAGCAAAATTCGAATGGAAACAACCACAAAATACACATTTTATGTACTTCTATACACTATTCCGTCCATCCAAACTACCAATTCATACACAACATCAAAATTATGCCATTTTCCGGCCCTGCATACCTATCTATATGTACATCCTCTTCCTGCGTCCTACAAATTACAATATAGGTACTCATAACTGTTACATAACCAGTATCAAACCTATCACCACATATCTTTTATAGTATGAATGTGTACAGAAGACAGATACATTCCCTATAGATGATGGACACTTGACCTATTTAGGTAGGTTACCATTTCGCGATCATTACAACTTTTAGTATAGGTACCCATTTTCCAAAAAAACACTCCTAAAACAGTAGTAGTCCATTTAGGTTCATCCTTACCACCCACCACCACCAATCAAAGATGTACTATTACGACATTTGAGTTGGCAATTCTGTAACGCTAACGATACAGATAACTTAAAAAGTTATTGATATTCTATCAGTACACAAGTTGGTAGGAATTTTTTCTCTGTACACATATGTTATTAGCGTATTACATGTTGCACAAAGACTACGAGTCGGTTCGTCAGTTTTCAATGGGATTGAATATCTTGGCTACCTTTCAAAGTATGGATTTGAATAATTCAGATCATATCTGTACGCATACGATACGTTCAATGATATATTCATTCATACATCAAGATTCTTTTATGTTCTCCTTGTACAAGGGTGGTTGTGGTCAGTTAACTTTCACGTACTTCCAGCAGCGGTCGGTTTGAAATAAGACAAAGTTAAGGAAGGAAGTTGAATTGAAAAGGGAAACGAGGCAGAGTTGTACTTACCATAGTATTTCCTTAGTCATACTAGCATTAAAACTAAAGGCAATGCCAATGCCAGCATTAGAAGAATATCATGCATAGAGAGTAAATGGAGTGAAAACTTATGTATGGGAAATATCAAAAGTACAATTGCAGGTTATAAGTTCCGTTATGAATATCTGCACTGTCTGGCTGCTCGGGGAAATTATATGCGTAGTAATTGGAGAGAAAAGAAAGTTGATACATCATAGTCCGGAGGAGATGGGAAAGAGTAGTAATAGTATTGCAATGAAATAAAAAAGGTTATTTGTTTCGATGGTTGGGGTAAGGGTACGTAGCGTAATGGCACAAGCGTCGCCAGTATTGGCAAGACGGGTACAATACAGATATGGGCGGTATGGAAGTGTAGTTATACAGTTGTTAGTGTATGAGGTACTAGTATGCATATTTGCAGTAACCTTTGTTATAGAAGTTAAGTGGGAGAGAAAATAGGAGAAATTACGGAGAAGATGTGGAAGAAGCCGGCCTCGAAGTTTCTGTCACGTAATTTGAAGAATGTAAAAGGGAATGTGTATGTGGCAGGCAGGGCAGCTTTGAGAATGGAGGTTGGCGGTGTGAGACTGAAGGAGCCATGCAGTCGTCGTAATAGTGAGTATTTACAGAAGTGAGTTGAGTGTGAGTGAAAGAAAGAGGAGAGGGAGTCAGAAGGATTGCAGTAGTGCGAGCGTAAAGTGAAAGCTATAGAGTAGCAAATGAAGTCTCGAGTAATCCAAAAAGTTCAAGTTATGCAAGGAGAGAGTTGTAAATACCCAGTGTAGTAAAAATGTGCCGAAATGAAATTCGAGATTTAATACTTTTTAGCATAGCCTAGGGAATTATTCGTTTTCCTTGGGACCGACACTGCAATCAAAAAGACTTTCACAAGGAGTGCCGGATAAGGCGTCTTACCAAATTTCATTTGTTCCCTTTGATAGTGTAAAAACTTTTCTCCACAACTAAATTCGGAATTAAGAGACACACCCAACTGGAAAAATTCCTACTTCTGTGCTCGCTGTCGCCGACTTTCAACTCAACTAACATTATTCCCTATTTCTACATTTCCCTCCCGTTCATTGCCTTTATTTTACTATATATCTGGATAATAATACAAATAATATAGCCACTGCTTCCTTGGGCATCATCCCACATTCGGCCTTATTACCAACCTCGTCTCCATCCTTTTGTCACATTCCTATTTACTACCGACAAACTACTTACTACATCCAATAGGTATCCTCCCTACCCTTCTGGACTCATCAAAACTACATCTTTGACACCTACAAATCTACTCAATTCTATTTGTTTTCATTTTTCAGTTCTAGACTGTATACAATTACTCGTACTCAAATAATGACAGTATCTGCCAGAGAAAATGGTAAAAATATCATGGGAAAATATGGGAAATCGAGATGCCACAGTCTTTTTCTTGCCTCTTAATTGCATAGTTAGGTATCTCATCCTTCTCAAAGTGCTACATTGTCGCTTTCACCAAAGTGGGAAATAATTGAAATCACTCTAGTGAAATAATGTCCATTAGGAAGTTATTTCAAGTCTTAAGTTACTTACAGTCTGCATTGTCCATACAATTTACGTTCTTGATATGATAAAATGGAGGACGAGTTAAAAATAAACCAAAGTTACTGCTCTATGAATTTAGTATGATAAGTGATAATCAAGTGCTTCTTAATAGTCAACTAAAGCTATGGGCACAAACACATTGTAATCTACATAATGGCAGTCTATGTATTAAAGAAGGTATTAATTAAAAGCTTTCGTCAGTCTCAATCGATGACTATGATTAAATCATAGAGGAAGGAGGACTAATTAAAAGACCCGAATGAACAGCTAAAATCTAGAACTGGATTGAAAGCATATTATGAATAGTTTCGAAAGAAGATAATTAATTCATGAATGGACAGATATGATCAGCACTCAGCACTACCACAATAAAATATTACACGCCCTACTAACTGCGTATTAACTTATATACGACTCTCCAGTCTATACGACCCTACATAAGAGTCTCATCCCTACCACTCAATTGCAAGGGCAATGTAGCTAATTATTTAGAAAACAGAGCCGACATAATTTTATTCAATAACAACTAGCAATCTATTATAACTTACATAGTAATAGGAGTGTGATTTGATGTCTAAGGAAATCTATGCACTTGCTTACAGCTATAGTCCACGTATTAACTAAGTGTATACAGTGTATTAAGTGAAGGGTTCTGTGTCGGTTTTTATCTGGCTGAAATGTAGATGAGGATGACAATGGGTTTGCACAGCTAGACGATGTTATGCTATTATTATCATCATCGTCGTCAACAGTCGTCTCATCGTCACTGGTTCGTTTGGTTTGGTTTTGGTTGGCGGTTCCCCCCTCGGTGATAATAATTCGGAATCGTCGAGAGTTTTTCTGCTCATATAATAATGAGAAAGAAGGCCATGCCAGGCTCAGGGATAGTGAATTGAAATAGAGCTTTTGGTAACACTCTAGCCGTTATATTTTTCCCAACTGAATTGAGTTCTCAACAGCAGGGGTCGAGACAGGCCATAGGTGGGCACTGCAGGGTGTCTGTGGAGTCTCCTGCTGACTTTCCATCCGGCCGAAACTTGCGACCCCCCGTCTTTCTCTGTTTTATGCACCCTTATAAGCTCCTATCTTTTGCCGTTTCCTATCCCCACCATTCTTCGCTTTCCTCCTTTTCTATTTTATACTCACTCTGCAAAGATTAAACATACTGCAGATACATATACTACATTTACATACTAGCAAGGTGTGTGTGTATAGAAGACACAATGCTCTCAGTATTATCCTCTGACGTTGCACTTATTGTTAGTTAGTTAGTAGTTAGTTTAGTCTATATAATGTGACTCTCGCTCGCCTCTTTGTCGACAACACTTCTGGCCCGATTTTTCCCAAATTGAACTCTGCACCACTAACACGCAATCTCCATTTGGCTTCAATCTTGTTTAAATACAAACCCCCTGTAAATCTATTCAAGTCCTAAAGGCTTCATCAGTCGCTCCTTTTTCAATCTCCAACTTGTGTCATCTCTATTTATATCTCTACACGCGTAGAGTGGCAAACATCCACACTACATACAATCCTACTATTTGTTAATATATTTATATACATATACTATTGCATAAGAAATCCTTTTCACTCAATTTATTTCCAGACTAAATCGCTCCTGGAACACCCATAACGTCAGCACCAAATGTCATCATCATCCGTCTGTACATAATTAAATTCTAAAATTCTGCAAAAGCAAATCTTGCTATGCAATAAAAATACTTTCTGATAATTTAAGTAACACGACTTGGCTACCTACAAAAAATACTGACAACTACATCAGATTATAATGTATGTACACTGATGAATTATCAATCTTACAATTATGCAACTATTCTTTGAATTAAAGAGATTGTATTATTGTATCCAGTAAAAAACTTTCAGACTGGGTACCTTTCAGATTAATCTCTATGAGAAATCAGTACAGTCAATGACTCCAGTATGAATTATGTATGGAACAGTGTGCATCTTTTGAAACCATCTGATGAGATAGAGATAGAACTATAGCGAAAATAATATTATAGTAGGCATTTTATGTTTAGTACCTAAGTACTATGTAGTACAATGGCGGGATGAGATTCTAACAATTTCCGTTTTCACCATGTGCCGACTGAAGTAGCAAAGGCTTTTTTGTGCACATAAATTTAAATGGTGTAATTGACGATATATAGCAGTAAATTAACTACCTAACTTGTTCAGTAAGAAAGGCAGAGCTTTCATACAATGTTAAAAGAGCGCAATGGTAGTGCCTTTGTCGATAGGAAGCATAATAAAGAATCAGATTAAACTGGAATGGAATGCATTTATCAATTATTCAGTAAGATTGGAGTTGCAGTGCGCACAATTAAATGACTATGATAGACATTTCGATTCTATTTTCTCGCTTGCCTATTGTTTTTACTTGATAATCAGAGTCAACTTTAACAAGTAGAAAAATCTTTTGAAAATCAATTAATTTAGTGCGAAAGGGAAACATTATAACTACAGGCAATATGCATACTTGCTATATATGCGGTCATTAAACTGGGAATTCTTTCAATTCTAGACAGAACAAAGATTGAAGTTTGAATGGAGGAGTATTGCAGGCAATAGAAAAGTATTTGACGGCCTATTTAGAAACATTTCATTAATTTTGGAAAATAGCTATTCCCAAGTATTGTGTATTAGAAATAAATGAGAGTTGATAGCTAGCATAATGTATCTGTACATAGCATAGCAAAATATTAGATAAACAATCGCGATACACCCTAGTGACTTGGGGAGTTCTATTTTGTATGCCGTCTTTATTGTCTGAATGTGTGTACTATAAGTAACTATCAGGAGAGTAACTAGATTTTCACAAGGCGGGAGACACATTAAAAGCAGATTGGAAATTAGACGGGCAATATCCAGTTTATATTTAGGAAATGAGAAGCTACCTAAATAAGCAATAGTATGGAGTATTTTCTCAATTTACAGTTATGTTATGAGAGTAGGTAGGTATTTGCAGAAGAATGGAATTGGAATGGAAAGGAAGTTCAGTTAAGTTCAATTCACAATCAGTCAGGCCAAGCCAAGTCATTGCCAAAGCCATGTCATTCTCTCCGTACAATTCCTAACAGACAAGACAAGACGCTATTGCATTTAGACAGTTCAGTAGAGACTGTAGGATTCCTACCAGGAGCATTTGTGCAAGTGTGAAAGACTGTGTTTGCCGAATGGCAAAGCAATAGCAAGTATATCCGCTATAACTTTAGATAGTAGAATTGTGTATTAAGTATGAGGTGCTGGCGGCAGGCGAGTCGTCTATTGCCTCTGCTGACGGAATTGAGTCAAAATAAATAGGAAAGAGGCAGACGAAAGAGAAATGTTATTTCCCAGATGAGTACATCATTTTGTTGAGTTAATCATTATTCAAGAAGACGATAAATTCGGTCCCAGGCAATTCCCTTGTGTGACGCTAGAAGCCTTGATCACTCTTGTAATCAGATGCATGTGTCTGTCACTCGAGTCACACGAATTGCAGCACTACAGAAGACACTTATGTACTGTATACCAGACAGACTTGCTCTTTCTACACAAACTGTATTAGCGAATACCCACTCCCAACTACATATTATACTAATATAATACATACAACTTTCCTTCACGACGAATTCTGCCCTGCCCTCCTTCTTGCATTCCTCTACATACTATACACTACAATATCTATAGACTACTATTCATTCTGTAACACTGCGAAGAATACTTACTTTTAAGACAAGTCTTCTTGTCTCTGCGAAAATGAACTGGTTGCTACTTTGCTTAACTTAGCACGGCGATGCGACACAAATTTCCAGGACCTATACATAGGAAGATTCCCTTGTCTCCGTTTTCTAGTTCCTCTGCTCTTCTTCCTTTACTCCTCTACACAGCCACACTGATGCGCTCTCGTCTAGTCAGCTCTGTTCTTTCCAAGAGGGGAACAGGCACACAGATACACCCTGCACCTACAATGATCTCTCTATACTTAAGATATTCATCCTTAAAACTAATTCATCAAAGAAAACTTTCTAAACCTGTTTTATCCTTATCAAACCTAACAAACTTTTCTATTTACTTTCTCCGAATTAACACAGTGATAAACCTTACTAGCTCTCCATTTCTCTTTTTCATTCCTATTTCACGACTTCATATCTGATTCTTTTAAAACTTCTATTACTGACATTTATTATTGCAATTTGTTGGAAGATCACATAACTATCTATCTATAGGGGGATATTTTACCCAATAAAACGTTATACATTTGCCTTTTTACATAATTTGATCTTAACTAAATATTCCATACTATTTGGATTGGAGGCTAATCCAATGGGTAGGACATATGGATGTTTTATTTTATTTTAATAACTGTAACACATTTCACTTGATTTTTTTTTGATTCCTTCGGTAAATACGTTGCCAGAATCTAGCAACAAAAATATAGTGGTGATTAACTATTTCAGAAGGTTGCTTTGCCATTAAGCTATGCGGCTATTAGTGCCATGTAATATAGCAGGAAGTTAGAAAGGGCAGGTGCCTGGATATAGTGTAGATGACGAGTGAAATGACATGAAAGCTTTTGTGATATATTTTATTACCGATATAGTTTACCTAAGGAACATTACCGCAGCAGGAATCGAACCTACGTCTTCCTTAAACTGAAGTCGTGCCGCTAGCACTAAGCTATCACCACTAGTTCTAACCCTTTAAGTTTTAATATTATTATGTATTATTGTTGTTTTCATTGCTGATGCTACAGTACCACGCCAAAAAAGTAAATATTCGGACATGGTATGGTATGATAGTCGCAAATGACAATAATAATATTTTCAGGATCAGGATAAATAATTCTTTTTTGCACATAGTATTGTAGGGGCAATGTGCAAAATGTAATAAATATTAGGAGTGTTAGTAGCTACTTACAAGGAATGGTAGTAGTGAGTGGTGGTAAGAGTGTCTCCTTGATAACTCGACTATTTGTAAGAGTGGAAACGGAAGTAAGATTACTAACGGAGTAATGTAGGCATGGAGCCATAGAAGGTACTTTATATTCTAGCTAGTAAGGCAAAGTCATTTACAAAATGGGGTTAAGTATAAGCATATAACTGGAGTAGTATGGATATTTGTGCTATTCGGAGAGTGCGGACTTTAGGATGGGAATTGTCCTGGGAGTACAGGAGCAGGCAAATGAAAAGGTGACACGAGAGACACGAACAGAAGAGAATGGAAAGGCGAAGCAGGAATTTGTCACGGAAAACATCATCCGATGCCCAATTTGTCTCTGATCTGTCGCTCCGTTCCTATTGCCCTGTCCGTCTTCGACACGACCTTCTGCTTGCTTAAGACGTACTCACTTAGGTACACTTCTCACTTGAGAATTCAAACCACTTTATGCTTCTTTGATCCCTATAAATTCCCATTTGTAATTCTCTTCAATGCTTTTCTTGAATTTCTCCATGAGATTAAGATTCTGCTCTAAGGAACTGTGTTAAACATACAGTACTCGCTCCTTAATAGTAAATGCTTACTACATACATACATAAAGTAGAACAATAATAATATTACATCCTACTATATACTACCACCCAGTATCCAGCAGCTACAATTTCACCATTCTTGATATATAGAGGACACTAAATCTCAATGCAACAGTACATACATTAGGTTCATTATTTGTAGACATGTAAAGAAATGCTAAAATAGTACTAATTAAAATTCCCACTTATTTATTGTGCCGTCAAATCTTTGTATGTGTTGGGAAAGGCATAATAATATTATTGCTAGGAATTAGTATTGCCATATTATCTGCAGAAATTAACATAGAGATGAAGAATCAAAGCTATACTACAGCTAAACCTAAATTAGTGAACTTGGTCGATATAAAGACCTATACTAGACAAAAGTGTCTGTACACTGATACTTATACTCCGTGTATATGAGAAATTTTCACGGACAGAAGAGTAGGAGTTGATACTGTTCATCTAATAAAGGTTGAATGAGTAGAGCCAAGAGGATTGAGTATAGATGGGATAACACGTCCGTGTCAAAAACTCTATGAAAACAGGAGCGGTTGAACCGTGGAGAGGAAACAGCTCAAAAAGTAGGGAATAGTGGAGTTAGACTATGAATGTATGTACATTGATAGTGGAAGACACGTCAAATAGGATCTGTTAAAAGATGTAGATAGGTTAGGAAGTTGCAACTTAAACTAGGAGAATATGTTGCATAAGCAAGTTTAATGGTATGTAGGATGCCCTGCCATGTGTCTGTATAGATCCACTTAATACTCTATCACCTACAACAAACGCAATATATGTATGTAGAGTAGACTTTATTTCTAATAAAGTCAAGTAAGCAAAGGCCACTAGCCAAATAGTAAATGCATGGATAGTAGGCGGTAGTAGAGAATCTAATGTAGTATATTCAGACAGAGGTCCTCTGGGACTCGTGCTGCTTTGGCCTGATAGGAGAGAGAATACTGAGAGAATGGAAAACTTGCCTTAACTCTTAACTCGACTTTCTATCGGTCACCTATGCAATAATACAGCACTAGACTGAAAAGATCCTGATGAGGGTGATGTATCTATCTATGCATCACCAGCACTGTAATTTTCTGGTTTCGTTGTGCATTTCTCCTCCTCAAGGATTTTCACAGTAATGTAAACGACAGAGCTGAGCAACTATTGTATTCCTTCCGAGGAAATGAACACACAAATACAAACATCATGCAAATACTACTGTAGGTCCTCATCCAACAAATGTTGGAGTACTTGTACTTACTTAGTTTAGACCATTTGCTAATACAAAGCGATTGCCATCTCCTCTGTGTCATAATAATAACAAAACTGACTTATTGTAGGCATGCATCTACTACTATGTACATAATGTATGTATGTATGTAGTGCATTTTGAAGGAAGGAGAAGGGAGCTGCATAAGTACTCAATTTAGTATTGCAGAGAAAGGATGGGTAACAGGATTATGACTAAGTATGACAGTTTAGTATGCAAGGGTGCTCGGCAGTTAGTTCAGCTCGAGTTCCAGGAGAAGGTACCTGGCTTTTAAGCACGTCCATATACACCTACCGCAAGGGATTTTAGATGGGAATCGGCCTACCGTATCAAACCCATCCCATCGTATATTATTACCCCAATATGTGTTTGCATTCCCATAAGACAAGTTTTCTAGCAAACTACGCTCCGTACATACATACATAACTAATACTTTACTTACCTCCAGTTACCAGTTTACGTATATTCTCCGCGTACGCTTTTAATCGATCAGACCCAAACGCCGACTAAGAAACAGAGTCAAACTATGTGCGGAACACACTAATCTACAATTCAACTGGAGAGAAACTCAATTCGAAGCACGATTAAAAATTGACCACTGTTCATTTGATTGGCAGATAAACATACTCTCCTCTTCTGAATATTTATTACCACCGAATCAAGACTAGAAACTTACTTTCGGGAATTAAGTCAATAATAATCAAATGAGTCCAAGCTGCATAACATGTTCAGTAAAACTAGTGAAAGCTTCATTTCTTCTTGCTGATAATACCCTAATAATAAATATTATGCGTCGCTAGTAGTTAACTAAATCAAATTTTCTGTGCTACTACATATTCCAGGTATATATACAACATTTAGTGTTATTACCGTCATCTCACTCTTTTCGAGTTTAAACTTTGGATTTTTATTCCCTAATTGAAAGGTACATTAAGAATCAGAAGGACTATCTTCTACGGCTTTAATTTACAATTAAAAGATATTGGCACTGTAATGGAAGTGTACTGCAACAACTACTATAATATAAACGAGCATAGGTAGGATAATTAATGTAACAGTTACGTTGGAGAAAGCGGGGAAAGTAAGGTGAGGCAAGTATTTAGTCATTGGTGATTCTAGCATGTGGGCCTACTACTATAAATTATAGAGAATGGGTTACGATTAAGGTACCTACCTGCTAGTCTGGTGAGTTTCTTATTGGTTGTTCCTAAACGTACAAGAAAGAGCAGCGCTAGAACTAGGATGATACAGATGCAGCTTATTGTTCGAAAACGCAGGAAGTATGTGATATATATAGAAGCACAGAAATCTATTCTAGGTACGTACGTAATGTACATTCATGTAGAATGACTGCTTTGTTAAGAAGATACTAAGGCCTAGTCTCTCTTCTCTAGTTCTAATCACACTCGTTAATTAAACTGTCTCCCAAAACATCTCAAGAATAATGTACAGGTTCCTTGGGAGTTTCATGATAAACAACGACTGGGAAAATGCTACCTTTCTTCCACATAAAAAAGCAAATCACAGAGGAATACTATACGAACTTAACCGACACATAATCCTTAGCAGTTAGTACTTTTCTATACAGATGCGTACACTACCTAAAACGTGCATTTAGTATACCTTTACAGACAATTTCATATTCTTTCTTTCACTCTGTATAAATATGGACTAAAATCTTTTAAACGAACAAGACAGGAATGTAGGAATATGAATTAAAGCAATACTCGTTTATCTAGCTAGTCTATACTTTGTATTTATATCATACATTATATTGTGTCAATCTTAAAACTCAGCAGTACGACTGTGATTCGCAAAAATGTAGTGAAAATCCAATGGAGAAAAAAATGGTACAGAGATACAATGCTTGGGATATAAATCTGATAGCATTGTAATAGATATTTAGCTGATTTACCTACCAGAAGAGTTTGTCTAGACGAAAATAAGTATCGATATGCGTATCTTTATTGTACCTATAATATAAATAGGAGAAAGCATTAAGCCTTAATTGAGATTTGCGAATGAGATGAGTTTGGTTAGGTTTGGGTATTGAAAAGGTTCCTTTGACAGAATAGCACGAGACAGTGGATGCAGACGAACTGGTGACTTAGATTAGACTGTTTTGTGAAAGTTTGTGTTTGAGGCGCTATATTGCATGGACTCAAAGAAAATATTTGATAATGAACATAAACTGAAACATAAACTTGTGGAAATAGGTACTAGATCCTAATAGAGACATATATCCAATATCAATTCGATTATTATAAGGAGTTAGTATAGTACGAAGTTGGCTTGTTATTGTAGTAGTACATAAGATAATAGTGAAGATTACCAGCTGGACTCATTCAAGTCTGTGCTTTGTGCTAGCCATCAGTCAGCAGAGAGGATGGAGAAAGTAGGCAATGCAAAGCAATAATGACACTATTATATAGATATGTAGGTATCCGAAATAGCGCTTTCTGGTTTTGTCTTGTGTCTGTTTCCATATGATTATATAGGAGTGAAGAGCTCTTCATTTCAGAATGGTTGAGTCGATATTGGGAATCTATTAAGAACATTAGCCAAAGGGAGCCGTTTTATTAGGAAGATTTCATTGTAGGAGTTGCATGCTTGGAACAATAACGGAGAGAAGTTGAGCATTACAGCGGGAGTCATTGCTAGAGCCTAGGGCTGCGGAAGAGGCCTCCTGAGACTCAAAACGGAATTGGGATTGATATCGCAACCCACCATTAGTTGCAGTCAAATAAGTTCCCTTGAGATGCCAGTCCAAATTACGACAGAAATTTTTGACGTTGTGCCCAGCAAGAGTTCCAGCTCTCTAGTATCACCACCACCATCAACTCCAGTGCAATTCTATGTCCAATGAATGAAGAGAGCTTTCCTCTGTCTTCCAGACTCTGTCTTATTCCTCTCTTCTTGGACTCTCTCCTTCATCCATCCACCCAGCCAGCCAGCCACTTGACCGACAAAAAATGCTTGGCACATCCATAGCCCAGCCAGCCAGTCGTGTGTCATCTCCGAAATCCATAGAGACTCTCTTTTCTTTATTTCTTTCATATCCATAGTAAAAGACAGCCTTTTTCTCTTAATTTTCTGCCGTATCATCCAATCCGCCTTCCCATACAAGACTGTCTTAGTCCCTTTCTCTACCTACCTGTGCCTTCCAGCTGAAGTCCACCGGTCTATATTATCCGCACTAGTAGATTACAATTTCATATATACCTAGCATTATATCAACTAGGTAATCTTACATTATATATAAATATGTCGTCTTCCCAGTTTAATATTTACAGAAATCCTCCTATACGAAAACCGATATATGGTAAATATCCAGCTAAACCAACATACCCAGAGAGATAAAGGCATTAGGCATTATACATTGTGGTAGTAGTAGATCAAGCTAGGGCCGGGGCACTCATTCTCCAGTCTCAACTCAACATGCCGCAATTATGATTTATAAGCATAGTGTATTTTTCCTTTCACAGTTATAGAAATGAATGTTCATTTCCCAGTAGGATTTCTTCCCACATGCATTTGCCAAAAGTCTTTGCTCGTCGCACACACTAATACTCCACCTAAGCACTCTGTACGTGCACTATTATATCTATACTAACTTTAATGGGCTACATATTGCACCATCCCATTTCATAACTCACATTATATGTATTTATAGAATACCTACGTACGTAGGTTACTTCATAACCCTACTACAATTATTTATTTACATAAACATTACTTTGTTGCATTGCACCTAAAGGAAGTCTCTGAACCTGTCTACAGGATTTCTAATTTCTAAAACCGCACACAAACATCAACATACAGAACAAACTACAACAACTGTAACTATGTTTAGTATACCTGCTATTTACTTGCCCAAACAGCCTCTTTAATAAACGTTATTAAAATACATCTGAAATAATCCAGAAACTTTTTCATTTTTATTGAAAATTTTCTTTGTCATAAAATTGTCAACATTTTCTTGGACACAAGAAGAAATGAGTTAATTGAATAAATGTTGCATGACACCTTCAACATTCTACGGGCACAGGAGAAAGTAGCTTTCCCTTGGAACAAATTCAAACTATATACTACTTTCACTAAAGAGAAAGGAATTCTCTGGTGTCCACAGTTGGGAGGGCCATACTGTGCATGGTACACTGCATACTTTTAAAAGATTAACACATGCGAGATAATACAGATCAAAATTCTTTTGTACTAGTTTAACTATTAATAGAAAACAGTATATCTTACAAAGCATTCCGAGTTATAGGCTCCTAGCAGGATCTTAGAAAAGAGGTTTTGGTAGGAAGAGGACTGTTTGGGGAAAGTTATTCTATAACGAGGTTAGAATAGTGAGTACATTATGCAAGCTACTTACTGCCATTAGTTAGCTTTCTGAGTTTAGTTCCCTCTAATATTCTATTCTACAGTGTCTCTTTTCTAATCAAACTACTACTGCTTTCTCTTTCTCCTTTAATAGTAATTAACAGTAGTTTCGCATGCTGTTTTGTGGAGCTCTCAAAATTCTACAAGAACGGCTAACTAAAACTAAACACACAGCAGATCTAAGAGTGAATTCTGAATTAGTCCACGCCGCACCTTATGCTCTCTCTCCTTCAGTTCCATTGCTACATTATACGTAAGTCAAGATCGTCTTGTCCTATCTTTCCACATATTTTTCCTCTTTGTTTCTTGCTTCCTACATTAGTAGTTAATTTCGTAATGCCCACATCTAGATAGACTTCACGCTTCCCTTCATTAAAGAAAGCAGACTTAGGTACTCTTTATTTACGCTTCTCGCTAAAGTGCTCCCCATGTAAATTATTATAGAAAAACCATTAACCGACCTAGAATAATTAGCGTACGACACCCGGAGCACTTTCAGACTTTCTATTTGTCAGTAATTAGTGCTCATTCCAGAGAACGCATAAATGTATGAGCAACCGGAATGTCTCCATCTCACAAGTTAACTTACCATTAACCCTAACCGATCCTGTCCGGACTCGGATCTTTTACTGAATATTTCATTATTCACTACCTTCCTTGCCTTTCAAGTTTCAATTACCGAAATATGAGATCTTATTTGCACTTACTTACGTGCTCACTTCCCTTTACTCTCACTCACTTCAAATATATTTTGATACTAATTTTGAAACACATGTAAAACAATATTAGCAACTTTCTCAAGAATGTCATAATGATACCGGCACTGTAGTACTGCTTACACAGCAATAATTCTCGGACTACTAATTTATGAATTATTATGAAGTACCCAAACATCTACAGAGTATGTCACCTTTTGAAGTCATGTTATTCAATCTCCTGGGTACGAGACGGTATGTGTTAGTAGTTCTAAAATACAAAGACTGCTGTAATGAAAATATTACTTATGCAAACACAAACTACGTCAAATACATTGCATTAGGCATTTAATGTGTTTTAAAACGTAAGGAGCAAAATCTGTGACGATGATAATGATAAGTATCCCAATCAGCAATAACTACAAACCAGTAATGGACCAGTAATCATGCAAAGCGAGAAAGGATTAAAATTCTTATCGTTTATTACTTACAGAGTAATTTTACATTGATACAATAAAAGTAGGACATTACTTACTTTACCTAATGAGAGTGAAACTTACAAATATAAGCACAACTTACATATTCAGGCACACGACAGTGTCAAATAATATAAGAACTTGAAATACATTAAGGATAAAGCTTAGCTCGTATTAATTACATAAAATTATTTACTGTCTTTAAAAAGTACAGTAAATTAAGGCACAGTATATATCTCTCTATTAAGTATGTAGTCAGGCATTCTAGGAAGTGTCTAAAACGGGAATAGAAAATGAATAGAATCGAAAATACATTTGAGCGGTCTATCCTATATCTCTTCAACATACTTACTGTCTGTACAATAAACATCACATGTAAAAATAACTTACGTTTGAGCAGTACTGCCCTAGGTTTAGCTTGTTTTCGTCGAGACATTTTTACTTGTATTTAAGAGCTCGTTTGATTTGAGGTGTAATGAGAAACATGGGTTGACTATCCGCTGAAAAGACAGACCACAAAGGATTATTAAAGTTATTTCCGTCCTTCCTGTTCTGTAATGTGGTCACAAGTCACAGAGTCACTAGTCACAAAAAGGAAGGAAATAGCGAGTTAGTAGATAAAAACACGTGGTTGAGAATGAACGGTGGTGGTGAAAGTATGCACAATGCTTAGCGAAAGTAAATATGCAGACTATAATATCCGAACCAACGTTATTTTCTGTGTCCAATACCAGTTTCTATTTCAAAGAGCACAAACAAGAAAATTCTCACAACTTGGCGACAGAAGTCAAACTTGAGAAAACAATTTTATGTCCCATGGTATGTGGATATTGATGCAAAAGATGTTGAGATACATGAAAAAATTTGTATCTTGTTTTCTGCAAAAAACTGGAGAGGAACCAAAAGTAGTACCGCATTCTATGAGACTTTTGCGGCATGTGATAGAAGTAACCTTGCCCAAGCAAGAGATATTAATCCGGAGAAATCCCAAAGGAATTTCACCTTACGCAAGCGTGTGTATTATTCTCTTTCTGTCGGAGAAGGGAGACAGAGCAAAGCTGCTCTCCGCGTCTACTTCTACCTTCTTTAAGTCAGTAACGGGTTTAACTTGTACGTAAACCAACCAATAAAACCTACAAATCCTTTTGTTATTGGCTACTTAATAAAATAAGGATGATTAATAATATTAGTTTATGAATAGTTGTGAATTGATGAGTATAATGCCATATTTTGTACTGTTTGCCTATATTTTGGTTAATAGAAAATTATAACAAATTATTATATCACAAAGCAGCTACATATTTACAGCATGCGCGACTTTATTTTATACGCTGGCTGGTTTCGAAGGTTCTTATATGAAATTACAATAGATATTTGTCATGTATTCGGATATTTAGTCAATTAAATTTGCGACATTTGACAAAGGTGATTACTACAATAACTCTAGGAATCTGTAATTATTATTACAGATATGATACCGATAATGGTAGAGCTGACATAGAGCTGATTTACTACAATTTCAGTTTACTATAAAATAATCATGTATTCCACTGCCAACCACAATTTCAAAATTAGGGGAACATCGTAAAAATGGATTCTTCTGGAAAAGCTGTTGTTTAGCTAATATATTTTTTAAATCCATAAATAACAAGCAATAAAATGCATAATGCATTTATCATATCACCACACCACTATACTACCACTTGAAATGAAAGGCTTTTTGTTTTCGGGACCGTCCACTATCTCTAAATTTAATTGCAGTTCGATAATAATAATAATAATTTAACTGGCAATCTGTGTAATATGGTAAATAATAAATTAATTTGTGCAATTATTTCGGTACCGAGATCGTGAGATTTTGTACACACATAAAATTGGTTGAAACAGACTTTGCTTTCAACCGTCCCAATTTCCAAAGCAATATTATGATTATGACATATGGGTAAAGCCTAGGTACATTTAGTCCACACTAAGCAGCTGGCAGACTGTTTAAAACATTTAGTTAATGCAAATGTACAAAATCATGTGCCAAATCTAACCATCTGGGGTACTTGCGAAATAATTTGGATTTGGACCCTTTATTCTGATTGGATAACGAGGATGAAAAATATTTTCCATTTCTAACAATAGTTACTAGTTAAATGCTTCGTGTTCTTTGTTACTGTGATAAAATTTACAAAATCTTTGGTTTACGTAGTGTTTGATTTTTTTAAAGAAATTCTGACACTAATATTTATTTATTATTTAAATGATATAAGATTGCAATTATTTGGCACTAACTACGTACAATTATTGTTTGCTATCAAGAGAATTATTGATAAGATAATGCTGAGATCGAGATCACATTCCCAAATACACCAATATTGCTACGAATCTGTTGTTAGAATGCTATTTAGGACTGGAAAATTCTTGGCGATAGTTCATTTTTGTATTTTGCAGTTCGTTTTAGTTTATCTAATTAACACTTTTAGACAACTAATAAGTATATTGGGTATGTACAAAAATATAAATGTTACATCACTTTTAAAGCAATTTACCTAATGCACACCGATGTATTTTATGCGATAAAATTTTTTGACAACATAGATTAAACTTTACTTTAAGCTCTCGTGCCAGCTTTGTTTTGCGCTGCCATTTTTCGGCGCTTTGGAAGCGTTACTGGAGACGGTGGCAAGATTTCATAGTTTTCATTTCCACTTAAGACAGACGTCAAATACGCCAAAATGGGAAGGCAGGACTCTTTGTCTTGAAGTTTAATTTTAATCTGCATAGAACATATAACACAATTAAGGCATTGACCTGTAGTAATTATGCTTCTAATGTATTTATATTTAATTATTTCGAGAAAGATTTTAACCTTTCCTTTTTTTGAAAAACAAAACGTCGACATTTTAATCTCGTCAACAACTAGGCCTTCTATTTCGTCTTTCTTGACATTTTTACTTTGTTTAAACATGGTGGTGATTATCTCATCCCAATTATTAATTGTATAGTTAACCAAGTCAACAGATAGTAGTTTATTTGCATCCAACGGTGTTCTGAAATTGTAATTGATAATATTTTAAACGCGTTACCACTTTGATATTACTCTTACTTATGAAATGTTTTCATTTGAGTACTAAAGCTCAATAAATCATTGCAAATACACAAATTATCATATTATTTATTACGTTATCTAGTTCTACTTACCTTTCCCAAATATCCATCCAAAATTTCATGTTCAACTGCAGTTCCAAAGTTTCTGCAGGTGCACCGTTGGCTCTTATTGGTTTAGGTTTCATGATATATTTTAATCTTGTACTTTCCAATATATCACATTTCATTCTTTCCAGAATCCATAGTCCAGCAATTACTTTAACATTGTTTGGCGAAAATGTTGGGGTTACAAACGAGCAATTTAATATTTTGTAAATTACTTTTTTAACAATGTCCCAAACTTTGGAATGTCCTGCAAAAATGCAGACAGGAAGATGAGTGTTTGGTGTTCTACACACTCTTCGCATTTCATAACCTGATGAGCCACAAGACGATAACATAGCTAGAAGAAGTAGTTTTGAAGTTGACATACTTGAGGGCGAAGATAGAGCACTATTCAGAAAAATCAAACCAAAAAAGAATAATAAATAGCCAATAAATAGCTATATTCAGATACAGAACTAAACAATGGGCATATAATGGTATGCCATTTAATTATACATAACATTACAAAGATTACTAAAATGTTCTACCTTGATTGTCCTTTCTGCCACTGCTTTGTAACATTTTGTCTGATTTCAATACACAACGTGTCTCCTTCAGTGGGTTTACATTTAACTCCTAACATTTTCCGCACTTTAACGCCATAGTTTAAAGCTGACCGATTTGAGGTTATTGGTATGCCCTGTGTGATCCCAGTAAGTAAATCTTCTTGCAACTTCAATAAAAACTCCGCGTCACAATTAGTTCTCATCAATGGGCCAGCCGCAACAATTTCGCAACCCTGCGAGAACAGTTCTAAAGGAAGTTCAACAACAGATGACTAAGCTAAGAAATCTTCAAGGGAACATAATATAACTACTGACTAAGTACAACGTACCTCTTCTTTAAATGAAATTCAAAAAATTTGTACAATGATGAAGGATGCAGGAAAATTTACCTATTAAAAAGTTGACTGCCTCCACTTCGTTGAACTCCATTTTACCTTATTGAGCTTCCCAGAGTACAAATGATCCTTGTCCAATTCAATACACACTGTCAATGTAACTAGTCAAAAACCTAGAATTTTTTACCACGACGCTACCTACGCTGAGAAACAGGTGGGAGAGGGTAAGGACTTGAGGAGTGAGGAGACGAATGGGCAGAAAAGTTGAAATTATTTCGGTAAGTTGTTATTAAGTAAGACAAGACAAACAAATAGAATGATCTGCTTCTTCAGTTATCAGTAGGTTCAAATTCAGTTTCAGTTATCCGTTGAATGTTATTTAAAATTGGAGCTAAATAGACGACGAGCGCAATCAAGCAATTTGATTGGTTTCCACAGGATTTCCTTTTCTTTATCCACCTATAGCAGCATCCAACCATCCAACGCTAGGTCTGTAAACACAAACAGGCAGAGGTGAGCAGAGCAGCGAGCAGAGCAGCGAGCAGATGAGTTTGTTTCGAGTTAAAAACTGGCCTGAGGAGACGAATCCAAAAAATAAATGAGTTAGTTATTAAAAATGGTAAAAGTAAGTACTACACAAAGGAAAACTAACAGTTACTTCAGTATAAGAACCGGGTTGGTGAGCTATTTATCAATTATAATGGGTCATGGCGGCTACAAAAGACTTCTATCAATATTTACTATCCATTATTTTATCTCTAGACTATAATTTAAAGGTCCTGCAGGTAGGGTCGAAATACTTCGTCTGTATAAAACATTCCCTGATAATGTGTTTTAAAAATTCCTATTCCATGTTCAATGTTAAACATTTTCTCCTAAACTCGAAACCGTGGTCTGTGTATCATTAAGCATTGCACCGTAATATCACGGTCCTTTAAAGAATGGTCGTGTAGTAATATTATTCTACATTTCGTGGCGGGCGAAATAGGCATAGGCACAATAGGCAGGTAGCGTAGTCAGTGTTCTATTTTAGCCGACTAAAAATGATTTTGACCAGACAGCCGGCTAAAGTGGCCGAAATGGCTAGTAGCCAAAATGGCCAAAAATCATGGTTTTTCAAAACTTCAACCTTCCGGCCATTTTAGCCAGCCATTTTGACCAACCAGCAGGCTAGTCATCGAACACTATGCGTAGTCCGAGTCCGCTTCCTGAATCACAAAGCATGGATAGGTTCAGTGTTACAGTACCGTATTTAGAAGTCGATTTCGGAGGGGGCAATGGCATCATACACTGTAATAAAATAATACACTCTTAGGTATTCTCATAATCGCGCGAACATTTTGGCTTATTTTGTATAAAATGAGTCAGAAATAGCCTAAAAATGACAAATATTGCGAAATTTTTTGGTATTTGATGAGATTATCGACATTAGTACATAGTAATTCCTGTGTTAACTTAACATTTGCTTGCGATTTCCCCTTGCTGGGGGATGAGAATATCGTCCCAGATTTGGATTTCTGCTGCTCTACTCTAGTCATTAGCAAATATTTAGTCCAAGTCCAACTGAAGTGTAAACATGTTTACAGGTTTAAATATTTGAATTATGAAATTCGAGTGTGCATATTCAAATATATATTAGGCACAATTGTCAAAATTGTGATTTTCCTTCAAGAACCCCCCCAAAAGCACCAAGTGACTTACTTTTAGAGGTACGATGGGACAGATGTGTGCTCGGCCCATTTAAAATTGAAATCCCACCTCTAATCACTTCCCTCTATCAGTGCCCTTCCCACGTTGATTTGCTCGACTCGAAGTAGAGAGTTTCACGGGCTCGCTCAGCCCGCACGGGCTGCGGTCCGACCCGGCCCGTACGGGTTTGGGCGGGGTCGGGGTAGATTTTAAAATTTTTCACTGGCACGGGCGGGTACGGGCTGATAAATTATTTTTACGGGTGGGCACGGGTGGGCCAATTTTTATTTAGAAGCCCGCGGGGGCCCGTAAAAGCCCGTAGCATATTATTATTATAATAATTGATACACAATACACTCTGCTCTGCTGTACGCAGTACAGTACAGGATACAATGTATGCTCTCTGCTCTGTATGTATTCTATTATTATTATGTCCTTTACCTTTATTTATCTAAGCAATATTTAGCATTTAACGTCACATTTTGTTATTGTACTATCTAACTACATTGCGTTACATGTATTTTTTAAAAATGTGGCGCCCGTGTGGGCCCGCGGGCCCCCACGGGCGGATTTGTCAAACTCATTACTGATACGGGCGCGGGCGGGCACGGGTTGAATCTTTGAATTTTTTACTGGGACGGGCGGTCACGGGCTCAGATACTGATACTACAGGCACGGGCGGACACGGGCCGTGAAAAGTCAGCCCGTGCAACTCTCTAACTCGAAGTTAAGCCTATGTATTGCAACATGAGACGAGAGTGAAACTATAATAACTTATTGTGGAAAAAGCTAATTGCTCTTAGAAAATTTTGGTGGCCCTTATAAGGGCCGTTGGTTTAATGCAGAAGTTCTAATTCATTGAGCAGTCGAGATTCTTAGGCGTTCGATGGCAACTATTTAGGTAGCTTGAGTTTGGTAGATGATTTTGTCACAACTTTCTTGGCAGGTTTGGCAACTTTCTTATCCTTAACTGGACTCCCAGATTCCACTGGTGGGGATGGTTTGCCTCGGGCAGGTAACTTTCTGGTAGGAGAAACTTCCTTTTTCGCAGCAGCCACCTTCTTAGAAGGCTGTACACTTTTAGTTGTTGCTGGTTTCTTGGCTGGAACCTTCTTTGTAGCAACTTTCTCAGCCGGGGACTTTGCTTTTACTAATTCGGCAACAACTGCAACGGGCTCTTTGGTTTTCTTTGCAGCAGGCTTCTTTTCCCCTGAAACCTTCTTTACCTCTTTGACCTTGGCTTCTTTTACTGGTTTCTGTTTCGCAGCAAGCTTGAACGATCCACTAGCACCCTTCCCTGTAGTTTGTACCAGAGTTCCCTTTTCAACAGCACCTACCAGAAATTTTCGAATATATATTGAAAGTTTATCCGGATCAGCTTGATAATTGTCGCCCACAAACTTTTTAATTGCTTGAAGAGAGGATCCACCCTTTTCATTCAGCTTATCAATTGCCTCGATGACCATTTTCGCTACTGGAGGATGTTCTGAGGTCTTCTTTTCAGGTTTCGGAATAGCTGGTTTCTTAGCGTCGACAGTTTTCTTATTCTTAGAGGTCGCCAAAGGCGAGGCTGCCACAATAGTTTCTTCGAGTCCTTCTGAATCCGACATTGTCACAAGCTGCCCTCAACTCTAATATTTTATTATGTTTAACCAACATACAAAATCAACTGTTAATTGAATTTTAAATTAAGGAGACATAAGCTAATAAAATTTTCACCGGAATAACCAATAAACCAATCATCAGAAATTCCTTTGTATTTATACCAATGTGCCGACGAGCAAGCGAAATATAAGCCCATGAGTAAGCCACGTCAATTTTGAGTCTATGAAGAAAAGAAGGCTTTAAATTATTTTACATTAGAATATTTACAATAAACAAATTACAGAATAGTTATTAAAATATTTGTCGGAAGCTTATAGCCCAGAGACCGTCTTGCGTCTTCCAATATATCAAGAGGAAAAGAGGATATGGATGCGTTCTGGGAGGTAATGAATATTATAGTGTTACTGTCTAGTCTAAAAGTCTTTTATATTCCATGCAAATAATATGGTTTACCTTCACAACGCATAGTTTATTTGTACCGTACTACGTAATGTAAATTTAAAAAAAATTACACCCAAAATTTTGCATGCGGTGGCATCACAACACAATAGTGAATAAAATGTCATATACCATGACGGTCATTTTATGTATATATAAGTGATATTTATTTACGCAGACGAAATTGCTCTTAGGAAAATATGGAGGCCCTTAAAAGGGCCGTTGGTTCAAAATCGTAGGTCAAGTGATCAGAATTTATTTGGATGAGGTGTATTTGGTGACTGCTTTCGTTCCCTCTGATACGGCGTGTTTTGCCAACTCTCCAGGCAACAAAAGGCGGACAGCGGTCTGGATCTCCCGAGAGGTGATGGTCGTTCTCTTGTTGTAATGAGCCAATCGAGATGACTCGGCAGCGATTCTTTCGAAAATGTCATTCACAAACGAATTCATGATAGACATTGCTTTAGAGGAGACTCCAGTGTCAGGATGGACTTGCTTCAACACCTTGTAGATGTAAATGGCGTAAGATTCCTTCCTCTTCCGCTTCTTCTTCTTGTCACCCTTCGAGATGTTCTTCTGTGCCTTTCCAGCCTTCTTGGCAGCCTTTCCGCTAGTTTTAGGTGGCATCTTCTCAGAGTTGAATTCAATTCAGAGTTCAGTATTCTTCAATCGGCAAGTAGCAAAGAACGAATGAAATAGACGCCGTAAAGCGAAACGTATTTATATCTAGCTGTGAGTAACGGACGTCAGTGAGTGAGTAGGAGGAGTTGATTTATTAGCGGGTGCTAATGCTACGGGGGAAGGGAACCTTCAAAATCTTTGCCTGTTCCGCTACGCATGCTTTATTGCCATAAGCATCATAAGAATTCTACCAGCTTACAGTCCACCACTTACACGTCCGCATCGTGGAATAAAAGCGTCAAACCTAGCAGACAGGCCTCATTCGCAATCCTGTCTTGATCTGACCAACTTTATCTTTCGTTCGTTCGAGTTCCTACCTGTAACTTCTAAAAGATGACTGGTCGTGGAAAGGGAGGCAAGGGGCTCGGAAAGGGGGGCGCCAAGCGTCACAGGAAAGTGCTGCGTGATAACATCCAGGGTATCACGAAACCAGCCATCCGTCGTCTGGCCCGTCGTGGCGGCGTCAAACGTATTTCCGGATTGATTTACGAAGAGACTCGAGGAGTCCTGAAGGTCTTCCTTGAAAATGTCATCCGAGATGCTGTCACCTACACCGAGCACGCCAAGAGGAAGACTGTGACTGCTATGGACGTCGTCTATGCCCTCAAACGTCAAGGCAGAACTTTGTACGGATTCGGAGGTTAAAAACAACTGCAACCTTTGACTGGATTGACTCAACGGCCCCGGTTGGAAATGATTTGATATGTAAACCAACGGCCCTTTTAAGGGCCACCATATTCTCCAAAGAGCAAAATATTCAAGCTGACTCGTACCACAGAAATAGATTAGAGTAATTATATAAGACTAATAATCAATCGAAAATAACAAGGTTTAATAGTCTTTTTAATTTCTAACACCATTATTTTTATAACTCAACTGCTCGCTGTTGTTGACAAAATAAATATAAATGTCAAACGTACATTTATTCCTCATTAGTATCGCTTGATCATAAATAATTATTTAGTTTTCACGTAATTTATGAAAACTTGTGTAAGATGGAGACGGAATATTCATTCAAAAATAAAAGAATTTGAAAAGTTATAAAAATAATTCATTGTCAAACTGATTAGTTTAAATTATTAGATTCATCATAAATGGGTTTTAGAATGTGCACCAAATAGTAAAATGGCTTTATGGAGTAGAAAGTAAAGATAAATAATGCTATTTTGAGTTAATTTGGTAGATTTTAGTGGTTAAAATACGGAAAAATAATGAAAATTTGAGTTGATGCGTTTCTGTCACGTCGGCACCAGATCCCTCAGCAGAGATAAAAGAACTGTGAAGGGGTCGGCTGGAGATGAGGAGTATCTGTTCCGTTACTCACAACCCCACAAACCTACTCACCACTGAGGTATATAAGCCAAGCTGCGCCGTCATTTAACATTACAACTTGTCTGACAAAGAACTTCTGCTAGCTCTCTCTTGAGTGTGAAAACTTTTATTATCCGAAATGTCTGGACGTGGTAAGGGAGGAAAGGTTAAGGGAAAGGCAAAGTCCCGTTCCAGCCGTGCGGGACTCCAGTTTCCGGTTGGTCGTATTCATCGTCTTCTCCGAAAAGGCAATTATGCTGAACGTGTGGGTGCTGGAGCTCCTGTCTACTTGGCTGCAGTAATGGAGTACTTGGCCGCTGAAGTTCTGGAACTGGCTGGCAATGCAGCTCGGGACAACAAGAAGACCCGTATCATCCCTCGTCACTTGCAATTGGCAATCCGAAACGACGAGGAACTGAACAAATTGTTGTCTGGTGTAACGATTGCTCAAGGAGGAGTACTGCCCAACATCCAAGCTGTTCTCCTTCCCAAGAAGACTGAAAAGAAAGCTGCCTAAATGGAAACTATTGACTAATTAACCCAACGGCCCTTTTAAGGGCCACCACATTTTCCTTAGAGCAATAATATTTATTATTTTATGTTAATGGTGTTAAATTATGTTAGTATGAATGTGCGTGAGCACAAGAAGAATTCCATTTAATATCATAATAATAATTTACCAGGTATGCGAAAACTCCCACTGCAACACTATTTTTCGACGGGCGGGCAGTGTTGACGGGTGGAACTGGAAACTAGTCAATGTCAGTGTTCAATGACAGATCATAATTTAGCTGGCTGGTCAAAATGTTTTTTGGTCAGAGTAGGAAGTGGCGGCTACAAAATACTTCAAAATTTTTTTGACGGCAACATTATTTTAGCCATGCCCGAAACTGGATTCTGTACTGTTGTATGCACGTGAATTAGAAGATTTTCGACATTTAAAGATCAGGGAATATACCAACGTTTGCAGAAAATGGATGCTTCTTCGGAACATGCACAATAGTTATAGATGATCCTACGTACCATTTGTGTATGCACCAAAGGTGCGCGAAATATACGCTTCTTGGGTACATGCACAAATAATATAGACGAACCTACGTACCATTTGTGTATGCACCAAAGGTGCGCGAAATGTACGCTTCTTGGGTACATGCACAAATAATATAGACGAACCTACGTATCATTTGTGTATGCACCAAAGGTGCGCGAAATGTACGCTTCTTGGGTACATGCACAAATAATATAGACGAACCTACGTATCATTTGTGTATGCACCAAAGGTGCGCGAAATGTACGCTTCTTGGGTACATGCACAAGTAATATAGACGAACCTACGTACCATTTGTGTATGCACCAAAGGTGCGCGAAATGTACGCGCGCTACCTTGGTAAACACACAAATAGTATGGACGACCAAACGACGTAATTTTACTGTACGGAAAAATGTAGCGTGTAAATGTACGCAGCCGTGGTACATACACTAAGAGTACGTAGGTTCGTATCCACTATTTGTGTATGTAAAGTTTTTTAAAGTAGCGTAAATTTCACGCAACTTTGGTACACACACTAAGAGTACGTAAGTTCGTCCATATTATTTGTGTAAGACATTGCCATATCTGATAGGTTCCGATGCACAGTATCAGCGGTACAAGCCGTACCAGCCTACTCCGTCTGCCACGTAACCTCTTAAAATGTCTTATCTTAAAGGTTCCGATGCACGACATCAGCGGTACAAGCAGTAACTGCCTACTCCGTCCGTCACGTAACCTCTTACCTTAAGGTTTCCGATGCACGGCATCAGCGCACTATGTTGCAGTAAGCTACCTCAAACAGTCGTAGGTAAAAGAGGGGCGGGGCTTGACTTTGAAGGTTTCTATACTATCAATGCTAATAAATACTTAAAATCGCTATATCCAACGCTACCGCCTTAGCCGGGTCTTATTACTAATTACGTAATCACGTAATATTAATTCGAATGTGACATTTCGAATGATGTATACATGATTGCTCTGTGTCGTTAGTGTGTATGTTAAAAATGAATTTGTAAAAATATGAATAGGAGTTTCTATGTAAAATTGAAGAGAGCTTCTACTTCGATACATGTATTAAAAACAATGTGCAGCGTAGCGGTATACGAGGTTACTTTTACACGGTACGTCCATAGTCCATACGCAACGCACCGTGTGTAGTGTGTTATGTCCGAAAAATGTAGCCGTCAAAAATATTTTCTAAGTCCCAAAAAATGTTGCCTGTAGCCGCCACGACCCACCTCCTGCACTCTGACACAAATATGATATGTCCTAGCGTTTCAAACTCTAACTGTTCCCATTTCCGAATTTCGTAATTTTCTCATGCCATAAACGTGCTCATAAAATAAATATGCATAAATTGATATTCTTGCCAAATGCAAAAGTCCACATTATTGTTATAAAGACTGGTCGGATCGGAGATGCGAACGAACTCAGTGGAGTTTTAATCATATTTTTAATAAGCAAAATGGTAGCATAAAAACGTTGTGAATTAATCAGATGACCCAACGATGATATTCGCGTTTATATTCATGTCAATAGCATAGCGCAGTCACGTGACAAGAACCGTATTCTAGATTTCTAAATTAATAATATTATAGGTAATGAATTTATTTTCTTTTGTTTGGAAGTACAACGCATTTTAGCGAATAAGGGAGCTGTTTATTATAGCCAATAGGAGGACAGCTTATTATAGCCAATCACATTATGAGTTTCAACGAATGAGTTACTCAACGCGCTCTTCTTGTTCCCTATAAATACCATAAGCAAATGTCATGAAGCTATTCATTGATCTTACATTCTCCTCGAGGAAGAGTCATTTATTTGAGTTAGCATTCACTAAGATTTTCCTTGTGTATCTATCTACATTGTTGTAAAACTAGGAAAAATGGCTCGTACTAAGCAAACAGCTCGTAAATCTACTGGAGGGAAAGCGCCTCGGAAACAACTAGCCACTAAAGCCGCCCGTAAGAGTGCCCCAGCCACCGGGGAGTCAAGAAGCCTCATCGTTATCGGCCAGGAACAGTTGCTCTTCGAGAAATTCGTCGTTACCAGAAGAGTACTGAGCTTTTGATCCGGAAATTACCCTTCCAACGTCTTGTTCGTGAAATTGCTCAAGATTTCAAAACCGACTTACGATTCCAGAGTTCAGCAGTGATGGCTCTTCAGGAGGCTTCTGAAGCTTATTTGGTGGGACTTTTCGAGGACACCAACTTGTGTGCCATTCACGCCAAACGTGTGACTATTATGCCGAAGGACATCCAATTGGCCCGTCGTATCCGAGGAGAACGTGCTTAGATGATTGTTAACCACCTGATTTAATACCCAACGGCCCTTTTAAGGGCCACCATGTATTCCAAAGAGTCAAAACATGTTTTAGGGGATTATAATTTTGAAATTTCCTAACACGGTCAACGGTGCAGAGCAAAAGCTCGCTTAAAACGTCATTGGCTTGTCTAGTACTAGACCTTATTTGCCTTTAGACAGTTTCCTATTAAAAAATGGATCCTGTTTGTAACTATATTCGTTACAAATAGTTGATGGCCGATGCGGAAATGAGGGGAGGCGGCCAGAATATCCATGGTTATTATAATAAATCACAACACAATATTTCATTTCAAAATTTTTTGATTTTCATAAACATTCTCAGGGGGAATATTTATTGCAACATGGGACTTCTGCATTACAGCTCCGATCAGCAGTACACTGTCTTATATTAGGTTTAGCAGCATTGGAGACAATCAGATTAGGGTGTTGCCGGTAAAAAATGATTTGGCAACAATGTGTACCGGCGACGAGGTACCGCTGCCTAAATTCAGCCCATTAGAGGACTGATTAAAGTGATAAGATACGATCAATAGAATCAAGAATCTTTGATAGGCGTGGTATCCCTTGGCTTCTTTTCTGCTTTATCAGCAGGGTTGAGCTAGACACGAGTGAATATCTATAGGGGACGTTTTAGCTCGCCTGAGGAAGCGAGCTTATAAAACCACACAGTCTGTCCGTACGTCCGTCCGTACCCACGATAACTTTCGAACACAACGACGGAAGTTGACCAAACTCGGCATAAACAATGCCTATGGACTGGTAACGAACCCTATTGATTTTGGTTCAAATCGCTCCATAGGTTGCTGAGATACCGCGCGCTCACTTTGTCTTCATTTTGATAGTCAAAGTGAAAAATTGGCAATAAAAAGTTCAATTGTGTTTCCTATAAATTGTTAACGGGATAGTATAAAATATTTCACACCGCTTCTACCAAATTTAAGATTTCATAATAAAATAAATAAAAGCGGAAAATAACTATTAGCGCACGGAAATAAATCTATTTCGCATTTATATTCAATTTTATAGTCAAACTTGCATTTTTCCAATTTCTATTGATTTTGATAATTAATATTGGTCGATTTTGATTCTCTTTAGATTTTCATAGTCAACGCTAATAAATTTTGAATTGTTGTTGATTTTCATAGTAAAAATGAATCAATTTTGATTTTCTGTTGGTTTTTATAGTCAACATTAATCAATTTTGTATTTTGTGTTGGTTTTCATAGTCAACATTAATCTATTTTGATTTTATGTTGATTTTCATAGTCAACATTAATCAATTTTGAATTTATGTCGATTTTTATAGTCAACATTAATCAATTTTGATTTTCTGTTAATTTTCATATTGAACATAAATCAATTTTGATTTTATGTTGATTTTCATAGTAAAAAATTAACCAATTTTGATTTTCTGTTGATTTTTCTAATGCTATAGCTTCGCTTTGGTTGCGTTATAATAATATTAGTTAAAGATCACGTCAGTTTTCATATATCCTTATAATATCAATGTCTGCATTTTTAATATGTCGTAGCTACAAATATAAAGACTAAATTTTGAAAGTTTGATCAAAATCCGTACGCTAGGTTTTGTGTTACAAAGGGTGAGTACTTTTCGTCTACCAAAAAGTGTACGCGGTAACCTTTAATCAGGCGAGCTTCTGTTACGGCTTGCTGTAGGTTTTTTGTCTATTAACCGATTATTGGCAATTACAACTGGTACGATTTGTCCCTTATAGGTATTCGCGCAAAGGGTCTACTTAGTTGAACCCTTCTGATAAAGCTGTTGACATTTCTTGACAAGATTCCTCTATATGGTAGGAGGTTAGTCAGTGCGGGAGTTTGGTATTTACAAATTCACTTTTTTCACCTCTATATTTCCCTGCCTGTAATCACCATGGTAGTTAGTAAAATGCCAGTCCCAAGGAAGTTTTTAGATTGAAGGGGACGCGACATGCTCCCCGTTATCAATGGCAACGGAAACCAGGTAACTGCAGGGGTCAAAGGGGAATGTCGCCTGTGGTTGCAAAAAAGTCAAGTTTTTCGAGCATGAAATTACCTTATGCCATATCACCTTGACAATCTAAAATTTTACGTACCTTGGCCAGTCCTTTATCCTGTCCAAGCAGTGGAGGTCAAATTATAGGATTTGTCCTCCAGAGGGGAAAAAGTAAATTTGTAAATTGACTCCCACACTGACTAACCTCCTACCACAGTGGTACTTCTGTAGAAACCTTGATTCCTTGATTAGAATGACAAAATATCATTCATTTATTTTTCTTACGACTGAGAACTTTTTGTACTCATTTTTTAGCTCGCCTGATAAGGCAGCTTATAGAATCGCACAGTCAGTCCGTCAGTCCGACCGTTCGTCTGTTACCACGATAACTTTCGAACGCATTGACCGATTTTGATCAAACTTGTCAAAAACATTGCCTATGACCATAGGACAAAGCCTATTGAAAATGGGCCACATTGGTCCATAGGTTGCTGAGATGCCGCGCGCTGACTTTGTCTTCATTTTGCTAACCAAAATGAAAATGTGGCATTAAATGGACATTAAAAGTTCAAATGTGCATCCTATGGGTTGTTAAAGGATAGTACAAAATATTAAATGCCGCTTCGACTAAATTTAAGATTTTATAATGAAGTAAATAAAACCGGAAAATACCTATTATAGGACGGAAATAAATCTATTTCGCATTTATATGCAAATAGATAGTTAAATTTATATTTTTCGAATTGCTTTTCATTATGATAGCCAACATTAATCAATTTTGATTTTCTGTTGATTTTCATAGTCAGCATTAATAAATTTTGATTTTCTGTTGCTTTTCATAGTCAACATAAATCAATTTGATTTTCTGTTGATTTTCATAGTCAACATTAATAAATTTTGATTTTCTGTTGCTTTTCATAGTCAACATAAATCAATTTTGATTTTCTGCTGACTTTCATAGTCAACATTAATCAATTTTGACTTTCTGTTGATTTTCATAGTCAGCATTAATAAATATTGATTTTCTGTTGCTTTTCATAGTCAACATTAATTATTTTGATTTTCTGTTGATTTTCATAGTCAACATTAATAAATTTTGATTTTCTGTTGCTTTTCATAGTCAACATAAATCAATTTTGATTTTCTGCTGACTTTCATAGTCAACATTAATCAATTTTGACTTTCTGTTGATTTTCATACTCAACAATTATATATTTTGATTTTCTGTTGATTTTCATAGTCAACAACTACCTATTTTGATTTTCTGTAGATTTTCATAGTCAGCAACAACCTATTTTGATTTTCTGTTGATTTTTATAGCCAACAATTATCTATTTTGATTTTCTGTTGATTTTCATAGTCAACAATTATCTATTTTGATTTTCTGTTGATTTTTATACTCCACAATTATCTATTTTGAGTTTCTGTTGATTTTCAATGTCAATCTTAATTTATTTTAAATTTCCGTTGATTTTCAACATCAATCTTAATCTATTTTGATTTTCTGTTGATTTTCATAGTCAATATTAATCTATTTTGATTTTCTATTGCTTTTGATGGTCAAAATTAATCTATTTTTATTTTCTGTTGATTTTCATAGTCAACGTTAATCTGCTTTGATTTTCTATTGACTTTGATGGTCAACATTCATACATTTTGATTTTGATACTCAATATTAACCAATAAATATGAAAATAAACCTATTTCTATGATTTTACTAAAACTGTGTACACGGTCCCCTTTAATCAAACGAGCTTCTGTTACGGCTTGCCGTAACCTGAATGTCACGTTTCCACCCTCCCCACCCCCGATGGGGGGTATGGGGCAAAATTCGGTCATTATGTTTATTTCATTTAGGTTAGGTTAGGTTAGGGGGTGGGGAGGGTGGAATTGTGACCCTTAGATCATATTCGATAAAGATCCGATGAAACATTGGGGGGTCACGTCTAAATATTCCGAGATATAGTGGTGCTGTGGGACTTAGAAATTTGCGGCCCTTTTGGTCCAATCCCACCTTATCTCCCCTCATTTCATTTGGTTTTTGAAAATCATCGACTATCGAGTGTCGTGTAAAATTCCCAATGATTTTCATAAACCAGGGGTAGTTTGAACCAGTTTGAACTGTACATCTTCAATCTTCAGTGTATCGTTAGTTTAAAGATGTGGGTTTCGGCTAACATTAGGAACCTACTTTGTTTTTCGAAATTCGAAACATTTTTCATGATTGTCAGAGGAACCGGGCCCTTAAGGGAAGCGTATGAATCTGAAAGTGGGAAAACTCGATAATTTTGTACATAGTACAATAACCAGGGATATAATTTTAAATGAAGCAGAATAGACAATTTATTGCACATTGCACAAAAGTAGTTTGTAAAGCTCTTTCTTGTTCTATCTCTTCTTGCTATTCATCACTTATCACCTTTGACTTTAAATATCTCCGAACCGAATATTACTTATTAGGACTGTGTAGACCAATGTGTTATAACCCCATAAGGAATTTTTAAGTTGTCTCCTCATCGACTGGGCTGAATCTTGAATTTAGGCAACGGTACCTCGTTGCCGTTGTTGATGGTAAACATTGTTGCCAATTCATCCTTTACCACCGGCAACAAAGGCAACACTCTCATTTGGTTATATAATAAACTTATCGTATATAACAAACCTAACCTAAATGAAATAAACAAATTCGACAGTTATCTATAAAAATTATTAGGTTAGGTTCATTCAAAACTGGTGGAATGTCATTTTTCCCCAGATCCCCCCTTATAATTTGTTTATTTCATTTAGGCTAGGTTTGTTATATCCGTAAAATATGGACCGGTAGGACTAATTTATTATACGATAAGTGTTAAAAGTCATTGATGAGGGTGTTGCCGGTGGTAAGTGGTAAAAGATGAATTGGCACGATTGTTTACCGTCAACAACGCCCTACCGGCAACGAGGTACCACTGTCTATAATAATCAGTCCTCTAATGGGCTGAATTTAGGCAGCGGTACCTCGTCGCCGGTACACATTGTTGCCAAATCATTTTTTACCGGCAACACCCTAATCTGATTGTCTCCAATGCTGCTAAACCTAATATAAGACAGTGTACTGCTGATCGGAGCTGTAATGCAGAAGTCCCATGTTGCAATAAATATTCCCCCTGAGAATGTTTATGAAAATCAAAAAATTTTGAAATGAAATATTGTGTTGTGATTTATTATAATAACCATGGATATTCTGGCCGCCTCCCCTCATTTCCGCATCGGCCATCAACTATTTGTAACGAATATAGTTACAAACAGGATCCATTTTTTAATAGGAAACTGTCTAAAGGCAAATAAGGTCTAGTACTAGACAAGCCAATGACGTTTTAAGCGAGCTTTTGCTCTGCACCGTTGACCGTGTTAGGAAATTTCAAAATTATAATCCCCTAAAACATGTTTTGACTCTTTGGAATACATGGTGGCCCTTAAAAGGGCCGTTGGGTATTAAATCAGGTGGTTAACAATCATCTAAGCACGTTCTCCTCGGATACGACGGGCCAATTGGATGTCCTTCGGCATAATAGTCACACGTTTGGCGTGAATGGCACACAAGTTGGTGTCCTCGAAAAGTCCCACCAAATAAGCTTCAGAAGCCTCCTGAAGAGCCATCACTGCTGAACTCTGGAATCGTAAGTCGGTTTTGAAATCTTGAGCAATTTCACGAACAAGACGTTGGAAGGGTAATTTCCGGATCAAAAGCTCAGTACTCTTCTGGTAACGACGAATTTCTCGAAGAGCAACTGTTCCTGGCCGATAACGATGAGGCTTCTTGACTCCCCCGGTGGCTGGGGCACTCTTACGGGCGGCTTTAGTGGCTAGTTGTTTCCGAGGCGCTTTCCCTCCAGTAGATTTACGAGCTGTTTGCTTAGTACGAGCCATTTTTCCTAGTTTTACAACAATGTAGATAGATACACAAGGAAAATCTTAGTGAATGCTAACTCAAATAAATGACTCTTCCTCGAGGAGAATGTAAGATCAATGAATAGCTTCATGACATTTGCTTATGGTATTTATAGGGAACAAGAAGAGCGCGTTGAGTAACTCATTCGTTGAAACTCATAATGTGATTGGCTATAATAAGCTGTCCTCCTATTGGCTATAATAAACAGCTCCCTTATTCGCTAAAATGCGTTGTACTTCCAAACAAAAGAAAATAAATTCATTACCTATAATATTATTAATTTAGAAATCTAGAATACGGTTCTTGTCACGTGACTGCGCTATGCTATTGACATGAATATAAACGCGAATATCATCGTTGGGTCATCTGATTAATTCACAACGTTTTTATGCTACCATTTTGCTTATTAAAAATATGATTAAAACTCCACTGAGTTCGTTCGCATCTCCGATCCGACCAGTCTTTATAACAATAATGTGGACTTTTGCATTTGGCAAGAATATCAATTTATGCATATTTATTTTATGAGCACGTTTATGGCATGAGAAAATTACGAAATTCGGAAATGGGAACAGTTAGAGTTTGAAACGCTAGGACATATCATATTTGTGTCAGAGTGCAGGAGGTGGGTCGTGGCGGCTACAGGCAACATTTTTTTGGGACTTAGAAAATATTTTTGACGGCTACATTTTTTCGGACATAACACACTACACACGGTGCGTTGCGTATGGACTATGGACGTACCGTGTAAAAGTAACCTCGTATACCGCTACGCTGCACATTGTTTTTAATACATGTATCGAAGTAGAAGCTCTCTTCAATTTTACATAGAAACTCCTATTCATATTTTTACAAATTCATTTTTAACATACACACTAACGACACAGAGCAATCATGTATACATCATTCGAAATGTCACATTCGAATTAATATTACGTGATTACGTAATTAGTAATAAGACCCGGCTAAGGCGGTAGCGTTGGATATAGCGATTTTAAGTATTTATTAGCATTGATAGTATAGAAACCTTCAAAGTCAAGCCCCGCCCCCTCTTTTACCTACGACTGTTTGAGGTAGCTTACTGCAACATAGTGCGCTGATGCCGTGCATCGGAAACCTTAAGGTAAGAGGTTACGTGACGGACGGAGTAGGCAGTTACTGCTTGTACCGCTGATGTCGTGCATCGGAACCTTTAAGATAAGACATTTTAAGAGGTTACGTGGCAGACGGAGTAGGCTGGTACGGCTTGTACCGCTGATACTGTGCATCGGAACCTATCAGATATGGCAATGTCTTACACAAATAATATGGACGAACTTACGTACTCTTAGTGTGTGTACCAAAGTTGCGTGAAATTTACGCTACTTTAAAAAACTTTACATACACAAATAGTGGATACGAACCTACGTACTCTTAGTGTATGTACCACGGCTGCGTACATTTACACGCTACATTTTTCCGTACAGTAAAATTACGTCGTTTGGTCGTCCATACTATTTGTGTGTTTACCAAGGTAGCGCGCGTACATTTCGCGCACCTTTGGTGCATACACAAATGGTACGTAGGTTCGTCTATATTACTTGTGCATGTACCCAAGAAGCGTACATTTCGCGCACCTTTGGTGCATACACAAATGATACGTAGGTTCGTCTATATTATTTGTGCATGTACCCAAGAAGCGTACATTTCGCGCACCTTTGGTGCATACACAAATGATACGTAGGTTCGTCTATATTATTTGTGCATGTACCCAAGAAGCGTACATTTCGCGCACCTTTGGTGCATACACAAATGGTACGTAGGTTCGTCTATATTATTTGTGCATGTACCCAAGAAGCGTATATTTCGCGCACCTTTGGTGCATACACAAATGGTACGTAGGATCATCTATAACTATTGTGCATGTTCCGAAGAAGCATCCATTTTCTGCAAACGTTGGTATATTCCCTGATCTTTAAATGTCGAAAATCTTCTAATTCACGTGCATACAACAGTACAGAATCCAGTTTCGGGCATGGCTAAAATAATGTTGCCGTCAAAAAAATTTTGAAGTATTTTGTAGCCGCCACTTCCTACTCTGACCAAAAAACATTTTGACCAGCCAGCTAAATTATGATCTGTCATTGAACACTGACATTGACTAGTTTCCAGTTCCACCCGTCAACACTGCCCGCCCGTCGAAAAATAGTGTTGCAGTGGGAGTTTTCGCATACCTGGTAAATTATTATTATGATATTAAATGGAATTCTTCTTGTGCTCACGCACATTCATACTAACATAATTTAACACCATTAACATAAAATAATAAATATTATTGCTCTAAGGAAAATGTGGTGGCCCTTAAAAGGGCCGTTGGGTTAATTAGTCAATAGTTTCCATTTAGGCAGCTTTCTTTTCAGTCTTCTTGGGAAGGAGAACAGCTTGGATGTTGGGCAGTACTCCTCCTTGAGCAATCGTTACACCAGACAACAATTTGTTCAGTTCCTCGTCGTTTCGGATTGCCAATTGCAAGTGACGAGGGATGATACGGGTCTTCTTGTTGTCCCGAGCTGCATTGCCAGCCAGTTCCAGAACTTCAGCGGCCAAGTACTCCATTACTGCAGCCAAGTAGACAGGAGCTCCAGCACCCACACGTTCAGCATAATTGCCTTTTCGGAGAAGACGATGAATACGACCAACCGGAAACTGGAGTCCCGCACGGCTGGAACGGGACTTTGCCTTTCCCTTAACCTTTCCTCCCTTACCACGTCCAGACATTTCGGATAATAAAAGTTTTCACACTCAAGAGAGAGCTAGCAGAAGTTCTTTGTCAGACAAGTTGTAATGTTAAATGACGGCGCAGCTTGGCTTATATACCTCAGTGGTGAGTAGGTTTGTGGGGTTGTGAGTAACGGAACAGATACTCCTCATCTCCAGCCGACCCCTTCACAGTTCTTTTATCTCTGCTGAGGGATCTGGTGCCGACGTGACAGAAACGCATCAACTCAAATTTTCATTATTTTTCCGTATTTTAACCACTAAAATCTACCAAATTAACTCAAAATAAGCATTATTTATCTTTACTTTCTACTCTATAAAGCTATTTTATTAAATGATGACCTCTTACGAGGTTTTTGGACTTTCTAGAAGATATTTTTATCAATAAAATTATTTTAGTCATGTTGAAATATTGCGAAAAAATAATTAATTTTTACAAGTCTACACATAATGAACTGCTAGGAAAATGTGGTGGCCCTAAAAAGGGTCGTTGGTTAAAGATCGTAGGTCAAGTAATCAAAATTTACTTGGATTAGAAAACGAATGTGGATATGTCTGCGTTCTGGGAGGTAATGAATGAATGTTATAATGTAAAAAGAAATAACAACCTAAAAGGGATTTATTTTGCGTATGATGGGATGAAAAAAGTCATAAGAAGTCATATAACATATATGACATGACGGTAATTTTATGTATATAAGTGACATTTATTTACGCAGACGAAATTGCTCTTAGGAAAATATGGTGGCCCTTAAAAGGGCCGTTGGTTCAAAATCGTAGGTCAAGTGATCAGAATTTATTTGGATGAGGTGTATTTGGTGACTGCTTTCGTTCCCTCTGATACGGCGTGTTTTGCCAACTCTCCAGGCAACAAAAGGCGGACAGCGGTCTGGATCTCCCGAGAGGTGATGGTCGTTCTCTTGTTGTAATGAGCCAATCGAGATGACTCGGCAGCGATTCTTTCGAAAATGTCATTCACAAACGAATTCATGATAGACATTGCTTTAGAGGAGACTCCAGTGTCAGGATGGACTTGCTTCAACACCTTGTAGATGTAAATGGCGTAAGATTCCTTCCTCTTCCGCTTCTTCTTCTTGTCACCCTTCGAGATGTTCTTCTGTGCCTTTCCAGCCTTCTTGGCAGCCTTTCCGCTAGTTTTAGGTGGCATCTTCTCAGAGTTGAATTCAATTCAGAGTTCAGTATTCTTCAATCGGCAAGTAGCAAAGAACGAATGAAACAGACGCCGTAAAGTAAAACGTATTTATATCTAGCTGTGAGTAATGGACGTCAGTGAGTGAGTAGGGGGAGTTGATTTATTAGCGGGTGCCAAACGTCATTGCTATAGAGAATTCACACGCAAAGGGATAAACCTACTCATGTCGTTCCCCGTGAGTAATCGAGGCAATAATAAGAGGTCATTGCATAGATGCAGACGCGCACCAATTCAATGGAACAGTTCTTTGTGAATGCTTTGCCCACATGGAAGGTTTCCCGAAGGAAGCGAGATATTTACCCGACAAATTCTGTACTTTACGTGGTTAAGGACAATCTTAACCAAGATGACAACACGTAACACGTACTATTACTAATACGCTAATACTCTAATCATATTTATTAGTACTGTAACGGACACAAACCAATACACTGGTATAGTAATAAGAGATCATAAAAGTAGTAAGGCTAGTAGTAAGAAATAACATTATTACTATTCTTCCATCTTACGTATGGCCGCTGTATTGCATTTAAAGCATCCGTACACATTATATCTCCTTGCTTATCATATCAACCTTTGAAATGCCAGTATAGACGGATGATATTACCGACAACACATTTAAACACTCCATTTCGCTTTAAATTTTATTGAACAATAGAAATAAGCGTTACCCTTTAAAGAAATTATTCAATCCTTTTTAACTAAAACGAATGAAAAACAGAAAATAAAATTGTATTGTCTAAAATAAAGAAAACAAATTACTTCAAAATATTTTTGTCATAACAATTTACCTTATTTATAAAGGTTTCATGAAGGACATTGAAAGATTTAACGTGTAATAAGACGGACTATGGCGACTCCTAAAAGAGTTGCTAACGGCAGTTTGTTGAAAATGCTTCAAGTGTCAGGATTTTCTTTAGCCTAACTCGTCGATGCGCAGAACATTGATAGCACATCCCCTGTGTGGAATAAAAATTTGTCATATTTTTGAAAGCATACATATTTTCAGAGGAGGCATTGTAGCCATTTATTTCCAAAAGTCCCCCCAATTTTCAAAATTAAATAGTTTTTGGAGTAAGAGAAATGCATGGTAATTTGAAAAACTCATCTCATTCTTTTGTATATATGAAAAGCTAAAAAAAATTGGGCCACAATACCCCTTCCAGAATTTTGAGCTCTGTTTTTTCAGCTACTCCATTTTGAAATCGGTTACCCCAAATTGGGTTTATCAATGTTTTACGTTTTTTCTATACCTTTCCTTGTGGTTACATTAGACTATGCCAATTTTTTATTTCGGGGAGGAAGGGGGCCAATTTAAAATTATGTCACATTTTACTGACTGGGTTTGTTTATCATACAGCACCCCGTAATAAAATTACTCGTTTCTGCTCGTCGTTAAGCAACAACCAGCATGTAGCAACCTAAACACCACCTACGAGGCCAACAACTGGTCGGCTGCTTTTTTACAAGCCTTCTGGATTTGGTGTTTACATGGGGTTTGCATTCATTTTTGCTTGATCAAATACCAACTTAAGTTTAGACAGGAAACTTTTATCCATCCAGTTTTATGGTTTGTTTGTATTATATTTGATAAACCGAATAATTTTATCAAATAATTCACAAAATAAAATAAAGTATAGAAAAAAAATAAATCATTTCACTGAGTAAAAAAGAGATAAAGGGAGCACAACTTTTAATGTAGTCTACTTCCATGGGTTTACCGTAAAACTAGCTATTTCAAAACGGTTAATGGCATAGAGAAGTTCATATTACTATTTTTAATTTTTCACCCACTTTGCCCGTCAGGGCAAGGCTGTAACATAGTAGTAACCGTGGACATGTTAGCTTTCATTGTTTCATTCTATAGCTGATGCACGCAGCAAGAAAAAAATTTCGGGAGGGGCCCGACAAATTAGAAGTGAAAATAAGTACCATTAAAATCATTTGGACCAGTTCATAAGATTAGGCCCTTGACCCTTGAATAAATATAGCAAGTCCTTGTATGTCATAATATGTAGAAATATTATAAATAACCCAGACCCAGAGATTTTTTTTAAATTGATAGTAAGAAGCAGCCAACCCAGAATATCCACTTTTTGTTCGTAGATATGTAACAAAAAATATTTTTGCTCTAAGGAAAATGTGGTGGCCCTTAAAAGGGCCGTTGGGTTAATTAGTCAATAGTTTCCATTTAGGCAGCTTTCTTTTCAGTCTTCTTGGGAAGGAGAACAGCTTGGATGTTGGGCAGTACTCCTCCTTGAGCAATCGTTACACCAGACAACAATTTGTTCAGTTCCTCGTCGTTTCGGATTGCCAATTGCAAGTGACGAGGGATGATACGGGTCTTCTTGTTGTCCCGAGCTGCATTGCCAGCCAGTTCCAGAACTTCAGCGGCCAAGTACTCCATTACTGCAGCCAAGTAGACAGGAGCTCCAGCACCCACACGTTCAGCATAATTGCCTTTTCGGAGAAGACGATGAATACGACCAACCGGAAACTGGAGTCCCGCACGGCTGGAACGGGACTTTGCCTTTCCCTTAACCTTTCCTCCCTTACCACGTCCAGACATTTCGGATAATAAAAGTTTTCACACTCAAGAGAGAGCTAGCAGAAGTTCTTTGTCAGACAAGTTGTAATGTTAAATGACGGCGCAGCTTGGCTTATATACCTCAGTGGTGAGTAGGTTTGTGGGGTTGTGAGTAACGGAACAGATACTCCTCATCTCCAGCCGACCCCTTCACAGTTCTTTTATCTCTGCTGAGGGATCTGGTGCCGACGTGACAGAAACGCATCAACTCAAATTTTCATTATTTTTCCGTATTTTAACCACTAAAATCTACCAAATTAGCTCAAAATAAACATTTACATTTATTTTCTTCTTCATAATGGCATATATTACTATTTTGCGCATCTTCTAAGCCTATTTTTAATGAATCTAAACAGTTTTACAAATTAAATTTTTATTTTTAAGTCAAGGTGGTTCAAAATACGGGAAAAATCAACGAGGATATTGAATGGGAAAGCGACGATGCCTACGATTTAAAAATAGTAACAGAAATTTTGAATTTAGTCTATGAAAATACTACAAAATTGAAAGGAGGCTGAGATTACACTGGTCATAGAAAGACAAGATTGGTCTCTAAAATGCAAAACAGGTTAATTTTATGAAAGAACGCTCGGAAACTCAGCTCTGGTTTCAATAATATATTATTGTTCTCGTTATAGCTCTCAACGAGAGGTAAAAATTACGATTTTTCATTTACGTTTATAAATTACTAAGATATTTTATTATTCTCTTCAGCATTTTTAGAGACCAATCTTGTCGTTCTACGACAAGTTTTGACAAATTATGCGAAAACAATGTTTTATTTTTATGATCTTAGCTAGTTAGAAAATCAATACTCATTCGAACTTGTCGCCTTACGTTGTTCGGCAGTTGAATGAGTTAGAACGCTGAGCTTTTGTCCATCAAATCCTTCCCCGGCTTGAAAGAGTAGGCCTACTCTTTCAAGACGGGGAAGGATTTGATGGACAATCCCACAGAACATTCTCACTAAGGAACGTCATACTTAGTTTTGTTCAGAGAAAAGCAACTTAGAGAAAAGTGCGTGGGGTGAATCACACCTATCCTTCCCTTCTTTCAAGGTACTTAACTATGGGACATTATTCTATGGGACAGTACAGAATATAGTTTTTGGTACTTTGCGGGGGATTTTAAAACCAATCTACTCAGCCGCTAGACCAGATCTTAGCGACACTGATGAGAAAAAGTTCGTTCATTTTTATTTAGCATAAACAATGAACAAAAATTCTAGGATGATTGTAGTGAGGATTGACTGAATGCATACAGGTTTTCCAAGATTATTAAAAGTTAGTCCAAATTGTCAAGGACTTATATATATTTTGCTCTTTGTAGAATATGGTGGCCCTTAAAAGGGCCGTTGGTTTACATATCAAATCATTTCCAACCGGGGCCGTTGAGTCAATCCAGTCAAAGGTTGCAGTTGTTTTTAACCTCCGAATCCGTACAAAGTTCTGCCTTGACGTTTGAGGGCATAGACGACGTCCATAGCAGTCACGGTCTTCCTCTTGGCGTGCTCGGTGTAGGTGACAGCATCTCGGATGACATTTTCAAGGAAGACCTTCAGGACTCCTCGAGTCTCTTCGTAAATCAATCCGGAAATACGTTTGACACCGCCACGACGGGCCAGACGACGGATGGCTGGTTTCGTGATACCCTGGATGTTATCACGCAACACTTTCCTGTGACGCTTGGCGCCCCCCTTTCCGAGCCCCTTGCCTCCCTTTCCACGACCAGTCATCTTGTAGAAGTTACAGGTAGGAACTCGAACGAACGAAAGTTAAAGTTGAGCAGATGAAGACAGGATTGCGAATGCAGCCTGTATGCTAGACTTGATGCTTTTATACCACGATGCGGACGTGCAAGTGGGCTGTAAACTGTTTGAGTGAGTCATCTCTGAAGCTTTGCATAGTTTCAGAAAGAGTATAATAATGAATACGTATTATGGCATTGCAGTATAGTCTACTATTTCTAATAGTCTTTCTTTGTCTCCGTGCGTTGTTGGATTCTAGATGGAGAGTGATAGTATGTAAATCAAAATCTCAACATTTTGGATGTGCAGCTTCACAGCGACAGTGATTAGGGATTAGGAGAGCCTCTCTCTCATCACTTTTTGCTTTAGTTAGGAGGACCTGATACAACGAAATAAAGAATAGAGTAATAATATTCATATACATTCATAATATTCATATTACGGATTATAGTACGGATCCCTTTCCCTTTGAATCGACACCCACATCTCAAATCCTGTAGTACTAGTTTCTTACTACTAGGTTTTACAAGACCATGACTTACATGTTTCCAAAAGTCTATAAACTTTACTTACAATCCGACTTCAGAGTAAAAGTTCACTTTAATTTTGATGTGATATTATTGCTATATTTTCAGCTTATTTTCAATAGTTATTTCTAACTACAATAGATTTTGCTCTTCGAAAAAATTGGTGGCCCTTATAAGGACCGTTGGGTTTTAAATAGGTAGTTGTTAAATGTAACCGGTGGTGTTGATTTCTTGGTCTTAGTACAAAATGTACAATGCTTATAGTAGCGACTTTATTAGGATGGTTTTCGTTGCTTATTTCTTCTTGGGTGCTGTCTTTTTCGGAGCAGTTTTCGGCTTGGTTGCCTTCTTTGCCTTTGGTTTTGCTGGGCTTTTGGCTGCTTTAGGTTTAGCCGCTGGCTTGGCTGCTGCGGGCTTTGCTTTTGGGGCTGCCACGGTTTTCTTCTTCTCTGCTGCGGGTTTTTTTGCAGCAACGGCGGGTTTCTTCGGTTTGGCAGCAACAGCAGGCTTCTTGGCTTTCGGAGCGACAGCAGGTTTCTTGGCAGCTTTAGGTTTGGCTGCCTTTTTCGGACTGGCAGGTTTAGCAGCAACTTTGGGCTTAGCTGGTTTCTTCTCCTTAGGAGCAACGGCCTTCTTCTTGGGTGAGGCAGGTTTTTTCTTCTTTTCCACCGGGCTTTTCTTGACGGCGGCTTTGAGTGCCGCCGGGAGCTTGAAAGAACCGTTGGCACCTTTTCCTTTGACTTGAACAAGAGAACCAGTGGTGACAGCCGACTTGAGATGTTTTCGAATGAACGGAGCTAATTTTTCAGCATCTACCTTGTACTTGTCAGTGATGTACTTCTTGATGGCTTTAAGAGATGATCCTCCCCGTTCGTTAAGACCTTTGATAGCATCCCCAACCATCGCGGATATTTTCGGATGATTAGATTTGGCTTTGGGAGCTCTTGGTTTCTTTTCCTTTGGAGCAGCTGGAGCCTTTTTTGCCTTGACCTTTTTCGGAGTAGCAGCCGGAGGTGCAGTTGTTGTTTCTTCGGTAGCAGGAGCAACGTCAGCCATGTTGACACAGACAATTAAATGTCAGAGAAAATACGGGTAACAGTTAACGAAAATGAAAATCACTTTTCAAGAGATTACTTCAGGAGAAGTTGAGGCGAATGAATGAATTGGGTTGTGGCAACGCGAGCTCTATACTAAGGGTTTTTAAGTCGTGAGCGGACGTAGAAGAAGCTGTTTGTTCTGTCGAACTCCAACTTGCACTCTTTCGACTCTTCTCGTGCGTAATGTTGTGTTTCTTCTTTCACTCTTTTTAATTTTTTGACCGAGTTAGGGTGGAAATTAAAAATGTAAACTTTTATTCAAAATAGCCCTAACATTTCTCTATCTTTTGGTACCAAAATAATTTCTGTAGCATTTCTCCTCTTGACACACAATAAAAAACACTGCGAGAATTAGTCAGGAGCCTAAGCTTCTTTCTTGAATTTTTGCATTTTTAACTATTTCAAAATTTATTTTTTCATTAAACCATTATTTTCTAATCATCTTGGATATATGTTCGTTCTGATAGAAAAGAGTCCATTAAAAAATTCTTGGGCTAAGTCCCTGAAAATCCCGTTTGAAAACTGAGCAAAAACACTTTCCGCCTTCCTCATGCTTCTCATGTTTTGCCTTATAATAAAATCGGTAAATGTTATAAATTTTTTTTGTATGCGCAGAAAATTTTATTTTATATGGTCAGATGTGATTTTTCAGTGGCATTTCAGTAGACTCCGTCATTTTTACATATTTCAACCCATTTTAGCAATATTCCGCCCTTTTTATGCAGTGACAAAAGTTGAGCTACGCAGTATAATACAGAGCTGAGACTTGAGATATGGGTATAGTTAAGTTGATACTTAAATATCTATATGGCCAAAGTACATCTATATAATTAATTTTTCTGATTTAACATTTTATTTCGAAATTTCTCATTTTAAATATATTTTTCAATTTGCTATTTCATTTTTTAAATTTCCATTTATATCATATAAAATCGTTTGCAACATCCATTCACCACTATACTTTTTCCTCTCGCTTGCCTACTTCGTTCAACTTCTGTGTGCAAGCCAAGCCAAGTTCCATTCTCCAAATGTATTACCTACGTTTACAGTTCAACGTACAATTCTTGTTTTCTTGCTCTCCGTTCCTTCGCTTTTGCTCTCACAGTTCTATTTTCCTAATTAATCTCTTTTATTATAGGATAATTACATATTTAGGTGGGCATGAATGGCGGAATTTTAATCATCATTGTTAAATATAGTTATTTACTTCAACTCAAATGCTCATGCACAAAAGCCAACAAAATACCTTCTCGGCCATTGTGGCAGTCCGCTATTTACGCCATCATAAAATGTTGTTGCGCAAGATTGTCAGGATTCAGGATATTGTAGTTTCTGTCATCTTTTATCTAAGATTTTCATTTTCTGACGCATTCATTGCGATTATGATCTCTTTCTGTACACAAAGCATACTATTTAAGTAGAATTTGTTAATAAGTGCTTACTTATAGGTTTGGGTATGCGTACTAATAAGTAATAAATTAGTACATATACTACTAAAATAGTACTATGCTTACATATATTCATTCGTTTTTTTAAGCTCAATAATTCTCAGTTTCATTATCGATGATTAGGGTATTATTTCACAATGAAATACTTATATTTAGTTGAAGTATAAACGTATATTTACAATAAATATAACAAGTACAAAAGTAACTTATTTATACCCAGTCAATTTAAAAAACTGAAATACAATCTGAGTCTAGTTAACATTTTCTAGGCTTCCAAAAATAGTCAAGAATATAGGTATTCTTAAGATGTTTTTTGATCATATTTCCAGAGCGAATAAATTAATTATGTATAAGTAAAGCAGCCTATATGGTTGATAAAAATAAAGTTCTATGTGGCAATTTTGGTATAAAAGCATACTAAAACCTGCAATTATGTAGTTACAAGATAAGTATATTATATAACAACATAATTGGGTACAGCTTTGAATCAGCTCTTTTATAGCTATCTATTATATTTTAAAATTTGACTGAAAAATTAAAGTACAGCTATTTATTAGTAGATTATGAATAAAATGTAAGTAATATCTATTTCTACAAATATAGTGCGTGGACGAAATTGTAAGTCGATAAACTGGGATAGAGAAAAGCTCTTACATGAAACTGCGGCTGTGATTTCAACGAAACTATTTGTTATTAACACTTTCAGATGAAGTACCTGTGTGTAGGTAATGTAGTAATTTAATTTCTATACTTGTTATCATTTAACATACATCAGCAATTAAACACATCCTTATAGAAAATCGTATCTCGATGTATATTTCTAATTTACTAATAACTTCATATTCATAGAACTAGTTTCTACGCTTCGCATGTACGCTTTGTGCACATACATGTATACATTCGACTTCGACTAGCTTTGTATACAGGATACGTATTACAGTATAAATTGTATAGACAATTAAAAAATCCTTTAGTTTTCTGACAGCATAATATTCCTTGGTATCCTTCATTGTAATTATTTTTATGTTTACTACTTACTACTTGTGTTGTGCAGTGGGTTAGATAATGCTTGGGAATAGGGTGAATTGATATACTTATTTACTCTTGTGTGTCAATTATGACATTTACTAGTAATAAAATCCTATAGGTTATATAAAGTCAAAGTGTACGAATAAATATAATGCTATTGCTAAATTACGAATAATGAGATTGGATTTCGCTCCGACTCCGAGCGAACTGGAAGGGTTTTGTACCTATGCGCGTATATTGATTTACCAATTCGTAACCAAAACAAATCATGTTTCCAAGATAAAGACCATCATAACGGGATGATAATATTATAATCCTGCTGGATCCTATGTCAAATTATTTTGAATGTAATTTGTTAAGGTTTTTGTCAAAGAAGGCATTGTAAGGTAGGTTTAGGCAAATTCATTTGGCTTTATAGAATTGAAATACCTAGTATAGGTTGTTTCAAACAATTTAAAATGAATTGTCATTGTGTCATCCTGAACTAAGAAAAGTTCAATGTAGATTGTAATTTATTATTTACATTTTATACATGAATTGATTTAACCTTTTAGTATGTCTGTGTCTGCTGATGCACCTCAAATCCCTGTAAAAGATAATGGCAGCTCTCAAGAAGTAACAGGAGGGTCGTCTAGTAAAGCTATTTCAAATTCAAAAAGTAATTTACGGTCCATGCATAAAAAAGGTACAATAAAGTTTAAAATTCAATGCATATATTTCACAAAGTAAGATGCACGATGACTATTATGAAGATTTAGATCTATGATATTAATATCTCAATACTATCATTACATGTTTGCAGTGGAATTAAAAAACGCAGCAAGCAAAAATTGGATTATACATCTTCACTATGTACGCAGAGAATTTAATACATGCAAATCCATCATTCACGAAGAAATCCAAAGAGTAAATGGGAATTCAGAATACGCCAATTACATTATGGTATATACTAAATTGGCATTGGTTGTTATTTTTGTACAGAAATCATTGCTATATTCATCTATTTACATGTGGAAACATGTAGTATATACGTATAATAAGTGTAATTCTAAATATATGCAATAACTTTATTATCTGTGTAGGTCAAATTCCTTATTGTTCAGTTTGATTTATTTAAATTGACATTGCTCTAATTTCGTTAACAGTGATTCCTTTTGGTTACTTATAATAGTCTCAATTTTTGAGAAATTTAGAACGACTTTTTATGATTAGCTGTCTTATTTATATGAGTAACATTCAATATTATTATTCATAAAGTTGCATGTAATATGCATGCGTACGAGCGATTGCTGGTTTTATTTCTATCTATTGGTTTTTTACATTTGAATGCTTGATGTAACATGTGTATGTGTATTTATTTTGGGAATAATTTAATGCAGGCTTTAATTCTACGAAGCGAGGGGAAAATGCAAGAATCTTTAGACAAGTTGCAAATATGCCATGAGTTGGAGCCTACGAACTCAAACACAGTGAAACAAATAGCACGATCTTTGTGAGTTTCTTTTATTATACTTTAAAGGGAAGCTTGTTTATGTAGTCTGTGAGTATTATTGTTCATACAGGCTGAAGTTCATTGCATGTAACATAGGTCATATATTTTTCTTAAGCTATAATTGATAACATCATTATAGCCTGTAACCTGTGTATCAAAGCATGTAGTCTTTCTTATGGGGAGTGATATTTTTACAAATTATGAAAGATATTCTATATACAGGAGTGACTCTATTTTAAACATCTGTCAATTATTTTCAAACAAAAAACTCGTTACCTACAGGCAGGAGATACAGAATGCAGGAGGAGCAGTCACACAGAGGTTTATGTTACTGAATTAAGTGGACCATTCTGTATATTATATAACAAGATATTGTGTATTACGTAAGCAAAGTTATATTCGTCTGTTCTAATAATGCATAATATGCTAAGAAGGGAAAACATCATGTGTGTGGTTTGCATTTATAGATCGATCTCCTGCTTACTTATAACATAACCCAACTCCAAAAGATATTTTTTGCTTTTAAATGAACAAGTGCAGTATAGTTCCATAGAGAAAGGGCCGTATAATCTTGTGTACATTTGAGACGTCGAATCATTCAGAGTCGTCTTTAGTCCCGATTTATACGACACAATCAAGAGATTTATAGGTCGTTATTTTTTGACCTGATAAACTCTACATGCGCTATAGGTAGGTAATCGTTATGTTATGGACCAATTTTAATTTTAATGCTCTATTGATTTGCCACTTTCATGCAGATTTCTCTTAGGAAGACATAAATTGGCCATTGATGCTTATCAAAAGGCCCAAATGCTACATGAAGATTCCGACTCTGAAACGCATTACAACATGGGGATGTGCTATCTTTTCATGAAGGATATGGATAAAGCCAGGGAGCATATGAACCTCTCTTTACAGTCTAGAGTTTCTCATGAAGCTTTTGAAGTACTTGGACAAATTGCTTTAGCCCGTCGTAATCTCCAGGAAGCAATAAACGTGTATGAAAAGGCAACTAGGTATTTGTGTGGAAAAATTTGCAAATGTGTTATACCAGAATTAAAATTAATTGAATATGTAAATTGAGAATTATTCTACAAGAAAACTTTGTTTTCAGAATTTTCCCTGAAAATGCTGAGCTACTTAGTAATTTAGGTGTTTTGTACATGAAAGCTGGGAAAGATAGCATTTCTTTTGTTAAATTGAGTTCAGCTCTTTCCTTCAATCCAGTCAATTCAAAAGCCATTGTAGCAACAGCTTCAATGATGCAGGTTTGTGCCTTGTGCATGTACTTAAATGTATGGTTTTGTGTGAAATATTTTGTGAATTTGATGTAGATATGCTAATTGTATAATTTATTTAGACATATGAAGACTATGATTTCGCTATAGCAAAGTATAAAATTGCTATGCAAAACATACCGGACTCCTCATCCTTATGGAATAATATTGGGATGTGTTTTTTTGGTAAACGAAAATATGTAGCGGTATGTGAACTATAACTTCTTTGGGCTATACCTAATCCAAATTGAGATTACCTAATGTGTAATGTGTTAATGCACCATGAAATTGGTTTCTCAAGCTCTTTTTAATTGCAGGCGATAAGTTGTTTGAAACGGGCATATTATTTGTCTCCGTTTGATTGGAAAATCTTACACAACTTAGGGTTGGTTCATCTTCATATGCAACAATACGCTTCTGCTTTTCATTTTCTAACAGCAGCAATCAACTTGAGACCTGAACAGAGCCACAATTTCATGCTTCTAGCAAGTAAGGTTTAATGTTAAGACTTAGATATGAGTCATTTTCTAACTCACATTAACACTATGAACTTGAATTATGAATTACTATATTGTATTATAAAACTACACGTATAGCATTAAAATAGTACTAAAAGTACGATTTTTTTCCTTTCAGCCGCCATTAGCCATTTGGATGATATTGAATATGCTCGACAAGCTTATGAACAAGCTATAAAACTAAACAAAATAAATGCAACTACAGATCCTATAATACTTACTTTAAATTATGGCATTTCCTTATTTAACCATAAGCAGTTTCCAGAAGCTCATCAAAAACTTCTAGAGGTAAATAAAATTGTTGAAGAAGCCTCGCCCAGGGGACATGTCGATGAAGATGTAAGTTGTATATATTGCTCTATACATCAAGTATTGTACTTATTATTAGGTATCTGTATGTGTATTATGTGAATATTTGTAAACTATCAATTATTTACTGTTTAATTGAGTAATGAATTCTTTAGCTATAACCAAGATGAATTGGAGTAGGATACTAAGTAAATTGATAATTCCTTATGCGACTATTTTCAGACGAAAGAGGTGTTTTACCGTGTAAAAACAGCTATGAAGTTAATGGACTACAAGTTTCCTGAGCCAACAGGAAATTCGGACGGAAGCAGGCGTCGCATCATCACACAGCAATCTGTAGATCAACACCAAATGGATCATTTGGAACATGATCTTGTGTAAAACGTACAGAATTTTATTGGAACGCTATATTTCCCATATTTAATATCATTAAAGCATTTCAGGCGTAATTTCATTCCATATTTACTAGCAGCACACGAAGAAATGCAAAAAGGACAGAGTGTAATCTATGTACACATTATAGGTAGCATTTCAGATGGATGCCAGAGAAATAAATTAACATGCATTGAAGCATTCATATTTACAATTTACGGTTGGATGTAATATTATAATTTACTCTACTTTTATTATAGTATGCTTATTATGTATACATATTTACATGTTCTGGCACATAGACTTTAGCTTATATCTCCAAATATACCTCCAAATAATGTTCAGACAAAAAAGTTATGTCCTTAACAAATTATTTCCAGCTAAAGTATTTTTCATAGGAAAGATGAATTGTAAATTAATAATATTCATCAATTTTTCAAACTTAATTGAGTTTAATAGAGAATCTAAACGTAATACCGTCAAAGTAGGTTTAACATTGATTTCGTAAGTAGAACTTACTAATGTTACTATAAGCAAGCGCAATAAATATCAACAATTGTGTTATACCTATTCAATCCTATTTAATTGAAGTGCTTACAATGTAAAAAAATTCGACAATGCAAAAAGTATTTTCAAATAAAAAATTTCATAGCAAAAGCTTTAAACAATAAAAGTACTTCGGCTCTGTTCCTATCTATATTAGTTTTGTTTATAGGTACACTACTTGATACTTAAATATGGCATTTACATTATGTACTATACTATAATTAGTACAATAATTCTCTTAGAAGGAAAACATGAAGTGGTTATCAACAAATTATTAGTAAAAACCTTTTAATAATTGGAACTATAAATGGTTAACATTGTTTCACCCGAAAACTAAAACAAACATACCTACATAATATGATTTGATAACAGGGCAGTGGGTCCTAACTAATAATGAATATAATATTTTAGACCGAAGATGACACATTCACATAATGGGTGTTGCATGAACAATCTATGACCATATTAATGACACTTTAACTTTCAAGCACTTTTTTGAGAATGTATTAAAAATATCCTGAATTCACAAATGAAGAGATCATCAAAATCATAGATATGGCACTGCCTAATAAAATGAAGCTTGTGGAATGATTGATACTGGATGTGGAGGTATTGCACAACCAGTAATTACTTGAAGTTGACCAATAGCTACGGTATCGACAATTTTTTTGATATTCTTTCCACTCCTGAGTAGCTTCACTGGCAGGGAAACATGACGTATTCTCTGCATTGGACAGATATCCTCGTTTACATTGGCACTTCCAAGCAACTCCAGTATTGTTACAAATTGCATCTAGAACGCAGTCGATTCTTATGTTATCCAGGGAGAGACATGCGTTATTTACTTTGGCTCTACATTTCCCACTGCGATATATAGAATGAGGCACGTAGCATCCACATCTCCCCAGCCCAGGAACACAATAAAGGCCTCTCTCGGTATTGCACATTTTCCATTCTCTGATATCGCTTGTTAAGGCCGTTCCACTTCCTGTATCCGTAACGGGGAAATCACAGTCATCGTTATAATCCACTTCTCCAAATGAACTACATAGGTGAACCCAGTTGGAAAGGATAATAACGATAGATACAACCACTTTTATTCCTAGTTTTTCCATATCTGTAAATAGAAATACAAGATTCAGTGATCTCAAATTGAATACAAGCAAGATAATGCATTGATAATTTACTATCCTTATCACAGACAGAACTACAATTATTTAACTTTAAAAACTTGAAGCGCAAGATTATGACTCAATAGTTTTTATAATACGTGCTATTTATCTTTTAATTTAAGTACATTTAAGTACTTTATTGTAAGTAAATACTGAATTCGACTTTGCTTTCTTTTCAGCACTGATTGCAAAGTAAATTGTTACTCCTGTTATGAAAGAGCAAAAAATCCAAGATTTTATACACACGTTTTATTTAGAATTACTTTAGTACAACACGTGTAACACTTACCATAATAGAATGAGAATATTCATGGCCCATCGGTAGAGCTGCACAAGAACAACAGAGGTGAAACCCTCTCACTTGAAGCACTCAAATAACATTATCTACAGTCCCATCTAACATCCCCTAAATCTTTTCAACCCCGATTCCTTCACAGTTAAGTATAGTGCTACTTCCTTCAAATGCTTTAGTTTGGAGCTGGAGGTGGCACTCCCCACTAACATCCTTAGCATATATTTAATATTAATTACAACTACAGTTTCTGAGTACATCTTGTAAGATGCGTCACCTTCAGCTTAAATAGTATATGCTACTATACTGAACTGCGAACTGAGAAAAATGCAGTTCTACCTATATACCTTTGCTAATTATTTAAAGCTCAGTAAAGCATCAAAGAACATCATCTTGGTCAAGTACAGAAAACTCTAATTGTTATTGTACAAGTAACTCTTCCCTGTTGTGTATATAACTCCGTGGTCTCTAAAGTTAGTTAATATGACATCATTTACCTTTAAGTAGAAGTAAATTTGTATCTACTACAGTTTCCTTTCACAGAATGACTCATCATTGGTTTATCAATGATAATTATTATTTCTGCTGCATAAACAATATTAAGTTCCGATTTAACATGATAGGAACACAGGTAGTACAAAAGTTAGGAGAAAATCCTAAGTATTGCGATTGCGACTCATCATCAGGTCCGCGGTCCGTCGCATTTATGATGGCAGAGCCAGAGCTGAAATGTAAATAAAACTACCCAAGCATCCTTTGTACAGATTTGCTGTCAAAAATGTTATAGTAGTAAGTATAATTTCTTTTGTGCTTGTGCAAACTTACAAGTGTACAAATAGTTAAACTTAACTACTATCTGTATGTGCACACAATGTTTACTAGTATACTCCAAATAATCTCTGTTCTTATGCTAACACTATGTTAAAGTAAGCCAGAAGAACATCACTGTTATGGCTTTGGTTTCTCAATTTTCCTCTCGTTACAACATGGAATACAAAATGGTGTGTAATGCCGCAGGCTCCTGGTGCCAAAATCCATTATAAACTTTACTGGGTAAAAACGGTAAGGTATATATTAATATAATATAATATACCTATCTTCTGCCCTGATTTTATCATATCATAGATCTAACGTCTACGTTTGTTAGCAATCATTTATAAACGCAGATACAGATATTTACATACATTCACAAATGAATGCAAATGAAGATTGCATACGGAAAGACTGCGAATTAGTTCCCCGAACTTATATACATTATTGTCACTCTGTAGGAGATAGTATATTGTGTAGATGCTGTGCTCGTGAATGAAGATTTTTGTAATGAGCTCAAATGCTTTGTCAACATATTACTTAAAATCGAGCTGATGAATAATAAGTAGATGTAATGACTACCAAGTTCTTCCTCCATTAGTTTAATGCTCTACATGAGTCATTCAAGTAGCTGTGCATTATAACATCAATAGCCGCGTCATTTCTGGTGACAAAGATTGCGAGCACGATCTTTTATCCTGATTTTATCCAGAGTTGTCGTTGCAATGTGACTTTTCTGCCCCTAACTACATTAAACGCTACAATTAATATGTATTCTTGACAAAATAATTTGAAATAATGTCAAAATACTTTTATTAGCTCGCTCTTATGTTGGTGGAGGTGGAATGGTTAACTTAAAAATTGATACCATCATAGTTAGTATAACTTACCATATGTTATTGTAGTTACTATTTACTATTGAAAAACTAGCTAGAGCACAAATACAAATAATTACATTGTGTGTCTAAGTCTAAAATACGTAGCTCTATCTTAAAACTGACAATAATTTCGTCGAGAATGATACTGCCTAATCTTATAAGGCATTAAAGATAAATATGACAACTGAGACGTTCAACGAGGCAACTATTTTTGAGTACTTTATGACTAATCCTGAGTTCCTGAGCCAAGTCAGTTAATGGTCTCTCCTTTTCATTAGTCATCACATCAGTGAAAGAAATGTTAATTGCTATTTCAAGGTCAGATATATTCAAGCTTCGTGTCTCATCATCCATCCACATCACACCTGGACAGGGCAGAGGGTTAGAGCTATTAGGGTTATTATGCTAACCGCAGGTCGGAGCTTATTCTATTGTACACAAGAATACCAAAAACACTTATAAAAGCTCTGTATTTACAGAGTAGTGAAGTAACCGTAATACATACACTATAAGACTGCATAAACATGCTGTCACATGATTATCGCTGTTGGTTATTTAATATTCAGTAAACTACAAACATCTTACCTCCTGTCACATAACATTTTCAAATAAACTAATTCAATAATGTTTTCAGTGCATATTATTTAGTATTCTGCACCCTACAATTAGTTTATCTACCTCTCTATATTTCGTTTGGAGTGGAATATTTTCAGCATTCCCGACACAATTCGCTTAGATTAATATGACTAACTATAATATATATGATTAACTTGTATGAGTACAATACAATATAATGTACAATTTTATCAGTACATAAATATTACTGATCTTGACAGTATATCTTTAGGATGCATGTATTTATTATTTATGAACCCAAAGATGCAACATTCAGCAATTAAATAGTTAAGTAAGTTAAGTATAATATTTGCTAAGTTTAAAAAGCAATCCAAACAAGAGCTTTAAGTATGACAGCTTGCCCTCTATTACTAAGAGAAGGTATTCTTTCCTGAGTGTATTCAGAGCATTTCACTGCGTCCTAGTTTTGTTCAACAGGCTAAGCAGAATTGTGGTTGAAGATGGCGACTATGGCATCCTCGAGCCATCGGAGTCTACTGAACAGCTCTAGTTTCTCATCATATTTGTGTCAGTGGTCTCTTAATGCGTACTGTAAAATATGCAAAGGTCTAGCTGCAAAATAATGCTGTGAATGCCAACTGAATTCTAGGTTCGAAACAATAATTTCATTTCGCGAATGAAGTTTTTATCTGCCTATATAAATAATATATAAATACTTTACAATCTTTATTATGGAATTATGAATTAGTCTATCATTATAAAATCGGATACTGCTTATCCGTTACGATATGGAAGACGTTTTATGGTACATTTTGCGTTTAATAAGGAGTTCTTTCATTTCGCTTTCCATTTTTTCCAACCCAAAACAGGTTCACACACTTTGAATAATGTAATCTGATTTTTGAGGAAAGTGTTCTAGTATCTTTTGGCGAACAATTATTGTGACCCTTGGGAGATTTTATTATATATAGCACTACTTTTACAATTGAAAAGGTCTCACAATGCCCATAACCGCACCTCTTTCGTGCATACCGTACACCTATCTTTGGTGTTTATTTACTTAACTTTAGAAATAACGATTTAATCCCCTACACTGTAATCTACACAGGTGGGAAAACCTTAGGTGGAAATAATGGGATTAAATCAATCTGAAAACTTCTGAGTATAATTTTATTTTAATGCTGAAAGTGGGATGTCCATTTAACAAATGAAGGTTATTTTATTTGTCATTACTTCTTGTTCAGTGATTACTCTCAAATAGGGTAATTTAGGATGTAATTGCTGAGGCTATATAGATACTGGAGTATAAGACATGTAAGAGAATTCATTAATTATGAAAACATAAATAGAAACCTTTTACAGAAAAATAATACTAAAGAACATGCTAATTAATCCGATGAAGAGTGGTACTCCGGTAATGGAAAATGCCCCACTTTTGGCACAGGTTGTTAAATCTTTACCAGGTTGATGGCCTTGCATACATTGACAAGTTCCGTTAATGCATTCAGCGTCCTGGATACAACGGAATTGTGGAGCAGATGCAGCTGGAGCAAGAGTCGAAGTGGACCCTTCAGTCGGAGTCGGAGCTACAGTTTCATTGTGAGGAGGAGAAGCACTTGAATTCGTAATGAGACAGGTATCTTGTACTTTAACTGCACATTCTCCCTTGCTCCAAACTAGATTTATTTTTTCAGATTCCCTGGTGCCATTCAAGCTTTGACAATCACAAGTTTTCAAACTTTCAGAGCAAAGTAAGCCCACCGAAGAATCACACGCTTTTTCTTCGCTACAAGGATGACCAAATAACTGCAAGGCTGATGCAGTTCCAACAGATAGGGCAATAGTAACCAAAATACTCAATGCAATCTTCATCTGAAAGGTTAAAAGATTTTATCAGGTAAAGTTTTGTATTGATTTACATTAATTAACATTTACAATTACAGCAATGTTTAAATTGTTTTACCTTGAATCTGGCTGTATTTGAATCGGAAGATGTAATTCGACAGAGATTTTCTTAACGTTGAAACTCTACAACGGTAAAACCTTAAATGATTCAATCTACTGGAAATTCGTAGACGGAAAATTATCATTTTGGTGTGCATTTAGATACAATTTGTAATTACCAATTAGATATCCTATAAGCTAAGTATACCTAAGTATAGCTACTATAGGCTTGAACAATTTAACCATACTTGGAAGTTTACTAATTACAAGTTAATTTCAATTTAAGTGTACGATTCAAGATCGTAAATAGGTAAGGTAATGTTAGTGTCATTAATGCGTGCAAACATAATATTACATTAGGTGACTAGGTGTACCTACTTGGATAAATATCTTTTACTCTATGTGCAATATGCTTATACAAATAATATATAAATATATTAACACTATATTGATATATAAATATAAAGTATGGCTATTTACTATTTGAATCTGATATCCAAATGTAGTCTGGTAGACTGCAACGAATGCAGCAAGCAACTAGTACCTGACATAATACTAAGTATATTTGACAAATATTTACAGAGCAAACTATTCCAGGTATCTAATAAATAAGCAACAGATGTGTGCCTAATTAAGTCAATTTGTTAATGTGTCAGTATGATATCAATTAGTACTCTATACTACACAAACCGCGACTTAATTAGGTATATAGTACCTTCCATAATAGCATTTGTTACAATTGCATATATGTATAGCCATGGCCATACGCATCAGTGTGCTGTAAATAATGTTCTAAATTTTCTACTTGCGTTAAGGAATGCTCATAATGCTGACAAATATGTATGGGAGAGGCTCACTTCTTTATCCGGCTATCTGGTTAGCCCTAATTTTGTGTGAAAGTTCAGAAGAAAATATATTAAATAGGTTAACACATTATGAAGGGACTTTGGATTTTTTATCAATAGACATAGAAAGGCTACTTATTACTTTTTGTTCTTATCATAATAAAAATTAGCATTCGCTTTTGATTGAAAATTGCTTGCTTAAAATGTTGATTATTTAAAGAGAAATTGTAGACGGACAGACAGATTGGTCATTCCTATAAAGCAGCTGCCGCTACTTATAAATGGAGGCCTCTGGTCGGTTGAGCAGGTGAGCCTTTCACATATATTGTAAATATCCATCATTATCCATTTGTCAACGCAAAGGGTACATTAGTAGATGTACATTAGAGAACAACATAGTAAATACGGGAAAGTTTCCTTCGTGAATCGATTCCAAATATTTCAATCATACTAATGTTCACATCAACATCCCTTCAAAGTAAAGCACCAACCTTGTACTATAAAGATGACGACGATAGTATATGAATTACGACATTCTGTCCTGCCTGCATTTCCCTGCTGTGTGTAATCAGTCACAAATACATAACAGCTGTACACAAGTACACAAATTACTTTGAAGTAGGCAGGAATGACTCAGATTATGTCGAATGAATGTGAGGACGAACTATTTTTCGTATATAAATTCTATGAAATCATTCCGAAAGGCTAGAAGCAACCTCATGACCTCATTATGTCTTTAAGACGGAGGTCTCATCGCACCACCCACATAAACTGGAGTTGACAGTACTTAATTGGATTTAGATAAAATGTTCCTTTCTCGTGACCCTACTCGTCTTAACATAGTAATCATTTTCAAGTCTTGAAACTCTTTTATTCCCACTCTGAATGTTTGAATTGTCACTTGGAGATATTTTTATCACATTATCTCTTTCAACTCCCATTCCTTATGGCTTAATCAATCCTTCCTACTACCTAACCTAATAGTCCCATATACTTTCAATTATAAACAACTTCCCACTGCAGTGCGAAAATCTTTTTTGTACTCAATGCCTGAGAAGACTACTGTACAGTACGCATTTCACAGATTCATGTTGAGGAGTTGACATTTCACTTCTTTCGAACTACAAACGATTAATTTTCTTAATTACTTAATTGACTATTATCTATACTTGGTTATACTTTCTTATGATTTATATCACTATAAGTTAAAAATTACATTTCAGCAGATATTGAAGATCTTCTACATGATGAAGTAGATCTTCTACCTATAGTTAACAGAATGTAATGGTGACTATAGTGTTAGATAGTCAGGGTACAGTCGCACAAAAATCAAAAATCGTTTGTCCATTTGTAGCTTGTAATTGGTATTCATCCGTTAAAAATGACAAAGAATTCATTTGCATCGTAACATATTCAAATGCATTTGAATTGTAGTTTCGGTTAGCTTAAAATATAAAGCTCGCTCGAAGATTCCTTAGGTATCATGTCTGTCTAGGACATAAATAACTCCCAGAAAATCATTATTGTGGGACCTGACTGAGTTCAGTATACAGCTTTAAATATAGCATAGATTTTACCTACACAACAAAAAAGCTTAGTTTGAATTATTGTTTCCTTCTAAATATGAAACAAAATTAGTATTAATGCGAAATATGATAGGGATACTTGCATCATTAAACAATGAAGATAAAGAGTAATATGAAACAATGAATATAATACAGTAACAATAATAAGCCCCATAGCCATAGCATAGTAACAGTAAGCACTATTGTCTTTGTAGTACAATGCAAATAATGTCCATAGTATAAGTACCTAGCACACAACTAGGCTCATGTTTGTACTTTCTCCTTTCCCTTCCATTTGTACAGAACATTGAAACAAGTGTTCTTGAAGTACTCAAGTAGTATTGTTTGTTTTATGTCAACTAGAGCTTCGCTGCATCGTCAATGTCAAAATTAATGAATCTCAAAAGTTCTTCATCCTTTGTTTGTTGTTTGAGTGATTCCTTAATACACAAAACTCATTTTACTCTAACAATAAGCTGTATTATATTACCAACTGCTAATCATATCTTACTTCAGTGGAGCTACGTTAATTAAGCCAAAAATTCAGCTATATTACAGAATTACCTATTATGTTACATGTAAACGTATTCTATTGATCAGTACAGGTCTAACTATATTATGTATGTATTTCCTAATTAGTTCATTCTTCATTCCACGAATACTTTGTAGATTCATATGATGTTTGATGTAGAAGCAATAGATTTTTATTTGGTGACTGCTTTGATCAAAGACTGAATACTTGAAGCAAGCCAATTGAATATCTCGCTGTGAGAACACATCTTATTAGTAGAGCGCCTAGGTCCAATTAATTTTGTAATAAAAACAGTAGGCACGTCACACGTGACGGATCCGTGATACAAGAAGTACAGACATTTCCCCAATAACTACAATATGAAATAACTCGCAAGCAATATTGCTTATCAATTGCATTAGGTATCTGATTAACCTGGTATGAACAAATGAGAAAGTTCTAATTATTTTTGTGATTTCATAACACAAAAATGTGAATGTTTCTTTCATAAGTGACATCCTAAATAAAGTAATAAAGTTTTGTAAGTACGCAATTCCAATGTACATAAGGGTCTAAGTTTTTATTTCAACCTACAGCATCACATTTATTTAATCTCATATAATAGTCAAAATATCATAAAATATATGAATCCATTGTCCGCAAGGGTCGGTTACAATGAATTTACTTTTCATAGCACTTAGAACGGATAAAATGATTAAAATCTCGTTAAATTTTCAGTTTGAGTTAATGCAGGATTAAACTTGCAATCGACATCTTTCATGTTAAGAGAAAGATGAGACTGGGGAAAAGAAAAGAGGATTATGAAAAAGAATTCCTTGGAGCAGCACTAAGTGCTTGGGTATAATATTAACTTTCTCGACTCTCTTTTTTGTGAGTGAAGAACCGACAGTTTGCAAAAATAATGATGCTGTGGTTGTGAGAGAGTACTACTATTTTATTTAATGTACTCCTGTATTTTAGTTTACATAAAAATTCGCTGACTATGCACTTCCTGCAATGGGGTAAATAATTCATTACTTATATTAATTTTCGTAATATATTCCCTGTATAATTTTGCTCTAATAAATATAAATGAGTGGTAATTTGTACTCTGAATAATATAGTCACCATCGTTAGCCTTATGAACCAACAGTAAGGAGGATATAAGTTAATATTTCGTAAAATGGGGCAACTGGGATTTTATAATATTAGATTTTATTGGATATTTTATATTGTAGATAACTGCTGATGTATGATTCATACCAAAACTTATAAAATAATGCTATTTAACGAGATTCGTACTATAGATACCTTCATGGATTACTTTCTCTGCTAAAGATTAATTTAATTTCTAGATACTAATTTATTAGGTAATTAGTACAGGTGAAAGAAAATGATTGAAGTTTAACGAATGTGGCCTAGAGCAGTTAGAGAAATGGTATAGAGGTTTGTGGAGCGTGTAGGAGAAATTGCGGTTTAAATTTAGTCTTCTGAGAATTTTGTGAATTTGAATAAGCCGTGTCACAATACTGCTAATCTTGCTAATGAACATTGTTCTATAGCTTCTCGTGGTATCAATTTCTTTACAAGTTCTTCTTGTCGCTGTCTGAGTGGAGTCTAATTTATTTGGGCTTGTCCACGTCGGAAGGCGGAGTAGAAATAAGCACTACAGGATGATAATGCTTAGAGAACTTATCTAGTAATAAACTGTAAAGAGAAATACAGTGCCAGGGAGTTCATTAATGTCATTGCTTACGAAGCAGTAATGCTTTCTCTTGTGTTTAGCAGTTCTATTATCATTCCATCTTGATCTAGAATTCCTCCCGTTACGTTTGCTTTGCTCGATTCATTTCGGTATTCCGTATCACTTCTTTCATTTTAGCTCAAAGGTAGACCGAATTGAGGGAGAGCAAAGGAAGTGAGGCAGGACACTTCAAGGAGAGTGCCGAACAGACAGAAACAGGACAGGTTCTTATTTTCTTGTCGTCTAGCGTCGCGCTTCACTGCTCTTGATCAGTACACAGAGCATGCAACATCAACATGAACCTTGTCTAATGTTTTATCTCATCCTTAGGGGTTCACTCTCTTGAACAGATAGTTAGTACTACTACCAAGACGGACAAACGTTTCTCATCATATTTATTTACTTAGAGATAGTTTCATCAACTATTATGAGTATGAAATGTCATAGATAAATATATGTTACAATATTATAACCAAAGGATGCTCTTACTCTTCTATATTATACTTCTCTTGCATATAAGGTTAGTTATCATCAAGTTGGGATCAACGCAGATTATGAATCATAGCCTATTTCTTTTACGAAATGGACCAAGTTTTTACATTGACCCACAAGAAGAGCAAAGTTCACAGGCGTACACGACTTGATGCCTACCGTTTGTACCCAACGACTCACTCCCTACTATAAATTCAGAAAAGTAATTTTAAACGAACTTGATGCAAGGCTAAGTGTAGCCAGGTGAATACATTCAGTCCATATACAACCCGAGCATATAGTTAAGCCAGAAGAGTCAGTTTGAGTTACGCAACAGTTTTACATTTATCCCTATAAAGATTCATAGCCGCAGCATAGTTCCCTCGAAATCCTCTGGAGATCGAACTACTTCACTAGGTAACTTCCCAGTAGGGCCGTCCCATTTTAACAGCAAAGGGCAATGGAGAAACGTGAGAAAGTTCAGTGCAGACTCCCTTCTCCTAATACTGTTTGCTGACACATCCACCTACCTATGTAGATAATTTCAACTGGGCACGTCCCTGGTATAAAACAAACTTTTTTGGATTATGACTCCCATTTATTAGCTATATTTTCAGCGTTAAACAAATGAAGGTACATGAAATACTTCACATTTCTTAGATGATTCTGACTAAATGTATTGTTTGTCATCATTATTTACCAATATTTCCCACCAAAAAATGAATCCAAGTTTTTCCAAAAAATGGAGAATACGTCAATACCCAAATCAATATTTATTGAGCCTTAATTTATATTCTACCTGTAAAAATGCTGATATGTATCACAATTACAGAATCGCTATATTAGTTCAACAAAAATAAATTAGTTTGTAATTTAAAGCAAAGGGAGTTAGTTATTTCATATGGTAAAAAGGAACCCTATTTTGTTTGATATGGTATCATTTTTGTCTGTTGGAAATAATAAATAAGTGCTGAGGGATTAAATTAACTTAACAATCAAAATAAAGGTTTTCTCTGCACTTATATGCTGCTTAATTTACAGTTGGGCATTATGATCTCTGTCTCTAGAAACGTACCTAACAATAAAGTGCACAAATACATGAAAATTGTAGATTGCACACAAGAGCAAGTAGAGAGAGTGTACTAGTTTAGCATTCTAGTATACGAAGAAAGTTAATTATTGAGTATCCTTTCTCCTAGAGCAAACTGTTTATATCTTATCTTACATGACATGTGTCTTGAATGTGTGCAGATATTTTTTCATTTTGAGGCTGAAGTTTGAGTCCTGTAGTCTGTAGAACAAGCCCAGAGCAATAGTGGATGTTCACTACCTTACTTACTTTCTTAGTTTTTAGTTATCATGATGATGTGGCTTCTTTGTTGTTTCATGTTCATTCTTATACGAAACAGCAACTAGTAGTTTGTACAGGAAAGACTGTTACTTGATCTTCGTATGTATGTAGAAGGACGAAGTGGGACAAAGTCACGACGAGTGCCAGCTGGCTATTTAGTGCTTTGATTGAACTAAAATGGTTTAAGGCCGTATGAAGTCTACTCGCAGATTACAATCTAGTTGAGACTGTGAAATTGGTAATATAAGTCTAGATTTTATATGCTTTAGGCAGCCTGTGTAGTGTAACAGAGTATAGGTTTCGTTTTACTTCAGAAACACAAAGCCGTGGCAAATGGGAAGGATAAAACTGACTGAGGAGTATCCTGTTCCGCACAACACTACACGATTTTCCAAGTTACTTACTTTTAGTAGACAGTATCATCCAAAGTAACAATCCACAAAGTTTAGTCTGTGTACCGTTATATACTTAGATAAGGCGTGGGACTACATACGTACGTGGTATAAGTACTTGAGTTTTTCAAGTTTTACTTCAACTATACATAGCTATATGTATTTTTCACGGCTTAAGATTTTTAAGATTAAAACTAAGTTGGATAAAAGTCTTCAGTGGAAATAATTGAGACCTACTCAGTTCTATAGCAAACAAACCTTTTAGCACATTGAATTCATGTTGCCATTCTATAGCTTATACTCTAGTAAGTACCTAGATTGAACCTCAATAATACTTTTTATGGTGCACTCCTATTTTTGGGTCTAATGTATTAAGATCCTTATTTTCTCAAATCCCAATTGATGGGAAAGTAATAACAGTTTTATGGCTGTAGGGAAAATCTGCAATGAATATTAACATTTTAATTGTTGCAGCCTTAAGCTTCAGAGGCTGAACGTTAATTGAAAGATAAAAGGAACATGCTTCAAAATCCCATTGTTTCCTGTAGCTTTAATAGCATACATATTATACATTACTATTGTAACAATACACTTGGGATAAGATATAAAACGTACGTAATACGGAAGTATTTCAGGATAAAATTATATTCCTATGCATACCACTTTCTCTTTTCTTATCTCAATTCTTCATACAACTTTCTCTAATACGAAATTAAATTTTTATTCAATTTCAAGAGAAATTATCTAAACCAGCATAATTCATGGATACAGCAGTGAAAGTTCCGTTTGGAGAAAGCATAAAAAGAGAAAGCACTATTTTGGGGTATTTCGTGATACGTAAAAGCATGGAAAATATATAAAGTATATTTTGTAAATTCAGTTTGAGTGAAAGTAGACTTGGAAGGTTAAGCCGAAATCTAATAACGTTAGTAATAATAAAACTAACTGTGTAGCTGTTCATTTATTTGATCTGCTATCATTTTAGGTTGATAAGAGTGGGTGGTTATTCATTTCTTAAGGCTTCCCTCTCTGTATATACTATTAATAACATAGGTATAAAAGGGCTAGCTCAAAGACTAAAAGCGCAGTCTGTTGAACAAACTACCATATCCAATTTAGTTTAGGCATTACTCTAGTTGTCTTAGCTAATATGCTACAATTTTTCTTGTTATGTTATGTCATGTTATATTATTGTATCGTGGTTGATAAGATACTTGTTAACCTATCCTTCCTCGCATCTTTGTTGTTCATCACTCCTTCTTTCTGAGTTTTTTCATATCTTTCTTTGAAACTTTCAAGGATGTATTGAACCAATTTATCAAAGTAAATTGAGTTTATTACTACTGCGGATGCAATAATAGTATATTGTTATTATTTGTGTCTAACAGATCTTCAAAGCTATTGTACGTAATGCATAAGAAGATTAAGAAAGGCATGTTAAAATAACAAATACGGATAAGATTATCTTGGGTCTAAAACCTTCAAAGAACTATCTCCCAAAACATGAAATAGATTAAATGTATTTATTATGTAGCTAGTACGTATGTTTTCCCATATGACGCAACCAGCTCTTTGAAGCAATATTTGGGAAATCTCCTTTTTGCTGGTCACTACTATTGATTGACTAAGTAATTTTAATACGCTAGAAAAACATTCGTTTGCCGGATTATAGAATGATAATAATACTGCAAAAAACGTCATTCTATCCTACTGTATGTCCAAACCTACGGTAGGCTTATTTTTTCTTATGAAGTCTATATGAAAATTTCACTGACCTTTTACTAGCACTTTCACTTAAAATTTAATCTGCGAATGAAAGGGTGGTGGTGAAAGTTTTGAAGTTATCATGAAAAAGGAGAAAGTCCTGCGTTGACATACTGTATACACAATTTCGTTCAAGCTATCTAAACAATAATTAATTTTATATAGTTTCATCATTCCTGTATCTACTAGATAACCTGCCTGTGGCTTGGTTCAAATAACGTATAATACGACGTAATTCAAGACTAAGATAAATTTTCAGGAGACTCTGCTAATTTCGTCCCATGAAGTAGTATGTAGTGCACCCCCGCAAGATGTTCAAATTGGGTCGGGCGATGCAAAACTATCTACAACCGTAGAAGATGATATGGAGATAGAATATCTCATAAACTTGGAGGATTTCATATATATTATAACCTGGTTTTCTTCTCGTTGTGGTATAGAACAACTGTAATAGAATGAGAAGCTTTAGAAGTCAACATCATTTCTGATTTCGGATAATACCTGAAAATAAAAGGGTAGCATTTCACCGTACGTAGGTAGAAGAAAGCCTAAAATATAAACTAACATGACACAAAGGAAGCCTAAAAGTTAATCCGGAATTTCGGGAAGACCATTATTTTTGATATTTAAAGACAACCTGTGACACGGAAATTCTTGTATAGGCAGCTTCTCTTCCGACACTGACTGACTTAAAATATGAAATTGTAATTCTCACGCCTACGCACGGAAATCCAATTTTCCTGAAGTCAGACAGAGGTAATAAGTCATATGAAAAAGGAAGACGAATAAAACTCATCACTACGTTATATGAAAAGGTTATCAAGGAAAAGTTAATTAAATAGTTATAGATAGGTGTATACTGTAGAAGTAAATGACAGGATCAAATGATGATGGGTAGGTGTAAGCAACAATTAGTGGAGAAATGATAATATAGTTTCTGTTGCTTGATGATATAGGTAACTTAGGAAATAGTACACATGGAAAGAGTGTACATAATAAAATATGTAATGCAAGACACCTAGGAATGTAGGTATGTATGTAATTCCATATGTATGCATGTATGAGGGTATAGCCGTGCGCATGAATTCAGTTGAGTTCCCTTGATCGTGAGTTTTGTCCGGCGACTGAACGGAATGTTAAAGCTGCAGAGGAATAGAGAATGTTAGGAGAGTAGAACACACTATGCCCTACTTGTGTACTACTACGTGCAGTAAAACTTGTTCAAAAGAGCCAGGGCGAGAGACAGACTGTGGTGTAGCAAGGAGCGGGTATGTAGCTGTTGCATAAGACAGTCGGAGTAGCTGGAGAAAATATAAAATCCAGGAACACACAGCACACTCGTCAACTACCTGCTTCGCTCTTCGAAAGAAAGCACGGGAGAAAGTCGACAGAAAAAGCTAGCGTTACGTTTCACTCTGAATTTCTATATCAACTCATACAAGTTAGTACATCACACAGTCAACTAAATCCAAGGCAATCCGTGCCGTGTCTTCTTGTTAACTGCATAAACTCAAGTCAGTCGGGAGAAAATCAGCCAATCTTTTATCTAGCTAAGGGCTCAGTTCACTATCTTGCAGACTGCACTAAGTAAGCATTATACTCTGCACTCTGAACCCGACTAAAGTGAACTCAAGCTCAGCTCACCTTCCACTTTCTCCTCTTCCTTATCGTTAGTTGGTCAGACCAGAAAGTCAAAGTCAACCAAGGCTTCGAGAAGACAAGACACAGTACGGCAGAACAGGACACTCGACTCCCCTTTTTTGACACTAACAAGCTAAGCAACAACGGACACATAAATAAATACTTGTATACTTCTGTTTCTCAGAATTATAGCAGTCAATCCAGAAAGTAACTCAACTCTCTCGACTTCATGCGAACATACTCTTGACTCCACTCCAGATATATTATAACACTGTTAACTCTTCTCTAATGTTATTATCACACTACGACTCCGACTATTATCTTATTACTCTACATTTTCCAAAACTCATTTATTAAAACTGTTTGCTCTGCATGGCAATTTCTTGATGAATTTCTAGTATCTCTTTGTCCAGCTGAGAAAATATTATCATAGCAAGTACAAATACTAACTTGTCTCATTCAAAGTGGATAAATTATATACGAGGTTTTTCGGACACTTGTTACTGAACAAATTATTGATTGCAAGGAAAAGCGTATTAAAAATTTCAGGTATACTATACAATTTAAATGTCCTTTATTTAAAAGACAAGATTCTAATAGATACGTTGTGTATTGGCAAATGTACCAATCTTGTAGTCAGTACAGTAAATGTACCTGAAATCACCTCAAAAAGTAAAACTTATTGTTCCACTAATGAGTCGTAATTTGAAGTGATTGGGTACAGTAGACATAATAGACATTGTGTAGTGTAATTCTATTAAAACTTTGGCACTCACCTACTCACACTGCACGAGGAAGAAAAATATTTTCATCGTGGTGATTCGTCTTACTGACAATTATTGACATTCATAATTTCCTGTAGCAATATGTCTGAACTGTCATTAATATAATTCCCTGGGAAATTGAAGATTATTGACATCATATAGGCCTGACTCAACGTGTGCACCTGTTACCCAACGACCCGAAATACTTGTCTATCGCCTTTCCTGTATTTTCGAAGGTAATCTTTTTTATTGGTAGCTTTGCTTTTACTGCTACATAAAATGGATGCTTTGAAATACTAGTACCCATAAATATCTGTATATATTGTATAAAGAATCTGTAATTGTAGGTAGTGTTTCTTGTAAGTGCTATAGAAAAGGTTATAATCAAGGAGCCTATATATAGAGTATTAGAGCTATGATTCTGTTGTCATCAATCACATAGGTATCTCATGTATAATAATTTTCTTTTCAGTGAGTTCTGCAGAGTATAAAAGAAACTCCTTTCGGAATTTAAAATAGTATTCTGTCTGTGAAAACTGCATCTCGGATATTGTCTATTAACTTTTGTGTCTATAACCGAGTATTCAGGTTACTCTCTAATTTGCCTATAAAACGAAAGAAAACAAATTGCCTTGGATCCTAGTCGGATCAAGTTATAACGTACAGCATCAATACATGAATCCAATCCAATCTGTAGAAAGCAGACTACATTTGCTCAGAAGCTTGAAAGTCTCTCACCTTTCGAATCTTTGTAGGTATCTAGCTAGCAACTCCTCAGGTATTATATATTCGAGGGCAGATCAAACATATTCTAGATAAAAAAGATTCTCAGAAGTTGAGCTATCTGCATTCAGTATTGAAGGCAAGAGTTATCCGTTATTAATGCTAATGCCTGATATATTGTCGTGGAATTTACTTTGGAAAGGAAACCTTTTTGACATCGAATTTGGTCTACACAGTTTACATTGCAGTCACAAGATTTGTAAGAGAATTTCATGTGAAAGAATTCAGATTGAGAAAAGGACAGAGAGTGTACATAGAGAATGGAGCTTTGAATTTCGCATCGGTGACTCTTGAATTTTTTACGACGGTAATTTTAATACTGTATCAGCTCATTGCTTCAGCCAAGCTTTTAGATTACACTTAGTAGAAAGGCGAGAGAGTAAAAGGGCTATTTTTGGTAGGCAATGGGGGGAAAATAGGTATATCACGTATAATACTTTATTCATCACGAGTCAGTGTAGAATAGTTATAGCTAGCCCTACATTTACATTTTACATGTTATGTATTGTGAGTCTACGTTTGGCTTACTGCTCACTTTCATACATCGTTGGTAAGTAATACTCCATAATTTATGACAATGATAGGTAAAGGTAATTGTGTAGGACAAGGTGCATACTCACCTTAGTGTATATTTAACTACATGTAGTCAACTTCTGCTTTGTGCTAACTATAATTGATAGCTACAGTTTTCTTTTGTGCTAGAAAATATCTATCAACTACAGTATTTCTGGTAAAGATTCTCTAACAGCCTATAGGATATTTATGGTAAAGTTCATATTTATAGGTCTTCTTTCTCCGCCTATTGTTAAACCCGAAGTAAATTAACTACCGAAAGAGTATATATGTTCAGAATTGTTTCTGTCATGTAGAAGATGGGAGTTGGAAAGGACAAATGAATGTTAGTAGACAGTAGCAAAAGGATAAATGTGCTAATACACTCTGAATCAAATATGTACGGGCACGGAGAAAGCATATCAATGCTAAATTACCTCGTATGAATAATTAATGAAGATCAGCGTGGTATTATACGTTTCAATACCTTATTGTTCTCCGTATTGTTTATATCAGAATACATATTTTATCATTAGCTTTTTTGGTTTCATTCTCGACTGACGACGAAGACGTAGATACACAATAGAAAAGACTCCTGGTATGTCAACCATATCTTTTACCTTTTACAACCAGACAAAAGTTCTTTGTCTGTGAGTAATGAAACGATCTCAATTGATAAGATCCATACCTAAAGCACAATTTAATTAAAATCTCGTTTCGTTGGATTTGCCAGTGCTTTGCATACCTTTGTTGTAGTATACAGTAATGGTGTACATGTAATTCAATGTCTACACACTTGTATTGAGTTCACCTGCCCCTTTGAAACTGTTTCAAAGTTTTTTAATTTAGAAGATTTAATCACACTCGCATCGTTTTCAGTAGCGGTGAGTAGTAACTCGTTACCATTGTATTTAGTAGTCACTTTCTTCGCCTAGAGCATCACGGCCAAATTGAAACTTTTATTTACAGGTTCTTCTCTGCTACTCTCATCCCAATCCAATATCTTTAAACTTTACTACATCTGACTTTTTTATTCGTTAAAACTGGGATTCAATGCGATTTACATGATTAGAGAAACGTTCTTCTTTGACTTTCTTACCTGTAGGCACTTAAGTAGTAGTAGATTACTCTAATTTCTGTAAAAGTATTTGATTCAATTGACGGTTAGAAGTAGTTAGTTATTATTAACATTTCAGACTCTATGTGGTGGAGGAAAACATTTTCAAACTTAAGTTTATTAAGCCAAGCACAAAATTGTCTACAGAATATTTCCAGCTATTGCACTCTCACTTTTACCTGAATGCTTAATTACCATATGCTCAGAAGTGTTAGCCAAATATTAATGCGGGTACCTCATTAACTATATAGACTTTACTCCACGTAACTTGCTTAGAATCATTTGTGTCAATATTTTACTTCGTAAATTCTGCTTGACTGTTTGAATTAACTACATGAAAGGAGAAAAGTGTGTTTAGTATCTGTATGTAATGCGTACACTTGAATTGTCTATTAGTTACACAGTATGCGGAGGAAACTATCCACTTTAGCACCGCGGAGAGAAATCCAATTTCGGATTTTGATTATTCATGCCGCAGGATGTTATACTAAAAGCTCAAGCATTTTGGGATCTTCTGTTGGTATTGCAAATAATATAGGTAATGTGTCCATGCATAAACGCAGGACTAATTAATATGATAAACTGGCAAACTGTATTAAACTCGTTAACGTCCTTCTTTCTATCAAGTTACTTTAAAAGCCAGCAGGACTAATCTAGATAGCTCATTAGTAATGTACTTTAACAACATATGGTAGCTATTTATTTGCCTGAGGTAAATTTGCACTAGTAGTAGTGGCTTGTTGCAGCGCAGTTTACTATGCGTAGTGAGTAATTAGCACATTTTCACCCAGATAGATAACGGAAAGAGAAAATTAATGCATTTCTCGGATTATTATCAGGTCAATAAATAATATCTTCTATATTTAGAGCAACGGTGCGAACAATTGGAGAAAGTTTCTCAAATTATCATTAGAGTAATACTTAAAGTGCCTTGAAGTTTACTTTCCAATAGTAGTGAGGATTTTCCTGAAAGAGCGGCAGAGCAATCTAAAGAAGTTGAAAAATAAATGCTTTGGTAGGATTAAGTTGAATGAAAGTTAAAGAGAGAATAATTCAAATGAATTCATAGTAGTCGATTAGTACTTAGATTATATAGAAAGCCATTATATACCAAGCCTATAGGCTTCAATGTTCTGTCGTGTGGAATCATTCTAAATGTTTGCGGTTTGCTTGCTTCCATTTGCTGATTGAGAAACTGAAATCAGTACGCCAATTTGCTGTTTTTTTCATTGCGATGAAGTTTGTTAGTCTTCTGTGCGTATTGTGTAGGACCACCGTAGCAGTAAAAGAGAAAAGAATGTAGCTATTTTAGCTGAATAATTAAATTCATTAATTTCCTCTCGAAAAAGAAGTATGAGACGGAGCCATTCAATTAAATGCTTAAATTACACAGCAGAGATGCTTTCATTCTCCTATATTGTCAAAAACAATGAGCTGGCAAGTCGAGTTGATTTGAAGGCTGTTATGGAACAAGAAATGAGACTCAAGAATTAATTGAATAGCTTCCATGGTACTACATTCATAAAGTTTCTTTCCTGTAGTCTCGACTCTTCCTTCACTCGTTTAGTCGTCCCGAACATGAACGCATCTCTCCTCCACGATGGAATAATATAAAAAGAATATGAATTACTGGCCTGCAGAAGAATGTTCAGTAATTTCATCCAATGATTCACTTTTCACATTTTTCCTCACTTTTTGCTGAGCTAAGCCATCTTTTTTCAGCACTTTCCCCAGCACCACTACTTAATCTCACTGAATGGGATGCAAGGGAAAGTATTTAATATTTTCTTGCTGTACTTATTAGCTTCTGCATTCTAGAGCTACCCCTTCATATAAAATGTCAGCTTTTCTACACAGTAACAACCATGAATATTTAATTCTATCTTCTTAATTCATTGCATCTCATTTACTCAAAATGGAATATTTCTTGGTACTTTCCCTAAATTACCTTTCACTTCATGACAGTTTTCAAACTATTTCCTGGAAATATATTATCGTGACCCGATGACCTTAACTTACTATATTAAACTTTAAAAGGCTTGCTTGCATTTTATCCTATATACAATACAAGTCTTACTACTACAAAGTATGTACCATTAGAAATTCAAACGTTTTAATAATATGATTTAATGATATTACTCGTTGCATCTTTTTATAATTTGATTTTTGTCAGGTCTGAAAAAATAGATAACTTTGTTTGCCTGAGATGAATAGAGGGTAGAAACAGGATCGATTATCATTAAATTCTCTGCTGAATTGTATTAAATGGTATTGCTTTTCCATTTGTTAAATAACTGGAAAAGTTGCAGATTGCAAAATACCATCTGCATAGGCTGTAAGTTTTGTGGTCTGTGTAGTGTTCGTAGCAGGAAAAATTATCTTTGGAAGTGAGTGAATAGGGTAGCATGCAATTTGGTGAGGAGAATTCCATTAAAAGCATTAAAATATGACCAGATATATATATATATATATATTATATGAATGTGTATGGATTGTTCTCTACTCAAAATATAATAGCTGATTCTTTGCAGAAAACGTTAGTGTTCCATTTGACATCTGTTCAACGTTCAATACCCTCTTTACGATTCATGATATTCAAGGCGAATCTATCGGCTCTTTTGTGTCATGCCTATGTACGCAGCTGAATTCTATGAGTTGCTGCTATCTTTCATCTGCCATCAAAACAGGCGCTGATGCCGTGCCATGTCATGTCAACTCAAGAGATGAGACACGAATTAATGAAACAACAACAGTTGACTTTCACACGAAATGATAAAGTGAACTTTTGGGCATTTACTTAACGATGTCATCATTGTGTAGCCGACTGCTGACAATGACAACTCAACGCTCCTTCATATGAACATTGAAACTCAATTTAGTTCCGCTCCTGACTTCATCTGCGTTCCTAGCTCGTCCATATAAATGCGAACTACATTTTGATTCTGTGATAATATTGTGATGAGGTGATAATAACTACTATTAGATACCTAAACATCCTAGATATAGAACACAGGAGTGAGTTGCTGTATTTAGTGGTTGCATACTTAAAGGCGGACAACTAGAGTCCATCGTAATCTGACTAATAAAACCTATGTCTATAGGATATACTAAATACTAGATACATCTATACTCAAATTTAACCGTGTTAGAATTTTAAAGCCTGGTTTTCCTCTCGTCTAACTTTCACATACGTAAAAGTAAAATTACATTGATTGAAGGAATGAAAATAAATTCTGACCATTTGACGCGTAAAAAGTTTTTCAGTAATTGTTGGTGAAAGTTGTAGTTCTGTTCGGTCGGTGGCATACCCAAAGGATATTTTCCAGTCCTACGGGGTTTTAACTTGAACGAATCCATTACCCATGTAATCATAAAATCTAGATAGTGAATATAATGTATCAAATGTTAAGTAAATATGCTCCCAGTTTTAATTTCAAACATTATATGAGTGTCTCCATAATTCATATCATCAACGGGGGCAAGTGGCTTGTTAATTTTAAACCACAGAACATCCAGAGAGATGTATCATTGATGATTGTTTAACATTATACAGCCATATCTAACTGACTAACTTCTCCCTGCAATATTCCATGGCTACTTGACCATAAACTATTTCGTGATTTCCGAAATTTCTAGTGAAAAGGACACGATTGACATTATGGACTACTACGTGGTAGTCCCATACAATAATTGTAGAGAGGAGAGGCACTTTACGACTTTAATAGAGAAATAACTTTCAGACATAGTAAATACGTAATATGATACGGGCAGATATAGTTAACCATCTTAATACATTCTGCATGATTGTCTTTCTGTCTTTTGAATACCTTGTCAGAGACAGAAGTCTACTCTAACCCAACATTTTATATGGGGCAGTATAAATAAATTGCTACTCTACAAGTACAGGCTTTTCGTTTGAAGGCAACCACACTACCACCTGAAGTCGTAAATCATTTATTGTTTCAAACATTCAAACCCAGAGCCAAGCCTTCAGTGTCGCCATATATCTTTAGGCAATACATGTCACTTGTCTACTTATAACAATAATCAGACCCAAATTATTACATACATGCTTGCACTCGCTTTTATGTATTATTACATCGATTACTCATTGCATTGCTAGCTTGTTGGCTATTATATGTTTCTTCAGTAAATGTGACACTAAGCTATGACACGTTTTGCTTCCCGTCTAAATAGCGCTTTACGTTTATCAACAGCCAGTCAACATTTTCCGGTTCATAAATTAAGTCTTATTAGTTTCTTAGAACTAACTTAATCTCCTTCTGTCTATAAATTGTAGTAGTAATCAATTCTGTTCCCAACATACGCTGTGCAGTGTGCCTGTCAAACTGTCGACACTGGGGCCAGCAATTAAAATAGTTGATCGACTTTATTTGTCACGGAGCATTATCTACGATTCCATCAATTATTTTATTTTATGTGAGAGTATTGTACATTGACTAAATCGTCTCGTTAATTTTTAATCCAATCTACTAACTCTCAATATAATTCGGAATACATGTCACCTGAACCTGAACAGTCTCACTTTAACCCAGTTTTTACAAAGCTTTACAGAATATCAAGTTTTGTATCATATTGTACAAGTCTACTACAGATAAATGTACCTACTTGCACTACTTTATGGGTAGTTTCCTTAGTACAAGTAGTTTTGGTAAAAGGAAACAACTTTATACAGTATATACAGTTTGTTGGGCTTTTGTCTCTCATGTACAGAAATCGATAATCAGCTTTGCAAAATCTATTAAGCAATTCCTGAAAAAAACAATAATACTTACTACATACACAACTCACGTAATCAAATCCAATTTGGGGGTATTATTAATGGAAATAAACAGTCCAAAACCTAAAAGCTATGTTGCGCCCTTTTCTGGGTTCGAAGTAAATTCTAATCCATTGGCCATGAAGGCAGTTTAATAACTTATAATTGCAAAAATAAGCAAGTATTTGACTAGAAATAGGCATAACGGAAACACTTAAAGTAATATGATTTTTAAATTTTAGGGTAGTCGGGTAGTGCTTTGGGACAGTGCATAGTAAAATAGCATTATAACTCACTACTTCTGTCGCAATCATCATAGTGTATTATTATGGCTCTCTTATATCTTACCTGCACTTCTGATACATAATAATGAGCTTATGAACACCACATAGCTGCAGGACATAATTTACAATATTCTTACATAACATAGGATACTCTATGCTTGTATACGATACTCGCTATAACCAAGTGTAATTTGCAAATGCGTGCATATGATATTTTATTCATGACATCACATGACTCATGCAATAGACAAATAAATTTAAAAAATCGACAAGGATAGTTATGAATGCATCTGGAAATTACTAGAACACAATTCTCAATATAAACCAATATAGTATATCAATTATTTGGTTAAAGAAATTCTTTCTATCCGTAACAGTAACAGGTAACACAGATGACTGGCTGTCACAGTCACAAAAATTGATAATAACTCACAAAACTCTAGGCTATCCTTTCCCTTATAATCTTGCACATTAATATAGACGTTACGGCGTTACAATTTGTTCATAGTGGAGACTGTCAGTTTCTTTTTTATTTCGAATCACTCAGTGGAATTCTTGCATTCTATTCCTATTCCTATCTCCATTTGTAAACTGTCTTCCTTCGTGTACGTCTTTTGTATGATTGAACATTATCTTTTGCGTAGTAGACGTGTTTCAGCCCCTGGAAATGAGTCTGTCATTTCTTCCACGATTCTCAAACATGTGGACAAGACAATTGTGCAATTGCATCGACTGAGCAGTTGGCTTTCCTAGCAGGCTCAAAAAGTTTTCATGTAATGGTACATCACATCTCAAGTTAGCATCATCTTTTTATATCACAAAATCACAAACATTGTTCATTGCTTTTCCTCCTTTAGCTGTAATAGTAAGTGTAGTTCTAAAATTAGGGCAGTTGGTAGTTGGTGTACATTTTTAATAATCTGTAGCCTGTATGTACACTCCATAAACAAAGCATTGCACTTAAATTCTTTATTGTGGGTACGTAAAAGAGTTTCCCTTCTACGTATATGAATTTGACATCTGTGAAATCGAAAACTGAAAATACTACTTCGCATAAATGACTTTTGTAATGTTTTGTATGTAACTTCTTTCTCGATACACGTTTTCAGAGTAGATAACAATCAGTAATATGGAGCAATTTAAGTAGATGTCATGTATTTGCTGATAAAATTGATGAATACAAATTCTGGTTTGTAAATGATATGATTCGAAATTATGCAACATTCTTATGAAAAAGGTATAAACATAGGATACACGGATACCGAGGAGTTCCTTAGACAAAAGATTTCTAAAATCTGAAAAGCAGAAATAAGAACAAACCATTATTGCAAAACAATGCTATTGCAAATAGCAGGTTTTGATTCAGGGGTTATGCAGATAGAGAAGTACAATTTACTTATGCTACATTAAAATAACCGCAATGTCAGCCTAAAGCTAAAATGTTAGCAGACAAAGGAAAATTGCATGCTTTCTTTGTAGTATCTCTGTCAGGGTTTACTTAGCATCCAATCACTCCATTCTCCATGTACACTGTACACAATTTTTTTCTATCAGAACAGTCATTTTAAGTTTTTTTTATTTTGTGTCATGTACCATATTTCTTATTGCATTTAAATCACCTCGCTGAAATAATTAGTTGTTTTAACATTCGAATTAGTTTTACTTTAGAACTTAGAGATATGTTGGACTACACTTATACTTGGAATAGCGTGAATAATTATATAGGATATCGCTGCTGTGTTAATCATTGCAAATTAACTGTCCTGTGCAGTGCAGTGATGTATAGTTTTTAATTTACATTAATATCCGCCTTTCCTTTTTTAGTAGCGACAATTTAATTATGGAACAGTACGAGTAGTGATGATGAATTACGCAGGATATTTTTAGGTAACTCATATCGATAACGTCGTTCCATGACTTGACCATAATCTACTAGATAAAAGGACTCAACACTGGACGGTCTCCAAAGACTTTTGCATCCAATGTAATAGATAAGTAGCGTACGACGTTGTTAGTGCTTATCCATGTAGGTATTCAAATGGTTTCCAGCTCCTATTGCAACTCTTCAACAACCTGCAAACTACTGGAAACATTTAGTTTTCGATTTCATGCTTCGCTGGGTTAGAGTCTGTTCCCCACGCTTATTGCCATTGCTCACTCAATCGACCAAATTTCTATTTACCCCATTTGGAACTTTGCATCTACAAAGTGCTCTTGGCTCTTGCTATTGCCCAATGTACACAGTATGTATGAAGTTGATCTTATTACTGATATACTATTACAACACATTGCTCAATCGCTACATGTTCAAATCAATGAATATTAAAATAAAATAAATGAATTGTTTGTTTCCAAAAAGTACAAGTCTTGGTTTCTTAAGGATATTGAAGTGGTACCTTAATAATATTTTCATTTCATGTACAAACAATGTAGATTGTGATAAAATTGATTGTGGTTTCTGTTTACTGTGTTTACTTGTCGAAATTCTACCATTATTTTGTTACTAGTTGTTTTGAATAACTTTCACCGACAACTTTTTATCTAATGTTAATAGTAATTGCACGGTATAATAAAGTCAGGTATATATTGAGCTGGGAATCCAACTCTAATAATAATAGTCACTTAGTTAGTATTAGTCCGTAATGTGGCGAATATTTATGAAATGAAGCTCTGTTGTGATTTCATGATATGTGAATACATATTATATACAACAGAAATTGAAATATCTTGCGTAAAATTCTAAGTAACTAGTACTTAAAATTACTTCAATGCACTACCTAAGTAATTACACCATAAAATGTTGGATGATATCGAGTAAAGTAGCAGAAGACTCTTGCTCATTCCTCACTACCGCAGAAAAAAATCGATAACGCTTGCATGAAGACAAGTAAGCGTTCATAATGAGAAATTACTCAAACAAAATATATTCTACTATATAATACTTTACAAAGTGGTTTTGTGACATCAGGTGGGCGTAGTCGCTAGACCATTACTTAACTCTGCGTTGATTGCTGAGATAAGTACATTCTTATTGTTTGGTATACATTATTAGAATTGCGCTTTTCATATACAGGTCTCTTGATACAGATAATGAACAAGATTGTTTGCCCCGCACACTTTCATGGATGAAGAACCAATCCTATTGTAAATTACATATTATATGTAGTGCTAAAATGAAATCTACTACTTCCACCTGTTTTTCCCTTACTTATTCAATACTTTCTACTTTGTTGCAACCAAACAACGTAATGTAAACCATGGATAACAATCGCTATAGATGTAACATGCGATGCCATTTGGTACGCAACAGATGATTCAATTCAGTCCTTATTGTTAGTTACTGCAGGCTTCCTGCAAAGTTCTTGCAAAGTAAAACTAAAGTTTAGTGCATTGTGTTCATTCAGGTCCATGAGATCATGGCCATTGGCTTCCTTTAAAAATTGGAGTTTGGGTGTGTGTGTTTTGCCATGTATGTAGATATGTAATAATGTATAGGTAAAAGTCCAGTGTCTGCTAAGACATTTCAATCACGTAAGAAAACTCATCCCGATGTCTATTGAGTTGCTAGTTTCTGTTTACCAATGGTACGTATCTGCTTTCCGCTTGCTCAAGTCCATGACTGTGTGCCTGACTGATTGCTTGTACTATTTGCCAGTGATTGCATGCAACTTTCTTCTATCGCCAGGTTAGATTACGGAAACGGCAGTACAAATAAAGTGTGTCCTCGAAAAGATATGACTCGACAAAGCAACACGCAGCGTCCGGAGTACTAATACGGAAACCTTTTGTGTAGGTGGATATTGCTTTCCTTCTTAAAGTATACTCAATGCTAGTAAAACTTTTCCTGCCAAAAAAAACAAGTAGGATATTCTTAGCAGAGATAAAAATCAGAGAGAATTATCAATTCTACTAAAGGAAAAGACAGGTGGGATTAACAGCATAAATATGTTTGCTTAATAATTATGTAAATTGACTTAATGGTACATATTCATATTTTTCTATGGTTCGACACTATTAGGAATCCAGATTTAATGAGCATGGAACGGAGAGTCTATGTACTTAAAAGATAAATGGTATCGTAGATGAGTATACTAATCAAGTAGGCCAAGGCAAACAACATTAATATTGGCAATTACGGTTTGTTATCTTTACGTCAATTTTTAGGACTGAGCCTGAGTTATTAATGAGTTGAATAGGGACTGTGTATCCAATCTCCTTGTACTCTGTCGTCTAATGAAGTAATCAACTATGGAATGTAATTTAGGATTCAACTTGATTAGCTACATGGTAGCTTTATGCAATGACTTTTAAGTAACTTTATATCAATCGTGAAAAAAGGTAAAATAGGATTGTATTTACTTTGATAGGAACATAATTGAATCCCCACATAATATAGTCAGTAGGCCGCTATGGTAAACTTTCGGCCATTAAAGTAGTTCTCATGCATAATAGACATGTATAGAGTAGAGATTGATGTACGTCACATATTATGTGCGTTGCAACTCAGAAAGATAGGGTTCGATTTTGTTCTTTTCACTCAATGTAACCCTTAACTTTGTAACCTTGTGAAATAGCCAGATCAATGAATAGAGTTTTTAAAGAAAACTTTCTGTAAGGGTTGACTAACCAAAGCAAGTGAAATGGAAAGAAGGTTTCTCTGGGACTACGTGAGAAACAAACCACCAAAAAGTTTCCTTGACGTAGCCTTTTTACGTAGTAATCTATATTCTTAGGTAGGTAATGGTGAAACTACAAAGGGCATACTATGTATGCACTTGCCGTCTGAATTTGAGAACTTTGGGTAAATTCAATTCGATTGCGGAGTTCATTAATTTATTGGTCGCAAAGCAATTCGAGAAAAGCTTTTGACATTACTTTGATTCAGGTAACAACAAAGTTGCAAAGACCGCCTTCTCGACGACCACCCTTCTAAATTCCCTACTCGCTATGTACTATAACATATTCCTTTGACTTCATGGTAAAGTTATTTGGCTAGGAAAAGCAAAATACAAATAGAATATTGGAGCGTAAACTGTAAACAGAGCTACATGGCTATCTACTTCACTTAATATTAACATAAATAGTGAAAGCCCTTGTATTTACTGTATTAATTATTCACAATCAGTAGAAAACATATGGTCACCAAGAATATTCTATCTTTTCTTGCGCGTTTGTTAATGTAGAAAACTAAGCTTCTCAATAGTTTAACTATTTTCCTGTATTGAAACTTAATTTTTTTAGAAAGCATACGCAAAGACACCCAAAAATAGCCATCTTACATTAAGATAAACAGAAACGACGAGAAAACTACAGAATCATATTAGCGTTGCGACTTTGTATATTTGAAAGCCTATTTTATTCTTCAGTAAAGAATTTTTGTGTCCATTGGGTATACTAAAATATTTATCAAGCTCAGAAGCCTCATAGCACAGGATTCAAACTTTCCATTTGCTCTGTAAGCATTTCCTTGCATAATATTGCAGTTGTGTATTCTTCTAGATTACCTTTGCAGATTACCTTTTGTGTAAATGCGACTTCTTTTCCTATGAAACGATTTTGCAAATGGAAATTTCTCAGGATAACTTTAAGTAAACGAAATAAGATTTCGTTCTCTATACTTTGACGATTCATTGCCATTACGAACGCAGTTCATGCACAAGAAAAAAAGTTTACTAACATTTTCATATTTACCGACTGCTACTTATGTACATAGCTACTTTCTGCATTCCGAAATGCATACATACTGAACAGTTGATACTAACCATTTTATAGGTAGTCTATAATTTATGCAGCCATTTATTCAGATAGGTCGCATATTGGTATTCCGATTTATAGCTTTACCAATGCGATTTCTGGTTAAATGAATTTTAAAACACTTTATAAAACTTATCTGTTTTATCTAAATTCTATTTTACTTACACTTACATTTGCATTTATTTTATTGGGTACGTAGGAATTTTCACTACTTTAACCTGTATCTAAATGTGAAAGGTATTATCAACTTTTGTCTTATTGCCTCCATAACATTGCTCTTCAAGATCACACCAAATTACAACACAGATAAGAAAGGTTGCAAATATTGATGTGTATCTATCTGTTATAAAAACAGCAAACCGTGAATTTAGTAGATATAGGTAGTTTCAATATAATCTCCAATATCTACTAGTTACTTCGAATCGATTCATATATCTTCTAAATGTATTTACTACAACATACAACGTAGAGTAGATTGAAACTCTATATTTTATTTGCCTGCCTAGAATGGCGACTCTGGGAGAAACAATAAAGGAAAGAATCCAACAGGGACGATGATCATTATTATAATGCACATAGATGTCAAAGGCTGCATCTTCATAAAACGGCTAGCTTTGAAGCAGCCATAGAATTCGACACATTGTACGGTACACATTAAATTGCATCGCAGCGTGTCCTTATTACTTATAGTAAAACATAAAGAGAAAAGACTGAATGAAGAAAGCCAAACTAAAGAAAAAGAAGAAAGCCTTAAGTTAGATTTTGTCTGCTCCTCAACTGTAGAGATATCTCGAATAGTTTTTCTCACTGCCTAAATATGTTATCTCTATAGCCAACGAAACTGTAGCAGAATGGCTTTATTGTATTCCTCTATTTACGAATGTTGAATATCTTTATGTTATCTGACTGAGCACACCATTGTATATTGGAATGTCGAATCCTTTCACTTGTTCTTCCCCGGAAGCTTTACGAATTGTGCAAGACGTTCATTCCTTTATGGTATTCTTTGCGCCGCTACCAAGGTTTCGAAATGTGTATTCTGACGACAACTATAAATTACCTGAAATCGGAATAAATAGGCCAAGCATAGATTTATTTAACTCGATATCCAAGAGGAATCATTTAAGTCCTTGTATACACAAATACTGTGCACTCGTCAAATGTTCTAATAATGTTTACAAAAAATCTAATTTTTACTTGTATTGAAATTAAATTCAGATTTTCAATAATGTTTTCCAGTAATTTGTTTTACGTGAAACTGTTATGTATCAATGTATAAATAAATTACTTACAATATGAACATAATGTGTATAATGTGAACAAATGAAAGGTATGTTAGATAACGGTTCTGCACACGTGTCTATTATTTGTCTGAAAAGCGAAACCATAATATGTGGGTGGCTGACCAAAATAGGTTCATGGAAATACCATATCTCATTGGTTGTCTCAAGTCATTCATCTAGAGCCAGACGATACTGGGAGACTGTTAGGCTGATTGAAAGAAGACACATAGGAGACAATAGAAAAGCTGAGTGGACATGACTTGACGTGAGCTAGAGAGACATCAGTCGACAAGATCCTTAAGAAGACTTTATGGATTTTATTTATTTCCCCTTGGGGATTTTGTTGGAGAAAAATACAGACAGAGAGTGATCTATACTAATAAAAGACTTTCTCTTGGTTTTCTCGACGATGCATACCTATTGGAAGAAATTCCTGCCTCTGTAATTTAGCATTGGCAGCTGCGTCTGTTATTTTTTTTCTTTTTGGTGGTAGGCCATCACCACAGATAGTATTAACCTTAGCTGTAAGTTAATACTATTTGAACAGAACTGGAGAGATAGGACCTGAGCTGAGTGAGTGAGTTATCCTGAGAAAATAATGAATATTACAAATAACAAAACTGCTGCAAGTCCTCGAATGTTATTGCAGTAGGTATATGCGTATTTGTATCTTAAGGACTGTTGTAGTGGCATTTTATGTGTGTATGATGTCATAGCATGATTGCAGTAGTTTCAAGTTGAGACCAGGACATCAGCCATGGGAGAAAGTTGTCTGGTGAAAGTACCTAGATATGACTATGACTAGTTGTGATTTTCAGAGCAAATGGGTTAATGGAATTGTTCGATGCTAGTAGCATGTTCTTAGGAAGAAGACGAAAGAGAAGACGGGAAGTACGGCACAGCAAGGCAATGAGACGAATTCAGCCTGCGGTTATCTAACGTTAAAGCAGTGCAATTTACTGGGCTGAGGTAATTTTCTGGTTTCGAGCAAAGTTCCCGTGTTATGACAAAATAAAAAATTTAGTGCTTTTTCTTATAGAGATACCTATAGTGACTCTGTCCTAGCTATTTAATGTCTACCGTTCATAGTAGATTCGAGTTGGTTAAGTAGGTATTATTATGTACTCTACTCCCAACCTCAGAACAGAAAACCTACCACATGTCTGACAACTGAAATCATTAGCAAACCTAAACTGCCTAGAACAAATTCTGTCAGCCATTTGTCATAATATTACTGTTCAAGAGAGAATCTGTTTATTTAGATGTACATTTTGTATTACATTCTTCCCCTCTCAGAAAACGGTCTAAGGATGTACCTTTATTATTAAATTTTAATTCGCCACAATGTTTAACCTAGAGGTTATTTGTAAATTCTGCACATAACTAGCATTTCCAGCATTCAGTCTCCTGAGTCTTTTCAGCTAATGTTTATTTAGATTGTAATTACATACTTATGTACTATGTACAGGAGACACTACTACAACTTGTTAGATAATGACATTTTGAATTGTAATGCACGGAATACGATGGTAAACCATGTCGTTCCAATTAGAGGCCGAAAGTGAATTCTAGGCTAGTCCTGTTGTGAATCGGCTTATGCGTCTACATAAAGTTTTGCTTTGAAATAGCAATAAGCCAAACTAAGAGGTAGAATAGTATTGCTAGGAGCAGATTACGCATCGCAGAAATACTTATTTGGAGATTATGAGATTACGCATAACCCAATATGCCACTATTAGTTCTTCTACGTTGTAGACAATGCAATCTAAATGTAATCATCGCAGTTGCAAACTTATTCCCTCATATGCAAATACAACGTGACCGAATTTCCAACCAAAATGTTAGCATTAGATTTATTATCAACTCCTTTCCATTATATCCTTCACTCTACATTTATTTGTGCTATAGAGTAAACGTGATATAGACTAAACGTGTTGCTACATTTGTGTATGACAGATTATTAATAAACCCAACCACAATGGTGTAACCTACATAACATACCTAAACATAACTACAATATTACAGAATCAAAATAATGTGCAATACAAAGAGCTGAAAACCAACGCACGGAAGAAAGTGTCAGTTGTACCATTCTGTAAAGCCGACCTAATCGTATTCTCTAAGTATACATGCAGAGTCTGCCATTGAATTGTGTACGATATCACTAAACGAAAAGAAAGACAAGTCAAGTTAATGCTCAACTTAGGTGAACACTAGCGTTTGTTTAATATACCCTAGTTTTGTTATTATTATTATCCCTGCTTCAGCAACTGAATAGCTTAGGTGCTAAGTCTCACCTATGTAGCTTGAGCCATGTTTATGAGAATCCTATATAATATAATATGACATTAAGGAAGTAATTTTGCTACCACTATCTACTTCATATTAGTATGCATATGGTATATAAAGAAGGAAGCTAATGTTAAATGTAAACATAACGTTCAAATGGGAATGCACGATTCACCCCCTAATTTTAAACATCAAATTTTCAACACGCCAAAAAATACGCAACCATTTTTTCAGCAGCCTGTTATTGGTAACCCAGTTCGTGTATACATAATAATTTTTCTTTAACAAAGCAGTCTCTCGTTAAATTTTCCTATAATGGTTTCAGAATTCTTTAAAAAATATAGCACTATATGTGCTGAAAATTAGGTGATGGCAAATAGATGTTGTCTATTGGCGTTTGTAGGGATTGGACATAGATCTTTGTGACACAATGTCACATAATAATGACTAACTACGTAGCTAAAGTTACGATAAGTCGTAACGTAAGTGTAGGGAAGGATAGTAAAATAGGAGAGGAAGACGCTGAGTGTAGTAGTAAAAGTAAAACGAACTGATGATGACGCTGTGTAGTTGAGAACACGCTTCATAAAGCATAAATGGAAGTAAATGATTTAGCATGCAATAAGGTTACCTATAATAACTACGTTATCGGTTCAATCTGTTAGGGTAGAGCCAGCTTTCAGCTAGCATTATGGTAATGGTCCTGCCATTTATATAGGTTGAATACAAGTCAGAGCAGCACAAAACCGAATAATCGAACCAACGGAACTTAACTGAACAGTCTAATAAGTGGATGTCGTTGTCCCAGACTAGACCTTTTTTCTACTCCTTCCACTCAGTCTATGTAGCACATTGAACGAGAATGATAATTCCAAGCGAGAAGCTAACTGTTAGTATCCATTATAAAACTTTCACTGATGTTGACATGAATGTTGCATATAGTATCTGTTTATTTATTTAACGGTAAGCACCTACCTGAGAACTATATAGATTACAACCATTAGGATATATGGTAACTTTGGAATCATTAAATACTTAATAAAGAAAGCAAATGTCGACTGCTACGAATGTGCATTAGTATAAGCTCATTACCAGTTACCTCTGCTAAGCTTAAGCCATTTTCCATTTCTTTAAAGGCCATTGTCCTGTCATGTCCCCATTTGTACCAAATTGATACTTATAAAATAGATAGAATGACGGATTTGCATAAAATGAAAAACAAGTCATGGGGAAATGCATTGCAGCCTTAAAATATTCATTTTCTGTAGTCATATTTACGTGTTTGCTGAATCAAGAGTTGAATTTTGAGTTCTATAATAATATCTCGTTATAATTCTGCTTGTGTCTATATGCACAGAACTTTGTCAACTTGTTAGCATTTATTTCCATGTTTTAGTGCGTGTTACAAAAGAAAACTTGTCGTATTCTTGGTTTTAATATTTAAACATGGGTACCTGGTCGTCAAACGCATGTATTAGATGTAGTAGTAGTGATTCTGTAAGTGATGAACAGATTTATTTGAGAATTCTAGGAAACTAAACTCTCTGAGGTATTGTTATGCATGAAGAACGAGGACGATAAAAATGTCCTAGTTTGTAAGATTAATTGAAAAAGGTCGGCCAACCGAAAGAACTAAGTGACGTTAACAAATTTGGAAACAAGACAAATGGGGGAAGTCATTGTAATAGTAATCTGCTCTTTGTGAAATATGCTTGAATGACGATTGTCAATACCGTATGTACAGTTTCAACTTAAGAGTCTTACATTAATATAAAGAGCTGAGCAAAGTCCCTTTGGGCTCCTCTCTTCCTTGGAAAATTCGCATTACATCCTTCATGAACATCTCTTCCATCCTCTTATGCCACTAAAAAGTAGAATAGACCTGAGACCCATTCACTCAAAGCTTTCTTTACCCGTTACTGGTGGCTCAATGGGCGGAGGCAGTTTGCAACTCTTTTCTTCCCTACTTACCAGTTCCTTCTTTGTCACTTACATACTTCTGCATAATACCTCGCATATAAATTAGACACTTAATTTCCCGCTACACCATAAGTACTTACAGTTAAGAAATAATACGCCAACTTTATCTGTACTTTCTTTCATCCTTCTTGTACAACAAAAGAAAGAATGGGTTTCTACCAAGTTTTTAAATACTTTCTTCTACAAATTACAGATTAATTACGTAGGTAGTTGCTTGTAGGCTTGTAAACTGCTTTTGATCATTGTAATTTGGTGAATGATGTGAATCCTTTCTCTCGAGCATGTAAGATTTTGCTTAAAAGTATGAACTGCGATGTTTTCTCTAAGTAAACTCGTAAACAATAAACTTTTTCTTACTTAGTGCTATCTTTGAGAATACCCAAATAAGCACAAACTAAATAAACAATATGCGTAGGAAGTAGGAAGACTATATTTTTGCATAAAGTTTCGACGTAGACTCTTGATCCCATTTTACAATGCCAAATGATAAAGCAAAGCAGCTGAAGAATACGTTTAGTATCATACAATACGTAAATACGCATTATAGATTGTAGTGATTGTAGTCCTATATGTTTGTAGTACTTGGTGAAATTAAATCCTGTATAAATACAGAATCTTGCAAATAAAAACATGTTATTACCGATAAGGTAAAGTATCAAGATACTGGTCCTAAGTCAACGAAAATAACTCAATGAAAGGCAACCCACCGAAAACAGCCTGTGTAATTATATTGTTGCGTAGTATCTGTAAGTAGTGTAAATAGGGGAAGATATTATTTGGCGAGTTGTTGGTGGTTAGTTTTTGACGATAAAACCTAGATTCGTAAAATATATTTTCGGGGGATTGCAATCCGGTGAATTAAACATGTAGCTCGATATTTCTACGAATAGATAAGTGAATTGGTTAAATTGAATGCAGGTTGTCAATTCAGCTAAATAAATCCATTTATATTAGAATCATTAAGCACAACAATTTCCAGAATAGGAGAATGTCGAAGTAAAACAGATTGATATTTTTTTCTAAAACAGTGCGATGTTCTTTAGGTCGAGTGTAAATAAGTATTACTATCATGATATCTGATCCTATCTATTTATGCCAATTTAGTGGTCGTGGGGTTTGGGAGCTTATTCATTAATTAGATCCAATGTAGATGAAACTATAGTAGATTCTGCCTGTGGAGTTTTCTTGGTGCGTTCTGTGTGCAGGGCAGATGTTAGCTGACTGTCTCCGCAAATGAAGTTAAACAGTAAGCCGAATTAAATTAGACAAATGTTCCCATTATTGCCCGACTGCAATATACGATACGCTGTCGAATGTTTGTTTGGCTTGACTTCTCAAATTATCTCTTTTCAACATATGTACTGCTTAGTTCATCTTGACATATCCAATACTTTTCTATTCCTGTCCCTACGTATAATATTACTATTCCTCGTGCTAAATTGAATCTCTATATCTGTGTTTACACTTTCTATACAGATATAATTATATCTGTATAGAAAGTGTAAAGCATGTCTCGGTTGGTTTTCTCAGCATGTTCTAAATAAACTAATGGGAACTAATTAAAACTGCACAGTTTACGAGAAATAAAAGGACAAAATTGTGGATGTTTGGGTTATGTGGTAAAGAGAAAGAACACCTGCCAAAGAGAACTTTCGGCACAATAAAATCATGAATAATTTATATCACCAAAAACATTGCACTCAATTGTGCAAGCTACATTATTGAACGAGAGTGTGATTATGAAAACAGTATGCATTGCTAGTATAAAATTAACCAGGCTACAATTCATATGCAAACAAACTCCATGTCCATTTCAACGTATGCATTAGTGCATTGCATGGAAATGAATTATTAATCATTATGGCACGTTATTGCATTCATATTTTTAGTGAATCGTACGTTGGTGGCAAATATTATTAAAGCCATCCACAACTAGGTTAGGAATGACTATAGTAGTATAGACAGTATAGTTATAATACAATGAAACTTTAATGATAGTAAGAAAATAGAAGAGCGGAATAGTAAACAATTGGAAGCAGTGGTTGGTCTGAAACGACTGAATCTGTCTGCTCTTGTGAATTGAATGTGAACGTGAGTGAACCTTGAACCTATTTAATTCAACAGTGTTCTATTTAATGTTCTTTGGTAAAGTGAACCGTCGTATTGAGCCATATGTGCTCGTGGATCAGTATTTGCTGTAGAGTTATATAGAGAAATGTTAGTAGGAGAAGTGAGAGCATAAATGGAAAGACCTAAATCGACTTACATTACATTTAAGAAGTACCTAAACTTCTACAGTAGTCCAAAAATAATTTTATCGCAACTGTTTCTTTTTATTCGTGTATCTTTTAGTCTCTTTATTTAACTATGCAGAAGTCTAAGACATTTTTAGAGGTAGCACTTTGTAGTATGTGTAGTACTAACTTTTTTCGACTTTTGAAACTTTTTAAGGAAGCTAAAAGCATTTCTCCCTGGTGAAAAATTTAAAGGATGTATAGCTGGGTTTTTTTCCAAATTTAAGAGACCTAAAAGCATCTAAACCGTAGGGATTTTATAGGAACTTGACTTAGGTACCTTTTTCGGGGTAGAACTAATGAGAAGGAGCGTGGCGACAGTGTTTTACGTTTAGTGACACTTGGCAGAAAACTTTCTATTGGCAGAAACTGTATCTTCAACAATATATAAAAATCCTGTGTACACAGCGATCTATCACCCTAACTAGAATGTAGAAAGTGGTTTCTTAGCCATGAAGAAATAATGAAACGCTATCCCCTTTTTGGTTGACTGGGTTTGTACATGTATTTCACACTGTGTATTTGTGATTGTTCTTTCTTTAGATTGGTCTAGTGCTGACTGTGGCACAATCTACAGGTTTCAGTCACGTCAGTTTTAACCGATGTGCCCAGAGTTGCTTAGCTGAATTTCCTCTCCTTCCACACTGGCTCATCGTTCCCTCTATATACATTTATTCTGCAACACCCTTTTCTTTGTTATTTTTGCAATGTGGATACGAGTGCAAGAGTGGGAGAGAAATAACATGCCTACGTAAATAGTATATGAAGTCTCGTAGAGCGTGTAGCTGGTACAAATGTCAGTTTAAATGTATGGTCTGTCTACCCTGTGTATTCCAAGTAGAGTAGAAAAGCAGTGAGAGAATATCCACAGAGTGAAAAAGAAAGAGGAAGCTTTCCCCGGTCGATATCGTTATTACACTCCAAGGTATTTGCTTTTACTTTCTCTACTTTCTTTACACACCTACAAACTTTCATATATATTTCTATTATTCTCTATGTACATGTACTTTGTAGTCTGTACATAGCTAAATGCTTCTGTGTACATATTCCAGGTCAAGTTATTTTTCGTATTTGTGAAGGAATCTTCTGCAGAGAAAGAAAGACACTTAGCTGGAGAGTGATACAAAAGCATACTTTATTTTCTGCATGTCCTAGTACATATATATTTCATTTCATAGTTATTGTCTGTTAGGTTATGAGAGTGTTATGTTATACATTATACTGACGTAATGTACCATTAGCTAAGTTAGTTCCTCCAGCTTCACCTGCACTGGGCCTTCCTCAATCCATTCTTAACTCCGAGTCACACAACTCCCCACTAATATATTCCCCAATGTACATACTCTTCTGTCCTCCCATTACTTCTCCCGTCAAGTACCACCTACCACTGACTTACTTCTTCCTCCCTGTCCTCTTCCAGCACATTTTCTTATCTCCACTATTCTGTACACCCAACACGCGAATACTGAAAAACAAAGTATCTCTCAGAAGCTATTTTCTGAAAGGAAACGTAAGTATTTTCTTAAGAAATACAAAAACAGTAAGATTGTTAATCTCATCGCTGAGAAAATTCTCCTGCCACGTTTTGCGGTCTGACCTTGTAACTACTTTCACCCTTGCATAAATAGATACCTTAGTACTTCAGTACACGGGACCTTAGGGCCAATAAATCATTGCGATGTTACCACGAAGCGGTTTCAAATTATACTTGTAAGATACCAAAAACAAAAAAAAATCAGATCAATCACTGATGATATTTCAGACTTGAATTTGTAGCTGGTCAGTGTAACTTTTTAAACAAACTACAAGATTAATACAAATTGAACACGAAGTCGCGATTTCCATTCACCTCTAACCTCAACCGATGGGAATCACTAATCTCACTGAAACACTGGTCTTGCGTCACAATGACAATAATGTGTATTTATAATCCTTTACCTATCTATTTACTACGTCTTCGTTGAGATATTACACAAACATTTTAGACTTCGTTTAGAAAACTTCACTTGAATTTGTAGTATGGTTGTTTCCTAATTTTATTGCAAACTTAAGTTCCGCGACGTGTAATCGTAAATATTCCCGTATAGGTCTCGAAACTTTAAAATGTGCTTCCTATGCATTACAAGGTAATTATGTAGGTATAAAGTATAGATAACGATAATGTGAGCTAATAAGTCTGTGTCAGAACAAGAGCTGATATAGTCTTCACTCTTTTCTTAAGCTAATTTCATACAAAACTTGCACCAGTACAAAATAAATAAATAAAGTCCACTTTCGTTGGATTGCTTAACTTGTGAAAATTAGGACGGAAATTATGTTTTTTAATCTACAATTTTATTCAGTACTGTTATGTACTTAAAGAAAGAGAAAGTAGAATTTGATGATGCATATACACAGATCTATTCTTCAGTCATGGACATGGACTCAGACAAAAAGAAATACTAAACTAAGCTAAAGAATGAATGGCCCAGAATATTTAATTGGTATTGTCACCTCCAGCTGCTTTATTTGTCAGCTACTACTGAATCAAAATGTAGCCTTTACTATTTTGGTATAGTATCCGAAGAAACAATTCTTACAGGTTGATGCTAGTCGGTAGTGAAGTTTTCTCGCCTCTGCATTTCGGCACGAAAATGTACATGCAACAATTCATTCTTTGTATCATCTGGTATCTCTATTTCGATTAGATGTGGATGTGAGCAGTCAGGTTTATACAGGTAGTTTGTTTAGGATATTGGTATACTATATTACTGGATGTGCCTACTATACTATTCCTGGCGTAGTCTAATAAATAAGATAATTTGCAATTTTGATTTGAAGATTGAATAAATTCAGAGTTATCTGCATTCAGAATTCATATGCATCGAACCAATATTACAGTAAAATTTAGATCACGTCATCCTGTGTCTGGAAAAGTTCACCAATATGATTAATGATACTCAGTATAGAGTTTTTGTTATAAATATACACGAAATCTGGTATCCTTCTCCTGACAGATATAAATATGCAATAGTCTTCAATAGAAAAAATTATGCAAATCCGTTGAAGATTGTCTATCCCATCCGGATACTTTTATCCGCTTCAAATAAAAGAAGTCTGTATGAAGAAAGAATAAGAACTGGAGTATTAGTACATAGAAAGTCTTTAGTTGAGTAAAGTAAAACAGTTTGGTTAGAATTTATAGTGGATCATGAGTGTATAGGAAGGGCAAGGGAAAAGAAATAGTTATCTGTGTATTGAATTCCATTATTTTCAATTGTGTTTGCCTCATTCAGGACTAGCTAGCATCCACCATTAACGATTTCTCTTGCGTCCTCCCATTGCCTTTCTATTTCCTCCTGCAGGAAAAGACAGACAAGGTGAGGGAAGATAGATTCCCGTTCTCATGTAGGTAGGTACTCCATTTCAGACCATTGTGATTGCTATATAGCTATTGCTTACTTTACTGCGTTAATATCCGCATTTCGTAGCATTTGTACTACTTTCCTTCTATTGTAAACGTGGAAATTGGAACTGAAGGAAAGTGCACATCCATGTGTAATAAAATATAGATACAGTTTTTAATTTTAAATTGAATTCGACCGTGTATCGTATTATTGTCTATATAAAGGTGATCCTCCAGAATAAAAAATAGGTGTTTCCGTTTCCTTTCTTTCCAATAATCGACCCAGTTCGTCTTCATAGAAAATATTATGGGAAAAAACTATTCTCCTTCGGATTTTTCTAAATTACAATTCTGAAGGAGCTTAGTTGAGATAGTATTATTGTGTATACATAATAATGAGCTCTGCTAGGATTATTCTTTAATAGGGGAACTCTATAGATAGTATGCACGAAGCACGAGTCTTATTTGTAGATACCATTTGATAAATATTTTGAATTCAGTTGAGAACTATACAAGTATACTATGACAGAGGTATTTAAATACGTAGATACATGTAACTTGACATAATTTAAATACAATGCGCTGTGTTTATGCTGTATCAGTAAGATCTCACTAGGACAAGTATATAAATATAAAATATTGTGCTCGTGTTTATGTCACATGCAGCTTTATTACAACGGCTGTATAAATATAACAATTTATCTTTTGTTATTAACCTTGAACCAATATTATTTTCATTATCTTTTCATCACGTCGTCGGATGTATGCTTCTGAAACTGTGTGGTTATCACAAACAAATATAGTACCCAAGAAACTTGAGTCTTTTGACTTTTGTACACACCATGTTGCATGTTCAGCAGCATTTATAGATATAAGAAGTATTGCTTGTACACTTTAGACTTTTGAAAAGTTGAAAAATAAACTAGCACGTATAGCTTTGAAGGGGACAAAGGCAAACTTCTCTGTCAAGTTGCAAGTCCGGCAGAAACAGTAAGTAGTATGTGAAAGTCATATTTCATTCTGCTCCCGTCTCACTTTCTAAATATAAACATTACACACGAGCTTTCACGAAAATCAATGATTGAGTCAAAGACGCGTGGGAAAAAGATGGGGTTACGTACAACTTGGAAAGACTTGGCTTTCGCATGCACTTTGTAAAGTAAGAAGCGTAGCTAAGAAACCTACCTTAAGGATTACTTTTGAGAGATAAAATATTTGGAGATGGATTTTCGAAGTAATCCTTCCTAACTTCTTACCAACTGCACTTCATATACATTATCTTGACCTCCGCTATTACTACTGCTCATGCTATAGGCACTACTTTGTTGTTTCCACTTCATACGGATACCTATCTGTAATTGCAGTATTATTTTGTTGAAAATTGTTTCTGTCTCTATCGTTCAGCATTAATTACCCACCAGCAAAAGTTTAATATCACGATACGAAATACGAATCCTTTTGCAACTACATTTTTTGGCGAAATAATCAACTATGACAAGAATTTAAGATTAGCGAAGTCTGTAGAAATGTTAAGCCTTCTTAGAAAAATTCAATCGACGATTTCTTACTTACATTGTTGCCTATTACTGGACAGTTTTGTGTAAGATCTCTTCATTTTATCGTTCTCAGTCAATATAAATCATAAAGCTCAATTTACAAGAGTAATTCATAAAGGACTATGATCATGTTGCTGTAAAATTGGAAAAAAAGTATTAGTATTTTTTACATTATAATTCCAAATATCTAAACAAGAAAGCAACTCTTTGGATTGTCTAATACTTTTGTTGTGCATGTACTTATGTTCAATAGTCCATTTTCATACAAACAAATTAAAATGTTATTTACAACAATAGAAAAACAATCAGGAATGTAGTAGGTATCAATCAGAAATTTTATGTCTGTTAATAGTAGACGCAAAATCGTACGAGTTTTAAATAGATGTTCGAATGGAGTAGATAGGTACTTTTACGCCTAGTGTATTCCATTAATTACTATGTGTTAGAACTTTACTATTGTTTGCTTTGAACTAGTAACAACGCTGTATTCTACAGACGGATACACTTTCATTGTCATTAGGAAATGTCACAACCTTAGCAAGATTTAATAATAGTGCAAAGTGTATCCGAACGTTGATTGTATTTAAATGCTGACTACAATCGTGTACCTATGTAAAATATTATAGACAGAAAAACATTTTTCAGTCAACCGAATCCAATTCTTGTCGTCATCGTCTAATAAATCTTATCAAAAATGCTGTCTGTGTAGTCTTATTCTTTCTACATCAAATTCATTGTATTGTATAGATAGGTATATTATTATTTGGTTCGTGGTGGTGGCAAGAATCTCTTCGACTCCAAATCACATCCTAGACTTTTATAGATTTGGGTTATTTAGCTTATAGGCAATGTTCTTAGTAGTTCGTTACGGAAATGGTAATGTAGTAGTAATTTATAGAGGAGCTTAATTTACAGGGTGAAAGAACGGAAAGAGGAGAAGAAAAAGTTTCACGTAATAGAAGTTAATTACAAGAGTCTTTGCTCTAAGTCAGGGATTATCTGATACCCTGAACAATTCTGTTCTGATCTGAAGAGTCTGAAGCGAACTAAAAGGTTGTCGTATATCTTGGATTCGGAATCAAAGGCGTTGCGACCTTTGAGAGCTGCTTTCACTAAACTGCAGTCGACCAAAGTGAAGCAAGCCTTAATGACAACAGTTCTTATTTTCTGAGTTGGTTAATGTATTTTCAGTACACGCTTCATTTATTTCTTATAGCTTGCTTTTCTCCCTCTCCGCATCACTCAATTTAATATAAGAGCTTCCATATTATTACTTTGCCTATTCTTTCCTCCATATACTTGACTCTATGGTGTCTTTTTATTTTCTCTTTGCTTCTTTCTTAACAAATCTTTAGCAATTTCTTTTTTAGTCTTTCTTTCTTTACATAGTTATTTCTTAGACACTTATACAACTTATAAAGACCGGGGCTAAATGATATAATTGAGCGTTGAGTACAGAGATAACAATAATGGTTTGTTACAAAAAAGAAGAATCTCAAACAATTGTACATCTACACTTACCCTATCTTACTATAAACTGGAATTATCTGGAAATAAGCTCTGCATTGTAGACATGGCATGGGATAGCTAAACTTTTCGTCTTCTTTTCAGACTTTTGTATTATTGCATTTAGAAATAAGCAAAAAATGAGATTTTTTTGTGTCTATGCCTGGATATCCTCTCCTTGTTAAAGCATCATAAGTAATACTTGATATAATTTCATTAGAGCAGGAAGTATGGTGAAAAATTATTATTCCAATTGCACGTATTTTATCTCATTACTACTTGACATTTCACTCAAGCATTTGTAATTTGCGACACAATAGCTGCTAATGATGCACTAATGATGATTCCTTTAATTTGACTCTTTTGTATGTTATAATGAGCTCCGATGAAAATTACAGTCTTTCACGTTACTTAATTCGACTGCTTTCAAGTTACTTGAGCTAACTTCCCTATTGCTCTGACCCTGTGTTAAGTAATGTGTTGATAATAAGTAGTAGGTATCTAACGGCATAATATGACAAAAATATCTTTGAAGTTGTGCTATTCCTAGACTTATACAATGTAAACATCGTTAAAGCATGAACTTGACTAAATACCTGACGGTGTAATAATTACATATTAACACCTAACACATTTATTTAAGACTAGAGGCTCCGGCACTGTTAGACCCCCAGTACTGTTATTGGATCTTATAAAAATTGAGTCTCGTAAAGGCATCTAGGCAGGGCCGCAGCCAGGGGGGGGCCCGCCCCCCCCCCCGAAATCGAAGAAAAGAAAGGAATTTTTGGCTTAAAACCCAAAAATTTTTCATTATTTTTTGTCGGGCCCCTTCCGAAATTTTTTTCTGGCTGCGGCCCTGCATCTAGGGGGCAATAAAAATTTCCATTAGTATTTCACCTTAAAGTTTATAATCAAAATGTGCAGCCTAGCGAACCTAGCAAAATTTTATTACCCAAGAAAACTTCTTTTAGTTCCATCACATTGTACGACACTAAAATATACACGTAAGAATAGTTAGACGAATACCTTTTGGAATCACGATCATATGGAACAGATTACAACACTGAATTACAAATTGGTGTTGTATTTGCATGTTGACAATGTTGACATTCATGGAATTGAAATATTATGCTTTGCATTCACGCTGGCCCATTTCAACAAAAAGTCCATGGCATAGAACATACATATACACATGCGACTTAGGAACAAATATTTTTATACAGATGATGATTTATAACTCGAGCGAATTTATACACAAGTTAACGAAACATGTTAACCATGTGCTTACCCAGCTAAAATAATTCTCTTTTAGTAGGTTTCTATGCACGTTACTGGTAGCTTGCAAATTGCAAATGGCCTTCAATATGCACACGTTCGTGCTTTCCAAGGTGGTACATTTTGGTATTTCCAAGATAAGGATAATTCGAGAAAGGACATTCTTTTTTATGAAAATTTATATCTGTGATTACTTTTATTTAGCGTTGAGATAACCGTTTTACAACCCTGTAGAGGAGTGCAGTGTTCAAAATTCATTCAGTCAAGAATAAATAGAGTACAAAGATACACTGAAGAAGCTGTTGAGTTGGGATTCGTAGAAGAGGATATTTATGTCAACCGCAGATATTCATAAGGGTAATAAACATTTTTGAAAACACTATAGTTGGTATCTTTTGCGGCAAGACTGAGAATTTGATGACATAGCACTTGACACAGCAAGTCTTCACTTTCCAAAACGTGAATGGAATGGCAATGAAATACATGGATGTAATATCCAAGCCACTCCTTGCTTATTCATGGCTCTTGACAGGGAAGTGATACTTTAAACTACACTGGGTCACATGGCAGCCTAACATTTACTCTAACAAAACAGCATCGTAAGCTCCTACATGCTGTGAGACATGTATGACATAGTACATCGTATAAACTTATAAAAGTGAAACCTTCAGCTTTCTAAAGGAACGAAACGGAAATATTTTCTACACCATTTCCTCGCTGTGTACTCTTGACTTTACCAGACCCAACGATGAAAACTGTTCCCTTCTCAAAAGTAAATGCAGGGAAAGTAAACACTACTACTTTCTCTACAAGCCAACGAAGAATCACTTTTGGGCTCTATCACTTCACTATAAAACATATTTTATACTTACTGGAAATATATACAGCTAAAATTATATTAACAATGACTATAGATATTACATTTATGCATAATACACTTTTAACTATGCATATAGTGTTTATAGCTACATAAATGGGTGTTAACACACTTTCAAGCTTTCCAATATCTGTAGACACGTATATATACTTTCTATTACTTAAATAGAATTTTATATATGCAAATCTTACACTTACTAAACTTTTAAAGCTTCATCCAAGCCCCAGAAGGAGATTTATTTATTCTTCATAAAACTAGCAGCCAACTTGTCGTATCTAAACTAATGGGTTCGGATTTAAATGAAAATACAATCTATCCCTATTACTTCCTTCCGAACCAAATGTAGTAGGGCAATACCAAAGTTACGATACAGGTACTTAAGTATTTACTCGTAAAATGTGGGCTTGCTTCCCTACTATACAGATTGTAATTAATCAAAATATATTCCGTCAAAAGATTTTCAACACAAAATTTTCCTCCAGGACGTGGGGACATCAATTCGGAGAAAATTCTAAAAAACTTTTTGAGTAACTAAAAGTGTCCTTTCCATTAACGTAATTATTTATATCAAATATCTGCTAAAAGTATAACTCTGAATGTGCCCTGTAAATAAAGCTTTATATTTTCAAATAGATCTGTAGGCATGAGTAATCTGCACAATAGTATCTGTAGATCTGTAGCACAAAGTTGAATGAAATTCTAAAGTAAACTTTGTCAATATTATGATATAATGAAGTCAATTGCTCCGTCAACATTCTGTGCATGTTCTGTTTGAGCGGCAACTGTTTATTAGATTCCGTTTTAAGTGTGTTTATAGAGTACGTACTCTGCACTTCTCATCACAAGGTTCAATAATAGAAAAGCTTTGAGTTGAATCAAAATGCTTCAGTGAGTGGAATAGTAGTATATCTGTTCCCATCAATTTTGCATCTGAAACGATAGGTAGTACATGTATGTAGCTTGGCTTAGATATTCCTAATAACGTTCATACCTATTTAGTTATATAGTATTTGCATATAGATAGAACGTAGCAATTTAAAGGGTCTCTGACTTGTGCAGTTCACGAATGCAGACAGTTCTACTGAAAACAATAGTTGCATTTTAACTTTCTAGCAGATAATTTGAGTTTGGTAGGACGAGAAACATGACTACTACTATTTGTAGTAGTAGTGTTACAAAACCACATTCGGAATTTGAAATGTTGAATGCTACACGCAGCATGGACCTTCCCACCAAGTACATTTGCTCAGAAGTAGAAACACAATAACAAAATAGACTTTCGTCATTACTCACTTAACTAACCAGAAAGAGACCGACTGTGTTGGCATTAGGTATGCACACCGTATGTGTACATAGTCGTTTTAGTTCATATCAGTGAGTATCGGCTTTTACAAGGGCTACTATATAGGTATTAGACTATTGTCTCATCAACAACCTTCTCACAGCGTATGGCAACCACTTGTATTGTATTTCATGCAGTTGAGTTTAGTGCACGAAAAAGGTTTTGATGATACTGGCAATTGTGAGTGGTTTGTCTGTTTCGAATCTGAAGCCACCATATGGAAAAGTGTATGTATAGTGTGTGTGCTTTCCCCGGTCTCTTTCCTATCGCTCAGCATTTTCACATAATTTGATTAGCTGTTACTTATCCCCAGAATCCAGTGGAGTAGTAGCAACTCAGCTTGCTCAATTAAATCACAAAGTGGCCGTTTCAATCTACAAAGGTAGGCTCCAGTCTACTTCATCTGTACATAATAAATACTGACATCGACAGATACTTAGCTAGTTAGAAGTAGAAGCTTTCTCCTTTTACTCCACTTTGACTCTCCATTCAAAATTATTCAAGCGAAATGCACAATATTCTACAAGTTTTCTTTCAACCTACGCATTGTATAAAAATACCAGACAAGTTTCACATTTCTCCACTTAAAATATCTATACTAGTTTACCAAGATTAAATTGTGCTTAAAAATCTTCATGCTATCTTCATGATCATTAGTAAGTTTGCCTTGCACTACATTACAAGTGGAGAAAGTTAACTTTCTCTACAAACATGGTAGAAACACAATTTACGTAGTATTAAGAGCACAATAGAAGTGTATACGTAATACGCTTCACTTCAAGCCACTTGAAGAATGTGTACCTAATTCTAAATGTAGTTGACATTTAAAGGAAAATACGCAAGTGTGCAGTCAATTTGAACTAAAGGTAGATAAAATTGAAGCGGAAGAACATCTCGCTCTCAGGGAACTACAGTAGACAGTGGTATTGCAAAGAATCAGAGCAGAACCTTGGACAGAAAAGTAATATCAAATAAACTCTCTTGGTTATAATGCACCGTCAAGTGGAATAAGGTTGGATTGAAAAGATGTATAGTCTGACTAAAGGAGCTAAATCAGGGGAAAGATTTAGATCTAAAAATAAGAGCTATATAATAGCGAGTGGGATGTACTAATAGTTATGCAAGTGCCTATTGCAATTTATTGGAGAGTCCCACTCGTCCTTTCAGTCATGGACTCGTGCTTAGCTTTAGTCGTACATTAGAGAATCCGGCTTTATGTGTCAGCATTATGTACTTCGCTCGAAATATCTTTCTGAGCAACTCTGCGACACAGTGAATCATTCACAATTCAAAAGCACTGCAATTTTCAATTTAGTATTTTGGAGAAGAGAGAACTTGTGTGTGCAGTTGAGCTGATTGCAGAACAGACTATACTACCGCTACTTATTAGGAGAAAGCAGGAAGTACATTTGGTCGAGTGGTTCCCTGACTGTGCGTTGCATTACTTGCGTTCTTATATATCAATCTGACAGTTACTTATAAGCATCTATCGTATTTCTGAAAATAAATGCCTAGCTCTATATCTTCAAACAAAATGCTCACCCTTTCATTTTGAAACGATGATCTAATTAATTAGTAACTGTATTTCTCTCGCACTTTCTCTTTTTAAAGGTGAAAATCATGATGAATCTAAATTACTGTAATGGAATAATTTAATCAAACCCAGTTTTCAATAGAGAAAATATGTTTTCTACTTAATGAACATGAACTGCATCACCTTGCGTAAGCTACTGGAATAATAATGCAAACTATGGGGAGAGTGGAGAATAAAATACAGAAACTACAATACGTATAGAATATTAGCAAACGGTGAAAGCAGGGAAAGTCGTTGCGGTGTAATGTACACGCAAAAGCGAAAGAGTAGAGTGAAGGAAAGCAGATCTAGCCAGCGGTTTAATCACAGAACAGACGGAAATTAATGTATCTAAACCGAGACTAAGCTAAGTAAGCTGAGCGACCTATCGTTTCTGCATTGTCTAGCTCCGTTCTGTTCTCCAGCGCTGCTTACCTATTATGACTCTCCAGTGTTCTATATAGAGTCATAGCCATAATGGAATTCAAACTCCCTTAATGCTCCTTTAATCTTTTTTACTTTCAAGGGTGCAAATCGACCCACTAGGGGTCTTTCATTAACCTCCTTGCTCTATTTATTCATAAATCAAAAAACCAACATCCTCATCCTTTCGTCCCATGAGTGACATGCAAACGCTCAATATTGTTATCCTCTCTGCCCATTTCATGCCTCTTGTTTAAGTACCATTTTACTAGCATCCGGCCAGACACGAATTTAATTTTTTATCTCTTCGCTACAGTTTAGTAGAGATAAGCCCGAGAGGCTGGGCTTTTTCCTACTATGAGTGGTTCGCAACCAGTACTAAATGAATCCGTATTACTCCTACCTAATTAGAGTTATATAGACATAATGTACATCGGCCTAAATACAGAAAGCACGCGGTCTCTTTTAAACATATTGTATCTGTAGGACAAAAATAAAACGAGCAGCGGCTGAAATGCATTCTACATGGTAATTTCACTGTGGAAAGAGCAATATCGTGTGCAATTTAGGAAAACACATGGTTACAATTGCATATAGGAGTAGGTATTCATATCTTGTCAGTTATGTAAATGGTGCGGGTAAGTGAAAAGAAGTGGTTTACGTTAAGATTTTCATTTCACATCCAAATACTACACAACCATTAGGTTTCAACACTAAGTACGACATTATTACCGATAGCACAAAGGGAATATTAGAGTTAGACATACCGAACGAAGTATATGCGGGCAGAACTAAATAATAAGTAATAACATGCTGTGTGTGCTAGGAGAAAGCTTTTAACAGCCAATTCTAGAACTACTACTGTTGTAATATGCACTAGAGAGTAGAAAGCGTAACATATGTTACGGAATATTTCTCTGCCGCTAATTCCATGTAGACATCCAATAAATTCTGTTGTGGCTCGCGACTTGACAAACGGAGCACAGTGAGCACCATTACGTTATTATTATAATAATACACAAACTCGAGGCTTAAGAAAGCACAAAGGTTCGTTGTCTTGCTAATGATACGGTGAAGTTGAGGAAAGCTCAGATTTTTGTATTAGTTTCTTGACTGTGACAAATTCTCAAAAGGTTCACGTCACTCCTGGACTATCATACTACCTACGTCGCCCCACTGTTTCTACTTTTGCATTATTCATACGCGGTCGCTCTTCTCACATTCACTATTACGATAACCTAGCTATGTAAACTGAAGAATAAGAAGAATGGGGTTACTCACGACCGAAACATACAAAATGAACCTTAAACATACATGCGTCACAATAATGCAGAGTAAATATCACTGTCAAGTAAACCTGAAGCGTAAAATATTCTTTTTCTGAGTTACTCTCCCGGAAATGCAATGGCAAATTTATGCCTAACTGTGAATAGAATTCGAGAATACTATGATAGTAGTATTGGCCCACATGCAGTTAAAGTTAACGACTATTTCAATCTATTTGTAATCTATTAGCTATGTAACAATATATTTTTTATATTGTTCATTGTATATATCGATGCATGGCAAAGTATAATATCCTTCTATTACGTATTACGTCGAGGATGGGGGCGAAGGATCATTGTAACTGAATGTAAGTATGAGGATAGGATAATGAAATTGATATCCTGGATGGTTTCATTAGAAGGGATATCGTTTCAAAAGATCGGCAAAGCATAATCCAGGCTTATTGTTAGGTATACAGACTACTTGTAAAACTTTCTTGATCAGAAGGAGGAAAGTGTTCTAAAAACAGATTGGCGAGCACCCAAGTTGTTGAAGATGTGCAATTTCATTCCTATAGCTGATGAAATCTTTAGAATGAAGATTGAACCAAAGGAATGCACAGACATTTGCTAATACCCAAGGAATACTTTCTTTTTACATCGCAGTAATCATGAAAAAGGTAGGAACCCTCGTTTATTTAACGGGTACGATAAGGTTAATATAAAAAGCAAATCTGCAAAGATCTACTCCCATGAATCGTTAATCTAGATTTTAAAATGTGAGTGCTGGGAGTAGGTAGAAGATGCAGACATGTTCCGTGATAAGATTTTCTAAGCTTTCTCTTTCTGTCTAAAAGAAATATTTCGCTTGAGCAAATGTCTGTAGCAGTTCTGCGATTCTCTGCAATTTAGTCTGACACCTTTATTCTGCACTTTTCACGCACTCTGTAAAAATGGTTGAGTGTTATGTACCTATACTATAAAGCACCTTTCTTCTTAAAAACCAATTGTACACAGATAAACGGACAACATACATAGCATAAATTGGACTATGTATAGACAGCGTACAAAATGCTATAACATAAGCATACATTATTATATCATCACGTATTCATCTGTTGTAAAATACTGGGCTGCAGTTATATGCCCAGTATAGTTGCTATATTTAAGCCAAGTAAAATATTTATTCTTTATACGTACCCAGTATGACATCGATACCCCCGTGATGTTGAAATGCATGACCATGGACGGTGCTTGCAACAAATAAAATTACGTATTTAAAATATTAAAACATGCATTCGCTATTTGTTGACGCTGCTATTGCTGGTCCTTGCATAGAAAACCATTACATATTTTACTGGAGCATGTTGTCATTCTGAATTCGACATGTATACAATAATCATAATGTATAATACCACAGGCACACTACTTAACAAGATCAGGTGCAACAACGTTCTGAAAATTAATAATTGTAAACTGTAAATCAATGTATAATATGATTTCTGTGAAATACTGATATACTACGTCAGTACAATAACTTGTTCATAATTTTAAATTTAATGTTTTCAAGGGTGAAATTATTTCCGTAGATGACGTAAGTAGATACCAAATAGCGTGATTAAACCTTGTAGCTCTCTAAAGATGATGTACGTTAGTCTAGTTTTTACTGCTTGAGGAATAAAGTTTTAGTATACATTGGATGACACATTTATATGAATTCTTAAAATGTACGAGTATGAATGGCAGATCTGGTTTGAGCGTAGAAAAGTTGACTGTGGAAGTCTGTTAAGCCTGAGATGCCAATGTGTATCAAAGCAAGAGAGTGCTTGGAGATGTCTCTTTATCTGACGTCTATTCTGAAGGTGACACATTAGCATTGTAGCTGTTTCCACTTGGTTGCTTGGCCTTGGTCTTATCTAAAGAGTACATATATACATTCGAAGTATACTTACAGTAGTAGATCACGTCCAAAGTTGTTTACCAACGTTGCTGACACATGCATACGTATATGACGTGTGATATAATAATATTCTACTTTATCTTCTAGCAGAGAAACTTTTGCCTGAGCATAATATATCTTCATTTAAAATTCAGATTTACTTAGCTTAATGTAAATACAAATAGTAGGTCTGCCTCTCCTTTTGGGTTTCAAATATAAAGAAAATAAATAGCACACTACATCATTTCACATATAGGTAGTGAGTGATACATAATAACATGTGCTGTATGCTAGCTGCCGTACTCATCTACATGTATGTTACTATTATCTCCTAAAGCTAAAATAAACATTAGCAAACAGAAACGAAAAAAAATCAGAGTTATTCTCATAATTTTGTTGTTCTTTATAATGTTTACTAAAAGAAACCGTACAGAAAACATTACGAGCACATTACTGACAGAAGTAGGGTTATAATACGAAGATGGGATTTAGGGTTCCCTTCAATTTTTCTATGCAAAGTAGGTAGATGATGGTAAGTACTATTGTGTGAGCGCCTTTCTGATTTGATTTATGCAAATATAAGCAAGTATAGTTCGGATCGATGGAAGTAGAAACATTGCTTTGGAATCAATATTGTGTGATGTTCAGTCATCTGATTTATTGCATTTCCCCGAGTACCATTACCATCTAATCCACGAACGGCAGGTCAAACTAATATTTTTGCTTAGAAACATCGGAGAACAATAACTGTAGGATATGCACGTAGCAATCTGAATTCAATGCAGATGATTACGTGTTTACGAAAGATATGTTCATTGTTATCCGTACATAGTAGACTCCTTCGCATATTCGATCATAAACAAGTTTACTAGGAAAGTTTCTCATTATTTATTCAGTTTTTATGAGGTGTGCATATATAAATACTAAAGTTTAACAGGAGCAGTAGAATGATATAGAGAAAATGTAATTGTTCATCAAGAAGTTGTAGTTTTCCCGGTATAGAAGGGAAAGTGTCTGAATAATAAGCAAGTAGTTTCTGCAATTCATTTGCAAATTAAATTGAAGTTATCGTAAGAATATCCATTCTCCCATTGTAGTTTTGACAAATACAATAGCTGAGGGAGAACCAACATATTTATGCGACGAATGTGCCTAGGGAAAGTTTGTCGAACGGTATTGTTCTTTCTAGGGAAGGCGGAGTAGATCCAAATGTGGAGAACAAGGCCATCGAGCCGAGGCAAACGCATCAAAAAGCATGTTGCATTTTTATGAGTTGGATCAGTTGGATGGAGCCGTTTGATTGTATTGCAAGAGGTGTGTGACGTGACTGTGTGAGTGAGTTATAAGAACAATAGATTGACTGATATACTACTTCAGTGGTACAAATATATTGGCCTTGGCCAAGGAAAGCACCGTTGGGGGTTCCGTCACAAGAAAATTTGACTCTAGGCCCAAAGTGTTAAAAATACCTAAGAAAGTTACGTTGGGAAAAGTGGTCCATGAAATGAAAGTTCCTGTGGAGCCAGAAGTAGATAGATACAAGAGAAAGTGTGGAAGGAAGAAGGAAAAGGTATGCGAAAATAAAACAGAAAGAAGAAAGAATGTTGCGGTTTCCATCCAGTTAAGTAAAGTAAAGAAGAGGATAGCGACGCAACGGGAAACATCGAGTACTCTTCGGAAACCTCGCTGTAAACACGCCGAGGTAACTTATTTCGTGACTCCAAACTCCAGCCACACTGAATTCTCTATTTTATATAGTTTGTTTTGTTTTCATAGCACTTCTTCCTTCCCGACTACATAAGAAAGAAAGAATCCACCGAGTGCTTATTCTTAGCCTTTAGTGGTAGGTAGGATGTCTACCCGTGTTTTCTCTCCCTATTACATTATAGCGCTCCATTGTACTCAGACATACAGAGTGTGATCGAAAACGTCTCAGGTAATATCTCTGTCCACATAGGTGCAAGAATATTCCACAAATAATGGCTCTCTTTTCGAATACTTTTTCACGGACTATGTCTACACTCGCTCGGCTAACAATAATAAAATCGGATGGTAAAATGTATAGAAAGCGTGTCAACAATTCCGTATGCTACCTTTTCTACTTTACTAAGCATGTATTACTATTATGAACGTACATGTTATACGATCTTCGTCCGAGAACAAATAAAAATGCACTGCAATTTCCCCACATGGTAGGTTACTATTATCATGGGTTATAAACATTCAGGTCGGGTAGCAAGATCTATTCATCTCAGATATTTACAGGTAGCATAAAACAAATGCAATGTACATAATATATAGACAATCAGAATCGACTTTGACTCATACTGTTCTATTCATCCATGGTATTCTCATGTACTTAGCTACATAATAATACATAAAAGAATACCAAAGTATATCATTTATCAACTTTTGCTATATCCCATTTAGAAGGCGTGTTGCCACTATTTACATATCGCCCTGTGTGATATTTTGTTACTGAAACGCAGGTGTCTTCTCTCTTATCTATTTGAGCGAACAGTTGCTAAAATGACAAAAGTTCTCAGGGAATATGATTTTTAACCTAATAGCAGTCCAGCCAGACATAGCAAGGCTAACCAGACGAAAAAGTAGACAGTTTAATAGCTGTGAGCTATATTTCTCTATTCATTTTATAAGCCTATCTACTTTGTGATGGTACTTAGGAATTGTCTGTGATATGGCATGCATAACAATAAGGTATTTATATTAGAATATCACAAGTTGATGAGTAGGTAAGTTAAGTTAGATATCGAAAGTTTTCTCCAGTTGGTTTCGTTGGGGCTCTTCTGTTGTAAGTTTAGTTCCACTTGAAACTGCACGGGCAAAGCTTGTCACGTCGTAATTTATTCTGAAGAGAACTGTGCATAGGTAGTTGGGCAATATACCAGTATAACTACTATAGAGTATAATATGACGAAAGACTTGAGCTTTCCTAGCCTGTTTAAAAAGAATCTTTTACCATCAACGTACTAATGAAGAATTAATGAAGAGAAAGCCTTGAATACTTAACTGTGCCTCCTTAAGTTGATGATAATGAATGGAGATGCACGCACGCATCGAATAATATACAAGAGCTAGGCTTAGTGTACACACTAAAACTATGACTAACTAGCCATGCTCTGATCCTGTTTTTACCTCTAATAGACTAAACTTTTACGAAATTTCAAACAGACAAAACATGCATTGTAATGTACACACATAGTAAGGTAGACAGAAATAGTTTCTTAAATCTAACCAGGGCAGAAGATAGTTCTTTGACTCTTCTCTTCTGACAAGCCAGATGTTCTACCATACCCATTTTCACTCACTTTCTCTTTTCTTTGTTGACTACCTGCAGAATGCTTCTCAAAACAAAAACAGATTCAACTATGGTAGGTTGTATCTAGACAAAAAGGGATTTTATTCAGGAACAAAAACAACACCAACAGAAATCAAAATGTTGGATGCTGGTGAGAGAAAAAATCAAATGCCATTTACTTTAGTAGGTTTATTTTCATTTTAGTCTCCGAACATAGAGAAGTACCTACTTACCCGATAATTAATATGCTAGCGATCAGCAATTAGTCAATTTAGTGGTAGTATTTTATTCTAATTCTATTTTGAGTGAAAACGATAACTGTAACAGGGTAGAAAAAAATTGTTAAGTACATTTTTCTCAATGGAAATAACTGATGAATTTGTATGAAGTAGCTTCAGACTACAGAAGCGGGAAAAGACAGGAGCGGGAAAATGAACATTAGAAAAGTTGTTCGCAATTACCAAGTACCCTAATTGCTCCAACCCCAAGTTTGAAATTGTAAGCTTAGATTAACCTATATTGATAATATTATTGTAAATTGTTCAGTCAACAAAAATATGCTAACTGGTAGGTAGTCAGGTGGTAAAACAGTTTTGATTATGAATGCAAATGTACATAGAAGTTGTATCTTATTTAATTTATCGTTTATGAATCTACTACTACGTAGAATAATTTATAAAAGTCTGATAATTTGGAGTATTGATTTTTAAAATGTAGACTAAAATTGGCAAAAGTATAAGAATTACAGATGTTTAATACTAATTTGACTTGACAAGTTGGTATAAACACTGTATTAAGCCTATAAGGCTGTTACTATTCTACACGGAATATTCGGAGAATTTTCAATAGAAAATTACAATCATTAGGGAATCAAGAGGGAAATGCAGTGAAAGAAAGAAATGAATGAGTTTGGATACTTTGTATGGCAGTCTCAAGAATAGAAAATCCACGATTTCTGATGGGAAGAATTTGTTTCTATGAAATAGAATTGATGGTTAGATTTGTAGATTGGTGCTTGTTAGTTTGATTCTTCTGCGTAGGAAATCTCGTTGTGATGTTCGCACTTTTGGTTTTTAGCCTAGGATTTGGGTTGAGTGTTGAGTAGTTCCACTTCTGCTCACACTCGTTGAATCCAGCTTTTCGGTTGTAGGCTCAACGAAACGAAAAAAGTGACTTGCATTTTGGACTGACATTAGATTTGCTTTCTAGGAATAGTGCCTGGAAGAATTCGAGCGAAGCATCGTACAACTTGACTTTCTTCATGGTAAGCTGAAGCTACTTGGATATGTATTATGTAAGTACCTACCCAAGAAGGTGCCTACACATTACTTATTCGATTCTATACATAACGTATTTTAAAGTGAAGGAAAGAGGCAGTCTGTCTGTGGCTCGAGTCAACCAAGAGCAACCCCACCAGATCATCAGATCAGAACAGATATTAAAGTCTCGTAGTAGTAGTAGTATTACAATATGTACCCCTAACTGGGTTTGCTGAGGACATAACAGCTGTAGGTATTCCGCCTTATACATGTAAAAAATATGCAGTCGAAAGTTTGGTAGTGCATTGTGCCATCATGCGTGGCCATCATTTCCCTCGCTTTCACGTACCAAATGTGTTTTCGAGTTGGATGACGATGATTTTGGAAAATTGAGTTTCTCTTCAAACCATTTTTGTCATGCAATGCAGCCTTGTGGCCTAGCGGCTTTTTTCTCACAGAATTTTCTTCTGCTTTTCCCGTTTTGTCTAGTCTTTTCATTCGTTTACTCGTAAACTCAGAGCTGAGCTTCTCTCTCCTTCCATTCACCATCTCAGTTTCTTCGAAATTGGTCGGAGAGGAGATAGCATTGAATTATTTTGTACATTCGTAGGTTCTAGCACGGGATACCTACTACTTACATTATTATGTATACTGAAGATAGTCATCTCGAAAGCCACATCGCTACACGTATCTATATAGGGCAAAGATCTTGTGCTAATAGTGCTATCTTTACAGATCTCCTCCATAGTAGAGCACTGATAAATATCACGAAGGATTTCTTGAAGTTTGCCCAGGCATGTGTACGTTTCTATGTACTTTACAGCTTTCATCATGTACAAACAGTTCCTAACACCACGTTACGTTTTGTTGTGACTGCTATAATACTTAAATGGCCAGATTGAGATACAGATAGCAGTACAAACTTCCTGCTTGCCAACCCTATTTCATTTAGGTCTCTTTATATATAGAGGCTGTAATTCTATGTACACTTACCAACGGATCTTATTAACTTTCTTTCTGGCAACTAGTGTGGCACGCAATGTTGTGTAAGATATTATACGAGTTTCGGAAAATCTAATCCCATACTTCTTCCATCTCTATAGTCCATAAAGGATATATTGACATTCTTCAGGACTACTACTCTTACTATCTGAACACAAAGGAATTTGACTTGGGAACAAATCCAGAGTATAGACCTATATTTGGTTTTCCAAGATAGCAGAGTGAAAGGAGCAGAACAAGGGCTATCATATCTGGATACAGTGGTGCAACTTACACAGCTCGAGATAAAACTCCTGCTTACCTATTGAGGTCTTGTATTGGATTGGACTGAGTCTAACGCAACGAGATTATTAGAACCTCTGAGGTCGCCCGTCCGTCTAGTCTCTTCAGGAAAATCCCTTTTATTTTTCTCGCGCAAATGTTCCTGATGTGATATCACTGATATGAGAAGAGCAAAACCAAGCAGCGACCACACCATACCACAATTCCCTTACCTATCGAGTAAATGAAAATAGTTTAACTCGACTTGGCTTCGCTACTCCTTCCGTTCCGAAGGAAGCAACAACTGCGTCAAGCAAAACAAGTATAGACAGACTTAAACTCTTATTGTTGTACTTAGCACTTCTGTTTTCTCAGTATATTTTTCAAGGTTCTTTCGGGACTCTGTCCAGAGTAAGTAATATTCAGTCAGCCTTAGTGGTTCAGTTCCGTTCAGACGTAAAGTGTTTCTTCAGCGAAGAGAAAATGCATTTACACATCGAGGACTTAGGAATTGGTTCCCATTGGTCAGTTGCGAAGGAGGCTTGAGCAATACTACATAAACATATCCTAGTAATATTGCAACTTTTTGTATTGTGAAGAAAATTGAATTTTCCTCTTACGTTGAATGTTATCAAACAGTTCTCTTAGAAATTTTAGAAGATATTATTGGGGAAATGTCTCTTTGCTCTCAAATGTGCTGCTTCAAGTTTGTCCGTCAGCAATAACATAAAATGTTATAGCCCTATAGCGATTTCGTATTCTGAATACATTGTTAGCTAAACAACGTAAATAGTTTCGGGCTGTGTGGCGCAAACTAATGTTGCGGAAGGGGATTGAATTTGTGGCAGTGGCAGTGTCTTCATTTTTTTGCTGAATAATCATTATAGAGAGGAAGCATGCAACAACTTATTGAAAATGCTATCTGACTGATTGTGAATGGGTTAGATAACTAGAAAGTAAAATGAAGTGAAGTTCGTATAGTTGAAGTGAAAAAACTGGAGCACATACACAGAATACGAGCGTAATAGTGGGGAACTGTGAGAGGCAGTCGATGATATTGATTGATGTTGCTCTTAGCTAGAAGATACGCTATCTAAATCCCATATGAATTTGAAACAGCTTTCACCACAACCTTTTCAGTGGCAAGCTCTGTGTATATATAAGCATAAGCGTAGTTGCTAACTGTATTACGTAAGGGGAGTAGCAATATAAACAATTCTTCCTTTTCCAATTCATGTACGATGATCCAACAGCCTAGGACAGAAACACGGCTAACTTTCCTTTTGCTTCCTACAAAGTAGTTCACTTTCTCTCTAAAAAATAAATCCCTGGAAAACTATCGTAGATTACTATAAGAGAAACCGCAAGGCATGGCAAGCCACATAAACCAAGTCAAAGTCAAGTCTGAGCCCGACCAGGCCAACAGTGACAACATCCTTTGTAAGTAGTCTGTCTGTCTCTACGTTTTCATGATGTTTTCTTTGCTTTTCCAGTCACTGGCAGCTACAACAGTTTTTCCAAGATTCACCGTCCTATCATATTCTTTGGAGAATAAACTAAACCAAACTCAATCGACTTGGACACATAATATCGCATCCGTGTCGAGAAAAGACACAAGTAGTTGCTCTAGGAAAATAATATAAAACATGACATGGCACATACCTCCGGAGTAAATCAGCCAGAAGAAATACTGATGTTATGTATTTGCTGCATTAAATTCCTATCTTTCAGTGTCAATTCAATGTATATGATAAATCATCCAGACCAGAGCATTAAGCGACTTTTGGTTATATTCAAAGCATTTACTTAGAAAACCAGCACAGAGAAATCTGCTTCCCATAGCTCAATGTCGTCCTCACTTGTGTTTATTTCATTGCGGTTGCCAAACCATTTCCAATCAGATTAGGAATTATTTGTAGGACTTAAGTCTGAGGTGATGTATTATGTACTTGGTTTCATCTATGCAATGTAAGTGTCTACTATCAATCATGCCCTAAAATATGAATGCTCTACCTAACCAAACCAATGAAAATACTAATCCTTTAACAAATGAAGTAACTAGTAACTTTTTGACGTCTATCTTCCCTCATTCCTATTCAAAACTTATCACTTCATTTCACCGTTTAGCTAAAACTACTGCAGGAGCTGTTGGGTTGAATTAATGGTTGCGTGATTTGTTCACACTAATAGAACATCATTGAATGCAAATGGCATTACCAGACTTTATTGCATTAGTAAACCGCGAAAGTTGCACGCACTAATATTACTAAATAGTATTAACTATGTGTCTAGTATATCAATTTACCCACACTTACACTCTTTGTGTTAATGCTGGAAATATTATAAGTAGGTGTAATTAAATGCTTCTTATAACTATAATTCTAATAAGGCTTTAGATGTAGTTAAGTACAACAGGGTTACAAAAGAGAAGAAAGCAAATAGTATTTAAGCATGGAAGGAATCAATTTAGCCTCTAGGTCGAGGTTGGGCTACCAATATCTCATCTACGTAAGTGCTATAATCTTACATTCTATATAATGTTTGCTCTAGGCTTGACTCTATACTTGAAGATATCCGATAGTCCATTACACACATAGAAACAGCTTACAATTCCGATTTCTCAATCCCATTATCTTCTTACGATTAGGTTGCGACATCCGCCTCGATACAAGTTGTTAAGATTGACACGCAAGATAAAGGACATTCGACTACACTCTTGCAAGGATAATTCATCATTATTTCAAGATTTATTTTGCAGATTCCTGTAGTCATCACTCACTGACGAAAGGACTTTCTTTTGTAGTCATGCTGAATTTGTTAAATGTAGTAGTATTAAGCATGCTATAGTTTATCTTGATATAATAGTAACACCTCAAGAATCACACGCAAAAAACGATGATTCAGTTATTTTTATCTGTTTTATATCATCCTGATTTAGAAATTCTGCTTTGCAATCCAAAAATACAAAATAATCCCCGTCAGTCCATTTGGGAAAGTATTTAGGAAAGATTCCATAAGCATAATAATGTTTTTACTATTACGAACAAGACAAAATGTTGTCTTTCCTAATGTAGATGTACTTTATATAATGTGTCATTTTGGTATAGATTTAAGAGTGTGGAAATGGGAAGACTGACAACTGAGTAGGTATGTATGCATAGCTATTTGTATAATGAGCTCTATAAGTTGGGGCACATCGTGACGAGATCGTCTGTGACGGACACTAAATAAGGTGTCACATTGTCACACCCATTTCATGATTAACCACTGCCTTATGTTATCTCCACTTTGTTCACATACTTGCTAGGAAGTCTTAGGTGCTTATTCGTGGTAGTCAGCAATATAATTTCTTAGTACTACCAAGAGAGATAAGAGAGTCTTTTTGGTTTCCAGCCAAATATTAATTCTCGCTTATTGTAGACATGAGATGTAGGTCCCTACCCAAAGCGACGTCCTAGGAAAACTACTTAGCTAGCTAATTTACGTACTGGACTATTTTTTCATGCTACTTCTCCCAGCAGATTGTCTGTGAAATCATACGGGATAAACTGCTGAACTTCTAAATATTAATCTTCCTGACATTGTTGAGTGATTAAGTTTATAATGTTTCCGGCATCTTTAGCCATTAATGACAACTTTGGTCTGGAGAGTGACATAGGAGGCTTCCGTCTCAAAACTTAAATACTCTATTACTAAGACTTTAACCAGGATCAATTTTTTAGGTTTTATTTTTGTAGTTGTAAGCATTAAAACATCCATTACTTATAAAATGCGCTTAGTCTTTCACAATAATGTTTCCGCTGTATCATTCTCTTGTAAGGATTACCAAATGACAGTAAAGATTGAAACCATAATGCAATGTTTGTACCAATTCTAAACTTTTAATGTCTCTACCAGACTGATACATACCTATAAGGTACAAGATTAACTGCAGTGCAGATATTTATTTCCCCATCTGAAATTGTGTCCCGTACTACTCCCCTGATGGAAAAGTTCGGAACTGTTTCTATAAAGACACCTGTCCTCTCCCTTTCAAGTTACACATCCTATGCAATACACAGTATACATTATTTGACTGCAGTAATATTTTAGGGGACATAAAAGAACCATTTCTATATAGCTATATAGCCTCTCTGGTCTCCACTAGATCATCATTATTACTCCAAATGTCCTCCTAAACCAAAGTACTCCCTTTCATGACTTTTCTGCTCTTTTAGTCCTTCTGTATTGACCTGCTCAGCAGGAAAACATAAAATATTATGTATCGCTTTTCCTATAAATTTTTAATATCATGATGCATACTACATTATTTACTCTTTATAAGCACAAAGTTGACAAAGTGCGACTGTGCTACAAGAATTTCTAAGTTAAACATATGCAGTTTATGTGGATAAAGGTTTCAAAGAGTGAATAATATGTACAGAATATGGTATAGTAAGTCTAGTAGATCTAACCAGAGGCATCCTAGTACTTGTGTAACCATCTATAGATGCATCTAAAGAGCTGCACAAATAAGTGCAATATACATAGGATGGTATACTGCGGAATAGCAAAGTTGTAACATGTAGTAAAGTTTGATCTCAAACTTTACGACATAATTATTACAATTGCAATGCAATGGGGTTAAATAATTTAAATGCCTAAGTAATACGGAACTGTTAATGACCTAGGCTATGGATTATGTTGATACTAGTAAACTCACGTATAGTAAACTAGTAATGGATTGGAATTACAGAGTGAGGATTTCTCAGATATAGGATATTAACTTTAATATTATTTTAAATGAAGAAACAATTTTTGACCGACCTCAATTGAACTAAGTAGCCTAATTTATTATGTTGAGAAACAAAAAAGTGTTACATAAGTAGACACTAGACACTAGACACCATTGTATATAGCGTGATAATAATCTATTATCGCCATTTTCTCCGACACTTGACACTGCACAATAAACATATTAGTATGTGTCTGTAGCATTTGTGCTGAGATTCGAGTAATTTGGAATCTATCCAATCCACATACATGTACGTACCTGGGTGAACATGGATAATTTTCGTCGGGAAAATATCAACTGTCATTTGCTGCAGAATGTAATCATGTTAGATGTCATCATGAGTAGGTATATTGAGAGAGACTGAATATGATAGTGTCCCTGTCCCTAAAATTGCTCTTCTGCTATTTACTTGTAGATACACTAAAACCAAAAAACCGAGAACAAATCGCTGCTGATCACAATCATGAGTATGTACTAGAGTACCTGTATAGCTACCACCAGAAGTAAATTCCTACTTCTATAGCGGTAGATGGATTAGAATATTCTATTGATAGGCTGTGAATGAATGCCTCTTTCAAATGCTATGGCCATTGTAATATGTGTAATGTGCAATGTGTGCTTAGCTGGGATATATTTACTTATAAAACACGATAAGTACTGTATTAGCGAGCGGTGGCTCACTTTCATGGAAGGAGCTTTCAGGACGGAATGATATTATGTGAGTGTGTAAAACAGCAGAGAGCAAACGAAGGTATTACAAAGAACACTACGCATAGATTAACCAAGGTACTTGTGCAACTAACGATAAGGAAAGAATCATTGGGAATTGCACAGAACCTGATTGTGAGTGGATCTGACATACGCATGAATGGCTGTCTAGAAGAATAGAAATCAGGGGATTTCCTGTTTTCTTCATAATATATACTTGATACGAAGTGAAAGTCATTCGAGTAGATTTCTTTGTCTTGCCACAGACAGGCAGAAGGAAGGAGCCTTAAGCCTCTTTGTTTCTCATGCAGCAGCATGTTGAGTAGTTTCCCTTGATTTTCCATGTTTGTATGTTGTCCCTTCTTTTTCTCTTCTCCCCACTACTTTTCATTCGTGGAACTGATCGCTCTTCCATGAAGCTGAGACATTTCAATTGATTTTAATTTTACCATTTACAGCTGAATCTGACTGAATCTTTAAATTGTCTGCTAATGTTGCGTAAAATAAAAGCATTAGCCGAAATTCCGAACATTGCAAAATTATTTTCTTACGACTGCAACTTTGGGGCATACAGATTTAGGGTTATTGCTGTAGTATACGTTTGTCGCTTCGCTGGATTCACTGACAAATAGTCATGCAAACTAACAGTACAGTAAGAAAAAAGTACTCCATTCAAAGGACACCAACCTTCCATTAAAGATTCAATACCAAATATCACGATCCTTTTCTTTCTGTGAAACAAACATCTCTTATACTCAAAGATTTTAGATTCTTTCACAAGTATACACTGTACTATATGTATAATAGCGATGAGATACAATATTTATGACGATGGAGTAAATGTAGAAATGGTTCTGAAAATTGCTTTGCTGCGTACTCTTTTGTTTCTCCTATTCGGACTATTACAAATTACGTAATACCTACTTCTACACAATCTATAACCACGATTGTTAGTTTAATTGAATTCTATACAATAAAAATTCCAAAATAGTTATTTAAATCTGCTAAGGTTGAATCTGTAACGGTTGGTTGAAATCGGTTATTTAAGTAGAAGGTTATATCGTATAGGGGACTAGGGGACCATAAAATTTTATATTGAATCATTGTGTATAATGTTTAAACAGCCCAGGGTATATTCTAATATTTTTATACTTTGCAATATAAAAGAGAAAGTAAAAGAACTCTCTACTCTAACTTGAACGACGAAAGCGGAGAAAGTTTTACAAAAGTGTGTTTAATACATTTTTTCAAATTTTATTGCAGGTGGTAAGGAGATTTAAAGTGAAGCTGCTTGCCAGCAAAGTATGAGAAGAAATGTCTCTTTTGTATCGGTTTGCCAAACTCCCCGACCGTGGGAACACTCATGTATTCACATTCGTGGTGACGAAATCAGTGACTCGAGATCTTCACAGAGATGTAACTTCAAAAGAGTTTGTCTATGGCTACCAGAAGTGGGCAATTACATTTTCACGGACGGAGAAAGTTCTTGGAGTTTATTTGGTATGGAAGAATCCTTCGGAAGGGATGAAAGTCTACGTGGATTTCTCTTTCACACTCCTAAATCGGGAACACTTCAGTGCCAATGAGACGTTTAGTGGGAAACAAGTCAAGTTCAGCTACGACAGTCCAGCTCAGGGCAATCGGAGGTACATTCCCGTTCATGACTTGTATGCCAGAAATTTTGCGGATCGCAACGGGGAATTCCAGTTGGAACTGACCATTAGCAATATACGGACTCTTTTTGAAGTGGATTTGCGAATGCCCAATTCTTACATCACTCCGTACAAAAGTATAAACGGTCGAGCCAGCAATCATCCCAAACTGGAAACAACTTACTTCAACTTTGGTGGCTTTGACTGGAATATTGCTGTCTATCCTAATGGCCGGGACCCCACTGAAGAGAGACTCTTGGTTTTCCTTAATCGACTAACAGGGTTTGATCATCAATGTCGAGTTCGCTACATTATGGTTCTTGGTGAGAGTGAAAAGCGCATTGACTCTGGCCTTCTGGACGACATTTCCGACACTGATGGGAAAAGCTACGGATGGGCACCTCGAATTCGATTAGCTGACTTAATTCTTCGCGTAAGTTCCCTTGTCTTTTCTCATTTCTCGGCAAAACTTTTTCTTTCTCACCGATCTTTCTCGCATTCTCACACTTATCTGAAGGTTTGAACTAAAGAAAACTATTATTGATTGATATCCTGTTTCATATTGACACTTCAGGGCATTCTGAGGATTCATTTGGAAATGGTGACAGCAAACACATTGAGCGAAGTAGCCTTAGTGCCGAGTACCGCTGCCATTGCTGCCTCTTCGGTCGTGGCTCCCGTGGCGCTAACAACTGACCCCGCAATCAGTCAAGCAGTTCAATGCTACGACAGAGACAAACAAGCTTGGACTTTAGAAGCGGACACACACTCTGAAACGCTCCGGGTGCGGATGGTATTCAAAGATGTACATAATGTACCAAGGAATCATCTTCGATATTGTAGTTGGAGTGCATACCTTTTGCGCTACAATACGAAATCCGGACTACTTGACCCTATAGCCTTCACCCATGCACCTTACAGTCACTACTATGTTCAAGAGGATATTGACGATGGGATTATCATGGAGACGGACGTGACTGTTAAAGAGGTACAGATGTATATTACAGCATGAAAGAACGGACGCACGTCATAATTCTTGTACATTTAACGTTTAAACCACTTTGAATCCTCGAAAATTCTTTGATATAAGTTTCCTTTGAGTGCCCACTTCACTTTGACTAAAGCGTATAGCATACCTATATAAATCAGTGGCTAAATCCTAGTATACCGACGCTCAACGGAATAGACCGATATATAGCTCATTCGAAAGATCTCGTCGAGCTGATCACGAATATGGCAATAATTTTTGGGGGAACACCCCAAATAAGAAAGTTATGGTCAGTCAAAGTTGAAAATATGACTATTTCGTTGCCTACGTTTTCAGAAAACGAAGAGTTACAAGTTCTTTAGGACATCGTTGTTTTAATCTTCATGTTGAATTTACTTGTAACTATGGCAACTTAGCTAATAACAACATACAGGTTTGGTTTTGTAAAATTCTAAATTTCGACGAATTTATGTTAGGCTTTTTCATTATGCTACCTTCGATTTCCATCAATTTTAGTTAGATTAGGGTTAAAAAATGTTAATTGTGACCATGTGCCATGTTTAATTTTCATCAATTTTAATTAGGTTAGGTTTTAAAAAAATGCTAATTATGACCACGTCCCACGTTCAATTTTAATTAGGTTAGGTTTTTAAAAAAATGCTAATTGTGACCACGTCCCACGTTCAATTTCCATCAATTTTAATTAGGTTAGGTTTTAAAAAAATGCTAATTATGACCACGTCCCACGTTCAATTTCCATCAATTTTAATTAGGTTAGGTTTTAAAAAAATGCTAATTATGACCACGTCCCACGTTCAATTTCCATCAATTTTAATTAGGTTAGGTTTTAAAAAAATGCTAATTATGACCACGTCCCACGTTCAATTTCCATCAATTTTAATAAGGTTAGGTTTTAAAAAAATGCTAATTATGACCACGTCCCACGTTCAATTTCCATCAATTTTAATTTAAATGACGAAAATTCAAGTTAGAACAATGAAGAAACCCAAAATAGAAGTTAAAATGCAATTTAGAATTTTAAAAAACCAAACCTACATAACCTTTATAGCTACGTTGCCATAGTTACATGTAAATTCAACATGAAGAGCAAAACAACGATGTACTAAAGAACTTTTAACTCTTCGTTTTCTAAAAAAGTAGGCATCGAAATAGTCATATTTTCAACTTTAACCGACCATAACTTTCTTATTCGGGTGTTCCCCCAAAAACCAATACCATATTCGTGATGTACTCGACGAGATCTTTCGAATGAGCTATATATCGGTCTATTCCGTTGAGCGTCGGTATACTAGGAATGTTCCAAATCAGTTTATTCGATATATTATTATTGTCTGTATTCGGTAGAGACTGGGGCAACAATCCTCTTAAAAATTGAGGCTACACTGGGATTAAGAGCATTCAAACAGGAAAATAAATCAGAAGAGACAAGATGATAGAGAAAGCGGGAGAGGAGAGGAAGCAGCCTCTCATCTAATGCTTAAGTAGCACAGTTTTCGATTCATAAATAAGTAACTTCATGTACCGAAGCGTTTTGTATTCCTCTGTCTAACAGATGTTAAAGCTGGGTTTTGTATGAAGCAAAATTTAAGCCCCAGTGAAATGAAAGCATATTACACGGCCCCACTAAATGGGAATATGTGTATAGCTTTTAAAAAGTACCCTTTAGCATTCTTGACGATTTCTTAAATACATTATTAAGGCTCTGTCCGGATTTATCTCTTTCATCTTACCATCGCAGAATGGAACTAAAGCTTTCTAGATTAGACTGTCTGTGGCAGCCTTATTTTCCATTTTACCTAATAAGTCTTTCAGTGTAGCGTGTAATTTGTGGTTTACGTAAAACTTTTTGATTACCTACCTACTATTTGGACTGATTATTTTTCCAGCAAGACATTTTATTCGCTTCTTTCTCAATAATTGTGCCGTGTCATTTTCAGATTCGAGATCCCAACAGCTTTTATTTGAACGATAAACATCAGGTCCGGGTGCAAGTGGAATGGGGCGAATCGTATCTCTTATTCCAAGCTACGTACCACAAATATGACGATGTAACCAGAGTGCATAATTATCAAATGAGGTAAGCCGAACTCAGCTTGAATTATCGTTCCTCGATGGCAGCCTATTATTATTGTTTTGTTATATTCCCTACGCTTCCCTCATGGATCCTTTGCAGAGCAAACGTGATTTTCATACTTTCCTAGGGAAAAGATTTGTTATTTTGTGTCTCTGGTGCTTACGTCAATAGTTTCATGTTGACTGCGTCGAATAAAATATGCAAAATAAATAATACATCCTAGTGGAAGATCAACACAATTGTATTTTACGACGATATTGACATAGTCAGTGATAGTAACGTAGTGGGAATGAAAATTAACGAGGGAGCTTCTTCAATTCCATACAATTTCCACCGTGAAATGAGATAATTTCCACTTCAAAGAACGATTCTCTGATGGGCGCAAATTGCTACACCTGCATAATCTCTAACCTCCCATCTTTCGTTGACGCTTTGGCGCTGATGTTGACAATCCTGGATTTGCATAGGAAAATTAATGGAATAATTTGATATTACAGAAAAGAAATAGGAGCTCTTCAAGCGGAAAACTACAGTTTGGAACGTCAATTGTTCAGTTACCAGAAGAGCATAGCGTACGCCCATCACACGAGCACATCAAGAGCAGGTCAGCCCCCTGACGACGCCTATGACTGTGGAAGTAATCATCGACCTTTCCTTGATAGAGGCGTATCTACTGATACTGAATACGCGTAAGCACTAAAAGCTATGGCCTAAAAATTCGTAAATGTATACATATACCAATACTACTAAATGATATATGTATTGTGACTGTCCTGTCACAAGAACCACCGGAATTTCTTTGACCATTCATTACTATTAGTACAGCATATTTACTTACAATTAATTCTTTCAAAGCATTTACACTCGAATACATTTGTTTGACAGAATTACAAATTCCTTTGCTGCAACTGAGCAGTAACTGGAAATAATCCGTAATTTTTTGCATACTTGGCTCCATTTGTTTACCACACGAATACGTACATGCATCAGTATGTACTGACTACCCAATAACAACATACAGATTAAATGAAAAGGGAAAGAACTACACATGTACTTTGCACATCGGAAAAGGTTTTCTAACAATTTGGCTTCATGTAGTAATCTGCATAACTTGCTATTGAATTTCACCCGTTTAACATACTAAATGTCAAAATAATACCTAGAATAGTCAAGTTGACTAAATAATCCGTGCTTATGAGTGCATATGTAGTTCTTTACATAATCTGATTTACCTACGTGCATTACGGTACGGTGCAAGGTCAAGCTACCCACTTCTCGTCCAAATTACTTGAGAATGGAAAAGTTATCTGATTTAATGAAGACATCATTGTTGCCTATTATATGATTTATACTCAAGCAGAAGCATTGCAATCTACTAATCACTCTGAATTCTTCATTTTGCTTAGTAGCTTGTTAGTAGTTCGCATAGCATAAAGGCAGATCAGTAGCAGTGATTAGTTATTAGCAAATAGCTACTGTTTAGTTGTATTAGTAAATTAATGCAATTCAGTAAAAGGTAATTGATAGGTAGCTAATGGTTTACGGTTAGCATATTATGTAGGTTATTATTAGTGTCGAACCCAGTTTACAAGTAGTATAGTAAATAGTATGTAGCGGTAGCGCACAGTGGTAGGTGCTAAATGAAACATCTTTTTAATATACATCATATTCATTGTACTTGTACGTAGTAGTAGGAATGGATATAATGGTTAACTCGTTTAGTATTACATCAATAGCTCACTATTAAAGTTGCCTGTAAGTTCCCAGTGATATGTAGACGTACTTAAATTACAGTCGATTGTGCTAATTAAACTTACTTATAGTGATCAAGTTATATGCATCGTATGTGTACCTGTAAAACTTTACCTTTCTCAATTTTTCAATTCTGTTCCTTTACATCTGATAAATCTGTCTTTGGTAAGTATTTCTCATCCGCTTTCTGTGTTTAACCTTTTAATACAATGTAATGGGACCAACTTATGGTCAAAATCTATAAACCTTTTGACCCGGCCTGTGTAGTGTGGTCATATATAGTACATGTCACTGATAAATGTCTGATTGATGTCCTATAAAGAATTTAAGTAACCTATTATACATTATCATGTATATAACTATGTAAGTAAATAGAAATAAGTCTATTGCCAAACCATATTCTACTAATAATCTAAAAACCTATATATTATGTTATATTCAAACGTGTTTTGTCAGGCAATATTATAAATACCTTTATAATATGTACATGCATTCGTAGAAAAAGTGTAAACATACAATAATTTTCCTATATATAATTAACTAACCAATTAATTCTGCATTAAATATGGCATTCTTGTCAGTTAATTACTACAATAGTAGATAGTGGATACATACTATTATTAAACAGATAAATATAGTTAATACATAATTATTAATATTATAATCAACCACACTAAAGTTAAGAACTATTACATTTAGTAAACAGTTGTTGCATGCTATTAAAGATAGTGTATAACTAACTTCTTACAATACCTAAATGATATCTGTTGGAGTGGGATGTTTCCAATTACTGTTAAATTAATTATAAAAACCAAAAAGCTCCTGTTATGCACTTTTAAAATACTGAAGTACATAGAATTTTACAACCAGTAAACTCATCCATTCATAAACAAATGCCAATTGTTTCTATAAGACACACAAAGTACTAAAATAAGCATGTTTCCAGATATTCCTAGTTTATCACCATTATTATGATGCAAATATTTTAGTCAGAAGATATTCTTCCACTTGGCCTAAACAGTGTAGCATTCGTAAATCGGATTCTAATGTCGTCGTCGTCCAACCAAATCAACACCGTTTTGGTTTATCAGTGTCACTGTATTTATTATTTTTTAAATCTTACACGTCACGTCACAGCCAACAATAACCCCGATGTCTATCTGTAATACCAATCTACTGACTTTTATCCAGATAACATAATGATAAATTAGTATTACTTCCTCAAAAAAGCCAAAGTTCATTGAAAAAACTGTGTCTAAAGCATATCATCCGAAAACACTACCATAAGATACTTTAAATGATGAGCAAACTAAACTTGCTCAAACCTTATGATTATGGCTTTACTATTAAAGTACTGTGCTGCTCATATAAAACCATGAAGTCATCCTCCTCATGCCTGGTCGTACAATTATTGTTTATTTAAATGTTTGGATACTTAGGTGTATATAATAATAAAAGGAATCAACTATTGAGTGTACATCAACCCATCCTGTGTTGTAAGTAACCGTCTCATATCTAAAACCACGAACTCTGATGTGGACAGATATTAAAGTTAGAACCTAACCGAATTCTATATATTTGACATCAATACATAAACGTAAGAGATCACAACAGTTAATAGAAAGAAACATTAAAAATGATCTTAAATGTTTAAATAAGAGGTGCCAGAAAGCACAAGTGACATGTAAACATACAGTCATAAAATAAACAGTGGTGGAAGGTAGCAATTATTATTCATAATTAACAAAAGAAATCGTTAATGTATAGAGTTTCATTCAACTATAGTGTGTAGACTGACCCAGTGATAGTACTTTGTATATTTTATTTGTACTATATATTAATTAACATCTCTAAATGTTAAAAACCAGTGTGAAATGTAAAAAAAATCTTTTTCAAAATGAAATTGAATGAATGATCCTAGAAAATAAAATTGGGGACTCACAATCAGACCCATACAGGGCTCAGAAGACATAAGAACGTTGGCCCAAACAGTTGCCTAATTTAGACCTACTATAGTTATAATAAATATTCATAAATGTATAAACTAATATGACAAGTAGTATCTTTTGTAACCAACACACTAATGCATAAGATGATTAATGTTCTTCGTCAGAAACGTTAAACTTCATCTTTGTTAGTAGAGTAGAGATATAAAGGTATACTGTAATTTTTCCTAGACACACTGTAATATTATATAGTACTACTTAAATAGTACTACTTATAGCTCGTCTTAAATCAAGCAGTATCATTGTAAAATCAACATTGTGCAGTATCATCGTAAACACCTTTATTCAAAACATTACCATTGTTGTAGGTCGTAGCATCTTTTATACATTATAATCTATCCACTATCTACTATCTCATCTGATGCCTTTCACATTTACTGTTACCTTCAAATGTGTGCTAATAAAAATTTGCTTCTAAATATGATAATATAAATATAATTCCAAATGAACTAAAATTTTATTGTGCATTCCACCATTTACTCTCATAAATATTTAATTAGTTGCACTTAAATATTATACAAATAGTGACAAATATATATGTACATATTGAAGAGGTGATCCTACTTTTGTTTTTCGGCTTGGAGCCACAAATATTTATTGAATATTTCAACACAAACTATCATATAAGTCGTTTAAGAAGTACACCTGAATCATATTTTTTTAAAGTTAATAACAACTAACAACAACTATTTGGTGCCCGTTTAAGAGTAGAAAAAAGACATCTATAATGCTTAAAACGAGTTGTGATTTTATCACTTCTTCTCACATCATTTTTAAAAACTTAAAATACTTATTTTTGCGTGAGATATTCTGTTCTCCCAAGCCAACATCGAGCTTTAACTGATTCCTCATTCTGTTTCCATTGGTAAGCCAGCCCCATCGTTCTCAGAACTTATAGTTGTAATAACTTCGGGGATGTGCTCCTCCATTATTACAGTAGTAGAAGAAACATCAGATGTTGGTAGCACCATAGGGTTAACATTAATTTTAAATTCTTCTGATGCAGACATTTCTTCATTTTTGACTTCATATTTATCAATAAATATTTTTTAGAATAAAACTTTCCATTAAGAAGTATATTATACTTAAAATTGAGTGTTCTTTGTGAGCGGAAAGTATTTAATTATAATTCAGATAATTTAAGGGATTATTGCAATAATGCATAATTACATACCTATAGGTTGATCTGTTGAACCAACACCTTCGATAACGTTTATAGGAGTTGAACCTGGAATATCAACTACAGTGGTGCTCATTTCTGGAGAACGATGTGGGAAAGCTGAAGGATCCACGCCCATTGCTTTCCTCAAAGAAGTAGCTGCAGCAACATTCCCTGGACTTGTTTGCTTGGCCAAATCTATTAAATTTTCTGTTATCTGATCAGCTAATTTAACTTCTTCGTCACTAGGCTGTTGAACATAAGGTAGATTAGGTTGAATCGGTAAGCTTAGTCTCTTATTTTGGACACGTTCCAAGTCACTTATGAGCTCTGCTGTTTGTTCCAATTTAATACTGACACTAAAACACATTAAAAATTATGAAACCTTTGAACAAAATTGTTCGACTAAATAAATAGGAAAAAATTTAAAGATTTATCGGAATTTTACCTTGTTTTAATTTGATTTCGCAAATCGTCTACGAAGCCTGTGTCGATTCCAAGGTCGCTTAATGTTTTAACAGACTCATAATCGATACCCTCTGTACGGGCAGTTGGAGGCTCGGGGCAGGCTTCCCCAAAACCAACTTTTTCAACCATTTTCCATTCCATTTCCAACTGGGCAGTGAATTCTTCTTGTTCTTTTTTTAACTTCAATTCTTCCTCATGAATCTGTTTTCTCTCTGCTATTAAATTTACAGTTCTAGAATGTTCTCCCCTTGTCATCGTATTCAATATTTCATCCACCATGTGCATTGCATAATCACATCCTTTGGCAAACTCTATCATGCTAGAAAAAAGATTTGCAATATTAAAATACATTTGGATCATTCACGTTTATTTACATTTTCCTTTCTATTAGATACACTTTTACATCAACAAAACCAACTATTACTACGCATTCTGTTGTATTACATGATGCGTTTAAGTATATGACGTAAATATGTTGCACTCAGTATGTCATTCTCAAGAATAACTAGCCACAAAAAGCCACAGATCAAAATGAAGCCGTTTTGTATAAAGATTTCGATTTTTACATTTTCCCGACCTCTTATAGTTGTGTTTCAGAATTAAAAATTTTATTATTCGAACATTTTAAAACAATCACATTCTGTTGTTTTTTGGGCATCACTGTTACTGAATGTTAGTTTCAGTTTCCTAATTTTAACTTACGCAGCCGCGAAAAAATGAGACATAATACAATAACATGCAAGTGCCATTTGTCTAATGACATCTAAGGATACATTCTCAAGACGAAAGAAAATTTATGCTTTCACTGAAACAGAAACACAAATTAAAATACTTACCTTTCAGCGTATTGAACCGCATTTTCTTCGCCATAGGTCGATGAAACTAACTCCATTTCACTATGAGTTAAACTTGAAAAGGTTGTGTCCTGATTAGGAGCATAACTACTGAAAGGGCCATAGTATAATGGTTTCACTGAGGATAAAAAAGATAATTAGACTTTATATTTCAGTTAATTGATTGACATTATTAAATTTGTATATTCTAGCTTTCAACCTGAACGATGGAGATTTCGCTTATCTTCCTTATGACCCAAAGGTTGTGAAGTTCCATGAGTAATTTTCCCAGACAATGCTCCCAGTGAAATTGGTTGTTCTTGTGTTCCAGGTAAAACACCAACTGATGGAGTCAAAATCGCTAATGAGGTGCTTCCATCACCTCTTTGTCTTAAAAATCCAAGCTGTAGCCGTTAAAAAATAAAATTAATACTGCGGAGTGGGAGATGAAGTATTTCCACAAATTGACAATCATGAACTATTTATACTTTGCTATTAGGCTTCTTGGTTGATAAACGATGTGCTGCTTCTCTAGCAGCAAGTCTTGCCTGTTGTAAAACTTCTTCGGTTGTCAAATCATCAGTAAATGCTCCACACAAGTCTCTGCAGACGTATAAAGGAAATAGTAAATAACTAACATGTCAATTTTATACAATAATTGATATTAAATATCATTACTATCATTTAATACCACGTGGTAATGAAGAACTAAATAATTTACTTACGGGGGATCATTGGGATGAGGAGGCATATAATGAATACTTTCTTTAGGATCCAGACAGAAATTTTCTTGATTTTCTTCTTCGGATTGGCTGATATCTCCTGCATCTTGATGGATAGGGTCAGGAAATAATGGAAATCCTAGAGTTTCCTCTGTTAGTACTCTTATTGATGGTATTAAAGGCAGTAATGAACGAATCTTTTCTGAAGCTAGTATTTTCAATCCCCCTTGTAGCAATTTTTTTGATGCCTGTAGTGATAATGATTTTTTTCTTAAACACGTCGTAATCAAGGTTTTGCTATTTTAATTCTCAAAGGACCAGGCACTATCCTTATGGGAAACGTGAACCGACGGATGGGGCCCATTTCGATATATGTTTTTGACACTTATATAGTGGTCAAAAGTGAAGAAGGAAAAACTCTGAATGTTGACACTTCGGGAGATAATGGGGGTCAAAGGTCAGCATTCCATTCCCTTATGACGTCCATCGTGTCGTGCGTCATTCGAAAGGCCTCACTTTCCTGAGTCCAAAAATACCACACACTTGACCTCTGTGACCGATAGGTCAAAAGCTATTAGCGAAAGAGTAGACATAGTTTAGTATTTATTGTATACTAGTATATTACCCGTCCTACGGACGGGGCAAAAGGTAGGTGGGTTTATAATAATATACTCAGTGTTTGGTGCTTAATGTCACCGAAATGGCGAATGTTGCCAGTGGTACACCGTCGGAATGTAACATTCAGTGAGCGCAAAGCATATGCATTACGAAATATAAGGCCGAAGATATCCAATACACTTGTCCATCTAGTCATACATCCCCATTTAGTCATACATCCCCATCTAGTCATACATCCCTATCTAGTCATTCATCCCCATCTACTCATACATCCCCATCCAGTCATACATCCCCATCTAGTCATACATCCCCATCTAGTCATACATCCCCATCTAGTCATACATCCCCATCTAGTCATACATCCCCATCTAGTCATTCATCCCCATCTAGTCATTCATCCCCATCTAGTCATACATCCCCATCTAGTTATACATCCCAATCTAGTTATAGGTTAGGTTAGGTTAGGTTAGGTTAGGTTAGCCATACATCCCAATCTAGTCATACTTATTATACTTACTTACCAAATGTACTGCCCGTGGGTTGTAGCAACCCCTGTGGGGCAGCAAGCGAAGAGGGGTCCACGTTCCCCTGCCCTGGGTGGCAAATGTCCAGCCGACGTCTTCGTATTTGAAGGCTTGTCATTAAAGATATTTTCCTAGTGTGTTTGTCTGAGTCCGTACATAAATGACGATAATTGAATAATGATAATAAAAGCTGCAAAGCAGTTTGTCGTTTTAAATGAAAACCCGCATAGGTCATTGAATCAATAGGATTCTTTAGACCAATTGCACTCTCTTGGCACTTTTCACTTGGTTGATTATCAACTAACTTCATGTTTTGTAATGCATATGCTTTGCGCTCACTGAATGTTACATTCCGACGGGGTACCACCGGCAACATTCGCCATTTCGGTGACATTAAGCACCAAACACTGAGTATATTATTATAAACCCACCTACCTTTTGCCCCGTCCGTAGGACGGGTAATATACTAGTATACAATAAATACTAAACTATGTCTACTCTTTCGCTAATAGCTTTTGACCTATCGGTCACAGAGGTCAAGTGTGTGGTATTTTTGGACTCAGGAAAGTGAGGCCTTTCGAATGACGCACGACACGATGGACGTCATAAGGGAATGGAATGCTGACCTTTGACCCCCATTATCTCCCGAAGTGTCAACATTCAGAGTTTTTCCTTCTTCACTTTTGACCACTATATAAGTGTCAAAAACATATATCGAAATGGGCCCCATCCGTCGGTTCACGTTTCCCATAAGGATAGTGCCTGGTCCTTACCTTGTAATATATAGTCTCCGGTTGGTTGTAAACCATGGCATTATTGCACATTAATTTAAAGTCCTCCTAATAATCAAAAATAAAAGAATTCACGTATTCAAAATCGACACCACTTTTTATAGAGAATAAACCGGCATATTATGGTCGACTTTTCATAACTATGTAGGATGTAGGTGAGGTGTATAAAGAGGATAAACTATCGCTATTTCTCCTTAACTTACAACGAAATCTGGAAGATTTGTATACTCCCCATCATCTACTTTTGATTTCATGGTACTGAAATCCATTGGTTTGTGTATAATTTGAGAATATCCCGGAGCTATCTTGTCGGTAACGGGCCAAGCAAAAAACTGCTGAGCATCTTTTTTTTCAAGGGCCTGAAATGTGTATAAAAACGATGGTAGTTACTCATAAAAAATGTTGAATGAAAAAGCAAGTTAAAACTTTACCCTAAGTAAATGGTCAAACAGTTTCTGCAAAGGTTGCTTTTCCATTCGCTGCCTTTGAATACAACTCCGTTGTTCTTTAAGTGGCCCAGAAGCAGGACTAGAAGAATTTCCCTCGTCCACATCAACAACTCCAGAATCTGTAAATAGCCTTCTACCTACAAGAGAAATGGGAGGAATGGGTGTTGCATCGACTGAAGGCGAGTCTACGTCCATAGAGAGCGAAACACTACTAGATTCATTTACATCTTCTTTGTCTTTTCTTTTTTTATCCTAATCAAACAAAGCCATATACAATTTATACCATTGCATACTTCGATATTGTGACAAATACGAAATTAAAGCAACGCTTATAAGAAGCGCCAATTTGTTTACTTTGTGATGATGCTTATGTTTCTTGTCTTTCTTTTTCTTCTTTTCTTTCTTTTTCGTTTTTTTGTGCGAGTACAAAGAGAGTGACGAATGAGGAGAATCTTCACCATCATATGGAACATTGACGTTTAGTGACATAGCTGGACCAGGCGAATCACTATGTTCGGGGGTGGACGATCCACCGACTTTAAGGATTAGTTTTAGTCGGGAGGCACCAGAAGGATTACCATACATCTTATCTGAAATGAATACGAAAAAAACTTTGATTACCATTAATATAATCCGCATAGTACATCAAGATTGTCACATAAGTGTGGATTGTATACCGTAGATCATATTTCATATATCGGTTCGTGTAATATCCTTTGTACATGATTATGTTGGTGAGTATATATAACTCATTGCTAACAGATCAGCAAATTGCTTGACAATTCTATTATCATATTGACAAGAGTATTTTAACAAAACGATAAACCCAGCATTCGTTAGCGCATTTTTTGCTAATTGCTACTTACACAAATTTCAGCTGCCTAGTACAGTAGTACACAATTATAAACATGGTACAATAGGACTTAGGAGTTACGACTTTTGCGACCCCAACATAAAGTTAATGACGTGAAGCAAAAAAGGGGCAACGGCAGCACAAATATGGCATACAACACATTTCACACAGGATGTAGCGAATGCAACACATACATTTATATACAATTAAAGTGAATCGTAGCTCTTTCACAGTGCAAAAATGCTTACTACACAATTATTCTCTGTCATAATATCGAAAAACATAAACAAATGAAACACAAAACACAACACTGATCCGATTAACTTTACAAATTATAAACTATACATAAAACTATGCAACAAAAAACAAACCTTCATGCTTTTCTCGATCTTTGTTCTTGTCCTTTTTGTGCTTCTTATGCCTTTTCGCAGCAGCTTCTCCGGAATTCATTTACAAAACTTTACTTAAGCTTAAATTACAAAAAATTGTGGGAGTAAAATAAAATGCACACTTTAAGTAATCCGTTTGCAAACATTAATAATAAATTAAAGTAATCAAGCTGTAATTTGTTAAAAGTGAGGAATTAATGCATTTTACATGCAGGCTGTTTTACCATGCAAGACGCTTTTTCAACTATCTTGAAAACTATATTTCAAAAGTCCAATTGAGAATTACAATACACCGTAAAGACTTCATACCAATTTCAGTCATTTTGAATTATGACAGTTAAATTACAAGTTACAAGCAGGATAAAGCCAAAACACATGAGGCTTAGGCTTGCCTTATCTATTTTTTGTACATTTAGGATGTTTATTTAAAGATAAAAATTAGTATGTACGCATTACGGCATTAGTATGCATGTACATGGTATGTGCTATAATGTTTATATGGCACTAGCAATGTACTTTGTACTAAATACTATACTATACTAACATGTATACATCATACATATACCGAAAGCTCCATATTAGTAGGTATCTTTACTCTACATAAACATAATCTTTTAAACATAAAGTGGGACATGCGCATGGATTTTTTTTGAATGTATGTATTAAGGTTTGTATATTTGTCCGTAATATTTTGTAATTAATGAGTAAGAGTAATATTTTGCAATTAATGAGCAAGGACTAAGGACTAGACTTAGACTATCAGTACTGAGTCCAATCAACGGTCTATGAATTTCGCTAAAAATTTACTGATTTCAACATTTTCTAGCACACTTTATGTGCTAGGATTCAGCTAGTGTTAGTATAAAAACGTAAGCTGGTAAAAGTAAAACTTAGGAAACTTTTATTTTGAAAACCCGATTTATAGTATAAAATATTTTTAATAGAAACTCGTTAGACTCAATTTCTTTGCGCGTACGCGTGTTTTGGAATCAATAATCTCATTATTATCTATGTGTCAATCCCAGCGACTTGGGCCCCCTATAACCTTAATGGATTGGTTATTATAATCATGTAATTAACCACAAAAAATTGCCCAGTGCGCCTTGTTGAAACTCGCCCAGTGAGATGAGAAGTGAAACTTTCACTAACAGGCTTCAATGTGATGGAGCGATCAAGCTCAGTCTGCTGCTGACACAAAATTTGAGTTCCCTATGATCTTCTAACTATCACTTTAATGCTTAAAACACCACCCACCACTAAAATCATTTATTTCTCCAAATGATAAAAGCTATGAAGAAAGCACTAGTGAAGGGTCGGTGAAAGAAAGTTTAAGAAAATTGAATGTATTATCGGTATCGGTATGGGTGGTGTAGTATCTCCAGTTCACTTAACATGACCATATGAAATTTATACCATATGAAAGAAAATACGTATAACTTTTGCCAAGCCAATGCAAAACTCAATCGAAGAGCTTAGGTTTTGTACTCATTTTTGTCTAATGATCAATTTCTAAAATATAAATTGAAAAGTTGAAAACCTTTAGTTAATGTAGGGAAGGACCTAAGTTTAGCAGTCTTTTACGAACAGTCTTTTAGGACTAATTCTCTCGTAGGAGTTGGTATCTGAGAGCACTCGTACACATTATTATTGAAATAGTTAATTTAATACATGTTGAAAAAATTATATGGTACATCAAACATGAAAGAAAAGCTAGAGACAAGCACAGTAGTGGCCATGCAAAATGCTGATGCGCGCCAAATCAACAAAATTAGCGAAAGTAAAAAAAACGTTTTCATTTTTGTCATAAATATAAAATCTTGCTGTAAGAATGGACCATTTGCGTATTCACCTAGCGCCAACTTAACTGACATTGTTCCAACTACTAGTAGCCAACTGAAATAGGCGCGGGTAAATTGAGTAAAGTAGAAAAGTTCTATTTCATTTAGTTAACCCGCGCCTATTTCAGTTGGCTACTAGTAGTTGGAACAATGTCAGTTAAGTTGGCGCTAGGTGAATACGCAAATGGACCATTAAAAACACTAATCACTTTCCCTTTTATTTTTATGTATAGGTGAAAGTTGATAAAAGCTTTAAAAACGTAAAGGAATATAACGGGGCTGTGGCGGTGCTGATAAAGTGGGAAAATAGGAAAATACATAAGCCTGGTAGAGACAGAATTTGCTTCTCCGGAGACAGTTTTTGGACCTGAGACTCTTAACTCATTCAACTGTTTCACAACGTGAAACGCAAATTTCGAATGAGTATATAAATATCTAAACTAGGTATGTATTATGTATGATGGAGTTAGGGAGGACCAAGAAAGAAGTAAAATTTAATACTAAATAAGATCGTGTCGTGTCAGTTAGGGCAACTTTTTGCAATAACAATAAGTTTGGCTAAACGTTAAAATGTTGAATACATTAACCCATGGAATCCTTATCACTTTATAAACTTATGAAACACTTCTATAAATACCCGACATTTTAAATATTATACTAATTTTTAATGTTGAGACTAAAGCTGACAGCTGAAAGCGAAAGAGTCAGTTACTGGTTACTGACAGACAGAGGACATTTGTCATTTGGCTTAGCTGTTAGCTGCCATTGTATTTTATAAATTGATACAAAATACCTCTTAGCCTCCGGCCACTTTCTTCTTCTGTGACCTAACTTGCCCTTTATAAATAACAAATCGAAACAGTTGCTTTCTCTTCCTTCGCTTCTCCGGCCAAGACTCTTTCAATTTCAAGCTTGAAACCGCACTCGAATTCACTGTGTGTGTGTAAAATTTCATAAAACTAATCACCACAATATTGAACGCTATGTAGGTAAACACCGCTGTAACAAGACACTTTCACCTTCGAAATCGATCAATATTATAATCAATGTTACTATTTACTATCATCCGATTTTTATAGCCGAAACCATTCGAATATTATTCAGTTGTTCAGTTCAACTTCAACAACTACGACAAAACAAGAAGCAAAAAAAGCACCCAACACAAACAATCAATAAATAAATCGCGTCAGTCATATTCCAATCCGATTGCCGCTTAAGCTGAAACGTAGCTGTTCGGTGGTGGCTGGAGGTCACGTGTTCATTCAAAGAAATATTCAAACATTTGTGTGTTCGCAAAACTAAGACAGATAAAATTAGGTGATCACATGCACATTTGCATCGCATGCACGCAATGAAAATGTAATAATGCAAAATTGCAAAATGATTAAAAATGTGCAAAATATGCGATATGCAAGTTATTCAGTTTCAGTTCTGCATTCTGTATTTGCAGAAATAAAGTTAATCTTGTAATCTGAAGTAATCTATTCTATATTATTATTACTGCGCTGCTGGACATGGACCAAGTTATTGTGTGTATGTGCATACTGCATAGTATAGTGTATGTTTGTATGTGCAAAACGTGAACTTATATTTATGTGAGTACGATGTTTTTCCTATCAGTTAACGTTTAAAATACTCCGCTGATTGATAGCTCATTGTTACTTTTGTTTCAAATCGGACTAAAACTGCTCCGGAGAATACAGTCAGTCAGATAACATTAAATGAATGGATATTTATATATCATATTATATTATAAATTGTCACACCTGATACAACTTTCGACTGATGTACTATCTGATTAGAATCAGACAGGTAAATAGTCATGTCATAAACGTAAAAAACTCTGCATTGTCTGTAATTTAAGTGGCATTATAATTTATAATAAGTTACGTCGTTAAGTTACGTGTACATGAGTGTGGTTGTGTGGTTAAGTTCATTAATTTTCTGTATGCATGGACATGTTTCAGATTTTTTGCTTCTGGTGAAAAATTGGTCGTAGTCAGTTAAAGGATAGTCCGTAACAGTTTAAAGCGTCGTGTAATCGTACAAGAAATATCCGAAATCATGACGGAACGAGGTTTGCTGGTGAACATATTGTCAATATTTTTTGGACTGGGTACTTGGTTATGTGTGAACGGCTTATGGGTGGAACTTCCACTGCTTGTTCAGAAGTTACCGGAAGGATGGAATCTTCCCTCATACATGGCCATTGTTGTGCAAATTGCCAACTTAGGGCCTCTTATGTATACTGTTCTGAATTCATTTTTCCCAGCCATTGTTACTCAAAAAAGAAGTATATATTTCGTGATGATAATAGGAATGCTAGCAAATATTCTTCTTGCTCAGTTTTGGGAGAATACTACAGTCGTTTTTGGAAGCGACCATTCTACTGCCCTCCTAGGTATATATTCTACATGACATAAAATATTGCTGCTAAATCTATTTACAATTTACAGAATTATTTTAAATACTATATAAAAATATTTATTTTGCATTCAACAGTGTTGGTATTTTTCTTGGCATCAGTCGATTGTTCCAGCCGTGTGCTATATCTTCCGTTTATGGCCAGTTTACAAGCAGTCTATTTAAATGCGTTTTTTATAGGTGAAGGTCTTAGTGGATTTGTACCAAGCATATTTGCCTTGATTCAAGGAGTAGGAGGAAATCCCGAATGTCGTAATAGTACCGATGGAGATGGGATTGTTTCGTACACTCCTGATCCTTTGTTTTCTGTGGAAATCTTTTTTTATTTACTTTTAGCTGTAACAGTTACTAGTGCTGTTGCATTTTATTTACTAAATTACTATCCAATTGTTAAGCATGCATTGGCTGTTCAAAATCACTCTCCAGAAGCCACAGGCGTTTTGTTACGTACAACTGGAACTCCATTTTATCAATCTACGTCCAATGGAAGTTCTCCTGACTCTGTTCGAAGAGTAGAAATATCAAAAATTTCTACCATAGATGCGACTGACATTCACTTGGAAGCAATCCATTCACACAGCATGGAAGAAATTCAATTTAAGATGTCCAAATCAGTATTCATCTATTTACTTGTCAATCAAGCTTTGGTGTGTGCCATGTCCAACGGAGTGTTTCCGGCCATTCAGACATATTCTTGCCTCCCTTATGGCAATGTTGCTTATCATTGGACAGTCTCCCTGTCTAATATGGCAAACCCAGCTGTGTGCTTCCTTGCGTTTTACATCCCCAGCCCAACAAAAAAATCTATAATAGCTGTTTCCTTCTTGGCCTTTTTAGTATCTGTTTATGTTATGATTACTGCCGTGATGAGCCCCAGCCCTCCGCTTGTAGGACTATTTTCTGGAGAATTTTTGCTGGTAAGATTAAGTTTTATATTAATTCTAAAATGTCAAAATTTACAATTTAACACTTATTATTTTTCAGGTGCTGTCTTGGATTTTATTAGTTGGTCTTTTTACATATGTAAAAGTTTCGATTGCAACTCTACTTCGATCAAATGGGCAACAAGGACTCTTTTGGTGTGGAGCTGTTACTCAATTTGGATCAGCGGTAGGAGCGATAACAACATTCTTTATTGTTAATTTTTCAGATGTTTTTGAAAGTTACTATCCTTGTACTTAATTTGGATATGAAACTATGAAATTTGGGAATCCCTTTTTAACTACATTCAAACTTTAATGCAGTTACTGACGATTTACATTTATTGCATATTTTAATTCTGTAGTTTCATCTGTAGTTCTTTAACTGTAGTATAGATTATTATGGTCATGTCTCCTAATGCTCCCCATATTGAACACATTGGTTAATTAATCAACTGTTGGAGTAGTTAGTTAGTTAGCATTAAAGCAGACTTCCAAAATAGAAAATACGACAATCAACAAAATAATGTTGGTCTTAAATGAAAAAATGTCATGCATTTTAATTGCACTGTGATAATACTTAATATTAGTATTGAAAAGTATTGTATATATTTTTTTAAGTATTGATCGCTTTGTAGTTATAAAGACAATTTTTAGTGAAAACCATCTCAAACGTCATCTTACTGGGTTTTGGGGACATAATATTAAATGCATTATTTCTTCACTTCAGTTTTTTTTTATAAATACAGCATATTATGGAACAACTTTTACTATATATATATTGATATTATGGAACTATCAATTTCATGACAATAGAATAAATGTCTCCGCTCCCAATTCCAAGTAAAAGCAAATAATAGTAAAACTAAACGTTATAAACAGAACTAAACTAAGCACAACTATTTTTGTGCTAACAATTACGGAATATTTTTAGTACAAAGAAAAGGGGGTTGTGCATAGATAGAGAGAGATGAGGTGCTCGTAGATTTCAATTTGTACAAAATATATAAATTATAAATATTATAATGTATAGATGGTATTTAGCGTGTTTAGCTCATAGAGTGATATAAAGTTAATATGACTGAATGTGTTGTGTTCTATCATATTTCGATTGATACTGTAAATTAATGCTTTATCATTGTTTCAAGTAGTATCTTGCCATGCATTAAATAAATCAATATTGTTGAAATTTTTGCCAATAGTATTATATGGTGCTTTCTCTTTTCTACCTCCATTTTCATATACTTTTCCCCTCAAAGTTGGGGAAAGCATATGAAGTTTGTGTTAGAAAGGAGAAAGTACTGTAAATAGAGTATTTTCTGTCATACTGTACTATAGCTATAATTTATATTTAGGTAGTGGTATACAGTAACTCGATTCACTCATCCGTCATGGTTTATCTCATGTGTATAAACCCTAAAGAAAAAAACTATAAAACGTATGATTTCAGCCAGCAAGGAAAAACACCTTTCTTCCACTTAGCACTGATTAGATTTAAGATTATTTAATAATCATACATACGTATTAATTAGGGTTTTAAATAATTTTTATGCACAATTGGAGACGTGAAGAGAATATCCTAACGTATCTATTTCAGCTCGATCGATAATTTTTAGATATTTACAATGAAAGAAGAATAATAAAGGCTTTGTAAAGATTCAAATATTTTATTAGGTTCATTGTGTATAAGCATTATAATAGGCTTGTACCAGTAGAGATCGGCTTATGACTGTATTTTTTGTGTCTTCAGTTCCGACAATAAAACAAGGCAGACATTTGAATAAAGTAGGTACTATTTTGCATGAAGTCATCTCTTGCCTTTGTGGCTTGCCTTGTCATTATAACTGCTGTTCTCATGGTATCTGCCTCACATTAAACACACGACCGACATATTGAATCCCTATTGAATCTATTGAATTTGAATTGAAGTAGATTTTAGTTTAGTGCTATAAATTGCAAGTCCTCACGTGTCGAACTCATGGACATCATAATAATTATAATGTTTAAGTTAAGTGAGCGTACTACTTATATTATAAGCTATAAAGAGATTGTAATCCTCCGTTCCGTTGATAGATTAACGATTAGATTGCTACTTGTATGAAATTACTGTTCATACTATGTATGCCTATCAGTAAAGTAACGGTGATAAGTTGATAAGGTTTCTTATATTTTATAAACTAAGATTAGACATTGGGCTACGATTACCTTTGTATGAGATGTAAAACTTGCAGAGGCAATAGAAGGGTCTATGTTACTAGCGCTAACTGAGAAAATAGGAGTACACTGAGTCCAGTGTTTGTAAGTTGGCATTACAGACATTCAGATATCACGTAGGTTGGCTGTATGAAAATGAGTAAGAATTAGAGGGCTCTGGCGAGATGGACAAAAAGGGGAGTATCACCGCGGATCAAGATCTTATAAATCGGAGAAAAGCTTTTGGTTTGAATTTATGATATCAATTGTATTTTTCAAATTGTAGATTGTAATGATCTCTTCTAAAAAATTGATTTTATGTACTATCTGTATTAGCGCAAAGACGTTCTTTAAGTGAATATGCTGTATCTCTTCCTAATCAGCCAGAAGATTTGTCCGGAGTCCATCCGTCAGACGATCGTTTCAATTTCTTTTCAAAGGTAGTAAAACTATGACCTAATAAAATTTTTTAAATTAACAATTGCGCTTTAAAATGCCATATTTATTTAAAGGGACGAGATTTTCAACCACATAAAGCTAAGCATCGCTATACTCCGGATGAACTTAGGATATTACAAACTTATGAGAGTGCTGGTGTCCTTCCATCACACAATAATGTCTATAGACAGTGGCTGGAAAATTTGCCTTCAAAGTAAGCATTTCGGTATTTAATATAGAAATTCTAAATTGCAGTAATCATTAAGGTTTTTTTTATTTTTAGGACCGAAAGGGAATCTTGGCCGGTCATCTGCATGATTGCAATAATAATAGGAATGTTGGCATTTGTCATGAAAATTACTTGTGAAAAGTTCCAGATATTTGCAAACCCATTTATTGAAAATTATGTACAGGTTGGTTAACTCCTCAATGGCTATTTTCGTCCTATAAGTTCAAATATGTTAAAGGTAGACGTATTTTAAAATTATCAAAACTTTTCCTATTTCTTCAATTTAGAGGGGACAAACATTTAGACTGTGGATGTACTATTCTGGAGTAAGCTGTACTTTTGCTGCATTTGCTTCGTTAGTTGTTGTTTATATTTGCCCATTTGCAGCAGGTAAGAAGGATATTTTCGCAAAATACCTTTTTTAAAGTTTCACTGGTTCAAATATCTAATAGACTTGTTTACATTGAATAGGGTCTGGACTACCGGAGATCATCGGCATCTTAAATGGAGTGGTCGTAAGTATCCCGAGAGAGATTAATTGATCCGTAATTGCTTATTGCTTACCTATATTTTCTATGTAATTATGAATGTATTTTTGCATAGGTAAGGAACGTTCTTAGCTTTAAAACATTGGCCATAAAAATAATTTCCTGTATATTTACTGTGTTGAGTGGTCTGCCTGTGGGCTTCGAAGGTCCTATGATTCATATCGGAGCTATGGTGGCTGCTTGCATGGCTCGACCAAGCAATTGTTGTAACAGCGATCATTTGTTGGATCCTCAATCTTCTCAATCATTGAAAAAAGCATCTAAAAAACGGCAATGTTGCTCAATCAAAAATGTGTGCCGATATCGAGACTGTCAAGAAAGGTTCCAAGGGACAATTTTGATACTTATAGCATTTGCTTATGGGTAGAAGAATTTAATACAGTTTTAAATGTTATACTATTCAGGTATTCCCTTATATGCGTCGGGGCTGCTGCTGGTGTTGCGTCGGCCTTTAGCTCTCCTATAACAGGTTTGACATTTTCAATGGAAGAAATGTCTACACATTGGTCAAATACCTTGACATGGCAAACTTTCGTTTGCTGTATTCTTGCCAGAAGTACAACAGAGTTACTTCGTAGTATTGAAGGAAGTATCGAACATTGGAATCCTGGGGATAAGCTCAAATTATTTGAACTGACTGAGTCTGCTCTATTTGATGTAAGTATCTGTCAAATTATTTGAACTAATCTATTTATTTTAAGGATGCATACTTCCAATCGTTACAATCGTAAATAGATATCTTAATGATTAGCTTCGTTACAATACGAATTCGATTTACTGCAGATGAAGGAGGTTTTAGATTTGAATATTGCTGCGTTTATACCTGCAGTAATTATTGGAATTACTGGAGGTTTGTCGGGATCAATGTTTATATTTATTCATCTGAAAGCTTCTAAACTAAGGAGGAGGATACTAGCCAGTTTTGAAAGGACTGAATTCCTTAATGTTCTCAAAGTGTTGGAGCCGGTGATGATTGCCGTGAGTAACATTTTTAACTTGGTCAGCTAGTACTTGAAGTTTAAGAATCGATTGATAATCAAATGTTTTATTTGTATATATATAGTTTATATGTTCGTCACTTATCATAGGACTCATGCCTTATTTTCATTGCTCTCCCACAAATCACAACCAAACAATTTCTAGTCGTTATGAAGGAAAATATCTTATACTAAGGTCGTTCCAATGTGATTTGCCGATTACGACGACTTTTCATGAAAACTCAGTTGAGCAAACAGGAATGTATCATGAAGGTGCCAGGAAATTTCTTCTTGTATTAATTTAATGGTTATTGCAAATAAATGCGATTTAAGTTGCATAAAACATTTTTACTGTAGTTATTCATGTTTTAAAATGATTTCAGGAGCAACTCTATTGTTCGGTTCTTGGGAGCAAATGTTAAGAAACTTGCTGTCGAGGAAAACTCATGAATATTTTGGGATACCAATGCTTTCAATGATATTGGTGTTTTTCTTCGTATTCTCCAGTTGGAGCGCTATGACAAGCATTGCGAGTGGTCTGCTGATACCGCAACTGTGAGTGACGAAAACTTCCATTAAACATTTATTTGCAATTTATAATCAATATAGATTGTGATATTTTAAAGGGCAATTGGAGCACTTTATGGAAGACTTCTTGGACGTTTTACTTACTTAATGTTTGAGTCGATCATAGATTTAGAGGATAGAGAAACATGGGATTGGTTGGACCCTGGTGCCTTTGCATTACTTGGAGCCGCCTCTTTTATGTCTGGAACTTCACGATTACCCATAACTTCGGTTGTAATGTTGGTAAGATTTGTAACCACTTTGAATGAGGCGAATAGGTTAAAGCTTAATGTACAGATCATAGGAAAAGACTCAAAGATATTTTATTAATTAATATATTTTCAGGTTGAAATGACCAATGATATTAACATGTCCCTGTTGATCATGATCGTTGTAATGCTTTCAAAGTTTATAGGAGATATGTTCACACATCCTTTGTATCACTCCATATTGGAATTGAAATGCATTCCTTACTTAGATTGCGACCTTAAGATCTATCGTAAAGGAAAAAGGTAATTTTTGTATGAATAAAATACCTTGATAACTTTTAGCTCAATTATAAAAATGGTATACTCATTTTATTCCAGGTTAAATTTAGAACTATATCGTATTGCGGATGTTATGGCCTGTCCAGTTGTACTGGTTCATGTTTCTGAATCAATAGCAGTTCTAGCAAATCTCATTTTGGATACGAATCATGGAGCATTTCCCGTTGTTCGATCAAATGAAAATGGATTAACAAAAACATTTTTAGGTGTGATTACTAGGTAAATAAAAAAAACAATAATTATTATTAAACCTCCTATAACACTAATATTTCAGTAACACATTAAATTGTCAACCTGATTATTATTATAGATTAGAGTTAAGTATCTTACTGACAAAAACGAACACCTTTGATGCTAAGGAATTAAGGAAGGAAGATATGGATCGAATTCGATTATCTTATCCGGAAGTATGTATTTTAATTCAATTGAAAAGACTCTCATTGCAAGCTATGCAAAATCTAAAATTTGAAAATGAATTGAATTTTCAGTACAGTTCCAATAAACTGAAGGATACTATCACAGCAAATGCCATTCTTAATAACTATGTTACAAATGTAGCATTTAGAACTGTCTACGTAAATCTGGTAAGCTAAATAAAAAATAGAGCATCATTAATTTTGAACTTGAGTGTATTTTCGTATTTATATGAAAAATTAACTTTTAATAATAGTTACCATACATAAATACATCAGCACATGCTGTGCAGAAACATTTTTCGCTGCAACGTTGTTACAAATTGTTTCGGACATTAGGACTTCGCCATTTGATCGTAACTGATGAAAACAATCAAGTTGAAGGAATAATCTCAAGGAAAGATCTCATGGGATTTTCAGTAGAACAGAAGTTGAATCTACTAAATGAAAGAAGAAGAAGAGACACTCTGGTTCCAGGGAGTAGTGCAGCTGGTACCGGACTGTCAAGGTTTCGAGAAGAATCTGCGACTTATTTGCAACCTATTGCTGCCAGTGAAGATGAACTAGAAGATTAATAATGCACATCGAATCTAAGTATTTCTGTTTTGTGTAGACTTTATTTTTTCGTATAATATTTACCCAATTTCATATGGTGTGTTTAGTTAGAGTACGTGAACAAAATTACAATATTCTTTATGTTTTTGTTTACTCTCGTTAAAAGACAGTTTAGACGTTAGTTTAGTTCAGCTAAATGACATTTATTTAAATCGTAGGACAGAATTAGAGAATTACAATATAGTCAACATATGATATTAACACTTAAATACATACTACCTGGTACATCGCAAAAATTCTTCAGATACTGGTACTGTTACTTGTGTTTACTGATAGTTGCAAAACAACTCATTTTGAGTTGTTTTGTAAATTATTATTACAAATATCATTCCATCCATTGCAATCTGTATCTTCTTTATCAGTTCAATTCGTCAAATTATTATCTGTAAAATGTACCTGTTGGGCTAATATGTACGTTGTGTGTTATAGTATTGCTATCATTATGTTGATTGACAAATAACTTATTATTATAAATTAAAGCCACTACAATCATATGCTACAAATGAAGAATCCTGCTTAAAGGAGTTTAACTGTAATTCTTGTAACTTCGAAAATAGTAGCAGCAATAATGTCTCATTGTTAGAGTAATTTGTTTATTTTTTGCTATATATTGCTAATGCATGTACGTGTGAGTAGTGTGTGTAAAATGAGACGGATCATATTGTAAGCTATAATATATCGACTATTTCGTAATGTAGAGTAGTGTGTTATTATGAATAATCTTTTCTATTACAAGAATAGAACGGATTAGATGTAACAACTGGTGCAAAGAAAGCATAGCAAGAGATCGGTCGATGAACTAAGCGTGTCACATGTAAGCAGGTACGTTACTTCTTACATTGATGATGATTGTATTGCTCATCAACCTGCATTAAACATAGCTCTATGTGTGCAAAGACGACGTTGCATTTTTCTGGAGCATGAGTTGACCTGTGAAGTCAATATCGTGACTCTTTCGAAAGAGACACACCCAGACTAGTAGAGAAGAATGCTTTCAAAACGAATCATAAGATGAGAACACAGTGCATGTAGTACCTGTAACACTGACAATACAATTCAAATGAAATAATAAACTCAAATGCTGCTTACTCGGACGAGTCTTCTTTCTTTATTGCCAAAATAAAGTGATCTTGCCAATTACAATAGAATGTTGGAGACAGGTTGATTTCACTGAAGTATGAGTGTTACATTATATACATGCTCTACTTCGTCCTTCCTTTATTCCAATATTTTGCAGCCTAAGAATTATTACAATATTATTTGTACCCTTTACAATCTATATAGTGTTTATATTGTCTCTCAAAAATTTAATCTACCTATGTACCTATGTATTAGTAGTTAGTGAAGCAGCACTGCTACTAAATGTATATTATAGGAGTTTGAATATCTCGTATAACTTGATCTTAAACAGAACATAAATTACACTGCACTCTACTACATATTCAATTCTACTACTACTAATATCTTCCTGGCTAATTAATTAAAATCACAGGAATACCATCATTGAGAACAGCAATTTGAACATTTTGAACCCAAACTTGAAGGGACACCATAAAACTACTATTATCACGCTGTTCCTTAACATAAAATGCTTAATGTAGTAGTGTCATATTGCAGTTGAGAGTATTAATTTATAGATAATCCGACAAATTGAAATGATACATCACTTACAATTATGAATGCATGGTAGAGAGTATTATTATAATGTTGTACATTTTAACCTGCTCTTCAGCATCGGTACAAGGTACAATGGCTACATGGTATAAGTAAATATTATGAGTAATAACCTGTGGTTCTATTTTCTATTTATGTTATACTACAGGACCTTACCACCTTAATGAAGATTGTGCTTCAGGATTTATGGTAATTGCAGCAATAAATACTTGCGTAATTTTAGATGGTGCCTCCGTCTTGCATGAACTGATTGGAAAGTGAAAACATAGTGTAAAGTCTAAGGTACTTCTTACTTCCTTATACATTTAATAGCAGCTGTATCACAATTGCTGTTCTCTTGCCACATTATTATTTTTGAAAGAACAATAGCAATCGCAACACACTACGCTATTCTCAGATACATATTTTGCAATATATTTACCATTATATGCAATATAATTTTGCCAGTACCTTCTTTCTGTTTATCAGCTATATACAATGGTCACTTTCTTACAATATAGTGTACGATATATAAGCTGAATGAATGTTCCTTTTTCTAAGTGTAACTTTATAGACGTTTACTTTAGGATAGCAGATAATAAACGAAGCTAGATTCTAGATTATATCATTACCCCGTAACTAATTACAAATAAATGTCTGACTCGCTCTACTCTTTCCTTGCATAATTAATTACATGCAAACAAGAATATGATCTATTTTATGTTACATGTGTCCTGGTACAAATCTTTTTACAATTTGTGTTTGTACATGTAATTTCTGTTATTTGGAAATTTGTGCTTTTTGGTTAGCTTATTGGAGTATGGCATGCCATGTGTGTAAAATGTACATTTTAAGCCCAATATGCAACATTTACAAGTTATTTCTTGATAGACTTGTTACATATTACATTGAATGTTGAGATAAATAATAGTAGTTTATTACAAGGAATGTAGACTGGTGTACTTACTGTCTATTGTGTCCATGTTCCTTGGTTTGACATGGCATTATGTATAATGTATAGTATTTGTATGTCACTTTAGGTTTGAGAATCACAATCACAATGCCCCAGCCCAAGACATAAGACAAATGAGACTTTGGCATTGGTACTAGAAGCACCAATAAGCAACAAAATTAATTGTGGTACATTTTATGCATAATGTTTCCTTTTGATAATGAGGCATCTCGTGGGCATATGAAAATGTCTTGAATAAGTAGTAGATTGTCGGATAATTAGTTATTTGTTTCATTTTCATTCTTTGAACTTGATATGCGTAACTGTACAATTTTTTGTACGTTATCATGTACTAAATTGAGTAAAAAAATTATGATGATGTGTACTGTGTACGGTTACCGTTGGCTTTAACAAGTGACAAATATCTGTATAGGTAAGAATTCAAAATATTTTTAAAATCTCGAAGCCAAACATTTGCCGCAAGGAGAAAAGCAAATGTGTGGTAATTGTTGTCTCTCTAAAATGGTCTACACATTTTTATCGGTTTTTATTACCACACTATTTCCTGGTTAAAAATTAGATATGAATGTTTAGATGATAATAGAGCGCAGAGACACGTACACGAGTTAATTTTCTAGTTAGGAGTAGGATGAGTGGGATCAAATGACAGAAAAAGTCGTAGCAGTCAAATTATCAGCAGCAGTGGGCTCACTTCAGTTCATTTAATAGCTAGTTTGGCTACGACTTGTTAAGTGCCTCCACGAAGATGATGAGCAGGTTTGTGTGTAAGGTAACTACGCATTTAAGGAGATCATCATCACTTTACTGGTTCTGATGATCCTTTTTATATCAAATGGCCCGAAGCATTTTATAATGTGATGTGGCAAGACCTGTTAGTAATGTACAGACGCACTTTCATGTGAAGCTGCCGTTAAGTAAAGGTGTTCCTGCTCAAACCGAACGCGTGCCTCGAGCATTTTTGGCAATTTAAATCAATTACATAGCTTGTGCTGTGCTAGGTGTGATATTCAGCTTCTTTCTCTTACGTAAACAATGTATTGAATTACTTATGCTTTTACATACGTGAATACTGATAATATACCACTGGTTGACACGCACGTGTCTATGCTACATATTGTAATCATAACGGGATTCATATTTACTACCATTTTGTAACTTTAGGATGAGTCATGCATTTTTATAAAAAAAATATTTCATCTGCTCAACAAATGAACAGAACTTTTCCCCCAGCCAGTAAAGCAATACTCTGTCAGGTCGCCAACAATATTATGTAAGTACATGCTAATATCCTTTTCACTTGTAATCTATCGAAAGTCTTATGTAAAATTTCGTAGACTTCCTATGAATGTACTTGCACAAGTTAAAGAAAGTTCAATGTTGCAACTTTCAGTTTGACTTTTATCTACATCATGACGTGGAAAAGTATAACTGTCTAACCACAATGCTCTCTCTCTGTGTAATACTAAAGCATGTTACTTCAACTCGTTTCTTCAAACGGTCATGAATGACAGTATTGGGAGATCTGTGAAAATTACATCGAATATGAAGAAAGTATTTTACATAGCATTCAACAATTATTTCTTCGTAACAGTCAAAATGAAAAGATTCGTATGAAGTGTCACCCTACGAATTCATTTGGAAATTTTAATTGATATGCACATAGCAAATCGTCGTGTACAAAAGAAACACTGTGCAAAATGTAATGCAGTCAGTGGCAGTGGTTGCAGTAATAAATCAAAGTTTAGAATCTAATCTAAATAATAGTATTATCAGTCGCATCTTCATGCATAAAGCATAACAAACTAGTCATTCCGTTTGTGATATCCGACCGATACCGATAATGAAGTTCTAGCATACGAGCTGCAATACTCGATTATGCATAGAAATGATTGCACAATTTTGGTTCATGTCACCTTTCTCAATATTAAACGATATTTTAATACCAGGAAGGTACACGTATCCACTGCATGCGTACTGCTTACAGTCATACATATTCATCATTCATTGCTTACTGCATAGCGTCAATAAAGATACTTCAAAGTTCATTTTACGTTCAGTAGCCCTGATGATCATAAGAATTTTGCATGCAATATAATGCTTTCAAAAATTAGATCTATAGTCACCTTGTGGTGGTACAATATAGATGACTTTATAAATTGCAGCATAGCATAGAGATTGTTACATGCAAGGAAATTGTGTCGACAACCTTTATAAACGCTTGCTTACAGGTTCTACCACACAAGGTTACGGCGTTCAAAAATCTATCATCATGAAGCATCAGGTTTTGGAGAATAGAGCTTGAAAAATATTGATCATATACCGTATCCCTGAAATGCATTAATTGACACATGTCATGAGAATCCTAGTTATTAGGGACTTTGCAACAATCTGGGACGTGCATCGTAAGGCCGTAAAATTTGAATTCCACGCGGCGGGACAGACTTTCGCTGGCTTTCTCTTTACGACTTACGTCGGCGCGCACGAATGTGCAACGTAAATATGCTGTATTTACCGTGCTCATTACGGGATGCATAACTTACTCCTTATCGAAGACTTTTTCGAACAAATTTTGAATAACTGAGCAAATTCCTTTTACTACTGTATTGTGAATATTATTCTTTTAAGTTAATTAGATAGTTCAATTGACCAAAAGTGATATGGGGAAGTTTTCTTTTAAGTCCAATGTCAATTATGACATTGCTCTCCTAGCTGAAGTAGAAGCACTCAACCCATACGCATTTCAAGTTGAACAACCCGTTTGGGATGAAATTGCCATTAAGCTCCAGAAGTGTGAATTGAAGATGTCAGTTACTGGAAGAAGTTGCAGAGATAGAGCCAATCTACTGCTGAAGGATTTTTCAAAAGAAGAAACGATTAGCAAAAGATTGTAAGGCTCTACAATTTGAAGTAGAATGGTCCGAATAAATATATAAATAATAGTTTATCCTTTTTAATTCTGTATAATTACAGGTCTGGTATTGATGAAGGTGATTTCGAAACAGTTAAATATTTGCTAACAAGTATTTTGAAGTTGCGCAACGATGTGGATTGCAAAAATATTCGCAAGTTATATTCCAAAAAAAAACAGAGAGAGTGCCGAAAAAACAAGAGATTCGGTATTGATCGATTTGGAAAAGGACATTAATTCTGGAGGATCAGCATGTGAGCCCAAAGACGGGGACGATACACGAAATAGTCAGGAAGAAGAGGGTGAAACAAGCATTAATGTTTCCAAAACTTTAGAGCCAGATGATGGAGCCAGTTCAAAATTTCCTGAGAAACGCAATGCAGAAGAATTACAAGAGCCCAAAAATAAGCGTACTGCTGGACGAACTGATGCTGTGTCATATTTGAGAGAAAAACATGATGTAAGTCAGTGTGAGCTAAAGATACAATTATTACCTAATAATTATCTGCCTCTGATTGTAAATGTCAAATCTAAAATTATTCACAGATTGAGATGAAATTTAAGTGCGAAGAGCTGAAAATTAGGCAACAAGAAGCAGAAAATAAGCTTCTTGAACTGACCGTGGAACGTGAAAGAATTAAGACAGAATCCGAAATTCGAAAATCTGAATTGGAATTAACTAAGCAAAAACAGGCAATGGAGTTCGAAGAGCGGAGTGCAATGACTCGTGCGCTATTGGAATTTGTTCAGAAAAGTAAAAATTGAATTATTTGTGCTAAAGACTGAGTGGATTATTTTTAAGTACTGGACTTTTATTTCATTCTTCATCTAACGTTTCAGTATTATGAATAAAATTAATTAACACAAATGAACATTTTTAAATAAAATATTATTGTAATTCTATTTAGTTACTTGGTTTTCATTGGGCCAAATAGTCTTCCATGGATGGTGGGTTTAAATTAAAATATTCACTAACTTGTGACCCATAAATGCAAGTATGACAATTAGTTAAAATTACCCCCACGGAATAATACTTGCCAACAGGCTGTAACCCGATTTTTAAATTTTTCTTGAAGTCCAAAAAAGCAAAAACATTAGTCACTTTGCCAAATCCCCATTCAACAGATTCCCTAACTTGACTCATTCGCTTGTTGCATAACAACTTTGAGGGAGTCAAATTTTGGTAGCGTTTGAAAGGTACCATCAAGCATTTTCTGAGTGGGTAGGCTGGATCTCCATACAAGTAATACGGTTCCCCTTCAGGAGTTTTGAATATATTTTCTAGCTCATTTATAAGTCCACTCTGTTGAAGCAAATAAGCATCATGCCTTCGTCCTGAAACCGGTCCATATAGACATCCAATTATGCCGTCAGGAAGCATCACGGATTGAAACTTAATAGCATGCGTTCTTTTATGGCCGTTGTAGAACTAAAAATATGAAAATTACATTTTACTAAACATGTTTACTAAATGGAATTTGACGTTGTAAGAAGGATTTTATAATTGTCTAGCTTTCGTACTTCTTTCTGATTTTTTCCAGGACGACATATTGGTCGTACTGTCCCGTCCAAAAATCCGATGCATTTGGGATAAGGTGATCCTTTATTCAAAATGGCGTCTGCGAATGAGGATAATACTTCTTGAGATAAATATGACTGGTGTAAATTTTTGAGGAGCTGAATGTGATGATCATAAACAAATGAGACCATAGTATTAAATATTCTTGATATTTCACACTGGGTTCTAGGAAATATTGAGCATAAGTCAGCAAGCCTAGTAATAAATACAATATTACAACATATAATAATCCAAATTAATGACATGTCACTTAATGATTTTATAAAACTCGACAAATAATACTGTTATTTACCTGTTAGGATATTCCAGTCTTTTTAACAGTATGCATAAACCTTCCAAGCCAGATACTTTGTGCGCAGAAAATGTAATTACAGTTTTAGGTATTTTTAATCCTCGTCGTAACCTTAGAATGTCGTTTTTAAAAAACCTAAAATGAATTTTACAAAAATCGTCCGACAAAGATTCAAAATTGAATACTTTAGGTCTGGGAAGTATATAATATGGTTCTTTAGGAAGGTACAATAACAACAACAAGGTTTCATCATCAATATTCTCGTTTTCTAAGAAAGGTAACAGTTTTTCAAAATAAGACATTATTTTCTATAAATTCTTCAGGCAAACTATTTGATGCGCGCCTTGGATGTTCAAATTTCTTGTTTTACGTTACAACGGAAAATTGCACAAACATATCAAACATTGTCGTAACGTAGAACGTTGAAGGGAAGTTTTTTTCTCTTTGCGTGCTTACGTAGCACGTACCAGATTGTTGCAAAGTCCCTATTGACAAAATAAATGTAGTCTTAGATATTTGCAACTCTGAAGAATCTTAATAGTCTTTGAATTAATATATTTATAAATAGACTTTATTAACCGATTGTATAATATCATATAAGGATATTTTATTGCATGACTATCTATCTATGTATATTAATTCCTTCCTTTACCACAGATTAAGCTGGATTATAATTGCTATTGTATTTAAAGGTCAAGTAAATATTGAAAGTGTTTTTCTTCTGTTAAACAGAGGCTCACTAGTCTAGTTGCATCATTTGAGAGCAACTTGTGCTACTTGGAGGCAAGATGAAATCAGTTACCTACTGCAGATAGAATTGGGTAGAGTAAATCCACTGCCAAGTCATGAAATATTTTTAATAGAAATAAGGGAAGGATGGAAAGATAACAGAAGAATCAGTTTTCCTCTTGTCAGTAAAGGAGCGACCTAAATCCCTGTAATAATCCATTAGACATCCATTTATCTCACCTAATAAATTACAAACACGATGAAATGATAAAGGCAACGACAGAAACACTCGGACACAAAAAATACTCTGAAGTTGATGAAGGCTTGGCGCTAAGTAATTACTCATTAATGAGCTCAGTCCGCCTTTCCTATTATATTTAACAAGGACCTGAAGATGATTTGGTGAGTGTACCTGACTCAGAGCTTAACGAGAGCCGACAATTCCAACTTATATACAGATTGTATGAGTGAAACTGTATAGTTTAGATAAGTTATAGTAGTTAACGAAGGAAGTCACACAAGAACCGATAGTGGCAATTGTATTTTGAACGCGTGTCTTCTTTCTAGTTACTCTTTGCTTACAGCCATCAGTACAGATACACGGCAATCATATTAAATAGCACATTGTTATGTAATACCTACTTTCTGATGATGTAAGTATGCTTAACCATTAGTTGATACATTTCATCTGTTCATTACAATTGTGTTTTAGTAGTTGTGCATGGGTTAGACGTAGAGATAAACCTCAAGAAGGTATACAGTCGGTCAAGGTTGGTTCTAACATCAAATTCAACTCCTCTCCTACTACTACCAACACCTTTTCCTGGTAGGTACTCGGATCCAAAATGCTAATTCAACCACCTATGGTCACTGTTTTGTCATTAATCACTCCGTGACCTATCATACGAATCTATCTCTATACCTCACAAGCGTACCTACAGCCACCCTTTCGTTTACCAACATACTACCTCAACCGCACCGAAGTTGATATTTAATATACCGTTTATTCCGGGATCTTATGTTTTTTCAAGAATGATTCAAAGGAACCTTCCACTAACATACTTGATACATACACTGTAAGCAATATAGTATATTAAAGTGCAATTCATTTATAACCTTTCACTGCAGTGGTCAGAGCTTATAGCAATACTTGCTATTACTTGGTTTTTTCTTGTGTAAGAATAGAATTGATACTAAATCCGATTCTATCCTTATTATTACTTAACTGACATACATGGTTGCATTAACACCTACTTATAATTATGGATATACATGTAATGAAAGTGTCTTAAGAACTTCTTTACTATGAACTTATTCTTTCCATATTACTCAGTTTTATCAGCAGGTCAGTGCAGTAGATATATTAGTATAATAAATACTTATATGCCTTACAAACAAATAATAATGCAGATGATAAGCCATGTAGTATTACCTGTATTAGTTTGTGTGGTACAGTAATATTGCTCTATGGACTATTATATGAAAAATAGCCTTCAGTTATACGGTAATCGGATGTAATACACTACATGAGTATATTAGGTAACTGAATTTGCTAGAAAATATCAATATAAAGATAGAGTAAAGAAAAGTATACACGTTTATGTATCCAAGTGGCTATATGCATAACAAACTAAGTACGAGGTCATTTCTATGTATTGTGTGATGCTGATTATCATTGGAAAGGAAATTGACAGTTGAACTGACAGTTGATCTTGGAATAAAAACCTGTCAAATCTTTCATCTATACACATCATTCTACTTTTTACAGAGCTGTCTTTACATATTTAGATGCACAACAAAACGGTTCAACTTATTTTTCTATTGGGGTTTAAGAGGTGATTACATTGCTGTTGAATTCACATTATATTGAAGACGTAAGCATAAGTGGTAGATTGTTGATTGAATTCGTTAGAATTATCACATTTTATCATCTGTTTCCTTCATACGTTTACTCTGCATATCATTATTCCAACAATGCAACAATAAGTGTCAAATGATTTGGGGAGCTTTCTCTGTTTATAGTTGGAATTTTATTTTCAATAAACTATTTGTAAAGCCCGAAGTTTTTTGTAGTCAATATTATTGCTGTTACCGCACAATCTGCAGTCACCTCGAATAGTCTAATATTTTTGAACAAACAAAAGTTCACCGAGTCGAACAGGTACTAAAGACAGAATCACTGTTAATGATTAATGAATATTGTGATAAGGTGTAAAGATGCTTTTAGCCTCTGTTTCACAGCAAATATCCTGGTCGTGAGTGACTGTCTCCAAAGACATGAACTGAAATGATAACAATCTAATACCTGTAATAATATTACATGAAGAAATGGAATAAAGATTGCCTCGGGACAAATTATAACGGTAGCACTGATTGATATCGACTAGAGATTCAGAGCAACCTTAATATCGATTGCACGAAAAGAAGAAGCTACTACCCATCATATAAATAACAAAACTAATTCAGATCATATGATTAGATGAGGCCAGTTGATTGTTGGTTCACGATTAATATTTGTTGGATTGATAACAAAATGCAATACATTTTATTGAATGCTGTTTGATTTCCTTCCAAATGTAAGACAACAAAGAGGATTTTTATTGCTGATCAAGTAGCTACTACCCCGCTGCCAACATTAAGCTACTGCACTTATTCAGTGAAATGTGATTATGTATAGGGCATATCCAAGTATGCTTTGCAATAAATAACAACTCATGACTTCCTGCAATTTACATTTTGTAATCGAAATGATACTAGTGACATCAGTTAGAGTGAAGGCGTGAAGGTAGGTAAATGTTAAATTATGGATTTGTGTATCTCATATTTTACTGAGTCTAGATAATGAGATGTAGTGCAAAGTCAAAAGAAAATGAACAGTGGAGCCTTTTGGTAGATGTTTGCTAATAAATATTTGCACAATAATAGCAGTACATCAATTATTACGTCTTCACAGTTGTATACCTCAAGCTGCAAGATATTATAGCATTATAGCTGTAGTTCCGTAGATGAGCTGATTGTATCGATTACATTTACCACATGAAAGATGAAAGCCACTAGTAAAAGTCCCGTAATTTAAAAGTTAGTACCGCCTATATACGTAAGTATGCACGGAATACAAACTTTTACAATAAGAATAATTTGACTACTTAAATCATTAGTTAACATTTAATTTTATTGCACTATGCAGTAACTACTCTAACTAATAAATGTGTGTAAGCTCTGTCGCATCAAAAAGTGCAGTTGAAGTTGAATGGCTACCGAAGCTAATGTGTAGTATGAGGAATATCCCTTTCAGGTGTCTACAAAATTATAATCTGCTTAACACAGTATAGCTAATAATGTTTTACGGTTGTAGTAGTTTGGTCATTTACTAAACCTTAGTATGACTATATTTATAGATATAACACTAAATAGAGCAGAAGAGCATGAAGAGTGATGCTCTATAGTAAAATGAATACTTGCATGTCTTACTGGTATTAGATTTATTGGCTGCCTCAGAATACTTGACACCACCGGTACATCATTTATTCGGTAAGTATACATACTATAAGTACAGACTCACGTGGGAGAGATGCATGTGTGAAAGAACACAACGGCTCGTGTTGGTCATTAGAAGTTAATTAAAGGTGAAAAATTTCATGCAGCACCTGCAGCGTACTTCTCCTATTTCCTAATTGACCCTATGAAACCAAAAGCCTCCCATTAATTCAGAAGCTATTTCATTTCTCCGTTTTATAAATACATGCTATTTATCGTAAGTTCACCCATAATGCAATTTAGTGGGACCTTTACTGCTAAAGGCACCGAAAATGCAGAGGTCATTCATAAAGCACATAATGATAGCCATAGCGTGAACATATTAATAAAGAAACTTTTCAGTTGATATGCGCTACGTTTAGAGTTTGTGCTATCATAATAATTACAGCTTTCGCGGAACTAATAATTTAGAACAATAATGAATGATCAAGAGACCAGAAGAACCAAGCCTTTACTAAGTTTATCAGAGCATACACTTCTAAAATTGAATCTGAAGCGCGACACAGTATATCACAAGTTGAATGAAGCCGACACAATTATTATTACCCACATTTAAGAACTTTTTGGCTTCCAAATCACTTGAAAGAGCCTAAAGGGTCAAAGTCACTTTTATTAGGTGCTCATGTGATGATTGCAGAAAAAGAGGAAAAAAGAATATGCTTTATCCTCCATGTAAGAAGCTAAAGACTAAGAATGCTTTTCTACGCGGCATAACTCACAAGCATGGTTATAAGAAGGTAGCTATTTATTTTAAGCATTTAGTACTCATTGAACCAGATTGGAATCTTCAAACGATAGGGAAAGGATTTTAAAGTTCAAAGAAAACTTTCATTTTTCACTCGACAACCTTTTAACGCTCATTTTAGTGGGATAATCGATTTTTCAAAGTGAGGTAGAAATTGGGTAGGTTCACGTAATAAGCATACAGAAGATATAGATAAAATGTTACATTGTGTCTTATGTAGTCGATACTCAAGGCAAGTATATGCAGTTTGCTTCTAATGGTGTACTTTAAGGGTGATACACTTATAATATTTGAACGTTGCTGTGTATATATAGGTATAAGGTCCATGGTTGTGCAGGGCAGGTCAAAGGAAAATTAATGGTGGGACTACAAAGTATTGTATCAGGTGTATTATGGATCGATATACGTTAGTAGAATTCTTTTCTGGTATTACATAAGCTAAACGAAGCCAAGTTAGAGAAGGAAACAAACCCTGAAATGCGGAATAAAGAAAAGACGTAGAAGACAAGAATCTTCCCGAGAATTAAATGAGCGGATCTGATCTGATCGGAACTGATCTGCCATGAAAGGTGGAATGGGTGAAAATGTGTAATAGAATATCGGCACCCTTCTCACTTTACTTTGCTTTACCTGCGCTGTCTTCTTGTCTTTACGAATAGATTGGTTTCAATTTTAAGCACTTCTACAGTGAGACAAGAGGGAAAGAGATGAGAGCAAAGCAATGTAATAATGCACGTATTGGATTCAATTGGATTGCTGATAGGTTTGAAATTTTTCTGTATGCACCTTCAGCTTTTATTCTTTTCCTTTCATCTTCCTCAGCATTCCGTCCAAGTCGAACGTATTTAACTTGAGATCTCAAAAATTTCTTTTAGAAACTAAATGAAAGGGAAAATTGTGTGCTATGTAATATATGTAATGGTACTGTTACTGCACATGATAACAGAAGATGAGATGGGAGAGACCAGGAGCAGCTGGACGGCCAATGGCTTCAACAAAAATCTATCTAATTAGAAAAAGTATTTACGATGATGAGTAAGTACACAAGCAACACTCCATAAGGCAAGGCAAGTCAACCTAAATCACCAACTAAACTACTGACTCATCTCAATTTTCAGTTCACCCAAACCAACTGCAACCCGAACAATAATATTAGACAATAAGGCTTCAAATGTTACTCAACTCTTTCACTTTTACTTTATACAGATTGGAAGATAACTAGGCATATGTGTGCATGCCATTAAGAAAACCATCAGCATTATTATTGCATTTTTTGTACCACATTAAAGGTATATTAAACACATGCATAAGCAATGTACTCTTGTTACCACTTTATTAATTGTACCTATACGTGTCTATGTAGAGGGATTTACATAATACATTGTCATATTATCACATTAAATCATCGCATTGACGTATGGATTTTTTAAATTGCCTTTTAAACACATTCTAAATACCTATTACACTAAACTTGTTATTGAAAGAAAGCTGTAATATATTATATTATAACTACAAGTAGTAGTAATGTATGTAATGTGTATTAGTTTCTTAAGTAGTACGACCGTTTGTATTGTGTATGAATATTCCTTGTCTTGTCAAGTCTCTCTGTCTTCATTATCTCCTGCCAAGATCTCAATTTATTCTATAAATTCTTATAGGAGCCTGCCCACATTAGCTACCATTTGTGTTTAGCTGAATTCATCTTTCAATCTGTGATTGTGAGTGAGCTAAAGATAATGAGAGTAGTGAGTAAGCGGCCAAGTAATAACTGTACTGGTAGTGATAGGGAAAGCCCATTTGCATTCACAGTGACAAAGACTCCACCGAACCTATCGAATACAAATGAGCTAATCAGTGGCACTGGAACAAATTCTAAAAGACCCGTTACAGCCTTCCAGCTACAGATGAACGCTGTCAGAACTCACTGGAAAAATTATATGCAGACTAGGTCAACCTATCAACTATGCGGCATGTCTGTGCACATGCAGAGCCAACTTCCACTATCATCCATTGTAATTGTTATTACATCATCATTCTACGAAACATAATAAATACTAAATACTTCTTCCTACTCCACTCTTCCTTCACTCTTTTTACCGATGTCCAATAGCCTCCTCATGTGTACATTTATACAACTTTAAATTACAATAATACGTAATGTAATTTCAAGCGTTTAAAGCAGTTAACTTGCTCCAATTAACTACTTGTGTTTGTGCACTTTCGCATTTAGGGAAACAATTATAATATGCATGAATGAACTTAGAGTGTTTAGTCCGAATATAATTAGCATGATTTCGTCCACTGTTGTTTTCTTTATAACTTTTGTTATACTGCTAATACAATACAGACAAATCTCTGTTCATTCTACTATTACCCTGATTGGTCCTCCATTGAAAATCAGTTTAATGTAATATTGAATCTGTGTAGTGTTTGACAATAAAGCAATTGCAATTACGATATTATTTGATTTTGGGGACAATAAAATTAGATTTTCTGGATTTTCTTGCTAACAATTTATTTTATACCTGGACAATGTCCATGAATTTGCAGTGCAATGGAAATAATTAAGTAAACAATTGATTTGCAGGTGCGTTTGTGGGGGTTTACTCATCTCATCAATAAAGTACGAATTGTTAGAATGCGAATGTAGTATCTAAAATGCAAATTACAAGAAAGCAATTGTAATTTAATATTGTATCACAACTGATATGTCTTTATGTAAAAAATGGGCTAGCTTGCTTGAGATTATTAAATGAAACTTGCCAATGATTTTCCCTGTAATGTTTATGTGTGGTGTGTGTTGTGTCTATGAATTACAGGAATACGTCTAGTTGTTTTCAAAATGGGATCGATATCTCATTTAAAATCATATCGGTCTTTGATCTGGGATTAACCCTTTTAAAAGAATGATAAATGTTTTTCTTCTTCAGTAGTACACGGATGTATTCATATACATACATTTCACGTGTTAGTAGAAGGCGTACGTTTGTAGACAAGGAAAAATAAAAGTGTATAATACTAACGAGTAAATAAGCTCCTTTACATAATCTATGATCTATACCTCAGTAGTAGATAGTAAATACAAAGAATATAATAACCTTGTGTGGTTGGGCTTAGTGATTGTGTGTATTAAGCTAGTTGATTTTATTTACGTAAGTGTACATAGCAGCAGATGCCACACACAGACGCAGCTCTGGCTGAATAAGTTAAACCTTGTTTCCTGAAAAATGCATTAACCTACGGGGTAAGTGGGCTGAACTCAATTTATTTCTATTTTTCTGATAAACTATTATTGGTTTTAACTCGCTTTTGCTCAATCAGCCAGGACAGGCGAGCGAGTAAATTGAAATGCACATTTGATGAATGTGTTGAGAATTCGGAGAATTTCTGCCGGCGTGCTCAAGTGCTGACAGCATCAACTGTACTCTCTATCCAGAGATTGAAGGGCATGACTAAATTCAGATCCTGACATTGACCCAGGCAGTTCAACTGGAACAATGCAGCAATTTTAAGGTTGTCTCCTCTAATGCCCTATGTTTCAATGTACCTGGGTAAACACATTTTGTTTTATCATGCCTCCTGTTTGCTATGTATTAATTTATCGTTTCCCAATACCAATCCAAATTACTTTGTAGGAAAAAATTGTCATGTGAAGCTCTATTTCCTACTTCATTGTGATGCATGTTAACAAATTGTAAAAAAACGGAAAATACTTAACGTTGTGAGGTGCACCAGAGACAATTCGAACTTTTCTAATTGTTCATTATTTAATTGCAGTCCCTTAAACTGTTAAGACTGGTAGGAATAACCTTACTTGGTATACAACTAGCATTATAAATCCACAATGAAGCTTATGAATCTACATAATATAAGTTTAGAAGTTTTACTAATAAGTCCAAAAATCTTCCTGATGCAGTCATCAAGTTACAAATAATTGTGTATTTACAATATCGCAAATCTATGTTCGTAAGTAGTGAAACATCAGAAGGTATGATTAGATGGGGAAGAATGTGCAATATGTATACATTAGAATTTCTGGAATCCCATAAATCATGATCGATGACAAAATTGTAATCTCGGTCTTTGGCATTTTTGGTTGAATTACTCAGGAGGCAATGCAATAAAGTACTGCGCTGTAAAAGAATCATAAACTTTCCATGACGTCGGTAAACACTTCAGAAGGCGAAGCCAGCGTTTCTTTCTATCAATAGGTCACATTGCAAGATTCCATTCCTAGTAGTTAAGGATTGAGAATTTGCCCGTGCGGTGCGTGGATTTCAGTTTAACTACCAGTTGCGCGTTTTCATATTCTATTTAATTTGTGTATAATAGCATGGCCAGCTCTTACTATATTAAATATTATACTACACCTATAGTAATATATAATAGGTATGCTAACATTATGCGTACCTTAGACTTCATATCTATTTCTATATTCCGTCGGGAGTATTCGGTATTCTACAGCATGAGACAGAGTAAAAGTGTGTTATTGCTTCTGCGACCCATCTTGAATGTTGTTGTGGTATGGTGTTTTGTCAAAACTTTACCTTAATGACTCTATTTGCTTTAACAGCGGGTCAAATGAGGCACAAGCACACAACCCTTTCAGGCAAAACTGACCGACTGCTATAAACTATTTGGTTGATATTTCAGTAAGCGTTCCGTCTCAGGTCTCACTCAACTTGAAACCACAAAATAGTTTTGTGGTTTTCACAGCATTTAGAGATTACAGACTCATTTGACAGGTTAATTTGTTTATGTCATGTTCGGTTACGTATTGGAGTAAGAACACAGAGATGCAATTATCTTTAACCCTCTCATTTTCTTAGCGATACGTTTCGTTCGTCCGCACCTTTCGGAAGGAAATCTCGACTATATTAACGGACCGCCATGTCAGTACAATCTCTAAAGATATGTGCCCACTATGCAGATATAACGTATCACAGATAATATTTTTCCAAGCTTATGAAGTGTGGTGATAAAGGAGATTTTATTTAATATGTAGAAATAGTAATCTTTGTAGATTGACATTCGTAGATGAAAGTTTAGAAATTCAATTACATTGCATAACAACCTCATGCTGAACTTTGAATAATTTTATTGGTGATGCACAGTTGTAGGTTACAAGAGCACCAGGCCAAAGTATCAACAAAACAAAGTATGCGAAAGCGATAACATCACTTGCACAATACACTATTTATTGTCAACACATTGCATCAGTAATTTACGGAGATTTGTAGATAATCAATAGCCAGGTGATGCAGCCGCTACGTTGCAGTACTAAACGAAAAGCGATTTGTACAGATGATATTAAATGTTATGCTCCTTAATGCATATCAACAGTGATTTTGTATGCACCAATGAATGTATACATTTTGATAATCGTCAGCGACTGCCAATACGTAAGAGCGTATATAATTATAGTGCAAATGATAGGGTTGAAGAGGTTCTAAAGTAATAGTAATCAGCAGATGTTTATAGTATCCACAGCTGAAGATGTATTTGGTAGGACGCAACCGGTGAGTTGAGTAGTCGTGGTGAGATGAAAGCGGTCTTGTTCATGTCTTGTCTACCCACAAATCATTTAGTGCCTGCAAAAGAGCTGATACTTACTAAATCTGACTCCCACTAAATGAATAGGGAGTCGTGAAAAGGTGTGAAGATTTTCCTACTGGTCATACACCACGGAACATTCCTTCTTTACAAATTATTTCTGTTGTCCTTTGGAAAAACATTAGCATGGAGCAATCATGAAATAAACCAATTATTTCATTATTATGTGCATACTAAGTACGATTGATAATAATTTCGATAGTTGCAACTAATATATATCGGAAACTAAATAGATTGAACTTCATTGTTGTTAATTAAGTAGGATCAGTTACACAGTAAAACAATTCAAGCATTATGTAACAGTAAAAATAGCGAGACAGATTTTTAATGTTAAAAATGATTTTCTTTCGCTGATATTTCATGTAAGTGAAGACCGGATATCAATATTGTATGTTTGTGTTACTTGAGATTGCTAAAGACCTCCATTAGTAAATACAAAAGAAGCCACTGCACTGTTGATGCACATATGATTTCTTAAGCAATAAGTCATAACGTGGACGTAGTAACACCAGGGCACCATGCTGTTGGCGTAATCTTAGCTCTCTCCAACAGAACGGTCTTATCTGTAATAAATCCTAAGCACAAGGCGGATGGTCAAATGAGCAATAAATTATATCAGTCACATAAACGAAGTCGTTTTGATTCATGTTTCTATTAGAAACTTTCAATTAGACAGTGCTGACAGTCCACATAATAGTGAGCAGCATGTCGAAAAAGTAGAACAAAGAAATCAGTATCAGTATAGGTAGTTACATAGCTTCATACAATAATAATACTTCAAGAGTGACAGGTAAATGAGCAGATACTTACAAGATATCCTCCTATTAGTTAATACATAAGTGTGTATGGGTAGACACAGATGATGATGGCCTGGTCTCCTGACTGCTATTTTATCATGTGTAACTGCACTGCACCATCACAATTGCATAAGCACAATAGTGATACATGTTGATGTTAACTATTGTAATAATGAAAATGATCTATCTTTAGCACAACATGAAGACTTCGAAGAGCTGCAGATAACAATCGATTCGGAATGGTAATTTCATTGTATGACATTTGTTTCTTGGGCTCTCGTCTAATTTAATTCTTCGTGTGCGCAATTATATGATTAGAGATTACTATTTGACCATTTACAGCTTGTTAATAGTAGCATTATTATATTATCATTTTCGTATTAATAATAGATTCTATACTTGCACTGTTGCACCATTCTTTCTTATACTTATCTTTCATCATCGTTTAAAACATTTGTACACGTAGGAGGCACTTATTGGAACACACGCACACGAATAATATTTGTTTTATTGGTCGGGAATGGCAATTGAAAAATTGAGATCTATTAACGAAAATGAAGACGTACTTATTTCTTCAATTGTAAAACTATGAAATAAATGCTAGATAAAAGTCAAGTAGTTAGTAGTAAGTTAATTCCAGTACCTACCTTAACAAGACTAGGTCATGTCATGAGCGAAGGTATTGTTGGTGAATACAATTTCTTAAGGATGAAATCGAATCAGCTACCTGTATCTCTTGTGTAAAAAGCAAGCAAACACTATGTGGTTATCTTTTTTATTATTTATTGTTATTGGTTTGACTTCTTTCGTCAGAACAGCATGACCTATCTGTATCCTGATTATCATCAAGTAGGTACCCTATACATTGGTTTTCTAGATCGTGGCGTGGGTGAATGTAGTTATTAACATTAACAAAGGCATAAAAATGAAAGTTGCTACTGTGTGTCTGTCTATGTTGAATATAGCCATGAGTAAGTAGTAGTATTTCCTACCTAGTAGTATTACCTACCTATTACATATTATTATGTGTTAAATGTCATTCTTATGCATCTCTTTTGGTAATGCCATCTCGACATTTTTTCTATTGTATGCAACGGTAAATTAAGACGCTTAATCTTTACTCTACATAAAGATAAAGTGGGGCATGCGCATGGGATTCTTTCACTATTCTTGAATAAATGTTTGTATCTATGTCCGTAATATTTTGTAATTAATGAGTAAGGGTAATATTTTGTAATTAATGAGCAAGGACTAGGCTATCAGTACTGAGTCCAATAACGGTCTATGAAATTCGGGCCAATGCGCAGTCGCTAGAAATTTACTGATTTCAACATTTTCTAGCACACTTTATGTGTGCTAGGATTCAACTAGTACAAAACATAAGATTCTAAAATTAAATCTTAAAATAGAGTATAGTTAGGTCTATGGTTCATAATTTGGATTTAGCTTTATTTTGACCTATTATGCAAGGTAAAAATGATAATTTTTGCACTTAGGATGGGATTTCAAAGATGTTCATTATTATTCACACATGATTTCGTAGTACTCCCTATATTTTAACAACAATTCGGATCTAATGGAAAGTTTAGTATAGTGAGATTCTAGCGATTAAAATGTAATATAACTTTCCGGAGTCCCATGCTGAAACCAGGGCCGCAGCCAGAAAAAAATTTCGGGAGGGGCACCAAGAAAAAATTAGCTAATTTTCGCGCTTCGCGCGAAAATTTTAGCGATTTTTTGCGATTTTAGACAAAAATTTCTTTATTTTTCTCGATTTCGGGGGGGGGGGCACGTGCCCCGGTGCCCCCCCCCTCGCTGCGGCCCTGGCTGAAACAAAACATTTTATGCATAAGTTACATCAAAATTCGAAATATTTAGGAATAAAATACATCACCAAAACTGTACAAAGAAGTTTATCAATGTCAATAGCTACCTACACGAGCTACGGAAACGAGTGAATGCCAAGTGCATTTATTGATTTAGGCTGCACCCGAACCGAACTCTTAGATAGAGCTCCTAATAATGAATCTCATATACAATGCATTATCACAATCACTCTCGTCCAAATAGCGTGTATCTTAGCATAAATGATCAGGAAAGAACGCTTCCACCCACAAATGCACTCAAAATGTGTACTTCATAAAATGCGTGTGTGTGGATATACAGACTATTGAAAGTTGAAGCAAGAGATAATGAAAAGGCAGACGGGACTGAGAGCCGGTGTAATGCAATCGAATCCTCCGATGTAATGTAGAGCATCAAAGTGGAGACGTGAACTTGAACAGCAGTCATAAGAGGAGTCTGATATAGATAACCGTTGAAAATGATTCGTTTTCTCATCTTGCTGACAATGGCAGCTGACTGCTTCACTATTACTAATACTTAGATACACAGAGGCACACACCATCGCATCTCATCTCCCAAAGTCCCAGGCAGAGTGGGCAGGTGGTTTCCTTCCCCATATAATATATCCCGAATATATTATATACTATGCCATATATATGCTCCATCGCAATAATATAATCTGAGGAGCAAGCGTAAGCAGAGCAACAAAACATATTAGCGGGCGACCGAAGGGCGAACGTTCGGATGATCCATCAGTCAGTCCTCCACTTTGTCCTGCAAGTTTTAACTTTATTTATATCTGTAGAAATGGATGGGAGAGTATATATTTACGCAGTTTAATTGTATGATGTAACATCACCTTGTACTATTGTGGCGTCGTGTTTGTGTCGTGTGTCCAAAACTCAGTTCTCATGAACCTTACTCATTGTTCGCTATTTCTAATGAATAGCACTACTGGTGCATGGTGGACTGGACTAGGACCCACTCACACTCTTTATTGTACTAACATCTCTGCATGGCATGGGAAATTACTTTATTTTCTATTGAAATCCTACGTATTATCTCCATTTCATGTACACTATAGATTCTGTTCATCATCTCTTTACCGTTACATTATTACACCAATGACTAATCTGAAGGTTAGGTGCTTTACTGTTTTGTTTCGTTTGAAAGATGCCATAGATTCTGGCACAGTGCAATGTTTCAGGAGCAAAGTGAATCCAACGATGAGTCGCTAAGAATGAATTTCATTATTCTATGATGTATTTATTGTAGCTAGTGCACATACACTATATAATGTATATCAATATTAGCTACTACTACCAATTCGCATACAGTCCCTTAGCTTTGCCTTTATTTCACACGTAACAATCATCTCATCCAAAATAAACACAATACTTTTAAAAACTCTTTCTATTCATAAATACACTTTGTATTGTATCGTCTAGTCGTGTATGAACGGTAATAATATGCCATAAATCTAAAGTACAAATGCCCCACTCGAATATTCTCAAATATATGATAATAAGCCCTGATATATGAAAATGGTATACTGATCTACTCATGAACGATGCAGTCACGTCATAAATCGAAATCTGGGTATTTATACTTCGAGTGCATAATTGTTTACGCAGTGATATATATATTCCTAATGCATGTATATAGTAGTGTCAGTAAAAACATATTGTGATGTTTGGTAATGTGGGTCCGATTACTGTCAATTCGGATTTTTATCCGGTCTCGCTATTTGTGTTTGAGTGTGTGAATCTAAAAGTTTGATGTGAGCAGTATTGCCTCTCTCAATACACAATTCCTCCCTACAATGTAACAACCTAACAATACAATGATTGGCATCGCACGTCACACACGCTCTCTCCAACCTTTCACTACTCGTCTACTTGATTTTGCGGTTTTATCATGCAAATGCAGAGCTTTGTAGCATATTTTCTCTGACATTCACAGCCAATTATAGAAGTAGGTTTTCTTTTGCCACCCACATATTTTTTCTTTACTTATCTATTCATTCAAACTAACTTTAATGTTTGAAATAGTGTACTTTGACTAGCCAGAAAACTATAAATTTTTTCATAGCCACAATCTATTAAAATTTCATGCATTTTTATGAGTAGATATCAAAAATGTTGAGATTAATCGCAATATGGACAAGTTACAGATACACTGTTTCCTGCAGTAGAGTAACAATCCAATTAGAATGTATAAATTTCTTGATCGCTGAAGTATTTGTAATTTTGAATACATTTCCCTTGATGAGATTCGGGATAGAATTGGTAATATACTAAATTCATTGCAATCTGTTTTTTCTCCTGAGTTTCATGCTTTAATAGTTCATATTATATATGTATCAAACGAATTCATGTTTTAACGACTGAACCCTGTATGGTAATTCGATAACGTTTGCACTTTGCCCAACTCTTGAGCTAATAACCTATAGTACACGCGTCAGTGATGAAATGCATTCAAATGCTCTGAAATTATTCTATTACAGTACATCAAGTATAATTCGTTAACAATAAGTAACAATCCTAGGTCAGATTGTTGAGATAAGTATATTATAAATGCAGTTTTCTATGAGACTCCAAGTTTTGATGTAAATAGTTACAACTGCGGAATGAATTCAGTGATTATACATTTGTTAACAACGCTGTCCTTGTCCCGTCTCCAGTCTTGATCCTAGCTATGATTAGTATGACATTATCAAAGGACTAGACGATACTTGAAGATACAGTCTGTTTGAATAATCGGAATTTAATATAATGTCTGCAGTCTGCATTTATTCGCTCTTGACGTCTTCTCATCCTGTATTGTTACGCTTTCTGTACTTTAGCATTGAAATTTCTTCAGCTCTTTCAGAAACCAACGATATGTCAAGAGGTTGTTCGTTAAATCAGGAAGTGAACTGAAGACTTTTTGTATAATGAGTTTAGCTATAGTATTATATTACTTTGTAGTATATGAAGTAGATACTAGATAGTACATTACTCTTTGTCTACTCACTTGAATTGTCCTCATATGCATTATAACATGAACCTGACTTTTGAAGCTATCAATAGGCATATTTCTCTTTGTTGAAATTAAATATTGTAGTACCAAGCACTATAAGTGGTAAAGTGCACTTATAAATTATAATGGCAGTACCTACACTAACAGATACGTCATAGTTTAGCCGGTGCCATGAACAGAGACAGAGATATTTGCGTCTCCGTTGTGAATTACTCTTGAACTATGAATTTATATCTCTATTGTAATAATACAGTGGCATAAAACACTAGAACTATATAACTTACTTGGTACATGTAAGTAGTTGATGGTCTTCCAGGCATCCTTATCTTCAGAAAGAACCCTTACATTTTTTCTTCGTATTATAACACAATGGGTAGGTATATAAGTAGTTAATAGGGGTGTAGATATATAGTTGCAACCCATTAGAGTTGAGTAGATCCTTGTAGCTTTTTCTAGTGCACTTAATCTTAGCACGCTTACGCTGCACTGCTTACTTGATGTGTTGTGTTTACATTAAGTACATTTAATGCAAGATACACATCCTTAAATGTTAAAAGATGTTTCGATGAATATCTATAGCCATGGACATTTAAAGTACCCATATACTGACAAACTGCACTATATTCTATATAACATGCTGAAGGACCTTCCATATAACAATTGACTAAAGGAAATATTTACAACAATCTTTCCAGAAGTAGATCCTTGCTGTGCTGCCTGTTGTATGCATTTATATTTACTCAGGCGGACAAAATAAAATATAGCTGAGTGAAGTAACAAGGCAGGAAGCTAAAGGAGTCTAACAAGCTATGTACATACATAACACAGTTTGTCCTGTCCTAGAAATCTCAAACTTGTCTAGAATGAAAACACATAATATTGAATGCATATGTGGAAGAAAGAGAGAGAGCTGGAGAGGATATGAATAAAGTGAAGGCTCTTTACATTCGTCATCTCAATTTTCTTCCTCTCCTTTTTCTTAGCAAATAGGACAGAGCTGGAAAAAATATTATGCACCAGGTAGGAACTCTTAAGAAAAATCTTAACAAGCGAAATCTAAGAAGGGTCGCGACTGTTTTCCTCACTTATGAAAGCAAAGAGGCACGTGGCTCTGACTCAGAGCAGGTGACGATGACGATGAAGCTTGCCCAAACTCTGTGCACTCGGTCATCCTCTAATCTAAACGGGGTGATACCATTTTTCATCTTTAGTAACTGCCAACTTCACAATGTACATTATAGTCCACAGGAAAATCTCAGATAAGAAACAACGTCATTGAGAAACGTACATTTGGGTAGGTATTGCAAATGCATCACTCGTCTACGGTTGGAGGTTCTATGAAGCAGGTTATAGGTTTAACTTTTGTTAATCAGCTAAGGTACAAGGCGGGCTCTATGGCTTTCCCGTTTTTCAAAGTGCATCTCTTTCACCTTTGTGCATAAACGGGACATAAACATAAGTTTCTTCTATGATTGAGCCTGAGCCTCAAGGGCCACTTGTTATACACACATTTCAAATCTATTCAGGTTTTCGCGATTAAAACATAGAGTGACTCCTTTGGGGGTAACTTTTGACAATTCTGTTTAACAGGCTCTTTCCCATGCTTAAGCTTTCGAAAAAAATTGTTATTCTCTAAAAAGGACTCCTTCAAATAAAATCATCTCTCCAGGTAATTCGATGTTAGTTTTCTGGAATTGATGTCCGATACGCATTTGAGTAATTTTTGACATTTAAAACTACAAGATTTTAGAGTAATAGCAGTTTCATTGCCAATTTAGTTATATTTGGTAAGAGATTAAAATTGTAATATATAGAAATGTGCAGATATCCAAATATTATCCTGGTCAGTTTAAACAACAAATTGGTCACCTAAATTCATTTAATGCTTTAATTTTGAATTCTTGGTTTGTTAGTTACAATTTAAAAACTCCTACTTTGCTACGATGTCATTTAATCATCCCTCAACGGTCGTCCGTGCATTAATGTCCTTTAAACGACATCCTTCTAGAAAAATATGTCAATGTTGTTTGTCGCATTGAAAACTCATTTTGAATGAGTATTGATTTTATCGAATGGGAGAATACATCTGCAGGAGTAGAATAAGTACACGTGAATGCATTGACAATGGAAGAAAAATCATATTGAGGATTTGAAGTATAATGGGGAAGAAGAGTAGGCGGGATGTAGTGACGGTTGATAGTTTGAGAGAAAGATGCATGTGGCTCGTGGCACACGACACGTCCGCTCGTCAAGTCCAGGAAGGTGGAGGTGTGTTCCTTCTCTTCCTCAACTTGATTATACTCAGAGCATCAGTGCACACTTATCCACACTCTAAACTGAAACAGGTCATTCATTTTCATTTACCTACATGTTGTTTTCTACCATCAAGATATTAACACATACCTACCCTACATCTCCGAAAAATTTTATGAACTGGTTGTTCAAGTGGAAAACACATGCCGAGCTGAGTAATAAGTAAACCGAATCCTATCCCATTCACTCCTAATAGAAAGAGCATTACTATTTATGTAAATACCAACAAACTGTAAGTAGCCTAAATTAGAGCAATTTTTCTTGTTTTCTTGAGGCATGTGTTTCATGTTATGCATACTATAAGTATAAAGATATCCCTATAAGAATTAAGAATAAGCCTAAAGCTTAGATGTGCCATACATATTTTACTTATTGTATTATGTGAGATGAGATAAAGTGAAATAGAATCCTAAGAGTATAAGAATAGTTATAAGATTAAGTAGCAACATGCCGAGCAGTAACTGAGCAGTCAACACTAACATGCACAACAGTGAAAAGTGAAAAGAGCTCACTCAAGTGCAGGGTTGCAGATGAAACATTACGTCTCAAATTTCTTGTTATGTCCTGAACAGATTGTTTTGAAGGAACTTTCCCCTTCTCTGTTCTAAGTTAACGATTATTGCTGGAAATCGTAAAATCTAACCATGAAGTTTCGTTATTATGAAGTGACACAGAAATATTATTAGTCAGAGATTATAAACTTATGCAATCTATAGTATAGTTATAAGCTTCAAATGGGGAATGGCACAAGTTGACATTATTATTGACAAACAAGAGTTTCCTTTCGGAACAGACTTTAGAGTTTGAAAGGGTATACATTACATTGCAATTATATATTAGATATGTAAGTTGTAGCTTTTGAGTATGATGATCGCAGTAGTATTTATTACATGCGGATAATAAGAATGGGACGATGATCTTTATTTATGTTTATGAGAAGTGTACATGCATGAAATGACATGATGACAAACTATTTGTGCATAAGCCTTTATGTTTAGCAGTTGGTATTAAAAGAGGTAGAAGTGCTTCTCTTTCATAATGCATATTATTATTGTGAGTACTGTAGCATGCAGGTAGGTATAAGGAGTTACTTGTTATGTATGGATGTCCGTGTTTTCATTGTATATCTGGGCATGTTCATCATTCAGAGAGACAAGACAGATTGTAATTCACACCATGACGAGGCAAGTTACTTTTCCTTTTTTCATTGCATTAGCCAACCAACAATCTCATCTCAAGAATTATATTGCTGTGATATATAAAAGACATGAATGTGTGGATTTTTCTTTTCAACATCACTTCATACATGTGAAGCTAGTGGACATAATGCAAATTGATTTACCCTTCCCCTTTTCATTAAATGTGTAATCTCACAAATGGAGAGGGTCAAGTGGGTTTAACTCTACCGTGTTCTTTATTTGAATACGATGAATGCAAACTTCTCTTGAATAATGCTCGGATATCTATGTCCATTTGTTTCCTCCTTTTCACCATCAGCTACAAACACGTAATCTTGATTTAATACACAATAAATAGGGAACATGACGAGACGTTTTCTTGTGCTTTTCAACGCACCAAAAAACTGTGTAAGCGGTAAGTGATGACAGGATAAAAATAGTTTCACAATAATATTATGAAGGAATCATTTACAGTTTATACCACTATACAGATAATAATATTACTTTCTACTAAACTAACTAAATAAATCATTTGTTAGCACAGAAAATTAAAAAATTGTAATATTAAGGGCAATTTGAAGACTATAGTGGCAAAATGTATGCTAAAATTGGGACAGAACTTATTCCAATGTTATTTTAAAATCCCACGGTAGAACGCACATTGGAATTTGCTTTTTAAACAGATCGAATGGGTCACAATGTAAATCGAATGTAAATACCCACAGGTAATTCAATACGGGTTATACAATGGCGATATTCAAACATAGTTTGCAGAGGATGAATACGGTGAACTAAATAAATAATACAATACATTTCTTCTTATGTCCAGGTGTGCAAAAAATTCACAGAATCCAAAAGGATTTTGCGTGACCAACAAACAAAACAGTTTTATGTACATCAGACTCAGATTACCAGAAAAGTCCAGTTCTAAGTACAAAGTACAAGTAGCAAAGCAGTAAATAAACTTACGCAATGTGATACGGTCCTACTATATCTTACCTTTTTTCATCTCCAACAATGCGTTATTTAGTTGAATATATAAAACCATTTTCTGTAAAATGGTATCCAATGCAAAGAATCATTTCCACAAAAGATTATACTAATGCTAAACTCCAAATTTTTTGGTACCCCGTAGTTTTTGTGAAGTTACAATATCTTAAGGCTTCGTTTTTTATGCTAATAAATAATGTACATTGTGAAAAAGGTAGAAATGACAATAGTGACATTAATACCCTGAAAAGTAAAGCAAAGATGTGCTAAACGCAACCAAAATCTCCAGGGTATTGGACATTGAAGTCAAATTTCTGTGGTTTAAACTGGATGACCTGCTTAAACGTGTCTTTATTTTTTGTACAATCTCCTATAACAATAGTACGTGGTAGTGACAAATGCTTTCTTGTTACAAATTACGAATTGCAGTATAGAGCCAATGCGATAATACTTTAGTATCTACATTCACATCTGCTTAATAGATTTTCTTTGCAATAATTCCAAATCCACATCCTGTCTGGCATGCATTTTGTTGACTAAAAGTTTTTAATACTATTGCTGTGAATTCGTAGTAAACGGACATCACATCTGTGGCCAGTGCACACCTCATACCGAGAGGAAGTGGATAAAGTGTTGTTGACCAAAGCTGTAGGGTAGCTAAGAAGCGTCCAGTCCTGGCACTTCATTCATCGTCATTCCAATGAGTGCTATTCTAAATCCAAACAATAAAGTAAGAGAAGTTCTCGGCCTCGCCTCTTTCTTCTCGAAACAGTAGACAAAAGCGTAAAACTTTAATTGGACCGTCTTATATAGGGAGTAAGCATTACAATTAGTCGTAAAATCTCTATTCCCCACTGGTTCTGTTGTTCTATAGATTATGAGTACATATTTTGTGGCAAGTCTTGTAAATAGGTACACAGAAGCTATTTGTGTAAACACTTCTGCTCGTATAAATATTGCCATTAAGTCTGACCGTGAGTGCTGAATCTTCTCGTTTTACCAACTTTGAGGGATGAACACATGATGCACTCTGAAGAGTGAGTCCGAGATACACAATAATCATCTTTTACAATCTTACTTATGTTACGAGACGCAATTTACTCTGCGGTCGGCTCAATTCTCCAGTTGCCCCTCCCATTACTCAAAAACTAATGTAACTATGTGTACCTAGTTTAAAACATTATTCTGGCAGAACTGTACATTCTATCCTTTTAAAGGTTACATGCATTTACTAAAGTGCAATGCCGAAGTCTATGTAATATTACAGTACTTAAGACAAGTACCTACCTACTTTCTACTTCGTACAAGTATTAAGTTTACCATTCCATAAAGGTTACATGTTACATACTATTAAAGAATTTTTGTACACTTCCTAAAAGTGTAATAAGGCAACGGCCCACTTTTGTAGCCACCGACACCTTGGATATTTATTTTCTGACCATGCCACGCCAAGTGACCGCTATGCAATGAATGTCTTACTTTATTTCAGTTAAAGTGTTGTGTGTGCCACTGCCATACGATACGCAACGCAATGCCAAACAAATACGCAATATTTCAGTCCATGTTCAGTAATTTAGATAAAAGAAGGGAAATGAGAGCGAAACGATGGTGGTCAAGCTCTAGCACCTGTGGTGTGGCTTTGAACAAAAGGTATTTATATTTCATCCTTCCTTTTCATATGGGTATTTAAACCATAATGCATGGTAAATGCTGCATACAACAATACCAACCCACCTAGAAAGTTTCACTTATATCCAGTCTCATTCTTATATAAATGGGCATAGCACGAACCTACTAAATCAAGTTGAAATGAGGGCTGCTTGCCTTGTGGTTTTCGTTTGGTTTGATCACAGACCTGGTCATCCTTAAATCTTCCGAACAGGAGCTGGACAGACTACAAAATACCTAGTGATGTAATCTAACTCATCTGCTCTGGAAAACTGACCAATCCAATGCTATTCCTTACTTATCTGTCCTATTGACCATATATTGATGGGTTGCGTTCAGAATGACTTGCGTGTGGTCAGCAGCTAGTCTCAACTCTCTTTTGTCTCGATTAACAGATAAAAGTCAACAAAGTATTATATTTCACACTACAAGACCAAAATATATTGGAGGTTCAGGTATTTTTGAATACAATAAATAACATAAGAATATACATTTACTGAACCTGTACAAAGGTTATATCTCCACGTTTTGTATCAACTGTAATTAAAATATTTCTTGGACTGTTTCTTGAGTTGGCCAATAAAATAATAAAATAAATAATATTGTTGTTGGTATTACCTCTATGTACACAATTTATTCTGTAACATTGTTTCGTTATTTATAAACCTCTTTATTACAGTTTTTTAATGGATTTACTGTGAATGACATTTTCTTCAGCATTATCTCAGTGTGTGATCTGATTCTAAAATGTGTTATTACATAATAGTAACGTTGGCTTTTTCGCTTGCCCTATCCCCTTCTGTAAAGGAATATTTATTCGAATGATGTGTTGAGTAAAATTATGAAAAGAAAAAAGGTCACAAAAATCCGTTAGGACTATTTATAATATTTATGTTGCATGTTGGCTTTTATGATCTATACAAAGGTAACGTGTGCAGATAATTTTGTAAATCTTTTCTGTGCAAGATGTTTAGTTGTGGTTAGATGTTTAGCTATTTTGAGTGATGTCATGTTTTTGGTGATTGGATATTGGATAAGGACGTGTCCTGGTGTTACTATCTTGTGGCTTAATCAACCTTTTTGACACTTACCTAGACACAATAAACATCTATTACTGCTTTACGGCGTGCTCTAAACAAACGAGTTTCGTGTTAGAGAACTGCACAGTTATAGATGAAGCCACAAATGAAAAGTTGAGGAAGAGAAAGAACTAAAGTCTATCTATCTTTCTCATCTGAGATCTGATGATCGAATACCTCTATAGCAAAACTTATTGTTGAGTATTAGGGACAGACTACTTTTACCATGCACAAGTGTTGTGACAATGAAGAAGTATAATGCCAAACGGATCCGACCGACAAACGCGGGAGCAGGATATTGTAAATTGTAATACAAGAACAGAAGACTACACGTGTTAAAGCATAGAAAATACATCCTTGTGCCTTTATCGCAGATCTAACGTAGCACAAGAACCTTGTGCCCAACGCCCAATAGTCTCATATCAGATCAAGATTTGTCTCTGATATCATCACTCAAATCGGAAACAAAAAGATTGTCTCTCGGAAAGATCCTGATTTTCCTGGAGCCATCAACAATGTTATGCTCCACAAAATGGAAATAATCAGGATCTCGCTGTAGTACCGAATACACTCTTTTGGGATTCCACATTTTCTGCTGCATGCACATTTGCATTTATGACTATTTCATGCACACCTTTTTAATTCATGTTTAAATGGATTACTATTATACCTAGCCCCATCAGACAAAAACACCTGGCGATCTTTGAAATTTTTTCAAGCTAATATCCTCGCAATTTTTTCCTCTAACAGTGCATACGTATTTCTGATAGTGCGAAAGATATGACCACATAATATAGAATGTCTATCCATATTGTGGATTCCCGTTCATAACACTACTTATGTATATCGAAATATCTGTCGATAAAGACTGCCTATCAACGAAGGAAAACAGTTTTCAAGAAACGAATTGGTACATTAACTCCTGTTTATGTAGCTAAATAGCAGCTGCACCTCTCTAAACTTTTACATTTATTAAGTATCAGATAGAAATTACCATTATTATCTCAATTAATGCAAAAAATCTGATCCGAAGACAGAACATTTCTGTAGGCAATTTTTATAGGACCATACCTCCGTTTTTTAGCTACCCAGACCAGGTTGCCTGTTATGTGAGTCAGATGTGTTGTCACAAAATATACTTTAAAAATCAACATTATTTGTACTTTTATTATTTGATATACCGAAAACCTCAGAGCGTACCTAACATAACTAAAACAGACACAATAGGCGACGAAAATGAGAATTTTATTTAACCTTGTGCGTAAAGGTAGCTTAAATCGACCTAAGATTATGGTATACGGTTATAGGTTTGCGCTCGTCTTTTTTCAAGTACTAAGGTATTTTCTTTGCCCAAAAATTAGAATTATCTTTGGATCAGGAATTGAGACAGGTAGGAAATGTCAGCCATTCCAGATTATCCGAGTCCCAATGATTTTACTAGTAGTGCCCGTTCAATTCAATCGACTGCATAAAAAAGTTGATACTTTATTTATTTCTTATTCTGACAGGGTTGGCTTGCCACATTATTGTGTTTGTGTACTAGAGATGAAGGCAAAATTGCCTTTGGGAGATGCTGAAAGGAAACTTGTACCTGTAGTGAGTGCACAGAAACTGTCAGTTTCTTTCTTTCTATATAAAGCCAAAAGGGTTTCAGTGGGCTTTTTTCTGCTTTGGCATAAGGTGAAGATAAAAATTGCTTTACACTACAAGGTTTTCAATGACTGCTGAAAAGGGTTATACAATTCATAGAAATTGTATTGTCATAATTTTTTCCCTGTGCTTTGCACGTTATAAGTAACTTCTCTTTATAAATGTACATTTTATGTCGAATAAAAATGCATTAATGGTACTTATATGATATAAACATATAGTTCATATTCGAGACGTTTACTTGAAATTTTCCATTTTCAATCGGTTTTAGGTTTTGGTCCAACAATACATAATAATGCAGCGTAGGTAGATGACTAGTTATCCGACCCTGTGTCAGTTGATCTTAAAAATGTTCTTCACTCATGTAGTTCGCATAGTCACATCCAAATGCTTTTGGAAGGAATTTGACTTGAAGTCACAACTAGTGCATTTTTGTCAGCTAGATAGATTATTTTCATAGTTGGGAGCACCTTTAAATGTTTGTATTTAGAAATGCATACTTTCAATATGCTACGGGTCTAAGTCTTGAAGAAGGAATTGAAGATTTCTTTATTTCTTCATGGATGATGCTCGCAGCGTCAGCTTAAGGACTGCGAGAGGACTTAGATTTCAGTTTCCAGCCCTTCCATAAAGCACATAGACTTGCTTTCTTTAGGTATGATGGCTAACAAAACAAGATCTGAGGCAGAAGCCAAACTGAAAGGCTTAAGGACTTTATTTGAACACACCTGTAGAACTCGAAGACAATAAAATGAGAATAAAATTCTTGAAATGGCATGTCCTGAACCCTTGTGATCAGATTTTGGTGACCTGCAACTCATTCTGAGAATTAGTAGAACCCTTTATAATTAAGAATAGAGCAGCTGGGATGATTGTGTAACGTGGACAAGTCCTGTAATTTATGTATTGCTTTTCGTTAGCTCATTCATATTTTTACTGTGAGTGAACTCTTGATGAATCACTTCTCCATTCATTTTCTCAAGCAGTCTAGCTAGACTTGTGTTATTGCGTCTTGCTGTTTGGGAAATATCAAATTGGTTGGACTATATTTACTTTTACAAATTAGACATTTATACCTCTAGAGCCATTGTGCAACATTTAAGAATGGTTTGAACTGTGTTAGTGGTTGACTTGGTTTTCAATTTCAATAGCATAAAAGTTTCAATTAAACTGGAACTGCTGCTACGGAAGATACATTTTTAACAGACGACAAAACGAAAACAACTTTAGAATAAAAGACCAAGACCACTACGCAATTGACTTATAAAAAATAGGCTAAGCTCAGCTCGGTAATAATAGCTGACAATGAGAAAATCTGGTTCTGTCTGCGACTGTTTAAATAAAGCAAAGGAAACAGATGAAATGGACGGAGCTAATCTGAATGAATAGCTTAGTTATGTTGATAGTGATTGGGCAATATAGTTTTTATACAGAAAGGGAATACGAAAAGATAAGCTAAGCATATGAGGAAATATTATGCATCTTGTAATTGTAATTTGAGCACTTACAATAGTAATGTAATATGTAATGTACGTGTGAGTGAATGGGAATCAAAGTGTGAGTATCTTCAACAATAAGCAAACAGGAAGATGTTATGCTTTGTTTGGTAACGTCTGTGTCTGCATTATAAATCAGAGATTGGCTTACACAAAGAATCCGAATTCTACGACTCTTGTCGAATCTCTTACAGCGATCAATTCCACAATGCTTTTGGTGTTTTGGTAAATTATTCTAAAAACAAGGATTGGGAAACAGTTTTTAGACAGTTGTGTGATGGAAAACAAGGTCTTTCCAAAGTTGCACTACCAAGTGGTCTCTTCTGCAAACGTTTTCCATTCTTATACGATCTAAAGTCAATCCAATTCAAATATAAGCATAATAAGTGGGTATGTAGGGATATTGACGATAACGATGATATATTTACATAAAATAATACAGTACTACGTTTGTAAACATCATTTTCTCCTCACAAACCACAACTTTTTTTCTGAGTATCTATATAGCAATCTCTGCAAAAGGGATCTCCTTCACTATTTTTTGTACTATGTCGTCACGCTATTATTCGGAAAATTTATAGAGAATTGAGTCATCCCTGAATTACGGGAATCAATAATTACAGTTGGAGTCGGAATGGCTAACAACGTTTTTGCTGTCCTGTCCTCTGTCTCTTGTGACGACGTGAAGAAATAACTTCTATCAAGGTGTAGTAGAGATCACAAGTTGACGCAATCCGGAGAAAAGTGCTATTCAAAGACTATTTTGCTTAATATTTACTTGGTACAAGGTGATTGCTTCTTTGGACAAAGCCACAAAGGAACGTAGCTTTTTGTCACTTTGGGTCGACTGTTAAATGTATGACGCACTAAGGGCGCAATACAATCTACAATTTTGATACTAGTACACCCTAGTACACTAGTACTCTTAGTACTAGCAAACTAGTATATAGTACAATACTATGCATCTATAGCCAACTCCTACGATAATATTAAGTATGAATACAGAATTTAAGCTGCTTTAGAAGTATACTTGAAGAACGCAAGTGGCAAGTTAACGCAGTTGTAATATATTATGCCTTCCAAAGTTCCAAGCTAAACAGGCATTTGAATTGAAATTATAAACCATAGGTTGTATAAAATGGAAGATTTTATTTTCGGGACTTCAGGGGATACTTAAATATAATATATTGCTGTATTACTATTACTTGTATGTCGTATGTATTATGCAGTAAGGGTATGTTGATAATATGATAATGTAAAATAAAATAAGAAACTATTCTTAAGTTCGTATAATCGAAATGAGAAGACTACTAGTAGATATAGAAGTAGAATTGAGGGGTGCAGCCAGTGAGCATTGGCACGCGACATGAACGAAATTCAACACATTTAGGAAAAGTGTGAAAGGACAAGAAAACATCTGCTACTCATTGCACAATGGTGTCACTGTCCCTGTAAAATAAACTGAGATTAGCTTTATTCCTCTCTGTGCCGAGGTGCAGCTTTCGAACTGTCATTTCTTCTCTACTGCCGCGCTTGTATTCCTTCATCATCATAATAATATATGTACAACGATACCATTAGAAAGCCAGAAATTATAACAAGTAGAGTGGGTGGTGTCAGTCCATGCATATATCAATAGTAAATCTTTCGGTTCAGTCCGTCTATTTTCCTTCGTAAATCCAAGTGCCCTCGTTGTTCACAACTTTATATTCTCTATAATGTGCATGTGTCCACACACCACATATACTACTCTTACCAGTCTTACCTACAGGTCTCTATAAAAATCAGTCTTTCGCAAGCAAGGTTTTTACACCGTATAGTTTCTGAATCATTGGCCGATATTCACAGATGTACGGAAGTAAGGCAAACATACAATAAATAGCAAAGATCAAGTCAAGAAACGTATTAATTTTAGCAACCTGCAAACATGATTGTTAATACATGTTTTTCATAAAATATCCATACTTAATCCGAATTATCTGTCAGGATACTTCATATATTAACACATGCGTCTCTCTCTAGCTCCCTCTATCCGTAGCTGTTCAAAGTAGTGCGTTTTGTATAATAAAAGTCAACTTTACTATTTCTCCTCACTTGTCTCTCAGCTCTCTAACCGTCAACAACAACTCTCATTTCAGAACTCGGAAATAATATGGAAGGTGACGAAGGTGACAATACTACGGCTCCCGTCATACAAATGGACGACGTAATTCAATCTGTGACCGAGGCGATTATGCCACAAATTGGCCAAGCCATCAAAAATTATTTTAATTCTCGTAACGCTGTAACTGCTGGATCCAGCGTTACGAATGAGGTTACTCCTGGGGTCGTAATCAATGAACCAACCCCAGTGACAGCAAAAAATAAGGAGGACTTGAACCTTGAGGATGTTAGTCAATACTCCTATGATTGCAGTGAATCGGAAGACGAATTGGATCCTAATTATCAATGTGCTCAGAAATCGGTCTCGTGGGTTCCACCACCCAAGACAAGTTCAGTGCTTAACAAGTATTTAAAGAAACCTTTGACCAGGGAAGAACGTAACCATATGTTGACAAAATACCCAATTCCGAAAGATTCGGTATGCTCAATACCTCGAATAAACCATAATATCTGGCAGATGTTGAAACAGAAAAATATTAACGCCCGTAAAATAACCGGAATGGTTCAAACCGAATCAATTCAAAGAAAAATTCTTGATTCGGTCGGTCCATTGGCAAAGCTACATGCAATGGCAATTACAGCTAAAGAGCAAAATCAAATGCTAGACCCACAAGAAGTTGTGGAAATAGCAAATTATACAATTTTATCAATTGGTAATGCCAATTCGCAGTGCAATTTTGACAGACAAAAGTTTATTTTGAAAGCTGTCCACCCTCAGTTGGAAGGCTACGCTAAGAGATCGCCAGAAAATCCTGAATCGAACGAACTATTTGGTTCCTCAGTATGGAAGGATTTGAAAGACTCGGTTGAACTAAGTAAAGAACTAGGGGATTTCACGAGATCAGTTAACCCCGGTACAAAGCGACCAAGATATGACATGACGATGGACTGGAGAGAAACCAGGCAAAAACCAGCTTCTCAACAACGAAACTCATATGGAAGCTATTCAAGACGTCCCTACCGGTCCAATTCTAATTACCAGCCATACCGGAGAAACTATTTTAAATCAGGTAACTCGGTGACATATAATAATGACAAAATTAAAGAGAATAATAATGTAGTGGGGGGAAGGTTAAGACACTTTTTACCCATATGGGAAAACATGACAAACGATAGCTGGGTATTGGAAACCGTTAAAGGCTACCGCCTACCCTTTATAACCACCCCACAACCATTTCTACAACCACCACCACATATTGTGACCATGAAAAACGAAAATATTGTAAATAGTGAAGTTGAAAACTTACTGCTAAAAGGTGCAATAGAAACAGTAGAGGAAGCATGGTTTCTCAACCAAATATTTCTTACTGAAAAGAAAGACGGAGGATGGAGACCTATTCTCAACCTTAAACCACTGAATCGATACCTAAAAGTGGAACATTTTAAAATGGAACAAGTGACGAAAGTTAAAGATTTGATTGAACAAAATGCTTGGATGGCAAAAATAGATCTTCAAGATGCATATTTTGTTGTCCCTATACATAAAGATGACAGAAAATATCTACAGTTCAAATGGAAAAATAAGATTTACCAATTTTGCTGTCTTCCATTTGGTCTCGCAACTGCCCCATATGTATTTACAAAACTGACAAAAGTTTTGATGTCTCAAATACGTAAGTTAGGTATAAAAACTATAATGTTCATCGACGATCTATTAATAATAGACGTGGACAATACATTCCTCAAAATGTCGATACTGTTCATTACTAAGTTATTTCAAGATGCTGGATTTTTGATACATGATAAAAAATCAGAACTCATTCCAACGCAAAGAATTCAGTTTTTAGGGATAATAATTAACAGTAAAGAAATGATTTATGAAACTCCAAAAGAAAAATTACAAAAACTACATAGCTTATGTTTAAATACCATGCAGGACCCAAGAATGACGTGCAGAAAACTAGCCCAAGTGATTGGATTTATAACATCCCTGAACATAAGTGTAAGAATCAACAATTTGCACATCCGGACGCTTCAAGGGGAGCTAATTCAAAATCTAAAACTAACAAACCAATGGGACAAAATAATAACACTGACTTCAGACTCCATTCTAGAATTAAAATGGTGGCAAGACAACGCCACAAGTCTTCAAGGATCGCCAATAATTCAAGAGGAACCGGAAATGATCATAGAAACAGATGCGTGTCTAACCGGTTGGGGTGCACAATGCAAAGGAGTGTGCACGGGAGGAACTTGGTCCCAAGACGAGAAAAATCTGTACACACACATAAATACGCTGGAATTGGTTGCCGCATATTTAGCTCTTCAAACATTCGCAAAAGGCACTCGTTCTGTATTACTGAAAATGGACAATCAATCCGCAGTGGCATACATAAACCATCTGGGAGGAACAAAATCCAAAAACTTAAACAGAACTGCTCTGGATATTTGGAACTGGAGTCTAAAACATCACATTTGGGTTCGAGCAGAATACTTACCAGGAAGACTCAACATCTGGGCAGATTGGGAGTCCAGAAACACTCGAGACTCCAGCGACTGGAAACTAAATTCAAAACTAGCTACCATACTAACTCAAAAGTACAAATGCAATGTAGACCTATTTGCAAGCAGACACAACAATCAATTGCGCCGATATTGGAGTTGGAGGCCGGATCCCAAAGCAGAAGGTACCGACTCCCTACAGTTGGACTGGACAACAGTCTCAGGTTATGCGTTTCCCCCATTTTGCCTAATCGGGAAATGCATCCAAAAATGCAAGAATCAAAAATCAACAATACTACTAATAGCACCAGTGTGGCCCAACCAGTTCTGGTACCCGATATTAATCCGATGTCTGTACAAACAACCAATTCTGTTACCCCAACATCAGAACCTTCTGTTGAACTCTCAAGGTCAACAACACCCGCTGGCGGTTCAGGGCAGTCTGAAATTAGCGGCGTGGCCAATCTCCGGAGTGAAAGAATTAATAGCAAAATTTCAGAAAGAACTCAGACTCTCCTCGACTCTTCAATCCGAAGACGAACAATTAAAACTTATAAATCTGCCTGGACAACTTTTCTACGCTGGTGCGGTGAACAAAGCATTGATCCCATTCCTAAAACTATAGTGCCTATTCTTGATTACTTAAGTTACCTTCACTACGAGAAGAAAAACAATTACCAAACAATAAATGTACATAGATCTTGCCTTTCTAATAATTTGCCAAAAATAGAAAACCATAAAGTCGGACAACACCCACTAACGATAAAACTACTTAAAGGGATTTTTAATGTAAATCCTCCAAAACCGAAATACACAAAAACATGGGACGTTAACATATTAGTTGAATATATTGCCAGACTCCCTCCGAATGATTTGCTGCCATTGAAGACGCTATCAGAAAAACTCGTTGCCCTTTTGGCAATAACAAACGCTGATAGGTCATCAGATATCCAAAGCCTTGATACTTTAACTCTACAATATGTGCCTGAGGGAGTTCTTTTCCTACATAAAAATCTTAGAAAAACGTCTCGACCTTCACATTGTCCAGACGCCTTTTACGCATCATTTTCACATAACGAAAAATTATGCCCAGTAAAAACTTTATTAGAATATATAAAAAGAACGGAAATCTTAAGAACCTCATCTCAACTGATTGTGTCATACATTAAACCTCATAAGGCAGTTACACCTGCAACAATTGCACGTTGGCTCTTATCTATAATGAAGAAAGCAGGAGTTCCAGACATTTTCCATCCACACTCTATTAGATCAGCCTCAACGACAGCCGCAAGACAAACTGGAGTATCGTTTGACGACATCAATAAATGTGCCAATTGGACAACGAAGTCCACGTTCCAAAAGTTTTATTATCGACCTAAATATTCAGCGACATTCGCTAACAGTGTCTTGTCAGTTCTGGGTAACGATTAAGCTTTAAAGTCGCATGTGTTAATATATGAAGTATCCTGACAGATAATTAAAAATTAGACAAGAGATAGAATATCTTGAAGTTTAATTATAATTATCTTAAGGATACGAAGTATATTAACACACCCAGCCCAAACCCGCCCGTTAATATACAGTAGAGGGAAACAATAATCATAACTTTTAATAATTATATTTATCCACAGATAACCAGCGCGGTGCAAATAAACCTGGAAGCAACTTCCCCAATTGAACCTACATCAAACGTATATGTATGCTTAAAGTAGAGATTGACTTCAATAATCTACCCATCGTGAATTAAATACCTAATTTTATTATTATATAATAATTTTATTGTGTACATTATCATCTCCAGCTTAATCACTTAAGGTTACACTTTGGCCCTGCATAGCAACCACAGGGGACTATCAAAATGCATGTTAAAAAATCTTTTACATCGACTATTATAACTTCCGGAGGATCAGTCTGATTTTTATGGAACCTACATTTTTGGAACCGTGGACTATCAAGGAACAAAAGTTACCATTCGGAATTTTGATATAGTTGCTTTAAATGGACCAAAAACATCAACGTTTTATAAAAAACTAAAAATGACTCATTTTTTTGGGAATTTGATTTTTTTAAATGCATTTAAAACAACTATATCAAAATTCCGAATGGTAACTTTTGTTCCTTGATAGTCCACGGTTCCAAAAATGTAGGTCCCATAAAAATCAGACTGATCCTCCGGAAGTTATAACAGTCGATGTAAAGATATTATGATGAATTTTAAATGCATGGAGGTTGACCCGAATTGCTGATGATGGAATACCGAGGGCATAAGTCAATGCAATTCCAAAAAATTAGTTTCTAGGAAACGGGGAAGTGTATTATATTATAAAGATTTCTATACTGACTTGTATAGTAGCATTTCCACCTGTCGTCATTGGCAATGTTATTACAAATACTTTAGTACAAAATCTTTTTTGTTTGCATCTTGCTTCAATGCATTCATACTTGTAAGTTTAAGTTATAACCATGGTTGTTATAACTACTATCAAAGATGTCTATTGTCCATGTGACATAAACGGCCATCAAGTACAAGCATTGACACCGTAGTCATAGTGATATAGTACTAACCAAAGTACTAACCAATAGATTTACAAATATTATACCATAAGACGGCCGTTTATGCCGCATGGAATTCATTTTGTTATTGACTTGATAGCATCTTGTTTATCAATATTGCACTGCCAAAACTTCCCCTTGAGGTAGTGGAATGGCCGGGTAGGTTAACTATGGGGTTTCGGATGTGACAATTGACGGGTTAAATTTTGGAAATTATATTTTTTTCGTTAGCAACCAACGTAAACAGCGTCCTTAATTAAGACTGAATTAAGATTTTACGAAAAGTATACAATTCCACCATGAATGTAATGGAATTATTAATAATTTAATGTAATTATTGCAAAAGCAATTCAATAAAATATGGAGATAATTTAGTAAATAATTTATGGAGATAATCGAGAATTGATTAGACTTTTAGATTCGCTTCAAGACAAGTGAGGAGAAATAGTAAAGTTGACTTTTATTATACAAAACGCACTACTTTGAACAGCTACGGATAGAGGGAGCTAGAGAGAGACGCATGTGTTAATATACTTCGTATCCTTAAGATAATTATAATTAAACTTCAAGATATTCTATCTCTTGTCTAATTTTTAATTAATGGCAGACCTGCTGCTGAAGTAGCACTTGTCTGAAACATGATACTATACAAGGAAATATTTTATTCTGTACAGAGTCCAGGCTGACGCGATGTAGCCGAAGGTAAAACTAAGCCGAAGAAGATTTAGTTGTATATGTGGTTTAACAATTCTATTACATACGCAGTATTATAAAAGCATATTATTTAAGTAGGGTTTGTGATATGGACGCAGATTAAGAGATACCTGTTACAATGCATTAACATAGATAACAAATCTTAAATAAACCATTAACCAGATTTATGAAACAGTTGGCTATAATCGGATTCAGATCACAATATGTAAACAAGTTTTTAATTTTAAATTATGGGAATGATACTAGCATACTTTGAATAATTAACTTTTCCCCACACGATAAGACAACTGCTGATAGACCCACATGTTTTATATTACAGATGCATCACCAATATTGTTGTATTCCATGGGTGATGGGACAACTTTGAGTTATACGCAATTATCACTGCCGTAATATTTCTTATTGCGATACAGAAAAGTTTGTGCGAATGCAGACGGTAAGATAATGGTAAGATAGGGCGAAGACGGACTGAATAAATTGGTTGAGTTGACAAGATCATGTCAAAGCATGAATACGATTATACCATTAAGCTCTTTGGAATTTTTGGTGGCCCTTAAAAGGGCCGTTGGTATAATGCGAAGGTTCTAAATCTAAATTCTATCTAAATCGTTGAGAAATGGAAATTATTAATTCGATGGGACCTTTTTACGTTACCTAAGTTTGGCAGATGGTATGAGTTCCGCCGAAACTGTCTTTTGCTTGGTAACATCCTTCTTGTCTACTGGTTTAGCTTCATCTGTACTCTTAGATTTCATTGGTTGAGTTAGCGTGCCTCGGGCAGGTACCTTTCTGGTCGGAGAAACTGGGCGTTGTTTAGCAGCATCCAGCTTCTTGGCGGGAACCTTTTTCTGCGCAACTTTCTTAGCCGGAGCCTTTGTTTTTTCCAAGTCTACTTCAACTGGGACGGGAGCGAGCTTTCCTGGAGCAGGCACAGCTTTGGTCTTCTTAACAACTGGCTTTTTTTCTGCGGAAACTTTCTTGATCTCCTTAACTTCTTTTACCGGTTTCTGTTTCGAAGCAAGCTTGAACGATCCACTAGCACCCTTCCCAGTAGTTTGTACCAGAGTTCCCTTTTCAACAGCCCCTCTCAAGAATTTTCGAATGTATATTGAAAGTTTATCCAGATCAGCTTGATAATTGTCCCCAATGAACTTTTTAATGGCTTGAAGAGAGGATCCACCTTTTGTATTCAGCTGACCAATTGCCTCGATGACCATTTTGGCAACTGGAGGATGTTCTGAGGCCTTCTTTTCAGGTTCCGGAATAGCTGGTTTCATAGCGTCAGCAGTTCTCTTGCTTTTTGTGGAGACCACCGGGCCTATAACAACAGTATCGTCAAGTCCTTTAGTATCAGACATTGTCAGATTGTCACAAAATACCCTAGTCAACTCTCACTAGTCGTCTCAAACCCACTACACAAAAGCAAGCTTCCAAATCTGTCGTCTAACTGTCTGAAACAGTAGAAGTAATCAAACGAATAACCTACAGTCAGAAATTCCCCTGTATTTATACAAGTGTGCCGACGATCAAGTGAGATATAAGACCATGAGTAAGAAACACAAATTCTGGTTGTTTGCTTGAACATATTATTATCTCCTAATTTGTATTATCGTTCCGCTGCCACAGTCCTCTCTTTGTATTCGAAAGACAATGGGTCATATGTTGCAATACAAAGGTTTAACTTCAGCGCAAACTTCGAGTCGAGCAAATCAACGTGGGAGGTCCATTGTAATGCAACATATGATCCATTGTCTTTCGAATACAAAGAAAGGACTGTGGCAGCGGAACCATAATATATTACAAGAAAAGAAATTCACTCTGCTCTGGGTTAACATTAAAATCTTTCGAAATTAACGGAAGTGCTTAGGGCCTAGTAATATTATAAATTACTAGGCCCTGAGGGCTAAACTACAGTCATCCGGCCCATGGAAAAACGATCTACTTTGTTTTTCCATGCATCCGGCCTGGTTTTCCTGCACCCCAGCACCTTCTGGGGTGCTGGGGTGCAGAGTCAGTGTATCAAAGCGAATCTCATTTCCGCTTTATAAACTGCCCTAACCTAAATGAAAATATAGACATCCACTTTGAAAATATGCATATGCAGTGCATGGGGTGCAAGGAAAACCTGGCCGGATAACTGCAGTTTAGCCGGCCCTATGTACTCCTATGTTTCAAAAGATTTCTATGCATTTCGAAACATTCTAATAAAGTTAATCCCAGAATGTAGTTCACTCTTCTATGCAATATAAATAGGCATCAATAGATAGTAGAGAGTCATTTTGCATTTTATCTATACCACACACACATCCATACATTGGTAAACTTTTAGGCTTAAATTTTTTTAGAGCAGGTGAAAACTGCAAATAGGACAAATCCCATTATAAAACTTCCCAATTTCAAATTTAAAACAGATAGATCCACCCTACAACCTCTCTTTCCTCGACGCTCGGCGAAGCGAGTGCTGGTTGAGGAAAGACATTCTGGACTACTCCACTTCCTCAGATCCAAATCCAAATGATACAAGTATAATAATTTTAACTTATGGACGGCCGGTTACATGGTTGTATATTCGAACTATGGAATATGAAAATACAACACTGATTTGATTGCATGTTTCGCAAAATATTATGAATATCTGAATTTTATTGCTCTCATGAAAATGTGGTGGCCCTTAAAAGGGCCGTTGGTTTAAAATCGGTCAACGGATCGGCATTTATTTGGCTGTGTATTTGGTGACAGCTTTCGTTCCTTCAGACACGGCGTGTTTGGCTAACTCTCCAGGCAAAATAAGTCGGACAGCAGTCTGGATCTCTCGAGATGTGATGGTCGTTTTCTTGTTGTGATGACTCAGTCGAGAAGCCTCTGAGGCAATCCGTTCGAAAATGTCATTCACAAACGAATTCATGATTGACATTGCCTTGGAGGAGACTCCGGTTTCAGGATGGACTTGCTTCAAAACCTTGTAGATGTAAATGGCGTAAGATTCCTTCCTCTTCTTCCTCCGCTTCTTGTCACCACCCTTCGAGATGTTCTTCTGAGCTTTTCCAGCCTTCTTGGCAGCTTTTCCACTTGTTTTCGGTGGCATCGTCACTAGAGTAGATTAATCCGTTCGGAGTACTTCTTCTAACGTCAGGTAGCTAACAGTGAATGAAAAAAGACCGCGTTGAGCGAGTCGCATTTATATCTAACTGTGAGTAACGGGAAGCAGTGAGTGAGTAGGGGGAGTTGATTTCTGTCATTGCTATGATTGCGAGGGGGGAGCGGGTGTCATTGCTATGGGGGATTTACAAATACTTGTATCCTGCGCAACGCGCTGTGCATGTTTTGTAATGACCAAGTAATAACCCTGCAACATTTTAACTCTATTAGCTTATAGCCCACTTGCACGTCCGCATCATGGTATAAAAACAGCCAACCAAGCAGACAGTACGTATTCGCAATCTTATCTTCGTCCGTTCAACGTTTCTGTTCAAGTTCGTATCTGTAAATTCTGTAAGATGACTGGCCGTGGAAAGGGAGGCAAGGGGCTTGGAAAGGGGGGTGCCAAGCGTCACAGAAAAGTGCTGCGTGACAACATCCAAGGTATCACGAAACCAGCCATCCGTCGTCTGGCCCGTCGTGGCGGTGTCAAGCGTATCTCCGGATTGATCTACGAAGAGACCCGTGGAGTCCTGAAGGTCTTTCTTGAAAATGTCATCCGAGATGCGGTCACCTACACCGAGCACGCCAAGAGGAAGACCGTGACTGCTATGGACGTTGTCTATGCCCTCAAACGTCAAGGCAGAACTTTGTACGGATTTGGAGGTTAATGCTACCTTTGGCTGGATTCACCGATCGACGAAATTTAAACCAACGGCCCTTTTAAGGGCCACCATATTTTCCAAAGAACAAAAATAATAACTTACTAAGCAGTAGTCATACTACGTTTTTAAAACATTCGCAGGTTACCAGTGAGAAAATTTCCAAATTCCAAGTGTTAAGACCTTAGAAACTAAGATTTTAGAAAATCGGGTGAATATTGGTAAGTTCATGGAAATTGTATTTAGATGAAGTTGGTGGATTAGTTCATGTGACAAAGACCCGAGAGTAAAGCAGACAGGTGATGGTCATGATTGAAGAAGAAAAGAAAAGATCCCAACCAGAAAACTGACGGATATTTCTGCTTGGAATTCGCTGTGTTGTTGTCACAGAAAACCCATCTAACTTTACTAACGCCCTCTATTGTCATTTGTCTTTGGGTTGTTTTTGGTGACTCACCAAAGAAGATGTAATTTTTGGTGGGTTGTCGCTTCGCTTATTGTACAAAGACATGTTTTAGTCTATGGGTGACTCACTAGTGAGTATAAAATTGGGGGTCGGCTGGAAATGAGGCGGTTCTGTTCCGTTACTCACAACCCCACAAACCTACTCACTACAAAGGTATATAAACTCATGAAACTCTGGTGTTATCATTATTCGCCAACTAAACGTGTTTGGAGGAAGGTTTGGTGTAGTCTTTGAGGTTTTAGATATTCGAAAATTCCGAGATGTCTGGTCGTGGTGGTAAAGGAGGAAAAGTGAGGGTAAAGGCCAAGACCCGTTCCAGCCGTGCAGGACTCCAGTTTCCGGTTGGTCGAATTCATCGTCTTCTCCGGAAGGGCAATTATGCTGAGCGTGTGGGTGCTGGAGCTCCGGTCTATTTGGCTGCAGTAATGGAGTACTTGGCCGCTGAAGTTCTGGAACTGGCTGGCAATGCAGCTCGTGACAACAAGAAGACCCGTATCATCCCGCGTCACTTGCAACTGGCCATACGAAACGATGAGGAGCTGAATAAATTGCTGTCCGGTGTAACCATTGCCCAAGGAGGAGTACTGCCCAACATCCAAGCTGTTCTCCTTCCCAAGAAGACTGAAAAGAAAGCTGCCTGAAATGGAAATGTCTCAATCCTCACCATTGACTAATTAACCCAACGGCCCTTTTAAGGGCCACCACACTTTCCTAAGAGCAGTGAAATACTATAGTATATGGATTGCGTGGGCTAAAAACCATATTTTTTTGTCAAAACTAAAATTTTCGCCTGCAAATATACTGTTGTAACTACATTTCATTTTATTTTTTATTGAGAAATTTTTTAGGCTCTAATAAACTAGAGGTATACTGCAATGTAACTGGTAGCCATAATATTTTCTTGTGAAGTCATCAAAGTCATCATCTTGCATCATCCATTTTTGTTTCATGGTAGTAAAAGAGTTTTCATTCAGTGTTCCATTTTAGCCGGCTAAAAAGCTTTTTGACCAGCAGGCTAGTCATATTAGCCAGCCGGTTAAAATGGCCAGTCTCCGAACCCTACAGTTCGATTTTAGCCGGCTAACAAGCTTTTTGGCCAGCCTGCTAGCCATTTTAGCTGGCCGGCTGGCTGGTTAAAATGGCCGGTCACTGAACACTTTTCATTATTTATTTGTACATCATAGTTTATTTACAAATATTACAACAACAGTGCGAGCGGTTTACTATAGCCAATCGGAGATGAGCTTATTATTATGGCCAATCACAATGCTAGTTTTCTTGAATGAGTTACTCATCGCACTCTTCGTGTTTCCTATAAATTGCAGGAGCAAAAACATAAGTAGTTCATTCATCTCTTCCATGTCCAAGAGAGGTCATCTTTAGTAAATAAATCAAAAAGATTTTCGTTGTATATCAAGAATCTAGTAACTTGAAGAAATGGCTCGTACTAAGCAAACAGCCCGAAAGTCCACTGGAGGAAAAGCGCCTCGGAAACACCTGGCCACTAAAGCCGTTCGTAAGGATGATCTACCTACCGGAGGAGTGAAGAAACCTCGTCGTTTTCGGCCAGGAACCGTTGCTCTTCGAGAAATTCGTCGTTATCAAAAGAGTACTGAGCTTTTGCTCCGGAAACTGCCTTTTCAACGTCTTGTTCGTGAAGTTGCTCAAGATTTCAAGACGGACTTGCGGTTCCAGAGTTCAGCAGTGATGGCTCTTCAGGAGGCTTCTGAAGCTTATTTGGTCGGACTATTCGAGGACACCAACTTGTGTGCCATCCACGCCAAACGTGTGACCATCATGCCAAAGGACGTCCAATTGGCTCGTCGTATTAGAGGAGAACGTTCGTAGATGAGTGATCGTTGACCTCTTAATATAACCAACGGCCCTTATAAGGGCCATTTATATACTAACGGCCCTTTTAAGGGCCACCAAATAATTCGAAGAGCAAAATTATTTTGGGTATCTTTTAATGAATATATAGTAGCTGGTACGGTACAGTTTAGGATTTAAAGATTGGAGTATGAGAGTGAGATTGTGCTTCTTGTTAGAGTGGCTCAGTAAAGTCTTATAAATGTTCTTATAAATGTTATGAAACCATTCATTCCCCCCAATGCGGGGAATACTGCGTATCATACGCAGTGTGTGTGTTTCGGGGGGATCTGCCTCTTCAAGGCAGATCCCCCCGAAACATATATTTCGAAAACATCAGAATATTTCGAAATTGCCCTATATTATTAGCTTCGAATTCTGACATTGTCATTTATTGATTGCTGCTGACTCTATATTGTGGTTTTTAAGGTCCCATATACGACGTAAAAGCGACCGGGCTGACGCACCTTAGCAGTTCGTAGTTTCCGAATTTCTGACACCTTTAGCCTCATTACTCAACTGCAAAGTATTAGGTGGGAGAATGGAGAAAGAATAAATACGTAGGTAAATAAATGAACTCATGTGAAACGAACACATGCATGCGTTTTCTTTTCTCTCTATTATTTCTATTGACACTTGCACCATATAAATTTCATGGTTCTCCTCCGTAATATTGTTGCCGTTAATGTTCTTAGTCTGGAATTTATTTCCCTAAACACGGGGTTGAATGAAAAGTTGAGTGATCTCATGAATCTCATCTGTTGTTCTGTGAGCTGGTTAGGAGATAAATAGCTCACATTATACTCACTTCACCCTTCACCTAATAATACCAACTGATGATACCTTGTTTAGTTACGAAGCTACTTCAGTCAGTTGGGTGACCCTTCCTTAAATCGAATTCTCATGGATGTGAATTATTATTTTTACCAGTGTCAGGCTATACGAATCCAATCCACAGTCATGTAAGTAGTTATAGTACTCCCTTCAAACCATTACATATTATTACATTGAACCATATTATAAGCACTGCTCATACGAAACCAAGTTAAACCAACCCTTCTCAATTATTAACATTTTATAACACATGTATAGTCTATAGTAATAGCTTCAAGTTATCCTTCATGCTATCAAATAATAAATAACCAAATAGCAGAATGAGTAGTTAGTGTAGATAGACTGTGTCTACATAAATTATATACTTCCTCGGAGAAACATGTATGGAATGACAACGAATTATACTGCTAAGAAAATGAGACAAAAAGAGAAGATGGGAACTCTTTTTACTTACAAAAAAGGGACTTCTTTTTCATATTTATCTCACCTTATTTTTTGAGCTTTATCATGCCAATTTTACCTTTTATGCTTTTTATGCAGGCCTTTCAAATACATTCATATTGGGATATAAAATATTTTCAAAACTTGTAATTTCGGTCTAATCTCAAGTAGAGATAAATCTGGTAAATTGTTGATTTATTGATTTTCTTGTGCTACGGTTTATAAATACTTCACTGGTTTATAAATGTTTTTTTTAAAGTAAAGCGAAGGTCAGATATGAAATAAGATGCATTTGCATGCATATATACATATAGCATATACCTACTTACCTAAATAAGTTACATAATACTTTGAGATAGAAGTTTGACGCTGATGCCAACGATTGCACTCATCATCCTCAGTTATTGCTTAAGGGCACTTTCCTTCCTGATGCGCGACCTAACCTCAAGTAGCCAGACAATCCTCTTCGTTAGATAAAGGTGCCTTCCTTAGATAGCTATTTGACCCTTGCTCAATCACCATATTGTCGAAGTATTGTACGAATAGGCTCAGTCCTCTAATCAACAATAGAAATGAAAAATAGCAAGCGTATCCAACAGCTTAAAGGCACAGCAGGTCAATTTTTGATTTTTTATCTGTACAAGCTTCTGCTCTACGGATCATTTCCTAAGAGCAATAAATAATTGCAGATCAAAACAGTAAAAACACGGTGAACCTAAAAGTGTACCTAAAATTAGATAAGTAAAACCTTCCTTACCTTTACCTGACTACTACTCTCTATCTAGTTAATACAACAATATTATTATACTTTATAGTACGACATAAATACTTTTGCTTACTATTCGTGAGATGCTTATTTCGTTTGAGCACCGAGTTGGATTTGGGACAAATGTCTTTTGAGGATTACCATACTGATTATAAGTTGTGCACCTTTGCTGGTCAAAAGTATGAAAGAGCCTATAAAAAATAAAATTGTTAAGTTAAGGAAGGAAACAATTTATTGCAACCAAATACTACTTTGATTCGATTTCGTCAATGTATGTAAAAATAAACCTGATGGCGCTCACTACCATGAAAGGTGAGATGGGTATAAATTTTCGGATTTAGATTACTACCTACAGTGGAAGTGTGGTTTAGTGAACCTATAGTCGAAAGGCTGCTGGATGGAAACGCAGTGGCAATGGCACGAGCTTAGGGTAAATACAACTCATTCATTTCAGCTGTAGAAACTTACTCTAGAAAAATGAATTCCTGCTGTGTTTCTAATATTCTAGATTAGTCTCACCTGTCCGAAACTGCACTAGTTAGTCCCTGCCATACCTAGACGGTAGTCTACGACAAAATATAGAGATGAGATTACGATGATCATTCATGCATGTATAATATTTATTATACCGCTTGAACCGTGTAGTACTGGTTCCAGCTAGGTCCAGGGCTGTCCGGGACCGACTCAGGTATTAGCTTTGTATTTAGGTTGGAAATTAATGCAAGCCATTCTTTCAGAATTTTAATTTGGTCACAATTTAATTGCAGCTGAAAAAATTACTCTCACATTCCTGAATTTTTGTACAATCTTGCGCCGACTCCTCGACTCCTGGGTAGTCAAAGCTTGTAGATGTGACTGAAATTTTTGAAGTTGGATGGAAATGCTAATGTCCTTTACCGAGCCGAGTTTAACTGCATCAATTTTTGGTTAATATTTCTATTTTGTATCGTAGTTTCTTTAATTTTAAGCTGTTTTAATTTTGACCACAAAAAATATTATCGAAATCTAGTCTACATAAAGGTTTTTTCAGGTACAACAAAGGTTAATTACCTAGTAGTAAGACATAAGATTAAGAAGTATAGCTATTCTTTCACTACCTAAATATTGTAGCCACTCTGTTCCACGGGATTACTTATATAGAATTTATTTTTTGAGCAATCAAGCTGGTCAATCTAGTAGTTCAAAGTTCAAACTCTTAAACCTTTTTCGTTTATTCATTATTTAAAAATCAGTATCACCTGGACTGGTGGAGTTGATTTGAATACTAACCTTGTGTACTCTGCCGTTCCCTCAAAACCGCAGGCTGATAGCAAACATACACAAAGCAACCTTAACTGGATGGTCAGTGCTAAACAAATAGAAAGAGCCGCACCTTCTACCAAACAAATGCACACTCAATAAATGTTTAGCGATGACTGATGCAATGATGTTTCCTAACTTTAATCATACGCTTTTAATGTAATGTAAACTAATGGATCCACCTTTTAAGTTGTGTATATGTAACTGTTGCTTACAATAAATAAGTCTGTTTGTATGAATGATTTACAGAATAAATGATCTCTTACATAAGTGGTCAATGACTTGACGGAAAATAAATCAGATGAGTTATACATAGTAATCTAATAACAGTCATCACATCGCACTTACAATTAGATTCAGTTACTAAATCTTATGCACAGCACATAACATTGTGTTAATCCTGCCAAGTAAATATTGAAGAATATAAAACTGTTTATGTATAACAGATGCTTGTACTTGTTTAATTACTAGTCTGGCATTGAAACAGTCGTGAAACAGCCTAAAAATCTACAAACCTGAGAACAAGTTGTTTGGGGTATAGTGAGTTTATGCAACTCGAAAACTATACTTAATATCAAAGCGGTACAAAAAGGTAAGTTTTTTCCCAAATGAATCAGATGTATTTGTCAACTGAATGGTAAGCGTGCAGAAATGATATGCTATTGTTTGTGAGTACAAAAGGAGACAGGGTAACGGCTTACGTTGTAAGTCCTTGTAAATCTGCTAATTGGCAATTAATGTCATCCTGCACATCATGTCTTCAATCTTAATGAATAAAATCGATACTGCAGTTGTGTTTGATTGCTTCCAAGCATCCCCTTAGAATTAAATATTGTAACCATTTACATTTAGTTTTAATGAGACAACAAGTTACGAAATCGTAAGCCTCTGTCTCCCATGTCATTTGTATGCAGTTTTAACAAAAAATTAATTGAATGAATTAAACTGAAATGTCTGAGTGTACGATACAGAAAATGATAAGATAGTAATGTTTACCTAGTTAAATTTAGGTTTCCTGCTTGAGTAATGAACTCAAGTTATGCATTAGTGAAGATACACCTGGTGTTTGCGCTATGATTGGTAGTTTAAAAACATGATGAAATTGTACAAGGTGATAAATATTATGGTCTGCCTATGACGAAGAAATTCTATTTGAATAACTTTGAATAAATACAGATATAATTTGGTAAACAATCAACAAAATATGATATGTATCACATTTTTATTGAGCTTCGATGGCTTATTCTGATACAAAAGTAAATAATGGTGCAATATTTTGTTTACCGAAGAGAAATTCATGGATAACTCCAAATACGTCATCTTAGTCAACAATACACGCATCGATGATAAATTACTCATTTCCTTTCCTCAAGGAATAAACAGTTGTACCTGTTAAATACCTGCCCATTTCGTGCATGTTTTTAGCCATACAAAAATTATTTAATTGTGTTTCTAATAAAAGTAACTTGCTTTTGAAGCGATTTACAGATGATAAGTAAATAAATAGATTGTTTGTCGAATGATCTGAGTATGTGGGAATAAGTATCTCATCCATAAAGTATCCTACCCTACGCTTGTGCTGTTGAATATAAGAATGTATCTGGCTATACGTGAATATAGGCTTCTTTGTGTAGGTATACGTAAGTAATGGTAAGAGTGAAACCTGAAGCCTGTTGGAGTGATTCAGTAGGACAGGTCGAAATTCACCAAAGCAAAGGGAGAACAAGAAGACATGGAGAATAAATGACAGAAAAGTCAGTTCCATTGTCAAGCTGTAACGCAATAAAGTAAGGGAATAGGATTACGTTTTTTAGTAAATGGCAGTTAGGAAGCTTAAAGAGAAGTTCGTTGTGTTGTTTTGTATGAGAAAAGTATTAGGTATTGCAAAGGGTTGCGTTGTGTAGGCGGACGAAACGAGACGAAAAGTAAATATGGATGATCAAGAAAAATAGCCGAGAAATGGAAAGGGGGTCAAAGAAACTTGCCGACAAAAAGAGACGGAGGAATTTCGTCTATGATCTCCTTTATTCACAGTTTTTTATTCATTCACTTGGGTAGCATCGGTTTTTCGGGTTTAATTTGTGTAATGCTCCGGTTGAGAGAGAGCCGATGAAGTACATCTAAAGATTTCTACTCCTTTGACAACCATCTAGTAAATTGGATTAATACACAAACCCTTGATTCGAGTCACCATGAAAGTCGACCGATACTTAATTCGATTCCTAAAGAATCCCAGTTTTCCTTTGCACAGGAAAGGATTTACTTTTAAAGTTAAAAATACCTAAACTAAATGAAGCTTGAATCTTTTTCAAACTTAATAGCATTGCAGTTTACTTCGAGCCGTCCATAAAGCTAATTGTATTATACTTACCACCATTATTACAAGCTTTACGAAGTGTACCATTTGTACACTTAAAGCTAGTTCACTCACATTTTAAAATGTGTAACTGCTACCGATATTGATTCTAGCGGTAAAAAATTGTCAAAATGACGGCAAAGTTAAAAGTAATGACTTAAAAGTGCATAATTATTTTGCTACAGACACCCAGATAGAGGTAAGCATTAAGATAGCCACACACATTTAATGAAAGTGCTGCTGTGAGTGATAAATGATGACTAATAGTAATTCAGTGCAAATGACAAATACTTTTAATCATACGCATGGCTGCTAATAACTTTTCCCTAATATACCACCATGTAATTACTGCACGCATTTACATAACACACTTTCACTATCACAGACCTGCTCATCCATGTGTGCATGGTAGCTGTATGCGATCTATTTTATGTTGTATTTTGCATCACTATGATCTCATAGAAAACGAGTCATAAATTAAATAGGAATCAGCACTCACAAGAATAGAATGCTCGTTACAAAAGCGTGCTAAGTGAAAACCAAAGTATAGTATCACTTGTTAAGACCGTAATATAGCGAACTATTCAATACTGCGTAATACTATTCACACACCACAAGTACATATAGCTCCTATAATGATATTAGATTTACAAGAAACAATATAGATCTTTATCCTGCATGTATTTGTCAATGGGTTAGGACCTCATGTTTTAATGTCGTAACTACTATATATTTATATTGTGGTTCATACACAGGTTGATATTAGATACAAAATTATAAAATTCAATAGATGTATACTACGAGCCATCATTTTTAAGTATGAGTATTGACTGTTGTACGGAATTATATGTGTATAGATTGTATATATGATGCATGAAAAAACATGAAGGAAAGTGAATGCTAATTTTGAATGCAGTAATGATTGAGAAATAAAAAGGTTGTAAAACGGGTGATGAATTCATCAAGAATCATTAGTCATTTATGACTGATCATTAGATATAGATGTCCACGGCTATTCTTTTTATTTCCATGAAATATTACCCAGATCCATTAGTACGTGTTTAGAAAGCTAAAAATATTTGCCACAAAGTTGTACAGCGGCATTGGTAACGACATTTTTATTGATCGTAACTACTTGTTCCCTTATCAAATATCATGCGAACTAATCTTACCACACTCTTTGGGTTTTAGTTATGTGTGCATACACAAGTAGGTATATTACAAATTATCGTATCCATAACCTACCTAAAATCTACCACGTCAAGCCTGTGGAAAGATATTTTATACTTTAAAAAAGTATTGTCAAAAATTCATTAATCCCAAGTTTAGTCCCCCTTCTAGCCAGATTAAATTGGAGGATGTTTTCCCATTTAAGCAGTTGAAAATCTAAAATCTGAAGATGTTTGATTTGTTCCATTATGTCTTTACCACATTTTATGGCAATAATTTTTCGTAGTCTCTTTGTTAAGATACAAAATGTCGGAAACTCTCATTTCAGCGTTAAATCAGTTTTAGAGTAATTCATGCTTCAAAAAATTGAATCATTTGAATCAACCGCATAGTATTTGTACAGTGGCATTGTCATCGATGTTATGTTAGCATTATTTTGGTAGGTCGCACATGAAAAGTAGAAGAGAGTCAAGTTGGCGGATAGCTACATCTCTTTATGTACTTGTTAAGGATCTGTCAGTCGATCCACGGAATGTATGGCTTTTACGGGAAATAAAAATGCTTCAAAGCGTCACCACCCAGGCAGCGGATCGAATCTTTAAATGGTTGTACAAACTTTACGGGCAAGTTCCTCTCTTCTGCTCTGCTACAATAAAGAGACCAACCCTGTGTTGATGTCGATACACAACAAATAGAATTGAAACCACGCACAACCATCGTGAGTATATGTTGATAGGAACTCACACAGGAATTCTGAAATAAATAAAATAAATAGAGAATTCACCGAAATCTTGCACGTGGAGTGTGTGGACTGTCGAGGAGTAGAGGAGGAGGCGATTTCCTCATTTCGAAATGAATGCAGGGCAGGGATTGAAATTCATATACACTCTATTGATACTCAGCTCTCAACCTGTATGTAACAGTTACAGATATGGGAAAGATACACCTCAGCATGTGTAGTAGTACAGATGACAAATATCTCAGCTATACAGTAAGCTTTATTGTTTGTTATGTAAAAAACATTAAATCTGTAAATGGTTCATGTAATGACGCCCTAAATTCAATAAGCCATAACCGAAACGCAGTAAAGTTAATACCTATCTAGAGAATGTCATGAATATGAAGTTCTTACCAGTAACATAATATTCCTTCTTATAATAATATTTTAAAGGTTATTAAATGCAGTATGTACGGTATTAGATGGTATACCTAATATAAAGTGGATATTCCATATTAAATGTAGCTTTACGTGAACAATCAGCTTGTATAATACATTAGCATTTGTTATTGTAAAAGTGTACTAAGAGATAAATCAATAACAATAACGTATAGCGTAACGGCTTATGAGACACTACTATTGCTAATACTTTGCAGTGGTATGTAGGTACGTACTTTAGCATGATAATAATATTATTAGCATATTTTATGGCAATGTCTGTTATCTTAGCTACTTTACACAAGAGCATAATTTAACCAGGTCCTACTTATTGTTAGTTCTACTTGTTTGTAAATACAGGAGAAGAGATAGAATGGATTGAGCAGCAAGACTAATAGCAAAACAGAACAGGTATACAATGAAATGTACTGCAGACAGACAATCAAGATAAGACGTTGTTATTGTATATTGTTCATTGGAAGCTAATCAATTGCAGGTCATAAAGGTGATCCTCTTGTTCTCTCATTTAATTCAAATATTGTTCGTAATACAGATTCACAATGTAGATCTGTAGCCTTCTTTGTTCAACTACTGCACTTTATGGCTTCAAATTCCTAATCTCTCAAATAATGCGGATGGATGAAGGGAAAGTTTGATGAAACAGGTCGCCTGTCTTGTCTGCTAATATTTAATACATATTTATTATATTACCATGCATTTCTTACATTACAATTCATATTCTAAATTCCCACATGAATATATGTACATTTGCCTCGAAAAGGGGGACAAGTCGATTATGATATTTGCAAATTTTGAAAATGTTGCTATGTGTTAAGCATTTTGCAAAAAATTATTGATTTTCAAGGGTTTCTGACTTGGGAAAAATATCATTCTCACCTAGGATATTAATATTAAGAGCATAAAATTGGAAACACTAAACAACCGATTCTTTAATCTATTTTGAGCAAATCTGTTGTTATCTAGTGCTACTTGTCACTGACAACCTCTGTTCTGTTCCCGTTTCTCCGTAGATAGAAAATTCCAGAATTGCAAAATATTTAGCCTTACGGTCCTTGTCGTTTTATAGATTACGTATACGGAATAATAAACTAACGGCAAGTCCTAACAGAAAGCTCAAGTGAAAATATAACAGGTAAAAACCTGGAAAAATATACGGTGAGAATGCCAGAAAAACTCGAAAACAAGGCATTATTTAGATACCAAGATATAAATGAAACTAGTAATTTTACAATTTTCTTCAAAAAATTTCCCAGTGCGTTTACAGCTACTAATTCACTTGCAACTAGCTCTTCGAAAAACAAAGTAATTTATAGGATAAATACAATAGTACAATAGTAATTCCACTCCTGAAGCGGGGATGGAAAATATTTTAAACAATGGGAACACAAGACAAAGCTGCTATTTAGTGTTGTACATCTTTGCAATTGTAAATACAACATTGTATTCGCTCAGTAATTGAAACGACTCTAAGTTATTTTATGAAAATCAAAACCAGGTTAAATTGTCGTATCCATTGTAAGTAAGTAACAATTAAGAGTATAAATCTTTCGGCATTAACAACATTTAACGGTAAAATATATTTAGCTATGTCAGTGATTGTTGTGTGAAAAAATCGCCATAATGTACAAATAACTGTGAAATTAAAATTTTCTGCTATTTATACGGAAAAGTTTGTATCCCTTTAAATGTAGGATCATCTCATTTCAAAGTTTGAATTTCTAGGAATTTAATATCTGCGGTCATCAGCACTCAAAGTCTAGTTGATATTGATACGAGTGTGTATCTAGTGTTTTAGGCAAGTTGTAGGGTTGTTGCAAGAAAATTAGCGGTAAACGCACGGGAGATTTTTTGAAGAAAATTGTAAAATTACGAGTTTCATTTATATCTTGGTATCTAAATAATGCCTTGTTTTCGAGTTTTTCTGGCATTCTCACCGTATATTTTTCCAGGTTTTTACCTGTTATATTTTCATTTTCACTTGAGCTTTCTGTTAGGACTTGCCGTTAGTTTATTATTCCGTATACGTAATCTATAAAACGACAAGGACCGTAAGGCTAAATATTTGAAATTTTTTTACCCTGAAAATTTCCTCATTATTTATTGTTTTTAAATCCGTGTAAGTGCCCAATATTTTCCACCCCTGGAATTGTTCACCGTACTCCGTATAACTGGGATTATTGGGAATGGGAATACTACGTAACAGGAATAAATGAATTTTTAAATCCGACATTATTATCATTATTGGGTGATGCCAATGAGCCAATTCAGTGCACTCCCTATCTACGGAGATTGAATTAGGAAATGGAAAGTTTCACTTTCACTGTGTATTCCTAGTTCCATGAGTCATGAGTCTTTCCAGTACCCAATGACTATGACTATGATGCATTGCACTAAGTAGCCAAGGAGATAAATTAGTGACCAAACAATTTCAAAATTCATTCTTCCGGTTCCTACGGCTAAAGTTGACACCGGACAGCTGATGTTGACCTGGATCGCAACCCACCGAAGAATGTTTTACGTTTTTCGTATCTTGCATTATTTCACAGAAATTACTAGTTTACGAGAAATCGGAGCTGACAAAATTTGAAGCAGTAGTTAACTGCACACTAGTGGTGAAACCACACATTGCCCTGCTTTGCAGTTTCTCCCCGTATAAAAAATGCGAAAATGAAAGTGAAAATGTGTAGAAAATTTTCATGACTACAGCCGATCCCTAATTCCCCCCACTTGGGGATCCCTATTTAAATACACACTCGCCAATGACGTCATTGGCGTGCTTTCCCCACCCACTTTTAATTTTTTCATTTTTCCATAGAGATCTGCCTCGGGTTGGTGAAAACCGAAACCCTGTGTTAATTTACTGTAAAAAATACCCTAGTTACGTAATTAAAAATATCATAATCGACTTGTCTCCCTTTTCGACGAATCCGTACATATACAATTACTAAATAGGACTTGATCTACTACTGTGTATATACTGTATACTATATTAGTATTGCAAATAAAAAGAATAATAATTCTATGCAGAAATGTTATTCGTTTATCGAAGGGAAGATATATTATTGACACATTGCATATAACAAATTGTAGTGCATTAACTTCAATAGTATTTACACTATATTGATGTCATTTAGTTCGGAGTTTTATAGTGATTATAGTTACTATAAAAATAGTAGGTGGTAATACTGGCAATAAGGAATGTGTTAGATATTTCATTAAATGGTGGATGTGCAATAAGTGCAGTGTGGCCTATGTGAACAAGTAAAGTGTGTCCATCGAGGGAACATGTCATAAAAACCAAGGAAAGTGTGCTGCACTGGACAGATAGGACGAGAATGATTGTCCAAGTAAAGAACAAAGGAGGGTTTGGGACTCAAACGTCAATCATGTGGCTTAGATAAGAGCGAGAAAGTGATTGATATTGTCAAAATGAATCCTCAAGTCTCATGACCCGTCGCGAACATTACGACGCCTTAAGCCTAAGCCAACGTAACGGCGCTCCATTATCTCCTCTCAGCCCAATTCACTCCAACTCTCAACATTGCAGATATTTACTGAGAAAACTTTTATTGATTTCATTATTTCCTATCTCTGTGACCTGATATCCTATCTGATGATTTCTACACTCTATACCTTCATTAGTATCTCCTATATGAAACTCTTATTAGATCCGATGAATGCAATTGCAGTATGCACACTGTACACATGCTAAATCAATACTAGGAGGCAATAGAGATAATGCTCTGTTTGAAATAATTGAAGCCTGAGGGAAGCACTAACTGATTTAGTCGGATATTTAATATTTATTCTTTCTAGTATTAACCTACCTACTACTAGCTATGCATGCTCAATGCAGGGTTAGTAATAGATGCACGAGTGATGCAAGACATTTAGTATGCCTACACGGTTTTCATCTTTTGTTCTGATAAAGGTCGCGTGTCGATTTTTGAGTAAACAAGTGTTTCATAAATGCATAGAAATTGTGTTTGTGTGGTAAGTTTGGTCCTTACTGCTTACTAATGCTTTGTTACCCTGTTCCGAAGTCGATTCTTCATTGTATTGTGAAATTGTGATTGATAGATATAAATTCACTATATCACTATTGGTACATCTCGATTAACAGAAGAAATGGTAAACACTATAGGCGAAGTATCTAATATTTACATACAGTGTAAATTGTATCGAAATAAACAAATGCATATGTGTTTTTCAATTTTCCTTAGCCCATACCACACTTGCCAGTTGCATTCACTTCCTTTTTGCAGTTGACAAATGACAGATTTAAATAATGTATTCTTGTTGACAGTTAGTGGATTACCTAACACCTTCTTTGAAATGCATTTCTACACACTGCATATAGTATTATCCTTCAAGCGAAAATAACTACGACACGAAAGCAGATCATAATAGTTTTCTGGATTTTTCTACTTCACTACAAGGACAACATAATATTATGTATGTATAAATATACTTCGAATGCTAGCTTTACGATACAATCATTTAAAATAAGATAAATTTTATCCAAGTTAGAGTTCAAAGAAGGAAAAGATAAAATTCTGAGATTGCTATTTAAATAGAAATTAAAAAAACCTTAAAATGTGATTTTCCTTTCTGAGATTCTATCTTATTGAGGGATCTTAAACAAAAAATCTCTTTTTTATCAAAAAATCTTGAATACTGGTGCAATTCGTGATTTCTAGGATTCCTTTGTTTGAATATGAAGAAAACGGTGATGCATTATGCATTAAAAGAAGAACATCCTTCAAGGCTGTAATTTCTAGCATCTAGTTACGAAATTCATTTTGATATCTGCAAATAAATGTCAGGGTGTGGGTTTAATAAATGGAAGATAAATTAAGAGACAATGAAGAGCAGTGCCGAAGTGCAGTTGGAATTGTCTGTTGGTGGCGACAACGACATGCTTTGTATGTAATTAATGGATTAGGCAGTTTCCCGAAAATTAAGTGTGGGAACAAAAATGGTGCTCTGACGGATGGTTGGCTCTAATGTGTGATACCGAATGAATATTCTCCGTGATTTGGAGATTCATACATGGTCTTGCATACTGATGAGCACTAAAGATGAGAAATATGTAGCAGACAAAACGAACGAAATCTATTCTATGTAAAGTAGAAGCTATAATGTAACGATCCCTTATTTACTGTAACACAGTACATGAATAGTATTACCTACTCACAACAGAGAGGCATCTCCATATAGTAATAAAGGGTTCAAGCTTCAATGTCAATGGCTGCCCTTTATTTCAGTGAAATTCAATTGTATTGTTGCTCTCATGTCTCGTATCTTCCAGTGTCTAAATAATTCCCTCCCGCCAACCCAACCGATGGAATATCCTCTCTCTAATCATCTGAGTTTACTTAGGTATGTTATTATGCACAATACAGATAGAGTAGTGAAATAATTTTATACCAACTTTCCCAATGATAAGATCACATTAATGTGCTTATCTAAAAGGGAGACTAAACCGGTCAGACACAACATTGTAATAAGTAGTTTAATGCCGACATAAAAGTGTTTTTGTCTAACCTTGTTTCTGCGATGCGATACGTATCTAGGTGCTCTACCGCTCGAGTATGACACAAACTGATTACCAGATCACTCTGTACACTCCTATAGTTTATACTGCTATAAATGAATATAATATTGCTCTATATAGTTGGATTCTTATCCACCAGTCATAAATGATGTGTAATATGTAACAGTATAATATGCGAAGCTTATATCTGCATCTCCACGCTGCTTAGATGCCTTTTGATGTGCAGTGTTCCAGTAAAGTATTGTAAAGTAACCAATGTGTCATGTACAAAGATAGAGCAGTAAACTTTTTGTTGTCTCATAAATAGAAATAATAACTTGCTGGTTTGAATACGTAATTTAATGTGCACCAGACCCAAAATGCGTACCTGAGACTTAGATCAAACAAGTTTAATAGTTTCTACCTAAGTAGACTGATAGACTATGTAGATTTAAATGAATAGAAAGTACGTGTGTATTTATATTGGGTAGGAAGGAGCAAGTGAATATAAGAGAGTTAGGTGACATTAAAGTAAAGGGGTCAGTTGGACAAAAAAGTTTTGAGACCATACGGAAATGAATCGTCACGAACTTTAACTGGGTAAATTTGCATAATAAATAATAAAATCTCTACGCACTCCCTTTTGGTATTTGATGGAGACGGTCTTTTTATGATTGCTTTTGTGTCATTTATGATTAGGACGGAGCTATCTTTCAGATCCATCCTACCTTTAAACATAAATTATATCATTATAATATTCTCATCTCCATATATAAATAAAAGGTTCAATGCAAATAAACTTGAACTTGAAATTTCTTAGTCTTCTATCTGATGAGCATGGGATCACATTGTAAAGAAACTTTTCTTTGCAGTAAATCCCTTTTAAATGGAACCTTTATTCATATCGTGGTGTCTTTTAGTGTTTTTGCCATTCACTGCAGCAATGCCTCTTTTAATGTGATGATTGGATTGCCCAAAAGGCACGAAGCACTACAGATCTAAGTCTTCGTCTATTGACATGGCTCATGACCCCTCGGCAAAGATGAGCAATGTGTCATCGTCTTAACAAAAATGAATAAAACCCTTTCCAAGACTTAACCATGCAAATAAATGTAATATTTCAGCTGTCTCGTATGGATCACCTCATTAAAATTTTTATTGCTCTTTTGTTGCTTCTCACTTGCACTCAAATACACTGCGTTACATTATCCTGTTGCGTAAATAAGAAAGTGGAGAGCTAGGCACTGTAATATCCTGGCAGGACATGATTTAACATATCTTTTTGTCTATAACATTATATATTATAACTATACTGCATGTATGAACACATCTTTATAATATCGATAGGAGGTAAAGCAATATTCTTTTACAGCATAACACCAGTCCGTCGTACGTTCTAACGTTTTCTTAAGTGGTTGAAACTGTTACAGAGACGAAACGTATATTAGACAGTTATAAGTACAATTAAATAATTGAGGAACATCATTTTACAAGTTGACCTACAAAAACCAAGTAGAATGTATAATGTATAGCTAAGTAAGAAATCATCTGCTGTTAATTTGACCATGTTGCACGAAACCATTATCACACTATATTAGACTAAAGCAATTATTTGATGCAATTTATGATATAACTGAGAAAATGCATTCATTGTTATTTATTATTTAAGTAGGCGTTTAAAATCTGAAACAACTCAAATCTTACTTTATGACGTGTTTATGTGAAAAATCCTTTTCTCCCTTTGCTATTTTACTTTGTCTGAATTTGCCATTTTAATTTGCCAATGATGAAAGACCATAACAATAAGGAAAGTCATACTTAATCCTGATCGAAAACTTAGATTTGTATAAATATCTGTTACAGATTTCCCAATTGCTGGCCACGCAATTTCCCGAAATCTACTATTTAAATCATGGGATGCTGGAATTGTGTAATAATAAATGTATGATGACAGTGATGATACTAATAAAAAATAGGCGTAGTTCTGGATGACATGAATGTTGACGTATATACCATATACTTTGCATTGGACTGTAAATGTATAATTTATAATTTGCAGAGAAATAAAAGAGAGTATGCATAAGCGTGCGTGAGCGCGTTTTGGTAAATATGGATATTAAGAAATACCAAAAACCCAGTTAAGTGCAGGAGTAGTTTGATGTATTAGTATTCAGTATCAACAGAGGTGTGGCAAGAAGTCTAAACTTATTCGCAATGATATTCCCATGAATAATATATTTAGGTATATTTTGTTGACAGTGTGAGAAGGAAAACCTGAGAAATTAAAGGATATTATACAAGTTACCCACTTGTCGATGCGTAATGCTTATTGCTTCCTGTAGAAACGCTGTAATCCTATCGTAATTTTTACACTATTCATACATATTAATGATTATATTGCAAAAGAGGAGGATAATATTGCAAAAATGAACAGGTAACGTTGTCCAACTTGTAAATTCTGTCTGTAAAACGTAAGAAATGATGTTTCTTGTCATTACGACACTCAAGCAGAATTTATCTGTAAATGTTACATTGGAAGAACGTTAAATGTGAGGACATCTTTGCTGTATTTAATATGGAAACAATCTCCTCCGTCTTAACTTTCATTTTGCTGTACCTGGGAATTGTATATAGCTTTGCCCATTTTTAAAGTTTATTAATGAGTCACGTTTATAAGATTGTGGAGCTTTAACAAGAGGTCGAGGGGTTAAGAAATATTTAATGAGTTTTCAATATGTATTATTATATTGTTAGGACCTAGTTTAAGACCTGTACTTAAATACTAACTCGTGTCTGATCTTTCTCGAGAAACAACACAGATTAAATGCATTTTTCACAATTTCGTAAAAAATTTGCAGCCGGACAGAGTCAGCCAGTTTCTGATTGATAATGCACTTACATGATACTAATATATTATAATATTTAAAATTATGGAAATGAACTTGAAATACGGTAGGAAAATCCTCTTTACTTGCCGATGGAGATCTGTATACGAACACCTTTTCAAAGGGTTACCTTAATATAAGTAGTTATTAGCTTACTGAGCACGCGAAAGCATATTTATTACTATATAATAAATGCTTCGAAGGAATATTATCGTTCAACAGAAAACATGTAACGTTCTTATATCTCGTATTATTGGTATTGGCCAACTTCATCGGTCCCAGATAAACAAGTAGACAGACTAGTTTGTACTCTAGGCACTGCTCTGTGTTATTGTCAGCCCAATAGTCTGCACCTGGTCAAGTAAGGATATTGAGGAAAAGACCACCACTAGGCCAGGTGAAAATATGAAAAGGCAACGGAGTAGGCAATTCTATTATTCTTAATGCCTCAATGGCACAGGCCACGCGCCTTCGCATCTTGGAATCAACCTGAATTTACAATTCGGAGAATGCGAACAAATACCAATTCCCTTTCTTATTACTGGTGCGTACTTTTATCATCTTAACGCATGCATGGATTATCAATCTCTGAATATAATGAATATGCATCATCTATATGCATAAACACACATTGTACTTACAAAATACTTTAGCATCGTTTTCTACGAGTTTAGCACTATAATAGGATTTCTATGCACTAAGGACACAATGAAAAGAAATAAAAGCTTAAGATTTCAGCCGGCAGTTGCAAACAAACCCGTGTTCATTAATACAGGTATGTACAGATACACTTATCCCTTTTATTTATCTCCTTGTATTACTGTTCGTTAATCTATATCCACAAATATATTTGCACTTTGTAAATTTTCTCCATCAAAGCACTCGTTTCTACCATATAGTACTGAATTAGTACTTAATGTACATATTGAGTGACACTGAAGAAAAAGTACAATTTTGTTCCGTCCTCTTGTTACCTCTAGAATTTAACAACTTTTTGAAACAATCCGAGATTTTCGAGTATTTTGACTAAAATTGCAGATTTTTTGCAGTCAAATTTAAGTTGGGCAAAAAGTAATCTCAATGACGAATAACGAGAACTGAAACTCCTAATGTCAGCCTTAACATCTCAGAGACTTTAGTGTTATTCGGTATGAAATAAGGAAGGATTAAGCAACTGTTATGCCAAGTGAGGATAGGAAATCGGTAAAACCGGTAATCAAATTAAAACCATGCAGTGAAACGTGATGTTATGTCCTGTCGTAAAAGTGTGTCGCAATTTTGAATGTTTAAGTAGTTATTAATATATTTAGAGCCGCACAGAGTAGGACATGGTCGATCAGTATCTCTCATAGAGCATTTTTTTATTTCAGTTTTTCCTAATCCAGGTAATACATTCTGTGCTATATACATAACTCCTTGATATGCCTTCAGTAGAGATGTGGTAGAGATTAAAGCTTGTTTCTCAGCTGAAATTGTGCAAGATCTTCCATCAGCTGAAAGACGCTCTTGACGTGATTTAAATTTCCTATTCATTAGTTCTCAAAGCTACATATCAGAATATAACCTTGTGATTATTAAACGGAAAATAGGATAACTGTGTACTCTACTGTTTGTAGTTGCTTGTAGCCGTCTGAGGCAGAGTTGCGTAATGCTGCATAAGACATAAGATATGCAAATACAGCGTGCATATCTGTACTCTACTTTGCACTTTAATTACACACAGATGTTTATAGTACGTAATAAGTTGCGGAAATCTACTTTCGACAACCTAATGTTCCGATTTTTCCAACTGTATTCGTAATGAGAGCGTTAGATTCTTTGATGATATCATGGGAAAATTCATTCACAATTACTCAAAATGTTTAAATTAACTTTTTTTAAAAGTTTAGACAAAGGTTTTGATTTGATTGCTATCGATCATCTGTTACTTTTGTACTTGAATTGTCATTGACATTTAAAGATTATACCAAAAAATATAATGTTTAAATGTTCTAATCCTGTTTATTGTTTATCTCCTTGAATTATTAGGAGAATATCAAAAAATGTATGCATTAATTACTCATTGTGAACATAGAGCAACTTATAGAGCAAGGTGACACTTAGTCGCTTGCGTCTTTCACAAGACAGTTGAAGGAACATTGTAGTAACCGATAAAATCTGAATCTATTATTTCTTTTCTGCCTCAGAAGTTATAATTTTTGTATTTTGAATAAAAACTGGTATTGTTGAAGTCAATCAATTCATTCTATTCAGAGAAGGGATTTTTTGCTTTCTTGAAATTGATGAACACCAAGGATTTAGGGTGGACTGAGGCAGGTATCAGATAGAATTATACATTCAAATACCTTATCACGTCTGGCATACAGATTTGAATTACATAATGACAATAATGCTTTGCTTACTTATGCACCTACCACTGCCAAACCAACGAGCAAGTACATGTTTTATTGGTGTTTGGAATGTACAAAAATATTCCTCTGACGTGCATCAAAGCTCATGGCTAGAGCTAGACATAAGAAATGTCTAGACTAAGACTTTCATGATTATGTTTATTTCGGCTCCAAATGCGTTCTGATCTGCATTACTACACAAGGGAAAAATGTATCAAATAAAAGCAAAATGTTCAGGAACACATCAAACTAATCAGACACAGATTTTCGCGCTACATCTACTCATAATAATAATATGCAAAACATTGAATGTCCAATGTCTACTATAGATAATAGGTGATAAATGGTCCGCATTCCTAGATTAGTTTTGCTGTCGACAATTTTGAATCAATCAATCAATACCTTTAGGGAAATGAAAGGCTATCACAAAAAATGATTACTTTGGATTAGTGCTATTTGTGAATGGACATAATGTTCAAGCGAACAGAATGGTAAACTCTATAAAAAGAAGGTAAATGCATTTCATATTTTAATGTCTTTTGCATGAATTGTGTCTCCATTTATTGTAAGGTAAGGTTTATAAGTACAGGTAAGATTTGTCGATTAAGCTGGCTGATTGCCCGCCCAGCACTCCATAAAGATGGACAAAAGATTTTATTGTGTAAATAGTGATACTCCCTAGAAGCAATAATATGTTGGATTGGAATGTTAAAATAAGCACCTGAATTACCTAGACCTAGAGGCTAGTTGTATCAAAGTAATAACTATGTTATTTGTACATTGTACTTGTATGCTGTTGATGCAGATAAAATTGTGTAACTCTTAGCCAAAGATTCTTATAGCAATGAGGAAAGTTGTCTTATAGCAAGAGTTATAAACCACGAAGGTGAACAAATACATGAAAAATGTATCTATAGATTGCCAACCTACTAGCAGCAACTGTGTAGAAGAGGCGCAAATTTTTTCCTACAGTGTATGTATAGGTTTAACGAAAGCAAATGAGGCAAACAAAAAATAGAAGACCTTTGACCGGTAGAGAGTAAATAGGTAGCGAGAGTTGTACCTTTACTTTCATTATTATTTCCTTGGTTTGACTAACGATGTCAAAGATACGGAGACTCAAAAAATAGATTTACCTGATCGACTGAGAGTTGAATTGTGAAGAGAACCTTCTCTTTTCCTTTCGTAGTTGTTTATTATGTGTGGAATAATGCATGTAATATGTGGTGTGTACAGGTGCGTTCAATAACTTCTCTACCCCGTCAGAAAAGCCTCTTCTCTTAAATATTCTTCACTGAAAGTTCGTCCTAAGTCTGTAGAAATAATTCTTGTATTTACACATACTCATATATACGAGGTAAATAATACCTTTGAGTATTGGCTAATAATAAGCTGAAAAGCATGGTTTGGTATGTAATGTATCTTGAAGATAAGATATACCTTTAAACTCCGTTTTCCTGAATATTTCCTCTTGGACAAAAAGAAGTAGTTTTTGAAAAGAAATTTCCTTTATTCAAGTGTGCACATATCGATTAGGTAAGCCTGGGTGCCTTGGTTTAGTTCTTTGAATTGAAAGCACCTTTTCTTGTATAGCGTGACCCAAACGGGCTAGTGCTTGGGTTTTAATGGCAAGAACTCTGTAAGAACAAGAAGGTGTTCGACTAGAATATCTGTATTCGCCTTGGAAATGTCTTACAGTTGGAGTTAGTAAATACTTTGAATAGTCAGTTTTGTCTGAATGGAATAATGGCAGAGTTGAAATGATTCTGGTATGTGCTACTCGTGAATAGAGATTTAAGGTATGTAATATTATATCAAGACCTTGTACCTGTGACTCTGAACAACAATGAAATCTTGACATATCGTCGCTTATTCTCGATGCCTAGTGGCTCCGATACTCATCTCCGACGAGACTTACAAATTCTTAACATTGTGTTAATTATTATCTCGAATGTTTGGGTTTCGACTAATCTACAAGAAAATCTCAAGTATTTAAGTTGATTCTCTGATATTCACCAATGCGCATAAGTTTCTAATGTTTTCCTGCACCGAGTTGGACTTGAGCCACTTGAGGCTTCAATTGAAACTATCTAGTATTTATGTTGTTAGTCAGAATGTTACTTGAACATTATGAGCTCCTAGAAAATCACCTATCACCACTCTTATACCATTTATGCTATACCTATGTAAACGCATGGAAAATAAAATCCTTGTTAAGCATTGGCTGGAGACAGACATCCTCAAGAGTGAAGATCACTAGAAATACAGATACAGATAAGTGTGCTTCAAACATAAAAATAAGTCCAAGATCAGCCGGGAGTTTAGTGACCAGAGCAGCAGACTCAATCCACTAGACAAATAAGACAAGTTTCCAAGACCAAAATAGTAAAACTTAAGTCCACACTCAGAAAAATTTTATATTCTTCCTAGCATGTTTGTTTTTCGAGGAGCGATGAGTAGCTTTTTCCGTCTTAGACCCAAAGGATCCGATTCTGTCAACACCCCTGCGTATCTTACTAGACTATAGACGAATACAAGATGAGTAGAGTCGTCAGAACCACCAGTCACCACACAACATCAGGCAAGACACTCAACTCCCAGGCCAGTCTAGTGTAAGTATGTCTGTCTGTAGTCATAAAACTCACTTTGAGCAATTTCGCGACATTCAAGTGTCGAAAATTTCCGTCCACTAGTCGTAAAAATTCGTGGAATTACGACACTTACTTTGCGAGTCATTAAGCAATATGAAATGAAGTTTCCTCTGAGCTCTTCATAAATCTCAGAAACATGTTAAATGTGCACCCGAACCGTAGATACTAATACAAATCCTCTTTTATAAATCTGATTCATTCTCTCTCAACCAAGATATATACTTATTAAATGTTCTGCAGCTTATAATACATATTATTACTGCAGTCAAATGCTAAACTATTCAATTTCCTCCAAAGCACTTCGCCCTTTGACTTACGACTTACCTGCTTCGAAGTAACTTTGCAGTAGACACATTTTGCAAAAGATTTCATTCATCCCATATAACCCATTGTGTGCCACTTTCAGAATAGAATTGAGTTTGTTAGAGTAAACAATGTCTACATGCATCTCTCAATCTTCCTAACAATCTTACTATATGAGTCATCATAAGCACAAAATACGTCGTTCCTACTTATTTATTGCAATGTATTAGTATTTCACATGTTTTATTATATTTCTATCTCATGTAGTTCAACTAACAAGAAATCTCCAGATTTTTTGCTTCTTTATGAGCAATAAGCTATTCAAGTGAGTTATATGCTTAGAAACCACTGAAAACTACTACTTACATGCTTGTTGATAATGTATACATAAGGAAAGATTTCTAAGATCAGTTCATCTTAGTAGTGAAAACCTATCTACGTATTGTCCTATTTGTATACTTATGACATACCATTATATGTATTACTATATCTATATTTGTATAGAAATAATATCATTTGAATGGTTAACTTAAACTTTTCAAGGCTTAGAGATATTTATTCTCTTCTCGCTCTCAATTCAACAGTAAAAGAATAAAACTCAAGTCAATGGTTAAGGGAGGAGAAATAATATTAGGTTGGTGCTGAAAAATCTCAGGGCCGAAATATTAGCATTTGAATGTGGATAGAGCAAAAGAGAATTTTATGTTGCGAAATGCTAGTGAGTTTATGGGCTTTTTAGTCAGTACTTGACTTGTCACTTGGGGAAATATGCAGTCGTCATAATAGTGGTTTCCCGCAGGTCGCCTTCAAAAGATAAAGGCTTTACACCAAAATAACCAAAAGAAAACATATCCTAAAATCCATCATCGCTATTCCTTTACCATTTTTACGACCTTCTTTACTCTTCTCTCGCGATAAATGATATACCTTCATGTAGACATGTACATTTCATAACAAACCCATCTTTACATCTTTCTCCATCAGAATTGGAAGAGCTACCGTTTTTCCTAGTAATCAAACATTACGAAACGGGCGCCAACTCTCACATCCTAATAACAATACTACGTCAATGCAATCTTGAGAAATATTCTAATCTTAATCAAATCTACTTAAGAATCTAATCTACATTAGTTGGGGCAAAACATAGGCATTTAAACATGATGTCTGAATGGTTATTCTCTCTGTGAATCAATTATGCTTTAAAACAATTCTTAGAAATAGTCGCTATTGTCAATAAGGGTGACAGTATAAAATTATTCTTAATTGAGCCATTTCTCTGTGCATAAGTCATCCGAATTGCAAAAACCATCAAATATCATCATTGAGACACAATGAGAACATTGAGAAAAATCTGAGTCATTTTATTCTAATTGTAATTTGTAATCGTCCAGACTGTACCAGTTTGGGGATACTCTTTATGTGCATCTTTAGTAGAGTCTTAGAGCAATTTCATTTTCAAAAGCCCTCATTTGACAATTAAATAAACCTACAACTACTTTACAATGTAAATGTAGTACTTAGGTAAATGTGACTACATGAATCATAAGTAGTCACACAATTGCAGAAAACATGTACTCAGATCATGTTTTACATGGCATTATGCCTATCAAGTTGGTCTAACCCATATTGTACATACAGAACCTACCAAATCGTAAATTAGACTACTTTTGTATGCAGTGCAAATATTATTTATTGGACAGTAAGTGATACGTTTCTTTTGAAGTTGGATTGAATTGAGCAAATGTAATTTGATGCACCCCACAGTGAACAAAGGCCAACGAATTAATTCACCGTTGGATACTGCAGCTTTCTTACAATTCGGTCGCTTTGAATTTTGCATAAAGAACCAATAAAGATGAAAGATCAATCTGGCCGAATGCAAATACTTGAAAAAAGCGTGACGAGCAACCGTCTTTACTCTTATTACAACTACTCGGTATATAGAGTTGAATAGTTGGCTATAGATTGGAGCCTCCGCGCAGTTAAGCCTTTAGCATGATGCAATTCAAGAGTATCCCTAATATCCTCAGGCTGTAAGCAATAAGAGATAATAAGAAAATAAGAATGCATATCATTTGTAGTGTTTAGGTGGACGCGTGAATACATTTCTTGCTTAAGGTTTTAGCGTGCAAGTGCTAAACACATCTCCGTTAGCTATCACTCCTAACAAATCGATCTGCACTTTAAAGTATACCATCACGTGCTATATAATACGAAACACTCATAAATTAACGATGTTTAATTTCCACCTCTTAAGGAAACAACATTCTTTTACTCTTAGACTTTCATTCTTGTATTGTGTTTTCATGGTATGCAATGTGTATAATTACGTGCTAAATAATTACCACCAGTTTAAATGAAAACATAAAGATCAGTTTTATCCCCAATTTTCTATTAGATGAATAGTTTTTAGTATTTTTTGCTTGAGATTACCGTACTAGTAGCATGATCTGTTTCCTCATGGTTTTTTATGCTTTTCTGTGTGAAATTGTTGGACTTAATTGTTGCATTAGTTATTTTTCTGTTATTGTTACAGTTTCAGGTGTGGATGATTTTTTGGGTTAGATTTGTTTCTTGTTTCGCTTAAATAGGTATTCATAATGGCATATTGACGGTAATAATACGAATTTGTTGTGCTAAAATTTTTGTTGGGCTGAGTTCATTCTTTTAAAAGGTAACATTATTATGAAGATTGAAGAGCCGTTGTATTGCAATAGGTACGAACTAAATAGTTTCAACAGTTTTAAGCAAAAGATGCATGAAATACACCTTCGCAAGTAATTTAGAAGATTTATTTGATAAGATCATGACCTTTCTCTATTACAACAACATGACCTAATAAGAGCGTGACCGGACCGTTTCTTTTTCCATTAACCACTTTAAGTGTTAGCTAGGAATACGGGGCAATAAAGCAGGTAAAGTGTACCTGTTCCTATAACTTGGTGTATATAGGTGTTATTTTTTTAGAAGATTAGCTGTCTAGAAGTATGTGTGGACGCATAATAAGTATTGTGTACAATACACCGGCAATTATCAATCATGATTTAGAAATGAGTCGTACGCGTGTCTTTTGACGAAAAGTAAAATGCAGTTGCAGATGATATAGGGAAAATGAGGGAAGTAAGTTATCCTCGGACAGAAAGAAGATTTAATGACAACAAAGCGGCAGCGGCAGATTAATTTTTGCTTAGCTCATGCTCATCGTTAGCCTTAATCTTTTCCGAATACAAGACCTGTTTTCTCTTATTGTATGAACTTGAATGGTTTAAAAAAATCTGCTCAATTCAAATAAACCTCAAACAGAAAAATGTACCGTTTACTAGCAGTATAAAGATATAGTAGAAACTAAAATCTCATCTTGAAGCTTATATTATCTGTCGGGATGACTGGAGCCGCATCCAAAGTTTGTATTTTCCAGAGTCCTGCACCAACTTAAGTACAATACATTCCTACAATGATCTAATATTTCTAAATAAATGTTTTACCGAATAGAATACTGGAAGGACCACAAAGTAGAAATCCATGACTAACTGAAGCCAAAATATTGTCCAATGTAAGCTGAATAAGTACAGCAAAGTAGACCGAATTTTGAAGATACGTTTTCGGCCCTCCTTAAAGTAAATGCACTAATGCAATCCTAATGCTATTAGCCATTCTATTAGGTACTATATGTAAGTGCAGTGTGTGTACACATGTTATGCACATATATCTGAGTGTATAAGGTACATACTTGTGATCTGGGTGAATTTAACTAAAGGACTTGCCTGCTAGCCCATTTGCTTTTTAGTAACGTAACAGTGCCTCTGTTTTGAGTCTTTAGAAGAGACCTTTTGCCGACAGTCTATTCATATCGCACCTTACAAACAAAGTTCTGTTTAAATGTTCTACGTTTCATGCATTTCCAGCAAAACTTCCAGTCGGACAGCCAAACAGAGCCTTTTGTACTCTAGACAGAGTTTTTGTTTACCTCTCTGCTTCTGTTTGTATCTAGTGAAAGTCTAAGTAAAATATCTTTTTCCCCAAAGATGATGGCTTTGCAACTTAAAACCGCAGCCTAATAAGAATCCGGGCTTCACCAGTCCATTCTCTTTTCTATTACGTCTTAGAATGGTCGCCTTTTTAACAAATTCTGTTTTCAGATTAAACATCTCCCTTCGGCTCCTTATACATATGTGCATGCTTATCTTAAGGCGACTCCAAGATCTGTTCTTTGACTATGCCGAGTTTTATTCTTCTTTTTGACAATATCCTACACAAAACCATATTTTCAGAAAGATACATTCATTTCTAAAATTACATTACGTATTATTAGACATTATGCTGTAAATGTTACAAAAACATTCTAAATTATATCCTACTACACTCGTATAAAGGTATATCTGCAGTAAGTAGAGAGAGTAACCTTTACTCAAGTGTAAGTGCATCATCATCTGCTCGATCTGTGTTTTGTTTGCTACGTTGTAATGCCGTGCCACGCTTATGCAATAATAAAAGGCGATTCAATTTTCTAGCAGTGGTTTAGTAATACATGTAAAGATATATCGCTGAGCAGATCACGCCAAGCCAGCAGTCAGTCTAGACGGCTTGCTCTCGCTATTCCCATTTATGTCCTACAATCATTTAAATTATAATGCTACATAACACAAATTGGTTCGAAACGTGGAACAAAGTAGCAATATTGAGTTACTAGTAGAAAGAAGTTGTTTTGGTTTAAATATAACGGCACCCTTTGCTTTGTGTTCATGCATGTAATGTAACAATCTCTCAAACACAGCATTTCTTCTATATATCTCATGTCGATACAGTATAACATTTAGTGTGTAATCATGAGTTTCTAGATTTCTGAGCTACAAACACATCAGTATGTTTCAGGAATGGGTAAACAAAAAAATCTTTGTTTAGTAAAATAACTGTACTATATCTTCGATGCTATTGTATCAGTAAATAGAAAGATGCCAAGACAGACCTAAGTCTCACTTGTAAGTTCCAATCAGCAAGCACTGACAAACAAATCAGTCAAATGAGACGAAACAACAGGCCAGTGATTATTTTACATGTTCAATACAAGTTGTATTGGTAGCTAGAGGCATGTGACTACAAAATATGGGTGCTGTTGTTCAAAGGGATCAAATATTGTAAACCACTGTGCATTCTGGGTATTTAAACCCTTCAATAGAGAAGTGGAGGCATGGGCACTAGATTAATGAGTACCTATATGCACTCAGATTGACTATTAATACTGAAAATCAGCGAGGCAGATAAAATCCATGGATTGAATTTGCATACAAGTGAAAGAATAGGTGGTCGGTAGTTTCTAGCTATTTATATAGTGAATATTGTTATTACAGTCTCCATCGTAAATAGTAGAATATAGATAGGTATAGACACTCCACTTTGTATAGGAGGATTTACGATGCGCTGTAAAAATGAATGGTATGGTGTTTTTAAAGGGATGACAACGACAAGCCGTGACTGGCTAATGACAAAGATTTCAATAGGTTTAATGGTACTTGTCCATGTAGAGTTATGAATGGTTTCGTTGGTTCGGTATTGGAATTGGCTGGTGTGGTGGTTTGCTTTGGTGAAGGTACCTTTAGCTTTGTGTCAGACTGCCCTACAACAATAACCGAGTGGGGGGAATCTAATGATGAAATCCACCGTACATTACATTACATTCAGTCTCACTTCCACTCTGCAGTCTTTGTAAAGTGAATTCACTGAGGATTGGAATTTTCGGGTTATTGGGCTCGCGCCAGGTCGCGAGTTGGTCGCGAGCACACCTTTTATTTCAAAGGGGATTCATCTGCAGCTGCTGAAACGCCCAAAATTTCTATAGAATCCTTCAGAACAAATACAAAAATACCCTGACACTGACACTGTAGTAGGTAAGGGCAAAGTATCCACACCAAAGCAGAGCCAAGTCGAAAACCACTTATGCATAGTCAAGTTGGGTCAATCCAGGCTCCTTCTGCTCCCTCTTTGCATATACCTCTCTATATTGCAAACAAATGTACATCATAATGGATAGTGTTGGTAACCTAACCTTGCTCATGTTCTATTCTCCCTAATACAAATGACGACTCGGTCCAATGACGATATCACACTATGACATATCTTTATAATTCCTGTCCTAATAATGTTTATGGCTATATGCACTACTCTCCATGTTGATATGCTGCCACACTTTCTGGAATTGTACCACTATGACCTGTTTCTGAAATAATAAGCTTTTAGCCTTCTGCTCCCTGACACTTTATGACAGACCATAGTGATAGTGCCACCGTCAAACAATCAAACAATGTGACAACTCATGGAAAAACAGAACTGCTATCTAGATGTACATCTTCCTTTGCTTCACCTCACACAGATTGATCATGTCTTCCAGCTACAAATCCAAGAATATTGAAACCTAATGAACCCTACTTTATAATCGAAGCAGTATAACGATTACTGGGAACTACGTAGAGTCATTTTATCATTTTAGATATCTGCATTTCTCAAAAGTCAGGGATTTAATTTGCATTGCAGCTTAGGCTACGAATACGACTACTACAACATGTTGTAATATGTAACACTGTTTTTTGTGTATTGAAAATCAATTACGTATTCAAGTTCGTTTTACGATCATCATCTGCTATTGCACAACGATGTAATGTAAGTAGACGGCTTTTATCTACCTTTAGCACACAAATCTGCTAGTTATGTAAGTGAACATAGATGATAGAGCATGCACAATGTTCGCAGTAGCACTAATTGAAATGCAAAGGTCATATGCAGGAAAAATTAATATAAACAACAAATGACACATTTCCATTAATTTAAAATGGCTTTCGCAGTACATAATTTACTGATTTAACGAGTCTTTGATAGACCGAACAAATTATTACGTAATTCCAGTTTTATTTAACGTTTGGGGAGATTAATTAGGTCACTGTTACTTTATTTTCATGTTTATCAAGGCTGAATGCACATAAGTTGAAATACACTTAAATTAGTCTGACGCTGTTATTTTTGGTACTCCAGTCTAATTAGTAGGTAGTTGAAAGAAAATAATTTTCGCAAATGCATTTTGAATATAATTCATTTTCATTCATTGTGGCTAAATTAATGGGCATTAATTGCGCTTGTTATTTCCTATTTGTTTACTTTCACTTATTCATGCATGTGAAGAGAGTATATATAGGTTAGTAAAAAATGATATCGTCGTTCATTCGAATTTCGGATTAGGGTTACGCAATATTGTAGGAGAAGGAATGAATAAACGAGAAATGGTAATGTGAATAATTACTGTGGGGTCCACAGTCTATACTACGCAATTAAGTATGGATATAAAAACAATCTGAGGGGTTGATAAAGATGGTGCACCAGGTGCAAGATGAAAGATTTAAGAGTTCGAGTGTGACGACGACGGTGAGTGATGAACACAAGGAAAAGTATAGTGTTCAATTAATATCGAGTATGTTCCACATGTTCGGCAAGTAGTTGTACAAGTATCTGTCAAAAATCAATCCCGTTTTTCCACGTATCTGGCGTAAACGATAAAATTATTTTATGTATTTATTTAAATCATAATGCAATTTGGTGACAATGTATTCAGCTGCAGCGTCTTTTCCTTATACAAATGAAATGATTCTCGCATGTACAGTGCACAGAGTTTCATTTAGTAGCAATTCAGAATAATTTGATCGTTTCCTGTCGCCTAGAATTGGAAAAACATGTGCAAGGAACAACTTAGCACAGTACCTGGTATTAATTACTAAAAAACCGAAAAAGCATGAGATTCATGTGAGATATTCATGTGCACGTGAAAAATTTGTTTTTGTATCTGATATATTGCGCAAGTTTTAGCATAATAAGGAATCTACATCCAAGTAATATAATCCATGAGTTGTTAGATGACGTTTGAACTGGAACAACTGAACTGATACAATGTACAAGTGTATATCGTCTGACGTTCCATGTGTGATGCAACTTTTCCTTGCATTCTATTTACATGCACTAATCCTTCGTGTACTTAGCAATTACCATAACATATCGATAACCAATCTGTGCCCTAATGATATATAGCTGTACTATATTAGTGGAGGGATTCTGTAATAGACACAAGTGTGACATGTCATGAAATGACAACGGCTGCTACTCCATCCTCCACATTGGGGAATATTTTAGCCTGTAATTCTTCAACTGTGTGGTACATGTTTACAACTTAGGTTAAATAAGTCATGGTTTGTGTGTGGCAGTGGCAACGTGACGCAAAGGTCACATCACATAGTCCAGCTTCATCGTCATTTAAATGTGGAACGGCGGAAATTATATATTATACTATATAGAATACACTATATAGAATATACCCTATATAATATTGTAACTCAAATCCTGAACTAGTCAGAAGAGGCAGGATGGATGGGCAATTGGCATCTGGAGGATTCTCTCTTGTGTACTCTGTTAAAGAATAGGATATAGGATGCACATTCACAGAGATTGAAAAGGGAGAAAGAAAAAGAGGCAGTTGAACAGTTGCACCGGTTCTATATAAATTTCTATAGATAGGTAGTAGATCCACAGATTTAATAGGGAAAGAGTGAGGGCATTTGGTTTGGACAGATCAGCCCATGCTGCATAACCAAAAGGCAGGCCGGGACAGAAAATAATAGGGGCTACTACTGCTTTGGGTATTTGGTCCTCCAGCAGCAGCTCCATTTTCTATTGCAGTTGAGTCGAGATGAGTGGAAGAGATGGATGAGGACAGCCAGGACCCATAACTGCATACAGCGACACAGATGCTTATACATTATTATACTCAAGATGCGTGTACAATAGGGAATAGTCCCCGTATATTATCCATTCACAGTTTACCACTTACACACTTTCATACATTAACTACTATATACAAGTAAGCTTTAAAATTCTTAACGACTGCATCTTCCACTTTCTAGCCCTTATACCCTTTTCATCCTTATCACCTTGAGTTGCAGTTGGTTTCAGTTTGAGGATGGATCTATGATGTGTGGTAGTGTCGAAAGAGCGATTGAATATGTACCTATACTACTACATCTTCTATTGGAAATACATCATAATATCAGCATGTATTAGAAGAGTATTAAATAACCTAGTTGTGTGTATTATATAAGGAATAGTGATATACGAGCAATAATTCTGAAGTTATAATATTTTATGCGTACCTACTAAATCGTTAGGGCTTTGTGTTTGTATATAGATAGTGTATTTTGTTGGTAGTAGTAGTAGATAGTAAACAAGAAGAGAAACGTATTGTAAAAGCGAGGAGAGTGAGTGAGTGAGTCTCGGGTGTACTTGGATTGTGTACTTATGTATGTAGTAATAGTGAGTATAGGATTCTGTGCAGCTTGCACCTGTTCATTGAATGAAAAGAGTCGGAGGCAAGGAGGCAACTGGTGCTGTCCGTGTACTCTTCTCCCTGTATAGGAGAGTTGAGTGTGAGATGTGATCACTGACGCTGATCCCTCGGTCGCTGTTTTCCTTTAGGGCTGCCTTCTGCTCTTCAGCATTGGCTGTCAGAGGCTTTCCCACCCAGTCCAATTGGTCACAAAGCACGTGCTCCCTTCTTCCCACAGAAGATTTCGAGGGGGAGCTCACAGAGCACACCTGATAAGAATTTGGTTCACTTCGCTCTGAACATCAGTTCGTGCCCGGCACGCAAGCAGAACACTTCTTCCGCTCAAACCTCATCCTCACTCACTCACTCACCCAAAACCAGTCTCATCCTGCCTCATCATCTACTTACACAAGTCACAAACATAACACAGACTAAAGTAACCCAAGGCAGATCTACAAGTATAGAATACTAAGTATTTACTACTTATACTTACACACCGCTTGAAACCAAGTAATCCCAGTGGTTCACTAGTTTCCTAAAACTGTTGATATTTCAATCAATTCAGTCAGCTTTTCATTTGGTGAAAGTTGTCAAAACTTTGTTCAATTTTTGTTATTTTGTGCAAAGTCAAAGGAGTTCCAATGATCGAAATGCCACGAGTTGTGACATCGGCCAAGAGGGCTGCTAATTACAGCAACTGCCCTCTCAAGAAAAGACCTATTAAATATGATCCTGAAGAAGATTCGGATTCGGATATATCCAATAAAGGTAAATTTCATTTCCTTCATTTCCATCTAAGTTACTATTGCAATTAATTAGCTAGATTCTTTAAGAATTCTGGGCAGTGGAGACTTAAAATGTGTTTAAAGCAAGCATATTCTGATATGTTCATTAGAAATACATATAATATTAATAAGAGTGTCGCACTCTCGCATTCCTTTCAACAATAGAAACTTTTAGGTGCTGGAATTTCTTAGGATTGAAACGTTTTGACTACGAAATAGGTAGATTCTTTGAATTTATTTATTGCGTAGTAAGTTAAGGATTTTCTTATGCATCTAAAGACGGAAAAGTAGGTAGACGTCGAATAGTATGTTCATGTAAATAGCATGAGACAAGCATTGGAATTCCTTAGTTGAGGTTTAATGTAAGATAATGAGATTTTATCTCCAACCTTGCAGACAACTTGAGGAACTGCTGCAGCTCGAGTTAAATAAATTATCTACAGAAGCGATGATAAGAAATAGATAGTCGGGCTAGGACTACAGATAGGACAAGGTGTATCGCATTAAGTTTATCTAAATCCAAATATTTCAAAGTTGGATTAACACAGGTTTTTGTTGATGTCCCAGACAGTAGCCAATAGGTAAATGCTTTCATCTTTCAAGGTTCTCAAATACATATACCTAGTAGTGGTAGTTGTTGTAGGTACTTAATACTGAGAGTAGTAGCAACGATTAGTAATCTACTTAGGGACGTATTAGAAATCGGCATGGCATTATGTATATTAATGTAGTGATGGAAAAGGAAAACAGAAATGCACGTACACTACGAAATGTGAACTCTATTAGATAGGTTTATTGCCTTGCTATTTGTATTAGTAGTTTTATGCAAGTACGCAGAGTAATATTGAGTTTATGCAGATATTATAGGTAGACATTAGACAGAAAGTTGAATATAAGGATGGAAGATTTATAGTGAAGGAAAGTACGAGGATCTCATTTCATTTTATGACAAGTCTTGAAAGTAACGAGGCGAACCTCACAACAACTTGTGCTACTGCTACCTGCTGCTGATCTCCTTCTTGATGATTCATTGCAAATGAAAAGCTCTGAATGCATGTAAATTCAATATTGGAGCATGCAGAGCACAAGCTAATGATATTCGATGGTTTTTGGCGGCATGGCAGAGGCATACTTGAAAACATAGAGATAGATATCAAATATGAAAATGTAATATTCCTTATGGAAGCATTAGAGACAGGGGATAGTAATTCATTTTCTCATAATTGATTTACATAAGATTGTAATGATATGGTGTTCCATACCAAAATGAGTTTGAACACATAGATATGTTGGTTATCATAGGTCAATGACAGGGAAGACATTAATGTCTAAATACTAACGAATGGGTATTTATTAATTTCAGGTTGCTCTCCAAAGCCAATGGATTGTGGTGAGCCCGAAAACCTCTCTACAAAACCGGAAGACTTGAGATTGACAATGAAATGCGAGGCAGTTGTGTCAGAACCTCCGCCACTTGCAATGATCGCTGGTCGAGGAGAACTCTCATCTCCATCCTCATCATCAGCATCTTCAGTCTCATCTTCCTCCTCATCCTACACAAATCATCATCACTACGGATCTCCGTATGTATCTTCCTCGGAGCCAACATACATGCCAGTCCCTCCACCATTGAAGACACTATCCAGCGGTCCATTGGAGCCTATCAGTTTGAACAATGGTATGTGGCCGAGAGTAAATCCGTTCATGCCATTCAACTTCCCACCCGCACAAAGCCGAAACGATTTCTACGGCGGAGTTTCTCCGAGTTATCCACGATCGGGTGGTGCAACGACTCAGCTCTCTTCTCACTACGCCCCGTTCATCTCTCGAGAATCCGGATCTCCTCCTCATGTGTCTCCTCCATTGAAAAACGAGCCTTGTTACCCATCGATGAAATATGAGGAGCACGGCAATCACCATCATCAACAACCACGCAGTCGAATGCTAGTAAGTCCTTCAGAAATTATGACGGTAGTTCACCACCAACCTCACCCGCGAATGATTGAGGATCTATCTCTCAGTCATCATCATCATAATGCCCAGCAGCAGCAGCATGGGCCACCGCAGACAGGGAAGCCAATTAAAAAAGAGCCTTGTTGTTATTCATCGCCAACTCATTACAGTTCATCTGGGCTGAATAGAGACTCCGTCATCACTAGCCACAGTAATAATTGTCCTCCTCCTTCTAGTAGTAGCAATTCCCCCAGTCACTCACCGATTGCTCCTACAAATGTGAACGGCAGCGTTCGTTACCATTGTCCCGACTGTAACAAATCCTACTCTACATTCTCGGGATTGTCGAAGCATTTGCAATTTCATTGCGCTTCGCAAAATAAGAAGTCGTTTATTTGCAAACACTGCCAGAAGGTTTATGTCTCCCTCGGTGCTCTCAAAATGCACATCCGAACTCACACTTTACCATGCAAGTGTACCTTATGCGGAAAAGCTTTCTCTCGCCCATGGCTCCTCCAGGGACACATTCGGACTCACACCGGTGAGAAACCCTTTGCTTGTCAGCATTGCAATCGAGCTTTTGCCGACCGCTCAAATCTCAGAGCTCATCTCCAAACTCACTCGGAAGTCAAGAAATACTCATGCAAAACATGTTCAAAAACATTTTCCAGAATGTCTCTCCTGGTCAAACATGAAGATAGTGGATGTATGTCATCACCCCTCTCCAACTAACTCCGAATACTGAACACCAACCAAATCGATCCGAATATAGGTGGAATTATTGCCCTGTGTGTTCACTTCAGTCTTGTCCTCCGACGATATCACATCCTTCACATTATACTTGCAAGCGTATATAAAGAGGGACGGAAAACAAAGTCAAGGCCTGCCCATTCGAATAATTCAACGAAATACTTATATTATATTTACGTACGCAATGCTTCTCCTCTCCATTTACACAGTACACACATCCAGTGCCATTGTTATTATCGCTCGCGTAGTGACAAACTGAATATAGTCATTATCATTCTTTATTATATGTATCTTACATTTACATAGACATATTGTACATACGAAATTAGCCTTTAGTAATGTACACAGTAGAGATTCTAATTACAATTTATTAAAAATATTATTATTTCTGTTACAACCCTCTACTTACGATACTTTAAATATTTCAATCCGCAAAACACACTGCGAAAAGATGTATGTACAACGATTATGTTTGATCTGCTTAAAATATAATATCTCTCTTGTTTATTTGTACTATTTTACATATCTTAGTAGATCCTAGTGTATTATAGTGTAGTACTAGTTCGTACTATATAGCGTTTATAAAATAATATAAATACAAAATGTAGTATTAGCGTTTAATACACTGAATGAACATGAATAATAAATTTTGATTACGACGTAACCGACACAAGTGTTGCACTCATTTTTTGCAATGTTTGTTTTCACTGTATGATACAGAGTAAGGACATTTGCACTAGTCACTCTACTAAAGCTCATCATACCATCTTTTCATATTATTATCTCTCAAAAACAGGCAGAGTGATTCAGATCACATTATTTGCATTGTCGCCATCATCACAAATTATAGTAATGCGTCTCTAATATATAATGAGTCATAAATTAGGCACATGTAGAATTGGTAATGGGATCTTATTAGTCCATTAGTGCTAATAGAGCAGCCATTTTATCAAAGAAATGCATGTGTACGTAGCAAAGTGAATCCATCCATGACATTATCATAATATAGACATCCGTTCAGTTTCTTTCATATTTTATTTCCTTGATATTTTGACGGAAAGCATATTTTTGTGCTGTAGATAATAGAGGAAATCGAAATTAGTTCTTTTTGCAGGTAGAAACAGTGCTGCTGTCACTTTTATTTTTAAGTACAATCTATAACAGACAGTATAATAGACAATGTAGCCACCATGAAGATAAAGGATATCTTTCCGTCCATCCATATTACCCATGAGACCATATGTCACTTCATTTTCTGTCATTACCTACCTTTAGTACTTTCCTATAGGCACTACTTGCACTAATCACTTTATATGTAGCTAATAGTGCACTGTACTCAAATGAAACCAACACACGTAGGACGCACGTTGTGTAATTGTGTATAGCAAGAGGACTACAAGACAGTCAACCAATTCAAGTCAGATAATAATAATGTAAAGATAAAAACCACCTGTTTCCTAATTTTTTACACAACGCAGTTTACGCCACGTCATTACTGGAGTCATGCTTGCTTTGACCCAACTGTCATCAGTCAAAGTACTGCATTTGGGAAACAATTAATTAAACCATACTGTGCGTTATGCGGTTTGATTACTTATTGGTCACTCTTATAGCTAATATCTTCTGTGTGGATTTATGCATGTAAAACAATAATTATTCCCTTCTCTCACCACTACTATTACTAAGTAAGGCATTTTCCCAAATTGTTCACACATATACCGTAACATACACCATATGTATACCAATTCATGCATCATGCATCAAATAAAACGTGGCTACCTTTTATTAATACCATTATTAGTGTTATCATCACCAGGCAATATAACTTAAGCCGATATTATGTATGTAGAAGTCATAAAACCACAGATAAGGTTCAACCCCATTTTTTACTCTCGTACGAAATGTAGTATGTAGTAGCCTACCAATTGGGATAAGCATGCATACTTACCACTCTATAAATGATTGAATGTTTGACATGTAGTCAATGAGTAATATGTTACGATGCAGACTGCACTAACGAGCAATGGAAGTTAAACTGCATAGAATAAGTATCATAATGGTCCTGTTGGCACTGCCAATTAATAGGACTTTAATTTACATTCTCATTCTTACCATGAATCAATAGAAAAATAAAACACAATATTTATAACTATCATATCCTTGCAAAACCTGCAGTAAAAATGGTAAATAGCAGCTCATTTACTTTTGGATGGACACCTCGCGCAAATTAATTCATACTATCAATTTATTAATTCCTAGTGTTTAAAGTAGATTAAATTATCTCTATTACACTCTGATGTTCAAGAAAATGCATTAAAATGCAGCTAGAATCCCGTAAACTGATACAATACACTTTACGAGTAGTAGGTATTCTATTTTTGTTTTTTTAAAACCTAATTACCAATCACAATGTTAATTCAATCCGATTATGGTTTTATAGAATGTTCGGACTTAAACATAATTTAATATAACAATTTAATAAAGTATATTATTATTTCAATAACAGGCATTAGTGCGCACGCTGGTTATTATTATTTTGTAGCCTACGGATAATGAAATATTCCATGTCTACTATAAACTCATACTATGCATTTTGTCGGTAGTACTTATGAATTGATTATTGCAAGCGATCCGTGTGGTAGATGAAAAGTATCTAGTTGGATGTGCTGAGAATGGAGAAACGAATGCAGTTGTTTAAATGGTTGGTGGAGGTGAAAAATCGGCTGTAAAACATAGCGTTCCTGAAATTTACAATAAAAGTTGTCGTGTAGAGACACGACTTATCGTTTAAAGTTAAATGTGAATATTTCCAAATTGAATCTCAGTTGTCACTAACTTTCTATTCTCTTGTTACATTGCAAATTATGTTCTAATTTCTACAACGCAACGAGTCAAACGTAGTGATAGGTCTTCATTTTATAAATGACCAACAGTTAGACTTTCTATTGTTGTACCTGAGCATATCAAGAAAATAGTTTAGTGTACAAGTTGTGAATCTTTCCTGCATTCACTTACCTACATTACATTTAATGATCTGTGTTGCTGTACAACTGCCCATTTGATATTTCGATATGAAAGACTCTTTTACAATAAACACTAAATATTTTTCTTAAACAGATGCAGCACAAGTTTGTATGAAATCTTTGTTCTTATTTAAAGCGGTGTATATGCAACGTTTTTATACATACGTAAGTCCTTAAATTCACAGCATATGAAAATTGTACTGATCTTTCTATCTATTTATCACATTAAGAATCTCTCCGTCAAAGGGATTTATCTGTATCGAAGAATCACGTTCCAACTTTTCCGAACGTTTAATGTGCATTACTTATTGCATATTATTTTCGTGCTTTAACTATCGTTATCGTTTAAATGTGATTAGAACCCATAGTGCTCGTCTGCATTAATGCCAAGTCATCATCATCCATTCTTCTTCAATGTGCATAATCTGCCAATAAAAATGAGGAAGAAAGTTTCGACGAGAATCGATTGACTGTTGTTACTACTAATAATACATTTCAATCCGTATTTTTCTAACTTGCAACAGCAACACTTAGAATGAGAGCGAGTGCATAATGCAACATAATATGTGTTCGTTACGTAGCATAAGACGATGTCAATAACCAACGCTATTTATCCGAGCAATAGTAGTTATGAATGAAAAATGTTCTATTGTTCCATTTAAAGCACACATTTAGACAATTTCATTTAGTTCGTTACTTAACACCAACCATAAGTAATGCATATTAAATAAAACGTACACTTATAGTAACACTAGACTATATAAGTTGGCAAATGAGAAAGATGATACCTATTTGTTGCATGATTTAAGTTGTTGTTTCGTGCAAGGATTGCTTAAAGTACTGTGCAGTTAACTAATAATATTTTAAAATTGTAACACTTTATTTTATGTCATATATGGATGGAGATAAGAAACCTTAATTAACGTTGGTACATACATACTGAGAATTACATTTTCTATGTGTATAGTGATAAGAACATTCCTGCAGTGCTTAATTTTCTTACAAAAACATTTGAGGATTGTATGAGGAGTAACAGACAGTAGTTAAGTTATCATTAGTAAAAAGGAACAGAGGAAAGAATAGGAAAGGGAGAGCTGAATCTGTCAAGTCAGCCATCACCATCATCACACAATAAAGTTGAATGCCATAAGAAAAGGGCTTATTGTTAACTAAAATCAGACAGATATCTACTACCTACCTACTCAGCACAGGTAGTAGTAGCTGGTGGTTTTAAAACCAAGTAAAACAGACACGCATAAATTCCTCGTATTCCTATTGCAAATTGAATGTATCCGTAATGACAACATTATTGTGCTATTGTGGTTACTATTGTAATTATCATTAATGTACTGATGTTACGTGGTAACTCTATATCCCCTGATGGATTATAATGAGATATCTAATTCTTCTGACCGAAATCGAGAATAACAAATACGATTTACTTAATCTATGGTTTACTACGATATAGACTGTTACATATGAAGCGGCACAGGTCTAACACAACTTAATTAGGGACTTCACTCAAACATTAGCGTGCCGATGCAATGTACATGTGTGTGGTTATCTAAATGTTAAAAATTGTATATAAAGGAGGTAGGTATGTGGGAGATATGCACTAAATAAAAATTAAACTGATGTTAATACCATTGTTATAAGAATTGGTCTAGCTGATACTGTTGGCATATTTATATTACATTATGTTGTGTTGTGTGCTTCATTGAGATGTAGAAATTTACTGATTGCAACGGGCAGCTGTCAGTTGACGCCCTTTTGATTTTGTATCATCAAACAGACAGCCAAAGCAAGTGAGTCTATACCTGTGAATTATTTTCTCTGTATAGAGTTACCTTAAAAAAACGTGCAACACAATAGTTGCGTTTACAATAACACACATCACATCACAAACAGATCTACTGTGCCTCTACGACTGATGCAACCTAATAAGCTAACTTAGCAAAACATATCTCAACAATAACAGGACAATATCCAATGCGAATATACATTATTAAATGCTACACCTAAATACCTGCATTACATATCGTTTAACTAAGCAATACAATTCTTAAGGATCTATATAATTCTCTCAGCTTGTGCCCCACTAACTGTTTATTTCGATCGACTACCAACGACCTGTAGATACAGATTTTATAGACATAAATGTGAATGTCCTCCATATATACATTTTATATAATCTTACTATTTGTATTAATTTAATTCATTCTTATACAGGTACAGATTTTACCTGCGGAGATTCTAAATTATTGCAGTAAACACTTTTGGAATATATTTATAATATACTACTACAGCTTGTTGTTGTAATGTATGTACAGGTAGAATTTTGTGTCGAGGCTGCCTAAACTGGAAATGTGAAATTATATCTGAATAGGATGCTTGTGTGGTATATTGGGATCGGCACTACTTACACGGTTATTCTCTCTTATTGAGCCAGATAAACGGAGAAACACACGTTTAAAAGAGATGTGCTTTATGGCTGTCAAAGAAATCGAATAATCTTTGCCTACTGACTGATACTTTTTGCCAGTCATGTCAATCGGGATTTATAACTGAGAAGACGTCCTTTGCATACCTAATCATTACGTTTGATCTGAATTCATTCAACTTTGGATCTTCATGTTTTCTCTCTAAGGCTTCACATACAAATAAGATTGGCATTTAATAGTCCACTTGCCCATGTATTAACTCTATTTTTAGATTCGAAGAAGTGGATAATCACTTGTTTTATATGTCACGTTTGACTTGACTCAAGTTTTATTTTGGTAAGCACGCTTAGCCATTCTTCAGCCAAATAATACAAATCATATATTATGACTTACTAAACTATATCGAGTGCAAAATGAGAGTGACTCTCGGACAATGGAGTCAAACATATGAAGAAAGTTTCCTACTCTTCATATTATTTATCAAGTAGAAATTACTTATTGCGATTCACTTTTTGCAACGATATATTCTGTAGAATCAGATCAAAGTGCAAGTATATATGTACGTGCGATTTCACTAATGGAAGTGGAGTGTAGTAAGTTTCTATCTAAATATTATAATTTAAGCTACCTTCGATGATTTTATGCCATAACATATACATAGTGCTATACATTGCAGATTTATTCCCCATATTGCTCAAATGCGAATAGATTGTTTCCTGTGGTATTTATCCCTGAATATGATTTTACAAGAGCTTATAGATATGCTTTAGATTAATAAAAGCTATATTATACTGTGATTAATGTTAATGTTGGTAAATACCTACTAATAGAAAGTGAACAGGAGTAAAAGGCATAGTTGTTGATAACACATCATGATATATGGATGTGTAAATACCATAGACAGATAAGAGACTAAAGAGAATATGACGAAGGATTCACCTGTTCCGCCAGTTCCTTGTTTGTTTGTTTTAATCAATCGTCATTTTAAAGTGTTTTGCACTCGTTTGTACTCTAATTAACCTGCCTATAGGAGAGAGTGCAGATGTTTTCAGGTGCGTTTGCACTCATAATTTTTTTATGATTTTCCCCGGTTTAATTTGTGGGTACGTAATTTTATATCTTATCTACTTTTGCACCTAGCATATTAATAATATAATATACAATGTAGTCACACTGGTTCCATTGTGCTGCATTTTACCACTTGTTCCTTATCAAAATGTACTTGCCAATGCCACAAATAAATACTTAAATCCAGCCAGCCATATTGGTAAACACCTGCAGAACTTATTTTTAATTTGTACTCGTATTGAAATCAACACTTAACAAAAAGTTCCCCAATATAATGTCCATGAAAGTACGGATAATTTGCCATTGAAAAAGTGTCAGTGAATTTACTACGCAGAATACTAAAGAAGAGTCGTGAGCAAATTGAATACTTGAGCACTTAACAGTTGGACTTTTGTACAATACATAATCATAATGCACCAAGTTACATTTACCTCCATCTACTGCACTATTAGCAGGTATCGTGGACAAATTAAAGCACTTAACCTTTTCTGGGATTTAGGACCCGTAATCATCAATTTTTATACTCAGCTGAACGACTATTTGTTACTAATCTAATCTATAACGGTTGACAAGAAATTAAAAAGGATTCAATTTATGGCATTTGGAAGTATGTACTACTTTAAACAAAATTGAAAAGAAAGGATAAAATTCAAAAGAGCAATACACTGCAAATAAAATTCTTCGCCAATTCCCCTATTTTGCAGAATAGGTACAGTTAAGGTTGATACGGTCTTCAGGACACTGTCGTCTTTCATTCAGGCCAATGAACTCAGTTTCTTGGAAGTAACAAATTTTCAAAGAATTCTAAAGCAAACGAAAATGTATTCGATATTAATATTCAATAAGATACACCTGTCATCTGTACTAAACTGTTAAAAACTGCCGACTGTATTAACTGTTAGCTTTCTGAAATATAGATGAGAGAAAATGCGATTTCGCAAAGATAGTTTCAAACTTCGTAGCACCTATTTGACTTCAAATGGAAAATATTTATGTTTTTCTAAGCTTCCACGCAGATAGTGGTCGTAGTAATAAGAATGAGGACAAAATGGGATTTTTAAGCAGTTCAGGTCATTTACTTTGTATTCTGAGAAATCTACTTCGAAACAGTTATAAAGAATTAGCAAAAAAGATTTAACTGAAAAAAAGATGTTTACCTTTCTTTTACCTATCGATAGTAGCATGCTAACTTCAAATATTCGTTTGATTTCTTAATGGGAATAACAACAGAAGCCCAATTAGTACTGGAAATTTTAATCCTTATACAGAAAGCTGTGAAATTTCTGATATTACAAGAGATGAATTGTAAATGGAGTGGACAATCTATTGACTGTCATGTCACAATGCGGATGTCATTTCTTATTTTCTTATAAATATTTACACAATATGTTTCATAACCTGATGTACCCCTTACGATTGTTTTTAGAGTTTAATCTTAAAGACATCTCTGTACAGGTCATTGTATCCTTTATCAAAGTGAATGAAGGTAGTTAAAGGTAAAACTGAGTTGTTCGTTGGGATATTCTTCGTTTTATGCAGTTCATATGTCAACTTACGACAGTTTACAAATTCAACAGAAATTGTCGTTTCCGATCTCGTTTAAATTCTAGAAAAACTGTGTCAAGTCTGTCTCATCGGGATCAATGGACGGAATTTCATTATGAACCTGTATAAAAGCATATTGTATTACCTGTTTCTGCTATTTTTGCATATGCAGACATTTGCTGTCCAGTTAGGATTTTTTTGATGAAGGTTTTTAATTACTGTATCAATATCATAGCACAGATGATAGATTTCTCTAATTCATATTTCTAGGTACAGCAAAAATTATATCGTAATACACATTTTTATTAGAACTGCATTCTTAGCATAAAAAGGACCGTTTCACATAAATGTTTCATCGATCCACTTGTAAGTGCGAGTAGATCAATTTTAGAAAAGCTTCGACTTAAATAATCTTTTGGAATGTTATACCTTAGCATTATACCTCTTTCAATCTTCGGTTACAGCTTACGTTACTAAATGCAATAAGGAAAAATTTTAATCTGGCCAAAAGAACTCAATTCCCTGTCTCAGCAACTACATATGTTTAAAAACGTGTGAAAACAGTCACGCAAAAGAATGTTGCAGTAATGCAAGTATTGAACACAAGACTATTGTACATCATCATATAGCTATGTATAAATAATATAGCAAGACGGATGTACAGCACATAAATATATAGGTGGCTTTGATTTCTGGTGGGTTTTGAAACAACGGGCGAATCTCCTTTAACATGATAGCTCATCTGTAGTTGTTTTGTATGGTTTGAATGAGAGTATGAGATAATAAGGTGAGATGAGTAACAAAGTACATTTTACCTTGTCTTGTTTTGTCTAGATACAGAAGAGATAAGTGCAAAAGCAGATGCAAGCAAGAATGCAATCATTTGATCTTCACGGAAATATTGTAGCTAGTACATGGTAGATACACCGATAGATACTTTGGGTCATCCTTATTTCAGGGTATGAGAGTCTGATCTTAGAAATTGTTATGGTCATTTTATCTTTGTTTTCTCTCCTACTTTCAGTTATAAATTGAGAAAAGAGTTGGCTAAGTGGTTGTTCCTGTACAGAGTACAAGACAAAGTATAATTGTTGTTTAATAAATTAACCGTTGGATTATGGCATTACAAATAGGTTGAACTCTGTGTAGTTGTAGTTGCTCGGTATTTTCAGCGTGATAATAATGCGATAACTAATAAAGATAAAAGGTTGGTGCCTAGCTCATCTCCCAGTATGATAAAACTGGGATAGTGTATCCTTGTGTAGTAAATGGTAGAGAAGAGTTGGTTGGTAGTAGTTGATGTAGGTAATGTAGATAAAGTAGTATCAGAAGTTGAGATGAAAGTCGTAGTTGGAGGATTATAAGTATTTTCCACCTGAGTGGAAACGGTGCCTTTATGACTGAGCTATTAGTACGAAATGAAAGATGAGGCAATTAATTAGCATAAATGTGTCTGCAGAGCATTTGAGAGCGTGTACGCCACAGTGCTCGACATCAAAGTCGCCTCGCCTCATTTCTACCATCTCATCACACATCTCAGGCCTGACCTGGCTCCTCTGTCCAACTCATATAATAGTGTCAAAGCAAGATGTTTCATCTCTCTATTCAAAAACAAGTGAAGCAGAGGCCTGGAGCGATCTACTTCGTCCTCGTCGTCGTCCTATGAGTCTCATATCAGTTTTCCATTATTATTACTCTATCCAAGACATTCACAAAGGATCTCTAGTCATGTCGAGTATAAAGTGCTGTAGATAATAGATAGATCACTTTTGGTTGTTGGCCCAATGAATTGTTACAGTACAATGCAGATCATATGATGGAGAGTATTGTCTTGTCTCCTCTTCTTCTCCTAGCTATAGAGAGATACTACTCCGAGGAGGAATGAAATAATACAAGATTACAAACACCCTGCACTAGTTTAGTTGGTAGTTTACTTTTGCCAAAGACTCGTTGGCATGTTTTTGTAGCTTTGAAGTCGTGCCTTTTTGCTCTGTGCTCTCTTCCTCTCATTAATAATATACTCTGGCTAACCTACTATGTTTGTTGTTAATACTTGATATTTCGCCTTAAGTATACTATAAAAATACCTGTGCATATAATAAATTCACACACATAAAGAATCACTATTGTTGGCCTACCTTCTTATGAGACAACTAATAATATTATCTCTGCCACATTTACAAATACCTATCCCAGTATTGTTCGAGTTAAAATATGCTTCTGCTCAAGGTACATTGCATCTTGTTGTATTTCACAATTTTTATATAGATAGAAACATGTCTGTAGATTTATATTCGTCTAACTTGTATTTTAGTGTGTACTCTAAATCGTATGCATGAGGTAAATATACAAATGTCGGCTGGACTCTCTCTCTCTCTCTGGGTGTAATAGTAAATAGGTATCTATATCTATATTATCCTGTTTACGATAAATATGCATGTAACAGGAGCAGACGCCTAACTACAATGTAAACTATAAAAGCGAGCAAAAAGTGCACCTTTATTATATACGAGGAAAAGGAATCTTTCATATGATATGCTCACCTTGCAAACATTCTTTAAGGCCGTGCGTTGCGTAGTCTGACAGACCATTCCATAATATATATACTGTTGTAAAAAACAAGTCGAGTCAAATCACTCGTCAGCATAAGAATAGAACAGGTGCATTTCTGAGCTTTGCAAACCTTGGGACTTGGGACCCCAGGTCAAATAGCAGATCAAACCAGACCAAGAGCATACGCTAAGAGAGCAGAGCAACGAACAAATAACTTCCCTCGGCTGCACTGGAGATCTGAATATTTCTGCATTACCTTCTGCCAGCTTTATGTAACCAATTCAAATAGCCGCACATGAATCGTTGACCATCTTACCAACAACGTTAGAAACTCTGGAACAGAAAACAAAAAGAAAGATTCTCATTGTTGGAACGTTAAAGTTTTGACTGGTTTTGGTTTAAGGATTCAAGGGCTGTTCCTTCTTGTCAATATACAACTTCTTGTTGTCTATCTCTTAATGATGCAGATGCAATGCTTGAATAACTTGGAGTTGGATTACATACGAGAGACCTGACTACTTCGATTCTTGCCTAAGCTTAGCTTCTCTGTATGCATATGGAAAATAACATATTGTAAAAAAACATAAATTATCTCAAATGTACTTCAATTCAACTTGACTCTATTAGATAGATGACTAACTCAACTGAGCATCAACTGCCCCGTCAAGCCACCAGACCAAAAGTACCTTACAAATACCGCAAGCTGTACCTTCTACATTCTAGTAACTGATAATAAAGTGGTATTTGTTATACTTAAGTATGTAATGCATATCGTACATGTGCCTAGCAGAATTTGTTTCTTTTAATACTTTCTTGTAAATCCAGGCTGAGCACACATCACAACCCCGATGGCACCTGTTGTCTGCCTTTTGACCTCCGTTTTTTACAGTACCACTTGCTTTCTTTTATTATCAACACTTTTTCTTTATCCACAGGTGAATGTACTCGTAAATATGAAATTCTCTCCGTATTAATTAAGACACGCTCTTTATTAACAACACGATTTTCACATTAATATGCATTCACCAATTTTTTATAACAAAATTAGTCAATTAGCTTTAAAATCCACAACTATTCGTTAACATCGTATCTTAGATATAGATAAGGATGAGTCTATGGCTATGTTATCTAAATCTAGTAGACCCTATTTGGAGTTTGGTATTAGTTTCCCATTGTTTTTTGTAGAGTCTGTCCGGAAAATACATTCTCGAGCTGAAGTATTTGTACAATTACAATTTCAGTAATATGGATTTCTCTTTTATGTATTACTTAAGGTGGTGGATTGCGTCTCATCCCAACTTGAGGCAAATGAAGAGAAAAAGAAACATGAGAAACGAAGTTGGGATTGTCATAGTCATGTCGTGATTGTTTCACGTTCCCAAATAAGAAGAGAATAGACTGCCAGCATAGATTTTATGTGATGAATGACATGGACAATCATTATCTGTCTTGATGTATTTGAGCTGATTTCATTCGATACCAAATGATAATGACATGGAAGAGGTGTACGTAGTCAGAACAGTGAGAATATAAGTAAGTGGATGAAAAAGTGCCGTGACTGAGCCTGCTGATGTGCTTTCAAAAATTTCTACCTGCTGCTGTTATGTTATACACACATAATAGCACATCTGATACATTTACAATGATACTACTATAGAGTGCATTACACTGCATCCCTATGGATCATTGTACATGACAAAACTAGAAAATAGTGATAGTACTACGTGTAATACAAACCTTACTGACTTACTCACTTTTTATCGAAAATAACAATAGAGCTTTATAGAAATTATCTCCCAGTGTGGTATTCATTAAACAGCAGAATGATTACTATAAGAGTATCAACTAGCGTATTAATTGTGTAATCATTTCATCCAGGTAAACCTACCTTACAGCTACATCATTTCTTATTAAAGACAAATTAAATGGTCATTGCTATAAAGTACCTCTATCTCTTTTATATTTCTTGTTATACAATGGATGGAATAACACGACACGGTCCATTGCACTTATCAAACTAAACCACAGTTTAACAAAAAAAACATTTGGAAAAAGCAATCTTACCTCATAAACTATTTTTGTTGTCAAATGCTGTGGCATTCTTAAGAAACGTTAAAAGATGTTTGTAATAGAAAGAAATATTTGAAAAATACTTCAGGGTTGAAAAACTATCTTTTGTCACACGCGTCAGGGAGTTACTAAGGTCATCTTTTAGGTGACAACGTCCTTTATAATTGTCGGCAAGTGTATTTAAAGAAAGAATTTCCATTTACTTAACACGTGGTTATATCTGTATGACATCACTTACGATATTCATATGTATAGCAAGTACACTAAACGGTTTCTGTCACACAATTATTTATCGGTTGACCACAGAGATCCTATTACTACAAATATAACTTGTCCAGTTGTATTTATCGTGGTTAAAGGTAGCTCTGACTCTGCCCCATCCAAAAAGCTATATAATAAAAGTAGTGTATAGGATTTATATTCAACCGTCATAATAAGAGTCTACCTTACATAAGAGGGAGAAGGAGTATGTAAAATCATCTGTGTAAAGGTAGAAAGAGTATTTTACATATTTATAGCTAAACAATTTAGTACGTAAGCGGGTACGCTACTCGGGAGAATAAAGGAGAAAGATGAGATAGGAATCAAATCTTTGTGCTGTCAGCAGCAGAGCCAGGTGAGATTTTGCATGCATTTAAAAGTATTTGTTATTCATGCAGGTTGAGTTCTTAGCATAAAGCTAAGCTACCTAACAACTAACGAAGAGGATTCCTATCAAGCAAATGTTCTTTGATTCCTGCTGTGGATGGTGATGGTGACCGCACGAACAGAACCGACTTGGCGCTACTTTTTCCTAGTACAGACTTATTTCACTTGACTATCCGTCCGTCTGTCAGCCAGGCAGGGTCTGTCTATCAATTTTGTCGGCATGCGAGAGACGAGAGCGAGCTAATATGTATATTGACTTTGTTCAAAATGAGTCGAGTGTTCTCCGCATACAAGAAAATATTGGAAACGCATGAGTAAGTAGAGAGGAAAGCATCTTGAGAAGCAATCAATCTAACCGGCACATCGATCTTTTAGCCAAATCCTTAGAACTCATGCTTATTTACAATATTACAGTTTAGCCCTCGCTACCACTTTGCTTAAAAACAGATTATTCATTCTACCCTACAACTATATACATGATATTTAATATTGCTTTATTATTGCTGCTCTAGTTGTAACATATTCTGTAGGTATTTCTTTTGTATAGTACCACAGGTGATTTAAAGCAGGTAAACTGGTCAACTATGTATAGTAATTAAATTGCATCGGCTCGGTCTAAATATTCTTAAGAAAATGAAGAAATTTAGTAAATGCAGTTGCTTCGAAGTAGAAACTCTCTGTAAAGTTGATCTACTAAAGGTATCTCTTTTTCTACACAAAAATTACTTGCAATTAGATTGGTTAAAAAGGAGTTCATGTGTTTGCCTTGGTTGGCTATAAAAAGTCAGTTTCAGTTTAACATGTAAAGGAAACAAGGAAAAAAGAGAAACGTAACTCTATCGTGTGTTTGATGTGATGTGGTTAATGAGGCAAAGCTAGGTAAACGGAACAAGGATGCAAGTCACTGTGAACTCTGGAGAAATAAAATAATTGCCTTAAAGAAAGGGAAGAGGAAAGAGAAGTCGACTCACTCAACTCATCCCGTTCCTGTCCTGTCTAATTGAACTACCTACGCACATACCTCTCTTACCTTACAGGTACGTCGTCTCTCATATTCTGTCGAAATGAAGAAAAGGCTTCAGAAAAAACAACTTTGGGTTAGGATACAGTTTTTAGCTCACCATTTGCCAAGCTTGCCTAAACTGTGCCAAGCCATGCTATAGATTGAGATCCCCACTTATTACTTTATACTACTAATGTGTACCTAAATAACTTAGCTAATGTACAAGTCCTCCTCGATGCACCTTTTTCAGGTAATACTTGAAAATTGTAGTAGTACGAGTGCATACATGTAATAATACTTGAAGCAGGTTGAAATCCTTTGATGGACATTCGTGCTTACGTATCCAATGTTTTACTAGTTATTTAATATAAGAAAACAGAAGGCACAGGTACAAAAGAACCAGACCTGACCAGGGCTGAAGGTACAAAAGTCAAGATGCCAATAAGGCAAATACACACTCTCTCTCCTCAGAAAAAATAAAGGTACATTTTTTAAGATGTGGAACTCGAGTCAATTCCACAGTTTTTCTTATGTAACAAAACAGAGAATATAAAAATACTAATACCTATCCCTTTCTTTCTCCATCCACTGTCCTTCTGTTCAACTCTTTTAAAACAACAGGTGAATCGCATTAGTTGCGAAGAAATTAAAGGGTCTTAAGAAAAAGAAGTACTTTGCTGAGGTGAGACACGTGGTGGACGGGAGCAATCCAGGACTTGAGTTTCCTATCTTAATATTATACCTTCTAAATAAGAAGACAGAAGCTGGCCCAAAACTCTCCAAAACCAAACCATATACTAGTAATTGTTTCTGGTACTCCGAGAGGAGAGAGAGTCGACTTGCTATACATTTATATCAACTAGTATATAATATATTTTAAATAGTAGAGAGAGGAGAGAATATTATTATCTGATCCTTACTACATTGACTGAGGAGAGGAGCAGATCAGACAGCATCAGGAGAAGAACGTTTCCAGTGAACAGGTGCAATGCGTCCACGTTTTTATCCCTTTTCATTGTTATTCCTTGTGGCAAGGTGACCGCCGCTGCCTACCGGTCCATCCATACCATCCTCATTTACCTAGTTGCCTTATTGTGCCTTTATTATATAGCTACTGTATCCCTACTTCATATTATACCTGTCAACTTCATTTCAATGAGTTTCATCATCTTTTACTCTTAATACCAATTAATTCAATGATCTTGATAATGGACAGACACAATACATATTCAATTACCACTTTCTGTGAATGTGATTCATTCTATACACAGAATTAAGAATGTCCGTAAATTATTGATAAACAATTTACATTTTGCACAATTACTATTAACGATATTAATCTAGGAAACTATTTCAAATTCATCTACAATTGTTAATACTGATATTATACAGAAACGTTTATCTATAAATATTTTGGTATTAAAGTGTACCTTCACTTTTACTCTTTTACTACCACAAGACAAGAGTTCCAAATTTGTACAGAAAAAAGTTCTTGATAACAATGGCAGATTTAAATGGTCTTATCGCAGTAAATCTTCGTACTACTGGAGTTATATTTGTTATTTTCCTTTTAATTTATTTTATCCAAGACAAAAGGTACGTTGTACTGATGTTACTTTCTTAAGTAGTTTCCACATGCAGAGAGAAGATATATATTTGTTAAAACCAGAATTATATGTACATAGCCTATGCGAATGTCCAAGAAAAGTGTGATAGAGTCTAACAATAAAAACAAAGTAGTAATAAATGAGTAGCAAATGCAGTATCAGATCGGTAGCACGTACCTAAGTGAGGAGTCTGCAACCTGTAACTTGTAACAACTTGTGTTGGTTAGTCTGGCAGTCGGAAAGCCAAGGCAGTTGCAGACTTGTGGATAGATGAACATAAGCCAAGCCTGCTATAACTCGTATAACGTAACATATGTCAAGTGAAGACTTTTGGCTCACTTCTCAAGTTGTGTACGTTGGCTAGTGGAGTAGAGGCAAAGTCAAGCCATGAGGTAAACAGGTAATTTCTTCAGATTAAATAAAAACACGCCATGCGATGCCAGGTTGAAAGTGTTAAGCAGATATCAATAGATATTCTCGTTTGTATTTTGTAACGAGCACTAGCATATAAGCTATATCCTTATAGATAGGTATTCCAATATGGTATGCTAGAAAGTCCATGTCTGCTGGACTCGGGCAACAATAATCACAATAGCTGAAAGTCCAGAACTAGACAGTAGTCCATGTGTTTGCGAGTGATAAATTAAAGTATTCCAAAGAACAGCACCACTTGCCTTGAAGACGCAGACAGCAACCTTGTTAATAATTTACAAGAAATCTAATGACTGCATCTAGCATTGGGCCCAACTATTGGAAACAGTAGCAGATTGCTCCGAGTCCCATTCTGCTACCGCTTCCACCCCAAACCAATTCCTTTATTACTTGCTTTTTACCTCATCATTTGATTTACTTACTGCAAATTACAATTTCTAATACAGATTTTGATATTTTATTATTAAATACAAGATACTTTAAATTCCAATTTTAAATCTAAATCAATCCAGGAAATTCAGATTTATTACACCAATTTAATCTGTGTGTTAATATGATATTACAATTTAAATTAGGTACAATGACATTCGACGGGGCGTGGAGGATATTGTATTACAATAGGTTATAGTGCGGTGATATTGATTGAAATTAACATCGTATAAGAAGCAACGTTTTTAAGTTTGTAATGTATATTTAAGAGATTGAGACAGCGATTTATTTGGAAAGAATTAGAAGGTTGGAGTGGCCAATGCAATAAAATGTACTAATACAGTATGGTTTAATGTCCGAGGTGACAAATGGGTATTGCACGCTTTCAAGGTTCAGTTCCAGTTCAGGTTAACGATTTGTTGAGACGGTCAGGTTGATTTTCTTTTGAAGTGTACATTGCCCTTTATTATTATGTACTGCTATTTCGTAGAATAAAATAATGAATTCTGCAAGTGTAAGTATACCACTTAGCGCACAGCATAGAATAAATTTGGAGACGTTTGTCCAGGGAATTCGAGGAATACATCATCAGGGACAAAGATCTTCACTGGAAAAAGTTCTTTTACCTATTTGTAAATCTAATAGCTCACGTTCCAAATGTAAGACTTTCATAATGCATACGCGCAATTTAATTCGTACGTATAACATTGTACAAGAAACGAGATTGATCTATATTCACTCTTACTTAAGTGACACGTGATGATATCATTTGCAGAATCATTGACTTTGTGGACCACTTTGAACTCAGTCATTCAACGCTTGCATTCGCATCAATATCACAATTCCCGTCATAGTTGTGTTCTGGATCTTTCCTGCGTAAAAAATGTAATGACCAAGGTTGTTGTACATAATGCAAGTATAATAGGTACGTAGGAACGCGAATTATTTATGCATGAGTGTTGCACCAAAAAACGTGGACATTCTTAGTCAACTTTTATTTGAACTTTATCTAATCTTAGTGTTATTACACATTGCAGTTGTAAAACCTTTGTTACAAAATGTGAATTATTTACGCCAATACTTGCGGGTGACTATCAACACACACCTGATGAAAAACCAATCTTAAAATATTCAATACGATCACAGAGACAACTATTTCCATATTGCAATATGTACTTAAAACCTTCTCCTACAGTTTGTTACTCTTTACATATCTACGTGTGTACAGTGAATAGTACTGAAGTTCAAATTCACCTTCACCCCAAGTTCACTTTTTTATGTAGATATTTCCTATTCATTTTAACACGAAGGATGAAAATGATAAAAACTAAAGAAAATTCAGTGTAAACCCCGAAATAAAATACACTAACGGTTTATACTCCACTATTTGCCCGGATGTGGTCTCTTAGTGTTACGGTACATAAAAATTAAACCGTTTTAGTTAAAATATCTATCTCAGTTGGGCATTGTGTTTCTTTGTGAGAGTTTTAAAGATAAACCATAAAAAGAATTCCAAGTTTTATTTAGCACCACATAAGAACATTACATCATAAATATAGTATAGGTGAGCTTATGGTATACCATAACCACTACTACTACACTACATTTAGGATAATAATGCCTAGTAGAGTAGTGGACTATGGTAGTCAAGGGAAGGTAGTAGTAATGTTGTCACCTTTTCAGGCCTTAGCAAGTTTCACCTTTCGAACCGAGCTGTCGTCGTGACGTGAAACTCATGAATGGTTGTAAGACAACAATAGAAATGACCTGCTGTTGGTAGGCGGACAATGTTGACAATCGTTGCTTTGGCTAAGCTATGGAACTTCCGCAAAAAACCCAGTTATACATTTACTTACTAAGATATTCTGTTGTTGGGAGAAAAGGAGATAAATATGAGCTTTGTCAATGAGAATCCGTTTTACATTAGCTTCGCAACTGGATTAGTTTGCACTAAGTCCAAGTTGCGTTATTTTATTAGTAAATTACAGGAGTACAGATAGTCTCCAGTCTCTGCTTGTGGTTTTTTGTCCCATTCACAGTTTCAAGGCATGTAATTCGATCGGTATGTGTGGCTTTTTTTGTCTTCCATAGTTCTTTGCATTGGTACGAAAGCATGCTACGAAGATTCGCAGGTGTAAAGACCGCATACTGAGCGAGAAACATTTCATTCCAACTTCTTTTGACACTCTTCTGTCCTCATCACGTTTTCTCTATTTATTTATTACGTCGCCGTAGATTCAGGCTATGTAAATTACCAATACTATACATACAAACTGTTAAAATGATCCTACTTTGCCTTCTCTAATATCAGGACCTGCTATCTTTCTTTATAGCCTTATCTGTCCTGTTTATTATATCAAAAGACATTTTATATCGCTACCCTAATATATGTGTTGAATGTAGATCTTTCTCCAAATAAATACCTCCCTATAAATAAAGTAGAATGCTTACTTGTCATCTTTATCTAACCCTTTTACTCAGGCTTTTATCTCCAAGCGACTGCCTAGATAGGTAAACTACCAAAGACTCACCTGAGTAGTCAATGTGTATTAGTGGAGCACATTTTACACATCTACGCTTTACCTAACGGTTCTGATTGTCAATCAAGACACCGGCCCGGCCTTCCCGAGGAACCAGTCAACCGGCAGACCAAATCAGACACCATGCTATCATCACACTGATTTAAATTGCATTACATCATATTAAAAAACAAGAAAGACGGAAGCTTATCTTCCTACTCTGTTATTATTTACAACCCCTGACTATGCCATTAAAGCCTCGCCTTCCATTTACATAGCTTTGAGCTCAACTTAAACAAACCAGCTCGATTGCATCTCTCTGCCTCAGTCATAAACCTTCATTCAACTACTGCATCCGTATTCCCTACCTACATACAGAATCTGATAGCTCTCCTAAAATATTCTCCATTTTTTCTAACATTGAATTATACTTAGACATTTAAGTGCATTGTATTATGGTATGTGAAGATGTTCTATATTCAGCATATGAAAATGAATTACAAGGTCAGAGGTCATTAGGTGAGGCTCTACACTATTGTTATTGCAATAACCAAACAAGGCACCTAACACACAAAGGAACACAGGGGCTCCTTCTGATAAGATAACAATTCTTTTTTGAGCTATACTGCGAATCACATTAGTTTGCTAATCTCCCAATCGAACATTGCACTTCAGAATCAGTAAACTAACATTAGCCTAAATCGTAGACGGATGCAATTGCATCAAAACCATACGCTGATAGATAGAACTATTTGCCACTTATCACCCTTCGTAAAATTCCTTTCTGTACTGTTATCTTTTTCATAATTGAAAATGTAATCGAAGAGATTTTACAGTTTTAAATACCTATCTCCGCCTTTTCACTCGTCTTTGTTTGTCGTGGTATAAACTTACATTGTCAATTTACAAGTTCAGATGAAGATCTGAACTTGTGAATGGGTGATAAAGCACCCTACTCATCTGTCTTCCTCAAAACCACATCTTACCCAGTGTTTATTTTACTTACCTGTGCGGACAATGAGTAAATACCTTCCTGTGGCTTTACAATGAACATGGATTATTAGTTAAGGAACTGGACTCGAGTTTAGAAAGTTTCACTGGCGGAAGTTGTCATTGTGGATAAAAGTGAAACCACAAGCGGCAACACCAATGGGACACTCAGTGATCAACTATAATACACTGCCAATTCCTAGCTGTAACTGAACATTCTCAAAGAATGGGAAACAATGAGACACGAAATGGTACATGCATTCGTTGTGTAGGCGGACGACTCACAATCACATCTATCAATTCATACAATCGACATGCGATGTCCGCTTCTTTCAAGACACACAAATACAGAGAATTGAGAAAATACTTTAGGACACTCGATCCAATAGGTTACTGCAGGTAAACATTGTATCGTATTTGATAGTAAGTGATTTCACATAGGTTATTTCTAGCTGAACAAATATTTATTTTCATTCATGGAATCCTGTATAACTGTGCATTACGAAATCACAACAAGTTGCACCTACAACGCGTCCATGCCGAACAACGGTAATATTTTGGTGTAGGTCAAGGTTTAGTTGGCTAAAGAAATGGCGTTTTTTATTTTCATATATGAACATCGTAAAATTCCCAACTATTTTTAAAAACAGAAAGATATAGGCCATCACCACAGATGCAGATTTATGAAATGAGACATTAAACCGAGGTGATTAAAATATATCTATAAATAAACCAATCCAATATCCAAATGTTTGATAAATATAATGCTGCATGCTTTTAACATTTACGCTCAGAAAATTTATTTCATATTAAATATACAGATTGTGCTCTACTTTGTAACAAGAGGGTTATTTGCAATGTATCGAAGAATTAATCAAAAGTTGAAATGTTAATAAAAATGACCTTTAATTTGTAATACAGAGTAAAATGAGGCAGGACAAAAGCGTAGGATATAATCAAGAACTGAACATTATGTTAGCAGAGGAAAAATATTTATTCAGTGAAAACACAAAGAAGCAGATTATTGTATGCATGAGTTTTGTTCTTCTGAGTAGAGATCTTTGAGTATGATCAATAATATTCCACATCCTTCGCACGTGTGTCGTGTGTCCCTTATGCTCCATCCCCAATCTGATAGAAGAGTTAACAAATAACAAATTGAGCGTTCTTTGAAAAGGAATAGAAAGCTGTGTAGAATAGAGGGAAATTGTCGTTTATGTAGGAATAAGTAGCAAGTAAGGTACAGAGCTTAAAAGCAGTTTACATTCTGTTGGTACAATTACAGTGTTTATGGTGCATTCATGATGTCATGGTAGAGCAGGGCACAGATCGTCACACTTTTCACAGGAATCCTACGGATATGTGGTGTGTCGTTTTTAAGTGAGTTGGCTGCTGCCAGTCCCGCCACGCCATCACACCACCCTTTCAATTTTAATGCATTAGCTCCGAAGAAAGAGCAGAAGCTGATGACGAATAATAAGACACTACAGGGATATGATAGTCATAAAGATGTACATAGGATGCAGTTTGGGTCCAGATGTCTTATACTCTCTCTCCTCTCTTGCAGTTAAGCCAACAAGCTCCTCCGAAAATCTCCCTTGCCAAGGATAAAGAGATCTCGACCGGAAGTTACGTCCTATGCCAAATGCTTCACTCCACCACTCTGTATAATGCAATACATCCCGGGTCATCCTTTCGTTTACAGTTTGAAATGCTGGAGAGACCTGCACTGCACCACGTTACATGGCACCTGGTACCAGATGAAACTTTTCCTCTCTGAAATCTATCAATCGTGATCGTAAATGGGTGCCCGACTATTTATGTGTATTTATATCTACCATAGTTGGTCTCTCTTCCCCTTACTTACTCCATTCATACATACTTTTCTAATAGCACACATGTCTAGTTAATACTGGTTATGTATACATATTGTAATGAGTAATGTGCTGGGAGTGTTGCTGTAGACACCTCTCCGTGTCCTTTACAGACATGATGAGAGTTTCAATACAATTCAATATACATAATACATTATGCTATTTATTAGGCTATAACATGGATGCATGCCGTGAAAAAATGTAGATTTAACATGCCTAGATCTATATTTTCATCTAGTATTTCACTGTTACACGCAATTTCCACTTCAGAACGAATATATTGGGTCTAATCATTAAGGACGATTTGATTAACAAGGTTAGGAGTGAGAAAGTATGCTTTTATTCTTTATGTGTACAGCAAGCACCCAAATAAAGTATACAGAGTATAGACATTGATAAAAAATAGCCAAGGAAAGTGCGTAAAAAATGCTATCTGAGCTCTTCGGTTCTTTTACCACAGTCTTAAGTCTCAATACTCACACGTGTTGTGCATGCTGCCGGTACACATGCTTAATATCTAATATAATTGTAATATCATACTTTCTGTCTTGTATAATAGAAGCTATACGCTTTATCTCAAAATTCATCTTTCCTCCTGTGTGTACTACTTTGTGTGGTACAGTTACAATTTTTACAATCTTAAATCTTGTGTTGTATAGTGGAGGTTGCTGTCGCCCTGTGTGCCTGCAATTATGATTGTTTTCAGAATATTTCCATATAACAAATTCGGTAAGGAGCCAACATGATAAGATTAGGGAAAATAGGGAAACGTTAAATAATCCAAGCCACACAGAGTGTCCATATTTCAATGAAAATTCATCTGGAGGGGATGAGCAGTTGCTACAGTAAGATGAGAAGCTCTTCTCAAAATGATTTACTCCCGGCACTGATAACCCTAAATGGATGATAATTACATCGATAAACGAAACCCAGTTTAGTATGCTTAAGATTAAATCCATAGCCATTTTCAAGAATACACCTGTGCGTCTTATGCCCAACTGCAACCTGTCCATATACCGTAACAGAGAAATAAATGGGCTTTGGCTCATCACAGTAGCTTCTTTTCTCGCTTACTCACATTTTACTCGCATCCTATCTACCCAAAACATTTAACTCGTGCGTTCACAAGAGTAAATTAGCATAATCTAATCTGATGTGTATGGCTTTATGAAAAATGGCTTGTAAAACTTTTCTAGGTAAACTGTTAGATTAATTGGGCTAAATCAATTATCTCTTCCATTCACATTAAACAAGCGAGTTCTTTATAGCCACGCCAAATCGCCCTAGGTTTACCTGATATAAAACTTTTTGGAAAGTCTACCAACTCGAACGAATCGTCTCGAATGAATGTGACGCGTTTATAACATGTTTGTTTCAAGGTTGATATAAATTAATAAAAACATATTGATGCACATTTCACACTATTTGCTCAATGGAGAGCACTGCAGCATATTTTAATTGAAAACACCTTCTGCGGTAATTCTGAGAATTTATTATTCATACATCTATGCACATAAATTGATCCATTGGGTGGCCACTATTCTTGGTTATATTCAATTAATTACTGACACACATTCGTGGAATTTACATTTGCCAATGCTTCACGAAAATTAATTGCAATTTTCTATCCTTTGTTTACAATTTAGTGTTTTAGGTATAAATAATCCTAGAATAATGTGCTACTAGTAGGTAAGTATCTATCCATGATGACTGATTTATCTGAATATTATTTAATCACTTTAAAAGGGATTTTATACAATTTAGTAATAGAGATCAAACTTAACCAAATTGGATAAATTAATAAAATAATTCGGTCTTCTAGCTGTAGCAGTATGTCTTAATTGACTTACTCTTCCTGTGCCCTTTAAAGCAGGCTGGTCAGAAAACAATTTCAGAGAGTCCATATGGAGGGTCAAGACAAAACTCAACATAACAGGTGGTTGGCCTAAACGATTTAAACGATTATGCTGAACAACATTCCGCTTTAAAAGTATATAGGACAGAAGTACGCAAAGGACGTTCTGCGTGTAAGCCGAGCTCCTGCACAATCAACTCGCGCGAGCCAAAAATGATAAGTCTAGCGAGTCTTACTTCCCTTTCTTTCTTATTATTCCACATAGTTTTAAGATTTAAGTCAGAAAATTTCTCAATAAGCTTAAAACAAGGACAGAAGCTTATAATGGAAGTGGTCTTTCTAATAATGTAATGACTACTGCATGGGCATTAATATATATATGTAAGTAGTACAAAGTTCTAGTCTAAGATTATGGAGCATAGTATATTAAGGTTTAGCAAAGGGGGAGGGCAGTAACAACGGTTACCTTGTCTTGGCTTTATTTTTATGTAGTTTACAATAGTTTAGCTGCTAACTCCTTTCCCTACTCACCTTATGTCACGAGGTAGCATGTTGATGATGGATCTTACTACAAATACTTAAGACACAGCAAAGAATCGGAAAAGGAACTGATGATAGACGTAACTCCATGGTGTTAACTACTCTAATGCTCTAAGAAAGTTGAAAACAATATAGTCATAATGTTTATCCATGTGTGTAATGCCCTCTATAGTTCCATAGCTGTATATATTATAAGCAGGTAGCTAAGATTGTGCTAAAGCCATAAGATATACAGTAGAATGGTCCCGGAAGCGACAAATCACCTTCTCAAGATGCCTTAACGTAATTACATTTCGGAAGGAGCACAAGGCAAGGGGTAGTGCGGCATTATTTGTCTGTCTACATACCACTAATACAACTTATTCCCCTCGTTGAACTAGAAATCACCTAGGGCAGTAGTTATTTACTAATGTGCACCAAAGGAGTATCACTAGTTTTGACTTGTGTACTATTGTTAGAAGGACACCGCTCTAATTGATCCTACTGCTTTCCTCGCAGCAAACAATCAGAACCTATCCTAATATATCAAAAAACTCTTTGACTTGACAAAAATATTGGTGAAACTCATCCTTTTCCTGTAGGAATACCATAAGGCACTTGAAATTATTACCATGTTTTATTTATTTCATTTAAAACTCAATTGCATCCATCGCCCATTACAATACAGACACACGTCATAATTTTCTGTTAACGGGCACGAGGATCAATAAAATGAGAGCATCATCTGCACCCAATGATTACTTTTGTAACACGGACGTTTTATGTGATGCAATGTGTAAAGGTGGGAGAGTTTTAGATGCAAACACAGTGTATAATCTTTTTGATGCAGAAATACATAAAAACACACTTTAGCCACCCATTCAACCAACGAACGGAAGAGTAATACACATACTTACTTCTAAACAGTAACACATTGACTGCACTTGTGCTTTGATGATGAATGGTAATAGATTTTGGTAACATACTGGTCATCATAGGACGGAGTATGAAATGAATTTATGAGTTCGTATTGCCTTTCACAATATGATGGCACATGCAGTTTAGTTTTCCTATCTACCTCCAACCTCCATTATTTTACCCTTTGGTTCCCAAAAATTAACAAGCATGTACACTTTGAGTATATCATCCTAAATGATATCTACACAGGGAGAAGACATTATTTAGAGCCTGTCATGTCAGATGAGACAAAGAAGGGTGCTTATTGGCAATGGGAATAGCTCCATACATCCTATGGCACTTCTCACGATCATTTGGTACTATGTCCTACACCTAGAAATAATCCTATATGGATCAATACAGATAAATAGACAGGTATTGTTACGTAGACTATTTAAATGGACACAGTATAATATGAATAACATTCATTGAAAAGACACCTTGAGGTGAGAGAACATCAGGGCGTCTCGTTCACCAGATGAATGAATTACCTAAAGGAAGATGCATATGTTAATAGTCAACGCTTTTCAAGGCCTGAGTAGGAAGTGGGGAAGAAGCGAATTAAAAGAATGATTTCTAATTACTGCTCATGACACCCACACGGGAATTTTCATTTAATCAATGAGCTTTACCGTTACATCAAACATCCTAGATATGTCCAATGACTTGCCCAAACTAAACGATGATGGCTGCTGTGTTTTTCTTTCATGTTGAGTCGTATACGTGACCGTGTCAACACATTCAACCACATGCTTTATTACCCATTCATTTCATCGTAATACTTGATACGCAACCATTATCTCTGTAATACATACCTACTTTATGATTTTATGCATGTTCGGTTGAAATGAACTCATTTACACTTGTATATCCTGAGTACTAATAAAATAGTTAATTGTCCCTATTAGACTACCCACATGGATATTTCATAAAAACCGAAATTTTGCTCAATGCATTGGTAATCAATTTTTTCTCCCACTCCAGTCATCTGTACTTGTGCTGTAGTCATTTCCGTTGAATGGTTCAACCCCATTAGATAAGGTTACTACGAAAAGTACCTCAATGATCCATGAGTTTAGTGTTAGCATTATGCAAACATGTAGTGAGAATATAATGGATAAAAATTCTATCTAAATGTCTCCAGTAATATAATATGTAGTACTAATACCTGCTTGTCAATATAAAATTACTCTTCCTCTGCCTACGCGTATTCATAATATAAAGATGGATAAACATTAGGTTCATTTCATGATAGATCTTTGTGTTCGTTCAGTTCATTCAAACAAGTAGAACGGACGTGTAGGATGGTTCTGATGTTTAACTAGCTATCCCCGCAACACCAGCCTTTTTTGACAATGAGGATGGCATGGCATCTTCCCTTTTCATTCAGTTGATTGGATTGAGCTTTTTTTAAAAAAAGGCTGAAATTTAGGTCACAGAGCTCAATATCTAACTGAAGAGTACTTCACCAATAGTAGTACCTAATCGAAGATGTCGAAAAAAATCGGGTCAACTTGACAATGAGATGGGGGTTGTTAATATAAACAGGTAGACTGAGATACAGAGTAACCCTGTTTACATTTATATTTAAGTGTGTATACCTAAACAAATAATAATTGATTGTATATCTGAGACAGAGGATGCTTCACAGGTCCCTTCAGGGAATTGTGTTACCTAACCAAATAATAATTTGTTTGAATGAAAGAGTTTGGTAAGACTTAAGAGAGTATAATAATAGCCGTAGCTACTTATTATGAAGACTTTGTTTGCTATCGAAGTAGTTTCACAAGTTTCCGTTCTCTACTCATATCTCTTTGGAAGGTTTAAAAATTCAAATCTTGCAAGGGAAACTCAAATGAACTGATTTGACCTGAAGTACATTTCTCTTTTTTCCACTCATGTAGGTCCTTAGAAAATTGAAGGCGAATTACTAAATTGTTCTTTGTGGTGGCATAGAGTGTTATGTAGGTACAAGTACTACAGTTGCAACTATTTTCTCAAAGTGCTTTTTCTCACCCTTTCGAAGACAAGTTCATACTTGAATAGAGAGATTCGCCGGATGGATGGAAAATGACATAGAAATGATAAGTCATTAGCTACGGTCAAGATTCAAAACAAATCCAAAAGAAGTTCTCACCGCAAGAAATAAGAGATGACATGGGAATCGCCCTGTTTATGCTCACTGTTTGTATCTTCTGTCAGAGACACAACTGTCTTAATTTCGGTCAATATATGCGTGCATATGAGAAAGGATTAGGTAGTCTATCTAAGCATTGTGAGTAAGATATTGATAGAAAAAGTGTCAACATAGTCCAAACACATAGTCCTCTCCATATACTTCATATAAATATATTATAATACAAAACTTGCTTATGTAGAACTGACTTATAGTAATAATACAAATTTGAAATGGACTGGTGAGTGTAGCAGTTCACCTCGAGCCACGCTTTTCGGTTCTCAGGCTTTTATTATTACTCTGAGGTCTTCATCATTTACTCACATGTATGAATGTATGAATGAATGGTCATTTGGATGCCAAAGTTCAGCAAACTGTATCTTGTTTTCGTCTGAGAGTGCCATGGTGCAAATGAGACGGAGGGAAATTAAGTAATATGTCGAGTAGCCTTGAGTTACCTGAATCATAGGTGAAAAGTTTTCAGTTGTTACTTGATCTACTATAAGGATCAATATTTGAGAGTGCATCATACGCTATTCACTATCTGAAGATAGTTCTCAGGTATAAGGAGATTCGAACGCCAATACTTTACATATGGATGGAAGTAAAACTGAAGATATCTAGATGAGTAGAGGACAAGTGAAGTCTAGACTTGAAATTCGAAGTAAATAGAGACTTCTTTTGTTAGCGGATGTGAAGAGAATGTATGAGTTGAAAAAGAGATTCTATTTGCTCCACAAGGGACCCTGTGAATTTTGAATGAAAAGTAAAAACATTGCTTCTTACATTTCCAAATGAAAAGAAAGGTTTCTCTCCAGTGAGATTGTAAATAAGCAAGATGAAACGTACCCTTTCAACAGGTGCAGGCCCTATATCTTGAGAAATATTTTCTTGAGATATCTATAACTATTGACTATTTATGCTATATTTGTGTGGCATCTCTCTACAGGCCCGTAATAATTCATGTATAGTATTCTGTATAACATGGCTCAGTATTAGGTACTCATTTCTATCTTGAAATATCTCATGCTTACAGGTATAGCTATAATACAAACAAATAAGAAGCGAAAGTTTCTTATTATTCATAAGTTGCTTCTGCATATACCTATTACCCGTCTTGTAAGTATTAAGTATTACATTCTACTGTGATTGGTATTGGGAATATTGGAACTCCAATTCGTATCAGGTTCCCCAAGAAGACTTTAGAGAATAGATTAAACAAGTAGGACTGAGTTAACCACATCGTATATCGACAGACTGTCCCTGGTCAGGTACTTAGGTACATCTGTATACATTGGTTTGACACGGAGAACAGCAGAAGTTGTCTTATATTTATAAAAGCTACTCACCATTTGGTTGCCTGCATTACTGCTAAGCCCAGCTTTTAAACTAAGCCAAAGTAAGCCAACACTATTCTATATAATCTATAGTGTATATTTATTTATGACTATAATATATAAATGTTTGCTAGATATACATATAAGAGGATTCTCAATGGGTAGGTGCATAGACGGTATAAGGACTACCTTAATATAAATAGCTCCCACTTGATTCTAACCTAGAGAAACGATTGGAGATGAGGGCTATGAGAACGGAGAGCATGGGAATGATAGACTGAAAGTGCCGGCTTTTTTTGTTGGGACATAAGAACGTCAACCTAAGGTCATTGCCGGACACTCTGTGCATTCATTCATAGATTGAAGATCAGAGTTACTACTTGATAGATGTTTTTAAAAGAGATTTCTGGTGAGTGGAAATATTCTATCTCACAACCACAACTCACAGGTGCTTCAAAGATTACACAGGACCAAGGGTAGAAGAAAGCATATAGACAAAGTAGGTACTTGTAGCGAGATTCCTAGTCAGTAACCTTTATTTTGTTTATAAGTATTTGCTACGCTTCGATTTATTGTTATTTTGTCCATTGAAGAGGTGGCATAGATCTTCTGGTTAGGTATTCCATTGGCCTGGCTCATTGGATCCCACGATCAACGATGAGTCAACTTGTCCGGTCACCCAAGCTGGGCTTCCAAAGAATATCCCTGTGTGGTTCGGTCTTCTTCTGTTCTGTTTTTGCTCAGCTTGAATATTGGATGGATGTGATTGCATTATTGTCACTCTCCAAATAAAACCCGCAGCTTCTACCTGCGTTTCTTACACTTACATGTTACCTTAATGGAATATTATGCTCTATTTTTTGTTTGAATGTACAGCTACCCAAACTTGTAGTGTAGTGATTACTCATTGAAAAATTCTGTTTAAGTAAAGCACATGCAAAAGGTCGTGTTTAGGATTCCTCATCTGAATTTGGTAGCTGTGGGAAGATTTCCCGGTGGAAAAATAAGAGAAAAAATAAGTTTTCAACCGAGTTCTTATGACAGAAGAAATCCTACACGATTTCCCTTACCATTCATTCTTAACGGTTCTAGAGTATTTTTAAATCATGATGTAAATAGGTAGGGATATTTAGATAGGGAAGCGAACGGGTTATTTTATTCAAGCATCATCTGTCCCTGTACTTTTCTTGTCTTCCATAAAAATCTGTTTTCCTTGTGATTGTGTTGGATAAGGGTAGTAACGGGTTATTTTATAAAAATAAAAATCATGGATTTCAACGAGATTATGTAGCCAAAGGAAAAAATTAGGGTGTCCGTTATGCCTCTTTCATTTGAATGAAATATCATGGCGAGGTAAGATCCTGATACAATGGAGTACGAAGAAGAGTCTTGCTGTGTTATGATGGCAGGTTCCCAATTCAATAAAAGCTCCCTAAATAACTACATCCTCAATTGAAAAGATGAGAGAGAAATCTTGCTACAGATTTTTGGGTGCTTTGCACATCTTCCCTCCTAGGTATCCGCATGGAAAAAATATTCATAAAAATTAAAGGGGAAAGATTGTGATCTCTGAATACCAATGAGCTGTGGAATGAAAGGAAAGTAAAAGGTGAACGGTACTGGATCTTTTATTACAGCTTATGTATTTGCCTGTTCAATTCATCCCGATAAGTAGTGAGGACACAGGTTAATAGCTATATTTAATATAGGGTGTCTTGATACAAAGAAAAGGCAAAGGTACCCAAATTACGTATTACTATTTACTCAATTCACCCTGGGGTCTGCTAAAGGTTGGCAAAAACGATTTCTTCGTTTACCGTTCCCATCGTAAGTTTTGAATAGTATGAACTAGAACTAGTATTACTTATGATTAGAGGTTCTGAATCTCGTAAACCTTTAACCCACTCCGATAATGGTTATTACAGGATATTATCTAACTTTAATGTATGTATTTACCTTAAGTAATGTGCTCTGTATACATTTATTTACTCTACATCAAGAAATCTCTTTAGGAACAAACACCCCAAATGGTTCTAAGAAAAATGATATTGCTTAAGTTTAACAGAATGCTAAGTTCTTCTTATCTCTCAATATAATTCCGATGTTGCGGCTTTCGTAATCCAACTAAGTGCAATCTGTGTTTTTCCTAAACAAAGTTAACAGAATTATTTGCTATTGATTTTAACGATTATTTTAGGAAGGTCTTAAGCCGTGAGTGACAAATGGATGATGATTGAGATGATTTGCAACTACGTAAACCAGATTGGATTGTTTAAAGTGGTTTTAGGTTAAGAAGGAACAACATTCATTATGCATTGGTGAGTGGCAGCTCAAGTTCAGCACAGATTTGAATTTTTGAATTCCTAAAACTAAGTCCTTGTTCTCTTCAAGCCATAAACTCTTTCCAGATTTAATTCGAGGTTGAGGTTTACGGCCAATCTATATGGAATAATGAAAACATTGTGGCATTGTTCCACTCTCAGAGAACAATGCCACATTTGTTGTCAACTATCAACTATAACCTAGCAGTATCCTGCATGCTTACTAATTTGAAGAGCATTAGAGACGTGAGCTACGGAAAATTGTAGAACAATCTCCCAGGTGGAGAGACATATTCTTTCAAGACAGGAGACAGCACGAGTTACTTGCATTTATCTTAAAGGATTACATCGGATTATAATTTGTTCTCTTAAGTCTAAGACTGGACGCTGCTGGCTTGTGTTGTCTTGCCCTTCTTAATGCACTTAAATTTGACACAGTATTAGCTCTAGAATAATAATTTGCTTTGTAGTTTGTCAACAGTGTTTGTTGCATGCAATCAAAAGAGGTAGATTATGTAAAACTAACTGTAGTGAAGATTGAAGACAACTCAACGACTGGCTAAAAGCGAAGGAATGGTTTGACAAATAGAAATCCATTTACATTACTCTACTTATTCAACGAGTTTTCTGTATAGTTTTACATAGCTAATGTTAGCTTATCGGAAAAATCGTAATTTTAATGGCAACCTACCCTAATTGCAAGAGAAATGGTACCTTGCCAGCAATCTTTAGAGTTCATCTACCAGTTTTCTGCTTAGCGCAAAGTGGGGAGCATGTGTTTTCCAAGAATTCATAAGATCTGAAACTTACACCTGGTAGAAGTGGTTACTACCTCTATTTAGTAATAGTTAAATTAGACAGCAAAAAAATATTTTACAATCTAGGTAGTAAAATCCAGGTAAGAAAATCATGGGAGCAATTTTTTGCAAATTCTGAAACTCAAAGAGTATCCTTTACGACAACCCGAGCCCTAATAAATCGCTGGACTAGTAGACCTAATTTTTGTGGAAATGACAAAAAATTAATCCTTTCTGATCCAATTTAAATGTTTTCCTTGTGGATGGTATGTCGTGGGATAAACGGTATCAACTTTAATGCAAATAAGGCTGTGGCCTAACTCGTAAGTAAATCCTAGTAATCTTGAGGACCCCTCCAGTCTCACGATAATGTACTATTGAAAGAAAGTAATCATGAAGTGATTGTGTGTGTGAGCCTTCCCATGTTTTCAGTTACAGACTGGAAAGGGCATAACAAAGAGCACGCAAAGAATTTCATTTTCATTCCAGAGAATGAGTTATACTTTGGCGGAAACATTATCTGTCATATCTATAAAAACATAGCCTACATAATGTATTACGCAAGTGAACTAAATAGGTAGGTAAAGTACACTGGTACTTCATCTATTTAATGCAGCGTATAGAAAACGATTCCAAATGTTTATCAGTGCATATCAAAGCAAGCAGGGGCAGAAGATCCCACCAAGGCCAGGCCAAAGAGAACAGGTAGTCTCATAGATTATGCAGTCCGCAAAGAGGTCCAGGTTTTATTTTAAAATATCTGCAGATCCCTTCTCCCAGTCTCAACAACCTTTGTCTTTAAAGGTCTCCCCTACATTCCAACAATAGTCAGTCTGAGTTGAAAGAGAAATAGATCTTCTTACTCGTTTGCACTAGACCACTTTTACTCTACAGACAGGTGTAGGGATTAGTTGGGAAAAAATTGGAACATTTCTTTTCGTGGACTTCGTGCACCAACAACGCATTAACATCATAAAGCACCACCAGCAAGGTACCCACAGTACTTATGATGGGAACTGTTAATGTTACTTATTATTAACGTGGTAGGTATATTCAGTCTGACCTGCTTAATGTCTAAGGGATAAACATTTCACAAAGTGTATCTCTAACCCTCTTTACCACTTTTGCATCATAATTCCTTGAGTAGCAACTTAGAGTGTGAAAGTGTACCAATCATAATGTATCTGAACATGTACATGCAACAACCAAAGGGATTCACATTACCCAAAGCTTATGGTCACACAAAGACATAAATCTAATTGTAAGTTGATGCAATGAATGTCTATTTATATGATACTGACATTTCCTTCGCATTTGAATTAGAGCAAAATCTCAAAAGAATAGAACCATGCAATGATACAAAGTTCAATGGTTCAATGAAGGAACTACTCAAGATCGGGATACCTAACTATTACCTGTATTTCATAACTGAATTATTTGGGGAGACTAATGTACAGACAGAAAACTCATGTAACCCTTATAAATAGTATTATTCATATGGTATATCTATAAGACTGTGTAGAAGCTTTTTGCGGAGTGAATTATCCATTATCTCTAGATTTGTATTGTTGAGTGTAACACAAGACATCTTATTAGTTTTGGATTCGCTAACACAAAGTCTGATGATGGATGACCTGCTCCATTTTTTAAGGAGAGGTTCTTTATGTCAATGTTCTTACTCTAGTATAGTAATGCATTATGCATACCTGAACTCACATATACTGCTTTTATCTGGATCAACTTGTCTAATAGCATAATTCATAATGAACTTGAGAAAGAATAATGTTATACGTTTTCCTAAGAACAAGCGTTCATTCCTTGTCACGCAACGAGATTTGGAAACATCTTTGAGTGTGTGGTTTGTATTATTATTGAGTGACGATTTTCACACTAGAAAGATTAAAAAATTCCTTAAATGTGATTTTTTACCTAAGTGTATCACAGGACTGTAATAAAGATAACTGGTATGTATACAGAGTGTTTTCATGCATAAGTAAGCTTCATGTAACACGCTGTTATGTCAAATGCTTAGAATTGGATGAGACCAAAGATGTTTTGAAGCAGGTTGCCCAGATTATTACTAGTTCGTCTGTTTGGAATGTACTGTACTGCGTAAATAAATCATAACACGGAATCATTGAAAAAAGGATTACCAAACGGACGAGCAATATGTGTGAAATATGTAGATGGAAAGAATGGCATGTGCAAGATTGTCTAGGTGAAAAGTAACTCTGACTCTGACTTTTGTGGGCGTAATGAAAATTAATGAGATAAGTAAAGAACATCGTAAAAATCTTTGTCGGTTCTAGTTTTTCTCGTCGTTTGTCGTTGCATGGCACAGCCATATGAAAATAGAGTAGTGCACTTTACATTACATTCAGTAAACCTTCATTTTACGCATGTACTGCCTACACATGAATTACAAAGTACAATGTGGCATGCATTGTACATGTGCTTCGATGGTAGTAAATAAAATACTAACTGCTTTTACCGCACTTACTCTTCAACATATAGACAGGTAACACTGATTAACTATTGTCGCTTCACTCATTACAGAGCCCAAGTTCACCTCACAGTTCACCTGCATTTATCATGCAATAATATGTATTCCCAAGATTCCTCTATGGTAACAGGTTAGTCGAAGCGGTAGTTGGCAAGTTAAAAATTCACTTTTATCATATCTAAATTCCCCTGCCTGGAACACCATGGTAATAAGTCAGGTCCTATTATCCTATCCAAGCAGTGGAGGACAAATTATAGGATTTGTCCTCCAGAGGTGAAAAAAGTGAATTTTTAACTTGCCAACTCCCGCTTCGTCTAACCTCTTAAGGGGGTCTCTATAGAAACCTTGATGTATTCCTGCTGCGACACATATCAGTGATTCGGTAATAATTTGTACAATACTTACTCGCAATATTGGTACTTATACTAACCACAATGAATACCATCGTACCCTTTTACCTGTAGGTAAAGATTTAATGCATTGTAAACTCTTTGGAATTCTATCATTTAATTTTATTATACATTTAATGCTTTGTATTAAGTTATGACACAATAAGTTAATAATTATATTTATTTCACATTAATTACCTAATTATCTTTTATTAATCTTAGTTAGAGTGACTATTTATCGGAAAAAATATGTTCATGTAAATGGGTCACTGAAATAAACTGAATCTATTCCTATACGTATAACTATTTTTAAATCCCAAGTAGGCATTTATTCAATTGGCACAGCATTACTCAAATAAATATATTCGATAACATAAAATAAAATGTAGCCTAGATGAAATAGTAGAAACACCAGCGTTTGTCATCTGGACTTATTTTCATCTTCTTGCAGCTTGAAATGATTTTGTGGTTTAGATAACTATATTTTTAGTTTTACTGACTCGATGAGCAATTTGAGACTGAGGATATGGGATGCATTTGTTAGGAGATAACCGAGATTTTCTTGTCCAGGCCTTTGCAAAGTGATCTCTTCTTGATCTTACTTAACTTGACTTTGCATAAGCTTGACTCAAAGAGCAAGTAAATATGCTCTACATAACTTGTTTTAAGATTTGAACGGAAAGCTGAATGAGAATGCAATGTCACCATAAATATTTCACAAATCGCTTGTTTTTTAGACTGGTGCACTCGCAGGGTTGCGACATAACACCCTTAAGAGCTTTAACTCTCCATTCATGACACCAACTAGCTGTCATGAAATATTTTGGTTATTACGCTAGTCCTTAACATGTGTTCTCCACCCATTCACAAATCTCAGTATAGACAGAGATAGTAGGTATGCATCAATATTATAAATCGCTACCTATAAGACATAGTTAGGTAATAAGTAACTATAAAACGTTTTAAAAGTTCTTCTTATGCTTTAGGTGCAACAGTTTTAGTCAGTTACCAAAATAATGCTATAGGATATTTATGCTGATACTCCAACTACTCATCCTCTGTTGCTTACTCATTAAAAAACGCATATAACAATTAGACGCAAAGTACTTTGCGTCGCATCAAGAGCTGTCCCACAAATTTAAAATGAGATTATATTTAGCGCATTGTGTATGTATGTGTAGTAAGACCCATATTATATAACTTCCCTACACGAATACCTTAACATGTGCATATAAGTTAGAAGAGTGCGTAATAGTGTGAGTTGTGGAGTAGAGAGTTGTGTTTTTATATTTATGTGACATTATGCCTCTATTTACAAGTTCAAAGGTTCGGAGATTTCTTGAGTAAAATTTCGGAGCGACATTACAAACGAAGGGTATCAGTCCATGCGGCATCACTTGTAATACGACACCGAAATTCTTAGTGTGCTCTTTCCCCTTTGACTTGACGTCCGTGAGTTCTTTCATTATGATGCTCCGAGAGCTACATTCAGCTATGATGGAATGTAATACAAGAAAGAAATTCATTGCCTCCTCCACAGCTTTTGTTATCCAAGACCAAGAAGACAAGAGGACTGCTCTTTCAACATTTTCTAGACTACACCGTGTAATGCGATGTACAGATGTTGATACCTATATACTACGGTAGATATAATGCTGTATAGCAAGCAGAGGTATTTTTTGTGACGCACCAAAGTGAACTGACTGAACTAATGTATGAACCTTTTGCACGGAGCGAGAAAAATTCGCCTCCGCCCAGTTCAATTCACTTTACTGTCTATTGTGCAAAGGCCAAGGTAAAGATTGTGACTTACAGTTTACACATAAATGCAACCTGCAGTCTTAAAATATATTGTCTCCTGGTTTATCTTATACGAAGACGGACAACATTGTTACACATTCCATCATGCAATGTTTTCTATTTTGATATTTTGTACGTAGGTATTTTGTATTGACGGACTCTGCACTTTACATCTTGAGAATAAATTACTTCGTATATGCATAATTCCATTAACTACTATTGTACATATTGATATAAGTACTTTATGGCTATAATATGATCTTCTGATGGGATGTTTTTACACTTGTATTACTTTAAATCTCTATAAGGGATTCTTCATAAGTGTATATATTATGATCTTTAAATATTCTTTTTCGAGAGTGCAAAAATTGTTTTTTCGTGCCTCTCGGTATCTTGTACGACTATTATAGTAGTAGATATAGCTGTGATATTGCTTGTATACAAGAGTGCCGTTAGATTAGGATAACCTAAATGTAAGATAGAAATTCTTTTGTGACCTACGCATGTTGTAGTATGGGTAGGTACAAATAAATTATGCATTGCATCTCTAAGTAGATAGTCACTTAGCTTAGAGACCACACCATTTTATTGCCTATTGGTTTACAACTGAGTTTATTTCTTATTCATCTTTCACTTGTTGCTTGAGAAATGCATTTTATGTATTAGTGACTGCCATTATATATATAGGAGCAGGATATACAATATAGCATAGCAAAGAGTATATAGTGTTTGCAAAATCTGGTTTTCTATTCTTATCTGGATTGCGATTCCTTGTCAAGTCACCGCAGCAGAGCTATCAAGATAGCTAACTAAACTACTTATTGTTACTGTCTATTATTGTCTAAAGCAGTGTAGGTATGATGATGAGGCATGTTACCGTGCTTTGCGGTCGACTGCTGGACTCAGACAGAACACTTAAACAACATCATGAATGAACTTTTTTAAACAGACTGTAATAAATTGAAATAGATATATTAGCTGTCTTGTACATGTGCAGATATAGGCATTGTGAGTACACAGAACATTTGTTTATCTCCCAATACATCCCTAGTTAGTACCTTATGCATTGGGAGCCATCAATTTCTAATGAAGAGATAATAGTTGACTTCAGGTCGATTTAATACAACTATTTACTACAAGTGTGCTCCTCAGACAAGACACAATGAGCAATTAATCGATTGGAAATCCTTTCTTAAAGATTCGAACGCAGAGAGAATTCCTGCAGTTTTATCCTTTCTTTGAATTTAACCCCACTCCAAATCGCCTCGTTAAAATTTTGCAACGTAACCTCCGTTAATAATAGGGAAAATAAAGCCAGCATTAAGCAGAGGTCCACGTTCGACTTTTACGTTCCCACTCACAGTGGGATTTATTATCAGTAGCATTTTAGGACTTGAAGATTTACATTCAGTCATTTGTTTCCCATGCACACACGGGACAAGAAAAGAATAAAAGACATCTAAAGATTCTTACTGCATATATTCAAACCTTAATTTGACAGCCTAGTGCTCGTTTATGCTATGAAAACTGTCCAGTCAGCCATGAATCCCAGAAGACAATGCAATAAAAGAGTCTCGCTACATTCTGTACAATACAGAAATTCCTAACAGAGAAAAGTAAATCAGGTGAAACTTTGATTCACATTTATATTGCTGAACTCTCAGGTGTCTCGCTAAGATGCAAAGTGCAAAGAATCTGAACTTTGAACTTGACTGATTGTGTGTGAATTCAATTCAATTGATGCATTTATCTGTTAATAATAATGATCTGACTGTTTTCCTTTACTGGGACGATACTATTAGCATATAGCTTCAAACAATACGGATAAGGCAATGTTCAACCAATGAATTCATATGTATAATGTGATTTACTACATGCAATAAAAGGTCCCGTCACTATTATTACAATGAACAGGTATACAAGTAGAAATTATAATAGAATTGTGACTATTCGTCACTCGCACATTATTATAATACTATTACACGCTTATAGATAGGAAATGTACTTGTTTTGTTACTCACTTTTATATCCCTACTTTTTATTATACAGTTATTAATATATTATAAATCTACAGTAAATATAATACTAGTACATTGGAAATTAATTCTACTAGATGTATCCGCGAATTACTTCTGGTAGAAAAGAAGAGAGCGAGACACACCGGGATTTCTATGAATTTGTCTACAACGTCAATTGAACCAAGTTAAGTCAAGCTGTTGAACTGCTGATCGCTGCGATGACCTCATCAAATGTATGCCACATCTCCCTATAACTATATTCTCACATCTCCACACAATGCAGCCCTCAGGATTCTCTTACCTTTCCACATATATACTTGACTTCACTCATTCATCTAAATTCTTTATTATGTCCTAGCTTGATTTCTAACCTGACTGACTCTACTACTGTGATCTTATTGTCAGTATAATAGCACACTCGGTCGGTCCCGTTTGGAAAACAATTCCAATTCCCATACTCAAACGACAAATGCTTACTTCGAATGTTTCTGTTGTGATTCTTTGTGGGCTAAATGCATTATTAAGGACTGAATTGAACACAAAATAATGTAATTTTAGTGTGATTAGTACCACGCTGATGAGACCGCGTCTGAATACTTTTGCTCCAAAATCTAAATAAATACAAGGCCACAGCGAACTTTCGTTTTAAAAGTTAACATAATATGATTCCTTTTCTCTATCTATAAAAGTAATGTTTGTATTTTAAATACGAATATGTTTTAAAATTGTGGAAGGAGTACGTAGATATATAACGTATGTTGCATTAATAATGACATTTGATGTAACAGGAATTGATTCTGAGAAAGGCCGACTGCTCTAAACAAACATAACTCTGAGAAGGGTTTAGTTAAAAGGGCCGAAAAAGTCAGAAACGATCTGGTGGTAAATATAGTTAGTAACATAAACTGTATTGAATAATTACAGAGTAGAAGTCAATTACGTAGGATCAATGGAAGAGTGACAAGGATGAGTCAAGCGAAGGCGCAGAGTAGAGGAAGCAGTGAAACAAGTTTGCCACCAGCTCTGCTGTAGCTAGTCAATAATGTCAGTTTATCTTCCAGTTTCCTTTTAATGAGGGCATTTTCGTAATTTAAAGTATTATCTGATGGACTTGTGTTGGATTGCATGTGCATGTACATAGGAACTGTGACATCACATCAGTAAGTAAAGTAGCCGATGAGGACCTTCCCTCTTGTTAGTATACGTAAGTCGCTGTCACCTTATACTTAGCACTTATTGAGGTGCACAGTTATTACAAGATGTTATTAATACTATTATAGAGCCGGTGTTCATTTACTAAGTGTATCTGGGTTTCACTTGACTTGTGTTCAGATACACGTTGACTGTTGACTTGACTGGCAGCAGCTATCATCAATACATTTAAAAGTTAGTGGAAAATATGGGGTTTTGTTGTGGCTGTCTGGTTATGAGCTTAATGGGTTTCTGACAGGCCATCAGGGTTAATTTGGTGACTAAACAAGGATGACACAGAGAAAAAATGAGCATGATAACTTTAGTTCGACCGCAATATTAGGGTGGAGTCCTCACATTTTCACTGTTGATTAAATGAAGATAGCACAACCCTGTCATCATCATTATATCCTGATGTTTTCAGTCCGGCTTTAATGAATGATATTCAGTTCACAAGATCACAGAACTCAATTTTCAATCCACATGTCTCGACAGACGCATATTTCTATTACTCTAACTGTACTACTCTAATAGTATAGTACATTAATACTTCTTATAGTAGTTTATAGTAGTATAACTATTATATCCTTTTCATTCCTAACCTTTGTTACGTCAGCTATGTTGACTAGACCTAGTCAAACACGTGGGAGTATATATGTACGTAGAAAATCTTTTCATCTCTGTCTTTTCAGTTTACTTTTTATTGTTTTACGTACTGAATTTTTCGCCACTTAGTAGCCCTCCCCGTCCCCGTTATACGCTCTTTATGAACTTGTTGTACAGATATAATGGTGTATCATGTGTTAACAATGGCAAAGGTATTCCCATTTTACAAGAATAATGAACTAATGGACAATGGATTTAGCAACTAATCGATCTGACACATTCAAATTATATATTTCGTTTTCTGTGAATAATATTTTAATGGGACTATTAGTGTATTAGTTAGTAAATAACAATAATTTTTACACGTTTATTACTGTGCATTACATGTAGTAAGTATAAAATATAGGCTCAATTTATAGCCCTATGCAAAAACAATGCGATACGGATGTCCACACAAACTGTAGTAATTTTGGTTTATATTGCATTATTTTACGTTATACAAACTAGCATGCTACTGGCATACACGCCAACAACGTATGCTATGCCTGTGGTTAAAATGGTAAATAAATATGCAAACCATGCAGTGGAGCAGCATCGTCTATACTTAAGAATTCGTGAGATGATCAAGTGGATTACATTTCATACTGAATATGAGTACATCAACATTGATTATTTTATACACTCACATAATCCTTCCCCTCCCTTCTACTAACAAAGAATACTTATTGATACACACACAATATATCTTTAAATTAACAAGCTCAATATTGAATCTAGACTCTAGACCGGTTAGAGACAGGTTGCTGGTGTTATTGCCGACGTGTGCCAATACACAGTTCACCTTGATCAGTCTTGTGCTGTTGGTATACAATGCATAATGCTAACAACTATGGAACTCTGTCCACAATAAATTCTGTCAAACAATTTTCAATTTTTTCATTACGCTTTTAACCAAAACTCAAATTGTTTAAAATTGTAGAAACAATGCTTTAGTTTATCATTTTAACAGATCATCGATCAGTGGAAAGGACAATCAAGGCAAATTTAAAAAATTATATATGTATATTTGTGTACTTTATAATAATTCCGCTTAGCTTCTGATGACTAAAACTGTATTAACCATCATCACTTCTTATGTAGGTGTTTATAGTTTCAATTCTGAATTAATTAGTAGGATATTCCAGATGAGATGTCCCACTAAGTTGAAGTACCAATGAAACTTTTAATTTAACATTTTAAATAGCCATAGATTTCAAAATTAACCTGAACTGAATGCTATACTGCAATTAATAAGATGCCCAAGTCAAAACAATAAATTACTGACTGTTAGTACTATAACATAATCTATTCTAAAACTGCGGACACTACAGAGAGTGTATCCTAAAATATATTATAATTACTCGGTAAACTGCTTTAAATGTGCATGCCAGCCTTACAATAAGCAAATGTGTAATATGGGTTAGGAATGCGTGAAAGTGAAATGTATGTAGGAAGTATATTGCTTTTCGGTTGCAATTTCTGTTAGTGATATCAATTACTACTTAACAATGTACAATTAAATTAAAAGTCAAACTGCCAAGAAGGGAGCAGGAAGACAGGCTGGCAACGAGGAAGGAAGAGAACGGAAAAATATATTTTTCCTGGCTCTCTATTCCCCACTGTACTACTAAAGTATAATTTTTGCATTTGGAATTAGAACATTAGGACAATTTCCCTTTCCCTCTTTCACATTCTAGCACGCTTATCTGACTAAACATAGTAATAAACAGCCGTCATAAGCATTTGTTTTATGTTGTTGTGGACTTGCCCGACACAGACTTGGTATTCATGTATATGTAAGGAACGTAAACAGTCAGTGTAGCTGGAGAGAACTGACATCCAGCAGACTTCCATACATTACACATGCATTTATTTAACATTGCGAGGCTATCAAGATCGATTTGGGCACCTAACCGTGAAAAGAAGTTAAACATTAGTGAAAAAACCGGAACTGGAAGTTTCAATACATCTACCACATGCACCCTTGTGACAGGTGCCACAAAACTTGGACACACTTATATCCGGCCGGTGCCAAAATACCCGCCACTTGCATTTTAGCTATACCTAAACTCTCGCGTTGAAATACTGTCACATTCTTATCTGTTTGTAAGATGTGGAATTCTAGTGCTTTGTATACACTGCAATGAGAGTGATAGTCGACATTCGTAAATATACGTAGACCTGCTATGTACAGGAGTAGTAAAAGTAAATTACATCCATTTAATGCTTTGTTCCAGTAACTAACAGGTCTGTTTGTTGTTGGTTTACATTACATACCTACATTGGAGTATTAAGTGCTTATTGTTGGGGAACTATAGCTAGTGCTACAGAATACACATGATGCATAGCGAGTGAAATAGTAATACAGATATGATTGTATAGCAGAAATTATATTTATGTTCCACTTGACTTGAGCACTTGTTCCGCCGGGTTGAAACGCATGTAAGTGAAATGGTGGAAGAGGAAGCGTTGAACATGTTATAAACTATTCCTATAATTTACTTATCTTGACATATGCGGCTGTTGTGCTTATACCTAAGGGAAAACCAATTCAATAGCAAATTATTTACCGTTTGGGATATTCCAGTCTATATTAACATAGCACAGACCAAGCAAAAAAAGAAAGCCTATCTAAGAATACCTATGCTATTATACTTGGCATTTAAGTGCAAGTGGTACGAAGACACATGCAACACGAAGGACGGTTATGGCGTTTTATGATTTGGTACTACGTGTAAGTATTAGATAAGTAGTAATAAGTACACTCTGGTATTTTAATATTAGAGTACTGCACAATAAATATGCATTTGACTTCATGTGACTGTTGGAACTAAAACTCAGACAAGCATACTAACAAGTAGAGGTAAAAAGGATTGCTATTTTTTCAGGAAGAAAGCATTCGACTCATATTTCCGTAGAATACGGAACAAGATAAACCATTTTTAAAGGGAAACGAAAGAAGGAAGTGATGGCTGGAAGGCTAATTTGTAATGGTTTAAAAATTAAAAAACTTTTTTAAAACAATTTCTGTATTTTTATAGATACTTTCAAATTTTCTTACGAATGTTGCGTTTATTGGGGAAAACGTTATGTCTTGGGTGGGCTGAGTAGTATCTATGTAGCTAATGCACCCAAAATATATATACTGGACAAGATGTTTCCACCACACTCAACGACTCAACCCGAGAGAAGTATTAGAAAACAGTTAAAGGGACAAAACATCAATCACAAAAATTGTAATTGATGTTTTAGTGTTGTCAAAATAGTTTATCCTTTGATCAGGCAGCCTGCTGATCAGGATCGACACAAGGAAATAAAATTTTTAAAAACTACCAGTGCAAGGAAATTGGTACTAGCTTTCTGTCTCTTGTGCTATATTAGTAGGGCATTAGAAATGATAGGGTTGTATTCATTAGGGAAGTGGAACCGAGGCAAGTGCAATGTGTTAAAGTTTTGTGGAGTGGAACCCGTAAAATACAGACAGTGAACTGTACTGTACATTCTGCCGGTTGATCGAGCTATTATCTTAGATCGCATAATATTAAAGTGTTTCCTTTGAATACACCTGCACTTTATTTATAAAGTCTATCTTTGAAATGTGTATGTATGAATTATAAATTGAGGAAATCCTATCTAATATTTATTAGTCATTTCACTCATTCGCAGTCGACTCATACTGTAGCAACTTTCATAGACGATATAGCAAGAGTACCGAGACAACTATAATCAGGGTATATTACCCACACGGGTGCTAACTTTAATTTACAGCACAACAGCAAGCTCTACTTTATTCGTAGGCCCGAAGTTTGACTTTAGGTTTGTATTGCTTGTTGTTTTGTGGTCACTAGTCACGACAACCTGGAAGACCTGGCTAATTGCATTGGATTGCAGTTGGGCAACGGATATCGTCGGTTTAAACGGATTTTTGAAATACAATAGACTAACGGCAATAACTGACTTCAGTGCATAATGATGCCCAATATCATGTAGAGCCTTTTTATACGAAATATTTGTGGTTAACATATTTATACATCACATGCGGCCCTAATTACCAATAACAGGAGAAATTTATCATTCTGTTATAGTATTGACTATGTAAACCTATTGATAAACTTCGAATATGTACTATTGTAATTTTGCCAACCTCTTTAACAGCCTTTCATAAGTATACGGTTTAAATGTCCGTCACTACTTCGTTTTATTGAAAAATTTTACACTAAAATTACCTGTTTAAGCGATCTGTGATAACTTAATGTCACACTTCTGTGTATCTGATAAAATAGGAATTCTGTACAATTGAATTATAAACAATACCATTCGATACCCATTTCCAGTAATTTGGAAGAAGGTAAAAGGCTGATTTATTCCTTTTCTCACTACTACTTGGATAATATTATAAGTACCTATGGCCTATGCATAACTATTTATACAGTACAGGTTCTTTTTTGTCCTCATACTTCAGTCATATTGGTATATGGCCTACAATTTAGATTAGAAGGCAGCCAACAGAGTTGGAAAGGAATAGGGGAATGTTGTTGATATAAGGTCATGCTGAAAAGGGGATTCCAAAATAATCATTGGTGTTTACTCTGGGGACTTATTTCAACTTGTCTACAGAAAGGTGTCTTAATTTTCTCATGATATCAATGCAGCATAATCGTAAGGTTATAAATACTTGGTGCTGTCATGTAGCAACAATAAGAAAGAGGTAGGTAAAACTGCCATAATATCTACTGATCTTATCCGAGTTGAACTATTCTTTTCCTATTTCTGTTTATTCATTTTTTGTGGATTTTCTTTTATGGCCTTTTCACAGCAAATTCTGAGAATAGGTGACTACAGAAATTGGAGAAAAGTTTCCACTTTATCTGTAAACGAAACGAGGTGTTACCGATATCGACCGATATTTTATTCTCTCCACTGTTCATATCTTCCCAATCTAAAGTTTCGCGTTACTGTCACAATTTTTGTCCTTTTGCTGTTCTGACGTTAAGTACATGGGAATGCAATTGTAATGTTGAACTGAATTTTTTTGTCATTTTGAGACATTCTTTATCTATAACTGTAATATACATATCTGCAGTATAACAACAATCCTGTGAAATCTTTTCAAAATTTACCATTCTGGATGTATTAATATATACTTATCATACATTATACAGATAAGAATGACTAACCTACTACACTTAATATAAAGATTATTCGAAGATTTAAGCTTGATAAATGTAAGCATAGGAATAAAGAATAATATAGAATTTATTCCAAAACACTTGTCCCACCAACCCTAAAAATATTTTTTATCGCAAAGGATTGAAAAGACTTGCACTTCATAGTTTTCCCATCTTTCCAAATTATTGTGTAACTTACCGGGACTTTACCGTTGAGTTGTATTGAGCACAGTCATAGTCATGTTGAATGTCGTTTTCGGTTTAAAAAATGAATTCTATTATGAACAGGTAACTTGAGTTTAACAGTAACTCTCTTTGTGCTCAGAGTCTTGCGATATCAGGAATATGAGGTTTACAACTGTAATAATGACTAGGCTTGGTCCTCGTAAAATATTGAGCATGGTCACGGCAGTCCAATCTAACAAAGAGTACATATTTGACCTGAAAGACCTTTGAATTTTAGTCGAACAGATGATAAAGAATGACGTAATCTGAATTCCATTGCAAATTCAATCGCAACATTCACAACTGATATTCCGTATTTCTTCACACCTATAACTTACCTTTTCCATTTCAACATGTGTAAACCTCTATATTAGAATTAAGAACGCAACGCAACAATGAAATGTGAATTATACAAAACTCAACATTATGTAAATCAGTCTGACACAACACATTGTGGCACAATATGAGTGCAAAGCGTAGTAAATTACATGCATGTGTGTCAGTCATGGAAGTTGTGTCGGCGTGTGTTTTTTGACATCATCCTATTAAATGTTCTCGAATTAGTATGAACGAAATAAGTCCCAACAAGTAAATAAGATTTCCTGTCTGCTGTCTTCAAGAAACGTCCGCTCTAACTGATATCCCATTTTCTGCTGTACGTATAATGATTTTTTGCCTATTTTCGTAAGAATAACCAGTTAGGTATTCTTCTTTAGACACACGACCTTCTTAGTAGGTCGCAGCTTTCCCTGCTACTTTACATTGTCTTTATCAACCTAACTCAGCATGTGTAGGGCTGTTAACTGGAACTGAAATGAATTTCCTGTTACCAAATGTATGGACTTTTTTTGCGGGCATAAGAAAACTTTTTGCCCAGACACTATACTGTTGTAATAGAAAACGCCTAGCCGCATACTACAGATGTGTACGGACTCTAGTTCACTGTAGTGCTACTACTCACTCTGTGTCTTACTCAGAAATTGTATTTAGATATGTAGATATTCTGTGTATGTAAATATTTAGATACAAATGTATCTATTACTAGACTATACTATAATACTACTAAATACATTAATTTGTGCATGAAGTAATTTCAGTTTCACAAAACAGACGCATATCAAGGATATACTTTTGCATTATGCTCATTTTAAATAGGTAATAGTAAAGATAGTGAACTCCTAGCTTTTGGGATTAATGGGATCTGCCTGAGTGTGTATTACACTTACAATTACCACTCTTTTACAAATAAGAAACAAGGGAAACTTCCTATTTACTAATTGTGAACATAAGCAACCAGAACGACTTGGGAAATGTGTATAAAGGATGGCTAAAATAGTGAAGATAGGAGAGAAGAAAGGGAAAGAGACAGATATTTCAATATCATTTGTCACTGCGCTTGTACCGCAACCTCAAAGGAAAATCTTGCTGGTATATTCATCGGTGTGTAACGTGAGACGAGCACAGAACAGTGTTCGATTTAGGATAATTTTTTATGTGTAAGAATCCTTGACCTCTATATAAATACCAATTTCACAAGAGTTACGAGGGTGAGAGTGTGGTGAGCAATGATTGTAATAAGTATACAGTCAACCCTTAAGTAGCAGTATAAAGTGCAGTAGGTCCCAAAAGATCTTTCAAGCTGCCTAATGTGTCATATTGCTTTACCACTGCTTTGTCGATAGTAAATAATTATTCTTGCACCAGACAGCTCAAGAAGAAAAAGACGACAGAAAAGATATTGATACGCCATGGGGTGACATAGCCAACGAGTAAAAAAGTAAGAAGGGAATAAAAAATCAGCCCATCTACTTACTCGTTCGTGTCCCTTCGAAGCATCAGGACGATCTTTAGGACATGTCTTTGTCTCCTTAAGTCTTCAGAGGACTGTCTTGTTGACTATAATGTATTTAGATTTAAGACCATTAACATGCCATTTAACTGCGTCTCAATCTCCTTACTTTCCACCAAAATGCACAATAATACCTCTGCTTTGTAATTCAAGCACAACTAGCTTCATTTTTAACCCCAAACTTATATTTCAGTCAAGCATTACTTTAGAAATCCACATTCAACTGTAAATAGCTACAAGCATTTTTTAGGTAATACGAGATGTTGCGTAACTTAAACTCAACGCTAAGTGTAAGTAAAACCAATCCATTTACAAATTGTAAGCATGATAGACCAAATATAAAGATCTTGCAGTATGGCTCTGAACTCCCTTTTATTTAATTATAAGTAGAAACTAGCATTTTTGTGTCGTTTACGTGCGTTTACTCCACCAAATGCGATGCCTTTAGGAAAGGTCAATACTTGTTATTATTACGTATTTGAAGCGTACTAATGATGAACTAATCATCACTTATTACTGTAACGCTATCTACTTTTCATAAACATCTATCATAATAATTTTGTATTATTCAGTAGTTCCATTGTAAGATGCTTCAGTAGACAAATCATTACTGTAATAAGGGTACCAATCTTGAGTCAAATACGCTGTATAATAAGCCCTTTTTTATTCCCGATCCTATCCCAACTCCTATGTACTACATGAATAAAGGGCTTATATTAATAAAAGCCCATTAAAAAATGTAAAAGTTTTCTTCATTCATCCATATACCAGAGTTAGCTCTTTGTAGTATTTGGTGGCCCTTAAAAGGGCCGTTGGTTAAATGGGGCAGTCAAAAGTCGATCATCTACGCACGTTCTCCTCGGATACGACGGGCCAATTGGATGTCCTTTGGCATGATGGTCACACGTTTGGCGTGGATGGCACACAAGTTGGTATCCTCGAAGAGTCCCACCAAATAAGCTTCGGAAGCCTCCTGAAGAGCCATCACTGCTGAACTCTGGAATCGCAAATCAGTCTTGAAATCTTGAGCAATTTCCCGAACAAGACGCTGGAAGGGCAATTTCCGGAGCAAAAGCTCAGTACTCTTCTGGTAACGACGAATTTCTCGAAGAGCAACCGTTCCTGGCCGATAACGATGAGGCTTCTTCACTCCCCCGGTGGCTGGGGCACTCTTACGAGCTGCTTTCGTGGCTAGTTGCTTCCGAGGCGCTTTTCCTCCAGTGGACTTCCGAGCTGTTTGCTTAGTACGAGCCATTTCTTCAAGATACTAGATTGTTGACTAACAACAAAAAGCTTTGAGAGAGAATTTAATACACTTCTTCGACGAGAACAAGGAGACGAATGAGCATTCAGGCTGATTTACATCTGTATTTATAGGGACAGGTTCAGCGAAATGAGTAACTCATTCGTTGAAACTCGCATGGTGATTGGCTATAATAAGCTGATCTCCTATTGGTTATAATAGACTGCTCGCACTCTCTTATTGGTGTAATAACCTGATGACATTACTGTTATTTGTTGATAAAAGTTTTTTTACTACCAAAAAACAAAAGAATAGACTTTACAATAGATATATAGTCACAGTGTAAATTAGCAGGCGAAAATTTTAGTTTTGAGAAATCCTTCTGGATTTGGGGGATTTAGCCCACAGAATCATTTCATTTCCATTCACCTCTTTCAAATAACTTATTATTATCCACCTCCAAATTTTGACTATTCTACTCCATGTAATAGAAAACTTTGCTCTTAGGAAGATGTGGTGGCCCTTAAAAGGGCCGTTGGGTTAATTAGTCCATGGTACTTAAGATGATTGAGATGTTTCCATTTAGGCAGCTTTCTTTTCGGTCTTCTTGGGAAGGAGAACAGCTTGGATGTTGGGCAATACTCCTCCTTGGGCAATTGTTACACCAGATAACAATTTGTTCAGTTCTTCGTCGTTTCTGATGGCCAGTTGCAAGTGACGAGGGATGATACGGGTCTTCCTGTTGTCACGAGCTGCATTGCCAGCCAGTTCCAGAACTTCAGCGGCCAAGTACTCCATTACTGCAGCCAAGTAGACAGGAGCTCCAGCACCCACACGTTCAGCATAATTGCCTTTTCGGAGAAAACGATGAATACGACTAACCGGAAACTGGAGTCCTGCACGGCTGGAACGGGACTTTGCCTTTCCCTTCGCCTTACCTTTACCTCCCTTGCCACGGCCAGACATAATTAAGATCTTCTTGGGAAAGAATCGATGAATAATACCTTCACTTGGCTTACAAAGTATTATATAACGTGTATATAACTCAGTGGTGAGTAGGTTTGTGGGGTTGTGAGTAACGGAACAAGTACTCCTCATCACATAATGACTATATACAGCGCTACCACCGACCACTAAATAAGACTGTACAATAAGATTGATAGTGAAATTACAAACCAAACATCCATTATCTACAAATAGGTAGGGTAACTTTATTGGTCAAAATGTATTCACCAATGAGAAGAGATTTTGCAACCTGATGCCTTTGATAAAGTGTCACTTCTTTTTCACTTAACGCGCAAAGGAACATTCATAAATAAGACAATGCCGTTGCCTCAGGCGAGGGGATTAAGAATTTTAGACGGGGGAATTCATAACTAAAGGTCTATGGCTACGTTTTAGAAGTACATAGAGGCTTAGAAATTTACTCTACAACAATACGGAACAAACTCTTTCGAGAATACTCGTCCTAGAAAGACAAGATTGGTCTCTAAAAACGCAGAAGAGGTTGCTTACGTTGCTTTACTAAAGTACGTTGTATCTTGGAACATTCATTTCACTTTCGATTTACATGTTTTCTGCGTTTTTAGAGACCGATCTACGTCCAGTGGTCTCGGAAGAGTTGTTTTTAAAAAAAAGTTAAGGGGTGATTTGGTATGCGAGGTCAGATCATACTTATTAAAAATTTCATCTGTGAATTAACAAAATTGGCTCTTAGGAGGATATGGTGGCCCTTAAAAGGGCCGTTGGTTTAAATGTCGCCGATCGGTGAAGTCAGTCAAAGGTATCAGTTATATTTAACCTCCGAATCCGTACAAAGTTCTGCCTTGACGTTTGAGGGCATAGACGACGTCCATAGCAGTCACGGTCTTCCTCTTGGCGTGCTCGGTGTAGGTGACAGCATCTCGGATGACATTTTCAAGAAAGACCTTCAGGACTCCACGGGTCTCTTCGTAGATCAATCCGGAGATACGCTTGACACCGCCACGACGGGCCAGACGACGGATGGCTGGTTTCGTGATACCTTGGATGTTGTCACGCAGCACTTTTCTGTGACGCTTGGCACCCCCCTTTCCAAGCCCCTTGCCTCCCTTTCCACGGCCAGTCATCTTGCTGAAGTTGCAGGTAAGAACTTGATTGAACTAGAGGTTGAACGGATGAAGACAGGATTGCTAATGCGGCCTATCTGCTTGGTTTGCTGTTTTTATACCAAGATGCGGACGTTCAAGTGGGCTATAAGCTACTATTACTATTGTGTTGAAATTGAAATGTTGGATTACTGCAAAACATGCACAGCGCGTTGCGCAGGATACAAATGCTTGTAAATCCCCTGTAGCAATTGCACCCGCCAAGAAATCAACTCCCCCTACTCACTCACCGCTTCCCATTACTCACAGCTTGATATAAATAGCACTCGCTCAACATGGTCTTGTTCCATTCTCTTTTGGACATCGGACAAGTGAAGAACTTTGAACTGAGACTGAATATTGAACAAGATGCCACCGAAGACTAGTGGAAAAGCTGCCAAGAAGGCTGGAAAAGCTCAGAAGAACATCTCGAAGGGTGGTGACAAGAAGCGGAGGAAGAAGAGGAAGGAATCTTACGCCATTTACATCTACAAGGTGTTGAAGCAAGTCCATCCCGACACCGGTGTCTCCTCTAAGGCAATGTCAATCATGAATTCGTTCGTGAATGACATTTTCGAGAGAATCGCTGCCGAGTCGTCTCGATTGGCTCATTACAACAAAAGACATACCATCACATCTCGAGAGATCCAGACCGCGGTCCGCCTAATTTTGCCTGGTGAGTTAGCGAAACACGCCGTGTCTGAGGGAACGAAAGCAGTCACCAAGTTCACAGCTAAATAAATTAATATGATCGTCCATTGACCAATTTTGAACCAACGGCCCTTTTAAGGGCCACCACGTTTTCCTAAGAGCAATTAAATTCAGATATTCATAATATTTTGCGAAACATGTAATAAATAAATCAGTGTTGCATGTCCCATAGTTCGGATCAAAAAGCTTAAACTGTTATTCAAGTTTATGCTTCTTGGTTCGAATATACAGTAAACGGCCGTCTAAATAATCTAATCGATCAAAATTTTCATCGGTTGGATTTGGATCTGAGGGGTCGTAGATATTCTTGGAGGCGAGAATTTTCTAGACATTATTTTCGGAGGAAACATTTTTTTTCAACTTAAAATATTTTTGGTCGACTCGACACTTTTCTAGATTGTAGACTAAAAATAAAAGAGTTGGATATTAATGTTTGCACTAATTTACTCCAAAGCTTTTACCTTCTTAATTTAATACATGAAATTATGTGTTGGGGTACATTAGTGAAAACGTTAATTTCCTAATAGACCCAAAAGTCGACTTTCTCAGTCCGCCACTATGTGTACAAAGTACGAGGCGCCCAAAAGCTTCCTGCACATTGTGTTTACTCATCAGTTTATATTTCACTTGCTCGTCGGCACACTGGTATAAATACAAAGGAATTTCTGCCTAATGGTTATTCGTTTGAAAACAATTGAGTAGTCTGTTCATCTGTAATCTCGTTTCTGCTGTAAGTTGACTAGGATATCGTATTCTGACAATGTCGGATTCGAAAGGACGTGAAGGAGCTGTTGCAGCCCGGGCGACCTCCAAAAGGAGTAAGAGGACTGTCGACGCTAACAAGGCAGCTATTCTGAAATCTGAAAAAACTTCCGCCCATCCTACAGTAGGGGAAATGGTCATCGAGGCTGTTGGCAAGCTGAATGAAAAGGGTGGATCCTCTCTTCAAGCAATCAAAAAGTTTATGGTGGCCAATCATCAAGCTGATCTGGATAAACTTTCAACATATATTCGAAAATTCCTGAAAGGTGCTGTTGAAAAAAAGATTCTGGTGCAAACTAGAGGAAAGGGTGCTAGTGGATCGTTCAAGCTTGCTGAGAAACAGAAAACAAAAGAAGTCAAGGTCAAACAAGTTTCCGTGGATAAGAAGCCAGCCGCCAAGAAAACCAAAGTCGTACCGGTTACAGCAGAACCCGCTCCCATCGCAGAAGTGAAAGCAAAGGTTCCGGTTAAGAAAGCTGCGCAGAAAAAGGTTCCAGCCAAGAAACCAGCAACTGAAGCTCCTGCCAAGAAGATTGCTGCTGCAAAAGAGGATGTTCCTGCTTCCACTAGAAAGGCATCTACCCGAGACAAGTCTACTCCATCAGCGAAATCTAAGGCTAAACCAGCTACTAAGACAGCTCCGATAAAACCATCAGCTTCCAAGGCACCTAAACTCAAGTTACCCAAATCGTTACCATCGAAGAGGACCTGAAGGCTTTCAATTACTCAATGATTTAGAATTTCTGCATTAAACCAACGGCCCTTTTAAGGGCCACCAAAGCTTCCAAAGAGCCTAGTGGTACTAGGTTATTTAATAAAGCTGATTGTTGATAATTTTATACACTTAAATAGATGACTGAATTTAGGATTTTCTCTCAGTCTAACTTAATATTGTTCACTGTTTTTGCATCTTTTCTGACCTAAAAAGATAAATATGAGTTCAGATGTTTTGTTTACTGTCAATAATTTATTATGAATAAGGTGATAAAATCATTTATCTATATTCATTCTGTATATCATATCATTCTTTATATTTGTATATAATATTATAGTATGTGTATGTATGTATGGAGGTAATTCTGAGCACAGCGAATTTTAGCAAAAATAAATTCACCCTCGACAACAAGACACGCTTTGCAATCAGGGGAAAGCCAAAAGAAGTGGATAAAACGTGTTATTAAGCACAAAAAATTTCGGCCTTATCGGTTGCACATCCTCCAAGCACTTTTGGGGATTCAAAAAGAGGAACGACTTCTGCCATTGGGCAGGCCTGTGGATGGAAAACGATGACAATTTTTGGCAATTGATTTCCTTTGGGGTAATGTTAACCTTAAGTCAAACAAGAGCATTTGTAAAATTCATGAAACAAGTACATCAAATGACTAACCCTGTACATCTCAAACTTCAATCAAGTAAGAAAAGGGAAAATATTCTTGATAAAGCAAAACTGCTGTATAAACATATTTTTGCATACAAATATTACGAATATAAAGCTTACATGATGAAGATGAGATTATATTTTATAATGCTTTGATTTGAATTTCTACTGCTGTTTCGTCTGCTGCGTGAAAAGTTGTTCGGCTACATTTGTCTAAAGTTTATGAATGTATCCAAGTGAAGTGTCAAGTGTAGCAAACTATAGTACTTAGGGTTATATTATGAACCTCGTCTCAGATTCTGAGGGCTCCTGAAGATTCGTTTTAAAATCGCTGATTGGTCCTCACCATGGTAATCGAAGACTTGAGTAGCCCTCAACCCGTGGCAGATCCCCATGGAAAAATGAAAAAATGAAAAGTGGGTGGGAAAGCTCGCCAATTGACGTCATTGGCGAGTGTGTATTTAAATTGAGATCCCCAAGCGGGGGGAATTAGGGATCGGCTGTAGTCATGTAAATTTTCCACACATTTTCACTTGTTCCGAACCCCCAATAAATCGAATAATCTGCCATTCCTTTTCTATAATATTATATTCTATATTCCTTGGTAGCCCTCAGAATCTGAGACGAGGTACATAATATAGCCCTTAGTACCTATGAATTTTAAGAAGCAACATGTATTGTAATGTATGTATAATACTGTTTAATTAAGATGCATATTAAACAAGTTCGCCCCTTGAGTTGGAGTAACGTTTTCTTACTCCTGCCAAATACTAAGATACGATGTAATGGTTAAACACATGCCTTAAGAGACATTACAGACATTACTAGTATAATAAGAACATAAGAACATGAAGGTGCAACAGGTTGTGGCAGTGTGGCTGTAGTGTAGAACACGTACCTCCTATTTATGTATTATAAGTATTTGTATAAGTACAGAATGCACCATGGGCATTAATATCGGTAATTTTATTTGGGTTTACGAAATGAAGTGATTCCTATCCCTATGTTCACTCATAGTACCTTTTAAATACTACATTATTAGTTTAGCGTATTATGTTCTGAAATATATAGTCACTTGATATCTTCTGGGGCTTAACACTAGTCTTATTAGTCAAAGTCAATAAAGCAATGTAGTTAAGTACACTACTTACCATGGTAAGTACTTGAAGCAATTAAACTTTGATTGCATTGATGAGTGTGAAAGAAAAGGAACAAGCATACATGCATTATCTTCAAATCAACAGCGCTTTTGAGGCTTTACACGTGTCTCATGTTGTAGAATTGAGATCGACTACTAAAGCGAAAACATTTTTACAGTTTTGCTCCATATTATCAAGACGTCAGTTCGAAGTGGTGCACAGTGCAAGTGTTTATTTAGTATTGAAGGTCAAACATTGAATTTGGGAGATGTACATGAATAATAATTTACACTAGCTCTTGCAGATATTAAAATTTATTACCACAAGGGAGCCAGGCCAGGAAAGCCCTGTCATATTCGTAAATTCGTATATCATAGTTACTGATGCGACCTTTCCAGGACATTCCAATTCGATCACAGTAATATTTTTTTGGTTTCGTGAAAACAAGCATTAAATGAACTTTAGAAGAAAATATCCATGAGACAATTAATGGAAAATGTTAATGTAATAGACAGTTTTCGGAACTTCTTTTCCCATTAAGCAAGTAAGGTACTCTTCAGTTAGAATGCCACAGATGATGTGATTAAATAAACCGAGTTAGTAAGTATTTGCAAGTAAATATTAACATGACGTAGGCGTAGGTAGGTACACAGATTTTATAGGATATTGTAGGGTCAATGTAGAATAGTAAACATAATATCTACAGACTTCAGCACTTAACTATGCCTACACAAGTAGGTAGATGTAAGTCAGTTAGCTCCGTACAACATAACAAAGTAAATAGGTAACTATTTATTAGTAGCAAGGATTAAGCACATAAACCCATGACAGTGTTTTATTTTGCATGTTCTTACATTATTATTTAGGTAGGGCAAGAATACAAAGTTTAGAATAGGAAGGCCACAGACAGAGCAGTATTGCATATATGTAATTAATCTAGACTTTGTAAGATTAGTCTAAACAATGAGAATGTGCCAGATAAAAAGACAGATGATGTAAACGATGTAAATCAACCAGAGAAAATCGTCAATCAATAATGAATGAACGGTAGTCGTGTACATGGATGTGAAACAATAAATTCGTGTGGCATGGCATGGCAAACAGACATGGATAAAACAAGTTGTGCTAAGAAAAGAATCAGCAGATTCCATTCATCTACCTTCTAAAATAATGGGACACAAGTGTAAAAACTCATTATCCACAAGTGACCCCTTATCTGTCAGCATTATTTAACCGATCTTTGTATTAGGACCATGCACTTTTCTACATACTCAATCGCTCTCATTCTTCCATCCTATCTCTCTGTTCATCTCTGCATCTGGTCACATAAAACAATACTATTTCAAAACGGGCTGCTACTGTTCTTCTACAAGACTGTTCTACTAAGCGAGGTAGACTACATGTTAATAGATATCCCTATATACTTTTGTGTAACAATTAAACTGCAAACCCTACTTACACAAGGTATCACAGCCAATTTTCACTCTCTTGACATGGTACTTTAATTCTCCATTGTTATTATGTAGAAACTATCTATCTATCAGTGCATCGCAGTCAGTGTATAAGTGTAACACGCTCATTGTGTTGTGTTTCTATTTGAACTACACATCATCTACTTAATCTTTCTTAAATTTTTGCACTATTATATATTAATACATATCGCCACACACATGTAGACTTATAATTCAAATATTACTCTGCCACCAAGATCATCATATGCATACAACTGCCCACAATAAAGGAATACAAACTTGTATTATTTTACATGATAATTTCAAGTATCAGTGTTATTTATGTTCATGCATTGTTCACCTTCAGCACATCGGTAAAATATATTATGCAATCTCTCTCGTTCGTTACTTTCCAAGTATACTTCTATTATCCTTGGTGGGCATGCATATTGAATAGTACTACTATATCAGTAGCTTCCATAGTAATACAAGTTATCTAGTAGTCTAATCCGTCTAATCTATGGTCACTTGTAGGTATTAGAATAGAACATAGAACGGACAATTTGAACCTGAGAATGGTTCCATTTCGGTGACTGAACGTCCGAATGATAGAGTAGTACGAGTTCCGGTAATTCAAGAAGCAACATGACCGAAGTACTGGAAAATATGACTTTAATCGAAACATCGGATAAGATAATAATCCATCCGTCGACTTTGGGAAGAGGAACTAGGGCTATAGTAATAAATCGCATTTCGGATGAAATCACTGTTTCTGAGGATGCAATTCCGAGTTCGGGAAGAATACGTACCATATCAATTTGTGGTATAATTGGTATGATTAATCTTGATGCTTGTCCATATTTGATCATTGTAAAGTCGAGAATGCGAGTTGGAGAGATCAATGCTCACATCATCTGGCAATTGAATCAATATGAAATCATTCCTGTACGAAACACTTTATGTCATTTATCCGGAAAACAGGCAAAACATAACAGTATATATTTGGATATGCTTAATACAGTTCTGACTGCACCAAGTTTCTATTTCTCTTACACACACGACCTGAGCCATAATTTGCAAGAATTGAGTTTAAATTCGCCGGAGGTTTTAACACAATCCTTGATTGAGAGAGCAGATAGGAATTTTATGTGGAATTCTTATCTACTCGAAAGATTTAGTGGACATCCCGAATGCCATAAATTTTGTGTCTCAATCATTCATGGATTTATTTCTATCAATACAGTCACTGAAGTAGCCTCTAAGCGCTTCAAGTTAACTATCATATCTCGGCGGAGTACAAAGCGTCCAGGAACTCGCTTATTTAGTCGCGGTGTTGATGCAGATGGTCATGTTTCCAACTTTGTGGAGACTGAACAAATTGTGGAGTATCTTGGTGGTATAACTTCATTTGTTCAAGCAAGAGGCTCTATTCCATTATTCTGGACTCAAACTCCTAATTTGAAATGTAAACCCAAACCCCAGCTATCTGAAGTAAATCAACGAGAAGCTTTCATAAAACATTTTGATGTACTCCGTCGTAAGTACGGAAGAATTGTCTGTGTTAATTTGATAAATCAAAGTGGATCAGAGGCTGCTTTAGAAACTGCATTTAGAAATTATATACAATCTTCAGCAATCCCGTCTGTAAGATACGAGGCCTTTGATTTTCATCATGAGGTTCGGAATACCAACTGGGGTCGTACAGAGATTCTAATGAACAGGTTATCTGATGAAATCGAACAATTTGCATTCTTCACTAGATTACCAGGGAAAAGACAGGACCAGAACGGGATTTTCAGAACGAATTGTATGGATTGTTTGGACAGGACAAATGTCATTCAGAGTCTCTTGGGTAGAATTAATCTTGAGAAAGTTCTTCAAATGATGCAAATTCTAAATGGCGAGGATAGGATTTCCTCTCATCCTCCTTTAGAATACCGTTTTAAAAATATATGGGCTGACAATGGCGATGTTTGCAGCATAGAATACTCTGGCACTGCAGCGTTAAAAGGAGATTTTACCAGGACAGGGCAGCGAAACTTTAAGGGAATTTACAACGATGGTTACAATTCGGTTTTACGTTACTGGAAAAACAACTTCTATGATGGATTTCGTCAGGATGCTATTGACTTGTTCCTCGGAAATTACAAACCCGAAGAACATAAAACTGATGCTGTTTCACCGTTAGACATAAGTCGAACCTGGAAATTTTACACAATGCCGGCTTGTCTGGTCATCTCCGCCATATTGTGTGGATCATTTGCTTTTATGTATCCATCCAAGTATTCTACACAACATTTTCTAGGAATCTTGGTTTTGGGGAGTATGGTAGTTGCAACGGGAAGTGCAATCATATTATACGGCACGGAATTTGTCGACAACCCTGTTTTATCTTCCCGAATATTGTAAAAATAACTTAAAACATGGTGCAAATAATAATAAGAATTTCAAATCAATTTAAATATTGCTAAATTGACATTATACTATACAATATAGTATCATTATCAACTACTTGCTGTAACTATTACAATCTAGCTACAATACAATTTTACAATATAAAATTATTACCCACCATTACATGTTTAGCTTACTAATTACTAATTGACAAAGGGAAGATTCAAAATCAAAAGGTAATAAATGGATGAACTCTAATGAAATTACGTCAGAACTTGATCCGTCCATTTCTAATCCCTACCTTTTCCTTAACCTAAGTTAAAGGTTAAAATTCATTTCTTCCATAAATCCCACTAAACCCACATACCCAACTCAAATAATCTCAATCAGAAAATCCCAACCTAACCTACCCAAGTTTCCAACTTCCAAGTCTCACATCACATCTCAGCATCTCACTTTCACAGTCTCTCTTCGTCAAATCAACAGATTTCTATTTCTATGCATTAAGCGCTCTCTATTCGATACCATGAGCAGCGAGTTCCAAGTAGTGGTATATTTAAAGTTTTAACCTGCATCATGTGGATGCCGGGTTTCGCCGACTGACATATGACAGTAGTAGACAACAACACACACACTAACACTTGTCTCCTCGTTTTACGCAAACGCAGCCCAAATACAGAAGGTACGGTAGCAGCGGTACACGTAGTCAGAATATTTTATTCGTCTGATTTGATTTGGATTCTGATTCTACATCAACTCTCAATTTGGTATTGGTTTTTGTACATTTTCCTAATAAAAATAACATTTCAATAAAACGTAAATTAAATGCTGAAATCTGCTGAATATTTTGTTTTATTAATTTTAATAGCTGCTAACGATGTTGCGAATAATCATTAGTATTTCTTTTTAGTGTTCTACGGCTGGACTGGAACGAATCAGTTTTTGGCACTCAAGCTTATAAATAAATCTCCCAGCAGAATTAAACTCATAACAGGTAGATAATTCACTAAAATGTCAATGCACAGTAATTATTTAATGTTTAAAATAGGATTTCAACATAATTTGATATATAATGTAATAATAATGATTATAATATATGCAATGGAAAACGTTCGGATCCAATGACCAATTTATCGTATATTAAAAATCTCATTTTATATTTATAGCAAAGCTATGACGAGTGTTACAGGTGTAGTCCAAAAGTTTCTTAACGAGTATGGCAATCAAACTCCAAAAAAACTCAAAATTGTGGATGCCTATTTAGTGTACATTTTACTGACGGGTATTGTGCAGTTCGTTTACTGTTGCGTAGTTGGTACATTCCCCTTCAATTCATTTCTTTCTGGATTCATTTCTTCTGTTGCGTGCTTCATTTTGGCAGGTTTGTTTTCCATATTATTATGTATATCTATTACGACAAACATAAAATCTGTACTGTACCGTAGCTGTATAACCTCAATGAATGAGGAAATGTTAAAATATTAGCGTATGTAAATTATCGGGCAGAGTAAAACAATATGAATTGTCGCACTAATAACTTGTCCGTATTCGTAGTTCTTGTACTAATTTTAATATATTATATTATAATACTACTATAAACGCTGATTAGATTATAATAATGCTTATAATTAATTTTGCAGTCTGTCTAAGAATTCAAGTAAATCCAGAAAACAAAAGTCTTTTCAGTCGAATCAGTCAAGAAAGAGCGTTTGCAGACTTCATTTTTGCCCATCTGCTTCTACATTTGGTGGTCATGAATTTCATTGGCTGATTAACCAAATTCGACAGTTAATGATTGTCAAGTTATATTTTGTAAATTTTCTTTAATGGCGTTGAAATAAAAAGAAAATTAATTGGTTTAAGGTTATAAAAGCCGAATTTTATTTGACTATACTTGTGCTGTTTTTAGTAATTATTAAGCTTTTAATAATAAATATAGGTATATTTAATAGAGTTTAAGATTTTTATTCATTCTGCAATGTGCATTTTAATAAATTAAAGTCGATTAGAATAAGTTAAGAGTCCTGATATTCAAGCCATATTATTTCCTTTGCCTTATAAAGAGAAAAACAGCATTACTATAGGAAAGGGAAAACCTTACACCCGGACATTGATTAAAATTCTGGTGAAAGTACCGGTAAAAGCTTTATATGGAATTAGCATGAGGAAAGAGTAAGTAGTTTATGTCAACTGATTTTTAGATCATTGTATTTATGGAAATACATTTTCACGCTAATACTTACTATATTGTAAACATTATTAATAACAACTTATTTTTATTTTGCATTAATTGGGAAAAGGAGATTGGTAATGATTTGTAATCGTGTTTAAATGGCACACAAAATTACGCAATTAACATTAACATTATCAAAAACATTGATTTGTTTCTCAGACTAGATATGTCATCCAACTATATATAGTTGCAAACAGCGTCATCGTGAATAGTTAGGATTTGAAGTACTAATATATACACTACAATAATATAAACTTACTAATACTGAAATCTTCGAAACTAATCAATATATATTATCAATGGGAAGTACAGGTACAAGAGTTGCTTTCACTTCACAAATTTATTCCATGTCTACTTCTTGCTCCTCGTCATCACTGTTTATTGGAGAGACTCTGACATTTTGGTACCAACGATTTGTCAAATCAGTCATTTGACTTTGACAGTCTTTAAGCTCCTAAAACAAAATTTTAAAAGAAATTCTCAAACACTGTTTAAAGTGATAGTAATAAAATTATAAGTGATAGGCTTTGACTGTATGTATATGTACTTGTTGCGTAAACCGTCGGGTAAAAAAGGGACGAAAATATTTCATATCCCATCGAACGAATCCATTTTGTTTGGCAAATGTTACATCAAATTCCTCCTCGGTCAATTCAGACAAGTGTTCAGAGTCTATAGTTTGCCCCTAAGTGTTTAAACAGCAATGTATTATATACACTATTTTTTGCTATATAACTTTTTTGTGCTATTACATTATATTATTATAAATATATTCACCATTTCCTTAGTTTTACTCAAGGAAATCTCTTTGATACTTTTCCTTCTTCTACTCCGTCTAAGTCTGGCTGATCTTCTACTATCACCCTGGACATACTTTAATAAATTGGAAAAGATCAATATTATATTGGTGCTTTACAATAATGTTAATAATTACTACCAGAATAAATAACTGTAATTGTTACTCATTTATTCTTTAGACTTACTTTAACAATTGGCATAGTCAATCCCCCGAAGACCAGAGTTGAAAATAGAATAATGATTAAAGTCGTAGTTATGATTACTTGTCTTGTCTCTTTTTCGAATTCCAAATGCAAAGATAGTGCGTAAGCAATTGCTCCTCTTAATCCGCTAAACCACATCACAAACATCATCTTGTTTGTAATTTTGTGCGTACGAAATTTATTGACTAGATTCCCCAAAGGAAATATGTTAAGGGCACGACCGGCAAGGCACAGAAACAAACTCCAGATCACAAGTGCAGTTTCAATACGATGATGAAAACTGAATATAGCCAATCCGAGGTATGCGAAGACACAAGTTTCTACAAAATTAAATTGAAATTACGAAACATTTATGGATGCATATAGGAATTCTAATTCTCATTTAGTCACAAAATTAAATCATATTTTCAAAACCAAGATTATTACACAATGATTTTTTTTTACAAACTGGTCTGTCTTTTTTGTGAACTTTAACCATACTATACTGGTGAAGGGCAACAAAAAGTTTCAAAAAGTGGCATGGTGGATATTCTTAGCTATACTGCAGGTTGGGTTGTATTTATTTTACAATATTTATACTTACCAGCTATAAATGACAGTGTCCTCATTGTTTGTTGCATTGTTATTTGTGTCACTGGCGATAAATTAAAATGTGTGTAGTGTGACATCACAATACCACAGAAAAGGATTGCCATGATGCCTAAAATATAGACACAAAATTATTTATTTCAATTTCAGATTTATACATGAAAGGAAAAAGATAAAAACGTAAGAAACCTGATAAATGTATCCCCTCAGCCAATGTATACGGGCCGTAGGTAAATATTAACATCATCCCAAATTCTAGGGAAGGGTTTTTGCGTAAATCGACATGTTTTAATAGAAGAGCGCTAGTCAATGCAAACAAAACACCTATACCAGCAGACGCGAAAAACATCAAACAAAAATTATTGATGCCTTGAACAACTGAGTTGGAAGAATCTGGACTCCTGTATTCACTTAATTGCAACACCGTCCTACAAAAATACGATCACAACATGAAAAAGTTTTTTGAACATCAATATGTTTTTTATGGAAACTATAGTCCACAATTTATTAAACTTAATGTGGAAGAAAAAACTAACGATGTAAGCACAATAGATACGGCATCATTCAGAATGCTTTCTCCAAACACCAACATGTTAAGAATTGGGTCAACATCAAGGGCTGAAAATATAGCTAGTGTTGCAACAGGATCAACGGCAGATATAAGAGAACCAAACGCAAAACTTTCCACAAAGTCAAGCTTGTAAACAATATCAGCCTGTAAACAACATTTGTAACATGTAACAGTTTAAAAAAATTAATTACACCTATCTGCGATAAAGTAAAACGTTAATATTTAAAACAAATAAATTCTTTACCAGTCCCAATAAGTAAACTCCTCCTCCAATCACAAAAGCGTTTATAAGTGTTCCGAAGATAGCAAAAACACAAATAGATCCGATATTTTGAAAAAAGTTGCCCTAAAAAGAAAAAACAGAATTGTGACATTCAATTCACAAACAAAACTATTTTTGTCCCATAAGTCCCAATTTAACGATACATTTATTTCTTAAGGCTTACTTTACTTACTAATGTCATAAGCATTTATTTAACCATTCATTATATTCACCTTATGCAAGTTATATCCCGACTCGAATATAATAGGAGGTAGTAACACTAGAAAGAATGCAGTGGGTGACAAAGCCTCTTCTTTCTACAGCACGAATTGGAGAAAATCAATAAAACTTTTAAGACACTACGATTGTTTTACATAGTATTTTACAAATTTATAAATATTTGTATCATACTACATACCTGCCAATTTCCAAAGTATGAATTAGACATCAATTTAAGAAATAGTCCAATTAAAGCTCCTGCAAATAAATACAAGCACATCTCATTAGTGAAAGTTTTTTATGGTGATGCAACGCTGCAAGTGAAAGCAGCTTTCCGTTTTCAAGTTATAATTTTACATGATTTCGAAATTAAAAATAACTATTTGTCCTTGCATGTGACTACAATAGTACAACGTTATATTATTATATTATAGTAGCATATTACAATATACATAAAATTCATATTCATAATACATTTCTTACAATCCATTTCTCTACATTCAACATTAAAACATTTATTACTAATATATTAATCCTTTGGAGTTAATAGACTTACCTAAAAATATAACTACTATACTTTCGGGAAGATACTGTAGCTCAGTTTGAATCATGACATGAATAAATAAAATGCATAGCCCTAAATGTAGAAAAATAAATCAATTAGTGCATATTCTATTTAATATATGTATACATATACAAACGTCTAATATCAAAACTAATCCCATACCCAAAACTCCCAATACAAAAAATATAGCCATGGAACTGTCATGTTCTTGTTCTGCTGCACCCTTTTCTGGAAGGACTCCAATGTCACTGCTTGCAGTTGTTGTTGTAGATAGATTAGCCTTTCCACTCACAGCTTGATCGGCAGAAACTGAACTGCAAATGAAGATAATAAAATTAGTGCAATTGAAATTGATTTCACCAAAGGTGAAAGTTGTTTCATGTATATTTATTCATTCTATTCATTCCAATGTGTATTATATATGCATTTCATGCTTTTATAATATATGTTTGTATTAAGAATGTATTAAGAATAAGTTATGTATTTAAAACTAATAATATGTAAATTTCATTTTACCTAGAAACATTATGCCAAGATGAAGCAGCTGTCAGTGGAGCCGGGGAAGGAGAACTGGATTTATTTGTAGGCTTTTCTACAATTTCTTTCAGCAATAACTGTTTTTGATCTCCATTGTCTCCTCGAATAGAATTTTGGTTGGAATAAAAAATAACCAGAACAAACAAAATAGGCAGAAATTTCATCTTTGTGGTTCATAATATTATATTCAGGCCAAAAATACCATTCTTGACAGAAACTACTACTATACTAACAAGGAAGCAACAAAAATGTTTTATTTTGGACAGAGAAAGTTTCGTTTAACAGTTAAAATGTTTTCTCTGGAACTGAGAAATTTTAAATCTGTACTCACTACACTACTTGAGTTCATAAAATTGTAGTAGTTCGTATTTGTATGTATAATGTGAATATGATGACTTGATGACATGTACCATGTACTGGATTGAGTGCGTACCAAAGGAAACTTCACTTTCACTTTCAATTCAGTTTTCGGTCGAATGCAAAACGACGTGTATAAGATGAGATTGAGCAGAATTCTCGGTGAATGTTATGTTATGTTATGTTATGTTACTGCACTGTGGTCTTCTTCTGGAACTCCAAAATCATAATTTGACGCATGTTTAGCAGCCCATCAGCACGAGGAATGCTGAATTGAATGCGGGCGATTGGGTGGTGGATTGTAACCTTGTACGAAACGGGACGGCAGTACGGGAGTTTCTGTTCTTGGTGGTATGCATAAGGATAAGGTAAATGTTGTCACGTGTGAATTGCCGTCTTGCTAACTTGGAAAGTAGGGCAATGTCAGCTGTTTGGTAGATTTTCAAAATTCAGCCGTAAAAGTAGGTAAATATGTAGCTTTAGAAGATCAATGCATTGGCAATTGGGAAATTTTGCATTTTTTGCACTTACGAAGATTGATAATTTTGTTAGGTAAGCTATTCGCTTTGTAATGTAATACAACACATACAATTAAATACAAATTTTAATGTTTCTTTCTTGAAATCAATCATGTGGAATAATCTTTCCTCTCTTTTGTCATTTCACAATTTAAAAATAGCAATATTTAAAGGTGAACGGCTTACCAATACAGTATTGCTTTTACTAACGCTAAAGAGAATGGAATCTACGGTCTGTGCAGCAACTATATCTACCAACGAGGTTAAAAATTGTAAGTATCGTATGATTAGATTCCTACTATCCAAGAAGCTTAATAAATTACCTAATATTTAGCAAAATTTAGCATTTTACTTATGTAGGAAAGATGAAAAATAATAAATTACATACCCATTTTTATAACCTGATTATTATTGAATTACCTATGCATAACTGTTATATAGCTGATAGCCATAATTTACAGATTACTGTGACTGTTTGTAGTATACTGCCCTATTGGTATCCACTTTTGGCTACAAAAAGTAATTTTGTTTTCTTTTTACTACAGGAAAGAGAAGCCTCAATGTTATTGAAATACTCTGCTACACAATGATTGAATATTGAATGAAACATTTTCAAGCATATAGTAAGTACTATATATTTTTTATGAATCCTAAAATTGTTTTCCCAATGATAATGTCATAATGTGGTAAATTCTTTTTATTAAAAGCGAACGAGTGCAAGGAAGCCTGCGAAAAGACAAGAGCAAACTGGATAATCAACGTTGAAGAATTATGTTTTTTTTTGATTTTAGAAATTAAATCGTAAATATAGCAATACTGAAATAACTGCCAACTGCAAATAAGTATGGATAGTAGCGGTCATGGTCATGGTAAAGAAGAACTTACTCAGAAAATGGATGTGGCCTTATTTCGATTGACTAATAGCGTAGATGCTTTTCAGGTGACCGATTTTATACACTTCCTTATCTACATTAGGAGATATGAAAATGCTTGTTAGTGTTAATGTCTTATGTGGTCATGTACATATATTTAACTGGAATATGGGTATGACTATACCTAGTTCAGTTTTACAGTAATCCCGACATTTATTACACTTTGAAGTTTGAGATGCCCATCTCAAAGACTTTACTAACTAGACTTATTATTACTTAACTTGTACCACATCGTTCTATTGTATTGAAGAAATTGTGATTTTGATTTTGAACTTATACAGGCATACACAAACTCGGTGATACAAACCTTGAACCACAAATTAGCTATCATTTATCAAAATGTTTTGGAATTGCTTGAAAGACTTTCATGGAAGGAAAAGTTTGAGTTATTCTGGAACAATGCCATTACCAAAGGAAATGAGCTACTTGACTCGTTTAGATATCAAGGATTGTTTATACAGGTGTCCAGAGGTGTAGCTAACGTACGAGCAGCATTACACAGTCAAGGTAATGAACAGTACTGTTAAATAGGGTTACGTCGTGAACCTGCAAGGTCTTATTATTATGCTGTTTTTATTGATCATATATTATATGTAACAAAATTTTAGTTTCCAAACAAGCTCTCTTCTTTGGATGTGCCGGTCTCTTAACTGGAGGCATAATTGGGCTTTGTATTGGATACAATGCTAAGACTGGTTATTGCACTAGTCAGTATTCTTTCAATGGTTCCTCTAACTCCTTAATGCGTGCCATTGTTACAACTAACTCACGACGAGGCATAGATGTAAGATGGTACAATAACCTCATTTTTGCCTTCATATTAATATTGTAGTTCAATTCAATCAAACAATTATTTTATTTCAGGGGATAACTATGACCTCTATCCCAGTTCCCAATGTTCTACGACCAGACGAAATTCTTGTGCAAGTTAAGGCAGTTGGTCTCGACAATATCGATGCCAAAATAGCGAACGGTTATGGACATATTTTTAGATACCATAGCGGAGTCAACAAGGTATGTCAGAGTGCCCCACTTTACCTCACATTTTGTGTCAGTCGGTTCAGATCCTGATTCACTTAAGGATCCCATTATTTCATGTGCGGGAAAATTTGAAAATTGGACCATTTACATGTAAAATAAAAGTCGCAAAGGCTTTTTAACTAATTGCTTAATTGAAAAAAATAAAGAGACAAAAAATGTTTTTCATATTGTCATCTAAAAAGTGAAGTAGTATTTTGACGATAGCACAATTCCTTCCCACTTTGGAAGGCTGTAAAATGGGAAGGAAGTCGGCTATCGTCAAAAAGCTACTTCACTTTTTAGATGACAATATGAAAAACATTTTTTGTCTCTTTATTTTTTTCAATTAAGCAATTAGTTAAAAAGCCTTTGCGACTTTTATTTTACATGTAAATGGTCCAATTTTCCCGCACATGAAATAATGGGATATTTAAAACATTGAATTAACCATCATACGTATTTCCATAAATGATTGATACAATGCTGTTTGTGTAGGTCAAGGAACCCTTTACTCTGGGACGTGAGTGCTCAGGTATTGTTGTCGATATTGGACATCAAGTTGTCTCATTTGAAATTAACGATCGCGTTTGGATGTGTGTACCGTTTTGTGCGTCAAGTGGTGTCATGTCAGAGTACATTGTCGTGCCCGAAAAACTTGCTGGACATAAACCGAAAAATATTGGTTTTGAAGGGGCTGCAACATTACCCTATGCTAGCGTGATCGTTTGGCGTGAGCTCATAGCAAAAGCACAGCTTGGTCCACATACGGCTAAAAATAAGAGGTAACGGTTCACAGAGCATTAAATATAATAAAAATTATCGGCTGGCTACGGCTACAACTAGATTGATGTGTGTCAGATTAAGCATTAAGGACGTTGTAGTAAGCGTAAAAATACACTTTCCTTGTTTCCTGCTTTTCAAATGAATGTGTGATACTATCAAAATTCAAAATGAAAGCTTTATTGAAAATATTATTTTAATTTTGAAATTGAACACCGTATTTTTTATACCTTACTGATAAATTAATTTTAATTGCTTTGATTAAATAGAGTCTTGATTCATTTGGGTGCTACAAGTAAGAATGATGGCGTGGGATTGCTTGCCACTCAAGTTCTTAAAACTTGGGGAGCAAGAGTAACAATTTCAACAGAAGAAAACACTGATGAAGACAATCATTATTCGGGTTCCGGTGTCCCTCAGATGACGTTTCTACACTCTTTGAAATCACTTGGAGCAGAGAGCCATTTAATTATTCCTGCAGATCACAGTCAACTTCCGAATTTAACACAAAGGTATGTCCTTTGATTCATTAAAATTTGGAACATTATTTACAATAACAATGAAACTATTCCATTCCTACCTCCGAATTTAAAAAAATATTATAAACCACTGGGTATTGCACATGAAATGGTTATTAATTTATGCTCTTTTCATTGTTTTAGAATTTTTGACGTGGTTGTTAACACGGATACTAGAAATCTGTCTCCAATATTAAAAAATTTTTGTAAAGATCCTAATGGAAATGTAATTGAAACCTTTCCCAAAGACTTTGGACTAAAGTCATACAGGTTGTGGGACTTTTTTTCAAACTGGATATTTTCGTCTCTACAATCAGTAAGTTGAAGTTAAATTAGCTGATTTTACAATGCGATGGTTTAAATATTATTATAATAATATTTATCTTAACTTAAGGGCTTTGATTGGGTGAAGGATAAAATAAATTAATGATTTGTATCTGCTTAATATAGGGTGCACAGAGCAACGAATCTCCTCAGCCAATTCTTAACGAATGTAAGCGATTGATAGAAACAGGATTAGTAGTTCCAGTAGTAGCAAAATCTTTCCTAATTAGTCAGTACGACCAAGCGTTCAGGCATGTAGCTAATACTACTAATTCAGCATTAGCTCATGCCCATATAGGTAAATCAGTTTTAGTATTTAAGCCATCGTAGTCTTAAAAAATTGTTAGTTCATATAAACGTATCAATATAGTATATTGTTTTGTGTTCAAAACAGGTAATCACTGTTATTAGTGACTAATCTAATGTAGTTTTGCTACACTTTATTATTAAGTTGTTAAATCGTTGACTATAGGGTTTTATTGAGTATAACATTATATGAAATGGAAATTAATAATAATTATTGTCAATATCAGTATATTATACTACAAATATAAATGTTGTTGTTAGTCAGTAAACGTTATACGATAATAATAATTATTATTCATTTGTTCTCCGTCACCCGTCAGTCAATAAAGTCACTAACAAGAAATGTTACTTGAAAACTTCAGGACGAATGTTTACAATATTTAACTATTATCAATCTTCAATACATACACATTGAAGTTGAGATGCAAAGATGATTATTAGAGCGCATTTAAATGCATACGAAACTCATCACATAAGTACGTTCGAGAGTTCAACACGAATAAATTCATTAAGTCTCACGAAAACTAGTTACTAGGTGAAAGTTTTATAAGGTGCAAGTCCAGTAAAAGTCAAGAATGATTTCTATTTCTAGATTCCCACTATATTACAGTAGTGGCTGAATGGCTTTCTCAAACTATACTGAGATGGATATTTAATTTTATGGTCATAATTACATGATAATTACTAAATGGTAATAGTTAGAAAGATGATGCAAACAATATCGATTAAAAGTAGTTTAATTAGCCTAGCTTTGAAATAATATTATTAAGATTGGACATCCTAATTAAAAGATATTTGCAATATAAGTGAAACTGGTTAAAGTGAACTTATGTAATATCTTTTGAATGGGACGTCCGATCTAATAATTAATAATAAAAATAATATTTCAAATCTAGGTTAATTAGACTACTTTTAATCGATGGTGATAATGTCATCTCTTTAACTATTACCATTTAGTAATTATCACGTAATTATGACTACAGAATCCTCTCAGTCTGGTATCTGGTATGAGTGTGCCATTATATCCCTCCCAGTCTACCACATACATACCTTAATGTATTTAAGCACATTGAGATAAAATAAATAAAATAATGAAATGTAGATTATAAAAATGTGTTAATTTTTTTAGCTTCCAGCTAGCCTTCCATAATAATAACAAAAAACGTGTAATTACCTTGATTCCTATAATCCGTATGCGACTAATTTTTCGACAAAATTAAACATATTCCTAAAAAAATAATTGAATATTATGGACAAATTCTATCATATTGTATCGTATGCATATTGTAATGAATTTTAAAAAAAACTGATATTATTGCATACTTATCTAAAAAAATAACCAGGATATAAACTGCCAAAAATTACTTCAAAGAACATCATTTTATAGCCAAACACCTTTCATTTTCAAATGAAGTACATTCTAATCTAGTGTTTTTGTTTCATAAACAAAGCGAATAAGAAAATTATGTACACCGGAATATTTATTTTTCTCCAACATCATCTTCCTCCTTTCCATCTTCTTCATCAATTTCATCGCCGTTCTCTTGTCCTTCACCATCTTCGTCGTCTTCTTCATCGTCATCACCACCAACTTCTGTATTTTCCATTTCGGCCATTTCCATTCTGCGGGCTAGATCAGCCTCATCAAACGCAGTAACCACTTTTGGCTGTTATTGCAATAGTATGTACATATTATTAGTTTGGTGAAATCTTTCAGTTATTCCTGCCACCAGGAAAAATAATTCAACAATCCTTCAAAGGAAAAACTTACAGCCATTTGCACGTTGAAACTGCCTCCTAAGCTTTTAATTGTTTGTTCGATCCGTTCGATTGCTTTATCCAGCAACACAATTCCATCTTGTCTCTCGGGAGTAGAGGTTGTCACCACTGTAATTTACAATTTAAAGACGACTTAATTACAAACATATTTTATTTGGATTTAGCATAAATGTAAGCAGGTTTTTACAACTTAGTCTTATTTATGAGCTGTAAGGAAGCTCTAAAGTTTGGTTTGCTTGGAAGATAAAGTTATTAGTACTTAGTACTACTCAGCCAAATAAAATGTCTCAAAACTTACCGTAGAGTGGAGGTGCGATTAAGTTTATTTTTACAGGCATTTCTGCAGTAGAGCATTCAATCCCTGCTCTTAACGCCTTTTTTACAGCTTCGATACCCTCATATGCGTAACAAGATACTTCTATGTCTGAACGAATTTTTACAGATTGTAACATCAATTTCTGTCTAATATTGCTCAACAAAACATTCTTAGTTTCCTCGTCCAGACCACATTCATCGAATATTGATGGATCCCTGCAAAATAATAAGCTAAATTTAGTAGACTTGTAGACAGACGTTATTAATTCATAAAACTCATGCGTAAGGCGTAAAGAAAAGCACCACTTGGTACTAGTTGGCCATTCTGAGATTATTTCAAAATTGAAGTATAATAGATGTATTAATACACCAGGTGACTTGGTAAGACTTTTATGCCTGAGGCCTACAGTACAAATAGAAATAGGTTAAAGGCAGAGAGGAAACAAGGACAATAAGTCTAAGCAGTAAATAACAAAACACCAATGAACAGTTTGAAACTTACTGCACTGCTTGCTTGAATGCATCATAAGCGGAAGCCTTCTTTTTATATTTTTCTTCGAAATGCCAAGCAGTTTTAATATAAAGTTCTTCAAGTTGAGCATCGGTTTCATAGCGAAGCAAGTCAGCAACATGACGAAGTATAGAATTTACAGCTTTTGCTTTCGAGAATTGCTCATTGCATTTTTCCACGTCCTCAGCGGCTACTCTTCTTTTTGACAAGTCGATATAACCTGTCGACAACATAATGTGGCGTGTGTCATCAATATGAAATAATGAAATAACTATTTTATAAGATAACTATAAACAACCTAGTAACCTCTGAAGAGTTTCAACTTTAAATAGTTTCATACTAAATAGTTTTTTTATTACCTTTCTCTTTGTCAACTCTGATAACTACTACAGGTTCAGTTTTTCCAATACGGATAAGTTTGTTGACGCTCCTTATACGTCTTCTTGATAACTCCGAAAGTAATATCATTCCTTCGATATTGTTGTACTCCAGGAGATGAACATATGCTCCCATTTCTGCTATTCTTTTTACGTTGACCATTACCACCTCGTCAACCTCTGGGTACTTCTCTTTATAAAACCGACAGCAAAGTGGCATTTTGAAATACAGAAATCTAAAGATGAACAGAGAAACCAGAGAAGAAACAGATGTTAATCGTCTTGTGCTTTTATTTAAGTCAAAATTTAAAGTAGCTGACTTGTGATGAAACTTGAGAATATTGAATCCAAAACTAAAAACTAACCCCTGATGCGGCGTAACTTTCAGATAAGTAGTACAAAATGTCGATGAATTTATTTTATGGTGACACGCTTAAACTGTAAAAACGCTCTTCAAGTTTTGCCACTTATGATTCGCCTCAAATAACACCAAAAGTCAACAGTTGTGTGTCCGATTTATGGCTTTAAATTCTAAAACATCAAATAAAAATTGCAAAACTGAGAAGAATTATTTGGACAGAACATTTTATTACATGTATTATATTTAATTTTACCGTACCAATCCCTCGAACTTCCAATCTTCAAGACGCAATCTTTGTCCAATAAATCCAGCAGACAAGCTTTGAATGGAATCAACTTCAACAGACCACGGCCCCGGTGTTCACAATCTGCATCTGCAATGGTTCAAGAACAGCCGCCAATGCCAATTGCATCAGTGGAATTTGTGAACGTAAAGAATAAAAACGCTGCAAATAGTATAATTACATGTACCTGGTCAAGTCTAAATATTCCGAGATATACTGGTGCTGTGAGTCTGTGAGACTTAAGGTTACACTTTGGCCCTGCATAGCAACCACAGGGGACTATCAAAATGCATGTTAAAAAATCTTTTACATCGACTATTATAACTTCCGGAGGATCAGTCTGATTTTTATGGGACCTACATTTTTGGAACCGTGGACTATCAAGGAACAAAAGTTAGCATTCGGAATTTTGATATAGTTGCTTTAAATGGACCAAAAACATCAACGTTTTATAAAAAACTAAAAATGACTCATTTTTTTGGGAATTTGATTTTTTTAAATGCATTTAAAACAACTATATCAAAATTCCGAATGGTAACTTTTGTTCCTTGATAGTCCACGGTTCCAAAAATGTAGGTCCCATAAAAATCAGACTGATCCTCCGGAAGTTATAACAGTCGATGTAAAGATATTATGATGAATTTTAAATGCATGGAGGTTGACCCGAATTGCTGATGATGGAATACCGAGGGCATAAGTCAATGCAATTCCAAAAAATTAGTTTCTAGGAAACGGGGAAGTGTATTATATTATAAAGATTTCTATACTGACTTGTATAGTAGCATTTCCACCTGTCGTCATTGGCAATGTTATTACTTTAGTACAAAAATCTTTTTTGTTTGCATCTTGCTTCAATGCATTCATACTTGTAAGTTTAAGTTATAACCATGGTTGTTATAACTACTATCAAGGATGTCTATTGTCCATGTGACATAAACGGCCATCAAGTACAAGCATTGACGCCGTAGTCATAGTGATATAGTACTAACCAAAGTACTAACCAATAGATTTACAAATATTATACCATAAGACGGCCGTTTATGTCGCATGGAATTCATTTTGTTATTGACTTGATAGCATCTTGTTTATCAATATTGCACTGCCAAAACTTCCCCTTGAGGTAGTGGAATGGCCGGGTAGGTTAGCTATTGGGTTTCGGATGTGACAATTGACGGGTTAAATTTTGGAAATTATATTTTTTTCGTTAGCAACCAACGTAAACAGCGTCCTTAAAAAGCTATTTATTTAGGGCCCGTTTGGTCCAATCCAACCGATGGTAGTAAGAGAAAACAACTTTCTATTTCGCCTTCAGAAATATGCTTTAATGTAGCTGTGTTAATACAATTAGATTAGAGGGTAATCAGGGTAAGGATTAAATCTATTGGAGCTAAAAACTGTGCCCCTTTCGGTGGAACTATCTGATGCGTGTTGAAAACTTTTCTCACTTTTAAGTGACAACCAAGTTTGGTGAACAGTTGAAAAACCTACAGCAAGCCGTAACAGAAGCTCGCCTGAGTAAAAGGGGCAAATTGCACATTTTGGTTGTAAAGTTGTAATAATAATAGAAATAAATTTATTTTGATTATTAAAGTAAGCTCAAATTACAAAGTAAGCTCAAAGTAAGGATTATCTCAAATTTGGTAGAAGCGGATTGAAATGTTTTATACTATCTCGCTAACAATTTATAGGAAACGCCATTGAACTTTTTAATGTCCATTTAATGCCAAATTTTCACTTTGACTATCAAAATGAAGACAAAGTGAGCGCGCGTTATCTCAGCAACCAATGGACTGATTTACCCCCAATTCAATAGGGATCGTCAGTGGTCCATAGGCATTGTTTTTGCCAAGTTTGGTCAATATCCGTCATTGCTTTCGAAAGTTATCGTGGCGACGGACGTACGGACAGACTGTGCGGTTCTATAAGCTCGCTTTCTCAGGCGAGCTAAAACTCTCAATACATTTCGAGTTAGTTAGAAATTTTCAATTACATATGATGTACGCTGAGTTTGTAAATCCCTTCCATTACATATTCATGAAGTAAGTTATGTTTTTGACACATTTACATTTGAAACAAGCTGAGTGTCTAACCTGTCGACAATGCTACCTTGTATTGCGTTATTAGTATTATAAAAATATAATGAAATTCGTACCACTTTGGCAAAGGGTAAAAATGGACTTGAGCATTCATCAACAACAAAAAACAAGCGCTTATCCACAAAATTCTATAAGGGGACGCACCAAAAAAATTGTACAAAAACTTGAGAGGTATTCAAAAAAGTATGTGATTTTGAAAGAACTCGTTTACTCAGAATTAAGATTAAGGGAGGTACTGTATGGCCCTCTGACTGACCTGTTGTGCCTGACTTGGCGATACGCATACCCGAAACAACAAAAGAGATTTATATATATATGACAATTGTTATGGATTTTTGTACTAAGCAGTTCGTATCAACGTCCAGAATTTAGAAAGGCTTTACTTGGAATTGTGATCTCTAGAATGCATTCGAATTCTTAGCATCACCAAGAATGCTTGGTAAAATGACTGATCAATGATCATATCAGAACTAAACAAATACTGAGAATTCGAAACGTACAGCCTTTCGTATGGTATGCAGTTAGGGATTTTGGTATCAGTAATGTGATGTACCTTTCATCAAACATATTTATATTCAAAGAAAAAACTCATAAATTTTATTGCCTGTTTTAAATTCAATCTTGTCTACAGATATAAAATTAAGACTTGAGTCTTCATCACGAAATTGTTGCAATTTTGCATTCAATACAGGTAACAATTTTGTTTTTGTCCATTCACTCTGATCACCACTGCACCAGGCTAAACTAAGATGTACGGAAGGATCCTGAAATAAAGTATTAATTATTAGGCTTGCTTATTGATTTTATTCAATGAGTGACGAGGTGAAAACATTACAAATGAGATTTACCTCATAATAGGTTTGAAGACCATAATCTACAAGACAAGCATCACAGTCCTTTATTAGTCGTAGTACATTTTCAGTATGATAAAGTTTTATCGCTATAAATGTCCTAGTTTTTTCGTCGTTTGTGTAGACTTGAAACATATCGAGAATGAGATCAAACCTGAAAGCAATTATAAAATATGTATTATATTATTAATTGGTATATAAATTAAAGCTATCACGATTTCAAATTCATATACATGATAATTCTAAATTCTATAATGCTGGTAGCAAGCTAGGGAATAGTTTAGGGTTTCTAGCCAACTTTCAATTGAAATACATATACTAATAGAATAATATTGCTAGTCAGCTTTCTCCCTCTATATTGACTCGATTACATTAGTCCGGTACATAACTGGCATTTTAAGTTACAGTATAAGCCAGAATTTTCTTTGTAAAAGACGTAAGTGAAAAATGATATAATATGCTATAAGAAGTTAAGGAACAAAGGTAATGAGGTCACGTAATAGAGCCATACATAAACATCATAAACTCATATTATATAAATCAATAAATCTATAATAATTTGTCAACATACTTATCATGATGCTTTAATTTCTGACTTAAATCCAACCAAAAATTGTCAATCCAATGATGACGGAGTACTTGCGTTCTTGTGAGAGATACATGAAGATCTGTATCAAAATTAATTAATGGAGTATCAATGGACACATCTTCGGTAACGCTTTTAATCAGACTTATTAACGTTTCAATTTCATCACATTCTTCAACTGAAAATAAATCACAAAACGTTAAACCTAAAATGAATGAAATAATGAAATTGTTTACTTTAAAAAAATAAAAATCTTATTTTTCGCACCAGGGATATAAACGAATGAGGCCCAGTTTCCTCTGACATGGGGAAAGGTCCGAATTTTACCATCCTTTGTTTCTGCTTCACTGACGACATGAGGGTCTTCGTTTACAAAAAGTTGGTTAGTTACACTACCGAATGAAGGTGCAGGTAGTTTTGCCTTTTTAGCCATGTAGCGGTTTTGAATTTTCAGGTTCCAATGACTGATGCCCAGACAAAGTGAGGATACCTAAATTGGGTTAAAATTTGGTTTATAAATATTTTGTGCGATACTTCAACTTATTTTTTACTATTTAAAAAAATAGAAACTACCTTTCACCTTCAACCTTGGGACTGCTGGGACGGGACTTTTTTGGCCCTTCTGAAATAGAGATGATGGAAAAATAGAGACTTAAAAAACAACTTTTGCAAGCGGTATAATTTCGTTCTTTCTAAATCTAGTTTAAATATTAGCGCAATGTAAGATGCATCCTTTGTGTTAGGTTGGGGCACACTGCACACACTGCACATCACATACTCACATCGGATTTCTGTTCTGCATTCTGCATTGCAGTTTGTGATAAATATTATTAAAAAAGACAAAACTCATGACCCTAGTCAAGAAGTCTATAATCGTTTTCGTAAACATTATGGCATGATGACATGACATGACAATGAAACAAATGTAGTTGAGTCCGACAGAAAGTTTTCCGAATTTAGATACTAGAGTGAAAACTTGAGATTTTAATAATGCTTTCACCTTAGTACTACATGCGTTTTGCTACATTTTCTTAGTATGTGTTTAAACTTTGAAGCGAAATTTTAAATAGGTTTTTCATATTTTTAATGATCACCCACATGAGATATTTTGTTTTTAGGACTTTAAATAGCTTATCAAACTGTTCTGAAAAGAACCAATTCAAACATGATATTTAAATGAAAATTTCTATTCTATTCTTATGGTTTAAATTAAACTAAATGATACTGCGCAGACCTATGACACTACCCATGCCATACTCAGATGGCTAAAGGTCTTTACAATAAGACATAATATAATTTTAAGTATGACACAGACAATAAACATACATAAGGGAACGGCATGCCAATACTAATTGACTTACACTACAGGGATTTGACAAAATCATCGGCTGGATTTAGGCAGCGGGATATCGTTGCCTCAATTGCCCCCGTTGCCCCTGTTGCCTCCGTTGCCCCCTCCCCCGTTGCCTCTAGTTCAGCCACTTAACCTATTATCTTTGCCATTTGCTTCCCATTACTATTTCTGCCTCTTTTTTGACCTAACCTAATTAAAAATAAACATATTGCTTGTTAGGCTTTAACAATAAAACAGTTTATTTTTTATTAGGTTAGGTCAAAAAAGAGGCAAAAATAGTGACCGGAGGCAACGGGGACAATATATTAAAGTAAAAGGTTAAGTGGCTAAACTAGGGGCAACGGGGGAGGGGGCAACGGAGGCAACAGGGGCAACGGGGGCAATTGAGGCAACGATATCCCGCTGCCTAAATCCAGCCAAATCATCATCACTATGGAATGGGACCCTACCCTTTGAATATCTTCTGAATGGAGAAAGTTCCTGTATAGGGTTCAATCAATGGAAACATATCAGGGTAACGAAAATTCACTGTAATGTCTTATTCTCGCTCCTTCTTTTCAGTTGGATGTTTAATTAAAAGAATGTGATACTAATAAGTATATTTTTATTGCCGTTTATTGCAGATTGCACTTTAGTACTATAGCAGGGAAAGTTTTAGAATTAATTTGTGTCTATTGAGTAAAAGTGAAACGTATTTATTAATACTTCATATTAAAACTAGTTGTATATGAAAATATTTGTATATGAAACCTAACACTTTTCTCTTGCTATGGGAGAAAATTGGTATTAAGACACCATACATTCGATACATCTGTAAAACTTTTAGATACTACTTTTAGACTTTTCGATACTACTTTTAGACTTTTATAATACTTACTGTACTACAAAAATGCAATATAAGATCAATCCGTTAATTCATGTCTATCACATGTTTTCCTATTTTCCAAATTCTCTAATTATTATTTCATTAATTATTGTAGATCAGATTTCTTGTACTATATATCTGCAAAGTTGCTGTAGTCAACTAGCTAATACTACAGGGATTTTGATATATCTGCTACTAAAGAAATGCCTTGGCTTGGCTTAACTAACTTGACAATAAAGCTTTCACAATAGTTTTTAAGTGTTTGAAAAATTAAGACAGATTAAAGTACATTCTGGCATAAACGTGTCTATAGACACAAAGGTTTTTACTGCATTGACATTTCACATTTAGGCGTTGACAATTTGGTGTAGACAACTTAAGATTATTCCATGTGGCGACAGTATAAATGAGAGGAAAATGCATGAAAGAAAATTTTCTAGTCAAAGGCATTCATTTACAAGAAATCATAATAGGTAATTACGAGCACTATAGAAAATCCTCTAAAATTGTAGCGTAATTGTAATTGTAGTTACAATTACAAATATAATAAATAAAACTTAAATTGCCCCTTTTCATGAATTGTCTCTCTCTCTCTTGTGGGCAAGAAAAATGTCGATATATGCACTCGTTTGACATGATATTTTGAAAGTTGAGACATAACTTGGACGATGAAAAGCAGTAATCTATTTTTACATTTCGGAAGTAAACAGAAGCCGGCCTTTATTACTAATACAAGTGTTTAAGTTGTCTACAGTAGAGTTGCTTTGCTACTATTTTATTACTACCACTATATATGGTTCCCTTTATACAAATGCCATAGACAAGTGAAACGAGTAATTAAGCAAGAATAACAAGGCAACAATGATAATGAGTTAGGTAGTCATGCTTTAGCATGTTACAAGTAAATAAAGCATCAATAATAGTAAATTCAGTTGTGAGTTAGGTAGACTTTAAGTGCGTAGTTACCCAGTCTAGTCTTTAAGGTTGGAACCGCAGCAGTCTCGACTTTGGCTATAGCTAATTCCTAGAAGTTACCCTTTGTATTAAGTTTATTGCATAACATATTTATGTAATATGATAATTTTGGTACAGAGAGAAAGAAGTATTAAGTCTGTCAATCTGTCTGTAAAGAATCAATGGATGACACATTAGCATGCAATAGATACACTTTATATAAGTATTTGAGTATCTAAAAATAGTAAGGATATGAAAATTTGATGCTGTATCACAATAGTAATAATTGTAAAACCTTTAGAGGAAATCAGAGTGGTATGTATTTCTCCAGAGACTATTACGTATCTGTGTAGCTGTGCACATATCAAAAATAATGTGGTAATTAATGTAAGTTATTATTACATAGTGGCTGTTAAGGTAGTATAGTAGATAATAGTACATAATGGGTTGATATCATTCCCTGCACTCCCATCGTGTAAGTAGTTATAGTTGTGCACACAGAAAGTACAAATTGTTGGTATGTTATGTCATATTATTATGCACCTAGTCCACTAAGGCAGAGAGCAGACGGATAGCTATTGACTCATGAAGAGAGCCGACCGAACCGACTGAGCCGACCAGAGCAGAGAGTCCAAGTCAAGTCCAAGTCACAGAAGGAGAAGTAGAATTTTTATGGAAGTTTCTATAAAGAAATAATGTATGTAGCAAATGCAATGCATGGAGTAGTAGGTAGCTGGGCTAACAACAGGGCGAAGTCTCGTCAAGTTTGAATGCTAGCTCACCGCTCACCTGCACCGCTGCACCCAGACGCACCGTTGCAACACTTACGTACGATTAAACATTTTATTTTGTCCACACACTCACTCTCCTATCTCTAGTAGACTCATATTATTATACTCTACTACTCTACTGTACTCACTCACCACTACTAAGTACTGACTGGCTGTATATATTTTGTGTCTATTCTCTCAGATGTGAGTTACAAGAGTATAGTTAGTATACTGTGTTTGCACACTGTCTGTGTCACTTGTACTTGGTATAAAAAACTCTATTGCATTGCATGGATGATGATGGTGTGCAGTTTAGGTAGTTGGTTGGAGTAGAGTGTATTATAAGGTTGGTCTGTTGTCGCTACAGATTAACATTCATTGTTTTATGTAATGTAGCTTTTAAGTAGCATAGCATTGACTTTGAGACTGAGACGGGGAGCAGGCTTTTTGTTTCAATTGCAGTTCAAACAAGGTGATTAGATTAGCTAAACTATAATTGCTATGTACTATGTACTATTTACAGTTACGATACCACTTCACTAACCACCTACTCCTTCCAAAATAATAACGTATTAAAAACTACCCATTTTAGGCTCTAAAAGATATATAACCACACTATTCCACGCTTTCATTATTATCTCTGTATTATATGTAAATGCATTTGTTACCTACTTACAATCTAGTGCATATTGTAGTACAGTGTATTTAGCCCATGTAGCCATGTGCATCATCATCTGACGACAATGCAAATACTGGATAGACGCAAAATACACGGACAATAGGGATTAATGCACTATCTTCTTATTTCAATGCATAATTAGCGTGTAAATGCAATTTACCTCCTAAATGTCATACTGAACTGTCTGCTTCTTTCTTACTGCCGCCGTTTCTCTTCCTCTTCTGACAGTTTATGTCCTCTTTTCTTGGAAATATACATACGCATCATGAGAAAACAATGGGCTGATGACAATTCAGATTCAGACTTCCTTTTCCATGTGACGATAGGCCATGAAATTGATAGTGCAGACATTTTAACTTCTGATTAGATAATTATAATTATTATCATCGTTTTATCTCTAGCAGGTCATGAATTTCTAGTAGCAGTGGCACTGATCATCTAATGTATTGTAAATTGACCCAGCAAGCAATTTTCAAGGTTAACCCCACATCATATCCATTAGCTCACACTTGCTAAAAGCTTTTCATACAATTCTTGCATAATAAAATATGGGTTTAAAAATTAGTACGGGAACTACACAATAAATTCTGAGTGTTCTCTTAATCCTTTTAACAATTGAACATAGAGGATAATTTTCTGCTAAAAAAATTCAGGCATTTATCCTTTCGTTCGCAAAGGTAACTAGGAATGACTTTTGTAAATATCAAATCGGAAAGGGAATATTTCCCTGAAGGATCATATTTCTGCTAAATATTTCCTTATTAGCACCACGCGTGCAATTGTACAAAAGAATTTCCCAATTTATAAGCAGATGTTACTTTAGGTTTGCATTTTGCCAGTTTATCACTTGCAACTTGCAAGTACATTATTAAAATTTTATATAGATACTTGGTTCAGTATGTCAAAAGTGTTAAATCTTGTTGTGTTCCATTTTGCTAAAGGGCATGCAAAGGGAGATCTCATAATCAATTCTAAACCAGAACCGGGATTGAAAAATAAAAATATTCCATTTCTCAAGTCAGATTAAAAATAAGTACTTGAATGGTAGTCTTTACAAACTAATGCTTACTATGGTCCGTCCTTAGAGGTTTTACTGTGGACAAGAATTGTAGCTGAACTTCTTGTTTCATTACGTACGTACTATGCTTGTATGTTTACATGATACATACTCGTTTGTCGGTTCGGGTTTTCAGAAGTGTTAACCTACCTCGAAAATGAATTTAATTATTTTCATGGTTTGTTTTCTTTGTCGGGATTTTGAAAATGAATTAGGGGGTTTTGTTTTGTGTCGGACCTGTCCCAGCAAATTAAGGTTATTAAAAAGTCTGTTCTGGTCATACCGCATGTTGACCCTGACATTTCTTTTGCATCCATTTTCATGTTTATACGCTTGTATGCAATCTTTCCGTGACAAAGTCGCAAATATTAAAAGGATTTTTGAATTGACATGAAATGTACGTAGAAAAGGATTGTATGTTGAAAGTAATATTGAAGGATTTGTTCTGTGGTGGTTCTTCATGTGGATTGTATTGTAACTTTGTGAATTGTGGCGGAGATGAAATCGATTTAGGTAGACAGTCGACGTCGACGGCCTTGCTTTAAAATCTTGTAAGTAATTGAGGTGAAATAAATAATGGAAAAGGAAGACTTCCTAAAAATCGAGTCAAATTAGGTCTAGGTAGCATGGTCTGGGATTATAGGGTGAATGAAGGGGGTAATAATATTATAATAAGAAAGCCTGTTGGTCAAGCTAAACTGTCTGGCTAGACTACTACGGAAGAGACTGTCTGTGTTAATGCACCGACGTAGACTAGCCAGACTTTGGACATTGTATCGTATACGAGACGAGGAGGAAAGAAGGAAACCTTGTACTTGGAATCGTGGAAGTAGGGATAAAGCCCAAAGAAAAAAGGATCTTTGATAAAATGAAATTGTATCTGCTGACCATAAGTAAGACTTTTAAACAATAATTACATTTGCATGAAATTATTATTTTGTGCAAGGATTATTTGGTTCCATTTTAAACCCTGCCTACCTTTAGTAACTGTGTCACTGATGAAAAAGGTTGAGAGTAAAAAGGTGCATAATGCACATTAGACGAGTAGTAAATGCAGTGCATATTATGCTAATGATGCGTTAGCTATGGCCAAGTTTTAAGGGGAAGCGTTATAAAACGGTACGAGAACCTTTTCTAAGCATTGTTTACGAATTCAATTTTTGTGAAGTAAATCGGAATTTTATGTGTGTGTAAAAAACAATTTTATGTTAGTGAATGGATGTGGGTTGAGTGGACTGGCCGTGAGATTGTAAGTTAGAGAAAGCATTTAAGATAAAAGGCTGCCAACTGCCAAGTGAAAATAATTTGGCGGATAAATGTTTGTGGTCTAAAGAAAGAAATGTAAGTAGTTGATTGTATACATGTAGTACTTAACTTATCTTTAGTAGATACATAACACACGTAGTACATTTTATGTCTAGTCTAATAGTGTAATCTAATGGAAAATAATAGGAAGGAAAGTTAGTTTCATCAGTAAATAGAGAGTCAAGTCACACACAGTGATATGGCTGGTTTTGCTTTTGTTGGCTGTGCCATTTGACAACGTTTGTCTGGAATATATGAAAGGAAGGGCGTAAAGTCGGGGCCGGTGTGGTGCACTGTCTGACTTGAACTGAAGAGTGAATGTGTACATAGAACACAGAACTAAGAACCATTACAATGCAGACATACATACATATCTGACAGACTATGACTATGACTCGACGTCTACTCTCTACTACATATTTATATTACATTATTATGCTAGCTTTGCTTTGGCTACATCACAGACTACAGACAGAACGTCTGTTAGGGGGATTTCTATAAGATTGGACAGAAAACGTGTTTGCACGAAAGTTCTATCTATGCAACAATATCAGTCGGATTGTGAACATGAAATTGTGAACACGTCAACAGCAAACTTTTAGATAGAATTTTGTACTTCATTCGTAAATACTGATACTCTGTTCCATTTCTATCTAGGATGACATTTCAAAATTATTTGTGAACACACATCAGCCTAATCAACATGGTCAGTTTTGTTACCTCTATTACAATACCATAATATCATTAAAATATAAATTTTAGTACAGCTCGATTAATATTCGCATAAATAATAGCTCAATATTGGTTCCTATTATGCACTTTTGATTATTTTGTGTCTGTTCAATTTATACATACAGTCTCGTTAGCATGTATTACATATAGTAGTCAAAGAATTCATCCAACCATAATACTTTGATATTCTCAGTGTATCTGCCTCTGGCTAAAACTTTGTTTTTCTCCTAGTCTCCGCCACGAAACCATTACCGGGTGGCACAAATTGAAAATATTGTTATTGTGTTATGCACAATACACAAGTTGACTGTGTAAAATTGCAAACTCAGATATTGCCTTGTAATTTATTTGTCTAGCACTTACTCAATCTTAAGATCTGCTGAACTTAGGCACAGACAGACAGTGACTTACATTTGGTTATAAATACAATATTTTTTTGCTGTGTATAAAAAATACCTAGACATTGGGTAGAGAACAGATAAGATGCACACGTAACATCTAACGAGCAATTAATCCAGTCATCGTAAGTAATGTCACATTCTGTTGTGACGTATGCACATGTCTGCTAAAGGAGGCACGGCATGCTCTATGTCTAGCCATAACCAAATTGTCAAGTGGTCACTTATATTCGCGTATGTTTCACTATTATACTTACAGTTCTTAGCTTTAGACGTTTGTTCAAAGACTGTCTCAATCAAAGTGTGAATACCGACATAGCTGAACAAGCGTTTTTTACTTTGTATAATATAGCCGAATACCGGAAGCGGTTTTTATAATGTAGGTCAAGTTTCATGTTACGTTTACTGCCATAGTGTGTCATGTTGGCATTTAGGTATTTAGCTTACTGTCTGTACATGTTTTTATATTGACTACGTGGACAGCTATTATTAAGTTCCAATAATTATATCTTGGCCTGCTAGACATCTATAGATCTTCAGCAGTTATCAACAGTCTGGCTTCTGTAGTTAATGGTTGTGATATTTTATTTAGTGTCCTAGTTAATTTCTCAGTTCAGAATTGGGTATTCCTCTAGAGGTAACGTTTATTAAATTATAAGAGATTATTTTCAGAATGGACTAATGAGTATACCCACCTCGTAGATAAATAGGTGTGAAAAATATAATAATTTTAATTAGCAATTGAAATCATATAGTGCAGCATAGCTAAAATATTCCATTAAGAATCGTCGCATTTTCTTCGTGATGCATTTTCATATTCAAATATTTAAATTGGGAACCCTTACTTACGTATATATAGTTTCTATGCAAAGCCAGACATATTTACAATTCACAAAGGATGGGCCATGGGCAACATTCTGTCTGATTACACTCACTTTGTATGGAAATGCAAAGGTGTATAAATAGCACTTCGCTGTCAACGTGTCAATAGTTTGCATTCAGCGAATTTCCTTGTATAACTCAAGGATTAACATTTTCGGAGAATCTCTCTGGCCTCCTCTAGTCTGTCTGGGTAGTCACGTCACAGTTACGTCAAAAAGTTATAATTGCGTATTGCAAGAAACTTGCAACTTCTGGACTTTGGGACGGCCCATTTGCATATTTTATCCTACTTTTTGTTTCGGAGATGAATGAGTACCTTAACTAGTTCAGTCTACTCCACATGAGAATGCACAACGCATGGCTTAAACTTTTATTATAATTTACTATCATGGGCACGAATGTTTTATTTAATTAAATCCAAGCTAATGCGCCCTTATACTCTGAGTGGCTCATTCCCTAGAGAGTTGCAAAGGGGCACGGCAAAAAATAATGCATATGCCAGAATATTTAATTCCAGACAGTCATTTTAAAGGTCATTAAAAACCGCATTTGGCAAGTTTATTGATGATCAGTCTGGAAATTAATTTTAGTTCAGCTACTATACTAAAGCTTCAGAACCAATTTATTAAAACTACACTTTGCTGTAATAAATACTACTTCCTATGCATAATGTTCCCATTAAAGTTTTCTTGCAAATACCCTGAAAAACTGCTAAAACAGTGATACATTTTTGCATATTATGTGTATACAGGGTCTTCTAAAATAAAATTTTAAATGAAGGCAGCATATGAATTAAGTACACTTAATGACGTATCGACGGCATGCCTTGATGGCCTATCCCGTTGTGCATAATCAGTAACATTCATTCATTTTCCGATTCATTTAAGTTCAAAACTTCAATTTCAGTATCACTTTGAAACAAATTTATTCCCAATTCCTGTCCGATCCGAATTCACTTTTGTATGTACTTACTACCATTCATTACGTATCCTTCATGTTTGATTGCGTAGAATCCTTTAAATTAGATGGTGATTGTGTATGCAAATTACAGCAGTTAAGTTACTCTGCTTAATTACATACCCCAAATATTTTGAAGGATCAAATTTTTGATATTTTAATGATTTCATTGAGATGATTTCGGCATGAAATATTCAACGGGAGATTTTTATATAATTTACTGGTACGGTTTTGGATGATCACTGCTTACAATTTATAACATTTGGTAGCGTAAGTCTGTTGATACATTTGCATTGTCGAAAATGGTAGCAGCTAGCAATGTAGGTAGGGGGAATGTTGGAATAAGTAAAATCTGAAATTAATTGTTCGAAGCCAGGTCTTGGAGCAAGTCAGGAAGGAACTGTACTATTAGTTAGGCCTTGATTATAAATGAATTAGTCAACAAGCAGAACTAAATTTAGTTTAGATATTACGCATTAGAAACCAAAAATTTCGTTCTAGCTGTCAAACCAGCGAAACAGACATCACTTGAAATCAGAGGGAAGTTGCTTACACTTTGATTGAACGTAGACTTTAGTTGGCTAGATAGGGCACCGATACTTAATTAAATTTCCAAAATAAAGTGCCAAGTAAATTGGCAATTTTAGTTGATGAAAGGCAGGACGGAAGCTTTTTAAATTCTGAGATTCTGTAGCTATAATTGAGTTATTCTGCGCTATTGAGTTGGAATTGAAAGTTATGAATTGTATGGCCGAATATTCATTTATATCTCTTATAAACCCTTTTAAAATTAACAGTTTAAATGTTGTGTCTGTTCTTTTCGTGTTTTCAAAGTCCGTTCCCAGAAACCCCTCATTTCAATTTCATGACTTCAAGAATCACTCAGTACTGGAATTATTTTCTGCGTGGTAGTACCTAATAGATTAACACTATTAGTGTAAGTAGTAGAGCATTCGAATTGACTTGAATGTAAGGGTGAAGAGTGGAGACAATAGAAGATGGGCTCTGGTTTTGTCATATGTGAAATAATTCATTTAGTAGTTATGAAATAAGCAAGTTGAGAGCAATTTCAATTTGTGTTTTAGCACGCAGGGTAAATTCTCAAAAGGCAATTCGGTTTTACCCTTCAATGTAATTATTGCTTAGGTATTCAGATTTTAGGAAATGACAAATGTCGCGTCTAGAGGATGAACTGGAAATTCTCCATTATTGAATCAAATATTAGTAAATCAAAAGAAAATTGGTTTTGTCTGTAGCTACGGTAAAATCTGTAATGCCTACTTGCGGTGAATATCTATCGATCTAGATTAGGCATAGACAAACCAGATAGAAATATTCGGTGCTTTTCGTGTACATTGAAAATCGTCCTTCCTATGCCATCATATTTTAGGATAGCTTCAGACACTTCATAAATATGTATATTATGTAGATATTTACTGTCTGAGTATACATTCAGTACTAATTGCTTTGATAATAAATTATAGTAATTGCAGGTACTTTAGTCTAATCAAAGTCAACAGTCAGAGTTTTCATTTATTTGGGCATATCATTTACATAGGATTTCCAAATGGTACATTTATTGAGTCATTTTCATATTAATTCCATTGCCTTTGCATACTGAAGTGCTACGTGGAATTATGAAGTATGAAATTGTCAGTATAAATTAATTATCCTATTTCTCGTCCTGGCAGAGGATGCATGCATATTGATACACTGATACATAATTAATGTGATGTGCATTGAGTATTATTGTATCACTGCATAAGTATTTCGAGTCGTTAGATCATCAATTCATATTAATTCTGTATCGTTTGGCTAGAGATGTATAAATGAAGATGATAAATAATTGGTTGTGTAAAGGTCCTTAAATGCTTTTAGCCCTGCACTAATATTGACTGTTCAGTCAGTCGTGGATTTAATTGGAGGGCTGCTGTTGTGCGAATAATGTGTGTAAGCGATAATGGTATCCATAAGCTAATGAAAAATGCTTATCGGTCCATAATTCCATAATTTTTTGTTGGTAATTTTTGTATTGGTGTGGATGTGCGAGTTAGACCTGTCGTGGTGATGTTTTTTGTGTTTTTTGTGTTGGTACAAGTATAGGTCTACTTGGAGGATGTCTTTTTATTAGACATATATAGTTACGTAGCGAACTTTGGTGTAGGGTCGATTGAGTTGATTTGGATAAGGTACATGTGTGTGTGCCTTATGTCTGTGTATAATAGGGTATAGACTATTACAGACGTAACGCTGGTAATGTACCGATGTAACTTAAAGAATCTGTCATTGTTAGCCGGTGGTAAACTGCAGCGTGGGATTCAGCCGACACCGAATTTTCGGTGCACATGCATGGCTGGAGAGGCTGCGCGTGCGAGGAGACCTTCCTGAGGTTCTTCGAGAAGCAAAAACGGGCCAGACAGCTCCGTTGCCAATTTACTAGCTCAGTCCACCAAGAGCATCAGTCAATGATGAATTCTTAAACTGGATTCATGACGACGTTATTTGAGTGAAGCTTGTGGCTCGACTCATCGTCATTTCTTCCTCTTTGATTTTCCCTTTTGTTTTCATATCATAAATACATCAAGTCGACATAGTGTAGTGCACAATAGTTAATTGGGATTACGTAATTGAAGTGAATATTATTTGCAGACGACACGGGGAAGATAGCTGATTTTGACACTAATTCGTAGTTTAGTTAGGCCATTCTAAAATATACATACATACCTAGGTCGTTCTTTATTTTACTGGTTTAATTGGTGTTAGTTGGAAGAAGTCTGGTATTGTAGTAGGAATCCTTTGTACTCACTCTGTCCTATACCACATAGACGTATACCTATAATGTTCTCTGATTTGCACAAGTTTTATATAATAGTGAATGATATCGTAAAGGGAAGAGGTTGAAATGTAAGTAAATATCAGCATCAGCATTTTGTAAGACGAAAGGAGACAGAGGATCAGGCAACATCTTTTGGATATGAGGGATTTCTGTGGGTTGTGTTTGTGTTCCACGTAGGGATGCAGCATCCCTGAGTTGAGTGTATCTCAACAACTGAACTTCAAGTCTAGTCTAGATGTTCTTTTACTTATTGCTGGCTTCACTTGTCGTTTGAAGAACCAACGTGTACCTACCTTTCTTTACCTTCTATGTGAGGCTAACTTTTTATCTACCTTTTAACCTACTCTTGTGAGATTCAATAGGTACCCCCATGTAGTTTGTCAATGCTTATTCTCTCAATATTATTTTTCGTATGTTCATGTAATTATGTGCTCCTATTCCTCCAGAGCACACTATTTTTTAATTTTTAAATATTCCACCTACCTAAATTTTTAGTCTCTTTCGGAATGAAAATATTCACCAGTCCCAATTCATCTTCCAAATTACCTCTCCAGTGTCCAATGGCTAAATTCTGTCACGTTCAAAGGATTTCGGGCAACGATCAAGCAACGACCAGATTTTTATTATTTGCAAAATGAATCGCCCATGTTAACTTTCATAGTCCTATTTAACAGAGAGCCTTAAAATAGCAACTCTTCTTGTTTAGTCTTAAAGAAGTGATGCGGTGATAGTTTGTTGGTGTCTCCACTTCTCAAAATATGAATGTGAAGAATTTCGGTTGCTAAAGTAGAATCCTTCATTCCGTGCCTTGGCGTAATGATAATTTGTCTCGTCTGGCCGTTTTAAAATTATTGGGCGATGCTTTTGAGTGAATGATTTAGAAAAAGTGCCTGTGATTGTCAATCTAATCTCTAACAACACGCAACTCATTTTGTGCCGGATGTTGCGGTAAGGTGCGAATAATTTCCTTCTCAACTTAATTCTTATAATTACAGTCTACCTCTACTTTTATTTGCTAGATGCAAAAATGTTTATGCAAATACCATTATTATTCAGTTTCCTTTCATGTGTGCAGGCTAAAGACAATCAAACAATCAGATGCATTTACTCTGACTCTTGTAGACATCACGGGCATTGATATACATTTTTTTAGCTAACATACATAGATAATACAGTGTACTTACTCACTACGTCAGTAAAGTACATACATTATTATCAATGTACCCTACTTAAATTTTACAGGCTATAATATTATTATTACGACTTCGTAAACTCTTTACTTAGTTCTAAATGCACAAGTCTCTCCTTGCTATTGTCTTAAAAATCCTCATTGTTCAAAATATCTATTTATTATGCAGTTTAATGTGTCTGCAGTTTCTACAATGGCTAAAAATGTGCAATGGTTACAAAGTTTTTAATTTTATTGAATATACGTAGAGTGTATAATTCGTTGCAATACAAAATTCAGAATACAAACATTTACATGTGTTTACGTGTAATTTACGATTTCCTCAAATTAAATGGTTGTTTAAGGGTCCTTTAGAACATTATTAACTATTTAAATACAACAATACTGAGATATATCTAAAAATACAAAATATAGGTACCATTTCCTATGACTAGTCGTATGTAAATAGTGTTTAAGACCTAAGGCATAAGTTAATTTCAAGATGCAAACAAATGTTTCATACGTCTAACTGCTGTTACTTTAAATACGTGATCGGTACTAATAAAATAAAATTAAAATTATTCGTTAGTACTTGCACGAATTTTGTAAAAACAGTTTCCCAACTTCTAGACTTCTCGGTTCTATTAACCTTTTTAAGCAATAACCCAGGAGCGAATAATACGTACTAAGTGGTCGTTAAATTTGTTACACTTTATGTGTAATCGGCTGTGTAGAGTAGAGTATGTTAATGAAGGTTGTAGTAGTGGAAAGGTCGAAAAACCTCAAAGAAATGGTAACAAAATTTGTCAAAGTGCAATAAATGTTGAGTGCATAATGCTGTTTCATTTATTTGTGTTTATATTAACCTCGCCCCAGTGCCAATTTAATTATTCTGCATTTGTGCTCAGACTATTTATCTTCTATCTAATTAAATATATTTTAAAGTGCATACTACAGTTAATTAGGTACTAGAAATCCATAAAAATGTCGTAACAGTTCTTCTGTCTACAATTAATTCTTATGAGTTTGAATTTCAGTCTGGCAACTTGACTGAGCTGACTTTCAGTGGATCATGATGATTAATAATTTGTTCTTTTAGTTGCCTATTCATTTTTAATGTAAATTGTTTTGCGTTGTTAATGTCTCCTCATGTGGGTATTTTTATATCAGCAACATGGAACAATAGCTATTAATTTATTTAATCATCATATTCATCATTGTATAATTGTAGAACTAATGCTATTTATTACTGTAGTAGTAGTACTTGCCGTCTTGCCGTATCCTTTCACTTTTCTACAATTTACAAGATGTAGATACTATAGATAGGGCATTATTTTCATCATGGTAGATACTAAGTAATTCCACACAATGCCATACATACCAAAAGTAAGTATAGAGAGTATGTAGGTACATTATTTATGGTACTGTACAATACAGCACAAAGAAACTGCAATTAAATGACCTTATGTCGGTCCTAAAGTCAAGTAATTAGGTAATAATAACATTTTATCTAATTATCCGCTAGTAATATGTGAAAGAAACCTTGTAGACTGGCTAGTAAGTACCTTAGTTAGCGATAAGGAAGAATCATTAATTTATGTGTTCATTAAGAACAATGTGTCTGTACTATAAGTTTTATTAGTTATTTAATGCACTCTCGTCGATACCGGTGGAAAAGTCAATGTTGCTCGTTCCTATCCAAATAATTCGGGATAAAAAATCGATGTGAGTGATGGCAGTATGAAGGTGGATGACCTAAAAGCAAATTATGGCCCGTAGTCCCCAAGCACAATTTTGTTAGTATGTTTCCTGAGTACACAGTCAAATATATCAATGATACAATTATTTACTACTGTAAACTAGCAGTGATGTCGCTTTTATGCAGAACATAAGGGTCTTCTTACACTTGGGACAAATTCAAAGAACCAAATTGCTTGGTTTGACAATTTAGGGCTTCCTTACTTCTAAAACTTGGAATTCAATTGGTTAGGGTGCAGATTTCAATTATAATTCTTATTGTGGTATTTGTAAGTTAGCAAGAGATTCAAACTTTTTTAATCGAGCAATAAATTGGCACTAGCTTTACTTTGTTGGAACTCACAATGAGCAATGAAAATAATTGACTATTACAATCCATGGAAAAATACGAGTTTTGAAATAGTTACAACTACGTCTCGATATATTGTCTCCAATTTCCAGTAACTCAGACATTTTTAATTTTCTTTCTCCTTTGCGTGGGTCGGCTCATTTTAATTTTAAGTTAAATATTTGCTTTAGGAACTCGTAGCTTGGTTTCCAGCATTGTATGGCTACTCTGGCTTGAAGTATTTACTTTTAAAAGTACAGTAGACACAATGAATGTAGGATGCTAATGTATCGTTGTTCTTATGTGATCCTCTTCTCGTCTTCCTTCTCCAGGATTTTCTCTTATCAAATCAAATATTGACATGATCATGACGTTATCATCTGGCTCTAACTTACATTAAGTGCTATAAGTAGCAATTCTTTCCACATTTCGACAACCATTTGTTCCTATTTTCAGATGTAGGGACACGTTTTTAAATAGTCCCTTTTTTCTAACGACCAATTCATTTGCACTTTTGGCGTGAACTCCGTACCCGTAGGCGTAGGTAGGGCCACTTTTGAACACAAATAATGGTCTGAGCTGTAAAGTTTATTTAGTATAGTACTACATCGAGAGTATTTACTTAACGGGAATTTTATCAGTATTAAAAGTAGGAACACAACATAAAAAACGTTTATTACATAAATTCTCATAAAAAGATTTATTTTAAGATTAACCAACATTTATAAATTCAATATCATTTCCAGTAATAGTTATTTTGCAATGCAAAGGGCATTATGAGAGTATTCTAATCAGAGCTATAGCAGAGTAGAAGCAGATCACAATTTTTCACTGATTGCTATCAATCTTTTCTCGAAAATCTGATATTACATGTAGTATCTAGAATAGAATCGAACCTTTGACCGAATATTAATAATTGTTTTGAGTCGGCCCTAGGGCAGTTACCAACAGTTTTCCCTCCACAAACGTTAATCTGTACAGTTGCTGTGTACAACTGCTTTTGAATCAGTTTTATACCTTAAATGTTTTCGTAGAATAAAGCTAATTTTCGAGGAAAGCTAGACAACAATCGACTTGTGAGCTAGCAGAGTACCCATCATCACCTCTCCTTAATATGAAGTGTGTTGAATTGACACATGATGTCCGAGGTGGAATTAAATAGCAACGTGCCCGTAAAACCTAGATGATCGGAACAAATTGGTTAATACAAGATAGTGGGATAGATCAACGTGCGTCCTGTAGAATAATATTATGTTCAAAGTTACAGTAATGACCTTGTCATCTTTTAGTAAACTGCATGCTTTACCCATCAAATAATGTCCCACAATTTAGTACACAATTTAAATTGTAAAACTTTAATCAAGGTTCCTGTATCGAATGTCTCTATGCACAATTTTATGTCAAATCAATTTTGTATGATGTCTGTACTTGTACTTCATATATTTCATGTAACTCATTGCTAGCCATGGCTTAAAACCGTATATTTATTTAAGTAATGTCTCTCAAACTACTGCGATTTATTATTTATCTCTGCTCTAAGCAAATACTAATACTTGTGAGTTGAAAATATTTTACATAAGTTAATAGCATTATATTTTATCAATTCTAATACTTTGCTAGTTTGTGGTTGGACCATATTTACGTTTATATAATAAAACATGATGTTATAGGATGGAGACACGTATTGCAAACTATACTGGACATGTCATACATAGCTAAGCATAGTTGGTGGTAAAGGTGGGTCATACTCCAGGGAAGATGGTTTAGAATTATTTTATTATTGTCATTTATGTTTCGGTTGTATACAGGGAGTTCTCACATAAGAGCGAAATCTACTTTTAAATCCTGGCCCAATGCATTTTTAATTTTTGTAAATGGTTCAGATACTGATACTTTGTCTTTGTTGCCCTTATAGTTGGGCACTTAATATAATGTCTATACACCTTTATAAGTTAAGTACCTTAAGTAATGTAATAATTTATTCGTTGCAGAAACATTAGAGAATCATCCAATGTACAATCAGTGGGGAAGTGAGCCACATGATCTGCTTCGGTGCTAGTCATCCGCGTTGGTAGCAGTGACCAGGACGTGAAACTGGCGCTAGCTGCTCGTCCTGCGGGACCCACTACTCCCGCCTCGGCATCTTCACATTCGTCTCTGTCGGAGGATTCAGAGACACCACCTTTATCCTCCATCCTCAGTGCCACTGCCACTCTTCCTCATCGACATTCGGCCTCACATTCGGTGGCCTATTCTACTTATTCAAATGCTTCTACTGCCACAACCAGCACTGCTACCTTACCAGCCATCTCTAATCAGGTCAGTCTACGTTTCAGTCTATAGACCACTTTCTAGGCAACACTTAAAAACTTAAATAAGGGCACTTACAAGTAAATGAAGTACTATTAGGGAGATACTTCAGTGTTTTAAGGTACTTATACGTAAATGAGGAATGTTAGGCAGATACCTTAGTTTTTAAGGACTTATACGTAAATTAGAAACTGCTAGGGATATATCTTAGTCTTTTAACGTACTTATACGTTAATTAGGGAATTTTAGGGAGATACCGTAGTTTTTAAATTTTGGCTGTGTTAAAATTATTTTTAAAGAATGAAGTATGTAGTTTTTGCCATATCGATCAACGTAATGACCATTTCTGAACGCACTGAACTATTATTTATGCATTGAAGTAATTGCGCCACTTTACAGGATTTTAGTGCACTTATTTTCCAAAATATCATAATTATTGTTGCGTGTGTTCTTTAAATTTTCTCTATACTTTCACTCATTCGTGATAGGGAAAATGTAGCCGATTTATCCTTGGATTTTAATCTATTTTACCTCACCAAAACTCGATTTAGACTACCCACACAGCTAGGACTAGTACTGTCCTATAGAATGATTAGGCATAATTGAGCAGGAAGGTCTCCACGAGGAGTTTTTGTCCCTCAGTTGATAATTTGCCTAAACCATATTACATGATGACGTTTACAACGTGTGGATGGATGTGGGTCCAAGCATAGTCTGCATGAACTAATACTATTGTCAATGCAAATTAATTTGCTATCAGAAGTAACAAATGGAATTTCCTATTTTCCATTCTAAATTATACAGTTCTGTGAAAATCAGAGTGAAGTTGATCAGTAGGTCTGTGGTGAGATAGAGGCTGACATTAGAGCCTTATTTAGCGAGGATAAATGACTATGTATGTGGTGTAGGGAGAATGGGAAAGAGTACCTTAAACTAAGTAGTTATTAATGTTTGTTAGGTGGTTTTGGTACCCGTGGAAGAAGTACATCGTGCTAGGGAACCTGAATGGATGCCCAACACTAGAAAATCTCGAGTTGAGGAAGAACGGGCTTTGGCTGCAGAGAGAGATAGACAAGTTCGGCTTCGTTCGGTGGCCAACGATACCTTTCTCAATCTGCCAGTAAGCGTTCCAAGACCTGACGGTGAAGAATGTCAAAGAAGGACAAGCACACAGACACGAAATTATGACCCGGTAAGTACTCTTTCTGTTTACATGCAAACTAATTATACTTCATTTACTTAGCATTTGCTTACCATGCTTCCAAGATGTTCTATGCAAAGGAATAATAGGCAGTTAGATTAAAATAATGTACCTACATTGGTGTATCTAATCTGTAAGTACATTGGATAATTGTATGGCATGGTTGTTATGTACATATAGAGTTGAAGGCTGTATGCATTAAACACTAACTACTTAGTATGATCCTATTACTTAATTGCATGTTATATTAGTAGGTACAAAGAAAACATTATCAGGAGATTGAACATTTAGATCAAGTACCTGTACCTGGATCTCATTTTCAAGGCTACGTTGTTATTAGTAAAATCTAAGGACATAATACTACAAAGTGAAAGAGTACTTTCCTTTACTAGTAGTTTTAGTGGACGGAAATCCCTTTCCGTAGATCTGGAAGATTATTATAGTGGTGCATGGATTAACTGTATGACAGTGGTAGGGGTAACAACGATAACATTATAATAAAGCTATTGTGGGTTTGCGGAGAAAGAGATGTTAGAGGAAAGAGTCATTGAGGTTTATGGAGAAAGGTGTGATGGTTAGCAAATTGTATAAGTACGTTTTGTAATTGTTGGCAGCACTCGGAGATAACAAGACAGTGCATTCAAGGACCTCCAAATAGAACGATCTACGATGCCCAGCAAGATTGGAAGTGGGGAGGTGCGGCGGGAAGTAGTAATTGTACTTGTTCGAAAGGGGAAAGTCATTCAAATCCAAAAAGCAGCTCAACGGGCCAACTGAGTGGTTGGGGTTTAAGTTGGAGTCGTTCCGGTAAGTCACCCCCTTCTCACGGCCGGACCCGATGCCATCATCATCAGCGTCATTCTCATCCATCAAATTCTAAAAACTGTTCCGCGTCGTCTTCTTCCGTGCCTGGATGCAAGCACAAAAGTTCGACATCGTCATCATCTTCTACTTGTTCTTCTACATCTTCTTCGACATCTTCAAGTACGGGGTTATTGGTGGGGGCGGTAGGAAGTTCGACTGTCTGTGGCGGACGCTCCGGGAAGCCTTCTTCTAGTGGTTTAAGTCTAGGCGAGAAACTGAGCGAGAAAGTTCAGCAGTGTGCGAGCACAATGATGGTGGTGAGTGGGAGTAGGACGAGTCCGAGCAACAATAATACGTCAACATCATCCAGTGTATTTTCCAGACTCATCGAGTCGGGGACGACACGAAGTTCGGGCCGAAGTTCTAAAGGCGGGAAAAACACGGCTACTCCTTCTTCTACTACTGCCACTCCTGAGATCACTACTACAGACAGTCCTTCATCGAGTAAAAGTGTGCAACTGGGATGTAACAATAGTAAACTTCAATTAAGTGTGACACTGCCCCATCCGAACTTGTCTCCATCACCATCGGTTTGTGTGACGAGTACGAGTAGGACATCAGCATTTTGTTCCGTGGTGGCTAGTAAACCGGTGGTGGGCAGTGCTCCAACAATTAAGAACAGTAGTAGTGGTGGAACAGTGTTTACGTCATTTGATAGTAGTGGGACGGCAGCTGAGGGTGGTCAGTGGTCGTCGAGTGTAAATTCAAATATGAGTGAACCTGAGTCGATATGTTGGTTTGGGCCGCCTGGGCGGGACAGCAAAATGAAAAAGAGTGATAGTAACGGGAATGCTGGGATAGGTCCCCTGTACGGCGAGCCAAACGGTGATAATCTGCATAGACTAATAGAACCTAGGTCTTCTGTGGCTGGGGTGGAAGGTGGAGGAGATCATCTCGGATCATCGGGTGGTGAGCAGAGTGGAAATGCAACTGTGACTGTTTATACTAATAATTCATCATCAGCATCTGTGAAAGACTCTAACCTTCATCAACAGTACTCCGCTTCCCTGAAAGACCCAGCATCATTGGACAGCTTAGATATGATAGATGCTCATGATCATACCGAACTACCTTTCAGTAGTAATCCGCCTAATCAGTATTGTGCTAAAAACTTGTCTTCACCATCACCCACATCCAAATTATCCGATCAGAAAAATGATCTGCCAAGTAGTACCTTTGCATCCGACAATTCGTGAGGAAGTCTGCTAACCAAGAGAACAAGACTTAAGAATCAAAATGGGCGGGTTTATAATAGACCGAAGTTGCCTACCGACTTCGACATTGTGAGTGGGAATGGGGGATTCCGCTGATAGAAAAGAGGTTGTGGCCGTGGCGCCTGCCTTGCCTGCTTCTGATGGTTACTTTCATAAGAATGGCAAAAACGAACCGTCCGTCTGAAGTAAATGGAACGGAGCTAAAGAGATTAGAGTTACTAATGTGAATAGCGGGGGAATAGAGAATACAGCACAGTTGAAGGAGAAGTGGAGTGACGATGAACGTGATGATGAATTTGGCGGACGTCGAACTTCTTTGGGCCAGCACAAGTTTGTCTTTGTCGTCGGTCGACGTCTCAGCTCAATGCCGTTTCTTTTCCATGTTCTCTCTGACGCTGCCAGACGAGTCTTTCAACGACGAGCTTTGATGAAAAGTTACATTGAGGATGTTGGTGAAGGTTACATGCTTGTATTGAAAAGTAGGATTTTAGAAAAACTACTACAATAATGTGTGATGGCTCAGTTTAAATTAAAAAAAAGGCTTTTAATGATTGGTATGGACTTACTTTAGGTAGGTAGAGAAAAGTGAATATTGGATTTCGAGTATTACTTATTGCAGGCGGTCCGTGTAAATGCATTATAATTATTAACTTGCAATTAGTGTGAGACTACTAAAGTGATTTCGGGAAAAGGAAACTGTGAAAGTTCTGAAAGCGCCTCTTCGTTCATTGTAAAAACTTCAAGATTCCAATTTGACATTCGCTCACGTATGATGACATCGCAGAAGAACTGGATTGGCTTCCAAGGCTGAAATTGAGTTGAACATAGATTAAGATATGATGAGCATCAGCACTGCTCCACCCATTGTGGTCAGTTTCGCATCTAATGGAAAATAAACAATAATATTATTCTCGAAATGGCTGACGACTGCCAATGATATCCAGACTAATCCGGTAAATCTGCTCCTTATGGCATCACTAAATTCTATAGATGTAGAAAATCAAAGTGTAGTCCTTGCCCACCTCTTGGTTAGCTGGAAAAAACATAAATACATAATACATATAGACGACTAAGAAACACGAGTGTTCATTTTCATTTTCACGAGCGTACGTCATTTCTTTTCATTTTCACAACGCTATAAGCTAGGTCATTCGAGAGAGAAAACGAGGGAATAGGCAGAGAAAGAAATTCAGTAAGAATGAGAAAAGAGGACCGTGACAGGACTGAAAAGAAATGAATATCACAGTAATATCCGTTTCTCTGAGCCAGCCAGCCAGCCACACTGATGAACTCAAAACTGGTACGTTGTTGTTGTTGGTTATAAAAGCTTGTAAAACCATTTAGGTGTATATGTATTATCGTTTAGAAAGAAGGAACTTTGTTAAGCCACAGTATAGCTCGGCTACACTGTGACAGGCTGAGGTTTTAACCGTCTTGATAATGATAATGATATAAAATGATACAATATAATGTGACTGTAGTGTGTCAACTCAAAATTGTGATACATTAAACACTAATAAGAATACATATAGATAGATAGATAGGTTATTACTATATTATTATTATTATTAGATAGGCAAGTAGAACATACATCGTCGTAGGTAGGTCGGAGGAGTCAGGGGTGTGAGTAACAGTAGGTAATACCTCCCTCCGGGTCTCATAAGTGATTTGAGTAGAGAGACAAAGACGAGCGAATCTTTGGCAGCAGTCTTTGTGAATCAGATCTTCATCCAAAGAGGCATATCACTTTTCCATCAGATTATTATGATCTTCATCATCATCACCCGTACGCTCTTCCTCATTGTCGTCACCCGAATGAATGTAGAACCACAACTAACCGATACTTATATCACAAGGAGCTTACTGCCTCCACGACTCTCGGTTATAAAGAGTGCATTAAATGTTGTTATGTATATTTATTGAAAAGAGCCACAGGAGACACCACTGAAAGTGGAGTCGACAGTCTCCGAGAGCTCCGACTGCTTCCCAGAATGCAAATGTTGTTCGTTGCATCCTAATTATTAACTGCTAAGCTCGGGTACATTTCCCATACTTTGCCATAAGATATTTTGGTACCGTATAAATTGTGATTGTCATCACTCAAGTGACTTGGAAAACTTTAGAAACATTTTATTTACATTTCATGTTCAGATAAGAGAATATTATTATGTCCATTATTTAAGTCGCATTTCAGTATGGTACTTTACATAATATGGTTTTTGTACCCATACTTATGTAGGGTCTCCTATATATTATAATATAGACCTACTATATTACTACGTACTTTGTATCACATATAATATTATGATAATAATTTTACTTGACAATGAGAAATTACAATTAACAAAAATGCTTATTATTATTATTACTTATTATCAACCAAACAAGCAAAGATATGACATTCAATTTTTTTTAAAGTACGCAGACAGCTCAGTCGACTAGCTTTTTAAATTATGAATTGTTGTCTATTATGATAATGGAGTATTACTACATGATTCTTTACACATTTATTAAGTCAATTACCTATTTGCTACAAATATTTCTCAATTTTTGAACCAGAATTCGTAAGTATGAGAAAGATATTTATGTATTTATTACAGAATATAATGGAATCATTGTAGCATGATGTGTTTTTGATATATATATTTACTTATACTTGAATTGTTGACCTTATTAGATATATAGATCGCTAATTATTTTGTAAGTGGGAATTGTGCAGACAGAGAGTGTGATAGCATGTTGAGAAGAGCGGGGTCTGGTGATGATAATCATTGTGTTGATTCCTAAATCGCTAATGGAAAGTGGTAAACCAAATATACCGAAATGGAGGCAGATTTTGTATTCGATGGTTTTTCCCGTATTTGATGTGATACTGCTGCCGAACCGATATGTGTTCATAGTTGCAGTGAGAAGAGATGATAAAATTAATAAAAGATTGCATAAATTATAAAGTAGTTAATGAGTTAGTATTTGGTTAATAATGAATTGCTGATGGAATGAATTACGTGGTATTGTGTCGTATATTACTATATAGGTATGAATATGAAAATGTTGAATGCTGGGAAAGGAAATTACCTTTAAACAAACTCTGATGAATAAGTCAGTAGACATTGTGTTGTGTAAAATACGTACATACATACATATACATACATAAATACAATTAATTACATACATACATAGGTATCATTAGAGGTATATCCAGTCAGACACAAAACGACACATGCAAACAGTTAACGAGGAACGGTATATCTCCACCATTTCAATACGAAATCCAACAATCCAACCAACCTATAAAACGTGCAGAATAAGTACAGAATACGCAGGTATAATCTTCGGAATTTATTTGACAGAGACACATTTTATATATATAACCCCCATAATAACTTAATAATAACTATAAGAACTCATACAATACTACATACATGTAATAGTTACGCGCGTCCTAAAACCAACCAATTTCCTTTCATTAAGATTTGTCGTATTCGTAAGGAAAATAAAATTGTTACATGTAAATCAAAATAAGAATCCTACTGTTGAAGCCGCATCTGAATGTCTTGCTTCATATACTTATATAATTACCTAGGAATATAAATTTACTGAAAAGAAGACCAGGGACTTGAAAGATAATAGAGATACTATGTTTCTGATTTATTATATTATTATTATTGTTAATACTTACTACATGTTATTAGTTGTTATAAAATACGAGAAAACATACAGTTTATATATAAGAGTGTACTGCAGTCAATAAAAAATTATATTATTTCAAATACGCAGTGAACAATAGTAACCCTTCCTTAATGTCGACAGATTGTATGAGTTAATAGATTATTTATTATTGATTTATCCGTACATCATACTAAAGATATGCAAATATAAGTGCTACTATATACCTACAATAAGCCTACACATTTAGATTGTAACTGTAATAATCGCTAGTTCTTTTTTAAATACAATATACATATACAGCAATGAAATACTTGGCATGTACGTCGCATTCGACTTCTGGTGCGACCAAATCTAAAATAATACAATAGCTATACTACAACTACATATAATATTATGATTACTTAAACTGTACTAACTATTACCCTTGTATTTTCAAGACAGTCTGATGAGTGAAACCGAACCGTATAGTATAACTGTGCAGAACTGATAAGCAGTACGTGACGTAACGTATGTCAAATTGTACCTACGTATAAATTGCAATTAAAGTATGTTATGTACTTTTAAGTAAAGTGATCGATATTCTCATTGCCCTGTTTAACTTCATTCTTCATTCATTCATTCTCATCTCAAGGTTCACATTCCTATACAGAATACCTTACTTATGTTACTCCTACTAGTGACTAAACCACTCTTTTAGCTATCTAATGTTATTGCTGCATAATTTCATCGTTAATAGCCGATTAACATCATACTAAAGATACTTACTCTCTTCTGCTCCCTCCTTCAACCCTCTCTGTAAGCAGTCAACATTATTTAAGTGTACGAGGGAAAGCTGTGTAGTAGTTTAAGGAATGTGGAGTGAAAGCACGTAGGTAGACATAGATATTTGGAATGCACGGAGAAAATATTTCCGTTGAGACACACATACCTATGTGTTGCTACATTATTAACGAATGCTTTTACCTTTGTACATGTATGCAGTAGTATTTAGTATGCAATATGCATGCACATTAATATTCTATGAGTATCATCATGTAGTTAAAAGTAGTATAATATGGTATTCAATTCCGTTACTGCACCGGGTAATCATATTGTTTAGTACTATACTAGCAATATTGATTGTATTTTTTGTTTACAACTGTTTTGGTTTTCGGGTAGTAAGTTATCATCTTGAAGAAGTAAATTATGGATAGTACACCATGAGCAGGTTTTGACTTGTTGCTTTTTTAATGCTGTGTCACAATATGTCAAATTATTTAGATGGTCGTGTCACTCGTGTTGAAGAGTGTAGACCATACGGCGTATAAGATCTATAGTATTTCATGGGTAGAATCTAGTTTGTACCAGAATGGAGATGCATTACAAATTCCAAGAAGGTGAATGATATTATTAGCAGAATGTGTCTGTGTGTTCTGAGAAGAGAGTTGTAGTTACAAGATGATACAGAGACTTAGGAGATTGGGGATGTCGTCTACGAAAGTGGTAATGCATGTACATGGCTGAGCTGATCCTTTAGTGAAAATGAGAAATGTTTGTGTAACATGCGTTTACACACGTTAAAAGCTGTACTTATTGTTAGTTAGGATGTCTCGGATGGGATGGGGAAGACGACAGAAATGTTCTTAAGAAGGATTGTGTGTGACTTGAGTGAATGAACAGCATAATAAAGATAATAGTACGTAACTTACATTGCAGTACAAGCAACAAGACACGTGTGCATGAAAAATGGGTTTGAATCGAGGGAGAGAAGGTGTTGTAAGAATGTTACATGCTGGTAACAGTGAGCATTAAGCGGGTATTACACACGGATTGAGTGAAATGTTGAGTAAAAAAGAAGTTCGGAGGAAAGACGTGTAGGTGTGATGTAGTCGACTCGACTCAAGAGCAAGCCAGACAAGTGTCCGTGTCTGTCCAGTATTAAAAATAGACTACATGTTAGTGAGAAAATTAGTACTAGTTGCAGTATGGAACTAATTCGGGAGACGATATGAGCATGGCGGACTAGAATCGGTTTACTCAGGAACCAGTCGGCTCTTCGGTTGAAATCGGATTTTCGGGTATGGTTTGTTAAGTACAAGTTGAGGCAAGGCAAAACTTTCATTCTCGTCTTCTCAGTTGTCGGCTTACACTCCTCTGTTTAGTTGGTCGTCCTGTGGCCAATGATGTAATAATGTACAGGTAGGTACTGATCCTAACTATAAGTACCTCTGCCTACTTAATATGTTCTCTCCTCAATCATAATATCCATGCACATGCCTATCTTAAGCAATAAAGTGAATTCAGAATTCTTTAAATATTTAACTAAGTACAGCCTTTTTATCATACACTTGATTGTTACTGCCTACCCTCGTTCAGGCAGTCTCATCTGTAGCTTCTTTTTACTACACAACATCTTATTTACACTTGCTTCTACTTACTTACAGATATAGCAGTCAAGTCCTATCTTTAAATTATACATACCAACTGGCGGTGCGTGTCTCATCTAAATCGATATTTATGTCTCTATACATAGCTACAACCACACAATCATACCTACCCAACTGCATACCTTTCCTCCCCATAATAGATCTAATTTTTCCACTTACAGGTATGTACTCGTCTGCATCTACTAAATAATATACATATGTTTACATTATAACATATAGCTCTGTGCTTAGTGTAGTTACACTAGACTAGTTCAGTAGGAACAAAAACACACTGAAGTGGGCTACAACATACTCAACGTTCTAAACTAATACTACCATGTATTTAACTTTGTAGTTTACTAGGAATGAAATAAAACAGTACAGAATAAAATATTGACAGGAAATTCTCCGCATTTTAGAGCATACAACACAAAAAACAAAGTCCTCTCCATTTCTAATTCAATTTCCTTCCCAATTTCCTAACCTTTAGATATTTCCGTTCATAATATAAATTAATTAACTTATAGATGGCTGTTTTCCTTAAAGCAACTCGATAACTTAATTATACCAAAAATCTTGACATATTCACAAAGAGGTTATCAACATATTTCGGAGGAATGACTGTTGAGTATGCTCATTATTAGGCTGGTAAAATGTTGCATGCAAATAGTAAAATTCAGTTGTTAAAATAAGTACAATTTATGTTTGCAAATGGTAGTATTTAGTTACATCCCTTTTTTGGCTTGTTAGTCTTCTTAGAATTGTAGATTGGTTATTTGTTGAAAACTTTCCCAAGGTGTAAAGGATACGGTTTGGGTGTCAAGAAAAAGTTTGTATTATTATGACTGCATGAACTGAAAAGCATGTAGAAGCGGTTTAGAAAGCATGAAAAGGCGTAGGACGAAGGAACACTTGTTCACAAGGGTAGTATTAATCGGCGGAGGAAAATTGATCTTCGTGTTTGGTGGATGGTCCCTACAGAAAAAGCAGTCATTCACTGTTACAGTCAAGAAGATTTGCAAGTACATACAAGACAGAAGAGTACACACTATAAGTATAACAAGAGTACAGTGCACTTATCATTTGTTAGTTGGTACACTACAGTTTGACACAGTAGCGTGGTAAAGTAACTTGTATTTCTAAGTAACTATATTTTATGATCTTGGTACAAACTCATGTAAAAGTGCATATAGATCCATGCTAATAGCGTCGTGCTTTGTATCTCGATTTGTCAAGTTGAGTAAAGGTATAGAATAGTATGATGGCTTTATTCCATGTAATTGTAAGTAGGTAGATATCTGTAGTAGTATACATATAATGCATAATTGTAAATTTCATGGAGTATACTATTTATTAAGTGTGTACATATATATCCAGTGGGGGGAGGGGAGTATATCGAGAAAGATGTGTGGGTATCGTCCATATAGACAATACAAGTGAATTAAGGCAGAGTATAATAAGATGTGATATAGTATGATGACGCTGTGAAGAGATGCCTTCTGGATGCCTGGATGGATTTACCTAGTCGACGGTTTTTTTGATTCGCTGGATCATCTCCAATGTCTAAAAGAAGAACGGTGTGGCACGGAGATCGGTTGGTTTTCTACAGTGCTTACTGCATGCTAGTCGGATATTAGTGCATATACATAATGTGTGGTTGCTACGTTTTGGTTTTCGTATTTATGCATGTATTTATATATCAGGAGTAGGGAAAGAGTCTATTCAGTCAATCAGAAGACGAAGGAAAAGAAGCTGTTGCTGGTTGGGACTGGAGAAGAAGGCAAGATGAGAAATCTGAGGACGACAACTAAAAAGGTATACATATGCACACATAATAATACGTAGAGTAGTTTCATATTCGTCAACTTGCTGTGCTCACTCAGCTCCAAATCATAAGTGCACATTGTACATGGTGATAGATAATACTTTTTACTCTTTTTGGCTTTACCTACTTATATTTATATCCGATATGCACTCTCTTCTAAAGGTAATATCACATACATATATATATATTTGATGCCGCCGTTATAAAATAGTGTGACCGGATGCAGCTCCACAGAATCGTTCATTCACAGGATTTTTTCCTTTCCACTTCTTTCATTTCCTTCACACTTCTTGGCCCAGACTCAACAATATAATCATATGGTATGCGGGACTCGCCAAATGTCCAACATTATAATTAAAGCCCTCCCTGGATTCCAGTGTGGCACAACTCTTTTTGCACAAATCCTTCTTATTACTACATATCCTGTCCTGTCTAGTCCCTTAGTATATCACCTACTATATACTATCTCATGCGACTCGATCACTACATGTATTTACGTATGTAGCCCTATATAGAGATAAAGTATATCGGGAGGACAGACCTATATAGATAATACACATGTACATATAGATATTTATGTAAGTTAGCTGTCTCTATGCATGTGTCTGTCTGTTTAATATGGTTTCTGCAGTGCATACTCCTATACACACTTATTCTGTCTGACTTACCACTTATAAGAACCAAAGTCTGCTCTCCTACTATACAGATACATGTATTATATTTGTGTCTAATGTTTGCATCTGCTCTCTCGACTTGCCTGTCTCTCTTTGGTTGTTTGCGAAGTTTCCTAGCGACTCTCTCTCTGCTTTTCATTTCTCTTAGCAATGGCTAGAGCCATAGGAGTAGTAGTCAGTAGTAGTAGGTAGTCTCAATCTCATCTTCTTCAACTAGCTCTGCTTCTGCTCTCCTCATCCTCAATTCAACTACAAAACACAACTAGTCTAGTTCTAGTCTGTCTTGTCTGTCTACCTAGTCTCGTCTGGTTCCGTAGTGGTTTCGTTTGCTTTGATTTGATTGCAGAACAGGCAGATACTCTCATTCTCATCCTCAGATATAGTATTAGTAGAGCGAAGTCAAAGACAACGATAATAGTAGAAGAAGATGAGTACCATGTATACCGGAGTAGGTAAGGTACTCAACTTTGCCTGTGGTTCTCCTTGCATTCACTACTACTACTACACGGCTACTTATATATACTTGCGTATACTCTCAGCTACTATATTATACAAGATACAATACCACTTCTTATTCCTCCAGCTCTGTTCTGTCTCTGTCTTCTTGTCTTCTCAGTCAGCTTCTTTTCTCTCTGTAGACTGTAGCATTTGACTGTAGACTATACACACTGCCCTATAGTATAATGGCACAGACTACTACTCGTTCAAAAACTCTCTCCTATACTGTGGAGACTTACTCTCTCACACAACATCACATTCACATCAGTCAAAGTAAGCTGAACCAAACCAAACCAAACGAAGCACATAAGTGCAAATACTGAGGAACACGAGACGAGAGAAGCACGCAATAGACTAATATCACCAATGTCGTGCACTCAACCAGACCAGACTAACTCGCTGTGCATTATTATTAGTGAGATTTTTCCTGTCCAGACTCCAGATGAATAATTCCTCTCAGCTTTTTTACTTTCCGTCTGTGTCTTGTCTTATAGTCAGTCTGGGCACTCCTATAGTCAAAACCAGACAGACATTCTTTCGTATCCGTTTTATTTAGTTTCTAATGCAACCTATGCATTATTACACACCTGACCTTACGATACCTTACGTACAATTAGTTTCCTACACGCTATACATTTAACTATATGATATACCTATTTAAATACATATCTTCCTGCCAGCAATAACGCTACAGAAGATCTAACCTATCAGCTACAAATATATACAGACCATTAAAATATTAGATATAGCGTGTTATGCATCTATCGATATGTTTCATACGTTTACTTGATATGCTCTATTAATTCAATATTCGAATTAACTCTCTAACTATATATACTCGTTGCGTGTACTCACTAAACAAACTTGAACATATTAGTAGAACACTTGTAGCCACATTTCACATTAGTAGTAGAAATTTTTGCTGGTTCCTCCCTTCTTCCTTCATATCTATTCCAACAGGGTTTGTTTTGCAAAAACAAAAGTTCAGTGGAGGCACATGGGATTTTATTTTTAGTACACACAACTTGACATGGAAAAATTATAAATTGGGAAAAACAGTCGTGTTCCCAAATCATTCTCTGATGAATGCTAAAAATTCAGACGGCAGATCATACTAACTGTATAGTGTCATGCAAATTATGCTTTCTTTCGAGTTAAGCTTTTCTAAATGGCCCGCAATTATAAGTATTATAGATGTGTTAACAGATATTCCGAAGACGTTTATGCCAAACCGTTGGTTAACTTTGCTACAGATCAGGTGCAGTGTTTAAAAAGTTGACTACTCTTCCATTACTAATAGATGGTTAGCATTTTTATCAGACATTATTGGAATGATCAGGGAATAGTCGAGTATAATAATAACATAACTTTCCATAATTCAATTCTACTTTGGAAGGAGATGTAGGTGATCCTTGACTCTAACCAACTCAACTCTCATCCATCTAAATCACGTACATACACGTAGGCTAGTTTTAATTCGTCTGTTTATCTCTTCTGTATTGAACTGATCTTGCTCCAGTGCACAGCATAGTCTTCTCAAAGAACTCGAGTGGAGTTGTTCTTATTTTAATGTTGAGTCTTTCTTGTCTGCGAAGCAGATAGCTCTGTTTGCTCTTCAACATTCATTTCATCGCATTTATCTTGCCATGTATTACTTGCGTATTCTTGCATGATTAATGACGAATTTTTGTGTACATTCACTGCAATGTAATCGCAATCCCGATGAGTTTCTATCTGCATGTAGCTTATCTTAAGCTGACTGCACTATATTATTGATAATGTGTGCCCATGCCACATGCAATGCACCTACTAGTCCGACGATAATAACACTATCAATTATAAGTTTTTTGTAGAAAATTTTATTTGCTTCACTACTTACTAACCTTTGCTTGCTTGTGTCTCGTCAACTTCCATTTGTACGTACTCACCACAGCCCAACCACTTTTCAGCTCATTTAGAAAAAATCATTTAGAAATAAAAAGACTCGTGTTGGTTTGCTTTGGTGACGTACCTGGCTTGCCTTTCCTGTGCACGGATTGACTAGTCTGCGTCTAATGCATCTATTACAGTGTACCAGCATAGGCAGACTTTGGTTGAGACAAACCTCTTTTGCTTACTTACATCATTAATTTCATTAGCTATATTTATATACCTACGCATGAAACAAGAGTAACGACGTACGTAGACATTCAAGCCAGCCAAAGCTAGTTTATTATACAACACTGAAAATCTACATGGCACGATAAAAATAATTATAAACCCAATTCCATTAGTGTGCAGTGATAGTCAATGGTATGCAAGTAACTAACTACTACAACTCTACTATATTCACTAGGATTCACTACTAACTACAACTACGTATTTACTATAAGCATAAGTCAAAGTGGCAACAGCAAGTAATAACGTGTACTAGACTAGTGGAGTAAATAATTATAGCCATAGACGCATATCACTTTAAATGCTACACAATGTGTAACAAGTCCTAAATATTTGTGTAACAATAAGCATTAACAATTCGGCTGAGCACATTAAATAAGATTAAATTATAGGGAGCCGCAGAGACAGGCCAAAACAGAATCATTCTAATAGAACACAAACACATCTCTGCTCCATTTGTATTTATAAGGAGATTCTGGATAATTTTATTCTATTTTAGGCATTTGTTTCATGTTTACATATTTTATATGTATTGGCATAAGCAAGGATGTTGACCATTTCGGATTCTTCCGGTACAGAAGTATTTTTTGATTAAAACTTAGCAATCAATAGTATTTCCAATGTCAATGAAATGAAGACTCTTTTCTTCAACACAATCAGTAATATCTTGTATCTCTTACCTACAAATACGGGGATGTACTTTGTGAAATTTTGTTAGACCAGTTGGCTATTCACGCATGACGCAGCGCCCCATCAGCGGGACACTACGACATTAAAAAGTTAGACACAACAGCCCAGTTTCGGTCCGCCACAGTGTCCATAAACCATTAGGCGGTCGGCCGAAAGTCGGCTTCAGGTCTATCTTTTTAATGTCATAGTGTCTCCTCGTTTATGGGGCGCTGCGTGAACAGCCAACTGGTTCATTGATTGATCTTTTCGCGGTTAGTGGACAGAGAATAGGGATTTTACATTGCATTCTTAGAAATCTGTTCCCCAATCTATATCCTAGGAGGTACTTGCCATGTGTAAGCGAGGCAAATTGAGCCCTTGACATAATTTTCAAAACTGCAGCATAATTGTCTGAGCGTCCTACAACCAAGTGATCGTCATTTTATTTTTTACCGGGAATATCCCGTCCTAAATACTCATGTCATACAGCAAGCTCTTCGTTTAATTTGGTGGCCCTTAAAAGGGCCGTTGGTTATATTGGGTGGCCCTTATAAGGGCCATTGGTTATTTTTAGGTGGTCAACGATCTCTCTTCACGACCTTTCTCCTCTGACTCGACGGGCCAATTGTACATCCTTCGTCATGATGGTCACACGTTTGGCGTGGATGGCACACAAGTTGGTATCTTCGAAAAGTCCCACCAAGTACGATTCGGAAGCCTCCTGAAGAGCCATTACTGCTGAACTCTGGAATCGCAAGTCAGTCTTAAAATCTTGAGCCACTTCACGAACAAGACGCTGGAAGGGTAATTTCCGGAGCAAAAGCTCAGTACTCTTTTGATAACGACGAATTTCACGAAGAGCAACTGTTCCTGGCCGAAAACGATGAGGCCTCTTCACTCCTCCTGGTCCGGCTGGTGGGACAGTCTTTCGGGCAGCTTTAGTGGCCAGTTGTTTCCGAGGCGCTTTTCCTCCTGTAGACTTCCGAGCTGTTTGCTTAGTACGAGCCATTTCTTGGAATTACCAAATTGTAGATGGATAACGAGAAGGTTTCAGAACAATCCTTACTAGATGATCTTCCAACGACAACAAGCAGTTTAATGAATTGATTAAGCGTATGCTACCGTTATTTATACAAAACACGAAGAACGCGATGAGTAACTCATTCTCGAAAACTAGCATTATGATTGGGCATAAAAGTAAGCTGATCTCCCATTGGCTATAATAAACCGCTACGCTAGCATAGCACTGCACTGTTGTTGGTTGTGATGTTTGCAGTGTGATCAAGTTTTACTGTCAAAAAGCAAAAGGATGATAAATTATAAATAATTAATGTTTTTAATAATGTACCCCAATGCATACCTTCATGTGCTTGAACATTATTGCATTAATACAGTAATGAATAAATGACTTTACAAGAAAGTTACGTTCACAGTCAGTGTTCGGTGACCAGCCGGCTGGTTGGTTAAAATGGCTGACTAAAATGGCCGGCCGGTTAAATTCTTTGTTAGCCAGTGGCTGAAATGGCCAAAAAGAGTCAAATGGGGCTATGTGAACTGATAATATCATCCTTGGTGGGAATTACCATGATTTTTGGCCACTAGCCATTTCAGCCACTTTAGCCGGCTAAAAATTAAACACTGGTCACAGTATAAATCCAGGCATACAGAAAATGTTTTTCTGCCCGGTAACCAAAATATTTTGGGCTTCCCTTTTCGGGCAGCCAAAAAGCTGCCTGCCCGGTAACCAGGTTAGGGCAGCCATAAATCGTTGCCTGCCCGGTAACTACGTTAGGTCTTGGGTTCGCAAGTCCACATTTGTTATTATAAAATCTGTTCAGTCGGGCAGCGCTTCGCGCTGCCTGTCCGTTTTTATCAAATTACGAGGGCTGCCTGCCCGATTTTACAAAATTACTGCCCGCCGAGCGGGCAGCGCTTCGCGCTGCCTGCCCGGTAACCAAATATTTTTTTTGCCTGCCCGGTAACGAGGTTACCGAAAAATTACATTTTCTGTATGCCTGTATAAATCCGCAGGCGAAAAATTTGGTTTTGAGAAAAATCATTTCCTGGATTTTGGGAGATTTAGCCCACAGAATCTTATTACCCACCTCCAAATTATGAGTATTATACATTCTACCCTATTAGGAAACATTGCTCTTAGGAAAATATGGTGGCCCTTAAAAGGGCCGTTGGGTTAATTAGTCCATGGCCCATGGTACTTAAGATGATTGAGATGTTTCCATTTAGGCAGCTTTCTTTTCGGTCTTCTTGGGAAGGAGTACAGCTTGGATGTTCGGTAGTACTCCACCTTGGGCAATCGTTACACCAGACAACAATTTGTTCAGTTCCTCGTCGTTTCGGATGGCCAGTTGCAAGTGACGAGGGATGATACGGGTCTTCTTGTTGTCACGAGCTGCATTGCCAGCCAGTTCCAGCACTTCAGCGGCCAAGTACTCCATTACTGCAGCCAAGTAGACTGGAGCTCCGGCCCCCACACGTTCAGCATAATTGCCCTTTCGGAGAAGACGATGAATTCGACTAACCGGAAACTGTAGTCCTGCACGGCTGGAACGGGACTTCTTCTTCGCCTTTGCCTTTCCTCCCTTACCACGACCAGTCATTTCGGTATCTAAAACTTTTAAGGTTCAGAGCTCAAACGTGTCTTCTTCAGGAAGAATCGAGTTGGTCAATAATGACTACACATGGCTTACAAAGGATTATATAGCTTAGTGGTGAGTAGGTTTGTGGGGTTGTGAGTAACGGAACAGATACTCCTCATTTCCAGCCGACCCCTCCCTCTATAGAATACACCAAGGAACAAGAGGAAGGCCAGCTTAGGCTTCTATACGTCTCCCAAGTATATCTATAATCAGAGCTCCCAGAGCTCCTTGCTGTGTGCTACAAGTTCGCAGGCGTTTTGCTATTGGTCGGTCGCAGCCGCTCTCTCATTGGCTCTCGTATGTACCTACGTGTATTCTAAGTGTGGACCATTTCTCTTATGGAAGCTGGCCTTCTATAGTGAAGCGTCAGCTTCACAGCCACCATCGGTATTCTATGGAATACACAAAGAAGATGTAATTTTTGGTGGGTTGTCGCTTCGCTTACTCTAAGAATGCTATAAACGTATTATCCCCATGGTGCAGTTTATATTATACCCACGTGTTATTACTCACTACCAATAGCCAAGGGTAACAACCAGTAGCCAAGGGTAACGCTAATTCTAAACCAATAAGGAAGAAGTTTGGTAAATTGGCAGTTGCAGCTATATCTCAACAGCAATAGCAGTCTTATTGTACAAAGACATGTTTTAGTCTATGTAGAATACAGAGTTTTTGCAGAGAGTACTTCCCCGTATCGCATCGCAGTATATAGTTATTATGTGGTATTCAAGTTAGCCAAAAATAGCAAAATGGGGCTATGTGAACTAAGAAAATCATCTTTGGTGTGGCGGGAAACCATGATTTTTGGCCATTTTGGCCACTAGCCATTTTAGCCGGCTGGCTGGTCAAAATCATTTATTTTCAGCCGGCTAAAATGGAACACTGCTCACAGGTTGGTATAAATGCGATTGGATTGATTTCATTCGATGTTTGTTCTCACTTCTCAGATTAGAGCAAGAAAGAAAAACTATTGAACTTGAACTGGACTTGAAAATCTACTCTTCTAGTCAAGACGCCACCAAAAACCAATGGAAAAGGTTGGCAAGAAGGCTGGAAAGGCGCAGCTATGTGTAGGACGAGACAGGAAGAAAGGAGGGAGGTGTTAAGCAAGTCCGTCCTAAAACTACTGGAGTCCCCTCTAAAGTCCGTCTAATTAGTTCTTATGTAAATGACAATTTTGAGAGTATTGCTTCGGATTCCTCATTTGCCTATTGAGTTAGCCAAACACGCCGTGTCTAAAGGAACGAAATCGAAAGGTGTGACCAAAGCCTAACAAATACCTCTTCACTGGCCGATTTTGAACCAACGGTCCTTTTAAGGGCCACCAAATTTTCCTAAGATTTGTGGTGCTTTATTAGTTTAACTGGGTTGTATATTGTATACATCATGGTTATAACGATTCAAAAACCTTTTCGTTTAGTTTGTATGCCTATGGCTCATGAATTTCGAAAAGAACGTTAGAAGAATGATAGATGATGTTAGAAAGAACCCGGAGTAAGTTTATGGTTTGTATAATAAGCTTGATAAGCTCGTATTGCATACACGCTTGTACATCGGGAACAATTTCCGTACTATGCATGCATCTGGGAAAAACAAAGCAAAGGAGAATACTACAGTGCAGTACACTGTTGCGTCCGTAGGACGGGTTTATTTGCTAGTATGTAACTTCAGTTGCATAAATAATTCTGCTTATAAATAAATGTTTGCCAGTGCATTCTGCTGCAAAATGTGTTTTGCTGTAATACATCAAGTACGATGGATAAGGAGATTCAGAAAGGTCAGTAAGGTAGGACATCAACATCTGACATCATACGACATAACAAGAGCAACCTGCAACGCAAAAGTAACTCAGCCAGAGTTAGAGTATATCTTCTCGTCTGTAACTCGACGGAATGTGAATTGTATCTATTGCATCAATGATGCAATAATGCTACATGCACACAGCCCACATACAATCTATGTAAATTACATGGAATGAAAATGATGAGTTAGATACAAAGCAATACAAAGCTACCTGCCATGTACACAGTCACTACTGACTACTGTGATAAGTAGACACAGAGCCATACTTCTTCTACCTAATACACCATAAGTATAACCAATTATTTTTATTTGCAGACTTCATTGGCGTCCTATTGTCAGTCTCATTGTCAATTCAATGTCCTTTTTGCACACAACTATCCCCTTAATCCTTTGCATGTTGCATGAATGTTGCATAACGCTCACCTTTTACTGTTCATTTCATTGATAGTTCAAGGAAATCCATTGAGATTCTACTTCATTTCATTTGCAATATAATTTTACATATCTACTGAATCAAATGCTTACAGTACATATATGTCTCTTTACTACGTATATAAATATACCTACCCTTAAGCAACCGTATCCTAGAATAGACATTTTTGTTACCTTAATGTAAATGACCACTCAACTGGCAGACGTTGGCAGTGCAGAGATTAGTATCACAATGAAGCTAATGTTGACGCATAAAAATTATTATCTGTAGAAATGTATCGATCAAACTAACTTTATACAGATGCCACTATATTGCATACTCAACATCTCAACACGACATAGTCAGATTGAATACTCAGGCACGCAACTCAAGATATTTAACAAATAACCCATCAAACAAAACCTGTTACTCCAATTTCTTTGTATTTATGTACATAAATGTAAAAATGGTTCACCAAATATAAATTACATTTATTACTCTAGCCAATAGACTCAATTGTCAAAACATTTAACTATGCTCTCGCCAGGTACCTTAAATAACACGATGAAAATACAATATCTTTAGTTAATCAATTTAGTTTTGTCTATTTATTTTGCAAAATTGTCAATTACTTGATATCTTGAGAAACTACTGAATAATACTGAAATATCATACAGACTTTCTTCCATTAAATATTTAAAAGTGCTTTGGTATAGTGTTACAGTGTGGGTTGATCGTTCCGCTTAGTCAATGAATCTGACAACGACATTGTTTGCACATACATTATGCATCGAAGAAATGTCTTATTGTTAGTTTACTTACATTAGATAAGTGCAAGTTAGGATACGTAAAATACATCACTTACAGAGTATATAGTGTCTGGCTAGCCTGGATTTTATTTAACCTTCATTTCATTATAAGAGTATATCCACGGGGCTTATAGTAAATAAGATTACTAACATACAACATAAGTGTCTCTATTGGATCGAACACACATAACTACACTGCCATGCCATGCCAGTCTGGTTCTACAACAGTGAGTAAACCTACACTGCACTAATATGCACTATACCATTATAGATAAATACATTAAGTCTTGTCTACAATTCAGTATGCAGTCTAGACAGACTGATTCTATCTTACTATGCTTCTAATCTAACAATAATAGCACAATTTTCTCAGCATTAAATTCTTAATGGAGCCCGAGCTTAGAAAAAGGTCTTCAAGCAGACTGAATAATCTCAAGCCACAAGAGCTGTCAATACAAAAGGATGAAACTTGGTAAGTAAGAATTACTGAATTACATAGGATAGAGACAGACAGGTACACAGAAAGCGTGTAGCTATGTACTGTTTTACCGTGTATGTTAAAGTATGTATCGAGTACCAGCAATTGTCTTATATCAGGTAGCTATTTGTTTATGGCATTGTAATAAGATAATAGCTATGCATTACACTTATTAGACACTTTTTATTAACCAGTTGATGTATATCTACTCTAGTGCAATAAAAATATGCTCCACGCTAATACCTACCGTTTCATCAGAATGTAAATAAATAGTACATGCTTTGAATTTTGTTTGGAACCCCAGCCCGTGAACAATTCTTTACTTACTTTTAAAGCTATTTTCTAACTTTCAAGGAAAGACATTGTCAAGCATGAAAAAATTCTCGATAAAAAGTGGTGCGTCAAATGGGATTTTCTACTGCTACCGGAAAATCGACCAAAAATTCGAAATGTAAGCATACACCTAATTATGACACTTTGCAAACTGACAATTGGATTTACGAACCATGATTTAACATTTTCATACGCATATAGGAAGAAATAGACAGGAAATTAGATGAACAAGGAAGAAAGGCCGGTTTGCTCTCTTATCAAAAGTTGGAAAAAAGGGATATTATTCTCAACCCTTCACCTCCTATTCCAATAAAATCATCAGGTAAGCCTAATGTTTGCTAATAATGATATTCTTACTTTGTAAACAAGCGTTTCATATACAAGAAAGCAGGACAACCTTTTAATTTCTAAATTCAATATCATGATTTAATTCCCAGTTTAGGGATAAAAATAACAATTTTCATCAGAACATCTGAGAATACATAAACACGATAAAACATAGTAATATCTTACAATCTAATTTGACATCTACACCAAGATAATTACAGACAGTACAAATTGTATATAGAGTACGTAGGATGGCGTTCATCAAACAGACAAAATTCATTTGATCTCTACACTTCCCAGTACCGGCCATTTAAAATACGTTTTGTAGATGAACAATACGGACGTTATCGAATTCAGAAGTATTTGCAAACAAAATCACCAAAGGATCCTGAGAAGCTCGAATTGCCTAGCAAAGTAATACGGCACCAAGTTAATCCTTTGTTGTGCTAATAAATACCTTTGGAATTCTGGGCCAAGTCTTATCGTATATTTATTCTCGCAGTATCATCACTTTATCCTGTAGTCATTAGTTCATTTATTTAGAGATGCATCATTAAGATCAAGTCGTCTTTTACATTCCGAATCGTTTTTTCACAAAGGCAGGTGGTAACTTTTCTAACAAAGTACTAGGTTTCACTTCAACAGCCAATAATTCTTTCCCATCATCCAAAAATTCTACAAATGCTACAAATTTGTACTTATTTCCTCCTGATTTTATTGAAAACTCGCATTGGTTTTCATCTTTTGAAGAACCACTGTTTTTCTTCACCTTTTTCTTCGGTTTTTCTAGATCAGAATCCATTTCTATCAAATACATACCATCTAGATCGTACAAGACGATAACATCCCCTTTAGCAGACCATGACCCACCAAGCAACGCTTGCAAACTATTGGAATTTTTAATTTCTGTGTCTAGTACAATTTTTTCTGTCGCTAAATTGAAAATTTTTACACTACGATCTACATACGCTACTAGAATCAATGGACTTTTCGGATGGAAAATAACTACAGATACGGGACATCGGTATTGTGGTAAGCGTATCTGGTTATTGATGGTATTCTTGCTTATCTCATTCACTAATACTAGACTGCCTGATATAACTGCTAAATATTTTCCACTAGGAGAAACTTCAATCATGTCTACACCTACATCTCTAAAGGTATTTCCAATCTCCACTGTACTTTTAACATTTAAAACCGAGTTCTCTCCTTCTGTTACAGTTATGAAGCTTATAATTTCACCATCTAAGGACACCACGACGATGCATTTGTCGTCGACAAAACGCATGAGCCATTGTGGGTGGTCATTAAAATCTAATTCCATCTCGTCGTCCTCATTTGATCCAAATTTTATTTTCGCTAGTTGAGGAAGCAGTGTGGATGAGTCTTCTTTCATTGTCTCTGTGATTGATAAATTAAACACACAAATTTTTCCAAACGTTGAATACGCAAATAAAGTTCCGTCACTGCTCATACACGATGACAAGATTACTTCTTTCCTATGGCTTCCCAATTCCAAAATTTTTGTTAACCTAGAAAACAATTTCAATTCATATTAAATAAACAATGTTAAAATATTTATTACAGAATTTTTAACTTACACTCTACTACCACAACACTGTTACCTAATATGCCTTAAACTAAATACTTTAAACCTAATAAAATCATCGGATCACATAATATCCCACACTAAAATATCAATAACCTAATTATTCAAGCACTGAATCTATTAATTTTCAAATAGCAAAGACACGTAATGTGTATTCTGGCCAGTGGCCAGGCAAATCCTACGTTTGCACTTTAAATATAAATCAAACAGCAAATTAGCACTTACTCTTGCGTCTCAGAAGGCAACTTCCAAATATCAATTTGATTGACATTTTGCACTAAGACTAACTTCTTCGTTTTTGAAACAGCCATACTAGGCGCAGCTGTCAGTGGTGGATATTTCGTAACTATCTTGGGTGGGAACGAACTAACAATCAAATCGCCATCATAGCCTATAAGTACAAAATTACATTTACAAAGTGAAATAATTGTACACTAAATACAGGTGCTCCCAGTCCCATCTCATTATTTTGTAAAAGTAAAACGTAAGACTATGCATCATAGCTATTAGTGACCTGCAGAAAATAATTTATTCCCAAAAGTTGCTAGACTTGTAACATCGTTGGCATGCATGTTACGCTGATGGGACTTGATCCATTTCTCTCCGTTTCTTCCTACTCTCGTCAACATCACAACTACAGGATCTACTCCTATAAAATTAGAAAACATTTTATTATTATAACATGACTTTGTTAACATTCGTTGTAAGGTCTTCTTTATTTCATTAATTTGCCTGTGATTTACACACATAGTAAATGCAACAAAAACTAAAAGTTGCCACATTTTTCACACGACATGTGCAGATAATGTGCACATGAATATAATATGAACCACAATCAATTCGCTTGGCACTTCATAGCAATAACAAATTAAAATAAAATGGTGAATATTTATATTTTGATTACCGGCAGCATATATGGAAGACTTATCGGGCGATAATCTCAAACTCAATACGTCCGCCTTGTGAGAATAAATCTTAAATCTGAGCACCCCAATTTCACCATTCCAGAAGCTGACTACTCCTCTGATAAAGTAATTCAGATTAATTTTTTCCGGAAAAAAACGCTTACGAACAATCTTTTACTTTATGGAATTATAAATTACATCAATGTGTCAAAGTGTCAATGTCCAAAGACAAAAAATAAAATTACCTCGAATCTCCGGAAACAATATTCAAATTATCCATTAATAAAATTGACCAAACAATAGTTTCCTTGTTTTTAGAGCGCCCTGTCATGAGGCGACGAAGAGCATGACCTTTTTCAGCATCCCAAAGACGAACAGAATCTGTTGAACCGGTAGCGATATATGCTCCACAAGGGGACCAGCTTAAAGACAATACTCGACCTAGAAATAATTAATTGTTATTCATTAATGACTCATTTATAATTAAATTAAGGTTAATATAAATGAAAACGATAATTTCTATTTGCAAGTCAGTCTTATTCATAAAGACTCGGTACCATCTTGTCGATCCAAAACTCTTTTGTACAACAATCCTTCGTCAGTTATTTCAAAAATGTTGATAAATCCGTCCTCAGTTCCTGCCTAAATAATACAAACATGTCGTAGTTAAATCAAAAATAAATAAATAGGGCTTCACTTCGACAAATATATTCCTAACTAAACAATTATGTCTATTAGACAATCCAAAGTGAAAATAACGCGTACCGCCAAAAGAGTTTCCCTTGAATTAACGCTCAAGCACCATACCGGTCCAGAGGTGGCTGCTAGTTTATGCTGGAAAACAAAATTAGGTTTTTCAGTATTCAAATACAGTAGCAATAAAAGAAAACTCAATACTCATGTATGCCAAAAAAAGTATCGTAATTTGGTAACCCTATAGATAAAAACTTGCATTTGTCTAATCCTTTAACACAATGTCAAGAAAGTCGCATACTCAATACTAAACGCTTTCCTTACGCTAAACTCAACACGACCTTAACCTTTCACCACATAGCATTCTATCTGTCCCCGTCCCATGGGGTGTTGGTTCTCATTCTGGTGAAAGTGTAAGCTTACGAAAAGTCGTAGGTATTCATGTACGGCAATTTTTCCTATACTTTCTCTTTTCATATGACAACTTCATTGAAAACTTTCGCCGACCTTTCACCAGGACGTTCACCAGAATCTTAATTAACTAGGATTAAATAATGCTGCGAAAGCCAGGAAAGTTACAAATGAAGTAATCATAAGAAAAGAAGTACAGTGATTACCGTTGGTTGAGACGTTTTGAACTTAATGCTTGTTTGATTTTAACGAAATATAGTATAAAATTTATTAAATTATCACTACCTTTCAAAAACAATATAATAGAAACAATATTATTATTATTATATTCTAAAAGATTAAAAAACTATCACAAAAGTTTTCGACTTCAATAAATATTTCCACAGACAAAATCTTGATTATTTTATCCTTACAGATACACAACTTATTCTTATACTAACCTTTATTCTTCTTGTAACTAAACTGTGTTCTAGAACGAATCCATGAAGGCCCCCAGTAAATAGACGATTTCTAGCCCAAACAATACTTTCCACAGAAGGTTTCTCGTCGACCTTTTCCAACTCAACTAATAATTTTTCCATGAAGGGCATATGTGACACGTCCCATATTTCAATTGCACAGACATCACCTCCTCTGCAGAAAAGAAAACATTGAACGTGAAGATATATAATACAAATGTACCTGCAAATTTTTGTGAAAACATAAATAAATTAATAATGTACCAATTAAAACAAAATTATACCGAAATAAAGCCAGCTTTTGCGTCCCATCGTTCAGCGCAAGACAATGGATTGGATTTGGATTCACATCCTTTATATTTGCAATATTTATTCGAAATGACGACATGCTTGATATTTGCCAATGTTTATGAAATCAAGCAATATTTATCTTTGAAACTAACTTTCAGTATCTCTTGTAATTATTGTATTCCGACCTTTTGTACTATTTTTTATGAACTTACTTTTAACTTCATTTATGCTATTATTATTACATTTGAAATTATCAAAATACTGAAAAGAGACGTGCTTGGCAGTGGCAGACTGGCAAATATATCAATGAAAATAAAACAAATCAACAAACCACATGTGCAGCTACTTATGCATGGGATAAGATATAGAATTCGCGCTTTCCGCCATCATAACTTTGTGACACATTGCTTTTGTGAACAATCCGGAATGCCAAAGATGGAGGCATAGGAATGTCTGTAAACCGGCGGATAAGTTGCCGGTTGGTTACTACTATACTGTATACTATCCTACTATCTAACATAAAGTAAGAGTCACTGACCTTAGATTACTTGTATGCAAAACCCTTTTATAAAACCCATCAAGCACTGGGGTTTGTGGATTGGGGTATCTTTTAAATCACTTTAGTTTGGTACTGAAAAATTAACCATTTCAAAAAATGTAATATTATATGCGATTATCAGAAAGTCAAACACATTATTGGAATTTGGAGAATACGTATTTTGCAATAGAGTAAAGATGAGACTAGCTAAAACTTTAAATACTTCGTCTCACAGTTCGTATTTCGTATAGGGCTTTAAATAATTTTATTACTTTACATTTCATAATAAGTCAAGTACGGCAAGCGTGACTTATCCCCACAGGAAATTATCCCAATGAGATAGCCCTTATATTAGTACTCATAAATAACTTGTCGAGCTCCAGTCTGTTTACACGTTGCAAAGAACGTTTATGCCACTTTATTTCCAGGCTGTTTACACTCCTTGGGTAATATCTTAGCGAATTAAAACTGTAAAATATTTAGGCATTCCCCATTAAAGATTTTAGTGAACAAATAAAACAATGCGAGTTGTGTGTCAAATGACATGCACAGTGCCAGAGAACAATACACAAACGTTTATTAGCAGATAATTAATTTGACTCTGATAATTTCGGTCTAATTCAGTATTATGACATTTTAAACAATTTTATGGATTGGGTAGGTAGGTACCTGTTACGTTTTATAGAGTGATTACGATGTGATGTTTTGAATTGCTCATTCGGGCTAGCATATTATGGCATATTTTATATACACAGGGTTTGAATGAGTTTGTTAGTTGTATTGTCCCTTTCTAAGTAAGTGCGGGTTAATTACTATTACACTATGGATTATGTAGATAATGTATAAAAGCAGGCTACTAAAATTGAGTACCGTATTTTCCGAATTAATTCACTCTGTTCAAAACAGTAGACCCCCTCCGGGTCAACTATTATATTTCAAGGCGCATGGTTGACCATGTGCCTTAAAACATTAGTTGACCCTCCTTGAAATAATTGACCCCCTATTTTGTATAGTGGGAGATGATATGACACACTAGTATACATATAGTTGAATATTTGCATGGAAAATGTGATGAATTGGAAATTAGGATTTACTTGGATTATTATAAGGTAATATGCAATCACTGCAGCTTAGCTTAATTAAGTCACGATACTATCATTTTAGTGAAAATGTCTACCTCAGATGGTCGTATCCAAACTACTCCTAAAAGAACAGTAAACTACAATTCTCATTCGGGAGTAATATGGTGATTGTACAATTTAGCGGACGGCTTACAACTAAACGGCATATACATAAAGCAGCAGCACAATTCAATATTTCTCGAAGTTTAATAAGACTTCGAAAATCAAATAGTGGATGTAAATCGATTTTTGTCCAAGAAAGTCCCACTGCCACAATTCTTTCTTCGAACGACTAACGGAAATAAACTAATTACACGACATTACATTTTGCCCTTTCTATTCATTAAAAAAATTAAGCAAAAAAATAAAAAGTTTAGCATTCGCCTTGAAACAATAATTGACCCTGGTCAACTAATTCGGAAAATACGGTATTTGTTCAGCACAATAATTTTATTGAGGGAATGGTTTAGTTTGCGAGATCAGTCACTACTCACTACTACTGTTGCAAGTAAAGTAAGAGTGAAGATAAGGTTCCTATTATGGTACCAATGAATTCATCGACACTAAAATGGAGTCCTGTCCTCTTTAAATGCTTTTTATGAGTACTATAGGGAATCACCTGTTTAAGACAGAATGAAAACAGATTTCTCAAGTTAGAAATCTAGCTTGCGTCTTTTACTTAATGTTATATCATCTTCTTCTACACAATTAAATAACACAGCACCAAATGTTGTACTTATCTTTCAGAATTTATGTAATAATATACTCTTAGAACGTCCTCGATACGCAAATTCTTGATGGTATATAAAATATTACCCTTGATGGTAATTTTTTGATTTCAAAATTCATTTTTCGAATTCTCGTATCCAAATTATTCCAAACTCAATTATTTCCAATTCACGAAGCAAAAATCTTTTATTAACCGAATTTACTTGAATCCAATCTTTTACAGTCTCCAATTTTCTTATGTCCATGTTAGAAAATGATTACAAATGGCTCAAGGATAGGGAGATGGGCAAGTTTAGATTGTATTAAGTTATTTGACAAATATCTCAGTAAGAGAAATAGCTAAAAGGACTAAGTAATGTAATATTCTCAAGGTTTTAGATTTGAAGGTAGTATAATATTATCTGAACTTTAGGTTGTTGCTTATGATTATCTATCTATGTATAGACACACATGACGTAGAATGAGCATGAACAGAGTGGTGACACACTATGACATTACTGGGAAAGGAATTGAAAAGATTATGATATGGAAATGGAATGATAGACAGAAAGCTACTTGAGATATTGACAGAATTATGTAGTGCGTAGAATAAATAAATGAAGAAGATAACGTTAAAGAGAAATATACACAGAACTACTTTCTCCGTCCTTTCCCTTTCTAGTTATCTATCAAGCAGAATGCATGCATACTACACTTGAGCATGTTATAATATCGTATCAAAACTAAACTGGTTGAGAACGTCAAACGGAACGGTGGTGAAGTAAAAGAGCTGGATTTTGTTGCTTCTCGTATTCATGCTAGCATTTCATGGCATATATCTGTATTAGAGTAATAACGCGCTAAAGTGAACCTCTGCCTTAGTGCACTTTACCTTTATTTTTTACAGATAGATGTGAATAGTTGTATTATGATGCAGTAAAACATTTCCTTTCCTCAGTGCTCCTATCACATACATTATCTGACATGAGATTTGATATTATTATATAAGACGTTCTCCATCTGGATTGTATAGGATATTGAATTCGTATTTACAAAGATATGTATCTGTATGGGCTGGTGAGCTGTATAATTTTGGGGAGAAAATGTACTGATAACGCAGTATTGGCTTTAGTTGCCTACAAAATATCGTGTGTTCTTATTCTACTGATATGCTTGCATGAATGTACAATTATTAATGTGATAGATATATAGGGTATGTATGTAGCGTAGGTACGTACAAGTGTAACGTAACGGTGTGTTTAGAATTGAACATGAGATAGTGAGTGAATGAATTGGTATGCATGCAAGTAACTAGTAACTGGTAGTGCTATTAACTATAAATTAGTAAGGTAACTGACATAAGTAAGGATATTGCAAAGCACAGGTAGTTAATGTTTTTATTTCTATGGGAGTATACTGAACAACTTGAAAGTTACTTCTATATTTCTTAGTAATATGTACTTCTTATACACATGTTCATTTATTTGTGTATAGAGTGGAGTTGAGAAGATGGAATTTCGGGTTCTACTACTGCCACCACCACCACCAGTTCAGTTCGATTGGACAAGTTCTAGTTTATTTTGGGAGAAGACAAGGTACAAAGGGTGACTGGATCGATATGCCTTTTTGCACGTAAACCTTCCACTACTTCAGTTATTTCCATAGAGTTAACAGAGGAATTGGTGTAGTCGGAGATGGAGACCCGCCGACCCGGGTACCGGGATTTCGAATTGCCTTTGCTTGGAAGCCGCAGCAGAAAGTTCCACTCTATGTAACTTGTAGTTAGCATATACTCCATCGCTCAATCACACATGATATACTTTGATGAGAAACGACTTGCTCTGGGCAACAACGACTATAACCGTATAAATTTATTAAAATTATGACCTAATGTACGTAGTACTTTGTCACCAGAGCCCCCTCCGCCAACTTCTGTATTTGTTTCGTCTAAAGGTGAATTTATCTAAGTGCCTGTATCCACATAATAAAGGAAAATGAGGGAGGAACGAGCCAACCTTCTTTCTATTTATCCGAAAAGTCAAACTTAGTACGCCTACATATACTGATGTATCTGAATTTTCCAAGAACGCAATGGTACTGATATTATCTTTGTTCTCCGAATCCGTCAGATCTAGCTTTAATCCTAGGTTATAACAAACACTACTGAAAGGAGAAAGTTGTTTTGTGTTTAGTTATGCTGCGTTTCATTTCCTTATCTTGGGCAAAAAGAGAAAGCATGAGAAAATCATCAACATATACTTTTCCCATCTGTAATGGCTTGACGCGTCAACCTTAAATATAATAATGCTCCTCTGGAGTCTCCTGGTACCTCCTGTGGATTTTAATTGTAGATTTGCTTGTAATTGAGACTATTCCGGTCTGTTTTTATTAAATATTCTAAGTTTAGAATATTGCTGAAGGTGAGTCGTAGTACTAATCTAAAAAACATTACGTCAATTTTTAAGTGGAAGAGACTTCTACTACAGTTTATTCTTATGGAAACATTTGATGAACTAACATCCTGGTATGGTAAGTAGTATATAAACCTACCCATCTATGGCATGTAGGCGAAATATGCAAAGGATTTGAAAATTGTCAGCAGAGTTGAGAGAGAAGATAAAAGAGAAGCTAAAGCTAGTGTGTATGTACCGACGTGGCAATAGACATGGAGAAAGTCTCTGTTTCCTCTGGTAATGCTAGAGAAAGCTTATAGTGGTGTAAAAGTACATAAGTAAAGGAAAGAAAAGAGTTTCTGGGAGAGATGAGTGTTGGAGCCGAGAGAAAAGGAAAAACTAAATAGAGTAGAGAGCGTAATGGATTGAAGGAGATGCTTAAGTGAAAGTCTTATAACTAGACAAGAGTTAGTTGGAATGGGACAACTCGCTCCGCATTCAAGAGAACGACACGCTAAGTAAGTCTATGTACACACAGAGCAATACGGATACCTTACTCCCATATACTCTTCCCAAACAGACTGACTTGAGTTTACTATTATTATGGGAGAAGAGCAAGCCAAAGGCAAACGAAACCATTACATACTAGCAAGATTCGGATTCTCTCCTATTGTATTCTAGTAAATAATATTACTGTATTAGGATTGACGATGAATGCAGGAGGAAAGCACTATACATCTCTATATTGTACTGCATAAGGAACAAGGGGACGACAAACAAACTAACGATACATATACATACATCTGAACATACATGCATACAATCCATTGTTGTTCCCTGCAACCAGAGATTTCTATTATGTGTGTCTCCTTTATTACAATCTGCGGTACACTTTATGCATGTACTTAGGGTGACCATCAATGTTGTCCTATTCAACAGCATGCCTCTACACTTATATACTTATATATAGTTCAGAGTACAGAATTTACATCAAATTGCCTTAAAAATCAAAAACAATTACTAAAAAAGAAAGCAAATCTGTATTAGAAATGATCAATGACTTTTCCTCTGTATCATTTAGAAAATATACTTTAAATACTTTCTCCAAGAATGTATAAAATGTGTGCTCATTTAAGTTGTTCAATAGTGTACCGGATGCCAAGAAATGCATATGCACCGGGTGACGGGGGCTGTGGTGAAGAAGTGATAGCTAATCGCATAATAGCAATATGTACGCGTGTAGCTACATGTAGTTACTTATTTAGGTTGTAGTTAGTTAGGAATGCTGTGTGTGGAGAGAGTAGTGTAAATCTGATGGAATAAAGTGGAGGAGCGGGTGAAATGATTTTCGGGTGCAGAAGGGTATCTCTTGTTGCTGGCTCTCCTTATTGTCTGATTTGTCCCATAAATTACAATGAGTCCGGAACTTTGTCGATGAGATGAGAGTGAGCGAGAGATCGAGAGAAATCTGCCCTGCCGCCTGAAACTCATTTCAGTTCACACAGCAAAGAGTGGAGAGAGTTCGAATTCTGGATCCGACTCTCCGACGGTCGGACGGAGTCATGGAGTCTTCTTTATGGAGGTTTTACCAATGAAAAGGCGAGCTTGATTGTGCGCAGCCAAGTTGCACCCAAAAATATAGGCTTACTCACACCATGGCAGCTTCAGCTCTGTCAGTTCACTTTCTGTTCACGTTGAATGCGTTCGTTTACTTTTGTATTGGCTTGTTTTGGCATGGCACGGGAAGCACTACTCTCCTTGTCTTCTCCATCCTCTCTCTATACACACTCCCTACAAATACTCTATAAGTACCAACAACTCTCTTTCCTTCCTTTATACACTTGATATATCCACTAAATATTCCCAACCTTACTACCAACTCAAACTAAACGATCTCTGCATATCATAAGCACATTATATATCAACAATATACCACATATACACTTCAAACCATACACATGGACCAAAATAGATAGATAAACCTCTACTCTCTTCTAAAATATCTTATGGACCATATTATGTAATAAGGATTTGTGAGACATAAACCGCTACTGTTTACTACTGCATTAAACACCCAAAAGAGCATTCCTAATTTTTACTGGACACTTAGACATATTGCACTATTCATGCCAAAATGTTCGCATAAAGATTCCAATTGGCCATGATTTTTAGGTGGAGAAAATAAAATTAGAGATGCTGTATGTAAATAGTTTAACCTATAACTGTTGAATAATGTTTTGCATGAAATCCATCATTACACAATTTTACAATAAATATATAGGATATCTAATTATGTTTACTCCTTCCTCATTATAGGTTATTTCTCTCATACATAGCTAGTCACTGCACACTGTGCACACACAGGATAAACAGTATCTTAGGACTGTTCGCATTTGTATGTTGGAAGAATAAAATACGTGCGGTGGAGAATATGGAATGAATAGATGAAGACCGCGAACAAAAGTGTGGAAGTGGTGGGATGCATAGAAGGATATTGGGTGACATCGGCCTATGCATAGAGCAGAGATAGAACATTAGACCTAGGCATAGACATTAGTGTGGTATTCTCATACGTATTCGAACTTCTCCATGCCCATCCATCGTGAGTATTACGGTCTTTTGGAAATACGTCATCGCCACATTCACTCAGTCAGTCAGCTCCGTTTCACCGGCTTTTCTCCGCTACTCACACCATTATGCATGCATCGATCCCTCTTGATCAGCCAGAGAGGGAAACACCTCACTACTTACAAGACGCAACCTTAACTCTCACATCCTTATCAGCTTAATATCTTGGAAAAAGGATTTCGGAGCAAACACATCAAAACATTTAGCTGTCGTGTTTAACCACTGATTTCATACTATAGGGGCACACAATATACATGACATTATTTTTCAGAAGTATCTGATTTGCCCAATTCAACCAACCACTTCACACGTATTAAATTGAATTATGGATAGTGCAAGTTAGCCCTCCTGACTCGGGTATAATTCCAATAACTACACATTTGGTAATTTGGAATTTATCCGACCCGGATCAGGTGGTTTCAGCTTATCTTGTACCAACCAGCTAAAAACTATTTCCTTCATTTTTGATTTAGCTTTTGCACTCACCTGTCTGTCGCAAGGAGTTAAAGGAGCTTTTGGACAATATCATCTTGTATATGAATTGCATCAGATTAGAAGTTGAATTTGCTTTTTTTCTACCGCATACCGAATTCTACTTTTTTTAAATAAGAATGGATAATAGTCTCAAGTCTCAAATAAACTGGCATCTTAAGTACGCACAACTACATGCTAAATACTGTTGTCTCTTACCATAGATTGCGATTGTGCTAATGTAAATAATAATGCAGATAAAACATACTACTACATGTATGTTTATTTTTACCCATGTTCTAGATCATGTTGTGCTATTTAAGAAGATATAACTGGTTTGTTCTTATCTACAGATGGCTGTAAATGTGTGATGCTCAAATGGGAAAATGCACATGGTAAACACATCATTAAGAGCAGCAATCAATATGCGCTTCTTTCTTATAGTTCTTGCCATTCCTAAGTACCATTCATGGATATAAGCAAACAGAAAAGTTTAAACTTGGTTTGAAATGATTCATAAAGCCGAATTAATTTTTTTTAATGCGGTTGTAAAACGTATGGCATCCATAATTATTATGTTCTTTTAAATGTGACCTTTCAGTGACTACAGGAAAAGTTAATTTACTGCAATACAGGTCTATAGCTGTAAGTAAATATATTTGCATATTTGTAAACATTTACATAGTACTCATGAGCAACTGGAAAAGGTGTCTAGTATTTAGTAGGAGGAGTATATTGGAGAGAGCGACATATAATTGTGATGACCAACTTGTAATGTGAGAGATGGTCTAGAATGAGACAAGACACGTGGTGCCGATTATGGTGTCAGCAAATCAGTTAGTTGAGGAGTGACATAAGTCTGCAATCGACTGTCATGTGTTGACTATGTTTTAGGCATATTGATCCGTTGACAAATCGTGCATTCAGTTGTCAGTGACAGAGTCTTGATTGAGTGCGCGTTTGACTAGTGGAGGAGTAATATCTGTAGTAATGCTAAGATGGTTTGAAGGAGGACTGAGTATACGTAAGGCAAGCCCAGTTAATTCACACCAATACGATGCACAAACCCTCTTGTAGTGTACTGCACTGTTATGTGAACTTGATTCGGAATGTTCAATCTCCATTCATTCCGTTTCCTCTGGTTCAGCTCAGAGTTGAGAATTGAGAAGCATGAGTGGTTTGGTTTGGGTTGATTTTGGTTACTGGTTCGCTGGTTTTGTTTAGTGTTGAGCGGAAAGCGAAAGCATCCTATGCATCTAGAGTCCTTGCTTTCACCAAAACACAGAAGGCTACAGAAGCAGCGTAGTAAATCCTATCTGTGTAGAGAATGCCGAAGGTTGCTTGCTACAAGGTTGTTATATAGCAAGTAATTACACTTGTTTCCACATGATAATGCATAGCTCGTACATATGTAATGTTGTTTGTTATATTTACATCACTATGCTATGTGTATAGGAAACCATAAGTCAATCCAGGTTTTGATCTTAGGAATCATGCGGTGCTCCAGTTTGATTTGGTGTTGTAGTAGTTGCAGGCAACTAGTAAAGTTATAGTCTGTTTGATATATTGCGTAGAAGGGCATCAGGTATGAAGCTATTCTGATTTCGACTGATGTGATATTTAAAAGGACGTGAATTGAAATGGGCTATAACCAGGCGTATATCTAGGAAGGTGGTTATGGTAGTGAAACTGGAGAGAATGTGAGGACTCTGGGTGAACAAGTGAATAGTGAGTGATGGAAGTGACATGTTCCTAATTTCGATGGAGGTTTTACTCGTACTCATTGGCATATAGCTGCCTAGATGAGGTTTCCTTTTTCCTTGGAGGAAGTTTCGGCATGAGACTTAGCCCGCGATATCCCAGCATGCTATCCCATGGGAAGTCACTGGCGCCCGGCACAGAAGCCGTCGTAAAACGGGATCCACTCTCCCTGCCCTGCCTACTTTCAACTTGGTGCTTTCTCTGATCGACCCGCATCCAAGCTCCTTTCCCTGCCTTCCCTCTACTCTCTCGCATTTCCCAAGAATATTTCTACTATCTATCTATAATCTTATATTTATACTCATCTTTATATAATAATGCTCCTCTCACTATGACTTTCTATACCAGTCTATATTAATAAGTCTCAGTCTGGTATATTCCATGTACTGAATCCTCTGTACATAACATAACTTGGTTTGCTTTCAACATGCACAGGATAGACAAATTTATATTGCCTCCTAAGGACTAGCCACTTTTATCCCATAGAAAAGACATAGAATAATATTTGTCAACTAACCTTTCCGGACGTAATTCTATACAAATGCATTGTACTACTTATTATTAAATGTTTGAATATTCCAACTTCATTAATAGTATCTTCTGTCCACCTTTTTTCCCTAGAGAAACATCTAAACTATCAATTAAATCATTTGGTGGTGACAATTTATATCACAAATATCAATGTCTCAATATAAGTGGCAACACTTTCTTAACCTTATCAAAACCTATGACATTTTTGACAACCCTGTATCAAAACAAGTCATTTCTAGATGCGACACAGCCTTGATGTATTATTTTTATATTCTTTAAAAGGTTCACGGTTGGTTTGCTGTAAAATGGAATGGGTGATAGTAATTGTACCCAATAGAGTGAGAAAGATACGCACTTTGTTTTTCCTATGATTTCTCCACTCAGTATAAAACGCTTCTTTCAACATACATGTTAGTTCTATATTTGTAGATACGCTTGCTGAAGGCTGAAACAGACTAATATGGAATCATACTATATTCATTTTGCAAGAATTGTCATATCCATACTATCTGTGTTATCGGTACCGATATTAAGGGTTAGTAATAGGAAAACAAATAAAAAAATAGAAATATTAATTTGAGATATTGAAGTATAGCTGTATTGAGTTCATTTTCACATTGTGGGTAGTTGTAAGATTGTTGCATAGTTGTATCTTGTATCAATGGTTCAGTAAGCGCATAACTCAATTCAAGCTCAGCTATTGCTTTATTCGGCTTATGTGAAAACAAACCCCCCGGGTGGGTAAGTCAACTATTGAGAGATTGTAGCGTAAATTTTTTGCTACAAGAGTCACAGTCTCATTTTGCAAAAAAATGGTTGAAACCTCCGAGGGGATGAAATGAACCAAGTTACACAATTTTTTGGTCGATTAAAAGGCAAAAAGGAAGAATATTTGTTAAACTAACCTAATATTATCTTATTGAAAGTTATTTAAACAGCAGTATAGTAAGGATTTAAGTTTAATTTGCCCTATCAACTATAAGAAATATATAACATAATATAGCAGCAAACTTCTGAGAGTGAGTTTGCTAGATACGAAGTGTATTATTTCCGGAGTATCATTTTATAGTCCTTAGTTCTTGGTTGGTAAATAGTGTAAAGATGTTTGCATAATTGGTGCACAATCCTCGTCATTATTTTGGGAAAGTTTCTCATCAGTTCGGACTCAAAGGGTTTAATGAGGCCACTTGATTCGGTCGACATGTCTTGATTTGAGTGAGTGAGTGAGTAGTAGTGGAGTGGTAGATCTGAGTTTGACTAGAAATCAAATGAATAGCAGAGAGATTTGACATGATTTTCTTTGCTTGGCTTCCACCATCCTTTGACTGCCTTTTATTTGGCCATAAAGCCGCGGGTGTAAAAATATTTTATTTTTCCCAGATGTAAATACTATCAAGTTTCAGGTTGGGATTGACGTGGAGTTATGCTGTGATGTGGTGATGAGCCATTTAACGTTCTATTCACTTCAGCTTTAGCTTTATTGCTCTTTAGATTATTCTAACTATCCTGTCCCTAGCACACTCCATCCAACTCCTCACCACTCACTCAGACAGATCTAAATGGATAGACATTATTGCATTACAAGTAGTAGGAGGAGGTTCAGGTGAGAAGGAAGCATGAATCCAATTCACTATCTAACAGAAGAAGATAAACGAGCAGGAGAGCTCTTCGTTTAGTTTACCTTTCTTTGCCATACTCTATCTTCCCTCATTCCACTCTCTACTACAAACACTTAAAGGTCTACTCTTCTTCCTTCTATATATACCTAATACCAACTATAAAATAGCTTCATCACGTAATATACCAAGTAATTATGCATGAGCGTAGATTCTCCACTCTAAATGTGTAATGGTATGCTAATTCCCCGCTTTGTTCACCTTTCCTTGGTAAAAGTGACTATAGCAGAAATATAAACATACCCTTTCTACCCTTCTTAGCATAATTGCGTGGTTTATATATATAGGTAGCCTTGGAAGATACAAAGTCATTTTAAATCGTTTTAGCTTATTTTTTAAGGAGTAACACTAGATATATAATAGAGACAGAATGTGCAACACTCAATTATTACAACTACTAATCTAGGTACATAATAAAAATATTTAGTAGGATTTTCACCTAAAATGGCAATCATGTCCTGTGATGAGTATATAGGTATTTAGATTCACCATACGTCAAAGAGAATTGGCAGGCGTAACATAAAAGTGAGGTATAAACTAAGGCGGAAAGAGGAGGTCAGAGGAGAAATGGAAACTATAAATATACATGGAGCTGCTACTGGCTCCCTCCAACTACAATAATCGGATTCCAATTGAAACTCCTGAGTAGAGAGTTCAGTTGGACCAGCGCTTGAGACTTGAGGATAAGTTCAGTTCGGTAGAACCGGGTAGCTAGCGTCAGTTGTATTTTTCATACGGAGTTGGAAGGAAAGAATGAGAATGGTAATAGAAATAGTCAAAGTTATGAAAGTAGCTGAATTGGAAGAACAGAAGAAAGTGGAGAAAGTTTTGTTGTGATCTGAGAGAGCGAAATGAAATGTAATACGAGAAAGAACAATAGAAAAGGAGAATGGGGAAGGAAAAACCAAGAAATCTAACCTAATACAATCCAGGGAGACACTAAAGGAGAGATAGTGTTATTTGTACATCATTTTCTGTTCACTTCAGCATCTTCAGTGTCATTATAATATCGTTCATAATGTCTCACCATATAGTTCAGCCGAAACTCAGCTCACTACAACAGACAAGTCAAACCACATCATGCCATCCCATTTCAATATCAGTTTTATCATAACTATCACAATACGGGATGCGTTTACGATCTTACACAAACACAATGACAACAACTGCACAATACTACTTTCTTTTCCTTCCTTCCTCCTGTCCACACCCGCCTCGCTTTCCTCTTTCACTCAATACACAACACACAATATTCATATTACCACTTTTATTACATTTATTATTGTCAGAAAAATAAGTTACATAATGCCCACTCAAAAGACTCCCATATCCCTCACAAATATCTTTTATGTATCGTCCTGCCTAAATTGAATTTAACTTCCCAACCCAACCTGCTATTACAATGGACTACATTTTCATCTTTTGTTAAATAGTAAGTGCACAATCACAACTTGGGCAAATATCATTTCAAATCATATTACCATCGGCAATAGAGTAGAAATTGGAGTAAATTGAAACGGATGTGGCTTATATTATATTATATTCGTAGACATTTGTCGGGATTCATTGTACTGAAATTTATGTAAACTGTAACTGACATTTGACATTTGTCATGATTTATTGTATTTTACATTCGTTCTTAGTTCGGGATTATTTTCATTCCATTTTAGTTGATAAAACTTGTCCGCATCTTCAGCTAACCAATCTACAATTTAGTGAAACAATATTATTGATAGCTGGATTACTATAATGATGAATAGCAGTTTAATAATCACCACGTAATTATTGTAGAGTACTTTTTCCAAAGTTATAAATAGTTACTGATATAGCAAACTATAGATTGCTTCTGCGCGAGAAAGTTGAGTTGTTTTGTGCAGTTTCATGAAATTCTATTAGGTATTCAGGGCCGAGGTGGAATCTCCTACTAACACTAAGCTAAAATCCACTCTAATAACCGTTATCTTAGAGTAGCGCGTTAGGAATTAGGAAAAAGAAGACATGGAAATAGACAGGTCCTAAGCAGTTACTCGTTCTTCATCTTTATTCTAAATACGGTTCACTAGACGCTGCTCTAAATGATCACGGAACGACGCGGCTTTTTGTTCTAGTATTCTGCTCTGCATAGATATCATCCTTAAAGGAAATCATAACAAATATTGAAACATATACAAATACAATAGAACGATTAGCCCCATGAAATTATTCAGCTCCTGATGAAACCTAATATCAAAGCTTCAATACATGAAAAGTCGACCTCATAAGTTTTTTTCAATTTATACTTTCTCTGAATTATCTGTATTACTATTAACTGATGTCATCATTGTTTTTTACATGTTACAGTAAATGTACTTAATTATACGATTGTGACTTACACATACACAATTTACGTCTCTAAAAGGTTGTACATTATAGTTTTATGCATGTCTACTAAAAATATCAACTCTTCTACCTATATTATAATAGATGGTTGTTGGCTATCTTACAATTTAATTAAATACATATAGTGCTCGAGAAATGCGGCAGCTTCAATACTAAATATATGAATTAAAGCTTGCATGGAATTTATGATTTCTCTGAATTATGTGCTAACTGATCTCATCATTATCTTTCACGATTTACATGTCAGTAGGTACTACGTAATGTGATTGGCGATTGGGATTTATAAATACACAAAAATTTATGCATCTAAAAAGACAGATACTATTTTAAACATGCCAGTTCAATATCACTTAACATGACCATCAGGTAAAATTATAGGAAAATAAATTATTGTATTTCAATTCCATATTAAGTTGTTAATAAAACCTGATGCCTCCATAATGTTTATGCATAGTTAATAATAACGACAATTTGTTTCAACAGTTCACGCTTTCTCTGAATTATTAACGTCCATTGATGTCATCATTATCTTTCACGGTTTATAATGTACCATGTACATTAATACAAATTGTGACTTATAGATTCACAAAAAAGGATGGTCACAATTTTACGCATGTCTGTATTATGGATGATAGAGTTATAAGGAGAAAGTAAGTAGATAATTAGGAAGATCCTCAGAAATGTCACTGTATTTAGTATATTTTAACTATCTACAGCCCCTTGGTAGAGACATGGTGTAAAATACCAGATTGAGAATTTCCTTAGTACATACCTAAAGAACAGCAGTGTGCTAAAAATATGCGTCTTTTTCTATCAGTAGCCAAATACATTAGTGAAGACTACTGTATAAAAGAGTTTTCCCTCTTTTCCCCTTTCTCCTCTATATGTGCACTTTTCTCTGAGATATTTTAAATATACATCCACTCACCCACCTCGATGTACAATAGTCGACCTCACTCTCAAGCTCACACTGTCTTATAGACATTCTCACACACACGCTATATAAATATAAGATATAGGAGTAGTTAGTAGAGTCTCCCTTGTCTTTTCTTGTCCAAGTTTTCCTATTCCCATCCGCTCACTTTCTCTCGCTCTGCCTCCCACACGATTTGAGTCAAGTGACTCTTTACCCCTATACATTACTTTAGTAGTGACACAAAGCCACGCAATTTCCCTTCCTTCATTCCTTCCCTACTTATTTTCCCTCTCATTTATATGTAATATTCTTGTACTGCACATATGTATCTAGGCAGTCTGAAGTATCCACATATCCCCTTACGCAGCTCCTTATAAGACAACTCTACATGCACTCATCCACTTCTATTATAAAGCGACGACGACGAGGAGACGAGACCAAAACGTTCGTGTCTTTCTTTTTCTCTCTCCATGCCAGTTCTGCTGGGAGAGTTGGATTTTAGACTTTGGCATCCAACTGCTAAGTGAGTGACTTTTCTACGAGTCTCTAAGTTGTCGAATAATAAGTCAACAATTGAACTCAATTTAGCCCTGCTCCAGCACATGGCGTTGTCACTTTCCTCTCGCTTTTTTCATGCAAAACTATTGCTCTATTGGTCTACATTATGAATTAGGAGTTAGAAATCAAATAAGAAAATGTTAATTGGCTACACTCGTTTTTTATCTTTGTAAATAATCTCCAGAGAATTAGTGTCTGTATATTTGGCTCTTGTCATTTCCCTTTTATTACCATTCATCTAAAAAGTTTTATAATTAAAGATACATACCTACTTATAGTAACAGTAATTTTTGCAACATTTGCTGTATTGTTACAACTGACTTGATTACTGACTCCCATAGTGCAGTGTATTATATGTATATATGCAATCCTAAAGTATTTGAGATACTACTGAAATATAGTTCTGTGCCTAGTTATTCTATTCACTTATTTGCAATACCTAAGTGTTCGTCTTTGTTTCTTTTATGCTTTGCTTTAGTTTGGCAAGAGAATGCAGGAGTAGTAGGGAAGACCAAAGCTTAAACTGGGGATGAATAATTTTCTTAGAATTCACTATGACTCTCTTCTGTCTGGTAGGGACCCCTGTATGTAAGGAAATCTTCAAAAGTTCAATTCAAAGCAGTATAATACTGGAGCGCAAAATAACGGATAGAAAACGAAAGTTTCATGATTTCCTAGAGCACGACATAAGATCTGTTTTCAACTCTCTAACTCAGAGCCCGAAAGCATATTTTTGTCTTAAGAAAGTTTTACTCTAGCTCAAAGCTGCTGGCTGCACATAACAAAGTTTACCAAAAGCTTTGATAAATAAAGAAGAAACGAAGAAAATAAATGTCATCAGCACGATATTAGAAAGTGTACAGGACTTTCCCATTCCATGCGTATCACTTGCAATAATATTTCCAAACTAATTGTTTGGTTGTGTAAGGCCAAAATGAATTTTTGCATAAGTGCATGCATAGTTTTAGATATTTATATACTTTAATCAACTTGAAAACATTTCTTTAGGATTAATACGAGAAATGTACCTATGTAACAGCACTTTAGGAATTTTTAGGATTTGTACTTAAAAATATATTTTTACACCTTCATAATCTTTTTATTGCAATCCCCTTGCATTGTGCAGTCTTATTTTTCTCTGCAAGAACATGCAATATCCCACTTCGTAGTACTCGTTAATTAGGAAAAGTCAATTTTAAACTTCTGCATGTAAAATAGAGAAATCATGCATGCAGTAGGTGCAGTAGTATTTGACTAATTTTATGAAGCTTCTGATTCATGTCTGGCCTTTATCTAAGGATTGCCTAGTCTGCCACATCACACGGTAGCGGGAGAGGCAACGTGACCGAAATTGCATGAAGGAACATGGAAAAGCCCGTATGACAAAGATTGGATTGGCGTTGGTAACGGTGAAGTGGCTTGGCAGTGCAGCTCTTTTGGTTGGACTGGACTGGAGAAAGCAAGAGCATCACCAAAGAGAAAGTGACGAGCAGAGAGCCACTAATACAACCAAAGAAAGCCACAAAATGAGGGAAACTTTTATCGATTTAGAGAAACACAGATTCTCTTGAAAAGTTTATTAAGGAGCTCATGCTCTAATAAATCATTAAAACTCGTCTCATTAAGACGGCTGGAGTTATGAAAATTGGATGGGAGTCGAACAGAGTGCTCTCAGCTAACACTTGAGCCTCCAACATCTACCTTCAACTTCAAACTGCATTTACATACATGTGCACCCGAATAAAAATGAAAATTCCTAGTTTCAATACACTTGGCTCCCTTTCACTCGGGTGAGATCTGCTTTCTCTCTGCCTACTCGTAACCATAAATAATATCACTATCCACATTATATTATACAACATTTGTGCACTGTGCACACAGCTATGCTATAAATAGTACATATAAAATTCCAGGTACATAGAGAAAGTGGTGAAAGTATAATTTTTGAAGTTTGCACTTTAGTACTAGAGATAGTTTTCCATTTTACAATTTTATCCATGATATACGAAATAATAAGGCGTAGCAAATGTTATACTACCGAGTTGGCTATAAATTATATAGGCATCTATAGTCAAGCAAGAAAAATGATGGTTGACTTGACCGAATGACCTATCGTGTATCCTGGAAATACCAACAACTACCTCCAATGACAACAGATTTCTCCCTGCTTGGCCTTTTAGCTACACGATAGATACAATATGATGCGTTTGCTTTCTCCAAGGCTTCTTTACTTTCACCAACACTTCCTCCCGCGTCTTCCTTTTCTTTTTCCGTCCTAAGCGTTTTAGTATGCTTCACTCTTTCTGTTCTGATATGATGCCACTCTTCTTAATCCTCATGCTTGAATGCTCTTGCTTCTTGTGACTACGTTAAACCAGGGGACAATCATACAGTGCATGCATACTTACATAAATATATTGGAACATATATTTCTATTCCCTGTCTCCTGACTCTATATAGATATTATGTGCAGACTGTAGTAATGTGCTTTTGTGAACTATGACAAACATATAGTATTCAAGGATACTCGCTTTACACACTTGTCACTCTAGAAATTTTATGGTTTGATTTTTTCCGCAGTAGAGTTTGTTAAGTATATAAAAGACAGTATACACTGTCTATAGATACATATATACTACAGTAAATATATAGTTACATATAGATATATGGAAAAGTAGGAGGGATAGGAAAAGAGGCTAAATACACAGAATAGCTGTGAATGTAGGTGGATAAGTACATAAGGTGGCACTGTGTGAAGTGAAAGTAATAATACAATAGGTACGTGCTAAGGGTATATATTTATATAGTGCAATGTTCTTTCTCTTTGGCGTGTTTGCTGTCTGTGTGTATCTGGTGTGCCCATCTTTATGTTTTGAGCATATTCGACATTATGTGTGTGAAGTAAACAGGCAGGCGGGTAGAAAGGTGTACTCAGTTCTCTGTAGTCAAGTCGCGTCTACTTTACTTCAATTTAGTTTAGTTTAGCGTAAGTATCTGTGTAGTAGGACGGAGCTGTTGTATGTAGGTAGCATAATCTGTTAGTCACTTATATGAGTAGCCTGGGTAGTAGTAGTAGTGGTACTAGTTGGGTGCTATTCACCTTGCACACTTGCTAAGTATGGTATGTATGGCATTGGCGGACTTGGCGTGGCCACACCGCACTACACTCTCGACTACATGCATGTAGGTACTTCTATTCCATTTCATTACACCGTTCCACCTCCAGTCGACGGCTGTCTTTTCGAGAAAAATTCTGCTTTCGTTATCGATTGAGCTGTATTTTCGGTGGCTTGGTTCGGCTTGGCTTCCTTTCTTCCCTCTCCTTTCTCCTTAAACACCGTTCCCTCCAAATCCGAAAGGCGTTCTACTCACTATCTTAAGAATTTCCTGTGGCACCCGAAAGTGGGTAGTACGTTGTAAGTATCAATTTGCATTTAGTATACTTTTGAATATTACATGTCTTTATCTCGAGACGACAATCGTGTCTCCAGATAGATTAGTATGTCTCCCATTCTTCCCTTTTCTTCCTAACTCAAACAAAGATGTATTTTCAAGTCAGCCCGTCTATCTCTTTACCTTTAGAACCCTATACATACCAACAAGAAACATGAAGATATCCAATGTTTTCCCTTTCAAATAAAACAATGCGCTTTAGATGTCCTAAGTGCTTTCAACTGATTGATCAAAAAGTGTCTATTTAACTCTGTTCTAAATAAAATAATACTTATGTAGCTCCCACAGAGCATTTGCATTTCTAATTTAGTAGTGGCTACTAATGATATACTACTACTCCCCATATCATCTCTGTTATGGTTACCTCACTTTGATTTAGGGTTTAGTAGTAAGAATCTTTATTTCAGTGTAAAGATACGTATCTTCAAAGTATCTAGCTTTAGTGTCTTACATGGCTTCTATCACAACAACTGCTATGTTTACGTAGGCATATAGAGTGGCTTTTCTCTGTTTGTATGGACTGGTGGAGAGAGAAACATGAAGTTTGTGCGAAAGAAATAGACAAGGAGAGGATGGATGGAGAGAAGGAAAAACAACCATCACATCTCATTGCAATTCGACTCTCGCATTTCAAATCAATATGGGAAATCTTCCGCCACCAGTTGCCCAATGTGAAAGATAGAGAGGATTTTCACGATTTCTCCAAAAAGCCATGACAAGTGGTTAAAAGCTTATCTTTCGATAAATATGTAATGCAATTTAATGTGATGTAGTAGGCTGAGCAAATGAGAAAAATGTTAATCAGAAAGAACAGAACTGGCCTTGCTTCGCAAATGGTATTTTCATTAGGACCCGAGCTGATTGCCTCCTAAATAAATTATAGGGAAACGGGAGAGAGCGGAGGAGACGAGTGAGAGAGTCAGTGCATGGAAGTGAACTCAACTGAACTGTTGAGTTCTCTCTAAGTAGTCAGAGTAGTTGTGTTGAGTAAGTGGTAACGCTGGGACCTAAGCACGGATACATAACATTAGTTACCACATTAAAGACAGACGGTGGCATGGCCAAGGCAAAACACGAGATCAGAGCCAGGACAAACCAATTCCTTCTCTATAGCTCTACAAAATAAAATACCAAATAGCCATCCACCACCAGACATACCACCAGCGACAAACAACTTTACAACTCTCCCAAAACAATCTGTTGTCTTTAACTTCCTGACCCGGTCACACATAAGTAACACGGACACCGATTCACACCCATGTCATGCATTGATTCCTCACTCTGAGCTACTTAGGACCTCTAATACCCATAAATTCCAAACTTTTGTAAGATGGATCGACAAATTATAGGTTACTAATAAAAGTTTCAGATTTGTCATTGTCATTCTTTCGTGTAAGAAATGTTTTAGACTTTAGAATTCACAGTTTTTCATTTCTATGTACTTTACTGACGGAAATGGATTAATATTTTGCCTGACCCGGTTTTTATAATACCTATAGAACCTCTAGCTATTTTCCAAGAAAACAATATTAGTATCAAGGCTGAATTTATGAACACTAGACAGTTTAGCCCCAAAACACTAACTGTATTATGTTTACGCCTTTATCATAGTGCTGCAATTTTAAGTACCCAACTAAAGGTAAAAGAGCTATCTGTTTTAGTTTAAATACCTGCGGTCTCCACTTTACAAGACAGTTAATGCATCATCACAAAATCACAATCATCATTATAAAAATCTGAAAATAAGAATTTGCTTATTTTGTCTGCTATCCTACCATAAGACTACCTACCGCTGTTTACTCCTACTTGAATCTGAAGCTGAAGATGACCTGGTCTACCTAAACTTTTGCTTTGGTTTAAGCTTTTGATATCATATTCAACAATAATTTCCTAGCCGCATTTCTAATATTTTGATGATTCTAATTAAAGTTGTTTCGCATAATACAGGTGTTAGTTCGGGAAATGAGACTTTGTTTTGTATCAATAACATAATTTTGGGTAGGTGTACTAGAGTGTGTGTTTCCTTGAGCCTGTGGGTTTACAATAAGATTAAAAGGAAAAGCTAATTCGAATATCTGATGGTGCAGATTGAAGTATTGAAGTGGGACAAGCATGGAGTGTGTTAGAGAATGAGCAGGATAAGGAAAAGGATATCCATGTTCAAGAGAAATAGGGAAAAGAGTGTAAGCGGAGGCACAGACAATCGAGCGACGAAAGAAGAAGACTGGAGAACATACGGCGACGGGTTGAGTAAGGAAATGTAGTACCACATTACATTACATTAGATATACTTGGTTGGTAGTAGTAGGAGAGAGAAGGAAGGCTAGGTTGGGCTTGTATAAAAAATTCAAGAGTCGAATCTGTTCAGTATGAAAACAATCTCATGGCTAGAGAATGCTCTGCAATGCAGGTTGAGTTGGTTAAGTCTGGCTAAACTGAAGTGAACCGAAGTGAAGGCAAAGATCCAGTGTGGAGGATGCAGGTGCAGCTGGACGAGACCCAAACAGTTCAGTCTGGATCTGGAGTTGAGTTGAGACTCGAGTCGAGAAATATTATGTTTGTACAGATAGAATGAGAATATGTTACGTATCAGAAGAACAAAAGGGTTCCTTTCCATCAACAACTCCAAACTGGAAGGTGTCTTTTCCGCTGTAGAACCCTCTGGGCCGATATCAAGGATTCTGGAAGTAAATTTCAAGTCTACCAACTCCGTAATGGTAGTAGGACATACTTATTACTCGCCTTTGCCTCACTCCTAGAAAAACAGACTTGAGATGAATCCAAAAGGTAGGAGCAGTGCCTACACCTGAACATGGAAAGACTTCTAATTCTATTCGTCCATATTCGTCCAACTCTCTCAACAAACCATGTACACCGACTAATAACAATATGTACTCGGCGAAAGTAACTACTACATGGCTCATCTTTACTACATCCAACCAACCCTTTCTTTACATGCACTGGGCATCTAATCTCACGACATGTCATAAGTATTTATATGTTAAATACTAATAATATCAGTGAGTATCTATACAAAATGGTTTATTGGGAACTTTTTATCTACTGAATATATAGCCCACTGTTGCATAATGTTTAGGGTACACAAGTCTTGTATATCCATATCGATATAATTATTATACTGGAAAAGAGGAGGACGCACGGGAGGCAAGCAATGCGAGTCAAGATTGGCCACCTCAAAGTCAACTCTAATCTTTAGGTATATTCATCCCTTCATATTAGTAGTAAGTGTATGTCTATACAATATATCAGAGGACTGTCTAGAATACTAAAGATATGTGGTATATATAGTACCTACGCAAGTACTAGTGTACTAGTATATGTAGTAAGTAAAAATGACATATCTGGATATTTGGTGGCATAAAAGGCCAGGAGCAAGAAAAGTCTGGTGTATCGCCAGACCAGTTGATAGATACACTTACAGAGGTTCGATACATACCATATATTTACTTATTTAACTATAATCTATGTACATAGAATGTATATAGAGTGTACTAGCCTTTTGGCTACACACGAGAATAATATTAGGGACGAAAGGCAAAAGAAGTATATAGAGGTGGAATTCTTCTCTCTCTCTTTCATAAAAGACTCGCCTCTGCTTCAGCTGGCCTTGTCCGAAAAACTCAACACGGCTTGTTATGAACTCACTTATGGGCTTTACATATTATTATGACGTATCGTATAGTAATAGTTGTAATCTAATGCTGCCTAAATGAAGTTAAGTGTTTGGACTTAGATCCTTCGAAAATAGATATACAAATGAATACATTTATTTTCTTATGGTGTAGTTGTAGCTACTTAGCCACTTTAGGATTTACATCCAGTAAAATCTCTCCCCTGAAGGAAGGCAGACGAGGAAGACTAGCTATAAGCACAGACCGGGACAAGATATCCCTTGATGAGTGAACTGACTTGGCCAGACAACTTGTTTCCTTCACCCGAGCTCCAGCTTCTTCACGTTTTAAACGGGAACTGTCGAGTGTGTGCAGTCAACCAAACCTATTCAATATTCCATTGTTGGAGAATTCATGGCAATATCTTTATATTATATCTATGCCTATTATGAGGGATGATCTCAATCCAATCCTCATGAATCCTTTCTATGAATACAGTTCCATTCCTTCCTTTATTCCCTTTACACACTTTGCTTTTCTTGCCGCTTCTACACACACAACAACAAATGATCGTCTCTTCTAACTCCTCCGTCATTTATGTCTACCATACAATATTCCACTACATTACACCTTGCAATCAAAATACGACACACTGCCACTCTAATACCTAATGCAATCAACTCACTTTTAATTGACTGATACACACCTGTCCAATGTGCGGTTTTGACCCATCTACATACACGGCAAACAATATCTACCTATCTATGGTTTCAGAAATTCAGAGACGCATTTGTAATAGTAGTTACGCAATTTCGCTATGTGCCACCAAACTGGTGATGAAGAATACTCTCCAAAAGTAAAATGGTACAGGTTATACATGCTCGTATACAGAAACGAGTTTGATGGAGGGCTATTTAGTATGTACGCAATAGACATTCGCACGAAGCGCCAAAGAATTTGATATTTTTGCCGAAACTATGTTAAAAATAGCTTAAAATGACTCAAAGCGCGTTTTTTGTATATTTTAGGTAAGAATTTTCTTTATCTTGGATTTTATGGAGGTCCAAGCTCCAGCTCGTAAAGCCCCCTCTCAATACGTCCTTGCCATTATATAGGTACAATGTACTGTAAGTATTTGGTCCCCAATTTCAGGGTCCCAATTATGCTTAAGTATTTCCATGAAACAGAATGGTTCCAACTACACATTATAATATTAGAAATAAATATTAATTATATTAGTGCTCCGGTACGAGGGTTAAAATAACAGAAAATGGCAATGACAATGACAATTCTAAATTAATTTTCAAAATTAAATCCGTTTTACAGTGTAAATTACAATATGCTCATCGAGTGGATTTAGATACTAGTGTATGATGCGTCTATTTATTAACTGATAATATACTACTTTACATTCCTTCTACATCACATCCATTCGCATCCTCATAAATGTGTTGAAAAATGATGTCTTCACTCCAGAAAGAGTGAATACACCGGTACTTTACAGGTAATTGCTGTTCTATTTACCGCATATTCCACTGATGGCTTCCAAATGAACAAATAGTGCATTGTAGTAAATAGAATATTCCAATAAGATCTGACAATGAACAAAAACGCGATAAAAAACGATAATATGGAAAGCATGAATTTTGTATCGTGTTTTTGTTTTGTAAAGCTTAGGTTAAAGTCTAGAATAAAACAAAAATTTTAAACAAGCTAACTTTTGACTATACTTAGGTTCAATTGACGACTTAAAGGTTTATTTGACTTAATCACTATGCTAGTAGTTATGTTATGTTTGTAGCTAACTATTTGTAGTAGAGTTTAAATGGTAAAGAAAATAGAAGATGTCAGTAATATTCGTAATTCGTACTACCTATGACACTCCAACAGGCAGATTAAGATGCAGTTTGCGTATTAAGACTTATTTTTAGCGTAGCACATTGCATAACACTTGGGAGCATTGTAAAATTAAAAATGGCTAACAATAAGAAAATGGACATTATCTACCTTTGGTGTCTATCATGAACTGACGATGCATGAAAAAATCTTTATTGAACGAAGAAGTTTACCGTTACGCCGTCATGCTGGGTTAATGTAGTTGATAAAGTAAGTGTACTAGATATTCTTTTCAAGAATGTCTTAAGTGAGGATATCATAATTTAGGGAAAATATAAATAATAAAGGGAAAGGAGCGGTTGAGACGGGTTTAGCCTTAATTGGCATTCCTTTTAATTTGGGTGGAAACAGGTTAATTGCTACGAGTTATTTAGAAATTTGCAGATCAATGTCAGCAGCTAATAATTATGGCTACTTGACAATAGTTTGACATCATCCATGCTATGTAAACTCAAAGTAGTACCTATGTGTATTGTATTAGGGTGTATGTTATATACACGTAGGTGGTATATGAAAAGAGTAAGATTGTTTCTGGTCTGTAGCTAAGTACACATGGATTATAGACTGGAGGGAAGTCAAGTCGTGTCCATGATACGATTACCTATAGGCGTGACTATACAACAGGTGTAAATGACAGCACGAGCCATTTGACAAAGCATTTCCCTCTGGACTCATTTCCTACATCGGATGTCATGCAATTGTGTTTGGTATGGTTTGAGACGAACGAACGGACAAGTGAATAGCATATAGTGTTTCCATGTATTCTCAGCGTAGTGTGCAAAGCTGATCCAGATTCGGTGAAGGAAATAAACCAATGCTGGATGTAAATGGGCCATCCTCGTTGATGCGGTCATTGATTTATTGAATAAGCCCCTCAGTTTTCTCCTCAAGCTTCTCCATGACATTCCAGGATGACTTTATTATTACATTTCCTTATTTCCAGCTCAGCCTTACCTCCCGAGATACGACCACATAAAAATGGTCTTTGATGAATAGAGCTCTCGTCCATATGCATTAACTAATGAAATGATGAATTGACTCGTAAAGTAGATACGAATTGGCATGGAGGCAGATTTTGTAGGGACTCCTACTTTATCTGCACAATGGCCATGAGTATACATTCAAACTTTTCTTGTTTTCTATTTATTTGTATCCATTTCTTGCTCGAATCCAATCTGTCTTGTAAAAGTGCTGAAAATTTAATTTGCAAAGAGGAGATGTCTGTGGGGTGCTCTACATACGTTTCCGTCTGTGATATCATTTCTTTTATGTCTTGATACTTAAAAAAATCTAGGTATAGATACACTTAGACTCGGTGAGTTTGCGAATAATATGCATATAGGATGGTTTTGTAGCTTGAGTTCTGTAATTTGTATTTACTACTGAAAGGTATATAGTATACGATCCTATAGCATGCATGGTAGTATTATGCAGTATGGCTATTAAGCATAGTGCACTTTGGGATAATCTCTATTATGTGTTTACATAGGCAAAGGATGTATAACGACCTGATATCTCACTAAACCCATCGGAATATGAAAAGCCGAGTGTTGTTTCGTTGCTAGTGAGGATTTGCAATGAAATTGTTGACACACACCTAGTTTACTGTCGAAAAGTCAACCTGTCTAATCCTTGAAGTACGTGGACTACAGTACAGGATGGACAAAATTGCATGGATCAGATTAGATAAAAGGTTGCACCCAATTTTTCATGTGGCTTTGCCTAAAAGTTCATTGTGAAAATAATTACTGCACACAATATGCCTACTTTTACGTTTGCATGCAAGCTAATGTGTATAAAGTAGCTACGGTCGGTGTAAATGAGTGTACTCTGCATGCATATTATTATTTTATTACGTCTCTATGCAAATGCCAAAATATACTACATCTATGAACCTCATGCTGCAATATCAGTTGATGGTTGATTGTTAAACATTTTTTAATCCCCCAATGCAAAGCACTCACTGTACTGTTCTGTACAGCATTTGTCTAGGACCATGGTACTATATAGCTACTTGTACTTGCAAATGTATTAAGTATGTATGTATGTACATTGTGGAGTAGACAGAAAATCAGTACTACACCCCGGTATATCAGCACTTAATATTGCTCATGAATCTTTGACGTGATTTCTCACAAAGAGCTGAGCTGAGATGTTGTTATCATTAGTTATGGAAAAGTGGATTGTTTATTGAGGTCATGACTTATTTATATTTTGCTTACCTTTCGTAACGGTTGTAACTTTTATTTAAGAACATGCTTTGATTTCTAAGGTTTTTAACCTCTCCTCCTCGCAACTAGTTGCATATAAGATGTTTCATAAAATCTGGGAAGATTCTGCATGTGAGCAAAATTCTAGTAAGCACAATCCTCGAGATGTGCGATATGTTATTATTATAGTGTAAACATTAAATGAATATACCACAGTGCAAGTGACATTTTCACTATTATAACCACCAGAATAATATTCTTGTACACCAACATTACTTTCTGTAATAATATGCATGATGTCTCATCATTAGTTTTTTTATCTACAAACTACATAATCCATTGTCAGATATTCTCCAATCTGACAATCCTTTGTACATTGTAGATGAATACATTTAACGGAGCATTTTGACAAACTGATAGGTTTTTCTTCACGTTTTGTCAGGAAAAAGAAAAATATCTTCTGAATGAAATGTATTCAAAAATAAATCAGCCTCAATTGCTGACTTCACCACGAATTTTTAAAGATTTTATTTGCAATTGTACAACTGTCAGATATTCTACTCAATATTGAAAAATAAGGTGAATATCACTAATAGCAGATGAAACTGAGATACATCCTTCCACAGCTTTGATTTACTGTGAATTTATAAAGACTCAATGTTTTGTTCATTTTAAATTTCTGAATTTCTCATACTCAGATCAATGTGCAAGCACAGGGAGCTTATTAAGTGGATGACTGGATTTTTTGAAAGTTGATCAATAATATAGTAGACTTCCGAAAACAGGATGCAATTATTTTGGAGGACATCTTTTTGGAAAACTGCTAGTTGATTAAATTAAGGTTGGTGAATAGCTGTAGTCTGAGTGGAAGTTATGGAAGACAGCGATACTGAAGTGAGGTTGTTTAATATAATTATGTCATAGATTTTAGCAAAGAGAAAGGAAATGTCTGTGAAGTAGTAGTAGTAGTAGTAGTGGTATGTATACAGAGTAGTAACTTAGCGTTGTGGTGGTGGTGGTAGATAATAAATGTATATGGGACTAGTACATACACTTTTAGATGCATGTACTAAGCGCACCCCCAATACACATGCTTAGAATGTAACATGGAGTACAATTATTTGGTGTTAATAATAAATTAATTGAAATAATATAACTAGAATCGAATATTCCTACTATTATGTGCGTCTGTGTTATATTTCTCGAAGCATAGTGGAGCAAAATTAACTTATTTGTTCTTATTAGCCCACATTGAACATATCAGTTTAAAAAGCGAAGAATAAACAACAAAGATACCTACCTATTACTAAAGTACCTAGTTTTTTTTAATTTTTTTTTAAAAAGGTGGAAATGTGGTGTAGAATCTAAATGTAATTTATTAGATTAGAGTAATAGTAGCCCTCACCTGTATCTGAATGGCAGACATAGAGTAGTTGGAGTAAAATTAAGCTACCTAAGTATTTACATTTAGTGTGAGGATGTATTTTGTGTGTATAATGGGAAGAAGGGTGTATTTAAGGATTCTGAAAGAAGAGAGTTAGTAAAATAGTAAGATGAGTCCTTCTGTTGTGTTCTGATGGTGAAAAGGATGCCAGTTCAATGCACCTCCACTCAATTCTTCAACCTTCTTCTCTTGTTGCTTTGCTGTTGCTTTGCTACGGTATCTTATACTCTAAGTGATACACAATAGAACGTCGACGAGACAAACTTACATTATAATGGTGTATCCACATCTGAATCTGTGCCTCCCTTGTACACTTTTGCATGGTTCGGACAGAGTCAATGCAGGTGTGTGTTAGTGAATACTACAACCTCTCTCTCTCATCTGAAATCTATGTATATTACATGGCATTGTGTTCAGAAGTGGATGTGGTGTATAGAGTGAGTGGTGGTACTTTGATGATGGCATGGCATGCCATGCTGTCGTAGACTTGACTTACCCTGCCTCTCGTCTGCAACAGAACAGACTAGTTCTCTGATGAAATGCTAAAGTCCATAATAGTAGAGGATGGATGCCCAAGAACACAATAAAATGCCCAGTTCAGTTCTTATGCTTCAAGGATCACAGATCACACATTCACAAAATGCACATTGTCTATATCCTCACTCTTTTCTCGTGCATGTTGCTTTTTGCCGCAGATCTGTATACAAATAATTCTCTACTAACTAACATCACATTACTACTATACGGAGAATTAGGAGGAGAAGGATGCTCAGTCCAGGGATCACATCATCATCCGCTCGCTCTCTTCTCTCGCAGTCACCAATCTATATATTCCTTACCCAACTATACAACTCACTCCAGATATCCTTATTTCATTATGTTATGTACACATTGTATAACTCACTACACAATTGCTCTTACTTATTTTTTTACTTACTCGTCCCTACATTCTTATATACTCAGACATGCAATCAGTACTTTACTCTTACCTTATAATATAACATACCACACCGTATACCTTACTCGGTCCCATTTTCTTTTTACATCAAGTCACACAATTTATTCATTTTAACAAAATGTTGTAAAAAAATGTTATTTAACGTCCACTAAATTTTTATCCATAAAATAAAATAAATCTATACAATTACATTTTACAGATTAGTTTAAGGTAAAAAATTTTCTCAATAGTTAGTAAAATTGTATAATACAGAATTTGCGTAAAGGCACACCTTGAATCTTATACATAAATGTGGGATTTACTAATGAATAATTTTCGATCTCCAATATAAGGACGGTTTCTGGACATATTGATGTGTAATTCATTTGGCTTGTATTATTGTCAAGTAAACGTTCATGAAAATTGTAAAGTATTTGACTTAGTACTTACAATGTTAGCCAATGTGTTCCTCATTAAAATATAATGCGTAATATTGGTCGTCGCAATGTAAATAAACAGATCATAGTACAAGCCATGCATGTATTGGAGATATAAATATTATTGTGAGGTTGGCAGTGCTGCTTGCCAGTTGTACTGAATTTGTTATAGGAGGATGTGATGTGGTAAACTGGCTAAACACCGGCGGCAAGGTTTCTATAGACATACATTTACCTCAGTACACCTCTCATTGTACAGATTGTACGGAGCAACAATACTACAGAGCTACAGCTACAGTTTAGTGCTGGTATATATTATGTATGTGGACTAGTATTAATATAAGCAGTAATGTATGTACATTTATTATCTGTATCTGTGTAGAGTACATTTAAGCCTAGTGAATTGTGTGGTATTGCATAAGAGTAGTACCTAGACGATGGTTCATAGGTATAGTCTATGCAACTTATGCCTACATAGGAAACTTGAACTGAACCTTTATCATTTCATTTTCATCCCCTATTCCGCCTACTGACAAAAGAAGCCACAGCCGTCAGAAAGGCTTCCCATAGCAAATGGAGTAAACAATAAGTTCACGGGTAGTACAGTACAAGTGCTAAAGTCTCAAGATAAATAAATAGATCTATCATTTAAAGTTTATTCTGCAGGACCTGAATCAAATTCCCTTTGGCGTAATAGAAACCTGTATAGGTGGTTTATTTATCCAGCAACATCCAAAGAGCTCATAGGCTAATTGTAATACATTCTTTTCTATTAACTCAAATTATTCATACTATTCTTTGTCTACCCAACTATTTCTCAATATTTCAAATATACTAATGTGAACCTCATAAACGCCTATGCTCAGATCTATAAGTATGTAGTATACTTTATTATATACAATTTTCTTATGCATCTGTCCGTTAGTAGGGTAATTTTTGAATGCAGTCATAGAATACGATTTAGATGACATACTTATTCATTGTTTAAAATCTTAGAAAACTTAAAGCGTTGGCCCTTAAGTCAAAGCTATTAGTAAATAACAAGTTATGTACATACATTTGTCTATTATATAACAACTCATTGTCCACAAACAGCATCAATCAAAAAATTTATCTGTAGATGTAATATCTAACAATAATTTATATGTTCATGCTCAAAATTAATACACTGTCACCAAGTATGTTCAATGTTGATTTATTTTTAAAACTACTTCAAATAACAAAATTCCTTTCATCTCTAAAGTGGGTTACTTACTTGTACTCAATAATATGGACCGTTTCCTGCCACCGGACTTCTTTGTCTCATGGACAATGCAATTTTTGTTTAACTAAATCTACTTTTCCAATTGCTCTGCTAACTTCAAATCAAAATTACAGGGCTGTAGTATTTACGAACTCTCTTCTGGTTTAGCAATTTGATTTACATCTGATTCAACATCTGTTCTCATTATCGCTTTTTCGAAAAGATTTTAGGCACCAACACTTGCTTAGCTTCATTTCGAAAAATGCTGACCTAAGAGTGGGGTTTATTTTTTTGATGTATAAAGATGTAATATTCGTTTCTGCGTTGGCAGAAAGAGTGGAAGAATATAAATAGTGCATGTACATGCTGAAAACAACAGACTATTTTTATTGTAATGACTATTTATTATCCAGCCACAAGTGCTATAATATCCTGAAAGAATAAGTTTAGACACAGCACTTTTAATCATTGAAATTACAAATCAAACTTCATCAGGAAATTCGCATTGCTTTCTCATTTCGTAATAATTCTTACAGTCTGATTACTGAAAATAAACCAGAATATAATATTTTTTCGTACTATACATATACTCCACAACTTATTTATACAAGTACGCAGCAAAAAAGTAAGCATGCAACAGTGAAATCCATGGGGCAGTTCTAATGGATGTAAATCTGATCTGATCGTCAGTAAATTCCTGTCACCAATTCATACTGTAATTAACACAAGGAAACATTAATCTCCGCTAGTTCTAAAGTATGTTGCTTTCGTTATCAGAATACACAATCAAAATGATCATCGTGCCATTTTCAATGGTGGGCAACTGCCAAAGTGTGCAAATTGGTTATATAGACAGGTAATTTAATAATTTAGTGAAGTGTACTGAAAGTAGGATATTGCAACACTTGTTAAGGGTGCTTTTGTAGTGAATTGCAACAGCAATACTATTTACCATACATAGGTAAAAAAATTATGGAAGATTGTATTGCTAGAAGTTGATGCATAAAACAGGTTGCTTTGGACCTTGCATAACAATGTGGCTATGCCTGCAAATTTAGGGAACCACTAGAACAATGCTGGCCATTGATTTCAGTTTGGAGAAATTGTGTGCTTATAACATTGAAAAGATGTACCTAAATCATATCTTATTAGAAATAAGTCTAATTACGGATAACAGGCAATATTTCATACATTATACTACACATTAAATAAATCATAATCATATAACATAGCTCATGCATACAAGATTAATTTTATACAATGTCGGACCTTTGTTCTCGATGCAGAAAATATGTATATTATAAATATGGCTCTAATTATGTAGGATTTACAGATACGTAAAAATCCAAACCCTGTACGGATGATTAAATAACGCCCCATGTGTGATGAAATTACAAAATATGATAAAATATTTGTGTTTTTGAACAGAAATTCGCACCCATGCTGTTATTTAGACAATGTACCCGTCCTTCACGTTGTACAATTAGAATTAGACAAAGGTAGCTACATTGCAAAGCAGATTTATATAACGCAGATAATATTAGTTAACAAAAATAATTCAAGTAGACTGCAGTACTAAGATGTACAGAAAATGTAATAATAATGTATCCTAAATATATGCATTCCAGCGGCAAAACGTTGGCTACATGCGAAGACATTCTAGAAACTGGATAACCTGCTTGTTCATGTGATGCTGTTTAAAGTTTACAGAATTTTGTGACAAAAAACTTCAAAGAACACATGTATATCGGACTTCATTCTTTTCCAGAAGATTTTTTTGTGATCTCTGCAGTGTTCATACTGTTGAAAACTACCCTGGAGCTTATTTAGGTAGAGTGTTATACATATAATCTAGCGTTTTGCCCTCTCTTGCTTGCCAGACAAGTGTTATTTCTACCTGCTCCTGGTTTGCTTCACGACATGACTAAATAATACCTAGTAAAATCTAACTAAGCTGTTCTGTAACAAAAACAAGGTAGAAAGCCCCTAGTAGTGGTCGTCATTTAGGGTAGATAGTTGTGGGAACATTGTAATTTGGGGGTACGAGGGTGACACTGTTGTGTAAACCCACAAAGTACATTTTACTTTTTCATAAGTTGTAGGGAATCATGGATTTGGGCTATAGGGATAGCCTGTAAGGTTGAGTTGCACCTCAAGGAACAGTAATTTAAGTGTAATGTTAGGTTAAAGTTATAATTGTAAGCTCTCGGATTGAGCTTACGGGAAATAAACATAGTTTTAAGTGGTAAAGTTAAATAAAAGTTATTTGCAATGACATTTTGGTCATTGTGAATGCAAAATCAGAAAGAGCTTTAAGGCCTGATTCTGATAGATAGTTTAATGTTGATCCTAGGTCAAGGATCAACGGAGCTAATTACCGTAATAGTTGAAGGTCGTTGGTGAATAAACGGCTGCAATGGTGTAGTTGCAGCTGAAATAGGTTAATTGTAATTCTAGTCGTGATTGGGATTCCTGGGACTTGCTTTCTTCCTGTTGCTGTGGTTCCTGTCCTGTTCCTGGTGACGTCAGGGGTTAGTTGTGTATGTCTAGTTGGACTCTGAGTTCGGAGCCAATTAGCGGGTAAGAGTTTAGTCGCCGAATCGGTGCTTTACTCAACACGTGGTTTCTGAGTTCAGGGTCACGTGTGGGTTCCTGCCGGGTAATCGAGTCCGATTCCCCGTAGAGTCTCAAAGTGTCTCGAGTTCGGTCCTTTGTGTTGTCCTCCTTGACATCTGAGTTCAGGGTCGAGGCTCTACGTTCCCTCTTACGTTTTCGGGGTTAGCTATTGTGGGCGATTCCCTTTTAACCTCTCAGTACTTTGCTGAGGGTTCCCTCCACTGTTTACACTGTTGTAATTCTTAAAGGTTATCTGGCAGTTTATGGTATTGTGAGTTTGCTTAATGTAAGTTGTTTGGATATTGGTCAAAGCTCTTAGATATATTTGTATTGTATTTCTATTGCGTTCTTTGTCTATTTATTATCCGAAGTTATTTGGCATTCATTCTTTATTGTAAAAAGGACTCGTGTGAGGGTTAGCGATAACCCAATAGTGACGCTCTCCGTGTTGGGTTGCTTTTAACCACTTAGCATTTAGCACAGCAGCCAGGTTAAGAGCATTTGCGCGAAAAATAGCCTTATACCTTACATCAGTCGTTACAAAATGGAGGCACTGACGAGATACATTTCCCTTTAAATTTTGTTTAGTTTCCTTTGTTTATATTTTCGAACTCTATTGCCAATCATGTTTGGAACAAATAATGTAGATGGTGCTGGTGTTGTTAATCCTCGGTCATCAGTAGAAAGTCCAATGAGTGCTATGGCAATAGATCTCATGCACGCATTTAGAGAAGAATTACACTTATTTAAATCTGAGTTATCTAGGGAGAGGAATAGAGACCGTGAGGATATGCGAACTGAGTTTGAGCAGCGCTTACATAAAAGTCAGGTGTTTGAAAATACAATTTCCACGGCAGTTGCCCAGTCACTAGTAGAGGGTATCGGAGACATCCGACGGAATTCGGGTGAAAGAATTCAAAATGATACTTCGGTAGGTGGCGCTAAAACCCATCACCTTAGATCAGCTAATTTGAAGTTACCACAGTATGGTGGATCGTATGAGCAGAAAACCCCCTATGACTTTATCTTGGAACTTGAGAAATATCGAGTAGCACTGGGCTACACAGAACATGATATGATATCTCAGATAATTCCTTTAGCATTAACAGATGAAGCTTATAGATGGTACTGCTATGAAAAATTTACTATTTTAGACTGGGACTCATTTAAGCAAGGATTTCGTAAAGAATTTCAACCAATAGGATACGAAAGGGAGCTTAGAAAAATGTTAGACGATCGGTTCCAGGGTCCAGAAGAATCTTTGACAAGCTTTATCCGTACAATAAGTGATCTATGTGATCGACTAAGCGAGAAAATTACGGAAGCCCAAAGAATTGAAATTATAATGCGTAATTTGCACCCCCAGTATAGACAAAAATTACTTCTAAGCGGCAAGGCTTTTGTTACATTACAGGAATTAACAGAACAGGCTTATAAAGCACAGGAAAGTATTAAGGTGGATCGAGATTATAGGGAACCTAGTACTACGAGTGCAGTCGAGCCGGGCTTAGCATATAGACCTTTGCAAAATTTGCCCTTACAAACTACAGCGTTTATAAGTCCACATAGTCTCTCTAGTAATCAACTGCCAGACTTACAACTAGGCTCTTATGATGCATATAGACATTACCATCCAGTAGATGGTGGTAGTCGTATTTCTAAAAAGGAGTCTGTATTCCCAAAATCTGGTTTTGTTACACATCAGAATAGATCTTCATCCTCTAACTCCAGTCGGCAGTATGAAACGGAATATGTTCCTCCCAAATATTTTGAGCGTGGACCATCTATACGAAATGATGAAAACTTTCACCAAATGGCGCCAATAATAAATAGAGGCTTAGCACAAAGTCTTATCTCTAAGCAAAGTTATGATGAAAGACAGCAAAATACCACACATAGTTTTGTTGTTGATGCTCCCGAGACTGTACCTCTCAGAATTTGTGGCAAAACCTTTTTGCGCAGCTTGACGTGTCTTCTCCCATTTCATTTGTTAACGATGAAGTTATCAATGTTATTAAGATTAGACGTGTTCCAATTCATCCATATTTATGTCAAAATATCATGGCGCAGGGAAAGAGTTCAGCCAGAGAGTTTGCTAGAATTTTGATTGAATGGGAATCTGGCTCTAAATTTTGGGATTTTGTGCTCTTACCGGATTCAAAAGTCCAGGTGGTTTTGGGAACGGATTTTCTAAGTTATGCTAAACTGGCAGGTTCAAATACAGTTGGTGTGTCAAACCTTGGATTGCCTCATCGGAAACTTCCTCATAGCCAACCCAGAACTCCTTCCTTATCTATTTCTCGTGGGGTCCCTTTGGTATCGGTGATTAACCATGCCGACAACCCTCTGGATATGGTGAAGGCTGACTCTTCTATACAGGATCTGTTTGTTATTCCTCACATTGCACAGATTCAGGTATCAGTTGAGGACACTGGTAATCTACCCAGCAGTCCCGTCATACCAAAGGTAGTAAAAAATGAGGTTATTCAGCAGCCTAGCCAGGTGTCTTCCTCTTCGTTCCTTATTCCTACTGAAACTTGCACTGTCAAGGATCCTGAACTTAACAAGAGGCTGTCTGTATGTAAAAGCTTACCTGGCATGAATTTCAGTACTTATCGTGTTAAAGTACAACTTTATAATGGCTTGAATATACCCCAGAGAGAAATATCTAATATCGCCGCGTTCTTTGAACCACCGTTCAACTCCAAGCCGACAGTTTCTCCCTTACCTGAGCTAATCATAGATACAGGCAATGTATTTCCTGAGAAATCTATGGCTCTTCCTATGGCTCCAACTAAGCGCGCCAATTGTGAGAATTTGTCTAATGCAATTTTGGAGAATGATGTAGTTCCATCCTCCAAAAATTCCAAGGACTTGAATCCGCTGGAGTCGCAGGGTTCCAATGGTAGATGGGTTTCCCGTTCTAATGATAAACGTTTGAGTGAGATTTATGTTGCTGATTTATTTCCTTCCGCCGTAATTGATGACAAATTAGTTTCTGCCCGTAAAGTCAAGTACATCCTTTCTGTTAAAATCCTAACGTTGATTTACTTCATTGCGTCATTCTGTTTTGTTGCGCTGACTTGTTTTGTCACACCTTCAGAGGGGTCTAAACGGGCTGTAGAGACTTTGTGCGGCGATTGCTTATATTGGTTTTATGTTGCCATTATATTTCCCATAATTCACGTAATTCTGGAGCAACAGATATGTATTATCGTTAAGTTAGTTTGCCAAGGGTTGTGGAATTTGCTGTTTAATTTCGATCCTGGAATAGTCACACGGCATGAGTCCTTTAAGATTGATTCTATTTCCTCTAGTAATGAAAATGAGCTAAATGAACCATTATCCAATCAACGAGTGAGCATTACTAATATTATTTACAGTAAATTATGTGTTAGCTTTAGTTATAAAGAAATCCAACAAAAAATGGGCCTCCGATCTACAAAGAAGTCTGGACTCTTTCATGAGACTGAGAGTCGTTCATCGTTATTCGCACTCTCCCACGAGACTGAGAGTTGCAAAACACTGGCCGAACGTTATGCACTCTTTCATGAGACTGAGAGTGGCGGAATCGATGCCATCTGCCTACTGGAGTCCTCTTGAAAAGTTTAAATATATTTACAGATGTATTAGTTAATATCGAGTTATTATGTACTCAAAGTGGAATATTTATATGTAATAATAATTGCTAGGCATGTGATATCTTGTCTTATGTTGTATGTAAACCATATTTATGTAAGTATTAAGTGAAAATGTGTGTTATAGAAAATAAACTGTTGTATTTTAGGGTTAGGCCAATATCCAATGCAAATTAGGTTGGGCTGCTACCAATGGGGTATTCTAAATTTAAGTTACCACGGTAATTTGAGGGGGGGGATATGTAGGGAATCATGGATTTGGGCTATAGGGATAGCCTGTAAGGTTGAGTTGCACCTCAAGGAACAGTAATTTAAGTGTAATGTTAGGTTAAAGTTATAATTGTAAGCTCTCGGATTGAGCTTACGGGAAATAAACATAGTTTTAAGTGGTAAAGTTAAATAAAAGTTATTTGCAATGACATTTTGGTCATTGTGAATGCAAAATCAGAAAGAGCTTTAAGGCCTGATTCTGATAGATAGTTTAATGTTGATCCTAGGTCAAGGATCAACGGAGCTAATTACCGTAATAGTTGAAGGTCGTTGGTGAATAAACGGCTGCAATGCTGTAGTTGCAGCTGAAATAGGTTAATTGTAATTCTAGTCGTGATTGGGATTCCTGGGACTTGCTTTCTTCCTGTTGCTGTGGTTCCTGTCCTGTTCCTGGTGACGTCAGGGGTTAGTTGTGTATGTCTAGTTGGACTCTGAGTTCGGAGCCAATTAGCGGGTAAGAGTTTAGTCGCCGAATCGGTGCTTTACTCAACACGTGGTTTCTGAGTTCAGGGTCACGTGTGGGTTCCTGCCGGGTAATCGAGTCCGATTCCCCGTAGAGTCTCAAAGTGTCTCGAGTTCGGTCCTTTGTGTTGTCCTCCTTGACATCTGAGTTCAGGGTCGAGGCTCTACGTTCCCTCTTACGTTTTCGGGGTTAGCTATTGTGGGCGATTCCCTTTTAACCTCTCAGTACTTTGCTGAGGGTTCCCTCCACTGTTTACACTGTTGTAATTCTTAAAGGTTATCTGGCAGTTTATGGTATTGTGAGTTTGCTTAATGTAAGTTGTTTGGATATTGGTCAAAGCTCTTAGATATATTTGTATTGTATTTCTATTGCGTTCTTTGTCTATTTATTATCCGAAGTTATTTGGCATTCATTCTTTATTGTAAAAAGGACTCGTGTGAGGGTTAGCGATAACCCAATAGTGACGCTCTCCGTGTTGGGTTGCTTTTAACCACTTAGCATTTAGCACAGCAGCCAGGTTAAGAGCATTTGCGCGAAAAATAGCCTTATACCTTACATCAGTCGTTACAAAGTACAACTCATAAAATTTTTGTAAGCTGACCTTACTTCGCTAAGCACTAAGTGAAATCATTTCAACTCTCAATGTGTTTTTGAAAGTAGAAAAATGCGTAGAAGCATACACATAGGTGATTAAATTTAGCCAGACAGGATGTATGCTACTAAAATGCTATTTCGCAATAGTCCTATATATTTACAATGAAATAATGCATAACATAATAGTGTGTATGGTTAGTGTGTGCATAGTGGACATTGAAATGAAATATATATAAAGGGTGGTAAGGCTAAGGTTGAACTGTGTGTATGTACATAATAAAATGTATGAATGAATGGACGTGTGTGCTGTGGTTAGATATGGGACAAGAGATGAGTTAGCACTGTATTTGTATTGTTGGTAGCCATTCACCCATTAAGAAACTATGAATGTGTGACAGTAGTGCTGCTGGTGAGTGATGAACTATTGCAATAATAGCACATGACAGCATAGACCAGACTATACAGTAGAAGAAGCAAAAATAGTTTATGCAAACAACCTTATTAATGAATGTCTAGTTATATTCTATTTGTAAATGTTTGTGCAGGTAGCTAAAGAGCTGTTCTCGTTACTAGAATACACTGAAATACACTCTGTCGTCATTACTTATGAATGACTGACTCATATATTCTCACTACTATAATGGAAGACGGTACAAATCAAAGTGTAGACAAATTTAATAATTTAGATTCATAGCAATGCTATAAAATGCATGAATATTATTTGTATACACGCAATAAGGGCGTGGGTGTAATACCTTCGCAAACAAATAGACTAAAGACAGAGGAACAGGAACCTATAGGGTATTTTTCTATTGGCTGAAAATTGACTTTTTGAAATGGTTTTCAGCAACACTACAGAAATATTTCATTGGCTTACTTAGCCAAAAACAGTTTACTGATGAAATATTAAATAGATCTGCTTTCAAGTCTGAGAAACATAAGAAAGTCATTAACTAATTCCTTGAACAGATGATGGTCTTCATAGTCCCAATTCCTAATGTTACATCACGGGACTGGTATTCTAAATACCTAATTTTCATTATTACCTCACCTACAATTTTTCATGCATTAATTTATTTTTGACCGTCATTGTTAAGTTACTAATGATAAATTCTCAATAAGAATGGCAATTATCACAATGCTTGTATTTATATTTTTACTACCACTTTGCTTCCCATGCAGCCTAATTTTTCGTTGATAGCACTTGATCCAAGTCAGGACACTGAAAAGCGTAAAATCATCTTTTTAAATTAACTGATTCGGTAATAGGATTAAGGATGATCATAAATGGACATTCTACAAAGTTTTTTCATCTTCTAAAACCGAGAAAACTGAAAAATTGCATGCTCACATGGGAAGGTACATGGAAACGGTTGATTTTTCAATGGGTAAGCAAGGGATGTAGACAAAATTAATGTGGCAGCTGGTAAGTAATTAATCATGCAAAATTTAGTTGTTATTGATCATGCGGAACAAAGAGGAAATGATGGGAAATGATTATTAATGCTTACAAATGGTTACTAGTAGACAAGGATCTCGGTGTGTTGACCTTTTTGAATTTCATTGAAGAAAGACAGTATGAAATCAGAGTAGATCTGATAATGTAATTGAAAACTGTGAGGAGGATTACTTTTCCTCGCCTGTGATAATGAGTCAGAGTCATAGTGTGAGTAAGCCGGGAGATATATTCGTTGCTAATGATAAGTACGCTCCTGACTCTGCGTGGATAGAATTCGGACGTTTAAAAAGGGAAAGAAAAGAGTAGTATAATGTCATGTTTATCATTGAGTCAACACAAACGAAGCAAAACCAAAGCAAAGGAAGGAAACTAAACAGATCGAGACAAGAGGAGACATTTAAGTGCAGCTCTCAGCTGGCGCTACTCGGTATATGGTTAAATGCATAATGATATTTTGTGTTTAGGTTTTTTAGGTGTAGTGTCTAACTAGGGATTGGACGAAGCTTATTATGATATAATAAGTGAGATAAAAGAAAGGTTGGTGATTGTCGGTGTGTCCGTGAAAGTGTGTGACGGAGCTGATTGTAAGAGTCCTAACGTAGTAGTAGTAGTAAATAGTGTAGAGTAGTATAGGAAAGAGCATGGAAAATGGGAAGTGGACGCGGCAGTAAGCTGGAGAAGTGAAAGACTGGAAAGAGACTCTCATCTCATCTAATCTCCAGTTCAGCAGTTGAATCGAGTCCGCTGCTTCTTCTTCTTCTTTGGCTTTCACTGAGTCTTCGTCCCTACGCCAGTGCCAGTGTCTGTTGTGAGGCGAGTTCGGGAGGAGTATTTATTGTAGTAGTGGAGATAGGTCTGTAAAGTCTGTCTCCTCATTCGTGGGTAGTTCAGTTGAGTTCAGGCACTCTGCTCGTGTTCAGTGAGTATCAGCACAAGTCGCAGTTCAGCATGACTCGAAATGGATTGGAGAAATGGGGAATTTCGGCGAAAGAAAGAAGCGACGAACGAGAGGTAGATTTTCCTTGTGCTCCCGTGGAGATCGATATTTTCATGGAACGTAAAAGAGGGGATCGATCTCCAACCAAAACTGTGCGGAATGGAAAGGACAGGACAGCACCTACAACACTAACTCTCTCCGTACATACATAACACGGGTAGGTGGGTGATATATATAAGGAGATCCTATACTATGCATTAGCGAGGACCATTATAAGGAAGCATTAGCTCCAGTAGACATTCCTAGTTACTTTACTTTCAGAAAACAGAACTTTGTACATACAAGTTCTAAGTACTCGTTCTTTGTAGTAATTTCACTCTCTAAATAGTAATATCTGTGTTCTGACTCTATAAATATAGGAATTTCTATACTAGAAGTAGTTAGTAGACATACTACAGTAGTAGTCGAGAACTGATGAACACTTGCCGCTGCCGGGCGGACAAAAAACGGAAAACGCTGCGGCTCCGGAGCCACCGTTTTGCCACCAAACCCGCACACAGCATATAACCTCCAGGCCATGCCCCTTTTCATATTATATTTTCTCATGCATTCACATACTTAATAAACTAATACACTATTATGCTCACTTCTATTGCATCAGATCACAAAAGGTTGCCCCTACCTATGTGGAATACTTTTAGAGTCGACTTAAAAATGAAGTGTGAGGGAACGGTTGGTGGGGGCGGAGCTTGGTCTTTTAACTATTCCTTCTCAGGTAGTTAGTATTGAATTTTCTTGCGATTAGCTATAATTGTACTGATATAATATGCATGCTTTGCAATGTGGCTATCGCTATCTTGTGCTTAATAACCTCCACTACTCTGCTGGACTCCACCGTTCTGCTCCGCTACTTTATTTTAGCCTAGCCAAATACCAAACGCCGGTCGACCGAAAGTCATACATGACCCGTCACCCTCCACTCGACATGCAACGCCAAATCAAACTCATATCATATCACCCAAAACCATACAGCCTAAATACAACCTAACCCAAATCAACTCCTATAAACTCCTCTTCTCTATGAATGCACAGTTAAAGCTTAACCATTCAATCCAAAGCAACACGTTTCCTTCAAATCCACACCTTCCTTCCTACTACACGTAAGAAACCTCACCAGATATATTATTCTTTGGTTACATACTTGATTAACTTTAAGTATCCTTCCTACAAAGACTGTTCTTTATCTACACAATACACCAATGCCTATAGTAGTAGTATTATATAACTGTATAAGCAAATTCCACGACAATATCTTCAACTCAAACATTGGAGTCAACCTGCGACTTACAACCTGCCTATGAAATCCGCTACATGAAAATGACACTGCTACTGCCATTTCTGTGATAGCTACAAGACAAGACGAAACATTCAAATACATTCCCTGAGAGTCGCTTGCATAGTAAATCCATTCATAGACAGTTTCATGTACACGTCACAGCCAGCAAAGAATGACAACAATCAAAAGACAACTCTGTCATGTTGTAACCTATAGCAGTCGACTTCTAAGACCACAGAAGTTAAGTGTAGCAGCTGATGCTACTTATACACTATAATATTCGTAGGCAACCCTTGTCATGTTACATACTCCTACTACTTTCATATCGCTATACCAATCTCATATGCGCAGCCTGTCAAATAATGATGGATACAGATATGCCTGCCCATCCATTATGTCTATAGGTATATGCATACAATGTCCAATACAGTTTCAACATATTTATCTATATCATTTTGAATGAATCAGTATATACTTATATAAAATTACTATCTACATCACATCAAATCACAACATATATACCTACATACTTACAAAGTTATTACAGCTTACCGTGCACTGCTTTATTTAATGCCTCAAGCAAATTAAATTCTCCCTGTGAGTAAAGTAGCAAACTTGAATTCAAAATTGCGAATAATATGTGGAAGAATTAATCCAGAATATTCGACCCAAATCAGAATTTTGAAGCGACAAACCGAAAAAAAGTAATAAGTTGGCAATTAAAAATTAGAATAAGATTACATTTAGTGTATTCCGGCAGTAAGTATAGCATTAAAATCGGATTGTGTAGTGTAAAGGCCATAAAGGTCTATTGAGAACTATTAACAAATGATCGACAAATATGGTACGGGGGAATTATTGCATAAAAGATGGACTTAAGAAAAATGAAAATGAAAGCAGAAAAACTTCCCAGGAGATTTAAAAGATGACATTAGAGTATTTTGTAATGCAATTAGTATATAAACTTGTAGCGGGTGACATGATGATGAGTAGGGTATTGGATATGAGGTGGGAGTTAGTGATAAAAGTGTGAATAGTGATGAGGAAGGCAGAAAGAATGTGAGACGGGTGGAGGAAGAAGAAAGGATAAAGTGAGTTGGACGGAGAGTTGGATGGAGGTAGGTAGAGTCAACTGATTGTGAGTTAGTGTAGGGACGGAGGAGTGAAGTAAAGTGGAGGCTGAAGTGAAGCGAGTGGAGCTGAGGCTGACTGATTCTGAGTGAGTGAGTAAAGATGAGATGCGCTGTGTGACGTATTGTATGTAACACAACAGTTCGTTCCTCTTTTATCTCTTTTAGTTCAGTTTTGTGTGTCTTTAAGTTGAAGACTCTTTCCCTTTGCCCACAGTTGACTTCATCCAACCGAAACTGGGCTCAAAATCCGATTTCCCAATAGCAATCCGATTCCTCAGCATTAACGAATCCACTCTTTTCCCCAAACTCCAAACAACCCTGTCCTTCTCAATCTAGTCAGCCACATTATGCATCTCATTTCATGATATTTATCTGGATAGCTCAATAGGGGATTGTGCACAGTAGCAGAGCAACGGTAACACATCCGTCCGTGCAAAAAACTATCCGAGCAACAAAAGCCACTTCCTCTTACTATAATATCTTATCATCACATTTTTCTGCTATCAGCTAAAAAAATATATACCTAAGAAAAGAAGTTTTAAAAACACCCACACACCTTTGGATGATAATCTCCATATTATGTTTCGTCTCATGTATCTAATTATAAGTCGAGGGACGGAATACTTTTATTTTTGTGCATGGAAGATCGTGATAGATCATTTGATTATGGGTTTGCGTACTAATTTTTATCTGTAGGTCGCTAGGTGTAGTATCATGATGGTATGATCTCTACTGCCGATGAATAATGAATTATCTGTCTATAGAAAGGTATCGTTCGGATGTGATTGGCATGTAGCAATTTGCGTACTGAATAATTTGAGTATGAAAAATGAATTGCTCAGTTGAGTTAAATCAAGGTGGAGTCATTCCTTTGGTAGACATTAAAAGAAGAATATTATGAGTATCACGATTGAGTAGCACTGCTTTGCTATTCTGTGTGATGCCGTTGCGTTGTCTACCTAAGTCAAGTATGTATATGTACTGAGTGAACAAAGTTCCCAGCATCCAGGGCATCGGCTTGCTATTAAGAGTAATAAGTTTGGCATTTTTCGCAAGAGAAACTCAGCTTCGCTCGCGGGCTTTTCAGTGCTGCTTACATACATACTTTGAGGTCACAGCATTGTCTCCTATCAAACAGAACAATAAGCAATGGTATAGTACACTGTGTGCACCACTTTGTACCTACGTACATTCTACCCCTCGATTATACTCTCTACACTATAAAAACACATTCAGCTTTACTAACTCTTCGCTTCGGATGAACTTACTTTTAAGTACTACCTAAACTATATCGTGTCTACTACACTACTAATATCACATTATTATTATATGCATCTTTTTACACATACCTTCTCCTAGTCTGCTTTTCTTCTTTGCCTAGATGCACTTTTTTTACCGATGTATCGCTGTATTTACTACCTGAAAAATAGAGAGCCGTGCATTCCGTACTTTCTGCAATACTATAATAGAGCACGTACTTAGATAAATATACAGAATCTTGATTAGCGGGAAAACCCTGCTTTAGAACACATTTCATAGCCTTTAGGTGGAACAATACCACTTACTACGCATTTAGCAGTTTATTTTAGCAATACTTGTATAGAAAATCAACAGCCAACCTTAGATAATCGTAATGAGAAAAAGACAAATATTTTATATTGATCGATATGGTACAAAATACAAAACATTGTATTTTCATTACGCTCAGGCAACAACATAAGTAGATCTACAGATGAATTTTGTGTTGTCATATCGGATTATAAATTCATGGAATTGTGTATTCCACGTTTTAAAAAAGTTCTCATGCTGATTTCAGTTAAAAAATCAGCAGTTTATCTTTGTGTATTTAGTACATTCTTATTGTACTGAATATTCTCGACAAATTCCTGTATTTCTTTACATGCTGAAATATACTTGAGGAAGGCAAAGCAAAGGGGTGTCAGGGAAATACAGGCGATGCGACTTTACAGGAGACGGGAATCATCGGCGCTGTGCAACTACCGCCGCTTGCAGTGGTATGGTACTAAGCTTGTGTAGACTAACTAATGCTGGAATCCAGCATCTAATACATCTATTATTTCAATGTACTAAGTACAATATCAATTGTCCTTTAATATTTATTAATTAAGTTAATATTTCTATATTTTAATCATAAACCCTAGTTTTAATTGCTTTAGACTTTAAAGATTGATTGTTATCAACTTATTTCAACATGTTATGTAAATCTAGAATGAAATTATGTTTAAAAACATTTAAATGTGTTAAGAATGCCAGTTATGGCTGCTAACTACACGTACAAGTTTACTTGCACGACTTTTGGAAGCGTCGGTAATTCCACTCGTCCGGTGATTCCCTTCTCCTGTAAAGTCACACGGCCTGTGTTTCCATGTAATCAAGCAAAGGTGGAAGTACAGAAGTATATTAAAAATGTTAAAGACATGACAGGACATTCTGTAGAAAGAAAAGGGCACAGAGTAGAATGTGAATGGTAGAAGGAAGCAAAGGAACAGGTAGTAGAAGACAGGACGGACTAGACCACAACATTTTCTGTAGTGTTGTTGTGCAGAATCCCTTATACATACAACACAAGAGTATAGGTAAGCAAGAATGTATTAAACATTAAAAGAGTAGATACGAAGTTAAGCGTACAGCATACCGGACGTAAAACAGTAGAACTGTATTGGTGCTCTGTCTCTATATAGATGCTCTTTATGTAGTAGTAGGTATGTATATATTTCCCCTGTTTATATTGAGGAAGGAATGTAATATGGCACCAGCAGCACCTTTTAGTGTTATTCAAGAAAATATTTCCCCTGTGTTGTTGACAATTTTTGGTTTAGTCGAAAAATCTCACGTTACTTGAATTGTTGGTCGTGTTATACGTACTACTGGATTGCTTATTGGTTCAATTGAGTTTTTTCCCAATTTATCACAATTTTATTCTCGAAGAGTCCATTTTTATTAGGAATACACTCATAGCACATACATAGTCATTTAGAGGAAGGTTGTACATAGCTGCAAATAAAAATGATGCATCGCTAAAGAAGTGTTCTGAGAAATAGAGACATAGAAATACTAGCTAAATCATGTAATATTTATAAGAATTCATGCACAGGTCGGTAATAATAGGTGATGCCCATTTTACTGCTCTTGCTCAAGTAGTTCGCTATACGTTTCCATTCCGCGTCCACGTGTTGTGATGATACTTTTACCCCAACGTTACATAATTCTCCTATAAGTAGACGAGTACGTACAACCTGTGCACATTGCAATTATTGGAAAACTTGTACTCAGTCCACTGCATAGTAATGTAATATATAGAGTAGTCTTCTCACTAAATGTTATCAACAATACTATAATTTTCATTATACTATATGAATAATCTTATCAGAAGACTGGACTTTTCTCTATAGACTCTGCAACTAAATCTGGAGAAATAATGCCATGTCTATTTCTTACATGAACGTAGAAAGTCGGTGTTCTTAGTAGTCTATGTAACTTAAAACTCGGGATCAATTCAGACCACTCCTTTTAGGACTTGAAAAGTTTTTGTCATTTGTCTCAGTCAACAAGCAATCGGATAAAAAGCCTTTGTCTTTTCAGTGTTGGTCCTTCTTATTAGCTAGACGAGATCTGCTTTGCGGAGAACAGCACAATGACTAGAAAATTATTTAGAAAATTTGACGTGAGACAGGGTTTCTACAACCCTACTTTACTTCACCAACTTTTGCCACAAACATATAGTAATAGTATATGTTATTAGTAAATCCGTGCTATACTCACTATTCACTTCCTTTATAGAACTAGTATTGCTTCATTCTACAAGCATCAGTTATCCAAGAAAGACTGCTCTCTTCTCCCCTTCTCACTTTATTAAAGCAGATTTTCTTCTTTTGTCGCATAACTGTATAAGCTTGGGAAAATATATTAAATAATTTACTACGTCACATGTATATTCACTCTGTCAATCTCTGGGAATGGTAAAGGTAAACTGTAACATATTGGATACATACTTCTGGATTGTTAATATTGATGCTAGTTAATTTTCTATCATATATGTAAGTCGTAATAATATAAGGAAACCTCAATGAAATCGGATGGACGAATACAAATAGCTTGTTTTGGGATATTTTAATTTCACATATAACATTTAAGCAATCCCAATTTCTTATTAGTTACCTATCATCAACCAACAGTATAAAAATATAAGTTATGAGTAGAAAAATCCATTTTGTCAATGTTTTTCGTCAAAATAATTGGAGATGAATGCTTTGGGGACTCTATGCTGATTTTGAATACGTTGTATTTGCCATATTTCACCTACTCCCCTATGGCATCTGCTCCCAGTGACACCTTCTTCCTATGATATCTGCTCCCGGTTAGATCTGCTTCCTGTTACACTAGCTCCCAGTACGAAAAATAATGAGAAACGACATTTTTTACATTTTTCCATTTTACAATATTTTTGTAATGTTGATGTCTTAGCGTATTTACTTAAAGAACTATTGGACTTTTGTCAACAAAGCCTGCCCGCTTGGTCACTCTGCACATTATTAATAACTACAAATACATATTAAATTATTATGAATTTATCAAGTAATTAGTAGTAGTGACCAATCTCGTTTATACCATTTCCTTATCCCAGTTATTTCCTTTACTAACATTTCAGTTTACTTCTTAGAAACTGAAATCCCATAATCTCATCATTCCCATGTCCAATCCACCCACATGTTGTATCTCAGGTTAGTAGTTTCGAATTTCGTTCTGTCGTTTCTCATTATTTTTCGTACTGGGAGCTAGTGTAACAGGGGAGCAGGTCTAACCGGGAGCAGGTGCAATAGGGAGCAGATATCATAGGGAGAAGGTGTCAATGGGAGAAGGTGCAATACGGGAGCAAATGGGTTGATACCCTGATTTTGACCATAAAAGGGCAGTAGGTTCTATTACAAAAAATTAATCAAAGTGTTAACATTCATTGTATCCGAACTGAATATCCTGTGTACTTTTATGCCACATAATTTGCCCATTTAAAAGTAGGAGCACAGTGTATATTGCGAGTGTGAATAGAGTATGTACTTAAAGACTCATTAAAGTCAATAATTTATCAGTATAATAAATAACATTCATGATAATGATAACTATTAGGAATGATGACGTAAAAGAGTCAAAGCTCAACTTCATAGGTTTTCCACTATAGGAAGGAATAATATGATTTAGCGTCAATTTTTTCAATTATTCATTGCAGTGTGCCCTATTATTACCACTATGAGTGATAAGATAAGGTGGTATTTACATGAACAGGAGTGGAGTAATAGGCGAGTGCAGGAGGAGCAGATGGTGTCTCACTTTGCCCATTAGACGTTTCAATTAGGCAGCAATTAGCATTAGCATTAGGTAGACTTGAGGACATCGAGAAGTGTAGCGGAGATAATGAGTGAGAAGATGGAGGAGGTCGGAAGTAACCGAAGCAGGTAGATGCAGATAGGAACATGTATAATGCAGAGACTGAGCACACCTCTACACGCTCTTATTACCTGGAATGGCATCAAGAAGGCTGTATGACTCTTGTACCTAGTTAATGTAATAGTGTATACCTACGCACATTCATCCATCTACACTCCTACACCTACCAACCTACACAACTCTTCTTCCGTCTTCCTCCCCCTCCCATAATATTATTATTGCTGCCACTACTACTGACTGCACCGACTACCGTTTTAGTTACCTAAACGTTTCTCTACATATCGGTGTAATTCCTCCGCACAGAAGCACGGTCTTCCAGAAGACGACGTCTCTCTCCGAGTGCATTGGAACAAGTGAAGATAGGGCTTCGTCCGTCAATCCATTGCATTTCTCTACTTTGTCTCACTGTCTCTCGCCCTGACCTATTCCCCACTCGCTAACTACAACTGCTACTCACTACTTACTTACCTTACCCATCCACTCACTCACTCAGATTCAACTCAAGCACGGCTTTGTTTTTGTTAGCAACTGCGGTAGCTTCTATGGTGAGCTTTGCATTTATCAATAAACTTCGGCTATCCACTTAATGAACCGGAGGATAATTGGGACTACTTGAATTAAATCCAATTATTTATCCCACCACGTCGACAGATCAAATCCTTTTTCACTCTTTTCATTTCACTTGATCACTATCTTTTAACCAAGTCATTCCACCCGTAGTAATACCCTTTCCTCTTATACTTTATCTAAATCCGTCTAAACATTGTCGACCCACTAACACTTGTCTTTAAATACATGACTCCACTATTTACGTACAGCATTTCATTAACAGCCTTTTCATCTATTGATAATAGAGACACTAGCATTTATACATGTTTCTATTTTACCAATGCGTTTGAGACTAAAGTTTTGCCTCGATCTCGATAATATTCTTTTAATTATGTTGTTACCAATAAAGCAAATGTCAGAGGTATTAGAAATTGGTTTACATTTTTATTTGAATTTAATGCCCCAAGCTGCTTTTCCTTTGATATAAAGTTACATACGATGATCATAAATATTACGTAGCATTTAAAAAAGCATAGGAATATTGACAGTAGTTTATGTGATTTGGAAAGGAGGTAGCCACAGGTCAGAGTCTGGGAGTTTAAGCTGAAAGTGGCAGGGACTGAAGTATTTGTGTGTAAGGGCAAAGAATAGGTAAATGTAATGACAATGGCAATTTGAGTATGAGACGAGTTTAAAAACAGACAAGACAAGTAAATGCCGTGTTGGGGCAAGAGAAAAAAGGTGGATAGTGGAGTAGCTCGGCGAAAAGCAAGCCATTCGGAAAAGGAAATCAAATCACACGAAATAGGAATGGTATGGCTATTGCATAGTATACTTTGGAATAATAGAGGTGGAAGATTGTGTAGCAGGAGACTAACAAAACCGAAGGAACATGCAATGGCATGGAATAGAGGCGAAAAGAGAATTTGAGAGAAACGGAGAAGACGGAGAGTGGAGTCAGAAGGAGAGTATGGTATTAGTATTATGGTAGACCATAAAGCATCAATGCCATATAAACGTAAAACCTGTCTGAGTATATGCATTTACGCCGTGTCGTTACGTACGTTACAATACGTTACGTACGTTACGTTTTGTTACGTACGTTACATCCGTACCATTCGATTCTGTTCTGCTCTGCCCAAACTCCTTACTTCACTTATCGAAGTCCGTAACCCCGTGTAGGGCACTGCAGAGTGAGTGTTACTATTATAACTATATACCTCATGCGTCCATGCAGACAGCTATGTACCAACATCGCCAAGACTCAAAGAAGAAGTAGTCGGAGTAGGATAGGATGCTTCACATGCGTCCTTCTGATCTCATCCCCTCACGTAAGGACTCTGCTCCAAACTATTTTATAAAGCAAAGAGTTGGTTTGGTTACGGATACTGATACAACAGTACATTCAGTCCACACACACGACAGCAGCAATAGCTATCCGACTCATAAAAGATATGCATCCTAACGTACTGCCACTACTACCTACTACTACTGCCTCCAACAACCATTACCCATCCATTGGGTGTCACATTATATTTGCAAGCATCTTCTATATTTTGCTCTTTAAATTAGTCTCCAATTCAATTCCACATACCAACCGATCAGCCATTCTGGACATCCGTATAAGTTGTATTTGGATAATTAAATTCTTCAAGGTATATTTAACAAGTAATGTGGTTATTATTCATTATTATTCTCCCATTATTTTACTGAATTACTTGACTGAATTTCAAATCACCATTTTTGGTAAGTGCACATTCTCAGTAAATTACCTTAAATAGGAGTGTTTAACATCAATAGGCACCCTCCATTCCTTTGCTCATGCGTGGCGCGTAAGTAAATGACCAAAGCCACGCCGGGGCGTAGGAAGCTGTATTTTAAAGCACACTTAATGCTAAAAAATTAATTCTGGTCAACATATGAACATTTTGAAGATATTTTTGTTCCTATAATGATTGCAATAACGAGCCAGTATTTTTAAAAAACATTTCATATTTTTATGATTTAAAACATGGAAGATAGCATTTTTCATGCTCAAGCTGGCGAAGAGTAGGGCCGCCCCAACGTGTGTTTTGTAGCATATACATTGCGCGCTTTTTGTGGCTCACACTCGCAATAAGGTTTCAGAATAGAGGATCCCTATACTGTGCAATTGTAATTGTTAGATACTAAATATGAATGAAAAGATTTGTTTAAATTACATACTGTGAAGGTATTAATAGTATGTAAGGTTTAATGTCAGTTCATGAATTACAAGCTATATGTTGTCATTTTCATTCAGATTTTTGAAGCAAAAAGGTTTAAATTGCTCAATGATAACAAATTAACAAATGTTATTTAAGGTGATACTACAGACTACAGATAGAAGGGAGGGCGCATATTTATGTTAGACCCTAAGCGACAGGATCTCATCCGTTCGCGTTCTTCGAATCTTCGATTCAGACACTTCAGTTCCTAGATCAGTCCGGCAGGCGACGGACGGTCGCACTCAACCTACCAGGCAAATGCCTTTGCGAATTTACATGACAATTATTTGCATAAAATTGCAATTTAGAAAATGGTAAAGCATACATAGAACTAGGATAAACATTCATAAACATGAAGCCTGTAGTGCAGTACAATATAGTCAGAGTAATAGTAAAATATTTGCCGAAAATTACAAAAAAAATATTTGCAAGAATTAAAAAATAATTTTTGATTCCGTTAGTATACTAGAGTTATATTTCGATAAAATTAGAAAATACATAGTAGATTCAATGCAATGTACTCAAAGCGGGAATTTTTCGTATTTCATATTGTTTCATGCAATTCGCAATTGTTCATAATTAGGAAAAATGCTATTAAGTCTTTGACACGACCTTTGTTACATCAATAAATTGTCTATGACATGTGTCAGAGCTTTAGAAAGGTATTTGACGTATAAAAATTAAGGGATTCCACGGTAGCATTAATTTCGACCTTGACCCCATGATAAGTCAAACTAATTTTAATCATGAAACAGAAAGAGTGTAATCGATATGAAATTCTTGCTTTCCATGAGTATTTTTCTCGGGAATAACCGCATTAACTTAACGGTGGCCTGTGAATTGGCCATAGCATAGTTTAGTTAGGAAACAGCAAACCATCTCATTACCTAGCCTTGACAGTCTAAGTTTGAATTCGAACATACATAGGTAGGTACATACACATGATGCATACGTAGCTGATTTTAAGTAGTGTAAGTATAGTTGGAGAGAAGACGAAGGGAATGTTTAACTTGTATTTCACCTATATTGCTTTGTATTAGGAGAGAAGAGAAGAGAATGGAAGGGAGCCAATGGATTTGTATTGAGAAGGGGCCCACATATAATAAGGATAGGATATGGACACCTATACACTTAAGATTATAATATTGTAGCGTGGACTCAACTACACTTCACACAAGAGAAGATCGAGATCGGCGACAAGCCCCCGATTCGGCTCTGTAAACCAGCACCAAAACTAAGCTACACTACCTTATAGATATGAAAAAGAAGTTTAGTTGAGCTTGTTCAGTTTGTTGTATATACACATGTCCATGTATAAGCGTATCTACATGTCTTACATTATGCATGTGACTATATGAGCTACATGTATGTAACAAACAGTTTAGATAGACTATGCTTATACTGTTACGCTTACTAGCTTATGAGTGAGCACAAGCAACTCTATAAACATGCAATTGGTGTAGTGCATATATACAAAAGTACATCATGCACCAATGTTCTGTCTACATATTATACCTATGTCTTCCTATTGATGATATTCAGTAGGTATATACTTGGATATGCTAGTATTGAGTGGAGTTACGCTATAAGTGTACTAAGGTCCATTGCATACTTGTACTAGATATATAACAAAGCATAGGAGAGCCTTAATGATGGTTAGTGTGTAGGCCAACCTTAACATACATACATTTCCCTCAGCACAACTTCACTACGATTTTCCCTCTTCCTCTTGGAACCCCAGATTTTTTGTGTAGACCCGTTTTATAGAGTCCGTGTGCCGTGCCATTCCAATGTTTCTCCCTTCTTCCACCCACCCAGGGATCCCTCCATCCTTTCCTCTTCCCCCTCTCACTATAACCACGTTTCCTCCAACTATTTATATAACTAGTATAAATTTGAAATACTCCGTCCCTCTATATATAAATATAGCAATATAGTATGCCTACGCAGATAGAATTTGCTTATACATATATTATATACCTTATCATATCATATAGTTAACTATTTGAGTACATTGCATACCACCTTATGATATGCTATAAAGCTTTGCTCTCTCTTTTCCTATTTCTCAAATGGGCTTTATAGTTACCACTACCCCAATACTCCCTTACATGTGTATACTATATAAGTACATCATACTATTATACCACTACTTATATAGTGTCCCACGTCTTTCAGAGCTCAACATAGCATAGCACACTAGAGTCTGTATTGTATGAATGTAGCTCGTTCTATATTGCATATATTACTACTACTACTACTCAGGCACTACTACTACTACTTACTTACTCATACTCACTACTACTACTACTAACTGGTACATACAAAGAGTTCAGATGGTCTCTGTATTCTAGGTATTAAGTAGATTCATGTATACATAAATACGTAATGTATATATATTTCATAGTGTTATATTTTGATATAGATAACCTTAGCAGTATCTGTATCTATGCCACCCAAGTCCCTTTCCATGTCCCCCAACACATTTCACTTACATTCGTTGCCAGCAAAGTGTTTTGTGTTCAGAATTGGATTCCTCATCCGGGGCTCTGATGCGCGCGTCAGCATTGCATTTAAAAGGCTTGAGATGGTGAGATAAACGAGGGCCCGGTTGAGGCATAGTAGGAGGAGTCAGGTGTATCTTTTCTGAGAGTAGTAGTAGATGGTTTGAATTACTACTGTAGGAGCCTGCTGTCAGTGTGCTTATTCCACGGGTTCCATGCTTCTCGGTTGGGTTGTGAATTTTTGTGCTCCTCTCTTTCCTCTGTGCTATCCTTCATTCAACACATCTCTCTCTCAGCCAAACTGAACTCACTAGTTTACTTTAGTAGGAGGTAGACACTCACACACACCAGCAGAATCTGTATCTCTTTCACTATAGACTAGAAAAAACGTATTTGTATTCTATCGGTAATAGTGAGTTTCTAAGTTTGTGTCCTGTGTACTTGTACTTTGTATAATTATGTGTGTGTACTTGAGTGTATATTATTTACTACGTACACATACATCCATCCTATCTACTTAGTGTAACTGATAATAATTTCTAGTAGAAGTGCAGCTCTGTAAGTAGTGGTTAAGTCAAATAACTAACTCACATACATATGTATATGTAAATGAGATTTACAAGTGCCCATTCTGTTCGGCTGTGACTCCGCAAACACAATACGTACATACACAAGGAACAATTACATCGAATTGACTTTTATCGGCAGTCTTGACTTAAAGAACTGTCCTTGCATGACTTTTCCCTCACATATCTGCACTGGACAGATCACATCAAATAAAATGAGACTGTTTATCTACTCAACGAAATGGTAATCATATATACCAAGTGCTTCGTCTCTTTAGCTCTAGCTATCTTCTCTCCACCAAAAATGTGTCTTTGTCTCTTTAATTCAATTGAACTTTAATTCCCCAATCCTTTTATTGGCCAAGGAGACAATGTAGTAAAAACGGAACTCTCCGTTCAACTCCAATGTATTCAAGGAGCACGAGTGATTTAATCAGTTTACATTTACAGCCTTAGTCACATTGAATATTAGTGATTAGCTCATCACTAGATTTGAGGGGAGGCAAGTCATTCATTCTCCTCACATAATAACGTGGCTAACTTACTCTATGTTCCACGCTTATACATTATAAGTACTTACCGTTATAAGTCAGACAGATATTAGTTCCCTCGGTTTGTCCTGTCTCTCTCTCTCTGTTCTCCACTTTCGTGTGACTATGGATTGTCGTCATTAATGATGTGAGCGATTGCTATTCATATAACTACGTAATACCTATCCACCATACCAATACCAACATCCTGTGCGTTCAAATCAACAGTCTCACTCGCGAGACAGGTGATACCGATACAATACCAGAACTCTCCACTAAGTCAAAACACATCGCAATGCATCCAACTGGATAACATGGGGAATCGATATAAAACCAGGTAAATTAACCTTTTCAAACCAAATATTTTATATTTACTTGTGACGTATCCACTGTCAATCATCAAAAAGTATTTACAAACTTATTTATTGGCGATTGACAATACTTAAGATCATTGTCAGCATAAACTATTGATTTACAAGATACGACATCGGCAACAACTACAACATTTTCCATAGGAGAATCTATTATAGTATAATAGAGTTATTGAATTAAAGTATAGAGAAAAAAAGTTTGAACTTTAATTAGTACATATTATAAACGTAGGTAGATGGGCATAGAATAATGATGTATTTGTAGTCTTCTTTATTAACATTATTGCACAAAAGGTTGAGTTGCATAACTTAGGCAAGAACAAAGTCAGATGTTATGCATGCAGTTGATATAGTTGGGTTGAGAAGCATTGCATAGTGTTTTATATTGCATAGACATTGTACGTGAACTGAGAATAATATGTAAGACTATTGCCTATTTTTGTGCAATAGTAACAAGTAGCTGTCTTGTCTGTCTGTATAAAGTAAATTAAATTGTATGGTATGATAAGGTAGAAGTTATAGGCTTGGATTTTAACTGAATGTAACCACAATAACATTACTGGCTATAAACTACGTACATTGTGTACTTTTCACAACCCAGAAGTACATAATCTTGCAAGTAGGTAGCTCGAAGAAGCATTGGATATGTCCGTTGTGTGTGATGTATGTGAACTGTGTATCTGTAGAGTAGTCCTACTACTACAATAATAATGTCATGCCGTTTTCTGACTTACTCACTTAGTAATGTACTAAGTACGTACTAGTAAGTCGCGGTATAGATATATCATTACATCACCAATGAATAGATAGGACTAGTAGGGCCCGATTACTTCCGACCCATTGGCCATCATTACGCTACGTTAAGGTAATTACTGCTACACTACGAGTATTTAGACTTTTACAACGAGGAGTAGTAGAGTAGAGCTATGCAATGCCATTCGATTCATTCCAGTCTCATTTGTAAGAGTAAAAGTGTCTTCCTGTCTAAATTCTGTAGATTCAGACAACTGAGCACATTCTCCCTGCCTGTAGTATCCTACACAGATATACCTACCTAGGCCATATTGTTGTGCCTCAAGCTGATAAAATAAATGGTGTAGGTATAACATAGTGAATATTATCTTCTGTATAGGAAGATATTGAACATATATAAGTTCCTCCCACTATATTATGTCTATAAGAAAAAGACAGATAAGAACGTGAGACAATGCATTGCATTTGCATCTTGCATCTGGCCTGGCTTTCGCTCCCAATGGTTACTCACTCACTCACTGTTAACTTTCAATAAGGGTGGTTTGGTTTGGCTGGTGTGGTGGAAGGAAGGCATTCTGTTTGTATGTTTCTTTTGGGTTTGTTGGAATCCTATAGCTGCAGTCACTACTCTTGAGTTTTAAATACGTGTGGTTAGTATTGCCTGTTAAAATATCATGACTTGACTCACCTAAGCCCAACGATTGTTTGTAAGACTGGCTTCGTGCTCTTTGGGTTTCCAATTCGTTAACTAATTTCTTAAATGGCCTAAGTACGTATTGAGTGGATATGTACAGTATTATAGTATATATATAGGTTGATAGTAATAATATACTCTCATCTTACACTAGAGCATAGGACTAATCCACAAGTTGCCCATGCCGGAAGCCGGAAAGAAATGTCTTCTTTTTCACTTTGTCTTTTAATACTGACTGACCTGTTGTTTTTTAAAAGGAAAGAAAGACAGGAGCATGTTAAGTGTTTCTAGTTGCTAGTTGGGATGGTTGATTGTTAACTATGTGGTTGTTCCCTCACTCTCTGACTTGACTCCAGTTGGGATTGTGAGTTGGTCTTCTGATGGAATAGACTGGGCTAGGACTTAGGACCGCATGTTATGCTCTGTGTGTGGAGTGAGTGTTGACGAGGGATGGATCAATAGGCTCTTGAGATCCTCTGTATTCACTACAGCACATATGGGATACTTATAGCATACCTATCTAACTCATATTATAGGGATATAGCAACTCCGCGCGTGAACTGACTCTTTTGACTGTGCTAATGTGTCGGTGGATGAGATTCGGCTTTATTATGTTTTCTGTCCTGCCCTGCTCCATTCATTCTAAGCTCTCTTCTCCTCTTTCGAGTGATGTACTAATTATTTGTCATTGTTTATTTAGTTTCGGTATTGTAGTTGTTGTTGGTTTGGTGCGCTAGTGGTAAGTTGCTATTGCACTTTGCACTTGATCAAAGTCAAGTTGTCAGGTGTCATTTGTCTGTCAGTGGCAAATAAATATATTTACAAGTTGACTTACATCCACGACTACCTTAACATCACATTTAGTATTTATATGTTTATGTACACAAGACAACTGAGCTGGGGTTAAGCTGCGTTCCGATACCGTTTCACAAAGGATTGCCACGGTATAATCGCATGTAAATTTTGAAGGTTGGATGCAAGTGAGTCAGTTTGTCAGTTTTTCCAACAGATGTTTATTTATGATTCATACAAGTTGGACAAGACTACAAGCCGTGAATAAATATCAACAATATAAATTCAATGATCTAGTGCTTATATGAATTTATAAGCGTGTGCGACTGTTATCTAGTCATGCTTTACTATCTAATGGGGCATCCTTTAAAGAATGAAAGTTGCTAAAGATTCACCTATAAAACGGGTATTATCACTATTTTAACCTGTAATGGCACAAGTTAGGGAATAATAATGATAGTATGGGGGGACTTGAGTTGAATGCTGTGCTTATTGCTAAATATAATATTAATATTTGTAAGAATAGTGGTTTGGAGGGATAAATGGATGTGGGATGTTTATAATTTGTAATAATGTAGGTATTAGACTGTGAAGGGATAGGACACTGCTCTCTTTCAACTTCTAGTCAGTACAGTGTATGTATGTAATAGCCAAGTTTAGAAGAAGGAGTCACCAATTCACCATCACCAAACAATGTCTGTGATGTGAGACTGGTGAGCGTGGAACAAACGGTGTATAATAATATTATGCTTACTTATATGAAATAAGTATTCATGTATCTATACATACATACTACTATTTTACGGAATTACTGAAGCATAAGAAAAAGTTGCTATCCTCAACTCATGCTATTCAAACTCATATTATCTCAAGTCAAGTCATACTAGTCAACTTGATAAATACAAGCAAGTAGTAGGGATGTGTGTGCGAATGCATTGTATATGTGATGTTGTGTGTACATATGTACATATTTATAAGTTGGCTACATGCATTTATATTGTCGAGCATGAGTTGAGTGGAAGATATGTGGATGTGAGTGAACGTGTTGAGCAGAATGTAATATACATGCATGCAATGGATTTGTTAGAAATAAGGGACGACAGAACAGAAGAGTAGAGCAGAAAGAAGAAATGTATGTACATATATAAAATGGAAAGAATAAGCAAACCACGTCTACGTTCTGTTACTTTGCCTCGACTCCAATTCAAGTCAAGTAAGTCTTAGATCTTACCTAATAGTAGGAATGCCTATCTGGCAAATACTTATGGATTAGTAAATACCTATGCAGTACCTAACTTAACTACCTAACTATACACTACTATATTATTATTTCATTATCACACACGTTTCTGTAGTATTTGCACTATTATAGCAACAAAAAGAAAAAAATACAAAAACACATACAAATCCAACAGTCTATTGGCCTGGGTCGTATTACTAATAATAATGTAAGTATATCGCTGATTTTTAAGAAGACGAGAGGAATAGGAAAGAGTAGGTAAACTGAAGTTAGCCATAAGTAGTCACATAGTCTTCGGGTGATATGTTTCGTTCTGTGTACAGATATGCATGTATAATGTTCAGAGCATCGAGTCGAGTTGAGTAGAACGAGAGAGGCAGGAGCTAGCAGCGGGCACACTCACAACATCCACGTCTAACTAAACTATAGTAATGCTTATTACTAACAAACACTCTCTATATAAAATATCTATAATACTTTGTGCCCTGCCTGCCTGCTGATGTCCTATAATCCTTCTCTCTCTCTCGACTTGTCTTCTCTCTATAAAGCATGCACACACATAAAATCCTAGTTATAGCAGAAACAGAAAGAGACTTTGCTTAGCTTACGATTAGCTTAGCTTTGACTGCAGTTCAGTCCCTCTATACATACTTTTGTGTATGTATGTGTGTGTACTCTGTATGTATGACTGGGACTCTGTAGTTGACTTGACTCCACTGAATTGAGAGAAGGAGTGAAGTGAATGCGATAAGCAAGAAAGGCGTGTTGCCGGAGCTGGAAACTCACACGTTAGCCTTCCTTGGCTCAGGTCTCCGCACCGAGCACATGCTCTTCCTACTTAGGCAACACCTTTAGCCCTTTCTCAATCGATAACCTATCAATGGGTTACCCACTCATCATTAGCTACTAATCATCCCACAGGCACATGGTCATGCTAAACACACGGCTAATGAGCTAAGTGAGCCACTTGTAAATATTGCACTTCTTTCTCCGACCTCCCTATTTTTGTGGCTCTAGTAGTAGTAGTTGTAGTTAGTAGTACACAGTTCGTAGTTCAGACAGGAGCCTCTCTGATGTACCCAGCACCTCTCAATTCCAAAACTAGTCTTTGCCCCTTTAAAAATCACAAATTATAAAACTCTAGTCTAATACTACATCTTTGAACATACTTGTTTCATTCAACGCATACGTGCCACCATCGCATTACTACAATTACCGACTATTTATATTTATTTCAATCTTTACAGATAAAGGGTTGGATACAACTCGGTTTCTTACTCTTAGATAACAATCGCTACAGAATAACTACGCACTAAAATCTTATGTATACTCATGTGTAAGCACACTCCAACACATTATTACGTACTATAGCCTAAGCACTACCAACTCATCATATATAACACAAGCACTCAAACCATTCAACTCATAAACAAACTACCAGAATTTTTAGATGACAATATAGGCCTTACTAGGAAAGCGACATTCCTTCTAGGAATTCTTATAACCATAATCTGTCCACACTACTAAAACTTTTCACGCATCATTATTATCTCTATTGTGTGAAAAATGACAAAACTTACTGCTGAATCCCGTAAAGTTGACATTATCGTTATAGTTCACACACAGAGATAACAAATGTAATTAAGCGCTTCAGCAATGCACAAAAATATGATTTAGACGATGAATAGGCTCAAAGCTCAACTGTCACAATGATAACATTTATCAGTAACGATATCCCTGAAATACTTATCAGAGTTAGGGAAAGTGCAGTTACGTGGGTAAAATACTTTTCCAAAAATGAGTATTATACAATGCAAGTAGTTATGCTCCTTGGGCAAAAAAATTTTGTAGCAAAGTGTTTTTATGTGCACATTTGTCATATTCCTAGTATTTTAAATTCTACGGATAGCTTCGCTGATATCTATAAAATTACATGTTATAGGCATTACTGAAATTAAGTGAAGTTAACAAAGTGGTTTTATAGAGTCTAATAATTGTAAAACAAGTAAATGGTAAAAATAAAAATTCAGGACTAAAATTCAAGAAACTTATGCATAATGTATTCCGTTTTTTGTTGTTAAGATTATGGTTCTAAGTAGCGTATCCATTGTATTTGTATTTGTTGTGAGCGTGTAGATGTAGCTTGGTCTACGTAAGCCGAAGAGTGAAGTTGCTACGGTTGTACGTAATGTAAGTAGTTGTACTGATACGTCCTGAAGAAGGCAAGGTCATTGGCAGAGTTTCTTGAAGATAATGGTGCTGCAGTGAATAAAAACATGTAATGTAATCATATGGATATAGTGAAGCATACGGAGTATAATATATTCTATGGGAGCTACTACTATAGAGTATGTATCTCATCCACAGATAGGATTTTCTTGGTGCCTGAATGAGTAGTCACAATGATTCCTATACTAGTCCGTCTTTATGCTTTGAGATTCTTTTAGCAGAGAATGGTAGGGAAGAGAAGTGAACAACTGTAATTTGATTTTTAGACAGTATTGATTAGTAAAAACGGTGCAAAGTTTTCTTCTCCTCTGCTACAGATAGAAAGCTTTCCGCCTTGTACAATTAGATCCAAATTGTATTTTAGTTAGTTAGCTAGCTATGTTAAGTGAATAGGTAGAATGTTAGCAAAGTTCTGTATGCAAAATTCTCTTATTACATATCGCACTACAAGTGAATGGAAGAAAGGAAGGACGAAGTGACTTCTAAAGTATCCGACAAGCAATAAGTGTGTTGAAGTATTTAAATCAGACCGATGTGATCTCAGATTATATGAATGAAGTAGAAAACATAGTTTGGAAATGAGTACATACGAATTAGGACTCTTTTATTCGTTTGTTTGCGTTCCTGGAGTACGAGCAGTGTATTTAAGTAGGTCCTCTTAGCTTAAATATATTCTCACGTATACTCTATCAGATGGAATATGAAGTTGACTTGACGTGATTCTTTGTGTGACTCAAGATCAGTTATGAATACGTGTGAAGCTCACTTTGTATTTATAAAAAGGATTTTACGTCATTAATCTCGACTCGGGTCTTTCCCTCGCTCGACTCTAATCTCAACTCAACACTACTAAATACATTAATAACATGCTGCAGTACACCCATATACTCCATCCTTGCTACAGCCACATAACAAACACAACACTGTAGGCACAGCACCAAACTTAACCGTGAGGCCTGTTTACAATTATTATTGCATATTTCAAGCATATCCTATCTACAGGGTTTACTGTCAACTAAATACCACATTATTTAAACAATGAAGACACTTTTATAGTTGAAACTAGATTAGCTTTTAAATATCCACTTCTTTCTATTAATTTTATTGAATCTGTAACACGGCCCCATTATAAAAACTCATAGACAAATGGGGACAACTGACATCTATTTATCTAAAATTTACGTTTCCTTAATTTAATTATGTCTTACTGGTGTAGGTAGAGAAGTGAAGCGAAGGTATTTAGTTTCATTTACCCTGTACAATGTACAAGTCCATGGTGCTACGGTGTTTATGAAATATCGTCATTCCATGAGCGTTTGTGTAGACGTTACACATATACATATAAATGGAAAGCATCCCATGCACCCAACAGACTGAACCAGCATTTTACTCCGTCATTTCTCAACACTGTACTATACTCCACACACTAACGCATTTAAACAGATTTAATTTTCTGTGCGAGATCCCATATTATTATACAGTTATATGTAATCATATAATTGTGAAACAAGCAGTGTATCAAGGATAGTCCTAGTAGCAGACTGCCGATAGCAGGGTCTGCATATCTTTGCGTGTATTATCAGCAAATCAGAGAGATAGGGATAGTTAGGGGAACTCGGTTCTGTTTAGTATTTGCTACTATCAATTTACTCCTCTATGTACACTTTCTTCTTTGCCACTCAACACTCGAATCACTGTCATGTGTTAAATTAAAGCATGAAATCAGCCGAGAAGAGAAATGCAACACAAATAAACATCTAACTTTAATTACTGGATACCTAAGTAAAAACGAATCTGCCATGTTAAAACAATTCAATTACATTTTAAAGGATTTTTTACTTTTTGTCTCAGGCACTGTGTGATAGGCATGCATAATCCCAAAGGTGCACAGCTAGTATTACACACTCTTCACTCAGGTTTTTATAAAGCTTGTGCTGCATTTTTGTAGAGACCAAAGGGCAAGCTGTTTACTACTATATAGAACATGATCCCATTCCTCTTAATTGCATTATGGCATTATCGTATCGCAACTCACGTCTTGAATTGCAATTTGGAATTTTCTGAGATATGAGTTGACCAGGGTTATGTTTCTAACTTTACATCGTTAGGTGACCGGAGATGGCGGAAACTGATTTTTTTTCTTTCTTTGTGATGTAATACAAAGATGAGATTTTTCAGTGGTTGCAATTACACTAATGACTTAATACGAAATGGCAGGTTCAGTTGTTTGTGATTAGCAAATAAACCATGTCATGCAAATGCAATAGTCAAATCGTTCTTTACCTCCCAAATCTGTAATAATTATGATTTATCTACGTCGCAGCAATTGTGGCTACTCTGATAAATTAGAAGAAATTAGGCAAGATTTAAATTTCGTGGAGGAAGTTTTGTCAGCAATTAAGGCAACCTCTTAATCAAGGTGATTCAAAACAATTTGAAGTACCTTGCTCTGTTGCTCTTAATAATACTTTGAAAAAATGTTCCATGATGTTTGTGAATGCAAATTGAATACTGACAAATGTCAGTTTTTAGGTGTTTATACTTCTCAGTGCAAATGCCAATGCATATTAGTACTATAATGTGTATGGTGACCCAAATTGTCCGTCAGTCATTAATAATTTTTTTACGCGTCTGTAAACATTTTGTCTACTGTTTCAAGTTAACAGATGCATTATACGTTTGTTAAAAACTCCCATATCTTATAACGTGGTTATGAGTCAAGAATATACTTAAAAATATCAACTGTAATACAAATTCAGAGAAAATGATATTACTCAACATACAACTAACATTACTGTTTATAGAAAAACATTCTGGAACTGAAAATACGCAATTTTGAGATAAATGGATGCGCAATTTGTTGTCTTTGACTAACTAGTTGAAATTATGGGGTTCCTTTCACTTCAATCGAAATGAATAATATTTCGTAGGTTTGATTTTCGGTTCGATATTTCACTTTCGGCTGTGTTTTGGCTTAAAAGTTTGTTGTTATGCAGGAACCATATAAATATATACTAGGTCTATGACTGTGACAAGGACAAACAAAATATGGTACTTTGGTCATTGTATACAAGCATGGAAAGACAACTCTATAGCTATGTCTACTGGTCTAGTCTTTTCCAGCCAGGATGAGGATCATCGTTGTCGAATTGAATTTTGGTATAGGGACTGTAGCGACTATAGGGATAGTCAGTAAGTAGGACTAGGACTATGTGTAATTTATCGATTCATTTGCGAGTTGGTAGGAGAGTATTACTTATTCTGTATAATATATTATGGCCCCACAGTTGTTACATAGAAGGCATATTTAAGTGAGCAAAGCAAAGGGCTTTACTCACTTCACTCACTTATTCCTATCAAAGTTGCTGAACATAGTCGCTAACTCAACAGAATTTCGTGCTGTATTATCATCATCATATCCTGAGCATTCAGGTTCTGTTTTCCACTCTGCCGTTTCGCGTGTTTCTAAACAGTTTCTTACTTACTATTAGAGTCGAGTTGTCTCAAATAAGGATTTCGACTAATTGTAAAGAACTCTTGTCTGCAAAATCTGTGGGCGAAACAAGATAATGCATATAGGCTCCTAGCACACCATTACTATGTCCTTGTAAATTGCGATGCAGTACTTCGTCGAATTTCGTCAGAAAAAAACTCAGAATTAAATACTTGATATACAATTAGCTATTTTGTAATGTAAAAGGATCCCTTCTCTAATGTAGTAATATCTCAAATGATCTTACTATTGTGTATAATGTCGATTCTACTGCTGTCGAATTAATTTTTGTCACACTACCTAAGCCGATAATATTTGGACACGATATCCCTTTCAGTTCAAGAAATACATCGAGTACATCCAAACACACGTCATTGATCATAGTAGTATTAAATTACAATACTTTTACCCTTCCCTATATGTACCATATACTTACAAAAAATAAAATATATTTGTAATGTACTCATGGTTAGTGCAATGGATGCTGCACTGGTGCAAGGTATGTAACTGTACAACCCCTTGGGATATACCGATCTTTTAAAGATCCATTAGAAAACCTTCCTCTCGGATTTCCTTATTGCACTATGGATTTCCTTTGCTTTCGCGACTTTCTGTAGATGGTTATTTAGGGCTGCCAAAATGAGATGTCCGAATGCATTACATTTCTAAAGCCACTGCATGTAATATCAAATTCCAGTTGTTGGCACTAGGGAAATAAAGTACATCAGTTGAATTTCTTCTTTCTCATATATTACTGTTTGTTGTCTTTATTGAAATTATAGTATTTACAATGTTATATTATTTGTAGATTATGACAAAATCGTCTTTGAATACATTCTTTTATACACCAGTTGCATAAACCAACTTTTTTTAAAATTGATATTAATGTTGCAATAACAGATCGAATTCTGTAAAACGTGGTACAAAAATAAAAGAAATTAGACAGCAAATATATAGAGTCAAATTGTAGCTCTCTACTTTGTTATACTTAGCAAGTGTATAAGTGCGAGTATTTATGAAGTGTATTAAACATTGAAATGGTTGCTGGATTGATTGATATCCATAAACTTGCCGCGCTGCAAACGTGTGAAATACATAAAGCTCACCTCTTAAGGTCATCTAAAATGTAACAGCACATGACTACCTATGTATATATAAATAGCTGATAATTATGTAGTTGAACACTGTTTTTCCTACAAGACTCTTTACCTCTATCTAGCATCAATACGCACATATGTACATAGGTACTATCAGTCAACTGCGTCATTTGCAAATTGATGTTTGCTAGTAGTAACTCATGCAACCTTGTTACCTATTCAGTTTCTAGACCACCCTTCATCTCTGAACAGATTGTATGGTAATTGTGTATTAGTACAGATATATTTTGCACATCAACTTTCAAGGAGCCTACTGTAGATAATGAAAGCAACACTAATTAATATGTACAAACAGAAAGTATTCTAAGTTGAAGAATTATTAAATTGTATAATATTTTCACTCTGTGCATTGGGTTTCAATCATTCCTAATCGTTCAGAAAAAATTCTTAAATATTCTTAGCAACGTTGATAAGGGTATTGTACATGTGAATGTTAAACAAGAGGCGTTTGGCTACAAAAATGAACAGTATTACAATAGCCAGTACCATGTAAAAGAACCTACTTACGTATGTTATTAAAAAGTCCATAAAGTTATAATGGAACACAAAGGAATAATATATTTAGTAGTGGGCCGCGAGTTGGATTACCTCTGTGGATGTATTAGGCTAAGCGTAAAGTGGAATTATTCAGAAGTAATTGAGAAATGTATGAATGAATGGGAAGAGTAAATCAAGGCGAAGAAGGTATATCACATGGATTAGGTTGCACTTACGATGAGTTGTTTTTGTATCCATTATTCGCATGTGTGTAGTAGTAGTATGTATATTAGATAAAATGAGTTAGTAAGTAGTAGAATTAATATTGATGGCATGTGAAATCCTGTAGTAGATAACTCTTACAGAGTAGAGGAGCGCGAGTTGAGAATGACAGTTTTATACATCTGAAAGAATTTGGCACGTATTGCACTGTGCACCTCGCTTGTTTTATTTTTCTCAACTGAATCCATGCAGGAGCCATTTGTTTTGCCACTTGAATCGTCCACTGGCCTGGCCCATTAGTGAGATATGCTACGGATGCAATTTGTTGTAGCTTGTGTAATTCTGTCCATTCCTGTATCGTGTGATAATTCAAGTCCGAGAAAGCAAAAGGCTTCGTTGTTCTTTGCTATCTCTTTGGTTAGCTTGATTCGGTTCGGTTAGTTCGGTATGCGTATTGTATACACTCAGCCTCTGACTACTAGTCAGCATCAGCCAAAACAGTGGCAATAACATGTTCTACTCTTTTTCTCTCTCTGTCTAACTACTGCTACATACATAAAGTCCTCTTGCCTCACTTGCTTTGCTTCCTGCTCTGTAACCTGTGGATTGTACCATGTTCTCTTCTGTTTGCTCTGGATTAATCCAAGTCAGTTTTAGACTCAGTTTATCTATCTCCAGCTTGCTCTAACAACAGCTATGCTAACATTTTCTCCCATCCAATGCATATTACACAAAATATCATTTCATTCTTTTCCCTCACTTTTATAAGTGGTAATAACTTGCCAGTGGCAATTTCATTGCTAATATTACCTACCTATAACCCCTTTTCCTCATATTCCAGTGAAAAATACATACTAATAGCGTAGTTATGCAATATTGATGTTACATAGCATAACAGGTGTTATTGCCTCTAACTTCGACTTAACAGCTACATATGCACTTCAATTCATAGATTATAGATCTCTAGCTATCATTCAGTATTTTGCCATTAAGTTTTGATTCATTGAAATCCAGGAGTTTACTATCACTAAATTATACAAGTACTGAATTTTATGCACACTTTCGCGAGGCAGTGCTTTCAAAGACCTAGTTAATGGCTACCGAACATCTACTCTTTTTCTGTACAATTTATCAATTACTCAAACCAAAGAGAATTTAAGGTATTACTCATTTACCAATATTAAGGCCATGTACATAAATAATTTTCCAATCGTGAATTTTGTATTCAAACAGTAAAAAGGTTCTAAACGTTAATAGTTTCTGCAAATAAGAAGGGTGGGAATGCAAATATTATCATTATTGATAACTTTGTAACAGAATGTACTCAAACACTTCATTATTTTGAATAACGGAAACACTAGATTTTGAACTCACTGTTTTAAAAGAGTGGATAAGGGTAAATATTAACGGTGAAAGTTCAGCAATTGCAAGAATACACCCATGCCAAGCTTCAATTTACTTTCTACACTATAACAATATACTTTCTTCTTTTCCATCAAATTGAATAAGCGTTTAAGAACTGCTAGGAACCAATGAACCAAACTAGGAACTAAAGATATTAAAACTTTCTTTCACTTTCACCAATATTTAGCTATTATTATCCGTGAATGTTTAGCCTACATCTTGCATTTACTGAACTAGAGAAGCGCGAAAAATTCAAAGCGTCTAATATTTATAATCTGGTAGTCCTTGTGATTGTCACTTTGTCACTAATTTAATTTTTAACTTTTTGGAATACACATTTCAAAGTTTTGTGTTGAGGTCAGAGGTTGAATTGATATGGTTTAAAAGGTTCGTGAAAATATAAATTATAATTACTAAATAAACATAATAAAAACTAATTTTGCATTTATTTGAAATTATGGTACGTGTGTCACCAGTACATGTCACCTGTTTATTTTTAAAGTGTCGAATTTTTGAATTGTCAGTAGTGGCACTAGCCAATAGCTGAAGGGGACTTTCTAACATTTTGCTCAATCAATGTACGTCTATACATATATGTGAAAATGTGTCGAATCTTGGTTTAATTGTGAAATGCTGATAGTGGTATCTGGTATCATTGATTATCGGAGAAAGAAATGTAATCCCGTTTGGTCATGTTTAAACATTTGTTATTTTTTGAAATTGAAAGTACTAATTGTGTTTTTCTTTTTGACGCAGGGACGCTGTACAAACACTTGTTCATCTGCAAATCATGTGAGATGGAACAGTGATCGATAGGGAATCAATAACTTGGACCAAGTCAAGAGCACTGTAAACTACGATATTAGCAACGCAAAAATTTTTCTTGTGGCCCTCCATTCTCCATACGTAAATTGAAGAATACTCGGATCGTGAGGATGTGCATGGTAGTAAACAGAGAACAGTACTGTAAACGATAAAAGTTTAAAGCCGGGATGGCAGAATCAGGATTTGAGGATTCTGTAAGAGGAATGAATGAATCAGTAGCAGAAAATACTAGTGGAAAAGCACCCATCCAACAGGAATTTTTTTGTGGTGTCACAGACGCTAGGGAGAGGTCTTCTGAAACCGAATTTACTCCAACCGACCTCAAAAATAGAACGGAGGAGGGCTGCCCCATTGTACTTGTAAAAAGTAGTGAGGTGTCTACTAATTTAGGGAATAAAGACAACGATTTGTCAGCTCCAATAAAAGAAGTCCAAGAAACAAATTCCATTTGGGCAGACGAAGAGGAAGATTCTTGTCCAATTAATAGCATCCTCAATTCTATCGTGTCAAAAATTGAATATCAAACGGCATATAAAGAAATGGGTAACCTTACTAGTTCAAATTCGGACAAAGCGAATGGTTCTAAAATTAAAAACCATAATAACAATAATTATGAGTCGGAACCTGAAAGCAATTTGTCCTCATCGAATCACGGGAAAAATAGCCTACCGAACGATAAAGAGGAAGAAATGCAATTCACATTCGAGTCGCACAAATATGGAGGTAGTTTTACATTTTTCAAGAAGTCTCCTCTTGAAGCACTGGAAGAAATGAAGGTTGAGACTACTGCTGACAAAGATAATTTCAAGGATGCTCAGGATTTGGCAGGCCCTGCTGCTAGCGAAGATAATGATTTACTTTCTGTTGGAAATTGCATGATGAGTTCCGATGCTGGTGACATTACTGTTCCTAGTAGTACATCTCAGTCAGCTTGTAGTACAAATAACATTTTGGACCATCCTACACTGCAATTAGGAACAACTAATAGCCAAAGTATATACAGATCATATTACTTCATATTATTATTATTTCACATTTCACTGAAGTATGAAATTGTAAACTGTAAAATTGTAAACTAATACCTACGCATCCTTTCTTTTAATTGCAGATATTTTACCCCTGAATAGAGATTTGACCACTGAAACATCTTACATGGAAAGAAAAGCTTCCAGCATTAGTTGTTCACCTTTTGACGGCTTAAATGACACCATAAAGCTACTTGATACAAATCAACACGTAGAGTCAAAAGAGATACTAAAAAGCTTAGTTAAAGGATCATCTGGTGAAAGCTCATGTCATGACTTTAGCGAAATAGATGGACAGTGTGGATTAGATCTGGAGCAAGAATTGGACAACGTGAGGAAACCGACCGCAGTCCTTCCAGCTGATGAGGAAACGCAATCTTCACCTCCGCATGAGCTAACATCTCTTAACTCCGCATCTCATGTGACCCCGTTGTTCCCGACAACAAGCCATCAGCACGGTCTCCAACCTTTGCCTACCACATGTTTCCAAAATCTCAGTTCTCAACCTATGAGGGGGTCAAACATTAATGGTCTGGGGACTGAAGGGAAGGATGACGCTCTGGCTGTCTCATGTAGCAACAGCAATGCCAACTTTTTGTGGGGTCCCAACATGCCCCCTCACTCGCCACAAACTGATATTCAACCTACCCGAAGCTTGTTAAAAAGGCGGGCATCCAGTAGCAGTTCCGAGGATTGTTCCTTACCCAAGAAACGGCGGTCGATCACATTTGACGGCGTGACTGTTTTCTACTTTCCACGCGCTCAAGGGTTTACATGTGTTCCATCTCAGGTACGCATTTTCTTCAATTCTGAACTGAACCGAACCCCAAACTGGGCATAGCAGAACCAGAACTAAGAACATGCAGGCAACTAGACCTTAATAGTCCTACTAGTAGTCTTACTCCAACTGCCTCTTAGCTCTTACTAAAGTAGGACTCTTTCCTTAGTGTACAGCAGAATAGAACTCTCAGTAGTCTCAACGCTTGCTTGTTGTCTGTATAGTAGTCTGAGCAGTGCAGTAGAGGCTCGAGTTCGGTTGAACAGAATGTTAAGTGTATGGAGTATCTATAAGTATAAAGTGTGTTTGGAGGAAAGAGAACTTCTCTCCTTCCTTTCCTATAGCCAATATTTTCCTGAGTATTGTATTATCAAAGAACAGAGCTACTAGACAGAGAAAGAGAGTTAGATATTATTATATAGAGTGGAAGTAGGCGAAGCCATATGCCACGGCTACGACTACGACCATAATAATATATTATACAGCATTCACTCAGTATACCAACCATGGTCTCTAGAAATTCAAGAGGTTGGTAGCGTCTAGCATGCTGCATAGTGGCTCGATTTCATTTGATCAATATACGGTGTTCTGTATTAACTCGAGTTCGTCCGAGTCGACTTCTACTTCCTCCCAGCTTTTTAACTGTTCTCTTCGTTTGGGTATCACCGTATCAGTGCCAGTCTGTATAATTTTCATAGTTTCATGTTTTCACTCTGTGCGTCCAAACTCTAACCACCATCGTCAACCTATAATGTACAAATACAATCCAATTGAGTTCATAGGAGCACAAGCAATGATGTCAAACTATGGAATATGTATGCAGTATCTTTATATAGATACATACAATTTACATACAACCAATAATAATAGGAACAAAAATTCAGACATTAGAATTCGTGCATGGTAATAGTTAATTTGGCATGCATTGGATCTTAGAGACAAATGAGCTGCCTCTACTTGTACAGTTTTACCCTATTAATGAATTGATTTTTGTTACACTGTCACAGAATCATTTTATTTATAATAGTCAGTCAATTCAAGATAATTTATTTTTCTTTAACTATTTAACTGTAATCGCTTTCGTTACTTCCTAATCGTAAACCATATTTAATTTAATTAATGTTACATAAGTAGATATTTATCTGCAGTATACTTTTCACTGTTTCAATTGCATTTCCGAATTGAGAAAGTTAGGCTTTTAGATATTTTCGTATATACCATACCATACCAACTCCTTTCACTCTTATCCTAAAGGACTCAAACAAATAGTAAATCCCTCTCGATTATTAGTAAACAGTAAAGCAATGTTAAGCTGATATTGTATGACGAAGTCTGACCAATAGCTTCATGCACTACAAGTAGGTTTAGATGGCATTAAGAGTCCGTTTTTGGTGTAGGTCCTCTTATGAGTCATTCCCATCTTTCCCCTGAAAGCGTCCTTCATTGTAATCTATCTAATGTATGTACTTATGTGGCCAATCTGCTTGCCCGGCATAATACGATAATACTTCCATATAATATAGAAATTAGAAACTATGGATTAAGAATCTAATATTACTCCTATTCTAATTAAATTTTGCAAATTACCTTTTTAGGGTGGTTCAACATTGGGAATGGCCTCCCAGCACACATTTGCCCGAAAATTCTCATTAACGGAACATGCGGCTGAACAACGTCGTCTTCATAAGCAAATGCTAGTCCGCTTGAAACAACAGCAACAACAACAACAACAGCAGCAGCAATTGGTGCAACAACCCTCTGAGGATTCATTGGCGGCTGAAGACGAGGTGACACCGCTTAGCTCTCAAGCGTCAAACCAGTCAAGTGACGACAGCGACAGCCACGAAGAAGAAAGTGACTCTGATCTCGATATGGATTTGGACAATTACTATTTCCTTCAACCTGTTCCTACTCGACAGCGACGGATCTTGTTGAGAGAGGCAGGAGTGAAGAAGATTGACTCCTTTGAGAAAGACGAGTGTCGTGACATCCGTACATCGAGGGAGTTCTGTGGGTGCTCCTGTAAATCATACTGTGATCCAGACTCGTGCTCTTGTGCTCAGGCCGGGATTAAATGCCAGGTTGGTAACTGGATATTTACTCTTCATTTTGTGGTATCAGCAGATAATCTCCCGTACTAGAAAATCTCCCCTATTGGAAAATCTCCCCGTTGGACAATCTCCCTATTGGAAAATCTCCCCGTTAGACAATCTCCCTATTTGAAAATCTCCCCGTTAAACAATCTCCCTATTAGAAAATCTCCCCGTTAGACCAGCTAATCTCCCCGGTATGAGAAATAAGGAGAAACGACAGAACGAAAATCGAAACTATAAAACTTAGTAATTTGAGACATAGAGGTGGATCGGACATGGGAATGATGGGACTATGAGATTCCAATAATGTAATGGAAAACTGCACATTGTTTACCTGTACTTGAAGTAAACTGTTTGTCCTTCTACTGTTTCAAAAATACTTACATCCAATTATTATTTGTATTTGCTATTAATAAATACCAAAACTAATGCACAAAAAGCAATATATTTGCTGCCCGCCCCAAATTGTTAGTAAAGGAAGGAACTAGGATAAGAAAAAATGGTATAAACGAGATTGGTCACTACTATTAATTACTTGATAATAATATGTTTCTGTCGTTTCTCCTTATTTCTCATAGCGGGGAGATTAGCTGGTCTAACGGGGAGATTTTCTAATAGGGAGATTGTCTAACAGGGAGATTTTCCAATAGGGAGATTGTCTAACGGGGAGATTTTCCAATAGGGAGATTGTCCAACGGGGAGATTTTCCAATAGGGGAGATTTTCTAGTACGGGAGATTTTCCGACGTATTCCATTTTGTAAGTTAAGTTTCACAATTATGCACTGTATGAACTGAAAATTAATAAGTTTTCTTAACTTTGGTGAAGGTGGATCGACTCAGCTTTCCTTGTGGTTGCTCTCGTGATGGTTGTGCCAATCAAAATGGTCGGATAGAATTTAATCCCATTCGTGTCCGCACTCATTTTATACATACCCTGATGCGTATTGAATTAGAAAAGAAGCAAAGCGAGCAAGTGAGTTAAATTTTGTTATAGCGTAACATTCCTTCACTACTACATATAAAATAGTGTTGCTACTATTACTGTTATGATTAACTTTGTATAAGTCTTGTTATGCCTGTCTCGGTCTATGGAAAAATAGTACATTATGATAGATATTGCTGTAAATATATACAATACTACTAACCATTTATGCCTTTAAAACAATGAGTTATATTATTTGATTGTCTATCATGCGAAATATGAATTAAAGTTTAAATATTAATAAGAATAAGACGTAGTTACCGGGAGGATTAATTTATTGATTTTGTCATTGCATGTAACCCATTTGAATAGTATAAGTATAAAGTAGAATTCTAGCGACCTATTGGTCATAGCCGTAGCTATAAATACGTACCTATTTCTGATACATATATTACATTTCTAAAAATCAGTTGACTCATAAGGATTTATTCCGTTTGTTTAGGCGAATGGTAATGCTCATTTGAACGGTACGCTCATGCTGCCATCGACCGCTCACAATCAGTTCCACAGTTCACCTCAGCAGCCTACGATGAATAATTTAGGTGCTCTCAACACTATGAGTAGTCTATCGGCTCACTACAACTCGCAAACGCTTGTTCAGCATCAAATGAAGCCGCATTGCTCACTGCAACAGCCGCAGCAGCATTGGACCACCCCTCAGACCCACCAAATGCAACAACAAGCTAGGCCATATTTTAAACAAGATCCTCCTCTCCCAGTTAATGCCAATGGTCAGTATAAATATAATGCAAATCTTCTAAGAGATGTCCCGTTTAGTGTCAGCATGGAAGTCGAGTCCTGTGTCAACGTAGGCAACTATACAAATGTTCACTATGAACCTCGACCAGACCTCGCCGCTGCCCCTTTGAACCCTAATAATATTTCAGGCTCACAAGTGGTTTTCCATCCCGGAGAGGAACTTCCTGTCCGAGAAGACTCCTTGGACCTGTACACGACTTTCAGAGACGATTCTTACTCGGAGACCAGTGACGACTTCTCCAACGAGAGCGGAGACAACCGTTTCCCACCCGTCCCCCCAACGTCTGTCTCAGTCGGCAATCTACATAACCCACTAGAGATGAACTTTCAAGTACAAAACGGAGCTGCTAGTGTCGCCTCGGTGAATCGGACCGTGGCTGGTGTAGGAATAGATCCAACGATGACAGTGGGTACTCATCAGAATCACAACCCTTACGCCGATGCCGCCTACTACAATCATAGTCACGCCTCCTCGACTCCCGCGATGCACCATCAACACCAACAACATGCCCAGCCGCCTTATCATCATCAGAACATGATGACCCATAGTCACACTCACAGTCACCCGCAAGTCAGTCAACAGTCTTACCATCATCCACATCAGTCTGTGTACAATCATCAAAGTCCCACTCCAAATCACACCTACCCGTCTGAGCCCAATCATTCTCATGACCATCAACATGGCCACCAGTACAACGTCAATGTTCCTCAGTCTGTGTACACTAAACCGGAATATACCAATGGCTACGCGGCCATCGGAATGACTAATGGTTGCTCCTACGCCAACACCCCGAATTCTATTCAACCGGATACTGGACCTCCGTCGCAAGAGATTCCTCACCAACCTCCAGTAGAAATCCCCAATGTATCGCTACATGAAAATGGAAACCACATATCCATAGATGCGGGGAATGTGAACGTACCCGCGTACACTGACCTCAGTACAGTGACTTCCTACACGAAATTAGAACCGTTTTCCGATCTCCTCCATGGTGCCGCCAAAGGTGTTTGCAAAACTGCATTTCAAGCTCTTCAACAAATTAATCGGGACGAGGAAGAATTGAATGGCAAGGAATTGACTGGAGAAAATGTAGGTGGTTGTGACGACGACTCTCTCACGGAAAATTTCGGGGAAATCATTAAGAAGAGTATGGTAGAGACGGTTTCTGCTTGAAGGAACAAATGTGCAATTTCTTCATAGCTATATTAATTATGTAATGATGTATTTGTGTAAGCGACAATTGAAATGACATTAGGTAAGGGTAGATTACTAATGTATAACGTAGAGGAGACAAATGTCTTTCATTCAATACTTTTGTAATCTAACCTTGACCAGGACATTGAATGAAGTTTAGTTTAGATATTCGTGACTTTCAGTAGATTGTAATCTTGTCACTGTTCTCTTCGTAATTGTTACAATTACCTACATTACAACAAATTTGGCAGTTTTTTTCCACTGAATCCAAGGTTCGTTAAGCTGGATGGTTAATTGATTGATGGAGATTTTCAACCTAGATAAATGTATCGACGGAGATCTCTTAATTAATGAATGGTGCCTCTCGTGGACCTTTTTGTCTAGAAAAATGATTCCAAAGTGAAGCCTCAATATGCCAGTACCTTGTTAATACACCATTGTTGACATGACTTTTAGAAACCACTCATAGTGAACATGAGACAGTTACAAGAAATTGTCAGTCACATATAGGGGAACATATTTAAGTCATTAAGCGTACTATTTACCTACGTGAGACAAACAGGTTTAATACAAAAATGATACCTATGCATTTTAAGGAGACAGAGTCTCTTTATGAAAACGTATAATCTATCATGTTATATAATGTGTACCAAATCATTGATGTAATTAAGTTTATCGTCTACTAAATATCTTACACTATAAATGTAAATGTACATTGAGATAGAAGAGTCAGAATAATATTGTAAAAGGTACACTCGAGTTCGAGTTACGTTAGAGAAGACAGAGAAATGGTGCAATCATTGTAATCTGTAGCCTATACATACTACATATATAGAAATGTGTGTGCTATACTATTCCTCTTATGTAAATTAATATTGTCACTGTCGCAAAGATGTAATCTATGATGTCAACGTGTGTATTAGGTACATGGTCGGTTTTGTGCTATAAATGTCATTCTTTTGTTGTGTATATCTTGTGTAGAGTTACGATGAACTAGGAAGACATGTAAAGACACTTAACGCTAAGTAAATGTTATTATAGACGTATAATTTCATAAGTGCTATTACTACTACGTATGTAATAGACTACTTTGTTGTAAAGCTTTACAAATTTACAAATACGTACATTACAATACAATTAGCCAGGTATTAACTTATGCCATACCATGATGCCCTGCCAAGTTAAGCTTACATTACGACGATGGAATCCAAGAAGAGTATGTGGATAATATGAAATAATGTGGAAATAGATGGGAGATGATTATCTTGGAATGGAAAGATATGCCGTCATATGAAATGCAGGGGGAGCAAGGTGCGAAATGAAGGAATCTTCCAAATTCCTCGTTCCAAATAACCTTAGTCTGCCACTATGTAATTAACTTTTGAAAGACGGATTGTCATAGGTCTAATGAAGTATTTCAATGTCCATGCTCTCGTTAAGAGTAACAAAGCAATGCTATGTAGCTAAATATTATATTATGTATGTACTAACAACTATGTAGGAGCAATAAGGGAAAATAGATATAATTTATCGTGTTATGTACGCATTATATATAGCAATTTACATAAAAACACACAAGATGTATTAGATTAGAATCCCTAGAGATAAATACTTAAATACTGTACTTTACTAACTAAACTATAAGAAGTACGTGCATAATATAGTACCACTACCACTTCTGTTTTGTGGAGTAAATCCAATCTCAAGAAAATATTAACATTATGATACCTACCTTAAGTGTACCTCATAATAATGACGTGACAATTTCTCACGATATAATATTGAATAAAATTAGTATGTCCATAGGTTAGCTTTTTAGTAGAATCGTATCGTGGTGGAATATTATATAATAAAATGATGATTTACTTACTATAACCAACCTATGCAGTAAATAAAAACATAGATAATGATAATACATAGATACCTTATATGTACTATATTAATAAGCACATTGTTGGTTTAGGTCAGAGTTTTATTCAACCATGTCGTGTATTATAATTGACTTAAACTTGTTATAACTTACATTCAAGGTAGAGTTATAGCAGTAATAAGGTACTAAGAATGAATTATCTATAGTATGATATGTATAAGCAATGCCAAAATCAGTATGTATGTATGTATAATGCGTATACTATGTACCGATGCCTACTTTACAACAATATACTAAAATAATACTGAAATTTTAACGTTAATTTGGTGTTTTACACAAGTATTTAGGGAGAAATGTCGTGTAGTCTATATGTAAAGTGTAATGTATTGATAACATTGATATTATTACGTTATTTTTGCTTGAATCGTATTGTACACCGTAATAATGCCATTCTGAACAACGCTAATTACAAGTAGTAAGTCACCATTTCGCCATTAGTGCTTAACTTACAATTAGTATTCATTAACTAACTATAAAAGTATATAGGCATCACTTATAACAAGGCCAGGGCCAGATATTCAAGAGATGCCACGAATAGGCCCGTTCATAGAGATAAATATTTCATGTTGTCGCATGTTTTGGATGTCGTATTTGTGTAGTACAATAGGAAATAGATGAAAGACAATGTTTAGAGTGTAGGGTAGTAGTAGGTAATATGTATTTGGAAAGTAGATTCAATTTGAGTACTTAGAAATGGTGATACATATTATTGAATAGAAAAGTAAATATAAATATTAACAATAGAGTAATTATATTATTATTACTTAAACTAATCTAAGCCGACAGCCTACAACAATACAAACAGCAACCCAATGATTGTTACATACAGTTGAGGAGAGGATGCTCGTAGTAATTGCATCTTTGATTCATATCCATATATACACAATAACTTCCTACAATTTCGTTTAACCTGCACAATTAGTTTCGTATTGTACAGAATAAACTAACCCGATACTCGATGGCTTTAGTAGTTAAGTGTGTAAGACGAATTATTAAATGTATCCCCACTATTGAACTAGGTATTTATTTTTCGTATGAGTTACATTTTGTTAATAATTGATAAGCAATTTCTTGGCAGCAACAAATAGTTTTTTACTCTGTGTTAAGAATTCGGTTAAATGAAATAGATTTTATTTCCCTGCAGCACTGGTACTACATAAAAGTATTGTTGTAAACTATAAACTGACTACAATTTACATTATATGTATGCCACAATGGTATTTACACCTTGTCGTTAATAAATTGACGAGATCTATAGTAATCTATATACTCGTATACAGAAATACTACCATTCAATATTACAAGATTATTTCCTACTTCCAACTCATTATAATGATTTGTATTGTAACTTTCTTGCTACTGTTGTCTTTCTTTTGTATCTCTTTGCGTGGCTACACCATAATATTGATTTTATCTCTAGCATGTATTTCATATTTCGATTATTTCTATTTATTATTACTCATGACATTGTCAACATATAAGATTATTACTCTGTTAATCTCTCACTGCATGTATATCTATAAAGTATACAATTTCATTACACGTTACATACTATATACCATTTAAGTAAACCTTACAGAGGTGCATTACATTAACTATGTTAAGTGCACTACTTTTGTGCAAATATGCAATAGAGGCCTTAGGGAAATGATTTATAATTAAAATGTACTTTCTTCAGAAAAGGACTCGGTTCCTCTACTTTTAATTAAGTGAAAATTTACTGTGATATATAATTGATTATTTGTCTTCAATTCAATTAGCAAAAAACCATGATTCACATTATACTATTGTTGTAGTAGTTTCATACGTTCCCAGTTCATTAATATTGGTATATATGCTAAATGTATCCAAATCCAAATATCTATAGTACAGGTACATATACAGTATCATTCAAAGGTCGTTCTCGTCCACATCTATTTAATATATTTATCAGATACTATTATCAAATATTTTATCCTCTTCTTCCTTCAATCAACTTATTGTCGTCTCTCAACAGGAAAAGAGCGTACGACAACTTCCTAATGAAATCAGTCTCCAAAGAAAATTATAATTAAAGCCATTACAGTAGCAGCGAAAGATTCATTTTTACACTGAATGAATGGTAGACCAAATTACCAAGTCAAAGACCAATTAAACGATTTTTTCCTATCATTTCCTCTATGAAACTAAATGACTACTGTCTATTATGTTACAGTGCAATTACCAAATCTGTATTCAACAGTGCTATGCTTCTTAAGTTTCTAAGTATTCCTGGTATGACGATAACCTTAACTGAATTTAATGTATGAAATTATCCGCACAAAAAAACATCATGCCGCTAAAGAATTCGTAACATGATATATTTGTAGTTTATGTTATTGGCCCTATGGCTAAATATTACTTGTTAACAACACCCGATGGCTAGATAATGTACAAAGTTTATGTCTACCTATTAAAGTTATAGGAAAGTGAATTTAAATCAGCGGATAAGGCCAGTCTCTATCGGCTACCGGAGCGAAATGGAAACAAGTAATTTTGATGTGCTTCGTTATAGTAAAGAGAGAATGAGACGATATAATATACCTAAATACTACAAATGGGTGTCTAAACTAAAGTGTCCTAAAGCATAAAGTTCGACCTCCTATAAACTATGTCGTCTTTATTTAATCGATGTTTGTATCTAAATATGATTTTTTATGCAATTGTTACACCAAAGTCATTGTGTTTACTACAAATTCAGTTTAACTATTATACACATTTTAGTAGTCAATTGGTTGTTCGGTCCATTCTGAATTTAATTGAGTATTTAAAATAGCGGCATGACGTTATATATGTTACATAAAATATTATTTGTGTCTCACGAAATTACGAAATTAATCAGATATTTCGAACACTTTCAGCTTATATTATACTAACATTTGTACATTTGAAATTGTTCAATTACTATCGTTTGGTAAAAAGTCTTTGCATGAGCAAAGAAATCTTCAGCCGACCTCAACTTGTATGTGAAATCTTTGTACACACTAGTAGAACCGAATTACCACAAAATAAAAAACTGTTGATTATCATAATACACCTACTATGTGTTGAATGCTACCATGTCATTTCTTTCTCCTTCATCTTAAAATAGATTATTGCGTTTCAGCTTTAGCGAAAGAATTCACTGTTCCTCATAATAACCATCAACGATCTCGTAATTTGATTGCAATAATGCATAGATTTAATATTATATTTACGTAGTACTACGAACTTTCTATATGTAATTAAGGCTAGAAAATTTTAGAATAGATCCAATCTATTTATTCAGTAAAAATAAAATGATACAGAATTTTCCTAAAAGATCCTTATAATATAAGCTAAGAAATTACCAATAAAAGCAATTTACTTGAACAAATATTTTATCACACGCATGAATGCATTGTAAATGTATCTATTGTGTACCTTGCACAGCAATGGTAGGAACATATTAAAAATTATTCATACAGCCTATCTTCCTGTCAGTTTTTGTAGGTAAATAGTACCCAGTATAGTCTTCCATGACTGCAGATCATTTCTAAAGTTATACGAAGTCAAGCTATAATAAAGAGTAAATCCAGACATTCAAAAGATTTTGCTTATTACGTACATGGTGCTGAATTAAAAGATAGAATTATAACCATTAAAAGTAGTACCAATAACGCAATCATTTGCTATATACACTGAGTATATGTAAAGTAGGTACTACTACATTGAGTATTGAATTTTACATTGCATACTTTTGGTTCACCCAGCCAGAAAACCTCCCTAACTAAATTATGCAGAGTAATTGTCCTACTTAACCTATGCCTGAATTATGCTGAGAAAATGTTGCGAAATCCAAATTTTAGGCAATCAACATTGCAATTTGGTATAAAGGAAATGATTTGAGAAAAACAGGTTCTTTGTTTCGTTCGTTTTGAGTGTGCACTATTGTATTGCACACATCAAAGTTTTGTTTTGTCTGAGTGAATGTCTTTTCTGCACAATGAATGTAAAGCACAACAATATACCATCGTTGTGACTGTCCTTACCTGTATTATGGCATGAATGTGAGTTCTTTGGATCTGCCAGAGCAAACAATCTGTAAAGTAGAGAACGTAGCGTACGTACGTAACCCATATTCCATTCCTGTTACTGTAAGACATGTCATGTCTCTGTAGTCCTTAGTGTACAATTGCCGCTTTACATGCTTACATTAGATCGCCCACTTTCTGTGGCAGTTTCTGTTTACACAGTCCAAAAACTTTGCACGCAATATCCTACAGCATACTCTATCTTAGCCGAGCACTACATTATATAAATGCTCATCATCATTACCAGTAACGTAGAGACTCGTAACTATCTGTCGTAGTGTAATAGTAGTACTTAGATCTTTATTTTCTTCATATACCATACTCAATATTATTTCATTGCATGTACCAAGCAAAGCCGAGTTATGAAAGTTTCTTTCCCTTGCCTTGTTGACGTTTAATGCAACATTCGCACTATAAGCTTATCATTCCTTATTAAAATGTTATATCAAGTCTGTTGCACTATTCAATTTAAGTTGATGTATTCTGTGCTTATATGCATGTTTACAGATTCCTATATTACACTAACAAACGACGATCAGACATAGACATTAATGTTATATAAAGAGGACACGAACAATACTAATCAACAGAATTAACTTTGAATGAAATGATGCTTCATTTAATATAAATCAGGTTAATGCAAAATGGAATCATTAAAACATTAGTGCATATACACAAGTGCATTTCACAAATACGTCTTCTATAGTCTTTAAAGGGCTACCGCTATAGCCATTTTTATTCAATAAAATAAATATTCAAGAATATGATAACTTGATTGGGTTGTTAGTCTTCCTAGGCATTTTAAGCTTACAAGTGAATGTACAGGAATACATTGAATCCTCCCCAATAGTTGGCATAAAATAGTCTTTTTATAGTTTTTCCCTGCTAGGACTTTACAATAATCCTGACGGTCAGCTCAGCAATATTAGCTTAATGATGAGAATCTGAGAATCGTGTTACGTAAGTCGTGATTTTATCCCAATACGTTCCTACATACAGTACAAACACAAACATTGATAAACTAACTACGTTTTATTTACTTATTGTTATATATACACTAATACAAATAGTTAATAATAACACAAAGATAAAATAATAGTCATAAAAGTGCGTGTAAATGCATATAAATGTATATAATTACAATTATACTCAAATTCAAGTGTTTACTGCTGCTTTCTTCTCTCCTATAAAGGTTATTTGGTTAAAATGTTGTTATGCATTATATAATTTACGTTGGTTTTATATCCTGCTGGATTGTTTTGTATCATGATGGTAAAATATAATAATGAGTAATTGTGTGATATTTTTTCTTGAATGTCCACTCCACTGAGTAGGGTTCCCATTTCCCCCAATGAAACATGCAGGTCTACATCAACATGAAGGTACTATGTAATGTAATGAGAATGATATGAAAACCACTATACTGATAATGCTAACATAAAATGACACACATAAGCTATATAGTAATCAAGTGGTCAGTAGCAAGAGAAAATGAGAGTGAGTGTATGCATCTCACTCGACTTGGAGACGAAGGAGAGAGATCTTTGATTTGTTTGCGCTTCACATTGTATGTACCATACTGAAACGTAAATATTTTATGTGAAGACAAACTTTCTGAAGGTAAGTTAATTTTGTACTCCTATCAAATCAAAAGCAACCTTTCGTTTGGTACAATTCTCCAATTTTAAGTTTTGGATAAGAGTAAAACCTGAGTACCCGAGGATAGATGTATCGAATTTCGGTAACATGTAAACTACTAGTTAAACTTCCTGCCTCTTCTCATATATATTTGCACAGTTATAGTCTATAGTGTTAAGACCTGTTTTAAAAAACATCAGTAATTCGTCGCATAGGATTCAACATCAGTAACGTACGCAAGTAAAATTAGTTTTCTACGATATGAGCCAATTGCTGTGGGCTCTTGTGGATAAGTTAATCGAACGTTGCATATGTTATGTAAGAGAGCTTTAGACTTTAGACAAGTTGGAAACTGTCTAAACAAGTGTAAGCACCATGACAGATAATATAGATTAAACAGAAATTACATATTAATTTAGTATAGTACGTCTACATAAAGTTGCTTAAAATAATTAAAGGATATTACAAATGAGGTTTAAAATGTTAAAAACTCTATTTGCACACAACATGAATGCATTTAGGAGTCTCGCATACTAATCAAATGGAAGAAAGGACGAAACAATAATAGCAGCCAGTATGAAGTATGAAATAGCACAAGTACAGATCCAGACAGTTTGCATTGAATAGAGAGACACAGGAAAGATGAAGCGATACCCAATCGCGTAGTTTTACATGAAGCCGTAGAGTAGCTGTACTCTACTCTGGACTGGTTTACGGTTGGCAGTTTGGCAGAATTAGTAGAATACGTTCAATAGAGTACCAAACAAAATAAACGTGGAACTTGGCAATCTTGGAAGTAAGTAAGCAAGTTGGAATTGGAACATTTGAACTGGAGTGTTCAATTTATTATCATTTAGTTGGTGTATTTAATTTTGCAATTTAATAATAATTATATTTGTTTTCTTATCTGATTTCTGCAATTTTCTCTTATACAATAGGTACTACATAGCATTGCAATTGAATTCTATTTTTTAGGAAATAGGAAGGTGTACGGACCTCAGTTTTTTATCATTTTCTATTTACGACTATCTGAGTTGAGTGTCTGGTTTGGTGTATGATGCCTTGATACCTCTAAACAGAAAGTAAATTATAACACCAATAAAGAAATGCAATCAATTGATATTGTAAATGAAGATTGTGTTTTAATGCGTTGGTCAGCTGTTGTTTAGTATAGATTTTTTAATACGTTTATGAAGCTTATATTATATTTTTATACGTTGTACACGTAAATACTTCGCTTAAAGTGGTACAATAATTTTTATTTACTATACGATTATATTATAGAATTGTCTGTTTTAAACAGCAGTTGATTCCCATACGTCAGCGACACCAACAGATTAGATTCTGAAGATCTTTGAATGTTGCGGAATTACTGATTTCGTAAAAGTTTTTCCCCGAAGAAGATACGAGTCTGGAAAATGTGAAGAAGCTTAAAGATGAAAGGAGATAATTAGTGGAACCAAAGTTACTTACTAATTACTACTGACTGTCAACAGTGGAGCGGTGGGATCTTGAGTTGCTGCAAAGGCTGCAAATTGCAGGTACAAGATTCAAGATATCATGGTATCATTTTATCATTTATAGAGTCTGTCTAGCTAGAGTTACTCTTCATTCTTTACCCTACTGAATTAGGGTCAATGTCAATGTTATGAGACAAGTACACTGCTTAATTTTACATGACGTATGTAATAATTGTATCAGTAGAAGCGAAAAGATCTCTGAAATTTTTAAAAGTAATTTCCTTTGTGCGGAATTATGGCATTAATTTAATTGAATATAATGGTTTTTAGGACACCAAACTAAGTGGACGAGGTGACGAGCACGAAGTATTTTCACTGAATAACTACACAAATCTTTAGTGGTTCTGGGAGCTATTACTATACTGTACTCACTCATCATACTTTCAGTAACTGCGGCTATTACATTTTTATAAATAATGGAAGGAGTGGACCCAACTGAAATCGATTGGGTGCCTTTTGCACTAACCCATGTCGAATTTCCTCGCGGTAACTATTTTAAAAACCTTATAAAAATTATATATTATAAATGAAGAATTGAATTACGTTACGTAGAAAAGTTCCATAGATAGACATAGATTCATGAATAATATAAATATTCAGATGATAACTGCCGAAATCAATTAATTATGATGTATAATATTTGTGTTTCTTAATTTCGAATAACTATTAGGGGAACCTTTCATAAAACTAAAACCTTTATTATTCCTATAAATAGTAAATAAATCTGTAAACTTCAAGATATCATCAACATATTAACAAAACTTCTGTTTTTAGGAGATTTAATTGGCAAGATTTTGGCTATCTTCAGTTTAATGCCTATGGCCATCATTTGTGGGTTTATAACTCTTATACTCTTTCGTCGTGATCTTCACACGGTAATCGCATCATTAATCCTTACCTTGTTTTACCTAAAACAGTTTTTGTTTTATATATATTTTGGGATGAAATTTGAAGGTTTATTATTTGCCGAAAACGTTGAGAATTGTTCCTTGTTAATAAAAACATGTAAATTCTTGTTATTATGGTTTAAAATGTTTGATTTTCTTTAACAGATAACTTTCTTTATTGGTCTCCTTTTGAATGAAGTTCTGAATATGATATTGAAGTACACTATTAGAGAAAGTCGACCAATGCACAGAAATGTCCAATACACGGAATTTGGCATGCCATCATCCCATTCTCAATTGATGTGGTTTTTTGCTGTTTACTCGGTATATTTTACGTTGTTCAGGTATGATCAATAATTTAATAGTTCTAGCAAACGTGCTGACCAAACAGTCAATATTTTACTAGAATGAATTCCTTAAAAAAGTATTATAGATATAGATATTTTATTATTTATAAACATTTTGCAAATTAAAAGAACTAGTCTGTAGGTGCAAGAAATACAGATAGCGGCTTTCATACCCCTACTCATGCTAAACTCATTAATAAATATTTAATAAAAATTATATATAATCATTTCTTATTTCATACTATTTTAGATTGCATCAGTACCCTGGTAAAGGAATCAGTCACCATCTACACAAAGTGGGGATAATTTTAACAGTAGTAACTGTTGCAGCTTGTGTGGCTTACAGTCGGTAAAAATCTTGCTCTGATGAAAATCGGAATATCATTCTTTCAAAATTGATAATTTTGTGTGTAATACCATTATCTACTGTAGAATTTACCTTATGTACCACACCTGGGCGCAAATATTCTGGGGAGCTGGAACTGGAGCTCTTTTTGCTACTGTGTGGTTCACTATTACCGAATTTATATTTACACCCCGATTTCATGATATAGCCACTTGGTAAGTCGTTAAGCTAAAGTTAATGCGAAAAATAAGCGACCTCACCTGACAGAGATTTAATTATCAAAGTCTGATTAAAACGAAAATCGTTCTTTTTAACTATTTTTGGTGATTGTAGACGTTAATTTCATTTGCTTGTTTTCGTAGGCCTATTTGCGAGTTTTTCTTGATAAGGGACACTACATTAATTCCCAACATCATGTGGTTTGAGTATACCAATTCAAGACAAGAAACTCGGACACGCGTGCGAAAACTCACATCAATGAAGTCTCAGTAGAACAAATCTAAAAATGTGCCCGATTGAATAATAATTATATACTGCTACAGTCAATAATATTATCTTCTCACTGTGGTATACAGATGCGTACTTTTGTATTAAGTAAACTGGTCATTGATTAATATTATAATAATTACTGATTGGACCGTGACGAAGTGGCGTAGACGTAATATTTTATGACAAGGTGAATTTTTATTTCTGTATACCTAAATGTATATCTGTGATAAATAACATATCCATTCAACATCAAATATCGTATCTTGTCAGTGAATATTATAAAAGATACTCACATATATGTAATTCAACAAAACTGTTAAGTGACAAGTTTAAGCGTTCGACATGTAAAAGGTAATAGTAATAAAATCTTAGCTGCATGTTATATAGAGTAAAACGGAAAAAATTACATCTTATTTGTTTAATTTTTTCCGGTAAAATTAGCAGTTGAAGGAATTACAGATAGGTAAAGATACATAACGTTTCCAGTTGTATTTCTGTAAGATTAATTGCTATTTATGTATTAATTTGTAAAGCATCTAAAAACATTTTTTCGACCATGTTAAACATTAGTCGTATAATATCATATAACATGTCATATGAGACTTATAGTAGTGCAGCGGTGTTTATGTACGTAACTATATACTTTTGTAAAATAAATTTCAATGGTTGGTAAAATAGCACTTCGGCTTAGCTTGCAGATCTTTTTGTGTGGTTTAGTGCCTGCCTACCATATTATACGTATGCAATGTACAGATCATACATACATTCACTAAGAGACATGTCTAAATTTTTAGCTAAACAACCGTGTTCCAATCCAACACAGTCCAAAGTCCAAAATATTTACGATTATCTTGTCTGCTGGAAGTTACATATGACATGGTTACATTTACCGTGAGGAGACCCTGATTGAATTTGCTTTGTGAAGACTAACCTCATCTCATTTAAGACTTTAGGTGTTAACATTTCCACGGAAAGTAAAAAACGAAACCATGATGAAGCGACGACAATCCAAACTGTTCTAATGAAAGAATTTATTATAGATCATCGCATCAATATAATAATTATTATTTATAATGAACACGAAACGTTACGTACCATTGGCACAGATTAATACCATGATGATGATTAAATCCGACGACCAAGTTTTAAGTCGAAATGATTGTACCATTGTATATATGTCTATATGATAGTAATTAAGCAATAAATAAAGAAACCAAATCAACAGTTGTGCTATTACAATAGAAGGACGTTTTCATTAACCTTATAATGAACATGAACATAATATAATATGCTTTTACATATTTTTTGCAAATATTTATCTTATTACTATTACTAAGAATTTTTTCAATTAAAGAAGCAGACGAAACTATACGATATGCTCAAGAGTTCTGCTTACATGGCATTACAACTACAAATACAAGAATCATATCATTAGCATCATTATCAATTATTATATATTATAAAGTAAACTTATTTATGTAACAATGTACATCGAAATAATGTTGAATGAACTAAAGCTAATAGGTCCGTGTTTAGTTTTACGGTTTTATGTTTTACACATACAACCTAAGGTGTGTATTTTTATTACTGACAATAATAATAATAGAAAAACTTGGCTTAGGATTTTTGTTAACTTGTAACTTAGTGTTTATGTCAAAACCAAAATAGCTGTACTTAGTATAGTAATATTTATGACATTTATGATTTTGCTATGTTTGATAGCTTTTTTATACTTTTACGAATAATAATGGTTTAAATTATTTTATTGCTTCTTTCGATGATAACCCTACGGTTTAATACGGGGCTCATTTTGGTTGTTCTGAACCGTGGTCCTATTTACCGAACTTAGCAATAGATAATAGAACTGTTGAACTGTTCATATAGAATATAATATGAAACCACAAATAACCTAAAAACTAAGAAAAGAATTTTGAATCAAATTTGGTATACAACTTAAAAATCCCCACTGTAGCGACGAATACGAGATCGTAAACACCGTTTCCTGGTGGCCAGATGTCCTTCGGTGGCTGGATATTCCAAGTCCAAACGCGCACATACATCACTAAAGTAGAAGTTAGGATGATTATGACGAGTTTCCTGGATCAAGTTGAACAGTCCCCTGTTGTGTGATCCTCCATTCACATTAACTTGGACTGTAGGATCATTGTCCAATGCTTCGGCTACTCCGTGCCCATTTAAGTTTTGCGGTCGCATAACTCGATTACGTGAACTAAGTCTGCGACATTCCCGAAAACGCATCTGGTGTTGCAACATTCTTCGTCGCCTGTCCAAAGGAGGGCTGTCAAAACAACGACTGGAAGACGGACTGGGTGCCGGTGCACAGGAACGACTTGCTGGCTTAGGTTGAGGCTCTCCATTTCTGTATCTATCAAAGTCGTAATACAGATGTTCATCTACTTCACTCATCCCAAACGTAGTTTTTAATTCGTCAAACTTCTTATTTTCTGCTTTATCACAGTAATTGAAAGTTGTGATACTCATAATTTTAATGTGAGGTCTTTGGGTAATGCTTTTAACGATCCCTCCGTGGACTCCCATTCCAGGCACAGTTCCTGTGCGCAGCAAATAAACATTTTTTAGCAATTCTAACGAATCTATCAGCCCTTGCAAATCCGCAGAATGGCACCGAAAACGAACGATTTCTAAATCTTCCACAGTCGAAGGAATATTATACAGGTTAATCATCGTTGGAGCATCATTAGGTTCCACATTACGCCGCGTGTCATCAGGACTGCGATGGAGCACTAACCGACGAATTTTTGAAGCATGACGAAATATATCGCAATCAAAAGGCAAGGTGTTTCGAGATTCGTCTGACACAAGTGTCATTCCTTTTAAATCAACGCAGGTTAATGTTTCAGCACTTTGGATGATGGGAGCTTGATACATTATCCACGGTATACCGTTGATATGAAGTGTTTCGAATCCCATAGGGGTCCAGCGGACACGAAAATCCACGAGATTTTTTTGATGAGACATTAAAGATCCCCAAGACGAAAAATCTAAAGTAGCAGTGGTGATTCTTAATAATTTTAGCTGAATATTTGCGAGCCTTTCTTGGATTTCAGGTGGAATTCTTGACATAGCTGACACACTATTTCTATTTTCTTGCGAAGCACGGAACATGGGGATAAGCGAAACATTTAAATTTTCAATTGTTTGACTGTGGCGCACCAAAAAATCAAAAAAAGCTGTGAAGATGCTATCCAACGATTCTGTATAGCAATTGAAGTTGACGAAAAGCTTTTGAAGAAAAGGCATGTCGTAGGAAAATATACGAATTGTATTATGAACAATCGTCTGACTTTCGTCTTTACAAGAATACCCCAGCAGTTCTAGGTTTCTCAGCTTTTTAAACCCAGGAAGTATTTCTTCATTCAATAGTTTGTCATACCCGAGGGCAAATCGAGTTAGCGACAGTTCTTCGTTTTCCACCGTTTGTCTCATAATACGACGAAAATTTCTTCCCGTAATAGGCCCCCATAAACGAAGACGTCGAAGAAGACTAGGAAACTGTAATATTGCTGCATCTTCGGTCAGTCTGGTGATTAGGCAGTCTTTGATTCGGATCTGATATACTCTCGTCAAATCTGTTTTCCCGTCATGGACGATAACTGAGAAGTCCATATGGGAATCGACAACGTGCCTCCACTTATGACAAACAGACCGACATCGAATTAAGTCTTTCTGAGTTAAACGGGCAAATATCTGCACTAAAACCTGCAATACATTGAGTAAAAAAGACATTGAAAATTGAAATTTGACCTCTATCACTTCTTACAAAGATAAGACATGAATTTCTCCTTATTCAGCAAGTAAATAAACACTGAAATTCGTGTAGTCTATAGAGTATATAATATTGCATTAAACGAACACGAATATCTGACCTCTGAAGGTATCTGCAGAGCAGGATTGATGTCTTCGTCATCTGAATCGCTCTCCGAATATCTTAGAGACCCTTCCACTTCCGAACCTTCTACGTCCATTTCATCCTTGACGTCACTGTCGTCGTCCATTTCAGGGCTTTTTGTCTGTATGGACTATACAAATATTATTTTTTGCATTCTTAAAAATAAAAATACAAGAAAGGATAAATGTATACTAAGTTCTAATGTGTTATAATTTCACAAAAATTATTGAATTATAACACAATAACATTTTCACATCACACAGGAAAAATCTGCCACTGCAAAAGAAATTAAATAGACTGCAGGTCGCCAGTTATATTAAGATATAAAAAAGATGACATTAATACCCTGTCTCCTTTGCCATTTTGCTCGATTTCTAACTCCATCACTTCGACACCCTCATCAGGGGCATCCATGATGGCTTGGGTCGGAGAGAAACGAGAAGTCAAAAAGTTCCCAATTGCAACTGTTTTTACTGCAAAAATAGACAATGACAATGAGTAAGAAGAATTAATTTTAGGCGCATCAGTCACTAGATTTGATTTTGAATTCATGACGTACAATAGTGTACTAAACATACATACCCCATGGATTCTCTCTGGCCACAGTAATTAATATTATTTTTTATTTTAATGTATTAAATCATCATATCATGCCACCATATAATTGGCATTGCCAATAGACCTTTCCCACAATTCAAGGATAACACAGACAGGTATGGGAGTCATTTCAATACCTATGCCTATTGATGTTAATTTGGTGACCGGCCACCAATGACCAATTGTGAGACTCGTCTATTATTATAACAACTTCTAATGATAACATTCGTTAATTCATAATTTACTCTGATGTCTGAATCTGAATAAAATTGGGCACTTATATAAGGAAAGTATAGAAAATTGAACCAACACCAACCTTAACTGGTCGCGTTATCGGCTGCCGATAATTGGTCGTGCTCACTGCTCACAGCACAGCCAGCTGAAAATAGTACCACCAACCACCAGTCAACCACTATTTATATTTATAAGCAGTACTTTCAACTTTTTTCTGTTGTGCCAATGCCAACTGCCACTGCAGAACTAATGAACCGACTGATTTCTCAAAGGAGATGACGAAGACAGGAGAACACAGTTTGATTTTTCCACGTAATACTGTTGCGCGTTGAATGCTGCATGAAGAATCTACACATATTTACATAATTATATATTAATTTCACAGGACATACTTTTGACCATTGACTAATGATGTATATCGATAAATCTTATCAAATTAATGAAAATTGACTACTAGATAAACAATAAATACAGGTGGATTAGTCATGCCATTTTGCAAAATTAAATGAAACTGAAAATACCTAAATTCAAATGAAATTCCAAAAAATTAAACATAAGCCACCAACACGGTGGACACGAATTTTTAAGAATTAAAAGCAAATTAAATCTCCCGCTTTGAGCCTACAACCTACTTACACGAACGAACTGCGATCCAAATACATAACTGCATAGAAGAAGTGCATCGTGCATCTGATCAAGGCAAAGGATCTCTAGTGTAGATAGTATAGTGTGATCACTGTAGTATAGCTGTTGTGTGATACTTCGATGTGATGTATCAGACAGATACATTAAACATGATGCATCTGCTGCTGTTTTATGTTGTGTGGTTGTAATCTTGTAATGTACCTGCGCTCGGCGCTCGCTCCTTTTCTTTCCTGTCCTGCTGAATATTTGCAAAATGTTTTCACTTAAATGTACCCCAAGGCAAACATTCGTAAGTAAATTAAGTACATGAAGGTATGCGTTTTGGGGTACATTATAAGTGAAAACGTTAATTGCAAGCGAAAGCAATGAGTCAACGAGGAAAAGGAAGGAAATGCAAATTCACATGACTCAAAGAGGTGATAATTTTGTATAATACGCATACAAAAAATATTTATTTTCTAATAAATCTTCCATAGTTCGCATCGCATTCTCAATTTCCATACCCAATCCACCAGACGAGACCATTGGGTACCAATGTGTATATTTTCTCAAAAACCAATGCACAGTTTTATATTTTATCGTTTAATTCCATTGTCAGAAGATCGAGTTTTTAATAGTTGCCTATATAATAGATAGAAATTAATCACTTTTGGCTATAACAATAGTAGCAACAACAACAACTAGTGAAACACTCACTGGACAAATTGGGTAAATAGTTTTATAATATGAGCTATATATATAATATATATTATTATGTGGAAGTGAAACCAAGAATTACAAAATCGAATACATACATACTTCTTAACTAATTTAAATGTTTTAACCAGACCTTTATTCAATGATCTAAGAAGGGCAATCTTAAAGAATACAATTCACGTCGATATAATACACAAAGTTAATAAAAAGAGTAGATTTTGATATCAAATAAAACTTGTCTTCTGATCCTCATGTTTAACTGTACAGAGCCATAGCTTTTTCAAAAGTCGTACTGTAAATAAAAAAAAACTTTATAAACCACTAGAGCAACTACACGGTTGAGCTATCCTCCATTCTCAAAACAATTAACCCTTACTTTATTTTATTACAAGTTTGAATTTAGCAAAGGTATTCATTATAGGTAAAAATACCCCTTAAACTTACAGCGTATGTTTTGTCACCAAGTTTCCGAGCGACAGAGTTAGCCAAAATTTGACTTCTCATGCTTAAAAACTCCGTTTTTGCAATAATTTGCTGGTATGGCGAGACTGCGTGGACACCCATAACCACATGGCCCAGTTTCGAATCCAATTTTGCATCAAGACGTGCATTACGGATTAGGTTCACAATCCACCTCTCGGCTTCATCTGTACTCATATCTAACTTTTCGGCCAACATGCTAAAGACACAGCAAATAATTTTATAAGCAATAAGGAAAAAATGGAATTCTTATGGCACACTCAGGAATTTTGTATGGCAAGAAATTTTAGTTAACAGTCGTACTTTGTATGGTCTGTTATAGAAAACCGTGTGAATCCTTCTGGTAGTTAAGGGAATAATGTATGGTACTAACAAGAGCACCAAGAGTAATTTTATTAAAGAGAGTAAGAAGAAGTTGAGGTTAAACAGTGTATTCGGGTATAAGGTACTATTGCAACTACTACAAAAGCTGTACCACGGACCATTTTGACTGTCTAGACAGTCTTTAAGGTGGAAGAAAATGTCCTGCTAAATTAAAATGCTTTAGTATTGTGGGTGATTGTGACAAGGCAAGATATACTTCTTAAATGCACTGGATGCACTGGATAAATCATGAGCATACGTATTCAGGTTTAAATTCTAAGGAAAAGACTGCAATTTGTGACCTATTAACTGCAAATAATGACATTGGTGAACATTCTGTGTCAGAATACTCTTAGTACCACACGGTTTTCTATAGCACACCATACAAAGTACAGCTGTTTACTAAAATTTCTTGCCATACAAAATTCTAGTGTGTGCCATAAACTTTAATTTAACATCGCAAACTTATTTTTGCAGACAAAAAACATTATTACTATTTGTAGTGGTACTATACTTAGTTATTGGTATTATTTGTAGTGATAGTAAATTGTAGATGAGTAATGAGTAGAATGTAATTATTAATTAAAATGTTATAATACTCATGATAGCTTTTACTTCTAGGTATATCTAGCCGCTTGAGTGAAAGGTAATAATAATATAATTCTGATTCAGCAGAACTTTGCTCATAAGTCACCACAAGCATCAGACAACCCTGTTAAGCTTTATTTATTTTATTATTAGATTGTAGTGTTGAAGTATAGAATAAAGAGTTACATACCCAATGCTAATACATTGATGGATTCGACAAAATGTCTCGAAAATCATAAGACGAGCATGGTCAATAAAGTCGTTGTAGCAATTCACCAGGAAAAAGTCATTATAAAGGACTTGTTCGCATTCTTTCAACTTCTTTTGTGCTCCATCGAAATCAAAGTTTACATGAAGACATTCGATGAACTCCGTAATTGGGTCTTTGTATGTGTAAGATTCCTAAAAATATCATTAGTTTGTAAGAACCTATATGATTTTGGTAAACATTTTTATTTAAGGATATATTTGTTGCAAACAGTACCTGCTGAATAACTTGCACGAGTTCCTTCATTGCGCTTGAATGGCGACTGTGTTTACTAATAATGACTGCTGTTGCCCAATACCGCATTATGTGGGGACATGTTGTTTGAATGACGTTAAGGTATTTAGCGTTGTTCGACAACAAATCCAAAAGGAAGTCCCATCCCTTGGTGTGATTGAAGTACAAATACAGCCCCCAGTGTAACAACCAAGTTCTTTGCTGCAAAGTCTGTTGACAAAATGATTTTTAAAAAACTTAAAATGATTAAAATAGTTCACATTTTAATAATAAGAATACTTACTTGAAGTGAATTTCTGAAAGGGTCTTCGTCAATATAGTTTTTAAGTTTCTCAAAATCCTCAAGTCCGTAGTCCCACTGATGGAGCAAAATATTGCATGCCAGTTTTCCCCACAACCCGCTCAAATAATTCTGTCATAAAATATGCAAACCGGTTAGACTAAATGATTCCTTGAAAAATTACATAATAGTGAAATACGGTTTTAGTTGTACCTTATCTGTTGATGGAACCAACTCATTGTGTAAATTGAGATATTGGGAAGCAGTAGAATAATCACCACATTCATAATACAATTTAGCATAGTCGTAAATTGAATCAATCATTTCTGGCTTAAACTATAAATTAGAAAAAATAGAATGCGCGTGATTTTTTAAATTTCAGTATGCATACATCAAGTTAAAGTTAATTTGGGATATAATTATTATGTATACATACATTCCTAAATAAGAAAACTATTGCTAACTTCAACAAAATTTAATAATACTATTTATATTTGCAAAAGTATGGTTGATAATCAAGGCTAGTAGAAGTAAAATAAAAATAAAATAATAATACTTGATTCATAACCCTACCAAAATCCAGAACTTACAATGTCTGAAATTACTTACATCATGAGTTTTTTGAAGGTATTCCACAAGTTGACGGTAGTCGCGGGAATTGGAGATCTGTTCGGGCAATTCACTGCTTTCTAAAATAGCAGTAATTGCTTTCGAGCTCTCTTGTACAGATTTGTACTCTTCCACAACTTTAGTACGCTTCTCCATGTATTTCTGTAGATACAAAATGTATTTTGTACAAAAACATATTTCAAAATCGACAGTAGAGTAAATAATAATTTATAGTACCACAGGAACTTCCTGGTCAGAATGGAGCTTCTTAAACACATCAATAACGTAATCGACCATCTTAGTTTCACTTAGCAAATCCAACTTGCTCTGAAGAACCTCTTGAGTGTTGTAAATCTACAATCAAAAGTTCAATTTAAAAAAACTTGTAATGATCTTTAGTAATAAATTATCTCAGGTAAATGCGCATTATATTTGCTAACTATTACATTAAACTGTGAACTAATGAAGTAATGAGTAATAAAGGCTGATTCAAAATGGGACAGAACGACTACTAATAAGTAATAACATAATAAATATAATAAACATTTGTTAATCATGTATTATTGATGATGCATCGATTGAATGTGAAAAATTCAAGATTTCGTTAAAATCATTAAATTAGCTATCTAATTCCAAACTCATGTAACTATTTATATGTTATAAAAAGAAAAACTTGAAAACAAATATTTAGTGTACTGTTTACTCACACTTTGGGCTGCCAAAAATTCCAACAGAGGAGCAACAAGATGCCGGTCCAGATGCTGGCCAATTTTGTTTGTAAGGTCATATTGAGCCATTTTCGCTACTGAAAATTATTTTTGAAATTTTTCCAAATATTTTAGGACAGCCGGAGCCGGACAGATGCGCGCTGACAGGCAGGAGTACGGCAAGTTGAACAGTTTCAATTTTGGCAGAAAATGGTAAAATGTAAGCGGTATTGTTATAATGGATGGCCACTAGAGGCTGCTATGACTGCCTTACGTTCTCCTCAATCTACTACATTTTTCTCTTCTCTTCTCTGATCCAAAGTGAGACTTGAAATTGACGAGAAGAAAGATGACGACATAATACAAAGCGACGAGGACCTTTACGACCCGGTTGCGGATTTGCTGCAATTTTTTTAGTAATAAGAATAACATAAATTTTTAACAACTTACTGTTACCCGCTTTGAAGTTTAGCCTTCCTATCCCCAAGTTGCATAGCGATACGCATTCTGATTGGTTGATAATTTTTGAAATCCTGCAATCTGATTGGTTATTTCTATGACAAAAATTCTATAGATTACCTAAATGGGGACACATTTTCAAAAATTATGAATTGTTGCAAAACTCAACCAAGTCATATTATGAATCATCTGAATGATCTATTTACCTACTACTTTCCCTTTCAATGTACACATTTATGAGAATGGTGAATCGAGCTATTTATATACACAATATTATGCAATTATTTAACTATGACTCTGGTACAAGTGAACAATCGGTACTACTTTATTCCAATTTATTACCACATGAAGGTAAATGCATTTAGAATTAACTATGTAACTAACTAGTTAAATTGCACTGTATTCTAGAAAATATGTTTACACAACATTAATTAACTATTCGATCTCTATAAATATGTAGAAGCAATCAGATTACACTGTCTCAGAAGCTGATGCTTTATCAGTATTTGCGAGCTGACTGTAACCTTTCTTGGACAACTCCTCAATGACACTCAGGCGACTAACTTTTAATTTTCGTCGAAGGTCAAAAGGACTCCTAGGCTAAATAATACAGCTGAAATGAAAAAAGATGGATCTTAATGATTTTGATAATGATCTTGATATTTTGTTCTACGCTACTATAACACAGTACTGAATGATATTAATCTTCAAACCGACCTATATTATATATAACCTTTATTTGGTAATAAATTGGAATAAAGTAGTACCGATTGTTCACTTGTACCAGAGTCATAGTTAAATAATAAATAATTGCACAATATTGTGTATATAAATAGCTCGATTCACCATTCTCATAAATGTGTACATTGAAAGGGAAAGTAGTAGGTAAATAGATCATTCAGATGATTCATAATATGACTTGGTTGAGTTTTGCAACAATTTCATAAATTTTGAAAATGTGTCCCCATTTAGGTAATCTATAGAATTTTTGCCATAGAAATAACCAATCAGATTGCAGGATTTCAAAAATTATCAACCAATCAGAATGCGTATCGCTATGCAACTTGGGGATAGGAAGGCTAAACTTCAAAGCGGGTAACAGTATAGTGGGTTTTGGCTGTTCGGGATGCCGAGATTGTAAATTAATTCCATTTCGTAAACAATACATTATACACCTTTGTTGTGTAATTATTACAAAACTCTGTTCTGAGTTTATTATAGGTTCATTACACTTACGCAAAACTCAATATAACGTAGCTGGCAGCTGGTAAAGAACAAAATCATTTAAAAGGGAGAAAAAGTAAAATCTGCATTTTGTAATAATCCATACCAAAATCTTAATTCGAAAGTCCCCTTCCTGTCTGGACCTATGTATTGTGTGTATAGCGTTTTGACTCATGTTATGCACTAGCTACCTTGAAATACAGATTGTACAGACATATATTAATATTATTAACAATTTCTAAGATGACCACTTCGCAATGCCAATCTGTCCACTAAGTTGCTAGCTAGCTGCTCACAGAGAAGTGGAAAAGGGCAAGGTGGCAGTGCACTGGGGCCTTTGGCCTTGTTAAGGCACTTCTTATATACTGTGCTGATGGGCATTTTGAGAAGTAAGAGTGGCATTTTGAGAAGTAAGAGTACTCAAAAAACCAATCATACATAATTACGATACGAACAAAGTTTTCTTGAAAATTAATATTTTATACTAGCTCTTGTGTAAACATAAAGATTGTTACTCTTCACTTCAAGACAAGTAATTATTTTAAACCTTGGGTTCACTGTTCAATCCGTAGGAGAAAATTAGAATTTGGAGTTTAACAACAATCGGTGAAAAATTGTGGCTAGTAAAAGTATTCTGTTGTATTGATTTGAGTACTCTCAAATGTCCATCATAACCCCTCCTTAACTGACTATTAATAAGACAGGACAACGGACACACCTGTTTGAACCTATAATTTTTATAAAACTACCTTCAGTGTGGGAACTGGATGTGGAAAAGTCTACTTTGATAATTAGAAGGTTTACCAAAGCTAGATTTCATCTATATGGGTGTCTCAATACTTTTTATCCCTGCCATTACCCATGGTCCTGCTTCTTCTGCACCCAAGGTCAAGTGAAAATGGATTAATCCATACACATTTTAAATTAAAAGTGTCTATCTATTTACATATACATAGTTTAGTATAAGACATACTCACATACCATGTTTACATCGCAGAAGCCTACTTTTTGATATGACTAACAAACTGCTGGACAGCAAATGACCCTTTATGAAATAGCCAGAAATATGTAAGTGATCATTTGCTATTGAGAGAGACTGCAAACATATACCTATTCAAATTCATCAGTAGAGTGAATTCCTTCAGAAAAGGGACAATGAGGACACTCGTGGTTCATGGACCAAAGGAAGGCATGCTGAGTATCAATGTGAGCATTTCTAAACATGACATAGGTGCCCAGTGGGTGGGCGGAAGTCAAACCGGCTAAAAGCAAGACATAAATGATTAATTACTGAGGTAATTTTTGCCTTGTTTGCTCTGTGTACAGCAATCATAAGAAAATTTAAGTCAGAGTATTAATATATTAACTCTCATTGTGTTACTGTGTATAGTAGTTTGATGTATATAAGTAAAATAAGCCCCTAGAAAATATAACAGAATGATACTTCCAAGATGATTGTGTACAGTAAACGAATCCACCAAGGCCTTTGTGACGAAGACGATGACGAAGATTACAGGTAGTCATAAAAAGTCTTAAAGAGAAAGCGCGATTATTTAGTAACAACTGTGCATTGTCTTTAAGATATTTTGAAGACAAGTTGGACGCTCAGAACAGCATGATTTTTTCATCTGATTTCATAATCTTTCATTTCAACAACCTAGAGTATTCTATGTATGTCTGCCAGTCGGAATTCTGAATGGATGGATTTAGGTAGTAAGGATATGCTTTGTAAAGCACTAATGATGCATTGAGTTTCTTCTAATCCTTTTGTACACGATGTTGCATAAGTTATAAATAATGTCAACTCTCATCTATCAAGTGGACACTAATGTAGTGCATTTAATCTCATTATTCATCTTAATTCCTTACTTTCATAAATTCTCATTACTAATCTGTGAGTGATTTCGAAATGATAACGACAATCTTTGAAACTGTGGTGGAATTTCTAATTCATTAATTGTTTTGGTGTTCTGAAACACAACTAGAAATTACTTTGGCGAAAGATTGAGTATGACTAGATCGTTCAGAAATGTCTGTAAAGACGACAATGCCATGTTTCAGAGAAAACATTAAAAACTATGTGCAGATGAAATAGGAGCAATAAGAATGCAAACTGATAAGGCGGATTAATAACTTAAAAATATTCATGAGTGTTGTGATATAAATGATTTGTAACCACGTTTGTAAAGATAAGTCGTAATAATTTTTGGTGACCGCACTAAAACGAAAATCATAAAAGCCGAAGTTGATCCAAGAATGAGCAACAATGAAAATAAAATTTATTACAGAGTTACTTTCAAATATTCAGTACGTGGAGGACTACTACTATGGACGGAGCATTCCATACTGAGAGATGTCCCATGAAGTAAAGATGACTTTTTATCTGAGTTTTCTGTCTACTAATACAAACCTATATTCTAGCTAGGCAGCACTTTTTAGTGGATGTTCATACATATTAGAATGAGTAGGATTGGAAGCAGTGGGAATGAGAAATAAGTAATAGCTCAGTTCATTTATACGCGCTGAGAACTACCAAGTGACCTAAAGTTGACCCGAGAGAACACACTATGGTGACCCAAAGGATGTTTTATACGAAGCTTATGTTAAAACTTGACTTGGTTTCATTGGTCTGACTGATCTCTCCTGTTTTCTTGTATTTTTCTACACACTGCGTTTACATTATCGAGAGAGAAGTCCGTCTTAGAGAGTCCTACCGCAAGTTATCCTTCACTCCCATGAAACATGTACAAGATTGCATCTCTTTGAGAAAATTTTATTGCTCTTCTCTCTTTAATGTTATGCCATGCGGACAACAAGACTGAAAATTTATTACAGCCGCAGAAAAGACAACAACTTCTTGTTCAAAAACCAAAAGTCATAAAATGAAGGCATTTTTGAACAAACGTTTCTTATTGCCTCGTTTTTATATACCACCTATGCTAAACAATATAATTCACTGTATAATAATATTATTATTTCTGTTACTACTACCATTTCTATTACCTTTTATATTGCATCATACTTGCTTTACTTATTAATGCCTTTTCAGCTTCAGTTGTCTGGCTTGCGTGAGAAAAAACATTTTTAATAGCCTTCCAATCATCAACTTTTATATGATTTTTACTTCCAAAGAATATAGCTTATCTTTATGTAGCTAGATACCAGGGAATATAGCTTTGCATTTCTATTGATGGCTAGTTCACGACGGTTTATGAATTCGAATTTTATGGGTTTCTGCATTGAGCTGTTACCATTCTTCAATATTTAATGGAATTACAATCACCCTCCTAATAAATTGCTCACATGCGATACAACTAGTGACAGTCATGACTTTTTGATTTTTTCATCTGCAGTAACCCATACACATACCATAGGCTAACTTGGCATAACCAAAGGTACAATTTTTAAGGATATAATTACACTGACAGCGGCACTTTTCCAAAGGAACTTCACTTATGTTTTCATTAGCTTTCATTATCCAGACGGCCACACTTTTCTAGACAATAGACATTTACACTTTATACATTTTCGAATCCCACCTACTTAAGACTAGCAACGACCTATAGGCGCTAGTGGAGAAATGTCATGTCACCCTCAACAGCTCAGACTTCAGACACAGACAGACATCAATAAAATTATAAAATTGATATTTCACCATTTTCACCCCAAAATTCACTTAGAAACAATTTTTACTCTTTTATCTTAAGACATTTTGACTTATTTACATTACTTAACATATTTTCTAAAGGAGGGAAGCGCTTATGAGTAAAGTAAGACATTCATGAGGGATTCGTATGAATGGGTTACTACTTTATTTAATTGTACTTATAACCTTTCATAAACATTGGTGCCATAAAAATTAAAGTTATGATATAGCTATACAATCCATCCATACAAGCTAACACCCCAATTATCCAATGCTAACATAGCTATTCTGTACCTACCAACATATCCTCTTTAGGCTTCCTGCGTACGGCCAATAAATTAAATGTATTTTGATGTAGTCAATTTGCAATGAAGTATTTAGGTGCAATAGTTGTACTGAAATCATCTTGAATTTACAACAGAACTTCAAAAATGATACGTAGATTAGTTCGTACATAGACTCGTATGATAATACAGAAGTACATTATACACTACATAATAATTATTGACAACCACCTATATGGTAAGTCCTCAATACATACCTAAAGTATCTGCAGGTAGTATGCAGGTATCAATAGTTGTCCTTTGAATAGTTACGAAAATAAGGAGGGCTTACAACATACTATTCAGAAATCTTTGTCTGTACACAATGTTCGGTATACGCACATACAGAATACGTGTGTATGTGTAGAATGTATTATAGTGATGCTTTGAAAATGCGAGGGAGCTCAAGATACCCATAAATAGTATATTATTCTGCTTACCAGGGTTCCTGGAAAGAAAAGAATCGTAGGTAGTTTAGTTTATAGGTAAAGGAAGTGTAAGAAGAAATGCCTATTTCTCTGCGTACACTACATTCACAATGGGCAAGAAAGGATGAAAGGAATGAAATATGTGAGGATTTAATGAATCCAAAGGCTAAGGACGTAGGTATACAATAACTAAAGGTATGAGCAGAAGGGCCTAGATTTTAGATTTTATAGTGTGTTGCTTATGTAAGTACAGATCTAAGTGGGATGCGTAGGCAATGCTGGAGAACATAAAGACCACAAAGTCTCCCAGTTCCAAAAGTATTTCCGCGGTACCCACCGGCATTTGGGCACATGCCATGCTGCGGGCTTCTCCCCCTGAAATTCTAAAAAATGCGTTATGCACTTAGGAGAGTTAGAAGATGCATTAATAGTAGGAGTGACGAAGAAGTGAAGGGAGATCAGATGGACGTATATATAAATACCATGCATGAGAAATACAGGTAAGGTAAGGACAGCACTAATGTTCTTTACTTGGTCGTTGTGCCGAGAGGTGTATAGCTCCTAGGTCGTAAAGACTAAGTTGTATTAAGCACACAACAATGTATTAGAATTTGTGTACGCACCTACATGTGATAGGAGGAACATAAGATTAGAGTCTTGCCATATACTTAACATAGGTGTACATAGTATTATGGAGTTGATCTTGGTTACCTCCGCTCACTACTCTCGACTGTTCATTGTTGGTGAGAGGAAAGGAACAGTGGTGAGGCAGTCTGTTAAAGTAAGTACAGCTTGTACAGAGTTCCCCAAACACTCAAGAGAAATAAGCAAGCACTTAACAAACAGCCAAGTCAGTAGTCTCTGTCAAGACGTTGAGAACAGACGAGTCCAGTCAGAGTCAGCCTACCTGGTTATTCATTCGGAATAATACAACAAGAACCGTAGTGGTACATCTTCTTAGCCACACACACCTCGGCGTGCATACATTACTTAGGCATTACTACTTAATACCTAAGTATTTACTATAGAGACAGTGTTGCACATAGATCTGTATGTGTTTAGTACTATCGGGCTATTATTGCAAAGAATCTTTGTTACAGTAGTAGTCGAAAAGAATCTACGGAGGATTTTTGTGTTGTTGCAGTTGTAGTAATGGTCTTCCAGAAACTCTTACTCACAAGAGAAGATTTCTGAAGTTGCGTTTAGTTCAGTTAATGTGAGTACGCTCTTGACTTTGACTTGACTTTACTCCCATTAATTACAATACATACATATGAAGTAGCATGTACATGGAGTAGTGACTTAACTTGAATTGTATGTTCAAGCTCTCTCTCAGTTAGCAAACTATAATACTGCTAACTATTGAAGTGTGTAGAAAAGTGTTGTGTGTGTATCGAGTTGTAGTTTCTGTGCTTGTGACTGTATGAATAGCTTACATAAGTAAAATACGTACAATTTATATGCATACAACAGGTAATACATTATATCTACTGCATTCCATTTCAATCTCATGTGTATATCTCCTCTCCACCGAATAGCATAGGATTCATTCCATCATTCCATTCTCGACTCTAATGTAATCTGTTCTGAGAAACTGGAATTGTTAACTTGCACTGGACCTGTGAACTAATTGTATGTGTGTAACTATCAGTGAACTGGACCCTCGGATTCTGCAATATACCCAAACTATAACGAAATAGCAGAAATAGTAGGCAAGAGAATCTCAGATGCAACAGTTGATTGGGGATGTTTGTGATTTTGTGTAGTAAAGTTCGGTACATTCACTATTCACTCCCTACCTATCAAGTGTAGTATAAAATACTACTTATAGGTATATATATAGTTACGTATAGTACGTTGACTACACGTGTGTGTGAGTTTTCATGCTCTGCCGGTTTTCTTGTTGGAGAAACAATCAATTGTATTAGTTGCGATCTTTTAGGTCGAGTCAACAAGTTACATGCCTACATTGAATTAAATTGAATCGCCTTTGCTCTACTACTATAACATACCAGTCGAAATATCTGAGTGTATGAAACATAGAAAGCCGTACCCCTTTGAGATTCTTCTACTACATACTATACATACCTAAGTGGTTATAGAGAATGTGAATGGGAACTTTATTTATATACTGTTATATGGAGTTGTTTTTGATAAGTATTATTTAGCTACTAAATTTCACTCGAATGACTCTGATGTGGTAAGGTAACTATTGGCATTGCTATTGTCATTATTTGCCTGTCTTGTTTTGTCCTCAGTGCAATTGCTATCACTGACTACAATGACTACTATACATCTTTGCATTGACTGACACTAGTATACAGTGCAATAGTGTGTATTGGAGTGAGTGTGTTCTATTGTGTATGTACTGTTGGATTTGGTGACTGCGACTGTTGATGTTGATTGTCGTGTATGACCCTTTAACTTCCTCACTAATTCAGAATTCCATTCGACTAGGTAACTCAAATGGAAGAAAAGTTGTCAAATTGGTTGATGCGACAAGTTCCACTAATCAACGGCAACGAGAACTTGACCAGAAGAACGACGTTCATGTGATTTTGAATGTGACACTTTACTTCTGTTATTTACTACCTGTTCATTACGTCAAGAGCCAACCAAGTCTATGCTACGAGAGAGAAATAAGACAACGGCAACAATCAGAATAAGATCCACTCACAGATTTTATTTGTGTGTGCATGTCTTTCTCTAGACTTCTTTCGATCTCTCACTCGACTCTCTTATTTTGACTCTCCTATCCTGTCGTGCCGTGGATTTTATTGTATTGGAGATAAACGCTCATTCCAACAACTGTGTTCGTGCCTTCAGTTTTTAATTGTGTATTGTTGTATGAGCTGAGTCGACTCCTAGTCCAGCTCTTTCTTAGTTCACTTTTCTACTTCACCAGACTGGATGGACACAGAGTTAACAATACTACATATTTACAATATAAAACACAAAAGGTACGTACACAAATACACAACAAAACTTCTTTCTTATCCGTCTTTCAATAAAACAAGTAAAACTCCAGTCCACCTTGTTTCAATTTACTTACGTCCTCCTTAATAGTTAAACAGCTTTAGTTAATACTGGGTGTAAGCAACTATGTGCTGTGTGTAATATATATATATTTGTACTTATTACCGAGGTCTATGTAATATACTATTTTCTATATTATTACTACTCCACTGTTGGACTGAATCTAACATCAAGTTGGAATTACACGAATATTTGTTGTATTTTTCTACTATATTTGTGTCCTTTTTGTGTACATAAGTAGAAATTGTATACATAGATAGTCCAAGTGCTGAAGGTATGCAATTTAACTCAACTCAGCCTTTTATCTATTTATCAATGTGAGTGAATTCTCAGTCCACAGATGATATCTTTTTTAAAATAATGAATCCATTCTCTAATTTTTTCAACTTTTCATAATTCGCTTTGTAAGCTCAAAGTATTTAGATGATAGAAATCTATTTGACCAAATGACAAAAGCCTGAAAATTTAATAGTAATTCGATATACGAATTCTCTGTTTCAAGTTTCAATTTGTTACAACTCCAACATACAGAAATAAAATACTCCTGAAATTATAACAGCGAAATTTTTTATTGGGGAGACTTATATGACTTTACCCAGAGAACAAGTTATTAAACTATTCTTTGGTCGCAGTACACTTTTTTATCGACTGCATCTCTCCAGTCAAGCATATCTATCGCATTGCAAGTTGTAACGTATGCTTTACATATATTGTATCTGTTTGTATCCTTAAAGTGAAAAAGTTAAATAGATTTCATAAAATATGATTGGAGTAAATTGGGTATACATTTAATACATTAAAATTATCTGTTATAAAAATTCCGATTTAGTTCTTTGCAATATAACTTAATAGACATATGTAACTGTCATGTAATTCAAATATAGGATTAAAATTTTGTTAGATTACATTTAGAAAGCTTTTTGGTAGCATCTAATAGCGTAATCACAGTTCATTTGAGCTGAGTTGAATGAGCACTAAACTGGAGAGAAAATGCACTGAGGATGACCATCACTTTGTATGATGTCAATTTGGTGCTCCTTTGTAAGAACATTTCTTCTGTTAAGTTGAGGCAAACTCAGCAAGGCACTATTCTTCATTAAAGTGAAACAGAGTTGCGTAGCTTGACTAAAGTTGTACTAAAGTGCAGCGTACTAGAGTTGTGGCCAGTGCTAGTGTGTGTGCCGATTGTATTCAGCATTAGATGATGAAGTGACTTTGGTTTCTTAGCTCCTAGCGCACATTGCAACTGCCTTTATCATTTCCCTGGCTATAGGTATGTAGATACGTCTATACTTTAGTAATTTTATATGTAAATAGTATATAACATTCCGGCTTATATATGTGTCCGCATAACTATGTACTAAAATATCAAAATCAACTCTCTCTCGCTCTCTAGTTACATCCAGGGTGAGTGGATTGCAGTATTACGTTACATCCACCACTGTACACAAATACTTTCTATGTAATCCTACGCACAACAAGGACAGTGTGTTTGCATAGAGATATTTTAAATACTCATAGTAGGATCTGTTTATGAACTGTGTGTAGTCGTCATTTTTTATTGCCTCGTAATATGTACATAGGTATGCACAGGCACAGGTGTACTATAAAATTACATAGGTGAAAATACGCAGTGTACGGGTTTGTCAGGCTGTAACTCTTGCAAGTTGACTTCTTGAAAGATATGTGTGGATTTTAGTGAAGGATGGATGGAGACTGTATGCGTGTGTATGGAATAGGAGGTCCAACTACACCCGCGACACATCTTAAGCTCATTGATATACGAGAATAACACGGATACTATTTACACATGTGTCCGTTGTGTATCAGTCAGTATTAAGTATGTAATTGTATTGTGGTAACATTGTGTGTGATGAGATGAGCTAAGTAAGGTATATGCTAATGTGTGTATTAATGCAGTCACTAAGAGTAGCGTTGTGGTTGGGAGATAGAAATGAAGTGTCATGTTCTTGGGATAATACGCAAACGGATTGAATTGAAGGGTGTGTTCTTTTCTTGTATGGATTTCTGCGTTCCTTTGCAGATTAGCCCGTAGGGGATTGAATCGAGATGAGCGAGAGTAGAATGACAATAACTATTTGTGGACAAAAAATCCAAGTTCTGACACACACAGACTTGACTTTGTATGCACGTATTCATTCTAAGTACATGCATACGTACTCAGACAAAAAATAACAATACACAGTCTGTCCAGTTCATCTCGTAGCAATCACTAAGTCATTTTGCTACTCCGACCTCCATCTACTACTACTGTTAGTTGCTCCCATGTGTATTTACGCCTTGTGTGTATGTAGATCTAGTCTTTTCGGTTGTTCTCAGCTCTCACTACTATATTACCATCACACTAAGAGGCAGAAGAACAAGTTATACCAAGTCGTACAAGTTACATAATATATGTAGTATAACTAAAATTGTAATGTCAAGGCTAAATAGGTATTTGTTCCTGAGCATCTTCCATCTTATAAAATGTAGTCTTAGCTACATAAATCCGTGGCAATTAGACTATTGTAAAATGTAATGTGCGTTACAATAACGTATAAGTAAATGGTTTTAGGTAGTCAAAGCAAAACAGTAGACATTATAGATAGAGTCGGTATGTATTTGGCGTGTCTGTGTATTTCTACATATGTAGCTCGGCTTTCGCTAACTTAGCTAATGAGCTCAATACGCCCCTTGATTAGATATCTCCGTTCTAATTACTTGTCGCGCAACTTTATCGGTCAGGATGGGATATTTTTACGGTTTTTGTAAACATCTGGTATTAATATTAGTTAGTAAACACCTATCTGTATATAACCTTGGCCTTATGGCTTCAATTAATCAATGGTACACATATATAATCACCATAATCCATAGAAAGAATTCAAAAGATCAATTAGATACGATTTAACTAAATATAGTTACGATACGACTACTAATTAACCACTGTGAGGAATGAGAAAAAATGAAAAAATCATAGCTGAATGAGTGTAGTAGTAGTTCTGCATTATAATGTGTGTGTACATAGCTATTGGATTTACTTATCGTTAGGTAGGTGAGCTGGATTAACCTGAAGGCTCTAAAAGTTTTGTTTGGCAGGGTTCTTTAGTGAGTGAGCAGGATAGAGGTGGAGTGGAGAAGTAACCCAGAAGCTGTTTGAGTGAGACAGAATGGAAAATAATATGTTAGTTAGGATTGAAGAGGAATAAGTACTTAAAAGTACTTGCCTGTTAACAATAAGAGGGAAGAAAACTTTACTACTATCTCCACTCTATACGAGTTTCAATAAACCTTAATATACACTATACCATTGTATATTACTATATTACTTATGGTAAATGAGTATTGCCTATCTAAACTTATATGTACGTACATGTACACAGAGATACTACCACTGCATTAAAGTAACACTGCGGTTTGAGTTACTTATGATTATATTTATGGCAATTACTGATAGAGGTATAACAAAGCACTTGAGATTTTGGGTAGTCAGAAGTAGTAAAAGTTGTGGCACAGCAATAATACCTTGTGGAAATGTTGGTTGCAATGAAAAAGAATAAAAGAGTTGAGTGAAACTACTTTTTCGTAAGTCCGAAATCCAATTGAGGGTGGATCATCAGTGGAATGATAATTTTGTGATGGCGCAGTAACTAAAAAGTGTTTTATAAGAAGAGGCAGGCAGGCAGGAGAAACTAAAGTAGAGTGAATGCACATTCTCTAAGTATGTTCTGGTTTTTACCATCCGAACCTAATAGCGTAAAGCGCAGTAGTAAACTTACCTAAGTAGAGATGATGATGTTGTGGATCAGTTAATAGGAAAAGTAGTAGTGAGAGTAATGGTACAAACGTACAAAAAATTATATGATTATACCTCATACCTAGTTCAAGAGAACTATGTATAAGTACCTACCTATGTACTCCAGGTAATGAGTAACTAAACTAAAGTATGTACAAGATTATTATGCAAGTAGGCTTATACTACACAATAGAATATCTACGCAGATTGGTTCTGAAGAATCGGAATAAGAATTTGAGTCCAAGTCATGTCTGAGAGTGCAATGGATTGTACAAAGAGTAGAGTATGCCTTCTTGCATAATTTATATCATGTAGTTTGTGTCTTCATAAATTGATATTCATATGCTGATTAGCTCTGGAACAGATACACACAAGGGAATGGCATGAAAGAGCAGTCAAGGTATGTGATAGGATTGTAAATCACGTCAAATTGGTTTTTCTTTCATTCCCTTTTCCTTCAATTGACATCCATCTCCTCCTCAGCTCAATATCCCTTGCTACTTATTACTCTCTTTCCAATTCCCTGCCACTTGCACTTTTACAACTTCGCTTCCCTCTAATGAATAACAATTTACATAAGTAAAGTAAAGTAGCCGTATTTAAACAACCTACCTTCATTTTATTTAACAATAGTCCAACTGACAGGAAGTCAACTATTTCTAACTATTACTATTATTGCTACAAATATTAATCTCCTGTCAATATATATTACAATACAATAAGATTCCAAAGTACCCATACAATACTTTTTGCCAAACTTTTATAAACATCCTAACCTGAGTTATGACCATATTTATTTACTTACCTATGCTAACTACATGTCTGTGGAGGTATTTGGCCAAGTCTAAGCAAAGGGTCTACTAATTCTTATATCTGCCCTCTCTTTTGTACCTTCTGTGAATTTACATACCCTTTTGTTAGCCAATTTACTTAATTAGCACATCCCTACTATAACCTCTTCAATACACGTTTCTTTATATACTATGTCCCTACTCTATAACTTGATTCACAGTTTTCAGATATATCCAAAGGTTAGAACTTGACCAATCCAATTCATTTCTTTTGTATGAACAGACCAGAAATTTCATGAAAAACAAAAGCTTTTATCACAATAGGTAAGAGACACAATGTCATATACTATTTTGAAAGTATTCATAAAATTGCCTACCCATTGGGAAAACATCTTTCTGTAACTCGTTAGCTATGTATACTTTATACATGTAGTTGTTATGAAAATGATATTCATAATGATACTCGGTTGCTGATTTTATGGATATTGTAATGTTTCTTCTTTTATATTATAGCTATCCATAAACTATTTCAAATTGCTGGAATTGTTGATGGTTTTTTGCTAAGGAGCACTTATCTTTACCACAGGAAAATAAATTGTTCGTGTCAGTAAAATAAAATACTTTTGTAAATCAATTGATCTTGAAAGGAACAATAAGCTCAGTGTGATAGGGTTGATGGATGGCAATAGCTATCGTATTATTTCTCTTAACTTTAACATTCACACAAAGGGCACACGGTCATTTCGGTCATTTTCCATTACTGTTCTTCTTATACTGACTATGGAGATCAGTTCGTCTCCAACTACATTGGGCTCCTTGTCAGAATCACTTGAAAGGAGAAATTATTCTCCTTTGTGATATTTTATGATTGTTAGCTTAGGACTTTAAGATCTATTCCAGCCAACCGTGGTAAATCACATGGATATTCCATATACAACATGAAATGACACTCGTACCGTAAATCACCTTTGTTCAATACTACATTCAAAGGTGCATAAGCAATAGTTTTATCAATACCTGTTGGCATATACTTGCTTTTATACCACATTTCTGTGTAAATATTGTTAATATTTACTTGTGTACCGTTTCCAGGAATGTTATTACCGAATTAAATTTTTTCAAGACTGCTGCCCAGACTTCTTAAACTTGAAGACCTTATCTTAATCTACTATTTCTTCTATTAATTTTAATCAATCGTTTTAACCACTCGTTTTCAAAATTTGTCCATACGATACAGTTTACTTATAGATATAATTTTACTAGTTTGTAGCCTAATTTGTAGCATAGTGAATAGTAAGGTCCAAAATAGTTGTTTTGGATCGTAGCTGGTGTATTTCCAGGTTATTTTCTTATAGGTAAGGTTGTTGAGAGATTTTGGAGGTATACTATTATTGTTGATGTATAGTGAGGTAGTAAATGTGGAGTCGATTAGTCTTCATCTGTTTGAGGTTTTGTAAGAGGTAACAGGTGAAATTATTGAGACCCAGGGTGCTAACCAACCGTTCCCGGACACGGGGTTGAGGCAGTTGCAATGATAAATGTTCTGAGGAGTGCCGTGTCAAATTCGGTCAAAGATTTATTTTACTTTGTTGACCTCAGAAGATGAAGATAGAATTTTCGGGTGGAGAATCGATAGGCGGACACGGAATGAATCACCATCAGCTTATTCCATCACATCACTCTCACTTCTCCGTGTTTAGTTTATCCTGCACTTCCAAGACGTCCTTCTCCTTCGTTTGTATTACAATACACAGAGCACGTTAACATTCCAATGCAATACTCTCAAAAAAGGGACGTCTTTGTATTTCAACTGATCCTCTGATTTGGGCGAACTAATAAGACTGTTCTAGCAGCCGTCTTAAGTCGTATTACTCACTACTATCACACCTTGCCTATATTTATCCTTAACAGAAGGTACAATTCTCCTAACTACGTGTATATAGACAACACAAGCCATATTTATATCTCTTTCTGTTTAGTTAAGCCTGAAGCTGGAGTTGTAGCCCTTGTAGAGAGATAAGTAAGGATATCACCAAAAGGTGTCTACTTATATTCCCCAACTATGATATTATTATTTACTGACAAAAGTGTATGTATAGCTTAGAATTCTTGTAATTTCTGCTGCCCTTACGGTTACTCGTATTAACTGTACAAAAGAATAGATTATTATCTCATTGTGTAGCAAACGGGCCCTTATTTACAAAGCAGAGGAAAGGTAAACTAAAGCAGGGCCCTGACAATTAGAGATATTCCCATTTATGGTGGTGAAGATGAGGAATTCGTTCCAAGTAATAGAATTTACTTTTAGCCGTCAACACATACACATGCTACATGATAGTTAATAATATTCAATCAAATCCACCGCTTGGGCACTTTAAGTAGACAGGTATTGATAATGCTCGCTTAAGTAGATTGTAGGAATATTAAGTAGCAATCCTCTTTTATACACTCTTAAAAATTTCTAAGAATCGCGTCTGACTAAAAAACGAGTTAATAGGATTTTAAGGAAAAGTGACAAGAGCTAAAAGCTCTCTTGGAGTCGCTATCACAGTCGGAACGGCACGGATGGATGAATTCCGTCTATCTGTCTTCCATTCAGCAATGAACAAAGCTGACCGTCAGTCATGTCTTGTCAGTCTGACTCCTACTTTAAGCATGTACATATTTCTCCCCGCATAAATCCTAACGAATAACTATAAAACACAAACAAATACAAACAAGTATAGCACAATGTAGTTTGTTGATGTGCTCATATGAAAGACTTCAAAAAACAACAGGGGTTTGGGTAAATGTCGCCAATGTCCAAGCTACATGACAGTGAAAGATTAAGGACCACCTGTCCACTCATCATGATTTGCAGTCAGAATAAAATATCGTCATCACTCCATCTAATCCATTACCATTTCTGTACTAGCTAACTGTGTCAATTTATACTGACTTTTACGCTTTCCACTGACTCCATGTACAATACCATCTATCTACATTGAAAACAATATGTTCCTTTCACACCCATTTGCAATTAAGTACGAAGGTGACAATACTCTGTAGTTTGTTGACTTTAATTTCAGGGTTGGGTACCAATTCAACCTTTTAGTGTCGGCCACAGCTTTCATAATTAACATACCTAATGCACAGAGTGACGTGGCACAGGAAAATCTACATGGTGCATTTTATACGAGGACAATTACATAAGTTACAATTACAAATAACTTTTAAAATACTCATAAATACAATGGGTGTAGCTGCTGCAATTAAAATCTTGATGATGCAAGTAAAAGTTGTTTATCTTTGGCATGCATATCGATGTGATTTGTTTGGTTCCCTGTCACAGTCACAGTTAGACTCAAGACGAATGGACAAACCAAGCTTTAAAATATTTTTCGTGACAATGTATTGAATTGAGGGGGTCTTTACCAACATCCACCCGCGGATTCACGGAATGGGAAACACAATACACAATGGGACCAATTGTACAGGAGTAAAATTCTCTGTCCACGCTGCTATTGAGTAAACATAGGAAAGGAAATATGAAATGGAAAACCGACTTGGTCATACCTTCCGCATTTAATATATGTCTACTTATACTTCTGAAGGAATGGTAGGTAGTAACAGGAAACCCTTACTAATAAGAAAAGCATCTTAAATATGGGATTACCAGCTAGGTACCTACATCCATTGTAATAAGATACAATGGGACGGAGGAGTACGGGTTGAAGAATGGATTTCTTCCAGATGGGCAACGTTTCCTACTCCAGGTTTCATAACATCACATCACACATCACAAATTTCACCTTTTCGGGAAGGACATGCTATTACTATGGACATACCTTAACTAATCCGTACCATTCTTTCCTCTTCTACCTTTTCGTTCAAAAGTGAACGTCTTTCTATCTCTGATACCAGCAGATGTTCATACATTCGAAAACTACATTAGGAGCTACCAATGGTCATGTTTCTGGATTTCGTGCTTCTCCAAATATTTTTTCAAGGACAAAAAACGACAAAATATGTTCAAAATTGCTATATTTGGCCCCTTACGATCATTTCTGCTGTAATAGATTTACTTTAATTCTAATAACCTATCAGATAAATCTATCCTCTAGTTCTAAAGATGTCTTTGTAAATGTCATAATAATTTTCGATCAATTCTGCATACACAAACACCATGTATTCTGTCCCTGTAGAACATGGATGTATTATTATGAATTAGAAACTGGTATTCTCTAAACTAAACCAGGAGCTAGTTACAGAAAGAACCTACGTACGCAAGTGGTGCGTTATCAATAAAAATAGTCTGCGAGAAATAATCATTCTCTTGTGAAAAGTGGGTAGGATATGATTATCTGTAAGCATGTGAATTTCTGTTTGAAGCTGGAATGATAAGGTAAAAGTACCACGAATCGTGTTATCGGAATTCGCGATGTAAATTAAAAATACCATCTTTACCATCTGCACACTATTTGAACCATATTTCTTCATGGCGTGAAATAATTTGTCTATGCACACTATTTCATAAGTTGCACGTGTAATAGGGTAGTATAATACAGATAGTAGGTATAGCTGTCTACTTTATTCGTATTTTATCATTTGGAATGACAACATGATATTAGTAATGGAGAAGAAACTGCTATTATCTGTGAAATCTGTTGTCCAATAATGAAGAGCATATATTTCTTTAAACTTGATGGATCTGAATATTTAATGAAACTATCAAGATAATGGAAGCAAAAAAGATAGTATATAATGAACAGCTCTAAAAAGATGTGGTTATTGTTAGAGGGTTAAAGGAATGCGTAGGAAAGTATAATATTATTATATTAGTAAGTAGATAGGCATTTATGTAGAATAATCATATGAAAGTAGCGAATGTAAAATAAAAATTGAACTCTGTGTGGTAAAGTTGCGGAGTTTCGTTCATTACAGGTGTGAAAAAGCTAGAAGTTGAAGCAGTTTATACAGGAGAACGGGTCAATTCAAGCTTCAGTAATGGTTGCTTCGTGATTTGTATCAGGTTCAGCTCATGAAGTTTGCTTACGATAAATCTTGTCGTACAAAGAAAAGGCTTGATTAGTATGGAAGAGACGACTACAGTAAAATGAAATGAACATTTCTTGGATTGGTAGTCCGAGTTGCGTTTTCTGTTATGTTTGTAGTCTTTCATATCCCCACGGAGTCATGTTTGTGTTGTGCTATTCAGATGAGGCAATGAGCACTTGACTTCAAATGGCCTCGTCACAAATCTCTGTCTCTCTGGTAAATATTGAAATAACTTTTCAATTAAATTATACTTGAGACTCGAGACTACTTGTCACTTTTCTCAGCCGTCAGTCACACCACCTGACATCCTGCCATTCTCACCCATACCACTCCTCTCCTCCATTTCATATTATGTCAAAGAAAACGGATAAAATTACCTAGAATAAACCAAACCTGAATAATTTTCTCCGTTTTTGCTATACAATATTACTTGTAATATGCCACCCTAATTCATTATCCATGTGTTTTGTGATTTGAACTGGTAATTTAGTTCGATGCGCATCACAGGTGGGTTTACTAATAATCTAATTAATCTTATTAACGAAAAGTGTCACATCCCGTTTTCTAATCAATTAACTTGCAGCTAGAAATAATCTACATGATTCTAAACATCTGGTAAATTACATTATTATTTTCTGTTTACGATATATTTTAATGGCTGGAATTGGATTCATCTTATTCCAGTTGGGTTTCTTAAATTTTTGCTTGGGTTCCCTCATTGTTCGTTAAAATTCAGTGCCAAGTCGAGTTACTTCAGTTGTCTGTGAGTTCTGCTATCACATCAAGATTGAATAAAATATGCAATGGATTATTTTCTGTCATGTGTTCACATACTTAGAGAGACTGTACATCACATCTGATGAGTAAGAGTCATGTTTTTAATGTCATTGTGTTTCGATCTCTGCATGTACCAATAGTTCTTCCTTTTATTATTGTTCGTCTCTTCGTGTGTTTGCACTACACTCGTAAGTTTTAGGATTCCGGCCATATACCTGGCATAGTAATGTTCTATTATGCTTATAATAATAAGAAAGGTACATTCACAGCGCAGTGTGAGGTGAATGGTATTTATGAGTGTGTATGATCGTATACTAGGACCAGTATTGTATTTTAATTCTGATTCAAGTTGAAGTTTTAACTCTCTGTGGTCCACACTATATATTTACTGATATCAATCTCTCGTTTTTGTTACATAGGTACGTAGTTTGTGTTTTCTCTGTGGTGCTTGGTCCGTTGGGAGAATTTTTGACTGTGATGCTACATTATTATATACACTGTCATCCTTCTTTAGTAATAATACCAACGTTAGCTTAAGTATATTTTTTTAGTAGATAGTAGTATCTACTATAATATCGGTGAACATCACAAAAAATGTAACATTCAATAATTTTATTGTGAGTTAAGAAGGAAAATGAGATAAGTATTGTATTTTATTCGTGATTGTATGTATAATGAGAAGGGGACAAGAAAGATTTCAAGTTTTATGAAGTATAATACGAAATTTGATTTGAAATGCACACATGGGAGCATCATTATTATTCTATATAACAGCGGTAACAGAAGATAACTAACATTACACTGTCCCTAGTGTGAATGCGTATATTACTAGAGAGATTGTGATTTTGACAACGAAGTTAGGTTAACAATAAGCGAGCATTTGTGACTTGAGTGTGGGCTTTGGAAGAGCAAGATTAAGATCGGATTTTTTGTAATTTAATGTGCAGATGCCTGTACAGGAGAAATAATTGTTGTCAACCAGTTGGGCAAAGGATGAGATGTCCTTCCCTTCTTCAAAATGAGCCACGAAGCGGTCGACGATGTTGAGAGTGGACGTCGTGAAGAATCCAACACCTCCGTCCCCTGCCCAAATTCAGCTCTACCACAGAGACAGCCACTTGGATCCCTACATTTCTCTGCTGCTACTGGTCTCATTCTTACCTACTTAATTGAAATCGGAGTTCAGGTGAGTTTTGAGATTTTTTTCATCCCTATCACTACTGCCCAACTTGATTAGCATTTAGTGAATTTTTTCCCTTAAACTATTTTATAGTACGTGTTTGCATAGTTTCCCATATATGCAACTCCTAATGGATACTTATGCAAATGACAAAACGTAGAAATGCATAGCGTTAGTGTAAGGTACTCTAGCAGTATGTAAAATATCTGCATAGTAGGCATCTCTAATAAAAATCAATGATATGACAAAAGCAGCATGACGAACGACAATCTAAGAGATGTCATGCTTCTTGTTACTTACACCATAAAAAGAAGCCAAGCTCAAAGGTATGTATTCACATCACAATAAACTCGAGCTAACGTAAACACAACCACATAAAAATCTCTCATTACAAATACCAATACATTATCCAATTTAACTAACTTCGAGGTAGGTACTGTTAAAAAAACTAGGTAGGTGTCCTCTATTTTATATAGCTTGTCAGTTTAACATCTGCAACTCTGCCAACTCAATAGTAAACGATCTCACATTGTGTATAGTTACAAACATAATATTTATATAGCTGCCTACTTAATTGCATTACATAATTGTACAAGGTATTTCCTATAGATACCTTAGTATAGTCGATTTGTACAGTTTACAAAAAGTATGACAGGCATTTGTAGATATAGATAGGGATAGTAGTAGTTGTATAGTCAGTAATATAAGCAATGAAAGAAATGAGCAGGCAGACGAAACCAGAAGAAGACCCTCCTTCCTTGTCTTTGTACACATACAGCATTAAATAAAATTGACTGCACATTGTGTACATAACTGTATAGTCCTATAGTAAATAGTTGAGCTACAGTTTGAGCATTGAATATAAAAGAGTCTCATTTACCAAGTCATTGTAGGGCTCTCTGTGGATTATAGGAGGGTACAATAGTCATTAAGCCACACACCAAGGAAAAGTTTTCTTCCTGGTCAAGTCAAACATTCTTTAGTGAAGTGAGTGATGGAAGGAGCTTAAAAATTTGTTGTGTTTGTCTCTGCCTTACAGATATTCCTTATGGTGAATTGCTGTCGCTCATTTGTCTTGGTGACTTCCGACTGGGACTGGCCCTGGTTTTTGACAATCAGCTCTATGCTATCTTCTCTGCTGGTGACAATTGTGAGCATTATCTGGGTGTGCCGAGGACTGGACTTTGCTGGACGACTATGTGGTCGACTCCTCTGTTATGTGATGCACTCCTTGCTACTAGGTAATTTATGTCTCATTGCATCCCTACACTCATACTTACCTTGTCTTCCCTTCAAATAAAAAATACAATTAATGAGTAGCTACGGAGGTACGTGCATGCAAATATCCAGTAGGTACCTCACTGCCAGCAGTACTAGTACCATGTGTCATTCCACGACTGAAACCCATTTGCAAAACAGAATATCTACACATTATATAGTTTAGAAGAACAACAAGTAGTTAGCTAGCAAATTCTTTAGAGTAATACAAGTTGTAGACTGGAGTACAAGGCCAAGCCATTCTAAACCCAGGTGGACAGTGGGGTGGAAATGAAACTTGCCACTTCAACAAAAATGTATGCAAGACAATATGATATGAGAAACACAGTAGGCTAACTATTCCTACGAGAAATGTAGTAATGAGCTTAACGATACTATTCAATTAAACCTTCGTTGTGAAAGTTGAATTAAGTGGATTTTTCTATGTAAATGGAGAGACTGGCTCAGATAAGGTCTTGCTGCGTGTGATATTGTTACGTAACTATGCTTTTTTACTACTACTAGATGCTCTCATCACCCCAGGCTTTTATTCAAAGTAGAAGTAGCCATTTCCCTGTTACCGGCTCTGTGAAATTAAAAAAGTTTTTACAGAGATGTTTTCATTGTAATGGGAAACTGACAGCTTAATGAGACTGATATACTTATAAAAGTAGGTATTGATGCTAAATACATTCTACCACTTAGAAAAGTAAGGTTAGTGTGACGTAAAAATATTGAAAGAATTCGACATTGTATAGGGACTTATGTCTGGATTTGTTAAGTTGGCATGTTGTTAGGTGTAGATGGTTGAAAGAAATAAAGGTTGAGATGACTCCCACACATAAAGACAGAACTGGACGAATGCACGTAAGTGGGTTGCTTGGCTGGTCTTGATAATGAGAGTGTGTGATAGAAGAAGATGTAGTGAGGTAATAGAAAATGGAAACGAGATGTATCAGTTGATTTGGAGTAGAGAAAAGAGTTGATTGTTGTGAGTATACTTAGGTATACTAGTTAGACGTAGTTGGCTCAGTTACCTAGTAATAAGTAGTAGTAGGAAAAGGAGCGAGTGAGTTAATTCGACTTTGAGCACGAGAGAGAGAGAGAGAATGAGGCATAACGCTCGCATTGTGTTGATCCTCGGCGATTTGAAGAATGATTGTGGTGATTATGACAAGAAAGTAAAAGCAACTCATCCACTAGTTCGGCCTTGTTCATCTCATCTCATCTTGGAGTCATTTGTCTCAGCCCATACCTATAATCTTGTTCCGAAGTTGAAGAGGAGGACTTGACTGAGGTGCTAAAAACCAGTTGGATGTGAAATGCTCTCTTCCAATATTTCACAAAACATTATCTGTAATGGCCCATCATGGCTTGTTAAGCAGTGCTACCTAATTGGTCTATAAATAAAGTCAACATCATTACTGCCGATAAAAAACCAACTCGCCCTTTCAAATCAAAACTAAACAATTCTCTGTTTTCCTCTGCTTTGAGTAACTCGACTTGATTTCGAGCCACATGCAGTTATGGATCTCTCTTTTTCCTTCGGCTTCACTTTTATCTTTATTTCCATATAAATTGTAGGTATACTAGTAAATAGCTACCCTGACTAGTATTATTACTACTAAAGTAAAGTAGCTCTTCTCTATAATACATATCTTATCCACGTAGGAAGGCAGATTTCAGTAGTAGTCTTTCTAATAATATTATTATTATACCCAGCTTCAGTTTCAAACTGAATGGTAGCTTTGATCGTGGGTTTATTTATTGCTTTCTAATATCGACAAGTGATTTCCTTTCATAGTGTAACATGTACCTTCTTGTTGTAATAAACTGAATACAAACAGACATTTATTTTTACTACACACCTACTGAAAAGGAAATGAAATGGACAGGACACCTTAATATACTTGTTGGGCTATCATATTTTATCTTTATTTATGTATGTCAGGTAGTTAATGTATTTGTGATGTTTATTGGTAGGCATAAAGTGACTTGGGATTTTAACCTACTATACTTAAACTAAAGGAAGAGTAAATAGATACAGAAATGTACATAGTAAAATCCATGAATGTATACTTTAAAATTTTAGTGTGCGAAAGTAATCCTGCGATATTATTATTATTATGATTGCTAGCTTTATTGTCTGTTATTTGTTCACAATGGATTTACTACACTGTTAATGGAATAAACTTACGGGATGTCACTAGTCACTGGCAGTGTTATTTCAATATGGTTTTCGTTGGAGAGAGATAGGAATAATAAGCTTGGTTATTAGAAATGACATTGACTGATGCTCATTTACTTAACTGTACAGGTTTGCTGTGGCGCTACCTCAAGTTGGCATTTGCATATGATCATGCGGATGTCAAGGAATTCGTTATACTACGGGTTTTCCAAACGTACATTCAGTCTCTGCCATTAACCGCTATCCATTTAGCATGGCTCATTACTTTCAGAGAGGTAAGGTTGTGTTTACTTATATTTTATGTGCCATTGACGAACCTACCCCCTTCATGTTATGTATTTATCTTAATATCATGAAGGGGTTTTTTGTCTAGTGTCTACAGAATAATATTTACTAATGGTAGAAGAATGTAATAAATTATGACTAACATGGAGACAATTTTATTTCCAGAGTTGCTCGAGCCTAACGTTTTGCCTGGTAGTTGCAGAAATGCTGAGTGTTACAACAGCACTAACGATTTCATCATATATCAAGGCTCAAGAGGGGAAAATAAGTTCAGTGACTGCAGATTCTAGGTTAAAATGTAGCACAAGTGCCATATGGTTCAAGGTGATAAGAGCAGAGTTGAGTGTCGTGGGTCGTGTGATGTTAATTTGTTGCCGGATGATAGTTGTGGGAATTATAATTGTTCACTTGAAATATTGGGCGAGTGTGGTTATTCTTGTACATTTCGTAGTTTGCTTTACATGGGTGAGTTTCAGTGAGAAGATGTACGAATCACTGAAGAAGTCAGGTGAAGGAGTATTAAACGTGACTGCCGAGAGTCGAGTGGACACTCGGAATAAATTTCTAACTCGTGTGACACGCTTTGTGTATGTTTTGTTTTGGGACGTGAGCTTGAATCTTGTCGGCGGCAAGAATCTGTGGACTTGGGCTCTTCCGGTTTTCTTGACTGTTGTTGAAAACCTCGCTATGATAATGTATCACTGGTATCACCAGCCGGAATTTTTTGTGACCATTACAAGTGGGACCTGTCTTTTCTTTGGACTTGTGCTGTCCTTTTCGTTAAATTTCATCAATAGTAGCAACACTCTCTGCGCCCATCCCGTCAAGTCTAAGAAGAAAGACAAGAGTCAGCAGACTCAGTCATTGCCGGTCATTGATCCGGAAAAAACTGAGTCAGAAGAGAGCCATAAAGTCAACCAGGAGAATGATGGCATGTCAATCGAAGGAATTGGTGGATTGAATACGTCTACAGCTACGGAACAGAGCAAAAGTTGTTCTTGGGACTTGTCTATAGCTAAACCTTTCATTGTAGCCAACAATTATACAAACATTAGTGAAGTCTTGATGACCAAGGCAAGAGCCAGGGCAAGTGGAGCAAATGGCGAGAAGGTGAGTTTACTTACACGAAAGATCTTGACTTGACAAATTGGCTTCACCATTAGTCTGCCTTAAATTCCTCCTCCGACTTTTTTCTCCTTTCTTTCTCAGATTTCAGGAATTCTGTCCATCAATTTTCTCAACGAGCTCACCTCTCCTCTTCTTCATTTTAGACATCTAAACACACTTTTGGGTGCTTTTCCACTCTATTTTTTATCTCTATGAACGATATCCCTATGCATGCTAAACACAAGTAAAACCTGTAAGAAAACCAAATATTATATAAATACATCCTTTTCTTCAGAAAATATTTCCGTTTTCTTTCCTTTGTTTCAACAATACCTACTTTGTACAGCAATTTTCATTCTACGTACTAAAAGCTAAAAAGTACATTACCTCATACGGTTCAGTCTTCTGTTAGTTTCATGTACTATTTTTTATGATATTCAATATTGCTTGAATGCAATTACTTTTATGCTATGTGCATGCACTGAGGGAATAGAACTAGAAAAGTACATCTCCAAAAGTAATTTACGGAAACATATACCGGGCAATTAGGTATGTTGCGTACTGTGAATAAACGACTCTTTGTCAATAGTCCTAAGGGCTATCTTCTATTTATGTATAGCTATAATATCTTCCTATGGAGGTAACAAATGATACTATCTGAGAGTTAACTACAAAGGTACCTGCAGTAATAGCTGACTTTTCTCGTGGTTAGGTGATTATGAAGTACGTTTGTAGATTCATCTGTTGAAGGTGAAGGGTACCTCCAGGCTCAAGTGTCGACTATTTCACTGCTGTATAGTAAATGAGTAAAATGAGCTCATACATTACAGCACATCACATCTCATAATAACACAATATCACATCACTATACATAGCAGAGATAGATTACTTGGGCGTAGTAATAGTAATGAGGAATGTAGTCTTCATCACTGTATCTTCTTTCCACTGTACTATAGTAGTGTGTTTGATTTGGTATTAGGAACCATTTGCATTGTAGTGTGTACTATAATTCATTTGAGTTATCGATTAATAAACCATACAGTACAGGCGATATATAATAATGATAATGATGTCTTGGAATGTGTATGCATAGACATTTTTGACGATAATGTTTTTTTTCGGTTTTGCAGAGACGAAAGAATTTGATGAAAGGGATGTCAGGAGGGCCTGAGGTGTTGGTGCATAGGGCGTCCCCTCCTGCTGCGCCTGGGGCCTCTGTCCCCACTCTAATGCAAAGTGCCCTTGTGCCTACGACCACCTGGGTGCCCGACACGTGCTGCAACGACAGTAACGGCTCTTCAAACAGTCGAAATACGAATACTCTTTTAGAATCAGCAAATAATCCCACTGACCAAGACAATGATATGGATATTGACAATCCTCACTTTGTTTTTTACTACCCGAGTAAAACGGGAGTGACTTCTGCTGTGGCGAGTGAATTTCGTAAACTGAGTCAACGGTCTGGGAGTGTGAGCACCCCGAATTCAAAAGAAGGTGGAGGCAGTGTGAGACAGAAAGCGAAAAAGAAAACTGTGTCTCCAGCAACAAGCTTTACATCATTCAGTAGTCTCCGTAAAATGAGAACATCAACCCCTGTGGAAATACGTAAAGCCTCCCGAGTAATAATGAACTATCCGAAACATCACAAAGTGACAAACTCTAAAACGGTGAGCAGGTGTTTGTGTCAAGTGGAAAGGGCACCTTGTTCTGGGGAAGTGCAGGGAAACGATCTGTACGACAAGTTAATGGAAGACTCTTATGGGATTTTAATTTGTGAGGGCGAGCCAGCGGCTCATTCACAGGGGAGACGAGTCAGTCAGAATAGTAAAGATGAACCACGACTTCCCTCCACTCTCCTCCCGTCTATTTTCCATTCCAACAAAAAGCTCAAAGTTCTCTGTGCCAAGTGTTTACAAAATCATGATCCCCTTCTGACTAATTGTCTGGAGGAGGAAGAGCCAAAAGAGTCTGCGGACAATCTGCGATATCACTCATCTACCTCTCATTTTACAAATTGTAGAGTGCCCCCAATCCCTTCCATTGTTTCTGTGATGCCTCAGTCAGACACAACGGACTATCCTTCGGAAACAGAAATGACTTGGACTGTTCACGGAGACGATCAGGTATCCATGTCGTCTCATTTATCAACTGCCACATACACCACTTGGCCACACCAGTCCCAACCGAATCTCTCTATGTGGACCACTTCCACTATGATGCCTCAGAGTCGTTTTCCTAAAGAGTTCACAAGTCTAGAGTACGTCAGGACCTGGCTCCTTACAAGTCAAGCTAGACTCAGACACTACCACCACGAGAAGAACAGAGCCGCTAAGAAAGTCAATCGTTCCAAGACGATGATGTCACAAAACAGTCGACGCGCTCGTTCGGCTAGTGCAGGCCGAGAAGTCAATGTCAACCCTGTGGCCAGTCATAAAAAGGCACTTGGACGGAGACATGGGCCTGTGGGAAGAGGTCAATCACCGCAGTCCTATCATGAGGTTATATCCATTACACCAACGTTTCAACCGCCACCCAGACAAAAACAACATCCAGTGTTACCTCATAGTGTGATATCTCATCAGCATAGGGAAATGTGTGCTCATCCAGACTGTCCTTACCATTCTACATTTAGCAATGATGAATCCGACGTCTTTTATAAAGATTTAGAAATCGTCGTATGATTTATGCCCATTTTATCGATAATTCTATATATACAACCGTAATCTACCTGTACTTTTATTTTATGTTCATTGTACATACAATATGATGGTTAACAAAGGATATATGTAAGATTTAGACATTTATATGTTAATTGTTTACCTTTTAAGTTCATAGTAGATAGTAATTCATGTTTATGTAACCGGTATAGAGTAGTTAATAGTGATTGAATTGTATAGCATTAGATGAGATTCAGACAGAGATATAGTTATCATAAGTTAAAAATAGTTTTGGCAGGGATGGGATAAAAAACTCAACTCACAGAACTGAACAGTAGTTCCTTCAGAAACTCATTCACCTCAATCGTTAGACTTTCGACAACAATTCACCTCAATGCACTCACTACCGGACAACGGTACAACTCACTATAATTACTTAACCAGCGCATCTAAATCTATATAGCATCTTCTACCAATACTATTACCACAGATTTATATGACATATTATATAGACTTTGATTGAATTATAGAGTAATTTTATTGATTTGATACCCAGATATAATGACATTGTTTTACAATCTGATGTACTGCCAATGCCAATCATTTTCACTGTATTTAAACTTTTTGCTTGCATATTACCTGTAACAGTACACTTCACATACCTAGTTTTGTAATCTTTATTATGTGAGTGTAAAACAATAAACTCTACCAGAGACTCTTTTGCGGGTTTTCTATAGCTAACGGTAATTTTTATACAGATAATATAATATGCCTTCTGTATAGTAATATCTACAGATAAGCGTTGGCAATTGTAACAATATTATATTAATACTGAAGCCAGTTTTAATGAAGATGGATAGGCGTTATTTATATTATATTAACCAAATAAGATGCTATCTATGTTACTTACACTGAACAAAGTCGCATAAATACAGTTTTATAATGTTTAAGATATTGAATTTGCATTCGTGTGTGTGTATTCACGATATTATTCTAAAAAATTGTAAGAATTTAAGAAAACACATTCCTTTAAGTCGAGCCGACTATGTTATGTGGATGCCTATACCGATGTATACAACTGTTAGTAGTTAAAATAATGCTCTATGTACTGATATAAAATATGATATTACATAGATGGTAATAATAATGATTGTGAGATTAAATACATTTAAGCATGACATTACAATATAACGTAAGGAAATTCCTGAAGTATAATTTTATAAAGCTATATCAGGTAGAGATTAAATACTAGTACATAGATTATGTATTGTACGAGTGTCTTGTTCTGTCTACTAGAAATTATTATCTATGTGAATGATGTATTAGAGATGTATGTGAGTGCTTTGTTTGTTGTATACGGGAAATGCATGAATTTCAGTGCCAAATACATAGATGCGATTGTTGAAAAGTTTGGAATGGAATGAAGATTCGTTTTATTGCTTTCTTCTCTGATTAGATTATATGATGGCATTGCCGACGCATTTGAATAAATTGCTGTACAATTTGTGCACTCACTCTCAAGTTTCTTCATGGAATTGCACTGAGTGAGTGAGTGATGGCAAAGAGTTGAGTTACACTGGCTGAATTTACATAGGATAGATGGTATTATTTAGTCGATTGTTTTGCTGCTGTAACTTTTATTTACAATTTACGAAGAGTCAAATCGTGGCTGGCAGTGGCAGTGGTGAGTCTAGACCAGACAGGACTGTATAGTTTGCAGTTACCTACTTAAGTTAGAGTGAGTAACAGACTGCCTATATTATGTCTTTTCTCGAGATAATCTAGAGGCAATTCTGGTTTTAAGCATTGTAAAGTAATTAAAGGGAGTCTGAGAATATAGAATACTTAAGCAAACCACTTATTGTAAGTCGTTCGTTTTGTTCGGTTGCTTTGGCTTATGTGCTCCGCACGTATGGGGGAACGTGAATTGAAGGCTCTGTCAATTCATTTTATGACAACTATTTCTTTCTCCCGAAGTAAAGTACCTAACACTAACCAATCCTTTAGCAGGCCCGAGAGGGAAATATTATTATCCATATAGATATAATAATACATAGCCTTATGCTAAGAAGACTATCTCTACTCTATCTTTCCGTCAGGTAGTGGAGGGCAGTCAATTCGTTTTATAATACACACTGTCCTATATACATTAATACATTATTAGTAGGGAAAGAACATTCCGCAGGTATGTACGCTTACAATATGTTGTAATGTAAAATTGTATTACATTACGTTACATCACATCCCACATAATCCTTTCCAATCCGATGCTAAGTATATTCTCGACTAATAACGATGCACCTGTCTATGATGTGATGTTTTTCTTCCTGTCAATCCGAACAAACGACACATTTCTTACCAGACCACTATTGTTGTATTATGGCTTGCTTTCCTAAGTATTAGTTAATAATCTGTCTTTTCCTTCCTAAGTATTTTATGTTGTTACTACCTCCTAATCCATACATATGTCTGCTATCTATAAGTTGTGATATCAATAGGAATAAAAATTTTATTCGTCTGAACATGTAGTAGACAGTTCACATATGAGATTAGTTTCTCAGTCAGCAGATTAATCCTGTGATTTCTTCTTCTCAGACATGTTTTATGGGGGATGTTGTTCTTTTACTGCATCTTACTATAGGCAGTAAACTAAGTCTTCTCAATAATGTATTCTTAGATTAAATTACATTATAACCTATAACTATTATGTGTTGTAAATGTAGTCCTGCATAAGCAGTGAGTAGTGCTACTTAGATCAGGGTGGATGTGGATTCAAGCAAGTCTACCATGTCTTTTCTTCTTTCTAAATTGAACTGAAGGTGAATTACATTAAGATGATGCCTCGCTAAGCACAGACAGAATCACAGCCACAGGACTTGGACGGATTATTCTGACGAATCTGTTGGTGGTCATTGAAAAGCAATCCTTCATGTATTTCATGAAGCCTCTAATCCGAAGTGAGACTAACCTTTGAACTCAAGGCATTGGGCAACCTGGCAGGCAAATGTCCATGGACATCAATCTCCCTACGTATATGAGGAATCTACTCATATTTACCTCTACATTAACGTAATCTCGTACACTACCTGAGAAACAAATTGCATTATCTGCCTACATTATTTATAGCCATTTAGTCAATCAACATTAAAATACATCTCTGACTTCTATAATAGTGGCAAACGCGTCCTTTCAAATTCATAAATTGCTTCAGGAAATAAACAGCTCAAATACAATTTATCTGTAACAACTTGCACTGATTGACCAAAAAATTATAGAAAAAAAACTGATCTACACTCCATGTTAATAACATTAAGTCTGAAGGATAATGAAAATAGTATTTGGTATTTTAAGTACAGTATTACTATTTACATACGCTGGGAAATGTCTGATTGAAACAAAAATGATTGTAAAAAATTGAATTACCGAATTTTTATCATTGCGTTTTAAAATATTTCAAAAGGACAACTGCATGATTATGTTGAGAGTCCTGATACTTCGTGCACTCAAATCTAGCGTTGTAAAAAAGTAATACCCTATTTTTGTTAAGTATAAAATATGTAATTTGCTACAGGTTAATTCGCATTAGCATTTTCAGTTGTTTGTGGAGAACGCAAAAAACAACTGTAAATCGTGCTCTGTACTACTTAAGCAACTTGACATAATATCTGTTGAGTCGATAGCGTTTTTCAAGCTATTCAAATTCATCTATCGAAAAAATGTTGAATAGTGGTAACAGTATTGGGTTGGTGTGGCATAAGTAGATGGATGTGAAGCTAAGTAGTGTACATACTTGTCAAGAATTCCTGTTCGATTAAATGCTGTCTGATGCCATAATACCTGGTTTGGTTAGTGTACATCTGACATGCATGGCATGCTGTCCAACCAAACTCAGGTATGAAGTCGAAAGAAGTGGACCTTTGCCTTAGCTTGTCTCACACAACAGTGACACCATGGCACAGCAATAGTTGCCATACCACGTTCTCCTCCATCTCATCTTCACTCTAATGAAATGAATGACAAAAAATGCAGTCAGTCAGACAGAGAGGAAGACATAGAATTATTTAGGAGTGATTATTTCTGAGAATGTGAGATGAAACGTAAGACTTGAGAGAAGCAGCAAGGTGTCCTGTCCTGAGCGCACTTTTGGAGTAGAACAGGATACAATGGCTATAGAGATACACTAAGTAAATGTACGGCTATAAATAGAAAGGCATTATATAAATAGATAACAGAGGGTTGATGTTGATGCGATGTTCATGGGGATGGTGGCATGCATGGCTTTCGAAGGAATCAAGAGACAAAAAACAATCCGACAAGAGGACTTGCTTTATAATGTAAGGACGTGTTCCTATCATAGGGACCTTGATGCTATGCCGAGCCAGGACCATCAACTCACACAACACCTGCATGGCTCATAACAATAAAATCCGTAATGGGATGAAAGAATAAGTACCCAGCCAAGGAGGCTATGCAATTCCTGCCACAAACTCCAATTCTTCACAGGGAAATACAGTCAAATCAACCGTAAAAGTAAAATGAAAAAGCGAGGGAAAACCCTATGACAAATATATCAAAGGTTACAGCAATAGTACTTACCATTACGATTCGTAAACTGCTAAGGAATTTGTAATTTAATGGAAAGAATACTGTTCTCGTCAAGTGGATGCCGTTTCAGAGCGCAAAATGTTAAATACTTAACTAGCAATATTTTGACAGCCAAAAAATTTATAGAATTAGTCTGATTGATCTAACTCGGTTAATTTCGTGCATTTACCAGGTAAATATGTGGGTTTTTAATTTGAAACTGCTTAGAGTCTAGACCTTTTAAATGCGGTAAGTTAATAATACTTATATAAATATTATGCATATATTATGCTGAGAAAGGTGAAACAGCATGCAAAAATAACTAAAGGTAATTTTTAAAATGTTTTCGTATTTTGATGTAGATAATCTAATTCCCCCTCCCCTTCGTTATGTATTATTCTCGTTATGTTAGTTTGATCTGAAAAGTAACTACGTTACTAGACCAAGAGTTTTACTTTTAATTCCAATGACAGAGGACTAAGGTTTGGACATTCTAATGCGTGGAACTGGCCGAGCACAGTGTTAGTATCGTTAGTTGCATTGGGAAGCGAGAAGTAGCCAAGAAGGATAAGAATGAAATAAATATTTTAGGTCCTGAGCACGGAGAAAAGTGAGCCACGCCAAAAGTGACCGTCGAAATAAATCAACAAGAGAGAGCACTCTCATGTTGCCCTTTGGGGATTCAAATACAATTTTTCATTTGAGCCTGATGACTGCACTTGAATTTTCTCTGTACACAAAGGAAATGTATAAATTCAACACGTGTGCTCTGGTCTGAAATATGAAGAGGAATACTTGAGCCATAATGTACTTAGAGTTGGAAAGGAAATTCCTGAAGATTATCTCTCATTTCCCCAAAGAATTCCATTTGGTGTTCTGGCGAGGAGGGTTAATAATGAGAATCTCATATTCTGAATTGGTTCTGTTGATGACGAAATCCCAATAATTCTTCATTGATGGTAGCCCACCTACATAAACGTCATAATTTTTGTGGGGAACAGACAAGATGATCGAAGACAGCAACAGCCTACTCAGTAATGAATGCACTCAAAGGATGTTAAGCCTAAGTAGCGAGAGAGTTGGAGGAAAAGGAGCTTTGCAGTCTTAATTCACAACTGAAATGGTCTTGCCTCGTCCGGCGTAAATCATACATGGCAAAACGATTTACTTCAAATGGTATGCCTAACAGCTACAAATTACTGGACGTATGTGTGTATTATGTGTAGGCTGACTCGGACAGTAGTAGTTTCGTTAGTCTTATAATTTGACACGTTCGTTTGTTCCGAACTTGGTATTAGTTGAGAGGAGCATTGCTTTAGTAAGGATAGGGACATTCTTTATTCTAAACGCTAAATGATGATCTTCCTACTGAATGCTGTAGTTACATTCTTAGTACATTAACTATCTTTAGAAATCTAAAGAATATGTTTTTATTTCCTTTTCTTCAACCCTCGGATTGTAAATCCCGGATTGTGAGTAAACATAATGCTAGTTAATAGAGCTACATAAAAGATTAGGCTTGGAAATGTATTTCGTTTTGGAGGACAACAACAGTTGTCCGTGCACGAACTTCTCTAAAAGCAATCCCATATATGTGACGGAGAGTTTAGAAGATTCGTAAATCTTTTTTCCCGAATCAGTTAAAGCATCTTATTCAGTTGTTAAGATAGGATTGGCTCGGATTTTGTTTGGATGGCTAAGTCTTCCTAAGCCTTGGCCTGACTTGACTTCGTTCTTCCCTCTACCCTTAGCCTTGTGACCCTTTTCTTCTCTGCTCTGACATCTCAAAGGAAGAACATCATCTTGGAGAACCGAGAGAGATACTCTTGAAATTTCTTTCAGCTTGATTCAAGTGACAGTTTGTAAAGGCATCATGATCCCCAGCTGGGTTTTCAATGCATTCCTCTTCCTCTGCAATAACAATACCTCAGATATTCTCCATCCATCTGTGAATCTCGTAGTCAAGTCAGTCAAGTCCACTTTAATGTTTGTCTACCTAAGGTGTAAAAAGTGTACACGTCTATTCATCCATCAATCTCCAACAACCAGCCAGTCATACTCCATCATACCTATGCAAAGTCCTTTTATTATTGCAGATGATAGCATGGAGACGCATCGAGGAACCAACCAAAATCAAAGTCACTACACTCCAACACACATACATTATAATAAAGCTATTTAGTCTATTCAATTCAATGAAATAGAGATGCAGCAATTTATTTCTTATTCTTCCATTACCTATACATACATCGTTCTTGGACAAGGATTCTTACACAATGCATATTATTCTACATCAATACTCATCACAGTCAAATGTATCATATACATTCCCTATACTAAACTCGGCATCACTGAGTACAATCATTTAATTCTTTACATTCATCTACATTAGTACTTTGGTCTAAGTCTAGTCCAGTCAGTTCATGTATTTGTAGATACAAATATAATACTCTTATATTACGATTAATAATCTACTGCACATAATGACCACATATATTGAAATAATATAATAATATAAGTACTGCATACTCAAGAAAGCTGAGAAATATATTGGCATATCATCATCTTCATCATCATATACATAAACGTAAAGTGGGACATGCGCATGGAATTCTGTCAGTATTCTTGTATAAAGGTTTGCGTGTATGTCCGTAATATTTTGTAATTAATGAGCAAGGAATAGACTATTAATACTGAGTTTGTTCTACAATTCAACAGACTTAGGCATCAAAAATTGGTCTACTGAACAATTAATAATCAACGGCTTATGAAATTCGGGTCAATGCGCAGTCGCTAGGAATTTACTGATTTCAATATTTTTCTAGCACACTTTATGTGCTAGGATTCAACTAGTATTACTATAAAAGAAAGCTAAACCTAACTCTAAATTACTTAAAATTACTATTTCACTTGTCTACCCAAAATCAGTTTATGATTGAAATCATTAATACATTAATAAACCATGGGTGTAAGAAAGTTGCATGAAGCGCTATATGCTATGCAACGTTACATAACATTAATACAACTGGGGACTTAGCTAATATACACGTTTTAGTACAATGCCACGTCACTTTTTCCAATGACCTAAGACATTTTGACCTTGTTTGACTTCAATAGGATTTTACCATCTGACCTATGACTTTTTAATGAGCTATCTAATGACATTCTACGTTGAAAGTAACGACGTAGCTCTATTAATATCCTACATCACCATCTGTTTTCAATAGTCATTGGCGTCATTAATAACTTAATTGTATTGAGGTATTGTTTTAGGTCAGTGACAATACAGGCATTTATATAAGATGTCCATTTTAAGTTTTTCTCCCACTATCCTTGTAAGAGATTGACAATTATTTAAGCCTCCTTTCCAATTATGCACGAGCTACTTCACGATGTTGAACGATAAATTGAGCCAAAGTTAGCTCGAATTTTTAATATTTTTTTTGTTAGTTTGTCAACCATTTTCACTGCCCAAGACTATTTTGTAGTCGCCCTACAAAATAACTAAGTTAATAATATCGAAAAAGTAGCGGCAAGCATGATATGTATTGATTAGGAATATTGGGCATTGAAATACGATTTTCTATAGTTATTCGGGCTTAGTGACCTGAAATGAAAAATTCAAACAATACTTCACGGGGCAATAAATTAGATTGTGATGCTTTATAGGAATGCCTGATCTGTCTGTCCGTCCGTCTGTTTGTCAGCACGATAACTCAAAAACGGTTGAGATAATCAACTTAAACTTACTATGTATACGTGATGTAGGGATGAAAAGCGAGGTCGATTTCGAAAATGGACAAAATCGGACACACCCCCTGCCTGTGGGCGTGGTACAAAAATTGGTGTAACTTTAGTTAATGACATTGTAGAACTTCATGAGATATCTCGTTCGAAAAGTTTATTCGTTAAGCCATGTCAAGGTCGGTACAAGTCAAAAGGTACACGTGTCAAAAGGTCATTGAGAAAATTCACTAAAAACGTCATGTAACGTCAGATAATCAGTTCAAACTTTTTATGCAATTTCACACCACTTTTTTACATCCATTTGGATATGGTTTATTTACTATAGGTATTCCATATGAACGAATTGAAATAATAGATACACCGATACAAGTTCTCTTTCCATACCAAGTAGGTTAACTTATGCGAACCATTATATTCCATTAATGATAATCTGCACCTAATTCCACACAATTAGATGAAATGCCTGAAAATGAATCACTAATCACTACATATTATAGAAACTCCCATGAAACTCAGTTGTTGCTAGTTTAACTCAGTTTGGTTTGTAGACTTAGTACGATGAATTAAACCAAAGTTAAGACGATTTTCAGTTTTTTTTTGTTTTTTGAACCCATCCACTGGTCAGAAGTTTAGCAGAATCGGATTGCTTGAAAATAACAAGAATATTTGATTTGATGATAATGTTCAGTTTGGGAGTAGACCAAGAATTGAACTAGCATATAGCATATCTACTGACCATAAAAATAAATAATAACTGCATTGCATTGAGTATTGAGTCAATATTATTTTAAACGCCAATCCGGGCACTGATTGTTGGTCGCATAATATTGATTGCAAAAATGGTAAAAAGATATTTAGAAAGAAAAGCAACGCAAGTTTTGTTTTTGTAAGTGTTCACCAGATATGGCTGTAATTCCCCAGCACAATAAAAGTATGACTATTGTACATACGGAGAAGCGTGACTATGACTGAGAAGGATTCTCAGGAAGCACAAAAAGTGGTGTCAATGACAATGAGCAAAAATTATTTACTATATGGTACACGTACAAATCTGTAAAAAATGGCAGAAGAAATAGTTTTCCAGTTACCACTTATCATTAATGTAGCGGTGAACAAATTGCATGCACATTAATACGTAATTTGCTATAAGTTATTTGTAATTATGCACCTGTCAAGTACTCCACTCGCTAACTTCTGTAATGTGGCAAACTTGCATACTTCCCCGATGATATTGAACTTGGCCCTCATATACCATGCCGTCATGCAATGTCGTATAGACACATTCGGTACGCATAGGCATATAGACTTAAATGCTAAAGGAAAGTCTTTCATTGCCCCTTTTAAAAACATTGCCATATTTACTGCATTATTAGCTGCAGTATCTTGTCCAAATGCTCTGTTGTAATGAAATAATAAAATAACATGCGTAATACAGATGTGTATTTTACAGCACTATGTAGTCCAAATTAGAATTTGAGACAAATGAACCAATATGGAATTTTTGCAGTTTATTTTTATAAACAATATTTTCCATTTCAGGGACAATTTGCAAATGTCAATTAATGGAAATTAATTCCTTCATTTGGACATATACTGATCAAATGACTTCGTTGCTAGTTTAGTTATGTATATACAACAAAGATATTGTATTAGAGTATGAAAAAGAAAATCATTAAACGCATATTGTTATCTGTGAAGGAGGAAAGAAATGTCCAACAACTGTTGGTGCTCAGCAGAAGAGTAAAATATTAGAAAGTTTATTTAGGTTGTCGTTGTATGTGTAGGAACATTAAACATAAGCTATAGTGAGAATAGGTTGGTTATTTAGTGTAGCGTAAGGAAGGTAATGTCTTGTAAAAAAGTAGGAATGTTAGAAAAAGCATATTTATACGGTGTGTGTGTGTGTAGTGGTCGTCTAGTAAAGTAACCAGTTTGGTGTGGACGTGACGGAAGATGAGAGCAGAAAGAAGAGCTGTGCTTATCCAAAGTTCTCTTATAGAGAAATAGAAAGTCGAGAAGAATGATGTCTTGTGGGTAGTAGACGGAATGCGATGATGGGATGACTTTACTCTTTATGGTTTTTTGTCAGTCCGCCGGACGGCCCGTAGATAACTATAAGAAATAATCGTCTTCTTCAGCTCCAAGTTGCATTGCTTGCTTTTCTATATCTGACAATGCAATGTATGTGCCTACTACGTATTATGGCTATCTAGTGTCAAGATTCAACTTTGTATGGATTGCATAACTTGCACTCTGCCTCACTCGAAATCAGAAATACCCAGCCGGTTCTACTCGCCACGTTATATGTGTAAAGAGAGTTGAAGTGGAACATGTGCATGTATTTATATACATATGTGTATATACGAACCACTACAATCCTCATCTTCCTCCGTCCTCTGCGTATCAACTGAGATTTCCCTTTTCACTACAGTAGTAATAGTTGTGGCTCTATTATGTAATCTCTGCCCAACAAAATCCTCCGTTTACATCCCTTCAATGCCCTCTTTCTTACTTACTCTCGAACACCTTCTCTTACCTGATCTCCAGGAAAGGATGCGGCAGATGGAACAACTTCAATTAGCATTTCAATACACACCTGTACACACTCTGTCTATGTGGCTACAAAACAAAATTAAACATTCTTGTATATTTAATTATACTTTATCTTTACAATTACTATCAGTACATAAAGTAGCTATACCTAGTGTAACATTTCGTACCAGATATTATTACAGCTTCAGAAATCACCTTGCAATCAATTTTGTCATGCTTAATATATCTGTACAGTTAATAATTATAATATTCATATTAGTCTTTCCATTTCAAATACACGGATGTTTACTTCGACAATAAAATTCAAAAGTACGGTATCGGGGAAGGGCATTTGCTTCGGCTAATTTTTTGAGACAGAGTGCATAACATTAGACACTTGTAATTTTTACCACTCATAAAAGAATGTCATAGGAAAATTTGAAGATCATTACTGAATGTGGCTTATTTTTAGTTTCGGGACTACAGCTGTGTCAATCGGACGCATTTTCCCATTAAATTACATTGTAAATAAATCCCAAGTGGAAAAAAACAATGAGTGCATTAGCCCAAAGCATTGAGATTTTCACCTTAAACAGTACAAATATCAAATATTGTGTACTGTGATTTTCAACTGTGGCTTTTTCTTATTTGTGAAACTAAAGCAAAAATCATGAAAAAAATTCCAAAATATGCTGTATAAACTTTAGAATTTACTATACCTATGACTAAGCAAGTCACTTGATGTGCAGTTGCTTAGTTGACCTTTAGGCATGAGAGTGATATTATGTACAGCATGACAATTGCTCTAATAAAAGCCAAACTAATTGCCATGGTTTATGAAAACAAGTTTGTTTATAATAATATCAACCATTGATCCATGGAAGTGGGACTGTTTTTAATGTTAACACTCATGTGTAACCAAGGAGTATTAACTGGTCTGGTGTCCTTGGTTTCTCTTCTACTTTATCAGGAGAGTTCAGCTAGGCATTTTGCGCGAATATCTATAGGAGATGTTTTCGTTTCTTATACGATTGTTGCCAAAGAAAACTGGCAATATTGTCCCTTTTAGTGCCTAGATGGACCCTCCTGATAAAGCCGTTGACATTCCTTGGGTGCACTATGTTCCTAGTTCCCAAGTTATCAATTGTTTTTGCAAGTGACCCAATCTAAATAATTTAGTCATCCTCCCTAATTAGCAATATCAGAGGAGCTTTAACTAGTATGGTATCTCTTTGGTTTTATCAGGAGGGTTCAGCTAGGCACTTAGCGTGAATATCTATTACGGATATTTATTTTTCCTCCCTTATTCGATTGTTGCCAATGACAACTGGTAGGATTTGTCCCTTACAGATATTCACGTAAAGTGCCTATGTGTACCCTCCTGAGAAAACCGAAGACATACCAAGGGATACCACACCACCAGTTAAAGCACCTTGGCAATACCCATTTCATTTTTTTATCGCTGCAGTTTATTAGTAACTAGGGTACCCTTGCCCTGCACTCGACATGTAGTTTTAGGGAAATAAGAGGGCCTTGGGTTTTTGATCAGTTTTCCATTGTCTGTGGCCGGGTCTAGATTTCTTATCCGATACCGTTCTTTCATAATGTTGGTATTGCATTGTAAAAGGTTGTTATACATACTGTAGTGTGTAGTCATGATATTGTCCAAGTACAATTTAATGTATTATTTGAGTATTAGAAATAGAATTTGCATGTAGAATTGGGTGACAATTTGAAAGACACAAAGCAATGAGTTGGAGATTTGAATAATAAATATTAAGCAGAATGGAAAAGCAGGTGGATTGATGGAACATATGGGGAAACATACGAGCCAAGTTCATTTGGTATGGGATGGTGGTGAGGACTGCAATGTTGTTTTATGTATGATTATTATGAGTAAGCGAATAAAGAGGAGGGTACATATGTCTTCCATTCTCATTTGTGTGGACTTTAGGCTATATAAAGCTACCTTTGTAATGTATAAGGGATTTATGCATATAGTACCTTAATGTGTCGCAATAGGAGTAATGTGGATGTCCCCTACACCTAGCCACACAAAACTTGGTATAGCAATTACGGAGAGTAGGAAGTAATATTGTGTTTGTGTGAATGAAAGCATTGACTGAAAGCTTAAACGTTTGAGTACAAAGAGAGAGTGAGAGGGTAAAAGTGAAAATACCCTATGTTATGTTCCATTAGCATTACTATGATATTCCGATGCCCACCTATCTATCACTCATTCATGCATTCAGCACTTGTACACAAGTAAAATAGATTTCTCCCAAAAGTACAAATAAAGAGCGAAGGAGACCACTAGCAAGTGCTCGATACAATTCTCTGTTAGCAAAGTAATCGTAGAGTCACATCCGACATATGGGCCCTTCCAGTTAGAATTAAAATAGAAACTGATTGGGATTACACATCACACAAGTTTACCCTCAGAACAAAACAGAATCCATTCAGATCAATTCAATTCGTTCCCTCTATCTGTGTTTATCCTACCCTCGCTCTTTCAATACCTACTACTCTACTAACCTTAGCTATGAATATCCTTGAAGAGGACGAGTAGTGAGGTACATCTAATGCACTATACATGTATAGGAGTGTAATATTTACCTATATATACTGCAGTAAATCTGATTTACTTTTATGGCAAAATATACAGCGAGCAATTACGTCAGTTCCACATCCCGAGTATACACCTAATGAAAGTAAGCTAAGCAAGTGCATCGAAACCGAACCAGCGAGATCTACTTAGCCATCTGTTCTAAATAGAAAAATATTGGAGTTGGATGAGCTTTGAAGAGTCTCTTCGTAAAAGATTTAATATGCACCAAGTATTCCTAATGGCTTTGCAAAATAAGCTAGGACCATTAATATAGAATGGTAGGAACCAATCTTTTAGCGTGCTTAAGCTGCGATAAAAGATGCAATTTGGAATGGGACGTAAATACCTAGAAAATGTTAAGGTCCATGTGTGATATGATACATTAGATTATGAAAATAAATAGCTGGACCAGAGAAACTGGAGAACAAGTGCCACCAGAATGGATGCATATGTGACTAGGAACTAATGTGTGTATTTACAGTAATGAAATGTAAAGTAAAATGAAACGGAGTAGGAATAGTGATAGGAGACGCTATTAGCTTTATTAGTAGCAAGTCAAGTCACTTGCTCCTTTTGTGATCTGAATTTCATTTTGTGTTTCTGGAATTCGTATGATATTCCAATTTAATTCAAGTCTGTTACATTAGTAGGTATACAAATGGCATAAGTATACGAATATGGTCTTGAGCGTATTATATAGAACAAAATGTAGTTAGCATTGTGATATATTAGTTAAGTGGGAGTATAAGGGACGTCTGTGAAATGAAAACAAAACGGGATTTTATCATTGAAACGCGTCGCGATGATTTATGCCGTGAAATCTTTTCAAGTTCCCTTCTGGCTATTAAGATAATAGATTAATATAGAGAAGAGAAAGTAGTGTTGTAAGTGGATTTGATCGTGGTTCCAGTCGAAAGCCTATGATTTGTTCTCTTAATTAAGAGTAATAGGGAAGGAATCTTGGTGAAGCACTCAGCTTGTGTATATGCAGTATAGGTGTAATAAGGTTGCGGCGAACAAGGCATATTCTATTACACAATCCATATTATCAGCTCTATTAGGAGAGAACAGAAAATAGAATGTGTCTCTGCACAAATAGATAGATACTTGTTCTCCGCTAAACGACAGAATAGAATTAATGTCACCCCTCAGCATTCAGAAATGGTCGCTTACATATTAGAGAAACACAAACGGGAATTCTATGTAGAAGGAAAGTGAGTTAGTTAACTCGAGTGTTTAAGGATTCGGTAGTTTGGAAAGCCAAAAAGTAGAACAGAAGCACTAAGGACAGTGTCGAAGCCGAGAGTTGAGAAAATAAGTTTAGTATTAGTGATATCATACGGCCGTTTGTGCAGCAAGAAGAGAAGACATTAATATTAGCCTATCCGGCCAAGGAAAGGAAAACGAAGCCAAGCGAACCGCATGAAAAGTAAATGAGATCACCTCATTTGCTAAATATTCCTTTCTCCACATTCTCGCTCCGTTTCCTTTCCTTCTGTATTGTTGATTCCAGTTCTTATCTTCTCCACTCAAATGAAACTAAACGAGTTAAACTGTAGCCGAGGAGCTAAATTAACTGCACATCATTCAGACAGTAAGCCAGACCTAAGAAACTCCTACCAAACCACATCAGCATAATAACAATCCACACAGTCATGGCTTATAATATTATTACGAATATTACTTACTTAGTATCAGGGGCCAAGCCAAATGCAGACGCTGTTTTCCTTCCTTTTATTTATGCTAATGAGATTAGTACTGCTATTACGGCGGAGAAGTTGAATATTATACTATTCTAGCTGTTGACATGAATCATTGAGGCATACAGAATATATATCTAGTAGAAACATTAGCATGCTCATATGTACTATGTATGTAATGTGTATTTTTATTTCTAATTTATTAAAATTATTTCAAAACTTTTCAAATGACAAGAGCTGAGTAAGTGATTTTACATACTATCTGTAGTCCCTGCCTTTTTTTACTGTACAACTCTCTCTCTCCCGAATTCTGAATATCTAGTGCTTATTTTCAACCCTACTAGTCATAACTAACAAGTTGAGAGGGACTTGTTCTAATGTGCATACGTAAAAATATCTAATTCCATGGGATTTTCATAATATAAGCTAAGAGTAGAGACATCAGCTACTAGTATTAGTATAAAAGTCGAGAGGTAGGTTGGTTAGAAGCTTGCTACTTGAAATATGCTCTTAAGATTACGGGGGTGGTATGGTACTGCCCTTGTCTGGCCTAGCCTCTTATCGGGGATAGACTCGTAGGACGAACAAATCGTATGGCCTGTTATAGGAAGGAAGCTTTAGAAGTTTTTGTGGAAAGTATTTGGTTGGGTTAGCGCGATAAGAAGTGAAAGCAAGAGATTAGGTAACTTCATTGGGAGGAAAATGCGGTGACTTGTCGGTCGTTTCTGCTCCAAAAGGAATACCAAATGGGTTTATTATGCACCCTCAAACCGAGAGCCCTTTGGTATTCATCATCTTTATTATGACACGCTGAGCAAAGAGATTCTTTCCTTCCGTATCGTCCCATCATTTCCGGCCGACGACTACTTAACTATAAGCCAAACGGAACGAAATACTAAAAATAAAGTCAACTCCGTCCCACGGCCACACATTCTACAGATCCAAACTGACTCTGCAAATATGGAGCTGGGAACAGGGTTTTATACGTGTATCATGTGCATATGTATGTTAATGTAATACTTTCTGTAGCAAATCAAACTATTTGTTGTGCTGTGCATTTGTTGCTGTGCTCCGGTTGTTCCAACTTCGTACTTAGCACTGTAAAATATTGCATGCTGAGTTGACTTTGACTCGATTTGCTCACATTACAGAAACACTACACGCCTAATTTGTTATTCATCGACGAGAGGATGACCATGAAGCTCTATATCTATAGTTGGGTGGGTAATGCAAGTATTTATGTTTCTATATTAAGATTGAGTTAACAACATCAGACAGACTGACATGTCAGACAGTCAAAGCCAGTAAATACATCCCTTGTTCACGCTTTTCCATTTTTCTCCCTCCATGCCCCAGCACCGACAGCTCAACTTCCTCTATACTCCGTGTACTTTTCACATCAGTTCTACTTCTCTGCCCAATTCACTTCTGTTAACTTTCGCCCATGTATATGTATAGATACATAACGATGTAATGTAGAGTGTGACTAAATGGAAACCCTTCCAAACCTATTACTTACGTACACATTTGCATAAATAACTACATTAGATTTAGATATATTTTACTACTCCTACTACTACTATCTATCTGTTTATGTTTCTCTATGGTACATGAGAATGGATGGTTGGTGGAGGAAAGAGCATTTTCTCTCATGATGTGCTGACGTTTGAGCCCCTCCTTGCTAATTCATCATTTTATTCTTTGACATTATATCCCTATCTGCATGTATGATATAGCCTTTGTTTTAAAGTATAGGAATTTTGACACATTATAAACCAATGCATAAATAAATACGCGTGGAGTAAATTGGTATATTGCGTAGGAAGACGGAAAAGTTGTTAGGCTGATTGTGTATGTGTCGGTAAGAGATTAGTATTCAATATTAATGTAGTAGGTAGGAATTGGGAATTTGGATTTGTGTAGAAATTGGATGGGAAGGATGATGTATTTATTTATGTCTAAGAAAATCAAGAGTGTCAAAGCAATTGTTTTAAAAGCTGAAAGTTAAAGATACTATGTATATGTGGATCACAGAAGTAAAGAGGCAAGGAGGCAATTGAGTCGAAAAAGTGGCACTGAAGGGCAAACACGAAATTGAAGAAAGGGAAAGCGAAGACGTGAGAAATGAGAAGATGAAATCTCAGTGGAGGAGAATCGAATCTATTTGTGTCGGAAGATTGACATTCCCGTTGGGATGTGTTCCAACTTATTGAGCGACAATGATGGAAGAGGTAAAAGAACTGACGGCTCTTCGGTGCAAAGAGGGCAAATCTCTAAGTGCGCAACGGAGAAAGTGGAAACTATAGACGGTTGTTCTATTGTCGGAGTCTATTTTACGTTGCAAGTTACCCATGCAGAGAGTTTTAGGTGGATAGAGAATAAACAGAAGAATTTATGTGTAAGAGGAGAGTATACGTATAGATTGTGGGAATTGTCTGGTTTGGCTGTCTTCCTCCTCTATGTACTTATGTGTTATATGAAGTTGATCGTAAGTTGAGTGAGTGAAGCGAGGAAAAGAGCATGTTGCAGGAAATAGATACATAGGAGAGAGGACAGATATTATTAGGCTGCGTGCACATATCGTATGATAACATAACTTGGTAAGACGTGAATAAGTACACACAGACTCGGAAGATATTGTTAAGTTGAATCAAGTTGACTTGACTTGGTTATTTGGGATAGTGTAATGTCGCTTTCTCCCTGTTATGCTGGGTCGGATGGCAACGACGAGAAAATAGCAAGTGATGATGAGTTGTCATAAAGAGCCTGAGGAGATGCGACACTTATTCCTATTATAGCTCTGAAATTGTTCTTTCCTCGCAACCATTGTGGTTTACAAGCCACCACAACTCAATTGACTCATCACTCAAGAGCCAGAGAACTATACTCCCGAGTCTGCTTTCTCTCCGCGCTCAATCTCTTTCTTTCCAAACACAACGAGTTGTTTGGAGACACACTGAGATGTGTTAATAAGATGCTATCCTCTCTCTCTCAAGACACTACTACTATATACTACTACTACTACTACTATTACTATATTTCCATGCTATGAAGGATGTACCACAGACGAGGCGAAAGTAAACTGGAGAATATTCCAAGTGCAAAAGGACATAATTCAGAATAGGACAATAGAAAAGTTGCACATATTACTATTATTAGCAGCAGTAGTGTCAGTGTCACTACGTAAATTTCCCAAGGATTTACAGCCGTGCAATAATGCAGAATAAGGAAAGGCCAGCAGTAAAGTCAACTGGGTATGTGGTAGGTATAGATAGATATAGTGTAGTTAGTCGTGGACTACTGCTCCCTCATTTACATGACATGACAGTATTACCCGACATCGTATTGTGAGAGATGATATAATGTACGACCAGATGAAAATGAATGATTTCCTTTTGCTCTTCTCCCTTGCCTTGGCTCTATGGTTTATCTCATATTATAAAAGCTAATGGTGGGTAGTTGTCTCTAAGTTTTGCATCGTTCCGACTTGAATTTTTTTTAAATTCAGAGTTAACCCAATTTTTGAGTTGTGAGAATAAGGGATGAGGATTTACGGCCCGAGTCCCAACTACGTAAGTACAACGTACGTAACGTCAACATTCGAAAACTGAGCATAAAACAGAAATAAATGTTCACAGTCAAAAGTTTTCCTCCTTCCGAGGAGTCCTAGTAATTCAATGAGGGCAATATTTCCGTGAATCAGAGTATATAATGTGTGAAGGCGGCTCGCATAAAGAGATTCTCGAGTTGAACACGAATAAGATGTCCAAGACGGAGAAAAGTTATGTCATGAGTCGTAAAACACTTGAACAAAGGCAATATGAGCAGAGGCTTGAGACTTCGCGACTGGCTCCTGGCATATAAAAATATGCATATGGACCTCCATCTGAATACATTTGTAGCTGAGGGCAAGTGGAAGGAAAGCAAGTAAAAAATGATCTATATGGAATACCAAGTGAATCCAGGCGAATGATGATAAAGCCGACATGAATAAATACATTTGCATCACCCGACATATTACACTGCACTCTCTACCAACTATAATCCTTATCATCCTATCCCCTACCATTATTATACACTACAGAATATTGTATCAGTAACTAGTGATGATAAGGTACACAATATGTGTATCCTCTATATAGACCTTTACTGTATATTAAGTACAAGTAATAATAAATGCGAAAAAATTCTCCATATTACTTATTACTTGCATTTTACATCCTTTCACTCAGTCCTTCCAAATCCACCCTTTTCTAATCCTTAAATATCTTAACTTTAACTCAACTCACTCCATGAAAATCTCATTTTTCTTGTTTTAACTCATTTTATTCATACTTGTGCTTTACAATAGACTACAATACCCTTCTTACCTTATTCTTGAGAATATATAAGATATATTTTTTATTAAATCTTCCTTTTATAATGCTACAAGTGTAGTAATGAAATGAGACTTTTCTCATTGTTTCTCGTCTGGTTGCTCGGATCTGTCTACTGTTTATATAGGGTGTGAGTGATTATACTCGTATAGTATCAATGTTAATGTTCCGCTTGATGACCCTTTCAATCTCTGCCTTTTCATTCTGCACCTGACTCCGATCCCGAGAGAAAATACAACCTGCTCGAAAAAAAGTAAATAGAGCTATGCCCATATAGTGGGCATTATTGATGAAAGACAGTATGTGGAATGACTTGCTCTGTTTTATACGTACAATCTGAAAAATAAATAGGAATCGTGACAAATCCCTAATTGAATTACAGTTTATTAAATTAGAATTTGTTGAGGCACGGCTGAGCTGATTTTCGATCTAGTTCAATGTGCTTATTAAATATCATGGAGCAAAAATACTATCGTCTATTTTTCAATCTAGATCAATATACTGTTTTGTTCCATAACATAGACCTAGAGAGTAAGGAATTATTATTTATACTACCAAGGTAGAAATAACAGGGAGGATCAAACATATACATGCATAAAATGGGAGAGTGAAATACGATGGGTCAGTTTAGCATTAAAATTCAATTGTCGTGAGTATCGTATTGAAAATTATCTAGATGGATGGACATGATGAAACGGATGATGATGAGTCGAAAATAAAGTTTGGTTACACAGAGAATAGATGTAGATAGGAGAGGAAATGGAGAAAGGCCGGGAAGGAAAGCGAGGAGAACCCTTTTGACGGATCAGCACCCTTTCTTTCTACTTGAATAACTGTGTTATTCAATTTAGCCGACTTGAGTCGAAGTGTGATAGTTATACACGTTCAAGGATAGATATTGCTTACAGTTATAATACTTGACTAGAAAATGACACCAAGAGACCGGGTGTGTGTTCTTTAGCTCCGTAAACCAGAGTTTTATTGAACATTGAAAAAAGTGGAGGGAAGAGAAGTCAAGTTGAGCCAGGGAGGTTCTTCTGAAAAACGAAAATGATCATCATCTATTCTAAATCAAATAAACTGTGGTGGAAAGAAATTCGTCGAAGCAGATCTTGCACTTGCCAGCCAACTCAACGACCAAGTTCAAAAGAAATTTTTTTCTCCATCTTCTAATGGTAAGCATTTTTTGTGATATGACTCTATATATGAATTTGTTCTAATATGGTGAGTTTTAAGTTGGCTTGGGTTAGTAATATGGTGTGGTGATACTTGGCACGACATGGCTTGGCCTTAGCTTATTCTCTACAGACACGATTTCTCTTTGTGATGTGAACTCGAGTTACCATACTAAAGAAAGACAAAAAATTCTGCATAAGGTAAAACCACTAAAAACTTGCATCTCACTCCTCTGAACGTATTTTTGAGTTTTTGGCATAAAATTTTCCCTGCGGTTGGCTCTTTCTCCTTTACTTATACTTTCAACAACGGCAGATCCTACAAGGTTGCAAAAGGTTAGAATTATAGTTTATCGTCTGCTGTACTACTTGTAACAAATATGTAGCAATGCAAAGTAATGTAACACTTAGAATGGGAGTCGATCTGGAGAAGCGACAAACAAAATGAAATGGTGGGAGAGAAGAAAAGGAAATGAAGAAAAATGGATTGAGTGAAAGGAAAGAAATACCTCGAAGAAAACCGAAGTGTATAAGCTGACTGACAAGACACAGAGGATCCTTTCCCTTAATGCATATTATTATGTATAAATATACAGATGCTCCCTTTATACTAGCACTTCTCAACTTAGGAGAGCTTCGTACATTATTCCATACCGTAATGCATATTGGTTCGGATGGGAGAAAGATCCGCTTTGTGTACGTTACTATTAATTTTCCCTATCGTGTCTTATACTTGGTAAGTCAGTCAAATAGTAGTGTAGAGGATATATTTTGTGGAAAAGTGTCTGTAGTCTGAACTGAAGTGAACTTACGTTAGTTGCATTAGGGAAAAATGTATATTACACATTATATTATTATGATTATGATAGTATAAATATACGCAACAGAGCAGAACAGCCTCGCACATCCCATTTCTTTCTTGCAGACAAGACAAGAAGACAGGGACAGGGTAGAAAGAAACGTAGTGTAGCATACTGTCTCCACAATAGTATTTCTTTCTTATCACTCCCAGCACTTTTTAGCATGCAAGCTCCAATGCAGTTTTTCGTGTAATAATGTAATGCACTGTATTGCAATCTAATATATTACTATGTTTTCACTATACCTACTATAATAGTAGTTATATAGTACATGCCTACGTAAATAGCAGTAGTCTGAGACTATATGTATGTATTAGTGATGATGGAGATGATAAAGCTCCCACTTGTATCAATTTGTCAGGGTGAGCTCTCAAACGAATTGGCGAGACATTGGATTACGTTTACAGTTTACGGGCTCTTTTTCCATGTGCTTAATGCTCTGGTGTACTCTACGTAGATACCTATACACACTACGCTTACACTCTTCGAATTTCATCTGTTCTCGTCCTCTGCCCGTAATATCACTATTTACGAGATTCTACAGTCATTCTAAATATTATGTATCTACTGCACTATCTCTAACTACCTCACCAATATGTACTTAGTATTTACCAGACCTATTTCCACTCCACACTTTCCACAAATATAAATATACAACTACATATGGATCCCTACGTGCATATTGTGCAAACTTTTCCATTGTTCATCTTTTTTCCTCCTCCTCGGGAATCTCTCAACTTGACTACATTTATGCACTATAGACACTTTACTCAAGCACATACGTATAATATCAACAAATGCATTAGAGTTGCTAGAGTGCATAGATATCTTTCCATTTCCCTTGGCATCCCCATATATCTACCAATGAATAACTTTACCCAGCTTTGTTTTGTTTGTATTTGTCTGTTCTACAACTACATTACTATACAGACATGATTATGGTATCGGTCCAGATATCCTGATGATATTTTATGTATTATGAGTATGAGAGACATATTAGATTTTATCTGACAAATGAGGTCGGTGGTTTCCTTTCCCGAATCTTCTCGCCTCTCGGAATCCACTCGACTCAACTACCTCCCTTCAAACACTCACTCTAATAAATAAGTCAACTCATTCATGGTGAATCATAGGAAGTTGTTCAGCATTCAAACGATTTCCGATTTATTAGACACAGACAGACAGCCAGACAGACTCATTTCAACATACTCAATGATTTATAGCCACACGATACATTATTGCATTACTATTTCAAACTTTCTCCAAAGCATAATTTCCTTATTCCTCTCAATCTCTTGTTACTTATGCATACCTTATGCAAGTGCCTATCCACTACTACTATAGTACTACACTACTATAATGTATACATTGTATAGATTCTAGTTTGTGTTTATATTTTTGTATCGTATTGCTCTAAATACACTTTTAACATTCGAGTCGTAATGTTTTTCGTAGTAAATTTTTGTAATACCCACATAGTCAAATTTTATATTTACGTACAGTGGATTTACAGCGTGCATACTTAATAAGTGCGTATCTATGCAAATATACATGTGTGTAGGTATTTACAGATAAATATTTACATTTAACTTATGTCTTAGTCTTATTTTCGTAATATATATTTAACAGATAAACGTACATTTCACGAGATCATCCCTTACTCTTATCATTTACAACACAATGACGGAATGGGCACCTACTTAAACAATTAATAGATACTCCAATACACGAGGAACAGTAAAAGAAATTGAATTATGGTGCATTTTTCTAGTTCTAACTAGTAATACATGATGTGAATACGATTATTGATATTAAAATCTATATTAAATATGGAGAAATCACTAGGGTTGTTTGGATTTTTGGGGAATTCTATTTAAACCCCGGTGAGGGTTGAGGTTGTGAACTACTAATGTGTGAACTGTAAGAAAGTCCGAGAGGAGACCTGATTTTTTCACCGTTGGTGACAGGGGAGATAATGGGAGATGCAGATGAGCCGTTGGGTCGGGGAAATGCGGAGCTGCTAGAGTTAGCATTGCTACTGTTGGGATTCTGAGCCTCGTAGGCCGACATGATTGCAGGTGTGGGTATAGGGATTCCCGCAGTTTGGTTCATGTAGGCGATGATCCTTCTTAATTCCTCGAGTGCGTTGGCTTGCATCAAGATGTAATTCTTGGCCAGGAGGAGTGTGGCGATTTTGGAGAGTTTCCTAACGGAGGGTGAGTGAGCATAAGGGATGACACTGCGAAGCTCATCAAGAGCATCATTGAGATCGTGCATTCGTCTCCGTTCTCTGGCATTGATACTGAGCCGAACAGATTTTCCTTGGCGATTCTTCTTGGACGAGCCAGACTTGGTGGTGGAATTCTTGGCTCCCACTTTATCATCGGGAGAAGAGCTTCGTATCTCAGAAGACGGTCGGTTGTTCTCATCCGACTCGGTCTTTCCATTGGGACTGTTGAGATAACGGTCGTTGCGTGACATATAGCTCTCAGTATCGCTTCCACCACTATTTGAAGATGAACGCTCTCGCCCGACGTCCAGTTCGCACTTGGAGTCTTCGCAATCAGATAGAGTTCCCCCGTCAGAATTGATGTCACTTTTGGAGATGGACATTGAGAGTCGCACCCCCGTGTCACAGTGACTTATTTTATCAAGGCGACGATCACCTTCACTGACTGGACTCGGTTGTTGGAGGGGATGAGTTATAGCCAATTTAGTCAATGATGTTGTTCCGCCTGAACTGGGACCACTTGTGCCGTAAGGGTGATATCTTGATTGCTGAGTGCCGGGAAAACTGAGTGGATTTCCGGAAGAGTTCGGAATATGGTGACTCAGTTGCTGTTGCTGCTGAGCTACGATTGATGACAGGTTTGCGTACATAGCAGTGGCACTTTGTGGTCCGAGCTTTGTTGTTCCGTGTCCAGGACTCGTTACAGCTGGATGATGTCGAAATGCAGAAGCGCCTGTGGCAGAAGCAAATTCCCGGAAATGTCTTTGTTGTTCCAGTAAATCTTCTGGAGTGTGCAATCCGTGTTTAGAGTCAATGACACTTTGAAGTGGGTGATGATGATGATTGATTAAATCACTGATGGTCATTAAAGACGTCTGATTGTAAGCCACTGGAGCGAAAGTCTCCATCCTTCTTCACGTTCCCAGAATACAATTTTCTCTTTCCACTCGTTAAAACGGCGTCTATTAAAATACAAAATGTTTAGATTAGCAATTTTCTTATTTCAGCATTACTGAAAATTATTAATCTACTTTATCGAAGTAAACACTAATAATTGAATCAAGTGTAAAAAAGTCACTTGTAATTAGTACTAAGCAATAATTTTCGTACTTTTATGATCACCTGCGTTTTAATTGGAAGTAAACAAAGGGAAATAGGTGGGCAAAGTTTAAATAAATGTGTTAGTGATTGTTTGCTTGCACTTGGCCTGGTAAAAGTAACTGAGTATCTGAGAAGATGATAAATGGTTGGATATTTGAGAAGAATGAGAAAGCACGTGCACTTAAGAAAGAGTGAAAAGCTGGTTCCCTACCGACTGCAGAACAGTAGTGCTTTAGAGAAAATGAGAAAAGTGAGTGAAAGGAATTGAGGAGAAAAGCCGATAATCGTTTGGTAGTGTTTGTCCGTATATATAGAGAGAAGAACAGAAGTATGTCTGTGTAGTTACATCGTGGTGGTACTACAAATCTGAAACTAAAAGTAAGTTGAGTTGAGTTTAAGTTTAGACCTGTGTCATGTGTGACTTACTTAGTAAAACGAATGCCGAATTGGATTGCTGAGACTAGAGAAAGATGTGGATAGAGAAGAGCAGCGCAGAGGAGAGGAGAACTAAACCAGACAGAACGAGAGCAGAGGTTCAGTTCTGACAGTAGAAAATCCGGATGTTCTGGGACGGCTTCTCCGCTCACAACCAACCAATTACAAGGCAGTCTTCTCACTCGCACTGATATGATAGTGCCAAGCCAATGCCAACGAAAATGTCTAAGCCGAAGCTCGGGAGGAAGGGATCTTATATATTTACACTACTATATACGATGTTGTTATACTATTATATGATATGGTATTCTAGGAAAAGAGACAAGTGAGCCAGAGGAGAGCAGAGGAGCGGAGCAAACCTAATTCAAGTCAATTCAAGTAAACGAGAGGATGGCAATAGCAAACTGCTACAAGCAACATGGAAAGAGACACTTCCCCAAGAACGATAACAGAGCATATATATCGTCCATAATTCGTGCTATAGCCGCTCTGAAGTCAATTCTGAAGACAGGAAGGAAAATCTCGAAAAGTGAAACGTACAACAGAACAGAATGGCAAGGAGAACAGACGCCCAACGAAGTCATCATGTCAGAGAAAACCAAACCATAGTAGTTTAAGAGAGCTCAGGCCAGACCCGACCACAATCGCCCCAAATTTCATCAATATGATGAACCATATCTTTTGGCTTGTAGTAGTACTTGTACTTTGTACACTGCTCCCTCCCACTCGTCCTTATTACTCTAATACTTACTTACTATGGACTACTGGAGTGACATAGGTCCTCCCTCGTAAATATACAAAAGTACTTTAAGTGAATCGTCTAGGCAGCTCAAGACATGCTTCAAGTAGCAATGGCATACTTAGCACAGATAAGAGATAGCCATCGAGTCGTGCCCTACCTAATTAGGAAGATTACGATGTCGTTGTCGGTCTTATTGTGGCTCACAGAGTAACTAACTTCCGGAATAACTTTCCGACTCTTTACGTAATCCAATTCAATTCACTCAACTACTTGACTCACTGACGTGCCTGGAATGGAATGCAATTCTACTTACTTTACACACAAAACTTGATTTTCCTTAGCGAGAATCTCCTCAAGGTTTCACCATTACACAACCAAACCACAATCACTCCCAACTCTCCTAATATACAGAACCCAAGTCACTTCCTTCTTAACTGCGTCATTTTGCATTCTCTAGGCTGATAAAGTCTGTTCCGACCACACGGAGAATCAAAATTACTTTCTCTCGAGACTTGGAAAACAGTTTGCAAAGGGAAACTGACAATCTGACACCAATAGTCACAGTTAGATTACAGACGAAAGAGCTTCTTGTTTATCGTAAAAACTGACACTCAACCTCAATAAATTCTTACGATATTCATCCTCTGTTTTCCATTAGTAATTTACTTTTCCAACATCCTCCACTCTCCCTGCTTATGCTCCTACTGCCAAAAAGAACTTGTTTTTCGTATTTATATATCCCCACTAACAATACTAATGCTTTTAGCCTGCACTCACCATTATATAATGTCCCTGTGTAAACTCAGGTACCTATACCTCTCCACGTACAGTGGTTGGTGATGTAGATGACTATTTTTGCATATCGTGGGTGAGTTTTCCTACCAGTTTTCCTCTGTGCACAGAGCCATTTATTCTTCCAGCACAACATAATGTATATACATATGTTGGTCCTTTGGTACTCCATTTAAATGTATGCAGAGCAACAACAATACAATTATACCAACATGCTGTTAGATCCTATATCTAAATGCTTTATGGCGTGCTTTGCTTTGTACAAGTGTATTTTGATGGATAAATCATGTCACATATGGGTAAGGTGGATGTACTTGTGTTCGAGGATTTTTAACATAAGTCTCAAAGGAGTTTAGGTCACAGGGTGCGAAAATGGATGGAAAGGGCTCTTTCATTGCTAAGATATCCTTAGGGCAGACAAAACCCATACATTTCATTCTAAAAATCTCATGTACAAGTAAATGAGTCAGGCCGTATGGCACTTGCCAGAATGTTTGTATGGTTGGTGAATTTGACCAACTGGTTCAGGGGACTCATCTAAATCTAATGAAAAGCTCACCATCACTATACAACTTTTCTTTTCATTCATCAGGTCTACGGGGAATCTCGCCTGATCTCTTAACCGAAGGGCCATATGGCCTCGAAATTGTTCCTCTCTCCGTACCCTCTCCCCGCACTCTATCTAAGGCACAGGCACTCAATTTCATATGTATATCTAGATTGTTAATCGCAGTGCACCCTTTTAATTCGTCGATAGCAATCTATCTCTAGTATCCACAGAAATTGTCAGAAAAAATATTGCTCAAGTTTATTTTCGCTAAATACTAAGATATGAACTAATAATAATAAGTATAATTACCCATTTGGTAATAAGTTGTATGTTATGATACTGACCAATCAGTTCTTATTACTTTCATTATTTTAATTTTGGAATTTTTTTTACTCAAAAGGAAAACTATATTTGATTCTTTTCACTGTATTTCGTATAATTTTCTCGATGTATTTTATCAGATAAACTACGCCATCTTTGTTGGAAGATAATAATAAATATCTAATAATATCATGAACCGACCTAATAAATAACAAAGTTCACTTCCTCGACTATGTTAAATCTCAAACTACGAAAAAGTATGATTGAAAAATTAAGAAAAAAATAGCTTTCTCCATATAATAATGTGGGACAAAGTATAAACAAGTTTCATTGCAATTGACTGCATGTCTAGGTGACTCCAGCGATGAAGGTAATACTCGCCACGTGATTTTGTATGATTGGATGAGTAAAAAATCTGAAGCTAAATATGGGAACATAGATTTACAGATTATTATGTAGGTCTCTACTCTAATGATTGTCTTTCCTCGTAAACAGCGCTGTGACTTTTCGAATGCAGTAATTTAATCGAATAAACGTATTTTTGGACTTGTGTATGCATTAAAATTCAAGCGTATAATAATCATCCGTGACAATCTAAATCAAAGTTTAGTTGTGATTTTATTCAAAGAGTTCGTCACACTACATGGCTATCAGGAAAACAAAAGGGAAAGTTTTGTGGGAGTCCCTATTATGAGGGATGGTAAAGTGTAGCTGGACGTCTCATTCTGCAATTCTAATGTTAATCACATCATGAGAGAGCAAGGGAGAGTCGCTATATACGTAGCTGGGGTTTTGTGAAACAAGTTTATGGTATGTATATGTGTCGCTGTGTCGTATCTTGTTTGTATCCATTGTACATATGTACAGATTGCTTGCAGTTGACTGAATTCTGTATGATGTCTAAATGGACTACCTACGACGTAAATATATTAGTGGATGCTATCACAGTGCTGTGGTTTGGATCATGTCGGAAATGTCTGTAACTAAACTTAATGTGATTAGAGATGAAATCAAGTGTAAGAACAACATAGTTCAGCATGATAACATGATGTCCTCTTTCGTCACGGCTTCCCGGCTGCTAATAGGAGTGAAGAATAAATTACGGTCACAATACCATTAGTAGTAGATCCTTCTAAGAGTATATACAGGCTAAGCATATTATATGACATTGTTATCAGTGTTAAAGATAGTAGCATGCAACATAAAGGGAATAGAAAGAACAACCTATGTTACAACAATATTTGCATGTCAAGCTAGCTGTAAAATAAGTACGATATATAAATAGTTGTTTCATATGTAAATCACAATAACTTTGTAATACAATCCTCTAAAGCACAATTTTAAATTAAGAGAACAGAAATACTTACCAACTTAATTTATCCGCAGAGACTAAAATTAAGAATGTATCTAATTCAAAGAGTGCCTAAGCACTAAAAGCAGACAGTTGAGATATAATATTCTGTATACCACTACGAATAAATGAGTTTTTGCCTTCCTAGACTAAACACCAGCAGCAAAAAACTTGATTGTGGTGCATTCAACTACGTTAAGTCCATTTTTATAAAGAAAACTCTTTTCCAAAGCTGTTCTTAACCGTAGGCCATCTCTCACTGCACAGCTGGAATGGAAGTGGATGTGAAAAACTGTTCCTTCGTTAGATCATATGATAATAATCATCTTATAAACTTTTTCTCAAATGTCCTACAGTGGAAAACTTATCCCATCTCGCAAACTTAATTCACATATGTAGATGTCAACTTCATGTGATTTATGAAGATTTAAAAAATTGGTTATGACTACTCTTTTTTGCAGTTGCGCCAAAGCAAACTATACATTTGCGTTTACGATAGAAATTAACTTATCTCATCTTTGTGATCAAAATGCAGAGCAGGGCACATAACTGACCCCATTGTTTTCATAATGTTATTGCCAAACTCACTTCCCTTTCTCCGTGTAGTTATTGTGTATCAATTTGCTATTGTCAAATTTTGAAGCACATACATCCAAAAACCAAACCATGATCTTCTCTCATGCTTTTCTTCCAGCATGCATGGACATGGGAGCAAAAATTAATTCCATCCCAACCCAAAATGGCTCTTCTGCCAGATTTAGAGTTGTAGTTTATTTATCCTTGAGTCTTCAAAATGAATACATTTTAATGTTTAAACTACGCCGTCAGCGCTAAGCACACAAATAGATGGGTAATTAGTAAATTATATTATTAGTAATCAGACATACAAGAAAAAAAACAAAAAAAATAATGACCCAAAAATATTTGAGGGAATAAAAAATATTGTATTATACAAAATGAATCTTGCATTTTTGTAGTTTTAAAAATCTAAATTGATTAATGATTTATTAGTTGTAATCCTTAATTAATAGTTACAGATTTTTTAGTATAATATAATGTGCTGAATTAATGTAGACATTTTTAATGTAAGGCTATACACTTACAGTTGCTTTACACGAGTAGTTTGTGAGAAAAATTGTTTCATCTATTGGTACGTCTTTTAAAAAACGGGGTGTTCATTCGTTTGCTAACATGATGAGATTCGTTAGGAAAAAGTAAAAATAGTGGTTTTTTGGTAACTAGTTTATTTAGATATATGATTATGAGCAGGGTGCCTAAATTTCATTATATTGCTCATCAAGTCTTTCTTACCGATATGAAACTATTGAATGGATGTTTATAATTCGGCCAAACATTACAATATTATAATACTGTAGTCGTATATGCCCATTTTAATTACGTCTTGATCTTATTAGAGTTACGTTCATGTTCTAGGTACCTATTTACATCATTTTAGTATATCCCACAATGCACTACCATATTCGTTCGTAGCGTTCATATAAAATACATGATTCATACAATTCAGAGCACTCAAAAATCTGGATGCGAAACGTACGATTTAAACTATGACACCATCTACAGATTCTGTTTGCAATGTTCCGTTCAACTCTCCGGTACTTCCCGGAACGGGATCTAGAGGAAGACCGTTCCGAATACATCCACTGGACTCCCCACAGGAAAGTACATTGGCAATAGCTACACAGAAATGCACTGCGACATGTAATATACATACAAGCGCTAACAGTGTGTCATATCAAAGTTCATAGAGCCAACTGCAGTCGTATTTAGTAGTGAAAGTATTTACTGTATATTTGCAAATTCCTGTTCAATGCATTATGATGAAATGTTAAAATTATTGGTAAACATGATGATGCTTTCAGAGCATTAACAAAATAGTAATTGGTTACATAATCTAATTTTGAATCTATTGTCTTGTTTCCTTTTTATAGCGTGACGTAGTAAAAATGATGCAATATTTTATGATGTACGCAATCAAATGGTATTTTGACCTACTTAGCCTTACCTGTTCTACAAAATATAAATACGTACTTTACTACGTACGGCACTTAGATGAGGTAAGCAAAAAGTATCACGTAATAAATGAGCTGGTCAAACAATTCACCACAAAATCACGAATAATGTTATTTTCGACGATACAAAAGCATTTAGCTACAAACTAAATCATTGATTTCAACTAGCTCGTAATTGCGATACCTCGAGAAAAAGTCCTGACACATTCCTACTCGTTTGCTTTTTCTTGTAGGTTATTATCTGCAAGTACCGGGTCCGACAAAAGTTAGTACACATGGTTTTGGCCACCTAGCTCCCAAAGGAAGGCTGCTATGAAAATAAGGTGAACACCATTGGAAAGACGACTAAGCTGGCAGAAACATAGACTATAAGAACATTTTTATGAACCCATTTTATAATTTTGAGAATTTTATTAAAGTGTGCTCAAAGATGAATAGAATTTTCTTATAGTCTATGTTGCTGCCAGCTTAGTCGTCTTTCCAATGGTGTTCACCTTATCTTCGTAGCAGCCTTCGTTTGGGAGCTAGGTGGCCAAAACCATGTGTACTAACTTTTGTCGAATCCTGTATATAAACAAAGTGCAATCAGTAATCAATCACATATAACTACATAACTAAATTATTTATAGCCTTTAATATAGGAGATGATAAAGAATTTTAGAATTATAGATGTTTTATACAAGATTACTAGGAACATAGCAACATGTCATATGACTTTTATTCCATGAAAGTAGATTTACTATATCGTATAATTAGACCGATAAAAAGTACCGCTTATCCTGTATTGAATCTACATAGTGGATCAACACATGATATTTTGTAGTAGTGTATACATGTCATAATAATAAAGTTATGGAATGAGCCATATTTATTAAAGTTAAATAAAGAGTAGGGAAGTATCTGTAAACTGGGAGTGGAAGGCTGAAGATACAAGTTTCTACGCTGGTTGAGCAGTCCAATAAGAAATAGTAGGCAGGCCAAGTCTTTTCATGGGAGTTTCTCTGAGCCGACTCCTCTTCTCGGCTCCATCATAGGTAACGTTGTCGTCTGGTGCTGCTTTGTGTATTTCTCTGGCAGACTACCCGGGTTTCGTAATGCCCAAATTTAGACTAGAGGATGTTGGGGAGGCCAATTCTGTAATGATTTAAAAGTAGCATTCACTAGCATAGAGTACTAAACCAACTAGATATAAAATAGCAAGGTCCTTATCGCATTTCTCTTGTATATTCAGTACAACTTCCTCTGTACATGCATAAATGTGAAACTATTATATTTATGAATATTCCAATATTTGCTAGAAAATATTAATGATTAGAAAAGGATCGATTTACTACTATGAGTAGTGCTATAGTTTAAGGCACTGTGTGAGTCTCCTTTAAAATTTGACAACGGGAGTGTTTAGGATGATATATTATTATTTATTGTATTGTTATGTCATGCGAACAATTTGGAGTTATTATCCGAAAGTCATTAGGCGTTCATTGGCATTTAGTAGTTTTATTAGTGCGGAAAGGTATTTGTGTGTTTAAATTACAGAGTAAGATTAATCGGTAGCTTTGACTATTTTATTGGATTTAATTTTCTCGGTTGATTAATGTAAATAGGTTCATTCATTGGATGCGGGAGGAGAAGAGGTAGCGGTTAGTGACACCATTACACCTCACGCTGCATCAAGTGTTAAATGAACGTATCTATAGTCGACTTGCCATTACCTACATCACAGTCTGTATATAAAGGTAGATTATGCAATGCTCTATAATGAAATTATGTATAGCATAGGATAATGTAAAGGAAGTGAACGCATTGTGATATGCATGTCTAGTAGATAGAATAGTTGAGTGTAAAACGGGGAAAGAGTTCAGGACAGAAAAGAATAGAATGTGGGAGCAAATTTCGATTATCGAAGAGCAAGTCTTTAGCTAAATAGGCCAATCTTTCATCCGAACGTTTCACATCAAAGGTTAAATGATCCTGAAACAAAATGGGAAACTGCTACGAGATAATTCAACGTTTTAATAGAGAATCCGTATGGTAGCAATCAATTCTTATCTAGGCAATTCCTTGGCATAAAACCCCAGCGGATGCTGGAGGATCATCATGTCTCACTTTTCCTATCTCTGCCATACTCTGGCATAGACACACAACACACGACTGAATGTATTCAGTCCTGATTCCATCTCTTCCTTTACATTACATACATATGTATGCTACTTACTCACATTATTCCCATACAGAGCCTGACTGCATTTCAAGGATACATATAATTTCATATATAAAAGGAAGTAAAGATCAAATCACACTAACATAGACTTAACCGTCCCCCTCTTCCTCCTCGATCTTTGTGCATTAGAATAAAACATGCTGTATAATGGAATGTAATGCAATATAGAGTGCAATGCAATCGCATCGTGTCATTCACACACCACACCAAGAAAAGCAAGCAGTAGAGTTAACTGTGAGCTATAATTCTATCTAAACTTATCAATCGAAAACGCAACTCACGGACATAAACCTACATTATACATCACATTACAGATTTCTCCGTCTGCATTACATTTCCTCTATTACTTATGGAATAGCAACATATTTGTACACGTCTGACGTCTGAAAACAAGGACTTTACTCACTGGAATCCGATTCTATTACATTACAAAACACTTGTATCAAATAAAAAAAGATTGTTACAAAGAAAAGGGTAGTTACTTACTACTTTGAAGGAACATACGATTCTCTATTCACTTACTACATTACATACTACACAAAGATATTCCCAATCCATTAGAATGATTGTTTCCTCTCTACACAATAGAAATCTATATATTTAATATCCCCTGTGCTTTTACTTACTCTTTCCCTACATTTTTTGACATCCATTCCATCTGCACCCATATGACATTCTATATAGCATTAGTATCAAAGTAAATAGAATATAATTACATAGCTTGAATTGTATGCGACTTATGAACATAGTTTGTACAAATGTGACACTGAACTTTGACAGTTGTCGTTTCTGAGCTTTAAAAGACCTACGACATAAGTTCGGAATGTTTAATATTTCCATTACTTAAGTGAATGTAAGAGCCCAACATAATAATATCTACTTACAATGTATTAGGACGTTTCAGATAGGTACCCAAAAAGTACCTAAAATGTATTTATGTGAATGTCCGAATTCAACTCCAAAATCCTTGTTTCCTTCTTGTATCTAAACATCGAAACTGACACTAAAACTATCTTAACATTTCCAGGGTTTTATTTCGGTTGTATAGGGACGTGTAACAGCGGTTTGGCTCAATATACGTAATAGAGTGCATTATCAATACAAAGTAATACCTAGGACTATTTGGATCGATTTAAGTCCACACTTGAGAGAGATTCTGGGCTTGGGACATTGATTTAGCAGAAGGGTTAGCTTTCCCACATCCTGATTTTTTCGTCTCAATATTTTTCAATTTCCTGTACGATATTGGATTTGCAGATATCACCTTCAGGGTGGAAGAAACTGGAGCTGGATATAAATATCCGGAACAATAATTTGAGAGCAAACTACCAAAGTCTGCCTAAGCTCCAAGAAAACTTTTCCTCTCATACATCTAACTTTCAAACCTATACAATACTCACGGTCCTATACTTACTACCTCCCCAACTATATCTATAAAAACATTGCCATCATACTTACTTTTCTATGTTGGACACACACCGTAATTTCAGCACCCATAATTTTTTATTATGCGTATCATTTAAATTATTAATTAGACTACCGTATCGCATAACTTTTTATGTTTTATCTAAATATCGCTGTTTCAACTTTAAAAAATTAAATTATGTTGTTTATGATTGTAATGTGATAGCTAAAAGAATTATTAATGAGTGAATTAAATGAAGAAAATGGTAAAATAATCCTTCAAGATGTTTAGAATTCGAGGCGTATCTACAATTTCGTCATTATAGAAGAAGTAATATTACTGTATTGATTATACAAATATCAAGTTTTACCATTTATTTACACGAATCGCAATACTTACTTCTAATTATATAATTCACCTTAATAAATCACACATTTAATATTTGTTTTAATTACACAGTAATTCACATGCGGGTGTTTTCACAAAAGTTTTGTGGTGCTCATATTATATTCATTCAAATGCATTTTGTTGTTTGCCATGCATTAGAATGGAATTTTGGAGACTACTTTTACCCGGCATCTGTGCACAAAATAAATGATATTATGTAATACGGAGAGTCCAAAAATTGAGTTCTTTAATTTGATTTTATGGAAATTACATTAATTCTTGAGTAACTATTGACAGATGGTATTTTGATGTAGTATGTACATATAAGATAAAATGATAAAAATAGTAATAAAATGTTCTGCAAATGCAAATTGAAGGGAAGAAATTCCATATTTATTAGTAAATGGAGTATCTGACGGAAGTGTAATCAGATTGTACATAAGTAGAGAGCTTTACGTAGTTGAGGGAAGTAGGTTGAAATGAAAGATTTATAAAAGGATATTGAAGGCACATTCTTTGTGTATCCATGCAGTGGGCATGATAGCAATAATGTATCGGAGTATGAATGGATTGTACGTAGCAACGAGGAAGACGGAATGGTATGTAATGCAATGGTATGATGAGGAGAGTGAAATTCTCGAAAATCCAATCGGAGAGCCATGAGCCATGATAGTCAGAAATTACTCGTAGTTCGTCTGAGTGGTCAACTTCATCAATTCGGATGAAATTACTTGTTCATATGGAATCTCCAATATTGACAGTAGCTCTTGGTTTCTAATGCAGGATGAAGTTTGGAGAGGAGGAAAAGGAAGAATATATGATGATACAATACTATATAGTTCAGCACTCAACTTTCGCATCTCCACTTCACTCTCCGTCCCTGTTGTTGCATTCGTTTACTGTATTTTATCGGACTAAAAGAGACGAGGAGGAAGAAAACAACCAGAACTCAATCTACAGAGTCGATATTAAAGCGAGGATTTATACGTAGCATAAACATAGGTGCATCTAATATAGACCTATAAGTCTGTTGTGGGGACAAATAGCTAAAAAAAGTATATTTCCTTTTATCTATTGATGGTTATGACTTGCAATCGTTATCTCGTCTCTTTCTCAAGTCTCTGTATGACACTATATGGAGCATATGTGTCTTTTCCAGGTTCTTTTTGAAACATGGTTGTCATATAGAACATAGTGTAAGAACAAATATACACATGCAGAAAAAAGTGAACAGATCAGATATGTGATCAGAAAAGAGGAGAATGTCTCATGCTGTCTGTCCAAGAAAGATAAAATATATTGTCTCTTGTTCTATGTGCATTGAATTTCTGCAGGGGCTTAGGTTTCGTTACTATGTTGTTACTTTTATTAGTCAATAGTAGTAGTCACCCACCTACTAGGTACTAGTATAGAATATGTACAGATACTCCATTACTTTATTCACAGACACATACTTTTTGTTTGTGTGTGCTTTCTCCAGACGACGTTTCAGTTGGCCTTCGGCTGGTTTCCTAGCTAATAGGATGGAGATGGAAGTATTGGCTCGGACAAAGCTCACACGAAACGAACGACAAGACAAGCAAAGGAAAGTATGAAAAGAAGACAAGGGAGAGTCAGCTTTCTCCAATATTTTTCTATCTCATACATTTCTCTCTTGTTTCTCGACCTGGAGTTGATGTTGATGCTCCCAGCTCCGAATGGAACAACAACAGTCCTTCCTACTCGCACTTCTCATCATGAGACTCCCTACTACATCCAACCAGCAACAAAAACTGAGTGTTTTCCTTCCAGCCAGCTCATTTTTCTTTGCTAAAAAGCTGATATTTTGAAACAAGATATCTGATCCCAGCATTTAATCATTCTCTTCCTCAAAGTCTCTTCTTCCGTCCGCCTTCCCTCGACTTCATCTTTTACTTCACTTTACTACACTTCACTCACTCACTCTGCATTACCTACATACTCTACCCTCGCTCTAAACAAACTTTTCACATATTACTTACCCACTTATATACTACATTACATTACGAATTTATCTCTACAATGCCTACTCCAACATCCTTAATAAGTTCACTGGACTCTTTCCTATACCATAACACTATCGCACCGTAAATCCAAGATACACAACCATTGTCATATAATAAACAGTGATGATTATTGACAATTTGTCAACAGCACTACAACTCCCGAGTCATCCTAATTCCTTCTAGCTATAACTGCATCTAAATGGTTAAACAATTAAAACTTTATAACTGCAGATAAAATTATTGAATGATTTACAAGTTTATTTTGGCAAAAAATGTAATAACAATTGCACATGAAACTATTTGTGGCCCAAACGGGCTTTGCTGGTTGTAATTGTAAGAGTTTGCATAATTTTTTAAATAGAATTTAAAACAGTGATTAATCGACATTGACGTGATAGAGGATTATTCTTCACTACCTCCCCGTCCTATGGGACAACTAGATTAACACATGAAGTTGAGCTATACCATGTGAAGAAGACGTAATTTTAAAAAATGCATTAATATACAGATTGTTAGGGAATTATTATGGCAAATACGGTACAATATAACTGTATTAAGGCTATGAGAATGTTAGGGAGTATAGGTTGTTTAGTCAAACCAAAAGGAAGCAAACAATTTGATAGAAAGTTTTTATGGACTTCCTTCCTTTAAGTATCATCTGTCTACCTTCTTCCCAAGTAAGTATGTAGAAAACATGCGAACTCAAATCCCTTAGTCATCTCAGTCATCTGTCAAAAGTAAAACAACAACCAGTTCTGACAAAATACATGCAATACATTAGAGCAAAGACATTGAATGACAAAAGTTTAGAAACTTTAAAAAAGACTTTTGCTATAAGAAATTAGAGAATTTCTATTGTACTTTTCAGAAAGTATTGAATAGTTTGTTTATTGTTTGAAGTTGTAAAGTCATGAGAGACAGTAAGTAGTTCTTGTTTCATGTAGGTATATAGGACTTACATAAAAGAGTATAGATATACGTATAAAAGTCTATTCATCATTAGCATAATCTTTTGTGAGAGGAAATAGATAATTGTAAGTGATATTTTATTCTAGGAATCCTTTAATGTAATGATGTATTCAGATCCCTTCCTTTCCTGTCAGCCAAAGCAAAACAACAAAAGAGTATCTCGTTATAGTATACATAAATACAGAACATAATAGCAGGTAGTTACTGCAATTACAGTTAATACCCGATACTCTGGAAAGACTGTTCCAATTTGTGCATGTTGTTGTACATATCTAACCAGTGTTTTTAGTTTCTAACAAGTCCTCTTATCGTTGTTAGTCGATTGGAATAGATCTTGACTTGACTGAACCGAAGTGAGCTTAGCATCCCTGGGTTTTGTGTTGTTTTCCAGAAACTCTTCAGTTCAGGCTAGATCCGATTATTTGTTTGATCCGGACTTGCTTACTGCTCTCTAGTCTGATGTGTACACAGACAGTATGCTGCACATATCTATCACATATGTAGACAGCGAACAAAAGTGTATTACCCTATGTATGTATCTTCTATTGTTATCGCACTGCATGGTCTCCTTCTATCTCATCATATACCATTTCGTGAAGACGGGTGTCCGGGTACCCACATAATAGGTACATTAGACCTGTTCTCTCTTTATAGTCCTTGTAAATATCTTATTCCCAGACTTTAGTAGTCCCTTAGTACCATCTATATGCTAACTAGAGCTCGGAATCCATTCAAACCTATTTTACCGGATTCAAATCCTACCTCCTCTTATCAGAATTCAATTTTATATAATATTTATTGGTGAGTTGTAGTAACTACGTTCATTCAGGGAATGTATATAAATTCATTAGTCAGTTTTATAATCGCATCTACGGCTCCATTAATTGGTATCATTTTTTTAAAGCAGAAATAATATTAATTTTTTAAAAGCTATGAATTAATCTAAGGAATTAATATAACCAGTAACCATTGACCATTATAAGAGCCACAGTCACAGCAATACTTTAGATGCATGCATGGGTGATTTATTGTATCTCAAAATCTACCAGTATACAGTGCAGACAATGTAGTAATAATATTATATAGATATTCCTTAATTTTATTAGGTATAAATACAAGACGAACGCTGATAAATAATTTCAGGTCATATCGAATTAAAACCTTAACATACATAATGCAGATGGAACTGTAAGTTAATATCATATCGACTTGATAACATACAATTTTGGATTGACAGAAAACGTTAGAAGGTATTTACATTTTAAAAAGTGATTTCGAAAAAAATTTTTATTTTTCCTATGAAGCATTAAAATCATTTTGCGTCTCTATACTTTTCTATAGTAAAACAATATAAGTATTGGGTATGTGAACTTTGTGAAGTTTCAGTGGATTGGATATGAGGATCATTAGAAGAGGCAAAGAGCCTCAAGTTCTAATAAGCTTTCCCTCCACTCCACAAACTTCCTACGCTGGATTTCCATGAAAAAGCTTGACTGTATGCTGTCTCTGTTGATAGGGAACTGACTGATTGCAAGTAGTAAGTTGGCAACTTGTACCGTTTCCCTTCTCGTCTTGTACAATGCACGGAACAGCAGGCTAGGTAACTCATAACATCACATTGCATCGGAGTAAATACATAAGATCCTGCCAAATATATCAGGGAGGCATTGCTCCTGCTAAGTACATAAATAATATAGGCATACTTTGTCTGGTGTCAGCTTAGAGTTTCCATAAGCACTATACTCCTACTCTCAGTTACTAGAGAGAGCTACTTATAGAAGACAAGATCTTACATCCATCCATATGCACACAGACTTAGTAGTTCTTCTACTTATACAACCAACCAAGCAGCTCAATTATTGGTTTCGCATTAAAGTCTCCTTCGCCAAGCGACTCCAGTCCTCTCGTTTTTCACAACTCACAATCACCAACATATAGCTAAACCTATACTAGGTACAAGTGCTATCAACATATTGAGCCTTTCTCAGAGCAGACATTATTGTATTGTTATTTTGTTACTTTCAGGTTGGTTCGTTCGTTAGGTAGACTTTGCTACTGATATCCTTGAAAGACTATAACTGACTGACTCCATGAGTGTGGGATTACCTTCATGCTTTCATTACAACAGAATGAGAATACCTATAGTGCTATACATAGGATACACTTTCAGCAGAGACTTGCATTACACACATCGCCACGCATCTATTGCCACTCCGTTACACAGAAGTATACCAACATCACCAATACTCACGTACACATACCTACGTTCACATTCTCATTTAAGTCATGGACCATTCTTTCAGCTTCACTACAGCCTATCTGTTTGCTTTACTTATATAACCACAGATAGAATCTCCTCCACACGTTTACATGTTGACCGGCCCAACTCAACAAATCTAATGTGCCAGAAAAGTGTACCCTAAGTACTTTCTTTCCTAACCTCAAGCCACGAATGTAATAATCCAAGGATATTATTCCAATATTTGGATTAAACTTCATGTAGTTGCTTCTTGATAATGTCTTAAAACGACAGAAATTCATGTAGATATTTTTGAGCACAGCTTTAAGTAATTTTTAAAGCATAACCATGCGAATTTCGTAATGCAAATTGAAAAGTAAAATCCAATATGCAATTTGCAATTTTTCATGCCCATGTCTTATCTACGTGGCACCTGACATGTGAATATTGGAAACTAAAAATAATATTCCAATCTATTGTGCATGTATATGATTTACCTATAGCTCTTACACCTGCAGCACTCCAATGGAGTACCCAATGTGCCTTTCCACCTTTTCATATGTAACGAGCCCTTTCAACTTAGAGGCAGTGTGCAATATTAGAATATATTTACTTTGGTGTGACATGACAAGCTATAGTGGATATAGGAGACAAAGCACTAAGCTAAGATGTGAGTTTTTTCCCGTCCCTATTATATTTACGTCGTTGCTTGCATGGATAAGATCAAACTTTGTGCAGAGTCGAAGCCATTACAGCACCCATTGAATATCTCTAATTGCGTCAACTCTTCGAATGGGTTTCGATTCTTTTTCAAAAAGATTGCTGAGGCATTCATCCGAAGAGAATCAACTCCAAAGGGGAATCTAATGGAAAAAGAAGTTGTGTTTCATATAACTACCAAATAGTGTATAGCAAATCCAAGGAAAGAAAGGTGTCTGTGTACAGGTATATAAATATCCCATGAGTATACAATAGTACACACATATGCACATATTCGGTAAGTTTAAGGAGACCTTGAGACAATCTTATATGGATGCATGTAACCGTCTTTCATGTACAAGTTACCATCAGGAGCTGAATAACGATGTTATAATTCATATTCTTAAAAGAAAACAGATTAGGTACTAGTTGCTAAGAATAGTAGTACGAAATAAATTATAATATATATAACTATATGTAAATAATGTCACTTTTCGACAGGAATCGCAAACTTCTGCTTGATGTGAAACGTTGTAAATTACATGTCCTCATCCTTTATATAGTTGTGCAATTCTTTGCTCAGTGAAGTGATCCTTTCATTGTAGGGTATGTAGTTGTGTCAGAAATATAATGTAATACAGTTTATTGACTAAGGAATATGTCACCTAAGGGTGTGCACACAGAATGTATTTGTCATTCAAAAGTATATCAGCTTGTTTCGCAAATATTATATGAGAGTACATATTGTATCACAGAAATCCATAGAATTGCGTTAGCAAAAAGTAGGGAATATATTTATCCTGTTACATACATAGGGACGGTGGAGCTGGAGATACTTTCGTTGATTTAGTATGTAGTTTTCTGGTGGAAAATACCTGGGTATATGTGTCGTGTGACGTGGTATAGTACAAGATTGATCGTTTTAGACCTGCGCGGCATCTTTTACAGAACATCTATCATAGATCCCTATCGTTGTATTTTATGTCCGCTGAAAGTGCCCACCTCTGACTCCTTTAGCCATTCCATTTGGGATGAAAAATTGCATTTCAAGAGAAAACAAGGGAAAATAATTTTTAAAATTTATTTAAGAGACAGTCTGGTATTGGAAGGAGCGATATGGTTGGCTACATACAAATATGAGTAAGGGTCTATTACATGTGTAGCTGAGCATAATGCAACACAGCATGCATGGCGTTACGTAGTTTCCGTCTGTCCGGGTAAGTTTGCAATTCGGGAGAAGAAATTAGGGTTAGGGTTCTCTTGTGAGTCCCAGTGCTGTTTCATGGAGTACAAGTCTAAGATGTGCGTAGGTATATATGATAATGGGGTATAGCTGGGGCATTTAAGTGTCTATACGCTGTCGAATATATTTGTACTACTTTCTGAGTGCATAGAACATTTTCCGAATTACAATGTAGACACATTCATAGAAACAAATAGTTCCATAGGCACCGTATGCAGGGAGACAGATAGCGAGGCAACAGACGAAGGGGAAAGTAGGCATTGCAATTTGTATTAAGCAAGTCGGAGGAAGAAGCTGTTTTTTCCTTCCTCCTCTTCGTATGAACATGCATAATAATATCTGGTCTAGTGGCTCTAGTTATTGTGTACTTTGAGCAGGTACCTATCCAGTGTAATGTTAAGTATGTAGGCATCTATGTACATCTTCCTGGAAGTAGCATTACTGAAACGGCTGCTTTGGAAGGCTTCTTTTTCTCTTTTCTTATTACGTCTTTCTTTCTCCGTGAAGCTGATGAGATGTGATGTGAGGCAGCAGAATTGTGGTCTGTTTGAACAAGGAAAAGTGGACTTGGATGAGATGGAGAAGGATACACAAAAGTTGAAGCCTCTACTTTTGCTTACATAGTTATGTACATACGCTATCAGGAATACCTACCCATCTTTCTATAGGCATTACTAGTACAATAGAGACTATAGGGGAAAACCCATGCAAGTATAATATAAGGGGGAACTTCCTTCCAGTCTGGATTGATTTACTATGAATACCATTTATATATCCCCCACTACTACTTCTCTTAGTAGTTCGCATTTTATTTACCATCTTCTTCAGCAAAAGAAGTTGTCAGGAAAGAAAGGAGGAAAAAGCAAGTAGAAACTCATCTAAACTGAACTGAGCTCAAAGTAAAAGTAAAGTTTGTACTGCTGAGAAAGCCATTCTAAATTATCACTGATGGTTCAATAATAATTAATCGAGACGGGCTTCCAACGTCTTCTGGTCATGTGCCCCACTCTGAATCAATCCATTTTTACCTATCCTTCACATAGTGTATACCCAAATGCACGAGAATTAAGTACCCTTACACAAAATGCAGAACTAACAATCACATCCTTTTTCTCTATCTATCTAACGCTATCTTAGTTTCCTATATAAGATAATATGTAGTACCTATATTACTTCCAATATGCATAGCCTCATCCAAAGGAACATGAAGGATCATGCGGAAATACAAAATTCAGGGCAAAGCACTCAATAGATTTTACCAGGAATGCGTTCCGATGTGAAGTGTACCCAACTCACAGTTGATAAAAGTGATAGGATAGACATGGGCATTAATCAGAAGCAGTAGAAAAGTACCGACAGAATTTTGTAGCACTTTACTCCTAACACTTCTCGCACTACTTACATCAATACCAAATCAAATGTTTGAAAACCTGATTGAGAATATCAAGGATGCATGAACATGTACGACGAGATTCTAACAAATACGTTTTTTCGTTAATTTAACTACTTTACATCTACTGCTAACTGCGTTTTCAAAACTAAATTGCTATTCAAAATGACGAACTGATAATTATACATGGCTGAGGTTGAAGTGTTTAAGCAAAAATTGCAAAAATATTTGTGCTGAAAATACGAGAGGGAAAACCAATCATGTAGATCAACTTAATTAAAAATAGCAGCTCTATGCATGTATGGTCAACAGTTATTCCTATTTGCTAAAAATAGTATACTGAAGTATGTGGGCTTGATTGAAGAGTACCGTACTCTCGGATACATGATGTTCATAAAAGAAGGATGATGTGGACGTGCAGAATTAAGAGTTGGTGGAAATAGAACTAGAAAGAATTGCATGAGGTTAACTCTTGAATTGATGAGTTGGGGCGAAGAAGATGAAGAGAGCCGGTATGGATTGTCTGATATAAATGAAGGGCTTTGGTGGCGGCGGGCTGTGAGGACGCCGCACTTAGATCGGCACTTACTAAAGTCAAGTTGAAGGCGAGGGAAGGAGCGGCTTTCCATCTTCCTTATTCCGATGATGACTGCGACTGTAGAGTTCGGAATTGCATCAAAGACAATAGCTATCATTCAATAAAATGAAATTATGGTGCGGGACGTGCGCCTCGGAGCCTCATCTTGATCCTGGGCGAAGAAGGAAGGAGCTTTTCGTATCTGTTATCGGAGGGAGCACTTTGCATGGCCATCACCATTCCGTCTCTTTCTCTACCATCATAATCATCAAGTTTTTCATCCTGCTGGTTCTCCTTGTCCTCTGTACTTACTTTCGCCCGTCTCCGCATTCTCATCTCTCTCGTGTCCTATCTTCCCTATACTAACCATTAGAGATCTTCTCATTTATAAGTTGCATCTCTCTCAGTTGTTTGTCTCGCTTTTTATTCCAGGGCCAGGACTCGCTCTTCTCTGACGCAATCTAATGTATTGACTGTGTAGACTGTACACATAGGCCTTTGTTGATCTATGCTCATCTCATTCCCATACACCAGTCTCATCCTATATTTAACTGACTGAATCTGTATATATTTACATGCATGTTCCAAAGTGGGAAGTAGCTGCATGCACTTTGTTTGCATACAATACATACCATAAGCAAGTACATCACAACATACGATGTACAGCGAATACATCTATATAGTATATCACAATATAGATTATATAGTAACTATATATTGTCACTCTGGATATATCTATATGAAATGTAGAGACCTAAGTAGGAAGGTATCTCTGTTATTTCAAGTCCTGAGTACATAATGGGAATTCGGTTGGGAATCACAATGGCAGTTGCATGGTTTAGCCTGATGTGTCTTGTGTGTATCTCTTATGTTCAATGTTCGCCCTCTCTCTCTTGCCTTCCCGTCACTCTTTCGCTGTTTTGTTATGCTCCCGTTGCTTGTGTTGGTTAGTTTGCCCTGGTTTACGTTTCCTCTACTCTTCTTTTCCACTGTAGATTCTGCTTTGCATTGCATTGTGAGAGTAGTAGCCGACCATACATTTCATTTAGCTTTGAAATTCAAATTGCTCCTGGAAGAGCCTTGATCCTCGAGTGGGTTCCTATGGCCCTCTCATCCAGCAACCGAGAAAATTCAATTCCTTTCGGGATGGGCATGAGTAGGGTCGTTTTTGGTGGCGATTATGGATGAGCACTGTGCAAAGAGAAGATTCTACTTGAAAAAATACAATTCTTTTCATTTCATTTATATGAACGTTAGCGCAACTGAGTTTTCTTTCATTCGCACTTTCACTATACACTCCTATACTTTCATCCACATAATATGTACTTTATATTTTTATACTTTCTAAACCTACCGCCACACCGTATTCGCTTAATGTTTTCTAGATAATATTAATGTATGTTTATTATTGCAGATATTCTTGGGTTTATATTTTTTAAAAACGTGAGAAAATTGTAGTAGTATCATCTTAGTACACAAAAATTATTCGTTCCAATTTTGACATATTTATCCTTTGTTAGGTATAGTGTAGTAGGGAAATAATTGGTGTGAGAGTGCAGTAAAGCGGTAACTACGGTATGTTATTTTACAGCATATCGCACTAAATACTATCGTAAAGACTATAATGCTATCATTTCTTAAGCCTCTACAGATATTAGCACATTTTTGGAAAGCAGGCATTATACGGAATAAAAGTATAAGCGAGTTAGTATATAGATTGTGTGGAGAGTAGAATTTCTAGGAAAGGCTCATGATTTCCACAGCTCACATACATGCATTAATGCATGGATGCACTAGTGTGCCTCAAGAGTCGACAACCCAACCCAAAATCTACTGATCACAACACGATTCAGATTAAAGCTCGATTCAGCCAAGCCGAAGAATGAGAGTCTCAAGAATTTCATTTCACTCTGACGCCTTGTGCTTGTGTCTGACGGCTCGATTCGGCTTCTTCCCTCCCTTCAGTTAGACTTATTCTTCTCACTGTCACTTCAGCCAGAAACTCAACCCACTCTTCCGTTTCTCATATCATCTTCCTCTATTATACAGATATCCCTCATACATGCACCTAATATTACATACCCACTACCCGTTATAATATAACTCCAGAATTAATAATAGCACCTATACTGTCGCAAGTCGCGACACCTAAGCATATATACCAACATGCGGTATTCTACAACTAGCATGTATGTGTCACACAAGAAAAAACTATCTATACCCATATGCATTAAGTACAGCAAGGATTTTGCAGAATGTAATGATTATAAATATAGTATCATAGAATCCTAAGTGTAGCTGGCAGTTGCTTTGCTTTTCTTTGCATTCGATTGCTTTGCTTTCCAACTCGTCAGAATTGACGACAAGTTTAAGCCCCAATAACATTCCCACTTTGAGATTGCCTAACCTGTTTCCGTAACACGATTCGTATTGGAGCCTTGTCATTTCATTTCCTTTGAGAAATATAGACGGGATGACTACAACTATTTGACTATTACAGATACGTTAAGACTTGCTAGTAGGATGTACCCACATCTTCAACAAAACTACGATCTAAAGGAGATTCATATTCCAACTATAGAAATACTATTATTATTTAGGTAGCTAAAGTAGGAGGAAAGCAGTGGGATTTCTTAATTCTTGATTAAAGTCTATTCCTTGCTGTTTATTAGAGCGTAGCTGAGTTGAGTGAGTTGGTTTGAAAATGTCACGAGGGAGACACGCATAAACTTTTCAACTATTCTAATCTCTGCTAATATAATTGTGCTCGTTAATAACAAGAAATGATTGCAGAAAGTCTGCACAGAATCGCACAATGTTTGTTATCTTGCGTAATTATTTATTGGAGTTCAGCATTAAGAAGCAATGCAAAATAAATGATTAGCAAAAATCAACAAAGTCCTAGTTTCTCTTTGTTTAGAATTTGTTAGTTGGATCCTTGGAGTACCCATGCATTTTCTAAAGAGAGCATATTAAATGAGAATTGAAGTTCCAGTTAGTTTACAAAGGAAGGGAACTAGAAAGAGAGCTTTTGTAATCAAGAATTCATTTGTTTGTATAAAGCAAGGCTGTTAACAATTAAGTCGTATTAAGACGAGCGACTTCTTCCCAAACTCAAAGTCTTACCTTGGCTTTACTTGTCTCAAGTTTCTACAAAATACTCCGTTAATTCCTTCCATATATAGTTAAATACCTTCGAGAACATTCACAATACACACTTTCCAACATACCTAAAGTCTCTATACGTCATTTTGAACATAATTTTCTAGCTTTACTGTAGAATATACCAACTTCTTTATTTTATGTCAAGAAATTACATAAGCAGTAATCATCACAAGGACAAAGCACAAGAAAATGAATTATACGTGTACTGCAATACATTATTAAGTATATAGTAGACGATGACGGTAGTTTGTTAAACGTAAATCAGCCTTGTAGGTTCATAATTTGTTTATTCCGCTTAGGCACAATCTTTATACAAAATAAAGTAAATGTTGTATATACTGGGTGTTATAAATATGTAGGTATTTAGAAAGTTACACATTGTACACAATTATTGACGCTGTCGTTTTATGATATAATTTGGTAGACATAGGTAGGTGTGTAATAACCCTTTTTAGCGTTCTCCATTTAGTTGATTTTGAGAAACTACAACGAGGAGGACAAAATGACGAGGATGTTAAAGACAGCTGCTCTTTCATTTCTGTCCTGGTTATTTGATGAGAGTGGGTCTCAGTATAAAATAAAATGAGTGAGTAATGCGATGTGGAGAATCTAATGGAGTCGTGGCACGTCAGCCTACATCTCAATGCTGAATATGTAGCCAGTTGAGTCGACATCTAATATTTCACAGCATGTACACCATTTCTCATTGAATGTAGAATATAGTGCCAATCCAGACGGAACTTGGAAGGAAATCCAAATAATACAAAATCATTTGTCGCAAGTAGGTAGTAACTTATATTACAGGAACAGAAATGCTAAGTAGAAATTGTTGTAAGTAGATGCATATGATGCAATATATTTACGTGTTATACATGTGAAAGTAATGAAATATAAATAAATCCCTTATGAAGGTCTGTAAACACATGGGATGTAGTAGACGAGCAAAGTAAGTGGAAATCTGTGAGTGATGTCCAAAATCAAAAGTAGAGAGTTGGGCGTGCATGCAAATGAGGTCGAGACAAAATATTCCCTTGATTGCCATTTAGGACAGAACGAGTATGTGAGTGAGCTCCGTTCACTGCTCTCCACCGCTCCTCTCCTTTCCTCCAAAATCTCTCTACCAGTATACCACTACATCACAAAAGACACCAAAAACAGCCTTCCTTCCATCCAACCTAAACCAGCATATTATATACGGTACAGCCAAATTTAGTATATAGAAGCATAGGTGGTCTATATAAGTATACTCTATTTCTCTATAATACTGTCCAGGGGATATTACCATTTTACATATGCATAATATTAGCTACACTGTGGGAAGTAAATAAGAACAGAATGTGGAATAATCTACTTTATTGCATCTTACATACGTTTATTACAGTCGTGTACATAGTAGTACAATATCTGCCTAGGCCAAGGTTGCATATTAAAATTAAAAGTACCTTCACGTTTCTTCCTCGTAAGGAATATGATACAGTGTCCGTATACAACAAGAATGATGACGCCAAAAGAGTATTTGGATATACTATTGTTAGGTATTTCTTCTAGATGTATTCTCTACGAAATCGGGTGCAATCTAAAGTTCTCTGCTGGTAGTAACTTTAGGAATGGGAGATGATATGATTGTGATTATGTTACATCCAAACACTTATGATTACAGTTCATACACACTATATACTAAAAATTCCCGAAAAATAAGAAACAGAATTGGATTGAATTTTTAATTTTAAAATGTAATACATTGTTGCAGCTAACAACAATAGACAAAATAGCATTTTATGAAATGGAATTGCTATGTGTATAAGACACCTTGATTCTAATGGATGTTATACCTAGATACCGGCAAATATACCGGTATAGAATGAACCAAATACTCTTCCTTACATCTTTAGTATTATTTTCATCTTTAGTATTACTATACGTAATGCAAGAAGATGTAAACCTTGTAAAATAGGAGCTTGCCTTAAGGGTTACCAATGTATAGGCATACCAATATGTAAACTTAAATTTCCCTAATATTATTGTGGATTTATTGCATATAAAATATGTAGGTACGTCGCTGTGGCATAATATAGAAGTAAGAGCAGAGGATTCTCCAGCGAGGTGGTTTCGTTTCTTTCGCTTCAGTTCTCTTGCTCCGCTGTCCGCATCTTCTGCCTGTATGGCCACTCCGCTCTTCTCCACTCTTTTCGACTTGGGCATGGAACATTGATTAATCTCACAGCATCCCACTGACGTCAGACACATGCTCGCCTCTACTCTAACTAAACTAGACTTTGTTCCGCGACTTTCCCTTGCTCTGTCTGTCTTTACCGTTCCAGGATACAAAGTTGCCTTCTTTCTCCTCTTCTCCTAACTACAAATACACACTACCATCTCTCTCTCCTCTCATTTCTTAGGACTCTGCTCTGCTGACCAAACTAACGATACAATACACAAACACCACACTCTCAACTTACAGTCTGAAGTCCAGCACAAAACAACGAATTTCTAGCGATTCTGGGCTCTAATGGACTCAATATAGTACTGGGCATATACATAAAGCTTTCAGACTACATAAATGCAAATATTTTCCCATGCAAAAAAATTTCAATATGCAATTCATGCTTACAAAATCGACATTTTAAGTTGAAACAACGGATTTTTACAATTACATATTTGCCATTGAAACAAATACCTATGTTTATTATTTAAAAAGCTATTTGGTACCTCGCTTCATTAAATTAAGTAACGTCAAATTTTATTACGTTAAGGGTAATTTGGAAAATCGATTTGTCTATTTAAAACTATCTAAAGGAAGAACAAAAAATGTTAGGATTTCTTTTGTAGACATAGTTTTTGTAGTTGTAGTTGTAGATAGGGCCGTACTATATTGAGATGCGTCTTATATTCAAAGATAAAGTTAAGGTGGATAGGCTACATGCACAATTGTTTGTGAGACTCCTCTATTGCAATTGGTTGGGTCTAGCTATAGGTTCGGTTTGGTAGACAGACGGTTGGCATTTGCATCGCCGGTTTTCTTTTGCTAGCAGCTTCTCCTGCACCTGCCATCCTCTCGCATCTTCTGCATGAATTCCTCTTTCATTTCTGGTTCTCTTGTCTCTGCCTCAAGCTTACCTTACATTTCTATGTTTCCACTTACATTAGACTACCTTGTATACCATACGGCAAGGTCAACAAAATATTCCATTCGGAGTCATATATACTATTAATCAACGCTACTACCTGTGTCTATTTCGTCTTTATAAGTCGGTTATCGGCTATCATTTTCCCGAGTAGCTTCAATAATAATGTTGTTACTCACTGTACGAACAGTGTACATACATCAAGTGTAGTGCTGCAAATTGAGTTGGATTTACAAAAGGCTTTCAATTTTTTCATTTAATCCTTCAATCCATCGATATCTGTCTATATTTGGTCAATTTGCTCAATTCAATTACCCATTTATAGAATTGTCTGTCCCAATCCCAATTATTATTAACAATTTTGACAACTACTAATTGCGCATATTTTAAGGTCTTATGGTTGACGATATATTGGGAATAAAGTTTCAATTATAAACGTCCCAACTAAGTAAAAAATTGATTACTATTAAGAATGTTGAATATTTAATACTGAAAATTTGTATACAATTGCAAGTTGTAACATGGAATATTTATGAGTATGTTGAGTGCAGGTTGATTACATTCATATTCCCATTAAATATTATTAGTACTTAAAAAACAGGTGAAATAACAATACGCTACATGTCAACATGAAATAATGTTAGAAATAATGAGGTATTGAGTATGGTATTTATATGTGGACAAAAGATTTCAGAAATGATATGGAGCATCAAGTAATAATATTCCACAGAGGTGAGTAATCGTTGGAGAGCATCCGGGAGCAATATTTTTTCGCACAAATAAAAGTGGAAAAGGTGGACTTGGTGTGTTGTAAAGCTAAAAGAAGATTTAAGAGTTGGTCGAATAAATCATCCATCATATTTGCCAATGCAACTGACGGCCTTCACACAATAGTGATGCAGAGTTCCACTCACACGATTTCATCTCGCCTGCCTCCCTTGGAATAATATTTATAGTTGGCACTTACTGGGGTCCATATGATATGATGCAATACTATTTGTAGGATGATATAGTGGAAGGATTTAGATTGTCCATTCTGCGCAAAATGCATCTCTCCCCATCCGTCGTCTCGAATCGAATGACTAATCGAATACACATCCAGCCCGATCAATCCTATCGGGAAAATCCTTTTACAAAGCTAAACAGCCTAGTGCAACGAACATCAGAGCGCACTTATATTTATTATAACATTATAGAAAACAAGAGGAGAGGCTCGAGGGTTGAGTTGAAGCTTATAGTTAGGCCATTACGATTGTGTAGAAAGTAGGTGCTATAAAACAGGAGAGAGGAAAGCTTTACTACGTTCCCTATTTACATTTGAAAATGGATTTCCCCTTATTTTTATGCGAAACTTTAGAGAAATGCAATGCATACGTTTCATTTATACCCACATTATACAGTTGGATGCAGACACAAATATAGTACCTATTTATATGTAATGTAGTGATGTGGGAGTATATAGATAAGATTGTAGTAGTAGTGTTTAGTGCGCTATTATAGTTCAGCTATTAGGTGCTATATAAAATGAAGACGTAGAGTTAGATTGGTATTTTTAGTCGGGGATGAGAGTGAAGTATGTGAGAGGTGGAATTGAAAAAGAAAATAGGAGTCGTGCGGTGGAGAGAGTTAGTAGTGCATGGTAATTGCTTTGATGTACGCACTAAAGAGCATCTGTAATAAAATGCAGTTGGAATATATTTCATCTCCATTTAAGCATAAATTAAAGTACAGGAAAGAATCACCTGTGTCAAAAAGAGTATTCTACGGCCTGTTGCCTAATACAAAAGGCTTAGGCAATTTCCTAGAAACCATAATTTATACTTAGGCTGGCTCACTGAAACGGAATTAGAAGATTTGAGAAATGTCATGGCACGCCACACCCAAAAGAGTTCAGTTTAGTCTTTCGCCTTCAAGAAGACAGAGAAAAGATCTTTCTTTCCGTCTACCACCTCCACTCGCTATTTTATCTCCAGATTTCGAGTGAGTGTTCCCTAGTCCTGGTTGCCATTGCCACTGCCATTACGGAGGAGCATTAGCCAAAGCAGTGCAAGGAAATAAAAGAGAGTCAAGTAAACTGAAGGGAAGGAACTTAAGTAAGTGCAAGGAATGAGGGATCCTGGTGCAGAGCCGTTGCCACCCGGCATCCTTTTGTAGCCTTCAACAAGAGATACAAAGAGGAGCTGTAATAATAATGATTGCAAGTCTCGCTCCACTCCTTCTCTTCACAAAAACCGCAAGGATTCATTTGCTGCGTTCCATTTCCATCCACCCAGTCCGATTACCACTAGTAATTACGTAGCCTAACTGTGCAACTTAGAAACAGAGTGTGCTCTGGTTTCAGATTTCTCCTACATACTCCCTATTAATACTTTCCCAACAAACCATCACTCCTCAATACTTATACCCACTCTCCGATATTACCAAATCTAACACACTATCCCCCACTACAGATAACGCTGTCTATAAAATACATATTATCCTATGTACACTACTTGTATCCCATAAACACATAATATACCTCATGGATAGGTAGATACATCATGCCTCGCTGTATCAAACAACATTTCATCTATATACGCACCCAGTTGTCTTCAATAATGTCTATACAAGCTATATGACTTGTTTGTTCACAAGATTAATCTGATACCAGCAGCATCCACATATCCCTCCCAAGCTGTTTCTATTTATATTATTTGAGCATTACTTTTTCTAAACCCCCACCAGTTACATGTACATCATATTACAGTTAAAGTTAGCTTTTAATTATGGTAACATCCACAGCATAAAGATTTTTATACAAAAAAGTATTCCAGTTTTTAAGCCCCAAAACCATTTAATTGTTATACTCAAATTATACAATATAGAAATTATATTTAACAGATTGAAAAATCGCAGAGCTCATTTTTGTACCAATGTAATATTTTCTTTTTTAGAAATGAAGATAGTTAATAGAAATTGCCAAACCAGAATTTCATCGGCTTGCACATAACAGATGAAATTGAACATTCAACTTTTTCATATTTTTTTGGCATAAGAACATAAATAGTTATAATAATAAATGTCCCTGCTTGAATCAGCAAACGTTATAGTGAAGGTGTTATGTAAGATGATGATATATACCATATACCAATAATTCCATTTGGACCTGTTTAGTAGTGTTTGGAGTCACCATCATTTTCCAACGTTCCTCGAGATCCACTAGCCATTTTATTGTTTTGGTTTTATGTATGCATTTATTAACCACATTCTATATAGTTTTAAAATTCAATATATGAAACAAATACCACCTACAACTTAATTTTGCATTATAATGTGAATGATAAATAAATTGATATTTCTGGTAACGGAAATCTGACAATAAAAAAATTCAGATTGCGATTTGAAAATTTTTTTATTAGTGTATCCATGTATGTTATCATAGACGTCTCATATTGTGTATAGATAGATCTTCTGTGATATGTATTCAGTGAATGTAGTGTGTATAATAAATGTAGAATTATGGATGTTGAGTAAAAATGTAAATGCAGTAAATACTAAGTAAGTTTTACATGAGCGGTGTATTTTTGCAGTAAGCTGAGTTAGACGGGCTAGACAGACAGGAAAGTCGAGGCTCGTGAAGATGAATGTCATATTTCATTAGTGCGAGACAGGGCTGGACTGGTTGAATTCATTAGTTCTCGTGAGAGTTCCTTTTGAATTCGCATTGATTTACATTTAATTTAATTTCCAAAGCATCTCCACTTTCTCTACGGAGAACATCTATAGAAAGAATAAGGATTCTCTGTTGATATTAAATAGCAGCTGCCTTTAGTGTATTCGTACGTACTTAGTACATTATGGGAGGCAGGAGTGTACTTTTCCTTCTGAAAATAAATTGGTGGCCACGACTCTATTGTAGCTTCGGTTGCAGTCGTATAGTTTATTAGTTGAAGTTAAATGAAATCTTGTTCTCGTTTTTGTACAACTTCAACTCAACCCGGATCGACTATACAGAAAGTTACGCTAATGTAAAATGAAGAGAAAATGAGCGAGTCTTTGTGTACATTCTGCTGTCTGGAAAAAATCTACCTATTCGTGAGTGATTCCCTTCCTCCTCTTATTGTCGGAAAGTTTCAAGTTATATTAATACAAGAGCGAGTTGTTGTGTTCCTCTGCTTAACCTGCCAGTTACACTAAATTGCTTTTTTCTATACAAAGGAATATATTAGTACTTTACCCTTACGATGTACTGTTAATTTTCATTACGTTTTAATATCAAATTTCACAGACACTGACTGAATTGTGTATTAATGCTTATTTACTACCATTTATTACAGCTACGGTATTAATAATGCACTGCATTTGCAATCGCAGCAAGAAAAATTCATTAAACACCTGCACATACCATATTAATTGCACTAAAATTGTACGGACTTCTGCGAAGAATACCAAAAATTGCAATTAACAAGGAATTCATAATTAATATAGACTGTATCAGGAAAGCAATTAGTCCAAAAAGGCTGATGAGTGCATAATATGATTTCTACACCATTATGCCTCGCATAATGTTAATTTTGGGGAAGAAAGTCGATGCAGATAGCATAATTTGTAAGATGGAATGTCATTAGGGAAACTACTAACTGTGTGTGAATTTCATGATGAAAGAAAATTAAAAAATGCAGGAGAAACAATGAAAGAAACGAGGGTTGCGTCAAATTTCTTGAAAAATGTACAAGCAAGCATGTTTGAGAACCGAATCATGTCTGCTCACATTACACTTTGTAGATATAGAGATTATAGTAAGCTATAGTGGAGATACGCATTTTATATTACTATCTATAGAGGAAGTTTGTTGAGAAAATGATTGCACAGTAGTAATAAATAGTAGTAAGTAGTTACACACAATATAGTTTTTTGAAGAAGTTTAGGCATAGCAGAGTCACACGGAATGGTTGTGTATGTATTGGAGGGAGTTGGAGAGGGAAAGTAATTAAAGCGAGAAAATCGAGTTTATGAGTAGCTCTGTGTTGGCAGAGAGCGGAAGAAGGTAAATTGTATCTACATGATGAAAAATAAATGAACAAAGGATGGAATGGGAGCTCTCATCGTTTCGTCTGTGAAGAACTCTCTCAGTTCCCCTTTATGAAAAATACTCAAGACATTACTTTCCTTTGCTTTCACTAAAGACCAACATGCATGTGTGCATCCAGGAGCTAAGTATTCATACACAAGACATGTGAGTCTTTACATGCAAGTAGTATAAATACATTTGTGTTACTGCAGTACATGTCTATGAATTTAGTAGAAAGATACATTTCCTGGTTTGGTTTGTAGTTGGCGACTTTGTGTTTTTTATAATGTGTACATCACGCAATTTATACTTTTATGCTTCGTAATGTATCATCATGGCTGGGTTGGTTGAGAACTAACAATGAGTTATCAGAGAACTCTTCAGCATTATAAGTTAAAAGCAGGAGAGTTACAGTTTACCTTTCTATGTGAGAAATTCTTGGATTGTATTTATAAAAGAAAAAGTTACAGAGTTGAAAACTAGGGAAAAAAATCTTTGAAAAGGTACACAGAGGGACTAGCCATTTGTAAATACCTTTGTATTCATGTATGCGAGTGTAAGCTAAGTATTTCCATTTATTCATAGAGATCCAACCTCAGAGATGTAATGTAAAGCAGAGAATAGTATAGAAGGGTATGCAGATGAGGCAACACGAGAGACTGTGTACAATTGTGAAGGATGCAAATTTTATGTTATACAAGTACGTATGTATGTGCATTAATAACCTAATATGTTTTGTGATCATAGAGCACATTTAGGAGACACAAATGTGTTTTATATTCATTCGGTTGCATTTTATACGCCAGCACACGTACCTTTCCATAGAAGGAGCGTCCAACACTTGCATATCTTTAGCGTAGCTTTCCCATTATTTATAATATCAACTTAAGTTAAGTACCTACTACATGTATCTATACTATTATTATAGTGACGCAATCGTTGTAGTTCCGCTTAGCTTTTTGTTTGTGGGACTGCAGGGGATGAGTCATATCATAAAGCGGATTCTATGTACATGGTAGAATTGCAAGTAGGCAGAAAAACCACGAATAGCTATAGTCGCATATCAGACACTTTTGGAAATGCTTATGAGACGATAATATAATGAAGGTAGTCGGCTCAAATGGTATAATACTATTATTATAGTTGAACTATGGCACGTTTCTGGATAGAACAGATCGGACGTAAAAGTAAAACACTCATTATAGCCGTGAGCTACGCAAATGTTTGGCATACAATACTCTTAAGTAGTCTAATGTAAGCAGCATAAAATTCAAAAGAGAAAACATTTTGGACGCAACTCGAAGAGATAGCCTATTCATGCGAATATGAATGTCCATAAGCCTGGGATAGATGCTTATCATTACAGAACGTAAGTGCATTGGATTGCTGTGTACACCGAGCACTGTTTAAATATCTACAGGTTTTATATATACCATTCCTCGCATTCCACAACATTTTATATATTAAATTAGAGTAAAAGCAGGGAAAGAAATGGTGTAAGATTCGTATGTATATATGTGGGACGGGGTGAGTACTCAGGCTAATGTAAATTGAAAGAGAGACTCACGTTTGATGTTTGATGTGCATGTTTGCACAGGAAAACTCTTGGTAATTAAAATTAAAGCAATATCCTCTTATGAGGAATTATTATTAGTCTTTGCTCAGGGCGAAGAGCGAGAGCCACTTGTTCACATTATTAATGCGTAAAAATATACATACAAAAGAGCTGTGTGAAGAATAAAAGTCAACTTAAACTACAAACTACAACCGACCCATGCGAAACAATAAGCTCTGCTCAGCTAAAGCCAAGGCAAAATAAAAGATTCGAGGAGTAGCTCAGCACATAATGCTGTCCTTTCCCCGAATCTCTTTCTCCTTTGCATTAAGCCCATATGCATATATCTAGAGTACAAACATCGAGATACATATATTTGCTTACTTATTCCCTGCTCCCTCCTCCTCAAGGTAATATTGACTTAAGGATGAGAATAATAGATAAGAAAGGAAAAACCTTCTTCGTCACGTCATCCTTCCCTTTACGTTCTTTCCACACTCTTAAGATGCTCTTTTCCTCTCCTCTGTTTGTCTAAAGGATTCTCTTAATAATATGCACGAGGTGTTGCCTTCCAGAGCACGAATTTTCATTTGAATTAAATCAACTAACCTGTAATGTATTTTCCTCTTATCTTTATTTCTCTTCTTGTCAACCTGATAAAACTCTGCATATATTTTTAGACTTTGTTTTCATCCTCCATTATTTACTACTCTCTACTTACTGGAACTGTCTTCAATAGACAAAAAACTAAATCCCACTTTTTTTAACTTTAAATAGACACGATAAGTTTAGAAGAGGAAATGTTATATACGAGTATTTTGGGATAGCTTTTCTACGATCTGAAAAAAAACCTTGCGCGAAACAAAAAACTACGGTGAGTAATGGCACGCAAGATTAAGAGCGATGTCAATGCACTAAATATTTCTTTATCTGGAGCAATTATTCTTCTCAACGATAATTTATGTCACATAACTAGAAAACTTCATTTCAAAGGAAGACTTACATCCACTTAATAGTACATATACTACATACAATGTTGAAAGGATATCATTATTTGCACAGAAAACGATAGCAGATATAGAATTTCATTTCCTCGAGGATTTTCCAGCACAAGATAGCTATTTGATAGGAAGAATACCGGTTGGCTCCAGTCCCCCTTTTAGCCAATTTGGTTAAGTAACTATGAATACTTAATACAGCTAGTTTGACGAAGGTATTTTCGAAGAACGCTTATTTTCAGGAATAAATACAGTTAATGCCTCGTTAAAAAATATAATGATGCATTTTGTCTGGAGTGGGTTCTGAACTATAGGCTATTTTCACAACTTGAAGCAAACCGAGACGGTTAACAAAGTCCCTGAACTTCCTTTCTGGATCGATATGTTTGTTGGAATTGTTAAGCATCTCCTAATTTGGACTAATGATTTATATTTTGGGTTTCCCTATGATTTCCATTGGATATCTCCGTTCCCTATAATTAGTGTTGCTAACAGGGAGATCAAATTCCCTAGAAAGAAAGCCTGTTTTATTTAACCTTCCCTTTTACATGTAAACAGTCTTTTCATAATTGAAGAAAAGCTCTTTTCCTTGGAGTTGCGAATTAGAGCCTGGAAGCATTTATTTCTGCGAAGCAGACATAAGAAAGCTATGTCACAACGCCAAGGTAGTAGTAAATGGGAAATCTCAAGAAAACGCATAGTTATTATAACGTAAGGTGAATGTATGAGGCCAGGTGGAATAGTCACTGGTGAAATAAGTTGTGAAAGTTGGGAGACATTGCATGAAAGAGAATTTTCCTTCTTTGTCTCTTTCCACATTGTATTGCGAAAGTAAAAGGGAAATTGGAGTTCTTCTGGAACACCGTTTTCTTTCGCCGGTGTATTGAGCGAGAAAAAAGAAAAAGTAGACTAATGACGTAAAGTTCTTTGCTTTTCTTCAGCTCACCTTATCAAAATGAAGCTCACGTTCCAAGTTTATGACCTGTCTCTAAATTCCAATCCTAATCCAAAATTGAGATCTATTGGCCGTCAGTTTACGCTACATCGACATGTTTCGGTTTATCACATCACCAAGTGCGTTCCTTGTTTTCACAGAGTTGACGTTCTTTTCTGTCACCACCTTCAAGTTATGTCAATGGCACCATCATTTTCAACTAATGCACTACCTCCTGCTACTAAATATTAAACACCTCGCCCGTTCTATGAGTGCATATAAAATTATTTCAATAATTTCTCCAATTCAAAAGTCAATTTTAGTTTTTTGAAGATAATAATCTTAAAATTTAATTAAATCAGATTAGGTAGAAGAAAATCTTGCAGCTTTCATCAAGTTTTACATTGCCAGCGTTAGTCAAGCAAATATTTTACCCATTAGGTTTCCAAGTGGTAATAAGACATTTGTATCTGTGTGTAATATTAACATGATATGAGACATAAGTCTCAACTTAGAATAATAGGTAAGGAGAGTGTCTTTTAAGATGATTCATTGGATATTGCATTGGTGGCCAAGGTGAGTAGGAAAGGGAAAAAAAGTAAGCAATCCATTTTGCGTAGCTGGATCACGGTCCAAGAGATTTTCACTTCAATTTTCGTTATTCACTGGGAAATCAGCTTGACATTGTGAGCTAGGGTGGAATCTCATGCGACCTGGTGTTACTTGCGTTACTTTGTTTGTGCTTCAATATATGATGAGCCCACTACGAGAAGTCAGGGCAGAGCACCCGAGTTTTCCGTCGTACATATAAATAAGAACCTACAGAGTATATCTGTCATTTTTGGTCTTGAATGTCAAGGGATAGACAAGCGATGAGAGTCTAACCGAACGACAAACGCAAACCAGATGAATCCACGTTTTAGTACATGTATTCTCTTTAAGTACACAGGTAGTAGTCTCCTCCGGGGATTTACTGATTCTCAAGAAAGGATAAATATTTTGAAAAGGTCGAAAAGCAACAATCCAACCGGGAAGAGGAAGACTGCTGAGAACGCTCCCATCCTATTTCATCATATAGCATATTTATAAATTGCATCCTATGATATGGCATCGCATTCTACTACTTATACCATTAATATGGACATATAGGTATATAGTATTTTGGAATGATATCCCAATGTGTATAGCTGTATAGGGAGTCAATCAATAAAAAGTAGATATTACATTTGCTGGAAGCATTTCTACTCTTTTGTACATGGAATTACCTGTTACATAGTAGATGGCATGGTAAATATCTTGGTAAATATTATGTGTATAGGTAGTTGAGAAAATACAAAGTATGATTGGCAGAATATTATCTCGGGCGCAAGGAAAAGGAAATAGGATCTGTTACTAACCAAATAAAGTTGTTTCAATAATAGGAGACTAATATTAGGCAAACTAGTTCTGGGAAGGAGAGAGCATTATTACGTGCATTGCAGTAGTGTAGCTTAAAGTATCATGTAAACGCTTCCATAAAGTTTAATGATGCCATCTTTAATATTTACGTGAATGAGTGTAGCATCGGGAAAGTTAACAAAGCCAAACATTGAAATGATTAGAAAGGATCCAGTCGTTTCTTTGCAGTGTGCATATTTATACAAATAGAGTAGTTAAACAAGCTACACGTCTAGGGATCTGGTCCGGAAGTAACAAAATGTTGCACAAGCTCTCGATTATCAAAGTTTAATCTTAATTGGTTTCAAATATTTACCAACAACTTCTCCTCCTCGTAGTAAATCCGTTTTCTTTGCTCAGCTTAGTAAGAGTTGCTCAAGGCTGGAGATTTATTTACATTTTCGTAATAAAATTCGCCTAAGTGTATTACTCAGGCTTTTCTCCTCCACATAATTTCAGTGAAAGAGCTTATTTAAAAATAATTAAAGGGAAGGGGGAAGCTTTGCTTTGACTTATCTTAACTACTATGAATAATTGAGAAAGTGTGAACTTTCTTTCCTGTAAACGCCGACTTGATGGTAACGTTCGAGCTGCAGTTATTTTCCTATTTGAGTAAATGCCTGTAAATGTTATTAAGATGAAGTAGGCACACTAAAGCAGAGAATGAGATATTTTCCGCTACTAAATGTATATATAAGCTTTCCCTGTTTCATGCTATGATCCATATTCTCTCTATGGACCCTCTCCTCTATTATTACTACACGCAGTCTAGACAGACAAAGAAATAATCGTACACAGGATAAAAATTTAAGCTGTATGGTTAATACTACTTACCCAGCTGCCCCATTGTGTAAGTGTAAGCTATAATTTAAAAGAGAATTACATTATTTAGTACATTCTTATATGTGTAGTATATAACCCATTTTTGCATCCTCTAACTTTAAGAAAACAATTTCCAGAGTTCCCAGCCACATATACCTATTAGAAAGTCATGCCCTTGTCTTAGGTATGGGAGAAAAGTGGGATATTGGTGAAATGGCTGTTATTATGATATGGTTACATTAGGTATATTTATATTGTATATTTCTGCTGTTTTATAGCGGGAGAGATGAGTAGTGAGTTTGAGTGCAGGCAGAAGAGTAAACTGAACAATAGGTCGACACATACATGCATAAGTGATGGGAATGTGGTGTGTGTGTGATGAGATAAAATGAAACCAACTGAATTTTCATGAGTCGAGGGTGGAATGTGCTGTGGCATTTTTCACTAGCATGCCAATTTCCAACTTTGACATATGTTGCACTTCGGCAGCCTAACACATTTACAGGAGAGACACACTGAGAAATAGATAGAAATTCTCATAGACAAAAAGGAGGTGCCTTTTGTCCTATTTATACTGGATATGTCATGCAAATTGTTCCCTATAAAGTGATATGATATTCTACACGCGTTTTATACATATACACAACATAGGTACACTCAAATACATACAGCTCTTATTTCGTATACTTATTGTATCTATTATGTAAATTGAATGCGTGTTGTGTTATGTAGCGATATGGGTGAAACCCAAAAAAAATGAAAAATAAGTCTCAGCATCTATATATGTTACAGTGCACGAGTGAAATCCACTCCCTACTTATACATAGGTATCAGCATTGACAAAAACAACACGAACTAGAGGTATTATAATCTTATGGAATATATAAAAGATATTGTTTCATTTTTTGTGCTATTTCTACTAACACTTATTGCACCACTGAAAATTCACCAGCTATGTCTAGTTCCTTGGAGAAGACTTTCTCCCAATTTTCACATTTTTGTGCGAAAATATTATTTTCTACAGATTCAGCCCAAACTCCAAATCACAGTAATATTTGTACAATAGCATTGTTCGCATTTAAGCGCTGTCACTGTGAATTACAAAACTTTCTATATCAATTCATGGACATTCTTCTCCAAATTTACATAGGAAAATACTCTGCACTAATGCAAAGTTACTGTTTGGTGTTGGAATAATAATATATTTATCAATTAAGCTGCGTTATAAGTTTACTTTATCTCTTGCAATTTGTATATGATTATCATTTCAAGTACAAATACAAAATAAGATTTGCTGATAATAATGCATTGTCTGTCTAATTGTAAACATTGTACAAATACATGAATACATCTATTAATTATGAGGATTGTGGTAAGTGGTTACGAATTTGGAAATCTTAGTATCTGGTCCGAAAGACTTTTCGTGCCGTTCGCTGATAAGTTGTAATAGTGGGACGAAAAAGTTAAATGGTTATATTATTTGCATAGAGCGAAATGGGTGGCTATTAGAGAGGGAATGGTTTAGGATGTTCATAATTAATAAGAGAAAGCAGACATTTAGGGCATAGTGTTTTTGCACTTAGACTAGTGGTATGGGAATGGAGTGTACTAGTATTTATAAATTATATAAAGTGTTTGTGTGAGTAGGTAAGTGTACAGAGAGGGTAAGAGGAGAGAGAGAGTATAGATATGACGTGTGGAGAGTGAAGTTATGTAGGGAAAAGGGAAAAGTGTCTGTTGTTGATTGGGATGGTAGCCGTGGTGGCTATTTGAAGTGGAAAGAGCTGAATTTGAGTCTCTGAGGTTTTTCTTGTGCTGATGTGATGCTTTAGTTTAGTTTTAGAAGAGTGAATGTTCTAGTGTCTGTTCAGTACTGCACTTTGCATTACTTTAGTAGTGTACTCTTCCTATCTCTCCGGTGCTTTTGAACTGTTTCATTTATTTCCGTCCATTTTGTGATCTCATGTTTTATTGAAGAGGGTCTTTCAGGCAACCGGCAAATGAACCAAATGGAAATGTTTGACTCGCGGCTCTCTATTTTGCATTTTATTCATGTGAATTCTACGTTCACATTCTACTGCCTATCTACTACTACTACTGTATATAAATCTATACTATAAGTCAAGGGATATAGTAGAGTGATATGGTTAGGGTTTGACGAGGAGAAGAGAGAGCTGTCTGCTTATTCACTCACTCACATTAGTATTGTGTATTTTGGTTTGGTCTCTCCTTCTGTCGACTTATCTCGGGTGTTTTACTATTTCGTAGTACTACTACTCTACGTACTACGTCCTTGGTCGGATGAGTGGGAAAGAGAAACAGAGGAGAAAGATCTGAGAGATGTAGAGTGCGTTGAGTTCAGTCATTTGCTGCCTATCGTCGTGAATATGCGATAAGAATTCATATCTCGAACAGAGGATACATTCCCTTTGTAAAGTAGTAGAACCGAATGGTAGACATCCCACGACAGTCAGCCTCAACAACCAGAGTCAGAATGGAATGTTAAAAATGCAATGCAGCGTAATGCAATGCAATGTATGCTTTGAATTCAGGCTACAGATTGATCGCAACTAGAGAGATACCACGTACACGCCGACTTCTTTTACATAACTCTTTGTATTAACCCTTCTTATACTATAGAAAATACTCCCGGAATTACCAAACCCATATTGTTTCCGTGAACTAGGGAATTTTTTTATCTTACCCTTCAATAGTAACTGCAAGTATCTCAAGAATTTTTTTATATCGTCCAGAGATTTGTAATGGTAGCAAATCATGAGTCTTCTTCAAATTTTAATATCCTCAACACATTTCTAATTAATACCCCTGTTGAATTTGTTTAGAGATCCAGTTACATCTCACAGAAGTGCACTATAGAACTGGAGTGGAAAGTTAAGTAATTTAGAACCCATCGACAGAGGGAAGAAAAGAAAGTTTTGTATGTATTATGTAACGTGAGAAGAGACAATAAGATATCATTGGAGAGCTGAGCTGATTGTGAGCTGATGCGATGTAGACGATGCCCTGACGCCATCCCAGGTCGACTCTCCCAACAGTTCAGTTGAAATTCAAGAAGGAAAAAGTGGAACTGACTGAAGTGAATCTCAAATCAAGACTTACTTGTTCATACAGAAAAGGAAGTCAAACTCTGATCTGACTGAAGCTTGAAATTGACTTTGGTTTACTCAAGGAATTTCCAAAGGGAAGTACACTACTACAGTATAAATAAGCAGGAGCAAACCGACAGAGATGCGAACTGATCGTGAGTCAACTCTTCAGGCATTAAGCACAAGACTTTCACTATATATCTAGTATATATCTACTAATAATACCGATTTACCCATATAAGCAAATATTATACTGCCATATACTAAGAAATATATTGGTATATACTATATAGGACACAATTGTTAGAAGTGTAAGAATAGTTGGAACTTTGAACAAATATACTTACATTCCTGAACTACTTGGATTACTATTTGGTATATTTATTAAATTGTACATTCTCTCTCTCTTCCGATAGGTAATATAGAAGGAAAAGGGAAGATGCCCAAACCGAAGGCTCAAGTCACCTACTTAGGCCACATTACATACATACTAACGTAAGTAACAGAGTAAGGCAAATCAAGTAAAACGTGTAGCTTTGTTGTATTTATGTACTAACGATGAGTATATCGTGTTCACTCTCCGAAAAGTAATGTTCCTTGTAGAAATACGCTAGTGAAGTGGGTTGTTTGACTTGGATGTCTTTCCTTTGGACGCTATATTGGCTTGTCTGATGGAGACAGGTTTACTTTCCTCTCAGTATCACTCCAATCAACGACATCGCTACAGTACACAGTGCAAATACTACAGATGCATTCAGTCATTCAGCTGAAAGCAAAAGTAACAATAAGGAAAGAAATACAACCCACCTAAACTTCGCACTGAGACTTTACACCGTGTTTCTCCCATTCCTGCTCTTGCTTTCCTTTACACGCACTGTCTTTCCATATCTAATTGCTAATTGCAACGAATGGAGTACCTAGCTTAATTAATACTATTTTACTACTGACTAGGGCTATTTGTAGTAAATATTAAGTATTTTAATATTCTCTTAGAATAAATTAACTTTTAGAACCTGCAAATGCACTAAAAACACATTACTAACTAAAAATACCTAATTATCAAATAATAATAGTTTGCTTACTTTCTCTCTCTAGTATTATTTGCGTTCAAAAATACTAGCAGATTCCATAAATTATTGTACATTAAGATTGAATTACCTATCTGAACGAAGCATTAACAATATGCACAAATCTTTTGTATCGGCGTGGATAGGTTAATGATATCGGAAGTAATATCAAGAATGGAAAAGTGCACAACTGTGAGAAAAGCGGTAGATATGCAGTAGGTATAAAGGAGTAAGAATAAGTGTAGGTAGTTGTTCAGGGCTGAACAGACAGATGTGATGTTGAGTTGAACTGTGTATGTGTTTGTAGTACTATTACATATATTATGTGTCAATGTAGTATATGCATTAGTGTATAGGTAGTGAAAGGACGAGAGAAGTTGAAGACAAGACAGTGAAAAGGGAAAGGAATCGCTCCATGATACATTGACTGCTGTGCAATTTTCTCTCCTCGTAAAGATTTCTTCGTCTGCCCTCTTTCCATTTTATTTCTGCACATTGACTTGTGCTGAGACTAGAGTTTCAGGAGGAAATACACAACAGAATAGCTTAGGTGGCTGTATTATATTTATATCTCTCATTTGGAGAGAAAGAGAAAACGTAAGTAAGTGGCAAAAGAAGGGAAGTAGTAGTTATTGGGAGAGGAGTAATACGTTTCGTATGTATACACCCTGGACTGGATGCTACAATGGGAAAACCACTACTTTACATTACTCTCTTGAATTTCTTAGCCCCGCATAAACTCTTGAATTCCTATAGCTTGTACCGAACACTTAACTTACACCTAGCTTAAGTGTACTCTGCTTTCTTCCCTTTCAAATGTATACCATGTGTTTATATCTCCTCCTATCTTAAGTGTCTATATTTAAGTCTACATCTTCTACCTCATATACTAAATATGTACTATAGTACAGAGTGTAAGTGTGTATAAGAATATTGTGGAAGGGCTGCATTAGGCGCAAAGCCTCCTTTGCCAGTTTGCCACTCTTCTCCTCATCTCACAATCAGTAAGTATGCTCAGTATCCATTACCATACTTCATTTCCTTTGAAATTCTCTTTAAGTATTACTCTCGTTTAAATTACAGCTTTTTGCTTGACAGCCTCACGTCACCTTCAATCGAAATTGTAATTTAAATGAGCTTTTCCTCTAAAGCTCACTTTACCTCTCGCTTTAAGAAATGAGCACTGAGCATCATTATATCGAGGACTATTATAGAGATAATATTAAACGATACTCTCAGGTAGTTGTTTCGCAGTCCTAGACTATTCAATTTACTTTTGTTTTCTATGTACTTTTGTGGACAAAGGATCGGAAATTCTATAGTGGAAGATGACAAACTACTCAATTAAAGAAATTAATTCATGTGTAGGTATTAAGGCATGTAATTAAATAAGTCAGAAAGGGGCGACATTGGATTACAATTAATGCCACATTGCAGAGGTAACAATAAATACTACTTTAGCTAAAGTACTGACACCGTGAGACCAATAGTTCCAAGTAGCTGTTTTGCCATACAAAATAACTCAATTTACTCTTGTACTCTCGTAAACAACGGATAGGAAATTCGAGCAAAGCTGCAAAATTAAATGAATAAAGTAATACAGTTAGTACTGTATTACTGTACAACAATAGATAGGAGAAAGGAATGTGTACTATTGAATTATAATTGATGCAAACAGATGCATGTAAGTAGTACATTATATGTTTTGTGTGCTCAATTAAGGAGATAATTAGTGCTCCTTATTAATGTATAACAATACCCTCAGGTAGTTGTTTTGCAATGAGAAAGTATTAATACCCGTCCTTGCGTGTAATCTTGTGAAACAAAGGGTAGGAAATTCATTAGTGTACAATTGCAGCTATAGTCTGTATGCAATACTAAGTTGAATTAATTTAAGGAGGTGTGTAGTAAGGTAGAGTGTATATAATACAGATAGCTGTGCAAGTGAATTAAAATCGATATAGTTAATTGTAGTTTGTTCGGAGATGCTTAGAGGCTTGCCTGAGGTAGGATCATTCATGTTTAATGTTTGGGATCAGAAAATTTTGATATGATTTAAGTTTCTCAATGGAGTTATTTATTTAGTAGTTAGGTGTACTGTAGTTATTATTAGACAGGAAGGAAGGGTAGAGTGGATTGTAGTAGTGTCGGTAGATTGTTTGTGTGGGTAGTAGTATGAAGAGGCTGAGAAGTGTTGTAGTAGTAGTCGTCGGTAGGGAAAGAAGATTAAATGCGTCGGTTATGTTATGTTATTGGTTAAGATGTTGGCAGAAAAGAGTATTAAGGTAGTGAGTTAGGAGAGAGTGTAGTTTTGTAGATCGCATGGAGAGAGAAGTTGTGAAAGACCATTAATTGTATAGCATCCTTTTCGACTCTCAAATTGGTCTATTCTCTCCAAGAGGCACATTTTGCCATAATTTATGTTTTATTGTGAGCTTTTTTATACGTGGACAGGTTTTATAGATATTTCTTAACTCGCTCGTGTGCACCTTGCATTATACAAACAGTAGTGAATCTTCCCTCCTCTATATTAGACAGTGTTCACGAAATTGCACGCTCAACAGAACGGTTGCTGAATAAGGTGTATTGTTTGTAGTACCCTAGCTCACATTGTTATTGTGCTTTTACTTTTATCTAAGGTACAATACAGCTTACTACTGCAAAATCTAATACTTCTTCCTAATGCCAACCTGTATACTCTAAAGTACTACAGATCTCTGTAGCCTCATTTTCAATAGCTACTACTACTACAGTCAATGTACACACAGGAGGTTATCTCCTGGTCTGTTGTACCATGACTTGCTAATTGAAGAGCACATAAGGCAAAAGTCGGGCTTTGTATATAGCCCATCAAGGGAATGCTTGTAATTCAAGTCAATTCAACGCAAACCAATCCAAGCCAGGACTACAAAACTGCACATATTACATCCACACATACTCATCCACCAAAACAGGCATGGGATTGATGTTTTCGTTGCGTTCATCTGAGTGGAGTCAAGTTGGCCGGGGAGAGTCGAGTTCCGGAAGCTGAAATCTCCTCGTCAGCAGCTCTATTCTCAAGTCTTCCATTTTATGACTAACTCAGAGGATGCCCAAGTGTCATGAAAAGACGTAAAGAATCCCTGATCGGATGATAAAGTGTGGCCAAGTAATGTCTCGTCTTATACATATATACCCAACAACTTACATTATTGCTCCCTGTATTCTCTCTCCCTACCATAATATTACACACATAACCTTACACGAGGACCTACATAAAATAAGGATATCATCACCACACACTATTTACAAACTCTTTCCCTTCCATAACACTTCAAACCACTACCTATGTACATACAAACCTCAAATATAATTCAGAAGTCCGGAGAAATAAGGGCGGATAATTTCTAGAAATTTTGTAAACAAAATATATAAATTGCAATTCTCATTTTATGGCCGAAAGTTCACCAGACAGTCATCCCTGCATAACCGACAATAGAGTCAACATTTGTAAACCGTTTCAATTGTAGGAATCATACAACTATGACTACCCAGTTTTTGGCTGAATTTAGGCAACGGTACTTTGTTGCCATGTTACTTTGTCTCCGCTGTTGCCGTTGGGGGATATCCGGGCTTAGCCGCAACGGCATAACAGCGGAGACAGTGGTGACACGCTACAAACACTAGCGGCGACACGCTACAAACACTAGCGGTAACAGTGGCGACACGCTACAAACACTAGCGGCAACAGTGGCGACACGCTACATACACTAGCGGCAACAGTGGCGACACGCTACAAACACTAGCGGCAACAGTGGCGACACGCTACAAACACTAGCGGCGACACAGCTTAAACCTTTAGCGGCAACAGAGACACATTACCATTAACCTAATATAAGCCAGTGCACTGCTGCTCTGAGCTCAATGCTCAACAGCGGCAACAGAGGAAATCAGATTATTATCAGACAGTTGCAACAAAGTACCGCTGCCTAATTTCAGCCGTTATTTTTAAGTATAACAGGTAAAAACCTGGAGAAATATATGGGGAGAACTCCAGAAAAAAACAAGCCATTATTTAGAGATTGCGGTATGAGAAAATAATGAAATTTTACAAAAGTATTCTCCTAAATATCGAGTTTAAAGTTAAGTCAATTTAACTATCTTCGAGCATTTGTTTTGTGACATGAGTACATGAGCCGAAACCTCAAAATGTATTTGTTTTCCTGGCCCGTCAATGTAGTTAACCTATGTAGGGATGGAAAATATTTCGTAAAAGAGGAATTTGTTGCCCTTATATTTTTGTACACCTTTTACAAAGTAGCAATCGGAGAGTGTCAAAGTGTCAAAATTTTATTCATAAATAATACAGAAAATGTTGTTGTTTATTGAAATCGCCATTTAAAGAAATTGGGACTGTAGTTTTCTACTTTTAATATACTAAACGTTAGATTTCTGTCATGTTTAAATGTACCTGATTTTGAAATTATCGTCAACTACAAATAAAATTGCATATAGTCTGTTCGATATCTGTTAGGGGTTGCAAGGGAATAGCTTTAACTCACGGGGAGATATTTTGGAGAATACTTTTGTAAAATTTCATTATTTTATCATACCACAATCTCTAAATAGTGCCTTGTTTTTAGTTTATCTGGCATTCTCACCGTATACTTTTCCAGGTTTTTACATGTTATATTTTTTATTTTATTGTTTTTCTTGATATATCTGGTTATAACTATCGTATAGCTACGAACTACCAAAGATTTGACCAGTTTATGAATATTTCGAAATTATTTATGTAGATTACAGTACCAGTAATACAGCGCATGACAATGAACAGTACTCGAGTAAATATGCATCCCTGTCTACGTTATAATGTAAATTTTACATTTATGGAAAAATGATATTTAATATGCTATTTGATCTTTATAAATTTGATTTTTTTCGCAAAATGTAAATAATTAATAATTTTATTTTTTATTGGTGGCTACCGCCCCCAAACCTCCGCTTGATGGAGATTAATAGTTGGTATCCTCGTAGTTAATAAAACACGAGACAGCAAAGCATTATAGATATGCATGCCTATTGCAATTTGATATTTTCGATGCCTGGAATGACTCAATGTTATTTGTTTCATCCCTGAAATTTTCCTCATTGTTTATTTTTTACAATCCCTGTAAGAACCAGCACCATCAAACCAAATATATTTTCCATCCCTGGAATTGTTCTCAGTACTCCGTATTTGGATTAAGGTGTGAATGTAATTGGGATTATTGGAATGTTTCCCTGGAAGGAAAATAACGTCATAAGTATGAGCTGTTCTGCGACTAACTTCTCAAAATTGGAATGTGCATAAATTTAAAGTGGTATACAATATTTATTTCTGGCGGTGCTTTCCTGGAACTGGGTTTCCTACAGAAGAAATGTATAGCTGACCACTGTTCTTACTCCGCTTTCGAACTTCTTTTATTGTTAAATTTTATCGCTTTCGTCGTTGGTTTAACTTACTAAGGTGTGAACTGGTAATAACCACCTTTTTATCCATTTTTAGTTACCAAAAGCTTTCTCTGTTTAATTTTCTCAAATGTGGCTCTTTTGATGTCGGAATTCGGGTCACATGTCATTCACATAACATTTAAAATGCTAAGTTGCCAAGGTAAATGTCTATTGAAAATATTATCCGCCCTTATTTGTCCGGACTTCTCAATTGTAAATACGAACAGCAAACAAATAATCACTAAATACTACGACTACTATACCATTTACATCCCGTACCAATGTGAGGGTAATTACAAAGTGAAAGTACAAATTGTGTCTCCTTACTACGACAAAGTTCCTTTTAATTTCCACCTATTACTACTATTAGAAGATCAAAGAGGTACACTTTTACTAGAAGGTACTACATACTGCATGTGTGTAATAATATTAGTGATGTGTTGTATATTATGAGTTTAACGGGAGAAAGTCAGTGTGATGTTGTGAGTGAATGTCGCGTGTGTTGTGTTATCGCATGTAGGAGATTTGGGTATGTCTATTTAGAGTGAGCAGTGTATAAAGTCTATGGTGTGTGTTTACAGTAATAGAGACAGATACACCCGTAGTCTACATAGTTAGTTTTAGTTGAGTTTATAGTTTAGTCTAGTGTGGTGAGTGAGTTGAGCTCTCTCCGTTCAGCTGTCTACCATCACCACTGCCCTCCTATATCCATTCAGTAGTAGTAATAAGTATAGAGAGAGAGTTCCGTTAGTCTGGTTTAGAGTCAGTTGTAAGCTTGCAGATCAAATGCGTACGTATGTAGAATGTTTATTTGTGAGCTGTTGGAAAAGGAACTTTTTGATGCAGCTGTCAGTGTCAGCCAGACTAAAGAGAAGTGAAGTGAGAGTACATACATACAAATATTTTCCTACACGACAGACAGACAGGCCAAGCCAGAAGTGCAAATTTGATGGACCAGCAGGTGCTCAAGACTAAAGGCGGAGTTCCCCGGCTGGGTGTTTTCCTTTCAGCAGCCAGCTACGAGAAGGTGGAGCTCGACTTTCCCAGGCCGCTGCTCCGTTTCACCACTTTTACTTTCATTTTTTACCAAACCTCCTACGCCTTGTCAGCCTGCACCTTCCCTGCCTGCCTTCCCACTGTTATCCTCATATATTCTACTATAGCCCGGGCATTCGCATACTAAATACCCGCCTGCCTTATCAATGCATATTATATTACTCTGTACACCTTTACGATACACTTTGCTCCCCTTTCTCCTAGTTAACTCACTTCCTCCGCTTAAACGAACTGGTGCTCAGCATTACCCTTTTTACTCAGCCACTGCTTTCTCTTGTTTACCTAAGCTCGGCTTTATACCTGTCGCTTTTTGACAGTAATTCCATCTCCCTATCTCCCCTTATTATCCTACATTATTACAAGTGGTTCAAAACCCTTATTACAAACTATTTGTGTTCCTGCGTACCCACACCACCTACAATGGCGCTATTACCAGTTACCTGCCAATGCTCTACACTTACCTTCTCCCTCTAAATTATTCCCTTTTAGTCTGCATATTACTTTCTAAATTAGGGCACTTGCTTTTTAGAACCATCCTTCCGAACTGCTTCACTCTTATGATTTATTGCGCAAAAACAGATACTATCTACCAGTGATGTGTTGAGTGGTTGAACTACTCATTATCAGTGCTAAATACTAAAGCAACTATTTTATTCTGCATAAATGTAATTACTCATCTACTATATACGAAATAATTATAATGACCGAAAATGTAGACTCGTCTGCGTATTGATTGTGAGTACATTGAAGTAAAGGGTAAATATATCATTCAAATACAGATAAGTGATGTGTAGTCATTATAGTAATTGTTTGATGTTACTTTGGCAGTGTTTGTTTAAAAGGCACATTATGACCTGAGCACACTGTTGTATGGTAATTCAGCTAAGTAATAATGTCCCGGTTTCAATTTGTAAAGAGTTATTGCATTGTAAATAGGAATGCATATGGCATATATTATTTCCCATGTAGGAAACAGTTTAGGAGTGGAATAGTGTACTTACGTAGATGTACTATCAGTAAGGTCGAATGACTGCGTTCTTGGTAAACTACTGCTATAGTGCTGCACATACGTCTAGACAGTTTAATAATTTTATAATTCAGAAGAAGCAACAGAAGGTTGCGTACAGAGCTGACGGAGTTATTAAAGGAAAAACGGAAGAGTTACCCGGAGTCGGGTTTTCGAAAATTCGCTAGGTTCCGCTAAATAAACACGTTTCTTATCTTTTTACCATTATTTATTGTGCAGCATGACGGATTCCGAGGGAAACGAAATGATGTTTTAGCTAGAGCGTCTATTGCTTTGTGTGTGTACGGCTTCTCCATGCCCAATGTTCATAAGCAAAAGTCTTAGATATAGGACGCGTAATAGGTTTCAGATATGAGGGAAGTATATGTGGAGTTACAATAGGTAGAGAAAAAGGCGTAGGCACGATCTAAACGAAATGAAATAAAATACATAGGAGTAGGTAGAGAATATAAGTATAGCAAGTACAATGCAGTGTAGACGAAGAATTCCATTGAGACCTTAGCCCAGCGAGGATTTTGGATTCTAGAAAGATAGAGGAAGCACGGAAATTCTCAAGTCATGTGAAAAATCATATTCTATCTGGGCTGGTGTGCAGAAAAGCAGAAGGGTAAAAATCGAAACTTTTCGTTTGGAAGAGTTGAAGGGAAGAGATGAGAAAGGACGGTGAAGAAGTACGAAGAAATATTATTACATGCTGGTCCAACTAACAATTCCCATTTAGAATGCAGCTACACAAATACTACATATCTGCACACTACACACACATACATACCTACAGACTTAGGAACTTTCACTACAGAAAATATCAAACACAGGGTACAATCTGCTATTTCTTACTAAAACATAGGATAGTAATATAATATATAGGTAGGCTGGGTTTTGTATTCTTTCAATTTCACCAGTCATTATACTAACACATGTAGTATTTAGGTAGAGTCAGAATGTTGGTGTATACAATTGTGTCTGGTAATAGAAGGTACTGTGTCGTAATGTTATTTATGTTTTGGTGTGTGCTATAAAAAGTAAAATGAAGAAAGTATGCAGAGTGAAAATATAATATAGAGTAATACACTGAAAAGTAGAACAGAAGAAGGTATATATATTATAAGTTTCACTAACAAACTAACAATAAACAGAAGGAGATACCAAATGCTTTCTTTTCGTTTGGACGGAGCTGCTGAGCTTTGGACAAGTCTAGTCTGCATTGCTTTCCCTTGGTTTGCTTTGCTTTGGCAATTGCCATGCCTCGTGAAGACTTCTCATCAACTTTCCAAAGAAAGCGAATAAGACGAAAGGGAATGAAGGTTCTGAGAAGGGAATCATTGGAGCGTACAAGTCCAATACACACAAAGTTGAGTCGACACGATGACTAGACTAGTCATTCCTATTTCTCCAGGAGAAGAGCATTGAGCTGAGCTGGAGAAAGAAGAGCACCCGTAGAAACTCTCACGTTGATTTCCGCCTCAAATCTACTTTTCTCCGTGTCCTTCTTTCTCCAAATACTTTCTCTCCCTACTCAACTAAGTTTCTCCTGTTATGTTGCCAAGCGAATTCTTCTTTCCCTCCACTTCACTTCTGTCGAGTTAAGTTTACTTTCCAACATCCATCTCTCTACCTGCTTTCCTCTCCTGACTTCTTATATAGATAATGTAATAATATTAGGAAATATTGCATAGGTATACAAAAGTAAGTAGCCTCTCTTAAAACCTGTGATGAAATTCTCTCATAAAAGAAGATGTAAAATCAGGTCCAACTTATATAAACCTACCTCTAATTCAAGCATTTCATATTAACTAGTTTCATGAGCTACAAGAACTGGAGTGAGCCCTGAGGTGAGAAGAACGACCTTGTGCAGTGCATTTCATGCCCATGCTACTACTCACTACTGTGCCAAATAATGTTTATAGGCATCTTCATAATTTATGACTGGGGCTCATGCAATTTTCCCTTAAACAGCCATACCATTTAGTAAGATAACCAAAGATAGCATTGTCAAATTGTAATCCTCCAGTTGTGGTTTTCAGGGATCAGATCTTCCAGACGCTACAAAGGAGAAAAAGAATATTTAGTTAAGTATACATAGGCACTCTATAATTTGTAAAATCTTGTAGATAGGAAATACTTGAATCTTCAGTTGTGTAAGTTAATGGTATAGAGATGTAAGCCTGTGTATTGTTCTGGGTGTATTATTATATTTATCCTTAGAGTATTAGAAAACGCGTTATATAAGGTCCGACATGTATTACATGGTTAAGCTACGTATGTGAATCTTTCATTGTAGAAAGTGTTTATAAAGAACAGAAGGTGTTATAAATATAGATATACCCTAATACATAGTTTTCGTGAGAAGATGAAAAATAAACTAAACTCCCTAACTTACGTACGTTGGTGTAGTCTGAGCCTTTTCTTCTCGTCTTAACTTCTTTTTCAATTTGTAATGGTATGGTGGTTGAGAAAGTTGGAGGAAGAAAGAGTGAAGCACATTCTTTCAGTTTCCCTTGACTTGCTTTGCTTTTCTTTAGCAAAGTAAGCGTTGGGAGAGTATAGTGTGTATAGAATATACTAATAGATACAACGTAGAGTGTACATTACGATTGCGATTGTGGAAATAAATGTCGAGGGGATATACATAAGAAATTCACTTTGGTTTTATAATGTATTCGGCAGTACATAACGAAATCATCTGACTACCCTCTGTATTTGAAAACAGAAATGGGCAGGAAAAGAAAGTGTCTTATAGGGCCATAAATATACTACGTGCTATGTAATGCTTAAGTTGAATTGAATTTCTCTTTGGTTACATTATAATCGATGTTGGACAAGATGCATCTGTTCGCATGTAAATCCTTGACATGACTTTAGATCACTATTCCTTATAGGACTATAGATACTTATACTTCCAATGTGTAGCATTCTATTAGAGTAGACTCTCTTCCCCACGTCGAAACTCTTTTCACTATTTACTAGTCTCTTCTGTTCTGTTCCATTCTATTCAGCTGAAGTAAAGCAAAGTCAACTTAGCACAACTCAGCAAGTTAGTCTCAAATTTTCACTGTTTCCTATTTCTAAGCTGAAGTGCAGATGGGTACCTATACCTACACTACATCTGTATTCATTCTTATAAAGAAGTACAACTCATCGCTATTTCCACATTCTTGCTTTATATGATTATAGTAGTGTCTAGAAAATAGAATGCTATTAGGTTGCATTGAAGGGAAAAGAAGCCAAAATCTAGCAAGTGTTCTGTTCTCAATGGAATCCACTCTGAAGAATAGCAAGAATAAGTAAATCCAAAAAGGAAAGCAGAGCTCCTCTCAGTAACGTGAAGCACCAGAAAGGCAATAGGCAATGGAAATCAAAAGACTCCTTTCCCGGACTACATTGCTTTCTTCACTTCAATACATTGCATACGCTAATGCTATTCCTTTCGTCAGTCTCCAAACTAAGCTCCTACTAAAATAAGCTAACCGTGTTTTAAATTGAATGGGTGAGAGCCTTCAACTTCTACTTATTCCTAAGAATCCATTCCGTTCCATTGGCATCCAGAGTGCAATCCGCACAACCAACCTCTTCCCTTTTTCCAGTCTTCAGTCCCTGTCCCCACTCCAGCCAAAATGCCCGGACAACTCTACACACACATGCTACCCGAACATCCACAACCAGGACCCGTAACCTGCAAAAAGGACACACTAACTCAACTGCCTAGGCATTGCTTCCGAACATCTTCGTTCTTTCGTCTCAGCCACTCTATCCATTATAGCTTCCTGCATAATATGCATGTCTGCAAATGTGGAGGGAGCCAGAAACGGACTCTGTCTCTTTTCAACAGTGAACCAACACTAACCAAAACATGGACAGTCAAAGCAAAGCACGGCAAAGAATACAATCTTTTCAGATAGATACTTAAGATATTACTCTCTAACTGTTTGTCAACGAACAATCCCTCCATTCCTTTCACAAGCCCTCTTCAAACTCTACTGTCCTTTTACTTACACATTTATTTACACTTCCCATAATATTACTGTAGTCCCAATGCTTAGTACTTTTTGCTTCTGTGGATTTGACTTTCTGGAATAGCCACCAAAATTCTCGTTTGGTAATTTTAGATATGATTGTGCATCAGAATTAGGATTATTTGCGAATACAAATTGTGAAATATGTTTGATGACGAAAATGTTGTCCTTAAAATTGGGATGCATCTGGTTGTTATAAAATCAAATATTTGAGCTTTGCAACCATTCATTACATACCTAATAAGTTAAAACAATTATTACTAGAATTACAGATTGGATGTCACTTCATCGTAAAATTCCAACTCTAATGGTATTCTGTTTGTAAAATATGTAATTTTATGTAGTGATGTTCTATAATTTAGTTTTGTTTGTAAACAAATATAAGGCGAATTAATTTTTGACTCCAGTGTCAGTAATTGCACATCAGCCAGCATAAAATGAAGAAAGGCTAGTATCTCTCTACTTTAAATTATCTGTAAAATTTATCTTATTGGCCATGGACATGTGTAAATATGAGTAAATAAATAAATATGCTGTTGACGGGAAAAGTACGAGACGGTAGAAAGAGTTTCGGTGCATTGCGGTGCTCCGGGGGCCTTCAGTTGCAATCCTCGTATAAAATATACGTATAGGATAAGGCATAGAGAGAGGACGGAATCCATATTCGTAACTGATGGCTATGTAATGAAAAGCTATATACATAACACAAGTCCATATCAGCACACTTCCCTTCTCTCTTGCTTTCAGATGAAAATGAAATTCCTCTCGGTTATGGTAGCTTTGATCGATGTATACTATACTGAGAAGAAAAGTTCATCTGGAATCATCAATGCTCGAGGCCATTCATCCAGCCAAGTCGAAGCAAAACGAATTTTATTAGATATCCATGATATCCAAGTGTAATACTTATCTAAGTACATAGAGAGACACTCTATCGAGATATATAATATACAAACTCATTCGTCGCACCCACGAGAGATACTTATTACATATAGATACCCAATTCGTAATTCTAATGATGCAAATTTTCTGGCAGAATGTCGTGTCTGCCGTAGTTCTGTACGTAGATCCCGGTCATAACTGTGCGTAGACTTTTGTTATCGGCCAACATATCTTTGTGTTGTGATGAGCATTTCAGTAAGTATTATGTATGTAAAAGGTATCTAAGATAAATCTGGAAGTTGCAGGGTGATCTCTTGGAAAAATTACCCACTTGTAATTGTGCATAGTAGTATAGGGATAAGATATGGATGGCCATAACGTCAGAATGACAAGTCTAGAGACGTAAATGAGGGAGGGAGAGAAGAATAAAGAGTGAGGTGAACTGAATTGAAGATTCTCGCTAGAATACTTCTTGCTGATCGAACCAAATGAGAAAGCTTATGTGACATAACGAGGAATGGGCATAATGTCTTGCATATTCTGTAATGTATCCAATGGATAAGGAAGGAAGAGCGATTATGGCAATCCTGCATAGAGTCTAACATCAACTGTTATTACCAGGAGATATGACTTTTGTGTAGTAGGCATGCTGTAATATGTAGGCAGTATCTTCTGAAGAGTTCTTTACCTAGTCACTCTTAAGTTACATCCGCTGAACGACTTCTCTCTGGGATATTGTTAGAAACTGTTCCTTGAGGTAAATATTGAAAGTGGAAGACGAGGGAGTTTACTTACGAATCCCATTTCTGGCTTTGACTTCTTGTCTCACATTTTCATACGCATGTATCTATTTGCGACAGAGCGACTACATAAAAGTATACACCTGCTGCAGACTAATCTTATGGGGTTATAGTCGTAGTCGTTGGATTTCCAAGTCTCTATGACTATGATGCAATTTACGATGTACTTTAGACTGTTTTAGATATCCTAGTTGCCATCCATACCATTCCCATTGCTCTCCATCGATAGAAAAGACTCCCTCATTCACTTGCTCAATGTGAATCCTTCTGGCAAGCTCTGCTCATCTCTCCGTTCTGCTCTGTCTGTCACCAATAATATTCTCCTCAGCTCGTCAACCCAAAAACTTGTGCTCCTGATATTCACTCACTCACACGCACACACCATCCGAGCCCCACTAATATCGCTAACAACCTCCACCCTCTCCATGTCACAACATTTTGACTCTCATGCCGTCTTTTTCATTTTAAATTCATACAGTTTTACATTGCAAAACGCATGTTGCTTACTCTCCCTAGTATAACCTCCTTCTTCTATCCACTTACAATACACGGTGTCTGCCGTAAATCTGATACTAGGAAATCAGGGACACAGATGAATATTGTATTTCAAAGCAGGAATATTCAAGAGACATCTCGGAAAATTATTACCATATTTACGGCAGACGACATCAACATTTTTCATATTAAGAAATAGAGGAATATTATTATAGTCTTATTCTTAGTCCCCAAAACTTTGTTGAGTTTGGTAAAATCATAGTAAAATGAAACAATTTTAACTACAACAGCCAAGCAGCCGAAAGGAATTAATATAGAATTATAATGGTATACACTTTGAAAAAGAAATCTCTAGAACTACGATAGATCTATAGAACTGTTCCATTATTTTTACTATTAAAATAAATAAAACTGCCTATGTTTCTAAGATTTTATTTTTTTGACATATCTTGTTAACACACAGCATGCCGTCATGTCAAAGTCAAAAGTGCGAACTAACATCAAAACAGATATACAGACCTACAATCTATAGATTACCTATACAGACCTTTTGCAGTCCTGGTCCTGATCATACATAACTTAGTAGAAATCTTTTAACATCAAATAAACATGTACACACGATCAAAACATGCATGTCCAAACAGAGGAGACTGGAAAATAAATAATAAAATTCACTACACAAGGTACATGCATGGCAATCCTTTAAGCGTGTAGAGTAGAATTTCGTAGTCAAAAGAAATGATGGGATGTATTGTTGAATAAACTAGTAGCCATAAGGCACATTTAGAATTTCATCAACTACTCTACAATCTGCTCAAAGGTAATGATGCTATTTCATACTTACCATTAGTTGATACTGGTAGATTATGATTATGTAATTTTTAATGTCATTAATACAATCACACCGAAAGGAGAAAAGATTCTAAAAACAGACTACTACTAAGAAAGGCAGGGATTTCTAAAACGTAAACAATAATTGTTGGATTTGCAAGTTATACTGTTACCAGTTGCATAAGTTACGTTTTTGAAAATTATTACCCTCATTCCTCATTAATCAAATTCATTTAGTCCTTTTGAAGTTATTTTTTTTATTTCTCCTCAAAATCATTTTGACATGGGTCTATTGGTCTTTAGGATATTATAAAGTAATGCAATGGGTTGTGAATGCTTTGGAAAATTTTGAAAGAATGAAAGCTTTTAGAGATTTTCCATAGGCTTCCAGATTTTTCTGGTTCATTCCAAACTTTTTGGAGATTTATAGCCTTTCGCAGGTCTCTGATTTTACTGTTTAGGTTTACTTCTGAGATTTCAGAGGTTTAAGGAATAATATAGTGAACATTTCCTTATGTGGGGGATATTTTGATATGCGCACTATATAATATTTCTCTAGCTTTGAAAACATGTGATCGTGATGTTTTCAGAAACTATTTAATTTAAATTGAAGTAGAGTAAGTATGAGAGTTTGATCTAAAGTTGAGAATTACATATAGTACATGTTCGGTAAGTTGGTCGGAAGACGTTGTTGGATTGGGAAGTGATGGCTAGACTAGTAAAGAGAGAACATAAGACCCGAGGCGAGTTACCACACTTGAAGTTGACTAAGGAATGATTGGATTACGCAGTAAAGTTTTCGGTATGATTCTGATTCATGTGTTAAGTTAATGCTGGTATGCAACCTCAGTTTCCCGTGTGGCTAAAATGGCAAAGATTAATGACATGTATAAGTAAATAGATGTTGTGTATGATATGCTGTCTAACACTCACAAAATCATTCTCACTACAAACAAACTAAGAATCCTATAATAAATTGTCATATTTATCATAAACTGAGTACTTACCATATTATGTATTTCTTGTCATTATATCGATATTAATTTTCAGCTTGTAGTTGCCTTACAATTTTGAAACAATACATTTCAATTGACAGCGCTATTTTTGAATTGAGTATCTATGTTTTAATAACAATTAATTAAATATTTCTAGACATTTATTAGCACGCGGTGTCTTTAATCTAATTTTACATTATGTAGTAACTATGGTATGGGCAAAGCTAGAAGGTGGAGTCATAAGAAGTCTTTGCAAGTTTTGTCTTATCTGAGCAATTTGGTAGATGCCCTGGGGTGTCTAAGAAACTAATGTATGACTGGCTAGCCAAGATGTAAGTACATGGCCAGGGCTTGAGTGGAGTTTTGATGTTCTTGCATGCGAGAAAAGGGAGACACAGAGAGTGGGCATGTTAGTTAAAGTTGGGTTTGGTATGGCTGTGGATTTTAGTATAGGGAGTAGTTGGTTGGGATTGGTTTGGTGGGTTAAAGGTTCGATCGGAAAGGGAGTGGAGAATGGAAAGGTAAACTGAAGAGAAGTGAAGTTGAAGACTACAAGGCCGGAATGAGATGAAGGAAGCGAAAAGTAAGGTAAACTAAACTAAACGAAGCTGACTGAACTGATGTGAGCTCGTTCAATAAATATAGAAGTTGTATTAGTGCGTTGCGTTTGTGTCTAGACAGACGAGAAAGATCTTTGGCTCTGTTATAGTACCTATATACTTGGCTCTGTGTATTTAGCTATCCTTCAGGATTGGCTCTGATAAACGCTCGACTATTCCACTATAGCAATCGAAGAGAAATGAAGCTAAGAGATACATATGAGGAGTCTTACTACAATATAACGATCAGTAATACAAAAGAGGTATAGGAGACTTATAGAATGGTATTCTGTGGACTGGAAGTTGAAGAGAAGTCTTGTAAGTGTGTATGTAGGAGTGAGAAGAGGATGTCTAGTAGTAGGCATATCTGTAGGTAGGAAATGTAAGTGAAGTGAAGAGAAAGATCTTGCTATTGTTGCAGATATAGGTAGTTACACTTACACAGGTCTGAGGAGTCCTTGCAAAGTTTCTCGCAGAGGAGGAGAGGGATTGACGGAGCAAGTAGCATGATCCTCTACAATTGAAGTCAAGCCCGAAAAATTTCTCCACGCAGACTTTCATTCCATTTGTTTCGGTTGGAGGAGCTGCGGGGTCATAAGGGTTGCTCAGCTCGTGGTGCCGTGCAACTTGGGAAAAGTTGACTGAAACCATCCAATGGATCTTATTTTTATGAGTCATTTCATTCATTTTATACCCAAGTTTTCCTACCTTCGTCTCATACGAGAGGCTAGGGAGACAGAATGTGAACGAGAGTACATTAGAAGCCCAGATCACTTCAAAGAGCTCCTATATCTACATGCAGAAATCGTAATCTATGATGGCCACTTCTCTAACTTATACTACATACACAGAAATGAATTTGTACAAGAAAATCTTGTGTACTTTTCCAGAGTGAAAATATCGAAGACAAAGAACAAAGTAAAAAAGACAAACCGAGGAAGTTCACTTACAAGAAAGGAAACTAGTTACTTGTCTTCTTCTATCAAAGCAGTTCAGTTTCGTTAGCCGAACTTATTATTATTGTTAACCGTTTGCTCCTCCAGTCAGGATATTATTTTATCTGTGCTCTCACAAAGGAAGGAAATAACATGTGTAAGTAAAAGGAATAAAAGGTATTAGATTGAAAGGGAAAATGTTATAATTCAATCAAAAATGATGACTGGGCAAGTAAAGGTTGATAGTTGAAAAATTGATGCAATTGTCTTTTCCTTTCAACGACTGTTCAATTCACTTTAATTCCCTTTACCTCAACAGTCAGGAGAAAGGCTGGCGCAGAAAACAATTTCAGAGGTACACAACAGAAAAGGAGGATAAGTGCCCTGATTTCTCTCTGCTCTTCATTACTCCGTGAAAAGAAAGATGATTCGTGTTAACTACGTATTCATCTAGATACGGATGCAGGATCTGGCAGACCATTCCTTAACCTTAAAACTTTTCATGGAAATAAAGAAGTCAGGTCCCTAAAGCCCCTACCTCAAGTTCATTCTTATAAGAATTGTTGGCAATGCAAATATCACTATAGTCTGCACTATAACGTTTTAGTATAGAGATAAAGTGTATAAAGAGAAGTTAGGAAAGAAACGTTTTCACCTACAAGGAGAAATAAAATATATCTTCGCTATTTAGTTTTGTGTAGAGACGTAAGGGAAGGATACGAGGTGCTAGAAGGCTACAGCAACAAATGATGATCACTTCACATCCTCTTTCGTTGAATTCTATCTTTTCTCTCGGATATTCTCCGGGTCGTTCGAGCAAAGTACATTGCAAGTGGTTGGTAACCTTAAGAAGAGAATTGGCAAAGGAGAAGACAACAGATGTAATGCAATGAGCTCGTAACTCACGCTCTACTCTTTTCAATGCTCATACAATGGAGATAAAATTTGGAAATATTCTCAAGGTTCTTACACTTGAAACTGCTTTATTATCCGGCTAATGCAGTCAACTCAGCAATTTCAAGTTCAATAAGCTTTAATAATTGAATCAACCTCATTATTAAAATCACTTGCCTTTGACTCGTCCCTTTCTCTCTCCATCTACTACCATTGTGTATAATATGGCAATAAAATATTACACCGTAATGCAGTATGTTATGTGTGTACAGTACCCCTCACTGTTTTATGATCACGCAGAATACACTCTGGATTTATTCAAATTCTGCTGTATAAGCAATGTCCATATGCGTGAAATTCAAGTGGATGTTTTCAGGCCTGATTCACAAAGGAGGGGATGAGTTCAATTCTGATCGAAAGAGCATTACGATATAGCAAACCCAAATATTATAGTCTACCCTCTATATCCCTTGTCTAATAATATTAGTGTAAAATTTTCCTGGGAGTATAAACAGTAACTATGTCTGAGCTAAGTAGTAAAAGTCACTATGTATGTGTCTGCTCGTTAAATATATAAATACTTCAGTTGACTGCTAATGCCAAACGAGTAAGTATCTGAAGCTATTTACCTTCTCTGAAAACTAAAACACTAAAATAGTAAAATAATACCAGATAGTCATGGCATGGCCATAAGTGATGCATTTAGAATTTCCATTATCAGTAGACTTAAGTAGCACTCAATCAGACTGCTATCCCAAGCCAAACCAGTCTCTCATGTAGACAGAATGTGTAAATGTTACATTACATAGGAGAATCGATATAGGAATGTTACTTTGTGTCACAAAACTATATAGCTCTTCCTATCTCCTGTTTTACCATATAATAACATACTAGGTAAGTTTATTGGTAAAGGGACCTATATTTGTAGTGAGTAGTCAGAGTATGCCTAGGAGTAGCTACTATTACTACGTGCCGTGATGTGATGAGAATAATGAGACAGGATTTCACATCTCCTCCTAATGTTATATTTTCCACTACTAGATATACAAAGTCGTGTATACATTATAAAATAGTGGAGGAGAGAGAATAGGGAATGTGGGATGCTGCTGCTGGAACTGGATGGATGATGAAGAGACGGTGTCACCCGAGCTGAAGTGAGTTCGTTGCTGGAACTTGGAGTTGGAAGACAGCAAGTAAAGAAGGGAGCAAGTTGCGTCATATTCTGTTTTGTACTACTAGGCAACCCACCACTATGCATAGGGGTCCATTCTCTTATTTTCATCCACAGTTTGACTCTAAAAATGTGAGTCAGCAAGGATTTTACTCTCTTCTGTTGTGTCATTCCCGGAGTGGAACACCAGAACACTCGACGACTTCAATTCCACCTCCAACGGATACGGACGCTACTACCACAGCTCTGCAACCATAACCAAAGGATGCTAACTGCCGACTGGAAAATCCAATCCTTCCAACTTGCATTTTGGATCCCTCTACTCTCTTCACTCTCAATATTCTATTAGTTAACAACTGGTTTACGACACTCACGTTATGCATTCCTTCTATTTCAATATTATCTCTGTCGCTTTAAACATCTAAAGGCAAGTCTGCATAACTATTGACCATATTTATTTATCCGTGCTGTTTTAAATCGTTACTTGTAGATTTTTATATTCAGATGTGAGACATTTATCATGCACTAATCTGTATATAATTTAAGTTAATAATTAATTGAAAACACGATTACAATTTTAAACAGTCATTCCAAACTTTCAATTTATAAATGTTAATGGTAGAATTACAAACATCCCTTGTTTCTGAAGTATGATTATTTGTAGACTACATTGTTTCTCGGAGTATCGTATTTACACGATTTTTAAGGACAGTGCAATTTGTCCGTATATTCGGAAGTGGTATTCTCTTTTGAATTTGAGAAAGTAGTCGAGTCTGGGTTGGTTGATTATAGCTAAGAGTGAGTGTGGGGTAAAATGTGCATATTTATTATCCTGCCGGCCGCGGCATCATGGAAGGAAGCAAAAGTAAAGTAGATAGAGACACAGGATACACATAAGACCTATAAGATAGATATACGTATAGAATACGCAAAGGGATCCTGCGAGGGTTCTTTGCCAGAGATTTAATGCACCATCAAGTATTGCTTAGCTCCCAAATGATTGTCGCTTTCTAATTAAAATCTACACATAGACAGCAGTGCTAATGCTATGGTATATAAGAGATACATACATTGTAGTAGCTGTAGCTCTTTGGTGTAGAAAGTACCTAAAGCAGAAGGAGTCTCCAAAGATTCTTCAACAATGCATGTAACGCAATCTAATAAGTAAACGACCATAATATATTTCATGCTTACTTCAACAGTCAACTATGCCACGAGTATGTGCATATCTTAGTTATATTATAACAAGCCTTGTGCTTAGATGTAATATGATCTATATAAGGATATAGCATTATAGGAGAATGAAGCACTATGTACATAAAGGTACTCTAATTTCATCCTTATGCTTTTTAGTATTTTACATAAGTTGAGCTGAGTGATTGAGCTGGAGTACTTACTAATATGATAGACAGTGCAAATGAAGTGTTGCTCAAGTAGTAAGCTCTTCCATCATCTGCCATACACCGAATCTCCTTCACTCACTTCTCTGCGTAATGTTGCTAACTCAGCCAATGCACTTGTGCCTCGATGTATATTTTATTACTTTCAGGTTATGTTTGCAACTTTACAGAAATTCTCTCTCCCTATAAACTCAAAACTCATATGCATATAAAATCCCTGACAAATCTCTACTAATTAATTCTAACTAAAAATGTAATGCTCATTTGTAGGTGTGTCTAAAGAATTACTTTAATTTCTAGTATAACATAATATGTATTTACACTATAGTTCAATGCTGAGAAAGTCTAATGATACAAAGTCCACTAGTTAATACCTTTCATGATATTATAAATCCAATTATATATAACACAATATATTCTGCAGATACGCTTAAGTCCTCCAAGCTGTCATAGGTTTTGTTCCATAGAATAATAAATTGCAATTTTGAAGGAATCTTTGAAGCATTATGTATTTTATATCGACAGAAATATATAGATATTTAGTGCAAAATATCTATCTGGTATATGATACCCAAAACTATGACTGCCGAATTCTATTTCTTGGAAGTGTCCTGTATCCTTTGTATGATTATGCATTGTGTTTACTTTGGTTGGACTTCTCCGAGTTCTCTATTTGATCTGGCTAGCTGTGCTGGAAAGTTTTGCTCATTACCATAATACATCAAGAAGTACGACCAACAATTTCCATTCCTTTCCAAGGATGCCAATCCAACACTATTCTATTCAGTTGTGTTCTATTCTAGACAAGGATTAGGGAAGCCAAGACAAGACAACATTATTTCTCCAATGCTTTCACTTTTCTCGAGCTGAACTCAAGTCAAGTAATCTACAAATAATATAATGTGCCAGGAATGCTATACTACCTTACGGTTTTGTATATTACGTACTCTTGGCAGAATATAGAGGTGAGGACTGTATAGTTACAGGAGGATCGAAACATTTATTCAAATAGATGAAGAGCTAATCACTCTTGTCTGAGTTCACATCATGAAGCATATCAAAGGAATTTCCTTGATTTCATTATAAGATGTCTTATCTAAATTCAAGCCTATTTTCACACTGTAATCATTCATGTCTATTCCTATGAAATAAATGTTCTAGATTTAAGGACAGAGTTTTGAAAATTATACTATATAGTTACTACAATTCAGTTGCAAATATTTAGGAGACCTAAATACATGCATTTGCAAAAAAGCAGAGCTAGATAATATGGTAAGCCAGAAAGCAGAGTGATAATGAATATCTAGGCACGTAATTTTATTTGCAGTTCTATTGGATTTTTATAGAGCTAGGCACACAATAATTTCATATATTTAGATTCCCTAGCTGACGGAACAAAAATTAAATTTTTTCTCTCTGAATATTCAACATCCCATCATCACATAGGAATAAATCCCTGAGATTCATTTTTCCCGTCCATAATAATATTCCGTAGATAAAACTTGCATGAGGATGCAAATAAAAAGGGAAAATGACATTAGCGTTCTAAGAACCCTTTTCAGATTCATGTTATAGGTAATTGGATTTATATACTCTGTTCGTTTGTATTTATGTACATGTATATATAGTACCTGAATTCCTCCACCTATGTGCACACACGGACGGAGTCGAGGACGATATACCTAATAACAGTTAGAGTCGAATGAATAGAAAATGGAAATTGTCAGCAAAGAATGTAGGTAGTTTGCCATCTAACTGAGCTATAATTTAGCGTTGGTTCCTAGCCACTCCGTAGTCTGTCTGTAGCTAAGTGCGATATTAAAGAATATGTTAAGATGTAAATATGAATACCATTCGTGCACATCTATATAGGACCCTTTCTCTAGTAGTCGTAATAGCTGTAGTTAAAATGAGGTTAGGTAAACTGAGGTCTCAAAGACGTTTGTTGAATCGCGCTAAAGACTTATATTATCACTCCCTCATATTATTATTAAAAATATATTCCATTCTAAACGAGTATAGCCCGGCTACATACCGAGTTTCAGTAGCAAATGAAAACCAGAGTGAACTTGGCTAACTGGGGTGGAACTGTACAATAAAGTAAAAGAGTCTTACTACTACTAGGATGAGTCAGGCAAGTATTTGGCACCAGCAACCCAACAACCAAAGAGATTTTCGACAACCAATGTTATGCAAGAAAAATAGCAAAATACCATATAGGATGTATAAGATATACTTGTGTCCCCACTGACATTACAATACCCTCGAACACAGACAAGACATAGGTATATACTCTCATCTATTATCAACTTACATATGTGTCGAAAATGGAACATGTACCACAGCACCAATATATATAACATTCTGCCTCACTGTTGAATCACTATCCCGTCATTTCTTTCCAACTCAGCACAAACTATAATCCTATACCACTCATACACTTTGCATGCAATAATCTGTAAAGGGTCTTCAAGAATTTACGCCCTCATAGACACGAAAATGAATTTTTAAATCGAATAATCAAATTCCATGAAAGTGTTTGCTAAAAGATATTTTCTATTTTGCGATATCAGATAGCAAAAGCTAAAGCCTAAGAACTACTTTTAATCTCTTATTATTGTGTATTGCATACACCTACTAGTCTAGATTCGAGATGTATACATTTAGGGAACTACACATAATGGTGAAAAGCCACATTATCTAATTTAAGATTTTTAATGGTAAGAACAGTTTTATTTTGCAATCAACGACATTTAAAACTTTAAATTTTTTACATTAATAATAAACGCTTCTACAACCAATGACATAGAGTTTTATTGCTTAAAAATGTATTTTTCGTCTTTTTGAGAACGGGGAAGGTAATTGTGGCTACCCTGTACAGAGCTAGAGTAGATGCAGTAGCAGTATTCGTAGGAGCTATACTAGGTCTATAAGAAGTAGTTTGCTTGCAGCATCCCCTGTTCTCTAACGTGTACAAATATCGATCCCGCACCGGGCAACGGGAGCTGGAGAAGAGCTGGATGCTGTGGAGTGCTGGAAAGAAAGAGAGAAAAAGATGCATCCATCCCAAGCCACCCCAGCAGACTATACTGGTTTAGTTTGTAGAGAGTGAAGCCAAGAGAAGGCGAATCCAGCATCCGCTTCTGAACTGAACTTCTTCTTGGGCAGCTTGAATCTCCAGCGACTCACGACTCACTCTCAGCATCCGAAGGATCGTCCAACAACTATGCAACTGCAACATACAAGTTACCCATTTATCCTCACCGTAGAAAAACGGAAGTGTTTTGATACTCTGCACCCCTAAAAAGGGCTGGCGTTGGATGCAGAGGGTCCTTAGCCTGAGAAACTACCTTCATTGGAATTATAGCAGAGCTGAGGAGGGTTGGGAGGCTTCGTTATGCAGACTGAGTACGTGGAAGAGTATAAGAGCCAAGTTAGTAGGGACGATAAGCCTGCCTTTCCTTCCTTGCATCGAATTTTCTTTGGTTTGCTTTTCCATAGGAGGGCAGACATTGACATAAACAGAGAGTTCGTTTCGGTCTGTGTGTATGTACATGTAGGTAGATGTGGCTAGGCTGTGTTGTGTATGTATTTATGTACTAATAGTATAGTTATAGATTAGGCAGCCGAGTCTCCTTCATCATTTTCACGTATACGAGTCCCCTAATTCCCCTTCCCCCGCCCCTTCCTTTCCTCTGCTTCCTTTTCCTTTCTCCTAGCAATCTGAAGGAAAATGCTTTTCCTTTCCAATGTCCTCAATCTCCCTTTTCACGCCAAAATATATCTACAAAGTGTAGCCAAGCGAACAAAGCTGTTCTCTAGTGCACTGCACCATGCTCTCTTATTTCAAACACATTTATTTCATATACCCAACTATAATTTACTATATATATTCACATATATTTACCTACTACACCTAACAAATTTACTACAGCCCTCTAAATGTCTTTATATTGTGTGCTTTTCTTTGTGCTAGTTGTTTACAAGTGCTCGTATGTGCACCATTTAATATATGGCTAAGGCTCAAGGTAAATTACATTGCTCTCGCACTATCCTGTACACAACTATTTTATTATTCTGTAGCTATACAGCAACACTAAACGGACTATCCTTCACATCTACATACAACAAGGTAACATACCCTTACCTTTTAAATTCAAACTTTTCAATACACACACGCTCCGTCAAATACAACTTACAATTTTAAAGTGACACTGCTAACTACTCATACATAACATTTTATATTTACAATTCCAAGCAATTGTAACTTTCTTCCAACTTTGCGCTTGTTAAGTATTCACATAATGTCAGTCCCTAATTTATCGCATGGGTACTATTTCACAAATGAATTTTGCAGTTTAATTTTTGCAAACTTTTTAATAGGTATATTTTCATGAGTAAACATCCATTGTTGACATTTTGATAAGAAGCTTAATATAATTTTACTTAGAATTGCAGATTCAAGGCTGCTAATGTGGATATGCAAACAAAAAATTTGTAGTATTTACAGCTGAAAGCAGTAAGTAGTGTTTGGAAAGTTATTAGATTAGTTCTTACAAGAGTCCTATAGTAGTGAGTAGGTGTTACTGTGAAGGGAATATTAAATGAAATACTGAATACAGGATATGACATAATCTATACGTATTGAAGTATACCTTGCAATAGAATGGGTATAAGAAAAGAGTAGTAGTTGTAGTGGTGTAGTATTTATGTAATATCTTACTTAAGGAGGGCAGGTAATGCAGAAACAAGATGGGCTTGGCTTGAAGGAAAAAAATCCAATTTACCTTTTCAAATGAATCACTCACAAAGGAATTAAGAGCTTTTTTAAAAGGTTCTAAGAGTTTGTAGGATGACCAATAAAGTTTAATTACCAGTGGATTTGGGATATTGGAATGGATGAGAGTAGCTGGGTGGGATGGAGTGTACAGAGTGTGTATTTACCAGTAGATTCGAGTTTGTAGTAGTTTATTTAGTTAAAGGTATTGTCTTTCCATTTGTTATCTGTGGCTGTAGTTTTAAATCTAGAGCAAAAAGGAATAGTATATCTGTGTATGTAGTTGGTTTGGGGAGAAGTAAATGTGTGTAAGTATGTGTTTAGGTATGTAGCCTTGTAGTTTATTGAGTTGGGAGTAGGATGGACTTTGACTGGTTGCCTTTCTGGGCAGAGAGTATTGTTAATAGTGGGAGTGTGGTAGTTGGCTTAAGGTTGCGTGTATGTGGATTGGATTGACTATGCTTATCTTAAGTTGGCAGGAGGAAAAAAGAAGGAGAGATAGAGTTTGGGTTCGTTCTTTCAGTCTGGAGTCAGTCTTGGAATCGATGAGAGTTCTTTTGATTCGTTGGAGAGCTGTCCCTGTGCTTCCTGTCTTTTGGCTGGATGGATAGCTCTCCATTATTCGTTTCATCTGCACGTTTGCCTTTAGTTCATCTCATCAGAAAAAGTCACCTTCGGCGGCTCTCTCACTCCTACCCTGCCCTCCACACTCTTTTTTCTTTCATTTTCTTTACCATTAGTAGTTCAACTCTCAGATCACTTCTTCCCTATATAATATTATATCTCCTTCCAAGTCGTACATTTTGTAGTAATAGACGTACTAACCCTAAATTGAAGGGAAACGTATCTAGTCCTCCGATTTGGTACACACACACAACTGTTCTATTCTTAAAGCCAGGCCGATGTTGGAATGGAAGCCAAGTTAAGTTTACTTATCAGTAGTACATGCATACATAGTTGGTTGGAAAATCCAAGTGATTCGTCCCTCCATTCAACTGCACTGTTAAGTATGTATGGTTGGTAGGAAGATAACATGGAGCGTTTGAAGAAAGTCACAGCATAATAATGCAAGGCATCAATACATTCTCTTAGCGATCGGAGCATTAATACCCTCTGCACTACTGTCTGCACAGATGCATACTCTACTTATATTACACTCTCCTCGTGTGTATCCAAGTCCCAAGTTGACTCAAGCCACTAATAAACTAGTAGGTAGCTTTAACTTTAGTTTTCAGTTAAGTATACCTAATCGTAAGTACATATATGTAAGCATAGAGCGTAGTATTTAATATATAAGTCTATATTGCTCTGAGTGTATTTACTTAGCTATGGGCAATAGTAGCTGGGAAAAGAAAGACGAGCGTCTATTCTGAGATGGGTTTCGAGACACTCTTGAGGATCATGGTTGGATGGATGGATGAGATGAAGGAAACTTGGTCGATATTTTCTTTCTTTCCCATTGGTTTTCTCTTCGTTTTCATCCTCTTTACTTACGGTGGCCCCTTTTCCAATGGATTCACAGAAAACGAACAAGAATAATGCCCAACGAGCTAGCCATGGAAAAGGTATATCCCAGAGCTTACGCAAGTGAAAATAGTTGAACTAACTAAACCTGGTCATGTAGCCCTACCTACCTTAGGTAGACTCAGAAGAGTCGACCTCATCTAATCTACAGTTGAAGTTGAAGTCGAGATAGACTCAAAGGACTCGTCTTCTCCCAGTGCGCTCAACGAAAACCTGAACTTTAATCCTTTCTCGTAATGAGTTCCTTAGTGTGTCATTTTTGCGCTAGTCAACTAAACTGAACGAGACGGAACTCAACTGAAAGGAACACAACGTGTCTCTCTCGACTCTCCACCGACATCAAAACTTCAACTCATCCAATTTTTCAACGTCTCTCTTTTATCAGACTTTCCTTCCGTACACTTAGACTTAGACTCACACACGACTCAGACCCAACTTGCACGACTCTCCCGTCCGAGTCTCCTACACTAAACCAACCCTTCCCTCCTGCCCTTCCTAATAAGTACAAAATAAACCTCTTGCATGACGTTCCACGACTTACAGTTCCTTCCTAGCCCCGAGAAAGGGAGAATGCCAATTTTTATGATTTTTCAGTCTTAGTGTCACTCAAACTTGCCTATATTGCACCAGTTTGATAAGCCACCCATGGAACTTTATTCATTCATCTCCTGTCATGTTCATCTTTCTATTAAGGCAAAGTTCACGTTTTGCAAACTTCATTCCAACTAACTATAACTATATTATACATTACCCGTCTCTAAACGTAAAACACAATCTACTTTCCTCTACCACTTCCTTCCTACTAAAGTATTACTCAAATACTTGCTTCGCTTTCAAACTATTACCTTCAGTCTTTCTCGGCAATAAATATCTACTATAACTATAATCAACAAGACTTGTTTTTCTCAATTTAATAAGTAATACCCATGAATATGTTACACACGCTTCAACTATGCACATGATTTTGAAATAAAGGTGCTACAATTTTCCACCCATCCATTTTGAGACATATTACCAATTATTATAGTGAACATAAATTTTTTTGAATGGACCAGGAAGATTGCAAAACGAAGGTTTTAATTATGTTTACGCCTTCATTGGTTAATGTAGATACATATGTATCGTAAGTACATAATATGGGATGAAATTAGAAGTAACGTTTGCCAAAAGAGGAAGGACGGGACTAGAGTTGGTCGTTACACATAAAGTCATAATATAGTAGGGAAGGGTATTTTTTGATGTGGCCATCAAAGTAGGAGAGTTGTAAGTATAAATACATGAGATAGTAATAGTTAGGATATATAATGGTCATAGCGTAGACGGACATGGCCTGGTGGTTGTGAGTCGTGTCCTTTTTCCTGTCATGCCGTGCAGTGTCTGTCTCCTCGGTTCATTCGAGTTCCATGGGTCCTGCCCCACAAAAAAGAGTTACCGGTAAAAAATGCCGGTGAAAGTAGTTTTCTTCTCTGCCATCGTTGTGGCTCTTTATTTTAATGAGTGCTACTCCCACTGACTGGCAAGTCGACTAGTTTGCTTACACCGGTGCATGCGTCCTATTCCATTGTGCATGAATGGATAAAGTTTTTAGCTGTTTCTGGACATTTGAGGAGAGCTGAGTGTCGTATCCTGGCCTATCCTGCATATTCATAGTAAATACTACTAAGGTACTTTAGCTGCCGACTCGAACATTTACCAACGATCCACGCTCATATTTTCTCAGGCTAAGCATCAACTTAAAGTCGACGCGAACGACTAAGAGCGTGATTCGGGATGAAGCAATGTTTTCTATCCCTCCTACATTCCTCACTAATATATATACCATACTATATACCATTACTTTGTCTACATAAGTAAACGACAGATCCCTTACACTCTACATGCACGTTGGAATTACTCCCACTATGCAGTGGCTAGTCGACCATGCATTATTATAGGACAGATAGTCATTCCGCCAGTACATTACCAACTACATTGCAACAACACACTAGAATATATACGTCTACTAGGATGAGTTCCTACCGTGTCCAATACTATACGCACATAATTTTCCATGCAGACTTTCCTCCGCACAAGAAAAAAGTGGTTCCAAAATGGGTTTCCATATTGTGAATTACGACGAGAGCTCCACGGCTACATTGTCTCTTCCTTTCGTCTACACATCCCCTAACTTGGCATCTTACGCTATATCCAAAATGCATATTGAGATAGAACACACGTTTATATAACCTATACTATACAGCCACCAGTCAGCCCATTTTATCATGAATTTCGATATTCTTATATACTTTCTCTTCCCTATTAGTATTTTACTCTCTTGTGGAGAACTTTGCCAAAATCCTAGACAAGACTCAGGCTCAACCACCACCATTCAAACTATATATATCTATATATACTATAACGAAGTTTAATATGTCTACCTCTAGTATACTTCATACTTATAACCCTTTTTCTTTTGGTATACTACTCCAATAGAATAATATATTTACCAACACTACAGAGGTGAAAAGTACAAAAGAATAAGATTTTTCCATGCTAAAAATAAGTTACAATAGTGATGCAATTCTTACTTTTTCAAATTCTATCTTCATTCTATGAATGAATTTACATATACGCAAAACCAAGGCATCTACACTCTAATACTCTTCGCTATCTGCCAATAAAATATGTTTTATATGGATGGGCACAGCTTTAGGTGTAAAACTTGGCAAAGTAAAAACAGGAGCATCATGCATTATGTATTGGTGAGCATTATTGCATTTTTATATAAATTGTATCGTCCTTTTTCCTACGTTTCTACAATATATTTACCACACGCAAGACACATCACTATTCTTCCAAGTTTTAGAGATGGGATCGAGTAACTCTTGTCTTTCGACTTGTGTTCGAAGCACTCTTTCCATTATACCATTTTTAATTCACGAAAGGGACAAAATTTATTTTCCAACACAAATAGATAAGTGATAAACAAACAAAGTTGCAACGTAAACTTAGATATAACTTTTCAAAGATTGAACAAATTGCTTACCAAAAAATGTAAATCTACAGAAATCATTACAACAGTGAATGGTCATACTTAATCATGAAAGTTTATCTTTATAGGTAAATTTACCTTTATATGCAATCAGAATGAGAATATTATAATCTTTCGTAGTTGACGATGTATATTTTCCCTAGAAAACTTTTGGTAAACTCATATAAGAACATTTGGATAGATAAATGTGTATGTGTAATCTGGTGAATGCGAATGAAAGTAGTGTGTTTAAGAATGCTACATAATGTAAAATATAATACGTAGCTAAGTAGCAATATCTGGAAAAGAGAATATGAGTAATGCAAAAGAAGGGAAGTCTACGATGCAATAAGACGCTTTTACCTAACTATGTAAGTATGTACATTAGAACGTTTAGCTGTATAATGTAGATCTGAGGAAGCATTAAGTAGTATATCTATGTAGGTAGCCTATCTGTAGGATGACTACAGTATCCAATGTTGGCAGGATTCCAAATTCCTTTTTCTTTCCAGATTGTATTGGAAATGGGGGGCATTTATTGCTGAAAGTTTGCAGGATGTAAAGAAAAATGTACTGGAGCGTTACTCGTCTTTTCTTGCTATTAATGCGTATTTGGACAATATTTTTAGCACAGAGCAGCAAAAAATTAGATAGCCATCATTGTCAATATTAGAGAGGGTGGGTTAATAGTAAGGATTGTGTCATAGAAGGAAATCACGCACTTGAGCAGCGCACTTGTAGTAGGTGGTAGTTAGGCCTATCCGCGTCAGTTCCGTGTGAAATAGGAACTGACAAAAAGGCAGACAGAATAGAAGGAACAAGACATGCAATTTAGCTAAAATTGAGCAAATCAGAGTCAACTCACCGAAGGGACCATTAAGTCACATTCAAATATCACGTACGCTAGACAAAACAGATATACGACAACTGCGGCTGCAGCAACAACTAGAAATTGGAATTTCCAATGTCATCATTTGCGATGTAGACGTACTTTACACCTCATCAATAGTTATATTAAATCTCCATATACTTCTATAATGTTTTCAGAGTAATATTATATTTTTAATAAACAGACTTGCAATTAGGGAAAGTTGGGATTGAACATTATTAAACAAAGAGAAAGGAGGTTTTGTTTAGTACATGATCCGTACATAGACACTTGACTAAAAGGACAAGGACTCAAAGAAAGCACATCGATTAAAGTTGCAGTATTAAATTACAGAGAAATTAGTTAGGAACTCCTGCTGCTGGTAGAGTTGGCCAAGTTGATATTTCATTTGACGTTTGATGTCACACACATGACAGAGATTCAGCAGTCACGCGTACAAATGGAACTTTAGATCCTTTCGTGATGAAATGGGAAGTTAGAAAACCTTAATGCATATCATATGCTCGCTAAAAGTTACAAAGCCAAAATAACGTTTCTGCACGTAAATCGAATATAAGGATGGAAATGGGTTTCCTATATGTCCCATCATTTATAGCAAACAGTAGTAGTTACTCCTTTATGCTGCTATAAATTTAATACCTTTGTGAAACGTCAGAAGATGAACAATGTAGGTAGTACACTATAAAATTGGTAATATAGGGATAAGTTTGAAATAATATATAGAGGAGAAGGAAGGATCGTCTCATGCAGACTGTAAATATGGAGAAAGTTTCAATTTTCAATTGAGTCACATCAAGCCAAGCCATGCTTGTCATGCCGTGAGTTCATGAGGTAATATTGCAAGTGGACGAGTATGTACGTGAACCGTGTAACATCGGTAACTAGCTACAATAAAAGAGAAAAGGGCTTTAGCAGCTACAAATACAACTTTCTTCTTTTCATCATTTCACTACCATCGACTTCTTTCTCATCTTCAGGCAAAGTTACATCCCAGCCCTAAAGCTCTTCAGACTTACCTTATATAGATAACGAGATATTTCGTGGACTGATAGTAAATTGCAACAGTTATAGTAAATCAAATGAGCTCAAAAGCCCTACTTACCTTATCTCTTTCAAAATATTCAAAGACCTAGTAATGATTTTAAGAGAAAGTCACTCCAGTCTTATTAGGTACTTATTATATTGGATGGATCTAAGAATTTCCTTGCTCCAGTACTTTCTTTACCAGTTATTAGAATTAGCTATAGATAAATTACTACTCAAAATACTTTAAGTTATCTATTTTTTGAATATCCACCCCACTTGGTTTGAACTAACTCTAGATATACATTCTTTGTCATTTCTCAGAAAAATGTAACTTTCATTTCAATGTTTTTAAGTCTTAAACAGAAATAATAATTCCATATTATTATTCTAGGAAACTACCATGTCCTATAGCTACTTAAATATATCGTTCTTCGAGTACCTCCAGTGTTTTTCTGTAACAAGGCATTTAAGTGGCTTGGTTTACTGTAGCGTAATGTTTCATACGAGGAGGATGATTGGCATAAGGATAGATAGATACGTAGGAATTATGTATAGAGACCAATCAAATTCACTCGTGCTCGCTTTCCTTCCCGAGAAGCAAAAGAGTGATGGATCTTCCTTTGATCTACTCTGGAATTTTTCACCAGGAAATTCTGCAAGAGCTATACCTTGAAATGCAATACATTTCCCTTTGAAGCCCGTCATTCATGTGAGGAAGAAAGGGCAAACTGAAGTGAGCTGAACGACGATACGAGACCCAGAAGTCGACAAGGACATAGCAACCTTATTTCCACATACCTACCTACCCATACTCAACTACACTGTCTTTCATCTACCTATACCCTATTATGTCTATTCTCTTAGTTCTTTTAATTCCCTTCTTTTCTTCTCTTGTCGTAATTGACGGATTTTTAGGGCTGCACCAAGTCCGACTCCAATTCTACCAATCCTCTATTCCTTTTTGTATTGTCAAACAAAGCTAGACTTAAAGGTATTCATTTCAATTGCAATACATATGACTCTCTTCATCATATCATATTATTAGTTTTCGCATCTCCTCTAAAAAAAGCGCAATTAACAATTAATGAACATGCTATGATATTTTATTAATTATCCCCTACTTCTGTAATGATCAGGACTAATAATGATTTCATGGGAAAAGGATCAGAGATTTTTGCTTCCTATGAGTACATCTGCAATTAATACATTAGGAAGTCCAAGTTGTCATTACGTGATTCTTATATTCAAACCTGCTGTGCGGTAAGTTATAGAATTATCATAATTTATTAGATTGTTGTATACTATACTAGAGCATAATGGCATTGGAAAAGTTAAATTAGTTTATTGAAAGTTGATGTATTCTAAATTCCTATTTAAAATTGTCAAATATCTAATTTGGAGGTTTATAGTTCATAGTAATGTTGATTACATAGTGTATTCTTACTACTGGCGTATGATTGATATTACGGTAAAAGGGAGAATGAGAGGAAGTCAAACCATTTTCTTGGACTCTTTTCGTGTCCTTGCCCTCTGATTAAATTTTCGAATACTTGAACTTTCCGTTTTCTGCATCAGCTTTTAGGAAGACGCGTCCCACCCACCTGATTCGATTTTCCCATTTTCTCTTTATGCACTTGTATATATTGCAAAATATATAAGTGCATAGAGAGCATATATTTCCAGTGTACATACATAGAAGGAATGTTATGATGAAGGAGGTAAGTATATAAATAAGGATATCCTGATTGCTACTCACAAGGATGAAATAAATTATTACATAATACATCATTTATTTATTTATTTTGAATTTACTTGTGTATAGTATGAGTCAGCCTATAAAGATATCAACATTTTGAATGATAAATAGAGAGTAGTGTAAATAAATGTAGTGGTTGTGATTGCGATGCAGGATTATTTGCGTAGAGATCACCTCCAGTATTGTGGGTAGGCACTTGCTTCTGTTCTCGTCATGATTATTATTGTATTCATCAGCAACAATATCAGGATCATTCTGGTGGTGATGATGAGTAGAGGAGAGAAGACAGGGCAGGAATTTCTCTCACCGAAAGTACTCAGAAAGTTTTACGGCACCAAAAGTTTATCTTGGAAATAGGAATAAAGAGTTTGTTGGAGCTGAGTCTGACATGTGAAAGTATAGACACTTATAGAGGACATAAATATTATTAACTCCTGCCAGCTTAGTTTAGTATAGTTTTTACTTTAGTTTGGCATCAGTCTGCACAGTTGTGATGTTTTGCTTGCCTCGGCTCAAAAACTGTAGTGTGTGAACGTATAGGGTATGGAAGAGTTTTGGTTGTCTAATAATATGAAATGATGTGCATGGGATGGAAGTGAACTTAACTCGAACAATGCCACGATTTGTTTGCACGTAGAAAATATGAAAAGTACATCTCGGAGGGAACTTTAGTCACATAATTTCAGTTCTAGCTGAAACCGCATATCAAAAACATGTGTTATGTAGCAACATGCATTACGCTCATCATCGTATGTAATGATGCTATCCTTGGCCATCGGCCATATTATTAAAAGGGCATACTTTCTCCACGACGTATCCGCATGGATGTATAAACTATGCATGCTCCGTATATCCGTTGTATGCAGCTAAAACTACATAATATTACACTTGTTACTACGAAGATGGAGTTTTGTTTTAAAACGGAATTGTAAAGCAGAGGCGAGTGTTCTTTGCTCTTCCTCCTATCTCTCTAAGCGAGCGGTTGTTGAAGTATATAGTACATGCTAGCCTTTTGTCGTTAGCAATATGTGTGTTTTCATAAATAAAACGGGGAAGCGTACATTTCCCATGTACATACATAAATAGGAGTAGCATGAGTGGAATGGATTGAAGTAAAGTAGAATAGAATTCTCATACATTTTACAAAGCAAGAGGAAAAACTTCATTAGAATTTACATTACAAATACTGTGTTGAATGTTCTAGACTATAATGTAATGGAATGGCACTCTGCTTTCTCTGCCCTGCCTCAATTTCCCTATTTCCTCCTCTCCTCCCAAGTCTCTTTGATACTCTCACATGTCAGTGTACATAAACAAACAACTATCACTAAGAACTACATCGTTTTTATGAATAGCAATATTTTATCATTTACATGCCAAGGTACATGATGTTTAAAATATTATCTCTGAATTCAATCCCTATGAACATTCCTCCTTTTTTATGCCAGGCTTTGTATTAATAAAATGTAATTGAAATGGAAAAGTCGAAATGTATACTGGAATCTGTATAAAAGTTTACATCAATCTCCATGTCATATAAATTATATTTATCTTGTACCAATTGAAGTAAAGAAATATAAAAGAGAGACTGAAAAAGAGTAAGCCCTAGAGCGCTCTCGACTAGTAAACTAATAACAACTCAGCAAACACGAAATTTCATAAAGGAAAGGTATTCAACTTCAAAAAGTAGCTCGTTGACTCCCCAATTCATATGGTATGACATATTCAGAGAATGTTTCAAAAGTTATCTTCATATGGACTGACATATGGATAAAAGATGTAAATAAGGACAAAAAAATCTCGATATCTTACGGCATAACATGATGTATACACAATAGAGAAAGTCTAAAGGTATCTCATTCACAATCAGTATCAATAAGTATAATATTACTTTGATAACAAGGGATTCAGGCGAATATTTTATTATTGAAATCAGAGGTGGTATGAATTCGTTGGATGAAGAGGAGGGAGAACGTCTGTCAAAACTCGGGTGACTTTTGTGCATATTGCATTATGAAGGAGAGTAGTATTATTATCAATAGAAATCATATATACGTATCATCATCATCATCATCTTGATCAAAGCAACCAATTTTAGAGTCCATACAAATATTTCAGCCATTTATTCGTAATGAAATCAGAAAATTCCTAGTAATTCCAGTTGGAGTCTACATTATCATATATAACAGGGAGGATCGAAATTTCATATTTCTCTTTGATATCCCATTTCATGTTGGGTTATGCATAAGCAGTGCCTCCGTCCTCCATAAGTGATTTCGTCTGATTAGCAGAAGGATGTGAAAGTTGTGCGGAGAAAGTGGAGTACATACATAGTAGATGTACATACAAATAAGCACACATAATAATAACACAAGAGCTCCTTTCGTCTTCGGTTTTCATTTTGGTCTGGGAGAGAGAGAAGCCTTAGTGAGATTGTATGTGGGTATTCCGAGGTCTGACTCAGCTGAAGCTGTCCTTAAAATAGCAGCAGCGAGCTAGCTCGACTCCGAATTGTCTGGCCTGGTTCCTCGGGTTCTTTGGTCTGTGCTGCTGCGGTGTGCTCTGGGAAGTTCGCACTGGGAACAACGAGTGCTCTATGGCAGCTGCTTTCCCTGCAAACGTATGGGATGGAGGCATAGGAGAAGAATCTGTAATAACAGTCGTATACAGGATCTGAGTGGGTGAGAGTTCTTCTTTCTCCGTTTCACTTCAACATTCAGGCTGAGTTACGGAGATAAGCTAATATGAATATGCATATTGATATCGACCCGGAAATTAGAATATGTCTCATCAGACCCACTAGCTATTGCTACACCAGACATGTACAGCTAATCTTTCAACCCCTACATTTTCTCTGTCTAATCTCTGTCGATTCTTATTATGGAAACGCAACTGAATACTCCTGACAGTCGAATCAGCCTTTCACTCCAATTCAAAACTCCTATTCACAAAACCAAGAATGGAAAATTATAATGTACCCAAATTCAGACATTTTATCTTAAGCCACTGCTCTCTCGTTCCCATCTCCTCAGTCCTGCGTATTCCTATTTATTTCCTACATCCACAGGATTTATTTCACTATCTGTTGCAGAGGTACAGAAATACACGAACCTACTACTTATATGTACTATGAATTGAAGGACACTCATTTACTTTCAGACTGCCTTTTATCCCATTTTTCCAGGATTTTATTGAAGCTAAAGCTTTAATTTTTTAATGTTAGTAATGAGAATTTTAATTCACAATAAATACCAAATTCATATCTACCAAAAGTTAGCCATCAGTAATTTCGACACAAAGACAATAATTACAAATGGTGTTTTGAGTGCCATTTCTCATGACGGTTTTTCCTATTCGATACAATAAGAAGCTTGCCCCAATAAGGGCGTATAATAAATTCCAAGTTTGAAAATAACATTTACACAAAATTCTCCCAAATATCGGACACTCATGGGACCCGACGTCCACAAAATTTTTCACCCGACAAACAGATTTTTCAGCTCCCCTCTATAAGGAGGCTTAAAGTGGCCCTCCCAACCAAAGAGCATAGACGGTTAATCAGGAGGACCAAGGAGAGAATTGCCCGTAAAGAATTTTGAAGATCTATAAGGAACATTGTCCCTCTAGTTTTGTCTGAATATCTGGTTGCTATGCTGTTGGAAACGTATTAACTTATTGGAGGATAGCAAGAGGGACATCAATGTTTATAGCAGATTGATAAAGACAGGAATAGGAGATGCTTTTCCAAAAACGTCCCTTATAAATCTTCAAATTCGCTTATGATAATATTCCCTATTCGTCTCTCCTGATAAAACGCTCTTTGCATCCTACCAAACACCATCCCCAAGTTACACGTTTATAATTTCCAGGATAATGACGTCATATCTTCAATTGAGGCTAGGATGGTTACCAAAAAAATATTAAATTTTTAGTAGGTTGCAGTTGTGGATGTTGTAGTCTCTGGGATGGTAATAGATTGGAAGTAGGCCCTGCCTCTATAACTACAGCCCCAATGACATCATAATTCAGGCACTTTTACACGCGCGTTCTACAGGGCAAATTAAATTCAAAGTCATGGAAATAATGAAATGCCATTTTGTACAATTTTTTCAATAATAGTTCATTGTCAAAAGCAAAAAACTTGCATTCATGGTCGAACCGGAACCACGATACTGGGATACGCAATCCGTTGTTGGTTTAAGTGAGCTCTCATGCCAAATTATAAAATGATTTTGAATGTATTTAGCCCTTTATCTCTCTTTCAGCCTCCCATTTCTATAAATATCATTACGGGTTTTTCTTCCCCACGTAAAAATAAGTACCCACGTATAATTGACTTTTGGATTCGTAGGGATACTAGAGACGTTTAAGTTATATTCAAAATGATTTATTTATTTCTGCGGAGATTGTGAACGGTATTGTTTTAACTGAAGATGTTGAGCTCTCGATATATTTTTGAAATAAAAAATGGAATGAGAAGTGAAAATTTAAGCAAAAAAGCTCAACTAGCTTTCCCTATATTTTCCTAAAAACCCTAAAAAACGATAGATTTTCCTGGAATTATTTTCTGTTTATATATATTGTTCCTCTCCTTTCCAACTTATTTTGAAATGGTATCTAAAATTTTTAAAAATTTAAAAATAAATTTTTGAGCGCAAAATTTGGGCAGGAAGTCAGTAAAAGACAGCAGTGATTTATCATAATGTGTGAACATACCACAGCCAAGACAATCTAAAAAATTCATTTCGAAATCAAGCCCATCTTCACCTTATATTTCTTCTATACCATTCAATACCTTGCATTTACAATTGTCTAGTGTCCTAGCTCCAGGGTCCTATTTCATCTTTATTTAAAATATTTTGCACTTTGCCATTGTCCATAAACTGAGCGCAATAAGTTCTGGGAGCACAACTTTTATACTAACTCAATTTAAATGAGTTCTTCCGAGCAAAAAGGGCGGTTGGATTTTCTCAAAACATAAACATCCTTAGCAACCTCAATAGTACTGTCACGGGTGTGTGCAAAAATTACGTATGAACGTAAATTACGTAATTAGATAAAAATTTCGAAATCTGATTTGGTAATGTTATCGCCAATCAGAGTCGTGGCCTGAAAAAACATTAAGCTGAGGAACTAGAGAAAAACGAAATTTAATTTTAAATTTTTTGTTTTTGGAGATTCAATTTTTGATTCTGAGAGGGCATGTTGGGGCCTGCTAGTTTACTAGAATACAGTATCTTAAAACCTTTTAAAAAATGAAGTTCATTCGTACTCTCCGAAGGCCGACTTCTTGATGACGTCCAAAGCTAAAAACTATTCTGTTTAATTAGCCGAATTTCAAAATTAATTTTAAAAAAATTAAACTAAACAATTTCTAGTTTAAAAGGCTTTATTCATTTAAAATTCAAAATTTTTTACTTTAAGTTTTAAGATGAGATTCAAAAAATTACTTCCAAGTTTTAAAATTTAAATTTTTAAGTTAATAGCAAAATTTAAGATTTGGAAAAAATAACGGTATTTGATAAAGTACTTATGTTTTAAGCAATATATGATTCGCAAACAGCATTAATAATTTGGTTCCAATAGAGGTGTGGCGATTAAATTTCTAAGCTTCTCCGTATTATGTTGTGTAATAATATTTGAATTTAGTTTTATATCAGATCGTAGGTTTTAGTTAATTTGAATCTATCATTGGGCGTCGGTCCGATAATAACTTTCTCTTAAATTTATAGTTTTTTAACACAACTTTTCCTTTAAAACAATTTTTCGTCATGCAGGCCAAATTGTGAAAAGGTTGTAATCAGCCTGAAAATAATGGTAATGGTAACCAAAACACAAATATCAGCAACCAGCAAATTATTCTGACTATCATATTGCCTCTTAACCCTTAGCAGAAAAAAAATCAAAGATGCTCCTTACAGCATTCGGCTTCGAAAAAATATTTCAAACATATTAGTTCAATCTGGAGAAATAAACGTTTTCGTACGGAATTTGGCATTTAATCACAACTAAAGAAAAAAGTATAAAATATTCTTCGGAGCCGATTGCTGTGGGTTATGGAGCATCTTTTTCCCTATTTAAACTTTTTTGCAGGTCTTTTGGTTTTTGAGTTGATTCTTTTTCTGCAACAAAAATAATAGGCAATATGATATTCAGAATAATTTGTCGGTTTCCCATGGACGTTTCCCTTAACATGAAAGAGCTTTTAAAAATCTCAATTATAAAACAATAGATGATAATTTCATGTCAAATATAAAACTCAAAAAGTCACATTTAGAATGTACGTCAAACAACGAAAGATTCGAGATTGTCGAGATTCTAATCACTAAGCTCTAAAACGCCAAGAATTTTAAAACTTCACTTGTGTTGCAATATCATAACTTTGCCCTAATTTCGAAAAAAATGATCTAGGTTGGGCTTTGGGGTTTAAGCCGTCCCACAGAAATCCAAGATTTTAATAAATACGCTAAACAATTTCGGAAATAGATATTGACTTGTTTAGGAAAATGCCAGCTTAACGGGAATGTCCCAGTTGGAGCACCTTGGAGTAAACCAATTTTTTGGCCGGTTGCAACTCTGGTGACCTTTTTGCCAATTTTTGTTTGCTGTAGGTTATGGTCATGTCATGCTCGTTTCTGTATTCAACCGTAAACATAATCAAACAATAGGTAACACAAAGAACACAATATGTAGATTTATAGTTTTAAAACGTCAATATATCCTACGGGACGTAACCGCCTCTTCCACAGAGGGGAGTTGGGCCTCCATGTAAACTCAAGCACCTTGATAGTAGCAATCCCATTTATCTTGGAGGTTGTTTACGTCCCGTAGGATAAGTCGATTTTTTCAGGACAACCGCCGAATTTTCCTCACTCCAGAAAGCAAAAGTCCAAATTAACAATAGTAAACACTTTGGGTTAACCCAAAAGACTCGAGTCTCTCATCCCCCTCGAACCTCGGCTCCATAGATACTTTAGATTCACAAAATATATAAATTTGTGGTTACATAATTTTTGCATCGACCCTAAAAAAAATTTCAGTTTATTTATTTGTTTTCTGAAAATCCAACCGCCATTTTTGCTCGGAAGAACTCAAATACTAATTTGTTTTACGCGTTGGTTACCATAACCCAGGGCATGAAAAAAGGTTACCTTTTTGGTTGTTTTTTACCTAGCAAATTTAGCAAGTAGGTAACCTTTTTGCCTTTTTAGTTAAAAAGAAATAAATTGCAAGTTCTATGTTAGACGGTATAAAAGTCATAGAAAATGACAATATTATTGTCATGTGAAAAGGAGATTTGTAATAACCACAAATCTATTTTAATTCAGCTTCATATGTAGCGAATGTCATAGAAAAAAGGCACAAAAAACGCAAAAAGGTGCTAGAAAAAAGGCAACCTTTTTCATTCACTGGCATACCCTCATGATTATGAGTATGAGGGATTACGGTTGCGGTATGAAAATCGCAAAGTGTCAAAAAGTGGACTTGAAATGAGCCTATGTCAGGTAATATACAGTGGGGATTCGGGTCCCATACATTTGCCCCAAAATTTTGTTGATCAAGTTGTCAAGGAAATTAAAGTTCATAAAAGTTATTCGCCCTTATTGGGGCCAACTTCACTATTATCGTTAAAGAACTTACGAATTATTTCATTTATAGTAATTAACATAAACCTGGTTATGGAAATTGCAATTGGGGATTATGGTGGGGTTTGTAACGGGAATACGGTAACAACATAATACCCTTCTATTGCAATTACAAGCTACAAACTACAAACCGCCATGAAAATGTAATTTTTAATCTAAGAAAAATTTTCATACCTACTTTCGAATTTATAGTAGGTGCTTAGTAATTAATTAATTTATAGCTAGGCCGAACGAATTCTATATAGAGAAAGGTTTTGACTGGAGATATTGTGGTGGTATTTTTATAATTTGTATTTGCAGACGGCCGAAAAGCCTGGTGCGCCTTTAATGTATAGTTTAATGAAAATTATGCAGTGAATGCAGTGGTTGTCCATAGTGCAACAAAGGATATTAATACAGACATTAAAGCTCCATGTTATTTTGCATAATACAGATGATTCGTTGAGCCGAGGAGGTTTGAGAATTTAGAAAGAGGAGATGGTTGATAGCGAAGTAGATTATTCGAGAGCCATGATACTGAAACCAGTAAATAAAAGGATACATGAGGATTGATATAGAAGTACGTGAAGCGGCTGTTTGGCCCATTTACTAAAATAACGAAGAGTAAAATATAATAGAGAAACTGGCAGGGAAGATAGGGAAGTGTCCTGTGTATCTGTATGTATTCTAGCACGTAGCTGGTAGTTCTATTCCTAGTAGAATGAAATGAGATCATGTTGATATTATGCCCGACAGGGGAGTTTGTGATGGAAAACAAAATTCGTTTTATGTTTAGTTTGTATTAGCACATCCATACAGAGGCTAACTTTATATCTCTTAGTTGTGTGTCTTGAAATTCAAAGATTCGTCTGTGGAATGGTTACCTAAAGTTAGCTGATTATGATGGTGAGCACGATACTCTATTTAGGTGCATTAGGACTGCTTCACGCTACAGTACAGACTGATAGAAGTGTCGTTCCTAAATTATAAACTATGTATACATAACAAAAAATTGCTCCTAGTCTCATTTACTCTACCAGCAATGTTGAGAATGAGTTTCTAAAGGTAATATTAAATGTTACAAAAATAGGGAATCTAAAACAACGCATAAATACGCAGAAAGAAGATTATGCATATATACGGAAAGTTTCAAATGAACGAGTTATAAAATTTGCCTAATGGTTTTTTGTACATAATATGGTTAAGTAGTATTTTCCCGAGAAAACTTTCTCCTAAATGATTCTCAACTTAGAATGTAAAAGTAATAAGTAGGAAATAATGCTTTACGTTATGTAAATCACTTCACAAGTTGTGAGACAAAAGGCAGTAGAATATATAACATAATTATGACCACGCTATACAAGGGAATTACTCTTGATTGTTTAGCCATAGCTTTGAAGCAACCATTTAATCTATTAGTAAAAGTTGCTCTGAGTAAGTAGTTTCTCCTCTCAACTCTATTCAGCATCAACCCAGGAAGAGAAATTATAATTATGGAGAAATCACCTATCCGAAAGTGTAGGGGTTAAATGTAAATAACTTCTTAAAGATATAAAGTGTTATTTTATTTCTGAAGATTGTGATACTTGGGTATCCAGGTTGAATCTTACATTAGATAAGGAGGATATTCCCGTATCTAGTCAGGCAAGAAGTGTAATTCTATTTAATACTACTCCCAAACTTAAGTAAACCCACAGAATTCAGGAGGAGGATCGGAGTTCGTATGAAATGTGTATAGACATACTATCTAATGTTCAATTCAGTCAAGGGTAGAAATATAGATAAAGGAATGAAGTGTCCTTTAGGTATCTAAGTATAGCTAAATGCATCCAGACAGTTAGCAGTTGAGTTTTGAGCATTTGTACTATAGAGATGCCGGGTATTAATGAGAGTGGAGAGAGAGAGTACCTATAAGCATAATCAGCCTTTATTGAGTTGTGGTTTTAATCTAGGAGAAAATGATACCCACGGGGGTCATTTCCCCAGCGAAACTTGTATGATTCCTCATCTTCCGACGAGCTCGCCACTTTTCCACACTTACGACGGCCATCTCTATCATCCCTTCTTAGCTTTCGCTCACTCAGCCCAATTCTGCTCTTCCTACAACATCCAAAAATACTACACAGACACTATCCGTTTACTTTCCCTGTCTCGTATTTACTATAGATTATGAAGTTAGCATTCTACAGCATGTATGTATATGTATATCTAGTACTTATAGGATATGACATGGTACTTCTGCTCTACTATTCCGTTCGCACTTGATATTCCACAGAGAGAAATTGCTGTAAGCGTACAAGCCTACACTTATTTAGTTCTTCACCGCAACTTTTCTTTTCTCAACAAGGCGGCTTTTTTACTTGCTCAGATGAGCTCAATTGAGATTTATGAACTTGCCTCCATCTCTCTCTGTCTCGATCATCTCTTTCTTTTTTTAAAAAACAAAAAGCTCATTCTACTCTGTACTTCGTGTCTTTATAGCTGGAAACGGATGCACCCCGCCAACTCCTTTAAAATAAATTGACGAGACTCAGATCTGTTAAACAGACAATGCAGAGCATTAGAGCACGGAGCAGTATGGAGAAAGACGAGAACTTTCATCACTTTTTCAACTTCAGCTCACTTACGAAACACTCACTCAGCTAGTCAAGCCTTACTATATATTAAGGAGCATATAGGTATAGGTAGGTAGTAGTTATACATATAGTAAATATATATATCTATGTTTTTAACAACATCACAGTTCCCTTGTACATGGAATGATAAAGTTTGGTCGTTTTACATAGTTAGCCACGTTAGTGTAACTATGCACTTTCTCCAGGCAGAGCACAACCAGACAGTTTCCTAACTATTTGAGCAACACAATAACGGATACAAATAGTTATTGGAATATCTATCCCCGACTACTATGTAACTAATGTAACTTGAGCACTGTAGTTTAAGCATGAGTGGGAAATGGAGGATATATAGGCATTATACTTGTATATCTATGGAAAATTATAAATATTACTTAGCCACACCACAGAAGACAGAGGATTTGAAAATATAAAAGGAACGTGCTTAAGCGGCTTCGCTCATCACATCATCATCATTATCATGATAGTCTACCATGCGGATAATCACAAGTCCTCAGATTAATTCTTGATTAGAATTGTCTCCTCAGTGCTCTGCTCTCTGTTGGTTGTTGCAAAACCGCCGGAGTTAAAGGAAACGAGGCAGGTTTTGCCTCAGCGGTTGTTCTCTCCTCTCTTCCTCCGCTATAGACATAACCCAAAATATTATAGCTGTTAGTAGAAGAAGACAAGCTCCACCACTCATTTTACTTAACCCTTCTCTATTGTGCCGCTGTTGTGTTGTAGTGGGATATATTTAGGTCCTCTAGTGAGAATGTTAGCCTTGCATCCCAAATGTCCGGAAATCCTTACTGCCGCCCCGAGCAAATTCCTTACACTGGAGTTTTGGCTGGAGGCGCAACGTTGTAATACTATAACTGTCTCATTAATCATTAGGAGTGATGATGAATGGGACACACTTTTTACATGTGTCTGTTCCTTCGTTGATGTCGTCAACTTGTGAAATGGACCATCGGCGTAATTTATGAGACCATTCAGACGAGCCCCAACGCCAATGTCCTCCGCTCCTATTGACTTCCGTTGAAAAATCCCTTCCACCAACTTCTCTATCATATCTCTATGTGGACATAGCAATAATAACAGTTCCCTCTCCCAGCCTTCCTTCTCAAACCATTGTCAACATACTCATCTTGCCCTTGCAGTACTTAACAAACAGGATATAGCATTGCACTCTCCTACACTCTTCCATAAAGCCTATCTGTATACGTCTCTTGTAATAAGAATGAATGTACCAATTTCTTTTTTTCCTAAATTCTGTATGATATCCCCCCGTTTTTATATTGAGTAGCTCTTGTATAGATAGTATAGGCATTTCTTGTGAATAAACAGTTGACTTACCCATTCCTTCTTTATTTCACGTTTCTTCTTGCTTAACTTTTATTTCCTTCTCGTTTCCTAATCTTTTGCTTCGTCATTCTCCTCTTTTTCTTGGCCTGTCATTGCAATGTGCTACTGCATCTGTAGCAGCAGGGCAACAACACATTAGCTATACAAACTACAAACATTGTATATGTGTGTTTGAATATTAGAACTACTTATATCGTATAGTAGAATGCTTTTGTGTAATTCACAATCAATTCTCCAGTGCCAGAGCTAAGGGTATTTATTTTTTACGAAGTTAAAATATGTGTATAGTATAATACAGACAGGCTGTAGTTGTTAAAGAGGGACTTATGCTAGATACTAAAATATAAATACGAAGTGCATGAATGAGATCTCGTATTTTAGTGCTGTCCAGCAAAATACTAGATGAATACAACGCAGAGCACAATAGAAATAGACGAAGCCTTTATTTCCTTTTCTCCAGAGATTCTTTCTTTCTTGACGAATGGCATGAGTTAGCATTTTTGACGTCAGTTTTTATCCAGGCCTTGGATCATCCATTCCCATGTGGTCCAGTCCCACAGCCAGTCTGTTGGAAAAAAGGGCCGGGATAGTGGATACTTAAGTAGAAAAGGTAATTCACCTTCACTTTGCATTGTGACTGAAGTAACTTTTACTTATTGTTATGTGGCATTGGAGGGAAAGTGCATGGACATTTGCACTAGCTTATTACCGAATAAGATCTCATCTGATCTTTATCGAGGGAAAGTGTATCTATGCTTGGAGATTGCATAGTCCAGCGTGAATGATTGAGCACATGGCAGGATATGTACTTACATAGTAAAGATCCGAGGTCTAGATAGGCAGAATAGTTTTTCGTCTGACCACGAAGCAAAACTCTTTCATTTTCCGTCTAGTTGTTTTTCAACCGGATCTGATAGAAAGGCAGGGGAAAACTTTCGCCATAATTTCACCAGATTTCACTCTAATCGCCAACTAAGGCTAAACTGAGTGAGTGAGTTGAGTAGAACTCCGGCTCCAGTTCCCCTTCTTTAGTCTGATTTCCCTCCTTTTCCCTGACACACATGATGATGCATGCCGGGCATCGCCAGCTCTATTTCTCCTTAACTGTACACTTTCACCTCGGCTGGAACTGACTTCCAGTCATTCAGACACCGGAACCATATCTTACCCTTTAAAGCAACATTTTCCTTCAACTTATCTGACTTAGGGACCTACTCGGATTCTACTTATCAATTCACTAGGTACGCGCAGCCAGATCTACCACCGACCAGACTACTTACTTATCTGTACAAAATCACAACCTCTGCAGCAGTCGACTAGAAATATATCTTTCCCTGCATATACACTGTAATGTTATCGTTATGTCCTCGAGCAGGAATTCAGCATTTGCATGAGCAAGTCATAAAGATGTCATAGCGTAGAAGTCAAAGAGAAATGTTGGGCATTAGACAAGTCCAAAGTAACAGAATACTTTGTCTTCCTTGCCTCCAATATTAAATCAAATCAAGGGAAAAGCCTTTTACTTTCTTCACCACTTTCAACTTTACATCTCCTTTTATGTACATTTTCCAATTCTATCGTCCTGTCTGTCTTGTCCTTTCTATTCTTTACTTTCATTTACTTCGTTTTGTCATTCCTTCGATGTTAAATTCCACAGAATAAGTTTACGTTACGTACTTTTGTAAATGTACTACTACTTCCCTATACACTTCTTATACGATTCCACCGAATAAAAACTATCCTAAAATAGATACTAACCATATACTACGGCCCTATTTATATACTGCAATACAAAAGAAGAAACCTAAGTCCATCGTCAAAGTCTCAAGCTTGCTACAGATATAGATGAGTGGATCTAATAGAGATGTTATATAGTATGTATGTATATTGAATGAAATCTGTACGAACTTCCCGACACAATAATAGTGTCCAGGATCCTTTCTCTCGTCTTATGATGCAAGACGTCCTTTCCGAAGGCGTTCAAACGGAAAGCTGCACAATGGAGCCGAATACAGTCATTTCCAAATTAATTTCTTTGTTTCTTCCCACTAGGCACACAAAAGATAATTTCAGCGCTCTCTCTCACTCACTCACTCACTCTTAGTGTCTTTAGCTCTCGTTTGTCTTCCCTCCGCTGAAATGATTACATTGAAAGTCTAAGACAAGAGGAGAAAGCGATGAAGGACTCCCAAACCAGGAGCCTAAGTACCGAAGATTCAATTACCTACCTACTCGTCACTTTCTCCTTGTGATGAAGAGTTGCGATGCGTCCTGATCTGTTGAATACAACCCGAGTCCTTTCAATTCAAATAAAGTACGTGTGAGACGAAAAGGAAAATGTTCCTGGAAACAAACAAACCAATCCCATTCTCTCCTTCAAATCCTGATACAGTCAATAAAGACATTCACAAACAGCGTGAGCGAATCAAATCTTCCAACTCCTACTCTATTTTATTCCTTTGATATTCATGTCAGTTGTAGAATTACGTTGCTTCCATAACAAATCTGTAACTACATACGCCTCTATTGTTTTCAAACACACGAAATTGTAATTCAAAAAGATTATTGCAAAATAAATATTTTCAGATGCAGAATGTATTGATTCAGTCAACGGATGGTAAGTACTGGTTCTTAGTACTATATGTACATTTAAATCCCTAGTTAAATATCAAGGATTGAAGAGACAAACTTTCATGCATACGAGATGACATCTAAATAAATAGGCAATGCTAATGGTAGATGACTTGTCTTGAGATCTTGTTCAGTCACTCAACTCCCATCAGTTTCCCCCGAAAACCTATTTCATACCCTTCTTATAGATCCATTAGGGACCATACCTATATAATATTGCTGACTAGCGCTAACAATAAGCGTCTTAGTCCTACTGTCATTGACTGTTTTTTCCTTATAGTCCAAATGGTATATATATGTATCTACCTTGTTAGCTCTCCTTTGGCCTGAAGAGAAACTAAAGTGTTATGTGAGTCACGTCAAGTAAAGTCATGTCAGACAGACTGGCAAATCCAAAGCCCAGTCAAATCGAGTCAAGTCAGCAATACATCCAACTTTTCTCCATGTAGCACTACTTACGTGTACGTAGCACTACGTACTAGTATCAGTAAAAGCACGAAGTAATAATGTAGTATATGTATCACACTTGTAAGTAGACACTTGCTATATCAGTACTAATGGTATGGATGTTTAGAGAAATATAGAAAGTAAGTACTTAGTGTATTGGTATACAGGGCTATTGTATAATATATTAGTATATGCATCGAAAAGAGAAAACTTCAATCCTTTTTGATTGACTCGAACGTTTATTCAATTTAGGAAGCGTCGAATTTACATCAACCTCTATGCATTCAGATGGAAATGAAAAGAGAAGAGGAAGAAGAGACGAAAATCTCAGAAGGCTTTATCTCCTTTCAAGACCATTCTAAACCTTCTACTTCCACGCAAACTACTCTTCTACAACATCCTTCGTAATAATGTATGTATTGTGTCTTCCCCATTCTTTCCTTCTCGCAGGACTCTGGCCCTTGTGCTCACTCTATAACTTAGTCAAAGCCCATTTTCTTATTTCACTCTAAGTGTACTTCCCTGTACTTGCATTATGCAAGCTTCGTTACTATTCACTATGGACCAAAACCGTCGGAGAGAGAAACTTTCCATTCTATTCTCTTCCTAAATTTATCCAGCATTCACAGAAAGAAATTATTATAACGACTTCCTAATAGTGTCTAACGTTACAATCCTAAACCTCTTTTCTTCTCCATCCTCAACAAATTACTACCTCTGGCCCAACTCAATTAAAAGCTCAAATTAAGTTTCTATCAACTATTAAATTTTTAGTCATTTGTCAATATCCTACAGTAATTATAATTCCCACTGTTTCTCTCATTTTCTACTTTCCAATTCTACTATTTTCTCTTTTATATCTGTCGTTATTCTAAACTACTTTCCATTTTTATTCCCTTGTCTCCATCTACAATTTCAAGTCATTGTTCACAACTTCAATAGACCATTAAATTATTTCGTTGGCGAAACTAGCATGGGGACGTGTTAATAGTAATGACAATGTAACTTATTCAAAATGTTACATCGTACATCACCTTTTATTAATTGCTTTGAGCCTTGTACACTAGATGATTGCACATTATGATACTTTTAGGTAAAAAGTTACTTCATTTATTTAAGTTACACGCTTATCAGTTTATTATGTACAATATTTAAAAAATGTTCCTTAAAATAGTTAGATCGATCTAACTGCTGATAGCTATCATATCATAATAATATAATAACATATTCGATATACTGTCTTCTCATATAATAGTTTTCACGTAGCCATTCCAATAGTATGTATCTATTGTTTATGCAGAGTTTGAAAATAATCTAATTTATGTATGGATGCGACATCAAAATTAGATTCTGATATTTAATGAATTAACCTATTTGGTATACTATATTTAATGCAATAACTCTAATGTAATAGTAATAATATCCATGCAGGTTAAACTGTTACAGAATTCTATCAATTTTGTACGTTGGTTGCGTAATGAACTACAGGATTGTAATCATTTAGGTAATTTTTGATGATAATGCTTGAGTGCCTAGTACTTCCTAGTACTTGTGAATTAATTTGCAATTTAGCAGGTGGCTAATGAAATGAAATCTCAAATGGATTAGCCTGGTTTATTAAATCATTCCTGCAACGGCATTTGGAAATGTAATTTGTCAAACTTTGATTAGCAAATGCACGCAGGTGAATACATTTGTTAAATGTGCGTGATGAAGAGCAACATGGCAATTCTCACGAAATAGTATTTATTCTTTTAGCACAAAATGTCAGATTTGAAACTTACAAATTACAACGTTGGCTAATAACTCCTGTCATCATTAGTACATGTGATAAATTTATTAGCTGAAATTTGGAATATTAATTCACTTCTGAATTATGTACTAAGTGAGAAAATGCACAAGTATTAACGGCTAGGGAGAGTACTACTGTTTATACTTAGGTACTTGCTATGAAATCATGAGTCCATATAATATTGTTAAATTACATTTTGGCAATTATTTTTTGTATGTGCAATAAAATAGTGGTATGTATCATAACAATATGCCTTTGTGACATAAAGAAATAACAAAAAGACTTGTTATAATTTTATGTTAGATACATAGAGATCTTTATTATATTTTCTTGATAAAGCTACAGAATAGTTTAAGTATAAAATATATGTTAACATATTTATGATAAGTGTGTAATAAAACGATAGAATAAATGAAATTACATTTGTGAGTTGCATTTAAGAAAACCACAAACACAGTGCTTACATGCATTATTGCGTACAGCATTATATTAAGGGTATTTAATAGTGACTGTAAAAAGCGAAAGGTCATTCACTCTGATACGAGGTTACAACTACAGTAGTAGTGACAAAGAAAAAGTACGAGAAAGGAAGGCGAGAAGGGAAAAGTAGTAAAAAAAAGGCTCATGAAACATAAATGTAGAAAGTGTGGCTAAATTGTTGTGTAGGAAAGGAAGCCAAGAGAGTCTGTATCTTTGAATGCACTACTAGTGCTAGTACTTTGGGTGAGTTGTAAATGCAATTCGAGGTTAGCATGGTCTGCAGGAGAGATGTAGATGGAGAGAGAGAGAGTTGAAAGTAGAAGAAAGTTGTTTTACGTAATATTATAAGCAGTGCAAAGCTCGTCAGTGAGAAAACAAGAGTCTTAGAGAATCTTAACACGAAAGCAGCTACTTTAACACATACATCTCACTTTATTGGGCTTATTTGGACTTGGGAAGTCGGTGAAGTATGAAATTTATGGTGGAGTCCGTGACACCGCTTTTGGCATTCACCGCGTGCCTTATGACAATTTCTTTTTACATCAAGGCCTACAGTGAAAACCGAAAGGGGACGGTTCGTCGTCTTCTTGTCTTCAGTATGTATTGCTCACAGCCGCCAACTATCCATCACATCAACATCCACCACCTCTCATTGTCAGGAACCCTTTCACATTCTGATTCTCAAGTACCACTTTGTCTCCGCCTATCCCTCACAGCATTCTCATTTCATTATACAGAGAAAATAATAAAAAGTAACAGATTACTATCCTTTAAGAATCTCTCTCAATATATATTTAAACATGACAGAAGGTATGCTCTCGTATGTATATAATTTTATACAGGTAAGGATACTTATTTTGTTGCATGTACACGCATATTAAACGGTAACTCATTGTCAACTAACAAAGATCCAGAGATACACTTATGAGAAAGAGGATGACTCACCTTTGGAGCCTGAGGATAAACTTGAGAATCTTATAATGTATTATGCTGTATACATTTTAGTATAATGTTGCCGCTATATAGATTGTTATTCTTAGAATAAATGACACCGTAACTGACAAACTGGAAAAATAATAGACAGAGTGGAGAAAACCGACTTTTTCTGAAATGTGCCGTAGAGACTTCCGAACGAATTTCACAAAACATTAACTTAAGTACCGTGGAGGCACATAAAACTCATATTACGCTAGATATGTAGAAAAAGAATATAGATTAAGATTCTAAAGACTGGTCCGTGCAGACTGTATTGTAGTAGTATATTGTACTGTACCGTTTATTAGATCAGCTCGCAATCAGCTTCATCACACTAGAAGAAAGGATTTCATTGAAGGAGATGACGAATTGCACGGCTTTCTCCATCCCAGTGCACTCTGAACGTTTTGACTGTTGACTCTGTTGCTGTAGGAGAGGATGTTGTTGTTGGATCTTTCTCGGTAGTTGCCCCACTGACAACTGCTTGATTGCATCCTGTCATAGCATCACTCCGGCTGACTGGGAAGTCCTCTTTCAGCTCCATACTCCATTTCCGTCTGCTTAGTTAGTTATATTCGGAAGTAATATCTTATCAGTCTCGTGCTATCTGCATCTGCGTCACTAGGCTCTTCTCTAAAGTGTGGAGTCCGTGCAAGGAGCTCAATCTATAAAAAGAGAGACACATTCATTGAATCGTGTACAGAATTGAATCGAATCACGACTATAGAATTCTGTCAATACTCGCTATTCAACTTCCAACACAGCCTCCTGCATTCATCCAGCCAAGCGACACTAACAAATCTAATGAACCTGAATAGAAATTTGATTAGAGGACAGAGGAATAGAGAGAGACTCTCGGGCCCAAGAAAACTTTCTATCCTTTCTACTTTAGGTCTGCTACTTGTGCATAGAGCAATACGAACAAATAGAATGAGCCTCCCTTGTAATAAACCATTCAAGAAATAAACGTAGTAAATTGAAGTGAACTTATTTGATGTACTGTACTACACTCCATTGCATACGCATGTAAAACTATAGAAATGTTTGACCTCGTATCTCTCCTATATAGCTTTTGCCTTACTTTAAAAGCAAATAAACAACAAAAGTCAACCTTACATATCGTAAATAACAGCATGGAGATAGTAAAAATTTTAAAGATACTCCGCTTCTTGTGTCAAAGTGCATGCATTATACGAATTCCTACTTTCTCCTACGTGTCTAAGTAAATTCCAATAGCATTACAATTTATCTTCACTATATTATCTTCTTGCAAGTATATAAATGAAAAATCATTCTTACTATACTTATACCATACATGTGTATTATCATTCAACCTATCTGTCTAGTAGGTAGACAAGGAGGAAATGCTACTATGCAAAGAAAAGTTAAGGACATATAGGATGGAAAACAAAAAAGAGAAAGTAAAAGTGAAAGTTTAAGTAAAAAATGTAGCTAGTACGATGAAACATTAATGATGCTCTGAGCATGCAGTTAAGTTATCTTTCTCCTGCTAAATGTACTGAGCGTCTTTCCTACAGACTCCCACTCTATCCTTCCTATATTCTTAAATGGTACAACTGTAGCAAGTCTTATCTTGTTTCCCTCCTTGTGCCTTCCCTACTATCTACTTGTACATACCAAGGAGAGAGACTTGACGTATCTGTAGCGTAACATGCGAGGAGAAGGAACAGCAAAGGAAAACAAGTTAAGTAAGAACTAAGCAGCCTGCCTAAGGAGACTAAGTACGTACACTACAGTAAATTCAAGTAACTAGTTATACGCCAAGTACCTAATGTAAAAAAGAGAAGACACAGCACTTTCCCCAACAAAATGTGGGAAAGTCCTGATGGAGGAAGCTGCAAGATTTCGCCTTTCTCCCCTCCCCATCCATTCCTATTTATTTCTCTGAAGAGTAAAACTAAGTACCTAACTAAAGTAAGTATGAGAGAAACTTGGACAGCTCCACCAGCCACAGCCCTATAAACAGCAACTTCAGCTACAATTATATCTGCTACACTAATGCTTCCTTATAAATAGAATAGGTAGATCTCTCGTTACGGCATAACGGATAATATACTCATCTCTAGCTGGCAATTCTACTCTTCGCCGCTCCTGTTTCGCCACTGAATGAGTACATATGCAGTAATGTGTGTTTATCAACTCCAACTGTACAGGGTCAGTTAAAACACCTAAATCTATTCTAAAAGGAAACAAATAATAATAAAATACCGAATAGTAGTTTGAATAGCAATTATTTAAAATTAAAAAAATTAAAATTAGATTCATTAGATATATGTTTGTTTGCAATAAAATAAATTAATATATTAACTGATATTCCGATAAAAATTAAAAGCTTCCTTCACAATTTTTGTTACTAATGATCTATTTGTCTTTGAAGAGCTGTTTTAACATAATAATTTGCTTGTAGATGCAATGGCAATATTTATAAGTCGAGTCCTTGTATGTTGGGAAATAGCTGATACTATAGTGTGGTCGGAAGGAAAACTATTGAGTTGAATTTAGTGGACACACTGTAGTTTGTTGTCGACAATGCAGTAGATAGTAATGTGAAGTAGAGAGACGAAGGACGGACCTCCTGGCTACGATTAGTCGTTTATTGTGTTGCAGACCGTGGGCCAAGACATTTCAATTTGTCTCCATCGTAGCACCGGATTACCATTTGCAATTCTTTCACATTGCCCATTACCAGACTATTTGGTGTGCCAACATCTCACGGAAAATGGAAACAAAGTCTATAGTTTCATTCCAACTGTTTCCAGTTTCCTGTTAAACTAGAAAAAATGGCCTTAAGACTGACAAGTGAGTTAAGCTGACAGTTGGTTAGCAACTGGGGTGTGAGAGGAGGTAGCTGTTGTAGTTAGCCATATCAAGTAGCATGAGATATAATTTATTTAGTGGCCATATAGTAGGATGACAAGGGTGGAAGTGAACTGGAGAGGAATATTGAAAGCATCAGCGAAAAGTCATTGATATAAATAAAAGCGTTTCTGTGATGTTGTTTGTCAGTCCGCTACACCAGGCAGAGTGGAAATGGAGAAAGTAAAAGGGAGTTAAGCTGAAAGTCATTTGAGACAAAAGGAATATGTATGACCTGCAAAATAATTTAGTGAGTATGTAGGAATAGAAGATAAAATGCAGAGAAAATATCATTTGTCTATGCTATTTGTGCCTTCTGGTTTCATTCCCTTCGCTTTCAGCCATTAATCGGCTTTTGATGTATTTTGTGGATGGAAAAGTTGGAAAGAGCATAACTTCATAAGTAGATCTTTGATTTCCATTACGACTTCCCTCCGCACTGTTAGTTGCATACCATAATAACCTATAGCATCCTCCGTAGCCTCTACTACATTCCCATAATAAATAGTAACTACTAGGTAGGTAGTCGCAGTTTGAAATATGACGTGACAAATGTAGTTCAATCTGGTGAAAATGGAAGGACTGCCATTATTGGCTCCTGCCTCGCATTCAAAATAAAGCCAATTCATTTCACAGTGAAGAGCGTCTGTAAATTGGATTGAATCCTTCATGTCATGGAAATAATCATCATTAGCAGTTTAGGCAGTAGAGAATATGATTTCCTCATGATGAACTTTAGCAAAAGAGGAGCTAGGACAAGCCTTTGCATTTTAGTCAAGCATTATTAAATGAATTGAAGCATTCTGTCTATGCATGGATGGAAAAGGCTCTATTTTTGTTTCCATCCTTATAATATAGTGCACAATTCTAGTAAAGTGCTTTTACAGTTAAGTCTTCAATAGAGAACTGGTACACTTTTATTATACTAAAATAGTCATAAGTTTGCTATAGAATTATGACTTATAATCTGCACTCTTGCTAGGTGTGTGAGTTTGATTGAATACTATTTACTCCACTTATACATGTACGCTCAACCATTACTACTAGAAAATACTGGCAAACTAAATGAGCGCGAGGAAAATACAATATAAAGTAGCTGATGTGATGTAATGTGATGTGAGCCGAGATATTACAGATTCATATAATTTAAGCTGTAATTTAGCCAGAGCGTGGCATATGTAAGTATGAATCGGCTTGTGGATTTATCAAAGCGGAATTCACGCTAGCCTGGTTCGATCTTGTGCCACAGTGCGTTCATTAATGAAGCCCATGGAGTTAATAAGGAGTCTAATCTATAATCTGGAGAAGGGCAAATATGGAATGTCTACATTTTCAACTTGCCTTAACTCGACCATCCTCCACACTGAACTATTATAAATGATAGTACAGATGAGATTAATCCAAGATTCGGCTATAGTCAAGTGTAGCGTTGCATGAGTGAGCACAAGTAACTGAACTGAGGTGAATGAATGATGATGACGATGAGACGAAGAGAGCGGGTTGAATTTGATGGTGGTTACCCTCCCTAGTCACTATGGTCTCTCTGGCCCAAATTTTGGTTTCCTTCTATTATACATTTAATACTACAAAATTTACAACTCAACTCAACGCATCTGTCTAAAATTCCATCTGTTCTACTCAATTCTATGTAAATAAATGAAATCCAGAGCATAACTGTTACAATTTACAATCAGCTAACTATCCATGGACTTTTGTTCCTAATTGTAATTGTACACAGTTAGGTAGCGTCTTTAGCGTTCGTTCCAATTGTACTGGTAGTAGCAAGACAACAAAAGAACATTAATGCTCCACGCATTATGTCGGGAAGTTATCCATGAATAAAATTGCAAACTGGATGAACATTATAAAATATACAAGCATGACTATTGTTCTATAAACTCAGTTTAGTAGTACAACAGAAGAGACAATGCGAAAACAACGAAGTAAAAGGGTTATCTAGATAGAGAAGGGATGTGATGGACCGCATTGTAGAGCACCGGAAGAAATGTGGTTATGACTACGACTAGTTTTGTCTACAATGCTAATTCTGATGCAGTCTGCCGTGATTTCCATATGTGTACATAGTTAGCACATCCTTTGCTATAAATTGTGCTATATGTTAAACGAATTGACTTAATGTACGAAATGTAGAACGTCAAAGCAGATAGATGCATAACTTATTTATATATTGAGTGAGTAGAGAGTGACGGAGAGAATGCCCGATTGCTAGTGTTCAAATGACAAGTACTACTAAGGCCATAGGCACATACTTTGTCGTTAGTTTCCCTTGGTCTGTGTTTACCTTCCGAATTTCCCACACAGACTTCCAAATGATTCTAATGAGAAATATTCATTAGTCTAGCATGCGAATAATGGAATACCTCTAGTTTCTACAAAGTCTAGGCTTGCTGGAGGGGCAAATTAGCCCTTCTGTTGAAATATGCATGAGTGCCTACTTTGGACCGGCATTAAAGATTCTCCCGAGTAGTAAGTCTATGCATATTTAGAGAGAGAGAGAGGAGGAGGAGAAGGATGGAGGAGAGAAGATTCAACTCACTCTCTCCACAATGAACGGCAGAAGAGCAAAGAGAAGAGTTTGAATTCGACGTTCCTTCCACTTTCAACCAACTTCCTATGTACAGAGCACTTTTAGAATTTAGTTTAGTTAGTTTACCTAGTTTTCCTTTTACTCTCTCACGACTCTCTTATCCTGCAGCACGTTTATACATGCAGAGAGTGGATCTTCTGCTATTTGCAGTTGTTATTACTATATACACTCCTAGCTATACGCATCTCTTTTTCCACATGAATATAAATGGCAGTGCAAAGTACTTTCTTATATTGTTAACTAAAGTTTTATATGGCTTATATTAATTAGAGTCTGCCTGTGTGTACAGAGTCTAGACAAAACAAGGCTTAAATGCCTCCTGCATTTGTACGTGTTGGATCAAATCAACCCAATGTCTCTGAATACATCTAATGATAAGTAAGTATGTGCACTACTACGTAACCCAAAGTAATACAGTCATGCAAACAGCTATAAGTAGTCGCATAGGGAATAGGAGTAAGTAACAGCAGCAGTGACTCTAAGTATATGTATCTGGCAATCTGAAGGGGGAACACTGTCTATGTGCTTAGAGTGCAGTACTATAGTCAAATAAGGACGTATGTAGTACTGCTGCACTCTTTGATAAAATAATGGTGCATTTTAGTGACTCGGTGCTCTGTGGTTGTGCCAAAGACTCTCTAAATGTGATCTGTCAGTGAGTGAATATGCAAACGAACTTGTATCTCTCGTTTGCAGCCATTTTCCCTAGCATAACGAACGTAAGTGCGGCATAAAGTAACCTACAGCAAATTTATGTGCACAGACCTACGTAGTCTAACTACTTCATATCATACCAGTAAATACTACAACTACACACTCATACACATTACACATTCAGACTGCTTTCTGCTCGCAGCGAGGTTCTGACCCTTTCTCTTTTATCCTCCACTCCACCAAATCACTTGAGTCGTTTTGCTTAGTAAATTAAACATTGTTCAATACTCGACCCACTGTACCCAAATTGTCTCCTGCTTCATAAAACTTTTCTACTGGATTCCTATCCTCCTTTTTATTGTCTCTGCTATGTACACTCTCCTATTTTCCATAAATAAAACTACCACATCCATATAATAGTAGATATTACCCAAAGTTGCTGTAGCTATAGTGATTTGAGTATCAGGTTACCTCTTCAGGATGTTTGAAAAATGAAAATTCACTTTTTTCATTTGTGGATCTAAATTGGACGATTTAGATCCACAGCCAAATCAGCTCTCAGTTTTGACTTATGAATACTATGACCCAAAGGTTGGTTGCCATTGGGTACATACAGCTATATAGCTTTGAGTGCAGATTTGGCTGTGGATCTAAATCGTCCAATTTAGATCCACAAATGAAAAAAGTGAATTTTCATTTCTCAAACATCCTGAAGAGGTAACCTGATACACAAATACACTGCATACTAGCTAATACTACAGGAACTTTGGATATTACCTATATACTTTCTAATCTTAAATGTAACAGGAGCATGTTATTGTCATAGTACGGGAAGACTGTATGGCATATCTTCGGTACCTACTCAAATATTTTATAAGTACAGTTTTAAATTCAGTTTATGATTCTGTAGGTTTTTGTAAAATTCATTCAGCACATAGTGTATTGAAGGTCTAATTACTAATTTGGTCAATTTGTCACTAAGTTTTAACAATTTGTGGGCCGTTATCTAATAAGAGTGCAGAAATGTAGTTACACTATTCCTTAATACTAGTCTTACTACTTTTCTGAACTCTTACTAGATCATTGTACCGGATTGAGACTCACATGTTATAATGGCATATGTACTAAAAAAATCAAAGAATTGTCTGTGAAACTATACTTTGTTCGAAGGATTCTCACGACTAAAATTTTATGGACTAAGGCCGCATGGAAAATAATGTATTTTAGGTTTGTGTGAAATTTATGCATAATCTCTATGAACATATTGGGTGAAAGGAGCTTTTGTCTATCTTCATGCACAAAGCATGAAAACGTGCATGCTTCTGCATACAATAATTCTGAATCCTGTGGCCGTTAATACGGGGCTTGATTTTCCCTTTCCTCTTACAGACTGCTACTCTATTTGAGTAAGATTCTGTAGAAGTGTAGAGTATTTTAGTGGAGACGACTCGCCTTTCTCTGTGCAGTAATCTTTTGGTGAAAATCCCTTGTTGTGGTTTGGGAATAATTTAGACAGTCACACATTTTTATGGTCTAACCCGAGGAGAAGAATACAGATACAGATGATTGAGTTGAATTGGCGTGCATATCTTAAGGAAGCAACTATCTACATCATTCTGCTGCTTTGGTGGAATTTTTAAAAGGACCATCCTCGGAAGGAAAGCCATAACAAATTGAGTAGGTACTTGGTGGACTAAATCCCATCAGCTACTCACGCAATGACGAGCTATCATAATCTGGCAAGATTATTGCTTGCTGCCTTTAAATTTTTTACGGAGATGAAAATGCATATGGAGTGGAATACAAATTTTCCATACAGATGAGAGATAAGCTACTTTTTCAAAGACGGAAAGAAATTTCCGCCAACGAAGCTCTTGTTCAACGAAGCTGAACCAAACCAGTGACTACACTACTAGAGTCTGACAGAACAAAAATAAAGATCCTATATTCATATATACAGTTCAGAAATAGATAGTCTTGTAGTCGAGAAGAGTAAACCACACAGATACGTAATATTTGGAAAAAGGGATAACTTTCATTATCATCCCATAGTCATCATATCTAAAACATCCATTCTCCTCTTCTCAGTTACTTTATTCCGACTCATGCTGCTGTCTAAAAGCAACTTGGAAGGAACCAACCCTTTCTACACATCAGTAGCACAAAAGATGAATCTTCTATTGTCCCTATACAGATATACGAGTAACAAATAAAATATTAATATAATTCTTACTAGAGCATAGTAGTACCGTTTCTAAAGCTATTACCCATAAATACAATCCTATGTAGCATACGTTGATAATGCGTTTACATGGAAGGTTATATATTCTGTACACACGCAGTTGTATTTTTTTATAGAAAAGTTGTAAAGCTCAGTGAACGTAAGTCTGGACTGACAGCTAAGTATATTAGTAGGTATTACGCCAAGTAAGCAAAGCAGAAGATAGAGCACATGGTGTAAATATAGTGAGTAAATAGAATAGAGGAAAAGCACACGTCCGTCCGCATGTAAATTCATAAATGTACTCAAAACTGAAGATTTCATTTTCTGTGCACGGACAACAAATCCCATCACCATCATGTTGAAATGGCGAGAGGAGTCGGAAGCCTCAGGAGCTGCGGCGTGGTCATGCATACGGTGCTCTTACTGATGTGATCTCAGGCTGCGTAGTTACATCTTTTTACTCAGACTACCACTATAGTAGAGTGTAATATCATTGAGTAATAATATAGTTAAGACACCCACATTTCAGAAGCAGTTCCAACAAAAATCTTCAGAGACAACGGTACTTACGGCAGAATTCTCTCGATCAATAAAACTCTGACTGCATACGAGAACCTATAAAATAATTCTTGTATATTGACAAGAGATATTATGGACGTAATGGTAAATAGGAGGAAGGAGTATTATATTTCATGCCAATAGCACATTGCATTGCATGTGATGTAATATAGTTTAGATGATGTTGTTGATACAACAATGGAAGCTGCTAAGGACGAGATATTATTACGAGTTGTGTTTCTAGGATATAAGAAATGAAAAAGGGAGATATAAAGAGTGTAATAATAACGGGTCTATGTAAAACGAGAGTACTACTAGAAATATCCAAAGTGCCAAAACATGGGAAGATGAAAGATGCTGAGATGGACGCAATTTATGGCTCCGTTGTGCAGAATATATGGCTGCATGGATGGGCACGAAAACTAATGGCATTGCATGGCATGATCGATCCAGAGAATAGAAGAAGGAGAGCAAGAGCATGTATTTGGTGTCAGCTGCAAACAGAGAGGGTTCATCATCGTGATGAGAGCTCTCTTCTCTACTTCCAGTTCCGCTCTGACTCCAAATCTGTATAACGAATAACGACACTCACTCTCCTCAAAGTCCTCTTCCAATATAGACAGAATAGATTACTCCTTTATACCGTAGTATACTTCAAACAGCAATCTCTCAACTCAAGTCTCTACTATACTCACCAGACGATGCTCCACAGACCTTACTAAACTCAACTCAACTGCGTTTCCAGAGAATTCCCATTCTATTTCAGATGAATGACCATGTTACCCTCCATTGGACCCTCTGGCCGGCTTTTTTCACTGACTTGACTAGTGGCACAAGTCTGTCTCGTCTGCAACTACTATTCAATCTCATTCCCCTTCATCCTGATGTCGACCGACTCAATGCCCGTCTATTCTGTACATGTAGAAATAGATATTCCATAAGTAGATCCAGTCCTCTCATGTTATTCTTGACTTACTCACGTTCCCTACTACTAGCTTTACAGTTTACATCTAATACATATTTGAAACATGTAAATACATAGGTTATGTAATATACAAGTATATCACAGATATAGATTATTTGGTCCTTCGAGTCGGGAGCGCTTGATGTCAATAAGACGCGTGCCGGCATTTGATAATATTGTCCCACTCACTGTCTACTACTCTCTATTGTTATCAATGCCCACTATTTGTATATTTACGGACATACTACATGTCATATAACATTACTATAATATTCACTAACACTCTTCGCTTCTCTACTCATTCAAATCCAACAACACACTCTGCCCAAGTCTCTATGGTCTGGCATACCAGATAACTTACAATAACGTACATCACAATAGTGGAGCACATTAGCTAGTCAATGAGTACAGCGGCTGTTACTCCCAAACTACGTCAGTTCAATACACTTTTATATTAAATGCATACATAAAACCTCACGATTTTACTACGCTGCTGTTCTATCTACTATTTACAGGTTACCATTTGATACATGATACGATTCTATGCTAATATAGAGTACATTACTCATGCATTAGAAGCCTACAGTATGAATAGGTACATTCGTATTTGGTACTTTACTTTTAACAAGATGTTTAATAAAACTACCTATATACTTATAATGAAAAGTATGGTGATATATCGAGTTAAATAGTCTCAGTCAATTCAAGAGAGTTCACTTTGTTTTGTGTCGCTAGCTGAAAAGCGACCCGACACACTCCCGGTTCTTATTTGCGTTGCAATCAAGAGGAAATCAAATAACTGCTATAGTAAATGTAGTCCATATTCAATTCATTTGAATAGCAGACATAGAAAATCTATTAGTTCATTTCATTAAAAGACAAATGAATGTAAACCCCAATGCAAATGTAACACAAGATGCAGATTTGTTCTTGTGGTGGCGGTAGTAGTGTAGGGAGAGACAGAGAATGATCGAACGAGCGAGAAAATGAAAATACAGGGAGGAAAAGTTTACTTTACATTGATTGTAAGTAGCAAGAAAAGTTGATGAAACAAATTAAATGTGTTTGACTGGAACTAAAGAAAAGAGGACATAATAGTCTGGCATGTTCGGTGAAGTAGGAGTAGATTTATTTTAAGGATTTAGAGTTTGTGGAATTAATTTGTTTCGTTCGATTTAAACTAATTGTTAGACTATATTTGTTTGTATTCTCACATGTATCACTCGTGTGTTGGTAAGGACTCCTTTAGAAAGTTTCCTTTTGCGAAACTTAACTTTTGCACAAAGTTTGCATAAGGATAGAATATTTAGTTGAGTTGGCAGTATTGTTCTATTGTAAGATTGTAGGCATTATATGATTAGCGGAATGGCTATTGCAAAGGACTGAATGTAACTAACTGATTAACAATGTCGGAACTCTGAAGACTGAACGTGCAGTTTTGGAATTACCTCTAGAGCCGACACAATAGTATGGCAGAGAGAGAGAAGGGCTTTAGGAAGAGTGGATATAGATGATAATCGGCCTAAAACAATAAGACTTAAGTTTAATAAGGTAGCTATCCTCTTTGGAGATGCCTGGTGATAATTATAAACAGTAATTATAATACTTTGTAGGTGAAAGTAAAGCGTTATCTGACGAGAACATACAGATACAGAGATGTATAGAGAGAGAGGAAGCCAAATGCTCCGAGATGATATAATTATGAAAAGTGCTTACTCCTTCACTTCTCTCTCTGCGGAATCCTACGGAATGAATCCAGTTTAGCTGGAAATCCCCTATGTACAGAATGTAAGTAAATAGATAAGTAGATTGAGAAAGTGCACGTTTCTGTAGGCGGTAGATATAGAAGAGTTTTCATTCCATTGGCAGCCTTAGTGATTAACAATATTTTAGTGGGCTCTCATGTTCTAATGTACATACTTAATCCTAATTCCCTGAGCTCTGTTCTCCTAATAATTCCTCTTTTGATTTTCTGCAAAATCCTATTCAAGTGCTGCTCTACTGCTAAATGATTGCTTGTAGATGTGTACAGCAGCTTATACTTTGTCCTCTATACTTGAAATTAATTTTGACTTGCTCGTTAAGGCAGAGTGATTGTCTCTCGTATCATGTCTATTAGTATTAGTCGTCAGTAGGTAAAGCAAAGAATTAGAATTAACTACGACTAAAAGGAGATAAACAGAGATGGGCTCCGTAATAAGGGAAATTATTTATATGCCCTGTAATTCAACAAAGGCACCTCTTCCTTTTACTAATGTATTTAATTCTTATCTTTGTTTTTGTTAGACTCATGATGATTAAATACGTTCGTAAGTAAATAGTAGTGCACTGTGACAGGGTACACTGAATTAAAAATAAATACCAGCTCTCGGAACACACAGACAGTTATATATAGATAGGTACACAAAGTAATAATGCACGAACTCGCTACGACTCGACGTTTTCATTAATTCCTTCTAATAGCAGTGTCGAAATTGGAAACTTGAAATAATTAAATGAACTACGAATGAAGATCAGATCAAACAGAGAGATGAGCCAGGGATAATTGAGTTGCGTTATTGGTTTGATGTCCTCTGGTTTGGTTTCACGAACACAAAGCACAGTACCATCCTAAATATACATACATACACACGTGCATATTGTTTTCAAGTAATTGAAGAACTGACGATGAGTTTCAACTCAACTTCACTTTCCTTTTATCCCTACTAAAATATCCTGTTTTTAATAACGCTATTTCTAATTTACAGGATACGTGAAATTTTACCCTTTCAACCTACACCATCCCGAGTGTATTTTACCAAAGTATATTTATTGACCCTACATTCTTTGTAGTTGGTAAACAATAGCTTTGTAAAATTCCACACACATAACATCCATGTTTCGTGTTTATCACTTCCAATTTCAGAAACTCGGTTGAGCAAAAGATAGATTCGGCTTTTAAAACATGTATGTGATGTGATCTCCTTATTCAACTTCAGATAACGTATGAATTCAATTTCCCTCTTTCCATAAAATCTCCAATAACAATATTGTCCAACTGTAAAGGCATTGATCCGCATGGAACTGAAAATACATAGAACCTCGTAAAAACATGCATCAGCTTCGCTTACTCAATCCACAAAGAAAGATTGCCCTACTTGACTTGTTTGGACGGCTAAATTCGTCTATTCCATTAAACTTTTACGACTGCAAACTATTGTCTTCCATTTTCCTGCACACTTTGGTATCTAAAAAACTATCCATTTTCAAGAGAACCTTACCTAAACTAACCTGTGAACAAGAAGAATATCTTTTGCAATAAAAATAACTCGATTGGAATTCTCACAGGCGTACTTCTGAATTTTCTCTAAGTCTTGTAGAATCTGTAGAGAATTATCCGTTAAATTCATTTTCCCGGAAACAGTGACGATTGCATTATCACGATTTTAAATGCTGATACGGAATTTGACAGCGTCATCACTTGAAAACTTCAAACAACTGTAAAAATGGCGGGGTCTTTGATTGAAAAGCAGCAGGTAGGAACACAATTACTGTTTTAAGTGCAGAATAGATATTTATTTCCCCAGGTGGTACATTTGGAACTGGAATTCGTATTGGAAAATCGGTCACCTCAAATAATATCCCTTTTGTCAATATGGAAAATTTGATTTTCCTTTCAGGTAGTGATGTGGAAGGAAAAGGGAAAACGGATAGGTTAAGAAAATTCGTGCAGACGTAGATAGTTATAGGGGTTATATAAAGCCTTGAAGCAGAGAAAGGATTTATTATCAAGGAGGAAAGAATGAGAAAGTAAATGGCGAAAAGACTTTTATTCTCTCTCTTTTGCTTTCTATGTCCCTCGTTTTCCATGTAAAAAGAAAAAGAGAATAAGGAGCAAAAATAGACGTGACTTTGGTTGCTCGAACTGCACTCTCCTCACTTCATTCCTCCGTCCCAATCTCCAGTGTCTTTGAAAAGGAGGAGGACAGAAAAGAGGAAGACAAGGGAAAGCAACAAAAGTGAAGTCACGAGAAGAATGGAAAAGGTTGAACCGAAATTATACGAATTCAAATGGGCAGAAGGCGAGGAAGACAAGTTGGAGGAGGCCAGGCAGGGCAACGAAACCAAGACAAAACCAGACCAGGATCCAGTCAGAATATCCGGGCCAGGCTATATATAGACTATATATACTTACTCCTACTTAAAGTGTTAGACTTACTTTTACCGTAGACAATGCTCCCAGCACATTACATACACAGTGGAAATAATAAAACAGACATAGCAGAGAATGGAGAAAATGCATATAGAAGAAGGTAACCTATATTGAAAAGATGATAGTATAGAGCGTGTGGATAAGGAAGAGGGAAGTCAGAGAAAGTGGGAAGGGAAATGGAGGTAGAACGTTAGATCTTACTTCTCTCTTGGGAGTCTCAGAGATGAATGCCAGAAAACGGTTGCCATACTAGAATTCTCTACTTCCCAAGTGGCTTCTGTGCTTCAGGCCGTGAATGATGTAGAAGAGGACAATCGATCCCATTCGCACCCTAATGCAAGAATCCACATTCATACGAACAACCATCTAGTTCAAACTCCTGCATCTTCTGTACTACTAGTATGTAAGATACAAAGGAGGAACTGCACATCGATAAGGATATACTTTTCTTAATGTGCATAGAGGTATGTAGACATATAGTCTACAACCAACCTACAACGTCTCCTAGTAGATGACATTACATAACAGTCGGCGGCTGGTCGAATTGGATTCGCCTCGCATAGCTTCGCTTACACATATATATAAGTAATATGCACCGTGAACTGCATAGATCCCAAGTTTATAGTTTAATGTACACTACCCACTCCTACCAAATAATAATGCACGGGAAAGTCGGAGAGACGTGCTTTTCTCGTAAGTACATAGGTATCCACGTCCACGTATGCTATATGTACCTCAACCAAAACTCAAATCAACTTCTCTCTCTCTCTCTGCAAACATTTAGGTATATAACCAGTCCCTCTGTAAAAATGGGATGGAAATACAAGTTCCAATTTAGGAGAAGAAGGAAAGTGAAAGATAGTAGTTTAACGGTAGGTGTTATACATTTAGATAATACAATAGTGCTAAGCCAAAGAAAAGCTGCTATAGCCACAAAAAACTCGACAGGAAAGAAAAATTGTTGTAATCGCAGTGGTTCGAGCCTAACAGAGTTAAACTCACAACGGCCCAGAAGATACGACAGAGATGAAGAAGAAAGACTCTCACGTTCGATTCACATTCGCAGCTTTTGATGGAATCTCAATATTCGTATGTACTTATGTGTGTCTCGTTGTGATATACATAGATGTATTTATGTCTGTCTCCATGCGTATACGAGAGAGAAGCCCCGATTTGTCTCTTTATACATTTATAAGAGTAGATCAATATGTATGCTACTTTAAGCATTTTATTATACGTATCTACCTAGACTCCTGTTTACTAGACATATTTTAACAATGAAAACAGGGACACACTCGTACATTTTGTTGTGCAGCTCGCAATATGTTATTTTCCTTATTTTCATCTTGACAATAGCGATTCAATTCGTAATGGAAATCAGTGCTCTTAGGCTCTCACGTCTCTAAATCCATATACAATCTTTGCATACATTCTTTTTCATTTCCTTTCTTTCTTTGGTTTCTGCAAGAAATCGCGACATTGCCGTTGCTTCTGTACAATGCTCAAATACATTTTGATTTACTATAATGTACATATAATTTAGAAACTCTGATTCTTTTCATATGCTCCCACATCATCCTTGACTATAATCCTCATACATAATAAATGCTTTTGATTTCATTGATTTCCACTCTACTTTATTGAAATGTATGAGTTTCCTTCACATGGAGCTACACTCAGACTCTCTGGCCTCAAGGCAGTTTTGATTTGACTAGATCTAATTTTGCTCTTCACGATGTAAAACTAGGTTCCCTAAATCAGGCCACGCTTCCTACACTTCACTAGTCAAATTTCCAATTTACCTTTTGCCTAAAGGATAAATACACAAAAAAGCACTTAATCAGAACTACAATTTTTCTCCTCCAAATTTTTATATATGCAATCAGCAAATATTTGTTCAATTTTCTAACCATACACAACCCTACCATTTTCAATATGCCTTAGGGAATCATTAAAAATATTCATCATAATCTAACACAATTTACAATTTATTAGAATTTGTCAAGTGAATCTGTTCAATCACCAGTGCACAAAATTTTAATTTCGTGAAGGAATAGGAAAATCAATATAACCACACAGTAACAGCATTGCCAATTTATTTTTCAATTCCAACAAATAATCCTCTTACACCGTCCCAAATGGGTTTTTCTACATGAATGCGTTCACAGCTTCAATTCAGGATATTCAGAAATTCTTGTGGTAGGGGCTACATATTATTATTATAACCTACTGAACAACTTGGTGTAAAATAGATTTGTATTTTCTGTATATTTTAATCATAAAATCTACCTGAGTATCATGTATCGATATCGAACAGCTTTATGGAGAATCTAGTATTAACATCTTCATTTTAATTTGACTTGTACAATAATAAGTGATAGAGCCATCATGAATTTTTGACTAGAAATTGTCGCTGTATTCTTACGGTAAATGTTAAAGACTCTATTACAAAAGTGGGGACGATAAAAACAATTGTTTACTCAAAAAAATTGAAAATAAAAGCTCAATTTTGTTGTTAGTGAGGACTAAAGTCCATTAATAATGCCTACTGGTATAGTAGGAGTACAAAATTTACAAATTAGACTCATCAACATATAGGTTGTATGTGTGTGTTTATATTTTACAAGTAGAAAATAATGATAGTGTCATGCGTGTGTATTGAATGTGTGAAGATGCACGAAAATGCCATTTTAGACAGATGGGAACTTGCAGGAGTCACACTCTCAAAACTCTGAGAACTTGCAAGTGGTTGTGTTGTGACCCCTTTTCTAATTCATCTTCATCATGCTTAAGGTGGAAGCAACAATAATAGAAGAACTCAGCAGGGAATTTCCTATGAACATCGGTCTGTAGACAAAATTTGGATAATATGCAAAAGGCATAGGTAAAAGTCCCAATTCTTCAGTAACTCTTCTATAGCCAAAGGATTGAAACAGTCTACTCTTGGCATGAAAATGGGATATTAATCTATCTAAATCTACGTTATCTCTCCTATTCGAAAATGTCTGCACCTGATATGGTAAATAACAGTAGAAAGCCTTTCTTAGCCACAGAACAAAAAGGCGGACAATAGGATACAAAACTGTTCTTTATTTCATGAGTTTTGCCAATATAAATCGATAAATAAAGTAGTAATCCTATCCTATTGTGTTAAGCAGTCTTAATATTGACATTTCGGGCGTAGTATTTGAAATACATAAATGAACCTTGAAAAGACTTGGCCACTGTCTGTACACTCGCATATTTACACATGCCGGACACCAAAAATAATGTATAAACAAACAGAAAAGGTAGAATCTGGTATATAGACACAATAATAATGTTATGGTCGTAAGTACATGGTACAAGTACTTTATTTTAGGAACAAGAAAAGGGTAATAAAAGTAATAATAAATTCTCGAGTGAACTCTCTATAGTATTCCGCACATATGTAAAAGAGACAGACACATCCATTACATACTATATAGGTAAAGACAGACAAGTCTCCCACCACTCAGAGTGACTGAACAAGACTTATCAGATAGTAAGTAGCTACAGATAAGTTTTTATCTATAGCTTGCATTTAGACAGCTTCAACTTCAATTCTTTCATAGCTCTCCACTTTGTCCGTTCATTTGTCCTCTTCTTCTTATGTGTATTTATTTTGTAAATGCATTAGCCATAGAATAGAGTGTGTACATAAGCATAACTGTATTACCCCTTTTAGTATTATCTTATGTATTAGTTTATATTATTCTTTGTAGATTATTTCTAGTATGACTTATCCCAGGTTTAGCTACTCCTTACCCCACTATTTACATAAATCCATACTTGAATTATAATACTTGTACATGGATAATACTTTTCACATAAGTTATCTTAGGAGTACTAGATGATCCTTATGTATCTATTCCAATGTAGGTAATGGTAGTACCAGTCGATTTTTTCCTTTTCTTCCGTGAACTGGATTGGTGTGGCTTCGTTTTCTTTTTAGCAATGCCAACACTTTCATTTTCATTGTATTCCATGCATGGCATATGAGTTTGTTATGTATACTTTGGTTTTCCGTGTCTTCCACTGTCTGCTTCTTCAGACCACTACAGTTTTAGATTTACTTGAGCTCATTCATAGAACATTTCCTATCATTCATGTGCATGCATGTAGTGTGGGCTGAACGTGGACAGCTCTCGCACACAAACATAGTCATCACGAAAGCCTTTCACACATAATATCCATAATAAATCTATCAACTCTACGGAGAAAGAGATAGCTGCCTACTTTTCTCACTTTCCACTTCTTGGCCCTCCTCCAGTAAACTTTCGCTCACCATTTATTCTTTCGTTTCAACTCTACCTAAATCAACTCCGTTTCAGATACAGCTTTTCTAGGACAACTGTCTTGGTACACACCAGCAGAGACGGACACGGCCACTCATTTCATTACACACAACTCCTATTTACACTTCCTTAGTCACAATCACAGTATACTTCAATACTAAATAACAATAACTATTCTCTCCCGAATTCACTAATTGATCCAATTATTCTATAGTGATATGAGTTAGATATTTTGATAACCAGTTACCACCTGTAATTACCAATCTAGTAATCAAACTAAAGGAGGTGTACACCAATGGCATCTGCTTTCGTGTTAAATAATATTTTATATTTTTGATAAAATTAATACCAATTGGTGATAAATTATATTATTATGGTGCAATTGTATTTTGAGAAATGCTGGTCGGTCTAACGTACAAAATACAGGTAAGAGCAGAGCTAATAATATATGCAGGTTATTTTTAACTTGCCAAACAAATTATTTATTATTCTGTGACATTTAGCAAATGTAGTGCAGTGCAGAGCGATGTAGTCTAATGGGAACACAGGTTTGGTTCACAAAACGAATGCCATGTCCCCCATTCATATTTGGAAAGCTACCTTTGCTACATTATTAGGCAATGTATTACATTACATTATTGTGTTCAGCTGATAAGGATATCGTTTGAAAAAGTAGACAGGCGATGTAAGCATAAGCAGAAGGCAACATTTCAGGACTTGGACAAAGCCGAAACGAAACTTGGCTGTTACTTGTTGTTACATATGCATTTCAGTTCATTCTAATCGAACGCAGTTTACTTGCATGTACTCCGAACAACCTACTCGTTCACCTGTGAATTTTCATAACGAAACAGAGGTAGTGAAAGGTAAAAGCCAACTTAGAGTGCATTTAGGGTTGTTAAGTCGACGGGAACAAAGGTGGAGAGCAGGGAGGTAGCTTATCATTCAAATCAAGGGAAACCTCAGTGACCCATGTTTACACGTGTTTCTGACTGAAAGTACTGTAAACTATATCAAGACACGAACAGCAAACGATCATAACTCTTTCCACGACCATTCATTAGTCAGTAATGATCTGCTCCATATGGTTTGTCTTTGTACGTAATTCTAACCATAGCAGCTCTCTAATTCATTCTACTATACTTAATTATACTAAGATTGAATAAGTAGCATAAATTTACATATCTAAGTATATATTGTCCAATATAAATACATGACCTGAAGTCTTATCTGTGTGCTATCTGCTTTAAAATTATGTAGCCACATTTGTATTAATTAAATCAGAAACATGCCAAAACAGTTTATTTCGTTTATAAGCCCATGATTTTAAAGCGGGTGAGATTGTAATGTACACGTTAATTTATGGACAATATGGTGAAAATATTTAAAACGTGGGAAGTGGTAATTCGATTTTTGCTTAGCATAATTAATACACGCCTCATTCAAGCTCAGGCTTAAACAACAGGGCTGTTAATACAATTTAGAAACTGCCAAAATGTTTGCACGAGAAAGGAAATGAGTGATTCATTTCATATTGTATGAAGTGTGGTACGGTAAATAGTAATGCCTCCAGTATTAAAATAATAATGTAGTGTACCTATATGTAAAAAATGTAGGTAGTAGCCCCCGCTTTACATGTCACAGCATGAACAATATTACTACAAGTAGATATAATAGTACGTAGTATGTATGACTATTATACAACGGCAGGACAATGTAATAAGGTAACACAAAAAGCATTTAAGCTGTTTGGTTAAGTTTTCACATGCCTATATAGGGAATGTAAATGCGTTATCTCACCCAGTGTCATTTGAAATGACAAACAAAGTATACAAACAGTGGCTGAACATGACGGGAGAAGTAAAGCCATTTCAATCGTCACGCTACGCACAGTAAACTTTGAGTATTTGCAATTCTATTAGCACATTAGCTATTTATGTGTAGATATAGTAGAATAATATTGTGTGAAAGTCACGGTATAAGGTAATGATAAGCAAAGCTACATGAACTGACGGGACGGTAGCCACCGGTGCGTGAAATATTTCTTTCCGTAAGCTTTCTTTGCTTAACAATAGTTTGTATATTATCAGTTTTCAATGAAGTGACTAATACAAATGCAACATTACAATTTAATTCAATAGTTGGAAAGAGATACACGTTCTTGCTCTAACGATTCTCTGTTGAAGTTGAATTAAATGTGTTGCATTTCCAGTATATAGTGTCTTTACCCTTGGAGATGTAAAAGTAGGTACGTGACAGATGCTGCAAATTCGAGAGAATTTTGAGAGATAAAAGAAGTAGTAAAGAGTAAAATAGAAGATATTGTAGAGCAGAATAGTAATTTAGATAACAAAAACGGTTTAGTGACTCGTTGTATTGCCCTGTAGTTCAATGTTGGATATTACCTTATCTGTACGACATCTTTCAACTTGCTATTCAAAATGTAAACAATATTAGATAGTAATACACTTGGATATGAAAGGAAGAGTCTTCTTTAGTGCTTCATGCATATATAGGAAGTAAATCGAGGAGATGCATACTTATTGTAAATTATATTCGGAGATATCTGGTGCAGAGTGTAAAGGATCCATTAAATCTAATCACACTGTGTATATGTATTGTGAGTGGAGCATAGAAAGGTTTATCCTAAGTATTCACAATGCATATCATTAGATTATATTGCGTGCGTGTGTGTAAAATGGGTTATTTAATTTATAATGGGAATCCTCCTTCGGAGAATTTCCCTATTGTTAGAGCAGAGTCGTCTGGGTGGAAAGAGACTGGGCTGGTGGTCTATTATTTCTGGGTAAGCCCACACTTATGTATGCGAGTCTTGACTCGACATCAGATATCACAATGATTTGAATCTATTTACTGGCCATCCATTCTATTGTTATTACTATGGCGGAGGACATTGTCTTGAGCAGCTACCTTTCTCTAGTAGTCATTTCTCCTTTCAGGAAGATATAGTTTTTCCCTTTTTCGCTTCACGCTTCTGTACCTCTCTCTCACTAAATTCGATTCAATTCGAAGAAGAAGCATTAATTAAGGGGAAAGTGAGTCATTATCGGGGACGGACGGAGTGAGTGGATTGCCTTGCATTGAACTCGAATCAATTCGCCATCGCCATTTATTTTTCCGCAAGCCTTCGTTAGAAATGCGACAACTGCACCTAAGTATGCTGTCCGTATCAGTAACATGCAATAAACTGGGAATTGCCAAGAGAATGAAATGCAATGTAATGTAATTGTATCGTTCGGTAATGGTATATGGAAGGAATGAGGGAAAGGTGTTAAAGTGTTGGCTAGAATAATGCGTGAGTGGAGAGGAGAACGTGTGGAGAGAATGAAATTAGTGGTGAAAAGAGGAAAGGTCTGATGTCATGTCAGTTCAGTGCATTGCATTCCCTTAGCAAACTAATGTAGCTATCCACTCTCCATCTAACTAATGTATTGAAGACGAAGAGGAAAGAAAGAAAAATAGTCAATCGATAGCACGTCGTATATTACATGTCTAGTCACACAGATACACATACTACGTCTAAGATAATGCTTTTCTTTTTCTTTCTTTCTTTCTTTATTCAATTTATCTAGGTAGATAATGTACACACTACATCCATCCAGAATAAAAGAAAAGAACGTCCATTTGACGACAAACGGACGCTCGACATGCGTGCCCAACCTCGCACTCCCTGTGAGAGAGAATAAATCCATGGAGAAAATGTATTAGTGCGTACCAGATGCACCATACTCACTCGAGCAAACCTGAGTTAAATCCATCTTTACGTCCTACATACGCTGCATACGATAATATGCATACGAATACATCAAACTAAATCTATTCATCCGTGCATGAGTTACTGCTTTTCTCGATCTATCCATGCGTCCTCAACATTTCCCTTTTTCATATAAAATATATTCCCTACACGAAATATTATTCCTAAACATTCCCTCTAACAACCTCCCTCTTCTCAAATACATTCTAAAGAAAAACCACGATGATGTCAACGTGGACCTTAAAGTTTTGTTAAAATTGTCTACTTAGTCAATACCTAAACACACAGAAACATAATCAAACGGCAGTGGAATTTTCTACCTAACTACACATCAATATTATAATTTTATTAAAGGTGATTTTTTTTGGTTCTAGACTTCCAAATTTAGCTGGAGAACTAAAGGTTACAACTTGAGCCAGAGTATAACTTTATAGCTTTATAGCATGGTAGTAGTCAGGTACAAATAGGTATATAAGTTTCTAACCTGTCTCCAATCGAAGTATATCACCTGTGTAAGAACACCAACCTGTTTGTTTATTACCTATAGGCAACATATTATTCCATTTCTACATCATATAGATAAGAACTACTCCTTGTACTGTTTCACTAGGTTCCAATACAAAAAACGCTTCGACTTGTACTACCTTGTCATGTGCTTAATTTTTTATGCGTTTATTTTAAACGCTCTTACAAGTGGGAATATTATTCTTTGAAGCTATGGGTTTATGGTATGTACTTTATGAAAGCTAAATTGCACAGAGATATAATACAGATAGAATTTAGTAGGAAGTCGTGTAGGTACAGCTAAAAATCAATAGGAAGATGAATGGAATGGATGTAAAAGCTAGTACGAGGAGAGAAGAGATGCAGTCTGTGGACAGATTGAACTGAGTGATCGTCAGCATCATCCCATCAAAATTACAAGGACAGAGAAGGATCATATTTCTCAGGATGATGGGTTAGGCTATTTGTTATTTGTAGTTGATGCAAAAGTACTTACGGAACATCACACACGTACAGTAGCAACAATTCGTCGTGTAAGTAATATTATTACAATATCTGTCTGACAACCGAAAACTAATGCCTGTTCCTTTTGTTTCCTTCTATTCTCTCTGCACAGAATAAAAGCAGTCTGCACTAGACATTGTGCTCCACTCGCCTATGTACTTATGAGGGGAGTGCAGAGAAATAATATTTAAGGGGACTCTAAGGTTCATGACCCTTCGCATACAAATCCTCTTTTTGAATCGAGAAAAAAACCCAATATACTACAATCTATCCTAGTACCATAGTATCCTTATTAGTGGGTTCCACAATAGTTTAGCCATACCTACCTAATACCTATAATGATGACATAATTTTCAAACATATATGCAGTTCTATAAAGGAGACACCCCAACTAACTCTTTTGTTAGCGAAATAGATTGAGCATGTGCATGTATCCCTTGCTTAGCTACGTAAATTGAAAAACTACTAGGTACTTAAGGATTACTTCATATACCAACTAGCCCAGCCCTCTCCATGCGTGTGTAGAATATTTTGTTTATTATTTTAGTATGGACTTAGTGGACATGTGTTGTTCCGTGGTCATTGACATGACGTAATCAAAGCCGTAGCCAAATAGTGAATCCCTACCGTTTGTATTTTCCTGCTAACTGAATTTTACAATTTTAAACCTTATCATGTACAATTTATTTTCACCACATACACCAGAAAAATTTCCTTCCCAGATTTACCAAAAACTAAATGACGGGAACATAATGTAATAAATTCATTAATGTTAATCAAAACTGCGTCACAAGTAATAATGATTAATGTCTTCAAAAATTGTAAATAAAGAAATGATAAAAAATATTTCGGATTGGAGAAAATATTATAAGTACGTAAAGTAGTAAGTTTGACAGAGTAGTTAATTATTTGAGGGAAAACTAGCCGGGTTTAGTTTGGATGAAATATCTAGTAGCTAAAATAATATAGTTGGATGCTGGCATGAGTTAAAATGGGTTTGCCTGAGCGAAGCTATTATTATTTGACGGAGGTAGAATTTTCTGGTAGTGACATGGGCAATCAGTGATGATGAGAGAAAGTGCTTTGTGCGGAACAAAACATGAGTTGGAATAATATAATAATTGCAGAGTGCAGAGCAGAGTTGAAGACTATAGTAGAGAACAGTAAGTGGCTCACTCACAAGTCTCGTCATTCTGACAATGAGTCAATGTGTGAATGCACTGTCATGCTGTCGTCGCCAAAATCTTCTATCCTCTCTGACAATAGTTTAGCTATTTCTAATCATTAATAGTATGAATTGGCTGTATAGAATATATCCTAAGTCCTTGTACATATAAGAAAGGCAGGACAGAAATCAAACAAGGTCTGTTTGCCAAAGACTGTTTTGGTGTTGAGCTGGAGGACTTGGTTTACTGTGTCTGTCTGTCTTAGAGCCAAAGCCATGTCATGGCATGCCAACCTTTCTTCATCAATATATAATGGTGGACAATGGGAACACAGAAAATGTTTTAGAGTTCCCATTGGCAAAAGTACACAAAATTCACTTAAGCTATTTGGATATATCTTATAACACACATTGTTCATATGTGTGTGATGTGTTGTTCGTATTTCTGTGTCAGCCAGCAACACCAAACACAGCACATTACTGTTTTATTTCTGGCAATGTCTACGAAATCCCTAGGATTCTAATGTATCAAAATTCCCAGTTAAAAAGACATATAAGGAATATATAGAAGATGTCACGTCAATCTGTGCTTCTTAAACTGACTGGATTGCCTCGACTTGGCTTCCCTCTCGCAAACTTTTCTTCACAGATGTGAAAAAGAAACAAGAGGAAGGGATATGTTCTAGTAGGTACATTACTTTTGATTCTGGGCACATAAAAAGCTTAGTAGTGTTATTTTGTGTTCACATAAATAAAGACTTTCACATTACAAGGATAAAAGTGTTTCTTTTATCTTTAAAAGCTTAAGAGTGAATAAAGAAAACCAATGCAAATGGTTTTCTGAGTGGAATTGGACAGGATGTCAAAGTTTGCAACAGTTGCAAACACCTAGGCATATCCTTCTATCGACTGCCTCCATTGTCACAGAAAAATGCCATAGTAAGCTAAATTTTGGAGAGAGAGAGAGTTAGTTATAAGGCTTCTTCTCGATCCTAAACGAGAAGAGACTAGACCACAAAATGGAAAATCTATAATGAAATAGCAAGAATTTACAGAGCTTACAGACGTAGAAAAACTGCACTCTACAACAGCGACAACCTGATTGCAATGGTTATTGTTAGCCAAAGCAAACAAAGGCACCGAGTCCAGTTCCAGTTTTAGTCCTAATTCGGATATATGGATTCACTTCGATCAAATTTTTATGTAGCTCGTTTTGTTGTGTTGTCGTTCGGGGTTACTCTAGCTCTATACGATCCCTGTAGTTAGAGACTCTGGCTTAAAGTACCTACCTAAATACCCGACGCAGATAAACTTTTTAATACTATGCTAGAGTAGATACTAAATATATATAGAAGAGTATTTACTCAGCTAGACCAGTTTGTCTGTAGAATGTAATATGCCATTAGACGCGAAAGTAGCTATTACATCGTTCATTTGAGAAACAAGTTGCGTAAATTGTTTCAGTCCAGGTAGCCTGTTCCTTTACAAATATAGCTAGCAGGGCAGCATTCTGATATGTTTCTTTGATATATATTAGATCTACTATATCTACACCCAGCAATCCATGAACAGTAATTCATTTACAGATAAAACTCGTTCAGCTCAGTTTTAACTCTCTGTGGTTCTCCGGCTCCCCTCTTTACTTCGTTATTACATGAAATCGATAAACGCACAGTATGAGCTGCAATATAATACAATTCTTCACCAACAACATCGTCCGCTACTGTAGATGTAAGTAGATAGATATACTACATCGTGGCTTAAGCCACAAAAAGAGAATTAAGTAACTTATACGTATTAATAGTATAGCCACTTCCATGCACTCCGTTACATTTACATTACGTCTAATACGTAGTCGGTGAGGTTCCGTTGCGTTCCTGGGCCGTAATGTAATACACGTAGCTCTCTATGTAGCTATGCCCAATCATATTACTCACACTCTGACGGGAATTATTCTCCCAAAAGCTCAAGACGACTCAGCTTATTGTTAGTTAGTTAGTTACCTTGCTTTCCCGGACTCTGCTGCTCCTACTCTTGGATTTCTACTAATGGTCAAATATGTCCATAATAGCAATAATTCCTTTCTCTGCCAGAACCTAAATACGATTTTCAATTAGTTCCTCATATGTGTAGCTATATCTTATAGTTAACATTAACTCCACTGTCTTACCTGTCAGCTAATTCAGTCAGTGCACTATGTGAGAATACATTTCTGTCTACAGTACATCGAACCTTGGAGCCCATGCCAACTCATCGTCAGTATATCTTACTCAAATCAACCAAATTAAAAACATGTAACTTCCCAGTCCCTGTGCTCCTAGTATATAGACACACAAGTGTAGACAGGCCCAACTCCCTAGGTAGCTATACTCTTCCGCACGTTAACTTCCCTACAATAACTCTCATTTGTTTATTCAGCCTAGTTCCTTTGCATTCAAGCCTTTCATGTCCCTATACCTAAACATCACCTGCTATATGCACAGCTACTCACTAAATTCACTTGGACTGTATAAATGATTCCTTGTTATTTATATATATTTAGCTAGCATGATTTCAGTATATTACAATGTCATGTCGTGCACTGCTGGCTATTAGTTAGATAATACGGTAAACTACATACCTACGAATACTTACAATTAGATTTCGAGTTTAGACCAAGAATAAATGTAAACTGTCTCAGTACACGACTCATATGATTATCGTTACAAGCTAAATAAGCTAATGATACTTAGGCAGATTACCCTTCACGATTTCCTCGTACTCTCCCTAGTCATGACGCAACTGCCTATTTATTTACAACAGACAAGAACTATACTTTTAGCGACTTTCATTCCGGTAAATGAAGACATTGCCAAAGTTTAGCTTACTTTCATTGTTCATACCTTTTGTGCTGAACAATGAACTTTTCCTTGCGTTTAGTCAATGCATGTACCTTTAAGACCTAACAAATTTTCCTGCTTCCTTTCCGACCTGATTTCTGAGCGCGTCAGTTGGAAAGTAAAGGAGTAAATGAATGCTTCCTTAATTGGAAGGTCAAAGGTAGGCAGAAACATAAACCTAAATAGTAGTTCCTCCTGTCCTCCTTACGCATGTTGTAATTTCATTGAAAGTTGATTACCCCAATCTAATGAACTAATTCTACCAAAATACCCAAATTATTTTAGCGATATAGAAATATTTGCTTTCGACTCTCGGAGAAAGATATAGGTAGACAGAAAGACATTTTATTGTATAAAATTTGGAATTTATTTGGCATTAGTACGTTACGATTGCAATCCCCTATAGTACTGACAACAAGTTATTTAGGTACCTATTGGAGGCAGTAAAAAATGGTATTATGGTCATGGTGCCTATATATTACACTGCAGGTTGTTGCACTCATAAAAAGTAATATGAATCAATGCGAGTTGAAACAACGAACAAAAAACTACACGCAGATACATCGTTAGCTAATTCTTATCATGTTAAAAATTAGGTACGCAGAAGACAATTTGATTTTTTGGATTGCGTCAGCCGGGAAAAGATTTAGTATAGTAAATAAACAGTAGATATGTGGTTGTCTAGATAGAGACTGGGTATTGACCTTGGCCGGAGACTAGTGTCGGAAATCGATGTTTGGAGGTTGCATAAGTTGAAATATTGAAAAAGAGGAATGTAATCTTACCGAGAGGAGACGAGGACGAGGCGAGGACACTCAATCTTAGAGAAATGGTCGATCCGGGGGTAGGATGAGACATCTTTGAAGGAATTTTCCAGTTTTATGTATGTAAGTTTAGTGTGGTGAGAAGGGAGTGGATTAAATTGCACTGTGGGTGTGCTGGATGGGAATAAGATTCAAAAATTGGATAGATCGGGAAGGGAGCTGAGCGAATCCGGAACTGGGATCCATCTCGGTTTTGGATCGTTAAGTAAGAGTTGAAGGATATGATGTTGACTCGCAGAGTAATGTTGAATGTTCCTGTTGTTTTGTGTAGCAATTATCAGGTTTGGTTACTTTAGTACTTAAAATATACGTTTTTTGTACTGTGAGAAACTTATTGATGAGAGCGGAGAGTGTAAGAATTGTAGTGTGGGAAAGTTAGTAGTATTTTATAATTCGTAAATGATTAGAACTGGGATCGTTTGTCTTTGCAAGTGTTTTTATCCAGAGATGAGAGAGAGAGAGAGATTTTATCGCTCCGGAGTTTAAAGACGTGAGTGTGAAGGTTCGTCCAGGTGACTGGTATTTGAACGAACAGACGGTGACGGTGAATTGAATGGTGATGCGAGTTGAGTTGAGGTGTGCTCAAAGGGTAGTTACGTTACGACTGGAGCAGAGGATACCTTCAACTAAAATCAGTCTGGAATATCTGTGCTCTGGTTTGGTCTGCAGCAGCCTCGGGAGCCAGAGTAGAGGAGTCGAAGCCATCCAGCCACTCTTTCGGTGTCTCCTTCGTTCCAGTTCCGACTACGACTACCAACTAGTATACTCTATTATACAACAGAAACGGGAATAGTCCGAGCCAGCACTCAGACGGGTAGGAGTCCACCAGTCTTTGCATTAGTGAGATCCCCACACATTTAATATTGCAATTCTCTGTCTCCCCTTTTGGTTTCCTCCGAGCAGAAATCGATCGATGGAACTATCCGAGTTCCAGACTCGACGTTCACGACGCTCCCGAAAACCGAACTCTCCTCTCTATCTACTCTCTTGTATAGTCACACACAGGCATTACTCTGTATAGAACAAGCCGAAACAGCTCCTGCCACACGCAGGCGTTTCGTATCCCAAACGAAAGTCCCGGCAACTACATATTTCCATAGAACAGAAGCAATGCCACTGCCACCGGCTCCGAAAAATCTGCTGTTGCTCCTACTGCCCATCCCGCTTCCTTTACTGTCGTCCTCAGCTCCTGACTTCCTCTCTTACTACTCTCATCATCTCAATCTTCAATGCCTCGCAAGAGTTCACTTCGCTTCACAGTCCCCTTCTACTTCTACCTACTAAACTACTATACACATACACTTACCTCAACCTTACCAAGGTTCCCATACTATACTAAGTAAATTATATTCACTAAACTAATGTATTTTAAGTATTACCTTGTTTCTGATTTATAATTTTATTACTCTGTTACCAATTTACAACCCATTAACACATGAAGATATATTTTTTGTAGCTTTAATTACCTACAAAGTGCAACTACATTTTGCATCATGCATCTTTCATTTTCTATATGGAAAGGGACTTTCGAGATCAGAGGTAGACCTTGTAATTTTTATTCTTGGTCCGTTATAGATCCCAATTTTCAGAAGAGATGATCTGCACCGGGGACTTGTACGCATATTATGCTATGAGTAGAAATAATTCAGTAGAAATCAATATTGATCGCAATAAGAGCATTGGGAAGAGATTAAGACAAAAATAATGCTGAACCGGTAGGATGGGATTATGTTGAATTTTTCTATCGCTGGCCTTGCCATATCACCAAAATGCTGCGCCGGTAGATATAATGTGTATATCAAGGTATATGAATTGAATTGTATTCATAACAGAAGAGTGCACTGCAATTTCAGCGTAGCGGGTATTAACGATATAACCGAAGAGGTTATGTGGATATTTAGTCTTGCGGCCGTTATCACCAGCGAGATTAATTTGTCCATCGGTGCCATCAGCTACATCCGGTCATCCCATGCAGACATGAGCTAAGAAGCGCAATCCTCGGACTTATTGTCATGTTGGCAGGAGTAGGGAAGTGTGCACATATTTCCACACCTAAGGTACATTTGGAGCAAGTTCTGTGATTTCTGTGATGCTTACTGAGATCTATAGGGATCTGTAAGAAACTGGGGTGAGTGGTGAGAGGACAAAAGAAATGGTATTTACGGATACTCTTTTGTGTTCATCAATATAGAGTCTGGTGCAATATAGGGAGCTCTAACTTTGGAAAGAGTTCTTTAGTGCTGCTATCGGCAGAGTGGAGGGCTATAAATGTGCATATAGTGCAGTATATAGTAGTAAGTGGAGTACACATTTGGCTTGGTCTGTCTGGCTCATCATTGGATCGTCTGTGAGCCCAGCATCCGTCTCTTTCTCCCGAAAACTTTTCATAACCCAAATTGGACTGTGGGTCCCAACTGAATGTGAAAACCCGGGACAAAGACCATCTAAACCAGACGATATCCTTGATTAGGTCATCTCATCAGTTCACTTCTTTCTCTCCGCTTCCCCTCCTTTCTTCTCTTTCTTTTCAGACTTCTTTGCACACGATAGACATAGTCTGAGAAGTATATCTCTGTAGATGTGGTATAACATGACTACTAGTACTAGTTATGTAGTTGTTCAAATGAATCGTTCTCTTCTTCACTTCCAGGAGAGCCGTCCTGTTCCTTTTCTCGGCTTTCTGTCTTTATTCGCCTGACTCGCCCATTGTCTCGGCTCGTAATTAACTCGACACGGCGGAACGATAACGAGCACAACCAAGCCAAGTAAAATAAAATAAAGTAGCAAGTCACACAGTCAGCAAGGAGGAGAGAACAGGATGAGCTGATTTCATATAATCTAATATAATATTGCACTTACAATACAATAGAGATACAGAGACGTGAATAGAGAGACCCAGAATTATATTACATACGATATAGTAGTCACAATAGAGATAATGTAGCCAGTCACACGTAGCCTGTCCTTTTCTTTGCTTCTACTAGTAGATTAACTACAAGGGAAATACGAGTCCTCCGTCTTATTCTTCCTCCTTACCTACGTGTCTCTCTATCTCACGTTGCACGGCCAGTAACAGAAAACCTGTGCTCAGCCACTATGCTCTATTTATTAAATTCTCTGAAAGAGATCTCTATATAGCGTCTCCTTCGCCTAGCCGAACTCCTTACTTACTTACTTACATAGATGGACGGAGGAGAGTGAAAGAAGCCATGTGATGACTGCAAGGCACAGGGAAAACAATCGAGAATAGACTGTATAAAGGCCCATTGCATTGGTGCCGCGGGACTGAGATCAGATAATCCACGTTGCACACAATAGCCAGCTAGTTTCCTCACACAATAGCTTTCTCTTATTTACTATATCATAGGCACAGCCACCCCCCCACCGGCGTCTCGCTCCATCCTGCCTTCCCTTCTTCCCTGCTCTGATAACTTTTGCTTACTACTTTACCTCCCTGTCATAATCTCACTCTCTATACCGAAAGGACTCTCTCGCCTACTACTTAGAATACTTTCGTTACGGCACAAGAATCCGATCCCTTGCTTTGCCTTCCTAAACAGGTCGTGTGTCTCCATCACCGAACAAACCCAGCCACACCAAGGAGACTCTCCTCTTACTTATAAATACACTCTCAACTTTCCATCTGATCACATCTATGCTCTTCTACTCCTCTTCACACTCCAATACTTCAATTCACTGTCTAATGTATTGCTAAATCTATGCTTAACTCTTCACATCCTTTGCTACAGTCCCATAAGAAAACTTAAAGGACACTGCATTCTTCATTCTTCTTTCGGGTCAGTAAAACAACCCATGAAAATTAAGGGTCTTTAAATTAAAATTGGAATTCGCTAGATTCAAATAGGTAGAACTGTGAAAACATTATTGGCTAGACTTTCAACTATTTTATGAAATTTTTATTTCACGTTTTATGTGGTTTTAGTAAAGATACTAAATTGTTTCAGGTAAATAGCCCCCTTCTTTCATTTTAACAGAATGCACAATTTTACATGTGAAGTTTTAAAAACTGGAGAAGCGAAGTTGTACTGCAAGAGTGCTTTTCATATTTTAAGCAAAGAGTCCTGCACAAATGTACTCATTGATGGTCTTATGTATCGAGTCACAATAGTGTCATACCATGGAAGCCCCACTTAGTCAGTGTAGTCAGTACGTATTGCACAGGGTTAGCTAACCTTTAGTATTGTATGGTACAAAAGAGATGTCTGTCTCAAGTGTGTGTATTCGATGGGAGAAGGATCGCTTTCATTTCTCTCTCGTTTTAACTCGCTCGAGGAACGATGGCTTATGGATTCACACAGTCTGCTTGCTGCCCGCTTGAGTTTATGTGGCGTTTATCTGTCTAGATTGTTTTAGCAAAAACAAATCCTTTAACTCACAATATTTAATGCGCTTCCAAAAAAATGATATTCAATTAAAAATATCTTAATGGGACATATTGCGCATTTAGTGCTTTAGATACTCCAGTTAAGAATATTCACAATGTTGTTAGATTGAATGGATGCATGTAGGTTAAAAGTATGACTATGGTACTAATTGATACTGATTTGTTATTTGACTATAGTATCTGGTTTTGAAGTTTCTGCAATACAGAATTGTGCAATAATTCTTGCTTTGTTGTTGGCGAAGTCACATGACCATGGCTGACAGCTAACAGAATGTTGGACATTTCTGTGGTTGGTTGTTACTGTTAGTAGATGGATGTCAAAGTGTTTGATATTGCACCTACTAAGAATTTCATGCTAATGTAACGAAGCGCTGTGGTGGCTGACAAAACCCATAGCTTTGTTTGTGAAGCAAGTTTACTGGGTATTTTCGGACCACAATAAAATATCATATATCAAGTATTTTTGGATTATCATTATACCGGTTCTATTTGTGATGAAATCTTTATAAAATGAGACTCTTTCCAATGGTTACCAATTACCCACTTTGATTCGTCATTTTGTGTGTCCATCACAAAAGAGAGAGAGAAAAAGAGCAATTTCATTTCCCAAACTGTGTTAGAAGGGCAGGATACAATTTTTGTAGTAGTACAACTAGTTTTTTAAATTTTCAGTAAAAACGTATTAGATTTATTCTGAAAATTGTGTTTAGTGTACTTCACTGCGACGAGCTTTTGTCACAGCTTTTTTGTTCAGTTCCTATTTTTGCTATGCACTATTCGTTTCAGAGGAGGAGGTGTATGTGAATTGAGAATACATATAGAGTTACGGAAAACAATGGGGATCTGTAGTGTGGCTAATGTACCTACGTAGTAGTAGCGAGTTTAATGTCTTTGTCTGGTGTCTAGTCCTCTTGCCGGTTGGATGTGAATGGATGTGTTGGGTCTGTGCATTGTATTGTTATGTATGTTATCGTCGTTTACTTTCACTCGCTCTCTGTCTAAGTCTTCCATGACTCTTCTGCATATTACTTACATACACTGTATCACTATATATAACAGGCTATCTATCTATATACATCTTATCTTGAAGGAATACAATATGCATATAATATTCAGGTAGTAGTGGAGGGTAACATTATAATCTTTGTCTATGTATAGGTAATACGAGGAAAGTGGAAAAGCAATTCGATACAGGCTTACACAACATTGCCTACGTTAAAAACACTTGAGACAATGCAAAATGTAATGCAGACGATGTACATGTGCTTAATAATAATGCTGTGCCGTGCAGACTTATAGCCAAATCCTAAGTAGTGAACATAAAATACATTCACATTTCCTTTTTTAGTGTCCTGTCCTGTCGACTCTGTCCCAGGCAAGTATCTGTTTACAGTACCTGCAGGCACATATCCCAACGAGCTCCTCTCGGAATACAAACTGATCTTCAGCACTAACTGTGATATAATACTATATACAATCCTATTGTGTTACTTCCACCACCTTGTCTCCTCTACCTTTTCCAATAATGCACAGCTACCCTGGCATGTCTAACTATACTTATACAACCTTCCATTCTAACCAATCTGCCGACCTAATGATAAACTGCAAATAGCATATCCAAGGAAAGACAAAGCAGAAACTAATTTACGCAGCGGGGCATGCACTGATATGTTTCACCACATATATTTCTTACTGTCAGACCCTTTAATCCCCAAATAATAATATGATAGCTTACCATTTATATTTTTTCCATAGAAAGAAAGGGACAACACAGATAATGATTTGTCTATAAGGCTTTATACACATTTTCTACATTTTTGTTTTTTCTACAATTACTAATCTAGCAATACTTTTTCCTACATATGAACAGTCTATTTGAGCAAATGCCATTTCGTGACGTATATTTTGGCCATGTTCTTACCAGATTGCAGTTTTTCGTTAATTTATCAAGCTAATTCTAGATTTATAGCAGGTCATTATTATTAGTCATTGGCATTATATGCAATAAAAGCAGCACGATCACAAAAGTCGCCATAATATTCTTGCTTAACAAATCCGAGAACGTTATTATTCTGGAAGTAACAGAATATTTCTTTTTGAGCATGTCTTTAATTGAACAATAACGAAATTAGGTAGAAGGTGTAGATACGTTTTTGTACATAAACTAAGCAAACATCTAGGAATTTTGATAGAGGTCAAAGACTTTTTTGGTACTTAATTTTTCAATCTATGAGTGCTGTATCAAGCGATCATTAAATATGTTGTAGAGTCATAAATTGTAATTTACCAACGATCGTAGATGTTAGATGAATGTTGGACACTACCATGAAGGCTTTTTCGGAAAAGAAATTATTGAGATACTGTACAATATTTCTATATAAATTTCATATCTGAAAATCGTTAACAATAAAATATTGAATCATCTGTATTTCACCATTGTCAAGTTAGTAAAACCGTGATACTGAATACTCTATGAAAACAGTAATTCACACAGTAAGGACATAGCTTACTATAATATTAAGGTCCATGGGAAATAGTAAGGAGAAAGAGAAAATAAAGTCTCAAACTTATGGGAGGGAGCAAAGAAAGCGAAGTGCCCATTTGAGGCGAGTGAAATTTGCCAAAGTAGAATGAGGCTCGTTCAAACAATCCCGACTCCACGTGCTACATCCCATTAATTTTTCATGTACGATAGCTATTTTTCAAAGCGTTCTCCATCACTTAAACCTCCGATCATCCACTTTCCAAGTGAACTCAACTCAAGATCTCTTGCAATAATATCAAGTTGATGTACTATAGTTATTTATAAAACTTCTCTTTGCTTGTTTGATACCATTTTGTGTTTGGTCCAGCACATCTTGTGTTTCTTACTGCTACCTGAATAACTTCAGCTCGGTTATTATTTGTACAATACAGAATCTCATAGATCAGATCATGGTTAACTGGAAATTGAGATTGAATGCAGGTGGATAGATACAGGATCATGTAAAACTAGACTACCTACGTTTTATTCTAACCTTTACAAAATATTGTTGGTTATTTTGAATTTTTTAGTGCAAAAAGTTGTTAGATAAGACTTTTATTACTGACAACTTGCAACACAATTCAAGGGATCATTTTCTAGTCTCTAGAGTTTTACACGTTATATGCTCATAACTTTTGTTTAGCACTGAGAAACTTTATGTTGAAATGAGACTTTACAAAGTTAGGAAAGTGACTAGGAATCACCATCAGTGTGTATGTATAATGATAACTTTGTAATTTGCAACCATTACTATTATAATTACTTGTGAGATAAATATTTCGTTCGTTTGAGAGCCCAACGGGAGGTGAGGGGACAGAAAGAGAAAATTATTAACGATCATTTCATGACAAAACCAGATTATTCGCTAAGGACAATTGTTGCGTAAGAAACTTTTATTAAATAAAAAGGTAGAATGAACCGTTGTGAATTATGATTATAGGAGGAAGAAAATGGTAGGAATTAGAAACATTGATATATATTTAGCCTTGGAAGGCTAGAGTAGTTGGAGGTAGTAGAGGTTAGAAGAAAACCCTCGCTGAGTTTCTAATCTATTCTAGTGTGATAATGGTTTGTGTCGAAAAGTGTAGTTGGACATAGAGCATTTACATAGGACGGAGAAAGATATAGATACTTAACAAAGTTAGCTCTGTAAGTTCCTAAAGTTACATTTTGGTTGGTTGGACAGGCACTTTTCCATTCTGTTGGTTACGTTTATTGGAGAGAAGTGGGAGGAGAAGTATTTGTAAGTGCAGTAATGTAAGCGTAAGAGAAAAGAGAAGTGCCTTCTACCTAGTTTTATTCTGGCTCCTTGACTAAAGAAAATGGAACAAAGAGAAGGCAATGTGTGTAGGTCGACTAATGAACCATAACCCTTTGTCATGATGAAATATTTTGCTTAGAGCAAGATATTTACATTACAAGATAGTGTTCGTTGAAGCTACTGCCACGCTCCTTTTTCCTACTAACCACACAGATATGGAAAAGAACGGAACCAAGCACAGATATTGAATAAAGCACAACTATTCGGAACTACCGAGACTATAGGACATCATATAAATTGTTTGTCGTCCTGGCGAAATAAGAAAACGTTGTTACTAGTTCGTTGTTGCAATAATATCTGGACCCGCGGACAGGAACAAGGTTCTCTAATGTTAGGTACCTCGTAGTAATAAGTAATGTACATAGAGAATGGTGGAGGAAACTGAGAGGAAGCTGTAAGGCAGAAATAGAAGCGGAGGGTAAACCACCGAGAAGAGATGAAATTTTCGGAAGGACAAAATTAACGTTAAGTGCATGTTGGTGTATCCATTAATTTGGATATACAATCGATTTTGGCACGCACTACATAATCATAACGTCATCATACCTAACTATACTACACTATAAACCTAACCAGAGTAATATCCTACCCATTTCACTCTACACCCAGCAAGTCGTTTGGGGGTGAAAGTGTTAATACTTCTTCCTTGTACCTATTTAATAATAAACCAGTCACTAAATAATGCTTACAAACAAATCTGCTAATAAATTCTTACTCAGCACTATTTTCAACAGTCTTGGAAATGGGGATCCAAAATGTCATCTCATGAAATGCTTTTTGGTAGACAAGTGGGTGATACTCCTTAAGCATACTTGTTACGTTGTAAGGTTGTAGCATGTGATACATATATTGAATACAGTATTTTTAAGTAGCATTTTATTTTTGAAAGGGCATTTAATTAGGTATAAAAAATATTCAACATTTTGATTCATTCGCACTTATTGTGTCCATTTTGATCACAATTGATAGATCTCGCTATAACTTGGCGATTGGTTATAGATTTAAGTTCTACCCGCATTTAATTGTTCAAAATATTTACTTACGTACTACTTAGCATTTATAATAGTTCAGAAATATCAATTTGGGGTACCTGTCACAACCAGGAATCTGGGGTGTGAGCTAGTTGGTTACTACTACATCTATATTTTACCCTGTTTGTGTAGGAGTGATCTTAAGTTGTAGTGCAATGCAAGATAACAAAGAAAATCGAGAATGCAGACGGAGTAGGGCTAATGCTAACTGTGTAATGGTAATCTAATGCACTGGTAAGGAAAGTAATGTTTCTGTCGTCTGTAACACGGGTGAAGTATGTAGTACGAGGGAGAAGGAATTGGTGAGACCAATAGTAAGTCCTCTGCGAACAACAAAACCAGCAGGTCTCGACTTGATCCTCTTTCTGAAGAAATAGTAAAGCGTCACAGGAGAAACAAGCAGCAGGAGTCAAGTTTTTAAAACAAAGTTCTCGTTTGATCCTCGACGGATTAAATTCCTGACGGTGGGGACTGTTTTGATCCAATGAGCTGAGGATCCACATCCAGCTCCAATCCAACTCTGCTGCTTGCTATGACTTCTTTCTCAGATCCCTATTTCCCTTGTATCCGTCCTTGTTTAGTTACCTTTGTATCTTTACTGCCAGTTTTGCCAAGTTCCCTGTAGACCCAACTCAACCTTCAAATGTCTTACCAACTTCTCTTTCCCTCCTGTTTGGGTTTCCAGTTTGATTTTATATTTATAAGTATAGACTGCTATTTATAAGCTTGTCATTTGATATGTATGGAACAGGAAATATGTCTCAAGTCACAACTGAAAGTTGTCAACAACATATTTACTATGTATTTGAATTGCATGTCTACCATCTCGATTTCTTTCCGGAGAGACTCTGTGACTCGGTGACATTTACAATTACACATTTCAACTTATTCTACCCTACTACATACTAATCCTCCTTCCAGAGTTACATGCCATTTTTCCAGCTTTATTCTTAAGTATATCTGTATATTCTCCAGAAAACCAATATACCAACATACAGGTATCATTTCGCTTTATTTTTGCTAATTTTAAAAATAGACAAAGACAAAAATAAACAAATTCTCATTAAAACTTACAATGGTGGGACTGCATATATGGTATTTATTTTGCTTTTTTGAAGGTAACAGCATCCAACATCCAACTTACGGTTTGCCATCAACCATCAATACTCAGCACAATTATTAGTGTCATCAGAGTTTAATGTATATTTTCGGAATCAATACAATCTAATAATAATTATGATGAAAGTCTCGCGGTAGGTATCATCTATATACTAAATATATTTTTTTGTAACTTTTGTATAATCCTATATATAGCCATGGTTTGTGATGTTAAGTTCCATTTTATATAGGCGTAGTATATGACATAGCAAACAGATATAAGCGCTAAGCGGTACTACTTAGTATGTGTAATATTTATACGTGCTGTTTATGGCAGTAGATATAATGCTATCGTGTGTAGACGTAGGATCATCAAAGAAGTTAGGTACAGGTCCTAATAATGGGGAATGGGTAGAATATGAATGTATAGATGTATAAAAGCCACATGAGAAAAAAAGAGTTATAAGGGGACTGACTGAGACTCGACTCTTTATTTTCTCTTAGATCTTTCTCATTCTCCGGCTCAGCTTTGCTCGCTTTTACTATTTAATGCAGGAAAAGCCTCTCTTTGGGGCAAACGTAAGGACCAAAGGCCGGAGCTGGAACAAATTAAGTCGACTATATCAAAGGAAATACGATCCGCTATAAAACGATTATGCCTTTGCATTGAGTAACTACTAACTACATAAGTTCGTTCCTTTCCTTTGTATATCTATCTTGTAATTTGTTTGTCAAGACTACCATAGTGATCTCTAATAGCACAAGTGCACTTAGGTACGTGTACAAATCCATGCTAGCTCAGTATTCTACCTACTACAACTTACAAACATACTACATACAATATACCCACACTGCAATAAAGTAGTTTAGCTTAACAGCCTACTATGTAGCTCACCAAATACTTATTTAGCTGTTACAGCAATGGCAAAACCAAGCTTACAACAAACCTCAAGCTACATCCATCATTTTCATCCTAACTCTCCCACCGTATTCAGTGCATTAAAGCCCTGTGTTTCATATGCTGATAAATGTTATGTCTAACAAGCGTTATCTGTTTGTTGATACAAGATGCACTTCAATGAGTAATTTTTCAAATACATTTTTTCCAAGTGAAACTTTTGTCTTCATCATACTAAAAGTAATACCTAAATGCATTCGAAGTAATAATAAATTTTTTTAAGCAAAATTAAGTTGAGAATTAATATAATGTTAGTTTGTACATAGGTTCTTGCTTTCTTAGAGGCTTCAATATCACGGAAATAGATAAGATTTGGCCCACACAGCATTTGTGTTTGTTTAAAATTATTTTTATTTAAATTGCATTCAGCCTTTAGTGCATATGCGCATACGCTAGTGAAATACTTTTGCAATTACTAAGTGTATTGAGTGACAAGCAATTAGCATTTAACACAGTGGGGTTTTAATCTCGTTAATACGGTAAGGAGAGCAATAGGTATCTGAATATAAAGATATAATACAATTTGTATATATTTATATTACATATACTATAGGTGCTTGTAATAAAAGACAACTAAAGTATATCATTCTTCCGTGCTAACGAAGAATAGCAAAGTAAGAAGGGGGGCTAAAACAGAAAAAGAGAGCAGAAATGCAGACAGGCTTCAGTAACTGGTGTTTAGAGCATGTCGAGCAGTCATGGACCAGATACTCTCTAAGTTCTCTTTCGGCAATAAACTTTAAATTAAAATTTCACTCGACTGGATTAAACTATTCTAACTTTAGTTCCTGTATGTATGGAGGATTTATTTGTAAAATTGGTTACAACTTGCTGGCTCTTTTCACTTCAGTCTGACAAACTAAACACACATCACGACCGAAGCTACAACTTTGCATACAATTAGGATTTAAAAGGATCTACTCGAAATATAACTCCTCATCCCAACATTTCTACTGATATAGTACTATACACTTTCTAATATGCCTATATTGACATAATATTCAAGCGAGTATAAAGTGCTTAAATTGCGTCTACGTGCGCAGTTTAGAGGATCAGTGTGAACATTGATTTTGAATACTACTACAAAACTGAAACGCAAGACCTTATTGCTCGTCTGTAAACAATTAACATTAATAAATGGTAATAAATGTAGTACAAGGGAAAACATGAATATATTAATAACTCTTGGATATGCATGACGTTTTTCAAGCATACTAAATACTGTCTAGTAGAGTTGGTAACTACATGAAAGCGAAATTCGCACATGACTTCATTTAATTAGTCTGAACTGAATAACCGAATGGTATTTACGAAAGTATATTATTGAGTAATCACAATCAAAATTGATCAACCTAACTTTCTGCAACTTTCCCATTTCCCACTCGTGAAATAGTTTCTATATTTTGTTAGAATAATATAGTTTCTCGTATACAATAACTCCCTTGCTTCTACTCACTACATAAACAGGAACAGAATTGTAAATTAGGTATAGCAATGTTTTCATAAGATACTACGCATTTTGAATTACTTATAATGAGTTCACAGTTTCTGGCTTCACAATTTAAAAGTTGATAGTGCGAAGTTGTATGTAAATACAAGCCTCGCAGGTAACTCTTTGCTTTTCGTGTAGCAGACTTTCCTTTTTAGCATTTAAATGCACACTCTGCTCAACTCCGTTGTGTAACATTATTAGGTCGTTAAGAACAGCATCCAGGGCCAAATTAGTACAGGAAATATGAGAAAAGTTTTCAAAGCAATTACACAGGTAGTATTCTTCCACGTGTGTCATCTTGCAAACAACCCCATTTGCAATATCCGTACCACTATATCTGTAGGTGGCATCTGGGCAACGTAATCTAAAAGTGTACAGGTAGCTTGCATTCTCATGCCTCCAGGACCTGTCTTTGAAGTCATCACAAAAACCAGACCAAGCATTGGTCGCTACATAGAGTTACCTTGTACTCGCTAAAACAGTTCTTGGCACAAAAATGAAATCTTAGCATGCATGTAACTCATATACAGGGTGATTCATCATCAACAGTCCATGCAAATTCTCCGTTTACAAGTAAAAGGAGAAGGTATCAGCACATAATCTCCCGTACTAGAAAATCTCCCCGTTAGATAATCTCCCCATTATAAAATCTCCCCGTTAGACAATCTCCCTATTAGAAAATCACCCGGTATGAGAAATAAGGAGAAACGGCAGAATGAAAATCTTATCCTAGATCCTTCCTTTACTAAAAATTTGGGGCGGGGGCTATAACAGCAATTATTTATTACTTTTTGTGCACTACTTATTGTATTTATTAAAAGATTTTCTAATAGGGGAGATTTTCTAGTACGGGAGATTCCCACTTTCACTGTTATTGCTGTTAATTAGTGCCCGTGCGACTTAAGGCTGTCGTCACTTTTGTGGGACATTTTATGACTATACATAGTAACTAAACCAGAGGCCCTCATTATCGTGATTGAATTTCGAAATTATTTTATACAATAATATTATATTGTATTTGCGCTTGCGCATTGAATAAGGTGATACACTTAAACCAAAGACTACGGTGTATATAGATTTCATTGGCTCCACACCAACTAGGTTGCCAAAATTGTTTGATGCCTGACATATACATACAGACATACCAACATCAACATACATATTTACCAAAGGAATTCAATGCACATGTGTCACTTCAAGTTTACACTATAGTCATGCTTTGTTAAGCTACTCATATCAATGGGCTAAAACAATAGCTGCGCTAACTATGAAATTACAATATTTAGTGTCAATTTTCCATACATTGTCATTCTAATACAATGGAAGAATTTTGAAGCCATAAATAAAAATACAATAGTATGCTCCAAAGTACAAACCAACATTAAAATTGGTTTCTGAGTTGGGATGTATTAACTACGTCATTTGCTTGCAAATACTTTTGTGAAAATATTCTTTTCCCTGAACTGTCTCATCCTAATTTAATTATGTGTAGATTGCGAAAAGGTAGGAATAAAAAGTTTTATTGGAGTTAATGTAGCCTTGTCACTTGTGGGGACATGGCCTAAGAAAAGGAAGCATTTACAGTACATTATGTAAATGAACATTAAACATCCGTTCGTGACTTTAGGCTTAAGAACGGGTAAAAATTAGAGTAAAAGGAATAAGTATTTAATGCTGTATCATTTCTGGTTAAGTTGAAGATGTATGCATGACACAGGCATAACGAGGATGTCTTTTCTCTCTCTTGACAGTAAAAATTTCTGTCGCGATGAGATGTAATATGTCTGTTGTAGAATTATGAATTTTATATCTGTAAATGGATGCGGAAATTTAAAGTGTGTATAATAATATGGAAAAGTCGAGAATAAAGAGCGAGGAAAAGCGTGCGGAGGGAAAAGGAGGAAGGGTGAGCTGAATCGGATTGTAGCGGAGTAGTTTGTAGAGTAGTGTACTTTAAAAAATTGACATTGATATAACCGTCGTCTCTTCCCCAAAGTACTTACTCTTACTGCACGTCGTCGTCAGAGATTGACATCGTCGACTGTTTTGATAAAAAGGGTTAGGCAGAGTAGAGGTTGGAAGAAGTCTCGTCGGCACGAGGTTCTTGGGGACTATTGCAATTTCCTTGTTGATGTCACTTGGGCTGTCTTTCTCTGATATCTCTCCTCTAATACCTCCTCCTCCTCCTATATCACTAACTAACTACTCGAGTCTGCCACAAGTTAGGTAAAACTTAAAACAGAAGCCGGGTGTGCTGATGCTTCTACTTTCTACACACTCTAACTTGTCTTGAAGTCAAAACGACAGAAAGCAGTTGTACTTAATATACGGATAGTATTTGTAAGTACATATATAGGTATCTATATAAGTAAGGTACCTATATAATATTTCTGCCAAATACTACTGGAGCTAAGATGGTTACTCTCAGCAATATCATAGTAAGTAGTAATAAAGTTAATGATAAAAAGAGTAGTAGTATATAGATATAATATAGGGTACATGATATATAATAAAGTAAGTCTAGACTATAGGAAGACGGAGAAGGGGAGAATTGCTCATAATAAGAGACAGGTTAATCTAGGAAGCCCTCTTGAGATGTGAGGTCGGTTGCTGGTTTGCTCTTAGGGTCGTATCTCTTGTGGATGGGCTGAGAAAGTTGGCTGAGTTGGTCGGGATGAAGAGATGAGTGTAGTGTGGTGGTCTGTTGTTGGATTGGGATGGGAATGTGGAATGGAAGTAAATGCCAGATATTATTATAACAAGTAACTAACTAAGTAAAGAAAATCATAGAAAAGCAGATAGTGTGGCGGTGGAGATATAAAATGCCATACGAGACGACATCCACTCCGGTGCAGAATGGTTTAGCAACTAGTTCGTAAAGTAGTGTAAGTAGCGAGGGTGTCTTCTGGCCTAGTTGACTAGTATGTGAGATGGGTCTGGTCTGGTCCGACTGCCATTCCATGCCATGCCACTCGGCACAGCGCGACACGACTCTTACTCAGACGTTTTGATGAGAATCTTGATAAAACTTCAACTGGATTCGACTAACTTAGATCCACAAACTTGCACATTATATAAATAGTGGAGCGTGGAGGATTGGAGACCACAGGATATCAGATGAAAGTTATAGAGGGACGGAACCACCAAACTCAAACTCAACTCTCCTGTTTGATATAAGTTACTTACTTACTTACTCACTCCGACTGAATAACCAAGTGTATGGAGAGGAAGTCTAGTTTGCAGAGAAGTAGTACATGTAAGTGAAAGAAGGCAAGTCAATTCGAGTCACTCACAGTCACAGTAACCTCAGACTCGGGTTTGTTCTCCTATCTCTCCTAAGGACAGGACCTAACCAGTTCAACCCAGCTCCGGATGGAAAGTTGTATGAATTTGTGGTTTCCACTCCGATAGGACACTACTATTAGTTTTGCTCCTGGCACTTATGTCTTACATTACAGAGATGAATAGAATAGGTAGAAACATTACGACCCACAGTTCTCAAAGACTTTTGTGGTTACCATTTACTATACCGCACAGTTACATTTATCCTTGCCCGAGGAGAAATTATATAATTCCACCATGTTATACTTACAACTACCCTTTACCGTACTCTTTAGACACAGAACGTGCACCGAGCATTATGTAAAGGAGACAAAATGTAATGTATCGTCTCCAATAAGTGTAAGCCAAATATATCTATTCATTTTCTAAAATCCTATGCAATACTTAGCATGAGACTGCTATTATCATCTTATGTGAGTAAATGCTATCCTTCTGCTCACAATTCTCTGCGCTTCGTTATTGTCAAGAGTGAGAGGACAAATCTTGAAACTTTGTACATGTCACATCTTCGTGGGACGAGAGCAACCATTAGGATACCATGTAATGCTACACCACTAAAATAAGCCTCATTAGATACTTGGAATTCCTATCCAGCACACCAACTAGAGACTTCATATATTTCTATGCGGTGCTAATGGCAGTTCCATCATGATTCATGACACACTTTGCCTCAATAACATCCCTCTTTACAAGATACAGAGCAATGAAACCCTACATCATACAACTACCATTGCAATTGTATTCACTCTACACTTTATACAATTCTTAGACGATGTCTTGCACTTGTGAATCTAATGCATTGTCTTATATTAACATCTGTAATTATCTACAGTGTGTAACAAAAGTCGCCTTGCATAATACTTTCTCCAACATTACGCTATTATATTTCACCAACTTTCACCACACTAAAGCTTCCTACGTGATGGGAAAAATCCTAGGGAAAGTACACACAAACGTTTCATAGGGGAATAATATACAGAGAAAGTACTTTGTGGCTAAACTTTCTTTACATACTGTATTACGTAAATGCATGTCCAAAATCCATTACTAAGCCTAGATATCTAAGGTTTTTAGCTTTAGTGGGCATTTTTATAATTTATTATCCTGGAGCGCCCAATTAATAGATATAATTCACAAGCGGGAAACACCTTATTATTCTAAATTTATTTTTTGCACTTGGTCCTTCCTGTTCCGTTATCTTATTAACAATTCTAATAATAAAAGTAGTAAAAACCGTGTACCCGAAAGGTTGAATAATCTCACGGAAATGTTATCTGTGTGCTATCAGTAGCTGTATTTGGTAACAGTGAGAAGGGAAGGAGTGAAAGTTATCTATGCTAATAAAACTTGGATACTTAAGTATTAGAAGCAGGGGAAACTCATATAAAATTAGTGCAAAAATGATAGCTTTTTTGTTGTAAATATTTTTGCATATTCTTCGTATATTGAATAGGTTGATGGGAAAGCAGAGAAGTTATTAAAAGATTCGATTTACTTTCCCCGAGTTTATTCACATCTGCATGTTTACTATCCATGAAATAACTACATGGATGTCGTTCAAGATGGGTAGTTTAGATTTTAGATCATGTTGAAAGTAATGCAAAACTACTATACATGTATGTAGAAAAGTGCAGTAGAGAAAATGAGTGTGGATAATGTAACCTGCAAAGGAAATAAGGATTTTTATACACACATGAGATACCAATATAATTCCAGATCAAAATGATATATAAAAATATATAGGAACGTTGTGGTAGTATAAAGACTGAGTAAAAGTACCTACCAGGCAGGGAGCAGTAGTTAGTCAGTGCCATGATTTGAGTTGTGATAGGGACTTGTAGTGTGGAATGGAGCGAGACTTTCCTCCCGGAGAGTAACGGAGACAGTAGTGGGAGCATTTTCGTAGCGTTGGCTATAAGATGTCCAGAGATATAGGCTCTGACTTTCGTTAGTGTTATAATAGGTGAGTAATAATATTAGTAAACGTTAAAAAGGAGCCTGGAGAGGCTAATGTCGGAGTGTCAGGATGTAACGCAATGTAGTCTGGAGGAAGGAGTCTCATTTTCCTTTTGCTTATTGGAGAAAACATCTTTCCGTTCCATCATCTTCCAAAAGACAATTTATGGACCCGTAAAATTTGTCACAGGTGTTCCTTAGTGCATTCTTCTCTCACCAATTCCAATCTAAGCTCTCAACGGCATCGCCGCCACCGCCAGTCCGTTAAATAATCTCACACTAACAACATCGAAGCCAGATTTCTATTATGAGAGCAGGAGGCAGGGAAGGAAGCCGGGAGGAGATCACTGGATTGCTTAAGCCAGGCGAGGCCACTAGTCACTACTCCTGTAGACATTCAACCTCCTCCTATTCTTCTTTTCGATCAATTCCATTTCATTACATAACATTATTCCCAGAGTCCTTAGTTACTTGCCCGCAGACACGATCCTCTCCCATTTCTATTGTAGTCGATCCCATTTTCTCCAGTCATAACGACAATCATAACAGTGAAGGAGAGCGTAAAGCACAGGAGAAACTTCTTGAAATGTTAAAAACACCAAATTACTAGCGTAGGTAGCTATCTATCTACCCGTAAAGTAATATTTAACACTTACACGGGGAAGCGAAAGATAATTTTCATTTTCTACCCATAAATACTCTTCCATCCGCTCCCATATATATCATTAGCAACGAGTAAATCTGCAATAAAAAAGAAAAATCATTTTGAACTTTAGTGCCAAAAGCATATCCTTCATATAATACTATCTTACATGGTGATTTATGATATTGTACTTTAGTGGAGTGGAATGGAGGACAGAGAGTATCCGTGCGGAGTTTTACATCCTACTTCTACGATACGTCTCCTGCCGAACGTAATGGATAGGTACCCATTCTACAATATGATTTTTCTGTGCCAGTTAACAAAAGAAAGAATAGGCTTAGTCTACTTTATTGCTTTCTATTGAAATGATAGGAATTTAGTTGAGTTCAATTTATTTATCCATGATATTCTTCACAGCAGCGTTTACTCTCCAGATATTCCACTCTCAGTCAAGGATTTGATTATCTTGTGGGATGACTCCTTTTTGTGTTCTCTCACGTGTTTGTTCACAGGACTAAACTCTGGCCAAAACAAGATATCATACAAAAACACGAAACAATGTACAATGAAACAGACCAAGAAATGTAAGAGGAAGATGAAGCATCGATTTTCAATGGCCAAATCCGTTCCGTGAAACTTTAGCCGTAAAATTCAATGAGCATTGTTGGATTTGAGAAGATGTAGGCATTTGTCTCAGAATGCGTGTGTGCGTATAAAACCATGCACCTTTTGGCAAACGTGAGAGTCTTGTCTCAACCGTCTATCTGTCTTCAACCAGACTGAAGGATTTAGATGGAGAAAAGAGCCACATCCAAGCGTGCTTCGCAGCTTGAATCTCTGTATTTAAAGATTAATGTAACGTTAAAAATTGTTCAATGTGAGCGGATATGAGCAATAATGGGCTAAGTACGCATTAGGACTTTATGGAATAGTTGAATCTAGCTTTTCTATATAAGAACCCTAAAAATGGTTAGCGTAACGACAACAAGCTACATCCTAGATAAAAAAACTATATAGAAAAAAAACTGAAGCACATTTGAGTGAAGAGGAGGTGACACAAGAGAATGGTACTACCATTTGGCTGAGCTATGAAATACATTTGTGTATACAACTTGAGTAATAATGATATATTGCATATAGTGAATAATAAATGTATAGTTTTATTTATAGTTGAGAAGGAGAAAGGTAAAAAAGAAAGTTGCATGAAAATGTTGGAGAAATCTAGAGGTCTCATTCAAGATTCAAAGGGTGTTGAGAGTAGTAATGGTTTAAGAATGTAATGTTTGTAGAGGAGTCTGAGTAAGATTGAGTATTGTGTATTACGGCTTGGGTAGTATAGAAATGTAGGAAGGAGTTCGGAAGTAATGGCAAGAAGGGCTCCTTCAGGCAGTAATACGGAGGCATAGGAGATTCTATAGTAAATAGTAATGCGAATGGTAGTAGGTAGCTGTGTAGAGTTGGGTTGTTATTATGTATGTAGAGTACACGAGGCCAGGTTGGCAGAATCGTCCAGTGTGAATTTTATGGGGGGTTGAAAAATGAGGATTGTCGTGTGCGGAAAGAAATTGGCGAAGGAGCTGGGCTCGGAGTTGATGGGCTTTCCTTTTGTCATGGAAGGAGCAGGAGCAAGTGGCCCATTGTCATGCAACTAATGAATTGTCTCTAAGGGAATTACGCTATGTTGGGCTCCAGAGAGTGAGAATCCTAGGATGGAGGAAAACCAATGTTGACGTCCCTCAGATTCGTTTAAGGAGCCGATTCCCATTATTTTCACAAACCAGCAATGACTTCCCTTGTCTTCCCTTCCTTTTCTCACACAGAAGAGACCAAAACGAGACGAGTGTCATTCATGCTCCTGTTTCTCTATATATTTATTCCCCCCACAGAAATACATTTCAACCAAAGTCGCCAATTCAACTTGATGGTGCATAGAGAAATATTGCTTACTTAAGACTCTCCCTTGTTGTCTTTAACAATGCCTTGTCTTACTTCCCAAAGCTTTTACAATGACAAAACTACTTACTCCATTTGAATCACAATGATAATATATCTACATACAAATGTATATCTCCCTTTCTTGCGGTTCACAATTCTATTAATGGACTAATGCTTAATGCATGTTGATAGCAATACTATGTGCTTACTATATCTCTGCCCAAGTAGTAATAATGACTATGTCTACCACAGCATTTCCTGTTTTATTAAGATTTGTTCACTATATAGTAGAACATATATAGGTGCAGCCTCTATACATGCATAGAAATAGTTTACTCTCAGACAAAGATACACACATGAATAGTAGTAAGGGAGCTGTGGAATGCTTTAATGTGTACAAAAGTATCCTAGAGTGCATTTACTGCACACAAACAGACAAGTTAGCATATTATAACGCGTATGAGTGTATATTAATGTGTAATACTACAAAGGAAATATATTTCTGCTTGAGTATTGTTCCATTAAAATCCTCTGACAAGTGCTCACACCATTTTCTCTTTGCCGTCTTTTAATACTCCAGGACATTCCACACCCGGAAATCTTATTGAATACCAAAGACCCATTTTCTCTTACACTCTACTATACACTTAAACTACTAAATTGTAAAACATTCATTTACACTCAACTGTCGCTCTTAAGTCAGTCTTTTATGTAACGCTCTAGAATACACACCCTTCAATTTAACTTCACTCATACTCATCTAATAAGCTTTGCCGCTTTCATTTTACACGATCCCTTTCAAAAATATCCCTAGAACACAATGGAAGAAATTACAGTTTGTATTATATAAGTTACATGTAGATTCATTATCTGATTTCTATAATATCTACTTAGTCAATTCTTTACTGTAAATTGCATTCTACTATAATTTTGCATCTTTCTACTTAGGAATGGTTGTTTTAATTAATGATATCAAATGCATTTTTTGGTCCGAAGGTAGTAAATACAATCTTTTATTTGGCTGAATATATAATATTGTAGTAGTCTTCGTCTTCACAAATTATTTAAAACATGGAATTGTTACCTTAAGAGTAGTAAACAACTTTAGCTTTTGTAATGCGCATAAATGCAGTCTCTACATGGATATTATGGGACTAAAATATTTTACAGGGGTATAAGTGAAGACGTATGGTTTATGTATCAATGTGAGAATAAACAGAACATTTTGTAGTGTATAAAATGAACCATAAAAAACAAACTGTTGTCTACGGTAAAAATTCGGAATTGTAGCAAATCTAATCGCAAATATTTATTTACTACCGTTATAGTAATTACTAGTAGAAAACCGACTAAGTATTAGTGTGATAAGATGATATATATCTCCTGCACGCATTTTGTGTGTACACATGAATGTGTAGAAAGATAGAAGTGAAAGTTTGAAGAAAGCTCTCATGCATATGCCATCTTTCGCTAGTGTTTCACAATATTGTGTGAAGGGCTGGAGAAAGCAGAGAAACCTGTCGAGAGAAAATCAAAAGTTTGTCTTTCTCTTGTATTAGGCAGTTGCGGGCGTATACGTCTTTTCATGGTTGGCTCTTTAACCATTTGTGAAACACCTCCCTTCTCCAATTGGAAACAGAATTTCCGAGCAGAAGAAAAGCATGCTCCTCCGCTTTTGTCCTAGTCCAATAGATATGGAGTTTGGAAAACTAACGGTTTCCCTTCGTTAATGATCTGATTTTTTCAACAGTCTCTACGCATTAATCTTGTGAAATGATTACTAGAAACAAAATCACATCATTAAAATGGTGTATTGCTAGATACCGTAATGTAATGACTTTATTTGTACTATGATTTTATCCGAGAGTTGCAAGAAGTCTCCGGCAAAGGGAACTGACAATTTCATTAGCTTTATTTTAGGCATAATAAACTTCTAAAGAAGCAATTTTATTAATTTTTATTATGCATCTACATACTTTTAACTGTACACGATTACATTACAATTATTATAACTAAATAATGTAGAATGATTAAATTCTTAAAATTATTACATTAACTATCATAAACCAATCTGACCTAGGTATTCTTTACAGTACTCAAAATAAGCAGTCACATTTATTAATCAGGAGGCTTTCCTTTCAAAATTATATTTACATGCCAAATGCAATCGCAGTTATTTATTACCGTTATATTTAAATGCTTTTCCAATAAGAGAAATATTATTTCGCTCATAACTGGACAACCCAACAAATGATAATATTGTCAGTACTGAATTTACGTATTTATATAGTAGACAGATAAAATGGAAAACCACATTAACTACCAGATTATATCAAATATTCAGCTAACATAATGATATTTAAGCGTAAATTAAAAATGTTTCTTCTCAACGAACAGTTAGACGCTTGTAAATTGCCCACGGACACTAATTTCTGTGACCTTTCGTGTATTGATTCTGTAGTAGACAAGTTACATAAATAGCGATGTTGATTTGTTACATTAATGAACGATCTCTCTTATACCTTATAAATGTCTATAAGTATTTTGATTCCACAACACCTCATTTGGTAATATTAATCAGTAATGTTTTGCCTGATGTTGTAGAATCCCGGCAATTGTAACTACCTCCGTGGGAGGGTTTTGACCGTGTATGTAAAATAAAATAAAATAAATAATACATAATATTTATGATGGAAAGTTTCAAAACAAAGTGATCACAAGAATTGAATTACGATATAAGTACTACAGCAGATCATAGAGGATAAACATTTATGCATATGGCTAATATGATTGGTTAAATGCTCTTAAACACTGCTACATGGCCACATACATCTAGCACACTATTATTTCACATTTTTAGACTAGGTATGTAGGTATGTGCAATTAATCTAGAGATCAATCGCTATTTGAGATGTCACTATCTGAAGACAATTCATCAGCAATTTCTTGGTGACCAGATGGTTTATGAGTGTTGCTACAATTATCGATAATTTCCGATTGTCGGCTTTCGATACAGAGATCCTGTGGTGTCGCTTCTTCCATGGTCTTCCCACTAGTGGGGATATTGGGTTTTTGATTGGGGTACCCAGGTTTAGGTTCGTTCTCTCCCGGAAGACAACTGCACAAATTTGGCATCATGGAGAAGAAATCTTTCATTCCTGATGACTGTTGAGGTTGCTGTAACATTGCTGCTGAAAATCTGTTAAAATTCATAACATTCAAAATTCATTATCCCATAATGTATGCCTAGCAATTTAACAAATATGTTTTCGTACATCATCTTCATAGTATCCCAATAATCACAAAAATATCTATCATTGAAATCTGTAAAATGTTTGTGAATACTATAATGTTAGCTTAAAGTTGATGTTAACACCATAAGTCTTAGATTAATAAATTAGTCTTAACTCATATTGTGACGATGTACGGTGAAAAGTAAATAAAATGATATTCTATTCCGTACTGAGATAAACTTATACTAATAGCACACTCCTGTACTCTGTTGAAGCTTAACAATTATTTTAGGCAAAGGTTATTTTTTCTCTCGGTCTTCTGATCATAGTCTATTAATAGAAGGTTTTTTCGTAGTATTTGCTTAGAAAATAGTGTGAAATGTAAATCTACATATGATACAGTAACCCTTTCAGTACACGATCCTTAATGAAATCGCAATTGAAATCCTGCTATTGCAATTCGAGTCGACACTGACGGGAAGATTTTTTGAGAAACTACAAGTTTAATGAATTAAATTGTTCACGCAAAATTGTTTATATTTAAATATAGTTCTAACGTTTGTGCAGCCAAGCGAAGTCTCTCTGCGCATAAAAGTTGATGTCTTGGGTCCATGAGTGAAGTACCTTCTGGGCTTGGAATGCTATCCGAAGGAGACCCTTTGCTCACTTTCGCTGCAGCAGGATGACTTTCTTCTACCACTCCTCGTCGCTCATGTGGTTGAACTAATTATAAATTCAAATGAGATTTATTCATTTAGAAACATTATGTAAAGGTAGGTACTTATGGATGAAATATTCATTGGATAAATATGCTTGGATTGTGTAGAATTGGAGCCCTAGTAAAATATGAATTGGTACTAATGTTTGGCGTATAAAATTGTCGGAAAAGTAAAAAAAAGTACATAAATTGCTATTTTAAGTCATCAATCAATATCAATACACAGTTTAGTTCTCCAAATACTATTAATTACATTTACATTATGAGTACGTACCTAGATTCTGTGCTGGAGGAGTCCCAAGACCTAGATAGCGCATTCTCCATGCTTCTTGCATGAATTGGAGTCTTGCATGCTTTCTCCATTTGGCTCTTCTGTTTTGAAACCAAACTTGAACTCGAGCTTCAGACAAATTTATTCGCATGGCCACTTCTTCACGAAGAAATACATCTGGGTAGTGACTGTAACATATTGAAATATTTATATTGAAGTTGTATATCTACTAAGAAATCGAAGTTACAAATACAAAGTGTATACTAGTATTTAACTAGATCGCGATAAAATAATGGCAATACTCTTACGTTTTTTGAAAGAGTGTCTCAAGTTCTGATAATTGCTGTGCTGTAAACGTTGTACGGTTCCTTCGCTAATAAAATATCATAATTGTTAGAGTTTCATCACTAGTTTACAGCAAAGTTCTTAATCCTATATTTACCTCTTAAATAACAATACAATTAATTGTTCTCTGTAAAATAACAAACTTGTCATTTGAAAATAAATTCTTCACAATTAATTGCAAATCTATTTATCATATTTTTATACCTGTCTCCGTCTCCCAAACATGTATTCCTCTAGGAATAACTCACTCGAAACGGGTGGAAGTGAATTCCCTTGCAGGAAAGGATTAGCCATTGTTCGAGAAATCAAACACAAGATAAAAGTTTACTTTAATTTTTCAAATAACTAGATTTGGTTAAAAATGTGGCGACAGGAATTAACAATAAATAATAAAATTCTTTCTGTGAAGAATGATAAGTTGTAGCTAACTGAGTTCAAGTCGAAGAAGTATCAAGGGGTCTGTGTTTTGAAAATATATGTTGATTTTAGGAGTAGATAAATGGTTATGGGAATAAATTAGAGAATTTCTTCTTTTATATTTCTGCTGAAAACAGGACTCTATGATTTGTGTGGAGGGAAAGGAACGGTGGATTTAGGCACACAGAGAGTGGTGTTGAATGCATGAAAGCTTGCATTGAGGAGAAACATAGGGAAAGTGTCTATGTGGTATGTACACAGTCCATAAATCGTGCAGTGAGCAAACTCCGAAAAGCGTTGTGGATGCGTTGGGAGGCAGGTTCTTCATATCTCTCAGCGTATCATGAAATTACGATTCGCTTTCCCTAATCACTCACACAGACACAGCCAAGAAAGTTTGATTAAAAAGATATCTCGTTTTGTTCTCTTTTTCATTTCATTACGGTCGCTCTGGCTTGTTGCTCTAATTGCTAATTTGTAAATGTTATTTCATTCATACTGAATGCGAGTACACGTACTTGTGTTCTAAGTATACTACAATGTCCTATGTACTGCAATCGTGTTCTATCGTTCCGCTACTGAAAAGCACAAAAGAGCTCTGCATTGAGCCGACATCTTTACAATGTCCAATACCCATTCATTCTCATATCAAAACACAATAGATAAGCTCTTATTCAGCATTCAATTTGTTTTTTCAAGTAGAATTGGTCTATTTACTTAACTTACCAGCAATTAGTTTATTCTTTATGCCCAACTCTTACTAAAAATCTCTATTAAAAGTATTGTGTGTACAATTCCAGAAGTACACTGTTGTGATAGACAAGGGACCACAAAATACATATAGAATGTATTTTTAACGTATTCAATCATCTAAAAGTGAAACTAACCTGACAATTACAATAAAAATTCATTAAGTTTAAGTATATTTCTCTCAACTGATACTCTTTTGTTTACTGACCTAGTACAGCTGTAATTGTATGCTTTGTCAAACGACATACAATCAAACAATAGTCAAAATTAGACTAAATAATAATAATAGGTACTAAGGATATTACCACATGTGTACACTATGTTATCGCCCATCGCATACTAATAGTTGAATGACCATTGAGGAAAAGAGAGGGGACGGTGAACAAGAGCCAACCTTTTTCAAGTTATATACCTACATGCACATGTCATTACCAACCCGCCTCCTATACAATTTAATCAACACAGTCAAGTTAGAAGTGCCTTTTAAAAAGATATGACATACTAATAGAAAACATATCTTCCTATTTTCATGTCAAAGATGCATTGTGATTGTAGGATGAAGGATAAACGGAAGAACAGATTTTCGAGTACTTGCGACAAGTCAATGACACATTTTTTAATGTATTAGTACACTCCCTATATACTTTGCACATCAAAGAATCATCAGTAAACTGATACACAAATAGTTAATGAGTACGTTTCTGTCATCTATAATACATTTTATATTTTTTTCTAAATGTTCCATATTTATTAATTATTTCTAAATTCTGATGCTATTTATGTTTTAGCTTGTTCTGTTCATTTTTGCGATTTTCTATTACTACATTTTAGGTATTGTCGTTTGGAGGTCCGTAATAAATTATTCAATATCTTAGGTCTCTCTATTCCATAAAAATTATTATTCTTCTGACAAAAAATGTTTTACTTGGAAGAGATGTACAGGCATTCACCACTGTGCTGAAAATAATGCATTGTGTTCGAGTAATTATGTGATGTATTATGCATATTAGACTTGGCTCTGGTAAAAGGATATAAATATTTATTTTGTGCATGTATGTGTAGTATTTGTGGAGATGAAGAGAACCCTATGGGCGTTTTTGGTTCTGGATGATGCGGAAAAGAAAGCATTGTTGTAAACATGGCATACGACGCTTCTGCTTTTCTCGTAGTTTTTGTCTGTTGAACATCAGAGAGGAGCTTCAATGGTGAATAGAATCCAATCCAATCTCGTCAAATAGGATGAAAACATATCATTATGAAATGGGGAATCGTTATTATGTGAAGTGAAAAGTGAATGAATCAGAATCATCGTGTAGACGTACCTTGTCTACCATATTCCTGCATAAAAGGATTCGGAGAATAAAATTCAATTCAACTCGACTTGCCAGTAGAGACCATGCAGACACGAGGGCTGATGTTCTGATGATGAAATGAAAATTCTATGATTACTACAGATACAATTTCTCTCCTTTCATATCATGCCTTGTTTTCTCCACTCTGTTAAATTATAAAGATATTACTTTTTCTGACAAAATGGAGACAGTCCTTGTGTAGCCCACGCAGAGCAGAAACGAAAAACAAGACCACAATACACGTCCCATTGTAATATCCTAGTTTATACTATCTCTATGCATGTTTTTGCAATTAGTAAGTCCTGTAAAATAATCAACGGAGATAAAAAAAGTGGATTTTGACAACTTATACCATATAATATGTGTCATATTATATTGTCAACAGGGTGAAACGAGTTCTACAAGAAAACCTCTATTTCAGAGGTAAAACCGATGGTGAGTTTTCAGAAAATCGTTCATGACATGAACTACTATTTCAGCAGAAGGAACGGTATGTTAGAATCGACAACAAAGCAAACGATACTATTATTATCGTTGGGTATTGGTTGCTGCTTGATGAACAGTACAGAGTACAGACTAAACTGCTCCGCCTCTCTTCTCATAAATGAACTCTATGATATTTGTAACTTTACTCAATCCTTTAATCCTGTGCAAAGAAAATTGCTTTTATCAATATGTTTTTCAATTAAATATTTAAACTAATTTTACCCATCTCTTTATTATTATTATAAGTTACAACTATTGAAACAACCACCTCATTTTTGAGATAGACTATCTTGTTTCTTAATTTAACTGCAATTAAAATTCGAAACCAATCTATTCTAGTAAAAAAGACTCACAAAATATACTAATCTTGGAAATATGCAATACCATTTATAGATATGGTAATAATGGTTGTGACTATGTATCAAAAATCAAAATTAAATATATCCCCCCCATCTTTTTTTCTAAGTATATCAATTTAATTTTTAATTTCGGGTCATACCGATAACACTTAGGTGTTTCAAAAAGGTGTTACACAGGTGTGATAATCCTACACACCTGTGTTAATATGGAATGAGTTTATGTTTGTAAAATATGAGCAAATGAAACTGGAGATGTAACTAATTTGAAAGTACTATTAAAGTTGATTGAAATGATCAAGTGAAGACGAGTCAACGTATACATAAATAGTATTGTTGTAAAACTGACATATTATCTCAAGTCAGGTGCTCAAAACACAGTGTATTCTTATTTTATTCGACGGATTTTATGAATCTCTTAAATTAGGATAAAAAGATGTACTTTGGGTGTTCATTTTCATTTTGGTGTCGACTTGGCTCGTTCCCATCTCTTTTCGGTGGATAAAATGGATAAAAGATTTATGTTACTGGATATACTTACGAGACATAACTTTGGAAAGCTGAGGGAAATTCTTTAGATTGACTGAGGCAACTGAAAACGTGTTAGTGTTTAGATAAAGTGTATGTACCATTCTGGTACTACGCAGTAGTCATCCATCCCAGGAAAGATCCACATGAGTATTAAACTGTAACTTTGGCTGAACTAAACTGACTGATTAATCATGTTGCTGAGGCTATTGTTTGGGTTGTCTGCATTGTCTACAATTTTGTGATCCCATCTGCTGCATGCTTACGCAGACGGGTTTCTTTTAAAAATTTCATTCCATTGTTCAGAATTCGAGTAATTAACGGAGTCTGTAGACTTGTAGAGCTACAAATAACTCATGCTTTTAAGAGACAAATTATGTTCCTTCATCTATTGTTTTCCATTCACATAATACAAGGTAGATAGACGCTACAAGAACTCCGTTGATTTTCCAATTACTTGATTACAGCTTTGTACATACAAACTTAGTACTCAACATTCTGATACAGCATCCATGCGCATTCAAAATCTTTTACCAATTAGAGTACTTTCAATTTTACAGTGGGCAGTTGTAGGAATTAGAACAAGAAATAACATAATGTGAAAGTTGTGTTTTTTATGGCCTGCTAAAGCCATGCAGTACATAAATTCATTTTACCGTTTACTATTTCAGAATAAACACATAGATATTGACTGGTCTCATCTCATATGCAAAAAGTTCTCTAAGCATAATCTGATGATGTGATAGGTTGTAAACGGTATACATAATTTCTGTTGTTATTTCAGACTGCAGATTTGTGACTATTACATTAGCAAAACTGGGGTTGTAATTTGTAATGTAATGTGACTTACGGTCATGGTTGTTATCAAAGTATTAAATATTTCATATTTATACTACCAGTCGATAGCATACACACTTGATGTAAGTAATTGTCTACTTATGGAGTTCAAGAAATTTGGTACAACAAACCGACGTACCTACTAAAATATTCTTTTTTGAAGTGAATCGACAGTCATGATGCATGAAATGAATCTTATTACGCACAAATACTCTACTAAATATTAATCTAGATATTGTGTAAGAGTTGTAAGTACAAACGTATACATTTTTACCAACTGCTACTCTGCTACTTCTATTTTTTGAATAGTAGTGATTTTCATGATTAATTTTGAGATTGCTTTGGATTTTTGACTTGTGCTTGTATCTAGTAGTCATTTAGTAGTTAAAATAATACTTAATCCCATATAGTATAATATGTGCTGAATTTCAAAGTGTATGAAATACTACCGCACAAGGGAATAGTTTCATACACAGTAAGAAATATGAATGATTCTGAACAAAGGAATTATTATTCACAGCGAAGTAAAAAATTGAAATAAATGTACGGAGAAACAAACTCATCCAATCATGAGAAGGATGATGGTAGTAGCAGTGATTCTCATTGTTATTAATATTGACTACATGATTATAAGACGAGAGAGGTACCGACTATGGAGATCCAGATAGAAAATTATTTCGTGTATGAAAATGTTTTACAATGCATTTTCCCTTTTACCTTCTTTTACAATCTTTACGAATTATCTAATGGATGGCTAAACAACAAGGGAATTCGGCTCTAAAGGGAAAAACAGGGGCCGCACACAACGTAATCTTTCATTTGAATATTCGCATTGCAGTTATGTATTATGCTTATTCGTTTGTACTTTTGTTTGATTCATTGTAGGTGTACAAAAGAAACTTGAAAGAAGAGTAGAAGTTTCATGATGAAGAGATGCTTTCATAATGATCAATGAAATGAATAATTTTAATATTCCTTCTTTATAAACATCTAAAAATATCAACCACAAGAATTGCCGTCGCATGAGTCGCATTTCAAAGCAGTCTTCACATTTTTAAGAACTTTTGTCACAAATGCAGAATCCAAAGAATATATTTGAATAAAGAAATATTTCGGAATTACTACTATACGTTAAGTAAACATAATAATATAGGATTGACGTGGTACACAACGGCTGTATGTTTTATACGAAAATAGTTACCTACTCCTACTCGATTTTAATTAATAAATTACTATTAGTCCAAACAAGGTATTTATAGGACGTTACATTTATATTAATTTCTAGGCCCCAGCACTTCCGTTATTAATTTCGAAAAATTGTGATGTGAGTCAAGAGTATAGAGTAGTATTAATAGTAGTATAGTAATATTAAGGTCCTTTTTTGAAATATTCAATTAGGCGATACGTTCAAGGAAACACGTAACAAAATTCTGCGATTATATATCGTAACACCGCAGCGAAGAAAGGAGCGAGAGCCTTTCCTGAAATCGAAGACAAAAAGAGAGAGTTTGAAAAAAAGCCTCATTTTCACTTAGAATGTTTAGCCCCTCCACAAATAAGGCGACTTTTCCTGTTTTAACTTAATCAAAAATGGAAATGTATTTATCACAATTTTGACTTGGTAATCCATATTTAACTTTTCGAATAAAAAAATTGAAAAGTTTAAACCGGGCTCACACAATGAAAATCATAAAATACCAAAACCTTAAGTGCCAAAGCATTTAATGCTCCCAGAAGTTACACTCTCGTTCGCCTGTCAATTCTGTACGGATGAATCTTATGCGAAAGGGCTATGTGCTTATGTAATAATTATAACGTAATTACTCTAAGATTGGTACTATTCATTGAGTGTAACCATAACTTCCTATATCATAATGATATACTAGGAAGAATATTTATATTTGAAGCTATGTGTGTTAGGGGGAGAGCACGGCTACTACTATTGATTAGTAGAGCTATGCTACCGCTCAAGCCGCGAGGGCTCACTTGCAGTGACTCCCGGAACAACTTTACTAAGTGTACAGACTTACACGAAGAGACTTAGTGAAGAGTGCTGAACCATGAGACGGAACGACTCAACACTGTCCCGCAACTCGATCTGGTGAGCAGGCAGAGAGGGACCGGGACATGTAAGCCGACCACCAGTGACCCCAAGCAAATCACTTATGGCAGTCTACTTCAACCCACCTTATCACCTCATGTGCATCCCATTGTCCAGACTTGTGCTAGGTAGAACTCGTAGCACGTATACAGACCAACAGAACAATCCATACACTACAGACAGGGCATTGATAGATAATCATATTATTGTCACCAAGATAGGCAAATCAATGCTAATAACGAATATACGGCAATGATAGCTTCTCCCAGCTCCAGACTACTACCTTTTAGACCTGAGACGCTCCAGAGATTCGAACTCCAGACCTCAGCCTGAGAAGCGGCTGTTTAGACTACTAGACAGACCTGTACGCCCATATGAAGCTATGGTCGAACAATGAAAAAGGTCGTGCCTTTTCTTTCGAGAACAATATGATGTGTGTAGCTGTGGTCTGGGAATCCGCACACATTGTTCGACTCAATAAATGGAGCCAATCTTAGAGTAACCAGTGTATAAACCGGTACGATATTATAATTGTTCCAAAATATCCTTTCCTCTAGTCATTAGAAAGACAATGGATCATATGGCGCAATACAATAGGCTTATCTTCGACGAGAACTCGAAGCCATCATCAAAGTGGGAGGTCCAAATGTTGCAGTTGGACCCCACAGGTTGATTTTCTCGGATCCAAGATCTCGCTGAAAATAAGTCCATTGTAATGTACCACATGATCCATTGTCTTTCTAATAAATAGAGGAAAGAATGTTTTGGACCACATTGGCTGATGAGCCGTTTACAGCAACAAATGCAATTTTTTCCATCATCTCAAAAGAAAGATTAAATCTATTCTATTAAATTTAACCTATCCTCCATGCTTTAAAGACTAACGAACTTGGAAAGTGCTGAGAGATGTGAGGTTTGTATACTTACGAATAAGCTCAAGTGTAAACGAGGAGATCAAAATCCTTTTAGTTGCTTTCTGTCATTCGTTATGGTCCCAGTAGTTACAAAACGCTTCTGCATGTACATAACATAAAACTTTACTACAATCATCATCACCATATACATAAACCTAAAGTGGGACATGCGCATGCAATTCTGTCAGTATTCTTGTACAAAGGATTGTTTATAATGTTCGTATTATTTTGTAATTAAGGTGTAAGGACTAGATTATCAGTACTGATTTTGTTTTACATTTCAGCACGCTTAGGCATCAAAAATTGGTCTACTAAAATAATCAACAGTCTGTGAAATTCAGGCTAATGCGCAGTCGCTAGAAATTTACTGATTTCAACATTTATCTAGCGCCAAGGAGGGGCGCCAGGCGCAGAAATTAATGGCTAAAAGTTAACAGAATTTTTACGATTTTTGGCCTTTGAGGGAAAAAGCTTCTCTTTTTCTCCAATTTAGGGGCTCTGAATCCCCCTTCCCGCTCCCCACTAGATATTTGCTTGATACGGGAAGGTTTTGGCTGCGCTTCTGACGCTATGACTCCGAATACTATTACTAAACCGCCGTGTGGTAGAGGGAGAGGATGACATCCAGTATTGATTAGTAGAGCCACAATACTGCTCAAGCCGCGAGGACTTACTTGCAGTGACTCCCGGAACAACTTTACTTACACGAAGAGACTTAGTGAAGAGTACTGAACCATGAGACGGAACGACTCAACACTGTCCCGCAACTCGATAACTCGATCTGGTGGGCAGTCAGAGAGGGACCCGGACATGCAAGCCGACAGCCAGTGACCCCAAGTAAATCACTTATAGCAGTCTACTTCAACCCATCTTATCCCATCATGCGCATCTTAAGTGTGGAAAGAGTTCAAAAATTAAAAGTAACTAAAAATCGTCTCAACTACTTATTTCTATTCATTCTACACCATCGTGTTAAAGCTTGTTTTTTATATAAAAGCCGTTATTGAAATTCCGGATCGGACTAATGCATGTATTATACGTCTTGTTTCAAAACAGCCATAACATTGTAATCGTGTTAGTACGCAGGTGCAAGGAATATGTAACTTTTTTACTGTTGATAATCATCGGTCTAACGATGAATTTCGGGACAATGTACAATCGCTAGAAAATATTTCAAAGTAATTCTAGCGCTAAGGGCTAGATTTTCGGCTAGTAAGTACTATTGTACAGGGTCATCACTTATATAAATCCCCACCACAGCCCAACACAGAATAGTTATCAAAATGGTCTATATACCATCTTGTAGAGAATGTTTTTGCGAATCTAACCGACTCCAACACCATGCAAATCGGTTAATAAAAACCGGGTAAAAATTTTTTTAAATTAAAAAGTTGAAAATTTTCAGAAATTCTGCCCGCTTTCCAATTTTCCGAATTTCCTCAGGTCCCCAGGAATTTTATTTTGGAATATTGTTTCCAGAATCATTATTGGAATCGCATTTGTGATTTTTCCACCAATTTTCACCAAAATCGGAGGTGGTAAATTTTTCAACTTTTTCGAGATTTTGTTAAAATTGGAGTATTTCGACAATGTCAAATCTCGAAAATTTTCTGATATTCTTGATTTGACCTATTTTTACCACTATTATCATCATTTGTAGCTTCAATAATATTTTATGTCGTAACATGGATAAAACCAAATACATGACGTAATTATTAAATTACGTTGTGTATTTGGTTCATTTATTAAATAAAACCCTACGGCAAGCCGTAACAGTAGCTCGCCTGAGTGAAGGGGACCGTCTACACATTTTTGTTGGAATAATAATAGATTTATTTTGATTGCTTAAATGAAATTCAAATTAGATCAATATTGATCATCGTATATCAATATCAAAATAGATTAATGGTGACTATTAAAATCAACAGAAAATCAAAATAGATTAATGCGAACTATCAAAATCAACAGAAAATCAAAAGATATTAATGTTGAGTATCAAACAGAAAATCAACAGATTAATTTTGAGTATCAAAATAAAAATAAAATCAAAATTTAATAATATTGAGTAACTCAATCAAAAGAAATTTAAATTGATCGAAATCCATCAATGTTAGTTCTTAGATTATAAAACTAATACACTGTAGATCTAGATACGACGTACGGTCACATGATTGAACTTTGTTTACATTTGGAATTTGGTTAAACCGAAGCAAAATACAAAAAATGCCGCTTGCCTAATACAATCACAATTTCAATGTTGTCAAACAAATCAATTGAGCTTTTAAATTATTCCGCTTTTTAACCAATTCACTCTTAAGTCTGTCCTTCACATGTCATAAAAGTGCAATACATTAAATGAATGGAGATGTCGTATCTATCTAAATCTATGTGTTAGTTATCGTGTAAACGGACAGACCGTGCGATTCTATAAGCTGCCTTATTCCGGCGAGCTAAAACGGTCCCATTGCATCGACATGAAGTTCGGTATTTCCTATCGCAGTAGTAACGCAGGTCTATCAGTACAGCACAAATTCAGTACTTCTATCAATTTAACAAACATTAAATGCTGGATGAGAAGCGACGTCTAATAGATGAGCAATCTGTGTCTGTGTGCCTATTTAATACTTAAAGCTGCCTTGAAATGGCAAGATGTGTCAGAGCAGAGGCGAAGTAAATGAAAATAATTTGTTAGTTTTGTGTGGATGCAGCACCAAATGAATAGAGCCAGTGGTTCATTTCAAAGACTTTCCTCAACTCAAAAGAGCATACAAAGTAATTTTCTAAATGCATTTTGGTCTCGCCGTTTCGCGTTCTTCCATTCATAACCTTTCACTCAAACCAAATTGTATTTCCATTACCTCGGCTCTTTCTATTCCACACCGCCGTATCTCATTCAGTTACCATAATAAACTTTATCAACACAGTCGTTTGCCGTTTCCCAATCTTTTCACTAACTCACAACTTGCCGACTCTATCAGTACATCAGTAGGCACTCCATTTTGACTATACCTTGAATTCCTCTAATTTGTTCACATATGGACTAAGATAGGTTCATTACATTATATATACTTATTTTAAGTAGACAATTCTATAAGATAAATAAAACTATACATACCTACAACTACAGGCATATTATTCTACAGTATGGCAATTAAAACGTACTCATTGGAGTTTGCATGTATAAGCAATATTATAGGACTATTTTACTTCAGGCTAATTAATGATTTCGATAACGTACCCCACAGTAGTTTACCCGAAGTCCATCACACGCAATGTGCCTATGTCGGGTAACTGCTTTGGGGTACATTATCGAAAATATTAATTGAAAATCGTCAAGAAGAGTAGCTCAAAAAGTTGGCATTTCACACAGCAAGTACACAAAGCAACTCTTATCCAAAACCAAATCTCACCAAAAGTCACGGGTTGTTTCGGCATAATGGTCGTCCCAGTGAGCCTTACTTTTTTAGTGAAAATGTAAATGAAGACTGAGATGAGCGATTGACTTTATGCATTGTGTAACTGAAGAACATAACTTATTGAGCACATTTAGTTAGCAAAATGTTTGTTTTGTAATTAAAATTGCACTATACTAGTAAAATAGCCATATACTCCTTATACATGCAAAATCAAACTCCTATGAGTACTTTTTAATCTGCCATACTGTATGTATTACTATATAAAGACAAATCTATAGCTTTACTGACTTGGTCCACTTATTATGACAAAACGTCTTTCTGTACTTTTCTTCCCATTAATCCCTTTTCTGGAAGGAGGATTTTATAGGCTGAAATTCAATTTACAAAATTAACTTCTCCGCTTGTGCTGAAATGTTAAATTATCTATAGAATATCTACAACTGAATACCGACAGTCTAAAATGGCTACTGACAAGCTTGATCAAAAGGTTACATGCATAGGCTCAGGTGTATATTCAAGTATATTACTTATTCTTGTCAAACTAAGTAATCTGACTTTTAACCTTTTATCCGTTTACTGTAGCCGAAAATAAATGCCCCATTCCACAACATGTTTGGGGTAATAAAAATGCCGCTTTATTCAAACAAATGAATTTTAGTCAGGGTGACGGTAAAAACGGTCAAAACGTGGATTTGGGGCAAAATGATACTTTAATTCGTCACACAAGGATTACCTACTGTCGAGTTTTTTTAAATGATAACGATGACCTCTGATAACCTCCAGTTGCTCCGCCCACAGCAAATATACAAAAGTATCCGTGGCAAAAAGGTTATCAGAGGTCATCATTATAATTTTGAAAAAACTCAACAGTACTTGAAATATTATGCGGTGCTTTTTTAGTTGTTTTACCACAACCAAGGAGCTTTAACTGGTTGTGGTATCATGGTATCCCTTGGTTACTCTTCGGCTTATATACCTACTTCTAAAATGAGTCAAAAATAGCCTAAAAATCACAAAATCTCGCGAAAGTTTTAGGTATATTGAGAAAAAATTTTCCCTTTTCTTGGATTTCGGGGGGAGGGACATTTGCCCCCCCCCCTCCTCAATACAGCCTATCTGCCAATTCTGTCATACACATACATTCAATCATATTATAGTCGGTCAGACAGAACCCGCCTTACAAAGTAATACTATTTGTTAAAAAGCGCATCATACAAAATCATGCATTTGCCATACGCGTTAATATGCAGCCTTTTTCAGATCGTCTAGCCGGGTGAGCTAGTATATTACCATAGTTTAAGCTGGCCACACGACACATAAGCCCAATAAATGATTATACCATAAATATCGATATAGTTCCACCTATCGAAATAAAGGAGAAGGGATACCACAACCAGTTAATGCTCCTTGACTATCATTTCTTTTGGCCGAATCCTACTTATACATATTTTTAAAGACAGCAACATATTATAGAACCTAGGACAACTATAACATTATAATAAACTGCCTGCATGTTGTATTTTACTGATAATGTATTTTATTACTCCGAATAATAGGAAGCAAAAAGAGTTAGGGACAATTATGAAGAGAAGGGATTGATTGAAACTACTTACTGAATATTTAGTAACGGCTGTTTTATCTGGTGTAAATATGTATTCGCGGTTCTTCAGTACGCATGTTCCAGTGATGACGGCCATTTTGACCGTTTTAGCCGTTTTGACCGTCAGCCCGGTCAAAAGGCAAAAAAGCGGTCAATTTCCCAAACCTGATTTTACTAAACACAAACAAATGATTTGAATGTAAATATGAAATGAAATAATGTTCATGAAAGAGAAATTATTATTGTTACCTTTAACCTATTATTTTTGTAATTATTACAATTTGAATTATTTTACTGTGTCTTAAAGGCAATCTCATTTTGAGACAGTAATAAAATTATTATTATCAAAAACTATTAATTTTATTACACCGATTAAGAACATTTATTTTTCCATTTTGCGACTTCGTTTATAATATATTTAATGGGTAATTGAAATAATTTAAAATGTCCCTGAATAATAATTTAAACAGTCATTTTTGAAGGTGTCCTGCGAATAATTTAGAAAGTCCCTAAACAAAAATTTAAAATGTCCCTGAGAACACTGAAAAGGTAAATTGTGGTAAATTAACACAGAGAGTATACCTTTATGACTTTCTGACGAACATTTATGACGAATAACTTTCTTTATGACTAGGAGCTGTCATTTCGTCATTTCCTTGCAGTCACTCCACAAGTAACTAACTACTCTCTACTAATTTTCGTGACCAATGTCTTCCCAATTAAGCCATAAATCCTATAAGTGATAAAGGTCATTAAGTTATTTTAAGGTAGATTAGGTTCGTTTAAAATCAAAATTTTGGTTTTTCATTTTGCATATGTACAAATTTATGGAACACACTTTGATAATGCCGACTCTATACTCTATTTTTTTGGTGATTGCGGCTCTCCTCAACTGATTCATGATCATTTTTTTTAAATAATGATTTTACCATGTGGCACACTATCTTTAAGTGGACACTTAAAGACTAGCCGGTCACAGGGCCCAGGCCCTGTTATAAATAAAGTACTACATATAATGCCATTAATTGATAATGCACCATTTTGAGGTCAAGTTAGCCTTCATTGGCAATGTAGCGTCAAGCGGTGAATTAGAAAACTGAATAATTTTCATTGTTAGTTTTTGGTCCCATAAGAAGTTCAAACTTTTATCTAGAGGTTTTTTAGTTGATCCCATTATTTTTGAGTTCCATTCCCCTCTCAGTGCTCTGCTGTTTTACAGAAACGAAAACGGACACAATTTGGGAATCTAACGTTTTAAAAATATTTTTAAAGTAGAGATATCAAAAACCCAACCACCACATTTTGTTCGTGGATAGTCCACGATTCCAAAATTGTAAGACCCATCAAAATCAAATACCTCTTTAAGGAACAATGCAACTGGATGTAAAGACAAATTTTAAATTCAATGGAGGTTGACCCGAAATAACAAATGTCGCATGTCAAACTTTTACCGTTTATCGTCTACTTCTAATACTATTGCACGGAAATCTCTTGATAAATACAAACAACTTCCACGAATACCTACACAGACAGGTACATACTGAATTTTTTACGCGCATGTCCGACCTAGTGGTTATATTATAGTAAATATGCTAATTTGCTAATGCTACTGGTTATTAAAGTTACTTAATTACACTGATTATTTTTTGATTATGCATTAATATACTATAACAATGCCAACAATTTATACTCTTACCAGAAATAAACACAATAACTTGCTTATGTACAAAATCACGGGATGCAGGGACATTTTAAATTTTTGTTTAGGGACTTTCTAAATTATTCGCAGGGACACCTTCAAAAATGACCGTTTAAATTATTATTCAGGGACATTTTAAATTATTTCAATGTCTCATTAAATAGCATCCATTGTTGGAATTTGGAATCACAAAAATGAAACATTCATTTTCCGTCGTATATATCAAAGTACTAAAATGGTATCTGTTATATAATAATTATTATGCAATTAACAACTGAACATAAACATAATCATTAGACGTGAGTTAAATAAAATCATAATTTCCAGGGGCATTTGAAACTATAGTGGAGACAAATCGTTAAAATTAACTGGAAATGTTAAGCTCACAAATACAATTGTATGGTATATGCATGCAATATTATAATATGGGGGAAATGACGGGCTTGCCCAAGTTGCCCAGCTTGAAGCTGCTGAGAAAACACGGATTAGCTGTACTGAGTCTCAACCTTACGATGCACAGCTGTACGAGCGCTATTCGACAATTTACGGAAGTTCTTGGGTCTTTTTTAGATGGCCCAACATCACACAGATCTATACAACAAGCAGCTTTGTATAGAGAGAAATGACATTCTCTCTTTTGACTTGCACTTCCCACACTTGGAACTTTTTTCTCATCTCAAATTCAGACTGCCGGGTCCAATGAGGAGCACAATATAAATTAAGTCAAAACATATCAAGTGCAATGCAACCACAGTAATACAGTAGTCAACTTAATATTAATTGTAATTTATAATGTAGTCTTGAAACAATGTTATGATTCGATACATTCAATAGTAGAGGTATAAGAATATCACTCATCCTTTCCTGATATCTATTTCGGCATAGTCAATCTATTCTGGAGGTTGAGAACTTTAATAATATATCAAAATCTCCTATTCATTATTGCCACGATGCCACGATTTCTGTTAATAGACAATATAAAATGTGAAAATCGACAAAGGAAAATGAATTTAGGTGTATTTCCAATGGAGGATTTAATGAATGCTATTACGATAAAAGATAGTTCTAGTTTCAGGTGTAAAACAGATTCCTCAAAAAGGTAACTGATAGTTAATGCCTGGGATAGTTCCGGCTAATAAACGTTTAAATGAGGAATGAGATGAAGAAAGGTTTACATTAACGACTTCATGGAACACAAATTTTTGATTCTTAAATTCCAGCGTGGTAAGGATAGGGATTTTAAGTTGAATCTGGTGATCAGATCTTCTGGGAAAACAATTTTGGTCGTCCAATATATAAATGGTGGCTGAAAGGAAAAGGTGATTTGAAGTTTGGGATTGAGAAAAGGAGACAAGAGTACGTAAATAAAGATAAAAGGGCGAAAGATGCACATTTAGTTGCGGAGTGGCATGGCCAAGTCAGGGCGAGGTGTTAACAAGCAGCGATAAATTCTCATATGTGTGTTTTATGAAGCGAAGAGGGGTGCCAGATTATAAGCAATGCACACATAAATGAGTATGTATATTTAGCAGGAGTCGTGTGCCAATAACGCTAATAGGCAAGAGAAAAGCCTCAGGTTGAATTGCACTAAGTTGTGCCGAGCGACAAAAAGCCGGCAGCTCAGCTTTCATGAGCTAAGAAGTAGGCTCACCGACAAGACACCCGGGTAGTGCTCTTGTGAAATGTTGTGTGTTATGGCTTAGTATTACACGTCGTTTTTTACAAATGCAACTATCTATTGTGCATAAAAAAGACAAGTTATGTTTCTTATAAGCGAAAGACAGTGAATGAGAGAGGGAGGTTAATAAAGGAGACAGACAGGAGACGAGGCTCATCCCCTCCATGTACTTTATCTGTCTGTACTACTATCTTGTAGGTATCTTCTTTTGCGTAACTCATCTCATTCTCAGTTAACTTTTCAATCTGTTGGATCCCTAATGCTAATACGTTAGCACATAAGTTGTTTCATTGCCTTGTGATTCCGTTGTTTGTCAGCCATGGCTGTTCTATACCGTTTTAAATCATATAATCTATAAAAGAGTTAATTTTTCATGTCAAGTCTTCCTACTACCAATCTATAGATATAATTTAGTTAATTCGGAAAAGCCTCTCCACCACACTCAGATCTTTGTATTACTTAGTTGATAATTGTGAGTCTCCACTCTGGTCGATCCTCATCTCGAGCTCTACTGAACAAGTAAAGGATGAAATAGTTAGTTTTTTGGTATTACTCCGTTGCTCGTTGTAGCATGTTGTAAGTTATTGTTAGGCAGTAGGTAGGAGAGAGTAGGATGACATATTTTAGTGCCATTGTTCCTCTGCGTAATGAGATCGTAGGAGTTCTTTATCATTTCCAATACCGAAATAGTTACAAGGGCTGCCATTGGCATCGTGGATGATGCCATGGGATGGAGTGTTCTGTGCTTGACTTGACTTGTCTTGACATACCTGAAAGGAATGAGCAAAGAATAGAGAAGCTCTCTTTTTCTTCATGTGATGTCGTGTTATTTTTTTCGTCAAGGCAGGAATCCGAAAGGAATTCCAAAGTGCTCCCTTCCTGGCGGCAAAATTAGGTCTGTGCGGAGGAGTCAGAGTCCATGTATCTTTCGACTCGAGCAAAGCCGACATTCTGACGGCTGACGAAGGATGAGCTCCAATCTAACTAATCCAACTATATATGCCTCTAAGTAGTATACACCGAAATGTCCCACTCTTCCTCTGCCTGGTGACGACTCCACGCCACGCTATGATAAGGTGTTTGGCAATAAGCGCCTCTTCGGATATTGGAATAGGCAGCCAACCATATCTTCCACACAACCAAACTTTTAAAGACTCACTGCATCTACTACATATCTATCTTAAGGATATAGATCGTCTTATGCCACTTACGACTTGGCTTGGCCTCCTCTGATCTGGCTTTGGTCTCTTTGCCTGGGCTCCGGATCTTCCTTTGGCTCAACCTCACTGTTCTGATTTCATTGCAGGTGGAGGCGGCGAGGGAGAAGAATGAGAAATCTGCCCGAGATAAACACCCAGCAAAAGCCAGAATCCTCTCACAACAGAACAGATCACAGACGGTGAGCTGAGCGATGAGACGAACTCAGCTCACTTACTTACTTAGTGCTACTACTACTACTTAATAATATTAAGAGTATACATACGGTATAGGGAGAGAGAGTGTTTCTGTTAGTGATGTGATGTAGGTAGGACTCGGCTTCGTTTGCCAAATCCCTTGAATCTTTTTTCACTTAGCATGTAGCACCGCTCTGTACAATGCGTGGGTGAAAATTCAAGCATTACCAAGACGGCACCAACCAAACCAAACCACTGAAACCACACTCTCTGTCCCTAGTCACTGTCTCTAGCCAAAAATGGTTATGCATCCATAAAAATATTAGCTAATAGCCCTAAGGTCTTCCGAGCTCGTTTTCCCCCCATTTACTACTCACTACTACTCATTTCACTCTACATCTTTCCTTCATACCTCATTACATCCTGTATTCAATTCGAGAGACAAGCTGAGATAAATAACACTCCAATCCAACAACAACAACCTAAGTCCATACAATCACTATTAGGTCAGGCTTCGCCAGACCTTTATTAATTCTTCCCCTTCAACTTCTTCCTCAGCTCATTTCCCTCTGTTTTCTTTTACTCTGTCATTCACAACTAGAGACTGCATACGATTCATCCACGAACACCTAGATTAATGTCATACTTAGCTATGCACACTTATATAAATGTCTAATATACCTATATGAATTGATATATCATCCTATCATTTATCCTGGTACACTTTATAAAACATGCTATACAGTATACCGTATTTATACGATAATTTACCATGGAAAATTGCTTCATAGAATTGTGTTTCGATTTGCACAAGTGTATTATCTTTAAGGAATTTCATAGGCTTTTGTACATGTGGAATGTTTCGCTTAGGATACCTGATTTTAGTATTTTGGACGAGTCTAAATATTTATCTCTTTGTCAATTTACAAGAAATCAATATTAGATGCTCGGTATAGAAAAGTAATTGGATAAATACGGTGATACGAGTCAGAGTACATTCAGTAATATAGTTTTATTGTTCCCAACTTACATGCTCAGTCGTTTCATTTATCGTTTCTGTAGGAGGACTGAAAATATAAAGTAGCGTATAGATACAGAATGGTGAAGGACGTAGATGTAACTGGTACAAGTATAGTGTAACAATAATGAACTCGCAATCAGATCTTGAATTTGTGTTCATGAACGAGATATCTATACATTTAGATATAGTCGATTAGATATGTATTTGTTAGCTGTATTTTATTCTGCACTTTTGCCAACTAGGTGTATGGGCTTAATAGAGATTTGCCCAATAGCATTATAGTGTTAGAGCTTTAAAGAAATTAGCATAGCTGATAAAAAATGGTATAAAATGTGTAGTTGTACTAGTAAATATGTAAGTTAGCCTTGCTTCTTTCTACTTAGTAGGAGAATGACTATAATTGTGGAGTAATAGGTATATCGCATTACAATTTATTTATTTATCATTTGGTTAGCATAGCGTGGCAGTGGATACGCGTTGTTTTTCTGGCTACGCCTTGTAGAGAAATCTAATAGGTAGAATAATCATACACTTAATAATTGTATGACAGGATAGAGCAGGAGGCAGAGATCTTAGGTTGTCAGGTTTAAAACACTGTTCTTTTTGAATAGAGTTAAATTGAAGCAAATGATGCTATTGCTAGGTACAACATACCGATACGCGAGTAAACATCGTATAAAACTTTCACATAAATCAGATCTGATTTACTTACAAGCTCCCGAGAGTTTCACACCAAAGCAAAACAAGAAGGAATTGTCGACTCTGATGCAAATAAATAGAAATGCATAGCTAAGAAGAAGAGTTGGTGTGAAGTGTATGTGGGAGTTTCAGCTGAATTTGCCTAATAGCTCCCATTTGCTCCCTTTTATTTCCCTTGTCTCATCAAGCCACGAGTTCCAGTTAACTTCATAGCATACATAAAGGACTGTCATGAAATATTACATTATGGGAATGGGAATCGAGAGGAAACAGAATTTTCTATCGAACAGAACTCAATTTTCCCCGAATTCAATCAAAACACAGATTAGATCACGGAATGTCGCAATTTTTCCTGCTCTTTGATTCAATTCTTCCTACCAACTTGCTTCACTACGCAATAATTTTCTTTCCTACACTCACATAATCCTACACGAGCAAAAACATAATTCAAAGCTACGGCCACCTACACACTTGCGCTTCCTACATTTCCCAAAAATCGCCTTTGATTCAATACTCAACTTACGACAATAACATTACTTGTAATTTTGCAGATAATACAGAAATGAACTAAAACTTTAACGAGCTTTAACTACCAAGTAGCACTCTGCACAACACTTACCAGTTCATTGGAGTTCATTTTATGACTTTTATATCTACGAGCCTTGGCGTGATTTTTATTTCTCACTGAACCCAGTTAATGTATAATTGACTGAAACTAATGTTATTGAACAAGATACGCAAACTGTGACCCCTCTTGAAAAACCTCATGAATAACTATACATAAACTTCTGGCAATACAGCCGACTTCCAACTTCTAACAGTTTGTTTTGTAAACTTTTCACTAAAGTTTTTCTTCACTTTGGTTTCTGATGAATTGTGCTTTCTATTACTTGTAAATAGAACATAGCACCATAATCATTCTGCCTCGTGGGTTTAACCATAGAATCGTTAGTCAATTCTCAGTCTGCTTTACAATATCTCATCATTCACTTGCTATTTACCTAGTATTGACTTCTTTGTTCTTCATTCCCTGGATTCTACGATTCATTATGAATATTTGTTTTCGCACACAATCGTACAACAACCGAAATGATTACCGTTAATTGCATATCTGAACAATATTAACAAATATACAACCAATATGCGTTCTAGACACTATTCAAAATTCAAATCATAGCATAGAAATATATTATAGTTACGTAGACTATATTATATCATATTAATCGATTTAATTCTTCAGGTAACTTCCATTTAGAGACCTGTTTTTGGTGAAAAATATTCTTATAATTCCCCATGTGGGGATAGTAGGCTGTACAATATCATCTTCTTTGATTAGGTGATCATCAATTTGGATTTAATCAATTTTCTGTTGTAGTAGCACTTCTTCCTTCAGCTTCATACATTTTCTACCAACTTGAAGCTTATCTACAATCCTTATCTTCTTAAACAGATAGTGTCCACCTTTCTTTAAAGCTGAATACTGACTTGGTAAAGATGAACAAAGTTGGCATTGACCAGGTACAGATGTACTAATTTGAATTGTATCTGGTTCTTTACTTTAGGGTTTTAGGGTGGGGAACTATTAGAGTCGGTAGGAGGAATTAAACATTTCGGGAGCCATATTTTCACAAATTCATTTATTTAGTTCACCATCTGGGGAATTATTGCGATATGGGGAGTTAAATCGATGAATACGATAGATTCAAACCAAATAGCTAAAATGATGTATATTAATTAAACTGGATAACATGAAAACTATTTTGTAGTTCGTACTGATTTCTGGTCAATTCGCTAGCAAATTGGTATAATTGAGCAAAGGAAAATACAATCAATGATGATTTAATTTTAAAAAATAACCTTTTGATCAGTACAGTAATATGTTAATATGTACAATACGTAATTTCGTGTTACAAAAATAAATGTAATATTTTATACATATTTAGATTAAGGCTGCTACAGCACTAAATACTACATTATATTTGCTACAGAATAGTACTTACAAGTGGTGACATTGAATTATTTTAGTAGTTTGGTGGGATGCTAGCTGAAAATAGATTTACCTGGACGTTACATAAACGGTAAGTGCTGGACAACAGAAGCAGACCTTATATAAATGGATTACAGAGATTACAGAGCTTTGTGTAGGATCGTGTGGAGCTGAGGATTATGGAAGACCAACTATTAAATCATAGCGTGGGAAGCATGGAACCAAACATTTTAATGCCAGCTTTTGCTTCTGCTGATGAAAGGACAATATATTTAAGCTGGCATGATCATATAAATCTCTGACGAGATAGCAAGCAACACACATGTACTATTTACAATTATACTCTTAATATTCCTTCCTTTCGTTTGTTCATTTACTGTACTAATTGTAAGAACTGTCTATAGCATATACAGTTACAATTATTATAAAATGAACTATACCAGCGCAGACTCATTACTATTATTAGATTGATGAATGTACATGTAGAAATGGATACCTAGACATGTTAACACAGTGTACTCTTAGCAGTGCTATAGTCTTACCTATCCTTCTTAGATACCGAATATTTGACTTATAGGAATGCTCTGCTGCGGAGAGTCGTGTATTTTAGTGGAGCACTAGTGAGATAATAATCAGGGAAGAAATACTTCTCACATAATATGTCTGTTAGCGGTAGTGGTAACTTCAGGCATTAAGTCTAATACCAATGCAACAAGCAGACTTTCGAGAAATATAAAACTCAAATTATCCATATTTAAAAACAACAGCATTAAAATGTTTTTAACTTGCATCGATTGACGAGTTGAATAAATGTAGGTAATTCCGAAATTTTTGCTTAATGCCAAGTCAATGTCCGTAGCTCGGTTCAATTTACTAATTCCCGCTAACAAATATATAACACGAAGTTATATGATGATATTTTCATTTATATAACGTTATCTCCAAACAAGTACTGACTATACTTACGCATTACGAACGACAGGCTGTTTTACTTAATTTTCCACGTCTTCATTCAAATGGAGCAGTTTACATCCAACATGTTACGAGTAAAACGCTTATAACCATTCTATAAGCCTTTTAATACGTGGTAAAAATTACGAAAACGTCTGAATTGGCATATTACAAAGCATGTTTGAATGCGATAATTGTCTTCTTTGTGGCATGAACATCAAGGATGAATTTCTATCTGTGGTACACATTGCGTGGGTGACATCAATTCAATAACATACGTAGTAGACGGTTTCATATTACAATATTATTATGCTGGCTGGTTTATGTGGATATTGTTATTGGATGCTGATTCATATAGTGTTCGCTTGCGTTTGCTTGAAAATGGCAAACTATCAAATATCATTTGACAATTAATTCGTTTGCTTAGCTAATTTTGCATGAATGAGCTTAGCCTTATTATGATTATTAGTGGCTGTGCTGTTCCGCCGTGTCTGTCTTGTTTAATTTTATTACGAAAGCTTCACACGTCAGTGGAGGTATTTACAAGTAATGAAATGAGGTAAGTGCGTAGTAGTAATATAGAAACAATGGAAGATTAATATTTGTTGAAAAGCAATACAATTCGTCAGATAATGATTTAGTGTGATTGATAGTTCATTGGATAGTTATGTAGAAGGAATTGTGTGATATAGCAGTAAAAGTATTTGAAGAGCCCAGATAAGAGCTATTGGCAATTATTCATGTGTGGGATATTTATGTGTGTTCGTCACGTTCTTGTAAACTGGCAATGTCATTTATAACTTTAAACACGTTGAAAATGTTTGACAGTGATTGGTGCATTCCAAAGAGCTTTGTGCTCTGAGCGGAGGCTAAAATAATCTTAGACAAAGAGGAATGCGAGGGTTAAGCCTAAGTCATATATACACTTATCAACAATGCAGTATGGTCCAATCCCTACTAAACACTAAATATAACTGGTTCTGTATCACAAAACAAGAGTAAAGTGAATTCCCTCTTGCCTGACTCTCCGTCAGGAAAAGACCAAAGATTTAGTGAAGTCGACGGAGAGTTGAATAGAAGACTTTTATTCGGAAGTGGTTCACTTACGTATGGTTAGGTTCCGAGTTCCGATGCAAAGAAAAAAAGGAAGGAAGGAAGGAAGTCGGCAAAAAATTGAATGTGGGATGTATGGGAAGGAAAAGGTTCAATTCTCTCGACTACCTGTGTGAAATATTAAGTACTCGGAGGGAGAAAAGAGGGAGATGTAGAATCATGCACAAATTAAATCGGATAGAAATGCATGTTTAGGTATGCCAAGTGTAGTATAGGAATGAAAAGAGGGAGTAAAACAATCTGGGACGGTAGCAGTGATTTCATGGGATGCGGGTTGTTTCCCACGAAGGACGAAGAAGTGGTGTGCATTGTTCGGAAGTAAAAGTTCCCCTCTTCTTTTGATTTTGATTCGGATGGATGACAGAGTAAAAGAAAGGATACTTTTCTACTAGGGAGCTATTAACCATAGACTTACCTGTATAGCTAGTTGGTGAGAGACACATCTTTAGTTAGACACTATTATTAGTAAGTACCTTTCCACAGAGGAATGCTGAGGTAGAGATATTGATGGAATGGAAGGAGATGTTCGCGAAAGATGTTTTCCCACGTAATTCCCAATGGAGTTGTGTGAACTTGCTGATCTGTGTATCTGCTCATTTATAATGACCTGTTGTGGTGACCGGCTGGAGGGAGGCTTTGGAGTCGTTGCTTTGCTTTGGATGGGACGATCTGTAGGTTGTTGCCGTTGAAAGGATTTGGGACACCCCCTCAACAAGCCAAAGGAAGCCAAGCCAGATCAGACGTGCCAACTGAACTGACTTTGAGAACAGAGCTGAGAGAGAAATCTCATCTTCTTTCCTTCCACACACATTGGCATAGCTCTTAGCAGAAACTGCCTTGACTGTAGAAGAGGTTCACAATGGACTGACTAAGTACAATTACAATGCACATATGCTTATAGATAGAAATAAAGTATGTTTTTATAGAGGATGGATGGAGAGTAGACATAATAGCATAACGTCACATAACATTGGAAGATCAGAATATTTGTAGGTATAAGAGATACAGAGGCTGTTTTCTTCTCTGATCCTACTCCGCTCGGGCACATCACTTCAATTCACTTGGCTTCTTTCTTTTCTGGTTCCGAAACTGCCCTGCCCCTGGGCCCTAAGAAGACGAGAGATACCCCGCCAGGCCCATTTTAATACCTGTTCGCCTTCTGAGGTGGGTGATAACTTTTTAGGGGCTTTGTGCCAGATGCTCCTACGAAATCTCTCAGCTACTCCACTCTCATCAGCCAACTTACACACTCACATACACACTAATACTCCATTTAGGTATCCCTCCACATACATCTCATCCTGCCTTACTTATTTACTCGCACTGCATCACTACATCACGTTACATGATCAAGTCAAGTGAAGGAGTGAGGGTGGCAAACCAAGACTCGTACTGTTGTACTCTGTGCATACTTACATCTACACTCACTCACTTACACATTTCTTCAATATCATCTTCTGCCGATTGCCCATTATTGCCCAGGCATTCGACATCGACATACACGACTCACTGCTCTCTCGTCCAGTAACACGGACATTGCAACACGTTCTTGTTTCATGCATACTCAAATTAATATCTACAAGTGCTTTTTACATTCACACCCACGCAATTGACATTTGCAAAAGTTGTCGTACATTTTTCTGGGACTCTACTGCAAATGTTATACTAAATTACACCTGTCTACATCCGTGCAGACTGACCAAATGCAAGTTTGTTACATCATACACAGTGTCTGACATTATACAAGTGGATAAAACAATATTATTTTATAGGAGTGCTACGGACAATATTCATTTCTACGTTGCCAAAAACTCCCTCACAGTTGACTTTGCGGTCTTTCTCTCTCGTAAGGGCAATTAGAGCCAGGGATCATTCAGATTTATTCCGTCTCGAGTGTAAAGAAACATAAACAGTTAAAACCCACGTTGAAAAACAGCGGTGCGGAGTCTGCAACTTATGTGCTACACGCTGAACACATATTATACTGCGTTGGGAACGTTCTTCGTCTAGGTATTTATATACCCGGAGACACCAGTCAACATTTAAGAAGTTCTCTATTACCAAAAGAAAGGTTAGTAACTACTTTATCATTTCTAAGGAGTAATAAAATCTATATAAACGATCTCTTACTATTTTAACTACTTTAAGGATGTACGCAGTATAGCTATATGGCTTAGCTAGAATAAATACAAACACGATATCGCTCCTTTTATTTGCTATTACGCCTACTAACCGCACTTGTTCGCTTACACTGCACGGCAATCCTCGAACATTAATTTCTACGTCAAGGCAATTCTTAAATGGGAAAATGTTTATGCTCTCAACAGACTATGTTCGCTGAGCCCATCCTTTACGAATATGGACAATAATAATGCACATAAATTAAACAATATCACAGCTCTTGTTTGCTCTTTAATCCTCTCTGAATTGCATAAGTGCGTGTAGTTATCCGTTTGTGTCCATCCATCATTACCCCATTGTATGTTTTGTTTACCTCCTCTGGTTTCAGGAATTTTGCCATTTCTTTACTTTATTTTACACATAAAGGATAATTTTTGAGCAAAGCACACGAACTATCATTGCAACTATGTTCTGATTTAGTTTATGGCACCTCCTGTATCTTCCCACATTTGGAAAATGCTCTAGATTATCTTGTGTAAACTTAAATTACCATAAATAACTAATGTATAGGGAGAGCAGATAATTAATGCCGTGTTACCAACTAAGCGGACGTACAAATAACACTTAAGACATACAAAACATTCTGTATTGTCCACAGAATAGTTTTATGATGATCAGATAGCCTTTTTAGGAAGCGCTCCATACAATAGCCACACTCTACTACAACATGTTCCCCGTTGTCCTTTTAAGAACTCGTGCTTATTATTACCTAGATCCTTTCTACTAATGTATATCTTATTATTACTCAGCCATATTACTTTCTTTCCTCTTCTTCCTTGCTCTACACTCTTACAGAAATGTATCACATTCATTTCTATTCTTCCTTTTCTTCCATGCAAATCTAATTCAAATAATATAAACCTCTAACACATCATCAAGCATGACATCTTTCTCGGTAGTCATTAGTGTGGAGTCTCCAATTACACAAGAAATCTGCTTAATGTTCCGAAAACTAATTAAAATATCTACAGCACATCTAGTCTACCACCATACAAAAGATCTCTTTAGCCCTTTGGCAGACCTAGCAATACCTATCTGTAATAGTTTTTAATGAAACTGATAAATGCACTGAATTAACTGAACTTGTAAATATCGAAGATCTAGAAAAACCTTAAAAATTGTTTAATAATTGCTATAAACAAAAAATTACGACCCTACAGCTGCTTTTAAAACAATTAAAAACTATTAGTACCGTGATGGACCGGTTAATATTTTAGTAATAAATATTAAATCCATATACGAAAAAAATATTTAGCTGTATAGTGTCGATAGCTGTGAGTCTGAAGTTTGATCGCAGTTCCATATTACATACTATAGGATAAAGCATTTCCAGGACATAGATAAGCAATGACAAAATTATGGCGATAGTTTACCCAGAGAAATAAAACTTGGTATTTGTATACTATGTATTATTGATAAATAATATTCAAAGTAAAATCAAGAATGTCAATTGTTGTATACAAAAGGTATAAATTACAGAATTGAAGACAGTGTAGGAGACTTGAGATGCAATTGTGTTCTGGTATCTATACATCCGCCAGTATCATTTTTATGAATGTAAGTAAGTTGTATGAAATAATGACATTATTGGAGAAAATGGTGATTATGCAAAGTATGTCCACTGAAACTTCGTATACTCTATAAGATAATTATATGGTGGATGTGGAATGTATGAAAGTACAAAGTATCGGTTATCTTTGATCAAAAATTGAAAGATTTCCTGAGTCACTAATGATACGCGAAAAAGTAGTAAACGAAGAGAATGAGACATATAACAGGTATAGCGGCATTAGATGCAGGTGTTCGAGTTTGAATCAAGCTTTGATAAGTGAGAATGTGTTCCAGTCAAAACTGAAAATGCAACTGGAAAATCTTAGATATGGAGTGTATTAGAACTTACTGGAGTCAAGAGTTTTGGATTGCTAATAGGTTGAAAGTACAAAGAGCTGTTTGGTGAAATGGTGAAGGAGAGCATTTGCCGAGTTGTGTAATTGATTGTAGTCTTAGTCTTGTTTCATCAGAAGCCAAATGCTTATAGTCTGTCTGCTAATGCATTGTAAGTGATCGGTGGTAAGTAGTGTGGATGGCATGAGAGAAGTGGACGGCACACGGGGCCAGTTCTGCTAGGAGCTAGAAACTAACTAGATATGTACGTTTCGGCCATTTGATTTCATGACATGCCGGCCAAACCAAACCAAACTGAAGAGAACAGGAGCTGTGCATGAAATGAGAGAAGAAAACCACTCATCTAACTATCTAATCTATCTGAAGAGAGTAATCTGTATTCTGTATGCAGAAAAGAATGAAAATTATATATGCAAGGAGGTAACTATTGGAATCAAAGACGGTTGTTGCCTATGAGCAGTTTCATTCCAATTGAATAGATATAAGGCATATATGCATTGCTAATGGACTGCTCTATCTGTCCCTACTGTATATTAAATGGTTATTACAATCCAACAAGACAAGTGTATAATAGTTAGTGGTTTGGTTTCGTTTGGTTACAGTGGTTTTGGTCGAATTCTACACCTGTACGCCTCATCGACTGCTCTGCTATAAGGATATCAAGTAGTACTCTCCTCATTCGAATCAAGAGTAAAGTAGCAAAAACACTCAGGACAGAAGAAAACTTGCACACAATAAAATACATATTATACTGGTATATTATATAGGATATACTATAAAATATATAATATATATGTTATTATATAGTAGATGTGGTGGTGGTAGTAGTAGGAGAGATAGAAAAGAAAACAGAGAGAGAGAAGATGTAGTTGTCCTGGTCTTCATTGTGTGAATATGAAAGAGTGGGCTGAGATGTTTGGTTGGTGCTCCACTTACTTAGGAGGATCACAAATCTCCGAGTGTATAATCAAATGAAGTGAGATGAGAACGAGAAAAGGTATTTGGGCAAGGACGTAGAGTTGACCTTAAGGTGAGGCTGCCGTGGGCCGTTGGCAATTAAGCCACCCTCGCAACATATTTACTACTATTATATATTGTGGCTAGCCACCCGCACCTCGCCTTGCCCCTGGCATTCCAGTCAACTACAACTACTACTACATACTTACTACAACAACCAGTCTCGCTAACATTCCCCACTACTTTCATGTAACAAGCAGGATTAATGCCATTATATTTATGAGATTCAACCTCCCTATAGACGAGTCAATATGCACAGATGCTGAGTAAAGACGAGATATGTATACAGACCACTTGCTCCGTCTCGTCTGACCATTATCATCATCATTTCAGCATCTCCTTTCTTTGGACTTCAACTTCTTTTTACTTGATTTGCTTTTGCTTACTTAGTTCAGATACCTAACACAAATCTGCCTCTATGCTTTATCTGTTTCACAAGACGAGACTCGACTGCTCTTCTTTTGTGCATTCCACAACTTATTCTACACGGACTGCATTGCACGTCATATTTTACTCGCTTCTGCTAAACTACTACTGCCACCACTATACTTCAAAACATGTATTTCTACACATTTTCTTAGAAAACAACTACTACTCATTTCATACATATGCACAGGGATATACATTAGAGGTATAGACACATGTGAGAGTAGGGTATATGTTTGTGTTGCATTTCATTGCGTGGCATTTGTTTAGCTGGATAGGACGGGATGAGATGTGAGAGAGGAGAGCAAGAAGATAACACGAGATGAAAGAGGACGAAACAAGAACAAGATCCGTGGAATGCTCTTTCTACTCGTATTAAATGTGATGTGGTCGAGCCGGAGCCTTGTCTTGCCTTGGCTTCACTTGGCTCGACATAGCTGGCCTAGCTTCCTCTCATCTCATCGTACAATCCTATAGATATCCTTATTCAACTACTATACCCTACTATGACGTTCTGAATACCACACGGAGCAGAGTACACCTACTTATTGTTAGTATCTAATCTAAAATTAATATAACGAGTATCTATCTATTCCTCTGCCTACACTTTGTAGAGCTCGAAATCTGCTGGGAACACGTTAAGTAAAAACAACTGCGGACAAACAAAATATTTCTATAGAGTTAAAACCATTTACGTAGGCATGCAATATGCATCTCTCTAGTATCACTACGCAGTCTATCTGTGCATCCTCCACCACATATAATAAATAAGGACGTAGATACAGACCATTTCTTTTCTCAGGTGGATCCTGCTATGTACTATGTGACTCTGAGTTTAGTGAGCGAGGGTGGCGAGGGTGTGTAAGGTGGTCACCGCTCTCGGCCAGCATTCCTTCCAACCTCTCTTCACCACTATCTTCATCATCATTATCTGTCGGCCAGTAAATAGAAATTCCAAAACCCGATCCTAATTATCTCCCCATCCTTCCGAAGCTACGATACCTAATATTACTTACCATCCAATCAATGCAAGGCAACCCGATACATTCTACACCATGATCAATCTCATACTAACAATATTTACACTTAGCATAGACAAGTCCTAGTGTGATGCCTGGTATTTCCCTTTTTACCCTATCAAAAGTTTTAACAATTTATTAACAGAAATATCTCAAACAACTATAACTACTATTAGCAATATTGCAAGATAAAATTTATCGACCGTTTTACAATCTACACATAATAATGTTATAATGAATTTTTATTTTTCTGGATATATTAATTTGCCGAAGTTTAACTGTGAATTTGTAACTCAATTCATACAGTAATAGTAACTGTACTCTCATTTCACATTTAGCAATTAATTAAAATTAGTCAAATGATGATGTTCAAAGAACTCCGGAAAGCATAAGTTCTTATATTTAATACATTTCTTACATTTAGAGATACATTTGCACCGATAGGCATTAACTTGTAGAATGCAAGGCTCAGAGTATAGCTATTTATTTCTTACATATGATTTTATTTCGATAGGCCCATCTTCTTTCAACTCGAATTGTGTTCTCGGCTGGCTGTATTTAGTATTTTAGGTGGTAGAGAGACGTGAAAGGAACTGCGAAAGATAAAAGTGCTGATGTGATGTATATGGCGCAGCGGTATGTCTGTCTGTCTTGATGGCAAATTTTTCATTTGCCAAGCGCACCTATTAAGAGGTATCGTATTTTTGTATGCATACCTGTACAAATAGACATCTACACACGTGCAGATTGAATAGAATATAAATGTTATCACTTTAATATATAGTGCTATATAAACTCAATAGATTTCTAACGACAACCTACATAATATAGTAATTGGTATTAGCGTAAATGAAACAGTTGAAATTGCAAAGCGTTTAATATAGTATGACAATTTGTATTGCAAGGAAAGGTGTATATGTAAATTATAAGTTAGTGCGTCTTTGAGTCTGACAAGAATTTGAATCTTTTCCTAGCTTTGTTGTGTAATAAGAGGGGGACATATAAATAAATGTACACTGCATCAGTATATTTTAAAATGTATATAGGTATATAGGTGGATGGGATAAAAATGATAGGAGGATGGTTGGTGGAGGCTGTAAGTATGATTTGTCTGTGACGTGTGCATATATTAGAGAAAAGAATTGTGTACAGTACATAGATAGATAAAGTAGGTAGAAGGTAGGACATTGAATCAAGATCCTGGCGAAGGAAACGCAATGCTGAATCATAGATAGATTATCGTGCATATGCGCTGCGTTTGTGTTTTTCCACGTTGAACTTGTGATCTCTGGACAGCAGTAGAGAAGTTTCCCATTTGGATGGCGATAGAGAACTAATGCGAGTGTTTGCAAAGAGACGAAGCCCGGATGCTTTGCGAAGCGAGTGTGTGTAGTCTTCGGTCCTTCTGTGGTGGTCGGTTAGTCTGGAGCTGCATTGAGCCGACGCAACCATTTCATAATTTTCGCAAAAGCAGGTATTTAGCAATGCAAGTCCTATAGCTCGTGCACATACTTATTTATGATGCTTATACGATTACACATATATGTTACACACGCGAGACACAAACCGTCCTTTCCATATTTGTTTATAGAGAAAGGGAATTGGACACGGGTTGGCGCAAGCTGGTATATGTACAAAGCCCAGTAATAACTATTTGCTTTGTAGTTTGTAGTAGTAGACACACAATGTTATAGTACACATAGTAATAGATGTGCAATCAAGGCCGTAGCTACAGCTCATCAAACTTCACAACCTTTTTAGGATTAAAAGTTTCTTTGAAATTCACTCTCTATATACACGTGCAATTACATATACTACACTCAATAGTATAAACTAAGCTAAAATTATACTACCTATAGTGCACTAAGTATGTAATGCGCTAGAAAAGAAAACTTTGAACTTCATTCCATTTTCCGTACAGCATCTCCCACAATTTCTTATAGCTACGGCCGTTTTATTATTAGAGAAAGTACTTATACTCTAATACACATGCTAATGCTTATATGCATAATACCTACATACTAAACTAGATTTAGCAAACTAAGTTATTTCAACTGCACTGCACAATGCTTGGCTATATGTTTAGTGTACTTTAGGTATAATCTAGAACGACAATTGGTTTTTGAAGTGCATAATGTTTTGTTGGGTGCTTTGAGTTGAACTGCAATTCCATCAAGTTCACTCCTCTGCTCATTCTTTCAGTCTCATATGTGGTTTCCTTTCCTTCGGAGTTCTTTTCAAGTTGTACGAAGACACACACGGTCCGCAGTATACGCGCTTTCTGTACATGTGTGCACATACATTAGCTACTCGTTTAACCCTGCAACCTTAACCTAGTGTCTCTCATAGCAGCCAACACTATCATAAATCTCTGTGTAGTGTTATCATAGTAGGAGATATTTGGGCAGAATGATAGTTCCCGAAAAGAGAGTAGAATTGAGGAAAAAGAGCTAGTCGCCAGTTCTTCCTCCGCACAAGTCTTCTGCACAAGGACTAGTAAGCATGACGAGGATAGCTTTGGATTTGTAGAGAACTCTGGTCGGCAACTCCGGTCTTTTCAGTGTTACATCGTGGCTCTTACTCATCGGTCGCTCGCATGTGCTACACCAACTCACTGGCTCTTTGCCACTAGGAACCTTCAACTAACTCACCTGCCTTCTTCTCCCTACTTACCTGTCTGATCTTTGTCCTGTCTTCATTTTATTCTTGGATGTCTGTCTCTATATACATATCTTGGTTACTCTCCACCTTGCCACACACTCCTACCTCTACTACATCAGTACCTATTATAATACTTTTCTAATTTCGGCTTCTACGTAAATAAAGAAGAAACTCACTATCTTAACTTATCTACTTTGCGAGAGAGTGGATTCCATCAGGAAGTCTGTTCTTATATTACTAAATACTAGTAGTGGTAGAGGCACACACTCACTTATACTACACATTAGTTAAAGTTTCTATCTTATCTACTCATGCAACGTATTCTTCATCCTTTCAAATCATCAAGAGATCTTACTTTTTCTATCTTGGGAACACCAACTTTCTTGTCTCTACTAAATAACTCAACTTAGGACCAGACCAGCACATTATCTCTACTTCAACTACCACACTAAACAGAAGCATCAGTCATCATGGTGCTCTTCCAATTATTAACCACGTTGCAGGCGACATCCACTTTCAAACGCTTCGCTTCACGGTATGTATTTATAACCTATCTCATTTTCCCCTTTTACTCCATATCCACCCAGCAGTTTACATTATTACATTACCTTACATACATTTCTCATCATGCCCATCAACTTATCATCAATGACAAACAACCATACGCATTTCTTTCCTATACTCTATTACACACTTTTATCACCATACAATTTACAACTATTTGCGTACACCAATTATTAGCCTCATCTCTTCCTGCATTATCCACTGCTTATACGTATATTTTAATACATACTGTCTACATAATACTTACTGTATTTAATCGTTAGTTGCACAAATAAATTGCATAACTGTAGGTAGTTTAACAATGGTATGATCCAAAAAATCCCATTTTCGTCACTTGCATTACCAAATTACATTTTCAGTTTACTACAGTATCAAGCAATTAGATTCTTTAATTATAATTTAACAGGGATAAATAAGATTGAAAAAAGCAAAATTTAATTTGCATGGTAAATGTAGAGTAGTTAAATTAAATGCTTCCATACGTTAATTTGTTTCTGGTTGGTGCAAAATAGGATTAAAGTTGCTGCATGGTTATTATACTACGCTTATGTTTAATTTAACACTTAGTAATGTGCGAAGGCCGACTTTCACTGTTGTGAATAATTGAACACTGTCAGGTATAGTAGTATTATATAGGTATAGGCACTTGGTATAAACACTCTAGTTCACAGTACGTTCCTTCTCCATAAATGACTAATACTATCTGAAAGTAAGTGCTTTCAATGCTGGCTGGCATAGCATTCTCCTCTCCCACTGTCCTTTCCATATCTAGTACACTGATCTATTTTCTCTTCCACCTTCACTCTCATCATATATTTCTCTTTTCCCGATTGCAAGAGTTGTGCTACTCCAGAGCAGACTGTGAGAAGCCGGGTCATAAAATTACCAATAGTATTAAGACACAACACGCCAATACTTATCAATCATTCATAAAAAGACTTGGTTGGATTTTTAGGTCACCGTATGCACTGTTCCTTCTCCCTACATACTTTCTGCAAACTTGCGTTACACGAGTTTTCTTCCAACCTTCTCCCTGCTAAATCTGAGCATTTTCTTGGAATTCTTGTCTTTTGTTGTTACCTATGCGGTGTGGTTTAATCGAACAATCGTAAATACATTAAATTGGCAATCTTACTTTTATTTTTGAATGCTATGCGGTCAGCCTTTGAACCTTGAATATTCCATGAGCATTAATAGCAACGTTCCTTTGAACCTAATATATGTACTGTACAGTAATGTACATACCCGTTAGCATTTAACGATTCTAATGGGTAGCTATATCTCGGGACACTTTACTTAAATTCTTAGATACAGTGGTTTTCCCTTAAGTTATCATTAAGACTGCAGTCGTATTTAATTTATTCATGCTATTAGAGTGTTATAAGTACTAAGGACTTATAAAGTACTTTTATATAACTGCATTAGCGTTGGGTAATATACAGTATTACATAGCGACCTAGTCCAACTATTAAATTGGCGTTACTTACCCAAGAATTATATTGTCATGAAGTAAACCATAAATAGTATGACTCATATAACTCAAGCTGTAACTAGATCGATAAAAGAAAAGAATTTTCTCACAATCTTTTTTTGTATGATTTATGTGAGAATGCTGGGAGTCACTTATATAAGCGAAACGGAATTGTTATCCAATTCCGAAAAGCACACAAGTTTTTGCCATCATTTGTGGACAAAATAAAACTTTTTGAGCCAATTACCCGTTAATGACTTTTCACAACAGAGTCAGACAGTATAGTAGTACTTAATGGTATACTTATACTGTATTTAAATAAGCGCTTATTTGTAAACGATAATTGAAAGTACCTAAGCAGGTTACAGTGCTTTGATGTTGTCATCTCAAACACATATGGATTTATTTGATCTCCCTTTCAGGACTGTAACATGTAACGAGGTAACGTGTAATTTACCTTCAAGTTAAATCTACCACCCGACTCCAGTTGTGATTTACTACGTGACCTAGACCTTTGCATTGTTATTTTTATTGCCGACCTCTATATGCATAAATGTTGTAGTGTGTATAAATGTATATCTAATACGTATGATCCAAGTCAGTTTAACATTTATGGCGCGTGTTTGTAAGAAGATATCAAGAAAGTACAAGACACACAAACACACTTTTTTCTTTACTGTAGAAATGTAGAATGACCCGATAAATCTGTTAATTATCTCTGTAAATTCATCCATTTACTCTTGTAGAACAAGATTTGCGTAATTCTATGTCTACAGTACAGCCTAAAATGTGTCTACTGTGGAATCAAGTGTAGAACTTTTTAACAATAACATTCAGGCAAAAGAAAAACCTACTACTAATACTTTACAAATTTTTTTTTATATGAATGTAGAAAGTAATTACGACGATGAGACTCGATACTCTAATTAAATTATACGTTAAAATCATCTTTCATTACTTTGTTACTAATTCCTTCAGCGTATCGTTGTTTTTTTACGTTGGTAAAGATATTAAGCCTATAGCTAACTGTACAAAGCAGGTATCTATCAGCTTCCAAGAAAAGGGAATTACGATTTCAGTAACAAGTCTCATTAAAATTGGATTGCATCTTCGTATCCTTTATGAGATTGAAACTGTGAATATAATTAATGGCTAGGTTAGACGATTTGATAGAATAACATTTTAGTAGGAAAACGTAAATATTTACAGTACTTATGTTAGAAGGAATTACATCAGTTGCGTATCTGTAGGTCTTAGGTTGGAAAAGACTTCTGAATTGAATTGGTTGGAAAAGACAGTTAATTAGGTGGATGTAAACTTTTCAACATTTTAGCGAGTTAGAATAGAGGTTGGCAACAATACACGAACGAAAATATTTATTGGGAGCTGAGTTGTATGAGGGAAGTAGATACCTAAATGTTCCCTATGATTAACATTAGAGGAATGAAACAAAGATTGGAATTAAGCCCTGTGAGTGTTATTGTGTGTCTCTCCAAAGAATACTCAACAGAATGATCTCCTTGGCTTGTATTGTGCAACTGTATGGTATTATGCTCTCTGTATGTACATAGTAATGGTTAGTAACCACTATAAGTGATGTATCAAGAGAATGCAGGAATGCAGTAAAATTACAAAGGTACATATAACACAGCACATACTCATGCACGATCAGTTTAGCTCAGCGTAGGCATATTTAGAAGTCCGTATTGTACTGCAGTATTGAAGGAGGATTGTTAGCAGAAGAGCCAAATAAGCAAGCATCGCATAGTAATATCCTATGTATTATACATAGAAGGTAGAAGAGTTAAAATAGGACGGTGTGCTCTGTATTCCAGTTCTGTACGGCTCTGCTTCACTGCAGCTCATGAAGTAGATGTGTTTGGCTAAAGGAAGGAAAAGCGTGGGTGGAGTACTGTGTAATGTTTACCTTTAGCGTCTCTTATACACAGAATATGTAGTATAATGACGCACAACACCAGCACAAGCCTACAAACCACACAGTGAGTGAAGGTCCACCTTTACACTTCTCATTATATCGATTGCTTCCAAAAAGTCCCTACTGACGTCAAGTGTTACGTAGCTCTCTCTATGCCTCCTCCGTTTTATACATAAGATTCCGTTTCTCAACATGTGCCGTCGGCTACTGCCCTGCTTTCCTAAACGAAAAGCTACTAACGAGAACGATTAGCACAGGGTTACATACTACAGGGTACCCGCTACTCCCGTTTTTACATAAATACATCTGTCATATTCCTGTACACACAATTCTAAATTGTAAAGAAGTTGCATGTTCTTGATACGGATTTATTTATGAGCAATGTACATTGGACAGTTGATTGTTTGCCTATGTATTAAATTGTTTGCAAGTATCAATATTTAGTAGGAAGGAGGAGTACTGCGACCATAATATACCCATCAATTACTAATCAACTTTCTCCAAATTGGCTTATTTAGATAAAATAAATAGTTCAGTGACATTTCAAAGTTTGGCCTAGGCATTTAAATAAGTTATTACAACTAGAATTGCAGATTGTAATAGCATCAAAGTTTTATATTTAAACGATGACTTCAAAATATAGACTCTGGAAGGCTTGGGAATGCTGAGCCTCATATCACAATAATCTATTTGTATTTTCCTTAAGGTTCTACATTTAGATTAAAAATATTTTTTTAAGTTGAAAAGAATATTAAAACTACTAATCCAATACTAATATGGAACAGCTTATTCGTTTACAGGTCAAAGTTCATTCGTACTCCCTCAATAGAAACAGACATTTGTTCGTCATAGATAAGAACAAACTACAACAATTAAATGCGACTATTCATTTTTAATTGCTGTTGTTATATGTACCGTTATAAGACGTGTCTAGCTCACTATTGCCTATCCAAAGCGAATTGTGAACACTCAAATGGAGATAGGAAAACCTATACTAGTGACACGTTTGACATACAAATATAAGTCGAAGTCTATTAGCAACATTGTTAAATGTCTTAAATTGCCTCTAAAGCATTTAAATAACTCATTAAAGAGCTTACACGAGTCAGTAACTAAATTATCTGCATGTAACTATATTTACTCTTACATGCAGAGTGTAATTTAGGATTCCAATTGAATAGATAATTAGAGTTCACATTGCTACATCTTAGATTCCTTGATACTATAATATCGTGTACCTTATGCATGCTATAACTGCAGTATGCTATTCAGAGACAGTATTTTATTAGTTCCATATCAGTTCAATTACCACTTACTTTTCAAGTAGTAAAAGCTTGATAGGTATAACAGGGATAAGTATTAGGATTACCCTTGCCATTTATTAGAAAAACATAATGCGTACATCTATTTGCCAAAATCATTTACGCTTATGCATAGGTAGTATATGCAATACTCAAAGAAAAAAGTTACATGCATGAGTATGTATAGATACTCGACTGCATCTGTTACAGTCTAAGTACAAAAACAAAATTAAACGCACACACAACTTAAACAAAGAGTAGTACGTTCGGTACTCTAAAGAAAAGACATGAATACTTATAGATATGATGCTATACTCTTAGCTCGGTTTCATACTTAGCTGTCTACTCTCTATCTTCTAAATAAGTAGGTTCATCAGCTATAAATAGCAGACTCGTCAAACGAGGCATTCATACCAATGAAGCTCCTTCATCCTCATCATGATCATCATCTTCACCGCAGTTTCTCATTTCCAATTCACCTTATCCTTTTCGACTTTGTTTCTCTTGTGCTTTGCTTGAGGATGTTCATTGTTTTCCTTCGTCTTTGATACTCTCTCACTACAATACAGCCTTACATGAAACTTGCAACAATCTCCTAGCTGCATTGCCAACCTAGGCACCCACTGCATACTCTGTCGGTAAACGTTCCAGGCATCACATATCATACATCTCTCAATACCCAAAACACAGACATTTATAGAATACGGACTAGCCTTGCAAATATTCAACCAAATTACTTCCATGGATTAAATGAAGCGTTTATAAATATTTCTAAGCAGCAGGTATTCCTTTGACAATGTAGTTTACCTTAAAAATAAATCAATCCTGCATAATGCAATTAATAGAAGCATTAATTTTGAATGTATTTTTCAGAAAAGTACCGAAATATTTTTGAATCCCAATCTGGAAAGTTTTTGACTATCTGTTAACGCATAACGCTAAATTTTTGTAATATAAATTTCAAGATTATTATAGACAAGTTTAGATTAGTTTAGAGACACCAATTGATTGCTTTATTTATTTAAGAAATTTAATTTAATTTAAGAAGGATGCCAAGTACACTTGAATCCACATATTATGTAAATGTCACAACTCCTTGATTAACCGAGAATGACTAGTTAGAGTAAGCATTTAAATTGCTTCCGGCTTCCTTGGGTTGTATTAGCCTGTATGGAGTCACTATATCCTGCATCTAATACAATTATCACTTCATTTCCATTGTATAAGCTGTGAAAGTTCATCTTTTACTCTGCTAAACATATTTCGTTTAGTAGAAAAAAATTTCATGCAAGCGTTTTCCTGCTTGTTTGTGAATATATGTTATATTAAGTATTATTCAGGCATGTTCGTCAAAGATTTGTAAACCAGATCGTCAGGTCGGGTGGAATGATGACCTATGTCAACATGGTTTTGGTATGGAGTAGTATGCACAGTATGCAGCGGAGATTGGTAAGAGGTGAAATAATAGTCATGCCGGGAGACAGTAGAGATACTACATTGTAGAATGAACTACGGATCTTCATCTTTTAGAAATTGAAGAGTAGAGAGGTAAATGCTGATATTGGCGGAAGCTTGTATCGACGCGGAAACCAAAGTTTTAGGTCATAATGAACTTATTCTTTGAAAGCCGGAAAAGCCTTACGAAAAGAAAGAGACTTGAAGTAGAGTAACGTAAGGAAATGTCTGGTAATGTGCACTATCTCTTTACCTTGAATCCATTAGGAGTCTCAAATGCAATTACCTGACCTTTATTATGACCTGAAAAAGACTGGCAAAGGTTCCCGAGTTTTCTCCTACTACTCATAAGTCTGTTTATATATCATGCAAATTCAAGTTACTACCATGCTAAATCTAAATTTCATCTGAGCTCAAACTTATTACGTTTATGCACGTTCTTAAAAGGTCTAGAGAAAAGCTTCTCCTGTTTTACATAGCGCCTTCCTTCCTTTTCTTTATCTTGTTATTTCATGTAATGTAAAAGCGGCGGAGCTTGTAGATGAAAAATTTCAATCGCAAAAACATAAGCGAATTTTTCACATGATCGGCAAACTATAAGATACCTACGTGCTCTCGGGCAGAATTCAATAAGTGAAACTCAATATTCTTGATGAATAACGGAAATTACCCTTCCTAGTAAATGGAAACAAGCTAGTCAAAGGCAATTTAGAACTAATTCTGCTACGCATTTGCTAAAGAGTGAAAGTGGCTGAGCTAAAACGGATTTAGTCTCAAAGTTACGGCATAACTAGATAGTGGGGCTGGAGCGAAAAAAGGTCTACGTGCACTACAGGCGATGTAGTAATAATTCCGGTTTGAGAAGAGAAAATATTACGACTCAGCACTTTTTCTATGCAAATCGTATTATTAAGAAATAATGCCATTACATAAACAGAGGATTTGGAGGAAGTAACCAAGATAATTGTCAATCTCTTGCGTGAAAAGGGTAATTACATTTTCGCACCGTACAATAATCGACTCCTACTTGGCACTGTGTGGGTGACATACAGCAGAAAATATTTTATCAGTGTCCGATCAAAAGATTTTTTAGAGCCATCCCGTTTTGTCCAACTGATTTCTTTATAACGATATAAATTGGTGTGCTAAATAATGACGGATATCGATCACCAACGAGTTTTGCAAGGCCGAAAAATTCAAGGCTGTGACCTCCTCTTCTCCTCCACCTCCTCAATATTGATCGCCTCACTCTCTTGAAGTTCCTCGAACTCGGTCGTTGGTTGTTGGCACAATCCATAGCCCACTTGCACTGAATGTAGTGCAGTTGGGCTAGGGCACACTTTCTGCAGAATAGAGGAAAGTTAGGAAAGTTGCTATAAGCCATCTCATTCTTAATGCTTCAACAATAGTAATGCTACTAACAACAGAATTTATATACATAGCCCTTGTTATAAATGCATACTAACCGTACACACTAGGAAATGCTCCAAGTAGGTACTTTTTACTACCTATGTGTAACAGAGTACTGCTATATAATATCACTACTGTAAATAGTAGGTTAACTTAGGTTGATCCTGTTCCCAGCCTACGCTACATAAAACCAAGTGAAGCTTTAGGCTCCAGTTTTGCCTAACTTACGTTATGTGTGCGCTTAAATCTTTTCTTTTTACTCTTTTTCATTCTCCGTGGATTCCATTCCTTATTATTATTTTCATTCCCTATTACACATACACATAATACTTTCTCCTTATCTCGACTGATTTCTCTTTTAGATGGATTCATAACTTTATATATATATAATTCAGGCAAACGTTGCCAATCTTTTCTTCACTATTTGCAATAATTCTATAGAAAATTTGCATTTCACACAATTAGAGTATCCTGCTGATTTAGAAAGAAACTTTTAAAGTACCAATTCCATTACTGTTTATAAAAATGGAGAAAACTAGCATATCCCTACTTAGGAAGTTATTTAGTGTCAGAGAAGGGTTCTATGCTTCCATACTTCACTTAAGAATGGCAATTTATCTGGGAATTCGAGAATGCTTCTGTTTTGGTTCCCAGAAAGAGATTCAAAGTGATTGCTATGTTCACAGATTGTTGCCTTTGAAAAGTGATTTGACAAAGTGTAAGTAACAGAATCTTGGTCGTCTTTTTCTCGGAAAAGAAGTGTAAACACTAAGCAAACGCGACAACAGTACTATAGTGTAGCTTGGTGGCTAATGCTTTGATTCAACCTGCAGATAAATATTACTGCGTGGAGTTTATTATAGGTACATATATATCTGATTCTAACTTTAAGAACTCAGACAGGATACGACAGAATTCTTGTTAATTTAATTAAGCCAAAGCCACTTTGCTGAAAATGTACATATTATACTCAATAGACTAAGACTACTAAGGTCTAAATGTTGACAATTACAGGTATTAAGTTCGACCATGCTTAGTAATCGCTTCTAATTGATTGTTATTCAGATTCTTTTCCACATGAATAAGTACCTTCAATATTAATATATAAGAGTAGTATTAGTTGCATAAAAGCAGGAAGCACTTGTTTGATCGTATGATTTTGCCAGCCTTTATAAAGGACAGAAATACAAAGGTTCGCAAATTGCTACCACTTCACTAAATAAGTAAGTCTAGTGCTAGTACTAAGCCTAGTACTAGTATTGTATGATCAAGGGTTTATACGTAAAGAGACAATGCAGAATGAAGTGAAAGCACAAAACGAGAAAGCATAGCATAATATGAACAGTTAATATACACTACATACTTAGTACTACTTTAGGTTTACTAATATGAGATATATATACTTAAGAGTATTGAAAGTGTGTAATGAAATAGAGAGAGGAAGTATGTACATATATCAGTGTAATATGTAACATGAGAGAGCTGTTGAGATAACAGAGAAGAAAGTGGCGAGGTCGGTGTATGTTATGAATTCTACATACAAAAGAGTACATAGTAGTCTATGTACATAGGTACGATGCAGTATTTTCCGGCCGTACCTCAAAACTCATGGTCAGAGATCTAACAGGCAAAGCAACGAACTATATAGACTTCGTAGAAGAGGAACGACAGTCTTCCTTCCAAGTCGGATTAAACGCAAGCAGATGCTTTCGGGCAGAATTTAATTCTATGACTACCATTTACGTCAATGCAATGTGCACACAAAACTGTGTCTATAGGTCTACATCCCCACACAGCTTTATACTACTCGAATATGCAAAAGTCCTTGTATACATACTGCAATATCCTTACCAGAGATATACTTTGATGCTTAAAATAGTGCACGTGCACATTATATTGAAGAGAAAACACACCTTTTCTTGGAACTTTTCTGCAATAATGGCTATGTACAAAGCGCTTGTGGATGTGCATTTATTATTTATTCTTTCAACTTTTGTTCATTATTACTATCACCGTCACCATCCAAGAAATCGCATTTAAAAGTTTGCACAAAAGATTTCGTGTACTATACATAGCATTATTTGATCATAGTTTTTAATGGTTCAATTTAAAATTCATCATTTTGAGCCATTTTCTAAAAATAGAAGTAATTTACGACACTGGGGGGCTTAGATTGATAGGACTGACATTTAGATAGTAGTTCCTTCAAGAGGTTTCAAACACAGACAGGCGCTTAAAATACTGGCTAATTTTCCAAGTGATACCCAAACGCTTTTTAAATTAGTGTATAGGCAAACTAACAGTTATAAAACAATAATTATATTACCTTCCTGATGGCCAGCAATTTGCTTCTTCGAGTGACTGACTTGTGAGGATGTAATTGAAAGTAATTATTTTTGATAGATTTCCAGATGAACAACTATTATGATGATAATCTGGAGTGGGAAAGGAACGCCCCAAGTGGCAGCAAAAGACTAATATTGAAAACAAACTCTGATGTGATATGGACATAACAGACGACGAGAGTAGCTTAATTCATTCTAAGTTTCGAAAAGCCAAACGAGGATTTAGCCAGGTCGCAGGCAGGCCAGTGACCGCTCCATCCGAACAATTGCAAATTTCTGGAGTATTGAAGCCACCAAGCGGAGAATTATTTGCGACGGCAGAGCCGCTGATGCACACGAAACTTGACCTTCCTACGCAGCAAACTTCCGGCCGACTTGAATCCATTCTTCTGTCAGGAGGGGCTAAATCTCCCATTTTTGGGACCAACGTTTCTCTTGGTGCGTCATCCACTTCCCCCACGCATTCGGGTACGGTGCCAACGGCAAATAGCATTCTGGCGGGCGCTACGGCAACTCAACCTTCCCAGCCCTCCTCCACCTTCCACAGCGAGGTGTTCCGATTTGACAGTACAGATAGAGAGAGGTATCTGTGTAGTGCCATCTCGGAAGAAGAAGAAGTTTTCAGTCCTGGTCCATCACCGTCCTCCGCTTCTACCCGCTCCTACGACTCCCCGCGAATTACAATTAGTCCCCTACGTTTACAAGATTCCCCTCCGAATTCCGCTGCCACAGCCATCCACGCGTCCTTCATGGATAGCCAAAATAGGCTCATGGCGCGGGTTCACACTGGCTTGGCAATGTTGCCCATTTCAACCGTGGAACAATCCCGTTGCCTTTTCGGTGTACCATCTTCACCGGTATCTCCACTAACACCAAATACTCCATTGTCACCATCACCATTGTTTTCTTCTGACCAAACGTTCCAACAGGGTTTTCTCGCTGAATTATATCGACGCAGGTAAATTTCCTCTCTGTAACTTCTATTGTTTGAAATCCATTTTGCACTAAATTTAAACTGGTACAACTAATTAATTTTCAATAGTTTTACTAATCTCCCTAGATGTCATTCCGATTCGGATCTTCCACTCTTACCTGAGTCTCCAAGGTATGAGCCAACAGATTTGTCAATGAAGGCAGCGCAAACGAAGCCCCAAGGACGACCAAGAAAACCAATACCTCATCCATTGACAATGCCTTCAAAGGGCGGTTCATTGGAATCCGATCAGTCGTCACCACAGGACTCACCGCTAGATTTGTCCATGAAAGGAAATCGAGAGCGCTTTGGAAGCAGCACAAGCTGTGAAAGTCTCAGTACACGCTTTTTATCTAGTCTAGCCATTCCACCGAACTCTCCTGGATTTTCTCCTGGTAAGACTTTCTTTCTCAACTAGTGTTATAACATACTGTTATCTTTAATAAGATAGACGGTTTATTTTATCGTTCAGAGAAAGAGAAAGTAAAACAAGTTTTAATATTAGCTCTATGTGTATCAACGGGTTTTAAAATTAGTTTCTTAGAATTGTACTAGATAAGATGTCCATTCAGTTACGATCCAGAAATGATAAGTGCAATTAATATTTCAGGGGGAAAAATAGGTAGAGCAGATATAGCTTCTCCGACAAGAAATTCAGTTGCTCTGCGGTATAATCTCGAAGTCTCTCCTGTTGTAGAAGAAATGCCACCAGGATCGGATTTGACCTTTGTTTGTCCAGTTTGTGGGCAAATGTTCAGTTTACATGATCGGTTAGCAAAGCACATGGCATCAAGGCACAAAAGCAAACCTCATGACCCAAACAAAAGTTATCCCTGTGATGTTTGCCATCGGTCGTTTGCAAGAAGTGACATGCTGACAAGGCACATGAGACTACACACTGGCTTAAAACCTTACACGTGTCGCGTTTGTGGACAAGTATTTTCTAGGTAAGATTGCTTTTTAATTGCATCCTGAAGAAATATTGTAGAAAAACCTGTTTTGTGACTTTCCTTCAGCAATAATGCTTTAAGATGTCAGTTGTAATATAACCGCAACTTCAAAAATTACATTAATTGTAAATATTAATATTTTTCCAGATCGGACCACCTCAGTACCCATCAAAGAACTCACACAGGTGAGAAGCCGTACAAATGTCCTCAATGCCCCTACTCAGCGTGCCGTCGTGATATGATAACTCGTCATCTGCGAACTCACTCAAGAAACAGCTCGTCATCTTCAGATCAACTGGGAAGCACATCTACTCCAACATCTACTTCCGATTCCATTAGTGACGATCGGCCCATCAAACTAGAGCCATCACGACCTCCTTCGTCATCTTCCAGTTTTGCACCGGATTCTCCAGTTTCACCAGCGCTTAATCTGAGCTCATTATCAGTCAACTCTCCTCAACCGTCCTTTAAAGAATAACAGCAGTATGAATACTCGTTAGGAGGACAAACTCTCATCTGAGCGTCAGAATCGTGAAGAAGGTTAACTTGAGACACAGCGTCATCAAAAAGTGTTAAATCTACAAAGGTAGGTATAATTAAATATACGTTGACTTTGAAGCACAAATACAAGGTACACGTTTTGTAGCTCCGGCAAGCGTTAATTCAATATGTTTATAGGTGTCAGAAATAAAGGTATCAGAGTACAATGTACAATCTTCATAATCACTGCATAAAATCCGTTTCGTACTATCGTATTATACTGTTTATAAAGAAAGGGTATGGATCAACATACTTAAAAACAATGCTCAAATTTTGTTTCGTATCTCGTACTTATTATTATTACTTTTATTTGATAAGTTTTTCCATCATGTTACTGCTCTTTAAACTCAATTTGTAAGTAGTACGAACACCTTTTACTCACAAATTGTGTACGATTTCGATAATGAGAACAGCGATTTATTTCATTATTTAAATCACAGTCTGTGTTGTAACATTTTCAAACATATAGCTTCATTGGCACGCGAAGAGTAAAAATCTTTGATCGAATAGTGAAAGTGTACTTTAAAGATGTACTTCAAATGTATGTTTAGATACAAAGGTACACAGAGTACGGATCGCTGAAAGTACATTGTTAATGAACACTTAATAATAGTAGATACTGAAGAAAACCAAAATACATATAATATAAACATTGCTAATTAATTAAAATAGTGTAAGGGGCAGGTTCTCCGTTGATCAAATAAATGAAGTCTAATGAGCTCTATACTTCCTACCCGTACAAATGTTCGTCGGGTGTGACGTTGACGTTAACATTTTTGGGGATAAGGTGTTATGTACATGTTAAATTAATAGGTTGTACCTATACTCCGAGTCAAGTATGGAATACTAACGTATGGAACCCGATGAAATTGAAATAGTCTGTAAATATTCTTAAACAAGCCTTGATGGTTGTCTGCGGAGCAGAAAATGTTTAATTCTGTGTTGCTGGTGACATAGTAGTTTGGTAATAAAAAGCAGTTTATACTCACATTATTTACATATATGCAGATACGTACTAGGTACCTTCAACACTTACATGTTTACTATATACAGCGTGTCGTCTATGAGTACGTATGAATGAAACAATACGAACTATAACTAAACGTAACAACTACAATTAGGTAGATCTTTGAAAACAAATGCACAAGCTTGTGGTATACTCTATTTGTCTAAGACCCATAAAGAGATTTAGATTTACATCTGGCAATACTATAATCCTGTTCATATTTCACTTTAGATAAAACTGTGGTGAATACTACTTGTACCTCCATTATAATACTTTACTTACTACTTATCTATAGATATAAGTTTCTTAGGTGCACTGGCATATCTAAGGAAGGCGGTGTCGTACATACAGTAATAAAAGTAGTTTAACTCTTCTGACAGAAAAATATTATAGGAAAAATAATTTTGAAGTTTAAAGCGAAAAAAAATTGGTTTTATTAGATAAATGTACTTATCAAATCTCCGAGCAGAATTCATAAGTAAATATTTAATGGAATATTTTAAAATCAATTCAGCCTAAGCATTTAAATAAATATACTTCAAAATGCAAATTACCATTTAAACCAACAGGCAGTATCTCAATGACAGTTAACCTTCTTATCCGTGATCTGAAGGAATGTTATTGTAAACACTTGAATTGAGTTATAGAAATCCGGAAAATAGTTAATAACGACATTATTGTGCAAGGTAAGTGTGCGAGTAGGAATTGCAAATGACTATACTATGTATTATGCAGCAGAAACAATGCAACTGGGTTGCAAAGCGGCTCAATTTTAGAACTTACCTGTCTGTAATATCTTCATGTGAAATATCACTAATTGAGATGTTTATAAACATGCTATAGTAAATAACGTACCTGCATTCTATTAGGGTTAGTAAATATATTTTTAGATTGTTCATTTGAATGGTTACTAAATTAACCCTCATACAAATATTCTATGAAATGTAAAGACGCTAACAACCGGAATCCCGCATGAGTGTAGTTTGGTTCAGTTTGTATTGTATAAGATATCCGATATTCCGGAGCGCTTTCTTCCACATCCTACAGACAAATAGAAGAGTAAACCAACTTGGTTGATTTGAGAAAGATACAGTAATGTTTTTATTATTTATTAAAATGTACCAATGTACTTAACTTCCTGTTCGTAAAGTAGGATGTGGAAATGCACTCCTGGAAAATCAAATCAGTCTGCTCTACATTTAGTGTAGTCTGGAGATGTAGGATCTACTTAGATGAATCTATAGTGTGTCTACTAAATATACGTACTTTTCAATGTGTGCCTCTCTCTATCTCCGTAGTCTATCAAACATAGTATGTTAGAAATCTTTAAACGTTGTAATACGTATGTACTATGTACCCACTAACTTAAAACATATTAGAGAAATGAGCTCAAGAGCTTATTCAGACTTGCCATGGAAAAATTAAGTAGTGTAAATTTTATTTCTGCTGTAAACGAATAATTTGTAGTTTGATAGTGTAAATACTCCACCCATACGTGTCAACACTTTGATTTTGAAAGTTATCAGAAACTATTTACATCACAATTAGTAAGTAATAGTTGTAGGTAGTAGCAGTGAAAACTAAACCGAAATTGTTAGTTTATATTTTCTACCACATCGTTAATAACTGCCCAAGCAGTTGTTAATCAAAGGAGATGTGAGAAAGAATTTCTTGTTCTTGTCGGGCATGTTCTATGAGCTTCTGTATAAAATTTTCATTTTCTCAAATATGACAACTGAACCAAAAGGTACACATTACGCTTACTCGAGGCACCTGCAAGGGGGAACCGAAACTTTTACCAAATAAATAACATTAAATTATAACTGCAGAAATGTACATAATATGTAGATTAGCCAAGTCAAAATTTGGATTTGAAAAAGGTGTGCACAGAATACAGTAACAAATACCTGTGTAACTATCTCATAGGGTTTAGCATCGGAAGTTAATGTTGGCGCAACAGTAGTACTAAACTCAATATATAAATATGGACAGCAACTGAATAGAATCTGTCAATGTAACGTTTTTTAAAAACAATTACCTATGTACCTATATACCTACCCAGTTCTACCTAGGTTCTTCTATTTTAGTGATGGTAAGTACCTCTTGAAATGATAGGCTATGTAAAATGTAGATGTGTGGAGATTAAGTAATAGCATGTTCAATCCAAAACAAGAAAGTCCCACAGAGACAAGAAATGGGGCAACTACAGAGAAAATATAAATAGTAGTAGTTAAATGAATGCTCAACTTTATTACATATACTTAAAACTACACATTTACTACTGTAAAGTCTCTTTAGTGTTCACCCACATATTTTATTATTGCCTTTCCAAAATATCAAAAGAAAAACAATTAATATTATACATATTGAATAAGAATTCATACCTAGCCATAGCCACTTAAATTAATGGCTACCAAGAAGCCAAATCCAATACATATTCAAAAACTTCTCACATTTATTAGTCTTAATAGATCAATTACAGAAACTAGAAAATAGGAAAACCACATGATTCATTCTTACTACTTATTCAATGCTATACATCATTGCAAAACATGGTAGGACAAATGACACGCACAAACTTGTTGGATGATTCATAATTACAAAACTGAGAATCCATCTTTTAGTTCCCCTGATTCATTAGATACCATTTTATAGTCCTAAATGCATCATTAACTATTTTGTTTCAGTCTCTTTTATGCAAGCAATTTAAAACAAAACTTTATCTAATGGGGAATGCTAACGTTTTCCTGATTCATTTATTTTGGAATTCGTTTTGTCAGTCAAGTTTTTGAATTACATTACATAATAAAAGTAAAGAATAGTTTTTGTTCTCAATATTCAAGAAATAATAAAAACCACAACTTTGTATAGGAAAAAATAAACGGTAATACTTTGCTGGTGATTAATTGTTCTACTCAATACAAGAAAACAATGAGGTCCCTCACAATCTTGAAATATTAAAAGGCAGCAGAAAATTAGGAAAAGTTACATCTATGTAAATGGAACTTTGGTAGAAGAACAGTTTGGTACACAACCATTTACCGACGAGTAAAAGCAATATTCAGCATTACTCTCTGGGGGCACTGATGGCCTAGAGTAAGGAAAGTTATTCAAAGCCATCATGATTTACTTAATGAATGCCAATTTTAACCGATTGCAATGCAGGCAGATTTTACAAGTGGTAAAAAGTTCTAATAATAGGAGTATAAAAGAATACTTTTGTTTTCAACGAAATCGATATATCTACAGTACATATTATGTATATAAACAGATGAACTTCTAGTTTGGGGTAAAATTTCAATATTAATGTATTTCACTTTAACTTAATTAGTGTTAGCTGTTGCCTACTGATAATATAGGTAAGCGTAATATAATACACATTTAAAGGTATCTCCAATATTATATCTACTACTAGGAGTTAATGAGTTTACAGAGTACATCACAGTTTTGTTAATTAACTATACCGATACGATTAAACTAGAGTGTTCCAATTCCAAAACATTTGGCCATAATTACATGACATGGTCTAGTCCCCATTTTACAGACAAATACTGATATTACTACAAACTAACGCACTTAACTATAACTCATTAACTTTATATCGAAGCGTTTAATATATTCATACCGATAATTGAATTAAAATTGTCATGCAGTTGTAAGATCTGTTGCAAGTACCAAAAGGTACAAGCAGATTCCTTACCTTCCACAGTACGCACGTTTCGAAAATATGTGCATGGTACTTCTCGTGTCCAATCTTCCAAGTTGCATCCCAATATTTGTCAAGGATGATCATGCAATGATTCATCGTAGCTAGTTGGTAATAATTACAATATAAGTGTTATTGCGTAAGAGGATGTATTTGTACACATCAGTTAGCCATTCTATATTAACTGTAGCATTGTTAAGTTAATGTGTAGGCAAGGTACATATTCTCAATTTTTATGATTCATAAGAGTTCTCTACAATAAATTATTTTTAACTGTGTATAGTTAGACCGTTTAATATTAGTACTACAACAATATTTAATCTTGTATGTGTAAAGATGTAACTCACAAGCAAAAATGTACGAGTGAGAAGAATTGTACGTAATGTGAATAGGCAATGTATATTTCTTAATGTTTATAAATATTTTATTCGAATCTCAGTGAATTCGGATGATGTGCCATAGTCTGCGACTCCTGAAAGGTCTCTGGTCGTTTCCGGTTTAGTGTGCAAGTATGTTTAGATTAATTCAATGTAGATCATTGTATTAAATGTTTAATTGTGTGCTGTGTTGTTCGTAAATATTGATATGCAATTCATGTGAATTTTGTGTTGTCTCTTTGATGTTTCTCCATATATCCTGTCTCTGTGTATGTGTAAACTAAGGTAACCTCGTAAATTAATGTCGTATGCTAATTGTAAGCATTCAACTGAATTTTGCCTATTATTTTTATACTTTTTCATTCCTGTTGAGTCATATTAAAAATTGAGCTGATTTTTTTCGATTTGTTAATTAGAAATTCTAAACACATTTTTAAATACTGAGTTGACTGTTTACATTGAACCTATTATGAAATCTGTAATATTTATTCATCTGTTAAATAGAGTATTTATTGTTCGTATGTCAATAAGATTTATAATACCCATTGCATAGGAAAATGCATTGGTATCCGGGTACTTAGCAAACTGCTTAGCAGCTTATGTTATTAACTGGATGTTGTATGTGTACATTGCGAGTAAAATTTTTCGAGCCATACTACTTATTTATGATATTATATGCAACTATTATTTGTAAGTGGGTGTAATTATAAATGTTTTGTTTTCTCAAAGGGCGATTGTTTATGTACATAAGTATATTTATGATTTATTTAGTCCAAGTTATGAGTGATTAGTTATATACTATTTATTGTTTATGGATTTTGTAAAAGAGATATTTGTATGTGATCGTACATGGTAGGGTTGTATAGAAAAATGAAATTGTTTGTGTACAGATTACGATGTAAATAGAAAGATAGAGAAAGTAATGAAACGTATGAACATAGCGGTCTCGTTTTTAGTGATAATTTATTTTAAAGAACCCGTTCTTTCAATCTCATGGAATCTTTATTTTGAGAGATCCAAGTACAATTTATTAATTCAAATGCAAACGATACTACTTAGAATTATTAGCCTTTAAACCATATACATAGAATAGTATAAACCTCATTTGTATAAGTTAACATATTTTGTGGTCTTTACTTGAAACTTTGTCGGCTTAGCCAGTTTTGGTAGAAAGAGACCACTAATAAAACGTAAAACTAATTAATTGGAAACAAAATGAAATTTTAGTTAAGGTAAAACTTTTGTGTTTAACTATTTGTAAATTTTTGTCATTAAGTATATTATACCAATGTGAAATTTTCTACATGAACTTGACGAAAAAAATTTGTGTAAGTCTTCTTGAGAGGGTAGGTGCTTAAAATTAGTTTAACTACATGCGTATCCATTATATGTATGGTAAAGAAAATTTTGTTTAAAGTTGGTTTATAATGTGACTGAGAAAAGTTAAAGTTCAATAAAATGACATGATCATTTGCTCGCAGTTGAAAAAAAGTTTTCTTTTTTGACTCATAAAATTATTTTGTACAATGTATGGTACACTTGTAGCACTGTACATGTCCTGATCTCTACAGGATGTATATACACGTCAAGTGTATAAGGTATTATATAACAATAAAACTCTCCGAACCAATAACGTATTTATTTTCCGGAGAAGAACTCAAATGAGAGAAAGTTTAAGTTCGTTGGCTACATCAAAGTTGGCTCTCTTCAAACTTTTCTATTTCTGTGGAGTCGTTTTTATTACTTTTCTTTTCGGGAGTACGGTATTTGTAGCCCATAGCCAGGAGAGCAAAGAACACCACGTCAATGAACATAAGAATCGAGAATACAAAGAATTCTGTTGCCTAATGAGCAATACACAAGTGGAGCATAAGTAACATGCATGTTAATTGATGCATTTAACATGGTAATAATTATGGATATATCTTGAAGGAAACAGTTGATAAAATCTGACATTGACTAATTAAAGAATGCTATTTTTGTACAATCTACAATCTAGTAGAACAAAATTACAAGACTTACTTGAGTATGGGAGTATTTTATTTGAGCAGCAATAATCACAATGACATTTCCTGCAGCGTTTGTCAAATGCCAGTAAGACTGCATCACACTTTTCATGCTTTCTGGAGCCTTTTCACAAATAAAAATATATAATATATCATATACTCTTGAGATTATCATACAAATGGTATCAACTTTAATACGAACCTCTGTAAAAGAGAATTCAATTCCAGAAATTATGAACAAAACCTCCGCCCATGCCATCAATATGTACTGAGGAATGAGCCATAGCATATGAACTTCGTTTGGAGCAGCGAGGACAATCAGTTGATCCTAAGAATTGGTAAATCAGAAAATAAGAATTTTATATACAGGAGGGATTCGTCCTATAAATCGTTTGTACCTTCAAATCATTCGGATGATGATAATTCTGATGCAAAACCAACTGATAACTTCCTCCAGTTTTGAAATTTTCTTTGTCATCAAATTTTGTTGTATATGTATAATTAGTTCCATAAAATGTTGAAATGACAGATATCTCATAGCTAGTTATGAAAAGAAAGAAGTAATTCGACCCTTTATACGCAATAACCAAGCTCTCATACTAAGAAACTCACAGATCTGGTTCAATCTCTCTTGGTTTTTCAGCATTGACAATTCCATCCACCTTAAGATTAAAGTCTTGTCGTTTTTCTCTAGAATTCGTCAGTGTTGTTGTCACAAAGCTCGTATTATGAATAGGCTCGTTCAACGGATGATCAAATTCATTGTATATTATCCTGTCATAAAGCAAAGTTTATTGTACAAAGAGACGTCCAAACCCACGGTGCTTATATATTATGATAAAAACTACAATAAGCTTCTCATGTTCAATATGTGTAGAAAATGTACTTCATGGACAAATAAGCACAGAAATTAAAAAATTACACAAAGACGACAACAATAGTTTAATCTGGTATATAATAAACTACGTCCTTACGCAACCTACGCACTAACAGGCAAAACTTTAGCAAGAAAGGATTTTCCTTTCTCGGAAAGTTTACTTCAAGGTAACGTGAGAACAAGGACGACGAGTACAAATACAATTAGGTAGTTACTAAAGAAAATGCAGGGAACTTAATAAATTAGAGAGCAAAACATGGTATGATAGACTTTATATGAAAAATCGAAAACCTTGGTTTATTTTTGGATCTTTAGTAGATATCTATTGATATGTTGAGACAAGTTAGCAAGGCATGCTTATCTTTACGTTAATATAAGTATGAAATCATGAAGGTTCATGGGAGATGTATCTTGCGAGTAAGATGCTGAATTGATTTCGAGTAGGAGGTATATATCGTGATAAAAGCCTAGGTTCGGGTTCTGAGTATTTGGATTTTTTGTGGAAATAAGATACAAGTTGCCTAATTCGCATGATACTATATTTAATAAGATAAGTATGTAGGAGAGTATGTTGAAGAAAGTAACTCTGTGCGTCAGTGGGAATAAGAAGATCTCCAGTGGAGAAAGGAAGATTTTCCAGTACAAAAGCTTATGAAAGAAACGTAGTAGGGTAGATAAGAAGACGGAAAAATACATTATACTAATACGGGCATAGAAGATTTCCTTGGTTTGCGTGGCCTTGTGTGTCGAGACGGGTCGAGGTCGAAACGAGCCTCACCAGAAGAGCACAAACCAGAGAAGGCTGGAGAAACGTAAATAGAAAAGTAGAAAAGGAAAGGAGTATTCTGCTCACACAGTAAACATGTGAATATATAGAGAGATAAAACTCAAGTGCTATAGTAGGTACTACACAAGAGTAGCAAATTCTCTTGTTTAGTTTTGCTCTTTGTAACCTGGAAAGGGAAATGGCTGATATCTTCTGATATCATAGTGGGAAATGCATGGGTACTACTCAAGTTCGCATGAGTTTGTATAGACACAGGATGAAGAATGGTAATATGTATCTGTGTGTGTATTTTGTACTGGTTTGGCAATGAGCAAGGCACTTACCTGAGTTTTGCATTCCCTTCCTTAGATTTCTTGACGTCATCCGGGTAGTGTAGACTTTGCAGAACAAGCGAACCGTTTTTGACGACGAGGAGAACACTTTGAACTGCGGACGGCAACGTGATCAATTGACCTTGCCATTTTCGTTTGAATAAAACTATTTCTCCTTTTCCAAAGACACAAGAGTCGTTGAGAGAAATTTCCAGGTCCAAATTGCGCTCTGTCAATGAACGGACTAGGAGATTGTCTTCCGTGCCAACAATGTGATTTCCCAACTGGGGACCTCCGTAAATATTCAAAGGGCAAGGTAATGTGTTAATGAAATTCAGATGAGTCTCTCCTTCAACTGGGCCGACATGATACGTGCTCTGTGGATAAACAAACACATCTCTTCTATTTTCATTGCACACGCTATTTATTTCCTAGTGCAGTCTAATTATTCATTAATTTATTAACCTTCCTCCATTACATAAAATTACATGCTCGCCCTCCTATTCAGTCTTAATCTCAATCAACCTTGACATTTACATAGAAACAATCAACAGATGGTTTCGGCTCGTTAGCAATTTCAATCCCCAAGTTTCCATTTGTAGCATGCTTAAACCATATATAAACTACAGATAAAATAGTGTATATATCTATTATTTTAGTTGCTTCTGGCTTTTTCCCAGTCTGACCTCGTCTCGTGTATGTAAATATACAGAGTGTAAGCTAAATTTACTGTTGCGACTATTATTACCTGCTATTAAAATACAGAAATACATCCGTAAGACTATTAACCTAATAATGAGTAATAAAATTGGATTACATTACAAACATAGAGACTAACTCTAGGCTATATAGCTTTCTGTCAACCTTAAATCTTCTCGACAACTGCAGTGCAAATATCGACCTGGTCTGCATGCACACTTTTAGTTATCTATTATGTATCTCCAACTACCAACAACCCTCCCCTTACACTTTTTATTGCCATGTTTTGGTTTAATTTGGGAAATACTACCGCATTCTTACTGGTCATAAACTCTTAAAATAATCTCGCTTTGCCTTCCTAACAGTCACCTATTTGTTTGTATTTATAATCTACTATAAAATCTCATTCACTACCATTTCCCACTCCAATTCATGAGTTTTTCCATATTCGAGAATCTTTATAGCTATACTATTTGTAGTATGATGTGCCACTCAGTACGAAACTTACTTCCATATTTCTCTCGACCAGACCAGCCATTGCGAAAGACAGTGCGGCGAGACAACCTCCAACTCCCATTCTTTGAAGTGGTCTCTTGAGTAGATTACACTTGCCAAAGATAGGATAGACAACAGCTTGGAAGAACGGGATGAACACAAACATCAGCATGGCGTTTACAACCTTTGAGAAAATAGATTCCAACAAGTAATATGATATCACTTGCAAGGTGCACTAGACTCTCGTGCCTCGTATCAAGCAGAGAAAGCAAAACTTTCAATTTGCAAGTAAAATAGGCAAAGATTCTTTACATCCATAGAAATTGAGCCCCAGTAAATAAAACTATCCAATTCATTCAGTGATACCTTACATACCAATCATGCCATACCTTTTATTGTTAGTAGGAAATAGGTACTTGTACATACGTCTCAAGTATCATACCAGACAGAACCATCATTTTAAATTTCATTAGGGTAACTTAATATTTCTTTAAAGATGACACCAAAAATATATATACCTGCATTTGATCAGGTTTGATAGAGAAATTTCCTATGACGCCCGTCATTCTGGTCGCCTGCAAAGTCCAGCGGGATCCCTGGGCAAAAATAGAATATAGATGAATAGATATGTACATCTATATCATCAGCATATAGCATCAGCTTCAAAATGTAGTGCTCTATATACTTCGGCTGTCTACTAAAGCAACTAACTAGGGCAGCAAACATGACCTAATCATATTATGCAGCTAACATAAAAATGATCGATAATGTTAAGCTCTATAGAGTTGAAGGTGAAGTTCATGTGTGTACAAGGCAGAGCTGTGTAAAATTAAACATTTCTTACTATTTGATCGTACTGTATCCATGAAGAGTTTACATTCAACAGGAAAATGGGTAGATTCCCCCAATTATGTTAACAAGCAGCAAAAAACAAACAAAACACTAATTATATTCACTAGTCATGCTTAAAATATGAATACATTAAGTTTATTAAAGTTAACTAGATTTATTAGCTAGATAATATTGTATTGAGATCATTTTACCAAAGCCCTTTACGTCATCCAAACAGATCATCAGCAACATCACCCAGAAAATAAAGGAACCAAAATCCATTAATATCTTGGTCAATATAATATAAAAATGCTATCAGTATTTCTTATTTTATTATAACAAAAGAGATAATTGTGTAATAAATTCACCAGAACATCGGCACAGGTAGGTAGTAGACCATAACATGTAGCAATGCTTTTGTATCTTCAATTAATTTCATATCAAACTTGTCGCTTGCGTAATCTAGCCAGTGCAACTTTCCCTCAGATGTGACACTTTGCCCCTTGCTTTTGGATCTCTTTACAATGGCATACTATAATAAAGAAAAGGAAATCGTTTCAGCCAATTCTCAGAAAACGTTATATACTATTCTATTGAAAGGAAGCACCGAACGGAGATATGAAAGTATGCGGAGAAAAAGGCTTAGGTATATCTATATAGATATAGTTGCAAGTGTCCGGCTGAATGATAAAGCAAGTATGTCTATTCTGTGTATTAAATGTCACTTTTAATTTGATGTGTCGAGTGTATTCTTATGTATATGCGGAAACATTTAGGATTATATAAAGATTATATTAGATGGAAGAGATACAGTAAATAGAGAGCATATGATACCATAAGATCATATATCCCATTTTATATAATATGAAGCACAAAGGGATATATTTATTTAGATCTAGGAAAATGATCTGTGACCATATATGATGTAGTATCTCACGTTGTAATGACGATGTAAGCTTTTGAGTGCATTGAAAAGGTGGAGAGAATATAGCATTTCCACGTAGCGAGATTAAAATGACTTAAAACTTGTAAGTTTGATGACGCACAGAGAACGGAAGGAGAAACCTCTGGCTGTGCTTGAAATCTGGGATGCTATAGAGAGCGATGGGGAAAGGAAAAGCAAAGAGTAAAAGATGGGAGACTTACGGAGATACAGTTGACGACCTTAACCATGATATTTCCCTCGGGGTTATTGATTTTATACTTTCTCTTTCCGCTCATGAATATTACTGAAGAGTAAAATTGGTTTCACAAAGTCGTTGTCAACAAGTGCATGTCGCAAAGTAGTTTCCCGGTTTCATTATACATCAGCACACGTCATTCGACAGTCCATCAGTAAACAATAATAGAGCCGGGGAGGATAACAAGAAAAGTCAATTTAGTTCCAGCAAATATCAAAAATTAATTCTGAGCTAATTGAAACTGTCCTAAAAGATATTTTACCCGTGGCGACAACCATCAGAGATGCAGGGAAACCGAAAGCAAGCGCGTAACAGGTATCATCGCCAAAACATCCAACATCTTTCCTAAATACGGGCGTAATTATCGTAGATATCATACTACCGATGGTTACCGCAAAGAAAAAAATAGAAAAAAACTGCTGAAGTTGCTTTTCTTGTTGCGGCAAAACGAATTGCTCTCCTCCCAGTGCAACTACACAAGGCTTAATGCCACCTGTTCCAATGGCCATTAACATCAATCCAATCACGCTCAGTTCCCTATAAGTAAATAGTACATACTACAAAATCAGCATAATTTAAACATTAAGCCTGATTAATTCAACTCTAATGACAATCTCAATTGTTTCTCACGCTGCAGGTAGATGAAGAGGTGGAATTGCCGCTACAGACATAACTACACAGCCTACAGCATACACCATTGATATGTACATAATTGTTCGGTATTTTCCAAAAGAGGAATCTGCCAACAATGCCCCAACTACCGGCATAGCGTAGCAGAGCAACATGTAGATATGAAAATATGTTGTTGCTTCATCGTCCGAAAATTTTAACATATTCCGCATGTAAAGGATCAAAACTGCTCTCATCCCGTAGTATGTGAACCTGTCGAAATATACACGTGTATCGCAAATCTGTTATTAAACCTTGGAGTACAAGATAATAAGTAAGTTTTGACATTTTCGTTTACCTTTCGCAGAACTCGGTAAGAACTATAAAGAACACAGCAGATGGGTACGGAAGCTTCTCCGTTTTACCTAAGTTCTCCATCTGAAAGTATTAATTTTGTCTTATTTATTACTATTACTTACGCTTATGGATTGCATTCAGTTTGAATTACCATTCACAAACTGATGGAGATAAAAAAGTTTTCTGATTCTACATTGATTAACAAAAACTTCATTTCTTATTTATGGCACTACTTTCAGCCGTCTGTCTGTCTGTTACCTATTTCTCTAGCATAATACTAGATTGTGCCATAACCTTTGACCAAAGTAAGCATTGAATAGTGTCTTCGGATCATAGCACAAGGCAATTTTATTAATGGACGAAATAACCCCCTCCCGTCTGGGGAAGTGGGTAAATTTTGTTTTATACACCGTAAATTATCGTGTGACAGCTGCTTCAAAAGAGGACACCTTTGTTATAGTCGATGATAAGTATCTAAATTCCTCTGTCTGGGGAACTTTCGTTCTATACATCGTAGAAAGTCGTATAATAACTCCTTTCAAAATACACTATTTTCGACTTCAAACTACTACTACTTCACAGAGACTGTTCCAATTTACCCTTTCTTGACTTTCTTATTGCCTACATTGTGTTATCACAGTTTATTGTTTTTCAAATCTTTTACCTTAATCTCTGATGATTTAGTATCGTCTGTAATAGCACCCATTATGAATGATGATTTTCGAAGGCAGTGAAATCTCTTTCCAGAAACACTGATTAAAAGAGATTTCTACACGGTATTAACTATAGATTCCACTTAAACAGTATCAAAATAATGTATCACAGCGCCTCACAAATGTCAAGAAATTAAGGTTAATGTGCTGTAAATTCAAAATGCATGATCTCCTGGAAGCTCTGGAGTGCTACCATGACTAGAAGTTACATTCTACTGTCAGATGATCAAACTGTACTTGTATAGCTACTTAGAGCTTATAATATTATTCTATCTACAAAAATTTGTCCTTATCAAATTAGCGTTCGTTTCTACACGCTGTTGCGCTACACAATTGTGCAAGTGGGTATAAGTGGGTGATTAGTAGTATTAGTACTTTGCATTGAAGCATGTAGTAATGATGCTAATTATCTCTATTCTTAGTTCTCCAATGACTGCATATGCATAGCACAGAAGTACACTAAAAGCAAATTAGCTTTATTTACATTATCATATTATCTGTTTTGATTTTGTTACACCCTACGTAATGCCTACGTGCCCTGAACAAATTTATAATCAGTACTATATTTGCTGCATCCAAGATACATTTTATGTCCGTGGGTATTCACAGTACTTATAATAATTAGTAATTAGCATCCCCAATCCTTCATTGTAGAGCTGTCCCCATCTCTTGTTAACTTTGTCTAAGAAAACATTTACAAATATTAATTAGATCATTAATGCTAATTATGTAAAATTACGAGTTTCTGCTATTAGACTAATCCAGAAATTTCTGGCATTTATAAGCTACGTGTGATGGAATGTATTATTGTGTATTGTGAGTATGATTTTTATTGTCTTCTGAATTTTATAGATTATTGGATGATAATAGGTCTTTCTTGAGTCTGCTGTCTGCTTATTGTTTTATGCGGCCTACAAAATTACATTCATGAAACAAAAAATAGTACACATGGGACATTATCATACTCTTCATGAATGGGTATAAACAAACACCGAATTTTTCCATGATTTTGTATTTCAAATCTAGTACAATCACGGATATTTCACCTTTCTTATTTAAATTGAAACCTTGAGGTCCTATTAGCATGAACATGTCTATTGACGTCATTTGACACATTATGCTGATCCTTCACGTACGGCGAAAACAAAACTTTGATCAAAGTCGACTGACTATAGTCTGAGTAGACAGAAATGCCGTATCATTAAACAAAAGCATATGTAAATTCGCCATCCTTAAATGGCTGCATTAATGAATATAATGTATTTCCAAGAATTTACTAATTATTTAATTTGCTCGTTAACTCCAGGTAGACAATATGCACCCACATGCAAATTCTCGAAATTCTTTGTCATTAGTGCTATACATGCATCCAGTTACAATCATCCAAAGTACAATAATCTTCTGTATACACGCGTTGGTACATGAGATAATTTGTTTTATTCAGTTCGTTGGTGTTGTAATACTTTGTATGCTATTACTGATGTAGTAAATAACAAAATATTGTACTCCATAAACACTTGTTGTTTGGAATGGCTTAAATATTGTTTTATAGTAATGGAATTTCTCGGCAACATTACTTCTGAAAACTACAAATGCTAAATGACAATTAATTCTAAGACTATTGTTTCTATGTACTACAGATTACAGATACTTTAGCTGGCACATACATTTCATACATAAATCATAAAGTTGAACTATTAATTTGCTGAAATTACACAGATCTCTTTGACACTTTATTCCATTCTACAATAATTGAAGAATTATTTGCCAAAAATTCACAACCTAATGAAATACAAAGTTTCAATACAATCAATAAGCATTTATTACACTGGATAAATGTGTAGTAATTGATATACCACATCAGTATATTTACTTACTACAATTTGTCATTGTGGTACGATAGAGTAAGTGTAAATATATTAAAACTTCAGATATTAAGTAAAATAAACGGCTAAATCAGAACTTATGAATAACCGTCTCAACATCCACTGTCCCTATTACGTACATTTGCACATACACTTTTCACACATGTAATGTACCATTTCAAATAAAAATAATTTTATACCGTACTATTTCTATAAATATCACTCATCATGGTATCCTTTATTTCCGTGACCATTATCCGCTTTTTCTGTCATTTCATTTTCGTTTTTGTTATTGTTGTTCGTGTTAGCTGGCTTGTAGAAATATGCCATCACAGCAAAAATCATCATATCCACGATCATCAGTCCAGCAAAGAGGAAGAATTCTTTTGACTATTGAAACAGATAATATAAAATAAAATTACATAACACAAGTTAAACTAATTTGAAATAATATTATGGACGTTACCTGTTCTTTAAATATATGGGCTTCAGCAATAATAACGACAATTAAATTTCCAAATGCCACTGTTAGCAACCAAGCAGACTGAATCAAAGATTTCATGCTGGCGGGAGCCTGTGTAAATCATCAATCGTTAAGAACTAAAGCATAAAAATTGCCATTCATTTACAATATGGTATTAGAATCAATTAGTACCTGATTGTAAGAAAACTCAAGTCCTGTAATGGAGAACATAACTTCGGCTATGGTGATGATAATGTATTGAGGTAACAACCAAAGCATGTGAATTGAATTTGGTTCGGTGATAATTTGGGAAGATGCTACAAAACTATCATTCCCGTTGACTGTGAAATTCTTCGTTACTGTCAATACGTAAACCCCTCCAAGGCGGAACTTAAATTGTCCCAGATCTACCTCTTGACCAGTCACTTCAGAAATCAATTTTATGTCATAGCTGAAAGATCAATGTTAACAAGTTACAAACAATAACCAAATGATCCTACATCTTTCTATACATATTATTTTATATATATTATAAGTTGGTAAAATTATAACCTTGCAACTTCGATATCAAGTGGTTCTGTGTCATTCGAATTTACAAAGATAGTATAGTTTTTCTCTTCTTTTAAGTTTACAGACTTTAAGAGGACAGTTGTATTACTGTCTTCGCCCCACTGAGGTGTCCCGACAAGTCCTGAATGGATTAAACTAAAAACAAATTGATTGGTATATAGTGTATATATTAGTATATATGGTTTACAATGTTACTATATCCTTTAAAATGGTTTAATTAACTGAAGTTAAAAAGATATACCGTATTTTGGGCGATCCTTCTTTCCTTGATTTTTCGAGATCATCGGCCACCTTTGGCTTAAATATTTTGATTGTTTTGCTATTTCCTGCTTCATTCTCAAGACCAACCAAATATGTAAAAGCCTGAAAATAAAATTTATTATTACTTGTATAAATTAACTGTATAAATATCTTTAGATGTCAAATACAAAGCAGGATCTAATGCACTACTCACTTGTTTAGATTCAGCTTCCATTTTATACGAGAATTCTTTAATTTTTGAACAATATGCATTTGTGGTATCAGGTACAATTTTAACATTGTAAGTTTTGGCTTCAATTTGGGAGAAAATTAAGTTCTCATATGGTTTAATGATTTCATTTTCCTTAACATCAGGTAAAGTTATTGTGATGTTGCAAGGTAGAGTATTGACGAAATTTAAGTTCGATTCACCAGCTTTGAGATTAATAGCGTACGTTGGCTGCAATCAAAAGATATGTACAATTAAGCATACATTTACAAAACGGAGTAGATAATAATATTATATCTAACAGTACAATGTATCGTCCTTAAAAGCAGTATATTAAAAAAGTGTATTTGAAAAACATTTAAACAAATCGTAATGTTAAGAAAATTGATATTTGAGAGCATAATTTGCGATGCTATCAACTGCTAGATTATAATTGTCCTTTAACTTATACCTCAAGTTTGAGTTCGAGAATTCCTGAAACGATAAATGCCACGGCAGCCAATAAACCTCCCATTGTCAAACGCTGCAAAGGTTTCTTAAGAAGATTGAGTTTGCCAAGCAATGGATAAACCACTTGATCGAAGATTGGAATCAGGGCCAAAATTAAGAAGGGATTTACAACCTGGTAATTGTATAAATGAGAAAACATGTTATAAATGTATAAGAGCATCACATTGTTTTAAGTAAGGCATTTCATTGTTTGGGTTTTATTGATTCACCTGCATTTGATCCGGCTTTATGGTCACACCAAATACCTCGCCATCCATTCGAGTTGCTTGGAATGTCCATCTTGATCCTTGTTGGTCAAACTAAGATTTACGGATATAAATGTTTAATTTGGACATTCTGAATTAGATAAAGAGAAACTAAATTATGTTGTAAGCATGAATGTTCTTACCAATGCCCTTTAGTCCAAAAACATTGAGGCAGCACCCACATAAAAAGAATAAAGTAATTTAGCGATTTTATCAACTCATTTTATAAATTACAGCACAATTACTAGTACTTCTCTATAGCTCGCAATTCGTTACAATTATCAGAAAACATTAATCAGTACTTATATTAGTCTCCTATTCATTTTAAAATTTCAGCAGATGTAGTATGCATTTAGGGGGTACATAATAATTAGTGTTTAGCCAAGAAGGATGTTTACTATAATGGTCAAATCAATTTTCTCACCAAAAAATTGGCAGCGGCAAGTAGAGGAACAAAACTCTCAGAGCAACTTTAATATCGTCAATTAGTTGTCTTGGATAGCTATCTTCAGCGTAATCTAGCCAATGTTCTTTTTCTTCGTCACCAGATCCTCTATGCTTTATTGCGTGCTATTTTTTGGAAAACGAGATTTAATTAGAATTTTACCCTTTTAAATATCATTTCTTGTTGCAGTTAACTTAACATTCCCCAAAGGCTACTCCACAGCAAAAAAAGCATAAAACGTATCGATATAATATTAGTGACATATTAGCAAATTCTTAAGATCATTGAGAAAGCCATTATTTCTCAACTTCGCAGTGCTCACTCCATTTCTAATGTGCCGACTTCTTGCAAGCAGTCCAATTAAACCAAAAGCAAAGATTTATTTGAAATGCATTCAAATAATCATTGTTATTGTAGCTATTAGTAAATGAGTAATGAAGTAATGGGATAACATTTTGTGAAGAGGAGAGTAGGTGATTAGAAAGGAGGAAATTTAGAAATAAATAAGACATTTCAATTGATGCCAATTGATTTTTAGACAACAACAAGTATCACAATAGAACTTTCCAGCTGTCATGAGTCATATTAAATGCTTTTCATTTACATGCGCATCATGTTCATTGCAGAGAATAGGATGACTCTAAAGTGAACCTAATCAGAATGATCTGCATAATAATTAGCATAATAATCTCAGGTTAAAATATACGCAATAGAACTCGCCGCCTGCCACTTTGAAATAATGAAAGTGCGTGGAAAAACCTTAACTCCTTACCTTTTTTGTATTGAAGCTATTATATAGTATTTGCAAAGCAGATAGGAGAGTACATTTGTATGTAAATTTTAAAATCTGCCAACACCTGTCAATATCTGTCAATTTGTAATTTTTACTTTAAAGACAAAGAAGAAATACGTTTTTCAAGCAACCGACTCGGTTTAATCAGTACTGTACTAGTTTGATAGCTAAAAATATGTCAACTTTAAAGAAGAGTGATAGTTCACTAAGCTTATGTACCAATGCAGTAAGCGTGCTTAAATTTTAATGATTAGTAGTTAGTAAAGCAAATCGGAAAGTTAGTGCCGAACTCTTACCGTCATGCACTTTACGACTTTAAGTACAAGATTCCCACTAGGCTCAATAATGGTATACAAAGGCTTTCCCACAACGAAGACGACTGTAAGAAATGAGTTGAAATAAAGCTATCAACAAAGTTGCCACCAAACCGAATGTTAATGTGCTATTTGATACTTATGTACAATCAACAATGAAGCCAGACTTAATATTAAGACATTCTGTGTATGATCCAATTAATTTCTCATTGAAATTGTGCCACACAAACATATTTTGTAGGCATAAAATGACTACTAATGGTTGAAATCTACTTGCATAGTTATTATAGTATTATCTTGAGATGAATTTTAAAATAGATACAAATCTGTCAGAACATGTCATCATAAATACATACATGGACACTGTATACTTTTCTGGTGCACTAGAGCAGCATGTGTAGGTTTATCATGGGTGCAGTCTGCATCTCTAACGGTAAATACAGATTAGTCCTTAAAAATCCAACATCCCTACCCATTCACAATCACTTGGAATGGAAAACAAAAGAATGGGATAGGACACTGCAACAGTAGGTGGCAATAAGTTGCCAGACCAGTTACAGTTAGTCCAAATTTCAATTTCTTTTCCACTGCGCTAAAAAGGCAAGTGTTTGTGAGTTACTACTACATTACTGTCTAATTGTAACTGTTGGCACTAAATTATATGTATTTCCAAGAAACGCAGTTTGTACTTTCGTACAGCAAAGGCTATCGACTAATCATTACGTATTCTACATCTGCAATTCACTTTACAATAATAAGTACCTTGTTAAACTTGCCCTGACAAGCCAAAACACAAACAAACAGATCTCTGAGTAAGAAGTTCTTGCTAAGAATATAAATGTTGGCATAGGTTGACGAACGTCACGTTCGGTACCTAATTGCGTTACACTTGTTGTGTAGAGAGTTAAATTAAAGCGTATAACATTGCTGTACCTCCCACAAATAATTATTGTAATTTGATTTGTTTGATTTAGTAGGTGAATATTAGGCAATCTGACACTCTAGGAGACAACGAGACTGTAATCTCACTAAAATGTTGCAAAGGCCAGTAAGGCAATAAATTACTCAGTGGAAAAATCCGAAGGTGGATTCAGAGAAAGGACATGCACATGCAAAATAATAAAATCATTAAGTTCAATAAATTAGATTAAATGCTACGCAAGATTACAGCGCAATAAGAACTTGCAGAATATTGTTAGAAAGTTACTATTTATGTCTTTGAGTAGTTAGTACGTGGAATTGCTGTGCATAATATTTAGTTTTTGTTAAAAGTGAGCTTTAGCCATGCATGATTTTGCCTAACATTATTTGAAGGTACTTTAAACTCACAGTTATACAATTGGTGACCCTCACTACAATATTGCCTTCCGGTGGAGTTATACGGTAAAATGGTTTTCCACACAAGAAGATAACTGAAAATTTCATGCAGAAATATTCATTTAAAACTCGTGCAGACGTTTTCCTTACGAGATAATAATTGCTACTATCATTCTCAATTAGATAGTTTCAAATTCAAATCAAATTGATTAGTTGTGTCTCACAAACTGAATAGAATTTTTAAATTCAAATCTTAAGGTAATTCTCGCTGTAAATCATATACCTAGTGCAGTGATCATAAGCAATGCCGGAACGGAAAATGCCAACGGGTAGCATGTTTGTTCTCCGAAACAATGAACATCTTTTCTGAAGATTGGTGTTCTGTAAAAGATAAATGCAATATTTACATTAAATATTTCGGTCCTATTTGCTGATATAATGAACATATTTGGTTAACATACATGAAAGTAGAGATTAATGAGCCAGCATTAATTGAGAAGTAAAACACTGAAAAGAATGTCGTCAGCTGCCTCTCCTGCTGTGGCAATTGAAACTGATCTCCTCCAAATGCTGCAACACAAGGCTTAATGCCTCCAGTTCCAATTGCGATCAAAGCTAATCCGGTCATGCTAAATGGCCTGTTGAAAGATTCATTATTAGCTAAGTGTCTCATAACTACTTTCAAATGCAAAAAGTTAATTGAAATATCATTTTTATCAGATGCAATCTTTAGTGACCTACTCTTGTGGCAGTCCGATATCTTTTGTTGCCGCTAAAGAGAGGAGAACGTTGCCGGCAGCATACACAACCGACAGATAAAAAATTGTTCTGCAATCATAAAATCATCAAATTTGCGATTTCGGCATTTATGAATCACTCTTTACATTATAGCACAAGCAATTAGTCATTTACCTGAATTTTCCTAAAAACGAATCTGCAATCATTGCCCCGAAAATGCATGTAAAATAGCAAAACATGCTAAACACATGGTAAATGACTGTAGCCGTATCTTCACTCTTTAGCAATACATTTCTCAAGTAGAGCGTCAATACAGCTGCGTTTAATAAATTCAAACAAAGTCATTAGTCATTAATCACCTCCAACTCATTAACCAAGTTTATTAGTTCTTAGCATGAAATATACTTTGTAAATAAATCTATGTATATTAATAAACTATATGCATCTACTCTTCTAGGTAAATGCGAATTACTACCATTCTATTATTCTACTGTATAATTTACTTAGTAATAACAGCTTTGAATAAAACATGAAAGATGTCATCCAATTAAAATCATAATGCGTGCACAAGATGTTATCAAACAATTGTATTGCTTCATATATAATTTATGCATGTCTATTTCTCGTTAGGATGGCAATTTAATTGCTAATAATACCTAAGTACTAATTGCACATCAAAATTATGCACATTTGTGACATTTTGCGACGCAATTCAGATTCAGTTCACTGTCACTGATTACATATACAGAATAAAAATTAAGCCAGTGTTTACAATCATAGCTAAGATACAGACACTGAATATAAAGACACTGTATTTAACATATATTCATATTAGGAGTTATATACTTTTGTTTTTCAATAGAATAGAAATGCGGTGAATGGGTCAAATTTTCCCCATGCTGAATAAGAGATGACCTCAATCTAATTAATACCACCTGATCACAATTGATGATGAAGCTTGCACATTATACTACTATCCTCTTCTATTGTAGTAAATACCTATATAGTAATAACACAGATCACGTACAGAGATCAAATAAAATATTTTCCCAATGTGATCTGTCTCGTGCATTCTTTTCTACTCACCAATTCGCTATGCATTGGCATTATAAAAGACAATGTATAATTTTGTTTGAAAAAATGGTTTACTTCAACATAGCATTTTTAAGATGATTTAATCTATCACGATCTACTAGAAGGAGAAGCATTGAATAGCCATTAAAATGTAAACAATCTTCTTTTTCATACCGCACTGATACAATTGCAGTTGTTTGGCTCCTAGTTAAGGCCAATAAACCTACAGGCAACCCACAACCTCCCTTAACATTACATTACGTGTTAATTTATGTGTTTGTATATGGTATTGGATTGCTAATTCGAACAAGACTTCTGAAAAGTGATTTTGGTAGTGCAACCTACGTGCAGTAATGTGAGATGCTACTCATAATAAAAATATGCACTACGTGGAGATACAAGATTAATGATCACAATGACTGATTTTGTTTGTTTTAAAGATACAGTATCGATTACATACTGGTATATCCTGCTATCACATGCCTTCCACTATCTCTACTGCACACTATGAACTAAAGAATTTCCCTTACCTTACTAAAGAATGAGACATTATGAAGAAAGCTTGACCTGCTCAAAGCAGGTTGTTTATCATCATTATATTTTATTGTTGCATGATTGAGCCAAGTGTCATGTACACTTAGCCAATCCACTAAAATCTACATACTACTAGTACTAACATGTTCTCCTAGACTATGCAATTCATTACGGCTACATACTCTTTTTGATTGAGACGACTATGCATTGTTATGGGCAATGAGTGACACTTGTCTCATCTTCAATGCTAATGCTCTACCGACTAGAAGCACAATGGGACTTGTTTCTAAAATCCCATGAATAACTAAGACGCATAGGAATTTGGTTTCTATATTTCCTTACTCTGGCTACGGCTTCATTTTATAAAACTATTATATCGTAATTAATAATGCGTATCCCATCTTTAACCGTGCATGCATAAAATGCGATGGGAGACAGTTGAATAATTACTTAGTGTAAGGGAAAGGGTCACATTTGCAGGAAGTTATAGCCGAAGTGCTTCAATTAACACCAATAAGCACACTTACAGAGTAATGTGCATAGATAACTATTTCCAAGTAACGATAAACAGGCCGTAAGTATGTTATTTTGAGTGAAGAGCTATCTCAAGACGAGGAAAAGTAATGTGCTACATAATGAACACGTCTCTATGTGGAAGTAGCGCGTATGTAAAAGTAAGTGATATTCATTATGTATGCAAGATATTTATTTCAAAAGTAATCCTCACCGTTATCTTTCTTATAAATAGCGTACATTATCAATATCAACACATTTATCTATCTAAACTATAGATACTATTAAATATATTGAATTGTCATCAATCTCGGTCCCATGTAAATTGTAGCAACTCTACTTTTCGCTTAAAGTGATCTTTCTAACTTCATAAAGCTGACAAGTTCATTTTACATTTTCATGTCCTCATTTTAAACTTGTAGTGTATTAATAAAATATTCAACCGTTGGATAACTTACATCCATGTAGGATGTTGATTTTGCCGTCCTATGATATACTACTGCAAGATTAATATTCTATTTTTACTACTAGATTTAGATTTATTCCATCAACTTCTGGTTCTTATGTTGTCATTAAAACCTGCACGGTATTTTCTATTATGTTAATGCACAACAAAGTGGATACATTAAAATCACATAAAAAGCAATAAGCCGTTGTTGTAGGACCTTATTGTCATTATGCTAGTGATGTAACAGTACAGAAACTTTGACACTAAAATATATTCATAATGATTTGAACTAAGCTCACTTATCCAGATATTATTCCGCGTTGTCTAAACACATTAATTCACAGGTAGCACAAAATAACACGTCGACTAAGAAGCATACATCTAAATCTCAAAACAAAAGAAACGTTTGTGTCACTCACCTTTCATGCCATAGTAGGAGAACCTATAAGGTAAATCACAATAACATTAGAATAAAAATAGGCAATCTCAATTTTAAATTTTCGTCTGACAAAACTAAAAATCCAGCTACTAAATATACTGATAATCAAAGTTTGTGTCTATATTTTACCTTTCGCAAAATTCATTGACGACAATGAAGAACACCGACTTCGGGTATGGAATCTTCTGTAAATAAAAATATAGTTTCATATTGATACAAAAATTAAATGGCTATTATTAATGTTATCGGAGCTAATAAACGTTATTAAACGGTTGTGGTTCAGCCTTACTTTAGGTTCCATTTTGCACGTCAAATCTTACAGTTAGTAAAATCGAAACTGAATCTTATGGAGTAGTAGAACAGATTTTGTATATTTATGAGATTAAAAGATCATTCCGACGCACACTAGTGTACCATAGGTTAAGATGTAAGTAGTAAAAAGATTATAATATTATCTGTACTGCACAGGGATGTATAACAAACCTAACCTAACTGCGTAGTGTGAGAGTATAGGTAGGTATGTAAGTCACGTTTCAAATAATATCATAGAGATAAACAATAGTAAATAGTAGTGTGTGTATTGTATATACAGGTACGCTGATCTTAAGATGATATTTGTATGTAAAATGCCATTAGGTATTGGATGTGGTTTTATGGAATAAGAAGGAAATCGGTAGGCGTATTTGGTAGGTTAATTACATTCCATTAAGTTCAAAGTGTCAAATTGTTTTAGAAGATATAATTCACAGGGATTTGTATATACCAGAGATTACTATTAGAATTCGTCACTTGGGGTAATGGATTTCGGATTGAAGTATTAATTTGGGATACACTGTTTTATCTTAGTATCTGATAAAAGATGTAATTGATGCTAGGGATTTACGGAAAGTCACTACAATATTTAGAAAACGTATATAAATTGATCTTTACTAATCTCAAGTAGTATCTGTATGTTATTCGGAAGAGTTGGACACATTCTCTACAGCTAGCCAGCTAGCATGCAACTAGACTGCCGAACCAGTCAGAGACATGAACAAAATGAACTGCCAGAACAAGTTCAGCATCAAAATATTCATGTACACAATACACATATCAAATGGTTACAGTGCTATAGCTCAAACAGGTGAACAGCACAAAAGCTTATTCCAAATGCATACATTCAGATTTATAGAGAGAAGAAATGCCTAGTGCAAACAAGAACAGTTACAAGATAGATGTTGCTTGAAGGCTATCACTCAATAAGCTACGAAGGCTTATTAAAACATTGAAAACCATATAAACTGGCATGCAATTCATGTCTCTATGCTGAAGTATGTGCTACTATATGATAGAAAACAGTGGAGGAGTCTGAGTACCTGTTGAGCAGATTTTCTATCAGAAGGTCTGCTTATTATGCCATTCTGAGAATATATATCGTGTTCAGCTTAAGTAACTTAACCATTGTTTCGTTATAGGTACAACTCAAATATACTACCAATAAGTAGTACATGAAAAGCATTATCTTTATCATGTATAGTTCGACACTGCAAGTTACAATCGTAAAAATTTAGGTGCTTCTTGAGTAGCATCTAGATACTTGTGCATAGAAAGGACTTACTCACCTGTCCGCATATTATCTTGGGGCATACATGCACTGCACAATCCACAGATTTCATTGGCACTGCTACTAGTGCATCAGGAATCGTTTATGCATTGCGTATGTAGTTATTTACACTAAAAGGAGCAGTTTCTCATTTTTTATGCATTTCAACTGACTATGTAGTTACTATACTAAATGTAAATAACATCTGAATAGAAATTTTTTACTTATTTTATTCGCATAGCATTAGTAGGTATCATTAGACTAGCCACATACATTACTTGATAAGTTGTTTGAGACTTTTCAATAAAAAATCTTATCACAATTTCTCTACCAATAGCATAGTACATATGCATCGATTGAAATCTCATCTCTCCTTCAGCCATATCTACTTATATGATGTAATTTTACTATATACCTACTATGTATTAAGATTCTGCAGAATACAGAGTAAGCTATTATCTACTATCTATAGAATAATACAAAATACAGAGCTTAGTTCTTTGGTGTATTAAACCTGCCTTCATACATTTTACTAAATACATGCTCAGGAAAATTAGTGCGATCCTTGTAATTTAAACTTCGCTTCTATTACAGGTATTGTTGTTGTTCCTACACATTAAGTAATTGTTGGTAATTTGGAACGAGTCTTTGGATTGAAAGAAATTACGCTAACGATGATACATGATAGATTGTAATTTTAATAATAATTTCAGTCGCTTTTAACTTTCTGCTGTATGTAAGCCTATAATTATTACTTCTGCCTATTGCATGTACAAATTGCATGCACCTCATTCATTTAAATTCAAACTTTTGTATTCAAAGTACTAGTACGTGTGGCCTTGGGGCTTTGTCTGCCATAAATATATTGGCAAGAACTTTTCCTACCTATAAAAATCAAATCAAGCTTGCATGAAATTATTCTTGTCTTTCGGACATCTAATTGTTAAGTATCCATACATACAATTATCACCCTTGTAAGCTAATAAAATAACAAGATTATATTTTTTGTAAAAAATGCATTAAATATCAGGCTAGAAACCACTTAGACTTGCAACTCTACAAATATAGTTTATACTTTGCAGTCAACAATAAGTAAGTCAATAGCTACAATTTTTGTACTAGTATTTCATCACTTCCGGCCAAATCACACCTCTACAATAGTGTACAAACCCATTGACGAAGGTTTAGATAGTAGCTTTTCGTTTGCGTTGAAACTGACTGTACCATCTGTATTTGCTATTACGATTACTAAATTTTTCGGCTTCGGATACAAGCATATGCTTAATTACATTCACCAAGAGTGCTAGTAAATAAAAGACACAAAAGTAAGTATCCTTTTCAAAAATTCAAAATGCAAACTACAATCAATATAACGGTCCATTTAATAGCTATACACTTATTGTTGCATTTACATTTCCATCTATATTTACTTAGCAGACAGTAAAAATATAACCTTAAAAGCATACCAACTAATCTACTTATAGTCCTTAGCTGGATGTACAACCAGGGTGAACGAACCATTTCAACAGAAAGGTAAACAACTTATATCGCTCGTGGCTTAAGCAGAATACTTTTTTAAAACAGTATTCAAAACATGGACAGTTAATCCAGATTTTATAAATAGTCAATTTTATTTTGATAGGAAATATAAATATTAACTAACAGGTCAGGGCTGTAGGTTTTGTGGTTTGGAAATGTCCGTAGTCTAGATGCAACTCAAGTTCACTGCAACCCACGAGCATTTAGAGTTACAGGGTAGGAAGTGAACAAATGAATTCTACTTCCTTAGTCACACAGCAAGAGTGAGTTCCCAACTATAAAATTATTTAGAGAAATGGGTTCCTATGCAAGTAATATGAAAGAGAAGTGACATATATTGGATACTCACTTCTATTTTCCATGAGATACTGTTGAAGCAGTACACTGAAACAATCATGCCGTGACATAACTACAATAGTACATAGTTTGTGCAATAAAGGTTTGCTACTGTTATTTTTGCTCCTAGCAGCATTAGTCGAGCCCCCATCTGTGTCGAAATTGTTATTGCCTTAAATATCATGTGGGAAAGGTTATTGAGTTTTGTTGCATTTTTAGTTACAGCACGTTATCCAAGTACAAAAACTGCATCTGGTGTACAAATGTTCTTTATCTCAGTTGACAATCAAGTTGCTTTTTGTCAGCCAAATCGTACCAATGGATTTCAAACAATGTCAGTTTACGCTATGTGTTACCTATTAAGATCACTAAACCCTTGATTTGTTCACAAAACAGTCTGCATAAATATGTATTTTTTTCTCACACAATGGCTACAAAGGTTAGGGCTTGACCAAAGTCGTTTTTTACAATGTGGGAATTTTTCATATTATCATGCATGCCAATTAAATAAATCTACGAGAAACCAACTGCACTTACACAAAAGTGTTGAAAAACACAATATCATTTAGAAGACAGAGAGCCCTTGTCCTTAATATCTGATTTAAAACATTTACATATAGGTATAACCAACAAGGATATACGCAATCCAGTTTTAACTAGTAAATGCCTGATATAAAATTACTTTGTCTCCTATACGAACTATTACCACCCTAATCATTTTGCCATTAGTATTATGTGTTACTACGAAGGTATATTACGAACAATGTTGTTACCTAAAGCTAAGTAAGTAATTATATGTGGTAATGGTTGCTCTAATATTGGTTCTAATACATGCAATTATAGTAATTTACAAATAATTTCCAAAAAATATCTTACCTCTTCTTTGTCTTCATCGTCTACTAATTTGATTGTCGAATTGGCTCTTTTTTTCTCTGACCCTATGAAAAAGAAATGTAAATGATGGTTTTTATTATAAATACCTAGTCTCAAATTACATTTTCCTATACACAAAGTATACGAAAGTGTTGTAAAGCTTAAAAATTCCGTATTTACCATAAGATAGTTGTCTGACGAGAGAATTTCGGATTTTTTTGGCTTCTGAATTTTCCTTTTCGTCTGATTGCATTTTAGTAGCAGTATTAGTAACTTTAGGATCCACTTAAATTTCAGTTCACTATGCAACTACTGTAGAACATTAAATGAAGAAACTGAACTCATTAATTTGGGACTACGACAAGAGCTTTCTAATGTACCGTCAGACAAACTAATTAAATAGCCATAGAACTTGGAGGACGGACAGGAGAGCTGTAATTAAAATAACAATGAGTTAGTAATTGAACACCCTATGCACTAATATTAATCTTTCATCACAAATGTAATTTATCTAAGGCCATTACATTAAAGTTGTCACGTATAAACTCTATTTTCCCTTTAAACCATTGCAATTTTAACTAACACATTCCTCTTAATGATAAATAGGTGATCACTTACTAATTAGTAGAACTTGGTATTTCAAACAAAAGAAGGTGACAAAATGTATTTGACTGCAGGAGTATAATATTTCCAAAAATAAAATCAATTACATTCACCTTTACAAGAGAAATAGTGAAACTGACTTACTAAATAAACCCAATGTGACCACTGTCTTTATATTCGTTCAAAGTCAAACTACGAAGGGAAATGCTAAAGTGTCTGCGTCCGCAGATGTTTTCACAAAAGCTAACAAAAATTGCCAGATTGGAAAAAACTGTGGTATGTACATAGGTAGGTATACTGCGTAGGTTGATAGAGTATATGTTAGTTGAGACCGAAATTGAAGTTTAGTTTGTCCACGATAAGCCAACGCTTAGCTATGCAACGTGCGTACAAATTCGACGTGTTGCAATTTGTAGAGATGCTGGAGAGCAGATAATGATTTGTGAATCCTCTGTCATGAGTAATGACTTGAATTATTGGATTCGTGGACATTTAACTGTCATTAAATTCAACTTCCCTATACCCATCCTAAGTGAATATAAAATTGTTTGCTATTGCGAAATTTCCTTGCTTTTATGGTGTTATTTATAGGTAAGTAGTTATACAGTGAAAAAAAATGTTTTACATGTCACATGCTACAAAAAAGAATGAACACAGAACAAATAATTCCAAATAACGACTGACATAACTTTCTATGTTTGCATGTAACTGGAACGGCTATGTATCCGTGCTATATGCTATACCTATCAGTATCATTGACGTGCAACCGCAATTTCCTTTGAGGTTTCTATTGTAGTTTTCCTCAATGAATTGTGTATTTAAAATGACCGTAGTTGTGTGTTAATTTGAAAGGGACAGGAATGTAATACTCTTGTAATGTATTAATGGGGTAGTGTCATTTATGATACAATCGACTTTTCTAGTTTTTAATTGCTTACATGTATTTACGTCAACGTCTAAAGGTCCCAATGAATATAAAGACGAAGAAGAGAAGGATTTTATTGATAGAGATAATATTGTTATAACTGTAAATACAACAATACGATGATATTAGTTTAATTTCTGCTGACGTTCATAATTTAATAGCGCTTTATGCATTTGCCATTACAATGAATTGAAAAACCATAAAATTATTTAAATTCATGTACAATATGTGGAAACTTTTTAAGGAAGCCGTCATTGTTTACACAATTAATGTTGGTAAATAACTTGAATTTAAACGATAGTTTAGGGAGAGGAAATAAAAGACAAGCTTTATGATATTTACCACGAAAAATCAAACTCTTTTGCAATATTTTTTTGTACGGCGGAAACTAATATTGAGTTATTTATGCTGAGAAATGCCCCATTACTTAATGTTTCTAAAAATGTGTTGCATATTTTGCTTCGCTTAGTTTACAGCTACTACCAACTTAATATTTTTTGGCGTAATGAAGTTTTGAGCATTGTAAAGGCTGTAATGTCCAATGACAAAATATCTTATTCCGTAAATTACCCATGAATTGGGTTAACATAATAAAAATTTGAGCACCTAAGATTGGTAAAATTTTGTAAAAATAGATATTAAATATTGATTTATCTACCTGATATTGATTTATCTACCTGATATTGACTTATCTACCTGATATTAAGATATTCTCAAATGACAACTTTTGTCTCCACAGCCATTATAATATGTAAATGTAACAAATATAGTTTTACCCAAGGTGAGTGAAATTGTCATGGTAATAGGCTTCTGAATAAAGGTGAGGAAAATTTGAAATCCTGTGAAATAGGCCACGGGAACGGGGTCTTATGGGGCACGGGAACAGGAGAGGAATGAGGGGATGAGTGCCGGGGTTGTAGTAATTCCGGAGCTCTCAAGATACTATTCACTTGCATGATCCCGAAAGAGGACAAAAAGATGGAAACACGAAAATCATAGATTGAATTCATTTCAGTTGACGATCAACCTAGCAGAAATTTAATTAACTATGGCATATGTAGTTTGCATTTCACAGACATTGATTACAAACAGACCGGGAATAAAAAGAAGCTACACCAGTTTGTAGTTCCTACAATAAAGAGATATTGCGTAGACACCCGAGGTTGCAACATCTGTCGTTATACGGTTGCATTTTGGCAAGCATATCAACAGTTTTTGTGGTGATCTCCTCCATGTTTTATCTGACATTTCTAGCAATATTCACAATAACAACATAATTATGACACGAATGAAACGTTGCGACAATGAAGAACGCGATCAATTGAAACTATTAAATTCTTCGAACAAAGCGCCCGTAAAGCCCATGGAACTAAAGTACCATCCGCTAATTCGCAACAAAGTCGCTCCCGATCTCGGCCAATCTCGGGACCAGTTCCGGATCGCACAAGAAATCACACAAGGCCTTTTTGGGTGCATTTCAGACTCGTGTTAGCCTATTTTCGAGGCCGGCCAGACCCCGTGTTGGACCAACCTGACCGGCCTGGTGGAAATGTCTGACTGCATCTGTACGGTCTAACAATGACGGAGAATTTCTAAGAGATTATCGGGATTATAGAGAAAATCTGGATTTTCCGTCATTCAAATCATATGAAAATCTATTTCTCAACTTGATCGACGCTATACTATAGCTCTAGAAGAATGAGCAAATATGCTTCTAACACCATCATTACGGATGTCCAAGAGGTGGTTCTCGTTCCAAGAGTCCTGACTAGAAAATCTAAGCAAGTTTTGTTCGATCCAAATTCTAATGTTTACTATGATAGAGAACATGACTTAAGTGATGATGTCCGAGGGAAATTTCAGAGGACTAACAAACGAATTCGTCTGAAAATACATCACTTGGTATTAAGTTCACAGATGATAAGATGATAAGGGGATGTGATTGTAAGGCAGCTCTGAACAAATAAGTCGGAAAGTCTTGGCTTAAATATTGTACATAAATTTCGAAATTTAAAAGTTTACCCTGCATTAAATTTAAACTTTTTTTGAAATTTATTTATTTACATATCTTCAGAGCAATCACCCACATCTTTCGAATCAAATTCTCTGACCTCCACGCGCGATGCAACTTTTTCGTCAAAAATATCTAGTAATAAATTCTTCGGTGGGTACTTGGTTTCTATTTGCCTTTCCAATCATACTCTTCAATGTAATTCATTGTTGTAGTGTCAACCCTGACCAAAGGATATCTAAATAGGGAGAACGGCGACCGCTGGCTTAGGGCAACGAATCGATTGTTGCAGGACTTCTAACATCATTTCATCATTTATTGTTGATCTCCCTGATGCCAATGATTCCCAATTAATCCCATACAATATAAATTCGTCTATTTGGTGCAGGTTGGAAATCATTGTAGGTAATACAGTATTGTTCTAGTCATCTCTCATAATTTCCGAGCCGCGAAAACTAAACCTAAATTGAGAATTAGATGCACCACACTTAGTAGAACTGGATAAGCCTTCGTTCCCGTAGCCTATTTTAAGCTTATACTAGGGAGTATTCAAAATTAACATCACCTTTATAGAAGCCCAGTCCCCATAACAATTTCACTCACCTTGGTTTTACCATAGTATGGTATGTCAGCCAACACAAATTACGGAATGAAGACACAATGCATCTATCTACGGTGTATATCGTATTTACGTTACACAGTGCATCTAAAGTCTGAGCTTGTAACTAGCTCATTAACTGTACTATTTTGTTTCGAGTCTATAATATTTCCAAGGTGGGCTTAATTTCTATAGCAATACATTTATCGTAGATACACAGGTGAGGAAAGGACTCTATATTACCATTGAAATGATTCGGACAAACTCTGGGACGGATCGTCCCAGCTCGTGGTACCAATCCAAATTCAGTTAGGAAAATGTTAGGAACTCATTTTCATTAGAATGATCATAGAGATACCATACAAATTGATAGTCATTTAGTTTCCAAATTAATAAGAAGTACTTAATACCTATATAACGAGATTAAAGTACTATTAAACTAACGATGCAATCTATGCAATGGAACACGCAACAATTGCAATCATGGAAATATGCAATCCCGTTGGCAAAATACATCCACCAATGAAAAGAGACTTTAATCTCGTTTTTTGACAATTTCAAGTCCCTAAATAGATAGAGGTGGAAATTCTGAGAGCTTAACTGTAATGGGTTTAGAAAATAATTAAATAAATAATAAAATTCTCGTTCCCTACTTATCCTCGTCCATACTCCATTCATCCACTCACTCCAACTAGGGCAGGTGCTAAATTTTTATAATCCAGAGTACAACTTGACTCATTGGCCCCTAACCCTAACCTAACCTAACCTAACCCACAAGCAAATTCCTGAGGAATTTCATTCTGAAATCGACACTATTAATCTACTAATCTACAGAATTTCAACCGGCAATTTCCCAATTTCAGTCATTGGTTAACAAAGATTTTCAACCGGAGTCCATACTCCAGCCTCAGCTCCTCCGGGGCAATGGGAAGTTGCTTAATGTTCATGATCATGTTCCTTCAAACTCATTGACCTGGCCCCATGTGAACCTCAGAGATTAAGCGCAGCGAACTTCTTGAGGAAGTTCATTCCGAAATAGGCACTTTTAAATTATAAATGCTACACCTAAATAAGTAGTCAACGAATCCATTACCAATTAGCGAGGTTCGCTTTAAAAACTCCGCAACAAAGCACAAAATCCAACCATGCATTCCAAAATAAAACACGAGCAGAAGGGATACCTTTTTGTGCAAAACTTGACACACTGTTTAACCATCGCTAATTCTAGCAATGGACAATAGTAGACGCCTGTTAATATGTGAAATACGCATAAGGAATCTAAGATGGGGACGGGACTGCTGGGACAAAAATTCATATTTTTGTCCCAGAGTTTGTCCCCCGAAATAATGGTCCTTTCCCCACCTGTGTATAAGCAAAACAAGCGTCGCTATAGAAATTTAGCCCACCTTGAATATTTCCATGACTTATGTCAAGCAATCTATTTCTAACTGCGAGCAGAGTAATTTAAAGAAAATCCAAGTCTCCAATTAACAACAATTCTAATGAACAAAAACTTTAAATTACAGCCAACATCTCCTTATTTACATCAAAACTTTACATAACTTTATACGAATTCCCCCACCTGTGATGAAACCTTATTAAAGAGACATCTTGTTACTCTAAGTTGAATACAGGCTTACCTTATTCTTAGAAGCGAGTGAAAGCGGGTCAAGATCTCAAAGTTAGTGAAGCAATATAGTTTTAACTAGAAATTTTAATTTAGCTAGGAAAGTTGTTATGTACAGTAACTGAGCACTAGTATTAACGGAGAAGACTACAAATATTTTAACTTCTGCTACAGATACAAATAGATGTCTTGTCGATCTTGCATTAGGGAACTGGGAATGAGAACGAGCACGCAACAGTTCATTTCTAAAGTGACTGATTAACTTATTTCCATTCGCCAAGGTTACGACCTAAAAGTTAGATCATGAATTTTCCAACGAAAGACACAAGAAAGAACATAGATTACATTTTATACGCTAAATGCCATTTCCACAGGACCTCAGAGCAATGTGAATTTACCTTTTCACTACCGGAGGAGTCAAGTGCGTAGCGCGAGCGCGTACCTGACCGTTTGCAGCATCAGAATATCAACAACATAAGCTAATTGAGTTGCATCGATCCAATTTGCTTCTTAAGTCGTTTTGTACCACGCTTACAATTTGTCTTGGCTTTATTAAATTTTTCAAGGCAACTCTGCAAAGATTCCCTACATTGGCAAGGATCACAAGAAGAACCTTACCAATACGATACGTGTTTCATTTTCTCATTACCTATTGCGACCTTGCACAAATCTTTGAGGAAAGCAATTCTCCGACCGGTAAATCAAGAAAAGGAGACTTACACAATTTTCCTTGAGCCAATTGAGTTGACATGTCTCCTGAGAAAACTACAGTTCCCGAATCTTCACAAATGATCATGTACACAGAAGGAGATACTTTCAATTAATATTAATGCACTTCTTTGAGAATTCCAAATATTATTAGATATCAAAACTGAAGTTAAATTAAGCTAATACTAAAACACTATAGTAGAGCTAACAAACTTTCATTTTTATATAGTACTATTATTTTTATTTTATTACATTTTGCTCGCCAAATTGGGAACAGCCCTAACAAATATTGTTTGGAGACAATTTTCCAGGTTTACCAGTTTGCGTATGAATGAACTAAAAAGCATTTGACGATATTCGACAGTAATGGTAAATGATTTACATACAAAATCAGATTAAAGTTTGTTCGTGAGTATGCAAGAGAACATAATATAGTAGATTATTTAAAATTAGGATAATTTCCGTGGTGTCGAGGAGCCCGTATTGACTATAAAGTTGTACTTTACTCATTACTGCCCAAAAAATGGCTTAGATAATACAGACATTTGATTAGTATGGCATAAGTAATAAATTAACAATTGTATTAATGTATGTACATCCAACTAATGGCTATGTGTCTTGTCATCACAGTCAATAAAGTTAGTAACAACAGTCACTGTTACAAAGTATATTATGTGGATATATTAAAATATGTGGTTATCACCAATTTAAAACAGTACGTATATTTTTAGTTACATAATAGCAACCTTTGACATATCACATAAAATGGACTAGGAGACTGCATAAATCCTCAATAAATTGAAAGAGTTGTCACTGCAAGAATTCATCTTCGTCTTTTTCTTCTTTCTCTTTGAATCGTTTTGATAGCCAAATGAAGATGAAAGTTGCAATAAATGCCAGACCAGAGTAGAAGAAAAATTCAGATGACTGCAAATTAAATATAAAATGTTTTCAACCAGAGGAAGACACATTTATAATAATAAACGTTTAAATAAGTAGAAACCAACCTGGTGTTGAAAGATCTGCAGGGAAGTAACGATGATGACCCACAAGCTCCCGAGACCATTGGTGAGCATCAATAAAGATTGCACAATAGATTTCATACTTTTTGGAGCCTTTTTTACAAACAATTTCATGATACTTATTTTACAAACCATGTCCAACTATTGGGTACCTTGAAAACAATATCTGTACTTACCTTAGTGTACGAAAAGTTATACCCGGTTACAGCGAATAATACTTCACCTACAGTAACTACAATGTACTGAGGGAACAACCATAGCATATGTACGGAATTTGGCTTTGTTAGCGTATACAGGTTTGTAACCTAAATTAGAAAATAATACAGAAATAGGATACAGAAAACAAAATATTACTTGAAAATTACAAAGCTAGGCTATGACCTAATTGCAACACATGGTAAATAAGCCACAGCTAAGTAATATGCTAAACTGTATTACACATTGTAAATGCACATCAATCAGTAATAGAGTTAAATGTGGTGATAGTTTAGGATATTAAAAAGTAATAGTAACATCAGCTATGAATATCAATACATTACAATGTCGATTTTATAAGATCATAGCTCATGTGCTACTACCTAAACTAATTTGCTTGTAGAGAGCAAGCTATTAATTAGCTTTTAGATCCAATTTGCAACGCTAACTTACGATGCTGTCTTTTGCATTGTCGGCCAACTCATTTAGCGTCAAAGGCTCCGTTAGTTCCGAAGTGTTGGAAATCAACGTGTAATTAGGCGACACAGACAGCAAATAGCTTCCGCCAGCTTCCAATGAAATTGTACCCAGCTCAACAGACGCATTATTATTCAAGAACATCCATACGGAGTAACTGTTACAAGGAAAGGCCACATTCGTGAACAGATTATTATTACAATTCCATGTTTGATTTTGTTTCACTGCTATGTACCTAATTCATTTCAATATGGCTTACATTTCAGGAGTAAATTCTTTTGTTGAAGACGAAACGTTATTGATTTCAATAACCCGAGTGTCAAAAAGCTCTTTGGCTGACTCCAAACGGAAGGTCACATTTTCGTTCAATAGCGATGTGACAATTCTACAGAAAGAAAAAATGCATTAATGTACATAACATTTAAGAATTGATGGTTGTCTGTAGTTTGCCTGATCGTTAATATTAACAGTACAAAAATTACGTCTCAATAATCGTGTTGAAATGGAATGGCATGTAATAATCAAATATGTAATTAGATGTGAATCTCATTTACTTACCTGAGCTTAGCATTTCCTACGAGAGATTTAGTCAGTTCGTCACTCACTTCAGAATAAATGAGCTGCAAGCGAAATGCTGACGTTCCAATTTCCGTTTCCGTTGTTTCTGCTCCAAGCAAAATGCTATAAGCCTGCTTCACACAATGAAAGTAGATTATTACATAAACCTTCAATATTTTCATAACTTTCAATCTCTTCATCTACTAAATCAATATGCCAGCAAACTTAATTAAGAGCATTTATTGGCATTATTGCAATTCTTCATTAGGGGAACTCAAACGGGAACCTTAATTCCATTATTTAGTGAAGATACTGGCAATCATGTCTCTGAACGCTAAATACTGTTATTACTATTACTATAAGTGAGTGCAATTTCTATTAATAAAGGTAATTGCTTTTCATTTTAGTATCATTGGTGCACGAAATCTCTAATAATTATCTCATATAGATAGATTTATGCACATTACTGTTCATCATTTCCTGTAAAGGTGTACTATATTGACCGCGATACCCTGTAGAGAGATTGCTCTTTTTATTAGTAATTATTGTAGATGGAACAGCAAATTAGAAATAGTAGATCCAAGTCGTAAACCTGAGAAGATTGAGGAGCCAGTTCAAAGTATGGAAATTCTACATCTTTGCCATTTATCTGACATTCGCCCCTTTCCGGAAAAACGACGACAGAATAATTGTTAGTTGAAATGGCTTGATAAAGTAAATTTTCATTTGGAGGAATTATGCCATGGCCAATTGTGGAATTGGTAGTGGTTCGTAATGTAATGTTTACAGTGCAAGGAAGTGTGTTGACAAAGTTGAGACTGTTTTCCGAGATTCCCGGCAGGTTTGGATACGTCGGCTACTCATAAAATAACATTTGTTCACATCAATCTTCTTGACTCAATTTCCTTTATGTGCAGTGATCATTTTTTCGTAAGCACACAATGCTACCTTTGTTACCCTCAAATAAATATTGACTTTTTGTTTCTCTGCAATTGATCTTTTTATAGTTCTGAAACGCAAAAATACTTGATAAATACCAATGCAGTTTCGAGATGAAAATACTTCACGGTATTAGAAAATGATACTTGATTATGTCTTGTTACCCAAATTCGTAGTTTATATTGCTTTCTCCTTCATTTACTGAATTTTTAAGGTATGAATACTATAATAAGAAACCAATTGGGAAATAGCTATTCAATCAACTACAAAAAGCAATTTTCTTACTATTGCTTTACCTTTCCTCAATGATTTTGATATCATTTAGGATCTTTCTTATTCTGAAAACGTAAGATTGAAAGTTATTATTACCAATTTGTACCGGAGGTTTATATATCCTCATTGTGTTAGTAGTAGAAGATTGAAATGGAGGTATTTAGTTAAGGGTAGCAAGAGGAGGAATTATGATGTCAGAATAAATAGCTGGAAGCAATTATGAGTAATGATTTTTAAGAAAGCTAACCTCAAGCTGTAGTTCAACCACCGCACAAAGAACAAATGAGAACGCGACTAGAAAACCTCCAGCAATAATCCTTTGAAGTTGGTCCTTGAGAAAATTGCAGCGGGCAAATAATGGATAGAGGATTTTATCGAAAAGAGGTATGAACAACAAAACGAGAATTGAGTTAGCAACCTATAATTTGTTGATAAATCGGATTAGCTTACGTCCTTGTACAATGAGGTAAGGAAATGAAAACAGAAGCATACTCCACATACATACGATAGATTTTTAGTAAGTGGATCAAATGGTAACGTAAAACGTGTGCTAACAATAAGTGAGACTTAAGACGTGGAACTGGAATAACAAGAAAAACATTTGGGAGTTTAGTAACCCATTGAAAATGGTAAATGGATTCATTTGAACAATGGAAAACCACGATGTAGCTCGTGAAAAGACTTTCTTTGTGAAAAAGTTGCTCTTGGTGTCCCTACTAAATACATACATGGTGCGATTACAAGGGAAAGTCTTGCTGTCTTTGACTTGGACTTATATCTAATAGGCTTCCCCTAATGTCATGACTTCTATTCTCCATAAGCTTTTCTTTACGCCTACTTTTCCTATTTATTGTCTGTATTATGCTTGTTTGTGGTGTTATCTCCTGCTATATGAGGTCATGTATGTAGGTAGTTTCCCCTTCTAACTAGTGCTAAGGATGTGCTATGTCTACACGACACGTTATATCACTATTGTGTCTCTTCCCCATTAGGATTTGTTTGGCATGGCCAGACAAAAACAAGTTCCTTGTATGCCGTGGCTAATGTATAACTAAATTTACAAAGATTCTATGGGATCTGAAGCACCTGCATCTGATCGGGTTTTATGGTCCAGCCCAAGACACGACCGTCCATTCGATTAGCCTGTAAAGTCCACCGTGAGCCCTAAAACGAAAAAGTTGTCTCTTAACATTTTCATAAGAGGACATGGCCATTTAAACACCCACAACTACAAAAACACATGCCGAGATCTTTTTTGAAGAAAATGCATCTTTTAGTGGCAAACAAAAGTACCTGGTGATTTCTTGTAAATTATAAAATACAGAAATCTCAAAGAAAATTGCCTGTTGTTCGAGAAGACAGTAAAATACAATTATAGGACTGTAGAGAATGCAGATCCTGAAGAGAGTTTTAATATCTGCAATGAAGTCTGCATCGTATTCATCGTCTGCATAGTCAAGCCAGTGGTTTTGGGGTGTACTCTTCCCATTTCTTTTACGATTTGATATTGCATGCTGTATACACACATCATAATGTAGATAATAATTGTATGCGTAAAAGGGGAATGTACGGAAAAATTCCATTAAATTATGCACCATTAATCATAAGTAGTAGGTACTATGTATAGTATGTATTGTATGAATAGAATTTTTCATTGGATTTACTTACCCAGATGCATTTTACAATTTCCACAATGAGATTGCCTTCAGGTTCTCTTATCTTGTAGAAAGACTTCCCTCCTATGAAAATTGCTGCGGAAGTAGAAAAGTGTCATAAATATGCAAATTATTGCCGGCTTTACTGAATACTGTCTTTTATTTTCAAGAGATTTTCATTTCCGTTCGTACAAAATGTTTCTAGACATAGAAAGCAGGACGATGACAATACAAATTGTGCTAGCCGCTACTATACTAAAGTAACAATTAAAACACGGTGTAGTAGTAAATTATTTATTATATATTTTGACTTACTTAGGGCTACTAGCATTAGAGCTGCAGGTACTCCAAATGCAAGAGAGTAACAAGTCTCCTCTCCAAAGCATGCGACATCTTGGCGAAAGATGGGAGTCTATGTTAAAGAATATTATGCTGAAAAGAATTTTGGAAAACTTGGGAGGAAAGATATGTCCCTTACTATTAAAGTAGAGAGTAGACTCCCAGAATTGATCGCTAAATAAAAGACTGAAAAGAATGTATGCAGTTGGCTCTCTTGACCAGGAATCTGAAATTGATCGCCTCCGAATGCCACCACAGATGACTTGATTCCCCCAGTCCCTATGGCTATCAAAAGCAATCCTAGCATACTGAATGGTCTGACAAACCATTCAAAAGATAGTAGAGTATCAAGAACATGCAAATTACTACATACATATATTACCCATCACTACATTTGTGAATCTCCACTACAATCAATGCTAAAAGAGAGTACCTGTCTACTACTATCTGCTAGCATGCAAGAGATATTTTAAGCACTTTGATTTACATAGAAAGTTTTACATATTCTCGACATGTTCTATTATAATCATATGGATTTCTTGTGCACTTAACTTGTTATCAATGGATTTACACATTTCAACTTTTCCAATTAAAGTTGCTAGTAACTAATGTAGGATGGAACTTACATAGGTGGAAGAGAGAGAGGAGGAGTAGCTGCAGCTGACAGTACCAAATTCCCACAGGCGTACACAATCGATAAGTAGAAAATGGTTCTGTGTGAAATTGCAAATTATATTAATTAAGCATCACAATCAGGAAATTGTTTTCGTCAGTCTAATCACATGTACACGGTGAACTCCCTCCTACACTAATAAAGCTACACTTTACTACGCAATAATCTAAACTTAAAGAACAGACACTGTAATCTCATTCTACGCCTACACACACTTTCAAATTGAAGTTATATTAATAGAACATTTCACTTGAGTTCAATTCAAACAGCTCAAAGCTACTTCAAACAGGTAAACAGAATAAAAGAGGATTACAGTCACGTATGTATTGCATCATTCAATTTACCCCTAAACGTTATTTACCAGTTTTATCGACAACGCAATGAGACTATGGAACTACTCCGAAAACAATATTTACTCAGGTTACATTAGGTACCTGAAGTTGCATTAGTATATTTATAGTTATGTTACATAATACTTTGTTTACCTGAATTTTCCAAGTAGAGAATCCGCAAGAAGACCTCCAAATAGAGGCATGAAATAGGCTAGCATGACGAAAATATGGTAAATCACTGTAGACGTATCTTCTGAGAATCTCAAAACGTTTATGAGATATAACGTCAAAATTGCTACAATCACATTGTCAGAATCAGATGTACTGCTGTAGTAGCCGACATTATTCAATTATGATTTTCTAGGGAGAAATGGAATTCAGGAAGTTTCTACTTTTACTCCCATGCGTTTGTATACATGTAAGAATGGTGGTAAGTAACTTCATGTGGCAAGCTACTACCTACATATTATTGAAAAATGTAATGACGTCTCCTCGGTCGCAATGGTACAATATTGATTCTTAGCTTTCTAGAATTGTGAGTCTTGATCAATTGGAATAATGTATTTAGACTATAAAATGCTAAACGTTGATCAACTAAAAAGTTCTCCACATGGCAAAGAAAACGCAAACATGATGTTTCATAATAAATCATATTGCCCTTACTTTGTGTAAGTTGTAAAGTTAAATTCCAAATTTCCGCAACTCACCTCTCATTCCATAGAAAGAAAACCTAATTGCAATACAAAAAATATTCATCAAACTTATGGTATAAAAAGCAAAAAAAATGTATATACAATTTCTCAATTGAGATTACGTTTGTTGACATTATCATTTCAGCATTTGGAATGGCATTCGATTGAATGATAATGCTAATAAAATGTGAATAACCTTTCGCAAAATTCATTGGCGATGATAAAGAACACCGATTTCGGATAAGGGATGGACTGAAAATTCAAAAGATTCGAAAAGAACAATTCCATAATTAATTGCTAATTTTACTACATAGTCACATTAATCATAAATTACACTGATCATTAAGTATCAATGTTAATGTCCTATAACATACTTGGACAGTAGTAACGTTTTGTGAATCTTCACTGCTTTTGTCTTCGAATTGATGACTTCCATCTTCAAAGGAATCGCAAATGTGTATTATGAATATTTTTATACTTAATTTCAAACAGGATATTAAAATGAATATTTATGGTAGTATACAAATATTGATGAAGTGTCACAAATGCTTACAATCAGGAAATCCTGAAGAAATGAGCTTTCTGCTTTCATCTTTGGACATTCTAGCGAATAACCTAATATCCTTTAAAATGCGTTTGTATAATTCGTTATGACTATATTGACTTAAGATGCAATTTAAATTCTAAAACTGTTAGGCATAATTGTATTGGAAAAAGTCTAGTTTCAGAGTTTTACTAAGTAATTCTTTCTAAACACATGTATTCATGTATACTTGTCAGGTGGACAGATTAACATTGCCGCGTTGAGTGTAGAATGCAAGAAACATATGAACCTGCAACAACGATGAAATATGTACTAAATGAAACACTAGATCTATAAGTTGCTGATCCAATCATCCTTCTAATCTCCGTATAATATTGTGACGGTGTAAAATCATCAGTTCAATTTTTGAATACTACTTTTCAAGTCATAGAATGTACATAATATTATTAACAAACATTAAAGAGCACAAAAAAATGCTGCATCATAATCATGATAGTTGCACGCAGTCAAATAATGATATCCAATCTCTATTGTATATTTAACATAATTAAATTCCTTATCAATTGCGACGATAGCGATAACCTGATTAAAATTGAAGCTGATGAATAATGCATTACATTACATTAGATCTTTTAAAATGCAAATGACTTTGCTCTATATTCAGTTTTCAAATTTTCTGGAGAACACAATACAGTTTCATTTGAAAATATTGCTATCTTTTAGAGAAATATGACTCCAGCATATATTTAAATCAAGGTTAAATATACTATTTAATGTCTATGACCTTACTTAAGGGTCTCGTCCATCAGTACTTTTAAAAATCATGATCATTGATACACGACAAGTTACAAGTTTTGAAATGAGGATGGCCGATACTTATTTGGCTTATTATTTTTGGGAAAACCACATTAGTTATTTTATCTGTACTGGGGCTAATTAAATTTCGTTTTTAACAATTGCATACAAAAATCCGAAGTTAGTTAAAATCTTAATTGCCTTGTACTTTCGAAAATTGTGTCCTATGCAGTAATGATTTGAAATTAGTTGGCGAGATGACTACAAAGTAATCAAAATGTTTATGATAAATTTTCAATAATGCTGCTGATTTTGCCGGTTATGTTTGGTAATGGTAATGAATAACAGATTATGATTACTCATTTTACGTATATGATTTCAAGGGTTGATACATTTTTAATATTAGTCTGATCGTTAATTGTTTATGCTCCTGCTTGTGTATGTATGTAAAAAGACAATTTTTCTCTGAAAACAAACAGAAGTCTAACAGTTTATTATTTATTCAGTGCGTCACCACAAAGTATTTAGCGTCCATTAAGTTGAATCATTCTCCATTTACTACAATTTAATACTCATTTACAGTGAACTTATGATTTTAAACTGATTTATTGACTGCCTAAGAGCATCATCCTTGTTACAATAAGAAATTAATATTCATTTGCCACTAATACAATCAAAATTACTATCTATGTATATCAGAAAGTTAAAATAAATTGATTTTATGCCATTGTTATACAAATAAAGTGATTGATAACTTATATTTATTTCAATTTACAACTACTCTTTCTTCAATGATATCAACGCAAAGTATATTGTAGTAAATGAAGATCAGAATAAGTACTTTACATGTTATATGTGTTACAAAATTTTAGATTACAAAACTTTCTGTTGGCCTTTTGTTTGCAAATCTTAGGTTCAAGTTAAAAACTGGCTAAAGGCCAATTTGCTATAGTAGTAGTGTAACTTTAAATACACGATTGAAATGCTACGACTTACTAATATATTATTACGATTATTAATCCTATTGTATTGATTTTAATTATACAAATTCATTGTTAGTGATTCATGAAATCTTCAGTTTACCACTAATTTATTACCGGTATTTCGGAAGAATGTAGATTTTCATCGTTTCAGTAAACAGAGCTGAAGTGCAACGCAATTTAATGTAAATACACATATAGGTAGGTTGTAAATTGCACTATAATAAAGTTGTAGTTCTACTTAAATAGAATATTGACTACTTCCACTACTTAGCGTATGACATTTAAGATTTAAGTGGTAGACAGACGTATGTAAAATAAGTTAGTAAAATGTAACAATTATGTGTACTAATATTTATGCTCCCAAAAGGTTAAAGATACTTCGTTAAGAAATTGACACACCTACTAACAGGTAAAATCATGGATATGCACTATTATTATTAGTATTACATATTTCACTGCGTTCTTGTTAACTATACCACAATAGCAATAGTAGTACAGTCATACACCATAAGGTACCCATAATTATTGCTTGATTAACTTTCAGAAACGAAGCAAGAAAATCCTATATACATTTCCCTAGATTTAGAAATAGTAACTTAATTAGATTATATCCAGTAAAAAAATAAAATGATATTTGTAGGCAAAAAACGGAAACCTACATTAGATTTAGGAATAAAAAAGTAGCCACAATAAGTGAGTTAAGGAATAAATCAATAAATCAGCAAAAAATCATATAGTTTGATTATGTTACTTTTCTATAGACATATGTATATTCTGTGAATGAAATAAACTTGAGAAACAACTACCGGGAGCTATATAGTGATATAAACCGGCCGGTTGATTAGTTTCAGTCAAGTTACTAGCCATGAGCACAACTTAGGAAAAGTCTTTCTACCCAGAGAGGTTCATTTCACATTAGGACTTTTTATTTAGTAAATGCATGCCTAAATGTATAGGTCTGCATGTATAATTTATATGGTAGATAGGTTGTATGTATTGTCGGGCTATGATATATAGATATGACTTAGGTATATGAATATAAATTCGAGATAGAACGTTACATAAATATGTCTAGTAAATTGATATTGATGATGAAGAAAATTCACCGTTGTTCGAGATATGAATTGTGTAGGTATAGTACCAAGGAAAAGTACAGTAACTGAATTATCAAGACTTTCCTTTCATTTTTCTTCGTAAAATACAACCACAAAATAATAAGGAGAAAGCTTATGTTTTCAAGGCCTTTCCATTTCCTCAAGCTATGCCTTTTTTATGTTGACTATACAACTAACATTACTAACACGCAGAATTTAAAATTTATTGCGGAACGACCTGCACTAAATCAAAACTTGCAAAAACAAAAGCTCCCTGCAAAAGGTATAAATTAACTCCTTTCAATAACAGGTTTGCAACAATTTGCCAAAATATATGTAACAGTTGACTGAGGAATGCAGACCATTTCAAAAAAAATTAATCTTAATTACTACAAACATCTCACTCCAGGTAACAATATCTGTCAACATATTCATAGGAGAGTATATCTTTTAGTAACAAGTAACTAGATTTCATTATAAAGGGCTAGTGTATCCTTAGTTTTAGTAGTTTTATTTTTATACATTTATTAACATATAGTTTACAAAGAATGACCTACGATTCGTAACCAGCTAGACATTTCAAGAGTAGAACACATTTTACATTCAATGATTAGTATGAACTATCATTTTGTCTATGTTACAGAGTTACATTACATTAAAGACAGATTTTATTACTTCGTTTTGGTAGTTCCTAAAGTAATAGTAATTGATATTAATGTAGCAAATATACGATCACTGGCTTTGAAGACGAATTAGCTGCTCCAACACTATGACATAGTCAACATGACAGCCTTTCGTGTATCAAGTAATTTTTCCACTAGACAAGACTTATACCTAATTATTGATAGACACACACTAGACTACAACTACACCCTACCATCTCCTTGTCACATACAAACCTAGTATGCATTTATTTATTTTATCAGGACCTACAGGTACTTATTAAGTACAACGGTCCACATAATGCTAAAAGACATTCAGAATACATTTAATAGAAATACACTATAGCATAAGCATAAGTAACGTAAGCTGTCTATAGGGGAGAGGAGGAAAATACCTACAATTACCTTTTGTAATTATCATTACTTATTCATGTACATTAGAGTGTTCAGTGTACATATTTAAACAACCTACACACGTATAGTATATGTAACACACTCAGTCTACTTTTGCTTGCGTTTGCAGTACTTAAATTTGCATCAAATTACTTTCATTTATTCTACTGTACTCTATACATGGTTTACTTCACTCCCCATCACCATGCATTATGAATCCTACATGTAAACAGAAGTCTACACTACCTTTATACAACAATTTCATTAGTCATTTTACAATACATTAGGTTTTACCTAATGTTAAACGCGAGTTACTCATGTAGACAGGAAAAAGAGACTACTTAAAGATTAATCAGCTTACTTAGCTTAGTGATAGTGCATGAGAGTCTCATGCGTTACAAACCTACAGTACAGGATACTCAACCAACTCTCTTGAACAATTTAATGCTCATAGCCTTAAGAAATTATTTATCCCTACATTCACACAAACACTTACATAGATACCTACTCAAAATTACCAGCTCCTTTTTCTTTTACAAACTTGCACAAACACCCAGCAATTAACGTCTACAAAACTAACTACATACTAGTAACTCAGCATTATCGTTTTATACCAATTAATCAAACTAGAAAATACAAATGTGCACAAAACTGTATTTCATTTCATTACTCCGTTTTTATAATCTGACAATAAAAATTATTGCCTTAGTAAGTACTTAATTGAAACTTAATCGCTTTCTTCCACAACAGAAGAAAGGAGGCAAACAGAACTAACTTCATATTTCAAACTGTTCGTATCTGTGTATTTCCTGTAGAATTAATGATCGACGATGCCGGATACGCTTTGTTTAATCTCCATATAAAACCTCAATGGTCAAAGAGACCATTCGAGAAATATTACAAACATGCCATATGACCGACATCAATATATTGCCACATTCCACAATGTGAAATGCAAACTTCATACACCAGTATTAAAAGTTCACAAAAATATATTTCTTCCGACATTGTTCTATGCATCCCTTTTGTATGTAGAATTTATGCTGTGTGTTGACTATGGAAAAGCATTTGACTCTTTCTCAACGTAAGACTTTTACCTTAAAATGCTTAGCAATGGAAACTAAATGTCAAATGTTGTATTTGAACCAAGTGCATTTCAAGGGCAATAGTGCGAATGGTACAACGAAGATACGGACTATTTTTATGGCATGGCAGAAGCAGATAAGTACATTAACATTGTAGCACTAGTGCTGTGGACGTCCTTACATGTGCTACGTGTGAGTTACGAACAACGCAGTAACAAGGAGCAAAGAATGAAACTTCTCTGTCTAATGGCCTTCCTGTCTCACACATCGTTTATCAGAAACGGTTATTATGGAAATACCCTTATCTAAACTAGCCAAAAATGGTTAGCTTGACATATGGCATATATTTTATGCCTATATCATTCCAGCCCTCCACAAGGGTGCTCAGCTTAAAAATAAATTCATTTAAATTATGCATCACCAAACGGGTATTATTTCCCACTAATGCGAATTTTAAATATATACCCTTTCTATCTTATCGTTAGCAGCGACTATGGAACAATGCTAGACTGCGAGCAAAACTAAGTGCATGTGAAAAAGCCATTTCGTAGAATTAAATGATTATCAACGGCCGGGCTTAGTCTTGATTAATGTATTGTCTCTGTGTAGCTACACGTTGTAAATTGTGAATGCGGATGAAAATAAATGACAAACAAATATCCTTGTTGCCGATACTTGTGTACAAACCGAATGACCAGACCATACGTAGCCTAATAATTTCAATTTACATTTCGGCAGACATTAATGTAGACATGAGGGATCAAATGTTCAGATCGTCTACCAATGCTAATTAATTTCCATACAAACAGTTTATTAAATGGCCAGGAAGATATAACTTCAAGGTAAAAGGATCTACAAAATCTAGTTGCATAGATATTTATATTGTGATTAGACAATAGCAATAACTATGGTCAACAGTTGAAGTAGAATTGATTGCTAACTGTAAGAGAAAGCCTAATGAAACCGAAATCAATGCATGATGTTCTTTCATTATCATTTATATTGAGAAAAATGAAAGAATAGAAAATACTTGAGGTTATTTTTTTCTCTTTTTTGTGCTGCGTGGTTTTGGCTGGTTAGAGCCACTCAGAATCTCATCACATAAGTGAGTCTTGGATATATGATACATATATTGTAGGAATCTGTACTAAGTCAACTGTTTTCCTTTAGCCTATCTGTAGAATATTAATAGGTAGCTACATGGTATAAGAATTCAATATCTGTTTTCTATCGCTGGCAGTTAGAGATGGCCGGGAAGGGATAGAAAACAATGTAGTGCTGTCAAGTCAAGAGTGGAAAGTGGAGGGAGTGGATTGTATCTCTAGCATACAGAATAGAATCAGATATCAATCTGGCTGGTCTGTTGCTATATAATATTTATAAAGTCTTTCTCCTTCTGTTTGCATCTCTCCATCTTTTCTCGATCTGATTTTCCGTTGTTTTCTGTAACTGATAGTAAAAGCGAATGCCCAAAGACTTGTCTTTTGTTTCCCTCTCTCTATTTGCTTTCTCCTAAATGAATGGAGAAAGTTTTCATTGTTTGTTCAGAATATCGTATTGCACAATTTTGTATTTGTTTGGGTTTGTATTGTCTACAATCGAATCGAAGATGTGAATGCAGCAGACAGTCCAGTTTGTTTGTCTCTGGAAATGAAGCTCGTGTCTGACTCTAGTTTTGCAGAATACTCATTGCATCTGTTACAGATATTTTCTCCAGATTAACTAAACCAGCCAAAACTACTGATCTTAGATAGTGGACTACTTCTTATAGAAAGAGACTATTTATGAGAGCAGAAATGTAAATAACAATACCACTAGGCACTTCAGAAACTAAACTCACAATCAGTCAGTTTACAGTTGTTGCATCGCATGTTGAATTTCAGAAGAAAACTTAGTAAAACTAAATTCAATTCTAGAAGTAGTACATACATATACATACTAATACTTAGTACACACAACAATAAGTAAGTCTAGTATGAAGAGAAAAGAGAGCAAACTTCATAAAACGGGCTTCTCAACTTAAGTTTCGATTCTTGTTACGTGAACTTTTGTTGTTTTCAATTTCTTTATGGTAGTTAGTTGCTAACTGTAAGAAGACCGATGAAATCGAAACTGTCTCTTTCTCTCCAACTTTTCCTTCCTTTCTCTCGTCATGTACTATTTACAGTTGCGTTCCTTTTGATGTTATCGTTATTTTGTCGAGAACTTTGCAAATGCCATTCGAGTTGACATCAGGACAAGTACGTACGTATATACAATGAACATTTAATATTACTTCTAACGAAGGATTCGCAACAGAATAACAATAACACAATAGATTCCTCTGCAATTTTATTGCAAACCGAAATCATGTCTCAAGTTAGCTATATCTACATTGTTAGCTAAAATGTATGCTATTCAGCTATATGCTTTGGGATGTCATTTGATTGCACAGTTGTCATGTCATAAACTATTTACATAACATATACATAGAATCATGTAATGCTATTTGCAAAATGAAGTTAGTTCTGTTTAGCATTAAAGAAAGGGAGCAACAAACTAAGTAAGTATGACGAAAGAGTTTCAAATGAAATACTTAGTGAAAAGATGAGTTACACAACTCACTGTATACACAATGGTGAAACTTTCTTCGTAGTTCTAATTCCTACAGTAAGTATTGCATTTAAGGAGCTAAGTAAATACTAAACGAAAAGTACACACAGTGGTATGTGATAAAAGAAATTGTACTAAACCAGATACATAGAAGTTGTAGACAAGGGTTGATGTAGATGTATACATAAAATAAGAAAGTAGTAACTCACACTAATTGCTTAAGTTTGATAGACTGTAGTAAGTACGTATATGATTTGTAATTCAGTTCATTAGTTCATTTGATTTCACTTGTTTTAACGATTAAAAGTTTTTTTTAGCTAGTTCCGTTAAGTTAACTTGTGAAAGAGTAGGATTTGTTGTCGGGGGGAAACTTATGTATTAAGTTAGCTAAAGTTAAAGTTACAGTTAACAAGGCAGACTGCTTGGGTACATGAAAGCAGTCTGGTCAACAAAGTTTTGCTAATCTCTCCCTGCGGTGCCCGTCCCATATTTCCACTTTCAGTCATACAGGAGAGATCCACTTTCACTCACATCGGCTTCGTCTTTTTCTTTTACTACTACATACGTTGCATTTATGGCTCAGCCAGTTCCAGTCACTCAGTCGTTTGCTTTGGTTTCGTTGACGTTATGATCTTAGGTAATGTGATTTAATGCTCCCAACTCCATCCGACAAAGAGATGGGAAGAAAGGAAAATCAACATCTAGGCAGTTTAGTTATCTTCCGTCTTGAGCCTACAATTGACATCAAGAAGAGTCCAGCTCACTCTGCCATGACATTTTTCCCATTCCTCTCCAGTTTTGTCCAGTTCAGTCCAGTCCAGCTGTGACATGAAGAAACATCAACATCACCATCACCATGTCGTCAGTGACACTCACCAACAACTCTCCGTCTCTCTCTCTCATTCTTAACAGCATGTTGTTTATGTTTACGTCCCACTGCATACCATTACACACATAGGACCACAAAGTACAGGAATAAATGAGCGTTTTCTTTCTGATGACATGGATAATGGATAATCTTCTTTTTTTTTACTTCCACGATAATACGACAAGTTCAAAGTTGGACTGATGCCTACTCGTGATCTTCCTGTGGCTTTTTCCTTTTTGTAGTAGTATATCTGTACATGTATGCAGTTATAAGTATAGGCTTCCTCTGACTACTCCATCGTTGGTAAGTATTACTACTTGTATTAGTAATCTTCCTACTTTTCTTTTAGTTACTTCCAAAGTTGAAGCATCAGCTCTGAATGTGGAACATTCTAACAATAAGTGCGATGGGTTATATGTATGATTCTCGGTTGAAATGCTGTTCGATTGACGATGTTAGTGTCGAATTGACGAAGACAACGGTGGTGGTGCTCTGGAGTTGTTCATTGGTGGAGAAACACGAGACGAAAAACGACGACGATGGCGACCATAAGAATTTCACACAAACCATTCTTCTTTTTGACTAGGCGATACGTCACTGTTATTTAGCACAAAGAAAAATTACGTCTATTGAGTCTCCCGACATTTTACCAATACTTTCTCAACTACTTTTCACAGTCCTGTCTCCACCATAACTCTTTACTTAACCACTACATTTTATGCAGTCCCTAATAAATTTGTTTCAATATCACCCTTAGGACACCCGGTGTATCGCTACACACACTCTTGATATTAAATTTCCTACTTTACAAACAAAAATAACAATAACAATTGCATTGTAATCTCTTTTCTGTATTAATGCTACACATCCTCCTCTAGTACTTCAGTCTAACTTCTCCCCAACACACGTTCTGCATTTACGTCTTTTTAAAGGTTGCCACGAAATAATTTGTGAAAGATGGGAACAAAAATCAATAATTATGTTCTTTTATCTTGCCCTTGTTTACTATTTACAATGCCCAGCCACGCTCTCCTCTCCTGCGTCTGTGGCAAATGTAATAAGAGAAATGGGACAAAAACTGCATCCCCAATTTACAGATGCTATCTTCCTCATCTGCATGTAAACTGCTCCATAAATAAAACCCTCTGTCTCCTTTATTTTATCAACATTACTATTAAATTGGTAACTACGTACATAATGCATACATGTAAGTGGACATAATATCTTCCTAACGAGAATTACTAACGCTCCTTATACACATCTATAAAACCTAACGATACATTAAAGAACAACTACTAACCTTATTATCAAATGAACAAAAAATCTTTGTACAATCTACAACTAACCTAGTATTAAACAATCTCGAGCAGATTTACTCGGGAACAATCACTTTTTACCGAAACAAAATACGTTTGAAACGTTTATCCAAAAATTCTAAATATTCTAAAGAAATTGGGCAACACTACCATCGTCAGAAAAGGAATTACTTTACTTGTTTAAATCTACTGTAAATTGTTCTACTCAGAACGTCTTCAGTCAAAAATTCGGAATTTATGTTCAATTTAAATCAGCTAATAACAGATCTTTAAGAAAATGGTTATATTTTTATGGATGTTTATGCCAATTCAATTATAATTATGTATGGCGTAGGTAGGAATCCTAATTGGCCTCGGCTGGGGTAGATACATGGGCTGCGATGCTATATTGTGTGTTTATGTAAGGTTGATCATTTTGTATGTTGACAGTGCGTGATAAACAGAGTTTAAAATAACTTACGTAGCAGTTCCATGTCGTGGTGGATTTAATTTCCCATGAAACATCGGCGAAGGCGAAGTTGTGTCGTGGTGTACCCTTGGCTTTCCGCAGGGAGATGCAAGTTTCCCGACTTGTGAATACTTTCTAGGGTAGACTGTGGGTGTAAACTATGAATTCCCGACTTGTCAGTCAACGTTATCATCGTGCCAGCCCCATTCGAGCCGGACGCTTCGTTTTGATTTTCTGTGTGTACAAACATAGTAGAGTCATGCTCATGCATCAACTTAAACTCATTTTAACAAATCTAATAGACAGAACATCGCGAAGAGACTTTTCCTGCACAACGACTATCTCTCTTTTCAAAATGGCACTCTAGATCTCCCTGCCTGACAAGACCTTACGAATAGCCAGGCTATTTCATGTAAAATAAAGTACCATCTCCCTATAGCTAAAGTGTTCTTATAAAATAACGGTAAAATTGTTAGGTAAGTGCATCAAAACAGACGGTCGTCTCCGCTCTCTACTCATCCTATTTTTCTTTAGAAAGTCTATTCATCTACATTCCCCTCAAGCTTCCTTTTATACAGAAACGTCGTGTACAATTGACAATGTAATTTATAAAAGGGGTCACATTCGTGATCTTTATTGATGTTCAAGGAGTCGTTTGCGTGAGTAAAATAGATGTCAGATTTTTGGTTGAATGATCTTCCTAAATACGATGAGTATTAAAAGAGTGTAGAAAGCCGGTCAAATGTGAAAAATAGAAGCATAAGCAATGTCAGCTCTCGTTTATGTATAAATACTCCTTATAAATATACTACTTTACTACAAACGCCTTCCTTGAGAGCTTCTAAGAAAATTGAGCTGAAGGAGAAATTCCCATTACCAGAAAGTACTAATATAATATCTTTTATGCTGTTCATTTATAGTGGCAAACATAGGCTGTTGTTCCTGTTTATCTATCGAAGACCTCCACTACAACGTGTTACTACCTGTCCTTAATATCTGCAACATATAGGGAAGTATATTCTGAGAACATTGGAACTTAGCTACTGCTACTATTACTACTAATACAAAAAACTTCACCTTCTTTTTATCCCAAAATTTTCAACTATGCACTAGTAACTAAATACAACCTATTTACAACTTAAAATACTTTTACTTTTCGCTTTCGAATTAAAATTTCCAACTTTTACTACAAGACAAAAATACGTTTAAATCTAAATGGTTGTATATTTTCCAGTACTTTCTCTTTTCTCTTAATACATAAAATAGTTCCTTAAGGAAATGACAATTAATTACAAGTATGTACCACCAACAATTAAGACATTTTTTTCTCATTTCAGCTCTGCCTTCGATATGGAGAGCAATTCAAATCCAGTGACTTGTCCTTTCTCTATGCTAACTCCAAATGAAAATTTTCCACACTTTCGCCACACAAAAATTTCGGTCGAGTTGATTACAATGCTGGAGAAAGAATCGGTGAAAGTATTGTACGGATTTAGCATAGGAATAGAGAAAGCAACTGTCAAAAGTCAACTAATATACCTTATGAATGGATGATATTCTATATCGTAGCTCCATTTAATCTCACATATTTTAGCGGTGTTGTTTCTGTTTGTATTTTTAAGTTACATTGTTTTGTGCAAAATACGTAAGATAAAAGGCGAAGATATGAAGACGTAAGAGTTTTAATAATTTCCGAGTGGACATTAAGTACATCGTTAAAGACTTAATGTCCTTTTGACTCTGTTCAGTAAAGATATAAAATGAAATGAACCTTGAAGCAACACAGACAAATTTTGAGATGTGTCCGTGAAAAGAGAAAGTACAGCTAGTAGATGCCACCTAACTTATTTGACACTCTGTAGTATAGGTAGTGCATAGATGTCTAGTTCTGTCTATGTCTGTGTACATGGGAGGAAGACAAAGGATGTACGGTAAACACTAATAGATATTAAAGAGAGCATTTGAGGGGTAGATAGAGGGCTGTTGCGGAATGAGAATGAATGTGTGTGGAAGGGTTAAGTAGTAATAATGAGTTGTGCTTACTTGAATGATTATTAATATCAGAAGAGCGAGCCGCGGCGCGTCTTCGACGCTGACAGAAACAGATGCAGAGAATGACTATCACGATAGATATCACTATGAGGCCATTGATAATGACGAGGCGGAGGGTTGAGTCGGTCGAGGCGAATAGGTCGAGGATGAAATTACCTTCATGTCCAGAATAAATGACCCATGGGTGAAATGGGCTCCGCACTCTCAAACTTTGCAAAGTTGAAAACTTGTCGACTTTGCTTTCGAGCCTTTGCTCTTTCTTTATCCCTTCATTTTAGTTTAGTTTGCGTTCAGAGTGATGGGACTAGATTAGATTGCATTGGCTTGGCTTGGCTTTCTCCGTCTTCTGAATTTCTTCTCTTTAAAACATTCATTCACTAGCGTAACTGTAGTAAGTGAGTAATACTGCAGGCCAATAGTTTACACCAAAAAACCCGGAATGGCTAGAAAATACACTTACAGAGTGGTACAAGGGTGTTACACGATATTACCCTTCTTACTTTCTCGAGGAGACTACTGATCACGTGCAGGGCTTCATGACATGAACTCTTTCCTTTAGATTTTAGATTCATTACTAGTTAACGACCTACCTACTCTTATAATACACAGAACTAATAACTTCAACTATATAGATTATATTACATGTACCTAGTGATGATGTTGACATAGGTATGTTCGGACAGAGCGTTTCTCAGCACGGCAAATTATCACACAGACAGACAGTGGGAGAGACTCTATCTCTTTCCCTGCCTTCCTTCGTCTTGGGCTGACTCAACTTGTGCTAACAAAACGCGTAACATAATAACAGCATTATGTGATGCAAAGGCCAATAGACATATGCATGGATCTCATGTGTTTCTCCCAAGACTCTCGCTATCGATCAATTGCGGTCGATTTTTTTAACTTTCAACTGAAATTGCACGATTGGCAATTGAGATAGAGAGCTTCGTTTAGATCAGTTAGAAACACGGAAACAGCCGACAGATCTTGATCATAGAATCAAATTGCCTTCCTCATTGTAACTACCTACTTATCTACAGCACTATAAATACCCATATACGTTCTGTTCCCTCCAAAAAGTAATATATATTCAGAGGAAGCTCCTTATTACTGCCGCAATGCACAGCATAGGTACTCCCGTTTAAATGTCATTGTACTTTTAGTAATACGTATTACCATACTATAGCGATCTATAAATGTCTGCCTGCATAATAGTAATATTATTATATAGTTCTACATTGTTGTGCTTTGCTTGTGCTCTATCTCATTATCTATTCCATCCTTTGTGAACACTTGGCTTCCGCTTTATCGTTTTCGAGAGTTAGGGAAGTCAAGTTTCTTTCAAGTAAGTGCGAAATGTGGGCCACTTTATTTTCGCAATTTTCTATTACGTGTTTTTGTGCTGTTGTGTCTTTCCTTTATTTTGTTTGCACTGCACATAAATATTTAATGTGTTTGCTTATTCATGTCTTGTAAATATTTAACAGAGAAAAACTTTACTTGTTCAGATGGAATTTGATAGAATATTTTTAGGCATTATTATGTAAGTATGTAGTGGCTAAGGGTATGATTGAATGCATCATACCGGAATATTAAAGTAGAGCCCATTCTATTGTAAAATGCAAATATTCAGTTAGAGTAATGCAGGTACTACTTCCTTGTGCAAAATTGAAGGAATACTAAGCAGGAGCATACAACTCCTTTCTTCAAACATCGTTTCACCGTTTACGGAAATATGGTATTTGAGAAAGAGAGAAATCCAAGCCAAGAGACACAATGGAAATTGCCCCGACGTTAGAACCCAAAAAGACAGAGAGTGAGCGGTTCCCATTCCACACAAAATGAATTCATAGCCATGTAAAATAGAAGAAAAGTATGTTTGAGCAAATACTACTTGGATATATCCATATATAAATATATCTTGGAAAGATGAGTGACATGACAGGTAATAAGACTGAAGACAAGACAGACAGAAAAGAACTTACTGGTACAGTTGGCAGCCCGGAGTTCGTCGGACTTATCTTCGCAGTTATGAACGCTATCGCATAGAAGCCGATTGGAGATGCACATATTATCCTGGCTACAGAAAAAGGCATCTCGGCATCCTTGAGCTGCAAATTCAAATAAAGAATCAGACTTTTCCTAATGCTGGACAAAGGCTTTTTAATATTCCTTTTACTCTATACATAATGGGGAGAAACTTTCTTCTACTCTTTTGTTCAAATTATTTTACTTATTAAATTATTTATTTTACTTTTACTTAGTACGCTGCTTAATAACTAGAGACAAATAAGGTTCAGGTTTGATAAAAGAACAGCATTAAAATGGCAAACAAATATTTTTTACAAATATATGTCCTCAAAATTGCTAGTCTACAGAATGGTGAATTATCGAACCCTATACACAATGCTACACTGTAATACATTTTACTACAGTTGTGTTTGTATTTATAAAGAATTTCAACTCTTCTGTAGAGATGACTGAAAATGGAGTCAAAGGAAGTGAAAGGAATGGAGAAACGTAGAAGTGAAGCTTTTACTTTGCTCATTCCATTCCCAACTGAATTGCAAAGTGTAAGATCATTGAGAAGGACTATAGGCGGGCACTAATATTTTGTAGGTACACAACGGTCACGTCACTTCTCGACTCTGTGCGGTATGTATGTGTCCTAATGGCATCTCGTGAGTTTTCAGTTTACCGTTTCGTTGGAATTGAAGTTTATAAGGGAGTCTGGAAGTGAGTATATAAATTTTCATCACTTTTCTTATTATATTACTCTACATAATGTGGCTCGTACAGTGGAGACTGATGCTCTTCATAACATTCATTTCCTGTCCTCTGAACACACAGCCCTAAAGAAGTCAAATCTGGCATGCATGCTGCAGCTAAGCGTTGGTTCTCAATGTATCCGTTTCTTTCTAGAAATGGAACATACTCAGTGAATATATGTACTCACTACTCACCAGCTAATGGCTAACTAGAATTTCCTTTTAGCATTCCACCTAAATGTAGATACTCCTTAAATTCTTACATATTCATACTTCTTATGAATCTGACTTGACACCTTTGACAAGTGCACTTCACTTTTATTTCTCTCATTATTATGAATACCCACCTATACATACCAAAATAGATGGTTATTGTAATTTTTTCGCTCTACTAAATACACTACGGATGTAACGAGATTTACATTATAGCCATTCCTTCTCCTTGCTATAACTTTAAGTTTCACTACGGATTTCATTTTTACAGAAATATTTAACTTCACATAACCTCAAAAATCCAATTCAATGCGTTTTTGATGTGCTTAATGCTTCTTAAGGAGTAACCCAAAAAATAAGACACATCAAGATAATTTTCAAAAAAGGTTGACCTGCTCTAGAAATACTGAGTAATATGTAATTATTCATTATATTTGTTGATTGGCTAAGAGGCTAATTAATTGATAAATTCAGTAGTTTAATTTTATCAAGATTTTTAGACTTTCGAATGATGCTTTTTCATAATGCTAAGTTTTCCATATTTGCTCAATAAATTCTCTGCATAAGTTTTGACGAACTACTAAAAATCTTTTCATATGCATTATGTAAGTTAAACTAGTTGAAGAGGTGGGGATTTGTATAAATGAAAGGAGGGAAGTAGAAGTTTCAGCCCCTTGATGACTTGATGAGGGATCTTATCTTCACCGATGTGATGAAACGGATGGACTTGACTCAAAAACTTAGAAGGTTACTCTGTTCATTTAACAGTCTCAACGTGACACTAATGAGTTTCTTCTTTCAGCATGGATCCATTCTCATTTTCACCTTATCCTTTCTACTTTCCTTTCTTTGATAATCCATTTGCTTAAGTAAAATACGTATTTGCACTTAAAGCGTTATCCACTTCACTTCACAAGCTCAATACTGTCAAAGGGAAGGTAAAAGTGAAACAGAGAATAATATAACCACTCTTCTTCTTTGTACATGCCTAAAATTTGCATTATTTTCTTAGGGTCGAGGGTTGAGTTAACAATTACGAACTACATAATGGATCTTAGGGTAACTTACGGTTTATGTTTATCCTAGACTGTATATGTATTTATTTATAAGATAACATACTTGTATAGGAAAAGGCAACGACCTTTTATTTGAATGCCTACCTACTTACATTTCCGTTTGGCTTACATTTGGGATTATTTCACTTGACTGTCTTTGTATTGTGTGCATTGTAATTCAAAAAGGTTAAGCTCTGATGTATTGTAGTTTCTATTATCTGCATGCAGAGTGAGGAAGACCATTAAATATTTCTAAGGTGAGGTGAAACGAAAATGAATTAGGGAGAAAGGAAGGAGTCCAGATGTTTAAATTTTAATTCCACATCCTCTTTCTGCGAACAATAAGTCCTGGTAGAAAAGTGGCCAGAGAAAGCTGGCTGTAGAGGGCACACATTGTAGTTCACATCACATACATAGGTGTGTATCTATTTGTGAATCTAAGCACTTTCGGAAGAATAACACTCTCTATGTATGAGAAGGAATGCATTTCTTTCCTGTAGCAGATACACTATGTCTAATGCCATCATGTATTTACGCACAGACTGCTAGTTTAATGGAATTCGGTGAAGATGAGAAAAGGTTGGGAAGGGAGGGAAAAGGGCTTTGGTTGGCACTTTCGGGTACAAACCAGTTCCGTATAGTATATCTAATATATATCCATGTTTCGTTATAGTGTGGGGAAGTCGGTTCAACTTCAGTTGAATAAGCAAAGAAAGTGAAATACGTATGAAGCGGAAAGGGAAAGGAAAATACAAGAGCGTAGTGCGTATATTTCAAATACTTTACTGCGGCTTTCTCGGGTCTCCCGGTTTGCTCTGTTCTTGTACACATTTACTATTTTGCTATTATGTTTTTAATGTTCTTGCACATATCTTGGTAAGGTAAAGTAATCCTTGCTATATATTCTGAGGAACACACTGTTATCACAAATCTTTCTGCTTTGTGTGGTTTGTGCAAGGTGCGTAGGAATATTTAATGGTCGGTAAACCAGTCTCTTATGCATTTACATTATGATATGAGAAGAATATTTGACCGTCTAAACGAATAGGTAAGTAGGAGAAAATGGGGGAAAGTAGGTGTCTGGCAATGTCCCTTAACGACAGCGTTGGAGGTGAAAGTTGCAATTTTGTCAGCCGCCTGAGACTATTTCACTAGTTTGTTGTTCCGTAGAAGAATCTTCTTATGGGACTACTTATGTGAAATGAGTAGAGCCAAATCACCTCCCGTACAAACCTACACATTATCTACTACACACATCGTATAATAAAAATGCTGTACAAGTTAGGAAATTACCACTGAACTGACTAAACTGAAAAGACTTAGGAGTGACATATCCTGTAGTACAATGGTAAAATACCTCCATGGAGCAATAATGAAATCCAACTCAATAAATACGTAGAATATACTCATTGTCGCTACTTTGACAATGGGGAATAGTACGACTCAATGCAATTCAATACAGCATACAAGTATTTATTATTCTTACTCAATTGTATATCAACACTCTATCATTCTACCTTGTCATCCTTGTATTTGTGTGTGCAGGCTTAACAAAGTACACACAGACTATAATTGACAGGTAGCTTATTGCTAGACTACAGGTAGCTTATATCTATATAGAGACTATTGAATTTGTTTAGCTTAGGACTCACAAGGATCTTTGAATGCCGTGATGACCATAGTAAACCGGTGAGCGTCTGTTCCCCAACCGTCGGCTACAAACTTAAGGGTGACGTAATGGCCTCGTGTCCGGATCGATCCAATATTCTCCGCGCTGAGATAGCGACATGTGAGTTCCGCCTGAAACATATCATGCATCAACATTTACAATACATCATCCTGTTTTCAACAGCACAATGAATTCTCTTCCACTTCTATTTACGTGTAGCTTAGCTAATCTAGTTGATCGTTAGTGTAGCTAGGAAATGTACGTGTCGCTTATCTACCTAAACTATATACTATACCCGAAACGAAAGCATGTCTTTAATATTACATAGACTTGTGTTGAGCAACCCACGCTCGTGCAACACATATTTATTTTCATTTCGAAAAGATTTGCAGAAGACCATTACTATACTTTCAATTACATCTTGTGTCATGGAAGAAGCAAAAAATAGGAAGAAAACCATTTATTTTATATCTTTATAAATCCATTGTGACGTAATTCTTCCTGTTGACAATCAAATGTATATTCCACTCACGATCACGTCCAAAGTAGTTTGAAAATGTTTTTTGTTGAAATAATTGGCAATGAGTAAGAATTTAAAATTAGGTATACGATGTACAAGTAAAAAAAGATTATTGTAGTGTATGTGTATTGTGTGCTTGAATGAAAAATGTGTAGCAGTTTACGTCATAGATAAGAAATGTAGTTTTCTTTGACAGCATTTCGGAATTCTTCACATGACAATTTATTTTTTATCAGACAATCTGAGGATTTGAGAGTTGAGAGTGACAAGAGTCTTGCCTTTTAAATATGAATGGAATGGATATATCCATGAGTGTTCTGGCATTTTGATTGCTAAGATATGAAGTACAGGGAGATAGATAAGGGATGTCTGGGATGGCAACCTTAACACTGTGTAATGTGTCAGTGGGATGCAGATACCTATACATGATCTATGGGCCAGGATTTGGGAAATATGTATGAGTCTAGGAAAAAGCGGTGTGAATAAGAAATGAGAAAACGAGATACTCTTATGCAAATACAATAGAAATACATCATATGAATGATGTATGGGATGAGAGGTGTGAAAGAGGAAATTCAAGTAGAAGCTACGTTAGCGTTAGATATGAAAAGTTTCTATTTATGCATTGATTTGATTCGCCACGTTTCCTACTGCTTTACAGATTTCACTAGGTTTCCCTTGGTTAGACTCCGTTGTCTTCCCTTGGCTTCTGTGTGCCTGTAATCTGCTCCCTGCCTGGTTTTCGACTTCCACTTTCGCAGAAAGATCGAGAGACAGAGACAGCAAGAGTGAAAGGAGGAAGAAAGCAGACACTTTCGTTTATACACACGACATGCATAATGTTACGTAAGTTTGAAAGGGAGAATAGTCGAGGAACAACTCACCCTATGATTTCCAATGGCATTTGCCGAGTCGTAGATGTAAAGTCGATCTCCGCACTCCATGTTGAAGTCGTCGAAACGGATGAGAAAACGCTGCGAGACATATTCAGCACTGAACGTGACAGTACACTCCAAGTTTTTGTCATTCCTGGAGACGATGACAGCTCCGTCAATCTTGCGGTGCATTTGTGTAGGGAATTGACCCTTGCACAAAGTTGACAAGTCAACTAAATTCAAAAACAAGTCATTCCGTTTTAAAACTTCATTTATTTATTTCTATATAAGTGTTTACTATTCTATCCGTATATCCCTAGTTTACCTTATACGTTTCAATACCAATGGTTCAAAGTCTATGTATAGTATGTACCATATTGTACCATGTCATTTTTTAGATACTTTTAACAAATAACGTTTACCTTATATATCATTTAAAGCAGTATTCCAAGGTATTTTCATGTGTATCGACGACATTACATAACTTAAACTAATTATGCATTTTGTGGTTTGTGGCAGAGCAAAATTCCTGTACTAAATGCTACTGGATTAAATTCCTTTTCGAGTATTGCTGGTAATAAATTAGAGTAGATTGAAAATGGTATAAATAAACAGTTGAATAAATTATGTCAAAAATAAGCCATTTGAATAATTAATTAAATCTGCGTTTATAACACTTCCGTATACTACTTTCTGCACTCAAAATTATCACTAATGTTTAATTAACAACAAACTAACCAATGACTGGCCACATTGTACAAAATTACAGCGGATTAAAAATACTATCCAAATCACAATACTGAATATACTATACAGACTTTAGTACACAGTTTATACATAAGGAATATTAATTACAATTCCTTGTATAGTGTACGAAATATTTATGGCGAAGAAGAATGGTGATGCATTTAAAATATATGCTGGGCATGTGGTACAAAAATGGAAATAAATGGATTCTTAATACCCACAAACTCTAATTAATGTAGAGCAAGATGTAGTGACCGTATTGTTGTAGGAACTAGGTACTTTCTACACCGTCTAGCACCTACTTCAGTAAATCCTCACCTCAGCTAGGAAGTAGTTGTGTATGGCATTTCTGCTGATTAAATAAAAATATAGGGAAGTGAAGGAAACGAAATGAGACCACAAGAGCGGTGCTCATGAATCATAAAGGCCAAGAAGGAAGTGAAAGTAGGCGCGAGAGAAAACATGAGAAAAGTCTGATTGTGAGTGAAAAGGAAGAGGTGCTCTCCCACTCGGGTTTAATGCAAGCAGGCATAGAAGGAGAAGGAAGAACGTTTGGTGTATGTGTGTACATAGTGCCTACTGTGCTGAGCCCTATGGATGTTTCTGCACCGCTGAAGATATGGCTTGGCTTAGGGTAAGAGTTTTCACGTCTCGTCTCATCCAGACATTTTATTTTATTTCGTTTCATTACGTTGCATTGTAAAGAAGTTGAGACGAGGCAGATTGAGGATAGTAGGTGGAGAGCAAAGGATGAATTTTCTACTTTCGTACTTTCATTGGATGGAAGGAGATAGCATTTTAGTAAATTCATACATCGCTCCGTTTGGAGTAACAGAATATTTACTAGATACTACTTAGTATGTATGCATAGCATTTGTAAGAGTTTAACTCACTGTTAAGTTACAGTATTGGAGAAAGGGAAAATTGAAGTAGGCAGAGCTTGACTTGGCTTCGTTGCATTCGTTTTGGATTTCATTTTGGACTCTGTGTATAACTATATACTATAGGTGAGTTATAGCTGTTAAGTTAGGTAAAGTTAGGTAGATAGATAGACAGGACATGAGAGAGCAAACTGGGAGAAAGCGGGTTGAGGTGATTATTCAGTGCGTGTGCTCAAGCAGCGTACACGAAAATTATTATTACGAGATAAAGGAGAGGAAGAGAGGAAAGCACTTCTCAAGTTGGACTCTCACTCCGTCAGTTCAGCCATCTAAACTCAGCAGACAGACAGTCAGACAGAATATATACTTTCTTACTATTAAATGTATATAATGTGCACGTAGGTAGACTCTGCAGACATAGGCAACTTACACTTCTATTCTTCTTGAGGACCTTTTCCTTTTGTAATACTTGCTGGTGGATAGTCAAGTCAACTTTTAGCCAAGCGATGCTTTGCCAACTTGGAGAAGGTCTTTTTTCGTCTTGACTTGCCTTGCCTCCTGTCGCTACTCTTCCTTTTTATAGACTCTGTATCTTTACACTGCACCCTATACATCCTACATACGTGCAGCTACACTCTCCCTCCTACAAACTACATATTTCTAAAGTCCTTTAATTCGCATTAGATAGGATTTTCAAGAACTCCACTGGTAAAAAATGGACAGAAAAATCATTACCAAAGGATAAAAGTTTTTCTACTTCTCCGACTCAACTCTGTGTCTATAAGAGACGAGTATAACCATTTCCTCTTCTAGCTAGTGCTTGTCTTGTGTATTCTATTCCATTCGACCAGACAGGGCATGTAATAATACTAATATAATACGCTTTATTCACTAAAGTAGAGAATAAGTCTCGTGGTCTCCTGACATTTCTATATTGTACTATTACAGTTTAATTCCCCTCTACTTGGAACACAGTACGGATTTACCCAAGATAGCAATGTAAGCTATACCCAGCTAGCTTTTAAACATCCCGTACCTAATTCCCTATGCTTATACGCAGATCATAGCCATCTGTAGCTCCAATACAGCCATTTATGTACCATTATGATACTCCGCTTTAGTTATGACTGCACAGCTAAGTACTAAGACCTAATAGTACGAACTACCAAAGGGTTTACTTGTATTCATGTTCAACGTAGCTATCCTATCTCCAAAGACTAACAGAGGGCAATGAAATGGAATCCGGAAATGGAGAGATCCAGATCCATTTTATTGCATTCTCTTCTCTACTTACTTTTCAATGGGCACCTTTAAACGTCATTGCAGTCAGTTAGACAGCTTACCACTTGTCGAATAAGACAACTTCATATTTAATATTTTTCGTAGATCCATCTTACCCTCACACATCTATGCAGTTTAAAATATACCCCATCTGATTCCTTCAGTAGTATTATAAACTTAGTTTCCTGATATTATTCTTTTCCGCATGCCACAGAATTAAGCTAGGTATTGAGTACAGTACAGAGTACAATGTATATCAAATATTCTGTTGCATAAATTCATTTGACAATGAATTCGGATCAGAATTCCCATGTTTCTTAACATTTTGCGTTGGTGAAAGTTTGCAATGGAAAATAGGAAAAAGAAGGAGAAAGTACAGTACAATGTCTAATGACATTCTGTCCATAGTTGATTATTTCTAGTTTTAGCTTTATGTCAAGCCTTATAATGTCGAGCGCGGTAACCTTGTTGTTTCAGTAAATCCAGTATCCAATTATGAAATATGTTGTAAGATTTATTTAAGCATTTCCTCAGCTTACTAATTTCTAGTAGTCTTAATGACAACTTTCCATGTTCAGCTTTCATGTTTAAGCAAATTATTTCATAAAGACAACCTAAATATACTAAGTCGATGGTCGTAATGTCAAATTTGACAAATGCATGAAGAATTAGAAAGCATTTTCAAAGAATGCATTTATAAAGAATTCGTATGTATTGGAAGGAAATGTGCTAACAATTTAGTTTATTGTATGTCATAGAATTGTATCAACATTGTTATAACGTTAGAATTGAAATGTATGCAGAGTCCAAATACACGCAGGCACCAGTCTACTTCCACAAACATTTCTTATAGGTAGACACTCTGTAATGTAACATTCTGTAGTGCAATCAATGGAAATATAATACGGTATAGTCAAAGTGCATGCCTTAAGTTGAAACTATCAATCTTATTTACCTTTACTATTCACTCACAAGTCTTTTCCATGTGTCAGCAAAAGCTCGTGCTTTTCATGAATTATAAATCTACCAATAAATGCGTATTGACCTGGGAGTGGACAGATAAAAGTACCTTTACATCGTTTTCTCTTTCTACAGGGAGGTAAGTACAGTTCAAACCACGTCTTTCTTCAAACACGGTAAGTAGAAAAATATATTTATTCGATGAGCATATCTAGTATGGATCTTTGATACAGATATAACTATGTTTTACTGCAAGAAAAGTTTTTCACTACAAATACAAATAGGCAGTAAAATAAACAGGAGAAAGTTTGGGAAAGTTTTAGTATTGGTTTGGTCTTGCTCGCATGTAAGCATTTGCCTAGCCACGTGAAAGGCAAAGAAAAGAGTGAAAGGAGAGGTCTAGATTGCCCTTGGATTGTTTTAAGTTTAGTTTGTCTTGGGTTGAGTGAAGTTGCTTTGAGTTCAGCTGACTTGGCCTGGCCTCGCTGACCGGTACGGGAAATGAAGGTGGCAACTAACTAGCGAAAGCTTTCTTTCGCTAAATAATGCAGATACTCTCTGGAATTCCGTCTGTTACTTAATTTGGAAATAAACATGTCTGGCTTGTCATGTCATGTCATGTCATTTAGGTCTTTTTCTTTCTTTCATCGCCTATTATTACACTTTGCTTGTTTCCAAGTTTCCTATTATTTGAATTAAGCTGTTTTGTGTGTGCCTCCAGTCATAAAGTCACATTAAAACGAATTAATGTGCGTTGAGTCCTCCCACATATTCATTTGACTATTTTTCATTCTCTTCCTGGTAGATTCCAAAATGCTTCAAAGCATTTACCTTTGTTGGATTTAATGCCTAGAGTAAACAACCTCTTCAAAGAGAGGATTTAATATCACATGCAAAGCTACTGTACTTTTACTTATGTATACAAATCACACTTTCGCACATTGTAAATATTGAACTCAGCTACGGATACCAGACTTTTGGAAGAAAATATTGACGCACCTTTCGTTTGCATTAATAATAGCACCATAATTTTTGCATGCTTACAGAATACAAACACTCATCTCATCACTCATTTCTACACATGCTAATGACCAGAAGTGTTATTATACATAAGTAGTTACGCAGCATTAGTGTTGCTACTTTTTCATGCAATATCATTAAAATATACGCACTAACTGCTAAAATAGCTATGTTTCCATTTATTTAGGCAGTTAAGAGGAGTAAAACTTCGTGAATAGGAAATACTTATGCTCGTAACTTTACCCCTAAATTACCATGTCATTTTCTTGACGAATGAATGGAAACGAGAAGCGATAACGGTAGTTCCAGCTAAATACTTAAACCTACTCTGTGTGCATTATTAGTGCTAGAATCTGATTTGGTTAGTTGAAATCCTAAATGAATGAACGCACTGCATTTCAAAATACTATAATAGTAATATATAATTACCCTACGGACTTTACCCACAGCAAATAAAATAAAGGTGAATTATTACGCAATCTACTATGTTTATATATAACCATTTTACAAATCTGATCAAACTACAATTACCTGTTTATATAGTCTAAATAATTATACTTCAAACTATATGGTTCCACTTTAGGTAGACAACATCTATATCTACATCATTCTCTAAAATATCCATAAGGATATTACATAAAATTAAACTCTCAAGTGCAGACAGAGCATTTCTCGGGTGAATACAATACCTAGTACACTAAGCTCTTTCTCCCTGCATTTTCATTCCTCCCACATAAACTATCGCTGCAAAGAAAATGAATGAGTCTCTGGATTTACCATTAACATTTTGCTGATGCTGTTTTATTTCCTACGTTCAATACAACGCTTAGCTGGACTTCATGTTAGTTAGTTAGTCACATGCATATAAAACTACGTGTATGGATTTTGCCACGTAATACTTTCACCATTAGATAGAACGCCTAGAAAGTACATTGCATATAGGTATATATTTGATCTGATGCGGTTAGTATTGCTCGTGCCATAAAAAGCTTGTTCAGTGACTTACAATACATGTACACTGGCGGTGGTGATATCATGCGTAAGCATTTAATATAAGTATATACATTATGCCTAAATTCACCATTATAATTGGTATTTCAAACACATATTATGAGTAATATTACGTATAGATCCCAAAACACATTTTATAAGGGATATATACACGCTACCAATTTGGATAGAAGGTTGCTTTCATTCTTTTCTCCTTTCTTTCCCCCTCCTGACTGTAGCTGAACATTTTATTCTATTTATATCACTAAGTATGGGATACTTGTATTGTACAATAAAGCTAGAGAGGTGTAATGTGTAGTCCTGTTAGGTTTAGTACTGGATATATATTATGATCCCATAGTGTTATACTACAAATAGACGTAAACGTATCCGCTCTGAAGAGTTACATTTATATGTGTGAATCAGAGCAGCTACTGAGCGTGAATGTGAATACTATGCTTGCTTGGAGCCAAATGCACCCTCCCTTCTACTCAAATTTAGTCCACAAGTCTTTTTAACTTCATTCGGTAACGCTTACAATGTTTTGGTTCGCTTTCATTTGTAATAGTAGGTAATAATAGAGTAATAAATGAATCTGTAGTAGTACATTGGTAGATACAGTTGATTGCATGAAGTGCAATTTATTGTCTAATCATCCATAGCTGCCAGTCATATTAGAGGTAAGATAGAGAGATAATTATTCTGCCCATCTGTATATAACAAATAGAATCCATTTGAATCTATTTTCCGTTGTTACAGTAGAAAAAAAGAAACATGATATGCCATATTATCTCTTTCAATCAGCAACAAAACAGGAAAATAATTTCCTGGTACGTATATTGGATTCTACATCACATCACAAGGTATTACCTGTGCTGTTATCACTATTCGGTAAAGAAAAGATTTTTGAAGTAAACATTGCATCAATCATAACCACTCACTTATAATCTTTAGTTCAGTAGTATACAATGATTAGTATTAAAAGGTGCATGAATCATAATTGATTTTTATGGTTAGTAGTCAATACTCTTTGTAATATACAGAGATAGACACTTATAAAGCCTTGTAAATTACTATTAAAACGACTTTTTTATATTTGTCAATTTTATATTTTTTATATGTATTACACCAATGTAATTTTTGTTTTATGTTTTATCGAACAAATGGGGACGGATCAAATCAAATGTATTCTATTTGATTTGTTTAATCGACGTTTCCTTACTATTAAGATTAGTAATACTGATTTAGTACTGATTTTTAGGGCAATAGGAAGAGATTCCGCATAGACAATAATACTAATACTTCAATGTAATAAAGTAGTAAAAGTAGAAGGCAACATAAACTTGTGGAGATACTTAATAAGCAAAGAAGCGATGGGCAGTAATGCCAAATAGCGACGTAAAGTTAATTCCAACAATATTACATAACGGAAAGGATTTACGTTCCGAGAAAGAAAGGAGACGGTTGCTTGCTATCTATTAAAGCAGATATAGGAAGTATAGTGTAGTCAGTATTAGTTTAATAATATAGTTTGTATCGCAGTGGTTCTTTTGTTTATGATGGTGGAGAGAGTGTTTTGGTTTGTCTAGTTTAATTCTACTAAATATGCACCCATATGATAGTTTGGTTGTTCTTAGCTAGGTTAGTGTCTGTTTCATTTTCAGTTAGAATGTTTCGGTTGCTTATTTGCACGCAAAATTCAATGGTATATCTGTAAAGTTTGAAATTACATTTGCATATACATAAGGAGGCAGTTAGCACTGTATTGCGAAGGGAGAAGTATGTATGTAGACAGGTAACAAAGTTCTAGGTTGGTTGGTTGAATATTATACGAGGGTATAATAACATGTTGTAGCCCTAACGTGTCTGTCTAGTAGGTAGTAGGGTATTATTTGGGAAAAGTTGTGCAAGACACAACTCCTGTGGATAGGTACGTAACGCAGGTACTTTGTTTTAGTTATTTGGACAATTAGTTAGCTTGGTGTTGTGTAAGTAGGATTCGGAAAGCATCTGGGAGAGCAAGGCAGTAGATTAATTGAGAACATAAAATTGGATTAAGATTGCAGATGGGAGTACTTGAATGAATATTATGTCTGTATAGAATCTACAGGGTATTTATATTCTGCTGGTTTGCATTTTCACTGTGAGATAGGAAGTATTTATACACAAACTCCATTTCACATTTATACGAAATGGGGAGGAAGGAAGTTAGCATCTTTGCCCGTGGAGTAAAGTTAGCTTAGTCTGGCTATGGTTTACTTACTTATGGTAATATTATCTGTCCCTACATTTGAGTGGAAGACTCCACTGGTAGATAATATAGTTATACAGTTGAGTTTTATTCGATTATTTGAAATAGTATTCATAATTCATGGAGTGCACAATGTACTCACTTCATATTACGGTCGTAAATAGAACATTGCACTAAATACTAAATAAGCCGACCACCGAAACCGAAACACATGAAACCCAACGACTGGGTATTTACTATTTACCTAAGTTTCACATTTTGCTCAAAGTTTCTCAGACTGCTACCTATACATGTATAGTATGCCGAGACATGCAATGCAGACCAAGACATAACAAAGAGTAGATATTAGCAGGTAACACGGAACGGAACTATTATTTTACTAGGCAGAATTTTTTGCTAAAGTGTTCACTATGAGTGCATTGCTTCGTTTTCTTCACATGATCCGTCGGAATAAAGAAATGTTACGAAATGATATTGTATCGATCGGATTGTAAATATCTGAGAAGCAGTAACTAGTTATTTTAGGTATGTAAAGGTGATGGAATTTTATTTTACTTACACATTTGGGTGCCGCTGGCTCGTGTCAATGGAACACTGAGGATGCAGGAACAAATAAACAGGTGAGCCGCTATGAGAAAACCTGCGGAACTCATTTCTTCCTATGGAATAGCTTTCCAGGCTGTGTATTTTGGTAAATAAAACTCAAAACCCACTCAACACAGTTATTTTCAAGATTTGATTCGTCGTAATGGAGAAATCGTTGCTTTGATTCGGCAGTAAAATGTATTTATCCATTTTCAAATAGCTAGTTTATACTATGACACGTTTGAATAGAAGTAGAGGGTAGTATGTTTTATTTGGTTGTCAGCAGTAGTTGGTTAGAAAACAAATATCACTCGTACCAGTCACCTTCACATTAGAAGAAGAGAGGAAGTAACAATCTCTATCTTTTGATATTGTGGAGTAGTAGGGTAGTGTAGTACTATGTAAGGTACTCATGGTTTGCTTTTGTTACTAACTTTTAGTTAGTTTGATTGACTTGAGTAATAGAAGTGAGAAAATGAGGTAGGTGACTGAGTGACTATGATATTAGTAGTAGTATCACGAGAACTTAAGGAAACTCAAGTATTTTCCCGGTGATGTTTCCATTTTCCACTTTCACTCTGTTGTCTGGTTTTCATTGTTTGTGTTGTCGTTAAGTAACTTAGAGAATGAAGTTTGGTGGTTGTCCCCTCCGTTGAAATCATTAGATAGCGATAGGACGACGACGTTTCACCAGCAGGATTTTCTTTGTCAACTTTATCACTAGGAGCTGAGTGAGCCATTTGATTTAATTTGGAGTTGATGTTGGTTTTCTTGGTGGACAGGAGCTGAAAACAGAAAAGCAGAGCAGGAGGAGCTCTTTGGGAGCAAAGCCCGGCTTCCCAAAGCGCTACAAATAAACAAACACTGATCCCCTCACATTTTGAACAGCCGTTTATTTAATGTTTCCAAACAAATGTGAAGTGAAGATATTAGTATCGATGTTGACTAGTACTACTGATACATTGTGGCGGCACGAATTTTCTTCTGGAAAACAAAGAGCAATGAATTATGATGGATGTGATGAAACATTCTACTAGAAAATAGAATCCAAATAGGTACACTACTACCACTCTCCACCAGTCCAGCTCAGTCAACAAGACTGACTGGCTGGATGCTGTTGGATTGAATTGTGTTAGTTAGTTTAGATTTCGTTGGTATACCTTGTTGTGTTTTGTTTGTGGATGGAGATGGGAAGTGGAATGTTGGAGAGTGTGCGGGAGAGAATAACAGATACTCCGTAGAACAACACGGTAGTTGAACTGAACTGACTTGAGTTGAGTCAACCGATGAAACGGGGGAGAATGTAAAGTCAACGGATGGCTCGTGGAGGCCAACGCAACGTAAATACATCTAGCTAAGCAAAGAAACGCTTCCTAGATTCCTGTGCCGTGTAAGTTGTAACTTGGCAAACTATTTGCAGCAGTGGTCTGGCTGCTCCAACTACACCATTCGACTGCGAATGGAGAAAAGGGTTCTTGAGAAGAAAAATCAAATCTCGCACCCGCTCGGCTTCTGTTCCTCGGGCATGACGAAGTGAGCCAAGCCAAAGACAAGGCAACTTCAATTCAACCGAACTGAACTATTCCTTCCTAGTGACTAACAGAAGAGAAGAGACAACTCAAACTTCCTATTCACTCACTCACTCACTTCAACTGGATCACTCAGATCTATGAGCACACGGACTGATATGGTCTGCATTTTACTTACTTTCGTTATTTCGTTACTGACAGACTGACAGAACATTGCTTACTTCTATTCGACATTATAGTATCTCTAGGACCACCACCACTACTCACCAGATTTCCCATGCCAAAAAGGCAAATGAGATTTTCTTGTTAGAAACTATACCTTAGGTACTCGACTTGGAAATAGTTTCTCCTACCCACACTTCCAAACATGATAACTTATATTGAATTCAGGTGTGAATTGCAGACCGGGTAGAACAGAACTGCTCTGACTGCAGGCAAACCAGACTGATTGTCAGCGTTGAATTCATTTTACTATACTAGTTTCCTTTGCTTTCCTTTCGCTGCCGGACACAGGCAGCATATTGTTGTTACCCAGAACAAGAGAAAGAAGGGGGAACGGGTAAACTGCATGGCATGGCGGTTCGCTTCATATCTCCAACTAAAAACTATGTCTAAGACTATATGCAATGTAGCTAGCTACTAATATCTAACCAACTTGGCTGGCAATGCACTACTATTAACGATAAGAGAAAACTACAAACATTACTATACATACATTATTATATTATGTACCTACCATATCTCCTCTAGATTACAGTATACCATGTAGATTCTTAGTCCACGTACATAGACATTGACTCAAACAGTACTTAGCATGCATTGTAGTAAGAGAATTAAGAATATCTACCTATATATACTATGTAGCACTTACCATAGCTATGTAAGCTTAAGTCTAGCCGGTATAGCATAATATTCTGCATCCTATCCTACGGTAATGCAAGGTTGAAGGTAGAGCAAGGAAACTACAGAGTGGAGAAGTAAGAGTGAAGATAGATATGAGAGGAAACCCGGGAGTTGTGTGTTCCCTGGTATGGTATGCATCTGCGTCGAGGGTCGGGATCGGCCTTATCGACCCGCAGCGCAAAACCGAATGAAATGATATAACGCGTAAATTGTGACAGCATCCGATATTGACAAGGCTCGCCGGGCTGCTTCGCTTGTTGGCTCCTTTCCTTACTCTCGCCTCTATATGCAACTACCTAGTAACATGTATAAGTATGGCTTTTCTCCACTTGCACATAACACTACTGCCTCTTCTACCTACAATGCACTAGTAGGTACTGACAATTCAATAGCCGCAGACGTATACCTCCTTTGTATTGTGCCCTATAGCCACGTGCATGGCACTAAGTAATACAATTTTCTATACTACTTATACACATAATTTCCTTCTTTCTCCCATGTGCATGTATAACTAACGGTATATATATCTGTATGCACACATACATAGGAAGAAAGTACAGTACACTTTCTAATAGCACTGCACATACATATTTCTTTGGCTAGGTTGGACTTGGGTACATGAAACGGAATTGAACGGAACGGACTCTACGTTAAACTCACTCACATTGCAGCACAGTTGTATATTGAAAGCGACAACAGCTCTGTATAGACAGAGGTAATAGATGCATTGATATGTTTATATAGAGCTAGAGCCAATTGCCATGTAGTCCAGTAGCTACTAGTGTGTAACATGTTGAAAGTAGAGCGGAGTTATTGTTGGGTATTATTGCTAGTTGCAGCGAGACAAATAAATGGAATGTTAGTAGTGTTGCATCTGCAGCCATGCTTTACGTATATTTCATGCACTTTTATAATCCACTTGTACAAGAGAATCCCAGCAAAATATGTAGACACAAAGAACGAGACTGCCATGCGAAGTCAAGAGAGACCAAGACAGTCAGACAGACGAGAGCGCTTAGGAAAATACAAACAGTTTCTAATATTCTTCACATCACTTTGTATCGTATCGTCAGGATTTTCCTGGAAAAAGTCAACATTACACATTTAGTGAGGATAGGAGTATTTAGTATATTGTAGTACTATGAACAAAAGTTGGGTACTTTAGAGAAAGTAAGAAAGACAATGAAAGTTTTGTAGATACTAGTGTATAGTTTGGAAGATACAGTGAGGAAGGGCGAGTGTCTAGTTGAATACTTGAGTTAAGTTGAGCTTATATGTTTGTCAGAGTACATATATCATCAATTTCCAGCATTATTTTCCTAACCAATACCGAAACTATGCGATAGTTTTGAATTATACGAGAGAAGGTAGTAAGTATGGCATTTATGGCTCAGACTCAACCGGAATTCATATCCACGAAAATTCATCACGCATACACGCAGTTTTTCTTCCAACTACTCATTACTACTAGGAGAGTTGAGGGAAAGTATGTACGTTGGATCTACCTAAATCTGCAGAGTGAATGTTGTAAAAGTTGTAGGAGTACACTTGTACGTTAGGAATGTAGAAGCATGCAAAGCTACGTATTTTCTTTTCCTTCCTTCCTTACGTGTCAAGTCATGTTATAAAAGATAATACCCGATTGAGAAGTGATGCGAGAAAGAATTCAATGGAATACGAATTGAGTTTTTCGTGTATTTAATAGGAATACTAATACTTAGGTATTACTAATGAAATACTATTTTAGATCGTCTCATTCCACTTTAGTAGGCACTCTAATCCGGCTCTCTGGTCTCTCCAGCGCTTGCATGCCTTGTCTTTAATTCGCATATCAGATCTCAAGTATTGTTCTATTTGTAGTAGACCCTTCATAAAGGACTTCCCCTGTCTTATCTCCCTCATTTTTCTTCCGATTACTGAATTCTTTCTGGAATGTTGCCTTCACTTCGTATACGACTACCAACTTTTGACCCAAATTGCTCATAAACGTGATGTCTCGTCATAAAATTTTCTACGCCTTTAATTGATAGTTTGGCTAATCTCAGACGGCTAAGAACAAGAGAACGGGCAGAATTCCAACTTTCTCATGGATTATAGAATAAGATCTTGAGACTCACCGAAGATATATTATTTTATACATACATAGACCTAAGACGCTTTTATTCATATTTTCCATGTTAACAATATCCTACCCATATCACAGTGCCAGTCCACTATAGTAGCAACTACGTATGTTGGAATGGAAGGGGCACTGCCATGATATTTTGCTCTATGAACTTTCTTGGCCTATGAAATTGTTATGACTTCTGCAAAAAAATTCTTATTACACCAACGCAAAATGCTCATACTTATCTTGGAGAAAACATACGTTTTAAGTGATGATAGAAAATACAATCAGAAGCCCTTGAGAACCTTGTATTTTATGTTTCAGGCGCTACCCTGTATACAATAGTTGTAAACTCTCTACATTATGAAATGATCGTTCTTTGCGTGTTCAATTCACTTTATTCAATATTACAGATTATGTATTAGTGTTAGAGATGGAGAACCGACTGTATAAGGTTGAAGCACCGAATATCAACCTTCATTTTTGTCATCTACCTTAAATTTGATACAAGTTCCCAAAATGAAGGGCGACCACTGGGGGATTGGATGGAATCAAACAATCACTGCCAATAGTATAAGTTAGAGACTAAAGATTCACTTAAGGGAGTTTAGTATAGGGTTCTAGGAGCACGCACTTTGTGTCTATTAATTTGAATTAGAGTATAGCCCATATTTATCCATCAAAAGCCTTCAAAATTTCAAGGTGCAATGTTATTTACCTCGGGCTTGTGGCTCTAAAATGCTATAACAATGCAAAGAACCTATTACAATACGTACAGAAAAATATTATTTACTCTCAACGCTATATCAAAATGTATTATTTTAAAATTTTTTGAACCATGAGTCAAGGTATCCATCTTTTTAGGATGAAGAATTTTGGTAAATAAATTAAATTAATAATGGCCTTCTCAAACTACCCCGCTATTATGGAGATGTGGGGACTTTGAGCAAATATTAGTCAGAGAAATCAGCTGAGCCTACAGTAAAGCGGTTTCCAGTTTCAAAATCTACGACGATTTTCAAGAAGACTACCATGTAATGTATCTACTGAGACATTATGTTCGCAAATATTATTTCCAGCTTTATTATTAGAAACTGCCTTCAGAGTTCCTCCTCAAAACAAATGTATTTTGAATATGCGGTCATGTTTTAACATTTTATAAAATCCTATTTTGACGCTAGTTTGATGGCAGTTAGTCGGTGAAACATTGTAGCCTGTGGAAAATTCATTTATAATGTATTAGATTGACAATGTCCATTATCACAACTCCTCCTCTTTTCTGAGTTCTCCTTTACTTATGTATAGGTAATAATATAGTAGACGAAACTGCGAAGAGCAGTACAATAAACTGTATTGAATCAGGTCAGTGACTATTTCTACTGAATGGAATAAGAAATTTTTCTTCACATTCACCAATTTTTTCATTACCCAATGTTCTTGGGAATCTTATCTGTATCGATCTGTATCTATCTTATTATTTTTAGTGAATTCTTTGTCAGTCACAACAGTCACAAAGCCAATACGTGTAAAAATGTCGACTTATGAAAGATCAATGTCTGTCATGAAAACTGTAACACGACAAAACGGATGCAAAAGGTAGCGAAGGTAGTAACCAGTATAAACCAGTAACTTTATTGGAAATAGAAGACAGGAATGTTTTCTGTGCCAATGGGAGATACTATTTGCAATGTAATGGGTAGTAGTATAGTAGTAAGTAGCATACTTTGTGTTGGCTATATTTTAGGTCATAAGGGTGTAACCGATTTGTTTCATTTTTGGGTTAGATTTAGATACAAAAAGTTCATACAAAGTTAAAATGAATTGCCTCAATACTTTCTGTTCTAGAGTTATTGATCCGGACAGACAGAAAGACTGAATATTCTTATGAGACTATGTCCACTACTTATGCTCATCTCTGAAAGAATGCATATACGTACTATGCAAATACTTGCATCTATTGTAGCCTAAAGTTGCTGTTGTATTGCATTCCTCAATCGATTTTCAGTCATTTTATGCAGGTAAATGCGTCGCGAATAATCTTCAATCAATAATATTATTTTGTCATCACACAACTGAAGAATTTGCTGTTATTGTAACGTGTATACTGTTAGATGCATACAAGCAATTAGGGTTTAAGTATTGAAGAGTTTCTTGATGTCCCTCAATATTGGTTCTTGTATATAAGCAAGTCTAAAAAATTCAGAATTAAAGCGGTATTTTTTGGCGACGGGTACTCCGTAAGAACCGTTTTTCTGTTTAGCTGGAATCTGCAACTTCCAGTATTTAGTATGTATTTCGAAATGTAAGGCTGACCCGATCATAGGGTGACCAATTCTGCTAATTATCCATTCTACCTTGAACGACAAAAACCAGGTCAATCAAAGCTCCGGGGACAAATTACTACCAAAAAATGTCTACATCATTTTGTGAAGTTTATTATAATCGTACTAACACCTCAATCATGAATTCTTGACACAAACTAAACGTTTAATATTTTTTGAATTTTATATTTTGTAAATGCTTATTTATTTTTTTGTATTTTATTGATGATTAGTTTGAAGTAAATGTCCCATTAGTATAATATTTGGTTGAGTATGCTAAATATTATATTAGTATATGGCAGTAGATGGTATGTTCAAAGTCACTGACAAACAGATTTCATACATAGACTTCACGTACTACCTATATGAAGTTTAATAGTAAAAGAAAAACTTAGGCTTGTAGGTTAGGGACCAAGTTCAGATGTGCCCGTGCTATTCGATTCATGAAAACAACGTTGCATAAAAAATTGCCCTAGAGTGGATCAAGTTTTCAAAGTGGATGTCCTTCATACCGGTCAAAGTATGCATTTAAGACTGGGTTGCTGAATCCACAGTTTTGTGGTAGAAGAATTCCCAAGAATTATACAAACCATATTATAGTTTGCATACAATCTACTAATACAATGACTTTTGTAAACATATAACATGCATATCAGTACCTTATAGTACATGCAATATACCATGTAGTGAGGAATCAGAGTTTAAGGTTTGGCATTACTAGGTATGTAGGGTTACAATATGAAAAAAAATCTTATTGTATAATTCATAGAGACGTGTGTAACTTTACTTACTGGAAGAAGTGTAATATTCTATGATGTAGTAGTTTTTTAGGGGTCATTGTCTCTGGATTTGAGGAGAAGAGACTGGGCAGAAGAAGTCGAGAATGGATCATCAGCTAACTCACAGAGAGTGGTTCAGTCCTGTTTGAGTGTTGGATTGAGTTAGTTATACCAGCTGCTATACTGTACCTAATAGCCACTAGTGTAGACATCAGATTTACTTTCATTCTATCTCGTCGCTTTCGACCACTTACAAATTGGTTATTCCTGCCCTTATCAGTGTATAAAATAGCTGAAAAGAAGAGACAGATAGAGATACGAAGTATAAATTGGTTAGATTTGAGTTGGGCGGACGAGCAATCTAAGTGGAAAAGAAAAAGAGTAGCCAAAATAGGTCCTGTGACAGAAATAGAAGTCTGGGTAACATTGAGTAAAGGAGTATCAGAGGGACAGAGTGAGTCAAGGGCCAGGAGTAAGTAATGGTGGAGCATTTTCCGGTGGAATTAAACGGAGTGTGAAATTCAAGTGTAGTTGAGTTGAGAAGAGTTAAAGTCGAGTTTAGTGTATGGTGAGGGTAGTTAAAGCAAAACATAGTCACACAGAGAGGGATACGATAATAAAAGGAAGAATAAAAAGAGGAGCAAAATAAAACGGCGTGAGTTGACTTTGAGTTCGCGGTGCATGTGTTCAGTGTCTTGTGTGTGTGTATCTTTAAATTGTGCAGTTGGTTGATGGGATGCTATGAAGTGTTAGGCATGGCAGGTAGACTATGATAGCATTAGCCGAACTTGCTCCAGGACTTTTCTGACTTAGCGCTAACCCGGCGACTGAATCGAGTGAAAAAAGTGAAGAATTCAATTGTGGTGTCAGGAAGTTGGCTAGGAGTCAAGTAGGGGTGTTGCTTCGCTGAATGCTCCAAAGCTAAATTGGTCATTTGGACAGTATAGTAAGCTATTTTCCCTATCTGCTGCTATAGGCTCTTCGTGATCTTCCGAATTTACTCAGGATAGAAAAAGACGACAGCGACAGGAAGACTCAAAGAGTACAAGGAGACAAGACAAAGAAAAGAAAAAAATGCTGTTACACACTTCGTCTCACTTTTTCTTTTTATTACTTTGTGTGGTCTTGTGTTTCTGCTGGAGCTACGCTGCTGCAGAAACGGATGCCAGTGTCGTTCAGACAAAAATCGGTAAAATCCGAGGTCTCCACCAAAAGACAGAAAAAGGGAGCAGCTATTTGGCTTTTACTGGAGTGCGCTATGCCATAGCTCCTTTTAAAAAGTTACGATTCAAGGTACACACGTAGTTACGAAACTACACTCAAACTTACAATCATATACGTACTTGAGCATATTACAATGTCTAAACGTATACCGTTGAGATCTCCTCTAATGTATGTCCCATCTGTATGTAAAGATATGCACAATACAAATAATATGGGGACTGAGGTTAGTCAAGCAATAAGGCACTAACACTATTTCAATTCAACTGTTAACTTTGAGATTGTCTTTCCCCTGTTCTCCATTCTGTACTTGTGTGCAGATACTAGATACTACTAATACAATAAAATACAAAGCAGGTAGTTTATTTTAGTTGAGTGTGTCAATGGCGTAGTTACAATATTCTGAGGTGGGTGCATTGTACATTTAGACAATTCAATAAACTATAGCCTATAGCACTACAGACTACATACAGTTAGTCAAAATAATTTCAAGCCAGTAAATGACGTAATCGTCGTTGTGTGAATGAAATATGAAAATGGGGCATGTTTTTTAGAAATCTTTTTCATGTAGACGCCACTGGTAGGTACTACTGTATTAGACTACAGTTACAGTTTACGTTGCGTTGTTCCTGTCGACAATGGTTTCCCCTGTTGTACCGTATAAGTTCTTGTGTACATAGTTTTAGGTAACGGAGACACTGTTAGTGTAGCCCAGTGAATTTGCATTCGTGTGTATTGTGCTCAGCAATGGGCAAAGAGTTAACCCGACATGCAGCCTCGGTTTCTTATGAACTCAACTGACTAGACAAACATTCATTATAGCTCCTTACTTTCCGTGTCCAACTCTATCCTGTCCCTGTTTCCTGTTACAGTAATGCAAGTAAATGCCTTTTGTGAATAACTTTTTCCAGTTTCAACTGCATGATCAACGAAACGATCCTTTTTTTCTAAAGTTATTTGTGGAAAACTTTAAGATCTAAAGAATTGCTATCTGACTTGACTTCATAGACCTAAACCTACCTAGCACAATGAAGAGATCCAGGATTTTTTCTTTTGCATATAAAACTAGAGAGAAAATTTTCTTTTCTATGTAATCTGCTTATTTATAAGTCTACAGTATAAGTCAGGAGATAGGGACTTTTGTAGATCTAAATTATAATATGAGAAGCACACAATGCACCACTCGTCTGTCCTGATTGAAGAGAAAGAAAAAGTCTGACTCGAGTCAAGTAGTAAAAACACGTGAAACGATAAGTGGGAGTAAGGGCGAGTGATTTAGTTTAGGTTCGGCTTAAAAACTCCATCTTAAATAAAGACATTAAGTTTTTGTCCCGAGATAGTTGTTGTGACTTGGCTTATGGTGGGAATTAACTACGTGAATACCCCTGAACAAACCAAATTGAACTATAAGTATTTCCAGTGAATACGGCTCCGACTAACTAAGTAATTTAACAATAAGTGAAGTTAACTTTGCACAACGGCCAAAGTGTGTCAGCAGAGAAAAGAAATATTTTGTCGAAAGAAGCTTTCATGTAATCCTAGGACATTTGCTTACATCTACTCCTTGTTAGAATTACACTTCTTAGTCTACTTAGTTTTGTTCCTCCGAGGAACCACATAAATACAAGTCAACCCTTTTATTCCTACAAAGAATTGTCGCAATGCTATGAAAAAAGTTGTAAAAGAAACATGTGGATGAATAATGATCATGCATGTACTATTTCTGTTTGTACTTAACAAATGTCTTACTGCCTGCGCTGCGAGATAAAATACAAGATTCTTTATATTGTATAGGTAGGTAATTATTTTTTGCAATTTCTGCTGCACCCACAACCACAGCATTCTTATCTTTTTTAGTGGAATGTTTATGTGGAGAGATGGTTTACTATACCTAGACAGTCTGGAAATGATGATTGTCTCTATAAAAACCGCATAGACTCGAATATATCACTATAAAAGAGTGCAATTACTTTAGTATTAGGCTGAAAAGATTTTTCTGATGGAAAATTGGATGGGACCGGTAAGTGCTAAAAAGTCAGTCACTCCAATTTCTCCTGAAATTGTTTCTTAGGCTTATGTACGGTCTGTCTAGAAGATTCTAGATTCCTCTGGATTGTTTGTTAGTAAGTAGTAAAACAAGCATCTTTATTTTACACTAGTGTATTAAGTATATCTGAGAACGTAACTTTCTCTCCTTACCTCGAATTCTATGCAATGTCTAAAAGGCAGTGGTGGGCTGGTCCAGAAATAATAATACAACTTCAGTTAACTGTCATGTTATTTGTCGTTGGCTAACTAGATTTCTTCTTTGAGAGCAACGAAAAAATAGATAGGCTGCCAAGTAGGAATGGCTGCGTCTGATAGGAGAAAGTGATACGATATTTGCAATCCAATGTATTAAATGGTAACTCCTAGACTCTGGACAACGGCTAGTGTAATGCATTCTGTTGTGACAACTGTTTTTCCAGTCTTTATTGATATACAGTCCTGGAATGGCTCGCTGCTCCATAATTATATCCTCAAGTGTATACTATTGTTTAATCCTGTCCAGAGTTGCGTTTGTATATCTTATACTTACACACAATAGCTAAAAAACGTATCCTAGAGGTAGAAATGAGAGTAGACAGAATCTTTTCAACGTAACCACACGCACAAACTAGGAAAGGCCGATAGGAGCAAAGCTATTAGGTACTTTGAAAAAAAATAGTTTCACTCTCCATTCTCGTATCTTACATGGATCTCGGATAATGGCACTGTAATAAGTATATATAGTTTAAGTTATATTTATCATGGCAATGTTTTTTTGTATATCTGGAAAGTTAATATAAGAACTAAGCCTGTGTTATATATGTTGAGAGAAAGAAAAAGATTAAACTGCAGTGAATTCCCTTAGGAGCCGATGCCCATTCCGCCGTGGGAAGGTGTATTAGATGCGACAACGGATGGCCCAGTTTGTCCTCAGCTTCATATCGCCACGAATCAAGTCATCGGACAAGAAGACTGTTTGTCGCTCGACATTAACTGCCCATCGGACGTGAGACATTTATTATTATCTTCTTAGACTCGCTACTATATACGCTGTTAGTAGCATTATTGAGGATCTCTGACATTTCGTGTAGACACATGTATAGGAGGCTTTTTTATGCTCTTGTGGCAATGCAATGGCATGTAAAAGTTCAAAAGTACAGGTGAAAACATGAAATGCCATTTACAGTCTACCTAAAGGTGGAATCCCAAATGATAGTGAAAATAAACATGCGTTCCGAGTGGTATGCATTTCCAAATCTATACCTACTAGTACAGTGTAAATATGTACAAAGTTAGGTATATTGATGACTGAATTAAGCGGAGGTGACATGACACGGCATGCAATTCGCAGCTGTTTCAACGTTTTCATGTATATGCCATGTATATTTAGTTATTTTCATAGGTTCACCCATAAATCCCATCAGTATGCCTATATGTATGCATATATCGACATCACTTGTGTCTATGTGTAAACTTTTCCCATAAAACACCAACAAATAGCTAACTTAGCTCTGCATCCATATCCGAGGAAGGGAAAGTAGTGCATACTTAGGAAAGTTGTAGATTTGGTGTGACTTACTTATATATTCTGTACATACACAATTTGGAAAGCATTAAAAATTTGGACGTAGTAAGTAGTACCTGGATCTCTTGCTTACTTACTACGTAGTAGAGTATTGTAATAACAGTAAATAATATCTAAGTGTAAGTGTACATAGGTAGATGCATACAAATAGGTTATAGATTATTAACATAAGAAATAATAGCATACAGTTGGCAATTCATATTTATACTGAAGTTCCGGATGTGTCTATAGTAAAGGCAAAGCTATAAATCCAAGGAAAACGTTAGTAAAGCCATTGAGAAGGGAAATGTATTCTAGACACAAGAATCTAACGATAAGTGAGAGAAGCGAGCCAACAGGCCAAGCCAAAACAAGCCGGTTACTTTACTCTCCTACTGCATAGTGAGTTAAGATAGGGATCGATAGTTACCGTTTTTCTATAAACTCTCCCCGAACTACCACTATTTATTAGCCTGGCAGAATTTTTAGTTGGCGACTCTATGACTTGGTTTTCCTCCTTCTCCTTGGCTTCCTCTTTATTACTTTAATACATCTATACATGTGCTACACATACACAATAGCTCTCTCGCTCCACATATATATCTGGTTGACAGTATGAAGTAAGGTACATTACTTACAATGCACATAAAGATAGTCAGAGCACTGGGAGAAAGGTAGCTGAACACACAGATACAGAAGTACACACACAAGGATGATAAAAACGTTGTGACTTGTGAGAGCCGACACTTTTTGTGAGAAATACAGATAGCAGGCCCACTTTCACTAACTTTCTCTTCCAACTCTGTACTGGGCCAAAGAATCATATTGCAAACTCAGTAAGTTTTTTTGACGGCTCAACTGACGATGAGAAGAAAGTAAAAGTTAGCATGTTTCAACTCTCAATACTCATTCTCCGTCAGACTTACACCTACACCCGCTACTTATCGATACCTATCTATACCTACTTACAGACCCGCACAACTAATACATAATATGTGACCCTACTATTTTTTACTTCTCGAGGTGAAACTACTCTGTCCGCGTTGAATTGCGTAACTTACAACTGTCTGATACTTCAACGAACCCTTTCTGTCTTTTTCCCGACGCTACACTTCTCATATTAAGTTTTCTTCCAAACACCCTTCTATCTCAGTTTGTACAGGGTCGAGAAATATTCTCTGAACATAAAAAATTTTCCCTTTCCCTGCACAACTAAGCTGGAATTTTTTAAGGTGAAAGTTTCATATGGATTTATCGCAGGGAACGAAATTACCTTCGGAAAATAGCTTTTATATTAATATTCTTGAGCGTAAAACAATTTTCACTTTCACTGTTCAACTGCACCAGCATTTCTCTTAAGTTAGTTTTATGTGGAATGGGTATACGGAAAGAGGCAGTTAGGTGAATAATGCTCCAGTTTGCATGAAATAAAGAAATATGCTTTGAACATAATATATATGCTTTTCCCTATTCATAACCTAAGTCAACATTTCACAAAGTGAAAATTTCATATGAAGTTAGTGTAGGAAAAGAGAAAGTTTGATTCATGATACACAGTACTTAGGACAATTTTCTCTTATAGTTTGAGACTCAACATTTTTGAAGTAGAAAGTTTTATATGGAGTTAGCATAGGGAAAGAGAAAGTTTGTAGATTGATATTTTCCTCTACCCTGTATAATTTCTGTAGCTGCGTTTAAGATGTTGGACTAGACATCCAGCAGACAGAGGTGTGCGATACATTAAATGAAATGGAACTTGGCATAATATATAGCGTAATGATGGGATCACGAAGGGGAATACGTATCAACATTGGCAGCTGAATTGCACGAGTTGATTTCGTCGGTCGCTTCCTCACTTAATTCACGTTACTGTTAACTATATGCGTATCATAATAATATACCATTTATTATGTGTATCTACTTACTTTACTACGAACTGTAATATTACATGCAATTACACTTTGAATCCTTATACTGATATACTTCTTTGGTAAGCTTGAATTGATAAATTACCCTTTACTCCCTCTGTTTCTCGGCAACTTGGAAAGATTGAGAAGTTGAAACCGGTTTTGGTATTTATCCACGGCGGCGGCTACGGAACAGGCACTTCTCTTCTCTATGGACCTGATTACTTAATGGATGAGAATATTGTTCTGGTAACTATTCAATATCGACTTTCTGTTTTTGGTGAGTTGCTGAAATGTTTCCTAAAGTAATTATAGTATCTACCACTAATTCGACAGTTTCAGAGCAAAATGTTATTGAGGCAGTTTATTTATTCTGTAGATGAAACTATATTACCAGTATACTACATCGAATGTCTAACCACATAATTTGAGACATCAATGTTTTCACCAGACTAAACTTTTGCTTTGGGTTAAGGTACTTTGCAGAGATGGATTTTTTCTTGGGAATGACAGTTCTGCTTTAACTGTACCTCACAGCAGGTAGTAGTGACTATTGTTAGGAAAATTGAACCAGGACCTATCTTGAATTGAAGTGCAGACTGCAAATCTGCAAATTGTAGCAGAAACTTCTTTACGGATCATATGTAAGAAATGAAGCGTATTGTGATGCGGTAACGTAAATCGTGGCTTAGAAGTTTAAATCCGCTTTACTTGGCGTCATTTAACTGTAGTTATGTTGCTAACCATGTGCATGTCCCTTGAGTTACTGCATTCCTGCTACGTGCATCTGCACGCATTAACTTTATTTCCATACAATTCTTATAGAATACATTTTGACAGTACAATTTGGAGAATATTCTAAATGTGATACAAGTGGGGACTAAAATGCGTCTATGGTGCATGTGTGTGCATGACTTGACACAATGTTACACACATAACGAGAAGTAAACTACGTAAAGGGGACTGACGTGGCGTAATATCTACAGTAGTTAAATTTAAGTTAGGTACAGCTAGGCGTAGAGCCAAAAGAGTTCACATACTTTCACCCTTCCCTCTGCATTTTACTGCCTACCTAGTGCAGTTCTAAGTTTTATGGAAGAGGTAAGTCCTAAGCTTCGGTTAAATAGATACTGGAATAGTATACATACATTTCAATGCAGTGCCTTCTCAACTCACTTTCCCTCTCTCGCTCACTTTCACTCACTCAAGTCCGTTGCATTGGCTTCTTACAGCTTTGCCTCCGAGCAAGTCTCAAGCACACACTGATGCAAAGTACTATTATGGTGGTTGGATCACTGCATATGCATAACATTGAACTCAGTGCATGAAAGAAAACTAAGCGAATGGAAAGAATTGAATCTGTAAGCTTATGAAATAGGAAGACCTGGATGGAAATGGGAACTCCAGAAAAGCTTTTGTAGCTGATGACGGTGCGCCAGCTCAATTTACAATATTCCTAAAATCTACTTATTAAATCCTACATAATGCTAACTTTAATTTAGCTTTTGACTACTTCTTATTTATTCTGATATATTTACTAAGCTCCTAAAAGACAGCTCTAGTTCTTCCCTTAAATAATGAATAGTTATACATATTGTATACTACGTACTAATAAGAGCATAAAAGATCTTGTTCATCATTCAAGTGCCTTTCTATTTTCCCTATTCACTATGCAACTGTATATAGTCTCTGCTCTCTTTTTATTTAGGCTGACTGATGCAATTTATTTAAAAAAATATTTTTATATCAAAAAGTTTACTTATGTTCTATCGCCCGTCCACACAACATTCAATATAGGAAGCTGAAGGGAACAGCCTCCTTAAATCTGAGACAAACATCTACTTTTTCCGAAAAGCCAAAAAGTTGAAGATTTTCTCAAAACGTATTGGTGCCTTTCGCTCTCGATTAAATTCCTGGATACGGGCCTGAGTGCCAATCAGTATTCAATACGCATGGTTATGCTGGATGTCTATCTTTCGAAATTGAGTCACCATCATGCTAGGGGCTACTATGTAATATTAAAAACACAACATTAAAATGAAGTCAAATTTTGTAATTTATAAATACAAAATTAATGAACCTCTGACTTGGGTTACAAGAAACGCTACCATTTTACTCATGGGTTCAGCGTTGTTGAGGTCAGGTTTCATAATCCATGAGGCGAACTTACGAATGGTATAAAAGCCTTCTCAATTTACCTACACGGCAAGTATTTATTTCAGAATTCGACGGTTGAGGAATCCAATTATCATAAACGTTACCATTTATGATGAATTGGTTCTATGTCATACATGCCTGTGTCCTCTGAGACCACAGTTCACAGTACGGTTTTTTTCCAAGGCTCAGGTTTCGAAAGGCCTATATCACCATAAGCGACACTTTTTAAAATGAACTGGGGCCATTTTATCTTAAGTGGCAAAGGCAATTTTATCATAAGCGACAAGTGTGGAAAGTCAAGAATTTAAATATTACAGTTTTAGGTATATAACCTAGCTATTTTTGATATAATTTTTTTAATATACCTTTTTGTTTGACTAAATTGTAGATGTAATTATAATTAAAGTGCTACTTTTGTACAATATATATCTGAAAGTCAATTTCATAGTCATCAGTTGTGCCTTGTGCCTGAAAAAACATCTCAAGCAATTGCAATTTTATGTTTTAAACGGGTTACATTGAAAAGTGTCGTTATATCAATCGAAAGATTGTGTCAAAGACTATTAAATATTATTTTAAACGCAAAATTGGTGGATTTTCTTTAAGCCCAATATGTTGTTCATTTTCTGTACTCGAATATCATTTTATGGGCCCTCTATAGCTTGAGTAATAAATTAAATCCTGGCTAAAAATCGAATTGTTGCAATGAAAATACGGATATGGTTCACACTTCAGACTGACAATTTTAAAGGAATAAAACTCCTCATAACGATATCCACGATATCAAGAATTCCAATTACTACGGAATTCCAGTTTCACATGGATAACTCCCAAAATAGTCATTTGAATTCGTTTCACCTTATTCGTACCAGTATTTTGAACAAAAGAATTTAGGCATTGATAATATCTACGTTACATTGAATGTAATCATTACACTTTCCATTTGATAATTCTTTTCCGCGAAGCAATCTGACATGGTTTCAATGCCAACTTTCTAGCCTTAGTGCATAGTCTTAGAAAAGCAATAAATTTCTGTCATTTTCATCAAATTAAGCGCATTATTAATTTGGAGTATGAGAACTAACATAATCGTACGTACTAAACGTCTAAGAATCTACTTCATAGGAATGCCTTGTCTGTTCGATATCAATTTCCCGGACATTATTGGATGTTCTGTTTCATTCTTCTTCTTCCTATATTACCCTCCTTTCTGGCAATCGCTGGTCTATTTTTCTGCTATTGTCAAACCACTTGAACGCAAATGTATAGAGTTTAACATACCGTATATCGTTATACTTACCTCACTGAGCCCACTTTTTGCAGCCGTTTGACATGGTTTATTTGTTTATGCTCCACTTTTGTTGACTAAATTCAGGAATAAGAGAATGTGCTTTAGCTGAGTAGTAAATATTCAGTTTGAATAGGTAAATACAAAATCAGGGAAGGTCCATAGTTGGCTTAAGTGTGATGGTAGAACGAACAGCATCATAGGGGATGCCAGTATGCTACATTTAATTCTATGGCGCAAGAATATTCACAGCTTAGCGATAGTTGGTGATAGTTAGGCACGGAAGTATAAGACAGTATGGTAAGTTTCTTTCTATACGATGAGAATGTGGTAAGGACAGTGAGTGAAGTATATTTTTACTGTCGGAGATCTCTGTGGCAGACTTTCTGCATTTATGATGATGATGGGATAGTTGTAGTCAAGTCAGCGTAAAAAATATTCCATCTGCCGGTCGTGTTTCTACTGTCGTAGTTATGAGGCTTAACTCAGCTAATTTTATTATAACCCTAACTCAACCTCATTGTAGTCAGGATGAAGGGAATGTGGAAAGTATAGATTGAGGATGTTCATGCCGTATGCATACTTATAATGTAAACCGTGTAGTTGGCGAAAGATGAGGGAGGCGATGGCGTCAATTAGTCCGCCGTGCTTTTCCGACAAAGCTCTACTTTCACATTATGTTTAGCCATTTCCAACTGACATGCTATCTATATTCCTTGAATTGTCTTGTATTCCATTGAGACGCGAAATAGTGGAGCCTGGAGCTTAACTTGTTACATTTGATAGTGTGGATTTTCCTACAACATAATAACAGCTTCATTTATGTCATTGAATTTACTTTAGAAGTAACTAATTTTACCTACAAATTGCGGCTGCACTTTATTTAAGTACACTAGTGTGAGTAGTGAGTACTTGAGTCCGCTCTTAAATGCCAGGCTGTACATTCATATTTCCTTTGCAATCTAAATTACACACTCTCTGATCCATATGACACTGCATAACATTTTCTTGGTAGTTTATAATATGGTATTTCAGTGGAGGAGAAAGAAAATGATTTGTTGTTAGAGATTGTGGAGTGATTAGTGTCTGTGCTCCTCGGTGTGTACTAAAGCTATAATTTTTTCATTCACGAGTTAGATTAGCATTTCACTCTCCGCTTTTCAATTTCCTTTTGTATTTATGCATTTTGCTTAAGAATACTCGTAAACTGCCGCTGATGCTTGCTTTCTCCTACGATTACGATGATCCTGTCTGGTGTAGCATTATAAACGCTTATAGTAGAAGCGAGTAATGAATTCTTTAGCTATGCATAAAAATACTGTCTAAATACATACAAAATTCTGGTAGTGACTTGTGTTAATGCTAAAGATATAAAAATGCTTAAGACTCGAACAACAAAGGGATTTTCACCGAGGGAAAGTATCGCACTTGAATCTTTTCACGCGACAGTCCTTGCATTGTCTCGTCCTTGGTTTCATCTCCGTTGCTCTTGTTTTGACTACTGCAGACGTATTCATACAGTTTAGGTTAGGTGTGGTATAGTAGAGATAGGTAGAGCCATTTACCATAATCGTAAGCATAGTTTAGTTACTAACTGTAAATGAAAGCGAGAAAGAAGGCGGGCTGTGTCCCGATGTAGTCCTAAGGTTCATTTTCAAGGAATCCAATTTGTTCGATATGCCATTTCCATGTTAATTAGGTTTCCTAAGCACTGGAGACGAAGAAGCGCCTGGGAACTGGGGATTATTGGATCAACTTGAGGCTCTCAACTGGGTGAAACGAAACATTGCATCTTTTGGAGGCGACCCCGACAAAATCACTTTGATGGGTGAAGGCGCCGGGGCTGCTTCTGCCTCTCTTCTCACGCTCACTCCTAAGTCTAAAGGCAAGTCTCATATTACCAAACCAATTTTCCTTGATTCTCATCCACCATGCAGATATCTACACTATCCTCTGCACTATGTCTCTGTCTACTAGTCTACTCTCTGAATATTTATTCATACCGTTTGTAATATCTCCAGTTGTGGATTCCCCTTAAACACCTAAGGTAACATCCCTATCTCCACATACACACTCTAAATAATCTTCTTAATTAACTAGTATATACTCTTACAATGTCTAGTTTTAGGCTTACTTATTACTCTTATTATTTTAATAAGGTAAGTTCCTCCTGTAGTAAATATTAAAGAAAATATTTTCACTAGATAATTAAACAGATTGCAACTCCGATTTCTGTAGATTATTGAATTAATACTAATAGAAGATGGTCCAGTGGCTATTGTAAAAATAGGTTCAAGTACTTAAATACATATGACAAGTATTGTATAGTTAGTATGTTTTAAAGCATTTTACGTAAGATTGAACCAGTATCAGATTTACATGTAATTTGAACAATTTAACTGAACTACCTATATGTACATGTACAGGTAAATTATGAAGCTTGAGTGGTTAAATTTGAACATTTTCCCCTCATCATTGATTGCTACATAAATCAAGGGGTAATAAGTGAGTAGGCACTTAGTAGTACTTAGCCGAGTTTCTGTTGTGAGTTGTGTAAGTGGAACTTTCGTGTCTGTGAGACACTTTGTGTTAAATATTTCCCTTTCCTCTCACTCAGATTCATATTAAGATAAGTAAGAGCGTTCACAGTTTAATTCCCTTTCTACCTCTCAACGGTGACAATAAAGAAAATTATTTTATGACCTGTAGGTATTGCCTTGAAGATTATATATGAAAGTGCTTAGCTACATCAGCCATTGGGGTAATAATAGTACATAACTAGGATCTGTATAGGTACTCTATGAAGCAGTAATAAGTACCTACGTAGGCAAGTCTGAGAGATAGAGTCGTGTACAAAAGATTAGCTGCTGTGACTAGTTGAGTGTATAGATGGGTATACTTTTATAGATATAGTAAATAAGGCAGATGGAGACATTACATATTTCTTCAGGTTAAGACACTCACACTTACAAGCTGAAATTACAGACAGTTTCTTTTCATTGAGAAAGTTTCTGGAGAAGTGAGCACGGACGACTCTTTGCTCAGAGAGCGTAAGGTCGGCAATAAGTTCACAAGACTTAAAATAAAAGTCTGTTGGTACTTAGAGGCTTGTCTGGTGGAAGTCGGGGATAGTCTCTCCACGCTACTGAACTGCTGAACTCACCAGGATAAATTTTGAAGCAGTTGTCTGGGATGGAATGTACGATACAGATATACACTGTGGACACACTTATACATAAATACATCTAATGTCCTTTGTGCTATAGCTCTCTTACAATTTACTATTTACTCTTGAAGGCGCAGTGGGTGTTACGTTCCGATGTTTTCTCCTCGCTGTTGTTTTCCTTTCGCTACCTATTTCTCTCCGGGTTTGTTCTGTTGACTGTTTAAGTGGAAGACGAAATGAGGCTATCTGGTAAGAGGGAGGGCAGACCAGAACAGAAGAACCTTCCGACCAGAAGTAGTCTCTTGTTTCTATTGTACTACATATTACCATCCAACATAAAGGTAGTGCCAACTCCTTTCCTCTGTCCTCCCTCTCACTTGAATTAGCTTATGTACATACATGAGATCTTCGGGTGTTTTTGCTAGGAAAACTCCTCAACCCAACCATTTCGCCTTCAGTTAGCCACAAAGCACAACAACCAACTCCATCGTGTACTAGAAATATTCTCAGAAACTTAATAAGAATTTCGTAGCAACAGGTTCACTCCTAGGACAAGTAAATAATGTGTATACTGCTCCTCCGATATCCGTCTGACGGAAAAGCCACACTTCACTCAGAGAAAATCCTTAGACATCTTCCTCCTCCTTCCAAATTCTACTTCAGTCAAGTGTAAGTGTTTGTACTCTTCCTGATTTCCTACTCACTCCTCTTAACTACTCCAGATGCTTATGACAACCTTTAACAACATCTCTTCTTTAATAAATCGGTTACACAAGTTTCTACATTAAATAATACCTATAGAGTCTACGAGATCTTCTATTTACTATAGCTTGGGTTAATTTTCAAGTGGCTGAATATTATTTATCTTAGAAACAGCAGAATTTCTTGGAAACTTCATAATTACATTCGTCCCAGATGCACAGGTGAGTTTTAATAAAGCACCAGGGGCACCAAGTCTTAGAAAATCTTGAAGGGTTTTTGCTCTTGAAGACAAGTATTGCAAAATGTAAAAAATAAACACAAAAAAACAATATCCACTACAAAGCCTGGGTGTGTTTGCACTTGGTGAAATGTTTAAAATCACAAAACAAATTACAGTGGTCTAACTTTCATTGTTTATGATTACATGACAAACATTAAGATAGGTATTAACATTCCTTAAGACTCTGGGCAGACTGAAAGCCATAATAATACCAAAATTGTGTTTAGAATAGGCACATTGCTATTACTCGCATTAAGTCTGTACATGGACGAGGCAGAGATGTTCGGGAACGAACTCAAGGTTTTCTTTTTCAACCTTGAGGCTTGTAATATCACATCAGCTTTCCATTTCGAAGAGAAAAGGGAAAAGAGAAAGGAAGGGAGTCAGTGAGTGAAATGTAATGTTCGCCTTTTATCTCAGGTTTAACATTAGCATACCATGGAGAGTATGTGAAAATACACGGAGTCGCTTCGTTTTTAGAGCCCTGAGAGAAAAGCTTTTGAAAGTCCAATGTAATTTTGCACTTTACCTATCTAGAACATGCATGGCAACTAAAGCGAAGGCTCTCTAGACAAAACGAAACGAGAATAAGCTCTCAGTGATCAATAAGTCCTTGTGATGTGATTCTGCATATTATACATACGTACGCTGCTACCTATCTACATGCAATGGAATGGCAGAGATGGAAAATAAGTTAAAATATCCACGCTTATCATTACATACATTATATTACGAACGTCCCTATCTACCCCCTTCTATTACTATTTCCTATCTCCTCGAATCTGTTGTAGGATTTTCTCTTCAGGCTTAGTTTCCCTTTTGCCCTCTGCATTCAGCTATCTACATAATATAGAGTGCCTATCACTGACAAGGTACAAATGTATAGGAGCTGGTAGAGATAATAGAACATTTTGGTACAATACAGATGTGTAATAATATGACAGTTGCACACACGGCTAGTAAAACACAATAGATACTCAATCTCTCTTTATTTCATTTGATTTCGACTGAAAATGTTTTAGCCAAAATCCAACCAACCAACTTCAGTCTCGAATTTCTCGTTTCATTTTTATCTTCCTAGTTCACTCTAGTACCTACATTCATCCTTCATACCTTTGCACATCAATAAATAGTCTATTTATACCTATCCTACCAATTTCAGCATACAAGACAAACACTACAGTTAATTTGAAAATGGATCGTGAATTATGCTTGATAAATGCTTTGTTCACCACATCAGACGAATTCACTCTTTACTATAATTAAGTTTATCCACATGACTTCCTGTACTTATCAGCTAGGAATTTACTTCAGACTGAAAAAACTAGAAGTAGAAACTCACAAACACTCCTATTAACAACGTGCACTAAATGGCACATGGAAAGGAGAGCAGAGTGAAAGAGCATTTGTAACTGGAGAGCTAATGTTTGATTTTAAATTACTTCCATTAGTTGATATGCTAAAATATTTAGAAACAAAGGAAAGCACTTATGATGAAATAAACTTTTGATAGCTGAATTGAATATAGTGACGCTTTCCTTCTGGCATGTATCACCACAACAGTACAGAGTACTAGAGAGTTGCACAGAGAGCCAGCACCACATAAATAAAACAGTGTTACACAAAGGAGAGTAGCGGTGCAGAATTCAATATATTTAGCTCCAATGCAGGCTTTGCCATTACTATAAATGTTATCTCTACATTTGCTACTGCACATTACACCTAAATTTCTAGTTAAAGACTTACCACACACCATAATGCATAAGCAACACTCAGTACTATTTACGTAATGAGTATAGAGTGGGGAAATACATTCCACATGCACAATATCCCCTATGCATATACAATTGCACTCTGGGCTTTTAGTACAGATAGGATCGTTTGGACAGACTGTGTGAAAGATTACTCTATTCTCTTTGGCTTTAGTCTATAGACTATTCATGTAGACTGGACTGACTGGATTATTGGGCTGGAGTAAATGTCCAAGTTACTTTTGCATGGATGAGGAAACACAGATTTTCATTTTGATTTAGCAAAGCGAATATCTAACTAGACTGAAGTAGTGCATTGCACTGCACTGGATCTGAGTTGTCGATGTGATTTCCACTGAAAATTGAATCGGGTCTAAAAGCATTTGAGAAACAATGTAGTTGTATGTAGGAAGAGGCTAGATTTGGCAATTCGGCCAGTAATCATGTACAAAAGTACTTCCCTTGCAAAATGTAATCCTTTGTAACGGATTTTGACCAGCAAAAGAGAAATCATAGAGAATTGGAGTAGTACAAAGACAAAGGGAGTTTGTGTGACTATATATCGTAGTACTAGTAGGGAGATTAAGTTATAGGAGATGTAAAGGGGGGAAGTAGTAATGTATGCGATAGTAATGGGATCTGATATTGCATTACAATGCAATCGGTTGATTTACTATTGAAGTCGATTTTGGACGTTCGCCTACTCTCGAATTTTCAGTAGCTTGTCTGTCACGTCAGAGTAGACAAAACCAAATCCAATGGGTTTCTCTCCACTCAAATCTACTTGAAAGTATTTCTCTGCTTCTCTTACTTAACTTCAATGTAAGTTGGCTTGGGCTGTCTGGATTTGGTTCTCAGTTGTCCCGTCCCTGCTCGCCGCATTACTTTGGTTTTATCAGTAGGTAGCTAGCAATGGATGTCTCTGGATACTTTGCTCTTATTAAAACTCTGTTCCCAGTTTCATTTTCAGAGACTGGAGGCAATTTAACTCAACTCGAGTAAACTGTTTGGATTTCCGTGCGTTTTGTCGTACTAGAATGAAGCAAAGGCAGAGAGTACTAATATGAGGAGTAAGTAAGTACCTTAGTTTCTTTAGCCAGGACTAGGACTCTATGTGTGAGTGAGTGAGTATAGTGAGTAGTCGTCTGATCTGATTGTGTTGTGAGTTGAGCATTTGTGTGTGGTATGGTGGAATGGCAATGGCACGGGATTCGTATCGTAGCACGACTACAAACTTTTCACTGTTCACTTGAGATTAAATTCACGCGTGGCTGACAAAGGTCTACCTATATTTTCCCACACAGGTCTATTTCGGAATGTGATTGCTCTGGGTGGCACTGCATTGAACAGCCAGTACTTTCAAAAGAATCCTTCGGAATCTGCCCGGGAGTTGGCATCTCGATTGGAATGCGCTTATGAGGATTTTGCAGAGTTGGTCCAATGCATCCGTGAAGCTGACACAGAAAAACTCGTGAAAGAAGTCAACAATATGTTGGTAAGTTGGATTCAATTCCTCGATTCATATGTCATAACGCTTTTATTAACGGCCCAGAGTCCAAAACTTTACAACGCACTACCACCTCTACAAATATAGATTTCTACGTATTCTTTCAGTTACCTTAATTTATCGAGATTGCTGTGCTTCACAATTAGCAGCTGAGCAGTGGAAATATTTGCTAAATAATTAAATGCTGATATTTCAAACTAGATGATGGCTATACCTAATAGTTGCAATAATATTAACCCAACTTATAGGTCTTCCAAATCACATTTGAAAAGAAATAGTAAACATTCTTACATTGAGAGCATGTCATTAAACAAACCTTTTATCAGGTCATAGTATCATTGCGGGTTTTTAAGAAACGAACTTAGAAGCTTGTAGGAAGAATACATGTAGAAATAGATGCCTATGCAAATACAAACCCACACGGAATTTCACTAGTTTCAGTGGTTGAATAGTCAATTGATAGTGAGGTATTAAACGAACTAGTATGTCTATCTTTATGATGATTTTTAGGTAATATTGAGTAAAGCAATTCATTTTTCACGATGCGCGACGTTTGAGCGGCTTGTTTGTTTTGTGCAAGATATGAGGTTGTTTTTCATGTTAGTAATGTATGCGTTTTGATGGAATTTCTGCTTGTACACACTAACTATAAGTAAATACTCGGTCGAGACGCTATTTTCGTAAAAGAAGTTCTTATGAATTAGAGATTTGGAGTTCATTTGGAGCGGTGAATCTATTGGTGGTATGGCAGTTAGAGTGAAATGACTGAACTGAAAAATCAAAAAACCATGAGTTGGGCTTTTCACAGACCGAGGAATTGACCTAAGCACAAGATAAAAGGAAGTCTTCGAAACTGAACTTTAAGTGCTATTGACATTTACTCAGGTCCAATGCATTTATGTATTATTGATCAGTTTTCAGTATACTAGTTAGCATCGTGATAGTCTATCGACCAACTGATATAACAGATAGAATAGTTACTACTTACCTTTAGCATAGGTGTGGATTGAGTGGATATAGATACATCCAGTTGATAAACTCGTGGAGTGTATATAGACAAAGACGATACCATAAAGTTGGTTCTACGCTTAGCGAAATAGTTTATAGCATTGGAGGCACTTCTTCGCGTGCTGTAAAATCTTTGGAAGTGTGCTAATTCTGTCTTTTACGTGTTGTAGTGTCTATAGTGTCTGCGGTCTGCTATTGATAATATTAGGAGAACTTGGATAGAAAGATAGGAAAGCGACGCTGACTACCGCGTGGTTTCAAGATTCCTTCTCCCGTTTTAAGCTGAATGAGTAAGTGAGGAAGTCAAAGTAAAGGTAGGCAAGCTTAGGTACATACTGAGTGACTATCTTTCACTCTTTCATGAAGAAATTCTTAAAGACTGGTAGACAAACGAGCTGAAAGCATCCAGCCTGCAGAAGAAAGTCAGGAGAAAGTTAGATGTGAGTGCTGACTGACTGGTGATGGGCGAATTAAAGGAAGGCAAGAGAAAATACGTACAGATAGACAGTCGTATAAAAGTATAGAGCGTATCATCTCCTTTAAGACTTGAGCGGTTTCCACCCAAGTTTCTTTTACATATATTGAGCTTATTATACCTTTTCATGTATTCATAACATTATTATGAGTGCCTATACATATAGTACCTCTGAACCTATTAGCACGATGAATCTAGTAATTGCCCACTATTATATATTTACACTAGGGAATATACTATGCCATAAAGGAACCCTGTACTTATGTTTAAGTTAGTGTTTCCTCAAAATCAGAAAGTAACAATGGAGAGCGTAGAAATTGTTTTCTTGAGTGTATATTGCAAGAAGGAAATAAAGGCCCATCCGAACTTTGTAACTTAATACGCCATTGCATGCAAAGAAGTCAGAAGAGGCCAAACCTGATGTCCTGCATCCCACAAGCAAAACCGAACCAAGCCAAAGCTCGGATGGATGCGATAGCATAAAAGGAAGGTCTTCCGCATTTTCGCAAAGATTTTCTTTGCCTTTCTTGACTAGTAATTTTCAAAGCAAAAGGTAAAAGGACAAGAAGGCTTTTAGTAGTTTAGTATTCGTAAAAGACCTTAGAACATTTACCAAAATATCAAGATAGCTAACATGCAAAATGAATAAAGGATTCGTCAATGTGCTACTTGCTACTTTTTACTGCTTCGTATTTTAGTCTCCTCTTTCCTCCAGGAAATAATGTTATTGGAACGTGTCTTTCTACGTAGAAATTTCATGCACACAAAAATATCATGAACTAGGTAGACAATTTTACATTCAGCAGGGCAATGTATTATTATATCATCACAAACTTTCTATATCTAACGATATCACATAAAACTTGTTACTGGTTAGTACTACGCTACTGTAATCTAATACAATCCCGTGAGCTATACGTAATATACTTATTGTTAGTCTACCTGTGTAAACAAGGTTAACTAGCAGAAAAGTCTTCTCAAATATGGAGTTAGGAAATGTAAGTACCTGCTACACATGATACTATTGCATCATACGTACTCGTAGACTCGTAGGTATATGGCTAATTTAAAAAAGAAACACTGATACATACCTTTTCCTCCTGTCAACGCTGAAATATCATATCTACACGTATGTAGTAGGGAAATAGTAATGCATTCCGAGCTGCTGATGGATTTCACTTACTGTAAATAGACAGGATATGAGTTGACGACCGGATTTTGTCAAGAGCAATCCCTGTTGCACGAAATCTATGTCCTGTTATGCTAACATAACGGCAAACGTCAAACCTAGCTCAATACACGAAGGAAATGTCCTGATAAAAATAATGCAAAAGCATAGCAGGCAATGCACAACATTTTTGTCATCATTTTTTGTCACTCCTTTGGAAGAAGAATGGGTAGAGAAATAGGAGCGCAGGATGTCCGTGTATTATGTAAGTAGGTAACTGTAGCAAAGTGTTTCTGTCTGGAGTTCGACTATCAAGGAACAGTCGAGCAGCATATTTTTGGGAAGTGTGAAAAATGAATTTAATGTATCGTATGTATGCACGCCTTCTTTCACTCGCGAAACATATTGACAGAGTTTTCAAGTGAGGAAATACCATAATCTTATTGGTATTGGTAGGATTACTGAGTCGAGAGCATGTCTCGTCGAATACCTATTTCAATTTCCAAATTGCTTACAACATTTTTCTCTAGTATCTTCATACGTGGATTTTAGTAAATCTATAACACATTTCTCAAAATCATAAATATGTAGCTACATAATGTTCAACACGACAAGGACATGTGACACAAACGACAATCCATATTTCTATTTGTAACTGTGCGCATTCTTTTCTGTACTATAATACCCCTATGTCGTTATTGACATAACTCCACATTTATTTATTATGCAATATAATCACGTTATTTACATAAAAATATACTCATCTTCATGCTCCTTTCTCCATTCTTGTACACTAAGTAACTAGGCAGACAATTTCAAATTTTTTCATCGCCAGTCATGCACAACCCCCATTAAGCTATAGTCGTCTACTCAATGATTGTTCAGATCAGACAGTCAGCTTTATTTTTTGACAAAGTTAAAGCTAGACCAAATTAATACTCTTGATTGATAGTAGTCACAGTCACATTACATTAGTCATAATTTGACAGAGTTAGAAACCGAAATTGAATAGGACTAACATCACGTAACCTGCTATGGGTGAATAAGTTATAATAATTGACGATGAAAAAATCTAAGAATGACTTCAAAACTGAATTATGACAAGAGAGGCTAAGGAATAAAATAACTTTTAAACTCTTGATACTTGTCAATTGTAGTTGCTCCTCGTAAAAAACTGATAGTTATAATATAACATATGTCAATATTGTAGATGTGTTGCTTGCAAAATCTACTGATAATTAATTTGCGTGGTAGAATTGTGGGTGTAAGTATATGAGGACCGAAATTAGAAATTGCTTGTAGCATTTAACACATGTCTTTATATAGATGAACTTGAAACATGAAAAGAGAAATGTGATTGATTTTATGAATGTTTTGTTTTAAGTCGTTTTTCAGTTTCCCCCGCTGGTTCGCACCGACGATTGATAATGTTTTATTCAGTAAATCCCCGGAGGAACTTCTAAATGATGGCAAGTTGATAAAAGTGCCAATTCTGACAGGATTGGCTAGACACGAAGGGGCTTTTTACTACCCACGTAAGTAGTATTCACAATCTTCTTATTCATAAACTAAATAGAATATTGGTAGGTATACTCTAATAAATAAGCGATTTGACTTGACTGCTAAGGCATTGTATTGAAAGTGTTATGACAGCTTTTCCAGATTAGGCTCTATTATCAATCATGATGATATCAACTAAGGGGCTAAATCTCACTTGTTACTATTGCTATTATCGTCATTACGAAGAAGTAGAAATAGTATGAGAAAATCTTGCGGTAAGTCTAGTGATACATTTTCATTTTCCTGGATATTACACATCAATTCTCATTCCTATAGTGGTGCTCCACATTCAGCTGTGTACATGTACACGTAAAAGTATCCCATTAAAGAGGAAAGTTGAAAGAACGTCGGATAAAAGCCCTTTCCCACTTAGCTTCCTGTAATTTGTATGAAAAACGGGGGGGAAATGTGTGGCACTGTAGAACTTTAAAAATCCGAGTGAAAAAATAGCTTCGTAGGGAACATTTCTTAGATTTAGACTAGATTGACCATGAAATGGGTCCCATAATTTACAGACTGTGTATTTATTCCATTCGAACGACCCAGGAGACTATATAATATAATAACAGCTACTCTATCATTATTTGCAGACTTATTGCTATATTACGTAGTAGAAAATCGTATATACCCACCCCTTTTGCAGTCAACTGATATACACTATGGATAATGGAAGGGATCCGAATAGTCCTAGCTGTGCACTTTTAAACTTTTGATATAAAGTACTAGTAGCACATTATGCACACTAACTCTGCGTGCCAGTTTGTTAGAAAATGATGTCATTTTATGCAGGAATTAGGTTGAACGAGGAATATAGTCAAGTCATTGCCATATAATGGAAAACGAGGAGAGAAAGCGAAAAAATGTTAACTGTTATGGTTATGCGGGAGAGTCTCAGAGAAAAGCAGCTGATATAGAGAAAACAAAGGAGTTTTGCCTAAATATGTAACGTTAGTTTGACTTGTGTGAACTTGCTCTACTGAAAATAGGAAATGTCATTAAAATTGGATTAAAGAGACGCTTTGTTCTTGAAAAAGACTGCAAAGTTAGTTTTCCTACTATACGACATGCTAACTATCATAGCAAAAGGATATTATGTACTAATGTATTATGATACCGGGAGTATAATCTTATTTTCCAGACTCTAAAAGCGTGTACAACAATACAGAGTAGTGCAGAAAACTGTTAGAGACAAAGGACGAGAGTAAAATCGCTTCTCACTGATTTGCCATTAGACTTATTTGATTTTTTTTCGTTTTCATATTGCCCACACAAAATGGTTGACTGTTGGTTTCTTGTGTTTTCTTTTCTGTTGTCGTTGACTTGGGTGTCTGCCCGGCAGTAACGTTGAATTCGTTTAATGATGGCAAGTATGATGGGAATTTTATCGACCAGAGAGTTCCTCGCCTTCTTCCAGTCATTTCCGAGTTCGAAAGCAAATTGTTTCCCATCACCAAAGCCTTGAAAAAGAGATATTTTACCAACATAGACATCGACAACGAGGACGAATTCCGACCTCGCTATACCGAGGTAAGTAAAAACTTAAGTCCATTTTATTCTATTCTTCTCTCCTATTTCCACTACATCTTTTCATTTTCCTACTGATCGACTTTCCTCTGCTTTGTTATCAACCAAAGCTGAAGTCGATGAAGCATTCTGTCTCCCATCCACTTCCCCAATAAGTAGTAAATACCTAGCTATAAGTTAAATGTATATAGTAGTAGGATGTAGTTAGCAAGAAGTTATAGAGGTAAGGCAATGTGAGTCAACTCAACCCAATTCATTTAGTAGATGGTCTAGTAGTCCTCATCATTTCGGTTAAATCTTGGAGTAAAGGAAAGAGAAGGATACCGCATTCGGTTCGTTCCTCTCATCTTCCTTCATCATCACCAGACCAGAATAGAATAGACCAGCTGCATGTCCTCATCTTGTTTCCTTCCCTATATTTTCCTGTCGTCTTTATGAGTACCCACTTCATTATATTCTAATCCAATCCCATTCCTCCTCCAATCACATCCATATACTACTCCCATCTACCCCATACAACTTCACAAAAATCTCCAAAGTTAGTTTGGTTACCAAATCAAACCAATTGTTTCTGAACCTCCTTTCCACTCCAACGTCAGCCATTCAATTTACTTCCTTCCCCACTTTCCTCATCATCAGATACTTCCTCTACTCAATTTAATTCTACGCAAACTAATCTCTACCAATTATTCAACTGTATTCCGACAATGAATTGATACTCATTGCGTAATCTTAACTAGATAGTACAACTTAATTACTTATTGTCTTTATCCATTGCTCTATCTCAAATTATCAGTTTAACTAACACTAGGCTCTGTCTACTCCTAAACTTTATTTCTATGCCAGCTCCTTCCTTTCCACTATAGGAAACTCAACATGCAGTTTAAACAGTAGATAGTAAATACAGTTTATTTTTACTACCTCTCCGCTTTCACTAACGTCATGTAGATTCTGGGTATTGTGACATTTTATTCATACAGTTATCAGCTAATTTATCCTTGAAAGCGGAGAATTAATCAAGTTAATTATGAATTACTTGTCAGTTCGGTGAGATGTTCAGACAGTGAAGCGTAGATTCATTATGGACTATCTAGTACTAGAAAATACAAACAATAGTTTATCAGTACTATAGTCAATTGTGATGCAACCCTTGCTTTCCTAAGAGTAAGAGTAACCACTTAATTTATTTGTCAATAATTTCCGCACATAATATTGTTACCATTTGCACTACATACAGTAACTAAATGAATACGTATATTATAGACACGTTCAAGAAAGTTACTGCATGAGGTTTGTTCATTTGCCGGTACCCAAAATTTGTATTCTGTACGCTACTCTCCAATGTGAAATAAAGTAATTCACTTACGGTTAGACTACGTACGTAATTTGGACACTAACTTAATACAATGAATTGAATTTACTTATGTTATTAAAGTCTGCAATTTGGAATGTTCCTGAAGTAATGCACTTACAATTGGCGAATGTTTGTTAGTCCAACTCTCTTGGCAGTTTGAAAGGAAAGGGTATAAAATAGATAAATAAGTCAGAGCGAGCCGAAGTGAAACTTATGGTTGTGAAAGGGATCCTTAATGTTATTGTAATACAAATAAACATGAATGATACAGAAGGATAGATAGTACTATAGTACAACTGTAATACTACGATGTTTCATTAACAGCCTATTTGGAATGTGTCTATGGATATAGCCATGAGTTTTCTTTAGTTTAATTTGTATGCATCCAATGATGGCAAAATGTTAGCAAGGGATAGATACATATGCTAGTGTTTAGTGTCCCTGGCCTGTCTGAATAGGAGGTTGGAGTGGAGAGCAACCTCGGAAACAACCTCCGTCTTGAGTTGTTGAATTGTATTGTGTTGAGTTGAATTTCTGATGATATTATAATTGGAAAGCAGAGCAGAAGGAAAGAAGGGGGTATAAAGTTAACGGGCTAATGGCTCAACGTTATGTTAGCATGTCTGTCTGCATGTGAGTGTAGGGACGGAGAAAGAGTGAAGGAAGCCAGCAGTTACTCCAATACTTTGTGTGTTCATTTGTTTGCAGTTCCTGACAGATCTGCTTTTCACCCGATTTACGAGCCGCTATGCAAATTTGCTAGCTAATCAGAGCGTGCCTGTATACTATTTCGTCCTCGACTACTATGGGACCAACAGCATAATGAACGTCATCGGAGACACTGATATAAAAAGTAAGACCACTCTTATCATATCTACGTCCTCTGTATAATATGAATGAGTTTGACTAGTCATTTCTGTTTAACTTTTATTTATACTATCGTCATTTATATGTTACTCTATGTTAATATACATCTCTCTAACTTGCACTTTTACTTCCTTCTTATCATATTTTCACTAACTTCATTTTAGGCTCCCACACCCGGCCTTATTCTTACAACACTTATTATGTCCATGTCTCACGGCAGTGATATATTGTGTCTCGTTATTTTGTTCCCTACCCTAATATATAACATTATAATATGTCTGCACGACATGGCCAGAGTTTACACAATGTGTAATGGCTTTCTGCAACTCGGATATTACGCACTTGACTTTATATATAGGCGTAGCCACCCGCGACCCGCTTTTACACTCCACTCGACGAAAGATAAATATCTTTGCATCTCCTGTATTCTTAGTACGACTTACTTTAATACTGACTTTGTTTCAAAAGCCCTACACAAATACACTAACTTAACAAAAGCAAAGTTGTGACGAAAGATATATTTACTCATTTGCTCATTGTGCACGTACAGATAAGCAACAATGACTTTTCTCTTCATTATAGGTGAAAGCTAAACATTTCGGTGGGTATATCTAGGTAGATCATTTCCGAAGTTTCTTAAATAGACACCTTTATATTTCTAGACCTTGGTCTGTGTGTATTTATGATTTATATACATATAGTTATAGTGTATATGCAATATACTACCCATAAAATAACGTTTCTTAGGTGGGGATTTTCCCTATTTTACAACTTAATAAATTACCCCAACAAAGTACCTACTTAACATTATCTAGCTTTGCTCTGCTCTTTGTAGTACTATTGTATTTTGTGTATTTGTAATGAATTGTGCTGCTAAGTCTCTTGGTACACGACATGGCGTGGCCTACGTAGCTTAAAGCTTGTATAATATGTATGTATGGATGTATTTAAGTCTTTAGGCACTGTGTATTTTGCTCTTCTCCTATGCAATGTACTGTGAGTAGTTTGTCATGTCTGTTATGCCATCCTCTCAAAAGCTGGCTATGCTGTACAAGTATTTTGATTTCGTTTTCGCTCATTTTGGCTCCATGTAAATTCAAACAGACAAGTTCTGGGAAGGAGAAAATATTACACAGGGATAGGTACCTACGTATTTGGAGTGACATAAATAAAGGTTATTATTATGCATGATATCTGTATCTGGAAGGAGGAACATGACTGAATAAATTCATAGATGCATAAATACTACATACATACAATTACTAAAGTCCTGAAGCAAAACAAGATTATATTACAGAAACTATTATGCTCATTTAGATTTATTTGCCGAAAGTTTCTTACGGTTTTGCTCTCCTTTGTTGTCTGTGGAATGGAAATATAAGTGAAAAGAAATCCTTGGACTAATTTCACTTTCATATATTATGTAGATACTTACTTACTGCATATTACAATTTAGGTAGTCCGAAAGAGTCCCAGGGGGAACTCCGCATGTCAAATTAAGTAGAGTTGAGTTTGAGCTAAAGTTTAATAAAGGCTTTGTTTGAAAATAGGATAACATCATGTTGAGTTAACTAAGCTGACTTTAAAATAGATTAACTCCGTTAGTTCTCTACTTGGCTGTTCTTGAAGGGAAAAGGACATGGGTTGATGTTTTTGACAAAAAATAATGTACCTGCACTATGCATAAGTTAGCATTATACACATTATAATATATTTTAAGTATGCATCAGTTGTGTAATACTATAAATAAAAGTTTGTAGAGCATACCTTACAAATTCGTGGTTCGTAAGTAGATTTCTCCGTTTTGATATATTTGACACATGGAGCGGAGAGGACATTTCAAGACAGAATACCATAATGGTAGTGACTGATGTGAAGAGCCGTGCAGAGAAGAAACCGACATGGTAAGTAAATAGTATTATGAGCAACTAGAAATTTCTCACGTCAAAGATTTGGGCCAAAGTAGTGACGAGACTTGAATTTCTATACCCACATATAGTGCTAGTATGCATGCATATGTGTCTGAATCTGTTGTATATATATTATGCTGTATCCTTGTAGTAGTTAGCTAACTTAACTTACGTAGTCCGAGTGAAAGTGAGAAAGGAGAAAGAAATAAGAGGGAAAGAGGATTTATGAAAGATATCTTTGCTGTATGTAAATGCACCGACGTTTTATGAATGTTACTGGTTTTCTATGCATGTGTTATTGATGTAGCTGGGAAGGGCTTTATATATCTCAAATTCACTCAATCCCTATCTATAGAGACGTGTAATGTGCTACTAAAAAGTTATGCTCATCCCTATACGAGTGGACTTACATCCTATGCGTGACTGTCCTTCCTTCCCACTACAAATATCTTGGTAAACTACTTTTCCAGTGCACCACTAATACTAATAGCCACTATATTATGTCTGTATTTACAAAGATAGTGCGGTTAGCTATGGTCTCCCCTGTCTTACTTATCTCTCTGTATACATGTACTACAGTAATGTGTGAAACACCATCCTATGGGCTTCACTTTTAACCAGTGCAGAAACCCAATGGAATTTATACATTCAGTTTTCGTGACTTGACTCCACTCTACTTTGCCAGACCATACTTCATTCCGTCCTATAGATTCAATGCAGAGGAAGAATAAATGATATATAGCTTTCTCTCTTTCCTTCCGAAACTGAGCGTGTAACGTGAGAAGGATTATAGAGGATTTATCTTCCTCAAAAAAGGCATAATCCTCATCATTATGTTACATCAATTTCTCTGTTATATTACAGACTATAACAGATAAACTCTAATATTGAATTGGATTGTTGGTCTCTCCCACTCCCAACTCAATTTCTCTACACTTCATTTAAACTAGATATCTCAGCTCTCTCTCACATCCCTATCAACTGACAATCTTTCTCCATGTAAAACAAATGACTGGACTCGGACCTCGCCTTTTATGTTGAACTTCTTCTAAGACTTTTTATTTTGACTTACTCTTCAACTAGCCAGTAGTAAAAGTAACATCTGCATTTATCGTTATCACCAAGTTAACTTCGAATTTATAATTAACTATCTCTTCTCCTTCTATATTTCTCAATACCATGATAATTGTTATGAACTTAATTTAATCCCGACCAATGGTTTTTATACAACTTTCTCTTTTACTATCACTCCATCCATATAAAACTTTCCCCAACTTTCACTGCACCTTTTAGTTCACTTTGATTAAAATTTTATTGAAAGTTTTATTGATTTTTAGTAAAACGGAAAGTAGGTTTGGACATTTTAGGTTGATGGTACCTTTCAGGAAGCATGATGTCCTCTTACTCTTATTTTAGTAGTCCTCACCACAAACGACCTATAATACATTCTCCTTAAGATTGTTACTGTTATTTACAATTTGATTTTCAGAAAATGTTTATTTAATTTAATCTTAAAGCTTTTAGCATGCAGAAACAATAATTTAATCTCATTGTTGGTAGTAAATGAATCCTTAATGTTTTTTACAAGGCATTGCCCACGGAGATATCCTTCAGTACATTTTTACGAGAATCCTTGGGGAGACGAATAAATTGGCCGAAGACGACTTGCACTTTGCCACAAAGACATTGATTCCAGTTCTACTAAATTTCATCAAGACAAGGTTAGGGCTTAATGGATTCAAAATTAAATCAGTGTATGTTGTGTGTACAAAGTATAGGGATATTTTCAAAGAGCATTTTTACGAGCAAATGATATTAAAGATAAGTTAACCATGCTGCTTCATAAATAAATACGTAAGTATCTAGTTATTTGCTTAAGCCTTCTTCTAAGTGGAATGATCTCGTAAAAATAGAATGTTTCAAAGCAATAAAGGCAGGCTTATTCAATAATAAAAGTCTTTAGTTCTATTGAAAATCTGGAGGAGATACTAAAGTGCCTTGATGCTGTATAAGTATTGATGTAAAATATGGAGTTTTATTTTTATTGAGGGATTTAGCTAAGTAAACAAGCAGTCGCTAAATATATTAAGTGATTCTGTCGCTTTCTCTTACCTTGTCTTACAGTAATCCTACTCCAAGTGAAAAGTCTTTTGGTTTAACATGGCCAAAATTCACCGTGGAAGACCAAACTGTGTGTTCAATTGGAAAGAGTTTATCCCTTTTGCCTCGGTTTCGCTCAACAATTCTCAAGTGAGTGAGTAGTTGAGGATCGCTGCTCGTTTATCTTCACTTTAATTGCTTTATATTTGACTTTTATCACTTAATTAATTTCCGCAATGGCTTTTCTATTGAGTGCCTCCTCTCCCTACATACTTAATGTGTAACAACTGCTAATGCTTTCCAGATTCTGGAGCCAGGAAATTCCGAAAATCATTGCAGCCAAAAAGAAAGATGAACTTTAATTTTAAAGGTGTGCCATGTACTTTCCACGACAATTAATTACCAATTTATTTGTAACGTGCAACCAGTAAAAACATCAATTTTGAAAGAATTTTGTGCATTTTATTACTCTAATTCGGTCATTTTATCTGAAGAACATGAACAACATTTTTCATGGACGATCACAATGCAGTATTATTCAGACACAAACAGGCTTTCACAATATGCGCATGTGATTTAAACTCGATTTTACGTTTTCTCCACCACTATGCTAAATCCTAAATACCAAGATATTATTTACATTAGGTACATGTAAGACAAGTAAACTTATTTACGCTATTAGATCCAGATAAATACTATGTGCAACAGACTGTCTCAATGGACTTGACAGACTTCAAGATTTATATGATAATATACAGAATGATGTTTGATTACAGAGTACGTAGACAATAATTATTTAATTATACACATTGTGGGCAGCTTATATACTAAAAGCTTTAGCCTGCCTGACGGACAGCTACGCTTACGTTGCAACAACAAGTAAAGCCAGCTAATTCATCTTTGATATTCTAATATGTGTAAAATTAGTAACACATACTTCATTAATATTCACTTTTCGGTAAATTTTACATATTGAACTACTAGAAGTAAGATCTATATTATTTGTATTTTGATACATAACTTCAATGTTTGCTTGAGGTAGTTCTATTAACCTTAGGTACATACATTTCTTCGATCATCATCACTGCATTATCTTTTCATTTAAGTAAATGTCACTACTTAGTAATAATGGGGAACAAAAAGTACATTTTAATACATAATACCACGCTAAATCTTTTTCTTTCTCAACAAATGACGAGAGTAGTCAAATGACAATAAAGAGGTTAAGCGACAATTCATCAGCTCAATTCCCAAAACAATGCTATTCGATCCATAATTTCTAATCATTGTACATGGTGAAAATAACATAACGAGAAAAGCGGTCTGTAAAGCAAATAACCGTTATGATCCCTATCGTCAAGCTCTGCTGTTTTCACTACGACTGAATGTGAGTCGAGTCTTATTTCTCTTGATAGACTTTCACTGTTTTACATCTTGTGTAACTGAAATTTTCCTGCACTAGTAACTGAATTGCTTTGAGTCATTATGATATATACGTTTATTTAGCTTCAGCCTTTTACTACTATTGTAAAACTGATGTCACTACGAGTGTAAAATACGCTACTTTAGGAAACAACTTACTCGTACTAACAAAACTTTGCATAAAAATCATATTAATACTAGAATTTTACCTTCGATACAAACATTGTTGAAAATCGAAACAACCACAAACTACATTAAGTACTACTAAACCTGAAGGGATTAATTCTGTTATAATATTTACTGAAATAATGTATTTTACAGGCGAATTTAAACATGCACAACTTAGCGGCGGCTTAGCACAACGGCTTAGCCAAATCCACATTACTTATGAGTAACGATTTATAATCGACTAATGACATTCCGGCAGATAAGCACATTACAACACATATTACGTAGGTACATGTTTAATCCCTTGGGGATGAATTATCAGACAATGGCAGATTCACTCCGTTTTGACAACTTGGGTGGTCTCTTGGTCACTCGCATGGTCATTCCTCGTTTGAATCTAGTTCGTATATCTGACATGGGATTTCCGTCGTCAACTTGTGTTCCCTCATCAATGAAGTCCATGTCGGTGCTCAGCTCCATTTTCTATGAACACGGAAAACGTTTAATTAAATCAGTTGACATTGCTACTCCTGACATGTCACACACAGTGCCAACAAAATGGTAGAGAATAAACAATTTTCTATTCTAATCTTGAGTAAGAGATCATGTATACTGTCATTGGATGCCATTATACTAATACAGATAAGTGTAGAGATAGTAATCCCGGGAGCTATAACACTCGAATGGATATTGTATGTATAGATACTTCTGAAATCAGCACAAGTGTACTTAGGTATATTAAGTTAAAATGTCATAGTTCCTTTAGCATGGGCACCATCAGGTACTTGGGCACTTCACTTCTCATTCGCATTTCACATCAGCTCTCGCACTACTGATCTCTTATTCCTCTACGGTCCCCAAGTCTACAACTCCTCTGCGTAGGTACTTACTACTACTAGAGCTCAATTCACTCAAGTCAAGTCTATTCCATTCTAATATGCAATATAAATAGTATACCAAGATTTTACTACCTATTTTAGTATCAAAGTATGCTATGTATATGTATAGAACAAAAACAAATCTCAACAGTCATACATGACACAGAAGTCGCATTAGTGTCTCAATATTCTCCAAATGGGTCGACACATTGGCAAGCGTGTCGTTGCTCTGCTGAATGGCTGACATCACTTCGTCTGAGAATTGCTCCCCCTCTTTGTCTGCATCTGGTTCAAACAAAATGTATCAAATTCGAGAGACCAGAAAGCCCAAAGTGGAACGGAAAGCTATGAAATGCAACGATTTCAAATCACAATCTGAATAAATGTACACTTTCACTCCTACATTCTCATTCTGCATACCAAACAATATAAGCAAATGTTAACGGAATAAAAAACATTACTTTTCTTCCCTGCATTCGTCACCACAAATGAATATCTACCCATACCAACTTTACAAAACAGCATTTTTACTTTCATGCTAAGGTGGCTCATACAAAGCTCGCATATTTCAAGACATTCATACTATAAATCTAATCAACAAAATCAATATTCAACAACGATGGCTTATTATTATGCTTTATCTAGAAATCCACTGCACGAGTGAGATTTTTTGAGTATAATACATATTCTGTATTGCATTTTAGTGTAAGTTTATCGAAATAGACGATGGGATATGTATTTTGCATACTAAAAGCAATTATAATGGAGAAGAAAGAAAGCTTGGCAAATTAATGTAGATATCCTAAATGTAATAATACTATGTGACTATGTTGGCAATCCAATACACTAATAAGTGTAATGGAAAATGTAAACCCACATGAGTTTCCCAATGTACGCTTAATTATAATGGCTTTGCTTGACTAGCAAATAAGCTCTGGCATAGTATTAATATCTTCCTACGGGAGAAGCTTATAATAATGATCTAGTTTAATAATCCCTTTGGGCTGCCTCTCAGCTTACATACAAGTAAAATCATGTATTCCATGTTCTTCGAGTAAAATTAAAGGAAATAAATTCACATACACTGTAAATTACAGACAAGAGACTAATAAAATCCAGTCTCATTACGCGTCAGGATAGAAACTGCTTTAAACAATATTAGGAGTTTTTATAGCAGTTGCCTGCATTTATACTACGAAACTGGATTTGTAATGCTTTTAATGTTAGATTTACATATGGATTTAAATTCACTATATGAATGCCATGTGAAGCAAAGTGGGAAAGGAAAATTGTTACTGTTTACAATTCTGAGGAAGTACATTCTATTTAAGAAAGTTAATATGACATTTATCTGGGAGTCGTACTAAGAATGTTCGTTGTACACATGAGGTAAATCCTTATTAGATAAAACGTAAACTCACAATCAGTATAATAATATTTATCATGAACTGCGACGTGTTTTCTTATTGTTAGCTTCTACGTCTACGAAATAATGATAGAAAAGCTTATGTGTAGGAAAAGGAGGGAGGAAAAGGAAGGATATTAAGGAGCAGGCACGTGATTTAATTACCAGAAAGCTAAATTGAATCAACCTCGTTGCATTCTAATGGTAAGAAAACGAGAAAAAGCGTCACTTTAGTGTAGTTAAAGCTCAATTTGATGTTTAATCGAGTGGAAGGCTTTCTTTGAAAAGAAAGATTCAAATTCTTTGTGCTGTAGTGTTGGAACAACTCCTACGAGACAGAGTAAAGAATGAATAAGGCGTCTTATTTTAAGCTGGAGGAAGAGAAACAAAGTTTCTGATTGGTAGGCAAATGCCAAAAATAAGAGTAATAATCGTAACCATACTTCCTCTAGTGGAATAGTGAGTCGTGTGGAGCTAGGGACTGAGTGAGTCTGGTGGAAGACAACATTACATAAGTATTAGGCAGTTAAGATCCCACTATAGAGAATTTAGTGATATGGAGCATAAGAGTGAGTGGTTGGGTTGGCTCTTGTGATAAACTACAGGATTTGAACTCCATCCATCTACTGTTTACCGTGGAGCAGAAGGCTGTGTTGGAGTATCAAGGGATCAAAAAAGATCCTTCTCATATAGATACAAATACAATGTGATATCGATCTCTACTGATCTCTCTTTCTTTTCTCTTCTGTCCAAATGCATCCACTTTCTCCATATCCTTGTCTCTTCCTTCCTATATACCCCTCAATATTATTATATATCCATATAGTATAGAAGTATACGTTGTGGATACTTACTTATTCGTTCAGGAGTAAAAGAAGCATTTACCAATACTTTCTCCGTCTCCTGTATTTACTTGTACAGAAATAGTCTGGCTGGATCAGAAGGAGCCAGTCAGTTAGTTGCACACTTCTCTAAATGCTCACTCTCTTATGATTCTTCTTTCATTCTTTTCTTTCCATTCAATTCGATTGCATCCTCTGTTTACTATTCTAGCCTACACTTTTGTTTTCTCCATAGTATAGTGAATAGTGGTCTCGCTCTCCACCAGCTTATCTCTCCTCTCAGGACTATTGTGGTGTCGTGTCTGCTACGGGCATTCCTTTTCGGCTTTCCCTTCAATTCAGTTCAAACTCAACAGAGACATCACGTACAAACTACTTTCATTCTTAGGCCCTGAAACAAAACTTTTCGATTCACTTGTCTTTTGATTGAATCATACATTAGCGAGATATTAGTACCTCCAATAATAATATATAGACCTTTCAGTACATCTTCAGAATAACCCAACACATCCGACAGACACCATCTCATTAAATTCACTATTTAGTACATAGTCAACATTAACATGGCGCTATTTCAAGTACCTAATTATTTAAGCATAATATTTCATGTTTTGAATGCATTGTATACCATGGATCCGAGAGAGAGAGAGAAAGAGAAAAGTTTAGTAGTAGGTAGTCGTATATATTACATACATGTAGTAAGTCTGGTAAGTAACATTGTTTAAAACGGTAGATAAGCGATTGATAAAATGTGTAGTACCAAGAATGCCAAGAATCCAGACAACTTGAATTCGCCTTAGAAATGTAAAAATGTTAAGATCGAAACTGTTTGGGAGGGAACAACCGATGTCTATAAATCCTCCTACCTACATAAGCAATTAACAGATTGTCAGAGGTTGTAAATAGGAAAACCAGGATACTATAATTCTTAACTTATAAGACTACGTTTTACATTCTGACTTCATGCTCCTTGCAGTCTCCTTACGTTTAGTACTGGGTTTGATAATTACATAACGTTATGTTGTTTTTGTAAAGATATCTACATCAGTTTGTTGGTCGAATGTGCCTAAAAATGCTTTCTAAACGTAAGAAGAGATTATTGGTCATTTATTCGACATTTTGATAGTCTGGTTTGCCAATGTTTCCAGAGAATTGCATTACATTTGTCTATTCCAAGAAATTCTCGACCACGTAATGAAAACTTTCTGCTTCCTAATGATTACTTACTTACTAGAAAATAAATCACATTTTCAAGTAAAGGAGCATTTTGGTGAATATTATTAAGCAATTCTAAGTGTGTATGTTATATCGAATGTAATAATTTTTAAGATAGTAATTAAACGTACACCATTCTGAATAAGATTTTCCTATTTCCACAACTGGAATGTAAATCATGTTCAAAATGTTCTGTCAAATTAGTGATCGAAAAGCCTCTTCCGGTGTGCTGCTTACTTGAACTTCTATAAGATGAAATTAATTGTATAAAAGTATTTGCAGCAAGCCAGTCGTAAGGAAGATAATTTCGAACATAAACGATTCGGAATTGTTATTGCAAATTATAAGAAAAATATCTGAAACAACCGTTAGTTCAAATATAATGCTTGGTTTCTGAATTTCATGCTCATGTTCACTATAATGCCTCAGAAATGTAACACTTTAATCCGCAATCAAAACTGAATAACCATACCAGATTTCTACCGATGTCATGTTGAGAAGAAATGATTTCCAGAGATATTCCATTTCTACTTCTCCAGTATCTAGCAATCTAATAATACACACTCGATGTCTGAGCTCCTTTCGGCGGTCTACATTTTTCCCAGTACTAAAACTGTATGCCTACGTAACCTCTATTGTTAATATTGATTAATATTTTTTGCTTATGTTCGTACCGTATAATGCGTATCGTAAACACGCATTCACTTGGTGCTTGCTAACGGGATATTAATGTACGTTTCCTAATGTCGTATATGTGTATCCGAATCAGAGTCTATAAAAATGTGTGACACTCCGTTCCTAAAAGGCAATGCGCTTTTGTATGACGCAAATGTGCAGTATAGTATTTGTAGTACTAGACATTATATCAGTATTGTAATTAAAAAAACATTTCGTTTATTATGTTTTTATTTTAGCTTATGGCCGCAGCCAAGAACGTTAATGTAGTTGTTGGCAGTCTTAAAGACCAATTTACCAAAAAACAACAGCAAATTGCGGTTTAATAATGAGTATTTAGTTAGCTGATAGGTTTATCTATAGAAACTGCATTTGACGTATTAAGTAATTTTTCAAATAATATTCGTAATCTCTGAGCTGGTGCAGTAATTACTATAGGTAGGGATGCATGTGAAAAAAAGTAATTTCTCGTGCAGCTTAGAATTTCTATCCAGCAACCACGAGGCACGCAAGTTTGGCAGACTCGCTAGTAAAACAAACAGAAATGACACGTACATACACAAAAACAACTCATGCATCAAACGTAAATAAGCGGAGAGATATGGAACAGCCTAACTAATCTAAGTTCGAACTGCAGAAGAGACTGAGTTAATGCTCTGGATAAATAGAAGCAATAACATTGTGAATAATGACATTGTATAGCCTATTAGGAATAGTGTGCGTATAAATAATAGGAGATAAGGGACATAAGGAAGCAAGTCACCTTTGTGAGTGGATTTTGGTTGAAAGTACTTGAACAAGTAGTCGACCATGCCGAGCCTCGCTTTGCGAGCGTTTGGATACTCAATCACTTCTTTCTTGTCAACCCGTTGCAATATAAATTTGGGGAGTGTCTTCTCCAGAGCTGTGTGCAAGTGGACCTAGTCAATAAATATTTCACACTCCTTCACTTTCCCGTATCACCAAAATCAAGTATGTGCATTAGAGTCAACGAAGAGCAACGCTTCACTTCACCCTTCATATTTAGAATATCATTCTTAGGAACAGAACAAAAGATTGTGGGATGTATTGTGATATCAAAGCAATGTGTGTTCAAAAGAGTATATTATTAGTTGAAAGCACATCTTTTTCTCCTATAATCCCACTATTATTAGTTACTATATACACAGCCCAGTGTGAAATTACTATGCTAAAATCCTCTCCCTAAAATAAAATGCAGGGATTCTGCAGTACCTACAGAATATCTATGGTGTATACAGGCAATATCGTTATGTGGTCTTCGGGGTAAAAGGAGCCGACAATCTGTATTCTAGAATTCTGCTCCTCGTTAGTTACACTTACCAAGAGTCAAAAAGTATCACAAAGCTTATTGCACTTTACTTATACGTGTCTCGAAGAGCGTCAGTTTTGTTTGGCGTAGGCTACCTTTTCATCCTCGTTCGTATTCTTCAGGAGTTCTTGCAGTAGGTACTGAGACTCATACATATTGTACATAACCCTATAATATTTGGAAATGTATCGATGTTCAATATTTAAGTAAGACCTCGCTCTACTAAATACATATTGCATGGGAGTACTTCTTTCCTCAAATCGAAAATCGTCGCATTATATCGTGTCTGAATTAAAGGTGAACGTCTCAAAGTAAGAAAAATCCGTAAAATCCTGTAAATGTAGGCAGAATTGAGAGAGAATAACTGACCTGCATGGCAAGTCGTTTTAGCTGTGCATTACGACGAACAGATTCGATGTCACCAACAGCCAAACCTATGTGATTTTAAAATTGTGTGAACTGATACTGAATACCACAACTGCTATTGTAATAGTATATCATTCCATTATAGTATATGTTGAGTATTTAACTTACCAATGAGAAGATTCATGAGCAAAATCGGCATGAATACCATAAAAACTCCGAGCATGAGAAAACTGGAATAGAAATGAATAGCTTACATATATATGCTATCTGCAAGTATATATTTGGATAATACATCTTACGATGGAATAGGATGCGGCAGTTTTCTATTATCTTTTCCGCAGAAGAAGTCGCTCCTACTGTCATTCGGAAGGGATAGTCCTCCACCATTATTAATCATGGCCGGTGTAGTGCCGACAGAATGATCCGCATTGTTGTGACGGTCCGCTTTCCCACAATGATGTGGGTTGACGAACGTGTTCAGAAAGTCCAAGTCTCCCAGCATCATTGAAAATGTTCGCATTAGAGACATAGGGATGTTGTCGAATGAAACATGCTTCCCCTGAATTCCACAAAATATCAAAATGAGAATGTTCCTTTTCACCGAAGTCACTAACTCACTCACTCACTTACTCAATTCGCTTAAGTAACGACTACAGGAAAGGAAAGAACCAACAGAAGGGAAAGGAAATCAAACCCAGACGTTTGGTATATATGTTAGCGGTAATAAGTAAATTCAGGCATTAAGCTTAATGCCTAGGCAAAAAGCTTAATGCCTGAATTTTACTCGGAATTAATCTTAATGCCTGAATTTTACTCGGCATTAATCTTAATGCCTGGTCTTATTGCCTGGTTTGGATGGAAATGAAAGTAACAACAAAAACTTAAGTTTAATATACGCAGTCGATGTGTATTTATGTAAAATGTAAATGTACACGGTTAGGGTTAGTCATTTAAAACAATATGGGATTTTTACATGTATTTTAATTTCATTTTTACAAACTCTCTATGTCATTACTTCCTCCATTCGGATTTCCCAGAAAGTCATACATTTTACATAAATACACATCGACTGTGCATATTAGACTTATGTTTTTGTTGTTACTTTCATTTCCATTCCATCCAAATCAGGCAATAAGACCATGCATTAAGATTAATGCCGAGTAAAATTCAGGCATTAGGCTTAATGCCTGAATTTAATTGTTACCGCTAACATATAGACCAAAGACCATAGACCACTTCTGACATAAATGCTGATATTTGTATGGCTCCACTCTCATGTCGTCTTACATTAGATACATTTTCATTTCCATTCATACGATATACGTCCCATTTCCTGTCGGAATCCTTAAAGTAGCCGTATTATACCCACAAAAACACCTACACATTTATTAACATAAAAATAGAACTTGAATTGCCTCTGGTTCCCACCTGTTCTTCCCACACCTAGAAGATATAAAGAGGTTATATACTGTGTGGTTTAAATGCTTTTAGATGAAAAGCGTTTGGGATACGTGTTTTTCATTATTGCATTCCATTTCTCCATACTTCCAAATCAAACCTATTAAATAATGTCTCATTGAAACCAGCAAGTGGAAAGTACAATCTGTTCATTTACTAAAATAAAATTGCGGCCATAATTAATTTTAGTAGAAACGTATAACAAGTCAACAAAAAATGGTAAAATGCTTTTCTTGAACTGATAATAGATATTTTTGTAATTATGATAATAAAAAATTGTTCTATTGTAAAAAATTGAGTAATGGCTGTAGAGGCTTTTCGGAAGAATTCAGGGTCAATATGATTATGTAATTTTTCATTATTTAAGTCGAATACAGATTTTTGTAGTAATTTTGATGAGATTTTCTTTCTGCTCTATTTTACAATTACATTATATAGTCTTAAAATGTGTAATGTAGCTATTATGTGTGGACTATAAGTAGTAGAAGCATGCCACAATAATATTCTGAGATCAACTATATAGATTGAAAAGTGTATTTATACTGAAAGCAGAGATGCATTATGAATGACTCTGACTCGTTTCTCATTTTGTTTGTGGTTGGTTCAACTTAAGTAGAAGATGTCAATAACAAACAGAAACAATTTTCTTATGCTCCACTTACTTGTACATACTTGAGAATGTTCGTTAAGGCTTAGTAAGTATATCAAAGTATGGCAGTGAACATAAATGGAACTTATTTTGTTTAAGTCGGCCCTTTTGTTGAGAGACGAGTGGGGAAATGTTTTACAACGTCATTTCCAAATTTTTTACACCAATTGATTTTCATTTAATCTGTGGATAGTTTTTAAAGGTCTACGGGCAGGCAACATGTCTTTAACATAAAGTAAAAGTAATGAAATGGAATACAATACATAAAATATTTTCGACGTTCTTTCAAATCCATTTCCATGCTATTATCATTTTTCTTGTAGTTAGTACTATGTACCTTAGCATTTTACGATGGCATTTTATTCTTATGTTCCCTGTCAGAGTGCGACTGAGAAAATAAGGGTTACAAAAGTGGTAAAATTTTACATCGTCATGTAATATCTAGTATAGCATAGCTACAACTGCGTACTTTGATGTTAAAGTAGCAGTGTGTAAGGTCTACTACAGGTAGAAAGTAAAATATTTAAGAAAAGTTATATATTCAGTTGGATGATGGTTGAAGGTAGCTAATGTATGGTATTGGTAAAGTTACTTCAGATAGGAGAATGTGGAATGCGAGCCCGAATGCCACAATAAGGATTGAGAAGATCATAAGAACTCGAAGTAGAGTGTGCAAGATCTCCAAGAACATCACCACGTAGATTCCCACCACGTCAAACCTAAAAAGTTATAATCAAATCATGTCAAAGGACGAGCATGTATGTAACATCATTCCATATACTCCTGATCTGCAGTTACGTGTTCAAGTTATAACCCAAAAGATACACTATCACTTTTGAATGAACCAACATAATGTGGAAAGTTAGAATAAAAGACTGCACTGGCATTTCTCTTGCATTTGATATTTGCTTTTGACATCAAATAATACACACTACTGTATCAACAGCCCGCACCGATTCGTTTTAGTTTCTTTTGACTGGTGAAATGCCACATACTTTCTAAGGTATGTAAAGTAAAAATCTTAACGAGAACATTGAAATGAGTACAAAGGGAATTTTTGTGAATGTAAATTTCATATTATTATGAAAGCAACAAATCGCCTTCAGCAGTTACATGTCTGAAATAACCTTGAGAAAGGAAAATTTTTCAGACAGAACTAATAGCCAACCATGTAGTACATGTACTATGTATACAATTCTAGATTTCCACAGCGCAAGTTATTAGATACTTTATTTGCTCTATTATGTTTGAGACCCTTATTATTAGTACATATAAAAGCGCTGATACTGTGAACTAAGCTAGAGACATGTTTACAACAGTTTTGACAAACTTATCACGTTGGTATAGAATATTGTGTAAAGACATAGCTACATTTATGGAGAAAGTAAGAAAATCATATTTCAGTAAGACAGATAAGAGTTTTATACCTTTGTAGGAATAAAAGTAAATAGAACCAGCTGAGAAAAGTAGCAAGAGAAGCACTCGGGTTGGCAAAGTCTGTTAATGCTCCCAGTTTAGCACCGACCATAAAAACACTCGCGATATTCATAGCCCAGAAGACCCTGTGTGGTAGATAAGTAGAGGAAATTCAAGAGAAATGAGCAATTTGATCCAATGTTAAATATAAATATGTTCTCAAAGAGAAAGTATAGCCCTGACATGATAGCAAACCAAACCTTATTACATCATGTCGAGTTCAGAGTACAGATACATCGTACAGAACTATTCCTTTGAGCATCTCATAATAACGTATATATGTACATTCGCATTACCAATTTTGTAAAGCAAGACTTGAGTGAAAGCTGAGAAAGAGAAGAACACTAAAAGTTTAGAAATGTGTAAACTATAATTTCATACGAGGGAAAAGTGAAAGTTTAGAATTCTGAGACCAGAGAGGGATAGTAAATGGAGATGCCACAGTCTACACTTACACTCTATCCGCAGACCCACACCCTTTCACTACTTTCACTCAGAATAAGAATCTATGTTATCTTCAATTACTAACTTCAAAAGAAATAGAAAGGTCTACACTTTTCCGTAACCACTAATGTAACTTTCTCCGCTTTCACTCTCCTAGTTATCTAATTGAATTGGGAGAATATATATTTGCTCGTGTGACTTCGTGTACTTGGTTTGGTAAGAGAATGTCACTGAAGGGAAAGGAGAACAAAAGAAAGTCTCCTGCCATCTGCACTTTAAACGACTTACCAGTTCCCAGAGTCGAGCATGTATTTCAGTTTCTGGCGTTGTATGTTAATACATTCTCGGAACAGATTGATCAGAGCTACAGTCATAATAAAAGCCCCCCAAAGATGTTCTTGAAAAGTACTTCTGTGTCCTGGTTCAACATCGCCTGAAGATCCTTTCGCTTCCGTCACATTTCTTGGTGGTCTTTCTTCTGTCTAATAAAGTCGAGTCAAAACCAGATGGAAAAGAAAGCAAGTTAGAGACAGAGACACACAGAGAAAGGACAAATTAGTTTGGTGATTCGTTAGACACTTTTCCCAAAGTAATGGCTACGGCAGTCTCATCTCCTCAAAGAACATCAACACAAAGTGCCACTGTGCAGTTAAGTGTGTGCTATCATTTGCTCCAACTCTTTTGTCAATTTAGCACGATATGTACAAAACTCTCTCTAACTTAGCCACATTACATTACATTTCAAGTTTGCTGCCCCTTATCTTATTTTTGCTTCGCTGGTGTAGAACAACGAATACTTTCTTCAATTTCTATGCAAATACCTATACACGATTTTAGAACTTTTATCCTTACATTGTTTTCCTAAGCTCCATCACGATGCAATTCTCTATCTCTGCCAAAAGCCTTTTATTTCTGTTGTCTATTGGTGTAATGTATTATTACCACACATTAAGTATATAAGCGGTAAATATTGCCGTGTACAAACATAAAATATTGTTATAAACTACATTTGTACACACCAACAATGTACTAAATGTCTCCTTCCTCCTACGCCTAGTGTAAGTCTAACTGATTGTGAGCCATTTACTTATCTCTGTGTGTATTTGGTCTTGTGTGTATAGAATAAGTGTTTGAAAGGAAGATGGAAAAGGCAGAGCTAGAAAATAATTCAGGAGACATGAGAAAACCGCAGGATTATTGATCACAGTAACAGACAAGAGGAGCAAAGCCAAAGAGAAAATTACAGTACTATTTCATTCCTGAGCATCGCATCACCTTCCTGATATCACAAATATCTACTCATCTGTCTTGTTCTTCTTTCTTACTTCTCGCTCTTTCCCTCTCGTATATTGACTTTACATTTGTTTGTCTATGGGGACTCTTCGTTAATTATGTCATCCTTTCACCAGAATACTAAACAATCCTAATCAGAAGAATCCCTAGATATCTCTAGGTGTACATGGAATAATTTATCAGGTTATAATTAATTGAATCGCTTATATATGCCATCATTCATTTTTGATACTACTACAAAATAGCATTCTAAAAACACATTTTTACTTATTAATTACCGTACTGTAAAATTTCCCCAGTTTTACCATAGCTTTCATCAACCTGATGGAAATTAACCAATATGCTTAGAGTAATTCATGGATGTTCCTTGCAAAATGTAATAAGGAGATGTAGTGAATTTGTATTATTATGTATAGGAAGGATATGATCCTTTTTGGTTTGTCAATTCAATCAGATTGTGCAATGTTTCTTGCTAAAATAGAGAAGAGTGGAAAGGTGACAGTACAATCTATTAATGCTGGATATCCTGTACTACATTCTCACGTTGGTATTTACACTCAAGTGTTCAGTCGTTCAAGTACATAAGTGAGATGAACAAAGAGAATACAAGGATTACATAACTAAAATTACATCTATAGTAAAGCCGTATAGTTTGTTAAAGATATTAATCAGATCTCTATACAGTGCTTCAGGCATGACGGTTTACAGGTGTAGGGAAGCAGACAATGTATTAATAGCACCATAATACAACAATTCAGTAGCACTAAAACTGGTAAAGGGGAGGAGCCTGAGAAGTGGAATTTCAGTTCTCCTGCTGAGCATCACTTACCGGTGCCACAGTGATTAATGGAGTTGAAGACACTTGAGTTAGATTCCCGTAGCTATCCGTTGGAGTGACATTGACATTCCGTCCCTGCTCAGTATCCGATTCGGAAGGGGAAGTTCTTTCGGATGTGCTCGTCAGATTGCCAATGACGATATTGGTTGTAGGGTTTGCTTCATTCATTACATAATTAGAGGCGTACGATGTTAAAATGGCCAAAAAGAACAAATAGAGAATTAAGTTAGACAAATGCACGTATTTCCCATAGGCATTCCATTTCATTTGCAGATACTTCTGAGATAAATCGTGGGACAATAACTCCACCCGTCCGTAGGACACCATTCCCTGTAATAAATATCACGTCAGACAACCTTGAGTGAAAAGGATAAAGAAAATATAAATCTATTTAATTATTGATCTACCTAATTATTATCCAACATCGAACTAGTTATAATCAATGCTCAGAAACTTTAATTTTAGTTGAACAACAGAATTAAAGAATATTTGGTGGATTTTGTTATTGGAGAAGTATTTTAATATAATAAAAATAATAATATTTTAAAGTTTTTAATGTCTTGTCTACATTACTGTCACTTACATTTGAGATGGGCAAATGCTTTCTCTCGTCATTACTCAAATATTGGTCATCCGTTTTCTCCAGAGTTCCCTTAGGCTGATCGTTACTGGTGGGTGCAAGTGATAACCATTTAAAGTCATACTTAATCTAAAACATAAATCCAAATAATAGGAAAATTCTATGCTAGGTAAACTTTCACATCCGCCCAAGAATCCTATTTGGCAATTATGGTACACGTTACATGGTAAAGCTCGGAGTCAGTTTTGTTGTCAGAGTAAATAATACATCTATCCAGAACCGCAGAGACGACTTGGGGCATTGAAGCTACAAGCGCTAACATTATTGACGGATATTTTCCAGCATTCAGTCCAAGTATTTCATCCCCTCTGAAATCAACGAAAAAGGATTTGAGTCAGAATGTGACATTGTGTAGTGAAACTAATGAAAATGCTCACTCAGCTCATTAAAATGTCATTAATTCAACAACATGAGATGGTCTTATTGTTAAAATAGAATCTCTGAATGTTCTTTGATGCTTAACCAACAAACCGCATTATACCAACAGTTCTATTTTATAACATCAGAGAGACCTCGCTAAGAACATGCAATAAATAAAGGCTCAAGTGAAATAAATGGATATACCCTGACATTTTAGTGCGTTAGAAATATAACATTACAAATACCTTGTACGATGTGTGACCATAACAAGGGCAACACCTGCATACTTGTTTTGAAGAGCAAAGTCGATGGCACTAAATCCTTTGAAATTATACGTAAGAGTGCAATTCATCGTAAGGAGCAAATCTACTGCTGTAGGTTGATTCTCCATTGCTGCAACGTGTAATGCTGTATTCTTCAAATTGTAATAAAAGAGAAACCATTAGGACTTGATTTATAGCTTCGTAGCACAGCTATTAGGACTTTTACCAAAATCGTTATATAATTTCTCATTCCAGATGATCATATCGCATAATATTAATTCACATAGTTAGATCAAGAAAAATACAATGTTTTTAATAACAAAAAACAATCGGTATGCCATAAATATTGAATGCGTGGAAATTGACTTTATAGCACTAATTTTACTGTTGCAAGTGACACAGTGAAAGAAAGTCGTCAAAAAGTCAAATAAAAGCCACTACTATGAATAAATACACTACGCAGTAACAAAATGCGAAAATATTCAATTACATTCCAACGTTAAGCACATATGAAAGTTATTTAGGGAAAAATGATTTCAAATAGTATTACTGTAAGACTACTAGCTAGATTATAGCTGAAAAGCAGCATTCCTTTCCATACGCTAACTTCGCATGTAAAGAGGCAGACAGATTTACCGTAGTTATTTGAAAATCTTTAAGCCAAGTTGTTCCAATATGACTACCATACCTTTTACAGCCCCTAATTGTGTTCGTATTGGATGAAATTCTAGTAAAAGCACAAGTGAAAGGTCGGTGAAAGTTTTGTATGGAGTTAGCTTAGGAAAAGAGAAAGTATTAACTTTTTTGAACCCACTGTACTTAAATGAAGAAGCATAACTGGAACCAATAACTTTAAAACAATGATAGTAGCCTACAAATTCATGGGAGTAATTCAGACATGGATACATAAATAATACTTGGAGTCTCCAATAAAAATAGCATTACCTGAGTCATTCGTATTTATTTACCTATAAAATAACTTAAACAAAAATCTAGTAAATAGTAATCTGTAACTGAAACCAAATCTGAAAAGGAATATTAGTGGATTGAAATTAAATATAGTCAACGTCAAATAAAGCTAGGAAAATATGAAATCACATGAAGAAGAAACGTACTCCATCTTTGTCTGTTTGATCCAAGAGATGAGAGTGGATGTTTAGAATCAATCTCATCGCATCTCGATGACCTAAAATATCAGGCATAATTATTTAGAATTTTTAATTTTGAAGGAAGGTGCTTTCAGACATACGAGAACTGAAAATGAAGTAAAATTGCTATTTGTTTATTAAGACTCACCATTTTTAGCTGCTAAATGCAATCTAAGTGAACACAAACAAAACAGAATTATATATGATTGGTAAAAGGATAATCTGACTTTCATATCTAAAGAACTAAATTATAACAAAAACAAATGTAAATAGGCATATCTTACGGAGTATTGCCATCATGATCACGATGTAATAAAGCACCTTTCTTCATCAAAGCTTGTACCACTCGGACATGACCTATTATAAAACTTGATTACTATTCGAAATTGTTTGTCTACGTAATAAAAATCACAGATTTGAATACATTTCTAGATAGCCGAATTGCAGTACTGATTACCATACGGCGATACATAGGCCGTGACCAGCATAATTCTTGAAATCCACAATTTGTAAAGTTTTAAAGGAAAATGGTCCATGCAATTATGAAATTACATTGGCATCTGTTTGTGTTGCCATTCATTTCAATACAAATACTAATATATACGCTTTGCATCTTGTCAATAAAAATGGTATGAGCAGTGAAGCTATTAATTAAATACTTCTTTCATTTTCAGACGATTTCATTTTATATAAAATATGACTAAATATATATAAATACAATGCATTTTTAAAAAAGCCAGGTTTAAGCGCAATAGTGTAATCTTGTTTCTGGTCATTTTTCTTGGCAATCAATCAATCGTACATCATCGGCTATTTAGTATTTTCAGTATTTAAAAAAGCAAGAAAGCTAAATACAATGATCTACTCCTACAAACTTTGTTCTATTTTTTACCATAAAGACCTGGAAACACAGAAAAACAAAACTGTAAATTAAAAGGGACACCAATGATTGAGTGAAAACTAAGAGGTATTAAGTAATTCATCTCACAGCCAAGATGCAGAGGAGTTAGTCCTTTCCCGTCTCCTTCATTGATAACAGAATTACTTTGCTCCATCCTTAATATCTCTTGGATAATGTTAAGTCTGCCAAACCTGGTGTATTTTAATGAAAGTGATTTCTGTATACTATACACAGAGAAATAAAATAATCTATAAAATTCACACTTAACCATTCCCGGAAGCGTGTGACACGAAGAAGCGCAATCAGATGCACGAATAAGAAAGAAAAGTTAGTATGCACATAGTCGACTGACTCATAGTCGCACCCACAATGACATTCATGTAACACATTGGCATTCAAGTACTTACCAGATAAAATCATACATAATCATCAATAAACAAACAAATATCTACGTAATCTTGCAGATTACTATTCAAATATAAGTAGAAAAAACTGAACCATAAATACAATCAGGACAGTAAGATTCTTTATTGCATCCAGCTTGAATCTAATGGGGCAGTTAATTACAAAAGTATCGCTAAGCTCATTACTATACTTTAAGTTTCAAAATTGTTGTCTTAATCTGCTTAAACTTGTGCATTCGTCAAAATAATGCCCCGAGAAAACGAAATAAACATTAAAATATAATTTTGAACCATCCTTCCGACAGTATTCTCCATATCATCCTATATCCAAACAGCGTAGGTTGCTTCAGTGCTGCCTATCTATTTGGGTAGGATTAATAAATCAAAAATTTTTATAGCGCCGCATATAAGGGGACGAAATCGTCTCCCATTTGTGAATTGACATAGGTATTTTACTGGGAAAGATAGGGCACGAAAAGAAATTGACTATTTGCAATACTCCAAGTATGTCATTTTATCACATCAGGCAATCTAAGCAAAGTGTCATTCGAACGAATTGCTATAAGATGCATAATTGTAGTGTCATCTGAGCGTATGCAAATGCCACAGGCAAATTACTAAGGATTTTGTGTTTCATTCTTACCCACATAGTGACTGTGCCTTTGAGTTTTAACTATTTCTACTTTTGTGTACTTTGTACAAAGTGCAGTTTGTAGTGTGAATAGAGAAAAGTGAGATTGAAAATTCAATAAGCTGCACTAACTAAAAACTATAATAATGAAAAACCAGCTTAATATTGCGCAATAGTGCACTCTGCGTTTATAGCATAAAATTTCATGCTATAATACGGTTAAGAGAAAGTTAGACTTTGACACAGGCATATTCACAGATATCTATAAAGATCTCCAACATTCACATACGCTAACGTTTTAATGCCTTTACCGGAAACCATTGTCGCTTACTGAATTGCATACCCAATACTTTGCAAATTGCAACAAAATACTTTACGAGAATTGTGATACGCAGATCTAGCTATCGCCCGCAATTTCTAAATTAACAGCTCTAATCAAAGCTTGGTAAAGATTCGTTTGATTAAAATCATCACTTATACTCGCCTGGATATTATGATTAAAGAGGTCAAAATACTAGTTTTCAAAAAAATGACAACGTGTAAGTAAATTGAAACAAAATGGGACACGCAGACAACATAATAAAAATAATAAACTACATTGTTCTGTACGAGAAACAACAGAAAGATAATAAACCGGGTAAGTAAAGTATGACATGATATGTGACTGATTACAACGTGATTGATAATCGGTCATGATGTTACAATAATATAGCATGTTTGAACTCGAGGAATAAAATTCAGTATTCAAATAACTGTATATATACATATATTATGTAAGCATTTCAATTCAATTAACTTCATTCATTAAAGTATCTATAGATAAAAATTGAAAGGATTCCTCACATAAAATCACAAGGTAAAGATAGTTTGCTGTATAATTATTAGCAGTATTATACAAGTCGAAATTGGTATTTGCTATATTATTTTTCTATTTTTGTCGTAGTATCATTGTGCAATGGTTTTTCACTTTAATTATTTTTGTTCTCGTTTGTTCATTTATATATTGATAGTTAGGTAATAATTCCATAATTTGCAACTCTTACCGACAGGCAATATGAAAAACATTCTCTCCATCATTATTCTTTGTGATTATACTGGCTCCCAGCTTCAATAATTTTGACACAGCTTTGATGTGACCCTGTTAAAACAGTTTAAAACCATCAAAAACAGTCGGATTTCAATAATACAATAATGTGATAAACAAACTGTTTGAAGTCATTTTCATGCTGATGACTCTGTAATGCTAATTCTTTGTGCAAGGTACAAAACTGTAGTTATACCTGTTTAGCTGCATAGTGCAAAGCAGTAAATCCATGTTTATCCTTTTCCTCTAAAATCGGCAAAAAGTCAACCTAAATACAAAGATTAATTATTAGAGCTAGGCATAGAAATATATTATTAGAAAGTATACTAACTAATAGCAATACAATACTTCAAAACATGGCTTTGTAATTTTGTGATCCAATTAGAGAACAAAGACCACATAGGATTCAGATGTTCTACTAATTAATTAATATTTTATTATATACCAATGCCAATGCAATGAGCAACTAGCAAAAGCCTGTTAATTGACTCGGATAAATAGACTGTCAACAATATCATAACTCATGCCTTATCAAAACGAGTTCCAAGGTCTTGTTTCATAACCTAACTTTGACACAAAGCTTTGGAAATTAATTAAAGTATTTTTCAAAGAGTAGCTGAACAAAGGATTCAAGAACAATAAACACTTATAATAGAAATATTACTTTACGTAATTTGAATTTTCATACAATGAAATAGTAAATACAAGTAAAGTATTGAATATAGGTATATAGATAATGTAAAGTAAACTAATGCTGACTTTTAATAAACGTAAACTGTAAAGCTTTTATAACTCATCTTCAGAAATGTAGTTATTAAATTATTATTCCCCTTTTTTGTAAGAAAATTCAGAACATACGCAAAAGTCATCATCAAGAATCTTGTCGAGTTCACCCCCATGAATGACAATAGCATGCAGAATATTCCTCAAGTCGTTATCTTTCAGATTAATATTAGCTCCGAGTCTAATTAGAATTTTCATAGTTCTCCATCCGTTTCGGAAAGCAGCCAGGTGCAGTGGGGATCTTCTTTCTTTGTCCAAAACGTTGACAGATGCCCCCTGAGATTAAATTGGGCCCATATGAGCATTGATGAAATACATTAAAGTACATACAGTTACAGTATATAGAGAGGCATCTTGGTATATATAAATGTATGGGTTTAAAGGCTTTCCGACCATTAGCCAAAATCAATAAAATATTTAGCGTTTAAACGAATAGGTATCCGTTTCGAGTTTTTGGTCTGGTAACTCTACTTGGTTTCGGTATGTTTCTGTATTTTTTGCTCAGTAATATATACTGAACAGATGACTACAATTAATTATCTATAAAAATAGTAAAATATTTATTTGTACGAGCTAAATAGACAGTTACTATTTAGCGTTTCACTTAGTTCAACACTAACATTTCCCCCCAATAGTGACCCTATATTTTCTGATTCATTTACATTTCTTTTAACAATGTTTTAAAAATGTTGAAAATCAACAATTGAACTTTGTCGACACATTTAGAACACGCATAATAATAAAATGTACAGACAAATGCGATAAGTGATGTCAGTCGAAGTCAAGAACGTATGCTAATTCGTTTGAGAGTAATAAATGTTTTCATTTTAATGGGTGAAAGTACCGAAATACTGTAATTGACATCTCATGTTGCGTGAAGAAAAGAAAGTTTACGGAGAAAGTTAATTTCCTGTTTTATCATTGCTACAAGATTAAACCTTCATTTAACTATGGTATATATGTTATTGTGCGTAATATTGTACCATATCCTTGTAGTAGGTACATTTTGGCATATTACATTAAGGTCAATGAGATACTGGTATTATTACCTTGCATGGGTTTTGGCATTTTCCACCATTATACCTCTTAAGCATGTAACATACTAATTTAATATTCATAAATTATATTTTATAGGATTTCCGCCCGTTTGGCAAAGGACCATTTGGCAAATGTTATTTTTGACATGACGCATAGTTTGGCAAACCGCTATTTCGATTGGGAAATGTAGTCAACTAGATTGTAAGATCTAAAAATTATGAGAGAGTAGCTATAAATCTAAATAATATCTTACCTAGACTTGTAGTATTGAGTGTTATGAGTTAGAGTTCATCCTATTGTGATTGTGATAATAAGGTCCATCATACAATATGACATAGCCCAGAATTAATCAAATCTTGTATTACATACATTGACAAAAGATCTAGAAACTTGGAAGAAAACCTTACTAGGACACTTGTACTTCATTAAATGCACAAAATGGAAAGAATATTTGCTTTAGTAATGCATCCATTATTGAATCGTCGGATAAAAAGACTACAAAGAAAAGAAACCGCACAATGAATAGTTGCAGAAGACATAATTAGCGACCAAATCCTGCTAAAAACGACCCCATAGTATGAAAATGCTTAAATTTGTTAACTCATAAAGTTAATAAGTAAATATTAATGTTCATTAAACTGCGTTTGCAATATAAAGCCATTGTACCAACATAGAATTAATATTTCCCTTGCCAGCTTTTGCCAAACGATCCTATTGTACATTCATTACTATGTTTATTTATTTAAAATTACAACTCTGTTGTATTAGCCATGATGTGGGTATAATTAGTAGGTACCTAGTTCTTAAAGGACTTGTGTGTCTAATCCGACTAAAATTGCCGGGTAGCGGATTTCCTGCGTCAATGTACTAATGCCAGGAACTAATCGCTCAGATCTAAGCTGCATGTAACATAGTATGTTTGTACAAATAACATGCATAAAAACTCACTTGAGACACAAGAAACTCAGCCAACTCGTGATGATCAAACATTGAACAATGATGAAGTGGGGTCATTTTTTGTAAATCGCAAGACTTTAAACAGGTCTCCTTTTCTTCTGGTTGTAGCTAGAATTACAAAACAAAATCTATTCAATTTCTCGAAAATACCATTAATGAACAGAGTACATTTTAGTGTGAATAGTACTGACAGTTAGTTGTAAAATGGAAAAAATGAGATTAAAATCTATAAGCAAAACTTATATCTGTTTCAAACTATATTTCGTATCTGCTGTTGTAGTACTAGACATGCTTTGTAAGAGAAATTACACAATGCTAATATAAAATAAACCCAAACATATTATGATTTTACCTGAAACATAAGTTTTATTATTTCCATTGACCCTTGTGAACATGCCAAATGGACTGGTGTAGAGAGATCATGCTGTTGAGTAGATATCTTTGCTCCGGATCTCAGACACAATTCCACAGCCTAATTAAATAAATCGTATTCATTAAACATTTTCCCTTGTAAAAAAATGTATGCAATGAATGTGCAAATGGCATCGGTTTGTAGTTTGTATGTATATAATTTATTCAACATAATATTTCAAAAAATTGCAAAAAATGATTCATGATATTGATATATTTTATGAGTATGTACTTTGCTTCAATTACAATTTTGTTAAAATGCCCCCATTTGGGTAATTTATAGAATTTAGCCAATCAAACTTCTGCATTTCAAAAAAATATCAACCAATCAGATTGCGTATCGAGATGTGGTTTGGGACAACCAAGTCTACTTCGTTCTGGGTCGAACAGTAAATTACCATTTCATAACACTACGAATTATAAGAGTATTCTAGATTCTAGAGCAAGCAGTAGAATTAAAAGTTTATTAGCACCCAATTAATGTTTTCAATATGTACCACAACTCACACGCTTTGGGGTACATTATTGAAAACATTAATTATTACTAGGTTCTTCATTACTCATTTTTAACGTCAAAGTTTTCTGACTGTGTTAGCAGACACTTTACTTTATATATACTAATAATTTCTTAAACTAATTCGGTGTGGGTATGCTTAAATCAGAATTAAAATATTATTTCTACCATGTGTATGCTTCCATGTAAGTATCTAATATAATTTAACAGCGTACTACTAATAACACAAACATATACACAATTAACTATGGGCCATACCAAGATGCCTTGATTGGTCCCATGGCTACGCCTCTCATTAGCAAGGTGACGACATGCTCCAGAAAACTGGTTTCCCCCAACCACTTCTTTCCAGGTACCTTTACCCCCAATTTCGATTCGGAGAACTGGTTGGGGGAAACCAGTTTTCTGGAGCATGTCGTCACTTTGTCCCTGAGGGCGGAGCCCTGGAAACATTCAAATCACTTTGGGCCATACTATAAGTTGTAAGCATGTAGGTATTTTTATTGTAATTCATTTTGAAATAAACGAAGTTAGTATTAAACATACCATTTTGTACGTGAACCTCCAACTATACTTCAAATGTCTTTGTTCTTCCCATATTAGCAAGGAAGGAGATATTTAAAATAATATAAAGAATATCGCTTGTGAACTTTTACTTACCCTAACCATTCAATAACAAAAAGCTGTTAGTTTTGTTTAAGCTAAGGAGAAAAAGAAAGCTGCTTTTCTGATTATATGAACAATGTACGATTTTAATGAAACGTTGACACGGGTATTTTTTCTATGAAAGCCAAAAGAAAAGATAAAGGGAAACCCTAATTTTAATAGCCAGATGATGCATTTGTATTACAAAAACTGCTTCTATGCAATATCTTACAAACATCAAAGACAGCTCTGCGACCTGAGTAAAAAATATGTGCATATACTTAAATGAGGATATAGATATAAAGTCTCAGTACGTTAAACGAAGCTATGCTATCATGGTCTCTTGAAATTGTATCTAGTAGATAATAAATTGTTATTTAGATGTCATTAAACTATGTTTTTTTGAAGTCTGCATGTAATGTTTATGTATGTCTTACAGTTCCATTCATTCATGTATCACAATTCATTTAAATATAAAATCATTCATTCTGGAAAATATTTTTCTATGTGTCATTTCTCATAGAATTTTTAAATTTTCAGCACCGTATCACCTACGGGGTATTTTGATTAAAGAGTGAACCATAGAAAAGTCTGGATTCCAGAATCAGTGAATGTAGGGTGTAACGACATTCTTTCATTATATCCTACAATTGTTTATTTCGAATGTGATATCATGTGGCAGGCATAAGAGACTCTTAATTGTACTGCTCCAATTGCAAAACCTATTAGCATTATTTTATGCTGAAACAGTATAACGTTTGTAAAACAACTGTGTATGTAATACGCAATTGGTATTAAATAAATTTAACACAACTTATTGTCCTAAACTATGCGTGAAAGAATGTTGTTCTAGTATTTATTCCGAATCAATGCCTTCATTACAGTATGTCCAAAACCAAACTACTACGGGGAAAGTTGCTTTCTCTTGTGATGCAGGATCACGGTGTCTATGTTTCACCAAAAGTGAAAACAAGAAGCATATCAAACAACTGCTCTTTTGGTCATACAGTAATAGTACATACTATGAATAATATTAAATTATGTATATGAATGTTGTACACGGATAGAACATCAAAGTCGTTTTCAAGACATTTGCTTTCACATTTGTTTTATATATGTACTTCAAATTGAATATCGACCTCAAAATATTAATACTGAACTAAGACTGCATATACATATCCACAGAAATTTTATTTTTTATATTCCGCTGAAGGCTACGTTGCTTTTATCTTTGGTACCCATTGAGCCTATGCATTTTACCAGCACATATACAATGAATGGTAAGTCCATAGCAAATTCCTCATAGGCGTAAGAACTTTCAAAACCAATATATTTTTGCCAGTGAAATTAGCAGAAAATTACATTAACCATTTAGGCAGAAATACACAACCCATTCCACAGCGATGACCTATTTTATATGGATTCTTGAATAGTTAAAAAGAGTGTTTTGTTTTTCTAAACAGAAAACAAGAATCTGTTTTGCAAATGATACCGAAAACAAGCTATTTGTTTGCTCTTTTATTTCGAAAGTGGAAATCTAGTATAGGTCTTGGGGGAAATCAATCTTAGAACGGATATAGCTATACCTTGATATCGCCTCCATGAACCGCCGAATGTAGTGGCACATTTCCTTCTGCATCAAAGAACGAAATCATTTCTTCTCTTGGGCAACCGTTGTGTTCTCCCCAAGTAAGAAGAATCTCCATCGAACGTGAAGATGCGTGCTTGGCAGCCTCATGAATAGCGAAAAATCCGTGGTGATCTGGTCGACGCGGACAAGCTCCCAAATCGTATAACTACATAAACATGCGGTTTATATGTATGTAGCGAAATGCATCAAAACACTAGCATTACTATAATGGATAAGACTCAAGGAAAAAATTGGTAATTTTCAAAATTGTCATATCATACTAGAATTCTCATGGCTTCTTCGTGATCGTTGATAGCTGCATAATGCAGACCCGTTCGCCCATGTTCGGAACCAATATTGGGATCCACCAAATGACGATATTTGGCCATGACTTTCAAGGACTCCACTTTATTCATCTCAGCAGCAAGGGTAAGTGGAGCGTGGTTTCGGTCATTTAAATGACGACTGTCTGCACCGCTGCAATATGGTAAAAATATTATATCTGGGCTTACCTTAATTTTGGTTCATTACTTTTTATCGTCACTTTTACCTCTTTGATTCTAACTATAAAGCAGTAATCTGAGTAAACAATCTATACCTTTATAAAACCCAAGAAAACTTGAGAAAAAATTATAAGTATGCACAAAGTAATAAAATGCATATAATAACAAATTAGAGTCAGTTGCAGTCAGACTATCCTATTATGTTTATAGTTGCAATAAAAATGCTATTTTGTATTTTTAGCAGTGAAATGTGTTGTTTTATTGGCAGATTGAATGACTGATTTTTGACTGCTGTTTTTCATCTCCCTCAGCTCTTGTCATTTGTAATGCATTCAAGAAATGAAATAGAGGAGTAAGAGGAAAAGTAAATTTCGTGTTAGACATACTTGGCAATGAGAAATTCCAATGCTTCTAATGCTTCTACTTCCACCACCAAGTGTAGAGGAGTGTTACCATGATTGTCACACAGATTTAGATCTCCGTGGAATGCGACGACAACATCCAAGATTGAAACATGATTTCGCAAACTTGCTTGGTGGACAGCTCCTCTTCCTCTCCCATCCCGCACATTTAGTTTAGAAGGATCTGATGTGATAAGACGGGTGAATTCTTTCACGTTCCCACTCTCGGCCACCTATTAAAATACCAAATCTTATTTTCCGGCCACGGTCGTTGTCCTTGTATACCTTTAGCTCCCAACCCATTAGGACATAGATATAACTTATTTTACTGCTAAGCTTTCGTATTATAATTATCTTATCTTACGAAAGGAACAAGAAACTGTAGCCATTTCCTGTTTAGGTAATAAATATTTATGTACAAGGCAATTATTTTCCAACTCTTTCAGATTTTTCATTATACTGTAATTTTTCACCTTCATAGAACCAAAGCTAGGTAAGAAAACATGGCTATTTTGAAAGGCAATCAGTATAGGATTTTAAAATTAAAAATCCTGACCAAGAAGTATGTCAAAATTATAGAATACACAAAACGAATAGAGGAATTCAAGAAAATATACACATACCATTTCCATTGGGCAAAACAGTCGATGAGCACACGAAACCACAACTAATAAACCCCGCTATTATGGAAAGTGTTACTTAAAAATATGTCATTGTGAATGGGGTGCAATATTATTTTTACAAGTGAAAGTTTTTTGTGAATATTATCGCTTGCACAATGAAAACAAACCCAGTTAAATCTGTTATATTAGTAGTTACCAGACATTTTTTCCACACTTATAATTCTAATCATTATCATTGAGTGAATTAATGTGACTATCAATTAAATATTGGTAGTTACAAGTAGTGATAGTTATTCCGGGAAGTGGTGATAAAAATTCTTGACAGATTACAGAGTCTATGTTATGAATGGAGTGTATTGCTAATATTGAGAAATGGAATGCTTTCTTTACTATACCTCTAAAATTTCGGAGATGGATGGTACACGTCGAAGTGCAATCGCGCGAACGATACTCTTGAGCTTAGAGCCGACATCGGATTGTATGTAGCTTTTTAATCCACCACTTCCACTTTCAACACTACTAGATTTGCAACAGGTAGGCATTTTTGTGATATATTAAGAGAATTTAAGAAGTGAGTTAATGAGTAACTGTAATAAAAAATAAAGAAAACGTATCCACAAGAATTTATCAAATCTGTCCCAACTGCGGAAACGAAAGTGGATTGCTTTGAGAAACAAGTAAATGGAAGTACGTAGCAAATGTAGAACAATATTTTATATTGCAACTACGGCTTTCATAGTAGTAAATATGTAATTTCAAGGAAAATGATTGTTTCTGCTATTAATAGAACTAGTAATTAAATCTGAGGATCTGCGACTGATGTCTTTGTCAGAGTACAACAGATATACTCTAGAGTTATATTTATTAAGCTAGAAGTGAAGTTATCTCGGAAGAAGTGAAAGTGAGTTAAGTAAAAGAGAAAGCTGAGGTTTATATAGGAGGGAAGACTTTGGAAAGCATAATTCATGCTCACTTCGGTCGAAGTCACTCGCTCACTGCCTTAACTCAGCACACTGCGAGTTCAGTTCAATGTACCATCGTGTACCTAGTATATGAGCCATGGAGTACTAGAAAGAGTCGACGGAAAATTCTACAACTTGCTTAGTATGATCCAAAGTTGCAAACTTACTAAGCTACATCATCATGCATTTGTATCACTTGATACATGCACTCGGAAGAGAAAAGGCACTGCAAACCAAAGTTAAATGTTATGCTCGATTCCTTAGTTTCGTTCTGCATTTGAGATGATAAGAAATAGACTATACGTCTTTGTGTTCTAGTGATACATCAGCGACACTTGCACAGTGCATTAGATCCTACACAGAAAGCCTGGGAGTCAGAAGGAAGAAGACGGAAGGCTCAATGCTCCGATGGATGTGAATTAATTCTCTATAAATACATTATACCAGATTCACAGAAATTTCTGTAAGTATAGCTGGATAGCTTTTCGACTGACAACTAAGAATTTCTGTCTTTCAAAGGATTTGCTTAGGTATTAAATGGGATGTAGTAATGCAATGTCTAATGGATAAAAGCGAACATTCTCGAAGATATTTTATAGCTCAATTCAAATACACATTGCTTTGCTATTTCAATATGGAAACTTACATTCTAATATAAATACAATACCTACGCACATCATAGAGAATAACATTTGGTGAGCAATGTCAGAGAAAACCACTTTGTTGCGGTTCACATCAAATAGCAACATATATTGAACTTTATTTCGTACTATTCCGACCCACACACATTACTACTTTTACTACCTAGGTTGCTTCAGACTCTGCTCCAAATATCACGCAGACAAAAATGTAGATTACTACATTCTTATGATCATCCATCCACCCACAGTATATTCCAAATAATGCACTACCTACCCTTGAATAACCAATATTATTAGGTATTCTTTCTTGACAAGTACAATTTCATAGCCAAGTCAAGGTTCGGAAACTTGGAAAACTCATAATTTACCTTTAATACAAACAAAAAATATAGAAATAGGATTCTAGTTTACAATTTTAAAATAATATTATGCAGTGAGTGATTCTCCGTGTTTATCACTCGGCATCAGCAATTCCACAATTACTGAAAACGTTATCTCGATTTTTTACAGCAGTATCACATCAGTTATATAAGTGAAAGTTGAGTAAGTTGGTTTAACTACCGACACGAGTCCAATAATCCAATCAATTACTACATTCAAAATTCACGTGTCCCTTCTCAAGAGTTCTAAGAAAATTGCGTCTATGCATAGTGGGCACATTCCAGGTTTCCATAATTTTTGAATGACATTTTTAATTTTAGAACAACAAACCGTCATATTCATGTCATAACACAAAAGTGACATTCCCCCAGAATAAATTTGGAAAATCCCAGATTGTACATTTACAGCATGACATCAATGTCATCAATTTTTGAACGGATTGCATTAATCGGACGTAAAATCTAAAAGCATGGCTTAAACCAGATACGTTGATTATGCCACATAAACTTACCCTGACTTAAAACATAAAAGCAAATGGCTTAATTGATAAATCGAGACCTTTACCGAGGGTACCAATCTGCCCTTTACTCACGGCTGGAATAAAAGGAAACAATCTAAAAATTAAATTCTTGCGAATTTCCATAAGAAACACAAAAGGTTCCACAGAAGTAAAACTTTCCAAACTAAACTTAATCGTGCCTATTTATGAACCCTGGGATAGTTCAACATGAGAGATTGAGATAATTTAGACGACCCCTATATTAGGTGCATTATATTGAACACTCACATACTATCTATCTATATGTATATAGTATGGTTATATAAAACGAAGTATCTTGACATCAAGAGGCAATTTCAACAAATTAAACCCATCATCATGTAAATTGGCAAAGTACAAAGCAGATCAAAAGCCCTTAAACGCTTGACATGGAGTTATTGACATTGATAATCTAACAGAAACAGAAACCGGAAATTAAAATGTGAGATGAGAAAAATTCAGTGAAAAACGTCAATATACGTATTAGTGCTGGTAGGGTAGCCGCGGTTATTATTTATTTTCTGATTGCTTTCATTTCGTGGTAGAGGTTGATGGACTTTTGACAAGCCATTTATGAAGAATTGTCAGTCATTATTGCATAAAACTGAATGAGCAACAGAATCATGACTCCTTCCCTGAAAAATGACTACATGAAGTCCAAACAAAGTGCATTTCACATCACGACATTGTCCTTCATGACAATTGGGCCTGAGACTCAATAAATTATTTTATTAGAGTTTTGGTGTCCATTATTTTGCTGCATTGGTCATTTATGTCTTACTTTAATACGTAGTAATTAGCATTAAATGTTGATTACTTTCAGCTGTTATCGTAAGAGCTGGTCGAATTGTCGATGATACCAATTTCTATGCTGAATGCTGACATCACTCCGGGCGGGGCATTATGCGATCGTTTGAAAGATAACGTAGTACCCACAGAAGTAGAATTTACAAAAAGGTCACTTACTGCACACCTATACGAATGTATGTTTATTTCCAGCCTAATACAATACAAAGTATACATCATCCTACTGAAAAATAGAAATTCCGATTGGATTGGTTTATCCATTTCACCAAAGTAAAAGTATCAACTTATCACTACATAATCTAAATTAAAGTAGTATAGGCTGTGAGGGTAACGCGACAAGAAGGAGCCCGTTGCCCGTTAGATATGACAGATAAAACTTGTCAATCAGATATGAGAAAACTTCAATATCCATATCAAAGAAAGTAAATAATTAAAGAAATGTTTAAGGTAAATTGTACCGCTTTGAATACATAGTTTTGCTGAACAAACTAGGAATATTTAATCATGGCCATCCTTTTATCATGTCAAGAATTGAGAAGAGTACTAACCCGCAATATTCTGAATGGGCTGTGTTGAATTAGACATACTGCATCTGAAATTTTATCCATTGGAGCTTTAGATGATCGGTGCAGGAAGTCAGTTTTCGAGGTTTTGGATACATCACTAATGCGGTCCAGAGACTCGGCGGAACATCCAAAGCAAGTAACATGATGAAAGTGTCTTCTTTCGCAGCAAAACATGACTCTTTTGTGGACGTTGACTAAAGGGCTCACTCGTCTGTTCATCTGATTACCCGGCCCGAAACTGAGGAGTAGTAATGGAGTACATATTTTTATCCACAAGAGTTGCTTCTCTGCGACTAAATTGTAGTGTTTGTATTTCTAAATAAATTGAGTTGCCGCACCGAGAAGAAAAGCGCACAAACGATTGTCATTAGCTTCAGCTTACGATCAATTCATGTCAGTCCAATTTGCAATGTAAACCGAACCGTTCTTCAAAAGATCCTGTTGGATTCACCATGAAAAGAAAAGAAAACACCAAAAAGAGTAGAGTAGCGTGATTGTAATGGTGAGAGCCTTTTAGGGAGACATGAAGATTGTATGCTATATGGATTCTGACAAGTGGTAATGCATTCTTAGAAAAACAAAAAAAATATGCTTTTTGTCTCAAGGCCCTTGAGAATTTCGCATATTTTACTGATCGAACTGAGACAAACAGGATTTATACCAGATTCTTGCTGTTGGCACGAGCAAAAATTATCAGAGGCGTTTTCCCTCATAGGATTTTTCCATGTGTCATAGAAAATAACTTTTCCATGTTCTCAATAGGGAGTAAATAATATAATGTACATATATTATGTAAAATAGTATTTGACCTTCTTCAGAAAGTTTATTTATTTAGTCATTAGTCACTAAGAAATTGTAATTTCAAACGCTTAATATAAACTTGAGAAACTACAGTTTTCAGATTGCTCTGTTTAAAAGTGGTAGAAACAAAGGAAAAGAACAGATCAAATGGATTTAGAAAGATATTAAAACAAAGCAGAGAAAACTTATACTTAAGTTGTCAGCTTTCCAAAGTATTTTGACAATATAGCACAACAATCTTGTTAAAAAATTAATAATAAACTAAAGAACGCTTTGACAAAAGTATATTATAGTCATTGTTATTGCACATTGTCATAAATGATTATTTACCCAGTCATTTATCGGGGTAAAATCATATCTTTTCTTCACTCGTCCTTGTTGAATTTGAAACCCAGCGGAGCCAGCCAGGCCAGAGGTTGTACAAATGAAGAGCAATGTACAAACCACCTATGTCAGCACCATTCTATTATTTCGCACATCAGAAAATCGGTTTGTATTAAATGAAACACGATGGAAAATTATTGTACTTTTTACAAAGGCTTTTTCACAGAGATCCGTCAGCAAAGATATAGAAGAGTGATTTCCCACTGTGAAAAAAGTCTTTATTTGATTTTTCGAAGAGCAGAGCACTAGCAGGACAGAAATGAATATTTTAATAGCAATGTACAACTGCTTATTATAGTTTCCCAACTTTCTCAACTTTCACCTTTCCCAAGTGGAGAAATATAAAACTGGGATTTTGTCTTGAAACCTGTGTAATGACAGTAAATATAATGAAAGTGTACCGTTGGAAAGAAATGAGAGCCTCTTAAAATATGTGTCACTGGATCTTACGGTCGTGGCAAGTCATAATTAAGAGAGTATGGGGACGACACTAATGGATGGACTGTTGGGAGTGCACGGACGCGATAATGGAGAACAACTAATCTGGAAGAGAATTCTTCAGAGGCCCTATCTGTAGGGAGGGAATGAATACGATACTACTATTGGCATCATAATGTCACATCATGAGAGGAAAACAAATTGCAATTTTCTAAACAAACATGACGAGGGACTTACACTTTATTTCTTGTTCACTCACACTATAGCGGAGTGGCTGCCCAACAGCCCAACTTGGCCAAGTACTCTGCACTACAGTTACAGTATTATGTGAACAACTAGATCGATACAGATCGTATTAATTTTCATCATCTCATTTTCCCATTCACAAGAACGGATGCTTTTCCATTACAATATTTATGTGAGGCTTTGTGTATATTTGTTCGGAATACCTAGGAGAGATGCTACCTACAACGGAGATTACGTACGTAGTCTCATTCGTGCAATGAAATATTATTACGATCATAAAATTCATGTAGCTATATAACTGTGTAGTAGAACACGACGCCAGGTTACATTAAGTCAATCCTCCGGGCATGGCAGTGAAAATGGATTCGTCAATGTCAGTCTCTAACACACTTTTCAGGCAATAGCATATACACGTACAAACAGATAAATAAGTACACTAGACATTATTATGCCATGCTATTAGCAAAGTAGACAATGTTGATTGCTGACCTCGTCTTTATACATCGCCGATCCTGATCGCTATCTTTTCCCAATTTTCCATACAAAAATTCATTCCTTCTCCTTACCTTTGCTATGAAACACTTTTTACGATGATGTACAAACATATACGCATTAAAATATCTGAATTATTGATGTCCGAGAGAAAACTACTACAAAGCAAATTCAACAGTTGGAAATATAATATGCCTCACAAAAAAGACATTCCTGTATACAGGTCTTAGATGATGTTTAGCAGACACCAACAACGACTCTAAGAAGAATTCTATCAATGCAGATACTTCCGTTAGAGTCATGTCATATAGAAGACAGATACTCCAGCAGACAAGAGCTATAAATATCCAGCTTTACAATTTTAACCACTTAATAACCGTATTAATGCCATTAAACTTTTCTTTTTCCATAATATGCAACTTTCACCTAACTTTCACCCAAATCTTTAACAATACTAAAGATTGTGGGTGGTAAAAGTCCAAGAAATGTTTATTTAGCAAAATAATAATTATTTTGTGATGCAATGTAATTGGAAAGTTTTCACCAGTGAATGCTGGAATAAACAAAACATGGTGAAAATGCTACGATTGTTGGCAGTTGGGTTGAACCTAAAACGATATAGTATAATAGTTTCTACTTTTTACAATGTATTAAATGTACTAATCACGTTAAAACCAAACTGTTAGATACCCTGGGACCGTGATGAATGTATTAAAACAGAAAATTCATTTTTTTCTAATAAGCAAATGTTAGGTATTTTTGTTTGATTAGACAAAGTAGTATTGTTTATTTGCTCTAATACTTTAAAACTCTGTTTATCGATCCAGAATCCTGGCTCTAAGCTACATTAGTCTGCATAAAAATATTTATGCGTCCCTAATCGAAAAGTTACGCATAGCATGCCTATTTATTGAGCTGCAAAAATATTTAATACCCTGCATTTGTACGTGCTATGGTTCGTGTTGCAACCTAACAGTTCCAAGTCAGTAGAGTAGCGTCAGACTACAGACCACGCCAAAACAATTACCAAATATATACATAGTCATGCCATTCTGTGCATAACTTATCGAAAGTAGAAATCCTTTGACAATTGGGTTGCTTCATGGGTGAAAATTTCGATGCAAATGTTGGATGAATCATGAGAATTACAAAACATAATAACATGTGTACCTATATAATATTTTTCTAATGATGATAGACCATTTAAAATTACATATAGTTCTCATAGGATCAAATCACTCTCAAATCTTCCTCGAGTAGAACCTATGTGACACAAAATGGAGAAAGTTTTGTTGTAAATCATAGCGCAAACGTGATTTTCGGTGGATATTCTAACAATTCTAATGCAGTCTAATACACATAATATAACCTAACATTTATGTGTATCTATTCATGTATTCGACATTTCGATTTCCTCAGGATGGAAAAAGAAGTAATTAACGAAGAGAATTAAAACCAAGCCACGGCGAACGAACGACTTTAATACATATAATACACTTACAACAGTACATATTATGTACAATGTACACTAACCGAACAACTCTAATATAGTATGCCTATCCCAATACAAAGACCAAATACTACTCAGCCAATCCGAGCACTATTAGAAACTTAATACATCGGAGAAAGTCATACACCATGTATTTTCAACGCAGCCATTTAAAAGTACCATGTACTAGATTCACCGGTTTGTTAATAACATTGAATACAAAATTGAATGGAAAAGGTTAGATCAGTTTTTGGGCAAGTGTATTGATTTCTAGTGATGTAAAGTCATGTTGGATTACTTTCCCGACACTTCACATTCGCAATAGAGCAAGGGATTGAGCTAAGAAAATATTTGGCTTCCAAATTCTCATCGATGAATTTAGAATTTCACTTACAATTTACATGTATTTATAAAGGCATTCACCTGCATAGTATTTTCATTTATTGCAATTGCAACTAATAAGAATGTATGTATATTTTACCATTTGAATCTCAAAAATGTATCCGAGAAGTTAATTACGTAGCACACAGTGAGATACACACTGGAATGATATCAACACTTAAAAAAATTACTCGTTCTGTTGCTCACATTTTTATGAATAAATAACAAACAACAAAGACCTACCTACTTGTAAATAATTTCAATCGTATTTTCGAACTCATTGTTTAACAACAGTATTATCGTATTTTATATCTATACTATCTAATGGCTAATACTAAAGAACTTAAATACAGTACACAATCTATAGTATTATAAGATTTACAGTGTATGACGAATGACGGTAATATCCAGAAAGTTAATCCTGATTTAGGTAGGCTCTGCCGGGTACTTTTCGAATACATGGACTAAAAAATACAAATCAAGGCCACATATATGACGAATATGTCAATCCGCAACCTAAAATATACGAGTGTGTACATAGTACATGACCAAGTATTAAATATTTTTTAGCCATTTATTGTAAATGGACTTTACGCTATTGATAACAGGAAAAACTTTCTGTTTTAACCCACACCCGTGTTTGACTAGGTTGACGAACGCATTTAAGGTTGAACAAATGCAACCCTTTTTGAGGTATGAGTAAATAAGATCGTGTTAAATAGCAATAGCATCCACCTCAATACGTTTTACAGCCTCGGGCCTAATGCATCTTTGCAAAATCTAAAGGTAAGGAAGTAGTTTTTTTGTACAAATGGGGAAACAATGCTGCTTATTGCTTACCAATGAAATTGGGGAATATTTTATCTGACACAGTATAATTTGAAATCAAAATCAATTATTTAAAAGATTAGAAAGGTAAGTTTGTATTGGACATAAGATGAGTATTGGTATGTCCTACCAATAAACAAACCAGATGTGTATTGGCAGGATGGCAGGTTGAAGTTTGAATCTAGTATATAAACTTCACAAGCTTCAGAGAAATAATAATAATTTAAGCTTTCTAAAAGGGGCGTGACTTTTAGCCGCAAAAGATGTAAAACGCATTGTGGTTCTTTTGAGGTCGTGACCCTAAATTTAGGCACAGCCGTGTACTGTGTTTTACATTTGCTAGACAACAAATCATTATCCTTCTTGGCTTCCAGACTCTCGGGCATCATGGATTTTAATATGTGCTCTATGATTGGACTTCGTTGATGAAGCTTTCCCACAGATTGTACATGTATATGGCTTCAGTCCGCTATGTGTCCTTTCGTGCTCCATGAGGTAATAATTCCTATGAAAACACTTTCCGCACGTTTTGCATTTATGCTTTTTCTCACTAAAATGTTCTTCCATATGTCGCTTCATATTCACTTTGTGTGTGAATCGTACTCCACATTCGTTGCAAGAAAAGTGAAGAGTTCTCCGTTTATGCACCATCATATGAGTCTAAAATTAACAAAAAATTAAATTAATTAACAATAGATAATTAATATCGACTTAATTCATTAATTTCTATGACAGATAAAAGTTAAACTTACATCAAGGTTTTTTCGAAAAAGATATGACTTTGGGCACGACCGGCACTTAAATGGCTTATCACAGTTGGTATGAGACCAAGCATGAGAAGCTAAATTAGCGTATGTGCGAAAGCTTTTTCCGCAAACTCTACAAGGAAACGGCTTTAGATCGTCGTGAATTCTCATATGTTTCTTGATAGAATTTGGATGTAGTTTTTTGTGACAAACGGGACAGTCCTATTATGAAAGCGACACATTAAGATAATATCACATGAAAACATTAAATACTGTAAATGCAAGCAGCTTACTTTTGACTCTTTTGATTCAAATTGTGGGTCATGGGCAATCCGGATATGTCGAACTAACACACTATGTCGAACGAAACTTTCAGGACAAAAGTTACATTTCTTTGGTTTAGCTAAATGAAGTTGGGCATGATGCGCAAGACTCCTTTTTGAATGTAAAATACGGTGACAAACACCACAGTAGAATTCCAATTTTTTCTTTACCGGTCTTTCAGATATTGGTGTATGGTTGGTTTTCTGAAAGATTAATTTAATAAAATTATGCTAGGAAATCAAAAAATATATGGCCTTACTGCCTACTACATATAACATCCATCACATCAATTGTATAAACAGACAATGGGTAGGTAATCAATTACCATGTGAGTATTTAGAAGACTAATTGTTCTGTAGCTCTTTTCACATTCCTTACACTTAAATGGATAGTTCTTGGTGTGCACCCGAGTGTGTTCCATCAACTTAAAGTTTGAAGTAAATTTTTTATTGCAAGTTGTACATACGTGAGTCCTTTCCCTTTAAATGACAACAGAAATACTGCATTAGTGTGAATAAGCAAAACTAAATAAATTAAAGTATGTTTTTGAAAAATTATGGCATCTCCATTTTATTTATAGAAAATGCCAACTCTTATGCTATTTTCATGCCATCAGAAAAACAGACATCAATAAAATAAAGGTAGCTTTAAAATTAAAACTATACTAACTTGTGAACAAGAAGATGCTTCCTTAAATTGGTTCTAGCATGAAAAGTCTTGCCACATTCAGTGCATTCAAACACGCTAGGTTTTGCAGGTCTGTCTGGATGTTGGGCTTCCATATGTTTATTTAAAGCAGTCTTAGTTTTGGACAGATAGTTGCAATAAACGCAGAAGTATTGCTTCTTCTGAGCCTTTTTCGATACTATTTGAAACCCTTCATTCACCACTATATCGTAACGACTTTCTGCTGAAATTTCTGTTCTTATTTCTTCAGGAAGAATAAGTGGTGTAAATCCAGCAGAGGATGAAGCAGTATTATTGATAACAGTGTCGCTTCCTGGGTTTTTGTGAAGTTCCAATTTGTGTTGAATTAGTTCAAAAAGGCTATTAAATGTCTGTCAAGAAATAATTAAAATCGAATATTTTGAAACGGAATACGTTTTGCTTCACTGAAAAAGGTTATCTTGCACGTATTTATTGCTAAACTATTCTAAATGCTAAATAGGTTACGTAATACATGGTAAGATTGAATGGAATGAATAATAATACTGCACATACCTGTACCTCAAAACATTCATAACACAAATATTGGTGGGGCAGCATAGAGGAATGCTTGGTTGTTCCCGAATTGCTTGTCTTTTTTGTCTTTTTTCTTTTGGTCGGAGCAGATCCACCATCAGAATCAATTACAGGCGAAAGCCTTCGTGTGTCACTAAATAATCCTCCCAAAGTCTTGACGTTCTAAAAATAAACGAAAAATCGAACTCAGATATAGTTAAATGTTTAAATTTTCACGCATTAAATAGATTTTCAATCACAAGCAAATCTTACCGAATCTTCGGAAAGAAAAGAAGAATTGTTACTTTCTTCATACTCAGAGATTTCTCCCTGTGGGGGAATTTCTTCATCTGTCATTAAATCTAAAATATGCGTGTCAGCAGGCTGTTTATCAGCTGAAAAGGACGCATTTTCGTCTATAACGGCAGCCATTGTTGAAGAAATTTGTGCTGAATTGTGAGACTTATTAGAAGAAACTTCAGTAAATGACGAATAGACTGGAATGGCTCTGCCATCAGGTAAAACCCACTTTTCCCTATCTGACTGATGTTGATGAAGAGGATCTCCACTCTAATACAGAGAAAGAAAATATGAAAGAAACACTGCCGAACCATAATCAAAATTCATTAACATATTTTATACATACTTGGTCAATTATATATTTGATGATAGATGTTTGCGGTTCAATGTTTGATTCAGCATCATGTTGATGTTCGAATGAATGCGAAGAATGATCTTCGCCAGATATATGTGGCTTTTGGCCACTATTCTTTTTCTGAACAAGCACAAAGCTAAGTTTTTTAGACTCTGGCGAAGAATGCAGCGGCGAATTTTCATCAGCATTATTGACGTTATCTTCTGAAATCGGCATAGAGATAGTACAAACAGGAACGAGATCATACTGCTCAACTTGTTCTTCAAAGTTGGATTCTACTTCTACTTCGAATGCAATATTGCTTGGATCTGGTTTAATTAAAGACCGTAATGGTTCCAGATTCGCAATACTTTGGGAAGGTGACTCGCAAACTTGTTTAGAGTCTTGGTTAACGATATTTTGCTGACTGGAGTCTTCTACCGGTTCCTCTTCACTGTTACCTCTTGAAGTAGACCCAGCAACTGAATGCTGTTGCTGCTGCTGCTGTAACAGCATGTCTATTAAAGATTGTTTTGAATGGGCCTTCAAATGATCCGACAGGGATGTAATGTCTGTTCTTCCGCATATTGGACATATAATTCGGAAATCCATTTAATACGAAAGATATCCGTCAAAAGGAATAATTGCAGTCGGTAATATCCTAGCAAGCCGATGTAGCTTTTGTTAGATTCGTGAAAATTTTTGCTGTCAAAATGGGTAAAATCTGAAAACGAGTAAATAGCAAATTAAGGTTGGTCCAGAATAGTTTATAAAACATTGGAAACATTATAATATAACCAAACAAGTATTTCAAAATGACAAACACCGTGTATATATAATACTTGCTCAAACTAAAAAAATCGAATCCAACTAACTAATCGTAACAATGAAGGAAGATATAAAATTCATAAAACAAATACATACCAATTTGAAAGCACGTTTAGCTTTCGTTAAGACATCAACTTGGTAGTCATTAATTAATATATAAGGATTTCAGATTTACGAAACCGTGACAGAGACATCAGTTAGTAAACGTGCATCCATTTTCGGCTTTTGTAGTGATGGAATGCAGTTTGGTTAATTGCTTAATCAGTATTCAGTCTCTTTATTATGTTATCAGTTCCCTTTAGTTTCCACTCTAGAAGCAATTCATAATAAAATATATTAATTTAATTCCACATAAGAAGTTAACAAGTCCCATTTTCTCAATACTCAATACACCTTTCCCGTTTTCTGACTCATCTACAACCTTAAAACAAAGCTACCAACGCTGTTAAGAAAGTTAAGGTACATAATTAACACATTGGGTACTTCGTCCGAAAATTGCAATAGGTTACGTATATTTGTTTTGAATTCTGTCTATAATTTAAGCTTTACGATGCTAGACTGATTCAGACATAAATAATTATTATCGTAGAAATAGGAAATAAAAACTAACCAGAAATTAGAATAAAAAGCACGCCCTTATATTAGAATTATGGCATCTTTAACTTAAATTGTGTAATGAACTCTGAACTCGTTAATAAATATTATAAGAATATAATATATCCTTTAGAGAGCTTAATCTTCATACACAACAAAATTATTCTCCATTACAATTACCAAACACACTTTTAACTTCACAATTTAACCAGGATTTCATTACTTTCACAACTTAGCTATTTTAATTCTAATGGGCATTCATTTTTTTCACATATTCGAATACATGCACTAAAGTTTTTTTTCCTAAAGCTATCAATTTACTTTTTAATAATACAAAAATCAAAAATAATTAAACAATTCTCTAATAGTAAAAAGTAAATTGTGCTGAGAAAAGGATTAATTCTTAAAGTATTAGATCCTTTGGTTGGATGGATAAGTTCTTTCGTTTTCATTTAATGTTAAAATGTTAATTTTTCAGAATATGTACTTCATTTAAAATCTTTAACTGATTCAAACTTTTTCCACAGAACCCATACAAATTGTAACACTTATCTACTAACTACCATTTATCACACTTGCTCCAGGAGAATACAGTTAAAAGTATACTTAAAAATATTTAATAATAACATACAATAAATCAGTATAAAAATTGCAATTTGCTATTACCGAACTCAATATAGAAATACAACACAGCAGAGGTTTTTTGCCCGTACAACTCAAATCAGAACTGTAATTTTGATATGTGCCGATTTAATTCAGAATTTAAAACTTTTTTGTGAATATAATAATTCTATACAAATACACTGTGTTGTGTACAGTCAATTAGTCCCGAGAAGAGTCAACAGCAGCATAGTAGTGTGCTGTGTGAGTGTGTGAGCTGTGCAGTGAACTTTTAGTCTAGGTCTACTAGAGGTACATTTAATCTACCTATACGATCATTAGTGCTTAAAGCTGGTTTATACAACTAAATAGACACACACTACACTACACACTTACACATTACTTACACACGCACGGGAATATATTCCTTTACAAACTCAGACGATTAATATTATATGAATAAATGCATTCCAAACACAAACGCCTAACTAGGTACAATTCAACTTGCTTCGCTTAAGTACTATAGTGCTTTCTAGCTTTGATACTTCATTTACATACCTCGGTCCAATATAAAATTCGATATATTATAACTAGCTATATGTATCTGCTTGCTTGCACAATATAATAACCTAATACTAATAACCTCTAGGTCGTATATACAGGGTGAGCAAAATCTGATTCTCAGACCCATCAAACTATACAACTAGTTATCATATCAGACAGAATTTAGGAAGGGGGGGGGGAATATTCTAATAGGTTAAGATGGCAATTTAATATCGGTACACTCGCCCTTGGCTCAATGTACGCTTTTTTTAATTATCTGAATTTATCTGATCACAGTTAAAAGTAGCATATGATTGCAGTCAAGCCAGTCATGTACACTAGTTAACTCCAATTTCTTCTTTTTATGGTACCAGTACCAACTTATTTTTGATCCCCCCATGTCCCCATTTATATATTGAGCATAACATTGTTTGAAGTTTTAATTTGAATGGTTTTAATCTGGGGCGAAATGTTACAAGACGAATTTTAAGCGTGGTGCTAAGTACAATCCAAAACTTTCATAAATAAAAAAAGTGCCTGAAAAGGCAGCATCTTTTCAAGGAACCATATAGGATGGATGTAACGATATTTTCTCAAACTAATCTGGGATCTAACAATGGGGATTCAGTTTCATTATCGGCCATAGAAAGTACATCACCTGAATCATTAAATAGGTCGAAATCATTTTAAATCTAATCGTATATTATTTTTAATGCTGTGGATTCTCCGGACGCATAAGTATGCTTTGTGTGTGTCGTGTGTATAGTACTAATTATTAAATTACAACACTAAGTAGTACATAGTAGTGTAGATGTAGAGTAGACTGCAACTACTACTTCAACTCATAAAAGCGATGTTCCATTCCATGATGGGCTATAGCATGAGAATGGATTGAATTTATAGACTTCAAGAGTAAAAATTAGGTAGAAAAATGAATTTCATGTTTCAAGATTCGTTTCAAAAAGGTTTTTTAATCCTCTACTCCCTGTGTATTACATGAAACTGTTTGAACACACCACGCAGGGTTCTCATGTGAATGCCATATTCAATGATGGCTCTTATTTTGAGCACAGCTCTCGGTTTGTTTGGGGTATAGTTTGTATTTTGGTTTGCAGAATAGTTCACATTCATATTCGGTTCATTCAGTCTACTCAGTCTAGGTCTAGTGTCTGAGGCTGACTACAAAACAAGCAATGAACAAAGTCAAAAAGTGACGACCTAACAATTTTCGAATTTCTATAATCCTAGGCACTAGCTATAGCTATAAGGCTATTAACTAAAGATATGTGCATTTCTTTGATTTTACTAGTTACGTTTACGTTAACTTAATACAATATCAGGGTTTTGATAACCTTCTCTAAAGAGTTAGAAATTCAAATGCTTTGTCTCTTGGACCATGAACTTGAACTATGATTATGTTAATCAATCCACAAAACACAAATTATCTAAAGCTAAGATAAGACAAATGTGAGAGAAAAGCAACTTGTGTATACAGCACATAAAATACCTTCAACCTTCCTCACTTAGTGCTAACTGCCGAGAAACAGAAATGTCGTCGACTAATGAAATAGAACCCACTACTACAGTTTTAAGTCCGACAGACCTAAATCCTATGTCCCCACCAAGAGTGCCTATTGCGACAAATAAAAACAAAGTTGCTTACGTTTCTCCGGGAGTAATTGATAGCGAAGGATTTTTGGCTCCTCCTCCAGCCTCAACTTTATTAATAAGACGAACAAGGACAAACAGTTCTGGTTCATCAACATATATAATTGCTTCGTCGACTTCGCCTTCAAATTCGGCAGAAGGCATCCAAACAGTTGCGGACGAAGGTAAATCAGTGTATTAAAAACGAAACACACTGCACAGACGGAAACGATTAGCGGCGTTATAGTATGCTTTAAAGATGAGTCGCTAATCTTCCTTTGTCATTTTGCAAATCCTATAGAATAGCAGTTTCATGTGTTTATTATTATTATATTATATTTTTAGGAGGAATAGAATCCACATTCAAACCATCTGAACAACAAGAATCCCCTACACGATGTGATACAAATACAAGCTCAAGTTTCTCCGACACAAGCGATCAGCACACTTCTGCTCTTGCAAGTTTGGAAACGCATACAAATAGCATACCTTCTCCAGAAAAGACACACTCTTCTAGCATGGGTCAACATATTGAACTTAAAATACCCAAGTTATATTTAACTAAAGTTAAAACCTTGACTGGATCTCACGGTCCTGGACTTGTTGTGAAGAAAAGAGGCCCTCGAGGAAAGTACAATAAGAGAAAAAAAATTAATATTGATGTCCACACAGGCAAACGCCGGTATACAAGAAGAAAGCTACTAAGAGTTGAGCCTGAACGGAAATCCGTTGAACATGATTCATCTTCGGAAAAGGGTGACAACGAATATGAGTCTGACGATTCTACTGATAGTAGACCATGTTTATCTGATAATGGAATATGGAGGCCAACAGATGATCTGCGACTTATTTCTAATGTGACGCAGGTACTTTCCTATGGTATATAATATTGAATATTCAGCAACAGAACTTTATGATCTTATAATATAATGCAATGATTTTGAATCTTTTGAAATATAGACCTGTAATTTAAAACATGTACATATCGGAGTAAAGTTTTCCTGTAAATTCACTCTGGAGAATATTTCAGCACGATGGCAAAGTTTGCTGTACGATGAAAAGGTTTCCCGTGTTGCTCAAACAGCTATAAACAATCTTCACCCGCTTGTCAAGCACAACATACTAAGCGCAGTACTTTTCAGTGATAAAGAGGAAGACTTGCTAAAAACTATAACCGAAGTACTAACATTTTTAAACAATTTATACCAATTTTTTCCTTAATTAATTAATTAAACAGTAATTTTGGTTTTAGGCTCCCGTAGGAAATCCAGATTTAAAAATTTTTCAAAAGATTTTAGACGAAAACAAAGAAACTTTTTTTAAAACCAGGACACCAAAATGTCTTTTTCATCATTGGTTACGTTTAAGAGAACTTAATATGCTTGACTCCCAGAAAGGTAATTGCCTTTTCGACCTATTTCTTTCTATATTTATTTGATTTGAGTGTGGCTAATTTCATCAAAACTATCTAGAACGACGGCCAATAGAGCGTTTTGAAACATTCGAGATGGAAGTGGACGATGAAATGCTTTTGACGGAAACATTTGACAAAGGAATAATGCGAGAATTGAGTATAGTCAAAAGGTACAACTTATAAATTGCTACAGCATTTAAAACAATGAGGTGATTTTAAATGCTTTTTTAACGTTTTTTCTCTAACTTCTTGTTTTCACTAACTTTAACTACAGCTTTGCTAATAATTCTGGTGAAAGCATGAGTAAAGTAAAAGTTTGGTGAATATAGTGCCGAACTTTATACGATTACATTGCGATGTGACATTGACGTTACCTATGTCCGCGCGACATGCATTGCTTATCATTAGTTTTTCCCATTTTAAAGTTTTCTGAGAAATTCTTGCTAATGTGATTTCGTAGTCCGTTTTCTAATTCATCAAATTAATATTAAATAAACTTGTTATTTAATATTATTCTGATGTTCTAGTAAATTATTTAAAACAAAGGCGATAAATTTTATGGACGAAGGGTTTTCAAATACGCTGTACTTAAAATCTTTCGAATGCTATAATACTAATTAGAGTCCCTAACCTATACTAAGCATTTCTGTGCAGTTCCGACTTACTGTAAGAAATACAGGTTGTTTTCTAATGTTCTTTACTTCATCCGATTTCTAATGAAAATATCCATTTTGATTTAATGCAGGAACAATATAAGAAAAATTAAAAAATTGGAGAAAGAAGTGAAAAGTTTGCAAAGTATAGTTGACAACATAGTACTAAAAGATACAGTCGTTAAAACCGAAAGTATAAATAATTTTGCAACATTAAAAGGTGGACAAGTACAATATCTTATGCGTTCTCAAGAGGTAAATAACAAAAAGTATTTATTTTCGTTTTTAAACCAAAAATAACTACTGATAGATATCATTTTCACTTAATTTACAATGTTACAGATTACTTTTGGACGAAGAACTCCGCACAATTTTGTTGACGCAGATATACAATTAGAAGGAAGTGCCGATCAAGTCTCTCGATTACAAGGAAAAATCGGTTTAGAAGAAAATGGACAGTTTCATATTCATAACTTTGGAAGAAATAATATTACAATTAATGCAAAACCTTTAAGACCTTTCACAAAAACATTAATTGACGACCAAGCAATCATTCTGGTAAAAATACAATACTTTTGAGTAATTGCATTAATTAATTTAGTTTCTTCTGAAATATATAATGCATTTTTTATATTATTAAAGATTGGCAAGCTGAGTTTCATTTTCGAGGTAAACAAACCTATAATTGAATACATTCAAAGAGTCTACAACGAAAGAATGCGTGCTTTGCAGAAGCCTCGGAGGAGGGAGGACCTCAATCAGAGCGGCGCTTCAAAGGATTTTATGAATCAAATGGCTAATTCAACGTTAATATAAATACTCATTTTTACAATCTGATCTCATCTGTTTTAACTAACTCAAATGAAGTTACTCGTGTGTTTATACTTTAATGCAAACAACTTACATAAAGTTCACTTACAAAATTAAATATGAACTTCTGTATACGACACGCGGTGGCCAATATGTGATTGTAGTGGTTGATACGGTTCTTTCAGCCATCTACTTCTTCATTCTCTTTTTGGAGCGTCCTCCTTTCTTGAATTTATTCTTTCGTTTTGAAGTACTTACTTTTAAACGTCTACCAGTGAAGTCTGTCATTTCGTCTCCTAATACTCCAATTGTAGATGCTGCTTTTTCACGATGTTTTTCTTTTTTAGTTACTGGTAATCGGGTCATGTATGTTTCCTCAAATCTGTAACAAGCAATAACATGTATAAAACTGTATTCACTGCACACGGGTGTTATTACTTGCAATACTGGTTATTGTCAATAATTTTTTAAATAGCTATTAAAATTTTAGATAATACTTACCGTTGTTTATCCTTTGATTCTCTGGACAACTGTTTAGAGTATGCGTCACCCATATTATGGACCTCGATGGGAGTTTCCAAAAATTCTTCTTGGAGTTCTCGAATTATGAACTTATTTATAGCCCTCTTTTTATTTTTCTCGGCAGACTTAGCAGGTTCCTCTTCATCTCCATCTACCAAAAGAACATTAATTTAGTAAAGAACGAAGGTGGTGATTCCAAAATATTTACTCCTTATCCTTACCATATGAGGTCTAATAAATTTTGAAAATTTAATCGTAGGCTTAGTAGGATAAAGAACTAACTGATGTATCATATCATAATTACCAAAATATTGCGGAGCCACCCTAGGAGGTCGATATATGTCACTCTTTGATTGATCAACTGGTTTATCTTCATCGCTGTCACTTTCCTCAGTAGTTTCCCCATCATCCTTTAAACATACAGACAAATCTTTTACTCTATGATTGTATTACAATAATTGAAATAATATATTTCCATCACCAATTTGTTGTTCTTGTTTAAATTCTAATACCCAAAATAATAAATTAACGAACAGTAAGTTTTCTCATCCACCAAATTCAAATCAAATCCATTTTATGTTACCTTCGAGGTAAGCCCATCAGGATTGGCTCGGTAGCTTAATGGATCAGATTCAACTTTTCCATCAACAGCATTACGAACTAGCTTTTCAATTTGATACTTCATCTTACGCTCAATCGGCCGCATCTTTTCCAAAACCACTCGGGATTCCAGCAATTGATCTGTGTAGTAGAAAAAAGAATGTAACTTTTGTGTATTCAGTAAATGAAAAAAAAATCAGTTTATCATAATATAAGTAACAACCCAAATTATGTAATCTATACTGGTACTTTCTGCTACAATTGTCATATATTTTTTTATAGTTATTAACTTAGATAAGTATACATTTGTCATTTACAAATACGAGTACGACCCGCAACTCACACCTTTTCAAAACCAATGGAGGTCAAACATTTATGGACAATGGTGGTACAACATACATTAATGACAGGCAAAAGACTATCTTTAATCTTTGTCTTCAATTCAATTAAAAGATATGACTGATTACTGATTATGTACGTACCAATATATGAGCTTCCTTGTATGGATTGTCCATGTGTTTTGGTCATTATCACACCCGTTAAACTCATCAAGTATTGAAGAAGCATATTATTTTTTAATTCCATAAAATCTAAACCCTGTAAAAACAAAAAAATCAAAATGGTTTAAGTTAAGGATCATTGGGTTTGGGATTCATTAAACATTATTCTTAAATTAATGATAATGTAGTGCAAAACCTTATTATTGGAAACTTCTTTGGAATTTAACTTCTCTGTCAAAGAACCAACCAGAGATGAGCATTGTGTAGCCCTCTCTGCAATTTCCCCAAGACAGATTTTAGTTTTCATAATTGTGTCTTTGGATATTAAATCCCTCTGCAACTCTTCTGACCCCATTGGCAGTGACGAATCCATCCTTGGCAGTGACGAATCCATCCTTTTAGGTGACTGAAAAAGTCGCTTACTGCTGTGACTGATTCACTCAGGTCACATGCAGGCAGTTGCAGATGCAGAGCACACTTTGTTTGTTGTTTAGCTTTAACAAGACACAAGAATGTATTCACTATTGAAATTCTGTTCTGATTAGTCACTATTACGAATTTCAGATTCCTTTCCCTTTCTCCTTTTGATATTTAACAAAATGACAATAATCAATCACTATCACAAAACAAGTTTTCAAGAAGTGTGATTAAGTTGAAAGTTAAATGAATGTGAACTTATGGGATTGATGTTGATTTGATGAAAGAAGCATGCATATATATTTATGTTTTGACATTCCCTCCAAATAAATTATCACTGAGTCTGACGGCAAACTATTTCGTTTCACAATGCCCCCGAATCACATAAAGCACTTTTTTATTACCAAAGAACAATTTTATTCGTTCCAGCGACAGGCATATGACTAGCTGACTATAGTCATTGTAGTCACTATTCTATTTTATTGAATTGTATTAATTTAATGTTTAATACTCTTCAAGTGTACTATGACTATGACTATGACCATAATAAATTAGTCTCTATGTATAATGCTTAAAACTAGTAGGTAATAATACTAGTTAGTACTTCTGTAATAAATAAATAAACTGATTAATAAGCTAAAATACTGTATAGTACAGGTACTTCTTGGATACATAAAAATTGTTTTACATGCCTACTTATTTGAAGTATCATTATATTATAATGCCCCTTCTGCCTACAGTGTAAGTGTAATTGATCATGATAATCACTGATAATGGGATATTATACAAATAGTAATAACTGCATTATGTCTTATTGTCTTATATTTGCACACTCTTACGTTCAGTTTGCAAACTCCTAATAGTATTTGAATTGAAACATTTGTCCTTCCCGTAATGAAAATATTAGAAAAATTAATTAGCAGTTATTCGGATGATGTTAGGCACTGTAATTACAAGTTCCTTGCTAATAGTGCTATTTAGTTTCAATTAAATACATCAGTTACCATTGCATCACAGTTATGGACAGGTTCTATTCATCAAGAAATAAGTTTAATTCGCATTCGCACACACAAAGTGTATAGCAAGCACTTAAGTATGTATATAGTAAGTGTAAAGGTGAGGTAATGCCAAAGGAATGTTTATATTATATTATACAAGATAGGAATGACTAAGCCAAAGTAAGTAGTAAATACTACAGGTAAGAAAGTAGATCCTAAATATTACATCTTAAAGAAACAAGTCAACATGCATTATAATGATGTAATAATATACGTATAGGAAGTAACATTGCATTAGTGTGCAGAATGATGGAATATAAGACAATCAAGGTAAAAGTAAAATGATTAATTAAATAAAGGTAAACATGCTTGGGTTTTCAGAGTTGCCTACGCATATAATCATTTCAAAATGCATTCTGATACCATATCTGTACCTCAATATCTGAGTAGCACATAAGTAAAATGACGTAAGGTAAGGAATACGATGATTATATTACATAACGTAAGCGTAGCCGAGAGTTTCAAGACGCGGGAGAAGAGTGTGCACGGTAGAAGTAGAACTTGACTGCCTACACACACGGAGGAGAGACTGCTCTCGTACTCCTACGAAAAAGAAGTAGTGGAATTGAAGGAAAGGGTTGAGGGCAGTATCACTACTCTGGTACTCACTACTACTATAAGGCCGTTTAAGTTTACGGCTAGAAGTTTCTCACGTTAGATCTTACATTAGAATGCTAGAATTCTAGTAAAGTTTCTCAGAGAAATGTACTATCCATCTATGCAAGTAAACGAACCAGTTTGCTAGTGTTCTTCGAGAGAAAGAGGGATCGAAGTGGGAGGAAGCTCGGCGCGATGGTTCTCCAGGGGAAATTTTCTGTCAAGCCTTCCAAGCGTTGTTGGTTCTCTTGCACTTTCAGTGGAGCACTGTACTTTTTAACTATGCCAAGCCATGCAAGATATATACATCCACTTATATAGATAAAACCTACTCCAGGGTATTGTATTCGTCAGTGCTTAATATTCAAAAGGGTCATCAAGCAACTAGCTTATTTTAAGGGACCTCCTGTTTTAATGAGTAGTTAGAGTTTTGATTAATTTCAAAAATTCACTTTTTAGATCTCATTACATGCAAGCCTTTTGTAAAGATACTGGAAGACACTACTTTTATGACGTACTATAAAAATTAATATACATTTTGACAAAATGTATAGTTTTATGAAAAACTGTAAACAACAAATAAAAATACGAAAAAACATTGACAAAAAAATATGTGCCCTGATCTTCCATAGCAAAATTTTGGAAATTTTTGATCCTTGGTAAACCCATAACCTAGTCTGGCTTAGCTATAGTAGTACTGCTGCTGTGTACATGAGAAGAGGAGTCTTGTTGTAAATGTAGTTATATAACATTAGGTATATTTTAGCATGCACTGCAACATAAAACACAGAACAAGGCTGAAAGCTGTATTTGTGAGACTGTGAGACTGCCGACTGTGAGATTGTGAGACTCTTGCCACTACATATTATACTGGTAGGTAGGTTTAGTGTATAGTTACATAAGTATCCAAGTAGGAACCAAATGTTATATTATGTTGTTATACTGAGAACTACTATGTAATATGTATGGGATAAATACAGGGAAAAGTTCGGTGCCCAAGTATATAAGCAGAAAGACATAGGAACTATATATTACGTGTGTCTGGTTACACTGTAAGCTTCTGAATATAGTATATATGTGCCAGTTTACTTATCGTGAGTTTACTCACACTCTGAGTACTAGTATGTAGTATGGTTGGTATATGTAGTAGTGCCATGTACTGTTTTACTATGGTTAGAGTTGTAGAATGAGAGGAGTCGTCGTCGTCTGGTTGTTGGGTTGGAGTAGCGTATCGTACAAAGTCAGTTCAATTCCACATCTACACGAAGCAATGGGATTCTGCCGGAGACTGAACAACTCGCTACTGCCTTGGCACAAACACGGACTAAGCCACACTTGCACTCGCAATCAGTTCAGTTCAGTTTGAGTCTCACTGACTCACGAACCAAAGGGAAATTCTTCGGAAGAGCTCGCCGTGTTCCTATGCATTAAAACAGAACATACCTCCGACCTCCGTACAATACACATTTCTCCAATATTTAAGTCGGCCTAAGTTTTCTTACTGCATTACCTTTTTCGTTACGTACCTGCTGCAGTTAACATTACATAATCCTGAGCAGGAACAGACATCACATCTACACACATGGTGTTTACACCTGAGCGCTGTGTCTTGTTTTGTCTGGCTATAACAATACCTACCTGTCTCAATCTCTGCCCGTTTGTCTCTCTGGGTAGGTGCACAAGTGTACATGTGCTATAGGCAAGGGTAAAACTCTTGGTGATCTATGTGTAAAGACACCAATCAATTGCATTTAATACTCTGTACTGTCTTATCTTTGTGCAGTTGACTTTGACTGTGGAAGGCTACAAAAAATAATAACAGAGTGGAAGGAAGTGCAACGAAGTGCATTCTCAGAGAGGGAAGCCAGAAATAACTCTCGCTATTAGTAGTACTATACCTACTGCATAACTGTACCTAAGTTAATTGAAGTTGTGGTTAGTTTCTAATGATGGGAACCAGAAACTGTAGTTAGTATGTAGGCAAACAAAGTCAAGAAAATTAAAGTTGACTGATTTGGTAGTGGTACTAAGTGCTTAGCACTTACGACAGTGTAGAAGGCCAGACCTTCATCTCGTCTCATCTGTCCTAAATGATTTGTCGACACTAGAGAGTGTATAGAAAAGAGAGGCATAATTTCCATTACTCTAAGTGCACGACCACCGACTACCTTTCCTTTGCAATAATATCTCAATATGAGGTGGATTTCTCATTGAGTCAAGTACCTTGTGGATAATGAGGTGTCATCCTCATCTTACTCTTACTCACCCACAACACAACAACTGAACCTAACTGAAATACATGCAGGACAAGACAGGCAACAGTTATATTGCAGCAATCATCATCCTCATTATAAGCACTTCTGTCTGTAACGACTTGCAACAACATTGATCTCATCACACAATTTAGATTGGAATTGGATGTGAGTTTTCCTTGACTTGGCTTGGATGGTGAATTGGATTGGGACTACGAATCGCGTAACTCTTCATCCTACAGACACTCTCCATTGTGCAAAGGCAAACGAAGGTACACACCATCATAGGGCTGAAGAATGAGTTGTCGTCTGCCCAGTGTCAAGTCAGTGAGTGACTGGAACAGTTGACGTTGACACTGCGGCAGAAACAGAAAGCGGCTTGTGTCTTGCTATTTGTGTCTTTTCTCCGTGCACTGCACTATCTCGACAATATTTCCGCTTGCTATACTTGTCAGTCCTACTTCTCCACTCAATATATACTCCGGGTGCATTCGAGACATTTTTAGTTCATGTGCATACTGCACAAGATAACTTGAGTTTACTTCAGGAACTGTTGGCATTATAATATTTGTGCATCGCACATAATGACAGAGGCCTAATATCTACTTGATTGCAGTATTTTGCATAAACAGACCGGGTTATCAATTTCATTCTGGTTTAACCTATTAGATATCAGAATATTTTTAAAAAATTGTGTGTTATCTGTCCAGGATAATTCGACGAAATAATTCGAGTGCAGCATAACATTTTCTTCGTTTTGTCATCTAAGCCAATTTCTAATTACAATCTCGTTACTGGCCTTAACTACTACGTAGATTAACTCAATTTGAAATTGACTGTTGTTGCCAATATTATTTGCAAAATTCACTTTGCAAAACACACTTTCTTATACGTTCCAGGAAATAAATACTTATTGTATTACTAGAAAAGCTACTAAATGGAAAATGAGATGCAAATAAAATAGTGTTCACGTGTGCAAAATTTCCATTACTGTGCTTAGCCCATGATGACTCCAAGTGATTTACCCTAACCCAATTGCAACCGTGAGTAAGAAGAGAGATCTCAATTCAAGTATTTAAATGTGGATTAGACTTGTCTGACCTATCTGACTGGAAAGTGTAGCTTTGAGTAATTCCCAAAGTTTTGAAGATCAAAAGCGAGGAAAGATCATCGCTGGAAGCTTACAAGAGTATCAGCATCTGCAACAACAAGTCTTAATGACTGATTTCATTCTTTTATTCATTTTCATGATTCCTACTGTTCTTCCGATTACTTGTGAAAACTAGCGACTGTATTTGTTTTTTATTGCGTAGCAAGTGCAAAGGACCCTTTAACTTGCATGTCTCCTGTTATTTGATTGGAAATTGGAATCGATAAGAACTCTGATATCTACTTTAGTAGTTTATCTATAATTAATCAACACTTGGGTTGAGTCACGTCATCGTCATCGTAGCTACTGATGTGCTTACTTGGAAGTTGTTTTCCAAAGTGCAAATATCAATCACACGAGAATTCTTTGCGTTTGCCATGCCCTTCTATGGTATCTCAAATTGGTCTATCTATGAGTGATGAGACTTTTATGTCGTAGTCTTTAATGTAATGCAACCAAGCAGTAGTCTCATGGAACTGTTCTGGATGATATTAGAACCACTGGAGGAAATGGCATGAAATAAATTCAAAGAATAGTAGTCTTCGTCCCCTAAATCTGATAACAATCCAATCCAACTGCGTTCTATCAAGAAAAGAGCAATTGGCCAGACCACCAAATAAATATCTCTATTCATCCGAATAATAACTTGTTTTTGCGAGACTCAGAGCGTGAGTTGCAGTTACTATTTTTGTTCACACAGAGTGCATCTTCATTGTGATCATCTCAATACAATATCAATCACTGCCCATTTAATTACTAGAGAAAAGCAATTAGTGCAATTGAAACACTAGCATTGAAAATACTCTAACACTTGATTGCTTAGTAAAATGGATATATTGCCTGGCATGGGAATGGGAATCCTTTATGAACTTCAAGCTATTCATGATACTGGCTATTTACTCTCATCGGCTTCTCCGGAAGACTACTGGCATCAGGTTTGTTCTTAAATTTATAGCACTACTTGTACTTAAATATTTAAAAAGGACCTATTCCTGAGTTTTAGGCTTCAGTGAACTCTCCTTTCGCAGTTTCGCACATCAGACAGACACAACTAAATTAAACAGACTAGATACTTCTATTTCATCTGACCTTAGTGTCGCTACTTAAACAATGTGCGGAAGCCTGTTTGTTTATGTACACAGATACTTTATTAACAGCGAGTCGATACGCATTTGGAATAAAGGCCCAAACTGTTTCTATACATGCATTAGTAATGCTCAGCTACAGCCCCAAGCCTTTTCCCATGCGTATGTATGGATGGTCTGCACATTGTGTAGGATTTTGTTACTGACATACAATGCACAAATTATTCGCAAACCAAAGTAAAGCGGATACTATTACTTAGACCTTTTGGAATGTAATACATGTAATTCTATCAGCCGACCTATGCGTCATACACATGAATGTTTATCTTTTTAATGAGTAATAACAACTATACTGACATATTAAAAATATTTTACAACAATAAGATAGAGTGCAATAAAAATTGCATTATTCATTCCTCTGTAAACTGAACTCGCACTTTTCAGTTGAATAATTACCTATTATTGTGGTATGTCCCATTCTCAGATCCAGTTAAATTGTCCCTAGCATGCAACGGTAAGATTAACTGACACTAAAAACAAGAACTGTAGTTACCTTCTTTGCAATTCGTTAAACAAACAACGAAAACGCTTTTTGTGTACTTTGCAGATGAATGAAAAAATAATTTAATTGCTGTTTTCTGTAACTACCATGCGATGCTGCGTAGCAATGTTATTCTTTAGCGATTGAGTTTCAGTTAGATTGGTGACTCATATCCTTCACACTCATAATTTTAGCACACATTGCATTTTGATGTACACTGTAATCAACATGCAGAACTCTCATCTCTAGCAACAAATGCTGCAATTTAACCTAAGTGCAATTCATTTACAATTACATGTCTGAGTGACTAATTCTATCCTCTTTTCCACTCTCTACCAAAACTACCTAAAATTACTGTCATTAGGATGAAGTAAATGTTCAATGTTACATTTGCAGTTAAAATTAATTCTGATGTATCTCGCTGTGACTGTATGTGCCCGGAATTGTGAGAATTAACTTTAGTATTCTAGCCTTCTCTATGTTATCTCAATTATCATCCTCATTTGTATGAACTATGGAATGAACTGAGTCTCTGTCTAAAGAGATGCGATGACATTATACAGCCCTACAATGAAACATGCCATGTTACAGTCCTTTAAATATTATAATCTGCATATTTATTTGTACAAACTTGTAAACTATAAGTTAATTGCGCACATTATTTATGTGCATTAGCATTTACTCTGAATGGGAATTGAGACTTTGGTAGGACCGTAATATACTAAAATGGTGATGACATACACAATTACATGTCGTAAGCACTTACTCATGTAACTATGTACTAAAGTATAAACGCATTGGTAGGACATACGCGTTCCAAACATTTAAATGAAACTAGTTATCTTACAAATGGATTTAGCGTTATCGTTTTCGTCATGTTCAACTGAAAACTGATACATGTCATTACGAGTATTTATTTGATATTTTAAATATTGGTTGACAGTACGTAGCAAGAAGACTAGATATGTTTCCTATGAACAAATTGAATGAATCATCTTTAAACGATCGAGTGCAGCATAACAACATTACAGAAATTGTTCAGATAGTGATAGGCCTAGTGTAGTGGTTGTTGTGGAAAGTTTATGTCACCTTTGTTCACTATATCATAGCCTACTTACATTGATTCAGCATTACTCTAGTTTGGTCTGGTATGCTATGTTTTCCTACGCTATCTAACCACTTGTGCATACCTACTATTATTGTATGAAAATTAGACATATTGCTATTATGTTTCGACTAGGCTATAATCAAGTCGTATCTTATCAATATTTCCATACATACATGCTTATCTAATATAGCAGTCATAGAAAGTATAGCACAGTGCGATTGTAATATTTTTTCGTGATATGGAAATCATTACCTTTAGCTCACTGGGTTACATGCTAATATTATAATCGTAGATATCTACTACATTCATGCATTAGTTATTTGACTTGACTGACTAGACCAGTCGCTTCCAGTTTCTAAACCTATTGTCTGCAGGTAATCCAAGCAAACCAATTTGATTCTCTGTGCTAACTTTATTGTAGTTAGTGTCCACACGTTATAATTTTAGCATGTGAGCAACTAATACACCACGCTCCATGCACTGCTATGTAAGCTGGAAACTGTTGTGTTGACTCGAACGTAATAGCAAACATTGGCACACTACCTATAAGTTAGCTATCTTGGAGTTTTCTAGCCAACTGAGCACGACTAGATTATGCAGTTACGTTAACGTCTATTATTTATGCATACACCGACGTGAAATGTATATACTTTGCCAGTCTCGCTTCATCTAAACTGGAAACTGTTTTTGCTAAAAGGTAGAAGCTCGTACATTATACCTGCTTGATGTGTACGTAAAGAAATTGATTTTGACGTTCCTAATTTTAACTACATGCAGATGTCTGCTCTACACTAGTACGCATTTAGTGTGTTTAATAATAGCATTTTTATTTATACAGACTGAAGTAGGTGAAGTACATTAGCACTTTTGCATGTGCATGAATGTTACTAGTTATTAAACGTGTCAGACACAATGCTGTTCAGATTTACGATGGTTGTGACACAAATATTTTAGAATACTTTTGATCTGTGAAAAAGAGCACAGATGTCCCAATAGCGAGATGGAAATACCACAATAGAGGAAAACCTTCATTTTCCAAACTACTGGAGCCAAAACTCATGTATTCCTATGGGTAAACCTGATTTTTTCTATTGTTTCCTTTGTAAGTATTGTAGTAGTAGCGAAGTGGAACTGGTGAGGAGAAATTGAGAAATAGTAATAGGTAGGACTTTTATGCATGTCTAGGTTAGCAAATGTATAGATTTCTGCTTAACTGTTCTCGAAAAATGTTGGGTTCTTCAACTTTGGGAGGAAGGGAGCCGATGAAATTGCTTACTGTCGTGTTTTTCTACATGGCAATTTGCAAAGAGCTGACTGAACGCTATAAAAGATCCTTTCCACCTACTCTTTACGAATCTATAGCTACTCCCAGTGCTTAGATTGCATTCTACATTTGCAATAATGGTTTGTGTGTATTGGTATCTTATCCTTATGGCACTCGTATAATTCCCGTATGTATGGCTATTTGTATCTGTATTATTGGTATTTGTAAATTGAAAGTTAAGTCAAGTGCCTGTCTCTAGTCCCGCTCTGAGACGCTCGGGTCTGGAATATATCTGCGAAGCCAGAATGTTAATACTCCGTGTGCGATATTTCAGTTTGTTTTAGCCGAGGACACGATCGTAGTACTCTGTTTCTTTACAAAAGACGTATAGGAAAATTTAATCCGTAAAAACCGTAGATATAATGTCAGAGCGGAGTTCTGTCTTAAGATTAGTTGTATGGATCACCATCAGACCATAGCAGTTGTTGTAAACTTTGAGAGTCTTCTGTTTGACTGACTGAAACTGGCTTGTTGAAAGGGAGAAGACGAACCTTAATAGGATCCACGTTGATCCTACTTGTGTATAGCAGACTTACAAGAATACAAACTCAATTCATTCGTTCCGTAAGACACGTCTCTAAAAATAAAATGCATAGCCAGACTACAGACAGGCGGTGTTAGGTATTGAGAACTTTCAAAGAACATAGATAAGTAGTTGTCGTAAATTATTCTCTGATTTTGGTGAATTCGCTTCTTTGGTGTGTCTTGTCTTTTCTTCAGGAAAATAAACCAAGAAAATGAAAACCCGCAAGAGGATTGTCCAACTGTTCTCAGCTCTCAACTAAAGCAGGTTGTAAAATCAAACGAGCCCATTTAATCTTTAGAAGAAGAAGAGTTTTTTTAAAGGCAGTACTGAACTGACCCTTGAATGAGTGCTATTTTTCACCTCACACATACTTTCTGCTTATCCGCTAAATCCGATGGCCATTGTCTACAGTCACATAACTTGCCTTAATATATCACAAGTACAATACTATTTGTACTGAGTTAAAAGAAGGAACGACCATAAATTGCAGGTAGGTAGAATCCATCTGTGTACATTGTCTGGTGGATTTCTAAGGTTTATGGCACATTACACGACTCTATAGAATATCTTGATTCTAATATCCTTCCATTTCCTAATGGGAAAAGTAAATGGGAATTTTAGCTTCACTCCAGGTTCACTCCACCATACATTACTTATAGTACATGTACACAATAAAATAGACAAACTATATTATGTTACACCATTTTACATATGTATGAGTCGGGCTATTGGCTATGTTATTACATAATGATATTGCTACAAGACGCTCACGGTGATACAATGCAATATGGGGGAGCTTAATAGTTTTTTTGGCAGTTTACTCCACGGAAAATCAAATTTATACTGGGTAGGTACCTACTTACGTTGTGTATAGATAGTAAAAAATATCTGTATTACCTACAGGCTACTAAGGAAGGCTGGAGGCACGAATAAAAAACTTCTTAGGACTTAGAAGAAAGCAAAAGCGAAGGAAACCAGTGCATCGATTACCTACTCTACATTATTCTATCGAAATGCGTTTAATGTAATATATGTATAATGATTCACCCCCGAATTGTCAACCCTTTTTTGTCAACACACGAAAAATTTTTTGTCAACACCAAGTTTCTTTATTGTCAACATAACCAAGGCCATGTTGTCCTGTTTTGTCAACAGCAATTATTATTCAATGCAATATTTTAAAAGAATTAGTCCCGGTAAATAATCAGTCAAGTAAAAATCATGTAAAAAGTAATGCTAGATCACTTGTAAAGTGTAAATCAGATCATTTCATCTCACAAAAATATTGTGACAATTTTTCATAATTTGTCCGCTATCGTATAAATCCACTCCGAAAATGACGTTTTTGATTTATTGCGAACTATTTTTTTAGGCGTTTGGTATACTTTACAGTTTACTGAGTTGTTTTGAAGGTCCCATCAGCAATCCAAGTTTCACAGGAGTATAACTTTTTCAGATTATTTGCGGTTGTAAATATTAACATCTCGTTGCTTGAGTTACCGTCATACCACATAAATGGATCGCCTCTCAAAGTTTCGAAGTCCGATAAATTCAAAAGTGACACATGTTGAGGATCTCGAAACACACAATCGTTAACTGTTAACTTTGTAGGAGTGAATGTACTTTTTTAGCAAATGTTCTGGTGGAAGTAGTGCCTGCGTTTCTAAATCTTGATCTCTAGTAAACTGCATCGTAGATCAGATATTTAAATAACTGATACCGCAAAGAATGTTAATGCACACCGCCGTAAGTTACACCGTCGTGTGCAACCACACTCATATTTGTTATTCCTACTTCTCAAATAAAGACTTGTACCTACGAAAAAACTTGTGTTGACAAAAAGTCTAAATGGGTTGATTTGTGTTGACAAAAAGGTGTTGACGACCAAAGGGGTCAAAATTGTGTTGACAATTCGGTGTTGACAAAAAGGTGTTGACAATTTGGGGTGGTCCCATGTATAATGTATTCAGTCTATAAGTGTATAGTCAACAATACAATGCACCAGTATTTTATAGCTTGGCTAACGATACGCCAAAGCTATCTTTTCGCATCGTGCTTCTTTTCTTATTATATCAGTATCAGCATCGTAGCTCTTCATGAATGTCAGTGAATGCAGTGCTATTGAGTTAACATGAAGCTACGAGAGTGAATAGAATATTAGGAGCTTCGTGTGAAATAAACCTGCCCCATAAACCCTCTAAGCTGGTTCAGTTACTAAAGAATGTCTGTCTCTATACTACTCAACTATAATATTATAGTTATATCACATAGCTTCATTTCGATAGCCAACTTGCTTTCGTTTGTCTCTGTTGTCTTCTTACTCCGCTCCTGCGTTTGGAATAAATTGTTATGCAAGAGAGTTGACTTAGGAGTTCATAGCAGAAAGAAGACTTGCTGATATGACTTGGACTACTCTCGACTTTAGCTTGACCAGATTTCCTACATACTTACAACACGCACATTTATTTACTACTATATACTGGTACTACTCTTCAATATATTCATTGCATGCCCTGTACTTTACTTTTTTACTTTACTTTTACATTAGCCATCAAAACGCAATGCCGAATCAACTCCTCTCTCACTCTCTACATTAACATAATCGTCATACTAAAATACAATGCATTAGAGTTTGTCCTTGTCCTCTGGTATGGTCCAGTGCAGTCCTAGCAAATCCACTTTGTTTTATTATATTCCGCATTAGCATTTTAAAGTAATCTATAATACAGCCAAAATAAGCACCTTATTCTAAAAGTATCCACTACTATCTCCATTAGTATAATATAGTTACATTACAATTAGAAGTACATTGACGAATGAGTAATGTGTTTTCTTGCATGCACACTAATGTCACCTTTGCATACTGATACTCGAAAGAGGGGGTCTTACACACTAGTAACTAAAGTCAACTGAACTGAACTGACAATGAGCATTCATGTCAGAGTCATGTTCTAAGTTAAGTCAAGGGAGAGGAGGGAAATTCCTATCTCTTGATACTTTATAATCAAATCCGTATGTAATGTTCATATAAATGTAACTTTATACCTATACATCAGTTTAATTTTCTAACAGTAAGTGGTAGTATTAAAGTGTCGTGTCGTGAGGGCTCTTTCCTATATTATTTCCTACGAGATCTAAATAAGGGCATTTCATTGTGACACATCTACTGTAGAGTAATATATGTGTGTACACAAATCATTCCTGCCTAACTGAATGAGTGGATCAGAGATGAGATGAAAGAAAAGAGACGACGAGGGTAGAAAGGAATTAATCTACCAAATATACATTCTACTATACATATGTCACTCTTCAGATTATGTCCTATATACACGAGCCCTTCCTTCTCATTTTAACTAGACATTCATGTCCAGAATGGCTTATTATACATATAGACTTACTTCAATGTGTTTATACTATCTTCTGTTCCATTAGCATTTCTGTATGGTTACAGGTCCCTCTGTGCGTCTGTATATTTTGTGTTTGCATTGCTAAATTGTACAAAGAGTAGTACTTTGGTAATTCAATGTTGATAAAAGGAATGATAAGCCACTTGTTATGTTTAGCACGAGAGAAGTACTATTGTTCCTTTAGTATCAGGTGACTATGCGAAATCATATAAAATGTCCTTTAGGTACTGGCTATATGATTATTATTACTTTGTCGTAACATTTCCGCTATTCCTAAAGCCTTTCTGCATGCACTACCTTTTGCTAATAAGCACTTTGAAATTTAATTATTTCATATGCCATGTTATTGTTTGTCATTGTATATTCAGTTCACTTCACTTGAAAGGAAAAAATTCACATCTATTTCGACGGATTCAATGCGTAAAGTAGAGTAAAGCAAGAAAACAAGTTGCAGAAGGTTCTATTATGATATAAGGTTCGTGATACTGTGGTCTATTGTTGTGTAGGCCACTACAAAGCAGCGCAAGATGTGTTACATGAAACCAGAGTGATGGACAGCCTGATGCCTGATTCCATTGTTACTGAACTCTAAAATAAACATGATGTTATTTGAGCATTCCATTTCAAAAGCTATGCATATTGCACAGTTTAACTGCATCGAATTGTTTCCCTTCCCTCTCATTCAGTCTCGAGAGCTGTAATTATAATTTCATTCGAGTTGACTCAAGGAAGACGAAAAGTATTATGGAAAAAGTTGATTAGAGGGAAGTGTACCTTTGTAGAACCATTCATCTGATCACATACCCAGAATTCTAGTTAACCGCAGAGAGAAGCAGAGACTGACAAATTAATTCTAATGCTAATAACTCCTTCCTCGTTGCTGAACAATTCAAGATACAATTAACCGTGCAAGTATCAAGGTACAATGGTATTTAGCACATATATCGCTTTGGCACTCTCAGAAAAATAAATAGGGAAGGGTATGGTATTTTTTCCTAACTACTACTACTACTTCTCCAATGGATATAATGGGTAGCTAGAAAAGATCCAACGAAGAAAAGGGTATCCAAGAAAAATGTTTGAAACTCAAGTGCATCTGTTACCTCCAAGTTGGGCTGCATTGGACTGCAGCGCAACAGTTTGCGAAAAAGAGGGAGATGGAAAGGAAATATAATATAGTGACTCGTATGCAAATTACGTGGTGTAATTGATGCGTCTTCAAGTCAGAGGATAGAATGAGTGAGCGAATGTAAAGTGGTCGTTTCTTGCCTGAGGATATTCTGGTTCAGAGATTGCGTTTGGATGTTGAGCTTTATTTCATATTAGACATGCATGTATTTTTCTGTGAGCTCTTTCTTATGTGTAAGGAATTGTGCATAGGTATGCACACACAACTTATTGTTAGCTCTTTCTATATGTGTATATAATAGTTTGTGTTTAATATTATTTGGTTACTGTGCACATTTGAGATATACGGATGAAATAAGCAAATATATATTTTTACATGTGTGTGCACATACCCAAGAAGTATGCAATATGAGAAGGGATTCTTCCCAGGCCGAGACGAGAACTTTGGCTGAATTGTAGTTTGCTTTTCTTATGGAGCGAAAGAAATGAGTGAGTCAACTTCTTGTAAGGAAGCATTCATTGCGTTTCCTATCCAATGAACTGCGCTGCGTTACATCTTAAGAGAGAGGCGTCTTTGCAATATCTTCTTTTTCTCCCATAGTCAGACAAGATGCCGTACCCGTCTTACCTAAAAGATATCTGGGAGTAATAAGATTCACTACTACTAAAGAAAACATTCATTTTCTTATACTTGAGTATGTTACTAGAAACTATTATATTAGTATCTATTCTATGTTGTAAGTACTACTTGTGTAGGATAGGATAAGACTTGAGTTGTGGCTGTTGAGTCGAATGTAATTTTTTGCCGGGTAACAACTTTTTCTTCCCTTTTGCTTAGGCTCATTCATTCACGTTCTTGACTTCGTGTTTAGATTATTTTATATACGGAGCTTATGCAGCCTACGTCTAAGTACTTATAATATTGCAGTGTATTACTTTATTTTGTAGCAGTTGTATTCTATGTTGCAGTAAAACTCTTTTTAGTGGGGATCTGCATACTTTCTATGTACCCTATGCAATTTCCAGTCGCCTAGAATATATACGTGTAAACGCACTTCACTATATCCAAAACTTGATGTTTATATCTGCACGGATGGCTACCACATTCACAATGCATGTATTTTGCTAGATAATGGAATGAACGCAGGGAAAATAAAGTAATTCACTAAATAAATCCAACTATGACTGAATCACATGATGATAGCTAAACATGGAACAAAACAGACTCTAGTATGTACTGCATTGTAATAAACGCTGCATATTTCCACTCTGCAATTCTCGTAGTATCTAATGCATACGAAAGTACCTATGCATTCTTCGACTATGCTATCTTCTAACTTAATACATAGCCATATATATCTACATAAATAGTGATTGTTGGGTGGGAATGTAATTTAATGTGCATGAACTTGCTGTCTCTCTATAAACTTCATCGGCTGACGTTTCATTTATTTTCTTTCATAAGGTACATTGTATTGAGTACGCACCACAAGAGAAAAGCTACTCAGTAGTTATATAATGGATATAGAAAAAAGAACAGGGGCACATGACATAACTGAAAAATGTGTTGCTACGTTCTAAGTAGATAAGCTAGAATAGATAAGGGAGAAGAGGCACTACAGAACATACAAAGCACATAAAGAATAATAATAAAGCCTTATCGTAGATTTATAAATGCGTTTAGCTTTCCTTGTGTACTAATATTATTGTGGAGTGCAGTAGTAAACAGCATCTACACATTTGTAGTCCATGATTGTGGAACAGAAGGTGCTCCTGCAATCTCATCAAATTGAGGGAGCAAGTTCCGTTTCGTGACTTGTGAATAACAGGAAAGCAATATCATCTTCCTCTCGCCTCTTTTTACTTCTATCTCTTTTAGGAGTAATGTATAACAATAAGTAAACATGTAGGAACATAGGATGAAATTTGTTAGTCTTCTTTCCACAATGTGTGTGTCTTTGGCTTTGGCTTAGACAAATAAAACTCGAGCGTAGTAAAACGTAAAACAAGACTTTTTGGAATGATGAAAACTTTTTAGCGAGCGTAGACAATTTTTCACAGACAAAGTTATATTTACTACAGAGAGGTTGAAAGTTGACACTTAGCACCACCACCCATCTGTGGACTTTAGCTTTGTCATCTCACGTTAGTCTCTCTATTTTTCATGACTCCTTAAAGGTTTTAGGAGAATGTAGAAAAGGAGTATTTACTTATCGACCATGTTATACTTGATAAAGGTAAATGTAAATTCCTTTGATAACTAAACGTATCGTGTATATAGATAGCTCTTTTAATAGCGTCGTTCTCCCACCGACTTTACTCAACTTGAGTAAATTATTTAGTAGAAATAAGCTGCTATTTATGATGAATGTGTACTCAAGTTGCTAGTATTAACATTGCCACTTCCGTTTGGTTGGCTTTAGCTCCGCTCTACTGCTGGCAGGGTCAACCTCAACCCCTGTTAGTCATTCGTATATTTCCCGGATATTGCACTCGTCCTGTTCACTACTATACATACCCTTCTGTTTGTTACTTCATTTACTATTTTGTATTTATGTCCTCTCACTCTTTACTATAACTTTTATGCATTGTATTCATGTACATCAAATACCAAACAATAGTACTAACCACTATACATAGCTAATACACACACCATCATCCCCTAATCTTTTAACGTATAAATGGATGTTATCTGTCAATACATAGACTAATGAGCATTATATACGCATTATACACTCACTTACTATTAAATTTATTCATCTAGTACTATCGCTATTGCGATGTAGTTTAATGTAGCAGTAAATTACATTTACATTTCGTACAAATATGCCATTAGAAAGATACAATTATTATCTAGTCATCCCATTCCTTTCTCGCGGTGTAAAATATCCTTTTTTGTATCGTGTGTTACAGTAATAGTGATTTTTGATGGTAGCAGCTTAGCAGAGATATTGCTCATCTCTTTCCACCTTGTTTTCAATAGCCCATCAAATGTTTAATAGCTGTGATAATGTTGTATGGTTGTAAATGAGAAATTGAACTTGACTTATTCGGGACATGTAGTGCATGTGGGTGATGTCATTGTTGCATTTTATTTGATTGTTGAAGGATGTAAAAGTAGAAGTGGGGTTGGTAGTTTGTAGTTTTGAAGAGTGCTTAAATTACCAAGCTTATCATATGGTAATCACACCCTTTAAGTACTCCAACCCTGATTACAAAGGAAACTGAAGGGCTGCAGAAAAGCTTTCAATACTACGCCTTTTTCCCACAATTTATCATTTATCATCAGATACTCAAAGCTTTACATATACAATAAAACCAAATCGTGCATGCACAACAACGACATCAGATACATACACCTCTGTTGCCCAATCCAACCTACGCGATATGTTGCTGACTCTCCTCAGAGATTTTGATCTTATCCGTATGGTTAGTTAGTCACTACAGGGTATATGCTAGGATTTCTTGTTGTGTATTAGTAGTAATGACGTGAGAATAATGAATTGTCCCTTGCCCGTCAAACATGACATATAAATGTACTTAACCAAAAACGTGCATAGGCCATGCTTATCCTTTTCTACCCTCTTAAAACTGTGCTATGCATTTTTATCGTCCCATATTAAAATATGCATACATTATAATTTATAGAACCCATGCCTACCTGTGCTAGGCCTACCTGTTTACAGACATGACATGACTAATTCTTAACCTGTTCACCCTATGAACTCAAATCTGTGATCTGATCAATGGCTAGGTTATTTTCATTCAGGACCAACTCGTTGTTTTATTTTAACTCACTGCAGAATAGCTTCCCGCAAGACTGATTGTGTGTTCATTAAATGTCAACCTACCGGGTCGCTATCTAAATTCTATCGTTTAACTCCATAATCATATTAGAATCTACAATTTTAAACATGAAACAGTCTGGACCCCAAGGCAAAATAAAATAAGTATACAACCCAAGGGGAATGCAGAACCTGCAGGGAAAGTACAATTAAATACTGGCACTGCAGCAATAGGAAACTGCAATTTTCTTACCTGCATGCATTGCCTACATAAACTGGGCAGTCCATTTACTCCTTTGTGCTCTAATAACACTGCTGTTGTCTGCTTAGGGTAAGTCATAAGCAGCTATTTTAAGGTAATTGCACGTGTGTCCGTGTCTGAAATTTTCGTTTTCGACAGAAAAATTATCGGAGAGAGAGAGAAAACCGAGCTTTTGTATGGAAAGACCTAGTAAATCATTATAAAATGCATACTGCTGCGACATACGCTCAACTCCTGTATAAACTCTCCTCTGCACAAAATGATTATCAGTTTATTTTCCTGTGTGGTTTGGTTGTCGTTGCGGGTTCAACTTCCACACGCACGCCACACAACACAAGGAGACGACGATGGGTTTACTGGCAGGGCCAGGCCAACTTAAACAGACTTGCTGGGTTGGCTGGAATTGAAAAATATGATATGACATGACTTGCATTAGAGCCACAACTCTACACATCTACACAGTACTAAATATAAGATATATCTACACATATAGATAGCATTATATAACTAACTACTTTGTATTAATGGGTATAATTTAAAGTTTATAATATAAATGCATGCCTGTCATATGCTAACCATAATTTAAAACATTCATGCTTCCTAAGGTACATTGTAGGTGTAAATAGAAATTGTAAATAGCAAGTATATTGTGTAGATAGGAAATTGTTGTGTTATATGGTATGATGCATATTTTGTATTCCTGTGCTTGCATGAGCGTCAGTGATGTTATAGCATTGTGCCATAGAGCACAAATTCGGTGTTTTGCATTGCTACACTACTCATTAGAGCATTAGTACGCATCACGTCATAATATGCTCAGTTGCGTATGTGTTATGACTCCAGCAGAAGAATTGTAAAGGGAGTCAGGTGAGAATTACACATAGCAAAGCTACATATATAGTAAACTTATTTACCAGGAATATTATATTCCTATTATAGATATGCGAGGAAACTTTCTTTTTCAGTATACCCTTTTTAGTGCACTGGGGTGGCTGACAAGTTCTTTTTGCTTATCTCTTGTATTTGTATGTATGTCCTTATAAATATCTTCAATAATGTCTTGGCAGTTTAACTTTGACTCACTGTCAGCCTAAGAAACGATAGAAGAAGGTGAGAGAATAGAATAAAAATATTACATAGCGACAGATAGGTAGAGAGTGTAGCATTGTCCATAGCATTACATCAAGTGAGAACAAAAAGTCTCATACTGTAGCTAGATAAGGGTATAATATTGTAAAGTAGAAGCTCCTAGTTCCAAACTAGCATGTTTATGGTGATTCATCCGTCGTTCGTCCTATTGGGAATGGAGAAAAGAAAGTAATTGGGAATTCAGCTCGCGTTTACTATTGAATCATGATTGCATTTGTGATGTTCAGAGAGGTTCTCTACTATATATATTGTATGCTGTAATGCAGTCATAGTGGAAGGTGCCTACCTTACTTTACTTACGTTAGTTGCTTGCCATAACCATTAGTATACCTAAGCTCATGTCTGTGCGTACTTTAGCAGAAGAGTCATGTTATTGCATTGCATTATACCAAAGGCTACCCAACCAAACCATTAAGCTACGTAGTGATATATGAAATAGTTAAGATCTGCTCTATGATGTCATGGACTAGGGTACTATATACCACTTCTGTATAGAAGACTATATATAGCCTGCAGGACATGTATTATAGATATGTGCATAGGCATATTCCTTAGATAGTTTGAGTTCTATCGTATTGTATAGAGGAGTGATATGGACTGCTAATGTTAAACTTCACTCGGGAATAAGGAATAAGAAATGCCATAAGAGACAACGAAAACGAGTGAGTGACTGTTTGACTCGTTGTCCTCGTCGTCTTTCTTCAATGCACTCCACAATGGCATCACATCACATCATCGTCATCATCTCATGGAAAATGTGTAAATGGTACAAACGATGCATGCAACTCTTATGTACACATGTGCTATATCCACTCACTCTATTATGTCTATAGCTCTTTAGTCCATCTATATATACTTTGTGTAAAAATGCACCCAAGGAGTTACAAAGCCTAACCAACGCTCATCTTCAGTCTGTTCACTCTTCTCTTCTGAATTTAAGTTAGTTTGGAAGTTTTTCCTCTTTTTCTTCTCCTCTCATGCCTCCCCCATCCGTCCATTCCACTCCGTCATAATACCACGGCTGGCTACGATCTCGAAGAATAGTAATGTCAAAGGCAAATTGAGTCAAAGTGAACTTGCCTGTCAAAAGAACGACTTCTGTGGTTATGGCTCCATGAATCCAAGATTGTAATATACAAACTGATACAAGAAAACTTTATATGTTATGCCAAAGATACTTTTGTATCGGGAATAATAATTTGGTAATTTTTAATATAGCTTCTGTCTCTGCTTATTTATCAATCAAATTATATCTGAAGTTGTTTGACATCTGAGTAAGACATATTATAGAAACAATCAATGATGATATTATAGTGCACTGCGCAGATAAAATGTATCTAGGTACAGAAACGTAAGGTAGGTTATTTAAGGATGTCGTCGTGAGCAAGGTTGCCTAAGGACGATATTATTTTTTGTGTCAGAGTGTGTGGGGAAGAGGATGGTGGATGGTTACGTGAGAAATCTCAAGAGAGTGTGATAGGACCAATTTGATGTGCCAATAAAAGCCAAAGACGGGGTCATTCAATTGACAAATATTCCCCCACACAGCATGCACTTTTGATTGCATATTGCATTATTGCATGACTCATTTCCTACCACTACATATACTACCGCTTCATTATTGCCTTTGGGATAATAAACTCTGACTTGGCTTCGTTTGCAGTTTGCTCTGGATGATGTGCGGGATTTGTAGTATATAATTTGGAAGTATAGGGGTATCTTTGTATTTATGTGTTTGATAGTAGGACGTGGGACTACCAAGTAATGTAGTTTTATTTCCCCGAATAATTTTACAGCTATACCTACTAGCGTCATACATTCATTACTTTCTATCCCTAAATGTTGACAGCGACAGTATTTTCCGAAAAAATCGTCATCATTATATATAGTGGGTTGGATGTAAGTAGTAGTAAGCTGGAGATATATACATCCTGTTTTATTATTTGTTGTGTTGTGTATGTTTTAGTATGATTTTATCACTTGCACGAGTGAGTGGTAGGGAAATACAGAAGATGCACAAACTGAAGTTAAAATTGCGTTGGCTGGACTGAGTCGTGTCAGTTTGTCAGACTTCATTGTGCAAGTAATATTTATTTTATTAAGTATCTGGGAAACATATACTATGTAGGGAGAATGACAGCATGCTGTTTTCTTTATGCAGACAGAGTGATCTTCAATCTTGAGCCTTTTAGTCATCGTAGCATGTAATGTACATTAAACGTGATTGAGATTATTGGACGGCGACCCATGGCCTGGACTCGTACATTACTTTATGGATTTATGTACAAGTTGAAAAGAGAACAGAGTAACACAACTGTCATAAGGACTATCTGTTTGTGTCTATGAAAATATGGAATGACGATGCTGTTGCTGGAAATACATTCTATTCAATTTGAGCGAGTTGAAGTTGAAATTACTTGTTATATAGTAGAAGGAGAGCAGACAGATCAACAGTACGTACATTCATTTCTTTTTATCTGCTAGCATTCCATGCCATTTCTCCTCTTGCGACTACGTGCTATGTCTATTATAATATGTAAGTAGTGGAGTGCAAAGATATTTGACTCCCACCCACGTACATAATAGTAACTACCGTATCAAAAGAGTACAGACTGATATACACCATTGCTTTTTATTACAAAGTACTTAAGCTGGTTATTAAAACTTATTCATTGAAAGAATTAGTTCAAAATCTGTGGCTCCGCTGCGGCATGCTACTACTGAACATTCAAATAGAGATACAAAGCACATACTCTCATACGTCCTAGTGGCTATTAACAGTGATATTAAGTAAAAAGTCTTTGCATCACATTTCAGACTGTGTGCACACATAAACATGTCTGTTTGTGGGGACAGAAGACCAGACTGAACCAGACCTATCCAATTTAATTTGTCGTCTGTGAAATAATCTTATCAAGTTTGTGACTAATTGCAAAAGTGGTCCTTCTTACTGCTGTGACTGGCTACGGGATGAGGAGGCCATTCGTTCCGTGCCATAAGTGCAACAACACAATGCGATCGGATCCACAAGAATATTAGTCAGGACTGTGGAGAATGAAGAAACGAAAGCCATAACATATACATACTGTTATTACCATGGATTAGGAAGGGGAAATTATTTGTAATGGAACCCAGGCTTGTGTTCCATCCATTTAGTGTGTGCAGTTGACGGGAAAAGGAAAAAGCCCATTTACAAAATTGAAACGGACCCAAAAGTCTCATCTCTTGTCTATCTAATTTCTAGTGCAGGTCAGTAGTCAGGCTTAATGACTGTCTCCGGGCACAGTCCTTCCAAATATATACAGAAATCATCAATTATGTACTGACTCCTCGACATGAACAACTTCATCGTGCATATTAAAATCTCTCTAATCTATAATGTTAGATTCTACAAGGTAGATAATTTAATGGTTTCCCCACTCATTTCCCAATGCATTTGCCACGCTCAAGAAAAACTATATTTGTCAGGAGGTAGGGAATTTAATGGTGAATTTAGCAGTAATTGTTCTGAAATGAACGTCTGCCAGTTGAGATAGGCCAAAATAATATGCTCCACACAGTCGTAACGTTTTATACAGTAAATTCTTGCATTTTTTTGGTAAATTACATTAGATCTGTATGGTTTGTTGGAAAACCGCAGGCAGAGAGAACAGTTATAGCTGATTCGACTATACATATTACACGAGAATTCCATAAAACGCTACACTTCTTGTTAAACTTACATTTGCTGCAATTAGACAGTTGAAATATTTTGGCAATAGTACAGCATTCGAGAGAACAGATGTACACATAAACATTTCTAGGGCATTTAATTATTTTTCTATTTTGCTAGTCTGACTTCCTTTACCTAACTTGTGTGAGCTTTAAATTCTTTCTTACACACTATCTACAGTAGGTTGTATTTTTAGAATGGTAGTGACTATTAACCAAAAGCAAATCACTTTATTTTGGTGCTAGTAATTGTATGTTAGCAAGCAATAGTCATAATATCATGACCCATTTATAATATGTAATGGACTTTCAGCCAACTAACCTGACCATCTACGTTAGTTTGCATAAAATGTCCTTTCAGAGATTCTCTGACGACGGTAAACAGCTCAAACCTTCGTCTTAAGAGCTCGTCTTTAATGCATATGGATTGCAGGCACGAAATGAATGCCAAATGAAATGAAGACGTTCTGTTGTATATAAACTATTGCGTTCGCAGTTCTGTTTACTTAGCTAAGATTAAGATAATCTCTTTAGTTATGCCATAGCACTGTAGCTGTGTAGCCTACGACATTTCGAGTAGTAAAGCACTAGAATGGCAAATCACCATATCTGACCATACCAACTAAGTCAAGGTACTTTTCATCAGCTCAGTCGTTCTCTGTTACTTCGCCATTCTATTCAGAATACCTAATTGCTTAGGTATATACTAATAGACTTCAGATTGTATGTACGTATTGCCCAACTACAGAAGTAGGTATCATTTAAGAATAAGAAATGTACTATACTTACCTAAATACATTCCGTTCACCACGGACACTTGCATATTAGCAGAATTAAATAGAACGAATGTATAATGTATTATATGAAGAAACAAATGCTGCATCTATTTATTACAACGAAGGAACTGTTGAATGTAATGTGGATTCTGTAGTGTGCAACTGCTCCACTAAGGACTAAATCCTTAAACTAATGAGATTTAAATGATTGTAACTTAGCAAGCCTAAGAATAAATTGCTCCTGCTAATGTATGTAAAGTGTTCGTTTTTCTCCATTTTCAATCAGATGTACTTAGACAAAGTGTGAGAAAAGCTACGTGTGTACAAATACTTGCATGCAATCTGTCTGTACTAGTAAATACATGAATATATGCATTTAGAATGGGTACATGTACACATGGTATTGAGTCTTGACAAATCATATTAAGGATGTGTTATGAAACAAAACTTTCTAGAAGACATAATCAAGGCAATACATTATTTAGAGAAGATCCCATTAAATTACTCTATTCTGCACTCCTTCGTTAGTAACCTCCTCCAAAAAAACAAGGCCAGACGAAATAGAATTACAAAAAGGTTGCATCTGATCTGATGGGAGCTTTTAATGGAGAGATAAAAGGAAATTAAAAAGAAACTTAGAAGGCAAGGGTCTGTGTACTTACCGATGAATTAGTGTGGGTGTCTTGACTTTTAAACTATTTAAATTAGGCATTGTGGCTGAGTGACTATGACGAAGTCATTGCTATGCACTACGTATAAAATAAAGTCTGACGAAAAAGATGACGCCTGCAAGTGCTCGAAAGAAAATTATAAATGTGCAACGTCTCTCTTATCTCCTAAATGGAAGGAGCATTAAGATTTTTAAAGGGAAACAAAACAAACTGAATTCATTCTCCGCTCTAAATTATTTTCGACACAGACATTCATCTTAGCTAAAGGGAACTAAGTAGTGGAGGAGACCGAAAACCCAGATGTGCGAACGAACCGAATGGTTCTCTAAACTCATCTTTGCTCCACTGACGGAGAATGAGACGTGTGTTTAATGGACGAATGTAACTAAAGCATCTTCTGAACATAAACGAATACATATGTACGGGAGCAAACAAACCGTGGACATGTCTCTCTCCTTATAGTTATTCCTCCTTTAGGCTTAAAATGAGCTCACTTTATATTTTAGTACATAATATGTACAGATGGTGAAAGGGCCTATATCTTTAATATCCCCGAACTATATGGGTAGTTAGTCGCGAGCTGGGATTTTTCACTAGTTCCAAGAGAGTGGTCTTGTCTTCTGTGTATAGTCAGTTATTATGTATACAATTCTGAAAGCATAGCGAAAGACATTGCTTACACAGTTTGGAAGTCAGAGAGAGCATTTTTCCGAGAAGACGAGAAATAACATGCAAGGGAAGATTCTCCGGCTGATGCTAACTCAGCTCGAGTCTCTCAATCTCACGACAAGACAATCTTCCTTCCTTGCCAGATGAAATGAATGAAATATAGGAAACTCTGAAAAAGATTATACTCTTATATGTAATAATAGGGAAGGAGTTAAGATGAGATGGCTCCTTACTATCTCTTGCAGTAGGGAAGTAGTGTCATGACATGCTATGGAAATCTTAAGTCCGTCTCCGCGGAAGTATCTTATCCTAGCCTAACTGTAAATACAATGTTTACGTTCCTGATATTACTACTAACTCATTGCCTACTTAGTTACGTAATTCATTACATTAAAATCTTCATTTTATATTCGTTTGGCTGTAAAGACGTCATTCCCAAACTTCCGGTTTACACAAGAGCTAATTGTAATTGAAAACACATTTTAATACAAACCATTTTCATTTTCTTAATTGTAGTCCTTACGGTAGCCCACTATTTGATCAACCAATCTATTTCTACACTATGTAAATATAGTACTGTTATAAATGAAGCCAACGATTGGCAATTAAATATACCACATTAAATTGGATCTCGAGTGAATGCTATGCAGATAAAATGCAATATTTATTTCTTTTGGTGAATTTCTCGGAGTGAGACTTGTGCGATATTTTTGATGAAGTACCCAATTGAATGTAGAGGCATTAGAGAAAGGAGATAGAAAGAGAAAAGATATTATGAGTTTTGATAGTTAAATGGTGTTGTGTAGGGAATGAATATTTGCAAAGATTATATGGGTTGTAAATAGTAGAGGGTATTATCAATGTGGATCTATACGTATGTAGAGAAGTACAATGAATAGGATAGTAGGGCAGATAAAACTGACAGAGTATCAGTTAGGAGAAGAGTCTAGCACTTGTGTGTACCTTAGTTACATGACATAAGTACTGTAAAGTAAAGAACAAGTCTAAGTACAAGTTGGAAAAGTCGTCGACTTGGTTGGTTGCGTTGAGTTGGTTTGCTTGCTCCGCTCCTGAAAGTAAAATAAAGTAAAGTGAAACTACGGAATCGGTTGCTTTGTTGCTCCATCCATCCAACTTAAGGAAAAAGGCAGCACGTTCTCTCTTTCTGTTGGGTGAGCAAATGTGTGCCATGCCGTAGAGAAGGATAGAGAGGAGGCTAGACAACTGTAGTAGTAGTAGTAGTAGTATTAGCGTCTAGTCTGCAGGAACCCGATATCGACCACTGGACGGGTCGATATTTTGGCTGAATTTGGGAATTTCCTACTCTCTGGCTGAGGAAACGAAATGATGCTATGCTCTACCCAACATAACCTAGGCTTAGTGTCTTGCTTCGCTAAATATCTTTCTTTCTATACATTTATATCACTCCTTTCTAGCTAACTATATGATAATGCCATGGTGCACTGGAGAAGTATTTCTCCGTCTCTTCACTACTCTCGCTGATTTTTCCATTCAACTCTCTCCCAACCATCTTACGTAAGTAGGGGTAAGAATGAAAAGTCGTCGACCAGAGCCAGACGAGACCATGCTATGTACCTACCTATATGTATGTACATACATATGAATTGCTATCGCACAACTTATATGTACTTTGCTTTTACCAAAAAAACCGAAGGATTCCAGTCGGGGAATTCCTGATCTAGTGACTATGTATACCACTATACATAAGTAGGCAGCGTGGATGTTCTTATGTGTCTCTCTGTGCCTGGTCTGCACTATTTGGCCTACCTACCTACCTAATGTAAGTAAAGTAAATCTATTGACGTTTTCTTTTGTGAATTTTATACGTTTATTTTACTAGTGTTTGTTGCAATGCCTCTTTTGACACACGCCAATGCCACTTTCTTCAAGTTGAACGTTGAACAAGTAGGTAATGTAATATTATAAGTATGAATAGTATTTACATTCTTTTTTATATATTATTACCTCCATCCAGAGCACTGCAATGTGAGTTAAGTCGACTACTAGAGAATTTTGTAAGTACATGCACATAAGTATCTTCTAGCTCGTCGATTTCTGTCCATTTCTCTTCTTCAGTTTTACGCTGTGGTAGACTTGCTTGTCGTATGTTGTCGTCCGCATGGGAAATTCCCAACAAAACTCCTACACTACCCAACAAACAACTGAAAAACGATACACTCTGAAAATATACAGGGTGGGCCTGAATGAACCGGAATTTTTACTTTGACTCTTAATTATTCTGTAGTAGATATTTTTATTGAGACTAAAATAGTACCATCTGATAGAGCATGCGTTTCTTAGTCAGAATTGAAATTATGAACACAATCGTAACACAAAAACAGACTAAAGAAGGGCCCGAAAAAATTAGAAACAACAAAATCTTGTAAAATTTACATTTTGTAAAATTAAATTTTCTTATTTTATGTTTGAAATGAAAATGGTGAGACTGGCGAGAGAGCAGTAAATAATGTAAGGAATAAAGAGGTGAAAATAGTTCAAATTGAATTTCAGCAAAAGTTTAACTTTGTTCCCAATTTTGACACGGTCCTAAGTCGTTCCCTTTGTGTGTGGGCTGGCATGTGTGGTCAGGAGGCATCTTAAATCCATCTTCAAGTTGAGCCATAGTCTTCGGCTTTCCAGCATAAGTTCTATCCTTCATCAAACCCCATACTGAAAAATCTGTAGGGCTCAAATCAGGGGAACGCGGGGACAATGAAATTGAACCGCCTCTACCTTTCGATTTATCCGGGAAATGTTCATCCATGCCCGGACATCCAGTCTGAAGTAGTGGGAAGCTGGGAGAAGTTCTTGCATTAACATAAAATTTTCATAGTTTGGTGACGTTATTACTGGCCAGATTTCGTTGTTTTACACGTTTTATTACCGTTACATGTTGATGTAAAGAAAAACTGACCTAAGATGCCTCCTGACCACATGCCAGCCCACACATAAAGGGAACGACTTGGGACCGTGTCAAAATTGGGAACAAAGTTAAACTTTTGCTGAAATTCAATTTGAACTATTTTCACCTCTTTATTCCTTACACTTACTGCTCCCTCGCCAGTCTCATCATTTTCATTTCAAACATAAAATAAGAAAATTTAATTTTACAAAATGTAAATTTTACAAGATTTTGTTGTTTCTAATTTTTTCGGGCCCTTCTTTAGTCTGTTTTTGTGTTACGATTGTGTTCATAATTTCAATTCTGACTAAGAAACGCATGCTCTTTCAGATGGTACTATTTTAGTCTCAATAAAGTTATCTACTACAGAATAATTAAGAGTCAAAGTAAAAATTCCGGTTCATTCAGGCCCACCCTGTACAGTATACCTAACTACAATATATATGTTTGACAGTATCACATCACAGTCAGGGCTGAGCCTACAGGAGCGAAATAAGTTCACGTCATGTCCCAGAATGCCTTACAAAACAACAATACTTCCCAAATAGTGCACGTAAAATGTTAACCGCTTCCAAAAACTACCCATCATACCACATTATACGATTTTCACAACTCATCTTGGCTCCAAAACAATTCAACCGTGCTACTCCAATATTTACTACTTCCAATAACCACGGTTGAAAAGCTAAAGTAGAAAACCCGACAATTTTATATCTTACTTTACTACCGCCAAAACTGCGTACTGATTACAGAAAATTCAGTTATTTTAGCGGCAAGTCATTTTCCATTTTATAAAGTGTGCGATCAAAAAACGTTACAAAATGACGAAATTCAATTGTCAATGGGTTTTAGTGGCTGACGAAAGCTTATAGCATGCGTTTTCTCCTCTGTGACAGTGAAAGAAAGAATTGAATTTCTTGGCTTGAATGGGTTCAACTGCAACGGAGCTATTATGTCATCAGGGGAAAATACACCCCGGGTTTTGACGTATGAACAGTGAACATACAATAGTTAGTAATAGTAACAGCAGTGCAGAGTCAAAATAAAAGCCCAGAAAGCAAGGGAATCGAATTCTTCATTGCTTTTCCTTACTTGATTTTCTAGGTATGTATTTGTGTTTGAGGTTTTTATGTACCTTAACGCTCCAGTGGCCCTTCTTCATTCTATTCTTTCTATTCAATCGAGTATTACTCTTTTCCTTCTGTTTTCTCTTGTTCGCAACCGACTCACAAATAAACAACGCATGTAGTTCCAATATCATATTATTGGTTTGGTGAGTCCTGTTTACTCTTTGGCTTCAATGATTCAGTTGGCCAGACGAGCCAAACCAATGCAAGACGAACTACTGCAAACTAAGTAAGTACTCCAGTTGTCCAGTCCTGAAAATATTACTCACCAACAGTCAATAGTACATCTGACTGTGTGGCTTGGCTTGTCTCCTTGGCTTATGTTGCCAGTAACAAAGTAAGCTGGGAATTAGATTACCTCTTTTCTTTTTATGAGCTCCTTATTTCTTTAGCATCGAGGTATGTCTGGCTATTTTATATATGCATCATAGTCCCTGAGAGAAAAATGGAGAAAATACACACAAGCTGTCGTTCTGCTTTGATTTTCTCTATACATCACTATGTCTCGCTGTGTTAAGTAAGAAATGTAACAATTTCTAACAGCTCTTTCCTGTAGTCGCATTAAGGTTGCTAGTTGTTTTTATTTTTCTCCGGTTCTGTTATTTTTCTTCTTTCTGGCATGTCATTCAATAAAATCAGACGGAAAAGGGAGACCCGGAGACTGACTCAACTGAACTGACTCAAGAAAATCCTAAAGAGACAGGGAACGATCAAGATAAATACTTCCCGTTCTTTTCTACTGCTTATGTACTCGCCATCCTCAGTTTTCTCAGGAAATGACTATTGAAACTCTTTAACTGCCTTATTCGTTATATACTTACTCTATCATCCTTCCTATGACTTTTCATTTCATCAACTAAAGACTATTAGCTAATGGCCTAAGTATTTAACTGTAACGTTTATGTTCTCTAACACAGATATGTATCTTCTTAGTATATTACTGTCTATTATTTGCCATGTGCAACGAGGTTGTGTACACAGTTAAAATTAGTACTCCAATTACATGCTACGGATTATGATATACCCAATACATATAAGTAGACTCTTATTGACTTATATAGGTTACTGTTGTTTTGTTGTCTTAGGTCTTACACGTTACGGTTGAAGGTTTTGTGCAAGAAAACCACTATCGACTATTATAAGTAAATAATAATCCTGTAATATATATAGCTACTCGCTATAGATACTAAGGATGTGAATTCTTTTGACAGAGGACAGACAAGTGAGCTCGAAGGCAGAAAATAGGATAAAACCTCGGGTTCTATTGGAGATAAGTTAAATGCTACGGCTGGATTACACCAAGTCACTCAATGACTCATAAGTTTACCATCAGCGTCAGTCAAAGTCATAGGAGCTCAAATGGAGAACTAAAATAAATATAACGATAGGATAACAGGCTTCAGTAAACTTCAGTCAGCCAGTTCTCTTCTGCTAATATGTATTTAGTGCATTTGAGAGTGAATAGGTTAATGCATTAGTTCTCTTTTACAAAGGTCGGAGTTCGGAGTCAATGGATTATAATGTAAAGTCAATAGTGTGCTCTTTGGTATTAATCAGTGACTTCATTTAGCAGTTGTCACTGTTATTCAATGGAAACTGCAAATGGAAATACATCTAAGTTAAGTAGTAGTACAATGTACTTAAGTTTATATAGAAGAGCATCATACATTATTCTCCTGATACACATTCTGTGACTTGTGCTAACTACGTTGGAAATGCATTATAGATCGCTACTTGTACTTAGTGTCATAGTATCTGTGCATTATCATTCAGTCGCTTCTATTTCCCTTGTCTGTACTAAAGGTCTGTTGAAAGTTTATTTGCTAAGGTTGTGTCATCCACTCGTCTCATTTACTCGACACATGAAATTCGTAGCACAAGAGCTAATACTGTTTTTGTCTTGTCACTACTTGACTCATTTAGGAGCAAAGCTTAGGTACTTTGTCTTCTGTTTATGACTTGACGTAGATACAATTAGGCGCATCATGTAAATAACTTCCGTCTCAATCTCTTCATAATGTGTATTAAGGCAGCATGCTTAATTAGCCGTCACAAATTTAAAACTTGAACGAAATAAATCAAGGGGAACGCAAACTGTCTCACTGCTTATACTAAACCAATTCACTTTCAAACACTTCATTTGGAAATTCCGACAAATATATGCAAAAAGCGAGGATTTTTCATGTGAATTATGAGTCAACTTTACTAACTTCATGCTAAGACTGCACTTTGGTAATGTGCATGTTCTAAGTTCGAAGGAAAGGACTGGGAATAAACAGTAAAAACTTTAGCGTTTGTGTGGCAATTCTTTTCTTCTACAAAAACAACAAAGTAAACCTTTTTATTACTGTAGGATATGCAATTTGTACATTGTAAGAAGTATTCTTCGCAAAATGACTTAACATTTATTTAAGCTCAACATTACATGCACATAGTTATTCCATGTAAATATTAAGTCCTTTTAAATAGTTTCCCTCTCAACTTTCCTGTTTCAACTTACCAATTTCATAACAATTTACAGTTTAGAAATTATGTGTGTCTTTTTGTAAACAATAAATGTTCCATGATTTTAACAGTATGGACCCAGAGTATTAAAATATTTACGGCCAGACGTCGTTACGTATAAAACTATTTGGCTATGTTATGTGAGTACATTCTAAAATGCGGTTTGCCTGTTACAAGTCTTCTCATATATCTTTTCTCAGCTGAAATAATACTCGATGCAAATACTAAATCTACAGAATATTATCTTGAAGGAAAAGTTAATTATATGTTTTGTCATGAGTCTTATTGTTAACTTTCAACTATACTAGACAATAATGCATTGCACATAGTTTGTAAACTCTTAGGGCATAAATGCCTCTCTTATTTTTCAGTGCATTTGTAATAGGTACTCCTTTATGTGTATCTACATTTATCCTGTCAGTTTACGTCAAGATGGCTTTTGCCCTTTGCACTCCACTGTTTTCAATCAGCTTGTTACACTTTGATATAAACTAGGTAGGAACTCTAAATAACGAGCATCTCATACACTCTTCATTCACCGCCTCTACTCAACTGAGGTTACCAAGAAATGGAACATTTTTATAGCATATATGTGATCAATTTGGGTTTCATTTCCAACTCTATTATTCTTCTTTCATGTCAGACTAAATCATTTATATGTGTCGTAGCATACTAGTCAATTCAGTCCGTTAAGAATCCTATTATGTTCCAATAGGTCTTTAATTCGTTATGACTTTTATTTCATTTACAGTCTACCTTTATTCATTCCTCTGTAAAATGCTTATTTAAATAAATTACTAGCAAGTAAACTTGGTTTAAATTGAACAATAAATATATGTAGGGAATGATACTTACTAAGTAGTAAGAGAAAGTAGTAAGATATTTTACCACTTTTTTTCAATTTTATTCCATGGATTCATTTTCTCTAATACTGTAAAATATCACACCATGATTAATGGTAGGTTTCCTACGGTTGGATTCATTATAAATTAATAGGAAATATTAGTTAACCAGGCTACTAGTGCAGTGCTGCTATAAAATTTCAAAAGATTATTTCAACATTTTTTGGTTTAATTTCGAAATATGTTAATGTTAACGCAGAGTGGAGTTCATTGTTTTATGTAATATGCATCGCATACGCGCTTGTGCATTTAGGCTCTCCATATCCGACGTACATAGATATATATAATATGGCAGGAATATGTAGATAGATTGGTAAATTTATTGCTTTATCTCTTCTGCGTTTATAATATAGAGATGTGAACACACAGAAAGGCTAATTCTATAGATCACGTTATTTTATTAAAACAGCCCTTCATGATTTTTCATAACGCAACGAATGTAATTGCACAATCTTTCCACGAAAATTGAGTTGATTTTTCCACTACGACTTATGGTTTTAAATGAAAGAGATGCATCTTCAATTTTGATGGAAGCAAACCTCTATAGCCATCTCGGAAATCATAAATGCATAGCCTGTGGTTAACTTTTGATGATATTATAGAGCTACCCAAGTTATAATGTTTGTAGGCTGACAGTGCTGTGCTGTGGTATGAAAGTTGTCCAGTCGGTACCAATGGTTAGACGCTGATTTTGTGAATTATATAAGATTCTTATATAAATACCTCCATGTATCAGTGTATAAATAAAAAAACATCCATTAGGGAAAGAATGTCTAAAAGTATTGACTTCGCATACATACTTTGGATTCTATATAATATGGTTACATTTGAGATGAAACCAAGTTTTACTTTTGCTCTACTCTGTCAATAGCAGAGTCAGCCGTCGGTGGTGTATGTACCAGTTAACGTATAAATGAACAGGAGGATTGATATGGCAAATCTTTATGGAGTATGAATATATTTCAATATAGGTAGCTATTATACTGCAAGCTATTTGAGTTGTGTACTCGGAGATTTAGGTAGCAGTCAGTGGTGTCTATTTTGAATGCAGTAGCATATGTTTTATATGAATATATGCATTAGCGTCAGCGAGCAGGCAGTCTATTCATGAATTAAACTAAAAGAGTACATTAATAATATCCTTTGAATGTTTGAATACATATCCGTAGGGATTCTTTCCTTTTGTATTCATTGTCGGATATGTCCGTATTGCTATACCCATTTGTTTAGCGCAAAGATCGAATCAACGGGTTAATGGATGTAGCGTTGATGTTGATGCGCACGTCTTTCCCTTTAGAGAAATGAAAACGAAAGGATTCCTTTTATATCTCTCGTAGAGCCTATACGTATGTGTCTTAAGTAACTTTAGTTAAATTACGAATCTTTTCTCAATTCAGTGGCGCTCCTTCTGTATAAGACCTATAATTTTATAGCACAATCTATAAGAACGTCTACTCAATGCTCATATTAAAGTCCATAATTATTTTACAACTTCTATACGGGGAAAGGAAGGGAGTGTTTGGTAAATACACATCTTTTCCTTCCCACGTGGAATCTATCCAGATGCATAAACTTTGTCGACGAGAGAGCCAAACCGAGTTGTTTAACTTTTTAGACAATTACATTCGCATAATCAAAATGAAGTAACAAACAGCGTGTGGACCTTGTATTTGGCGAGTGCCTTTCCCATACCAATATGAAACTAAAATGCAGACTCATTGCTTTTTTCTTTAACTGATGATGTCTTAGATAGCGTACGTTCCTAGCATAGCTTATCGTTAACCTTGTTCACATTTGGGATGTTTCTCTGATGACTCATTGTTCTTCACTAAAATAAAATCTCCATATTTCGAATTAAGCTAACTACCGCACTCTTCCTGAGGGTCTTACGTTGAAATTGATTTCCCTCCTGTGGCATATGGATACGAATTTTTGGATTTATAATTTCGAGTGAAAATATCTATGTTCACATTGTATAACCTATACATTACTTTTCGAGTTTATTTTGTTCTTGATTAGGTATTTAAGAAATGGTGTTAAGAAATTATTTTGGAATATGCAGCGTTCTTTTATAGTGTCAAGCTACAACTTATAAAGCTAAATATGCATGTAGACATCTCTCGCTTATTGTTGTTTTAAGCATCGACTATGTATGTATGTAACAGAAGTTGCAGTTTTAGTGACAAAGCGAAGACATAAATATTTGATGAAGGAGGAAAGTGAAACTGATGGTAGCATTACAACTACATTACTGTTACTGTGATGTGACAAGGAAAATCGAAAGTAAAATGTTTCTATTTACTTGAGCTAAAGTTTCATGTCTGTTTAATAAATGGAAAGGGTCGTGTGTGTAGCGAGTGCCACTCTGAGCAAATAGGTTTGTTGTAATAGTATGCAATGTGCATTTACTTGTGTACACTAGCTAGTATTTTACTTAACTGAATAATATTATTGGCATGGGCGGGTATTTGCATAGCAATCTGCAATCTTGTCAAAGTAAAAAAAATGTATATAGGAAAAGAACAGTAATATCCACTTGGAGGGTTAAAGCAGTGAATTTTTCGTTTTAAAAAGTAAACAAAAATGTTCACAAGTTTTGATTGAGCAAACAAGAAGAGTAAAAAGTAAATGACATTCAGGAGATGTGAATTAGGGATACAGGATATTGAGGTAGTTTACAGACCGGAGATGAAATGAAATAGTATAAACAAAGTTTTAGGAGTTTTGCAGACTAAGTAAATTGGTGGAAACATACTGTATGCAAGTATAAGTAGGAGGTAGTAGGAGATAGATGGGTATAAGTTGTAGTATGATGGAGGGAATGGCCTGAAGGTAAGTAATTCATAGTTCACTTATGATAAAAAAGAAAGATGTACATTATATTATGGTGGAGAAAATGTGTAAGTTTATGGTGAACTGTGTCTGAGTTTGTGAGAGTAAATTATGTAGAGAAAGGTAGAGCTGGCATTTGGTACATACCAGGGAGCGTCGAATTGCATATCTGATGGTGAATATCTTCTCGGAATGCAAAATCAGGGGAGTATACCTACATAATGGAGGAGAGTACGGAAAAGTAGAGCTATAAAAGTAAATCTAGTGGAAGAATGAGAGCATTGTTGTGTGCGGGATGAAGGAGACGTAAGCGCGGTGTAAATGCGGGAACTGGTGGTTTTATCTGGTTTGGGGAGAGTGAGTTAATTCCGTTGTTTTATCCTTACAGGCATGTTACGAGCTGGAAAGGTGCCTGAAAGAAGATCCATATCCAAAATGTCGCCATTCGAATCCGTCCTATGCCGATTTTGGCTTAGAGAGCTCCGTCCGAGACTCCTCTTCGTCGAAATTAAGTGACGAAGAGGAGACTCTGAAGAGGACCAGCGACTCACCCACTGACTTTCTCCAGAGGGGCCTCCTCGAATTTAGTGACAGCAACGACTCCCTCGATGTTCTCAGCTCGGGCTGTTCATCCCCCTCCGCAACTGAGTTGACGGATGTGGACAGTGATGTAATTATCAACGGTGGCGTTATGCTACACCCCGTGAGACGGAAACGCTTCACAGAACATACCCTCCTGTTCCACAGACCCCCGGCACTCATCCTCGCCTCCAGTAATAATTGCAATGGAAATAGTAGTAGTAGCAGTAGTAGTAGTTCCACCAGTAGCAAGTCATCAACGTCCTCCACATCCTCCTCGTCGAAAATCAAAAGCAGTCGACAGGAGGACTGCTCCGAAAAAAGAAGAAATCATCGATGTATGTATCCTGGATGCAAAAAGATGTACACTAAAAGTTCTCATCTCAAAGCTCACGAGCGGACACATACAGGTAAACACAATTTTATATCTCCCACTCAGTCAACTTCCCAATATCCTTAGTATCCATCCATAAAAACACAAGTACCAGACAGATCCTAGTTTATTATCAGCATAATACATTTGTCTATACTATAGATAGGGTACTCATACGACTCTCCTCGTTTAATGCATGACTCAATTCTATGTATCTCAAATGCACACTTTATACTATATTATTAGTTATAACTGAACTTTTGACTTCAATTTCACTTCACCAGTTGACTTACATTATAAAAGAGAACACTTCAAAACTTATTCCTATTATTTGCAACAAAATAGCCCAGTCAGTTTTCCTAACTTTGTTTGCACAGTATGTGCTCACAGGTATACACATCCCAAGGTAAAATATCTAAATATAACGCTGCAGTATTCGTGTTTTCTAAGGAAAATGTTTTCCCTGTAGCAGTCTAATCTTGCAGATCCAGAAAATATTTTTCTTCGAAGATATATGTGCATTGATATGCATGTAACTTACCTCTAAAAGTTTCATTTCTTTTGCTCAGTCCCAAGTTATTATGTATAGAGCCTGTAACATATAATATAAGGCAATGAGAGATAGAGGGAATGCCTCAGATCACAACTGAGTGCATCCATCTTCTTTAGTAAAAGCTTTTTCATTGCATTACTTGAGCTCGCCAACACAGAGCCAACGATGCAGGAGGGTCGTAGCTTAGCACTAGCCTCGAGACAGAGTACCTAGTAACACCTCTCACGTTCTCTATTTATGTTTTATTCTTCTCTATTCCTCAAGTAAACGAATCCAAAAATGCACTTAAGGACAAGTAATCCTTATGCATACTGCATTACATTATCAAATACGTAAACCCACATCCATGATCCTCCCAACTCATCCTTTCAATATTATCTTTCCTGTGGTTAGTTATTATTACACAAATAATACATGTGCAGTGAGGTATATTGTGCTATGTCACTTATACTATCACTTCATGTACTTTAATATAAGAACAAATCCATTTTGATGAATATAAATGCAATACTACTACAAACACCCTCTAAATCTGCATCACGTTTAGAACTAATATTGAATTAAACACCGTCATTTGCTTGCTTTTAGTATGCAGTCCCTTTCATTCAACTAAAGTTTGTCTTATCCTGCATGCAGATGTGAACACATTAAAATCTTAAGATCTATAATTACACATTACACGTGTGTCTGCCATGTACTATTTCATAGACATGCACATTACTTTCCGGAAAGACTGTCTGTGACCTCTATTTTGTATAATCTCTCAACTACTATGCAAACAACGTAAATGAATGAATACCTAAACACCTGCATTACATATTCTGAACTCATAGGTGAGTTATACATTATCCTAAATTAAACAGAATATGAGACTTGCTCATTCTGCCTTCACATGTTCTATTACATTTCCAGTATCTTCGAGTTACCCACTTCTAAAGGACGACTATGTAAATTATCTTGCACTAAAGCTCCATAGAGCTAAAACACAACATTGCATTAGGTTGAAATTAGTGTTGCATCTAGCGAACTTATGAACAGGAATTTTACTTGGGACTTCTGAATTTTCATCTTTGACACTTTGCTCAACAAATCGCAACAATCCTTATTTTCTATTTCTAGGATTTATAAAAACTTTTTGAGATTTACTTAGAAGAGTCCATCAAAAGCTTTGTAATGTAAATGTCGTAAACCATATCAATTGCATAATCTTAAGCTATCATTGTCGTTGACAATGAGTTAAAATATGTATTCAATTTACGAATTTTGTCATTTGAAAATCGTAGATAGTTGCACGGAAGTCAATGGAAAGCTAGCTATGTTCTAAAGCTTACATTTACCTGTCACATCTCTTATCATAGGGAGTTCTTTGAAGTTTACGAAATTGCTGTCGCCAATTTACAATAATGCCAGTAGTGTGAGAGGAGAATGCATCAAAAAACTAAAATGTTTTGCCGACGACATCTCTAAATCCCCATAATTAGGCTAGCAATCTGTATTCTAATCGATTGGCAACCTAGAGGGAAATCATTTCTATTTAAAAGTTGGGTGAATATGAAATTTTGCCGACTAAGTTGAATAGACCCTTGAAAAGAACGCGAGCTGAGTCACTTCAGTTGTTTATAATTCATTAGTTCATCATGTGAAACATTTGCTTTATAAATACTAGTCCAATTACAGCGCAACCCGAATTCGTTCAAATTACGGTCTGAAGTACTGCACAAGTTAACTAGTTGGAGTTGCAATTAAAATTAACGGTGAATGTAGTAATATCTTTCTATTGCAATTAAATAAGTAAAACGTTATTAGTAGCAACATTTAGTATCTGATATTTTCTCATTGAAATTCCTGCTGTTTGAGATGTACGCTCATAATATCATCACCATCCATAACAAATCCGCCGATCTGAGTAGAATATTGTTAAGTATTAACGTGTATGTCAGAGTATTTTTGAAGCAAAGTGATTCAAATGTATACATAAGTAGAATAGTGATGTATGAAGTACACTTAACTTGTAAAGTGCTGTTTAGCTATGTTATTGTAATATATAACATCAAGGTTGGTTTTGCATGGCATGAATTTATAGGAGGCAGAATGGCAGACGGTATTACCTACGAAAAAACTGTAAACGAGAGTAGAGCACAACATGTTATGGAATTACACAAATGCCTACTTAAAGCCTTCTACTACCAACAACAAACTTGACTTATACATTATGCATTTACTTAGCCACCCCATTGTAATATGCAAAATATTCCTATGTTGATCCATAATAAGTTGCATGCTACAGAATTGAGAAAAGTAGGCTACTTAAGGCAACTTACTGTTATTACCATACGAATCCAGTCAGCCACTAGTAGGTAATGTCTAGCCGTGCTTCTGTCAAGTATTCTTCAATTTGCACACATGTGTGGTATTATTCATGTACATACACTACTCCTATCATTTCAGACTTTCAGGATGTATGGAGGATTGAGTGAATATCAAATGAATTCCAATTTAACTCTTTACTACCAGTGAATATTTAATGCATACTGTAGAAAACTTAAATTAAATACAAAAACTTTCATAACTCATGTAGTATTTATTAGGTTCGAATAGGCCTTTCAAACATTTGTCAGCATGTTGCTAATGGCTCAAATAATTTGCATTTTTTTGAGCCTAATGTATAGTACTGTTGAATGATGTTTGCCTGACAATTGTCTTATAGCTTATTAAAACACTCCATTATAGAAGAATGTTATCTCTTATATCCAATCGCACTACCAAATGTTGATTATAAACGTATAGCACACAAGTTCATTAATAATGAGGTGTGAAATGATATATGGTCCGTGCTAGGTTTAATCTTTAATCTCGAACACTGCACTGTTTGGTTTTCGAAGCATGTAGCAACTGCAAGGTATGAGTTTTGTTTCTCAGCACTATTATACATAAACAATGTGACAGGTAATTTAATTAAATGATAAGTGAAACTCAATAATAAATGCCAAGGCAAAAGCTCTTGGTTTTCAATTATCATGCAAGTGTGTAATTTACTCCTGTGTGCAATTTACAGGGATTACAATTTTTATGTAGCATCAATATATAAATAGTTTTTCTATACTACGTAGATAGCAAATCCTGTAGGGTGTGTGATATTCGAGTTACTAAAATATTATAGTATGCTTAATCAGGACTCAAAATTGAGACTTAATAATTTCTGCCATATTTTTTGGGAAAAATAATGAACATGAGCTGTGCTTTATAATGTAACTAGTAATTAAACCTTGTATAGTAACGTCAGAAAATGTAGCTGTTGTCATAAAACGGGGCCATGTGGTACAAGAAACTAATTTTCTTTGATTATGATTAGTTTTCCAACAACTGCTTAGTGCGCTTAGTAATTTTTGTAGTAGGTAAATAAGTCCATGGTACTAAGTAGCAATTTACTAGTTGGATTAATGCTAGAGTAAATTCTTATAATGAAATAGTTTATAATGCGCTTAACTAGCTTGTAGTATGCTTTAGTTTTAATGAGTGCTATAGTGGGAAAGTAATAAGACTAATTGAATAAGTCAAGTTTTGTTTAAGAGCGGATATTTGGCAGTTGACTTTGACTGTAGGAACTAGAAAAGTAAAATAAGTTTTCCATGCATGTTGACTGCATCGGTTCTCCTTTGGGTTTCTCGTGCTAACTTTGTTTGCCCAACTATTTGCATTGCTTAAGAAATGAAACAGACACAAAAGCAAGACTGAAAATGGGAGTTGGATCGTTGTGTGCAATATCATATATACCTGATGAGAAAACATATTTCCAGGACATTTGTGTACGGGCTTATTGTGTTGTGAAACTTTGTTAGGCATGGGTGGAATGGCGGTTGTAGGTTTTTCTATGGCCTTTTGTATTTTCTTTATTACCACCTACGCTCGAGTAACTGTAATAGGCATTCTAACATATAATACAGGGTTGTAAATAGGGATTTGATTGCGTTGTATAGCTTATAGCTTATTATTAGTAAAGTGTATCGTATATGGAGCAATCGCAATTTAGCCGAGTTGATATCCTTTTCCAGTAAGTATAAGTGGTACGTAGATCCAGAGTGATATGTATCTTTATACTTAATACTTACACTGCATTACTTACGCTTTGGTAGTGCAAAAGGTTACATGTTTTAGTAGCTAGTAACTATAAGTTCTGTCACACTGTTTTATAGCTATGAACTTTGCATCGGGCAGGTACTTATTTTCTATTCGTGTGTAAAACTCGACACGGTTAGAATCGAGGAATAATATTATACTACATGGTTGTATTATTCAAGCACCATTGTTATGGGTGTGGATAGAATAGTCTCAGAGTTTCTTGAGTCCCACTATAATATTAACACTTGGAGAATGCTACTATCGTAATTTCTATTCAATGTGTCAAAAGCATAGGCGAATTGTAATTTGTAATGAAACTGAAAGCCTGCCTCTCCTCTTTGGCTTTCTCCTTATGCAAATGCAAAAAAATCTTCGTCTGACTGCTAGAAATGTACATTGTAGTGTAGGTTGTTTTACTGGATCCATCTGCATTCTTTAGGGCATTTAAAACAGTTAATGCATGCAACCAAGTCTTAATTTATACTATCTCTACTATTTACATTTGTATAGAAGTCTTAGCTAAGAGTGTTAGTGTAGTGTAGCGTGTGCATTTGTTGTGTGTAGTTTGAACTGAAATCAACGAAGACCATGTTTCTTCGTGTTCTTATGCTAACTGCACTAATAAGTAGTGCTAAGTAAATGAATGGCCTACTCTTCCTTTTTCTTTTTTGTTAGTCTTTCTCTTTAACATCACGATCTAAAACGGATTGAGACAAGGCGCATTGCCGCACTTACTGCCATACAAACAAATGTTACACTACTTTGTCCTTTTATTCTAAATCTATGTCTCCTATTATGTATTCCATTCCCCCTAAACAAAAGAGCTCATGCGGTGAATCTGGCCTTGCTCACGATGACGATCAGTCTGATGAAAGAATTGTCTACTTTCAGCACAACTACCCACTATAATACATCTAATAATGGCAAGAGCAAGACTACTTAACTCAGATATAACAATATTCGATTTCGATAGCTCAAACGCTTATAAATACTGAATTCTAATATTATAATTAACTTTTTTGAATTAATTACAGGTAAATTTTCAGTTGTAGTAAATATATGTACTGTACGTACATGTAATGCCTTGGCAATGGGCCCGTTTTTGTGGCCTGCGCCCTGTACTGAGGATCTTATCTATAGTATGTCGTCTACCTCTTATAACAGAACATGTAATGCCAAGACCTACAATAACTACTATAAAAGGTTGATATTATCTGTTATTTCATAAGCGATCCCAGCTTTTTTGTGTAAATTCTTGTAAGACTACTTCATTGGATTAGCTACCCATAGGCTAAAAAAATTGGACCGAACTAAAGACGTTAGGAACAAAAAACGGCTAGAATCAGCATGGTTTTTTTACATTTGGATTTTTTCAGCAGTAAATTACAACGATACCTACTTAATTGCATAATGTAATATCTTCACATATTTGGCAATGGATGCTGTTTAGTGTTATTAGGTAGTTTGATCTCTTGTTGCACGTGCTCGACAAAATAAATTATACACGTAACCTAGTTATGATAGTGTTATAAGTAACACTGTGAAAATGTTGATAGCTAGTGTGGTATAAATAATGGCAGATTTTCATATAATAAATTGCAAGGAAGGATTTTTAAATAGCCGAAAGTGATTTTAGCAGAAGCTCGTGAAGTCCTAATTGCAGATTAGTAGATGATGAGAAGAACATGCAACTTTGACTTAAATATGTATTTATTTATCAAGTGTATGTTTACCAGATAGTTAAATAAGATGTTGGATCTTGCTGGTTTTTAGCAGTTGTAAAGTACTAGTTTGGTGCAGAACAACCAACAGCCTAGAGTGCAATTTGCATTCATCATTGGAATGCGTCTCTCTTTTTATGTAATCGTTACCTTTGCATGCTGACGGGAAAACAAGCCTCTTTATCACGATTTGCTCATGCATCATAACAAATCGAGTTTTCCCCCTATTACACACTTGAATGGCAGTCAGTTTCGATCTACAAGGCAAAGGGTAGTAAATTTTTGAAATTTCTCAATCTTTTTGGCATTTGTACCCACAGATATTATAGCGATACATTACGTAATTGAAACATACGTGCATGTTTGCTATGCAGTGTATAATTAAAGTTGTCTGTCACAAAGTGTTAAAGATTTGCTACATTACTGCTCTATGATGTTCAACTGGCAATTTTATATTTTATTTACACACATTGTGCAAGACAAGACAAATTGGTAGGCAAAGCAGAAAATGTAGTAAACAACTTATGTATGCTCATGATCCCATTCTCATTACATTCTCGATGAATTTCAATAGAAATGCCATTTGTAAGTATGTACTTTGAGATTGAAAGTTAAAGTCAATTCATTCCTTAGAAGTGTAACAATAAGATTGAAATAGCTTGTCATAGAAAATAGATATTTCTAGAAAGAAACGAGAATGTTCAAAGGAAATATAGTACTAATATTATTGCCACGTGCTATGGTATCTTCTGTCGAAGTATAAAAGACTTATCTGTGCGAAAATCGAAAGATGCATGAAGCTCAACTGAACAATGTGACAAGTAGGGATAGATGAGAACGAATTTGGCATCAATAATGCTTTCAGGCTTTCGAGAAGAAAATAAAAGGAAATAGAGACTAGATTTCCCTATTAGGCATAATATAATAAGCAGAGTTGACATTATATTAGAAATGGAACAGTAAAATGAATAGTGTAGTGAAAATATTCAGAAAGTAACTTACTACAAGGACTGAATCACATCATGCCATGTATTTATAAGTGTGGTATGATACAGTGGGGAATGCAGACTGTGTAGTATGCAGAGTAGCGTTGTAATGAGTTTTTTCGAGTGTGTTGCAGTTGCCTTGAGAGTCAATTTACAGATTTAGGACATCCGAGTTTGTTATGCTCCCCGTTTCGTTATGACTGGCATTGGCATGCTATTCTATATAATATACTATAGAGTATCTTCTTATAGACATTTAGAAATAGATAGCATTAAAGCATAGGGTTGTAGTTAGTAGTAGAGTTGAGGAAACGGCAGCAGTAGTGATAGTTTTAGTAAAGTGGAAATTGTAGGAATGAGAGCATCCTTCTCCGTCTCATCTTGCATCGTGTGCCTCTGACAGAGAACAGAGAGGATTCACATTCAGGATAGTGCAACTAAAGTTTCAGATGTTAAAAAAGAGCTGTCTTTCTCGCTGGAATAGAAGGCGAGTTGAGACAAAGTAAAAAAGAAGCAACTGCAATTGGGAGCTAGTGCCAGTGCCACTGCTGACTGCTCCTGACTTGACAGGAAGAAGGGATATAGGTTATTTTCCTTTCATCCGTTTTTATTGAAAGTGTCCTTATCAAGAGATGAGCTGTGTCAGGCAGGCAGGAGCTCTTCACTTTCGTCATTTCCATGCTCCAGATTTATCTCTGTATTTCCATGCATGTGCATTTCATAAGGGAGGAAACCGAGAGAGAGAGAGTCGCGCTATAAAATATAAAACAGAAACTAATATGTTCCAGAAAGAAGGCATTATGTTCTCGCTCTCTTGCTCCGCTACAATGAATACGGACAAACTACATGTTTACCTTTTGTACTCCTTTTTACGGCTTTCTCTTTATATCAACAGTCTTTTTAGGTCGCAAAGTGTTTGTACAACGAATTTTATTATGTCTCTCTTTCTATCTAAACCTAACCGGTTACATTCCGGTGACATAATTCTCTAATGCCAATCTCCGTCACTGTCGTATATACATTCCATCCAGACTATATATAGTACATAATGCTGCAGTATATTTACTTTGTATATGAGTAGGTACTCACCCTTGCTTTCAAACTTTGTGATACTCCAGTCGTAAAGGTCTTCCATCAATAATATTGATAAGAAATGCTCAAGTGTACTTAATGTAGTTACACTGCTACTTAGATAATACCAAATGGATTCAATGCAGAAACATTGTAATATATTGCAGTTCGTGACACAATCCTATATGTAATTGCACACGTTAACATTTGCTGCATTAGCAATTTTGGAAACGCATTTAGAGTGTATCTACACAATGCTGTCATGTATATGACTATGATTGGAATAATATATTATATATTATATACAATACAATATATTATATTGTCCAGTAAAGAAGGAACATAAAATACATGTATTTTGGTCTCTACTTATCTCGCTATAGTAAAGTCCATAAGACAAGTGCATATCTCTTTTGAATTTCTAAGTATTTACGTGCATGAAGTACTCAATACTTGTATCTAATAGAGCAACGGTCAAAACGATGATAAAGTAACAGCTACGTTTGTGTTTATAGGTTTTTCTAGTTATAATTTTATGTCTGTTTTATGGATGAGGTTCGTCGATGTGCATGCATATCATTGGGTCTCCACTTTTACTCTGCGTGTATGGAGAGACACGTGTAGATTATATGTTGCTTTTATCTTTCTGTCCTTACACTTACGAATATTCTATTTTGTCATGCTTATATTTGCATACAGTGACATCAGCGTTGAGTCATTTACTACATAGCAAACCTATGGACTTATTTTAGTGTGAGTGCTAATTTATTTTAGACACGAGTTTATAACTAGGACTTATATAATAAAATAACTAATGAAATCATGAAATGAAGTCATAAGGTATTATTAAATCGAAGGTAAACACAAATGAGCACATGGTTCATGTGCATCTGTGTGCAAAAAAGTAATTACATTTTCAAGTATTTGTCAACAGGGTTATCCTTCCTAAAGTCGTATCTTTTTCAAAGACCAAGGAAAGTAATTAAGAGGACGCAGGTAGTAACTGTTTAATTATAATCTAAAGTAATTAAATAGTTTTGCAATTTGAGTTTGAATTAGTGTAAATGGTAGTTGCGTGCTTGGTTAGTAACATGAAATCAGGTTAAGCCAAGCACTCTGGATGTATTATGAAATCACATTGGATCTGGTATGAATTATAATAGTTTGTCACCCAGTTCCATTTATGCACTCCAACAGAGTGAACTAAACCGCAAATCCAATTTACCTCCTATCATTTACTAAATACAAATAGTGAGCATGTAATATTATTGGCAGTGATAGAAACTTTCTCTTAGAGTAGCTAGAATTGTGATATGGCTCCAACTATATTGTGACGATACTATTCCTCGTTACTTCGTCATCCTGCTGACGATGGTTCACAGTAATTCCCTAGGCATAGATGTAAAAGGTAAATGCTAAAGTGTCATTCGTATTTACTTTAACTTATCATCGTCAACAGCATGCACACAAGAGCTAGACTAGCTGGAACACAGCAGTCTTGTACCTTGTGCTTTATTACTATTACTACTACCCTATTTTTACTACTACACTATATTATCACTGTGGTAAACATCATTCATATCTATATCTAGTGTTTTCCATGTAATATTTCTCATATAACTTGGAATTCGTGTCAAATTTACTAGCCTTACCTTAGTACTCATATAAGTGTATTAGGAGCCTATGAAAAAGCTAACGCAACTATAACTCAACTTAAAAGGTTTATGTTGGCTCCCTAGTTGCATAGATATCGACCAAACAGAGGATTTAGAGCTATAATTCTGTTTTGTGGTGCAGAAATACTATTGCCAAGGCTAATATTAGAAGATTCCCCTTTTAGCTAAGTAGAACTTAATGAAATTGGGCAGATTGTATTTATAGTGGAGACTATATAGTGCAATTTTAACGTAGTGATTCTATGTACGTGTGCTTTTAGATATATCTGTGCATACACCGAATATTTCCATTCAGTTTCGCTTTAGCTTCTGTTGAACTTTTATCGCAGGAGGAGCGAAGAGAACAGAACGGACGAGATTAAATAGATCACACTGAAATGAAAGGCTGTGTTCTGCTCTGGATATAAATCTACGAACAATATGATAAGTGCATTGCATTCTGCATTAGCAATTTACCCTGCCGTATGCGTTTAATACCGCAGGAAAGGAATAATACTGCAAACACGGACCAGTAACTATGCATATTATATTCAGTATATAAACACAAACAGTCTCCATATAAATATTTTTTATATCCCATATAATATCTATATAGCGATATAAATCTATACTTGGGAAAACGCTTGCAGACATCCTTAACTTAGCATTTAAAGACTATGCATGTGGTCTTTGTGTATGTAATCTTTTATATCATATAAATATTTTGTACAAAATGTACGAGAAGCTCCAGCAATATGAATATATCGTTTCAGTTTGGTTCTTTGTAGTTTGTTACGAGAAGTAGTGCATGTTATGGTAAAAGTGTATCAGATACAATATTCGACTGCATGTGCTATTATTATACCCATTATAGGGGCATAGCAGAGTAACAGGAGCTGTTACTGCCAATACAAATAGGACTGCCTATTTAATTCCTGGACTTGGACTTCTACCCGTTCATTATCTGGTGATTGTTCTTGGTGTTTGGTTTACCAAGGTTTTCCATTTTGTTTAGTCATGATTTCTCCGTAAAGAGCAGAATAGAGCAGAGGAACAACCTACACAGTGCTCCACTTAAGAGAAATAGAAGTGCAAAAAGTAGTTTAACTTTGGGTTTTCTTACTGACCGCAAAAAGACCGAAGTGTATTTTATTTTCAGAGTAATGTATTTGTGTGCATGTAGCTGTTAGTACTAAGTATATATCTGAATGTCTCGTTGTCAAAAGAGTGTTGTAAGGTAGCCAAGGCTAGACAGTGGTTTTGAAGCTAGTGCAAAGTACAAATAGGCTCTGAGCACCTAAATAAAACAGGATTGAAATGAAAGAACCTTGCCTTGTCTCCACAATGCACGCATTATGTTGTTAATCGTAACAAGTCGTAAGTTCAGTGAGACAATTCAAAGTAAACCACGCAGTGATAGAAGAGACCAGACTAGATGAAGAACTATAGATGGAAATGGAACCAATACGAACACCGCAACACATGAACTGAAGATTCATTCTAATACCAAACTAACCAAACTCATTCCTTTGGTTTGCAGTACTCTCAGTCTGGCATCCCTACCCTGTCTATGTGAATCAGATAATTTCCTCAACCCATTTGTAGTAGATGACTGTTCTGTGTGGTTTCCTTCTCCTCGCTATTTCAGAATTCTAATGCGATCCAGCAAAACTTCATTCCACATATACCTTCCATATTCATTCAGACCGACCGCTATCAAATAGCCACATGCTATGTCTATACTATTTTTACTACGATATGATAATATTATATACTTTTTCTGCAAAAGTTGGCCAAGGGTGGCTCTTAAACTCATTTAACCTTGCGTATGCTACAGAAACTTTTAATAGGTGTAGGTACTAATAGCTATTTATGCCAAATTAATGTTTTCCTTGTAAAGTAAGGCAGTAAAATATACGAGCTCCTTAGTACCCCGAAAGTTCCTTAGTTTTTCTTGGGCCAAATCATTTCCGTTCTACTCTAGTAAGCTAATTAAGCAGCTTCTCACGATAGACTTTTTATGGAAATATTGCCTAATATTTTACCTCAATGCTACCCTGTCCACTTAGCTATAGTTCTAGCTAGCGTGATAAACATATATCAAGGTGTAATGTACTATGAGATATAAGTTTGAATACTTAAGTAGAGATTCGAGAGAAGTGTAAAGCGGAAGCTGAAAATATGACGCCGAAATGAAGTTAGACGTTCTTGAATCACGACAGTAGCAGCTGATGGCCGAGGGAAAGAGAGAACTCTATAATGGCAGTTAGTTTTCAGAGAGGCGAATGTGATGATGATGACCAGAGGGACGTACAATGGCCTATGGAAAAATAATGTGCCATTTTGTTACTATTACTGTATAGTAGGAGTAAGTAGGAGTATAGCACATGTAAATACATATTAGGATATACTTAATCTACACACTCTGTGAAAGCATTCTGGTAACGAGAGGAAATCTATGGGAAACAACATGCTCAGTAGGCATTAACTATGCAGGTGTAGACATATATGGTTGAGTGTGTTATTAAGCCTTTTGCCAAGACTCCCGGCCCGTCTGTCTTTAACTAATGTTTTCTTATAGGGCAATAATCATATCCTACATTATATTATAATGGGTTGATAGTTACATAATAAAAAGGTGTGTGTGCAGTTTGCAGCAGGTGAACAAACTTCCAACAAATGTGAATGCATGAATAGATTAGAACATGCACACATTCAGCTGAAAGAGATAGCAGGACTGATACGCAATGGAGGATTATGTGCAAGAAAATTGCAACGACATATACTATACTATACATCACATAATTTTATGCTAGCGTCTGCAACAATTGCACTCTACCATTGTGCATGTACTCAGACGCAGAAAAACAGCTTTCGGCGATCTCTATTGTTCGTACGCATTCATGCACTATCATTTAGAACTGAGATTACTTGCAAATATAATGAAACAATTATGATAGACAGCACAATGCAGAACAGCATCTTTCTTGTTTCTTGATATATAAATTCATTAACGTCTATAGACTTAGAATTATGCATCTATTGTATAACTGTCATTGAATAACAGCTACGACATATAAAATTAGTTAGACTTTTATAAAATTTAGCTGCACTAACGTTAACTGGAATTATAAACTATCCTACTTTAACAAGGAACAATTTCCTCAATTTGTTAAGACGAAAATCGTATCTGTAAATAAATTAGTTTGTAATCTAATTGGTAGGTTTAATTTAGTGTTTGGCGTATTTTTGGGAATTTTCAAGATCGGTTGGTAAATTGAAAGATCAATCGATTCTGTTGAATTTATTTAGCACAGTACGAAGTACCTGTAATTAATTTACTGCAATAATTAATGGGTTGTAAACAGTGCACTAGGAAGATTGTGTTTTTAGAAGGACGGAATGGTTTTAGACCAAATGGGGGCATTAGAAGGAGGATGCAGCGGATGTATTGGTAGCGTTAATATTATTAGAGAGTTGGAACCCGGATTCATTTTTGAGTGAGAGAAAAGGAGAGTGAGGTACATAGGATGGGATTGGTTAAGTGCATTGGTGTAGTTTAGTTTCATGAATGTAGAGTGGAGACGGAGACGCACTGGAGTAAAAAGCGTATAGTTATTACTGATTTTCACTGTCTTCTAACCCCAGGCCAATTACTTTACTTGAATTACCTTGAGTCAGACGGAGTTAGTTTGGTTGTATGTAAGCAAAGTAAAGTAAGGTATGTCTAGGTATGTTATGTCTGGTACTAACTGCAGGACAGATTCTTCTCTGTTGCTTTTGCTTTCTATAGCGATCGATAGATCTCATCGATCCGATTTAGCCAGTTATATTACGCTGACGGGAATTTCCCATGCTTCAATTTAAGTCTTAGACAAGTCGAATAGCAAACTCGCAAGAGTAAGGATGGTTATGGTTACCTTTGGTTCTTGTTGTTTGTTGAATTGAAATAGAATATCTATCCATCTTTCCCCGCATTCGCCAATTTTTCTCTTTCAAAGTTTTGAGGAAACCTTAAATTAGTAGAACACACAAACTAAAGTCATAACTAACTGGCAAAGAACCCGATACGCCGTGAGACATATTAATTTTCCGTCTCTCTTGCTTGTTTGTTGGTCTGATTATGATTATTGTGTATCGTTAGTAGTTCTCTGTTAATACTTCCAGAATGTAAGATGAGATCATCGAGACGTAAAAGTCAAAAAGAAAAATACATTTTTCTCCATTAGAGCTCCGTCCATTAGGCAGAATGGAAACTGAGCTCCCTTGTTTTCTACTCTATTAAAGTAAGAAGTCACTGAAGCCTGATGATGGGCACAACAAAATATATAAATCAGCAAACTTGTGATGAGACTTTATTATATATATTGCACACTTATATAGACGAAAATGTATTGTATAACATAGTATACACGGGAAGAGCGTACACCCTATTTCATGACGAACATGTTCTGAAAATTTTGGAGAAGTAGTAGGAGACATGTTTGTACATCTTTGTGTAGAATGATATAATTATTCGAAGGAGCACGTTTTGGAAAAATGACACACAAAAGGGTTGTATAAAGGAAGTGCGGATTGACATTGAAGAAGTTTATCTGTAGGAGAAAGGACAGTTTTTCGCTTAAGTGATTTGGATGTGTATAGGGAGGGCACGGCATCGTGAACGTGCCTAATTCAAAGAGAAGTTCAGCTTCAGCTCATTTGAGATGTCTACGTTTAGTCTCTGTGAAAAAGTACAACGGGTGGCTAGGCTTAGGTTTACTTGGCTTGTCTAATGTAATTAGCCACTGCTGTAATCTTCATGTCTCCCTTTTAATTGTGCTCGAGTTCTACAGATATCTCTATTAGGCCAGACGAGAGACCATTGTCTTTTGCCAGAGTCGATGTCCCTTGTGTATCTCCACTTACTCAAGATGCATGTAACACAAAAACTATCATTATCCTCTAACACATTTTGGCTATATAGTCCTAATCAATTTGTTCGAATATTGGGAAAATATAGAAAAAATGTTCGATAATCGAGTACAATATAGCCAAAATGTATTTATTATTTCTCGAGATTTATATTGCGTTGCATTTAGCATTCGACCATTTTTTCATTTTACTAATATATAATTTACCATATGTAATGGAATAATCGACTATAATACTCTGCTATGACAGTAGCTTATAATTATAAGAGAAATGTCAATTTGTTTTAGATCAACATTTGGCTACGTTTTTTTGATGAATTTCCATTAGTTCTAGATTGGACATATGAGATGGATATCATACATTAGCAGATGTTTATCTTTGATGTATAAACAAGTCATTAAGTAGGTATACTTTATTTTGGTAGTGGTGGTTTCCATACAATTTGAGATGAGATCTGGAAACGTGGGTGGATGAAGAGACCAATGTCAAGTGAAATCAGGAGAAGAGATCGCTGTCCCAATCTCCCAGAAGTAAGCAATAGAAGAGAGTCAGTCGCGAGTCTCGTCTCGTTTATCCAAAAGGATGTGTGTAGTAATTTAATGTATATAATGTAATCTAATGCTGAGCAGTCACCGACTTTTATTGCATTACTTGTATTACATATAGATGTATATGTAATAGGTATGCTCAATCTTCTGTAGTGTTCAATTCAATTTTGTAACTGTTTCGGGGGACTGAGGCTTAGCTTGCGTAAATTCCATTTTACATGCATATTGCTCGACTTGTCCAGTGCAATTACTTTTATTGTAGGCAGTAGCACACCTTCGGAAATGTAGGTAAGTCGTCGACCGTAGACTTACTCCGAATTTCTGTCTGACCAAGTGAATCTAATTTCGTTTCTGGGACACAGTATGAACCATTTCTTCTTTATTGCATGATTCCGCGAATTCGAATGGTGATTTATGGCTGTAAGAAATTTAATGTTGGTGCTCCTGAACAGTGGTATGTCTGTGTCTGAACGCAGCAACCGAGAATATCTACGGCTTCAGGAGTATAAGGTTTGTCCTATTGGAATCTGATGGATTGACAGTGGTGTAATAAAATAAAGATTGAAAACCCAGAGGATTTTTCGTTTCATGACAGAGGTATATACTATCTCCTAGTTTTGTTCCAATATTGTTTACAGAGAAATACTTTCGATTTTCTTTGAAACTTTTTACCTGGGTTCTGCAATATGTATGCTGTTTATTTAAGTAAAAGACACAGATAGGTACTAGTATGGGCGTCTACAGTGCATCGTCCCTTCATAAATTATGACTGAGTTACACAGAAACTGAGATACACGTAATAAAGTAGGCAACGAGGTATTAAATCTCTTTTTGTCTATTTGCAAATTCGACTATGCTATAAATTACTAAGCATAAATAGACACAAAGGCTATTCACTTTGTGTACTTGTTTTGGCATTCTGTCTATCATTTATTTAATATAGTCATACACATACCATATCATACATATGTTAAGTTTACATACATTGAGTTGTACGATTATACGTAGAAACAGACAGTTTTAGATTGGCGAAATAATTCAATACATTACATGCATTTAGCTCGGATATAATTGTGTGCCTGTAGGAAAGCAGCAAATAGATACGTCGATTTACTCGGTAATTGGCATGTAAGTTGGCTTGCATGCTTTTGCTTTCAGTTCTCAGTAGGGCTTTTTCAATATAAATAACTGTCTGGTTTGGGTATTAGTTATGCTGTCTCCTTGTTTTTATTCTGCAGACTGCCTGACATTACGTCAGCTAACAATAACCAAACTGAACCTGTCCTAATCAACTTCTCGCATCCTTTCGTGGTTTTCCTTCAATTTGGAAAGGAATGGATGCTACGCTAAGCGAAAAATTAGCGAACCAAGAAAAAGTACATTCCAATCATGCACAGAAGCCATTTTCCTATTATTACAAACATACATCCTATCTATATCTTAACAAATTGTAGCTAAAAGTCAGCCGAGTCAAATTGTACAAACGCCATATTCATTTGTATTTACCTTATGTATACACTTACACCGACTAGTTAAGTAAATGGTTTCTAGCACTGTCTACTTCACTCAAGTGTAATGTCGACACTCCAAAATGTTTCATCACATGAATGTTATTAGCTCTACTGTACTGGCATAACACTTACTCTAACATACATAGGTATTCATTTATTACTATAGGGGTTTGGATATGTGACTGTTTATATGCCAAAACACATGGGGACAGGAAACTTAAATGAATGTTTATGCGTGCGCCATTTTCTTCGTCATTTATTAGTCTGTAAGAGGATTGTAATTATTGATGAAAGGATGCTGCCTTCATTTCATGGTAATGATGGTTATGATAATTGAAATTTGCTAATGGCCAAGATAGACAATATGGTTGCGTTAAAAAGAAATGGTCGTTTTTGGCCACGTCATATAAATTATAGTACCTTAGCAAATTACTACACTGATGGTAAATGTAATGCCCGAAATTATTACTTACTCTACTATATAAACTAGCCAACTCTATTATTACTGCAGCTAGTACATCTTCCATAGGCAATGTATATAATTCACAAGGTAATAACCCTATAAGTTCCCAATTGTAAATTTTCACAGCTAAAGCTTTATAAAACCATCCCATTTCATTATCCTAACTTGTTTTATTACTGTATCAGTAATATCTGTACTCACTGAATGGAAACTTCATTTGGGGAGTAAATGTGGTAGGTGAATTACTACTTGTGCCTAAAAAAGGTCGGCGGATAGTAGTTTACTTGTGTAATATGTATGGAATTTTAGTGGTTAAAGCTACCGACCTTATCGACATGCCATTAAAAATGCAATTAGCAATTGTAATGACAATGATGTGTTTTTTTTGTTTTTCAGGCGAGAAACCGTACAAATGTATGTGGGAGGGTTGTGAATGGCGTTTCGCTCGATCTGACGAGCTGACCCGACACTACCGAAAACATACGGGTGCCAAACCGTTTAAATGTGTGCACTGTGACCGGTGTTTCTCCAGGTCAGACCATTTGGCCCTGCACATGAAAAGACACCAGTGATGAGTCATGATCTTCTCATGTACAGTTCATAATATATAGTTCTCTTATTGTATAGATAGTTGTTAGAGAATTAGTATTATATAGAATGTAGTCATATTAGTAAATAGTAGCAGAAGATATTCTACATATACCTTCAAAATCCTATTTACAAAAGCATTTACAAGATTATGTTCTAAGACTCTGTATTACATTCAATTCAGCAACAAGACTTTCACTACATACTAATAAGAAGAATGAACAGAACAACAGAAGGGAGTGATTATGCATTATTGTACTATAGTGAGTCTGTATAGGAGAGTATCACTAACACTGTACATCACGTACAGATGTGTGTGTGTGTGGGCTCTGCTGGGGTGTGCGTCGGATTGTTGTAGAGAGTCAAGTCAAGTCAACAGGATTTTAAGTGGCTACAATGAACTTTACTATTAACTACATAATAACTAGTGTTGATTGAGCGTTTTATAAAATGTTACGAACGAGTGTGTAAAAAGTGCTTCTACAAATAGAACTTAATTGGAAAAGAAATCTCTGCGCTATAGGACACATGTATATAAATAACGAAGTTGAACGCAAGTATTGTACTGAAACATAACTATGTTAAGAGGTTAAGACAAATAGGTACGAACGAACATCAAAGAGAGAACAATTGAAAGTCCAACCCTTCTAGTTGACATCGGCTAGTTTATAGTTTTGAAAAGTAGAGTTTGATATCCAAATCATGTTTTTATTGTGAGTCCTGTGAAAATTGAGTCATTTATTCCTTCGTCTGTTCGTTCAATTTATTTTGTTATTAACAATGATTAAGTTACTTAAGCTAAGCATTGTACGTTGGCCAAGTAAAATAGCAATTAGCATTAGATTTTAATAATTGCCTTCGACTGATTCATCCTCCCTGGAAACTTAACAGAGCTGTCAAATCCTAATTAAAACAAAAGGTTTAGTTTTTTTAATTTACTGTTATTACATAAGATTTAGTACTCACATTTCCAACAATCATCATTTATATTCTATTAATATAAGCAGTTTTTAGACTAGAGATAGAGTAGGAAATAATGCAATGAATTTTATGTTATACTACACACACCTTATGTATGTCAAGCGAAACGCTATACACAGTATCAGTTATGAGAATATGACCTAATGCCCTTAACTGTTGTCAGTATGTCAACATATCTTAATTTACCAAAAGAAGATTCAGATTATCTACTACATCGTACGTACAACCAGGCCTACGCATTTCTATTTCTACATTTTAATAAGTACACATATTTCATTCAATAGTGGAATCGTCTTCGTGTTAATTAGCATTTCGTTTTATATATGGAAATCTAACAGTAGTCTCACTATATAGCTTTTTACTGAGCTCCACCGTTGTATTACACACAAGTAGTCAAATTATACATACAAGTTAAACTAATGCTATATATACACCAAAATTGTATACTATGTGTAGGAATGCTAAAAACCTCATTATTCTGTATCCCGAAACACCAACTGTACTTATTTAATGCGTCTTACTATCCCGATATTACATTTGCATTATGTTAATTACAATTTTATTGTAGGCTGTAAGAAACCCTGTAACTATTTATTACTCTGCAAAATACGAGCCAGTCATTCTCTGCAATTCGTAAAATGAGATCCTTAATTTTTCTACTTAAATTAGATTAGCATTCAAGTTCACAGTTCGACAGTTTCAGAGTTATCTTCGTCAGGACAAGGAGCAAAAAATAAATGTCCTGTTGTTTGTTTAGAATGCACTAAAGTAAATTAATATATAAGCGTAAGGAAACGTGAGGAGAAGATTTACCATCCATCTAACCGCTAATTCCATACAAGTTTACAAACTAAACAAGACAAGGAAAATCAATGCTGACAGCATGTCAAGAAAATAAATGCTCCATTTTATGTATTCTGCTTTGCTTCCAATTTGTCTGGTTCTGGAAAAAAACATCAAGAGTAACAATAAAACAGAGCACGTCATTATTTAAGTTTACACAGAAAGGAACCATTTCCACTCTGCAGGAAGTTGCAGGCGTCGTTCATAATTGTAATGCAAAGCAATGGATGTGCTGAGTATTATGTTACTCCTAAAAGGTGTAGGCAAATTGAAGATACGCTATAACCATCATCTGCAATACTGATTATAAACAAACTACTTCACACAAATTTTTTGAAGTCATCTCCGTCTTATCTCACCCCACCAAAGGAAAGAAGCAAATTATGAATGAATGTTGAGTGAGTGACAGAACTGATAAAAACTCTTTTTCTTCTGACACATTCTTCTCACCAATTCACACCGTGACGTTGGTTGAGCTGTGATTTGTGAATCCTATACAACAAAATAAATATACAATTCTAATTCAATATACACTCACTTTTTTGGTAACAAACCATGTTCATTCCATTACGAATCGCTTAAAATCATTTCTTACTTATTTTAATTAATGAATTGTGTATTAAATTACATAAATGTGAAGCAATATTACGAATATCCGTACATGTAATACTAAACTGCAATACTTACTATATACGAACCCTAGATTTATTGAATTATCTTTCCGTATAAAATAATAACATGCTGAGCATCATTTAAATGGTAGTTTTGTGCGAAATTAATACTTGAGTACAGGTTTATACTATATAGCAATACATGAAATCATTGTCTAAAATAATTAGGATACCTACACATCTAAACTAACTACACTTATACATACCTATACTATATTATAACGCTTCTAATTGCTGTAACAAATTTTCTGTTCTCATTTGAAAAAGTATTACATATATTCTAAGAAAATACGGTTTTTGTTAGATTGTGTGACTTGACTTTGTAAAGTAATGTAACTCGTACGAATAGACTTATGTATAATTAGTTGTGTTATGCAAACACCTAAAATGATAGCATCATCATATTACTATATAAGTACCTATGCACCAAGTTAATTATTTATAACAGTACTGTGTAAAGATTGTAGTAAATTCTAAGAATAGATAAAATACTATAGAAATATTTAAAAAGAACTGCTGCCACCAGACCACAAAACTGTATGTAAAAAATAGCCTGAAACCAAAACACATCGGAAGTTTATACGCGTCATTACTGTTACTTGTCTTTTACTACAAATTGTTCACTTTATTATTGTTAGCTTATTATATACAGAACTATTGCTACTAATTAATGTGGTCAGTAGTTTGAATTAGTGTATACCAGTAAATGTAGAGCAACCAACGTCGTATTCTGCTGCTTATCAATCAAAATTAAGTCAATATTACTATTACATTACAGTGCAATCAAAAGCCCAATCTTATTAAAGAATATAAATATAAAATACAAACTTAACTTTATCAGTACTATTATACATGAGTAGGAATTGAGCATTTAAATTGGATTATTGAGTACAATACAATACAACGTCTACAGCATATAGATACTAACTACTACACATCGTTTTTATCCTCCAGCATATAAAATATTGTCCAAAACCTGTTTTAATATTTATTCAGTTGAGAAATAACAACATAACAATAACCATTATTGCAATACAACATAAAATACATACATATACTCGTGAAAATCGTAAATAATAATAGAACTCTGGAACATACGGAAAAAAGCGAGTGACGACTTATCTCATACATACCAATCATTCATAAATATCTAATAACTGCCAGTGTGCGTTTTGTTATTTGTTTGCGCTGAGATTTCCAAGTTTGCTAATTGTTAGTATTGTACATAGTGACATACCTACTATTTATAAGTGAGAGTTAAAACTACCACAGGGATAGAGATAACGTCTCGTTCCTTGAATCTTACGTCATTTCTAACAATAGAGATTTGAGTATGTAGCGATAATGAAAACTAAACATACCTACATATTATACTAACACGTTTTATACGGATTGTTCTAGGAGTTGTTGTAATTTACATTAATCCATTACTAGATCCATGATATGCAAAGTCTTTTAGCATATGGACTTGACATAGAATCCCAGTAGGTTACTAGTGTAAATTAATAATATAGAATACATTAGACTGGTAAATATATAGTAATATATTCAACATTGCGAAATAATTATATAGTAGATATATAGTAAGGAAATACAGATGCACAGAACAGATACATATGCATAAGATATAAGTAATTGTGATTGCATTGCATTTAAAAGTACCAAGGAAATGCAGAGGATAGGACGAGTGAGGGCGAACTGCTTTTTGACTTGACGACTTGGGAAGATGATGAGATGATGATGTAGAAGTGCATGTTTATGTTGGGCTTATTTTCAGAGCTTGTTGTAGGTGGGAAGGCAGACATAAAAAAAGTTGTAAAATAGCATAGCAAAACTAAAAAGATTCTGTCATGTTTCACTATACAGAGAACTATACGAAAAATGCTAATATGGATATATATTATATGTATTTACATATATGTATATTATGAACATTTTATTAGCAACATGATGACTATGCTGATTGATGAGTCATTCATTACTCCAGGGACACAACATGCAGACAAGGAATCCATTGTTTACTAAGTATACTTTACATAGATTAATGTAAGTGCAAACCAAATGTTTGCAGTTTTGCTGCCTTGTCACTACTAACTAAATTAACATTCATAGATACATATTATGTACTGACAATAAGGACTGCAACAAAATTCATTCGTGCAAACGTCATTCAAATAGCCATTCAGCTTAAGGATTGAGAAAAATTATTTATTTAAGAAACACTAGATGAATGTATAATGTGTAAGAATGTAGATGCTATCTGATCTTGGTCTGACCCTTGTGTCATACGTAATAACTTGGCAATTTGATTTGGTGCGAATAACAAAGGATTTTTTATAATAGAAAGATTATATTCAGCATTTCTTCCTTTGAACATTCTTTGATAATGAGATGGAGATCATGAGATATAAAAAATTGAGAATGCATGCGAAGTAAAAATGTTAGTGGGAACTACAGATTGAGAATAATAATTGTGTTCTAGTTCATCTTCACTTCACTGCCAATAATTACTATACTAATCGAAAATCGATTACTGTGTCATTAAGCAAATAACTAGCCTAACCTTACTAAAAAAGATACATTTGGTATTTACTAACAATAATTCACAACAAAGCCTAATTAGGATACTAACTACTACTATACATATAAAAGGTTCTCAAGTTCCCAACGGTAGAGTACTATGAAAATTCTAAGTATTTCTATACTAAAAATAAATCAAATCAAGCTAATGCATTGGTAATTAATTATATTGTGGACAGCAGGGATTTTCTGACTCCTTGCAAACTTTAGCAAATATATAGATGTTACCTAGTATAGTACTAAATGAGATCACATCGGCTGGCTGATTAATGTGTAAGTTTAAATTAAGCTTTTAGGTGCATAGTATAAATGCACACTTAGAGTAATTAGAGAATATGGTAAATAAAAGATAGTGGAATGGAATCATTTGTTTACTTAAACTGTGAGTAGGATCACATTTAATATGCTGTGAATACAAATAAAAAAGTGGAAAGTTATGCATGTAGATAGTGTTATCGCATCAGTCAGACTCCATTACAAATACCTAAAGGATGCGATCTCCTGTTTAACAAAACTTTAAAGAGCAATTTGATGTTAGTCCTCATTCTTTCCTAAAGATATACGCTTAGAGTGAGTTCGGATGTTTATTTATATGAAACTAGCGATCATTCATGGAATTCGAGAGACATAAAAAATCAAGAAGTCTTGAAAGAGAGCGGAAGAAAGTTTTAGGAGAGAAGGAAAATTCAAATGGGTAATATAATAAAGCGAGAGTGCCTCGGAAAAATATCCTTCGTAGTGAAAGATCCATTTTGCACGATCTAGTTTGCAGAGCTGCACATACACAATAATCCATCTGATGCATGCTGTGCTATAAGTAGTCTCCTTCAACCTTTCCCCGATACATTGTTGAATGTGTAACATATACAACAGTATAATAAATCTTATTCAATAAGACATCCTCAGGCACGGTCGAATTTTGAAGTTGACGTATCGCTCCCTTACCATCTAAGATAGAAACCGAGAAAAGCTCCCCGGTTTTTGATTGGAGACTCCTCTCCAATAATGGCTCAAGCGACACTAATAAAAACGATAAATAATGACACTCTCCTTCACTTCTTTTAGACTTCCCATCTCTTTCGTAGCTATATTTGGCCTAATTTCCACTTGCACAAAACTTTTTACTTCCAGATTAATCAATTACACATTTAATCCATTAGTTTCAAAATTGAAATTTTGTATTCTTTCCCCATTAGCATAATTAAACAGTACATCTCAATTTCAACCAGTTTATCAACACTTCAGTTTGATACATTTAGTACCTGTTTTCTATTCATCAATTTGAATAATTAAGCTGCAGAAATTATTGATTGTCTACACACATTTACATCTCTTTTCCATTTTCTCCTTTGTAATCATAGAAAATTCTTATACCGTCAGCAAAGTGAATTTCCTCTGTCAGACACAAAACATACCTAAGCACTACGTGTACGATTTACATTTAAACTTGGAAAATGCTGAATTGCAGAGAGAATACCAATTCATTAGAGTGCAGTGTTATTGATATACCTATAAAGCAATAATTAGAAAACCTACGAATGCAAAATTGTTTTAGTAGAATCTATTCCAGTCCACTTTCAGCAACTTTATGCCTACGCTCATGGGAATTACAATCTATATACTACTCAGGCATTTCAAAAAACATTTGTAAAGCCATAAAGACTTAAATTGGAAATTCAAATCGATACTATAATAGTAGTAGGCAATGCTTGAGTTTTGAAAAACCATTACAATTTTTATCTTTCATTAAGGTGCAAACCATATAAGACTAGATGGGAATGCCAGATCAGTGATCATTCAGTCAATGGCCTAATAAAATGGTAGTTGAATTTTTTATTAATATCTGCTGGAGTAAACGAGAGGAAGAGTTTAGGGTAGTTAAAATATTAGCCATTAGAATTACAACAGACACTCTTGCATTGTATATTAAAAACACATGTACACATAAATTATTTCTGAAATAGTAGTATACACAGATATAGTTTCACTATACAACTTACTCCCGAGTTTATGTACAAGAAAAAGCAGTAAAAATTGATTGCCTATCGCACACACTGACTCTCTATTAATTCTATTCCTATTTTGTTTCTGTCTAAAGAGTGAATAACATGCTGTGTCAATAGCATTCCAATATGATACAGAAAAATATAACAATCTATGCAGTGAAGTCAGGTGCACATTTTTAAAAGGCTCAAGTATAGCGGTAGATGCATGTGCTAATGGAAATGTACACGGCTGATATAACAACTAGCTAATATAAACCAGTCAGATTGGTTTAATTTAATCTGATAAAAGAACGATGGTTCACGGATGATCTTGTTTGTTAGTAGGAGAGTAGAAACTACGGCATGTCCGTTGGCATAATTGGATTCAATTTAAAGTGAATGCATAGCTGGTGAGCATTAAATGGTGAATTATTAATTACTACAGATAAATTCAGCTTTGTTGCTGTTGATGGGGATTGAATTAAAAATGCAAATCATGGCAGAACTCAACATGGGTGTATGGTACTGATACATAACACGCAAACATGCAGAGCAACATACTTTAGTGTATACTGCAAAACATTTGCACTACATTATGCTACCAGTGTTGAATGTTTGTACTCTGTATTGTTGATATTGTTATTATTATTATCATTATACTTATTGAATTTAAATCTTCTTAAAAATTAAGATCACGGAACCGACAAAGAGATGAGTAAGTACATAAAACTTCTATTGACATAGAAGAATTGAATAGAAATGATTGTGAATTGAAGATTTATGAAGATCTGCGTCTAGTAGTACCATTCATTTCAATTATTCATGTTCTTCCCAAGCTATTGATCGTAGAATACATTAGGGATAAATAGATTCACTGCATGAGGCAATAAAAAATTGCGAAAAAAGAGATGGACTGACCACCATGCATAGGAGAAGAAGCTAGTATTTGTTTCGAAGCGGAGTAATTATCATCAGTAATTTTATTAGTAAGAGATGTAGTAGAGTGAAAAAGCGATACGGAGATACTTGACAGAGTTAGAGATAGTATTTATTTTTTTGGTTGGCGAAGGATGAATGGGAAAATTTACAATAAATAGACAAACGAGGTCGGTTAAGTCATTTTCCTCTCTTTTATTTTCTCCGAAGCTTGCGTTCTCATTTTCGCTTTGTGGAAGGCCACGGAGAGAATAGTAAAAAGAAAAGAATTGGAAATGCGGCGGACAGAAACAGGACAACCGGAGCCAAGCTCGAAAATGAAAAGAAAAAAACAGGAGGCTTGAGATGAAAGATATAAATTACTTAAAGGTGCTATCTTGCTATTTGGTAGTTTTGGGAGGAGTACTCTAAAAGAGGTAAGGCTATAGATATCCGTTTTAGTCGACTGTTATTTTGTCAAAGCTTAAAAGATCTGCTTTGCAGCTGCACTACGATTTCAAATAGACATTAGACACGAGGGAAGGAAGACAAGGGAAGGGAGAAATAATAGGAAAGGCAAAGAAAAGGAGGAGATGGAGGAGACCATATTAATTGTGTCGCAACCTCGAGTTCTTCAGTTCAGCTCTTAACGTTTTCTTCAGTCAGTCGTCAGTTAGGAATTTTCTCTTTAAGTCTCATCCGGTTCTTCGTTGCATCATTGCTATTGAATCTTTCACTTCGTTCCAGTCAGTTCAGAATTCCAGCTCTAGTCACCAACATCACCAGGCAGCCGTCGTCAACCAGACAAAAGCAAAAGATGGAATAAGGGATTACTTATATATAAAGTGTGTCGACTCTCTACTCCAACTTCCACTAATAGGCAACACACATAAAGAAAGGGTTAAATTACAGAAATATACTGGAACACCATGTCATGTCAAAATGTTGTATTGTACGAGTTGCTATATACTATTGGCAGAAAGAAATGAATTCCATCGTCTCGTATCCACTAAGTTATCTCGTAGTTAGTGAGTTCCTCTCTAGTAATTTCAGTCCTTTAAGGATATTTATAAGTACTTATCAGATGCCTACATCCGAAAGACAGACTTTCTCATTATAATCACTAACATATACATACCGATACAACATGAAGATACACTCAGGGGAACATTAAGACAAACTCGTATTTACTACTAATGAAACTTGTATTAAAATGTCTACAAAAACCGTCTCAACACTCCCATTTAGGTGTACATCACATGTGAAGGAATGTAACTCCAGTTAAGAGATTCCCTAAAATTGCATTTATTACTTCAGAGTATGAATGGACAGAGTAATTCAGCTAATTTTATGTCATAAATAGAATTGTTGAAATGCAGTACGTGAATACTCACTTTTCCCTATAACGAAAACCAAACGAGGGTCTTTTCCTTCTCACTTCGTTAATTACATAACCATTCCTTCCTCCATAATCTATTTATTTTATTTCACTTCCTTTTCCCACTTTTCATTTTCCAACATTCACCATAGAAGGGGATTTATTAAGTTCAGATTCCAAGTTCCATGCAGAGCACAACCGAATTCATATCGATCCACAGCAATAAACATGTTACCACTTCATGCTTTACACTACAAATGCCACTATCAATTCAATGTTGTGGTTTTGACATCACTTGAGGGAGATAAACGGAAGTGTATGTTACCCGAGGATTCTCTGTAGTAAGTATACGTGTATGCGCTTACATAATACTAGCTGACATGATAGCTAATCGAACGAGAATGAATGAAGGTATGTAATTGAGATAAATCAATCAAATTGAAATTAAAAGCTTCTGCTTATATAGGATTCCAACATTGATGAACTGTTAGTATTTACTCTGTCGTTCCATTATACTCTCAAAATGATTCCTATCTATCCAATTTAAAAATCTTTTATTCAAATATTCATTGCAAAGGGTAGATAGGTAGCAATTGACAATAGCTTAAAACATGCCTTCCTATTTTGCAATCTTTTTAGCATAGGCAAGCTAAAAACATTGTATTACTCAATGCCAAAATATATCGGATAATCATATACCACATCCTACAAGGAAAGAAGTTGCGACATTTATATCAACTTATAGTGCAAGGTGATTTAAGACACGTCATTAGTTACTCACTGACAACTTGCAAAGCAAACAAAACGCCAAACTCTGTTTTTCATAACAAGCTATTGTTGTATAATGCATTCCTACTCTTTATTGCTATTCACGTGCAAACAAATAGACCTAAACAGAAGTAAATATTACTTAATGCTACTCCATTATGTTGGCCTTCCAAGAAAAGAAATTGCGAGATAAACACCTGCAATAAGGGTAGAAACATGATCATTGTGAATAGTCTAAAAATAAGCATCAAATGACAAAAGAAATACGCCAGACTCAACTACAGTTGTTCTAATTAAAGTTAGTTACCATGATTTGTATTAGACTGTAGCAATTAGAAGTCCAATAGCTTATCTAAGAAGTGATTAAACTTTAAGAGCCATCTTTATCGTTAAGTTTAAGAGGTTTAATTGTAAAAGATTTATGTTATTGGAGAGTTTAATCTAAAAATGAGATTCAAGTATTTGGTATTATGGGGGATAATAAAAGTTGTGAACAATACGAAAGTTTGTCTTCTGACTGGTGTATGTGGAGCAATAAAGTGAGTGAAATGTATCCTTGGAAAATATAGAGCGAGACTTTCTAAGGAGAAATCAAAGAGAAAGGGTAAAAGTTAAATTCAAACCATTTGGCAAGGCTTTCTAAATTCCCATTGGGTCGACTTGAGAACTGTTGTAGTATATAACTATAGTATGGGTATTGCATCTCTCGGTATAGTGCACGCTATTAAATAGATGAAATGAGAATTAGATCGTAACCTCAAGTAAAGCAGTTGAGAAGTGTGTATGGAGTTGTATCTACGGAGTCTGAAGAGCGTATCAGGTAGTGGAAGACAAAAACGGCTCTCCAGTTCTTAAAACGGTGTGGCATTTAATTTCCGCTTCTATGATCACGTATTCCGAAGGGTGTACTTCACCAGAGCAAATCTTGTAGTAATAAATGGGATAGTTATTCAAGCTATTCATTCATATAATACATACACACACTACTACACAAACCTATAACTCGAACACATTTATTTGTATGAATACAAAACAGTTTCCGTTGTACATATTCAAAGTTATTGCAATATTATCCCTAATAATACTACAATCTAATATAATATAAAGAGTCTATAGGCTACGCACAGTATAAAACAGTTCATTTCGTATACATATAAATTACATTAGCAGACCACTAAGGGTTTCTTGCGATCTCGACTAAAATGTCAAGCCAAGTAGCAATTAGGACTACCTAAAGCCTCTCCTTTCCTATTGTATTGTATTCAATATTCTAGTTACATATTCGTGTAAAATATCATACATAGAATTAACCTGCATATAAAATTTTCCTAGGATAAATATACATATACACATTATGGATTATTTTGATTGTATAATAATAAAATAATTTGATAACTCTACTTTGTAGTTTAAATATGCTTCTTTTGTAATAAGACTAACTAATTAGGTAGTTTCTAATTTTGTAGTGTTCGCTTGGATGGAAATGGCGAGAATGAAATTTAGAACCAAGATTGTGTAGAAATATATACTACATATATGTATTACATAATAATATCGTGAATACCTATTACTTTCACCATTGTGCTCATTATTGTTAAACTTATAATAGTTAATTCTATGCTACGGCAAGTGTTTGGTGAATTCAAGTGGAAATCTGTTTGAACGTTATGAATGGTAGACGTAAGTAGTTACAATTTTACATTATACATACTACAATCCAATAACAGAGCAAACGAATGGTTCGCTTCAGCAAGAATTAATGGAGTTTCAAATATCTAGTGGTGCTGTTTGATGAAATTTTATATTTTTATGAGTCTCTTTATCATCTAAAAGTGAAAACTAAAATGTAACTTATGAAAATTGGAACAATTAGTCCATGTGTAAAATACATTTACATAATAGCATTGGAATCATTGGCAATGTAAATAGGTGAATAGAATAAAATGTTGGGAATAATCCTTCATTAGTGATGTTTTCTGGAGTAAATTCAACTAAAAAATGTTCACATTTAAATTTTGTGAGTAGACTAGACTTTACTAATGGAAAAGAATGTTTTTAATTAATGGAAAAGATCTCTTAAAGTTACGTAGTGTAATTAAATGTATGTAGATATAGAGTCATACCATGTAGCAATATATTGTACTATATACCTAAATTGCTAGATAAGCAAGTAGTAAAGTGACTGCTACAGTCACAAGTGCATAAATGAAACAATACCTACATCAAAATGCAATTTCAATAAACTTAAATTAGCTTAACGTGTGATGTGACAAACTCAGTCGCACACGAGAAACCTGTGTAAAATGCTTGTGAAAAGAAAGAAAAATTATGTACCTTATTTGTATGACAAGTTGATCGCATGGAAAATTATAATTAATTAAGAAGCCAAAGTAGACTTATGTAAGTAGAAGTAGTCTTTTTCTCAATAGACACTATACCTGTACGCTCTGTAGCGTTCTTCTATTTTAAAAGCTGAATGAAATGTAATTCAATCAATTCTCTTTCATAAGTTACTCATCATTTGTAATCAAATCTATCAATTTTGTAGCAGTAGTTTCTGCATTGTGTGTGCGATTATTTCATCTGTGTGAAATGAGAAATGGAAAAGTAATCCATAAAATATAGTTTTTTGTAATCATTACGCATCAAAGAAATCAACTCGCCTATTGTCCAATATTTATTTCAGCATTGACATACAAATCATACACAACTCAAACTCAATTTTGTCCTACTTTGCAATCTCTTCAAGGAAATCAACTTCATACAATTGAAAATAACAATCATTTACCATCGCCCACTATAATTAGGGATTCATTCAAGAACAGAATTTTATACTCATTTTTAGATATTCTCATTTTTGACAGAGTAATTGGCACAGTGAAAAAATCATCCATATTCGTAAAAATCCTAAACTAGAAGAGTCTCATTTTTATGACATTCATTCTCGTTCATACATTTAATGCAGTGGCTGTAATGACTTATCCTTGATAAATGCATGGAAAATACTCCCCTTCCATAATAAAAATATATAACAATAAAATATTACAGGAAAATGAACATTTGTTCTATTGTACAGATAAAAACGTATTTCGTTACATTTTCGTTTCCAAATGATGCATAAGGTGATGGGGGCATGTTACTACTGCCATAACTTCAGAGAACTGGCCTGACGAAGTGCATTTCATCTACGACATATTAATTGAAGAATTATTCACTCTTTAGTTACTTCACAATGTTCATTGCTACAAATTAGAAGGAGGTGTATATGAGACGGTGCATGTTAATGGAAAATAAATATAACACAGCAAGGGGTAATCTGTTCAATCAAATAAATGCTTGCCACTACAACATAAATACTTTTACCATTACAAGCAATTAATTTATTAGAAAGATATGATATGATAACGAATCCATTAGTACAGAGAGTGAAAAAATTGGTAAACGAGAGTTGGCATTTGTCTGTCACAAAGCTATTGAATTTTGTTGTTGGAATTTTAAAATCATTTTCCATTATTACAATCTTCTGTGCACGTTTTTTATTTCCATTGTATGTAAAATAGCCGTATCAGTATTTCACGACATACTTAAATGTACGACAATACTACATGTGCTCTTTGTTCAACTTGAGATTATCATTGAACAGTTCTGAATTGGGGTAAATAATATTCTCATTCATTGCTCCCTAGTGTTACAGATAATATATTGAATGAAGCTCTTATGTAACAACAATCATACAGCAGTTAAGCATAATCTGGATTAATTACAAATTTTACATTGACATGGGGTTTCATTATACCAACTGGTTGTCGTTGGAATTTAGGTGCATTCATAAGAGTTCTTGTCAGAACTACCATTCAGAAAACATAAGTTCACACCTTCGTCAGAAAAGACCCATGACTTAGTTACAAGCAGTTGCTTTATGTGCCCTATAAATTAATATTAACATCTGCAAGCAATTCATTCAACAATTTCGCCGATATAAATACTGGAAATAACTGGATATTTTTCCTGATTACATATCTGTACATTTGGCCATTATCAGTAACAACTGCAGAATAAATAGACATAAACTACCTATATAGATAAGTTAAATGTACAAGGAAGGTCTTTGCACAAAATGATATTTTCCTGCGCCAAATTGTTGGGTAGGTGTCGATAACACGGGCATTGTTTTTTCAAGTAGAGGATAAGGTATAAAATAATTTAATATGGCTAACCGTTAGTTTTTTATTATTGTTTATTTGTAAAAATATTCTCAGTATATTTTAGGAAACTATTTCTATTCATTGCATTTTCCTTTTAGTACTAGAAGAGATATGAATCATCTAAAATAATTTTGTGTGTCCATTGTTAGTCAAATGCACTCTCACGATTACTTGACTTGTAGACGCTGGTACTTTAGTTGAACATTAGGAAGTGGTGGCAGGTTATATTTATCCGAATTGTTACGTGTGAACACATCGTGATACTAGTAATGGAAGTGATGATTTGGAAGTTTGGATGATAATACATGTAAATGTACACGGTTTTCCAACAATAAGTAGTTCACAGACTAATGGAATGGAAAGACCTACAAAGGAGACTCATTCATACAAAACATAAGTAACTCACTGTCAGTGCACCCGAGCTGCAGTCATGTTGAGTTAGTCTAAAATGACTGCAGTCATTTCGGAGACAAAAGGAAAAGCTCTACCCAAAACCATTCCCATTAATTTACTCTAGAATTTCATTGTCATCATAATTGCTATAAATTTTTGATTACATAGCGCAGCAGTAATAAACAATTTGCGCTATACTTGTTTTTCATGTCCGTTGCACATATAGAAGTATCTACTCCTACCTAAAAAATAATTATGTACCTAGAGACATAGTAAAAACCTCCATATTTGGTAATAGCATCTCAAGAACTTATGATTTGTCATATTTTATACTCTAGTTACTCAATTTCTCCTTTTAAATATAATGCTGGTTATAAACTGATGATGAGTAATGGGTATCTTTGTATGGTAGTATGATTACAAAGGAGATAAATATTTGTCAATTTAAGAACTCTGTTATTCGAAATGGAATCATTATTCTAACATTGACAAAAGGATAATAAATATATTTAAATCCGAATTAAGTACTTAAATGGGATGAGTCACAGAGAATTGTGGACTGCATGACACATTTAAGTATAAATACATTCTTATTTCCTTTCGCTCCTATATTATCATCATCCATGACAATCTGTTAATCTCAGCCCTACACATGTGAGCTTTGTAATAATAATATGTATCAAAGTATCAATTCCCCGCATTTGTGTTCCATGGATGGTATTTGTGAGAACATTTATGTCATTGTTCGTGTCACATCAGTTGGAGTCATGTGAGGTAAAGCAATACGCAACATCTAAAGCTCAGTTAAGCCAAAAGAATGTAATCTCTTTGAAATGTCTCAATCCATTCATTTGGGAATTTAAAGCCCTTAAGTGTTTACAGTGAATGACTTTTTGAGTTCTGACATGTCTTCTGTCTCCTTGCAATTAGCCTATCTATAGCGTTATCCTATTACCTACTTTACATGTTGCATTACACTCAAACACAGCTAATATATAGAGAAAAATAGTCTGAACACCAAAAGGAAAATAGAGATTTGCCTGGTCTTTCGTTTTTTAACACCCAACAATACCGATTTTGTGAAATGGTGGAAGTATTGACGCTTTATGAAAGTTATTGGCATTCTGATTTGGTCTGCACTTCTTTTAGATTGATAAAATAGCTTAAAATTGCAATAAGAAGAGAGGATGCTAAAGAAAATGAACAGCGAAATGCATTTGTGGGCAGATAGAAATAACGAGCGGGTAGGGAAAGAAAAGTTCATGCCCCGCCAGACACCCCTTTTAAAGTGATGTCATTTGAAAAGCGAAAATTTCCTGAACACCCACTCTTAACTTGATTGCTGTCAATATTTCGTGGAAGGACATGCAGTAAATAGGAGAACAACTACCCATTTGCATACATTTTACATAAAGGTTCGTGCACGGAGCTTTTGCATTTGGTATTCCAAGCCGTAGTAAGCTAAAGTGAAGTGAAGTTAGGCCAGTTCCAGTTTAGCCAAGTCTCTCGGCAATTGAAATAACTATAATATATAGTAGCGGAGACAATGCTCATATTCATAGGAAATATTAGGTGTATATTCGGTAAAGTAGCATTGAACTCGGAGATGAATACAGGGAGAATACAATGACGATTGTCTGAGTATATCCAGACGTATGTTTATACCTATTTACTATAACTTTGCTTTTTACATTATTTACATTTTCCGTCTCGAGACACAGGGCAATAGCACTAGGAGAGGAGAGTGTAATGCATTGACATGAGCTCCCATGTGAGTTGAATGGAAAATGGAATGGGAATACCTATTTTGGGCAATACCAAACGAGAAAGTCGTAAAGGTGGAGGATTTATTGATTATTCTGCATGGATATATCCATGCCCTGTTTGTTTGTGTTGAGAACGAGACGCTTTCATTTCATACTTTCGAATTTCTTTGCAGTTCAATTCATTCAGCGATACTTATATGTTCAAAACGTAAGTGTATTTTATGTCACTATACTCGGCTGTGTAATCTGGGAAGTAACTTTATCTCCACTTGCATGTGCATGTCTACTTAAATATACATGCGTTTGTGTGTATTGCTCCCGCACTCAATTTTGCATTCATCATAAAATGTCCTTTACTCATTTCACTTCTTAGTCATACACTTTAATAATTTATAGGTAAGTAGGTATACTCTTAATTGAATACTAAAATACTAGTTTTGCAACCAAGTAGGTAATGTAGCTTCTCTCTTACAATCTTTTGACCCTGGAAATTCAATAAGGAAATGCTAGTAATTAAGACAAAGAAAATGCACGTGGCCTAAATGTATTTGGTTTTTGAGGGACGCTAAAACTATTATTAGTACATCTACAACCTCCTATTAAGTATTGAAAGTATGTATAATTAAATGAAGACCTATTTGGTAAGTTTGTAATTATAGTACTCTGTGTAGTTACCTAATCATTCCTTTGACATTTTGACTTCAATCATAACCGCTGCGGGTTGAATCTCAATTGATGTAATATTTAAGAACTGCAGACATGGAATTTGACACGTTTGACTCCCTCGTACATGTCGTAAGATAAGGAAAGACATGAAAATTTTTATGATTATTTTGCATGTAGCTGACTTAGCCCTTGAGCTATATAGTAACTGGAACATTTTACACATATAGCTTCAAATATGCATAAGTATACATATTAAAACACAAAAGCATAAATTTTTTACTTCCATCTGCAGTTAGTGCTGATTCACAAAAGATTGTTTCACATTCAGAGAGCTCCGGAGTTTTGGGTTCATATTTAGACTTGTTTTAACATTACTTTAATGCTCTTCAACGCTCTTCGTTTCGTTAATAAAGGAAGGGACACGTATAAATAGAGAAGGCAAGAGCAAACATTAAAACTTCCACTTCGCACCGCAAGAAATGTCAAGAGGAAATAGCTGAGTAGGAGTTATTATAAGACATGGAAATGTGTACGAGTTTCGGTGGAATTGAATGGGGATATGCATGCACGTATGAAGAATTGTGATTTAACACATTCGTATTCTGGTAAGTTGGTAATAGTGGAGTGGAGTAAAGTGAGTTGAACGTGAGCTAAAAGGGTTGACTTGAATTTCCTTTGCCTTGTTACACTCTTTCATTCTGTTCCAACTAGTTATGCATGCCATAATACAGTCCAATGCAGTATAGGCAAGAAAACTAGGGTGATCCAGGATCCTAACTAAATCTGCACTGCACTAAACCAAAACCTCACAAAAAAGAAACTTTGCTCATGCGTTTTCTTCACGAATATAAGAATAGCGGAAAAGAAACTGGCTACGCACACCAGTCAACGGACTTTTACAGCAAAATTGGAACAAATTCCTACTGACAATATCTTCCATCGTTCCGCAATCTCTAATAAATTACAACCTAAAACTCTTCCACGTCAACTCACCTTAGCACAACTTTTGTTAGTTCAATATCCGATAATGACAACGACATCCACCTCTGAAATTCGATATCCCATAGCAAATTTTGCAACTATGGTCGATGTAAACAATCTCCAGAGAAATCAAACATAAGTATGGCAAAAATGTACTTCTTAATTTATTTTGGAAAATCGCCCAAAGCGTTGCAAATATTTAGCATGGACAGACTGACATCAACTAAAGATTGTAACGAATCATATTATTGTAATTATTACTGATGTAGATCCAAGGTATGATACATGCAGATTTGCTTGAATAATCATTTTTTGTTCAAATAACTGATGATCATGCGTGATCATGATTCATGAATCAGATATAAAAATATTCTTGTTCTACAAAATACTAGATTTTCATTTGGGTGATTGAAAGTTGTAGTAGTTATGTTTAGTGAATAAATTAGAGAAAAGTTAATACAAACAGTTAAGGAATAAAATGATTGTTTATTGGATTGTCTTTGCGATATTTGTCATGTACAGTTGAATCAAAGAGTTATTAGGAAGGATTTGAGCTTTTTACATAATCTTTTATTTAAGAGAATCAAAAAACCTGAATAAAATCAACTAGGATTAAAATACACAACAGATGTAATAAATATATTTTACATTCTAAAGACAACTGTCGTCACATTTATCTTTGATATGTGTTATAGGATGAAAAACATGAAGCTGCATGCATTGACATTGGGTTAAATATAATTGTAGCTTATGGTAATGAACATTTTTCATTTGGCAGTGGATTATTGATGTCATCAGCGGGAACATCTCTCATCCAGCTTGAACTTTCTACGGTGGGTGGCGGTGTGTCACCTGATGGGCAGGTAAGTGATTGTGAACAACATGACGTTGGCATTCTCATCCAAGTAATAACCGCCAGGAGAAATACAGAAAACAGTAATCCTAACATTATCGACATCATCTTTTGTAATTTGGCAAGCTTTGGATCAACTTGCCTAGTGACTGACTCGGTAATCTAAACAAATGAAAATCAATTTAAATAGTTTCTTTGGCTCGGGAGAAAACGGAGATAGCAACTTTCTATTTACCTTCTTTTCTAAATCGTCTAGTCCTTTTTTCATTCTTTCTTCATTCATTGATACTGTGCCACCTGCAGATGTTCCGGTATCTCCAGGACGAGCTTCAACTTTTAGTCCTATTCGGTATGTCTCAACAACAGCACCCTCAGCACTCACAATTTTCTGTTACAATAAAACAAAGGAAAGAAATTAAGGGAATTGTCACGCAGAATAGATATCTTATTCATTGATCGTTGAGAATATAATGCAGCACTATCTTTCCATGGGTTAATCCTCCCAAAGTGTAATAAATATGGAAGATAGTCCTATGTAGGTCGTTTTCACCAGGGACAGATCCTTTTCTCATATTTTACTTGATTATTGACACTTGGGCGACTACAGAGCAGTGCCCATACGGAAAAGATATTTTATTATGTTTCCTATGCATGTTTACTTAGTGAGTTACTGCATTTGAACGTAGCACTAATGCATACTGCAGATTCATGTCAGTGACTGTTATTTATATTCATATTAACAGGTCTACATAAATAGTGTGACTACTTCTGTATCTACACGGGAATAGGAAGTTGGGAAGCCAAAGTGTAAATTAATACAGAAATTCATATGCCTCCCGTCGCTTTCCAGTTGCATTAAGCTTAAAGCCTATTTGATTCCCATTTCTGCATTTCCCAAGTTATCTAATACAGAGCGCATAGTTAGCGATGGGAGGGAGGGAAGCCGATTTCCATTTAGCCAGGATCGTTCATTGAGTTTGTGGCTTATTTACAGTTATATATATATTAAAGGAGTACAAGAGAAAGCTATTTTCATCTTGATAGCCTATTTTCCTTGGGCGCTATAAAAATATTCCATTCGCATCTATCTGTCTCTGTCTTTGGCCAGTGTGGTTGAATAGCGCAAAGCAAATGGAAAGGGGGGGACTTGACTTGTAGTTGATTTCGGCTCATTTCCTTCTTGGCTATATCATATTACTGACTAAAGAAGCAGAGAAACGGACGTCGTATGTTCGGTATGTGACTTGAGTGAACTACATTGTAATAGGTAACTGCAGGAGCAGATTTCGAGATGGAAGGTGAGGTTGTTGAATGGTATGACATTAACGAACAGTCTGTATTTCTTACTTTGAAGATATTGTTGAGTTGTTGGAAGTTGCTGTGCGAGGACTGTGCATCGGAGCTTTCGTAGCCACTGAGCTGTACATCTGGCGGAACACGGGCGACGAGAAGTTGGAATCGGTCTCTCGTCATTGATCCAGCTGTAACTCCACTATGAGTTGTAATAACGACCTCGACTGTACTGCCACTCCGACTCGCAATCCCGATGGTAGGCTTGACTCGGTATTTATCTGGAGAAGTTGTTTTGATCTAATGGTATACAACACAAATGAACAGTAGCACAACGAGTACACAATATGCAATTAATCATATTATTTCTGCAGGGCTGAACGCATTTCTGCTTATTCTCCTGCCCTCCATTCCTTCTCGTTTGAAAAGCAATGAAATCAAGAAACGTGTATCTCTATTTATTATACCAACTAACAACATTCTTAGATCCACCAAGACTGATCTATATTTCTATTTGTGTACATTCTATCTCAGTAATAAAGGTAATTTAACAGAACATTGTGTTTAGGATAGGTACACTGCAAGATATAGATTTTCTTACACATTTCTTCCTCTTTTCAGATAATTTGACAAGATGTGATGTGACTTACTTTGAAAATCACCTTGGCTCCATTAGGATCAATATTACGAACCCTTAGCACAGCGACGTAATCTTCGTTTTCATTCGACTGGAAAGAGACAGAACTGTCAACCTCGGCAAGGGAATGGGTACCTACGCATGAGAAAAGAATATATCAACATTATTATTACATTCCCTATAGAACATAGATCTTTGCTATCCAACGTTGTTCACGTTCTCGCTTAAAATAAGGCACCAAGACAGTCCCATCATCGCATCAATAATCTTTTTACAATTGCCATTTGCTGAAAGCCCTACTCCGAATTATACTTACCACTCACATAGGATTATCTATACTTTCTTCATACTAAATCCCTTTTACACACTCTAATATATTACGCCAAGTAGGATAACTGCCTAATTCTATATTTGATTAATGTAGGTCATCATTATTGCCTTTTTGATGAAAAGGTACTAAAGGTGAGTACTTTTCTTATAATTTTTACAATAAAATAAATTAGAATACTAAAGCCACGTACCACTAGCATGGAATGATGTTTCGGAAGAATGTTGCATTGGACTAGGCGGAGGTGAATTGACATGTTCAGTCTGTTGGTACTCTCTTTGCTGATCATTTCCTGAAAATTGAACCTAAAATCAAATAAAACGGCATTTTAGAAATACTTTTAATTTGACTCACCCACCATAATCTATCTCACTGCTATCTCTAGAATTTAGTTCACTCTGCTCATCAGTCGAAAAGTTTTTAGAAGCTATACTAGTTGGTGATGGTTTTGAAGACATTTTAACGTGTTTGTACATTCTTTCTTCAAGGACTCATTTTGACTAAGTAGTTTAAAATGCAAGGCCAACTCACATAATAGTCCGTAGTACACAGATGGCTACCGAATGTGCAATAGTCTAATACATAATAAAAAGGAAGAGTAACTCGTTCGTATTATTATGTAACTACAGAAACAAATTCAATTTCCACACAAAGGCCAATAAATAAGGATGTCCTCCTCCACAGAAGAAACTAGAAACCGACATTGACAATGGAAGTAATGCTATAGGACTTCCCTCTTCCCTGTGCAATCTTCCAAGATATCATCAAAGTATTTTATGGATCCGGTTTTTCTACTGATATCATCGTGTTACATTTCTATAGAATTGACATTCGCCAAAACCTCAACAGGTAAATAAATCACTACTGTCGAATTTATAGTAAAGTGCTTTTGACTGTGTTAAGTAATCATTAGCATACATCCGCTATAGTCTAGAGATCTTAATTTTTAGTGCACAAATTGATTTAACCTAGATATTGTATCTATTTCATTTTCCCATTGTATAACTTGAGTGATTTAATTTGTATTAATTTCCTGTTTCTCTAATGTAGTTATAGTACCACTATTCAAGTTCATCGGAATGTGTAGTAAGAATAGCCTTGACTTACAAACGTAAAGGATGAGGAAATCCTACACTTTTAACGTGTAGCACATTTTCAGTTATTTGTGCAATAGAACTACAAAAACTTCTGAGTTGGTAGAAAGCTGCTATCAAAATCATTGAGATTATTTGCAATGGCTATCGTTAGTTGATCCTCCAAGTTTCAATTCTCATTTCATGCCCTATAAGGTAGAACATGAAAATGCAGGACGGGAGAGTTTATCAGAGATTGAGAGAGAAATAAGAGTAATGAAGAAAGTAGAAAGGAAACCAAGTGACAAAACCTGATTCTGTTATACAAAACCCTGGGTATATTGTATGTATTCATGTAGGAACGTATTCAACGTTAAAAGAATAGGTTAGTAATTTGGGCAGTAACATAACACAGCAGTGAGTTTCTCAAGTTATCAGAGAAAACCATTTGTGTTTCATTCTGGGACGTAAAATAGGTTTGGAAAATGAAAATGCTGTCATAGAGGTGGAGAATGGATGGAAATGCTACTACTACTGTCTATATATACAGGGTTCTTCTAAGTAATTGAATGCTTTCAGTTGAGAGCGTTACTAGCTAAGTGCGTATCCTATGAAAAGAGAAGGTAGTTAGTACTAAACGAAATTAAAGGTTATAGTAATAGCCATTTAAAGTTCTAGGGAGCCAGTGGTAGGATTTACTTACTTTGCTCGGCTTGCGAGCTTTTACTTCCGGAGCTATTCCATTAGAAGCTGCAGTTCGTTTTTGGCGAATTTCGGGCTCGAATTTGTACTTGTAGTCATCGGTGCCTCCCCATTCTACCAGTTGGTTCTCCACGGAGATATAGTCTTTTAGCGTCTTCTTATCTAGAAACTTGACTCTGTCGACAAACTTTGGTGGTAACCATCCTTTGATGATTTTCCAAGCAGCTGCATAAATCCAAAGTAAAGTTACACGGTTAGGTAAATCAAAAACATAGACGAAGATTACGCGGTCGTATATATACACACATGTAATGGAGAGGAGATCCTTAAACTTATGCCCGACACGCCTTAATGTTAAGAAAATACATTGTTTTGCGAAATCCCACCAGATGCGACCTAAATACTACTATATTTGTTATTTTCTCTTGATTGCAACTTTACTCTATAACAGACCAGAAAGTTGGCTTTTAACAAATATTATGAGACCACAGAGCTAAAAGGTATCTATATACTTGAAGACACTTCAACCCTAAGGGTATTGATTTTGGCAAAGGATACGACTCATGAATAAATAATGACCTAGCCAATTGCTTCAACTTTCTAAAAGCGGCTCAAAAGCTTTGAAATCTATTCATACTTACCATTTAGAAGCCACGGCATTTCAAAAATCACCAACTGTGTAAAGGAAAAAACAAAGTTTAAGTGACAAAGATCTTTATGCAACACCCTTCTCCGAACTTTTAATTGCTAAAAATGCTTCCAGAAAGACTCACGTAGTTAACAAAGAAAGGATAATAGGTCTTCAAAAGCGTGATCAAGTACCGAACAAAATCCATATCCATATTATTCCATCCCGTATCTTTCATGTCGAAAATTATAGAGATTTGATCGCTATTCGTCTCTCTGCAAAGGAATTAAAATGAAAATCTCATTATTGACGCAAATGATGTTATATTTCTCATTTCTTCACTGCATCGAAATACTTCATCGATTCAAATAGTATTCTCTACGCATGGTATCTGCATGTATTCCTATCTTTGCATCACAAACCTCATTTATATACAAAATTTTACCTTATTGCTAATATTTTATGCCAGTTACATCAGATATCTAATTTAGGAAGTATAAGAAGAAATAGAAACCCTTAGAAAATAAATTTTCGGCACGGTAGTGTCTACTGGGCAGCAAAGATTTGCAAGAGATGGTGAATACTATTTAACTCATAAATACTGAGCACCACTTTACAGAAGGCTTATTGACACGGATGCAGACTTAAACTTTGTAAATCTCAAAGGGCCGCTATAAAAAGAAATATTTTCTTTGTAGCATGTCTAGGAAATGTAGAAATAAGTATTATTTTTGTTCTATATTGGAGTAGCATTTAGTTGTAATGTTTTTACTGCTGTCAGTTATAGATCACTTTCATAAAGTTTATGAAGAGAAAAAGTTTGAGAATCAATTTTGAGTGGGCTGAAGTCTGACAGGGGAAGAATGGGGAAGTAGGTAGTTGGGCCGAGTAGAAGACAGAATAGATTGAGAGTGTAGGTAACGTGGGGAGAGAGGAGGAGATGGAACAATGTGCAGAGACAGACGGAGAGAATAGACGAGAACCGGATAAAGAAAAGAGAAAAGTTGTTGGAAAGCAACATGAAGATTGAGATCGAGTGATATTACTTTACTGCGTGTGCCCCACTTGTCTTTTGGTTTCGTTTGTGGGTGGATGAGAGGGTTATGTTCTTGTTAAGTCTTCTATCTGTCGGAAAGAATCTCAGTGTAAAAAAGCGAGGAAATAAATGGGAGAGATCAGAATAGAAGGAAACAGACTTTACACTTCTGCTATCTATTTAAACTCGACCCTGCTACCTTTCCACTACGACCTATTTAATACTCCTTCAGAAATATGACCGGATATACCCAAGACAAATATAGGTAGACCTTGTGATTCAAAGAAGTAGAGAAGGAAGTGACGTGAAAAGTAATAAAATATTACACAAGACACACTGATAGGTTAGTCATTTCCAGACAGGGAAGAAGACGTGTCTTTTATCTGGACTGAGTTGTACAAAAATATTCTCTATATAATGTATATATATTTGATGGAATGTTTTATAACTATAAGGTTTAGTGTTAACAATGGGTGAATAAGGAAAAAGAGCAATGAACGCGAAACGAACCGTTCTATCCTTTCGAAATAGTAAACGATGAATTTCTGGAGATTTTCAATCTGTTCCGATCCTTTGTTATGATATTTGGCTTTGAAGATCAATAGCTTCTTTCCCCAGTTATCTTTCCCTCTGATGAATAGTACACCTTTCTCCAGAATATGAGGAGGGAGTTTAGTCTCGTCCAACTCTGCAAATAATAAAAGATTTCACAAAGCCATGAGAAATCTAGAATTCAGCTAAGCAAACAATTAAATTCTAATAAAGTACACACAATCGTTAGCTACAGAATGTAGATTGCACATGCAGGTCTCCTTTGCACAATCAAATCATCAACATCATAGACCGTTCATTATACATATACTAAATATTAGTATAACCTCTTCTGTAGGGTTCATAATGAATGTACTGGTAGACTAAGAAAGCAAGGATTATGAGCATTACAGGAGAGAAAGCTTTGTTGGATTTAATAAAGTTGTAGGATAATTTACACAAAGTTTAGATGAATTATACCCCAAAAGGAATAAAACAAACCAAGAAGTTTCGTGAACTTTGCAAGTGTGCCGCACTGTCTTAATACGGTTTAAACTTGTAATATTTAATAACTCGTGTACTGTATAAAGTAATAAAGCATTCCCATGTATTCACTATTATGACATTTCGCCCACCATAAACTTCGAAATCATTGAAGTTGTTAATCTAACCCCATTTCGACAATGTTATAACATAAATCCCCTTTCTCAAGATATTTTCTCCTGCAATAATAGTGAATAGGAAGCTTACTATTTATATTATAGCAGTGCACAGTGGGCGTAAAATAACGTTACGACGACTTTCCTTTCAGGCAGGCTACTGGAAAAGCATTGTCAAGATTGTAATACGAAATATGTCCATAGAAGTGTTTCTTAGTCCTGCGTGAATTTATATTGCAGTTATATATAGCTATAAAAATCTCTTCAAAACTTGGCAAAATAATCGGGTGGAGATTGCTATATGGGGTATGAACAGAAAATCATGTAGGTAATGCTTTTGTAATTACGTATGAACGTATCCTAATGGAAAACTAATTCCCTCTTGGAACAGTATTCTACTCTACGTATACCTACTTACTTCAGACACAGTTACATCTTTGAGTAGTCTACAAGTTACAAGTCATTTAATTGTGAGGCACATCGCTACTCTCAGACTAGGTTATTGGGAAAAAAGTTGTAAATCTCATTTACGAGACGCTAAGAAATCACTTGAGATCGACAGAATGAGGAGAAGATTAGAAAGTAATGTTAAATTCCTTATTTTCATCATAAAATTCTCCTGCCGGCTCGTCCTCGGCACTTGAGTCTTTTTAATGAGATTTTCAAGAAGTTTGAAAGTGGGTGGAACAGCATATGGCATATCATTATCTCATTCGTCTACTACGCATACACAAGTAGCAATGCCAATGAGATGGCCGTAGATGGAAAAACACAAATAGACAACTTGTCTAGACTAGTATAATATAATGTAGTAAAGGATATTAGACACGCTCAGGCATTTAGCTCATATCTATAGAGATTTACAGAGTCGCTCCATTTCTACTTCTGCATAACATTCCCAGAGATGTCAATTTTTGGCATTGGTTTACTTTCAGTGGTACTGTCTTTGTATTACTTTGGCTTCCGTCGGCACATTGTTATTTCTATTAGCGCCTTTCTAGTTCCTGTTATCCGATAAATAGAGTGGATCCTGTTTACGTTATTAGATACTTCATTGTCGGTTCTCCACCTCGTTACCCATTTGATGCTTTCGTCTAGATATGCTTCAGGGATAAGCCAGCCTTGTCACTTTTCCATTTAGCAGCTTACTAACTTTATGCAACTGAGCTGGCAACCAAAAATAAGCATACCATCATATACGCTATGATTCATATTTTACTGGGAATACAGCCATCCCCTAACCATTCGAATTCCTCTACTAATAATAAGTCAACGAGCTAAGGTTATGTGATAGCCATGCAAATTATAACAGTCTTACTGCACTAAGTAGTACAGACAGATATACACTGCTACAGATAACAACTTTCTGGTTATTACAATTACTAGTTGTGATCAATATCAAGCATTGACAAATTCTCTGGTTCAGGTAGTCCTGTCATAATAATTATTACGCAACAACAGTAAGTTAATTGAATTGTTATTAACTAAAGAACGTCTGTCTACATTTCGATATATAGATTTGTCTGTTTTATACAAATATAATATACTTGTACTATAATAAATACAGATAATATAATTTTAAATATTTTGAAGCCTCACGAAAACCGTAATTAAATTATGCAATATGCTTATGACAACTGTAGTGCACACTTTGTACGCATAATAGGTACTCTACTATATGTTATCGATTCAAATTGAGAAGCATACTTTTGTTATCGTAATGGCTATCCATTCAGTTGAATAGTTAATACACTTACACATTTTTGGTATTAGTGGACTACCATTACGAACTTTACACATCATAATTACATATAGTGCACTGGAAGTCACTATTTAACTATATTTGAAACTTTGAAACGCTTATAGTCAAAATGCACTAAAGTCAATGTATTATTTTTACCAACTGAGAACTTGTTACAAAAATTAATGGCACCAATAAAATTTTGCAGTCTAAGCATAATTTTTTAGCGATGTCAACTAAATTATGATGCTCCAGTAATCGCACGTGACCAGAACAATACATAATCCGTCACGATGGGAGAACAAAGTAAGAAGAAATGCTAGGATAGTGGCAGAGCCGACCTTAAAGACATAATTCTTCATCAGTCGGTTTCGAGGAACGCAGAATTACATGGCAGGAATACCTAAGAACACAGTCTGCTTTCTCCCTCGTAATAAAATAAAGCTATAAAATTACTTTAATGTATACAAGCTTAAGTTGTTAGGATCATTAATACGAATTCTACCAACTTACACACAATGTCTATTGTTGCTCAGTAAAATAGATTGGATACATAAATAGAAACGTACAGAACCGACTTTTAATCATTCTGTTCTGAGAGTTGGTCTGCAGGTCGGGCTCAGCTTTCTCAGCACAAAATACTCATTCATTCTCATGTATACAAACACCGAACAAAATACGATATGCATCTCTACCAGCATGTTTCTTAAAACTTTCTGATACTGTTTATCAACGATTGAGATGCAACATATTTCAAGATAACAACAAATACGATAAAAATCTTTTAAATGTACTTTCGGTTAAAACTGAGACCGTATAATTATTATATGCATTGGATTTAATTGTAGTCCTACACACATAGGTTTAGATATAACAGAGTCCAGTTCGCTATTGGTGTTTTAACGGGTTCGAATTGTGCATTTGAAGATTTACTAGCTATCTACTACCAATTTAATTTGAGGCGAGAGGCGACTAGAATCTTATTCAATATGAACTCATTTCTTTACACACTAGTAGTTTTAGTTTATAGCACTTACAGCTTATCCTTTTAAATTATACGCGTTTTAATAAATTTTTGTCAAGTGTAGGAAATAAATGGACCTACACTAAAAATTTATACTGATGCATTAGATTTGTTACATTTATCAGAAACAAAGGCTCAGAGGTATCATAACAATAACAGCGGCTATAAAAAGACATAATGCACTTTTGAAAGATAGTGATAGATATGTTGAGAAAAAGGTCTTACCATTAGTTCCGAATTCTTTTCTCCATTGACAGCATTCATAGAGTAGAGTGGTAGCTGTCTCCATGTCATTTTCTGCGTGTGCGATGAATCTCGTCAGCCAGAGGTTATCAGTTTTGACCCGTTCCAAGTCCTGTGGGCAAAAGTCTGCATTCCAAAGAAAAACTCTATTTTACATATTGCACCATAATATTTCTTTTTCTTGGAGTGACTCATAGTACGCACATTTCTTGGGTCCTAAGCCTACTAATCTATCTTATCCTCATCTCCTGACCTTCCTTTCAGCATCTCATGCTTCGGTTGCGACCTCAATAACATACAAATGCTTACAAATACACAATCTTATCGTAAGCAACCTAAATATATATTTGTATGTACAGGAACATATAGATTTCAACAATGAGCTTATGTGGGTAATAATGGATGACATTTTTTTCTCCTATTTTTCAAGTCGTACTACTGTACTTAAATGGCTTTCTTATCTCATGGACCCTCTCCCCTCATACGCTACAGATTTTTCTAGAGAGTGTACTCAGCCAGAAACTCAAATAATAATGGTGAGGCGTGATAAGAACGTTAAGCTTTAGTAATCAGCCAAAGTATTTCAGGAAAACAATTATTTATCTCTTACTGTCATCGCCAATAGTATGTAACAGTCTTATTGCTAGGAAATCCATTCTATCCAAGAATCCTAATATAAACCTTCTCAAAGAAGCTTTTATATTAGTCCTAAGTACCCTTAATGACTTCAGAGAATAAGTGGATTACTTTTTTCACTGCAGTTAACTACATCGTGTAATTCGGAAACCAATTCTACTCTCTGATTTAAGCTGTCAATAATTGTAACCAAAATTGGCTAAATAAATGGAAGTAGGTGCTATAGAACTGTCGTTAAGGCACGTTTTTCTATTTTCAGTCTTATCGATTGACAATATTTTTAGCAAGAATATACTACATCAGATCTAGGATATTGTCAGCGATTTAAGATTAGATTTGTTCATTCGTACTTCATGCGACTAGGAGCAATTTTGAATTGAGAACGTATCTTCTACGAGTACAAATGTAGAGTTGTAAAGAGAACGTGACTCTAAACTTCTAAAATAGCATTCGCTTTCCTTTGTAGATTAGAATCTGACACTCATCCTCATCCCAGCTTGCCCAGCATGAAATCAATACTTGTTACACTACTACATTTTATGCAAACATCAAAATTATACTCAGCACATACCTATATACTATCAAGGGATAATATCAACATACGAAAACCACACTATACAGAAACACTACTTCATTGGATTTCAAGTGAATATCTTCTACCTCTATAATAATCAGTTTACTGTAGCTAGAATAATCGCCTTAGATTACTGTACAATCTTCCTAATGCATTTTATTTCTATACTTTAGGTTTTCCACAGTTTTCTAATATAAACATAGCTCCAGCCTAATATAAACACTTTAGATTGAACTGCTAGATATAACATCACTAAACGAGCCACAGCGATAATCTCTTCCCTGTGAAACTTTTCATTCTATACAGGTTGCTCAACATCATCTCCTGTTTTTCGAGATTAAAAGTTAGAAAAATTTTCATAGCAGTGTCTGTTAGCTCAATTCTCAATAATAGCAGACACATTTTGGCTGGGAAAGGCAGAAACATGGTTTTAGCCCCTAGTATACATAGAATAGAAATTCACAGACCTGTTTTAATTTTATAGCGTGTACCCTAAACGCAAAAATTATGGAAAAATAATTTTACTCATTTTTGAATTACAAAGTACTGCATAGTAGCTGTGTAGTTTGTGTCCTAATTGTTGAAAAAGCATAATATAGAATGTTTCAACTGACATCTTAGAGTAGGTCAAAGGAAGAACATCAGCTACGTAGTTAAAAGAAAAAAGGAACTTTCATCTTCTCAGGCACACTACTTTTTAGTACAATTTACAAGATAAATACACTGAATAAAGTGAAAATAACGAGCTGAGCAGAAAATTGAATTGAAATAACAATAAGAACATAACCTGACAACGAAGCAAAATTTTCCTACAATTTGCAAGGCTATTGGATCTGAAGGAAGATAAAGTTTAAAAAGTAATGATTAGGAGAGTACTTCTGTGACTACGAACTTGTGTAGGATGAAATATATTCAAATAAGAAAGCCTTATCTACAGGGAATTTAGTAAAGCTTGGAATGTCAAGTGTGCAAGACCAATATTCTCATAGCGAAGACATAGCGGAAGAAATAATTTGGTAGTAACTAGTAAAGCCAATCTCTATGGTTGTTTGGAGTCATATCCAAGTTACCTATTATAACAGAGTAGTAAAACATGGGCATCTACATTCTAAACACAAAGTTTGTATTTTTATGTTTCGGAGAAGAAGAGAGGAGGTATTTGTATTATAATGCATGCATAGGTTGTACATCTCCAGGCCCGTAATGTCCTTTAGTAAATTGCTTAGGGTGCAATATTTTTATCCATAAGATAGAATTTTTATTTCCATCTAGTGTAATGGATAATGAGTCTTGCAAAATCCCGAGTCATTTATATTCGTAGCACGTGCAAATGAAACCCTGGGGATCAAATTCTGTTTGATATAGTCCTACATCCCCTGAAAGAACTCCGACAGTTAGGTCTATAATAAAATGCCTAAAAGATAAGTCCGAATGTTATGGGAAGATGGGTGAGAGCTGTAGTCCATATTGCAGATATGCTTTCAAGTGCCATCAAAATTATTATCTCGTATGATACTAGTCCTACAGTCCCTTCCCTGCTATGTTATGGATGGCTATCTACTAGACTAATAATAATATGGAGCAATGTTCACATGTTCTCTGTCTCTATGCGAAGACATAGTCCATGCGTGTGTTGTGCATTCTCACTTATTCCAGACTGAATATGACATTGCTGAAATAACTGCTTTGTGTTTGTCATGAGGGCCACACCATCGATGACAGTGGAAAAATAGGTAGGTATATATTACATTTAATAATATAAGTACTCTATATTTATATGCATTCCTATTCGATGGTATAGGTACATTTTGTTTTAAGGATTCATATAGAGCTACTATATAGACAATTATCTCATTCCAATTTTGGTTATCCATGGTATCATCATTATCATACGTCTCATTCTCTTTCTATTGTGAAGTAAGTGCCTTTTGCCTTCTAGTGTTCAACATCTAAAGAGTCACTCGAATTACAAGTATGTCTATATACTACATTTATATGTATTGCTCAACTATACAAAAACTGTCCTGTTTCATCTTTAATGCATATAAAGTTTATAGCATACCAAAGCTAAGCATGAAATTACAGTCTGTAAATTCCAATTTGAAAAATATGAGAAGGCAATGACGTAAGTGTTTATATAGCATGGCCATGACGTTGCCCCAAGCTCTTGCCAGTGGTTAAATGTAGTTGTTGAGGCTGTCAATTTCTTATGCAATTTCCTATTTGCAAAATGTCAAGCACGAAATGGATTTTGTATTAGAACGCTAATTTGTTTTCATCTGCTCAAACACCAACGACTACTTGATGTCATTGTCATTTGGTACTGTTCTATAGACTAAAAGGTACTATGTTGGGTGTAAATACAAAATAAATTCATATGACCATAAAATGTATTTATAGAAGAAGCAAACCTGGGCCTTTGGCTTTAACTCTGTCAGAAAATTCCTGCCGGAGTGTCTGAACCATTTCTGGAGTAACATCTTCCATTTTGTTCCGAGTTTATGAAAATAGTTTTCTTGATAGTTAGGTACGATTAAATATTTACACGAAGGAAGCTATTAGTATAAATAAAATTCATAAAGTTCATCAAACGCAGTTTAAACGTTCCGTTTGGAGGAAGCAAATGGAATCTCTAGAATGTTGTCTGGCTGAGCGTGGGATTTAAGTTACTCTTTGTTTTAGTCTTACAAAGAGTAAAATAAAATCCGAGTCTTGTTTTAAGTTTAATAAAGTTGAAAGCTTCTTCTTTCTCAGCTTTCTTTCTTTGATGTTTATTAGTATGTATGAGCGTGGGTAGTGAATATTTATTTTACAGGCTTTTGTATTGGCTTCCTTCTCCTTTCTTTCGGAATTGACTTGACTTGCGTAGATATTATTCTCTCGCTCTGTAACTGCTCTCACTTTCTCTCAATTCCCACAAGCAAAAGGAATGACGACAGTGTATTTACAACGAGTTGAATTTTAAAGATTAGTGTACTACTTTTGAACACTTTTCAAAACATCGGCATCTGTTCAGTCTATATAGAAATAATTTCATGGAAAATCAACCGAACCTATGAAAAATAAATTGTTACAGGAAATAATCCAACGGAGGTAGTCTACATTCGTATATCTCTCATGGTTTCTTCAGCCCCTGTTTAAATTGCAGAGAAAAATGTTCCTCCTGGGACATAGAGACGCGTTTAAAACGAACTAGAGTCAGAGGAAGCGGTTGTTGTAGGAAGGAGCAAAAGGTTGAGTATTTATCGTTGAAAACATTCCACGAGATAGAGCGTCGACACAGTGCTTGATGAAAATTCCTCCGTAGCAGTCGTTGCTCCGCTGAGCGAGTCTTCTCCGAAAGTTTTCCTCCAGATGAATTCTCTGTAGCCCAGCAGTCTGTTTAGCGCTTCTTTAGAAATACACTGGAGAAGAAAACCGAAACAGATTTTGTCAACAGATGTACAAAGTAGCCGGAATGTGAGTTCGATTTCTATGTTTTATTTAAATAGTTCAAACAGTCAAACAGTTACTCCTCGTTTATTTTAAAACGCTTAAAGTGTACAAAATAATGCTGAAAATACCTGATAATTATATTTTGTGATTTTAATTGGATCTATGAATTTATTGTGAAAAATATTATGCTTGTTATTATTAGTAAGTGAATTTAGTGCATGTGATTAATTTTAATGCTTTCTATCCCTAGTAATTCAATTACGTAATATCAGGAGTGTCAAAATTCAGAATTGATTGGGAATGTCACTGGAATAATGTAGTTCGGTTGGAAAATTTACAAACAAGTGTACACAAAAGAGTAAAATGGTAAGTTCAACTTGGATTTCAATTTTCACGGGATCGATGGTACTCTTGCGTACAATCGGATTTCTTTCTTGTAGTGTGTTATGGGCTTCTTTAGTGTTTACCAACTTACAAAAGTTCTTGAGACTATGTAGAACTGGAAGGATAGTCTGGAATGTATGAAGAGTTTGCAAGATCGGTTTTTTAGTGTTGCAAGTTGTGAGTTTGTCGAGCTACACGGTTATTACACGATACAGAGAAAGTGTAATTTATCTTCTTTCGGAGTAATTTCGTTTTGTATGTTTCTCGAGAGTGACGCAATGTAATGTAACATCTCATAGGAATTTCAGTGTTGTTGGTTTAGTTATTGTGACACTAAAGTCAAGTCCTACTGAGAGGTGGCTAAGTAATGTATTCTTCACTGTAATAAAAATGTGACTCTGGAATCTTTTCAAATTCAATAAGACATGTTTCTTTGGCCTACTAAGCTATTTCTTTTTTCATTCGGTATAATCTGTTAGCTGCTTTAGATCTCTAGAGTCTGGCTCCACTCAATGGCCTTTATTTTTTTAAATCTCCAAATGTATTTATGTGACCGAATTTATCTACCTAGCTAATGTGAAAGGAAGATAGTTGTGTCAAGTGTGTTTTTTATCTGTCCGTATGGTTTCTGGTGTAGGTATTAAATGTTCGTTTCGATTGAGTTACTAGTAAACAACTTATAATGTCCTTGAATTGAAAGTATTTCTGAATTTAAAGAAACACATAAAGTGTTATGTTTATGTTTCGGTTTCTTTTATCTTATAGAATAAATTTTCTCGTTACTCCGACTAACAATAATTTACAGCTGTAATGTATCTAAAGCTGTAAAAGAAAAGAGAATAAACAATAACCAGAATGGGATAATTCGCACACAGTCACAGTTGAGTCAGTTTTGTGTGTCAAATGGTATCTCTATACGGAATAGTCTTGGATGTGTTTAGTTAGCTACTTAACTCTGGTGAACTTTGGCTTTCAATTTAGATAGGTATAAGATGGCACACCAGCCGTCAGGAAAACTTCCGGGAGAAACTAACTAACTAGTACTGCTTTGCAAGAATAGGAGTCAAAAACTAGACGGAGAAAGTCAAGGGAAAGAAAAGTAACTGTCTGTAGAGGAATGGGTTATTTCACCGGGTAGTGGCAGTGGCACTTACCTAAGTATAAGTACTAGTCGTGTTTGTATAAGATAGTAATCACTTGCTACCGGTAGGGATGGATGGAAGTACGCAATGCACGGAATAGTAATAGTGAGTACCAAGGAACTACTGATAAAACTTTCTTCGCAGATATAACCTAATGACAGTCATATAAGTTTGCACAAGTGGGACTACTATTAAAAGTATAAGTACAGATTGAAGAAAACCAAACTTTCGTAACTGAACTCTAGACAGACAAGACTCTTCTGTGTGTTCGACTGGAAGGAAAAGAAAGTTAGGAAGAGAGAATGTGTTCACGACTACTATAATGGCTATCTTTGGAGAAAGAAAGCTTTTGAGTCCGGTTTTCACTCGGGTGAACTTATTCAGTCCATAGGCAGCTAGATCCACGATGCTGCTAGAAGGCCTTAAGACAAATAAAGTAGTCGACAAGACACGGACACACTCAAAACCCACTCACTGACTCACTACCAGGCGACTGCACTATACACCAACGCACGACAGAAACCATACCGCAGGAAATTGGGCAACTTTATAATTGTCCACAGTATCGATGTGTTTGTTTCAAATAACTAGGTGTCTATACTCCCTGCACTTCACTAGCTACGATTTCCTAAATTATTACATGCGTGCTATCTATGTGTGTAGATCCTTTCTATAGATTCCATACACAATAGAAATTATTTATCAATTCATATAAAGATGAGAATTGATAAATGGAAGTACCTAACCTAGTGATTAGGCTCAATACTCAGACATGTAATGTAGCTTGACAATATGGATTTATTCTGTGCTTTGATTTATTCTTGACGAGACCAATACACAGCCTGCCTGCCACAGCCAGTTTAATATCACCTCAATGGGGAAAGCTATTGTTAGTCTGACTGCGCTCTAATAAATACATCACATGCATGGCTGTATAATGTAAGTGATGAACAGATACAGAAATGAAATTAATTTTGTACATATTACTACCAGTTATGTATACATCCTTAGGTACGTACATGTTCATATCACATTATTGTGGAATGGCATGCATGCAAGTGCATACCCCAAACCTTACATTCTATGTGTGTACTTATAGTAAAGTTAATATCTATATTACATGTGATATTAAATTACTACATGCCTAAGCAATGGTGAATAAAACTACTTATATATACATCATCCTCCAGAGTAGTAGTAAATTATGTTTTAATGTGGTATGTTCCATGCTACCCAGTATCTCAACATGCCCTCTCACTTGCTTTTAATACTTAACTGAACTGATATTTTCTACATGCATGTACCATTTACTAATACCAATCGTGCTAGATATGTTGAAACCTATTTGTAACATCCTTTGGTACTGACTCACAAATCTATGCTGCCCTGATAAACAATATGGACAAAGTACAATGTTAGTCAGGCAGCACTAACAATGAACCACCTAAATTCTCTGCATTTACTATGTGTGTTAACGTAAGCACATCCCTCCTTTGATATAGTTCATACTGATAAAATAACTCTTTATATCTATTGGCTATTTATGTGGCATTATATTGGGACTATTATATTATGTATGTTTATTATCTATTGTTGTTTGCTAAGTCAATTGTAAACAGAGTTGTTTAAACAGGAGTACAAATATATTCGAGGAGCAGTGCATTAAAATATATACTCATATTGTTATTACTATAATTCGAGCAAAAGTCAAAACCTATTTTATATGATTTTGACATTCCTTTTGCTTACTTCGCCCCAGTTAGATTCGTCCAGAAGAGTGAAATGTCCCGAGCAGAATTTTGCAGTTTCGAGACATTACAATCACACTTGTCCTTGTCCATTATTGCAAAAAAAGTATTCATATTGCATAACTTTTATTTAAACATCATGATAGAACTTCATCTACTTGCAGATTTAACTGGTCCGTAATAGCATAAAGTAAACCCATTTGGCATGTTTTATATGTATCATCAGCTTACAGTTTTTTATAGTCACAATTGATCTGTAGTTTGAACTTTGATGTGATAGTAAATATTGAATTGCTCGCAATCCAATGGACAGTATGTATAGTATTGACAATTCTACTTGTAATTGTAAGTAAAAGTTTTCAGACACGACAGTAATAAACGACAGAGTTGACCAGATGACTAAACTTTAGATAGTAATGTTATCTTATCTGAATTATGTGAATTATGAAGTATTTACACGAAGTTGTAACTGTACCTACCTATTAATAAATGGATATAACCAACTAATAATATTCAAGTTTTAAATTAACATTTATCGATGAAAATTAATTGTATTAATTTGTTTCATTTTCTGCATTTTAAGTCTTTAATTACATCGTTATCTTTCAGCTATTTCATAACATTATTGTCTCCTCAAGCACTTGAATAAGTCGGCAGAGAATAAACTAAAATTTAAAGCATTATAGCCGTTATGACACAAAAATGTTAATATCGATAGTTCAAGGTTTCAGATTAAAGGTCTACAGCATTTAAATGTGATGGATGATTAATAATATTATTACCAAAGAACACTAAAAACTGCGTCTATTGTTTTGAGAAGAAGAGTAAATTCCATAAGACATAACAGACAGCAAGGAGCTCTGATGAAATCTGATGAGATATTTACTTGAGAGACTTGTACATAGTAGGTAGAACTTACTCTTCCTTATTACTATACCCGATACCCTCCCCGTACTAGCAAGGAAGTTGATACAACAATGTAATTGCAAAAACTGTAAATTCATTCGTTTCACGGTTAATATGTAATTTAAAAGATTCTACAATTAAAGCTCAATCTGCATCTTAAGTAAAAATAGTAAGGTACTATTTCATCGCACGCGAGGTAAATAAAGTTGAATTTTTATTCAACTAATACCTTTCTGCTCATATGTAAATATAAACAGAAAGACCAAATAAGGGTAGGTTTTTATTAGTACGTATAATCTTGTCTATTAGCAATAAATACAACTAGGAAGAACAGAACACACGTGGAATACGTGCCTTACATAAAATGTGCCACACACATAAAACAAACCATGAAAATATCACAGATGCTATTCTAAGCACGTTTAAGCTATAAAAAGATGCAACACACTGCAATTTTAAACATGCCGATGTATAATATCGAACATTAATTGCTTGATAAACCAGTAATCACAATCAGCAAATCATTTTAATACCTGACTAGCTAATGGCTACGAGTAGTACGCAGAAATCATTAATCATGTAATGCTGAATAATAATAAGTCATTGGAATGTACTTATATACTACACACGAGCACTAGCACTCTTTTATTCAACAAAGCTATACCCAATCAAGTTTTTTTATGTCTACATACGCCAAAAAATGTACCAATAGATTGTTACTAAATTGGTATGCTAAAATGAGTTTCTTACAACTGACTCATATCTGCATTTAGCTGTAGGAAGTACCACTGAGATTTTACATACACTTTAGTAAGTCTATTACATCGTAAGCGAATTAATTAATGTCATCATTGGTTTAAGAATAATTTATGCTTATCACCCCATATTTAGCTGTAAATCATTTATGGTCGCATAGAAAGAGAGAAGATGCCACGCAAGGGTACTTATTCCATTGAAAAGCGGATGTCAAACGACAGGGTGTAATCAGTAGGTTGAATTTTTGAATTAAATATATGCCTTATGCTTATCATGGTTGGTTAACGTTTCCATGATTTATTGATGTACCTAAGCAGACTAGTGTTGCCCTTCTCCGCAGCATTGAAATAGTTTTCTAGTTTGGGTACCTTCTTGGTGCAAGTTGTAATAATCAGTGAGATTGTGTTTTAAAAGTTAGGAACGTACGTAGTCGTAAATGCAGTAAGGTTCGTAAATCACACTTGTGTAACAATAATATTCTGTAAATCAAAAGCAATAAAAATAAATCTGTATCATTTGTAGATAAACTTTAGAACTCTCTGCAAAAAGCCTTATGGTAATATTTGCACTAGAGGGTCGTATGCAAAAAACCAAAAGTAATATAAATGTAAAAATTCTTCAAGACCTTACCGGAAAGTAATAATTTATTTTGTTCAAGGTTTGAGAATGTAGATGTATGTTTGGCAAAATTGTTGCAGCAGCAAAATGATTATCCGTAGAAGTTATAACTTGGGAGGGAATGCAATGGTTGCAGAAAAACGGTAATGCTTTATGCGCTTATGTCAGTATGAGTTATGGGTCTCTATTCATCTCCCGTCCGGGCCCAACTAGATTCAGCTTGCAACAATAACATCATTTATTTTATGTAGTCTACCAGATCTCAAACAAAACATAACTGAAGTGATTTGGCTGGTTGTTTCGGTGAAAGGCCTAATCTTAACTGCTCCCTCAGTTCGTTCAGGCTACTCAATTTTGTGCTTTCGTAGAGTGGTTGGGTGTGGGGAAATGATGATGATTATCTCTCTACATGTAATAGCAAACTCGACACGGACAGCCTTCTCTCTTCAGTCGTCTAGAAAGGACAATAAAAACCTTTAAGAATTCCTGAAGCATGAATGAACGATAAAAGTGTCTAGGCAGTTCCGAAGGAGGAAGATCTAGCATTCCAAGCTTTCACCCGCCTGATAAATCTTTCTGGCAGTAGTTCAGCTGTTTTCTTATATTTTTGCTCCCTCTATAAGTTCAAGCGAAATCGGTGCTCGTCCTTCTCCACGGCACTGCAGTTGAATTTGATTGAATCCACTTTCATCTCAGATATTTTGTTTAGTTTTGTCAATGAGTTGCTTTATATTCCATGGACACACGGTGTGTTTTATTATGCAATCAGTGTTACTGACAAGTAATGGCGCTAAATGCCTTGTTCACTACTTGCGTCATAAAACTCGATGGAAAACTATAATATTATCACCTTTTTGCACTGTCTTAGATCAAAAATGGACACAGAAACATCTTAACGAATTAAGAACTTTTTTTTAACTCTTTGGCTCTCACTTAATTTCATTTGCATAGGAAACCTGATTACGAATATTCTTGAGTAAAATAATTTGCTACTCCACTCATTTCTTTCACTACCAACATATCAAAGAAGATGTAATTTCAAGGAAGAAGTTTGGTAAATTGGCAGTTGCAGTTATATCTCAATAGCAATAGCAGTCTTATTGTACAAAGACATGTTTTAATCTATGCCAACATATATATTGGACCTTAACGATCGTAAGCTAATATCTCTATGATCAGTTTCCAACGGTTAATTTACTTTATCAGACCAATTTTCAATAAGAAGAAAAACACATCTACCCTATTTAACTTCGGGAATATACTTAAATATTTGTATTTTTGGATGACAGTTTTTTAGTATTGCTATTTAATCAACATTTGAAAGAAAACTGCTATTAATAGATATTATTCGGTTGTATTTATATTAGATGTTCGGTTTTTAGAACTTAATTACGTTTCAGCAATCAATTCACACATTTTTATTTGTTTACGGTACTAACTAACGGTAGATAACGACACAACTTACATATTGTAAATATTGTAATACTTAGTAATAGTCGGTATGCTTAAAAGTTATGCATAAAACTGTAGTTCGATATTATAATGCAATGCACTACTATCATGTTTCTGTCAAATCCCTGTCTATCAAATGGTCTAGAAAATTTAATGTATGCATTGAGAGTAAAAGGAAAGTAAAAGAATATGTAAAATTCTATAGCTAAGTATAAAGATCCACTGTTAAATCGTATAGACAAAATGCAGTTGAGTAGAGGTTTGTAGAAAGTATTAAGTATAGTAGAACTATTTACTACTAAATAGATATTATGTTAGTTACAGGGGAACAAACTACATTAGATGTAGAACAGAAGAGACCAAGTCTCGGGACAGAAGAAGAGAATGAAGCAGAGCACGAAAATAGCTCTTAGTTTGCACGTTTGGCATTTGGGTTTGGCGATGTAGCAAACAGAGTCAGATGTAGAGACGACTGTTTGCTATTTTATACAAAATAAGCCTAGGAGAGTAACATAGAAAGAAAGAGATAGTAGAACCGATAAGCAATATAGTAGGAGGTATTATCAGTGTATAAATTGAAGGGGAACTCGCAGCAAGAGACGAAAGACTAAAGAAATAGACGAAGTTAGATGAAGTACAATCTTTTAGTCTTAATACACATAGTAAAGTACATTGTATGAGGATATAACTAGATATAACTAGACTGTTGTAACAGGGAAATACTTTAGTTTAGTGTAGTAGTAACGGTATGGCACGGTAGTAGTAGTAGGAGTAGAGGAAACCGAAGAACTCCTTATGTTGGGCGGACTATGTAGTAGAGGAGTAGGGAAATAGAGAGACTGCTTGGCACATGGGGCAGAAGCGCTGTAAAAATTGATTGACCTAAATCTGGAATCGGGTAAGCGGAGAAAGAGGCCGAGTGAGAGAGGCAGCTGGGAACAAGGCAACAAGAAAGAAGTGAATAGTGTTGCTGCCGTTGTTGTTGCTACTGCTGGTCCTTGCAGCTCCTTTCTTCTTCGTTGGCACTAAATCCTCCTGGCCTGGCCTAGTCTGCCCTTTTCCTTATTATTATCCTTTCGTCTGTCCTCACACTTTCTCCTCCTCAGGTCCACCACCAACCACTTCCTAGAAATCCACCTACTAAGACTGATCTCCTGTCCACTCAAACAGCTGAAATATTTATCACATTTTACAGCTTAGCATTTCACTTGACCTACTTTTCAACATTAACACATAATCACACAAAGTCAACCAATACACAACTAGTCAGCAGCTGTACACATTCACTTTTATTTCACTCCCTCTCCAATCACATTTTCTTTTCGTCACTAAATATATTATTTCCATTTTCCCAAGTGGTTCCTTTTCGGTGTTCGGTTACTGATTGAGCTTTTCGGGCTGTTCTATGTGCGTCGATCTTTGTTTCTCAGTCTCTTTTTCTCACGTACGGTTGTAATCATGGGAGGTGCACTTGATTGTTTTTCTACACTTCAACTAGAAAGACTCTGAGACTACTTGGACTGTGATCTTGGATGGTAAATACAAAATAACGTATTTACTACTAGTTCATTAAATCTGTCACTGCCGTTCAATATTACTCACTTTCTCCGTTGTTCATCCATTTATTCTCTCATCACCACGGTCATCGCTACTCCAATTGGCTATTCAGGTCTGTTTATTTCCAATTTTATTCTAGTAAGGCAATGTCCAAAAGTAGGATTTTTCCATTTTTTAGAACTTTTATTCATAAAAAAGCAAATTTTTATTAGCAATTTTGAATAGCTAGTAGCTCTATGTTCTAGGCAATATTTGCATGTAAATAACAGAAAGTTAGTGAAATAGCACAAGTACAGCAGTAGCAATTTTGTAGGATTGATCTGGAGGTTGAGAATAAAATAACAGAAGTTGTAGTAATAATGTGTCAATGTATATGTGCATGTATCTTCTGGATCTGGACTGGTATCTTTGCTGTTATGTTAGTTTAATGTAAAAGAAAACCTGTATTACTACTGACGTCCTTGTGCTAAAGTTTTAATGCATCTTGAAAGAAGGTTTATTTTTATGTGTGCTACGTTTATTGTTGATCTTTATTTACACTGGAGTTGGAACTACTATTTGGGCTACGTCCCTCTGGAATAAACCAATATCGATTTTAATGGGAAAGTAAGGAATACTTTGCAAATGCATTGCAAAAATAATTTCCTTTGTCAAAGGAAAAGTTTTACAATGGTAATAGCGCAGACTTCAAGGTAGGGTCCAAGTCGTTTTAAACCGTTTAGATTATCGGAATGGGGTATATACAGAGGGAAAATAAAATGACCTACTTTTCTGCCTAAACTATGTCACAGTATACCAGAAAGAACACTGCATATATACATTCGCGTACACGTAGACATCTTCTCTGTTCCATATTGTACAAAATGTGTCGCATATATATAGTTGATATTAGAATGTTAGTGGTTAGACTTCTATATCCTTTACTATATAGAGGTCTCTCCTATATTCTACCTAAGAAAAGTAGATGTAGATATATATTTTGTAAAGGCACGATGTCTCTGGCTTTTAGGACAAAAGACAATCCCTCAAAGACAATAAAACGGAAACTTTCATTTTCATTAGTGTACTCAAGTATTATCCCTTTGTGAGACGCTAAAATGGATAACTTTATTATTTTCTGTTCTGGATTCTGGACCACCACCTAATAAATCATTAATGAACACGAAAAGTGTCACTAGACGTACGTCTTTTTGTTATATTATACTTAACTATGAAATATTACATACAAGCAAATTGCCCTTAAGAAGGCCTTCACATAGGTAGATATAGGTAGGTAATGTGTAACTATCTCTGTCTGTAACTATATATATAACATTTGGGAAAACTGTTTAGGAAATAGGGAGAAAAAATCGAATTTAGTAAACTATTTAGGACGTTCTCTTCTCTTGCCTGGTATTATAAGAATTACATAAATTATCCAAACTCTTCGTAATGTGCAAAATTTTGCTGAAGGAAATAGTGAAATTGTATAGGGTGAGCCATAACTGTAGGAAATAGTTTTTCTGAACCCTGTACACTGTGTACACATTTTTGTGATGAGTATGCCGAGTATGGTATTTATTGTTCAAGTATTTGGACTCTCGGATGCTTTTGTGTACATATGCGAAATAAGCAATGAGACATAATTAGATAATTCGCTACAAGAGATACTTTCATTTAAGTACTGTTAAATGGATATAGTTGGTTGTTATTACTAGAAATGTCTTCCTTCTCTTGAATTTATTCTATGCTCAAGCTGGCATAATGAAGCTGCTGTGTAAACGTTCAAATAAGTTTCAAGCATAATATTTATCTACACAAAGTATTAACTACCTAGGGACTGCAATTCTCCTTTACCTATTATTTATCAAACATTAGAAGTGGTCTCTCCATGGGTAAACACTGGTATATAGTAACAGACGACAGACATCCTAAAGACAGACTTCTATTTAGAAATAGATATCTGCAGAAATATAATATGTAAGGCAACATCAGATATAAATAGTTGTAACTCTTAACATGAAATGCATCTCTTATATACAAGGAAAACGAACGACACGGATGCATACCTATATACTCAATTTATATACTGTCTTTCCCCTGGAAATATTGTATTTTGAAGCACTAGAACTGCGCGCATAATGTGACGATTACATGATAGAAGGCAGACATTGTAACAGTTATTAATCTTTTTTATGCGGCTGTTTCTGTGGCATACTTTTATGTAGTACGCCTTCAAGCTAACTTATTTTCATCCACATCCACAATCTACAATGTTGTTTTGTTGACACACATTTGTGTAGGTAGCAAACTTTAGCGCTGGAAATTTACTCTCAGGGAGCTCATTATCATCACTTTAATTTTACAGTCCCTGGAGAAACTGGAAACTTTTTACCAATTGCTTCATTTAGTTTCAACTAGCAAAACTTTCAATTTGCATTTTTGTTAGCTGTGTAAACTTTGGGGAGCGAAATAAAGTTTCTTTTATCGTACTGGAGTTTGGACAACTATTTCGATTCACAGTCTGAATGCAAAAATAGTAGAGATGTATTTTTGTTTTCAAAGCACCTAATAAGTATTGCAGAAACGTAATGTACGTATCTGTAATTCAATAACGTTGGTACCCACTAGCTAATTTCATTAAATACCAAAAGCATTCGCCACTCTGGTCTAAACTTCTGTCTCGTGTTTCTGACAAGTAGCATGGATAAAATGTCAGTTTTGTTACGATTTGATGTATCCTCCATTTCCATTCCCCACTGAACATTTCTATTAATAAACATTCGATATTGCAAAACAACCTAAGCTACTCCCATCCAATATCTAGAGAATACCAGACTGTCTAGAGAGAGTGTAGTGAACAGTGGTACAATTTCCAGGGTACTTTATTCTTCCGTTGGTATGTGGTATGGCAGGATATAAAGTGAAATCCCTCGGGCGAAAGTTTTATCTTCTGAGATAGTGAAAGATACTTCTTTAGTAATGAAAATATATTATTATATTGCCTCTCTCCACCACCCGCCAAATATCATACCTCCATTCAGTGTTTGCAATTTGTGTATGAAGTTGAAGTGTCTAAGTGTAGTAGCAGAGTAATACTTATCTATTATATATGTCTGTCATTACTCCTTTAGTGCAGATCGGAAAACTGAAAATGTTTAGTAATTGCCTGTGGTGCACTGTGGCCTCCAGAAATTAATATCTTACGATCTTACGTTGCTACTCTATAATATCAACTAGTACATATATATTGACTAGTCAAGGTCTAAAGTTGTTCTTATAATAAATTGGAGATATTGCATACAGAATTTAATATTTAACCATTCTCTTTAGCAACATAGGTATTTATGTTGCAAATTAAATGCTGCATACCAGTGTCTGAAAGGGAGATTTACCCGATGTACATTAGTGTATCTGTATTTTGATCAGCTAGGAATGGCTGTTCCCATTGTCTCATATAATACTCCGCTTATCTTTTGTGTCAACTTTAGAAGGCAGTTCTGCATGACCTACTTCCCTACTTCCTACTGTAAAAAAGATTGCAGCCACAAACAAGAGCATGCCACAGGGGAAAGCAATCTGTTTGCTATATACCTATATATACATAGTATAAGATGTGGTGTAGAATATTAGTTTACTCTGGAAGGAAGGCAGATACACAGCTATTATTAATAGTAACCCAAAATGTAATAGCTTGTACCTGCTTACACTCTAAGCATGACACTAACTTTATAGGAAGGGGATTGGTTATGGCGAAAATAACCTTCGACAAACTCGGTTTCTTGTCACATTTCGTTAATTTAGAGAAAGTTTATTTTGATGTTTTTCTGAAATATTATATCTTTAGCTTTGTAAACTTGGAATCTAACTTTATCTATTATAAATGTGTCATACTTAGGTTACATAATAAAATATGTAATTGTATTTTTGGCTGTCTGTAGTCTGTAGATTTTATCGAGCATTACAAATGAAACTTAAAAATGGAATTGAGCTGAGATGCTTACTTTAATCTTAACTCTTTATGCGGTTTTGGTTTGCATTTACACCTTTGTATTGTGCAATGTGCACGGATTCGTCCGTCCATCGTACTTTAGTAGCACTCAGAACAGGAATAGTAGTAATTCGGTTGCGCCATTTCTGTTCGTGCTGAAAAGTGTACTATAGATTATTACTAATACATAGCTGTTTACATAAAACACCAAATCATTATTGATTTTGTTAACAACTGGGGCAGTTAAATTGTAAATAGAATACGAACTAATTTAAAGCTATAATTCTCAAATGGTATTTTATTGATCTCAGTCATGCATATGGTTTACAAATATCGGGTATGTATTTGAATTGAACAATTGAATGGCGATATATTTAAGTCAGAATTTGCAATGGGGAAGTACCTTTTGCGCAGCACTCGATTCAGCTATTACATGAATACATGCGGCATTAACATTGACATTATGCATGTAATGGAGAATCAGGTCAGAGACTTCCTCACTACGAATTCCAAATTCGACTTCCGTTGTTCAAAAGGAATAGAATGGAGAGATTAAGTTTAGACTCAGTAGTTCTGGAATTTCCATTGTAAGAAAACTTTCAGCGATTCTGTAACACCATGTCATGAATTGGTAATTGGTAACCAGAGAATGCTAGAACGCTTTGAGAAAAATAATTGATATCAAATTTCACTATTTCGTTCTCCGGAGGAACCCCGCAGCCTATTTCGCTCATATTTCTTTATTCATCGTCAGTTTCTCCACAAACCAGTTTCGAAACCAAACTTCGTCTGCTCATTATTTTTATTTTTAGCTAAGGTTCTTAGGTTTACTTACTGACAAGGGAGATATGTAAAAGCTTGAAGGTTAGATCTATGTTTCGGTATTTTCCCTGAGTTTTTAGAAATGGTTCATCATATAATATTATGATTTAGGTCTGATTACTAGTTTTCTCTGAAAGGTTTCCCTTGTTAGTCGAGTATGTTAAGCCTGGCAGTCAGTGCAAAAGCAAAGTATTAAATTCATGGACATTGATTTTTGATGTTTCTACCATGAAAGTTATGTAGACGATTATAATCAATATCTCTGCTAACATCAATGAGCGAATGCGTAATAGTAATAAAATTTTCTTATCATATTTCAGATATGACGAACTAATTCTGTAAAGGTCAGACTATCTGTAAATGATGAGCAGCAGGTGGTCTAAAAACCAGCATGTTGGCGATTGCAAGACGTGCTTATGTCGGATCTCACATCAAAAATCCAGACCAGATTCGCAGTCGGACGATGAAGCTACAGCAACTTCTGGCGGTAAGTCCTGCACACACTCTGATAATTTCATCCTTCAAAAGTTTTTCAGTCATAAAAGTCATAATTACGGTTCAAACTCTCAAAATACAGAACTATGTGACGCTCAAATGTCTTCCCAATTGTTGGCGACCTTAAAATCCATGCGGGATGACGAATCCCTTTGTGATGTCAAACTTTGCGTTGGAACATCTTCCACAAGATTTCCGGCTCACAAGGTCCTTCTTGCTGCTGCATCACCTTATTTTCGGTACTTACTTCGGCAGTACTTTATATTATACCATCATCTGTTTTCTCATACACTTGATAAATTATAATGTATTATAATACTTTTTTAGGAAAATGTTCAGCTGTGGTTTGAAGGAAACTCAAGACGGTATAGTAAACTTTCACGATATGCAAGCCGAAGTTCTGCTTTCAGTCGTCAATTTCATCTATACAGGGAAAATACAGGTTGGTTGTTTTGTTTTGGAAAAGTTATTATGCAAAATTGTCAATTGTGCAAAATGCAAAAAGAAGTTTTTCTGTTTTGAACAAAAAGTTATTTTGCCTTACTAACAACTACAATAGCTGAAGTAAGGATTATTTTAAGACACTGCTTTACACTTTCTTTATGTAAATTGTGCGAGTATACAAAAAAGACGTAAAAATGTCTACGTAAAAATACAAACGTTAAGTATATTAACCGTAAAATTTTAGATCAAAATTGTAAATACTTCTATATCTATGTGGTAATAATGTTTTGTGGGTCTTTGCTGAATTTTTTCTAGATTTAATCATCAGATAATATTGTGATGTGACAGTGTTGCACAATTTTAGATATTTAGTAGCTATTCTCCTCTGAGATTTTCGCTTTCAAAGTGTCTAGCATTGTCGTATATCAGGATACTTTTGACATTTATGAATCAGTAATATGTAAACGTTCCCTTGAAAGCAATTTACAGCATATAAATTCCTTTTTTCACACAATATTTATAAAGGTCTATTAAATTTTGGTGTTATAGTCCATATCTATGTTATCTTTTGTAGCTGTAGTATGTCTCAGAGTATCAGTGTATGCGTTATAGATTTCCGATGTTATAGTTCTAGTTTATTTTTACTGTTTCTGTGAGAGTGAGGAAAAGTAGAAAATGCTTGTATGCACATTTATGTTTGATTATTCAGATCGACGAAGCGATCGTGGATGGGCTCTTGGATGCGGCAGATCTCTTGCAACTTCCATCGTTGAGAAATCTTTGCCTATGGTGGCTGACAAATAACTTAAGTCCAACGTCTTGTCTCGGAGTTTATGTACTAGCACTACTAAGATCTCACCTCGACTTGGCAGAAACTGCAAAAGCATATGCCATCGAACATTTCCGTGAAGTCAGTGAAGGAGAAGAGTTCCTGCACATCTCTCCTGAATATTTATCGGTATTCTTGGAGTCTCCCTATCTTGGCTGTGATAATGATGGACAGCTTCTCAAAGTAAGAAATTCTTAGGTTTATTCCAGTAAATCATTTTATTGCTAACAAAAATTGAATTGTAGCAAATTAATTATGGGTCTTAGAAATCTCTTAGAATTGTTTGTTATTTGCTACTGAAAAGGGAAGATAATTAAGAATCATTTGTACTATTTTGTTCCCTTGTCCTAATCATTTTTTGAATTGTCAATTTCCTAACTAGTCAAGTGGCATAGGAAAATGTAAAGGAGACTTTTGGGATACTCAAAGTTATTTTTAACCCATTCTCTATTCAAGTTATCAGCATCTATTTTGGTGGCTATATAGTAATTCCTGTGTACTTGTATGAATAGGGATTGTTGGAGTGGACCAATCATGACGAGGAGAGTCGAAAGCCATTCTTAAAATCTTTTCTGGAGAAAATCGACTTGGAAGATATTGTTCCTCAAGTTCTTATTGAGGTTATACAGCATCCCATCATGGCTGGCGATCCCTCGTTTGAGAAAATCATCAGGGATTCACTTACGAACGTTCTCTCAAGAAAATTCGACTCTGATCCAGACCATCAATACACTCCTCCGAATCACCAACGCTGCTACTATCAACAAGATGTAATCTCCGATCTTTTCTCTATTCTCTTCTTTTGTAATATTACGTTCATTTGTCTACCTATCCTGCCTACGTTCCCTTTATTGTCCCATTTCCTTTTAATTTGCACTTTATCATACTGTTAAATAGACTAGAAGATGAAACTGTTCATGCACAGGGCTTGTTTGAAATTGACCTAATTCAATTCTACTCTTTCGATTTAGATAATGGTTTTATTTGACTCTGCAATCACGTAATTAACTTTTCTCCGTCCGATGTTCTGAATAAGCAACTTTGAATATTTGCTCTACTTGTAGGTGATATTCTCAATCGGTGGCGAATCACAAGGGCAAAGTTTGAGTAACGTTGAATGTTTCATGATGGGCTACGATGGATGGAAATGCAGTGTTCCCGTACCTTCAATGTCAGGCAACGAAGGTTCGGAAATGGCTATTATACCTACTATGAAACAATGTCGTTACTATCCTGCTGTTGCAAGCCTACAATATTCGATTTACGTCATCGGTGAGTATTTTATGACATTATACTAACAAAACTCTATTACCGTATTGTACAAGTGTATAAGAACTACAGTTTTACTCACAGTATGTACGTCTAATGTATATCTGTAGTATTTCACTTAATTCCTAGTATAGTACCGAATAGTACACATTACCTACCATTTCCATACTGCCATTTCAGATAGGCTGATGCTTATGTGCAGGTTTTGTGATGGTGTAGTAAGTAGTAGGTCAAATCTATTTACTCAACCTTCTACTTAAGTGAAAGAATAACTAATGACTTACTATTCGCTCTAATACACCTGCATTTAACTAGTCTTTGGTCTTACTAATATATTGTGTGCTGGCCCATTGGATTCTCGAATGCTCAGACAGAGCATAGAATACAGAATGTCATTTAAAAGAGTATTTTACTAGCAAAAATACATGTTTACCAGAAATCCCGTTCACTACTATATAGTTTCGGACGTCATAATACTGTTATTAACATTAGGTTTTAGTATTATGTGGATCGGTTCGTTGCCTATCAAATCATGGATGAAGGTTTTATAACAGTAAATATTATGTGTATACTAAAATGTAATGTAATCTTGAATTGTTTATATATTTCAGGTGGTCAAGACTGTGGATTTCCTCTAAACATAGTAGAAAAGTACGATGTTCTCAGAAATCAATGGGAATGCCTAAGTCCACTTCCTATTTCTGTTCATGGTAGTGGTGCCGCGTTGGTCAATTCCCGTTTGTATCTTGTTGGTGGACGGAGTTCTAAAGAGCACGAAAAACGAGTCTGGGTAAACATTTTATGTTCTTAGATATTGTATAAACTTGGAAAAGCATGATATCCTTAGGAAAACAATACATAATGGTAAAACCTACATGACATAAACACGATTCCCATAATAAGCGAACAATCTGGTTCTTGCGTTTTGTGAGATTTGAGATTCTTGGCAATGTAGCTTAACTTAATGGCATGTTATGTGCAAGTACTGATTTTATATGTATATGTGAAAACGTTTCTCGTAGATTTATGACGACAAGGCTGACTCTTGGAATGAGACTACTCCTATGCGAAATCATCGGGTACATGTGGCTGTGGCTGGATTTAATGGCGAACTATATGCAATTGGTGGCATTGGTAAGAAAAATTCTGAGGAGAGAAAAGCCTCTCGAATCTTGACTCTTAACTGCTAATGGCTTGCATTTGAGTTTCTACTCATTCTTAAGCTCTCTAGAGTAATAATAACACATCTCGTAGGTAATTGGACATGACTGATAATTGCTGGAATTGGAATAAAAATGCAAAGCAAGGATAATTTGAATAAATTTATTTACAAATATGCATATCCTGGTCTATTTTTGTAATCTGTTTAGGTGGAGCTAAGGATGCAGACGATAGCTTTTTATCATCCGTGGAGAAGTTCGATCCACTTACAAATTCTTGGTCGCTTTTAGCTCCTATGCACGAAGAAAGGGCTTTTCACAGTGCTGCTGTAGTTGATTGCCATATCTACTCTTTGGGAGGATGTAATGGAAAAATGTGGCTGCGAACTGTCGAAAGGTTTCTAGAAAACAATTTACACTCACAAAGTTGATCATGATTTACCTACTTTAGCACTTATGTCAAACTATTTTCAGATACGACACCATGTGTGGGCAATGGTCTAAAGTCAGTAATATGAGTATACCAAGAAGCAGTTTTGGAGTCGCCGTTACAGCAGGTCGGATATATTGTTGTGGCGGATATGACGGGGTCCATTTTCTAAACACTGTAGAAAAGTATAACCCTCGGACCGATAGGTAAGGATATAAGTGCAATTAAGTATATAGCTAAAACAAATGGCTATATAGGTACCTATAGATTTTTTTTGCAATTAGATTTCATAAAAGGCTATATATTATGACGTTTTCCTGTTCCAGGTGGCATTGTGTGCATGCCATGCAAATAGATCGATATGGTTTAGCCGTAGCAACCTTATCAATTCCACTACGGTCCCATGTCGCAGCAAATGATTACTCCTGACCCAAATTCTATTTAGAGTTTGGTGAGCGTATAGAAGAAATATTTTCTCCTATGACAGAAGGTATCCTTCGACAACGCCTGGGATCAAAATTCCCCTTTGCTGATATTCACTCACCGGGAACACTTTCATCAGAAATATCTTCAACTGCCAACCAATCAAGTAATTTTAACGAAAACGATATTAATGATATCCGTACTGGTCCTACTGTTAGGAGAACTCGTCGTTCTAAACGATCTACTCAGATCATCAAGTTCATCATTTACTTCAGTTGTATGCGTGCTGTGATGGACACTTATCTTCCATATTCTGTCAAGATGAAAGTTTGAAAATAACCCTCAAAAAATAACGAAAAATATCGATACTAGTGTCCATGTTACTCATATGTATATGTATTTACTTCAGAGCTCATATTTTAAGCAGCGTATCTTAAAATGTGTAGTTACGTAAGTAGGAATATATATAATGTTACAATTTACAATCCAAGCAGGGCCAGATCACAATAATTTTTCATCAAAATATTTATACACCATAACTGCCATTCAACCAATATCGTAACCTCTTATCACACATTTGCACATTCCATTTTAATTCAGCACATTCCCTACTATTTCTTTGTACTTGCCGTAATAGTAGACTATCAGTAAACACGATTTATTAATAACCAGTCCATTTTGTAACTATTATCTACTTCCGAGATATCAAGTATGTATTACTATATTATAATGCGTTATTTTAGTCAAATTATTATTTGTTTTGTTTACAATCACGTAGGTCTTTACATCTGTACTCCCTATATATAGTACAGTTATCGCTATTTACTAGGTTAAACAAAATATTGACGATTTTACGAATCATTGGATGCATTACACCGGCAAATTACTACAGACCGATAAATTGCTAAGGAAAGTCAGTTTTAAACACAATTTTCATTGCATTCTGTATCCGTACAGTAAAAGCAAGATTTTATTTGACTTCCATTGAAACATGAGATGCTACATTTCAAATAATATTTGGACTGTACTTAGCCTTCCTTATACAAAAAGCTTAAGAATAATATTTTTTGCTAAAATATTTCATTGTAATGGGTTGTAATTAATTATCTAAATAATCCTGCTGTGCAACAAGGAGTATCACAACCCGACTTGGTTGCCACCACCGGGGATTATGAGCAAAAAATAATGACAATCCTCCATAAAATGCTAATCTCAATTTACTACTGTAGTTAAAATCTACAAAATCAGGGTAACCGTTATCGTTATTATCTACCCTTTTAGTTTTCCTTATATGCAGAATTGAGTCTGGTGTAAATATTTGTATCAAATACATTTAAATCAAGAGTTCGAGATTGGCAGTCCTCATACTTATAAACTTAAATTGAAATGATTAATCTCCGAAAATGTACGCTAATAAGCAAATTGCGATTGTCTTTTAAAATGAGACAAATATTACATTTCCTCCTCCTTGGCCTAAATAGTTAACTTGACGGAAGCCCATTTTCATTCCGTAGCTAAGTACGATTAATCAAATTGATTGTAAGTATTGAATAAGAAGTTGTGAGTGATATGCTTGCACTTAAATGAAATATCTGTTTAGTATTACATCTATATTATTTAATAGTATTGTGCGATGTACTTTTGTTAATCAATTGCTGATTCAGAGTTTCGCTAGTGGTCTTTTGATTAGCAAATAGTATAAATGTAAGTTGTTGTATGTAGTATAGTCATGTGGAATCGTTTGTGAATAAGTGAATTACGTTATTCTGATATTCTCACAGTAAGTACTGACGATAAGTACTGAAATATTGTGCTAAACAAATTAGATATTGATTCACTCGTCAATAATTAATATCCGCATTTGGATAAAAGCTGTGTACTTATAATTGTGGGCCTAATAATATTATCCTAATCTTATTGGTGAACGCAATCAAATATTGAGTATATTGAGTACGTACTCGTACAGATTAACAAAAATGTTATTAAACAGAAATACAGTTAGATATGCAATTTAAATAAGTGTTCTCTGCGGTCACACTATCACCATCCATTCAACGATAAACTCGATCAGACCACTACTAGATTACGTAGTTTAAAATATTACATAGATTATAGGAGAGCCACAGGCACACTATATGACCATTCTGATACTAAAACCAATAAATAGTAGCTTATTGTTAGTTTGAATATAAAATGAAGCAGCTACAAAAAATCGTTAGGTAGCTGAGAATATATACCTAGATACTAATATGATTTAAATTAAATCTTCCAATATTGTTGAATAAGTGTACATGTTGGATAATGTCTAATTCCTAGGGAATATACACGTTTTGAAGATACTAAATAATAGAGATGGCACATACATAATAATATATATAATCGTAATGTACCAAATAATAAACCGCGTATATGTCGATGTCTATATAAATAGTTAGGTATGTATTAAATTGATAGAAAAGAGTTCGCTTTATGTGAATTTGGGAAATCAGAAATCAGGAAGTGAAACCTTTAAAGCAGTTATCTATAATTAATTATATAATTATTACTTATGTAATCAGTGTTGTAAATTGTTTTGGAGTATACGATAAGAAATGGTGAATTTCAGATCCAGATTGGTACTTACAAACTTCATAATAATCAATCAATTATTAACTAAGGAATTTACAAAATTCAATTCAGAAGCGAGTCACGTTTATGTCCACTTGCACATGTCCCGACAAAGTTCTCAGAAAATTCTTTATGGCTCATATTCGCTTATTTTTGTGTCGCGACAATATCAAAAAATAGGGCAATCAATCAATCAGCTTTTGTTTTTATGTAATCCGTGTCAGCACTTGAAATGAATGTGTTTAAAACTTGAGTAAGAAAACAAGCGTGAAAACAACAAAAATTGACAGCAGAAAAGCCAGGAAACTAAATGTCCATGCAAATGTATGTAACCCTTTATAGCGTTACATAGTTAGCCTTAATATACTGGATAATATATACTACCTCTAGTTTAAAATTTCCACATATTGCCTGTATTAGCACACGCCTGTTAATTATTGACGAATTTACGAAAGACAACGTAGATAATATTTTCGCTTGTGTGTGTGTACGTGTGCGTTTAGTAAGTGCAGATAAGTAGTAAAGTAATTGTAGCGGTTGAATGTTTTCATATCCTTATGCAGGGATAATTCGTAATCTGTAATCTTTGTAATCTAATGCAAAGTAATTAATTATCTATGCATTTTTACATGCGTATTCTACATTTTATCATTATTGCACTTTTGATTTGAATATTTGAAGTTGTCTCTTTTAGCCGTAATAATAAGATAAATATAGATTACCCCTGAAAAAAATTGTTGATCAATTCAGGACAGTTTAGAGCAAAAATTTTTTGAGGCAAAAACGCAGTGTGTTTAGAATGTATGTGCAAATAGATTTTTTCTATGAATGATATCTTGGATAAAAGAAGCATTCATAATCACCACAGCTATGAAAGTAGATGATGGAAAAGTATTGATGTCATCAATTTTTTGTATCGTTTGAAGTCATTGGTTTATTTACTTTCTGAAATTGGACGGCATACTTCCAATGTTCCAAGGCATAACTAATAAAAAATGTTGAAATTGCACTTTGGATGTAAATGATACTGGTTATAACCAATACTGGATATGTGCAAGACTTTTTGAATGAACCTACTTTACGAATATGTATGAAAGCCTTGGAGTGTTTTTATAATGTATGCTATCAAAATACTAGTATATCTGATTAAGTTTAGTTGATCTAAACTATATTGTTAATTATAATGAATATTGACGGTAGCATCGTTAAAGCCGAGTTACAAAAGTACCTGATCGTCAAGCTGATGCCTATCGCAAGCGAATTAAGGCAAAGTTATGACCCGTTATTGGTCGATATTCGGATATTTAAATTACACTATCACGCATAATAAAATTACTATAAATAAACTATGTAGGTGTTACAGATTATTACTAAGCTTTAATAGAGAAAGGTTGAGTATTAAGTTTGTTGTTGTGATTGTCTTTATATAAGGCTTTGGGTGCCAGGACTTTTAACGATAGTTATCTCGTGTAGAAGGGGTGCTGGTGAGATTAGGATTTTATTGTATCTGTCTCTAGGCCCTATCTGTAGTAGTTACAAGAGGCAGGTTGTTAAAAAATATTAATTAATTTGTTTATAAGTTGTGTTTGCCTCGAATATTTCGGAATGCTTGGCTGTCGAATCCATTAACAAAATAGTTGTTTATCTGTAATTACCAAAGAGGTTTACCCTGTGGAAAAATGTATCAATCGTGTTAGTCTGGTACATGCATATGTGATAGGTAAACTGCAAACGCATACTATTTACATTATATAGGTACTTATTTCATTCTGCGAATGTAATAATCTTTCAGTTCAACATGCTAATGGCCACATTTACATTTTGCATTATGTAATTCAAAATTGGATAGCATGTCGTAGTGCAGTTTGTTATTCGGTATGGAAATTAGAACGTATAGGTATATAATAATAATACTAGAAGTATCTATAATAAAAAAGGGATCGATACATGTTGCATGAATTTGATGATTTTATCATTGTTCTTTTGGATGCAGGAGTAATGGTACAGTAGCTTGATAATAGTAGTAAAAAATAATATAGCTGGTAGAAATGTGTGATATGATCTGATAAGGTAGGTAAGGTAATTCAGTAATGAAATGAATGTTAAAGTACTTATTTATGTGTGTATGTACCTATGTGATTTGAATTGTGTTGTTGAACAGGCTAAAGGTAGGAGGTAGTATGATTACGTAGATAATAGTAGTTAAGTACAGATACGTAGGTAAGCTTATAACTTTAATGTTACAGATTGAATGAGAGTTGTTCATCACAGGTCAGCCTACCTTCGGCCATAAGCAATTCCACCAGTAATTATTTAAGTTAAGATTTTCAATACAATCATTCATTAGTTAGGAGGACTCACTTAAAGGACAAACTAATAAGGACTTTCGCCAACTTGCGATTTTTGACTGAGTGTAATTGGTAATAAATGAATCAATGCCTATGTCGTGTCTTTAGTCTTTGTAGCTCTGAAGTTCTTGCTGTTGACATCCATTACTGCTGTGTGATGTATAACTACCTACATAAATATTCCCTATGCACAATTATTAACTTGGGCTGTACACTACAATTTAAAACTTTTGTCGAGTACTGTCTAATAACATTGATAATGTACTTAGACTACTACTACACAGTAGGCTAACTCCTCCGTAGAACATTTATGATTATATGAGTCATTAGTTTGCTTGACAGCAGAATTTATGAGGTGAACTGCCAATGAAAGACTAATGCAAAATAAAATCGAGAGAGACCCTTCATGGTGAATTGTAATGTAGCTAGGTACGGCAGTGTCAATTTGGAGACTGGAACAATGTTACTGTTATTATCTTTTCCGTATACCAGAGATGAGAGAAGTTTAATATTATCCTCTATAAAGTAGCACTGCAGAATGTAAATATTATCCATACCTGCAAGATATATGTTGTCATTTATGATTACCATGCTTGTATTTATGAAGTTCGTCTCGTCATGTCATTCTTGAATCATGCGTATAAAAACTCTAAGTGCTCTAAGCCTTCTCAAGTGCAGTCTGCTGTGAGTGAATGATGTATAAGATGTGAGAATACTATATGTATTTGCATAAGCCATTAAATATAGTTTATTCTAATTCCCAATCCTATGTTGGTAGAAGACAGTTATGAATGGAATATCTAATGCTACTAATAATACATAAGGCTAGCAGAATTTAGGTATGTATGGTATGTATGCATTTTATCTATATAAGATTTAAGGTGTGTAAAGTGTCTGCAAACTATCTAAAAACTAAGCCAATCAATCAGTGAAAGTAAATCTGATCGACTGGCTCGTTGTTCTCGTCTCATGGACGCAAAGACGTTTTCTTGATCAAGTTTTCAACACGTTTCATTCAAGTCGATTCACTTGACTTGCTATTGTCGACCTTGGCTTCAAATACATAATAATAACGCATCAGGTGTATGCATGTACTTACTAGTTAGTGCTAGCTAATGTTAAAGTAGACATGACAAATCAGTATCATTTCAGTCTGCTAACGACGTAGTGCAAAACACTAAACGTTGCAACCAATGCATCGCACTTTCGAGTGGTGCAGCGTAATAATTTCCCCTGCTACCATCATGCAAAATGCAATTCATGTGTTTCTGAAATATAACTGTACATAAGTATGATTATCCCTATCATTGTATCATTGTACTGCATAAGCAGATTTTCTGGGTGATTAGAAAGAGTTCCTTTGCAGGAAAACTTTTTGTTATGATACCTGACTACCTATCTTGTTGCTTATAAGGAAAATTTTCATTGACACGTTACAATTATATGATGCACCGTCTTTTTGACGGAATCTTAGCTAATTACAAATAATCATTCTCATTTACCAAAAATGCACGAGCCAAGGAAAATGCTTTAACCTCCACTTGACGTGTACTGTTCAGACATAGGTACTAATAAATATAAGTGATATACTAAGGCAGGTAAATAATATCTTAACACTGCTATTTACTATTATAATTCAGATTATCTACTCTGAATATTGTTACTAAATATTATTGGTGTTATTCGATATTAATCGTCTAGTGTACTGTTCAAATTGTATTAAGGGGGAGAGGAGGGCGTCATGATTTGTTTTCGGAGTATAACTTGTAAGGGTATGTATATAAATACTCGACTTATTTATTGGTCTGTGATCCTTGTTGTATATATCCATGTATATATCGCCAGAATCTGTTTATGCTTTGCTTTCAAGGTAGTTAGGTACTTGAAACACAATTATTATAATGACAATTGTAATTACAAAGCAAAAGTTGTGTCAAGTCACAAGTTTGCAGAAAATCTCTCTCTAGTTTTAATGGGACACTGAAGAACTGTGCACAAATTGCACTAGATACAAAATTGAGAATGGCAAAACATTTCTATTAATAGATTTGTATGCAGTTTGGGTGTAAATTGCTTTGTCAATGCAAGTGATGGGTAACAAAAGGTGCTGCTGAAAGCTTTATACGTATATCAGATGTGAGAATTGTTAGCAAATTATCAGATCGTAAATGTGTTAGTAAATTAGATTAGATTGTAATTATGATTTAAAGGACAGGTGAAATTGATTGGTAACTATCCGGATAGATACTTGATGGTCCTATAATAATGATAAACACTAAATAATTATTAACATGATCTCTGCGATATCATCATTAAATGATCTTGACAACAACCAGTAGTTTGCTTCATGAAAATAATTGAATTAAGTGTGCTCTTAATCCTAAGAAATAATGTTAATCGTGCCACTAAAAATTATTATACGTACTATCTGTACTTTAAGTAAATACATCAATATCAATATATTATCTATATACTTACAAATGAATAAATTAAAAATCCAGATTTCTTATGGACATACAAACTAGAATTGTATGTGCCTGTTCTTATACCTTATAGTGATTATTTCTTCAATGTTCACATTTAACGAGTATGAAGTAGGATACACAGTTTAGCTATAAGGGGTGTGTGTAATAATTGTACATGTATCTGTCAGTGTTCCGCTATAGGCTATTAATCTTCAGCGGTGAAGATGCATTAATTGTGATTCTTGTTGTGAGATGAAAAGCAAGTAAATAAAAGAAACTACTAAAACCCATATGCGTTAACGTTTTTGAATTATTGGCCATATAAAGTTATTTTATTCATTTGCTACAGACAATTTGTCTAGCATTTCCTATGGTTTTAATTCCTCTAGACAGTGGTAGGTACATATAGATGTTTTTTGCCACTGTGACACTAATGCATCTGACATCGTGCGTGAGATAGTTGCCAGAAATCTGATTTACAGAGTACATTTGAGGTAAACACAACTCATTACATGAATTTTACAGAGAGCTTCTTGTTTTTTTCTTTTTGTACATGACAAGAACAGGGAAGATCGATTCTTAGTGCTTTATTACCATTCGGCAACATTAGATGGAAACAATTCACTATTAAATTCTCATTAAATTGCCACGACTTTGACTTCATTATTCCATCATTGCATAACAAACTTGTGTAATTATCTTGGAAATTATCATTGGATTTAAATTTTTCCTGTGCCAAAGGACGACTGCTTTTAATCACTTATTATTGCCTTTTCCATGTAGGTATATATAACAAACACTCTACTTTTAATAATATGCATACCTTACCAAGTTCATGAACTTTATAGAGATGATGTAATCTAATCAATTGCCAGCAGACATTAGAATCAAAATCGAAATAAAATCAGGCCAAGTAAAAAACAAATCCTGTTATATTATATGCACTTATCAGATCACAAAGAACCATTCAGACTTTAAGGTATTATCGAAGGACAAATTGCTATCATGCCACCTCTACCTGTGCTATTTTCTAACTTGTTTATTTACAACTTTATAATTGCTCTAATTTATGCCATTAACTACGTGAGGAATATTTTTACACTTTCAGACTCCTCGCTACTTCCGAAATAATTTAATTATCCAAACATTTTTATATCGTTTTATCATCAAGCTTTAAATACTCGCGTCAAACATTATTTATTGCTCTAGTCTTAAAAAATTTTAATAAGTTCCACAACTCTTTTAAATTATGGTCAAGTCATGTATTATCCATTATCGAAAATGAATAGATGGATTGACAGACACAAATTTCACATACCCCATATAATTCCATTACAGTCACAAGTTTGATATTAATATATCTTAACTAATGTTGCTAACCTGTCTCAGATTGGTGAAGAGAAGTTCATAAGCTAATGGCGCATATAAATTCGTATGAGTTAGAGGTACTAATTGTGGAAGGACAATAAACTTCATTGATTGCATAAAAGAATTACAAAGGACCTTGAAAATTCCAGTATATTCAGGAAATATTTGAAAGTCTGAAATACCTAAAGCCTATTAAAAGCACATTATCTAAAAATAGTTTTTTAGCTACAAAGTTATATAGCAAGCATTTCACGTTAAACGGTCATGACGTTGCTGATTGCACTGATTGTATTTAGTTTCATTCTTTCATTCATGATTTGACATATGAATGTATAATTCACCTGTAATCACAGCCAAAAATAGTACAGTTCGACAAGGTCAAGCTCGAATTCACTAACCTATTATTTGCAGACAGACATCACTAGGTATTTAGTGTCTAATGAAAAGCACAGTGACACAGCTTCCTAATAATTATGTTCACAACGTACTTATTATTTCACTACTATGTCCCTGATTGCATCACTGTAATTATTGGGTGTTTTTAGGATGTTTCATCATCCAATGACTGGAAAAGTTGCAAAATATTTCGCATTACAGGTTCAATGATATTTTTTCGGATTAGATGTGTATCAAAATCTGAGAATTTATAATACTTAATCTGCACAATAAAAATTCCAGCTTGAATGACCATTTATCGATTACGCAAATGTAGGTCTCAAATCTGTGGAGTAATGAGGTTGTGGGTAGACAATGTGTCTATAGAGTAAGAAGCTATATCCAGTATCAACTTGTGGCTACTAGTGCTACAATAGTAGTGGTTTGGGAAGAGACATAATGCTTTATTTGGCATTTGCTTTTCTACTGTTTTTTGTATCTATAATAGTTCATCGTGTATTGCAAATGCCTATCTAACGATACATAGAGCACTGTTCAAATTCTAACAATACAGTAGTGACATACACTGTCATGAATGCTTCTATTGTATTAGAGTACAACCACGTTGTCAGACCACAGCATTTCAATGAATCTACTTGCATACTATATAGATGTGTAAGTGTGAAATTCATATAATGTTGGTAAGTGTCAAATTATTTTTCTTAATGAATAATTTAAGTTGTTTCTATATAATTCATGTCGACTAGGACTTCTAGTTTAGTGCGAGATGATGTCAATTATGTATAACTATAATATAAATACCTTAGATAGCTCGTAAACAATAATTGAATGGAGCATTCGCTGTTATCAAAACTTGAGATTGTGAAGGAGTCACATAAACAACAGAATACTCTCCTTCTAATAAATACAGAATAATGATATAGAGTTGTCCTGTTCTAAATGTTCAAGTTCACCTGGTTGAACAGCTTCTCTTCTGTATTTGATATTCTGATCATTTACAACACTTGTCCAAATCTAACACAATACATGAATTTGAACAGTTATTAAACCTTTTTCAGGTGATAGGATGCTTATAGTTAACGCGTAATTTACAACTTTGAATCAATGACAAATTAGAAAATTCATTCTGAGTAGTAGCGGACAATCTACCATTACCAACATTAAATTGTTATTCTTGCAGAACTCCTACTGCGAATCTAAAGGAAATCCATCAAAAAGCAAGGCAGTAAGGATGTTCCAATCTAAAAACACAAGGCAATAATTGCAAAAAATATCCCTGTCCATTTGGAAGGTGGGATGGAAAATCTATGAAAATATACCTAGCCAGAGCTGGTATAGACAATGAGCAAACAGGTGAGATTCGATTAAAATAGATTTGTCATGCTATAAAATTCAACCATGAATTCTGTATAAAATGGGATTTTATTACGATAATACCAAAGTAATATTCCAGGAAAACCATTTCACCAAATAATAATAATTCCTTGTGCTGAATAACATGCAGATGAACTGCAACCACTAAGCGTGTCTCAATGCTAATTTGGGCAGTTTATGTGAATTGGCTAGACTAGTCATTAAAATATTTATTGAATTCATGAGTAGTGAAAACAATAGTTGATGATTTGAGAAAATACAACAGATACTTAAAGAGTAAATTGTTTTTTGTGCATTATTATAGATATGCGTGTAAAACGTGTGGCTGTGTGCATTTACTGTTTTATGACTACAATTAGTCAGTGATCAAATATCTTAATAGTCTAATACCTATCTGCATGTTTCAATAATAACATATTTATGTATTGTTTTGAGATTGAGAAGTCATGCTTCTCGTCTTCTTTGACATTGGTTTGATGTTTACGACTGCGACCATTATCTATCTATTTCCCAAAGCATATTATCATTGTTCTTAAAGCTGTAAATCTTCAGTGGGATTTTTATAATGTATACTGAGCTAACTTGACTTTGACTGCTCATTGCAATTACTATAGTCCACGTCTTGATTTTCCTTATGTCATGTAGTTTACATGTTTTGAACACAAACACATCTATCAACAGCCTCATATCTACCAAATCAACAAATTTACATAATGTATAGATACGGATAAAAGATATTTAGTAGATACTTAAACTATTGGATAGTAAAGAAGACAAATGTAAAAGTAAACATTGGGAGATGATCTTGATGTGTCAAATATTCGATAGTCCAATGGATAACAAAACATTTTATGTTGCTCTTGAATCAATTATCTTCTTACCATAGATCTTTACACCCCCTATATGCTTTACTCCTGACTTGAATTCTTAATTCCCAAACTCTCCAATTGTGGAATAAGTGTACACAAAGTTAATGCATTCAACTTCTGTATTATTAGTTAGAATAAGTTTAATTATGACACAATTCGATATAAACCAATGAAACTAAAGTATTATCTTTCTATTGATACTCAAATCAATGCTTTCGAGTGTTATAATCCCTCGCTAATCCATGGAATATCAGGATGCATTTATTATTGTATGCAATTGTCTTGTAACTTAAACTGCCATATCGATATCGTTGGATTATTAAGTTATGGTGTCGATAAAGTGATGTTTATATGGAAAGTATAATTTGATTTAAGTATACGAGTTTCCTTTCCCGTCTGAAACTACAATGAAAACAGAGGCAATAAAAGTAGCTATATAATATTTATGTAATACTGACCTACTTGTTTAATGTAATACAGATACAGGTATCTAGTGTAGAGCGATTGCCATTCACTCGACTCTCAAGTTGTTTGTATGCAGAAAAATGGATTTATCAGAATGGATGTAACATTGGTGTAAAGTAGTATAAATATTTGCAAAAGCTCCTTTGAGATGTCAACTGAAGACGCAAAGTTAAATGGGAAGTTGGATGTTGGAGATTCATGAGATTGCAATGCGTTACAACAGAGTAGAGTAACCAAGTTTGTGTCATCTCAAGTCAACCCTTTCTTAAGATTCAGTGCACATACTTAGTACTAGTTTGTATAGGTTCGGTTGCTAAAAGCTTTGAAGAGTGTAGGGCAGCATGAAAAAGTAATGTCGTCGTATAATGTAATAGCGCCATAGAAGCGAAATAAAAGTAGATTCAGCAAATACAGGCAGATGCACCCACATAAGATATACAGGTAGGCAAAAGAAAAGAGAACGAAAAGGATTACCTACGGTCGAGCGAAGAGAACAAAACAGAAGCTGACTCTGACTCTGAGTAGATATTCGCCAAGAAATGCAGAGAAGTATGCGAAACATAATAGAGTGAACACAGAGTGATACTAGCCAAGTGTATGAGGATATGAGACGAAGGTTTGACTAGACAAGCTTGACGGGATAGGCTACGGCATTCAGTCTTGATGTAGAACTCGCTCTGGTCTGAGCTGATCGTGAACAGTCCGCTTCTCTATCTCATACTGTTCCACTATTTACAACTACCATACAATACTATTGCATTATTTTACGTTGGACTCCTATCTGTGTTCGTGTTCTCATTTTAACATTTATTTACTATACACTGTGTCGTGCAATGTGCAATAACACTTATTGGTTTGCACATTTGTACCTACCTGTCTGTTAGTTATACCTCTGACTGAGTTACTTTGTGTTTTTGTGGGAGAAATCACTGTGAAGTTCAAATGGACTTGGGAATATACATTTTACAAATTTCTACAGGTATTTGACAACTCAATTCGTTTTCGTACCACCAAACGGCCATTGTTTTAAGTAGGCAGTTAACTAAGTAGCTTTAGACAACAAAAAATATTCCAATTCGGCTTCCGTATTTTCAATTGAGACAAACGTGACTACTACTAGACACACATTTCTGTAGGTACTCTATATAATATTACTACTAAGTAGACCTTTTAATAAGTAAGACAATTAAAGCTTTGTTCTAGCTATATATTATGGTTACAGCATCCTATACGTTACATGTAGTAGGTTAAGGTTTCCAGGAAGGAAACCTTTCAATTTACTAGACGTTAGTGTCTTTACCCTGCGATTAACTCACTACTACTTGACTTATCTGTATTAAAGATAACTTTAGTGCGAAAACCTGATTTGGTTCGAAATTTTTATTTGCAAACTTCCATTTTTAATCTTTGTATACATTTGTGACTGTACTACAAGTACAAATAAGTTAGTGCATATATATATGTACATAGTAGTATTGTTTGCATTATAGGGAATTCTTGAATAACTAACGCAATGCACTTTGTATGCAGTAGTGATAGATATACTACCTGATCTTGTCTGTTTGTTATTGTGTTTACTGTGGATTCAACCTAACAGCATTTACACTAGTAACTTGTTCCTTGTAATATCTTTGAATGTCTATGTATTCTTTGCCACATTATACACTCTCAAAGTCTCAACACACTTTTTCTAAACTTATATCTACACGAACTTTGTTTCTGGTACTTATATTGTGTGTAATTTACCTATGCGGTTTCTATCTGTTGTATATTACTGCATGCAAAATTCTAAGTGCTAGTATATAAACACGTTAGCATCATTCTTATATCATGAGTATAGGTAGATATGCATTGTGTCTTTCAACCCTCATTGTATCATTATACTAGTAGTACCTCTAAAGCCTTACTTACAATTGTGTATCTAACAATCCCACGAGAAATCGACCTTAGAAAGATCAGATCAGTCAGACACAAGCAACTCATAGCTTACTGGTGTGGCATGGCAAAACTCTATAGAAAGAAACAGTCAGACTCAGCAGTGCATAAACAAAACCTTCAGTGACTTGTGCCCTGTATTACTTTATAATATAATCTGTATACTCTTGGCAGTGGCACTCTCAGATTTACCTGAACTATTTTCCACGAGTTTTGTTTTTTATTTCATTATTATTTAACCCTACCTTATATACATGCATTTGTGCATTATTATTTATAGAAATAGTAAATTATACTAATTTCACCTGCAAACGGATCTGTTAGTCAAACAATCCTAGTTACACATACGTAAACAAGTAGAACTCATGACACTACTAATACAGTGACTGTGCTCTTTATTCCTTTCGAATTACTTCCACTGCTAATACATCCTGTACCTATTAGAATCGTATAAATAGGACAAAACTTGTCACATACAACTTTTATCTCTTAATTGCATTATATATCTCATACTATTATCTCTTTATATGTTAACAGTGATATAATGTCCGACACGTGTTACTTGCACTTCTAGTCGTTAGCAAAAAAATTAAAAGTGAATTTACGTAAGGACAATTAATTACATTGTATTTCAAATGACTCATAATTCAAATAGCTTGAATAGGAATAGTACTGAAAGGACAAACTATAAATACCCAAAGAATTTCTTCCTATGCCCTATACATTGACAAGCACGCAAATACAGTAGAATAAAGGAAATGCAAACTAATTCTCTGATTCAAATAAACAGCAAAATACCACTTTGCATGCAATGTCTATAATATATCGGTTTCATCCTAAAACGATGTCAATTTATATTTGATCTGTAGAAAACACGTTAGAGGTTATAATGCAACTATAATGCTATTTATATAAATGCCTAGTGCGTAGCAGTGTGTCAGTAATGTGTGATTAACACAAGTCGTAATTTATTCTAATACCTAGTTTTGTCTCTTTCCTTTGTATTTAACCTATGGGTAGGGCTAAAAATAAAAATCTTGTCACTTGAAGCACAACAACTGCAATAAATCACCTTTTATGAGTAGTTCTAGAGTTTCGACTTTTATATCTACATAATAGTATAAGTTTGTATTAGTATTTATATTACAACTGCATGTGCACATTTTGGTACTTAAACCTTGTTTCATTTTTTTAGATCGTCAACCTTTGACTGAGGAAACGAACGGCAATAGAACTGCATTGACAGTTTCGTTACGCTGCTGGCTGAAAGCAGTACGTTGAGCACATTCAATATAAATTAAACACAACTAAAACTACAATTAAGACAAGAAACAAGTCACTGTCATATCATTAGATTCCGGAACTGTATAATTTTCAACCTGAGAGGACTTGCATTTTGCATTTTTGCGTCCTTTGCGGAAATACGTACATTTCGTCGATAAAACAACCTTTCACTTCTACAATTTTGTTGTATCAGAATTAGAAATGTATAAATTGTTTTTTACAAGACCATAAACAGTATTACGTATCATGCACAACTCGAATTAGCTGTCAAAAATACTTATTCAGTGTACCTGGATATTTTTCTATTAATGCTAGAAAAGACTTAACAATTTTTGCGAATTGGTGATTGAATAAGAAAAGAAAACATTTGTCCATCTTACATAAATTTGTCTTTGAAGTAGCAAACATATTAGGATCCAATTCCAATGTCATCACTTCAAACAAAAAACACCTTGTCAAATCGTGAGTCGTGACTTTCCATCACATTCAACAGAGTTATGGCATCCATCACCGCACATCTTCTCCCTTCGGAGGACTTGCAAGTCTAATCATCGTGCACTACTCTCCTATTGCTTTTAAATAGCTTCTACTTCTCTACCTCCTACAAAGAAATCTTTCAACTCTATCTTTTATTTGTGTCGTGTCGTGCTTCAAGCGTGAGCAGTTTAAATTGATCCTTTTGTTCCCTTTCATCAATCAATCTTCAAGGCAAAACACAATGGGCAACCTTAAAACCGCTGGAAGACGACCAAACACTGGAAACCCTGGAGGAGGCTCTCTTAGCTCCAGGAGATATTTCTGGCTAATTGTGGGTTACTATTTGGCGACAGTGTATATTCGCTCTAGTTCTGGAAGACCAGAAAATGTTCCTGTAGATTTCCCCGCAGATTTAACGCTGCCTGGAACTATTCAAGGTGTCAAACCTATTGAAGAGATCCCTGGGGAAAGGGATCACGAACGCGCGGAAGGCGAACACGGGGAAGAACACGGCTCACATGGAATACAAATAGCCAAAGTCGACTTTGAAGGCGTAGAAACTCCTTTTATTATTGCACTATGGATCTTCTGTGCAAGTTTGGCAAAAATAGGTGAGTAAATCCATTATAATCATCATTTTCATTCATCTTCTCTACCTATAACCGCTTATAACTAGTATTTTACGATTTATCATGTACTTTTTTCACCGTAGAACGTGTAAAACATTTTACATAACTTATTATATGATTTGCATAATAGGATTGCAGTTTATATTACACTAGTCAGACTAGACACCTGGGCAATGTAAAACTAATTCTCAATTGGATAGGTTAGGTACTATTTTGTAATAAGAGATAACAATGAAAATCATTGTTGAGCTACAATTCATTTCGCTACCTACTTATTACGTTATAAGGTTTATATCTGTACAAACCTTTAAATCCAACCACATAACTTGCGTCTTGTATGGTTTTTGTAAATACTGTATCCTGTGCTATATAAGCTATCATATGTAATGTACTATACATAGAACAGTGCTGAATAACTTTCATTGCAAAAACCTGACTTTATGGAGACCAAATGTAAGAATTTAGAAGGATTACATCGTGAACAAAAGAGAGAGTGAAATAAAAGGCAATGACTGTGTTACGATATGTTAGGGCACTATGATATATGTCTTTTATCTTCAATTGTATTGTATTCTTGTGTCCTATGTAACCACTGTCTGCACCTAGACTTCTACTACACGCTCAAAATCTAACTGCATTACCTACAATAACATTAAATTAGAAGATCTTGGTTGGTCATGGCTGTGTCACATCACATTACATCTTATTAACTTAAATGTGCCCAAAGGTATGCATAATGTCTCTGCATTTTGGTTATTTCATTTATAAACTTGTAGCCTAACCCAATGTACTTCTCTTTTGGCTTTTATTACATGCACATCAAAGTATCTAGGGATGAAGATCTTCGTGTTCAGAAACATATTACACAGTACAGAGTTGGTACTTTAGATGAAATGACAATTATTTATGGGGAAACTAAAAGCTAAAGTACAGTTAGTGAAAATATACGGTCATAGAGCATTTCATACTGTACTCTTTTACTCTTCATACTCGTAGTATAGTTTCATATAAACTAGCTTTAATAGCATTCATATGTGAAGTAATAACGTAGATGCAGAATAGCTTTAATCGGTCCCTTGACATGTTTTACTTGCTATATAGGAGCATACTTTTAATTTCACTGTGGTTTTCCTCTGTCTAGAACCATGAACCTTCAATGCAAAATCTAGAATTTGCTTTTAATTAAGTTTTCTTAAGAACCTATTTCATTTTATCCCACTAAAGTTTCCATTTTCTTTCCAGATTGCTATGTTCTGAGGTAGTATTGACAATCAATCAGTAAATATGGTTTTTGAAATAAATAACAGTGGGATTAGTGGAATATATGTTCCTTAGTTTACGTTTTTGTCGAAGTATCCAGTTGTAAATGTCGCTTCGTTGTGCTATTAGGCGATTCAAAATTGATAATTATGCAGACGAATTACTATGCACTACTGTAATGCCTTTTGTATGTAAAGCCTAATAAATCCATGTGGGAGGGACATGAATACATGTTAGTTAGATATACATAGGTATCTATTGTGTAGGAATCAAGGCCATAGACATAGCTGGGTAGGAAAACGGAATTTATTTGACAACGTGAATGCGCCAAAGCTAAGTATTCTCGTTAGTAGTTGCGGTTTTGTCGACAAGGAAGCTCCTTTTCTTGAAAGTTTTGACAGTCATAGCACGTTTTTTGTTTAACCTTTGTTAGCACTATTGAAAGTAGATCTAGGCTCAGAATTTTACCCTGGGCATGTAAATTGTGTGGAACTATCTCGTCTTCATTTCAGTAATTGGTAGTATACAATGAGTTAGAGCCCCCAGTTTTCGGGATTCGGATTCCAGAAAAGGAAATTGTGCTAACTTGCTAGGCTTTGGATTTATTGATGCCAGCTAAGCATGTCTAACTGTTAGTTACAATTAAAGAGCGAGGTAAAGCTCGCCTTAAGCACAGCACGTTTGACCTTGCAGATGAGACTGGAAATAAAAGATATTCTCTATGAAATTCCGGGTTTATAGGTATTTAGGACTTTCAGAGATTGCTCTATATTCTTTACTATGGTTCGTTGAGCTTTTCGGCGAGAAAAGACAAACAAAAACGTACCTAAATAGTAAAGGTCGCTCTTGCTGTGGGAAGATGTGAAGAGGCTGTACTACAACATATCACTGCGATCGTAAAGGCAATTTACTCTACTAGAGCAAGTAGGCAGCTGAGAAAATTGTACGCAGTAAAATTCTCAGAGGTCTACCCAAATTGCAATTTTCCTACAAACTTTGGCAAGGGCTCCTTTTCTCTAAGTGTGCTTTTTATTTGCCTGCCAGACTGCTTTGATGTATTACTCGATAGAAAACACAAAGGTATCCAGCCATTCATGTATATAGTAAAGAGTGTAATGCATGCATAAAATAAAATACACTACAGACAAGAACAAATTACGGAAATTTGGAACAGTTGGGATTCAATTCTCTGTGGACCAAATCGAAAAAAGTCGCCCGAATGTGGGAAAATGATTGCTACATATTTACTACACTAGGACAGAATAAGTGCAGTAAGTCAGGCCCAATAATACTGGCTTATAAACTTATAGGAATTCCATTAATAGAGTTAGAACCGACATGCAACAGGAAACGGTTCTGCTATAATAAAAAAAAGTTTTTATTGCTGTTTACTGAATGCTTTTCGGTTCTGCGTTGTAGAATTTTTTCTTTATTCTAGTGTCATCTCTGAAGGAAGAGTTAGGAAAACTTATAGTTTGTCAAGTTCTTTTCACCATGTTCTTAAAGGCAATTTGTATGTAAATCGTTTCTGAAGATTAGTTAAGTGTGTCGAAAACTCCATTAGTTTGAGCACAGTATTTATTAAAGTATTAGGAAGTATTTTCATCGTAATACAGAATTCATTTTGTGCCTTCTTTTCCCATTTATCGTGTTTAATTCCAATCCCATCCATACATCAATGCATCTCATAAGTAGGGCATGATAAACACTGGCTATAGCACGTGCTATACTTATCTTGTGCTTTTATACGTAAAAAGGTAGTTACGTTTTATGAACCGACGTAAAAGTTTCTTGTAGATAACAAGCGAACGTCAAACGCAGAATTCTAGTAAACTTGTCTGCTGAAAGATAATAAAGTCAATCTACTTAGTAAGTATGATTGGAAAACATGTATGAATAAACTATGTCTATAGACATTTATGAAACACTATGACTTATATAGATCTACCAACAAACAACAAGTAAATCTATGTGGAGGAATTTACTCTCGAATCAGGGAGGAATATATTTTGAATGATTCATGCTCTCTCCCATCACAATGCATAATATTGAGTTGGGGCAAATAAAAAAATCGTAAACATTAGAACCACATCAGTGCAAATAGCCCCTCTGTCTATACAAAATACGGACTGTGTGCATTAGCCCTTGTGTATAATTTGATAAAGTAGGCTTCGTCTCTCGTCATTATTAGCGCTACTGAATTCCGAGAAAATTTCTTCCAATTCAAGATTGGAATTGGAATGATAGTATTACTGAATGAGTGGGAAATTCCCATTTCTTCAGAATTCCTACTACATCCATTACTTTGAGAAATATCTTTGAGAAAAAAAGGAGATGGAAAGCAAAAAAACAAGTATTCGTATAATACATTGGAGAACTATTGATTTACATCATGTAATTCAGTTCTCCAGTCTATTATTAGAATAGGAAACTGGTCTATTTATTTCTTCTGCTTCGACGCCCTGGACAAGTGACCAAACGAAAATTGAATGAACCCGAGTTTTTAACGAAGCTTATTTATTGAATTCTCTCTGCAGTTGCAAGTTTTCTAATCCAGTGTAAACAAAGTAAATCAAATAATCTGTTCTAATAACCTGAATGTTAGGGTAATCCCAATAATCAGTCATATAATTGCTTTTATTGACTAAACATAGTTTACCATCAATCTCTATCAAGGATATCAGTTGTAATATGCAATTAAAGCATTAACGTATCTTTAAGCATAGAGTTGCATTCAAATGCATGTTTATATTTTGTATCGTACAATGATTTGTGGATTGTTTTTGCGATGCATATAATAGAAGTGAATTTTTAGTAATTTGCAACCATCACTTTTATGAAATTTATTGCTCGCAATCTCAATAACGATATCGGAGGTATAATGGGAGAGATTGTTGTTGTTCCAATAATTAGTCAAAGCAATGAGTAAGTTTACCCTGTCATAATTTCAGGATTTGTAAATTAAAATGTAAAACATCATTTCCAATACTTTTACTTATCCATACCAATTAGCAAAGCAAACAACAAAAGATTCTTTAGTTGAGCAACATGCAAATTGTGAGAAATTCAAAGTCAACTTACATAATCAAGGAACTTTCCAATATCATTATCATTAGCTGGTTATCAATGTAAAAACAATTAAAACTACATGAAATTTCGTTGATTACCAGGACCGCCGACCGTTGACATTCGCTTCTGACAAGCACCAATTCTCAGTACAGCTCTTCAAATAGCATGTGTTTATAAATCATACACATCATTATCAATAGCAGATAAATATGTATATGCAATGTCTACATAATGGATGAACAAGAGTCATCATTTGCTAGTACAAGACCCTTCAGTGGGAACGGGAACCGCTTCAAATGAAAACTACAACACAGACAGTCTGATGTTATTGGTTATTAATAACGTTATCTTTTCTTGTAAAAATTGGAAAAGTGTTTACGCAATACCGGCAACAGGAAGGTTCAAGGAAAAGCACATTTTTTAATAATGTGCCAGTCAATTTAGTTGTGACTGTCTGAATATTGGTTATTCAGTCCTGTGATTGGATGTCGTAGTGAGATTATAACATTTAATGACAAGTTAAGATAGCAGAGATGAGTGGGTACATGCATTTTTTTAAACTACAATTTAAGCCGTATCAACGAAGTAGCGAAACATTAATTAGATAGGGAAAAATTCACATTTAATGTGTCATCAACAACCGACGTCTCATCACTTGGTTTTCCTGTGGAAATATCTGCTTGTATTTTTATCAACCTCACTCCTCAGTGTGCTATGTCATTTAGTCAATAGTGAGTAGCAACACAAATAATTGTTTGTATAACTAATCTGTTGCGTTAATGAACATTTAGCAAGTTGTTAGTAGCTGCATATCCTTTCGCTTTAATGACCAATCGTATACAATCTGTTCGCAAGTAGTCTTCAAAGACAACAACTACGCAGAAATTTCTAAAGGACGAGTAATGATTGCAATTGCATTTTAAAACTATTTTTTTGGATGATGTATTAAATGTTTAAGTCAGTAGGAAAGTAAATACAAATATTTGTCAAAGTCTCTACTACAGAAATTCAGTTCACCAAGTCATTTGTAAATATGTAAATAACCAACTATAAATCTTGCATTTAGTAACATAGTAAAATATCCCTTTGCGAAATGAATTGAAGTTTCCATTTATCTTTAGACAAGGTGATTCAAGGTTTTCCTAGTTAATCTTTCTTTACACTATACGGGACACTAATAGTTACACTGTAGTTATTTGACAGTACCTTTTGATATAGTGGCTCAATAAATATCATTTTCGTGATTAGTTCGATTCTCGGTAGTTCTTGTAATAAACAATTTGCTGAAGAGTTAAATTAGCTAAAATCAAAGAGAATATATTATGTAGTATAGCAAACAATGAATGTTGTACATAAAGGTTATGTATTTAATTATATGCCACCCAGTTTGCTTGATAGTCCCTGTAAGGAATTCGTTTGAATTGATGTGGTCGTTCTGATTTGTGTGCGTTTAAATGGGATATCTATTTTCGTGAAGTACATTACCAAGTTTATTTTGTTAGCAGATGCGGAGAATTGCTATTATATAAATCATGTTTCCCTGAGATAATAAAAGTTTGTAGTGGTAGGTGGGCTATAAGAATAAAATGTATTTCAAAGAATGTACGAGTATGGATTAGCATTAATGTAGTTTTTTATTAGGGTGTAATAGGCTATGGTATAGTCAATGTATTATTATAATATATCCAAATGGGATTCTGAATGAAGTGAAAGGAAGGATTTATTGAATTTAAGGAGTGACGACTAAATGGAAACTCGACAAGGATCTTGAAGTGAAGATCAATGCTTTTGATGTTAAATGCGCAATCTGCTTTCCTTTGAGACTCAAAATGTAAACATGGTAAAGAGGGTTTGTTCGTAAATCCAAAAGTATTTTACATAGCGGTATATCTGCATGTGGATGTCAAAATGCCAAACGAGATAAGTTAATAACCAGTATGCAATATAATCATCTAAATAATATGCACAAAGTTGATTTTAGATTATCGGACAATCTACTTAAAGAAACTCGTGAACTAACAATATTCGATGACATGAAACTTGTGTGTGGGGGGTTATTTAATCTTTAATCGCACCTTTTCCACGATTTCATATGAGAATAAATTCCTATCTCAATTAGAATGCAATAAATAGTACCATTGAAGGAATCTTGTTAAATTTTGCCGAGTAACTAAATATCATCGCTAGTTAAGTTGTCAATGGCACGAAGAGAAAAACTCAACATTTGTCAATACCTTTTTATAGATGAGAGTTATTGTTAAGTAATGTTGTATGATGCAATGTTTTTTTAGAGTGCCCTTTCCTGTAATTCTACTAATACCGTAACTTTTATCTTTTAACTATGAATGTTTTTGGCAAATAACTGTGTATACTCTTGAAGGACAGTCTGATGTAATGAGATACAGAACTAATAGATGTATCTTTATTAGCCTTTAGAAAGTACGCGTTGTTTTAATGGTTCATGAAATGGATATGAACAGAGATAAATATCATGCAACTATTAACATTTCCTTAAAAGCAAATAAGAATCATTAATTGACAGTAAATCTGTCGTTTTCAGCAGATGATTTGCATTAAATTTTTATGCTAATTTTTTCTTCACAGTCGTAGCACATACATTTGTAAGGACAGTTGTGAAGTAATGAGCTTCGCGTAAGTATAAATCAAAATGTTCAAAAAAATGTATTAGTGTGAAATACGATGTTATGATTGCTATTACAGTATGTAATATCTATCAATAACTGTCACTGTCAGAGAAGGGTAAGAAATAATGAATACTAAAAATCCCTACTGCATAGTTGAATTGGATTTCTCATAAACGCTACCTTGAATCTTTTAACTGTGACAATATGAGATGCTTGAGCTTTAGAGATTATTCAGTTAGAAGTTAAAATGGAAATTTGGAAGGACTATTGATAAACTTACTTTCGGTGCGAAGGTCGAGGGCTTATATAAAGTATTTACGGTACACTTTTACTAAATTACTACTCTTTAAGTGTGATGTAATGAAACAGAAAGACTTTCGGCTTTATGTACAACTGAAATACTTAATCATTGAGAATGTGATACTCCCAGATTGGAATTGCTTTAATGTACATTTTCATGGTTTGTCCCTTGCCTAATGGCTAGTTAAAATTCAAAAGGAATAAAACTATAAACAAACGAGAACATTCAAATCAACAATAAATATTTAACTATTTATTAGGTGTATGCAATTAAAAAAGAAAAAAAAATTCAATTGCATGCAGGCAATAATAATAGTACATTACAGCTAAAAAATTGCCTTGCGTGGTACGTTTTTTGCTGAATAGGACGGCCCAAATTCTGATTTATTAGCAAACGCATGAGGTAGGTCAACTGTTTTTTATACGGTGCATTTCTTTAATTCGTCAAGTGTGCCCTTACTGCCGCCGTGGCAGTGAAAAAGAATTTTCTTTGCAGACAATAAAGAAATAAACCTCCCATCTTAGTCAACAACAATACTGTGAAAAATGCTTAGTCCGTGAACATGAGTAAGTCTATCTCAAGCTAAGTGTTCATCGGCATTGTATTCGTTCCAGGAACAATAGTTTTCTGTTCTGCATGAATGAAAATAGTATTTTTTGCAGTGTTCACTGTTAATTTTTATAAATAATTATGCTTCTGTATGAAAAATGAGAACTTCCACCACATTAGTGCACGTTAGAAAAATAAACAGACAATTTATACACGAATGTGCATTTTAAGAGGTGCGGTAAGTAGTAGAAGACATAGAAAAGTTGCTTATATAAATAGTGTAGTGCTCATTGTTAATTTACCGTAAGTTATAAAGGTAATGTTAACAGCTCAGAGAAAAATGTGAATAGTCTTAGGTACATTTGTTAGGTAAGTAAGTGGATCTTATGTATTAAGAATGTGTAATTGTGAATACATATATAGGACTAGGACAAGTAACAGGTTGCCATAATTATTCAGTTGAATGAAACTTGAATGAAGTTCAGCTTGTAAATTTATTGTTTACGTAGTACAGTGTGTTAAAGTGTTAACGCGTATACTCAGTGTGTAGACTGTGGCAACTTCACACAGGCAGTAGCACACAAACAATACGTACGCGAATATTATTTTGCATTGTACACTACAAAGCTAATGGGTCGCTTTATATAGAAATATAAGTCTTATAAATCTTACTGTTGTAACTACCACACAGAGTGACGAATACTAATGTACCTATAGCTGGGAATAGTAAAGCTGTGCAAATGAAATAGTAATTCTTTATGACTTGTACAAGTACAATGTCTTTCTACACTTGGACTTTCAAGCAATGCCTCTTTGTATTTATGTGTCTATATAACTGATATGTGTAACATGACAATGTGCCTGCATATACTGAATATGCATAAGTATCCATTATAGGAATTTTGCAAAGGAATGATATAATCACTGTAGTATGAAATGTTTTAAACGCATTGTTAATCGCATATATAGTTATCGTACGTATGTGCTAAGTTTGTACTTAAGATGATACTTATAAAAAAGAGCTTCTTTGATTTAGTAGTATTCATAGAGCTTATACACGTTTTTTAAAAGGATGTTTTGTAGGAATGAAATAACGTACTTTGCCTATACAGTATTAGGTAAGCAAACTTGTCACAGTTACAACTATGATCTATATTTTAGAAGGATGATCAAGTGAATGATAGTAGCAGTAGCGTTATATAAGCTTTTTAAATTACTAGCACAAGTACTGAATTACATTAAAGCAATGGGCAGTTTCGTATTACGGGCTTTGTGCTTCTGCCATTTAGACCATCGGTAACATAGATTCACATCCCATTAGTGCATATAATTATATTAGTATAATGGAGTATAAGGAAGTTTCTTAAGTTAAGTTGTGAATCTCAGAGCGTCTCTTTGTCAGTTCGTCTATTTACTAAAAAATAAGTAGTAGAGCACTATAGATGGATCATACCTGTATAGTAAAATCATTTATAGGTCTACAACTTGCTTTAGCTGGGCAGGAGCAAGACAATCTAACAAGGGTGGAACTGACGATGAGCTTTAGTTGGGCTTCAGGTTGGGCTTCATGTGATGCACAATGCAATGCATGATGTTATTGACCTCAAACTAAAAAAATCATGAGAAATACAGATTCTAAGGAAAGTTTTTATCTCACCAAGCAAACCAACATAACGACTTTGTGTACAGCAGCTTTGGCTCCATTCACTCATCACCAGACTACAAGACAAAACCAGACTATATACCCAAAAACCAAAGTAAACGATAAATTGATGAAAGAATAATAGTATATACTTATCATAGTTATTTAGGTAAATCCAGTCCATTGTGGTTTTGACTGTTTGACGTAGCTTTTTGTTAGTATATGGACCACATCAACTACTGATATCCCCACTAACATAGTGCACTTTGTAAACTCATTCTCAAATCCAATACAATAAGCTGAAAATCCAAAAGTGTACTTAATGCCTAAATCTTCCTAACTCTTAGTTGATCTTCCGCTGTCCTTATTACCTACCTACGGAATAAAAGGTTTGACATACGTAGGACTAGAAGCCCTGATGAAAATTGCATATGATTAAATTTTCTGAGCGTATTAATCATCAACTGCATCTAATCACTATATTTACTCCATCGTGAATGGTCTCTTTAATGCAGATGGTAATTTCATATATTTTAATAAATAATATGGCAATTGATTATTGGTTTGTGTGAAAAAGCCTGATAACATTCGTTCTGTAAACACTGGATATGAAGCACGAGTTTCTGCATGACCTATATTTGGAAGGTAAGCTGTAGGCAGACAGGTAGAGACAGAACGCTTTAACATAGTGTACTAGCATGCATAACAACATTACAGATTATCCATCATCATATTATACGCTTGCTGACTGATGCTGGATGTGTTAGTGGACAGCTCGAAAACTGAATAGCATATCAATGAACTTCAGTCATTGTTGAACGCCTGCTGAATCTATATCTATCCACTTTATGCATAGACTTTTATATTTTCATTGCATGGAGAGTTGAGCTCAAATTATTTGCGTTTGTAGTAAGTATTATGCGTAATTCGTATAATCACATAATATTATAGTAACTACCTATATGATTATAGTCAGTAGTCGTAAGTCAGCAGATCTAGTCTTAATACCAAGTTAAGAGTGTATAATATGACTATCAATCTCAATGGGTTTTTTGCCATTGATGCTGTTTTATCGTTTGATAGCTCCCAGCTCCTTTTAGACCACTCGTAATACACATTTCTCTCCGTTATGTTGCAGTCAAGACAATATCGTTTACCATTTACTTACTATTTACTCACTTTGTACTTATATACTTGTACCTGCAGCTATAGATGCTTTGTAAAAGTAAAAGGTGTATAGTACCCATGAACTCGTAATAGAAAAATGTAAATTCATACGTCATTTCCATTAACTTAAAAGATTGTAGGGGCAACTCGTAACTTTATTATATTAAAATAAAAGTTAACGGACTCATATGCTCTTTTATGATACGTTTCGTTTTGGTATAAATAATTTTAGTACCTTTAATCCACAGGCAATTAAGTTCTTGTATTGAATCTGCATTCTTAGAGCTTTTATTGGCATCATTAAAATTAGCGCAAAGCAAAAAACTAGTATAATCTAGTAACAATCGATCAATAAAGTGAGAAATTAAAACTTTTATTCAGTTTACCTCATCAAATCGAATAGGTATACGATAATTTATATCTTGGCCAGAATGGTAGAATATCGGTAAATAGTATTTATAGCCTAGGGTCTAGTTTGAACTGGTTTGACAGTGGAAAATGCAAATAAAAATATTGTGATAAAATGTAATTATCAATAGAACTTTAAACTGCGTTTTAAATCAGAGATTTTTATGTCAGCAGTTTTGTCTCATACTAATTAATCAGTTCGGTGTAGTATTGTTACTATAAATAAATACAGATACATAAACAAGGCGTGGTTTAATAATTTTATGGGTAAACTAGTACAATATACTGTCTTGTAAGGGAGATGTTGAAGGTTTTAAAGAAGATATGTCTTGTAGAAGGTTTGCATACTTTGTAGATTATAATTATAATAATTTGCTATTTAAATTTTTGAAACTACATTTCCGATGTACAGCCCCCTGTATCCTATTTGTTTTTGTATTCATCATACAATGTTGATTTACTCTCCTAGGATAATACTGTATGTGAACGTAGGTAGGTGATGATAATTTAGCCTACACTAGACCGTGTGTAGCCTACTTTTCCTTGTCAGTTGAGTTGTATGTGGATGTGCTTCACTGATACGCTTAATTCGCGATACAATGAGATTAGTAAGTAGGAAACAGTATTAGATACTAAATAATATTTTAGGTATCTAAATAGATCGTTCCAGTTGTTTGCCTACAGGAATTCATAAGGAATTCTATATGTCTAGCATTTGATATCCTATCATCATGATTACTATGTCTATGAGTTATGTACATATTCTCTGTTTGCCTATTTACTTAATTCTAAATTACAACGTGCGTGGTTCTATTGTCAATATGAGCTCATTGTTGAATTTATGATTACGTACATTATGCCATTGACGAAATCAGATTTTTCCTAAAGCACAAGGAAAGTTTAACAAAAGTTAAAATTACCCTGCATTATCATTCCGGGCTGATGGGCTCCAATCGTGTGCAAAAACTAATTGTAGTTAAACCAGAAACAAATTCACTGTATTTAATCCATTTGTTTTGGACCAAAAATTAATGTAGTAACTCGCCAAGAACAAAGACGATTAGCATTATCTGAAGCTAAGACACGCCCACAAAATCATCATCAATAATCAACGAACATTTGCATCTGTCTTAGATACGAAATTGCAAATCATGATATCTTACTGACTAGACAAGTGGTTTACTAACGAAAGTGTGCGCCAGGCACCAATAATGCCTGTCCATACTGTTTACTATTCAAAAAAATGTAAATTAGAATTGGTTTTTGTTTGAGTAGTGATAGGAGGTATAATTACCAATTAGCTGAGATTGCTTTGCAAATATAGATACCTAACTTAATTTGGGAGGCTACTAGATTGTTTGACTTTTGTACTCCTGCTGCTTTTGTCAATGTCTTCAAATCAACTCTGCATAGTTTAAAATCAATTAAATAATTCCACAGATAAAGGTACTATTAAATTGGAATTACTTTCAGATTGGACCATGGGTCTTGAAATTAGCTTTCGTTCGAATTAACTTGCCTTTGTCTTGTTCAGTAATTTTACGAAATCTACTACTTGCCTAGCTATACTTCTGAAAATTCTGCTGATCTCCCACGTAAAGCTCCTCCTCATTCTTGTTTGTTTGTTCTAAATGTTTGATTGTCAAAGTTTAGATCATTAAGATATTCCTTTGCTCCCCATAATTAAAATTTGTACCTACCTGTCAAAGCAACCACCTGAAACAAGCATTTTATAATGACATCTGTAATTGGTATCGGTGATTGTGGTTTGCTTTGAATCGTTTCTTGTCGCTCTAATTCAATTGCTTTACTCAAGTCAAATCAAATATTACACATTTATTTGTACTTATACTTGATCAGCTTATTTGCTTTACACTCTTCACAACCTCATCACGTTGCTTTGTGCATACAATATAAAGTTTAATGGGACCACAAATGCACTTTGTATGCATTCTAAATTACAAAAGCGATATAAAAGTGCATATTGTGCGAATAATTGAAAAACGGTAGCCATAACCGTATGTATCTGCCCTTCATGTTAACCGTACTTATTATGTCCAAGTGTTGTTTGAATGACTTTGGATTGCTCAATTCACCTGAAATTTTTTATTATAACAGTAAGTGTACCTGCTGTTTTATTGCTACTTAATATGAACTGGAATTCGCAGTTGATTTATTTGCAACTGTCTTTTGTAACAGTTCCAGTTTCAGTCTCATTTAAATAATTACATTACATCCCCTTCTTCTCAAGAAAAACAGATAGTCTGGCCTAACTGCCACTACTATAGCATATTAGGTGTTTAGGTGATGATGAGATAGTAAGAGGTTCTGATGATGTAAAATGTATGAATATGCAAATACTATTTATAATGAAGTTTTCAAATAAAGGGATTTTGATCCTTAGGGAAGTTTAAAATTGTGAGTGAAATCTTGTCTCTGCCAGAGGTGAAATTTGAGAATATTTTACGAATCATGTTACATCTGAGTAGAGTTGATTGAGATTGCTATCAAAGATAGCAATCTAATTGTCAGCAACATTTACTTTTGAGAAGAGGAGGTACGATGCTTGGGTGTGGTCCAACACTCCGTTCTGCCTGTTCTACTCATAAACAAAGCAATACACTCTGAATACCCCAACTCGTAATTAACCTTTAGGATGTTATTCGTTTATATTGCACATTGACATGCATGTGAATGATTTCGATTTAATTTTAAAGGGTTTAATGTCGAATGTCAAAGAGAGAGTAGAAATATTAATAGATACTGGCATTGCTTATAATAACCCTTAGTCACGTTCACTATAGTTAAATGTCTTTCCATTTAAATTTCTAAGCTACACACCTCGATTTTGTTATACAAATAAGTCTGGCACACCTAGAAGACCTTTTTATAGTTACTATTTGCATGTTACAGATAATACAGATTTTGCCAAGAGGAAGGTTCTGGCAAATCTTATTATAATGTGATAAGATGATGTATGGTATCCTGTTGGTTTCATGTGTCCATTTAATTCATCGACCATAAATTGAGTTAAGTTTTTTCATTGTTTCCTTGCACATAATCTTGTAGCTTATTTAACAGGCAAAAATTCTGGGCAATTTATCAGTTCCTATAATGGTCATGTCAAACTATTGGCTCAGGCAATATTTTCGTGGCAGATGAAGTGAAATGCATGCGTGCCCTTGATAATGTTAGGTGTATCTCTGAACTCGTCACATAATTCCAGTAATATTAAGTAAAGCAGCAAAGTAATTTCACATTGAAAATTTTGACATTTTCCTGGAAGGCATTGTCGGCATGCTATTGTATGGCAAACAAAAAATAATATATCGCCCCAGCTAGAAATACGTTAGTGTAGGTAAGTATTTTCCAATATGGAAGGGTGTACGAATGATTTTAGCCTACGTACACATTGAAGGGAGCAATATACCCAGATAGAAGACGCAAAACATTTAATCGATATGTTTTGCATGATAATTGAATGTCAGTCTTCGGAGTGTTCGGAATTTTCTCTTGTAGTACTCGGCGGACTTTTAACCAGATTTAACCAGTTGTGATGGATCGGCTATTTGGAGAGACTGACTTGTCTTAATAAAGCTCTTTTATTGTTTTAGTTTACTATTCACACAGTTTTCATAGTGGTTGACCTAATTCTATTATGTCACCACAGTTTTACTTTGCATCTTTCTTAGAAGTTAACCCAAACTTCTGTTTCAGACAGTATAGATGTATCTGGTATATATCTGCCCGCTGCATCTCTACACATAGTAGATAGAACATCGTCAGAATAGGATGTACTCAGATTAATTTTATCCCACGAGGATCACCATTGTTGAGTACGAACCCATTAAAGAAGCAACTCAATTTTGATGAATTAATTGCAAAAAGTTTCTTTGATGAGCTACATATAAATATATTGAATTGCAATTGCCTATCTACAACCCGTTACTACAAATTATAGCGATGCCTACCACATAACAGAAGTATTGCAATACGGAATTGGTATTTATAGAATGAAAGGTAGCTTGTAATTTACAGTATAAATTATACGGAAATAATAAATGCGCTTCGCCCTGACCAAAGCAATTCAAAATAAAAATAGTATAATACCAAGTTTTTTCATTGGCATAATTGGTATTCACAGTTCGTACAATGAGTACATGGATACTTACAGGTTTAGTTCACAAATGTATTAATTCATTATGTTTCTCCTCAAGTATCAAAAATAGAATTACATTATTGTACTTTGTACTGTAAGTCACTTGAGATAAAATATAATTATCAGCTTGTGTTTGGTTTGGTGTTGTGAATTTTAAAGATTTTTTTGTCATTAGTCACTTTCATGTTTGCATTATTTCTGTGTCCATCCATTCTTTGGCAGTTTATTAAAAGTATATACTTATTGTTCGTAAATCATTGTTATTGACATGAGAATATGAATAACAACTGCGTTGACGTAGGTACCTAAGTACAAATTGATGTATACCGAGAAGTTGTGAGAAATACCCACAGATCTGTTCGTTACAACCTGACAATAATAATTGTAATGCCTATATAACTCTGCATTGTTTAAATCATATTTATTGTTTGTGTAGCACATGTTTCCATTTCGTTGCACAACAATTTAATGCGCAATTTACATAAAAAATGAACAATGAATTTTCCGCTGTCCATGAACGAGCACTACAACGGTGATATATTGCGAATTAGTGTGAGGAAAACCACAAAAACTAAAAATAAACACGTACTAGCATGGATTTCAGTGCAGACAATATTTTTCAACTCTCACTCCAAGCCTTGCAAATAAATGATAGACAATAAAAGTACGAAATGCATGTGTCAATAAAATTATTCCAGAATGCAGAAAAGTTAAACTTGAAAAATTATTTCAACTTCCAGCATTTTTAGCAAACATGATGTGCACGTACGTATGCTTCGCATTTACAACTTGCATGAATGGGTTTCAATTTCCGGAAAGATTACCACCCATGGTTTCTACACTAGTAAATGAAGACTTACTGTAAAAGAAATGTTTCTGTGTTCAACAAGTATCATCTACTGTCTACTACTCAGATTTATAAGCCCTATATCAAGTAGTTTTAAAGCAGCTAACAATGAAGAAGAAACTAGACACATTTTTATAGCTAGAATACAATGACGATTATTATTGCTGTGATATTTTAGCATGTTGAAACAAGAGTTTTGGTATCTGTGTGTACGAATACGGTTTTAATTGTTTTATTGCGTGAATTCGGCAACAAAGACAAAGACAGATCTTAGCAGTGAACAGCTCCATCAATCCTTGAAGACAGTTTAGATGACTATAACAATACTTTAGTCTGTTTTCCGAGTTTTTTGGTCTCCGGAAACCTTCGGTCACATTGTCTATTTATTTGAAGGTCTACACCATTCACTAACCAGTCAGCATGACAGTTTACTATGTAATGTGTACTCCTTTGCTTAGCTACTCCATGTACTTGTCATTGTCTCGTAATTGGAATCATAAGCATTAAATTCGCAAGAAGCATGTTCGTATGATTTCTGCTTAATGTACTTGTGCTCCTGCATTACATTGAGTTGTAGTGACTGTCGAGTTTATTGTAAGCAAATCACTGCAAATAGTATTACATTACTATTATGCATATAGGTACCTACCTATTAAGTCTGTTATATAATCCTGATGCAATATTTGTACCTAACCTGACTACCTACTAAACTTTCAAATCAAATGAACAAACAAGACTTTGGTACTCGAGACGAGACAAGACATTTAATTTACATTTCTAAAAATTGCATAGTGACATTTACTATTGGTTTACATGGTTTATTACTTCGTATTGTTCATATAATCCATCCATTGTATTTTGTGTACACTGCTCGCCTCACTAATTGACAGCTCAGAAAAATTGACTTATACCATTTGTTAGTACTTACTAACTTTCTGTGTAAATAGACCTATTATGGATATTTTATGTACAATTTTTTAATTTTTTAACTCTCAATTAATAGTGTCTTTTCCTCGTGTGCTCTAATAGGTTGCGAAATGGCGAAAAACAGTTGCTGCTTTAGGTATTTATGTAAACAATATGTCATCAGTCAAATCATGGCTTACTGAAACAATATAACATTGACACATTTAAAAACTCAAATAAATACATTCTAATGACGAAGATGTAAAAATACAACCATACATACAGCCAATGTCCAACCCGACAGTTACTTATCATCTATCAATGGATTTTAAAGACGAGAGGTTTCTAGGATGTGGTATATAGCTAAAGAATTGGCATAGCCATTGCTTTGACACTAAGGTTAAGGTTTAATTGGAATCACAAGTTTTTTTGGAGGTTGAACCGAACGTTTCTTTCTTTCTGTACATCACGCAAAAGCACCAAGACTATCTTAAAAGGAAAAGGGTACGGATTGCATTAAACTACCAAGAGGGGTCCACATTATACCTTGCAGACTCTTTTAGTTAATAAGAATTAATTGTTAGCTTATTGATCGGAATGTCTGTGGTGTATAGATAATGTAAATTATCATGTTGTTACTTTAACGGAGATTAAGATTAGGTTAACAAGGATAACAGCAATGGATGTTACATATTCATATTTAATTATCATTGTTGTAAATTGTATCTCAATCTCATACTGTACAACTTTCTTCACAGGACTGATAAGCAAACAGCCTCACGCTTCGGTTTACGTCATTGAATCATAGTTTATGTGTATTTGCAATATCTAAGCAAATAATCTTAACAAGATCTCATGGGAATACAATTATTGTACATGAGAACTAGTAACTGCAGTATAAATAAGGAATTAGTCATTATTTCTATTAAGCACATTATCTATCACGTACTAACTATCAAGTAATCTTAAGTAGCATAGCAGGAATTACTATCCATTTTGCTGTTATATATTTTTGTAGTATTCATTGTCTACAGGAGTAGCTATCCATAATACTTATGATCTCATTAATTTGTTAGACACATTCATCCTCAGCTACAACATAAAATTATCCTTTGCTACTCGTCCACAAATCGCATTTGCGTATTTTTGTAGCCGAGACGCACATAGAAGAGATTTATGTACACATGCATTACCCACTCATGCAGTTAGAGCAGAAGATGAGATTAGCCTGCGAGATGAGAATGCACGAGGATAGAAGATGTAGGAAGTCTAATAAAGATACTAGAGATTTATGTTTTATCTGTTTCGGTCTGTGATTTTATAATTTTTTAGTGAGAGCCAGTACGTCCTCAGTGCCTTGGTGGATACCTACCTACACATACATTATAAAACAATGCTACATTTCATGCATCTTATGCTTTCAAACTCGTTTTTATTTTATTTTAGCCTCATCGTATCGCCTCTGTAGACATATTCAGTAAAGAATAAAAGTTTATTGCCGCATTTACTAAAACCATCTTTACCTTGAATTTTTCGAGTTTTGTTTCATCCGTTTCGCACTTAATTCATAGTAGGCAGATTTATATTACCCCATAAATGACGTAGGTAGGATCTCTATGTACATACAAAGTATGTTTTTTTCGATTCTGTGATAATTCTTTGGCAAGAATGTTCAACTGTTGTACAGTACATGTGTTTATTTTACAACTTTTGTTGCGATTGTGCTTTAGTAGGTTAGTACTAATTACACTAGATGTAGAAGTTGTTAAATGCATTATACAATTAAAGTGCATAACATAATTCAATTTTCCTAAACCTGAAACACCGACTTTTGTAATAACCTACTAGTCTTAACTTTTGTAAGTAGTAGGAAAGAAGGAAATGGCCATATTTCAAAAAATTAAAACCTTGTCAGGATGTAGTTATTATTAGCCTAGAAGCAGATTAGTAGGCGCCATTAAAGCTATGATGTAGAGGAAGAATTTTGTTTTTGTTGTGTGTGCATTGCATAAATATTTAGCAGTATGCTGCTTTCATGGCCTGGCGTGTCTCTCATTAACTCTAATTAACTAATTGGTATTATGTGCCTGATTACCCATAATTTCTTCGCAGATTGATAGATTGTTATCGGTTTGATTTTTTATTCTATGCCATGAATTGTACTTTGGATCTATCTGTAGTCAGGTATCAGAACCTTGTTAACTTAAAAGTTAACTTTACCATGATTACTTGTAATCAAAGTGAAATAATTTACTTCTTTGTGTATAGAAAGCTATGGGGCTCTCATTTAGAGAGATTATAAGAATAAGTTTATATTACAAAGGCTTAAATACATAGTAGTAATATGGCATTATTTGTTAGCATTGCTACATGGGATTTATACAATGAAGGAAGTTAGCATAATAGTTGATTCTGTACTATGTGTGACTTGGCTGGAAGGAACAATCGTTGGACCTTTCCGGAAATATAGGTCATTGATTTTTCAAGTGTTTATTTTTATATTAGTTGTTCGTCCACTTCGGAGGGAATTAATTTTCTTTGATGTTGGATATTTATATGCAACTGTTCACCCAAAGTTTTTTTGGATTGTCTCTACTTGCTAAATGGGGAGGGTATGAGTAGAGTAGAGTATGTGTTCAAAATGAGGAATAACAGCAATACAGACCACTTGGAAAATGTTGTTTATGCATACATCTTTAAAGTAAACTTAATTTTATGCATATTGTGGCAACTGTTAGTGATATTAAACATTGTATATGCAAGAATTATTCTCAGCCCACTAAGACGTTATGAGCATATTTCAGACGAGACGAGATTACCTTGGCCAGATCAACATTCTCAGTATACTAAGTAGTATGTTCTGTAGGAGTAATAAAACAATAGTGCTTATTGTATATTCCTTCAATGCAGAAGAAAGCTATTAGCCAATCATATTATTTTCTCTTGAACATGATGTATAAATGCTACTAAAACATAAACTATCCGATCCGAATAACAACAGAATATTCTTATATTTACTGCTTACACAAGTTTCATATGACACGACACTAGAGGTGACACTGTAAGTACTTGGACAACACGTGTAGATATATGAACTTATGATTAACTAGATTAGCTTGATACATGCATATGCAGAGCACTTAAATAAATTACTAAATGTCCTGGCTGTGTAATAACTAGGCCCACATATAATTAGATTTGCACAAGCTAACATAGCACAATTGCCACAGCATAATATTATGTACCCGGTTCGTAGAGGTCGTAAAATACCTAACTGAAAAGGGAAGTAAAAGATGAGACCTATAAGTCTTTGGATCCATACCAATTTAATACAGGGTCTACTTAAGAAACAATAGTATGAAAGTTGTATATTAGCGCAAGGTATCTGTGGGTATTGTAATCTATATTCGTTGGTTGGAAAATAATATTATTATGAGATTAAGTTAGTAAGTGTGTCTGTAATAGGGAGGTAAAAAATGACAAGGTTCGTCTAATAGATATGAGAGTGGTAGGTAGTAGGAGAATAATAACTCTCCTCAGCAAATGAAACAAAGTGCACATCCACAGTAGCATTTCAAAGATCTGCTAATTGCATAGCATCAAAACAATAACCTCAGTGGAAGCCATGACCTGTTGTGTTTAGAGTGTGGTGTCTGAATTTTTAATTTTCGGCGTGATTTGCTGTAGCAAGGAAAGGATATTCTTCGATGATGAGGAGGTGTAGGGAATACTAAAGGAGGGTACTTTCTACCTTGGGAGGTTGTAAGATGGTTATAGTGCACTACATTCTCATCACACTCATTTTAAACTGGTTGGGTATTCTCAGGTACAAAACGTATGTACACAGTGCAGGCGAAATGACATGACAAGGAGGGACAAGAGTCAATCGATCATGTCACTGTATAAGATTTATTAACTATACCTTAGTTGAAGGTATTCACCTAATATGCATACTTCAGGACACAATATGCCCATGTACTCGTACCTATGTACTCCCCAATATTATGTAACACAGTCAGTAAGATATTGTTTATAGTCTGTTTAGGCCGGAATCTTAATGTTCGTCTGTGCTCTACTCGACCATACATACTTGTCTGATAGTAATAGGTAGGGCCAAATAGGCGAGAACTCGTTTATTGAAACTACACCTTGAATCAGTCACAATCAGCATCAGTTTGTTGATAACCAAACCTACATGCATATATTAGATACTTGTAAAATACGAACTGATCTTTTGTATTTATAATTGGTAGGGCATATGGATGTGTAGTAGCTGTAGTATAGTGCAGGAGTGGTATACAATTACACTCACTCTATACCCACCACTTTTTCTACTCTATTGTCAAATGAACTTAGGAATGACGAGAGACAGACATGCATATGGATATTATCTAACAAGTTTTCACATCCAATAATAAGTGAATTTGAAATTATTGCTCTCCTTCAAGTTACTATGTCCTAACTGGATGCTTGAGTTTATCAAGATTAAAATACATATTATAGGTATTATAGAGGAATCATACCTAATTATTTTTTATTCGCATGCTTGATGTACAAATACTATTTATATATAATTTATGGCAGGTTGGCTATTTTAGTAGATATAAATGTATCCACATATAATTATTCATCCAATGGTACCAACAATATATGTTATAACCTTAAGACTAACTGTAAAGTGCGTATCAAAATGTATTGCATAACAGATTACATGCTTTCTAACGGCCAGACAAGAGCGAGACTATTTCTGTCCTCGGAACTCTAAATAAGACACAAATAAGTAATACTTTTAATTTGGAAAATAACTGTTCGCATGTCCAATAAATATGGTATCCGTGAAAATTCAAGGAGAATCCATCAATCAATCTCTTTAGTCCAGTTAATTATTTTTTACGATTTGAAATGGCACAACCAAAATGAAAAGTGCCAAATGTTAGGACATTGCTTGTATGATAATATCATCTACAAGGCTGGCACTTCTGTAGAAATACGTATTTACTATTGATGTACCTTGTAGCAGTTGCTTATCTTTTCATTCTTCTTGATTCTACTGTGGTACATCTGGGTTTCTGCAAATGTCATGATTTAACTGTCAATATTTGATGTGTAATTCTTCAAATTTTTATGTTACAGGATTTCACATGGCTCCCAAATTGAGTCACATATTTCCAGAATCCTGTTTGCTGATTGTAGTGGGAGTCGTCATTGGTCTATTGCTTTTTCATACCAACAGCGTCCATGTGTCTCCCCTTACACCAAAGACGTTTTTCCATTACATGCTACCGCCCATCATATTAGACGCTGGATATTTCATGCCAAATCGACTGTTTTTCAACAATTTAGGAACTATCTTACTTTTCGCTGTTGTCGGAACCTTGTGGAATACTTTCACAATTGGTAAGAACATCTTTTATATTCACCAATGAGATTTTTTGTTGCCTTTATTTCGAATGATTATGCAAAATGCATTCAGATAATCGATTTTTGTATATTTTGTTAGCTTTATAGAATTTTTGAATGTGTTACAACTTTTTACCATTGAAAGTATATTACAAACGGTCACATACACTATAGATATTATTATAGATAAAGTAAATATTAAAAATTTCTTTAGGATTGTCACTTTGGGGACTTGGACAAGCCAATCTTTTTGGCATAGAACTTCCTCTGCTGCAAACACTTCTGTTTAGTGCTCTAATTTCTGCCGTGGACCCTGTCGCTGTATTGGCTGTGTTCGAGGAAATTCACGTGAACGAGGTTTTATACATCGTCGTGTTTGGAGAATCGTTGCTTAATGATGCCGTCACTGTCGTAAGTACCCAACTTTATACCAAGCATGACATAAGTAGCTTTTTGTGCTTGAGTAATTTGAAATAGTCCAATTGTATCCAATGCATGTGCAGTTTTCTAGTGATTATGTTGTTGAAAATGTGTATTCTTAATGTACCTGTACTATAAGAGACTACAAGTTGCAAATCTATTTTCCTACATGCAGTTTTTCTCCCTTAGTGTAATCTGCACACATGACAAACCTTTTACAGAATTCTGTATGCATTTTCTTCAAAATTAATGGTTTTTTCTGAGCAACGATATCCATTTTGCTTGCTTAGAATGGATTATAAATTGGGATTTATCAATGTCACGAAAGTAAAAGTACCTAACGACAAAATAATAAATAGCCAGGTATAAATTCTGTAATTGCATTGTGCAGGTTTAGTCAATGTCACAGCATAACTTAAGCCAATCTGAATTCAACATTATAAAAGTAGCAAATATCGGATTTTCCACCATATAAGAATTGTATTACTGTATATTGCTACGTATCTAAAAGAAACTTATGCAATGGCAAAACATTTCATAGGAAATATGACGTCTTATCTGTTTTCCAAATTTACTTTTGAATGAAAAAAGTCCTATAACTCAGTTACTATTAGGATCTACCTGTTTGGGTATACACATACAACGTATACTACTTATATAAATATGACCATTATCTTTACATATTTGTTTGTAAAGGCAAAAGAAATTGGTTTTTCCAGATCGATGATCAGTAAAACTTTCTTACCAAACGACAGCAGCAGACACATTAGCTTGACAACTTGTTATTATAACATTGTATAACCGGAGATTGAGAACTGGTTGAGTCCGAAGTATATAACAATATTATTTTGCAAAAATTAAAGCTATACAGGACAGTTATCAAGTTTGTAGTGCATAGTGTATACTTACAATAGTTAGAATGCTATTATTTAGATACATGGTTGGTAATCAAAAAACCAATAAATAGTACTTAACGTATGCATTACATCTTTCAATGCTATTAATGTTTATTTTGTAGTCATATTTCAAAACATATTGGAAGCAGTTACACCATACATGTATATTTCGTACTTATCGATTTTAGACCCTTCCGGTTAGACATTCGAATCTGTAATGCACGTGTAGATTTCAATTCCATTCCAACTTCCAATGTATCATCATTGTCTCTTGGCAGGAATACAATTTCCATGCTTTTTCATGCATGAACAAAAACATATATTTCTATCTCATACATGTAGAAGTATTTACTACGATTCTCTCCGGATAGCTAAGTCCGAGTATAAATACTTATTTCCAATTTTATCGCCTCTTTTATTACTATAGTAGGATTATGCCACTAACTACCCGAGTGGCAGTAAAAGCTGCTGTAATCTCAACTAAATTATGTATGTCTCAGGTACTGTACCACATGTTTGAAGAGTATGCAGTGATGGGCGCAGATCAAGTTACACCAATTGAAGTGCTCAAAGGAGTCGCATCTTTTCCAGTTGTAGCTCTCGGAGGAACTGCCATTGGAATTATCTGGGGATTTCTAACTGGATTCGTTACCCGGTTCACTAACCACGTCCGAGTTATTGAACCTATATTTATATTCGTTATGGCCTACCTTGCTTACCTCTGCGCTGAAACTTTTCACATGTCTGGTATATTGGCGTAAGTCCATTTCCATTATATTAATGAAAAGAGAAAATCCATTGCTAAATCATACTTTTGGACACAACCCTTAGAAATTCTAAATCCATTTAAAGCATAAAGTAATATAAAACTTGATGTGTTGACTCATTCTATTCTATACAGCATAACATTCTGTGGAATTACAATGAAAAATTACGTCGAGGCAAACATCTCACAAAAATCGCACACAACTGTTAAGTATGCAATGAAAATGTTAAGCAGTTCTTCTGAAACGATTATATTCATGTTTCTGGGGGTTTCCACAATACATGACGAACATGACTGGAATTGGTGGTTCATCGGAGCGACAATTTTATTCTGTAGTGTCTATCGAATCCTTGGTAAAAAATTATTCGAATAATGAAAATATCGACAGTATAGCTATTGGTAGTAATACTATAACTCTTTTTGGCCTCTTAACCTTTGCAGGGACGATAGGGCTGTCGGCTTTAGCCAATCGATTCCGTTTGCACAAATTAGGAAAAGTTGATCAGTTTGTGATGTCCTACGGAGGTTTGCGAGGAGCTGTTGCCTTCGCTTTGGTTTTATTGATTGAATTGGATGCAGTAAATTGCAACGAAAAGCTGAGGCGGATGTTTATCACCACGACCATCACTGTCATCTATTTCACTGTATTCGTACAGGTCAGACGAAAATGAGAGTAAACCGTAGAATGAGAAAATATCAATTATATCAAAACCTGAAGCTATAGACAAACCTTTTGTTTATTTTTAACACGCATATTACTTTTTTGAACGATTCGTCTACTAAATAGACTGATAGACACAGATAATAGTAGTCTTTGTTATATTTTGGAACTGATATATTATAGGGTAAAGAATCTATGATGAGACTTTCCTAACACATTTTATATTTGTTTATTTAGGGGATAACTATAAAGCCTTTAGTAGAATGGCTGAAAGTGAAAAAAGCAGAGAAGAGGAAGCCCACAATGAATGAACGTATTCACGAGCGTGTAAGTGTGATAATCTGTAATAGTACCATTTTCATATGCAAATATTACGTACAATAACCCAATAAATACAAACAATAGCCTTGTTATGGTTTGTAAAAGTGTGAAATTATAACATGATGTTTCTTATTGTTTTTAGTTGATGGATCACACAATGGCTGTGTTAGAGAGCCTTGTGGGGCAATTTGGCCATTATAATCTCAGAGACAAGTAAGTACTTACCATTTACTACCACACGTGTATTTCTACTTACATGCATTCACGATTGATATCTTGGAGCTTGTAAAATATTGTAGACACAGAGAGTTCTTTATCCTTTCTTATGACAGTGTGATAGATATAATAATAGGAGTATAAATCCTAAGGAAATGATAGAGTGTAAATGTTGTTTATTATATCGCTCATAGATTTAAACACTTTGACAATGCATACATTCGACCTTGTCTCATCCGAGATTTGAAAGGAGCGGAACCAAAGATATTGGAAACTTATTCCAAGTTGACAATGAGAGATGCAATGGATATGATGAACCGCACTCCAGGGGCTAGTAATGTCAACCTTAATAAGCTCACTCCAGAAGCAATGGCTGCCCTTATCAGAAATTACAACTTTGGCAATAGTTTGAATAACCTACAAGGAGGAAGGTTGGACCAATTATTTTCTTTTCTTATCGTATAATAAATCTATACATATTATATTATAGCCGAGTTTTGTTTTGTTTGACATAAACAAACAATACAACACTTTTCTAATATGATCATGATTTAATCAGTAGTGCAAATATGTATTGCATAATTTTAACCAGGCGTTGGTTAATAAAAGTGTTTGCAAAAACAAAGATCAATTAATCGTTCTGATCAAATAATCTACTTATTATAAAACTCGTAAATATTTTACACAAAATTTTTAATTGGCATAATTTTAGCTCGGGCAATATTCCCAATATGGAAGCAAGCACATGGAATTTGGATTTACAAGAATTGGAGTACAGCTTATCTAGAAAAGATATGTCAGATGCTAAGATACATCATCTCTTGGCTGAAGAATTATATAAACCTTACCGCAGAGTAAGTTTTCACTTAATTACTATGATAATGATACCTAATAAATCTAAAGAAGTTAAACGATTCTAATAATTTTGACATGACACTATAGCATCGTCGATTGAGCTACAGTCGTCATGCAGTACACGAAAAGGACTTGGGTACGGAATTGCAGCCCCAAGTGAACTACAAAACACAAATGAATTTCAAAAAGATGGTCAGCGAAAAAGCAAGCAAATCTAATAAAGTTCGTCGAACTGGAATTGGTGCCAAGGTAAATGTGTCCTTATCAGTTTTTACACTCATAATCGAAAGCATATCATTTTACTCTCATTTGTAGTGTGGTAATACCCACAATGACGTATTCACAGCTAGCCGATTTTAAACCTACAGATATTTCTACATTTTTGATTGAAGTATTAATTAATGGGTCAAATGTCTTAGACAGTTACCCTTTCTATCATTACTAATTTGCATAATGTGCTTATCTTTCCATATTGTTCGATATAGGTAAGCTTAGTTATTTTCAATTAATTTCCAGGTCATCGCATAAATCGTGATGAATTATTGCTTTCCTCTTTGCTGTAAGATGACTAACTAATTAAGATAATAAATCTTTTAATTAGTCAAGCGTGAGCGTGTAATGAAACTATACAAAATACTTCGGTAAGACATTAGCAAATGAGGTTTTATCTCAGCCATTAGTCGCTACATGTTTTGCGCACCGTGTACGTGATAACGTTTTAATTTGCCGAGTTGCATTTATATTTCAGTAAAGGATTTCAGTTTACAAAAAGATAAGCTAGCCACTATAGTCCATTCGGTGCACCAGCGGCGGTACATTAATATGTATTGTGTACTATATAGCTTTCATGGAACTCCTTTTAAATAACATAATATTAGCAACTAGATTCATTACGTTACTTTAATGAAAATCTAATTTGATAAACTTCCAACTGTACAGGGTGATGGAGGAGTTGTTTCTAACGGACGGATAACTTTTGGCGAAGGTACCCTTGTTTTCATGAATCAATAGTAGTAAGCAATTCACTTAGAGATAAAGTGGCTGAAATACAGCGTTATATTTATTGCAGAGTATGATAACCCTGTGTTCACAATGTCGGATGAAAGAGTACAAAGAAGACATACACACCACAGCAGTGAGGATAGGACTGACGGAGATGTCGGTATTTATTTCATTGCTGGCGGAGGTTCAAGTAAGTCAGTTTCTCATTTCATGCACTTTATTTATTTATGTATCCTTTAATGACTAATGCAAAGATGGAAGAGTTCTGCCACGCATACGTACAGCTACTACTACTAAGTAGCAGAAAATGAAATCCTTTTACAGCTCTTAGCATCGCGTCTAGTAAATATACATTTTTCGTGTTGTATACTAAAATAATGCAAATTTCTTCTCTATAGATAAGCTTTTTAGGAAATAAGGGCATACGTGCTCTAATTTAGTAAATGCGCACTTACATTATAGTGCGAGTACGTAGTACAATTTTTAGGCCGAGTTACTAAGTATCCGAATTGGTATGCACACTAAAATACTTGTATTTTTCTAGCATATTATAGTCTTGTTAAATGATTGTACTATAAGTTGTATCATATGCTTCCAATAGAACATTTTAGAGATACAGATTGCTTCAAATTGAAATTAAGTGACTTCACATTTGGTTTGAGAAGTTTCTTACTTTCAAAGTAATAGCTTCTGACATTGAGATTACATAGGGTCGGTAAGTGCAGAGTTTAATTTATCATGAAATAGGTTCCTAAGTATAGTATGTATTATTTAAGTGTACTGTATTAAAGAATGTTCTTTCTCAAGAGTGAAAGCATAAAGAAAAACAACTTTCTCTTGGCTGTAGTAGTTCGTATGGACATACTGTATAAAAATGTAGAACAGCCATTATAGGCTTCTGGTTTATTTTACGAGAAATGATTACAGAATAAACATATAATTGGGAACCTCCGTGACCTGAAGAAGCGGGGAAGCGTGTAGGGTGCAGCTTAACTTGAATAGCTCAACCATCTGGTACATGAAAGAATAAATAAACATGTTCACTAAAATAGCAGGTGACTACCATAAGGATTGGAGTGAGAGACGCTGGTCACAATCCAGTTGTAGTAGTATCAAGTCGTACATGGAAACAGCGTACCCGCACAATGCCCAAGCAATACACAGGCATCAAAATCGTCGTCATTCGAAAATGATTGACTACGATGATACACCAACAGTGACAGAAGTCACTTTACCTTGGAGAAGGGATCCTAATGCAAACGTTTCCAATCGATTCCGTAAAACACTATAATATATTAGTTTGCATCAAGCCTAATATCGATAAGCTGCCTCTTTATACTATACTATATCAAATCACAATGAGCTTTGGACAAACCTCCTTAATTTAATCAACTGGGCTGAACAAGTTTGCTTTTAATATTTCATCACTGATGTTTCTCTTGGGAGTGGAAACTGCATCTTCGTCCTGCGCCATGCCACAGTGAATTAGGATATTAGCAAAAGAAATGGAATTGGGATTTTGGGATTATTATGGGATTGGAATGCGATGATGGGATGGGAATGGACAAACTAACCTTATTTACTTTCACTACACCTATACACATAGCATGCATCACCGATTTGTATAAATTATATCTTCTATTGCACAGCTAAATGAAAACCAATGCAGATTGTAAATTCAAAATTAGCATTGCCATTCATGGGGAAATTGGATTTTATGTTTACTTTCTGCGTTCCCTTTATTAATAGAATTGTGCCACTTCAATTGAAACTACTAGGCTGAATACAATATCAAGTACCACTATAGTACTAAAACGGTATTAATTGAATAGCAAAGAACCACATAATAATGTGATTAGAAAGACATAATTCCAAACAGCACAATGTTTTATACATGCATCACCTTTGCCATTCTTAATGAGAAGCTTGTTCACAGTATTTATGGATGAAGCACTTCAATTTGTAGTTTGCATTTTGCATGCACTATTCTATATTATCTACTGTGTAAACGAAAACTATTTACACTACTTACTCTTATGAAACTACCCAGTGGATTAATGGAACTTGGAGTTATCTAGCGAGTATGTAATAATATAACTGTAGCTGTACTGATAGGATATAATTCCATAGCTGATGCTTCATTGGGTTTCGACTCTGTCAGTAGTAAAAGAATGAGGACATAATCAAAATAGACTGAATAGAAAATGGAATCACATTGCCAAAATAAAACTATCAATTTTGGCCAAAATTCGTCCAGTATGTTGTTATTCAACTTTTGTTACGCAGGTGTTTACATAAATATATGATTGTGTATACCACACATATGTGGACTGAATTTAATACATTCCAGATACTTGTGCATGTTTACAATATCTATAAGGAAGGTGATAATCCCGAGTCTGTTGATTCCATTTCCAACGATTTTTGACACTAGTCTAACCTGTATTAGTATGTCACTTCCATTTTCATGCCATATCTCATTATTCGACTAAAGCTTACACTAGAGTACACAATTTTACGTATTAATGAATACATTTGGACGAAAATTCATTAATTTAAAGTACTAATTCTCGTACCATGCAAAATCATCGTTAACGCTTGTTGCATTTTGTATGTACCTAAAATAGCATGAATATTACGTTAATCTCTTACCATCATGCATTCGGATGAGAAAACAAATTGTAATTTTAAACTATAGATAGAATACAATTTTGGAAAGTAAAGCAGTTTTTGATATGCTCATCACACATAGCTAACAAGTGTAAAATGTAACACTTAACATTTATACGAAAAATATAACACATTGGGACGGTCTATTTTCTTACTAATGAACTGACAAATATTAACGAATTTTAACGCAAGAGATAAAAAGGGAAAACTAATGGAGCTATGGGCGTTTCTGCCTTCTCTAGTTATAAAAATGCCTGCTGGTTAATGCAATTGAAATGTCTTGAGACTAAATGTATATGTTATTTCTATTTTAGGAGTTTCTCCAGCTCGAAGAGTGACACGCGATGAAGATGGTAAGCTATTATTACAAAATATTTGCATAGTACATGTTTTTTCACTATTGCTGTACACATAGTTGAAATAAATGAAAGTATATCAGTAAATATTAAAATTATATTTTGCAGGCAATGTTTCGCCAACAGCAATGGAGTCAGTCCTCCCTTGGAAAAGAGGAGATGAAGACTTTGAGGCCAGCGGATTCCCAATCCGTCAAAACGAATTCCCTGCGTGGTCTTCGAACAAAGAATATTTAGCTTATAATTCCCCAACAAATACATTTTTGGGTACGAAATGCGTTTTACTTCGTACATTAAGCCAAAAATGTTGAATTTATAAAATCTTTAAATATAAATATTCTGTTTTCGTAGGTGGAATTGGTGGCCAGCCAAAAATACCGACAGTAATAGGATTATTTAAGCGTGATAGTATAGGTTCAACACAAGGCTCTCGAAGGGGGTCACTGCAAAGTCTTCAACAATCTCGGATAGAGTCTCCAAGACATTCAATAGGGTCGGATGGCAGTGGACAGAGTCCTGGAGGAGCGGAGAGTTCCGGAGGAGAGCCAACTCCAGTGACGCCTGTTCTCGTGTCCAGAAGAGGCTCAACATTTTTAGCAATGCCCATTCCGGAAGTGGCAGAAGAGACTGATAAAGATCTTTATGAATTCGAGAGAAACGCTTCAGCGTCATCCGCAGCAAGAGTTATCGCAGATGCCATCAACACTACAAGTGTGATCGATGAAGGAGATGAAGGTGCCGAGGAGGAAGACGTTCCTTACACGCCAGCTTCCACATCAACTACAAATACCCCGACAGACGAACATTCAGAGTCGACGAATTCTCAAACAAAACTGTGAGATGTTAATAGTTTTTAAGTAGTGGAGAATAAGTAAAGCTACCGTGTATCATATAATAATATTATCAATAACAAAGCAAACTATAGTACCTTCCATATCTGTTACTTACAAGTAACGGAATACGGAAACATGAATTGTTGCACATTTTGACATCTTTTTAATTCTTACCTGACATTCGCTTTGATAAGGAAACTGGGAATATTGTCTTTTTTGAATGGAATGTTTATTTTCAGAATAGAATATTAGACAAGATTGGAAAGACTGTTATGCATATGCATATACTGGAATATGCAGAATTACTTCTCTTACTATGTAAAGTACCTTACTAATAATATTATTTAAAACTAAACTTCAATTTATGCTATTCTATTAAATAATTGTAATGTAAATACATATTATTATTATAATGTTCCGTAATACTTTACCCATTAAACTAATAAATCACATACATTAAACACTAATTGTAAATATACTGATTGTGCAATAATTAAATTATTAGTATAGAACGTAATTAATGTAATTGAAACTATTATCGTTCGAAAGTAAAATAGAAATTCTAAATAATTATTACAACTAAATTACTTACTAATACCTAACGTTTGAAATTGAACATAAGTAAAGGTTGTACCTGTTAAAAATACATTCATCTATAATCTAAAGATAAATTGTGTAAACTAGTAAAGTTCGGGTTAAAGTGTGCTAACCTCGTTGAAAAGTATAGAAGCGACATTGGAGAAGATAAGTGCAATCGTCTACTTATTCATTATTTTTGTTGATTCCTACGATTTTGATAAAATATGCGTGTACTTATTTGTTACCAACTTGTGTGATTAAGTGATTTTGATGTTCTGGGGAAAGCCGTAGACAGGGTATAAATATGTTTATAAAAGAAGGTAGAATAGCAACAGTGTATATTAAATATATGCGTTCAAGAAAGGTACTTACTGTAGTAAGAAGTAAGACAATGTTACGTTTATGTTCTATTTTCTTTTATTTTTGATAGCTTTAGAAAAGGAAACGTTGTTAAATCTACAAGGCGAGACTTGAAAAGTCAGTAGGTATAATCGGCACAAACTGTTTGAGTTGAGCTCTATTTATAGTATTTAATTACTGAAACTATTCAACAGTTTAAGCAGTTTCGACAAACTAAGCTGTCGTATTTTAAGTATTTACATGAATACATGCAATACTGACAATACCAACTGTACTAAATTCTTAACTATAGATCAGTTATGCTATTTTGTGTGGTTTATGCTATATCTAATGTGTACCTGTAACTGTAAATCAACTTTATTTGAAGCTGACTTAGATTCAAAAGGTATACGATAGCACTTGTATTACAGAGTGACTGTTAAGAATGATCGATGTTTATTCACTAAAGAGTATAATCAAAATTGTTGAGGGATGTCTCTGAATCTCTCCCTTAAAAGTCAACAAGAAATCTAACCTACTGCTCCGGTGGAATATTTGCAATTCAAACTATCCTTGACACAAAATAAAACCAGCGCATACGATACAAATGATACTTTTGATTTAATCACTATAAGTTAGTGGGAGTGATAAGTAAGATGATACTAAATACGCAGAGAGAGGGGTAGTGACACATAAGAGTTCAAAATGTATTTATGATATATACGATTTATAATTACATTTCTGTATTATTAATGTCAGTTTCGGAAAATAAATAATGTTAATGCTTGAAATTATTTTTTAGCTTTGTGTACTTAACCTAGCCAAGATTGTTTATTTCCAGTTCTGATTGAAACAAAGGTAATGTATTTTTGTCCCATACACAACATATAGAAAGTAAAGAAGTAGTTCTTTCATCCCAATTAGCAGAGATGCGTAATTGGTTGTATCAACTTGGGAGGGAAACTGTTCAACATAGCATTTACAATGTATTTTCACGGTTTATCATTTTATAATTATCTTAAGTAACTAACAAATACTAAAATTGCAAATATAATGTAATGTAAAAATGCTTTATGTAAAATTAACTTTTGACCTACGTCTACATGTACTACTTTAACAAATTAATTCATCTATACTTTATGTGCCATTAATAACCCTTTGTAAGCAATTGTAAAATGTACATAATCATGTCCAACTTGTACATTGTCATTTTCTGTCCTATTACATGTTTACTATACAGTTATACGTAATTGCATTTGGAGACATTAATGGTTTAATGTTGTAGTGCTATAGAACTGTAAATGAAATGGAATTCCATAGGTTGGTGATAATGTGTTAACTTGTTGAGATAAATAAACATGATATGCTAAACTAAAAGGAAGTATCCTTTTAATGCATGTCTTGCAAACAATTTAATCCTCTGGAGTATTTTCCCCAAATGTTTTCTAATGCAAACTCTTTCAAATGTCAAAATTTTGTAGAGAAAATTTTAATTGTCGTTAGAGTAATTTAACTTGATGATAATGATATTCGGGGAAAGGGAGTCTACTGAAACGAGATGATTAGTAAAAATATACACCTTAGCATCACATATCTTTATTTTATAATATACAGTAATGAAATGAACAATGTGATTGTACAACTAGAAAAGTCTGTAAACTCTTGTTGTGTATATCGGAAACGCAATTGTTTAGCACAAAATGCACATTATGAGGGAAATGTAATGAAATCTGTGGAAATAGAATTTTGACAAAGAATAAATCATCAAAGAACAGTGGGAAGTCTACACAAAATCACACTTGTACTTCATTTTTATATCTAAATGCATATATATAGGCTGTCATATTATAGTGTATGATCTGATCTGATAACTAACCTTAAGAGATCGTTAGTTATATTTAGTAGTAACTAAACAGTTGTAAACGTCAGGCATTTATCTGACATTCTTTTAGATAGTAGAATAATAAATAGGAATGCAAGAGGTGATTGGAAGTTGGAAGGTTTTGTTAATTGATGAAGAAATTATAAGACTGGAACTACTACATGCTACTACTAATGAACATGAACTATACCCTTTAAATACTCAATCATTCATAGAATCGTACTAGTCTATCTATCCAGCATATATTATGAAAAAAGCTGTTTTAGAACATGTACGCCTCTAGAGCAGTACAAAGCTACTTTAACGAAATTATAAATGAATGACCATAATGGTCCATGACACGCCAAAAATAATGAGCTTAAGCTTATAGGCTACAAACTGGCGATCATTAATTTGTTTCCTAATACAGTTACAGTACTAAATTGTATAGTATAAAATCATTCATATTCATTCTTTTCATTTATGTTAGTCATTATTCTACAGGTAAAACTCATTAAAACTTATTAAGATAATACGTAAATGGTTTGGCTTTATTATGTCTTATTAGTTACATACGTTTCACAAATGTATTGTATTGCATCTTGTTTAAGTGTGTGAATAGATTAATTTTATGTAAATTGTCATTAGCTATACTGCAAATTCGCATCAGTTGTATTGTGATTATTGTGTGTACCTTTATTTGTAGGAAGAAATAATAGGTCATCAGGTGAGTGAGCAGAAAAGATGAGTCTGTAAGTCTCTACGTTCGTAAGTAGTACAATTAAATCAAGAATTAGAATTCTTAAGCTTACGACTCCTCAGTTTGACAGATACAAACATTTTGCTTCACGTATTGCACTTGAATCGATTAGTGTATTATTCTCTGTGCACCACACTGGTACATGGTATGTGCACTACAGCTACATCGATTCTGACATAATATATTACTATTGTATCTGACGGTTTTTTGTCGTATGAGTGTGTGTAAATTACAATTTTCTACATTGTGTATATCTACTTGTAAAAACACCAGTCTGATTATTTTCACATAGAAGTTGTATATAAATGTTAACAAATCATTATAAACAACAGAAAAGATAAAAAACCTGTAATAGTGTAATATATTAAAGGTTTTAATATTTACAAGAGTAAATATACACAAATGTTTCAAAATAACTTATAAGCGGAATCTTACAAAGCAAGCAAAATATACATGATCAAAATTATATCCCAAAATGAAAAATAATAAGCATATAAATAATTAATGTAGTGGCTAATTTAGCTTTTATGATTTGTCATACCATTCCAGAGGCCAGCTAGGTCTTGGGTTAATCAAAGGTAAGCATGCAATGTGTAGGTAGGTAGATACGATAGAAACCGTGCGATCAAGAATTGGGAAGATAACAACTGGGTTGTTAGAAATTAGAAAAACAAGACTTAAGACCTGTAGTAGTAGAAAAAAGTCAGTTGAGTTAATTTTGTAGATTTGAGCATGTAGGTTTTGCTGCGATTTATAAAATTACGTCATATTTCCGAAAACGGGATTGTGACGACAGATACTAGGACCATATTCCTCATAGGCAGCTTTGGTATGGCAAACTTGGTAAAATTCAGGCTGCAGAAAAATCAAGATAGTAAGTTATTGTACCATATAAATACATTTACTAAATGTATAAGCCTAGTATTTAGTAAAAGGTAAAACCATGTAACTTACAGTTGATGCAAGCATACTGCCTCCAAACCACACTGCATATCTTTGCATATGATGCGTTATTACTTGCACTTCGATTGGTTTGGGCTAAACAGATAAAGAAAATCAAAGACAGCTGAAGAGCTGTATAATATTAGGATAGAAATCGAATAACAAGATTTACCGTAATTCTTCCACCGCTTAATGACTCGCTCATTTTCAGTCGACCATCGACAACTCTTTTTATGTCTCGTTGAAGACGCCTTCCAAAGTCTCTAAACATAGTAGAACCCCCCGAAAGAACTATGCTTTGGTAGAGAGGACGTCTCACATCAATAGGACAGTTTTGTATCACATTGTCCACAATTTCTGATATGGGTGTGACAAAATCCGGGTTAGCAAACTATAAATCAAAGATAAGTACAAAACTTTCATTAACTTAGTTAAAACAATAACAAGACTTGAAGAAGCATGAATATCCATAATATATATGTACTATGGACAGCGTTGCCAGGAATGAACTAGTTCTGGAGGTATATTATAGTGTTGTGTAGTAGTTTCATAATTAATGGTCAGTATAGGTAGTTACCTCCGGATGGAAGAATATTTCAGGTCCCAGAAACCTTTCATAGCCCACGTCCACATTGAATGGTTGCTTTGTAACAGAATTAATACCATCGAATTTTTTCATCCATTTGGCTGGATCGCTGTCATATTTTGCAAATTCTTTAGCAATGTCTGGACAAATGTAGCAATACCTTTCCTTAATTGCTTTTGCAGTTTCCAATGACTGCTCTGGAGGAATACCAACCTCCCTTTCCCTCAACAACGACTGAATGAAATACGTAATGTTACGTCCAGCGATTGGAATGTGTTTAATACAGCTTCCAATGACATAACCTTCGGCCTAGAACAGTACAGACAACGAATGTTTGCATATCATGATTCAAAATTTATTGACGTATGATTTTAGTTGCTATTTTTACATTACCACTGGAATAACATGAGTAACTCCGTCTCCGCTGTCAATGACAATGCCTGTCAAAGTTCGCTCTTCCATTGGACGTGATGTCCAAGATGCAGCAAGCGCAAGAACTGCTTGCACAGCTATGTACAGCCCAGGAACATTGAATGACTCAAACATAATTTCTAGCACAAAAAGTTTTTGAAAATTAACACTAGAACGCTACAATTTGTGAATTCAGAAGTTACTAACAACATCTTACAATTTACATGCAATACCTGCTGTGTACTCCCGATTTTCTGGTGTATTTAAAGGGGGTTCAGTGAGAAGAAAATGATGATCCTCAGGCTCTGCTCGAAGGTACTTGAAAATACATTGTTCTAAGAATTTTTCCATTAAATCCCAATCTTCAACCAATCCATGGCGAACAGGATACTGTTTAAGAGAATATAATTATTAATTTCTAAGTACAGCTGCGCTATATATCATAATTATTATTATGAAACATACTTTGACAGCATATCCAGGGTTTTCGAAAGCTTCATCGCCAATATAGAAGTCTAAGTCTTCAACCCCTTTTGTTAAGCGCCTAGCACTTTGATCACCAATTTTCGCTGATTCTTTAATCCCAATAGCGGAAGGAAATATAAACTGAGGCTCTTTATTTCCAGCAAATCCCAATTTAGTATATCTATACAAAAGGAACAACGTGAATTAATTAAATAACTTTTTGCTCTTAAAACCTTAAATTCCTTAAAATAAACAAAATCTTAAATTCCCAAGCACCACGTTATCCTATACCACCACTACAAGCTTATACAGAAAATTGAATACAAATATTAATTATATATAAAATGAACACATACCCGGTGCCAACATCGATGACACAAGCCGGAAGCCTCCCTGCCATTTCTATGTTGTATTCTAGTCACTTCACTTCAAGTCCTTACAACATGCAAAGACAAATGAAGAGAAAATGTTACCCCCTGCTCTGAAGATTTCGGATAGTATGCTACGATAAAAATCTAACCTTATTATACCGTTTCAATATCTGCAAATTACTAAAACTGAGTATATGTAATGCAAATGCATTCAAATCTAACTACCTAATTAGGAGAAATAAACACTCCCAAAATCAAACCCAAATTCAGAATCAGTGATTCACAAATTCACAGCTCGGCTTTTGCTTTCACATAGAAAAGATATACAAGAACAACTACATACACGAACCAAATCACAGCCCGGCCCAGGTTCTTCACACTTGCATTGCACGATGCATAGCATAGCATAACCAGCATTACCAGCATAGCGCAGTGTTACATACTTTTACAACAGCTATAGGTATAGATTTAGTTTAGTTGAGTAAAATGTTGATATCTTTTCCTCGTCCAAGCTAACCTCAAGCACTCCTGCAGTCCTGCAGTTTTAAGTTAATCACATAGCCGGATGGCGGTAATTTTGAGTATTAAAATAGTATCAGACAGGCACGGAGTAGACTGAGTACAACCTGCCTCGCTTGTATGCATGTAATCCGTATTCTGTAAGCTATGTTCCATATTCATCTACCGCCAATTCACCAACCCCATATGTGGCAAAAATGGAATGAAAATGAATGGAAATATACGCACAGATATTATATTAATTATCCAGATTGAGAATATACATCGATATATGCATGGTATGTGATAAAGTAGGATTTATGTTAGTTCTAAAATATTTCCTCAGTTATATGTTCAAAAATAACATGAGATGACTTGAGAGTTGAGATCTTGAGATGAGCCCCCCATACCCTCTCATGCGTCTTAAATATCGATAAATGAATATCGAAATGGATGGATATTTTACAAGGTCTAAGAAAATAAACGACATTTATCTATACCTAATAATAAAAGCTAAGGTCACGATTTCTCTTATCCCAATTTATAACGACATATAAAACTTTTACCAGTATTTTCACTTGGAAATGGGTTCGTTGACCCCTTAGGCCTTTCCAGTGTACCATAAAGTACACCTATTACTAGATATACATACAGGTCATTACAAGTGTGCTTTGGGGCGCATAAGTGAAATCTCTACTTTAAATTCATTCGAACTTTCTCCTTTAATTAAAAACCCATTACAACTATGTTATACAAAATTATTGCCACATGATTGATGAATTTTACAGTTGAGCCGACCATGATCAAGTACACATAGCTTATAAAATGACCTCATGCCATTTCTTCACGTAAATTAAATAATAATGTTTGGTGAAAGTTTGTTACGAAAGGTGAAAGTATTATGAAGCCGAATGAAGCGCTACATTACATGAACCCTTTATGTGGCATAATATCCGTGCACGATGATACTGATAGTTATATATATAAAAGTGCATTGAAGTTTATAGAAGTATTGTATGCTGACTAGTACGACTATGCTATCAAAAAATATAATGATACAAGTGAAAAATTACTTAGTTTTATTTTAATAGACGTTATCAAAATGAGCTAATCACTGTTGCCGTTTACAACTAAGTGAGGATTATCCTTCCAAAATTGGTCTCCAATAATATCACAATTTAGTTCATTAACTTCGATTGCTTTATCGTCAGTTGCAATATTTCCCCCTTTAACAGATTTAGATGGATTTCTAGGTCGTTGGACAGCCTTTGGCTTCTGAACTAGTACAGTACCCTTTCGGTATAACTCAGGTTCGTTATTGTAGTTAATTCCAAATTCTGAAAATAAGATTTCATTTTTATCGCCAGACAGTGTGCCAGACAGCCGTTTCTGTGCCTATTGAAAACAATACACAATTTACTGAATAGTTTTTATCCCTCACTTTATTTTTTACCACTAAAAATCAGCATCAACAATTACTATAATATTAACATTACTACAGTTTACCTCATTATTAGACAAATTTCCTTGTTGAACCAGTGCCCAAAACGTTGTGTTATATAAGTTGTTAATATGACAGTCAGCTTGTCTCCAACATAAATAATCTCTCAGATTTTTTGATGTGGGGTATAATACCATACGACCGTCAAAAGAAGGGGGATACAGCAACTCTTCATTATGAAAATGATCTTTCCAGTAAAACACAAACGCGCTAGAAAACATGGACACTAAGGTTGTGATTATTTTACTAGAGCGTCGCTGGAAGATCTAGTGAATAAATAAAAACAATTACAAGAGCAATTAAAAGAAAATTTTATGCAAGTGGAGTTAGTACTTTCTCCCGAGTAAAGCTAGCTTTTTCCCCGCGCTACATTGTACGTAGAGGGAAGAGAAAGTTTTGTTAGGAGAGAATTATGAATGCTCCATTATTTTCTCTTCTTTACATTGCAATTCTATGAGCATCTCGCATTAAAATAATTTTCACCTCTGCTTCCCGTCGAAAAACAAATGAATATTCGTCACTTTGGCCATATGCGAGAATTATATCAGTGTATTCATGCATTACTGTTTTCGCTGCTTGATTCATTAACTTGAGAGCACGGTCATCGTTGGGTCTTTTCCAATTGTGTTTTTTTGCCAACTTGTGAAACCCTTAAATAAACATAACTGCAATATTATAACAAAAAGTGGACGTCCAACATTTTTTAACAAATCCATACCATAATATATTCATCCATACGTACTACGTACCTCGTCCGTCAATTCTAGCGACACACCAACAATTAGGAAGCAAAATATCTTCTGTCTCAAAAGTTTTTACGTATTCCCATTTTGATTTTGCCATTACTAAACTTGTACAAAACTTTAAAGTATTAATACTACCGTCCTTTCTTTCTTGTTCCACAAAAAACCTTTTGAATAAACTCAAAGCAGATCTGGAGCCAGGAATCATTGAAGTTCAGCTTGTCCAAATACTCATGGGGCTACGGCTACACTACCCTCCCGTGGAAATTGTTGTCACGTTCAACGTTCTCAGTCTCTCTCAATTTTCTTCTAAATACAATGAATAACTATGAATATTCTATGCTTGGCGGTCATGTGCATACTATGCTTGTGTATGTGAGTGCAGAGTGGCTCATTCTATTTACCGGACACCCGACGGCAACCCACCCGACACCCGATACCTACCAACCCGACACCCGACCGCGAAAATCTACTTCCCACCAGACACCCGACGGCAACCCACCCGATACCCGATACCTTCCCACCCGACACCCGACCGAAAAAATCACCTTCCCACCCGATACCCGATACCTAAATACCAGATACCCGATACCTAATTACCCAACACCCGAAACCAACCCACCCGATACCCGAACCCTAACTACCCGACAACAGACAACCATTAGTTTTTCCAAAAATATTTTAATTTTATTATAACCAAATGTTGTAATGAACCAAACGGAGATTATAATAATATTTCGGTTTAATAATAATCAAATCCCAATGCCATAGCTATTGAAAAGTATTATTAATCATATACCATTCGTTTTATTTTGCCAATAAGAGATGAAATCTAAACATTTGATATTTTAGTGAACCCTCTTACTTCTTTTCAGTCTAGTTCAAATTTACATCATATATGCTGTTGGATACCTAAAAATCTTTGTAACTACTTTTGTGGTGTTCGTAATTTTTCATGTAGTGCATGACGTATGTACTGAAGACATCAGTATTGTATTGCAGTTTAATAAGTAAGAAAAAACTTAGAAATAAATCTGGATTAAAATTTGAATGTAAACCAATGACGTCAGCACTACATGAAAAATTACGAACACCACAAAAGTAGTTACAAAGATTTTTAGGTATCCAACAGCATATATGATGTAAATTTGAACTAGACTGAAAAGAAGTAAGAGGGTTCACTAAAATATCAAATGTTTAGATTTCATCTCTTATTGGCAAAATAAAACGAATGGTATATGATTAATAATACTTTTCAATAGCTATGGCATTGGGATTTGATTATTATTAAACCGAAATATTATTATAATCTCCGTTTGGTTCATTACAACATTTGGTTATAATAAAATTAAAATATTTTTGGAAAAACTAATGGTTGTCTGTTGTCGGGTAGTTAGGGTTCGGGTATCGGGTGGGTTGGTTTCGGGTGTTGGGTAATTAGGTATCGGGTATCTGGTATTTAGGTATCGGGTATCGGGTGGGAAGGTGATTTTTTCGGTCGGGTGTCGGGTGGGAAGGTATCGGGTATCGGGTGGGTTGCCGTCGGGTGTCTGGTGGGAAGTAGATTTTCGCGGTCGGGTGTCGGGTTGGTAGGTATCGGGTGTCGGGTGGGTTGCCGTCGGGTGTCCGGTAAATAGGATGAGCCGTGCAGAGTGTGTGTATTGTGTACGCACCAGTTAGTAGTTGTGTGCTAGTTGTGTGCGATACTTTGCCATTTACATTCACGTGTCTTTACATGCCCCAAAATTATGTATCTAGTATCTATAGCCTTGCCTTACTTTATTAAACAGACTTCGTGGATTTTATGGTCTATTTCTGTGGGTTTACTCAATAAATAAATTGTTAAGTAAAGTAAAGTGAGTAATGATATTTGATTTCAATCATTACATTAAATACGTTATACTATTGCAGTTTTAAGTCTATCAAATGCACTATTATTGCCTGTTTTATGTAAACGTTAAATATGTTTATTGCAAAAGATGACAACTGTACACATTACAGTCTTACAGTTAGTTTGATTGAACATTATTTTATTTGACTCGCATTCATCAAAACAGGAATTTTTAGCCTGTCTGATACTAACTATGTTCATAAAATACTACATTAATAACAGTTAATTAACAATTAACTGGCGGCAACATAGGTAGGTTATGGTATATCACATTTATCGCCAATTATTTCTATCAAACATAATTATATTTATCATAATATTATGTGACCAAGACCAAACTATGCTAGACTTCCTCAAGTTTCTTCTTTTCAATCGCAAACTCAAGTCTATCACAAAAACATCTTTTGACGTTTCATTTGTATAGTATTATATAATAACAGTCTATTGCAATGCAAGATAAAATACGAGAGAAAAAAAGAAACTTTATAACAGTAGTGGACTAAGAGTATGAAGAAAAACAATTAGCAAATTATGGCAGTAATAAAAGTAATAGTATGACACCATAAACAGATGTACACATGTACATTGTATTTTAACACAAATATATTTAATCTCGATAACGGATGTGCGCTCTAATGTTTAATATATCTCACTCAAGTGTTACCTTCACTAAATACATTAGTATACGCATGTCAATGTCAATACTACATTTTAAATATTTTAAATATAAGTGATAGACGAGTCTTCTTTTTGTTGAAATATCTTCTGAATCTGAAGCAGGTGAAGGTGAAATTGTATGATATAAACTTCTTGGACTACTTTCCTTGGTGAATTTCTCGGGCCAAATATTTTTCTAGCCAAAATTGCTACCGTCATGCTTCGTGGCTGCGTATTATGTCAAAATCTTCTCTTCACATTTAGTTCAAGTTAGTTTACTTGAAGCAAACTCTCACAAAGACGTCTAGTTTTTTCATTCTTACAGGCTATAAAGCCACCATATGCTATTACTATTACTATGCCATATACTATTGATATTTACTAGCACTACTATACTAAATACTTTAGTGGAGGTAGTGCTACCTAACATTACAGCCATTTTCTTTGCATATTTTTTGTTCCAAATCTGTTGTTTTCGACATAAGTAGAGATAAGTTTGGACACAAAAACAGCTATTTAGTATTGAACAAGTTACATAAAAACTTACACCAAATAATACCAAGTGACATTTAAATCTAAAATTAAATTTTCAGAAACCTATAGCCAATGAATATCTCCTGAAAATCAATTTTTTGCTCAATATCGAGACGGTCCTTAAATCTCTGTACGAATGAAACATACTGTCTAACTGCATAACGATAACTGACAACCATTAACCAGTTGCCAATGTATAGAAACTGATAGTGGTGCAGGTGCATACCACACTTGAGTGAGACTAGGAATATGTTGAATAAAAGTACTTACATTTACTAGTTGTGTCTTATGTACAAAAATATTTCTGAGATAAAATATTAATATATCTTTGTAGTTAATTGTAAGCGCAGTAAACAAAAGAACTATTTAATTTAAATGACATCATTGATGTCACCGAATACAAAAGTTATAAACGGCGAAGGCGTATTATACGTGACTCATTTAATTACATTTCCATTTTGCACTGTTTAGTTTATTGGTTATTGTATTATACCCAAATAACTCAAATAGCTTAACGTGTTTAATTAGATAAAAAATTGACACAGACTTGAACGTTCATAGGTATAATCTTTTTTCCTTAAGCGATGGCATATAAACATTGCATTAAAACGTCTAAACTAAAACTAAACTACTGCATGACTACTTGACTTCTAAAACCAAACATCAGCTGAGAAATAAATGGTATAAGCAGGTAACAGGTTATAAATGTAACGCCTAATTCATCCGATTCATCGTAATAATCTACAATTTGACAAAGCAGTAAGCACAAAATAATATTCTTCCAACGTACCACTAATTATAACAGTAGCAATCACCAAAAACAGTATACAATTTATCAAAAATTAGATCTTTGTTTATAATACATTTTGAATTGAATATTTGCGAATTAACGAGAATTTAAAATCCGAAGGGGATTAATACTAATTATTATTTCTAAGCTAAATGGGCAGAAATTGACAAGACAGTTAAGCTCAGAGATTGTGTGAACATATGTAGGATATATGTTATGTTGTAATTTGCACACACAGTAGTACATCCATGTCAAACACTGATATAAGTCAAAATAATTAATTCCAACATAACACCATTTTGCCAAAACTAAAAACGTTGCAAAAAATTAAAGTCAAAGAAGGAATCCATTGTTTGTTAAACAATTGGCTGAGAAACTATCGATTGGTCATTTGTAAATGAGAAAAGCCATCAAAAGTAACATAGTTATATCTGTGTGTCAGCACCTTGTGTTTTTGCACAATCGGTTTTAATTGGAGGGTTTTTAAGCAGGATCTTGGCACAAGATACTGGGATAACTTCTAGGAGATTGCAGCCTTCAAATTCACAAAGAACGAAATGGCCTTCAGCATTTTCAATTGTTCGGCTATAATATCTTAGTATATTTCGACCCTCCACTTTTGTAGTCACCACGAAGTCCTATTGCAAATAAATCACACAAGGAAAAATTAAAACAAGCATTTACATAAGTACCATAAATTTTCCCAGCTTAATGGCTACACTTATATAACCATATAAAAGATTTTAGATCTTTTTGTTAAAAGTAGATGGGTTTTCTTACATATGTGAAATCGTCGGGTACGTTTAGCAAATCATCAGGATTAATTGTAAATACAGTATCTTTGCCTTTATGTACCACGCGAAGTCTTCGATGCAGACCATATCCAGTATGCTTAATCAATTCATTACCTGAAGTACCATTCTTTGGCTCCACATGCGAGATATTGGGTTTTAAATGACACCCGAGTTCTGTATCTGGCCTTAAAGATGCTTCATTAGTAGCAGTTATTATTTTATCTCGTGCCTTGGTCACATGGTTGAATATTGGAGTGTTAGTGACGTTCGATCCTTTAATTTTGTATTGAATAGATTTTGCTGATGTTGCAAGTTTTGGTTTCTTTGTAGGTACATTCTTACTCACAGTAGCTGACTTTGGTAAAGCCACAGTTAGTTTCTCAGCTTTGATTTTACTTTCTTTCCAAAATTCTTTAACCAAATCCAGACACCCTGCTACATTTTCCTCTGGTTCCCAAGAGTTGAACGAACTGTAAACAAAAATGTATTTTACAAATGTAAATCAAATACTTCACAATGTTTAATAATAATTTACGGAGAAAATAAAAATGTCACAAGTCATTAATACTTAATTTGAATTAGAAGCATTTAAATCATTTATGAAAATTTCAAAAGCAATTCATTACATTGCTTACTTCATTATTTTGCAGGTTTTTTGAACATAAAACACAACACTGCTATAAAAATACTGAATATAACATAGTTGCACTTCCGAATAAGTTTCTCTAATTTCCAGGATAAGAAATCGATATACACTTAGTAAGTGTTCATAAATATATATATTTCCAAAATATACAATCGAATAAGCGAGACTGGAGACCGAGACCAGGACCAGATTCACAAGTCACATCACCATCAAGTACCCTCTTCACCCTAAGCCCATGATGGCTCCTTACCTCCAGAACCCCCCCCCCCCAATACAATCTAGATGTGAAAAAAGTTCTACAGCCGAGATGTCTCAGAAATTCAAAATTAGAGTTGATCTCCTTTAGGTACCATTTTATGTTAACAGTTACAAAGTAGTTCATATTCGTTATCTTCAACATTACATGCCCTAATCCCAAACTAAATTTGAAATTCTAGGTCATAGATCATTGAAAGACAATTTATAGTTTATGTAAAACTGCTAAGGTACCTGTCCCATCCCAACCATTTGACCCTGTATTCTCGAACACCATCTTTTATCTTAGTATCTACAATGTTTTCAACAAGATACTCTTCAGAAGATACCCGACCAACAGATTCGTCAGGACACTTCTTGCTCTTGCCACCAGCTCCGTTGGAAATCATTGTTTCTTGTCTTAACTGTCTTCGGCACTTGGTCATAGCATCTGTCTTCGCTGTTCGGGGTCGTTTGGCCATTGGTGGGCAACTTTCCATGTTGTCACCCTTCATAAGTCATGTAAGTGCTTTAGTGCTTATATCATCGATTTATCTTCTTCAGGCTCCTCCACAGTGCACTGTGTATATTTAAAATTTGCCGTTTTAAATTTATAATACTTTGTAGTATATTCTTCTTATTTAATTGGAAATGTAATATTATGTCATATGTCATATGTACAACAACAAACTACAAACATATACAAAAATGACAAAATTCTCCGTTTGTCGTACCTCGAACTTATATATACCTGTCATCAGCCAGTGACCATACAGTTGTCAGTCATCAGTTGTTGTTGTTATACATATTACAGACCACAATAAAGAATCACAAGTTTGAAGTTTGTAATTTTGTAGTAATATTCAAACTTAAACTTTTACGTCTCGATTGGTCTATATTTTATGTATATTGAATAACTAACAGCCTAACCAGACCAGACTTAGTCAGTTTTTATCTCGTTAAAACTAACCCCAGCCTCGATTTGGGATGTGTATTTGGTTTAAAATCGTAAACTAATTAATTAAATATTTTGTAGATAGTAACACGTAACACAGTAACACGTTAATGTTAAGCAAACGCTTTCGTATTTGTGCTATGCCATATGTACATACTAAAGGTTTGCTTTGCTTGTACATTCAATAAATTTAGCGCTCCTTCAAGTTTACTACGCCTGTTGCTGGCATGGACTAGTTTCGCGACTTGAAAATCTCACTTGCACCGTTGCACTTTTTTGTTACTACTACTAGTGCAAATTACAAGTGTAAATTGCATTTTTGGGAAAATTATACACATATACAATACATGTCGCTCTTTTTGCTGTGATTATGATATTTGCTGCTGAAATACTAAATAAGAATTCAAAAAATTAGGATTTCATTAGGGTTTAGGCTTATGATATGTCAGCGTTGAAGGAGTTTCAGATTTTTCATTAGTGAAAATACCTATAGACATTACTGCCGTGTTAAAAGAGAAAATAACTTTCTCTCAGCACTTTGTACTTTACATGTTACCAATGTTTGCTTTACTGTGTACAACCATTATAATATATTTTTCTTCAATGCAGCATAATATCCTCACTTTACATTAATTCCGTTAATGATCCTTCATAATTAAAGCTGTTAGACTTTTCCTTTTCTGATGGATGACAATGATGCTAAATGACCTTTGCTATAATTAGTACTCCCAACTAGTAAGTATAAGTAGAACTCCCACTACTACTGCTATAGTACTTTGTTTTGATAAATTCATGTTCCAGCAAAATAAGCCAAAGCTGAAAAGGGATAAAATGCATGATGTATAAATAGCGTTATAGCATGCATTGAAATTGAACGTAGCAATAAAAATTCTTTTAGATATGCATAATCGTAAAAGTCTTTTAATAATCATATTGCATTACATGAGAATTCACCATTACTTTAATAATTATTTCAGATCAATATTAAATTCAGTACTATGCGAAAAGAGAAATTGACAAATTCTCCATTTCTTTGCAGTTATCTCTGTTTGCGAGTTAACAGTTTAAAATTACAACATATACCATTATTTCATTGCCATATTGTAGACACATTTATACCTATGCAAAATGTTAGAGATAGATTTAACAGATGAAAACTTCGATATTATTTTCATTTTCACGAACATGCAGTCAGGGTCCAGGAGTCTTATGTTTACCACAAATCCATTTCAGTTGAGAGAGGGTAGATAAATTAGTCAGACTGTTTATGGAAACGCATTGACACTGACATCCATATGCCCGGGTCCCTCTTCTTTTGAAAAGTTTACGGGCTAGGTTTTCAAAATCTGGCATGTTATTACGCAAAAACAAATAGTCTGTTGAGGGATCCCATGTGTAGTTGTCAAAGTATATGACTTTAAAATCACAACTCAGACATTTCAGTTGGTCGCAAGGCCTGATAAATTGGAAACAAAAAAATTAGTATTTTTCTAAATTCATAAAGGTGAAGAAGGGCATATAATGTATAATACGCATATAAATACAATGTAATGTTTCTCAGTTACATGGATTGAAATCGCAATTAGTTGATTAGTTTTTCAGAAACATCTATACTACAACAGCTCGAAATTAAAAATAAGTGCTAAAACGTTTGGAGAAAATGTTTGGAGAAAGTTAACCTGGGAAAAGTTAAAACTTCTATACATGCAATAATCGTACATTCAAGTATTGATAATCAAAGCAAAATAGCAACGAACATGAATACATTATCGTTTTTAGCGTAAGCAACGAGCCTTTAGCCTTGGCATTGCGTGTTACAATATACCATACCATATTATGTGTTCACATCATGATTCACGTGTACTGTTTACTGAGGGGATTTTTATTAAGAAACAAGTAGAGATATAGCTTAAGGTACAATTACAATGTATAATATATGTTTAAAACACCGACCTTTCGTTTCCTGTTTCCGAAAACCCCATGATTTTATAGCTGCCAGACAAGTAAACAGGAAAACATTTTCTGTTATTGCTGTTGTCTGATGACTGAGTTGGTAACTCTTGTCGGATCCACGACTTGTTGTTACTCTTAGCAAACGGGTTGCTCTCTTCAAACGCAAAATCCTTCAAAAGATCTTCGACTTCGTCCCAATTAGTTTCTGGTTTCAACTTGTTACATTCGCAATCTTGAGCAGGTGTGGCTGCCAACGATTTTGCCTCTTGGCTGAAATACTTTTTCTCTACTTGATTTAGTAGATCTTCTAAATCCTCCGACATACTGTATCCTCAATGAAAAAATAACTGAAATAACCTTTTTCCAGTCTACAGATTACCTACTAACTGGTTTGGACTTTCTCAAGTACTTTCTCCTTTTTATCTATAATGGGTAAAATTGATATGCAATAGCAAGATTTAATCTGTAAATTGTTTTCAAGTATGTAAACTAAACTAAGGACTCGCCGATCTATTACGTATATTTTGTCTTCCTGATAAATAATACCGCTTACTACATACCACTGCCACAATCTCACTAAGAATTGGCCTTTCCTCCGCAATATGGACAGGACATAAAGCCAAGTGCATCCAATGTTGTACTCAATGTTGCTGTGCGACGTTATTGACTGTACTAGAAAAATGTAGGATATGAACGAAGGATAGTATAGGAATAGGATAATATTATATCCATACATGGGTTATGCTACCTGCATAATGAAGTAAAGTGGCATTTGTGACACAGTGATTATGACAAATGTTCATAGTTATGCCATAAAATTACGACTTCGCATAAATATGTAGCGTTGCAAATGCTAAATTAAAATAAAGACCCTGACCAATATTGATGTCCTAGTAGATGTACATGTTTCAGTATTACAAAGGTAAACTACTAAACGATCAATTTTTCGCTTCAATCTCACTTCTTAAATTGGAATCTGTATGAGACTGTTATAATTAAATAGGTTTGAACCATTACCACATTTATTTCAAGTTATTATTCCATAGTGAGACAGAAATAAGAGTGAGAGTGAGTATTGGTATCGTATTGGTATAGTATTGGACTCGAAGTGCTTAGTGATTGTAATAGAGGGTTAAAGTATTAATAAAATTGTGAAAGGGACAGTAACATGGTTAGTTAACAACATGAATCCAGTAATTTGAAATTAATAACTGGCAGCAGCAGCATGTCGGTTATGTACCCACTCATACGCATTCACTTTGTCGTAAGACTGTGGTCCATAAATGGATCTAACTTTGCCATTAAGTTCTTCAAGAATTGGGACCAGAGGCTCGACAGTTTCAGGTCCATCTGGACTTGGACAATAAACCAAGCTTTGTCGAGGTTTCTCCAGGAGTTTTTCCTCTGCTAATATCCGGACACGATGAGGCTAGAGTAAAGGAAAAATAAAGTCGTGTAGTCATATATACATTCTCATAAAAAGATCAAATACGAAGAAAAATTAATAATTCTCTTATTTTCATTAAACTTTCACCTCGCTACTCTCACTTCCTTCTATTTTTTTAGTTTCATTGCTACCTATCTCCTCATTGCACATGTTTAAGTTATTAGGTGTAATTTTTCTAGAACCTATATATATGGTTTGTCTGTACAATCTGTATATAGTCTGTATACTGTCTGTACACATGTATTATCTCTTCTCTAGTTAGATGTTACATTTCGGAGTACTAACCAAAGTCATAGGAAACTAAATATACATATGGGCAAATAAGTTGAAACCAAATGAGTATAATTAAGATAGATGAAACCGAAGTATAAGAGATACTATTAGGGCCTTCGTCGGTGTAATACAGTTATGATATATGTAGGATAATATACATATATGTCATTGAATTATTAAGTTCAAAATGACCAACCGTAGCAGCCAATCGTCCTCCTGAATAAATTTCCAGCAGCTGACCACTGTTAAGTAAAATGGCATCTTGGATTGGTGTGGCAGGAACCCACTTTCCAGATGTCCCTCTCACCTTTAAATCCAAATAGCCTTAAGCATTAATTTGCTCTAGATACCTATAAATCCTTAATTTTCAAATTGGTATAAGGTACTACTTCAAGTCCCCCAATCAAATCTTGAAACAACAAAGTGATTGTGTGCCAATCACAATGTTCGCCACATCGTACTGTTCCTTCCGGAACCTTTTCTGCTTGATCCAGGAGAGGAGAATACATAGAACTTCTCATGACAGTTTGAGTCGGAATGCTTCGATCTCGCATATTTTTATGTCGTTTTACGAGTTCGCCCTCTTCTAGTCCTAAGTACAATGCTATGGAACGTAAAATTTTGTCTGCCAATTCAGCACACACAGTTCTTGCTTCATCAAAAGCTGGTTTAAATCCAGGTACCTCCTTAGGGAAATATGCCAAATCGTTGCTTTCAATATGACCTGTTACATCAAAAAATTCACGAACCTCGTGCGCATCTTTCTTGGTTTCGTTGATTCTATAAAGAAATTGAAAGCATTTATGTCTATTTTTTGTCGTAAAAATTTAGTAGTTTAAAAATTTATCCAGCATACAGTTCGTCACCGGGCCTAGAAAGAAAGAATAAGAAAAGTATTATAGAATAGATGGAATAATCATAATCAGACGAAATAATAGCAGTGATTAACATACCCAGCATAACCATGAAACGATGCAGCCGCAGGGGGTTTGCGCATCTTTCTCTTGACATCCTCCGACATTTCAAAAAACTCCTTTGATACTTCGTAAACTCTTTCGATCTAACAGTGACAACATAGAAGTCATATTTAAATAGTACTTATTCAAACTTAAACTTGAGACAACTGAATGATTATCTATTGTAAAGATAATTGCCTCTATGCAAAACAATTATTAAAGGTAGTTTCATGTGGGAGTGTCATGTTAAATCTAGTAAGGGAAGGAAAGTAGCTCTAAAGTTGAATTTGTGTAGTGTACAGTAACTATGTCCTGAATTGGCCTAATGATGTTTTACTTCTATCATAAGTCATATACAAAAGTTTTCTTACTTTATCCAAATCCACTCCATGATTTATTAGATATGCAAAGCCAATTCCACTTAAGGCTGATCCGAATTCTTCTGCAAAGCTTTTTAAATCTTCTTTCTTCACATTTTCTAGGGGGCCAATTATTTTGGAACAATCTATTATTGGGATTTTTTCCATGATTCCTCTAGTTACAGGACTGTTTATATGAAAAGCCTTGCTTTATGTAAAAGTGCTCAATTCAAATGTAAGCCAGATTAAGAAATGATTCAACAACCCTGTTAGTTTGCTTTTATGAAAGTGCTCTGTTCGTGCTCCTTGACTCTGTTCTGACCTTACTGTTATAATGGCTTAGATGACTGGTCTTCTTTTATACCATGGACATGTATGCTGATTTTATGGGAGAGAGTCAAGAGAGTATAAGGATGAAAGAAATGATAATTTACTACGTATGCAATTGTTAATAGATATGTTGTATATATAGTGTATCGTGATTCGTGATGATAAAACTAAAAGAGCAAAAAAGCGTATTGGCTGAAAACTAATGATAAGCAACCAGGCTAAGCCCTCCTGAAAGTGGAGACCTCAAAGTACGTCATTCATAATTGTGTATATACAGACGAGAACTAATTTTTGCTTATTTTGGAATTCTGACTCCCCAAATTGGCATTCGAACGAATTTTGCTAAAGTATATATCGGACCAATTATGGTATAAAACATAAGTAAAATCGCAACCAAATGTCTTAGCCTTTCGTTAACTGTTAACTTTTGTTAACTTACGAGGGAGGTTACAGTAGTATATTCACAAACAGAACGTGATTCCATTAGCCGTACCTATATCTTATGGGAACTAAAACGCAAAAAGATAAGCAACTCTGCACTTAGATGATGACATAATGTGAGTGTGACATGAAGAGGTACCCAAATCTTGCAATACAACTCTAGAGAACCCCGAGATGCTAAAACTCAATGAAATCTTTGTTTAACTAGCTGTACAAAGTAGAAACTACCCATACATCATTGAAATTGAGTGTCCTTTCTATAACCTTGGTTCTACTTAGAATAAACAGGGTAGGGGTGTTTGTTTTTAATAGTTATATTGTTTGGGCATAAAAATGTGATAATGAGCTGACATATGCAAAGACAAATGTTCATAAGAAAATTAATAGGAGCTATATATTTTCACCAATTACGCACATGAGATGCTTTTAAGCTCATTTCATTTTTTGATTAAGGTTGCATGTTTCTCACGCAATAGAATATACAATTATACAATAGAACCCGACAAGTCAGACAGAATCTTAATTATCTCGAAGCGTGAAGGAAAACCAGTTCCATTAAACGGTAATTATCTATCTATCATGCAATAATGTATATAGAATATCTCTTTATCAAAACTATCGTGGTAGAAAGGTATCGTGAAATGATACCATTTACTATCCGTAGAGGAAAACCTGAACTATAGGTAACATTTGCAATGTTGCAAATCTCATTAACTATAATTATAATATACTTTTAAGCAACTCGCAAACGCTTTCCATTACTTTCATGTTCAATTTCATGCATCTACTTTTTCTGGATATTTGAAATTAAGCACCAAAATATACAATATTTATTTTCAAATTGTCCTTAATCCTCGAATCGAAAGACAGTTTGCAAATTCAGTCACTGGAAAATTTAATATTAATCTTCCCAATTCCCAACTTAAACATGGACCTGGAATTTTATTTGAACAGACAGTGTGGGTCTCGTCTCAAGCCATCAGTTGGGTTGGGTATTCTTAGTCAAAAAATAATATAGATTCTTGGTAGATAAGATGAGAGGAACGACCCGATTATACAAATATTATATGGATAATTAAATAATTTGGACTTTTTTGCTAGTTGCACTAGACGGCATGCTTATTTTAGACATTGTAATTGAATTTAAAGCAAGACGATTGAAGATAACTGAATACAACTTCATTTCCATCTGTTACAACTGGCAATGTTTTATTTGCAATAATTTGCCAATTTGCAATAAAAGGGCTTAACATCATGACTAATTGTTTGTGGCCATTTAAAAGACTATAGGCAATAGACGAATTGGATTTATTTTAACTAGTTGGATACTATATACGATACTTTACATTGAGTTTGACGAATACAATAACTTAATTATTTAGTAGCATCAACCAAAGCTTGAGCTACTTCTATAGCAATCTGGGCCGCAGCTTTGTCCTTCTCACTTGACGCGCGAGATAATTCTTGTTGAGCAGCATTCAATTCGCTTTGCGCTGCCGAAGCGTCTATTTGATCTAAAGGAACAGCTTCTTCTGCAAGGATTTGCACTAAAACAAAACAATAGAATATAATTTTAGAAAAACACTTTCAAAACCTCAAAACTCTTAGGGTAAATTCCCTTTAGGGTCTGAGGGCTATATTTTTTCACGTTAAGATTTTCCGTATCTAAAAGACACAACATGGAAAGTATACAGCAGAAAATTTGCACAGGAGGTATCTGTAACCAATTAATGTTTTCAATAATGAACCCCAAAGCATACATTCATGTACTAAATTTAGCACATGAAGGTACGCGTTGGGGTACATTATTGAAAACATTAATACATTTCTATGGTAATTTCCATTTTTCGTAGTTTAACGTAGGAAAGGTCTGTCCGCCCGAACTTGCTCGTGTAAAAGTGATTTTACACGAGGACGGAACGGGCGGACAGACTCTTTGTACGTTAAGCGGCCGGTATATACGATTTGAAAAACTCAAAGGACTATCAAAATACATGTAAATCATTTTTTACATTTCTATCAATATCTACCAAAGTTCTACTCCAATTTTATAAAGCAGTACATGGTTAAAATCAACCCGTGGCAGATCCCCATGGAAAAATGAAAAAATGAAAAGTGGGTGGGAAAGCTCGCCAATTGACGTCATTGGCGAGTGTGTATTTAAATTGAGATCCCCAAGTGGGGGGAATTAGGGATCGGCTGTAGTCATGTAAATTTTCCACACATTTTCACTTGTTCCGAACCCCCAATAAATCGAATAATCTGCCATTCCTTTTCTATAATATTATATTCTATATTCCTTGGTTAAAATCAGAAACGTAAAATGAAAATTGCCATAGAAATGTATTGGTTACAGATACCTCCTGTACAAATTTTCTGCTGTATACTTTCCAGGTTGTGTCTTTTAGGCACGGAAAAACTTAACGTGAAAAGACAATAATATAACCTCGTCTCAGACTCTGAGGGCTCCTCGATTACCATGGTGAGGACCATTCAGAGATTTTAAAACGAATCTATCTTGAGGAGCCCTCAGAATCTGAGACGAGGTTCATAATATAAGCCCTGAGCAAGATGCCTCCATTACAAGGTGAAGACATAGAGGGATATTCCCCGAGTTTGCACTTGCACCCAATTCGAATTCTACCTATACGGCCACAGAGGAGTAAGCACCCAAGCCGAAAGTAACCATGGTTATTTGGTATGAGTGCCTACCTATCTGTGGTAAAAAGTAATGCGGATTGGGTGCAAAAATCCGGGAAACCCCCTCTATATCTGCACCTGGTAATGGAGTTGATATTAAACAAATGCGTTACTATAGAGTGACAAATTCGAGGCATCTTGGCCCTGAGACTACTGGATCCCTCGAATTTGTCACTCTATAGTAACGCATTTGTTTAATATCAACTCCATTACCAGGTGCAGACATAGAGGGGGTTTCCAGGATTTTTGCACCCAATCCGTATTTACTTTCTACCACACAGAGAGGTAGGCACCCAAACCAAATAACCATGGTTACTTTCGGCTTGGGTGTTTACTCCTCTGTGGCAGTATAGGTAGAATTCGAATTGGGTGCAAACTCGGGGAATATCCCTCTATGTCTTCACCTTGTAATGGAGGCATCTTGGTTAAAACCCTGTCATACGTTTGATATTTTCGTTTTTGATTTTGAGAGAGTTACACTCGCTTATTGTAGATGAAAATACAAAGTGTTCGACAGGAGTTTTACACTTACCGAGAAGAGAAGAGAGTACAACACATTTCTATATATTAGATTGAAATTATCAGATCGGGTCACAGCTGTTCTAATTCTAGAGACCAAAGATCTGCTAATACAAATAAAACAGTTAAAATATATTACCTGAGGAATCATCATTTACTGTAATGGATCCAGATGACACAAAAAATTTCTTTATTTGATTATCTGCTTCAACAACAGATAATACTCCAGGTTTAATAACAGCCAAAGTGGGTACATGATTTGGAAGAATACCAAAGGCTCCAGAAAATGAGGGAACATCTACTTGTTTTACATTGGCTTGATTATAGTACACCTGTGATATAAATTTAATTGATACATGAATGTCATAAATTATTATATTGTTTAATATTATAAGCAGTAGAAGAGGGAGTACAGTGAAGTATAAACCAACTCTATGAATATAGTTTTACAAACTACATCATCTATATCTGGAATTGTTTTCGTTTTAGACAATTTCACAAGATTACCCCTAATTAATTTTTGGTTATGATGTAAGATGGGTTATAGTCATAAGTTATGATTAATCCGCAAGCCGTAACAGAAGCTCGCTTGAGTGAAGCGAGCCGTGTACACATCTTTGGAAAAAGAATAGTAAAATATTTAAATATGACATATCTAAATTAATTGAAATTCAAAGTACATTACTTATCAATAGAAATAGAAAGCAGATTATAATCAAAATGAATAGCAACAAAAAGTACATTAATTATTATAATTATCAAAATCAACAAGATTAATAATTGATTATTATTTACCATGCAGTTCTATTAATTCGCTTCCTCAGGCGAGCAAAAGCTGATCATTCATTCATATTCAAAAACAAATTATCTGGACCAAAAAATTCTGAAATCCTCAATACTAGATAAGATACACTGGCATTCGATTCTCAACTTTAGCTGCCTAGTTGAGTATTTATTACTACAATGTGGCAGAGGGATGGAGGAGGGATGGCAAATTGTTGAAATACTTACGTTGTAAAATTTAAGTTCAGAGGTGTTCTATTTTTGTTCTATGACATAGCTTTTTAAAGTGTTTGCAAAATACTACGCTTTGTGGTGTGGTAAATTTGGTAACAATATTTTGTAATATTCGGTTATCTTAAATCTTTGTAATAAACTGTTTTACAGTTTGAAAAGCCATTTATTTCATTTTACTTATAGCATGGCATGCCTTTTTCGAAGTTACTAGTTACCTTCCCCTTTTTTCACCAAGTTACTTTCCCCGGAAGTTGTAAGTTACATTCTCATACTTCGGAAGTTACAAGTTAATTTCCCGTATTTTGGAAGTTACAAGTTACCTTCCCTTGATAGTTGCAAGTTTGCAACTTCCATATAGAAACTTACAAGTTACCTTCCCTAGAAAGTCAAAGTTAGAAAATACCTTCCCAAATTTTGAAAGTAACACCTTATATTCCTACATTTTGAAGTTACAATAATTTACAACATTAACAACTACAAGTTACCCTCTTATATTTGATATTTTGGAAGGAAGTTACGCCATACGCCATACAATCACAATACAAAAAATACAAGTTATTCTTCCGCATTTAATAAGCTAAAATGTCAAGCTAACTACGATTACTCGACATTTTGGTTGGAAATCGCCAACTTGGCAAGGTTAAAGGCATTTTTTGCAGTCAATTTAAAATTACACAATCTGCAATCAGCAAACACAGGACAAGACCTGGCAGTCAGCAGTGAAACTATGTAATCTGGCTGCAGGCATATTCAAGGTTTAGCTGTTAGCAATCCGTAACAGCAAAAAATAGACCAATATTTCAACAGAAATATAACAAAATACTATGATAAATCATTAAATCCTCATAAATAATTTTTTGATTCTTTATTGCTTTTACTTTACCTGATAAGGAGCGGCGAAAGTGAACGCCATTTCATTGCCGGATGCCGTTGCATATCCTCTGCGCATCAATCCAGCTGCCACCCTTGTTCCGATTCGAGTGAAAAACATGATGTTAGAAATTCGAAAGCTGAATTCTAAGATGAAATTTTTAGAAAAAGAGAAGACTATAGTAAGGAACAGTAAACCGACCGACAGAGAGCGATATTGGAAGAATTGAAGAAAATTGTAGATGACCGCAACTTTGTAGTTGGCCAATTCACCATTAGATGGCGTGCTTACCATCAACAAAGAATTTCACCTTACCGCGAAATTTGACCTATATCTATCTTCCTTGGTCTCATTCATCATTGCTAATGTTTCTGTAATGTTCAATGTTCTCCCCATAAACAAACCTACCGAAGAAGACGGACGGGACACTGAATAAAACCACGACGGTTGACGGTTGGTTAAATTCAACTGTGACACGGCACAACCCAAGGTATGTTTAATATTATTTGTTTTGTAGTATGCTTTTCTGTAAACTCCAGGATTCCCCATTCCCCTCTCATGGAAAAAAGTAATTAATAGATACCAGCGGTTTTCCAACACCCTTATTTTGACTCATGATATGATAACCTCAACGTCAAGTCCGCGTGCATGAAGTTATATGTAAATACATGTACGTGTCTAAAATATGATAGACCTTTTTTAAGTCAGTAATTAATAATTAATGTTTTCGTTAATGTACCCCAACGCATAGGCGTCGGAACGTAATCTATCCAGGGGGGACAAAATGGCTTCTTCAGAAAGGGGGGCACCAAAATAATAAAATGTTGGTAAAATGAAGACATTCGCGCGGAGCGCGAAATTTTTTTTGGATTTTTAACCTTTTGACAAAAAAATCGCCTTTTCTGGTGCGTATGTAATTTTAGTTTGGTTTTTGGAACATTTTTAGGGGGACATGTCCCCCCTGTCACCCGGTTCCGACGCCTATGCCTAACGCATACCTCTATGTACTAAATTTAGCACATGAAGGTATGCGTTGGGGTACATTATTGAAAACATTATTCTTATATCAAAATTTCCGCTCTTTTATACGATTCGCATTGTCAATCTGTGATCTGAGTCTGGACACATTTTTAGGTTATTTTTAGACTCCTGTTCGCTGGTGGAAATTGAAAACGCTGGCACAATCAACAATTTTACCCTTCTTCCCTTCGACTTTTTCGCTTCTAAACTGCGACATCTGGCGCGTAGCGAAATTCTATATTAGCTCGCCTGAGTAAGCGAGCTTATAGAACCGCACAGTCTGTCCGTACGTCCGTACGTCCGTACGTCCGTCGCCACGATAACTTTCGAAAGCAATGACGGATATTGACCAAACTTGGCAAAAACAATGCCTATGGACCACTGACGATCCCTATTGAATTGGGGGTAAATCGGTCCATTGGTTACTGAGATAACGCGCGCTCACTTTGTCTTCATTTTGATAGTCAAAGTGAAAATTTGGCAATAAATGGACATTAAAAAGTTCAATGGCGTTTCCTATAAATTGTTAGCGGGATAGTATAAAATATTTCAATCCGCTTCTACCAAATTTGAGATTTTATAATAAAGCAAATTAAACCGGAAAATAACTATTAGACGATGGAAAAAAATCTAATTTGGATTTTTATTCAATTTTATAGTCAAATTTCAATTTTTTGATTTCCTATTAACCGATTTAAATTTCTGTAGATTTTAATACTCATTATTAACCGATTTTAATTTTCTGTACATTTTAATACTCATAATCAATCAAGATTGAATATCTGTTGATTTTGATAGTCAACATTAATCAATTTTGATTTTCTGTTGATTTTGATAGTCAACATTACTCAATTTTGATTTTCTGTTGATTTTTATAGTCAACATCAATTAATTTTGATTTTCTGTTGATTTTCATAGTCAACATTACTCAATTTTGACTTTCTGTTGATTTTCATAGTCAGTAATAATCAATTTTGATTTTCTGTTGATTTTTATAATCAACATTAATTAATTTTGATTTTCTGTTGATTTTCACAGTCAACATTACTCAATTTTGATTTTCTGTTGATTTTCATAGTCGACATTACTCAATTTTAAATTTCTGTTGATTTTTATAGCCAACATTAATCAATGTTGCTTTTCGGTTGATTTTTATATTCAACATTAATCAATTTTGATTTTCTGTTGACTATGATAATCGATATCAATCAGTTTTGATTTTCTGTTGATTTTGATAATCAACATCAATCTATTTTGATGTGATGTTTATTTTGATAGTCAACATCAATCTATTTTGATTTGCTGTTGGTTTTTATATTGAATAATGAATTATATTAATCTAGTTTGAATTAGTGCTTAGTGTAGTAATCAAAATAAATTTATTTCTATTATTATTACAACCAAAATGGGCCCGTGTATTTGTTATCACCGAAAGTGTCACCGACCCCCTCCGATTACGACCAAAATCGCTGAGCATATGTCTAAAATAGAGTAATTAACGAAATGGACCTTCAAAATTTTTTAAAAAATAAGAGGGGGCGTGGGGGGTAAGGGGAAGCTTTTCCATTGGGAAGAAAGATTGTGACCAAACGGTAAGTCATAAAATTCTTTAGTTTTTTTCTAAATTAGCATAGATAGGTGCTTCATCCTGGCAAGGTATAAATTCTATTCAATTCGAATATTTTGGCGCGAAAAAAAATCGGTGAACCTGAAATTAGCAATAATTCAAACATTGTGGGTTTAAAATGGCACATATCGACTAAATATTGAATATAAAAGATGCTAGATCATCTTAAATCTCTTTTCTAAGCAAGAACAAGGTTACATATCCAAAATTTATTAACCCCTGTCCGGGGAAGCGGGGGCGATATAAGTTTGGATATTTAATTTCTCAAAACTTATTACGCCTAGAGACTTTAAACCACCGCCAAACAACTCAGCATCATGTAATGCATCATGGCAAGGTGGTGTATTGTGTGTCACCCCACCCCCTGAGGGGGGTGTAGGTGAGACTTAAGTTTGGAAACCCAATATCTCCAAAACTACTCAACGTACGGACTTGAAACTACAGCCAATCAACTCAGCATCATGTAATGCATCATGGCATGGTAGTATATTGTGTGTTTCCTCACCCCCTTGTGGGGGTGTAAGGGAGGCTTAAGTTTGGAAACCCAATATCTCCAAAACTAATCAACGTAGGGACTTAAAACTACCGCCAATCAACTCAACATCATGTAATGCATCGTGGCATGGTAGTATATTGTGTGTCACCACACCCACTGAGGGCTACCCTGCTACCATGTCATGATGCATTACATGATGCTGAGTTGATGGACGGTAGTTTCAAGTCCGTACGTTGAGTAGTTTTGGAGATATTGGGTTCCCCTACAACCCCTTCAGGGGGTGTGGTGACACACAATATACTACCATGCCATGATGCATTACATGATGCTGAGTGGATTGGCGGTAGCTTCAAGTCCGTACGTTGAGTAGTTTTAGAGATATTGGCTTTCCAAACTTAAGCCTCTCCTACATCCCCCTCAGGGGGTGGAGTGACACACAATATACCACCATGCCATGATGCATTACATGATGCTGAGTTGATTGGCGGTAGTTTCAAGTCCGTACGTCGAATAGTTTTGGAGATATTGGCTTTCCAAACTTAAGCCTCCCCTACACCCCCACAAGGGGGTTAGGAAACACACAATATACTACCATGCCATGATGCATTACATGATGTTGAGTTGATTGGCGGTAGCTTCAAGTCCGTACGTTGAGTAGTTTTAGAGATATTGGCTTTCCAAACTTAAGCCTCTCCTACATCCCCCTCAGGGGGTGGAGTGACACACAATATACCACCATGCCATGATGCATTACATGATGCTGAGTTGATTGGCGGTAGTTTCAAGTCCGTACGTCGAATAGTTTTGGAGATATTGGCTTTCCAAACTTAAGCCTCCCCTACACCCCCACAAGGGGGTTAGGAAACACACAATATACTACCATGCCATGATGCATTACATGATGTTGAGTTGATTGGCGGTAGTTTCAAGTCCGTAAGTCAAATGGTTTTGGAGATATTGGGATTCTAAACTTAAGCCTCCCCTACACACCCCTCAGGGGGTGGGGTGACACACAATATACCACCATGCCATGATGCATTACATGATGCTGAGTTGTTTGGCGGTGGTTTAAAGTCTTTAGGCGTAATAGATTTTGAGAAATTAAATATCCAAACTTATATCGCCCCCGCTTCCCCGGACAGGGGTTAATAAATTTTGGACATGTAACCTTATTCTTGCTTAGAAAGGAGATTTAAGATGATCTAGCATCTTTTATATTCAATATTTAGTCGATATGTGCCATTTTCAACCCACAATGTTTGAATTATTGCTAATTTCAGGTTCACCGATTTTTTTTCGCGCCAAAATATTCGAATTGAATAAAATTTATACCTTGCCAGGATGAAGCACCTATCTATGCTATTTTAGAAAAAAACTAAAGAATTTTATGACTTACCGTTTGGTCACAATCTTTCTTCCCAATGGAAAAGCTTCCCCTTACCCCCCACGCCCCCTCTTATTTTTTAAAAAATTTTGAAGGTCCATTTCGTTAATTACTCTATTTTAGACATATGCTCAGCGATTTTGGTCGTAATCGGAGGGGGTCGGTGACACTTTCGGTGAAAATGGAAGTAGGAGCTCAAATGTGCACACGGCCCCCTTCACTCAGGCGAGCTTCTGTTACGGCTTGCCGTAGGTTTTTTTATCTGTACCCCAAAACCGGGAAAATTTTCCCCCCAAAACTGGGAAGAATTTTGGTCGTAGTATTTTGGATACCGGTGACCGGGAAGAAAGCAAATTCCACCAGCGCTCCTGTTTGTCATTTCACCTCGTGGATGTATTAGGCATATTCGCGCTTGCTGTTTTACTCTTTTTGTCGAAAATGTGGCAAAAATGGCCTAAAAATCATGCCAAATTGGAATACAGAATGAAGCTACAATAAATAAGCATCATAGCATCATATTATGCGTGAGTAAATATTTGGAAATCCCAATATTTATTTTATTTACATGTATTTACATATACTTCAGTGATCCTTCATTCCTTTGCGCATACATACGTGGCGCGTAAGTAAATGACTCCATTGCAGGGCGTTGGAAGAAGGTTGGTTTGCCAAAAAGGTGCACTTTATGCCAAAAATTAATTAATTATGGTTAACAGATGAATGAGAATTTGAGAATTTTTTTGTCCCTGTAATAATTCCAATAACTAGCCAGTAATTTTAATAAACATTTCGAATATTTATGATTTAAAAACTAGTTGACATTATGTCGTTTTTAATCTTTGTTTTAGATCATTGCAATAATGAACTGCTTCTTTCAATTGGGGTCAAGAAGACTTCATACCAGTTGTTCGCTTGAGAGATTACACCTTTTAAGTCGGGTAAGAGTTGTAGACAATTCAGAAATAGGAAAACAGACTATGGCTGAAGGGAAGCGTCCAAAGGTTATACATGTTTACAACAAAACCGGATTTGCAACTATAGGTACGTTCAAATGTTATGGGAAAATCAATAATAATTTACTTCCATCTACCCCCGTCCCAGTGGCTAGGAGGTGGAGGTTATCTAAAAGCTGTTTTTCTCTGAGCTGACGAAATAAGTAAAGTACCCCATTTTTAAAATAGTAAGCCATCATTCTGAATATCTGAATTAAACAAATGTTTTTTGCATTATGGTCAAAAGAATAAAAATCAGCTTAGTAGTTTTTTATTTGCCAATCCCCTTTCTCCTTTTCTTATCTCAAATCACAGGATCTGATAGATTTTTCAAAACTAGCAATTTTTATTTTGTTTGTTACAAAGAAAAGAACTGTAAGATTTTTACTTTGAGAATACCAATATTCTCCATAGTAGATAGACAAAATGCACGTGTAGTAAGGTATTTCAAAAATATTTTGTTCAAAAATACAAAAATAAAATGAGTGATGAGAGTTAACTTTGCCCCATATACTAAGATTAAGCCTGAAACAGCCTTTTTCTGCTATGAATACTTAGTCTATGACATGACTTTGCCCCCACAGTATGCTTTTTTCTGTTATACTATCTATACGACCATTTCTAACAAATTAAGGAGTCCCATTGTTCTTGGCTGAAGTTAGAGTAATCGTGTTATACCAGTACTACCAGTATAGTATGGTCATGACAAAAAAGTAAAAATAAATATATGATTTGGTACGATATATAGTATTTAATACTAACGATATGTTAATGATAACAAAGTAAGCAGTTTAGTAAGGCACACTTATAGAATTTTTTACCAAGTACCCAACCTACTCCCTACTGCGTAGGACATGCCCAATAAGATCAAAAATAGTATCAAAAACAAAAGGTGATGTATACTGTATACTATATCTTTAAAATATGTAAGAGCTCGTAGCAATACGATTCGAACTTGTTCAGAAAATAAGTACAAAAGTTGTTAGGTTGGTGAACAGAAGATTTGATAGCTGGGCAAACTGTTTATACATTTTTTAAACTTCCCAAAATTGCTGTGATTTTTTTGTTTGACGAACTTGGGTGGTAAAAAATAATACGTCCTAATACCCTCCGAGTTCGAATACCCCCCTATTCGAATACCCCTCCGTCCTACTACTTCCCGGCATACTACCTCCCGGTTCGATTAGCCCCCCGTTGGACTACTTCCCCGTTACATTACCCCCCTCCCCGAAACGGTAATAAATAATTGATTTTAATCGTCCACGATGCTATATAGTAAAGGAAAAAATTAAATGGTAAAAAGGTAATTTGCAGTTGTTTAGTTTCCATTGTCGGTAGATACTGTTTCTTTTCCGTAAAAATTTTGTACATTTGTTAACGAAGCCTGCCCACTTGATCACTGTGAACATTACTAATAACTACTTACAGATACATAATAATTATTATCAAGTAATTAATAGTAGCGACCAATCTCGTTTTTACCATTTTTCCTTTACTATATAGCATCGTGGACGATTAAAATCAATTGTTTATTATCGTTTCGGGGTGGGGGGTAATGTAACGGGGAAGTAGCCTAACGGGGGGTAATCGAACCGGGGGGTAGTATGCCGGGAAGTAGTAGGACGGAGGGGTATTCGAATAGGGGGGTATTCGAACTCGGGGGGTATTATATAGGTTGATACCGTAAAAAATTTTGGCAAAAAATTCTGTACATTCGTACTTTTACAAACCACCTAGAAACTTCCTTAGGAAACCTGTAGTCTGTAGAGGATAAGACAAGAAACGATAATAAGTTTGTTCTTTGTAGATTATCCATTAAAGCTTTTAGCTTAAGGAGGCACTCCATGCACGCCTGCATAGCAACCACAACCACGGCCTATCTAAATGCATGTTAAAAAATGTTTTACATCCGGCTTTATTCTTCCCGAAGGATAAGCCCGATTTTTATGGGACTTACATTTTTGGATTCCAGGAATATCCAGTAACAGATTCTATTATTCTGATATTTGATATTGTTCGTTTAAATGGTTTAAAAAAAATCAAATTCCTAAAAATGGGACAATTTAAAATTTCTTTAAGAATTAGATTTTTTTAAAACTATTTAAAGGAACAATGACAAACATCAGAATTATAGAATCTGTTCCTGGATATTCCTGGATTCCAAATTTGTAAGTACCATCAAAATCAACTGCTTGGTTCGGGAGGAATTTCGCCAAATGTAACGATAGTTTTAACATGCATTTTGATACTCCCTTGTGGTTGCAATGTAGGTGTGTAGTCCATACTTAATAATTATTATTCGTTATTCGTTTTTACAATATTACAATGTTCATTGGCCTTGGCTGATACTGGTCTTCCTGGTCGTCCTCTATTCTTGCTACTGGGACAAAAATGTCTTTCCCCATCAACTGAGGAAGGCTGAAAATTTTGAAATTAGATGATAATTTTTCATAGGATTTTTATCATAAATGAAAAAAATAGAAATTGATCGTTAATGTTTATATAGGTCTGTACACAAAATTGAAAAAGTAATCCTCTGCTGTCAAATCAGGTGCTTCCTTTCTGCCGTACTGCTTGTAATCAATGTTTTTTTGGCTCAGGAATTCATTTCCTAAAATTACAAGTCAATTAATTTAATACAATTTTTGTATTTTTTATTTTAGGCAATCAAATGACCAATTCAAGGTCACACAGTTAAATAGAAGAGTACCCGGTACCCAATTGGTAGTACCCATATAAATTTGGGTGGGTGGTCATAGAGTATATATCTATATACGTTCTCAACTACATTTCGCATAATCCCAATAATAAATTAAATACAATATGTAGCGTTGCGTTGTAAGGTTATAAACTGTGAATTGAGTAGGTCACCGAACACTCGAACAGCGTGGCGTTTATATTTACCTGTAATTTCAATTTTGATTGTTGTGTCAGGAACTTCCTCAGAGTTATTCTGGTAATCATCTTCAGGCGTTGTTGTCGCAGGCAACATCGGAACTCGCTCTTCGCCAACGAGATGTACTATAATCCCAACTAGATTACTAATGAATAGTAACATTACGAGCAATCCCATCGATACAATCACACCTTCACGTCCCATTTCAGAGAAATGGGAACCAGATTAACCTAGTTATTTGGTAGACAAAAGTTTAACACTCTACTACTCTGTTGCAAAAGAAATTGTTGTCAATTTTATTTCTTTCTTAAGTCCCAGCATATTGCATGTGAAATGTGATGTGCTCTGTGAATGTGACACTATGACCAATGACATTCGACAGTGTAGGTATAAAGGATGAGAATATTTTTGTCTATTAATTGGGACTGAACCGATACAACCCGCAATACTTTGAGAATATTGACCAAACGTAGTCGTCAACCCTGCGATAATAGTCGTGGTTGTAGATCAGACCAAGATTACTATAGGGATATTTATTTTTTCCATTGATGCGATCAAGGAATCTCTGCTATTATTTATTTGTAGTTTTAATTTATTTAATCTTTTTTAGTACATGATTAGCGGCGGATAAGAAAAGGTCAAGGCAGGCAGATAAAATTAGATAATTATATTATTGTTGCTGCGAAGGAAGACCTTTTAGACTATAGCAGCCCCATCTTCATTTGGGACTGGGACTGACTATCAAAATTTGAAAACTCGTCCCGCAATTGACGAGTTTTCTTCCCGAAGAAAACATTAATTTGATTATTTCATATTTTAATTACAGGAGACAAAGTATTAGTTACAATAAAAGGAGAAATGAAGAAAGCAATTGTTGTTGGTGTAAAGATGCATCAAAAACATGGAGTACCAAGAAGTGATACGAATAACATTGTTCTAATAGATGACAATGGCACGCCATTAGGTACTCGCATTCATGTACCTATCCCCATAATGTTACGAAAAATTTTAAAAGAGAAAAACATCGCCAAAGGAGTAGACTATACAAAATTAATAGCACTGGCTACGAAATATGTATGATTATCAATACTGTTAATGTTACGATACTTTTACCAGCTACTAACTGTTCATAAAATAAATACATTAAATTTTAACCAAGTCATCGATAGTTACCTTCTCCCTTGTTCATACCAGCTAGTACTAAACACTACTTTATATGGATTATTTAAAAAATTGGTACAGCCGTTTCTCACACATTTGTTTAGTATTAAATAAATAAAGGGAGTTAAACATTTCATAAATGCATTCACATCATCGAGTCATATTTATTCAAATAATTGTATCATCTAACTGTTTAATTTAAAGATTTGCACATGCATAATTATTTAGTTTCTCTATTTATGAATAAAACGATCTACAATACTTTAAATACTGTCAATAGCAAGGCCCAAATGAATGTTATTTCTATAGGCACTTCATAAAAGTAATCACAGTGCGTAGTAAAATTTCATATTATTGAAGAATTACCGTTATTATTATATTCAATTTCGTTCTGATCACGACCAACTGGATACATTAGATAGGTAAATATATCATTACAGTCCAGTCCAATAAGCTTCATAATTCACCATAGACTTTCTAAATTCACATTTTTAAATCCATTTTTCCGGTTCTCCCAGTAAGACCCTGTGAATTCCCACTGATCTTCTCCCGTTCGGCTATTGCTAGTAGATTTTCTGATATAAAAATAGTACTTTGGAAAAATATTGATTATGATAATAACTATAGCTAGTGATAAATTGGAAATCTTATTACCTGAACCACAAGGGTACAAATGGATTGTTTTCTTCTTCACGTTTTTTCCTTGAATCCCTTTGCGTTTGCTCAACACTTAATTTCAAGGACTCTGCAGCAGTTAAGTTTCCTTCTTCAAGCATCCGTTGATCAGGTCTAAATCTAAATTAGATTTGAAAATATTTAATTTTCAAGAGAGCTCACAAGCACAAGACACATTAAATTAATTCCCTTAAGGTTGCTCATCACGCCTGCATAGCAACCGCATGGGCCTATCTAAATGCGTGTTAAAAAAATGCTTTACATCAAGCTTTATTCCTCCCGAAGATTACGGCCGATTTTTATGAGACTTACATTTTTGGAATCCTGGATAATCGAGGATCACAGGAGGGCGGATGGACTTTTGATATTATTGCTTTAAATGGTGCAAAAAAATCAACATTGTATAAAAACTAAAACTGATTCACTTTTTTTGGAATTCGATTTTTTTAAAAGCATTTAAAGCAATAATATCAAAAGTTCATCCGCCCTCCTGTGTTCCTCGATTGTCCAGGATTCCAAAAATGTAAGTCCCATAAAAATCGGCCGTAATCTTCGGGAGGAATAAAGCTTGATGTAAAGCATTTTTTAACACGCATTTAGATAGGCCCATGCGGTTGCTATGCAGGCGTGATGAGCAACCTTAAGCAAAAAAATTCCATAAAAGGATAATTTTACGACCAGGGTTTTGACAAAAAATCCAATTAGCTAAACATTCGCTATTTATTAAATTGCGAATTTGGATATATGCTATTCAATCTGGGCTTAAGGTTGCTCATCACGCCTGCATAGCAACCGCATGGGCCTATCTAAATGCGTGTTAAAAAATGCTTTACATCAAGCTTTATTCCTCCCGAAGATTACGGCCGATTTTTATGAGACTTACATTTTTGGAATCCTGGACTATCGAGGATCACAGAAGGGCGGATAGACTTTTGATACTATTGCTTTAAATGCTTTAAAAAAATCGAATTCCAAAAAACGTGAATCAGTTTTAGTTTTTATACAATGTTGATATTTTTGCACCATTTAAAGCAATAATATCAAAAGTCCATCCGCCCTCCTGTGTTCCTCGATAGTCCAGAATTCCAAAAATGTAAGTCTCATAAAAATCGGCCGTAATCTTCGGGAGGAATAAAGCTTGATGTAAAGCATTTTTTAACACGCATTTAGATAGGCCCATGCGGTTGCTATGCAGGCGTGATGAGCAACCTTAAGCAAAAAAATTCCATAAAAGGATAATTTTACGACCAGGGTTTTGACAAAAAATCCAATTAGCTAAACATTCGCTATTTATTAAATTGCGAATTTGGATATATGCTATTCAATCTGGGCTTAAGGTTGCTCATCACGCCTGCATAGCAACCGCATGGGCCTATCTAAATGCGTGTTAAAAAATGCTTTACATCAAGCTTTATTCCTCCCGAAGATTACGGCCGATTTTTATGAGACTTACATTTTTGGAATCCTGGACTATCGAGGATCACAGAAGGGCGGATAGACTTTTGATACTATTGCTTTAAATGCTTTAAAAAAATCGAATTCCAAAAAACGTGAATCAGTTTTAGTTTTTATACAATGTTGATATTTTTGCACCATTTAAAGCAATAATATCAAAAGTCCATCCGCCCTCCTGTGTTCCTCGATAGTCCAGAATTCCAAAAATGTAAGTCTCATAAAAATCGGCCGTAATCTTCGGGAGGAATAAAGCTTGATGTAAAGCATTTTTTAACACGTATTTAGATAGGCCCATGCGGTTGCTATGCAGGCGTGATAAGCAACCTTAAATACATTCTCTATATAAAAGCCGTAATAATTGAAATCCGGATTCGATTTATGTATCTACTTCTTTATCTTTCAAACCAGCTAATTAGTATTATCACGTTTAAACCTGCAAGTGCATCTGAAATTTTGTTAATGGACTGAATCTATGTCTAGGCCACAGGACCGCACATAACGTTATAAAGAGCTCGCGGCTCATTAAAAATTACCTAGTATCTGTAACCGGAAGTTTATCTTTCAAAGAAGGGTTGAGCTCGTTTAACTCAATGGCGAGCCTAGTAAATCCGTAATATCTTGCATGATCTTCAGGCATATTTCCTAAAGGATAAAGATAATAAAGGCGAAATTAGTTGTTGCCAGTGAATTTTGAAGTTAATGTTTTCGAGGCCATAACAAATGATACAAAACCGATGAAATAGGTAACATTCTGTTTTGGCTAAAAAATTGCACCATATCAGCAAATACAAGCTTGAGATTTAAATAAAATTCTTGTTTATTTTTGTATGGACGATGGAGCTTTTCGCTTTGACGTCAAATCTCAAGTCAGGACAGTATACTACTACCGCTCGTTCTTTTAAAATAATTATACTCACTAATTAAACATTCCAAATGTTTCCCCGAATTAACAAAAGATTAGTATTACCCATTCTCCAAATGCATTTGGCTGACGGCGGTTGCCCAACATAAAAAGCCTCATTCCAATGTCCATACAAATTTCTTATTGTTGTTCCATCAGCATTAACAATGCTTCCATGAAATTCGTGTTTTCGTGCATTCCAATAAGACACCTGAAGGATAGATACAAGACAAACTAAGTTCCACTTCAACATTTTGTTGTCAAGGTCAGTTTTGTAGGATATTAATCGAAAGGTCGGATGTCACTACCTTGACAAAAGTAAGGTTACAAGTTAGACCTCCTGTGACAATAGAAACTTCTCCGTACAAATCCACCCATCGGTTCGGAGGAGAGAATAGATTATGGACACAAGTTGTCGCTTTGTTATAAGAGTAGTGTTCATTCCACTTAGGAAAAACTATATGATTTTCTCCCACTGGTTGAATTTCCATTGATTTGCCCCAAAATTTAGTTTTCAGCTGAGTTTCCTCCCAAAACATCCATCCACGTCCTTCAGCATGTCCAGCACTTACTGGTGGATGATGACTGACCTGCACAATAGAAAAAGTGAAGTGGTTAATATAAAAAATCGTATAAAAGGCTCAATTATACAAATAACAATTTTAACTTTTTATACTTATATAATTACTAGTGGCCCCCAGTACTACTATTGAATTTTCAAAAAGAGTGAGTAAACTGACTCAAAGAAAAAGAGGAATTAAAATGGATTTCCCTACTAAACATACATACAAGGGTATCCGGATAACTTGCATAAATTATTTCGTATATGAGGGTAGTGACAACTTGTATAGGCAAATGGATATCCCGTATAATATGCTCTTTTAGCATGGCTTATTGACATGAAGTAAAAGGTTAATACAAATGAGAACGCATATCTATTAGAGTATTCCTATAAGTTTGGACAATAAGATTGAAAAACAATAAAACCTATAAGAAAATATAATAGACGAGTTCGCGCTTCAGTTAGCACGAACAAAGGTGTGATGTATTAATAATCATGGTAATGATCATAATAATAATACATGTGAAGAGCATATACAAAATATCCATTTGCGTATACAAGTTTTCACTGTCGATATACGGGATATCCATTTACATATACAAGACGTCACTACCCTCATATACGAAATAATTTATACAAGTTATCCGTGATCCACATACAAAGTGTCCGCGAAACATGTACAACTTTTTATTTTATTAATTAAAGGATATCCGACAGGTTATACTGTTGAGTTTTTTTTAAATGATAATAATGACCTCTAGTAACCTTTTTGCCACGGGTACTTTCTCGAGTACTATATTTCAGATATTCACAGCAAATTACATGTAACATCGCATATTTTAGATTTACATCGGGTTCGGATAACAACAATATTATCGTATACTATTGTATTTTTTACATGAAAACCATGGAAGCTAAATTTAAACCATTGTTTATGTTTACATACTCATGAAAAGATATTTGCTGTGGGCGGAGAAACTTGGGGTCATCAGAGGTCATTATTATCATTTAAAAAAAACTCAACAGTATATATTTTGCGGACACCCTGTACATACATAGGTAGGTAAAGTTATTGCTTTATTTCAGATTGTGGTTATAATATTATATAATAGAGAATTTTAAATTAAAGCAATGGTATTACTTGTTCAGCAATGAATCGAAACCCTTTGTCTTCTCTGACACATTCATAGGTTTCGCCGAGTAGTGGATTGAACGGCTTGTGCGTTCTAAAGAAGGATGATGCATACCCAGAAACTGCAAAAGCAGCAATCAATGCCATTCTTTCCACGCTGTCGCTTTCTTTGCCTTTATTGGAACACAAAACAAACTATGGTTAACCAATTTTCACATTCATAGAAGAAAGGTACTTATATGAACTGGTCATTCATGATCAAGGGTTTCTCGTCGTAATTTTGTAATACCGAGTGCGGGGTTTCCAACCACTGAAAATCAACCCTATGGATGAAAGCGTAAAATATGCATTTAGAGCGGATTGAAGGAATGATTCTTCATAAGTTTGCCTATTTTAGCATGGGCCCAAAAATAGTATAGTACTAGTAATAGGCCCGTTCTCCGAACGGGAAATGAGTAACCCCTTAATGGCAACCTTGCCTTAATGGGAACGGTAGATCATGAGTATGCATTAAAAAAGTATGAAAATTAACAGATTAAATGTTTAAAAAATAGCTTGCTGTATTGCTACAACATCCTACGGACGAGGAACCAAATACAATACTTATCGAATCAACATAATAATAGTGAACATCATTTAACTAAACAGCGAAATTAAAATAAATGTTTGAAGTCCTTTCATCAGCGCCTAATTTTCATTATATTACCATTAACAGGGCCGCAGCCAGAAAAAAATTTAAGGGGGGGGGCACTGAGAAAAAATATGCTAATTTTCGGCCTAGATCATTAATATTATATGGACATAATATATAATTTTAAATCACCGCGTCATTTTACAGTACCCCATCATTGTACATAGACGTCATTTTAAATAACCCCGTCATTTTAAATAACCCCGTCATTTTAAATAACCCCGTCATTTTAAATAGACGTCATTGTGAATGACCCCGTCATTTTAAATAGACGTCATTGTAAATGACCCCGTCATTTTAAATAGACGTCATTGTAAATGACCCCGTCATTTTAAATAGACGTCATTGTAAATGACCCCGTCATTTTAAATAGACGTCATTGTAAATGACCCCGTCATTTTAAATAGACGTCATTGTAAATGACCCCGTCATTTTAAATAGACGTCATTGTAAATGACCCCGTCATTTTAAATAGACGTCATTGTAAATGACCCCGTCATTTTAAATAGACGTCATTGTAAATGACCCCGTCATTTTAAATAGACGTCATTGTAAATGACCCCGTCATTTTAAATAGACGTCATTGTAAATGACCCCGTAATTTTAAATAGACGTCATTGTAAATGACCCCGTAATTTTAAATAGACGTCATTGTAAATGACCCCGTCATTTTAAATAGACGTCATTGTAAATGACCCCGTCATTTTAAATAGACGTCATTGTAAATGACCCCGTAATTTTAAATAGACGTCATTGTAAATGACCCCGTAATTTTAAATAGACGTCATTGTAAATGACCCCGTCATTTTAAATAGACGTCATTGTAAATGACCCCGTCATTTTAAATAGACGTCATTGTAAATGACCCCGTAATTTTAAATAGACGTCATTGTAAATGACCCCGTAATTTTAAATAGACGTCATTGTAAATGACCCCGTCATTTTAAATAGACGTCATTGTAAATGACCCCGTCATTTTAAATAGACGTCATTGTAAATGACCCCGTCATTTTAAATAGACGTCATTGTAAATGACCCCGTAATTTTAAATAGACGTCATTGTAAATGACCCCGTCATTTTAAATAGACGTCATTGTAAATGACCCCGTCATTTTAAATAGACGTCATTGTAAATGACCCCGTCATTTTAAATAGACGTCATTGTAAATGACCCCGTCATTTTAAATAGACGTCATTGTAAATGACCCCGTCATTTTAAATAGACGTCATTGTAAATGACCCCGTCATTGTAAATGACCCTGTCATTGTAAATGACCCCGTCATTTTAAATAGACGTCATTGTAAATGACCCCGTCATTTTAAATAGACGTCATTGTAAATGACCCCGTCATTTTAAATAGACGTCATTGTAAATGACCCCGTCATTTTAAATAGTCGTCATTGTAAATGACCCCGTCATTTTAAATAGACGTCATTGTAAATGACCCCGTCATTTTAAATAGACGTCATTGTAAATGACCCCGTCATTTTAAATAGACGTCATTGTAAATGACCCCGTCATTTTAAATAGACGCCATTGTAAATTACATCTTCATTCAATATAGACGTCATTGCAAATGACCCCACATTTTAAATAGTAGTCTTTTAAAATAAGCTCGTCGTTTAGAATCACCCCTTCATTTTGAATAATTGTTTCAAATCTTTAAACTCATTTTTATAAATCTCATCATTTTAAACATTCCTGTCATTTTAAATAACCTCGTCGTTTTAAACATTCCTGTCATTTTAAATAACCTCGTCATTTTAAACATTCCTGTCATTTTAAATAATCTTTTTATTTTAAATCTTCCCGTCATTTTCGCCTCTTCATTTTAAGTAGCTCCGTTTTGTAATTAGCTACCACTATTTTAATCGTCCTTGTTATTTCTATCTATTTTCTATCTACCCCGTTACATTAATTGACCAATCCTATGTCAAGTCAAGTCAATCCACAACCAATCGATACTAACTATATAAATGTTGTCTTGCTATTAATAGTTTGACTCCGCTGCGGTCGCCCCGTTCAAGGTGAAAGGGACACTAATCTCTTCACATGGCGGAGGCCTGCCTGCTTAAAGAGTAGGACTTTGTCAAATTTTTGAAATTCACTGGCAAAATATTTTCTACTCAAAAATAAAAAACTGGAGTGGCTACCGTCTTTATTATTAAGTCGAGTAGCTCAGGAAGAAGTTTGGTAAAGATCAGATGAAAACTGTAGGAGGAGTATTTGAACAAAACAAGACAGATCGGAGCATTTTCTCCCACTCCATCAATGTTAAAATTCGAAATTCAAAAAATCGTAAAACGATTTCTATGAACGATATCGTTTTGAAACTCGAAGTTTGGGGTTCTGACTATGATGTGTCCATCCAGTAAAAAATTGAAAGTCGTATGTTGATGTTAAAGGACATTTGTGTAGCTATTATTATAATGATCAATCTATCAATATGAAGAGGAAAAGGAAAACTTATGGTGCTTTAAACTATAAAAATTTGCTAACGTCAGTCTGAGCTTACTTAAGGCCAGGGTATTTATTTTGAAACCCTTTACCTTTCTCAGCCACAAGTGGGAATGTTCCTAGGTAAAGCCTGGTACACAGATCGAAATTTCGCCACCATCAATTCCGAGTCAAAATTCTAACTGCGTCATGGTGACAGAAAATTTTCTCTGACTCGGAAAGTCAAACCGGAAATCAGTTTTCCATCACCTAGTACACAGATCATGGCAGCTTATTTGAGCGAACAGTTTAGGTTAAGAAATTCACAGCTTTGAAGTCACCTTATTAGTACCACAATGCCGGAGTAGACACATGTAAAAGAACCTGAACTACAATATGAGATCATAGTCTAGGCATTTTTAAGTGTCATCTCCGATAATTATTTGCCAAAATCAAGTGCATTTTTATCACACTTCTTTTGCTGGGATAGATTGTCATACTTCGCAATCGACGGCAACATGCAATACATTTGAAAAGCCTGACATGTAACATTTTGATCCCATAGTTACTCCCAGCGATCAAATTACTGTGCACACACAGTTACATATTTCACGGCGAAAATATGGATCTCTTTTCACGCTACCGAGCTGGCGAAATTCATGATTTTCACTTTGGCGAAATGAATATTTTGATTTCACAGGCGAAAATGTGCGAAAGTGTGTACCGACAAAATGAAATAACGGCGGAATTTTAATTTTTTCCCCGCTGTGAAAATTTGCCCTAGAAACTGCATTTCGCTCACTATCTGTGTACCACGCTTAACTAGCAAAAATTTTCATAGAGGGTCAAACTGTGGACATCCCCTATGCAACAGAAAAATGGGTGGGGTTTGTGGGAACCTTACATGGGATTTTGACTTCGGGTGACGTCACTCGCGGTCATACTTGGGTTTACATGGAAATTACACACTACTCTCCTCGGGGGTGACACTGAGTGACCTGACATCTCCATTGGCGATAAAAATAACAGCTACTGTCCGAACCTTCCCCTATACTATCCTTGATAGAGGGTAAATGTGAATCGGGATTTTAAGCGAAATTCGTACTTTTTTAGGAGAATCCCTAAGGATCTGAGACCATTGGTCCTACATCCATACAATAAATGTAAAAAAGATTTGTTGAAACCTATTCTATGCAGAACATAAAGAAAATTTCACATTTTTGTCTTCTACTTCAAGATAATATAAGGTTTAACGATAATATCCTGAAGTAGAAGACAACAATATTAAATTTTCTCTACGTCCTGCATAGAATAGGTTTCAACGAATCTTTTTTACATTTAATGTATGGGTTTAGGACCAATGGTCTCAGAACCTTAGGGATTCTCCTAAAAAAAAGTTTGTGTAATTTAAATGGGAATATCGAATATCATAGCCGGAAAATCTGTCCGTAACTAAGAACCCGGCTGCCCTTAATGCTTTAGTACTTAGCAAATAAATACAGGATTTAAATATACTGCTCGATTATTGATTGCAATAGAAAACGAGAATTTACTAAATATACATGTACATGTCTTCTTGCAATGGGATTGAACATATTAATTTTGATCATCATTATAACATCCAAAAATTGGGTAATATCAAGATGAGTACACATGACTGACAACCGATTTATAGACTATAAATCGGTTGTCATTTGTCATGTGTACTCACCTTGGGAATATATAAAATATCTTACTAGCAGCATCCAGCAATTCACAATACTCCAATTCTTCACACATACGCTGTAAAACACCCAAAGGTTCGTTTAGTGTAACCGGCATGGATATCCTGGATAAATCCTTTCCTATATTCTTTCGAAGAATCCCCCAGAGAGAAGGAACTTCGCTTCCACTTGGAGCAGGAGAAGGTAATTGTGTTCGGCGGCCTTCTCGGGCTAACGGGTCTGGAAATTGAATCGTTCCATTACTGCTTGATCTCTGGAGCATATCGGGTACTGTAACGGAAACCTCTAATGTGGGCAACAAAATAAAACAGCCATGTTCCAAATTAAAGAAAAACATTCAAATATAAAATCACAACCACAAAAAAATCAAAAGCTCAAAAAAGCAAATATTTACCTATACTCAACTATGCTATATTACGTGCTATTAGATAATACCTCCAGTCACAATGATAGAGTATAATACAAAGTTCAATTGATTAATGTAACACTCAATTTACCAAATTTAGTTGGCTCTGAATTTTCACTATTTATAGAATCAGCTTCGCCTTCCCCTTCAGAAGAAAAACTTTCTTCGTCTGAAGAGGTTCTGTCTTCATCTTTATTTGTTTCCATTGCATCATAATATTCAGAGTTACTCATGGAGCTGCTGTATGACTTTATCTAAGTTTAAATTATATTGGACATCTAATCAAAAATTGCATCGAATATCAAATATCACCACTAGAAGTTTGAATTTTAATTACCGTGTCACTGTTCGGTAAATTAGGTGGATACATGAGGTCTAAAGAAGCCTCTCTGTGTATCCTTGAAAGCCTCGATTTCAATTCTGCGTTTTGCTGCAAAGCTTGATTTAGTGCATGCCGTAAAGTTGCCACTCCGCCTTCAATTTCTCTTGTGTTTATATTAATCCCAACAGAGCGAACAATACCTCTGAGGCTCACCACAACTACTCACAAAACAAACAATTATAATATTAGATTGAGATTACACAAGTTCATGTTCAAGAAAAAGTGTTCTGTAATCGTGTACATTTGTACTCATTTTTCTAAAGTACCACTTCTTATATTATACATTTAAGTAAGTTAAAAAATAAAACATTAGTACCTTCCTTAGCCAGAACAAGAAAATCTCGCAATTTATTGTCTTCATCTTTTTTAGGTTGTGGAATAGTATCCAATATTCCTTGTAAATGAGATAAATCCTTTTCAACCAGATTAATCTCTTTATCAATCTCTTTGCTATCCCCAGATGTTGGAGAAATCGGTGAAGCCACTTCTTCCGAAGGAGATGATAACTCCTTAAACGACAATATATGCTGTCGATACAGCCGATGTTGCTAAAACAATTCAAAACATTTTATTTGCATACATATTCAAAATAAATATTTCAATTTTAAATTAGCATCATTTAACGTTATTTGTATTTCAGAACAAATTATTTATGTATTTAGATAGAATACTTACCTTAAGTTGCTCCAGCCATTCCATATAAACTTCCTTAGGTTTTATCTGAAAACAGAAGACATGAATTACCTTACCAATTATCTTACGCATAGCACCATAAAAATAATAATGTCCAATTTGAGTGAAAATTTAAAATCGCGGTAAAAATTGAAATGTTCAGTTATTTGTTATTTTTATAGTTACTTAATTCAAACATGTACAACTTAAGTTAGTTTCTACTTTTTGTTTGTACGAACAGTAATTTAATTAAAGGTTGGTATAATTATACAATTTACAATATTTACAATCTCGCCGTTAGTTCAGAGCAGATCAATATGTCCAAAAATATATAGTAATTGACGTCTTATCCTTATGCGACTTTTTATAAACATAATGAACATTATACGATGGTCAGAGTCATAATACAGGATTTTGTAGTCAAAACTCAACAAAATTATATTTTTTTTATTCTTTCAACATCTAAGAGAGTTAACAATTAAACAGTTCTCATCACACTATGGCACACGGTTGCACCCATCAAGCACTATTGTAAGTGTTGACGCTTATAACTTATAAATCCGAACACAGGGCCTAGAGTAAATAATATGCTCTTACCTTTAAATGGTATATGCAATCCTCCGCATCAATGTCAATTCGTCCATCTCTGGGTTTTGTTGTTATTACAGACAATCCTGCGTCCAAAGTTCCGTGAATCTTTCCTCTTGCAAGATCCCATCCACTTTTTCCGTATATAATGACACCTTTCTCGAGCATAAAATATCTCTGAAAAACCACGTAATATTTATTTACCTGTACTGAGTACTGTCCCATACCTACCTATATGAGCACCGCAAACTTTTTTATACCTTGTGATATCCTTTCAAAGGCCATTTACGCTTTTTTAGTACAAATCCTTCGAACTTCTTTGGAACTCTGTCGTAAGTCTGTCCTTCTTTTAAACCTTCCAAGATTTCCCAATCTGATCTTCTCGATCTCTTCTTCCCTCTACCCCTTGGAGGTGGTTGTGGAGTAGGGGGTAATACCGAAACCGTGGTTGCCACAGCTGCACCTCCTTCAGAACTCTCACAGCTTGCCTCCTTAAACATTTCAGATTATTTCACTCTATGGCAATAGTAATCAAGTATTGTAAAGGCTTTAGTAATCAAGTAGTAATGTTATGTAGAAATATAATTGATGATTTGTCGAGGGCCCGAAGGGCCCGATGATAAATCGTAATTGTATTAAGGATTGAAGAATACTAAGTTAGCCGATCTCTCAGCAGATCGTGCTCCTCACAGCTTTTAAAAGTATGAATTATTATCCCTATATACTTCTGTTATCCTTGTTTTATTACCATACTTTATATTCTTCTATGCATCACATCCACATCACATATTTCTACTCAGGCTTTCTTTGGGTTTCACTCAAACCTTCCAACTCCCGTCATATCTGTTTAATGATCTCAATGATACCAATATATTTTACGCGGAAGGGGGGAGGGGGAGGGACTGGGAAATATTAATTCAATCTTATTTTTCTTACTTTTGTAATTCAGATGAGGTCTTAATTTATTGGTCAATCATCAATACTTCCACTTCTTCCCTTTTGCCCAATAACAATTAGCAAACCCTACATGAGGAAACTAGTATACGCTTTCGAGTTATTTATTTTCCTGGTTCATGACATGTGCATAAAACTATGTAAATACCTAGTAACTACTACAGCAGAGAACCAGAAATAAAAATATTTTTCCTCGTTTCCTTTTGCATTTGAATACGATTGAGAGTATACCGTAATAATCGAAATAATTCCGTGCGGAATTATTGTTTCAAGCACATAAAATAATTCCTGAAAAGGCCAAAAATGTCGAAATAATTCCGAGGCCGCGGAATTATTTCGATACGCGGAATTATTTTTCAAACAGACAATAATCAAATGTTTATTTGATTTTCGATGGAAATAAAAAAAAGTTTTATAAAAAATGAATTTAGATGTCATCATCTGAAGACAGTGATATATCCATAGGATAATTTAGGCCGAGGTTATATTAATCTCTACGCTATATTTTTCATAACATATAAATAACAATTGTTGCAAAGGATCCAATTCCAATTCAACATCATAATATGGCTTAAAGAGGAGAAATTTGGGGGGAAGGGCTCTAATCGTTTATAAATAACAACGAAAACTTTAATGGGTAACCCACCCTTTATAGAACGTAGTATGTAGCCAAGTAGTCGTAGCCGTAACGGCTCACTACTATACCAGTCTGTCTAATAGGTGTATATTAAAAGTTGCGTATTCCATTCCAATTCACTATTCTCTACCACCCTGTCATTTCATTTCATACACAATACCATTTTCAGCTGACATATATACAATTTGGTATAAATAAGTATAAAAAAGATAATGAATATTTTTAAGTTTTTGTTCTACTTATCAATGATTCCTATCACTATCACATAATCATCATATCAAGAATGAATTTTTTAAAACCTTATTAAAAAGAAAAAGTGGTGAAATTATAGTTGTGTTATTGTGTGAGTTTTTTTCAAAAAACCAAAAACGTGCGTTTTTATTCTATTCCACCCACACGTTGAATTGTTGCATAAAACAATAAATGCTACCCTTTTTTCTTTCAACGTCTTATTATTATATTATTATTCGTAATCCTGCAAGGGCAAGGGCGTTTAGCATGCAATTTTTATCGAAAGAATAAAAATAAATACTAAAACTAAATAAATTATTTTAGCATACTATCCCAATGAATTGAAAGTAACTTACAGTGTCAGATTCATGATGTTTTGAGCTCATGTTTTCTTGGTTATAATATGTAAACTAGATGGTAGTTTTGTGGCCAACAACACGAACCAATTATTTTGTTAGTTTTCTCTTGATTCAAGGTCTTGGTAGTGAGAGGGACTCCACGGCTGTATATAAACAATTAACCTACTCAATTTAATCTACTTTTATACGATATCCTAAATATTTATACAAACCGTATTGGCGATGACTTAGATCATCAAATAGACACAATAGACAGAATTGAAATATGAAGGGTTAGTATAATACGATGCTTGCTTACCCATGCAGAGTGCAGATTTATAAATGATATATAGATAGAATCTACAAAAATCCCAAAATCACATTCAGCATCTTAAACGTAGTGTTTGTCTTTTAGTATGCTTTTAGTCAAAGGATAACAGCTAATAATAATGAAGAAATGTTTTCCTAAAATTCACAGCACAATCACTATTAGAAGTATACGTCTTCTGTTGGCAGCATCAGGAAGATTGAATAGTAATAGTGAAATTCTTGAACTATTTAGTAGCAAGGCGAATAAAATATAACGTCTGTAAAATGATCGAGTGAGTCGAAAGTTAACTGTAACGTAACATGTATGTAATGTACACTTTATAATAACCTTGCAAAGCCGCTCAATTCAGAATCAGACTATACAAGTTTTTAATTGTGTTACTGTGAACAATCACATCACTCTCCTCGGAGTATTGCCAACATTAGCTATGCCAACGACCTCCATTAGAGTAAGAGTTGCATTGCAGTCTCTCAATCTCTCAAGACAAGCCAAAAGCTGCATTTCAACATATAACTATGTTTTTTCTCTGCCGTCTCTACAGTCTCTAGTCAGTTTAAGTTTAAATTAAATGTTTCACAAGGAACTACAGACTAAACGTTATTTGAGCATTTGTATTAGTTAGTATCGTAGTAGAAGCATGAGCTAATAAAATCAAAACTCCTACAAAAGGCACTGTTCCAGTCAAGTTCAAATTCCAGTCGATATCTCCAATATTATAAATAGTACTCGGTGTTTATCATAGCACCACATTCCTTTTCTAAGAGCAATAATTGCTAATCAGTAGTCGCACGTAGCTATGCTACTAATCAGCGAGTATTATTATGGTTGTAAAAGTGATGCTCTTGTACGAATGGAAACAAGGTCGCAGGCTCACACGCTTCACTGAAAAATAAGAAATAAAACGGTGTCACGAGATAGTAATTTGGTGATTAACTAAAGTAAACGGATAGCAAAGTATTACAATAAAAATAAGCACTACAAAATGTAATGCTAAATGGCATAATAAATTACATACATATATAAACATGCATAAAACCTGATTAAATAAAACTATAACTTAATCAGATTATGAGATGAGAATCAGTTGTGATCAACCTGCGGCATTCCAGGCTTCATTCGATTTTTTTGTAATGTAACCGATTTGTGACGTCACACGGCGACATTTCCTATACATTTCCATGGGGCAGAAAAATATTTTAGACAAAATTTCAATTTTTTGACATGTACTTTCACCATGGTGATGTCCCATGCAAATGTATAGGAAAGTCGCCGTGTGACGTCATAAATCGGTTTACATACACAAAAATTCAGAAGTGCCTGGGAATTCCAAACCTATTTCAACTCGATCGACAGGTGCACAACTATACAAACTGAACCAAAGCAATCCAAAAGTATATAGATTCGCAAATTAGTAAATCTCTATGGATACGTATCACTAAGCCCCTTGATTACCATGTACATCTTGAACAAAAAGATACAAGTGAAAAAATTGTGACATTTTTAGTAAAGTCCCTAAGGATCTGCACTTACTGGACCTACGAAGAAAAATTGAACGTTGAAAATTTAACATTTTCCATTTTTGTAATGAAGATATCTCCATTTCAAAATTATAAAAAAACAATATTTTAGTCTTTCTAACTTTGAAATCGCGATATCTTCAATACAAAAATGGAAAATGTTAAATTTTCAACCGGTCTTTTGTCAAAGAAGTTCCTGTGAATTTTTTGGGTATTTACACTTCTTCGTAGGTCCAGTAAGTTCAGATCCTTAGGGACTTTTCTGAAAAGAAAAATAATGTTGAATATGATAGTCAAAAGACGTCATGTTGTGTCATAACTACGCGTATGTTCCAGACTTAAACTCATTTTCATACTTAAGTAACAAAATTTAATTTTGTAGCAACTGAGATTTGAGATTTGTCATTTTACGGTAGAGGTGCTCATATGTAATACATGTATGAAAATTAACACATTTGTGGAGACAGTAGTTTCAAATTTCTATGAGGGCTCACAAAAATGTGTAAAATAGTAAAATCAGACTGCTTCCGCGCTAAAAACAACCTTTTCTTTTCTTCGGTTTCCCCTATTTTCAAACTTAATCTTACTTTTGGCCTGCTTATCCATTCCGTTCAAAAGGTATCGTGCTAGGATGGACAGGTTAGGTTAGTCGTTCTCATAAAGCAGCTACAGCTACTACGTCGTAGCAAACAGTGTACAAATACATTGCTACATGTATTTTAGGTAATAGTAATAAGTACTTGACCAACCAAACAAGTAGTTAAATTAAAAATTGAATAAAAATATGAATAATTTGCCAATAATGTCTGACTCCATACTCCATACCATAGCCACAGAGAGAGGGGGTCTACTTACGTACTAACCCAGTACCAGCGTTTCGGACTACAACGATGAACTTTTATTGAAATCTTTGATAATAAGGAGATTATGGTTACTAAGGCCTAAGGCCATCTGCTCGTCCTCGTTTCTCAATTTAATGTTTCAATGAGCCATTTCATTCATGTATCATAATAAATATAATATTATTTCACTTTCAGTACAGTGAGTACAGATATTATATAAACTTATAGCGCCTCTATTCGCGATTGACATAAACAAATACAGATAAATTTGATAAAGTTTCACCTCACTACAAAAATTATAATGAACGCTGATGATAACTGTATGTATAATTTATGTAGCTGTATGATATATGTACACTGCTCCCCGTTCCGTACCTGTGGGTCGTCGGAGTCGTCAGTCGTGACAGTTCATAGAAATTCAAAATCGAATACAGATTATTAAATTCAGCATTGAATTATTCAGGTAAAAGTGTGACTCGAACGCGAACATAGAAACTCGAACAACTGGAACTGAAAACAAAAGTATATAACATTATAATTTTTGCCTATTGACAACCATGAAATTATATTATATTGCGAATTATCAATTATGCAGATATTGCGGAACATTATGGTGATCAGCGATAAATCATATATGGCGAAAATGGCGATTCACTGCTTAATAGCATACTGTCAAATATTGTCAAAAATAAATTGCGATTTACATAAGACTGTCCAACATTGGGTTACTTACGTTGATTTCTATGATTATTTGCAAAATGGCAATAAACACAAACACTAAAAAGACTTGCGGACGCAGAGTACGATCCGCATTGCACCAGAGAAACCAGACGACTGTATAATACTTTCTAGTTCTACTGGTCCATTCGTACTCATTTCTACTATATTATTATAACTATTAGCGACTTGGCTAGTTCATGAGAATGCTCATGATTTCTGTCTGCAAGCTACTAGCTGTGTCTGTAAGCTAGTCAGGAAATCCGTGTAATCTATTTTAACTTCAATAACCTTTAAAAAGCAATTTGGTTTTTTCACATTCATCATCACATATTATAGTAAACCAAATCAGCCACACCCCCTGACGAAGAGAATGGTTCAAAAAATATAAATCCATGTAACTTTAGTTTTATTCATCTTAAAATGCCGTGTAATAGCTCCTTCTAAAGAAAAAAAGTTTAGTACCGGAGCTAAAATTGATTAGATTTGCCATTTTTAGGCCATTTTTGATTCATTTCCTTCAAAAAATGCCAAAAATTTTCGCGCCACCGCCACGCGCGAAAATATATAATTTATTGTTTCGTGTCGCTCGCTCGCTAGATAGAAGGAATATGAATAAACCATTGTAACGGAATAACTAGCTTTCGAGACTTTTAGCAACCTGGTTGATGTAGAGCCAATGAAATCCTAGTATATTATACTAGAATTATACTAGTTGAAACCTAGCACATGAAGTGTGCTAGAAAAATGTTGAAATGAGTAAATTTCTAGTGACTGCATAACGTAAAGCCGTCGTGTAACGTTTTGGTCAAGGTAGAAAAAGTTTAGATGGCAGAGGGAGCTAAGCTCTAAAAGTACTTGAAAGTAGTTACCCTACTAATGTTAAATTGCGAATTTGAAATTGCTATAACTGTAGCACCGCACCTCGTCGGTCCTTCTAACTTACAGATATTGTCAATTTGGACAAGACGATTCTAATGATGTAAACACCATTACGTTGCGGGGCTTTGACATACATCAAAAATCATTTCTAAAATCTAAGTAGGGAATTGCATGGTTAAGCTAAAGCCCCGCCAGATGGCCTCTCAGATTTAACTGTCTTCACAGCCCGTTATCAATAAATCTACGTGGACTACCCCGAATTTCATAGACCGTTGTTTATTAAGAAGACCAATAATTTTTGATACCTAAGCGTGTTGAAATGTAAAACAAAATCAGTACTGGTAGTCTAGTGTCTAGTCCTTCCTCATTACAAAACGATACGGACATAATGCTTACAAACCTTTATACAAGAATAACAACAGAATTTCATGCGCATGTCCACTCTACGTTTATGTAGAGTAAAGATACTAGTAGCCCCCACCCAGCATACGCAACTCGATTTTGAAAGGTCATACTTATATAGTAATAATAATATTGCCTCCTTGGATTAAGCTACTTGACAACGCGGTAAAATTCCAATCTGCCCTACCATACACTTAATATACATTTATATATTATATAGATGGGTAAATTTTTCCCGGTCTACGTTTATATTATGGAGTTATATTCTAATTTCTAAATTGCTGATTGCACGATGTCCTTGTTTGCTTTAGATTTCTTTCTACTACTACACTTCTACAAGGACTTGACAACATAAAATTGACCTTTGGCCTTTGACCTCTATGGACCAGGACCACCATTTCAGATAACCTTTAAAAAACAAACTATCTAAAGAAAAAAATGAACGAAAAATTTTGGTGCTTTTCTCAAATGCGCTAAACAGCCTAAAATGACGAATAATTGTCAAATTGATATCAGAGCTTGATTGGGTAGCTCAATTTTAATTAATTTTAAAAGAAAAAATATAAAATATATAATTTATTAAATCCTGAATGTTTAGCCGGTAACTTTGGAAGGCACCCGACATAGGCACATTACGTGTGTTGTGTGTTGGACTTCGGGTAAACTGCTTTGGGGTATACATTATCGAAAACATTAATATAAAGCATAACTAAATAAAAAATACATACATAACATTACTGCTAATGCTAATAATTAATCTAGCTCCTATCCTATTAAGCCATTTAACTTTTATTTAACTAACTATAATTGATTTCTATTCTCCTATCTACTCACACCACACTTCTCTCTCGGTTCTCTTTAGTACTATATTATAATGTGTGTGAGCGAAGCACAAAGATGCACATACACTACACATGTATTATGGTATATGTAATAATATTATCTCGTCAGTACTACAACTACAGTGTACAGTACCCTGCCCTACTCAGTCAGATTACTCACTATACTCACATCTATTTCTGTGATACTCACTAACAGTAACAGCAACGTAACATGCAAAAGTTTCAATAAGTTGTATCTTCGCGCGCAGGAAACGGGAAAAAGAAGTATCGTCATATTATAAGTATCACAATTCACAAAATAATAATTACAATAATTAAACATTATTATCATTCAAATATTTAAAAGTGGCCACTGATAGCATAATATTTTAGAACAGCTGGCTGTCGGTGTTGATAAAAATTTTAAATTTTAGTCAACGACACGGAAAGTGTGATTGTGTGGCAGTTGAATTTAAATATTTGCCCCACATTCATAACATAACTGCGTGTTCAATACCAAAAACCAAATCAGTCTCCCACATCGCAATGTCAGTCAGTTGGAGACTAAGCAAATAGAAAAAGTTATCATAAGAAATAACAACAATATTAATTTTATTATTATAAACATTCACTCGTTGCTACTTAATACCTATTTGTTTACAAATGTTTTATTATTTTTAATTTTACGTGTCAAATGTTGCTTGTTTGTTGAATGCCAAATGTGTTATCAGTTGTAGTAATTTGTATTGTAAATCGGTTCAATTCAAGTGCCTTTTTAATTTAAATAATTTATTGATGGTGAATAGTGCATGTTTACTTGTACTGTAATTTCTTTAGGTTAGTTTGTGTACCTATGTGCCTGTTGTCAGTGTCACACACACATCACATGTCGTTACATGTAAATTGTTGGCTGCTATATTATTGTTGATTGTTTCATCGACTGCTGTCAGCTGTTGGTTTTATCTTTTCAGTGAAGGGAAAGGGTGGCGGGTGGTCATTTGAATTTTAACAAGTGTAAATAATTATTATTAGTTTATTTGATAGTATAAATTATAATGGCCCTTTAAAATATTTATACTCATTCAAACTTTGCGCTTTACGTTGTAAATCAGTTGAATGAGTTGAAAGACTGTGCTCCAAATTTTGTCTCCGGGAGACAAATTCTGTCTCCACCTTGTTCTCGACTTTCCCGGTAGACAGGGGTTGCAGAATTGCAAATCGTGAAGGAAATCCCCCTTATCGTTAACTACATCTACGTATTATTTTCGGAAACAAGTCACCTTGTTTTGCGGGATTTTAAGGCTATATTTTGAACCTCGTCTCAGTTTCTGAGGGCTCCTCAAGATTCGTTTTAAAATCGCTGATTGGTCCTCACCATTGGTAATCGAGGACTTGAGTAGCCCTCAGAATCTGAGACGAGGTTCATAATATAGCCCTAAATATCGGTTGGTGGGTCCCCTAGCCCCTAACTAATACGCACGCTAATATGAAGTCGTGAAGACGCCTATTTCCATTTATTTTGGGTAGCCCTCAGTCATAAATACTAAAACGCGGTTCATTTCATAATATGAGCCTCAAGGTAAATTGAAACCATGGCAACCCTTTCCCCTTTTCTGTATAGTGTATAGTGTGTGGGGAAGGGGAAAAGGGTTGCTATGGCTTCAATTCGCATTTTTTGGTTGTAGGCTTTGAAACGGTTGAAAATTGGAATGTTACTTAACTACAGAGCCGCAGCAAGTAACCCGAAATCGAAGAAAATAAATTGTTTCTAAAGGAAAAATGGTGTATACTTTCACTTACAATTTTTTCGGCTCCTTTCCTTCCGAAAGTATTTTCTGGCTGGCTGTGGCCTGTGACCCAGTGACCCTGTAGGTCAGAATTTAGATTTAGGTACTTTTCTTTAATTAAATATCATATTATGCGAAATCCCAAGTCGTCGTCAGTCTCGTCAGGAATAATTAATAAGGAAGTTGTAAGGTGACTTGCAGGTTGCAGCCTTAAAAATTCTCTGCTGACTACGACTACACTGACTAGTACTTCACTGATTTGTGTACTGTATAGTGTATACACTGTCAATTGTAGCTGTGTAGTGTACAATTTATTGCACAGAGGCAATGAGAATGAAACAACCAACAATATTAACAGCTTCCAATGCCCAATGCCAACTTACATAAATTGTTGCAAACAAAGATCACAATAAGCGTCCTTGCAAATGTTGCAATAGAAAATCCAAAACTGAACAAATAAAAATGTCTCCCTCACTCCCTCCACTATTGACTATCGTCCGCGTCCTCTTTGACTATTTCATGGTCATACATACCCCATTTTCAGATCTATTTCGCCCCTTAGAGGAAATAAGTAACAGTAACTAGGCCTGTATTTGAACCATTTATCACGTTTCAAATACCTGTACAATGTAATTGAAAGAGATTGTCAATCGGATCGTACTGCCCCCATCCATCCTATCCCCCCAGGTCCCAAAGTTAAGTTATTTCAATAGTAACTATAACTTTCTGGTGCTGGGTTGGAACTGGAACTAGTCAAGCTTGGGATTTGAGTCTCAAAGTGAGGATGGGGGAGGGTGAATTGAATGGAGAATGGAGATCGTTATCCTTAGCCTCAAAGTAAACTTCCAAATTGTATTTTAATTATAATCCCGATTTTGATTTTGAGTGAACATTAGCACCTGAACATCATTCCCTTATGCCACGCCGCTGCTATTGTATTACTTTTAACATTTCCAATGCCCATAATATAAGCGTTAATATTAGCGTAGATATTGATATTATGGGAATATTGGAACTTCTCTAATATTAGAACCTCACTTCTGCTGACTGACTCTTCTCATCACCCTCCTCTGAAACTTGTTTTACTTCAACCCGCTCGTGGTCATTTATTTTTGGTTCTAGTTGTTTTTTATAATGGAAACTTATAGTGATCTTTAATCTATGTTTGATGTTGTATATCAGGTCAATATACTTTCATGCAGGTGTATACTGTCAACTATACTGTACTGTATTGTATACGACCACATGTACCATTGTACCATCAACCATCTACGGAAAACTTTACAATGACACTAGTGAACACAATCTAGTTTTTACAAATAGTGCCTACACTTTATAATTACAATTTCTTGAAAATTCTGATACTACCATTTTACCATTTACGGACAATCAAAAGCAGCTCCTCTCCGTCATTAATTAATCAGTGGCCCAATCAATTGTCAATCGACATAACAGTTTTAGTCGTTGGGATTGGGATCAACTAGATTAAAGAATTAAATTTTATACCAAAATTAGAATAGTTCTTCATGATGGCATACGAAATTTGAATTGTACTTAGTTACTCTTCTGTTTCGTTATGTCAGGAAGAGAGTTGATGGTCGACGGGAAACCGTTATCCACTCTTCGGGTCGTTGACTTAAAAGATGAATTAGAAAAGCGAGGATTGTCAAAATCAGGATCGAAGAAGGATTTGGCAGAACGATTAAAAGTGGTGAGCAATTGAGAACTGTTTTACATTTTACTAGTAAATAAGGCCGTCCTAAGGATGGAGCCGCTAGCCGGCTGTATTGTGTTGCATTGTTGTCGTACTGAAACATTTACGTATAGAGCCTGACACGATCCATTATCGTCATGTAAACAGAAAAGTTACTGACTTTTATCGAAGTCAAAGCTGTCCCCCGTAAGGCCTATGTTAAACTGGAAACAACGTATTTGAGGCTGTCACAACGTCCTACTCTGTGAGAAAGTCATTTTGGATATCATCTCTAGACTGTTTCCAAAGTTTCCATAGGGGTGTAAAAAATAGATTAAATTGGTAAACTTAAAGGGAGATTGACCAATTTGATCTGTTTTTCACACCCCTATGGAAACAGGTTGTTTTCACTTTAACATAGGCCTTGCGGGGGACAGCTCTGACTTAGACCAAAGTCAATAATTTTACTGTTTACATGACGATAATGGATCGTGTCCTGGCCTGTACGTAGATGTTTCAGTACGATAACAATATATTGTACTGGCGTCGGCAGATAGCAACCGACAAGGCTTGGGATGTGCGTAGTTTATTTCAGGCATACACAGAACCCGACAGGCTTCTTCACTTTAACCCAACATGCGCGGAGTATGGTATAAGTGTCTTCAGTGTGCCATATTATAAATATAACACACTACTACATAACACGGCATACAGATACCTTGATTGGTCCCATATCTACGCCTCTCAGGGGAAAAGGTGACGAGATGCTCCCCTGAGGGCGGAGCCCTAGAAACATTCAAATCACTTTGCACGGCATTATATAATATATTTGAACCGCTCAAAACCAAAAGTACACATTTCAGAATTCTTTTTAGTTGTCAACGGAAATGAGAATTTTGAATTATGAAATATCCGAATGAAGTGTGACATGTATCCGACACGTGACTCAAGCTAAAATGTAAAATCGAATCTTTTCAAATTAGGGCAAAGTCGCGACCACATTACATTTTGTTTTTCCATAAACAGCTTTGCAATGGAAAATATTCCTCCAGTTTGTAAACCAAAAAAGAGAAAAAAACATGAAGCTTTGTGGAGAAAAAACCGCATGATGAAACTTATTGAACTGAAACTCGGATGAAAGCTACTGGTATAAACATCATTCCCATTTTTAATGTTTTTTTTCAGCGAAAAAAGTATTTAGTATTTAGTGAAGAATTATATGGTAAAGATATAAAAGTATGTATCACATATGGGGCTTAAAATATCTATATAGGACAAGCGCATATGAAGCACAGATCACAAGTCTTTGTACCTGCCAGGGAAGTGAACGATGTTCTTTGTTTACACGGATGCAGAAATCTGGTCACAAATGGCGAAAAGAATTAACCTTTTTCCTCAATCTTGTTTTTCTAAATCCGTGTATACCGACAAAATATTTTTGACAAACCAGAACAAACCGATCCTCTAACCGGAGGATATAATGATTTTGTCCACCACTATAATTAATGCAACCCCTAAGGTATAGGTTTTGCTTCTCGTGACTGCCTAAATCATTGAATCTCAAAAATACAAAATTCTTTTTAACATTTCATCATCATCAGATTTCTGCATCCGTGTCGACATAGTCGACAAAGAACATCGTTCACTTCCCTTGAAGGTACAAAGACTTGTGATCTGTGCTTCGTATGCGCTTGTCCTATATAGATATGCTAAGCCCCATATGTGATACATACTTTTATATCTTTACCATATAATTCTTCACTAAATACTTTTTTCGCTGCAAAAAAAACATTAAAAATGGGAATGATGTTTATACCAGTAGCTTTCATCCGAGTTATGCGGTTTTTTCTCCACAAAGCTTCATGTTTTTTTCTCTTTTTTGGTTTACAAACTGGAGGAATATTTTCCATTGCAAAGCTGTTTATGGAAAAACAAAATGTAATGTGGTCGCGACTTTGCCCTAATTTGAAAAGATTCGATTCTACATTTTAGCTTGAGTCACGTGTCGGATACATGTCAAACTTCATTCGGATATTTCATAATTCAAAATTCTCATTTCCGTTGACAACTAAAAAGAATTCTGAAATGTGTACTTTTGGTTTTGAGCGGTTCATTTACTATAATGATTCTCCAATTCTCAACTACCTATTAGTACAACTGCGGCCTATATAAAGTCCTAGTTTCCATTGCTGTCTTTCTGACTGATATTGAAACGAAACTGCTGCAAAATAGTAATGGAAACGCATGTAACAAAAGTTACGGCTGTAGAAAGTTACAGCTACTGACGCGAATCTGTTGGCGAACTATAAGTAATTATTTGGTTTTTCCAAATCAGTAAAATCAAGTGTTACTACTTTTTTGGTATCTTTTTAGCTCGCCTGAATAAGGCAGCTTATTTATATATAAGTATCAATATTGAAAAATTAAAAGCTGACGAAAAATGTTTGAACAAAAAAGCAATTTATTTTCAACGTATGATTGTGGATATTTGAATCCCCGCCGAATGTTACCAGTATTCGTAGTGCACAATAGGAAACATAAGAAACGCAGTAGTAGTAACTTTTCTACTGGTAGTAATGGGTACTCGGTCTTGTGGCATTTAACGATAATAAAAATATCTGCAATCAGTTCGTTTAGTTGTATTATGAAATAATATGAAATGTACTTATTACAGAAACATTTAAAAGTGAGACTCCTCGGAACTTAGTTGCTATTGATACGAAAATTTAACACGCGTTTTGATAGTCAATTTTCAAAAATAAACAAACTTGGAGTCTCACTTTTAAATGTATCTGTAATAGTTACTAATTTAAATAAAGTGTAGCAACTTTTAACTTTAGCAACAACCTTTAAATTTGGAAATCTCTGATGACTATCAAAATACATGTAAAAATTGCTTTACAACTCTTGGAATTCTGTCTAAAGTTCTTACCCGATTTTCTTGTGTGGCACATTTTTGGAATCCTGAATATATTGTCAACCGCCCATTGTACAAAATATACGCTATGTTTACTCATTAATATATCTTATTGCGATTATAATTTTGTAAACGACAAAATCTGCTATAAAATTTAAATATCGTATATTTTGTACAATGGGGTGGTTGACAATATATTCAGGATTCCAAAAATGTGCTACTCAAGAAAATCGGGTAAGAACTTTAGACAGAATTCCAAGAGTTGTAAAACAATTTTTACATGTATTTTGGTAGTCATCAGAGATTTCCAAATTTAAAGGTACTGGGCTCTTAAGTATATCTTACTGCAATGAAATTGTAGCTTCCTTTTATTAATGTTTTTAATAATGTACCTCCAAAGCGGTTTACCCGACGTCCACTACACGCAACATACTTTTTTCGGATGCCCCGAAGCCCGAAGCTACCCCCACGAAGGCACTTTGATTATAGTAGACTTCCGATAAACTGCTTTGGGTTACATTATTAAAAGCATTAATTGTAGTACCCACGATAATTAAGGCACACCATGATACCGCATGTTGGGTTAAGGTTAAAAGCCTGTCGGGTTCTGTATGCCTGAACAGACTAATAAACTGAGCAGTGCACTTTCCAAGCCTTGTCAGTTGCTATCTGCCGGCACCAATTTGTGATTTTGGAGACATGTTTACCTCATAGAAATTTAGCCGCCTTGGCCTGGTCTCCCCTCCCCCATCATCCGCCTTTGCACTTTCATTACAATTATTATCAATCCAACGTTTCTTTTCCTCTGTTGATAAGAGGACACAATATCTTTGTAGGTGGTCTCTTTTGTTCGTGCTCAGTCATGCGCAAACTCCCTTTTGTTATCGTTATCAGCAGAGGAAAAGAAACGTTGGATTCATAATATTGCATTGCACCTATCAACAAACTAGCACAGAAGAGCCATCGCTAAATCTATCTTTTGTGCGAGACTTTGTTGGAGAGAAGATCTGTTGTCATGGTTTTGTAACAAACAGGTACATCAGTAGAGATGGGCAAACATCCCGGAGTGGGGAAATTTCTGTAAAGCAATTTCCATTTGCTATCCAAACTCCTGGTTTTGGTAGTCTCGAGTCGGAATTTAGTACCTCACTCCAGCACCTCACTCAATTATCCCCTCAACAACCTCTTCGCATAAATTGGCACACCAAAGTATGATAATGCACCGAATTGATGCCTTTGGTGCCTAGCCTACAGTTGTAAATACAGTTTTATGCTAAGGGGAAGGGGAGGGATTTTTAATTAAAATTAGATAGTAGCTAAGGGGATTTTCAAAAAGACTCCGACTCTTGATTCTCTTATTATGAAATAATAAGGATAGAATACAGGAAGTCTTGAATAGGTTTTAGATGATCTTTGCCCTTCTACTGATAATACATCCCTACTCCCCGTTAGGGAGACGTGACCATAACATCCATGTCTTATATAGGGTAAAGATCTGATGAAACATTTGGGGGTCATATCTAAAAAAATCCCGAAATACAGAGGTTTCGTGGGACTTTAAAACTTTTGGGGCCCCATTGCTGATATCCCACAGATTAACAATGGAGGGCGTTAGTGAGGTATAGACTAGCATATGCCATTTCTGTTACCAAAGTCTTGTGTACACGGTAGATGGCCTCTATTCTGTGCTGCAAACCAATCCTCCTTATGGTAATTTATCTATTAATTCGCTCGGAAAATATAGGGACTGATTATGAATTTCGCGCAAATTTTTGAGGGTTACTTTTACGAGTTGCCTGCGTTACTATACTTCACTTCACTAAAGTATATTATAACATTAGGCGGAGTTATTATGACGTCAGAGTATTTATAATTTCCGTTTATACTAATACATCTCCACACTATTTCATCTATCGAGAAAGTAGCCATCTAACCCAACTTCTCCACCTTTTTCACAGTTTAAAACCAATTAACAATCTTGCCATCCAACGAACACTTGTTGGCACGTTTTAAAGTCTTTTGTCGCCTCCACTATATTTTGTGTACTGTGCAACTGGCTGGAAAAAGTTTAGACTACATTTTACTTTGACCGTTGGGTCGCCTGGAAAAAACCAATCCGGCATGGTCCCGCCACCGCACCGTTACACAGTGGTTCCACAGCTAAAAGAAACGGACGCGATAGGAAAAGGGTTGAAAGGAAAGCAACCCGTGGACATCCCCTATGCAACAGAAAAGTGGTTGGAGTTTGTGGGAACATTACATGGGATTTTGACTTTGGGTGACGTCACTCGAAGTCATACTTAGGGCGTTTACATGGAAATTACGTACTACTCTCCTCGGGGGTGACACCGAGTGACATCTCATCTCCATTGGCAATAAAAATAACAGCTAGTGTCCGAACCTTCCCCTATACTATCCTTGAAAGTAAAGGAAGGTTTTTATTTGAAATTTCCTATCTCACTAATGTTAAATATGTAAATTTCAAACTTCTGTAACTATAGCTTCGAACACCATCAGGCCTTGTAACTTACAGATGTACAGGGTTGCGCAAAAATAACTGGTCCATAGGGATTATACATAGCAGTGTGCAAAAATGCATTAGAATACAATCCAGAATTGCCATGGTTTCTGGTACCCGAATCTAAGTTGCATTGCTTCTGACAATGCATAATCTCCTATGGCCCAGTTATTTTTGCGCAACCCTGTAGTTAATTTGAATGCGGTGAATCCAATGATGTATATATGAACGGCGATCTCGACTGAGAACTGAAACTAAGTTGGGAAAATTTAAGTAGGAGTTTACGTGGTTAAGCTGTGAGCGCTAGTGGAAATGTACTGGGGTAAAAAACGTCCGTTTCTTTTAGCTTTGGAACCACTGTTTCAGCCAGCAGGGCACACTCTACTCGGCTGTCGGCAGAGTCGGCACCCCACGCGAGTGCACTCGCTCTTTCACTCAGCAGACTTGTTTGTGTATTGCACATTGCATTGCATTGCACTGCATACTGCACTACTGCTATTTAAACGAAACTAAGTACGAACTTCGTATCGTATGGTAAATATGTCACAGTCATAAAGTCACCGCAACCTCACAACGTCGTTTCGAAAACTACTTTAAGTTGTCGAAGACAACAAAGCGACAAAAACACAACTTGTCTTTCAATTGTCATCAGTCTCTGAAATAGTTAGATAGATTTCTCGGTTCGGATTCGGAAAACTTTATGCTGCCGCATTTAAGCGGGGTAATTAAATTGACGTTTGTTTACATGTTTTTTAAAAGTCAACTAAAAGTTGCTTTTTAGTAAAATATCAAATATTAATAAATATAATTTATTGTGAAGTTAAAATGTAAATACCTCTCTACCTCTGACGTCAGAAATACTAAATATTATTATCTTTAGTCTTTTCTTTAATTTTGGACCATATATATTATAACAATTTATTGCAAAAAGCTTGTAGAGGCAGGGGCCAAAGGGGAGGTGGCAGTCGGCAGTTGAGTCAAAAACGGTTGGCCGTTTGTTAGAGGGGTACTGGAAGTAGTACAATACAAGTGGCAAGATTGAAGATACGAGGTTGAAGTTATTTTTAATAGCTGACCTTTAACATGTGTTTGAATTTAGACAGTATTGTCCCATTTCCTACTCTCGTTTCCTCTAGTGTCGTCCTTACATCTTTTAACCTAAAAAATTAAATCTTATTACCTAATCTTTACAATAGCTAAATTTTTTGAGAACTTCAGAAAAGATTTGCCTTACCCAATGATCTTACGAAGAAAATAGTTATATCTGTGTTACGAGGATCATGCAAAATATTGCATAATCACCTCTTCAATCCTAAAACCTAAATCATGATAATCATTTAAATCAAAACTTTGTTTTATTCTTAGCTTAATTTTAATGACTAATTTATTTGCAATAGTTATTTAATGTTATACTGTGTCGTGTCGGTAAATGTCATATGTTTTTGACATCAGTAATAAATTCATTCATAATATTATTATCTCCATTTTTCACACCTATATGACCTAATAAAATACCCTAATAAACACTCTGTTTCCTCCAAACCTAATTAAAGAACCTAACATATTATTGCCTCCGTTTCTTCAATTATAATTAATGTTTTCGATAATGTACCCCAACGGATACCTCTGTATACTAAATTTAGCACATAAAGGTATGCGTTGGGGTACATAATCGAAAACATTAATGTGGCAAAATATTATGTTAGGGTCTTTTATCAGATTTGGAAGAAATACATTGGATACACCATACACCGGTTACTTATAGTTAAGGTATAATATATTATTATAAGAATGTTTATTAGTGATAGTATAAGGAGGTGATGGTTTGATGATAATAAAATATAGATATGCTAGTAGTAAATAGAGCTGGATTTAGGCAACGATGAACGAGATCTCGTAACCTCCGACATCCGAACGAAACTTTCGTAACTTCATGCATCGTAACCTCCACACTTTCAGCTGCAAATTCAGGTTACCTTGCAAGAGGTTATTGGTTTCGGAGGTTACGAGATCTCTAGTCAATCAATAGTAATTGACTATTTTGAATGTAATAAATTCATCAGATGTATTAACTATGTACCATGTACTACTGACTGAACTGATTAATTGATTGTTTCGTCGCTTTTTAATTTCAGCATTTACAAATTGAGAAACATCGAGAAGGCGCTTCCAGAGACGAAGAACAGTTGCCCAATATTTCTGTAAATACTTAAATTAAATTTTTTATTGTGTCTTCGTTTGTGTTCTAAATTATTTGTTTCATTATCCCCTTGAATAAAATATCTATAATGTTGTACTTAATAATATTAATCCCAAAATGCCACTACCATGGGGCAATAGACGTTTCTCATATCACTCCAGGGTAACACCGATAAGTTTGTGAGAAACCTCTATTAGGGTATATCACTGCCGTCACTGCCCTTTTTAAGGATAGGAGGGATGAAATACTTTTTCCCTTATTATGTAAACTGTGTTTCTTTTTTAATGCGTAATAGTACATAATACCGACCTTTTATTTTCCTTAGATGCAAGAAAAATTAGCTGAACAAAATCCATTCATCAGGGATTATTTTGCTTCGCAAGCGGAATTGTTTCATTCACAAAAGGTCGTTAAAAAGTTGTATGAAGGTAAGAGTTTAAATACAATAAGTAATACAATTTTTTTCTATCGTGTACTATATGATTTGTGGTAGTTATTATGATAGCGGAAATGGAATTCAGTTTTTACATTCCCATTGTATTTAGAAGAAACTAGAAAAGAATCTGAAGCCAGTAGTGCAAGCGCAGATGAAGGATGCGATAGTCCTGTGAAAGGAAAGAAAGTTGTTAGCAGCAGTGAACGTAGCAAGGTTCGAAAACTTGTCCAACATTTCGAAATTCAATCGAAGGAGAAATTAGAGGAGGTTCAAAAGTCGAGTAAAAGCTCTAAACCTGAAGAACTAGAGGAAATACCACAAGTTTTGCAGACAAGTTCGGGATCAGATCGTTCCGAAAGACGATTAACTAGAATAAGGTCCAGCGAAGTATCAAAGTCATCTTTAAAGGAAGCGGAACAAGTCTTCTCTGAGAAAATTTCGATTCCAGAAAATAATTTGGTCCCGGAAGTTGGTACTCTTGAAAAGCTTGAAAAGAAACATAACTCTCTTAAAGATATGCGGCTGCGCTCCAAAGAAAAATCAAAGGAAGAACTCTCGGAAGATTCTGAGACCCTAAATTCCTTACCGAACAAGCCATCAGAGATTGGGAAAATTTTAGAAATCAAAGAAGGAACACTTCATAGTGTCATAGAGGAAACTACTTTAGATTCATCTAAGAATTTGTCACCAATTAAAAAACGGCAGAGGTCGTCTGAAAAGTTGCCTATAGAAGAACGACATTCAGAATCTGCGGCAACATACCCTGATAACATATTAAAGCATGGCACTCCACCATCAGAAGAGAAAGAAAAAGTACAAGATTATTCAAACAAGAGTACAACTGATGAACCTCCAATTATGGAGAAACCTAATTTGCATTCTGGAAAATTAACAGTGGGGAATGAAAAAGTTCCGTCCACAGAAAGAAGTTCACATGAATCGCTGAAAGTGGATTCCGCTTCCTCACAAACTGAACACGATCAGAAAGTTGTAAAGACTCCTAAACAAGATCAGGAAGTAAAAACTTCTGAACAAGATCAGGATTTAAAACCTTCTGAACAAGATCAGGAAGTAAAAACTTCTGAACAAGATCAGGAAGTAAAAACTTCTGAACAAGATCAGGAAGTAAAAACTCGTGAACAATTGCAAGAAGTCATGAAGATTCCTGAAGAAAGTGTTACTGTCTTGCGTAACGAGGAATGTATAAGCATTTCTTCAAAGTCCACTAGTAATACAAGTAAAATTGTTATCGAGACAGTTGCAAAAATTGAAACGTGTACAATGTCTGATGCTGAGAAACAACTCTGTCGGGAGACCGAAGAGAAAGAAATCAAAAGTAATGACCAAGGGCTTCTTTCTGTGAGAAAATCAAAGGAAAATTTGATAAGTTCCAAAAATGTCGTCGACAATAGGGACGGCGACTCAGAGAAACAATCTACTGAAAACATCGCTAGCGCTGATATATCTACAGATATAAACAAATCTGGAATAGAAGGACCAGGTATTTGCGGAGAAATCCAGCCTGTCGAAGACGTTGAAAATAAAATTCTGTTGCAAAAAGAAGATAGTAAAGATCGTAAAGCGCATTCGAAGAATCGGACTGACATACCTCAGCAAAAGTCTCCTGACAAAAACAATGACATCTTTCCTAAAAAGGACCACGACCTTGATTTACCAGCAGAGACTTCGCTTAATGCGGCAGAGAAAAAAACGCGAGATTCAAGAAATAGAAAATCTTCTGGCAATGTCAAAAACGATGCCATCGCCATCGTTTCCAAAAATGATGATGGTCTTGATTCTACAAAAGGGATTTCGCCTATTGTGGAAGAGAACAAGAATTTCTCGGCGGCGCATACTCCAAGAAATAGCAAATCTCCTGTTCCAGATGTTCATAAAGATCTAGGCAGCTCAGTGGAAATATCTACTCCGGTTGAAAATAAAAAAGATGAAAGACCCTTAGAAGCTACTGACAGTAAAGGAAAACGATTTGATGGGAAAAGACAGCCTTTAAGACACAAGTTGGAAGGCGAAGAAGAGGTCACTCTGCCAAAACGCAAACGTTCTAGCACTACACCCGAGTTGGCTAAATCTACAGTACAAGAAGTTGTGGAAGAAAAATACGAAAATGATAAAGCCGAATTAGAACTCCACATAAACACAACTGAAATGGACATTGATGAGGATGAGCCTTCTATAACCAAAGGTTTTAACATATCGACTAACAACACTACAAAATCAACAAGCAAACCCTCAAACAAGTTAGTAGAAAGAAGTCGTCGATTTCAGCTTAGTAGGGACAAATTCCTACCCAAGAAAAAGCCGGAGAGATCAGATTCGTCATCCTCTACAGAATCAAGGTATATTGTTTATGTCTCTCTTTATAGATTATAAATAGTTAATTAATGGAGGGTAATGGACTATTTATACTATGAGTAAGTATCAAGTATGCTCATGTTTTAACAGGTATCAGATTGGAAAATTACTTAATTAATTAGAACAGATAATTTCACAAGCCGATAAGTTTTAATTTTGATAGCCGAGTTTTTTTAACCATTTTTATACTTCATAGTCTGCATCTAAAAATAGCCTTCATGTAATAATTACGCTTGAACTCATGAAAAAAGGAAAAACTTTTTCGGGATGGTATGGTATAAAGAAAATTTTTCGATATCCTCTATTAGTGCCCGATTGCCATTTGTCATGCATTTAAACTACTAAGACCTGAAACTGAGACCAAGCACGTATACAGAACTGAGTTTCGGGGAGGGGGGCTATTTCCAATTTTTATATTTTAATATATATATATACGCCTTATGTTATGTAAAAAAATGTTTATTATTAACATTTAATTTTGCAGTTTACTTTACAACTGTCAACAAAAATGTTTTTCTTATCCGCAAATAATTTTGCATAGCTTTGTTGAGCGGTTGAGCGTGCGTCAGAGTAAAATCGGATTATCGATTTCCGGTGAACTATTGTTTGTAAATTGTAATGCAACGTGTTACTAAAAGATGAGTGTGTGGTGTGCTCTATGCTGTACAGAGTAGTTCCGCGCGTCTTGAAATTTGTGCCAAAGGTGACGAGGTTGACTAGTTTAAAGAATTTTGTGATATTATTATACTTATATTGTTATAAAATGTTTTGTTATTATTAGTTCTAGTCCATTCTAGCCGGTTTATTGGGACTTGGGACTTTATTGTTAATAAATAATTTATTATAACGTTTTGCCAAATTCTTTGGAGAAATAGTGAAATAGATTGATGTGTTTGTTAAATTTCCCAATGATTCTGACTGCATTGAACTTTCGTATTTTCTTGTCACGTCAATGTCTATTATAAAAAACCAAAAGCAGAGTCAACAAGGGTTGATTTTGTCACGGAATGTCTTTACCTTCTGTTTGAATTGAACTAAGCTTAGCCACTATTTCGTCTCATTGATCTCGTTGTGATTGCTCATGAACACAAATTATTACATTACAGAACATTATTATCATTATTAGTTTCTTACTATATTTAGAGTATTGCTAGTCCGATGTCAGTCACCATGTCCCAGGAATATTGAATAATATATCGTATAGTTGATATTGACAATCTAGTCAAGTCTTAAGTCAGTCAGCAGTCTCAGCAGTTATTTATATTAATATTAGTGACACAAACATACTTATTTAAGTAAGGATTTTTATTCACGTTGTCAGATCCTGCCTGAAACATTTGCAAATCTCAATTGATTTCTAATGACATGATATGGATGATAAGTGAAAGGAAACTAGTAGACTGTTTACTTAATTATTTAATTGTCTTCGGAGACATAATATCATGTTTTGCCTAACTGAACATGGTCATTAAACTAATTTAGTATTAGTTAATAGTAAGTTATCATTGGTTGACTGAACAATTTTGATCGAAGAATTTGTATATTACAAATTACATTTATGTCCTGAGAACTGCAAGTTCCACACAACAAAATTGACATAACTGATCACCCTGTAAATCACAAGTGCGATTTGAAATCCAACCCAAAAGCTAAACTGATTGAAGATTGTTGTATAGTCGTTTAGAGGTGTAGAGTTGAGTAGAGAGTCGTACAATTTATTGTTGTTAATAATTGTTACCAATTGTTAGTTGATACTTGACATGTGACCAATTTTAAGCTATAGTCAATGCAATAGTCACAAAACTAAATAATTTGTGAGTATAATTTTTATTGCGAAATCCAAGTAATCATTTTGCTTATTTGCAGCGTATATCTTGAAACTAAAATGTAAAAATTTCTTGTACAGATCACCTAATTTGTCAGCCAATCGCCAAGTATCTGTAAGGACTGAAGAAATGGACGAGGAAGCTTTGGATTACGGCGATGAAGAGAAAAGTAAAAGTGAGCCCGAAAAATTTAATTGGTCTGGGCGAATATTACGATTGAAAAGCAAACAGATAATACGTAGTAGCAAGGAAAGAAAATGGAGAAAAGATCCTGCGAAGAAACAAAACGTCCTAATGGATAATGAAAATTATCAGGTATGATCTGTGAAAAAATGTTTCTGTCAATGTCTTAGTTTTATTAAATGCAATTTAATTATTGAATATTTTGTTAAAAGTTTGTTTATTTCTACTAATTTTATTTTTTTTAGAAATTGTACACTGATGTCAAGCCAGTTGGAATAAACGAACTAAAACTTGAAGAAAAAAGCCCAGTTCGTGTTGAAAGAAAAATTGAAATTATTAGGACTGTATCGATGGACGTAGAAAATAACGAATTACCTTTAACCCCTAATGTTACTGACAGTAAACCAATTATTAGGAAAATCAGCATAGTTCCCCTTGTAAGCAACTGTTTTTTTATTTAGTTTTTCTATTGCTAATTTATTGGTCGCCATTAATGCGGTTTTATGATTGTTGCAGGTTGATGAGAGTGAGAAGGAGGTTACTCCTCCCCGGAACCCACCTACCCACCTTATAATTGTTACAAATCTTGTAAGACCATTTACACTGCCACAACTGAAAGATTTACTTCAGCGTACTGGGACAATTGTTGACATTTGGGTGGATAAAATTAAATCAAAATGTATTGCTAAGGTATGATTCGAAAGGTAGTATCAATAATCGCACTTAAATATAATTTTTAAATCCAAAACTAATAATATTGTAATTTACATTTGTATTAAAGTTTGAGACAGAGGCACAAGCTCTGGAAACTAGATCCGTTTTACACGGTATTAAATGGCCCGCTACTAATTCCAAACCGCTTCAAGTTGATTTTTCAACGGAGGAAAGCTTTGAAGAACACAAAGCTAAAGAAATTGGAGAAACTAAACCAGTTGCTGAAAAGCCCAATGTACATAACTTTTCAACCGTTGTAATAAGTATAATGAAGTTGATATCTATTATTTGGTGTTGGTTTGAGATAATACATGATGGTTATTATTATTGTATTTGTGTTTGTACAAAAATTTATTAGGTGGCTCAAAATCTTCCCGTTCGAGAGTGGGACATGGGAAAGAGGTCAAGATCCAGGTCACCGAGTAGAGTCAGAAGGAGATCGCGTTCTACAAGCAGAGACCGTAAACGTGGGAGCGGGAGACGTTCCCACTCGCCTCACCGAAGAAGACACTCTCGTACTCCGACCCAAGGTTAGAGAATAATTTATCAATTCATAGTACAGGGTGTCAAACTAGGATTCAGGCCCTATGTATCTAACAAACCGTAAGTAGCACGACAAAACCGTTGATACCAATCGAAAGCCCGTGCAAAGTTACATTGAAACACCGGTTTTTATAAACTTATTCCTACGCATTGGCTTAAACCAGCAGTTCTCCCAAAAAAAGTTGAAAATATAAATAAATCACTAGCTAATTCGTGACCAAATCTCTCGCGGGGGCTGAATTTAGGCAGCGGTACTGTGTTGCCACTGTTTCCGCTGTTGCCGCCGTTGCCACCGGGAGGTATGGGGGTGAGCGGCAACAGCATAATAGCGGAGACAGTAGCGACATGCTACAACCACTGGCGGCAACAGTGGCGACATGCTACAACCACTAGCGGCGACACGCTGCAACCACTAGCGGCAACAGAGTCACATTAATCTGATTTCCTCTGTTGCCGCTAAACCTAATAAGCCAGTGCACTGTTGCTCTGAGCTCAATGCTCTAAGACAAGAGCAACACAGAGGAAACCAGATTAATGTGTCTCTGTTGCCGCTGGTCAGTGTTGCCGCTAGTGGTTGCAGCGTGTCGCCGCTGTTGCTGCAAGTGGTTGTAGCGTGTCGCCGCTGTTGCCGCCAGTGGTTGTAGCGTGTTGCCACTGTTGCCGCCAGGGGTTGTAGCGTGTCGCCACTGTTGCCGTTGTTGCCACTGTCTCCGCTATTATGCTGCGGCCGCTCACCCCCATACCTCCCTGCGGCAACGGCGGCAACAGCGGAAACAGTGGCAACGCAGTACCACTGCCTAAATTCAGCCCCCGCGAGAGATTTGGTCACGAATTAGCTAGTGATTTATTTATATTTTCAACTTTTTTTGGGGGAACTGCTGGTGTAAGCGAATGCGTAGGAATAAGTTGATGAAAACCGGTATTTCAATGTAACTTTGCACGGGCTTTCGATTGGTATCAACGGTTTTGTCGTGCTACTTACGGTTTGTTAGATACATAGGGCCTGAATCCTAGTTTGACACCCTGTATTTAAATGTCGAGCTACATTGTAGTACTGCTTATGTTGGAAATTTAATTAGTCAAACTTTAATTTTTTGACATTATTTTATGATGCTCTTAGATAGAAAAGGTCGGGGTGCAGATGTTAAAGATACAGAACCTATTGGCAAAGCTTTGGATGAGTTGTTTAGAAAAACTGTTGCGACACCATCCATATATTGGCTCCCTCTCACTCCTCAACAAGTGTGTTAAACAATGCTAATATTTCTCTTTAATTTTAAAAAATATTTTATAACAATAACCAACCCTGAATGATATAATATTTTATGACATATAATGGTATGTTTTCAGATTGCGGAGAAAGAAGATCTCCGTAGAAGGAGAATGCAAGAGAGGGAGCGTCGATTGGCTGAACTTAGCAAGCTTCGACCGCGTTAAGAAATTCAATATACAAATGAAAAAAATCTTTTTGCACAATTATTTTCTGTTTAAACCATTTCCCAATTCCTTTAAGAAATTTCCTTTTAATAGTTAACTTGGCCTTCCTTAATATAAATTATAGTATAATGTTTATGTGTAGGTTTGTTTATAGGGTCACACAGGTCATCGTGGGTCATCTTCATCTTCAGCATTTGTTCATCTTTCCTGTTCGCGATCGTGGATTTATTCCCATCCAAGGGGAATTGTTTCCTGTATTTCCAGATTAGATTAAAAGTGTCTCTTGATGGTCAATGTGGAATTGTCGTTTGATGTTGCTCATGATTGAATGTACTTACAAAATGTTGGAAAAGTCAAAATTATTTTCAACATTTAAACTATTCTATGTTCAGTTCCACTTAACCAGTTGATTTGGCCTTCCAAAGTCTCTAATAAATTGCTTTTTCCGATATTAATCTTTGTTACTTTATTATTCGTTAAACAGTTTGATACTGAAGGAGCCAGTCCATTAAATACCTTCTTGCCTATTCATGTCATAATTGCAATATAGTCATGATTCATGATCATAATAATTTAATTAAGCAAAGCATAACATAACGAGTAATATAACTGCTTAAGCATCTTTATTACGTATTATATTAAGTGTTGGTACATTTGTTGGCGTTTCTTAACTTTAGAACCTTTAAAATATTCATATTTTGAAAATATCAGCACTTGATATAATCAGCTCTTGGTGAAACGTTTTTTTTGCGCGGAATTATGAGTATATTTATCTCTTTGATTTATATCTGTAAGCTGTATTCTTATTCCGTTATTAAGTAGCCGCAGCTGCTTTATAGCAATGACCAATCTGTCTGTCTGTCCGTAAGCGTAACGACTTTCGAACGGAATGAGATAATCCCGAAAATCCGTTCAAACTTTTTGTATGCAATCTAGGGGTCAAAAGACACATTGAGCTCGTGAATGGGCAAAATCGGTTACACCCCCTGACCAGGGGTGGGGTTCAAAATTTAAAAATTGACGTAACTTCCGTTCTGTGCGTCGTACAAAATCGTGAATTACCTCGTTTGACATCAGAAAGATTCAGAGAACACTATTAAGTAGTTTACAATCATCCCCTAACAGGGGAAGTCGGTAAAAACCCAAAAACAACCACAAATTAGAGTAAATTCCTCTCTGTTGGTCTTACAAAGTCGTATAATGTGTAATACCTCGATAGAGATCAGAATGGTTTAAGGAACGGTAATCAGTAGGTTACAGTCATCCCTTAACAGGGGAAGGGGGTAAAAACCCAAAAGCAACCAAAAATGGACGTAAATTCCGTTCTAATCATCCTAAAAAATCGTGTGATACCTCGTTCAACATCAAAATGGTTTAAGGATCACTATTAAGTAGGTTACACATGCCCTAACAGTGGAAGGGGGTACAAACCCAAAAGCAATCAAAAATTGACCTAAATTCCGTTTTATACATCCTAAAAAAATCATGTAATACCTCGTTCGAGATCAGAATGATTTAAGGAACATTATTAAGTAAATTACACTATTCTCCTAACAGGGGAAGTGAGTTAAAACTAAAAATAGACACTTTTTTACTCTATCGCCCCTACTTTTTTACATCCATTTGTACATGGTTTATTTCTTATACTTGTCGAGTTACTTTTTGGCATAAATGGTTGTTGGATGAATATTTATATCCTGTCTTGATCGTTCTGAATCCGAGAGCGGCCACTTATGTGAAACAAAGTCGACAGTCATAAAACTTTTTTCTGGCCATGAGATAGTGTAATTTCTTTACTAAATCGATGAGAGAATTAAAGATATTTTGAAGGAGAGGAATATGAAAGAAACTTTGATCCTGGAAAAATTGTCAATTGCCTGCACTATGGAAAGACTTTGTTCCCAGTGTATATTCTTAGTTATGGAAAGTGAGCCGAAATGAGAATTGAATTGACATTAAATAATTTGAGCTGTCATGTAGTCACATAAGTCATAGGCAAGGATAGAGTCATATATGTTATATTATTTATGTCACTTATTCATGGTCCCTCGACAATGACCAACATAGGTTTTATGCAGTTTGGACGATTTTCATAAATTATACCTGCCAAAATTCCGTAGCATATTAGGACTGTCGAACGAGGCCATTTAGTCCTTGGCCATACTATTATCATTTTTTGCCTATGTAAATAAAGCTGACTTTTAATTGCACATAATTATAAAAACCTTTTTACAAAAATCTTTATTTGCGTTTAAGTCCTTTTTGTTCAGACTTCAGAATGCTAATGCTTCATATTCGTAAAATATAGTCATTGATCAACCAGAGAGGTTAAATACAAGATATCCCCTGGGGAAAATCCTGGCTGAGCAAAGCAGATCCAATTTCAGTCATTATGTCTACAAGTCTACATGCAGCTGGTTGTGAATAATAATATAATCTTACAACATTTTACTAGAGTTGCAGAAAATGCTCCATTGTAATTGTAGTTAGATAGGTAAGCTGAGTAGATCTAATAGGAGCAAGTTCGCGATTTGCCCTCTATCTGGCACAGCTTTGTTACAAAACAATGTAAAAGGCAAGGGAATCACTTTTTTGATAGGCATGGGATGGGAATATAAGTGAATAATAGTACTATACAAGAAAGAAGAATGGTCGTACGATAAGGTTAGTGTGCTGGTTGGCATACTTACTTATGCTGATTTGGTCTGAAATGACTAAAATTCATCGTCAATAGCTTCTATGGAAGACCACTATAGATTATCAAGATTAAATTAATATTTGCAGACAATGAAAATGTCACAGGGATATTCAAAGTTTCATTTATACTATTCTATACTGCCAATGAATGGAAAGTATAGATAAATAATTATCGCCTATAGAATAATAAGGATCTTTTAGCTATATAAAAAGTGCAAGTGATGTATTGTATAAATATTGTTGAACAAGAACAACACACATTGGCGAATTGGACTGTATAATAGTTATATCTTAGTAGAAGCTACTCTTATAAACAATGCCTAGACAAATTGATGTCTGAGATGTGAATTTTAGAGACTGTACAATTTCACTTTGTTAACTGCAATGGCAGTGTCTGAAAGATGAGATAAATTGCACATGAGCTTGGATGTATTTCGGCAAAGGATCAGGTAGTTTATTATTTCACACTCTATCTAAATTAGAAAAGTAAGTAAATATTAGGGACTAGTAAATATTCAGTGCTTATAGGCCACTAAAGTAGATCGTGGTGCAATGGACCTTATTCGTATACAGTTGATACATAGCATAGCAAATGCATCAGTTAAAATTATGTAATATACTTTTCCGAAACCAAAAAAAATATTGAATTATGTCATATGAGTAACATGGTTTATAGTATTAGTTAACTGAGAGATATAAGCAGCCTCGTCTGCAAAAATGTCTGGAGTCTCACATTCAACCTTATTGAGATTGTTAGGTAAAGTTTGAAAGATTTTTCAGTTTGTAATGCTTGTGTGCTTTGCATTTAAATGTATTGTGTATTCGAATTCAAAATTATAGATGTAAGTAATAGGCATACTTAATGTATTATTCGCTTGCACTTCTCTCAAGCAATCAGTATCATAAGGAGGAGTAGCGAGTGAGTAGAAGTCATAGATCTTACAGAGAAGCAAAGAGATAAAAGGTAAGCAGAATATAGTTTGCATGTATTACCTAATAATTTGACCCCCTTTAAGCAAACCTGTCTATTGTGTATGTCCACGTCCACTACGTTAGCATTATATGGTAATGAAAATGAAAACGAATGTTTTCATCCACTGGTGTGGTAGTGTAAACCACCTTAAAAGTCCAGAGTGTCATGCAATAGCTGATGCTGCTGGTCTGACTCTTGACTTGTATGAAATCAAAGATGGGGGACCGTGCCAAAGGATAACCTCACAATCACAAGCTTACATTTATACCACATTACATACGCAAAGATTTTTAGAACTGCAGAAGTAGTACGTGAGTTAAGAAGCGAAAAACAAAGCCTTGCGATGTGATGGTTTATTCACCATGTGTGCAATATCTCAATGGATTACATACACTAACTCAACAACATAAATGCATACATAAGAAATGCCTATCCAGTTGTCGTATGACATTTATACTTGCGCTTGTGAAAGTACATTTGTAGTGACCCCAACAAATAATAATCTCTGTGCTCAAAGTGGATTGTGACAGTCAGAGATTAAAAGTGCCGAAATTTCAATGGTCAAAGTTACAATGTGAATCGTGTGTGTACATGGGACAGTAATCCTGCAATTGTCGAAGACATTTACTGAAATGCAGATTTTCAAAAAAGTTGTATTAAGAATCCCCCGTATAATGAAGTCAAATCAACGCAGAAAAATGTGTAGAAATTGGAATCATTAAAATCATCATTGTTTACTGAAGAAGACAGAAAGTGAATTTCAGTGATCGCAATGTTGCCTCCGTTGATTTTGTGGGCTGGGATCATCTCCATCGTGTTTCCTATTTTGGCTTTAGTCACAATACCATTATTGATTTGGAGACTTTTTGTTAATACGATTGTTTTCTTCCGTCGGCCGGATTTAATTGCCTCTTTAACTTCAAGAGATTTAGCTTTTACTAGTGATGATTTGCACGGACGATGCAGAAAATGTATGGTGAACACTACAGTTATTAGTGGACCGGCAACCATTGAAAATATACGAGAAGTCTTTATGACAAGAATTTTGAGTAAGGATTATTACACCAGACTACAATGTCGTCCTGCTGTTTTCATGGGATATTGGTTTTGGCAGAAGATTACAATACAGGTATAATAAATCTATCGAGAACAAGTTCCAGGTTGTTCTTTGTCCCTGACCAAACTTTAATTAGATCTTTGACTGCTCTTAACTTTCACATGAAAAGATGTTAAGCGGAGATTATTGCAATTTAGTTTGATGAGTGTGCATGTTTTCTAAATGTTTCGGAGAAAAACATCTAATAATTTCTCATCCTAGAAAACTGACTAGACTAGGTTTTTACATGGGGCATACTTACGTGAGGTAGATATTTTACAAGACGAAAAACTATTTTTAACAAAGTCCTACTAATATGAATGTACTTTACTAATTTTAAATGTACGTTTTATACAAAGCAATTAAAGTTATTAATTAGGAAAATATTAAATCAATCGCTCGATTTTCCCTATTATTTTCCCAAGAAATTCTTCTTCGTTCATTTAAATATACTATCTTGAGTATTCATCATTGCATCACGTCTCACCTGCGTGTGTGTACCAAGTACCTGTATCCCTTTACTCTTTTGCATCTGCCTGATTCGCTATGATTCGCAGAACTAGAGAGAACCACACTATAATGAAAAATTCGTATCCATTATTACATTCGTTTGTGTATAGGTACAAAATACATGAAGTCCTGACTGTATTCCATAATGATAATGATTGTAGTAAAGATAACAATAATATTTTTGCTTTTGTATACGCAGGCTGCCAATTCATCCGTGAATTTTTGTTTTCCACTTGTACCTGTTATATAAATATGATAGGTACCACTACTTTACTTACATATACCTAAGTAATCTACTGAAACTTATACGATAGCCGTTTTTACTAGCCTCTCGAAGTAATCTTCAAGGTCTCATTGTCAGGTCAGCATAGTGCAGTAAATTTTCTGCACCTATATGTAAGTATTTCATAAGACAGGTCTTGAGTCCTCAGGCAATGCAAATATAGCTCATTGCTAATAAATCCATACGACTCCCTACAAAAAGATTCAAGAAAATTGAAAGCGTTTAAAATCTTCATGAATGATGCTATAGGTATATATACACATAAGACCAAATGTTGTACTAATCGCCGGATCAAGTAATTAGCCCTCTCCTCTACTTCTGTGCGCAAACAAATCGTGTACATATTTACTTTGACTCTACATCAGAAGACTTATTCTTACGAATATTTTCTTTGTACGCTAACGCTTTAGCTATTTAACATACAATGCCTATTGAATTGCTAGAGATGCAATAGTGGATAACATAACAAGTTTAACTTTAGATTATTTGGTAAACAAAACGACTTTTGTTTTTCATCACTCATGCATCCTGCAGATAAATAATATATCTCAGTACTGCATTGTGTAATAATGTTGTCTTCAGTTTAAGTCAGATTAAGTTGAGGGTTGACTTCCTGTTCACTTTAGGTTAACAACTGTGTTCATACGATGTTTCGTTTTATTATTTGTACATGAAAAGACGTTTCTTAACATAAAATCATTACACTAAGTTTTCATGCATTTTGATCACAGAGACCGAGTCATGACATGACTGTACGCAGCTTACTTGCAGCGGCACACATTCACAATGTCAAATGAGATATCTGCAGACTGCAGAGTTGTATATGTGTAGGTAGGCTTTAATGTTAGGCATTTTTACTTGCCTAATTTTATGTATTTAGGTAGAGGTACTGGTTACTTATATGCATTTAATCTATGAACATTCACAATAATGAAGTATAAATGATAACTTGATTAAGTATTCTTTATAGTATCCTTTGGCTTGTGTCTGATGTGATAACGTTTGTATTGCATTACGTCTATGAACAAAAGACGTTTATTATATGTTTGTAAGTCAAGGTGCAAGAGCACTGAACTAGTTTCATAATATTATACGCTAAGTTTACAATAAACACAAACCAAGACAACTTGTTAGTACAGATAAGGCTCTATCGTTATTATAAACCAAATCTCCACATCTTTAGGAGGACAAGTTGAACATTACCTAAATCAGAAACACAAATTGATATACAGTTACTATTATCTGCTGACGTCAACTCATTTGCTGTCTTTTTAGAAGACTTTTTTGCGCTATAAAAACATCCTAAAATTACTCTAATGGGGGTTCCCAACTAATGTGTACATTTTAAATATGTCACGCATGCAATGAAAATTTACGCTTGTTCACGAAACAATCTATGCAATTATGTCACTGCCTACTACCTGCTCGTTTTAAAATTGTTCCTTTTCCTACTCAAACGAATGACAAGAGCCCTAATCAACGTTCTAATTTTTGAAACCATTAAAATTTTGGTTTCACTTGTAATAAGCAACACCTTATTGACAAGGTCACATAATAATCATTGTCTTTTACACGTTTTGCACATTTTGCAGAGTATAATGATAGCTTTACGTCATTATTCGTCGGTTGTGAATCTTGTCTTCCAACAATTATCCAGGTGTAAGAACTAATCTTTTTTAAGAAAAGCTGAATAACACTACGTTGCAACCCAGAATTTTTAAATTCTTTCACGACCATGACGCAAAGAGTTGAAACCATATCCATATAACTTTATAGATGTGTGGAATTTCCATAGAATAGCGTTGATAATAACATGAATTATATCAACAACCTGTTGGCCGGTTTATTAGTACTTGTTTTCCATGCACACTCACTCTTACTTTAATTCAACCACTACAGACGAGATTTTAGAAGAACTTGGAATAAGGAGTGCCATATTATGACAAACAATTTGCAAGTCTAGTCACCACGTTTTGTTGTTCAGCATCTGTAGATTATTGCAGTTATTACCATGTTATACATGAGATACTGATTCACTATTTAGTTGGTTTAAATGTACAATATGAACAGACATGCTAATATTATATGATCCTCCTATGCAAAATGCTCACTAATTTTTACCAAATTTTATTTGCTATGACATGAGTTTTGACTTTAAATCAATCTGCTACTTCACACTATGCCTAAAATAATTCAAATGCACAAAATCGAATTATTAAAATGCATTTACAAGTATATGCTACACAACAATCTATTTAGTAGGTGAAATAAAAATAACGCTCATTTTACAAGGGTAAATACAGTACAGCATGTGTTTAGATAGTCCATGACTGTGACATTTTGTATAAAAGTGATGATTTATATATACCAAGACCATACTAAACTTTAGCTTTCATATTATAATCCGTATGGACTGATAAGTACAAATAATACAATAACTTACAGATACAAATAGAATGTTGTCTTAAGTGTGCCTAACTCTTATGAAATACAGTAGCAAGAGTAGCAACGGACGTGTGTAGAAGATAAGCTTTTTATATGATGAATAGCATGTATCGCAGGTTAGGTTTGTTAAGTATAAATTTTTCATAAAGTAAAACTAAGTTCATAGTAATCTCAGCAATATTGTTCTCTTTAGATAGTGTACCTATGTAGACACAATTTAATAAGCTAAGGCCCAAACTGAAATAAGACCACATAAACCGTCTGGACTCATTCAAGCTTATGCGAACAAGTATAGATTTTATGACGTAGGATACAAGATAATTAGTAGTATTATGTAATGAGCTACAATGAATAATTGGGTGGCCATCATAAACAGGAGCTGAGTAAAGGGCATACATCGTCTGTGTGTTTATGTAAATGTAAATAATTCTAGTAATAATTTTCGTTTCATAAAATATGTAAACATCTATTTTGAACTAAACTCTTCTGAAGGACTAAACAGATACATGTTTAATCAAATCAGGAGCAAAATGAAAAATTCTGTATTTTTTTAACAGCTTTTAGAAAAAATAAGACTAGAATATAGCCAGAAACTATTTCAAGGTAAGACGTTTAGATTTTGATGCAAAGGGGTAGAACTAATTGAGTGTAGATGTAGATAATAAAAATAGTTGTTCCTCTGTAAGGTAATCATTTCATGCATAATAATATGCATGGTCGCCGCTGGTCTAAGACATTCGCTAGTGTGGTAAATTAATTTATATAGTTTGTCTCAGGATTGCTAATATGCTGATAGGAAATCGAGCTTTTGGTTTTATATATTTCACATTGATAGAAAAAAATATTTCCTGCAGAGCATAGAGAGCATTACATAAAACACACAATCATTATACAGGTATTTTTTATACTACAATGTTGTAAGTAAATATGTTGTCAATCGAACATCTTTTTATTTGAATTATGAAAGCGAATGGTAAACGAAAAGTAATTTCTGCTTCATAGTGTTCACACGTATACAGCGCGGCTAGATATGTCAAAGTGACACTTGAAAAGATATTCATACATTGTTTTGCAGTTTGTGCTTGCAGAGGTTCCTGTCATTGTACAACATTATGACATTACATTCTATTACAATTACAATTGCACATTCATCATCATTATCATAGTCTATTTTTTGTTGGACGAATAGGTAAATTACATTTGACTGAATGGACTGTGGCAATATTATATGAGATGAAATATGATATAGCTGATCTGGTCTCTACTTACTGGCTAACAACATAGTAGTAATTATAATATTTTCTATTGAACTCTACTGTAGCTGTAGATTTAGTTATTGTCTTGTATACAAGTTACAAGGCTAAAGTGCTTGTCTGCATATAAATTAACCATGAAAATCAAGCAATAAACACTACTGCGACTTTTTATGTAAAATGTGGATGATACTACGACATACAATGAATACATGTCAAAATGTTTAACTATTAATTTTTACACTATACTTGCACACTATACTATTTGGTATTTACCTATATTACATAAGATTACAAATCCTTCACTCATTCATTCCTAAATCGCAATGAAATAATTTAGAATAATAACCAACAACTGTTCTTTAGAGGTTCTTACAAAATGTTTTGATTAAATAATTTGCATATAATTTCAGCCGGACCATTACATAACGGAAGTAAAGGAAACTTACTCTGAACTTGAGTTGAAGACCTTTCTGTACTCTTGGGTGGAAGTTGGATGTGAACCAGGAAGTGCATTATGGAGAGTAAAACTTATCCCACTGACTGATAATCGAACAGCCATAGTGACCAAGATGCATCACATGTACGGTATGGTATATATGACACGATTTACTATTCCATACAAGTATAGAACAATTAAATGGTAGCAATAATAAGATGTCTTAAAGTCAATGACAAATTACTAGCTTGCATGTAGCCAAGTAGTTATTACAGGCAGATGTATCCCACTTTTCAAAGAATTATCTTTTGTGTATTAGGTGATGGAGTGTCCTTCATGAAACTTTTAGAAGAGCTTTGTGACGGCGGATTCAAGATATTGCAAACCCCTGAGGTTAGGCCATTCAGTTTAGCACATTGGATGTATGCATGGTACAATTTTCCCTGGAAGGCCCTCAAAGCTTACAGATTGGCACAGTGCCGAAAAGGATTCCGACCGAAAGGTAACCAAAAATGTAATTGCACAAGATAAATTAATGGGATTTCATGCATTTTTGTATTCAAACGAACGCACTTATATTTGGACTTCATTCATATACAATTTCTTATGAAATATTGGAAGTGTGTGATTATATATGCATGCGTGTGTGTGTCATTATCATAGTAATGATCAAGAACCTTCGTTTAATTACAGCTTTGTATGGAGAAGGACTTACATCATGCACTACCCTACCCTTGGAAAAAGTTCGGCAGATACGCAAGATAGAAAGATGCTTGTTTCCTTCTGTCCTTGCAGCTATACTGACTCAGGCGATTTACAGACTATGGAAAAATTCTGGAAAAACAAAAATACCCAGTCACATCAGAATGGTCATTCCAACACCATGGCCAAATCGTTCTACGAAAAGAATCAGTAATCACGCGTAAGAAAATTAAAACATATCTTTAATATTTGATCATGTGTTTGAAAATTAGAAGTCACAGTTGATTAAAAGAGCTAAAGATGAGATTTTCATGACTCACAGAGCTTGGCTACATGCAGAAACTCGCCTTGGAGATCCAAATATTATCAACAAATTTGAAGCTAGTGTCAAATACAGCTACGTCTCAGGTTTGCATGGAATTATGTGGGAAATCTTCAGAGGACTCTATCTTTTGCCTAAACCCTGTTTGGCAGTGTACACAGCGTGGGGAGAAAGAAATCTTCCTGCAGTTGTTTTGTCCAGTATCCCTGGATCTTTAGAAGCTGTACAGCTAATGGGTCATACAGTTTTAGAGTCTTACCCCGTGCTATCCCTTGGATGTTCCACAGGTTATTATCAATAATGTTTGACAGACGAAAAGAAAACAATATAATACAATATACGATTTTACTTTGTAATTTTGATTTTTTGAAGGAATGAATGCAGCATTCACGACTTATGCTGGGGAGGTTTATGCCAGCATTCGAGTTAGCAAGGAATTATTTCCAACTCAAGAAGTACTTGATCAGTTACTCACCAAGTACTTACATGAAGAGCTTGAAGACTTTTACTCAAAGGTAAACTTCCTTCCTCGCATGACTTTTTTCAAAGCTTATCTTTGTCTAAATATCTATTTACATAAGTAACAATTATGATGAAATTACTATTATTGTGTTTACAGGCAATGAGCAAAGCAGCGGAGCAAGCTAAAGACCACGTACAAATAGCCATTCCTTAAAATGATATTATATAATAAAGAACGAGGTATTATGTGCCGTAACTTTGCCTACTTCCTTTTAATAAGGAAAGAGCATTTGAAATATTGCTGAAGATGTTCTCAGACAAATTAAGTGAATTATTTAATCTTGGGTCTTCTGTGTTATAAGAATAAATCGGTATATAATAGCTAAACAATGGTGCTATGCTGTTAGCATGTAATTTTGTGTTTTTATATGTACGTGACAAGGAAACAGTTCATTAAAATAGTTTTTGGTAGATTTTATTTTCTATACAAATATAAATATGGGATACAATTTCCTTGCTTAAATTATATACATTACGGGCATAAATAAATAAATCTGCGAAAGCATCAACACTAAAAATGCTCTTTCGGTTATGTGTACCTAACTTTATGAGACTTTTAAATAAGATATGCATCAGCATAGATGTTTTCGTAGTAATGAGAATATGCAGTGCAGGTGTGAACCTATTTTTTCTAAACATGTAATTTACCTTAAATGGTTATCTTTTGTTTTCAGTCACAATATTTTCCCATAAATAATGAGACGTTGAAGATTTAGGATCACTAATAAGGTTAATAAGGTGTTGAGTGCTTGGTACTCGCTTAAGTGTTTAAAGCGTATAGAAAAAAATTTATGTCATTGAGTGTTGGTTTATTTTATATTCATTAGTAAATATGCACTACCCCTTGTTTGCATACTGTTCTGCTGCAATCGCAGTTTAGACCAACGCAGCGCTACATTATTATTACTACAATATCCACTTTAACCGGATTTTTTAATATAATCTTGCAGAGAATATTTTTTGTGACACTTTTTAATTGTAATTATTTTACAATATGCAAAAAACCAGTATGTACACTTTATTAGGTACCCATTTGAGATTAGTTTGTCTTATATTCAGGGTTAAATCAATAAAATGAGTATATCTGCAGAAACTAGGGACCAGACTAAAACCTAAAACACTGTCAATGGAACGTTTGAAATAGTGCTAAGCTTCGCAATAATGTTTTGTGATGCTTCCGTGTAAATGTAACATGTAACTAGATACCTATTATGCACGCATTCGTATTCGATCACTGCGACATTTTCAGCCAAATATGATAAATTATTGAGTTATTTTCTACATGTGTGCTTTACAATGTTGCATAAATATAGTATATTGTACCCACGTGGTATCTGGTATGATTGTGTGCTATAATGTCACACAAAGGAAATTTTTGTTACTTTTGTTATTATTTCTATACCAAAGGCACTCCCACAACTTCAATCAGCATTTTACAGGGTGTGTATGTTCGGAGGATTGATGTCAAGATTGTCAAGTACATAATCTTCACATTAAAGACTCATTTGAAATTGTTAATTAAAATTCCCTGTGCGCACATTCTAAGTTGCCAAATAAATCATTATGTATAAGATGTTCATAATTCAATTTTGTCATAAACATTATTTGTGGTAGATACAATACAATAATTTTATTCTGAATAGATTTGACGAGTACACCTTCATGTTAAAGGAGATCGTCGTGAATGGGTACAAAATAACATAAGAAAATTGACAGTAAAATGATGTGTGATAATCTCTTGTAAAAGGCGTAGCTATATATTGAAATACAAAAATAAGTTAAGAACTGTTTCAAATAGCCAATTGGAAAATGATTTCTAACTAATTTATGGGTTTTGTTTTATCTTGAACTGCTAAAATGTATACGATTATTTCTGTGGCCAAAATTAACACGTAATGGTGAAATGTGTATTGAAGGGTGATAATTTAAATAGTACGGAAACGCAATTATTGTAATGATTGTTGAAGACTGTTTGTAATGCATGGGTCGTGGGTTTTATTTAGTGTACTTACGTTATTTATGGGGTTGGAGTCAGAACGAGCATATTGTATACAGTATTCCTATTCTTTGATATTTACTTACTATATGCATGTACATTTATTTACCTAAATATGTCGACAATTTCAGAGACAAATAAGTTTTATTGGTTTTCAATATTGCTCAATAATGTGTATCGCTATCAAATTAAAAATGTCCTCTCTGATGACTTGTAGTATACATACAACAATATAATTGTTTTTTGTGATCAAAGAGGAGTATGCAGAGCATATATGCATATATCTAGAATTCAGAGCAATAAATTGCTGCTTGACAAGCATTTTTTTATCAAATGCTTTTAATGGTCAAAGCTGGAGTAAACTACCTTGAGAGAAATCATATAGTTTTACCCAAGAGAAATCCAATGTTTGTAAAGTATTTAATTTTTAAGCCAGGATAAGTGATACTTACTATGATAATAGTTGATATGTGGTATAAGAACAATAATGTTGATAATACTATGATTTTGTCAAAAACTTGTGGAATATCATACATTCATTTCTCTTTATTCACCTGTAGAAGAATACCTTGGAAGGATTTATAGTCATAGTGTTCAACGTTATCGAAGGGGATTAAAATTGGGAACTTAAAGTTGGAAAATAAAAGTTTCGATTCATAATCGTAATAAAACTTTCTTTAAAAAATTGATTATCAAGGAAGGGTGGATAAACAAACAGAGTTTATGCCTACGGTATTAGGTATTTGTATATTGCATTCCTTTGACTCATTAGCTGCCACGCGCGTTCCTTAATGGATGTTATTGATGTGTAACACCCTTTATGTACTCGACAAATATATTTCAACTAGAAAATCCTAATTAATTAACTAATTAATTTAACCAATTCACTTCGTACCCATTATATGTGCCAAAAATATTTTTTGATGTATTCTGGTTTTTGGAGCTCTTAGACAAGTTTTACAAGCCCTAAAGGACACATTGTAATTAGTAATTAGAAGAAGTATCTAATTAGCTAAATTCGCACAACTGTTATTAGGTACAACTTGTTTTTGCCGAGTGCTAAAGAAATTCCATTGCCATTGCCATGATATACGAAATGAATCATTTAGTTTTTATAATTGCGTATTAGGATTAGGAACGTGTACTATATTCACTTTCTTTTCTTAGGAAAAGCATTCCATTGTTAACCTGTATCAGGTCTATCAAGTTCTAGAATCTTGAAAGTCAATGCTAACAGTGTGCATTCTTAAAATTAAGTTAAGCAAAGCAGGATAGTGATACAGAACATATTTACATATGAATAATTCTAAGTCTGTGCAAGTAAACACATTGTCATAAACGAAGAACCTTGCATAATAGGGCAACAAAAGTGCAAGACAAAAAAAATAGATAAAATAGAAACAATAAAAAACTCCGCATCGTTTTCCCAAGGCTGTAACACAGGTATGGGATCTGATTTTGATGTGGCATAATTTAATACTGTGCAGAACTCTCGTATAAATAAAAATTTTGCTTATGCTATTGAGTTAAGAAATTGGAAAAATTGAGATGGAGCTTATCGCATCTGATAAATCCATTGAATGAATCAATTAAATACTTGAAGTTATACAAACATATATCATCAATTGGCAGTCTGTAGTCGTCGTGAAGAAAACAGGTAACCAGAACAGAAAAGACAACTCATTGTCAGTAGAACGCGGTACAGACAGGTACAACTGGTACAATTAAAGTATCAGATAAATAGTTAAATAGAAAAATGTATTTGTATTGTATTCTAATGGAGTGTTTCATTAAAGTAACAAATCTTGCAACAATAAAGATGTGACCTTATGTGTTTAATTGTTTCTCTCTCCGTTCTTCAGACGTGTATGAATCTATGACATATTCTTCATTTTACATGTAAGAACATTCTATAAATGACACCAACGGATAATGCCATTATGTGTCTAAGATGCAATCCTTTATAAAGATGGCAGACCATATTCGGATTGCAATTTAGAAAGATACTTCATCACAGCCTAAGTAACACTAATTGAAAATGGTAATTAATGTCTAAAAGTACATTGACTGACACACCCACTGTCAGTCTCATTTCATTATGCATACATATTAATATAGAATTACAAATTCGCCCATTTAATTTCCAATTACTTTGACTCGTAATTAAGAACGTATTGAAAACAAGTGGAGCAGATAGACATTTAGGCAATAGCAATTTACATATGAAGATATCGTGATAAGACATCATACCATTAAGATAGTGGAATGCATCCATTTAGTGAATAATAAATGTTTATCAGCAACCACAATAGAGTAATAAATATACATATTTATATGGTGATCTGATAAAAATTAATAGTCCTTTTCCACAATGCTTTTAATATAAAGGGTTTGGTGTGATAGGATATGATGTTAAGAGAATTAAATCGAATTCAAGGTTTGCCTGTTATTTATTTAATTACAGTAGATATAGCTTAGAATAATAGGAAGGTAGAATGTAATTTCATCTATTTAGATTATAGCTAGCTGCATGTGAGGTATAGCAATTACGTGGTAAGAAGTGATTAGTGATTAGGAACAGAACATAAGGAACATAGCTGGCTACTAGTAGTTAGTTAGTAGCTAAATAAGCAGTTACTAGGACCATTTGTACTTTAGTTTGTTTTGCTCCTTCACATATAATTTTCATTTCCCTTACGTAATCATTTAATTTATACTGGTGTGAATTTTTTGCACACAAAGTAATCTCACAAGGTGAAATCCTTCGCTGAAAAGTATAATGTTTAACTTGATAACATAATAATAACAATAAAATATCTATGTTCGCCTTCTGCAGCTACTTACTTTACTGCTACTACCTTCTCAATTAAACTTCTACTAGTTCACATACCTGATCTTGCATAAGTACATAAAGTTCCTAGGATAGCTAAACACAATACACAATACTAGAGGGAGATGTCATCCTTTACAACAGACAAGCTTGTACAGATGGCATTAGGAAATGATTTTCGTGGTGTAAAGCTCGTACAAGTTTTTGTTCTACCAAGCCAAAGGCATCGTACTTTATTTCTACTGCTATGCTATACAAACCACATAGGTTTGTATTTAATACACGTGCATAAAAGAAATAGAACCACAATACAAGACTTTTAAGTACACAAGGAAGAAACTTGACTTAAAATCGGAGAATTTTGTTTATTTAGTTTGAAGAGGGAACCTCCTTGGTTAGAAACTTATAAATCTTAGTATTGTTGTATAAAAATGATAATTTTTCTTGTAATGAATTGAATTGTAATGGGATTGGAGTTTGGGTTTGAGTTTTGTGTGTGGCCAACTGTCCATGACAAAAGATGAAATAGAAGGCAAGGCAAAGGCTGACTTGACATGACATTACAGATGTGCTCTTTCCGTTTGACACATTTCTCATGTTGTTAATGTAGAGTTCACACCCCTGAATGAAAGTGCCTCCAACAATAATTTAGAATTGAATGGGATTATATGGGTATAAGTATTTCTCGAAGGTGATCAACCGTATTAACAAGAGAAAAACAAGCTATTTACATTGTGTTCTTTAATTTTAGTCATCGCATGGCATGGGTAGGTACTCGTTTTACATTATTTTACAACTTGCCGTCTCATTTCTCCATAAACTGTCATCGCCTTACCTGTCATGTTATGTTATATATTTTTATTTCGTTTTGATTCACTCCTCTGTCGGTGAATAAACATTTCACAAGGAATTCTCAACATTACGACAACGAGTGTCGGTCTTTACATTTTATTAATGCATAGCGCCATACTAGGGTTGTTGTCTTTTATGTATAGCTTCTGTTAATGTCGTACGCATACGCATGTGTAATAATGTATATCAAAGTCTTAATTGTACAAAGGTAGTTACATGGAATCTCAACTAATTTAATTCTATGATGGGTCGTAATGATAAAATCTGAAAATAGCGAGCAGGGAGGTAAAGCTGCTTTCTACATGCACTTAGTTACAAAAGAAAGAGCGACTTAACTAAGATAGGTAGTTAGGTATAGGTACTTAATAAAAATAAATTGCTCAGTAGCAACAGGATTGCAAAGTAAGTAGTGTTTGATAAGGTGAAGGTACCTTTAGGTCTGGCGTTTACGTACCGTGCACTGCACTGCATTTTCCGTCTGTAATTAATGTTTCAGATGTTTTTTCTAAGTGCTGATTGTTTTAAAATGAGCTGCCCATTTTAATTTAATGCGTTGCTTAAGGAGCTTCTCGATTTTTATCCAATACATTATCATATCAACGGTAGGTACGTTTGTTTCTCCATACCAGTACTAAGTAAAGTAACAGCTTGGCATTTGTGCATGTTTCTCTGGTGTTTGTTGCGTTACGCCGCTAGCGCTCTTTTAGAGTTTTTTGGCAAGAGATGAGCAGTGAAGATATTGCTTATCTAAATGGAGTGGATTTACAGGATTTAGTTTTTTAATTGTCCAAGGTGAAATCAACTTTTGAATTCCAATTTAGTGATAGAAAAGAATAATGGCAGGAAACGTAGTTTACGGAAGCATGGCGTAACTTGGAACGCTTTAAATGAAATGGCCTATAACGAGCATTATTACAATTATTTCTATGTTGTCTTTCTACCCTTGTAGTCTCAGTACTAAATATGCATATACAATACACTACTGTAATTAATGATACTCATCATATACCATACCACACACTAACGTATATACGACTTGTTTTATTTTGGGGCGTTATGCAGACAGATAATGCATTTTGTATGTAATTTGATTTTCCTTTGTATTACAACTCCTGCCATATCGTAATTGTATCAGGAGCGACGTGAAACCTTTTTAAATAGACATTAGACACTAATAAAATGTACAATTGCAAAATTTAATTCCACCATGTTTAATTACCGATTGTGAGAAATCCAACCAAAAAATTATACATAGGATGTTCACATTATAAATTCTACACGAGTAGAGCAACAAAAGAAACTTGAACCCGATTGTGCTTTTCTATTTGTGTTACGTATGTCACACATAGATATAGGTACATATAAAAGATACCAAAGTGTCACTTTATCTGCACGACTGCATGATACAAGAGCATCGGTAAATGAAAGCAAACCATTCAACTATTCAACCCATACCGGTTTCACAAAAAATCAATAGATTTTGATAGCTGTGTATTCAGGTGTCTCTACTATTTAAGTGTCGGTCTTACTTAACCATATCTCGAGCAAGGAAAATTTGTGTAAACTCGCACATTATTCAGAACGACCCTTCGTAGTAAATGGGCATAATTTCTCTATTTTTGATACTTAAATAAGCTTCTAACAACGGTATCAACAAATTAAAATGAGCAAAGTGTAACAATTACGATTTATCTCACAAGATTATTTTCTGCAGTCATGTTAGCACCAATTAGCACCATGCAAAAATGATCTTGGTCACATCGAGCAGAAAATTATAAGAAATGTATATTACGGCTGTTGTGAATGACGTAGGATGTTTTACAAGGTCTATTATCGCTTTAACGCTTTAGAAAATGTGTGAATAGCATGTTTTTCAAGTAGAAAATTGCAATAATTTTCACGATGCATTGGCCATTAAAGCAGAAAACATATGCGATTCTTTACAGGACTGAGCATAATGATAAAAATAACTTTTAATATGCTGTGCTGTTACAATCTATAACAATAATAATATAAATAGTGTAATATAGGTTTCCTTTAGTTCCCTTCAGAAATCCGTTTAAAAACACTCGTTGCAAAAAACACAAGAAGCAATGTTAGAAGCATTAAAGTAAACCAAGTACAGCTATGTTCTTGTTCTACAATATGTAGCTTTTGGTTGGGCAAACCTTCTTTTTAATAAAGCGTAAAAATGCTGACACATTCGGCGTGTTACGTTGTGTTTAATGGTTTAATGCTTATAGATACTGATTTTACAGCGGAACTACAGACAAAATTTTTTAACATACTTAAACAAACATGAATAACTAACTATGGAAAGGAGGTGCTGTAGAACACACCGTTAAATGCATAAACATATGTACCTATGTATCGAATTAGATTGAGTGTTGTACTATATTTGACGAGGTGGTGTTAAGGCATTGTGCCTTTATTATGTGGAACCTGAGACCCATGAAATTCCCCGTTTCCAAACGGACATAATACTGGAACAGTACACACAAACAATTCGCCCGTGTGTCTCATGCTCACGGATCCCATTAATAAATCCCTTATAGCCAGAGTAAACACCATAGGCACTTGTGTACATAGCTGTATATTCAATTCATATATCCTTTATTGTTGGAATTAGATATGGCGCATTAAAGGCCCTATCATTCTCTCTGTGACAAACGGATATAATATTTTTAAAGGGACTGACTGCATGCTTCCAAATCCGAGGTAGGTATTCTATTGTACCTTCAAGGGTCTAAATTCTATAGCTCGTCCGATTTATTGTATCAAACTTGCTCTTTTCTTCTCCAAAGAGATCTATCTAATATTACTAACAGCCTACTGCTATACAATTCTAAAGGATCTACTAATAAAGCAAAAAGGTAGCAGGGAAAGAAAGCAGTATAATGTAAAGCAAAGTAGGGATTGCAGAGTCAGATGTGACAAATGAGGTTGAGGTAATCAGATTATGACGGTTTGGGAAAGCGAGTGCAAACAAGGAGGGCTTTAGTACCACACACGAATTCTATAGGCTAACACCTGACTGCTCACATCACTGTCACCTTAATCCCCATTCATATATACATACTGCTTTCATACCTACGACACCTAAGACACAACTGAACTAAACTGCCAAATACATTGCTACATGACGGTAACTGAATATCTACTACATATTATGTACATATCAATAGTAACGACTTACCACTCTTCCACCAAATACAAAGCAACCATTCCCCGATTCACAATGTACAGACACTTACGCAAGATATGGATGTTTATAGATTATGTAACAAATTCATACATTTATGACATCTTCTGCTCTTTTTGTACACTCTGTACCAACTACTGTACTATAAAACATTACATTGTCACGTTACATAACAGTTACAACTTCCTCATTTAGCATCAACAAGACTGCTTTCTCCCATTACACTACAGTTTGCTCGTAAATTCTCACTGACTCCAATCGCCAAATGTCAATTGTATTTTTATAATAGATTGGAATTCAATTTTGTAACTGGGCTTTCCTGTTTTTCACGTATAAAATGTATATTATTATTATTATACTGTATCCTGTATCGTTTCTATATTCTCTATGTGCTGTCCCTAAATAATTCAAAATATATTATTTGTATGTACATAATTTAACATTTCGTTACGTCAAAAATACCTAAAGATATTATAAATGCACGTTATATAAAGAATATTTTATTCCTTTTGTGGCGCTGAGTTAGCAAATTATTTCAAATTAATAATGTTTTTAAGATCTTGAAACAGTTCGATTTAGATGAGGATTATTTATCTACTTCCTATCTCGTACCTTTTCTTGGGAGGCTTTGGCTCATGAAATAATTGAGTCTTTACTACTTTTACGTACTTTAGCTCGATTAGGGTAGGGTAGGTTCAGAAATGAATGACAGACTCTTGACTACTATTTGTAAGTCATGCTGACTGTAGCATTCTTTGTGAATGAAAATTCTTTCTATTTTACCTTTAAACATGAATTTGTATCCTCCACTTCGTTGTATTCGAAATGGGGAAATAATATATCAAATAATCCATTATGTACCTAAATAAATTGAAAAGTTTGGAGGATGCTTCCGTACAGAAAGTACAAGATATAGTAAAGATTCAGTAGATTACATACAAAGTTAAGTTTTGTTTGTAAAAAGATAAATAGCACAGAAACTAAGTTGAGAGGTGTAGAAAAATCATTTTGTTGAGTTGTTTGTATTTTGTCTCGGAATTTTGTGCCAGGCTGATTGAATAGATGACTATCTAATAATACGTTTACATAATGTATCGGTATTTGAAATAGGTTTGTAGTGAGTAGAGTATTCCCGTAGTAGCGATACATTAATGCCATGAGAGTGAATGAAAGTAAACATGGTAGTGCATTGTGGAGCGTATGAATGAATTGAAAAGGGGAAAGGAAAATACAACTTAGGTAGAATTGAATTTCTTGGTCTTGAGACGTGGAAGTTGACTTAGCAAGAATTGGAGTGAGATTTAAGGATAAAGACTACATTTCATGAGTGGAAAATCTTTTAAGACGGAATAGAAGGAGCTGGGAGTGCAATTTATAGAGAAGTGGGGGGAAATGCCACAAAAAAGAGCAAAGTAAGATTTATCATATGAATTGTTGTGGCCATGGGTATTTAGTTGGTATTTTCCCAAATATTGACAAGGAAAATGCCAAGGTGTGAGGTCAGGGCAGTGTGTTGGTGCTGGTGATGGTTTTGCTTACTTTGGTCCGATTGTGCAGAATATAATGGAGGTATTGGATGAATGCTATTGTGCAAAGAGGATAATAGATTCGTAAAGTTTTGGGCCGGACAGGGCAGGCCAACTCTGAAGGAAGACAATCAATGGACATGCATAAGGGAGGTAAGAATTTCAAATTGGACAATTCAAAGGGAATTTAAGAAAGTCATATGGCTAGATAAAGTCGTTTGTGGACATTGGGACAGAAACGCAGCAGGAGACTTCCGAGGGACGACCGTGAGAATTGACATCCAGCCACGTGGTCCTTCATTCATCCCTTCATTCACCCAAAATCTTTACAATATCATTGTCGTCCGTATAGTGTTATTTCCATTTAGCAATCCAAACAGAAGGAGATTTACTTAAACATTATCCCTCCTGTTATCCAAATGAACATTTTATACTAAATACTCTCAGGAGATTTAATGTTTAACTATATACTATTTAGTTTACATTACCTCCTGCGTTACTTTAGTTTTCTTTATCTTCCGTAATCCTCCCAGATGCATTTAACGCTATTAGGCCATCTAAACAACTTGAGAGAAGTTGACGGAAGCCCAAAGACAAGACAACCACAGGATTTGAGCTACAAAAGGAGAGTATTTACTAATAAAAGATAAGTGCTTCTCTATCCCAACATACAATACTAACCTCTCAAACCTATTAGCAGTTAAACTGTAGCATTTAGAATACTTTTCCCAATACAATGCTCTTAAATCTAATGTTAATCGTATTTAGTTGCAACAAAATAGAATTGCCGTAGCAAAACCAAAGCAAAATAATCATTTGTGAAAAGAAGGAGTCCTAATCCCATTATCTCTACTCTTTCATGATAGAAAGCAGATAAAATGACGCTAGGGCTGAGGCAACAGAAGACTTATTGGAAATAGATAAACAAAACTCATGTACGGATAATATGGGCTACTATATAGATAGTGGTGCATTTGTAGATGGACTACTATTTTTAATCTCTGTGAGAATCGTACGGGCATGCTGATATGACACGGACTACAACTCTTCGACATTTCACATACATGCATACAAATATCTAATGATAGCACATGGCACAAAAACAGAAATAGTAGTATCCTGATATGCATAATGTAATGTATATCTTTAGTATAAACTGTTAGTCCTTCCGTGCATTAAGAGTAGATATTTACTGTAATGGCTTTTCAATTAGGTAGCACATCATGATAATTCTTATCCGTGTCAATCAATCTGCAGATGACTAATGAGATGAGTAGAACGTTATTACTTATTGTGTCTATGTGTTACACACTCTATCCATTTAGGTTTGCATATTGTAAATAGCATTCAAGAATATGTAAACCGCCTTGTTGCTCTGCATGCCCCTACCAACCTCTTACAACGCACAAACTGGGTTCTCCTTGTCGAAAACCAAATAGGTATGTATTTGGTTGGACAGAGTTGAGGAGACTTGAGAATTTATATTTATCAGAAAGTTGCAGTGTAGATACAAGAAGTAACGTTCAATAACAGTAACATTTTCCGTCTTGCGATTGCCAAGTTTAAAAGTGTACGAGTAGTAGGGTACAGTTTTGGAAATACTTACAGTATTCTACATTATGCATGCATACCTACAAGTTGCTCATCCTACTCAAACGATAATTTAAATGCAATTCGAGATTTCAAGCCAGGCCAGTTTATTAGCATCGCACACAATTGTACACGTTACACTTTATTCTGAGTATATTTGGATAAGTTTACATTTACATTAGATACCTACCTTTCCACAATCGCCAGACGAGTCTTCAATTGAATGTGGTTGTTGTTTTGGATAAGTCAAGTCAAAACACTCGTATTGAAACAATACAGTAGTCTTTAACTTTCAACTCATCATTCATCAATTGCTCGACAGGGAGAAATAAAAAAGGTTTCATGACTAGCAGCTATATATGTTTACTATTAGCACACACTTACTTATATCAAATGAATTTGTATATGTCTATTCACGAGGAGGACATAAGTTAAGCACGAAAAAGGGAAGGGACTCAAAATCGAGTAGATTATTAGCTCGACTTGACTTACATTACGTTACATTGGACTTCTTAGCATAGTTTTGTATTTGTAAATGTTGAAGTTAACTTGATTTGCCTCTGTTCTTTTCTGTTCTGGCAAGGAAAGCAAAGTAAAGTACCTACATAACAAGATAACATACATAAAATACAACAACATGTGCATTTATACAAAAGTCAGATATAGATTGGCCAGAAAAGAACATCAGAATACTTTCAGAAGATATCTACAAAGACGTGTATCATTTATCACTTAACTCCCTGTATCCATTTCATTTCACAATCAAAAACAATACTTCAAAGAAACGTGAACGTGAGAAGGCAGTGAGCAAGAAAATTCAGATAGTCGCACTACATTACATTACACACATTATTTTTCATGTAGTAATGTTGCCAATGCATGCCTCCTTCGTATATCCAACCCCAACCAGCAAATAACTGAAGATATACAAATGCTATACATGCACATTTACTGCTGCGATGTACAGTGCTGCGGAGCTTTCTTTGTTTTATGCACAATCTTTCTTTTATGATGTTGAAAACCACAATTACATGTAGCCAAACCATGTTAATAGATTGTCAAATTAAGGGCAATCATTTGTGAAAAACTCTTCGTGCTCCTCCTGTGTATATTTCAAGACAGAACTACTTAAAGTCTCTATTTTATTTACCTACTTTATTTCAACAGTTTCATACCTACTCAAATATACCTATTTGTATTCTTATAGTGATGCTGATGGCCAGCATCATCTACATTTACATGGCACCTAGGTGAAAATTGTTGATGACTATCTGTCTCTGTACAGAAGCACAGATACGAGAAAACATAATTATACTTTTAACCAAATGTACCTACATAATTATAAAAGTATTATGCCAGTGGCTCAAATAAAGCCCTCCTGCCTCAAATTACACTCGTACTAGACTCTTGCTAGGTACAGATAGACATTCGAGGTATGCAAGTATATAAACAACGGAAATTATAGTAAGTGTCCCCGATAATGTAGTAACTAAACGTAAAGTGCAATATAAAAGCAATAAACTCAGGTACAAACAATAACATCAATTTACAAGAGTCTCACAAGATATCGCAGAGAAACTAAGCATGAGCTCGCTTCCTCGGAACTTCGGAATCCAGTCAGAGCCAACTGAAGACAGAAGTAGGTGCCTAATCGTGTACCTAAAGAGTGTAACTAAATACGAGACTTTTAACATTTAAGACTGGACCCATTAAGACAAACCCCAAGATGCCCAACCAGGCAGGGCTGGCTGCCTAAGTGTATTTCGTTAACCGACTACTGACTGAATTAGATGCATAATATAAAAGACTAGCCATCAGACAGGACAACCGAGACGAAAGCACAAAAGCAAACAAAGTTGTTGACTGCATAAAGTAATTTGTAGCAATTTAAAAATAAAAGCCACTTTATTCACTAGTTTTATGTTGTCCATTGTGTTACTAATAAACTCCTGTAGGTATATTCTTATGTTTACATTGTCTTGTACCTACTTACTGTTGTAACAGCTATGTAACCTATGTTCATAGCTAATATATTAGTATATTGCTCACTTCACAGAATAATTGTCTTGCTGGTTACTTTATTGTTTTCAGGGTTGTCGCCTAATAACCTCGCCTAGCCTGCCCCCACTTTATTCCTATTGTAATAATCAGCTCACCTCTTCATTTCATTACTGCACGCTATGCAGATTTAGAAAACTTTACTTACACGGACACGACGACTGTACATACGACGATTCCGTCGTCCGCCTACTCATAACATTATATTAAGCCTAAATAATGTGACTGTTGTGCGTGGCATGGCCGATTGCTATTTCGTTCTTTCCCATTATCATCATTATATTACGGTTAATACATTGCTTATGTATATATTATTGTTGAGTGAGAGCATTTATTTATGGTTGGGCTACGTGTAGGTAGACAGGACGGTTGACTGTGTTGACGTCTTGTTTATGTTTCTATATTGTCTTGACTGATCATACACTTACTCACGATTAGTTACTTAAGTAAGGACAGGCCACTTAGCTGTCCGTCTGTAACTTACCTGCTGTAGGTAATAGAGATTTTCCATTAGGGACACATTAAAGGCTCGAATATCGTAAATGGAGCGAACCCGTAAGTTAACTTACAATTACCTAAGTTCCTTAGCATTTTGCTTGGAGACATTGAATTTGATACTTTAAATGCAGCGAAACAAAATGTATCCACTGCGAGAACTATTTTATATACATGCTATAGGAGAATATTATTGAGTCATATTTACTCCTATTTATATAGTAAAGTATTTATAAGAGCCTTAATATTGCATTTGTGTGTAGTGAACAAAATGCCATGCCAGGAGGTATACATAGTAGGAGGTATGTAGGTAGGTGGATTTGTTTATGGGTATCGTAGCGTAACCGTAACAGAGGAGACAAGACAGAACAACCAGCAAGACAAGACAGACACAAATACAAAAACATGTAGTTTAAGGATTCTTTAAGTCGTGTTCACTAGATAGTAGAGATATTTCTCTCCTGTGACAAAATCTCGGGAAACTGAAGCAGTAGGAAACATTCGAGGAGCAAATGTCATAATATAATGTTATTGTGTAGGTAGGATCCCGTAGCAGGCATGACTCCCGTATATTATGCATTTATCTATTATATAATGTATATACAGGTAGATAGTTAGGTCGTCGTCGGTGACGGTTCGGTAAGTGGTAAGCAGAACAGATGAGATAGCTATTCGAAAAGGTAATAATTTCATCTTATGCTCTCAACAGCCTGTCTCATTCTTGCTTTGCCTTCAGCTCTGGAAATTCTTTAAGAGATTGTGATGTAGTAGTTTTACATAATATAGAGTGTGGGTATTATAGTCTGTTCACCAACCAAGAGCAGAGCCTCATCAGGCTATTACCACATCAAGCGACCTATAAGCATGCTGTATTAATCCTTTTATTTCATTCCTTATTGGATGAGAGGATTACAATTTTTTCAAAATATTTTTATTTGTCTTCGTTTCAAGAGACTGCACTTCGGCATTACCTCGAGTCGTTCAGAGTGCATGTTTTTGCATTAGAGAACCCTTAGTGTACATATGTAGTTTCTTATGTTTACTCCGTCCATTTCTTCGTTCTGTGACGTCTGCGTGTTCTGACGCAATCCTCAATGACTTATCATTAAAAGTGAAAGGCTCTTAATAATAAATATACACTCCTTTTCAAGCAAACTCGTTCATTCGAATTATATTTAGCCACAAAATACCTCTAATTAGCTCGGTAGTTATTATCTACTTATTGCTAGAAAAATGAACATAATCTCTAGGTATTAATAGCTCAGTTAAGAATAACTCTAGCGAAAGTTAAACCATGAGTTATCGAATTCTTACCCCATAAAACTCAAAAGTCGTGCACGTAAATTTTTCTTTAATTAAAGGGTTTTCGTTTTCAAGTTTTAATTTGAGAACCTTTTCCTCATATCTCCAAGTCTGTGTAACTTGTACCTACTTACGACCCACATAGGATTACTATACTACTAAAATAACAGTTCTATCTACCTGCATGTAATTAAATATTAAGATATAAGTAGGTACATGGCGTGTTCAATTGTAATCAGTTATGGGATACAACTATACTAATGATTTATAAAGTAAAATGAAACTGATAGTAGTCACTGGTAAAAATGCCGCAGTAACTAATTTTACTTTTGAAAGTTGGATTCTTATTTTATAGTGCATAAAACTAATCAAGATTCAAAATGGGAGGGTAAATGGGCGGCAAATTGCTAGAAGTTTTACACATTGTAGTATTTCATGTAAATGTGCAGTGTAATCTTGAGCACATTAATTTCACTGTAATTCTGGGACTATATAACTCATAAATCAGAAGACAATTTTGAGAGAAAATGGGCGTAGCTGCTCTACCTTCTTTAAATATTTCCTCGATCGACCATCAAAACTTTTATAAGAACAAAATTCTTTATTGCGTATTACTTAAATACATATGTAAACTATGTACTCCTCGTAGTATAACAAGAAGAAATAAGTGAAGTTAGTTCTTTTCCTAAGAACAAGTGGTAAGTGCAACTAATGGTATTAAAAGCAGCAGTAGTCTCGTACTACATGGGGTTACCTTTGGTGTTATGTTATGTTATTGATATGCTAAGCTCTTTTAAGTACTTTTGCTTGCCTATTACAATATTGCATACGAATTGCCGCAAACGCTGTAACAAATTGTTCCTGTGTCTACTTATATGCAATGTATGTCCCGTAACTAATGTATGCACACAGAGGCTACGTTTATGAAAAATAATATTACTGGGTATTTCTTTACTTTGAAAGCAGCTTAGCACCGTAAAGACTCAACTGGAATCTCTAACTTCGGTTTATTGACAAAATCTAAAATTCCATTATTTCTAATTCATTAAATAATTATTAATTGCAACCAAAATAAATATAAATTCTTGCTATTTAATTAATACTGATTAGTAGGATTATTTCGATTCTTGCATGATTTTAAAACAAAAGAAACCCTAATCTTTAATGGCATGGAGTGATAAGATGCAAGTATATGGGGCGTTTACGTTTATAAAAAAACTTCATATTTTTTATTGAGTTCTGAAATGATCCTTCTGATGAACTCGTATAAATGCACTTAGGCCCTTAGAAATTACCGAAGTTAGAATTATGTGAATCTAGGTAAACATTTTGAAAGGTGAGCAACTAGCATGAATTAGAAAAATTTGTAAAATGTCGTGCAGTAGAGTACATATCCAGAATTTATAAGTTACCATTTCGATAACGAGGACTTTTGTATTACACCAGCCAAACAAACCGTTCAAACAAGTTGGGTAAATAATATATTCCTCTAACTTATATATAAAAGCTCTAATTCAATGATGCTTCATGCTGTGAAGGGATATTGAGTACGCAGGCGCATGTGTGTAATTAATTGTCCTGTGACTAATGTAATGCGCAAGTCCACTCTTCTACCAACCAAGAAATGCGCAAGGAATTCTGTCGGTATTCTTATATAAATGTTTGTATGTATGTTCGTATCGTTTTGTATATCGATGAAATTCAATTCAATGCGCAGTCGCTGAAAAGGACAATGCGTTTTAAATATAAACAATAGTCTGTTAGGCCGGGAAGTTCAGCCAAATCGGATATTGTGCTTTATTTATTTCAAAATTTTTGTAGCAAATTGTGCTAGGTCTGCAGCTAGAGAATATATGAAATCTTGTTTAGTTTTGTCTGTTGGCCCTTTAAATTTTGTTACGTTATCTTTCCTGCCGTATGTAAATATACAGCGACTGTGCACTGTACATGAATTCGAAGGACCATCACGGAGTACTTAACATACCGATATTCACAGGCACAGGGCGCAGTATTACATCCTCTATATAAAAGCCGTTATTGAAATTCCGGATTCGACTAATGCATCTATTTCTTTGCTTTAAAACAGTTATTTCAAAACTTTCCTAGCATGCTGTACGTTCTAGGTTTCAGCTGCGCTGGTATCTCTTTACTATTAGATAAACATAAAGTGGAACATGCGCATAGAATTCTGTCGGTATTCTTGTATAAATGTCCGTATCGTTTAGTAATATTGATGAAAAATGGGGCAATATGCAGTCGCTACTTACTTCAGCATTTTTGTAGTACATTGTGCTATGTCTGCAGCTAGTAGCTGTACAAAATCGTTATCCTCAAAATGGGCTATGCACAAGTGCGTAACCCAAATGTTGATCCAAGGTGTTTTTGCTGCTTCCGTGGTTTACTGTAAAAATGTGTCCTCCCAAAAGAAATATATAACTTTAGAGATAATATATAATTTTCTGTTTGTAGACGTTTCCCACAATTCCAGGATAACACAGAGAGGTATTGGAGTTATTTTAATACATATTCATGTTAATTTGGTGACCAGTCACTAATTGTGGGAAACCGCAATTAATTTCCGAAGGAGGATAATTGTGGACAATACGGTATAAGTGTACACTGGTAGTTGGATTAAGGGTAGTAATGGTACTAGGACGTTGTGTTATGTTGTGCTGTTGTGTCGAATGAGGCAAAAACAGTAGATAGTTAAATGTTACACTGTTTTTAACACAGAGTTGAAGGCATTAGCATTTTGATATGCATAAAAGACGTCGGAGTAGAGTCAGAGGAGGATATCGTTTGTGGCCGGAGCCGCCATAAAATGCTGAGGAGAGAAGAATCATGTTGATGATAGTTGACCACCCAAATGACCCTTCTCATTTAACACTTGAACATAAACAGTAATGGTCCAATTCTGTATGAGTTACTTACATGGTTATTAGCACTCACTCATATGCATACTAATCTCCCTCATTTTATACTTTTCTCTCGCTCTCTTCTAACTTTTTTATTGTATTTCCACTCGTTCGCCTTCGTCTCCTTTTGGCTGCCGTCCACACAGCACCTAAGAACTAATAAGTATGAGGACGACGACGAGTTAGTGTTATAGACTCTCACACAGACAGTCATAGCTCAGGAAGACATCTAAACCGTCATTGCATATCTACATGTACATACTACTAAATACTTTTTCCTTTTTTCATCCCAACTAATAGAGAGTGTCTGACTGAGATGGTACTCCACATACGTGTATGCATGTAGTGTGAGTGTGTAAGTATGTACTAACTATCTATTACGACTCGTATAAAACATGAGTACTTCTAGTACCTACATTCATAGATATTTATTTTATTATTATAATATAAGACAATGCTCAATCCTTCTCTTGTCTTATTGCCTCCATTCCATTACCTTTAATGTTCACTTGCTCCATCTTTTCCACGATGTGATGTGAATGTTTGGCTCACCGTCTTAGCTTTATCTCTCACAATCAGTCAGATCAACACAACACTCGTCTCACTCCTCTCAAGTCGTTTTTAAGATCTGTTTACGGTACTAAGGAGGGTAAGCTGAGCAATAAGTGCTCAACTTATTTTGACATTGCATATCATTATTACGTTATGAATGTATATCCTGGAATTCCCCCATAACACATCTGTATAATTTTATGTACTACGTTGTTTTACCTTTTAATTTTCTACCCAGGTCCATCACTAAATATTACGCATTTACTTACTAGCGAGACTGCAATACATTAGAAACACAATAACCACACCGACATTACTATATCGTATATTATCAACTGCTCATTGCTTTCGGGACTTGGCCTGACATAGTTAAATACTTAATAAATTGTTAGGTTTGGTCTGGTTCACGTTACATCATGCAGAAGAAAGGGGCAGGAAGAACCAATAATCATAATAATAATTCTAATGCATAATGCTTTTGCAGGTACCTGTGCAATCTCAAAGACCATTTCGGTAGGTATACACAAACACATTACACTTATTAAATATCATATCCAATGAAAAATGAAAGAATGAATTGTAAACTCAGGACGTAATAGCCAGCTTTAGATAATCGTTCTCAAAAGAATTTAAGTCAGTTTTCTTTTCCAATTTCTCTCGACCTTTACAGATGTTTCATAAATTGCAAACTAAAAAAGCATTTATTGTGGATGAATAATAATGATTTTCCCTATCATTACTTTTGAGTAGAATTGCTGATTGATATATGTAATGGTCAATGAATAATGAGAGTGAATGCTTATGGACTTTGAACATGCATGGATTATGACATAATGCATGTACGCCAACTAAATGGTTAGCAACTCGTAAATAAAGATAGCATTGACTCTTATTGTATTGTTCACTTCATTTATTGTTACTTGTGTGTAGTACATTGCTATGTAACATGCTATCAATAACCACCCGGACTATGATACGACACACTCACAATTATTTATATGCGCAAAGCTATCTACTTCTCCTCTTTCTATTACACTTTAATGCTATAAAGTTAGAGGTAGGATCTACTAGGTACCTAAAATGCTAAGAAACTTTATTCAGGTGTTTATATACGTAGTTAGTGTGCTTACGATTAGCTCTACTCTGAAAATGTTAGAAAGCAATTAAATGTTATCGCAATCTGTAGTGTACGTTATGTACGTACTACATTCTCCCTAGTAGTGGTTATCAGCTGAAAGTCAGAGAAAAGTAAAACATGTCGAGTTGCAGTTTTCCAACTGGTAACAATTAGCATGTAAATTAACAACGTACTAGAAGCTACATTTATAGGAGTGGAGTGTTCGAGTCGTTCTGTCTCTCAATCCGCGTATACAAAATACAAAGTGTAACTAGTGGGGCACGTAGCTACGTAGTCGATACCTAGAGAAATGAGACCCAAAACTTTTAAGTAGCTACAAAACGAATGTCTACGTAGTCAGACATGTATGCCTACGTATTTTGTAGCAGATTTATGTTGGCAAAAGGGAGAAAAGTTTTAAGTACTCATTATTTTGACAGAGAAAATCAATACATTTATGTAAAATTCGTTTTCGGTCTAATTTCGTCATATATTATTGTGGATTTGGAGGAATAGATATTTAAGCCTCGTAGTACATAGACTAGTAGCCCATTTTACGCACTTTGGTTCAATCAGGCAAAATAACTAATCGTTCAAGTCTAGATATAACTTATGTAAAATGCATGTCTTGCCTGGAAAACGGAGAGGAGTCAGTAGTCCCTATAAGAAGTGGAAGGAGCGAGTATTAGTGAAATAGTGAAGTGTAAATGTAGTTTACGAGGCCATAAAGAGGTAAGTTTCCTAAAGGATAATGGAGCAGTATAAAAGTAAAGTTGAGTTGAGAGAATGGCTGGTGTTCCTCCACCCCCTATTAGGAAATGATTGAGCAGACCAATTAACGTCCCAAGAATGTCTTGACATTTGACTCCGAGAGGCGCCTGATTGTCCCACCTAGAGAAATTCGACTCTTTAACAGGTATCATATATACCTATACTCTTCGGGCTTGTCACCATGGACGGACGGCGCCACGCACTAACTTGGCTAAAGACTTGCTCCAAGAAGTTCATCCTCGCACTATATGAATATATAGACAACCCTAGACACAACAATATAATATCTATTAAAATTGTCTGAACTTGGTTTTCCAATGTCTTCGTTTAACATTATTATTGCCCGTTGTTTTAACTTAAATTGTTCAAAGTGTAAATCTAATGTAACAACACACACACGTATTAATAATACCACAGAGATAGGCTCACATAATACATCCTTTGAAAAAGATAAGGCTAGGGTCCAGTTTAGTCCAATCCAGTCATTGTCTTTAATGTTTCATTACAATAGACAGTTATAGGAATTATATTATGGAAACTACTTAGCTACTTACCCAGAGGGCTTTGTTGGGTGTTGGAGTCGACTTTTCTTCATTTCCAATTGGTTTGGCTCACCGATCCGAAAACCGGATTATAGAACACTTATATTGCTGGCAGACAATGATGATCACACAACTGATTTCATTAAGGCGCCATTATGTCAAACCATGGCACGAAAGTCCGTAAAGAAAAAGGAGCCCGTCCTCGTCCCAGTCAACTCAACTCAAAGTCCGTCAAGTCAAGTGATGTGAAAAAGAACATCTTGGAAAAGAAACGTCTGGAAAACTGGACTCTGTTCATGGACGAGACTTGTATCTAATACGGTGTTACACTCTGGCATGACAAACGAACCATCATCAAATAAACGAAAGGAACCTATCGCCCTGTCAAACAAAAGTTTATAGGCACGACATGACAAGGAAAAGCACAACTAAAAGACAAAAGAATTCTAATGAAAAATAATGTCAGCATTAGCAGTTGATCTTCCCCTTTCGGTGACAAAATGGACTCCATTTGAGTCCATCAACTGATTTAACTGTCTACCTCGCTAGTCTCTCTTTCAGTCGAATCTTCACTTCACTTGTCTTACTCTCGTGTTCCTTTTTTATTAGTTCTCCTCTTTTCTGTCCACTCTCCTGTCTCATCCTACATTTTCTCTTTTCCTTCTAACAAAGCCCAAATCCTACTTTTTCAAATTCTCCCTACTTATCTATCATAGTACATCATACTACTATCACTAAAACTAACTAGAAACACAGCTTATCAGCCTTCTCTCTCTCTCTCTCTCCATATGTTCTGCATGTATAGCCTGTACCTGTTTATTTAGGTAAATATACGAAGTGTGATATCAGTAGTCATATTATTATGCCCCTGCACAGTTTAGCTCTATCAATAAACTCGTTTTGTTTTAAGAGCTCGCTTTGTCTATTAACCAAGCACCTTATTTATCATTTACCAGCCATAAAATAAACTCCGAAGCTCTTTTTGCCTTTATAAAAATGAAGTAGGAGATGCACAGACAATTCGTATCATATTGTGAGCCATGTAGAACTAGCCACACTACATATCATAGTACAACATGTAGTATACTGCTTGTACCTATAAAGAGATAGGAAGACATAGTTTCACATAGCACTCATTATTTACAGAGAGGATGTATATGTCGTAGACTGGGAGGGAAAGGTGACTGGGAGGGATATAATATCCCTCTCCGACTAGACTGGGTGGGATAGCTCTGTACCGCTAGCGGTACCGAACCATGAGGTTTCCGACTGGGAGGGATAGGTTGTAAAAGATTGATATAAATGATCCTATGTGTATAAGTGCCACAACTATCGCAGATTTTAGGTTACTCTTACATGTTTTATTCATTGTAATCATTATTTTCTATAATATTCATAAATGTTAACTATATTGTACATTTTGCATCAGTCATAATTAAATCATAAATTATTATTATCGTAGATTTTAGGTTACTCTTACATTTTTGATTCATTGTAATCATTATTTTCTATAATATGCATAAATATTAAGTATATTTCACTTTTGTATCAGTCATAATTAAATCATAAATTATTCATTCAAGATTGACAGTCAAATAGTTAAGTATGTTACGCTGCTATAATTATTATTAATTTATATTTTTTCCAAAGCCAGGAGTTCAATTTTCTAAATTTTTGCAGGAACTGCTGCTGCCGTTGTGGCATTTAGTACCACAGTGAATATCATTCTTTTTTCATTCTTTTTTTCTTTGTTGTTGCCGATTAATAAGATAGCTTTTCAATGAAAATAATAAAATAATGATTAAAATAATGATTACAATGAATCAAAAATGTAAGAGTAACCTAAAATCTACGATAATAATAATTTATGATTTAATTATGACTGATGCAAAATGTACAATATAGTTAACATTTATGAATATTATAGAAAATAATGATTACAATGAATAAAACATGTAAGAGTAACCTAAAATCTGCGATAGTTGTGGCACTTATTCACATAGGATCATTTATATCAATCTTTTACAACCTATCCCTCCCAGTCGGAAACCTCATGGTTCGGTACCGCTAGCGGTACAGAGCTATCCCACCCAGTCTAGTCGGAGAGGGATATTATATCCCTCCCAGTCACCTTTCCCTCCCAGTCTACGACATATATACTTGTTCTCTACTGTTACATTAGTGTGGTATGGTGTGGTGTGAGTGTAGTAATTAGGTGGATGTAATAGAATGCATGGTTAGTGACAAGACAGCTCCAATTTCAAATGACACTCAATTTGAGAGTTGAAGTTGACTTAAGTTGACTGCTTCGTTTCGTTGAGACTCTCTCCAGAGAAGTTACATAACTTAAACGTATGTATCTATGTACAGAAGTCACTTAACTAATACTTACGCTCTTCCCCCGGAATATAACGCATGTAATGTAAGCCTAAACTAATTCTCATCACAATGCACTCCATTTACAACTATGTACATATAAATAATACTCTATAGTACTGGTTTGCCTATTAGAGATAACAACCCATTTGAATATACTTACTAAGGAGAATGTTATAGTGTATATAGATAGAGTTAGTTATATGAATGTGACTGATTTGCAGACAGTCTATATAATTCGGAGAAGACAAAGATTCTCTATTGTATCTTCTCGTGTCTTACAAAGTATCAATATGTGTAGGTTTAGTGGAGTTGATTGTAATGTAAGAATTATGTATGGTGCATGTGAGTAATTTAACGATGTGAGACTTGGCTTGGGCCTGGCATGATGGGCTTGTCATATAGCCTAAAGAAACCAGGGAGTCAGAGCCAAGGCAGATCACACTTGAGTTTTTCCAGCTGTGAGGAAGCTGAGCCGACGTTGTCACCCGGGACTTTAGGTTTCCGGTGTCCGCTCTGGCGCCTGCGAGTGATTTATTAATCCTCCTTTACTCATTTCATCCCTCAGTTGGCCAGCCCTTATCCCTACATCAACAAGTCTCACCATTACCCCAGACATGGAATCTTATACGCTGACTTGTAACTTTGTCTCTTGTTGAGCAATGTCTAATGTATGATATGGATAACATAACATACTTAGCTTACCATAGATACGTACCACCAATAATGCCAACTAAACATACCAACACAGATACTTACTTAGGCATCGGATACGATATTTCACTTTCTTTCAGTCTCACTTTTCCACATCTATCTTTTCCTGTCTACCTAACCCACAACATAAGACTTACATAATCCATATCTGTAGCGTATGAAGGAAAACATTGATACATTGATACACCGATCGACTTACGACACACAACGACAAACTTAGACAACTTAAGACAACCAATGACCTTTTCTTCCCTTTTTCACTCTAATGAAATACGAATGCAGACATTTCAATACATTTCAACAACCGAGAAAATCAAAATTTGTCGAAATTGAAGAACGTAGATAACACGGAAATTAGTGCATGCACTTAAAGAATCTTTGAAAGGAATTACTGAATATACACTAATGGGTCTAATGGGTGAACTACATAAAATATCCATCGTAAAAGGTACATAAACAAACAGATACACATAATATTATGATGATGAGCTTAAAGAGCTTTTGGCTCATGTATACATAATAGACAGATATGATTTTTTGCGACGGTTTTGAGAACATTCACCACTAGGATATGGTATCTCATTTATTTACGTTGTACAACATTGAAAAAGTTTGTTCGACAGAATTTATGCTTCCATGAATGACATTCATCATTTTATCGAGCTTCTTGTGGTAAGAGAAATATAATACACTGCCTACCACAGATACAAGAGTACATTATGTTTGAACAATATCACTACAAACTACGTAAGGTGTATACAAGTCTACTACACATCATATTAGTTGTTGAGATTTTAGTTGTAATAGTAGAGCATAGGATATGGTGTCTATTTACCTATGCATGTCCTACTATGTTTTCCCTGTGCTTTGAATCCAATCGCCTTCACTCATGTTTGTCTTTAGAATAAAAAATCGTTTGTGTGCTCAGAAATATTTAAGATGCATGTATCGATATGATTTTAGACACATGTTCTCAAATGATCTTAACATGCAAGGCTTCTTGTTCGAGCTCATCTTTATTATCAATATGTCAGGTTGGATTTCAGTAATTACAGGTTCAAGTAACTCATGTTTCGTGTCTATATAGTAGTGCCTTGCATAAGTGTGTAGAGTGTATAGAACTATAACGACTGGCCGTTCTTGTTTTCGATTGTATTAGTTGTCTTAGCCCTTTTTCCCGTGGATTATTTCTCGGATTGAAAAAAATTAAACTGTTTTAGCAGTTGGATGCCACGCCATGAGCAATGAGCTAACATATACTTTCAACTACAGAGCACTGTACTCATTTATTACCCACCTATACATTTCGCTATGCATGTTGCTCTCTATCCAGTAATTTAGATTGTTCGCGTTAATAGGTGCTTAAATGAGACTCTCCTTTCTTTTAACTGGATCTCACTTATGAATAGATACACGCTTTGCAGATAGGTATTAAATAGAGCACCTCTGCCATGTGTGTATAGCGAGGAACTTTGGTGATCGCATGTTGCACTTACTTATTATCCTGGGCCTGCTTAATTCACAGTTGGATCATGCATTAAAATCAAATAAATGCCCCCTATTTAATCACATTTCCAATGCTTTTAACACGGACCCTCACTCCTAGGCTCGCATATCATCCTATTTATGGATTTTATTACGACATCCCAATAGAATCATCGTTACACCGCTATGACTTGTTTACGGACTCAGAGTCAAAACGACTTGTGTGACATAGTGACATCGGAATGATATTAGCACGTTTATAAGTGCGGTATAGTGACGTAATGGGCATCTGTTATATCACCATTGTTCATCAAATCAAATCAGATGTGAGTTGGTTGTTGACGAATAATGAATAGAGTGAAACTTTAATGCATTACACCGTAATACAATGCTTCGCACAAAAGAACATCATATACTTTAATGGATATCAGAGTCGGCATGGAGGAATGAAACTTTGAAAGGTTTTAGTAGTTTAAACTAGAGGATTTAATATATAAATCCATACATTAGATTTGTAGTCATGTGGGAGTCAGCTGAAATGATCCATTGTAAATAATAGAAAGTTTTCCTTCCTTAGTGCAGTTATAAGGACTTACCAATATGCTAGAGAGTGTATCATCCCAGATAAGCAATTCTGTTTTTAGGTTAGGGTACCTAATATACTTATAGATAAAGGACTTATTGTTACATACATTACCTCTGCGTCTCTCCATCCCGGGTTTTCACTGACTCATCAAAAATGCAAATGATCGTGATTACAATAGGAATACATGGATAATCAATCACGGCATGATAACGAATACACCTGTAATCATACTCCCATTATGTTTGCCTTATCTTATCACTGTCAAGGTACACAAAACTTAAAAGGTGCCTGCTTTACTTTATTTCCATGCCCGTGCCTCACCTTCTTCTTTGTAATGCACACTGAAATAAAAATATTATTTACCATGCTGTTTATTTTACAAAACTGGACATTCTGCACTTACAATATTAGGGACGCTCTTTGGTACGAAAATTATTATGTAGAGTGTATGTCTGCTGGAATAACATATCATTTGTTTCCCATGTACGGTAAAGTACTCTGGAAATTAGTTGCTCGGTCGCATATCGATTGTCAACGAACTCTGAATACACAAATCTTATCTCTACTTATATATTATTCATTTGTACTATGTGCAACTACTCATTAGGGAAATGATTGTATATTACGAACCTGCACTTAATAGACTGATAAACCACTCAGAATACAGTAAAGAATAATTACTATATAAGTACTAATTCCTATACTGTATTTGTATTATTACATATTCTTTCCTTATCCTTATGCCCACTAATCAAATCAGCTATAATCAAGTCACACAGAAACGCGAGTAAACATAATTTCTTACAAGTAAATATTTGATAAGCATAAGGAGCGTTAACATTTCATCGCAACTCTGTGGGAAACTGACATGGACTAATCAATAAGACATTGATAAGATAAATCAATGAATTTTCACCCAAAAATTCCGTTGATAAACTTCGATTTGACTCCAGGAATTCCTTCATCTTGACTGCTTTCGATAACATATTTTTTTCTCCAAAAATTGTTTCATAAATACATTGTGAGATTGCAAACAAACTTGCTATCACAGTCATTGCATACCATGCTACGTAGTCCATACTAATAAGACCTTGCATTACTATACAAACATATGCTACACATAAACAACTATTTATCGCTAAGGCATAAATAATCCTTATCATCCCTTTGGTTCTTGTTCTTAAAACTTTTTTGGCATATTTGAACACAAGAATTGTGTTTTTTGTTACTTAGATAGCCAATAATGGACTGCTGAAATACTGTGCATGTAAAATGCACAAAAGGTATCGATAATAAATTCTTATGGTGGAATTGCCACTTGTATTAATTGGCCTATTCTTCGTAAAACTTGACCTAATTTTCAGTAGTTCAATTCAATCATTAGATAATTAAGTGTATCGCAATACGGTTGAGTACCTTTTAAAATGTAACAAGGTTTATCAAGGTTACAGTTACAATTTGTATCACTTTGTATTTATTTAAACTATAATAGGTACATATGTCAGGGGCAATCAGCATATCTATCGTTATTAATACAAGAGAAAGAAAACACGATCACAGCAAGGGAGACACAAATTGACAATAAAACTTTTACTTATGAAATTGAGGTTTAATTTGTCTAAATATTGATATACTATTTGCTAAACATGCTTTCGTAGACCAATGTTAATGTCTGGAGCTGTATTCAGTAGTAATGGTATTCATTCATAGCTGAAAAATGAATTTAAAATAGAATTGCGTATTTGGATGTAGGGATTGTAGATCCAGTTAGATTGAGATTGTTTCTTTCTTTGGTACTTACACTTTGTAATTTGAAGCATTAGTAGGAGTATTACTAGGATGATTAGATGTATGTACTTACTAGGCTTAGCATGGTGTCTCATATATGGGCATTGAAAAATTTTGAAAATCATTGTTGATGTGATAAGGATAAACAGGATGGCATCACATTAGATGTATTAGCATGCAAGGAGAAATAGATGAGACTACAGGTCTGGCTCCAGTGAACTGATTGTGAGTTTTGTGTGTTGACCTGAGAAGATTGTAAGTGCATGGATTGGATTTGAATTGATTTGAGTTTACGTAGGTGTGCTTAAGTGAGTTTCATTGAAGAAGGACTGGTCTGTAGTCGGATTTGGATAGGTAGATGATTATATGGGAAGAAAGCTAAGTAACTAAGCTCTATAAATACGATAAGTATCAGTGAGATGGATTGATATTGGAATAGCTCACTAGTTTGTTGTTGTGGCTGAGTTGGGTAAGTGAAATGGGTAGGAAAGATATTTGGGAATCATTGTGTAGCAATTTGTGTCTCAGCAGGGGAAAGTAAATAAGAGGGGAATGACTCGGAAAAACATTTCCATTAACTAATCAATAATCAATCCTCATAATCAACACAATGCTCCACATTAGTTGAGCTGAGCTAGAGACACGACTTCGTTAACGTCACCATAAGACATTAGCTCGCCAAGATCTTCCTTACTATTCATTTAATGCGCCTCTGTACTTAATGTGTTTACCATTTCACCACTTTGCATGTTACCTACGATGTAATGTTCATTAAAGCTGTAATGTTCAGCTGCATGAAGCAGAAACTGATAATCCACAGTTGTTACACATTCATAGAGAACTCGACACCCCGACTCGTCCTATTAGTATCACTCCTGCAAACATTATATATTCTTTAGTAGGGAGAAGGAGCTAATAATACGAAGAAGGTTGATAAGAAATATAGTACAAGTCTACAGGAATTGATTGTAAATGGGAACAACCGTGGAACAGAAATATTTTATGTTTTACGTATTGGCCCTGTTTGGAGTTGTTATATTTAAATTGTGTCCTTGTTCGACAGCAGTGTACTTATACAACATTTATCCTAAGTGTCTCCTACCTCCCGTGCATTAACATCCTAATCTATACCACACAGTTAGACAAAGTCAACTTAATTCGATGCTATTTGCTTAAATGCAATAGAAAAATAGGATCTTATTAGAACTAATGGAGTATTTATAAGGAAGCTTTGTTTAGCTGGGTTTGAATATATAAGTATATGCTCCATTTCTCCCTTTTTTCTCTTTCCCTCCTCTAAAATACTCTATTGACTTGAATGGGATTGTATTGACTGACTACATTAAACACAGCTTGGAGCTATTAAGCTAATATTATACACTTAAGTTCATACGACTAGATGCGACATTGGGAATGTCTGTTTGGTGTGGTGCTTTAATGCTTTATTCAATTGAAGGGAATTGATTATGAGAGCGAGGAGGGGAGCATTGTTGTTCAGAAATTGAATTAAGTAATGGAGACGACGCGAAATTATAAATTGCAGCGAAATAAAACCCATTTATTTGCATGGGAACTTTTCATTGACCGAAAAGGATCTAATTGTTTCTTTCATTACTAGCAATGCTATGCTATGCAGCTGAGGATTTCGACTGACAAAGGAAAATCTCCCAACCCAAACTCATTATATTCTATTGCAAGTAAGTAGTAGGATTTTTTTTTGAATTTTATTGTTTTTATTTTTCTTATCCCCTTTCGGCAAATATTTAAACGTTTCTTCATAGCAATTATTCTTAACTGTAGAAGAATTATCGAAAAAGTTTGAGGAGGGGAGATAAAGGAAAAGAGAAGTCAGTTGCTCACCAGCAATGCCCCTTTTCGCTCTTCATTAGAAAAAACAAAAGAACTTAAGCTTCTTTTAGCTCATATCTTGATATTAATGTGATTTATGAGAAGAATACGAGTTTCTCAAGTCTGCAAGAGTGAAGACAATGATTTCCATAATTTCACCAAAAAGTGCCCCAAAAATTCAGACAATAGAGTAATGAAACAGTAATATTTCCTCGTTCATCATAAAGCCGAGAGTACATGGAATGGGGGGAGTTGGATTCATTTACCAGAGAATTTACGACTGCGTTAATTACCTAACCATTTAGTGTTTTTCACGGAGAGTACAGCAAAGCAACAAAACAAAACGAAATATCTGTGTAGAAACAAAACTGTAGTAATTCAAGACGATGGAGTTGCAAAGCGTTTGTTTCCATACAGGTATAGAGCTAAGCAAAATAAAACAATTCCCGAGATATCTTAAGTTTTAGAGAACTTAAGTCCCCACACCAAGCGAGTTTAGAACAACTCTTCTTGTCAGGCAGATTAAACTAGAGTTGACTTGTGCGTCCTATCCTATTGTACTAAAAGTAGTTAGTTCTGTTTAGTCGCTGCGTCTACTCCTATATCCATAAATAAATAGTCATGTAGTCTGAGTATAGATACACGGACCATATCGTGCCATGCTTCAACTTTGCATCGCTAATGTGAGCTAAACCGAAAGCAAGGCGAAACGTTTACTATGCATAAACCTCCTTTCCATAATAGAAAAGCCAGTAAATCTATGAAACATGCGTCTCCCTTTCATAAAATGATATTTTCTCGAATTCCCTCTCGTGTCGTACATTTCTGCTGAATTACAATTATGTTCTAGGTAGATAGGTATGGACTACTAAAATTCTCAACTGTCAGGCTAAACCCCTATTATGTACTTATACGTAGCAACTGTTAAGCAACAGAAATCAAAGACGAATTTCCACTTGTACATTTAGTAGTAGGTGGTTTCATTGTGTTCAGCATTTAACGTAGGCTGTCATATTCACGCATAAGGCATAAAGGGTAATTATTGCTTTGCAAGACAGACAGACAGCTACCGAGCGACCAAAAGCAAAGCCAAACCACACAGTCTGCCTTGACACCGCCACATTGACTTTGCAAAATAGCTGGGCCTACAATTAAAATGATGGTCTGCCCTGTTTACTAGATTGCACATACGAGCTCTTCATTTATTAGTCTCTACTTTTGTAATTTCTGTTACGACAAAATGAGGTACAATTAAGCCTTATTTAGTCCTTGGTTTACAGAGTTATTAAATTAATCCTGTCTCCTATTAAAATACGTTGCGGGAAAGGACAACTTGACAAGGAGCATTTCTCAACAACTACCAAATTCTGACTCACGACCCTCACCATACAATTAAGGAGACAGGAAACTTTGCACAAACTACACTCTTAAGACATACGTACACAACCAACTCCATAATTTCCCTACCAACTTGACATTTTTTCCGATTTTTAGATGCTGACGAAAGAAATGCCTTTTTATCTCCTGGCGTTTTTCTCCTGATGCAATTTTATAGTCATTCCTTTCAGGAAATATGTCTTAGCAAGGCTGAGTCACACTCAAGACTTAGCTCTACTTATTATGGGCTTTTTGTCGCGTGTAACGAGAAGCATAAGTAACGGAAAGGAAGTTAATGTTCTACAGTTAAGCAAAATAATGTAGCTTAATAAATACTCGTTTCTTTTTCGTAAATTGCATGGGTTAGCTTATAAAATAACCTCTAATGAGATCTTTCGGGATAGAAATGCATCTCAGACCCCACATGCTTTTTCAAACATCTACATTTTGTGGCGTGGTGTCTTGTAACCCATAATATTATGTAGGAATGCAAGCTACAAGGAGGATTATTTTAATTGCAAATTTAAACATGGATTTACAATCAAATCAACTTTCATGCAACAATGAATTCAACAAGCACACAACGAACAAAACGAAAAACACTGGAAACTAAAACTCCTAGTTCACTTTTGAAACTTGGCCAAGTTTCTCAAGTGAGAAATGGGCTCCGCTCCCAAACTTATGGGAAAAGTCAATCTTTTGACAGAAAATTCACCATTCCCTTGGAACACAAAAGAATCTGTCTCCATTTGAGGTACATGCTATTCATGAAAAGGACTTTTCCACTCCAAGGAAATGAAAAGAACAAAGTGCGAAAGAACGTCAACTTTACTACACATTCCTCATTTTCATTCAATACACACAAAACCAACAATACTTTCCTTGCTTTTCTCTTAGCTATTCATTCCCTATTACGCTGCATTCATGGAAAACTGACAGTTTTCTGCAGCCCAACTCTTGTGTCATTTGTAAGTACAAGACAAGATTAGGCAAAACATTAAGAAAAAATGTTCTTTCACGTTTTAATTCCTGTTGGTATTACTTTGTCACAGAAAGTTTTTGTTCGAATTACTTCGTTCCCTTCGTATGTATAACATCCTCAAGGAGTATACCTATAATAACTAATACAAGTATGTTATATATAAAGTTTGTATTATGCTCTCTTGAGTATGTTGCATCTACTTGCCTGAAACAAGGAGGACCATAATGATCCGAGCATGCAACATTTTTCTTTCAAACTGAAAATGAAGAGATACATGATTTTGTTACAAGCGCCAGAATACCAAATAAAGTGAATCACTTGGGGCATTGGGGAACAACTATTAATTATGTACATAAATTGATAGATTTTATGCTATTGAAAGTGTTAAGCATAGGAATAAATTAACATAATTGCCCAAACAATCTGTATACCAATATTCTGTTGCATATATGATGACATTATTTCTATGTTAATGTTGATACACCTGTAAGCGGCAACATGATTGTTGATGTGATGAGGTGTAGTACGTGTAGTGCAGTATTATGTTATTTATTATGTTATCCTATGTTAAGTAAAACGCTGAAAGGTAGCTACATCAAGTTGAGATGTTACAGGATGAAAATAAGAGAAGGCGTGTGAAAATGAATATTTTATCTCATCTGGCTGGCATGCCATGCCAATTGAATTTCCTCGCAGACATATCTTGTCTTTTGCATAGTATATCCACATGAATATGTATTTTATGCATCTGCTATCGCAACCGTTCACGGCATGCATAACCCCAACTGTCTATCTATAACTTTACTCCATTTAATATAAACCCATATATTTATATATAACCGCCTTATATTGCTAACACTAAACTTGACGTAAATCCACGTCAATCCAGTTTAGTTTCAGTTGCTCTTCTCTCGCCTGCCGTGCAGTTGATGTGCTTTAACATGCAAGACTTCCAATGAGAACAAAACTGGAAAAAGATTCCAACCAGGAAAAAGCAAGATACAATTCTGAGACTTTGATACTCATTCGCTTGCCCTCATCGCGTCGATCATGGATTTCTATCGATAAAATGTGCATGCATATAAATCCATTCCAACACTATCGCTACAATTAAATTGAGTTCTAAACTGCAATGATCACAACAAAATTCCATCCTAATACCTACAATTGAAAGAATTACAATTTAAATCTTGAAACAATAAGTTGTATCATTGTATAAATGTGGCATCGGCATATAGACTAAACACATTATAATCTTACTTAATGCACTCCGTGGCTGTGGCAAGAGAAAAGATTACATGGAAACACAGGCGGTGTGACTTTACAGGAGAAGGGAATCACCGGACGAGTGGAATTACCGACGCTTCCAAAAGTCGTGCAAGTAAACTTGTACGTGTAGTTAGCAGCCATAACTGGCATTCTTAGCACATTTAAATGTTGTTAAACATAATTCCAATCCAGATTTACATAACATGTTGAAATAATATGTTGATAACAATCAATTTTTAAAGTCTAAAGCAATTAAAACTTGAGTTTATGATTAAAATATAGAAATATTAACTTAATTAATAAATATTATAGTACAATTGATATTGTACTTCGTACATTGAAATAATAGATATATTAGATGCTGGATTCCAGCATTAGTTAGCCTACACAAGCTTAATACCATACCACTGCAAGCGGCGGTAGTTGCACAGCGCCGGTGATTCCTGTCTCCTGTGAAGTCGCATCGCCTGTATTTCCCTGCCACCAGAGAAAATGAGAGAACTTTTCAATAGCATCGATAGTAAAGATGGATGCATTGATTAAAAAAATCGAATTTCATTCCAGCCAGTGATTCTGATTCCTATATTGGTAAAATCACGGTCAATTACAAATGTGCGCTTGAAATAAAATAAAACAGCAAAGCAAATGTATGCCTAGGTAGTAATTTACAAAAAATCTGTCACAAACACGTTACCCTTACTGTAACAGCATCAATAAAGGATTTTTAACTAACGAAAGTCCTAATTGGAGAATTAGGAAGAATATTTAAGAAATCCAAAATAAGGATTTAAAGATCAAATAGATTTTTGTGGTTTATTGGGTAGAACATAGTCCGATGTCGTTTCGACCCGGGTAGTGAATTGTTTTGTCAGAAAAGAGAGATAAAAAATGGTATATGTAGATGATGTGTATATTTATGTGTAGAATGTAGGTACGGAGTGTGTTGGGAAAGGAAAGCAAGGGAGCAGAATTGAATATAATGTAAATGTAATGTATTATGTAATAAGGTAATGTAATGTAAGGATGGAGAGCAATTGAGTAGAGTTAAGACAAGTTGAAAGATAGATTTGCTATAGGAGATTGTAGTTGTGTAATGTTGTAGTTGTAGGCAGGGCCATTAGTAAGGGAAGGCATGGTAAGATCTGAGCAAGTGAAGGAGACAAGCTCAGAATGGAACAGAACAGAAAGTACAACTAGAAAACATATTATTATTATGGAGCTATGAAACGGGCATAAAGGATGATGTTCCGTAGTCTTTAGTTGTTGGTGGATGAGATGTACATAGACAGAGAGCACAATGCAACATCAGATGACATAACTAATAATAAGTATATATATAGAGAGATATAAATAAATAGGACGGAATTGACTGGAGAAGGACAAAAGAAGGTAGAGTGCTTTGCTTTGGTTTCCTTGTCGTATCTGTAATACAAGTAATAATACATGGAAATAGATAGGAGAGCATAGAGTAGTACTAAGTGGGTATCTTGTATATTATAGAGGATCTTGAGAGAGATGAAAATGTAATACTAGGTAAGTGTAGGAATTGAGAGAGTTGAGCCAGGCAGGCAGGCAAGCAGGCAGAGGAGTCTGAAGAGAGTGGGTATGGGATACGATCATTGAAACATACCTAGTGGGATGGTGTTCTTGGTAGTATCTAAGTAGTATACGTGGAGAGGGAAACTGCGAGGAAGAGTATAGGAGTTGAGTAGTGGAGCTTGGAAAGAACTCATGTCTGCATTTGTAGTGCTTTGTGTGAGTGTGTCTGCATTATATGGGATGTATGTTTTGTATTGTGTCTGTGTGTGTATAGTTGTGTCGTGTAGTAGTAATAATAATAATATGTAGTCGAGAGTAGGTAGTAGTAGTGCATTTGTATGTATGTATGCATGTATAGTTTGGAGTGAGTGAGTGAGTGAGTCGTGTGTATTGGTAGTAGTAGTAATATGTATTGTGTGTGTATGTAATGCAGAATGTATGAATATGAGTTTGTACAGGGAGAGAGATAGAGACAAGTGTAACATGTGTATGTACATGTGGGTGGGTAATGGTTGCTAATGCAGCTTAGTGGAGTCGAGGGTGCGGGGTTAATAGACAGGTAATTAATGGTTGAAGTGTGTGGATAAAAGGGAAATCGTGTCTTGAGGGATTAGCATAATCCAATGGCTGATAGGACAAGATGTTGGACAAGCCCCAAGACAAACTACGAACAAGAGCCGTGCTATCCAATCCTAGCAATGGATCCACCCAATTGGCTCCAAATCGGGTCAAAAAGGAGGCGCCCCCGTAACTCCATTCTGACTCGTCGCGTTTGCGCTACCCTGGGACACCCTTAGTTAGTTCCATTCTATACTCACACCTGAGCACAACCAAGTCATGTCTTACTTTGGATACTCACCTGCCACTTACAACAACAACAATAATAATCAGGTAAGCACACACTACCTCAATTCACTTCTCTCTTTTCTCAAACGTCCTACCTAATAATATCTAACTCCTCTAGTAATACTCAAAATAAACCTAAACAACAAACACTTCTCCTGAGTCTCTACGCAAAGTCAAACCTAGTAAGACCCAGAGTATCAAACTCACGTTCCAGACTCTTTTACTTACTTTAGTTCACATTTATGTAGAGCAGAGAACAGAACCCAAACTTATCTTATTATGTTCCCTCCTATACTTAACCTGACTACTTAAACGTTAACGATCCTCTCGCAAATACACATTACTAATTTACATCATCACAGACATCACATCAACTCATTTTGTTTGTAAGTCTCTTTATTTATTTAAATATTAATTCTCACGCTAACACTATGTAAATAATAGCTATGTAAACACTCGGTCCACTTCCTTTATTTATCTTCCTTCTTTTCCCATATAAATCCATTCTCTACTCACACTTTATTATTATTTATTAAGATAGAAGACTCTCTGCTCACCTTCATCGTCTTGCGTGCTATGCTAATCTATTGATTATACTTATACGACTCACTCACTCTCTACTTAACTATCTGTTTGTGTTCACAATTAAGACGTTATTATGAGTTCCCTCGTGCTATTCTTTTACCTATATATTATTATCTCGTCTAGTTCATTGCCAGATTTAATTTCAGTTTTAAATACCTCTTAAGTAAGTAGTATTATTGTACACGTACCGGGAGTCTTTCCTAGTCGGTAAAAGTAGATTCGTGTGTCGTGCGTATTCATAATATTTTTATGTGTGCTTCATAAAGGATCAACTAGCTCTTCATCAATAACTCATCTCCAGCCCAGTCCAGACAGACAGCATTGCCATTGAATCCAAAGAAACGAACCGTCATTATCATCACGACAATTACCTGTTATTACTCTCCTATTGCAATATAATTATCGTGCCCCGGCTCGTTGCACCTGTACTGTGCACGAACTTACAACCAACGTCACTTCACTCTTTATGTAAACAAGCAAATGAAACGAACCGTAACGAAAGAACGTGGACACCATAACACAAGTGCACTGAATTATAATTGTGTGAGTGCTTACACACAACTCCCTATAATTGACATCTGAATTTACTAGTGCAGGACATGAAACTCAATTTACATGTAAAAATATAACTGTTTTCTACTTTTTACAAACTGCAGTCCAACACATTAGTTTAAAGTAATACCTGTAATTATACAAAGACATCAACCTTAATTACGTTCCACGTGTCACAAACCACAGATAACTCAAAAATACACTTAGACCACAGTGACAAGTGCCATTATTGAGTCCACGACCTATATCACCTATCTAACTGTCAATACATAAATCATTGACCATATTCACTTCCTTGGTCTGTGAATACCTAGAACATTTTGATACACAAAATCCGGATAAGTCATGTGCTCTGTTTTTTACACAAACAACGGTGTCTACGATCTAGCTAAGTTGGATGGAGTAACAAGTCTCGGGAGTGGTGCACCTCAATATCAAAGGGTGATTTAAAAATTTCAAGAGGACAATTTTGTGAACTGAACGACATTTTCCCTCTCTGTCTCTCTTTGGAAATCAAGTCTGTCTATTTAGATTTCATCAATTGCAATGTAGATGTAGAGACTTAAGTAGAACGATTTCATCAGTCCTAAGTATTGCAGACATTAGTATGTAGCTTATAGCAATAGCTAACAATGCTCTGTAGTCGATAAGAATGATATTTATAGTTTGCAGGCAATTTTACCTTGGCTTGGCATGATGATATGCATTGATTGCAAATATTGCATCTCCATTTGCTACTCTCTGAACTCAATCCATGAGTCTGTATGTAAATAGATACACATAAAGCATGTCATTGGAATTGATTTGATTGACTTGTATATTTAATTGTCGTATTGAAAGCAAATAGTCAACAGTAACATAATAGTGGATTATGTTGACACGTCCGTTATCACGTTATCTTGTTTATCTCCAACTGAAATGCTAACTGTGTAATGTATCTACTAACTGTTTGTGCATATATAACATACGCACCACCGTTTTTTCTGCGTTGACACCTCAGCTCAAGCATGCTGAGCTGAGCACTTACTCATTTACTGTTTATTACATTGTTAAGAACTCATTTCCTCTGTTTGTTCATTTAGTCCACTCTGTTTGCATGCTATTCACATTTAATAATGCTTTGTTTATCTTTCGTGTATGTTCTCACTCCTTTTCTATTCAAAGGAACTCTATCTACATAATATCTAAACCATACTGCTCCAGTCCACACTCGACTCAATTATTCACATAATTTATTGATGAGTTGATCGTGTCCAAGCTTGCTTACTTACTTAGTTTACCTTATAATAGATACATCCAGAGTACACAAGTTGACAGTTGACTAATTGACTTCCGTTACAATCCACACTATTACTACATATCTCTTGTACTTTACTTTGATTACCTTATGATGTGTTTGTATGACAGCTACTATCTCATCTTATCATGCATTATTACTGACAATTAACCATGCTCCTTTTGTCCAACTGTTTGTATTCTCAAACCATGATTTACCTACTATCATTGCATACCCACTAACTATTAACTAATACTGGCATCGCCCATTTACCACCCCAATACTACTACCACTCTACCAACTTACAACCCATCTCTTTACAACTCAACATTAATAATGCTATCTCCTTCCTCCCGATGTTATTGTAACTCGGGGAAAGACATTTTGAAACACAAAATTGAAAGAATTAAATACTATGTATAGTATAATATGTTCAATCTACAAGACCATTAAAAATCTTCACCTGGATTTTAGTATTTTTAAAAATATTTAAAAGCAGATATTGTATGGAAGGACTATTACTATCTCGTATTATTATGTCTTATACTTAGTATCAATATTCCAAAATTACCTTGATGTGGAAATATTATGTTCTATTTATGTAATTGGAATGGAACGTATGATTGTAGAGTCCGGGTGGTAATAAAGTGGTACCCAAATGACTGCATTTATCCTTAGCAATAAGCAACTAAGTAATTCAAATTAATAATAGTGTCGACTAATCCACTATGTAAGTAGTTGTGTATTGTAATCGTATCTGTCATTTGGAATGTATTGTAGCGATAATAATAATGTCTTTATTTACATTTACTTTACATTTGTAACTATTTGTGGAGATGATAAGCAGAAAGTAATACAAGTGGAATTGACATTATTATTAGGCAAAGTAGTGGGTAAACCTCTTAGTAACTGTGTAAACTGTATGTACTAGAGTAGAAGTATGTACCTATATCCCTCTCCTACCTACTACGTATCTCCCTATGACTTCCACTCTCTTGTAATCTGTGCTGTGTGTGTGCACTTGCATGGATTGGACAATTACAATTCAGTTCATCTCGAAGCGTGAGAGAATATAAAATAATTTTGGATTGTTTATTGTTTTCAGCATTTGTTGGGCTCACCGAATTCATCTTCTGGAGGAATGAGTGGCTCCACATCCCCAACGGGGGTAACCACATCTCCCGGCACATCTTGTTGCGAAGGAGGCCGTCCTCTTGTGACTGACCCAGTGACAGGTCAGTCTGTGTGTTCATGCCAGTATGACCCTGCCAGACTGACCTTGTCATCATATCCTCGACTCGCTGCCTATGCCCCTGCCCCTTACCCCCCGCCGACAGAACAGAACCCTTACCCATCCCTGGAGTCATCTGCCTTTTACTCGCCACTGGTAAGCACAACTATTTGTCACTTTTTTAACGCTCTTTTGCCTTCCCTTCGTTCAAAGACAAAGTATCTGTTGTTTGTAATGTAATGTAAGTAGGAGAGTCGAATCTAATGTTGTAGGGACAGATCAGATTTCATAGAAAACATACGTTTGGGCACATAACATTCATCATTTATCTTTACATGGACATGACATGACTATGACATTTTCATTCTGTCTGAGAATTTGTTTTTCGTACGCTACTTATGAAATATACTGCGTTATTTACACTCAGACAAATATACAAAACATATGTCTATAAATATCGTAAGACACATGTAAAGAATGTAATGTGTCTTACTTCACTAGTAACCGTATAATAGTATTTACAAACTAAAAACTACTTTTATACTTGTAATACGTATGTTTATATTAGGGATCGATATATCTATATGTCTCTACTACAGGTAGGCAGTACCAGAATGAAACTCTTTTACCACATAATAGTCCGTATATAGGTATAATAATATAGCAGTACATGTATTTATGCTATGTCATTTATGAGGTATAGTAAACTACACATGTTTCTCTAGTGAGTTAGTAGAGTAGATAAAATCTTCCTAGTAATTTCTCTTATTTACATTTTGTTTTATTTATTTGTCGAAATTGTTGACTTATGAATAGTTAAAATGTGCTCAATTACTGTAAAACATTTACTACATCGTTATTAAATAGTAAGCAAGCCCTATTACAGTATTCAGATAAGTATTTTTGTAGATAGTTACTAGATACGCATTCGAGGATAAAATGCCTAGTACATATGTACGCGCTGTTGGACTACATATAAAAATGGCAGTAATAGAAAGCAAGCAAAATAGAGTAACTGTAAGTAAAATACAGACATTAGTCATTAGGGAGAAAAGGAGCGTTTTCAGTAGCTAATATTCAGAATGAAGGAACGTTTACTAGCGTCAAAACGACAATCCTTAGCAGTGTGGCAAATAGTAGTAATGAGTGGACAACAATGAAAATATGTCTACCTTTAGGTCGTCGGTTAAATAGCTGCACTTAAATATATTATCATATATATTTGTCCAGCCAGGGTAAGGTAAGGTTTAGTAATAGGAGAGTGTAAGAGATATGTTATTCGTGAATGGGATCTGTTTGTCTGATAATGGATGTGTTTGTTAGGGTGGGGCGTATGCAGGTCTGAAAGAAGGGAGCGGAACTGGCGACGTGTCATGCTGGCCAAACCCTGGGAGTCTTAACTCAGGCTACTATCCTTATGACCCGACCTTCGCAGCAGCATACGGGTCAGTCTCTAAACTCACAACCCCCTGCTCATCACTACCCCATACTGATCACATGAAATTTCATGATCCCACACACTGACTTTCCCAAATTAGATTAGAGAACCACTGCCACTGCTCGCTGGCTTTACTGATTTATTGTGACGTGGTCCATACCCCCTTGTCTCCAGAACTTCCCATCTGTATCAACCATCTCGGTCATCGCATCTCCGTATCACAATCACATCATATCACCCTTTACTTCCCTATCCCATTGTCTTCCTCCTACCTTCACGTGAAATCTAAATCATTGGAAATATCTGCCTAATACATATGTATATCCCTTAATGTATACACTCCATGACTCTATTCTCAATTCCAAATTCTAACAAATTGTGGTGCCTTTCATTATTAACTTAACCTCTCAGCACACCGTCAAATTCAGTAAAGTCAGCCAGCCAGTGAGCCACAAACGAGAGCTCAATAGCTCATCTCTCTTAAATTTGGGGAGACGGATTGCGGGGCTCATGAATTTTTAATTGAATTAGTGGCAAGTCTAATCTATTACATCTAATAATCCTTGGCTTTTCATTCTATCTACTATATATATAGTATCTCCGTCTCTGTGTGTGTGTGTAAGTGCAGACATGAACACGAATTATAGATACACTCATAGACATAAATAGAAACAGATTAATTCTATCTGGATCTCTTAAGATTTACTATCTTTACAAAAAGATACGAGTCTTCTACGTCTCACATTTTCTACTATATTTACTACAAAGAGATCATTCTATTAAATAGGTACTCTAAGAACAGTATAAATATATACAAGTACTACAGTATGGTATTCTCAAAGGAATTCTCCTGATCTCACCATGATTTTGACCTTTGTTCTTATCCAGTTATAAATATGAGAGTAGTTGCAGTCTGCTGACTGTCTGTAAATGAATTGGAATGTATTTGGATGCAACAACCTAAGCACGGATGTCTGAGAAGGAATTGGATACAAATTTGAAGCTTTAGTGGTTTTATTACCTTTTATGGGTTTTGCAACTTGACAAAATACACGAGTAGTATGTATATGCATGTATTGTAATCGCTAGTAAGCATTGTTGCAGCGCAATTATCTGTACACATTGCTGAATCTCAATGCTCTATGGCAGGCCTCGTTTAATGACTCGTACGTGTGCAATACAGTATAGATAGATGGGTTGAGATTTGTGCAAGAGATAAGCCTCTACTTAAAGAGATATCTCTATCTACAATGCTGAGTATAGGAGACGTAGTAGTAGTACACGTAACTATGTAGTTTTTTACTCACGTACAATTAGAATTAGATAGGAGCACTAAAGATAGACGTAACACTATAATGGATACATGCATGTAACGAAACGAGTATTAAAACTAAGAATAATTCTACAACAATAAGCAGTTTTGCGAAAGGAAGACGGAGAATCTAAGTTACTAGCTAAACATAAGCTGAGGATAAGGCAGAGATCGGGCAGGCATGGCTAACTGAGCCAAGTAAAGTAAGCATGACGAATCAAGAAATTACAGTAGTAGTACAAGAGAGATAGCTAGCTAAGTAATGGCATGACATGACATAGCATGGCATTACATTTAGTCCAGCCCATAATATTTATACACGAGCGTGAGCCATAAAATTGAGAGATGAATGTGTGAGTCGGAAATACCCGGGTAACCAGCGGAAGCCAAGTTAGAGGAAATGCATTAAGGGGAGCTCTTTTAAGTGGGGTCACAGCAGGGAGCAAATCAAACGACACAAAGGGTTGTTCTCATACTGTGTGAGTTACTTACGCGCCCGACTCCAGTCTAAATGCAAGTGTATAAAGGACACTTGGTGACACACACTTAGAAATAAATGCTAAATAAAGTTAAGACTTTTGCTCGAAATCGAATGTGCTCTCTCGGGTTACGTAAAACCATAGCATAATCGTAATCATAAGTGCTGACGAGGAGTTTTATTAGTGTAACACCCTTTCCTATGGTTTACTTACTTATAATAACTATTAATTACAGTAAAAATCTTTTTATTACTGTTGCTTCACTCTTCTCCTGGCAAAAGTTAGCGATGTGATGCTTTTGCATTTCCTGTACTCCTCCATTATAGTCCGAGGCAGCGTTATTAATTACTTGTGTTATAGTTAAGCAACTAAGTACAATGTAATGCATGCATTAGTACACACGTACGCATTTTTAATGCAACTTTAATGCAATGTCTACAAAGTAACATGTACCTACTTTATTTATACAATCATTTTTAATGTTCACTCACAGTACAGTGTTCAAATATTATTTATACAATGATGGGTTTTGTTATTTGAAGATTTTTGTGTAACGTAGCGTTAGCGTCCACAATATGTTATGGACAGTTGAGTGATACTACAATTATATTGTAAATGCTAGTGTTGCATATTATATTGGAGAGAGAGACAGGAATATCTTTAGTAGGATTTACAAGCTGAAACGTACCCAGTGCACTTTGATGTTTTATCCTGACTGTATCTTTTCCGTTGGCACTTGACCTACCTCATTTTTTCAAGGCAATTAACAGTGCGTGACGTTTATGCAAGGATAGTGAGGTGTGAATAGTACTCTGCACTCTTGTCTGCTTCAAATTAGCCTGTCGTTAAAGAGCAATATTTGCTGATTGATGCGCCGATTCTAACACTCAGAATGTCTAACACTCTCTGTGTTTAGCTTAATGGGAAAATTCACAGGGAATTTATATGCCCGTAAATTATCATAATAATGCAACACATAATCATAAACTACACTTGTACATACACACAGAGACGTGTACCTAATTACAAGGAGCAAATGAAGTAATGAGCCAAGAAACTTGTTCGAATAAAAGGTTAATTGTTCTCGTTTGCATTGCCACAATACATATGTCTCTTCTGACGATTGTCTTTCTATTCTTCTTTGCCGTCTTCAGGTATGGTGGAGGCTACGACTTGGCCGCGCGGAGAAAAAACGCTACCAGAGAATCCACGGCGACATTAAAAGCTTGGCTAAATGAACACAAAAAGAACCCTTACCCGACGAAAGGGGAAAAAATCATGTTGGCCATTATCACAAAAATGACTTTGACACAAGTGTCCACCTGGTTCGCAAATGCGAGGCGAAGACTCAAAAAAGAAAATAAAATGACGTGGGAGCCGAAGAATAAAACCGATGACGACGACGACGATATCAAAGACGATGACGGTAAGTACTACTAGAAAGCTTTATTGTGAGAAGTAGAACTAGTGGGTTCATTCATAAAAATATGGTTAAAGCGAGTTACTTTTAGCAATTACAAAGGTACAATTATCTAGTTATAGATACCCAACCCACTAACAATCTGATTCTAAAGTGTACTAAATAGAATGCCAAAGTAGTATAAATAGAACAGAAATAATTCTAGTTAGATTGGTGGAACTGAATTCCTACGTGATTTGATGATCACTATTAATTTGGTAGATTGAGTTAAGGGGGCCTTAACGCTTAAAGTTCCGCTGTATTGAACTAATAACATCTATAACACACAAACTAGCTAATAAATACATTTGTATGATTCGTGTTCTGTAGTTCACAGTTAGGCTTCGTTAAATGCGTCTCCTCTCTACCAAAACAAAGGCAAACCAAAGAAAGTCAAAATTGTTATCGCTTCGTCTGGTTTGGTTAGCTCTAGCTAGACAAAACACTAGTAGCAATAAATTAAATGTTAGGTAGTCAAGGAAAAATAAATGGATCAGTACATAAGTAGCTATTGGGAGGATGATAACGATGCGAAATATATTATTAGGGATTTAGCAGACAAGAAGACAGCTAGTGCGTTACATGATTTGATTGCATATTATACTAATACATACACAGATACATATTAATAGATGTACATACAGAGACTACTATGTAAGTGCTAATACTCGTAGTATACTAGTGTACATACATACTCAAGTGCATATCATCCACAAACTAATACTGTACATAAGTCAAAGAATATAGAGTGTGATATTGAGAGTAAAGAGAAGTCTGAGTGAATGACTGAGTGAGTGATTGCATTGTTGTGAGTGAGCATTACATTAGATTGCATTGAGCATTCGGTAGGAGATCGTCGAGTTTTAGTTTAGTCAGTCAAGTCAGGCCAGGGTGAATATGTGAGTAATATGAGGGGATAAAGGGTAAGGGTTAGAGAGACAGAGGATTATAGAATCCCCTTGGCCCATACTTCATCAAGGATTACTTTCAGCCGACGAGACTCTCTTTTTACTTGCACTCAACCATACACAATCACGGACACGTTCGTACGTAACGTATGTATGTACACATAATAATAATCTCGTCTCCTATGCTATCAACATCACCCAAGTCAACGCAGCCTTAAGTCAGAGATGCTTCATACCAATAATATTCCTTACACAAATATTTTACTTACTTTGGCATTATATGTAGATGGGCATTGTTGTAGCACATTTACCACCACACGTATTTTCATCCCACCACTATGAGTTTGGGCACTTACCAATATACTAGAATACAGAACGACCCGACACAACACACATTATAGATAATCCATCCTTAATCAAAATGTGACACTTAATTGCACTGACTTTTTAAAGCCGGAGCTGCTTGTTTAGTATTCTAGGCACTGAGTGAGTGATTGTGAGAAAGAAAGAGGCACGAGGGAGGGGTGACAGGGTTGACACAAAATGTACATAATGTAATTTAATATGACTCCATTACTATTATGGTTTCCGAATCAATTGCCTAGAAAATGAATTCACATCTATGTATTATCTCATTTTAGCTGATCATCAGGTTTTGCATGTATAAAAAACAAATTGTATAAAATACACGTAAATATACTTAAATACTAACAACACATAGCTCTATTATTTGTATTTACATAGTTATTGTGGTAATGAAAGGATGTGGAAATTAGTAGGAGAGAGGATGTAAGTGTTTGTACTGGTCTATTGCAGACGATGGTGACTCTTCTCATGGCCCTTCCTCATCCCCAGGGGTAAACAATAATAATACAATTGGGGTTAAGAATGACCCGTCAAGTGACCTCAAGTCAGACTGTGCCGCTGCCGCCAAACCCAAAATTTGGTCTTTGGCCGACACAGCGGCGTGTAAAACTCCGCCGCCTCCTCAGCTCCTACATGGTCATATTCATGGACATGTTCATGGACACAGTGGACATGTAAATAGCCATAGTAGTCACGGACATAGTAATAGCCACATGTCTCACCATCCCGCAGCCGTTGCCGCCCCGCCCGTCTCTTCCTCCTGGAGTTTCGCACTGCCGCCCGCCTACCGTTACGGCGGCTTTCTACCTCCCGTCGCATCCGAAGGAGTAGGCACAGACACCCCTCCGCAAACGCCACCCAATTTAAAAGTGCCCCTTCTCTCTGGCAGTTTGTCTCATTTCGCACCAGGAGCTCCTAACTCTTCAGGGTTGACCTCTTCAGCTGACCTCACAACAACTGCTTTCAAGCCAGTTCTCAAAAGGTGAGCCAGCACAATAACAAGTTAACTGGTATTCCTACTACTACCACTAATCCTATCATATGCTACTTACTTACTTACTTGTAGATAGAGAGTACTTTGTGTGTGCAATTAGCGGCTATGCTTATATTTACTTACTCATTTGTACATCTGCTCTCTATAAATAAGACGTGCAGTTGTAGAAATAAGGAGTAAATGCACAATAATAGTGCAGTCTAGTGTGCTATGTGCTGATATTACTACTTGACTTATTGTATTGCAATTGCGGTTCACTCAGTTAAACAAAGACAGACAGAGTGCTGACTGATGTGAGTGAGTGATGTTTGTAGATAATGGATGGATGGAAAGGAAGCTTGGTTGGTTTGCTAGACTCCATGTATCCTTTACTTGTATATATAACTATATATACACATATATCATATATATTATATACAACTAAATATGTATATAAATAGTAACAACTGTTCTGCATTGAGTCGGTTACATATATAATGTACTATGCTAAAATTTTGTGCTTATACTTATGTGAGAATTACTTTTGGATGTCTTTTTGTTGTGTGCTTGCTCCTTTTTATTTTCGCAGTAGTGTAAAAGTAAGTTCAGTGCAATGAATTGCATTTATTTATTTGATTCCACTTCTAGCTCCTCTATTTCAGTCTATTATCCCACGTAAATGTATTCTATTGTTGTTATATCGCTTGCATTTGGTTTGGGTTGAAATGGTAAGAGACGATACATGCATGCATAAATACGTCACTATGCTTCATTTGCTATATGTAAAACAACATCATATAGATTCAGGTACTATACTTATAGAGCATACCTACAGCTATATAGCAGTAGGGCATAATAATGTTGGTTAGATGGACGTGGACCCGTTGCTAGCAATATGTTGACTGTTAGCGCATTTGATTAGTATAATATTGCATATTGCAGGTCTAAGAAATGTAAAAGTGCGTGGATATGTATTATAAATACGTGTAGGGTTGTTTCACATGTTATTAACAATGCGAGCATTCTGTACGTGTAATATTTATTTGGATTGAATTGGTTTGGATTATTAGATTAAAAGTATAATATTACAAGTAGTAATAGAGAGAGACTCGTTAGAATGCATATAAGGGAGATGAGGGAAAGGACGCTAAGCTAGGAGCGTTGTGTACTGTATGTAATGTATGTAATGTACGTGGCTAATGCAGCTGCTAGAACTGGTTTAACGGACAACAAACCAGTTCCCTAATCCTAATTAATTCACACTCTCATGAACATTTAAGAAAGTGCCTTGATGTTCACATATGTAATACATAGATGCAGAGAGGCTAGGCTGCTGTGTTGATATATCAGTTCAGTGGATGTGCAGCTCTGAAATTATTTTATGTGGACATGGATGGATTGGATATAATGTAACTTGTCTTGTCTGCATGTAGATATATCTGTGCATGTATATTAGCTACCTATGTAACTACAAGAATGTTTCGTTCAAAGTTTGATGTGTCTATTTTGTACCGTGACTTTTTAATTAGGTGAGTTGACTCCATTAATAGAAAGATAGATTCACAGAGACAAGGCAAATTGAAGCAGAGCAAATATCATATAGCTGTATTTATATAGAGAGGATCTGTACACCTGTGCACTTACAAGTGCGAAATAAAATGAGGGAAGGAAAGACAAGACAGGTTGTGAAATTGCTCTTCTGAGACTAATGTAATGTAGTGGTAATACATGTGGTTAGTGCTCAGCAATTTAGTTAGTTAGGTAGGTACGAGTTGCAGAGCGGAGTCAGCTATCAGCTTTTAATGCTGTTCAGATTTCTTGAATTGAACATTTAGCCAGTGTAAATGACTTTGTAAGTGGGTATAATGGGACTTCTTGATGGACAATGTTGAATGTTGATGGAATGATTGACTGGATTGGCTCTGAGTACTAATAGGCATCATCTGTATGTGTGTATCTGCACTACATAGGTATGTATGTATAGAGAAATGAGTTAGCGTGCAGGTAAACGAGGAACATTAACAATAAGTATGTAGAGATAAAATAACATAGCAATAATGCATTTGATTTTAGTTACGGAGGTATTTATCACATTATTTACATACACGAATCGTCTGTAAGTAGGAGTGGGACATGCATACTAGTATTAGAGTATCTTTTGCACAGGGCCTGATAATTGTGATGAGTTGTTTGTAATGTGATGTTCTGTCTTATGAAGTAGTATGTAGTTAGTGTGGTAAAAGCCATAATGTTTTTAATGTGTGTACTCGTAGAGATATTCATTGTCAGTCAGCTCATAATGGAATGTTTCTGTTTGTCTATTTACATGGATTTAATTGAGCAAGAGGACTAATCAGACACCACTACATATCGTAACATTTATAACATGACTAACTAACTGCGGTTGATAGTTGAATCGTTGAATGTTGATAGTAAATAAATGTGTCCCGTCCTGTTTGAGAAGACAAGACACTACTCACTACTAAGTCTATAGCTTCAACTGTACAATTAAAGTGGGTAGGTACAGAATCTCTCACTATTGTAGGTAAAATGGAAATCATGATTTATTGTTTATCCTGATCTATTGTCATTGTCAGTTGGACTGCTACTTACCCTGCTACTTATATGTCCAATATTCAGAAATAGGTATATACTATTGCATTGTGTTTGTGTTGTATTGTGTCTTGCATTACATTGCATGTTACTACTTTTAGTTGGAGGAGAGTAAGTAACGATGGGAAAAGCATGAAGTGGCAGATAGATACAATGATGTGTGACATGACATGAATTAATATTTGATGGACTGCATAAATACATTAATAGTGATATGACTTGTAAATATAGGAGACACAATATCTCGTGTATCTACTCATTTCTGTAGATTGTAGTTAAGTGTAATGTGATGTAAACCTAATATTTGTAGTTAGACATCCTAAATACCATAGCTTCGCATGTAATGTCATGTTCAACTCATTCCTCGAACTCTGCCTACCTACAGTGTACATATTATGTATATATTATTACACTATTTAGCATTTGTGTCTTATTTGTAGTTGAATAGTGCTGCTTGTCGTCCTATTTGCTAGAGAAGCAAACTAAGTATCTGTGTGAGTATCTCTGTCTGTTCTGTTGTGTACTAAAATATCAGTAGACTGTATCTGTGTGCACTATGTACTCTTCTGTTTTGTTAGTCAGTGTGTCCGTTCCGATAAAGGTGAGATAATAATGAATTTTTGTGTTATTTTGGCAGTTCGTCAGGAGGGTTCTGTGTGTGACGCGTCGACCCACTTGATGAGATAAGAAGGGAGCAAAGTTTGCACTTGACGAACGAGGAGGAAGAAAGCCCAGTGAGTGAGTGAGTGACCACCCTGTGATAAACAAACAAATAAGAGAAGCCCCGAAGAACAGAATAATAATACAGACAATCCAATCCACCCAATCTACAAACCAAACTAACTACATATACATACATACTACTACTACTACTACTACTCTACGGCTATTACATATACATCATCATCAAAATACACATTACATTACATACAGTTAATAGGGGAAGTATCTACGTACGTCTTCGACTATATACTCCTTACCACGTACTATATTACTTCACTTAACTCTACAGAATTGTGTATGCAATGAAATGGATTCAGAATGGAATGAAATGAAGTCAATTCAAATCAAATGAGTAAAAGAACTCTTACACTCTAATGAGAGATGCTTATGTGCTAATAAAGAGCCAGAGTCGTGACAAGCCCAATTAAAGTAACTTATGATCAGTCTTACATTCATATTATTCACACTCACTCAGGGGGTCGTCTCCCATACATTCATTAAGACCCGCATTTTGCCAGCCAGCCTTTTCAATCCAATACTCAATATTTACAACCCAATGGGATTAGATGACATGACATTTGTGATCGTGAACCAACTAAACCCTTCTTCCTACTATACACACTATAATATGTAGCACTCCTTAGTTACTGGTACTCGCACAATAAAACTATTCATCTTTACAGCAGTGCGACTTATATACGACACAAGGATGATCTCTCCCAACAAGTTGGCGTTCGCATACCACTTCCTATGTAAGTAGGAACATTATTTGTGCATCTAAATACATATTATTGTATAAATTCACTAATGGTAATTCTTTGAGCACCCGTATTTTATGTCTATACATAGGAGATCATATTATTGCATCATAATCCCATATATAAACCATTTTATGACTTTCAAGGATACTTACACAAGTCTTTCTCTTTTCCAGTGTAAGTAAGTAGTAATCAGTAATGTGTAACAAAAAAAAGTCAATATGTACATACGACCATGTTGATGCCTCTTTTCAACGTTAATCCACCCATAGAGATTCAACGTAAAAAAGTTCAATTCTTTGGGAAAATCTCTTTGTTGCATAGAAATACGAGATAGTCACTTGACTTTACACATTACATTATTGTCCTCCTAGTAAGTAGTCAGCAAGAAAAAGATACAAGGAATTTATAGCGCTACCTTATTGAGAATCTACTTTTTCGATTAGTATACCTTTTCTATCTTAACATGAAAAAAAACGTAGTGATCGGTCGGATGCTATAATATCCCATCACCTCCTCCGTATGGATTCTAAGGCTAAGCTCTCTTTAGTAGTAATATCTTCTATAAGGATCTAATACATAAAATGTATATATATATCGGCTAAAGGATGGCTTTATAAGTTTGTTAGTTCCCAGTTCTAACTTACGCTTCACTTCACTTGGTTACCCCCTGGAATCATTTCTATCGTAAATAATCCATGGGCTCCCTGTTCCTGTTAAACTACAGTACACTCATCCATACTAGTATATATAGTTAATAGAAATAGAGATCCTAAGTTGCATTGTCTAGAGAAGAGAATCAACTTTGTAAACCGAGAGTTGAGCATAATCTGATTAAAATATCAGATATTTAGTGAGGTTTAAAAGTTGAGTGGACAGATCTAAATCAGCCAGTCTAGCCAACATTAAAAAGTTGAGTATGATTCAGGAACATGAAACGGTTTAGCATCGTAAGCTTTTTGTATAAGACAAGGGGACAGAAAAATATTGGTTATAAGTGGTAGTTATAATAACAGGGAGTGTGTAAAAACAGTAGCACTTGTTTCCCTGTCGCGACCATACCGCGCCCGAGCTCATTCCTTCGGTGTTTTTCATGTGTTATTGGAAAATAAAGATGATGTGTCGTCAGGAAGTCGGTGACAGAGACAGAGACATATAAGATGAGTATAAAAAGGACTGCGTCTCGAATTTGGTGACAATTTCGTGAAAATCGACGGGAATTTATGGAAGGTGGGAAGGGAATGGAGGGAAATTAGGTAGCATCTGTTTGTGTGCGATGAGAATGGAGGAGGGCCGGGAAGGGGAGCGGAGAAAGAAGGAAAGAAAAGAATAAGAGTTGATCTCCGGTCGGTTAGAGTCAAAATGTCACAATACGAAAAGACGGTTCACTCCCGATCGATTTTCGCTTTCTCGACTTGGTTCGTGGGGAATAAAGTGAGCATTTGAGAATATTGGGAGAGAGTCAGCAAAAGGGATTTCCATTTACTCCGCTTATCCTAAACTATTCCTCTTTATGGCCCAGTGTCGACTTAGGAACATTATGTTATGTACGTAACGTTTCGTTCGGCCTTTTCCTCTCTCTCGACTACATCCATTCCATACATGTTCCCTATTTCAAATCATTGTCCCAAATACATTGCCCCATCCACACACTCAGCATTTTATAGATGATGCCTTTTTAAAACCCTCAATCCTGGATTCACTCAATCCACACACCATGACCAAAATATCCCGGACATTTTTACAAAATTATATCCACCCTTCGTCCAATTTTTTATATACTTACAAACTACGAGAGTGTGAGTAATATTACACTTACATATAGCTAATGTCCCAAAGTCTATATAATATTGACTCTTTCTAGTATCTTGGGTAAATAAAGTTAGTCTAAGCCCTGTTTTTGCAACTACAGCAAAGGAATGCTATAAAGAAAAGACACAAAGATGGAAGTATATTGCATGCATGTATCGTATTATGTATGTAGTCTCCTGCACTAAAGGAATCTTGCAAACGGAATACGACAACACGACACGATTATTGAGGTTTTACCATTTCATGTCACATATGGCTTCTATTTTGCTACTCTTGTTTAACAAATTCTAGACAGAGAAAAACTTTGTTTACCATCACGTCGCTTCCTCGTAAAGTGACTGCATTCTTTCCACCACATCGCATACCAAATCATACACTGCCTGCATACATCTATCTATATTGTATACAATAAGAAAACAGTGCATCCAAACTCTTAGAGTAATAAATATATCTTTGCCTGAAAGCATCTACCGTAAATGTAATATGCACCGACAACCTTTCTTTTTACTACCGCAGCTTCTCGCGACAAGTTATTTTCCAATGACATTTACGTTTCGGAAAGAAAAAAATGTTGTCAAATAAGAATTCGCTTTGGCACCATAACTCAAGCCACGACCATCCACCTCGCAACTTAATACAAATAAACAGAAAAGCCAACAATCATGATGCAATCGATAAAATAATTTTGGAAAGTTACTTTAGAAGTGTATACATTGTCCTGTCTCGCTGTATCTATTTAAGAGCAAAAAAACACTTGGAGATTTTGTTAGCCAGAACTACAGACTTAATTAATTTCGATTAATACGTATAAAGGTTGTATTCCTATGAAATTTGCTCCCATTTCCCTGTTAAGTAACAAAAGAGTACATGATTTGACATTATTTGTTTATCAGGGGGAAAACTGTTGATTATCTGTAGTAAACAGGTTAATGTGGAAAAACAATTTACGGTCTTTTTCATTTCTGAGGTGAATTTGTGCCGACAAACAATGTTACCTGTCAATTGTCACCATTTAATATAGATTAATTTTGATTGATTGATTAAGAGGACCCTGGCCTGGCCCGACTCACCGTGATTGTGATTAGTATACTCTGTCAACTTGTCCGGTTGCACTACTATTGCATTGACATGTCACGTTTGAGACAATGATAGCTCACGGCCTAGTCTCGTCCTTTCGACTCCATATCTTAAAGTAAATAATCAAACTTTTGCGTTTTATGGGAGCGTGACGTCAGAAATGGCTCTCTCGATGGAAATAGAAATGAAATCAATTTGGTATCAAAAAAGTTTTATTTCGTAACCCAATTTGACAATGGAGCAGTGGCAGTCATACTTCACAGCACTTGGCTTGGTTTGCTTACATAGATGCAGACAAGCACTTGACTGCTACTTATCTATCACACTAAATACAACATGACCAAATCAAAGTAACATACTTGGGATACAATGCAATACAAAGCACACATTATCACCTAACTAGCCAACACTAAGTATAAAATCAGTCATGGATGGTGAGCATACTACGTATACATACATCGAAAAAAGAATCCTTTTGCTCAATGTTCTTATTGCTCTGGTAGTACATACATACTACTTATGGAAGTGTTGTGTTCTCCCTTGTACTTGTCTCTCTCGATTATTACCATTGTGTTTGTTAAACTAATGTATTATTTCACTTTTTCAATGTAATGACCAGACTAATACAACATAACACTACATGATACTACAAACATAAGTACTGACTCTATGGCATTGAGAATAGAACTAATAAAAATAACATTATATATTACAAGCGATATCTAGGTTTCTGTGTTCTCTTTGCCAAAGAACACAGATAGACTCCTGTAGTATCTCTAGATAGAGTGACATGACGGACAGATGACAATATTCAAGGCAGGTGATAAGTGAATGTACACATGGGAACTAATAGAACTAATAACATGTACACAGAACTGTTTGTCGGCTGGGATTGTCACCTGAGAGGAGGATTACTCAATAATGAGTCGATAAGATGGCTGAAAGGGACCGCCAGTGAAAATGTTTGCCTAAGAGTCCAGCACCATCGATAGCGTGTTGACTTTGTCATTAGCCGACAACAGGTGTGTGTGTAGCTTGCAAAAATCAAACGGAAAAAGACAACAGACAGACGAGCGGTGGGGAGCCACCCGAAATCCCCACGATATCGCATTCCTCCCGTGACAAATGCTCTTCGCGTGATTTCCCGTATACATATGTACTATCTTTTTATACCACTCGCTATCAAACACACAGCACCATTACATAATACATAATGAAAATGTATATCAGGAGTCTCTTGTTTTACAAATGCATCTTCCTATCTGCACAAATGTACTTTTACATCACATAATCAAATGGACTCTCTTCAGAGTTGCCCTCGTCAAATCTAATCACAATAATATTCAAATCGAATTATACTCCAATGCATTTACTATCAATACTCATTTAAGGCATTTGGGTATATAGAAGAGATACAATAGTAATTTTCTAGATTTTGAGCTATAGATATTTCTTCGCATGTGCATGTATTATTATGTCTTCAAAACAAATAGACAGCTGTACATTATCTACGTATGTCTATCTCACACAATGAAATTCATCCGTGTGTCTTTAATCTGAGTGGAAAGAAAGAAGAATTTGATGTAGAGCTATCACCTCCAGCTAATCTTAATCTCAAGTTGACTTTGACTGTCTAACTAGTCTTACTCATCTGTATAGTAAGACAATAAGGGAAGGGAACATTATGCACTTGCATGTAAATGCAGACATAAATCATGCACACATCTTCCAGGATTGCTAACATGACTCTCCATTCCTGTGTATCTATGTTTATTGTCCACATTACTAATGTGAGTTGTGTCTACATATAACGATCATAACAGAACAAACATTTTGTTGTACTTTGCTTTTGGTTTGGTTTGGCCACTACTGGATCCAATCCATTGTTTCGAGAGTGAGTCAGAGTCAAGCTAGTGCACTGTACATTATATCCTATCTTTGTTTCTTGATTTTGACTGTTAACTAAGGATAAAGTGTGTATAAGTGTATATATATGTAATGGTTGGGTGAAGGCAGTCAACTTGAACTAAGCGATTCCAAGTTGTCTTATAAAGTTGAGTTGGCTTGACTGTCTCAGAAAGATAGTTATCAGCAATATTACTACAAACATAAAACATACACGCAGACATACACACACAACACGTAAAAACGGAGGAGAAGAACATGTAGGATTCTTCAATTACAATATTATAAAATACAACAATAGTACATAAACGTAAGTGAAGCCCAACGAAAGGAAACAAACGAGACTACCTCACCTACATAATCCATTTAAAAGTAAACTCTAGTTAGCTACAAACAACTAATTTACATACATGGCTATTGTTAGCGTACATCCACTCTGAAAACAATTTGTGAAAGATTTTCCCATGGATGAATAGCTACATTTTCAGTGAGTAGGTAAGTGCTGATTGCTAGCACAATGCATATAATTCCAGAGAATAAATAATTGTATTCATTTGCCAGTTGTTTGTTGTGAAGTGGCTTATTAGTTCGTTAGTTCGCTCTGCATACATAATACTTATTCACTCTGTTGATATATTACCATACTTAGATTCACTAGAAGGTAAATAATGTTCTGTAGCCATAAGGAAAGTTGTACTATAAGTACTGGCAGAATTGTGTGTGCATGTAAGCATTTGTATTGTATTAGAGTTGCACTGCAGATTTGGTGGAAGTCAAGGCAATTCAAGTGAATCCAATTCTCCTTCCAGAGACATATCCATTAGTATTGTTCACACAGAGATAGACGTGAACAATGTCATGTACGACTACAAGTCGAGTCAAATGCATCCATGGGAATGTGTAAAGTGTTCTGTTCTGTTCTCTCTATTCTCCTCTAAGCCTCATTTCATTTCCTTCACGCCGCTTTTATCTCCAAACTTTATCCGCTCTGCAAACATTTTAAAAGAGAACCTACTAAAACTATTGGAGATTTGGGAATAAGTTCCACTAAGCCACACCGACACACAATCAAACTAAACTTCACACAGACAGACTACCAATCTAAGTACTATACTCTTGTAATGCTTATTATACAATACTTACTACATCATCATACTACATCCAGTTCACTGAGGTGCTTTAATAAATCTCTACAACTATTTTTCATAGTAAATACAACTTCAATATAAACACACACTCCACTTGGCTTTTAACAAGAAAAACTGCTAAAAGCATATTCTATTAGTATTAATTTTGAAGTCGACACATTTAGTATATACTTACTACTATATATCCAAAGTATCGACCTATATGGTTAGGATTTGACGTAAATATTAATGATAACTATATAATGCTAAGTGACAGGGCACTATGGAGAGTATGATGAAAAAGCGTAGGAAAAGATAAGGATAATGAGTATAGTAGTAGCATGTAGATAAGAAGAGATAGTGTTGGTTGGTAAAACTGCTAAAAGAAGATTCATAGTAACTTATTATAGTAGTTGACTGACTTGTCGGGTAAAAGTTTTTGCGGAGTTTGAAAGCGTGGCATGAGTGGGATCTACTTATGTATTAGAGTTGAGTGATACGGTGGTGTTGGAGTAAGTAAAGGGATGTGGTGAAACATGGGAATATTCTTGATGTTTGAAGTGGAGATGTCCTACACGGAGTCTGAGTAAGTAAAGCATGATTGTGAGTTTTCGAGTCTTACAAGAGAGTAAGTAAGTAACGTGGAGTTAAGTAGAGAGTTGCTTGTAGTTGTTCTTGTACGTGGAGTGTAGAGTCTGTCTCGTGTTGAAAGTTGAGGTTAAAATTAGTTTAGCCGTTGAGTGACATGCATAGTTGACACTAGCTGTGATGAAACAGTCTCTTTTAAATTCATCCAAATTGTTTGAAAGTCTCATTAGGCAGAGTTGGGCATTTGCTCTGACTTGTAGTACATTTATCAAAGTCTCTCCATTTGTCTTCCCCTCCCTGACATACCCGGGACGGGATTAAAGCCTCCTTTGGTCACATCAAGGTTTACCCCAAACAACAGTCTGGTCACCATGATTTATAACCTGGACGTAATCCTGCGGACACGACAGGGACTCTCCTCCACCAAGACCAAATCTGCTTGGCACTATTTGCAAATCATTGCTATAAATCCTGTCCTCCTACATCTTTTACTACTTACTATTATTCCTCTAATTCACCATACTCTCTACTACATACAATAATAAGATCCAGCCAAGCCACGCAAACCAACAAATAACCACCAAATAAACTCAGCCATAATTTAACATCTCTCTTTCTCTCTCATCAGTCTTTCCATTATGACCCTTAATTTTGCCACAGAAAACATTTATTTATTCCTCCTTTGCAAGTTTACATGACCAAACTTGTGACTACTACTCTCCTTCCAATATATACTATTCCGCCATGTGCACTCCAACATTCTACATAGTTACCCTTCTGACTTTATATGTAATCTCAGTTATTTATGTCGCTACGTGTTTATATTTATTCCTGTGTAGCTATCCTTTCGTGAGAAGGTAGTTCAAAGATCCAAACAGACTATGTGAAGTGCTCATAATCATGTTTTTACTATTAAGCCCAAGGTTTGTTCACATCCTAGTACTACGTATTACATCTGCATCACAATCTATGACTGCATTGGAAAGATGCTTCAAATACTTTGCTTAAATATTTAGAAAGACTCAAACAAACTTTATCGACATAAGAAAAACACAGCACCTACTATACCATGATATATCTGATGTATTTGTATAGGTTTTGCATATGTACACATTCTCGATAGCTGATTGTCAACTCTATTAGCTTTCCGTTTCTGAATTTAGAAGATAAGTGTGTATGAGTGTAGGCACAGCGTATTAGTGTCTGTAGTTTAGTTTCCAAGTGATTATATAAGTTGACTTACATAAATACAATATACTATGTATCAATGAGGATAGAGTTTTGTTGAGAGACTCTGTGTAGGATGGAGGAGAATTCTCTATGTGGGTATTGGTTGACAGGATCATGAATTAGTCTAGGGTTAAAAATAAATGTATTTCCAGTGTAGGTTTGACATTTGCAGGAAAACAGGTGTAAAATTAGTCAGTCACATGTGTTGAAACTCGTAAAATCTCTTACGTATGTATGTAGTGTATTTATTGTAGTAGTTTAGCATAGTATTCTATAGAAAACACAGAAGCTCTATGCTAATAAAGAACTGTTTTGACTCTCAAACCATAGGAATGAAGACTAGTACTTATTTTAGTTATTTCCTATACCTATAGATAGTTAACATATTTAACTGTAAGTTCTATTTACCATTACAAATAGCAGTGCAAATAATGTAGATCGGGCAAAGGTACAACTATGTCTAAATGCTACCCGTACAAATAGTAGGACAAGCAGAGTACATACAAGCGACATAAATGACATTACTACTCCTAGACGACCAAACATTACTTTACATTACATCACACTACTACTACACAACTCCTACCTACCTACATTTATACATTCAACATTATTACATTACATTCTACAATCTAGCATCACCTCGCTAATGTCACTTAGATTAGATATCTGTTTCTCTCTCGTTCTCCTATACATTTCTCTCATCATTGGATCACTTACACTCTGGTACACTACACCAGTTCACATACAAATACAATGCTCTCTTTACGGACCATTGTTATAGTGCAGATCTTCTCAAGTGAACAAACAACAGAACAGAATCCACACAATTTTACTGCAGATCGACTAATGTTATGTAATCTAATGTAACATAACATTACATATCGTAGCAGCCAACGTAACAGAGAGAATAAAGTAATCTAATTCAATGTAATGTAATGCTCCGTAATGGTTTTAGGTATCTCGCCAAACCCAAATCGTCCACTCCGCCACAATAATACCAGTACATATACTTTCTTTAATGGCTTTAGCCACCTTAGCTCTAACAACCGCTTCAACATATCTGACAATAACTAAGGTTAGGTTCCTTTTGATATACATGTTGATATGCCAAATACGTGGTCCTTTGAAGCACAAGAACGAGACTCGAGTACCTACTTTTACTTTACATGTCTGTAGTAATAGCTGTACTTTATCTCTATCTCCTTGCTATGCTGCACACGAGATATTTCTCTCCATTCTATCCCAGACTAGCCAAACTCATTCAGCCTCATCTTTATGATGCCCTCAAGTACTAATTTTGCCTTTAGCTCCATCAAGTCTTCACTTCACTCCAACTAATAAAATACAACTACAGACTTGCTCTTTCATCCGAACGCCCGACTACCACTCTCTCCTCGCCCGACGCTCACTTACATCATCTTCCGACAAAACCCTCTGCTAACATTCAATACATTACTGGACTCCAATAATATCAACCTACTCAAAAACAACCCGGAGGTCATCTTTAATAGTATGCTCCATATTATTGTCATGTGAAAGCAGCTATTATCACATAACTCGAATCACCCCTTCGACAACAGTTGACCCTTTCAGGGTTTTAAGTAACTTTTTGCCAAAACCTGGACATACTACAATGAAAACATTATCTAAAACAAATTTTGTAATAGAAATACACTATTTTACGACAATTTTTCAAATTGTGTTGAACTATTAATCAAACCTTGATTTAACTAATATTGCCAATTATTACGTCTGCACTACTAATACTAATGTTGGTATTTTTATCTGTTGAATATGATAGTACTAACAGGTTAGCTTTGTGTTAGAAATTGTAGTGCTCAAATGTAAATAGGTAGGAATAAAAATATTATGGTTACGGAGGAGCAATGTAAAATCGTATAATGTATCTGTACATTAAAGTTAAATGATTTGTAAAAACTAATCTTAAGAATTGTATTTATTCACTGTACAAGGTAATTAATGAATAAAAAGGTATGGTCTGATGCCTGCCGAATGTGTATTTTGATATTAGATTTGCAAACAATGAACTTGCTTTGATTGTGTATGAGGGATTGGTCAGCTCTTGTAATCTTAATGTGTGAAGATCAAGTATTTATCGTATCAAAACACAGTACAGCAAAAAATGTTAATGAATATACATGAATCCAATTCAGATAGCCTTACAATACTGCGATAGTCTATCCCTAGATACAATAACAGAGGGTTTAAATATCGAAGGTTGAGTTTATAAGATAATGACATGATACCCAACAAAGAGCTATCTTGAGCAGAAAAACAATGGAAAAAGTATAGTAAATTAGTAAGCATATAGTATTACATGGGAAATAAGAATAGTCAACGGGAGTATTTAATAGATTTTCAAGGATGCTTCAATTTTGAGAATTTATATTTAGTTCGAGTATGTTTTTGGAAGAGTTAAAGTATAAGGACATATCTTGTGGGGTGATATACTTAATAATATTCTGTAAAAGAGAATATGTACTAAATAGTAGAAACATTAGCGGGTCACCCTGGTTGTAGTAATTTAGTCTTATAGGAGTACTAAAGAGGAGAGGCAGTGTAGTTGAAAGTGTCGCTGGAAGGGATGCTAAGGGAGGTAATAGTTGACAGCTGTAGTGTTCATTAGGACAAACGTAATGAGGTGGCAGGAGTGGATTGTTTCATGTAGCCTTAAGGTAATTAGCATACAAAGGTAGGGGAGGGGTCCTAGAAAGCCAAAGCTAGCTGTGCTAGAGCAAAAGCCAGTCCTGTAGCGATCCCTATCAAGTCTCCTGGTCGCCGTCTCGTCGGTCGCACGACGACGACGAACAGGAACCAAAAAAATCCTCAAATGACCCTAACACATGTCAACCCAAGGACTCACTATAACACTTAAGGCTTATATCTTATCCACATATGCACTACACGGGGATTTATGTACGCTCTATCTCATTGCACATGTATTGATATCTGACATAGGTACTTACTTTAAACAACAGAGTTAACTTGACTTTGTTTCTTTGACTTGACTCAATGAACTGACTGGACCAGACCGGACTGACTGGACTCACTTTCTAGAGATATGTATGTTCAGATATTTCCTTCGCTTCACTTCACTTGTCTTTCTGCATGTTCAATTGACTATTAGTATCTCCCTCCTTGTGTCCATCCACTATACGCTATCTATATAATTATGATCAAGTAAGCACTTTACTTACTTTCCTCTCAAATTTCAAATCAGTCAGTCGAGTAGCTACAATTAAACTAAACTTTTATGACTCAGACTCTTGTCCTCTCTTTTTCACGCCTTTTTCATATTCCTTTTAACAAATCTCGGCTTACATTCCCACAGTCGCATTATTATTTCAAAATACTAATATTAACATTAATATAAGCACAATTTTTATTACACTATTTACAATTTCCTTCTTATTAGTTTCCCATGTATAGCAAGATGTACTTATAAAATGTCACGCCACAATCTCTACATATTATCTACTACATAGAATCAATGACCATAGATGAGACATGAGACACAATGAAGAAAGGACACCCGAAACGAACTCAGCTCGACAAAATAGGACTCTGTGGAAGTCTCGTCACAAGCGGTCCAGCCAAGTCACAATCGAATCACTCAGCTCTGCTCTGCAGACAAGAAAAGATCCTCTACATGCACAATAATAAGTAATCATTCTTTTCTTCTATCTTCATCTCGTTTTACCTTTATATTATAGCATCTGAAGAAACAGAGCTGGAAATATAGTTGATGGGAGCTGGACAGGAGTGCACTAGCTGGAAGAAGACCTTTTAATGTGTCAAACAAGTATGCAATAAACTATATGTCTATGGCTAGCTCTAGGATTTTATATCTGTGTAAGATGTAAGTACCCCCCACGCGAAGCGACGAGACATGGACGCGACTCACCAGACGCGATACGATTTTTCATAGTCACAATCAAATCAGTTTGTCATTAGTCTATGCGCTGCCTTACTTAATTTATTCGATTTACTTGACCCTTTGTTTCACTACTACTATCAGCTTATAATATTCAGTCGACCATACATAAACATTGGTTCAGCATAGATATACATATAAAATAATTTCGTGACCGTTACAATGTATTCCAATTTATACATGTAGTAATAACGTCATAATATTTTGTTTGTGTATAAGGTAGATAGATAAATACCTTGTTCTATATCAACCAATTCAATCCGATCGTATTCTCACTCACTCTGACTTGCTTCACTCACTCAACTTTGCTATTAGGATTAGGAAGACAAGACAAAACGAGAATGTAGTCACACATTACTATTTATAATTGAACGAAGAAGACGACGACAGTTAGACGAGACATTTATTTTCTATTCCCTCCACAACAGTTTCTTTCTCCCTTTTGTTCTTCCTACCATTAGTTAACTAACATACTTACATACAGTGCATACAACAAGGACAAACCCAATTTTCATGAATGTCACCATTATAACTAGAATGTAATGCACTTTCAACTTTAGTATATACCTGCATAATATTATAGAAACAACATTACGGATACAAATAGTTATCTTAGAAGCATTAGATGTCGAAGTGATTTTATGTAGAAATACAAACGAAGCAGATACAGATATAAAAAGGAAGCAAAGAACAATGGAAAATATTTTGCAATTACATTTCAGTAAAATACTTTACAGTAGTATTCATCGATGCTGATAAATATTTATTATTATAAATAATATAATATTAGTAAACTGGTCTTTCTCTAAATGTAAACTGATCTTTCTATAAAAGTAAACTGTAAACTTATTAGGTCCTCCGATTTTCTAGACGATGCTTCTAATGACAGCCCTTGTATAACTTTTTGCTCTTTGCTTGCTTTGTTTGTTAGTTTTTCATTTATATTAATTAATTTAGAAACTATATAAAAACGGGTACAGGGAAGTATTGGGATAATTAACTTGTTTTATCCGGTTTATGCGAATGTTCGATTGTAATTTCAACTCCAAATCCTTCGCTGAATATCAGTCGTCCGTAACAAGTTTTTCTATTTTCACATCTCCATACACTTCTTCCGTCTTTTGTGGTGGATGTAAATGTACATGTGTAGCCTTCCTGCAATAACTTATCTTTACCTCTTTGGGATTTTACAAATGTCACAGTCATAGCGTACTACTCTGAGTACTGCAGAAGAGTAAAGCTCATGTTGTAGAATGAGACTTGAGTTCAGGAGTAATTAAAATAAGGTTTAGCTAATTAGTGTTACATTTGTCATAGTGTATGTATGGAACACTACTGATCAACAATGTTCAATAATTTAGCCATCAGACTAGTTTACTTCTGTTGTAAGACCATTTTACTTATGCTCCAAAACCAGTTTACTCTTTGCAAAAGGACCAGTTTACAAAGACCAATTTACGTAGAACCAATAAATACAATGTAAAGTGATATTAATTCTCGTCTTTAAATTTTTTTAAATTAAGTTCATTTAGGCGTACTTAGTTCATAGTTAGTTCTATGTTCCAGAAATAGTAGAATTAGCACAAGAATTGTACATGTGTCTCGAAATATTTGAAAAGCTGTCATTTTGGATTTGTTGAAAGGGATGTGTTTGGAATAAATGGATTTTGAGTTAAATTGAGATGATGACGAACTGAGGGTGAGTATGGCTGAGTCCAGTTGATCAGTTGAGTCGTTTTCGTGAGCCATTTGGAAAGAAAATCCTGAGGGAGTGCGTGAATGAAGCAGGGGAAGCTAAATCCAAACGACATTCACTTGTTGACAAACATGTTGCACTCCCTTCTCCCTTCATTAACTACACATTATCATTAGCCCTTCATGAACCCATTTATTTGCACTTACGTTCCTCACGTACACTTCCCACTAATCCGTTTTGTTTTCTTCCACAATTCCAACAGAAACAGATACGTTACATTTCCATCGTCATATCATTATTGACATATGTATACTGTGTATTTCTAACAATACTTGCGTTATATTATGCATAAGTATATTAGTAGCTAGGAACAGTGATATAGATAGAGATGCCGTTATTATATGAGCTGAGACAGGGATGATGCACGTAGAGAGTGCACGGATGACTTTAGTCTACATAAGTTTGACTTTCAAGGAAAGACAAGAGACAACTGACTGATTTCTTCTTGATGAGCAGCAAGATTCTTCCCTTATCCACTCCTAATGGTTTCACTGAGATCCCAATGTACATAAGCTAAAGTTAACTGTCAAAATGAATATGTCTTGACAACTTGTACGGCATACTTGTTAGTAGTTATCTTACGGCTATTTTAAATGGTGCTGTGCACTAAGAGTACAGTGACACAGATAAATGCGAGCATTTGTAATACACGACTAGCGAGAAACTGTATATAGAGTACTAATCCTTAAAGTATGCACAACAATAGTGTCATTATTAGGAAATTGAGTCAAAACTCATCTTCTTACTGTGAGTACAATTCTAAATGTTGATACTAAGTATGTGGTAATGTAGAACATTAACAAGCTTTGTGTATTAAGTCTAGGCAGATTAAAAGGGTGTAGTAGTAGTTGTGTGCGCTGTGGAAAATAAAGCGTATAATGCAATGTGATTCCGTGTGGAAAGTGTTGACTCTTGTTGTGATGTAATAGAATAGAATTCATGTCCAGTCTCTTTTCTCCGCTTTTAATGTAGAACAACAAGAGCACTAAATACTCATGTGTAAGTGTAGACGACATAAATATAAGTACCTACCTATGTACGTGTAGGCAGATAAATACAAAGCTTTAAATGAGTTGATGTTATAAGCGGAGATCAGTGATTTATAAATAAAAAGATGTGAAGGGATTAGGAATGCTATGCGGTGAGCATTTACAGGGAGAGAGACGAGGACGAGAGAAGAAAAGAAGGGATTTATTCCCTCTCGAACAGACAAGATGAGAATTGTGTTTGTCTTGAGAAAATTGAAGATTTAGTAACACAGGACAGCGGAGAGAGACTTGGATTTCTGGAAGTGAGGAAGTGTTCGTTGTTGGTGCTATTCCTAGGCTGGAGAAAATGTAGACCACACCCATGGAGTCGGACACTCATTAGTCTTCTAGATTGAGACACTGATACTTCAGGGACACTTTAATGGCCAAACCTTGTTTCTCTCCCTATATACTTTTCATCTGTCTCTTTTCCTTGTCCATACACGCTTCCACATCCATTTACTACCCTGACATCCCTAACTAATCACAACCCAATCAAAAAATTTTTCTACGGCCAACAACAACACGACCAAAGGAAACCTTCTTTAGCTATTCTCCGAGATTTATATACGAACCCTATATACTTATTTCAATGCGTTTTAATACTCACTAGTTTTCCCTTTTGAATATGTTATTTATAGCTGCTTATTTATATTTATTGAACATGCTTAGCTGCATTAACACAGCTAACCGTACAACATCCTGTTCAATAATATTTTACCAGTTAATGGTTATTGTACAAGTTTTTCCTTTTCCTTTCAATATGAATTGATTATTTAAATATTCAGTACAACATCCCAAAGTGTTGTACAAAGTGTTAGTTGCAAATTATTCTCCTTATATATATCGTACAAATTTTTACCGTCAAATTTGCAGCACATTTTGTTCATCAAATATCGTGCGAATGATTTTCGTCAAATATCGTGCGAATTTTTTTGTTCAAATATCGGGCAAATTTTTTTGCCAAATATAGGGCGAATTTTTTTCGTCGAATATCGGGCGAATTTTTTTTTCGTGGAATATGGTACAGTTATTCTCGTCAAATATGGTACAATTATACTCGTCAAATATGGTACAATTATTCTCATTAAATATGGTACAATTATTCTCATCAAATATGGTACAATTATTCTCGTCAAATATGGTACAATTATTCTCGTCAAATATGGTACAATTATTCTCGTCAAATATGGTACAATTATTCTCGTCAAATATGGTACAATTTTTCTCGTCAAATATGGTACAATTTTTCTCGTCAAATATGGTAGAATTTTTTTCGTCAAATATGGTACAATTATACTCGTCAAATATGGTACAATTATTCTCATCAAATATGGTACAATTATTCTCATCAAATATGGAACTAATTATTCTCGTCAATATAGTACAATTGACTGCTTGAATACGATAAGGGGGTTAGATATTTTCATAGGATAAATACCTTAGTAACCATAATAAGTTATGTGTATTAAAGTAGCTGGTGTTTGTTTACAATTTGTTTACAAAAAATCTAACCCCCTTGTCGTATTCAACCGGTCAATTGTTATTCTCGTCAATATATTACCAATTATTCTCGTCAATATAAATTACCAATTATTCTCGTCAATATAAATTACCAATTATTCTCGTCAATATAAATTACCAATTATTCTCGTCAATATAGTATTAATTATTCTCGTCAATATAGTACCAATTATTCTCGTCAATATATTACCAATTATTCTCGTCAATATAGTACAATTATTATTCTCGTCAATATAGTACAATTATTATTCTCGTCAATATAGTACAATTATTATTCTCGTCAACATAGTAGCAGTAATTCTCGTCAATATAGTAGCAGTAATTCTCGTCAATATAGTAGCAGTAATTCTCGTCAATTATAGTACTAATTATTCTCGTCAATATATTACCAATTATTCTCGTCAATATAAATTACCAATTATTCTCGTCAATATAGTACCAATTATTCTCGTCAATATAGTACCAATTATTCTCGTCAATATAGTACCAATTATTCTCGTCAATATAGTACAATTATTATTCTCGTCAATATAGTACAATTATTATTCTCGTCAACATAGTAGCAGTAATTCTCGTCAATATAGTAGCAGTAATTCTCGTCAATATAGTAGCAGTAATTCTCGTCAATATAGTAGCAGTAATTCTCGTCAATTATAGTACTAATTATTCTCGCCAATATAGTACTAATTATTCTCGCCAATATAGTACTAATTATTCTCGCCAATATAGTAGCTGTAATTCTCGCCAATATAGTAGCTGTAATTCTCGTCAAAAATAGTACAATTATTCTCTTCAATTTTTTCGTCATATATTTATCGTGGGAAAATCCTACTTGTCCAACATCGTACTATGTTTAATCTAATACGATACAAATCCAGGTAAAATATCATACAAATTCTTTTTGAAAAATATATTCCATTTTTCGTCAAATATCGAAAACAAATTCCCATGATATTCTTCGGACAATCTTTCAGATATTCTTCGTCCAATAGTGTTAATAAATATTCAATAATTTTTACTTTCATTATTATTCGTCAATATTCCCATCCACAACTAAAAAAATATTGTCTTTCATATATTCAATCTCTTTCAAAGCTAAACAGCTCAAATCTAATTAATTTTAAGCAGTTCAATATCTATTATTTTATTTCAAAATAAAAAATCTTAGTTAGAAGGACGTCTCATTAAATATTATAGAAAACTTTTAGCCTCACAACAAAATTTTAAATCCAATTATGCAGTGAACTTTTCTAATTATATTTAACGATGATGTTTGACCGGTATTATGGAAAAATTGATGTTTAATTGATGGGTATAATATTATCATTCATGATACTAATGAAGCACCTGATTTAATTACCAAAATCTTTTTACTTTACACTAACGAGCATCTGATATCAAGATTTGCAGAAGATATTATTATATTAGTTTAAGAACAAGCTACTACACAAAAGATACCCTGATTAGTGTTTCATTATTTTGTTTATCTTGATTCATCTCAAAAATATTTTGAACAAGAGACAGTTGAAGAGAAACTGAATGGTTAGTTTGAAACAAGACATTTAGCCTATTACCCATCTTTCAACAACCTAGTTCAAATTGATACCTATAATTTATTGCATGCAATATGCGATACGATACCGTCTGCGTATTTAGTAGTTGCGTAAGTGAAGTGCATGTGGACTATTATTTTATTTTTGTGAAGAGTTGCCCATTGAGTCTGTCTGTTTACTAACGAAACCCACCCTTTCTCGACTTAAGAGGTATTTGAGCTAACGAAGTATCTAAAAGTGTCGTGCTTCATCAAACAAGCCCAATTATTTCAATACTTGAAATAACCCTAATCTGAATCTCGGGGAAACATTCATCCCTATTTATTTCGATTACATCAGGCTTTAGTATATTATTACAGTCCATAATTTTCCTACACTTTTCCGTATAGTAAGTATTTTACGTGTTTTAATAATAAATAACACATAATATGACACATACAGTATGAACATGAACAACCAAAGCTAACATTACATTTCGTACGCTAAGCTATCTAATCATCGTATTTAGAATAACTTCTATACATAATGATTGCAAACAAACCATACTTATACAACATGCACACAAGAGAATACACATGTACTTTATATTTCGTCTTAGGTCTTGTAGGGATATCCAATAATACAATTTTGAAATGGTTTTTCTGTACCAAATTCACCCTTTTTCAAATCTAAAGTATCTAATTAAGTATGGAAGCATCTTTTATGAAATTGGTATTGGGTAATGGGCATTTATTAGAAAATTTTGCCCTGAGTGTTCTGTATAATTGTATTTCGCCATGCAACGATGAGGAAAGTATAACTCTACAGAAAGCATTGTTTTCTCTATATTATTATAGTCCGTATGAATAATACCTGCGTAGTGTGGATAGTTAAATAAGCACTGTGTAGACATCTGGTATAGTCACAATTAGCTATAATAGCAAACGAACCTAAAATTTGATAGAGGAAAGTGCAATTTTGGTCTAAACACGCTTGTAGTTAACCGTTTAACAATCAGCGTTTAAAGTAAATACTTTAATGCAATTTGGAGTCTTATCGGATGTCTGACAAGTTAATAGCTATTTAAATAAGTTATGATTTTGAAAACATGTTGCTTCATGTAGTATTTTAGTTGGCTAACGTTAGTTTTGTAGGCTGTCTTTAGGGGGCTAATCACATATTATCTATATTATACTTATTGCAGTGCCGTGTAGTTAGGGAAGAACAAAATCCTTCGTGTTGTGTTCAATATAATATTACTAGAGCCGAAATGAGTGATTACGTCGAATTGTTACTTACATACGTGAGACTACAAGTAACCTACGTAGCTAACCAGTCTAAACATACCTATCAATATCAATCTATATAATAATAAAAGTGTTTGTTTGCAGAGAATAGTACATTCACTAAACATTAGACTGCATGTCACATCTCAAAAATAACATGGAACATAAATTGCAATAAAAGACAAGGCCAATTAAAAGCTAAATGTCTGCGCATAATACGGTATTACCTTTGTGTACACTGCTTGACATTAGTAATGTATGTAACTGAGATGTAAATTATTGACGAGCATTAGTACTGCAGTCAAGGGTTTGATTATAGCAATAGATACGTAGAACCAAGACAAAACTATGTATTGTATTAGATAATGATTTATGATGCGTGTGAAGAATTGCACTAGGCGCACTTAGTGCCTGAAGAGCTAATGCTAGAGACATGTTACATTCCTTTATATAAGCACTATAGAAGGATATAATAATACGTTATTACCAAATTACCACATCATTGATACCAAAAACCATGAAAATATCATAAAAAATACTATCATGACGGCATGTCAAGTGAGTGGCCAGACTTTGTATGAATTCTGAAAAAGGTTTTCTATTGTACTATTATTAGGAGTGTAACAAGCTCACTCAAATCAGTATACCTAAATAATGTACATCAAACAAGAAAATTGCTTTTATATAGATATAAACACACAGTTTCCTAACTAACCTTTAAATTTTACGCTTCGTTGCTGACTAACATAACACAATTTCATACACAAACTCCTATCTACTACAATAGTTAGGAAAGTGAAGTTAAAACAATGTAGTATGATGTATACTCAAATAAAGTACTTGTTTCTCAATGATTAGACTTATATGTATTTGGAGACATGGCATATATGTGAACCTAGCCAAAATAAGTAGAAGTCAAAGTCAGCCAACTCATTGCCAGTCTTGCATTATCAATACTACAACTACAATGATGTCCTAATTTAGAAATTCAATTAAGATATCATAAAACATAAAACAGCTGCCTTTTTTATTTATTCCCCCATTATCCACCTTTATTGCTTTCCTTGTGTCCTCTCCAAAGAAATATTGTCCTTCCTAACAACAAGACCTATATAGATTACACATTACACGAATACCAAATTGCTACTCATACTAAATAAAAATCCTACCTGTGAAGATACAGAAATTATTGTAAAATTCCTTACCGTACTAAATGTACCAGCATGGGCACAGTGGGACTAAAATGATAAGGTGGATTAAAAAGAATCATATAAATATATACTAGCCATTAGCATATAGTTAGAAGAAACTGGTAAATATTATACTCGTACCTAAAAGTTACACACGGACTTCCTATTTAGATAGAGACGCACTAAAGTACTTTTGTATTTACTGACACATTAATAATGTGTGTACAGATCCATAAATAATAGACAATGGATTCTAAACTCCTCTCTAAATATAAGAATACGCTCGAGCACACTTTAGTTTCATTATACCTCGTATTTAATAGTATTTAACCTGTGTAAATAAATAATGTAATATCTCGTTGTAGATATAATATGGAGTGCGGAATATTCTTTAGATAATAAATAAAAATGTAAACTTGACAAATAAGAAAATTTGAACAATTGATAAAAAATGGATTTTTACAATTTTTCTTGTGGTAATCTGCGTATAGTAGAGCAGTGGAGATAGCTGACGTGTAGATAATCTGTTATGCATGAAGTGGAATGAACTGAACTTGATCCTCTAGTTATGAGTTTATGAGCATGAGTAAGAACATGCATATTAACTAGTTTAATTTTTTTCTTGCAAACAATAATACAGATAAGTAAATACATGGCCTGTACATTTGAAGCTGCAAAAATACCCCGAAGACGTAGAGACGGTATGTTCATATCCGTAAGTGTACGATAAATTATAGGAATGAAGACCCCAGTGGTCTTCTTTGATGCGGATTATGCCAACTTCGTGTCGTTAGATCAGATCAAATTCATAATTCTTTCGAGATCATTCTGAGACAAAAAGAATTCTGATCGTACACAATCTCAACAATAAAAGAATACAATCAGAACAAAAATCATTTCATCTTACAGACATACCAGAGAAAGGCTGGGCGTATGCAAATGTCTATAGATACAACAAGCGAATCTTATAGATTAGAGAATGCATCATCATATCTTGCTATCTACATCATCCATATATGTTAATAAGCAATTCTGCCTTTGTTACACTCACGAATAATAAACGGTGACAAACACATGTTACAAAATTTGTTATCTTGTTTTCTCCTCAAAGTATAATTCAATTCCAAGCTGGAATCACATGTTAAGTTTTTATTCGGATTGGCAGTGACTTTGTGTCAACCTTATAACTCACCTACTTACATCTACAACTACATTATGTTAGAGTAGTACTTATACATACAAAACAGCATTTGTCGCTCTTTCCACACTGAACATAAAGAATATCGAGATGTGTGAATGTTTTCCTCCTGCACATAAATAAATCCGCTGGATACTTAGGTACATTTATTCTGCAGTCTCATCTGATCCCATTTTCTTGTCTATCTCCACAATGCACTTCTCTATAAATTATAAATTGCGTTATCAAGATTTGCATAATGTAGTAGTATAAGTAGAACAGCCAGATTTGCTTTGCATTTGCCGACAAAATTGTACACAATTAAGGAGGAATTGATGGAAATTGATCAAAACAAGCGAGTTCAGAAGTTCAGACTGTAACAAAAGCCACTTGTCACATCACATTCGTAGCCAAGTTTCACCGATCCTCTTTTCCAACATGTGATCACAAGAGACTGAAAGTGACAATGAAGGACAGCCCATTTTTTATTTATAAAAGCAAACAACCATTTCGACGAGAGAGAGAGAGAGACATAGACCAACTGTGTTGTCAACCGTAGGACTTAAGCAGTTGATTTTTATGCACCATTACAGTTGGAAATGTGTAGGCAGTCCCATTATTATTATCTGTAGTACTAGAGCTCAACTATACCTAAATTTACGCATTAAACGGTGAAAAAACATTTCCAAGCTAATTTCCATGCTATTTAATGCAGCAATAACAATGCATAGCTACTAGAGCGTAGGATGCAGACTACCACTAATAAATATAACACACGGAAACTTTTACTACGGTGTTCTAACCCCGAGTTAGGTAGATCTCTACCAGATAAATGTAAATGAAAGCTTTTACTGTGCATAACCCTCGGCTTTTTGTGAATTACAGATAAATTTCAGTATAAAAGGTTTGGGCCATGAGGCCAAGTCTTCTGGGGTTACACAATTAGGGGAAAGTCTCTAAAGTCATCCAAACAGCGTTCAACGAGCCTATTAGAAACTTCACCAATCTCTATACTATACAGAATATATCTTTGTCAACTAAAACACTCCTGTACTATATTTACAATTGTCTCCATTGTGTTCCTCCACTCTGTTCTTCTTGTCCTCTATTGTAACATGTAAACGACTCGACTACTACATCTAGACATAGGAATTGCAATGACTCTTATATGGTTTATGTGTTATTTACTGTTTGTTATTCGGTGAAGACTCGTGGAGACGTGGAGTGGAGTAGATTCGGTCGGATTATTGATTAAGAGGGAGGAATAATGAAAAGATAATGAATGTTGCTCTTTCTCAGTTCGGCACGTCATTTCATTGTTCTCGGTGATGAGGACGGGACGGGGATGTCAATGTCTCCTTACTCACTTGCACCAACTGCAAAATGCAATCCTCACTGCATTTATCCCCCTGCACTCCACTCCAAGTCCACCTCAATTTTTAGCATTGACTTCTCTCCCTTACTTTATACTATATCACTTACTATTGTGTTTTGTTGTGCAATCCTCTTATTTCACTCTCGGTCCACTTGGCTCTTCTGGAGTCTTATCCCCGGGGATTATTTGCAGAGTGGCTTCATCCATAGCCTGTCTCCTGTAATAATATGTTTCTTTTCATTGCAAACGCTGACGGACAACCTACATATGTGTGTACTTACAGATACGGTTCGTGGTGTAATGCAATGCAATACTAAGGAAGCTGGTCCAAGCCAAGCCACTCATCTCTTCTTCAACTTGCTCTCGTCATGTTGACTTCCCCTCCCGTGATCAACTAACCGATCCTCTCGTTCCCCCCGCAGGGGGCACTTCGTGACTCTATTCTTTTGTCTCCTCCATTAGATTTCGGCCACCAAGACACTGTCATCCCCATTCATCCTATAAATCATTATCCACACGTCCCTTTTCTCCTGCCGTGCACTCTATCCTCCTATTTCCATCTCATATATAACTATTAACTAGCATCCCTATATTTACCCATCTCTTTGTTTTATTTACTACCTACACGCCGTATTTTCATCAACACTACGCATACTGCGTACTACAACCACTATTTCCACATTGAAAACAAACATAAACATTCAATTTACATTTTCTGTCACACAACAATAAAATACTCTTCCTATTACCGAAATATAGGATTGTTTATCGTCTCAATTTAGATGATTCCAATAAATATTTACAAACACTTATATCTGTATTGAAATAAAAGAATTCATATCTACCATATTAAAAGAAATGTTTTATTTCCGCAATGTGTGCATTTTAGTGGCGTGAATAATCACAAAAATCCATAACATTTAGCATATTCTCTTTTTCTTTCCCATTTGTTTCGGTGTGATATGGTCCTGATGTTTTAAACAATAAAATATACGGAAAATAAAAATTATTGTTATGTTTCTGAAACACAACACTTGAAATTGATGATGATATATTTGTTTGGGTGCAAGTATAGTTACTAATGATTTCCTAAAAGACAAATAAAATTAGGTTTGTTCTTGTTGTTTTGTGTATGAAAGTATCAGTAAGCGTGTAAAGGGTGAGGGTAGAGAAGGTAGTAGAGCATGTTGATGAAAAGGAGGCAACGTGCGTGTCGTGTGGTGTAAGCAGTAAAATGCAGACTTTTCTTTTGGTTTGATAGAGTTGAACTGATTCGAATAAAATGAAATTTTCCCTTTGGCTGGGATATGATATTGATTTGATTGTAAAGTGCAAATTTACATTAGCCACTTTACACTTTCAATATTGAATGTTTTAAAGCGTAATAAAGAGAGCGAGTATGGTTAAGCTGTCAATTGTGCATATGAACCGGAGTAAGTGAGAATGTGTTGCAACTTTTTGTTAGTGTAAGCGTTCTATGACTGTATCTGGGGTGTCTCCGTCTTTCTCCTTCCCCCTTTTCTTTCTTTGCATAGGAGTGAGTCGAATGTGATTTTGGCTGCACTGACTCCATACATAATCAATCTGTCCTACTCATATGGATCCATTAAACACATTTGGCGAAATTTCATTTTGATTTTAAAATGAGGACTGTTACTTATGTTCTCGGCTATTCTGCAATAAAGTTTATTCCTTCACTCACTAATGCAGATAATATATGTTTAACTTAATGGGCTATTTTAGTTGAGGCAAAGTGGAATAGAGTTGAGTTGTCGACTCGCTTTTTAATATCGTGACAGTCGGGGAGAGGAAAGTACTTGGATTATTTAAATAAGTCAAGTAGTGGCTGGAAAGTGAATTCAAGAGAAATGAAAGGATATTTTACATAAGAGACATGACATGTCTGCGTACAATGCTCTCGACAGAATTTATAAACTTATTTTAAACATATTGTTGTTCCCTGTATATTATGGAAATACAAAGTTACGGATGTAAAACTCTCCGACTGAAGGGAAGAACAGGACTGAAGGAGCATATGGCCCAACCGGTGACTTTTTAATAAGAGCAACCAAACTTTTAATTCAATACATATTTCGTTTTTCCTTCCTATTGTCCTTCCTACGTGTATTATTAATGTTGACACCCTCCTCTCACTCTTCGTGTTCATATTTTACCCACATTCAGCTACTTACATTATTTAATAACTTCAATTTTGGATACTGCCTTAATTTAATATTCAACAATTGCAACGTATTTACATTCATCACCAACTTCATAAGTAATAGGATTCCTTATGCACAATCGTGTAAGACTTTACTACCTTTGTTTTACGCAGTAAGCATACTATATGAAGACATAACTGCAAAACAAGGTACTAGTAACTATTTATTAACTAACAGACATTCTTGGATATACCAAATAAAATCTCATAAATAGAAGGAACAATTTCCGCTAAATATGTACATAGACAATGTTTTCCAGTAAACTGTGACTTATAAGACTTCCCACCGTTCCAAGACAAAACAGACTCGTCTTTTATGCATAAATCTTCTTTCTGTTCTGTCCTGACTGTACTATTGTAATGTTCTTGTCCTAAAACTCCTGCTAAACATTGCAATACGCTACTCTCGTGTGGAGTCCAATACTAGAATATACTTTCTGAAACATTTACAACGACTCCTTCCAAAATGTCCTACTTGTCAAACTTTCGACCTGAAAGGAGCTAGAATTATATTAACAATAAACGCAAGCAATTTCGCATAAACTTTTCCATGCTAGATACCAACACACCAATAGTTCTCAGGTTACACGTCTATGTGGTGAGAAGTCTAGCAAAAAATTAGTTTTTAATTCTTCGGGGAAATGATTAGATTGAATAAAAACCAATATGGTAATTAATAAAGCCCAACGATTGCAAAGAGGATCTGAAATAAATAAATTGATAAGAATTTTTCATCTAGTTTTTTAACTGTTTGGAATATTAGTGAAAGCATTGCATGGAGGAGGAGCGTATCGAAAACGGAGCAAATGTACAAAGTACATAAAGCATTTACGTGACTACTAATTGTAAAGCGTAGTGGAGTAGAGATTTCTTTGTACAGAAAAATCGTTCGATTAAGTCTAAAAGAGTGGGCTATCAATTGAGCAAGTTGTCTGCATTTTGTTCGTCGCTGTTTCTTTTCTTCTAGTAGCTCCGAAAGGATTTTTTGTAAAGTTTTTCCGGATTTAGGAAGTTTATGTCTTTGGGATTTCTTTTACATAAGAGTGCAGTCAATGCACTATAGATATACATATGTAGTGAATGTACAAGTTTATACATACAAAACACTTCTGTATTAGTAAAATGTTGGTTCACAGGAGCGAGCATGTAGTTGTTAGTGGGAAACATAAGCATAGATCACATAGGAGATACCTATATACTAATAATATAAAGCTCGTAGCTACTCTCAAGCGCACTTAGACGGCTAGGAATACAAGGTACAAGATTTTACAACATTGCTCCTACTTGAAAATGATAGGTTGGCTATAGATCTAGGTAGAACTTGACTCTTTCGGTTTTCTATTTTTCTCTGACTCGTACTACGGAACATTGCAGCTGAATGCGAGATAAGTACGGAAAAAGAAAAAAAAGGACGGGAATGGAAAGGTAAAGTTGCGAATACACGCTACAGTGTACAACATTAACGATAAGAAAGAGCCATGTAATATCTAAAAGAAAGATTTATAGGCGGACTGTGTATCGTATGTATCTGGGAAAATGTTGCAAAAAGATGGTCCACTTGAATTTGTGAATAGGCAGGAAAAAGAGCTCCGATAGGGAACAAGATAAAAAGCGACGTAGCAAAACCAAATATATCCTAACATGCAATGCACTGTGCGGAAGAAGAAAAAGAATTCGGTTCTCTACCTCATGCCATTGCATTACATCTCACATAGGAGCTATGGGAGTTTGCACACGACTTTACTTTGCTCTTTCCCTACAAATTCCTACCTACTATATGCTCCAACTGAGCAGTCCCTCGCATCACATCTCATCCAAGATACATCTACATAAGAGGAAATAGATTTGTGTATGTTTCTTTTTCCCTGGAAGGCTAGTAGCTACTAGTTTAGTTAGATGTATCCTTGCCTTGTACTCTTCCAACTAAGTAACTAAGTACCTACATGTCGTTCTCTTTTCCTTGTCCTTAAGGAACAAATACACTAGATACGAGATGTTAGCCTCTTTTATAGATCTGAGAGAAATAGTAGGAATCCATTTTGTAGCCCGGAATGGTAACACGTGAACCCGCTATTTTTTCCCCTCATTCCCTCGGGAGAAAACTGTCAACTTGACTATTTGAATATCACGGAATTCCCCTCAGGACCTCCCTTTTAATTATCCATACATATAAATGTTTTCAATTTACCCTCTATACTGTGTTGAGTGATTCATAGTGGCTTTGAATAAAATAATACCAACATTATGCGATGCCAAGTTAAAATATTTAGCTACTGTGCATTTCATATAGGCATAGTACTATCCATGTTTGAGTTCGTACTATATTAATTTTATCTGAAACAAGAAAGGTATCTTTGTAGATAGAGATAATGTACATACATGCATACTAAACTAGAATGACATGACAGTTGTGGATTATATTTTATGCAACCAGTGAGTATGTACTTGCAACATTATAAAAAAATTAGTTTATGTAGTGACGCACGCAGGAAAGAGCAGTGCTACTGGTATAAATCTCGAATAAAACATAAAACACTTTCTGCAGAGGTTTTATATGTGAAATCAGTGTGTTTTATGTGCAAATAATTAGTACGGTGGAAAATAAGAAGGAGCATGAAGTATGACCGCTGACTGTGGAATGCAAAAAGGAGATAAATGTACGAATTAATGTAAAATCGTGTTTTAAGTACACTTAACGTAAGTATAAATGTATGTAGGGGCAGAAAAGCCAAATTGATGCATGACAGGAGCGGAGGTAAAAATTCCTTCTGTCAACGCAACTGCACTATCATCACTTCTTGCATGAATTGAGTTGATAAGGTGTATAAATAAAAGAAGGCGAAGCAAAACGTAACAAAGCGATTGGGGCATGTCGTAAAATCTATATTAGTAAATCAAAGGATAAATCTAAGGAAAATCCCTATCTACATATGTACATACATATGGTACATGCCCAGAAGTTTTATATCTGCAGCAGTATACGCTAATCTAACTCAGAAAAGTAATCTGAACAGCAATAACAATAGTAATTAATAAGTAACATGTATATTATCTCGCCAATTGAATTTAGCTCGGGAGCGAGTCAACTACCTAACTCAATTTCCAATCTATTGCGCATAGCTGAAGGATAGAACGAGTTAATCGTAATCGTAACTATGCACTAGCAAGATATCTCTAATCTTCTGATAAACACAGTCATAAATAATAGATTTACTTATTTATAATCTCATCGTAATGAATGATGTAAAGATATACTTTTTACTGTAATGAATACACATTTTTATCGATTTTTTCCCTTTGAGAATACTAATAAATGAATAGATAAAATTGCCGATGGAAAAAAGTTGATTCCAAATGTGCTAACAATTAGTAATTCAATGCAAGTTCGTTACATTTAAGAGCATGGTCGTTGTACATGCACAGTCTCACAAATAATAGAAATATTTTAACTTGATTTGATTGCTAGTGCTATTTTTGGTGAAACAGTTGCGCTATTTCTCACAGTTCATAAAATTCTACGTTGAATGATTCTCTAGTTAAGCCAGTAGCTTACCTTGCACAATTGAATTGAAGCTAGCCAAACCAGACTACAATACGATAATTAATCCCATTTTTTATTTACACGCTCTAATTAGATAAAATCGCAAATATGCTATTAGTTCCAGTAGTGCGGAGCAAGGTGCTGGCTAAATATCTAGAATCGCACTACATATCTATCTTAGTGCATTAACTAATGAAATAACCTTAACTAGATATAGCTTTAAGCTCACCCTAACATACACTGTACATATTCATTACTGCACATCAAGGTAGCTACTATACATAGACACGCTCATAAAATACAAGAAGAATCCACAATACAATTGTTATACATACACATTGATATAATATAAATTCACATATAGATATTACTAACACATACATAATACTATTAACACTATACTTAAAACATCAACATTCTGCTGCTGTTGCTTTGATATTTAGTAGTTAACGTGACTTGGTGTTCGAAATAAAAATATCTTGTTGGATTGGTTTCGTTGCGTTTCTTTTGCGATGTAAACTTTCCTTATGAATTTTTTTAACACATGCGTAACTTTCAAGATGAACTGTAAAGACAATATTTGCACAACAATGTAAAATGATACAGAGTACATTTATATCAATTAACAATACAATTCTAGTGTGTCTAAATTCAGCAGCATTGGATGTTTATATTGTTAGCTAAATACATAGAATTATTCGCACACCTACACTCTACATTATTTATCTAGTTATAGTACAGTACAAACAAGTCTGGCATATCGGTATTCCTTTATATGTACCTTAACTGTAGTATAGCCATTTAAAAGCTACTTACTCGTACATAAATACATGGTTTGCAGTGTTTAAAAAATAATCCTTTGTTCACTCATTGCAAATGATTGTACAAATAAGGAACTTATTGCTTCCATCGTTGATAATATACTTAGCTGTGCATTTGCGGATTGATAACTTGATTTTATCGTGCATGGATTAGCCATTTACAATTTTCATTCTTTTCACACACCTGGGATTCCTATAGGGAAATTCAAGGAAAACAAATATTTATATTGATAGAGCTTAGTTGGGATTAGCGAAGGAGGAAAAGAATATCTTGTTGAAGGACAAAACAAGACAAGAGTACACGATGGGTCTCAACACTTGTGAATGCATATGTAAGTAAGTATATACTGACAATGTGCATGTTAGGCATGACTTGAGAGATGTGGGAAAGGAAATCAAGACAAGAAGCCAGTGCAAATCTATGTATATGTATAATAGAGAGATATGTCTCTTTCAATGTTCGTGTGTGAATTGTGGATGATATCCTCAAAAGAAAGATCGCGATCTACAACAAAATGCAGTCTAGAACAATCCCATTGTCTATAATGGAAAAGGACTTTTTGGGTTCCCTTTCACTTGATCACATATGTGTATATCATCATCATTGGTTTCCGAATGTAGGAAAAGGAGGAGGGGAAGGAAGGCGAACTAAATTGACTCTTTCCTTCCATTGAATTGAATAAAATTCCACTTTTCCACATAGTTTTCTCCCATTTTATTCGCATGTTGGGAATTCTTGGAGCTCCCAACTACCAATCCTCCAAATCTCTCAATCGCATACCAATCTCCCAATCTTTTAGCAGAGAAAAAAGTTCTCCTGGCACTGGAAATAATATTTATAACCCCAACTTTTTGTTCTCGCCATCAATCAACATCAACATTACTCTCCGCTGCAAAGTGCAAGAAAAGCAAATCCGATCCAACCAAACTCCTGTTCTTTTCTCTTCCGTATCAATATGTTGAAAAATACAGTCCCTGATGCATTGCACTGACTTGCCATTTCCTAAGGACTCCTCCTTACTATTATTACTGCATTAATATCATTCCTTGTTACCACATCCATAGAGTGTAGATTTAACAACACACTCATCATTCACACATTTCATCTTATTATCCATCGCATCAGATGAGAATGACTGACGAGAATTTTACAGTCACGCTTATTTGTACCGAATATCCAGGGCAGGTACTTATATCTCCTCCACCATATAGTAATACTACTCAGAATGTTCATTTTATGCTGTCATCGTCTGCTGCCTGCCTTTTCCTCATCAAGCCCAACGTTGTGTTCTCTGATTTATGGTCAAAATCATAACTTAATTGAGTTCTCTTCACATTAATTCTGTTGGTTCAATTAACTCCTGCCGCTTATCAAATTTACGCCTTTTATTGCTACTCTTTATGCCAAAAAACTGGTAGAGAGAGCAGAGGTTGTTCGTTTAGTCAAAGTTCTAGCTGGTTTATTACTAGTTTCTTCGTCTCACGTCCCGTCCGTTGAAATCTCAAAACAGTCAGCAGTCAGTCTGACCTTGCCTATGTCTTCTTCTCCGACTTGTCTGCATATGGAATGCCATGAATGAAATAGGACTGGAGTCGAGTGCTCAGTTGTTAAATTCAGTTGAGTAGTGGCTGACTGCTGATTAACACTTCGTTTCGGTCCTTGTACCACTTGCTGTTTCCACATCCCAGCTAGCTCCTACTGCAGACTTAGATTTACATCCTATTACTCTATACCTTATACTACTATGTATACATATTCTACTTTTAGTATACCTATACACTACTATTTAGAGTGCAGTATATTATGTGGAGCAAAAAAATGTTATTTCCATTTATAAAGACCTACATGTTCCCTGAGTACTTCGGGGTTGAAACCAAAATTTTATGAAAGGCACTAGCTGACTGTAGTACTTATGTAATGATAGCAGAAATTACGGATAGGGTTTTATGCAGGACAAGTTTAGTGTCAGGTCGGGCGGAGGGGCTGGGCAAGTCTCAGATTTAGTCATAAATTGACAAAGTAATAAAGTGAGATGAATCTCTAGTGATCTATTAGGCTGGAGAAAAGACTATAGCATTTAATTTCCCAAAGGTTTTTCCGGATTCTGGGCTCTTTTGGTTTGATTTGGCATGGGATGGGATGGCAGTCACTTTAATGCACATACATATGTAGTAGGCATGTCACTCTGTATTCTGTATGTAGATATTTCTACTACAGATCGTATATCTTAATATAAAATAACAGTTGTGAGCCACACTTTACCTATGTTTGCTCTATATTATACTATCCCTCACACTTACTAAGGTATGTCTACATTCAATTGAGCTATACATACTCCACTCCTCAGTTTTCAATCTCATTTCATGTATAGAGCCATCGTGTCTCTATCCATGTAAGCACTAAAACTAATCTCCATTTCGTCATCTTGAGACGAACGACGAGTCATAAAATCCTCTAAGGTTTAATGTTGAATTTATGTCCTAGAAAGATAACTTTATTTCATTCTCTAGGCAGGATGGAATGACTTGAGACAATGTATATTATTATTTACTACATAAATATATGCATAACATAATACATCTGGATGAGAATTAGTATTATTATTATGACTAGGGTATCTATATTAGATCAGGTACACCAGGAGTGTCGGAGTTTAGCTATGCGTGTTTTTTGAACGTCTTATTTGAATGTTTAACTCTTTCGTTGATACCAATCCAATTGAATCCAATCAAAATAACTCTGTGTAAAACCATCAGATACATACGATTCAGTTTACAACAACATTTTGTTTTACTACATTTACGACATGAAAGGAACAAAGCACCTTATTTTATTTCGTGATTAAATTATATACACAGGTACAAGAGATTCACATGATAGGTATACAGCAACGCAGGTAATTTATAGATCCCCACGTGTAGACAACTATCTTGGTATCAATTCTTGGAAAATCAAAAATCTCCAGTAAAATAGATGAGAGTGGAGGAAAGATAAAAATTGACAAGATTCCCTGAAGAGAAGAGATGAGACATGCGAAAGACTATCATTTCAGTTTCAGTCAGTTCAATTTGGATGGCTGAAGTAACGAGCACCGTGCCGAGCTGTCTGCTCTCTATGTACTCATGTTCTACTTGTTTCCTTTACTCTTCAGATAATAAACTCACGTTGTGTTGCATTTTGTTCCGTTCACATCACATCTAACGTCTAAGCCTGTGCATAGACATAAATACGAACATATTATTATTATCTGCAGTATAATAATATTATCTTGTGTGCCCGTAGTCGGAAATAAAAATATGGATAGTCAGATAAATGTACAGAGTACAATGGTAATAATAGAGATATGTAAATCTGACAAGACAACAGTCTATAGATTAGAGAACAAGAAAAGATTCTAGTTTTCCCTTGCAGTTAGTTAGTAATTTATATTGTAAGTACCTAGTTAGTGTAGTCTCGTTACGTACTCTGCTTGTGTTCATATACTTAACTATAACTATATACAGAGTAAAAGAATATATAGTTATATAGGTATATATATAGTGGATATATAGTATATAGCAAAAAGAGTGCTGATTCACACACTTACTCACGTAACAGGGATGAATAGCATAACACAGACAGGTAGAGGTAAGGTAATGATTTAAACAAGTAGTGCATAGTGCAAGGGAATGCGAGAGCCAAGCTTGTTAGTTAGTCTGGGATAGTTCTCAATGTCAATTTTAATTGTAATTACTTGTCTGTACACAGACATACATCTAGTGTTGATGTCTGTAAGTTATGTTTTATTATCTTAATGTTTTTCTGCAACTTTGCCTTTACTTTTACGAGACTCCTAGAATTCTAGTCGCCAAGTAAGGCAAGCTTCTTAGGCTAGGTGGCTACCTTTGCCTTCTCTGCGCAAAACTTCACTTTATTTAACTAACTTCGAAAAAACGTTTGCTTTTGCTACTCTATCTCCCTATCTCCACGTAATTGCATACTTTATGTCTATGTATTCACTTACGCTTTACAGTGTTTTCTACATGGTCAGGAAGGAGTGTAGAATATACCTATCGTATATTTACCACACCACTTCGCATACCTCAACTACTACTATCCTTTTATTGTATGCTATTACATTACATTATTCTTTCAGTGTTCAACACAACGCAGACTGCGTTTACTCTGATAATAATACTATACCACACACCACCAAATAAACTTATCCGCTCCTATACTTAATTCCTACTTTACATACTTCTCTTTACAACTTTTTACACCAGGGGTGAGCCGAGACTGGACTCGCTCGCACTCACCTCATGCATAAAACTCCCAAGACACTTACGTACGCACTCTACCATTAATTTTCTTACTTTATAGCACTCATTCTATACCACAACGACTATAAACTGGAAATGTGCTAGTACTTTAATAAATTCATTTGCTCAACTAGACTTACGCACTCCCTTCCTCAATAGACAAACAGCGCACCAACTTTACTCATCCTTCCTTCTTACTTTCTACAACTTCTGCATTTAGTTATTGAGCATTGGTTTGTTTATTACAGACTCTGTAACATTTAGGTGCAAAAAATATACCTGCGATATTTGATTATCAATCTGTACCCAAATATGATTTATTTCTAACCCTATTTATTTCTTTATTTATTTCTCCCTCACTCATTCCAGAATGTCGTATCATAATATAAAACTCATCTTTTTGTTAAATAAATAAGCAAAACATTCTTTTGCTTTGTTTCAGTATTTCAATTTCATATGATTTTTTTTGAATCTGGAGCATTTTTGGTTAGATGAGATAATAGTTAATGCGAATAGTACACTAAATAAATCAGTGTTTTCACAAGCGATTTTCAAAATCCGGCCTTAATATATATTGTTTAATAATCATTTAAATGCTATCTATATCTAATGCTACCGTTTTGATTGGACAGAAGAATTTACAATCTCAACTATATTCATGTTCTAGCCGTATTCTCATATTTTATTTTTTACCCAGATGTAGTAGACAACGCTGAATCTGCTATATATTGAACATTAGAATTAAATCTGTATAATTGTAATAGTAAGTAGTGGCGATTTAATACGGTAGCAATTTATTCAAACTACTCGTAAAATAAAATAGAACTGCTAGTTCCAAAAAACCGTCTGATTCAATGAAGAGTCAAAAATAATATTGACCTCGGATAAGTATAGAAGATTTGATTAATAGTACAAGAAGACTTTTAGATAGAAACGGGAGTAGTAAATGGTATGAGAAGGAAAGCGTGTATGAGAGAGAAAGAAAACGAAAGAGCAGGAGTAGGTGAGGCATTAGGTAAGTAAGTAGTAGGAGTGAAGTCGAGAGAGAACATTGAACATAGTGATACAGATAAGGGGAAATGTATACACATGTCCATAAAGTATGTACGCATGTATGAGCATGTCAGAGGATGTACGTATGCATACGCTCATCGTCGTCAGTTGAGTTCAGGTTAGTCAGACGAGCAGACGGAGCGAGTGGAGAAAGCGGAATGAGTCTGTCTGAGTAGCTCCGAGAAAGAAACGGCCCACTCTCATTCCGCACTTTGCTATTACGGACTTAACTTGCGTATAATGTATCTCTATCTTGTCTTTTTTGTTTTGGTGAATCAAGCGCAGGCCGAATGAGGGAAGCCCGGGCAAGAGACAGGGAGGGCCAGGTCAGGACGAGACAAGAAAGCTTAAGTTGAGGAAAGCCAGGGGAAAGTGAGATGTGTAGACTGTCTATGTAATACCCATTGTATAATGGCCTAATGGACTACAGCTCTTTTCTACTAAGATGTACACAATTGCCGAGTGAAATTGCAATATAGGGGAAAATGAAATTGCAGTCAAGTGGAGGTCGGAGCTACAGGGAAAAGTTGTGGAGAAAAGATTTCTTGGCACAAGCCGATGCATCAATAAGGCCAGCTATACATCTTATCTTACATAGGTGCATATAAGTAGTTATGTGCAGTGTATATATAGTTATTTATTGTTAATAGGATAGTGTAGTCGTATCTCGAAAAGAAAAAAACACGAGAGCATCATATTATTCTGTGTAACATAACATAACTATCTTCTTGACTAGACATCCTCTTATTCCTTACCAACAAGAACATGAAAAGAACAGAGAAAGCAAACAATAAAGTTAGGCAGGGAAAAGATACGCTTCCTGTTCCACACGTTTACTATCTTTCTCAATTCTGTCCTACTAAATTGTCTTTTGGGTATAAAGAGAAAGTCCTATAATAAATACAGTAGGTATAAGTAATATACGTATTATATCAGGGTTTATGTGGCCTGTGTGTTTGTATGCAGAGTAGAGTGGTAGTGATATTGCACTTTAGGTCCTTGTCGTTTTTAGTGTCGTGTCGTGTATTGTAGTGTGTTGGGATGACGGTAGGGTGGTCGTCGACGCAGGAAGAGCAAGAACGAGTCTTGTTTCAGTTGTCCGTGCCATGGTGAAAGAGAGATAGAATGGAATAGCTAAGTCGGCTAAGAAGTCCGCCCGTCGTCGTAGCTCAAGTGAAATCATGTCTTCTACTCGCAAGAGTCTTGTTGAGTCAACTCTATTCAAAGTGCAGAAAAATGGGAGTTGCTTCTTTTCCAGTTCACGCTCCCAGTTCACTTTTCCCACTTTGGCTAGACGCAAGACTTTCTTCACCCAACCAACTCAATTGCTATTCTTCCGCGCTTACGTTTACACTCTTCTCTACAAATAATATTCCCTCCACTACTTTCTCCTTTCATTTTACACAATCAGTTTAGCCAAGGCACTTGCGACCTAAAGTCCCCTTCCTACTCCGCTTTATACCCTCAAATACACACAAAATATATTCAATACGCTGTATACACGAGATGTAATGCCATGTCCATGAAATACGAATGCGGAGATAACTCGACTTTCAATAGACACAGAATATCCAAGATAAGCATAAAGTTCACAGCAAACACTTCTTATTTACTGCATCTTATATCTCAGATTTGATGATGATGGCATTTACGCAGATCAACTCACATCCGTATCCGTGTTTTTTCTCATTTTCTCAAAAAAATATAAATATTATCGTAAACCAAAGCAAGGGCAGAAAGAAAATTGTTTCGTTACAGCAAATGGCTTACAAATAAATTCCTTGGTGTTTTACTGGCAAATATTGCCTTAATTTTTTCGGAATCTCCTTCAATAAATGGCGCAGAGCAGTAAATATTTACAACAAATAATATGTCATGCTATATGTTTATGGCCAAACAATGAGTTATATACCTGAATAACTAGGATTCAATAATGTAGGAACCAAGAAAATATTCTCCGTAGGTTGCACATAACAATATAGAACAAAATAGATTGAATTAGTTATTGGCACATTTAGAGGTAGGTTTAGGTACCTTATCCCGATGTATTTTCAGTAAAACGGGTGAAATCATAAATAGTGGAGTTAGGAGAAAGTATTTTTATGAATGCGAAAACAAAGTGGAGCAATAAAACAGATGAATTCCTCACTTTATTCATTATTTCTACATGTTATGTCACTCTGAGAAATAAAATGCTGGAGTCATAAATAGTAACGCTACTTCCCTTCCTCTCCTGGCACGTATAAAGTCTGGGTCACGTCAAGCAGAGTTCTTTGGCGTGATGTGAGCATGTGAGTGAATGAGCTACAAATAATACAGCTAATATTTAGTACTTAAATGCTTAACGATTATATAGAAAAATCGTGATAACTCAAAGTTTTGTGATCGGGAGAAATAGACTCAGCAGTGCCGGAAGTGGAATATTAGAAAAGCAGTTAATTTAGACGAGAACGGGAATGGAGAAAAAAGAAACGTGTAAATAATAAAAGAACGGGTATCGCCTATCGGGTCCTCGTGAATGACGTGCTAAAAAATATGATATCTGCAAATCAGAACAGCGCAGGAGTGTATATTTATTATGTATGCACGTAAAGGAGTGGATATCGGGGAATAAAGTTAGTAGTAAATAAACAATAGGTATTTACTATAGAGTAAATGGTGTAGTGAAGTAGTACACAGAATGATGATTGCTGCAAGGTAAATACATTGACATAATTGTAGAAAAGGCTGTATATTTAATAAAGGCGGTTGAAGGTAGGATGTATATGCATATGGAATGATATTGTTATTAGAGGGTGCAGAAAGATAGGAAGGTGAGTAGTGAGCTGGGAGTAGCAGCGTATTAAAAGAGATAGCATGCAATTGAGCTGGAGTGATAATGCGTAGGTAATAGTTGGAGGAAGGACGTAGGACTGTCTGTGACTGTTGCGGTTGTCCTAGCCTTTTACATAGAGAGAGAGAGAGACACGAAAGGAGAGAGAGTGCGGAGAACTTTCATTCGGTCTGAGTCTGATCCGTTGACTGTTTAAGTGAGGTGGTGGTTGTTGATACAAATACACTGGTAGTAGTACAAGGAGAGAAGAGTTGTGTCTCTTTTACTTATGTGCTTTACCCGGATGGTATTTGTATTAGTAATAGAAGTGGAGATAAGTAAAAAAGATGCAAAGGTGTAGAGAGTGTAGCCCGGTGTGTGTTTGGATTTATGAGGAGGAGATCATGTGTAAGTCGATAAGAGAGTGTTATTGATTGACATGTAAGTGAGGGATGGCAGGGAAACATGGGTTGTACAAGGGAGTGTAACAAAAGGAGCATAACCATCGCGATGTATCAGTGAGAGGAGGAGGCGGGTCTCCTAGCAGCCAACCACTATGACGCCGCTGGCGGGGAGAAAAATCAGACCGAAACTCAGGTTCCCCAGAGAAAAAGTCGATCCCTCTCTCCCCAACAACGTTATTGTTCACAAGACATGATTATGATTGGCCAAACCCTGGAAATGCTTGTTACCACCATTAGCATCCGACCCGACAGTAACACTGGTAGTGCTTGTCCTAACGACTCACACAAACTCCTCCAAACTAACTCCAACCAAACATTATGGACAACAAGGAAACCAGGTAAGCAGATCCCTACACATGTACCTACATTACTCAACATTACACACACAAAACACACACTACATACAATACTCACTCTCCTCTCCTCCTGCCTACAGGAACTACTGAGCCAGCCCCGGCTCCTTCTTCTCTCTGCTCCACTACTACTGCTACACATATCCCAAACTACAATACTCACGACTCACCCAAGTAACCTAACACATTACATTACATCCACATAAGAACATACTGCTTTGTATGTTATGTACCTCAACTACATTACATACGACTACATACATCCATTTAGTACCTACATACGTACGTACAAACAATAGCTACTACTTCTACTACGTACATAAGTATAGCAGAGAAGTTTTATATTAAGTGAGTGACTGACTGCTGCTGCTCCAGCCTTTACACATACATAACATAACATACAAATAGAATACCTACTTACCACTTACTACCAACTTTACTAAACGTAACACAACAACTGCTTCTCTATAAAAGTCAACGTTAACCGAGTGCTAGCCGAGAGACTGGACTCTGTCTACCACCGACACTCTCCTTTTGTATACCTAAACAACACAAACTGCCTAGCCATACACACATACTACAATAAACAACAACAACACTACTACTACTTTATATATAGGCATATACTTAATATACGATATGTACAGGTAGTAGTAGTCGTCGTAGAGCTACATAAATAAGCAGGACATAATATCTGTTCTGTAAATACATTGTAGGTACACGTATAAAGCCACAGCAGCTACATAAACAGACAGACACTACTAGTACTACATACAACTCTCGTATACATCGCAGATATTACAGAGACTGCATTTTGGAATTAGATTAGCATTGGATGGGTTGTTATTTATACATCTGCGTTTAGTTAGATCGTATAGAGGAGGATGGAAGGAGGAAAGAAGCGATTGATCATGTGACCCCTGAAGACTTTGTCACTCACATCACATCACCACATCACACATCTCATCTCTAGTAGAACCCACCTACCACACACAGACAGACACTCTCATAAGTTATACTAAATATCATGAGGATAGCTCCCCTCTAGTAGTTTGTATGTAAATACTACATACTAGTCTCATCTTCATCCCTACTACTACCTACCAGCCACTGCTTAATGTGTACACATAATAATATTTTGAGTCGTATGATAATATCCCATCTGATGAAGATACTCTCACTTACATAAGTTACAAAGGTAGTTACATCACATCAGTCGTACTGACCTCTCGTTCTGTCTACCCAGGAGCTAAAGTGAAGCGACTGTTGTGCAGTGTGTGACGCTCCTGGTCTGGTTTGGCCTGTCCTGTGGCCACGGCTACTTTACTTGAGAGTTACTCCTACTCAATTCTGCTGTACAAATACTAACGAGAACAGGCCGCAAACAAACACCTCACCTTGCTGGCGTTTATTCGTACGAAACGTTACTACGTTGCTAACTACCTTTCCTCTCATTAACACAACAGCTACACGGCTGTGAAACGACAAGCACACTACAAAACACTCACTCTCTTCTCACCACCGCCAGTCAACACAACACATTACGCTACACTTTACTACTCTGCTCCAGCCAGTTCACATCTGACTTATATAAATACTACAACTAGAAAAACCTCGGAGCACACAAAACACTTTCGTCTGAGAAAATGAATTTTGTTCCAGCTCCACCTTTGTACTTACTATCTCTACCGTGTATAATATTCCGACAACTATTCTTGTAGAATCCTAGAGTCTATTTATATACACATTTTTCTACAGTATTTATGCAGAGGAGGAAAATTGACAATAAAAACCCAAGTGAAAGTTGACAAAAGTTAAAGCAATTGAGTGTTTTGGAATTCAATAGACTGAATCCTTGGTTTTCTTTAAGTGTCGCCGAGTGTCAAACTCTTCTTTCCTTCCGTGGATGGGATTGGGATTGGATTTGTGTGAAAGTGAGAACTTATTGTAACTATTGTTAGTTGGGAGGGAGATCGTGGACTCCGTTCTTTTCCAGATACACAACAAAGATAAAAAGACTTTTTTCAAGACAGATAAACATTTCTATGTAATGCAGGGAGTGAGTGCACTCAGAAAAGTTGGCAGACTCTTCCTTACTAGTGACAATAAGTTATGCATTGAATTTAAACGGATTGATTGCCACTTGGTCAAAGATTTGATCTGAGGAGAGAAAAACTTATGATCTGAACTGCTGATCTGCTTGGACTACAAGTTATATAATAAATACAGAACAACTGTCTGTACTACAACTGGAGTCAAGTCAAACAAGTGCAAGTACAAAAGTATAGCATACCTTTTACAAATAAGACAAGACAGGACAACCTCCCAAACTCCTACGTACTTTGTGCATATAAAGACAGATAAAGGAAGTATAGTCCTCTATATAGATCCCTTTTTGCAAGTCCGAGTCAAAGAAAGTGAAAAGAAACCTGAGTGACTCCACTAAACTTGAATAGACAGATATATCCTCTATCAAAACACAACTTTTCACTGGATTTCGTGACCTATAGATCCCATGTGTATTTCTATCTATTGACTATCGACTGTCAAAGTGAGTATATCTCTCACCAACCCTATACACGTCTATAACAAACTTATTTATTTGCTCTCTGATCTGATTTCACTTATTCGGATTTTTCCTCTCCAGTGTTCCTCCTGACAGTTTATTTTTACACAGATCTCCTCGCTGCAATCAACATCTCATCATGAATGTATGTACTCTATTATTTCTAATAGTATACTAACTCACGTGATGCTATCTACTCAATTTTTATAATTGCTCTATTTATTATTACATAATATTCTACTTACTGATTACTTAATTAGATTTAATGGCCATTTTTGTTCTTTGGCTGGCATTTATTACTTGTGCATAGGTAAGCAGTTTGCTAGCCCTGCCTTTAAATTCTTTATTAGCGTAACTAATGGCTAGATTCCATTGAACTCACAGAGAGAGATAGACAGACAGAGAAATCTATGCAGATGATCACCGAAGGATGTATATTCGCAAGAAGCTAAAGCAAATAGTCATAAAGAAAATAAAACTCTTAACTTACACAGTCAATAATAATGACCATTGCCTGTCAGTTTATTAGCATAGTAAGGAGTTTATCAGAGCAATAGAAATAAATAGAGAAGAGACAAGAGAAGCAGACAGTCCAGTCATTTCATCCATCCCGATACGAGAAATGATAAGAGTCGAGTTTCAGTTTGTTGATTTAGATTTCAGCCATTACATACGTTACCCACTGCTCAACTCGGCTATAAAATAATATATTAGTGTCTTGAGTCTTAACATTTACTTATCTATGTGATGTCTGATGTGCATGCTATGCAATGCGAAACCTAAAGCAATAATTGCAATCTAGAACAACTTTTTAATAAGTACATATTTATTTTATTGAGTCTAGTCAAACTACTTCCACTTATGTACCATGTGTACTAGCTCAGACTTAGCGGATTAGTACAAGTTTGCTTAAGGGAAGTGTACAGCCACACATACACTATATAGAGACCTCAGGAACAAGAAGTAACGCAGACGGTCCGTTAAGTTACAAATGTTAGAGGTAGGGCCGGGCGGAGAACGTGAACAAGGTATCCTGAGAAGATTCCTACTCTACTTGTCTTCGACTCAAAAGTAGACTTGACTGGAGAGGATTTATATATCCCTATATACTTATATGTAGGTGGCATTTATATACAGGGCAATAAATGTATATAGTGTCTGAGGCTATGTATGTATTTAGTTTATAGAAGCTAAGTACAAGGTAGGAGAACAAAACAAAACACAAATTAAATGAAATTAAAAGGTTAAGCTACAGGCAAACGTGCCTATTTAGCAAATTCTTTCCAGAAAAATGTAATATCTCTAGTATACCATCTAAAGGTTATATAGAAATCCCATTATAAAAGGAGTACATTGAGTAGAGGTAATAATATCCTTTGGGAAGGAACATAGCAATAATGGTATGTACTACGACGTAGATATATGCAATTACTAGATAGAATTAATACTCAGGTAAGTATAAAGATAGGGAATGTAGTAGGAGGCGAGTACTTCTAGTTTAGATAAAGCAAATTAAAAAGAGAATGCGTTTTTGTAGAAGTCAGATTAAGTAAGTATAATAGCATGTAGATACATGTGATGCTCTAAGAGATATTATGTGATCTGACAAGATGTTCAGTTTAGTTCCTCCTGAGTGTAATGAGTGATGTTTGGTCTGATTTAGGGTGGAAGTGAAAAAAGTGAGGATGGAGGTGGATCCCCGTCAGGAACAAGTCCGACAGGCGGATGCCCGTCATGCCGCCAGTTGTTGTGTTCATGTGTAAAATCTTCTGCTGGATTACTAAATTATCAGAGATTGGCATCGTCAGTCCCATCTTTGGTCTACCATGGAGGATCCAACCATAATGCCAATAATCCTTACTCTCCTGATCAAGTCGCTTATTTGGCTGCTGCCGCCGCCGCCGCTGCTGAGCATTCCGCTCTCTACGCTGTCGCCGTAAGACTCTTTCCCATCTTTACGATTTTTAACTTTTACTACATTTATCCAAGACTCACTCGAGTTTATCTCCTTTCTTGACATATCACAGGATCATCTCTCTAAAAATCAGACATATAGCACAAGCACACACAAAATACCCCCAGAGCTTTCATAATACATTAATACAATCATGTTCACGTAATACTATCCTTATATTTTTATATGCTGTGGCTAATCAGTCAGACCAAGTCGTACATAGAAACATTTAAGATAGATATAAAACAAGTTAAATTATGATCTTAGATTTTTCATTCCTTAAAAATACAGAAGACCAGAGCCTGGCCATCGTCAGCATCATGATCATGATCATCATTCAACTGCTTTTGGCTCTCTGTGGAGAAGCGGAGGGTTTGTAGTCTCTGATACGATACGATCATGTTATCATATATGATAGTAATACTAGAATGGTAGTTTTCCATAATCGGCAAACTATTCAACGTTGTCTTGTGCCCTATGTGGTATGGTTCCTTTGATTGTATTTCTATGTAGTTCAGCCAGACAGAATTATATGCTAATATCGTCTATCTTATATAATAGATAGAAAGACGAGACAGCATAACAGAAGTCTGCCGGTCCTAAATTCAATTGCTCGGTTATGGTTGGTGTATGTGTGTTTTATTTACATGCTCATGTAGAGATATGTAGTAGGCTGTGTACACTCGGGCCAAAAAAGAAGAAACGAGCAAATAGTTAACTGATAAGTTACGAGTTACATTAATGCAGGAAGAAGAACCCTTAATCTTCTCATTTCACCCCTTGCTAATTGAATCTAACCAATGCAATCAACTCAACTACATTATATGCATTAAACATAAATGCCTCGAGTCTATTCCAGTTTATGTAATACAATAAGTCAGAAGGTAGTTGTTAGCAGTCAGTCGTTACCATCACTAAGCCAATAAATCACTACGTGAAGAAGCAACAGAGAGCTAGGAGGGAAGGGAAGAAAGCTTAGACAGAGCAGGAGCAACATTTAATAAACTATCTCTCTGTACTCCGCTTTAATAAATACATGTGTATATGTGTATGTAATAAGGTACCTATCACACATTTAATAAATATTATATATTAGACAGGGCAGGAAGAACACTCTTTATAAGAAACCAACCAAAGCGAGTCAACCGGAGGAAAAACTAGTTAAGTAATTAAAAAGCCAAGGTAGTAGTTGTTATTTCATGTAATGTAATTGTATCAATGTTCCATGAAACTAAATGAAAATTAAATAAAGAGGAATATTATTATGGGCGTCCGTTTCTGAGTGCTAGCTCAGCAGTTTGCAAGAACTCACTCAACACAGCAACAGCTTGCTCTTCTATTCTGTTTAAATAAATTCTTATACCTAGTCAAGTGGCCACCTTAGACCTACCTGCAATTTTTCCCTATATTTAGAGTATAGATACATAGGTGCAAGCGACTATATAGCATACTAAGAGTGGTACAGTACACATGTGTGCGAAACTATAAAACTTGTCTTGAATTAATTTTATTATTACATTCCTACTAATGTGGACTATTTAATTAGCGATATACATACATATTTACGTTCACTCAACCTGGAATTGTATACCATGTCGAATATAATTCCACAAGTAATCGAATTTCATGTTCGAAGGAAATTCATTTTGATCTAAATACATTTAATCATGTTACAGGATTTCAAGCATCTTTTTAGTAGTATTTTTTCATTGTATCAGAAAGTGACGGTTTACGAATCTACATCAAGTGGATACTAAAATAAATTAGAATTCTTAAATGAGATAATCAGCCGGAATTTGGATTAGCGCTGCAATGTTTATTTAATTTTGGAGTATTTTATAGATGTTTGCAGTCTGCTTTATGATTTGCTTTGTTTTACCAATCGTAAAGTACGGGACTTGTTTTTCAAGCGAAGATGAAATAAGTACCTTAAATTGATTCAATTTTTGATTGTTATAGGATTGACATAATAAAAGTATAAATGTTTTTATATCATTTATGATATTGTAATGCAGTTTTTATTTGTGGCCACTCCTATCGAGACTGTGTGATGAGTTTACATAAAGGAGCGGGGTTGACTGACGAATGTTTCATTCATGTCTTTGACTAGGAGTGTAGTATAGACAGAGGCTACATCGGTAGCAATCAGGAGTACAAGCTGTATTCATAGATAGTTTAGTTGTTTGATGATGTGTTACGTTAGTGGAGTCAATTTAAATGAAGTCAGAAGATTGAGTGTGTAGGGAACCTACAAGAAGAATTGTATTTATTGTGTATAGGTATATTGGGAATGAGCTATTATATGTTTAGCCTATTAGCGTTGTATGGCAGGGGTAGTTAGAAGGGATTTACATAGAATTACATTGAAACAGAATAGTTTATTAGAAAAGGATAGGTTAGGATGAGTATAATGGGAAAGGAATATTATTATTGGAGATAAAGATAAGGATTTTATCATAAGGACAAGGCAAGGCAACAGAACCAAGATCTCGTCTTACCGGTTTCACTTGTTTTACACGGTCTCGCGTTACCCCTCGAACCATTGCAAGCGAAACCAGGTATTATCACCAGAAAACAAGAAAACACATTTGAAGTAATGCATAAGTAGAATAGATAAGTGTAGGTAGGCAGTAGTGTGTAATAATGTAGGTACTTATACGATTAGGTACGTGGTGGGAGCTGACATTGCGAATTGGATGTAAAATCTAATGGAATGAGTGTAATGTAAATGAGGAGATAGAAAGATACTAGAGCAAATCAACAAAATTCACTTGTGGAAAAGGGAAACGCATGTAGCTCTGCCACGGATAGGAATTGGGAATGAATGGATATGCAATAATCTAACGTGTTTGTATAGAATCTTTTTATTAGATGCAAATAGAATTTATCTGGTCCAGACAGTACTTAACTCTCGCTACAGTGATTTGATCCCTCATTGCATTACAGCTATATAAATTTTATTAGTTACAGGTAATACTAGTAAGTAAATGCGTAAATGCGTTATGCATGGACTACTATATACCTAAGTAATAAGTTACCATTGGTCTGTATGCAGTAATATAATATAAAATAATATATAAGGATGAGGGAGTAATTTAATGATGGTATGTAACGTAAGTAGCTTTTAGATAGAAATAAAAACAGGGTAGTGGAGTAAGAATAATTGCATGTCCCCTTCTGGTGTATTTGTACTAGTGTGTGTAGTATTTATTGTGAGTAGTAGTAGTAATAGTATAAGTTACAGGTAAGCATATGATTCTCGGAGCAAGAAGGAAGGAGGAAAACCAGTCCTACGTCTGTAACATTAACATTGTTTATTTAACGAAATACATCGTAGGCATTAATGATAAGATTCTCAGCTCTGTGGCTCTTCAAATCGAGTTTGCAAAATTAATCTCATGGGCGTTTCGCTACTTTGTTTTCTTAGTTTTATTATGTTTACCCATGTTATGTATTGTGTGTAGCACTGCAGTTAATATGTTGTATTGTTTTAGGCTGATGAGAGTGGTGCTAAGGTAAATGCGTGTATTATGACTATTTTTTGCCTCCTGACTTGTAATTAATGCGAGCTATTATTCCTAGCCTTCCAATCCTCACACTCTCTCTACTGTATACACTTGATAGGATTGAACTGAGCTGAACTACGGGTTTAGTCGTAGGGTTTAGTCGATTTAGATAGCGTACGATAGAGTTGTGGAGATAGATGCACTCTCACCCTATGTGTATGTGCTATGGGTACTGTACTCAACGACCCACAGCTTTATTGCCAATTAAGGAAGTGGATTTTTAAATCAAGAAATACAATACGCAAATAAAGGGTGCAATACACAGAGTAGTTACATTTACATTAGATTTTACACACGCAGTCACTCACTACTTACGTACTGTACATTTAATGTAAATGTTTCTTATTTTATTTATCGTCCTTAGTTAGCATAACATAGCCAGAGCTGTTCACGTTCACATAATACACAATTGTTACACATTAAACTTGGACTTTGATAACGTGGACATGTATGCATGTATTTACATTATGTTCTATTATGTAACTAAGGCTTCTGTCTTTTCGTCCTCGTTAATTGAGAGCAACTCGTGTTCTGTTCTATACTCTTTCTAAATTGCCATTACCCAGCCGTTGCACTTTCCAAACCATTTCACTCCACAATAATCACCGGCCAAACCACTGCACATGAATAAAATAAATAAAAATTTATTTTTATGCCAATCCTATCGCTCCTATAATGAACACTCTTCTAACGCATTGGCGACGGGACGAAGAAAAACCTAAAAAAAATTCCATCTTCCTGTAATAAAATAGAGGAGTGCTCCTTGATACGCTACACTAACAAATGGAACGAGAACGACTGACTGGAAGAATTAAAAAGTCTCCAATTTTTGACTCCTTAAAACAAGTTTTACCAAGGCTGCTGATTGTAGTATTCTCGTAGTATCACTATCCTCTTGGTATTTTAAGCTCCAGACTTACATTTCCATATCTGCTTTGTTAATAATTCCCATACACACATTTTATTTCAATTCTTTTCCCTTTCCCAGTAAAAATAAAACTGAGTGCATAGCTAACAAACTGAATCTAATTCTTGTAGAATTCTAATGTTGCAGGTAGTACTATTTTCTTGATTAAATGACTGCTACTTTAACTATGTTCATGTAATGAGCTAATTTTAGTAAGTGTGTTCCAGTTGACTGGACGAAAAAACAAAGGTTGCCTTTCCTTTCTGCTAATGCATACGAATTAAACTAATGAAAAGCTGCTCCTCTCAACTAGTACATACAACTCCAACTTTTTCAAGACCCTTCTAAGAACCAACATTAAATTACTCCCCTCAAGCTACCATTTTATGAAGGGAGACCTACAATTACCTTTTTTCTCTATTAAGTAATATCCCCAATCATTAGGATATTGATAGTTTTTCAAATTATTATCAAATCATACAAATAGTACAGACACGACCACTATCCTTTTTTACTAAACACATCCCAAGACCAGCTTATCTTACATAAGTAAGATGTAATCCCAACCATTATTGCTAACTTGCTATTCCATGATTATACAGATAAGTCGAGAACCTTATTTAATACCCTATTGTAACTCCTATAACCACATTTACACTTACTGATTTTGTATAAATAGCTCTCAGAGTTAAGGAAGGAAGCTTTTCATAATTCAATTAGAACTCCCAGAGTGTGGGCTAGAAAATAAATCAGTTCTGGCTGGACATGTTTTTATGGAAAGTGAAAGAGAGGAGGAAAAGTCTTCTTCTCATGAGAACAAGGGCGGTGGGGTTATTTATTAGCTGAAAAATACTGGATAACTAATGGAAAAGGGGAAGGCTAGTTATTTAAGTGAGAGTCAATATTTTGACAGCTCTGCCCGTACTTTGCCATTCTTTACACTTACCAATAGCAACATACATTACCCAGCTCTGTAGAAAGATCTATGACACAAAAAACCTTTATAGCAGCAAAAAATCACTTCTGAATTTTTATGGAGCGGTTACCACAAAAAGTAAATAACAATCAGTTTAGTCTCCATTTTTAGTCAAAATAAGTCCGATTTCGATTTCTAAGAAGTAAGCAGTCCAAACCTCATGCTTAATCGTACAGTTTATTTTATTTAACCTGAATGTATTCAAGTATTAACAATTTGTTTCATATTTCTTTTTTTTTTACTGAATGTAAGAAATAAATAGGAATTTGAAGATACGAGTTGGTAGACACAAGAATACATGTAGAAAAAATGTTTCTGAGCTATAATAAAACAAAAGAATAGGTAATGGTACTCATTGCAAAGTTTATAGATGAAACGAGATTAGTTATAGTGGTAGGAGGTGTATAGAAATAGTATGAAATGTAGTGAGAGTGTGAAAGTTTATGTAAGTTTACGGAATCGCATAAGTTTGGTTAAATTCCCTTCTGGTGTCTCGGATGTAAATTTTAGGGAATTTGTTTTCACTTGTGTGTACTTTTTTCATCTTCTTACTCGTGTAACAAGAGGCTTACATAGGACTATAAAAACAGAAGCAATCGTAGAAGATAATTTAAAATAACTCTCCGTAAGCTATACATGTTTGTCACTGAGTACATAATAGACGAGTACTCTGTGTACTACATAGGATATTAAGTAGAAGGATATGTCTCTAAAGATGCACAGAGGTTATCTAAATGTAGACTTAGTCCTTCTATAACAGCAATGCACATTTCAGTTGTGTCGTGTAGTCAAATTTCACTTGTACTACTTGGAGACATAAGGGAAGCTGTAAGTGCCTATATACTTTTAGGTGTATTACTACATAAATAGTTGGTAGTGAGCATTGTATCATTGCTGAATGTATTTCTTGTATTTATCCTATTTGATGTTATGGCTGGGAAGAGTCGGGGAAAGGAAATAACAAGAATGGAAAAGTGGAGTGGAGTAGAGCAAAGTCGAGTGAGAAGAGTCCTTAGAGACTTGCAACGACAACAGCTTTCTGCTGGCCAAGCCGGGTGCGATTTTTCACGGGTATCGTACTCCTTAAATCCATATAGCGCATAAGAGGACAGGAAATAGAAAAACACACAACATATCTGTAAGCATTATATTTTAAACGAGAAAAATGGACGGTTCTGTCTGTCTGACTCCGACTTGACACTTGGCTTCGCTTCCCACTCTACAAAACTCGTAACTGATAGGAAAGAACGACAAAGTTGTGAATTACCTTTCTACCCAATGTGTTTTGTACGAACATGAAATCGATCTGGAAATTATAGTTAGACTCGGTTGTTTTCTATCTGGGAATACATACAGCTAGCTATATTAAACTTGGTACTGACAAAGTATAGCTACTAAAACAAAAGCTATATAAACCCGAAGGCTCTAAAGAAATCAAAAGGGACCTTATACATTTGGTGCTATAATGTATAAAATGGCAGATATGAAAACACGCAAAGAAATGTTTTCGCGTGAAGTGATCAACTCGATGAGTTTTCTTGGCTTTCCGACTTTTTTTCGGGTATCTATACAGAAAGTATGTAGACACTGTAAAATAATACACATGCTATTACACCTTTACACGTACGTAGGACATACATTACAAAGAAAACATGATACACCAATCATAGCTACACTACACTTACACAGTCTACTTCACACATACCAGCATAACCGATATAAATTTCTGTCTCGAAATATAATACAATAAAATACAATACAGTTACGTTTACAACTACATAGCTTGTCCTCACATATGAGTGTCCGCCTCGAATAATACAATTCACTCCATTTCCTCCCTACAGAACCAACAGACAGTTATACTGAATTACACATGTACTACACACAGCTAATAACTTCTAGTCTACATCTATCATTTTTATAAGAATCTAGAAGGAAAAGGTTGATTGACTCGTTTTCACTGTATTTGGATTTTATTCTGAGACTACAATGATGTATTTATTTATTGTGATTTCCAGGGCGGAGGATTACCCGACATGAAGGAAGGAGGATTGGGTCCGAGTGGTTGGGGCTATCCCTCAGTGTATCATCCTTACGATCCGGGATTTGCGGCTGCAGCCGCCGCTGCTGCAGCTGCTTACCCTTTCAACGGGTAAGAAAAGAAAATTCTGATTATGATCGATGGAAGGCAGAGGTCTTTTTGGTCACCACTCGGTTACAACAGCATTACTTACTGTCATGTGGTCATCCATGCTAACCTAACATAACTGCCACTAAAATTCTCTCGTCTTCAAATACCTTTCTCAACTCCGGAGCTATAATATATCTACTGCTTAGGTAGTAGTCTCTGGTGACTAATAGTTTTCGTATAGTCGCAGTTATGTCACATTAAATTCTTATCGCACCACCTATAGATGTCCTATATTGTTATCTAGTCAAAGAAACTTTGTGCACTTCCATAATACGAAGCGATGTTGACTTAAGCCAACATTTCCTACGTGTGTTACTTATTGTTGCATATTAGAGTGTTATGTATGTGTTATTAATAATATATAGCGAGAGCTGATAGTATGCGGGTACTATTATTATGTATAGCTACACGAGTTTTAGCTTCACGCCTAAAATATTGATGCCCACGCTTTTCCTCCCTTCGTTTCAGACATAATTATGATCAATGAGTTTGCTCTCCTCTCTGTTATGTTATTCCTATTCATTTGGTTGTTATGTTCCATTTTGATAGATCCTTTGGCTGTAGAAAATTCTATTTTATAGGCTGTAGACAAGAAAATAAGGAATATGGGAGTTATATGGTAATTTACGTAGACCCACTGTGTATTATTTAGTGTAGTACGAGGAAACGACATTGTGTCATTGTGTTTGAAGCATTTGCACGAAAGACATATGTACTTTGAGTCATTTTACATGTTGTCTTAACTTAACTCGTAACTCCTTGTGGTCAAGTCGGATTTCGGGTTGATGTTAACTTCCCTCCCATCGTGTGCTTGGATTATAAATGCATAGATCCAGATAGACATTTCGTAGCTATACCAGAAATACATGAATAGGAAACTCGCTCGTTAATTTCACTGCGTCTTAAGACAAATAAAGTTTGCGGTCTGTCCTGCATTAGTAGGATTGCTCCGAGAACTCTGGAAATTAGAAGCGAGTTCAATATTTGAATGTTGTATTGAATGAATAGTAGGAGAGTCTTTACGAACTACTGAAAGACTAAGGCTAGAAAATATAATAATATTCCCAGTCCTGTCGTGATCTGTCGTGTCTATCTGTCTTTTGTACTATTGTAGTAACATTATTGTTGAGGAGGAGAAGAAATGGGTTGCACAATGTGTAAGAGAAGCCTGAATGTAAAATGGTAATTAGGAGTAGCGAACGTAACGTAGTTAAGAAAATGAATGTGTGGTTTGGTTACTGATGGAATTCCACACATGAGTGATTTATTCTTGGGGGAAGACTTAAAATAGCAAAGCTGAGAATTTGTTTGCCAAATAATGTTAGTCTAAGGAATAGCTGTGGAAATTACATGTGTACTACACTCCACCCATATGTACCACTACAGACTGTCATCCTTCTCCTTCTTCAATAAAGTCTCTTTCCGTTGAACATGACTCCCGATACAGAACTGAGTCTAATAGCTACACTAACCAACTAATAAGTTCTTGTATACATATGTAAATCTTGGTGTAGCTGGATAATCTATGTGAATGTACTCTGTAGTCTGTTTGAAATATGTAGCTAAGTGTACGTGGCAGATGAATTTTTAGTAGAGTCGAGAAATGTGCATACCTACCGCTTGCTCACAAAAAATTCTTATTAAATTCACATAGAAGAGAAATAAAAGGTGACAGTGACAAAGTACAGACACGAAACATAATAGTGCGGATGAAAACACAATGGAAATAAATAGCGATTGCATTCAAGCTATTTCTTTCGTTTGTTTCTTGAATTATGTCCAATTAATTATGAGAAAATTGAGTTTTTCCAAAGTGGAGACAAGACAGACAGGACAGGGACAGGGAAGCGAGATGTTCATGAATTGAAATAATACATTTTAGCTGTTTAGATTGATATTATTCTTACTGTTGATTTAGTTATTCAGTCTACTGCTAGTTACTATATAATAATATGCAAATCTCTAATATGCTACTAGCGGTATATTTTCTGCAGAATGTAATGATAATGATAAATTGTGAATGTTAGCTTATCATTAGCTATAGTAGTGAATAAAATGGAATGAAAGAAATGAATGGAGTAACAGTATTTGTAAGTAGGAGCTCGCGGACTTGTTAAGGAGAGATGAGACAATCTAATAAATAGCAAGTCAAGAGAAAGAATTTTTTTAACATATGTAGATAACATAGGGCAATACATAAACATATACGTTTACATATGCATTCTTGTCTTACAACATTTATTACCAAGTACTTTACACATTCCTCACATGTGTGCCAATTTCTGTAGCCTTTTTTGACCTCGAGAGCGTATCTCAAACTGTCTCTTGTCTTAAGATAGTCGTCTGTTGGAAAGTCACGACAAGTCGACCCTACGGTACTAAACTGTCTCTTTTCCACTCAGAACCTCATAAAAATACTTTTATCAGAGTCCCACCACGTAATAAATAAACAAATAAGTTAATGTTTGGCAAATGCCTTTGAGAACTCCATGTTCACAGAGAGTCTTTCTAACTGTCCGACATAATTTCCTGTGCTAATGTATTTATACCACTGCCTATACATACCTATGGCAGTTGCGCTGGAAAAAAATATCTGATGTATGTACATATATTATGAAATGTCATTGGGTACTAATACATAATGGTAAGTAATGGGATGGCATAGGAGAAGAATCAGTATTTATGTGTTTATTACGTATTAAGAAATGAAAATAACTAAGGATAAGCCTATAATATGGTATAAGGAATAAGTAAATGCATTGCCTAGTCTTGATGTAATAGATAATAGTCTTGAGGTCTTCTTCTACAACTTCCTTCATGTCTATGTAAAAATAAAGGAATGGCTCTGGGTAGACGTGGCGGAGTGAGATGTTCGTTTGCAAGGCAAGATTTCATTGCAAATGCGACACGAGAGAAGTTTGAACAAACTACAGAATCTCTATACATAGAGAACAGCCGAGTCTTGTGTTAGCTTGTACATAACAGAGTAGTTGATGATGCCCGCGGTCGAAATATACTGTCGTGCTAATGTACACAGAAGAGAGATATGCCCAATGTACCTAAGTCAGGACGGAGAGAGGAAGGAGGCAAGCAAGTGATTAGTATATGAGAGGATCGATAAATTTCCCTAATGTGCCCATTTATATGAAGGGGAGAAAAATGGGATTTTAAATCGGCAGATTTTCTCCGCGAAGGATTTTCTTGGCCGAGATCGATTTTCCCTGAGTGCGCATTCCCTTAATCTCTCTTCTCAGGAGCCAAACGGAAAGTACGGGTAACCAAACCAAAGTCAAGTTACGCTGTACACTCTGTGTATATAGAGCTCTCTCTGCTGCTCACTAAGTAAGAAAGTGACTACATAGATTTAAGTTGAATTGAGTGGAGAAGAGCAAAAGGAGAGGCACTCTCAGCTCTCCTAAAAAATTTCACGCGCCACGAAAATTAACTTCCCCTCTCCATTTCACACTTTTCGAGTTCTCTACCAGACGCCATTTATAATACAGTCTATTAACTACAGCTACAGGGGGAACTTTGGGAAGTCTTTTTATACAGTTTTTTATAGACCCTTCCCCATCTAAATTCACTTTGAATGCTCTTATTCGGAAATCTACCTAGAAATACAAGATATGGCTCGGGCCATGCCATGCCCTGTATAAATGCGTATTATTACCCGTTTTACTTTTCAAACAAACTTTTCCGACGCAACAGAGACATAACTATATTGTTTTGATATTATTAGCAGCCCTCCGTATCTACAGAATAATTATGTCTTGAATGCTCCTAAAAAGTGCCTTACATAATCACGTACATAGCTTAGTTGAGTAATAGCAAGCAACATCATTGCTATTGCTGTTAATTTAGTGACTCAACTCACCAACTCCTCTTCTGCACCAAAAAATCTGTAATTGGCTTTTCTAATGAGGTGGATTTGTGAATGGCAAGTGCACGAAATAGACGAAGACACCGGATATATGCAATTGTATTCAACATAATGGTACAACTCCCTTAATTGTATCAAGGACAAATGATGATTATCGTAGCAAATATTCCACTTGGCCAAGTATAAATGCAAACTCAATGTTCTAGATAATTTCCATTGTTAGAGGAAACAAAGCACTTCTGAGGACTCTCACACCTAATTGTAGAACTAAAGTGCAATTTTGTTCTTCGGAAAATAAATTAATGCGCATATTGCATACACACATTTAGTCGAGTATAATAGGAGAGTGTGGAGTTATAATGCACGGCATCATATGGCACTTTGCACCTTCCCAAGTAAACGGAACTTGTAGGTAATTTATTTGATTGTTGAGTTGCTAAAGAGTTTTGTAATAGATGTCTACGGTAAACGATATTGTGTTTAGAGGGGGTGTTTCTCGTATTATTATACTCTTCCATATTTACAAGACAAAGTGTTCGTTAGGAGTGAAGCATATGGGGAGCGAAGTTAGAATCGGAAAACAACAGTTCGATTCAGTGTAAAACAAGTAGTACTGATTTTTATATCCAACTCCATTTTACATAAAGGAGTATAGCTTTGAGAAATGGTTGAACACGGTAGTAAGGAACCCTCTGATCAAACTTTTAATAGCTAATCATTAGCTACGCCTTGTATGCCCGCTCCTGTAATTTTGTCTGTCCACTTTATGTAAAAAATGAATGCGTTTCTTCAGCGTACAAAGTGCAAGGTGGCTACTTCTCATACATAATAAATACGTCACAACTCAGCACATGACTACTATAATATTTCAAAGGGTTCTGTCTGAGATGATAGTATGATAATTCTAAGCTCATTGGTTTTAACTCGAGAATAATTCGTAAATCATAGCCTACCGTTTCCCACACTCTTTTCGATCAACATTTTCCTGTGACAAACAAACAACGAGATATCTGAGGGGTTCTCTATATATTAATCTGTATATTAATAAAGTTGCGTTTTACTATCATGATTCGTGATAGAATGGTGTGTATGTAAATGTATTGCATGTGTATGCAATAAATAAAATTTAGCTTCTAAAAGTAAAGGTGAGCTGATTGTGTGCTGTTTTGTTTGCATTGTGTAACTCACTATGTCATGTCATGATGATATCATATGATTTGATGTGGATATGATAGGAATGAGCAATTCAATGGTCTAATGGGCACTCTGTATTAGTATTAGTACTGCTCAGGTATTGTAATGACATGATCTTTTTACATTCGAACCTATGTACACATTACAGAAGCATATCCTTTCGATGTTCACCTTTATCGTCTTTCCCAGCGTAATTAACTCTGCATACACACAAGAGTCTCATCATAACAATAACATATCACATAACACAATGATTCTTTTCCTCTTACCAAAAGGATCACACAGTAATGCACCATGCATTCTTGTAGCATTCTTATTAGTGTACCTTGTTCAGTAAGTGTTGGACTATATACTATGAAAATTAAAACATGCTATATAGTTTGAAAGTGTTTTAGAGGTAGTAGACTACAATACAATGGAGTAGTTAATGAAATAGACTTATAAAACAAAATGCTACTTTTAATTCAATTACATAAATGAGGAAAACTATTGTTTAAGTAGTTTTTCTATTGTTGAATTAATAGTTGCATGCATTTTATCGCAAAGCTGTGAATTGCCTTCCTACAGTCCAATTAAGGATTTTCTGTTTCCAGCCATACAAACTCTGCAGACAAGAACATTGCAAAATTGCATGTGAAAAAAAGAGCCGTGAGGCTAATGGCAACAGTAATGTACCTTTGCAGACTTACGTACACCAACAAACATAACATGGTACAATTACTCTAGTCTTTCCTTTCGCTTCAATTGACTTGGCCAACTCTGGAATAAATAAACAGTAAAATATAAATGATGAATTGTGTCAGGATAACTTAAATACAATAGTAAATAAGCGATAGCAAAGCAATTGCATGACACAATCCTGCATGTGTTTTCATTTCATTACAATACAATACCTTTACATTATTATCAATCATCAAATTCAACCAAAATGACTCAATTTACTTTCTGGTTAGACATGTCTTTTATTAAACACTACCACTTACTTATTTGTTCCATAAATGTTCTAAATACTTTATCTCACCCTTTTCATGAAGATGAATACTAAAAGCTTTTATCCTCGACAACTTTATTATTATGCACACAACACTAAATGACTCCTGCAAGGTGTTGTGTATTTTAGCATTTTCAAGCAATTAATTTCCGTGCTGCAGATATGAAATGCAATTCTTTGTGTAATATAGAATATTAACTAACTATAATTACTCTGTCTATGCAATTACTATTACATGTTTTCCCATAAAGTACTTCGCTATGCAAATATTGTTGTACTACCTCCACTAATAAATACCATCATCCTTGCATATTGCATTAGTAATCACTACTTCTATGACTTGTATTAGTACAGTAATTGCCAATAAAAGTGTTACCTAATGCCCCAGTAAAATTATTTCAGAATTTATCAACCTAAATAACTTTACTAATAACCGAGAAGCTAATAATGTCTGAATTGATTATTATTGCCATTTCCAACACAAACCAGATTCACAAGGATTTTATCTCATGTAAATTGTGTTTCATTTACTATACATAACTACTACTCAAGTACAATTCTCTTGCATCGCATACAATCGCACTTTATTCGTATTTCCAATAATACGCGTAGAGATTTAAATAACCTAGCACTTACTCTTATTACTCTAGTGTATTAGTGCTTCGAGACTGTGTAAATGATGAGAGAGTGCGTAAACGAAGTAGAGTTGGAAATGTATATTTACATTGTCGTAATGTAATGACACGGAGGGAATAATGTGTATTACATCGTTACATTAGATTATTACTACTGGCATCGTTAAATTACATTGAGCTATACGGGTTATGGTTGAAATGGAGTACTATATACCCCGTATAGGGATTCGGGAAAACGTGTGGCTGAATGCCGGATGAGGAAGATGGTCTGAATACGAATGTGGCGTAGGATATGGTTAGATGTGTGGATTTGGATGAGATTTGGGAGGATATTTGGAGTAAGAAGGACAGATTGTATATGGAGAGTGAATTGAGTGAGTGAGTGAGAGAATGATTCTGTTATGATATGATGAGATTTAATGGGGGTGAGAAATGCATTAGGGCAAGGCGGAGGTCAGGAACTATGAAATGGGGTTATAATGGAATAAGTGCATTAGGGAGGACAGAGTCATTGTTGACGGTGGGAAACCGAGTGACACGAGTCACTGACTACGGAATAGACTGCCACTAAAGGAAACTAATGTAATGTAACGCAAAATAAGTTACGTAGCCGGGTAAGAGACGCAAATAAGAGTGCAGTTACTAGGATTGCTGGATGATGACGAGTGAGTAATGTAATGTAGCCCCAATGAATAATGCGGGAACTAAATTCCGTCCCGAGAGCTCCTAAGTAATGTTTGTTATAGATAGCATTGGACATGGAGTTGTATATTGTGAAGTATTTGTATATACAGATGAATATTTTCTCTATAAGGGATTTGTATTACAGATACGCAGTGGATGTGAATGGGAGTCGGAGAAAGAATGCGACTCGGGAAACGACAAGTACGCTCAAAGCCTGGCTGGCAGAACATAAGAAAAATCCATACCCGACGAAAGGGGAAAAAATCATGTTGGCCATTATCACAAAGATGACTTTGACTCAAGTCTCCACCTGGTTCGCCAATGCCCGCAGAAGACTTAAGAAGGAAAATAAAATGACTTGGGAGCCGAGAAATCGACCTGATGATGATGACGACGTAGACATTTCCGACTCGGAACAGGACAAGAAACAATCTGATGAACAAGGTAGCGACTTTACTTTTCTCTTGTCACTCCTCCTAAGTAACGCAGCTTTATTTTACGACTATCGTTACGTCTACAACTAGTATCTCTGCTATAACTGTCCAGTGCAGAATAATAGACACACGCCACCACCATGTGTCTTTCTCCTCAAACTTTTTCGATATGGACCATGCACTCACTCAGGATGTGCACTTTGTACATACAATCTCCGACTATTCTCTCTAGTAATAGCTATACGTCCTGCTCTGTGCACCCATTTAGGTACCGTAGTAGTTATACACATGTACAAAATAGAGCAGCTAAATACTATTTCACTTACTACATACAAAAGACAAGACGCAGTTTTTCCTCCTTTTATTTCATCTACGCTCACGCTATCTTTTTTGACCATATCTGTCATCTGACATTAATCTGCTCTTTCTCTTATTAGTGCTAACCATGTTCAGTGAAGGAACCTATGTACAGGAAGAGTTATCTCCTCTTTTACAGACAGATGTATATTTTACACAAACAAATACATAACGTAAATTCACAGTTAGTATCCATTCAAATGATATTTTCTTACAAACTTTATACTTTTCAATTCCTCAGCAATGTATAAATACCTATTTAAAGCGTGTTTTTGAAACTGATTTTTCAATAGGAAATTGTAGAAAATTCTAAACTTCTGTACCTACAAAAACAAATTTTTATTAAATAGGAATACACCTACTATTAATATTTCCAAAGTTTCAAATAATATTGCTATACATATTAACAGATAAATAAATTGTAATAATACGAGTGTTCACAATGATGACTGATCATATTTGTAAGTAACATTGAGTGAGGTTTGTGATGGTATGGAGTTTGTAGGAGAGTATTTACGGTAGATACGGTAGAAGTCAAAGATGCTACTTATGGTAGTATGAGTGGACGGAATGTGGATCAGAATTGAAGAGAAAAGTTGGAGGAGATAAAATAAAAAGCAATGTCCTCCTTCGCTTTGTATTATGTTTTAAGTATGACATTGTGTGGGAGTATTTTTGGTTTATAGTGTAAGAGAGATAGAACAAGATAGAGTGATGTAAGTAATAGTATCCCTTATGTTAATAGGAATATTATTAGAGTTGAAATGAACTGAGAACATTCTGCTCGCTCAATTGGATTCATGTTTTGAGGAGTAATTTGTAAGTGGTGCTACTTATTGTTAGTAGGGAAGCAACATGGGAACTTTAATAGAAGATATAAGTTGAGCATAATTTTATTTGTACTTTATGTAAATCTAATCCGGTTTTATCAGTCTCAGAAGCAGTCGAGTCCGACAGAGTCCAGTCCAGTTCTTTTTCGAAAGGAATGTTTGCTCTATCCTTATACAAGAGACGTGGTTTTGTTCTTAATGCTGTAAATATAATTTCTAATCTGTCTGACTGAGAATTTGCGTAGTTGGAACTACCCAGTAGCGATGTCAGATTGTATGTAGGTTTATTTTATTTTAGTTGGCTATTTACCACTAGCTTTACTAATTCTCCACAATGCACTTCTACGAGTGGTACAAACTCGTAATTTATGTGGAAATAAGATTTCAAAGGAGATAGGAAGGCAAGGGAGGTGAAAGATCGTAAATTGAACAAGTTATAGACTCTAGTAAACGTTTTATGTCGTTTTTATGGGGGTTATTACATGAGGGATACAGGGAAAAATATATTTGCACAGCAGGTTGCGTGCGAAAATTTGCCAGAGTTGTATTTACCTAAGTGGCCAAGGAACAATAGTCAAAGTCGTAATACATAATATTTTATATGCAGATAACGAGAGGCTTGGGAGTACAAACACACATGCCCATGGGAAGTCATCCCCCACGGGGTCTAGTTGTAGCGACGGAAGCAAAGAAGGACGGGCCTCGTCACCGCCGAACCAAAAACCCCGAATTTGGTCATTAGCTGATTTGGCGGGAAGTGGGACCGGCGGACACGGACACGACAGTCATCATCAAGGCAGCCGCAACCACCACAGTAGTCTACCTGGCTCTGCCTTTAGCCCATTAAACAGATCCACGCATTCCGAATCGATTTATCGAGGACTTTATCCCCTGCCCCATCCTGCCTACCATCCAGACAATCCGTAGCCGCTACTCCTTTCCACCCAAATTGTGATTTACGTTCTTTAGCAGTATTAATTGCCCATTGTATCTGTACAGCAATAAAACTCATTTATCAGTAAAACCTTTCTCTAAACATTTTTTCAACAAACACCATTTTATTTGTCATTCTAACTCATCCAATCAAAAACTACATTTCCTCAACTTAACTCTTAACCCATTCTATGTTTACTGCAACGCATACACAATAATTCATGACCAACAGTTAGAAATATTTTCAACTTCCGTTTTAGTAAACAGAAAGTACAAAGGAACAACCTTTCCATGTTTTGCCAAATTGCAAATCTTTTGGAAACCAGGATATCTTGTGTCGAATAACTTTTATTCTACAATGCTCATTTTACATTAATGATTCTTTCATCTTCATAACCTCACCTGTTAAATTGTTTAGAACTACATGTTAACAAGTATTATTAAAATCTATTTAACCTATAATATCTAATACAATTTGGAAAATTATGGCAATATAAACATTGGTCGCATGCATATTTATAAACATCTATAAACATTTACAAATTCATCCACACACAAAATGGTATGGTGTAAGTTATTATGTAAGATTGTCTATGAAAAGGGAATTTCTTGGTTGGATAGAGTTAAGTATATGCTACAGAGTTGCAGTGTCGAGAAAAGACATGAGAGAAGTGAGAAAAAACTCCTTGACATCTTCATTGTGGATAGAATCCCCATTACACTCTGTTTAAAGCTGGAATTGAGTGTATTTTCAATCTAGCTGTGTGAAAGGTGAACATGACAAATTCTTTGGCTGAGTGGCTATGTAGATTTGAGTAGTCGAGTTGAGTAGTTGAGTCAGATAGATGTCTAGTTGTCAAATTTGAAAACATGTGTCCGCACGATATCAGAGCAAAATGAAGTTGTGGTTGTACACGTATAAATACAAATAGCGACGGTATTTAATAATTTATGAATGCGATGACGCAGAGAGGTATAGTATAGTAATAGTCGGACGGAGGACCGTAGCTAGCTGGGTAATAATATGATCTGTAATAAAAGAGAGGTGTATTATTACACGTCACATCATCAAAATGTCTAACAAATTTTGCACAGCAAAGTGAAGCAGCGAGGAACAATAAGTAAGTTTATGGGATCCAAGGCCGAACCGGTGCAACTTGTTTTTGAGGTTGCACAGTCATTGTCTCATCGTATCATTTCATGTCACGCTCATGTCAAGTCGATCGTTTTCACACCTAAAAGTCTCTCTGAACTGAAATGAAGTGCCAAACCACACCAAAGAGAACCAAGACACTGAAGTAGGTATGCATGCCAGTCTGCATAGCCGAGTCCCACACGTACATACTACTATAGTAAGAAAGGGCAAACGAAGCCAAGCCATCAAGCAACCTACTGACAACATGACAGATCCGCTCAGCTACTAACCACAAATTAACAACATAGTCCTTTATGATTAAATTCATGAACTTTGCTAAGGAATGGCATGACATGCCTTTAATGTAGCTTGGCTAACTATCTACCTATTACTATTAGGTAAGATGAAGAAGATGCAAATGCCTTGTCATGTCAGATAGAGAAACAGAGGAGAGCCAACTAACAAGTGTATCCTCCATAACTATAGTGTGAATGTAAGTATTTGTTTGCCTAATGGAATTCAGGAGATGCGATTTAAATGAGAAAGAAGCTACAGTAGAACAATAACAACGGACAGACAAGGAAAGATGAGCCAAATCGAGGCAAGTCAACTTAAACAAAGTGAATATACCCGAAACTTATTTGTTACTTAGTCACTACCAAATCAGTTACACTGCACGCATCTCAAGCTACCACTTACATACATACCTATACTATATCGACTATAATATAGATACTGAGTAGTATAAGTAATTCACCCTGTTATTACCCCCTAACTCTCATTTCAAAGTTCAGACAACTCAAGTCACATCCTATTCAAACATATCAATATCAACTACCAACTCGACAGAAATCATGCTAACTGAATCTCTCTGTCGTGGAAATATGTTTATTTGAAGAAAACAGTAACGATAAGATAATGGATGGTAAAATGATAATGCTAATGTAACCTCTAATCACTAGTTTGGGCAGACACAAAAGCAAAATTCCAACGACCTTGCTAACACATAGAAGTACACATTCATTCATGCAGAGGCATGTGTAAAACTAAACTACTACTGTATATGTATGAGCACTTAAGTAGGTAATCGGTATATATGCACGAAGGGATGAAAATATTATATTGTGTCGTAGGACAGATATTCTTACAATGATTTAATCTCTGTGTGAAATTCTAAAGACTTGCAGTCTCAAGTGACAAGTTTAAGGAAACCAAAATAGGTTCAAGTTACAGAAAAGGAGCCAGAGTCAGAATCTGTCTGTCAGCAGCAAGCCAAACAAATGGAAGAAAGGGAGAAGCCAAAACCAAAGAGATGTCTTTCAAACTGATTTCCAATGCGCCCACTGAGGTCAAAGGAAACTCAAAGACCTTTTAAATGCTTAAATAGAAGATATCATATACATATACCCATTATAAACCGAAACGCACTCTGAAACTAATACTAGTAATATTTGACTCGTATAATGTCATAAATGTCAGCAGTGCCCTTTCATAATAGTTATAATATTAGGTACACCGTATCTAAAGAGTTTCCGTTTACAAATGATATTTTGTAAACATGGTGTGCCATGTCTAAGTGGCCCTGCAATCAATTGACTAATTGTAAAGGGTCCTCGCCTCTCTGCGAAATGCAACATAACTGATCCCTAAATATATTCCTTTAACGCCGTCCTACTGGAAAAACAGCACATTTTATAATGGACAGTAAAATGGTAAAGGATTGATATTTTCCAGAGTTTGAGTACCATTCGAACACCACTATATCTACCAGTTACACAGATTAAAATAAAATAGGCATAGAAGGTTAATTTTAATGTCTTTAAACGTTGAGTAGGGTAATTTCGTTGTTTAAATTAAATGACTTATTAATTGGATCTACTTAGGGACATTTTCAAATCTACCAGTATTACGTAATAAAATATAGTCGACAAAGCATCTTTTTTTAGTGTCCTTAGACATTGAAAATAATCTCATTGTTTTAAATGTAGATTTTTAAATCGTGACGATTGTGAAAGGGTATGTAGAGCAGTTAAATAGCAAAAGAATCGGGATTCCCAAAGGTTTGATGTGGTGAAATTATAAAATTACATGTGGTCAGTGTGCCTTGCTGGTCTGAATTTGTTTGTAACTCTTGATATGTTGACTTAGATGAAAGGATAATAGGTAGAAGAGTTCTGTAGTACGTATTAGGTAGTTGTGGTTATTTATTGTTGTAGGTGGTTTGAAAAGATTTTCTTGGTAAGTAGTAGGAGTATTAATAATAAGATATTGCCCACATGTTTATTTGTTGTGGATTATTATAGTGTGTGGTATTGTTGATAAGATGGATGGATGGATAGGTTTGTTTGTTGGACACGGCTGGTTAGGAAGTTAAAGTACAGTGTGTCGTCCAGCATTTCCTCCTCCTGCATGAAATCAGTGATTGTTGTTTGCATTGTACACTATTGTATTGTGCTTGGAAGAATGAGGTGCACTGCCCAGTCAGTTAGGAAGAATGAGAAAGGAGGATTGTGGGAGAGCATGCACTAAAGTGTACGAGTCTGCCATGTATTAGTGAGTGAGGAGTCTGAGAAAAAGTGTCTTGTCTTGTTGGATGATGTCTGTCTCGTCCTTTCTTAGGAATGGAAATGCTATTCTGTTGGTTAAGTAAGGGTGGTCTAGCCAAGGTGTGCGATGCCCCGTAGAATAAAAGTGTCCATTGTACGATTGTCATGACTGGCTTCCCAAACATATTAATCATGGCTCTTTGTCAAGTAACCCATTTAGGCAGAGAAGAGCCGTAGCAGATTCTATTAAGTCATCATACGTAATTCTATGCAGAAAAAGTTTAATCTCGACGTAAAAAGCAAAGTCCAGGAGGCAGACTAAGGCATGGCATCTCATAATGCAACCTTTCATATTATTATTTAGGTTTGCATACGAGACATCTGAATCACATTATGCACCCAAATATTTTAATATATTGTGTCTTATTATGTTATTATGAGGGGTTAATGTATGTAGGCTCATAGATAGGCATGCTTAATTCTTGTAGGGGTCCTTGACTTAGGGGGTACCCCCATGGGGTCCTTTACCGTCTCATCATGTCTCTATATTCCTTACAAACTAATAGAACCTTTTTATATGCATCTTCAACCACCGCTCTCTCTCTCAGTCAGTCGCCACATACACGAGAAATTCCTAAAATTACTCAGCTCCCGCTACTCTCAAAATTTTGATACAAATTCCATTGGAATTTATTGCAGATTGAATTAGCAGGAGATGAAAATTATCATTCAACAACTTCACATTCTCATTCTGGCTTAATCCCTCACAAGTGTTCTTTTTTTACGCCACTGCCCACTACGCAGTTCAATGGCAGTAATCATATCATAATTGATGGCAAGATCCCTACTGAACCCTTTTTCTTTAGATATCTCTGCTGTTAGTATTATGTCGTTGGCCGCTGAAAAAAACAAAAGTTTACAGTAAACTGCGTCTTACAAATTGGTCTGGAGACATATGAGTAAATTTATATGAGAAATATGGCCTTTGTGACCGTAATGGATTATAAGGAGGCAGAACAGGTCAAGGCTGGCTTACTAATTGATTACAATCCATAAAAGATTCTTTTTGTATCTCCACTGACAATATGGTTAACAGAAGAGAAAGCATCCTGTGTACATATATCAATTCCAACAGTATCCAATGACCATAATCTGAAAACAAAAGAAATAATACAAATGTTTAGTGTAAAAGGACAGAGACAGGAGACAAGAAAAGTGTACACTGCTACATACGTCTGTCTTGTCTTAAGGGTTCTTGCGACGACTTGTGTAATAAATTGCGTTAAAACGTCCCTTAAAAGTTGTCAAAGTGCTAGAGAACCAAAATAGTGGGAGCATTAGTAGAATACATAATTTTTTCATGCACCTTCACTCCCTCCTAGTAATGGAAACTCTACACTCGTTTACAACTATTACACACATGCACACACGTATACCTACTATTATTAAGTTCACCTATACTACAACTTGTCAATGCTTAAACCGAGTACTTACCCAACATCATTTACGAGACGAGTCACCCAAGTTACTCTGACACTCTTCCTGAGACACAATGTGTTTCTTGAGTGGCTATATAAATTCAAAGGTGTTTTTTTTCGAAGAATAATTAATAATGTTGAAACTAGCGAAACTACAATGTGCCTTCAGTAACATGCATTCTAAGCTCCACAGGATTATAGACACAAAATTACGCTATTCATTTTGCACTATCATTATTTCGAGTCTTTCGTCACTAATGTCTTTTATACTTTATTTCTAATTATCGGTATATACAAGCCGGTAATCACTATAAAATTGACATAGCATGAAATAGGATGTCCATTGGTCAATAAATCAGCTTTGGCTTTATACCTATGTAATTATAATTTTACAGATTCATCTTTCCAGTATTGTTTCATGCTATAATGCTGTTGTATCTCTATATACATACAATAGACATATTAGTATTATATGGCATATAAAATATCTATTTGTAAATAAATCAAGTTTCAGTTACATATTCTCTATTACATTAAACAGGTGATTTTTGGTTTGATTAATTGTTTAAATGCGTAATGGTTAAGTATGTAGGACACTGTAATGTAAATAAACAGAAGAGTCTTGCATTAGATATTGGAGCAAGTAGTCACATTAGTCAAATTGTAGTGGCCACTTAAAATATTATAGGAGTATGACGTGGCTAGTATGTTAAGTAGGATCTGACGATGAGTGAGTTGAATGTATTGAATTGAAGGGATGATAGGGATTTTGGGAGACAGAGACTGAAAAGTGGCTGACTGGGTTTGGACATGAGGATGTGATGGCAGGAAGACGAGCGAAGGAGTTGACTTGGTTTGACTGTAGTGACTGAAAGGCGTAAGCGTGAAGGAGACGATGGGTATATTTATAGGTCCTAACGAATACGATGATCATCGCATTTCCAAGATAATACTAATACGAGACTTTACACATCACTCTCATGTTACTACATATATATAGAGATATTTAGTATATAAAAGTATCAAAAGGTACAGTTAGAATATAATAATATATAGAGTAGTAGTGAAGAGTGGTACTTAATGAATATAAATACGTATAGGGTCATAAGATGAGGAGTGTTGATAAGAGGGGACAGTTATTAGATTTATAGTTTGTTTTGAAAAGGGTGATCCTTTGGCCTGAGAATAAATCTCTAGGCTGAGATAAGACAGAGTGACACAAAGCAGAGACAAGAGAACAGTATTAATATGTTCTTCTAGCAGATGTTAAAGGAAAGCCCTGGGGCTGAGAAACCTTGCTCGACTGGGTGTTCTCCTTCCCTGTGTAATCACCTTGTTTAGCTTAGCCTTTTGTGCGGTCCGCACGCAACATTCCACTATAACAACTAACTTATTCGCTCCATCAGTCCATCTGCACACAATTCACCACGCTAATAAATACAACCATTATTCCATTGCCATTCCATTGCACTACATTACATTACACAACTTTTACATCTCCTACAACTGATTTTCTTTTTCTGATGCGATGTGGATGTGCATTTGGATTTCGATGTGACTGAGCAAGCCAAGCCTTCACATTTCCCACTAACTAACCATTCCAATCCCAAATAACAAATACATAACTAACCATGCCAGTTACCCAAACTAACCAACCAGCTCCTGGATCCTTCTATTATATACTGCCGCTCTACACTCACATTTCATTCCTTGAGTTATATCCAACCACTTCTTTCTTGCTAAATCAAACGCTCATGCAAATTCACAGAACCCCACTCATCAATCCAACCGAAAGTCAACCCAACCAACTTATATATAGGTAGCAACTGACATACACTCAAACATCTAACAATCAGTTAACCAGTTTGTTCACAACAATAAGATTAAATACATGCACATCAACCATCCAAAAATAATTATTGTATAACTCTAATTCAGCATGCAGTATACATTTAGTAGAGCCAACCTAAATGATATAGGCGAAATATTTTCTAAAGTTTATAATTTATCAGAAATAGAATTTATGTAACTCAACAAAATAATTTTATTAAATTGTGATGTGAAAGCTGATACCTAATATGGCATGATGTTTTGACTCTCGTGTATCTGAATTTATTTGTAACGTTCGTCCCATCTGAGGGTAAGCCAAGATGCAACCTTTTCCTACCGCAAAGCAATATAGCTAACGTAATAGCAATGCAATGTAACTCAACCCAAAAGCAAACCTAACAACTTGGGATTTGAAAACGCAAAGTTAAACATGCAATCATTTATTTCTTCTTCCCTTTCGATTGTGAGTTGGCTTACTTGGTTTGGTTGAATTGGCTTTAGCGTGTAATCCTGCATTACATATGTATGCATGAAACACTAGACGAAAACATCGGCAACAAATATAAAAAATGCAGTAATTCTATAGTAGAACAGAGAACTTTTCCTACGAATGTGTGTAGAATGCATGTAATTTTCGTGTAAAAGCGACGTGCACAGAAGAACCTAAATATGAATTGATGAGTTTCGTAATGAGAATGAGAAAAAATAATAATTACTACTATTGCTTATCGAATTCCACATCTATGTAGAATGATTTTATTCCATAAAATTCAATGTGGTTCACGCAGTGAGGCAGTACAGCCCATCAAGGTATTTATCTCTTCTTGGGCTTGACTTGTTTGATGGCTATAGTTCAATTTAAATAATGTTAAGTAATAAATGTGAAGCCAAAAGGCAAGGTAGCTTGGTTATGCCTTCACAATTATATATCAAGTATAACCAGGTGAAGATGAAACGGAATAAAACAGCAGACGGACATTTATTCCTTTTCATGTCTTGCGGTGCTTGCCTACACCAAATTACACTTAAAAGAAGCATTAATTTACCCAGCTATTGTGTATTGTATTACTTATATTGACTCTATTCATTATAGCCCTAATGCCTACCATTGTGTACATAAGTACCCACAAAGAAAGCGATATGTTTATAGTAGATTGCGTTAGCTGGGTGCATGTTTAGAGAAGATGAGTCGTCTTATTACGATTACAAAGAGTTTCAAGTGAGTGAGAAAGGTGCTGCCGCTCCGCTCAGCTTACCTCTATTAACTATATGGCAGGCCTATTTATTTTAGCCTCTCTTAAGGATTCATCACAAAATACTTTGTCCACTCATAATAACTTGTTTGTCTAATACTGAGCACAGTATTTCCTTTCCGAATGCTAAACCCACAACACTTTATAGAAACCTGCGTTAATAGTACACAAGTCAAGTACATTTAGTGGTAGATATATTTATTTAGAAATCTACGGATTATCTCATCTCTTCGTTTGAGTGCATACATCCGATGCACTCTGCACCGATGGGAAAGATTGAGATGGTGAACTTGACATAGATAGTCACTAAATTGTATACGTTTCATTTCTCTGTGATCTCATAATAATTTAAGTACACACTCAAGTGTGTATAATAGTAATAGCTTCACCTATATGCAACAAATGCATCTGTATAGGACATAAACAAATACAAACTTATAATTACAAGTAAACTGTGTACAAACAGCTGAAGACAATAATTATAAGTATACTTACGTAATGCATATAAAGTTAGGCATGTAATGCACATCTGTGGTTTTAAAAAAAAGTAGTATGATTCGAGTATTAGGATGGATTTACAGACAGGTAGGTATTTAGCCTTTGAAAGTGTTTTAGTATTGAGTGTCTAACGATGGAGAGGGTAATAGGACTTTTGTGGAGACAAGAGAATCTGAAAGACAGGACAGGGTAAGTTGTGCATAAGAAAAGAAAAGTTTGCTTGTTAGGAGGCTAGGATGTGGGGTAGGCTGTTAATAGGCAAGGCTCTCTCAAGGCAGACGCATATTAGATTGAGGTAACAGATCAATATATTATAGTGGGGTTTAAGGTACTTTGAACATTGAATTATAATAGGAGTATATAGTCGGATGACGAGTTGTAATGATTAGTCTAGTAGGTAGCATGTCATAGTAAATAGATAATAGCCATATAAAAGCAAAGGTCCTGACTCCAGTTGATTTTCTGTTTGGTTTGCTTACATTTCATTACTTACTACATTACATTTACATTACATCCGAAGTCTCAGCTCAGTTTTAGTACGTGTGTCTGTACCTGTGAGTTGACTCGAGTGAAACTGAAAAGCTAGTTGACCAAATAATGTGGAATAGATGAGCCGAGTGATAAGTGTTGAGAGACAAAGGAATTCAGTAAGGGGGGCAATAAAAACGTATAGCTTCCATTAGGCACACAACGTAATTAAGGGGATAAAAGGACGGTTAAGGCATTTACCTCTATTGCCCATTTTACTTACGCTGTGGCGCCAGGTCCATTTCATTACCTTCCCTCTCTCCCTATACTAGGACATCTAAACATTTACGTGATTTTCTTAGTTACCCAACGCAACTCTTAATTCTAACTCCAATTGTCTTTTAACTCTAAGGCAGGACAGATATGAGATTGTAGTAAATACCAAAGTTTGACTGTCTGTGGTAAATACTCTGGTTTACAGTATGAGCACTTACTCTGTACAACCTTTCCATTAGTTATTGTTTTAGGAACTCCCTGAATTACCAAAAATTCATGCGATAGCATTTAAATGTCCATAGACAGAACAACTTTGCATTCACTTTGTTTCCTCAATCTTGCCTTGCTTACCTATTTATTACCTTACATTCCAATTACAACCTACACAAACACAAACGACCAGCCATGTCCGACGATGAAACCCATTCAACCCGACCAGATAACTAATCTCAAATGCAAATATAATTATTTCGTTCGTTCTGTCCTTATCCTTTGGGCATCCAATAGTTAGAGTTACATGAATACTACGGATACACAGGCTTTGTCATATCAGAACAATTAGGGACGACTCGACGAAAAGTTAAACAAGAAAAGCTAGTGAATAATGAAACATGCCCGATTACAATGTACGCTATATGAAAAATGCAATTTACTACCGAGAATGAGATTGAAATAGTAGTTTTTCTTTCCTTTCACCGTAAATTGGGATAAACTATTTATAATCAAGATATGGCAATTGATACGTAAATAGAAAAGAACAAACGTATACACAATCAAGCTTAGCTAACCAATATTTATTTCTGTGATGCCAAAATGTTGGTATTTAATCGGTAATAAATGGACATGGCGTAATCGGTTGTCTCCGTTTTTCTGGAAAGAGATAGAAGCCTTTTTGCGTGTAAATAGTAGTATAACATTGGCCAAGCATTTTGTCCTGCCTTATCCAGTAGATAAAATAGTATCATTATAGTTTGTAAGGGAATGCATCAGCATGTAACATTAATGTAGTGCTACAGGCATTTAGAGTGTACTTAGATAGAGCATTGCAAAGTTAATAAATAAGAGGTTGTTTGTTGGGCTGTTGAAAATAAAAATAGAGATAGGGACAGGATACTTTAACCTGAAGTGCAGAGGACAGGGCAGAATTATGTACAAATGTATGTAGATATGAAATAGAGGATAACATGAGAAGATATCGAGTAATAATAATACATTTCTATAAATTGTAAGGTGAGTTGATGGGACTGGCTCTGCGTGGCATGGCACTTGGCATGGCTACCTTTTCCTTTATGAAGACTCAGGGATAGCAGACATGCATCTCTTTTCCATCTCTATAATTTTCTAGCATATCATTCCTCTAATAAAAATAAAAATGCATAAAACATGCATACATAATAATTATTGCGTGATGTGATCAGGATTAGATTGTGTTGTGTGCTTGTGGTAACTCTACGAAACACAAGTAAGTAGCTTCTGTTTTCTGTTCTTTTGTGCTTAGTGACTCAACTTATTACCTGCTCTTTGCTGTGCTAACCACCTCTCGTATGTAAGCAAGTAATTCCATCCTTTCTATTAAGCCTAAGTACAGTGTATCAAAATAAACAAGTTCGTATACACGAATACACGGACAGCAGTTTTGTCATAGACCTGTACATTTACATACATAATTCATACTCATATCTTGCAATTAAAGTTAATATGTATGTACTATGTTACTCACGAATAACAAACAGTAATTCGGCTTCGGGCTTTTGGACAATTTCTGTAAAGAGCCACTTGTCAAAGAAGCGACTCATAATAGCACATAAATAGCAGCAGTGCATAGCATAGGATTTTATACGGACTGGCTTAACACAGACGAACACGGAAAACATTGATGCAGGCTGATAGGGAATTGATACTTGCCTTCTTGTTTTCAGACAGAAAAGAAATAACTAAATAATACCAGTCCTCGTCCATATTTATTAAAGTGTGTTTTTGACTGTTTGCTCCTATGTAGCTCGACTCATGTAAAAGCACATAGCAATGTGTTTAAAAACATTGTAGTCACATTGTCATGAGCGCTAGCGTGCAGTTATGAAGGATGAATTGCGAATCATTCAATTATTTCACATGCAAAGCCTCACACTTAAAGCCACTTCCGGCTCCACACATGCAACTCTTTTTCCCTCACGAAACAATCTGCTTCTCTTCTCCAGCTATGTCTGTGCACTACTCGCTGCAACTACATAGCACAGTAGCCAAATATATGCAGACTCTTGATTTTTTTAGAATAAAACCCCTTTCTTTATAGCTACCATTTATTCAACATTCCCAAGTAAACACTAAATGCCACTTCTGCCATGTACCAACCATCTGCATGTAGACATTTGTATTTATGGTGTTACAACAACCTCAACAAACTACGATGATAACTCTACTAACTACGTATTATTTCACTACCTACTTCACCTATACACTCCTCTACTATACCTACTCGATCTCTCATGCTTATGTTTTCAACCTAGACATCGAGTAATCAAGACATTTTTAATCATTTGACATAGTCTCAGGAACAATTATGATTACGAATCACATAATTTCATTTCTATGAATCAAGTTCAGCTAATTTCAAAGTAAATCTATCAGTACTCAGCATACCTTCCTTGGTATTTCTCAGCAATTTATAAGTTGTATGATTAATTTGTAATTATCTTTCTCAAGGGTCTAATCTATTGCATGCTTTTCAGAAAAACAATTTTATTTCTATGTTAAGGGGTAGCGTATTCTCAATGTGTATGGAGAAAAAATATTAATACAACTGTCCAACGCCCAGTTATTTACTCAATAATTTGGATTAGTTAAAAATAGTTACTATTAAATTCATGATACATACTGCCGAACTGAAGCTACAAGATGAATTTTAATGCTAAAGAAATGTTTCTAAACTTTTTAAATTTTGTGTGACATCAATGCAAGAGTAATATGATGTATGTGTAGTGTATTAGCAATATCGGGAGTGTGAATATTGGCTGATGGTGTGGTGCATGGAGGAATCTTAAACTCGCACGTCTCACTCAATGTTGCTTCCTGCTAAGATGCCGAGGAGGACTGTAAATGGGCCGATATCTCATCTGCACTGAAAGCTGAGCTGAGTGTGAGTTAGTTATCTGTTTGAGCGAGTGAGAGGAGCGTAAAAGATATAGGGACCATCCATAAGTGTCATCAAGCTGTCATCCACTCTGAACTTCATTTATCTTCCTTGTCACGATTTCTCAAACATTGCACAATTTTTTCAGCCATGGCTGTGACACTAAATTTGGCCACCTTTTGAAAAATTACAAGGGCTTGACAAATGTCTATCGAAGTGCAGTGGAGGACAGGAGGCTCTCAGGAAAATAAAAAGTGCTTCTTCTGATAATTTACTTTATGTTTGTGCTGGAGTTGTTTGACTCTTTGCTACGCTTCAAACATCTCTAATGAACAATGTAATTTATCGAGAGAAAGAGATAATAGATTATTACACGGGATGACTCCCCAGGACTGTACCAAAGCAGAATGCTCTTCATCTTGTTAAAAATAAGTCTCGACATGACAAATGATTGCAATATTAATAGTTTATTTTGTGCAAAGTAAACATATCGATATGACACAGAAGAGTCAGGTCAACTAAACTTAGAGTTGCTAGTTAAGTCTGCCTGCTTCGTTAAAGTTGTATGCACGAACTACTTCGTTATGAATACTAATGGGCTTATTGTTTGTCAGTTTAGCATTTCTTTGCTTGAGATACCATACATAGGCACATGCTATGTTCTAACTAAGAATCTTGTTATCATAAGAAAGGAAGATGAGCAAAACTTTTATCTACGACACTGCACACATATATAAATAGCTCAATCGCCTAACTACATCCTCAGAATATAAACTCAATTATCACACTTTGATTTTTCTTAGAATTTGTGACGTGCGTTTGAATTTGCCTTTGTCTCAAAATGCATTACATATTGTACACAAAACTATCCGCACTTATTTCTGGTTTGCATGTGGGGACAAACAAATGCCAGTCTCATTCCTTGACTCTAAATCTATTTCACGCTGTCCTACCCAAAAACATTAAAACAAAGGCTAACTCGTGTACACTTCATTATTATACTTTGTACAGTGTAGTTTAATTGAACAGTGTTGGATTGCATGCAATTGCAAGTTGGCTGTCTTGTTCTGTCATGTCACTTAACTTCGGTTTCCATTGCTCTACTCATGTATTAATTTACTAACTACATATTCTTTCTCACATGGTCTTCAGTAATACTTCAACTATTAGTAACATTCACATAAAAATATATTCTGTCTACATATTTCATGTCTATAGGGAGTACACTAGCTATACATTTCCCAGTTAACGTACCTACTATATAATTATAAGAAGGATACGTAGAAAAATGCAAATGAATAAAAATGGCATAAATAGTACAATGTATGTAGTAGCGCTATTATCATAATGATAATGTAAAGGAATCAACTCGTTTTAATTGTTCTTTCTGCTTTGGCTCTAGCTCTTTCAAGCCGTTCGCCCTGCTGATGCAGATGAAATGAATATGTAGGAGCAACTTAAGCGTATGTACTATAGCATGACATCCTAAGCTTTCCTATCCCATGTAGTAACAACAACTAATGGCCTATGTACTTTTGCCTATGTAAAACTTAACTATAATGTACTGCCATTATGGTGATGATGATGCTCTGTTGTTTTAACCAAGTAGACCTAACAGTCAAATTCAAATGGAGAAAATAAATATGAGAAGAGGAGCTCCTCTAGTAGCACACAACTAAATTGTAGCTCTAAAGGATTCCCTTGCTCACTTCGTCTCATTATTATCATTGTTATTATGAGGTTAACTTATGAATATGTAGTAGCTACTAATTTACAAATCTATCCCTCTACGGTATTTTTAAAATATATTCCCTAGAGTTGGGCACGACTCGAACACATCGAATATCTAATTCTTTTATATCCGTTCTGAAAATTATCTATTTTTATTAAAAAAAATTATTTTTTTACCTGTAGTATTGGCCATGTAACATTATGTTGTAATATAATATTATTACCTTTAATAATATACTGAAATGCCATCTGCATCAGTCACTAACAGTATTATAAAATGTCCTGCTTTTTCTTTGGCCAGGTTCATATTTAATTAAATATGTCTCAAATACATTAAATTAAAATGTCAATATTTCAAAATTGGTTTATCTATTCTATTTTGCTGTGAATCATTACCAGACATTGGTTAGCCTTATTAGTGATATTATTATAGTGATAACTATTGTTGCTAGATGCATTGCAAATGTGTTTAGTAGATCAGTCAAGGTATTTCCACTGCAGTGGGTAAAAGGTCGCTCACGTCAATTTTACTTCATTGCATTGAAAACATCCTAGGATAGCACTTATCTAGTGAATAATATGTAAAGTAAAGTAATGCCATTAGGTCGGCAATGCAAAAGTAAATGTTATAATGATATGTACGATGTTTTCTACTCAGGTAATGCTGAGCTTTCTTATATCTGAACATGAAATTACAATATTAATAATAATTTAGTATACATTATGCCTTATTTGCGTAGTAGAGTAGAGCGACTGGGTCTGCGAGTATAATTTTGTGGATTGCATGATTATGGTAACAAAAGTTGGAGATATGACGCGATATGACATGAAAGGTTGATATGGTAGAATTAAATGAGGATGCTACTGGTTCATTATACAAAAAATATTTAAATGAAATTACTACTGTGGCAAGTAAAGGCAAGTGCCTAAGTAGGATTTTTTGTCTTCAACAGTGGTAACTGTCATCATATTTCGATTATATTTAATAAAACAATCAGCTATTCTCATCTTACCTTTTCTGTTCATAATGGTACAACATAAATGCATTAAAAATTTTTTATTGTGAGTGTTAATAGGAGGATTAATGGATTCGTAGGGGAAATATGAACCATTAATGTGTATACCAGGGTCAATTAAAATAAACACTCAATTTTTAATGTTCGTTTTGTTCGCAGAGCTCTTTCCACTAATTAAATCAGACTTAACGTCTTTATTCAAGGTAATTTAAGTTTCTTGTTGGCTCCCCATTACAAACCTCAATGATACACGAATAGCCTAGCATTGGTTCATGAATCGTCCTTACAGGAAATTCTGCTTATAATTCTAATAAGGTTACATAAACACGCTATTTTGAAGAGTATTTATTTTATTTGTAGTAATGTGTGTGCATCCTATCTCTAGGAAAATGGATATTTATACGAGTACTTATTACTATGTAGCATATGTACATTATTAAACGTTTTCTGTGTATAGCCGGGGTGTACCCATATAGGATGTAATTATTGTTGAATGTAACGCAGTATACACGATATTTGTGTTGACTTGAATAGGCTTTGGCATAGAAAAGTGCTTTGGCGATGGACATATCTGATAATAAAATAATATCGTGTAGCTATAATGTATGATTATTTTATAAATTTTACGAGTCTGATGCGTAGTGATAGTTTTCCCATAGCACGGCATGACATGGGCAATGAAAAGCAAAGACCCAATCCAATTTCTTTTCCTCCTATGTAACTATCCTTTCCTCCCATATCATAATCATATCATTCGACACGTTATGAATGTTTTTATTACATTCTACTAAAAACGATATCCTTATTTATACACCTCGTGCATCTGTCGACTTAGCCATACATGGAATGTGGACAGGAAGAATTACTTATTAACATACATGTGATAGCTAATTATTTTAATTAAATACTTAAATAGCCAATTGTGGTCAATAGTGCATTAACACTGTTAATATAGTTGCTTTTTAGATTGTTGTATTGTGTATTATTGCATGACAAACAATAAAAGGAGGAAATCAACTAGAAAAAATCCTATATGGTGCTATCATCTATTTGGAAAACATGCAAAGACGATAGCGGATGAGTCAATGCTCAAGTTAGCATCAGGGATCTAATTAAAATTCAAATTGATGGAAGAATGTAACATGGATTGGAAATGAATGTAATGAGCTGTATGTGTATTTATTGCCCACCGTTTTCGACGTGACTAAGTGAGTGTGAGTGTCGTGTAGTTTATCTGTACATTAGCGTGTATTGTATTATGCATGTAAGTATTAAATCCAGTCGTTAGTCTCTGTACAAAGTAGTAACATTACCATTAACATTAACAATGGAGATAAATAGTGGAGTTGATCAGCTCACGATGATTCGGATGAGGAGGAGCGGCTGGGATGGCGTACAGGTTGTGAGCTACATTGTGTATCTAAAGTGCCCATTGTCAAAGAGATAAAGATGAAAATGAAGGATGAGGTTCTCGTTTGATGTGCTGTTGTCAGTTGAGTGGAGCATTTTATTTTTAGAGGAGAAAGAAGCTGATTTGGTTAGTAATGGAGCTAAATAGTTGAATACGTTAGTGCCTATTGCTATGTATGTAATGTAGTCGTCGCATAGGCTGAGTGAGAGAGAGACACGTTTGGGATGCGAGGACATTGTCTAATGAATATGGATGGTTGGATGGAAATGAGGAGATCCGTGTTATGTATATAGGGTCGTGGTGTGAAGTGAATAGTGAATTTGTAAGGTAACTAACAACCTGTAATGTATGTGTATATTGTATTGAATTACATTACAGATATTTAGGACATGGGTGTTTGTATAATATTAATGATGATGACTGACAATGCCAATACTAATAACAATAACTAAAGAAGCCTAAATGCAAGGAGGCTCCTAATAAATACACTAAGAATTTATTTAGCAGTCCGCTATTAGTCTAATAACAATAATAATTCTAATATCTGTGTATATTCGAACGGATGAAGGAGATAATATTATCTCGCAGTGCTAATGCTAAAGCTAATGTAGTAAACTAACGTATGTATCAGTGTGCTATGTAATGTATGTGTTAAATGTGTGTGTACATATGTTAATAGAGTGGTTAGTAGCATCTGTCGAAGTGGGTAAACAAGGAAGGAAATGGTAAACGTAATAATAATGAATAGGCGTCATGCTGATTATTTGTATGCAAATGGCTGTCGGCGGCATTCGAGCTCCATTATGTTAATGTGGGTATTAAAGGCTGCAATTACGACCCGTCCACATCTCCCAAGGCTACAAAAACTTGAAAACACTGATCATCATGCAAACTATTTGGATTTCCACACAGGAAACTCGCTATCTCCTACATCTCACACACTATGTTTGACTTATACATATGTTCGCCAAGACTCTGCCATCCACAAGATATCCTATCGCTCTCCCAATACAAAATCCACAGTCATAAACGCAACTTAAACACTCAAAACCAAAACCTCTCCCTGTGTGTCTCAAACTCTTTAATATTATTCCAATCCAGTTCAGGCCATTATAATATGACTTACTAGTAGTAGGTACACTATATAGGGAATAGTAGACGCAGATATGTAGTTTGTATGTATGTTGGGAGAGATAGTCACTAAACAAATACATGCCATTACTTACCAGATAGAACTAAGTAGTTGAGCCAGAGTACAAAATGACTATATGTTCCTAGTATCAGACTACTTGGTGTACACTCTTTAGTGTTTCAACATTTAAAAGAACAAGCGAAGCAAACAAGCTATTTAGATGAGTTACCTTCGTCGCTAAGATAGGAGTACAATGGCCATTATGTCATTATCCATGCAACTCCTCCACACAAACTCTCTCACGTCGCATCATACTGATAATATTTATGTAGCTGGATGTTAGAGATAGGCGAGTTGACCATCACATCATATCATCTTCAAGTTCACTCCAACAAACAAGCTAGACGAGACTTGGCCAGCAACGGAGACAACATTAGCCTCCTCGTATAAATTATTGAGATCTCAGGAGGAGATTGGCTTTTTAAAGTACAAAATCCTCCTTAAAAACAAATAATTTGGAAGCCGAACTGCAACTTTATGTCTGTCTCACTCACAGAAATTGTCTCCAGCCTTATATCTCCTGTCTCCTACCCTATATAAGTAAATTAGTTCTATATACAAAAGACAAAACCTTATCTCATTTCAAACTGCTCACCCGACTTATTATATAACTAGCACAGCCGTGTGGCGTGTACCAACACATTATATATATACATCGTGTACATTATATTAGTTATACCAGTATATTCCAGTTTTAGTTGTATATCGGTATAACATGAGCTAGAGCAAGTGTTGTTGAGTTGAGTGCTTTGGTCGTCTCGTCTCTTTCACTATCAGAGCGAGTTATCTTATTTAGTATCTGATAATGAGAGTGGTATGCTATGGTCGAGTCTCTCGTCGAGCGATAAGCAAAGGTAGGACAAGTCAAGTTCCAACTTCCAGTCACTCACAAAACGAGTAATAAGTGAAGTAGTAAGTTGCTTTATTGTGATGCTAAGGAAAGAGAAAGAAAAAGTTTGGAAAATCAACGGAAAGGAATAAAAATCCTGAAAGCAAGTTCAACTCGGTCGTTCCGTTCTGTTCGGAAGATAGTGGACTTTTACATTTACACTACTACCTACATACTCTCTTGATAAACAGATGAATTTACATTAGTCCATGCTATGTATTTATGTAACATGTACTCCTACTAACCACTATAATAATGAGTGAGTAAACCCCAGAGCTCACTTACACAGACATACCTCTATACACTTTATACGTTCATTTTATTAAGTTAGCTTCACCTGTTCACTTGTATTGCTTTGTATACTCTTGTAGCTATCTTGTTTTCACAATGGAAACATAGCGTTTGCTTACTCTTGGACAATGTTATATTACCTAAGTATTTATTTACTAGTGTTTGGGTCGGACAGACCCGACTAGACCGGACCAGGCAGGGCACACCAGAAGGCATTAGAACCAAACCCAAAAAAGATATCTTAAACGTGTACCTGTTACAATAATGCATTGTCTGAGTATAATGGTGGGTAGTAAGTAGTAAAGAAGTAAATGTACCTAAATACAAACAGATCAGATAGATAGAAGATGTTTATTTCTTTTTGTCTTTCCTCTATCTCCCTGTGTAGCAATACCAATCTAATGTTAGGTAATGGAAGTAGCAAAGGTGTTTGTGATATGATGTGAGTGATGTGATGCAATGCAAGATGCAAACCTGGTTTTCTCTCTCCTCTTGGCTCACTCATCCAGTCACTCAATCCATGGAGCTTCGTGCTGGAACTAAGGAATGAAATGAAACCCGATCCCTGAAGCGACTGAATTTTTCCTCATTTTATACCAGTTTGTAGCATTATAAACATCGTGAGAACAAGGGAATAATGATGGATAATTATAAAGTAACATTTTACTTCTCGCGCCAGGAGCCTTGTTTGCGTGTTTTTTAATTGGGGCGGGGGGTTGCGGTTAATAATTCGTACCATTTCTCGTACGTGTACGTTCATAATTGATACGGGGACTGGGGAGGGCTTCGTTGATTGACAGCATAATCTGAGTGTAAATTACGGTTTTCGGTTTGGGATTTCGTGAGATGAGCATTCAGAAACCCTAATATAATTGTTACGTTAACACACGCGATTTCTTACGAAACTCTTTCTTATCAGATCACAACTGTCACGTGGCACATCCGTTTTGATTCCCTCGGGGGGCCGACCTTCCGTCCTTAAATCCCTCGTCATGGCCAATGCCTATACTCTCTCATCTATCCTAACCAAGCCTCTTCTTTTTCATCTTCTTTTTATATGACTCTCTACTATCTCTATACATGCTGCTATTATCTATTCCTACCTTCTTAATAACCATGTACGATTTTACAAAAACATCCTCCTCTTTCCTAATATCTTTTGCCACTGCATTGTAAATACCCACATTACATAACACATGTACATACATAAGTGTACATTTCTCCTCAACAACTACATATAACCTTACGATTCATCTTAAAAATCCATACATACTCTCCACAAACTAATTCATAAGAAGAACCCTCGTCTCAGACGCCAAATATTTTTAGTGTACCCAGATAAATAAGTGTTGCACTATGAACCAACTACAAAATACCCTATTTATTTCCTGAACACCAAGTCCACATGTAAATTTAGAGCACATTAATCTCTCTCAGTTGATACCTGATCCTCTCAACCTACATTCTCCTCTTCTATTTATACTTTTACTGCAATAAATTCGCTTCAAATGCTAAACTCTTTATTGCATCTTATACAATAATACTCGACTTGGCCAACCTTTCGGAAGTGGTGGTGTTAGTACAACTCTTATAAGCACTTCGGTTGTGGGTGACGCAAGATTTTCTAAAAGTTATATAGCATTGCTAAATTAGGGCAAGGAATTGCGTTTCATTGCATTAGCATCGGTAGTTTTGCAAGTTCTTAGTCGGAAATCTAGGAGAATAAAGACTTCATAGTTACTTAGTGGCTGTAATAGTCTTTGAATTTTGCATATACTTAAGTTGGACAGAGGAGCGATGCATAAGTTATTTAAATGAAGTCAAACAGCGTAAACGTCAACGCTCTGCTACTATCGATGTCGTATGTATGTACAGCGTAATATTGGATTTCACTTACACATGTACTTCAGGCAGTTTGAGTCGACTTTCACCATTATTCCCCTAAAATTCCAAAGGGACGCTAAATAATTGATTTGCTTCGCCATAGAAAGCAAATGTACGTAAGTGTAACCTGTCTGGTAATGTATTGTGTGCTTTAGCATGTACATGTGCATACAACTAAGTACTATAGTCCAAAGTAGATATATAAATAGAAATATATAGTAGTTAGGTAGAAGACTGCGTTTTAATAATCTCCCTCACAATCAACGTAAAGCGGAGCTGTCTCACCTTAACCTGACCAGGTACTTATGGCGTATTATAGAAGAGTATCTTATATCATGTATGCTTATGTTTGTTTATTAGGCCTTCTAACCAAGTACATGTGAATATGATGTGAGTGGCTCAATCCGCCATGTTTACACCGTGGCCAGACAAAAAATCGATTACTCGTGCCTAATAATACATAATGTTGGAAAAGACAAACCATGTAATTCCTAGAGAAATGTTTGTTCATATCTGAAGAAATATATTTGTAATGGCACAGGATGGTAGGAAGCGGAGAAAAGGCAGCGTACATTAAGCTAAATGCTATAATAACAACGTTGGAACAAGTCAATTCAATAGGATAGGACAGCACACTAAATAACTACCTAACTAAGAAGTTGTACATAAGCATCAATTCATTCCACGTTTGTAATGACTAACTTCACTAACTAAACAGGCAAATAAAGTTGTTTGCAACTGAGCCACATTAGACAGTGAGAAAAAGGAAATAAAATATACATAATATCTCTATGCTAATAAAGCAGAGGTAAGGAAAAGTAAGTATTTATTCATGCCAAACTTTGAATTCAAGCGAAGCCACTTGGAATCTGTCGCTCCTGTAACGCAATGCATATTTAACAGGGAGAAAATGTATGAATGAATGTTTAACTCATTGTATTGTAAATGCCTACTATGTTTTAACTTATATTATGCATAATGCATCATGCTACTCTATAACACATACTTAAGTTTTGTTAAGAAAAGTCCATTTTGTTTCATATGAAGTTGTTACTGAAACATACGACTTAATATTGCAATGCTCGGCCCAAAATGGTAGAACATGTGTATTTGAATAGAAAGAATGAGGAGAGCTGACAAAAATAGTCAAATGAATATGTTCCCAGCGTGACTGACGAGAGATTAGGGAACTTGTTCATAAAAGCAGAGAGACGTCAGTAAGTTGACGTGCGATATTAAGTATTTCCCACATCAAATCTACCACTATATCATATTATGAGGTGCCTAAGTAAGTTTTCCTTCAAACTCTTGGCTTGGCTGACAAAGTAAATAGCATATTACCATACATACGTAGTGAACTAAAGCAAAAGTAAAGCCAGTAGGTAGAAAAGTCAAAGTCAAGTCGACAAGACAAGGAAAATCTAATGCTATTCAAGAATGCAATGTCTGTCTCTATTTTACATACTATCTCAATGCACCTTACGTCTGTCTGGTATACATAATAAAAATATTATTCTCATCTTTCTAGGAAAGCACTCTTGGTCTAGAAGGCAGTCAGTGCACTGTATTTATTATATCATTCAGAATGGTATAGCTACTCATTTGTAGCTAGTAGGTACTCATTATTAAATTTTATTCACATTTTCCCTTCATATCATAATAAGTAGTGGACTAGGATGTAGTAGAATTATGTAAAATTGCTCGAAGCTCCAGTCAGTCACTCAGTCAGCCATCCAGCACTAAACTGTGAGCAGATCTCGACTACCTTATTCCCAAACGACTACTCACACATCCAAAATCAACCCTTATAATGTATTACATCACCTTCTTACACAACTACTAAGTTGATACTTATAATTTACCCATTGTATTAGTGTAGTCGTTGATAAAGGTAAAACTAAGTAAGTAGCTCAGTTTTTATTTTGTAAGTTGAGTAGAGGTGATGTTGCATATCAGATGTACGTACTACTATGGCATGCCATGACATACAGCCAAAAGGGAAAGAGGAGAAAATCGTGAAATGCCGAGAAAGAGTTGAGTGAGTTGAAGTTCATAGATGCAAAAGTGGAAGGGAAGGTGAAGTCAGTCAGAGTTTGTAGCAGATATAATAATCAACCTGTCAAATGGATCACGTGGGGGCGAAACCGGGTGAAAACCGGTTTAAAACATCAACTATGAAGTGCACATGACAATGAACAATGGTTTTCTTGCCATATGACATATGCCTGTCTACTGAAGTGTGTATAAAGATGTACTTAATAGTTCTCTACCTACCATAATTACATCCAGCCTAATACTAGGGCTTGACTTACAACCTTGTATCATTACATCTTGTAAGCTGATCACTTGCATTTGGAAATGTTCACCAAATTATAGAGAACCTAATGTCTAGCATCAAATCCTACAACATCAACAACATAACACAGTAATACATACAACAGCAGCAGTTGCTTTTAATCCTCAATTCACTTGACTTGAACTTGAGGTTTTCTTATTTAACTAGTAATAATAGTTGTTCCCCTGACTTGCTATCTCTATCTCTGTACTTTACGTGCTATAATAATACTTTAATATAATATTATTACGATATTAAATAGTTAGCTAGATTACTCCAACTCCTACTTGTCTCTGTCTCTGTCAGCCTATCCCTATCATGTGTACCTTGTTGATATTACACATCGTAACGTGTAATAATGCGACTTTACAACTATACCCATTACAATTTAATCTATTTGCCATTATCCTTGCTTTACTTATTTACTTTCTTGCAATCCACCTAAGGTATAATGGCTACGTTTTTCCATAACTATAAATCCTGTGTACGTGTGTACCTAATTGGGAAATGGATTTTTTACCCATCTAACTATAATACTGACAATATCATTTCATTCTCATTTTTATGCAGCTACTAAGTAGCAAGTTGTATCTCTATTACGAATGTATATCTATCTGGGCTAGTACTCTCCAACTTTACGTACATTAAATTAACTCACATACTTGATTTTTATAGTGTTAAGTAGATAGACAAGCTACACAGAGACACAGGTACTAACATCCTTTCTAACAACGTAATATATCTACAAACAAACGAGTGAGACAAAACCATTTTTTCCTTTCTCGAAAAGCGACTACTGTGAATGTAGTTTATGCTTACGCAGCATTTTATTTCCATTTTAATATTATAGTTAATCTGATTTCTTCAATTTTCTACACTAAAAGCTGTCTGTCTGGTGTACAAGTACAAGGTACCTTTAACCTTTCAAATATATTCCAGCCAATGTAGAACAAGTCCAGCTGCCATTCTTCACATAACGACTATGTACATTCAAAGAGTACAGACAGCTACATGATTCGGTTTTGCTCTTACACTACCCTATTGTGTTCTTACAACATGCATCTTTCTATATGTGTCAGTTTTACTGTTTGCTATTCCTGCAAAACGCATTTACAAATAAAGAGAACGTATTTATTATCCTACATGCATAGGAAGCCAACTCTCTCGATATATATTTATTTCAATTGTACATGGCTACCGTTTTTTTTCTTGCCCCTCCGTGGCTTTAGTTACTAGGGATGTCTCATGTCTAGGTGTCTATACTCTAATATGCTATTAGTTAGCATTAGCAAAAAGAAATAAATGAGAAGTGGGATGCAATGGTATCAAGAAGAGTCCCGATTCGTAGAAACTCATTTCCACTTATTCTCCCATAATATTGTGTTGTAATATATATTTCTTCGCGGTTGTTCTACATTATCAGTGTTGCAAGAACACAGTAGGAACGACCCACTTGATACACCACTGTAGAAGGTTATATAGCGTACGTGTTTCAACTCTCAGGGTGGAACACTAAGGAAAAGGAAGGTTAAACCCAAGAGTCTCACTCGCTATACAGAGATAGGTATACTGGAGCCGAGAGTTTATGTAGTATAGACGATATCTTTATAGATATCTTGGCATAGTTTTCTTTATTTGTTACGAACATGATGAGGTAGGATATTATTCTATTAGTAGTAGCAGGAGTGCAACAAAACGAGGGAAGTAAACTAAACTGCCTGAACTCCTTTTGGTATCTGTCTGTCTGTATCTATCTATCTATTCCCCATTATACACTATTTTATGTTGTGTTATGTCTAGTATGTCTCTGTCTCAAGTTGGATGTTCTTGCCATCCTCCTTCTGCTACTGGGTGTTTCACACAAAATTTATGATCTGAATCTTTGCTCCGATTATCATCTACGCTCTTATCAATCTCACAGCAGAGTACATATATACAACACACTTGTACTCATTTAATTACATGGCACTCTCAGTATAAATCAGGTTCGCAACTACTCTGGGCTCCACCTTCGTGTGAGGTTAACAGTCTGTCTAAATCTAAAACAAACAAAGTTGATAATAAACTTATTATTACATTCATACATCCTTGTTAAATTATTAGCCTTCCCTATTACAATTAATGCGCTGCCGACTTCAAATATAATTCACCTACCTATTTACTACATTTTCAAACACATCATGTAGCTACAGGGAAATTATTGTAGACTTATCTCTCATACTTAGAAGCTAATAACTTGCATTATGACTTGACTCATTGGCAACTCTAAAACTATATACAACACAACTATCCTATGTACAAATACATTCCAGAAATGCAATAAACGCATTCAGATAATAATAAACTATTATTCCATACTCACTCTTCTACTTTGTACATGAAATTTACGGCTAACGACTCAATAACTCAAAGTTAATGAGAAAACTAAGGAATCTACACATTGTTTTTAACCAACATTATATTTTTATTGCTCTTTATTCCTTTTCAATGTTTACACCTCATCCCATAACTGTAAAGCATGCAACCAAGCAGTAATCCAATTGCATCAGTCTTTAATTGAGAGAACATGAGTAAAAAACTGTCGTTAAGCACAAACAGACTCTCCATTTTTATTTCTTATCGCCCACGAACTACCCATATACAAATAGGAATTAAATTAAAACATAGTTCACAAGACAAGCCAAGGCAAATTATTCTTCTGACAACTAATAGTAGACATCATTAGTATTGCTGACTCAAGGGTAAAACACGTGTTGACTATCATCACACTTTAATGTATGAATCTACGTAGTTTTAACATGCCCTTCATTCGTGTCAATTTCAAAATAACTACTCATTACGTACTAGCACTACTCAGAAGTACATTCTGACTTGATACTAATCTTGTAGTAGTAAGAACTATAATATGCCATGCGTCATAACCACAATTATATACAGTTCTTCTGTACAAGAAGGGGAATCTATATTAAAAATACTATAGACAGTGGTGGTGAGATGTAATTGTGATGTATGTAAATGTGTTGAGCGATAGTATTTGGAGAGGATGAGGGAAGGGATAGAATCACTTGAGTCGACTCAATTCAACCCAAGCCACGTCATGTCAAGGAAAATAAAGTCACGTCGTCGGCTACATCTTGTTTTCAGATAAATAGATAGAAACGTTCGAGTCAAGTGAAATAAATAGGCTGAAGAAGATCTTAAGCCAATGTTTTTTGAATCTGTCAACAAGGTTTAGGGTTCTCCAAATGTTACATACATTTCATTTCTTAAAGGTCCTTATGTCTTGCTTCCCATACAAATGTTACGCACGCAAGGCAATGTAATTCACTTGAAGTCAAACAAACCACTCTTGCATTATGCTAATATAATACCTATTCTGTAGTAAAGACCTTAAAACACATGCTTTTTAATATTATCATAAATGTAACTCCTAAAAAATGACAATTTGTTAAGCATATTCCCTAATATCTTAATGCTACATATTATTTATTACAGGTTTATTATTTGTACGAAAATTGAACAATATATTGACTTTGTAGTTGTGAAGTATCATAAGATTGATAGTTTTAAATAAATAACTAGCCCAATTTTGAGTGATGAACTGGTAGTAGAGTATAATTCCCACAAAATAGATTCATAAATGAAGGAAGGAGGAATAACTTTTAGACTAGAAATATCCATAGATAATACTAAAGTAATAATTATAGCAAAGAAGATGTAATGTGTCAGGGCCATTCTGTATGGCAGATACACCGAGAGCTACATCACTACTTTGTAAGTTACGATACGACATTGACACCATTCGCCATGTGGGTCTCCCAATAGAGTGAGTATCATTTGCATTCAATTTTCCTCGTTCATCTGATGATCAACGTATATATGTCCCTATCTAGCAGAGAATCCCTTGCCTGATTGAGTGAAATGGATTGAAGTTGAGGAGGATGCCAGTGAGAATTGAGAAAGAGACAGATCGAGAGTGTGAAGAAATAGGACGAGCTAAACATTCAATTTCACTCGAATTTCCTATGTAGTACAAACATATTTACATACTAGGATCCTTGAGTTCTTTGGATCATATTAATTCGTCCCGATGAAGTTTGTCAGATGCAGTCAAAATGCAAAAGCGTGACAATTTAGTGTTCTTATGTATATTCATGGATTGTAGAGTAGTGTCAAAGTAATATAGGGAGATACTCTAATTCGGAGTTAGGGGTGAAAAGAAGAGATAGTGAAGTAGGATTTATTATTTTATTAATAAGTTGCACCACAGTTGCAACTCCTGCCTGTCTGTATAAGAAAACGAATGAGTTACATAAAAGGAAGTCAAGTGTGAATTAATATAGGGATGCTACAATTGGAGATGAGCTGCGAATGCTGTGTTATCTATAAGATACAGTGTTCGCAATAGAGCTGCATAACGAAGTGCAGTATGCAAGTATGTAAATCTAGCAGAGAGTAGTGGGGCGAGGGGTGGCAGGTGTGAATGACAGATTCCCTCCTCCAAATTTTTTCCACTCACATTTTTCTGTCAGCATCTCTTCCCAATGAAATGTATCCCTCCACTCTCTCCAGACTCCAGCAGTGTTTTTTTACTCTAGAAATATTATTGTCTCTATAGAATTAAAAGGATACATTTAAGGAGTATATGTAATAGTAGGCTAAACTGGAGTAAACGTAAACGCTGGGTGTAAGAGAAATTGGCTGTAGTATTTGTAAATGCATATAAACAGTAGTATGAAAATAGAAATGGTAGTTTTTACTCGTTTACTTATGTTTCGTATCTTAGGCTGCAGGGTGGCAAATATTCCCCTTCGGATTAACTTTAATTCTTTAGGACTTATGTGAGAGAGGCGATGAATTGAATAGGACTGAATGCAATAATGCAGTGGATGGATTGATAGGCGGACGGACGGACGGATGATGTTATTGTCATGTCAAGTCAATGCCTTGCTTTTCCTTTTCTGTTCTTTTGCCTGCCGTATGTTGGTTACGTTATTTACGTTTTCGGTATTCGTCTCACTATCGCAGGAACTCAACACTCAAGCCAGTAGCACACATTCTATATCTACTAGTACACATTATGTACATATATAGGAGGAGGATGGAAAAGTGACACATTAGCATTTAGGGAGACTAGTGAATTTAATCCGATTGGGTCAATTGATTGAGAATTAACTCGAATCTTTTTCTATTGTCGTAGCTACTTTTTCAAGTGTTAAGCCTTACTTAAGCTGTCTGAGCTACCAGCAGTAGTCAGTGATAGAATTCGTTTGATTCCTTATAGAGATAGGATGGAGAGATAAGTCTAAGTACATATACTAAGTAGAACGTAGTGCTAGCTAAACACATATTATAAGTGTAAATGTTTGGATATAATAAATTATATAGGGATGATTTGATCCTTAGATGCACCTACATAGACATTAGTCAGAAGTACATGTAGGAGTATGTATATGTATGTAGTTATTAGCATGAGCCGCCTCTTCACTGTACTGCTCTTCACGTTCCATTAGAAAATCATTAAAATAACAAACTGGATATTAGCTAAACAAGAAAATTTCATTGCAAACACGTTGGACTACTGCTACCTTATTCTCCTATATAATTCTCAGGGTTCTTAGTGTCTCTCCTCTAACTAGAAATGAAAGAGAATTATACAAGACACGACAGAAGGGAGTAATAGTAGGGAGTTGAATAAAATAAGAAATAACGTGAAATGAGGAAAGAAAAGGGGAAATATATTTCTGAGGCAATAAATGTAATAAAGTTGCGGAGTTTACCGGTTTTCTTCCGCAGAGAGAGTTTTGAGTGGGTGAGTGTAAAGCTGAGGAAACGGCATGCCATCATATCATCATCAGATGAGATGAGCTCTCGGCTCATCTCATCTCTTGTTTAGCTCAGCCTCCGTCTGCTGGTCGTGAGTCTGTAAAGGTATCTTAGTTAGTTCATTCCATTCGATTAGGTCATATCCCATCAGAAGAGGAGAGACTAAGGAAGAAAGACGAGGCGCTCGCATGGCATCAGATCAGAAGGCATCTTATTGCTACCAGGCGACTCAGTATGAGTTTAATCTTCAAGAGAATGCAGTGGCCAACTGCTGAGACGAAGACTGGTTTTACAACCGGAAAGATTAGATGTCAAGCAACAAATCACTTACCAAGAACTACTTATTATATTTATACACATTTTATACATTCATACAAGGGTGACCACACTACATGGGTCAGGGGTCAATTGTGGTGACCAGACGTCAGGCTGAGTTATGTCTTGTCACAACTAAACTCAACTTGGTCCTTTTGTTGCTTTTCCACTTATCTCTTTTTCCTCTATCTGCGACACCACCACACGACAGTCCAACTCTTTTATATCATTTTTATATAGCAACCTTTAACCTAATCCCACTTATTAGTACCATACAGAGGAAGTACATAGGTTTACTAGCTTTGTGATAAACACTTGTTCGAGACTCTGTAAAACACACTCATTCCTCTTCCTAGTATAAGGATACTTTTCTTTTAATTGACTACACCGTGCTAGTAATACAAATATCCCTGTACACAATGAAAAAAATCTATTATTATTGTGGACAGATAAGATTTTTATATCAAGATACAATAGAGCACATTGTTACAAAGCGAGAAAAGACAGAGATACATCGCATCGTTTACTTAACTGACTGATTGTCAAGTGAAGCAAGTGAATGCGAATGCAAAACACAATGCTTTACTACGTAGCTGAGCATTGGCGCAGGTTTTGTAAAGGAGATTTGTATTTTGTGATTTGTATATACAAGAGATGAACATCTATTGCTTGAGTTAGTCAATGTCTGGGTTGGCACTGAACAAATGAGATTTACTTGTGTGGGATGCGTTGACGACAATTCTTTGAATTCCTATATAATTGTGAGTACCTACATGGGTAAGTACTGCGAGTGTGTGGTTTTAGTAACTAATCGTAGGTAAGTAGATACAAGGAATGATGCCATAATCATATGGATATGTAAATTGGTGTCTGTAGTGTTAGTACATGAATATGGTACTTACAGATATTATAGCTGGTTGAGTGTGTGAGGATTTGAATATGTTCCCAGGTTCCCTCTCCCGTCCTTCTGTCTTGTAAGTAGTGTGTGCAACAAAGTAGAATATAATGGCGCATAAAACGTGCTCATGTAAATAACCCCATGCTGAAATGAACAGAGCTAAATTGAGGTTCCTCACACATTAGCTTCGCCTTTAAAAGTTAACTGGGACATTAAATCTACTCCCACTTGTACCTCGACGATTCCACAGCCATTTGTGTCTCCTAAAACAGTTAACACAATCAATTGCATAGGAAATTACTACGGCACTTCCCAGTGGTCAGATTATTGACCAAATTCATGATCGTATTTATTGCAGTACACACCTTGAGTTGACGACTCCCTTTCACGACTCCATTGCTGAACCAGCATTGTTGCTCATTCAATGCTGATTTATTGTAATAGCACTACCTTTACAAGCTTTAGTTATGTTCTCCGTCTAATATATGTCTCTCTAGTGCTCTATACTGCATTAGTATATGTTTGACATGATTTTATTCAAGAAAAATCATCATTTTTGACTTTTTGGACATGCCTTTCGAAGGACGATATTGGATATTCCGAGCTTCACAATGCCCAATATTTCAAACCACATTGTTGTCAAACGCATTCATTCATCCTTTCTTTCATTCATTTATACACCTATCTTGTTTGTATCTACCTACCTAGTTTACGTACGTACTTTTATGAATCAGTCCATTCCACCCATCATCCCTACAATAATGCAACCTATTCTACCAGTCCAGCTAAATAAGCAAGCAAAGTGCCAGAGCAAGGCGAGAGTAGTCATTTCGTCATTTTAACAAAGCCAGTAAAACCCACTGCCATCCTAATAGCGATACAGATATATAAAAATACGAGAGCAATTCCTATTTAGGCTCACATTATACAAACATGGAAAGGAAACTCGGTTTTGTTGTTACAATTTCATATTATTATTGTCCTGTGTGTGCTTAAGTAGTACCATTCACGCCGAGTTTGTATTTTGTATTCGTAGTCAGTCCGTGTCAGGCAGTTAAACTATACGCACAAACAGATAATGTATCCTGTATGTACATACACATGTACATAATGATGATCATCATAAAGGAAAAACCAACTCAACCAACGAAAACTAAAAGGCAGCAGTTAAATTCATGGACCTTCCTTTCCTTATATGCACTATATGGATTTTTACAGTTGAGTATAGTCACAGAGGGCTCTTAATTCAGTTTAGAGATCACAATATGTATCACATCACAGATTTACAAAGACTACTTAATAGATGTGATATTGTATGAGTGTATTTAGAGACAGAGTATATAGTTTGGATACGGATCGATGGATGAATGAATGAAAGGAGAGGGTGTCTGAAAAGCACAACCCATGCAATTCGAGAAGGAGCAACAATAATAAAAAGAATGATAAATAACTGGGTAAATGAATACCACGTGACACAAAAGACGTGCATCTGTCTCTCTGTGGCTTTTGTGGTCTTGGCACTTGAATACCCTCCCCTCCTTCATAAACAGACCTCCTATTTTATTTATTACCTTAATTGACACAAGAGCGGACATAAGAGAACCGTGCTAGAACAGCGCTCATACAAACAGCCATACACTTAAAGGACCTATGTTGACATACAGTTTTGCATTGTCCTTGTCCCACCAGAATGGCTCTTTCACTTCTTGCAACAATTCTATTTTCTAGTCGTATTTTTACACTCCTCCTGTCCCAGTACGATTAGGACGTTGCAATGCTAACACAGAAACCAATGAATCTCATCCCTTATAAGGCATATACATATTATTTACATACAAAATAGTACATGAATTATAAAGACTATTTACAAATGAAAAAGTATATTACAATAAAAAAAGATCATTGAATGCACTAAGTAGATCCATACATATTACGTGCTGTACAAAGACACAGAACTAAATCGGGGGAACCCCTATGGAGATTTGAGTTTTCTATCGTAAAGATTTGGCTGGGAAAAGAAAAGTTAGAAAATACATAGCCCTGAATAAATACATCCCACTTGAATAATGTATACGGACGCATTACTTACAAATAATGTTCAAAAACCAAACCGTCATGTTGTACATTAGAGATACTTAAATGTACTGGTAGAGTACAAGATGAGATCAGATGCAATGGTTAATACTTTAATACCAATGATTTTGAATCGCTGTGTGGAAAAGAGAGAATGAGGCTTCTAAAACCTCACCTATTAGATCCAACATCGTTCCGCTGAGGGAACTACATAAAAAATTATAGTACCTAATTTATGGCATGCAGAGGTAGATTGGTTCATACAGGACATTAGGAATTGAGCTGGCGCTCATCGTCGTCCTCGTCAATTGAACCTCACCCTTGCACTGTCCTGTTTACAGATGCATGAGACGGAAAATGCTAACTTGGCTCACTTGTGTTAATAAAATAGAGACAGACATGTATATGTTCGACAAATGCGCTTATTACTTGGGTAGGATTGGAATTGGTGGTAACCGTCCTCTGTACACATTACAAAACGTAGCTTGATCATTTTCGTGTCGGAGAATTGTGTGTTAACGTGTTGTGCATTGTTTTCTCCAAATAATACAAAAGTAAATTATACGCAACTTGACGTGGCGATGGAAGATTTCGGTTTTGATATCGAAATTTTGACAGTTAGGATTGGTACTGTGGCCTGTATATTATTATTATATACCTACTTGGGAATTTTACCTTTTACTTGATTACTATTGCCAATAGTAATAACACTCATATTTCTGGCGATGCGGATAGGTTGACCTATGAAGCTTGTACCTAACTAAGCGATGCTGTATATTTCTACTAGCTACTCGAAACTTTATTAGTACCATTTTACATTAGTAGGGAACAGAAGCCAGAGCCAGGTTAGTTACACGGCTAAATAAACTATCAGTAATGCTGAATTGACGGCTTTCATTTCACTTGCTAAGTTAACCTGATGTTGATGTGTTAGAGTGATATGACATACGTAATATAATAAAGCTTACTTCAACATACCTCCTACTTTTCTACTTATTATTGTGGTAAAACTACAAAAAATCACGCTACACGGAGAACAAAAGGCAACCTATTACCAGCCACTAACCCTAAACCTATACCTATATTATCTATGTGTCTGAATTTATATTTCATTTCATTATACCTTGCAACTAACCCGTTTAACTTTGAACCGTTCTCTTAGTTTTCTTCCTTTCTAGTTTTCCATCTGCTGCATTTCATACTCTTACAGAACAGGGAAAATTAATAGCACTTTGTATTGATGTATGTTTCCAATTGCATTGCGTTCCATTTGCATTCTGGGTAGTTCGTTTGTAAGGTTCCCTATTACCTTTATGAGAACATGCAAATAATTGCAATTTGACAGATACAGTTTTATCATAGTTATTGCGACTATGAAACAAAGAAACTGCGAACTATAGGCAGATAAACCCTTTTGAATTTACCTACAGAGTAGAATAAAGTGGGAACCATTTAGATTATATCATAAATTGTCATTGTCAATTTTCCTCGCAGCATGTGTTGCAAATGGCCTGAGGTTATCTTTTTTCTTATCTAATGACTTGAATTGAATTATATTGAAGAGAACAAACCATTATATACAATTACGGCTACTACCATATAATACTAAATGTAAATCTAAAGCAAATGTGACTGCTTGATATTAATCTGTACGCTGAAGACTGTATTTCAACTTTCAGCACGATCATTAACTCAGACCGTATTTCACTATACATACTATAATCACCAACACTAAATGTAGGCCCAACAAACAATGTAAATACTTAAATGGGAATTACAAATATTTATCTCTATGAATAGTATCGGACCATCATGAATCGTAAATGTCATTTTTAAATGGAAACATATCACTTACAATATTTACTATACAAATTGAATCCACTTTCCTCTTACTTTGACTGACACAGTTTATTACTGTAATAAAACATGCAGTGAATGCTATCTGTTTTTTAATGCAATAAACTATTAAAATGCAGTGAATGCAATTTGTTTTTGTTGCTTGTATTTATTTAGTGCTTTGCTTCGTTTTCAACTCGTTCTGTAGTAATTTGGCTGATTAATTTTATTTGTAAGTATTCGAAATCAGGTAACGTTGCAGCAAAAGTTTTAAAATGATTAATTTCGTTAGAATTTATTCAACGCTTTATACTTTCTGCGTTGAAGAATTACAAAAATATTTGTCAGTTCAGGACAAAATAATTTTGTTTTATTTTAATTTGTAAAACGTAAGCCAAGAAAAATCCGCAAAGATATGTTTTAGATAGATTCAACTTTTGTGTATGGAATGAATTTCTCCAGCGAGGTACTGTTCACATTTATTCAAGTAGTAGGATAATGTAATATGTTAATAGATGGCTAGTAAATATATATAGTGTAAAGCTGGTATAGTGTTCAAAACAATCCAGTTTCATAATAATTAGGTGTTAGTAAGACATAAATCGAAATTAGTAATGTCGGAGTTTGAAGGGGTTGTTGTGTGATTTGAAACTAGAGGATACAAAATACATAATAGGGCTTACTGGTTAGTAGATGTAGAAGTAAACTGACTATATGGTAACATATCTGTAGGAAGAAACATAAGTTTCTGAGAGTGGAGTAAGTATTCAGATGTTAGTTGTGAAACGGACGACGACATGGACAAAGTTTTACATAAAGTGTAATCCCCAAGTTCAAAAGTTGTGTAAACGGATTTGGAAGAGTGGAAAGTTAAGTTGAAGAAGTCGACATTTTGAATGGGATCGAAAGAAAAGACAGTTAACGTGAAAGATGGGATTTTAGTGGGCTGTTATATGTTAGAAAGCAAACTGAAAGACATGAGCTGGCTCAAGACTCTCGTTTTTGGTATTGTTCCTCGCTAGTGACAAATACCCGATAGTAAGTAAGTAGTACTATAAAGACAGATAGTAGATACTTACAAAGTAGTCTCATCCCTACTTAACCCTTCAGAGAATCTATCTCTTGCTCTTTCAGTACCATTTTCCAGTTTAGTCATGGTTTAGTCGGACTTTGTCTATGTAAATAAGTGTTCACTTAAGGGTAAATAGAGAAACAAAGCGGATATAGTATTAAACAGTATCAAAAGATCGTCGCTAGTCTAAGAAGCGTCTGAGACAATAATGTATGTATTTTGTTGATGTTCTCCTGTTTTGTCTTCTTCTTATTTACATAGAGAGACTAATAGATTTCGTTGACTAAGGTCTGTCTTTTCTTATTGTCAGGAAAACGGAAGGTTCTTTCAGTTGCGTCAGTCAAGTTTCGTTAGTTTAGTTTCTGGAAATTGAGCGTTGTCTGCCTGTGCCGATCCAGGTTCTGTCTGTTTGGTTTAGTCGGCTCTTGGTTTCTCTTCTCTCCAGTCGGTTTGTCTTCGTTGTGTCTTCCATCGATCGGAGCATGAGCGTTAAATAGGGCCGAATGAAATGAATAAAGGAAAAGCGCAGGACTTAATTACACTTAAAGCAAGGAAAAGGTGGAGTTCTCCATTAATATACATATCCATAAAGAAGCAAATATTCTAATTTATGACACACAACTACAACCAGTAGTGTTTAGTCAGACAAAAATTTGTGAACCTTTTATTTTCATCAGGACACAATCGCATGCTAATGCTCTATCTCTCCCTCCCTGTCGACTCAGACTCGGTTAGCTCTCTCTTAACTCACTCTCGCTAACTGTAACTTCACAATCTGTCTGTCTCACTCATTTACTTCCTCCAGTTGATTCTATTTTACCTTCCTTCCTCCTTTTCCTCGTTCGTTCTCCTTCGTTTTTCTCCTTTGCATCTCCAGCATCAACAAGATTCATCCTACCCACTCTCCGCAATAAAACATTCAAACCATAGTAGATATATTTACTCTATATTTACTGATGTAGATTGAATTATCACTATAGATGTTCGTACACACCGTAATAAAATCCTAGATACTGTTAATAGTACAGTAAAGAGTTGCATTGCAGTTTACTAAGGATCAGACAAGTCAGAACAACATCAGACAATCCTTGTTTTAGTAGTAGTAGCTGTAATGTAATGTATAATGGTACATGTCTCCAGATGCTCTTTTCCTTACATAATATTGCCTTACTCTCCTCTGGCACTTTACCCAAAACTTTTGATCTTCCACTTCTCCTCCTTAGACTCGAGTAGACATTCATCCGATTCAAAGCTTACACACTCAACTGAACAGGTCCACTTTCAGGGAATACCCATTCACCACCCAAATTCTACTTTCCACTGCAAATACTACTATCACAAATAGCATTAGTCCACATATAAGTATAAACACGCGATTCACAATAAACTACACATTTTTCCAAATTATACATTGCTCATTGCTACTACAGCTATGGCTACTTAGGTACTTGCATTGGGACAAAATTTCAAAATGTGATTGTAGGTTTAGTTGGAAAAGTTCGTCTTCCTATTGATCCTCATCCGTTTCGTCTTTCGTCTCACTGCTCTGTATCTGTGAGAGAGCTAAATTTTTGGACCGAGAACTTTAATTGGATTTGAAAAGGGAGATGATACACTGTAAACACAATATAGGGATTTCTAGATAAATCGCATTCATCCTTTAAGTCCATTTTATTAATGGAAAAGTGTTCATGCGAAAAATCCCCTTCCACATTATACTTATAGTTATGACAAGCAAGGACCTGATTTTGTCGTTACATTAACATTACATTTGAATTGAAAGGGAAGCAAGGCATTATGCCCGTTTGTTGATACTTTTCTTCCTTTGATTTCCCTTAGCGTTCCTAATGCTCTATCCTTGTTTGCATCTTCCTCTCTCTTGCACAACTTCCATTATGTAGTTACGAATGTACACATCTACATTTACAATAGATTCTTCTAATATTTATTCTAATCTGTCTAGATGTACTTAACATATAATTTCGTGTTGCGCAATTCCCCATTGTTACATGCGATCTAATATGATTCCAATATCCCATAACAGTATTTATGACATGGGTCAGGTATACATTTTATTTGCTCTGCGGTGGGTGATGTGTCTAGCGTGATATTTATTCGTTTGTATTTATTTGTGGTAGGAAGGAAATGCAGATAATGCTTTTGGAGAATTCGGGAGCAGCAGCTGAGCTATGAAACGTCCTTTCCTCTCCTATGTACTCCTGCATGCTCAAAGTTTCGAGAATTTTGTTGTTGAACTTCCTCTGTAGTATAATAGTATGGATTCAAGGGCTGGGATCGCATAATGCCAAGAAAGGAATGAAATAAATAAGATGACATAGAATGTTGAATGTTGGCAGATCATCTAAAATAAAGTGAAGCGTTTGCTCGGAGCATCAAAATTCATAAAATTTTTGAACCCTACAGAATGTCTAACTAGTAAATGTGCGAGAGGAAATAATAAATAAGCGTTAAACCGGTTCGCTGGAACAAAAGCTGATACAATATACAATCGGCTAACAAAGCATAGCATGGCAAACGAGACAAGCAGGATATCTCTAAAATATAAGAGAGGAGTGCAATAAAATACGTTAACAATAAGGTAGAGCAGCAGACTAATGTAATAACTAATATCTCATTTGAAAGGGCATATTACTCTAAGGACACGATTAATAAGTTTCACAGTAGAGTACACAAGAGCAGAGCACACTTATTAGCTTATATTTGTAATAATACACTAGGAAAACAAACAGCAGAAAGGAGAGCCAAACCCAAAGATACTGAAAATTAATTTAAATATTAAAATAGTGGAAATATTAGTTACAGCTGGATTTCATTCTGTTCTCTATTGTTTGCCGCAGATGTGTGAATAGCAGTATATCTTGTCTTGTCGTACATAACGTAAGTCTCTCGGCTGTGGAAATTAATATAACGTGTTGATTAGCATAGAATGAGTAATTTAGACAAAATAACTACCTAATAAGTTAATAAGTAACCTATTCCCTTCTAAGTAATAAAGTAGTAACATGAAACGTGCAGCCGACGACTCGAAACTTTGAGCTTCGTTATGTTCACCTTCATATTCATTTACATCGCACTATAAAACACTTTTCATAATGCATCCTAATGCTCTTTTAATTTTACGAAGCACCATAATTGTCTATACACACACCTTTCTATACTAAAGCTGCATGTGTAGGGAAAATATTCTATTGTACATCAAGATCTGATAAGTAATATTTTAGGTAGACTCATTCATACAAAGAGAACTCCTTTTAATAAGTATACGAATTTAGTAGAATTGTGACATTACTTTGACTATACTATTGTTGTACTATTCTATTATTGGGTTGAATGAGATTACGTTGCGTGGTCTCCTCCGAGTAAAAGTAAATAGTAGTGTGGCAAAAGTTTGCCAGTGAACAATCAAATGGTATCACATGCACTAGCATTTAATTTCGTGTTGACTGCCTCCTCATAAGCTGTTATGTTGTGTTGTTTCTAATATTAGATTATTATAGACGAGTGTGGTTGGTGTAGAGAGGATATAGAAGAACACGACAGAAAATGTAATAATAGGAGAGGAAAGGTATAATAATGTAATGATATGTCTGTTAGACGCATTTGTGCATTGTGCATCCACGTTTACCATTTGTGCTTGTAGTTTGTGCAGAATGTCATATAATGTACTATGCGTATTGTATATCTCTGGACATAAAATGAACAGATAAACTTGCATAACAAAACGAAAGGAAGACAGAAGATAATAATAGACAAGTCGTTTCTTGCATGCTTTTAGCACGGAGAATGATTATAGTACGTTTAGCGCTAGGACTGCGCCGAGTTTATCTGTCTGTTGTAGTACATTATGAAGGTAGTTGAGTTTAGTGTGGGCAATTTACATAGTTAGTTTAGCCTATTGGAGCATTTCTGTTGAGTTGAGTATAGTATTCAGTGTATTTAGTTAGCGGATATTTCACAATCCTTTTCGGGTTCTGGTCTGCCGTTGCGTTCCGTTCTGTCAAATCAAATGTTCCCGTTTATGGCGTATTAGCTCCTTCACTCCTGCTTTACTATTCCACTTGCATGTAATATAATGTAACAGCTTTGCTCTGTTCTGACTTGGCGTGGCTGCAATTCACTTTTCTCTCTATCTTGTCTCTTGTACTTTCATATGTTCCTCCAACCGAATGACTGAACCAATAACCAAACCAAACACTTTTCCCTATTTTAATGTATATTTGGCAAAAGGAGAGAATACAAGAGTCAACCCATGTCTCACAGACAGACATGATATGAAATAGCGGGGAAATAATAGCAAACCACCGTGATATTAGCTATAGTGCCGCATCCTACTCACAATAAACTCGAGAGTATTAGCAATAGGGAAAAGTGATGGCAGAGGATAAATCAATTTGGGGAACTGTGCGTGCCGGATTGTCGATAGACTTCTCATCTACATTTAATCAAGACTGACACAAAAGAGGAGTGTTTACACTACACACCCTCCATGAATTTTTCATGACATTCACTTGCTATATTACCTCTATGACATCTCACAGCCTAACATCACATCATACATATAATGTTACATACCTACTCTGTGTTAAATAAAGACTCCAACCTTTACTTAACATTGTCTCCTATACACACAATATTCTACTAATACTGCACTCCTATCACTCAAATACCCGGAACATCACTTGCCAACCTACAGACATACCATCTCACTCTGCTTTCCATACTCAACTAATAATATTTTACATACATATTACCTTCTCTCTTCACCCTGTCGAGCTTTCTCTATTTTACTATTCCATTTCATACAAGAACCCAGCCATGTGTCATGTGTCTCAACTTATTTGTTTTCAAACGACAATCAATATAAATACTTAAACTCTCTACCACAAGAACGCTGTGAATGTTATGAATGTCATATTTTATTTATTATTCTGTCGACTCAACACAACTAAATTAAGTCAGAACTAATGCATTACTCAACCTATTATATAATATAAATAACTCAACAAATAAAACAAATTTTAACTGATTTTCTCACTATACCTCATTCTGATAAAACTAATGTGTGAAATGTATTACAAAAATAAATCATCAGAAACCAGAGGCTATTTTATTATCATGAAATGTAGGATAAATAAAAAAGCACTTTCAATTTTTATATACCAGCTTATATTATTCTTTTAACCAACTACTAATAGGTCTGTTGGGTTTTTATCAATTTTTGTGAATTCAATTTTAATCATAAATGAAAACTGTCCCAAAACATTTACTGCTAGTATTAACAAATCTATACAAATGTATTAATACTCATGTCCTTTAATACTATTAAAAATTATCGGAAGTTTTTATGTTAGACCCTGGAAGTCTAGCCAAATATAGCATGACCATGGATATGTATTGAGTATGAGTAGTGTGGTAATAATAATAATATGTTTAAGTGTATAAAACATGGTAAACCCTAAGCGGACAACCTCAGAAGGACTGCATGGAAAGCTAAAGTTTGTTGGACATTCCTCTCTCCTTTATTCCCATTGATTAATGACTAACCCGAGTCAGTTTTCGGTTTTGGCGAGTCAATCCTGGTCTTACTCGGGTTTTAATCCCTCCTCAGACCAGTTTGTAACGGAGGAATTGCCAATTGACTATATTATGTATACAGGAACTTTGTTGAGGCGTTACTTACTCAGCAAGTGCTGTTCTATGTAATTTGATGTGATGTGGTCTCGTTTGGTTTCCTTGTTGAAGATTTGAGCACATGTATCTTATCTAAGTTCAGGACATTGTAAATTTAGTGAGCTAGTGAAACTAAAAGACTCTTCTGTCTCTCCTATATCCACTATGACTACTATCAAAGGCTATTTCCTTTACCCTTCTATCTCCTAACTACGTATAAACATTTTGGATTTTATTCCCTACTGTTCTTATAGCATTAGAGCTATGGTATAATATATAATGCTCAATCCTGATGCATAGTAGGTAGGATCCTTTGGAAATGTGACATGGAGTCAGGATCCTGTTCTTGTATAATTTTTTACAGTTGTGAAGAACAAAGCAATTCATTTATCTTCGAAGGATGTAAAGTTTTTCTGATGATGAGTAAAACTGAAGCTGTATGGTATAGTACCGGTGTGGAGTACGGACTACGGAGAGGATTTCATGGACATTCGGAGATTTATATGGTTGGAGGAAACCAGACTAGAACCAGAACATGCTCTCATCTCATCTGGCTCTTATGAAATTCAGTGTCATGAAGTCATGACATGGTTGGCTTACTTTCCTTCGGTTTGGTATGCATGAATGGAAGGAATTTATGAAATCGGAAATATTTCTCCCATCTCTCATCGTATTATTGCATGATGGACGTATAATATTGCGTAATATGAAAGATAGTGAGAGGACCAAGTTACATGCACTTATTACGAACAGTCCCAGTTGAGTCGCACTATATAAAATTCCCATAAATCATAGACATTTTATTAAATCCTTCTTATTTGTTCCTTCTCACCATAAATCTTGATCTGCTCGTAATATATTGCTGCTTATAATGCAATCTAATTTCTATACATAGCAAGAATATCTCTGCTGTAAATACTAGAGCATATCCCATACTTCTCTGTCACATTTCTCCAGATAAATAATGCACTAACACACCATGGCATGCTAAAGTATAGTCAAACTGACGTAATTCATAAGTAATACATTCTAACCAAACTCACTTATTCAACCAAACGATTTAAACTTTAATACTGTCTGAATCTGGACGTTTCTTCAATAGAGGTGTAATATCTGTTTCCAGAAATTTTTAGCTTGAGTTTTTCTCTGAACTTCTGTTCATACTTATACGGAAATAATAAAATATCTATAGTATTGATCGAGGGGTCGACTTCAATAAATTCTCATAGGTCAGGTCAGCGTCCATGAATGCATATAATTCATACGATATTTGCTTTAAAAGAAAAGAAACATATTTTCCCTAATCTTTCAATCAATCCTGGTAAGTAATGCAAAAGCTTTTTTCTATATTGCTCAATATGATTTACTAAATGCCCCAACTTTTCTGTTTACATTAAAATATATTTATTCATGATTCGTTCATAGAATAAATATACCTCAGAGACGATGAATATTGAATAGAACGGAATTACATTTCCTGCCTTAGAGGTTGGCTAACTGCCTATCAACCAAATGCAGTCTAATAATGGATGTAAAATATATCATGCAATGCAAACTAACAAAAAAGAAATTGTTTGCACAGGAAATCTAACGACAAACAATATTATGGCAAACAACTTAGGATGGAAAGAATAGTCATGTAAGTAAGTAGCAATGGGGATTTTCAAAAGGTACACTGACTTGACAAGATATATGAATGTAAAGCAAGAAAAGCTACAGAATACTTTCAGCTACCACACTACACTATGTGCTAATGTTATGTAGGCTTGTATGTACAACCTAACTTCAGTTTCATAAAGATGTCCACTAAAAATGAATATGCACTGCTATAGGATTTAATATTATGGATACAGCTTGTACAGAAGATACAGAGAGAATGTGCCTTGTCATAATGCTAATATGATTAGGAGCATAAAAGCAGATATTGTAATAAGTGTTCCTTCTCTGTGTACAACTAACAATCGAACAATTCTGATTGTGATGCGAGTCAACTGAAAAGATCAGCAAAGAAAGGTGAGTGAGGCAGCCTGACTAAATCTGAAGGAGAGGAGGCAGGAGCACACAGCGAAAATTCTATTTATCTATAAGTACCCAGTAAGTCTAATATTCTAGTATATAATATTTGGTATATTTGTAATTTTCATATAGACATATACTGGTATTATGATGATCATGTTGCTGACACCGCATCGGGTCTGGTTGCTTTGCTCTCCTATAAGTATTCACTACCTGAATTGAAAAGATCATGATCCTGACAGGAGAGGCATCATGCTGAGTCCCCCCGCCCCTAATCCCCACCTGCCTTCAACACCTCAAATAATTCTCCTAATTTCATCTTCATGAGAATTGAGAATTCTCGCTTTGGCTTCACAGCTCACAATCAGATCCTCGCAGACCCACTTCACTGCATGGGAACATTTTGACATTTTATTTTATTCCAGTCTACTACATTACATATCTGTATCTCCTCCATCTCTTCAGGAGCATTACAGACCTAACTAGTGTTACACTACTTGTACTACACATTCTAATCTAATACTTGCTAATGTAAGCAGAATCATCTTCTTTTACATCCTTTTCAACGTCCTCTGAATATTATACGCATTGAATTAAGCACCTTCAAGTAACAACCTTCTATCACCTAAATGTCTTCAAGTTTTATCTTATTATGTTATGTCTCCTGGGTTAAATGCCCTGTTCTGCACTTTTCATGCTGCATTTCATTCCTCTAGGCAGATCATCACCAGCATCACCAACACCATCGTCATGATCATCATAGCACGTCATTATTGCATCATGGACAGAATACACAACACTTTTGTTGGAGTAAACACACTGCACAAACACAAATGTTTCTATACTTGAAATAGAGTACAAACCTTGACCATAATAATAGTAGTGTTTTCTAAAAACAAATTCATGTACATCTAGTCAAACACAAATTATGTAGTAATATTTTATTGGATTTGTTACATATTAGAATGATTTAGAATTGAAACAAATTGATTAAATGAAGGGCGTAATCACTTCACTGAAATAGAGTTTTATGCAATTTCAGGATCCTTGAAGTGCCGAATACAGCCGGAGTTTATACAAGAATTGGTACAATAAGTAGTTATGTCTACATTTATAGAAGGGTACTAGTTACAAGTCAACACAAGTAGTTTAGTGTCATAAAATGGATCGCTACAAGAGAGGAGGCATGTAGCGAGCACCTCAACTCATCTGTATACATTCACACATTACGTGGGGATAATAGAATAAAATTGGATGTGTAAGTAAAACAAAAGAGGTTAGGTAGGAGAAAAGAGCTGCGACGAGACGACGATTGAATAGAATGTCTCCCGGTAGAATTGTCCAAGCGTTTGGCTAGGCCTCTTGGGTGGGGCGGGGATCACGGGGGCAATAAACATAATGGTGTGATAAGGATCAGAGGGGAGACACTTTAATTATTTCTGTTGGGTAAACAATAGTTCCCCTTACATTATCTAACCTACACAAACACTTCAGCAGCCAAAGCACATATTTATATATGGATCCCTGACGACCATCATCATCGTCGTCCGCCAACTTCTCTCCTCTTCAACAGTCTCATGGTCTTAACTCTAAGTCTCTCCATCCACTCCGTCCTACCTACTTCATCTCAGTGGATGTGTGTGCCGATAGCAACGACAATACTATAACTACCAAGGACTTACACTTAACTTCCTTTCCCTTGGTTCAACAGACTTCAGTTCAACATTCGCCCGAATCGCTTTGACTTTTCTCATCATCATGACATGACTCGGGCTGAAAATGAAATCACAGAAAAGTTGACATTCATGCCTCTTGAAAACCCTCCGAGTTTGCTGTTCTCTCAAACAATGAATTTGATTGCTTACAAGAGTCGTTTGTGTACATTTGCCAATTTTTAACCCTACCTCCTGACATTTGATATTTACAGACTCATCCTACACACAATTTCTCAACAATCTTGTAAACTGAGACTTATTGCCTTAATATGACTTTTTAATCAAACTGATTCCCTACGTATACGAATTAAACTTTAACTCATGTGCCTATGACTAATACCAAGAAATATTCTCACATCTCTAACTTTCTAAGGGAATATAGGAACTATATCTAGAGTCTCAAAAATTTTATATTCTGTCATATATAAATTCAAATGAACATATTATTATCCAAATGAAATAAATTGTATTTTATATTATTAGTTCTGGGTACTAATTGGTAGGTACACAGTGTTTTTGTTCGCTTCTATGATCAAATTCAAACTAGGATAGTATTGATATTATATGTTGTGGCTAACTGAGTTTATAAAATGCCTGCCTGTGTTGTGCTTTAGATGAATGTTTACACGAATTTTCAATAGAGTTTTATTTGTGTTGACTTAAATTGTAAGAGATGAAACTGAGACTCAAGTTGAGTTGGTTTTCGAAAGAAAAGTCAATTCAGTCACATCAAAAAGGCTTACTGTTGGTGGTACATGTTCTTGTAGTGCGTGTACAGTGATGTTTAGTTTGTGCTAAAGCATTACTTATGCATGTTGTGCAAGAGAAGAAAATAGGTTTTATCTGTAAAAGTTGGAGCAGAAGTCTTGTTCGTCTCGTCACTATAAGAATCCTTTCTCATGTACACAACAAACACATGGCATTGTGCATATACAGGTATACTCGGGAGTCGGGTTATAAAAGTTGTGCTAGTTAAGTTGCATCTGTATATAGATACATGTAATACAGAATGTACTCATGTATTCTGTATTCTCATGTTTGGATTTGATGGGTTTCTGCCAGCTTCTTATTTTATTCTTACCCATGTTTCGTGTCCATAAAGAAAGCATAAAAATGCCTGTAAGCCGGACCAAAGTGTGGGAAAATGAATAATGTTTGTATTGGGATTAGGATATCCTCTGTTCAGATTCAACTTTATTTTCCTTTTTGTGCAGATACAGATAGTTCAGATTGTCAGAGGAGAAGTAAAGTTGTAATATTACAAACAACTCTCCCTATAGTTAGGAGATGTTGTACCTATTTATTAATACACAGATTCAGATATAAGACCTTTATATCTCCGTAGTAAACCTAAAGTAAGTGCAGAGACAGAAGGGCTACATGCAAACACTTGATGGGCTACTCATGTTTCCATTGAAATCTCTACTGCAAACAGTCAAAATCTCCCAACAGACATTAATCACACGAATTCGTTTTTAATCTCTTACCAGATTGTCAACTACTGGATACGACATTTTGCTACAACCAAAATGTAATGTCATGCGATGTGCTATGTAGAACATTTCGTGTTCTTTCACAGTCAGCCACCTAAGTAGGAGAACAAATGTATTTGTAGTTAGACTTACAAACAAAAAATAAATGTTCTATTTTATTGGTATGACTAATCCAAACTTTGTATGTATTGTAACACTACAACTTATCTTTACAAATTAATTATTTGGCATATTTACTTTGATTTACCTCCTTGACGTAGATATGCTATGCACATTTTTACAAGACATCCATTTGTAATTGCAAATCACTAATCATTATATCAATTATAATTGCAATACCTCATTTCATGGCGGAACTAATAAGAGTAGGATTTTTAAAGTATTAAAACTGTTACTAAATTCTTACAACTGGTTTTACTGCAACCAAATACAAACAAAAGTATACCTATATAATTAATAATGAAGTATTGTATGATAATTGGGAATACTATTGCAACATAAACCCGTTAACATAATGGCTGAAGCAACGTTTTTGCTCATGATAGTTTGTAAAGAGAATTAAAATGGTAAAAATTGAAAAAGAATTATCTTTCTAGGAAATTATGGATTAACAAGGCTAAAAGGAGGTGTGTTGTATGTAATACAAGTATGTCTACCTATATCCATGTTGTACCATAAAACTAACGTTTACACAATACTTTATCGAGTAAATCACAGATGCATTTCTTCCAAAGCAAGCTATAAAATTTAATTGGAAGCAATGCAGTAAATATTATATTAACATTGTAATAAATTTTCAATTTTACAACTTTCGTTTTGCAATATTCTTTTTTGCTAAAATTGTTACTATGTATGGATGGTGGTCTCTAAAATACTAAGTAGTGCTAGATAGCACTGCAGATAAATGTATAGCTATACAAAATAGTTTCTTATACCACAAGAGTAAAATACTTGATGTTAAGATGCGTTATAAAAATAAATTAATAGTTTCAATTAAATTGCCATTTAACATGCCACATTCAAATATTAGTGCTACATTCTCCATCGTTTGCATGTAAAGATTTATAATCTGTGAGCTTTTATCTTACATTACATTGTTTTCTACAGCAGGGTGTTATCTATTAATGGCCTGATTAAAATAATATTAAAATTATTTATTCTCTTCTCAGGCTAATGGTTTCAGTACCTAAATACTAGTTGTGAGAAGAATATTATTCAAAAAATGTAAAGCAAAGCTAATTAAAATTATAATATTAAATCTGTATGCATTCTACATACAATAACAAATAAAAAATTTTCTTATTTATGTACAGGATATCATGAAATCATAACATTCGCATCGCAATTGTTAAATAATGTCCAATTCATGGACACATTGATTCAAAAAGTCTTAAAAATATTCAAAGCAGTCTTCCATTACCCACAATATAATTAGCGGAATATAATACTGTATTGGATTCGCTTAATTTTGTGCTACTAATTTTGGTGGTTGTAACGGTCGGAGAAGTAGTACATAAAACTCAAACTATACTGTGTACTATGTTCACAAATGTTAGTATGAATTGAGACAAATATTTAAACAAGCTTACTTATCAAAATACAGTCATCACAACTTTATAACGCAAGCAGTTATAATTTAACAAGTATCAATCATATGATTGCATCCATCACTAGCTTCTACGTATTTATAAACGTGTAATTTGTGCAATAAAATTAAAAACTCTCAAAACAGATAATTAAATCATGAGATGCTCGTAAAATATTACACCAACAAGGTAAACAACAACAATTCAGCTCTAATCGCTTACAGATAAGTAACTTTTTATAGCACAAAAGATAATGCTAATAAGAATAAGATAGTCTTAGACAAGCATTGTGTAGCGTTTACATTTCAGAGACTACTACACAGACTACACACATGCACATAACGAACGGCTACATTCACATATTCATGCAGAAGCGTAAGTTATAAAACAGAACGGTCAAAGAATAATGCTGTGATCTGGTGTTGGATATTGAAATAATCTCCTCAAGTAGTCAAAACCCAACAGTTGGAGCATCTAACGGCCAAGCAAAGAGCACGAGTTTTGTTTAACAAGCTCATGGCTACACCAAGCGGCAACTTCTCCCTTTTGCCTTTCAACCGTGTAGATGGGGAAGTACACACCAATGAAACGATGGAAGTAGTATAGTGAACAATCTCAATCTCACCCCATTGCATTCAAGAAACTTTTACGTAGCGAACATCTGAAAGATATTTTATTTTTTCCTTCCTATTCTTTAATTAGTGATTAAACTGTTAAATTAGACATTCTTAATTCATTTTTGAACTATAAAGACATTACTTCTAGTAAGTGTGTACATAAATCAAAACATTTCAAATACATGTAAAGTTCAATTTTGAGCATTCGACATAGGTATTTATGTCGTTGTGTGTGTGTTTTATATATGCGAAAGTGTCCTGGGGGATAAAGAAGAGTTGATTCTTCAAATAATACTGCATTTAAGAATCAAGCTAATGGGGAAGGGATATTAGTAGTTTATGCATTTTATGTTATTAAGTTTATTTAGTGATGGTAGTCAGATTATGAAGTTAGTTTCACTATCATGATGTTACAATTGCGACACTTCTAAAACACATTATCTGTTTTCTATTTATTCTATTACACATAAAATTTACTAATTTCACTATGTTTGTACTGACAAGTAGAGATTTCGATATCCTTTACATTTAACGCTTAGTTGTGTTTTGTGTAGAGCATTGTATTTTCTAAATAGTATATCTCACTCTGCTGAAGATATGCATGTAGGTAAAAGAAGTTGTCACCTTTGTAGCTAAGTCTATTTAATATTATGACAAATAATAATCTCATTATCTATGTTGTGTCCGTTCGGAATCACTCTTATGTATATTATGCTCTAATTTCTGCTGACTCCTGAGTTTGAAAGATCAAGCTCGAAATTCAGTCTTCAATTTAATGTTTCAGATTAAACATATTTCTTTTTAAATCCTTAAACAATTCATCCCTCGCTTGCCTCGAATACAATATACATGCAATGAACAATAGAAAATCATAATAGTACAAGTAAGCATAATCTTATGAGATGACAAATGCTGAAACTTGTTTCTTAGAGTTAATCTTTTTAAATAACTGATTTATCAAGGACTAAAATAATAAATCATCCCTTACAGAAACCCTGACAAAACATAAATTGTCTTAGCAAAGAAAAATATAGCAAATTATTGTCTGCATGTGCTAAAAGTTTTATGTAGCCATTTAATTCTCTGTAAAAATGAGTAGTTCAGTGCGTAAACATTGTAGGTTAAAGCCGTTGATCGTTAACATCAACAATGGCAAACCATTATGCTTAGGTATATATAATATACCTTATGCTATATTTATACACTTACATGACTTACATCTTTACTTATGGTTTTAGCAGCATGTGTACTGTGTGTATTAAGAAGGATTGCAAGTGCAAGCAAATGTCATAATTATCAATACGGGAACATATGTAGACTGTCTGTATACATACGTGTAGTAAGTGATGTAGATATTGTCTAAGTATACCTATAGGTTTGCATTGCTTATCAATATCATATGATGCACATGCACATAAAATAAGGCGAAGAAGGAGCGAAGTACTGTGTAGTACAATGCAAGTAATATACACAGGCAGAGTGGGGTAGAAAATACGAGAGCGACTCATAAGATTGCATTGGAATAGTATGTAGAGATAAAGAAGATTGGAGAGGAGAATATGAGTTAAGTTAGTTACAAATAATTTTGTAATTGTGTGTATGTGTATGGATGGGAAGAATGGAGGAAAAGATAGAAGAATCGGAGTAAACAGTAGAGGAGTAAAAGAGTCAAAGGGAGAAGAGTGTTAAAATACTGTAAGTACAGAAAATATGGTGTTGATGTGAGAGTTGGATTTATTATAGTGAGAGAGTGAAGTGAGTATCAACAGTTTGTGCTTTGTGTAGTTGTGTTTGTGCAAGGATTTCACCTGAATCCAAATAGACGACTGACATAGAATGCACTGAAGAGTTAACGTAGAGTTTTAGAAAAGGCATCAATAGCGAACTCTACGATGGATTTGCTTACTCACCTGTTTGGTGAGTTGAGTAGTTCTTGGATCTTACACAAGGACTACATGGGTAGAAGACGATATGTAGCGCAGAGAATGGTATGGGGATTGTGTACAAATTTTGCATTGCTTTGGATTGCCTTTAGACGCTTGAGGAGTTGAGGAATAGCTATGTAAATGCATACAGAATTGTTGTAATGTAATACGACGAGGAGAGAGCTAGGAGTTGATGGTAACTGCGTGTGGTTGAGTTGCCGAGTTGGCTGGTTAGTTGGGCTTGTTTCTTGCTACGATTATTACGTGTACATTTCTTGCTTCGTTCTGTATGTGAGTGTATAATAAGTTAAGTGAGTTGGTTGTTGTTCGGGCTCGGCTGGTTTGGGCTAGCTCTCCAACTTTGTGTTGATGTTGGTGAGGTGCGTTTACAGAGTCTTCTGCGTTGAATTGCAATTGCACTATAGAGTAGAGGAGGAAGGATTGATTGCGTGAGAAACGGGTTGTTTGCTGATGCAAAGTCGCTCAAGAGAGTCAAGGCGTCTCATTTTCATTTCCCGTGTTGCTTTTAGCTGTCTCTCTTTTGGCCGTTGCTTATTTCGGGAACGCGCCATAAGCCACTTGGCGCCTTTTCCATATTAATTCTTCTAGCGTCTGACCTGACACTGATAAATCAGTATTTTCTCTGGAGAAAGTTTTAAAAGCCTTTTTTAAGTACACATATTTATTTTAACTTTGTTACCAAGCTAAGCAAAGGGCGAGTTTTGTGGTCGCGAAAAATTAGGTCACACGAGTTGTGGGCTGTTTTCTGTGTATTTCCAATACCAAAACGTGAAAATGGAGCGCGAGGCTAAAAAAGCGATTCTGAGGAATCGAGCAAGACTTCTTAATTTGGATTATTTTGATTTAACTGCCCCTCTTTTGGCCAGTGAAGTTCTCCCAACTAGGAAACATAAAGAAATAAAAACAGATGCTTCTTCCGGGAAAGCTCGAGTTGACCTGCTTTTGGAGTGGCTTGATGAAAGGTAAATTTTAACCTTGCATTGTACTTGTTTACAGTCGTCATTTGGAAATTGTGCAAACACATTGAAATTGTTTTTATATAAATGCGTTTTTTATCTATACAATTTCAAGTTGGAACTTATGCAGAGAGCCAGCTGATATTGCGTTTAGCACTTTTGTATTGAATCACGAATTTGCTATCAGCTGGCTTCACTCTCTTCTGCACTATTCCTTCTTGCGAATTATATGCGTCGTAAACAAACGTAAATGTAAGTTTCAAGTTTATCTACTAGTATAGATTTGCAATTTAAAGTTTCTTTTTGGTTACAGCGCCCCAAAAGATGCTTTTGCTTCGTTTTTACAAGGAATTCGGAACTGCAAAGATTTAATCTTGGCTAAAAAGATCAAGAGAGAAGCTCAAGGTATGTATCATTGTAAAGTATTTAAAATTAGTATTTATATTCCTCTATTGTGGTGTGGAGAATTTAATTACCAGTTCTAAATGTTTCGATTGTATTTCAACTAGGTGAAGTTTCTCACTCTATCTCTGTTAAAGTTGAAACACCTAAGATTAACAAACCGTCAGCAATTGTTGCACCAAAGATTAAGCTTCCGAAGTTAAAACCTAAAAAGGAGAAACCAGATACAACTGCAGTTTCGGGAAATATTATTCCTAATGGCACTGATAGTGTTGCTAGCCTCTCCACACCATCCGCTAGCTCCGCCAAGAAGAAAGCTGCGGATAAACCGAAAAAAGCTACCCCCAAAGTTAATGGAGCTCAAAAGACCTTGGATCTTACAAACTCTAAAGGTACATTTATCATTTACCCATTAATTTAATCTTGTGAAATAAATTATTTGTTTGTCGATTTTGACTTTTATTTAAATCTTGGTTTTCTATGTGTAACTTGCTAATTCTTAACACAGTTTTGGCACCTAAATCAGCTGCTCCCACTGCCACACCTAGATCAACACGAAAGTCTTCAGTGATGACAAATACAAGCCTTAGTGAGAAGCTGGAAGGTATATTATATCTTTGCGTAGATATTTTCTATCATTTCTAATACCATGAGGGTTATATTATTAATATATACCTAAAATTATTTCCTTTAAATGTTCAGGAGCAGCAGGTGAAAGTTCTGCAAAGAAACGAAAAGCACCTGCTGCAAAAGCCACCCCTGCCAAGAAAGCAAAGCCCGAAACTGCTGCTAAAGCTGAACCGACAAAATCCCGTGCCCCTAAGGGAGAAGCTGCAGCAAAGCAAATGACTTTTGCTGAGGTTGAAAAGAAGCAGGAAGATTTTCGCCAAAAATTTAAATTCAGGAACTCGGAAGCTACAGTGAAAACCATTCACTACAACGACAAAACAGACATTTTTTATCAAGGATGCCCCACCGAAATGACTAAGAAAATATGCTCCAAAAAGGTTTAATTTCAAGTTTATATTCAATTGTAGATATTGGAAGTAATTTATTCTGACACTATTACTCGTTTTCTTTATAGGTGGACTTGAAAGGAAGGGAATACGTCTGTGAAGGAAAACACCACAACACAACATACATTCACATTCCCCGTTTATACGTAATAGTCACTTTGTAATTTTGCTAGCAAACCATATTATTGATTTAATATGATATAAGTTTAGGAACTTACTTTGCTACTTTTTTATATAACTTGTAGGTTACCTTTAATGATGGCACGGGTGACATGCAGTTGACTCTGTTCAAGAAAAACGTTGAAATATTTTCTGGGAAGCCAACTTCAGATTTGGACAATATGTCAGATGGTGACATTAAAACGGTTCTGGAAAAGTCAATGGGAAAGAAAATGAACGTCGAGGTCCAATGCGACAAAGTAAAAAAAGTAAATATTTTTAAACGTTTATTGTTGTGGTTATAATACTGATTGAATGTATTACTTGTCTACATTGCTGTGATTTATTCTAGCAGGATGCTAAAAAGGCTGGAGGAGCAAAGTGGAACAACGTGGCTACAATTTTAACCGAAGACCAAGCCAAAGGGGGCAAGAAGCGTAAAAATTAACTCATCAGGAAACCGACCTACCTAATCAATTGTATATATCGATAGAAATACATAATTAATTACCTATTGATACGAGCAGTTAACTATTATACAAAATATAAAGCACAAAAAGTTTTATATGTACTCAGTTTCAGAAAGGATAAATAAATACTTTCTGGAATAGTACTTTATAATTGTTAAATTACAATATTTTTGTTTATAAACTTAGTATAGTGTACTGTTAGGCTAGATATTCCATGAAATCTCTTTATATGAAACTTTATTATTCGATAGATGTTTATATACCATTACCTAACACTCTGCCTTCTTATGTTTTTGCTGCATAATGGTAAGCTTGTAGAGTTTATAATTATTATTAATAAATATACCTGATGAACGAGTAACAGTAAAGGAGAACTTTATTAGTGCCTTCTTTAAAAATTAAAATGGTGGTCGAATTATAGCCTGTTAGTTTCTCACCCTGTTAAATTAACCAATCAAATCACATACTAATTAATATTAGCAAATACTTAGTAAAAAAGGCTTTATCAATTATATATACGTAGTTTGAACTTGTTTGTAAGGTTGTATGTATTTATGTAGATATACATAGATTTCTACAACTATATATATTAGTAGCAGTATTCCTATTTGATTAGTATCCTATTATCATTGTACTTTTGGTGGGGTTATGTCATTTGATAATGTTAAAATGAATAGTACATAAATAGTCAGAAGGTTTGAAGCATAGTACATTGTTTATTAATTTTAATTAAATATCTTAGATTGCTACTAAATACAACAACTACAGATATAATGCTCCTGCTTACTTATCCTTAAAAATGTTCTAATTTTAACTGCCTATTTAAATCATAAAGATGCTTCATCCCAGTAATCTTTTATTTAAGGTATGAAATTTTAGTGTCAAGCTTTAGATGTACAATTACTAATTATGTTATTACTTAAACAGAAATGTTTCCGTCCTTTGCTAATGGACATTAATTTTAGTTGTAAAATTAGATAAAATGACAAATTGTTATAAGATATTTGAATACGTCTTGAATTGAATTTTTACCCTTTTATCTGTTTTGCGATACGTAGCAAATAACAAATGAGCATTAAACATTAAACTGTTAAGTGAAAGTGGTGAAAGCTTTTGTTGTAATGTAATGTAGGGTCTCATTAATCGTTCAATGTAATATAGTATTTTTACAGGATGCATAGTTGATTAAAAACAAGGTTAATGCTGAAAATGCTATTTTGTGCATGAGTGATGCGTTATGTTATGAATATCGAATCTGTAAGGCAGAACATAATATCATATCACACCAGCATAGCAGGAAAAAACATTAGCCTATTGTATTTATGCAATAAACATCTGTTTTACATTAAGTACACAAGGATATAGAATAACACTATTGATATGAAAGATTAAGGTAAGAAAATACTATTTCTGTGAAACCCGAGTAATCGGTTTAATAACGGATGCTTTATTTATGATGGAATGAAAGAAAATTGAGGACAATTGTTTGTAATATTTGAGATCTGCCCTTTCACGATTTAATCATTTGATTGTTCTACAATCTCACCATATCCAATGTATTTTGTGTATCAGGTTTACATTTTTCTGAGTTGAAAGGATAACTATAAATAATACACAAAAATTGTCAAAGCCGTAGTACATCAGTCGGATTATTCTCGATGACGCTATATTAAATGATCATTGCAACTTTAAAGGTAAATGTTTCAAGTACAGTGTCGTAGTAATTAACTATTTAACATCTATGTATGGCTACATTTTTAAAATTATTTTTAGTGCCTGTACAATATTTCACGAGGCAGTTTTTGTTAAAATAACAGGAGAGTATATTTACCGTGTAGGAACTCTGTAGTCACATCTTGACCTTTGGATAACCATCATGAATCATAATAACTCGTAGATGTAATTAGTTTTTGAACAAAACATTTCCTTAACTAAGGATTTTAGTAGAGGTTGATTTTGTTTAAAATTAGTATGGCGTAGGCTGTTCAGCTCATAAAATCATATAAAGAAACGTAATTTACACAAGTATGTCAAAGTTAATTTTACATACATAAAAATTGGCAATACGAAAAATCATACAGGAATTTTGTTTCTGTCAAAACAAAATGCACAATACTAATATACTCTTCCATAAGTGTTAAAAATTATGTTTACCTCCTATTTCGTTTCATACATAATAAAGTATGTACATGGTGGTTGTAATGAATATTTTACTATTCTAATGAATCATAAATACTTATCCATAGTATATGTCATAGTCATAATAATTAAGTATTACAAAAAATTAAACATTTACAGAGAATGACTGCCGCTGACACTGCCGGAAAGCCTAACTATGTAACTGTGGATATACATAAAATGGCTCGCATATAATATCTATGTAGGTATAGTAAATGTGTTATGTACAGGTAAATTTTATTACCCGTTCGTCAGTATATAGTACACTCCTATAAGTTACTTATAAACAGAAGTATAATAATATTGGTAGACCACAAGTAAATGATCAGTAGACATACATAGAGACAGTTAGTTATAGGTACAGTACAGTAAATCCCACAGGTAGGTTTACTAAATAATAATGGATATTTCCACAAAAATAAAAACTTTGTAAAAAACAGATTTGTGCTAAAAATTACTACCTACAACAGAATACAGTTGAACGTTTACGTTGATTAATTATCGTAAGTAGTAGTATATGCATACTTATATACACTGTAGTAATACATAACAGTAATGATAGTAAATTAGAACGTAGTAATTATATAGCTCATTAACTACTAAGATTAAGTTATTAATTATAGAAATAAGTTGAACATAAAACTATTGAACAGTATCACGTCTCATATTTCCCTGAAGTATGAATACCAGACACCAGGGACGAATTCTCCAAAATAAAGCAACATTTTACCATGTTAAATTAACAGTGGTAATTTACAGTTACTAACTAATTAATTAGGTACGGTTTAACACCCATATTAATATGCAATGCTTAAATCGGGTACAGTTTGGTGTTAACTGCTTATATTAAACAGTTAACGCTGCCATCTTTTCTTGTGAGAACAGCCAGTCGCATCTCTCCAGTCAATATCTATCCCTGATCTTTGGCACGCTCTCGCATAAGCGGTTAATACTTCACAGTGACATTTTCTTCCCGGCGGACATTCACACATATCCAGCTTACAAGATCTATAAAGAAAAATTCAATTTCATTAATTAGCATTTATGGCAGACCATAAAATTAGCCCTTTCCGTTAGAAATTATTGGTTTTGTTAATTTAAAAATAAAACTTACTTGAAAAACCTGTCTGTGGATACAGTTTTATGACACGGAGCAAATACTTGCGATCGAATAGCATTACAAAGTTTTTCAACCTTCATCCTTGTCCTCCAACTCTTTTTGCATTCTGGCTCAGGACCTTTAACTGTATAAAGAAAAAAATCCGTAAGTTTTCATTTTCATCCTTATCGTATAGTTATGATAATTTTGGATTTTAAAAATCCGTTTATGGCAGAAACATTAATTGCTATTGGTTAAGTAAGGTCATGGCAAGGTTATGTACCTTCTTCAGGGCGGGAGCACGCTTTCTTTCCTCCAACACGCCAAGATTGCCCGAAGGCACTTGGAAGAGCTTCAGGACCTCCTTTTCTTGTCGTGAAGTCATCTGATTTGTTTCCATTAAAGTTTCCGCACAAACCACATAATCTACCTCGAAGAGCATGTGGCACTGACACTTCTAAGAAACTATCTCCATCCCAAAGAAGTTGAACTCCGACACCTGTCTCTACAACAGCTGAATATCCATCCTGGTAAATTCGAAGTGTACCATGACTGAAAGGTAAAGCCACTCTTTTCCCGTTCACTTTAATTCGCATCTTTTGACCCAAAGTCACACGGCCTTCTTTGACTTTTAAGGTGACTGTTCGTGTCCAAGAAAATGCCCTGGATTCTCGAGCATCGTTCCTCACGCGGACAGAGAAAGTCTTTCCTTTGCAATCTGACGTCAACATGTATTTGCATGCTCCCTAGAACAAAATAAGAGTTACGTAAGACTTTGTATGTATAAATGTGTTGAGGCATGGAAACTTTCAGAAAGCAATTAGTTATGATCATTTGTTAGGATCACATACTTGGAAGTTGAATACTCGTCCATCAAAACTGCGATAGTGGGGATCTCCAAACACAGTGCAAACTCCATCCTCTGCAAAAGTTCAAATTACCATAATGTTATTTTTACAACTATACGATAACAAAAAACACATTACTGGAACTAATCAACATCTTTGTAATGGAATTATGTAATGATATTATGTAAATGTGTTTGATAGGCCATAAATGTGAAGATACTTTTAATAAGCAAGTATGTACTCTTGATAAATAAATTCGGATTAAGAATCTTTGGACTGATGAAAGAAAACCACGTACCTCCAACACATTCAGGACAACATTGGCCAGGCTTATACTTAAGTTTGTAACCCCAAGGACATTGTATGTTCTTCGGGCACAATTGCTCTGTACATCTGACCTTTCCCCAGTCACACATGCAACTTTTGCAGCTATCAACATCCCACCTTTCGCCATTCTGAAATTCGACAAACAACTCATTCAATTACATTACGCAAATATTTATTTTCATGTGTCAATCTCCAGATATTTCCAGTCTGATCCGAATCTTTAGTACCTACTACTAAAACTACATACTTATTTATCATAAGATTCCTATCATTTCCTTTTAACATCACTTGATTTGATACAATATTATAATACAGATATGTCCACACTCCTTTGATCTTTTCAATTAATCTTCATTGATACTTTAACTGCTGAAATTGTGATCTTGACTTGATGTGGTGCATGACATGTGACACATTAGAAACTAGTTAAATCGCCATATAAATGACAGTTTTATACCTTTTTACATCCTGCACAACATTCTAAATCTCCATACTACGCTCATAAGTATAATAATATTAATATCTATTTTATGTTAATGTATCTGTATACTAAATGATAACATATTTCTTTATTTATGCATACATTAGAAGCGGCTTTCTCTCCTACTACAAAGAACATCTTCAGAAATACTATCCTATCAAATTAATGATGTTATCAATGGAATGTTCTTGATAATGAGCAAATCGCAGATTGAACTTGAGTGATACATGATTGTGACCAGACGGAAATACTCACAGACAAAATGATCAGGATAAAGCATACCTTGTAAATGATATCTTTCCACATGCACTGAGCTTTTGGTAGTTGCGGCTCAGGCTCGGCACATTTTGGACAGCAAGACCCTTGAGTCATCTGTTGATGAATAGGATCGCATTCCAAAGCAGGACAAGACATTCGGTCACACACTGCCGTTGTCTCCATACACGTACAATTGGTACAAGTATCTAACCGAAATGTCGTCCCGGTCGGGTAAACTTTTTCTCCCAGCAAACAAACTGTCCTTGGCATGTAGCGTATACGACTTCCGTTGCATCTGGGACAGCATTCCCCTTTCTCCAAGTAAGTGGAAGACGCTGGACAGGCCAATACAGGACAGGCGTTTTTTGTACACTGCAAAGAGCCCTTGTTACATTTACAACGAACACAAGGGTCTCCTGGTAATGTGGCTTCTTCGCCGTGGTGATACTCCCGTCCATTTACACTACAACTGTTGCAACTCGGACAGCATTGACCGGGTTTTGCTGGAGTTGGGTGGGTGCATGGAACGTAGCATTGAACTTGAGATCTCGTCAGTACTCCCGCCGCACACGTTGTCGTCATACAGTCTTGCGTCAGTTCCATTCCACTAGGGTAGGTTATGTTATTGTATTTGCAACCTGAAAGATACAAAATTCATATCCATCTTTAAAACACTCTTATTAACATGATGAAGAAATTACAAAAAAACCTAAAGATATCTTGCAGGTAATAAAATGGGAAATAACTATTTATATCTACATAGTGGATAATTTTGCCATAACTGAAAAATTGAATTAGTACTAAGGATTTGAATGAAAAGAAATCTTCATTGATATTATTGATTTTACTTCTAAATTAGGTAGTAGTGCTAGCACGTATTAATAGTATTATGTTTTTCAGATCTTACTTATGAGCATGTAATAACTCACCAACCCAAACCTATTCATTTCATGTGAACGAATATTTTTGTATTGTGACACGGTTGTGAGCTACACAGATGTATGCAGTAACTTCTCATTTTACATTCAGAAAGGAACAGACATAATTTATGACGAAAATAAAAAGGTAATTACATCACAACAAATACCTACTCTGAGTTTTCAAGAAAGGGAATTAGTAGGGGAGATTGAGACTTAGAATTGGACTCGAGCTGACTTATTTAATGCCTACGTATGTACATATCAAGTAAGTACAGGTGTTTTCTCGTAAGTAAAGCTATCTAAATATCCTTTTGTTTATGCACTGGTTGAATTGTCTTGAGGTATTAACGTATCTGTACGTATGTCCAATTGGTTTGGCATGTGAGACCTACATGAGATTTCTCCATATTTTTACATAAGATTTCGTTTTCTTAAGATTAGGCTTAATAAGCTATAACACTGGTCTGTTTTACAGTCCCAGTTTTTCTTTTTAAACGCCCGTCTTTTTTATTTGAATGTTTTCTTTTGGTTTAGTTCTGTTAAATAAGTTGCACACTTGCACAGGTGTTCTCCCCGCACTCATCTCTCAATGATAAATGCTTGTAAAAGCGTAGTAGTAGTAATACTCAAGAATTTATTTACAGCCTACATTTACTATATGCTTACAGCATAGCCTAAATTGACGGCTGGACTAGAAAACTATTGTTACATGATTGTGTGTCTGTTTTGTAGGCACTTAGGATAAACAGAAGGTATTTTACGTAATACTGCGTATGTGTATCATTAGTACATGTAGTGGATATCTAAAAAGATTCATTCAGTTCCCTTAGAAAAGAAGAGAAGCCGGCTTAGAGATTCAGATAGCTATAATAACTTAAGAGAGAGAAGGATGTATTCTAGTAGTAAAGTAGAGTAGAGTAGGCCACCCTTTCCTCTAATTTTATTTTCCGAAAGTGACATTTTGTCTTTGAAAGCAAACAGACTAAAGAAGTTCCCTATAATTTACTCATCTTTTACTACCTTGTGTTATTTCTCTTTTCTCTGATTGATGGACTCTCAGCGCTTGTCCTCATTCACTTTTTGTGCTTTTCCACTTCTTCTATTGAAATTCTAGTTCATATTCACAAGACTATACCAAATGCTGTCATTCTTAATACAATGTGCTATATAATCACACAGAAAAATTGGTCCAGTGTATAATACTAGAATTAAGACTCTTCCCAAATATACTGCAGCAACACCATACAAAACTAGCAATAAAGAATATAGTTACATTCCTAGATAAACATAACAATCATCTGAATCTACTACTTAACATTAAGTATACGTATGCTATTAGTAAATAAACACTGTGGAGGTAAATTGTATTTTTTCTGGTCACTACTACCATTTAAAATGAGAGGATTTCCACAGGTAGTAGATATTCTGCTCAGGTAGATCTGACTTGACATACTAATGTCGTGCTATCGTGTTTCTTCCCTCCATTATTCTTCCTCACTAGCACTCAACTGTTTCTTGGACTATCTTTCCATCTATTCATGTTTACGAGACATTAGGACGCAATAATAAAAGAATCCTAAGTCCTCCTGGGCCTACCAAATGCAAAGTGAACAATAAAATGCGATGTACTAGGAATGGTAATAATTATTGGGAGCTCTCTTTCACTCATGCTAATCTCACTCTCGCTGTGATATGCATTTAGCTTATCTTATCTGGAAAGCAATCCATCGGTCGGCAGTGCGGGTTCTCATCTGGGATTTCAAACGTCCGTAATGAGAGTCATGAAAAGAAGGGAAAAAGATGAAGATAGGCAAATGATGTTGTAGACAAGTCTTTGCCCCTACAAATGTACATCTATTTTGCATTAAATGTAGAGTACAAGCAGATAAATCCAATTAAGAGGGCTGAACTAGATTTTATATGATATTACGTAAATAGTATGCTGTAAGGTATCTGTCAGCGGGTATAATGATTTCATTTCAACTGCCTACTTATTTATGACTGTTGCTATCTGTTGAAGTAAATAAAAGCAGGATGTAAAATAAAGAACGTAGTAGTATGTCCAGTTAAGGTATATTAGTGATTTAGAGCAAGTGGAGGTTAAAAGTAAGTTGTAAGTAAGAAGATGTAAATAATGAAATAAATACCTTTGCAAACTTCACAACATCCTTCTTTTTGGCCTGAAACGATGAGAAAACACCCTTGAAGACTTGGGCAAGACTGCTTTTCGCACTCGACTCGGCCACCCTGAAAATTTCCATAAAAAATACAATTTTATTAGCCATGTTCTATATACAATGTGCTATAGGTGGAAATACCCAAAATATTTTCATATGCATAGTATAGGTACATATCTCTTTTATTTAAAGACTAGCAAAACATCCGGATTGCCTATTATGATGATAAGAAATGCTAATACATGTAAGACAAGACAGTAAGTGCCTGAGCAATGAAAACATTTTTCGGCAAATTGTCTTTAGAGCACGAACCGACAGTTATATTGTGTTACGTTCATGTAGCCCAACATTTATTGCCAAATTTGAGTCTGCACTGAATGTGACATTAGCTGTGACCATAAGATGTAACCTACAAGAGGTATATAATGAGAGTCCAGTCGAGCTAAACAAGTAGCCATAAAGTAATATATTATAAAGTCACAAGTTAACTCAGGATAGGATAACAAAAGTGATTCCAAGACGGCTTTGAATAATATAACACCACATTAGAGACTTGGATTGCATACGAAATGTACACATAAAATAAGTAATGCCATAATGTTTTTCTGTTCGTACATTTACAATACTGACATGAATAGCTCTCATATGATATCCTCTTTCCATTAGATAGCTACGTGATATCACGCAAATTTCCCTAACAGAAACGAAACTATTATTTGCTCTGTAGGTATAAACGTATTAGTACCGTGTTAGATAAACTGAAGTCTTTTATCTGCCAACTTTTATGTAACCGGTCATGTCATCTATTTGTGAACCAGGATCTCGAGAATGTAAGTGTATAGTATTTCTGGGATAAACCAAGATTTTTATTTGTATAATAGTTGTAATGTAAACTACCTATTACACTTGGTTTACATGTAAAGGTATATCCTTTGCGGTGTGCTAATAAATGTACCTGAAATGGAAAATATAATGTATTCATAGGATATGATGAGACTATGCGTAAATAATGGAATGTAAATTGTAATATATAATGTAAGGAGGATATTTAATAACAGATTGCACATAGTACACCATGCAAATTTCCCAGCCATTTACCACACGTGGGAACAGCAACACGGATTTAACCGATTTTATTTTTATTTTCTGTACAAAGCATGCCCTTGAATTGCTCTAATATTCCTAATGGGATTTATTAGAAGCTACATAGAAAAATCCCAAATCCGGAATGTGGGAAACATTATGTTGGAATTCATCTCAACCATTTAATTCCCTGGAAGAAGGGCTGACACAAGCCAAAGCAGTCATTTATACCTGCAAACTCATTACCTCCTTGAAAAATCTAATTCAATTTGTTTACATATGCAATGCTGTGTATACCTACTTAGGAAAGAATTTTCCTCAGCAAAGACAAGGCAAACAACATATCATACATATCATAATGCACAAACACTTTTGTTTCATGCAATAGATGTAAATAAATGTACATTTACTTATACGATGGTTATTAGCTGGATGAGCGTATTCTCATGCAGCGTCATTAAAATAATTGTTCCTGAATTGAAACACCAAGAAGCTAAAGCTAAGGATAAGTGAAGCAAACATTAAGTATCTACTATATGGTCAAGTCATGTACAGATACATGTGCTGTTTTGTTTAGTTGTACGTACATGGCATTCTTCTATTATGAGACTTCTATTGTTTATTAGTAGCCGAGCAATGCTAAATGATACATATAAGTAGCAAATATCTTTCTACACACAGTCAATTGAGATTGGGCCAGTTTGCACTAGTTTGAAAGGCAGGCCTATAAAAATGTACTCAAGTTACTTTGTAATTCAGTACTAGTAACTTAACTAGTTTAAAAAGAAGCTGTTCTGTTCTGAAGGACGTCCAAAGAGTTTAGAAAGAAGACATAAATATTATCGACGGCTGTCTATAAAATCCAGTAGTTTATTTTAGTTGGGAATACCCGATAGTAGATCAGCTCTAGTATAAAAATCCCTAACAGCGGATTGGTTACATTCATTCCAGAGAGTTGCATAATATTAACTAAATTATTTATTAGGAATGTGTACTACATACAGATCATTCCTTGTAAAAATCTTTCTAACAACTACTAGTCCTATATTTCTCTTCTTACAACATACTTAACGAGACATCCTTACAACTACAAATATTAAGTAGTTACTCTCACTCACAATCCAAACATAAAGCCAACAACAAACTTAATCGAATTCAATCCAGGAAAGTAAATAATTAAGACTGTCCATACTAAGCAGTCACGTAGTAGTAGTAGTGTGTGCAGAAGAAGTTACAAAAGTATGCACTAGGTAACTAACAAACAATAAACTATGAAATAGAACAATGAGCAAGCAAATTGAATAACAAAACGAAATACATGCAAGTATTTCTATCTACTTCCAAAAGGACAAGTCAAAAAACAAGCACTATATCATAGCTAATAGGAAAAGACTCTAATAGGTAAAGAATTGGGTTGTACTCCACACTGATTGCGTTCTGATCTGTGTGAAGTGCTGTATTGTTGAGAGAGCTCTTATAGACAACGAAATGCATTAGATTATGAAATTAAGGGTGCACTTCTTCTTCATGGGAACGAAAAACGAAAATGATGATGCGAGACCTCACAAAAGAGAGGATGGACTTCGTCGGTGGGCCCATTTTTCCAGATGAGACCCGGGGGCTCCGATCGGATTCTTTTCTGACAATTCAGCCACGTTCTATTTGTTTTCCTTACTTTTCATTAGAGACATACATATCACAGTTACCTATATCCAATGGTACTAATCAACATAGGACACAACAATCCATTCACCAGGAGAAGAGGAGAAGCCGAAGAGCTCTATCATCGACGTTTATCGACAAAATAACTATAAATGAAAGATTGAGAAACTGGACAAGCTAAAACTGCTAAGTTCCATTGTAACAGGTACTTATAAAGCAATGGAAACTCTAGGTACTCGTGTTTGCATTGAGTTATGGTCGAGAGATTGAAAAATCACTGGAGAGAAATGGGAGGACAAGGAAACTAAATTTAAGTAGGTAGAGAGGTTGTGTGTGAGGAAACATTGCATTGTGGGGGTCTAGTTCAATAGAATTGCTAATAGTTAGTTTAGTTGTAAATGCTTTGTTCCAGTAGTTAACCATTGTTAACGCAACTTTGAAACTCTCTGTGTATCACCGCATCCTCCCATTATTCACTTAGCCAACAATGTATTCCTGCTACATATAAATTATATTTATACACAAATACCTTATCTAACTAGTAAATATACTATGCACTTAAACTATTGTATTTAAAAGCTGAATGCCAAGATAGGCGAATCATCAACGTTTCTGTTGTCGTCATGTTCCATATTCGACATCTCACTCCTTCGTTCGGCATGACAGAAGAGCTAAGCAAAGTACTAGATAGACAAGTGTCAGGGGCAAAAGTAAAGTGCCTACCTTTGCTTTGAAGTTTTAACGCGACACAAATAAATACCTTTTCAAACAAAAATTAGACATTCCAACGATATAGTATACATACGCACAAAGTACAAGTGTTTCTGACTATGTGGAGAGACTGCAATGTACACATAGATTGCAATGACAGGATTTTTCCATAGAGTAAGTATATGGAGAGTGGGAAAAGGAGAAAACCCACATTCTTGAAATAATAATATGTCACAGCAGAGAGTACCGCAGAAGCCAAAGTCAAGTGATTGTGAGTTGACTTGTATTGGTTTGGCATGTCATGGCATTGCGAGGTAGACTCAGACAAAACTCAAATACCATTGAGAGCAATATTTCAAGATAACTATGATGCTATGTGATGTGATGTGAAGGACAAAGACAAACAAATGACTCTCGTGAATGAATCTCATGCGAAAGATCGTCATGGTTCATTCTCAATCCATCATTCATCTTCTACTGCATACCTATAATATAGATACGTCCGTTGTTGGTTTTGCTTTGTCTGCCTCCGGGAACCTTATCTCACACGTTCAATTCAATTCTCTTTAGTGAACAAAGCAAAAAATTATGAACGTTCTTAATGGGATTACACAGAAAAATGTAATGAGCCTCAACGTATCTGAATTCTAATGTGGCAATATTTCTTGCTACTTCAACGACTAGACTCTGCTAATTCTTATTTTACAATCTTTTAGTGTATTGAACTCGACAGATATATAGACATCCAAATGCTATATACTTATAGGGTAACTAATAACTGTATGTGCTTTAACTAGAAATATGTAGGTACTTGTAGTTACAAAGTAACTAACAGAAAATAAATAAATGGCATTTGGTGGTCTGGCTCTAGATTGTCTGTCTGGTCTGCTTTGTCTCTGGGCTGTAGTCACAAATCAAGTATACCTCACAGGAACAGAACCAGAACCTACCGGAAACCAAAATGTGAAAACGTGTACTAAGTATACCTCCTTACCTACTAATATCTATTGCATAACTACTTACAATGTTCAAATTAGTGTCTACACAGTTTTCCATAACCATCTCAAGTCTCCAGATGCCAGAAACCCGACTTGAAGAAACAAAACCTAAATCAAAATCGTCCTGCACTATTCTAAGTAAAATGAAGACACTTTTCCTCCAACCATACAAACCGATTAAAACAAAAACGTGATTTTCGGTCCTACTATTCCGCCTACCTGGCCCTTTCTTAACGAGTACCGCATCATTATTTGTATTTGTATTGCCTATTATCTATACTTGTCTGTCATCATCTACTGGTACTAGATCTACTTAAATACCATGTACTATTCCACGGAAAATGGCCAAAGTGTCTTTAATTTTATAGTCTAAAATGTATGGCGACCTTTCTCGGTAGTTATTTTATAAAATATGACATAGAAAATCATAAGTATAGTAGATATGAATATGCAATTAGACGAGGATAACAATTACATTTCCTGTGGCTAATGTGCATTATAATTACATATAATTTTTAAGTACTGTACTAAGGGTATGTCCTGAGAAATGTGATTTATATTTGACACTACAAATAAATACGTGATATAATATAGTTTTCTGAATGCTATTGTTATGTAGTGGTGGGACTGAAGTAAAATATCAAAGGAAATTTAATCTCATTGAGAACAGATATAAAAAATCTAATGACTGTGCTCGGTTTTTGAGTTGAACTGAAGATAATGAGGTGGCTAATCATGCAAACTCATCTCTATTTTTCATGGAGAACAGAGTAGTAAAGGAAAGTGGACCGAACCATTAAATTTCATCCTTTTCCTTTAGTGAAGACATCCCTTCATTTCTACCGCTCTTTATTACAAGAAAATTCAAATGTACTTGTGTAACGCACGTCTATGAATGGGGAGAGCACAATACCCATTTGCTCCTCATGATGAAGCTATTTTGTGTCGCTGTTTTGTTTGTTGTTTGTGTGGTCTTTCTTCTGTCGAGATATTTTATAGCTTTGCTTATTTCATACGAGGATAGAGAGAGAAAAGATAAATCTGTCTTTCGTCAACCGATGAAAGTGAGTGAGATACTGAGACGAAAACTCAGAGCAATAAAATATAATACATTCAAGAAAAGAGTTGAGATAAAAGGACTGCCCTATAGAATTATTTACTATAAGCTACTGCTCTTCTCTCGGCTTTAATATATTAGGTCATCTTCTCAACTTACATTTTTGTGCAACCGAGAATTCCAGTTTCTTCAGCAATATATCCTGTGAGACTATGAAAAGATTTGGAATACCAACATACTCCACATTTTATGCAATGAATTGTTTTTATAAATACATTAGCCGATAGCGATTGTGTAATGGAAAAAGCAGTACATAGTGCATACGTACTAATAATTGTACTCTTTATCGGTGCATTAGTACAGAATGGAGCTAAAGAGTCGGAGACCATTACACTTATTGGTCATGCTATTTTTATTCCATCAGAATCTATTCTTACTCACTGAGGAATGGCGTGGAAAAGAATGCTGTAGGATCATCATTGATACTATTCCTGTGTTTTCGGAACACCACCTATTTACAAGTTATATTTACATACTCACACAATCAGTTGCGCCGATTAGTCTTGAAAGGATTTATACTACACAAGATATCATCCTACTTTTATTTGTTTCTCTTTTTTTCTAATACAACTCATTCTACCCACAATATCATCAATTTAGTCCGTGTACCTACAGTAGTAGTAAAATTCACTGTACAAATACTAACGAATAACTAAGCACAAAACCAGTAACCAAAAATTAAGGTGTAGTCCAGAAGTTCAGAATTTATATTTTTAACGAGTTGTTACTTGTTAGGTATTCAAAATTAATATTATTGACCCTTTTGGGAATACTATTCAGTCATTTTACTGCCGGTTCCAAATATTGATTTGGTAATAATTTTTGTAATTAAAATTAAATAGGTTGTCTGTTATTCCAAATTTTCATGTATATCTCAGCTTTACAATCAAGAGCTTGTAAAGATAATTAATTTCTATAATATTATACTTGAATTGAACCCAGTAACTATTTTTAATTTTGGTAGTTAAAAATTATTTAAAATCTTGCTACGAAGAGAAAGATTACTTTGATTTGTTTCTCATCTTAAAAACAACTTGGGAATATAATGCACATACAAAATAGGATTTTGTTGTGAGATTATGGGAGTTAGTGTATGGTATTGTATCCCGAGTGTGCAGCTATGGTAAGTGTAAGTGGAGGCAAGAGAGAGAAAGAAAGATGGAATTCGAAAATAGTCCTAATTAAAGTCAGTCTCTAAGTTGAGGCTGTTGCGGCAGAGTAGGAGTAAAAAATTCTCGGCATGTTTTAAGTTGAAAAATTGGAGTCATTACATCACCATTACAGAGGATACTCACGAGAGCTGCATTTTTCACATACCACTCGATGCAATTCGTGAGAGGGACGGAGTCAATGTTAAACTACAGTTCATATAACACCGCACTATCATCATCTTCAACTTTTTGCTTCGTTTCGTCCGAAATGTACCAATCCACCATACCCTTCTACATATTTTCCCTATACATGCATTAAAGCGTAATTTTCTTCTCTATTAATATTACTGTGCAATGGTTTACATGAATATTTAGCTAGTAACTAACTAACTGGTTGCTTGCGTGTTTATATGTAATCATGCTATATCCCTACTACATGCTGCAATTCTGTTTGAATACAAACAAGCCGTCGGACTGTCTAGCTCGCTTAACATTCAATGTCTACACTCTAGGACAAAACCGCATAGTTTTACATATGTCATATACTATGTTTATACAACAAAGATTATTATGTCTATTAAGGGTTGGTTTGTATAAATAATAATGTCCGTTCCCCCATGCTGCTGCATGTAGTAAATTCTTTTTAATTCGAGTATAGTATTATCCTGTGTTACATCAGAATTGCAACTAAGTTATACAAAGTTAATACTACTGTTTTGTTACTAGTAATACTTGGAATTGTGTCTTTAAGGTAAAAAAAGTTGCAATTGTAAATTAGGGAAATGAATTGTTGTCCATGCTACGATTAGTCACAATTTGTGTTCTTTGTGCTTCTTACTAATTACAATTTTACATAACACTTCAATTTTAAGTTATCTAAAGGGCAAATCTCAGCAAAGTTAATTGCACCCAATTTTAATAAAGAAAAGTTGAAAGATCAAAGTAACATATGATTATCTTTACCCTTTACCCTATTATTATTCTGTTCTACTCTAATTCTAATTGCTCGGATTTTCTACTTTTCTCATAACAAGTGCTCGTTACATATAATTGCACTCTTGGGGGAACATTCTGTAGCACTGAGTTTAAACTATTTGTTTTAGCAATAATAAATTTTAATTTTCCTGAGAACATAAGTAATTGCACATAATCTTCACCAAGACCATTTGCTTTGCATTAATGGCATTCTTTATACGAATGCATTCTGTACTATGCGTGTATCAGCACCTCTTATAAGTGTATAGTAGAACATACTACTGCCTCATATACTATTCGTGAATAGTTTTGTGTACATAACTCTAAAGAGACGATGACAACGCTAAAAATAAAGAAATGGAAGATTTCCTCGTGAAACTACTCAATCTCATGACAAATATGACAAGTCTTTCACGCTCCAATTAGTTCTGAGATAATATAGAGAAAATAGCAACATATCCTCTACTCATTACAGATAAGAATAATATATTACCCGTACGTACCAAATTCCTAAATCCAAATAACGTGCATGAGTTTGTGACTCGACTGAATTGTCACAGTCATTTATTATTATGTAACGATGAGCTATATCCATGCTGTCGAAAATTACTCATTTACTATCTACTCTTGGAAAGCTATTTCAATTTTACTGTCTATTAAAGTAAAACTAATGCCATAATTAATACAACATTTTCATGTCAAGTTAAAATACAACAGTACTATCGATATTATAAAATCGAATTTCATTTACATTACACGGTGTACAAGGTGGAGTCCTTTAAATTCTTAAAGCTAAATAAATGCGCAGTAATAACCTTAGTGTAACGTATGTAAGATGCGCCTTGATTTGAGTTTATAAATAATATATTCGTGCAAGTAACATGCCACAACAATATGAGAATGAGATTAGTACATGCCTGCTAAGGAGAGCCGAGAAATATTTCTCGTCCGCTTTTGCCAACAGTGAAATACATTTATTCCCTGCCTTCTTCTTCCTTCATTTCATATCATATATAAGAGGGATCCGAAGGAAATAAAAAGAAGAGCAGAACAACAGAATCGGAGTGGAAGTGGGTAAGAGATAACGTGTAGATATGCTATAGCTATACATATGACTTTTATTTGCTATGTAAATACTGTTACCAGTTTTGTAATGCAGAGGATTTAAGAAAATTGGCAACTTACCTTGCACAAACATGTGAAACAAGGATTCTCTATAGATCCTGGTAGAGGAAATACCTCCCCTTCATTATCACACTTTTGAGATGATCCAGAGAGTCCTGAAAATTACAAACAGTTCAATTACATCCAATTCTCCTTCCCAGTAAACTATTTTAAGTACCATTTTATTATCTACTAGCTAAACGTTATTATTTCTTGTAATTCTTAATGCATCAACATTGAACCCTACAACAAGTACATCTAACCTATGACGCAGTATTAAAGTACAATTTAGCATATCAAGTCCTAATCTAATCATTTTTCTAATAAACATTCATGGAGGATATTTTGGACAAAAATATACGCGCCATTGGCAATCAACTAAAGACTTGAGAACAGATTTATCGTTTTTTAGCCTTTGATCTCATTTCTCTTTATGTCCAGTGTCATTGTCGGTCCTCTGATTTTAGTATCCATCCAGTTGTTTATTACCAATTCAAATTGAGGATAAAAAGAGTTATTGTCTAATAATAACTGAAAAATTTAGATTTGGAGCACAGTAATCATAAAATTGCTGTAATTAACTCGACAACTCATCACTCACTTCCTTCATTCCCCTTGTGAAATAATGTCTTGGGCTAATATTAAGTGCACACTCCTCAGTTCATTTGCGCACTCTAAATGATCGAAATAAAAATTGACATAGTGTCTATAGTCCTTATATCAAATTATACATAAGGCAGTCATTATACAATGTTTATTACACATTTTATCTATGGATTGCAGTATTACGCAGTACATCTAAATTTTTTGCAGTACAATCTTTACTGTTACCATTTCAGATACAACTCTACAAAAACACCCATATAACCTTTTCTTTAATAACACCATAATCGTTTCTGTTTATTAATCGTTAGAAAAAATGAAATTTTAGCTTGGTAATAATAAGTGGGTAGTTGGTGCATCAAATTAGGAATAGAAAATTAAGGCTGACCAATATTTTGGATAAAACAAGGATAATCATCATTGCACAGTAGTTATAAAAAATGATGGTACCTAAGTAATCTCTGCTGCATTCTTTTATGTGTACGTAAGTATTATTTAGTTCACACAGGGAATGAATCTTTGGTATAACTTGGAGTACATGATGAAGGTATTACTTTAAGTCAATATGAATAGTGTGTAGGGTGATGTATATGAAATAGTATGCAAATCTATGCAAATATTGTAGTCTACGGGTAATGCCTACCTACTTGATTTCATATGAGAGAAGGTCTATCACAAAGTCCAGACTTGTTTGCCTTTTGCATACGATTAAGTTTAGAATTAGGCAGTAACTCATGAAACCACTCTTGAGCAAAATGCTGCTGTAGCTAACTACATAGAGAAAATGCAGTCTCTAATATTACTTTGAGTTTGCAAATCATGTGCACTGGTACTTTACTCATCTTTTTTCATTTCACCTGAGAAATTTCCCAACTCCAGTAAAATACAGACTGGAATTGGCTGACTAGACTAGACTGACACAGTAGGGGAAGTTTTTTCTCCAACCTTGTTCAACTGGAAAGTTTTTGTTCATCTCATCTTGCTCTGTGTAGAGATAAAACCCGTATAAACGTTGATTTTGGTAGAAAATATTTAATCCACGTACATAGGCAAAGTAAGTGAAGTAGAAAAGTCGATTTCATTAGAGATGTACGTGTAGCTAACCTTTATGAAAAGGACTGCAATTTATCTGACGAAATCACGAAAAAATGTGTGTGAATAGATGTGATGGAAATTGAAGGGAGCAAGAAGGGAAGAAGCATCAGTCGTTTATTTTGTAGTTACTCATTAAATTAAATATACAAAAATCCCAAGAATTATTGGGCAGGTGGATTATTTGAGATGCTCTAGACAAGATGCGCGGAGAAAACGTGAAGAGTAACGCATTTTTATTACTACATTTGATAGTAGTCCTGTATAAATTATACTATAATCGGATCGGAGTGTTATTGCGTTCTAAGATCAGTCCATCAATCAAGATTTACCTATTTGTTTCTTTATTGCAAATGAAAAGTCGAAAATCGCTATGCATGTTCGGTAACACCCAAACGTAGGATGTTCGACTAATGCTATACTTGTATATACAATAAATACATGGTATTATATACAATGCTTGCTAATAAAATACCATAATTTTTTGTGAAATCTCAATGGAATGTGAATTGAAGTTGTGAAACGCAAAGGCTAATCGTAAGTTAGCCGGTTCTGGGTCTGACTCTGACTGGATTGAACTAACTAAAGCACTCGAAAGCTAAACTGGACAGCCTGGATCTGATCTGATGCACTATGCTCAATACGTCAAGTGAACTCAAGATAAAACTTAGCCAAGACAACTTAGTAGGAGCTATCATCCCTGCTATAAATCTCGATCATGTTTTAGAAGCTTCGATTTAGCTGAGAGATCTCTTCCTATTCAAAAGATATGTGCGTAATGTAACACTATATTTACCCTGTCTTCTATATACGACACACATATAAGTGTGTATTTAACATGTCAATGCTTTTCTATTGATACGTCCTCCTTTTTTCTATAGATACAACTCATCAATACTACTAGAATATAGTAAAAGTTATCTGTAAAGCCAAACCTCTGCAATATTTCACCCATTCCCTACTCCTAATGTTCATCTTCATGTTCCACATACTTTACTTATTGTACAAGTTCATTGTATGTGAAAACGGAAGCTTAAAACGTAGTACTCACAAAAAACTTAGATATAGAAAATGTTTAGAATGTTCATAAATATTATTCACAACACTCAAACTTATACTCAAAGACTAGAATCTTTATCCTGATCAATTTCTCCGATTGCTTTTTTCTTCTTTACAAGAAGGATAGGCTCAACATTTCTGAGATAAGTTTGCTCACATGTCTAAAATATCATTGATCATTTCTTTCTTATTTTAGACTACAGAAATCTCCTTGCATATAGACATACCTACTATATTTTTTGCCCTATACAAGTCCATCACCTTAATAATGCTATCATTCAAGTAAAACATGCTTTGACCAAAACACTCCAACTTATCAATAGTACTACGCATATAATAATCTGAACTAGTTTATATTCTCTCCAACCACAACAATTTTTCTAGTGCACCATTCTTTGATATTACTCGGAAAATAGTATTTCCTTCCAAGTAATAGTTACAAAACAAATCAAACTAATTATAATATTTATTTTATGCTATTTAGAAAATGTTTGACTTACCGACTCCTGCCGCCTCTGAAGATTTGTATGGGAAACATAGGAAAAATATAAGAATGATGTGCCACTTCCAACTTATGTGTCGACTCGTTTTCATTGTGAAAAGTGTTGGGAATTGATAAGAGGATAGGTACGTCCATCCATTAATACATGTTCTCGTACTATTAATGAATCTGGACATCATTGATGAAACAGAATCTGATTTCTTTGAAAATACCGTTCTGTAAACAAAAGGAACAAAAAGAGAGATTAGTTTGAGGACTGTGAATGACTAAACGTGGATTATGACAAAACAAGACTAAGCCAATGCAGTTTTACGGAATAAAGCCTTAGTGTGGGTATTCAGTTAATAATATGTGAGTCATTGGACTTTTTACATCCGTACATCGATTGTGGTTTGGTTTAGCTAATGCTGGTCACCTATGCATCCCATCCCACACGCCAGGCAAGCATAACATAAGGTACAAATACACACTATAAATATCTATATGTATAAATACTGATACTGATAGCTGACACTTGTCTTCTGTATTTCACTTTTTTGCATACATTTATCTGTAGTAGTAGCGTACTTGGCTTATAAACAAACAAGCACTCGTGGTCGCTATACGTACTCACTCACAATTACACACACCATAAGGCAAACCACTTCTATAAATGAACATGGGACACAACAGATTACAAATACATTAGTCACTACGTGTGTTACAGCACATTTGTATTCCCTCTTAATACCCATAAACCGCATGTAGTAAAAAACATGCAAAAATTAAAATTGTGCTTTTGCGTGGGTGTCTCTCTGATGTAATTGAATGTAGTAAGTAGTACTTATTCAAAGGAAATCATAATGTTTACTCGCAACTATAGAGCATTCGCATTTTATTACGTCCTGTATCTGTCTGTGTCTGTGAAAAGACATGAATTTTTAATGCTGTCTTAGTAATCCTCAAGATGCTAACTGTTCCTTTCCATACACAAGCATATACACACCCGATGAGTAAAGACACTACCATATAAAGCTAAAGATGCAGACGTGCAGATTTTTTTAACCTGAGGACATTGCATTAATTGTTAAATTTATCAAAGAGATTTATTTTTATTTACTCAGACTACTCACACACAGCCGAGGAAAGTAAAGACATACTTTTTATATCAGTTTTGATAACCATGTCTCGCATTTGCATTTCTGACAGTCTCTGGTTTGTATTTTCTTGTCTACTTATTGCATTACCAGATCTGTACGCAATTGAATCATTTCTTTAAATAAAAATGCAGAAAAATACGATGATTCTATAAGGATTTGTTTCAGAGTTCACTGCAGTAAAAAATCGTTTGTAAAAATTTTCCGTTCCGTCATACTTGACATTATAACATTACACTACTTACAACATAATTGAAACATACTCATAATGAAAAGCATCTCCATTATATACCAGTCAAAGACACTCTAAATTTAGGTTCTGCAATGTAAACACGTGTTATTACAGAACTCAGTCTCCTAAAATTAGAGAACTCACAATCAGCTCGGATAGACCTACGCTATTCTAATAGTATACAAACACCCTTGTCATTTTTTACGCCAAAAAATCTCAATACCATCAATGCATTCGCATCCCCATAAAAATAAACTTCTCATACTTACTACAAGCTAACAATAGAGGATACAATAGTCTTCTTTGACCTTAAAACTAGAATTGGTGCACTGTAATGCATCGCTGTTAAATTGATAATTATCACCACTGCAGGGGATTAAAAGTTTCCTAATTTACTCCGATTCGAATCCTTTACGATTAATTAGAATAGTGCAATGCCAACATTACAACATCGAGAAAAGCTGTATTGAATCTGTTTTGTTCCATGACTATCTACTTCTACCAGAGTAATACTGACTGATATTATGTCACTACTATTTCAACATTAAAACACTTTTTAAACCTATAACATAATTATTGGCAAAAATTTATTTCTTGATTTGAAAAGTTACATGGCAGAATAACGTTCATTACGTGCAAGCATCTGTATGGTGAGGAGTAATAAAATATATGACAATGTAAAATGCCCCATTCTGAACTCCAACTCAATTCCAAAGTCCACTACGGTTTGTTCTGCTTAGTAGTAGTGAGTAGTAGTGCACGTTCATGTTACGTTGTGTGTCTAGTGTAGTTAAAGGGCAAAAGAATGTAGAAATGTAAGTTTTTACTTCTAAGTATTTCAATGCAATGCAAACCAGTGTTATGTCTCTCTATTGAATTCTTATATAATGATCTTTCTGCGTTTTAGCTGTACTACATACTATGGCGAAAAGAAAACCGTTCGTCAACCACTGATAACTGATCAAGGATTCGTCTTACTCCAACATATTATTTTAAACCCATTGACTACATATTAGTACTGTTTCATATCACAGTCGAAAATTGATACTATTGGATTTACTATGAATCAAACGTTTCTATCGTAGACTGTACTATTACTTTACGTCTTGGAATTTTTAAAGTGAATTAGTTTTTAGAATCACTTAACTAACTGCCAAAAACTGGAGTTTCCCTCTCGGTCGCTGTCAGCGGCCAGTTTTAAAGCAGCCTACAATTACATGACAGTAGTGGGAATAGATGGTTAATATAGAGCTTAAGATAAACGGACTAAAGTTGGGGTGGCATGAAACAAATAGGAAGTTGGCTACCTGCGCTATTGGGTCAGTATCAATAAGGATTATAGGAGTTTGTATTATTTAGTGGTTTCGGTGAAGACACCTAAAGCGTAGCAGACGACTACAATATTAAGAATAGTCTGGAAAGGCTGTAAATGTTTGAGTAGAGTATGGAAAGGTGGGACTGTAGTTACCAGCGACGCCAACACAGAATAAATAGATAGAAGTAATTAACAGTCAGAATTAGCATTGAGCTGTTGTCTACCTTGTCTTAGGAGCAGTAGTAATAAGTAAAGTAAATGTATTTGTTGAATTCAACCTCAACCTCGCCTCAGCCCAGGTCATAATATAATATCCAGGCCCTATGGTAGAAATTGTAAAGAATCCTGTATAAGCATCTTATACTAAGCATTCTCCTTTGTACAGATAAGTCAAAGCTTGTTATATAAGCGTCTATACTAATAAATGTGAGGTTACAGAACAGTTGACTGCATTAGCTCTAGACTATTAGAGGAGATAGATGGAATAAGCACAGGTACTTACTACGATTAGCAGTTATTATATAAATATTATATAGCCAAAGCCTACATAGATTCTAGTAAGTAGTAAACATTGTGGTCAACCTCAAACTTATTTTGTTTATCGGAATAATAATCACCAAACTGCGTCCATTACTGTGCCTTGTACTTATTAAATCACGCTGAGTATCTTATTTCATAAGCTTTTTGCCATGACGTTCTTTATTAAACGTTTCTCTAAGCAGTGCTGTCTGCTTTCTTTATTGTCAAGATAATAATATAGCATAGGCCATGGTAGTAACGAATAATACATTCATTTCATTGGAAATGAATCAAATTGCCTGTCCAGTCTTGCATCTCAGATATTAAGTACCGTAGTTTTCAAACTAATTGCTACAGCATATAGTCACAAAGGTACTAGTATATGACATCTACATACACAGACAGTTTAGTGGCTATGAACACCTGGGTATTTACTTGGTATTTTACTGTGTGGGTAAGGAGCAACTGACAAACATGTTCTAACAGATTATATTTATCCTTCTGGGTTAAAAATAACTAACGAATTTGCTAATAACAATTAATATGATGAATGTGGACAGTAATGAAATGGATTGAAAAAAATTGATACTATTTATTTATACAAACATGATCTGGTTAAAACCAATTCATTAGAGACTCTAATCTATTGTAAGTTATATTGAACTGTGTTGCTACTTGTTATACTTGTTTTTGCAAGATAAAACTTACTAAATATAGACTTACTATAGATACTTATCTATTTATAAATTATTTATATAGCTAATTCCTCATAAGTCAAAGACAAAATCAAGTCTGCTATGCAAATTAAAGTTACTAAATAAATTAGGAAGGAGATGAGCAGGACAGTACAAAAATATCCATGCACAAGAAGCATGAATCACATTACGTTCCTCAGCTATGTAAAACTTACAATCAAAAGAAATTATCTATATGAGTGTCATTATATGTACACACATGCCATAAGTGTGTCTGTCTGTACATCAAATATGACTATGACATGACAGCATGGATTCAACGGAACTCCTTTGAGCTTAGTGTGCATAAAAATATCATCCGATATTCGTATAACCTACATTAGTTCAAAAGAGATTAAGATTTCTCTTCAGGTTAAAGCATGCAAAATTCGTGCATATCCTGCATTTATAGCGAAAAGTAGCATGTCATTAGCATAATTGCGAGAATGAAATTTGCTACAGCAAAAAGTACACATTGCTAACCAACAGATATATAATACAGAAGAAACAAACTAACATATATACCATTATATAGTCTATAGTATATGAACCAGTAGCTTTTTTTCAATGTTTTTTATCAAAATAGTAGTAGGGCATCTGTAGAATTGCTTTAAAGCTTAGAGTTGGATTGTCCTGTCATGATCCTGGTGTAATTGTTTAAAAAGATTAATTACTGTTTGAACTTTTGATTGATTTAGCTCAAATCTTTGAAAAGTTGTGTGATTTGGTGGTTGTATCAGTGTATCTTTTGTGAACAGCGTTGTCTCATTTTTTACTGTGATAGATGAGGGTGCACGAAGGCAGGCATTCCCTCATTATCAGTCAGGACAAACGAGAGAGTGAATGAATGAAAAGTTCTCATTTGCGATTTAGTGGAACGTTTACTGTTGCTATCTACGTATCTGTGCTCTGCATGGAATGTCTGTTTACCAACCACAATCAATATTTTTATAATAGGTACATCAATGGATAATAAAATCCCTTTTACGATATATCCTACTGCAATCTTTCCCTGCATTTTTCTTTTGTTTCACATATTTATCTATTGATTAGCTATTCTAAAGTATTTATAATGTGCACCTAAACAATAGGACTCAATTGTATCGTCAGATCATGCATAACTTAAAGATATGCACTATATACGATAAATACATTAGTTGGGTAGAAGGAAAATGACCACACGTTGGAATTTTAGCAAATACTACAAATAGTTATTTGATAGTGCAAGAATGTATCTATCAAAACATGAAAGCAGGATTTATCGAAAAAGAGAATTTTATAACTTACGACTTTGGACTTGAGGGGCGGATGCAATTCTTGCAAAAATGATGAGGGCTTTGGACACGGGAGTCGGAAGATGTGAACTGGCATTTTGTTTGCAGTCTTGTAGCTTCGAGAGAATTCATATTGATGTATATTGATGATGTCGAGTGGTTTGTTCCTGTTAGTGTAGTAGTGTGAAAATGATGAGATTTGACAGTAGTGAGACTGCAGATGGGTAGGTAAGTAAGAATCGTTCTATATAGTGATAATCGGGAGGAATGATAGTAGAACTTAATTGTGTACGGTAGTATAGTAGTAGCTGTGTTTGATTCACTTTAGTATAAACAGATACTGAGTGTTAGTTTTGGAATTACTGCTGTGTTAATGTTGTTTTGCAGTTTTATTATTGGTATCAGTTGTGGTTGGCGAGAGTACAATCGGAACTCCAACTGAAGCCCAAATCAAATAAACTCATTTACACGATCAGCGATGAGACAGGACACGACGAACTGTCTGCCAGGATCGACATGGATGATGAATCAATGTAATAAAGCAGAGTCAGCCAATTCTACACACTTCACTTGGGCTCGCTTCGAACTTGCATATCAGTAGATATTAAAAGTATGATCCCTCATGACAATGGCGAATGTAGATCATCGTCAATAAACTAAACGTTTTCGTTACCTTTCCACACGACACTATATATCAAAGTACATTTTCTATCAGTAGTGCATTTGATGCCTGCTTTTCCAAATCTTGTCCCTTCTTCATTAGATACCTGTAAACAAAATTCATCCAATTTTTATGTACTGGTTATTATTTAGGTAAGCATAATAACTTACTAATCCTAATTTCTAAGGTCTGTAGAGATGGTGGAATTTTCAGTGTCTATATTGGATCTACCGGTGTTGTCCTTATAATTGTATCTACATAAATTAATTGTGGCTAAGTACTAAAAAATTCTATCGTGTAATGTAATGTACAGATAGCAAGTGTAGGGATAATAGGACTGAATGCAGTGTAAGTTAATAAGCGTAATGAAATTCAATTGAATGGGCCGTGCAAAAAAGTTAGCATGAATGAATGAATGATTGTTAAGGATTTTTATAGAGAAGGGTAAGTTGAGTTATAGGGATAGTAGTAGGGATAAAGCGTTAGATTTTAGTGTAGTGTTTATTGCATGTAGGCACTCGGGAGGCACAATCAGGCCAGGCTGAGTCAGTAGGTAGAATTACACTTGACTTAGGTTGATATGAAAGATTGCATATAATATGCGAAAGAGTAAAAAATTCAGGAAGTGAATGGAGGTGTGCCTGTTTTGTTTGGTTGGTTAGGTTGGCTTCGGTCGTTTCGCTCTCTCTCTATTTTCCTTCCTTCAAATTAACGTCCTTCCTAGCTATGAATGCCTTTGGCTTACTTTTATTGCTTCATGTAGAACAGCAGAGTGGAGAGTGCACTAGAAGTGAGTACAATGGACTGGAGAGGTGTGTGTATCTCTTCACAGTACACGATGTGCAAATTGCAGACGTAGACAAAACAAGACAAGATCAAACCACTTGATTGAGTTTAAGGTTAATAATGCAATATCAATAGGATTCTACAAAATACTCACAAACTGAATCACAACTGGAGCAAACTGGCGTGTGTATATGTGTGTGTGTGTCTTGTGAAACAATTCTACTTGCTACACAATTCTATTGTAACAAACTTTCGTGTGTACAGTGACTACTAATTGTGTGATTTGACTTGCAAACCGATTCCTTGGATATTAGTTACTAGTAGTAGTAAAGTACATGATTCTAAGTATGACTCTTGAATGAGACAAGTTGCTTGAAGAGAGCTCTGTCCTTCTCTGTCCGTCCGGGGTAAAATGCATAGAGTTATGTACGAAACGAAGGAGCTTCTTCTACACACAGATACACATGCACATACGAATACACTTACTATATCACATACTTCCTATGTTGTTGCGTTGCTTTACTGACTTGACTTACTTGGAGAGTCTACAACTACAATCCCTATCACACTCATGTATAATGTACCTACCTAGACTATTCTGTCTCGTCTGTGTACTCCTATATAACTGTGCTCCTTCTATATAATGTGTGTAGAGTACGAGCCTACCTTTTTTACCAATGTTTTAATAGTATTGTACATGTGTGAGTAGTATGGTTGTGTAAGTGTGGTATGGTAGGAGTAGGTAGTGGTAAAGAGTAGTATTATTGTGTATGGCTTATTAGTTTACTACGTTTTGTACCTACCTATACTAGCAAAAGGTATGTCGTAAGTACAAATACTGTTTTGTGTTGAGTATACTGACAATGAGTGAGTGAGTTGAATTATCTACAGACAATACGCCTATTAGCAATTTACTATTGTGTACGAACCACAACTGCTTTTCATTATTTTATATGTATTAACATACTGTAGCTTCTCTATAGGTAACTAATGTCATGTCAGGAATAATATGAGTTGTTACTTGTAGTGTTACATTCAATCTAGTAGTATTATCCTCAGCTTAAGTCCCTAATAGGTAGCTAGCTATACTAAGTAGGTATCACCATATTTTTATTAGTATATCTATACACCTAGAAAACTGGACATATATATACTTAATATAGGGAGCCCACTAATATTATAATAAACTGTAATGTAATGTGGTCCGTAAGCAAATGCAAATGTAAAGGATTCACTTGAGATGTTGGTGCGGTTCGGCTACGAGGGAAACGAAACACCTTGCAATTAATTACAAGGCAGCTATATAGCCACTATAGACAATATTGGGATATAGTATGTACAGTACAGCAAATAATGATTGCTGTTCAATCTTCTATTGTGTACATTTAGTGTATCTTTTCGCAGACACTAATACACCGAGTAAATTAACGCTCGAGTATTTAGCTGATCATATAGCGAGTGTAATATGACTATTAAATATTGTCTGGAGAGTGACACTGAATGAGGAATGCCCTGGTCTACGGAACATATCTTTTTGTTCACTGAGATTCTGGCTCAGCATAAGAATGAGCGGACTGAGCCAACCAAGGAAGAAAGTCAAATGACTCAAGTGATTTGATCCTCCTTGCTCACTCCAACAGAATACCAGATATCTAATACACATCGTACCTATGTTGTTCTAGCTACTACTAAATACAATCTAATGTGTGTAATGTAATGTAAGAAACTCTTATTAGTACTTTGTTGAATCAAACCTACAAAACTTTACACAGTCGCTGTAAAAAACACTCACTATGTATACAAGCCATCTTCTCCTACCAAAGTACTATATGATATACTCTAGTAGGATGTGATATGAGGATGATTCAACATTCAACCTCAACCTTAACTCTCATATTAAACAACTCTGAGTAATTTAAGTTTCCGATCTGACTGATCTCTCTCCTTATCTCTTTTTTTACCAAAGATTCTTTTCCTACTCCTCATGCCTACGTTTTACTACGTACACATACAAAATAATGCTACTTTAATCCTTATATTTTCTTAGCACATTTTTACTGTTTTCATTTTATTCCCTGTCTTATCTGGAGTGCAACAAGATTGAGTAGCTGCGAGAAACTTAAAATAAGCAATGTGACTTAAATAGGAGCATTCACCTATAACTATGTAAAGGCACTACTATATACTGAATACTGACTATATACACTTCTACAAGAGATCAACATTATCTTCTGCATATTATGCATGCTCCACTTTTAACCTAAGATTTATTGTCAGTTATCTTTAGAATCTACCTTTTCCTCGCTAAAAATCTCTGCAACTTTGGGTTGAAGTAAAGTTTAAGTAGCCAAACATACATGATTACATAAACTCTTCCTAAGCTATGCCATAATCTTGAAAATAATATTTTATCACACATTTAATCATAATTTAGTGCCTGTTTTTATGTTTCTGTCTATACTTCCTCTCCTCCTGCTTTTCTTTTGTATGCTTATTTTATTTCAGCATTTATTTCTGGTTTAACGATTTTAACCAAGTTCATAAAGCAGTAATAGGCGTCAATATATAGTTTCAAAAAACTATTCTAAAATGAGACCAGATCAAAAACATTATGCTTTCATTCTATCAACAATGGTAGAAAGTTGGTGTTGCAAAATAAGTTGCAATTACAAAATTGATTAACATAAAGCATTGAAATTAAGGAGTTTGAAGTTAAAGGATACGTATTGACATAATAGGAGGACAGAGGTTCAGAGATGAGAAGAATTCGAGATTATGTTAATGAAGAGAAAGAGATGAATTTACATAAAGTCAGGCCACTTGGACCCAGTGCATAGAAACCAGAAGTAATAGTATAGGGTATATAGAGATGAGTGTTAAAGGAATCCTACTTGATGGTGGTATCAGTGTTAGAGATTTATAAAAAACGAAACTGGACTAGTGAACATATAAGATTGACATAACGAGAGAGGCACAATAAGTATTTCTCTGAGATTCCATCCAGCCAGCGTGTATAAATGGGTATGCAAAGATGATAGTAAAAGAGTGGAAAGAACCCAATTGTACGTATCTATCTATGTATTAGTAGGATGTAGTGTGTGTATAGTAATGTAAATTGACTTTGAAAAGGCAACGTGGAAATGCATGTCAAGTCGATATGTGTTTAGCAAAGCTAGGATAATTTAATACAAAGTATAAGTTGTGTTGATGGTCATAGTGGATGTAATCTTTTGACTTGTAAGCAAAGCAACTTTGAGATAAAGTGTAGATAGAGGCTATAGAGACATGAATAATACTGGCATGTAAGTAATAAAATCTGTATAAATATTGAACAACAGATAGATGTAAAACAATGATAAATAACGAATGATATAGGCATAGTAGTGAGTGAACGCTGGGATGTGGGCTGGATTGGTTTGACTAAGCTAATGCGAGTGAGCAAGGAGAGAACATGCTTTTAATAAGAGATACACACAGACTTGACTTTGTCTATGTAACTTCACTCACTTATCGTTAGCGTTAGTTAACTTACGAATCATAGAGTCGAGTCAAGTCAGTCAGAGTCTGAGTGAGTGAACCTAATAAACCATTCAATCAACTATTTAACAGTCAACGAACAGGTTGCCTCTGAATTTTATCCATTCACATCTATCTAAATCCTAATTAATTGCTTTTACTTATGACGAGACTCTATCTTCCAACTGTACCTCTACGTACTACCTGAGCCAACACACTACACATTACAACCATATTACAACCTCTACGCAATTAATCGACAGACATAAAACTTCAATTCTTATTGTCCAGCTTTACTAATAACCCATAGCTCGTAAACAAAATTGCATGCATGCTCAATCTATCTAAATAAATACTTGTACCATTAAAAATTGCACCGGATTGTACTGGAATAGAAAGGTGTGCTTCTTTTCATTTATATCCCTGTATAAATACAAGTCAAATCAACTTGATACTTGTTTATAATGTCAAATAAAAAATACTTTTCAAATAACATTACTACATGGACGACCAACCAATTTACTATATACTATGCATACTTGCTTATGAAACTTGATATGAACTAGTTGTTCAATGTCGATTCCATCTCCTCTCCGAGATTTCAATCACAATGCACTTCATACACCTCACTAGTTAACGTTTAACGTGCGTATGTTCTTTCTACTCTCACTCCAATACGATTGCTATTTAGCTTTGAATATTATTATATTAGTAATCACTAGCATTACCTTTTTGATGTTCTACATTATTATAAAATTGGCAATATTTCATTCATTATAATATAAATAATTCATCATTAAACACAACCAGACTCTTCATTGGTGTTTTTAATTAGGTGTCTGCAGATAGTTCACCTTGACCTTAAATCCACTGTGCGGAGTCCTTAGGCTAAATACAGTTTACGTGAAAAATCTCTTATTTTTGTGACAATTCTAATTACTGATACCATAAATCTATTGCAATTGGCCAATTGTGGTCATACACTAAATCCATCTACCATCCTAAACTATTTAACACAGATATCCTGGCTTATAAAGTCAGAGACTATTATGATATGACAGTAAACATTGTATCTGGTAAAAAGTGTTAATCGCTACATTCAGTTGAAATTTAATAGAGATGTGTTTCGATGCTTTATTTGGAATTCTGCGGAATTTCATACGTTCAATAAAATTGTGCTGACCGTAATAAGAGATTTCTTATGCAAAAAACAGTTAATGTGTGTATAAGACGTAATTAAGATTGAGGCTATGTATGTGAATTGTATTTGTTCGAGTTCCTCAATACAGTAGGTAGAGAATGACGGAAAAACTCATCTCATTCTATCGCATCAGTCACACTCGTCCAGCATGTGCAAAGAGAAAAAAGCAGTCCGCAATCTTTGCAACAGCTGTTCAAGACCAGAACATGACTAAAGAGCAAGGTGAAGAAGTCATAACTGTCAAGCTGATAGGGAGCGACAATGAACCCCCGAAAGTTCTGTTGGATTACCCTTTGTAAACTAGAAAGATTTATTCACATATTGTACATCAGTACTATATAGTATTATAGGTATTTGATACTTATATATAGTATACTTAGAATTTCAACTAAAAATGTATGATCACAGAATATAGAAATTAGTTCGACCTATATAGACTATATGATGCATATACATACACATATCTACCGATATAAATATTTTTGACCCTTGACCAAACGTGGCAGAGTTTCTAACAACGATATGTCTAAACGCTACTTGTGTACAGACGTTAATCAAATTACAGTGAATGCATGTATTTGTGATCTGTGAAATTATGGCAAACTTTTTATAAGGGAAATGTCATAAAATTACAGCTTCAATTACTCCTTTCAAGCTTCCTAATTGTAAACAGCAAATTAATTTAATAAATATAAATACATATATACGTCGAAAATGTTTGATGAAGGAATTGCCAATTATCTAATATTATCAAAACTCAATTTAAATACAGTATTAATTGACAGATTCGATGCACTTAGGTTTATCCAGTTATACACTATGTACCATAGGCATTGCATGCATGTATTTAAGCACTGATTTATATTTGTCTAAAATGCATATATTGTAATTAAATAATTTTAAAAGAGAAACAAGAGTCAAAGGAAAAGAAGAGGGATCTTCATTTTAGCATGGCATAACTAAGTGTAACATGACTGAGTAGAATATTAACGTCGACGTAGTTAGCATAACATAGTGATTCATGTTTACTGCTGTGCATGTGCATATGACGCTATTTTATGCTTGTCCTGTCACTATGTCACAGAAGTAAATCGCGAAATGGAAAGTCTAGTGGATTGAATGGAAAGCAATGACACTTAAGTTAGGAAAATATCACATTGCTAACTACTGCGTAGGCAAACGTTGCAAATCCCGAACAAATGCAGGATGGGACAATGAGACAGGGACAGTTGAAGTACGAAGAGAGACAACAAATAGATAGTGTGAGTGTGTATGTAAGTTTGACTGTTACACTTCGAAACGGTGGCACATCTTTATCTTAAGCCATCCTGACCTGGCAAATGTGTTTTTGCACATCAACATCACATAGTTCTCAATTGGATTTTGAATGCGAGTTCATTGCAGCACGTTACGTAGTACATTAAAGAAATATATTGCATTCCTCTGTTCTGTTACTACTACCTACCCACTTGTATAGTAAATGTGTTAATGTGTGTAGCATAACTGCAGTATAATAATGGTAAACATTCATTATTTTGTTGTACAATTTTAATTTGAATGTGGAGGCTTGGGATTTATTCCGTTCAGTGTGAAAAAAAGATACCTATAGATAAATACCAGCATTGTTTCATGAAAGGGAACGGGTATCCATGAAAGTAAATGTATCTTCGTCTACTATAATTGAAGTGGTCCAAGTTAAACTAGACTACTCTTAGCAATTGACTAGAAATAGTCTAGGAGGGCCTGAGGAATGCATATTAGAGAAGTGGAGTGGGGTATCTTTAGAACAGAATAGTTTGTTGTGTGTACTATTTATTATGTATACACATTTGGTTCAGTTAGTTCACAATGTCAAAAATAACGAGTCGCCCACGCACTTCACATCAAGGCAAAATATATCGCAGAAAACAATGCTCTCAGCCAAAATAAACGAGACAGCCAAACCAGCAGTAGTATTGTATCATCTCACACAGATTAAATCTCCTATTCCCACACAGTCTTTTTAACACGGGCTGAAATGTAAATCCGACTTTACTTCATGATCGTAAAGTCATGTCAAGGGAAACACCGAAAAACCTATACCTAAGTGTCTTCGTCTTCATTTACTATCACTGCATACTTTCCCATACTTTAGATGTCTACCCTTGAATTTGCAATTTACCATTTCTAAGCATTCTATATTGTATTAAGGATTTATGCATTGCGTATTTATTTACGATCGGTAATAAATATAGGAGGGGTACAAATGCATATCTGCACGTAGTATAAAAGGAGTTAAGTGTTAAGTAGATCAAATTAAAGAAAAGAAAGTGCGGTGAGGAGTGAAGAGTAAAGAAAGCAAAACTCTAGTACGTGTGCACTACATCTTTACAGTAACCAGAGGAGAAGAATTACAAAAATAAGTTCTAAATTCTTGAGAATTTACTATAAGTACTTATTCTGCTGTAGGTAAACCTCCGTTGAGCATGTCACTATAGATCTGCTCTTCTTACATCATCAGAGCACGCAGTTAGCGGATTCTTTATGTTTTCAAAAGAGCTCATTTTCAATTCAACACCTAGTACATGTCTGGCTGCAGGACGCAAGACTGCTGATTTCATGTTTTACATCTGTCTCAATCCTAAATAAAATACATATAAACAAGGAGCAAGAATCATTTAGTCCTTTACGTATAGATATAACTAAATAACCAAGTAGGAAAGTACACTGAGGTACATATAGACATTTACGTTGCATAAGAAGACACATACTACATACTACTACTAGAATCTAGTCTCGCGCCAACTGCCACGGCGAAACAACTAGTACACGTCGGCGTGTCAATAGCAGGAGCCGTATTAAAAACGAGCCACACTATTTATTATTATACTAGGAAATATAGGTTAAATCTTAACATGATTATTCTTTACCTACAGCAGTCTAAGTCGGAATTAGTATAAATCGCGTAAAATCAGCATGCATCAAAAACTACCAGAAAATTTAGTCGTCTTGTCTTGTGCTGCGCCTGAGTTGAGACATGAGACAAGATTCTGAACAGCCATCTCCAATAAAAGGACAATAAAATGAGGTACATGCTCTATAATCCCTTTTTAATCATAAACGGTCTAACAGAATTAGTTAATAAGACGTTTTGTGCAAAAGTAAGAGTTAATCCTTAGGGTGGACTTAAAGAGTCTTTGTGTCACGATACGAGCAGACATTAGACAACAATGACCAAAAATTGAGACTAGAGACATACGAAAGTCAAACCTATAATATGACCACTTTTTTACTATTATTCTAATAAACTATAATTTCCTTGATTTCCCTCCGTCTGATAAATTGACGAGACTGATAATAAACCGATGTTAGTAAAACGAGGCTGGGAATTATATACAACTGTGGATGAATGCAAATTTATCGGTTGTCGTAGGCTTAGCATGGAAAGGCTGACTACGGCACGCCATGGGATGGCACGCCTCTACTTTATTCTGCTGATTTATAAGAGTGTCCTACGTTGTTCTTTTGTCTAGTATAGTTGAGACGAAGCCAGACGAGACGAGATCTGAAAACCCGACCATCCCAATCTAGACTTTGTTGAGAGCAACCCCGAGAGGACAACGGAGGTGCATCCCAGACTCATTTCAACAGATTATAATTTAAGTAGACAAGAGCCAAGGGAAAGCCAAGTGGCTAATTCTACAGTAGGTCTTCAAGAAACAGTTTGACATATCTATTATAGGTCCTTGGCGACTTCATGCCATGCAGCCTCAGCCCATGCGGTTTTCTTCTCCGTCTATCCGCCTTCCCTGTTACCACTTTGATTTTCCACTTACTGTCATCACACAAGAGCTAATCACAAAATCAGAGTCACTGAATCTATTATATAAATCCTAGCTATGCTACATACAACAACTAATCGTAACAGACCATGACCAGCAGGCAGTCCACAATTACCCATACTTAGAGTCACCACTACATGCTTTCGGAACTTTTTAAGTATCCACGAGGGTCTCCTACACACACTCAACCTATACAGGTACCCTATAGTAAATATATATAGCAGTAATAATACATGGAACGGAAGACTCCATTTGAGACTGGACGAGACATTTATATAATACCAAGGCATGCTTAACCAACAATAAAATGGTCTGTGCTTCTATTTCACAAACTGTACTGTCCGTATCTACACACTATCCTACTCCTTTACATATCCCTTACATCGACGACATGAAAATGAGACTAACGAGTGCTGCTAGTTCGGACCTTGACGCTCCCGTCAAAAATTTTCTGTTCACAAGTAGGTGTGAATATTAAATTGTACCCATTTAGGATACAATTTTACAACATGCGATATAAATAGATACTATATGACTATATCGGTCTATAGCACCTTGTTAAGTTAAACCGTAAATTAAATCCAGGTAGTTTACATTGATAACTAAAGATACGGGCACTCAATTGGGTTTATATGATCAATTTTTTATACATTCCCAATGTCAATGTAACCTGTATTCAGATACTGAACCTAGTTTAGTAATGATAGTAGCATTAGTCAAGGAAAGAGAGGCTTTATTGTACATATTAAAAAGATTGGAGGTATACCTACCGATAACATCCCAAAATCCAAGGCGCCGCTTACCGACAATACAGACAAGAAAAGACTGTCTGCTTTGACGTAAAAACAGTAAGAAAAGGGAAGACAGTAGCAGAGTCCACAAGAAACTAACAAAAATACAGAAAAATTAACATAGATAGTGAAGATAGGTACTCTAAGCTGTGTAGGAGTTAAATTAAAAGGATCTTAGAGTTAATGCACAATAAATACAGCCAGGTATATTAAATACAGTCTATTAAATCTATCTGTGTAGGCCATGCAATGTTTGTTTACCTATTGTTTCTGCTTTATTTCATTTTGCGTAATGATTTTTTACTGGCAGACTGACACATTAGCCACCTAAAGTAGCTAATGGCTTTTGTTACTGGATGCAATGCGAAGTAATTCTGAGAATCACACTATTATATTTTAATCAAAGTCTAGTCAATAATGCTCTATCCTGTTAGAGTTATAAAAACGTATGGCAAAAAATGTGTGATTGCAGAGCGCATATATTATGATATGGACAATGTGGCTACTAGGAGATCTGAAGAGATGTAAATTAATATTGAGCTGAAATTAAGTAAGAGAGATTTCATGTGGATAATGACGTGGTGCATTGATATTATTTGATAGAGAATCCTCTGTGAGTAATCCTTGCTCGTATCCATGCAGGTGTTTCCAAACGATGTGCAATGTTTCTAAACAATTAAATATAAAGGTTTGTGAACACAATCGAATCGAAATCAGTATGTATTTTTCTAGTTTAGTACTCACAAACTATAATCTTCGATGTAAGATATAATATATCCCTGCACACTGCACTAGCTGGTTTTGTTTAATAATATTTGAGATATGAATCTCATGAGGAGTAATAACAACTTGTGTAAGCAAAACGTACTTGTGCATGACATCCCTGCTTAGAGAGATGCAAAGCTGTCTACACGCAAAAGATTGACTAACTACACACAAGGCACCGTAGCACAACACTTCACTCTTATTCAATTTAACTGTCGCCTTCCTTCTACCTCTAAATTACGTTGTAGACGAGACCAGAAAGGAACGGTGAAGTCAATTCTCCCGAGAATATTTGGCAATAATAACTTCAGGAGACAGTGAAGAAATAAAACAATAATATTTAATAACTAATCAAACCTCAATTTTTGATAGACAATACATGTTCTACTTTTTCTACTCAGGCTACAGCTGAGAATGAGATTTCCTGTCTAAATTCCCTTATAATCTTTGGAATGATATTTAGTAGTATTCTACTCTATAACTATGTCAATGTATATTATCACTTCAAGTTCATAGTATAGTAGTATATTTATATAATATCTACCGGGAGAATTACTCTGAATTATATCAAATCTTTCCTGCAAGTAATAAATTTTGGATCAATCCAGTTACAAAGTCCTAATATCAATGAGCAAAGCTGAACAACTGAAACTGGGATTACCAAATCAAAAACGAGTCGCAGAAAATAAAGAGTGAAATGAATTCTCTCCCTATTAAATTATTAAGTTAAAAATACTATACTTATAGTAGATGCCTTTATGCTATACAAGATATAAATAATATGTAATAAATGTTACATAATGTAGTCGATGTGTACTGTTGGAAGATTGGAAATGGAAACTAATTTATAAGTACGCTTAAGCATTCTTTAAGATAACACGACGTGACCCCATTGCTCATGGTGAGCCCAATGCAAACGAATTATATGCACAAATGCTAGTAGCTCTTATCCGTGATAAATTCATCTCGTTGTATATACAATAAAGTTATAAGATAGCATACAGTTAAATAATTACATGCACTTTATGACAAGAGAGCTTTATACATTGTGAATTACCAAAGTAAGCAAAACTAGAGAATTACTTTACTACTAGTAGACATCAATGTCAACCTCCTCTTATTTGACTCTGACCACCAAATTAAAAAAATGCGAATGCTGACTTAATTACTTTGAGCGTAACTCATTCTAAAGACCTCGTCCATTTAGTACTACAGTTGTAAATTCATTTAAAATTGTCACATAAAATATTTCATGAATTGCTGGTCCTGGTTCAATACAAATATTGTAATAATATTTCCTCTTATCAGTTATCTACACTTAAGACGAAGTATCAAAAGATAGTTACATGCTACAAAGACTATACAGAGACTATTCAATTATGTTTACTAAATCTTTCGCAGTATACTAAAATCTTTAAATTAAATAATCTATCAAATAATTAAAAAGTTTTAATATTTAATTATTACTGTCTATTATACTTGGTATTGAAAATCCTAATTTAGACTATCGTAGTACATGTTCTCAATAAGTTGTACGTAAGTTGCATTAAGGAATGAGGAATACAGTGAAAACAGTTAATTCTTCTTTGATTCACTCGAAAAACTCGACAAGATAAATAAAGAAGGATTTGCGTAAGAAAATATAGACACTTTTCTGTTCATTGCAGACTATGCAGACAGACATGTAATATATAAACCCCTAAATAGTGCATTTGCCTTTGTATTAGGTACTTAGTATGTTTCTTTCTATTTTTATGCAACGTAGACCATGGAATTTGTAAAATTGAAAGGAAATACTTACTTTTCTTGTAATAATCGTAACAGTTACCGAGAAACATAAATTGTAACGATAACGGCTCTGCTATAGACTACATGTAATAGACTGAGACTAAACTAAGCTGCTTAGAGAACTTTGCTTCGCACAAGAGTTGAAGACTTACACAAGCCTTTCTTTTGAGTTGTGGATTAGAATTTCTGAAAACCAGGAGAGGATTACTGCTTATGTAACCCATTGATTACTATGATTACTGATTTCTCAACATTGGTGAACACTACAATATTTGCCATAAATGTCACGAAATCATTAATCACAACGTGTGCAACAGGTCTATATTAAGATTTTATCTTTCGACTTACCAAGGCTAAATTAAGTTATTTTTACGATCGTATTTTTCCATGAAAACGGAACATATATCATACGTATGCATGGGTGACACTTGCCTCCCTTCTTAACCAAATTAAGTAATCATATTATTATGAATCAACGAAATAAAACTAAGTCTCTACATTTCTATTTAAGTCATCAGAATACTATTGACACTAATGTGATACTATGCTGAGAAAATGAATCACACGAAAAACATATTTACGATCCATTTTTATTTTCATAACAATTTCTCAAAGTGATTTGTTAATAAGTTACAAATCTATTGAGTTCCTAAATTGTTATGTGGCTTAGCCGTGCATTGATGTCTTGATGTATTCCAAATTCATTTACTTGTTATAACGACTGCAACTGGATCACTAATTTTTTGTGGTGCTCAGGTAAGTAAAATAGGGCAAGAGCAGGAGTGGAAATGTGTGGGTGCTTTGCATGCAGTTCAACTTCTGTGCAGTGTGCAGAGCACTGACTTCAATTAGCAGCAAGCACCACCCGCGTGCAGAATTTTGTAAACAAGTAGGAAAAAAATGGCACACATCAACTCAAACGGTTCGCTTGCATAATAGATTGACATATCTGCAGAAGCGTATAAAAATTTGGAGCAGCAAAACTGCAAGTGGCAAACAGTTCGTGTAGGATACTTTCTTTAATCTCCACTCATGTTACAAAATTAAAAATCCGATTACTTTTACGACCGTAGATAGTAAGGCAAAAGCAAACTGTTGACATCATCAAGCTTTAACTTCATTCATAAACTAAGATCAAGTGGGGCAACCCTTTTGCTCCTTTTTGAGTGTGGCTTGCCCTTGTGACTTGTGGCATAAATACCGACTATTTATGTTAAATTCTATTAGGTATAATACACGTTTAGTACACGAAATATTTATTAAATAGAACTGACACTTAAGCTTAGGTTTGGATTAAAATATTATTGCTATTTTATTATGGTACGAGACCATAGTTCATAGTTCTTGTCAACATTTAACTTTAGGTATTACCTATGTAGCAGTGTACAATGGAAACGATCCGTGATGATAAATGGCAATTGGCAGTAGGTAATTCCCTGTTTCCGTTTGTCACAGTTTCACATCACTGGATGACAGCCTTTCTAACTACCGATTGTTTTGCGCTACTTCATTTTGCGTTCGTTTTTGCAATGATTTAATTCATATTGTGCATACAGAAGCATAGTCTGGCTCTATCTTATCAAAACTGATTTACAAATTTAACAATCATCCAGGCACACGCTCGGTGTTAGCTGTCATCTGAAATTCAAATGTAAATAGTGTACACAACAGATAAACAGACAATGCAATACAAATATAGATTAACCTGAATTGTTATCATGCTCAGAAGAATTCAAACGATACGTGTACTAAATTGCAATCAGAGTAGGTGAAACATTGTTGCATTAACATTTGGCTACCATAAAAACGGAATAGCGATTAGTCTCATATTTGTCGGGAAATTGGGAGAAATCGAAAAGATATGATTTAAATTAATGTTTCAAGTATTGACTATAGTTAGTAAATAAACCAATCTCTACCTAAATTGCATTTACATTTACTTAATTTTACAAGCAAAATATTGCAATATGACTTCTTATACTATGTATTACTTTTGGCACAATGATAATAATTTATTTGGTGAAAGATGAAACGGGAGATGGTTGAGGAAAGTTTAGGTAGCCCGAGTAGAGGTACTGATAAGCATTACGAGGTTTGAGGAAGACAGCTGTATAGATTACCTTATGGCAAGGCAAATAAGTCATCCTTTTAATCCATCATCGCTGTTTTATTTAATATTTTAGCAATATACGTTAGATTTACATAAATATTAAGAGCAGAACTCAGTGTGAGTGACTGGTTTGTAGGGATAGGGAAAGAAAACACTAGTGAGCCAGAGGGAAGTCGAATTTTCATAGCTCTCTGCTACTTTATTATGTACTAATACTGATACAGATAAAATAGATATTGATGAACGATGGGTTATGTATCGAGGCTATCTATTTAAAATGCAGATCTGTTCTGTTTTGTCTGATTTGTTGAGTAATAGTTAATGGGAAGTGTATATACAAGGATGTTCTATAGAAAGTATTATAAGGAGTGTGCGAGACAGAAGGACTTTTAAAGGTTGCCCAAGAAAATAATGCGGAGATACAGAAAGCTTTTAATTTTAATAAAGAGTACACAGCACACATCAACAACTATCGCTCCTGGCTCTTGTTCTGCTAAATAATTATCTCCACATGAAACAAGTACTAAGGAAGAATGGGATGTTATATTTATTAGACTGCGCCACTAGTCTCAACTCTGTTGTGACTGCGAATACTTTATGCATGGTCATTTTGCATACCTGTTGTTATTAGGGCTATACAACTCGAATGCATCTTTAAAGAAACATTCTGTGTGTGCATCTTCATTGGATGTGAGTTTAACTGTCTGGAGGACGCCAACGCATTTTTCTCCGCTGCAAAATCCATTCTGTCGAAAGAATATGCAATTTTTGACGTTTGGTAGTACACAGTGAAAGAAATTATATATGAGCTTCAAACTTATTGCAGAGCAGATTTTACTACGTACATAAACATGTACTTCAGGTCAATGAACATGTACGTAGATGTTAACTGGAGTAGCTAGGTACATGCAGCTATTTAATATTCCAACGGAGTTTGTGTCTGTAGTGAGTGAAATGACTCACATCATATCACAAAACTCAATCCTGATCTTGTTTTACCAAGAGGATAACACATGCATGTAAATCTATCTGTTATGTATCTTTAATAAACTGTACAAGCTTAATAGACGCTCCATCAGGATTAGTTTCATTAAATACTACCTGTCAAATGCAGTTCATCTCAAGAAACATACTCAACTAATTGCTTTCACAATCGAAAGAGTTAATGCTTCCTTCATGCACTAAATACAATATACATTTGCATACAATTTTCTACTCACCATACTTTCCTCCGATTTCAACCAAGGTATAAATACTGACGCAAAGTACAGTACCTGCTGAATAAAAGAAAAAGTGGATTCCTTCCTTCTGAACACTGTATCAATCCGCTCGGTCACTACTTAACAAAACTAGCCCTATATTTTTTCCTAAGAAACGTGTTTACCCTTCAATCATTTCCGGCTAACTGACTCACCTATCGTATAATTAACATTTCGGTCTTTTCCTAATTGCACCTACATTACGAACATGACTACGACATTAGTTACACGTGGAGAATATGAATCATAATCACTGCAGCAGCATAACAATGAGTCTACACATAATAAATACTTTTCTACTCTATCTAATAAAAAACATTATCAACCATGATAAATACCTAACTTCTACTGTATCAGATATCATTTATTTTGTAACGATGATTTCAACTTGAATCCGTATTAACTGGTTGCATCATCAACTACGTCAGATTTGATTATCTGAGAATGATGAAAATGCAACATTTTGAACTCTTTATCTAGAATTTCAATATTCTTAAAATTATAATTTAACTTAAGTTGTAAGCTACAGACCGATAAAATTGCTCAAAATTCACATTTTGAACGTGCTTTCAAATAGAAGCTTGTTTAAATTACAACTTGCTCTGTGAGAACTCGATTTAAAGTTTTTTGTTGCTCCTCTTTTCAGGAGTTTTAGATTTTTACCTAGTTTTTGGTTAATATTGTCTCACCATTGTCTGCAAATACATGTAAAAGCTTAACAATATTCAAGTAACAGTAAACACCGAAGGGTATAATTCCAGTGAGAATGGAGGGTGATTAGTCAGCCATTATTGTAATGACAAAGCTGGCAAGTGGGGACGAGTAGGTCTGTTTTGATGCCATTTCTGTGTGATCGGGTGGTGGTCGACAAGTAAAGTGCTTAGGATGTATCGAGATATATTTTTATTTAATGAGAAAGTCATTTAGTGTTGAATGCGTACGGTTTCTCCACCTACTTACTTACCTAACCCAACTTATCTTTTGTCATTATTATGTTTTCCAAATACCACAGTCTATTGATTGCTTCCTGTCCCTATTGGTAATGCTGTACTGAGACAATAACAACAAAACAAGAGGAATTTGTTGAAATGACATCAGTGGGATTTGACAATGGATGAGAGAGAAGAGGAGGAATGTGATCCTAAATGCACTGGAATAGGGAATGCACTCATCCAGGTACATCAAAATATCGCTATTATTACTTACGCTGCCCCATTGTGCCAGATAACACGCTTACGTTAACGTACACAGTTAGATAATTCTTTGAAGTGTGGAATGGTCATGCATTAGGGGTCCTGCAGATAAGACAAGAATCCGGATTTGTTTTTAGTTAACCAAACAGTGCATTCTGTGCTTTAAATGTTCCAACTTTGGGAGTTTGGTAAGATACCCTAAGCACTGTAGGAGTAAATAGAGGATAAAGCAAACAATTACTATATACTGCATTAACTAAATATCTATTAGCTCATAGTGAGATAAAAACGTTCAAGTTGAGACTCTTTCAGCATTGTCTTGAGAGATATTATTTCAAAATGAAAGGAAAAAGTCACAATGTTTACATAGCCTTGCAAACGTACACATGCATAATCAATGTCTTTCTGATTGTAAGCTTTTTTTGTCTGATTTCTATTAAGACATAAGATAGCTTGTGCATAATGCTTGTTAAATCGTAAAAAACGATGTTATTGTTTTACAGATTTGTAGAGGACATTCAGCATGAGTAGTAGAACAATATTTGTGTGGGGTTTGACTGTTAATTGGACGATAGATAACTGTAGCTACATAAGTAAGTATAGGCAGAGAGTGTAGTAGAGGCAGGTAGAGACATAGATGATGAATTACTGGTTAGTCGTATAAGGAGATGCTCCCAATAATGAAATAAATGTAGTACAGAAAGAGAGTGGAAAAGGTATAATTTGGAATGGTAATGTATTCCCGAGTAAAATATATGACAGATGAGCAAAAGGCCGAATAATTAATAAGATCAATTAGTTAGCGACTCGAAAGTATCTCGTGGTTGTGTGTAGAATGACTGCACATGAATGATTACCCTCACAGTTGTAAGTGTCAGATTCAGATATCAAATATTTCAAGTAGAGCCGATAGTAATTAATTTTTGTGTTCATGTGGAGACAGAAAACTCTTCTTCAGGCCAGGCTAGACTTCAGTCTCCTCCATCTCGACTTCTGTTTGCATAACCATACGCTTTGTTTTACTTGGGATGCATGTACTTATATGTGCATGCAGAATACAATAGTGCTCACGAGGCAAGTATAAGGGCACAACAAAACAAGCATAAATATTTTGATGGTAATGATAATCATGTTATGTATAATAATCATATTCATTACACAGAAGACAACCTATAAAATAAGTAGTCACCGCGCCGTCCGTCCGCTAAGGCTTGGCATACTAAACTACACTATTACACACAGACAGAGAAATCTACAATATTAATTGTAGTTGGGGTTGTCTTTTTTATATAGGCTAGCTATATGTACATGTGTCTATGCAAAGATAAAGTACCTACGAGCAAACAGGTGAGCACGAAGGGTTTACTTATAGCTAAAAATGCTTGTGTATACATGGAAATACACACATAGATCAAGTGCAGTACATATTAGGAATAATAATCATTCATAGTATAACTCGTTGCATGTAGAAAATCCCACTAGGCCAAGAAATCTCCTGTGAACTAAGGTAACGCATAGAGGCAGATGTAATAAATGCGATTTTGTTTCCTCAGGTAATCTCAGCTAATGATAAGCAAGTGAGAGTGAGTTGAGACGAGGATGCAGGCAGGACGACGGCTACAGACAACAGACCTATGTCTACACATCCAGCTCCTCTCTCTCTAAATTGTTTATCTATATACCTCCTTCTGTCTATATCGTACCGAGCGAGCAAACGTCCTTCGAAGGCATTTACTTGTTAAGTTTTTTGGCATGGAAATTTGCAAGCTGTCACAATGTTTTTATACTCGGACAACGTGGAGAGGCCTATCATTGAATTATCAAGTATATGCTGGAGCCAGCTCACGGTCGGCTTACTACATTTAATACTACCACACTTATATCTATACACAATGCTCATGTTATTAGTCATTCTGGCTTGTGAGTGAGATCAAGCCTGGCTCCTAGCTGGTAGGTGAGAAAGGAATGTTATCAAACATTCCTAATGTACATTATCACCTGACGTAATGTGCCCCACTGTGTCAACTACATTGCACCTCCAGTTTCATTCCCTCTCATCTCGCTAAATGACTACTACTTACTTTTCTTTACGCTTCTTATAGCAATAAACCTTTGCTATAAGTGTCAACTTAGAGTTTCATCACACAAGAAGTAATAAATACTATTAGTAATGTAACCTTAGGCATACCGGACGCCACTGGAATGCGACCACATTCTTAACACTTACACATTCTTTATTTAGACCTATTTGTCAACCATTTATGATTATTGGATGTAATGAGCGGTATTGACCGCATTCTGTTTTTGTATAAATACAGTACACTTGAACTAAATAAATCAGTCTCTGTTTGATCTGTATAAGGACAATATGAAGAGCTCAATTATTATTCTCCTCGATTAATACCCACTTCTAATACGTTATCAGCTTTGATGCTCTGAACTAATAAAATCAGAGAAAATTTTTCGTTTTCTGGATGTTTATTATTGCCACAGCAAGGGGAAAATTAAGGAAAATCGAGGAGAACTGAAACAGCCGTTTCAGAACATAGATTCTATTAGCATTAACACGTTGGAAGGACTACCCAGTTTTAAGTGAGAACAATTTGTAAGTAATAAGGATCAAGTGAGGTTTAAGCCGTAAACCTATTGTATTGTCAGTGTGAGTGTTACTCAGACAAGTTACAGTGATCCATTAGTAAGGAAGCAGCCCCACACACACTCGTATTTTCTTGGAGCCGCCGCCCGTGTTGCCGCCGCCCATCCGTACCGACGTCCACAAGAAGTCACCGCCCGTGTTGCCGTGCAAGGTGCCGCCGCCGTGTTGCCGCCGCCCAATTGAAGTCGCCGCCTGTGTTGCCGCGCAAAGTGCCGCCGCCAGTGTTGCCGCCGCACAAGTTTATCTGACGTCCAGTACCTGTTCACCGAAGTCGCCGCCCGTGTTGCCGCGCTACGAGTCGTTGCCGCCGTCACCGCTGCCGTTCCTGCTATTTTGTGCAGCCGCACACATACTTACCGCCGAGATAGAAATCAAGTAAAGTCATGGACATCAAATCTTTGAAAAATGCTGCGGACAGCTACCCTTGGGTCCTCAATTTCACTTGTCACCGACACGTTTGTGGTGACAAGAACTGGTTTCACTGGAAGAAACAATTTAAACGACCCTACCTTGTCCAGATTGATGACTCTACTACTGCGGAAGCCACCGCATTTGGGGAAGTGAAAATTCTAACCCTCGCCGGCGGAAAATGGGGAAGTCCACACTCTGAAGGATGTGTATTACGTGCCGGGAAAAAGCAATTTCATTTCAGCAATCGCGCTGAAATATGAAGGTCTACGCCAAGAAGTCTCTGGGGAGCAAGTGAGTTACAGAAACTTGAATCGAAAAACGATGTTTCAAGGGATCCGGGATAATCAAAATCTGCCTAAGATGTTTATAAAAACCACGAAAGAAGCAGTGGAATGCAGATGGCACGAAAGACTAGGACACCAAAGCCTGCAATATCTACACCGGGGTATGATCAGGAAGACCTTCTTCCTTGGATCAGGTACGTTTTTTGAAAAACATTTCAATTGCCTAGTCTGTTCCAGCAAGTTACTGACAGCCATAGATGAGGATCCACCCGCCCCCGCCAATACAGAGGCAAATTGTCTGTATGTGGAAATTTTCAAAGGAGAGACTCAGAATAATCATGGGAACAGACGCCACGTTCTCATGATTAAGGAGGGAAAGCCCTCGACGGGACCCGGATTGCTGAAGAATTAATAAAATTTATACAGCAGTATAAATTGACTGTCGACAAAGTAAAAAGCGTTTTTACTTTAGACACGCCAGAATGGAATCTATTCATTTCAAAGAGAGAAATGAAGTATACACACGGAATAAGACCAGACAAGAAATATACCCAGAAGATTATCAGCATGGCATGGTCGATGCTACTAGAGTCAGGATTGAAAGACTCTTTCTGGGAAGATGCAGTTGAACATGCTGCAAGAATTCATAACTACACAGATACGTCACGGAACAATGTATCTCCGTACGAAGCCTTGTACGGACGAGCACTAAACGTAAGTCATCTGAGAATATTTGGATGCAAGGTCCTGATAAACAAGAAATATCCCAATGGTCATGCGTCCCCTATATTTCGACACGGGATTTACCTAGGACATGAAGAAAAAGCCAACAAGATCTGGGACAGCAAGAAAAAGGAATACGCACTCGAGAAAACAGTTGAGTACTATGAGAAACTCATGGATTTCCCACCGATGCCAAGGAAGACGACGTTGCCCATACTGTTTGAATGGGGAGTAACCCCCGCTCCAAGGAATATGATGGACCGGTTAGTAGAAGAGATAAGAAACGGACCTAGCAATGTTACAAGAATTACCCCTCAGCTGACATGGAAGAAGAAGAGTGGAGGCGAGTCAAAAGGCCGAGTTGCAGATGAGAATCCCGGAGAGGATCCACAGGACAAGCCACAAAGTAGCGGCGCTGCCGCAGCCACCGAGGTCAAGGAGGGTAAAAATACGTCCGAATCTACTACGTCCGATGAAGATGTACTTCAAATTGAGTCAGATGACGCCCTGACACTCTGGAGCGATCGTATGGAGGCATGGGAAAAAGAGTGCAGCCGCCCCCAGATACAACCATCTAAAGTGAAGGAAGTAGACACTCTCACTACTTCAATGAGACAATGTTCCGTAGTTATGAAGCGTCATAGCTCTGACGAGGAGGATGGACCCATTAAAGCCAAACGGTCATCCCGCGGTCATCAATTCATCGACTCTGAAGCCGAAGAGTCTGATGGGGAACCTGAAGAGAAGTCCCCAAGCACCTCAATTGAAGAAGAGTGCGAAAAGGCCCATAAAGAGAGAAGGAAAAACAAACGAGCCAGGCAGAAGGAAATGAAAGCAGCCTACCTGGAATTATGGGGCCATAAAAGACCCAAAGGAGCTGATCGACACAAGAAAGAGAAGAAAGAATGTGTATTTGGCTATATGCACGAAGACAGGTGGATGTGTTTCTGTACACCTGAGATGATGAAGAAGTGACAACCTACCAACAAAGGATTTAGGAGGGTATAGCAATAAACCTTTGCTATAAGTGTCAACTTAGAGTTTCATCACACAAGAAGTAATAAATACTATTAGTAATGTAACCTTAGGCATACCGGACGCCACTGGAATGCGACCACATTCTTAACACTTACACATTCTTTATTTAGACCTATTTGTCAACCATTTATGATTATTGGATGTAATGAGCGGTATTGACCGCATTCTGTTTTTGTATAAATACAGTACACTTGAACTAAATAAATCAGTCTCTGTTTGATCTGTATAAGGACAATATGAAGAGCTCAATTATTATTCTCCTCGATTAATACCCACTTCTAATACTTCTTTCGTCACTTTATCCATCTCCTACTCTTTTATCATACTCATTCTCTACCTACATTTAAATCACATCTACACACATTCACATTTCATTTCCAGTAGTGCAAGCTGTATTTTACAAATCCAAATTATTGGCCCAACTCAAATTTTATTTATGGATACATTTATATGCTTAATTTGTTTAATTTATGTGTAACCATCAGATAGTTTGAAATATTAAAAGTATCGAGATAATCTACTCTGAATCTGCAATTAATTAGTGAAAATAATTAATCGATATATACTGCAATTTAAATAGTGGAATATAGCGCAGACAAACGCTAAGTAAAAATACAATGGATTTCTATAATGTAGTATTAATTTTCAGAATGGAGGTGACCTATAGGGACATGGCGAAGATAAGTAAGTAAGGAGAGCTGACACCTGTCCATTAAATTACATTGTGCAAGGTAATGGACAGACGCGTGGTAATGTGGTGAATAATGGGAATTGCGAATCAATCAGTCAGGAACGGAATTGCTTCTTATTAGGTAGTGTTTGGTTTACTTTTTCGCGTGTGTTCAATAAATGATATTGTTTTGTCTTAAGGCTGGTGAAGACAGATCGAGACGGAGAGAGGATGGCGACGGAGTGTTGTCTTGTCTGGTCTTAGAAGTCTCACAATGGTTTGCTGTTGTTGGTGTTGATGATGAGAATTTAGTTGGCAAAGAAGAGGAGGCAAGATTTTCCTCGTGCCTCAAGTATTCGTTTGATTTCCTCATTCTTTCCTCGTCACATCGAAGCTGCTATGGATTTGCAAGGTGGATTTTAAGTGAGCCAAAAGAAGCCCAGAGGTTTCAAAGCCCCACCTGTATTAGGATGTCAAGACGAGCGGACTTTGTGGAGCCAGCAACCCGCAGAGCACTCGTCCTGGGCCATCCCTACTCTACTACTTACTTTAACTACTTCAATACAAAATCTTATCCATACTCAAATAAAGGTTATCTGTTGTTAGCATACAATATTTCATATTATGTAGTCTAGTCGACGATGAATACTACTTACTTGTTCTACAACTTATTTTATTGTTTAGCTTCTGCTAGACTAAGCCATTTCACGACACTGATTTGCAATATGCATCGGCTACATGGTCAACCACAACCATCTTACACCCCTCAAAAATAATCGCCTAAATGGTCATTCTAGTACAGCACAAAGTCTAACCTATATTCCTAATTCCCCTGACACAGAGGCATTGTCTATTAAAAGATAATGCACTCATTGCCATTTAAGTTGCAATGACTAATACTACAAGCGTAAATACAAAAACATAAGTATCAATGTCTCATAATCAGCAGCACACTTTAAGAACTTCAAGATTTCGTTACACGTTTACACATCCCAAATCTGTCTGTATTCAATACCTTTTCTTTAGTCCCTAACTTAAGACTCTTTGACAGAATTTGCATTCCGTAACACGCATCAAATAAGTAGAATGGGTTTACATTTTGTCTCAGTTTTACTGCATTCGAAATTTTTGGTACTTATTTTATGGGACACAAGGCGAAAATATTTAATAATGTACCATAAAAATTTGGCCCGCAAATATAACAGAAAAGCATCTGTATGCACATCCTTGACTATTAGCATTTCTCACAATTGGGATACATAAGCTGACCCAAGTACTAATAAAAACCTGTGTATACCAAAAATTATATAATTCGAAAAAAGAAAGAGAAATGTGTTTGGCTGTTTATATCTTACAGTCTATTGAAGCGTTAAATTGAGACTTCTCAAATCTAATCACAACTCTATATTATATGATGTCCAAAACACGAAGATCAATTGAATGTTGACTTTTAATAACCGAGAGAAAATAAATGACAGTGGTCCCTTTGTTCTCAATTAGAGAATGTGGGCGGGGAGAAAAGCACGAATGGCAAAATAATTAAAGAAATAAATTTTTCAAGTGGGGATTTTTGGTGATGAATCAATCATACATAAAAATGCGACACAAAAATAAGTTTACTTGGAAGAAATTACTTATAAACTTATTTGTATAGTAATTGCAAGATTTATATTAACACATTATAGTGCTTAGTAGTAGTGCAGTTTTGCTAGTTGCATCAAAAGCGTTTAAACGTGTTAAGCCATACATAATAAGCACAATATTAAAGATAAGTTAAATGTAACAGGAATTAAGACTTTGGTTTGTGGGTTGTGGTAACTTAGGTATAAAAATATTAAGGAAAGTACATACGTAGATGTAGGTACTAGGCGAGTGCAATAAACTGGGATTTAGCATGAAATTTTTGAGGTCAAGGACTTTATTAAGGATGTCATAATTCGTATCAGCTCATCCATATGATCCATTCAGCTATCGACAACGAATCTCCTAAATGTCTATGACAATGATAATATTTATCATGACTGTGACTATAGGCAAGATATGAAATTTCACTTATTATCTTGTTACATATTATGGAGCATGACAAGAATGTAATATTGAAGGAAAAGGAAGGATCTATTGGATGTGCAAATGTAGATCTTACACAAACAGATGTATGTGTGTACTCAACAGAGTTGCTCAACACAGAATACTGACTCATGTTTTAATCCAACAGCTTGACTAGATTTTCCACCAATTAAAGACAAACATGGGATTCCCAAGCAATTCGCGTTTAGATCAGACAAGGAAGACAGAATGCACGATGCTACGCTATATGACTTGACTGGGAAAATATAAGTTTACATGCTGCAGAAGATACTTATCATCACCAATTAGGTACGTGTGTCTGGACAATATTTACTTTGAGTGAAAATTCTCAGCAATCCGAGTTAGCGAAGTGAGCCAACTGAAAATGAAACGCTTTAATTCTGTCGATGCATACTTAAGACAAGACTTACAATGTAACTAGGATTTTAGGATATCTTTACTCACTACTCCTAGCCAATATACATTTCTCTACGTTATCTCTTGTGCAATTTCCTTAAGTAATTCTTAACTCTGAACATCATTCTACTACATTTGGCTTTTGATAATATTTTCTGTTTTCTTAGCCAATGTTCCAAACGAATATCATTTTGGCACTAAAAATTGTTATAAAATGAACATAACCTCTTTGGTTAAATCATAAGCATAAGGAACTCAGCAATAAAAAATAGTCAATTTAAATTGGGATATATTTGGGTAAACCACAACAGGAAATTATTTTGGTTATTACCTATTATGTGTACACAGGGCAATGCTTTCTGGTATTTTAATGATGTGGCATAAACACAAATGACATTAATAATGCGTAAGTACTACATTATCAAAGCTTGAGACGATGACAAATAGTGTGCAATCCTTTTGGTAGTGCTTTCTACACTGTACATATATAGAAATTAATTTACATCGTACAAAATAGGAAGAGTTGTGAATATTGATATTTGTAACCGACCTACACAACTTGGTGATAAAATGAAACGTTCCATGAAATAATAGTATTTTTATCCTTGTGAAGCATGCATGTAATTCTGGGGTGTAGATAAGAATATGCAAAAAATGTTATGTTTGTACATGGTGAAGATAGTAAATAATTAGTTCCTCTATATGTTGGCGAGGTTTACAAATATATTTGAAGCGAGGAAAATGACGTACCTAGGGATTTAATGAGTTTTATCATTTAAAGAGATTGTAACTGATCATGTCAGAGGAAACACTTTAGTCAATCAGTAACTAGTTGTCTTCAGGGGTCAATTGTCACTGGGGTTTGGTGGTGGCAGTAGAATTAATTTCTTGTGCATAGTCAGAGAGTAGTCACAGCCAGAAATTTTCCACAGTCAGAAGACTTTCATGGCAGAGTATTTTTCTCTCTACTCCACAAACAAGTATGAATGACCTTATCAACTTATGTGCAACCACATCTTGTCGACTATACATTATAAATTAAGCTACTAAAAGAACAGACACCTTTACTACCAAGGTTGTTGCTGTACAAGAAAGCTTGTGGGATGCATGCACTGCATTTGTAAGGCCATGGCTGAAATGTCCGAAATACCTAAACAGTATGCATGGAAAACAATTTAGAAAATAGTATAGACTCTTACACTTTGATACAATAGGGACGAAGTGCAAATAAATTAAATAAAGTGGTGCTTTTACTTTTACGGGATAAAAAGAGTATAAAAGCGTATATCGGATAGAGTTATGCTTAAATACATGTGCACATAGATACATAGTAGCAAAAAAGGAAAAAAAACTAAGCTGTATTCCACGAGCCCGGTTACTGTGAAGAAAGATTAATGATAGAGTCCTACCAAGTTGTTTGTGTAAAGCAAATGCCCTCCTAGCCTTTGCTGTCCATTTCATAACCTTAATTTGACTGATTCTTCAGTCGACAAGCACGTGACTCTACCACATCATCTTAAGATTCTCTTCACTTCTTTTACCGACCCAGCCAACTATTCTCTCGACCACATAGATGATAGACATAAAGCAAGAGTAAAGATAAACGAATACATACAGATGTATTAAGCATACGTGAAGCCGAAATACAAAAGTACAGCGTACGTACATAAAACTTGCTAATTATCATACTCAACTTAAGTACATACTACAACTAATACTAATATGATAATAAAACGGTATTATCACTGTAATCTATTCTTTTGCTACACATTAGGCTTCCCAACAAACAAAATTTCACTCTGCCGAGAGCCGACTCTACTTATTTAGGGTCCTAACCTAACGTCTATAAAGATAAGATTTATTTCCAATAAGCTGTAATCTTCCACTATAAATACATAATTATATCTACTTAATTACAGCTACTGGTGTACCTACGAAAGTATTTTCAAAATGGGGATATGAGTGTCATTTTTTATAGAGTTTTTGCGTGGTGTGCCACGATTTGGACTCATTAAATCTGCTTTTATGTCACATACAATTCTATATTATACAAACTCAGTTGCGTATGCATAGTTTAATAGCTATTAAAGCAATGAGGAACAAAACCGACCAAAACAAGCTAAAACCAGTGAAAAATTATTCCATTCAGTACATTTGTTTCCGTATAGGACATTCATGTTATTTTCATTTCTCAAGTGCTATGCAAATTCCATGTTCTCCACTATCTCAACCACATACCAAGTTATGTTATTAGTTATCACACATTCTTAACTCAATGTGTAATGATTACTATGTTGCGATTTTTAGCAAACTTTATGGAATGTACTGTGCTTCGAGCGTGCATCCTTGATGACCTTTCCCCTACACAGTAGTAACTCACTTCATTTTGAAGTCAATGAATTCCTGTTGCTTACGGAAAAGATAGCAAATACCTAAAACACATTTCCCATCAAAACATCATATTTTTATGAACCTCTGCGGTAGCAACACATAAAGTAATACATACCTTTCAGAGTATGCTTTGCACACAGTTACGAAATAGTAGATAGTAGAGTAATACAAAAAAACAGATGAATGCTATTAAAAGGCAATGTAAACATTGCCATAAAATATTGTTCAAAGCAAAAACTGGCTGACCCAATTAAAAAAATCTTTATACGTTTCAGTAGCTAAATGTTTAAAACCATAAATTGAATAGCATTAGTCATGCCATAATTGTCAAGAAAGCAAGTAACTAATTCCATCTCATATTTCAAATTGCACAAATAAATTCGTTTGAGAAAACGCCGGGTTTCCCATTCCTAGTAGAAGCATATTTAAAATATTCAAACCTTAAAAAAATATCAATTTGCGAATATCCTTGTAGACATATGCTAGTAAACAACATGAATAAATTGTATGCATCTAGCCTACACAGTAATCCACTTATTTTTGTTGAAAAGACGAGAAAACAATGCATGAAATTAATGTTTATATTATTATAAGTAGCATGCACACAAGATAAGAAAAACAGGTAACTTTAAGATGTAAGAGATGTGATTGTAATTTTGTGATGCACATACTAGATTGCACATTGGCGCCGGCTGGCTTGCAATCTTGCAAATCCGTGCTAATACTCTAAAAGCCTCATTGATGCGACATGCAGCAGCAAATATATTAAAAGTTTCTCAGCAAAAAATCGATAATTTACAGATTATCACTCACGACCCAGTAAAAACTATTTAAGGGCTCGGAGGTAAATGGTAAAAAAAGAAAACATTAATTCCATAAAAAATTCATTAACCTACTAGTCTATTTGAGGCGAATATTGCATGTGCAAAAGTAGTTTCAAGTTTTAACTCCATGTAGACCAGAATAAAAAAATCTTATTACAAACGATCACTAGAAATTCGATGTGTCTGATTTGTGTAATTATAGTGTAATCATTTATGTATTTATACATACGCATTAAGTTTCATTAAAACAAGACTTGGCTTTACATGTGATAATAATTGTAGTAAACTTGAACACTTTTTTCTTGAGGTGAATCCCACCTTGAACAGGAATACAATGAATGAAATGTATAGTAACCATGAATCAAGACTAAGCTAATTGCATTTTTGTCACTGCAAGAGTTTAAACCAAGTTATGGCTTAAACAAACGGTTTGCATTCCAAGGTGTCGGTTAAACTATGCCATTTAATATAAAAATCAAGTGTGATTTGTAGATTAGCTATTAGGCAGTGGTTGAATACTGCGGTAGGGATAATCATTAGTCTTGAAGCTACGTACTTAAGCAAACAGAATTACATATGCATGGAATTCTGTACAATGGAGCCGATATTTATTACACAAATACAAGATATTTCGATGCTTACAGTTCACAGTCACGCAATCATAAAAAATAAAATCTGCATTGCATTTGTACAACGTGTCATGTTTTTACGCTTACTTACATTATAAAGTACAACAGCTTACTTAATAAATGCAAGTCAAGGAGAAGCAAGAATATGCATAACCAAATGAGTCTGGTCACTTGAATCTGTGCAGTCTGGCTCTATACACCAATACATTATAGTATAACATACCTGTCAAAATATTATACTCACTGTATTAGAGTCTAGTAGTAGTTCTGGGAGAGTAGATGAAATTTTCCCTCATAAGAAAAATCGCTCTCTCTCTCTCTTTCTGTTTAAATACCGAAGAAAACTAATGAAAATTGTATTCGCTGAGCTAATACATTATTATGCACGATTGGCTTCTAATATCTACCCACTAGTAATATTGCGTATTGCCCATATAGAAAAATTTGCATGCAGGATAGATGCAAATATAAAACCAAGACTTAATATATACGCAGAGAAAATTGAATGTTGAATAAGAATTACTTTGAGAACACAATTCATCTTACCCATTTTTTCTGCACTCGCTTAAAATCATTAATTAAAGAATGGATTATGTTACGCTCACTCATCTGACTACGTACATGGATGTTTGTCTTGCACCACGAACAATTATTTCGCTGAGAGTCATATTACTTTAATATGTGTTATGATATGCAAACCTATTTGCTAACGTGTGGTGTGTGTATGAAGGTGTTGTACACCTTCATTGCACTTAACACGATATCTGCTGGATAGCTATAAATGAATGCGTAAAATGAATTATCACTGCAAAACCAAAGTTAGTTCGAGAAATTTAGACAAATATAATTGCATTATGTACATATATTACATACGTTCAATAATACTTACTGCTATACCCCAAAGAAATGGTTAACATGCTTAACTACTTTCCTAATCATTTGATGTGATGGAATTAAAAGTACCTTCTATATGTAATAACTTCATGGATACATCCTGCTAAAGAATAACTTTAATGCTCTAAAATACAATGCGACTTTATGCATGCTGTGGGCAAAACTTATATGTTTTCTCATTTTTATACTGTGCGATACAGGTACCTACCCAGATTTACATTTACATATGACTCGAGTAAAGACAAGTCTACAGCGTAATGCAAATACTATACCTATCTATACATTACTTAATATGATTATATAACCCTATAAGTTTATATATACTGGTTTAGCTTTTGGCTGGACAATGGACTTGACTGGATTAACCAAATGTAGTCGTACCTTCGGCTTATCCTTCTTGCATTGTAAATACTAACTTTGCATAAATACCTTCATTGCGTAAATAGATTTGCATGTGAGGAACGTACTTAGATCCTGTTCGAAATTCCTATTCACTCGGACTCTATAGACTGGAGCTACAGACTTGACTGGAGACAGACGAACCAGAAAATTTTTCCAAAACCAATGTTACAAAAAGTAATCGCAACAGACAGATGAAAATTAATTCTAATAAATATTTACCTGTATTCTACCTCGCCATTTCTCACGGAGACAATAAGACAATATTTAAAAGACTAAGAGCAGAAGTGCCAATGCCAATACTCATAAACTCCAGACCTCATAACCTAAAGATCTATAATGTCTTGTAATTACAATATTTTTGGCGCCAGCATGATAACAATGCGAACAAAAATTTGCAAACACTTTCTTTCCTACATATACCTTCCTTAATAAGCAGTTACCAGTGATATAAAAGTAATATCCATAAACTATATATAAATACAAAGTCTACCTTGATTTATATTATATCTATGTATATCCATCCCTACATTGATGTTACATAATGTTTGCATTTAAAACACTGAGACTTGGAGACACTAGAATAATAAGTCGTAAATCCGAATCCAAAATCCTCTTAATGCATAACTTTTGTCAGTGTCAATTAATCTTTTAATAGCAAACCGGACATGAATTAATTAACCTTTAAAGTGTGTCTGCATTAATGCACAACAGATATGAAAAAATCTACAGCTTTACCTCTCGTAGGCAATCGTGAACGTCAATCATAATAGTCTAGATTCCAGATTTGATGATAAAAATAAGCATATCCTTAATCCTTACATTACAAGTGTTACAAAATACCTCAAAAGATATTAAAAATGCAACAATGCGGACCTACAGAATAGGGATTAAATCTTAACGTGATAAACAACACTCAAGTACAATTTTCTGAAGAGGATGTTTTTCCAAGAGCATACCTAGAAATATGTAAAATAGTTTCGATGCAGAGGTACTTTTGCATGAAAATTATTAGGTATACATAAAATAGTCATAAGTCAATCTATATGAAGAGTTCATTATGTTTTAATGTCAGTGATCTGATGCTGTATGTAAATATTAGTATCTCCAGCCGCTCTACAATTTCGGTTTCATCAACAATGAAATGACGTGAAAAATATTGACAACTTGAAGTAGGGCGTTAAAAGTTGACTCTGTTAAAAACGACTGAAAAAACAAATTCTTAGAACCAACGACATGAATAATGATAGAAATTACATGTAAAACTGTAAAAGGCGGATTGATTGTAACAACCAGTTGTGAAAATAGTCTCAAGTGGAAAAAAATAAATCTTGTCTATTTATTTATTTCGGCTCACTAGAATAGAGAGCCTAGTGATATCGAATATTTTTTAAACTGACCTCGCACACTCCCGAGTTCACTTGAGTTTCTGAACAGTTCAAATAAACATGGTTATTAATATCATAAACTGTAGGCTAATTGTAAACATTTTAACTCTTTGACGGTGCGTCAATTGTGTCATTTAGAATGTTATGCTGATACAACCGGGAAAGTATTGCGTAGTATTACGTCCCATTTGTGGATAATGTGGTTACGAACACATAATATGGGGTGAGTGGAATGGTCTTAGAGCAATAAACAGCAAACTGCGTAGCACTTGAAAGACTCTTTTGCTGCATGCTTAGACAGTTCCTGCATAAGTTTATACTTGAGTAGGTACTACGTAATAAATGTGAAATTAGCATCAGTACATTAATCATTTTATCAACAAATCAGGCATTACAATATATTAATAGTTCTGATTATGAATAAATTCGACAGGTGAGTCAAATCAAGTGAGGCTCAGAAGCAGGACTTGAATCAAGACTCAAGACCAGAGCGGAATGATTTCAATGAAATTCAAGAAAACAATTAAGAGCACATCCATCACATTCTTCAACCTAAGTAGATTCTAATGTTACCAGTTTATAAAGAAACGCCTTGACCCGAAGCAAAGCGAGAAGCGAGTACATTAAGTTACACATTATTATTACTATATAGTGCAGCATATTTGTATGTATGTATCTACTCCAGGCAATAGAATTATAATTGAGCAATACTAACACCTAACAAAAACAACACATTTCTTGATAAGTGTGTCTATAGTACATTACTAAGTTGTTTTATTACGTGCAGTAATGCATTTAACTAATCACATCTTTTCATCACCTTTTATTCAATGTGAACACTTTGTTCGATTTGGGACATTGATCACTCCTGATGTATGCAACTATAGGTAACATTATACAAGTAGTGTAGTCGTACATATTAAAATATAGAATGGATAGACAGACATACCTGCTTTTCAAGGTGTATTGGCTGTAAAATACACTCGTCGCATACAAATGGACTAAATAGCTGTTTCCACGAAATAAATTCACTATGTACTATCTGCGTAGGTAGGTACACATTAAATGCCATTATCCTGTACGAATAATTATTCTATTGCAATAATCGTTAGAAAATGTTACTAACATTTACCTACAATTATGTACAAAGCTGCCATATTATAACTATCGGTAAGAACGTATATCCTATATGTGAGCTACTCTTTCATACTCACTCGTTTATCTTCAACAGTTCACTAGCTCATCAGTTTCTTATAAATAGACACAGTTTACGGTACTATACAATAGTAGGTATTGACAGATATAAATAATTACTCTTTCTGAAAGTAGAACAAATATAAGAAAACAAACATTCTTCGTGACATAAAAATACAAAACTCGACAGGAAAACATTAAACTGTAAACACAGAAGAATAGTAAATTATATTTCGAGACATTTACCAAAAGTTTTCATCTCCGTTATCTTCATTCTCTATTTGCTCCAAACCTCCATTGATTGTTCCCATTATTTCTGTATTATTGGTATGTGAGAGCCTTTTCCTTGCTATTTGATTATTCTCGCTTTCTTGGGCAAGTACATCTTCATTATCATCGGGCGCCTCACTGACAACTTCATTGTCTTCCATCTGATTCTTAGTTTGGGGCGAAGGTGTTCTTTGCTCTACTTCACCTGTAAAAAGTAAAATCAATAAATCATGTCATGTATGCAAAAATATACAATTATACCCAGCTTATACCGCGTAGCATTATATTTTTCACACCTTCGGCTGGTTCAGGTATAGATTCTAAAACTGGATCTCGGCGTCGTGCCGTCCTTGCCCTGGCGGAAACCATTCGTTCTATCAGTTCATTCCCAACAAGTTTCTCTGGTTGCGATTGGGTTTCCATTTTGGGTTCAGCAGCTGTTGGCAATGCACTTTGAGAAGCTTTGCGAATTTTTTCTAATGTAGATTTGATTGCTTTTCTTAGCTTGGACGGATCAAGTTGAGAAAACTTTTGAGTTGTTATCACTTGAGACTTTAAATATGAAAGGCCACTGTAAACACATTCTTCCCAACCACAGTCATCCACATAGTGCCAAATGTACGGACACAAGGCACTAGATATAGCAGAAATTTCATCTGGACTTCTATTTCCTTGAATCAACACTAATTCTAGCATTAAACGTGTTGCTCCGCTCACTCGACACTCACTTTTCACCTTCTCCTGTTTCAGAAACGTAAGTGTGAATAAGTCAATATTTTATTAATTCGCATTTTAATGCTTTTTTGAGAAATAGTTTTGTACCATTTCATTATCGAGCATGAAGTTCATAGAATCGTTTATCTGATCAAGGGAGCCTTCCAGTAAGATTTCTAGTTGAGTCAGCGGAGTTGGATTTTTGTCTCTGAAGCGTATTAACAAGCGTTTTTCAATTCCCCTCACCTGGGCAGCACGATCAGCCAAATCTTCCTGCATTTAACACAATTAACAGTTATTCTACGAGATGTTTTATTATTACTACATTATTAGCTATTATTTAAGCAGCAGCGATGACTAACCTTTATTTGCATATCTCTTCTTCGTCTCAACATATGAGCATCAATTTCTCCATAATACTCAGCAAGGAAAGGAATTTCATTGTCGAATCCAGCCAGTTCAATGGACAGGTCTGACTTTTCACGGCCAAATTTCCTTTGGATCCGATCAACGAAATCACGAAATATTAAATGAATAGCAGCAATTGTATTTGACTGAATTCTATATCTTGAGGTAGTTGTCGAGTTGACCTTTGTTGAAGCAAGTAACGTAACCCTTTCTCCGTCGTATAATTTAAATGTTATGCCGGCTGGATTGGCTTCCGCATCCCATTCAAAATCTGAACATAAAAACAAATAACTATGGCACTTCATTTACATACTAGTAAAAATTAGAGCGTAGTAACCATAATTGTCTCACCGTTGTAAAGAGTAGTCAAGCTTATCAGGCCTTTGTTCACAGAAAACGTTAATTTACAGTCCGCTTCCTTTTCCACTTGTGATTCTGCTTTGGCGACTATAAACAGAGGAATTTTCACACCAGTTTTCTGAACAAAATGAGGAGACCCGTTGTCACCAACATAAAATACAAACACATCGCACTGCAAATCCGGAGGAATCGCTTCGCAATCGACGAAAAGCTCTACAGGAAAACTATGTCGACCAACTGTAAAAAAATATTAGGTATCATTAGCACTATGTCACTTTACAGTTGTATTAAAACAGTTAAACAACTACAAAAATGTGGTTTCAAAATCCGAACCTATATCACCAACGTAGACAGAGTCCGGATAGCAAATAATTGGCTTAGGAGTACTAATTGTAACACGAACATCGTTCACTCTCAGCCGACACATTATCTTAACGGTTCCAATTAAGGCAATAACTTCCAATCCGTTATTATCATTCCATTTCGCTTTTTGACCTTCAAATTCCACTTTAATTTCGACTGTACTGTCCTTGCTAGCTACAACGTCTACAGGATAGGTTTAATAAATTAGATTCTAGCCAAAAGCTGTTCTAGCGAATAAAAATTAAAAACATACTTTGCTCTCCAGCTTCGGCAATTACTTTCCTTAGATGGCCCAACTCGACTTCGGCAGCTTCATAGTCTAAATCTCTGGATTGGACTGGAGGCGCGACGAACAGAGATGGTTCAGTCCCAAGGTAGCCTACTACTATATGACCTTCTGCACTAAATAAAATAATGCCCCCACTGATCCCCTGTATAAAAGATACAAGATTAATGCTTTCACTATTTTAAAAATTACAAATAATATTGTTAGTATTAGTTAATAGATTAATGACCAACATTTAAATTTATTCTTCCGATATACGCAGGGTTAAAAGGAATTTTGGCAGTCCATTTTAATGTTGTCCCATTGTATACATAGCAAGCGTAAGGTTCATTTCCCGAAGCGACCATACTAATGCATTGATTGTTTGCAACTACGATAAAAACAATAAGCAAAAACTATTTTAGCATTCCTATTACGTTAAAATACAATTTATAAATCTTGAAATAATAGCCACTTACGCATATATGAATGGAAGAAACTGATTTGAAAATCAAGTCTTTTACTCCAAACCAATTCTCCTCCACTGCCGAAACAATATAAATTCCTGAAAGTTCCAACGACAATCCAAACAAATAAATCTTCCCCAGTGGAAGCCAGAACTTGAATGTCTCCGACACATTCTTCCCCCACAGAAAAACTCCACTCTGGTGTTAACTTTTTACCGACAGAGGTTTCTTGGGTTTGGCGATATGTTTCATCCTTGGCCATTGCCAAACTAGAATATTTAAAACATTGAAGGTTCCACGATGTAATAGTAAGAAATGAATCCCATTGAGACACATAAACTAATGGTCCAGGAAGAAGAAATCCGGGTAAATATCTTGAAAAGGTAAATACTTCCTGTTCGAAAAATGATAGGGTTCCGTCCAACGACTGTACACAAATGAAATGTCTGCTTTCTCTTGATTTCGTTTTATCTGTAGATACTGTTGGCTCCTCTCCTTGACCAAAAGAGCCGTAACACATATTGAATGCATGCCTTTTTAATTGATGCTCATAAAGAAGGGTCACTTTGTACTGAGATCCATGCTCCACTTGGCCAGGTAATTTTGAAACGAGGTATATGCCTAACTTTTGAGGTTGTAGAATAGCCAAATGAAGTTTATCTGACCCACTTCATAAAAAGAAATTAATTAGGTACACTTATTGACTATCTATAACACAAATAGTAGCATAAAGTAGTATTATGTTTAAACTTACCTAACAAACCTCCCAGCTTCAACTTGCAAAATCGGTGACGATAAATACAATTCCGCCAGAAGAACTGCGCGAAAGGTATCCCCCGTTTTTACATCTGACTCCTCATTATTGGTTACTGCAACGGTTCCTGCTATCCTTAAAAGGCCTGAAAAACTTCCGATTACAACTTTGACCTCCCCTCCTACCTCATTGTCTACATTACCAACTGTAACTGAATTGCTATTAAAACTATTAAAACGCTCATTGCAATCGATAGACCAAATATCTTTCAGAGTAAATAAAGACATCGTACCGTAGATTTAAGAAACAAAAATTAATAAAATCCCTAAAGGCACTACAAAAAAATTACTCTGCAAAAACTTAGAAAATCCAGCGACTAAGTACGAGAATAAATGAATATTATATCAACAGAGGGTTGATATTGACCATATTATTCGACCTGAATTGCCTATTCTTTGCTTATATACCTGCCGGCAGGTGTGAGTTGGTATACTGTTACTTTAAAGCTGCAATATCCTACCTTGTACAGATATACCTGTGTTGGTACTTTACCGTACCTGTCAGTGTGACGTTGACGGGTAAAATCGATTAAGGACATCAGCGCATGCATTGCATGATTATGTACTGCTTTAGATTACTAATATACGTTACCCACACACATTGTACTACATTTAAGTAGCACGTAACCACATAAGGTCTTTTGTATTACTATTACTACAGTTATGTGCAAGAGTCTATCAGTATACTTGACAAGATTAGTAAAGCAGTAGAATTATAAGATATACCTTTTTCATGTGTCACAGGAAAGTACTCACCGGACGAGTGCATTTATCCGACAAGACAAGTGCACACGGCCTATTCGGAAATAGAAGATCAAATATCCTAGAAAATGTATGTTATTCTTAGGATAAGTATATTCAGCCTAGGAAAAAACATGGCAAAAACATACAAATAGGCTAAAGTGTAACTGCAAAAATGAGCTTGATTAAACCGTAGTATGAAAAAGTCATAGGTAATTTTAGGTGAAATATTAAGCGTACATATTACATATATGCTTTATGATAAAATTCTGATATATCATACATTTTAATAAATGTTAGGACACTTTAGTAAAACCAATTTTGTAAACCATTGCAGGTATTGTTTTATAAAATAGGGGGCCAACAATATGATACTCGTCCGATGAGTACAAACTAACTGTAACATAATATGTAACATTATACACGACTAGTCACCTTAAAGAATAAGTGCATAACATTTATTATGTCATATAATTCGCTACTTTCCAAAAATTACAACACATACAAGTTAAAGAAATATCAAGGACACAATATTCATTTAGTCATCTCTCCAAGAAACCTCTACTTCATCAGTCCGATACCTGAAACACAATTTACAAGTTGCGTTATTCTTGCTTTACCTACTTTTTTAACACTTGCATCTAGTAAGAATTATGCATAGCATACAACTGTAGTTTAAATTACTAAAACAGCGAATGTAATACTTATCTTACGAATGTACATTTAAAAAATGTAACTACTTTTTTATGACAATTAATGTCTATTTGACATAAAAATATATTGTTGATAAGATGCAAACCCAAATATGTAGTAGCATAATGACTGATTTCCAACTGCCATTAGATTACCATTATGGATTTTATATGTGCAAGTATTGGGTGCTGTTGATTGACAGGTATAACAGAATAGCTAAATGAAACCATAATATAATAATAAAGAAATTGGCCTTTTTACCTTTGTGTGCAAAATGTTTCCTCCCAGGGAGTGGTGATGCCAGCTTTAAACATTTCCAAGCCGGCCTGAGCAATCATAGCTCCGTTATCAATGCAAAATCTTTCATCAGTAGCAAATAACTTAGCATTGCGCTCAGCACACATTTGACCCATCATTTCTTGCAATCGTTCATTACAGCCAACTCCCCCAACAATTAAAACTTCTTGAGATCCGCAATGAGCCATAGCTCTTTCTAAAAACAATATATAATCAATTATATTCACTATAAAGTGAACTAAAATATAATGCTTCCATTCTATATTTTCTGCCTCCTTATCATCTCCTATAACCGTATAGGTATCATCTTAATACCCCTCCCAGGCATCGAAAAAATAAACATGCCCATGAAAGGCAATTTTTCGAAAGGCTCGCATTGTACTGCAAGCTATGTCATTTTCCAGTAGCCACAAAAAATGATTCCTTGTCAGTATATTTTATTCTAAGTTCTTTGGCACGGCCCTTAAAATTTTATTTCAAAATTTTAAGTTTCCTCAAATTTCCATTTCCATTCAAATTTTTCAGTTTTTCCCAAAATTTCCAGCCTGTCCCTAAATTTTAATTTTCATCCAAATTTCCACCGTCCCTAAATTGGGCAGAATCGGGCGGAATTAGGAAGAATTGGGCAGAATGGGCGGAATTAGGAAGAATTGGCAGAATTGGGAAGAATTGGGAAGAATTAGGCCGAATTAGGCAGAATTGGGAAGAATTGGGCAGAATTGGGAAGAATTGGGCAGAATTGGGAAGAAATAGGCAGAATTGGCTTTTCACAGTTTCAAGTTCACAGTTAAAGTTAATCCTTTATAATTTTAATTACATCATAGAGTTGGTACAGTGTAGTAGTTTGCGATGATACTAAAAGTGTTAGTCCGTATTTTTCTATCACATGTCTGTAGTTCAAAGTTCAGAGTTGAAATAAATATTTCCCCTGGGAATGATTTATGAAAATCATATAAAATTTTCCCATGGAATTCTGTGTTCTGATCGGTCAATTTTAAAAATGCATCCACCAATCAGAAGCGATTTTCACTGCGGTTATTATTTGAAAAAGGTCGCGAATTGATAATTCTAACAGTAGACAGACCAATTTAGCGAGGACACCTAAACTCTTATTTCTTACCTGTAGTTTCAACCAACATAGCAAATACTGTTTCCTGTAAACTGAAGCATAAATCTTCAGGGGTAAACTGCTTTTTTAAAGATTCGGACTTTTCTTCTATGAACGAAAGTAATCCAGAAAATGAAACGTCCATCCCTTTTACTACATATGGGAGTTGCAGTAATTTCCTTCCCCTGAAAAAAATTATTGCATAATTGCGTATAATACCAAACTTTCTTAATTTTTTAACATACAATTCAGCCTCCCAAAACAACTTAATTTTGTATTTATGGTCTAGGTTGAGCTTAGCATAAATGCATGCACTTGACAGGAAACCAACAAATCTTTTACTATCCTTTACCTCCCATTTCCAAACCTTATATTTTATGGATATAGATCAGAGGTACATCTACGTTACTTGTTCGTTTTCATTATTGTATCACAATAAAATTGATATGTAATAAGGCATGTTACCTTTTTGCCATTTGCTCAATGTTATAGCCGGGGCTAGGGTCGTTTGACAACTTCAAAACTCTGGCAAATCGGTCCAAACAATTTCCTACGGCTATGTCTATAGTTTCGCCAAATATCCTGTAGCGCTTCTCTGCATAGGCAATAATTTGTGTATTACCACCACTTACATATAGGACAGTAGGATTTTGTGCTCCGGTTATTGCTCGACCCATTTCAATATCTACAACATATAAAAAGTACATAATAATGGAATTAGCTATAGCTTATCTGTTTTGAAAAATTGAACCATCTTTTACGTAGTTTGTCGTTTGTTTTGATATATTTGCAAATAAACAATCTAAATTACTTACGGCCTATGCAATGATTAACTCCGATAATTGGTTTGTTCCATAACTGGGCAATAGTTCGGGCGACAACAGCAACTGAAACCAAAGGAGCGCCCATTCCAGGTCCTTTAGTATAGCTGATGACATCAATGTCAGTTGGGTTGACCTATAAAAGAAATAAGAATCGAAACCTTCAATCTGCAATCTTGTTATTTCTCTAACATAGCATAGCATTGATTATTTATTTAACTACTGTCATCCATAATTCCATGACCAATAGTATATACTTTTGCTAATTATGCTTGTCTCCAAACATTTAACTGTTAACACATGGCATGAACGAACCAAAAAGTGATCTACTACTTGTGCTGGAGGCATATTAATTAGCAAAGGTCTTATATGTATGAGATCTGAAGAAATGAATGTTGCAGATGCTCCAGTGCAGTTAAATTCCTTAATACCTTAGCTTCTGTCAAAGCCCGCTGCAACAGAGCTATTATTTCCGATTGATGATGTCTAGCAGTTTCACTTGGCAGAAATCCTAAAGTTCAAAGTTGAAATTTTTGTTAATATACAAAATAGAAATTATTATATTCTATATATTACTATACTTTACTATATATTATTATGTATTACTTAGTTTCACCACTTAATTTTTATAATGTATTACCTTCCCCAGGAGGGGTTACGTAAGTTTTCCTGGGATTTGACAAGACTTCTCCATCCCTGATGATGCCTATTCCTAACTTATTGGCACTACCCTCAAGACCGATCACAATCATTTTTAAACGACAAATTAGCAAAATAAGTACTTCTCTTCACAATAACAAACACATGGATTACCCTCCTCGTGTCTTCCGTTTCCGTCTTCTCTAATCCGACCTTTCTTATGAAACTGTTCAAAGATTGCGCGTTTACTTGGAGCAACTTGGCAAGTATAGCCAACAAAATCACAGGTTTTGTTTGATGCAACTTGAGATTAATAATTTCTCCTATCCTTTTGCAATACTTGCCCATTATACCATTTAAGTGTAAGTGTACATGTACTACACATGTATCTACATGAAAAGTAAAAATATATAATTTTGATGAGATCAAGTAGGATATAGATGCTAAAAACTTCACAATCACTTACTTACGGTTCGCTTTTGTTCTCTTTGTAAGTTAGGTTTCTACATGGGATTTGTGGTTGAATGCGTAAATTAATTTTTTCAATTCAGTCTCAAAGTACGGTTTAAGATAATAAAATTAAGTAGCTACAAGCAAATAAATATATAAGTGGGTTTTCTCCCGGATACTTGACAGAACCATTGAATAGTATATGCTCAAGAATGTGTTTTTCATCTACACACTAATTGCAGTTATTGCAAACAGTAAAAGGAGTAGTCTCCTTATGCAACTTCGGATTATTTCTTGGGTGACCTAATTTTCCATCTTTAGCAGAATTATATCCGGATTGTAGAATATAATCTTAAAAAGATTGACTGGAAACGGGTAAAACAGAGATTAATTGAAGTGCTATGTATTATATTTGTATTAAACTTTATTTATTATATGGGTATTATTTTATATTTATTACATTACTACTCTTGGTGCCCAGTGGCTAAATAATTTCATTTTCTTGCTCCTTAAGTAATCTGCACCGGATGTATGGACAAAGCATATTTGCATAAAAGCCTGACAGAAAAGTATACTGAGATGAATGGGAGGAGTTTCAGGTGTAGTGAAGAAGGATGCTAAATGGAACACAAACTAATCAACACAATCTCAAAGTGGAAACAATACACAGCTGTCAGTCTTTATAGCTAAAGATTTTCTTTGCTGACTTTTCTTATGCATAAATCAAAAATTTTGCCGCTGATCTGTGGTTGTGGTGCTTACAGCTCCATCAAGTAATATTTATTTGTCTCCGATTCGTTAGTAGAGATTCTAGAGATACATGAAACCCCAAAAACAATACAACTTCAATCAATCATATTACAATATGTTTTTTCGACTAGCTATGTCAGCCCCCAAATGTACCTTAAAAATTACATGTATGATGCAATTGCTAATATCAAAGTGCTATAATTTAACATAACTTATTGTACGTATTGTAATTAAAACTTAAATTGCCATTAGTATTGCTACACAAATAGTAGAATCAAGTAACAACAGTAAAATGACGATAATATTATATCACATTTGTTTGCACCTAAAGTCATTTTGAATTACTCCTTATTGCGTATTCCATGTGGTAGCTATACAAATAACACATCGTATATAGGTACATATCATCTCTAGTTAAAGTAATAATATGCTAAACGTAATATGTGATAACTCCAACACCAAAAATAGAATCCCTCTTAAGAAATACAATTAGAAGAAGGGTTAACTAACGAAAACTCCCAGGCTAACAAATCCGCAGATATGCAATGTAAGGTAATTTCATGAAAATTATAATACATAATAATACAACATATGCAGTAATTTTTATAGTATAAACAATCTTGATAACAACGGAAATAACGATGAAAATTGCAAATTTTAATTTGTATGCATTATATCTAGGAAGCAGTATTATCGAGCATGCAAATTGACATTTCTTGCGTGAAAAGTGAGCCAAAGAAAATTGCACGTAAGGTATCCATATTATTACCTATACTTAATATGCATGTCGCAGCAATGTTTCATTTCGTTCTTTACATGCAGCCAGAAAAAAGCTATGTAAAGAATCAATTTCACTGTAGTCCATTTTTTCATCTACATACGTAATCCCACTTGCAAATGCCATTGCTAATGTGCAGAAGATCAATAAATGACAACGATTTTTGTTGCACATAGCATCTAAGTAGTCAGTAGTTCGCAAGTAATATGACTGATATACAATAAGTAATTGACATTGGATATATTGGACTTTAGACTGTCCTTAATAGCAAACTCGGAGACATAGACAATTAGTAACAAATAAATTTCACCACATTTTGACATTTTCCTATTCACAATTAAATGCTATTTAATACTACATAGTACTACACAAATTACTTCTAGCTACAACTGTTAACATAACCACTGCTTGTGCAACTACATTGCATTAAATGACTACATAGTAGATTTAGTGAGATGTCACTCAACTAGCTATTACTAACATAGGTACTCCCTGTTTTTCCATGAGGAAATCAACTTCTTGTTTTAAAGGTGGCATTATGCATAATATTTATGTAATTATAGTCTACAATATTTTATGTATGAGTATATCTACCCTATAATAGCTATATCTGTAATAAGGTACCCTACACACAACATAATAATGAAATTGTAATATTCCGTATATGGACCGGCCATCATCTTCTCTTGAAAAAATACGAAACGTCTGTGTTCAAAGTTCAAAGGCATGTACTATCTCAGAGCAAAAGCGATTATTGCATTTATAGTGAATTCAATGTGCTTTTTTATATAAGCAAGAGAGTGTTGTGTATATTCACTCTAAAAATGTTCACGTTATGGTTACCTATGTTGGATCGAAGATGCAATGAATTAATTCATATCTTCGAGAGCCACCCTGCGATTGAAAAGATGCCTATCCCAAAGCACAAACATTCTTTCACTTTCTAATATCAATATACTAAGTTGCACTGCTAGGAGTGCAACTTTGGTTCCCAACTCCGAATAGCTTCTTCGTCGATTCGATAATGACTTTCGCTGTAATGTGCGTACCAGACTTACAACAACATTCCACTTAATATCATAATGTGAGCTTTTTTCCTTTATTAGTATTCCCTACGAAAATGTCTGTACTTCGTTATTTGTTGCTTTTGCTTTGACTATTTTTAGTTCTATTCAAAAACTCTTGAGTAGTTTATTGCTATTCCTCTAAGGTATAATATTTACTATACGATGAACAAAAGTCTTGGTTAGGTCATGCCCTGTCACACTGTTTTCCATTCAAGACTCTGGCATAAATTGATTGTTTGAGTAATTGGACTCGTGTAGGTATTTTACCATGAGGCAATAAGTAGGGTAGATTATCCGATAAAATTACAATAGAATAGATAGAAATACATAAGAATACATAACAATTATACACAGTATAACCATTATAAATATATTGTAGGTATAGCTAATATATCTCTATATGAATGTAATAATTATTGCAGGTTGTCAAATACATATGATGACTTTGTTGCGTAAACATTATAATAAGTATTGTGTGATTGATTATGAATGCGAAATGATTATGAATTTTCCATTGTGTATTTATAAGCGCTCCTCTTCATGATCCAGCGAGTCGTTCCCCTAATGATACTTGTCTTTGCTGGAGAGCCGTGAGACTGGAGCCTACTAGACGGACTCGGAGGAGTACTCCAGGCCCTTGACGCAGTCGGAGCAGAGGACGTTGATGTCGTAACTAAAGAAGCCGTTGAAGATGAAGGGGAGGATGTTTGTTGCGATAAAAGAGATCCCCTGATAGCCGGAGGTAATTTCTTAGGTACGCGTCTCGGAGAATTCGGACAGGATTGAGTGGACAACGATGGATTATTAGCAGCAAGGACAAAGCGGGGCTCTCTCTCATCACCACCTTGAGAAGGTATTGAATTAACTGAAGATGTGGAAGAAGAAATTGATGTCATCGAGTCACTTCTATCAGATTTCTGCACGCGATAGAGTATTGGACTACCAGGACTGGAACTCGAACCGCCAGCGGAATTTTGTCGATGTTGAAAATGATTTCTCCAGCATCCGTAATGTCTTTCCCAGCTTTTCGGAGATCCGTGTGGAGATGGACTTGGTGAAGACATATTCGAGGCAGAATCCAAGGATTTGCTAGAACCTGAGACGGAAGATGCAGCCACGCTGTACGAACCCCTGTCTGTAGACTTTTGCCGAGACAACCTACAAAGAAATTAAATACGACTTCATTACACGTCCTAATGCAATTTTAAATGACGGAATGCATAGCAAATATCATTAGCGAGCAAAGCAAGCAAAAGTTAAAAACTTGTAATAAACTACGCAGAACTTCATGATAACTCTCTCTTGATGTTCAACCTCCAGAGTAAATACATTAAAGTGCTCAAGTGAAATTGAAGCATACCAAAGTAACAAAGAAAGTATGTGCATTCATATTATATGTCCTTCCTGGATCACTGAGCACACTACAGAATGTAAGTATACATTCTGCAAGAAAATGAGTTTGAACTAATGTAAGTACATACTCTGCCATAGTGCTTTCAACATACCTCTACATACTCAAAACCTAAGTAGGTATATTATAGATATATTAAACTAATGTGAATATATGCTACGTAAACACATATCCTGAGTATACTTGTTTAAAAAATAATACAGAGTGAAGAGCTTTCACCATGTCTCACGACTATATTTCATTCATGCACTACTTTCGCCAAGGTGCACTCTATATAATTCGAAATGATATACTATACGTATGTGTAGACAGGGGAAGTACGTCGCACTCCTACTCATATTTGAACAATGCTCTACTTCACTTCCTAAGTTTTATATGATGTCTACACCACTTTCCATGCATTCAGATCATATTGTACCTGTACCTTGCCTTTCAAATGCTCCGTAGTGAAAGTTGTGAGTGTAGTAAAGCAAGAGAAAATTTTACCTCTGTGAAGCATAATGGGTTCGACATGTCCCTGTGGGACACACTCTCGCAGACGTGCATCTTCCTTCACAGATCGCTCGAGAGAGGAGCAGATTATTGTACGAGACGAGGAGTCGTTTACACTGGTCTTCATCAGTCGCCAAGTAAACTGTGCCTGGAAATTTCTCCGCCAGTCTCCTTCGCTCCTGCTCAAAATCAAGGATCACAATAATAATATCACAAACCAAACACTCCTAGTTCAAAATAGGCATATCATAATGGCACTTGCTATCTGTGCTGGATGCTAATGACACACTTACGTATAAACAACACAAACATTTTGTCCCCTGGACTTTGTCTTTGAACTATATCTCGATTTATTAAATTCTAGAGGCATAGTAGATTCCCTGCGTAATTCTAACAAAGGAGACGTCATGAAATTTTAGTATTGGCTACATAGTTACTTCTGTAAATGTTATGTGTGCTTAAGAACTTAATGCTAGAAGCTCTCTTAAGAAGTACTAGATGTGATGAATGTGCACTAGTATCTCTCTTGACCATGAAATATACTTAACGTGGTACAATCTAATACAAGTTTTATAGGATGCTAGGTATTTTATCAGATGGAGTATGTGTATAAGTGTAGATGACAGATAGAAAGGGCGAGTTGAGTGAGAAGAGAAACGACCCGAGCGTGAAGCGTGGACGAAATCAAATCACTTCTTTGATATCACTACACTCACTCCATTCAATGCCTAACGTCTTCTCTTTATCCACAAGGGACTCTGCATATCATCATATAACTTTCGCCTTTTCTATATCATTTGATATTGCAAAGCAAAAATTCAGACATAAGAGCCATTGCACACCTATATAACTCTTTGTAGTATTTATCTCTAGTTTTCACCAATCGCTATAAACCGTGCTATGCGAATGCAGTCCATGTACAAAGTTCCCTGTCTTATCTCATTTTTCATACTGGAGCATCTCTTCAACTAAATGAAGTTAGACTTTTGAACTGCATAACTTAGTTTCTAGGAAAATACATCAGATACTGTAAACGAGGGCACTAGAGATCAGAAGAAAATCTTTGATACGGACTGAAACGACTAAATATTCCTCTTTATTCTTTATAGTAACTCTTATGTACAACACATAGTAATGCTCGTTTAGTTTCATCGTATAACTCAACATAGGCCTACTTACGTATGTAACGACTCCACAGTACACCCGGAGAAAATCAAGTGAAAAACAGAGTACGTACTGATTTTGGGCCGTTGATGTGGATGCTGAGCCAAGATATTTTCCTATTTTATCTTCCAGTACTCTCGCCGTTTGTGTCTGTCTATCCCTCTCTATCTTGTCTTTTGTAGTGGAAATGAAACGACGGACTGATTTGGCTGCGTAGATTGCTTGCTAGTAAAGATAAGCGTAAAGAGAGTTACTTCGACTCAGTGCTCACTCTTCAACTACAAATTGTCTCATATTCATCCTTTTTCCTAGTTTACTCAAATCCGCCTTCCTTAGCCCAATCGCTTTTACTACTGCTGAATCAATGACACAAACCCCGAAATTTTCGTCTCAACTCACAAACACAAATCCACACAAGAGTCTTCAGTTGCTTTGGCATGACATGACAATGACAAACTAAAGCTGACTGAATTTCTAGCCTATAGCTAAGACCATTTAAATTGCTACCTACAACTATACTATGTTGAAATGAGTTGTCAACTTGTCACCATGTAATGTAAATTAGTTTCCTACTCGGGTTATAATTAAATAAGTTAACACACACATATAACATAACGCAAGAAGGAACCACAAACTAATTAAGGAATATAGCATGAATTTCACTCTGATAAAATACAAATACAGCCAGATGCCTGTCGATGTCATATTTAAATTTTTATATTCAGATTTGGGATGTAGGAGCAACTGTATGTAATGTAGTCAAAGATGTGGAAGAACTGGGTGGGTGTAGTAAGGCAGCTAGTTGAGTAACACAAAGGACATCTAAAAGATCCCGTGCGAATATTTTAGTATGAAACAAGTTGTCTCATTTATACAATAACGCAAGATATAATACTGAGATAGTTTTTATAGTCTTTTTTATGGCTGATCTCTAAAATGTTTGTTCCATGCACTTTATAACAAACCACTGCATTTGCATTGCATAAACTTCCTTCCTAAAATATTTAATGCCGTTACTAAACAAAGTTGGTAGACGAAAACAATATTTTTGCACTTGGTTTAGGAAGAGGGAAGGATTTGTCCATGAGAAGCCCAAGATAACAATTCATTTAATTCTTTCTTCAGGGACATGAAATGCCACTTTTATGTCATTATATCTGCCCACCTTAAATTTATGTAAATGCCAGCTCTGTAATTTGTAGACCATTAACCTTGAACTGAGCTGAAGAAGCTTTCCAGACGAGACAGAAACCACAAGATATCTGTCGAGGTTTGTCTACAGTTTTCTAATACCCAAATGAAACCATGAAAATACATATTGTATAAGAGACTGCAATTGCCATTGCTTTCGTGATACCATTTATAATTTGTACTGCTATAGACATATAGCAGTGCACATTATTTCTGCCCATATCCTAATCCTACAAGAAATTATGATAACTAATATCGTGTACATTTTCCATGAAGAAATGAGGAGCAATTCTTGTAGTCAGTATTTACTATTCATATAATTCCAAACCATCCTATTTAGCTTAGAATGGGCTTGCCTGACAAATCTTAAAAAGCAGACACTCAGACACTACTCTCAAAGCATTAAAGGGTAAGTAGGAATTCGAAATAATTCCCTTTTCATGGAAAGTGTCGTTTATAGGATCTTCTGTTATTTTACAATTATATTATGTTCCCATTTCACGGAAAGGAAACAGCGATCGATAGCTATTATATATGCATGCTGATACGAATGATACGGAGTAGCAATTTCACATGATAATTCAGGATTGAAGTTGTGCCTGCGTATACAGATAGGACTCGGGTAGAATTGTATCCTCACGTTTACCACAGAATGAATTTACAATCATTTCCGTAGCGGATGGGAAACATTAAATATCAATGAAAGTAGATATAAACATATGCAAAACAATGTTCCCGTTCGTTTTCATTCGGATGCGACGTGGTTCGTTAGTTACACTACTGCCGGTGGGAGACACTATGCTAATGATAATAAAGGGAATATTTCATGATTTCCTTGCATAGAGGTAAGTGCTTGCCAAAATATTAATGAGAACCGTGCATCGTACTTTAATAACGATGTAGGTTAGTTATAAACATAACAAATATAGAGGTAGACAGGAGAATAATGCAATAGATAAGGTAGTAACCAGCATATTACCACAGATCTCATTAATACACGACCTTGTTGGTTTGTTGGTTTCAAAATATGCCAAATCTAAATTGTATTTGCATCTACTAAATACAACAGTATCATGTAAGCTCTGAATAGGTTTGCCTGCCATTAGAATTCCGTGTTTGTATCTTCCGACCTTGATGTACCACTTTCGATTTGACTACGCAACAAATCGCAACGTAGGAATGTATTTGTAATAGCAGTAATAAGGGGGTAGATAACCAATGGGAACATCTGTTCAGGTTGGCTTCAGCTACTAAATGAAACACTACTACATGAAATGGTAACTGCTCAGATAAGTTATGTTAACTTCTTCCAATATTCTTGATTAATGTCACTGCGATGTTTGTATGGTTTCCAATCAAAATCCTTCTCTTCTGTAATTCTATGTAATGGTATATGCTTTCAAGCAATATTTCAAACTTATGAGCCTTCTCCAGATACAATCTCCTGACAGATACATTCCACCATGTTCTTACTTGGTATTCCGTACATAAATTACAAAGTATGTTGTAATGTTCCATATCAAAAATTCTCCACATAAAGATTCGGGTACGTTGGCAAATATTTTTGCAAAAACAAGAGTGGTCAATACACTAGTCAGGGAAAATATTAGAGATAAAAACAAGCGACTACTAGTGGAGCATAGTAATGCAGTGAGAATCTCTTGTTTCTGGTAGCTGTATGTTTTGGGAAAGAGAATCTTGTCCAAACTTTGGTTTTCACGGTAGAGAAAATGATAAGAGGTATCCCATTGAGTGAATAGCGGACTGATACTGATGTGCCAAGTGTGGTCCAGAGAGCCTAGCTTATATTTTATGTCAACATGGGCAGTGTTTGGCTGGTTTAGGTGTAATGGTTCATGAATTCGTGGATTATACTATGGTCATTACCTCAAGCAGCTTGGTCGCCTCGAACTCCTGCAGTTGTTTTTGGAATCCGGAGTTAGGATTGGACACAGGCCGAGCTCCTCGAACAACTTTAAGAGCTTCATTCCAACGGAGGGAGGTGATGCTCATGATGTAGCCAACGGCAATCGTCACGCTTCGAGACATACCCGCTAAACTGTAACAGTCCATAGAAAGCCATGAATATAGAAAAGCTATAAACGTATTACGGAGTGCTACTCCAAATATTACTTTTCATTTGCAGTCGGACTGGATTCCCTGAACAGTATTTGATCTAGGAGCCCATATTCCATTGTCCCATTAAATTAAATTACTTGAGTGAATTCCCTGCATGCATGGTTAGAAGCAATTGTGCACATATTTAGCTATTTACTCTGTGCACACACACACACAGCAAGGTACTAACAATAACTAGGTACGATACCAAGTTACGATACGGAGTAAGTAATAATATGGAACGCTCTCGTAATGCAATATCTACAGACATTACGACAGTGTTTAATGTACATTCAGCTCGTGTAAAATAGGAATTGCTCTGCAGTCTGTCTACTTATGTAAATAAGAAATTCTTGCTTTTAGCATTGCTTAGTGGTAGCCTTAAGAAATCGTGCAATCTAAAGACAACGGTTGTGTTTGTATTGATATCCTTAGGAATAATAAGATGTGGAAATTAGTGTTTTGATTTGTATACTCACCAGTGAATGAGGACGTTGCCCCCTTGGACCCTTGCGCTGTGGATGAAGTCGTTACAAGCGGGAATGTACTGAGAAAGATTTTGGTATGGTGAATCGGACGCCATGATACACAAATACTCCTTGTCCTATACAAAGAAAAGAGATTGATGAGAACGAGTGGTGAAGGCATTATTCATTCCACGGGAGAGAATCCCTCCGAAGTGCAAATGCCTAAATGGGAAAGAACGGTTGGGGAGATAATGCCAGACAGACAGAAGGTACGCAGTCAAAGTTAAAAGAGCTATTATTTTACCAGCACTAGGCTCTGTATAGTTGATTTTGACATACATAGCAGAGGATGCCCCCAATACCAAAATGTCTATGGTAGCTCATTCCTGCAATTTTAGAGATGAATTCATGTTTGTATTGTATCTCCTCTCTGATAGCAACAATAAATTTTTCCCATACATTCATACTACAGCTAATCGATAAACACAAAGCTCCTCGTCTTTGTTATTCTCTTCCTACCCCTAAATATTAGCACTACGACTACCTATACTTTGTCATAGCTATGCAAAGCATTTGTATTCACCTATAGCATTTTATTCTATCAATAGTGTACAATATAGTAGTAAACAATATCCTAAGTGCCCATTAGTACGTCAAATTCAAACTGAAACTGAGCAATTCCTTTTAACTATGCAAAAGTTTTTTCTCTATACCAGATATGGGGTGGCCACATGAAACCCGTTTTAACTAATGGCACTACATGCTTAGCCTTCCTTACCAATATCAATACACTTCGGCTTAACTACAGATGACATTCTTTATTGAAGGAAATTCCTGCCATTGCTGCACTGCGATAGATAAGTAAATATGGACCTTTTCAACTTATTGAACAGAAAGCTACTGGATTGACTTTTCCTTTACTCCACTTTCACAAATCCCCCTCAGACCAGTCGAGCACGCAAAGAATTCTTTATGACGCACATAGATTCAAAATTTAATTTCAGACAACACTTCAATCAGTGTACAAAATACCATTTACCACTTACCAGTGGTAAGTGGTTTTTAATGGTATTTAACGTTAAATACCACTACCTAAAAAGTAGTGGTAAGTGGTATAAATGGTAAAAATGGTAAAAAATAGTTTCATTTAAATTTCGTGTTTAAATTTTGAACAAAATTAGGGGGCAAAGTACGAAATAGCTTAGCAGATGATCATTGTTGTCACAAATTGATAAGTGTTCATCAATCAGAGTAGGATTCATCCAATGAGGGCGCTAACAACCCTTGCCGATTGAGAAATTAATTGCAATTAAATTAGTATCAATTTTAAATGGGCGATACCAAATACAATCTTTCTTTCTTCTTTTTTTATAACTTTTGGTGTACAATCAAATAAATATGATTAATTTAATTGATATTGGAAATATTTCATAGAAAACAAAGTTCTAAAACTTATATTTTAGGAAGTCTAGTGTATCTGTACTCAGCTGTCTAATCAATCGCTAAAATTTACCATTTTTACCATTAAATGCATTTTTACCATTAAGTGCATTTTTACCACTGTGATGGTAAAAAAGGCTAAAAAGTGGTAAATTTTGTACACTGACTTCAATGTCTCAAAGTCAATAACATTCACGTTAACAAACTGGACATCCGTGCCTGCAAAATCTACATAATTACATTGAAATAACAATTCCATGTTATAATACTGTTGTTGGCTGAATAATTGAACTATTCACTTTCTCTTACTGATTTACGTCAATAGTAGGCACGGTTAACATTCCCTCACCTTTCACATTCTCACCTACTAATGGTGTAGACTAGTTCAAAATAACTATGTACTAATGTATCCTATTCAGTGAAAATAAAACAAACAATTCGTTATTTTCTTGGCAGATTGCAATTTTCTATCTTTCCATACATTAAACATGTTCTTGGCTCTAAACTGTACATCGTGCCTTATCTAAAATTCACTGCGAGCATAGTATTATGTATGATTTTGTAATTTAATATTCAGAGGGTGTAAATAATTTATTCGTTATTTATGAATCCAGTCCAGGCTGTAAGTCCTTACAATCTCCCTACTTGCATAAGATATTACCAAGCTTCTATCTTTGCAGAAATTAGCAATGATAATATTATATCATGTAAACCTAGCTTATACTATCTCAAACAAGAAAGCACTGCACAAATCATTACTATTTAGAACTTCTTTTAATTTAATATAATATTTTGTTTATTTATAAGCAAAATAACTTCGGTATGCCCATTAGTGTACAAGAAAATAAAAATCAATATAATATACTTAAAATACACCAGCCAAGGGAGGCAATTTATAGATATTTGTAAGTTTCGATAATGATAAAGTTGATATTAAAATGGTTTTCAGTCTTTTTATTGTTCCGAAGGGAGCGCAAAGAGATAAAGACGGTGCTTTTTTACTTGAAAGACTTGAGACTACTTTTGTTGAGGATGGGACATTGTTACGGAACACTTGGCTTTCAATAGATGTGCTATCTGTTTTTTGCATTGAGATGAAAACATTAGAGAGATGAAATATTACAGTAGACAATAGACCGGAAGGAGACAGTGGGAGAGGAATGATGCCATTGTTAAAAAAGAGTAGGTAGGAGATAGCAGGTACTTTATATACTATCACATATTTAGCAAGTTTTCGGGTTGCCTTTAAGGGAAGTTTGTAGTGAGTCTCTAAGCTGCAGTTGGAAAAGAGTCGGGAAAAAGAGAAAAAGTAACGTATAATTTCTCTGGTAATGCATTTTGTAGTAATGTGTATGGATGAAAGTATAGGATCATCAATTTACAAGTAATAATGAAAGAAAAGCCTTTTCGGACATGTTCACATGGCATAACAGTATATTTCAAGAACTGTGATTGCAAAGGAAGAAATTCCACGTCGGCAGAGCTGGAGTAATCAGACACTGACAGAAATGCCAAACCAATGCGCTGATATATTATAAGAGTGTCTTTAGGCATATCTGCAACGTGCACCCCTACGAATATAGATATCCGACTCTTCTAAGTCAAACTATCCAACTTTTCCCATTGATCCTGACCTTGCACCAATTTTATTTCCCATCTCATCATGGACTTCTCCGGCTTGTACTCACTACGAAAGTTGCCTACCTACCTTAATATTAACTTAAGTTTCCTACTTTTGTGTGTGCTAAGCTCCCATTATTCTGCTCATCGTCCTTTGCCGTCTTTTAATATTACCTGAGCTGTGTGTGAGCACTAAGCACATGTAAAATGTAGTCAGGAGAGAGACATGCAGCTTTATAGTTGCAGTTAGACGTGGCTTTATGATTCAGCTGAGAATTGTAGCGGAGCACTCTTTCCCCGAAATGGAATCCATTAGGTAAAATAATAAGGAGTGTTGATCACAACCCGTTTGGCTCGCCTCCGTGAATGTGATGCTTTATTTCTAACCGAATTTTCACCGCTTCCCCTTTTCTCTCTCCGACTTTATGCTATTATAGTCACTCTCCAGAAACTTCCTATCCTTACTCTAAAGTACGTGCTTATACTCCCCGTATTTACAACAGACCCTAACAAAATAACTCGGATATACTGGGAATGCCATTGAATATTTTTTGGGTCCATTTTTCCTTTCTGCTCTCACTATAGACATCTTTTTCCTTCTAATTTATGAACATATCAGAAAACATTTTTGCGCATCCAAGAGGAAAATCCAATTTGCAAATTCTTGAAAAGTATGTCCTTAATAATCCACATCATTATAAGACAAGACTAGCAGACAACCACTAAAAACTACAGAATGAATTTATCGTTCTCTGTCCTTGTTGTCAATCTAATAAACCAGCTATTATTCCAGACATTTAAACTACTGCTGCATGCAATGGTATATAGAATAAACATAATTCTATAGTCTCGCCCTGGTATACATTGATGTAACTATAAGTTTACGGCAAAAATGCAAATGATGAAATTTATCGCTTCAATTTTATGACACATGGTATTACTCTTATAACGTAATTCCATATTTGTTATCCGAGATGTAATTTTACCTTTCATATAATGACATTATTAACGAAGTAACCTCTATATCGTATATACCTTGTAGCATTAACAGCCAAGGCTAGTAGAAGTAAAATAGGTTTGGAATTCCCAGGCACTTCTGAATTTTTGTGTATGTAAACCGATTTATGACGTCACACGGCGACATTTCCTATACATTTCCATGGGACAGAAAAATATTTTTGACAAAATTTTTTAATTTTTTTGACATGCACTTTCACCATGGTGATGCCCCATGCAAATGTATAGGAAAGTCGCCGTGTGACGTCACAAATCGAATGCATTACAAAAAAATCGAATGAAGCCTGGAATGCCGCAGGTTGATTAACAGCAGCCTACAATTCTTGAGAGATATTGGGTTATAAATTATGCAGCCTGTTTTCGTCGAGCTTTTGGTGTGAACTTGTAGAATCTAGAATCACAATGACTTAACTATAATGTATTTCTTAAGAATGTCATTATAATTTTCTTAGCATGTTTCTGCCTACAATGCCTATTATGAACGGTAGCAAAGACTAATTCTCAATTACATTTTGGATGGGTGGGTACTGGGAGGTTTAAGTTAACACGCACAGAAATATAATGAATCCTTTTCATCCGGTCCATTGAGCATTTCTGGGTTGGTGTAGTAAATCTTTAAATGCCCATTAATTTCATCTACCTTGCATGCTAGCTGTCACAATATTTCACCGATTATGTTCTCTTATATCAGCAATACGTAATAAATATGAAATAAAGGAGCAGACGAAGGCCAAAAGGTAAGTAGTTAGTACTCGACAATAATAACCATATATTTATATACCTATCTACATATATGTGTGTGTTGGAGAGAATTGTGGTCCATTTCTAGACTTCGGAATCGGAGTCCTTCCAAATGCAATTTGTCTCGTCTGTATTTTTAGTATTGCATTGAAGAAAGCAATTTAGTGTATTCTCCAAGTCTGTATATCACATCAAAATCAGAGTGGGAACGTTGAATGAGCTGACAAAAAGAATGAGTGTAAGCAAGGAGCTAGACTGACTGAGATGGCGACAGCAGAAAGGAGTTAGGCAAGAAGAGCATTATTATTGCAGAAGTTTGCTCTTCTCTGCTTTAACTGACAAAACGCAAAGATGGTATGTAAATATATCTCCCTTGACTCAACATCAGCGAGTGGAGTTTACTCTGAGACTTTTCTTTTTTGTATTACATACCCCAGCGTGTACATATATAAATCCATACATTTATGTATGAGTTTACTTGCATCTTGTACTATACCAGATGCATTATAATAATAAATATACCAACAGGATAGAAGAAACGAGATGATTTTTCTTACAGAGTTTTCCTAACTGTCTTTCTCCAGAAGCTTACCAAGGGAAAGTAAATGCATTTTGCGTGTATTTGCACTTTCTTATCAATTGCATTATACGTACGTTTATATAGGAAGGTTATTAAATGTGTAAAGTCTAGCTTGGTTAGGGACAGAGCATAATATATTAGAGTTAGTTTGAACATATTTGGAATGAAAATGTATGTTGAGTGAGTAGAGGAAGAAAACAGCACTTGATTTGAGCCTTCTTTGCTCCTTTCTCCTCCAAATATAAGTCCCAAGAATAGATGTGTGTATTGTGGATCCTATTCCAACTCATAAGTAATACAAGGACTACAATAGAAACTGGAACGGGAGTGTTGAAGAGAGAAAATGCGAGACTCCCTAAAGAAAAGCATAGACATCCCTTGTAAGTGAGTGCAAGAACGTAGTACTTCGCTGTAAGAAAATCGAATGCAGCAAGGAGAAGTCATCTGTACATGTATTTTGTTCCCAGCTCCCAAAAACTCCAAGGAACAGAAGCCTATCCATATCAGGAGCCCACAGCCCTACTTCTCCGCATTCGCTGAATTCAACGAACTGCTGGAAAATTCTGTTGTCCATGAGGAAACCTTTGTTCGTCTTGACAAAACTCTTGCTTTTTCTCTTTGGGACTCTGTTTGTTGAATTTCGAGAGAAAGGCAAGCAAGGCATGGTCTTCATTTCCTACTTTTCCTTCTCTCCTACGCTAGACTCTGGTTTTCTAGACTATGCTGAGCTGAACTGTAACTGTGAAAACAGAAGGAAATACAACGGAGGGCACAAAACAGTGCAGATGTACCGAAGATGACAAAAAAGCACAATAGAATCTCTATTGCGGCACAAGACTACACTCGGAACATGACAGAATGAGAATCTTGTCCTCGTGATGAGCCTTAGATTCTCTTTCCTTACCGATCCTTCCTGAGGATGAGAAAAGACAAGGCCGAAGCTGAGGGAACGACAGGGAAGAGGGTCCTCCTGTGGAATCTGCACAACCTTGAGCACTCAAAGAAAAACTCTGTCTTTCAACTTGATATATTAGACCTGTAAAGACTTTCGTACTCTTGTAGTTTCAGGCAATATTCAAACTATATACTCTTTCTTCCTTAACTACCTACTAGCTACCTTCACGCAGTCAAATCACTGCATGGCATCTTCTTCCAATACTATACAGACTACACAAAACTGTCACCAACATATACTCAACCTTAATACAATTTAATACTATATACTTATCTCTATATGCTTTTTATAATATAGCAATACTTTTTACGCCACTTTTTATGTCTAGATAGGTACTTACCCCTTTTTTACTTCTACCTATAACATCCGAAAAAGTACCTAATGCATATCTTATGTATATGTATTTAACAGGAGTAACCTTATTGAACGGGCCTACTAAGGCGGAGCAACATTCTGTCTTACCTATTGCCTAAAGGAGATAGAAAGTCAAAGACTCAATGTCTATGCCGTGCCCTTTGACATACGCTCAGGTATCTGCAATTCACAGATACACAGCTTCATCTCCAATATGCATTTTTAAGGTGATCGGGAACTTCTCAGTATCATACTATGAGAAACATTACTATATATATTTAGCCATTGATACTAGTACTTTATTGCGACTCTACATGATAGCTTATAACATGCTATACTCTCAATAAATTGACATGAAGAATAACCCTGAAACTTGAGATGAGATAGATAAGACGGAAATCAAATCTCATCTGTCCCGTTCGATACCAACTTGTTCTGACTCCAACCTTGTTTTAGGAGTCTAATACGAGAATTCACATGTAATTTGATGATCTTTCTCTTTTGCTCAGCACTAAATTCTGCTTAGTCTATTCAATTTTCCATCCACATTGCCCAAAAAACCATTCCGGGCTTTATTGATGAGACCTCCACAAACGATATAACATGACGGGATGGGATAATCCTCTATATCGTGGAATCGAGAGAGACTCTTGGCTAAGATATAACACACATCATGAGCGTGCGTTGGAATTAATTCTTTTTGTATCTATTCTGGAATAATTCTACCCCTCCTTGTGGTATCAGTACATTTTTCCATTTACCATATTGATGTCATTTAAAAATTTTCATCAATTTCCAAATATTTTTGTCAAATGAATAAGCACGAATACTATGACGTAAGCCCTTTTATAACAGCAGGATTCCATTTGCCAACAAAAACGTCAACACTACATGTTGAGTACTAATGTGGCATATACGAATAGCAAGTATACTCCTATTTATTTAAGAGTTGTACCTCCATGGAATAAGAAATTAGTGATGGACCGGACTGGACCATAATAATGGTTTGTGTGTAATATTATATAACATAAAAAATATGAACCCAATTTAGAAATGATGATTCTTATCAACTGCTTCTATATAACTGTGAAGTGTTTGGGTGTACACATTGTGATAGATTGATTGATTACATTGAATATATCATAGAAAAAGTCTGCACGTTTGTTTGTTGAGCAGAAAAAGATTTATGATGCCGAGTCGACTGTATTTTATTTGTGGTTAGCATTTCTTGTTGCTAGTGGTAGACAGGTATGCAAATATGGGAGTCTTTTGAGCCGAGTCAACAGAAGACGGAGTGAAAGCAAGCATTTTCCCCAGTACAGATGCAATTGGTACGTAATGGCAATATCGTAGTGGCAGTAACATAGAGTTTACCGTTCCGCATTACATGCATAAATATTTTCTTGGCCTATTTCCCCGAGTAGAATTGCCGATGTATATGGAATTGATTGTAATAAGATTAGGGTTTTATATCACCACTTAGAATATAAAGTAGCATTACACACGAAATTTACACTTAACTTGATCCTTTGACGATGTTTCAACTGCGAGTGTGAGTACATGTTGAAACAAAGTGAAAAGTGCATTAGGTACTAACAGTTTAAGTTCCGAGGAGTGCTACTTGAAAGTGTACATACGTGAGACTACTTATGCGCGTCCATAATATATAAATAATGACAAGTCTTGTTTGCTAACTATTACTTCGTTCTCTCATGTTACATTTACAGAAAGGTCAGCAGTGGTAAGTGTAAACTGTAAATAGCAATATAATGAATGTAGCGTGTGCTCAAAAATACCAAAGTGCGTGTTTTGATGCACAAGTCAGATAAAGCAAGTTGAAATTTTTATCTGGAGGCCGTGTCTATCTGATAGCATGAAAAGCATATCTTGGTGTGCATTCTGTCAGAAACTAACTAAATAATTTAATGTTCAGGACAGAAGGCTTGAGTTGGACTTGGATATATGTAGCTTTGTAGTCAAAATGAGAAAACTTTCTCCAGCCCACTAAAACACACTAGAGCTCCATTAATTTTTAGAAAACTCCAAGAGGGAACACAAACTAGAGAATACAGACAGTAAATTGAACGTATTATGCCTTGAAAGATGAGAAAGCAGTAAGTATAGCGTAGAAAGGAAATCCTAGTCGAAATAAACGATGATATACTGCACTGTCTGTATAAGTAAGTTTGCTACCAACTAAACTAGTAAATTCAAATTCCTGGAGAGCAGAGATAGTACGGTAAATGGATGAGAAAGAGGAAAACTTTAGAATTTCATGTTTATTAACATTTTAGCCTAGGTTTCGTTTTCCGTCCCCAAGCGAAGCAGTATGTAAATAGTTTATTGGGCTTGTGGGCTGAACCAAACCAAACTGGCTGTCCAGGGAATCTAAATTTTCACTTGAGCTACAACTTTCAACGAGAATGAGTGAAGAACTATTGAGTACTTTACTTTTCAAATGGTTATCTTGAGTCAAGCATTAGACCACAAGTTTATTGAAACTCAAACTAAATAGACTTGCAAGTTGCATTGAGAACTTTCGAACCACTTCCTTCTATTAGGAGTAACTGAATAGTACAGATAGGAATTTTATCCCGAATAAACTTTCACCCCCCAAAATTTCAATGAACAAGTTCTATTCATTTTCCTCATTGTTCTTCTGTATTCATTGAGTACAATGCTATTGGTACTTGCGTATATATTATATTTACGTGTAAAGACATGAAACTTTTCAAAAACAACTCCAAGTGAAAATAGTAGAAGATTTCCAGAGATGCCCTGTAGATTTCGTTACAAAAGGAAGTAGCTTCATGACATAAATTCCATCACCATACACTTAAAGAGAGAAACTAAACAAACGGAAGATCCATTAGTAGTGACGATAACAGTCTTGAAGGGAAACTCTCAAATTCTAGCAACCTGATATAAGTCGTAGCTGGAATTCCCACTCAACTCTGCCTAGTCGCCAATTAGGAAAGAAGGAAAGTGAATAAAATTAGTACGTACATGTAGAGATAGACTCTTCAGACTAGTCTCCAGCAGCTTCTTAATATCTTGAGCACCAAATGCTTTTCATTGCTCTCTCCATTTCATTTACTATTAGTTAACTTTACTGTTTAATTAATAATTACAACTGTCACAAATCCGACAAGTTATTTCTGCCATTCCCCCCAAGTTTCAAATATCAAAAAATACTTGACTCTTTCACAGACTGTAATGGATAGCATAATGGGCCTCATAACAATCCTACTACATAATAAGCTTCTATTCTACCAGCTACGGGTGTGTACTACGCCCATCTGGCAACATGTGCACCATCCATACTCCATCCTTCACTACAGCTAAGATTTACTATAAATTAGCAATGTAATACTCTATACTATAGTGCATTTTTTGAAAAACAAAAGACTGCAGATGTGTGGTCGTAGGGAGAGTCCCAAGTGAAATAGGAAAAATGGAGTGAGAATTGAAAGAAGTGAAAAGCATACAAAATACATTAAAGTAGCATTTCAACTCAGAACATCATTCCACAGTATGTCATATCACATCAGTTTGCACTCCCATAAAAGCAACTCAACTTAGCTTAAGTGCAAAATTATACCTACCTAAAGGCACATATTGATATCATACACCCAAATGGTAGCAACTTTTTTGCCTCGGTCGAATGATCATATTATATTTACATATACCAATGCAATAAAAATACACTTGGCGAGTAGTAATAAGGTAAAACCAATAGTCTATACAAAATGCCTCGACTACCAGAAATGGAATTATTAACAGCTTTCACTATTGGTAAAAGACTTCGTTTCCTGCACTGCCTTTTTCCGAACAGGAAGTGACACTATAAAGTAACATTGACACTCGCAATCGCAACATTGCAGTTAGAAAAAACTCTATAATATTGCAACTCATACAAATCATACATGAAAAGCATTCTAAAAAATTGAAGTAGGTCACTTCACTAGTATTCTCAAGCATCTTCTGCAAAGAAATTGAATTTGCGTAGTAGAAATTGTACTGTCACTTTTCCCATGTTATAATCAGGATGAATCTTCATTCTTGCTGTCATATTTTCCACATTAAAATTTTCCAACATTGATGCTTGGTACACTGGGTTGGTAAGAAGAAACGAAAGTTACACTTCCTCATGCAGAGAAAGCATGACATTGATAAATGTATGATATCTGATGCATTTTAAGGCGTTTGAAGGATGTCACTTGTATCATTGGGTTTTAAAATAGAAAAGTTTAGACAATATATGCCTGTGGTCGTGACCCTTTTATATGGTAAAAAAAGAATTATGGCAAAAATGAATTTTGAAGTTACATTTTGGATTGTGATGTCTATTCTGTCTGTAGAGTAGTATTTCTTTGTCGGCATATCTGAATGGGAGGCAAGTAGAGCAGCCGTTGCTTTGTCTGTTTAAATTTTTGATAAACTTCGTTATTGCAGTGTACTGCCAACTAGCAAGTGCCAAAGTTCTCAGGAAGACTCTTATCTTCTCTTGATGCTAGTGACTTTCTTTGCCATCTCTGTGAAATTGCCGTCTCAAATTCTGTTTGTCGCGTCAAAGGGCATTGCATTACCTTCTATGACACAGTTTATTACTTGAGTACAAAAAGATCAGGAAAATGGTATAACATCATCATAAATACAAGCACATAATATAGTGAAATGCAAATGGGAAAAAGACAAGCCCTCCGACGGCTACATATTATTAACTCCATCTTGCACTCTACGGGTATGATAATACTAAATCCAATGTTAAATTACATACATCCGGATCAGACAGCTTGGTTTACTACTCAGTTCAGTTGAATGACTGACCCCGCTAGGTCATAATCCACTCTATTATACAAAACGGGAGAGTAAGACCCATTTGAAAATTTATGCGCAATGAGATAGGAAGCAGACGGTTGCAGTTTAGTTCAGTATTTGATGGCACTGGGTTGTCATCCTACTAACCTACCTATATATCTGTAACGCAATGTAGAAAATTGCGTCCGTGCATAATACTCTTACTTAATGTGACATACATACCTTTAGTATTGGTTTAGTAGTGCTTTAAAAGAAGCTCATAAATATAACTGGTAGCTCAGTTGTATTTTGGGGCTACGTTATACAAGACTATGAATAAGCACCACAAATACAAAGCATGTGCTAAATTGTCATGTAGTTGCTCTGCACGGATGGAACCACAGAGAATTCTGTGTGCCTGTCAAAACGTCAATTTGCATATATGTTTCTATAGTAGAACGAACAGATTTACTGCATATACAAAGTGTACGTAGTGAAAGTCAAAACGCAAATCCTTGGTGTTTGGTTGTACTACTGTGTTCGTTTGCATGTTTTCTCAAACGGATTGGTTTGTGCACGGTTGTATGGGTAAATATATTCTTCGTGTCGTTTTAAACGACTCGAAAGGTTTATGGTGGTATTAACCATATACACTAACTCTATAAGTAAGGCTAATATATCTGCATGTATAACTACTTATATATTACAGACAGTAGCTGTGTAGTTTATTCATGAGCATGGATTTGTGGTTGGACATTTTTTGAATTGAAACCGTGAAGTAGTACTACAGAGTAAAATATTTCTCTGGGCTTAGGATTCGTGTCCTCTTGCCTGTCATTGACATGTGGTACTTTATAGTACTTACTTTTTACTACCCTCCAAATAAACACAAAAATAATTACACGAGAATAAATATAAACGTCTTGATCTACGGAATTGTAGTTTGTATTTGTGAATGTACACTACAAGTCCAGACATTTGAATGAACAACATTTATTTAATGAATGTGTGGTCTACTATTGTGTAACAGGATTTATTTCTCCGACAGAAAAATTACCGTTGTAAATGCATACACATGGCACAGGACGCCCATCAGATGTAGACATTGATCTGCTATCAAATTTTATGAATGAAATGGAACAAAGCCCATTGCTCCGCGGAATTACAATAGACCTAAATGTAGCCACTCTGGAAATAGTATATATCGTACTCAGCAGATCGGTTCTTTTCAATCAAATGGAAAAGGCTTTTATTGTAGGAGAACTGTGAGGAAATATCGTTTTTCCGGTATTCCCTTCCAGGAATTTCCTCTTTTCTCTAAACACAAAATAAGAAACACATAACCAAGGTAAAATCGTGGAGGACCGCAGAGTACAAGTGCTTAAAACACCAAAAACTCTTGGTCCGTGTAATACCTACTAAATAGTTGTACCCATACTATACTTCGACTAACAATGCATTCGGTTGGGCCCGGATCCAGTCGGCTATACAGATTGATCCACTACTATCCCAACCTCCCACGCCAACTTCTTTGCAAAATAAAAAACTTGGCAGTCGGCACCTAATACCAGATTACTATCATCTATCCAGTCTTTTCTTCATTAGTTAACTAACCAACCCGTTGTTACGATGAGGACAATAAAGCTGCTTACACACACAGTGCATCTCTAGCTATAGTATTAAATGTAGATCACCTTGTCTGCTTTCTCCACTAAGGGCAGCTCCACTTTCACTCTTGCTAAGTAAATATACATTGGCCTTAGAGCATTTTTTCTAAATGAGAAATATAACTATTTTGGCTTGTGGTAACCCTAGTCTTGCTTTTCTACCCAGAGAAAGTAAATAAATAGTCAGTTGAAGAAAGTTGAAGAGATTTTCAGTAAGTTGAGTTGAGGAAACAGGCTCTCTGGGGCCAAATGACGCATTGCTGGTGTATAACATGTACTGGCTAGCACGCGATCCCACTATTACCATTTACCCACCACCACCGACACCGAGCGTCTATCTCGCTCCATAACCTCCCTACACTGAATTCCTGCTTACAAGAGCTACCTTTACCATCTTATTGTATTATGTGCACCATATATTACACAGAAGCTACCAAAACACATTTATATCATACACTATATAATATCTACCCACCACCTTAGTAATATAATGTAAGTAACCAATGCAATGCACGTATCATTCGGAATTCTAGCACATGTCTTGTCTTTTTCCACGAACCTTTCTTTATATTATGCACGTAAGCTCCATGTAAAATATGCATATAGTATCTTACGATTAGTTACACTATAATATTATCCACCTGTACCTATACAATGTGCATTTACATAAAATAAATGTAAAAGCTCCGCTGCTACAGCGTCAAAGGCATAATACTGTCAAACGACCATACAAAATACAGGCCCATAATCTAAAATACCTCTTCTACCAGCTCTTCTACAGTACTAACAGTCTTTTTCTTTAAAGAATAGAAATTCTTTGCCGGTTATTTGCGAAGTTTATTCGATACTACACACACATATGCTATATAATACTGTTTTATTCTACACACCTAGCGCCATAACACTGAAGCAAACACATATCGTTAGAAATTATAACTTGCTAAAGTAAGTGTTGACCTGTTCCGACTAAACATGAAACCCATAACTTACAAGTCTAATGGACACATCACTTCCACTCTTCCACACATCCTCATCTCTAAATTCTCCGTGTCGCCCTATGGCATTAGAACTTTTCTCTGTGGAATTCTGAACAGATATCCTTTTCTATAAAATGAACTGTGTATACTACTACGTACACGAATTACTTAGAACAGAGCGATTATCATAATTTGCTAAAGCTAAAGAGACTACTTGACAATAAGCGACCAACTCCGTAAAACAAATGGCGTAACAGTTTTTTCTACAAAAAAAGATACATATATATATATAGTTTATATACTATAATAAGATATACATTTGGATATACTTATATAGAACTACGTGAGAAATATGCTATAGAAATAACAAAAGAGATATATGTATATAGCAGAATATGCTTACTAGAAATATTTTCTCATCAAATTCAATCTTTGTCTGGCATCCAATTTTTTTGAAGTTATATTATTGTTCGGAGAAGCCAAACACATTTTATGGGTAGGTGGGTACTTACGTATCGAAAAGAGCCAAACTTTTGTCTTTTTTCTCCTTCCTACTTTCCAATTCCAATAATGTGAAAAAGATTGGTCAGACTAAGGCTGAAATGGGAAACACCGCACTGCGGGTAGTATTACGTGTGTCTGCTACTATATAGAGGTCAGAGAAATATATTTTATAGACCAATAGGACTTATTACTATCAAAGAGCTACTAATGCTAAAACCCAATAGTTTACTGTACTAACTGCACTAATATATAGGTAGCTACCCATCACTTATTTCCGACGTGAGTGAAATCAATCCAAACGATACATACATACCTGGTCTGGCATGGCTTAGGCTGGCAGAAGTAAGTTGGGATTTGGATGGGAGTTAAGTGAACTGATCGTGAGCTCAATGGAGTGAGTTGAATAGCTACATGTTAATTTATTGCTTTAGTTTGCCAACTATTGTAACTAACAAAACTACTCCTAAGCTTCCACTCTATGTAGGCATTTGGATTCAACGTCTTAACGATACATAAGCACTCTAAGTTACTTTCTCATTTTCTTTAGGAAATACTAATGTGGGGTAAGATTATGTAATGTTTACATTCCAAGGCAAGTTGTACTGTGGTCATTTCCTCAAATATAGAAACATTATTCCTACTCAGCATTTTCAACGAATGCTACGGAAATTCATTCATAACTAGTCCAGTTTTGTGTACCTACATTCTGCATTCACATTATAGCAAAATAAATGTTTCGTTGATTTGGTACAAACCTTTTGGCATTTATTTACCTTTTCCAATCCGCATATAAAATTTTAACAGTAATTCATAAACAGTCCTACTATATAGACAGATAGAATTTTTGCAATATTTTTCAAATATCTTTTATCTAGAAGTTCAGATTTGATAACAGTTTCGACTTAATTTGTTACGCCACACTAAATTCAACTATATTATAAGTTTTCACTATATGGTGTATTATAATATTTTATTAGTAATTTATTCGTTCGAATTTTGGAATACTAAATTATACGTACCTACACTAAATTACATTAAACACGTGCGATAAGAAGGGTATAACATGAAATTAGTATCATTTAAGATATTAAGGCCATGCGTTGACCATTAAGAAAGATGGTAGTATGTAGCACAGGCTGTTACTGTTTTCAAGGGCAAGATCTGGATTGGGGCAGTCCCAATTACTTATGATCTGCTGTAATTAAGGTGTATAAAGGAAATAGAAAATGAATTATAGCGTACCGAATGAAGCCTCCGAGCAGCATCATGGATGGCAATTATGTGAGTGATCTTGTGACGTTCCAGCTGACTAGCATCTTTCGAATCCCGATAGTTCCCAACGTAAAGCCCTGATAACACCTAGAAATTCATTACAGACAGTTAGCCTCTGGGATAATTGATGGCAGCAAGTTTTCGGTGGAAAGAAATTAAGAACGCACCCCATTTGTTCCAATTCGAGCATAGTACTTATTAGTGCTTATACTTTGTGCTGTATAAGGATGCTCGAAAGAATAACTCAGTACTTATTAGTCCACCCTTAACTTATTCTCTTTAGTAAAAATCAATAGTTTCTCCAACTTTCAAAGCTACTCACGACTTTTCAATTAAGTTTCTACCTTCCAGTGATGTACACTAATGGGGACCAGTAGTACTAACTGATTTAGCCACTCTAATTCTAGTGAGTAGTAGTGTAGTAAAGATACTATGATTACAAGAGTCAGCATTCATTAATGAAGTTATACCAAATGTGCAAAATACGTTCTTTTTATGCATCCGTAAATACTATCTCTATTATATTTCTCAATTGGATGGGCCAAAGTTTTCCTGTGCTTTTACTTTTCCTTTTTTAGAGGTATACTACAAAGACCTTTACAACTGGATAAGTTACGGTTGAACATTGACGATATAATATGGAGATATATTATGAGATAGCATAGGTGGATACTTTATCATATCCACTCATCCGTTGACCGCAAGCGAGTGAAGGAAGGAAATCCTAAGACAAGATCTCCTCTAGGGAAATATGAATGGTAATAATACATCTATAGTAGTAGTAAAGTCAGAAGTGGGGGCGAGTAGACTAAAACAGAACTAGTAGTAGTTACCAAGTGCCTAATGGTACGAGTAAATATCTGAGTATATTCTCAAATAATATGATATAACGGTTTAGTCAGTTGATATGATATGGTTAGCGGGAGAGAGAGAGAGGAGAGAGAGCATTATCAAAATCCTTGAAAACACGCATTCATCCTGAGACTGTCTTCTTTTTCCTACTGGAAGACTTATGTGGCTTAACTATACAGAAAAATCTCTCCTGCTTTCTCTAAACTTTCACCTTATTTTTTCAAATTCGGGAAATATAATATATAGTGTTATCCTTTCGTAAACCTTGGGATTTTTGCTGGATAGTTGGAGCCATTCCAATCAAATTACATTGCAGGCGACGACATCAGCAATCCAACTCAAATGTCACTTTGACTTTGGCCACTGTCCCACAGTGTACCATGGGATGTCTCTAATCCAACATTTATTAGGTAGTCCTACCGCACTTGGAAACTCTTTGTACCTTAAGAACTTGAGACTGTACGCAAGTAATACACACCCAGTGCATGTATACGTTAAGAATCATTGTCACAAACGTAAGTAAATCTCTATTTGTTATGTACGTAGTAAGTTAGGGTTCCCCAAATAAATACTCTTCATTAAACTTCCCTGTTCCCATCCATTGTGTCAGAGTTGGAGTTCTTTGCAGACTTTGGGAGAAAAACAGGAGAATAACGAACTCTGGTTTACTTTGCTGGGAGTCTAGCCCAAACTGAAGAACTCTTGTATCGGAAGCAATCAGCGGCTCTCACGACATCGTTTTATAGCTTGTAATTTATACCCTACTGTTATTTAGTTTGTTCAGCTAGGCATTAACGAAACTTCTTGTGCACAATAGAGAGTAGTTTAGTAAGCTATATGTCCTTTGCTGTCTCATAGCGAATTGCATTCTGTGTATCTATTGCCAAATAGCTAAACTATCATATAGCACGTCGAATGTAGGACAGGCAGCTTTTCTGCTTTGATTGTCTGTCGCCAATCTGCTTGAGATTTAGCGTAGGCTCTAAGTGCATTTGCAGTACATAAACGTATTTTCTACCTTAGATGAGGTAAGAAAGGCGAAACTGAACAATTCAATTTTATTGAATGTTGTATTATGTTCCAAACTAACTCAGCTACACACTGTGCTAGATCTTTCGACATTAATCTCCTTAATCCTACTACTATTTGCAAATCTCTTAATGTATTAACAATAAGTAAACTTGTCCATTAGGCTTGCTATTATAATCAGGATTATTTCTCCGTTATGCTTGTGAAATAGCAGCTGTAAAATTTTTATGTACGACTAGCATTTACTTTGTGATTTGACATCATCCTTAGAAAATAAATAATTCATTTGCTTATGCATTTTCTGTTGTTTCATGCTGCATCTGTGCATTTTGTTATTAAGCAATTGTAATATCTTACTCACACTAGTAAACGAGTACAGTGTATGGCAGAATTGAGCCGTGAAGAGAAAGTTTGTAAAAAGTTTGGGACAAGAAGAAGCTGAACATGTTTTGCTCTTTCTGTAGTTAGTGCAGTGGAAAATTCTGGCCAAATAACTGCTAGTTGTCTGCGGATAAAATATTCCCGGCACATTCATTGCTCGTTAGGCCAAAGAGTTTCATTCTACTCTCTATCCACAGAGACCACTGAAATTTCTATGAAACTATAAAAGATCAAGCTTTACTACTGCATTGGATCCTACACACAAAACTCATACAAAAAACAACTTAGCTTTCTATATGTACCTACACCAAGAAAGTTCATTGTATGTGAATATACCTACCTACATGTTGGCACATACTTATGATTTTTCAGTGCAACTCATTTCTATTTGATGAAAACGGCTGCCTTAATTACAGATTGGGTGAATATGCTACTAAATACGAAAAATCTTAGTAGAAGATGGTTTGCAATATTAATTAGCCAGTTTACTGAAGCTGTTTACACATCTCTCTTTACACTCTCAACATTGACCTATAAAATGAACAAAAGGATTTCGAGCTTGGAAATAAAAAGGCTCTTTCGTTATTTATTTATTTGAAAGCACGAAAACTCGTATGCATGCACGGTGTGCATTAGTACACATACCCCATACCATAATCTGCACACACGCTTATGCATTATTTTGCACGTGTCGGAAAGTAGACTGGGCTTTTACAAGGATTGAAATATATGTGCTGAGAGTAAGTGAAGCGAAAGTCCAATGCCCTGTTTTTCTAACCAGGCAAATAGAACCATAGCCAAGCCACATTTATGTATATACAGATATTTATTTCTTAGCATAACATTTTGGCGTACCTCTAAACATAGTAAGTAAGTAGGTATAGATTTAGGTAGAGTCCCTCTTCGTATGCGCATTGTGAGCAGGGAAATTCATTCAAGCTGCACAAGTTATGGTAATATTGGCTAACTATGGTTGCAAGTATTATGCATATGTATATGTGCCTACATAAATGTTGTAATAATATACGTACGAATGAGCTGCCTAGTAACTTTTGTGCTGGGTTTTCGTTGACTTTGCTCTCCTTTCCCAGTTCCTGCTTTCCAGACTTGGTCAGAACTCTCATAACTAGATGTTAGGCTAAGTTATCTTAGGACAAACACCTAAAATTCTCGTTTCTGTTCCTCTCCCACTACCAGGTCACACTGCTATATATAGGACCACTATTTACTACTACTACCGTACAGACGAATTTAGTATGGTGTGAACTGAATCGATACTGTAACCCATGCTACCACCTAAATCAACACTAGGACTTTATCATGGGCCAAGATTAGAGACGACGGAACCAAAGTGAAGAGAACTCCACTCAAGTCGAGTGTTATTTGGGCACGTTTCTCCGCTTGATTCTCATTTCACTCAATTCGCATCAGACTTGTACTTTGTACTTATTTTTACGTTTGGGAAAGTCTAACACACTCCCTGGGATGAAAGAGAATTTCACAGAAATAAATGGTCTAAGCTCACTGAGCTTAATGATTTTGGTCGCCTACAAGTACAATAGAAATAGAATGAGCTCTTTAGCTTCTCGGATTTAGCGGCAAAGACTGCAGGAGAAAGTCACATACTCTACGGGCCGACATGGAAAGGGAGCGGTCTCATCCCATTCTGACTACTGGCTACTTACAGACGTTTTCAAGCTCAAATAAATGTATTATGTAAAGAAACACAAGAGCCACTATTTGTAAATAGCCAACTGAGAGAGTCGACAAACGGGATTGCTCTAGCCTTTAAACCAGCTTCATTTAATTTAAGGTGACATTTCTATAAACCAACACCAACTAAACTGTTCTCCCTATCTTTAGTTACATACGCCCCAAATACATCTTTCATTTTACAAATTACTCAACTATCTCTCCTTATAAATCTAGATTATACACATGTCCACATTAGGCTCTATGGTCAGGCGTCAGGCACACAAAGGTTTTACGCTCATTATAGCCTAAAAGAGCTTTCTCCCAATAATGGTATTTTATGTCCCTATTTACCACGAAACAAATGCAAATTATTAATAGAACATGTACAATGCTTTTAAAACGCTATACATTATATATTATATTACTCGTTAGAAATGTCGGCCTAAAATGAGTGGTAAAGCAATAAGGATTCCCTTGCCCTATGAATTATTAGCTGCAAAAACTACCTATAGACTACGACACTAACGACTAGAACTTCAAGAATGAGTAATTATAAAAGTGGACCACCGTATTCAGAGTCTATAAATACATGTTTGGAAGTCCAAAATATTTCATTCATTCCCAGAAACTACAAACTATTTTACATCGAATAGAACTACTTTTTACGCTGAAGTTGGTTATTATTTCATAGCCTAAGAATACTCATTTATTAATCTCGCCTTAGATAAACCTGCTGGAATAAACTATTAATTCATGGAAATGAGTGGGCAATATTACCTACCTGTATGATAAGAAGTTAACATTTTATGATTAGGTATACCATCTGTCGACTTGTAAAATACATATGCGCTGCACAGTTGTACAAAATGTTAAATATCATAATATAATAGTACATTAAGTTCACAGGTAGTTCAATACCAGATGCCAACTTGTCTCATTGTATTCGTATTTAACGTAAAAATCGTTTTATTTTGCAGATATTCATAATTTTAATGTCAAAACTGTCGATACCAAAAATAGCAAAAGAATGAGCCAGCGCAGAAGGACTTCCGTTTGCTGGTGTAAAAACTTTGATGTTGCTTATTTGCTGAAATGTTATATTTAGTATAGCTAAAGAAAGATTTTGACACAATTTGAGCATTTTCTGTGTGAAAGAGTATGCAAAGTTATACAAGGAAAACAGTTTTCTAACAGTATATAGAATTCTTATAATATGGAGTCAAATGCTAGTAGATACGTTGATATAAGGTTGAATAGGTAGCGACTGTTGAAAGAGTTCTGGTAGTCTCCATATCTTACAAGCTCGAAGATTATAATTCAATTTTATACTTTCCCTAGCAGAAATAAGATTAATAGAACTTGACAATGTATTCGAGGCTAGTATAATGCATTTGTAATAAGATTTCACAGTTAGGTAGCCTATGGGAAATGCCTAATTCAATTAATTCCTCAAGCCGTACAGATAAAAGCAAAATAGCACTGTTTCAATATTTAAACATCTAAGTTTTAGGTGCAATAACATTATTATTATTACATTCTAATTGAATCAAGTAGTGATTGTATAGTGTAAGCATTTGATTCTTGATGTCCAAATACCCCATATAGAGTACCTACCTACACCAAACATCAGTACCTACTAAATACAGGTTAAAAATAATATATGAACCTATTGTGTAGGTTCTATACAAACTTTGGCTTTATTATAGTAACTAAAATGAATAATTCATTTTTACGTACCTACCTATGTAATATTTACGCAAGGATTTCGTTCTTATGAATTAGTCAAGAATGTTTGCAATTCTTTATGAGCTTTCATAGTCAATTGATTGAAGCAGGGAAGTGTACTTAGGTAGCTATTTTTCAACGTGCGTTTTCCTTATGTGCTCACAAAGGAAAACGTTGAATTTTATAAGAGAATAGGTTGTCCAAATAAATAGGAGTTTTCTCATACCTCATTGCCTTCTATTCCCTAATAGTCGATAGTAGACAGAGAACTTGTAAAATATTTAATGGGCACACTTTCTACGCTATACGTGAGGACGGGGAATGATAGTTAAGTATCCTGCAAGACTTTCGCATTTACTTTACTGCCTATTTAACTTATATTGCTCATTGGACAGATAGATTAAATACATAGTAGAATTTTCTTTGATGGGAAAGTGATAAGAATATATGACTTTGTTAAGATGGCTTGAGAGAGTACGGAAAGAAAGAAAGGTCCCTTTTCTCTAGTGCGTAATATTGCATCTACTATAACATTTATCAGGCCCATGTATATGTATGTCCAGACAACATAGAAATGGAGATCTCTCTAGCTGTAAATATAGAAGAGCTAGGTAAGTACTAGAACTCATAAGGGTTATAGGACAGACTACAGAAATAGGGACAAAGGCACATTCTCATGGAATTGGAGAACCAGAAGCTTGCTGTAGCGAATCTTAGAACATATCCGTGGTTGCGAATGTTATGACCGTTCCGGTGCAATAAACGACAGAAGACTTGTTTAAAAGTGCATGGAATCGATTCGGGAAAGTGAACGTTGAAAGAAACAGGGGAAATCGATGTAATTTGTTCTTAAATATACAATCTACAGTCTTTCCAATACAGATGAAATATTTCCAGACCCTAACAGCAGTATAGGACTACAAAAGGTTCCAAGGACATGCTATTAGACGATTTATATCTGACAAACCCTTTCCTGGACTACCTTTCACTCTAAACACAAAACCGGCGTTTTGCACACGTACTAGAATCCCCTTAGACACGTAATAGATTAACTACAATCTATTACTCACTACAATTCAGGCTAACCTTCTGTCATATTCATGATTACCCTTTTAACGCAAATATTAAAAAGAGGAAAGTGTCTGTAAAACTCTTCAAATCCCGTAAAGTTGTCCTAAAATGAACTCTCTACCACGTATGCTTTTATATGGGGTAGTTCTACGTTTTTAATGAAATGTCTGTGAGAAATCAGTTTTAAAATTGTCAGAAAATCACAATTCAGTATCATTACAAATGTGTACAGGTAATTACTACGATTAGAATTAGAAGAGATTAGTAAAATAAGCTAGAAACAAGGTAGTATAGACTTACCCTATTCATGCCATTGCCCATCATGAGCGGACGGACGAGCAGAGAATTTGGACATTTAGATGAATTTGAAGTGACAACGGCTGCCGTGCAAAGAAGAATGGTCGTAACTAATAATAACTACAACAGTAGTTAGTGAAGAAGAGTAAAAGCAATAGTAAACGGTTCAATCAATGTCAACTCATAGTCCCTTCCACATGGGCTCAACCGATCCGGTCGTGGTGGACAGGATAACCTCAGCTGTGTTAGAGCGCGAGCCCTAAGGAAACGTGTCGACTACTGCGGCTCCATAAATGCCTCTGTTCCTTCTCGACTGTTTTCTCTGGTTTTCCTAGCTGAACGGAAAGCTGCGCGGCCCTGCTTTCCCCAGCTGCTTTCTTCCCTAAGCTTTCTTCGACGAACGGTTAGTGGAGGAAAGCAGACCCAAGAATTTTTCCTACCACCACTTCTAGTGCATTCCACGTACAAAGGACAGGGTACTACAAACACAACCATGCATGGTCGAGACGAGAGTGCTAGAGGTATCCCGTTGTCTAAAAGTAGGAAGACTTCTTACTACTAGGCATTACTACTACTAGGTACAGCTACTACTATATGCATGTATGTATATGTATGCAGTGTGTACACACAATGGAACTGAAACTTCTGCTACACAATCCAATCGAATTCCTTATCACTCTTTTCCTCATTCCGACATCTACATTCTCCAACTCTGTCTCGTCTTGACTTTCACTCAAGTTTGCTGGTTTACGTATTTTTTCCTTTCTTTGTTGCAGTCAAGAGCAAGTCGAAACCATATCTTTTCCGGTTGGAGTGTTGTCTTGTTCCAAAGGAAAAACAATTGATCGTTCAACCAACCTCAGTCAGTTCAACCGGATTAAGTCACATGTCTGGGTATTGTCCACGTTCTCTTTGGGATTTTTCTTTCTTCTGGCATACTGACAGTGGAACCAGGACAGACGCTAACTTCGGGCGTTCTAAATATGCATACATTCTACCATCTATGTATATCTAGGGTAATATTACTATGTAAACAATGAAGCTGACAAAGTATTCTAATTTTTCCTATGTCAACTTCCTCGCCTTCTTTCCCGAACATTTCATTCTTTTTCCTAATCTAATTGAGACACTAGACACCTAGATGTCAAATGTTGGCTTCCATGTTTAGTTTAAATCCAACCATGCAGGCCTTTCTTTCTCCCTCCCACCACACCTTTGCTGTTTTATGCTTACCCACTGAGACTATGTAGGATTATGTCAGATTACGCTTGCAGGAAACACAAAATCCAGAGTAAATAAACATTCTTCAACAAATTGCTTTCTCAGAAAAAATCCCATCCCGATTCCATCTGCGCGGTATTATGTACCTGAGAAAGGAGAAATGGTTTACTTACGTAATTGATTAAAAGCGATAAATTCCGTAACTTAATTTATCTTGTTGGAAAAACACTCATCTTTCCGTATCTACATTAAAGTCAACAAATTAAACCTGACAGGAAGCTATGACCTGACTGACGTAGGTGAGATTGTGTATTTACTTATGGGCATCTAACGTATCGATAATTTGATTGCATTTGGTAATTGATGAATCTCAGTTAGCTTCCAGAGTGCTCAATTTTGCATTAAAGAACGATACTCTGATGCCCTAATCTAATGTTCACGGTTGGTAAATGAACCTAAAGAGAGGCAGATGTCAAGATATATAGTTATTTTCTATGGAGAAAATCTCGAAGGGACATGTCAATCCATTACTAGCAAACTTCAAGTTTTAGCCAATTTATCCTGTGGAAGAATCTTCAGTTGTTTATTTATATTTACTTGACTTGTAGTAAGAAATTAGGTAGAGCTGATGATACTGAAATCTGAACATAGCGTGATTAACTGCATGATAATATTATGATGATGGTACTTTAATAATCAGATGAACTGCCACCAGCGATTCAACTAAGACCATTAGAAAATTTTCATCGCAATTTACTATCATTAAACTTTTATTTCGCTTTCACGAATTTAGTTTAACTGCAGCTAAAGTAGCATTAAAAATTACGTTTTAAATTACATTTATTGCTGGTGGAAGTTGTGTGTAGTACATTCTTGGTAGTACGTACTGTACGTAGTGGTCAAGGAAGAACTGATAGTAAGAGGGTCTTGCTTGTCTGACTGTCTGACATCTCACATCTCATAAAGTATTAAATCCACTCACCCATAGAATGGAAATCTACTTTCACCTCTAGGCTGTCACCTTACAATCTTGACCATAAAATTAATTATAATTATAATAACCCAAGAAAGGCATTTTTGTGATTTTTAAATTGTAATTGAGATTTTGAGATCATTGGATGAGATTGGGGCTTACTGATACTCTTCAAAACAGAACAATTTGTGACAAAGTTCTGTATGGTAAGCAAAGAGCGGCAAAGCTTGTTTTCCTACTATATTTTTGTTCCCTTTTGGTGATTCACTCACGTCACCATAAAAGGTGACGTTATTGAGTCAGGTTGCTGGGATTTGTTCTGTTTTGATTTTTAGAGACTTTGGTTTGGTACACATCAAAGTAAATATATCCATCGTATTGGTTTCAGGTAATTGAATTTGTTTATGGGTATGTAATTTTAAGGAATTATAAATTTAACTTGGATTTGATATTTAATTTTTGATTTTATATTTCTAGGATTTAGATTTAAGATAAATGAACAAGGTCGTTTGATGCTGCAGCAGCTTTGTGAAGCTTTAAGTTCTGTCCATTGAAAGACTGGGACTGGTAAAATATCAATATTCCTTTTCTGTCATCTGTAATTGCTGTTAGATTTTGGATTGGTGATCACTAGATTGGTGTATTTTTTTTAATAGGTCAATAGAACTTTTAGCTTTATTTTGTTATAATGTATTCATTTTTGGTATTTGGATTTTTTGCGTCTATTTTGTCTTAGTTGTTAATACGTACTGGTACCAACTTATGACTTAGTACCAAAAGACAACTAAACGTGGAAATGGATTTCCTCTGAGGTCCTGAGGTATATCCGGTTGCACTTTCAACTTTAGCTTTTAAGTTTTAAATAGAATTGGCTAAATGTCTTGTAAATACAATGATTACGAATTACAAATAATATTGTTTTTTAAATTCTAAGTTTAGTGAATAAATCTCAAATAAGAGATGTCATTAGCCTAAATGAGCAATTTCTCACAATTCCAGAATAACACAGAAGACGATTATTAGTAGAGGCATTTCAATACCTACTCTTCGGTGGCCGGCAACCAATTGTGAAGAACCTCTATCATCTATTTGAATAAAATCTGTCAATCCCTTGGAAGCAAATTGTCCCCGGAAGGAAGGAACCTATTTTCACACTTATTACTTAACGTGTCCATGTCATTGAGTGTAAGTTGTAGTATTGAAAGATACTCCAATCCAATCCAATCAATACTGAAATAATATTATTATGTTTATATACTATATAGTAACTAGTTATATATTATAATATTTCTGTGGTATATATATATTTCTGTGGTTTATAAATAGTTTTTGTGAAGAGGAAAGCCGTATAAATTCCGAAATTTGAATCTTGTACTTAAGACCTACCTCATACGCAACAAAAATGGACGGTAAATTTTTTATTATATAGTTAAGAATGTCCATTGGCTATGCCAGTAGAATTTAGAAATTTGATATACACTAACTAAAAAATAATATTGTCATATGGCTTTCTCTGACTAGACTGAGAGAGTTATCTGTGGTCATAATTACATGATAATTACTAAACGGTAATAGCTAGAGAGATGATACCATCGTTAAAACTAGTCTATTAGCCTAGATTTGAAATATTAAGTTCCGATGTCCAATTCAAAAGGTATTTCATAAATTCACGTTTCCAAGTTTCGTTTTTATTGCAATCCTTTGATTAGGATATCCGATCACCGATCTTAATAATATTTCAAAACTAGGCTAATTAAACTAGTTTTAATCGATAAGTATCTTCTCTCCAACTGTTACCATTAAGGAATTATCGTGCAATAATGTTCACATATAGTCTGAGAGAGCCATTAAATCCGTCCCAGTCTACCACATACACATTCCTTCTGCTGGAGGTATAATTAAGATTTATGACCATAAATGAAATCTTTGTCACTGTGTGTATTGAAAGAGTACTTCTTAAACGCTACTTTTAAGAATACTTTTTATGAAAAAAATGAAAAAACTTGATTTGTGGTTGAATAAAAATAGTTTTAAAATTATCACAAGTAGTAGCTTTTTGGTATCATAAGTAATGCAATGCATTGCAATACTTACAATACCTAAATTGTTAAATTCGACAAATAGTTTTAAATATATAGACTTTTACCACTTCTAGAATCTGTACATTTTTGCAAGTTTGTGCAAATGATATTGACGTTGTGATACCTTTTAGATATGTTATTTAATCTTCGCTTCTGTGCGAAGCAAATGGAGAAGCTATCCAAGAAAGCTGAAAAAGAAGAAGCAGTGCAAAAGGCAAAAGTTAAGAAAGCTTTACAACAGGGGAACGTGGAGGGAGCTAAAATTTATGCCGAAAATGCTATTCGTAAAAAAAATGAAAGCTTAAACTACTTACGAATGTCGTCTAAAGTAGATGCTGTGAGATGTAAGGTCCAGTCTGCTGTCACAATGAAAGGGGTAAGGATGTTTTTTTGATTTTAACAGGGGCCTGTATTTTCCTTAGATTTCGCAACTACAGTTTGATTAAGTTCATACATAGGTTTTGACGTTTTGAATTCTAAACTCACTGCAAAAATTCTACCTATCCCATTTGTGAACGCATATTTGGTGAAAGTCATACAGACTTAAAATGTTAACACACATATACAGCGGAAGTCATGCAGCGTTAACATGTGAACACATACGGTGAAAGTCAAGATTATAAGGCCTTAATATGTGAACGTATATGGTAATTGTTTAAAAGTCAAAATAATCTTGCAAAAGGCCTTCACATGGGAACACACAGGGTGAAAGTAATACGACCTTCATCCAAGAACATTCATGGTGAAAATCATACGGCATTCACATGTGAACATTTATGGTGAAAATCATACGGCATTCACATGTGAACATTCATGGTGAAAGCCATACGGCATTCACATGTGAACATTCATGGTGAAAGTCATACGGCATTCACATGTGAACAATCATGGTGAAAGTCATACGGCATTCACATGTGAACATTCATGGTAAAGTCATACGGCATTCACATGTGAACGCAAGACAATTAATTTCACCATTGAAAATTTTGTGGTTGGACTTTTGGTGAAGGTTTCTTGTAATTGTAGATAGTGTCCGTATTGCAACAGTGATGTTAACATTAATATAGCTTGTCTATCGATCTACCTATATTAAGCGTTAGTGAGCTCAATATTTATATTAAGTTTTGTCAACCACTGATAATACCATAGGGGCCATCAGTGGAAGTGTATCATTGAAAGTAATAATTTGTTCAATTTGATGTGTTAGATTTTGTTTATCGCTTTAAAATATCTAATGGATTTTACATCGAAGTGATATGTATCTTTATACAAAATGACTAATTATTTCCGAAGCTGAACGAGTCTACACTTTGACTTCGACGATGTTATTCACACAAAAATGGACTATAGAATTAAATGAGCGACATTAAATGGATCTATTAAGTAGTTAATTTTAATTTAACAGTCTCAAAGAAATGTTGATGTTATTATGAAACTTTTCTCAAAACGGTCAAAAACTCTTGACTGATTTCTACAACAGGTCTTATATATCATGTTCTTTGGTGAAGTGTGGTGATAACAAATGGTCATAAACATGTTATTGGCTAATTTGAAATACAAATATATTAATAAGAATTTATATTTAAAAAATTGTGTACAAGGCCGCAGCCAGAAAAAAATTTCGGGGGGCTCAAATTGCGAAAAAAATTTGGGTGTAAAGACAAAAATTTCTTTCTTTCTTCGATTTGGGGGGAGGGGGCGGCACTGATTGTGTGTCTGCCTGTTGGGAGAACATTATTCATTGAATTCTTTTTTCAAATACAGGTTACTCAACAAATGGGTACTGTCGTGAAGGGTTTAGAAAGGGCTATGAGCTCGATGGACTTACAAAAGGTTTCCAACATAATGGACAAGTTTGAAACACAATTCGAAGACCTCGACGTTCGAACTTCAGTAAGTAAACATTCTAGTATTTATAAAAAAATATTTTAATCTACGTGTTTGGACTTTGTTTACTGTAGCGAAAATTTAAAATTCTCAAGCATAATACATTGCTTTAAAGAATAAACATTCTGGGTTAGCATTTATTACCATATTTTGAAATGTTGGTGCCTAGCCTTTCAAAATTTAAAGGCAGTACTGTGGCCTAATAACAAACATGTCTTTCTAACAGAACAACCCAAATCGTCTACAAAAATTATCTGGGCCTTTTTGTCAACACAGACAAACAAAAACACACTCAATCCATAACTAATCTAACTATTGCACGAGAAAAGAAAGTTTTTTTGAAGATTTTAAAAGTGGAGATAATTTATAATACTTTACTATTACGGACAAATTTAATAATTAAGGCTATCAAAACGAGTTCATTTTTAATTTACAGAAGTAGTCACTCACTTAATTACACTTATTTGTGACATTATTATTTTTATGACATTTTGTTTTAAAGATTGTTCCATTGGTCTTTTATGATTAATCTATAGATAAGGATTCTATATTTTAACTAAATCGTCACTATAGCGTGTGAGCAATCCTGTTTTTAGTAAAGTTTAAATTGGGTTGCTTAACTATTAATATCTGTAATATTATATTATTAAAGGTAATGGAAGATGCCATGGGAAGTGCTACAACGTTGTCTACACCGAAGGACCAAGTTGACCTTCTTGTTCAGCAAATTGCTGAAGAAAATGGACTTGAAATAGCTGAGCAGTTAGCAACTGTACCAACAGCGTCATTGAAAGCTGACACTAAAAAAGCTGAAAAAGAAGATGACCTTACAAGAAGGTACTAGAGTATTTAGCTTTATTAACTACTGTTCGAATTAAATCCTTGTTTTACTTTATTTTTGATTAGCGTTATTTATTTATTCTTAATTGTGTTACTTAGATTGCAAGGACTTCGAAACTGAAATTAAAACTTTACTGTGAAGTACCTGGAAGATGGAAACACGAACAATGTCTGTCCGTTTAAACACCAACGTTTCCAGTTTTTATGATGCCGTCTTTTTTATTTGTATTTCTTACCGTTGGTTACCGATTGCCAATAAGTATTCCAAATTTAATATATGAATGGCATTTTGTGTTACGTAATAATCGCATATTTGACGTATTATATATTGTAGTCACTTTCCTGTGACTCCATCCGATCCCAGTCCCAGTACACAGAAAATTAAAAGAGTAAATGAAAAGGTCGTGTAAAATTTTATTGTGATTGACGCTGACGCAGTGTTTATTTAACAATACAATTTAATATTATTGTTCTTGTAATTGCAAATTACAAAACCACTATTCTAGTACTTACATTGTTTCGGTTCATAATTTAGTTTACATAATGGTGCTGAATTGATTTTTTCGTCTGTTATGTAAAAATATATCTTGCTAAGTTGTATTACTATAATTATCTTTTATATAATATTGCCAATCATTATAAGGTGGGATAAACTGTAGCTCCTGATACCTGAAATAACAATCAAAACGAATATCAAATGACTGTGACTTACATCACTGATGCAAAGTAATAATTGATTATAAATACAGGTTAATGGCCAGTATTTTCTGCTCAAACCAAAACTGGTTTGGATGCGAGTTCTATCTAGGGCTTACTAGATGGTTATTAAGAGTCCTTTATTTTTAAAATCGCTTTGCATGTAACTTGGGAAGTAGTGAACGATAAGTATGTGCAGTACATACATAAGTGTTTTCCAAAATTATGGTCTATGTTGTTAATACCCTACAAATTATCAGAGTACCGAAAAATGGCAGAATGGCAAACCAAAATTATCAATGTTTTGCAGTGGTAAATTAAATGTTTTAGACTATCATTCTATCTTTTAATTGCGTTATTGTGATAAAAATTATCGAACTGTAGGTACAAACTCTTTCCAAAATCATATAAAATTGTTTTTGATCTCTAATTATAAGCAATGTTATAAATTATTTTAGTTTGTAGATCGTTGTAAAGAAAATCGATTTCCTGAGTCTGAAGTACTGTACCTAAGGCTAATTACTAATTAGATAACCAAATCCGCAGTGGGATTTCAGCTAGACTAACTATCAAGCAGTGACTTGTAAATAATTTAGAGTAGGTATGCGAATGTATCATTAAAATGAGTATTATATGAAGTTTGTAGCAATGAGCTAATATTGTAGGTAATGGAATTATGCATTGAAGTATTAGCTAAGGGTCATCTTGCGGAGTGTAATAATGGGACAGGAATAACACTATCTTACCATACAGCGAATTCCACAAACGGCTTGTGCACAAATTAGGATTAGAATGTGGGAAATTAGTCCTTGTACCATTCCAGATAACGCCATTATGGTAGCTAATATAGTTATACTGATGCTTTCAGCCAGTCCTATTGAAATTCAAAGTGGGTAATGAAATTATATGAATTCCGAAGGGCTTAGTATAAAAATGAATCATGGTGCTAATTACAGTTTGTTATGTCTAACCTGTAGTTTTGCAGTCAGGTAGCGGAGAGTGCTGAAGACAAGAACCGAAAACAGCAACAATGTAATATCCTATTCCAACCATTGGGACTGACACAATAAGCTGTACGATTTGAAGTACGAATATAGCCACGGTGCTAGAAATGTTCACAAAAAATCAACATACAAATAGGAATTTGAGAATCAGTTCCCTAATGTAATTACTTTGCATTGACTACCTTTGTGATGAAGGCTTCCATCCATTGTAAACCGTGACAACCCCAGTTGCAGCATAGTAAATGGCGCCCCATACTCCAACTCCGACTCTTATTCCGTCGTTACGCCCTAATGCCAGCATAGATGTCTAAAATAAAGGAATTTCATTCACGTATTTTGGCCTTTCTAGAGGAAAAGAGCACGTAGTCTGATTGCTAGCTACACGGATCGTGCTACTATATAAGTAAAGTGTGCAGTGAACTGTCAAAAACTAACAATAAGGTAACACCTGAGCACAGAGTATAATTACAGCCAGAAGGACACAAGTCACGCCGCAATACTTGATAATGAGGATATCCGTCGATGCTAAAGTTAAATCTGGTGGAGGAGGAGGCATTGACGGGTCTAGCTTCGTTTCCTGTACTGGAGCATCGTTTTCATTCGCCTCCATGCTCATAGAACTCCTGATGGAGCGTTGGTCGTAATTGTTCTAGTGGAAACGACGGGAAGTTGAATGCATCAATCCATCATTATCATCAAAATGTATTATGTATATTGGTGGAGGAGAGGAGGAGGTGAGGCGTGAGGTACGGAACATTGTATAATCACATCATCAACCTAACTACTGCAATTTATAATCATCCTTGACATGACTTATCAAACGGTACACTTCAAAATATTTGCAATCTCTCTATGTTCTTCAAAATCACGATAAGATGCGCTACGTAAGTATCTATAAGTATGTTTTTTGTAATTATTTTGAAACCAAAAAAAGTTCGCCAATAACCTGGTAAGGAGAGTATAATAGACTTTGTGCAAATTACTTTATTCAAATTTCATTTTTTGCAGTCTATATCTGTCAATAATGAAGATTCAAACTTCATCTTTCTTTGACGGACAAGTAGGTTTCAGAATGTCTCAAAATATTCATATTACATTTCTTTTCATCTTCTGTAGAATCATGTAACAATGCATCATTAAAATTAAATGTATATGCACTCTCAAAATAGGAGAGTGAGAAAAGTCATATTAATTATAGACAAGGTTGCTCTATCCACAAATATCATGTATTGACCATCATATCATTTCCTGGAATAGGACATAATATAATTGAAGGCGTAATTCTAATAATATAGACAGCAAAAAACTCGAAATTAAAAAATCTTTAGCTTACGGGTGTTTAGAGTAGAAAACAAGAAAAATCTTGTCATCTATGTACATTCGTAATCTTGCAATTTAAAGGTTAGATTATCGCTCCATTATCTGTACGTTATAAAGTTGGGCGAAGTGAAAAAAAGTTACCAAAGAGTTGTACCGCTGGGAAGGAAATATGTTATCATTTTCTTCGAATGTATGGTACTATATAACACTGAGCTGCCATGCATACGCTGTACAGTCATTTAAGGCAGAAGAAAGTTGGTAGTTTAGAAACCTAACTCCTACATTTGGTTCGTGTTGTCTCGTCCCAAACGCTGTACATACGCTGTACTTACGTACGCTACACTAATGTGCAGACGCTGCATGGTCATTTAAGTCTGAAAGAAAGTTGGTAGTTCAGGAACCTAACTTCTACATTTCGTCCGTTTTGCCTCGTCCCAAATGTTTCTGTAATAATGAGTACAACTAACCAAAACAAGTATTAAAGGGTATAATATTTGTCCATTTATATTGCGCTTACATGCATGTAGCGTTGATTCAGTAGAATTTCTCCAGTTGGATTGTCAAAGCGTACGTGTATTTATTTTATTTTATGATAAGAGCTTGTTAAACAATAGCGGGTAATGAATGCATTAGAAAGTAGGCCTATATTTGTGTTAATCCCCTAAATAGGTAGTGCTTTCTCCCAGGACGTCTTTAGGTAGGTGTAATGATGATGTAAAGAAAACTGTCACATTCTAGATCAATTAAGGAGGGATATGTTATGGGATTAGGAAGATGGTTAGAAAATCTACAACATGTGCCAGTTACCCAGACTTGGTAGCAGCATTCTTGTATCGGTGGAAATTACTTACATATCCCCGCTAAGTAGAGACAGCTTTCTCTTCTGTGTTTGCGTGTGTATAAAGTTTTATGGTGGTATTATGTACACGTATAATAAATATATGTAGTTTCTGGTATAATTTGGAATGAGTCTTTGTCTGCGCTAGTAGTATTACCCTTTATAGATGCAGTATAACGCTGTATTACTTAAGTGACTATACTTATGTAAGGTAAGTCAGAGGAATGACGTGGGCACAGAGGAGTTTGATTGGGCTTTGCATGGTGGAGTATTGCCGACAATAACATGTAAGTTTACATGTATGATGTAGTGTCAGTATGTATTCTTACTTACGTCTTTGGGTTGGCCACCGTAGGCGAGAAAGTAGCAGTTGTAGGCATTGAAGGCATTCAGACCCATCTCAGCCATGCTGGTGAAAATCATTATGAGATTTGTCGTCATGAGGGTTATTGATGATCCCACCAAGGCAACTCCTGTGAAATTATAGAAGGAACTTAATGGAATTTTCAGAGAGAAACTCAAAGCTGCTGCATGAGCCATCGCCTTTTCCTTTCATCCATCCATCTATCCATTCTTCTATCTATAACGCTTCTTCTAAATATCCATTTCATATCCATACTACCTACCCTCAACTTCATACTTACCATTAGGCACTGCTATGTCATGCATTTTCACCAAAACTTCACTTTCCCTCACTTTCTCTTTACCTTCCCTCCTATTATTTAGTTAAGTATGTACATATGCTCCGTCTGACTAACCAAGGACATTGGGAAATACTCTGGGAAACACTCTTCGAGGGTACTTTTTGTTCTACTTTGACTATACTCCAGAAAACTGCTATAATAGAGAACAAGTGGAAAAGACTATCATCTTTTCAAGCTTCACATCATTGAAACAGATCCTGCTTCACTTTGCTGCTGTCTGTACAAGTACAATGATAACAAGAGAAAGACTGTCTTGACTCTGTTGCCACTGCTTACTGACTTTTCTATAAACTCAGTCGAAACCATTATACCATTATCATCACTCTTATTACACGAGCCAGCAACTACACCAAACAACCTTACGCTTACCATGCAGTTTGCACTCCTCTCCACTCAGCCAAGTTTTATGAACTTTTCTATTGTCCCATAAGTTACAGGTCATTTGCATACATTTACATCAGTCAGGAAATATCTATGGCATGGGAGGAGGACAGGAAAGGGCAGAGAGATAGATGAGCAGGCAATGGACTTCCATTACTAGTATACATTACCTACCTACTTTACATCACTACTTATTTATTTTACTCCGTATCTATCTGGAGTCTTGTCTTTCAGTTTATCCTTTATCCCATTATAACTAAAAGACTAAAAGATCACTGAATTTCAATGGACATTTTTCTGAGGACGAAAAACTCATTTAGCTATGTATGCAAATATAATGCCCAAAGGCTAAAAATTATATCTACTCTCTCAAAAGTTACTATGTTGTACTATTATCTAACTCCAAGAGGCAACCCTATTTTTACGTTACCAATTATGATAATTAAGGTATTTTGTATAGTACTCGCAACATTGTTTGCAATGCAATATCACGAAATCACGAAATCGCGCTAAACTGTAGCTGTGATTAAAGTGACAAATCATGATGGTTTAGAAGGAAACTAACAGATACTATTTTTAAGTCCCAAATTACGACACAATTAAAGAATTGATGGGAGATTTAAGGTGTGTCCATAGAGGCTGCTAATACTATATTATGTCTTCCTGTTTTTGGCAATAACTGGACCAATTTTGTATTAATCTGAATAATAATAAGCACCCATTTAGATCAACCATTCTTGAAGTTCCTTCTTGACATATAATTTCTAGCTTGCAACAGAAAATTCTGATAGTAGTAGGTACTTCTCAAAATTTTTACTTTTTGGCTGGATTTCATTGTACACTTTTACGAAGTAAGTAACCGCATTTTGGGGTGACCCTATACGGGTCTCTGAAGTGCTGTTTGGTAAATGATGAATTTTTAATCAACTATGATGCATCTACAATTTGATGGAAAATGAAGTTTGAGTTCAATTATATTTAATACCATGTGCATTCATCAAGTTCATAATTGATTCCAACCCATCACCCATCATTAATACATGTTAACTTACAATTACTACGTATTAATAAAGAGCTGAGGGCTACTTTTACTGTTATAGGCACCTGGTATTATAATATGAACACAGGCAGAAGAAAATGAAAGGTTTCATTTCATTAAGGAGGAAACGAAACTTTTTTGTACAGTCTATGTATACAAACTAGAATGAATAGCACATTGATAAAGTACAGCTTGTAAAGCCTAAACTTGCCATAATAGGGAAAATGGGGACATTCAAGCATGACAATATGTAGAGTCCGAGTATTTTGATCTTTGCATTTTAAGTATCGTTGGTATAGATGGTTCTAACGAGACACAAATAAAATGTTTAGAGATAAATAGGAAATTCTAATCCTATCGGTTTATTTAGTTAATCGTCAGTTTAGATAACTCTAGTCAGTCTGTCTGGTTTCATGAATCCTTACATTAGTTAGATAGCCATTGAATCGCACACATTGAACATTGCTTGTAGCTGGTTGACTGCTATTTGAGTTTTGGTGAATTTATAGGTATTTTCCCCTTTGCCTACTTACTTCACAAGGTACATGGTTGCATGTTACATAATAGATATACCTAAACAAGGGATTCTGGTATAGAAGAGTAAGCAAACGGGGTAAGACAAGCGGCAAGTCTCTAGTTTTATGTAATGGACTGTATTGATTAGTTTTCTCTTAAAGACCCATACATACCAGACAGGTTTGTGTACTTTCTCTTTGAGAAGTTGGCCTCTATCAACCTGTGATAACGTAGACTAGTATAAAATATATACATTTATCAATCCATTTATATCTGTACTGTGTCACAGCCTTCTCCTAAGGTCTAGTATTAGTTTTTCTGTATGGGAATACTTAGCTACGCCATTTCTTTGTTGTATGTAGTTAAGCAAACTCATAAATATTTCAGGTCTTCGTTCCGGCTCAACTCTATCAGTCTTTGTGTACAAAATTCAAGCACCGTTTGACACGAGATATCTCAACAGACAAATTCTCCATTATAAAGTCATATACTCCACTTCCCTTCAATGTACTTCTAGTCACATTGATTTCCGTGTATAGCGATGGAATTTCTTTATTTTTTATGTAGGACCCAGGACATTTCTTTTATGATCCCTACTCTATTTGTGCAATGACTTTAGACAGACTCTGATTTCACTGAATTTAACATCCAACAGAATTCTATAGTAATGGGAGCTCTTTTCCCTTTCATACCAATATTCATTACATAATTTGTTTGACTTGCCTTCTTCGTCTACGTTCCACACAAACTTGTACACGCCGAGAAGTATACAGCATGCTGTAAAAAGTGGAATTGCCATTGTGGCCGCAATTATTTGAAGCACTAAAACTGCTAACAACCTGTAACAAACAAATTCCAACTCTACTTTCAGTTTTTTGGGTTAAATTAAGTTTTTATGCATTCAAATTACCCATTGAATGTGCACTTTGTAGACCAATACAGAGTAAATCCTGAAGCCATGAAGAAAAACCAAGATGTCCAAACACCAGTCAATGATCGGGTCGCAAACTCATTCGAAGCTGCTATAGCTAGTGTCTGTGCATTAAGAAAAAATACATTTAATTTGTTACGTTGCTGTATAGAAATTATAATTCAAAAGAAATCATCAATTACATTTGGTTTAAAATCATGTATATATTTACCTGGCTTAGAACAATTACCGATGCAACTAAAATCTCGGCTATGGACACAATTTGAATAAGTTTAATTTGCGAAGCCACAGTCACAACCTTAGGTCCAGCAGGGTTTGGCATTTTCTTAGCCATGATGTTATCGATACCCATAAAAGTGTTCACATCAAAATCAATTCTTGAACTATAATGGGCAATACCTTCTAAAATTAAATGAAGCAATCTACGCCTATCGAGTCTAATCTAAAGCAGCCTAGTTATATAGTATGCGACGAAAGAACAAACAGACAGCGTAACGGAAACAGACTATAAAAAATTATCTAATTGTACTGATGAGAAAGTAGTACACTATAATACACAAATGCAGGCTAGGGTTATATAGAAGGACATTCACAATTGGAAAACAAATGTAAATTGAAAAGTTGTAGAAAATTATTCACAGAACAATTAAGGAGAACTAAATTTTTAATAAGAAATTTGAGTACCAAGAGAAAATCTATAAGTGATTGTAAATGAATGTAGGTTATTGGTAGAGCTGAGTCAGTTAATAATGAATATTAATTTAGTCTTATCACACCTCCTTCAACCTCGTATTTAATTCAGTGAAATTAGAATTTCGAGGAACTGTGGGAAACTAAGCCACGTAAGAAATGAACTCAAAAACACTTCCAGTTCTGCACGCATGTTAACTTGAAGAAAACTGCAAGGACTTTATCTGGCCAAACAGAGCCAATCGGTCAGTGCAGTAAATGGTTATCGAACGTAATTAGACCATTCGATTTCGTATATTTACATTTCGTTTAAGTCGTATTTACATGGGCAAATATTTCTAACTCGGGGACACTTTTGCTCATTTCTATCGTGAATCTTGATAAAATCAATTATAGACTACTGAATTGTAGTTTATGTATTATCGTACCAATTCGACTCAAGAATGTACTGGCACTTAATGGTGATTTAAATGGAAATGAAAGTTCTTTTGGGAGACTGTGTTGCATCAATGTGCATCAAAAGGAAATGTTGGAGAAAGCACTTTCACAAAGGTACTACTCAAACACAGTAGTTGATAATAGCCTATGTATTGTAGCTATTCCTACATACATACATATTTACCAAGTCATCCATTTTATGCATGGGGCTACTGGTTTCCCATGTTGTGACTGTTTTACATTGGTAAACATAGCCAAACATGCCTACCGTAAAAATTTCTTAATGAGCTTGCTTTAGAACTTAGGTACTTCGACAATGTCTTTGTCTTATTCATTAGTTCCTGTATCCTGAATTCCTAATCCTTAGTCTCACCACTAAGACATTCTACGGTTGAAGTAGCCAAAGTATTAATAGGACTTACGAAGACCAAAGTTTGTATTCCATTAGGAACTAATAGTTGTTATTTTCATTAAAATGTCAAGCATGATATTTTATGTCCAAACTACTACAACCGAATACAATTTTTAATTTGAAGACGAATGCAAGCGGAAGTATATTTACAAATGCCAGCTGTAGTTTTGGCTACTTAAGTACTCAAATTTTTAGAATACGAAAAAACAGTCGGGGTTGTAAACGAAGTTTCACGGCAATGTTTTCTTATGCATGTAGGAGGCCACCACTGGCCAGAAAAGAACTTTAGACAACAAAAACTATACACATGTCTATTCTGTCAAAGCAAAATAATTTGATTGAAGTCTCAGGTACGATTGGCATGTTTTAAGATTTGTAGCTTTCCCTCATACGTGTGTGTACTTTTCTTAGCTAACAGTCTATAACAGTCTTAAATAGTGTATAGCCAAAAGGTTAGAGTTGACAAAAGCAACCATGGATGGGCAGGACAAGAAATACAGCTGTCATGCTATGCTTCGTTCATGGCGGACGTTAATAATTTTGTGGTATCGATGTTTTCTTTTTATTATTGGGACAAAACAATAAGTATAGATATTCATACTCAACTCAACTATATTTATGTCCTCTGTAAACTGGAATATGTCATGAAAAAACTTTTCAATTTATCGGCCATTTGAAGTTAATCACCTTTGTTAGTATGCATTAACAATCATTCGTAGTACCTAAATACTAGGTACGATAGTCTCATGTCTTGTGGGAATCTAGTTTATGTACTATGCACATGCATTATACTGCACTAGTGCTTTAAGTTCCAAGAATAACATAGGGCTACTTTACTATTGCTAGATATGTTACATTATACTGTCCAACCCAATATGCAGATGTCCAGATAAATTTGCTGATGTCATACAATTTCGCAAACTTTTTATTTACTTTTTAAAACTCTAGATTATTGTTTGGTGTAATATACTTAATTATGTGGTAAGCATTAGCACATACCGTTTAGGAATTTGTTTGTTCGAACGTAGAATTTAACATAGTGGGCAAAATCAAATGATAGATTTGGAAACATTAAATATCCAGCCTATATTTACCCAATTATTGCATACGTTAATCTACACGTTGACTTAGGAGATGTATTATTACGTAATAAAACGGATGTAAGTGTTTGCAATTTTTAGACGCAACTTTCCGTCTCATTTGCCCTCACAAAATGAGGCAATTAGCAATAACTCCGGATGTAGTCGACTAGAATTAGGTACTTACTGGAATCCAAAAGTAACTGTTGCTTGCTGCCACAACACAAAATCAATACATGCTCCACAATGCTGAACAATTTTTCAAGTTGTGAAAGAGATGGCTCCTTTAGTAGGTTGTAATATTTTTTGTCGCTTTGCTAAGTATTCCTCGGTACTTCATTCCTTCGGTTTTCACCTATTAATTGAATACTACAGGCATTGTTACAGACAGAATAGCATTGTTGTTATTACAACATGTACTGTGAGTCCATACTATGCAAATATTGCATATTATTACAGATATCTATAATGTTGCAATACTGATATGAAGTAAATATTAGAATATCGATTAAATAAGTAGAGTAGAAACGATAATTCCAGGAATAGTAAATGTAAATACTTAAGCTATCTGTACCTAAACATACGAACTAATAAAACATTTTTGGGATATTGGATTTTATACTGGCCTGAAAACAAAGTGCGGGATTTCATTGGAAAAGCATTTGATTAAATGTAAAACTCGTCATAATATCAAATGCCTGCTGAGGAGGGGATTTGTTGGTAGGTGATGTGAAATGCAAGGTTTATGGATCTGTAGTTTATTAAATATTCGGAGTAATGATTGCTTTGGCTAAAGGAAATGAACTGGAAGGAGTCTCTACGTTGAGAGCAGATTTTCCGTTGAATATTCTATGGTACTTGATAAAATCAGAGCTTATATTAAATACCTTCTTAGAAATACCATGTATATTATGCCTATATGATGGTAGCGTAAACAGATTAACTGCCTCATTGAAGTAAATATATAGAGATAAATCTTGAACTAGTACAGAGTACATTATAGTAGAGTACTATTATATACTAAAGCGAGAGTGTATAGAGATAGCTTTCTCTGATGGCATTAGGTACTTAGCGGGAAGGAGTTAGTTTGGTTTGGGAGGAGTAAGCAGATTCTATGAAGAGTATGTACTATTGGCGGAGTGCTCATTGTGTCGTTGGACTGCATAACTTTGAAGTATTTGATTCAGCTAGGAGAAATTCCTGATGTAAATTAAGTAGAAGCCTCTTAAGCAACCGATAGAACAATGCACGGGATCTGCGGTGAAAGTCATTGTAGGGATTGTGAAGATTGTTTTTGTTCATGCGTTCTATCTGTGTGCACAGGTACCACAGAGCCAACACAAATAAGTAAGCTAACAGCAAGCCCTGGTTGACTGAATATTGCACAGGATTGGATTAGACCTAATAGGAAGCGGATAGGGAAGGAATAATTAAATTCTGTCGTAAATTCTACTCTTGTCATTGTCTGTTGTTTGAATTGCGTAGAAACTTCGCTCTGCGGCATATTGCTTTGTTGCTATACACTAATATACCCGACTTGATGTCATGTCACTTTTAGCAGTACATTCCCTCCGATGACTCTCCCGTGCCAAGAGTTAAACTGTCTTTATTGGCAAATAAAGCAAAACATCTCAATTGTAGAAGCTAATTAGAAAATGTTTTTCTACTAACTTTACGTAAGTAATGTACGTCGTATCTCCAGAAGCCTACGTAGATAGTGTACGTATGATGTACGTAGTTATTTACTTCTTATGACTACTATGACGCTAACGCTTTAATAGAAATGGCTTTATGTACATAGACACCGCAATAAAATCTAGCTGTCTCTGCAATTGTTGACTTCCAGGGATTTCTCCGATACTTGTAATGTATAATTATCTTTATATTGAATGTAGATGTATTCTAAGTGTAGTTTGAGGCAAACATTATTATAGAGCGTGTGCGAGTTGGGCTGGGAGCAATAGAAAATAAAACTGAAGTGCTGGTGGCAGGAGCTACTGAGGATTTTCATGTCGAATGCATTTCCCGTAAATTTGTCATAACAGACGGAAATATAGAGATCTGTGAGTTAGTTTACAAATTTCAAAGTTGATGAATAAGAAACTTGTATTTATTACCAGCTATTAGGACGAGCGCTCGCTCGTAAACCGAAGACTTAGATGAGACATTTTTAAAGTTTTATATCATGTGGGCTATGATTTACTAGAGCAATAAATTAGGCAATCATTGCTTTACCCCAACACTCAGCCTTTTTTCGCTACACTAAATATCAACCCGAGGAGACTACTTCTTCCGGCCCAAAGTTTTTAGTCAAGTTAACCTCTTTTATGACGACAATACTAAATTATACGACATACCTGAGAATAATTGTGACTAACTAGAACTCTTTTGACAGTTTTCCTATAAGAAAGCTTTGCATGTCACGATAACTTTCCTTCCAACTCTCTTTTCCCATCTTCCTTCAACGTACTACTGCATAATATCCACTGCTAACTATTTTGTAGTACAAATAAATTCCTCAGCGTCTATGCTTAAGTGCTCACCTATCATTCACTAACTTATGTAACCATCCCTACTCTTTCATGAACTCTCTCAAGACTCGATTTCTATTTACTTAAATTATGTATAAATTCTTAAATCAAATGCAATATCCTGTGTAAAGGGATATTGTCATAAAACGGATAATAAGCCAAATATTTCCTTGTGTAAGTACATCCGCATTTATGCTAAGCATTCAAGGAAATAGCTAATTATACTACATTTTTTATACCTCAAAAGTATTTCCGGTTCCGATACTTATATTCTACGCTTCTTATCCGATACTTATCAAGATACTTAAGTATAGTTCTGAACTTTCACCGCTATGATTAAAAGCGGATTTTTATAACCTGGGGCAATCAAAGCTTTTTGGAGTTAGCAAATACATTATTCACTATCTGGTAATAAATGTTGCCATTTGAACTTGTAGTTAAAGGTTGAAGTACTTATTGATGTTTTCGCAAAGCATTATATACGTCAGTCGTCCCACTGAAACCAAATAGCTGTCAGCATTTAGATTTTTAGAATGATCCTAATTTTCAAAGTCTGCATCAAACATATGTAGGATATAAAATAGTGTTCCAACGATAGCAATTAACCTCTCCATATAAATATGTCAGGGTCTGGTCAGAAAGAACCATCATTAAATTTTACCATTATCGTATTTAGTGAATCAAGACTCTAATAATTACATTGCTCCGAATTCGCATTATGATATTGCCATTTTATGTCCTATAGTACATTGACGATCGACTGAAATAGTTTTATATTCTAGCTAATATTCACTTTTTTGGCTAGTGTGTGGTTAGAAAGAGTCAGATATAAATCCCTTGCCATGTTCCTTTAGTACACGCGCCGAAAGAGTCGAAAAAATGGCAAGGAATTTGTCGGCACTTTTAGCAGAGCACTTGGTAAGCTTTAACATAACCTTTTGAATGTGATAACATCGTTATTCATTTCCTCGGCTGTCCCGATAAAATCCTTAATCAAATAGGGAAAATTACATTAATTTTCTTAAGAGATGCCATTTCATCTAGTATAGCTTAATAGCGTCTATAGTCCGCTAAGGTTTGAGCTGAAACCTAGAATACATTTCTGGAGCGTCGACTTCTTCCAGCATTACCCCATAATGACAATATTTCAGCGAAAGAGCAAGTAAATAGTATTACTATAGACAATCTAATGAAAATCTGGAAGCATTTCGATGACTGTAGATAAGTGTGATGTTGTAGTTGTAGTGCCCAAGTCGTGCTCGTGCCTTCCCATTGCTTCGTGTGGTTTACTTCACTCTTGTTTCCTTTGCTTGCAGAAGCTTACACCGAAATGCAGAAGAAGAGTAGCCAAGATGGCTCTTTATTTACATTGTGGATTGTGCGGCCGTCGCCGTTGACATGTACGTCACGTACTGGCAACTTTCTTTCTCTCATTTCACTGTACCCAACTGAAATATTATCAGGTCGACATCACACAATCACACTACATCCCATCAACAGCTCATTCCAACTTTTATAGTCGTCATAATATTTCCTCTAACTATTATACTCAGTCCCATTGTGCATACCTAAGACATATACCAAGTATCGTAGCAGCAGGTAAGAACTTTTTGATTTGAAGCTTTCTGTATTTTGAAGAATGTTCTTTATTGTAATTTTGTTGATAACTACGACTACTTTGCATATTGAGGACGCGGAACCCGTAACTAAAATTCATCAAAGCAAGGCAAGCAACCCAAGACAAAGTTTTCTTTTCTTTTCTAAGCATTTCTGGAGTAATGATTTGGTTGTTGATTCGATGTGTTCTTTTTAAGTAGGTACATAGTGGAAAGATACGAAGAAACAACCACAAAATGTACCTTTAATGGAGAAATGTTAGTCCTTGGCGGAAGAACATAATGTAACAATAGGATCCTAAGTTGTGTAAGAGTAATACTGAAAAATGTATCTCTTTAGGTAGAGAAAACGGTATCAGAGATTAGGTCATTATATACATTTCGCATGCTGGAGGTTGTTTTATAGTTTTTAGATGAGCCATTAGTGATGTAACTCGTGTAGCTATATCGGTTTGGCTTGTGTTCCTTGTTTAAGTTTAGTTTGAGTTTGCCATTGTATTCGAAGTCTAACTACCTCGTTTGTATATTTCAGCGAGAAGAATGATTCTGGTTCCATTTGGCCTAGTACATAGCTAAGGAAAACTAATGAACTCATTACTCATCCTCTCTGGTCTGCCTCACGCTACCTTCCTTCAGTTTTTCTTCTCTTGTCTGACTCTGACTGACTTAACTTTATTCTATCTTATCTGCCCTAGAACTTATTAAACTCTCCTACTCCCTGCAAAAAGGCTGGTTCTAGTTCCGGTGGTTTTGTGCATTTTGGTTTGTCTACGATCTCTTTCTTTGTATTAAATCATCATTGGCAGTTGGTTGTTGTAATAAGGGTCTACTCACACAAGCCTCGAAAAACTTATTTTACTAATTACTCATAATACAGATACTCCATCCAGTCAAGAAAATTTCTTTCCTGTTTGAATGATTAGCTCATTGTGGATACCTAAATTATAATCTAGTAATCTTCCGTGGGTTTACACAAACATTTACTACTTTCTTTACAAGGCAATTTGCGTGATGAATAATGTTTTTTACCCGCTATTGCGTCTGCCGTCTGATCAAATCCATTTATTTTAGTTGAGATACACGAAACAACGTTCCGAGCAAATGCTCGTCTAAGTATATAAGTACATAGCCCGCCTTCCTTACACTTTTATCTCTAAGAAGGAAAATTTCACCGTAGGGAAAAGCTATTTGCTCTTTTACTTGAGTCTGCTAAACGTCGGAATTTTACTGTCTTTTCAAAATAAAGCCTGCGCTTATGCTATGTCCTTAAATAACTTTTTGTACCTGATGCATGCTCATAGTATTATTCTTCAGTAAGTACCGTGCCGTAAGTACACACAAATATTTGATATGTAAAGTGAACAATGTCTACTCTCGCATTCCTATACTTAAGCCACTTCATGAATAATGTACGCTTTCCCTTATTCACCTCACCAACCTGTTAAATCTTACAAAATAATTCTACCTAATCCTATTTCCACAATCTGAAACACATTATTACTCAAATTGAATGTAATGGCAAGGATTATCACTGTAATTCTCAAGAAATACATTCAAACATATTGTCCCTAGCATTATTTTCCTCCAAATGAGACTGTCTTTCTCCAAATACCACAACGAGACAAAGACATAGGGCTTGACTTCCTTCATATGTGCATTAACATATTTACTACTTCTACATGTGTTCAACATCATATGCGTCTTTATAAGAAAACGCTTCTTTTTATTCTTGTTATAATATATTCATCAAGAAGCTCCTTTGCTTCTACTATATACCATTTGTATCGTCATCCAATGGAGATAGTGAGATCTGCAAACTGCCCCTTAGGGACTTGTAAAGTTCTTCCAACATATACTATTACTGAACAACTTATTCTTTTCTATGATACACAGAAAATAATTCAGCCCCAAACGACAATACATTTACAAGATGCTTTACTGCTTTCATTCACTCATTCAGTTTTTCTCCTCATTTTATGAGACGCAATGCACAATGGCAGATAAAGGATTGGCATATTTCTATTTCCTCCATTTCATTGTGCTAAACACTATATAATATTTCTTTACAGATATACTAAGTGTACCTGCATTTTATGTTCAACACAATAAATAATTATATTTTCTTAGTCATACATGAAGCTAATTACGAAAAAATTCACGATTAAATATGTTTGCCAACTGTTTACCAGTCAAGCTGCCTGGTGAACAGAAATATTATACAGATTCCAATTAACAATTAGTTTGACAGCTTCAAAGAACCTACTGATGTGAACCTAATGGAAAACAATATTGCGCCTTATCCACCAGCGAGTAATTCCTCGAGTGTGAAAGATTCTAGTTCTAGTTACTAAAGCGTTATACTTAATTATACTACTACCTTTGAACCGGAGACTTAATTAACGAAGAAAGTATTAAAAGTCTAAGAATTTCCCCATTCGTTGTATCAAAGCATTCATTCTTATAGTAAGCTGAAATAAATCCAGCAACTTTCTTTTTTCAATTAATTCTTCTGCACTACGACTTTATTCATACCGTCTTCATTGAACTTTTCGTTAACACTGTAAACGCGCTCGTGTGACTTATAAACGCACTTTTTTGACATTACTTGCATAATACCTAATACTTTATATGTTTATTTCCTACTTTAGTTGTTCGAAATACATTTTTCAGTATAGTATATACTCGATTTCAAGACGAACGAAAAGTTGTGTCTCGCTAAATGGGGAATGTAAATGTACTTCAATAATATTCGACAATTCTTCCATTTCATTCTCTAGACAATGTAAATAATCCCTTATTCGAGTCTCTTCGTGACTCCAGGTTGGCCTATGCAGATCCAAAACAGTCTCCATCCTTTTAAAGAGTAAGTTGATACCAGCAATGTTATGAACTTGGTAAACGTACAGATGGTAACTAAAACACAATAATTAATATACTAAAACAAATATTATTTCATTTTCTAAAGTAGACGTAGGTAGCTTATCTTAATTTTTTAAATTACTGGGGAGTGGGGAGGATAGCACTCTCCGGTGCGTATTGTAGTGGAATAGTATAAGTAACTCTAATATTGTTTTGAAGTCTATCAAATTGGAATTGTTTTCATGACAAAATACTCTGCATCGCATTTTGAAAGCGTAAAGCTATACAAGAAGCAGGGTACAGACTCTATACAACAATATTGAGCAAGTTGAATATTTTCGTATTTTTGTAAGCAAGTAATTTAAGATCGTATGAATGGGCTATTTACATTTAATGGAATATATTTAATGGACTTGTTTATTGACATTGCAAAAGAGTCTGGGGTTCAATTTTATAACCTGCCTTCATTAGAATGCTGAATTACATACACATAAGGATAAATCAAAATAGGTATCCAGCACAGAAAATGAGAGTCTATTGAAATCAAAAAATGGTAGGAGGAATACCGGCACTAATTTAATCTTTGAAAGATACATATAATAAAATTCAGTTGGATATTGCAACGGCAATAGAAAAGTAAGTAGTCCACGCCAACGCAACTCCCACTTCCTAGGGCTATATAATTTAGTGAAGAATAAGCAACAATAAGTTCAGAAAATTCATCCGATTAGGCAGAAGGGATACAAGTTGCAAGGTGGTAGTTAGTGTTAGTAGTTTAGTGCTTTATGCAATTTTGCCTTTTATTATCTCCACGGTTTGTGTCCTGGCCTGGCAATGATGATCTATCCTGCCTGGTTCTGCTATGTATACTTTGGGTGCGGTGAGATAGTCATTTAGCTAACTGCTTTTATTCAGAAACTATTATACACTATAATACCATGCAGAGCTGCTACCTACATGACTTCTTTACTTAATCTAAGACTAATTAGGATTTCCAAGTATGAAGAATAGAAAATAATGAAAATTATACGTTATTGCAATACAAAAGCGTATTTTCGCTCTAAAGGATAATAGACACGCGGCCCACGTCAACTTTCTATTCATTAGCGAAGGTATTCCTTTCATTCTGTAAAGAAGAGAAATAATGAAATGATTAAAAATGATAGGAAAGTACTGCATACTGCTTTGATCATGTGAAATGTTGTAATGGTACCATGCATATTGCAAAAGTTGAGCAATCTTGTGATTTCACGTATGACATGACGTGAAATTGAATATGACGTGAAGTTAGTGAATACACTTTCAAACTTATTGCCTCCTAATGCAGACAGGGTTTATTATGTACGGACATTTTAAAGCTATGGAGAGTGTCTATTCCAGAAGACGTACGACTGCCGTGAATTTATACATCTTCCCATTCACTTTCTTTTCCCATTATTTTCCCAAGCATTCTCCATCCTTATTACAGCGTTCTCATAGAATTCTCGTCCCCTGTCGAATATAATGGGACAGAAGTCGTAGGAAATGTAAAAGTTGCGTCATATTTCCATTATCAGTAGTAAATATGTACAAACATTTTTATTGATCGAAAAGGCAATCAAAGGAACTGAAATGAATATCTGAGTTTTACACACAAATGGCTTTATATTTACTACTGTGTCTAAAGGGAAGTACAGATATATACGGATGGGAAACACTATAATTGCAAATATAAAAGAATGTATAGGCATAGTTCTTGGTTGTTAGTGGTAGGATATACTGATAGTCTTACGTTTTTATTTTCTGAAGTGCTGTGCTTTTCTTTGATGTTTCGAGCTGTAGTAACTAACCTCTGCGGGAATCACTCAGAGCTAGATATATTTTCTTCAGTTATACCAGCCGTTTTTGGTAGGGGAGAAATATATCAATAGATATACACTTTGTATTGAACTACGCTGTTCAGCTGAGTCGCAATCAGTCAGAACAAACAGCACAGGATACTATATTTGTCGTAAATAAAAAATAACACAATACTTTCGAATGGCAACGTATAACTAGCTACATTATTTGACTCGATCTAGAATTCTTGGAATAGCTGGTGGAATTGCTACTTCAAACGTAAATGCAATAGAACAGGATGACTGACAATGAACAGAAGCAATATGTCTGTTGCAAAAGGTAGTGAAAGCACGCACTATACTTTCCTTGAAAATAAAACATAATGTAACTTTACATACAGAGACAAAGACTGTCTTTTCTTTGATTGCAGATATCAACTTGTTGTTTAATTCATTTCCTATCTTTGCCCACCAGTGATATTCTTCGTAATTGCTATCTCATTCCAAATATACTTTGCATACTATTTACTATTGTACCTCAAAATATACATTTCCAATGCAGGAGTAAATAGAAAGCAGACGGAAAAGCGTTAAAAATTAAGATTTGTCTTATTGTAACAGATAAACGAATTCGCTGGAGAGCCACTAATCTAATTTTCATCAATTTTAAATGGACTGTAAATGTATAACTCTATTATTTACACCGCAGAATGAAGGAAGTACCAAAGAAAATAAAAGTGTTGGTTTGCAATTGCCATATAGCACTCCTGGAATTGCAGTTTGTCATTCATTGCTAACTTCTCAACGTAAGATGCATGGAACAAATGGTCCCCTACAGAAATCCTACAGCTTTATCGTCTTCCCTGGCTCTGATTGCTTCCTTTACCATTTCTCAAGAGAGTCTTTTAGGAGGACTTGACTGAGTATTTTTCCTTAGGATTCGCATCATGAGATTCCCAAAACCTTTAAAGTATACTCTCCTTCTACATGGCACCATTACTTCGTCCTCGTCCTCCAGATCACTACTACTGCATTTACCTCCCTCGATACACTCCATACTTTTAACTACTCCCTATGTAAACTCTTCTGTTTATCTACCTGTCTCGATCCACAATACACACTCGATATATTTTCACTGCAAATACGTGATTACACTAAACTCGGTTTTACCTAAATTAATTCATTTATTGCACCCAACATAAAGTGACCTCTGCTAACAAACTTTAATTCTCTCCTGATCTAATTGATCTACATTGGAAATAAAAATCTTAATAAAGGTTTAATTACCTTTAATTCACACCTTGCTGCACCTCAACAGAACCAATGGCTTTTATACCTATGTATACATATTAGAGTAAATAGTTTTGGACATATAGATGTAAAAAGTATATCATAGATTGGATTGGACTCTAGCCAATAATATAGTAACCAAAAAGATTTAAATAACCAATTAGAAATTGTAGATAAGTAACCATTGTAATCTTAAATATTGGGTTTGTTTAGTCTAAATTACATAGTGTTTGGAGATCATAGTTCAAATGGCTCTCCCATATGTATTCGAAACAATATATAAAATATTTTGATGTATGGGTGTCCTATGTTAAGAAAGAAAAGATAAAGAGGACAAAATTAGGAACAATTTTTTGCTTGTTCGAAATTGTTTTGAGACTATGGATTTTTTGCCCTATACACTTAGCAATTTGTAGATGTATAATATACTTAAATCATTATACTTCTAACAAGCACAACCATCCTTCGACATAGGGCTTCTTCTGTTCTGTTTGTAATTATCTCCAGGGAGTATAATTGCCTATATTATTATGAGCTCTGAAAAATTGCCCGAAAGCATTGTGTGTACCATTATCTCAGCCTCGTCAGCGAAACTGACTTTATTTATAACTCAATAATATTTTTGTGGGTTGAGTATTATCGTTAAGATTGAACTATTAGTACGCAGGGAAACATGGTGCATGTAAAAAATTCTCTTCCTTCCTCGCCTTCCTGTCTGTGTCATCTTCTTGGATATACTCTTATCTCTCCTACTAATATAAGTTTCAGCTTATCGCAAGTTTTTTCGGTAGTTTGGGTTCTCATTCTTGTCACTTCAGATTTGGTACGTGGAGTAGACGCGCCAGTGCCACACTTCCTACCCAATGCAATGTAATGCCCCAATATCAAGATGTCAACTAAATGAAACTGCACACACAGCAAGGATCAACGCAAAAAAGAGATTTTGCAAAACATTCATTATGTCTGACCCAAACCAAATGTCGACTTTTCATTTTGTTTTGACATTGACGCTGTAAAATTATGCAGTTGATCTTTTTTGCGGCTTGCTAATCCAGCTTAATGGTCTACTATTATTTACAGCTGACATCTTCTTACTGAAATTTCCCTCAAAGAATTTTTATGAACTTAAATATTATTTCAGTTGCTCCCTCCTATTAACTTACTATTTCACATTTCACAATATCTCTTCCATTTCACACAAGCAAGGGCAAGATTAATACAAAATAACTTAACATTAAAACGCCTGTTTATTATTAATATTGTGCATTTGATATTTGCTTCACCAACAGTTTGTAATATGTTTGAGTTTCAATCCTGTATAATTTTCATCATCATTAAAAAAACTCAGGATTTACAATGTGGCTATATTATATAATAGATTGTTTCCAAAAACATATTTCTAACCGTATTTTTGATGTATTCTCAAATTGGAAGGGTGGGCATTGTGATGTGAAAATAGGATGAAAGTATTGGATAATAATATCATTTATTACATGGAACAAGTGTGTTCAATTTTCAGTTATAAAATAAGTATATCTAGTTGGGTGGGTATACAGCAATGTATAATCGCAGGGAATAGTGAGCGTTCTAATTCAGGGTTCTGAGAGTAGAGATTTTATCATGACTCCACTTGAGTAAAGAGGCCTGGAGAGAAGAGCCTCGGATGGAAGTTGTTCACTGCGTAAGTTGGAGCAATACTTGTTCAAGTTCTAATAAGCTGTGCCAATATGTGATCCGAGTGGCTGTCAATGTTTAAGCAATAAGTATTTGGTGTCTGGCTCTATGTGCTAGTTTTGGTGTATTAGAGGAGCACACGGAGTGGTTGGGTCTGTATGTAGTGTAGGTATGTTTGTCGTTATATGTTAATGCAAGAAGGGTTAGTTTAGGATGTGCAACAGAGTGGCTATAAATTATAAGCTCGTTGACTGTATTCCACTTCATGACTCCATCCATAATTTCCCCTATGAAATTTTGGCCACCATGCTAAGCCACAAATTTCATTTATTTTTGACTTGAGATGACAGCGTTATGCTTCGTACTCCGTTCTGTGGTATGAATCTTCAGGGATAGTCTTCCAATCGCTACGTGCCATTCATCCGACCACCGGTAGCTCACTAAGTCTTATCGTACATATGTAATGTACATTATTATCTGCTCTTATAATATACACACACACTAAATATTTCTTTTCCATCTGTTGCGTTCCAAGGCTTAGCATTGCTTACACTCTTATAAAATATTTTAGAAACAATGTACGCACAAACTGTAAATTATGTCTAGCGACTCCGTTCCTTTCTGTTGAGAAGTTACTAGTATCGTTTTCCACTCCAAGAATTTATTGTATTGAGAAATTGCCTGCTAAATTCTCCGGATTTTCTGAAAGCAGATACCTGGTAATAATAACAGGGTATGGAAAATATCACTTCAGAGAATGTACGAAAGTATTTCTCTTGGAACTCTTGAAAATAATCTCTACCTTTGCAAAACAATAAGCTAGAAATAATAATATTTCTCTGATAATTGCTTTGATGTCTACCGTTCGTTTTTCATAAGCTTCATTTCATTGTATTTTCCACCTTGTCATTCGCTTTGTTTTTAATTCCCTTTTATTTAACAGGATTTCAGAGAATAAGACTTGCAAGCTATTAGAGAAATATTTTACGTCAGCAAAGTCATTACATTACCCTTGTTCACCATTAAAACGTTTAGGGTGACGCCTCAATGCAAACTTTCACAAAGGCAGCCAGCCATCAACGACTTACTCATAGCATTAGTGTTCACGTCCCTGTTCACTATAGCTAGTTGATTCTATATGCGCGTTAGTTATTATGTGTTTACACAGTAATGGTACTTACCTACTTATAATCGGATTGGAAACTAGAACAGACAACGTTAGAAGACCTGAGTTCGTATATATAATTCAGGAGTTCATGTTATATATGCATGCAGTAGACTTTTGTGTGTTCATTCCTACTGATATTTTGTCTGCTCTTCTTTTAGTCAAGTCATCGTCAATAAGTTATATCTGTTGGCAGCTGATAAGGTTCTTCGAGTATGCCTAACTGTTCACGAATAATAATTTATTTTCACTTTTCATAATTCATACGGCACCTGTTTCAAATTAAAGGTCTGACAAGCCATTAGCGCCGTTTCCTTTTCCCCATCCACCTCCTTTCCCTTATAGTTTGTACGATTAGGTTACTTCAGTTATAATATTTCTTCATTTTCCTTTCACATAAATCCGGGGAATAACTGCCTATGTTATTCATAAGAATGCTTGCGCACCTAGGAATGTGTTACTTATGTTTGTAGTAAAATTTTCCATGTTATGCACTATATTGAAGAGTAAGTGTAAACTTTCTCACTCTGACATAACAGGAACATGACAGCCATACTCCATATTCATGGAATACATAATGTAATGTTCTGCTAATGCTAAGGCACCTTTAAAATGAGCTAAACATTTCCTTTCAATCCGTTCTTTTGTAAATGAGTGTAGTAGGAAAGAGAATAAGCAGAATGATGCAGTGCCATGTTATTAGTGTAGTTATGTAGTTCTGGTTACTTGCTGATATTGCTTCTGTTATGTTCTCTGTGCTTACTGTATCCAAAGGTGCCAAGAATTACACAAAAGGCACTTTCTTGCAAACGATAACATAGGAAATGAGTTGTATAAATTTTTTATGACGAGAGCTCTTTGAAACTTCAGCTTGTCATGAGAGATTCTTCAGAAATACTCGAGAAATATGCAGACACACACAGACTACATGAAACGACATTCGTGCAGACTAATACCACGTACAACAATGATATATCAGCTCCAATAGAATCGCTAAAATTTCGAATGGACTGATATACCCGGAAAACAAGATAAATCCTTCTGCACTGTGGTGGAATATTAGAAAATGCTGTTAACCTATACGTCTCAGTCCTGAACAATTGCAGTTCTTTTTATTGCATCTACCTTTAGTTCCCTCGCAATACTATAAAGTCCTTTAGTACTTCCTTTACTTTAAATACATGGCTGGCCACTTTTTTCTTCGTCTCCTACTGTTTTGCAATATCTTTTTTATGACTTTCCCTGACTCTCATTTCCTACTTCAAACCAGTAGCATTTCTTTCAAAACTGACAAATGAAAATGGGCCCATTACATTTTCCATTTGATTTTGGTTTCTCTTGCAATTGCATTTAAAATTCTATACGTAGTAGTAAGCAAGGAAAATTATTCAATAAAAAGTGTCAATCAAAATGTTGTAAGTGCTCGGAAATAAATTTTAAACTCCTAAATATTTCAAATGCACTTTGAATTTAAAAATGAATTAAATGACTAATTAACATAAATCTTTTTTTTTACATATTTACATTCCGCGGAAATTGTGGATATTTGCATTAATGTATCATTATCAATAACTACATTTACAACTTGGTGTAGCTTTTTATTTCATGAAATAGGAAATCATGAGATTCGCTGAAACTGATTCAGGAAAAGAGCTGGAACTTTGTATATCGACTTGTACGTCTCTAGGGATTGCAAAAACAATGGTACCTAAATATTCATATACAATGTTAGTGTAGAGGAAATAGTATCACAGTAGTAGATGTAAATTGTAACCTTAAAGTAGTATATTAAATACAGAGGCCACAAATGCACACACAATGAAGAATAATTTAGATAGTGTTAGGAACTTATGGGCTCATAAAAAGGATAATAGTTTGTGATTGTAAACGTAGGGGAAATAGTTATGTGGATATTTAGACAGTAAGACCTTGCAATCATTTAAAGAGAGTGTCTCTAACGTACGTGAGCATTGTTTAGCATTATTCTAGTGTAGCATGTATTTAGGATGTGTATTGTATGGGTGTGTATGACAGAAGAGTGATAGAAATGCAAAGCTTTAGGTGATGTGCATAGAAGAGTTGAATTGCATTATTCAGTCAAGTTGACTGAGGGAGCAATTACATGTTGAAATCTGGATTAGATGCACTTGAGTTGGTTACTTTATCCTAAACGTTAAGGAAAGACGACGAGTCGTATTAGTTGAGTGTCTGTGTGATGTGATCTGTGTGCACTATTAGTGCAATATAAATAGGTATACATACATTCTCGGGATTGTTACCTACTCGTCTAGTCTCTGATGCTCTGCATTAAATACAAAAGTGTAGGGAGGAGGAAGGAAGAACACAGGACAAGACTCTGGTTTCATTTCGTCGTGTTCACGGAGCCCAAAGCATCTTCTTGGGATACAATAATAAATAGAATGTACTTAGACATTTCCTTGGTTCAATGGCTTCTTTCACACGTTTAATGCTCTCTCCCTGCTAAAATGGGCTCTCCGGAGACAGAGCAAATGGGCAGTTTACCCGTTGTAGATTTAGCTTAAATGTGGGGTAACTTGGGACCACGAAAGAATAATGATTTCTCATTTCCCTTTTTCTCTATAACAACATTGCACTGCAGCGAAGAGCAAGAGCAGTGCATCCCATTTACTCTCAAAGAGATCTTCACTGATACCAAACGACCACTGCGAGAAACAGTGCCAACAATAAGCACTAACTAACTAAACTACTTCTCCCTAAGACGAGGATTCTCCACCACTAGGACCCTGTACCCTTCTTCCTAACAGCATCCGTAGATTAAATCTTTCCCATTTACTTACTACTTACATACACAACAACTACCAACCCCACTACACTTACTAAGGTTACCTTCCAGAAGCTAACTCAACTGATATAACTTCATTTCTCCGACTTCACAACCTCAACAACCTAACCTAATGGATGGCAGACGTAAACGAATTAGTTTTAAATTCAATTTTCCACAAAAAATTATTTTATACTATTAGTACTACTGCAACTACCGAACTTCCTAATAGTACCGTTTGGTCCATAAAATGGCAAATCTTTCTCTAAAGACTACTGCGTTCCATGCAGTTTACAATTCCGCACTAGCATACCACCATAAAGAATCTTACAATATTCGATGTACTTTTTTGTGTAAAGAGCGTGGCAGGTATTAACGCTTGTGGCTTCTACGTTGCCTTCGTGTCACGTCAAAAATTGTCATAAATCATCTTTAGCGTCTATTAATGTATATTTCGCTTCATACAAGTCACACTTCACGCTACGCTGTCATGAATTCAAATTGAGCTTGAATCGATCTCAACTCAGCTTCCAACGTGGTCCAACCATGAAAGATTTTAACAGATATTTCTAAATTAGTTTTCCTCACCGACACTTCTTACTTCCAAATGTCAGCTTAAACCATTCTCACTGAACAAATAGATTTTATTTTTCCTCGAATTCCTTCCAAGTAATTCTTGAACATCAATTGTTACTTCCAGACTGTAATTTAATATTAAGAAACTCTATCCTTCCATCCACAATGCTTGCAAATTGTAAGTGAAATGTTTCGTAAACTTTCCCTCGATATTCCAAGAACGTTACAAATAAATCATGAGAGTTCATTTCATAAAATGCACAAGCAACCGATTAAATATTTACTCAGTTGTGGAAAATCGTGCAAATAGATATTTCAGATATCGGAAATCGGAGGAGACAACTTGTACATGCAAATGGTTATCTTGTACCTGTGGAGTCACGGATATCATGCACTTTTAGCATACAAATGAAGATTTTGTATCTGCATAAATGTTGCGACTTAAGATGTTCATTGTCTTCAATGCAGTGAGCATTGCAGATTACAATTACGAGTTTAAAACATGAGTAGATCTTACTTAACCTTTGATATTTTGCAGTGTATCAAAGATGTGAAAATCCCCCGTCTGAATCGCGGGCAGACAACTTCTACAAAACATCTATAGATAGGAAAATTAATTTTGAATACATTTTCTGCATATTGCATTACTGCAGTTCTATAAGAGACTGTGAACTTTTGTATGGGAAAAGTAATATTATATAATGCAGATGACAATATTCAGGCTATTTGTACATTAGAATTCGCATATGTATTCAAAAACCACAAAAAGATTTAGGGAAAGTTTTAGTGGGAGGGAATGTTGGTGCGGGAGGAAGTATGAGTTGTGACGAGTCGAACTTAAGCTGATGTCAGAGCTCAGACTGTAACACTCACTCTGGTGAACTCCCGAAGGATATGCAATAAAGTTTCCACTTGACGACTATGGAAGCTGATAAGATTTCTCTACGGCGAAAAAAAGTTGTGCAAAGAAAGAATTCCTCTCAAGAAAGCAAACTACCATATTTAATGTAAAGGGAGATAGAGAAAAGATGCCTTGCATCACATGCAATACACGCACGCACCAATGCTTTTTCACTCACTCTCCTGAGATGCAGAATAATAAAGCATTTGAAAGCAAATAAGTATTGCATCTTGTGATATGTGTCTAAATGTACAGGAATATTTGTAGTGCTCTACATCCGTCATTCAACTTATGTATTGCATTGCCTTCCAAACAGATTTATATTGTTAAAGTGTTTATGTATACTGATATAATACATATAAAAGGGTTTAGTGACTGTCTGGTTGACTATATGACACGATAATAATAATAATGCATTGAAGGAGTTCGATGATATCAGATTTGAGTGACTACTCCACGGAGTGAGTGAGTACGTAATGTATTTGTATTTTATCTCTGGCTAGGACGATAGTGAGGAAAAGCCACATTGAATTTATCATAAAGACACAGAGTAGCTTTCTGTGAATTGGCTCCGGGCTGTCTTTTCTTCAAGAGTTGCTTTGGTTGGTGAAAGATTCATCATATTACATTACATCATATCATTGGAAGCAATAATACTGCAAGTTTTTGTCTTTCTACTTCACTAGGGATCTTCTTCACTCAGGATGAGCAATGTGAATGCGATGCCAAAAAAGTCGACCTAACCCTAAGCGACTAAGGGATGCTTAGAAAAGAATTTTTAGTAGACTCCTCTAGACTCACTGACGGTTGTCTGTTCCGCGGTGGTAAAGTTGATTTTATTCCGTCTTTCATTCCAATAGTGAAAGTAAAGATAGAGAAAGAAAGTAAACGAGGAAGACTCATGTGTTTTATGGGCGACAATCAATCTCATCCACCGCTATATCGCTACTCCTCTTTCCCATTTCGACTATTCTATTCTCTTTTATATCCCTATATAATGCCATCAACCTATTACGACTTTTCTGCACAAACCAAACCCGTCACATTCCATCTCTATCTCAACTCCCTCTCTTTAAGTACTAGGGACGTTGCACCTTACATACTTACATCAGTTCATCTGCTATATCTCTCACAGGCAATTTACATATGTTCGACTGCGTTAATGCTGCCTAGTTGAGAAATGTGCTTGAAATCATTTAAAAACCTGTAAGTTGTTCTACAATATCTCATTAACGGTTTCTGATGCGTAAAATACTTTCAACATCTCCAGTTACAAAAATCTTTTGTTTAGTTTAACCACAATTTGTGTTATTCATTTGAAATGTATTGTAACATAATTACAAGTCTAATCAAATCAAAAGGACCAAGTTTTGAAATACTCGTCAGTAATTAGTCAAATGTTTAATATTTAGTAAAAGTACGTTAACACGTGTAGAAAATGTCCAAGTTGTTTAGCCAATGTAGAAACTGCGATGCCCAAAGTGTTCCACTGTAACATACATGCTATTAATTCTCTGTACTCTATTTCACAGATTCTTTATATAATTTTATAGGTAGACTACCCCTTACATATATTAGGATTCTTTGTTTGCTTTTCGGAGTTATAAAGTCTAGAATCGTCATCACGTCATATCTGGAGCGATGTCGGCTTCCTTCTATACGCTGGCGGCTGTGTGGCTTTGCTCCGTTTGATTCGACATGACCCACTGTGTCCCTCATACATGTATATTTGAGATGTGTATATCAGTCATGCAATACTTAAGTGTACATAGCATAGGTATCTGCCTTTGGGTTTGGTTACTTATTTCGCTTCGCTACTACTTCTACGTAGTTCCTGTTCGTCTCTATCTGGCTGCATTGTCGCTGAGGAGTTCTGGTAGGGAGAGACAAATATACACAATAGCGAAGGACTGGAGGCTCTTGGTTGGACTCTTCTCTCTTGATACTACTTTTCCTCTATGTTATAATCCTCCGTGTGTCTGAAATTGAACGGAAAAATCTGACTTGAATGCACAATCGGAATGCTGGGAATAGCACACGTTATCCTCAACTTCCATTCAACTCAATCCAGGGTGCAAAATTACCTCGTGTGCTATTGCGCCCAGTATTATCGTCAGTCTGTCTCACTGAAATCAACTGAAGTGAACTAAAGGGAAGATGAGAACTTCCTAAAATGGGATTTAGTCTGTAAGTGAGTCGAGCTCTATTGAAACAAGGGAATCTCCTTCCTTTTACTTCACTTAAGATAGGAATAATATCAGTAGCTTCCTACGAACAACCACATTCACCTTCCCAACTCAGTTTACGTCGTACTATTTCTATGCATACGCAACTAAAATAAAGGTGATCTTATTACTACTTCAGCACGCTTTTCACATTCCAAACTCTAGAACCCAAAAAACCACGCTCTACATTATATACGTTGAGTCTCTATACTCACTCTCATCATTTAACTACCTGCTGACAGCTTCCTCAACATCATGACAATTCAACAAAATAAATAAAACATTTCCATCTTCTTTGACAGCCGAACCTTATATTGAATGTAACACCAGAAAATGTTGGTGTCATATGTTTAGCATTATCATCTTACGTTTGAGCATCGTATTAAAATTTTGATATCGAAACAATAACCTGAGTTGAAATATTCATGACTTGAAATCAATTCTGAGAAGTCAGGGCCCTGAATTCGCCAACTACTACTGCGTATTACAATACAAAAGGATATACTTGCGAATAGCTAAAATACGTGAAGAAATCTTCATGGATAAAATAAGTTATCTCAATAAACTGTTAAATTCTAGTCTAAAATTACAGATAAAAGTACTTACAACAGCATAATCAAGTAACATTGTGTATGTTGTAGGATTCTGATTTGGCGGTGATGTACGCAAAGAGTAAACTGCAAAAATAAGACAATTAATTACGTTTTCGGGTTTATTTGAGGATTCTACCCTTCTCCGTTGTGTCTCGTCTCAACCGACTTCTTTCCCCATCTGCAGATAAAAGGTGATGGAGTGTTGTAGTCTGCTGCAGGAGTATGTGCTTGTGCACTGTCGACAGCAAGGAGGCTGAAAATGTGCGTTGCACACATTTAAAAGTCAGGTCAAATCAGTTTCAAGGAACGATACGGCTTGGGTTGTATATAAAACCCTGTTTATAAGGAAAATAGAGTCTTTGCAGAATAAAGTAACATCTATACATTAGACATGCACATAATCTGAGACAGTGAGGGACAAATACCTTTATTTAATTTAGTACAGTGTGCATTTGGAAATAATATTCGGAATTGGCAATGATTTATATAAAAGAAGAAGTACAATGCACGTTGCTTGGAAGACAAGACACGGTAGAATGGAACAACGGTATTGCATTGCATGAGCAATAAGCGGAAGGAGACGAAGGAGTGAGGTAGACTAATTTAACTAATATCGAAGTACGGAGAAATAGAAAAGGAAGAAGGCCAAAGAAAAGAGTCTACATTTAGGACAGAGACATAGAGAATAATATGGTTATAAGTAAAATTTGTGAAGCTTCTCCATCCATTCCATCGAAAGTTCTGAAATTAACAGCAAAGAGCAGCTGGGAAAGTGTTGACGCTGGTTGACTCAGACGGAGGAGTAGGGTAAGAGTACCGAAGGAAGGAAGCTGTATATTTTACTATCTACGTAAATGTATCTATTCCCCATCCTAGTACACACGTATCTATGCCAAGCAAACCCGAGACTCCTCATACAGTCAACTTTTTTATCCCTGGTCGGATTTTACATAACCTCACATTACTTGTTTTCTTTCGTCATACATACGTAAATTTACGCAGATAGTTTCATCCAACTTTAAGAACGGGGCTGTATGTAATCTACCACCTTCCTACAACATCCTACCTACATTCATAATACAGTCTGCTTTAGTCCTGCTCTATGCTTCCCGTAACAGTGCATAAGTTATTTTTTATTCTGTAGCATGTATTTCTCTAACAAGCAGCGAGAAAACCCCAGTGAGCTGTACTTATTACTATTAGACAGACGAAATGCAGCAGATAACTATATAAACATACTATTCTTAGTCCTAAGCGTATTATTACACTTCTTATGGATAAGACTTCCTAAAGACAGCCTTGGCTCACTCTACTACTGTGGACCACGTAAAATCAACTTACTTGACTTGGTTTTCTTACACTCTCAAAACTTTTGAATCAATTTGGAAGACGAAGTTAAACTTCCCTTTTACTCTCAACCCTTGCATTGGCACATTTGTAATACATGTATCGGTAACTACTATACTAACAATAAGACATCTCTATTGATCTGTTCTATGTCAGGAGCCTATACCTAGTTACTAATATATTTAATTCAAAAAGTATAGAAGCATAGCAACACCTACTCGGCAGACAGAGCCATTGCAATATGAACCTGAAAATCCCTCTTATAGTTTATTGAAAGGTGACCCAGAGTTTTATAGAAAATTTGGAACATTCTTCAGCAACAGTATCTCCCAAATAGAGAAGAATCCTACCGAATTAAATAAACTTTTTTCTAACATCCTAACATTGAGAACTCCATCCTTCCTCTAAGTTCCTTTATCTTCTCAGTCTCTGTTCTACTTCCTACTGCTATAGAGATATACCTATTCCTCACCAGACAGGATACTGATGGGTGGAGATAAAAATGTTTTTTGTACACTTGGAGAAACAGTATCATTCTCCCAGAAATACACTTTGACAATATTACCTACTTAAAAGAGACATTATTATTAAATTTATGTGCAACACACCACGGGCACACTCCACCTTGTTTGTCCGTCATATCCTTTTATCCAACAACCAAACTCCCTCCACTCTTGTCTTCTAATGCAATTAGTTTGCTTCACGTCTTTCAATCTATGGAGAGATTCACAAAAATGCTCACAAGCAAAGCACGAAACACATCTTTCGATGCACATCCTAGCTACATTTCTCTATATCAATCCAATTGCCTGTATGGTCATGGTCCATAATAAATAGTACCTATTAGGAGCAACGAGTGTCCATAAATACAATTATACATTTTCACATGTAGAATTGTTTAATTACTAAAGATTTATGAAGTAACGAGGAATAAACATTGAAACAAAAGTTTATTATCTTCAAATACATAAAAATGTTATTGCATCGTTTCCTTTCTTAGATATTGTTATTAGATAGGATGGTCTTATATAGCAGATGCAGATACTGTAGCATGTTATCAGTATGGCAGTTCAGTACTATACACCTCTCCGTCCTTTTAGTTTCAAAGACAATAAAGACGTCTCTTACGGGTGGTTTGCGGTTGATATAAATTATAGGTACTTATTAGCATGGGTAAGGATGTTAATTTATCAGACTTATATGTCACTTGGACATTGAATAGAAAAGATAGAAAACGACGAAAACCGATATCGCATTAAAAACGATAGTGAAATCTAACGATTGAGTTTTATTGAATTTGGAAAATGAACAAGTTCGGATTATTGGATTTGACACCTAATCTCGTTATACATGATTTGTAGATTCATTAGAATGAATTGGTATAGTTATATTATGTATTTAGGCCTGCTCGAGTACATAAATGCTACGTATTGGCCCTGGCCGACTGGTTCCAATGACACCATACGTACAAAGCTTCACCATCATGATTGTTAACAGGTTTTGCATTCACTAAAGTTCCATTTCCAATAATATTTCATATAGAACAACCGCCTCTTGATTTCAACCAACGGTAGTAGGTTTACATTTCTATGGTGTAGCATAATAACACCTGTGTAACAACATCTAAAGTTTCTTTAATGTCACAAATTACTGAAACTGTTCATAGAGCCATTTTGAATAATGTAATTAATCAAATTGTGCTATTTATCAAGACAATCAGTTCGTAGATTTGACTAAATAGCCTGAATTGTATTAATTTTGCATTGACTACTGACATGAGCATAACTAACTTTGGGACATTGTTAAACATATTAGTTATTATTGAAAGGAGTTGTAATTTCCCTTCTATAGTTTGTGTGCGGATAAGTAGCACTTTAGCGTAGGTATAGTAAATGGGCAATTTAAAGTAGTTATGGATGTAAAATGCATTAGTACTGCTAGAAGTAAAATGAATATAGGTACATAACATGTGCTTCGTAGCAATGGATTGGAGTAAAGGATGGATGAAATATAACAACAACGTGATGCAAACAACGAACAAGAGTCATTGAGTCAGCCCAGTCATTCAGTGTAGTGTGTAATGTAATGGATATGGGAAGCGGAAATCAAAAGGCTACGCGGAGGAGGCAAATAATCGAATAACACCCATCAGTGGAAATTGGCTGTTCGCTCTGGTAGTAATGAGTAACCAGAGCAGCCAGAACAGAAATCCAAAGAGAAAGACTGCATTCAATTCAACTTGTCAACGCTACCAGTATTGCCCTCAACGTATCATCAGCACTGAATTAGTCCAAGTCATCTATAGAATGTGGGACTGTGTATAGACAAACTATTTACATATTGTACTCAGGATATCCACGTTCCTTGGTCTATCCAATAATTAGTAAAGTTGAATGGGTTTCTATGTACAATAGTATTAACCTAGTCCAACCCAACTGAGGAGGTAGAGCAAAGGAAACCAGCAGTAGATCAACATCCGCATAAACACAATACAGAGTATAATAAATAATACCTAAAAACCCACAATATTTCTTTGCGACTTATGAAACTTGTCCTAAAATTGATTGAGCTATACTAAACTAAAGGTTATAATCTAATTTGTATCCTCGAATAAAAGGATAAGCTTACAGAATTGACGGGGCTCATCAAATGTAATACAGTAGTGTATATAAAGCCGTGCTAAAATTGATCATCGTGTGATTGATAAGTGAAAATTTCCTGAGTGTGAATGTCATAATGTGTGGTAGTATCAATATGCATGTTAATCTAAATGCAGCAAAATACCCGGTTAACGTGAGCTTTAAAGATAAGTCCGATTCTACAGAGCTTGAGATCATACGCTTAGTATTTAGTAGACAGAAGGAGTTATAGCATTATGTTGATATTGACAGATGTACAGTTGCTGTTATACATGTACTTATTGAACTGTGTGTAGAGTGTAAAAAGTTGACAGAGTTCATCTCGCTTTGCCCGTCTCGCTTTTGCGTATGGCACTCATGTGAAACGATTTTTGTCTGTAGTGAAGAAATGAGGTTGGCTATGAGCTGTCTATGTGCAACGACTCTGGTGAATCCTCATCCTCTCCGCCTGTCCTGTTCTGTCTGTCACTGAAGAGTAAATCTCTGTCCAAACATAACAACGACAATACAATAGAGTCAGGGCAACTCAATTTTGGTTCAGTTGCGCTGCATCTGATTCCCGGTATGTGTAACTCTAGTTTCTGTTGATGAGCTAGTATAATAATCTTTTGTATATACTCAGATAATAGTACATAGTACATGCACACTCTATTTATATACATAGATAGCATGAATATGTATGAATATTTAAATCAATTATATAAAAGTCCATACTATAATGTATTTGTATAAAGAGTACACGATATTTTGTGTATGGTTAAATAACGACACTGACATATTATACGTATCCTATGTATTATTGTATGTCATGTAATTTGTACATTATACATGTGTTATGCTGTACTTCCGAATCAATATCCTGCACTAACGAACCGACCTTACCTAAACAAACGATACACGAAAGCACTAATGCAAAACAAGTAAGAGTTAACTCAGTAGATTATGTATTGTTTGATAGTACCATTAGAAGAATAAATTGTATTGAAAAGGGAAATGCATAGGTAGCTACAGTTATTTCGTTATTATTATACAAAATTATGTAACTCCTTTCGTAGAATGACGTACAATGCAGACTTCCTTCCTACCTACGCAGTTATTCATTACAAATATATAACTTTCGGTGACGACAATAATACTATTAGTTACAATATTACATAACTTGTACGTATATATATAATCAATAAATAAGCATCAGACGTCACGTATATCGGCGGTCCTTACGTATACACCTACGTATAGGGTAAAATTTATATAATGACTCTGAAGCAATAAGATAAATCCATACCGTTATAGAGGAGTATACAATAATAAATAAGTATTTACTATTTGCTTCCTTCCCATCATAGCAAATTAGTTGTCCAGTCCTCGAAAGCATGACGGCTCCAATCCTTCAAAGTCCATCTCAAATATCATCCGTTCAAAATCCAATTCAATCTCATTTCATTCCACTCCAGTCGATCTCTTTCCCTTTTCTGTCCTTCCTCATCCTTTCATATCCTCTGCAGTTATTGCTCATCGTCAGACAAGAGTGGAGCAAAGCTAAACAGAAAGCACAGTCAACCATCAAACGAATCTGTAATGAAAACTACCAAGTGCAGGATAAATAGCATAACAAATTGCACTGAAGCCTTGTACATGTACAGAACTACCTGCCTTCACTAGTCCTATTATACGTGTAATAACATAAATGCATTCCGTGTTACTGAAACTAACTAGGATAAATATGTAGACATAGACTTTTCATATGTAAGTAATACCCTGTGAATGAAACGTCAGTAAGCAAAATAAATTACTAATTTCCAGAAAATTGTTGAATATTAGATTATAAATTCCAGTAGTTTAAGCCATTCGCCCTACTTTAATACTAATGCTTCAGGTAATACAGGACGTTGCGTTGCAATGGAAGATGACGTATACCTTATATACATAATAATAATAATATGTATATATAATACATATATCTATTAGGCTCATACTCTGAACTCTGACTTGAGACCACTCCAAAACTTATGAGTGACTTAAGATCACCTTTCCTCAAAATCGGTACCACGATATCCTCATCTCAAGACAATCTTATAGCAATATCTTTTGTCCATCTTATCGGTACCATGATCATCGTCTTATGACTTAAGATTGTAAAATAACAATCTTAAGTTCGTCTTTCCCAAGACCCCGATTTTGTCGTCTTGAGACGACCTTTCGTCCTTTTTGGTAGGCATTTTCGTCAATAAAACGAATGTTCCTAGTGTTGGCTTTATCTCACATCAGCAATTTACGAGAATTGTTGCCATAGTTTTCCGGATGAGAATACTGGAGTAGTGAGTGTCAATAGGATGGTAATTGGATTGTTGATGAAAATTCAAGTATCCGTAGTAACCCCACCGATTTTGTCTAAAATTTTGCTCTGACGAGATCGTAAGATGGACTTGAGATGAACTTTCCTTGATTTTATGAAAGACGGGACTCAAGACAGTCTTGTGTAAGACGATGTTGTCACAATGATCGTGGTACTGATCCTGTCACTCCATGGGGACTATTTTCAAATCGAGGGGGACATGAAAATCGCTTCTCATTGGTGGATGAAATTTTTTATTGACCAATCAGAACGCAGCATTTCATTTCAAAATTTTATATGATTTTCAAAAAGCATTCCCAGGGGAAATATTTATTGTAAAATTTATTGACTTCTGAGATTTATCTTAATTACTTGCTGTAAGGAGTAACTGTTGACTCAACTATTATTACGTTGACACTCAAAATAGACAGTAGACACACTACATAGGGTTTAGGGTAGATTTTGTTACTATAAATCATCAATACTGCAAGTCACTGCATAATGATTAGTCTCCCCAAGGAGCTTGGACGGTCAATAAGGAGAGCCAAGTAGAGAATTGCCCGTAATGGATTTTGAAGATCTATAAGGTACATTTTATTCCTAATTCTGTGTGAATATCTGGTTGCTATGCTGTTGGAAACGTATTAAATTATTAGAGGATAGCAAGTGAGACATCAATGTTTATAGCAGCTTGATAAAGACAGGGGAAGGGGACGTTTTCCAAAAAACGTCCCTTATAAATCTTAAAATTCGCTTATGGTAAAATTCCCTACTCGGCTCTCCTGATAAATGCCTACTATACTATATGGCAACGTCCATGCTCCTTGAGTCTCCCTAAAAATACTCTGGTATGTCTTCTAGCTTAGTCTACTAGTCTTGTTACATCCGTAGAGTTAAGTACGCAATGTGGTAAGTATATAGCTTAGGATGGTGATTATAAAATTACATGCTAAAGTGTATAATATCTCAGAAGTCAAGACAGCTTTACTTTAATACACATAACTTATTATGGTTACTAAGGTATTTATTCTATGAAAATATCTAACCCCCTTATTGTATTAAAGCTGTCAAATGTTGCAATAAATATTTCCCCTGGGAATGCTTTTTGAAAATCATATAAAATTTTGAAATGAAATGCTGCGTTCTGATTGGTCAATAAAAAATTTCATCCACCAATGAGAAGCTATTTTCATGTCCCCCTCGATTTGAAAATAGTCCCCATGGAGTGACAGGATCAGTACCGATTTTCAATAAGATCTTCGCTGGTCTTAAGATGATCTTACATAAGATAATCTTAAGATGGTCTTATGACGGAGGTTGGTAGTACCACCCTTAATCACATTACAGCTGTTGAATCAAGCACAGGCTTTCATATTATTATATGTCCATAATTTATTAAATGTCTAGTTATTGCAAAGGACATGAAAAAGGCATGCGTAACTTGAATTAGCAAAATCGATGACTTTCAAGTGCTGAAATCCGTCTCTAATCACTATGTTTATCCTCTGTTGCAAATGTGAATACTGACGAAAACATTTGCTAACACTGCCGATTATGCCCATGTTTAGCTCAAATGCAATGAATTCTTCTATACTTGGTATGCGAAGTATTTGCTTACGTAGACGTATTAATACGTGTTTGAAGAAATTAGATTTGGAGAGACTAAACTCTGACGTCGAACCCATATCCAGATTTTCATTTTATGTTAGTCTAGAATTTCAAATTGACTACAGCGACTAATATAAGCCCAAGCTTCGGTTCCACATCTTTTCAAATAAACTACACCCAAGTAACATGACTGAAATGTATTTGACCTCACTAGAGAAACTATACCTCTATGCTCTAACGCAATTTTTGCCTAAAAATTTTATTCTTCAAAATTCTTACATTACTGCATAGACAATGGACCCAAATAAGGACAAAATATTATAAACAATTTTGCCGTCGGACAGGATACTGACGACCATAATTCCACAAGGGTATACTATAAGTATATTAAAAAGTATTAATGGTCTTCAGGTATAATTTAAGTTAATGTATAATATTTCATCTAGATCAATATACATGAAGGTTATATTGATAAGGTGTAAATCATTAGGTGTAATTCATTAGGTGAAAAGACTTGCTACATGAAAAGTTTCATACTACCACTTTTAGACAAATGTAAATCAGCTGCACATAATAAGGCTAATTTGAATATCTGGAATCCAAAAAATAATGTATCCAAACCGCAATTATCAGGTGTAATCCTTACCCCGCTTAGTACTAATTCGTTAATGATTAGGTCTATATGGGTCATGGTTAATGAGTTTTGGCAATGACTAACATCTGACCTTTGGACAGAGATATATACCTTCAAAATCCGGACAATCGTCAGATGAATAATATTAGAATTTCGGATATTATGTACCCACATTTTGTTAAGCACCAGTTTCCTGGGGCTTCTGTGGTAGTCACCTTTTGTACTTGTTGATGCTTACTTGTACTTATTACTACTCTGATGTCCGCATCCATTCTCCCCGCCCAAATTAGTGCATATAAAGTACATCTCTCATCTCACTATTACAACTGTGTAGAGTTCAAAACGCCTAAAAAGACATGTAAACTATTGTAAGTTGGCTTGTTCTGCTATCAGTAATTTAATCTCTCCCAACATAAAATTTCTATTCATTTTTGCGATTACCGATTTCATTATTTTGTCGTATAAACGATACTATAAGATTCAAATTCAAGATAACCTGTGTTTTATATCGTCGTCCTTCTTTTGCTATAAATTCGGTTTAGAATATTTTGGAAATATAGTTTCTTATGATATTTAGTGGTATGGATACATCTAGTCTGCAGAGTTTTGTACTACAGATAAATGGATGGTGATCCTGAGTCGGGAGTTGAGATGACAGTTAGAGTTTTAAGTTTCCGTTCTGTCATGTCACACAACACGATCTCATCATCATCGTGGCAGTAATCCTAATCCTTTTCTATATTTGTATCTAGAATTTACACAAAAGGTTCATGCATGCACCACAGGATCTAACAGTTGAGTTCTACTCTAACCAGTCAGGTTTAATGCTAGCAGTCAAAAAGAAGTACATGTACTTTTACTTGCTAACAGTACTTGCTCTCAGAAAGTTGCGCACGTACTTATGTTCCGTATAATCGTTATTAGGTAAACAAGTTTCATGGAGAAGAACTTTAGTGTAGTGTGAGTAGAAAAAGGACCGGAGGTAGTTGCAGATATTTTGTAACAAAATCGTGCAATAGAGTAGAGGTAGGTAGGTAGTTACAGATAAGTAGAAAGTAGTCAGACAGACGGCAACGCAATGACACGACTTGACGTTTCAGCTGCAATCGTAAAGAAAGTAGTGCATGACATGGCGATGTCACCCGGGCAGCTTGACTTGTCTTTCTTGTCTTTGCATTTATTCCCACCTAGAAAGATAGAAACGGCATGCACGCACACGTATATGCTTTCATACACAACCCTCTTAAGCTAAAGCGCTCAGCTAATGTACAGACAGATAGTAATGTTTAAACAGAAAAGATACTTCATATCTTCTATGTAGCTCAATATTGTATACACTATAGCCTTAGGCAATGGGAATATACCCATAAATGTGAGATCCACTACGCTTAGGGTTGGGAGTTGTGCATCAATTCTGAAATACGTTTAGAAAATCACCGACTGGGTTTCAAATATCTTTTGCTAAGATTCTATTAGAAATGACTCATCTTTATGCTAGGAGGGTCTCTGGAACTCTAAACACTAAAAAAGTACGAATATCATACATTATCTGGGGGCACAAGTGGATTTAAAGATTCTAAATCACGTTTCTCTTGTTTTATCTACAAAGTTTATGATTCCTCCTTACAAATCAGTATACTAGATTCCATGTACATATAACATCACATTTCTCCTAGGTAGAGTTTATAGAATAAGTATGCTAAGTATCTATACCTACAACATAGGTATACTTTTTTAGTATGTTTTTGAGTAGTTTAGTTGAAGTGTTCCTCTTGGTACTTTTCACTTTATTCCCAGTTATTTGGCATGCATCAGTTCAACTCAAAGACTTTCATTTGATTCTCTTCTCGCGTTCTCCGTGCAAACAGTCGTATAAATGGGGTAGTGTATTTGTACGGATATTGTCATATTGCCTTGTCAGTGTCAGGAAATTTCTTTGTGTCATTGGTGTCATTCTACAATGTCTACTATTCTCCTGTAGACAGAAAATGCTTTAATTGGACCAAGCTCTACAATTAATTAATATTCCCTCTATCAACTCTTTTTCTTTCATGACATTCCTAAAGTTGTATTTCGCAGAAAAAGGATTGAGTTCCTGACAATAATGCAGTTGCGCTACAAATAAATTTACCTTCTGCATGAGTGCTTTATACTATTCATTAAACTACTATTCTTACATAAATATCTAGTTACGAAAAGTATGTTTGCATAGTTTCATAGATATTTAGGAGACCTTCCCTGACTCTGCATTATGCAAAGACCTTAAATGATAGTAAAGCAGAAGGTAAAAAAGGAATTGTTTGATAAAGCACACCATTAGCAATGTTATTACTGGAGATAGACACACTTTTACATTATAGGTAAGTACTTTTGTAATTCTAGCTATGGAGAGTATAGGCTTTATGTATTTTTTACCAGGAGCATTTCCAACTAGCATATAATATTAAGTGTGCAAATAGCTCTTTGGATTGTACTGTATATAAATAGCATTAGTCCATCAACGTATCAACTAGTAGGGTATATCAGTCCAATAATCCAATCCAATATCAACATATTCCTGGAGTACATACTAAACGCATAGTCAACTGGAGTACCTTTTACACAGAGTTGGTAAGCTGGTATTGGCGAAGTAGGCGATTAGATTAGGCATTCTATCTATCTGCCATGCATAGTTTATGTGCGAAGACAAAGTATACAAAGATAGCTCTTGTTTGTTTTGTTTTGTTTGCGCTCTACTTTCTCAAGTCTTCACTCCCCTTCACCCTTTCCTGTATTCTACTCTTGAAATACACTCAAATTGTTTTGCATCATTATCTTCTACAGCCCAGTACGTGTGTCTGCAACGTGTAGTAGAACTGAACTACAGGCAGTAGTGGCACTATAGCGTGATGTTATCCAACAGAAAGGAATTTGGCAAACATTTTATGTATTCTTTATCACATCATATCATTGACTGATTGCATGGAGTGGAGTAGAGAACACAATGAACTTAATACCTAACATAGTCGTCTAAAGTATCTCTGTGGTTGTAATTTGTTACAAAAAGTGTACAGTAATGCATTGGAAAATGAAATAAGTGTATCATTCTATTTTATGAAGTGCGTATAGACAAATTACTTACTATTATACAAATAGAACCGTATAGGAAATGAAGGCAGCTTAGGTAGTATAGTAAAGTAAGGATAAAATGCACTCCATACTAGAAAATGGAGAACAATCCTCGGAAAATTGGAAGTTGATTATTATTGAGAGTTGAGTGGGTACATAAGTAGATCTTTATTTGTATTATTCTCTTTTGATACATCAGATTACATTACATGCTACGCATTAGAATGACTCACATAGCCAGTATTGGTCCATAGTACCTGCCTGGTGGACTCGTATATTTAACATGTTATTGTAGTCAGCGCTAAGTAGAGCGTCTACACTCGACCTGCACTCTAACTAAACTACACAGTTATTAAAGGTTCTGTTCAGTTCAGGAACAACTTCCGAGTTTGGCTCGTTCGGTTGGAGGGCCCATTATTATGTCTAGATTGATTTTATTGTAGGTACTTCTTGTGTGTTCCATAGAATTCTGTACGACATGTTGGTATGGCACGGCACTCTGTTATGTTATCGTTCGTTCGGAGCATAGGATTGCATAAAGGCAGGGGAGAATAGACGGCGGAGGAGGTAATATTATATTTTGTTATTGGTACCTTGCTGTGCGAACAAGCATTACTGGTGTAAGTAGTGTAGTGTTGCAGAAAGACACAAACACAGACAAGTGCAAGTGGAGTCGAGTAAGTGACTGAGTTCAGTTGAGGTATTCTTTAGTTTAGGCAATAGCCTAGCAAATAACAATACATACATAAACTTACGTACAAGCTTTGGCAACCGAAGAAGAACCAAACCAGAGCCGGAGATATCGATTGCCTTTCCTTTCGCGTCCTTCTCATTTGAGTTGTGAGGAGAAAACTACTAAAGCTTCCCCTTCCCATCCATTACTTTCTAAGGTGAGCATTTGATTTTCATTTCATAGCAAAATTGAGACGGGTGAGGGTGAGTGTGCATTAGTTCGTGTTCTTTTACTCATCTTTCTACACTAAATACAGACGAACTAATTTTGTTGCTACTAACTAATGCACTTTACTACTGTGATGTACCAGTATTGAGATCCGATAAGCTAGATTTTCTTACAAATAATTATCGAGCTATTGTTCGTGATTGCAACACACCTGGCGAATATTTGAATTTTGTCATATCTTTCCACATTCTTAGTATAACACGTTTATGCTTTTGAACAAACAAGGGATAAATGGAGGTAATCGACGATAAATTGATTAACGAACAAAGGAGTTAATGAGTGTAATGATGAGACATGAATTTACTCGTGATCATACAACGTGAGCATTTACCTCGCGTACATGAACCGTAGTAATTACTTTTGTGCTCGTTTTGTAACAATTATCATTCTAAATTATTAGCATTTTCAAAAGCATACCTCAAATGTACTGTGCCACATTATTTTCAAACGAACTAGTAATAATAGATTAATTGTCTTTTACTGGAGAAAACCTTGACTTAAGTACAATTAGTTTTACAATAGAGCTACGATTTGGTTTTATACACTAATTAATTACCAATCTCCGAATTGCAAAAATTCCCATTAACACGGTTTTTTGTCGAAAATATTTGGTGTAAATTCTTCAAGTTTTGAATAAACATAGCCAAGAAGAACAGTTTCCTATTTGTTCACGATGCTAATAATATATGGAAGTTTACCAACATATTACCAACATGGCTATTATATATGGTCACATTAGATAATATAACTGCCATGAAAAAGAAAAACATTATTGCCTAACAAGTTGCCTAAACCTGAAAAATTGTTATCATTATACCGTATAGTATGCCATATACGGTATACGCCGTACGTATTGTATCTTATTCCCATGCCCTGTTGTAAATTCATTGATCGATTTCCAATTCATCCTGTGTTCAATTAGAAAGAAATTGAATTGTTGCTTGATTTACGTTTTACATGTAGTTAAAGGGCAGAAAATTGTTTTTCAAAGATCACTTTCAATGCATTTGGGCAAACTAATTTAGGTCTTCCTTCCCCATTATATTTGGTACAAAAGCTTCAATCTTTGATTAGTATTAAATAAGATACTGATAAGGTAGACGAACAAATTGTGGCAAGGTGTTAGGCTGAAAACAGGTGCAGGGTTCAAATACCATAGCCTTTTACCAGTTGCTTACTTTTAGTAAGCATTTTCACCATACACTACACAAGAGGCAGTCTTTAGAAAAGTTTTGTATTGTAAGATTGGGTTGTTGTGACATAGCAGATGAAAGTTATCCTGCTTGCTGTTATAGCACTTCCGAAAAAAGTTTTTCGTAGGACAGCCGGTGGTTTACTTATATAAAGTGCCTGGCTTTATTTTGTTTCTTTTGTTTGACCGTCGAAATTATCTTGCCAGCACAGCACACTGGCAAAACTACTTGAAAATAAAGCATTATGAGGCAGAAAGTTCAGGTGCTTATTTCACGAGTGGGTAGTTACGAATACTTACATGCCTATTGATTCTGAACTTACAGAAACACTGGCCTAGGTTGAAAACGCATATCAGTACAGTAAACCTACATCAGAAAATAACTAAACAATAGCTTCAAATAGAATAGATTTGGTAAGCAAATGAATAATTATATGGACTATTGTTTCAAAAGACAAGTTTTATCTGTTGATAATGCACATAATGGCTTATATGTATTTTTCCATACCGATAATAATAATGGTATCAGAGTCACCATTACTCTGTCTGACTATTGACAATATTTACAACTGTAATGATACTACTTTGAAGAAGGGAGGCTTGCATTGAGAGTCTGGTGGATCGTATCTCACTCGCAATCATTATGCTCTATGATCTGCGTCAAAAGGAAATCATAAAGAAAATATCGTATTGCAAGACTTGGTAATTGGGGTCGTGGGACGAAAGATAAAAAAGACTAAAACTGAATAGTTTCCTACTTGCCGGGGTCAATAACATCTACAAATCTGTCTATCCGTTTTACATGATATACTTTTTTAGTCGGTATGATAGTAAAATACTATTGAATATGTGCTTTATACATATTATAGTGAACATTTCTCATTTTCAAAATATGTGACAATAACTTTACGGGTTGTATAACTATCTGTAATGTCTGCATTTGTATGCATATCTATATTCTATAGTACATGCAATGTAAAAATTAAATGAAGTCATTTTTGCAAAGAATTTGCTAATTCACGTTTTAAAATGAGAAAAAAGTTGATAAAATGTACAAGTGTATACCAGTTGGTGTGTTGGCACCACTTAGTAATGCCAGTGTTTTAAGTGTCGTTTATGTTTAACCTAATCTGCGTCTAATAATACTTTCAATAGTGAATGATGAGGAAAGTGAAGCGGTAAAAGAAAAGAAAATGCTAAATGAGTGCAGTATGCACTAACTGTTGAGGAGGTATATTCGGGGCAATAAAAGTTATAAATAAAGAAGATAAAAGTAAAGAGGATGAAACTGGACTTGTTTGGGTTTAGTTGGTTGGACTGCTCAAGCCATCATCATCAGTAGACAGTCGAGAAAAGAAGAGAACCTATCCGAACGCAAGTGTGAGTGGCATTACCGGGATTCTATATTTCGGCTGGTTGATTTGCCGTTTGGTTGGCCATCGTACGCCCCGTAATTCTTAGTTCTTACAACTCATCTTCAAATGGCTAGTATAGTTTTGGTGTGAGTAGAGCAAATATAAGTGTAGCCGGTATGCGGCGTACGGGTGTGCGGCAAAGTAAAAAGGATCAGTATTAAAGCAAACAGTGAAGAAAACTTGTGAGTTGGTTTGAGTTAAGCTCAGCTCCCTTCACTCAGAGAGCTCAGCTGCTTTGCCTTGCCATTATCATGCCCATTATAGACATTGCCATTTGTCCTATATGCTACTTTCTCAGTCCAAATATAATAATATGGAAGTAAGAGTGAAGTGAACTGAGCGGAGGTTGCCCAAGGTGTTGGTTTTAGTTGACTTGACTGAGTGCAATATGAAAGGATAGGGTGACTGGAGTTGACTTGCTTTGCCGTGCTTTATAGCTGGGAGAGTGTGATGTGATGACACTGACTTGAGATGAGACTTCAACTCAGACCTCACATTGGTTACGTTTCCTTCTGTTGTCTAACTCTGCTGGAACTTCGATTAAAAATAATATTAGATATAAGTGAAACACTAGTATAGATCTAAGATATGTCTATGTAGTAGTAACATGTGCGTTGTACATATAATTATGTCTAGTATAGCGTGTCTCGGTTGAAAATATTATTAGAGAGATAGCATGTTAAGAGGTATAGAGACACTGAGATGCACTGGGAAAAGTATCAATAGAAGACATCACATTTTTACATTATATTAGATCACATCATAGGTTAAAATTTAAGTTGGCTTAGGTTTAGTCAGACTGCCATATACATCTAGTAGCATCCACAGGACGAAAAAAATTATTTTTCGCCATTCACCGTTTTGTTGAACGACGTACCTTAGGATGAAATGAAATCCAAGGCTATAGTTTACTTTACGTCACTTTAGTTCACTTACACACATACGTAGTGCATAAGAGAGTCCGGAGCCGAGTCCCATCAGTTTGGTTGGAGAAAAGCCGAAGTTGTATAGAAGAGACGAGTGATTTCATTCCCAGTTTGCTGTTTCCCTTGCTTTGGTTGAATTTAGCTTTACGTAAAATGTAACTTTGCTCGTCTGATATCCTATCTCATCCTTCATAATATCCTATCGTCCGTATGCAATCTACTAACACTAACTAACGTGTAATAATATAACGCAGAGTCTAAGTACATAGTGAGAGTCTCCTTTATGGATGTGAATGTGTACCTACGTATACATAAATATAGGTAGGTAAGTCGAATGCATGTATATTTTGGACTCATATTAGAGTAGCCAAGTAGTAAAGTAGAGTAAGTGTAGGCAGAATGTTGTGTCGAAGACTCGAGTACAGGGCACAGATAAGCAGTTTCAATAATACGATAAACGCATGCGTTACCTTCTCCTATCCTCTGTGTTGTGAGAGTGAGTGACTCTTCTTGATTTCGGTGTTCTTGTTCTGTTGGATCCTCTGTCTGCCTTCCTCGTCTATTCTCCCTGTAGTAGTCGTCCTGTCTGCCTCATCTTCTTCTCCTCCAAACCATAACAGACGAGACCAGGAGAGAATACCATTGCATGGCCCTGGAAACCCAGCCAGACCATTCTTCTTTGAATCTCTTGACTTTTCTTTTCTCGACTCGTCTTCTTCTGACTTGACTTCACTTGATTGCCAGGCAGTAACTCTTCCCATTTCATTGTGTTCTACCCTTGTTTTCCCTACCCTTGTGTATCTGTCTGTTGTTTTGTCTCGTCCTGCTATGGTACATCATCTGGTTTCGTCTCGTCTTCTCTCTCTCATTTTACACTCCCAAATTACACAATAAAGAAACAAATCAAGCATTCATTGTAACTTTTTACATCCGTCCAAATCACACCGCACAATATCATAACACAAAATTTCCCTATTTTCCAACTTTTCGTTCCATATCAGTTTTATCGGATTTTCCACGTTGAAACCCAACAGAAAATACTCCTTTTCTAGTCAACAACGGTTTTCTCTCCTTCGAAGGTCAAACTTCATTCCTTTGTTCTCGTCGCACCGCGCCACTACCCAAAATTGACGCTGCTTTCGACATTACTGAAAAAATTTACAGGCTTCTCTGCCACCACCAACGTATTTACAGTTTTGTTTGCTATCAAATCTAGAAGTTCTGACAATTAAATAGAACACTATATCTGGTATACTTGACAATAAGTTCAATTGACTATGAGTTCAAGACTTAATACTTTCGTGCTCAACTCTAAGAAAAGACACCAGGGCAAGCTGCAAAATCCGAATAGGTACTCCAGTACTTACCTGATAAGGGAAGAAAATCAAAGAATATCGGACGGGGAAAGCCTTTGCTTCGGTGAAAAGCCAACTGGACAGCGAAGCTTAGAGAGATGAAGAATAAGTACAGAATCGGAAAAGAAAAGGTAGCTTTACTTACTTATATATTACTCACCTTACCACGCAATCAGTCCATCCTACCCAAGCTACGAAGATCAAATCTACAGCTTTTCTTTCATTTTGTGAGATCCGAGAAATGCGGTTCTGTTCAGTTTAATTCAGACGGCGGAGCAAAGCAGAGGAGAATAAAGAAGGAAAAGGAAGTCTACGTAAGCTAAACTTGGTTTTTTCTCTCTTTCATTTGATTCTTTCCCTATGTGGCGAGTTAATAGGAAAATAACTGTAAGCAAAGCACGAAGAAGAAGCAGAAAAGTAGTCTGATTCTCGTGATTGTGAGTATAGGGCGAAGTCGGCGGAGGAGAGGCAACAGCCTGCTAAATGAAGGAGCGTCTTGAACATTCCCCTTAAAACTCCCAGTCAGTCGTCCCGTCCTTACCAACCTAAACCAACTACCACAAACAACCGACACGCTCATGAAATTCGCATTCAATCCCAATACACTTTCTCCATTCACATGAAGTACCTGCTAGAGCAACAGAACAACTCCTGCATTTTTCTTTTCACTATCGCCCAAAACTCAATACAGCAACATACACTACATCATCATCATTTCTTTTATAACCAAACCAAGACAGGTACCTATAAATAAGTAGCAAACCCACACTCACTATCAAAAATGCACTCGTTCACACTGTCGTATCGAATCACACATATCACGTCCACTTATTTCTACAAATAATACGTCTTATACCAAAGAGATAAGTAATAGCATCATCATACTATCTATCTACCAGACTATAAAATATTACGCCCAGACTACTAAAGGTATACATATGTTATTTCCTTGCAGAGTAGTAGAGTAGACCCCCAAATAAGAAAAAGGACAGAGATGCTGCTAGGAAAAGTAATGCATATCACATCACATCAGAGATCACATAGGAAAATGGGGAAAGTGATACGATACATCTATCTATGTAATGCAATAGAAAATAATAGACAAAATAGCTGTCCTGTCTTGTCTGGCAACCTAGTGGTTATTTCTTTCTATTATTCTCCACCGGGTGAGTCAGCTCAGAATAAGGTATAGCTATAGACGGGAACAATGCTTGCCAGGTTGTACTATTCTCCTACATAATATGAATTGAAGGCAAGCTCTCACAGTACAAACCTAAATAGATTATCTTATAGAATAGTTTTCCAACCATGCACTCCTCCCCGTATACAACTTTCCTATTATTGAAAATATGTACCTCCATGCAATACTGGCTGATTTGGCTGGATTTTATTCCATGCATAGATTCACAACAATGCACTCACATATATAAATACGTAAGCACGTCGAGTACATTACATACAGTGTAGACACATCTAAACAGATAATCCATCGAATTCGATTCTTTCTTCCGCTACGCCCGTTCCTGTTTCCGCTCACCTCACCTTTCATTCCTTTCGGTTTTCGGATTATCGGAGTTACTGGAGCGGATTGACTTGACTTGACTGGGCTTCCAGGCCCGGAAACCAGGGGAGAGGAAGGTGAGATAGCTGCTATGCTGCACTACTTTATTTTTCTTTTACCTCTGTCTTTCTCGCTATCTATTTATGATTACCATTGCTAATCCTGCTAAGTATTGTGGGGTAACCTCTTATTCTAGTATGCATTGAAGAAACGAACATTTTTAGGCAAATTCCATTTAGATTTACATTGATGGCCTAAAAGTAAGTAGCTCAATAGTTTGAGGTTTTGCAAACCCTTATCTCGTTGTTAGCTTAAGATAATGTTTCGAAACCTAACTTCCATTTTCTGCACAAACAATAATGTGGTTTTCGCTTAGGGAGTCTTTGGTTGGAAGTTTTGTATGCAAATGGAAATGATATTTAATTAAATCTATTTACTTGGGGAGAATGGAGTTTTCAATTAGAAATGTAATGTATGGACACAAAAGGATTGGCAATGTGTAGTGCTTGCTTGTGTATGTATTTCAATGTGTACATGATCACATAGGTTGGCTATGTAACTTGTTAGTTACTACTGGGAGGTAGGAGATATTTAATGGATAGGCTATACTTGTTGGAGGAAGAGAGGTTTTATAACGCGAATGTAAGCAGATATCTAGTGCCTGTCTACTAAAAGAGGAAAATTGAGTTGAGACCAAAAAAGCGAATATAGATTGTGAGACTGTTTTGAGTTAAACTTCGACTTGAGCTCAAAAGCTCAATTCTCCTTTGTGTTGATGTGAGTTGAGTGGAGATGTAGACGGTAGTAGGATGTCTGTACATGTACATCGTATTCCCCCATGTTCTCTTTTCGCTCTTCTGTGTCAGAGAATAGAATGAGCCGTAGTAGTAAAGTGAGCGGAGCGAGTGAAGTCAATTCAATGCATCTCAACTCAACAATCTCAAGCCGAACTCAACGTTCTGGCTCTACAGCTCTCATCTTCCTATAATATCATCTTCCTTTTCTCCTCCTCAGCTCAACTATCTGTAAATTCCATTCTATTTTCCGTGTATTGTGCCCAACTTGGTTTGAGTCTCCATAATATAATGCTTCACTATACACTTGGCTCATCTCTGTTTAGTCTCTTGTGTTGCAATATGTATCCGAGCTGCAGTGTAAACTTATTTACTTTCTTGAATAACTACTTGACTTTGATTTGAACTCGAGTTAAGTTAGTAGCAGTAGACGGTGATGCAAACAACAGCTCAGCTCACATCACATCAGCTTACACCATTATAACTATTAGATTCCACTATATTACATCAATTTGAGTCAGTTGAATTAAATTGAGAGTCAGGATTAGAAATCCACATTGTGTACAACACAACACACTTTGGATCTCATTTTCAGTCTGGGAGTTCCTTGTTGGCTTCCTTCATTACATAGTCGTTCCTAGTACATGCCATGGCACCACTTGATCTCACTACCGACCATCTAACGCCCGTTTGCATCATCAACTTTCCTTATTTCATTATTTGCATTTATATCTGCCTCGAAGCAGTCTGCCCTGCCCTGAGTTTGCCATCCTCTCATCTAACTGACTTGCTTGGTTTCCCTCTTTCCATTATCCTATCTATCCATTCATTCCTTTGCGGAAATGAGAAGTCTTTGATGGGGCAATGGGGCACAATATTCTATCCTATCTTCTCTTACTTAAGCACTGAAATTCGAACCTTACTTTCTTTGTATCGCCACTGTACACGTAATACATAGAAATAGATAACCAGAGCCAGACTTTTGCTCATACGTTGCTTATATTATTAAACATCTCAAACAAACAAACTATCAGATACAGTCTTCAAAAGAAAGGATAATAATAATAACCTGAGTGCCTTATCTGTTGTACTGGGTAAACACAACGAAGAGGAATATTAGCATTTACTATATTTAATGCATAAAAGTTGTAATGCAATACCTACCGATCTGTGTAATACATAAATGGGGAAAGGGAGGATTATGTTTCCTGTTCGAAAAGGATTCTATTACACACAATTACATATTCCTTTTAAAGCCCATGTACATAATATAATTATGTTTGTATTGTCATATATACTACAGGCTATAATTATTATGCATTAGTTGAAAAGCAGAAAAGAGAAAGCAAAAGAATGACATGTCGGGACAACATAATACATTGGCTAAAATAAGAGAATCTAGAAAACGAACACACTGAAATGGGTAACCTAAGTAAATAAGTCCTTGAGATTATGTACTACATCCATAAACATCTTTTGTATATCAGCTTAGTAATACCAATGCTCATAGTCTACTTATACTTGGGCCTGGTACATGTATAATAGTAGATACTAGTACCAGTACAGTAGTACTAGATGTATATAATTTTATTGTGCTGGATATGTTTTGTATTTTGTTCTGGCATTAGTGTTAGCTAGGTATGTTATTTCGTGGGAGTAGTTGACTTGGCATTTGTTTAAACGATGTGGGGCGATGCTAAGCCACACTCAAGTCAGTCTCACATAACTTCCATTATGTGTCACATACCAAATCCATCAGTGTCGCATTCTTCACTAAGGACTTTCATTAGAGACGCGTTTGTTGATTGTATTACATTACAACTCTTTTTAACACCTCTGTCGTCGTCTCACAGGTTATATTATAGTCAGGTACAAATACATTGCGTAGCATCTACTCTAAACAATCTAAACCTGTACATTTATATGTTTGGTAGTATTCATTGTAAAGCAGATATAAGTTAGTCTCACTACTATCTGCAAACTTGCTCATCTGTTTTCGTCATTGCTATACTTCACTCTCACTTGGTAGTCTTTCTTGTTCTGCCTTCTGTCGTCTAAGCATTAGTGACGTTAAGTATAGTAGTTACCGACTTGACATAAAAGTCATAGAGAAGTAGAAAGGTGTCAGCGTGTCAATCAACTCTTTATAAACACTCATCTCACCATTCATTCTCAAAGAAAATATTAAAATTGCTTATAAGCATTATACAGATATCTTAAATGGACTGCAATATATATTGCCTGACAAAGATTTACTGCTATTGTAAGTGTCACAGTCAGCCACAATAGAAGAGTCACTCTCCTGCCATAATGTGCAACAGACAGCGTATTTTAATTTTGGTTATTGCTTCTGCTGTAAGCAATAATGACCATTTTTAATCTTTGACATTCTGATGTTTCATACACATTCTTTCATCATACTTTTATGTTTTTGTTAGTGGTAATATTTTATGTATCTTGTAAGTACCTGCATACTTAGAAAAATCAACCATTGAAATATAGTTGATACCATTAACTTAATTATATTTTCTATAGATTGGAATAAATTAGAACCTTGATTACTTAAGGGGGCAATGCGCGACAAAATGTAGGGTAGGTGGTAAACGTAAGGTTTTGGTTTTTTATCCCTACTCTAAATTAAGAAACTTACAATTGTACAACCTTCGATTTGACTGTTATTGTAATAAGTACATTATAGTTTGCCCTACTAGCATGCATGACTTGACTACAATAGTTAGTATATCGAAGTAATTACTAGTAGCATTTAAATTATTTAAATTAATTTTAAATAAGAATAAAAAGTTAGTTTTGAGTTAGGTTATATTTAATGCTACCAAAGCATTTATTAGCACATTAGGTTACACAATTTGTAGATTTGTGTGTGAACAATAAAATAGAGCTTGTAGCATATAATGCTGATATTATAATCCCTAAATTGACGTTCATAAGACAAGAACAAAAACTCAGTACCAATCGACATTTCCTTCCAAAAATTATTTTAAAATAAACAAACTCTCTCTGACAAATAGCTAAAGTAAATGATGAAATGGTAAGCATATATTTACCTGCAAAGTTTCTTTTATGGTTTCCGGGCAATATTTATTGCAGCACTGATAGCATTGGTATTGTAGAACTTAAAATTAAAGTTCACTTGTCAGTGTCATCATTTTAAAAGTGACTTCATTTTGGGAGTGATTTAGCTAAACTTCTGATAGCTATTTCACGTAGCATAATTATACTGCTTTTCCAAGGATAAAAGGGAAACAGGAAAAGTGAAATGGACTGAAAGGTGTATGTCTAGGAAGAGCATGTAATTGTGATGTGTGTGTACCGTATGAAGTGGATGTCAATGTCATTACAAGGATATTTAAATTCTATTTCATGCCTTTATGTTGCGTCCATCTCTGCATCCGTGTCGAATAAAGTTTCTACTTCTAGAGAATGTAATGCGCAATTCTTGATTATGCTGTGTGGTAACAAACGCTCACATTTTAATGCTGGGATTACATAGTTCGATCTGTTAGTAAATATTTATACAGTGTGTGCACAAAAGCCTTTACTTTAGTTCCACATCCTTACTAAAATGGCTTCCATATCGCCCAACTGTATTCTTACTCTACAATTTTTCAAAAACCAAAATAATTTTGGGTCTTATTTTTAACTATTAGAGACTTTTAATATTATGCTACAGCCTAATTTTCATATCCGTCAATTTCAATTACTGCAGAAATATTACAAGCACATGTTAACGTCGAGGGTAGCTTGGCATTAATAGATTAAATTCGTTCGGCCCTCAACTAGTTTAGGGGCAAACTCTTTTAAGAGTCAAACCCTCAGGGTAGTCGGTATCGAACTTAGGTTAATACTTAATAAAGATAGTCACTCCAAATAACTATGTAGATGCGCATGATTGTTTTCATGAGATGAGATAATGGCTAAAACATGTATCTAGACAGCTAAATAGCATTCACATCATTTCATTTTACCTAGCTATCTGGCAAAATGTAGACAACTTTTATGTAAGTAGAAAGTACCAATCCGCAATGGAGCAGACACGGCTTGTAGAGTGTATAGGCTGTTTAATAATTCCCAAGATACATGTATGCTCAATTCTCGGGCAACAGTTCTACTTATGTGCAGGTAATAGCCTAGTAAGTGGATAAATTTGATGCTTGCTGAGTATGAGCTCGCCGCCTTTAATGTGGCCTTTTACTAAATCTACTAAACTAAACTCTGAAATAGTAAAACTGGGTTACCTGCGTACTATTTACTCATTATATGGTATTTACTACTCAGTCTACTCTTGGTCTTTAATTTAGATTGATGGTAGATAGCCAAATAATTATCTAAGTTTATTCCAAATACGGTTAATGCGATTTGCCACTGTTGGCGAAATGGTGTAGGTAATGAACCGTTTTAACTTTAGAATGTTGAAATATTGTAACTAATTGACCGGTACCCTGAGAATAGATCTTGCTTAATCACGCATTGTGTCACATGATATTGAATATATCTGTGAATGCGAGCGAATATCATTATTTCGAATGTGGTGTTAGGAACAAATTATGCTAAGTAATTTACTTAGCAGAGAGCTTATTGTACTTTAAACGGTCACCTTTGTACTTGAAGAGAATAATAAAACTATGCTTAGACTGTAGCTGTATTACAATCACTTGTGGGAACGAATAATATTTTCATGATTCTACTGAGTACTTTGTGACAATTTACAGATAAATAGTTACTCTTCATTTTATCTCTCTGCTATAGCTTTGGAATCTAATTATTTTGATACTCTGTCGAAAGGCTATGTGCTATACAGGGTGACCCACTAGTCGTGCACGCCTAGTTGAGAACTTGAGAACCAGTGCAGCTAGAGATAAATGGTTACCACTGTTGGAAAGAAGAAATTCTAACTTTAAGATTGGTGTATCATACGTAATGATTAAAATGATATTTCGGATCAAAAAAATTAATTCTATTTGTAAAAATGTGCTACTCCCGCAATGTATTAAAAATTTTTTTTAATGAATGAATTTTTTTGACCCGAAATATTATTCCAATCATTACGTATGATACACCAATCTTAAAGTTGGAATCTCCCCTTTTCAACGGTGGTAACCATTTGTCTCTAGCTGCCCTGGTTCTCAAGTTATTAACACAAACTATGCGTGCACGACTAGTGGGTACTCCTGTACATGCAGGTAATATTTTAGATATTATTTTCATGTTGCAAGAAAAAAGTAAACTCAATTTTAAAAAATCCAACCTTCCATGGTGTATATTTCTGAACAGAATTGGATAGAACGAAGTGAAAACTGTCGAAGAAAGATTTTTATGATATTATCGCGTTAGTTCACCCTTTCTCGCACAACTACTATAGTTATCATCATTTTGGGTATAGTCATGTAAAAAGTGTACCTGACTTAGTCCAAGCATTCAATAAGGCTGAATAGAAGAGTGTATGTCTAGAAGGGTGTGTGTGAACTAGTGGCAAATGTCTGTATGGTGGGCAAGTCAATATGAGATCAAGTGCAATGAAAGAATCCGTCCGTCTGTAGTGTAACTAGGAAATGAGAAGGGTATGTATGTATTTCCAACTACTTATACGGACAGTTTCATACATAAGGGTGAAGAGTCAGTATACACAGAAAAATAGCAACTATGTATATGATATTAGTAGTAAGTATAGTCATATATTATAAAAGTAAAATGTAGTGCCTGCGAGTTTGTGTACCTGTCGTGTCGCAATAGTGTACCCATATGAGATTCATGTTGAATCAAAAGTATCATTTCTTTGTGTAGAGTCTTCGTCCATTCGCTTCGTTCTTTGAGATGAATTCTCAATCCAATCTGGTTGTAGCTCGGCTCTATTTGATTCTGAATAGCCTCTCCAGAAATAAGATCAGACTTCCATCAGATTCTACTTTTGTGCTTTCTATCTGTACTACATACTTAGATACAATACTGTAGAGCATAAAGATAGATCGTTACATAGTGTCACGATAGCATAATAAATATATCAGCCCTCGCTGTAGGACATGGAAGGACTTGCATGTAATACATAAACCAGAACAGAAAATTCTCGTTTAAGATGCTATAATATACAATACTTTCCTTCGTTTTGCTTATTTTGGCTAAGATTTGAAACGAAGAGGATCTCATTCAAGTTTTTTAGTCCTACTATCCTTTGCGTAAGTTGCGTAGTTATAAACGAAGGAGCTTAGTCTGTCTCCGTCACTGACAATGAATGAGTGAATGAATGAGGGTTGTGAGAGAAAAGTCTTTTGGAGATCTTCCCTGCTCTTAACATATGTACATATTTTGTGAATCGTTGTATATTTATCTGCTGTTGCTTTATAAGTAGATACTAAATATATACTTGTGTACCTATTTCATGCTGCAGGTTCTGTAAAGACTAGGGATATATGGATATTTATACGCATTGATGTAAAAGAGCATCTTTCCTATTCTATATTGCACGTATAATACTGTAGAGACAGACCAGAAAGCTTAGTTTTGTTCCTTGTGTTATCTTTTTGTATGCCCATCTGATTTTTCCTATTGTGATGGGTCTCTAACCAGTGGATATATTTTAGTTTGTACGTATATAGTCAGTATTATTAATGTAGTGGTCCTAAAGGACGTGGATATATAAAGAAAATCCTTCTTGGGAGAGTCGTTAGTGTTTCCTTGGATAGTATCTTTGGGCCGTGCACGTCCATAGTGGAATCCAATATCCAAAAATGAAAATCTACTGGCACATGTATGCATAAGCAAATATGTACTTTCCTATCTATGGATTTCTATTCGATTAGTATTTAAGATGAACTTATGTTATGAGATTTCTCTGCTCTGCCTGTGTTTGTCTTTGTCTACGACTGTGTACACAGACGATACATTGTAAACATATCCCCTCTTCTTCCACATATAAATGCTTTATGAATGTGTGCACACAAAAAGAATACAATGCATACTTTGCAGATTCTGTATTACCTCAGTCAATCTTAAGTTAACACAGCCATTCTGAATTATACCCTATGGGCATTATTAATCATCATTCGCATCAGTTAATGCATTTCTATCTCAAACATCCTTAGTCAGCAAACTACGTACAGAGTTATGTTAAAAAGTGAACAATGGATATATTTACATTTGTATCCTATACTAAATCAATCAATGTAAATCTATAAAAGCTTATATTATCATCCTTTAAAAAAATTATTTTAACTCATGAGTATGGATAAATTATTGAAGATTTTTCTTGTATTCTTTCGTTTCACTAGTTGCAAGCTTGTTCATGAGCTACATGGCTACAGTAATGAACGAACAGGAGAGGGCTAATTTTTGTCTCTGTTAATACACCTATTTTCATTTTATGATTATAAGAAAAGTTTTCCATTAACGAAAAAACATTATTGAGACTGCTCACAGATGAGATTTGTTTTAGTCTTTTGCTCGCTATCTTTGCATACAGAGATCCTTCTGCGACTATAGATGTAGACGGGGCTATTCTATTTGACATCGAGTAGACAATAAAAACAGATAGTGGAACTGAACACAAAAGTTCAATGGGCACCTTTTGTGGATTCTACTTTCTCATTTGCTGTAACGGTGGACGGCCAATGTTGGAATTCTGTTTCAAAAGAAAACCAAAGAATCATTTTGGTTCTCTTCGCCTAGTCTTACTCCTACTTAACTACTGTGAGAGATAGATATCTCCAAAAGTTCGTTTCCCTATCAGCTCCTCTTTAATGGATACCTATAGGTAAAATACAGTTACATAAACTTAATTTAATTACAGTCCGTTTCAGAAACCTAACTTTTGTTCCATCCTTTATGATCTGCAGACTGTTTGTGGAACCATTAAGATCATCTAGATTACTGGTATGAGGGATGTTTAAAAAATTCTAAAAAAAATCACAAATTATCTCTTCAATTTGCAATTTTAATTTTTTGTTCAAGTATTTCTGTTTTGTTTAGAGGCATCTTGAACAGTTAATGTATCAAAATCTAATTTACATATATCAATTCAAATAGATGAGTCAATTGTTTTGAAACTATAAAGAATTTACAAATTGGAAAGGAATAATATAGTAACTTAACCCCCTCGCCCTCTTGTAAGGGACAGAATGGACAGGTATTTTAGATCTACAAGTAGGTACTGCAAAATGAGTAATGGCATGAGTATTTTTATCGCTTATCAGCAGTGTGACACGGTATATAGTGTGTACAATTATAGTAAATAAATAGAAAAGCAGAGTGTAAACATGAAACGTACATCCCTCGCCCATTAAGTTAAAGAGTAAACCTAATAATTTGAATCATACTTATCGAGTTGACGTATTCGACCAGGTACATTCTCAAAGACTAGACACAAACGCCGATGCGACATGCTCTTATACTTGAAAGCTCGCCACTCATTCTCATGTATTTAGCTATAACTTGAATTATTCTGGTGTGGGTAAGGTGCTACATGGTAAGTATATAATTATTGCAGTTGCAGTGGTGTGGCTCACGTTCGAAAACTCAAATCATGTTTGCCTTCAGTTAAGTGTACTGTGTTGGCCAAACAAGTTGTCTTGTCTTATCGGTGTCAGACTTCAATACTACAAACTCCATTTAGAAAAATAACCTGGTAAGTTCACAATTCCCTTCTGTATTCACAAACAGAATTTTTATTCAAAGCTCGATCCAGTGTGGTGGGAAATAATCGATATTGGCTAGTTTTCCTTTCCTTATGTCGTGTCATGTTTCATCACTCTTACGGGAGTTCTTTGGAGAAATAGTGGTTATACATTGTGAATCTCAAAATAGTTTTTATCTACTACTACAGTTCCCCCACACACACACAGTTACATCCATATTGATGCAGATCTCATGAATTTACCTCTGAATTTCAGTTTCGCATTATTATTTCACATCGCCTCGTACATAAGTTCTTTATTAGTATTTCGTTCTTTTGATGTTGAATACATGCCATAAAATATTAACACAAGACTCGAAAAATTTCTAAGACAAAACTAATAGAATACAGATAGTGACTGATGCATTTTGAAACAGTTGTGCTCTAATGATTGTTAGGCAATGTATGGGTGATTGGCGTAATTTCATGTAGTTGACCCACTAGCATAACGGCTAACTTTTATAGGTCCATTTAGTCTTCTGTTTAATTTCAGTTTGCAATTTTAACAATGTCTTTAGTTGATAAAACATTATGCTATCTCAGTCAGTAGTTACTGAAATGGTGGGCACCATAAAAGAGTTAATATTAATAGAAATGATAGTAGGGTAAGAATAGTATAAAAATATCCATGCAGGGTGAAACAGTGAATGCTGCTTAGGTTGCCACAATCGGGAAGGTCAAAGTTTGGTAGTTAGGTTATCTACCTACACAAAGTTTTTGTGAAGATACTTAGGGTGAACTCAATAAATATAGAATAGCGCTACTGAACGCGAAATGGATAAAATGCTTTTGTGAACATTCACTTTAATAACAGGTGGGTGAATATAGAAGTTTCTATCTAAAATATTCACAAGAACTTTTTGTTCCCAATAATGTACGTAATTTATGGTTCCCCTTAGATATCTATATAGGGAAAGTGTATTTCCCTTGCAGTTACTACACTTAGAATGTATTTGGACTATGGAACATTAAGTAGTGCATGTAGAAGACTGCATTTCTATTTCCTGTACGTAAAACAGAAAGCGAATGGAGTGTTTATATATAGAAGGTACATTGAAGATAGGATACACTTTTCTTCAGAGCAGGCACCGAACTAGGATTCCCAAGTAGATCCTCAGCTTAGAGTGTAAAGTATAAGAAGCCAAGAACCAACAAGATAAAGCAGACAAACTGAAACTAGCAGCTTGGCTACTATTTCAGATAAAATTGCTCAAGTAAAGCATCACTCTCTTTCACCGTTTACCTCTATGCAGTACCTCGAGTACGTACTTACTACTTTAGTTGCACTCCCTTTTCTTTTCAAACACATTGAATGAGCTTTCGAAACGGTACGTGAAACGCAACACACAGAAGCATTTTACCCACCCAGCTCCACTCGCCAATATTCTTAATGTATATACTTAAACTCTTATCTCTAGCTGGAGATTGGATCTCCTCTGTAGGTAATCCTTTTCTCTTTCTCAATGGAAGAGAGTGTCAGTTGAAACTTTTGAAAATTAATCATGATGATTCCACTTCTTTTCTAACACGACGTGTATTACGTCAAAATTACATGCAATGTTGTACATGCAAGCAACACCAAAAGAATACTGAAACCTGTAATGCATCATCCAACACAACGAGATCACATTTCTCCTCATTTCGCTCATTTTTCTTTTATTCGCCTTTATTTTTTAAATCCCCCTTGTTGAAAAACGACACTCTTGCTTTCAAGTTTTTTCACAAAGATTATGACTACAATGGAAGATTTGGCAGTGAGTTCTGCAGATTATACATTTTCTTAAATATACTTCAATATTTCAATGTTAATGTCATTTATATCTTGAATTCTATTTACTATCATATCAATTTTATTATATAGTGAAAATCTGTTCACATGCTGACCCATTTATTAGGCAAGCTTAGTGAGTGAAGGGGTAATGTATTTGTTTTACAAGTAAAGAAAAGATAATCCATTTTTACGACACAATCTGAATTGTTTAACTTAGTTGAGATGATGATTGCAGGAGTGGAGATAGTAATGATCGTATCAGCAAATCAAGAGCGATGAAGTATGACGTAAACGTTATGTGAGCATAGCCCTGGAGCTAAAGGAGCAATGAGCAAATACACAGACTTATCTTTATAGGTCTAGATAATAGTATGTCCGTACCTTCCTGCCTTAACCATGTATTTTCATCATTTGTATTCCTCTACAAGGAATCATTAGATTTTACTTCAAATAAAAAGGAGAGGCAGTGTTCTGTATGAATAACGTATGTATGTACATGACGACAAATAAGGAAGAGTAAGGGCTTGAAGTAGTAAAATGATTTCCTTTTCCCTCTGTATCATTAATATATAATGAATTCTGGAAAAGCCACTTCACAGGCTTAAACTGCATGACAAACTTGTTTCATAACAGACATAAGAATATAGACACTGTATCTGTCAGGAAGTTTTATATATATATATTCCCGATAATAACAGTCTGATGTTTGTTCGTCATCATATGACAGACATTTTTGTGCTAGGAAATCCTCCCCTTCATAAGTATATTTTCTTTATATGTAGGATTTCATTATGCCACGTAGGAGGTAGAGAGCTAAGTTTTCATCATTGTTCACTTGGAAAATTGCACAATACCTTTGCTGTGTATTACAATATAATCGTAGTGTTTCCTATACATTGATTCTCAAGTCTATGACAAACTGTCACTCAGTCACATTTCAATCGGGAGTTGTAGTGCTTATAGTAATGATGCTATATTTGACAGAGCATGTAGTTTGTAGGATTCAGTGAGTTTGCTATTGGAATTGCCCACTCCTCCCCAATTGGAGCAAACTAAAGGAAAGCAAGTCTAGTAGTAATGGAGTGAAGTGGAAAATTTTATGTCTTCGTCTACCTCTTTTCAATCAAATTATACTAGTGAATCAAGAATGGCGTATAGAGAATATGTATGTGTGTGGTTGGGCCCACCCGTTGTATAAATAGTTGAAGAAGTACATTATTAGTATTAGAAAAAGGCAAACTAGAGCTCTCTCGTTCAGTACAATAGAAAATGGAAGGAATTGTTAGGACCGCAAAAGACTCGACGCGGCTGAGCTGGTTGTAGATATTGTAATGTTATAAGTTAAGTGAAGTATTCCCTGTTTGATACTCTTCTGTGTGTTTCCAGCCTTTCCTCACCTGGGAGAACTTTAGCGGTCGGAATTCTATTATGTTCTGTCTTGACTACGTATGTACACATAGTTTGAGTCCCTGTCGTTATTCCAGCACGGTATAACACTCCTATTACATATATACTACTATCCTCTATTTTATTCTGGTCTTGGCTGCCGTGGCCTGACTCTGGCTTTGACTGATTGTAAAGCAAACGAACGAATGTGACTAGGACTATGTGTGTGCTGGTGAAAAGAGCTTTCCCTCTGCCATTCGATGGCATTGTGAGATGTCGGATGTGATGTGACGATGTGAGGTGTGGACTTGCTTTGGTTACGATGCACTGTACATACTTGAATTGAACCTACTTATCATTCTATTGCTATACATTATTATTTTATATTATTTCTGTGTATTTCTCCTCGAAGGGTTTTATAGCATTTCTTTTAACAGTAGCAATAGTAGATTGACTTTACCTATAAATGGTGATAGAAATGCTAACTTAACGCACATGACGTTAACTGCGTCTGTATTCTAATTTCAAAGTTTGCCATTTGCTTTCAGTAAAGCCACCACAGATGCTGTCAGTCCTTTTTCCCCGTTGACTTCAATCTTGAATCTCTACTTTCTCTTAGAAATTCCCAAATTCCATTGGAAGTCAATCTAATTTTATCCAGCTCACGTTTCGCAACTTACAGGTACAGACACATATCCCAAACGCTCAGCTATTGTATGGAAAGTTGTTATATAACGAAAACAGAGTCTGTAATGCTAATGGTATGCAATTGCCTTTCGATTGCTCCTGGAATTGTCTCACATGACTTTATGTCTACACACGTTTGGCTAAACGCACACCACACTCACACACAACATGCCAAACTAAGGCTGGCAAAGAAAATCATGCCTAGACAAGCGTGGAATCCGACATTTCTCAGACAGAAAGACAGACAGAAAGCACAAAGTAATTTTCAAAGACATTATGGTGTATGTTATTAGTATAGGTGAATAGGTGCAGTTACTAGAGTATACTTTTACTAGGTAATAATATTAGTAGTTCTTTTATGGTACTAATCTGCTATAAAAGTTCTAGTTGAGTACTAGACTATAGTTTATACTACTACAATATTATAAATTGTCTAAGTAAATGTAAAAATACTGGCAAAATAGATTCGTTTACTTTTCCCATGGTTAGAAGTGAATGTGAAAGCCTGTTGATGATCAAGATTTATCGGATTATCGATTGTGTACGTATTCTATTCTAGTATTCTAAGCAACACTAGTATTCTTACGTCAGTTATGTATTATACTTTACGTTAGGCAGCATAACATCAAATGGAAGGCTAAAGCATATAATAATGTACTCCTACATCCACTTTTTTATGTTTTACATGCATACTACACGTTAGCAGAGATATTTGTATTTAGGTTTTCTTGCAAACTCACCTATGGTATTGTTACACTTATCTATACATTGAATGTACCATTTGCAAAGTCGTGAGCTTTAGCCATCGATAAGAAATTGCGTTCGTTTGTGTTGGAGCCTATATGTTCATTTTATGTAGTATTTACTCTAGTAGACGAATGTTCTATATTTAGTATAACCAAATAACCCTAAAGTGTTTTTGTGTAAAGTATATCTGGAGGTAGTAGTAGCTACTTTATCAAGTCATGGAAAAGTTGACTGCGCTATCTTGTAATCTAATGCATAACATAAGGTTGTTAAAGGAAATAAAAGTAAAAGGTAACCCTGACAAGTCTGGGAGAAAGAATAGAGAAAGGAAGAGCTATATAGAGGGGTAATGGAAGGAGAAAGCAAGCAACGGAAAATAAAGTAAGTTTACGAAGGTATGGGTAGAATGTAGTCAGGCTTCTACATTGAGTTCTCTCCTATTCAACTTCAACTTAGGGATAAGCCAGCACAACAGAAGAGTCCTAGGCCTGTATAATGCTTACAAATGGTGATGGTATTATTGCATACAAAAGTTACAAGTACAGCTACAGTTCGGTTCAGTTCATTTCTGACGCGTCTGCTTGTCTGTAGTACACATTAGGGTATAGCCCAGCTTTCAGTTGGGGTAGAGAGAAATAATAGTAGAGTTCAGTTCAGTTGAGCCAGTGATAAATTTTCCTGGTGGAGAATAAAATGAAAACATAGAAAAAGACAAGACACCAAACCAAACGAGCATTTCTTTCTTTGACTCGACTTGCCTTGGCTTGTCTCTCCGTTTCGTGTTCCCCAGTTTTTTATACTTTGCATTTCTCGGGCGTATTTGTTATTTGTACTACATGCAGTGTATTGTGCTGTGGTTTCGCCTCCTCCTCCTACAACAACTTGCATTTTCATTGTATTGTGTTTTAACACAATTTGACATATCATTGTACTCTAAGTAAATATTTTGTCCTCTCGTGAAATAACTTAACAGAACGTTGTTACTTACAATTGTGACTATGCTAAGCTAGGAATGCGAGTGGCTACTTTGTATATATCAGTGTATACGTATGAAATAGCAAAGAGAAGGATGTCGCTGAGTGACTGAGTAGTTACACTTAAGTTTTGCAGTTGATGAATGGAATACATACATTTTGTGACACAGTGTGACAGTCTTGGTTTTCATTTTCCTAGCTAGAAGAGGGAATGGAAACGACACTTAATAATAAATACCTACTCCAAACTGTAAATACATCTGCATACATATTCCCTTTCTGCTGACTGATTTTGAGCAACACTTTAGATTTCACGTCAAACCAGACGCGAAGCGTAGTCATGTCTAAACTATGTACACTAGAGTTAGACGTTATGAACAAGTTGCTGAAGTTTCGTGGTCAGAATAACGGTGAAAGAGAGAAGGGTAGGAAAATTTGTGAAAATGTGCCTGGAAAATTTTCATATTGAATGTGGCCTTGTGGTTTTTGTGGTTTTGATTGCAGATGATCGAGTTGTACTTCATGCCCGGGAATGCCCCATCACGAGCAGTCCTCATGTGTTTCAAGCAGCTCAATTTACCCGTAGAGCTTTGGCCGGTTGACAAGCTCTACGAGAACACCGAGAAGCTCCAGTCATTTCAAAAGGTTCGTTAAACTCCGTCATGGAAATGAGAATTCTCATTTTGTTTAAAACTTTCCTTTATTCATGTAAGATCAAACAGCATGCTAAGCTCTTTAGAATGTCTATGTGGGCTTTTTAGCCTTTAGTCTTCAAGTTAAAATTCTCTTTTCTTTTTTGGACGACTGGAGCGTAAAAAACAATGCAAACCTCCATAGGTAGTACTATATGCATTACAGTTGCACCCTGTAAATACTCATACCAACAACTGTTACATAATATTTCTACTATGCATAGGTAGGTGGTAAGTCTAGGATTATTTAGGTATACGTCTGTGATATTGTTCTTGAGGTGAATCTTTTACAATTGGTTATACAACCTAAGTGTATATATCTTTAAAAGGTTCTCATCTCTTCCTTCCTACTTTAAAGGGTTTCATAGTTTGTAGTATTTACCAGTGGAAGGTATTTGTCTTCTTGGTATTCTTATTCATGTAATTTTCTAGATTCTACAGAATTCGTATGCCTTCTTGTCGTGTAGGTAGAGTAAAGTAAGTCTCCTGTTCTGTGACAGTTTCAGAAGCTCTTCTCTCTTGCATCTCATTTGAAAGTAGGCAATTCCCAAGTGAATGTTGTCATTGTCATGATACGTAAGAAGAGTAATAGAGGCAAAAGATTGTACTCGGTTTGTCGTGCAGTTGCGTATCGCTGTGTGAGTCTTATTCATATATTTCAGTACTCACTTGATGGTTTTCATAGTATCATTTAGTTTTCACTGGAGCATTTACAGAGATACCTAAGTACAGACGTACATTTAGCAAGGGAAGTGACATTACATAAATTGCATATATACCTACACAAAGTCAACTTATACAACTTGGAATGAATGTCTGTAGAATCGAAGCATGTTTTAGTACATTCAGACATATGTCTCCGTCGAGTACTACTGTTTTCCCCAACTTGGTTTGCTTAACTCATTCGAGATCGCTCGGCTCTCCTTTGAGTCTGTGAACAGTGGAGGGCTGAGGCTGTTGAGTGTAAGGATATCAGTATTGGGATTGCTTGCAAAGGCAAGGCATGACACGCGATAAGATAATGGCTGAAATATGTCTTTGAATTTGTCAACAGGGAAATCCTGCGAAAATCTTCCCCACAATTAATGACAATGGATTCTTCCTCTGGGAAAGGTAAGAGTTTCAATGCTTCACTAAATATAGCCAAGAATTAGTTCTATTAATTATTCAATTGACTACGTGACTGAACTGAACTGTCGTGAGAAAACTCTTTGGTCAGTTTCAAAGGGGAAAATTTACGGATATAGTTACAAAATCTACTATATAATTATAGACACTATTACTACGTGCTTCTGCAAAAGTTATTATGTTTGGCCTGATCGAAATTCGGATCAGAATTAAACTTTTTCCTATTAAATGCAACAAGAGACTACTTTAGACAAACTACAATATACTTATTTCACCATTAATAGTTTGCTGTGGTTCAAACTACAAACTATATCAAACCACATTTACAACCTCTTACTGGCAAAGAGTAGATGTATTATGTCCGAAAATGTATATTAAGGCTAGTATTTTCTCAGTTACTATTTATTGTTGGTTTGGTCCGTAAGGACGTACTTAAATTGTGCCTATTTAAGAATTTTCATGGTAGTATTCCTCATTGCACTCTACTAGTGACTAGACTAGTTACTGTATGTACTAGATATTTAGTACTGCACTGTAGAATGTACCTAGTTAAGTATGTAGTAGTAAGAGTTTGATTGTTCAAATGTACCTGGATAAATAGTTAACTATAGCTTTGTAAACCTTTTGTGCTACTGTAAAGCAATGGATTCTGTGTCCATCTAGATAAAGTGGAAAGTACAGAAATAAAGTTCATGAAGTGAACTGAAGTGAGCTGAATGTTATACTTGAGAGTTGAAGTCGAGAGTTGGGTCGGGCCACACACACGGAACGGAATGTTTCTGTGGATCTGTCTTTTTCCGCTTTGCTGCCGGTGAATTTACTACTCGCCAGTAAAGTGGAAAGGACTGATTCCCTGGGAAGCTAATCGACTTTAACTTTACTTTCCCCTGGCCTTAACGTTACCGTTCTCGTTGTGCCTTCGTCTTGCCCACTCTTTGATTTCTTCTTTCAAACGCTATAACATCACACGCATTATAAAATGCGGTGTACAATTACTTACGTACCTAAGTTCGGGTGTGCTTTGCACGTTTTTCATGCTCACATAGCTTCACGAAAAAACTTTACAGTATTTAATCATTCTATGTACTAAGCACTATCGCTAGCTGTAGTTAAAATGTTAAAGGTCTGTTAAAGTATGATGATGCAAGGATAAGTAATTACTAAAGATTTGGATTTGTTTCTGATGTAATTATATGTATTGTATCTTAGATTAACTGTATCAGGAGAAAAAGGGAGAGAAATAGCCAGAAAAACGATCTGGTGGTCATCCGTTCGCTCAATTTCCTTGTTTTTCTCCTTGTGCCTTATTCAATCAAAATATATCTCCACTAGAGTAAGTAAATAGAGTGAGTAGTTCCCAGTGTCCGTTTAAGCTTAGAGTAACTTAGGTCGACCTCAGTTGCTTTCACTCGGCTAGTGCTTTCTCCCCAAATAACTTTCTTACATCTATAGAAAACAAAATATATCTACTAAGTAGTTGTAGCAAAGCATAGCGTGGTGGGGCAAGTAAAAATAAGCAAACTTTACTAAAGCGAAACGGAAATTCCTTCAGCATCATCTGATATATAGTACTTAACTGTACGGTATAGATAGTACTACATAGACATGCATTAGGGTGCGAGTAAGTTTAAGTATGTAGTATGCACTAAAGTATTAGCAAGGAACCTGCCATAGAAGAAGAAATACGAAATGAAAACGACTGACTGAGTTACCATGACTTGATGTGCTTCAATGAGAACTTGCTCAAGAAAAGAAAATAGTGCACAATATTTCTTTTCTCACACTTCCTTCGGCCACAGCATCAATCCGACCACGGAGTTAAGTCAGACTGGAGAAAACCCGAGGAAACCACCATCACACCACCATTAGCCTACAATATTAAGTTCCTGCTCTCTCCATCGAATCTACGTGGAGCAGGACGGCGCCTTCTACTGCTGCAATTCCATTTATGCACTTCCCAGCTATTTCTCCAGTGCACTTCTTCCAGAACCACCAATGACTCGTGTTGCTGTACAGTAAAGTCTCAACGACCAGTGCGGTGCAGTCACAGATAAACGCACGGGAAGGATGAATGGATGGATGGGTCGGACGGTCGAAATCGAATCGGATGCCGGTTGCCAACCCATACCATGATTCTCTACTTCCCCGTGTGTATTTTCTCTCGTGTGACTTGGAAAAGCACTAAGAAATTCTCCGAGACTTTTACTTGAACTCTCATGTCAGGACTTTCTTAAGACGTTTTCGATGGGAAATTGTGAATTCATGTGTGAGAATCGTGACTTTGCACTCAAACATAAGCTATCCTTTGAATAAGTTGTTTCTAATGTATTTATTTGTATATGAGTAGATCAGTCTCCTTATCTCCTACTACCACTTCCCATAATTCCCCATATAGTTTCCATTTTTTATCCATATTAGTTAAGCTATGCCTGAAGCAGAACGAGGTTACACTATTATGGAATAATCATATTTGAGCGATAGTTTCTATTTTAAAAGCTCCTTAAGTTTCGTATTGAAAATTCTATTGCTTATCCCTGTTTGCTGATTCTGTAATAGGAGCAGTCTCATGCGGCGCAGTGCAAACAATTCTTAATTAATGTCGGCATATATTTATCTTTAAGTTATCAAAATGACAATCAAAGGGAATTCTTTATTACAATAACTGAAAATTGAGAATAATAGATTGTATAAATAAGGAACATGCAATTTAGGATATTGAAATAGCTATGGTTAAAATGAGGTTGTGTACAGAACGAATTCTAAATGGTTTAGGCCCGGATAGCCAAATGGCATCAGTATTTGTACTTATATATGGATTAGAATTTAATGTAACAGGGAATAATCATGCGATGTTCCTTTACATGGTTCGTACAAGAAGAATGACGTATATTCAAATTCAATAATGTAGGATGGGATTCAATATGTAATGGGGTCAAATGGAAAGGAAGCAAACGATATAATAAGTTAAATGCATAACTAACTTGTTGTCTTTTCGTCTTTCGCATGGCTATTAAATTTACATCGAGTGCGGGTAAGTCTTTCACAATGTCTGTTATTCTCCTGGTGCTTTGTAAGGATGAGTTTAATATTTAGATACGCATGTGAACATTGGTACATTTCCACTAGATGCATGCATATTACATAGCTACGTAAGTTAGAATTAGAAGACACAGACCTAAATACGTCACGTCACATCGATTACTAGATAACCCATTAAGAATAATACATACGTTAGTGGTTAAATCGTTAGAAGAGAACAGGGGAGCGAGGAAGGAAAACATTTTGAGGAAAGGAAGCAGAGCAAACACTTTTCAATCCACTTTAGGAACATCACACTACAAATAGATAAATGGTCAAGACAAGAGAGGAGAAACAAAGTTGAGAGTATTTAATGACATGACAATTCTTGATATGCATTCTATGTATTTTCCAGTCGGGCCATTATGGGTTATTTGGTTCACAAGTATGGAGAGTCGTCCTCTCAACTGGGGCTCTACCCTGTCAATTCAGCTGAGAAAAGAGCTTTGATCGATCGTCTTCTCTATTTCGACTTGGGGACGCTCTTTAACAGCCTCGTCGATTATTTCGTAAGTGGAATTCTGCCTACCTATCTTAAACCTAAGAGCCTTGTATGTATGTACTATCCACTATCTATACTGTTGAGCGTATAATGAAACTTTTGCAACTCTGTGTAGAGTAGACCTGACCACATTGCAAATGTAGATAGTTATATTTGTATACGAGTATGTGGTGTCTTCTTAATATATCATTTCAATTCTATCCCTTTCCTCATACACACACACACACACACAAACTAAACATACATGTACGTACACCACAGTACATATTGTCTTCGTATGCCTATATACGGTATACAGATAAGCATATAATAGCCAGCTCTATTATATTCTCACAAATACCTTCACTAAATCCTCAATAGTCCTTGCACACTCACTCACTCTCACTCACTCACCAGTCCGAAAGAAATTCAGCCAAACGGAGACTGGGAGAAGTGGAGCTAAGGCAGAGAGTAAACGAAGCCAAGCCACCTCAGTGCATTTACTTTTCTTTCATTTCCCAAGATTTCTTTTTTTCTTTCTTATTCCATTACTTTCTCTTCCCTTTATGCTTTTCTAACAGTGTACTCTGCTCCTGCCGCTCCGTTCTGCTACCTTGTACTTCTGTCGGAACATTTTTCTCCCTTGTCTCCTGTCTTCCTAGAAACGCAAAACGCAACCCAGGGCAAGGTAAACCTTTCAAATACCATAGAACAGAGCACAACTAGACGTAACACAATGGGAATACAGAGAATGCATCGTTTTTCCGTACTTACTCGGGTGACTCCCTAACAGAACGAAACCAAAGCAAACTAAATCTACAGACCCATCAAAGACTCCTATACATTTTCTCCCACACATCACACATCTTTCAAGATTGCATGCTAAAGGTCTACACTACTCTGGCCATTTCCCATCCGTGTGCGTATACCTTAATGTAACACTATATTACATCACTAAACTTTCATCCTCATGAAACTAATTTCCTGTCGTGTAATATGGATATAGATTCTTGCAACTCTATAACGGAAGGAAAAGCCAGTCAATGACATTTTATAACAATCATACATTTACAGATATATATACCATGACGCAAAACACTTCGCTTATCGACGAGCATTGCCACGACTGTTTAACTCTGAGTATCTAACTTATACTCAACTACTAATAATAAGTATTATCTTGCAATGTATATGAAAAGGTTTCGTATTATGTATTCGCAATATAATTCTTTCTATTTTTGATTTGGATATTGAGTATGCATTAGCAATAAAACTTTATATTTATACACCTGACTCCTGCTACGCCCACTAGTGAGCTCCGAAAATAGGATGTAAAAATAATATTTTGTATTACGTAATTGTTTTCAACGTAAAGGTAAACTTTCGTAAATATGACGTAGGTATTCTAAGATATTTTTAGATATATCATTATGTTATATATGTGTACGAGAAAGCAAGTTAGAGTGAAATGTAATGCAATGTTAGTAATGTAATCCTGTGAGAGTTTGCTCGGGTTTCATCTGATATTATACTTTTAGAAGAAGTAGCATAAGAGTATTAGTTCAGTTATATAGTTGATAAGCAGGATGTATGTAGTGGTAGGAAGAAACTCTTTGCTTTCTCCGGTATTGGACTCGACTCGTCTTGCTCAGTGACAGTTTTGTATGTCCTGAGCTGTCCGTCCTCAGTGGGACCAAAACGCTCCCTGCTCAATCTGTAATGGATGTGGCCTTTTGTTTTATTTTGGCGGACGTGGGTCCCATAAAAATTTTCCCGATATTTCATTTCACCCAGAGAATTTCCCTCTTAAATCATTCGGAGAAAAGGATATGAGGAGACAATCATGTAACAAAACGTAATGCAACCTAACGTTAACGTTAAGTAACGTAGAGAGGAAGGGAAAGGCTGTGCAAGGGGAGAAGGATTTGTTTGACATGATTTATCAGCCAAAGTACAAATACCTTTATAGTCCTCGTATGAATATGAATAAGTTGAAACACTGTCAAAATGGAGAAAGGAAGCTCTTAGAGCTTATTACTTATATTATTTTATACGCAATCTGTCCCGCCCTATTCCTTTCCGCTCCTTTCATTCTCCTTCCATTTGCTTGTCCAATAAAGCTAATATTTATATGATGACTTAGTGCAAAATTGCGTGCGTAACAAATGTTAAGTGAGGCTGAATTAAAGTGCTAACAAAGGATACAAGTACACTGCTCTTATACTACTAATAGATACGCATGTAATATTAATCATAGATCTTCCCAGCAGGTCCTCTGCTATTATTAAGGAGATGTGAACTGGAGTCCACATTTATAGAGGCTCTGGAATAGAAAAACATTTGTCAAGTTCGAGTTCCAAAATAATGACATTCCTCCAAGTTCTAATATTGCTTTTTAATAATGAGATGCCATGCCATGCTTGATAAAAGATAGTTTTATCGCTATCGTAATTGAAGCCAAGTAATAACCGCCTGTACCTACCTCCAATTCGCCCCTTTCAACATTTTCTTTTAAGTAGTCCGCTTCCGGGAAAGAGATTGCTATTTACTATATACTCTCTCTTGATAATAGGACTACAAATAGTAAAGTACAGTATGAACTTAAAAATAATATTGAATGCTTGAATGGTAAAATGAGATGAAAATCCCCCAAATGGACGGACATGTGTTCCTCGTAAATATAAATCGAGTCTTCCCGAGAGCATTACCTATTTGCATGTGAAATCCTGCCGCTCTATATATTCTATCTATCCTGAATTGTGTGTGTGCATATGCAAGAGTAGAGAAGTATGGACGAGTTAATGGCTTTTGCTGGCGTCATGACTTTTCGAACTGGCGTATGTGGAACTAGTCGGCGCGACTCAACCATACTCAATTCCAAAGAGTTCAACCCCCAAGACTTTTCGGTAAGATAAGCAGTTTTCGTATTTGATAGTAATAAACGAGTTTCTAGTTAAGGACGCTGTTTACGTTGGTTGCTAACGAAAAAAATATAATTTCCAAAATTTAACCCGTCAATTGTCACATCCGAAACCCCATAGTTAACCTACCCGGCCATTCCACTACCTCAAGGGGAAGTTTTGGCAGTGCAATATTGATAAACAAGATGCTATCAAGTCAATAACAAAATGAATTCCATGCGGCATAAACGGCCGTCTTATGGTATAATATTTGTAAATCTATTGGTTAGTACTTTGGTTAGTACTATATCACTATGACTACGGTGTCAATGCTTGTACTTGATGGCCGTTTATGTCACATGGACAATAGACATCTTTGATAGTAGTTATAACAACCATGGTTATAACTTAAACTTACAAGTATGAATGCATTGAAGCAAGATGCAAACAAAAAAGATTTTGTACTAAAGTATTTGTAATAACATTGCCAATGACGACAGGTGGAAATGCTACTATACAAGTCAGTATAGAAATCTTTATAATATAATACACTTCCCCGTTTCCTAGAAACTAATTTTTTGGAATTGCATTGACTTATGCCCTCGGTATTCCATCATCAGCAATTCGGGTCAACCTCCATGCATTTAAAATTCATCATAATATCTTTACATCGACTGTTATAACTTCCGGAGGATCAGTCTGATTTTTATGGGACCTACATTTTTGGAACCGTGGACTATCAAGGAACAAAAGTTACCATTCGGAATTTTGATATAGTTGTTTTAAATGCATTTAAAAAAATCAAATTCCCAAAAAAATGAGTCATTTTTAGTTTTTTATAAAACGTTGATGTTTTTGGTCCATTTAAAGCAACTATATCAAAATTCCGAATGGTAACTTTTGTTCCTTGATAGTCCACGGTTCCAAAAATGTAGGTTCCATAAAAATCAGACTGATCCTCCGGAAGTTATAATAGTCGATGTAAAAGATTTTTTAACATGCATTTTGATAGTCCCCTGTGGTTGCTATGCAGGGCCAAAGTGTAACCTTAAAGGTGCTAAAAGTTTTATCAGCTTAAATTGTTAGTCAGTTAAACCACCGGTTGTCGAATTTAAAGAAGTTCAAATGACAGTAATTTCATCAGTCAAATGATAAAATTTATACCACTTTCAAGCACATAAGTAGACTGTAGACAGAGAGTTTGAGAGTAGAACATTCAGAAGGTAGTCAAACCATTATATATGCAAGACTGACTACTAGCTCCCAGCTAAAATAATATATCCGTTAAAGGGTTCCTATCCTCTCTTCTGTTCATAGAGCATTTTTGCCTTAGCAAAAACAATGTGTATGATTTCACTTCTAATACTTCATGCACTATTATATAGGGAAGGTAATATAAAATATATCAATGTATACCAAAAATGGATAGATAATATTCCGTTTGCAAACGTATGCATAATGCTATAATATTATCAGTACTAGGTAGACTGTTAGTATAACTTTAAAATATTAGAAACGTATGTCTATGCACTATTGGATTTCTCTTTATTTTGTTCGCTTATCCTGTTATTGTAGATAGTTGACTTAAGTTTGGTTCATCAGATCACGTAAGAAAGGAAGAGGAAACAAAAGGGAAATGTCGGTTGTAGGTAATTGTATTTATGTAACAGTTTTGCTGATTGCATGTACTAACATTATGCATGGAGGTACTAAGAGAATAATGCGAGTAGGAAAGTGAAATCGTAGTAGTAAGTAATAGAAACCCGAAACCATAACCATCTGAATTGCCATTTTAGAGGTAGTATTGAAACGAGTTATTTGGAATTGGAATAAAATTGGTAAAAGAGAGAGTTGGAGGAAAAGCTCTAAAAACCAAGTCAACTCTAGTTGAGTTCTGTCAGAAGCCAAAGAAATTCATGGAATTTAAAGAAATTCAGAGTATTATAGTGTATAGAGTAGTCCTTACATGTAGTAGTCGTTCACATTTGAGCCTTGACTTGACTTGACGCACTAGAGAGAAGTGAAGTGGTTGGTTGGTTGGGCTTTGGCTTGAATTTCGTCTCGCTTGTTAAAATCTTCGCCTTTTCTTGTACAGAACAGAGGAATTGAGCAGAATGGAGTGGAAGTGCAGATGTATCTTTAGTATAGAAATAGGAAAAGTAAAACTGAAGTGACAGATGGGACCGTCATTCCAAAGATTTGAATCGTTTGCCTGTCTTTTCTTGTCTCACTTTAAGTTCTATGTATTTATATTCGCTACCATTCCATCTTTCTATCGCCATACGAGTAAGAAGACCAAACAATCTGACAGACTCTCCGTGTTCCCTATCAACTTTTCGTTGAAAGTTATCTTCCAGTTTCTACTCCTCCTGTACATCTTCCTTTGATTACGTCAGACATATCTTGCTATGCATTTACCTACTTATAGTGTACACATATAAGTTAATGTATGTAATAAAACCATCTTTAACTACGAATATTCAGCAAGAAGACAAGACTCTCGCAGACATAAAGATCTATGCTTATCTCTCTTCTACCCTATTTATGTGTTTGTATTTATCTACGGAGACTGGAACATGTCAAGTGAGTCATACATAAAGAGCCACTATATTTTTTATCACTGGTAGTTAGTGTGTTTAGTCAGTCATATCGTCACATTCCTCGTCACCACCAACACAACTTCTGCAAACACCACTGGACTACCTACCGCTTCAACAACATTAATACCAACACATTCATTTCAACAGCTCTGTTGAAAAATGTGCCGGGTCGGCAGCTGTAAATTTTCTGATTGTTTAGCAAACATGGGAGGCTGTAATACAAGAAATTACCCGTGACCTCCCATCATCAAACACTGCCTTATGCTACAATATTCCATGCTACATGTCACTTCAATGACCATACAAATGCATACTTATCCCTACCTTTCAATCTGTTGACTCCGACCATTTATCCTTCGTCTTCACACAAATTCCTACTCATAAACATTGCCTTTCCGCTATTTACTCTACTACTTATAACTACTCAGACATAGAATACCACAAACTGGTATAGTGACAAGATAAATATTCACTTAAAAAAACAACGCACTATATACCAACTCAGTCATATGACTACTACTAATAGTTTTTTTGAGATGGTTATAATAAATACTACTCTGGCAATACTATGATAATAAATTGCTTGTAAATACCCATCTGTTGAGTTGGATAATTAGCTGTAATTGTTAGAAACAATCTAAAGAAATTCATAGAAAGAGGGAGAACTAACTTTGAAGAAAATATGCAATCAAATCTTACAAATACATAATTAAAAGCTCCATTTTGTATTATGCAGGGCTATAGGTATAATTTATGATAGTGAATATAATAGAAAGAATGCTACGTGCATACTAAGGTATGTATTTAATTAAGAATTGAGAGAGAGGCGAAAGAAAGTTGTCATGTACGAAGAGTAACAAAAGAAAGGCATAAAGGAAAAGAGCACTCACACGAGGCATGAACTTTCTTTTATTATTTGCTTTCATTTCAAGTGAAACGAAATCAATACAATACACTTAATGTAGTACTATTACTCTAGAGAGTACAATGTAAGGTTTTTGTATTGTGTGTGGTGTGGCAGAAGGGTGTGATTGTATGTAACGAAGAGTGACTAGGACTCTCATAACTAAATCATCAATAGAGTTAAGTTAACCAGTCATTTGTTCACTCATGTTTTGTTTTTAGATTGGTGCGGAATGAGGTAGTATAAACTGGCATGAAAAGTATATTTAAGCTAGGCTGAGTGAGGTTGGCGTGGCACATTCATAGCATGGCACTTTCATGGCATGGGGCTTTAATTTCGTCAAAGTTTTTTCTCTTGTCTATTGTCAAGTTGTAGGGGTTCTGTTGGTGGAGTACAATAAACTTAGATATGCATGTTAAAGGTAAGAGTTTCTCGTTTCTCCCACTCCACTTTCTCTAAAAGAAAACAGAAAGACGGACGGGTTGGTTGACGAGCCAAGGCAGCAAAGCTTTGGCGAGGCTGTCACATCAAAACTCTTGTGTTGAGCTCTCTCTCCCATTCTGTGTGCACTACTTCCAAGAGCAAACAATACAATAGCGCAGAGTAAGAAAATAAAGATAAAAGGAGCCTAGGGAGACACTCATTCACTTACCAAGCCAAAGGGGACAGAAAAAGGACGACAGCACAGGACAGACACTACAGACAGACGTATTCATGTTCTGGATATTATATTCATTCACCCACTTCACTCTCACTTCAGTCAACTCAAGATCTAAAACATTTTTCTCGTTTCATCCAACTAATGGCATCCCATCAAACACAATGGATCCCACTCCGTATCATATCATAAGCCCGATGATAACCATCAATAAATAATACACCACCGGCTATGCCGACGCACTTATTGCTTGACCTTAAAATGTTATCATTTCTAACCCATGTTAATTTATTTGTCCACTCAGCTAAATGGGCTACATCTTGCTTTGTCATTAGTAATAACAAGCTTAAGGCAATCCTTTCCTATTATCAGTTAAAGGACTATCAAATTATAAGATGTGTCATTATGATTGCAGTAATTCCATTGGGCAAATGAGAATATGAATATTCAGACTATCAAATGGACAGTGTTATTAACTCCAGGTGAAAAGAAGTAATTTCAAGGGGATGAACCTTTTATACCATCTGAAGTAATTGAGTTATTTCCAATGATAATATGCGGACATTGCTGAATGCACAAAAGTAGACTATGTTGATATTTTATGGTCTCATTTATAACAGTATTCTGCTCCGAAATTGAAGTGTAGCAATTTTTTCTTCCAATATTCATCATTATAATGATGAGGAATGAACATTGCCTCGTATGTTATTGTAAAAGATACAACAAAGGATTTTTACCTGTTCATCCTTTTTGTTGCAAGACAATGGTAGTTTTACGCATGAATACATGAAAAATGAGGTATTGAAATAACTAATGCTACAAAGAATACAGTGAACAGACATCTTTTGTTAATGGTATACTATAGAGTTGGCCAGGAGAGGAGGAGTGCATATAAAGAGGATGCACAAAGCAAGGCAATAATAAGTTTTTGTAAACGCTGCGATAACTACGATCAATGAAGTGTTCTGAAATATTATAGCTCAGACAGATATACTTAGAACACAAGAGTATCGCATTTTCATTTAGTCCTGACTGTTTTCAGCTCAGTCTTTGTTATTGGATATAATATAGTGTTCCTTCCTAGGGGTATTTGGCACAAGGTTGATATCAGATATTATATAGTAAATTATATTATAGATGTGAATGCGTGCGTACATCTCTATTACTGTTGTGTACATTTATTATGACAGAATAAAGGAAGACAGGAGAAGGGAGACAGAGCAGAAGAGTGGTAGTATGTAGCACTCAAAATAAATGAGACGTTCTTAATTAATTGAAGTCAACTTGATATCCTGCTGAATCCTGACTAACTCAGATATCTACAGTAGAACACTCATTATTACTTACAATATAAGTCACGGAACATAATAAATAATAATACACTCCAACTGACAGTAAATAAACTCGGCAATTTTAGAGAAACGTGCATAGGTACACTTATAAAAGTATCACTGTTACTTATAAAATGAGCTCACTCTTTCTAATTGTCTAAGATTACAGATTCTTGTAGCAATTATAAGTTTAAAAATACAAGAAATTACTTAGGAAAACTCTGGAGGGAATTCCAAAGAATGTATTATTGTCTAGCTAAATGTGCACACGTTTATGCATATTAGGATGGGATTTATTATAGGCATTTGTCCATAGCATCTCTACTTAAGAATGTTGTGTATAAATATTTGTAAGTTGTTTTAGAGGATGAGTGCCGTAATTGCAGGGGCGTGGAAGTGTCTACATGGCGGAGATGTCAAGGAGGAATGAAGGAGTCTGTCTTGTCGATTGTATACTTTCCACTATCGTGTTCACTCAAGTCTTCCAACCGACTCAACTTGAGTTCATTTACATGCGACTCAACTCACTTCATCAACTTCCGTCTTGACTTTCAATTTACTTTCCCCTGCTCGACAAATTAATATTTTAATCGATCACTCTCACAATATTAATTATTATATCATATTCATGGAACGTTTTGTGTATCTTATACATTTCATCCAGTCAGAATGTTGTGTAACTTTCAAAGTTACTTTGTTTAGGCTTACCAAGCCGAGGAATGGGCCAGCCGTGAGAGAAACAACAAATCTGCCCATTTTCTCTTCCCTTATCATCTTAAGTACTTATGAACTTAAGATGTTAGTGCCGACATTAGAATTCCTTCAATGGCTCCGCCATGGCTTCGCTTTCACTTATTTCATTATTGGATACCTTTTAGTACCCACTTCAACTGCTCTAGCCTCCACTCAAGGGACTTTTCAAACATCTATATTACATATTTCCACAATTAATTATTATATTTTCCGTATAATGTAAATTACCGTAAGCTCCATAGGCATCCTATAATAGTTTACGTAAATGTGGCTCTGGGAAATTCTAACTTGCCATGTTAAAGACGAAAATTATCTCTATTACAAGTGGCATATAGTTTACATTTACTATTTAAATTGAATTCAGGCTTCAACCTACCTTCAGGTATCTCGATCCTCGAGTAATTAGACTGAAAGTATCGATGGCATGGATATTTCCACATTCCAATGTTGTACTAGTAATGGATAATATTGAAACTTTATATTATGCAAAATAAATTGGAAATACGGATTCTTATTATTGTACTACAAAAGGTACTTGTATCAACAGATTGAATTACCTATCTATGGGAAGTAGAGTTTTCCATTCCATCCACTCAGATCAGATGGAATTGGCGAATTCGAATCCTTAAAATACCAATAGCACTTTATACTTGTATTTTGTTTCCCACGTCCATAAATGGAATTAATTGTAGATTGAATATACTTAGCGCTGACAGCTATGTGTAAAACATTTTCTCTTTATTACCTTTACATCATAATGTAGGTTGAAGATGCAGTGCAGTAAATTAATGATGACAATTTTTAACCCTTGTGTGAGTGGATGGCATTGGGGCATCGTATGACAATGTTGATTACTTGTATTTTGTCTTCGGATATACTCAGCGCTTACAGTTATATTATAAAGCATTTTCTTTTTACTACTTCCACATAAAGATGTAGATTGAAGATGCAGTGCAGAAAATTCTCATACAAAATCAGCTGCTCAAAGGTTGCATTGAAATTTGCTACTCCATTTCAATGGTTAAGTAATTTGTGATAGTCTAGCAGTTTTCTTTTGTGCTGCTCTAAAAAATTTGTAGAGTTGTGTGATTATGTGAATAGGAAATTTTTTGTCTTGAATCATCTTTGTATGTAGAAAATTTGCTTTTTGTATTGATTGGGAAAATGCAGGTTATTTGTGTGTAGTAAACAGAATAGATATTTGTGTGGGGAATGTTGAAAGGCATAGGAGTAGAGACAGAGTGTATAAGACGTTTGGATTGAATAGCGAGACTCCCCGTTAGAAACGCTGCTAAATATACAAGAGCCAGATTCATAGACAGACAAGAAATTTGGTATTGCTGTGGTTGATTCCCTGCTATTGGGATAGCTATACACATGTCGTAGCCGTTAGAAAATCAAAGAAAAGCAAACGAATGTCTTGGTTGCTATCTTCTAAGTATAGTTTTATAAGCAGAGATAATATAACGCAGAAATTGGAGAGGAAGTAAATTCAGAATGCAAAAAATTTCTCAGCCAGGCAGCTTTGCTTGAAAATTTCTATCTATTCATCTGTGTTAGTAAGTAGAAGGATTGCTATGAGATGTATATGGAATCTAGGACCGTATGGATCAGTTCAGTCAGTGACTGCATGTATGTATATCTATTCTGCATCCCTCTGTATACATTTCGGGACCAAGTGCTTCGTGGTCTAATAATAACTCCGCTCCTCCAATCTGAATGTGAAAGTGATGAAAGCTCCGCATGAGTTATGATCCTTGTGTGGGTTTTTACTGTTTCGACTGTCTCTAACGAAAAAGATCATCTTTATATTACACCAGGCAAAAATGTTACTTCACGTTTCCTAGCTTTTCTTCTGTTTATATAGAAAATGTATGTTCACTTGAGCTTCATAACTCCCCTGTCTTCCTTCTGTTGTCTTCCTCCAGCTTACTTTACTACAGATAAACTTTTTCATCAAACATTTCACTATTCCTTATTGAAATTTTTTACAAGCCAAGGCATGTTCAAAGTAAGTGCCTATACCTACGGACTTCCACTACTCCACTATCTATGAACTACTTACTACTCTATATTCACATAACTATAGTCTATTTACAAATGCTGCATTCGATATGAACTGAGATATGCATACCATTATGCAGAGCCATCGTCTGAATTCGTCTGCATGCAAAAAACAGTTTTTATGGCAATTATTCATTTTTAAATCAGTTGTTCATAACATGCCTTACAATACTACCATATGCACATGCAGGATGTACACAACGATGCCTGCCAATTGCTAACACTATATAAAGATTGTTAGTTGATAGAAAAATAGGAGAATTTTGTATTTAAGTCAAGCCAATAATAAATAGTTACAATTAGAACCATTTTTATGATGATCAATGTTTGAATGTGGTAAGGAAAGCTAAATAAATTTATTGATCAACGAAATAGCTTTTTTCTTCATTTATTTATCCCGGACGGAGTATGACATCGTATCAAATAAAAGCAATCATACAAAATGATCGCTATAATCTGCAAGACTCGCCACAGCGGAAGTCTTGGAAATTAGAAATTGTAGTTGACGTAAATAGCAAATCTATAGGTGTAAATTCCATATCTTTTTAATGGTAACTGGTGCTGCGGGGTGCTTATAGAGCTAACTGGTAGTCAACCACAGCATTTCTACTTTGCAGAGTTTCATCTACAGTGGGAAGACTAAATGAAGAGGAGTAGGATGATAGTGAAAAGTTTTAATAGAAAGCTTAGGCAGTCAGTTCTGAAGGATTCCCAGTATTCGGAGCTAGGATATTTCTTTATGATAGGGTTATGATGTTCCAAATATTATAGTGTGATAGGAATAATAATAATTCTAATAGCTACTAGAAAGAGTATGTATATGGGGTATAAATAGATGGTGTAACAAAGGTTAGAATAATATCCTGTACGTTCTGCTGAAGATCTTTGTTACTAAGTAAGACAGAAATAAGTAATTATTCCATATTCCATGCATTAAAGGAGAGGCTGTGATAGGATAGCTACTTATATATCGAAAGATTGAACTGGGAAGGGGATTAAGTATTGTGAAGAGTACTAAAGGATTAATTCTGTCTTGGAATGACGGCAGCAAAGTTGTCTAGTTCCAGTATAGCTCATAATAGTGTCACTGAGGAAAAGAAGAACGTCATCAATTCCATTCCAGTTGAAACTAGAAGTTGCCGAAACGGGTTTGAAGAGAGACTCCGCTAAGCTGCATTATAAACTGTGAATAGTAAGAGTGGAAAGAAACCCAAAGGAGTATTCCATTAAAGACGCCACACCAAAATGATCAGGCCAGAGGGTTACATTAAATAAGTTCAGTTCCCTCGTAAACATTACGCAAAGAATACAGAGGATTATTGGCATAATAATTCTCTAAAGATTCCAAGCCAGGATATAAAGGCCTTAAAGTTAACATCTTTATTTTCTCTGGCGCAGGTCTTATTACCTTGGGTATAAAAGAACTACGAGCTACATTGTACCTGCAATTAAAAGGTTTCTAAAGGTCTTGGCTTTATTTCAGCTGGAAATATAAATCCCATTTTTTCCGTTGCATGTCATATCACCCGGCTTGACAGTCTCTGTGGAGTGTTAGGGTGAATGAGTTGGGAAATTGTAGGTTCGCATGCTAAATGAAATGTAGTGTTATGTTTAATGATTTCCTTTTTCTTGGAAAAGCTGTCATAAATATACATATGAATCTAAATACTGTCGTCTCAGTATTAAACTGAAGAGTCTGACTCTCAGAATAGAGTCACAGTATTTACACTTACAGATATATCGCAGATACCTATGTTCCTAATGGTACGTAGTTTAGCGTTGAGTTAAACTGAGGATAATACAGAGATGATTTAAGTCGAAGTGAACTACCAGAACCAGACACATGGAAGCAATCCCCAGTTGATGCATAATGTAACGAAACTCTTAGCACTCGTACTACTACCTACTGCTACGTTTCTATACTCCAATCATGCAATTATTATTTAGTTCTGTCATATGGAAATAGATTTTCTACAGAAATAATATATTCTCATAGCTCCACTCTCCACGCAACTGACTTGAGCATATGAATCTATAAGGTAGAGAGTTTAAATCTGTGCTAATGGCCCTCTACTTGTGATGTCACTGTAACTCCAACTTCAAATGAAAGAGTGTACTTTAACTTTGGCAAAGACGTACGTAGCCCATCCATACACTGTAATATGGAGTAGTGCGTTGTTTATACTGTGGTGTGATGTACTATTGTGTAAACAACATTTCTGTACATAGTACATAATATTTGGGAAAGATGAGCACCATGGGACTGAGTCTCGTGAAGAGTTTCAGACTCTTCTTCAGTCTGCAGAAAAGACTGAATAAAGGAATGTCTGTCTACATGTTACCATTTGTTAGTTCAGTTGACTGAAATCAAGTCAGTTGTTCAGTTGTCGTGTCTCCTAGTCACTATGCTTCATTTCATCCCGTGAATCTTGTATAATCTCCTATTGTATCTGCAAGGATGTGGTGTATGAATCTTTTCGTAATACTATGTCCTCTATTCTGTCCCGTTTCCCTCCGTGCTCTTATTAACATACCATTATTATGATTATGTTTTATGTACCTATACAAATTTATGAATAATCCATTATGCGAATAATGGGGAAAAGAAGACGTATGGTAAACCAATATAAAGACGTCACTACAAGAATTTACATATTATATATAGCTACAAATACGACATACACGTATGAAAACAAGCATCAAGTTATTCTGTAACATATCTTCGCCCAGAATAGTATAGATGCTTATAACTCTTCGAGATGTCTTAATACTAGAGATATCAACGGGTAACAAGACTCATGAATAATTTTGCATTTATTTTGTTTACACATTATTTTGCCGAGTAGGCCTTCTCTGTATTCTCCTAGTCTAGTAAGCATGTTTGGATAGAAAATCCTTTCTTTACTTTTGCAGTATTGTATTCATACTTTGGAAATTTAGGTAGAGATATTTTCATCACTCACTATTCATCAGTTCACCATGTATGCACATGTGAATGTGCATTTCCAATATTTTTTGTCGTGTGTTTAGTATTTTAGTATGTAAATAAGACTGGAAAATAGAGGAGACATTACACATTTTGTTTGCATTTCAGGAACCGCAACTAGTGGAGAAAGCTGAGGCGAATGCTAAGAAAGAAGAGAAACTTATCAAAGCGTTGGATCAACTTGACAGTGTTCTGGAAGGAAAGGAATTCGTTGATGGTGGAGAAGAGCTTACCATTGCTGATTTGTCGATATTTGCTTCTGTCACTGAGCTCAGAGGAGTTGACTACTCTGTTGACAAATGGTCCAATATTTCTAAGTGGGCTTCCAAGCTTGAACGGCTCCTTCCTTACCATCAAGAAGTTAATGAGGAACCTTTGAAAGTCTTCAGAGAGTTTGTCAAAACTCTCAAGGCCTAAATTCAATGAAATCCAGTTGCTCTACATCGACAATCTGATTCCATTCCTCCATTTCCCAGTACATTATGTAGTCATGTTCTTTCCTGTAGTATTTATGTATGTGGTAGTCGCTAAAGTAGATTTCCTTGCGAAAACATCTCTAAATGAATTATTTGGAATTCTAGTACCTAAATACATGGAAATGATGGTGCTAGCAAATCCTAATACTATACTTACAATAATATTATATAGTTAGTAGACAAAAGTACTAGCTGTTCAATGTTTTAAACAAGTAACCCCGCTTTAGGAGTGCTGCTGGAACGAACTGGTTATGGAAGTTTTTCCAATTACAGATACCAAGTATTAAAGCATTAGGAAACAGTTGTAGTTACTCTAGCTAGTCTATTAGTGTAGAGATAGTTAATTTTAATGAGACTTCCACATGAGTGAAAAACATTTCACAGAAATCAACTTTAATTTCGTTGTAGAATTCATTGTAGAAGTGCTGACTTGTAGAAAATGTGCGTCACGGGTAGTAAACATACAAAGTTATATAATGTTGCATACAAAGTTTACACTTTCCAAATAGGAAAGTGATACGAACGGCTGTTCTTTAGTATCTGTATGAAATGGGTATGTATCAACTTCTACGGGTAGCAGTTACACTAATGTACTTTGTCATGTCACAACTACAGAATAAAATCCTCATTTTTATTCTTCATAATATACAGTTTAATTGTGTTTCAAACTTTGTACGGCCTATCTTTCATTTTCACAACTTAGCATACTCCATGTAATTATTCACTTCACATCATTTTATCTTAGTTATTAAACTTTAAATGAGATTGCATTACAAAGAGTAGTTACACTAATTGCATTGCATAATATACACTACATCAGATTAATCCTACTTCCAACAACTTATATGGAAAGTATATCAATACCTGTCAGTGGCAATATAATTCACTAGGGTGTTCTGTATTGTCAACTTTATTACAAGTTCATCCAATATACAACTATCAACTACAAGTCATGAAGGTGTCTATAAAACATAAATTCACTATCACTATATACATCAATTCTTATTAAAATGAACAGAATAAGCCTTGAGTAGTGTAGTTTGGTTAAAACGTAGTAACTAATAATACTTGTAGTGGAACTTCAGATCCTTTTTCAGTGGTTTCACAATTCATATATTCATCCTACCACATTTAACGTTTTTCTCCTATGTTATTATAAACTTCAGCAGTTGATGTATATTATGTACTCTATACATATAATATAGGTCTTGCACATATACATATAAAATAAAATTAACCTATTTTAAAGTATTTATCTACTTATTTCACAAGGTACATTTACAGATTAATGTATATCATGTGCATTCAACATGTAATTAGTTTTAGCTTAACTTTGAAGATATCATGTAATAAGGTTGAGGTATTGGGAAATATTTTTAATCATCCATCCGTCTGAATTTTTATACTTTTATCTCGCAGTTTAGACAAGCTATCATCATTTATTATTTGTCTAAGCCAGCAGTATCATTAATATTATAGCTTGATATGCAGCAGAGTTAAGAGTGATTGTCTTAAGGTAAGGTTTAAGGTCATCAAAAAGCGATAATTGGATCATTGGATAATACAAAAGAAATCATTCAACTATTTTGGCATCTTTATAATATAAAAGTGGAATACGGAAGCAAATGCATCTATTTATGTCACTTATACCGTTCTTTTCAAAGTAAGATTATTTCAAATATATTTTTACCATCAGAATTTACTACGTTACCCCACAGTTCAATCAAATCCCTGAAAGGTAATTTTTTTGATTTTTCATAGAACGGTTGTTTTCCCTTATGCTTACCACACACTTACACCTTACACTTAACCATATTGGCTAGTCGAGCTAGTTGATAGTACTTACCATATCCCACTCCAGCTACAAGGGTAAAACCGAAACATTCGTAACATTTTTGAGAATTGTGGCTTCCAAATTAATTTTGTCTTTACTAACCCAGTAATCCACGATTAGCCTATTTTAACCATAATAGTGTTGAACAATAAAATAAATCGCATTTGCATTTTACATTTCAATTATTTTCAGAGATTTTTTATCGGAGTTATCCATTAATATTCAAGTGTCAATACTCTTGTCAGATTTTTGAGAAAGATCCCCAAGTCTTCGGTGAGACGTACAATATGAAGGTGAACTCTGATACTCAATTTTGAGGATATTATCTTGTGCTACTTTCTTTACAGTTTGGACTACGTTTTGCAGTATAGCTTTCATCATTAGTATAAATGTGTTATCTACATACGGAAAAGATACACCATTCTCAATACACACGTACTATATGTCTCATACATGATTTGGTATTTTTGAAACTTGAATATGTAACATTGGAAGTATATATTGGTGCAATAGGTACAGCAGTAGAATAAATCATTCTTTCTAGAGCGTCTAGGGTACTATATTCTACTGATATATTGTAATCCATATTTACATACAGTCTATGATTCGTTTTTGGTTGAAAATAATATTTTAACAACTGAAATGAAGATACCCCTCAAGTGGTTTCTCTGGATAATCTGAATAATAGCTAAATTATCCATTGCATTTCGTTACTGGAAGAAAGAAGACTTCGATGGATGCTGATTACAATTTTCATTAACCTTTGTGTGAAGTGTGTGGGTAGTACTTGATGAAAATTATTTGCTTGTGATTTCTGATTTAGGATCAAAGGGTGTTCTTACAAAGTAAGTAGTGAGAGTCCCTTTTCCTTTGACATAGGTTGGCCCACGACAGTCGCACTCAAACTGGCCTGAAGCCATTAGAAGTTTGGCAGTCTCTTCTGTCACCTGAGAGTGGAATCACAAAATAAATTCATAATACATAATACATTCCCCTTTCATCTGAACATACTCAATACTAATGCATAGCTAAGTTGTTGAGCTAGTTCAATTACTGACATCATGACATCGTAATCAATGCAATTTCGCCAGCTCTCTCGCAGTTATTACCAAGTTTCACTTTGTATAGGCTCTAGAGAGAATGAAAGAGCCGTACTTTTCTATTGCCACACCAGAGTAAAGCAATGTCTGCTGCATGACGGAGAGATCTCGTTTCGCCTTTCAGATGATTTTCTTTGCACACATCACCCTCGAAGTGTTCTCTCTCGCCGTGTCATGTCAGGTATGTGTGAGATGGGAATGTAGAGATATAAATCTACTATTTGTGTATGTAATATTCCAACCACACTAAAGCAACCGCGACTCCGGCTCAACGAAACTACCTAAGTAGGTAGGGTATATGTACTGATTTCAATATCCTTCTTATTACGGTTGGAAAACGCCGACTAGAAGTAGGCAAGACACAGTCAGTGCATATACAAAAAGGAAGTTGGGAGTTGTGCGTGGAAGGAGAAACCACAAAAAAGAACATCTAACCTTTTAGGTGTAATCGAATTTGAGCAGAGATTGATAACCTGAATAGTTTTAAAAGCCCTTTGGCTTCAAAAAAATTCCATGCGTACGTATAATCTTTTCTTTTGAAATCTTAATTGCAGAGTTGAGTAGGAGTAAGGCACATGCTATGCATTTAACATCTTAATATTAAACGTATTTTCCTCAAAACATACTAAGTTTTACCTCGTCTCCTTCCAGAATGTTATTAAACAGTCTACTGTTTCGTACAGCACCAAATAGCTTTAAGACTTTCTTTTCAACATCCATTTCTTTGTCCCTTCTTTCAAAAACTAATGTCATTAGTTTATTATCTTACATTTACTCAGTGCCTACAAAAAGGCTAAGGATGTCTCAGTTACTTAAGGAAATTCTCTTTTAATAAAAATGTATTTCAAACAAAGATCCATATCAAAGAAACTAGGCAAAACTAGAGCTAGCCAGTAGAAACTCGATATTTTAGACTACTCTTCTAACTCTAAATGGACATCCACTTCTTGTTATTCATCTCTGTCTACTAAAAGGAAATGGTAAAGGTCTACTACTCACAGTACCAGGAAAGGCAACTGTAAACACTCCTTATGAATGGATATTCAAAGGTTGAAAACATTTCATAAAATTGGTCTACCTGATATTTAAATTACTTTATTGATTTCAACGTAAGTACTAAATATAGCAATGCTGGGCGATAAAACCGCAACATTTTGCTTGTCAGCACATAATTAACTAATCCTATGGCCTTATGTAAAGTTTACTCTGAATAGATGACTCAAATATTTGTTAATTAGCAGTAGGGCCACTAATGTGCTTACCTGAATTCTGTTTAAAGCACCGCAGCTGTCCATACGGGATGCGACATTAACGGTGTTCCCCCAAATGTCATATTGCGGTTTCTGGGCCCCTACAACTCCGCCGACAACAGGACCATGATTAATTCCTGCAAAAACAAAATGAAAACTAAAAAATTACTTGAACACACTCGGGGTGTAATCATGAGTGGTGCTTTAAAATACTAGGTTCACTATTATTATACCCTTTTGATTAGTGAAGCCATGAATACATACCATCCCACTTGCACTAACTTTGTGATACATATATTTAAAATGGCTAGCGTTAGACGAAATGGATTATGTCATTACCGTTAGAAGTGGAAAAATGTATGTATCAGGAATAGCATTGGAAAATTGCATCCCATTTCAGCATATAGAAATCTTGCAAAGGCTTGCCCGCCCGAGTGAATTGGAACAATTACGACATTTGATATTCATTTACATCAAAACGTATTGAATGTACACCCATAAAATTACAATGCATTATTGCGGTAAAATAAATACAAAAATCTTCATTCAAAAGCATACTATGTAACAAGGCAGATAGGGTATAATACAACATATAGCTTTACAGTTAGAAGCTACAAATACTATTCTACATTATCCTCCTACCTCGGGCTATCTAAAACAAGCTGGTAAACAAATCCATTAATAATCATTATATAACGATATTTGGGTAGTGATAGGAGAAAGCATAAAGACATTAAATAGTTGTCTCGCCACGTTTCCCCTGTCAAAATAAGTAGGACCGATTAAAAAAATAAATTCTTGAGGATCCAAGAGGAAAGGGGACAAGAAAAGGGATAGAAAAGCTCAGATAATAAGTTCAGAAGAGTTCAATTCAGACGCGTTAAGTTAAATGAGAACTAATGAAAAGGAGAGGTAAAGACGAAAAATACTACGATGTTAGGCAAAAAATATGAAAATAAAAATGAGCCGGGAGGGTTAGTTGGCGTGTGCCTATCGATCAAAGGCAATGGAAAAAATCAGGACATGCCAGTGAGCGTATTAAGGTAGGAAATCAAGCTGTCACACCGCACAAGATTCGGCGTCAGTTAACATCTTCACGGAAGATTCATCTTCCTTTTGCCAAACTCCTGAAAAAAAATCATTGTATGGCTCTTGCAGCACCTAAGAACCAGTACAAGTACACAGCCCACGTCTACACACCACTGCACCGATCCTAAGTACTACCACCATACCATTTTACGGTCATAGCTAGTTACGTCAGTAATGTATGTTCCTATATAAATTTTGTAACATAAATGTATTAAATCTCGTCCGTATACACTGAAACTACATCATAGTACAGTGTGCAGTAAAACGTATTCAATAGAATATTGCAAGATGCCTACGTATAACCACAGGCAGAGGGAGAGCGCGTGGTCATGCTATGAAATATTAGTAATAGTAATAGTAATGTACCCACAATGCACACACATCAGAGCATCGAAGCTGACGATGACGATAATGAGTTCAACTTTCTACTCTCCTCTAGTTTTCCAATCTAAATTCTGAGTACCAAGTGTTGTTGATTTTGTTAGAAACTTCAAAACATAAAATAACATCTAAATCCCTTAGTATACGACATTCAACTTAAATTCCCCCACTGCGTGAACACAGTAGTCTCCCTGTGTACTATAACAAAGTTCGAATTGACTGGTAAATATGTAGCATGGCTAAAACAGAAAATCTCGTTGCAATATGCACTATGAAATATTCTGTTCATGACAGTCTTATTTTTTGTTATTGCTGAGCAGATCTATCATTTACACGTCTATTTAGTGGATTGCTTCTGGAATGTCTTCCTTATATATAGTAGTCATCGACAGCTGCCTCCTGAATTTAAGATATTGAGCACTTACATAGGAACAGGTTAGGTAAGTATAGTAGTTAGGGTCTGACATGTGACTCTTAACCCTTTCCTTTCTCCACAATATATCGTGGCAAAGGCCTGGAAAGAAGTGTGTGCATTTATTGGCCACATATTATGGGGGCTTACACACATTAGTGCCACCATTGGAACTATCTCTATGGCCAGAAGAAGTTCTTGTTCTTGTTGTACGGTGATTCTCAGTGGTATTTATTGTTAGTAGGAGCTCCTGAGTAAATAATATAATGCTTAGCTACCTAAGTTCAGCTTAAAATTTCCTTTAGCTCGGCTTTGGTTAAACTGAGTTTTTGAAGACTGCAGCCACTTCATCATCGGAAATGCAACATCATGAACTATGAAGTCAGGAAAAGTGCTACCATATGCTCTCGTTTATCATCACACCCATAGAGCAGCGAACTAAAAAGCGAAACCAACATCACGGAACCAAAAGAAACTCCGAAGGGACACCGAGAATCTTATTTCTTTCCCTCCTTCCATTCATACCCGTACGATTCAACAAGATGTTCCGAGCTATTATGGTTTCCTACTCTGGTATGTATATTAGTTTGAGGAGTTGGTTACACTCAGGGCAAACACATGATATCATTCTGGAGAAACATTACATCTTCATTCAACTGACGTGATATCCTTTTACTTTGATTCCCTTCAGTATATAGGTATATCTCCTCCACATGGAAATTGCATAGGTTCTTAGTAGATGTTTATACTAGTTCATCGCTATTACAGTTAAACAGCGGTAGAAACACTATTATTTTGTTAGCTAATTCCTTATCATATGCCTTTCTTCACGATGTTATAACTGCGGTATTCATCATCTTGTGTGCAATATCTTATTTTCCGTCCTGTGGTTCTTTAGCGAAAGCTAAAGTTTTCAGCTGATAATTTTGGAGAATCGTCTGGAGATTTTACAATCACTACTAACTACGCAAGAAAGGAATAAAGTATGAAAGGTACAAAAGAAATTCATGAATGTGTCTGGTCTGCCTCCAGTTCATGTCTCTTGTCTGACTTGAGCTCTCCGTGTTAATACTTGAGTAGTGGGAAGGCTAAGGAACCTTTTTCTTCGGTATTTACAGATGTAATACTTCATATTGTTTGGCCATTGAAAGGATTCACCGGAATGAGAGTAATCTGCAAAGAGCTGTACCTTGTACCATGGAATAGACAGATAAAGTACCTTGCGTTTGTATATAGATGCATTAGAGTAAGTAATGTTAGTTACCGTCTCCGAGATGAAATGAATAGTTGTCTTAGTTAAGCTTAAAAACTCCCTTTCAGAATTATACTCGGTAAAATATTACATTCTTAATGTACATGTTGTGATATTATATGGCGATATTTCAAATGTAGAGAAATGTTCACAGCACTCTGCTAGAATTCTGATTAGTTCTTTGTAAGATTCGTACCCAAGAGACATATGGAAAGAAATTCTTCTTACTAAATATTTTTACGGGCTTACAAAGAGAAAACATCCTATATCTGTAATAGATAGAGCATCTCTACTTGTGTATTAATATAGTACGTATATGTACTACTACAGATAGGGCATTACACCTACATACCCCGTAATAACGATAAGAATTTACTACTTCCGTATCATAGCGATTTTCCAGCAGTATTACTGGGAATTGTCGTCTCAACACCAACTGAAATGGATGGATCAGAATCTAATTGCAAAATTGGTGGATTAATCACAATTTTGAATAAGAAATGTGTGAACATGAAAAAGAGTCTGGGTAAACACATGCCGCATGCATGATTTAATGTGATACGAATGTATGTATTTTCAACGGTGATTTATCTGCAGCAATATTGATGAAAGAACAAACTTAGTGAAGCAGGAGTGAATAGGTTAACACCACAAATCTCCACAAATCAGGAAGCCGTTTTAGCATGAAAGGATCTTGTTTTCGTCTAAAAATAGTTGTGGCGGCTGGTTTATGCTATCTTTTCATACATCAAGTGTTTTATTGGCTCTACTTCTCTTTAGACCTTATGTATACTTACGAAATAATCTTCTGTGCTATCTAGGTAAGCATAAACTTATAAGTAAACCAAGCCCTGTTTTTATTATCTCTGTGAAATGCTGCAAATTTACAGAAGACACGTCAGCACTGAGTTTGAGATAGTTTTTGTTGATAAACGTTTGCAGATATACTTATAGAGATCATACAGATATCTGAAATATAAGATCGTCGTGAATGTGAATATTGTTATTTCTTGAGTTGTTCAGCAATTATGTATCTGTTTTGTTTTGTTAAGCCGTATGGCTGAAAGTTGAAAGGTTCTGGGTGATCTTCTCGGCTTGAATGATTCTTAGAAATTGAATCCTCGGGACTTTGATTTGTTAATGATTTGAGGTTGAAAGAATGTAATGGATAAACCTGAGAGGATATTTGAAACAGACGGTCAGATTCAGATCAATGCAGACGAAAGCAGATTGGAGATACTTTATGTAATTGGTAAAGTCGAAGGAAAATGGAATGTGTGTTTGCCGAGAAGGACTGCAGTATAGAGAAACATGTAAGCAGGAGTGTAGATCTCTCTCGCAACTGATTTAACTCGGCGAAAACATAAAATAACAGATTTAGGAAACGGAAAAGCAATGTTTTTGTCATCTCTAGTTACTGAAAGGTTGAGTAAGCAAAAGTAATGTGAGGGAAAGGAGAGAAGCTGAGCGAAAAGAAAAGTTGAAAGTTGAAAAATGACAAGTTTTCTGTTGATGGAAGAGTGTTCGGATCGGATCTGGCAAGCAGGAACAGATTTAAGCTCTTAAACTTCTCAGCTTGAAGCTTAAGTTCATGCAACTAAGTAAAGTAGGTGGCAAGAGTAGACATTGGCTGGATTGCAAACTGTAGATGGTTTCAATTCTGTCTGACAAACAACACCCTACCACTCTCCGCTCAGAGAGTCTCCACTTCTCCATTCTATTACACTCTGCATACTACCAAACTTAACTTACAAGATAGACAAAGTTGAGAAGATGGGAAATGGAAACTTGAGATTAGAATTGGAAGTGGAAGAGAACAGGACACTCACATTCCCTATCCGAATTCGTCGAAGAAAATAAATGCAAACTTAAGCAAAATACTTCACTCACTCAGTTATCACGGAAAATGGATATGGATTCCAGATTCCAGGAAGGGGGTGTCCTTCTTAGTCTCAGTACTCAGTAACATTAAGCCATCTTCATATTATTTGCAATAGTTTTGCTCAATTGACTATGCAGCATAGCGGAAGACTCTAAGGTAAACGGAATTGGGTAACTTGGCGTGTTACAGACAACCCATTTTACGCATATTGAACTGAGCAGACAAAACCCAACTTTTATCATATCTCCCTATCATCTTATCAAAACAAAATGTCACTGCAAAACGATCTCTCTCCCTTGTTCCTGAAATATGCAGCGGATTCCATTCCCATCTCTTAGAACAAGCACAAAATTCTTCTGTCTTGTCTACATTTTACATAACTGCTCTTGTAGTAGTAGCAGTTTTGTCTGTAGTCAACCGTGTACACCATTTATGCGCACTAACCTTAATGATGTTTTAGACAAGACAGGATAAGATAAGGCTAAGGAAAACACAAGTTTACATAAAACACATTTTATAAGTTAAGATTTAAGAGTTGCAAACTTTGTTAGCTCCTCTCCCTGTCTGCTCTGCAACACTTCATAAAGATTCCTTATCCAGTCCACTGAAGCCCATTGCTTCTTTACCTTCTGCACGCAGTAAAAATCACAGCCATGAAGAATTTTCACTGACTGTATTGCACAGAACCCGTTAAAGTCTGTCAATAGGACCAAAGCAGCCATAAACCTATTATACTGTCACTTTTTAATAGCTGGCAAACAGCATTACTAACGTAATAAAGTATTTTAGGTGGCCGGATGTATTAGGCGTAGCCTATCCACTAAGTCAAAACGTATTACATATTTTATTGAAAGGAATCTGGAGCTAATCCGAATGCGGCCGAAAAAAATTACTACGATTGCAAAAGAAAGTTTTCTCTTCGTGTTACATTTATACTTACGTTGTACATGTCTACTAGTTTATATACATATTCATGTAACTATATCTGTATAATATATCTCCCATATTATAGACCGCATGATCAGCTTTGTACTATTTGTATTCAATTCAGTAAACTACAGTCTTCCGTACCACTAACTAACTAAATGCACGAATGTCTATCACAACTAGGTACTATACTTTGTGAAGAATTGGTGAGGTGAATATTGCATCGCGTTACATGAAAGATATTTCTCAAAGAGAATGTACACAGTTCGTTGACACTAGAAAAGTAACGGTAATGCCTACTAGAACCAAGATATAGGAAGCAAGTGAATAAATATTAATAAATGAAGGGAAGCCAAAGGAAATCCAGACATAAGGGAAAATAGCTCGTGCCGAGATTCCAAATTGAACTACGACATAAGAATTGACTCCGACTCAGTCAGTCACTCATAACAACACTAGATTGCTACAAGAAGGCTAAGAATATTGAACCATAGATCGTTGTGAGAGACCTTTAACCTGTCACACTCTCCCTCCATATCCACATCCTACAAAGTAATCGGTAATTTAAACCATGTTGATTCAGGAGTCGTCTGCCTGTTGAGTTACTCCACTTTTCATTGCTCAAATGATGGAAACGAGAAGATTGGGAAGGGAAAACCAAAGAACTCAACGAACTCACACGAATTATATACGTCAGTTAAGAATCTTATACTGCCTACATTTTCCCAGAAACATCGTTTACATAAACGAGAACCTACACAAACCAATTTTTCGCTTGGATTTCCTCTTAAAAACACATCTTATAAAACGCTAGTAGGTACCTGCATTTATTTTACGCACATAACCGTATTTAAGAGATGAGTGGGCTTTTCTACTAATAAAAGATTACTGTCTCGTTTTTTGATGATGGGCTACCACATACAGCCGTAATATACCACAGATACATGTAATAGGCCTTGTAAATTGACTTTTACTTATCAAAAGCTATAGAATTCAATCTTTATTGATTATATGTTATGAAGAATTTCAAAAGTCAGATATCCTCTTTTATAAGTAAGAACCCTCTAATCTTCTTCGACTCACCCCCACGCTGAGAATACATGATATATCATTTGATAATCAAAGTATATTCCATAATTGCTGTTATAATGATTATACTAGAAAGTCAATAGATATGGACTTAATATTATAATATAGATACTATTTTTCCAACATATGCCAATGTATCAGATTCATGCGTCACGACTTTATCCATTAAAATGTATCATAGAGTATTAAATATTTGGTAGCATCATTAGGGTAATTATAGTGAATATAAGTAGCTCATTATTTTAATGAGCTATGTACTTCATAAAGGGAAAATATTTGATAAGTCCCAACTTGGTATACTTGCAGGATAGAACTGTGGATGTAACTTACCGACTCGGAGCTTAAATCGCTGGAAAGACTCTTTATTAATGTGCTCCAAGTTTGTCATCAATGCGACAGCAAAATCCACTAGTACCCCAACCACAGAATGTTCTTGTCTCTTACTCTCCTGTCAAAGGACATATACCAAAAGATTTATCAATACAGACACCAAATTCTCAAAGTTGTAGTTGCACACTTGTTTAATCTACCATAATCATTTTCACATTTATAAGTCTAATTCAATTTATACAACTTTCTACAACGAGCACATGTATCTATGTCACTACTTTGCTCAGAAGTTACTGATCCAATTGGGTAGTTAGTACCTGTGGCTCTTTCCCTGGATCCAATCCAGACGCTGCCATATAAGTGCATCCTATAGTTTTTATTTTCTCTATACTGCTGAACTTTGGCTTTAAAAGTAACTGTGGAGCAGAAAATAGAAAGTTCATCAAAATCTTTTTAGTATTGTTACATCTGAATTTTGTATCAAAAGTTCCATTACACAATGGACGTAATAACATTTACTTTAATCACTGACATCAAATGAAAAGAAATAAAGTAGTCACAATACCTTGTCAAAGTCACAGATTATTTCGTTAAGAAGTCTTAGACATTCTAGTCCTTGTTTATTTACATCATTTTCGTCATAAAACTCCTTGTAATTTGGTATGGAGGCAAACATCACGGCGATGCAATTGTAATGTTCATGGTAGAGATCCTGAAAAACAAAAGATATTCTATAAATAAATTATGTCATGCCAAAAAGTTTAGTGCAGATTGTAAAACAAGAAAACAATGGCTTATGAGATTGATGCGCGATGCTAATTAATGTGCCTGGCCAATTCATAAGAATAAACGAAATTTATTTTATTACAAAAGGAAACGTAAAATAGTACGAGGTAAATAGGAAGATATAAAGAAGTGAATGGACCATTACTTGTATTCCGTCACTGTAATTAAACAGTGAAAGAAGGAACTATCCAAGTTGTTCAGGATTTGAAAGGTCCTAAAAGGGAGTTTTTATTGACCATGATTCAGCACATAAGCAAAAAAGGTATTAAAATAGTTTCGAAAGGGTTTCGGAAACAAACGTTATACAACTATTACTCGAATCATTAACGAGTTACGAGCAATTTTCGTAAATGAAGTAGGAAGTCATTACTAGAATTTATTGCGCCGCATCGCATTGCGTCGTTTCATTTTATACTGTCCTACTACTTACTCCATACCTATTCTAGGATGTATTTCTATTGAATGTAAGACATTTTAACTTGATTATCTCATCTGGGAACCTTTCTCTGTATTCCTATAAAATGAAAATGTTGTAAAGTGGTGATACGCTCCGTGCACGTACATTAACAGTGAGATTTTGAAGGAAACGGTCTGCTACATGAGCTGGGAGTATATTCTCCAACAGAATTTTATTGATTCCTCTCATCGTCTCAACCTCCTCCTGCTCCACCTAGAGTCGCAACAAAAAACTTTATGAATCAGAAACAACCCGAGTTTCTCCATAAATTTTACATCTTCCATTAGAAAGCATTTCGGGCGCTTCCTGCATTTTACTACCTAACATGCTGGAGAAAGCATCATGTTATGGAATGTTAAATTTTCCTTACCAATAGTTTAGATTTCCATAAAAAGTCAGCACGAGATGTTGACTCCGTGTGACGATCAACAACGTGTAAGAAACATATCAACACGAACAAGAAAAACATCGTTTTCACTTCAAAAGGAATGTATTGATAACTAAAAATAAAACAACATTCGTAAATACCCAAGAGAATTCATAAAAACTTTATTTTGATTCAGAAGCTCTTACCCATCGTTGTAATTGCTGTAGTATGTCAGGAAAAAGTCCCGACTTACATAAGAGACAAGAGATACATGAACTATTGATGTAGCTATCATGATGACTAATTTCAATAAAAAATCCACACGTAGGAACACTGACACTGCGACTAAAGCTACAAGACAGCTGCACAAGTAATACTGAAAATCACAAATAAATATCATGATTAATGAAATACATAGAAACAATAATATTAGGTATTTTATTCACAATTAATAATAGTTAACTCACAGGAACAAAGATTATTTCATTGTAGTCAAAATTCTCTCTGATTTTCATGTTTTCAAACATGGTTTGGTTGCTGCTACCCAATTCTGAAGTATCGTTAAGTCCTAAAAGCGACTCGTTGAATGATGAGTAGTTTGTTTCCACCAGAATAGTGTCTGGCGAGGTTGAATCAATCTGCAGAAGAAAAAAGTTATCATCACTCTGGACAAATAATAAATTGTAAGATATGAAACAATAAATTATCATAAGGAAGAAGAAAAGCAAAAGGAGATGAATGAGCTGTTATTACAATAGAGATCAAAGAGGTAGCACAAATAAAGCTGGCCGACGTGACGAAAATGATGAGACGAAGCCATCTTGTATTTGTGATAACAGCAGATGCATGTACAGCACACCGAGGTGGTGGTCGGATATGTGGGTCATCTTCCTCTTCTATCTGACCCACACAGGAACATTTCTCCTGCCAACTTAAGTAGACAAAGACGACGAGCATGAACAGCGTAGGAACACATGAACCAACCAACACCAACCATCTGTAAAAGAATAATTTTTAATAAGTTCTGAATATTGTTACTTTAATAGACTTATACTTCAATTTAATATACTTATACTTGAGACCATTAAGCATGTGCTACTCAATTTCGAAAGGTGAACACAATCATATCATATCTATTATATATACCTTAGGGTCATCGATAGTAAGAAGACGAACGAAGCGCTTATAAAATAATATTCGAGTAAAATTACATTTTGCAATTCATCTTTAATGAACATTATATTATTGGGTAACAAAAAAACAACCAATTTACTGGGTGCTGGTACGTAGAAAATGTTATTAAATATTCATTGGCACAATCTTTCCATTGGTACAAGCCTTCTTCATTCACGGGAAATATTTATTGGTGGCTGAGACAGCATGCAATCATCATTAGCCACACTTAGGGGCATAATAAGTGACTTCCGACCATATGACCATAACCGACAATATTCTTAATTTTCATACAAGATTTCCTTTAAACGTTGCAAAAATTGTTCAAATCATAAAATGTTCATTGCTAGAGATATCCCTTTTAATTTTTCAAGCACAATGGATCACTACGAAAATGGCTTTCAGGTTTATGTACATGTCAAAAGCGTAGTAAGTATATCACATGTGCAAGCAGACCTTTAATTACAATTATTTCTATAGTTTAGTCAAACAACTACCTATATCAATATGGATTATACCAAAAATACCTAGACTAATTGCCTACGTATCGCAATATATTTAAAGTCTTAACCTTCCACACAGTACGTAAAAAATAAAGAAAATACATAAAAATCTAAATTGTCGCTTATGATAAAATAAATGGCCTTTGTCACGTATGATAAAATGGCTCCAAGTCATTTTAAAAAGTGTCGTTTATGGTGATATGGCCCTTAACTTTTGAACCCTAAAATAAATACTTATACTAATCGGAAGGTCGCCTCAGGGATATGGCCCTTAACTTTCATTAACGAAATGAATGTAACGAATTTCATTAATTTAGAATTTATAAATTACAAAATGTGATTCATGCTAATGTTATTATATATTTACTAAGCCACCAATACTATTACTGATTTTCAATATCATTAGGCATATTAATTAACATAGTTTAGTTTCGAAATAAGCAAATGTCATCTACATTGTACTTTCTTGTTTTGTGTAGTACGCATTGTATACGCGCATGTGTATTGCAACAAAAAGTCAGTAGTTAGATACATGACACATAAGTATACATTTAGTTGATGATTATGATAATGCTATTAACATAAATGCAATTTATCGACTAGCAGTCCAAGGCCAAAGGATCTATCTCAATTTACAGTTACATTTAATTAAAACTTCAAACTTGAATTTATATTTTTTGGCGTAATAAGTAGGTATACACCGAACACGCACAATGTTTCATTTCTTGTGTGTAAACGTAAAGAAAATCCTCTAAAGCATTTCAGACAATTTTGTAATCTAATTTGTAATTTTATGAGAAAGAACTGGAATTCTCAATCACAATTTTCTCCTTTTGTGGTTGCGTTTGGAAACATTTTTGATCTCAGGTTAAATAAAACGACTAAAAGTTAATCTGATGAGAGGATAAAGTTTCAGTCACTAACTAATAGATATTACTTACTAACACTACCCTAATTCCAGAAGGGTACGAACAAAATTATAAAAATGCTAAACGTGATGAGACTCTTGTGACTGATCTGATCTCTTACATGGGAAATCCATTATCATTAATTTATTCTATCGTAGCAGTGAAGTGCATCTCCATTCTATATACGACTCTTCTCACTTTAGCATCCTAAAGTTCAGCTGTCCAATTTTTCCATGAGGAAAGTTCTACTCTTTGGTCGAGTTGCAACAATTATAAGCATTCATGATTAGATTATATAGAGTGTATGTGTATACTATATCCATAAATATTATATACTATGGGCTATTTATTTACTGCTGTTATATGTAAGTTAATGGATCTCCATTATATTTGTTGCCCACATCCTAGCCTCAAAACTAACCTAAATCAGCAGTAAAATCGAATGAAAGTAACATAATCTGGGGATTGACCTTTTCATTATATATAATTAATACAGGTACCAGGGCAGAGACTCTATATAGAAAGTTTCTCCCAAGTCACGGAGTCTATAATTTGCTAGAACATTTTCTTTTAGGAACAGGAAACTACGACTGAGTTGTATTGATTTCTGATCTCAATGATAATGATATGATAGTTCAAAAATTTTCAAGCATTAACATTATTAAATGCGACTACGTAAGAGTTTTAATACGTTATTATATTAAGGATAACTATGGTCAGAGAAGGAAATAATGATCCTAAAATAATATTATTGCAATTGAATACAACAAAGCAACGACGTAGAAAATCGTTTTCTAACAGAGAAACTGTTTCTAAATGTATTCTGTAGATTTACTAGTTAGATAGTAATTCAAAGAGAGGAGGGGAAGGCAAGGAAGTGTAATTAAACGGATCAAGAGAAAAGCAGTGGTTGCCATTTAATGGCTTACGTCAATTGATTATTCCAGGTTAATCCTTATGGAAAGCCATTACAAAACCCCATAGCATAAAGGGGACGATATTTTAAGTCATTAGAGACAAATAATTTCCTGGTCGGAATAAATTGAGTCTTTACCTCAATTTGCAAACATGTAAAGTAATCCATTTTAATTGGCGGAATAAACATAGACTGTCTATATGGTAAATAAATACGAGCTAGCCACTATCATTAAAAGAGGGCGGCCAAAACTACGAGTTGTGTATTTTGGACTGAGAATGAAGATAGTCGAGGCTTATGTAATAAATATGAGACGAAGTTTGTAGTAGACAACTGAAGCAAAATTCTCATTCTCTCTTTACGTAGTCGTGGATCTTTCAATTGGTTCATCCCAGTAGGCAATCCAATCCTAGATTCTATGTATAAGTTAAAGTTGTACAGAGTACAGATTACGTATAGGGATAGAGATCCGTTGATGAAATAATCTTACCCTGGAGTCGTGAGAACTTGAATGATTGCCATACAGACAAAAATGACGGTTGCTCCGGCCATGTAATAATGAAATTCCGGATCGGGTAAATTCCGATACTGCCCCTCTAGACTTCCCTTGCGGAACCATAACAGCACCGGATTGAGGTCTTCTGACGTGCAACACTCTCTGCAATCCACCCAAAACAAGACAAGAAAAGGAAAACACTTTATTGAATTATCAATAAACACATCACAACACAAGACACCCGCGTCCCGACAGAAAACTTAATTCACAAAAGTAACGTGCTAAAAGAACTCATTCTTAGCTGATAGTTAGTTTGACTACCTAGTGGCTCAGACTCGTTTGGCTTTCTCTAGACTGTAAAAGACCAAACTCCTTATTTACTCAAAACCTAAATGATTTCTAAGGTAAATAATAATAGGCACGAGCAGATACACTGAATTCTGTTAACAAAGGTGCTCGAGTCTTGTTCAAAAAATCATGCCATCATTAGCCAGTAGCCACTTCTATCCATTTTTCACAAAGATGGAATAGCCTATAGCTGTAGAATACATATTAGGACCGGAACGTGCAATTACCATTCAACTGCAACACATATACCATGTACTACATTTCAAAACACCAAAGTTTTATTTAGTTACCTGCACTCGGCGAAGGTATTAGAGCTTTTCAGCAAATTCGACTCTATCTCCAGACTCTGCAAAGAAATATACAACATTCGTTTCAGTCCTTTTCAATTTCTTATCTTAAACTGTTTACATTGAATGAATGTATTCAATAGCTCTCAAGAAGAAACTTTTCAGTGTACATCTATAGTGAATGAATAGACGTGCATTTTACTGTATTACATTGAGAATATTTATGAGACACAATTTGAAGATTGTTCCTGGCTTAGTTAGCTATGGCATTCTACTGTGCAGATATTCTTTACATAAAAGTATCTTTCAAAATTGTAAAACCTTTGTTGGATTTTCTTGAAGAAAAATTTAGGTAGTGAAGCACTTAAAGTTTTAAGGAATTTTCATACTTAATTCCATGTGTTGAAACTTTTGCAGTGAACACATTCAATATAAAATTTTACGCAACATTTAGCATTTACGTAGAAAAATTGCCTGTAACATTGTTAAACATCTTTACCGAGTATAGCGTTAAAGTAGGTAGTGCTATAATATTGAAAATGGGTTTTGTTCGTTATGTAATACTCAAATAAAAGTAGATATCTAAATACTTGTGTTTGACTATCCGAAAGTAGAAAAAATCTCGTACAGCAAGACCAATAGTTTTTGCAAGAGTTGTCTCTGCTATATTGGCGAAAGGTTTATCAGCACCCCAGCACTCGATAGTTTTCGTCATTTTGGAAGAAGATCTCTGCCTGCCTGCTTGCACTCCAAATTTGACCGCCCCATTATTTCCGTCGGAAGCTGCCTGTGGAGCTGAGGATGGGCTCGATAGATTCGTATCTCCGTTGCTAGACGTTTTCTGCAGAATAGTTAATAAAAAAGACACGACATGATAAAATACACTATAGCCAGGCCAGCAGAAAGTCAATCCTGCACAAAGCGAAACTAATAGGAGCAACTGCAGTTGAAAAATATAACGAGACTTTCCACTGATCTAATCAAATCACACTGGCACTACTGTCGGCCGGTCTGAACGAACGAGACCAACTTAGAAAAAGTACTCAACCATACGGTTTCAATTTACTGCCACAGAAAGTGTGGAAAGGGAATAGCCCACACACCTTCGTAGGTACGATGAGATAAGTTTCCACTTTGTGATCTGCCAAGTATGGATCTCTCAAATGACCGTCCCCGGGTTCCACATCGAATTTCCCTGATTTTAACTGAAGGTACGTTTCTTTCGTTATGTGCACTCGTCTGCAATACCAAAATATACATATTATACATCTTACCTAACATAATATAAACATTATATTGTTCTTAATGTAGAAAGAGACCAGGGGCTGAAAATACCTAATTATACATTAATAAATTGTGTATTTAATAGTTATCAGTATAAATACATATCGACAATGAAATTCGTTATAAATAAGTAATTTAATTTTGATTTGTATATTTGTATAATCGGTATATTAATAGAAATGATAACTTTGGAATAGCTAATGGTCTATTTTATGATAAATATAGCCATTGTATAGATGCTATTAGTTGCTTCTAATTTTCAAATTCGAATAATATAAGATTAGTCACAGAGCAGAGAAATAGAAAGAAAGTAGAAATTGTAAATATCAGTTGAGATTTATATATCTTAGATGCTATATACGACAAAGAAAGTTAGAAAAGCTAGACTTTACTTGTTTGGGATGAATGCTATGTGCTTACTGGTACTAGTGCGGTAACCTTATAGACCTAACAACTCAACGCCACCACCAGATTCTAATTAAGATAGCTTTTGTCAGCGACTTTTGTTAGTTTAACAAACTAAACTCCTTCAACTTTCTCCTTATCCTCGTCTTCATCTTTATTTACTGTGTCTTTTGCTGTCAGCTTTGCCTGTATAGTTGATGGATCCTACGCTGTTGTGCTTTATGTACTTTTGTCTGCTTTCTATAGAACGTAAAATGACACTAGAAATAGGCACACATACTTTCAATCTTCTATTTCTTCAAAGCCCTTAATTTTATGTCAATGCCACTGCCACACTTTCCTTCCAAATAGGCAAACATCACAAGTTTGTAATGCCTTTTCTAATAAAAAGCTGCTTTGTGGTAACTATCGCTAAGAAAACACTGTTACTTCATGCTTGCTCTGGAGATAAGTTGAGATAACTCCGTTTTAATTATACTTAGTGTGACATTGATGGTTTGGAATTAAATGGGAGATAAGGAGTCTGTAATAGTAAATGGTAATCATTACCCTGGCACAAATTGAATGATAAATTAAATGACTAATACTTTATGGTTACTTTTCCCTGCCGATCCATTCATGTTACACAGTGAAATCTTCAAAGTTGCTTTGATGTTTCATATTAACTGCACAAAACAGAAAATCTTCAATTTCAAAATTGATGCGGAAAAAATCTTGGATTTCATATTGTACAACGGAGATATTACAAATAGCTTTTTAAGTCAATAGGATGAAAAGTGCACAGAGTATCGAATCACTCCCAGCATTAATATTTTTGTATAAGAATCCCAAAAGCTTTTTAAGCTTTTCCCTAAAGTAATGAAATGAAGCAGGTAGAGATTCGGCTTTTATTCCTAGATAAGACCATAAAATTGAATGTCGAATGCATTGAGTAATCATTTCTTTCCGTCATAAGAACTATTTACGGTAGCTACAAAAGTCATCTTATACCATAAGTACACTACTTACGGTAAGTCTTAAGCGCTCGCTCCATGAAATAGATCAAGATATTTCATTTACTTAGAAGCCTGGTTATTCATCCTTTCAAAGTGTAATCTGGAGAAAGTCAATTTGTCTCAAGAAAAGAAAATTCCTTACCCAGGCAAGCCTCCAGATTCCATGTGATTAGCTAATGTCACATCATCGCTCCAAACATCATACTGCCACTTTCTTAAACCAAGCACGCCACAGAGCACATTTCCAGTGTGTATTCCTATCCGCATGTCCACATTCACTGAATAAACTTGTCGAACCATTCTAAAGCACAAAACCATCATTTACAATTTATTTCAATACAATTTATATCACTGTACAAGTTCTGTACACGTACTCTAATCACTTCAAAATAACTTATGAAACATCAAGATAAAAATACGCTACTCTACATAGATGATTTTGGGGGAAACAGCAACACCTTTTTATACTGCAATGACTGCAAAACATTATTACTTTGATAAAATATCAGTAAGCTTAATTGAATAAATATTGTAGTAGGATGAAATTCAACGAGAATCGATGTTCAAAAGCTGTGAAATTTTATTCATTGAGGTAAGCTAATGAAGGATTTAAACTACTAACGGCAGGCTTAGGTTTTGGGACACTAATGATGTCTTTTCACTTTGTGTGGGAGGATGTAAATTTTAATTTGTAAATATTGCAGTTGCACAATTGCTAACATCACAGAAACTATAATGGTCACTACAACATCTGAAAGCCAATAATAATTTCGCCCTAATAATAATAACGGTGAGTTGACCCATTCATCATATTCTTTGATGATTTGATATCAACAGTAAGTAGCAGAGTGGTTTTACTTTGACAAACTTCGATCTTTACACAGCTAGTTTATTTGATAGTTCTGTCTACAGTAAATTGACATTTGAAGTTGAGAGGTAAAAGCTTGTACTATATTTTCGGTAGAGTAACAAGAACAGTTACAGTTTGTAAATACACGAAAATACATGCTCTGTTTGCATGAAGTAAATAAAGAGTGTCTAGTACAAATGATCTGGATCCTTTCTGTCAATACATGTACGCAATTTATGCAAGTAGAATCAATTTATTCATGGGTAGATCATATCAACTCTCTACTCTAGCATCATAACTTACATGTTCACATGAGGTCTTCTAAGCAGAGATACCAAAATGTATCAGAGCCTTTGAAATCCTTTTGGGAACTCAGAATATTAACATAGTGTTATTGTGCAAACATGTTTGCGTACTTACTATTATCTGGAAATTGTCTACATTTTCAGAGATGTGTATTTGCAAATGAATATTTCGTCAGCTTCTGAAAAAGCTGTACATGCGTCTGCTTAAACTTCATACGAAATCTTTTAGCAAATCGAAAATATTCTATGGAAAATGCTTTCTCTGTAATCTGACAAGTCAATTACAAGTTGTACTAAAAGTTCTGAAAATTAGTATATATTGTGTAGTTCAGTCTTTGAAAGTAAAAACAATAGTTTCGTTTTGAGTTTGAAAGAACACAATATGCATATTCGAGAATATGTACCCATAGGGAAAAATTCTACTGCCGAGTACGAGTACTAAACGACTCGTATTTACTAGTATAATAGAACTAGTATTTATGGGACGTTGAGTCGTATTTTAGTACTAGTACTAATATACAAGTAAAAACTAATTTTAATTCACTAGGAAACAAAGGCAAAAAATGAACATCAATTTTGGAAAAAAAATCCAGGGGGGGGGGACCGATTCCCCGCCAACTTCCACCGAAGTCCCCACTGTCTACCACCTAGCTACTTTACCAATCTAGTAGATAGGTGATACAAAGTTTAGTAATAAAACTCGTAATGTACTAAAATGCGAGTGAAAACTAGTTGATTAGAACTAGTTCTTTTATTCCTATAGTTACTAGTATTTTAGAACGTGTTCTAAAATACAAGTTGACATTTTTCCAAATGTTTGTTTATACTCGAATTCTCTAGTATTTTAGTACACCTGTACGAAAATACTCATAGAAACGTGTGCAATAGAACTTCATATTTCCTATGGGTATGCATTAACGACAAGGCAGTGAGATTGAAGCACAAAGTTTCTCAAGCGGTTGCTATGATCTGAATGTATATCTTCAGGGAATTCAGAACTGACATCCATGAATGACACATGCTTTGTCTATCTTACTACTGAGAGACTTACGACACTCACGACGTTACTCTTGGCTGACATGCTCCTTAGCTATTCTGCACACACTAGGGTACTTATAAGTAATTGTTGTTGTAACGTGCTGGGGTTGAGTAGCAGATATCTCAGAATGTTTAGCTATCCTACTCACGTAAAGAAGAAATTTTTAATAACTGATATTGCTATTTATTATACATCATAGCCAACATAATAGCGATAGCAGATAGGAAGCATAGGCCTTAACCACCACTCATCTTTGTAGTCTTTTTAATCTATGTTACCTTGAGGCACGCTACACGGCTACTGCAATTTCAATGTATTTAAATACTATGCAACATTTCAATGCACTCAGTAGCAACAACATTTGCCTCTGCTGCAATTTTTCTGTTCGTTCTTACATATAAGTATTTTGTGTAACTTCGTTTATGGGTCCTTGCATTCTCGGTATACTCCCTCATAAATAAATAATGTGCTAGAGTGTACCATGCAAAGCATTTACATTAGGAAAGAAACGATAAACAGAGCAATTTTGGCCTTTAACCTTAATTGTGCATTTTCCTGCTTTGGTAGATAAATACTACGTAGAGCATTACAGATAATAAGACTGAGAAACTAACTGTGAATGTGTGTAGAAGACACATAAAGAACTTAATGTGAAACTAGTCGACAATATGTCCTTTCCAGTACAATTACTAGTGAGCTAAAGCACAGCTTACATTATGAGGAAATATTATACTTTGTAATAACGTCTCTACTGACATTTCTCAGGCATCCCATAACAATGAGCTGCTTGCAATATGCACATTAAGTTTGAGAAAGTCATGCAACCGAAATGACAAGCGTGTAGACCTCCGTTTTCTCCTCAACTCAAATGCTAATAAAAGGCAAGCAATAAGATTCAAGCTGAAGACGAGATCCATTCCTACATAAATAATTATTATCCATGCATTTACGACAGTAACCTATTTCTAATATATCCAAGACAGCTTTCATTGACAGGATCATTATGGGCAACAGTAAAATTATATGAAATCCTCCAAGGTTTTGTGGTTTGCTTCTAAATTGCAACAGAATGACGAGAGACCAGATAAAATGCCAAAGATTATTACACATGATGTAGTCGTCAACCTATATGGATGCTGCTGGTTGGAAAGCTTCTTTCTAATGTCGAATTCTGTTTCGTATCATCTAGATATAATCAATACCGATGCACCTCGAATGTTTATGGTCTCTTGTGCAATACGACTACAGTATAGGAAACATCATGAACTTATAATAAAACTAGCAGCTGGATAAATGTGTCCACAGGCTTGAAATGACTTGTAGAGACTCTCAAAGTTATGTATACATTTTAGAGGCAATAGTAAAAGTGTGTCAGGTAAATTGCATGCACATAGATATACCAAAACTTTTAATTGCACAATCAACTTCCACTTAAATGTAGATAAGAGTGTTTCGTGAAAGCTTTCTCCATTGGAGCATCTTAACAAAACTTTCACTGACGCAGCATTAAAATAATTGAATCCAGTCAGTGCATATGTTAGATAATAAAACTTTGCAAGTCAAAAACGGAATATCCCATCTGCTTGAGATACTTATTAGTTCCATCCCGGGGATCCGTGTTTTCGCATGGAATGAAGCAATTAAAAATGAACAATTTTCTGATGTTACGGCCAAAAATAGTGATGTGTTGATACAATTATACTTGCATGCATGGCTATAAATTGCAGCTTATAATTATGTGTATTACTTGCAAAGGTATAAATTTGCGATTTTTTGTGAAAATGAAGCAACCAAAATTATGTACTTTACTTTCACGAAATGAAAACTACTCAAGTGAGTCAGAGGTAGTCTCAGAATTGAAAATATAGTGGATAACGTGGGCATTTAAAGTCAAAGGCTAGAGCAGCATGAAGATAATAATATGAAGAAGAACAAAAGGAGGGAATAAAGAGCATATGGCCAAACGGATGAAAGGAGTGAAGAGAAGAAAAGAAAGAATGGAAATGAAAATCGCCATGAGAATTGTTTCAACCACAACAGAAGAATTCGAATAAAGGAAGAATAATAGAGTGAGAAAGAGAGAAAGTGGAGAAAATGAATCTATGAACAAGCGTCCTTTTTACTTAAAGATGGGCGGCATAGGATAGATATATCTTTCATCTATTCACAACTACTGCGTACTTTTATAATGATAGAACTCTTTCCTTGTACGACTTCCACCGATAAGAATGGGAAAGACTTACAGGGGATTGCAGTGAGCCTGTTCTGTTCAATGCTTGTGTATATCTCACTGAAGAAAGTAGACTAATACATAGAAATTCCCAACAATATTCAGTGAGATAGTGAAAGTAGAGAAAGTCGGTGAAAGCAGTGATGATACAAAAGAGGAAGTGAAAGACTGAACTCCGCTCGACACAAGAAGGCTTTTCATCATGCAAACGTCTACAATAGAACACTTTACTGTATTTAAATATAATCGCCTTCCTATATTTCTTCAGACAAACGCCATTCACTTGCATCAAGAAGTATACTTGTAGCACAGTAGTGTAACTTTTTATAAGCTTTGGCCAGGGTTTATTAGGTCACTGGCTTTCAGGGTTATGTTGCAATCTAAATGATAAGTTGATCAAACATATTTTAACTCAAGTTCTCGTTTAAGAGCTGCTGCAACAACCAACTACTATCACTTACAATTACAATTTAGATAAATCATTAGCAGAGGAACATTAAAATAATAGTTTTCGCTAATGAAACAACAACTCTCTTCCTGCTCGTACTCTACTCAAAGTTTATGGGAAAACTTTCTCAAATACATTAGTCTGACTCTCCGTTTATTATTATCAATAGTAATAAGAATAATATATGTGTGAAAGTGTAGTAACACGATCCCACCTGAGCTGACATGATACACGACGACAAAACCGCCCCCAGAAAATGTTTAACTCTCGTTATACTAATTTTGTCTACTCTAAAATTATTTATCAATACATTTTTCAAATAGGCTTGCATAAAAAGACTTCCAGTCTGAAAGCCGTATTAATATTAGTAATTGATTTATGTATGTTATTAATATTATGATTTAGCAACAATGTTAACTGTATACTTTCTAGAAAAATTAGATAACCAGAAAATCAGTAGATACTGTACTTTCCATTTCCATAAAAAACTTTCATTGATTTGGAATAAAATTTTCCAATTATAATTTCCGCTTTTCTACTTTCACTGACTTTCTATGTCTACTGATGATATGCAGACAATACAAAAGGAATGCATTCATTGTTCTACTATAAACGATAAGTAGTATGAGTATGAGCCGTCGCTTCGTTAAGCTTGAATTGTTTGCATGAGAAGAAATCCAGTTGGCTCATTCAATCACCAAAGCGTGAGATGCGAGTAGAGAAAATTCAATACGAGGTCAGTGTAACATTTTAAAATGCAGCGCAACCAAAGGATAATTCAACTTGGTACAGAACTTTCGTGTTCCGCCTGACTGATTACTGAAGTTGCTAAATAGGGATAAATGGAGTATTTCGACATAGTAGCCTAAGTAGTGAGGCATAGTACATAGGAATTGCAATTGTGTTCACTCACATGCATTCGTAGCCATTCACACACATTAACATCAAAGTTATCTTTAAATATTCTATCGCATTTTGATTATAAGTAGCAGCCCATATGTTTATTAATCCTAGGGTAGAACAAAGGTGACTTGCAAGCCAAAACGTATTTATTCAAGCTGCATAAAACGAGCGACTGTTACAACGCAATGAATTAAATAGGACATTGTTATTTGATGTTTATCATCCGCTGTTGAAATAAATGAGCTGTCTCCTGCTTTCAACTCATGAACTTTCTATTGACTTTCTCCGTGACAAAAGCCAAGCTTGCTTGTACTTTAGCCTGGAGTTTCATTTCAGTTTAACTTACTCGTTATCACATTCCATTCCATATGGGCTACAATCCGAATACCCGTGTATAATAACCCACACAAGCGGAAAATTATTTTCTATTCACACACTACATTCTTATACGTCACACGCACATAATACACAAGCAAATAACAGATTAAAGCTAAATTGGCTGTATGAAAGGGAAAAATATCTTTCTAGAAAACTTAATTTTATTGTTTACATATTGTATAAACGGAAATTATAAATACTTTGACGTCATAATAACTCCGCCTAATGTTATAATATACTATTGTGTAGAGAAGTATAGTAACGCAAGCAACTGGTAACAGTATCACTCAAAAATTTGCGCGAAATTCATAATCAGTCCCGATATTAAACGAGCGGATAATACGCAACAAAGACTATGTGCATTCCTAGTGGACTGTTTACAATGTTCACCAGTTTGTTATATGCTGTGCAACTTTGTTATTGCTACACATTAATTTATGACCAAGTTCTTAAATCTCCTTCCTGTAAGTCCGCAGGACTACTATTCTAAGTAAAGGTCTTAAGTGCCTTCATTTGAGCTACTTTCTCCGACTAAAGATATGTAAACATAGAAAAGTCTTCGGGGAATCTGGCAAATTATCACTACAAATATTTGGCTTTATTAGTCGTAAAACGCGTATTTCTGTTGGGTGGAAAAGAAAAACACGTGACTTACTTTATTGCCTCTATCATTTCCAAGCCCATCTTCACACAGTTGTCAGCATGATTCGGACGAGAGATAGGAAGACCACTGACGCAGTAATAGCAATCTCCAAGAATCTTTATTCTCATACATTGGTTTTCCTGTACATCAAAACACGGTTTATTATCTTTCCAATATAAAATACATACAAATTAAATGTACAAATATACAACCTAGCATGAAAAGAACTGGATTTGTTTGCTATGTAATAGAGAAATATTATGCTAGTGTTTGGCTATATGCTATCCAATAATACAAACATGCAATGCTGTGTATACTCTAAACATATTATAATAAAATCAATTTATGCCCGTCTAAACTTCGTCTCCGTTTCATTTGTACCCTTAGAATCGCTCTTCTTTTGTCAATATTCAATGCATATTGCATCCATTATAATTTCATTTAAACATCATTTTCAACGTTATATACTAAAGGAAGTGGGTGACAAAAGTCCTTCAAAATTTCAAATACTTTGGCTTAATTGTCTTAAGTGAGAAAGAGCCATTTGATACGAGGATATAATTTCCAGTTGAATTAATAGAATTGAAAATTTAATTAAACGTGAAGTTTCTTTACTACCTACCGCTCAGAGGAGAAATCGGAGCTCTCTTCAGAACTTCACTTCCTTGGAAGGAGGTTGGCTATTAAATCAGTATTACAGTGATGGAAATAGAAAAAAAGATGACTAACCTGTGCAATCTGATCGAATTTTCCAAAGAGTTGATTCAGAGTTTTCACCAAATCGAATGGGGTTAATTTTTCAGAGAGTGGAGTGAAGTTGACGATATCCGCGTACAAAATACTAGAAAGAAAATCAAAACATTCAATTTCATCTCTTACAACACCATTTACTTTGTTGTTTATATTTTAAGGATACTTCAACGGCGTCAATAGAAAATAAAAGGATCACGAGTGAGCGAAGGACATAGACAGGAGAGTGTTAATACGAGAGAATGTTTTACGCAGTATGCCATGCTTGGTTTTAATAGTCAGACTAAAGTCAATTAAAGTCACTTTAATCTCTTGAAACACTACTTAGACATTATTACTTATTTCTTAAGCACAAAAGAACCATTCGCTCTTGAATCAGGCATACAGACAAAGTATGTATATGTATGTATAGTATTAGTACTAAATACAGAAGACACACTCCAGTCCTTCTTTCCTCTCCTTGCGGAGTTCATTTATTTCACGGAAAGTTGCGACGGTATGGTGCATTTTCATGAAGTAATAATTCCAAAGGTATTAAGATCTTAGTCCTTTGCCATGCTTAAGTTACACAAACTTTTGAGACTAGAGTACCTAAACTAACTACAACAGAAAAACTCCATTACATTACCCACACGTCCCTGCAAACTGAATAGAAAATCTGTTCTTTCTCAGATGTTCCTAAAATTTGACTTCATACAAAAAGTTTGATACAGTGGCTTTGTTAGCTCATTCTTAAACGTCCTTGAACTGCTTTCGTCTTAAAATGAAAATACATAGCTTTAAAACTAGCAAGAATATGTGGAATATTACTAAGTGTTTAACAGTTTATCCATGACTGATTGCAAGCTTATAAGAGTATAACCTTTATCAATGTACAAAAAATTAGTTTATTGTTAAGTTAATGCAATTTATTGCAAAATCTAAATGAATGAGAAATAGTTTAACAAACTTAATGCAAAAGTCTGAAGATCCTATGAAAGTTTTTATAAAATAGTAGTGTCTACGTAGACAGTTTAAGGACTTAAAGTGACTGTATAGCATATACATGACACTTATTAGTGCTATATGGGGTAATGTTTACAGTCTAAATCGAAAACTAGGATGTAGGTTGTTGGAAACTGTAAATTTCTCAATCTTTCCTCGTTTCTACCTTTCTGGCAAAACTTTTGGCTAAAGTTCATTGAAGATGCTTAAACTTATATAAAAGTTATTGAGGATTGCAAACAAGTTAGAGAGAAATGAAACAGATTTACTTATAAACTTTTGCATGGAAAGTCACGTTTTCATTGCTTGTATAAGGACTCAATTTTCTCATGAGTTGTGTATTTCATAGTACTAAGTACAAACATCAGTAAGACACGAACGAAGAATTTGAAAAATGCTGCTGCCAACATTAAAAACTAAAGAAAACCGGAATTCTGATATCCACACAATACATCCAACGCAATAACGACCTCTCAAGTTATTTGCGTTCTATGCACCATTAGGTGGTGGGGATAGTGTAATAATAATAATGGTTATAAACACAATGATGTAATAAGTAAAATTGAAAAATTCTTGGTCTCATTTTTACTACAGAGTCTGCATGTCTGATTATTTATTATTACCCTGTAAAACTCGTCTGTTGTAGGAGGCGTACTTCTCAAAGGTTCCAAAGAAAGCTTTTATGACGTTACGCAATATTAGATGGAAGAGAATGACATCTAAAATACTGCTTGTCTCCTTACCTGACATTGTTGTGTCGCTGAACATACATTTCGTGGAACCGGGAGGTGGATGCTGGGTTGACTTCTTGACAAGCATCAGCCATTTTCAGCATAATACTTCTTTTCACCTATTTCCATTCATCATCAATCATCATCAGATCAACATCAACACTGGAAAATGACTACGTTCTTTGTTCTCATAATGTGAAAACGGACATGAATATGTATTCGTGACAGACTAACTTTTAGTGAACTATTTTGCTGTCGTTTATTGGCTGGTTGTGATAAATAATGGTTGTATGTTACTGAATATTTTATAATTTGTTTGCTGAATCCCGTTTAGAATGAGAAAAGACTGTTAAATCCAAGATTAAATTCATCTTTTCATATATGTATGGGGTTTTCTGCCGTTTATGCTATTCTAAATCTATTATGTATGTGGTTGACTAAGCTTATCCCGGTTTACAATTACAATGGCATATGGCAATGGCTTTACAATATTTACATAATATTATGACTACTACAGGTTGTAAAAGTATGTTTTATATAGCATTTCCCTTGGAAAATTATTTTGTACTGGTACCTAATGTTCAGAAGAATTGTACTCATAGTATAGCAGCATAACCAATGATATAGTTATGTACCTACCTACTACCTTGAGACATTTTTACATACACACATTTCATGTTATATGCATGATATTGCTGAAGAAGATTAAGTTATATAGAGTTGAACAACATGTATACGTTCGGGCAGGCTATTTCTTCCCTTTTCAAAGTCGACTATCTCCCTCCTCATCCGTAAAACTGAAATTGAGTCCAGGGATTTTCCAGATTCCGAGGATTACGTTTCTCTTCCGATTCCTCCTTCCATCCAACTCTGTTCCGCACTAACGTACTTATATCGCTATACATCCATTATACATTTATTGTACTGTTGTAAGAATACCAACAGAAAAATGGAAATGAAGAAAGTCTATTAAGACTCGGTGCTACGTAATTCCCATATGAGTGTATATTGTTGTTACGCCATTAATGAAGAGAACAGCACAGATAATAGAAGGAGAATACGAAATATATACATATAGCATATATGTCTACAATTTCCAATTGACAATGCTTCCAACTTTCTTGTCTTTTAAGACAACGTGACAGTTCTAATTTTCTACCGTAACACAGAAATCCTATAATCAAATTGCAAATGTATTCAACTCTAGAGAATTCTTATATTATGCTCTGAGTAAATAACCTATTTTATTTAAGAGTTTAATCAACCAGAACCCGCCAAGCGTACGTGCTTGAAATATTTTAAAAATTGTACATAGGGCAAACGCCAATTTTTACTACTACTGCCGAAAGATAATTATTGGCCTGTATTGTATTTTATCTTACGTTGTTACGTTCTTTCGACAGTGTATCTTTTGTTTTGTCAACTCAGTGCAAAAAGTAAATGAATTTTTAAAATTAATTTTGAGTCCTCATTGTTTATTCAGACTTTCAATTTTAGTCTACAGTACTACAGTATTACTGAAATGCTACTTTTCTGGTTACATCCTATAAGGCATACAAATTGAAAAGGAATTTATGACTTATTGTATGAATTTTGTAAGAATGAATTTGGTTTAATGGCTTTGCCTATACGCTAAATGTGAGTACTATAAAGGAAAGCCAGGCCCCGGTTTACTTGTTTCAGATTTTTACTAAGATAGAGAATACATCCTTCAAGTGAGTCATGAAATGATTCTCTGGGGCACTTTTATTTCTAGCTAAGAAAAGCTGAAGGCTGAAGTATCCGAATCCTATACAGACAAGACAGACTTGGAGCATACAATATACCACCACCAGGGAAGTATTTCATGCCCTGATGCATTAAACCTTTCTGTAATCAGCAGCAAAAACCAGAAAGAAACCTCTACCGTCTTTTCAACAGCAATTTTTAGGAGACGGTAATCAATACATTTTACTTTCTTTCCAGCAAATTGAATTATGGAAACAAAGCTTGTGTGCACTAATGTTCAGGTATAGTATGACATTACGATTTTTACGACACATTTATCTACTCAAATTATAGGATATTGTTTACTACTTTATATACGCACACGCTACTGTAGTACATCGTAATTACTGTCTACCTTCGGGAAAAACGAGAAATAATAATTCAATCTAATGAAATATACCCAATATGGAAAATCGTATTGGAATAATTGGAGCTACGTATAATTTTAATACATAACATGACCAATCAATATTATCATTTATTATCTACTTAGTTTCCTATACTACCTCAGTATGTGTAGGTTTGTCTATAAGTTCATTTAGCATACTTAAACGGGCCTCCCGATTTACTGCATAATTAATTTGGAAAAATAGAGCATGGTGCCAATCCTACTTCCTAGGCTATCTTCTTCGTTGAGTAGACGAAATCTCATGAAATTTTTAATCAACAATCTTTCAAGTAACCTACTATTTAGCTAAAGTTCAAATTACTCTACTACGGTTTATTAATAAATGATAATGTGGCAACATCAAAATTCAGTTACACTTTCAACGCAGCCAAAATACCTATGCAGCTATGATATGATTATGAGCGACGAGAATCAGCTATGTAAGTTAAGTGCAGTGGCATGACGAGATATATTGTACATACTCTACAATGCAAAATACACGTACCTTAATATGAAAATGGACTAGAGGTATTTTGTTACTCTATATATTTATTCCAATGGTTACTTTCGGAGGAAATGCGTACATAATTGTCTGCAATGAGCAATTAAAATACCCAAAACAATAAGCGGAATTTTTGCACAAACATTGGTTACAAGCCCATTAGCTATATATATCTAACGAGTTATGTATTTTAATGCATGTATGAAGCATGTACATTCCATATTTTTGCTACATGACACGAACAATTTGAATAAGTATTCGTCCAATTAAAATAAATATCATCCCCTACTATTTTACACATTATTAATTGTAGATATAAACGGCAAAATTAATCTAAATGTGCTTTGCGGCGTTTAAATCTGTTCTTTACTATTAGATGAACGTAAAGTGGGACATGCGCATGGAATTTTATCGGTATAAATATTTGTATGTATGTATGTCCGTATCGTTTTGTAATGATTAGGCTACTAGTGTAGTTATAATTTGCTAATACACTGCGTCATTGTGTAATGCTAAATTGACAGTGACAATCATAAAATTTATGTAATAAATATATTTATTTGTTCGTTTTAGGTAAGGTGCACTTCACTTGTACTGTTACTTATACCGTTATAAGTATGTACCACGTTATTTAATTCTACCTGAATAAGAGATTTGCAATCTATTTCATTTGTTTAATGAAACGAAGCGTGTAGAATTGCAACTGCTCCTTTACATTAACTATTAATGTGTTACAGTATAGAAACGATTCTTCAATTTCTCTATGTATTATTACGAAAACAGTTGCATCACTGGTTTCTTTAAGTACTACTTAATGATATAGTTAATGGTATTATTGCCTTAGTAGTAATGCTAGCTGATATTGTCTTCTTAAGTAAGTACATTCCTTTCTACTTAATGCTAACAGAAAATGTAACAAATTGAATGGAGTGAGATGCAATTGTATAGTTTGTGTTGAGAAAGTATTTTATAGTAGTTAGACATTTCTAAAGGAAGGTCCGAAGATTCTTTATGGCTAAGACGTGTAGTTAGATGTACCTGTTAAAGATGCTGATAGAGGAGTACTAAAAAGCAAAGTAGGAACTATTGATCGAAGTGGCTTAGGAGATCGTTTGAGATGGATGACTACGTAACACTCAAACACTCAATCTGCCTGAAGTGTCCACGTCTCTTGTGAATGTGTGACTGACTAGAGAAGTCTCTATTCTTGTACACCGTATTGTTATCAGAGAGACAAGCCAGATTTAAAGCAGGAAAGAAGGAACGAACGTCAATGCATTACACTTAGCTCACGTACGTTATTTACATTTGTACAAAAGTAAAGTCGTGTTAAGTGAATGGACTACCTAGTGCCTACTTGTCTCAACTAAAACATTTCCAGTGGGTAAAAGTCGTTTTCCATCGTTCGAGGACGAAAGTCAATCAACTTTAACGTAGGATGGAAATGGAACTAAAGACATTGTAACACAGTATAAGTAGGTATATGCATTCTGTAATAAAAGATCCAGCACGAGAGTGTATGTGATACAATAAAGGATTGTGTACTCAGATGATGAGATTAGGTTGGAAGATAAGAAAACCTATTTTGTGTAGTCGATGTTGACTGTCTGTTGTGAACTTTTGTGTCACACAGACAATAAAATGTTATAAAGTGCTGAATGGTAGTGAATGAAAAAATTTTGAGTGTGAGATGCGTAATGTGATGTAATGTGTATGGAGTAGATGTCCTTTAGTACTTAGTTAGCCCATTTTTAATACATAAAACATCAAAGAATTGTAATAAGAAAAGTTTGTTTCACAATGACTTACCTCAGCTGCAATGTATGCAGGAATGACAGACAAAAGCAATTGTTCTTGCTGTTCTTTCTCGCATTCTAACTTGACTCGGGATTCAAGACAGACCTTTGTACCCTCCACAGTTTTTTTATGAGCTATCAATGCCATTTGTCGATGGTACATTCCAGCGATGAGTCCAGCTAGTAAAAAGATTCCACTTGCCACCACCTCCAATCAAATAACACAAAATCCAATTTATTTTCACATTGAAATATACGTCAACCAGTGAGCCATTGAATCCTCGTTGTTACTCACGACTTTCGAATAGTAAACCATAAAAACAGCTATTCAAGTCTTTCAATTCATTCAAACTACTCACATCAAACATAAAAGAGACTGTCTTTAAGCAACCCTGTAGACTCCCATTATATACATTGATCGAAATAAACACAAAACTATGTCAATATGTTCTTCAACTAAGTATCTGTTGAAAATACTTTCGCACGCTGATGCACGTTCCATCCCCGTTCACATAATTCCAGTTATGTCACGCTTCATTAATTCGAAACGTTACATCTTTACTCTACATAAGCATAAAGTGGGGCATGCGCATGGGATTCTTTCATTATTCTTGAATAAATGTTTGTATGTTTCTATGTCCGTAATATTTTGTAATTAATTAGTGAAATTCGGGCCAATGCGCAGTGGCTAGAAATTTACTGATTGCAACATTTTCTAGCACATTTTGTGTGCTAGGATTCAACTAGTTAAGCATATGAAACTAATGAACTGTGATGGACGGCTGTAAAACTATGTAATTTTTTGTGGTAAATAATTTGTAAATGTGAATTAATGAAAACAACAACAGACTTACCATCTTCAACTGACAAATCAATACATTGAATATCATAACGTCAAAAAACAGTGTACACCAATCACCAATGAAGTATCTACATTTACATTTAATTTTTTTCAATTATTCGACAGTAATAATTTAGTAGGTGTCATAAGTGTCATCGGTGTGATATAATATTTTATTGCAATTACATTTAACTGAAGCATAACTGAGCCCAAATAAAAATAATCCCTTTACCCTTTCTACAAAGAAGCACATCAATTACTTAAAAATGTTCTTTCACAGAATAGAAAATGTGAAGCCACTTGTGAATGCAACTCAAAGTAAGAATTCTTTTAAAAATTGTAAAAATACAGACACAACGAGCTGGCTTTGATCTTCGGCCTTTCATATCTTGTATCTTCATTCATATTATACTAATATATTTCCTGCCGTGATTTTTGTTTAAGTTGAAGCATTCCAGTCACAAAACAAGATTTTTAAGCATAGAGAAACACAGCATAGTTCATTCTGTACAGGTGCAGGGAGTGTATGTGGAATGACTATTACTTTCACTTAACTGCTGTCTATAGAAGCTTACTGGGTTTCCTGGGAAAAACTATACTATATATGTACATAGAGATTGTGGACTAATATGTAGACAAACAGAAGAAGCAAGTCATTCTAGCAGACAGTAACCTTTGATCTTCCCAGTTATAATGACAATGTATTCATGAAAAGTCAACTGAGACCCATAATGACTCGGCGGTAGTGACGGCAATAGTAAATCTTGCAAATATCAAGTATTTGTATTGTCATTTCATCCCAGTCTCTAATATTAGTACGGACTAGCCTAACAAGTTTCTCTGTGAGCCATCTGAATCCTGTTAAATTGGATTCACCCCTCTATTATAGTATATTATACTGTTTATATACTAGAAGATAAAATGTTACATAACATTATATACCTAAATACACTACACACGACTTACCCACATGATAGCCGCAAAGTAATCTTACCTAATACATTGTACATGTATAATAAAGTAGGTATAATGTCTTCATTGACACATTGCTAAACGATTCTATCTACAGTGTTACTAGAGCGGAGTTTTATCATCAATTACGTCTTTTCGTTTCACCTTCGCAGTCGCTGCCTGAACTGTGCCTTATTCCCAAGTACATCTCCATTTGGGTAGCTTCCATTGAAAACTTGTGGAATATATTGGACAAGGCAGAATTGAGGACATTTGGTATACATTTGTTATTATAGCTCCCGCGTATAGGTGCGTATAATTCTTCCGCTATTGCATAGTTGAATTGAGTCACTTTGAGCGTATCTCTTGGTACAGAAAGATTCATTTTGGGTCGCACACATGTTCAAGTCACTGCCATGCAATATACTCTGTCGGTCGAATATCCTTTCTCCAACTGCCTGACTCATCTTTACGATGACTATGGGAAAACTTTCAAGGTAGTTCCACAGACATACGTGAATAACAGTGGCTGAATATATGAGAGGAGGGAAACCAGACCACCTCCACCGCAAATCTCAACACACATGGGAGAAGAGACGGAATCCGAAATTGAAAAGGCAACTTTTATACATCACTACTTAAAAACGAAAGATACATCCCAGTAGATCTTCTATAGACACGATATTGCTTTCTTCGTCTTCGAGAAAAGCAAAGCGCACTTTAACTATTGCATCGCCGTCTGGCTTGACTTATCCTATCTCCGCAATTTATAAGAGATTAGCCTTGTGTATACATGCACGCAGATTCACAGATATACAAATATCTTCCACAATACATGAATACATATAGCCTGTGTATATAATAAATAACACTGTATATATAGCTTGATAGCCGTGGGTGGGTTTCTGACAAAGAAAGGAGCGTCTGTCCATATAGTGAACAGAAATGAGGAGCGGTGTAAGTTCCAGTTTGAGTAATCTAGATAAGCCCATATCATAATGCATAACATCAGTGGATTGGCAAGGTCTGATGTTTCAAGTTTACTTTCGTAAGGGTAAACTACATCTAAACCATGTTATGTTTACAGGATAAATATCCTAAGGATTGTTCACACTTCTTCACCAATATATATTTATTCGTGTTTACAATATCAGCGTATTTATGAGTTTTGGATTTTCCATCACCGTCTTACATTTCTCTCAAGAGATACATTGAATAGATCCTCCAAGACTGGATATTTATCCTAGCACTGAATACTGTCTTTCAACACAACCACTTGATACGCAATACTATTACTACACTTGAATGCTTCTGTTTCCTCGTTCATATCCCGTCTACGATCTTATTCTTCCATACACAGTGTAAATGTGGCTGTAAATATTATCATTGCTGAACGTAACACAGTGCCGCAAATCCGCTATTTTACTTATAACCCTGTATACAGATATTATGTAAAACCCGCTACAGTATTACATAATCAATATTTAGTATTAGCAATTGGTTTATTGTTTCTTCCATACAATTAAATATATCTAAATGAAAATTTCTATCTAATTAATTTACAGATGAAGATAAATAAAGTTTATTGAAACCAATATTAACAAAATATTATTATTTGAGGAGTCATGGAGTGGATGTACATATTTCCAAAGATTTGTCTATCCATCGAAGAAAACTGAACTGAAACATACATTTTTCCAAAGAAAGACTTTTATACAATGAAAAAGTTTGTCATGAATTGATATTATTAGGTATACATATTAACGTTTTTTGTGTGCAATACAATACAAATGAAAGAATTGAAAACTTTGGTAATAGTACAATAAATATCCTGTACATTTTGTTATTATGAGTTATTCGTCTATTTTTTGAAATCATTCTATTGCACTGTATGAGGCTACATTAGAAAGAAAACCAAACTTAGACTCTTAAAGACTTTTTTAGTTTTCTCCTGCGATGAATACAAATGTAAATTCTTTAACTAGTTCTTAGCTTCAAAAGAAAGTCAGAAAGTCCCATTAAAGTCCTGTTGAGAGCTTAGTTGAGAGACCTTTATCTGAATTCATTCAAGTTGTAGTAGGTTGAAGCACTGTGCGCACATACGCACAGAGTGAACCCACTCGAGATCCGCTTCCATAGTTAAACACACTCAAAATAGGCAGTTATAAAGTACACCTCTGTACCCCACGATAAGTCATAAATGTGATGAATAAAGTAACATAATAGCCAAAGTTCTAACGACAAGACAGTAATGCTACCTTCGACTATAATTTATACCGACGCTCCTTTTCATCTTTACAAATTTGCATAACTTTTAATGTCATAGAATAAACAGGAATTTCTGCCTCAAGCCGTGCTTTTCATGAATACTACTGCATCTTAAAATCGTAGTAACACTCAACAACACTCGTCGCAGAGACAATAACAAAAATGTGTTTATAGAGATATTGTACAATGCGTACGATGGCAAGGATGATCAGGGTGTAGCAAGTACGTCTGCTGTCTGGTAGGTAGAGATAAAAAATAATTGTGGTGTATGAACACACTTTCTATAAAAGTACAAACACTTTATTCTTATTGTTCGATGGATATAAAGATGCCACATTTGCTAATATATGTATATGTACGTGTAGGTAAGAGAGCAATTTCACCTTTAGGGATTATGGGCTTGTCTACAGTATCTGAGGCAGCGCTTCAATCGAACCGTGAAATCGCATAGATTTCATTGTTCAAAATACAAATAGAAAATTATTACGGATTCAACCGATGCGTGAATATTGTTGATGGAAAAGTTTTGGATGGGAGACTGAAGTACAGATATAAAATAGCAAATAAATGGAACGTCTCTTTCCAGTTATTGCTTTCATGGCTTATAATCATTCTGAACAAAGTTGTAGGTATTCTAAAATTGGTTTCACTGACACAAATTCGAAATCTTTCTGCTGCAATCTCAGACGAAAAAATTTCTTTTCGACATCAATAGATAAAACTGTCATGAGAAGGATCTATCAGTTTTGGATGTCATTGTCAGCAGCTCTTCTAACTAACTCAATGAATCAATCTTATCAGTAGTTAGTAAGTTTAGTTCCTCAACAAACCGACATCAGGGCAGAAAAAAATCCTCATTCCTTAAGAGGACAATTTGCGCATTAGTATGTAAAGCAGAAACATACTATCGTCATCAACTTTAACTTCAAATGGGCGCATTACATGTAAAGTTTTACAGGTTAAGTTATATGTAGTAGTAGGTGGTGAGTTGCTTGAGTTGCTGCTGAGGAAATATCTAAACTTGGCTATGACGTCGAATTTCTAGATAACCCAGAAAAGAACTTCCTACAGTGCTGATTTTGTCTAATGCTATACCTTACCTACTTAGACTTTATGTTCTGGTTTCTGGGAGGAGTTCTTGTTTAATAAAATCTGAGAAATTAAATTGATATTAAAAGTTATAAAAAATTGGTTAAATTCAGTCTTGCTTATTAGTCAAGTGTTCTCTGTCAAGAGCTTAATCCTCCACAGTATAGGATTTAGTGACTTGAGGCGTACGCATAAGCTGCTACTAACATTGATTTATAATAGAGTTAAATACAAGATTGCTTTATTTAATATGGTCATGCCGATTTGTACAATGTGATCTGTGACGCTGCCGATATACACTGTAGGATCGACCATTTTTTGTCTGTAGGACAATCTGAATTATTGTTGAGAGGCAAGGATTGGGAGTTGGGTTACATGTAATCTAGAATCTAATGCATATAAAATATGCTGGACGAATGACGGGTGCGACCAAGCCTAAACCTTTTCTTCAGAGACAGGCTGGACAGATGTCCTCAGGTATTTTAAAAATACATATTTGGGCAAAGTCAGTATCTGCACTGCTAACAATGCGTCATATTTTACATGAAAAGATACATGTTGAATATTAATCATAGGCAATATAAACCATAATATTGTTAATTTTAGAGTGGTTTGGTACGGTTGTCATAAATATATGCATGTATGTGGCATCTGACAAGATTAAAACCGTTCATAAGGCTGTGTATGTGCATTGAGAGATTGTGACTATGATTCATGTTCTTCCTCCGTCCTGTTTGCCTTATTGGCACTCGAAGGAGAAAATAACATTTTCTATGACTAATCTACTATGGTTTGAATCTAATAAAGATTCAAGCTCCACCGAGAGGAGATGCTCAGGCTTTTGAAGCACACTTTTCCATATCACTACTATATCCATCTGTAGACAGACAGCTACGAGTATCCGACTTGACATTCTATAAAGTTAGCTTACTTATTGTTAGACTGTCTACCTAGAAAGTAATGCAATCACATTCAACTGCGGATCTCACTTGGAAAATTCCACTTTGAGAGAACGCTCCATGGGATTTCTGATCTCAATTCCATTCTAACGACAACGAACAGAATTCCTTCTATAGATAACGCTCCTATGATACAGATACCTTAACGTACTATTCTCAAATGCTACAAATTTTCACAGAAAGAAAAAGACTTCATAAATTGGTTTGGTTTCCACACAAGGAGAATCTTTTATTTTTACTTTGCTTTTCTCCGAGCTCACTAAAAATCTGCCTTGCGGCAAATAATTTATAAGATCCATTTCTGACAAAAGAGAATATGCAAATTTAGGACACGTTTCATTTTAGATACTATTAAACCACTTCTTTTTACAAAATAGAGAATTCAATTCAGCAGCACTTAATATTTATTGAATTTTTACTGCAGAAAAAGTTGCAATTTCATTTATTTCAATGCACATTGTGAGTAGAAAAGTTTTTCTCTTCTGCTTCAATCTATGACGCAATATATGTGAATGTGTTTACAATACTTAAAAATAAATTTGGTAGCATTACAATATAATGGTATCTTTAGTATTGACCAAAAAATGATAAAACTATAACAGAAGTTTCAAATACATTACTAAATACTTTCAATCATATAGACAATGTGTTAAAGAAAATAATTGCTTGAAAGAAAGAGTTTAGGCTGTTTTCATTAGAAAGTCATAAGTAGACTGTTTTGTTATTGGGCACAATTTGTATCATTAAGCTGAATCAGATCAAGTAAGCACCTGAGAAAATATCAAGCACAGAAAAGCCTTTGAGCCAAGAAAATAGCCAATAAAATCCCTTGCTTGGTATTCTCAGAATATTCCCTTATAGGTATTGTAAGTGGATGTTTTATTAACCATGCAGTGTCACTGCTGCGGCAAACAACTTGGGATGTAGGTCGTAAATAAAGTCGACTTAATTTCATCTAAGTATTTACTTACCAGCACCAGTGGTGCACATAAATAAGAAATAAAATTGCCACAATACTTCACCTGCTTATGTTTCCATTGTCCACCCATAACAAATGGATTAGGAAAGGAAAGTTTATTCTAAGCAGGACTTACCGAATGATTTTCTACGTTTTATTATACACATTTAGTTGATTGAATAGGAAACGGATACTAACGAGTGTGGAATGAAGTTATTTACTCACAGTGCAGAATAATTCATGTCTCACAGACAGAACCGAAGACTTATTAGACCACAGCTTGGTAAATAAATACATATGATTGAGAATGAAACATTCAGATAAGACACGTACAACAAATACTGCTTAATACTTATTGTACTTCCTTTAAGCTTACGAACGATTGAAAAGTCATTCCCCAGATTAGATATATAAACACTAGGTTTTCTGGGCTGATGTCGTAATTTATTGAAAATCGATTTTCGCACAATCACAAAAACTGAAAACAGTTAATAATAAGTCCTCTTTCGACTTATCGTCTAAAAACGCTTTCTCTGGTCATACATACAGGTAGTTTAATACGTCATATATCTCTGTTTCCGTGTTTCCACTCTCATTTTTAGGGATAAAAGAGCCAGAAGAATAGCATTTTGGAGTGTTTCGGCAAAGTAGGAGTTCAACTGTTACCTAATACACAAAAATAAGTTTTGGCAATTTTAATGAAATTTTAGATTTTATGGCAGTAGGTAGCATGGAAAGATAATAAAAGCCAAGTCAGAATTTTCCAGGCCAAACCAAACATGACAGAGAGTTAAATCAATACATAGCCTAGAGCAATATTATTGCAACTGGACTACATCGAGAGTAAAGACCAAACGGAGAATTTCGTTACAAGTAGGCATGGATTGAGAGTTGCATGTCGGCAGTAGAACAATCCTATATTAAATGTAGCCCTATTTTACAGTAGCAACATTTGGCATTGTCATCGGTAATTTTATCTTTATGTCACATAAACTTTGTCTTCACAGAGAGAGTCTCCGATAGGAATTAAAGCTCTGTGTTAGTTCTGCTTTGTCTCTAATTGTAAGTTGGGTATTTCATGCCCCTTTAATTTCTCACTTTGCTGCATCTTCCAGGCCTGTCAACGTGTCAACTGTCTTTTCTATTTGCACGCTTATTTATTGCTACATTACTCTTGTGTCTTTCTTATGTTATTGATGCTGCTTACTGCACTACGCAAAACGTTATTTTATATACCGTATTGCATAGGACATTTGCAGAACAAATTGTCCATACACTATCATGTGCCATTTGCAAGTGGATGCAAGCTAATTAAATCAGCATCGAGCTACACTGTGAGTTAAGTGCTTAGGTTATGAGCATATATTTAGTTCTAACATTAATTGCATATGCAGCAGGCTAATAAAATTTTAAATGCCAATTTGAAATTCACGGAACTGAGAACAGAGAGTGAAAACCTATTACTAAACGTACTTAAATGTATGTGATACGTTTTCTATACTAATAGCATTCCAGTGGTTTAGTGTAATAGTTATAATAATAATAATAGACACTACCTACAATAATTAGCATAACTACTTTTTATGTCAGGTGTATAGTGTAGATTTATAGTGTAGATCAGTAGCATATAGAATAGCGAGACATAGTTTAAAAATAAGTAAATACGTGCCTATATACATTACTTGTGGGAATAGCGATATATATAATATGATTTGAGAATGTATGATAGTAATAGTGATCATTCCATGAACTCATTCAATTAACTGTCTCACTTAACTCAATTAGAATTCTTATCGGTGTTGGCTGTATAGAGCTGTGAGACATGATTTGCCTAGATTTCGGAGATTTTAATCATGCCCAAAAGGCTTGTATTTCCATATCTGTTGGAGTCTAGTGTAATGTGAATGTAGAAGAACATGAACAGAATATCTGGGGCCAGAATGATGTTAAAGACCTAATGCAATGTTACCACAACGGGTAATATACACTAGAAGAGGTACTTATTGCGACAGGCTTAACGTCGTATCTTGCACACTATAAAATCTCCTACTGTGAAATCACCGCATAAATTTCTGAGAAAATTATCTACCTACCTAGTTACTCGGTAGAAGTTGCTACGATATTGAAATGCAAAAACCACCAAGAGACACGTACACGTAAAATAGATCATTAGAAAAGAACATCCAACTCCCCTGTCGTTTCGTAACTCTTTTCTACCTAGGATGGTAACACAATTTTGCAAAAGGAGGCTATCAAAAGCTTTGTCTTAAATGTTATATGCAAGCTTGAGAAATTACTTTTCGGAAAATTGCTGACGTTATAAAATATGGTATAAAAGCTGTCTTCCCATTTTTATGATTTACTATTCGAATAGCATGCAAAAAACAATGGGCCACTAGAAAGAGAAGTGGTTTTCAAGTCAAAAAAGACAGTTAGACACAATAGAATAGAAAGTGCTTACTTGGCGTAGGAGAGATTCGCGATAATCATCTGTGAGGAATACTGCAAGAAGTAGGTGTATAACAGCCAGGATGACAGAAACAACAATAGCCATAATCCTAGGAAGTGGCATCATTGTGTTGATTGCAAAAACCAGGATGAAAACTGGGATGACATGATCTGCCGGTCGACTCGGGATTGAGATGTGTGCAGAGACAAACACGGCAGCTGATAACGTGGAGATCACAAACAGAGATAAACTCAAAGACAATGAAGGACGTCGAAATATGGGAAATTGGGCACCCAAAAACAGGAGGAGGAGGACCACCAGAGTGACGATCAGGATGGAGACTTGGGCTGTTGTGGTGACGACATCCTATGCACAATTGACAACGTCATTTTATCATTAGTATTGTAATTCAGCTGAAGGAAAACATGCATGCAGAGTTGACTTAACTTGAGTGAATCGTGTCTCGGTTGTTAAGATTCAATTTCATTTCATTTACTTTGTGTAATGGAAATAATTTACTACTACAAAGATTTGCTTTAATAGAATTAAATTCAGTCTGCCTAACAATAACACTATACAGTTACTAGCAAACTTTTTCCGCATAAGTTAAGCTGTCTCCTTTCAACTTTAAGTTTTAGATTAAAACCACAATGCCCCGTCGCATCACTTTCCTCTGTCCAAAGTTATAATAGCAGAATAAATACACCAAAGTTCCCTTTTAAGATCAGAACGAGTATAATTATAAATTACACCATATAAGTCAGTAGGCACTGCTATGAATTAGTAATAGGGAAGGATATTTACCTATTTGACTTACAGCAACTTATGACTTCAGACGAATATTATTGTAGTTGGTAAATATTTTATGGACAAATAAATATCTATGCTAAGCTAACCCTTATAATTTGTTATTAGGCACACAACTTTAGGATCATTTCTGAAGATTGTTTGAACAACTCTACAGGAGTAAACTTACGTGGCCGAAAATGAAGGCAATGACAAGGAATCCAGTGGTCGCTGCAGCAGCAAGCAAGAGAAATGAGAGAAAGAGGGAATGTTGAAGCCGATCCCAGTACGTGACATAGACACTCTCCAAATCAACTGTTTTCTCCTCTTTACCCATGATATCCACTTCCCTCGAGGAATAAACAAGTTTCTTCCTTTGTTAATTGCTGCGGGGTGGACCTTAATTTGATCCTTTACTCTCCCTTGAAGGAAGATCCAAGATTTTCTCTTATCTGAAATAAAGCAGAGAGGTATTGTAAATGATGAGTATAAACTTGGTGGTACTGATAAAATAGGTGGAATTCTGATAATGGTTGAGATAATCTAGTTTTTCTTGCTAAAGTTCAACTGTTTAGTTTTTACATAAAAATCGGGTTTTATTTCATTGGGCTTTTGTTAAGGAATGTGTAAAGAATTAAGTTGGCGTTTGGCCCAATTAGCTACGACATATCATACCTAATTTCACAAGTGCATGGAATTAGTTCTTAACTACATTTATTTGTGTTTGTGTTTCAGTTACATTGGCATCGTTCTTTGGTTAACAAGAAAATCTATGGGTCTATGTTGAAATTTCGAGGATAGAAACTATTTCCGCAGATTTCTAGTTTGATCAAGAATAATAATATACCACGCACGACCAAGATGTAGATCTTGTATTATTGTTAATTAAGACAATAGATAAGCAATTAAAAGAAAAAGTTAAAAAATCTGTTGAAAAGTGAATTCTAGTACTAATGGTATTGATGGTTCATATTGCGAATAGATGCAACAATTTACATTAGTACCGATAGTAAAGTTTGATCTCCAAAAAAATATTTAGTATCTTGATGATTACTATGCGATATGGTACAAGGTTAGACCACGCCGTTACTATGTATTTAAGGAATATAGTTTACATTAGTAGTACTAACTTTGAAATGCATTTCAACTGCTGAAGAAATAAGATTCTTAGCAAACAGGTTATTTTATTTTTGTCGGGTAAGGAACCTTTCCCATCTGCTGACTACTATAATAATATCACGGTGTGCACTTAAGTAAACTCGTTTGTGTAGCGCGCAGTAACAAAATGTCATCAGTACATTTTCGTGCATTACTACATATACATTTATGTTGGTAAAGCTGCTGAGAAAATATGCGATATGCATGATAAAATATCGTAGATGGTTTACCAACTGAGATACCTAGTGCCCAAGATGAAATGTTATTGCATTTTCTATTGTACGAAGCATTATTCTTGGGACATGCGGGAGAAAAACTAACTAAGACGCGAAATACGATCGTATAAATATTAGGTAAGTAGGTAGAAGTGCACAATATGTTCTCCAAAACGTATAATATTATTTTGGGAAGAATAATTCACTTTCTAGAGCGAGGGACTGTGGAGCAAACCACAAGAGACGAATTTTCATTGGAAGTAAGCCTGTCTACATATTTGTGAATACTGTATGCACATAGTCGGTTAGTAAGTGAACCTTTTCTTCACGCACCAACGGATTCCATCACATTTCCGCCCGGTATGAAATTCATGCAGATCTGTTGTAGTTGCGACAGATATAAAACTACCTGTTCCTTCCATTATATTTACACTCCAGAAGAGCTTACTCAATCCGACTCGACTGTGCACAACTGCTTGTCCTACTCTTTTTTGGCCACACTACACCTACACGGAACACTTCTCTATTTTTGCAGGATGCAACATGACGCATACAACTTCTTTGCTCCTATCGCTCAGTCAGCCCGACAAAGGTTGTAAAACTCCAGATTTAAAATCCAATGTATAGCATACTCGAGTTTACTTCGGTTTGTATTTCCCTACAATTACTACTAGCCCCACATATCTAGATACTACATAGGAATTTACTTTTTTATCTTATGTAAATATATGTCAATACTCGCCGCAAAAGCTTTTATCTGTACATGCACAATGTAATTTCAAATACTCTATTTTGTCCTCGATTGAGATAAAACACTAGTGCAATGTTCTTATAAGCTCTCGCGGAACCCTTTTAGTGCATACATACATGATACAAAGTTTGTCTATATAGTGCAGTGAAGATAAGGATAATTACAAGCCTAATTTTTCAATGTATTTTATAATTCCAATTATGATCAAACGTCAATTCTTGCAAAACAATACACGAAAGCTATTATTTTTAACATGTTTAAACAGATGGTCAATAATTTCACTTTAAAAAACGTAGTGAATGAAGGAGTTAACTTTAGAAAAATATTAATGTGTTTTAGTGTTTAAATGCATGGAAAATATGAAAAACTCTACGGTTTTTATATAAGCTGAAGTGATGGTTTTGCTCTGTCTCTCTGTTAGTGACTGACAGGGCCGCACTGCTGCACCCAGGGGGAGCCGACAAATTATAAGTGAAAATAAATTTTTGGGCTTTAAAGCAAACATTTTTTCATTTTTTTCTTTTCTGCGACTTCTGCCCCCCCTGGCTGGTGATTGAACAGATTGAGAAAAAACAGCTTTTATAAATACTAGGCCACTAGTAGTCAGAACTTCAGAACTGCTAATGAATATCAACAAGTTTACGCCTAATATTTGGTTTGATTTCGAATTAAGATAAAATTAGCCCAGAGTGCAGTTTATCGTTTTATACGATGAGCATAGCGACAGCGCTTGCGCACTTGGCCTAAGAAACTTTCTGGATTCCATCTAACCTGACTGATGCTAACGAAGATATTTAAAGGAATTTGCTTTGTGTAAATGAGTTCGTACAAATGTCTGTCAGTAATCAGACTAGGTGGATTTGCCGCTGAGTATACATACACATGGATAGGATTATTTTATTTTAGGTTTTATTAGATTTGTTAGCCACGTTAGGGAATTATGGCAGATTAACCCTAGTCCGTCTGTCACACTTTGAATTAGCCGCCTCGTTTTCGTGTATCCTCGCAAGTTACCCTGAAAATGGCTCCTCATCATCACATTATAAACCGCAAATTCTACCAGGCAGCAATAAATAATGAGTAGAAACAGATAATTCGTCCACATTTTAAGCCCTATTCCTTAGAATCCTATTAACGTTAGGTTTTTTGTATTAAATTGTCATTACATAAATGTGGTGGTTTGGTAATAAAGTAGTGTTCTAAGCCTGGGTTAGATCCTAGCACACACACTGTGCCAGGATATAACTAGTTATATCCTAACAGCTAACACATGATCTAACCCAGGTGTGTTTTAAGCGTGTAATATAACTATGCATGTCGTCTGTGTCTCTAGTTTAGGTTGGTTTTAAAAGATCTGTTTCGATACTGATTGGCGAAATGTAATAATATTGCTACCCTTGCTACAATAAGAAGAATATTATTTGACATTTTAGCCATCAAATTTCAGAGCAACAATAAAAACGGTACAGGTACAGTACAGTTTTTGTGACAGTTTTTGGAAAACTGTAGGTAAGTTGACCAGGACACCAGACTATTGTTCAAAGGAATGTGAAAAATTGAATTCCTTTCTAGGTGCACATAAAATCCTTGTATAGTGAAAATGGTGATAGTTAAAGCGGGCAGAAAGATGGAAAGCGATCGGAAGTGGGTAGTTGAGAATTTTGCTGAGAAAACACTATCTGTGTAGCCGTGAAAAAGTAAATGCGAAGGGAGCTAGTAGTAAAAACTCTTAAGGCGCCCATAAAATAAAGCGAGACGTTCTATCAGGAAAAAACAAATGTGAAAAAACTAAGGATTGTGAAAGGAGCGTATAATGACGTAGAGCGTGCAAAAAAGATTCTTAGAAAAGGATAAGATCGAATAGTTGGCAGTTTGGTTTTGGTTAAAGGTATAGGGTTTTCTCTTGGGTAGCAGTGATCCATTTCAATTCAAGCAGACTGTTCAAGTCGGATTAACGAGAGCTTATAAGGACTTTCCCCCTTTTACTCCAGTCGGTGACTCTGGAGAGCCTGTCTGTAGTATTATCCTCAGGCGTCCGCAAACCGGCAACCAACTTAGGATTTTAGTGATCAACAACTTTATACCGAGAACACTTGCTCGGCTCATTTTTTCGGCTAAAGAAAAACTCTTTTTGCAATTTAGTCCACGCAATGAGTGGAGACTATATTAGATTCCACGGTTCTTCTATTCTTGTCTTGTTGTCCATGGTCAATGGTCATCAATTTATATGTGTGTACTTCCGAAATTACATCTTTTCACTATAGGAAAAGTAGTTAGGTAGCTTCTGTAGTAAAATTGTCAAAGCCTCCTATTGCACTATTTTGGGGAGCTTTCACTGACATTCTGACATGAAATCATGCAACTTCAGGTTAAAAATTTAATTGAAAAAGAAGGTATTGCAGAAAAGCAGAAGTCAAAGGATTTGAGTAATTTCTATGATCCTAAAATCCTTACCCGAAATTCTTTTTCTTTTAATTTTCTACGGGCACTATTTGCAACCGGAGAAAGTTAGTTTCAAGTTCGTAAAAGTTAATAATACATGCTTACCCAACTAAGACTTTATGACAAACTTTCTCTCGATGACTCAACACTGCAGTATGACTGACACCAAACTATGCAGCTGTAAAGACTGAGAGGAGGGAAAAGTTAAGAAAAAAGGTAACACCAATTTGTAGAACTATACAGACGGAAAACTGCGAGAAGATAATACTGTGTCTTGCAATTTGCAAGCAAGGATATTTTCGGAACTGTCACCGAATAGTTAGGGAGTTGTTAAGTAATACCCTAGTGGACACATTAGTGTCTGACTACTTAACGTTTTTGACTTGCATTTTACACTTTCTCAGGCCAAGCAATAAACCGGAATGTGGGCTTTCTTTAAAAGCCAAGAAAAGTTCGCCTTTTACCCTTTCACCAATGCTACGCATTGAAAAGTTCAATATTTTGTCCTAATGACTCCCTTGGTCCCTTTCAACTACCATGATCTACGATTATTTCACATCGTATCTTACTTTTATCATTAACAGAATGTTATAGTTTATCGCATCACACAGACCAAAAGTTTTAGGTTGTTTCTAACTAAAGTGTGAGATTCACCTTTAACAGAAAATTACTACGTATCGTATAGGCGCGTTTCATCCTTTAGCTTAGGAGGAGTCACGTTCTCAATGAGCTGTATAAGTATACTTGTAACGTTTCCCACTAGACCGACTTATTGGCAAGAGAAGGAGAGCCAAGGTAAAAGGTAATACATTATCAATTAACTCTGCTCTTCCAACTTATTTACACTACTTTTCCAAGGTAGTTAGATACGGAATCTCTTCTTCTGGATTATTGAACATATAAACACGAAACTAAGAGAATACACATGAGAGCATCCACCGCTAACTACTAGATCCTTAGTAAATACATAACTGCTCTGATGATAACAGTCTTTTACCCTACATCTTCAAATTAGTAACTCTTAAGCACAGCTACAAAAACCAACAACGAGATAATCTCAAGGAGAAGCTCAGGATTACATTTATGTAAGGAAATACTCTTCCCTATTACAAGATTACAATTACCCCTGTGATTATCTTACAAGATGCAGCCCCAAAAAACCCAAATGAACCACTTTCCTCAGAAAGCAATCTAAAACTAATTTCAATACTGTTAGTGCACTATTTGCTAAAGTACTAACTTGAATTATAATATCAAGCCGTCCGTAGTTGAAATTATCCATCACTATTCCACTGTTAGAGCATTTATTTTTTTATAAATAAACGGTAGATTCTCGGGAGCCATCTACAATAGTGGTAATAATTTATTTATTTCGTTAAATAGTGTTGGTAAATGGTATTATAATCCGCTGTGCCCAAAAATGAAATTAGTTTAAAATTTCGTCTGTGAAAACAAAGAATTGTCCCTACGATTAAGCTTTGAATGTTATTGCCCCATTTTACCCCAAAATGTTTCTTTACAGATAACAAAAGCAAAAGTTATTTCTACAAATCTTTAGTTAAATCATAAATTAGCTATTTTATAGACAAATAAATAGCTTATCCAATCTTTATTTTTTTAGAAATCTACAGGATAAAGCTTAAGCTTTCTGAAAGGAATTTCGTTGCTATTAACTGCTTATTACATTTATTTGCTTTAAAAATTTTCTAACTAATAGTGTGAAACAAGACATCTTTTTATTTTGCATTTTTTCAAACCCAGTAATAGTGGTCAGAGTATGTGTGTATGTATTGAAAAAGCAGGGTGAAGAGAAAAGAGATTGAGCTAAGCCGTCGGTTGAGCTAAACTAAATAGAGCTAAAGTGAGTTTGTTGATTGTAGAGCATTCAAATGAACTAGATGGAAAGGGTTGGTAAGATAAGCGTTGTGACGTGACTGTAAGTCATAATTGGGAAGTGTAGCCAGCGTCATTTGAATCCAATCACCATTGTTTATTATAGCGTAACAAGAAAACTAATTGTGAGTTGGTGTGGGTCTGTCATATCAAGTCACATATTATATTGTAAAGTTTGTAATGTATGTAGAGCTCAAGGTACCTATCCTTTTACATGCAAATAGCTTTATGCCACTAATCGAACCACAAGAATTGCTTTGGCAAGGTAAGCCTATCCAATAAGATATAGGTTGTGTTTTGTGCTGCCTTAAACTGCACAACAAGAAAGCAATTTGTTTCCAATAATAATTCATGTAAAAGTATGTAAAGTAGTGTAGGTAGATCGAGAAGCATTTACACTCACACCAATCTATTGTTCGAGATGTATAATTATATTTATCCTTCTACTCGATTATTTACCTAAGTAATAACTAAAGAGTTAATTCAAGCCACCTTGCATGCTCTGCATTGTATTTGATGATAATTATGTCTGTAATATGGCGAGCATATTTTTACATTCACTCGTTAAATGATTGCTTGTACAGGGCAAACCAGATGTATCCTTACGTGGTCTACGCTCTCTAGCTCCTGAACGAAGACTGCTACGAAAATGAGGTGGCCACCATTGGAAAGAGGGTAAAATTTCCAATCGAACTGAGTATAATAACTATTTTATCGGTTCCGTTTGATTGAATTACAAGCGGTTCAAAAAAAGAGTAAATCACAAAATCGTTACTAAGAGCCTAAGTTTTACATTGGATATATTGAAGCAAATTTTGGAAAATTTTGTTACGCTTCGAATTAGGCCTAACCCGGAACAGATAAAATAACTATTATACTCAGTTCGATTGGAAATTTTGTCCTCTTTCCAATGGTGGCCACCTCATTTCCGTAGCAGCCTTCGTTCACGAGCTAGAGAGCGTAGACCACGTAAGGATACTTATGGATTGGGGTGTATATGGATTGTGGACACGTACAAACAAATAGAGATAACAAATGGAAACGTTGCATCCAAGGCAGGTAGGGATTCAGTTTAACTAGATTTTCTTATCATTATTAGGAGCCGTCCTTTCGTAGTCTGACTCTTTGTTGTGTATCGCCACACAGCATCGTGTCAGATACTTTGCTAATCACTCTCATAATATGCATAATTCCTCTTATCCTTATCCTCAGTACATTCTACAGTCTGGTATAAACCTCCTCTCACCGAACCCATCAGTGTCTACCTATTTACAACACTTTGGATTGCATGAGACAATAAGCAGAAGAGATGTACAAAATAATGACAGAACATAAGTAGAAAGGAACTGGAGCAACATAAACCGCTCCACTGATTATTATGACTAAACGGAGACAACAGGCAGGGAGAACACTTTGGACAAAAGTACTAATTTCAGCAGAGACCATGGGAGAACTGTCGTAGGAACCCAGCAGCAACGACCACAATTCTCTTATCTTTACGAGAGATTCAAGTTTATCACGAGAGTCCAATTCCCTGCACATAAAACGACTGCTACAATTATTAGTGCCATAAATTTACGGTTTTGTACATTTGTATCTAGTGCACTTAATTCTCAGGCTGAGTGTGCTTGCTTACCTTGTGCAAGTTACTCACGTAGCCTGCTGTTGCTACTACTCTACATTTCATAGAGCACAATTTCTTCCACACATTGCGTAATGTAATGTAATCCTTCTCTATTCACTAGAGCATTCGACATAGCACTACTAGTATGCTTAGTATGTAATGTACGTCCAGCCAAATGCTCCTATGCATATAAATGCTGACAGGATTCTTGATTCTATCCTATTATGCACATCACATACCAACGAAAGGAAATTTTCTTTTCTAGTAAAGTAGAGTTACTTGTAGAGAGGTGCACATGTTGCACTCTCTGTAATTATATCGCATGATATCTCCATTCTAAGAAGGATGGACTTACAACGCAAGAGACTACTCTGCCACTTTAATACAATTTTTATGGTATGAAAAAAATTGGATTTCATTCAGAGACCTTATTGTGTAAACGGACATAATTTCCCCAATGTGTCCTGGGTAAAACGTGGTTATGTGAATAGAACGCGAAGGCGGAGGAAGTGCGCTTGTCTTAAGTGGGTATCTCCGATGTAATACGTAAAACCTACCTACTCAGAATTTTGGATTATTGCAAAAGAGGAGGCGGAAAGGACTCAACAACTCTTTTACTTCGTGTCTAATGACATTACATAATATTGTCTACTGGTCCACAATGATTTCATTACGCAATACACACAATAGTATGACACTCATCTTTTCTGAAGTTCATAGACAAAATGACAAATGAGATTGCCTCTGGGACCATGAAAAAATTGCACGTCATTATACCATCATCAGCTCACGCACAGCTCACTAGCTACCAGGGACAGTGTAAAGAATGCCAGCCAGGAAAAAAGAACCACAAAATTAGGTCTCTGGGCTATACAGTGGATTACTTTTGTCACTTACATTAGCCAGAGAGTCTTCACTCCTTCCGTGTTCTACGGTTTCGCTTGTAAATGTCACTTTTATATTAATACCCCAATCAAAACGAAGTATCTATTCAGAGTGTGCCTGACACAGATGAAAATTTTAGATTTATTTACTATAGATAGGTAATGCAGCACTTTACACTAGATATTTATATCAAAGGGCTGGACAGGTAATTAATAAAACAAGACAGCATGGCCTGTAGCCCAACGCTATTGCCGTCATACCCTTCTAAGTCTGCAGGGTTCCTTCAACTTTCTTAAGTATACAGTATTAAATCTCAGCATGTCTTATGCTGTCAGATAAATTTGAAAATTTCCGATTTGACTTAAGCATGATCTGTTTCCGTGAAATATACATATTTAACTTAGGGCGGTTTTTGGCTGGATTTAACCATTTCGCGATGTCATTTCCGGTTGTTGAGATACAATAAATAAGGTCTGGTAGCTATTCATGCTATTTATTTAGAAGTCTTGAATCCGTGTGCTTGAATGTTAGTTTTAAGTCGTGCGAAGGTTCGTCGGTAAGAAATGTCAGCCAAAAACATTAATGGAATATGTACGTATACAGATGTGGATGATGTGGTAAACATGGACCTACCCGTAGCCTAGATTTTATTTGCACGTATGCAGAGATAGCAAATGCTCTGTGCCAATTCTATCTTTTTGACTATTTGCGGACTTTGCAAATAAAACGCAGCGTAGGTAGATGTTAATGGTGAGTTGGTGTTGGCGTTATTATGGATGACGGTTCCTGTGTGTGTAGAAATAGAAATATTAGCTATTAGGATTCACTAGCACGAAACCTGCGACCGTGATTTCCCTATCAAGGCCAGCTGTTTATTATTTCTATGTAATACATTTATTTAGTACTTCCTATGTATTTCCTATTGCAATCTACGTTACATTCTCTTTATACACGACATCTTTGCTTTCTGTACTGACATACACTTATGTGGTAACTGATAGCTACTGGGACTGACTGAGATCAGATGAGTAATGGGAGAAACATGAAGTCAATGTAATGTCACTCACTATCCATCCTTTTGTATTCGTAAATATTTATGTCTGGTTACTGGGGACAAATTTTAGGTACATCATTTTATTGCGACAATCCATTGTCACTTCAACTGCGTAAACCAACCCATAATATACTTTATTGTAGATATGACAAACATATAGTACGAATAAGACGTACTTCACAAACGTATGACCCAAATGACATTGCTCATTATCATTAGACGACAGGTTTAGATCTACATCACTATTTTATGCTTTAGTACTGCAAATTTTCGTGTGTAACACTCTTTTGGGCAATTGGACGTTTTAAGTACTTTCAGCAACAGTTGAGAATAAAAATTTAGAGGATTTATGCAACTTCCTCCCAATAAAATTCCATTGTTGAATTCAATAGTTCACATTACTCTTCACTGTGAGATTCCTGTTTGGAAAATGTTTATGAGCAGACAGTAGACAGTCGTCTACAAAGTACCTGATGTTCTGTAACCTTGGCCAGGTTTTCGATCGCGTCCAGCCTAAAATGCCAAACTGTAAAATAGCTTTTCCATAGATCGTTAAATGAACTATAAATATTTTATTAGCGCTTATCTACAATCTACGTAGGATTGGCATGTTTCATATAGCACGTACTTTATGTAACACACAAATGCATTCCATGCAGGAGTTAAGGAAGGTGAAGACATGAGCTAGTGCTGTGCTAGGGTGGCCAGTGCTTTTATATAACTCCATGTTGAACCCAAATTCTGAAAATGGCAAAAATGAAGGAGATAACATCGTTCCACTTAATTTTCAACGTACTTCTATACTTAGCACATTATTAAGTGAGGTTCGTTAATTTAGAAATGGTCTAAATTCAGATATAAATTGCTTTTTGGACATTCTGTAATCGTACACATTTTTATTTTCCGTACAGCTCCGTTTTTTGTACCGTTCCGGAACAGGTACTAACGATGTACATGGTTTAGCTTTCTTAAAATATGTATAATATTGTGCCATTTTATTCCATCAGACAAAGGATGTCCCTTGGTTTCACGGGGCTTAGGCCCAACTTAAAATAACTCCGCAAATCAGCATTCCCCAATTGAGTTGCTGTTTAATTTCTTATATGGACAATATTTACTTTAACGAAAGTCATTTTGCATTACTTTTAAGAATAAATAATCTCCATACTCTGTTATTACTGCCTTTACATCGTAGAAGCTATGAACTACTTACGAGATTCCCTTGGGGGGTTTCACATTCTAAGAGTTCTGAAATTGCAATGTCTTAAACAATCCAGCGGATTATAAGGCTAAACCTGACTATAAGAATTAAATATAGGTATATTATTAGATCTGTTAAAGAGAAAACTGTGCTAGTATTGCTTCTGGTATAAAGCAACTGTCTGAACTGAAATGTCACTGTACCAATAAATTATAAATGGGGTTAGGATTTAGGACAAGAAATCGTATTTGAATCCGTGTATATCTTCTAATAAATAAAAATAATGCATATACTTACGTATCAAAAGTTGTCAAAAGTTTATTTTATTTGCAGTTAGTAGCTGGAGACATAGAATCCGACTTCCGAGACATGGCACGTCATTTACAGAGACGTTTTTGTCATAGATAAAAATTGTAAGGCCGTTCGGCAAACAAACTCGGTAAGGAAGCCGAGAGCCTTTTAGTGATCCAGTCACCTTATTCTTTTCAATTTTTCATTGGGAGGGACTAAAAGAGCCTATTTTATGGAGTATGAATGTATTTCTAAGCAGATTGTACAGTAGAGACAGGGCCGAGTCTCCGGGACATAATGGTATTATATCTTTAAAGTTCTGTACTATCATACAGGCAGAGAAAATTGTGTACTCCCAGCATTTCACTCTCACAAATGTAATTTTACAGATGAACAACGCAACTGTACCTAATATGACATTCGGGATACAGAGACCTCCGGGTGCCAACGCCAACTCAACTTCAACTTGGAAAGATAGATTTTTTTCGCTTTACTTACTTTCTTATTCATGTTCTGTCAAGCTAGTCCACTTCTCCTATCTAAATTGCAGATTTCTTTCCTTTATACGTTGATACACCATTTCGTAGTAAAAGTCACGACAACTGCACGACAATTTTGACTCCTTTCTTCCGCTACCGGATCAAAATTTAAACAACTTTGACTACATTTCCTTTACAATATACAAATCCGCACGATGTTCCCGATCAATTGCAAAAATTAAAAGCCACATGTTCACAAACGACAAAATGATATGCTGCGGTATACAATGGAAGTCTTCCTCTGTCCTACCAAATATCAGCAATTTTAATGAATCTTGTGATGATGTTATGACAAGGGAATTCGTGAAATATCTTGCAGTCGGGATGGTCCGAAACCCGAAAATAAAACGAGTCGCAATTTTCATTTACATTAAAAGACAAAGTTTTGAAGATGTACATGTAATGCCTTCAATTTTACAAAATCCAAGACAAGATAGAATGGGAAAAGGGTAAAGTTTGTCATGCACGAATATTATTTTATTTAGAACTCATCAGCCATGAAGTAATGACAATGGGATTTGTTATTTTATTTTTATTACAAAATATATATAGGTAGATTCGTGGAAATGGACTAAGGTTGCAACAGTCAAAGAATTTCCATCATCTATGTAACATGTATAGAATTGCAATATTCAGGATTCATGCTACCAGCATTTGCATTTCAAGATGGTAGGATTATTGAGAACATAATTTAGTATTTACTGTTATCGTTTCATTTTCAATTTTCCACTGGATGTAGTTTGAAATAGCATGCTATACAGTGGTGGCCATAGTATAAGCTCAAAGTGTGTGAATTTCTTGTATCCGTTTAAATAAATACAACTCCAACAACAACGTGTACATTTGGAGTTGTATAACAAAATGTCAGTCTCGTCTATTTGAATAGCGAAACGACAATTTTGACATTAGCTTTGAGGAAGAATTGAATTTGTATTCAACTATGATACAAGTACTAATAAATGTTATACAATATCGTTATATTACATCTTTAGGCAAGAGAGGTGTTCAGTCCAATTCTATGCTCTAACAATGTTGCTACAATATCTTTGGAACAATTACAAAGTAATTAACAAAGTTTGGCATAATTCATACTCTAGAAAATTAACAGGAAATTACTAAATACTATTTAGAACAATGATTTACTTAGAGCCTTTGTTGAGAGTTGAGTGTAAATGGTTCATCGATTAATGAATATAAACGGAAATAAAGAAAAGTTTTCTCATTTGGTAGTACACAGAAAGGACACTGTTCTAATAAAATAAAACAACTTAGTTATACTTGTAATAAAATTATATAATATAAAATGTGACATGCAATCATGAATTACATAAATTAAAGATGGGAGACGATTTTCAGCAAAGTACAATTACTACTGGATATCCTACAAACTTAATATCAAATCCTCTTGTTAAATTCAATTGATTTTCGATAACTATATGTAGATATCCAATTATAAATAGGATGTAGAGTCAATGCAATCTAAATTTTTTGTAGTACAAGAAACGTGACAGATCAGGCCTACGCACGCAGGGAGTCATTCAAAATATTGTATAACCGAATTAGATAGAACGGCAGATGTAGAGGAAGTCCTGCTGAGCAGAAAAGTCAACTGGATTACTGGAAGCATATGTCCTTTCAAGAAAATTGTCTTGACATCGTCCTTAGATAAACTGTCACAAGAAATAATTGCGATTATATTTCATCAGATTCATTTCCGTGACATTTTAATAATTCAATGACTTTCCATAGACTTCCACGAAGCCCGGCTACAATGTATTATTAAGAGCCCATTCAAATCAACAACTCGATCTATGCCTACATATACAAATGCCTTCAAAATATAATACTGTCTGTCCTAGGCCCATTGACATTATTCAAGTTGAGAAATACAAGTAGTGCAAAATAGTTGTAGAAAAGCACAGAGCAGGCTTGGCAGCCTAAATATTGCATCAATAATGTTAACTCCTCATGCTAGCTGTGAAAACAGTGAGACTGAGACAGTGCACACAAGTGGGTTTTGCAAAACTGGTTTAATAATGAAATCTTTGAAGCATCAAGGTTTCTTAAGAAAGTGTATACGAATAGCATTTAGAAAATCCACAATTGATGATAAGCAGGAAGAACAAACATTGAGTTCATTTATCTATTCTCCCTTGATCTTATATTCTGAGAGGTGCACTTTGTTTCAATAAGTATCAAATTCCAAGAGCTATTGTTCAAACCAAATGTTATGTAAGTAAAAGCCATGAGAGTAGTAAATAGTTGAACTCTGTTCTTTTCATCAGTCATTCTATCTGTTTATACTTAGCATAGTGGATATCTGTTTTGCCTATGTAGGCATTTGCAGACAATTCAATTCCTATTGCATTTTGTACTCAAAGGATGAAGCAGTCCCTCAGCGCAGCGTTTCAAATAGAATTCCAGAGGTATCAAAAATCCGACTACTTGTACAGGCTGAGCTGCTTAGTATTGTCAAGCAAGCAAGTGGTCCGGAAAGACGTCACGTAACAAGAAAGTTGGGTCGGGTCCTTCGATTTGGCTCTGGATATAAACTCCAGCACTCCAGCGTCGACCAAAACCAAAAGAACAAGAGCAAACGAAGCAGAGGACAAGAGAGTGAGACCAGGCCAGGACGAGCCCAACTCGAACTACTTTGACTCCCTCACTCAGACAGATAATAATCTCGCTTTGTTCTTATCTGATGTTAAGCCATGTACTCTTTCCCGATCATATCTCTTATCGTTCTTCTCTATATATGTAATGCACTTAGATTCTACTCTAGTTCAGAATTACATTCCACACTGAATCTGGATTGGACAGATGTACACATTCTAATACAGCTTAAAATTACTCTTTTCTTGTACCCGATCGAATTATAGGATTCTCGTATAGATAAATTCCGATTTTTATACATGTCAATACAGGTCATTCGACTCAACATTTCTCCATTTGCTGTACTATGGATAAATTTTGAAAAGTACTCGTAGAAAATCAATTTTATTTTATATATATGATGAAGAGTGTATGTATATCATGCAATAATAGTCTGTGTTATAAAATTGTGAATTAGATTTGGTATGATATATCAAATCTGCATGAAATTCTATTCAATAGACTATGTATGATGTACTTGAATCGACGTGGAAAGACTGGAGTTGAAGTAGTCTCAAGAAATTCAATGCAATCCAGCTAATCAAAATTCAAGCGAAGTAAGCTTAAGTAAAGTCATTAGGAGACAAGACGGAAAATATGGTTATTTTATTAATAGACAACGCCCCTAGAATAATAGGAACTTGAATTATCAGTATTTCAGCGATACGGAGACCAGTAAAACTAGTTAAGCCTACCAATACTAACTAACAAGTCAAGTCACCGTAAAACTCTGATGGAAAAATACACAAAAAACACACTAAGCCTTTTAGTCACGGAGATAGAGATGTGCTCCGGCATCAAAAGGAAAATATTACTTTATTCCACAGAGCCGAAGAGAAGAGGAGGATGGAGGCGCTAAGTCAAAGCAAAACAAAGTCATGAGCGAAATGAGAGATTGATTGCCTCCTTTCAAACTCCTTTAATCATATTACCGAAAATTCCTCTACCGGATAAATCCTATTGTGACTAAATTTCCTTAAAATAGTAAGAACGCAAAAGCGGAACTATTAATGTGATAAACCAACCGGATCTTTCTAGTTTAGATCCGGTTGAATTACACAAATGTGTATGCCTAAGCACAAAGCGCTTCTTGTGAGGTCAAACTTGCAAAGTCTAAGCAACAAAAAAGATGGAAATCAGAACAACTTTACTGACAGTTTGGGATTCTAAAATGGCGAATAGTTTATTATGTTGCAAATTCAATTAGCACACAACATAATTATACTCTCTCAAGAAAAGCAAGAAATTAGGTACCAAAATACACGTGCTAAAATATTTTACACATTCATATTCAGAACCAAAGAACCGTAGAGGATCTCAAGCAATTTAATATGGTTTTCTTGACACGGTAGAGCACATTCCAAGTTATGTGGAAGTGCTCGTTGGCTGCCTGATAAAATAGCTCACAGCATTCGGCGCATTGTTAACAATCTTCGTTGGGTTAGTTGACTGGATGAAAGGTCGTCTGTAATTCGCAAGTTCCGTGCTTTTGCATAAACAAGCACCAGAATAACCTTTAACCAAAGAATCTTATCTTGCTGTACAAATGAATTTTTGCTTTTGAGCAAAGCAGAAGCATGTTCTGTATGGTTTTGGCAGCCAACATTCCCATTTAAAATGCAAAAATGCACCTGACATAAAATAAGACACCATAACATCTTGAATTTGCATTTTCCCCATTTGGCAAAAAAGATATTTTTGGTTTTATTTTCCTTATGCTAGATACAAAGCCATCGAAAACACTATTATTACCAATCTTACGGAATTATGCACACTGATTTAAAAATATCAATCTCATAGAAATTCAGTTCACGTTCCTCTTGGTGAGAAAGCAGTTGTCCAATTGTGTATTACAATCATTATTTTCTTCGACAAACAATAGCAAATGTAATAATTATATCTATGTATATTGTAAGACATATTTATGTAACCTTGGTCAGAGATGCATGTGAAAGAAGGAAAATCGCAACGAGAGGAAGGAATGAAGTCATGAGCAAGAATGGAGTAATGAGCAATAAGCGTAATTATATATAGTGCAGATCAACGTGGCAGTAATTGCTGTATAATCGGTACTACTGCTGCAAAATACTAAAACGGTTGGTTGGTGAACTTCAAATTAGCGATGCCTCTGGATACACCTAATTTATGTATCAACATTTAAAATAATTGGGATACTTAGAGTCAGTGTCTACTGTCTACCTACTTGAATTGTTTCCTACAGCTTGGCTCACTGAATTTATTTCCATAATAATGCACCTTAATTCTCACCTAACCTCTAACATACGACAGCAAAGCATTGGTTACAATGCAGACTAATCTTTTAGAGCGGAGATAGCATTTAGCAGTGTTTATCATCACTCTGACTGACTCTCATTTATGTAGCTTAGTGTTAGGATTTAAACCCTAAACAGAACGTAATCGTAAATTGCAAGATCTGTTCCCAAATCTTCCATAATTGGAAATTTATCCGAGTCTATTCTAAACCTACAATGATTACGATGGCATTAAAAGTGGTGGAGGCGAACAATAAGCTAAGCTACATCTCCTAAAAGAGCTTTCCCATTCAGAAATGCTGATTTTTTAACCGTCATTTAGTTTCAGGTTAGGTCTTCAGATGTCAAGACCGTGTGGGGATAAGCTATTCATAAAGAGGAATTTGCATATGAAATAAATTGCATTTTAACCATATAAGACGAAACTCGACGAGGTTTGCGTTCCGGCTACATATGTTTATGATGTGGTTTGCATTGCTCTCTCAATTGGTGACTTTAGAAACAAAGCCAATACGAGTATAAAGGATTGAGCTAGACAGAGCACCAACTTACGTGGCACGCAACCTAAAAGAGTTAACTATTCTCACTCCTATCGCTTTGAGTATTATAACCACAATACACGGACAATGTTTTATAAGACATTTCTCTGCACAAACATGATTACCTCATATTATTATCAACTATTACATTATGCGCTAAGACACGATTAAAATATCACAATACTGGTATGTTTCTCCTTTCAAATAACTTGCTAGCTTGTTACGTACGTCGTTTGTATGTCGGGAAAGCACATTCTATTAACGGACGATGTGATATTATGATCATGAGCATGACATGCTCATAAGCAATAAAATAAATATTATTGTATAATGAAAAGGAGAGATATCGCGAATCGCCATTGGCAAGTGCCGAAACAAGATGCAATGTAAATTATTAAATTAACTACCATTGCCTATGCTATCCGCAGACGTTTACTTCTAGAATACTAATTTTTATTTCAAACGCACAATGGGTAGAACTGGTAGAAGCTAATATAATACGGGATTTTGGATGCTATTTACGTGAAATACGAATTCCATCAAAATGAATTAAAATTTACTGAAATTCTCAGGAAAGCTGATGTTCTTAACCCATGTTGAAAATATCAAGTATTTTAAGAGGTATTCATAAAACGAACTGTTATATTAAACAAATCATTGATTTCATGTAGAACTCCAATAAAGAAATATATTTGTTTCCAAAAATAATTCATAAAACAAATAACAGATTTGATAAACCTGTCTACGTATTTAAAAAATTACTATAATAACATTTCCTTGTATTATTTATCGCCAAAGATTAAGGATTACAAACGCTTAATCAACGTACTTGTTTATCAAGCAAATACCACTAAGAAAGACGTGATGGGTGAGGCATTGCACTCAACATCGCCAGCATTATGTAAAATAATATTACCAGGAGTCAGAAACGAGTAAATATTTTTATCACATATCTGTCGTCAGTCCTGACTTAGAAAAGTTTGTATTTGTGCAGCCTGAAATGATTTATCTGGACATAACTGCTGAAGACATATATTTTGAATGGAAGTCTCTAAGGAATATAATAGCATGCATCAAGTAACAACATTTTGTTTGTTCATTTGTATGAGTAAGGGGTTTCATTTAGGTATCACATATCCAAGAAAACATCGAGTGGTTATTTCTGGTATATCAATTTATTTATGCCCAGATGAAACTTTGACTCTTCACATCACATTACTGGTTAAACTCAAGTTTGACTTTGCCTCACAGAATGTTTTTCTTCAGAGTGGGCCATGCTAAAGCCTTCTTCTTGAATACTCATTTTAAGCTGAGTGACTGTTACAAGTCAGTTGATTAACTGTTTATTTAAAAGATTTCATTCATCATCCACACTCGAAGGCTATTGTTATTCATGACTTCTGACACAGAGTCTTTCAGCTCCAACTCATTAACCTATTAAAGAAATGATAAGCAACATGAAAGGGATTATATGCCACCGACAAACTAGCCGCACATTAAATAGTCACGCTAACCATTATAAATGTTATGGGTAAGCAAGAAGCAATATCCAAATTATTCACGAAATAAAAATTCTTGCCTTATGTTCGCTAAGGTATGGTTCAATATACTAACTCAGTGTAGGATGTTCTGGAATTAGTATCATAATAGTAAATTGGTGCCGGAGTAGTAGAGGTAAGAATATCCAAATGGAAAAATTTGCTGTGCATTTCCACTAAGGTTTGTTTACGGGTAGTGCCAGTAAAATGATGATTAAATATAGTGGCCTCTCAAGTATAAGTATTTAGGTAACCTACTTATGTACCGTGAATTAGCGTGTGGATGACGTATGATTCATCTATACAAGTTTACATGCATTAATACTATAATGTATCATACGTTGTACTGCCTGCACGTACCTATATAGGTAAATCAGGATACAGGCAATATTTTAAAATCTGATGTTTTCCTTTCCACGTTACATTAATAAAATTTATCGTTTACAACGAGATGCCATGCAGACTCAAAATAATTACCTATATAGGTACGGTATACCTTACACTTTCTGCAATGTAGTAATAATTACCATGCGAAATGTTTATATCAATTACAATTAGACAATAACAACACACCGGGGGGCTGTTTCTTGCTTTTACCTCATACAAAGGTGCTTGCCTACATGAAGAATTGGCGAATTTGTTGTAATATTCTCGTTTTCTATATGAATTGCATTCACGATGATATTTCAAGTAGGTATGTATAATAGACACATTCGATTTTTACTCCATACCGTAGAGCAACGAGTATTACATAAATGTGCACTATTTATTTAGGTCATGTTCATGAAACCATACTTTGTACTTAATCCCATTCTAATTACGCTTCTCTTAAAAATGATTTGCTGATATCGACATGACTGTATGATTTAATAGAGAGATAAATTACTATATGAAAACATTATGTATGCTTACCACTAGCAGCCTGCTGTTTTGAAAATAATCATCAATAAATATTGCAAAGTATAGAGTATTGGGTAGTAAGCATAGTGAAATATGGGTCAAACTGAGAATGGAACACGCTAGCATGGATGTATCTAATTCTATTATCCATTTTGAATAATTTAGGTGTAATCTTATAGATTACACGTAAATATAGAGTAAGGATAGGAAAGTTTTAGTTCAGATGTTGTGGAGCAGACATTCATAGAAATTAGTTGGTGGCTGTGTAACTGTTGTTAAAGTTAAATAGGTGGATTGTATAGCACTAGTAAATAGAGATTGTATCCTAAGAATAGTTGGTAGAATGTAGTTCAGTGAGGGAATGACACATTGACAAAACAATTGGTTGCCCTTGCTTCCAAATTCAGTTCAGTGAGTTGAATTGGTCGCGAGAGATGAGAGTCAAGTACAGGAGAGAAAAACAGTACAGGAGGAGATAATGCATAATGGAGAGAGTTGGTGTTTGAATTGGTACATAACACCGTCGTCTGGTCCTAGCAGTCCTGTCTCGTTTGCTAAGTAAACTCAAGTAACTTAGACTTCCTTCTCTACAATACTCTGCTTGTATGAGACTAATTTTATTTTTGTATCAAGGTCCGCACGCATATCAACTCCTACAAACGATCCAGAAAAACACTGACTGACGAACTCACAATCTGCAGCTATGCATTTAAACATGATACAAATGCACAGGAGCTCGAGACGTGTATGCATATACATAGAAGTTATCTTTTCCGTTTCTACTTTTCAAGTTTATTTCTAATTTAATACTCACAGTCACACACATGAAATTGTAAACTGGATTAGACGTGTGCATTTATCTATGTACATATGCAATGCAGAGACATAGCTTATTATACAGCTGCTCGTCTACAGTGTACGTACATAAAAAGAATCCGCACTAATAGACATTTCTTTATCCTTCAATATATACCTAATGAAGTATAGATCAGATCAGTACTGAATGCTATTTACATAGAAGATCCGTATAATTTAGACTATATGAACTATACTATATACCACTCAGTATAAATGCTATCTATTATGTATCATTATGTTAACTGCTTACCAATATTGTTCCTGTGCCCAGACTAATATGAAAATTTAATCTCCATGCCACGTCTGCTCTATATTACAAGGTACTTATGTAAATAGCAATAGTCACAATATTGTATCCACCAACGTAATTTGTTAGGTAGATACATCTGGATGTAGAAAAATAATTTCTATGCCGAGGTATTGGTGGTTGGTGACTGGTGAATCATTTCTTTAGTAACTGGGCAAGATACCAACAAGACAAGAAAGACACCATCCGCATCTTTTGCTTAGCCTTTGACTGCTATTCGACTTTAACTTCAGATTCCACTCATCTACTCTACAATTCCAAGCTCCTGGCCTTTCAAACATTTGATGAATGAGCCACGAATGAATACTTGGTTCTCATTCAACAGCACAAGATGAAAAGCTATAGCACGTCAAGATTAGCATATAGGGACCTCCCTATAGTATGCTCGAAGCTATTCTAAATGTACTACGTATCTAAACGATGGTTTTAATATCAGTAGGAAGAACACTAAAACAAAGCTATTGCGTTCAAAAGCAGGAAATTATAACACTTCACCTATAAATATAAAGTACCTATAGAAATTCGCAAATCTTAATAACTTAGTATAGGAATGCTGTTATGAACTTAGACATACCTACATAGTAATGAATGATGTATAATTTAACCTTTGCATTAGCATATTAACATCCTTTCTATTGACTGAGCTAGCACTAGTGGTGTTTGTAGTATGCAAAAAGCTGTATAAGTAGTAAACCTACCATGCGAATGAGATTAAATTCAAAGGGACTAAATAACTGACTCCTCTTCTGTTGTCCGTCAGCCAAAAACATCTCATTTCATTTGATTGCCACGTCGTTTCATTCAACTACCTAACCACTTTCAGCACAGATTCCCTCTAACTCAGGTCAAATTATCTATATACCTACAAGCAAACTTACGATTAGATAAAGCTCACCGGCGGAGAATATCAAATGAACTCACTACATACACTACCTATTCGTGTACACATAATCCACATTATATACCAGGAATTAAGGTAATTACTGTCTCATGAGCAATAACACACTCCCACTCGACTCCAATAAATAAACTATGTACAAAAAACATGTCCATTTACTAGTTCCAACGGGAAAACATCGTCAATGCTATTATCATTTAGTGCATTATTTATTTATTGCATTAGAGATTCAGCACAAAACCTCCGACACCAATCCATTCATAAATAATACGCAAAAGGTATGAAAAACTCATACATTCATAATGGACAACTCTCCCAGGCTTACAAAAACTCTTGCTGACTATTGAAAGATTTAGCCCATTACCTAATAAGTACCCGTTTCGATCCCGAGAAACTAAACTTGAATTCAGTTCAGACAGATCATTAGTTAATTCATGGGAGTATATATCACAAAATGGGAAATGAGTTGTTTTTCCACTAGCACGATATATGTTTATTCCTGATTAAGGATCCCATTACTTACATTAGTTAGTAATTCCACGAATATACATCTTTAGCAGGACTGTAAACATGTAGATAGTAGACACCGACATTAATGATCTCTGCACAGAAAGCAAAAGCAATAAACAAACTAACATGTATAATTTGTCCATGAATACCAAATACCAATATGTTGACAGATGTATTATGCAAATATGCTATATACCATTAAATACACGCTTATTTACCAACATCCTTTAATACAAGCGAAATCATCAATCCCATACACTATTCAGATTTCAGATACAGACAAGTAAAATAGTTTTTGTACGAAATACCAGTGAATACCAGTACAGGTTGTTCTCTGATTAAAACCTCTAGGCAAAGCCACGAAGCAATAAGTATTGGAGAGAACAGTCCTCTGGAGAATCTGTGTCACGCAACAAGTTGTTTGATCATAGATTTATCGCGTTCTCCTGTTCATGTGAAATGAAAAGGAATAACATTATTTCGCATGATGATCTAACGCTTCAATCTAATACTTATTGAAATAAGTACGGCTATGATGTCAAGTAATGTAGATATCAGAAAGCCATTGCCATGTCTGAAGATGATAGGAATATATTGAAGTGTCATTTTCTAGTGAAATGGAAATGGTATATTCAATTCCGAGTAACATGTACATCTTGTTGTTTGCATCTTGAAACTGAAATACCTTCATAAATAATCCCAAATATAGGCAACTACATGCAGGACAGACAGCTAATTTTGCAGGGAAATAAAAAAGCTTGGAACATTTATTCTTCTTTACCATTACCTACACGTTTTAGACATATTGCCAGTTAGCGTTCATTAAACGAAGAAATCTTATCTATTGTGCCTTGCAGTGTGCACACTTTGTATTCTAAGCCAAATGAAGCAAAGATACAACAAAAATAATCCTCTAAATCGAAATCAAACCTGCATTTACATATGTAGAAACATGAGTCTCGCTAATTAAAAACCTGCTTAGCAGTTGATTGAGTTTTATTACTCTTGTATTCGACCGGAGTGAATTATTGCCGATATTCCAATTGCCATGATGTGAAAGGAGCAGCATCAGACCAATTACACTGGAAACTGAACAAGTACAACTACATCTACGCTATTATACATTCCCTCAATCTGACCTTACTCAAACTAGAAAACTCGAAATTCTCATTCATTTTACATGGACTAACTCAAGGGAAATGGCCAATTCAGCTCGTATCTTTAATACTGAACTCCCATTGCATAACCTACACCACTATATTTTACATTGTCAAAATTTGGAATGCAAATTTAAAGAGACAAGTGGTACGAACAATAATCGTGAGTAAAATTTAATTTTATTATTCAAACGGTAACCGATCAAATTGTTACTTTCATGCAATTTGGCATAGCCGTCCCTATCCCCAGGTGTGCTCCTGTGTGGGCATTTCTTCAAAGATTTCATAGAAGCTAAACAATAACATTCTTATTACTCTGGTATTAACAACTCGGGCGGGATATACGTACTATAAATATAAAAAATGCTAGTCTTAATCCTGCAGCAATTATTTTACAGTAGTAGTACAATAGTTTTTATACCATTGTACATTGTACACCTACTTACTCAGCATATTTGTACATGAATTCTAACATGGATGAGAACGTAAATGTTGACTCACTCATCATCATTAACAGCTCAGACCACAATCATCGAATCAGCCATGCATCGAAATGCCATTATTTATTCTTTATGGCAATAAAAAATAAATGCTACTCCATGTTAAGACTTTTGATAAAGAGATAGCAAAGGAACACATGAAAATCTTGCACCTGGTATTGATTGTCTTGCGGTTTGTTTTATTGTGAGCTAAACGCAGAGTAAACGTAGGTAAAAACTACCTACACATAGGGACAAAAGGATGGTTGTAAAGATATTATCTCATAATATATGAACCTGTTGTATGAACATATTTGTATGAGCAACAATACTACTTATTACTCGATTTACAGATAGATAATTATTATTTTCACACCCACTACTTCACTACTCCTGAAAGAAGGTCTCAAACACAGCATCTCTTATGCAAGGTACTTAGGTTAAGGTTTACGATATTTGCATGTAATAACATTCATTCAGTGCATGCTAAAGTGTTTGATTGGTACATTTGTATTACAATAGATTGAGATCTTGAATGGTGTATGCACATCCCGATTACATAGTGCGTATAGACAGTACACATGTTTTACATAATTTGCAGTACAAATAATATAGAGCTGTACAATAAGGAAGCAAATCGCTTCTGTTCTCTCATTGTATGCATTTCTATGATATAACCTTAACCTAAACTAAAATCCTGTGCTGCAGTCAGTTGCTATTTGCCAACATACATAATGCACATGACTGGGCTATGTAAGTGTGCGTCGCAGCTGTGGATAATGCTGAAAGTTAATATTGCTTGCAGTATCTATTTGCCCATTATACCTTTGGCAGTCTTATGCTTCAGTTTGATACAGCTACTAGTTGCTATTTTAAATCCCTGAGTATTTACATCTGCCATGCCATACAAACTACACACAGACCAAGTTAAGTCAAGGTGAAGTCTCATCATTTCCCATTGCCGTGCGTACTACTAATACATGGTCTTCATGCTTCTGTAAGGATAGTATTAAAGTTGTGTAGATAACTACCTACCTATCTCCGCACAAGCCTCCACCATTAATGGACTACTGTATGAATATTCTTATATCACATGGCATGACAGCCAGTCTTCGTAATAATATTATACCATGCCATAATGTTATTCTTATTTTTATATGACTTGAATGTGAATCCTAAAGATTATGCCGCATAATCTAATGAGCTTAAACATCGTACGAACTTATGTACAGTCAGCAGTTCAGCACATTCGCTTATCAAGATATCCTTAAGCACGTTCCTCCATACTAATAATATTTCCATTATACTCTATGCTCTTTCTCAAATTACCTTTTATCTATACCAATAAAAATATAACGCTTTAAATCCCTTTTTATCATCAATTTTGCTTACTTAGTATTGCGATAGACAATTTCAATGTTTCGCTGGGATACAATAGCTTATTGGTAGGGATACTTTGCCAGAGGAATTACTAACCGAAAAGCAAAGTATTTCTACCAATTTTATTATTCATAAGACCTGTAAAAATATCTACAGTACTCTAAAAGTGGTATTAATTCATAGCAATTAAATTTGCAATAGGCTGTAGAATGGCTTATGAAGTGTTAGGGGACTGAGAATTTGCAAGTATTTATCAGAAACTGAAAGTTTCAATCCATATTTTAAATTTTTGTTTCCGTGTACATGTTTACATAAATAATTGGTAAGTAGGTAGGTCAACTGATGTTTTCAAAATTGCATATTGACAGCGCATGATCATATTTTCAAAATTAGGTTTTAATACACGCATGACTTGTATTGCGATTCATCTCCTGAAATGTACTGTCAGGGAGAACGTTACTACGAACAAGTAGTTTGACAACACTAATATTTGCTAATCGACAGATACCTTGAATGTATAGCCAATGGATAGCAATAGTCATAGAACATTTATATCTGCCAGTCAAATTCTAGTACAGTTTGAGATATGCTTGGATAATATTACAAATATTACTCATTCTTTATTGCGAATTAATATAGAATTATATAAGCTGTCATATATACATAAATATCAAAAGCACAAGTAAGGAATGGTCTTCAGAGTCTGAAGACTGATTTCTTGAATGCGAGTCTTTAATCTTGACAATCTTTAAATGGAGGCCATTAACTCAGCTTGAGTCTCTAATAATAGTAAACCTCAGAATCAGCAACAGAGTCAATTCACAGTGGCAACCTGCAGGGCATTATGTCAGTTCTAAACCACTTGCTTCATAACATAAATAACCACATCATCTTTTCTTTGTATTCTTCTTGTCACTCACACATGTCACGAGTGTGGCTGCTAGCATAGCAATTAATTTTCCTAAATGGCTGTGATGCAGCTACCTAACCATTATTCTGATGTTGTAATATACCATTGTTGGTTAGAGCCACAATTGTATATCCTTCCAGTATACAAGATGAAAGTATTTCTCTTATTGGCTAATAACGTTTAGAACATTGTCTGCACATGATATTTACATACTGCACTCCAGTGTATTATTTATACTTACTTATTAGTATAACTTCGTTTACTAAGTAGGTTTTTTAAAAACACAACTTGATTTAAATAGATATACAGTAATTTCCATTGGGTTTGATGTAGGTTTGGTGACAGTATGCAAAAGCTATATATCAATTGCATAAAAATCAAGTCGGTCAAAGCCAATGCATTGTTCTATTTCAGAAACATGACCTTAATGACATCAGTTAAAAATCTGAGTAATTCATAGATAAACACGCAGACAGAATGGTAATTTATACTTAAAAAAGCAATTCATACCTGTATCAGAAATGTGTATCCAACGATGAGAGAATTGTGTTGACAGAAAAATGTGACGATCGATTAATGCGGCAGTGTTTACGTATATTGTGGCATAATCTGTAGTGAATTCTTCATTATGTTTTTCTCCTCCAAAATCAAAACTAAACTATTCTCAAAAAATATTGAAGCAGATATCATGCTTTAGGATAGGTTGTGCGATTTATTAGCTTACATTAAGCTGGAGAACTTTTTTGAGAAAAACTAAGTTCCAATTATATATTGATTTTACTTGAATTCAGCTTTCGATTTGTAATGACGACTTAAAAGTTTTATTGTTCAGGCATTTACAAGAAGTGAATTGCTAAAAAACAGTTCCTAAAGGCATACAAATAAATTCATGCACATTGGGGGAAATTCACATGTACTAATAAACTAAGAACTGAGCATCAGCGTTATGTTGAAACAAAACATTAGGTAAAGAATAACTACGCATGTAATGTGTCTACATTTGATGTTATCTTTAGTCAATCTATGAATAACTCACAATCAGTTCAGTAGAAGGCGAAACCGTGTAATATTATGCTATCAAAACATAAACTTGGAACTTCCGTCGTCAACTAGCTATGAAGAATTGAAGCAGATAGAAAGAGAACAGAAAATAAATCAGAAAATCATGGGGTTGAGCACAAAACTTAAAGTTATTTAAATTATTACGGAAAACATCGAAAAGTTTGAGGAAAATCAATAACGTGAAGAATTAGAATGACTTACACTGAAACTCAGTTAAATAACATTGGGCAAATAAATGTTTAACTATTGCTAAATGGAGTTAGAGCCACCGAGCGCGTGTTCAAGATGAAAATATGAGGAATAACTTGTAGGAGAGCCTGGAAGTCTAGCACTGACAGAGCCGTCGGCTCGACTGAACAGTCTGACATGAAAACCAGCGAAGAAATACCTATCTCTTTCTCTACTTGTACGTACACACAGTTGGCCCATAGCTTAGTAGTACTACGTATGCACTTAAATCCTAGATATATAATACAATACAAACTACGTACCAAACCAACTTCCACTTCTCTTGCTATGCAATTACGTTACAATGGATTGAGCTATCTAACTGCAACTACATTCACTATTATACACAGCACAACAGTAGTTATTTGGCTAGGCTTTACTAACTGCACGTTGCAAACCGTAACTAGAATTCTTCATTATCTTCTTGGTACTTCAATGTTTACTTATGGATGGCTAACCTTTTACTCCATCTCATATCAATGGCACTAACGGATAAATACTTTAACTTTTACAGACTTTAATGCAACATGGTAATCAAGTTTAAAAACGATTACTCTCTACTGTAGTAGTTTTTGTTTCCGTGTATAAATAGCTACTGCGAATGCACGATTTACATTTACTTAAATATTTACATAACCCTGATCATTGCCCATTGTTAATTCATTTTGTACTAAATATTTACTTGTGAGTACCAATTCATTGTTGTAAATGTATTTTTAAATTGTCAGAAATCATTATCATAGATATGCAAGTATATAGCTTGTTGCCTTAAGTATTGCTATGCTAATGCATATATTTATAGATTTTTATATTAATGTTGGCATTTACATGTTATCTCGCCTATCTAGGGTTTAGTTTGATTTGCTAAATAATAGCTTCTAAGTAATTACTTATATAATAAGTAAAGTTGTCAGTCTATGAATGACTCGAAAAGTTAAGACATACAATTTTACTCACCAAGTTGAAAAACTTTTGATAGTGACAGATAGGTAAACCAAGCAAAGGATTCTGTTGTATTATTTAGAGGTAGGTAGCACAAAATCTTATCTATAATGTAAAATCCAGAGAGCGAAAAGCGGGTAGATGTATGTCCTAGTGTAGATGCAATTGCAGTAAAACTTGTATATTTATGAACAATTTTACAGGATCACTGAAGTGGGGATGCGCAAATAGACATTCTTATGAGCTACTATGATATTTTCTTATATGAGGTACAGCTTATATATCATAACTGTCTTATATGTACTTACACTACGCTACGAATAATTTACCGACACAGATAATCGAACTTAGCTTGTAAAAGTGTGCAAGTACTTATATGAGTATGAATTATGAATTGAATAAATTACTATCATCACATTTGCAGTGAGCGCATTTTACTCGTTTTAATTCATTTAACCAGTAGGGAAGTAGAATGTCACCATTATTTAATAGCCATTTATTTATCTACTCTCTCAGTTAAACCTACAAAGTAGTTTATTCTAGTTTGCGCAAACTTTACTTGCTTTACGACACTAACTGCATACCTTTGCAATAGGTTTGCGAATGAAGTTTGAGCTGATTGGGTTTGGATATTGTGATTTGTGGACAGTAAGTATAATCAGAGAGAGTGATAGGACGATAGATCCTTTTCAATCTTGGTTAGGTCGTGTTTCATATAATTTATTTCCGTAACAATTTAATATTAATCTTACTTTGGTCCGACATTCACACACATTCACACATAAACAATAATAAATTATAAAATAGACTTCTATTTTAGTTTTCATCTAACTTGAGCAGTTTCATGCATACAGTGTTCAAAGATTTGAAGTCATATGCTGCAATAATATTGTCTAGATTACAATATAACTAGATACTAATACCATCTAATACTAAGATACCAGTAGTAGTAGTCTCACTCATCTAATTAATTTTACTTCAATATGATGTATCTTTGGTATCTTTACAAATTATACTTGTATACCTTATTCTGATATTGGGTTTATAAGAAAAAGCGAAAAGAACCTAAATGTTTCATTACTGTAGAAGTGCTTGAGTAGAATACTATACTGCGAATGACAATCGATCTCTGCTGCAGTTACTCAAGATCAAAACTCTAAATATCTATCCACTTTTGCCAGGTATCATTAAATTAGAATCAAATAGAAGATTTCTTACGTGTGACGTAATTTTGTTATCAAATAATTTATACAGGGTCCATAAGTTGGCCAAAGGCAATGATTTTTTGTCACGGTTGGTTAACCTCCCTTAATGTTTCCTGAGTTATGAAAGTGCTGAAGGCTAAAGCATGGACATTGTGAATCTATGCATAAGCTGCCGTGTTAGTTACCTCGGGTGAAATAAAAAGGCTTCTACCTATAGTTTACCTACATGCACTGCATTTCCTACAGTTTTTGCAAGGTCGAACAAAAATAAACCGTTGAGGATTTCCGCAAATATACGCATAATTTTGTACTATTTTAAACAAACTCATTTTCGTTTTTCCACAACCTCATAATATTATTTACATTTATTTCTGTAGTGTAAAGGTTAATATTTTTCACAAAAAAAGTACAATTCATTTGTATCAGGACGTTTAGCACAAGTTGTAATTACATGTTAAGCAGTCAAATCAGTAGGAAATTTTTTTCGATGAACAACCAAGCACTTTGAAGAGCAAAAGACATTTTGGTTGTATTCAAATGGTACTTTACCCGTGATGTCGGTTGCACACTCAAAACATCGTATTAAAATTGGAGCCTTCTCTTTGTTTTTTTTACAAGTTCCTAAAATTCTTCTTTCTGCAGCCAGAGCTCTCTAAAAAAATACACATAAATGGTATTCAGTTTTTCCCAATGTTTAAATGATCAAATGCCTGTTCCATATTTTTTATGCAACTTCTGTAAACCTTGAAGAAAATTACCACCAATCTGTATTTTGCATGCGAGCAAGACTAATAATGAAAAGTAATATTATGAAGTATATGAACATGCACTAAGTGAACAACGGATTCGTTCACATTGCAATTTTTTAAGGTTTAAATAAATAATAAATTATCCAATTTGATCATATAATTAATGCTGAATTCTTGCTTAACATGTCGAGGTTAGCTAGATATTTACTCTACTCAGAAACACATTAATGATCGATAAATACAGCCGTGATGAATTTGTACTTCTTGGTACCAGACTAGTTGAATCGCAAGGGAGAAGGGATATAATAGTAAACTACCTTTCATCTAGCCCGACAGTTTAGTTGTCTATGTATTATACTTTACACGGTAACATTCAAACACATTTCGCTACATAAGATATATAAGGAAAAAGAGATTGGTTTTGGGTATTCCCATGCAGAACGGTTCTTAGATAAAACATATATCACAAAAAGGCTAAAACGTATAGTGTGGATAGCAGTTCCTAACACAATTAGATTTACCTCAAAGTGTCTACAAAGCATTAAAACTTCTCATCACTAACGAACATGACCGAGACAAAGCAAAAGTTAGATCTTTAGCTTCACTAAAGCTCCAACAATCAATATGAATTACCTTTTCTCTATCACTCAAATTCAAAAAGCGGTCTTTCTCATCGGCTTCCTTCTCCTTTTCCCTTTTCTCTAATTTCTTTATCTTCTCTTTCTCTCTCTTCAATTTATTTAACGCTCGTTTCTTTTCCAGCTTTTCTTGCTCTTGCTCTTCGGACAATGGAACCGGAATTTGTGCCTTATAAAGAATCAAAGAAAATCTTTATAAATCAATTGAGTTAAATGCTAACTATTTCTATTGCGTGTATCAAAGTATAAGGGTATACTTAAAAGTTATATTAAGTAGTATACCGATTAAGGATTGAACCTTTTTGTCACAAATCTCATACCAATGAATGTTTGGGAGATTTCTTATATCTTTGTTTCGTAAAAACAAATTATCTGTTTACCACACCAAAAATCGAAAATAGACTTGGTTAACACAAACATTATTATAAACGTTACTTATCAATTGAGACCATTGTTTGTGATGATTAAAAAGACTGCAGTAAAAATTATATACTTCAAATTTTGTTGGTCATATCTTTTAGAGGACTTATTGGAAAATACTACACTTGAAGATTTATTTTTATTTCCCATTTAAAACGGCTTTACGACTGTTATTTAAAACTGTGGGGCAAGTTCAGCAGTACAATCAATCTGATTTGATCAAGAAAGACAAACATTATGATGTGCAACACAGTCAACTGAGGATCAATTGTCACCTTATTGTGTTTGTTTTTCTGTACCAGCTATATTTACTTTACTATTTATAGCTGTACCATGTTTTAGATCAGATTAAATTCCATACCTTGTCATAATTATATTTTTCAGGATGCTGTCCTCTAAACTTCCTGAATATCATTCTACATTCTTTCGTTTCGGCATAATTATATGGATACTTTCCGATTTTGTCCTTTATTGTTGGGTCACAACCACATTCCAAAAGAGTCCTAAACAGTCATAAACAGAAATATTGAAGATGATAAAATATGAAATCCTTTTTATTTTCAGTTGATAGGAAAAATAAATAGTAACAAGGAAATAGCTGATCGTTTAGCTCAGATAATGATCAGAAAATATTTAATTTTCTCATTAAAAGATTTAATTTTAAAATGCAATGTATACTTCGATAGAATTAATTTACCAAATAACGTTGTGAAGATCTTTCGTTGCAGCTAAATGAAGAATTGTGAACGACTGGGCATTAATTAACTGATTTAATTCGCACGTGAACGACGAGTCCATTTTTCGCGATTCCGATTCTTGCTTCAATATTTTTATTTGTTCATCTAAATGGGACAAGTCACTACTAGAAATTCCATGCACAATATCGCCAATAATTCCAATTGGCTTAGGGAACTCTTCATTTTTATTCTTTTTTGGTTTTGATTTCCTATTCCTGCCTAATTGTTTCCTGTTTTCGATTTCTTCACTCGTTAAACTTGACCCGTACTCCTGTGAACGTTAGTTATAAGCAAAAGGACAATAATTAAAAGTTCAATTCAAGGCTTTACGTGAGTGACGATTTCAGGTTTCAGGCACGGCACGCAAATATACTACAATTAAATCTCAGTAACTAACCAACACCAACAAAATTCTAATAGCATAGCATAACAAATTTTCTAAACTGAATATTACATCTGTATTATCTGTATAATTAATTATTATGGTTATAATGTTGAAAATATCAGACATTACCTCTAAATGGCTAAAATTAATTTCTTGGTCGCATTCTTCAATGGTAAATTCCACATCACTTCCCACATCAGGTGAAGACAATGGTCGCTCAGGTTCATCCCTTTTTACAGGTGACCTAGACTTTGCTCTATCAACATTTGCTTTTTTGCGCTTACTTCTTTTTGATTTTGCGGAATCTTCCTGTTTATTTTTAGGTGTTAAATGCTTGGCGATAAATTCATCTCTACTACCTAAAAGATAATAAAACAATAGTCAATCAATAAATATAATGAACTTATATTTACCACTTGGTATGTAGAAAATGATATAGGTACATGTAGAATTCTAGGTCAACGTTTATGGTTAAAGCATTTTTTAAACTTCACTTACCGTAAATATGCACTCCACTGAGAATAGAATGAACTCTTTTAATTTCTTTAAATGTTGGCCTCATAGAGGGAAAAGGAATATGTCTTGTTCTAGGATTATTCCTTTGCAAAGGCGGATTTTTTCCTCCGAAAAGTGAATTAGCACTAGAACTAGCAGCTCGGTAAAATATAACGGAGCACCGAATAAGTTTGTCTTTCCAGGATTCCAATAACTCTTGTATGTGCTACAAAATAATATTAGACAACACTAATAAAATTTTGGCGATAAGTGCCATTTTATAGATTCAAATTATTAACACATTTGAGTTTGAATTACTATAAAAATAAACCTGTGTGAAAGAAGCTTCATTGTATCTTCTTAAGCTTGCTCCAGCTGACTTTGGATGTGACGTCCCACTTTTCGAATCTTGTGCACCCTGTGAGCCGCCTTGCTTAGCTCTTACTGTATAGCTGTGAAATGTTTTATGCGCCAATACGGTAGAACCTTATACAAAAAAAAATTTCTTTAAAACGAGAAATTGATTATGAATTTACTTACAGGTCCATGTTCGTAGGGATGTAATGATACAATTTAACATCTCTATATTATAAACACAGAAGAGATAAAGCAATAAATTTACTAATCTATCCCCAATGTGTAACGCAAGTGCTGACCTTTACACACACTTTTGGGTACCTCCCCCCCCCTCCCCTCCCAACAACTCCACACTCTAAACTGTCTAAACCACTGAAATGAATTGTTGCATAATATTATAACATCAAGGAAATAACAGTTTACATAAGGTGATTATTGGTGATTGAATGGAAATGATTAGCGAACGTTGGAATTGTTTTTATTACAAGTGATGGGTGCCTACTGAAATTCTCTTAAGTGCACTGTAATAACTTAGATATATATAAAATATTTATAATAAACATTTAATATTTTCTCAAAATTCCTATAGTGAGTCCTTACGAATGGAAAACACAATTTGCTAATTGAAGTACCTTCAAAAACAGCTCCTGCGAAATGCCCTCCGCTTACCATGACTATAGCCCACAGTGGAGGATTCGTAAGAAAATTAGGCAATGAGTATGCATCTTCTTCCTTTTCAGTCGACTAAATAATGTGCACAAAAAAAACAAAAATAAATATATTAATAGGCATAATAATAGTTTTAGTTCATCATGATGCAAATAATTGTTACAATTTTTCTACCTATATACTTGGGAGCAAGCAGTTTAAAACTACCAATGTTTTTATACACGATGGTCCTCTTTCTGATTTACTATAGCTTTTGAATACCTGAAACTACCTGAAATTCAAAAGGAAATAATGTCTTACGGCACCAGAAGCGAAAGCAAATCAGAAAGTTGACCATATTGACAATTGAATCTAGTAGGTGATTATTAATACAATTAAAATACATTAACATTGGTGTCACATGTTACCTTATTTTCATTTCCTTTAGAGATAATAGTCTTGTAAATTGAAAATATGTCACCGTCACAATTTTCAAAAAATATCTTTGGCGAATTTCCAAGTTTTAACTCCGATTTTGATTGCTTAGTTAGAGCTTCTTTGTTCTTTTCGAGTTCTATCTTATCCAAAAGACGTGAAATTGGCAAATCTGGAACTTCTCCGTCTTCGCAATCCGATCCTTCTATACTAGATAGGTCATCTGAAACAAATACAATGTACAGATTATCATTCATGAAAACCTCCCTCTTAGAAAGTTGCTAGAAATAAAACATACCCATCATTTCTGCAAACTCCGCCTCAGATACAGGAGATTGTCCACATATTTTTCGTTTTAAATTGTATCTGTGCCAGTCAAGTTTGCAATGAAACCTTTGTTCTGCTACATCTGAGAAGGTAATATCACAAGTTGTGCAGGTCACATTTCCGTCCTTAACAGAAGAAATGTTAGGTTCATTGATGACGTCCGACTGTAGATCAGGAATTGTATCTTCCTCTTCCGACAAAAAATCTTCATCTAATACCCTAGAACTATCTTCTTCATCGTCTGTATTCTCGTTCGGCTTAAATCGCTTTAATCCTTTGAAAAGTTTTACCAAGTCGTTTTTGTGTGAAGCATTAAAAAGCTGAAAATGATTCCTAGACCGGGACATTTTTAATGTCGAATGGAGATAAATAGCACCAAAAACATAGACTGTGGCTGTTGATATTCCAAAAATTCAATATGGAAAAAATCTGGAAGACCTGCCAAAAATATCCAAGATCAGAATCCGCGATTTAATCACAAAATCACAACACGATCACGATCACAGCAGGTGAACGAATTATATTTAAAATTACCGCAGTCATCCAGTGAACTGGAGGGTATATCCAACTTCCAGCTGATAGATTCGAGTTCTCAATGTGACCAAGGAATCCTAGGACTTTTTAAACTCCTATAAGCTTCCGACTGACTCTGCGTCTTGGTAGCATTTTTTTCTCTATTTATTGCCTGCACGATTAATTTAATTAGTAATAATTTTGGCCTGTAAACTGCTGAACTTATCCCCAAAAGTTGCAAAATTAAGTATTAGTTTACAAGTTTAGTTATTAAATTCTTGATACTTAATACTAATGCGGAACAAATGTCGTAATTATGTAGACTTTCCTTACATTACTCAACTCATAAAAGATTCATTTTTTCCTTATTCTCAGGGAGGAATTTTTACCATATTTTGTTGCCATTATGAGTACCTATATACTCGTAAACTATCATTTCAAAATGTAGATTTATAATGCATATCATATTTCATATTTATAATACTTATTTAGTAGATTGTAAATAAAATAAGATCTCATTTCGAGTTAATTTTGATTACAAGTCTGTAATTCTTACAGTTTTAAATGACATACTGTAATATTTGTATAACACTCCCAAGATTTGTATAGATTGGAAAAAGGAAAATCAAAATAAAAGTCTTACTATTGTTTAAACCCAATAATATAAAAGTGAATCTTTACGTAAATTTCTATGCTATGAGCAAAATTAATTGCCAAACGAAACATAATGACTAATGACATTTATTTTCTCATATTAAGATGTAAAGGTACGTTTTCATGTCTGGTCGTCTGGTACATTTTAAACCTTATACTGGATGCTAAAAATATCCATGGTATATCTAAAATGTAAGAGTAATAATTAATAAGATTTCACATACTTTCATGACATGACATGATATCACCATAGGTGTATTAGTTATATAATCTAAGGATATGGATATTACATGATGCTATCTATCTATATTATGTTATAGCTGCATGATCAGATTTCACATAATTTTATCTTGATGCTCTATTTACCACCATATACATATAGGAAGGGATAAAAAAAGAATCGATTTAGTAAGTAATGAATTATGAATATCTTTAGAATTCTCTCTCTCAATAGAGATACAGAGATAGATTTATTTTAAATGACAAACCTGAAGGCTTATTTCACTTGCTTTTTTCACAAATACTGCACATAAGACAATTTTGGATTTTGTATGCTTCACCTTCACTAATCCAAGCCCTAGTGCTAATTTTACCAAGATAACACTAAGGTTTCTAAAAATGATAAATGCATACGTATATATGCAGCGTGCGATATATTAAGGTAAATAATCATATAGTATAATATGTAGCATGAAAATTATGAATTAAAAGTATTAAATATATCTTAGAATTTCTTATACGTATATATTAAATGCTTATTAAAATGATTTTTAGGTGAAAGTTAGTGAAAATGAAGAAAGTTTGTATCATTGGTGCGGGAGCAGCGGGTCTTGTTGCAGCTCGTCACATCATCTCTAATCCAACTCTGGAATGTACTATCTTTGAGCAGGGAAATAGCATAGGGGGCATATGGGTGTACACGGAGAAAGTTGTTGCTAACGATGGGCTTCCGATTCATTCACCAATGTATAGAGATTTGCGGTACGTGTTATGATTTTGAGCTAAATACGTTTTTCAACTTTATCTTTTAGTACTCTATTTTTTAGTATCATAGCTTATGTCTCAATTAAGACATATTGTTGTAGAAGGCTAATATGCATTTTTTTTAAATAAAAAGTATTTTTTATTTATTGAAATGGTAAGTGACAAATAGAAATAATATTCTCTTTGAAAACGAACTTCGTAAAGCAGGTGTATAAAACAAAAAATAGACAACAATTTTATTATTGAGAGTAGATTGTATACAGATGGATGAATATGAACAAATGATATCTTTTTTCCATATAGTAGAATAATTAGAATTAATTATACTGAAGAAAAATAAATTGCACCATCTGAAATAATTGTTTAGAATAATTACATCGATGATAGACAATTCCGGATGGAATGAGGGCATCCAAGGATGCATCTACTACAGAATAAAGTTTTTTAATCTAAAATACACAAGGATTCCAGATTGTATGGATTCGAATGAATTTGTGGAAGATGTGTGTACATTTTCTGTCCCCTGTTCAGTTTGTGAGATAGAATAAAGGAAATGATAATATATCCAACTGCAAGGGAAAGTAGTTTTAGAAGTTTTTGTATTGTGGGAAATGAAAGTTGAACCGAAGGGGCAGAGCTGAGAAATAACCTGAAGGTAGTATTTGTATGCATAATGGGACGTCATGTCTGGCACCTCAGGACTAATCTTCCGAAAGAAATAATGGGGTTCTTGGACTTTCCGTTCCACAAGGGGACTACATCCTTTGTGTCACATTCTGAAGTACTTCAATACTTACATGAGTACGCGAACCATTTCAAGCTGTGGGACTATATTCAAGTGAGCACTCTTTCTACTTACTTCAACTTGTTTTGTTTTAGTTTAATATGTATTGTGTAAGGAGGTACGCGTCTCATTTCTTACATATACTTTGTATATAGAATAGTGTATATATCGAGTCAATCCATATGATATTCTTCCTAAGTAGATATAATAGTAGAAAAGCATTTCAGGATTCCAAGTTGTGTATTATTATAGTATAATTTTGTATTACTCGTATCTTAAGAATATAGAAAAAGCAGAGAATGACACGTTCTAGATATAATCCATCCGAACGAGCATAGTATGTATCTGAGAAATGTAATATTATAGTTAGTATGTTGAAGGGAAGGGTGAATTTAAGTTTCTGAAGAGAGGATACACTTGCTCATATGATAATAACTGTAGTATATAGGATGTACATCGTAGGAGTAGAGAGATATGTTAAGCAAAACGGAATTTCAAATGCACTGCTTTACTTAACTCTTACTCCACCCTACAGTACCTTAGAGATTTCTAAGGGAAAATGCAAATTCTATGCAAATTTCTAGTTTAATAAACGAGTAACTTGCGTAAAACCGATATTCCCTGAGCACGGGTCCCAAGAAGTGGAAAAGAACCACTCCTCTCAACCGAATTGGAATCCAAAATGGCACGTCGCCGTCCAAACGAGTGATCAACTTATTTCCGAGTTCCAATTCGACTCAGTCTTTGTCTGTAATGGGTAAGTACATATATATGACTTGACTCTTTTCTCTCCCAAACGTCTCTGTCCAATTCTGTCAATACTTCAGTGAAAACTTTTGTGTTGCACTTTCCCCGAGATTACTTTTTGCCCTGTCTATGTGTATGTATAATGCTATGAATGAACCTGCGGAGAAAGAAACTTGTCGAAAAAGACGAAACGGCAATGGCCAAATTAAGGAGAGCTGACTGCCGTTATGCGAAAGTCTTTGGCTTTACTGGATGATCGTATTGATGTTTCCTTTGATGTCTTACCTTTTAGTCATTACTGCAAACCTAGGATTCCGGATATTGTCAACATGAACAAGTTCCAAGGTAAAGTGCTCCACAGTAGAGATTACCGAACCCCCGAAATCTTTGCAAACAAACGAGTTGTCGTTGTTGGATGCGGCCCTTCTGGTGTAGACATTTCTTTGGAAATTGCCCAAGTTGCCACCAAGGTTTGCAAATTATTATCCATTCCTTCTTTTCTTCTGTTTTCACAGTACAATTTCAATTTTCTTTTTACCACTATCCTTCACTCCCTAAATATAAATCCCTTAACGTGTCTTTTACATCTCATGTATATATGAACTATTTTTCTACTTCAAACTATTATGGACAAAATACATTTGCCACCATAATGATATTACTTATCTGTCCTAATTGTTATTGATATTGATTATTAATTAATATTTTAATTTGAATGGTGATTATTAACTAATTTGAATACATTAGCTTATAAATAATAATATTATAGTTACCTATTTAAATTTTTCTCAAATAATATTTATTTATTAAGAGATACATGTGTGGGTAACGGTGTGGTATTTGTATATCTGCATGTTATGCACAAAGTAGTAATTGCGACAGTAGTATCTAGTAAAATTAAGTGTTTTGGCTCTCCCGTTTAACTTCCAACAAAATGGGGGACAATATAAGGACGAGAAATCAATTTGATAAAAATCAAAAGCTGTTACTTTGTCGGTGTTTGAAATGGAATGACGAAATGCAACACATCAATTTCAGTCTAATTAAATTGGATGAAAGAATGCTTTTAAGAATGAATGGGTATTGAAATTGGTTTTAATTGAATTCCGACATAGGTAATTATGAGCTTGAGAAATCCACCTCTGGCAGCCACGTTTCCCGACAATGTACATCAAACATTTCCAATTAAGTCAGCCAACGCGAATAGTGTTATTTCTGAAAATGAAGAGGAGATTGACTGTGATGTAATTATTACGTGTACTGGTAAATGAACACTTATTTTTCAGTATAATTTACATGTATTGATGTGAGAATGTTGGTAATTACTGGAATGGAATTTAATTTGGTATATGCATGGAATTCTATTACTCAGGTTTCTCGTATGATTTTCCATTTTTATCAACGGAGTGTGGCGTGAATGTGGAAAGGGGGAGACTCGTCACTCCTCTCTTTAGACACATGATTCATTCGAAATTCCCAACGCTTTGTTTCATTGGGATCCCATTTCAAGTCTGCCCATTCATATTGTTCGACTGTCAAGTACGTGAAGAAACACTATTAGTATATGCTCAAGTTTGTTGAAACGAAATCCCTTTGGATAGAAAGGGTGGACCGTATTTTCTACATGTGAATTACTATAGTCGAAGAGTTGTGTTTTAGTCCATTCCATTTGAAAGTGAATAATAGAAGTCTATGGCTATAGTATATAAAATAATGTGCATTGTACGGTCGGAGCATTATCTAGTCTGGAAGAGACTAGTTAATCGTAATGTAAAAGTGGAGTAGAAACTAAAAGATCATGTATCTGTAGACAAGGGACCAGGACAGCCTTGCGTGGCCTGCACTAAATTCGATGTGTATCAAGCAAGGCAGTTCTCGTTCCATTAGCTAATAGCATTTAGGAATTACGAAGGGTGGAAGTGGAATGGACTGACTGGTTTGGTTGGTTGGATTGGAAGAGATGGTTCAAGTTGACTTTTTTAATATGGGCTTTTAGGTGCGCTTCTTCGTGAAATATTTAGAAGGGCTGATTAGACTTCCCAGCGAAGAAGAAATGAACTCGGAGATACAGCAGGATAAAAGTCTTAGGAAAATGATGGGACTTCCATTTAGTCGAAGTCATCAATTAGGTGAGTTCCAATGGCAATATTTTCACACACTTGCTGAGGAAGCAGAGTTTTTGCCCAAATTGATGCCGGTGGTCAGGAAGATATACGAGCGAGTTGGAAAGCGACGACTTCAATTCCCTTCTATCTACAGAAATGACTTGGTCCGCATTATTGATGAGGAGAACTTCCAATTTACCGAGTTTTCTTCGTCTAACCACTCTTCCTCCTCTTGAGCCCTTGCTTTTACCTTAATTTCATTTAATGGAAAATATCTCTGTGAACTTGGATAAAATGCTGACCGTTTTACTGTCTAAACATGTACGCCAACAAATTACGTGCCTTGATTTTTATCATGAAATATGACTCTAATGAACTCTATTTTAAAACAACATTACTATACTAACTATGACCAAAGGCAGATTTTTGTTTTTCAACCTTGAGAAATAATCTTCATGTTGTAACTGTGTCTCTAGTAAAGTGATACTATACTTATTGATTTTAATTTATTCTAAAATATGTCAATATTGTTGCCTCCATAAAGGCTATATTTTATCTCGATGCGATGCCGGAAACATATACATAATGTTGCATTAAAACATAATAGACATAATTAAATTAATTTTATTGGTAATTAGAATAATACTTTTGTTTCTGTCATTATTGTTTGTCACCGTATGGTCTTTATAATGTACAAGATTGTCACAATCATAATGGAAATAAATGATGGGCATTATTCAGACATTGTTTTCTACACACTTCAAAGCAGCTTAAAGACACATATAGATCATTAAACTTTGTACGGTAAGCGTTGGGAAAGTCGTAACTTGGTGATAACTGGTTTACAATGGAGTGTGTCTTGATAGTTAAAAATGAAAGACAAGAGGATAGTGGAAGTGGGCGGAGATGTAATTCTGGCAGTGTCATCCACCCTTAGAATAACGCTAATTGGGTAGAATTTATGTGTAAGTGGGAGAGTCGGAGTGAGAGTGCGGGCAAGCGGGTGTGAAATATATGGAAATTTTAATTACTCATAAAATATTTGCTAGCGGGGTTTCGTGGATAAAAGAATTTAGATGAATTAGTGAGGAAGAATATGCAAGGAACTAAACTAATATGGATGTCTCATTCTCTTTGTGTGTACACTAAAGTATGTAATACACACATGTCTGATATTAGTATATAGGAAACATAGACAACAGCATTAGAGTAAACGAAGTAAAATGGAGCTTGGAACAGGCCGCATCTCTCGCCTCTTTCGGAAGATGTGATTAAAAAAGGGTATTTTTTATCCTGGCGAGGGGAAAGAAAAGGGAAGATAAAAGCGGAAAATTAGCAAAGCAAGAGGACGTCGAAGTGCTAATCTATGCAAATGAACTTGGGGTTCTCTTTCTCTTCACGGCCATTGTAATGTGCATACGTTTAGCTGTTGTTCTATATCCAATATATATCTAAATGATTCTAGCCTGTGCATGGCTATCTGTGTTTCCTCTCGGATCTGATGTTACTATATCACAATTACATATGCTGTATAGTCACTTTACTATCTTTGAATGTATTTATTTATGGTATACAAGATAATAGAATGGGAGAGCGGAGCAGAGGATCAGGATCATGCAAATGCAAAGCATACCCATACATAATATATACAGGAGGAAAGTGGAGATATCTCGTCCGCTACAGATACACTCTCTGTGTACCCAAGTGTTTGAAAGAGAGAGCTCGTCTATTCAAACATTTTAAAGATTTTTTCCCGTTCACAGAAAGAGAAAGACATGAGAAGAATGAAGACAGATAAACATTGGGCACACGCGTTCAACATCTCCTCTTTCAATAGCTCCTATAAACCACATCACATTTACTCTCATCATAAACAATCACGCTATTCATTCGACCCACCTCATTCTATGTATCCCACTCTCCTGACGTGCCTAACGATAAGTAATCAGGTATGCATTTATGTATTTATATTGCTCTTTACTTCAACCATTGTGAATTAGACTAAATGCTATACGTGCTAAGTCTCATCAATGAATAATGTTTCAAGTGTAATCCTCTAGTTATGTTTTGCTCTATTATCCTCTGTAATATTACTACAATGTAATCTTACATCATTCGATGCCCATTTACCATCCAGAACAGGTTATGCATAATATTTGTCAATTCTATTACTATTACTGTAACTATGCACAATGCAAAATAAATCCCTCCGAAATGTACTAGCAACACATTACTGAGCCTTATGCGTGATTTTATCACTCAGATTACCATTCTAAATCCGAAATATGAAGCTTTCCACACACAGATATTACCATTTACTTTTGTCGATCTATATCTCTATATGTACCTTTATTGGTATCTTTCTAATTATCTTCTTGTATCCAGTACATAGTACCTAACCTACTATTACAATAAGTAGTGCATTAAAATGTGTTATTTTGTAATTTAATATGCCGAACTAGATTTTTAAGTAGCTACAGTACAAAATCATGGGATTAACACTGCTTCTCATCTAATAGATACAATAAATAATAGTAATTGAAATAAAAGCAGTCATTAAACCTAATATACATTTGCTAAGATCATTTTAATTTTATACAAATTATATGAAATATAAAAGAATATTCATAAAGCAATGATTCTAATTGCTTATAGATAAGATACAGATTACCTACCATACTAAATGGAAATTAGTTTCTGTTTCTATAATTTTTGCATCGGAAATATTGGGGAATGAGTTTTTTGGTGATAATGAGGTCTTTATAGACGTTTGATGATTATGTCAAATAATGACGGGGAAAAGTGGTGGAGGTCTTATTATGATTAGTAGGCAGAGTGTGTGTAGCTGAAGCACATAATGCATATTGAAGTAGTAAGCATGAAATCAGTCCTTGAGTGTTATGTACGTAATAAGTCTATTTGCATGTAACACCCGAATGATGTTCTCATTATGTAGTCTAGAACAGAAAGAAATTCTCCAATGGAATGAAATGAATGGACGGATCTATTCTTCTGACTTGTTCGTGTCTGGCATTACTGATTAGCTCCTATCCTATTCTCATTCTCCGACTCTCCACAACGGAATAATCAACTCAACTGAACTGGGAAACAAGAAACAATCCGGTCCTGCTCTATCAGTTCCTTTCTCCTTTCCCTAAATATATAGCCAATCATACACATCCAACAAATATACAAAATTCCTACCTTCTACTCACTCAAGACAGTCACTCAATAGACACTATGACTAATATACACATGCCAGTGGTAGTAGTGTATCTGCTAGACTACTAAGGGTACTTTTACGACAATGAAATCAGACTTGTATGGCTTTTAGCGACAGAATATTCTTTCTGTAGTCTATATAGGCGGAACGGATATAGTATAACTAATGTATAAGTATAATAAATAGTTAGTTTGGTTGGATATGTTTCGGAGAATTCACTCACTCCTTTCTTTCTGACTTTATTTCCTTGACTTTCGCTTTATTTTTACTTAGTTTGGTTCTTTTCTATGCTTCCCTGCCTGCACAAGTCGTGACTCATTCACCATCTTTGTTCCTGGCATTTCCCGTCTTTTGTGGACGACTGATACTTCTACTCCTTCCATTTACTTTGCCACGGAGACTTTTCTCTTTTGTCCTCTCTCTTCGCCGACTCTGACATTTTCATTTGCAGCCATGGAATCTTTAATCAACTCCAATTTTTATAACACATATATCAAATGCAGATCCTATATGGAAACACTCTAAACTACCCAAAACAAGAATACCTAAAACATCTAAAATGGAAACTGTAAGTGGAACAGTAAAATGGCTCAAGAAACAAAAATAGTCATTACATTGTATGTCTGTAGAAGTTTCTTATATAATTGTGATCCAGACATTACTAACAACTTATTCATTTCCACAGTTATTATTATAAGCATGCCACCATACCATTCATCTTACTGGCAATAGTATGTACTATCTCATGTATATATGACTGAACATTAGTCAAAAAAGTAGCATTAAAAGTACCATGTAGTATTTATATGCATATCATAACAGACATATGCGCTTGTATAGGTTAATAAATTACTCGTCAAATGCTTAACATGATTTATTTCTGCATTGAAACACTAGTACCAAAAATATTTAATTAATGAAGACAATGAATCGGGATTTTCGGAGAATTTGAGTACACCAAATGATTTAAACAATGAAGATGTATCTATATTTACTTATGATTAGTGTATTTAAATTATTCAGGTGACAATTACAGTTTGGACTCGAACCCAATATAATAGTTTTAATAAATTTTGATACACTGGAGAACATGACAATGCAATTTCATGTGATTATTAACGCTCATGTGAAAAGGACAAACAGTATCTATTCGTGCTGGAGTACAGCATTTAAAATATATCGGTTAATGAATACAGCTGGGAGTTGAGCTTAACAAAAAATAAGTCTTTTAGGCTCTTGCTAACAAAAGAAATGTCACAATCAAATGTGTTCTGGAAATAGATAACAACTTGAAATGTGAAGGTAAAAAGTGTGCATTTTCCGAGTTCCGTAGTAAAATCAGAGCTTAACGAGGAAGGGAAGCTAAGCTATAGGAATGAAATGCCTAGTGTTTGTCTCAAGTTTCTCACGACAGCTACTTTATAGGGGTCTGTCGTCTCCACATTAGAAAACCTTGAGATTATGTAGAATAAGGAGGCTGTAAAAAAGGGTAGCTTTGTAATTGTGAGGAAAGTCTCATTAGTCTTAAGCCAGAGATACTAAACGTTAGCAAAAGTAAGAGCTTAGTCAGATGTTTTTCCGAGGAAAATGAGTTAGTCAGTGACTGACTAACGATCATTAAGCCAGGAGAGAGAAGAGACGTGATTGTTATATAGCGGAATTAGAGGAATGGAAGAGTGGAGGGATGGCATTTGAGTGTAAGTGTAAAGTTAATTTGTTGGCGTGAGAGAGAAATAGTAAGCAAATGAGGAAAATGAAAATTAAGGATTAAAGTGAGGAAGGAGTGAGGAAGTGAGTAATAAGTAAAGTAAACGACCGAGGTAATTTGCATGAGGAGATTGGAGTAAACGAAGGAATATCTGCAGCTGTGTCTGTTATATGCATTTGCGATGATACTCGAAAGATGAAAAGAGCGAGAGTGACTTCCCCTGTTTTCTAATGAGAGCCCGTCTTAATCTCGACTTGATGAGTATTTTTAATGGGATTGGGTCTAATTCTGTGAATTGCCATTAGTCTTCTTACTATTTTGCCTGTGTGTATGTACACGACACGCTGTTCTGATTATTAACGAGCGGAGGAGAAAGTTCAGTTAGTGTGAGAACGGAGTCAAAGTAAGAGTACTTACTAGCCGGGTTTTAATCATCATGGCGGCCAAGATTTCCAGGGAGCAAATGAATGAGTAGGGGAGAAAAACTCGGGGAGTTCCTCATCAAAAAATGGGATTGTTCTTTATAGTTGAGCTTTAGACTTCTACTCTTCCAGCGTCCTGGCTACGCTCTGCTTCCACTGGCCTGGCTCTCGCTTCCAGCTCAATGAGATCTCGCTGCGCATGCATTTAGCCTGCTCTCTGCTTTCTCCGTACCTCTCCTCTCGAATCGACCCGGAAATTTCCTTAGCCCTTCATTATTCAATGCAAAAGTATAGCGTTAGCGTCCGCTTTTTTGCATGGCCGCTGCCCGCATAATTAATCACAACCCTAAGTGAAATTACAAATTAAGTCATCTAATGTTGCCCCGTCCTTTCTTTTTCAATATTTACGTCCTTCGCCATTCCTTGACCTTTCCAATGTTTTGTAAAATAAAACGACATGAGTAATCTGATACTATGTTAACATTTGAAAAGTTTATATTTCCACATTCTTCTTAAATGAAGCTAACAAGTTAACATTTGTGTCTAAAAATAACCTTAAGTGTTTGTAAACATTCTTACGCACACATTTCAAGGGATTTATTACATAGTTGATCCTATACACACACCATGAGAATTATTTCATCACAATTGAGTTGTCTATTATTCAGTTAAATTGCTGTTATATCTATCCTAGGTATCCTAAAGTAATGTATCATAAACATGCAGGTGTCACGAGATTTGTTTACAATGAAGCTCATTACACCAAGTACACAATTTCTCATGAAAAGTAAACATTTAATGAAGCGTCTATGGGAGAATGCCAACATAATCAAATAAAAACGATCAACAGGGATACATGAATGAAATGGTGTCGGCTGGGGAAGATAAAACTTTTTACCTGTACCTACAAAATCCACCTTTCCTACCACCGAGAGATTTTGTTGGCAATAATTTTTTTCTTTCCTGATTTCATACTCTTTTGTGGCCAATTGAGGAGAAATATTCCCACGATTTACCCTAAAAGTGCCTGAGATTCTTTAACAATTGCCGTTTTGTAATATTTTAATATAAGCAAAAATAAACAATATCCACTAGAAAGTATAGGCAATCTCGTTGTTTGACTGAATGTTATTTTGCTCTTGCCTCTTCAATGTTCAAGGAACATGAGAAAAGACTGACATGTTTTGCCATTTAGTTATTTTCAACATTTGTGCTTCTTTTGAAATAAAAAGCTAAAAATGTGATCCTTGCTAACTATTTTCTAGTCAAAATTTAACATCGGTGATGTTAACAGATAAAACTTTAATTTTCAGTTCCTACTTCTGTCTGCTTTATTTGAGACTGTAACTGTAGTTTTTTTTTGATTTGTCAGATGCAATGGGTTGTATCGGTAGTCCTGTTCGGTTGTCGGTTGATTGAATATTGATGAGTAAAATAAAACCATGCCAAAAGCTATGAATGAGGATCCGATTGAATTTCAACCCTTGAAAGGATGCAGATTTGTATTCCATATGTTGTTGTCGCTATCCATAGGCAATAGGATGTGAATTACTAAAAAAGGATAGAATTGTCGGTTAAACATTGAATTTCTTTATGTAGGTATGAATTACTATTGCGCTTATCGTTACTTTCAGATACATGCTATTGCTTTTAAGTTTGTATAAGAGAATCAGGTTAGGAGAGAATAGTAGAGCAGAGGAAAGCACATGCCAACCGAATCTAAAAAGAGACACTCACAGAAGCCAGTCGAATCGGCTTTGTGTAGTTTAGCCAAGCAGCAAACAAATACGACTGCAAAGGTTAGAATTTCATATGTAATAAGAAAAATAACTACATACTTACCTAGCCATATGCACATAACATTATTCAGGATAGACTAATGCTAAGAACAGAACAGTAGTAACAGTAAAACTAATATTGTAAAAGAGAGAACGTATTTGTGTATCTGTGTGTATTGTATTATTAAAGGAAGGTGACGTGACCCCTTTCTTTCTTTCCTTCAAATATGATCATCAGATCACAGGGTCTTGCTTGGGATAGGATACTTCAGTGCAAAAAACTGGTGCAAAAAATAAACTAGACAAAAGAATAGTAATGAGGGAGCCCTTTGGAGCACGAGGTCGTGCTCCTTTATGATCTATGTTCAATCACAATGTGCCTTGCATCGATACAATCAAAAGAGAACTTTTTATCCAACAAAAAAGATGGTTCATTTTTTATGCGTGCCTGCCATGTTTTTTATGCGTCAATTTCTCTCTACATATGTACATAGATTAGATATATGTCACCATTCACAATCACTATCCTTTTCACTACTTCTGCTACTGTAGGTAGTGATGCCAGGTCAGAATCAGACGCTTGGCCTAGGGCCTACCGCACTTAAGGGCATCACACCACCAGCTGGATTTTTATCCTTCATTTGCGACCTTCTTTTCCTTATCCTTTGTATCTTTCTCTTGCACCGACCCAACCCAACTTTTATTTTCATTTATCTAATGTAAACGAAGGTGGGTACCCTTTTAGCATATTATCCTTATAAAATTATGTCTCATATATCTCATTTATAATACTCAAGTCTTATCAAACTAAAAAGAATTTAGCATATAGTTTTAAATAGGCTTTCCTGCTCTTTTAACTACCCTATCTGATTTATTATTTCTACTTGTTAGCAATACCGGAATGATAGAAACTGTTAAGAGCGCTTTTGCTATTTCAGCAGTTAGAGTTTCGAATATTCGGTTTAAAACTACATAGGATGATGTGAGTGCATAGTAAAATTATTTTTGTATTAATAGTACTTCGACCTATTCATGAAGGGGTAATAATTGTTGATGTAGATAGGAATTTAGATGTCTGCGTGTGTGTGGGTAGGTAAAGTATGTAGATTAAACATTAGCATTTCATAATGGATAAAACAAATTGTCGCTAAATTATGCATGCAAAGGTATGTAGGGTACGAGTGGCTGACTGGGTACATCCCAAAGGGTTATCTATAATACATAGGCACTTATAGAAGTACAACTTAATGTAAAATATTATAATTTGTACACATAGTCTCCATCAAAAGAACACTAATGCAGTGTAATAATGAAATTGAAAGGGCAGATGATGAAATAGTAGAGTCGCTTAGAAAATGTTAAATAGAAAACCATTCATGTAGACTTCACAGACGAGAGGCACGAGGCTCGCCGAAGGATTACAACTGACTTAAAGCCTTTATTTACTATGTACATAATATATTCGAAGGCCCGTGTAGAATGTAAAGCAATGTAATCCCATGAAGACTTGCTTAGCATAAGATATATAATGATAATGAGTGTAACTTAGCATGTAGTAAGTCAAGTTGATGTAATAAATAGGTAGAGAGATAGAAATGGTTTATAGCTTGTAATCGTTGTGAGTTCTGTTGTTGGATGAAAGGGTCTAAGTGCCGGCTCACTAATGTACATTTCTTTGGAGAAGAAAATTATTATTATTATTGTTGGATGAATAAAACAGTTTGAAAGGAAAGACGGGAAACGGAGAAATCAACGGGATTGTAGCCAAGAGTTTTCTGTTCGGATAACTCGGTTCGTTGATTTGCTTCGCTTGCATAGCATTGCGGCGTCAGCCTCGCAAGAAAAGCGGAAATGAATGTAGTTGGTGGGTTTATTTAGCATTTATGTCCCTATGTGCTCTCCCAGGCTGGCACAAGAGGAAAATGAGCCGAGTACGAAACTAAAATTCAAATAAATCGGACGTACGTTACTATACTTAGTAATCTTAGTTTTATAATATTATTATTTGGTTGGAGTTTCCACAGTTAGAGTAATGTGATGGTGGTAGTGGTGTTGGTACGAGAGTAATGAATATGATCCTCTATATATGTATGTATCTGTCTTAAGGGTGGAAAAGGTACCTATTTATCTCTATACTTATGTGAGCATATTAAGTATGTAGAATTTTCTCCCTCTGAAAAACCGAGAGGAAACAACTAAAGGAGCTAACGAAAGAAAAAGAGAAAATAGTCTTGAAAGAAAAGGGAAAGCCATTCTATGAAGTTTCTTGCTCGCTCATTCATTCATTCATTTATTTTCTTAGATTTGAGATTCATTCGAAAGCTTATGTAAATACAGAAAACGGGATTGCATTGCAATTTCTAGATTCTCATTCTTTTCCTCCCGCTTAGTTCTCGGCCTGTTTCTCTCTATTTCAGCGCATTTATTCCCATGGGTAGATTGTAATTTTCATTATTTCGCATTTGCACAATGAAGCTGTGGAAGCTTGGTGAAATGCACAAAAAGTCAGAATTTATGGCTACATTTCTCTGATTACTATGCATGGGATTTACATCAAGAACGGAATACACTCTATTTTCTTCTGTTTTTATATCAAATATGCTTTTCCCGACTACACTATAGATGCGAAGGGAGAGTGTCTATATAGTATGTGTAAGTGTAAGTACACGGATTCAGATGTCTTACCTTTCCTTTCCTAATACTATACATCTCACTTTGAGCACTACTATTTTCTGCTTACGTCTTTTTTCTGTACCTCTTTGCTAAATATCCTTGTCTCGCTTTACTTCATCCGCTGCCAACTTAACGAAATCAAAGTAAAGAAGAGACAAGAAGAGTGCTCACATATAAATACGATCTACATGAGTCTACTATCCCTTTTTACAACTTATATAGCACTGTTTTACACAACTCTCATCTTCCTATTTATCTTCTACTTACAACGCATAGCCCCACTCGGCACTCACTCCTTAGTAGAAATATATGTATGTGCTAGACTACCATAAAATACATAAACCTACACTACTTACAATTTCCTCTCAGTGCTACGGTGACTTGAGACAAGTCTTTCAGTTTTGTTCTGTCTTCTCTTTTATTTGTTGCTTCTCTTTGCCATATCTTCGATAAGTATTAAGTTACCTTACCAGGAATGCGTATCTTTTATTACTCTAAATGCAAAACACATGCTTAAAAGGAACCATTTAATAGTAAATATAATCTAAAACTAGATCTTTCTCTGTAGAATAAAAACTTGTGTGTAAATTCTACACGTCAGCATTAAATCTGTCGTGTACTATCCCAAGTCGCGTGATTTTTAATCTGTAGAAAGACTGATACCTACCTTATGCTATTTACTACATATACAATGAAAAAAGACATGCAATTTTCTTTGCATCTCTCTCCTCTAACTACCATTATTCACTTCAAATGACACTTGTCAGTTTCGTTACGTAATATTTAGGGAAATGTCTTACTTTGCATTTGTTGGATAGTCAACTAAGCTTAATGCTTAATTTCTTGAAGCGAATAAATCCTTCCTACTAAAATACTTCATATGTACATGCTACTTACATACTACATACAACCAAAGATCCGCATTTCATAATGTGTTTTCCTGATGTAAGCAAAAGTAACGAACGGTAACGAATAACGACTCCAATATTATGTAATTTCACTTCGGCTAATATATATCTACTACACTGCGGGTATAGACAAGTGTATTTCACATACTGACTTATTATACACATAATATAAATCGTTTCATTTCCCACTTGCTGCCATAATAATATACGCAGTTTCCCTATTTGGCCTTCCCTTTTCTAACTCATACGGAGAAGCGAACCCAAAACTCTGAAAGGAAAGATTCATTTCATCTATATATGTAGATAATTTAAGGCAATGCTCTGTTTTCTAAGTATTAAGTAGTTAAAGGTACTTTTCCTTCCTTCGCTCCGTTTGAATTTCTATGAGTGTCATTAAAAGCAGGAATAAATAGGGAAAAGTCAGTACTTGTGTCATTGCCAAGAGAATTGGAGTCATACTCATGAGAATTCAGTAATTGCATGCGCATTCATATCGCCCATTAATTTTGCTATATTGGCGCGTTTCTTGGCTCCTTTACATTTCTTGTCAGTTCTTTCTCACTATAATGGGTGGAAGGGATTATAAATGTATAAATGGAGGTGCCTTTACATACATTACAACTTTACATTACATTACATCACATTACATCGGATTACATCTTATCATTTCAGTCTATAAACTAACGTTCACCATTTCCAAGATGAGTATTGATGTAAATTCTGCATTGCCTTTCCTCGTCTCATGCTAAATATAAACATACTTATTTTAAGGTATTCTTGCTGGCTAACCTTGTAATATTTATCTGTATACAAGCTAATGCTTTTGTAAGGATATACTTACCTAATATAATGACAACTTCACATCGCATTACAAATATAGTGTATGTAAAAATGGTAAAATAAAACCAAATAGTAAAAATAAGTTTATTTTTTACAAAACTGAGTGCAAAAGTAAAAGCTTGGTGCTAGTTGCGATTATAGGTCCCTTTTTATCATGGTAGCTCTTTCAGTGTTAGTCTTTTAGTACTTGGAGGAGAGCAGACAACTAAAATTTCTCCATAAATGAAATTGTGCTGCATAAACACTCAAATATGTACGTTGATGTACGGAAAGAAAAGGCTGAGCATTTGTAGTTAGAAGGAAACATGGTGGTCGCCTCCAACTGTAATAATATAAGCCCATTAATTTCAAATTTAGAATGTTCGTAAGCCAAGCAAAAGAAGTAAGGACTGGAGAAGTAGAGTAAGAGCCAGCAGCCTCCAGACATTTCATTCCAGGATGCAATCAGATTAATTCCAAGGCGTGGAAAATTAATACGAGCTGTGGCTTTATTGCATGGCATAATTTTCTCCACGAGCCGTCGGTCTTTCTCTAATATCTCAAACAGACTAAAGTGAAGATATACCTACTTGTAAGTAATATCCTTCCTTCTCATCTCACAAGGCATTGTAATATAATTTAGTAGACTATAACTAAAAAGTTATTAGCAGAGAGTTAGAAATTCATATAGCTATAGGGCTCCTCCACCATTTCTCAAGAATATATCATCATTAAAGTTTTAATCAAAAAAATTTTCGGGAGCGGCTCTCGGATTTTTATTACCACATATTAAGGGCTCGTGGGATTTATTAACTACTTACTTTATTATATTTTACGGATCCTGCTCACTAGTCGGAGAGATGGCAAACTTTTAATTTTTATTCAGGCATTTTTCTTTTAGTTCAAGTACCTATGCATACCTTATATAAATACAGAACCGCTCTCTCTATATAAAGCTAGATCTCCTATTATAAGTAGCAGACTTCTAAAGGAAAAGTCTTTTGTCAACCGACTCTTTCCTTCTTTGATATTGTTCCAGCTTTGTCAACTCCTCCACTTCACTCGAGTTCAGTTCAACTTGACTTGCCTACTTACATATACGCCTGTATAAGTCTGCTTATAGTAATATGGTATGGTTACTTGGGAATGATGACAATAAAATAATTTCTCTTCATGTCTCACACAGCCAACAAAGTTGCCTTTCCATTCCACAGCGTAGGTTGTGAATGAGAATAGTCGTGTTAGTATTCCAGCATGCACTCTGGAGCCAGAGCATCTCACTAACATAAGTGAAGGATACTAAAGGGTACTTGCTATGCCGTCTATATAGCAAACTTTTTAATAGTGTGACTATTTTTCGTGATTAAGAGTCAGAGAGAAAGTATTTTCTGAGAGTATGCTTCAAGCAGAAAGTCCCCATTAATTCCAATGTATTAGCATAGCATTTAAAGTTTATAGAGGCCTTCCTTCAAATAATTCTCTTTTTTCCCTCTCATCTCAACTCCACTTCTCCTGTACTTACTTTAAGCTAAAGCAAATGCACAGATCTAAGTACCTACATGTATAGTCAAAACTTTTTTATCCGTTCTTTTCTCCATGTCTGTGTAAAAGTATGTAAAAAACTTGGTTCTACACGAATAAAATAGCTGCATGCACACGACATCACTTCCCACATCACACTCTAATCATATATAGTACTTGCAAACATGGGGGTTTACTTTCCTGAACTTTTCTTTTCTCTGTACTTCTATTCTTATGTCCCTTTCACGTATCTGTCGACAAATAAGGTATGCAGGTTAGTTTGACTAAGACTCTTGTACGTACACAATGTTTGGTAGGAAGAATCTCTTCTTTTTTTCATTAAATCACATACGTAGAATGTGCTAGTAGACAGCACTGATTGTCATTATCAAGAAATACATACTAAAGCTAGTAATGCAGACATATGGCACCCTATAGAGCATATATTACACATGGAGGACACGGTACATGATAAATAGTGTTTATACAGGAGGACATTGTGAAAAAAGAATGTAAATACATGGCTACTTAGAAAACAAGGGAAACCTGCAGAGGATGTTGGAAAATAGTAGAGGGAACTGTGTAGACGAAATTTGATGGTAGTGCTAGTTAGTGTGTATTTCTTAGTTGAGCAAAAGAAACGTAAATAGGTAGGTCGTTGATGTGAAGTCGTGGCTGAGAGGAAAGGAAAAAGTTAAGAGGAGAAAGCTGAGGGTCATTTCCACATTTAATGTTTTCCCTGTTTTATCAAGCGAAGCGCTCAATAAGTCCCAATGCTCGAGAGCTACGGAATTAGATGGGAGGCCTTGTGTGGATGTGTACATAAGGTACTATGTATTTAGTAGTAGTGCCTATAGAGATATAGTAGGTAGTCGTTGTTGGTTGTATTATGTAAGTAGTGGAGAGGAAAGCGATAGAAGAAAGGACGACAGGAAAAGAACGGGAGGAACGAATGACAATGAAAGAAGCACTTGGTCATAGAAGACAAGAGCAATGCCGATGCAATTATTTATCGGACCCTAACTCTAGTTTAGATGAGTCTTGTGCTTGGCATCTACGTTTATTACGACTATGGCACCACAATAGCATTCCATGAAGAACTGGGAGTTAGTGCACCGTCAAGTCACACACACATACTATTAAGAGTCACATAATAGAAATACAGAGAACAACTAGCTCTCTGTACATAAGAGAGTAAATACCACTCTCTTTCATTCCTCCTCGCTCCTTCTATTTTTCTAACTCTAATCTAATGTAATGCAATGCGTTGTAATGTAATGTAATGCAGAGCAGGGCTGTAAGTAGTTTGTATAAAAAGTATAGCTCAGGAATGGCTTGTCATTGCATGGTTCTCTCTCTCTCGTCTCGCCTTCAGTCTACTTAGCTTTGACTTGACTTCAAATTCACTCACAAGATATATGAACGAGCTCACAGTATTAAAGTTGTTGTGGGGGAACGTTTTATTGCTCTTTAGTCCAAGTATTGGCTGATCAAGAAATTTTTACGTCCGTTCCGCTCTCGGCCACCATTCTCTTTCCTCCGAAAACTTTCTCTGGGTTCCGTCTCCAGTCTCAAAGATTTCTTACAGAGATTAGTTAAGCACTAAAAGTTAAGGTTATGTAGGTTAGCTTCCTACCTAAACTATTCCAAACACATAATCTTCCACATATATTATATTGTAGAGGACAGACTACAAACATAGATGCTTACATTTACACGCTAATGCTCAGGAGTACACAAACGGAAATGGGGCTCTGTCTGTGTGCAAATTGAAAAAAGCAATTTTACATCCTGCCTCCTAATAGTACGAGTAGACGAGTACTATCGAATTAATGAGTGAGAGCATAACAATCCAATATGGAAACAAAGGGAGGAAAATTAAAAACAAGGATGCAATTTCCCCCTGAATTAAACATTAAGAGAATCTCGTAAAACCTGCAATTACGAACACAGTACAAGGCAGACTGCTTAGATATGAGCATCTATAGATACGGAGAAGAGTTTTACAAATAAGTACAGGTGGCTATTAGATGGATGAAATGGAGTTGGAGCACAAGATAAGGCACTCTCCTAGCACTTTAATTTCTGGGCAAAATGGCGCATTAAAATTTGATAGTGTTGTGCCATGCTGTGAAGAAATTAAGACGGAACTCCTATCAGTTCCACAATCCTACCGCCCCATAGTCCACATCTACACAGAAACAAAGGTAAAAGCAAATAGACGAAAGTCAAGTCACACTGTGTATAGGATAAAAGAATATAAAGTCCGATAAAAGGTAGACAAGAGAGAATAGTTAATGGGAGAAAGAAGTAAAGGAGAGAGGAGTGGGATGAGGATCAAGTGAAATGAAGGGGAGAAATGGAAGTCGGTTCGCTTCGGTCTATGCTAGCCAAGCCGGGCAAAAAGCTTAAGCTCTGGCTTACATATACACAGTTGTTGTACTAGACGAGATGAATCTAGTCAAGTCACCCGTATATTTAGTAGAAGTAGTAGTCTCGTTTGCTTAGGCTCCTTCACTTGGTCTAACTCTCTCGTCTCCTCTCTTCTAATAGTAAGCATAGCAATCGACGTTTTCGCAAGGGCGTCGTCCTCAACGACGACGTCGACGAACAAAATGGCTCCCAATTCATTACTCCCACTTTGACTATAGCCCGACTTGGGATTGTAATACCAAACACACTCTGGAATAAAATTATACTTCGTTTTGGGGGAGGCGTGGCGAACCAATTTTATCTTCATTCGACCATAGTCTCTATGTACACTCATAATAACAAAACTAGAACATTCCTACTAAATTACATAATATCATTACTATACATATACACTAAATTTAACTTCCTACCTATGTACCTATTTTCATTCATATCAGCTTCCAACTATTTAAACCTAAAATAACAAAGCTGCAACAAATTTTTACTACTTGAAGACAAATTTTTCTCATATGGATAAGTCATTCTAAATTATGTCAGAAAAAAAACAAAATTGTAATACTTTTCAGTTTAGATTGTTATTTTCTTCCGGACTATGCTGAAATATAATTAGTATCTAACTTAATAAAACAATGACGACTTAACCTGTATAGAAAATTGTAATAGAGAAGTAAAAAATAAGTAAACGTGGTTGTATTTGAAGTAAATGAAAAATGAAATTAATTGTATACAATTACCGATTATGTAGTCGGTGTATTCATGCAAAGTAGGATAAGATCATTGGAAGAACATTTATACAGGATACATTAATAATAAGGCTTATGACAAGCATTTACGGATGCAATTCTAACGAAGAGGAAAACAAAGATTCATGAAAATGGAAGATAATGAAATGTAAAGAGTGAAACATCAATTTTCAAATCTTCAGGTTGAGTGGATGAAGAAGTATTTATCTATCCAAATGTACAGACGTATATGAAATAAGTTGAATTTTATTCGGTTCCCTTCATTTTGGATGAAGAGTGGTAGCAAAAGCTACATACTTAGTGGAAGATTCAACGGAACAGATACTGCTGTGAAGCACCTAATGCAAGCCAAGTCGACGATTTTTTCAAGCATCTCTAATATCTTCGTTTTGATAATTATATCTCGTCTGTTAGTTTTTCTCTTGACTGCACTCATCTGAGCTACTCGGAATTGAAAGAGTTAAGAGAAAAGTTTTCCTCCTCTCTATTTTTCCCATTCATTTACAATTTTTATGATGAAGTCTGATGGGATATTTAGGGACGAGTTAGGGATTTCACTCAATTCCAACCAACCGGAAATATTTCATTTTGCTCCGACTACTTCAATTGCCTAATAATTTTCATAATTAAAACTAACAATCTGCAAAAAGGAAAACTTAATTTATTTTTCGGATGTAGGTAGAATATGTACTATTGTTTACTGATAGGTACTTGCAATAGTATGTTAGTTGACGAGAGTATTAATTAAGTCGACATTTCCTTATTAAGCCCAAGCCAACTACTACAAAGATAATGCGCTACTATTAGTACCTTAGTCAGAGGGAGTATTCAATAAGAGTATAGTTTCCGGCCATGAAGAAAAAATTTGCTTCAAAAATATTTTACTGCTCATGTCATGTAAGGAATCCTGAAAATAATCTGTGTAAAATATGAAAATAATGATTATCTTTATACAAGTATTGTATCTCCTCTGAGACTACTTTGTCTACAGACTAATTTAGGAAGTAGATGGAAATCTGGTAGCTTCCTCTACAAATGGCAGCGTTAAGTTTCTCATTTACCAGCACTTATTTCTAAAAATACGATGCTTTTTCAATACAAATTCCGATAGGAAGTCCGGTAGATGGTGGAGAAAATCGTGTAATTTGCATAAGGAACGTTCCAGCTCACCAACTTAGTACTATATTTGTCTGTGGGTCCAGTAGTCTCAGAGGAGATACAATTTTTATATAAATTTAAAAACACTACAGCCGAAGGAAGATGGCGATTGCCATCCAAAAACAGAGTAGAATATGTATTGATGTAGAGAGCACAGGGATATTAATAGTTAAAAATAAAGAACTAATTCGGATGGTAAAAGTCGAAATTTTCCTGCATCAGTTGTGTGTAGTTGTGCATCAACAAACTTCTCATTTGATAAGTTTAAAATTACTCACAGTTGATAATGAGAGGGTGTGATGAGGCAACATGAGCAATTTAAATAATTGGACAATTGAGTTAAACAAAGATACAAAGGGGAAAAACTGCTTCAAGTTTACTTCACTGTCATGTGCATCATTTGCTGGCTCGAGTCGAGATGAGAGCTTCTCCCCACAGTTTCTTCTTTCCCTAGTTAGAATTTTTTGTATGAGATTTTAATTTGTTCAATGTCTGGAGAGTGCGTACTATGAGACTTTAATTGGTGTGATAATAATGGAAGGTGCCATGCATTAGACATGCACTTCTCTCTTCCCCTACTCTATTATGCTTTCTTATATGGTAAACACGGTAGATCAACCACATTCGCTTATGACACACACTTCTTATAACATCTCCATCAAAAAAAGAAAAGGGGAAGAGCTTCGCTATATGAATTGCTACTTATTTTGCATAAATTGAATATACAGAAATAATATGTACAAAACGAAACAAAACATTTATGTATTTTATATGGGGATAAATCCTTGACTTGATTCTCTGTGAAATCTTCTGTCTTATAAATACAAACATTCAACCCTTCCCCTTCCATGCAGCACCATATATAGTACTTTTTCAATCTTACAGTGTCACTTTGAAATGAGATACTGTACACAAAGTGTATATCAACGCACCTATGTTGTAACCTGCACCTTGCCCAATGTAATAAAAAGGTACATACATACATGACGTTACTAATAAGATGAAAAAACTATTCAATTCACCTATCTGGTGCGTATTTACGTGTTATGGAGTGGGTTTGTGGATATAATATTATTTAAATTATGTTTGCATAACTAAAAAGAAGAATAATATGATGTGCGGAGTGAGTGACTAGTGAAACGTGGCTAATGCCTCGCAACTATGCATGCTGTTAAACTGAAGTTAGTGGATAAAAAGAAAGAAAGAGCATAGGGACAGGATGATCATGTCATGATGAACACCCATTACTATGCTAAAAAGATGTGTCTAAAGAAAACAGTGGCGCTGGCTCTTGTGCTCCTCGGATAGTTCTTTTCTATTCTCTCCATTCACTTGACTACTCACTTCACTCACTCACTTTCTTTATCGTTTCCATTCTCCTCTATTCTCTCTCTTATATGATAAGCTAAAGCTGATCTTCCGTTTGGTTTTTCTCTCGTGCCAGTCTGCCGTACGAAAGGCTTTCAAGATCCTCCTGTTTGTTTTCCATTCACTTCACTCTCAGAGTCACTATAAAAAAGAAGCTTTCATGTAGCTACTCACTACTTTGCTCACTCAACTCACCTACCAAACCAATCCAATCCTATCTTTATCTAACTAAAGGCTCAATGTGTATCTATGCAGATCTCTTTTTTCTTTCAATGTGATATTCTCTGACTTGATGTGATGTATCTCTAAGTAGTACATACATATAGACTTATATTATACGTACTTAAACAGATATATATATAATTCCTATAACTATGTCCGTATATAACAATAAACTTTGTATATAAATCTATTCACCACATATGACCTTATAAAAGTCTTCGTGCTGTCCTCAGTTCTTCTGTCCATTGAATACAGAGAGCTATTAGTTCACTAAGGAACTCGTACTGACAGATGTATAAAAAATATTGTTAGTATATACAGAAAGCTTTAAAATTTCCTCTCCACGTCTACGGATATGACTGTGTACAGATACCTATTACATTCAGACAGATATATTTATCCTTTGGGTCTTGGGTCCCTTGTCTTTCCGGCTTTCTTTCTTTTCTTTTCCTCTTCAATTCACCTTCCGTCCTTGGGAAAACATTCTTTTCTTCTCTACTTAGCATCATTCTATCAAAATAATAGGGCTTTTCTTCATCCGCTCCTCAACCTCTTTCTATTCGGTAATGAGCTAATGTTATGCTATATCTCATTATTATCTTTGTTGTGTAAATATTATTTCTCATAATCTACAATTCTCATATTAACACAGATGATAAATAGGAATGCGCCATACGACAAAGAATTATTATGATGCTTGATTAAATGTTAAATTGTCAACTTAAAATTAATTCTTCATGTGTAATTAAAGGTGGGAAATCTATTTTCTGTTTTTGGTTGTCACTTGTGATAATAACTTAAATAATAACTTAAATAAAGGTATAGTATTTACCTTCTCGAAAATGATATAAAAAGAGCGATCAAGCTTGGGGCTTCAGATTATACTAGGTTACTTAAGTTATGATATAGGTTATTTACATTTTTATTTAAACTTGGAAATTTGGTGTAGAACCTTGAAAATACAATGCAGAATTCAGTGTAAACTATGGAACTTTTTCTCCTTGGAGGGGATAAGTTTTAATACTAATAACCAATTAATATATATTAATATCCTATTTATATTTGACAATTTTGGTTGTTTAGTATTTTGCAGCTTATGACTTTCAATTCCTTTTGAGATACGACATAAAGCCAACTCTTTCTTAAGGGAGACTCTACAGAGAATGCTTTTGTCCTCGACAGGTTTTTAATTGAAGTGGTTCCGGCTTTTGATTAGTAAATATATTGTGGAAATGCAATATGGATTTACGTTATAAGTCTAGTTCGAAATGAAACGGGCAAAACCCTCGCTGTCATGTTACAGAAGATAACTAACTTAGGTAGGTGTGTCGTTCTCTTTTCTCCTGCCAAGCAACATTAGACCGGCAAAACTGATGACCTCAAAGAAATTGGCTTTCCTGCGTCTAGAAAATGCTATTAGTTAGCTTAAATATATTGTGTGTATCACCAACCACTATTATTAAATAATACCCTCAGTAGGTAATTGTGTACAATATACGATTGTGTTGTAGTAGGCCTAATGGTTAGAGGTAGTACAATTTCACAAACGGAGACTATGCGCTTTTCTACTAGTGGATAGGTACTAGAATGGTAGAGTACCAAAATGACTTTAGGCTTTTCAAATACTAATTAACCTCGCAGTAGACAGAGAGATCTAAGTAAGACAGAAAAAGAACGGTCTTAGTAGCAAAGTGGTTTTATAGCTTTTGCTTATCAGATAAATGGCTGTGGTATAGTTGTTAAATTATATCCATTTACGATAGACCTGTAAAACAAAGTTAACTTATCGTTATTAAGAACCTTGGCTGCGGAAAAGTATTTAGTTGAAAGGAGAAAAGCCATCCACAGCGTAACACACTTCAAGAGGAAACGGGAGAGAAAGGAAATTAGAGGAAATGAAGCTTTTTAACCATATTATGTTAAGGAAACTTACACAACTTTGAAAGTGGTTTTCTCCAAGGAGCTCCTCTCTTTGTGATGCTGATAGGAAAACACTCGTTCTCAGATGTTCCGCAAAAGAACTTTGTTTTAATCTATTTTCTTCGAGTAGCACACGATTTCCATTAGCTCTTTCCGTTACAAAGACAATCACTGGGAAAACAAACTTGTAATTTGCTACTGCTAGTAATTTCTAATTCTTTTGAAGGCTCTCCTTGATATTTTCATTAGTGTTCTATCTATCAATTCTCTGTTGACTTGTAATTACGCTAAGACGCTTTCCCACTAAACTTTTCCAACGTAGAAATCTTAATTTAAGAATAATATTTTCAAAAACTTCCGCCATAATAAAAGTTTAGGTGATTGTTAACTTTGTTCACTGATCAATAAACGGTCCTCCAAACTGCTAACTATACACCAGAACCATTAACATGATCTTTAGCACAGAACTTTCCAATTAAGTTATGAAAATATCAAATAACTTCCTTACTAGCTTTACTCCACGACAGGCAAAATGCAAATACAAATCATACTTGTTACTAACATCCTTCAACAGGAAAAATGAAATCGTTTTCATTTTTTATCTCGGACGGGTTCTTCAATAAGTGTCCCAAGCAAACCTCCTAAGGGATACGGTGTAGGAAATACATTTACAGTTTGCATTGGTGTCGAATAGAGATACTATGCTTAGTGATATATGAAAAGGTAAAAAACATTATGTGGGTACCTATGCACGCTCTGTACACAGCACTATCCGTGTGCCCTCAGCATAGTTAGGAACTATTGTGCAATTTTTTGTGGTTATAGAATGGGAAGCAAGCATAAAAAATAGGGCAATAGCCAAAGTAACAAATCAAAGTACCCTAGCGAATTAAAGGGTGGTAGAGGCTTCTGTAGTATAATAGGTATTGAAGGTTGACGGCTACGATAGCTTGATAGCAATAGGTAACATTAATATTTACCATTAGCAATAGAATTGGGCTTCGATGTAAAACGTTTTTTAGGCCAGGAACTTTTTCTTTGTACTACTTTGTGTAATAACATGATATAACAGAAGAGCATACCCTTTTCACATTATTTATCTTGGCATACGTGTAACAGAGGTATTATGCATGTAGTCATGCTATTTTACAGCAAAGGTATATACTAGTATAATACTTACAAAAAAGGACCCTTACTTAGGAGTATAAGGAATTCTTAACTATATTATATTTAAATGCATATACTTTTCTCAAGTTTGTGAACACAATGATTATTTTACCAATTAAAATATAGAGATATAGTACCTTAATAATTATCTACAATCTGCACTTAGATAATGAATGTCATTGTTGGAGGACATTTATACGTTAAGTAAAGATAAGTTTATTTTCCTATTGCTAATTAAAGTAGATACATTTAAAATGGCATTAATAAAATCAGTAGTATTCAATTGAACATTTGGTTCAAATAGGCACCTATTTAATTGCAAAGCTATTATTGGTACAAGCTTTGCTACAAAATTCAGATTCCTTAGATTCATGGGAAGGCATTTTAGAAAATGAGGGCATAACTAGACTAAGATTGAAGTAACTGTAAATGACAATTGTGCTTCGTATTGTCAATCTCATACTTCCTGAGTGAGCCAAGTTCACGTACCGCTGTGTTTAGATTGAATTTCTTGGTGTTCATATAGTATAAACTAGTGAAATATAATAAAACCATGCCCATGTTTGGTATAGATCCCCAGCTTTGCTAAAAATAGCAATAAATATATGAAGGAACATGAATTTACAGCATCATGAGTTGAGTTGTATTTTTTTGTATGTAATTCTATGATAGGTTGTAGTGAGTTTATTGCTTATGACATTGTTGGTGAGTAGACTGGTGTAACTGAAACTTAGAAAGTAAGAAAGAGGTTGTCTCGTTAAAATTATATTGTAGTATTACTTCTTGCGGGCGACACATTTCGAAATGAATGAAGGGAGAGCCAGAGGATTTGGATGAGGAGAAAAAGGAAAGGCTTATTTTACAATAAGAGAAATGTATTTTTGTCTGTGGAGATGTGTAAGGCAGACGGGAGAAGGTAATAGAAGAGACAAGGAGAGACAGTGAGACAGGACAGGCAGTCGGAGAAGGGATTTGGAATAACTACCATGTCCAAAAATCTGTATAATTTCTTTGTGACCGAGCGACGAAGCCTGTTTGGGTTTCTTGCAGAGTGAGTGAGTTGACTTGAAATGAGACGATTGGAGTGAGCAAGTGTATTTGAGTCGAGACAAGGGAAAACGAGATGAGACATTACATAATATTACTTATTGTCCTCTATTTCCCTCTTTTTACTATATATACCTATTACATTCGGGTTATTATAGACAGAAATATCTATATCTAGTAGTTGGTTGTAATATAAAAGAATAAATATATATTGAATTAAGTCCAGACGTTTGTGAAAACACATACACAATAGAAAACATGGATGGATGTATAGATCGGGTGAGTTGAGATGTGTATATGAGAATAAATACTAGTTATTTAGAATTGGATGGGTATTAGTTTGCATTAGGAAAGTAACTACTTACTTACATGTATAGTAGTAATTTTATATGAAATGAACGTGTGGATCATCTAAGTCACAACAAGAATGTAGAATAGAATTGGCTCTTTGCTTTCTGTGGCATTGTATTTTCCACGGGAGAAATTGGTTTAGTTTGGTTTGAGAAGTAAAACGAAAGGGAATGGAAACCACAAGAGAAGAAGATGAGGATAGAATTCCATTTTCTCATAAGGATGTCTTTTCATTTCCTTTCTCGTGCAGATGTGTATAATAGGTGTGTTGTAGTGTATGAGTATGAGATGTGGAGAGAGAAGAATTCGGGTTCGATTATATGAGTCCAATCCGAACTTCTGCTTTTGAAATATTTTATTGAATTTCTCGTCGTCGCTCTTTGTATAAATGGCTGGGTGAAGTCGAGAGGAGGCGAGGCTGGGCGACGGCCTACTCAAATCCACTATTAAAGAAAGGCACAACGAAAGTAAGTAAAGTACAGCAAAGCAAACTGAAGTGATGTAATGTAAGTAGCTCACATCAGCTTACTTATCGTTAGTGTGGACGAAGAAGAAGAGAGAACAGAAGAGTCCAGTCATCTCGCCAAACCAATGCAGCGGCTATTTACTGGAGAAAAGAAGGCAAGAGTCGGGCGGCGGGGCGGACATCCACCCTGGCACAGCATGTTCCTTTCCTTGTCGTTGTCCATTTTACCAATTATACTTTCCCATTATACATCTACGGGAATGTCAACTTGGCTCATGTCAACTCTCCACTAGTCACTTAGCCTCTTTTAGCTACCGACTCAAATGCAACTTCAATTCCCTGCTATTAAGTGCTCGACTCAAAACCATTATACTTTATACACACAGAGACAGAGTAGTGAGGACAGCTCTACATACACAATTACATATATAAAATATAAACCACTCTCTGCCTTTTGTGACTGCCAGAAGGCCACAGCTTATTTAAGTACACTAAGTACAGTCGACTACTACACCATATATATTTAGTTGCATTACTACATACACAAGATCTTATTATATCATGTAGTTCTACTATGGCCAGGGGAGTGAGTGCAATGTACTGCGCTGAATTCAGAATAGTTCACATCGTAGATATTTATTGTGACTATATCTAAAGACTAATAGTAGGTACTAGTACTACCTCCCTTCACAAGATTCCTATTCACTCCCATGAAATGGCTATTGTTATGTGTCTATCTTATGCTCTGCTTTTAGTAACTTAAACTAGTAAAAGCAAAGCAAGAGTAATAGTACATGTTATTAGTAAGACTGAAGAAAAGGACCAGATGGAACGCAGTGCTAAAAGTACAAGTGAAATGAAATCACACATTCCTTACATTACGATATCGTTATTGCGAGCTAAATCTCAAGATATGGATAAAGTTTCCGATGAGCCAAACTTGCAACTTACCGTTATCCTTCCCAACCTAATACTTTCCTCAACACTGCACTAATATATTAGAGCCCTACTATAAATGCATACAATCTTCTTATCTAAGTAAACAAATACATAATATTTTCTACCTTATAAAATATTCTTGAACAGGTACGCATAACCATTATCGCCACTACACATTTATCTATTTTGGCTTTCAATCTGTGGTATTGTGGGAATTTGAAAACTAAAATGTTTAAGTTACTACGCTCTTTTTGAATATATTTGTATTCTTGAAAAATTCATAATTACTATATTAAACAGATTTTTCTCTCTTTCTCTCGCTGCCCATGAAAATTTCTGCCTGCATATAACATATTTTAATAATTAAAAAGTTGTTATTGTTATTTATTCGAAAGGTTTGAAAGGAATTAAATGAAACAGTGGTCACCAATTACTGTAAATCATCCAAAATAATATTCCGAAAGTTTGTAGGTTAGGGTTAGATTAGGTGGTAACTAAAATTAAATGGATATGTATGTTTCGATTTTACTTCTTTTTTAAACTTTTAAAGATACCGAAATGTACATCAGTTGCAAACATGGCAAAAACAGAGGTGGTTGTTATAAGTATGCTTAGTTTAAAAATTCGCATCCATTTATAATGATGACCATTAGCACCATGAATGAAGTTTCATAGTGCAAACTCATTTGAATATTTTAGCAATATTTCTTGAAAGACACAGACAAGAGATAATCGTGAATGGAACTCCTAGTTTGTAGTGAACTGAACTGGATGGTTTTAATCAACTTTTGCCTATCCCTTAAATTGAGCCTTAAAGAAAATGATAGTCAATTTAAGCAGATGGATGCTCGAAGCAAAATACAGGTTTTTAGTAGGTACATTGCGAAGAAGGGAGACATTGTAAATAAATGAAGGAGTACAATAGAGTTTACATTACATACATTACGCTGTGCATTTGATAAAGTGTAACGCACGCTCACTCGGTAAGTGTTCCATGAATAAAAGTTGGATATCTGTAGTACGAGAAGAGATGGAGCATTAGAAACTGCGAGTAAGTAGGGTCCGTCGTAGCGTGCCGTAAGGAAAATAGTGATTTGCATAATAAACCAATATTTCATGGACAATGATAGGGCTACATTATGAGTCCTTATTAAAGCAATCGTGTTTTCTATTTTATCAACTTTCCTGAGCTTTGTTGTTGCAGAGTTTTATGAGTCTTATTTGAAATAATGGGGAACCATCTTCTGATATGAGATATTCAAATTCTTATTCTTTCCCATTAGTTACATTGTACATTAGGGACGTTCTATTATTTTCCTCTCCGTCCTCCTCCTACTGTACACATATCCTGTTCTTGTCTGCTCCTCACTTAAAAAAAGAATACTTAAATTTCTAGATCTGATGCGTACAACATTAAAGTACAGATAGTTACTTACTTCCTAGTAAAATTCTCAGACGCATACACAAAATAGCATTTGCAATGAATGACTAAACTAATCTCATTTTATTCTACCAGAAAAAATAGGTTTGTTCTAGAGAATGTAGTTATTTTCACAGTCTACATCTCTGCATTTGGTAGAGTAGTAATACAGAGGATTTCCTGGAGAAAATCTGAATTCATGCATATTAAAAGAGGAAATTTTGCAAATTTTACAGCCATGTTTCCGTTGTGTGCGGACGGTTTTAATAGGAATTTCATTTCGTTTGATGCTATTGTTTTGTGAGTGTAGGAAGGAGAACATGGCCACCAACCGAGGATTTCGGATGCCACCCCACTCCCGCATCTTCCTGATTAAACGACTACTGTTATCGGAATGCTATAGTTTTTACGAGCTAATTTCATACAAAGAGTTCCACTAAGCTGATGAAAACTCATTTAGGAAGTGTGATTAAAACTTATTTATTACCACCCATAACACTTTATTTTCAACACCAGACTGCACTGAACTCTTGAGCTTCCCATCTATTTTCTGTTTAATTCGAGGTTTCCTATACTAAATAAATGGGGCGCTTGCTACTACTATACTACTGAAATAATAGGCACCTTGTTTCTTCTACCTACTTAGCTATGATTATTTCTGCGTAGTAGTAGTTAGTAGAAAAAATATATTCTTTTCTTAATGCTTTGCTAATGGCTCGTATATAAACTTCAGAGTTTCCCTTACACATTATTTGGTGGTGGCATAAATGACATTTATTAATTGCAGCTTCAATTTAGTGTTTTGAAAGAGTTTTTTCTCCGTTCGCTACTCCGAGTGAAATGAAGTGAACTAAACTTTACTAGGAAACTTCCCTTTGCACAAGAGTAATGAGTACATTATACAAAACACTCTCTCTAATCCTGCCCTTGCTTCTAAGTGAAAAAGTTGTCTTGCAGGGATAAGGATAGAACCCAAAAACTGTTTTCCATACTATCTACCTATATATACAATATTACAATTCACCGTATTTCTCATATAGTAGGTAGTAGACTGGTACACAATCGACTCTGAAGTGAACTCACTCACTCAGCTTACATTTAGATATACAAATACATAAGTAGGAGAAGCGAACCTAACACTAAAGCCCTTCTCAGTTTCCTTCGACGACGAAAGGGATAGAATAATAAAAAGATTCCATCGCATAGAATCAATAATGATTCAAATGACTCCCATCCATCCAGTCACTCTATTCGATCTCAGTTTACTCACACTTCCACTTTGAGAGAGCGGAAGCCATGCCCTGTCCTCTATACTTCCTCCTTATACCTCAATATAGTTATATAGACTCTAGTAGTAATATATTCCAAGGACCTAAGGTACTTTATATTGTGTGTTACTTCTGTGTATTAGTATAATCGAAGTCGGCCTGGTTAGTTTGCTTTTGCTTTCCGTCTCTTCTCATCTCAACAGAGTCAAATTCAAATTCTAAATCAAAATGCAGAATTGAACCCTGGCAAAGAACAGAAAGTGAAAAAATAGGGAGACCTGAATAGAAAAGGAAAAAAGAACTCACTGACTGACTGAAAGAGCATTGAATCGAAACCGAACCACCCAGGTTTCTTCTGTCTCAAAATATATCGGCTCAATGAAACACATATACTTACCTAAGTTAACTATTGTAGTGCAGCTCTGATCTGATCGCATCTATTCTATTCACTCTTTAGTCGGTTTCGTTGCAAGGCATCGCGTCGCACCTCAAAGACCAAATGCCAAGTCGGCTCTCAGTTGGTTACATTACATTATGCGATGAGAGCCCCTACTTTTCCACCCAGTCTGACTTTGAACAATTCTCTCTCCGTCCTTCATCTATTCATCTACGGAGCATTATACTTTTTCTTTCCTAAGTCAACTCACTATCACTGCTCACAAAAATATATGAGATGAATAAAACTTTTTCCCACTTTCAAAAAATTTAATTATTCTCTCCCAGAATCCAATATCCATACAATTCCACTATTCGTAATTGCAAAGTTCTAACTTTTAACCATATTATACCATATAGCTGTATACTACATCATGGTAAATGTATTATTACACCTTTCGTTTATATGCCCGCCCTTCTATTCTGCGGGTGATACCTTCCCTTATTATAAGTGTTAGCTCCTGTTCTGTTTAATCTTTGGTCCCCACTTAGAGTCGAGTCAAGTCAGTCAGCAAAAATAATTTTCTCAGTCAAAGTCTACAGATAATATGTCTCTGTAGGCTGAAATGAGTTTTTAGAAAGACAGAGAGGCAAGGAGGGTACGAGTCTCATCGTAATAGAATAGGCCAGCATTTTTCCTTATATTACTTTCTAGCTATTGCTTTTTCCTCGTGGAAATTCAGCAGGCTCCTTCTATTATTGTAATTTATACGGGGTCTATCTGTTCTGGTGGAGCTCTTTAATATGATGATGATGCATAGATACTCCTCCTTACTGTAATTTAATATGATGATGTTCTATAAGAATATAATGAATCTTCCTCTCTGCTCCTTATATATTAATTTAGAAATTTCTCTTTGAAAAATACTGCAGGGTCTTTCCCCTGATTTAATACAAGTGTCAGTGTTCTCAATAAGAATCCAATCTGCTCACCTATACAGTGTCTATATCTAAGTATATTTGTATAGCGTATACGCACGCACGGTAGCAAACTTCAAAAAACTTCATCATTGTAAACAAAGAGTCTTATATTTAGATTCTTTTAAATAGAAAGCGGATATGGTATATAGGATGGCCAGGTCGTCGGGCTACAATTTCTTCTCTTCCACTTAGCATTCCTCTTGCTTCCTGGTTTAATTTGCTATAATATCTGTTTTCAGATATTATGTGCTCCATGGTGGAGTGTAACTTTGAGGAGGATCATATTGCTGGTAGTATTAGCCAGGAACATCATGTTATGTACGGAGATATCTTATTTGATAAATAAGTAGTTACGATGCGGTGGTGTGCAGTACAGGACAGAATGCAAGATCGTATTTATACGTAGTATAGTACCGCTACTGTTTGGTTTAGTATATTCTTATACTATTCTCCCCTTATTGTTAAAATGCCCGTTACGACTTTCATAATATTAGTGTGGGAGAAATATAAAAGAAAGGGAGCTATGAAGGAAAGTCTTAAGAGGTAGCCTCGGAAGCTTATCGTTAGCGTTAGATCTAAGTATAAACAGGGAGAAAGGAAAAAGCAACTAATGCTTAGGAAAGTAAGGAGAGGAACACAAGTGATCACTCGCAATAACTTTAAATTATTGTCCAAGTGGATCCTCCTCTCTAGTGTGGGATCCTCCTGTTTCCCAGCCAAAGCCAAAGGAAAAGGCCACTACTGCTCAGCACAAATGAAATGAGTAGGAGAGTAAGAGTAGGGATTCACATTACCCGGGTAGCTTGGCCTTCTAATACAGTATGTGTGTAGTGTAGCACTTACTGTTACTAGCTAGCCTTTAGCATCTGATGATCATCAAGAGGAAAAGACGAGGTTGAAACTAATGAAAGCGGGCGCCTGCCGTCTCGTCTGCGCAATGAACAGATCTAATCTCATTAGAACAAAAAGGGTCCCGTACGTAACGTTAAGTTCTACAGAATCCCATCTTGCCTCCCTGTTCTCCATTCCCTTCATTCCACTTTTCTTTTTCATTCCTACTCTCCTTTAGTTACTATTTTTCCCGAGTATTACACTATACATACATATTATCTATATCCATGTGCATAAGTAGGCGTAAAGGAGACTTATATATGCTATAAAAGTACACAATAAGCACTTATATGTATCCGTATGAGTAGACAAGGACTAAAATGACTAGGCCGAGAGGGTGATATCGACTTCCAACATCTGAGTCTCTTTCTCCTCTACTTATTCCATTCTAGTCTACTTTCCTCCTCTAGTTAGACTCAGCAAAACTCCGACTCTTCTTCTCCTACTCACTGTCTAAACTTTATCCTCAAAATTAAATGCCTTTTCTAATGTTACTCTTCTTGTTCTTGTCACACAACTTGAGATGAGTCTTGCTGCTCTTCCACGACAAACTCACTCACTTCACTCTCAGACCTTGTTCACGCGCTCCTTTCCTTCATTTTCTTTCCCTGCCAAGCTCAACTATTACAACACTTATCTTCATTTCTCCCTTTTTGGATACCATTTCAATCTTATGTTAAGTATATTGCACATTATCTGCATTCGAGACGTAAACACAAAAACCCTGTATTTATTTCCACATTAGTGCATACACGTAATAGTCTAATGGCATATACTACAAACAAGCTAAGATTAAATTGTCAATTTTACAGAGCAGATTCAGAGGATTTGTATTGCAAATGCTTCCGCTGTGCATATGAAGTAATTTAGTATACAGCAAATATGTCATAAGGAAAGCTGTAGTGAGGACAGATATTTAAGTATGTACATTATTATAACATATGTAGCCTTACAAGGTGCGCTTATTATATTTTACCCTTTCCTTGTTTCTCTGAATTGTATAATGTAGCATACTTACTCTTTATCTACAAACTAAATACAACCTGATGTCTTTTCCCTTTCAAAAGTGAGTAGGTCGTCTATTTGTAGTTAAACGACACAGTGTATCTATATGTAGTAAATTCCTTTTTGTCTGTTTTCTTATATCTATGGTAGAGGAGTAAGTTGATATGAACGTTTGAAATCAAAAGAAGTTGAATTGCAAAAGAAAACAATGAATGTCTTTTTGTATATGAGTTGACTCGTTTGGTTAACTACTGGAATGGCATGTGTATAGCAAGGTACTTTTTTGTGCAATTCAATTGTATTGAAAAAGCAACACATTTCTATGTCATTTGGCAAAACACTTGTGTTTAGTTGTAGTTTCTTTCTGTAAAAGTATATTAGATTGCATTACATTAGAAAGGAACATAAGTAGAGAGATCTTGCTCAATTCTTTCCATAATATTCTAACATAACATTAGAAACATTCGTATCCGAGTTGATTCGACTTCTTGTTTCTCTTGATGTTTTCCATTTTGCTAGAGATATTAGTATGCTCTCACTTATGGTTAGTACTCCAAGTTAGAAGTAGTGCGTTGCAGAAGATAAAAACAATTTAGTATACTGATTGAGGACTGTGTCGTTATAGGAGTAAGTAGAGTAGTAACTTATGGTTAGCATTACATAGGACACAAGTCAAGTCTTCCTATCTCTCCTCCAGTTTCATTCTCTTTTTACGCTTCTTGCGTCGTGAGCTCTGCTGTCGCGGTCCCCTGTTTTTCTTTTCTAGTTTCCCTGATAAGATGACATTTGTTTAGATTGACGCAACTTGTGAGCGAGTTGCTTCCTCACTTGTAACATGCACTTCAGTTGACTTTTTACAAGATGAAGACGGAACGAACATAGATAAATCCTGGATAATAGCTCTTATACTAGTTACCATACAAGAATACCCTTTTGACTTTTCCTTTATACCAAAAAAAGTCAATGTACATACATTTGTATTGTAGTCTGCTCTAAATAGAGCACAGGTACATGTTACATGGTAAGTAGTAGAGGAAAGGAAGCGTGTGCTCCTCTGTGCGTCTCTCTTTATTCAATTCCTTCCTTCTGTTCATTATTAGGCTCATTTATTATACATGAGTGCCCTTAATTGTATTGCGACATAAATGTAGTGTTTACGTTCCCTTTCATGCATACTAAACAGCCCAGCTCCAACTTGGCTTATCACTTGTCTGCGTAATATGACTTCAACTCACCTGCTAATACAAACTCATGCTATTACAAAGACAAAGGAAAGACCCCTTTTATTTCATCCAAATTATCCAAAGAAAATAAGTAGGCACGACGCACTACCCACCACTATTTACACAGAGTAATGCACTTTTTCAGAGCATAGAATCAAACAGAACCCACACATTTAATAACTAAAAGACTACTGAATGCAATGTACTTATAAATGTATTTTTGCTATACGAAGGGGAAGACTTGTTGATCTGCTTGTCAAATAATGGTGAGATGAAAAATGGGACCCTTAAACGTTCACTACAAAACCGCAGGGCTGCGTGCTTGGAATAAAATATTTTAAAGGGACTTTCTCTCCCTTACAAACTTGTACCTTTCCATGTTAGAGGTCAGTCCCAGATACAGAATCAAACTGGAAGCGAAAATTTATTTTCTATTTGCGACAATTGTTTTTGAAATTAGGGTGGTCAAATATGTTCTTATTTATCTTTGTCTCCATTTAGTGCATGCGCGATATTGTGTGCTGATTGAATCGTTTTTTATAAATGCACAGTCTAATATGGTTTAATTATTTTAAGCTTACAATACTAAAAGAGTCACATTACAAAATGAATCGGTAAATCTAATTGAAATGTAGGTCCAAATATTATATCCGACCTAATTATAAGTATTATTACCTTATGGGGAACATAATTTCGATTTGAAAAGTATTGCAAAAGAATTTGTTATAAATGCTTGTAATGATTAATGCTGTTCAAAGTATCTAATGAGGCAGGTGTTAAAATTATATTTAACCTGTTAAAGATGTAGATATAAAATAGTCTCATAGTGTCTATAAGTTAAAAGAATAGTGTTTTAGTATATCAATGTTATGTTAACCTGTGGTTGTACATTGAAATTATAATATAAGTTGAATGTAAATAGATGATGTGAGACACCTTAGTTGAGTGAAGAGAGCCTCATTAATAATTCATCTGGATTATTAGGCGTGACGTGTGAGAAGCAACAAAGTATGACTAACAAGAGCAAGGCATGGTTTTTGCATTTGTGGCTTAATTTTTCCTGCGCACTCCACTCATCTTCACCCTATTTTTAATATCCCGAGTTACACAAAGTCAATTCAAGTCAGTCAAGAAGGGCTCTTCTTCATAGACTTGAATTTATCCATTAGCACCTCAGCTAACCTCCATAGTGCACACTGATGTGGAGCGTTGAGTTAATTTTAATGCATATTTAAAGGTACTCTCATCCAGACAGCCACCACGACGGGCTCTTAGTTTACTGTTTAGGGAGATGAATTTTGTTACCCAGCTGAAGTTAAAGTTTAGCATTAGTCTACTTTGGCATAATAGACTTTTACTGTTATCATTACTTTTTGCTTTTATATTAAACTTCAGCAGATGGTATTTGATGAGAGCTTCGAGCTTTTATTGGATGCTCCTTATTGCTCCAGGAATTATGTATATTTCAGTCTGCAGCGACTAATATAGACTACAGATACTAACAGTTTAAGCAAAAGTAATTTTAGGGCTTAGTAAGGAATAATAAGGGGAGACGGAGTCGAGAGTATTATGTCAGTTTATATTAGAGATCTTTGAGTTGGTTACTAATCTGAGTGGATTAAAAAGGCTCCAGGTGCAAAATGGTTTGTCAATATTCATTAAGGCAGCTGGGAGAAAGTTGTGCATAATGAATGAAATAAAATCCCATTTTCCTACCACACAGTCACTCCCGTGTGCAGTTTACCCTTTTCTTCCAGTTTCATGTATCACCCCTACCCTGCTTCATAACATAAAACTCCAAAATAACATTTTTACATCCAGGAATATAAGTAGAAAGTTTTAATGCAGTGTGGGTAGGTAGACTGAATTTCAAGAACTGAGTGAATTTAACCATAAACATCTGTAGCGTTTTTATGGACCTTTTTATTTTAAAGCTCTAATCAAGGCAGGACGACGTTTCGAAATGATTTCTTGCGATACATATTTAAGTGTATGTAACAAAAAATTTTGTATTCATAATTTTCTACTAGAACTTAGTTCTTTAGTATAAGAATTTTGCATCTTTCAGATAGTAAATGCTATTGATTATGATCAGCATAAACCGGAAAGAAATGTCAGTTGCTAACCACAGATTCGTATTTCCTAGTCTCCTTGTCGCTCAATTGCGTAATTAATTTTGTAATTTGATGAATGCGAGATTTTTCTTGGTCATCACATGACGTATGATGCAAATATGTCCTATCGTTGGCAGCTAAATTCCGCTAGACGATCTTAACTGTTAACTTTTGACAGTTTTCCTCGTGGTTCTGAATTAAAGGGTTGATTTAAATTAATGGTATGATAAGTTAGGAAAATGGAACCGTAATAAAATATCACCTGCTGAATATAAATTAGTGTATCTTTTATTTATACGGTTTAGTATCAATTTCGCATTTTTGTTATTCTGTTATCAGTTGATAAGTACAGTTCTTGTGCTTAGTTTTACATTTATTAGCATGAATGTATTTTAATAACAATAAATATATGAATCTTCCAGCATCCTTATCCTAAGTTATAAAAGCTATGTAAATGAGGTAGATCAATGTCTTTCACAATAGAAATTGCGAAAGAGTAATTGTTCGAAACGATTATGCATTTAAAATTAGAGGAATTGCTTAGTTGATTGAATCTTGCTTTCACATTTTGCTTTGTTTAAGTGAATAAAAGAGTAAATACCTTTGAAAAGCCGATAGAAACGATGATTGACACTATTTACGTCAATAAGGACAAAGACACCAGTAAATAATACAGCTGCCAATTGCAAAACAGTTCTCAATTCGCGAACAATTTCTACAGATTAATAGATTACCTGGCAGATTAAGAGAATTTTTAATAGAACTGACCTTGTGTAAATGTATATACACATCGTAAGTAAGTGATCTCACTTAACACCCGACAGCATAGAAACATTACCATCCAAATGCATTAACTTCTCTGCCTATGAAATAGAAACGGACTGCTGCTGAAGGGCTGAGCATGGAAAAGCAAAAGGACATGTAAAATCCATGAGCACGCTAGGAAAAAGTTGAGTAGAACGGTCTCTTTTCCAAATAGTTCAGCAAGGGTGGAAAAGATGGAGATAAAAGCACATCTTTCTACGAATATACCAAATCTCCGAAAATCTTTCTTGCTCTGAACTTTTGTCTCAATGTCAGTTTATTTCTGCTGGTGCATTCCCGTATTGCAATTGCACAAGACACAAAGCTATCCGATCCACGATGAAAACATACAGTACTTGGCCTTGGCTGTTACAAAATGTCAATTGCCCTTAATACTTTAAAACCCAGCATATTGCACTAAAGAGTTTCCAAAAACACTACAAACAAGTTATCTGTTTCTTTATAGAATGCACAAACAATCCAAAAATGCATTGTTGTGAGTATAAATACAATTAGTATTGTCCATGATTATAAAATCATTATTTCAAATTAAAAATCGTTATATACACTTAAGATCTTAATTATTAAAGGTGTAATTTTGTATTTAAAATGGTAATAAATTAACTGACTCGTTAAGTAAATATGTAAGATAGATAACCTATTTAATCTAGTACTGAAAAAATAATGTTAATATAGCCATGTTAACTTAAGGTTTCATTCTTGCAGCAAATGGGATATTTAAATTTAAAACTGGTATCGATTATGGATCTATACTATTTCGATCGATATAGTTTTAGATATTATTGCTGAATGTAATATATGAGATATTATTACTGGTAAAAGTTGATTGTGATTACATAGGATTGTAAATCCTGGCATCCTCAGCTCTTGAGTAATCGTGCTTTGAATAGAAATTGAAAACGTTGCTTAAAAGGCAGACGCTTATGAATTCTCATTTTCTAGATTTTCGGCAAAGTGAAGAGGTTGAGATATTCAAGTGTAAGTGATGCGTTTTCAATAAGGTGGATTTGTGTTGAAAAGGGAAGGATGAAGGAGCTGATGATGAATTTTGGTGTGATTTGCAGAAACGTAGTCTTTAGTTTCAATCTCATTCAAGTCTCACTCAGCACTTCTTTCAGAAGCATTAGTGGTGCAATAAGATATGGCAAAATGCAATCTGTGTGTGAAGGCTGTTTGTGCCGTGCTGTGAAATCCCACCCACTTCTCATTGTGGAGCATCTGCCCTTTAAGTTTTTAATCAATGAATTTCAAAAGCCACAATCCAGTGCCAATGACACTTCACACTCACCAACCAACGCAGTACTAAGTCCGCTTAATCTTAAGGTAAGTATAAGAGATGAGCGAATTCTTGTTTAACCACATCGCTACGGAACGCATCCCGATCTTAATCAACATCTAAGTAGAAGCTTAGGCTAAACTCATCATCTTCCACATCCACACACCATCAACGCTACGCTAATCGTATTTTTTTATCCTGACTCAGATTGATTTCAGATTGCAATTACATCCGACTCTGAAAGACATCAAAGTGTAGGAAGAAAAAGCTAAGCTCGAGGAAATTAGAATTCACTCTCATTTGCCTCCGTGCAGGAGATGCTCAACCTCCTCTGAAACACCATCCTGGGTTTACTGTAATAGATATGCTTCTCTAATATAACTCTAAGATGGTAGAAAATGTGATCCAAAAGTCCTATCACCGATTGATGATAAGTAAAATGTGCTAATATCCTCTAACAAAATACACCAATTTAAGAATGCTTTTCAAGATTTTCATAAAACATCGTGTGACTAAAATAAAAATGCATTTGCATCAAAATATAAATTATCACAACAGTATCACAAATCAACTATCATTTTGTAATTAACATCATTTAATATTTCTGTCAGCTAAATGAAGCTAAAGTGAAAAATATTTCCAAAATTCAAATTTATAGTTACTTGACGATTAATAAAATTACATTGTTTTCTATTAATTGTATTTAATACATTTCAGATTTCAACAGCGTAATCAATCTTTAGCCTAAATTAAAATTTTCATTCTGGAGATACGTATAATAATTTAGCAAAGTATCCAAGGTTTAATTTTAGTCCACTGAAAGTGTTGACGTATTTATGTCAATATTATTGGTATATTGGTAGTAGTATCTTGATATTTATGCAGATATACAGCTATGTGTATGTATTACTTACGACTATCATGATATGATATATGGTAGGGCAAGCAATTTTTTAGATTACAAATACCTTTGAGTGTAGTCATAAATACTTACAGCGCAGTAATGATTTTGAAGAAAGAAAAGTCGGCTTTTATTTTCTGTACTAAGCATGTACGTGTGTGCCCATATTAGAACTTTTATCATTTCTCCGTCATCCTCATCAAAATCCTTCTTTGCTCATCATCATCACAGTCCCCTCATTTGTTCCTTCAGCCTTTTTTGTGTAAATATTCTTTTGATCTTTCTCGGATGTCTCGTACATTAAAAATGCTTTAGAAAATTACTTAGACATCCAACTATGCTAGTAATTTATCCATGTTGGCATGTGCCTACATACTCTACCTGCGTTTTTAAAAAATGTGTAATTATTAAAAATCTCTCGAGATTACTGCCAGAGTTGCTCCAAAGAAATCTCTTTTAGCTGAATACGAAGAGACTATAATCTGAATCATAGGTGCTATATTTTGTATACAATTAAGTGAATTCAAAGGAGATATCTGCTTTCCTTTCAAGTTCATTTTCATGTTAGTCTTTGTGTAGGTTCTTTGATATTTGTTTTTGAGCTTTATTACAAGAGTGCCTACTATAATTATTGAGAATGTTGTTTTAGACATCATCCTCTTCTCTGAATTCTGCGTTTCAATCTAAATTTTCCCGAGGAAAGCAATTTCCCGAAAGTTCTAATAAGGCTTACAGCACGTGCTATTTTCTTTTTCCAAGATAAGATAATGAAAAAGTCTTGTAGTAATGAAATGCTGGCTGTTACATAAAACTTGAATAGCATTTCCCATATTCTCTCTATCCTCTGTTCAAAAAGGTAAACAATAAGATGTGTACGATTAAACACAATATTACATTATATAATCATCTAATTTATTCAGAGTAGTTAATGTTTGTTCTCCGCGAGGCTAATGCACTCACTCAATACCCATAAACTGAACCATTGAAATCTGTTTAACAACAAGGTTCGGCCACGTTTACTAAGTTGCTTTCCATTTTAGTTGGCTTAGTCTAATGCTTGCACACATAATCAAAGAATTACAGGGACAGTACAAACAGAACACTTTTATTTTATTAAGCATGTCATACCTTGTTTAGAATTTCTTAATTTTGCATATACTTGAGGATTATACTTAGTATAGACATCCGCAATCAAAATTCCATTTAATCTTAATGCAGCTTTGAAGATGGAGTGAAAAAGCTTTGTAAAAGAGAACTTATACTTTAAGTGTAGCTTTAATAAATACTTTCTAATACTTTATACTATGCGTTAACATTAAAACTGATGCTAGAGTACTGTCCGGCTGGTCAACATTAGAAATTCAAATAACACTGAGGTATTAGTCTCGAAGTGCCGACTTCTACTAGTTAAAACAATGGAGACCCTTCCTTCCATTCCATCCAAACTGGTTTCAGTTTTTATAGCTGACGGTTAATCTTCTAGACAGACGACTCATCAAAGACCCATTGCCAATTGCCAATCGGATATTATGGTATTAGCGCTCCGTCAACTCAGCTTCACTATCCTTCTAATCTAATCCAACCGAGCGAACACATAGAAATACGGATCTCAACTACAACTGGTATGCTAAAGAACTTTTTTATAGTGCTAAGCTTCATTTAAATCTCAGTTCAACATAAATTATGTTGCTTTGAGATGAATTTACACAACTGCTTCATTTTCTTTTCCGACTACAAAGAAAGTTATCGCAAATGCTCAATAATCACTGATATTATACAATAGCAGAGAAACGCCGCACACAACACTTGCTTATCACACTGAATCTCTACTACTACCACACAGCATCCTATCCGATTAGACTTGTACAAATTAAATTAAAAGAGCCCCTGTCGTGTTGCGGAATTCCCTTGAAATGTTTCTATAATATATAATCTAGACCTTCTATTTTATTTTCTTCCGAATGAACTTATATTTTGCTTCAGTAAGAGTACAGGTAAGAACTGTGGGCAGTGTATGACTCTGTGTTTTAATAAAAATCAAAATCTTTCGTAGTCTGAATCAAATTTTTTTACACGTGCGATGAAAAATTGGGCCGTTGTAGGAAGACGATTAGAAAAGTTTTCTAAATAAAATTAAGTGGTTGGAATGGGGTAAATCGTTTGATTTACATCTTTTTTGATACTTCTTTCGATTGAATTATATAGCTTCTTTACTATTGAATTAAACTTGGTATTAATTCTAGTTGAGTTAGTAGATAGTCAGATAGTGTATAGATGCCTTAGATATGTATATTTACGTGTGTCTTCTACCTCCTATGCATTTCTTATTATTAACGAGGGATGAGGCATAAAAAGTTCTTTTCATGTTAATTTAGATTCCATTTCCAATGTAAGAGACGGTACACATAGATAAGCAATATCCCGTTTTCGGCTGTCGTAGTTTATATACAAGAGTTGATCTAGGATTGGGATTGTAGGTAGAAATTATTCGGAAGAATAATAATATATTCTAATAGAGATTTGTGTAGAATTTCTTTGGAATGATGATCAGTTAGAAACAAATGTTTGATTCTCTACAGTAAGTACTAAACACGAAATGAATACAGATAGAAAAGATATTTCTATGAGTTTGGTTCGTCTTTACATTACATTAGATCACTATTAAAAGTAAGCGAAGATGTATATGAAAACAAATAGTAAGATTAAGTGAAGCTGCGTTGGTTGTGTATAAAAGGAAGTTGGATGACATCATGTGCTTCACTTAATGTGTAGATGCATACTAATGAAAGCATTTGGAGAGACTACTAACATATTAATGATAGTTTGAGTAAATAGTCTCAGGACTGATTTGCATGCATGAGAAGACGTTTGTCAACCTCATTTCGATACGATTCTATAGAATTTGAGTGGAAGTTAATTAAAGCGGAGGACAGGAGAGAACTGGAAAGAAAATACATGTTCCTCCTCCCTGCATCTGATATTTTATATACAACAGTCGTAGAGAATAGTGAGTGAGTGTGTCTGTCTCTGGGTTATAGGCATTAGGAGGAGGATGGGTGACTGCAAGTAAATATACATTATTATCGTAGCTGCTACCTACTCGAATCTAAATCTATCTTGTACATAATAGATATGAAAGAGAAATCTTGGTGCGAGTCAACGGAGCGTAACTAAATTTAACCGATTTGATCTGCTTGCTCTCCTGTCTTCCTCGTTGTTTTCCTCTTCTGACTGACTCCATTCATTTCCCTGGCTGGATGGCTAGTCTTTCGGCTTTAATTTTGTTTCATCTATGTAACATCATCACTTGACTCCCTTCTATTGCATTCTATGCACAACGGTAAAGTAAAAGTATCCACATATTTCCTATCTTTCCATCCTCTCATTATTATCCTTACACATTTTGAGCCCTATTACGTATTTACATTAGTGTACATTTGTACTACTCAAGAGATGCGGCACTGGTGTAAGTAATCTACTACGTACACTTTTAACGAGTATATATTTAGGGACACTTCAAATATTATGGACGCCAATCTGTCAAATATATTTACACATTCTTCTTCCGCATGAAGAATTATAAACATATGGCAGTTTAACTTATCTAAATAACATTTATCAATAATATAACAGTCTCAGTATTTTTTAATTTCGGTGTAAAATACACATATTTGGATTTTCAGGACTCAAGAAGTGCTAAAAACTGTTTCTAACATCCTATTTTCAACACTTTCTGATTACCGTATTAATCGAATTAATTCTCCGTATTGAAATAGTTCTCCCCCTGGGTAACTATTTCGATTTTGATCGTCTTCAAGAGCAAAATAATAGCCTTTGAGCAATAATTCTCCGTATCGAAATAATTCGTCATCCCAATCTAAGTTTCAGTAGGTCAGGTCAGGTAGTAGGTATATTTGAGTGCACATCTATTTACACTAGTCCCCATAATGGGAAATATGATAGTCGAGAAATCATTTACCTTTCTATGCACCCGGACTTTAATAAAAATTGGCTGTTTGTAAAATAATTCCCTATCGAAATAATTCACCACCCTGGTTAACTATATCGATTTTCATCGTTTTCAGGAGTTAAAAAAGCCATTGAAACAATAACAACCCGGAGAATTAATTCGATTAATATGGTAATATTGGTCTAACTTAGTTTAAAGTTTGTTCCGATAAGATAATACCCAAATAACAGACTTTTCGGTGTTGAAAATTTGGACAAAAATAAGGCACAAAATTTTTTGATCAACTCTAATATAATACTGAATAAAACTTCCATGAAATCTTCTATGAACATATCATAATATTAGCAGTTCAAAAGATTTTTCTAGTTCTCCAATTATCACTATCAAAAATAAATCTCCCGATACAATTTGTAGTTTTACTTGATCGTAGACCATAAAACCTTTCACAAGCGTCTTAGAGGAACCAAGTTGTCCGTAGCCCATCTGGAGGACATAATATGTGAATATCCCCTTGTAGGAATTATAGTGTAGGATCTGTAGGATAGTTGTATAGGTGCGCCTCGTCCTAATTATGCGAAATTTGCAAACATCCCAGTCGAGTCTTAAGGATTTCTATTTCAGTATCTGCATCAGAAATTAATGAATAACTAACAACGTTGGAGGATGAATACAGATACGACAGAATAGGTCTTTTCTGTCTCAAAGGGATAAATAAATAGGAAAAGGAGAGTACCTACAGAGTACAGATATTAAAGCCCACGGTTCGTAATGACAATGACACAGCTTCGTTTTCAGCAGAACTGTCTGTACAATAATAATAAGAGAAGGACTAACTACGACCTTTCAGCACACGACAATCACCATCATCATCAACTCAACATCATTGTCATTCCTCTATATGCAAATGTAATGCAGGTTTAACTAAAAGTAACGCAGTTGTAGGTGCATATTGAAGTGATGCCGTGCTTTTCTCATTCCTCTTCAGTAATGTCCTCCTCTCTTCGTCAGTCACACAAAGGAACATTTCATTCATTACAATATATAAGAGTTAGGAGTGAGTTGAGACCAATATACGTGCCAGGCACGTAGTCTCAGCAGCCTAGCAGTGAAAACAGTGAAATATACAAATCTAATGTAAATTCAAAGGGCTAATTAGCTTTTACAGTCATTGTCTCTGCATGCACGTACTATATTAGGAACAACACAGCTTCGTAGGACACACTTGGAAATTATGTTTTCTGCATGTAAATACTGCCATAATAGCTCATTTGACAGCAGAAAACAAAACACGCCATGTACAAGTAGCGAGCAGTTTTCTGAACAGTGACTAATACCTCACTCTAAAGTGGGATTCAGATACATGCAGCTATCTGCTACTAATCCATACTTTATTATAGAATATATTTAATATCAACAGACATTTACTACAAATCCTATATTCATCTAACATATTAATCGAGAAGCGAGGTTAGTCATTTAGTTCAGCCCAAAGCAAAGTCACTTTGCTACTACAAAGTAGACGATTCGTTCATTTCCTCCTTTTCGTTTCCTGGTTTTAATGAAAGCTCCGTGTAATCAACTTTGTTTCACACTTGGAATAATGACTGTAATATTGTGCACAAGTATATCCCGACCCATGACATTAATTATCATTCGGGCAACGGAGTAGAAAGAAAATAATTATTTTCACAGAACGTGTCTATCCACATAGAGAAACAAAGGCCACGCTATTAGCTCTCTGACTTTCCACTCACAGAGGATCCTCCTCATTTCATTTTCTGTCCTGACTTATTGACTATTACACTTTCGCTCCCAGTAAACGGAAGCCAATGTTTGGACTGGCTATCTCATTTTATATTTTCGTCCGAATTTCTTCGGAAATTACTATTTATCATACAAGATTCGTAATTTAATGGCTTGTGATGGCCTACTAAATGCATCCACTCATAAATTAAATTTCTACATTAGTAATACTGGGCTCTATACTATCTAATTAAAAAAATTATTAGTAATTTGGTCCATTTTAGCTGTAGACGCTGTAGAGGACAATCCTACTGATGAATCATAGACTGCCAAGATCTGTTATAGGACTGACTTTGTATCTCTTTCATGAAGTTAGTGTCGATTCATCGCTTATGGCGAGGGTTGGTGTCGGTTGTAGCGTTCTACATTGCTATATGTACCGTAGAAGAAAAGCTAAAACTATTCAGTGTAAGCAACGTGTAAGTGGTGACTTGACTTGCATGTAAATTATCAACACTATTAACTGCTCTTTTCTGAACACACGAAGTTGGAAGAGCTTCTCCAAAGTGTAGGCTCTCGAATCAAATGGATATCTTTCATTTCACGAAGTGCCTATACACAGTGAACGAAGCTGCCTGCCGGCATTTAACTTCAGACTTTAACTCGTAACCAGTCTTGAGTGTAATCGAATGTAAAGTAATGCACATCCCTGCCCAACCAACACTTCATTACGTTCTGTTACGGGGTGGCATGACATGCCATGCAAGTGTACTCTACCAGTCTACATCATCTACTCTACACCCCAAAATCCAAACCGTACTAGAATAACTATGTATTCTCAATTACCGAGTCCAGCGACCCCGTTTAACTTCATTGTACACTCTTTCCCAATTTTGATTTTCATCATAATATAAATTTTTTAATCCTCATTGTTATTTTATTTTACTATCATTTTCCTCAAAATTCATGTACGAACAACCCTCCGTTTGTCTCCGTCCTCCACGCAAATTTTGTTGCTTCCTTAATAAATTGGAATGCTTCATTTTATTGAGTAATCGTGGGGTGCCTCTTCCTCTTGAATCTATACTTAGAAGCTGATTAAGTAACCTTAAAATTCGACTGCAATTGATCATCTTTATGTACCACATGAGTCAAGAAATCAAGGACCGCATGTTCAAGAAATGTGGATAAAAGAAGGCTTCAGTAGTTTTATGTGGTTTTATATTCTCAAATTCCAACTTCATTTAAAACCGGAATGTCGATACTTTTAAATTAAAAAAACATGAATTTTTTATATTAATATGAAAATAGGTTAGGATGTTTTCAATCACTTTTAAAATGTTTTAAAATTTTGAATACGCAGTAATTAATACTAAAATTCATGAATATATACAAACTACTTATGTCATTAGTAGTTGGATTTACAGTTGTGATTGTAGATTTACTTGAGAAGTGTACCGAAGTATAACTTTGCATTTAATTTTGTAGTTTGCCTACTGGTCTGACTAAAACTGTGAAAGTAGGTACTGAAGAGAGAAAGAGTAGCAAGTAGACGTATGGTAAAAGTAGAAATCCCAGAACGTATGCGTTAGAATGAAATCGGGATGTGATGTGAGGACGAAAATGGAAATTTGTAATGGGCGAGTGAGAAATTTGAACAAATTCATTCAATCTCCTTTATACTGCCCATTCAAAGCCTCAGCTCGGCCATTCCTCAGAACCTGTCCCTAGCCAAATCGAATTTGAAATTACTTTTAATTCTCCGGAGATTTGGCTTTTTCAGCTTGTAAATGTCTACCTAGGATTACAGTTTTTCTCAACCGTTGTATGGATGTATCCCTACTTGGAAAAACTATCCCGCATCAGTTTTCTACTTCTTTTCCCTTGGTCCCAGAAAGCTTGCCAATAACAGGGAATGCATGGAACTAGTAGAAGTAGAGTGCGAGTTCTTCTGTATGTATTTTGGTTGGTTCTTTCGCTACACATTAGTTAGCTTATCTTAGTTTTCTACCTAAAAACGACTGAAGCACTTGCCTAAGCGTGGGTAGTATGTTGATTTTCCTACGAGAGATCTTTTCCGGATTTTATATCGTAGACGGTACTCTTAACTCTGTGTACCATTTAAAACGGTTAAATATTTAAGAATTAATTAAAGGAAGAAGTACTAGGAAAACATTTCTGTTGACTATTTGTTTGTAGTGTGTCTTCTTTTAATTCTTTCAAATCTCAAGATCTTAGATAAAGAATTCTTAAGTAGAAAGAACAGGATGTAGAAAGAGGTAGGGAAGTGTTATTCGTCTAAAAGTAGTTTTCTACGCTCAAGTTAAAAAAATCTCAATTTTCTTTTCCCGTGTTAGAATTTTTACGAGTGCACGTACACAGAATACTTAAATTAGGCAGAGTTCGTTCTTGGATTTGTATGAACAAGGAATACATACTAATAGATCTTAAAGTAATAAACTGGATTCGTTAATGGTAATGAAAAGAGCTGAACTAAAGGCTGGAGGTAATTTAGAAAATCACAGAAGCGACAAGAGATTAATTCATTTAATTTAAACTGATCCAGCTTATTAGCTACCCTCCATTATCTTTTCTTATTCAAGTCTAATCGTCTATTAAAAAGGTTTAATTTTCACAATGAACTTTCAACATCAGCCACTTTATTACTCAGATAGTTGATGGCTCCTAAATGCCTGAATCTCTAGAGGTCCCCATTGCCACAAGCACTACTGTTATGTTGTGAAATAGACGAACACGAGGCAAATGCCATTCTACCTCCTTGTACAATACCTTTTACACTCTATTCTCTATTACAGTCCTCTCCATTTCAACTCGTACTTCCTTTTCCTCTCTAATGTCTCATTAAATGCACATGAGAGAGTTTCTTCTATTCAAATTATAAATCAAATCAACCCTTTTCTCTTTAACTCTTCTCCTTCCTGCGTCTCTTCCTTTCTTCTTATTATTTACATTGTAAAGCTTAACAGACTACCAACTACCAACTCACAAATGCAAATTGAAAAGCCTTACTAATATCTTTCATTTCCTTTTCTCTTTCACCAGCTACATTACGTACTATGCAAATTCAGAAACTCTCAGCCCTCCCATTTATTTTTAATTAGTTATGCATGAACATCTCATACTTACATAAAATACCCCCGCCATTTTGGGAAATACGCATTTAAGCATAACTAAAAATGTATTATTTCCATCTGGCTGATACTGATTATTTGCAACATATTTCTAGCATACTTTTTGTTTGTACCTGCACCTACATATTTTAAACATATGTATTTAATGCAGTGCACATTAATGTCAGTCGGCATAAACAATTATAATATTATTGCAGTGATCAATGCACTAGCTATGTGAATGTAACTGTAGACTAAAGGTAGGCAAAAGGAGCCACGCTGAGAATTTAATACGGTACAAGAAGCGTAAGCATTCAATAAATTCTGATAATTGAATAACAAGTTTAATAATAGAAATGATAATGATTGAAGAAATAAAGTTTGGATAGGTGGCATTTATCGATTATTGAAGATTGACTTGAAAGAGTTGGGGATGGAGACGACGACGCCTTCAGAGTCCGCAGGGGCCTAATGAGATCTCATAGAAATGGAAGCTCATGCAACTAACACAACAAGCTTCTTAATATTAGTTATGCTGAGTGATTTCCTTTCGCTGTATTATTGTACTAGTAATAATATTATAGTTTAGCTATTTAGTAGTTTTTTTGTATATTGACGCATGTCCTAAAGTCCTAAAGCCAATGGCAGAACATACAAATCAGTGCAATGGCTTTACCTCCACGAATAATAAACTGTGAATGAAAAATAGTGGTTAAAAAAATCTCGGGGGAATAATATTACAAAGGAAGATGCTGATTAAGATTACATTGAAGTAGGTGGAGACTGGAGGAGACAATGAAATACAATAGAATAATTTAATAGAGTCAAATCAAAAGGAATACATTTGGGTACACAGTACTTGTGTCTTGACGGGTGTACTCAGAACTCAGTTACTATTAGCATTTCTATAGACAACAATAATATGATGCATAAATGAGTGAAGGGAAGTCAGTCTGGATGGCCCCATACTACTTATTGGTACGGCACCTTATTGAATAAAAAATGCTGGATCGTCGCTGTTAGAGTGTGAGACTCTATTTACAAAAACTCCATCTGTAGAAAGCCGTGAGTCAATGTCAACTTTGACTGAATCTTTAATTAAATCAATAAATAACGTAGGATTGTCTCGTTTACTGAACAAATATTTAATAACAAGGAAAATGAGCTAAATTAATTTGTAGGAAATTGAGATAAGTGTTTCTGAGTACAATTTAGACGCATCGTTCGTCGAAGTAGTAAAAGTTTTGAAATAGACTGTGAATTAGGCAATATTGGACTAAATATTTATATTCGGTTGTTGTTTTGAGAGTTTGTTGTTTTCTATTCTATGTAGTGGATGCAAATGAAGTGTAGTTTGAGAGTATGATGCAAGGAATAAGTGATTCGAAATAAATAGGGAGATAGTTAGATAAAGCGTAGGTAGTTAGTTAGTGCTAAGTTTACTATTGTATAGTGTTTATGTATATTGTATGTTGCTATTGTATCAAAATTAGAATGGTATGGGTGTACGTGCAATTTAATAAGGATAGGAATCGGAGAGCAGCGTCTGGTCGGCTCTCTGGTCTGGTCTCCGTCGCTGTGAGCGGCGTACGAAATTATTTTACATTTGAAAGAGTCGGAGATAGCATCTCCGACTTAAAAATCAATGTCAAACTTGGAAGATTCGACTGCGACACATGAAAACACAGCAGCAGAGCAGATAGCATGAGAGACACTCTGTTGTTTTCAGATGACAGTTGCCCCTTATCACATTTTCATCTGTTTCGTTCCTCCTTTGATTAATCAGCACCGGTTCGTTCCTCTTAACTTAACTTGCTTACTTAGCTCACATCGTCTCTATAAAATTACTAGTAGACAACACAATACCCATTTGGCTTGCATTCCCTATATTACATAACTAAACTGATAAGACTCATCACAGTTCAACTTCCACTCAGCTTTTCTCAACGTCTCATCTCAACTCAGTCACTGACGATTGTCACTAAATAAAAATACACTGATACTCCCAAGACGTTTGACATTTTTTGTTTCCTTCCTATCTCTCCACACTGCACAAATATTCAGTTGACATGACATGAAATCTCAACCTCCTTTCCTATAATTAAAACAGAAGGTTTTCGTTTATTAAAACCAGTGACCTCGCTATCATTTACTTATGTATTTATGTAGCGATGTAGAAATAAACACAATACAGACCTAAGCTACAGACCTCGAAGAAAACACTAAACCAAGATTACAATTTATTAGTACGATACACACTACAGACTTAACTAACTCTGTAGAATCTAAACTCTATAGTTGCTTTACTCGTGTACATTTCCTTCCCTTGTACAATCCCTTGTTTACACTAACAATCCAATGTCTACTGTACATTTATGTATGTAAATACCTTTAGTTATAGAAGTTTTCCCACTTCGTTTTTTACCAATCACTCCATTCTTACTTGACTTGACTTTGTTGTTTTGTTTTTCTTCTTTCTTTATTTTAATATATTCTATTTTAAGGCTTTATTCAAATTACACTTTCTGAGTGCAAACGCTGACCTTATTAATTTATTCTTTGCTTCTCGTATGTTGATCCATAATACAGATAACAAGATCTATACATCCAATTGACAAGAATAACAATACATAAAATATCATTTTTAAATCATGTCTGAAATATATTACGCAAATTGAAGCTTTTCGTGTTTTCTTATTACTTGGAATAGTAAGCAGTAAGTACTATTCATTCTAATTATAGATCGAAATGTATCCGAAGGAAACGGTTAATGATAATTGTTAAAATTGTTTTGTTCAATTATTACTGAAAATCATTGTAACGATTGTTTTATACCGCAATTTTACATATGATTCTTGAAGCCAGAAACCTTGATAGCAGAAACAGTTTGACATCAGGGTAACAAAAGGTGATTTCTCTTATGGTACATTTGCCATTTTCTTATAAACACTAAAGAAGCAAAATCACTTGTTGGCAATTGAATAATTACCTTTGTCGGACTATTTTACAGCTCTTGCGACATCGCTGAACTTGTTTATTTCGACATTCTACTTACTATTCAATGTTATCTTGTCATTTTAACTGCGTAATTTCTGACACTAGCGTTTCTATGCTTTAATATTATATCTGTACAGAGTACATTACAGCGTTAAGCCTATTTGAATCATCGTGTCAGTAAAACTGAAATCTGTTTCCTGCTACTATTTACATTTTAGATCCCAATAATTGATTGAGGCAAATAGTAAGTAATCATAATGTACTAAGTCGTATACACTAAAGTGCTGTTTAGAGTTAGGTTAGAGTAATATTATAGCAACAAAAATTATACCACCTATGCACCATATAAGCATGAACAGTTAATCCTCATTGAAATGTGGACTTACACCACCTGAGTGTTGAGGATAAACTAAGTTCAGTTAAAAATTATTCCCTACTTCAACTACTGTCGTGTATTTGTGCTTGGGGTCAATCATTTCCGAATTGTTGAACTTCTTTTATATCATTGTAGTAATTCTGTTCAGAAAATGCCTTTTTATTTGTTGTTCTTTCATCTTCGGCAAAATTCTATTACATTAACTAAATCTTAGGTGTGAATATTTATCTTACACACAAATCTCATATGTAATTTCTGCATTTCAAAAATCGTTTCTTTTTTAAAAAGAAAATATTATCGTAATGCCAGTGTAAAAATTGTACTAAAACTTTTATTTGGCAAGTTTTTTATTATGTATTAGAACAATATCAGGAAACGTTATTATGAACATTACTAGTTGAATCCTAGCACATAAAGTGTGCTAGGATTCCTGCTAGTCCTGCTAGTGTGCTAGGTGAAATCATAGTTAATTTCTAGCGACTGCGCATTGGCCCGAATTTCATAGACCGTTGATTGGACTCACTACTGAGTCTAGAACTTGCTCATTAATTACAAAATATTACGGACATATATACAAACATTTATTCAAGAATAGTGAAAGAATTCCATGCGCATGTCCCACTTTACTTTTATGTAGAGTAAAGATAAACACTAAAATATCGAAAGAATTATTATTCAATGCGCGCGTTTCTTTTTACGTTTATAGTATAGTAAGGATTACGAAACTTACATTAATAATATAAACATTCTAATTGTGTGCTTATAAACGAAGAAATGCTTATTTAGTACAGATTCATTGCATCAATAAGTAGGTATTAGATAGAGGGAAGGTAATGGATGTATTTGAATGAAATGAAGTATGTTCATGGGCGAAGTGAATGAGATATACTTAAATAAAATAGCTGTTGAGAGAGAATGGGCATTTTGTCTTGGAGGTATAGACTTAATCCATGTATCCTCCTTCTGATTAGATATATATGATCCATTCTCCGTCACTGACTGAGTTTCTTATTGTTAGTACAAGCTAATTTGCATCTCTGTATCAGAGATTGAGGAGACTCGGAGTTGAGTGACGCTGATCGGGACTTTGGAAAGAAACAAATCCCTCGGAGCTACATTAACATGGTGAAGGAAATGAAGCCAAAGTCCATATAAATAAAAGTGAATTCTGTTCCCGACGGCCTATTACACGACTTATCCTTACAATATATGTAACGTAATGAAATTCTTAGTTGAGTGCACGATGTTCTTCTATTTCTCAGATGACATTGGTACTCTGACGGGGACTCGAATGCAAGAAGTACATAAACTGCGACAAAATCATAAAAGACACAACATGACAAAACAAAACGAAATGAAAGCGGAATGCATAATGAAGGTGTGTGGAGTTGACGTTTTATTCTCTGACCTAACTTGGATGGTCATGTTACAAAATATCTGAGATGTGCTGTACTTAGCCAGTATATTTAACGGAGCGAGTACTCACTTCATTAGATTATTTTATCCTTACTTTACTTACAATTAGAGATATACATAGCATGTCGTACAAGTTGAAGAGTCGCAGTTGTTAACTTGCTCGCTGCTTATTATGTAATGTCATGAAATGTGATGCGATAGAGAGATGTGATTAGGACAGAGGTGACAGTCGTGTCCGTTTCAACTCCCTACTAATATTCCTACATGAATATCATTAGCTATTCATCCTTCGATATACCTTCCATTTTCTCGCTACACCATCATCCTGTCTATTTACGTGGGACTGTTGTCATTCCAAATCCCTCTAATGAGTTGACTGATCTTCTGTCTTCACTCACTATCCTTCTATCTCGTTACAAAGTCCAATCTAAACTGGACTTCTGCATTACTGACACTTTTCATTCCGTGGGTAATGACTCCGCATTAGAACTGATTGACATTTTATATTTACGATTTATTTACGATTAACTCAGATCACACAACTAACTCCATTTAATTGAATCATTAGTTAAACGTATCTTCCCCATCAAAACTCAATTTACAGTCACCTTATTAAAATACTTTGATTTTATGACATCATCGTATCCTTCTGTATCGTTACCTGTTAAGCAGAAACATTGTAACACAATGTTTATGTATTAGGTACCATCTTAGAAAAGACCAACTCACAGACCTTTAAACATGGCTTTATGACTAGCTAATATTGTATCAAAAGATTATCATATAAAATGTGCATCTGATACAATGAAAACTACTACAAATACAATTTATTTTGACTTCCAGATATTTTAATTATAATTTTGATGTAATTTATCAGTATTTATCAAATGCTGTAAATACGATAAATACCTTATTTTAACATACGGTACAGATTCTACAGTAGGAGTTTGATAGAATGTAAATGCTATTTTAATATAGCATTTTGAAGTAGGAGATTATTTTGATTTTGTGGGGTGGTGTTTTTATTTTTATGAATGTAAACATGCGGAAGCGCATATCGTTGGTGTTTTAGATTAGGTTATCTCGTTGTTGTTTAGCAGGTATATTTCTTTCCATCTCTGTCTTATTGCATTGCGTATATTATGTAGTGCCTGTGAAAATGTTAGGAAAGCAATTGTAAAGTGAGTGATGTATTTTTGGGTTTTGTGTCTGGAAAATGCACAGATTGCGAACTGGGGAAGGAGAGACTGTGAATTGAGACTGAGAGTTGGAAGGGACGATATAAGTGGTGGTGTAATATAGTTTTTGCAGAGAGTACAGAGATGAAGAAAAGCGGAGACAAGACAAAGCAGGAGGGCTGGAGGGAGCTGCTCCACTGCATAGAAATGCATAAATGACAGGAACCAAAAATATAAAATAATTTAAGATCAGATATATGACCGAGGAAATATTAAACTTTATAACACTGGATCGCATGGGTGTAAATGCGGAGAAGTAAGCTAACACAGAGACATAAAGCTCGACTCACGACTCTGTAATGAAAATAAACTGCGCTATCCCCTGATGTATGTTTCATGCTTACTCAAATATTGAGTTTTTCTTCCTTAAAAGCTTATAATAAAAGGTCTAGTGTACTAGTCGCTTCCACGGAATACTAAACGAATCTTCGTCTTTGCAAAATTAGTTTTTATAGTCTAGATGTCTGCTTTCCTCTCTGATGCAAACGAAACTTGGCTTACACTAGAGACAAACCCAAAGGAATTGGGAGAAACAACCTTTTATTTCTTTTCCTTCCGTCGTCCTCTACTCATAATATTACTATCTTCCCAACTGAATTGTTTCTCTTATTTTTCATGTTTCCAAAAGTTATTAGTCTTAACAAATTAGCTATGCAAATGAAAACACTCTGGACTTAAAAAAATTTTTTTACCCATTTTGGTTTAACAATAGCATAATATGACAACAAATATATACATACTACTTCTCATATGCGCCTTTTGGTACTAATTTTCGTCATTGTGTAATTCTTTTAATTACAATAACATGCAGGTGTCAGTGTTTAGAGATCAGGGATTATACAACTTTGTTTACGTATACGTACTGGTGTGCATTACTTTTTTAGGTACTATTTTCTGAAAATCGCAAATAGAAAAACATGATAAAGTCATGCAATGAGTAAATCTGGTACATAGATTTACCACAGGTGAATAGGGCATATAATTTTTAATATTCATTTGATCAAGAATATAATATTATTCGGTAGTCAACAAGATTGAGGGTGTTCTAGTTCTACTTGTGTGGTTTCAACTTGTTTGCTTTGTGCTACCGCTTGACTAGTTGGTTGCATTGTTACTTGAGCGGAGTAAATAATATGTAAAAGTGGATATTGACACTACAGAAGGAAACCGATAGGGATCCACGAAGCTTGCCACTCTGTGTTAGATGTGTACTAAAGATAGGCAATAGGCAATGACAGTAATCCGATGGGTTGGCCAAAGAAATGTAAACTGACCGTCAAGTTGAAATTACAATGTAAATGCTTTGTGAATAGCCACAAAATTGCGAGTAGGTAACATTATACATCATACTACAACATTCTACTTGCATGTATTTCGATGGCCTATACAGTATACTTTTACATTCCTTTCGCTTAGACGAATAATATATCGATAGATATGGACGCAATAAAAATTCGCCTTTTTGATGTTCTTATAATGTTATAGTTCGTAAACTCGTGGTAGACAATGCTTAGAACAAACTGAGGTAATGCTAGACACTTTCCTTAGCAGAGCGTTTATCGTATTTCCGACGCTTATCTCCTGTTAGCTCAGAATTTGTTTGACTGTGTACGTATTATAGTCACTTAGCAAGTGCATATAGGTACCTATATGTATGTGAGGTGTGGTAGATGTTAAAGTGACATTGTAAGAGAGCTGAAAGTAAGAAGACCATGAGGAGGAGAAGGAAGAGTAGGGAAAGGGATGATTTGGCTTGGATGCTAACCGGAATCGTGCTAGAAATATTTTAAGACGATCCGTTGATCCCTGCAAATGTTGGTGAAAAATATGGAAATTTCATCCGACAGGACCCAAATGCCATTTTCTTCACCTAATCCACACAATTTTCTAGCCAAGATGACCTCTTAGAGGGGATCTGTCAAAGGATCTAAGCAATAGCAGACACACTGAACAGAAAGAGGCATCGCAATGGAAACACTAGTCTCTGTCCTCTTTCAAACTCACAGGGTCGACGGAAACTCACGCTGTCTCTTTAAATTCTTTTACTCAGTAAATGTACTAATTGTACTTTTACTTCAGAAATCTGTTGGGTAATCCTTGAAATGAAAGGTAAATGAGTTGGTAAATAAATTATACTAATGAAAATGAAATTTTAAAAAACATCTATGATGACTTCATGTAATTTGTGGCTGAAATTCATATTATAATGTAGAAAGTTGCAATGAAAACGGTGAAATATTCTTCTTGATCAAATTCACGTATCTACTTGCTTTAATTCATATGCTTCAAACAATTCGGATAAAATTCAGAGTTTTAAGCTTTCACTCTGGTTGAAAGTGTATACCAGCAGTAGAAAACGACGAAAAAATATTTCGCTGTCTCTGTCAAACGGTTGCAATGTTACAGATTACATTTGTGTTTGCTTTAGTTTTCTGTTTATAGTAGGTTTTACTAATACTAATAGAGATTTTGGGGGGTTTTGGTGGGTATAGAAAATATATTTCTGTAGAGAAATGAGTGTGAGAAGGAAGGGAAGGAATCTAAACACGTTTTCATGTACAGTTTAGTTGTGAGCTTATAGCCTACTTACTTATTAGATGTCTAGGTAGATGTATAATGTAGTTGTACATACAGGACAGCAACCCACCGCCACAGAGTATGTATGTGTAGTTGTAGAAAATTGAGTTTAGAGAAACTTATTCCTGGCTAAGCTCTAATAGGATTCTAAAGAATGGGGAAGAAAGGAAGGAATCTGTATAATATATAAAAGACTCTTCTCTTCTGCTGGACAAAATGGGCACTTTGTGAATCTAATGGTTATTCCCAGATTTTCGTGGCCATTATACTTCACTGGACTCCTAGCTTGGGCTACACTTGTGTGTAAGTCTAAATCGTCTTCAGCCCATTCATCCAATCCATCCTGGTACTTGGTAGTCAGTCCAGTCCACTGTCAAGTGTTGCTCCTCTTCCCCGACTTAACTGGTTCACTTCCTTCCAGCTCAGTCAGTCCAGCTCACACAAAGTTAGAGTTACAGTTAACATCCCCACAACCAGTCAGACCCTCTATAAACACATTTCGTGATTTTCATCGGCCCAATTATTATTTATTTTAGCACCACATTTCACTGCCATTCACCACTGACAATGACGAGAGCAACACTACGAATAACTCCGCTTAAATTCCCTTTTATTCCTTTTAGTATGCTCCAGCGAACTCGGATCAATCATTACTTTCCCAGTTTCCCCTTCGTCTCTGCCAATGTTTATTGAGTTTTCTCCATACACTGCCCCTCGATTCTTCATTGGTAGTAATTTTTAATCGGAAAATCAATTTATTTTTTAATTGGCATCTAAAAATTTATTAAAAATTCTCAGCTGACCAAATGCAATGAGGATTAAGAAATTGTATGCATAATTTAATTGTAGAATAATTTCATACACACACGGTACATCTTGTAATCTTGTACCACGGCTCGTGAATCTGAAATGACATCCGTTTTATTAATTCACGTAGAAACATGCTGTCATGGACAAAATTATTCGTTTTTGTGAATAACGCGTGTATCAAATCAACTACGAATCTACGAAAGCGTAAATTGCTTTTCAATTGCATAACATCAATTATTATTGTTGAGTAACATGAATTTTGTAGCGCAGTACTTATACATGTTATATATTATACATAAGTCATGATAACTGTAACTGTCAGAAAATATACGTACTGTTATATATGTACTGAAATTCTGACTAAAATCAGTAATATTAAATGAATTCAGTACCAACTAGCAATTTTCACCTACTCACTCTGGATACACATGCATGAGTTGTTATTGAGAAGTATTACCGTTTTCCTTGAGGAGGAGGTGGATTGCATACAATGACTGAGAGAGGACTATTTTATTATGATTACTAAGTATGTGTGTTTACTATAGGTATGTATGTGTGTGTATAGGTAGGGTAAGTATTAAAGTGATTATTTAAATCAGTGGAGCGTGAAGTTAGAATTGGATTGTGATTTCTGAAGTTTTACTAGGTTCGTTTAGTCGTTTTTGGAATTGGACAGGTTGGTTAGAAGGAGAGACGAGACAGAAAGTTGAGTAAGAGCAAGAGTAAGGAAGGCTGGTTGTTTATTTGTGGAGGTCTCGGGGAGTCTGTGTTGGACTAATATGTACGTTATGAGATGACAAATACCATAAAAGGTAGTGTATAGATCAAGAAGGGAGGAAGGTACTTGAAAAATCAATTTAGCTTAGGATGAGAGGTTCGCGAGCTGAATGAGACATTTTTCATATTATTGGGTGCCTAAGTGGGTCCAGCACGTAAGTTACTGGCTTTCTCAATTTTCAAGAGCATCGAGTCCATTGGTTTCTCATAATGCAATATTATTTAGGAAAACTAAAAAACTGGAAGCGTAGAATAGAAACTAAACTCGGTCTGATGTTTAAGTCCCTGGACTAGTGAACTCTGCTCTGTCTGGTTGTCAAATCAAAGCAGACTAAAGAGCTATGCTGGAGAAAAGCTGAGACACAAAAAGAAAATCAAAACTCATTTAGGAGTGAATTCGAGCGAAAACATGTTTCCAAAATTGCGTGCTTCATATGAAATATTGAACATCAAAATGTGACTCTCAACTCCAGCTCATAACCCTCAAGCACCGGTTATTCGGTGAAAAAAGTGAGTAGCCCCTATACAGATATTATACTGAGAGGACTATCGAGTGTGTTTACTGGTCGGTGGTAAGTAACGTAAAGTAAGTAAACTTAATGTAACGTAAGGAGCGAGAAAGAAAAGAACCGTCTCAAGTAAAGGGCAAGAAATGTGAATGTCCCATGGATTGGATCACATCCCGAATTTTCTACTTAAAGGACCCAGTTGACTTTTTTGTTTGGGCTCCTTTATTGGTCAAATGGATGAAGCTCTGCTTCGCTCGCTTGATCTCCTCATTTTAACTATACAGACAGATACACACAAATATACAGAATAAATCTGTATACGTATACTATGTACTCCCAACCTCTTACATCTTTTCTCTTCCACTTACTTCGAAATAAATCGTTCGAAATGAAATAATGACTTAGAAATGTCATTTTTCCGCACTCTCGACATGTCTTTGGTTTCCTTTCGCTTCCCTCACTCCACCAACATGATTTTCTAAAGCCTCCACCGCAATAAAATTCTTAACAAAATTCAAGTGCTTTATATTATACAAATAGCCTACCACTCTACTATACTAAACATCCTCCAAATAAATGCTCTCTATGCATATAACATTTATTCTTATGTAAAGGGTTAACTCAATAGAAATTGTGATCATCAACTATTAACTGTATATTATTAAATAGTACGTATAAATTGGTAAATAATTGTGAATTTATCCTTTATCCCGGTTTGGAAAAGGTTTTCTTTATCATTCAAAGTATATCGTGGGTGGATGTGAATACAATTCTCCGTCCCTTGATACTTGAGATGACTGTAATTTGTCATTTATTTACTAATTCTATTAAAAACTTCTCCGTATAATTAGGCGAATAAAAAATTAGCCCTATTAGAGCCAATCGCGTATGTGTTGTATAAAGACAGAAAAAAGCACAAATGTAAAACGTACAACTCTCCAACAACAACCAATTCACAGAAATTCTAACTACTTCGAACCAATTTACGAACTTGAGAACGTAATGCTCATTAGTGAAGCAATGCTTTATTTATTTATACTTTTTCTCCTGCTACATTTTCAGAGTTTCCCTTCTTCAATTCATACTCAATTTTAGCTTTGTACTTAAATTGCTGTTTGTTCTCTGTTGTGTCTCTGCCAAATAGAATGATATCGCATTCCGAATTCCGAGAGCAGTAATTCAGAAATAAACTTTTCTATCTGTACATAGCAATAATTAGTAGAAACTAAGCAACTATGACGCATTTATAAAACGGGGGAATAGGTGCTTAGCATACTATATATTGTGAAGTACTACTCTCCCAATTTACAAAAGAGAAAATAAAAGAAGTACCTGTAATGAAAAGAGAACAATTACTGAGGATAATAATGTTTTCTGTAGTTTCTCTTTAACTACCTAGATGTACACACAGAGTAGAAACACAAAAATGTATACCATGCACTTAGGACTTATATAAGATACTCGTCTATATAGGTAATTCATGCACCTAAATAGCTTGAATAACCCGTTACTCCATTTCTAATTTAGCATGATGAAATTATAGACATGAAAGCTGAAAAACAGAAGCAGACAGAGGCATTAAAGAGAATCTACCAAACTTTCTACATGAAACATTACAAAGTACTACTACAAAGAACAACTGAACGACCAAAAGCCAATTAAATGATGATGATCTGCGTTGTTAAAATTGGCTTTGAGGGCAGTCCTTCTACTATGGAAGAACAAACGCAACTCCAATTCCCGCAAAACATTTCATTAGAAACAAAGAGAAAGAAAACAAAAGCTGAATTTCTGTGACTGAACACATTCATGCTAAAACCATACCTCCTTCACCATTGTAAACTTTTACAATTTATTCATTACAGTTCCGTACCTAAACAATCATGATATACATATTTAGACTAATCCCAAATTGCAAGTAATCATTATTTTCTCACCTTAGGCTAAAATTCAACATTTTTTCCATCTTGTGTGTATTTGGACCTATTTTGTATCACTACATACTTATAAATAAACCTGCAATATAAAATAAAGGGAATATAAAACAGGCATAATTTAATTTTAGCAAATAAATGCATTTATGATTACCTGAGCCTTTTTATGGTAAAGTATGAATGATGAATAGTCTCAAATAAGACAAAAAACAGGGGAAGAGTAGGAAAAGAAACTTCCCTGGCTGTAGCGTGAGATAATAATACCTTTGCTAGTAGATACAAGTTGGTGGTGTGATGATATCCGACTGAGAATGAAATCGAGCGGTGAAACGGCAGACTGGCAGACACCAAAGGAACAAAAAGATACAACGTAGCGTATAGAAGGGAGTATAAGCGAGGAGAAGTTAAACCTCGTTCTCATTAGTATGCAAGTCAGGAGGAGAGAATCACTTTGATTTTGGAGGCTAGGAACAAGAGTTACATCACTTGAGGCTATTCACTAATTATTGTGTCAATGAGGGGAACATTTGGTGTTTCTGGTTACTCTTTTGTTGTAATTTCCAGGATTGTTAGGCGAGAAGAATCAATTCAACGCTTTTGTTTACTCGTATACACTTCACCCTTTCATTTAACTTACCTAACCTAATGCTATTATATTAAATCTCTTCTTATTCTTACATTACACAAAATCATGTGTCTGACTCTAGTGCATTAATAGCTGCGTAATAATGTATATGTAAATGATGACATTAGGGATGTGCCCATACAGAGAGAGAGATGTGTGTATACAAGTGTCAGACCACTGTTTGCTATACGTTGGTAAAATTCAATAGACATATTACCCTTTCTGTGTAATGGAGACTGTGTAATATGAATTGAGACTTTCATTCATTAAGCACGAATGTACATGCCATCCAAATGCATTTAGCACTACGGCGTGCATGTGCATTGTGGCCGGTGCATGTTTCACATAAGGGTGTCTGTAAAGACTCATTATACTCCGAGAGTTCTTAATTGACGCCTCTGCTGGAGCTCTTCGTTTGTTTCATTCTTTTTCAATGCTATCTGATGCAATGTGATATGATGGGGCTTCAGTCACAGCTCCTATTCAAATTGACTCCTTCACACTCAACATTACACCACTACTGTGTACACTCATTAACACCCTCCCAGCCACTCTTCAACCAACTATTATGAGCTTTTCTATTCCACTAATTATTCACACTGCTTTTGTTCAAAGAATCAACACTCCATCCCCATTCTTCATTCTCATTTCTATGCTACACTCAGCTAATGCCTACAGCTATGGCTTTAATTATTTCTTTAATCTTGACTAATTTCCGTCTTAAATTCGTACACTAGGAAAATTACCTATTTTGTGATTTATACCTTCAAAATTAACGAGCTTTAGACTAAGGTTGAAAGAAATGAAATTAATTTATTGGTAATGTAATTTATGTGTAATTAGTAGGCATTCAGCCTAATTTTTATAGAATCCATTGTACTTAAAAAATTAATAGACACCTCATACAATGGCAGCTATATGTCTTAAAGTTTTTATTTAACTTATGAAGCACAGTAGACCCTTATCGGGATAATATGAAAATTGTCCCTTACGATTATATAACTGGAGATACCCTAAGATGATGATCGTTCAGTGTAAAATTGTGTATTTTAAAATGTTTTCATTGTCTCAAATCGTAATGCAATATTTATTTTTCAAATGAAATGAGTTCACATTTTGAATTGGATTTATTTCTAAAGCCGGGTTGAGACTGTGCGTCACAGAGTTTGGTTTCTTCTATTTAAAGCACCAACCCCCACATTGTTGGACTTAATACATAGTTTAATAATATCATGTTTGCAATAACAAAATAATTCCAAAATTATGCCTGTATAAATAAACCTATCCTACACTTAAATATTATACTCCTTTGTAGTATACAATAGGAGATAATGATGACTCAGATTTATTCGCCTTAATACAAACGAAAACATTTGCTTGGGCCAAATTAGAGAGAATAGCAATCTTGTATTCCAGTCTTTTATTTAATTAATATCAACAGACCTTTGCGAAAGACCATCCATCATTCGTATCAGGATGCTCCAAAGGTTCTCATTTGATGACGACAGTGGTTTCGCTGGGATGAGTAATATTGTATACATATCAAAATACACAACCTTGGGGAAAATTCTAAGAAGTGACTCCGTTACATGTGGTAGAAACTTCTTAAGAATATCATAAAACTAACAATAATCATCAACATTGTTTGATGACTTTAATTGGACGAAGAAAACTGGCGAGGATGCATTAAAACATCAAAATAGCTTTGAAAAATAACCTTCATGCTAAGAATAAATTATAAGATGCTAATTTTACATCGTTGTATAATATATGACGCATTACTATCAATGTTATATAAGCAGGTATAATAAATGCGCAAATAATAATGTAGTATAAAAATGTGTAAACGGAAACCTCCGACGATTATTACTGTTGGATTATGAAACATGTCATGTCTCTAAAATTAACGACAGAATCTATCTTACAATATTACATGTATAGGTGTACCTATCTTTAATTTTGACGATCTGGTATGCTTTATTGGAATCGAACCCATTATATTTATAAAGCAACCTAGATATCAGGTAACAATTTATATAATGACTATTAATGTTATTAATAGTAGTGTAAGTAGTGATTCTATGTACAAGAAATTTGATTAGCCTTGAACGCACACTTATGTATCAGTCATGCCTCTAATGCGAGGTCGATTTATTTGTAAACAAAGATTACCCATGTTTCGTGTTCGTTTACAGCACAACTTAGAAAATGGTTGAATAACATTAATTTAATATATTCTGAGATGGCGCACTTCAAAAGAGACGGATATTTATTAAATGAGATTATTATGGGTAACATAGTACAGATAACCGGCACAACAAAACATAACGAATTTTTATAAAATACTGTTCTTCTATAACATATAGGTTCGTAATTTGCAGTACACAAAATAGTTATAATCTGGACGAATATTATGTATTTAAATAATAGCTATTTTGCCATTGATAATTGATATATCTTGCTATATTAGCATTAGTGTCACCTCATACTAGATTTCTTGAATTTATAGTTTGAAACTTTACTATAACATAATGCATATAGATAGTGACTTAGAATAAATCAATGTTTGATATTTTTATCAGTTTCTTGCATTAATGTTGTAGTATTTGTGAGTGTGTAAACGTAGTAAGTAGGTAGTGAGATAGAATGTCAGTCAAAAGGATCGGACAGTTGGATGGACATTTGTTCATCGAATCGGATAGACTTTTAGAAATATCTGTGTGTGTAATAGATGAGTATGCATAGACAGGGAGTGGGTAGAAGGGATGGCAGGATTTTTTAATGTTCCTTCTTTGAGGAGCGAGGAGAGTTAGGAAATATGAAATGTAATGTAGCGAGATATAATGCGATGCAAGAGAAAGTAATGTAATGTGATGATGTGATGTGACGAAGGACGTGGACGGTCGAAAGTGGTATCAAATAAGGTAGAAGATGTATAAGTAAGGAGAGGATTGGAAATTCCAAGAGAGTCAGTGTGCTCATAATAATCATGCAGCTCGGACTCTCACACTACTCGTACATACGAGAGAGTTGAATTCGGAGTTTATAGTAGTTAGAGTTAGGGAGATTGGAATGGTTGTTGGGATAGGGAAAGTCGGAGTGAGTGTTATTTAGTTGGTGCTGGACATATACATAGTTGTGTGTGGAGTTTTCTCGGAATTACATGGTCCATCTCATGAGATGGAATGCTCATAATGCTCTTACTCTCGTATAACGCCTTCAAGTCCATCTTCCTCTTCCCTTCCATTTTTCATACGCCTTCTGCTCCGCTAAGATACACTGAGATGATGAAGCTCCTGTCATGATCTTCCCATCCTTGGCCCTTCGACAATTCCCTCGTCCATACGGACTCGCATTATACTCTTGTATGTCTTCCACTATCTGTACACACAACCAGAGAAGGAACAACTTTCTATTTATCGATTCATCTCTAATGCTTCATACATTATGAAAAATTTATGCATCCCAGCAGTTCTCTCAACCCAACTGAATTGCGCTCAACTATAACCTCTGCTTTCTTCCTTTCCTCTTACATCATCCGTTTCTCTCGTACGTACAACAACTAACTACATATTATGCATAGACTATTAGAAAACTTCATAGATATCTACTTAGAATGTACTTTGTGCGTTTATGACTCTCGCTCTACATTTTTCTACAGTACAGTCTTTTATATTTCGGGTTTCCTTACTGCATTAAACGGCCATATATTGACTTGAAACTAAAGACGCTCGACTTCAGACTCATTTTCCCTCTGTATTGTGTAATGTAAGTATGGATAAGCAAAATCCTCTTTCTCTTTAGCTTTCCCCCCGTTCTCTCGACAATTTTACTTATCTTTACGATGAGAGGTAATATGTGGTGGTTGCGTTATGTACACATCCATAATAGTATGATCTATCTATGTACATACTAGACACTAACACATTATATACCGTTCTAATGCAATTCTTTTAAGTATATATCTAACTGGATTTCATACACAGAATAATATCTACTACTGATATCAGATTCTTGAGTATAGTGCGAGTGTAAACAAAGTTGTGCCACCACACCATCACCAACCACCAGAGCATACCATGGCGGTTGTTAGACTATCTTCAGATTTTTGGCGTTTCTCCAACAATAGGAAATCGTTCGACTCGGATCATCTCCGTCAGCCAGAATTTAACCAAGAGGTCAATGATGTAACTACAAATATAAATACTAAACAAAGAAACAAATGAAAGGAAACACTAAAGATCATGTAAATAAACTTCAACAGCCTCTGCAGTATCATCTTCTGTCCTTGTCTTTTAAAAAGGTAGTTACAATGCCATACTAATGCTGTTGTGACAATAATGCCCACAAATGCCTTGCAATGCTCAATCAAGTTGTATTTACAAACAAAGCATTCGATACAAGCATATAGATATTCAGTGACGTAAGTGTTTGCTTCGGAAAATGTATAAAATGTTGTTAGTTGTGTAATGTATTTAGTGTTGGAATGTAGGAATGTGTTTTTGGAAGAATGATATTTTATCATCACACAATGTAAAGTAGGAAGAGAGTAGGAATGGGAAAAGGAAGAGTGTTGGAGTGAGTCTGGATATTATGTATATGAGTTTAAAAGGGCGAAATTTGGAATAATAGAAAGTAGTTTCTTTGTGCAGAGTTTGTGAGAAGTGAATTACAGAGTGGAAATCGCCTGAGCTGGAGCTGGACTGGCTGGACTGTCGGTGCTTAATGGAGATGTCATAGTAGAAGAGGATTGTGCAAAATGATGACATCCGGCAAAAGTGTGGTAAATGGGATCGGAGACGACATTGTCTCGATGCAGATCTTTTCTCCAGCTTCCTCTACTTAATGCAAATGCTATGATGATGAAGTGAGGGAATTCAGGAAAACAAGTCGCACTGATAGTGCCGTGCCGTAGCCAAAGGAGTTAAGTTAAGTCTGCATATTACATGTCGAGTCCAGCCAGTCGCTATGAGTCTCAACTCAAGTGACCATGCTATCTCCATTATGCCTCTCCCGACTTGACTATCTGCTCTACATATGCATCACACTCTACTCAACATCAGCATAAACGAGTATTTTCTAAAGAAATGAAGAAAAGAAATGTTGCGATGTCCGTTCCCGGTTTCCCAGTTTTAGAATACAGCTCCCGGGTTCTTCTCTTGTCCATTCCACCGTTGTGTTTATACAGAGATACAAACTAAATATATATGCATGTACACTAAATATATAGTATATACAATATGTTCTTCCCTGGCCGTCCTGTTCTTGTGACAGAGACACATTATCGCATGAGTGGGCTGGCTGGCTGAGCTTTCTAGGCGTCCGTACGGAAATGAATGCGTAATTCCGCCAGCTTCTCACTGAGTCTTCTTTGATGATATTCCCCCTTAGTATGTAAGTATGTGAAGATAGTTAGGAGAATAGTAGAGCATTGCATTACTTTACTTACGCTACGTGGCTGACATGACACATGCACATACTCACTCACTAAGCTTCGCTTTGAACACCCTCGTCCTCAACTCTTTTCTCCTTCGACCATAGCTTCCAGCTCAGCACACTTGGCCGTAGAGCAGTTTTAACTCAACTGATGTGAATTTTAGTTGAATTCCTCCTAGGTACACAGTTTAAACGTAACTAGTCTTTATACTGTATTTTTACTCGTACTATTTCCTTTGCGATTGTTGTACTACTGTTCTTCTTTTGTACATGCTCTAAGTACCACTACATACAACGTCCTCATATACATACATATACATACTACCACGTATGCACACGGAAATATTCTCCAGCGAAAAAAAATCGATGAAGCAGGAGGTTGTTGTACATACACTTACATATTATATGCATACCTATCTGTAGTAGTAGTAGTAAGAGTAGGAGTGGAAAGTAGACAGATTTTAACATGTCTCGTATGCATACAGACATTTACATTGTAGACTTGCACATGTACTTTTCTTTTCTTCCCCATTGCTAACTAGAGTCAAGCCTTTGGTTAAAATATATCTGTATATGAAAGGCGAAGCGTAAGAAGTAGTGTCCAGTCCCCGGCCCGCTCTTCAACTAAAACTCATTTCCATGCATGCATGAAGACTTCCAAGTTTCCTAGGCTAAGCAAAGCCATCTCATTCTCATTCATTCTCATCTTCTTTTCTCTTTTTCTCCTCCACTCACTCTTTCTCTTCCTATCTATCGTCCGAATCCTCCTTTCCTATTCTCTCCAATTTCTCACTTACTTTCCCTACTATCTCCTTTCCCCACTGCCTGCACAAAACCCTATGTATTAACTAAGCCGTCCAGTCCACTACAAATATGTATGTAATTCCAATCCTAATTCTCATCTCTTTCTCTCTATCTCCACTAAGGTCACTTCACCTAAGTCTGCTTTACTTCTCTATTCCATACATTCACTCCGAGAATATAAAGAGCGGTCCCGTCCACTCCAGTCCAGACCTCCAGTTCTCCAGTCTCATTCCTGATCCTTCGCTTCATCAAGAATTCTCATCTCCTCAACTCATGTGTTCGCCACGGTATTTACGTCACATTACGCATTTACATTACACAATACTATAGAGTGTTTGCTCAACTATGCACTACAATATATACTGCTATATACACTCCTTTAACTACAGAGTAAAAGATAAAAGGGAATTTTTCACTTGAGTAATTCCGTCGGCGCTAACGAGTTTTCTAATCCACTTCCCACAACTCGTACATTACATTCCTTGTTTGATTGCCTTAATGATAAAAATCAAATGCCGAGGAGAGCTGAGCTGAGCGAACCTTTGTGCAATGCAAACTAAACTACGACTACATACGAATACAACCGTTGTAATTACTTTAGCCTTTCCAGTAAACTGCTTACATAACAACAAAGCTCCGTATCACTATCTGCAATAATGTAATCTAATAGACCTAAAGCCCTATTATATTTACTAAGCCTCCGACTAGACACACTACGCCCAAATTAATTTCTTTTTCTATTTCTGTACGCTCCTATTCCTTCTTTTGTATTTTTTTCCTTACGCAACACACATACATTCATTTCTGTGTCTACCAGTACAAACTTTGTAATTTTTGGTAAAGCTAAATGACCATAGAAAATAAGACTCATGTTGCATTATCTCGGAAATATACACAAGTTACACAAATTCAAATAGGGAAAATTCCTCCACATATGTTCTAACAAGCTCAACCGTACAAAATGATTGCTTGGAGCGGGCACGACAAGGGACAAGACGAGTGCACTTAAAGAGCACCGACTATAATGATGTACACAGCTAACACGTTCTTTTCGTCCGAATTGAAAGAGAGGCACGTGCATCTATCTACATCAACGGAACTCCTATAATATAATCTGAGTATGTGAGTACCCAAGTCTCCTTTTAAAAAACGATAATATGTTCCCCAATTTGCATTCTTAAAGAACACTGGCTTTTGTTTTTAGTCAATTGGATGCGTAGTTAGTACCTTCTATTTCTATTTACATATCTCTATGCCTATAACCTGAACAAATACACATTTCTTGTTATTTTTCAAATAGATCCTTCTTTACATAAATGTTTACACAGCAAGATACTGTCCTAAATTTTCTATAGGTTTCTTATGGACTCAAGATCATTCAGTCTTTTCAATGTACATAAATTGAAATTGGAACACAGACGCAATTGAAGGAACAACAAATAATAGAGCTTCTGAAATTGTATTCATACAACTTTCTGTATAAATTCTACATTATAAGGGTTCAAAGTGGATCATAACAGTTCCTAGTCAGCAGCGACCTTTTTGTCTTTCTTTTCACTTCATGCTACACAGAAAGGTTAACCCTCCAACTACTTCCCCTTACCATTTTAAAAACAATTATTTAGATTCGGATTTGTATTCTTTTTTGTTTTATTGCGTAGTTTACATATGAATGGCAATACGAACACAAACACAAGATGATTTTATTCGGTTGTCCATACCACTGCAACACAGCTGTTAAAATATCACTGTAGTATGTCACAAAGACTAGAAATGATATGTTCCGTGTAGGACAAAATTAAACCTATTTTAATTTTGATAATAAATAAATTATGGAACATGCTTTAGTTATATTGAATAACAATGAGTCATTATTTTGAGAAATAAATTAATCCACAGCTCAATAATGATCCCTGCTCAGCTGTGAGAGTCTCATTTAGTTTAGTGCTTTAGTAGTCTAGAGAATAAAAGGGTGAAGTTAATGGAACCTATAATTTTTAGACTTTATTAAGGGTTATGTAAAATTATATGATATAGTAAATATATAAGGAGTTAACAAGCTTTCTTTATATAAAATATCCGCATTACATTGGAAAAGATTATCAAGCTATCTATTACTATGCTATTCCAAGGGAGAGAGTGTTTTGTTCCTTCCTTCCTTTGCATTTGGTAGGTCTGATGGCTGGGAGTATTCCGAGGTTCTCTGGTTCTTACAATTGCCCATCATTTGCATAATCAAGAAGGTTTAGAATAAGAAAAGAGGAGATATCTTTTCATTCCAACTGTAAAAGAGACACGTGCCTTGTTCACATCTTTCGTCAGCTCTGATAATTTATCCCAACATAAATAACTAAGTATGCTTAAGCCAGGCAAACCACACTAAAGTAAATTAAATTAAGTAAGTAAGGGTTGGTGGAAAAGATAACCAAACGGTACAATGGAGACAGAGAGATTCTTCATAGGCAGTTGGAGGAGTGGAGTGGATAGAGCAAGATGAGTCAAGTGAAGGTAGATGAATAAATAGATTGGAAAATAGATCCCATCTGTGATGGGATGTTATGCTCTGGGCAGATGCTGTTCTGACTTAGTTAGTGAAAGTTGGTTACGGCCAGAGCAGAACAGAAGAAAGTCTGGATGGTTGTTGAGAAGGAAAGCGATTAGTTTGTATGCAAATTGGACGGAGAGAGTGGAAAAGAAGACGAAATGAGTCTACAGTTCTGCAAAAACCTCTTAAACTACAACACTCAACTCTCCCTATACATACATACTTGATAAAATTCATATACGTTTCTCCAATCCGTATAAACAGCAGGTTGTGTAATTGGAAGAAAACAGTGAACAAGAGCACTCCCACTTACTTTTACCCATCTAATTCCACCACTCAAGTCGACTTCACCAAAACTCCATAAGTGCATACACTTAGCTCCATACTCACCCAAACATCATTTACAAATGAACGCATATAATTATTATTCTTATATTTTTGGATTCTAGAACATCTTGTAGTTTTCCAGTTATTAAAACTACAATTAAAATATAATACACGACGTATATTGCATTTCTTGTATCTAATTAGCATAGCCAGTGTCTTAAACCATTCTGAAAAATCGATTTAGAAACTCGTTAATAATTTTAGACCCATTACTAAATACTGCATAATAGAGGCAGTTCCCATTCTAGCATAATTTTATTGTAGTGTCTAGAACGTTGAATGAAGTGTGTTTGGCAAGTGGAAATTCGTGGAGAGATAATTGAATTGTTGAATGAGGGAAGACATACTAAAGTCTTTTATTTAAATGCAGGATTTAATGTTATCTGTGTCATTAAAATAGTGCTTCTGCTATGTGAGGTGGTTTTAATGCATTTGTATATACAGTAATAATATGTACATCGTAGTGATATAAGTTATGGTAGATGCTTCGATAAAACGTGTAGTAGTGTTAGAAGAATATATTATTCAGTAGTTTCTCAGTAATGAAAACTATCGGTGGCTGGTTGGAAATTAGGCAGTGTGGTAAGATGGGAATAAGTATGTATGCATGTAATTGTAGTTTGGTTGGATTGGATGGAGCCTTAGCCTCGGCGTTGACAAGACATAGCTGTAGACTCACTCGAAAATTCTTGATTGCCTGTCGGATGCACCCTATTTTTCATTTGTGCTAGTTAAGCCTAGCTGAGATATTGTATGTAGATGTATTAGCACATTATGATCTGTATTCTGCGTCTCTCCTACTATTTATGCATGTATGCTCTGTCTATGGATAATATGTAATATACGAATGTCTTGTGCTTGTATTGCATGCACTATGGCACTCCGAAATTAGCCAAACGACATGGGCGCCTTCATTTTCATATTTGCCTTAACACGCATCAGAGAATTACCGAATTGCATGGCCTCACTAGACACTTTCCTTTGCCCTTACATTTATATCTGTATTACCATCAGGAGCTCCTAATACATAAACATTCTCATTTCATTTTTATAATTCCTTAGCCGTCTCCTGTCTTGTTCTCTTGGCTAGCAATTTTCTTGTCTTTCTTTGTCCGCCTTGCTATTAGTCGACTTGACTACTTTTGGCTTAACATCAACATATTTCTCTCCAAGAAATAACACAACTTGAACAGTGGGCCTAAGTATATCCCACCATTTAAAGCCTTAGTCCGCAGGCTACATTATCTATAACGGGTAAGCAGAAGTGTGCAGCACTAATAATATTGCACACTACTCTACCCGGCCCGTACTCTCTCTCCAACTCCTACTGAATGAACATAATTCCCTTTTCTAATCTACACGTCCCTATTATTTATTTCGTGTGAATTTACACGTTGCACTAAACAGCATTCGTGCCCTCATTTCTTTTCCTCCTGCTTTAATGGCCAGGAGAAGAAAGAAAACAAACTAAGCTCTTTGGAATGACTTGTAGCATAACCCGAGCATTACTTTCTCAAGGTGTCCTTTCGTGGAAATGATTTATTCAAACTAATTAACTTCCCAATCGAATCTGTCTTGTTTAAAATTTGACGGAGCTGCCCTGCCTGCCCGGACTTACAAAAGTCATTAGTTTTGCACATGCTTCATTTCGTGCCAAACATTTTTCCACTACACTAAATCCCCTATTAATTCTCCTTGTCATGTTCATTTCGTTTCAGCATAATCAAATAGGATTTTAGCGGGGACACAATCTTCTAAATTCTACTGGTATTACTTGCCATTTGTAGCACCAGGCAGAAAAAAGGTGGATCAGGGGTTTAATTGCATTTTTCCACATTTATTGGAAACATTGTCATGCGAATTTTGCATATATATTTACCTATTGTTGATTAATTGTCATTTTAATATATTTGTGTTGTCGAACATCTGTCGCTTTCCTGAATTATTCATAACCAAAAAATGTTCCGCCATCGTGTCATGATGCAAGACATGATTAAGCGGATTTTTGATTGAGTGTTGAGTCACGTTTAGTAAATGTGAGACGAAAAGTACATAGGTAAGTACAATTAAATAAGTGAAACAAAAGGACAGATGAAAATGTCTCTGTATTAGTTCCATTGATATAAAACAAAAGGCGTAATTTTTACAGGGAATCCATGAATAAAAATCTATAAAAATAAAGGTGGTCACGTATCGTAGATCGTATGGTACATTACAGAAAAAAATAATCATTGAAAGTATAAACAATTACTTAGTATGAGAAAGTTGAGATTCATTCTCTACAGCTGTACTTAGCGATTCATATGAAAAGGATTTTAAGTCAATAGAAGATTTAGGAAGAAGTATGCTTATGATTGGACAGTGACATTCTTGAGACCCCAAACCGGTTTTGATTCTCTGTCATTTTTACATTAGATGTGAATTTCTGTTACACAGTGAAGAGTTATCATGGTTTCTGTATTACTAATCTTAAGTAGATGCATATTATTAGCGAAAGGTAAATGCTGGACTGAAAGGGAAGAATGGATCTACAGCCGCATTATTCTATTTAGCCTACGTTGCTTAGTTTAAAAATTAAATGCTGATATTTATGAATGTTAGATTAGTTGAAAAGAGTATTGTACTTAGGAGTACACGGGCTTCATCATCTTTCATTCTTTCTCGTGTCTTCCAAAGAGCTAGCCGGCTCGCGCGGCTCCGTCAACGTCATTCTATATTCACGAGGTTCTCATAGCTAAGAGTCCAGTTTCAATTCGAGATTAATAATACAAGCTGTGATGGCAAGATGAGAGCAGAGTCTGTCCAGCTTAGAATCTCCATAAGGAGGACTAAAAAACAAGTTCAGTACAATACATTTTTATGCATAATAGGCTTAATAATGTCGGATGCATACGTAAGTAGTTCCTTCATTTTTTATTTAAGACCATGATGAAGCAGACCCAATTCACTCCCATAAACATTATCTCATCCTACCTACATTCAAATCTGCCCTGCTCTGTTTTACATTCAATTCATTCTAATTCAATTCAACACAATTCACGTATTTATCATTCAAACAACGGAGTCTTCGCACATCCATAGCACAAGAAACAGTATGCATTACCTATCTCTCCTCTCCCCACAATTGATACAATGCTCTCTTTCTACTCCTATAGCCAACTCATGTATTTACAAACATGTTTGTGTATCATAATTGTTAATTCTGATTGTCCATGATGACAAGGCTGGACTGATTGCAAAAGAATCTCCTTTCAATGCTTTGTCCCTTTATTTTAATACCTCTCTCCATCCGCCACACACATCATCTTTCTACATTTCCTTTAGTTCAGTTAACATTATAGCACGTATCTCGGCAATTTAATTAAGTGTTTAATCTGAAATGTATTAATAACCCAAAAGTTGTATCCGAATCTAATTTTATTGAATAGTATGCAATTAATTGCGTCAAAATAAACACGTAATTGACACAAAATAATTTACAGCCATAATGTAATGAAATGAAACCAGAGTAAATGAAGCTGAAGATGTGAAGTCTTAATTTACAGGAACAGAGAAAAGGATAGTTAGCGTCAGTAAGTAAAGTAATAGTTTTTGCATATAGACATTGCGGTGAAGTGATTTGAATGCCAAATATTTTGGTTGCGGAATGAAATCGCGAATAAAAATCCGAGTGTTGTAGTATGTGTATTTATGAGGTGGAGAGGACAGTGGAGGGATTGTGGCAGAAGAAATCCGCCGCGCTACAGAGTAGTAACAATAGTGAGACAGGAGTTGAGTGAATAGTAAAATGCATTAGAAAATTAGGAATAGAGATCGACAATAGAGAACACAATTCAACATTCCAGAAAAGTGTGGCATGGTGCGCTGGTATTTTTCTCGAGGCTTGGCTCCTGCCGAAGACAAGAAAAGTTGAGTCTGAATGTATTAAGGTTGTAACTCTTATAGGTAATAGATTGCCTGATATAACTACTGCTACTTATAGTACATTTATCGTATCTCTAACTCACTCAACTAACGAATCAGCTATTAAACTAAAGAATTTAACAAGTACACATATAACCAGGCCAATCCAGACGAAGATAATCTACAACTACATTGCATTCTATTGAATTCGACTTGTGTTTGTAGTGTTGCCGAACAAAGCACAAGGTAATAACTATAGAAGACGGAGCTGTGCTGTAGGACAAGACGAGACCTACCAAACCAGACGAGACCACTGACTGTTGATGCGAATGCCGATTTCTAGTCCTGATTTCATTTCAATAAAATACCTACACTACAAAATACTCACTAACGATAATACACTCACTATTTTGTTACAAATATATAAGAGTTTCCCTACTAAATAGGAAATGGCGTACATCCTATAAGAATATATCAGTCCTTATAGCTAATGTATCCTATAGGTAGTTACTTAGCATATGCAAAGTATTTGTACCTTATTTATTATGACAGAAGAAGACGAGTCAGAGAGCAACAATAGAGTCGTAATAACTTCATAGCTAAACTCATTCACTTCAACTTCATTACAATGCATATGCGTCAAATTCCTTCCACTGGAATCTCTAACGAACAAGTTACAACGACCTAAAACAAACAACTGTTTTTATCTCGCAAGATACATCTGCTTCGTACCATTTTACATTAAATTACAGAAAAAGGCAATACATAATTTAGTTCCTATCTACCTTCTACTATGCATAACCATAACGAGTCTGATGCAAATGCGAATCCTAGAATCACCTAACATCCACATCAACTACATTACTGTTTACTAAGAATGCAAACCAAAACTATTCATTGTTTTACTCATGAATCCAACATATTGTCTTCTCGGCACATGCATTTCACTAATTGTGTCTTCTACTATTAATATAGCGTAGATAAATGGGATTTTACTGTTTAATGCGCAGTATACATATAAAGGTGCAACATTATCAAGATGGACGAATATGGTATAGAAATAGGTACAGAATCTTTGGAAAATATTTCCAAGTATTGTAGTAGTTACCACATAAGGAAAATATAGTTCTGACTACCAATGCAGATAATATAATATGGAAGATATGTAAAGTTAGAAACAAAAACTGTTGCAAAGGAGAGTCGTGAATGTAATGTATGTCGTTATTGTTAGTAGTTTCTGACGTGGCAGCAGAGTTTGCAATGGTTTACAATTGTTATTATGTTATGTCTGGATGTTATGATTGGGTTTGAAGTGGTAAGATGAGATCTCATATTTAAAGATACATACTCTGGTGCAGATAGTTGTTTTAGTTTTACGAAAGTAGAAAAGTTGGATTAAGTTGAGGATTATTTGTATTTGTGTGTTGGGATGTGTGAGAGGGCGAGACTGAGTCGCGTCATCCATACAAAAGTATTTTGAACAGAATGCTAATACGGGTTGAATCATTTCAGAAGAGATACAATACGTGTGACATCGACCCCCTTGAGATCACGGCAGGTATCTGGTAGCAGGAATTCTGCATAATATCTCAAGTCTGGCGCGTGTCACTTCTCTCTAACGATCAAATATTCTTATCAAATTATTGCTCCGTGTCCTTTCTTCTCCTTTGGGTTGTCTTGTTACACAAGTTAAGTTAAGTCACCCACTGAGTGGAGATTGTGCCACCTCAAAATCCCATGCCCAACTCGGGTTCACATATGGAAATTCCGTAGAGCCAGTTGAAAAGTAAATCTTAGTAGATGCCTCACTCTCTAGTTGTATGTAAATGATATTTTCTGAACCAATTTCCATACACAAGCTGACAGGAGACTCTGTCCACGTATTGTGCAAACCATCTTATTATCTTACCAATATACTCTCTACATTCACCACTGTAGAATCAGCTTTCAGGATTAGATAATTTATTAAAAATTCAACATACTTTGCTACTGTTGGGCTCTACGGATAAAAAAACGTACATGGAATGCTAAATTCAAGGAAAGGAACATGTCATCAATCTTACAACAAATCGTCGCTTTAGCTATGTGCTACGATGTAATACGTTCAAATTGAGTCATAGTTAAACTGATAGGTAGGTAAGGTTAGTAAATTGTTGAGACAGCTCACTCAGAGCTATTATCTCACATTAAAACCCGGTGAAAAATTGCACACAGTAAATATTCATTCTCAACCCTAATGCAAAAGAGACTTAGCACAAGTTAATGGATGAAGAAAAGTTCAATAAATTCGCGTTTCCTATATACCTACCTATATGTATTCGCAGTAGGTCTTCACTACTATTAGTGCATTACTTAACGTTTAAACGCATTATTGGAATTATAAAGAAACTTTTAAACTCCGTGTACATGAAGCTTGTATAAAGCCATGAAAAAGGATGAGCATTTGCTATCTTGTGCAACATTATCGAGTTGACTTGACGTGAGTGGAACTGAACTGTGTAGAATTAAAGAATAATGGATAATTGTATAAATATGTGTACGAGGTAACATACAAAATTTAGCAAGCAACCAATTTTCTAGCTACCTCTTCCATCCAAGTAATTTAGGCTAAACTCAATTGTGAAATTGTAAATTGCTGTTCTTTCTGCTGATTGCTTCCTATAGTTGATAACCTCTAGAGCACAATAGAACAACACAACAGAAAACTACCTTATTTTCATTTGGCTCCATAGATATGTAGTCTTCTATAATGCTATAGTTCGTTCCGTACTTTGAACTGGCTATAAATTACTATAGGCAAATATTTTTTATATCTGTAAACTCATATGATATGCCCATTGAATATTAGTGTAGTATGAATTGCCCTTAACTCCAACTTTATTACTGTCTGTCTATGTGTACGTGAGTTGGTGTGCTTAGGTAAACTCGCTAGTCTCTCTCTCCACTCCACATTTAACTGCATACAAGCAGAGTGCTATGAGTTTGCATTATAGAAGTTTTAGTTGGACTAACTAGTTGGCTTTGGCTCACGTTGATTTGTTGATTGCTGGACGGTTTCTTCACATACATTATTAGAACTGCCTGCAGAGGAATTATTATGTATGTATTGATTGGCTGATTTAATATCAGCCGAAGACATTTAAACATGAAGATGGTGGAGCGTTCTCGAAGCTATCATTAAAACAGCCACTACTTAAAATCAAGAGTTAATCTATTAGAGCCAGACCAATTTATTTAAAAGTCTTGATGTGAAAAGCAAATAAATATGAGTAATAATTGTCTTCCTCCACTTGCACAATGCTCCCATTCGACGAAGAAACGAAAACACTCATTTCAGTACACAGCTCCTATGATTAAATAGTTTTCTGTCAATGCTAAGCTGGGGTGACTAAATGCTTTCCTCTTTCATGTTAAAGAATACTTTAATGGAATTGGTCATTTATTATAGTATTTTTAATCAACTGTCTTACGAAAGCTTCATTGTTTATAGACAGGGAGAACGTTAATGTTTGCTTACACACAAACGACTAAAATATCGATCCCGTATTCCCCAGCTAAGAGAGTATATTATAATATTCATTACCGCACCTGCATTACATACCTTCCACATTCTAATACAAATGTAATAGTAAATGCCAGTCTGTACGGAGTACCCAGAAATTCTAAAACTACTACGTAGTGTTTACCTTATATTTATTAGTCATTACTTTGAATAACATACCCGGCCATATTTATCTCTCTTAACCTATTTAATTCCTACTCTTATTAGTGATTCAATCCACTTTAATGCTTTATTGTTTACAATAACCCCAATGCTATAATTATTTAATTACATACTGCAGCAATATAGTCAATAGTCTTGTATAAATAAACAGCAGTAAATTGTATAGGAACCTTACAAAGCTACGTTATTAGAGCAGAAATGAATATTGACTCCCTAGAATTCCTACGACGCCAACGAAAGAGTTCAATTCGACTATTGGACTCATTTAAATCCAAATAATATCATTTAGCCCATGCTGATCATAGCGTAGCAGTCTTTAAGACTGCAATCTTAATTTTTTATCATTCCAGGTAGGTATGTATTTAATAGTAGACAGAAGAGTCATACCACCCATTGGATTGTTTTCCATCCCATTGTAATTCACAGTTTGTGTGTATTAATATTGTATTGCAAAGCAATATGTGGCTAATGGTGGTGGGATGCGGGTTTAATTTCTAATATTTTTCCGAGCAGGGTTCGGACGACAGCCAAGGAGCTAACGATCAGCTAAACGAGATAATAATACAAAAAACAAAAACATTTATGTACTTAAGAGGGAGTTGCAGGGATTCTAATCAAAGGCTTCCATATCCTCATCAGGAGGATGATGGTTACTGAAGTCGACAGGGGGTGAGCCGAGCATCAAGCCGAGGAAAATGACTAATGAGCCACGGCCCTTTTCTTGATAATCCTAATTGTTAAATTGTATTAAATATCATATCATATATATCCCAGGAGTTCAGGATGATAAACAGGCTTTGCAGTAATGACTGGACTGTAAACCCGACTTGCCTTGGCGTGGGCTGTGGCTTGGCCATCATCAAACAGCTAAATGAATTTACTTTAGCACTAAGTAATACTTTCCGTTCTGTTGTCAGTGCACCTGCACACACGTCCAGCCCAAAGTAAAGAACGCTTACTTATTACGTTTTATAAGTGATTACACCTCATATAAGAATGTCTTAATGTTCTCTCTACTTAAGTATTTCAATGGGGAATTGCTCCCAACGTGTAGAAAAGAGCATTGTCTCAGATTTTCATGGACCTACCTATACATTATTATTTGCCTTTCTTTTCCCGTTTTCGTCCAAGGAATATTTCCCCGTGTAATATTTGGCGTTTACACACTTATTGCCGATCTACTTTCATCTGTCTACATTTCGTTGGATTGCGTGAAGACATTAAGCATAAAGCTCGTGTTGTGTCTACGCTCAACTCTATAGGTTGATGAAGAGAAAAATATGTGCTTTGTTGCTAATATAGAGCTTATATTTGGATTCACAGCTTCGTCTCACTTAAGTACATGGAGTACAAGCGCACGATATCAAACTACTGCGGACTAGACTTAGTGCCAGTAGAATCCCCTATAATGGCTTATGTTCATACTTCAGTTAGCTAAGGAAGAATGAGACTAACAACAAGTATGAAGAAAAACTTATATTTCATAAGACATGCATAATACTTCCTCCTACATGTATATACTTACATACCTAAGGGTATATGTAGTATTAGGCGAGATGAGATTTAGTTTAGGTCCAACCGGGACTGAATCAAAGTGGCAAAGGCATCGCATCACAGGTCGTCGAGTTAGTTGGCAGAGAACTCATACAAGCTAATCCTTAAAAAATTATGACAGCGTACTTTATATCAATTTAGCTGTCAGTGTTAATGGAGACTTAGTGCTCAAATCAAAGTCACTAGGATTAATTCCTTCTTCTTAAATGAAAAGTCAAAGTGAAGGCAATTTGGGCGAGCGTCTCGTCTCCTCTAAGCTCACTCTCTCACTCTCCTAAATTCGACTCATCTACCAGCTACGTAAACACACGGGCAACACATTCTTTCCTACTAATAATACTCCCGTATCCTATATTACTACCATTTAACTGCATAGACATACATTCAACTTAGTACCATACTGCTTATTACTTCCTTTTACTTCTTTTACCAGTTTATTTAGTCATATTCTGTTTAGCTCGCTTTAGAAGCTATTTCTCTCTCTTCCAACATATATGCAGAATGTTTCAAGACATTAGATTCTCATATTAGTAACCTAACACACTTTTGTTCCAAATAAAATTCATTTAAAACTTTGTGGCCTTCGTTAATCTACAATAAATAGACAATACAAATTAATTGGTCTGGGTGATAATATTTTAAAGAACATTACATATTGCAATAAATTACCACAATAAATAAATCCAATACCAACAATTAAATACTTAGAAAATATAAAATCACAGTTAATGTTAGAGATTAATCTGAAGGGTACTTCTATATAAATTGATTGTAAAGAATCTAAAAAATAGCAAGATGCTCTTAATATTTATATGTTTACACAGGTATGTATAGTAGGCACAGTAGTGGTGATATATTTTCCCCTCGTAATAAAATAGACAAAAGTACTCGAAATAAGTTTCCTCGCAGACTTGTATACGACAATATAAATTAAGAGGGGCGAATGCTAGTTATAGTAATAAAATCTTAGCAAAGACAGAGAATATTGCTGAGAAGTAAGAAAAGAAGTAATGTAACAATTCTTTTTAGTTCGTTTCGCAGTCACGGATGGATTTGGTTACCTATGCTGTGCAATGTAAGCAATGTGAATGGCTGTAAGTATAGTCTAGTGTGGGATATGCCTGTTATAAAAGCTATATCCATTCGTGTGCCATACCCGAGTTCAGTGAATTTTAGGTTGGTTTTCTGTGTTGTCGCCGTGACTTTCGGTGGATACGCAACTGTGCCAGATGGGACGATACTAAAGTCTTGACATTTGCAAAGATCTGTGACTGTGACGCTAAATTACTCTCATTATTTAAACTCTCCGAGACTCATTTGCCAACAATATTTAACCCTTTTCTTTGGAAAATAGTTTGAATCACCATTAAGATAAGGTCGCGTCGGTACATCTATCCACATAATTTTACTTGTTCGCTAGCTGCACAGATAAAAGATGAGAATGGAAGTAAATATTGAAGAAAATGGCTTCACTTATTATGTAGCGTGCAAACAACTTATAGTAAATATAACGGGTTACATGTAGTAGTAAGCTTTATTATATTATATATAAATACCTAGGTAAGTTATAAGAATAGATATATAGTTCGACATGCAAATATAGCCACTGATATTATCTAAGTAACTTCCGCAACACTGTAGAATACCAATATCCGTTGAAGATTGTTAGTACAAGTCTTGGGAGGAGAACATGTAATGTATTACGAAACCTAAAGGAAATGAAGGTGAACATTTAGATGAAGGTCCATAGATATTTCTAGTCTAATAATGCTCTCATTACAATCGATTTATTTGAGTTTCCTTGTGTCGTAGATTATGCGATGAAATTATGTCTGAAATTGGTAAAATTAAAATGGATAATGTAAAATGTTCTTGCATTAGGAAATGAATGAGATATTCGATAATAAAGGAAGGAAAAGGACCGGCTATAACCAAATTAGATTAAAAGGTGAAGGAAATTGAGAGGATAATGAAAGATATTACGGATCAATGCTTATGAATGAGCCTTCTCTTCCCGTCTAATTGACTGAGAAATATTGAGAATAATTACCCGATTAGCATAATGGCGAAGGAATTTAGGTTGAGTTGAAGTTGAATTATAATGCTCAATTGAATTGAATGAATGCCTACAACAAATACATAGCTAGAGGAGCTGGAACGTACGTCACAGACCTAAGTAGGTAGTTAGATAATATTTTCTTATAAGGCTAGCTATGTAATGGCATTTGGGTGGACTTGATGTACTATCAATTATTCTGCTAGGAGGCAGAAAGCAGAATTATGCACGTAACTTTACACGCATACCTACTGCCTGCCTTATCTCGGCACTTACCCAAAGGTATTCGATTGGATATAAGTAGGTATGCACTCTCCACTCGATTTAAACTTGGCTTTACATTACACATCAGCTAATAATATAAAAGATATTTTATGAAACTCGTCAGTGAGATTCCCAAGTCAAAGTCAAGTGCCTGACTGAACCGGACTCTCTCTACAACTGTCTGTATACTCTCTGAGTTCCCTCATCTCGTATAACATTTGTGTGAATGAAAAAGTGGCGAGGAATGAGATGAACTGTATAGTTAGTTAGTGAGGAGATAGATAAATAGATGAATTGAAATGATTCCATATGGTAATGTATGAATGTTTGTACCTAGTTATATGAGTGGTAGTCGTAAAGTGTATGTATTTCTAGAAAATGAAATCTAGAGCCCACCTGAGGCATAATTAATGAATTCCTCACCGGCCTTTTTTCCACACTGAGGGGGTAAAAGGGCAAAGGAATGTATTTAATTTAAGGCGTGGGCATGACAGGCATAGAGACGCTGCTTAATCGGTCATGCATTATGAGGAAGGATTCTTTTCACTTCTCATTCTCATTGTGGTCACCAGACCAGCACTCACTTGAACATCATCGGACGGATCACATCCAGATCCAGCATCTACCAACCAACCACACACCTATAACGATTACTCACTAACAATACACGTAGGCATAGCTTACCCAGTTAGTTATACCTGTCACTAATAAAAACTCGCTTCTACATGTGTCTATGTTGATTACAAACACAAAGATTGCATTCTGACCACTCTGCCTGCATTTAGTACATTCAGGCTATAAATGATAGTTTGCCTTATTAAAACTTGCATTTTAAATCCAGGCACAGATGTGTGTATTATTCAACAGCTCCCTTTGCTCAATGCATAAGTAGAGTATCAAGTTATAGCACAATAGAAAGGAATGAGGAGCTTCTTATGGGAATTTCGTCGCCTAAGACAAGTAAGAAGATGTCTTGAGTTAATCTTACTCTAGACTCCCCCCTGACACTCAGGATACCAAAATATGTATTTATTTTTCCTAAATAAGATATCTTTTCTGTCTAAAGCTCTTATTTTATTTCTTGTCCACTAAACTCCTTTTCTCTTCAGACTCTTTCTAAAATAAATTGCCATATACAGAATCCACTGACTAACTTTTATTTAAGTAGGTATCACAAAAACGCAAAGGTTAATAGGAAAATGAGAATCCATCGTTTCATTCTATTGTGTAGTAGGATGAAAAAGTGATGTGACCCAGTCTGGTAAGGTACATGGTTCTTAGTTAATTATATAAGATGAGAGTGTAGCTCCGAGGTTGGCTTGGCCAACTCTGTTTTTTAGTCTCGGACATAAAAGCAAAGAAATCTAAGCTTAACCTGACAAGTTGACTTGAGCAGGCCACGCCAAGCAAAGCCAAGCCAACAAGTAGAAAATTGTTCAGTCAACTTAGATTAGTTTGACGTTCCACAGAGTGTGTCAACTGGACGTCGTGACTCGTGAATGCCTCACATCACATTGGGAGCGACGGCCAAGAAAAGTTACATAACTCCTATTCATTTGTCACAATGTTTGTACGTATCTCTAATCTGAGGTAGATGTATACCTTTAAGGGTACTATAAAACTATGCTTTCTCATTATATACCAATCTTGCTGTTTTATCATTACATAATAAGACGAGTTTATAGTCTTCCCTTCACAATTTCTAGACTGGAGAAATTATTTAGATAAAAAACGGAGGAAATCATGCAGGAGAAGTCGCAGGTTGAATTGATTTCATGTGTGTTTCTCTTCAAATGAATAAGTGTTGGCTGATTAGAATTGGAAGAAGAAATATTTAGTGAGCACTTCCATGTATGGGATCCACATTCATTAGTTAGACATGGACAAGAAATTTTCTTACAATTACAATGGAAAAATATGGAACTCCGCAGTGTGATATTATGTATGAGATGCGATATGAAGCAATGCATCTTTTTTCTTGCTGAATCACGACCACATGAATCAGACAATGTACTCCAAGCTCGTCGACACGACTCGCTTAATAACAGACATTTCCTAAATAGTAGTCTTACTAGAGCAGAGTATAAGGCTATTAATATTGGAGTTATTAAACTTTATTATTATTTAACTGAGGCTAATGTGTCCCTGGCATTCATTAAAGTCCAACTCAGGTGGGCTGTTTTCTTTGGCTGGCCCTGCCTTGATTTGCCTACCTTCGTTTATCCAGTGTGTTATCGTGTACTATTGTATTGACTAAAGCCTGACTCTTAACGAGCTAATCGCTTCAATCATGCTGCATTAATCAAAAATCCCTAATCCATCATCTCCTATGGGGCTCACCCTTGACACGACCTGGACAGGGGGTCTTCTTCCAAATTGTTCACATGGACGAAAAACTATGAAAAAATCTCTGTCTCTCCTGTCACGACATTTCTCTGAATGCGACTCTTTTTCGTGTATCTTTTACGAGAAATCCTGTGCCTATTATCACACTCCGTAGCTTTATCTTTGGGCATAGTGCATATAATATGCAGATAGAGAACAATAAGAGTGTTTTGTGTAATGTGATATTAGACAAGAATTTCCCTTCTTTCCACCGCTCAATAGTCAATATTGTTCACACTCACGCATTTGCATGACACTTATCGTCATAACATAATGCATACGTGCATGAATGTCTGAACTATAAAATCAAATTTATTTCATTGTGAGTCAACTTGAGTGAGATACGGATTGTGCTATTGTGCACCGATACAAATAATAAAACTAAGTACTGCATATAAAACACGAGGAAAATTATATCATCGGGATAAGAACACTCTGAAATGTAATGAAACGAAGGAACCTACACCTAGTTTAACTATAACTATGCATGTGTAATCATGATGAAAGTCATTCAGATGAGATATGATTTTCTTTTACACAGCTGCCCATTATCTCGATTGATTTTCTTTTGAATTTCAAGAGCATTGATCTTCTGACCCAAGAAATCAAGTCAGAACTCAGAACGCATTCCTCCTTTAAATTGCCGATTGAATAGGCATACTTTTATACGTGTGCTGTACACTTACTATAATATATTATCATTTACTATCCATGTATATTTATCTAACTTTGCTTAGCCCAACTACAACTTTAGATACCTCATCAATCTGATGAGCTAAAATATGAGCATATTTGTACGTACAGTCGATTAAAATGGATTGCAGGAATCTAGTTTCAACATTTTTATTCCATTTTAGCAAGTTTCACACAGCTGGTGTGCTAATAAAGTCAAATGCGTCTCCGACAAACTTACCCACTACACTTAAGTACACAAAAAGTCTAAAATTCAATGAAATATGATACAACACCCTACCATTGGATCTTATTTCGATTCTTTCTTAAACATGTACGAATTAGCCTTCCACACACCTATCTAACAATCCAATACTAGGTATTTATATTCAACATTGCAAAAAATCTTAATGCAAATTCAACATATCTGATTCCTAACCATATTATCCTACTCCTAACATGTGTCTTAAGCAGTTAACATTATAGGTTAGCTTCAGTTCATCTTTCACATTTTACATTCTTTAACCCGTTTTAGTAGCCATTCGTTTGATATTGCTTATGGGGATTTTGAGATTTAATTAAATACAACTTAAACAATATTTTTTACAGTATTCATATGAATAATAATATTCATATCTATACGCCAAGCAAATAAAATTTTTAATAGAATAAATAACTATAAGAATTGTTAAGTCAGATATAAAATTTGCAATTGGCCGAATGTATTCAAAAAAGGTAAATGTTTCCAAGTAGCCATTTAGCGTTTCAAGTCAACTGATGCTTAAAGTTCTACTGCCTAAGTGTACATTACAATTATTAGTAAGAGCGCAAGCACTATTAACTATAATATGCCTACTTATTATTTCGTGGTGGAAGAGAGACCAGAAGCAAAGTTGACATTGACTTATGAATTGCCTACAGTTATTTGGAAACTCATTGGGACGCTTTGAGAAATGAGTGAGTGCGGGGAACATTTACATATCCCTCGCACTTACTGATGTAGTATACGATTATGTACACTTAATTCCTTCCCCTTTTATGTATGCCATCATTACTGAACGTTTTTCTAAGTTTTAGGCACTCATAGTATATATCTACAAGACACGAAAGTACGTAGTAGTTAATGTTTATATACTCTAATGCATTGTTTGTGGGAGTACAAAGAAATTAGAACAGCTCGATATTTTGGGGGTATTAGTAGATTACATCAGAGACAACCACATATGAACGTATGCGCAAAGTTACACCATATGTAGATGCAATGTTAATGATATAAGCAAGATTTCAATACCAATATAGTAGAAAACAAAGATTTTCTTGTGCCTGGAAAGCATTTGCGACTCTGAGACGTAATACACAAGTATATAACGATTCGTCTACACAAGTAGGTATATAGAGACAGCTTATTATGAAAGTATGATACCAATAGCAGGTTTTGTCATGGTATATGTGAGCAGCATTACATAAGGTAATATAGTAAGCATTGGAATAGAATAGTCATAGAGATAGTATAAATGTAAGTAGGGGCAAGTGGTTTGGTTTGATGCGCTATGCTGTGATGTGCTCGGCAAGTTGTTAAGGATTGAAGTCAAGGCAGTCAAAGCATATCCCCTATTTGCTAATATCCGCCGAGCGTTTCGCTAGCTCTCTCTTCTCCTCTCAACTTTGACAGGCATTTAACCACATGAAAGAAACTGAAATTGAAAACGCTTTTGATGTGAGTCCAATTAAGTCAGGTCGATTTTCAAATGTAATGAAATGAAAGAAACGAAATCAAATTAAATCACACAGAGAACAACACTACAAATACAGAGAACCAGTAGTCAACCAATACAGACAAATACACACAGCTACATATTATGTACATACTTACATGCTGAACGCATATAAACTCATTTCGTCTTATGTAACAAAATCCTTTCCTCATTTTCTGTCTGCTTTATCTGTGCTTACACTTATGTAACTAAATCCTTTTCTCTTGTTATTCTATAATTTATCTATACTTATACTTACGCTATAAATAATTTTATGTAATAGAGTTACCTACTTACTATAGAAGTTGAACAGAAAATTATCAAGGGTATGCATTTAATTTTTACATTAGACATACGTAAAAACATGCTCAGAATGTTATACATCTAATTAATTCTAACTTTGAACTCCCACAAATCTTATCGAATTATCGAAAAGATCCCCTTAACGTCCAATTTGCGAGTTTAACGCTTATGTGAGCATTAGGACGAAAATAGTAAGCTTATTATGAAACATTTCATTTTGCGTGACAGAAACTACACTTGAATGAGAAAAATTACTATTTCATGTGGGCAGAGAGTAAAACGTGTGTGATTCAAAATATACTGTTAAAAATGTTTGGACCAATTATTTTGCTTATAATATTTACTCTACATCTTCAGTAGGTATAGTACACCCACAACCGACTGAATACCTAGCTAATGCGTAATAACAATAAATAGGCACTTAATTAGTAAGTATCTTTAAGTTGTCGACTTTACTGTGCGTTTTTTATTTTTCTTTCAAGTCTCTCTACCTGAACCTATTTGAATTGAGTTTGCATATAGTTCGTCACACAAACATCTCCAAATGAAAAAAATGAAGAGACAGAATGGGCAGACAACATACGTGTCACTTTTATAAAATCCAACTAAAGCACATCAATTCTTTAATAATTCAATACTGTGATACGTATCTATATACTTATCTCAATTTAAGGACCTTATGCTTGCAATTCTGATGAAAAGTAGATCCTTTTACTTCAGATCACGTAAAGCGTAGGCATAGGGGATATTTTATTTTGTATATTATTTGTATTGCGATTGGAACTGTAGAATTGTTAGTTATGGTGTGGGCGGGGGGAGGTATTCGGGTAGTTATGTCTGTACCGGATGCGACGACATTTAGCTGGAGTTGGAAGAGAGTTTGTCACAATTCCAGTTCCTTCAGTTTTGGTTATGTTAAGTGATTTGATGTGATGGCGGATGTTTTAGAGGAGGCAGGAGGCTAAAGAGTCTATTGATCGCATTAAATTAAGCCGAAGAAATCGAATTATAATGTTGGGAGGTCTTTCTCCTTTGTTGTGGTGAACTTAGTTTAAGTAGCAAGTACGTAATAAAGTTAATGGCTCTTGCCTGCCTTCCTCCTTGTCTCCGTTTCCTTGGCCTGCCTCGTCCTGTTTCTTCCTTCCGTAAAATTCGCCTTCGCCAACCAACCTCCTTATCTACAACTTTCGCATACACTTAGAATAATTTAATGCAAGAGCATTTAACCGTATCCTCTCAACTCTGTGTCGTAGTTAACGATCAACTTCTGTGTACATTACGCTCATTGCTACATAGTTAAGTAAGACAAGGTACTTTCCTCTTTTCTGGGCTCTACAGAGCGACTCAACCACTAAACTACTTATCTATACATATAATTTAAATGGAGTTTTGTACTTTAGTCCGTGCACTTGCAGAAAGTAGGCAATATCCTACTTAGACTGTTACAATCTACGTCTATGCTCTAAGTAGTTAGGTCTTCAATTGAATTATGACATAATCAAAGGAAAGTCTTTAATGTTGAATTAAGCTGATGAGATGAAACGAAATACTCAACTAACAAAATATAATTTATCTATTCTCTGCTCTAGGAAGTGGTACACTAATGCATGAGCAGGATTTAAGTACCGTTTGTTTAGCTTATCGTTATTTTAGCAACCATCTAGGCCAACCAGCTCCTTATAGATATTCTACTAATACTCTTCTTTACAATTACAATCAGCTCGCGTTTCAACTCGGTATTAAACCCAGCCCTGTCTTTTCTTATCCTTACTTCGTGCACTCTGCTCTACTTAGCCTTAGTTGCTTAAAATTAGTTGGCATCACCAGTACGTGCCCTAAACATCAACAATAATTGTTTTTCTATTATTTTAAGTAACGAAGCGAAAGGAAAACAGCACAATGAAACTTTTAAGGAAATTAAGCCATCTGCTCACATCAGCACATTTACAGTAGTAGCGTATACTTACTTATACTATACAAGTACTACTACTGCAGTGGGAAATATAAAGGGATTCAGCTATTAGTACACAACACACCTATAATTTAATCTAAGGCAGAATGAAATAACTTCATTTTCTCCTACCCACCTAATGTCTAAATACAAAAATGTATGTCTACCCACGCATTACGTTCTAACAGCATATTAAATACATACGTAAGCATACAGCTATATTTTGAAGTCTAATCAATACTACTCACATGCTAGTAGATGTGTATTTAATCTAATTACTGAAAATAATTATATAACTGCGATGTATACGGCTTAAAGTGCTTGCGCTTGATGGTACTAAATAAAAAATGGGTATTGCCCAAGTTTTAGAGTGGAATAATAATTAGAGGGTGAAAGGGAAGGAGAGGTATGAGTTGTGGATAGACACGACTTAAAAGCCTGGCTAAAATAAAAGAGAGTGCGAGGAGAGTTAATTTGTTTGGCGCATGGCATAATAGTTCTGTTTTAATTTCTCTCGTCCTCTCCTTTTCATCGCTGGAGTTTCGTGCACTTGAGCACTGACTCGGAGTCGCGTATTAATTAACGCAAGCCTTTTTACTTCATTCATTGCATAGGAGAGGCGTATAATTAGTGGCTGCGTGATATGCAAATTGAGATTCGGAGGAGGGAATTTCCATCGTAGGAACCACTAGACTCTTTCCTTCTCTGCCAGACACACCTGTGCCTATTAATACTCTATTACACGGCGAATTCCTGCACAGCGTTGATTAATGAGTGTGGAGAGAGCGCAATGTCTGAATGCGATGATGGGATGGGAGGAAGAATCACTACTACACCTAATGCAGAGAGACGGACAAAAGTTATCAAATGCATTACTGCTTTATCACTTGGCTACATCACAATCCCATCCCTCCGACTTCTTTAATATCTGTCGACATTACATTACATTCTATCCATTCATTTAGTCCGTCAGGCCGAGTACTCAGATTATTATTAGACGGACATTAGAAGAAGGAATCATGAAAGTTATGACTAGAATGGACTAACTGAGTCCAATGTGAGATAAGTTGAGTCCACCTCTTATAAGCACATATTATTTATTAATATACATCTACCCGGGTTGTAAATGCAATATATACCCTGAAAGGAACTAATGAAATGGAACTTACTAATGTAAGTTAGTATGCATTTACTGCAGAAGAAAGGAACAATTGAGGAGGACTCTATGCTTTTGTACTGATAAAATCCTAGTATATTGTAGTGCTATGTGAAAATGGGTTTGCCCTTTTCAGAATGCTTTGTTTGTATTTCCACGCTAGCTCATACCCAGTGTTTGCTAGTACAAATATCTGTATAAACAATGACATGTATAATATGTAGGAACATATACAAGTGTGTGGTACTAGTATCTACAGCATAGCTAAAGCACTAGGATCAGTAGCTACTACTACTATATTTACTCGCTTCGTCCAAATAGGATGGGGAAAGTGGCAAATAAAGCGGGAGAAGAGTTCAGAGCTGGACAAACTGGAGAAAGAGCAGGGAACAGAAATAGGAGTGGAGTATGAGAAAAGACAAGTCAAGATATTTTATGCCCCATGATATTATTTGTTGAAAAGAGCGAAAGACAGTAGAGATTTAAGGGGAAGTCGCTTGCTTTTGATGATGCGTTTTGCGTCGTCAAATCGATAAAAACGCGAGTGTATCGTGAATAACAGCACGTCTTCTAGCCCGGAAAGAAAGTGGATTAATCTTTTTTGTCTTCGCTTCTCGAATTTATTGCTGTTTTGCCTTTTAGTAGATTTTTCCACAATGAGAATTTAAGTCACAGACTAGCATCCATTATGGACGCGTGGATATCTACTGCGTTAATGCGTAATGTTCCCTATTCACCCCACATTCTTAGTTTTACCAATTTTCTCTACATATGTACATACATACGATATACTCTAATGTACACGCAATTTATACCTATGCGCGTACAAAGATAAAAATGAAGCAGATATTTAAAAATGATAAGGCTGTTTCACACACATGCATTTATCATTGTTACATTTTATTAGACAGCATGCGATCTCACATTTTCCAAAGCGATAGTTGATATTGATATGTATTATCTCAAATTTGCACTGCCACTTAAACCGAAAATAGTCGAACGCGCGTGCGAAAAAATATTTCTTTGAATTTTTGTGTTCTATTTTTAGGTTATAAATATGTACAAAGAAATCTAATTAGCATTGTCATAATAAACTTATAATAATTACCTTGTCAGTCATTATATAGTTTTTGGTCGTGTATTATTGAAGATAATGTAGAAAACTAACAAGTGACATAGTGAAATAGGGAGCAAAGGCATGAAATAAACTATAGGTATAAATATAAGATGTGATCTAGTTAAAGATGGGTAAAGGAAAGATTTTCTGGAGTACCAGTTTAGCCATGGTCGTAGTATGCACTCTTTGTTAGTCACGGCAAGTCAAACTATTTCCGAAGTTTTATAATACCTGTAGGAGCTTAGTCAGTCAAAGTGAGCTAGCGTTGCTGACTGAGTATGGTACAAAGATCGATATAGACACGGAGGAGCAGGGAAAATTAGTGGCCCGATCACAATTTATTTTCAGATGAGATGCTTTGAAGTACTTTGATGCTAAAGTAAGAAAGTAACTTACTTTCTATGTGCATTCAATTGAAAAGACAAAGTTGGAAAGCTTTTCCTTCGGTTAAACAAGCCCGGTGTTCCCAACTTGCCTTATTTGCTCCACTCTCCATTCTACATGAAAGGGTTCTGTTGTATGTGTCGAAGAGAAAATTATGTCAAACCAATTCAAGTCATAAAACATTGTCCTCTTATTCAGTATGCGATTCAAATTACGATTAAACATATGTACGCCTAACTAACATAGCAAAATTACAAGTAATATTATGCATCTGCTATGCTACAAATGCTTTTGTATTAACCTTAATTTACGATACCCGAAATTTATGATTGCCTTATGGTGGACTATATAAATTATAGCATAGTAAATGAATAATTTATATAGCATAGCATGGATCAGCCTTCTTTTAGTATATCTGTACATCTCCCGGCTAGATAAAAAAAACATAGGAAGACAAGATAATGAGCCATAATGCTAAAGCCAGACACCGGGGCAGACAGTGCAGTGTTGGAATGAAGGAAAGGCGTTTTGTAAGTTTTTAAAAGAAAAGACAGGTATGATTATAGATGTTGACGTTGGAAACGAGTGGGAGGAGACGGGGAGAAGAAAATTATAATGGAAAAAATTAATGTCGCAAGATTCCTAATGTACGTTTTTAACTTTCTAATAACTTTGTCGTGTATTTACCTCCAGTTTGGATTTGGAAGGAAGGAAAAGTAGCTATAAACTTTGAGTCTAGGCCAGGACGGAATGTTTCGTGTTGTGAAAGAATAGGGGAATATTTAGGTTTCCTATTGTACTCTATTTATGTATTTCAGCATGTAGCTCACGTAAAGCTATATAAGTGTATCCTGATGGTACTTTTCATTATTGTATTATATTATTTAACTAATAAGGAAAGTTGGGAAAACATAAGAAGGAACACATTACGTAGATACCTATTAACGTATTATTAAACCAACAGAAACGAGGAAAAGAAACTACGGAGAAACCCCAGAAAAACAGATAGTGTAATGTACAGATAATAGAATGGCAGACAGGACGGCCCTGATACGAAATATCCAGTCAGCTACAATTTATGGTATTGATAGTAATAAGTTATTAACTCGACTAATATGAAATGGTAAGGTGCATGATGAAAAGCAGTAATTTTTTTCGACGAAGAAATATATAGAGCACATCACGGAATATTACTAATTACAAGAGTTAATTATTGATTGTAGCCAGGTGTCTTTTTCACAGGAAATTATTAGACTCCTCGTGTCATTCCTCTCTTTGTGGGTTGCTTAGCTAAAGCAAAGAAGGCAAACCAATCACACTATACTAACCCCTATACATATACTCTCTCCCTCAGTGTATACAAGTAAATATGTATATAAAACATGGACATGCAGAATAATATGCTTTATACAACTTGACAAGGGATTCGGACAAAAGTTCGCAGCCCATTGAACGTTTTTGTTACTTGTCTCACATAGGACTAGGATATTACTGCAGGTATTTCTTATAGTGGATTGCAATTACAAATTCAATTCTAATGCATATATCTAGTCAACATAAATTGTATGACTCCTTTTCGCATTCTGTATGTTGGTGCCAACAACATTGCAAATTGCAGTGGGAAGCATATTACACATTTACATAGAGTGGTACACTATGTATGTATTTATAAATGTGTGCTAGTCAATATGGTGAATTACAAAAGATACCAAAGGTAGTATTGACTTGGCTTTACCTTCATTTTATTATGTAATTCTATTGTCCCCACCTACAACATAAAGCCGAGTAATCCTCTAGGTATATTTATACAATTACGTCGTAGGAGTACGAGTGCCTTCCTTAATTTGGCTACCCTCACAAGTCAAATTCATTACAATGCACACGAAATGTAATATTAGCAGAGAAAAATAACTACTAGTAGTCTAACTGCACTTGACAATAAGTAAGGAGTATTAATGTAATTTGACATAGGTAGCAGAAGCCCATGTGAAGAGTGTACACAATACGTTAATACAGAAATCTTAAGTATGAAGTGTATAGCTTCTTCATAAAGGACAGGGAGAGTGAGCTGAATGCACAGTGAAAAGGTTTTCGATGATTGAATTGCTTAGATTGGACTGACTGAACTAAATTGTAGAGGTAGACCTTTAATTCTCAGAGAAAATTAGATCATGAAAAATATAGGCGATAGACATAAAATACTAGTAACTAGTCTAGCCACAACTCTCACGACATGCTGATATTCCAGGTACAAATTTTATGGACAATTCATTTCCCGCTTTCATAAATGAGTTGTCTTCTACCGTTCGGAAATGCCAAAAATAATCTGTCAATTTGGTACGCAGAAACACGACTCGTGCTTATTGTTACATTTTAATTTGGACAAAACTACCCGTGTTATCACAAAGCTAACCATAAGTATCTAAAAGTCTTTTATCACTCCTCTTATACTCTTATACATTTAATCCCTATTTAATACCCTAGTGCACGAAGGTGTATTAATAAAGCCTATCTACTATACCATGGCTCCTGATATCTCATTTTGGGAGATATTCGTAAAAGTAAAATACATAATTCGTATAGAGTGTGTCGAGTTTCGATGAGATAAGTGCATAAGATTTTTAGTATGGTTGATAAGGACGATTATGATGTATCCGTCCTTCATATGTAATGAAACCACAGGGAGACAGGTCACTGTTTCATACATGCCCTTTTGCACATACGTACCATATATGCACATTAGTTTGTACAGGTCCTAATTGTAATAAAGCTGCACATTGTGTACCTATTTGCATGGGGAGTCTTAAGCCTCAAACTACAAATGCCTTTTAGCGTTGGAGCAAACTTGGAATTTGTATGTGGTCCGTTGTGCAATAGTATTTCGTGATGAAATGTAATGATTAATTTCAACTGGGAGACGGAGTGAACATATATTTTTCTAGTACGTACGAGTACATAGCCCTCCTAGTTCTTGCTCTGGCTACCTGTACTCTATGTCTACGTACATTATTTGTTTGCTACTGTTAAATGCGAAGCTAGAGGTTACAATGTGATATGAATATTGCTAGTAGTAGATTGCTTATTACTAAGACTCTTTATTCTTTCCACTGTTCATATGCATGTAATAAATTGCAAATGTGAATTTGAGGAGTAGAAACTTGTCGTATATGTAGGAGTAACCTTGTAGTGAACTGCACCAGGCATCACATTGTATTAAAATTACCATTTTGTGTAGCCTTCATTAAATATTACCTAGGTACATGTATTTATAATTAGATTATACATACAACAACGTTTCTGTTTTTCCCCTGCATCTGTTCCTACAGCCCGAGTTGTGTAGGTATAGTAATAATATGTTATTTGGTTAGCTTAGTTCTAATTCCCCTACCTAAGCTGCCCATGTACCAAAACCTGTGCTAGCCAGTTATATGCGAATTCATGCTGTCTCTACTAAGCACATGCAATAACTTTGCGTCAAAATAAATTTCGTTAATGATAATTCTCGTCAGTTCAGATCCTATGTTATTATAACTCTTCTACTAATACTAATACTATGTACGTACCCTTGGTAGTAACTGCACAAGGACTAATAATATGAAATAATAGGATGTTTTTGCCTGGGTAAGATTTACTCTATCTAATACTTCTTACTATATCCAGTATGTTTATTCCAGCATTTGGGGATTTGGGTACCTTAAAAATGTTTTAGTTGCTACTGTTGTGTGTGTATATGACTATGCGAATCAACTTACGCATAGTATAATGGTAATGGGCTATCTATTTTGTAAAAAAGAGTATACCGATGTGCATTACTAAAAGAACTAATAAGTGCTGTACGTTCATTAGCAAAAGTCTGGTGGCATTCGCAAAACAATTCCTCTTTACGGGTGGGATTTGAAAGGCAAAAAAGAAAGTGCTGTGTTGTTAATGGTGAGATGGGATGCATCGCCAATTTTCATTTCCTTTTTTTCCAGAGAGCTCCATTTATTGTCAGTGGCCTGGCTACTATCTGAACTGTGCTATTCAGGAATATCCGTCTTGTATACATCCAAATAAGTATTAGGGATGGTTGTAGTAGGTATAGCATTAAATATTTCTTGTTTGTTTTGCAGAGTCTCCTAAGTAGTTTCGTTATGAATAAATATTGAGGGAAGATGAGGAATTGCCATGCATTAGAAAAGATGAGATGAAGAATGAGGTAGTAGAGAGGGAAAGACTGTGTGCCATGTAATTGTTTGATTTGGCTAGCCAGGCGCCGTCGAGTTATGCATGTTCATTAATTTTTTTGTTTTCACTAAAAAACAGGCTACAGCAGCATAAAATGATGGAGAATTGGGAATTCCTGCTCTGTCTAATCTGGCTCTGTCTGCCTAAATGAGTGAGTAATAACGACAGTTAAATTTTCCATAGTTCTAAGTGATTCTAGTAAGCTGAGTGCTTATAGTAGTACACGTGAGAGAGGGACTGAATCGGTGGTGGATGCGGATTCACGAATTCATTGTATTATGTATTGCCTTGTCTCATCTGACTTGTGCTTTGTGAGTAAATCCCGAAAAATGCATTGTTTGTTAACAAAAGTAAAAGATAGTCGACTGACAAGGATCGAGACAAGTGAGATTCGCGATTCTCCATCTGATACTACTACAATATATTTTATGTAAGATTACACGAGCGAAGGCGTAACCAAAACTGAATAGTAGTGGAATAACTAAAAGAGATTCTAATAGGTTTATAGACGAGAGATAAAGGGAGCCAACAGTAAAACAAGAAAAGTAGAGTCTACTAAAAGTTCTAAACATTTTTATTATCTATTACACAAGGCAGACAGGAAGAAGCTCAGTGTTTAAAATATTAAAACAGACTAATGCATACTACATGGAAGAATGGTAAATCTCCTAATACACACAACACAACGAACAAAATATTATCCTCGACATAGTTGCTTATAAACATGAACACTAAAAATGAAAACGCGTGGTAGGGATTCAATCTAGTTAAAGCTAGAGAGATTTGATAGATAGTCTTTCTTGCTTTATAGGCATAACTATTTTTGGGGGTAAAGCTATAATAAAGTGCATATGTGTGCGTATCTGTGTATGTAGGTACAGATCATCAATCCAGAGCAGTAGACATTAAATAACGATAAGTACTCTGGAGAAACACAGTGAATGAACGTGTGCGAATTTTTGCTGTGTGATGTACTCGTTTGGTATTAGCACAAAAAAATTTAGCACATTTCAACATAACTATAGGGGTAGAGGAGAGATGATAATTTGGAGCGGAGAGCATGAGAGTATGGAGTATGCTGGGAAGAACGTCAAAAATTTGTGCTCGATTAAATGAAAAAGTGGAAATAGGGTATAATCAAAATAATGCGCCCGTAGAACTCTGGAGCACTTCTACTTACTTAGGATGGACAGAGTGGGAAGACAGTGCAAGTTAAAGATAAGATACAAGGCAGTTTCTTTATTGTAGATCATCAGACGCGAGAAATTGCCAGAGTTTGGCTATAGTTTTGATGATTCTGTTTCTCTTGCAAGAAATTACTTTTACCTCTCTTCCTTACTACTCTCTACTTCGTTTCGTTTGCTTATTGTGCTGGGTGGACGAGTAGGAGACGAACAGCTTTTTCGGCTTCACTTCTCTTCCTTTGCCTTCTCCTACCAAATACACCAAACCCAAGTCAAGTCTATCTATATACACTAAATATCACTCTATCTATACAGGAGCTACTGTCTTTCTCTGTGTACCTATATATAAATAACCTAAATGTATTTACTCATTTGTCAGTAGACAGTCAGCAGTCGGTAGCATATCAAGTAGCACTACTGGTGATGTATAGGAAGTATATCACTTTTCCTTCTCCTTCACCACTTTGCTTTGCTTGCTTAACTGTAACTCAGTCAGCTCAACTGAAACGCTTCATCTATTCTAGGCTACACTCCCAACATTCAGATACATATTTTAGATACAGATGTATTTACAAGTGAAGATGAGTGGAGAAAGAGCTGAGGGATGTGTAAAAGTCTATATACAAAGTAATATACTGGGTGTAGTTGGAAAGTAGAAGCTCAAGTCTGCTTCAGTGCTCCTCCTTTCTAGCAGAAGGAGAAAGACTTCTTTGGTGTTTAGTCTGCAACGAGAAAGAATCATTAACTACTTTTAGCGGCTTGTTGGGTTAACTCAGGCGAACACTGTGGATCGCAATAATTAAAGGAAGTCTAGCCGTCTACCGTGTGTTTGCACTTGATTCTGGCTAATTCGTTGCATAGTAGTCCGATATATACACACTCACTCCAACTACAAAGTCCATCCTTCTATCACCTCAGTCTTAGAGAAACTTCTCTTTCTTTTTGCTCCAATGCTTCTCTTTCCTAAAGTAAAGTACACATGGGTTTTCTCCGTAATAGCGACCATTCATCTGCTACACTCACATCAGAAGAGACCAGCACATACCACCAGTAGAACAGCTTTAACAAAACAACCAACTAAGAAATTAGCTATCTAGGTATGTGTACTAACTAAGTTCTCTACTTTCTAAATCCCACCAAGATATTCCTAGTTTTACCTAACCACACACACACACACATCGCCTCCGTTTAATACAACTCACATTACTACTCCCTTCTCCAAAGTACTGCTTTGTGCACTGGACTTTTCTCAGCTCTCCATTCACTTCTCCAAACATACTTTTCTTCTCCTCTCCCACATCCGACGCAGATTAAAGGATCCGCACGCAGATTAGACAGGATTTTACCAATTATTTGTACGTCAAGTCATCCTTTCAGGTTTACATCCTTTTCTTTAATTTCCCTTAACACCTCACACTAAGCTCGCATGCACTAAGCCTTTTCCCGCCCGCCCCCCTCAATGGGAATTTCTACAAAATATCCACATACCAATTTCACCATTCGTTTTAAATCCTGCCAAAAGCAACTCCTTCATAGGTTTTATCAGCCCCTTTCATATGAACTTATACTTTTACTTCCGAACATTAAACGCATAATAACACGCATACAGTATTCGATAGCTAATAGTAGAATATTACACTTCCATTTCAGTGCTTGTCTTTTATCGTAAATGCTTTAGGACAATACAGCAAACCTAGATTATAATATAGTTTTAACTTTTTTGCGTTGTAAAAATAAATTAAAAACGGCTTTTTAGTCTGTAAAATTTAATAATTGAAATTGAAAAAAAGGTTTGATAATTTGTTAACTATTTTGGGTAGAAAGAATTACGTAAGAAATGCATAATTACTTCAGTATCAAGTGTAAGCGCTGTAACTAGGATCTGTTTTAGTTGGTATTTGGTAAACAGTATCTTAAGGATGAAACAATCAATTGTTGGAAAAAGTTGAAAATGTAAAAATGGTGATCTGCGACTGCAACTAGATAGAGAAAAAGACTAGTACTATTGTAGCAGTGTGGATGTGTAAGTGAATGTATATATAGTGTTGTCGGTTGGTATGTAGGAGGATATTTCTATTGTGAGATAGTAAGTATGAGTCAAATGGGCTCATTGTGAGTGAGATGCATTATGTGTACGTACTTATCCCCACATTACATTGGTGCGAAGTCATTCCACAACATTAAAGACGTACATTCACGAGATTTATTTGAATGTGGGAAATTTGCAAATTTTGGGGAAAGTTTTAGATCCTGTTTCCGAAATTATGTGTACGGAGTTTGAGGAGCTTTAGGAATCTCAATGAGGATGAAACTGATTTTTTTCATATTTTTATAGGAGTCATTTGGAGAGTCGGAGAGTGGATTCATAACTTTAACTGGGAAAAAATGAGGAAGCTACATGGCTAAACTTTGACTACTTTGCATTTCCAGTTTTTTCACTGCGGTGATTTTGGAAAGATACTCACTCATCACATACTACGCTACGTTTACGCCCCTCTATAGCATAGCTAGAGATTCAAGAGTGTATTTATAAGAGAGGACAGGAGGAAGTTTAAGACGGGTCGTGCGGAGTTTGGAGCCAGGACACAAGGAAAGGCTTAGCTACAATAATGCAAAAGCACCAGTAAACTTAGTTGCAAAGCTCCGTTATATTATTATTTCACACCAGTACATAAAGGTCCTTTAGAAAGGATCCTGTCTGTATTTCTCCGACTCTCTTTACTTATTCCTTGTCTGCACAGAGATCCGCCAGTTATGTAACACGATGGTTCAGAAAGGATTTTACGATGTAAAATGGGCATAGGGCAAAATATAAAAAACTCATTGCAATTTCATAGTTTTCTTTATAGCTACGCCAAATGGAACGAGAATAATAGTAATTAATTACCTATTCACCTGTCATTCTCGAGCAGACTATTCCGTGGCTTTGAGTAATTGGTTTGCCAATAAAGTGGCACAATACTCCTCCTGATGGAAATCCTACTCTTATTTTCTCTCCGTCCGCAAAAAAACGTCGAAAAAAAATTGATGAGCAATCATGGAATGAAGGAATGGAAATTACAAGTGACTGGGCATATAAAAATTTGCATATGAAGAAAACAGTTCGTCGGTCCGTCGAGCCGAGAGCGTGATCATTATACAGAATAATGCAATAGAATAGAATAAATCAATTAAATGTTATTGATGAGCTGTATCTGTAGGCTGAGATATGAATATGATATTATATAATGATGTAATACCCAATGAGGAAAGAGATTGATTCAATTGCCTTTGAGTACTTGTACTTTATACCTATAAGTACTACTTTCCTTAATAATAAGGAATTATATGTACAATTATACAGTACTTATATCTATATAAAATTCATCTGGTTTGCTTGGGCGTGCGAATTCGACCTTAGTAGAGTCCGTTGACAGGTTAGTGATGTTTCGTATGGAATATTACCATTAAGAACTTATTGTAACGATACATACTCTAAGTGCAAGTTTAGAAGAACTGGAGTCAAGTAGTCAAGTCACAAAGGGAAAATTTATACATGAGAATAATAATATAATAATGAAAGAATAATCTTGGACTAAAGCAATATGCCTAGTAGATAGAGAGAAAAGTATTTAAAGATGAATGTATTCATATATTTGATTGCATTAGATATAGAAATAAAGCGCATGCAATGCATATGGGCAAAGAGTCAAAGTCAAAGATTAGAATAGGATAAGAGTTCGGTTGGTTACACTCTGAGTTATTATGAATATGGTTTCTACAGTGCATCATATCAGTCGAGAGATGAATGTTTGACATTATGATCATTGGTCATTGTTATTCTGATTATGGATTCAAGGTCTGTTGCTACATAGAACACTCTATACTACTCTCCATACTACTACTCTATACTATAACTACCAAATGTATATTGTAGCTTATTAGAAGTAAAGTGCAGTTCTGGTGTAGTTTGGGTAGGTGAATATTGAGATAGATGGTTGGATTGACTGCATAACACTCTCCTCCTATTTGAGAAAGAGTGAATAGTAATAGGCGGTAAGTGATGTGATGTGATGGGAAGTCAAGTGAAGGAGTAAGTAATATCACTTGAATGAGTATGTCGAGAAATGGATTGGCAGTCTCATCCTCTCCGTTTACCTCTCTGCTGTATTCTCCTAATAGTTATGCGTGTCTGCAGTAGGTAGAATAACGAAGGGACTGATCGAGAGAATCTTCTCCTTAATTAAATATCACAGTAGGGTATCGGCTGCAAGTGTGTCCTCATATATCCGCACCTGCATACTAACGAACTCTTGTCATTGCTCATTCCTTACCTATAAATAAATATCTCCTCTTTTATTAATGATCTTGACTAGAAGAGGATTAATCCCATCCTTAACAAACAAACGCCTTTAGGTACCTGCCTACTGCCTTCTCCCTCTACAATAAACAACCACATTTAATATTTTATGGCTTTTCTTATACACACAATCTTCCACTACTGCCTGCCCATACTCATGCATACACACACGCTCAAGTGTATACACTACTGTCCTAGTACCTACAGACCTGCATGCATACATTATTTTTTCTAAATTATTCTATCCTCGCTTGTTTTCTGTGTAAAATAATACTAAGATTGGGTATAGGAATACAAATATGTGCACGGTGTGTATATGTGGTAGGAATGATCCGTGTCACGACCCTTGGAAAAAAGGGCCCCCTTCCTTCTCTTTCATTTCGACAGAGCTGACTTGACTCTGTGTATTTAATTTTCTGTTTTCCTCTCCGTCTTGTTGAGCTCAATAAGCGATCAAGGACTGATAAGAGATCTCTTCTCCTCCAAAGGCTTTGTCATTTTGATCGAATGGCTGTTTTGGACATTCCTTACAATATTAATGAGACGGGCATGGGATTTGTGCGACAGTCAACTTCTCCTATTGTATTCCGAGACCATCTCTCTTCAGACCTTTTCTTTGTCCTCACTCACCTTTCCTTCCACAGACAAATTTCCTAGATGCGCCTTCCTTATTATTATTGCACTCAAACCATATGTATACATACGCAACTACCATCACGCTCCAATGACATGCACTTGAACTAACTATCTTGTAATATCTTACATATATGTACCAAGACATTCTTCTCAACTAATAGTTTTACCCCAACTATTTCAACTAAATAATACGTGTCATTCTCCAGTTTCACTTACATTTCTGTCTCAGATACCAAATCATGTTTCCACGCAGGAGTTTTCTTGTTAAAAATGAGCACAATTATATGATAGTCGGGATACGTTGTGTTTACCTTATACTAATTCAAAATTGGAGCAAAGTTATTATAAAATGTGTATTATGTAAAAATTCTTCTAAGTAATTCTCATTTTGAAGAGGAAGGGAAACGGGGAATAAAAATGAGTATGGAGAAAAGGCAATTTCCTATAGCAGATCAGAATATCTCATTCTATATATCGGGACCAGCAATCTATCTATAAAAGTGTACAAATCGGTAGTATAAGAAATGCCGTGTGCATGTAGTGTAAATAAGATCAGATTCCCCTCTGTATACATAGGATATAAGACCCGCTTTGAATTGAGAATTTGTAGAGTCATTGTCACTTGGCTGGGTTTAACTCTAAGTAGTAGGGGATATGCGATACGGGATGGAGAAAAGCCATTTATTCGCATGCTATATTAGCTTATAGGAATCTCTAACGAATTCTCTTTACATTCTATTGCTTTGAAGTTATGTTTTATCGTCTGCTGCTAATAAATGCCAATTGTTATCATCACGCGGAGCATTTACCATTGTCTGGGATGCAATAATGAACTTTTAAAAATGAATAAAATAAATCTACGCTTGTGTCAATGTCATATTTATTAGTTGGGAGTATACGGCTTTATTAAATAGTTTTCACAATGATATATTCTAGTACTCTATGTCTAATATTCATGATGTTGCATTGGAATTCTTATAGTATGCATGCATTACGCATACATTAAGAAAGTGCATTGAATGAAAAGGGAAAATACGGACAGTAGACAGAGTTGTGTACAAATAGCTATGCAAAAATGCTTGTGCAGTGAATTTCAATGAAGTATTAGATTTGCGGACTGATATGTAGTATAAGTCGGAGAGGCCAAAGAAGAAGGATGTCTGTGAAGTAGTGTGAATAGTGGTGTCAATGCGATGGGAGCATTGTCATCAGACACTCGCTAATACTACTTTTCAACTATTAAACTATCTCTTGACTCAATAAAAAACGTAATGCGGAGCGAACAAATATGTGTGTGATACTTGAGGGAAATGGAGTAGTGATAGGTATATGCGGCGTATACAACGTGTAGGTAGCTAACTCTCCCAACCGAACTCTGCTAAAGAATTACGACACATAGATTTCACATGGAAGTTCTGTTGAGCAACTGTTGGTTGGCAAAATGCATTAGAAACGATTAGAGAAAGACGAGCTGGTTAAGTACACTACACAGATAAGTAGTCTATATAGCTACCGTTACTATTATGGCACATTTTACTCCAGTACTATATTTCCCTACGCATTTAGCTTTCCCAGATACATAATACTGTCCCTATATACAAACCATTTTATGTATATACTTACCAATAGAACTCTATATCTAATGTACTGGTGTAGTTTACCCGAGTCGTACCGTGTTATCTTACGTATGCGTTGCTAAATAGTAAACTCCGGCTACACTCCTTAACCATACAAGAAAAGCAACTTCTTCTGTAGAAAAAGCAAACCCGGGTGGGACTCTTTTTTCTATGTATCCAAAGCACCAAAGAAATGGTAAACAGATATTAGTCATTCCTCTACTGAAACAGGGCACTAAGTTTAGCTAACGATACTTATTTGCGGTACATTCTTTTTCTGAACGTAAGAAAAGCACATGCAGTAAATAGGCACTACTTAAATACATTATTATATAAAATACTCTGCTAAAACAAAAACTCTGAGGCAGTAGTGCACATCTACGCATACAATCATTTAACCATTGCAAAAAAGAATGAAATCTACTTAGCCTTCGTAATCTTGGGGATAGAAAAAATATTATTTTAGCAAACTTGCTAGCCAGTAATAAGCATTATTTGATATATATTTACAATTTCTCAGAATATTAATGTAGATATGTTTATTCAAACTAGCAAGTAATGAAAGTGTATGAAAAAACTAAAAATCTTTGAAATAATTGTTTTAAGTTAAAGCTAAGAGTTTGATACAGTAGCTGACCGTAGGGATAAATAGAAATAGTTATGGGAGTGAGTGCAGGATTGTTTGTGCGAAGAGAGTTGGTTTGAGTGGAGGAAGAAGAAGGGATATAATTTGGGTCTGGGTGCTGCGGGTAAAGTGATATTGATAATGATAGGTGATGGAGAGTGGAATGAGAGTAGGAAAGTGGGCACATTTAGCGTAATGAATAAATGCAAATGTGACAATGCAAATGAGGAGGATGCGGCGTGGGTAGGTGCCTGTGGATCCATTGGTCGTGCACGTCCACGGCCTCGCCCATTGCTCAGAGCGAGTGTAGAGAGTGCAGGCCGGCAAGTGTAGTGTGCTGACTCGGCTGGCTGGCTGGCTGCTCTCATATCCCTCGAACCCCTCATCATGCCATCATCATACCCCTTCCTTGCATAACCTTACGCTAAGATAATTAAAACAACGAATAGGGTCCGCTTTGATGAATCTGGGATTCTCCTGGGCTCCGTCCGACCCGACCCCATTGGCTCCTTAAGCGTAAGATAATGAACACGTGGTTCATGCGCGTCCTCGGCCACACCAGACTCCGTCTCGATTTTCCTAATTAATATCTTCACTCTAATTTAGTCCTCAGAAGGCTGTGCTCCGGAGCGAACGTGCCAAGCAACTCTCTCCAACTAAACCAACTCGACTCCACTACTCCTGCACTCACTTACGGACTCTTGCTAAACGAACATCACTTTATTCCTACTCCGCCAATTCTTACTACTACCTTCTTCTTCTTCGTCTTACTCTACGGTATTCTCTCCTTCTATTATTATACGTAATATAAACACACACATACGCGTAACTGCATATTACATATACAAATACCCTCACACATAGGTAATGGATATAGCATGAACTTTGAGAGAATTGTATTTAATTTCCTTTAAACTCCCACACATAGAAACGGAGAGTGTATGGAGCATAGCACTTCACTCGCTTTATTTCCCGACTCTGCTCACTCACACAAGTTTAGCAGAGGAGTGCAGTTCTTTTCTAGCTACACTTACACAGACTCTGCACTTATCTCACCACTCGCTCTTGAATGTCTTCTCTTCTACAGACTTGACGTGACTGTTGTGTCTCTCGTGGGATACTTCCCTTAGTTCTTCTTCACTTCCTACTACTACTACTCCTCATCTGCACAAATACCACCAAATCACCATACGGAGAATATACATCCAGCTACTCACCTTCACCTCACACGCTGTATATACTTATTGTTATTAGTATACCATTTATTTACTTCTTTTTTATAATACATAAAGTCTCAAAATACTCCAATGTATTTTAACAGAGACTGTTGTTGTGAGTTGTGTGTGTATGAGGCATAGGAATACTACATAGCAACAAACTCTCGTCAACGTCACTTCACTTGTCTCCTAATCCTTCGCTCACTCACACCACAACCGAGTTTGTTTCATCAACGCACACACAGACTACACTACCTACACCACTTTCTGCATACACTCTACTTCTACAGCTACTTATCTGAATGTGAGCAAAGCCTGAACCTTACTTAGCTACAGCCTCCTTTCTTTTCATTCACTCCAATACTCTTTTTCTGCATCCTTTTCCCTATCCCCAACTCACACTACGAGTCTCATCTCGCCCACATTTACACTGTACAGGTGTATTCCCCTTTTGTAACACGATATGATCTGTGCAATGGCACTCGTTCTTCATTCCCTGCATTAGAACTTAGATCATTTCTGTTTTCTACTATCTTTATTAAGTTACTACAGTTAACCATTTACACATTGCATTTTTTAACTGCTAAATGTGATAATTATAAATTACATCCCAATATTTCGTCTATGTGTCTCATCTGTTTAATAATATGGGCTCTAAGCAAAAACAATTGAGAATCTAATTTAAATCACCTTCGCTATAATTACACCAAATTAAAGTATTTCTTTTATAAAGTCAATAAACTTCCCTTGTAAGTAAAATCAGATCGTTTCATTCATTCTAACTTTGTGTAGACCAGTATAGCACTTGGTCATTGTGAATTGCATGGCATTTCGCACTTGGCACTCACAATATTTGCGGAGAAGAGAGTAGAGCAAGGGAAATTGATTGGCCGTTAACTTGCGTTTGTGTATATAGTAAGGTTTACTATGTAAGTATATATTGGAATTATTATAATATGGGTAATAACTATATACCTGCCTGTATGTGTATAGGAGGATCGGAGAAAAAAGAAGGGCAAGGAAGTCGTGGACTTGGACTGGAGTCGAATGGATAATATACTGCTGTTGTATAAAGTATATGTTACGTAAGATACCGTACATAGCTATGTTGAGTTGACTTCCATGTGAGCTCTCGCATCGCCTCCAATCCTATTCGGAAGAAGACATAGGAATTTTCCCCTTCGAGAAAGAAAGAAGAAAAAGGCTCCCACGTTCCTTCTTTGATATTGCATTAGTGCATTCATATATAAAAGATATACATATACATGTTATATACATTTAGTGCACAATAGAAGTAGCACCGTTTATCTCTATGTGCATTTCTGTTTATACTCATAGGTACAATAATCCAATGTACATAGAGTGATTCTCATTGTGCTTTTCAATAACAAATATCCTTAAGGTGAAAACTTTGTGGGACTCTTCCTATAAGTAGTGCTCCTCCATAATATCTCCCTTAGTGCTCCCGTTCACCTGCAATTAAAGAGGAAAACTTTTGTGGACGTACATAGAGTATAACTGATCCGTTCCCTAGTAGTGAGTGTGACACATATAGAGAACCACTTTTGGTCAGCAGAAAATTAATTAACTAATGATGATTTCCAAGTTATTCTCAATGGTGAAAGTTCCCGGTGTGGCTTCTCCCCGAAATATCCAAAGAGAGAAAGAAAATTGAATTTCTCAAGTTCCCTTTATATAAAAGGGTCTATAGAGTCAAACTCTTTTTTCTCCGAAAGAAAGTTTGTAATTAAAAAAGAAAAACATTCCTACATTATTCAATTAGTTATCTTCCTCCAGGACTAATTAAATTAGGACGCAGACGACTGTTCCAGCCAGAGAAAATTGTCTTATACACACAAACCTCGCTATACTCTGCGCGCACAAAAAACTGTCCTGTCTATATATATTTATACGTGCGAGGAAGGAGAGACAGGCATTTGTGACAACAAACAGATCTAATTAACTCTGTGCATAGCATTGATTTGCCAAAAAGTCACAGTCAGCTCTGAGAAAACAACGGAAGAAATCCGTCTTCAATTACACACACGTAAAAATCTGTCGAAGCTCCACAATTTATTTCTTGATGCGTTGACGTCGTCGTGAATGGTTCGCGGATTATTTACAAGGTTACTATTACTATACTCACAATCAGCTACACTTGCTAGGGAAAATCAGAACTGTGCAGAGACAAAAGTACAAGTGCACGTGGTTTTCGTTTACCCGGAGTTTTGTGGTCTTTGGCTTTGGCAGTGACATCGACATCATGACTCTGACATGGAAGTTGACTTTGTTTCGTGAAGGGTGAGAATTTATTGAGTGAGAGGGGCTTAGTCTGCTAACTCACATACACATCGTACTATTTCCTATTGTATACTCTACACTACTCAAACCAAGTGTGGCTGGAAATAAAAACAGAACAGCTATAGCGTATGTAGGAAGAGGACAACAAATACTACATCTAGAATACAGAGTAGGACAAAAAAACTCACACCCACATCAACGAGCCAATGAACCAATTTATTCTCAACATTCAATTGTCAATTCACGGACATTCTGTCAACAGGATCCTAAGTTGTCCTAGTGTTGCATAGTTGCAGTGTACAAATAGTACTTACGTCCTAACGCTAGGCAAATGGACATGACACGAAATACAAAAGAAACAGGACAATGAATCCTTCGCAACAAATGTGTTTGCATGAAAAACCAGAAGAGAGCACGAACTCGTAGTCCATACTCTGTAGTTTTTATCCAATTAATTTCCCCTTGGGTATATCTGCTGTAGTACAAGTGTGCGTACTTTAGCTCGACTCTCATGTACTATAATAGTGTAGTATATATTCCTGGGTAATCAAGTAAAAGAACTCCGAGTGCTTATTTTTGTTTGGCTATAGAAACCCATCCTACTGTTTGTACACACCAGTGCTGTTTATACGTAAACAATTTAAAATACGTAAGCAGAATAAGAACCCGAGTTAATTTATTAGTTTTATACCTATAAGACGGACATATATAAACATTTCCTATGCGGAGAGAACTTATTCTTGTGGAAGACTACAACGAAAATCCTGGGTTTCGTGCATGACGAGTTCAGCTCAATTGATGTACACGCTATCGCAATTTTATCAGGTAAGATTACAACTTCTAAATTTTAGCGATTAGAATTTATATTACGGAGACAACTTCCCTTTCATTCTACATGCTGTAATGACTTTATTGCATTGCAACTAGTCTACATGAGTAACGTATTCTAGATGAAAGAACAAGGTATAAATGGAACTAATCTGATACAACTAATGCAGTATACACCTAAGCCATACAAAAATGTAAATGCATGATGAACAGAAAGAGGATGATGAAAAGAGAGCTTGCTCGATTTAGTCATCAAAAGAAAAGGACATCGTAAATGTTACAGTTTTTATATACTCTATGCATAAGTCTTCCATGCATATCTGTCTACAATACTACTCATTCATATTTCTTTCACAAAATATCAAGTAGATTTACTACTACAGAGTTTAGGTATACTCATAGTGTATTCCGGTATATTTATAGTTAAAACTCACTGTGTAGGCAGGAAATTGAGAATGGCATTTTCTTCATGGCACTTCGCTTTGTTCTCCGGTCACTGGTCCTTTTGTATTTCCATCCCTATGAAATTCTTGCAAAAGAAAATGAATGCTTTCATGACATTACGCAATCCGTATAGCTAATATCTGTAAATAATTGTCCGTCTTGTAGCTACAGAACATCAGTTGAACTTAACAGTATCGATACAGTAAAAGTTAGTCCACTATTAATTTAAAACTAAACAATTTTTTTCTGTTGTTTTAATATTTAAATAAAATTGTAGCCAATTCAATGCATGTACTAAACTATTGTAGGTTAAGACTTTGATTAATAGTCAATGTAATATTGGGTTTCTTAGCACATTTTTAAGATAGCTATTTACGTGTGCTTTGCAAATAATATGTGGAATAGAACTTAAATTGTGAATACATCCTAAGTTACACAATGGGATTACGCAATAGCGAGAATGGCAAATAAAGTACGCATCATATGGGGTATATTTCTACGTTTAGATAAAAGATTCAGGAGCACTAGAGAGTAGTAAGCGATTTACGGACTAAATGAGATTTAAATCAGAACGCTTAACTACGTACTGTAAATAATGCTATTGACGGAGCAAAAACTACATTTGAATGAATGCATATATGTATTTCGCAAGAAATTGATGGTTAAAGGAAAAGATGCCGAGATAATAAGAAAGGAAGAGACTGCGTCGCGAGAAGACAAAAATAGATATTGAAATAGAGGGAAGGTTAGCGAGGGAAAATTGTTTTCTATTAGCGAAGTATAAATATGTATATACCCATAGACCGATTGGTTATATTTATGCATAGAAATGTATTTCTGTATGGTTAGGATAGGATCTCTCCCCAAAAAAAAGATGTATTTAGAAGTAGATATATTTTACGGTAGTAAAGTGAAGCATCTTAGTATGGTATAATATTATTGGTTTAGTATCCCAAAAGTCCGTCTAAAGAAGGGAATTGAATGTTATGCAATTGCAGCCTGCGCCTGGGTCGAACTGAGATTGGGAATTGAGCCCGTAAAGCAAGTGCCTCATAGGAAAGTAAAGTAAAAAAGAAAACTGAAACAAAAACGTAAAGGAAAGGATACTTAATAGTGATATTTTAGTTCCTGTACTACTACTATACTATCTGTGTAATGTATTACTACATGCATGTGGGTGTACAATCTATAAAAAAGGAATAGTTTCGGAGAAAAGGAAGTATGATGCATTAGTGATATGATATGGATGAGTAGATGAGTTTGTAAATAATAGGATATCAAGTTTCTTTATTGAATTCAATAGTTATAATGGTATACATATTGTTAATAGTCAGTAGTGCATAGGATGCATAGCATGTCACCTTTTGGTGTGTGTTAAGTGCGGACTCTCACTCCTAGAAAATAAAGTGAATGATCGGACACGAGTGTGTTTATATATGTAGGAGGGTTAGGTTAGGAGTCATAATAACGAAAGGAGTGTGTGTATAGAAAGGAGTGCACATTAGATTAGATATAATAGTGCGTGGATATGCGAGTGAGGGAAAAGTGAAACAAAAATAAAAGAATGTTGAGACTGTTCCTGTTTAGAGAGTTTTGTGTGCGGAGAGAGAATTGGTGTTGTGTAATGCATGTAAGTCGGTAAGTAGTATGTATGAGAATAGGAGAGGAGTCGTCTACGTAGTAGTAAGTAGTAGTAGTCCGATGTGGAGAGTGAGAGAGAGCTTGAGGATGGCAGTGGCGCTTTGAGCTTGATGATTATGATTTGCTGTGTCGTTATTCCTTCTTTAGTTTGAGATGGTTGATTCTAAAGCTGCCCGTTTTCGTGTGCGCTTTCGGTTTCACGGGACACGACGCAATCGCAGTCATTATCCCTAGCCCCGCATTAATTAGGACCTCAGTCGATCGTCATGCAAATAGCACGACTTTGCCTCACTCAAGCAGTCGATAGGAAGCTGCACATCTATGCGGACTGCTCCTTTAAGTTCCTACTACCAACTACATACACTACACAAATACCTACCTACTACTTACTACATATGGTACACCACCCTACAGTTAGTTACTACTACAACCTCCTAACTATAAACAAACACATACGATATATATTATATAGCTAAGCTAAGTGTATTAAATAGATAAGTACTTATTCATAACGTTGTGCTCCGTTTCCCTCATTTCATCTCATCTTATTGCTCCTGCTCATCCTGTCTTGTACAAAGTTTTGTGTCCACCAACACCTTGATAGGCTTAACGTCTCTATGGGTAATCCTCGTTCGTGCCGTGCGCTCAGTTCAGTGTCAACTCAACCAACAACGTCCATTCATTCATTCATTCGAGACTATCACTGATTTATCTTCCCACGCCACAACAAGTCCACTCAACTTTCGCCCGATACCGTTACGGACTAGTACACTTAATTTAACCCAGGTATGATTTCAACACAACTCTGTTTACGATACTATTTTCGGACACTCTATCTCTACAGACAGCCACTCTCTCTATATATAGACAATGCAATTTATCTTTCTACAAACTGAAAACTTATAGACAGGATCTCAATCTAATTTACACACATGTCCTTAATTAAAATATTACAAATATATACTGCTATTCCTTTTTATACATTTTTGCATATGCTAATAAATATTTTAGACTAATATTGTAGATGAGATATTTGTAACTAATTGAAATTATGCTAGTTTTAATGGAAAATGAGACAGGATAGAAGAAAGAATTAGCAGAGACTTGTTTTGATTTTCTGTGATATTTTGAAAGAGAGGCTTTATTTTTCCTTTACCGCTTTATGTGACAGATGAGCTTAGGTTATGTAATGTACAAACAGATAATACACAATGAATTAGAGTTTGTAGTTAGGCGAGAGACGTCGTAATCCTGGTGGTTGGTGCCTCGTGGTAGTGTAGTTGGTGTGGAGCTGGTTGAGAACGAGAACATGACGAGATTTTCGGTGAATTGAGCAATCAATTAAATGCCACTGGACACTCACCATCACCACGGACACAGAATACTCGTTTATTTGACCAGAATTTCAGTTTTGTAGACAGACGGACACGAGTCGAGGAAAAACACGAACGATCTAGTAGCCGAAAAGAAGGAAACTGAAAGGTTGGATAAGTTCGCGAGTCTTTCAGACTCTGCCGAGGCTATTCCACACAGAAGTAGCCCACAGACTACGCTTCATGAGTACAGACAGAATATCCTGTGCGTTCAGTTCCTTCCTCTCTATACACTTGCACTTTTGCTATAATGTAGCTGAAACGTGGTGGGGAGAGTTTCTCTTTCCTTCAACCTCTTTTCTATGGTCTCTTCTGCCTTCTAGTATGACCAGCTCCACACGACACATCTACATGCAGTTATCTATATCTGGATACTACACGAGGAATGTTTAGTAGATATACCATTAGTATTTATTTGGTTTGCTCTTGGACTGACTTGGCGGAGAGGCTTCACATATGTACTATACAGATACTTTTACTATATAGAGAGACTCTTTGACTACTAGAACGCTCCGATTTACTCCTACTATGTATGTATGGCCTAGGAATGCAGTTGCAACAGGGGAAAATGTTTTCTACGTATGTTCGGGGAACTTTTCCAAAAATAAACCGACAGAGAAAGACGGGAAAAAATATAGCCGATAATAGCAAACACTCTGATCTACTGGGCTATAACGTTTTCTATGGCTTGGCTGGTCAAAGGCTTATGGAATCCAAAGAATGGCTTTTTACACGAGACTATTTTCCTTTTACTTAGATCGATTTCACTCTTTAATGCTCATTTCATGGGGTGACTGACACGCTACATTTGCATATTATGAATAAAATTGCATATTTTGAATATTCCACAAATACTTAGGTACAACTTATTTTTAGCATTAAAATTATATTGGTAGGATAGAGTTTTTGCAAATAGTATGGTTAAATGGTATCTGAACCTCGTGTTTGTGTTTTGCTGTTTACTAGATGAGTATAACCTATCCCAAAAAGTAGACAAGCTCTTCTACTTATCTATAAACTGATATGCAAACTGAACTGTGAGTCAATCGGTACAGAATCTACTAAAATCGTCCTGTTAAACGATGTTCCTATTTCGTCTGTGTGTTACGTGTCAAGTTCCTACTGTAACTTACTAATCAACTGATGCTACTATACTACTATCTCTATCTACGTACATTGTCTACTACTAAACCTCTATAAGGTAAGATTTCATTTACATTCTTCCGGCAAAATCTACAAATCCTGTACCTACTCTTTACTACCTGTCTTGGTCTAAAATAAATGTAGTCATTACCATAACCAACTTCCTGTACATATATGGTTTTGCTATCTGCTTACATATTGGCACACCTGAGTCAAGTTAAGTAATTAATGTGCTTCAAATAATTTTAAAATGTTTTTATATTTATAAGTAATCCCTCCATTGTACCAATAATGTGGGTATAGAGATAGCAAAAATACATCTTTGGGTTTTTACAACTATCTGTGGTATTAATTAAATAAGTGGAGAGCTATACTAGGTATAGGTAAGGATGAGGTAGTGTATTATGGGTAGTGAAGGAAAAAATCGTGTAGAGAAAAGTAAATATGTAATAGCTTGGATTATAGTGTGTGCGTGCATGACTGGGTAGGATTGGTGGGTGGGTTGATTTTATTGTTTGCTCATTTGATATAGAAAGATGGGACGAGGATGTGATGAGTCTTTGTGAGGAATATGAAATCCCATTTGGTAAATTGAACGTAGCTTTGTATATAGTATAGTAATATGTGTTATGCTTTGTTTGGCATTAGTGGATGAGTAGATAGATTTAAGGTAGTGAAAAAGAAGAAGAGGAGTTGAGTGTGGAGCCCGATCGGATTCGATCCGTGGTTCGGTTAACTAATTTGTAAAAGACGGTTGCAGATTGTAGTAGTAAACAAGGCTGTACTAGTCAAAGTACATAAGTAGTGAGCAGAGGTATATCTGTCGAGACGGTGGACTGAGCCGTTGTCTTGCTTAGCCTCCGTATCGTATTCTCGTATCTACACGGAGGGAGTTGTAGGAGAGAGAGAAAGAGAGTAACATAACGTAACGTAAGTTAACGTAACGTAAGTAAGTAAGTAGCAAGGAAGCAGAGCAAGTAACTAACACACGAGAAAATCCTCTTCCCATTTTAATCTCATGCCATCATCAGCACTTCACCGTTTTTTCGTGGTAGTATCCCATTTCCTCTGCCGAGTCAAATGTAAAGCACTCAACTCGAGGTTTTTTCGTGCTTTGGGTAATTAAGCAAGCTTTGTTCGCTACTTGGGCTCATTTTTCCCGACTAGTGTGCTCTGGCTATACTCCGGCGGACTCTACGGAAGAAAGACCCAAACCTACGAAATAACATGAGCATACATCAGTTTTAATCACTCTGTGTCTCGATCCATTCTCTAATCTACACCGCAGTATATCACCCTTATGCCCTGCCATTACTGACTACAAATGCTAACCGTACTTTTATGCTTTTTGTCGACTCTCTTACTTACTCATACTCACATGCTAATATAAATACACATACCTACTACCCACCTATAACAGCCTAGACACAAGTATGTACCTACGGATACAGTAATTTACGTATACATAAAAATCTAGCCCTACCACATTGCATTCTAAGTATATCTCTGCAGATATAAATGTGTTGCATTACTTTACGATAAACGCCTGTTCATGTTTGTCCTGATAAATGCATTACGTATTAACGTGTACGTCTACATATATACCTTTTTATGCTAACTATAATCAAGAAACTATATCAGTGTACTATGTTTATAATATTAGATAGATATAAGAACAAAAGGGTCGTGCTCAATGTGTTTACAATTATAAGACAGTATATTTTTGGAGAGTTATACTTGCTTATTTCTTCTCACTTGCTCTCGCTTACTTTATTCTTTGAGGACTAACAACTTTTAGCCACAATCAGACGCCGTCTTTTCAGCTATTACTTAAGAGGAAAGTTACAATGCATTACATTTTCTACATTTCACTCTCGTCTCTTGCACAAGTCAAGTTTATTTCATTGTACAGTAGGAGTTGGAGTTGGCGACACGCATGTGTTAACAGAATTGTCCCCTTTTTTTCCTTTGAATGTAGTCTTTGGCGTGATTGAGCCGGATTAGTTGCAGATTAGATGAGCGTAATTAAAAAGACTGCTAAGAGATTCGCGGGAGTGTTCATTGAGTTCAGGTGGATGTGGATGGTTGCTGGGAGTTGTTGTGAGTCGCGGTTGACTCGAACTCGCTCTGCCTCTTTTAATTAGTGGGCTGAGGATTTTGAAGTGAAGTAATGCAAGTGTGAGGAAGAGGAAGGCAGGAAGGGGTTGTTTTCCACATTGCACTACTGGATAGCTTATGCGAATGTGAAGATATAGGCTAGAAAAAAATATAAGGTTGACAGCATAGGTTATGAAGACTGCTTGCTAAGAAGTGAGTGTGTGCTGGAAACCGGCGGCCTTTTGTCATCGGGCCCCCCTAGACTAAACCGCGTAGCGCCGTTGCCGCGAGACGGTGCATTTATCGATTTTTTTCTTTTCTTTTTTACGTTTTTTTCTCCCACCACTTCATTCGCTTATGTAGCCAATGTCTTTTTCCCCTCATCTGCAAAATGTGCTTTCAAGTCTAACCTATGCAAGTGAAGAGACATTACGTGAAATGTCATACGTTCCTAACTACAGACTTAACGGAGCTTCTTTTGTACACCCTACCACTCGCATGTACATCTATTACATATCTTTATTTATATAACTCTATCGCCTGCACTTTATTACACCTTATATGTTACTATCCTTTAAGCACTTTTACCTTTTCAAAATGTATTAGGTCTGGGGTTATCAACTTAGCTTCCTCTCTCTCTCACTCTCTCTCTCTTTCCTACATCACTAATAGAGTCACGAATTGGAAAGAGACGAGGACGACAAGGAAAAGATTCATGCAAAACATCTCAGTCAAGTCAAACAGGAGCAACTCAACTAAGTCGCACACTGTTAGTCACTAAGCCTAGACTCTTCCCTAGTCCTCTTTTATTTATATGTCTCAATTCTGCTTTCTCTTTTCTCTGTCTATAAACCCCTTTCTCTACGACTTCACTCATCTCGACTCAACTCTTTCCAGTCATCTTTGGATTAAATCAAAAATCCTTCTATTTTATCCCGAACGTTCCCTCACATCTTATTCTCTCTCTGATTACCTGATTTGTTTCTTTTTTACGAGCCTTTCCCTTTCTCTCCAGACGTCTTACCTTCACATGACGTTTCACTAAAATAAAATTATCTTCCAGCAGAGACAATTCACTTGATGGTTGACTGCATCCATGGTGGAGTTTATTCACTAGGTATAAGCATTTATATATGCATATAACTTGCATTTCTATATGAAAAAGAGTAGACTGTAATTTGTCGTAACGTTGTAAGATTGTTCTAACAATAATTTTTTTAATCATATTTACGGGAGAATAAGTTATAATAATATGGGGTCTGTGATGCAAAGAGGAAAAAAGAATTGGAGGAGAGATGTAATAACGAAGAAGAGCTAGTCAAAGTTTTTGGATAAGAGAGTGGACCTTGGAGCAGAAATTAGTATCGATTTATTAATGGCATCAGATAGTCGGCATTCTGCCTTCGGCCGTAAAAATGGGGTAGAAACGCGGATAAGAGGAAAGTAGTAAAGGGATATATGCATTGCCTTGACTTCGGTTCGTTTGCCTTTGCTTTGCTGGGGAATATCTATCCCCGAAATTACAATCGTCCCAATAATTTCCTCGTATGTGGTGTGGTCTCCTCTTGGTAGGGTTCATATAAACAGGCAGTTTAGAAAGGCAAGCTAAACATAGCCGGGAAAGATGACACGAGACAGACAAACTCTTGGGTGCCCCTCCATAAATCCCTATTTTCACAATTAAATTTATCCATTTATCCAAATCAGGCTGGGGTAATCAATCCGTGGCGCAAATTCACTCCGTACACATAATTCCCATTAACTTGGGAGCAGAAGTTGCATTTGTGTGTGAATTGTAATAATATAACTACAGCTTGGCAATTCAGGAGTGAAATACATTTGTGTGTATTGGGGAGGCTAAATCAAGAAATCAAATCAATTGAAAGTGATAATTTTGTATGGGGCTGAATATTTCTTAAGAGGCAGGCTTTGACAGTCCCACAGTGTGAATAATAGATTAGAATGCAGTTCAGGTTGCCCGGCATGATTGTTCTAATATGCAGCTGGATGTGGATTAGGATATGTATGTGGTTAATCCGTCACGCGAACTTCACTTTTATTTTAGCTCGAAAAGCAGAGCACTTGCCTCCTAATCAAACCCGACGATAACAAACTGATATTATAATGAATGCTGATGGCATGCAGATACTAAATATGTACATGCGAAAGTACCTTTCTTTGCTATACGAGAACATATAGAAAAAGAATCCTATAATTATCCTTTCTTCTGTGTACATGTCCAGATACATAGCGGAGATAGCAACTATTAACTATGTAAATCCTATGCAACTTTTACGAGTGGTGTTACCGAGTTAGTGAGTTAATGAGACACAAATTAACAATATCTTACTCGCTAACTACCTAGTTAAGTATACACAGTTACAATGAGCTTATTATCCTTAATTTGGTCTACCTTGCTTTTTCCCTCTTCTAAATGCTCCCTCAATTATCAGCATGATTTCAATTTACTTTCTGTTGTATACACTTTTTCATGTTGTAAATTGCTAGTGTGGCGTAGGCAGTTGATGAATACACTTATTAGATGACTCATGTCACTTCACATCACAGAGGCGTAAATGATATCCAAAGATGGAAAGAAATTAAGAAAGAAAGGATCAACCAAAGGATGATCCAATAGAGCATTGAACTCATACTATACCTTTGCTTTGATGCAACGCTGCATTTATCTCAATGTCTGTATACAAACTCCTCTGATATACAACCTATTGTACTATATACACATGCCGTGGTCTCCTTTCCTTATTATCTGACACTAGTACAAGAATATAATATGTATCATATAGCATTACATACCTGAATAACCAACAGAAATAAATACTATAGCGTATACTGCAAATAGTTTGTACTCAGAGTGTGCGATTACCAAATGCTATGTTTGTATCTCGTGTGAGAGTGCAGACATGAGACTTTGTATGGGCGACTCTACTCACTTACAAAGCACACGTAGTACCTATACATACTCTAACCATATACTTACCCTCTATGTCTATCTATAGAAAACATATAAAGGGGAGAGCTCATATAATAAAGTGTTTTGTTGCTCTTCTTTTCTGGTAGTGTATCCTGTAACTTATATGCACATGTTGTTGCAGACAATCTATAAAGACTACTTTAGTGACGCTGGATGTAATGACTCTACCTTTAGATTACATAATATACTACTTATATAAACTGTGTAATGTATACTTATTACGTTTCAGTGTACGTAACTATGTACCCAGAATAGTTCACAAAACACGTCAAAACGTACTATGAATATGTCTAGCCGCTAAGTTGAGAATTATGATACATGCATAGTGTACCTAAGTAACTAATAATGTTATAGATAGACTTATAAAAAACTCAGGACAGAAATGAAGGATGAGTTTGGACTGGATGTCCTTACTATATACCTGATATTTAAGCTTGATCGGGTATTGCCTATACTACTGTAATATAATACTTTTATTATGCTATGTGTCTATGTATATACAAACAAGCATTCATAGTCTGGGCATTGGAATAAGTACTTATATCTTGTGTAGGGCTATGTAAGGAAGATAATATAGAGCAGAGTATTATTGTCTTTCTTCCCCTCCCGAAAAAACGATCGAAAAAGGATGTCGACTTTTCTTTATTATTATCTGTTCATATCTTGTTGGGAGCCTGGAGGTGACGGTATCTATTAGTTTGGGTTTATTAGCCGGGAGCGAAATGAGAAAACGACTGTTTGCTTTTGTCTTGAAAGTTGGGAAATGACGCTGATGACGCTGTCCTGCCAAAGTCTCATCTTCTCGTCTTTTCTCTTCCTGTCTTAGTCGGATGAGAAGTAAAGTAGTGGAGAAGTCATTATGACTCCCATACTCACATCACATCAAAACTACACTCCATTTTACTCTAACTGCTCCGATATGGACTAACTCGAGCTGGACGACCACGACGGAGTGACCCAAGGAGAAAGCTTTCTCTTAGGCATACATCATCAAATTAGTATACCTCTCTTATACACTGTATACCTACATATACACGCTATATCGCTATATATATGTATATCATTCTCTCTACTAATCATACATACGTACTAACTACTAATACTAACTCTTGCTCATTTCTTTTCTCACTAGGCTCATTCTGCCGTCCCTTACTTTACTTTGCTTTGCTCACTCAGCTCATTTCGTCTCGCTTCCAGTTCCGAAGCTTTTTCCTCGTATTACATTATCGAGAGAGTAAGTAGAGTCGTGAGTCTGTTTGTACTCATCGTCAGGCCGTGAATGCAAGGCAATAGTGGGCGTGTTATGTATTCTCCACTATTCTGAATCATATTAAACACACAATGCACAGCCATTATTGATTTCACTGCCTCTACTTATCTATCAACTACTTATATACATTTTATTTATCTACCTACTCCACACTACTTTTATCAGAGCAATAATACACCGACACTAACAAAGAATCCTCTTTAAGGCGTTTCATAGACAAAATTACATGCATTTTACAATGCATTAAATATGCCTCTCTTCCTCCTAGTATTCCTCAGTGGTTACATTACTTTCCTACACTAAATAATTATCTACTGAATTGAAGAATTTAAGATATCAACTCTTGTACCTAAATTAAGCAGGTGGACTGTTCGAGGGTGAAGGAGGGTAGTTTAGCTTTTGCTTCAATGTCCCTCCCGGTTCAACGTTTAGCGTTTACGTAACATTCTGGCAGTATTATGTCTAGTATAGTAAACACGTATATCAATACAATTGAAATGGCATTTCATTCTTATATAGACACTGTACAGCAGTACAGATACATAGTTACAAAGTATATTGGTTAAGTTGGTCACTTTATTGTGTGAAGTAACCGTGCTGCATGTATCCATGTAAGTAGTTCTAGTACGGTATAGAAAACCGATGCAATGCCAGTAGTGCATGTGTCTAGCATAAAATTGCATTGGGTCTGTTGAACGGACGACGATTCCTTCCATATAGCGTTGGCTAACATAAGTATAGTGCAATATCGAGAAGTGTAATCCTCAGGGATTAGACGGCTTCGTAATCCTAAGGGATGATATAGATAAAGTATTGGAGTCGAGTTTAGTTCTCTTGCAATTGCTACTCTGTTATGTTGGCCGGAGTCAAGTTTGAGAGTTGGACGAGGCGGAGTGGGCTTCTCACTGGGTTTGTGGTGCAATGGTCAGTGGTTTACCAGAACGTGTTATTCCATCTCTTCAACTTGCCATTCCTCCCTGGCTTAACTTTTCCTCAAATGTCACAAGCTCAGAAGTCTGGGATTTTCCTTCCAAACCTCAGTGCACTTTATACGATACGATGCTCTATTGATTGAATTGAATCGTTCTGAGGAGATAAGCTCTTAGCACACTCCTAACGATTAAATCCAATCAACACACCAGAGCCGGAAAATTCGAAGGAAAATTAATATTTGCTATATTGCGTTGAAAGTTAAGTGCACTTGCATAACTCATAAATAATTTTCTTTACGAAATGATTATTGCGTATAATACCTATTGAGATAAATAATGCAAATGTAATTCATTTCAATCGTTTCGGATGTAAATGCATGTAATTATGCTTAAATACAATACATGGGAAGACACTGCAAATTGCAGCGTTAAAATTATTTGTGCATTTCCCTGCAAAATTGCACCTAACCTTTTATTTACTAGCAAGCATGAAGGTAAAAAATAGGTAAATATACATAGAACAAATATCTATGCATGTAAACTGTTATTGTAGTACTGTATATTTTGTAGATATAGCATGGTATTGGTACGTAGCATGCATTTATGTAAGTAATAGTGTACACAGAAGAGTATAAATGTTTATGTAGTTAGTGTATATAGTGTATGTATGTGTACAGAGAAAGAAATAGAGCAAAGCAAGTATGTAGTTCAGTTGAGTCGCTAAGAGAAGAAGGATCCGTGCCGCCCATACAAGGTAGTTGACCCACACTTTCCTTCTTACTCTCCCTTGCGTTACGAGACGACGGCTTCTATTCTGCTCTGAATGAAATTCGGTCCTTGATCTTGATCTTGTCCGTCGACCACACCAAATCGATACCCCAGTGACTACTTTCTCTGCTTTTATGCCGTTTTCAAAAGTATCTATACCATCAGAGAAACATACATTCATAGGAGTAGTAAGTAGTATGGGGAAGGTAGTAGTTGATACTATTGTGCCAGTGTAGCCAGAACATGTTATAAGTAGATACGAGTGGAAAGGGTGCTTGGACATGTAGTTAGTTATATGGTGTCCTGTCAAAATGTTGGCAATTTGGCAAATTCGATGCTATTTCCGCAATTTGGCTTAAAGAGTGGGAATGGATGTTGTTTCGAAACAATAAATCTGGGAAAGCACTCATCGTTCGACGATTTCTCTAGAGACAATATTGGGAACTGGAATCGGTGATTAAGGAAAGGGATAAACACACGTGCATGAATGGTGTACCTTGCTGTAGTATAGTATATGTATTTATGTAGTGTATGTGGAATGAAGTCAGAGAGAGAAATACGTAACTAAGCAAAGTAATGAAATGAAGTTGGTGCATTAAGTAGGAAAAGGAGGCAAGAAGGATGGGAACATACGTTACGTGTGTAAAGAAGTTTTTGACAGAGTCAGTCAGGGATTAGGTTATGTTATGTTGCACACAGAGAGAGAAAATCTATTTTTAACAATCTAATGTTTTCAGTAAAGTGTAGCACCTCTCTATCCCTCACTAACTAGGACTTGTATCTATAAGTACGGGTACAGCTATGGAATTGATGTTTTATATGCGACGCTATTATGGCATATTATATTGCCTGCCATGCCATGCCACACCGTCTTGTTGAGAAGTAGTTGGTGTACTCCACTACGACGTGAACTCCGTTTTGTGGTCTTCTATTTATGATATAAGTATGTATCTATGTGTATAGGGATAACGTGCTGACGGTGCAGTGCTGTGTGTTTTATGTTCTCCTCTTCCCTATGGTATGTATGTGTGCGTGCTTATTGGTTTGGATTGAGAGAAATTAATGGGATGAGAATGTATGTGTAAGATGCTACTGGATGATGAAAGTGTGTAGTTCGTTAACAGAAAATTTTCAATCTAAAATTATGCTTAGTGTGTTTATGCGGGCACATTGCCTAATTTTAGGTTTGAGGAAACTGAGTGCCAAAAATACTAAGATTCTTGCTAAAAATCTGTATAATTTTTCGCCATCCAATTTTAGACATGTCTAGATCTTGTGTGTCTCTCTCTTGTACTTGTCTGCTCACCCGTAAGTTTCATCTCCTCTCATCTCACTCAGCCACCACACCAGAGCCAACCGAACCAAACCACTTCCCGTCGTGGCTCTTCATGAGCATCAAGATGATGATGATGATGATGATCCTTGGCTAGCAACTAAATACACTCAGTTGACTTTCTGTACTTATACCACATTATATTAGCACGAACGTGCCTCTTTTCTTCCTACCTAACAAATACCAACACAAAATAACTAACATACACCCATTAAATACTTGTACCTTATCTATTCTCTATATTTACTATACTTCCACAATTATAGTATTACTCACTTTATTTTACCAACACCAAATGTATCCTCTGATCATATGTATGTACCTATAATTCTGTCTCCATTTATTACTACTCCAAGATACATGTCTAAATGTACACCTTATAATACTTACATTGCTCTGCATATATAGGATAGAAAAAGCACAGCAATCTTTCTTTCATTCTACTAACTACTGCATTTTTCCTCTCTTCTCATGCTCATTTCCCTCAAACCGTAAAACTTATCGCGTTTCTTACTTATAGTTACATGCTCATATTATTTCTCCTGGCTCTGCCCTGACTTTGACTTCGTTTGCTCACTCCAGTCGAATCTTTTGTTCTTTTCCTGAAATGTAATCTTATGATGATGAGGTTGGTTGGTGAGCAGAAAAATATTCCAGCTTGCCCTGCCTGGTTATACTTCTGTTTGATGATGAATCGGGGGAGAGCAGAGTTTTTGTTCCAGGATTACGTCATGAATGGCAGGTCTCCTTCAAGTAGTGACAAGTGAGAAAAGCGATCGATATGTTGTGTCGGTGTAGGGGAAAAATCCTTCTTTTTTTATCCACTACATCACACATAAATATATGCTGTATATGCATGTGTACTAATCTAGTATACCATACGCAACCAAATAACTTAATACATATTGCCCACCATGCATTCTATGCAGCTATGTATATTAACTTTTTATACGTGCACAATTACCCTACCTACAAGGATAGGCCAATGTTAGTTTCGTTTGTTTCTAAATGCAAGCCTTGTATTGTAAAAAAAGCGGACAAGAAAGAAAGTGAGGGGGATGAAAAAAATCGGAATGAATGGTTAACTTTTTTATTCTCCCTATGTGCATACAAATGCATAGACAATGCCAGTCAGCCTTCCTTTTCTATACTGCAATTGTTATGCTACAAGCACAAAGTAGTTTTAACCTTAAAGGCTTTTTACCCATGTAATGGGAACATATGCATCAATTCCATCCATTATTCTCAAGTAGAGACTCATAATTGAACTAGACTTCTTGTAACATATACATAATTATACTCATATAGTACGACAAATAGTACAATGCTACGGTAATGTTGTATATCTATTACCAAATACTTTATAGATATAATTGACACTGTGATATATATCCCCTTAATACCTATATAAATACATCAACTACAAATGCGAGTAAGATTAGATCAGAGATTTATTATTTGTGTACATGTAGAGATAGTAGTAAATATTGCAGGAAATTACAGTCTTCGTTAATAACATTAGTAAATCTTGGATTTAGCCGGTTTAGGCTGCTGTATGTAGATTTTTTCCCTAGTGTCTTCGTTCAGATTAAAAACGTCTAGGAGTAACTGTAGTTTGTTTGTTGGACGTGAGCTAAGGTTTAATACAGTGGTCAGCTGTGTAGCATTTTCTCTGCTACTTCATTACAAGGCAATTCTTCTCCGCTTAAAAACAAATCCTGCCCTGGTTTTTCCTTTCCTGAAGGAAGTTGACTCTTGGGGAAGAGAAAGAAGCCATAGAAAGAGCTATAGTTATATATACCTAAGAGTCATTTTATCACAAAAGGAAATGTAAAGGGATGTAGATTCCTATAGTGCACGTGCATATGACCATAGATAGACACATTATACATTGTAAAAGGAGAACTACTTAAGTCTAGTAGACTATAGACAATGGAGTGGTAAGTACTATATACAGAAGAAATGTGTAGTAACTGTTTCTTGTGTAATGTGATGTAGTAAGCAAGTAGTTGATGTCGAATGTAGCGCAGGTTCCAGTTCGATCTTTTCTGGTGGAGTAGTTAATTGAATAAATTCCCTAATTCCCAGCTTGTTTTCCAATGTCCGTAGAAAGCTGGAGAGATTAGAGTGTAACAGACATGCAGCTGTGATACCTTTTCGGATTCTCTTCTTTTCCTTTACTTGACTCCAAGGCTAACGCTTCTAATCGTAAGCAAAGCACACACAAACCGACCCAACCAAAACTAACTACACAAACCGAGCTAAAACTAACTAAAGTGTTGCCTTCCCTGCCCTGCCATGGCCTGCCCTTCCCTCCTTTCATTTCACTCTCTTATATACTTACTCCCGTATTTTCTTCAGATGGACACAGCCATATCACATTTACTTTACATTACCTCCAACAAATCTCGACGATTCCGCAAACAAATTGCTTATACCATTTGGCTATCTCTCAAAACAACATTGGATTTACATTGATTGATCTTTTCCATAAACAGACCATTCACTAGGTCTCACCATTCTTCTTTCCAGAACTTCTACGTTCAATTGCCATCAATTTTGGTAATTTGCACATTTTTTAATTGACGTTGCCACCACTGTAAAAATATTGAATTCAGAGGCAGTGAGCTTTAGCTCCAATGAAACTTTGTTTTAAAATCTGTGACAACTGACGTATATTTATTTGAGCCATAGTAAAAATCTTGGTGTGCATTAATTAAATCCAATTAACTGTTTATAGAGATCAGTATTGTTTTTGACGAATTGCCAATTGGGGTAGGACACATGGGCAGTAGCAGTAGTATCCTTGGACTGTAATGTGATGTATGAGCTATGTAACTAATATAATTACAGCAGTCATTATCAGTAGTATAGGTAGATAGTTTTAATTTACGTCAGAGACGGTGGGTTGGTTGGATTAAGTATAAAATTAATAGAGGTGACTTGTTTAATGGTCACATACCAACTACCTACGTAGCGTTCAGAGTGTGACAAATTTTATGTAAGAAGCGTTCTTGTCATTGAGGCATAATAAAAAGTGTGTTGACTGACTGTGAAGAATAAGTAGTTGAATTGAAAGGAGGATGGTGTGACTGTATTAATGTGGCGAGGGATAAATTAATGAATAAAGGTAGAGCACATTGGGACGTGTAGATAAAAAGACGGTGTGGCTAATCAAGGCATGAGCTTGAGTGTAGTAGTCTGGTTGTTGTTCTGAAAGGGTTAGTTTAGTTAGGTGTAGCGTAGAGCGCTGGAGCGTATAATGTGTTTCTTAATTTTAGGCGTCTGTTCAAAGGCAGATGGCTGTGTATAAAAATTTTTAATTGCTCCAACTGCCGACAATAGCTCATCTGTTGAAACGTCTTCCTTCCTCTAGACATTAAATGCCATTAAGCATAGACCGTTCTCCGTTTTGTCTACTCATTTCTCACTGGTTTGTTTATATGGGGCTCACAATGTATACCCTTGGAAGATATACAACCCTATATTGATAGTTAAGCTATATAAAAGAGTATTTCTTACAAATGGAAGATGATATGCGTTGCTAGTGCTGAGTTGGTGTATATCTGTAAATGGGCTGTGTTAAGCTCCAGTGATGTCGAAAGTGTTTATTCTTGACTAATTCAGCAAGGAACGGGTAATTCAATATGGCAAGAGGAAATTAACGCTTGTGGCCCATATTTTTCCTCAGTTTGTCTCTGGAGTGGAAGATGTAGTTGTGTAGTGAGCATTTGGCTAAGGGATTAGTAGTGTAAGTATAAATTTAGAAAAGGGTAGGCATTCGCTTGCTAATTGGAATCCTGGGCTTCAGATGATGGTTTTCCTCAAAGAACAGTCCTCGTAATGACTAAAATCAAGCACTTGACTTTACTTCTACAAATACATAGGGAAGGGTAGGCTCTACTTAGCTTAGCACTACTTAGCTTCCTTTGGGTTGACTTCTTGCACGAAGCATGCTCTCCTGGTAAAAAATTAACGAGAGTGTACATGGACTAATAAAGTAGACTATATTTCCCCTATTTCCTTAGACTGGACTAAAAGTGAATATACCCAAAATACTTATAATAGTGTGGGTTTTCTGAAATCTTCAGTTAGGGAAAGTCAATTGAATGTGGCTAGTTAGTTTTTTGCTGGTTCTCCTCGGCTGGGATTGGCCAGGAGGCTGTGGGTCAGTTATTAGATCTTGCAATCATCTAATGGCCAAATGTATAATTCATGCTGCCTATAATTCACACTGCTGACGAACACCCGGCATGCAAAAGTTCAATAGAGAGCTGCCCCTGTGGTCTCCCAAAGTCTAAGCAAAGTCTAACGGCCGTAGGAAAGGCAAGGAAGAAACTTAATTTCGGTTGGTCCTTGCGAAAGTTTTCCGATGCGATGTAACTAGTAAGTGTAGGTAGAGAGAAAGAAGCCTTGGCAAAGCAATCTGATAATTAGGCATGCTTTTAATGATTCCCCTTATAGGTTTTGTAACCGCACCGAAAAAATAGAAATGACCGTCTTTTTGATTTCTTTGGTGGAAACGGAAGTACAGCAAGACATGCAAGGCACTCATTACACCCTCCATACATGCTATTACATCTAGCTATTTTAGTATAATTACTTGAGACTAATGTAAGTACGCCTTGCCTTCCTTTCTCCACAGGCCCCAGCTAATCGTAACCTTCTACTACTAATACTTAAGTCAATTCACAACACACTGGACATACATACACGTCTGCCTGCCTCCTCTGACTTTCTTCGTCTGGCCGGACAGCCCTTTTACAAAATTCACTCCACCAGACGTTGTTGTATGTGGCTATAGTAGTTACACTTTTATTTATAATGGGAATTATATTTACTACACTACTATAGCCGTCTTGATATTCACTTCAGTTCACAACTCATTCACTCACTCAGGTTACATAGCTGACTTTCTTTCCATCCTCCTATTGTCTCCATTTTTCTTACTTTCTAGCATGGCATATAGCATGGTTGTAATAGCAGAACGTAAAGAAAGGACTGTGATGTGTTGTTGCGAGTCTGGGCCCGACTCATAAATGGTTCATGTTCTCTGGCTAAGATAATGAAATTCGATTAGGGCACGTCTCGATGTGCATCGGATTTTGAGGAGTTACGAGTCATCAGAACTAATAGGATTAGTTGTACACTAACTGTTATATCCAGGATTCCTCTGCTTACGAGTGTTACGATAAAGCCCACGTCAACCAGACAAAACTCTTCTTGTTACTCATACTACTTAGACTCTCATTCTCATCACTAAACAGAACTGTTACAATATAAAAACTACAACTTGAGCATCACTTACAAAGCTCAGTCACAGACTCACCACTATTTTCTGCGCTACCAGTAAAAGTGAACTTGCTTCCCCGAATAGGCATACCGTCTGTCTCTTTCTGTCACTTTCCTTTCATCTACTTCAGTTATATATTTCTAAATATCAATATACGTTTAGCAGTGTCACTATACTAAGGAAGAAAAGGTTATGCTTAAAACAAGAAATCTCTGCTCCTAAATAAGCTATCCTTGACCGTTTGCCAGTTGTGTGTTGCCTCTAGTAATACAGATGAATAGTATCAACTTACCTAATAGTCATTAGATACAATAGTATATCACATAGGATATAATACAGAGTGGTATTGTAAACGTGGAGGGAGTTTGTATTTATATAAATGTGTAACTGAGAACTGTTAATAGCATATCATCATCAACATCAGACAAAAATTTACTTTTTCATATGAGAAAGAAGTTGTACTATTAGTCCTGGATGGTTTTACGGCATAACTCTGTAATAGTGTTACACTTACACAAGTAATCAAACTGGAAGGAGGCAAACATTTTCTTATAATTTTTCTCTGCAGACATGATGACAAAGCTGCATTAACACTTATAACTTAAGTAATACAATCAGTGACTCACTATCAGTTGACTCGGCTGTCTAGCAGCATAACTAGCGCTACGAGTTTCCCTCTACCTTCCCATCAAATCAGCACCAAAGCTATTATTTCTCTCCTATTATTATTTTTATCTAATGAAAGCTACATGTAAACGTAACGCTATAAAATCAGTAATTTTTTTCCTTCTCAAGACTTGGCTTGTTTTCTCGTCACCAAGCCATGCCATGTCAAACTGAGTTAAACCAAATCAAACTCGAATCCTATCTGTCTATGTATATTCTAGCTGTCGCGTACAAAACCTAAATTGATCTGAAATTGACAGGTGAGCCCATATAAAATTCACCCTCAGGATAAATTCATGTGAAATAGAGCAGGTTAATGAGACAAGCTCTATGCTGCTTAACAGCTAACTAACTACACTCAAATTGAAAAAAAACTGTTGTGGGTAGTGCACTATACATATGTACGTAGCTCCAACTATCTATCACTCTTTTCTATTATGCAACGACCATATGTTGTGTGTTTAGTTTGGTATTAAGCCTCCTCTGGTATCGTACACCACAGCAAACTATTACTTTTTAGTAATTCACATCCTACTCTGCTCTAGTTGATAGCTCTGCAGTGTTAAATACAGAACTTGTAGTTATAGAGTAGTGTGCAATAAAAAATGTAATGTATAAATAGTATCCTACTATGTTTGTTAACCGATGTGACAGGCCGGGACGATTCTCTCTAGAATATCTGTACAATATTCAGTGAGCTTTTCTCTCTCATCAGTCCCATTTGCATATCTTACACATACAATTTCCAACTGTACTACCTAAATGTAGTATGTAAACTATACATAATATAGTAGTGTGTCTGCTCCTTACTGATGCTAGGATTAATACATTCTGTTTGAATTTCATACTCACACGGACAATTATAAGATATTCTTTACTAACGAGACGTACGTTACAGACATACATAGTAGAGGATGTATGATTGTTCTGTCTTAATAACCTGAGGATAAAAACTGATAGCATTAAATGCTGTACATATTAGCGCATTAGTAGTTTAAGCATATGTGTAAGGTAGTAATAAGCAATTTCATGAATCTATGTATAGTTGGATGGCAGATTAATATTTCGTGCTGTCATGAGCCATATGCAGCTGGAGACTATGTATGTACATGCAAGTGTAATGAAAATGAGTGTTTGACTCTGTTTCCTTCGGTTTGAGTATGGAATGAGATGAAAGAAAAGAGTGTAATCCTGAGGTTCGTCTAATTATTCGATAAGGGAATTTAGAGGTGTGCCTTACACACGAGAATCAAACCTTGCAAGTGCTAATTACACACTCCATGTGTTTCATAAATGTGATTAACGTTCTCGGCACTGAGAAAGGCTCTGACGAGATAATAAGCAGATGAAACACGCCTAACAGACGTTCTCTCCACACATCAGAGTTGAGATAAACTAGACGCGCACTCCTTCCTCATCATCATCATCATCAGATGAGGTTTTACACACCTGCTAGGCTTCAAATCCTCTTCAAAGGCATAAACTCAATTGTGTAACACATACATACATTTCTGTTGCACTAAAGCCTAGCCTAGGTCACTCTATGTACATACTAGAGTAAATATACATTAATAATGAAATGTTATACAAGCATATGCTTGTATTTCATTCCTTCGTAGTTAGGCTTTATCGTGTCTTGTATTTCAACACCTTGTTCCGAGTCGTGGATCGTATTTTTAAAACTAATGGCAAATCCCAGCCTAAGCTAATGCATAATAATTATTCTAGATTCAGGGCACAATACTCTTCCTTTCCATCATCATTTTAGTTTTGAGTAGGTAACCAACTAATTCTCACTTGTTAATGGTTAACTTAGTTATTCCATGCATATATCTTATCCTACTATAGGGATAAAATCAAATGAGAAAAAAACGAGCGCAACTCAACGGTTTTGAGAAAGAAGCGTCGTGCCATGCTAACTGACATATCACTTCGTGGAAAAGGAACCAGAGACCTATGCCGCTTTTCATTTAATCTTACACAATAAAATGTGAAGCTAATTTGTATCTCTAACATAGCTGGGTAGAAAGAAAATGATGATTAAGGCGAGTTTCATGTAGAGTGCACGGAAAGTTTTGTAGTTTTCATTACGAAATATTTAGCCAGCCATTTTTATCTGGTGTGGTAATTTAGATTTGTCAGCCTGTGGTGATTTATGCGGAAATTAGATTACCGAAAGGGAGAATTATTGTTCTGATTATTAAGTTTCACTCATGAGCTATTGTATTTTCATTTAAAAAGTGTAATTCTGACTTTTTTCTTATTTAGTAGTAGTGTTGCCGAGAGATCAAAAGGAAAGTGGCTTGGAAAATTGGTTGGTTGGATGAAAAGTTGGATGAATTACTGTCGATGGTTTGATAGGTACTCGTTTTGATAATACACGTTCTATTATGCATTAGATTGAGAATTGATAAGTAGGTGGGTAGTGGAAAATGCATATCTCCTCTGCGTATCTAGTCAGAATTCTATATTATGTATTTATTTATTGCATGGCTAATGTGAGGATGGATTATAATATATTAAATGTAATGGCAATACTTATTATATTTATACATCAAATGAATGTTCATATTATCGTGAGGGAGATAAAAGTACCTACACATGATTGGATTCTCCTTCTCAACATTCAAAGATTCAGGTTGTAAGAAATCGATAAGTTGATGTAAAAAGAGGTGTAGTTCATATCTGGAAGATTGTAATAATTTTATAGCTCTATATCCTTTTATTTAGCAAAGTGCAGTGCAAATCGTCCTCGAACGTTGTATATAAATTAATCTTATCTCATCATATAGATACTTACAAAGGTACGTGTGCATAAAATTATAATATGCACCTCACCTCCAAAGTTTTGCAGATTTGCTCTCGGAAAATAAGTAAGAGGTTGCATAAATTTAATGACCCTCGTGACCCTCAGCACATTCTTTCTATTCTGGTTTGGAAGAGCAATGTTAATCAGTTTGACACTCTGGCAACTCATATAAAATGCGAATAAGTTTTATGGAACAATTTTAATTATGTGAAGATTATTCATTACCATCGGAGCACATTATTTAACCTCGAGATAGTTAACGGCAAGAAAGAGAGATGAGAATTAGAATTTACAATTGCTTCCTCTGGCAAAAACTAACAGTAAGCCAAGTTGGCTTTTCAGCCGGTTGGAGATTTGACTTTGAAAAGTCATCTCACTGGTGCACTGCACAGCACACAAGAAGAGAGACAGATCGCTTTTTACTTTGTGCCAACAGCCTTTTTTCAGAATAGCTCTCCGACCGTCTTCTGTTTACTCCAGTGCGATTTGTGAAGAAGAGGCGAAGAGGCCAAGGCCCAAAAGAGTCTCACTTACTACGGAATACTATCCGTCAGTCTCAGACTCTGCTTTGCTCGCTGATGTTGATGTGATGCCTTGCGTCGAGTCAAAGAGAACTTCTTCCAATGATACGGATTCTTCCCAGTCACTCACTCAGTTTTGTGGTATTGCTACCCGCTGAGTCTCTGCTATCTCTTATTATCCCATTGCAAATTTATGAGTCTCTCGCAATTGTATACTTACTTAGCCACTAAATGAGTCTCCTTCGATTTCATTTTCATAAAGGGGAAAAGAAGAATCAAACAAAACCATATTACAGATTATTCCAAAACCAAACCCGGAGTTACCACTTACGTTTTACATCACAAAGACTATTTTATAGAGTTATGCCTTATTGTTAACTACGCACAACATCATACTTTTTCATTAGTCTTGAGAAAATCTTTTGTTCTCTTCTATCTATAGCTATATACTCAATTATATATAACCTAGTATGAGTAGCTAAAGTATGTGAACATTTTTGAGTAGCTGGCCACAGACCGACAGATGTGCCTTATAGAGTAGTACTTTTTACTTGCCTATATCATAAGCATATTCTTTTATAGCATACACCACGTACGTAATATAATACTTTTTAAAGTCATAGGCATGTGAGACACGTTGTCTTACCCATTTCAATCCCATCTTCGTTACTTATGCTCATTGTTAAGGGAAATTATACTTCTTTTCAACTACTTTTTGTCTCATTAGTACTTTACATAAGAATTATGTCTGTGGATTTTATTTAAATTCATCTCTCTCTTCTCTACACATTTCTCATACCTATTGTGAATTATCTACATTTACAGTACACCTGCATGCTGTATAATATTTATCTCTCGCCTATGAAATTGAGAATTCTTTTTGTCGATTTCTGAACTTGAATTTCGTTCTTGAATTGTGAAAGATTCGTTCTGCAGTGTTTAGAATAATGTGTGTAGTTATTTGTTTATTCATGATTTCATTTATAAGCGAACTCCAAACTAACTGATTCATTTAATGTAGGTTAAAATTTTGTCCTTTGAGTATTCTATTAAAGTAACTCCATAGGTTTTTTCTTTTATATTTGGTTATTATAGCACTATATTGTTTTAATTTCTAGTTTTCTTCTTATGTCCTTCTTACTTTTCCGATAAAATGATTGATTTTGTCGATTCTAGAACTAATAGAGTTTCTAGTACGGGAGATTATCTGTTGATACAGTATTAAGGTATACAATTTGAATGTGTAATAATTTCAAATAAGCGTCTTCAAAGAATGATCAGTTCTTCGATGCAAATTTTAATTAAGATTAATCTACATCCGATTTAAAAATTATATCCTCTGTTAAATATTGTACTCTTATATCTCTGGTTTTTTTGCTCCACTATGTTTTAGTGATTAGGTAAGCATTTTAAGGGAATACGTATTTTTAGAGTAACTTTGTTGAAAGAATGATTGTTAGCGTCAAGTTAGTCAAGGGATCGCTAGTAGTGAATGAAGAAATGGAAAAGTGAAAGCCCAAGGAGTTAATAATTTGCTAATTTATCTGAAATTAGTTTGTAAAGTGAATTGGCAATTTTGAGATGTCAGGGAAGTATTTATGATAATGGGTTTGTATGAGTATTTGAGTGAGAAGAGATTTGGGCTGGATTTAATAAGGTATTGAGTGAAAAGGAACTGCGGAGTGTAGGGAGTGATGTAATAGTGTAGATGGAGATAGGGATGCATAGGGAGTTGGATAATGATGAGCAGTTGCATATAGATCTGTATTGAGTTAATAAGACGAGGGAGGGAGATAAGATGTGGGCATAAGTCGTGGTATAGTTTAATGAGTGTTTCTCACTCGGATCTTGTGTTGAGCCCCCTGGAGTTTTTGGCTGACACTTGACCGAATTGGTTAAGGCCTCTTTAGAACACCTGAGCGAGTGTTTTTTTGCGTAGCCCTTCACCTGCTGTCACATAATGCCACACAACTTGGGCAGAGGAATGATAATTTATGCAACTCTCATTCCACACTGCTGACGTTGATATTCCCCTCAAATACTTTATCGCCTTCCTCCGTTCCTTTAATTCCTTTCCCTATTAATGATTTCGCTCTCTATTCATTCCTTCCTATCTCATCTCCCTTTTTAGGCCTCTATTGTAACTAATCCAATAACAAAAATATGTGTACAAATAAGTATTTACAGTATATTGTGCATTATGTATTCAAGTTAAATAGGATACCTAAATAGTTACACTCATACCTGTCCACCATTCTTAAGTCATTGTCAGGTTCACTGCATTTTATCTCTTGTGCTATGAGTATCTTTGGAATAATTTATTTATTACATTACAAGTATTACACAAGTGTGTAATCGTATAATCTACATGTACATATTAGTATTTCACCTGCTGCACTGAACAACTTTGAGTCAGAGGTAAGTATCTATGTTTAGATGATACCTATGAATATGCTAATCACTAATCAAACTCAAACACTTTATGAGAAGACAGCTTCGAATTTTCTTTGATGAGCAGCCCAGTTGTTGTTACCCCTGCTGACAGAGGGAGTCAACTTTATTTCCAATGCTCTCAAGATCTTCTTGACTATTCCTAAGAAATTCCTCATCGCATTTTTTGAATTTTTTCTCTCCAGACACCAAATAAATCAAAATATTTATATCATACGTATATGTAGCTTAATATCCTGTATTTGCCTATATCTATCGAAGAAATAGAGAGGTTGTAATAATTGGGGATCAGTAGATACATAAAGTTGGCTCCTTTCTATATGTAAAGTTGCTAACAAGCCAAAGTAATAAGCCATAATATAATGTGATGGTTTCGCAAAAACGTAGAGAAAAGTGATTCTGACAAGTGAAATAAAACTTAATTATTTTGTTTTTAAAAGCGAGAAGCTTGGTTGGGAAAATGTAGAAAGGACGGATGCACGTATTCCTTGTGGAATATTTATGTTTGTTTAGAAAATAAGTTGATGTCATTAGGAGAGAAGGTTGTTAAGTTTCTTTCTCGGCACATGTTGAGACGGAGGCCAAGAAGGCAGGGAACGGCAGGCAGTCCTCTTGCCCGTATAAAAAGGGCCAAGTTAAAATTTATACAGTGCGCATATTTAGAATTCATTAGAGGTGTCTACGAGTAAATGATGATGAGGTGCGCGTAAAATACGAGAAACGCACAGTTGACCGGTTTCTTTAATTGCTATCCCTTTATGGCCTTGCCCCCTGCGTCGTTGGGAATTGCCAAGCCAGTCTCTAGAAAACCTCGGATTTTTGCTTACAAACGAAAATACTCGTATACTCACTGCAGTAAGTATCCCTATTGTAAATTGGTTCGTCGACAACTATTATCAACTGTATTTCTACTGTGAGAATATACCAAGAAATCGAACTCTGATGTGAACTATCTTTACTTGGATGTAATAATCCTGTGCTCTTTTATCGTCGCATCCAACAACCAGTATCTTCTCAGTCTGCTATACCAATTTAAACCAAATCCAATCCCAATTGAATATTTAACAAAGGGAAAATCTTGTTTCGTCTGTCTAAATACTAACTCAGTCTTAGCTAATGGAAAAAAACAGAGACTGTGATAGCTAACAACCTACACAAATACTAATGACTTGTATTTTCAGTTTGGTCTCTAATTCCCTGGAGTAAATCTGTGTAAACAATATTCTCTCGAATAGAAATGTAATGCAAAGAGCGAGGAGTGGAAATTAGCTTTGGTAATTAAGTAGTAAAAAAATTAACGCTTCCAAAGACCAAAGTTCATGGGTTATTTTCGTCTGTCTGACAAGGCTTATGTTAAATTATGTTATGAAGTCTTGGCTTGCCTTGAGTTATTTGATAATGTAGACTATCACTAGGAAAACAAGTGGGAATCTAACAATAAGATTTATACATCTCTCAAACTATACTATTAATGATCACTACAGATAGACACCATATTATTATCACTACCTATACACAATAAGGTATCTTCTATAGATGTATTCCTAGTATTTATTAATGCATCAATATAGAGAATAGAGAATAGAATCTATTATACAATTTCCTCGTTGGAACTGTTATTATTACAGTGCTGATGGTTTAGTTCGACGGAGTCGCTCAGAGCAAAGAGGTGTCATGTCAGGAGAAGCCAAGCGAGAAAAACAAAGCTATATAATACTATCCAACAGTGTTGCTCCCTGGCCTTAACCAAAGGTTAATACAGAGAAAATATTATTGGTATCACTGTGTAATGTGTAACTCTAGCGAAAATCAATATGTTTGTTTGATGAGTGCCATCAGAGAGTGATGATCTATTACTTCTCTCCGTCTTCATTTGGAATCCAGCATCAGATGGCATGAAAATTGTGGAATTTGATCCTGATATGGTATTTAAGGGATAGGAATGAGATGACGATGCCAATCGGATCGGGCGCTCTGGCAAATCTTAAGGCAGGATAATATGTACAGATAAGAACAAGAAGTCATCTTAACAGACAGAGTCGATTAGACGCGATATTAAAGCATTTTTTATTATTACAGACATGTATAGTAGATTTACTATATAAAGTGACTCATGTGATTGTTTATATAGGCACTTTATAGTATTATAGTGTACTTGCATTATAGCATCTCTTAACTCATGTAACTATTCCTGTGGCATGGGTTTCCTTACCTCACTTTAACTTTCAACGTTCCAATCCATCCAACTCTTCGTTTTTCGGTACATGTTATACGTAGGTTGAGACTTCCAATCTCTCATCGTGATTATACGGACGCAACGCAATCACAAGGAAAGTGTATAAGTAGTGAGAGAAAAATGCAGAGAAAAAATAGCACGAGAGATTTTCTTTCGCCCATCATTAAAGTTGATGGCAAAAAAGATGAGGATCCATAATGATCAGTCGGGAGCAAAAATCTGTAATAATGGACTGATTTCGAGCTAAATCCTTTGTCTGTCTCTCCTTCACTTTTACACAAGCGATGAACTACCTACAATCACTTAGAATGGAATGACACTGTATCGCAGGTATCGACTATCGACACTCCATCCCCCCATTCTATCACTATCTCCAATTTATATCAAGTTCAGTAAGCACAAGATCCACTATCACCTCTTTTCTATTCATACCACACTATTGTGTCAACACAACCACTCAACTTCATTTTATATAATTAATACCAAAATCCAATGTAAAATCTCAAATCTTGAGTTTTAAAATTTATTTCGCCAAAATGGATTTACTCATACTCCAACGTATTTCCTTAACGTGGGCGGTCAGGAAAAATAGTATTAAATTGTATAATATCATAATATGCTTAAATAATACAATGACACTATACTGGATACCAATACTCTGATTCTTGCTATTGAAGTTTAATATTGTAAAAATAAATGAACCGTAAAATGGCGTATAAATGTAAATTATTTCAACAAACAAAAATCAAAAAGGTAGTTAAAAAGTCGATACTTAAAACAAGTGTCATTCACTAGGGATTAAGACAATGTTTTTTATAGGCTTGTAACAGAATTGAAAGAAAGGTTACTGTATTCATCTTTAATGATGTGAATTTACCCAATAACTATCTTCGATTGCATTTCAACATGTTTGGATGTAGGTAGATGTTGATTTGGTAGACAAAATGATTTGGTTTTGCTCTTGTCCTTGCTTTGTGATTTGATGAGAAGGGAAGAGAAGTAAATAGATTCATCGAAAAATGCTAACGAAAGGAAGAAGAGGACGGATAAATAATTTTCTCTCATAATTTCTGTTTCAAGAAAACCGAATAATGTGGGCAGGTAGTACGTGACAAGCAATTTTCTAACCATTACACGCACTCGTTCATGCCGATATTATTTTGTGTACATTACAGTGCATTATTATTACTGCATAGCTTATTTATTGTACTTTGTTCAGATAGCAGTTGTGCATCTCTGTGCACAGACAGATTGAATTGATGATGATTTCAATATGTAGACTATAGCTGAGTTTAAATATGATTATGTAGGAGATGCAAGGGAAGGAAATGTCTTTAATGTACTTTACTGATTCATCGTCGTCTCGTACGGATCGGGACAGAAGACGGTTTGTACTTCTTCTACTGCTATTACTATTAGTACTTATCGTTAGTATTTACTGATCTGATGAGGCTGCTTTGCCATATTATCTTTTCTTCTCGTAGTTCGTGGGATGAGATGTGATGGTTTGCGAAGCATGAAATAATCAACGAATGTCAGACTTTTGTGGTTCTCGTCTTAATAACAGGTCCTGGTAATTCTCCATCTCCAGTGTGATCGTGTTGGTATTACCATCATTAATGCTTATTTTACTTCTTTCTGTTAGTTTACCTTTTTGCTTTGTGTACATAGATAACTAATGTTAGGTAACTTACCAAGTTAGCATACAAACTTACGCCACAATTCTCATTCCTAAAGAAATCTCTCAAATCTAAAGAATTATTTTTCGACCCCCTTTACTACTACATACGTAAATGACTCACTACATCCTTGCTTTATTATAATAAAATTATTTTCTGTACTTACACATAAACCAACGCTTGAGTAGAAATGGCTATGACAGCCTCTAGAAAGTTTTAGTTACATGGTACCCGACAGCCAACCATAAGATAACTGTTTGAACTCAATGTAATTTAAAACCCACGATTTTGTAGCATTTAATTCTGGACTATATCATACAAAAATTGGTTTTATACATTACAAATATTCTTGACTAGTGTATTAAACAATCAAATTCTATTGCATTGGACGTTGGTTTAATGAATTGACAATATTGCGTCGAGGTGCTGGTTTCTGCACTATTAATGTTCAGTCAAATATTTTATGCTTGGCCGTCGGGTTTGCATGCTACAAAAAATTTCATATAGCCAATGATATTTAATGATATTCTATTATACATTGTGCACCTGCATGTTTTAATACCAATCTTTTTACATGCATTTATAAACATTACAACAGAGAAGTTAAAGAAAGAATATTCTTGAATGTCATAAAAAGTTTTACCCGATTGCTACTGTGCGTATGTTATCTGGTTGAACGCAGTGATGCAATAATCTTTGTATAGGGAATCTAATATATCTTAAGATTTAGCTTCCCTCCCCAGAGAGTACAGAGTAGTACAGTAGCCAACGAAGGATGTAGTTTAGGTAGATACTTATTCCATAATCATTTTTTAAAAGTCATTTGTTCTGCTGAACTCTGTCAGGTGCTGTTCAAACGTTTTATTCTCAGCAATTTTATACCTCTCTCTGCACATCCATAGCTAAGCACGCATATTATAAGTACAAGAAGTAAATAGATTTAGTAATAAGACACAATGTCTGCCTTGTGGTGCATACAGACTTAGATAATAGGAGCCATCATCAGATCTCACACTCACATAAAGGTAGGGGACAGGACCAGAATGGAAATAATCATCTTAAATTACTTTCTTTCTCCTCTTGAAAGCAAACAGTTTTTTCGTGTTGCACGTGCTTAAAGAAGGATGGAACATTTTTCTTAGTCTTTGGTCATTACATACATAATAGATGAATCAAGTCTTCTCTCCTCATGCTGTCTAAGCTCCGTACTATATACATCAGCACTATGCTACACACTCCAGAAGAAGACAGGCTTCAACAAATTATTATCTTTCTATTTTATTAATGTTAAATACTTCAGACCCTGATAATGTATTCTAAAAGATTTGTAAATACTATTCTACATTCTATTGTAGATTCATCCGTAACAGCGTTTGGTTAAACCTTAAACTAATAAATGTTTTAATTAAGTACTTATATTGCATTCGCATTCCAAATATCACAATTGTATTACTTCTTATTAATTCTACACTTTGTCATTTGATCATTTGATATATTAATTATTAGAATACCATTTATAGTACGTCATAATGTAAAATAAAACATAAATTGTCCAGTTTAGAAAGCCTTAGGTCACTTATAGATGTTCTCTGGGTAGTTTGACAAAATAATCAGGAATAAGTATTGTATATCAATATCTTTGAGTAATTACTGCTAATGGTTTGTTTATTGTTGACAGCTCTGTTCGACTATCTAATGTTGGTATAACATTTGAGTCACCAAATGCACTGTATATTGTGTTTTTGTTTGTTTGTATTACATAATGGTAGAGTGTTGGTAGATATTCGTTTATGAGAGTACATTGACTTGACAGGCTTGGATTTCTGATTAGTCGAATGAATTTTTAATGTGAAATGAAATGAGTGTATAGTGTCCATTTGGATTAGAGTCTTGGTGCAAGTTGCATATAGGACGATTAAGTCTGTCATTGGAATCGCATGTACTATTTGTGTAGAGTTGAGTTGGATGTGTGTATAAGTGGTGATGATTATAGGTTTGTTTGCTTAATTTGTCCACATTGAAACTCATTATGGATTATGATTAGAGGCGGGCGAAGTATGTGGAGTGGACTGAACCGCGTAAAATATTTATTTTGTTTATCGCTGAGAGTGACTATGGATTGGTATGTGTTTAACTTATCTCGGACATACACATATAGGTATAGGAGACTGGAGTGAGATAAAACTAAAGGGCATAAGTTTGAGAGAGTCAGAAGTGAATTGTAATGTGTAAGCAGGACTAATGCACGTTTGGTAACTAAGCTTAGCTAAACTGCTCCAATAAAATGAAATCAGCAAAATAAAAGAAGTAAGGGAGACGGAGATAATTTATATGTATATGTCGATGTGCGTAAAGGAGAATGATACACGTTCTTTGGAATATGTTCAGACGGTTAAATCTGATTCAGCAGCGAGCGTAAACGTTCTTTGTAAACTTTTCCAGCTATTAGTCTCGTCTCCTAATCTAATGCAATATTCTATGAATTGTATAGAGAATCGTGGCCCTGCCTGGCTCTCTGTGCCAGGTCCATGGAGGAGAGCAGGCGGATTCTAAGTGGAAATCAGAGTTTTTTGTGGGAAGCAAGTCTTGATTATAAAGAGAGACCGTAATTGTACATTATTGTGGCGTTAGTCTGGTGTATCTCTCGAGTGTGATTAGTCTTCGAGTTCGTCTCTACAGTAGTTAAATTTAATCAACGAAGACCAAAGCGGGAGGACCAGAACTAGAGCAGATCTTTATGCCCCTCTCTCTCCTATATACATATCCTCCTATCTTAACAGATAAATGCCACAGTATAAATATCGATACAGAATCCCAGTTGTTGTGCATTGATGTATGTATGTACACACGTATTTATGTACAGATTCTCTAGATGGATGTATTTAGATAACTAAACAGGGAGAATCTTTTCAGCTCAACTTCAGATTCAGCTTCCTCGTTTCTTTGACTTCTTTGGCTCCGGTTCAGCATTAGTGTTGATTTGAGTTGAGTTGACTGAGTTGAGGAAAGTGGACGTTGCATTGTCTTCTTTCTTGGCTTGCACACTACAGTTGTATCTACTCCCCGTACCTACCCACTAAATATATATACATCTGTTAGTGTATTACATTCCTCGAGGCCAGAAGAGCAACGGCAAAGGGAGGCATGCAAACATCATATTGGACAAACAAATAAAATATGAGAAAAGCAAGTCACAGACACGTTTATTTCCCTCTTCTCGTTTTTGGCCACTGCACTGGACTATATACGAACTTATTTACAACAACCAAGTCCATGGCTATTTTCTTTACTGTCCTTCGCCTACTATTATAGTAGTAGAATGTTCTGCACTTAACAAATGCACTTCTACCCAGCTAAAATTGTTTATAGTATATAAGTATAGTCTCTGAAAGTAGAAACTCGTCTATATAAATATAAGTTAGCTCCTTTCTATTGTGTGTTAGTAATAAGAGAATAAACATCTCTTATGTAACGCTTGATATATAATACAGATAGTTGTCATATAATGGTAAGTGCATTGGTTGTATGACACTCTTTCATGAATTTCCTTGGCTACTTTTTTGTCAGGCTATACTAATGTAATGTGTCATAATATATTAGAGTGGGTAGATGCCATAGATTGCCCTATAGTAAAAATTAGTGTGTGATAAGAGTAACATGTTATATGGGTATGTACTTAAATAAGTACCTATATACCTTGTATATGTGTCTATACCTATATAAGATGGAGAACAAAGGAAAGAGATCCTTTGCTTTGTTGTTGTCAAGTTATTTTATGTGGCTGTAGATGTGGAAGCACTTTTCATATCTTTGTAATATGAAGCAATAGTAAGTTAAGTAGTAATCATAGGTTGAGAAATCGTGACGTTTTTGATTTCTTGCCTGTTAAGCTGGTAATCTCGACTGGACTCCTTAATGGCTCCAAAACAACCACTTGCAATATTTGCATGAACTTGTGCATGATTAATGCTCTCTAAGGAGTAATTTGCGTTCAGTAGTAATTAGTGGACGACGTGACTCTATCATTGCTCTATAATAATAATTATCTTTGCCATAAAACATTTCTAATATACGGACAGATAAAATGAACTCAACAACAACTATTTTGTGCACTGTGAGCAGATTAAAGAGCCCCAGCCAAAAGAATAAGTCAAGTCAGGGGAAAACAAGCTTGAAACATCTATATTATGTATATCGGCCTCGTTGTGTCTTGACTCGGCGAAGTTACGCAAGTACCATACAACATAGAAGTATTTATTATCTGTAAAAAAGCTAACAATAATAAGTTTAAGTATTTAGGAACATCCAATGGAATGATAATGAAAATTGTAGTTGAGATGCATTTACAGGGAATAAATTCCTGCGTGGATGTAACTATACACATGGATTGGTACATTTTATCTACAGATTATTATTAAGGATTGAGCATGTGGACATTTAACACACATTCCCCCTGATATATTAGTGGAGATGGTCCAAAAGCTAATCTAGTGATTGAATAGTAAATAGTAAGAAAATAATGGTAGGTAGAGATGCATTTATGTACCTAGACAGAAATGAGTTTGTTGGTTTGGCTTACGATTAGTTTAGTTACATCACATGAGTTCAGTTTACCATAAGGTATCGTTTTCCTTTCAGGTTAGTTTATTTAATCACACGATACGTAAGAAAAGTAAAGTATCGAATAAGATACGTTGGAATTGAGTATAGAAAGGAATTGGAGATGCTTTCAGCTCATTTGATTTGATTCGATTTCATTCCTGTATATATCTGTTCATTTGTTCCTATAGTGTGCTATGCTATAATAATGATATGGCAAATGGCACTAAATGGGATAAATCTTGAAATGACTACTCACGACAAAGATGCTATGTAACTAACTATACCTACTTTAATAGGTACTCGTTTTCTATGTAAATCAGTGCTCATGCCATGGAGTCTGATCTTTGTAGTGGGTAAACTCACCTTAAGTAGAATGCAGTATAATGCAAATAGTTAGATATAAGGCACAAGCTAAAAAATAGTTGAATAATGAGATGAAATTGGAGGACAGGATCGAATCAAGAGGGATGTTATCTTTTCCCATTGATAAGAAATAATACTGACTGCTGGTGGAGAGTGAGCCGTGGAGAGAGATATTGGCTTATTATTATTTTATAGTGCATTGACACTGTTCTGGCCTAAGAGCATTCATTTGTAGTGTGTATCTGTGTATGTGTTCAGGGGGTACACTATGGCTATATCTTGGACTGACGTCCACTCACTGTACATAAAATGAGCAAACGAACAACAGAGTAATAATAATGCACGGAATGGATCTGCAATTATCAGACCTCAAGTTTAATTTCCTGATAACCCCACACCTATGTAATTAATGAAAAAAAGACTCTTAGCTGTCTGGAGCCAGTTTAGTAACTTCTCGATTACCCGTGAAGAAAGACGTGTGTATAATGTGATTTCTTATAGTCTTGATCACGACCTCTCCATATGTGCTCTATCCTCCTGTGTAATTGACTTGTTTTGTTTGCATTACTTGCCTTTACGCTCGTCCACTTCATTTTATTTTAGCCATCCTCCGTCGTGCTCTACACTCTACTCCCTTCGTTCTGTTTTGTTTTAATGGCCTACATGCCATGATCTCCTCAATTCCCCATCTAAACTTGTCTTCCTCCTCAGGCCTGGACACCATGGGCTCCCATTTATTTGAATTTTGTGACTAAACACAAGTAATAACTACATACATTACATTCAGTTAAATTGAATTCACAATTACCTTCAAAGCGAAATATTAATTCCGAGAGAATGATTCATTGCCATTATTTCCATCGTGTACACAATCATAAGTGTTTATCCTAATTACAAATTACGTTAGCGCAGTATAAATGGAAAACTAATTACCATTTGTATACACAAAAATAATTGTTAATTAATTATTTTGCAAAGGAATTACTCGCTATAGTGCGTCTCTCTCTTGATCTCGCCTTGGTTTCGTTATCGTACCACTTTGCCTTGGATTGGTTCGTGGAGACTAATAATTAAGTTTGTATTATAGTGGAACGAATTTTTCAATTGTTAAGTCAATTTATTTTTACAGCTTAAATTAATCAATTTATTATTGTTAGTGTCTTGAAAGGAATTCTTCATTTCGCTACATAATCTTTTGACGTGTGGTACCCGTAATAATACTTTTATACTGTTATCCAAAAAATATATTAGTATTGCATTCTCGTACACTATACTATACTATACTCTATTCTATTATTCTGTATTGCTATGAACACGTTTGAAGAGATGGTCTGGCTGTCAGGAGCAGCACATATGTCAAGTGCGAGTAGCATGCAATTTGAATATTCTTTATTTTGTACAAGAACTGCGGATGTTGAAACGAAAGGCTGACTTTGGCTCTTTCTCGACTCTTCTCCTATGGTTAAGGGCAACTGTGGACTGCTTAGCATTTAACCGATGTGTTGTGTACTATATGGATTTATTACTCATATAACATGAAGTAGTAGATTTCTATGATATACGATTTCTGATTCCGTGGTGTACTATGTGGAGTATATAGAGAGATCAAATAGCGACTAACTACTTGGCTAGACTTGTGTTGTAATATTTGTAGTGTGTGGAAGTACTTGTGGTTCAAGTTGAAAATGAGACGTGTATATAAGAAAATAAAGTGAAGCACGACTGCCTGTGATACAGCAAGAGTACACCTAAGGAGGAAAATAAGACAGAATCTGTGAAGAAGGTTAAGGAAAAGAAGGGAGGACGAAACGAAAGCAATTCCAATAACGAAACCAGGCGGGGAATGAATTCGATGTGATGTGATGTGAGTGAGATGTGATCAGAGTGCGTCGTTTCCTTCTCTCTGCTCTTCTTCACTTGAATTTCTATATCTGTCCTCCTCTGTCTCTCGTATTAATATCCGAGAACTTGTCTCATATACATAGGAGCACTACACATTTATGTATGCATACGGAATAACTAGTTATGCCATGCTGTATTTACCATAGCATACACAAGTTATCTATGTGCTTGTGGTAAGTATGTATTATACGTGCTTGATGGTATGCATGTGTGTTTGCCACACAAAACCAAGGAACGGGTGTGTGTACAAGGCAGTACTCAATTTCCGAAACCATTGTGCCGGAAACCGATTCTTGAGTCGGTCCGCTCACTCACTATCTTTTCTTCTCAATAACTAGCATATATTTAGTACGTAGGTATACAAAATACATCCTTACATATGACCTGACAATAAGTTCCGTATATACCTAAGTATAATATCAGGATGAGAATGTAGCATGGATCTTCGCTCAATAATATTTCCTAGGAGAAAGAGAGAGGGTAGGGTAAGACGTCGACAAAGACACTTCCGAGACTCTGATAACTCGACTAGAAGAAGAGTAACGAATCTGAATGAGAATCAGTTTACTTTTCCATCCTAGCTTTTCTATCTCAATCCGTATTTATTTTCCAGTATCTAAATATTTGTTGGTTGAATTCAATTCCTTCTCCTCCTCTGTAAGGTTTACAAAACTATAGGCAATCAGGCATAGTACATATTCTGAGTGCACAGGAGAGATAGGTATCTTTTCTTCTATCCGGGTTATTACGCATATTTTATTATGTGGTGGTGGCATGAAATAAATCATAGGGGTAATCACAAGATTAATTTGAAAGTTACCGCACTTCTCTATCGATGAAGAAAACCATCAATTTTTAATGTGGGTAATTAAATTACAGATAATTGGGGGGTTTACGTTCTGAGAGCAGGAAATTCTAAATGAGTGAGTCAAGTCGAGGCGAGACGAAGATGAAAGACTGGTTTTCAGTTTGTCAAAAAAGTGTGAGTAAGATGCACTTCTCGAGAAAATGTTATTAGTAGAAGCTTAAGGAACTCAACGAAAGACGGCTTACACATAAACACAGTTCGCCCCACACAGAGAAAACCAGAAGAAAACCAAACTCCTATAGCTAGTGAACGTAGCAAAATCTTTACTATTGTTAAGCCAGGCACATTCCTTTAATAGTGGTGAATAGTAAAAAATGAGTGAAATAGTGATATAAGATAATACTTACCAAACGTTGTACACAGTGCATGTGTTCTTGGTTGTTCTTCTCGTAAATCAGAGCAAGTTAAGACTTGCTCAGTGAGTCTTAAACGAGATCGAATAGTTGGTGTTGCTCTTCCGTTCCCGTTGTGTTCTTGCGATCTCGTGCACCCGGTCTTCTTTGGAGATAGTGTATCTTCGTGTAAGTGTGCCTGCTTGAGTCAGACTACCCAACAACGACCAAACGTAGGTAATAATTGTACGATGAGCTAAATCTGAAACTAGTAGAAGAGAACCCAGACTGATGTGCGCGAGATCTGTAGGACCAAATAGAAAACTATACAGAACGGTTGTTAATCCATTCTTTTCTGTTCTTCATACGATCAGCAGCGTAGTGTTTTCAGTTGGAAAACAAGGATGAGCAGGGAATGTGATTTTCCGGAAAAATCTCTATTGTGGAGGGAGACAAAGAGAAAATTTCGAGTGTGTACTAAGTTTTTTGCACTTCTTAAATAGTAATAACAGGGAAGAAAACATGATCTTGAAAAGTAATAGAAAGACAAAACATGTATCTCTGTTGTTAGTGTGATTGTAAAAAACGAGAGTTCTTGAATTTGTATTTGGCTGTCCACATAAAACCCTGCTTTGCATTTATGTTAAGTTGTTTTAGTGGGGGAACGTAAAAGCAGTTGTATAAAATTCGTTTTCTGACAGGCTCTAGTTGTTTATTAGGTGGTTTCGTCTGTCTTGTCAGGCAAGTTAGAGTCTGTTGTGTAGGGCAGACATGGCAAGGTGCAAAAATTAATGATTAATTTTATGAATTGATCACTGTGGGCTTTCCAGCCAGTTGTTCTCGATAATTATGCATAAGTCAGAAGTTGAAATGAAATGAAGTACGTGGAGGGTTGTGATTAGATAAGGAGTGGGTGTATGACGCTTATGTTATGTTGACGGCCGGACCGGTCGATTATTTGTCTGTTCTCTTGTATCTCTTCTAGAAGTACTAGAAGAGTAACTATTTGGATTTCGCTATTCAGCCCCGTCACTCACTCTCTGATAGCTTTTGATATGATACATAGTCTCTCCTTATTAACTACATGCCCAGTTGCCCAGCTAAGTACAGATACCTAATTGTGCTTACCTTATCATTAGTCAGATATTGCTTACTTATATCTCTATACGAACATTTATCATCCTATAAGCCTCCTTTTCGCCTTTTAGCCATTCAGTCAATCATCCCGTTTTGACTTACTGTTTCTTTGAGGAGAACTTGCGCTTCGTGTGAGTGAAATGTCAAATAAAAATGAAAATAATGCAGAAGAGAGCCAACAAAAGCTTCTCTATACCTCGCATTGTATATACTCACCCCTCCTGCCTGTATGTATGTAAATATCTGAACTTGGGCTAATAACTAATATTAGTTTACAAACCTTCATAATTTACATTGATTTTTACAGCTCATGCAGGGATAATACCAAACCTCAAGTACTTACTAACTTATTACCAACCTCACTTAACTAATATTGCACAATTTTTACAGTAAATTCAATATTACAAGAAACTCTATACCTCGTACCTACCCAATATACTAGTTAGTAATAATATGTGCATCATCATAAAATATTATGACCTATGTACACTTACAAAGGACAATGCATATAGTATAATGATTTGTTTTTGGGGTGTAGTGAGTCTCTGGTGTTAGGTTTACATTATATCTTATGTATAATGATGGGCATAGTTTGACATTTATACTTGAGCTCGCGTCGAGTGGAGCTCAACTCCTTTTTGCTCTGCTCAATCCGTCCAATTTTATTCTATTCATGAAAGAGAGAGACGGAGAGACGTATATTACATTATGATGATGTTCTTTCTTGTACAGATAGATAGCTGTTGCTTACTTAGTACTTGTCTTACTCTTCTTGTCTACTTGAGTACTTGAATCTTGCGCTCCTCTCCTTTGGTTGAGCTTCGTTTGGTGTGCTATGACTGTGATAATAATATGAGGGCTGTAAAAAAGGGATGCTGTCGTAAAAGGAATTAACCTTGAAGAAGGTGGTTCGTTGGTTTGCTTTGCTTGTGTGAACGTGAACCTTTTCTGTTTAATTATTCCAGGTGTTGTGATTAGCATAGGAGGGTTTGTCGTTCTTCAATTCAATCTCTCCACTTCGGTTCTCATCTCTATCCTCTCCTACCTACAAAAATTTGGGTTTGGTACAGCTTTTCTTCTTTCTTCTGTGAAGATAATCTACTTGACTTTGTAGTTGGGCTATGCCTACTTCACTATTTGATCAAACTCGACAAAAATATTTCCTGATTAATAGATTTGCGGAAAAATTGATTATGTTACAATATATCTACTGTCTATTCATCAGAAAACCTAATTTTTTATTGATACTCTATGATTCTGAGTATTCCAATTTTTCTTTTGCATCTCTTAAATTGAACGGAGAGGTAGAGAAAACTGTTTTTGGTCCAAGTGGAAATAAGGTAGGCAGATGATGATGAGGAAGGGTGAGTATAGGTATCGGTGGTGATATATCGTGAAGTGTTTGTAGTAGAGGATGATATGAGTGAGGGAGGCAGGCAGTCTGACATGTCACGCAGTGGCATGCCATAGCATACCATAACAGCCAGTGTTCATTTTTGTACATGTTGTTTGTTGAAATAGCTGGGCTAGGGATATTATTGAAAAGGAGGGAATGAGGATGAAGAAGGAGATTTTGGTTGCAATGCTGTGCAATGAGATGTGAATGTGATTTGGTTCGGCTTGAATCTTGCAAGTCCTGTATTGTTGTTATTTTAACTCTCTTTTGGTTGGCTGATGGGTCATCCCGCATCCTCATCCTCTTCACTTTAAAAAATTTAGGATTGCATTCTCCATGTACTCGTAGCTATTACACTCAATATCAAGAGTGTAGTATAATGCATAGTAGTGTGATACAGAAAGGTGTTTAATAACTATACTACTACATGGACCACAGATATTATAATTATACGGCTTACTAAATAGTGGTGGAATGAAATGTAATGATGTAAATATGGTCTTCTGTAATATGTAATGAAAGGACCTTATTCTACGTAGGAAAAGAGTGACTTGGTAATGAGCTTATCAGAGTCGGATTGAATAATGTCACAAAATCTGTCGTTGGTTAGAATTTTAATTAGGAGTCTCCGGATTGCATTGTAATGCCAGTCACTAGTAATTGTCAACTCTGGGTGGTATTAGGCTTAAAAATCCTCGATTAGATCTCTAACTGGTACAAAGACTCATTGTCAAAGTCAGCATCGTTTCGTTGCTTGTAGTTTGTATTTTACATTGGGCACAGTACATAGGTACATGTTATTCTAAGGTTGACGTATACTAATACCAGCTAATACTATTATCTATACTTGCAATACGTATTATTATTTCAATACAATAATATCCTAAAGTTTTGCTTATTACAAGTAAAGGTAGGCAGTAAGCATATATTGGAGTTGTTTCGTATAGAAGAACAGTCTATAATTTTATGCATATAGATAGATTACTACTTAGGTACTTATGTACATTCATTATAATGCCATCAAGTAGACGAAGGTATAAAGGATGCATGAGCCTATTAAATGTATAAGGAATAACTTGCTCCTGCTTCTAAACTTGTCCAGTCGAGTAATTTCGTTTGTTTTTTATTCCCTGTTCACCCTACGAATTTTTAATTGTACTTCATAGTTCGGAACAGCTTTTTATTCATGTTAGATAGACATTCCTTGAAATATAAAACAAGCCCAACGAAAGGAAACCAAGTACTACATACATGCAGTGAAATCAAGCAGTAAGAAGAAAATAAAAGCCAGGTCGACTCATGTATACCTACGTATACATCTATGTAAATGCACAGAGTACAAGTACATGTCTCTCTAGTAATTATAATAATATATTCAACTAATTTTAACATGTACCTGCCCTGGCTGTATATGTTACTTTGTTTCCTATCTTATTTTATGCAGAAGACAATAAAAGTTTCATCTGTGTCTACACTGCTCCCTACTAAGTATGTGCAGTGCGCATATCTAAATTCATTCCATCAAGCAACTTGTTAAGTTGTTCTCTGATAAAAAGGATGAAGGACGAGCGAGATTCATTTGTTCCATCAGAATCACATGCAAATGTCATTAAATCCTCCCTCATTTACATAAGTGTTAACTATGAATAAGCAAAGGATAAGTAATTAGTGATTCTTACTAATGGGTGTTGCAGTGACAATAAACTTGATGCGCTGCAAGGTAATACCAAAGTCAAAATCAACTGAGTGCAGATGTCAAGTGTGTACAATTGTGCCATGCTATGTACAGATATAAATTGCATTGCGCGTAGGTATGTACATATGTGTGTACACACTAGTCTACTTCACGTACGTACGTGTATACATACTAAAATGCACTATGAACGCAAGGATTTGTTTCCCTGATATTGCAATATGCACTATTGACTGAATGAATGGAGATATATCAGGGATGCACTGTCTGCAGTAGTATTTGTATATAAACATAAGTGCACATGCTAACAATACGCTAAACTACGGACTGAACTTGTACGGCTGTACTTGTACTTGTACGCAAGGAAGGAATTGTAAAATTGTAAGCACCGATGCGATGCGATAATACTATGAGCTATGTCATGTTCTCGTTCCATTCTGACATTGAGCTTGCTGCTGTGGAGTAAAAATGCATTTCCAACCAAACAGTTTGTATATAGTAGAGGAGTACGACACACATATGTCTACTATGTGTAAGAATTCATTCACGTAGTAGTTGCAATGCATACGAGCCTGCCCTAGCCTCCTGTTATGTTGCTGTTGCTCTCTCTCTTTGCTGTCCTGCCATTCTGTCAGATACTCAAGTCAAACCATAACAGCTTAACTGACGTTATACTGCATATAAACTGAAGCAAAACTCCTCGATACAAATCAGGTTGACAACTATACTAACTACATATCTTTATGGCATTATGTAATACGACAGTCATACACTCAAACGATACGTACCTTGTGATACTACAGAGGATTTAGTATGTATTACTATGGAGGATATAGCTCTACTTGCTATTTTAGGATACAACATTATGTTCATGGCATGTTGATCGTAATATGTTAAAATGCAATGGCATAAGATTTGTTATAGCAGTAGAGATGGTACAAATACCCTGGTGGAGAGATTACCAGAGTGGACATAGTAAATGTAATACCTGCACTATACTCTCTCTCTCTCAATTCACACTACAGTGAGTGTGAAGAACGGAGGTTATGTTGAGAGTTGATCGGGTGAAGAGAGGTGGCCTACAATGTTTCATTTTCTTCTCTGAGTATGTGAAGGTTATGTCATTTTGTTTCACACTCTTCTCTGTTTATTTACTTGACAGTGTTTTGCGAACGTCTACCTTTGCTTTCTCTGTCAATACAACGGACATCCCTGCCTTCTTTCCAGACCATGGACTGGTTCTCAAACTACTGATCTAACTTACTCCTGAGTATTTTGCCTTGGAATCCTTGTATTCTCAAATATTCACAAAGGTACGTACACTTTTTTATCTGTGTAAATATATTTTGTCAGTATCACAAACAAATTCTAAATCATTCACATATTAAAAAGGTTGTTGACCATCACTCGGCATTGCGTTGGGCGTTTAAGCATTTTCATGGCTTAATTGGCCAGGAATCATTTTTTAATTTGTAATTTATTCACTTAAATTAATAGGTGAAACGCAGATTTTATTAAATGCGTAAATTTCGCACAATTGATATTTAGTTTTACAGATAAAAATCTCGATTATCGTCGTTTAAAGAAAATGATTAAAGGGTACTTGTCGAGTGAAGATAGGACATACAGACATACATGCTACAACGTGATGGAAAGGATTGAACAGGTATGGTAGATACAGTGAGGAAGAAACTGGGAGGTAGTAGTGGTGTATGAAATGTAAAGGTATATATATTGATATGGCTGTAAGGAATGGGTATTGTAGTATTGCACCTGTTGCTCCGCAATTGGAATTGGCAAAGGGTCATTCTTTGAGAGAAAAGGAGATGAGCCCGTGGGATAAACCGGAAGAGTACTAGGGAGATGTCAAATCGGCTGGGATGGGATGTGATGCGATGGTTAAGCAAAGGAGAGTCGTTCAGCTTCAGTTGGTGAACTGACATAGATGTATGTATGTACTAGTAGGAGTTGGGTATGGGTGTAGGAAAAGAGAAAGACAAGTCTCTAGTGTAATTCAGAGTTAGATGCTAAATATTAAATGATGAAATGATGCGAAGTGGATTGAGTTACGTGGCTGTTTCGTATTCAAGAGAAGTTTACTATTATTTTCCGGAAGCGAGTTAAGTTGCAGTAGAATAATAATGGTGTGGCCCAGCATAGTAAACTAAAGTGTAAGTTAAAAAAGAATTGAAGATAAAGGAAGGTATTGCATTTCTGGAGAATAGATTCGGAGGATATGAAGTAGCTGATACTGTTGGAATAGATAATAACGGCAAAGTGATGCAAAGGGAAAGTAAAGGGTGGTGGTCCATTATCGATTTGGAAAAGGTTGTTAGCGATGCTAAAGGGATAGGAATGGAAAAGTTGTTGAAAAATAGTAGCACCTTAGTTGGTTGTCTCTGAATGTACTTACTACGTACATAGTTACTTACTACTTACTAATATTTGATGCAAGTGCGCAAGTTTGGGAAAGTTAAAATAGAGAGATGTAGACGAGGTGGATAGGATGGAGGCAAGAAAGACACAAGATTCCGACGGAGAGGTAAGTAAAATATAAGAGTGATCATAGAGGAAAGTGGAGTAAAAGTAAAGTAAAGTATCGTAAAAAGTAGAAAGTGTATTGAAGATTGTCAGTATGTAGAGAGGAAATATGGGAAAAAAGGGGAATGAAGAAAATTTTTTAGTTTCTTTGATGAAACAAGGGCATGCGCTCCCTCGGAATTTTCAGTTCGTCAGTTCGAGTGTAGTGAGAGAGTGAGTAGTGGAGCAGACCTGGTTTGGCTTCCTCTCCTTTGGCAGAGTGGAAAACGCTCTTTCCCAGAATCAAAAATGGTTTGAGGGGTTAATAAAAAATTGAGGGGATATAAGGAGCCAACGTAGCAGTATCGATCTAATCAGTCCCCCGTTATTTTGAAATTGAACTTGCTTCGTCTATTCTCTAATACACATTCACTTATATATGTAGCTAAATATAAATATATATAGATGTATAGATTTAATATATGTATAATGCACTAGATGATAGATCCTTCCTGGTTTACTCACTCTCCGTACTTTATCTCTGTGTATACGTTACTAGATAAAAAAGAGTACATACAGATATAAGTAACCCACTACTACCCGGCATTTTCACAGTCTGACCCTAGATATGAGATCAGATCATCCCGCATTTATACTTTTTTTTACTATTCTTCTATTCTATGTACAACACCCTGGTTTCGTTTCGTTGATTTAGTTTCTAGTCTGTAGCACAACATTGCCTGTATATGTATTTAGGTTTTTGTTGCTTTTCACTCGAACATTACTATATGTGAGTAGTATAGACACTTCCCTAATATGCTATTGATTTTTTTATCGCACTAATCTCGGCAGAATTCTTCCATACTTTACTTAACTGCTTTCTCTCGTTTGTACTGTATTTTTAAATGGGCTCCCTCTCACAGCTTTCCTTCATCATTTTCCCTTCACACCAGAGCAGACCGCAGACGAGCACGATGCCCGACCACAATACTCTGGCTACACTGCAGGAGATGATGCATTATGCAACTTGACTCTGTACTCTTTCCCATTTTCTTCCTATCATACATGTTTCGCATTTTCTTTTACTTAGTGTATTTCTTGGCGGAAGGGATATGATGATGATCATCATCATTGCCACTCTGATGACTCTGAGTGGAGGAGAAAGGCTGAAATGAACAGAGCTAATATGTAATACTCATAAAATGTATGTATAGATAGATAGAGAGAGAGAAATAAGGAAAGAGTGCAGGTGGAAAGAAAGTATATAGTCAATAGATAGGGAACACAATGTAACATAAACATAACATAACAGGTGAAGAAGTTACATGTACATGTGCGTGCTGGAAGTTCACAATGGTTGTTCATAGACAACTTTTGGCATAGAATGTAATGAAAGTCAAGTCAACTGACATACATGAACTGAACTTTGTCAGTTGGTTTACTTTTCCACAGAAAAAGGGATAATAGAGAGGGAAGCGGTAAAAAAAGGAGCTAAAAATGAAGAAACTCGAAGTTGTACTATAGAGAGTTTTCCTGGATTGTGCAATGTATTATAGAGGAGGAGAAAAGAACAACAATGTGTCTAGTGTCTATATATAATAATGGTGTTTGTATTAACGCGTAGCGGGAGAATGAGAAGAAGGAAATTTTTGTACACTATTAAGAAGACTAAAGCAGGATTTCAATCTCTTGTTTATCATGGAAGTCACACTCTCCGCTCTCACTATCAATATATCTCTCGGACATTTATCCTCAGAGAGAGCTTAAGACATGGCCTTTGCGCTTAAAAATACCTAATACCGCTAATGCCTTCTATTTTTCTTCACATATGAGCCCTCACTAATAATTAAGGGATGGATCTATTGATCCCGCTTACTCACATCACATTAGAGTCACTGTGAACTGTACCGGACTCTAATGTCCCTCCACTCCACACACTTCTTGAGCATTAGAGGAGTGAGATTCTGTAGTAGGAGAGTTGAAGAGGGAGCGGGTGAGAAAGAGAGGAAGAAACGACGGACGGGCATGAATTTTGTTAAGGTTGCCGACAACGGAGCATCTTAAGCTCTTGGCCATTCCGGACTACTTTTTTCACACAGAAAGATGATGTAGAATGCATGAGTTGATGTGTGTTGTTGCCGCCTTTATGATTTGATACGAATCCAATAGGTACATGAAAGATGCAGCTTGTGCTTACTTGGGTCATGCAATTGTTCATTAAGATTAGGTATTGGGGCTGATATATGAGAGATCACTATTGAAGGTCAGTTGGTGTCTGACTAAGGGGCATGCCCGCATCATGTCTTAGGATGATTACGCCTTCGTGTTCCTTCTTAGTCAAGGTTGCAATTATTAGCGCAATTAAAGGTGTTAATTCAAGATAGACCGTGATCATGATAAGAGACAGTTCAGTTCAGGTTCTTCGTTCTCCCAATCCATGCATTTATAAATTCACGCCCTCGGGAGACGATAGAAACATCGTGCACTCACCAAAGTTATGGTCGTTATTATTATTCTTCGTATGCAGATCAGACACCTTAAACTAGTCATCCACTACATCCGTACGTTTTATACGAGCTCTGATACATTAGCTGATACTACTTACTGCCTTTTTTCTAATCTCTCCACCATTATTACATTACAGACATTACTTAGTTAGAGTTCGAGTCCCGAGACACAATCTCACTCACTCAACTCACTACACTGCTTGCCTTTTGTCTGAACAAAATGAGCTGACTTGTATTTTTATTTTAGTGCACGCATTCAAACAAGCTATCGACGGACACAGACATTATAATATACACATTCTTGTAGTTTATTGTACTTAAGACTCAGAACAATAGCAAACCCCTACCTACTTGTATATGCTTCAACATTCAACGAAATATATTATGTAACTTATTGACTAGGTCTTAAGATAATGGGGAAAAGGCATATAACGAATACCAGGAAAATATCTGCTAGAACGTCAATAAAGCACCCATTTGATTTGGCCAATAATCTCGACGAGAGTTTGCCTCTAGGCACACTGTATTATGCGCTGTACATTACTACAGTCAGATGTAATGCGAGGGGATATAGTTAAACTTGCTTTTACTGGATTTTCAAATGCTTATCCAAAGTGTGTATATTTAGTATTATTAGTATTGTAAGCAGATACATGGCATATAGTTAAGTTTAAGTATGTGGATGTGGAATCTGAGAGTTCTACTTAAAAAATTCAGTCGGATTGGCTTGGTTTGGTTTTCTCTTGGTAATGATCGTGAGTTGTGAGCTGCTAGCGATTTCATGTAGTGTACCTATTTATGAGGGAAGATAGATTGAGCCCATTAGAATGTATGTATGTGCAATATCGGAAAGTTTTATCAAGTGATCCAATTAGATCCAGTCTGTGTAATAATCTTAAAATTTATTGGTAAATCTGATGCGGAATTGGAGGAAAGATAACGACCTAGAGGCTATAAGTATGAGGATCCTTACTGTACAATAACTACTCTGATCTTTTCTGCCTCAATCTAACTTCAATCTAATCCAATGGTGTAGCAATGCTAACTTTGCCCTTCTAACTACTAAATGAGCACTAGTCTTGTTAAGAAAAGAGCATTTTTACCAGTGCAATACTCGCATACGTCGTATACATGCTCATAGATCTGAGCTGACAAAGTGGAATGAAATAAAGTACACAAGCAAAGTAATGCGAGTCGAAGTTGAGGAAGAACCCGAAAGAGGTATTTTTAATGAGCCCTAATTTATGAAGCTTATAAAGGAAAGGAGAGCAGTGCCATACTACTAATCCGAGGGAAATGAAGCCAGGTTAGGCCAGAAGGGCATGGCATATGGATGCATTAAGTAAGTTGAGAAGTTTCCAGTTATATATCATATTTATTGTTGAACACTAATAAAGAAGGAATTTGAATCTCGTTCGCATTTATTATCATATCAGTCTGATTCACATTTCGCACTATTGGGCTCATCTGGTTGTTATGCATAATGAGCGGAGTAGAGGAAAGAAATACCCATTAGAATTTTCATGAGATTTATTTATTGGTGAAACTAGAGTTAGAAGATTCCAATGGCTAATGACAGCTTCTTTTATCTTGTATACAACATATCACGAGTAGATTAGATACGAGACAAATAAGTATTTAAGACATTGGCATCTGTCTGTTTGATTGTACTGTTAAATTGCACGGCACTTATTGTTGGCAGTATATTAGACTTAAAGACAGGACGGAGCCGTATACAGAGGTTGTAAGTTGTAGTAAGTAGAAGGAAAAGCGGAGAAGAGTTAAGGTTTGATGGTGAAGAATAATTTGGAGCGACCACCCTCAATTAGCACTGTTCGAGGATTCAACCTTAAGGGGCACTACCCCAACAATCAATTCTCCAGTCCCTTCTGGCTTTATTTTATTTTATTGTTTGAGTTGAGATAGTGGAGCAGGTAGAGTTACAGATAGAGTGCATACACTTACACGACTCGCATGTAACTTGTCTTGTCTTCTAAGTGTGCTGTGTATATGTTCTGTTAAGTTTAGGGCTTGGCAGGGCTGGCTGGCTTCGTTTGAAAGGCTGGACTCTCCATCTACTCAAATGGGTTAACTATACATTCTATCTCTACTGTACATACATATTTACCATAACAAAATAAAAGTAACACCACAGACAAGTAGTTTCAGTAACATTTACATTACATTAAGCATATCTTCACGTACAAACACATTGAATATTACTAGTGGGTGCTTATCCACCTTTTTCTAACTCAAATCTCTTTAATCATAATCATTTCCAGACGTGCTATTAACTACTTCCAATCCAATTCACACTAAATCTGTAGGGAAGTATACGGAGAAGCTTCAGGTGTACATACTTATGTAGTATATATCTTAATATCCATGCATTTACTTAAGAAATATTACAGGCTGGAACCCTTTTACATAATGCATTCTAAAAGTATTGTTCATGGGAATATTATTACAATCTGTTTGTTAGCTAGGCATTATCGTGCTTGCATTACTAAATACTGTAGGCAAATAGGCTAAGAACAATACATTCATGCACTATGTATTAAAGATGATATACGCACGACAGTTCCACCAAGTCTGGCCAGGTGTGCCGTGAAATTCAACGATGTAATGTAGTGTAGGTGTTAATTAATTGTTGGATGGAAATTCCACTGCCACAATCACAATATCACTTTGGATGAAAAAAATTAAATATTGTTATTGAAAACCTTCATTGTGATGCGTTGGCTGAGAGCTTATTTCATTATGGTACATTCTTAGAAAATATATGTGGGTACATGGAACTTTGAAATGTACAATATCTAAATAAGAAGATGAGATGAGATAATGTTCCATATGACAACCAGACAGATCTAGATAAAAGGAATGTCTGGAATGTGCTGAATGAATGAGAATTGTATCAAGTGATTGATCAGATCAGCTTCGATGAGAGAATGAATGATGGAATACCAGATACTACTCTGTCATATACCTCCAACTTAGTTTCTTTCAATATATTTGTATATCATCGTACAAAATGCACACCTCAGACACAAGTGGACTCTTATTAATCGTAGATTTACACTCGACGTTTTGACAATGGTCATTTGATGAGAGAATTGTGTGAGTGAATGGCAATCATCGTTGACGATGTGAAGACTGTCGTTTCCGAGCCTTCAATTAAATCAAACTTAAATGGACATAACCCTTTCCTGCTCAAACGTATTAGCATTAAAAAAGTATTAACGAATAAAGGTATACCAAATCGTAATCCTCCTAATAAGTCACCAATCAACACAACAGGAATGCTTTAAGTAGTGTTTCATGAGCTGCATGTTTTCTACCAGTAAATAAACAAAAAATATCTGAATGGATTTATCATACAAGGAAATATTCCAGCTAAGTTAGTAAATATGTATATGGGTACAAAACCGTAAATATGTTCAGGAATGTAATTTAGGATACTCTGATTTATGAATGTTTATAACATACTTTTTTTATATCCATGTATACAAAACCTCTTATAAAATTGTACTAACAAGTCATGTACATTGTGCATATATGGATTAAATATATCGGTAAAGCCCACTTATTGGTAAAGCCTGTTTGTTTAGATTTTGCTTGCAATAATATGTGGAGTTCATTTCTCAGGTACAACACGACAACAATTTAGGGATCAAATCAAGTAGTAATATCAATATGACATACAAAAGTTCATGTTATGATTTGATGAGCAGTGATTGCGTATCCGCTGCAAGGATTACATTGCCCGTTTGAGTAGCAATGACAGAGAGCAAAGTGCATTGTATCAACACAACCTCATCCTCTACACAAATATGCAATACTTCACGACTTAGTACAAACAAACTACAGACATGTGCATATGGCACTGGACTGAAGCAGAAACGTTTAATAGTCTCGTGACAACAGAACATATCATATGAGTTAGGTTTAATAGGCATGATATGTGAGGGAAACGAAAGGAAAGCACTGCAGCGTAATGGAAGTGCAATGCATTTGAATGCAGTCAGTGCATACATTGTAGTAGTAAAAAGTAAATCGTAGTAGTATTGTAATATTGTCTCTTCTTCAATACTTATGTATACTATAGGGATACATACGGTATGGAAAGATAACGTGAGTGAATTGTGGTAAGGTAACTAAAGAAGTGCTGTAATATGAGGTGAGGTATATTTGTATGATTTTATTGGTAAGTAATGTTTGAACTGTGCATGTTATGCGAGTGTAGGTATTATGTACGTAGGCTGATCTTTGTGTATGTGAGTGTGGCTGTACGTGTTATGTATGTGTGTAGCTATGTAATGTTGATGCACATAGCTAGGATGAGAATGTGATCTGTGAGAGCCTGAAAGTCTCAAACAAACGGAGGCAGCAAAAGAAGGAGAATAATAGATAGCATCCCTTATGTATAAAGTGTATGGATTTTGTGTGTAAGTGTAGGGATATGTATGCGAGTTGAGTTAGTGACTCTCCTCACCTCACCCCCGCCGCTAATCATCTTCTCTCTGTACCTTAACTCAGCATTACCTGCCTACCTTCCTTACCTGACTCAAAAGAACCAACCAATGAGCTACACTTTCTTTGTATTCCTCCTTTTTAATTACTGACCATTCTGCATGGCCCTTTGCTCTTCACTAGTTCCACTTTGACTCTCTGGACGCGAGCACCCGTTTCCTTTGCACCGGTATGTCCAACGTGTTCTGAACTTCAGATTTTCATCTCACGTCGTAGAGACAGATCGTGAGTGACTGTGCGTTTGTGTCTGTCTACCGTGTGCATGTAATATTACAACTATTCACTAGTGCTCTTCAATATTATCGTGTCGTTAACAGTTCGTTATAAATGTGTTATTTGTAATTATTTTTAGTATTAACTTGTGGTTATCTGTGAAATTATTGCTATGAATTGTACCGTAGACAATATCAGTGACGCATACTTTTATTGGCACCTAATGAGTTGAACTTGAAGTTGAAGCTAATTGACTATCTTCATTTATATTGAACTTGAATTGATTACGTTACATGAACCATTAAAATTTACAGTTCATTATTACACTTGATTACTGCGGTAATTAATTACTTTTACTGATAATTTTTGGATTATTTACTTACTTATCTGCAAGCGCATGTAGGTTTGTTATGTACCTATACAATCTCACTTCTCGTAACCTCACATACGTAAATGCAATAACTTTGTTATGATCCTAAGGATGTTTTATGACTACACAAACTGCCGAACCAATAATACAACTGGTTATCAAAATCATCAGTGCAAAAGCTGATGCTCCACGTAACTTTGCCCAAATTAATTATCCTAATTTATTGCACTATCTTCGGTAAAGTTATAATTGAAATTATCTCAGTTTATTAAAAATTTGTGTGTACATGCTAGAACGAGAGTGACTAAAGTTTCGACATTTTTAATGCAATAAATAATTAATTCCTCTCTGTGCTGGTGTAAAATAATAAATGCACAGGCAATGGTGAATGATGATTAAATATTTTACGTTTTACGAATGCTCATTAATTGATTACAGAACAGAGTGCTTAGTGGCAGACATCAGTGTCTGTTTATGGTCTGCTTATGTTGAGCAATGACTGGGATCACAATGTTTTAATTGCATCTAATAAAGTGATAGTAGTGAAAGGAAAGAGGAAAAAACTTGTGTCTGTTGTAATAAAGTTTAATTATTATATAAGCCAACCTACTCGGCTCCTGCTTTTGTGAGAGTCAAGAATTATTTTATACTTACTTCCAACTACCTCCCTATCTCACTACATCACCTACAACGTTGAATCGGATTTTACGTACATAAAATCATTTATCCTTTGTTTAACTGCCAGTGCATGAATTGTTGTTAATTATTATCTAACATACTTGTCGATGAGAACAGAGAACCAGAAAAAGTGTGGTCTCCAGCTTTTCTAATGCGCATTTTCTCATTAGTTCTTATTAATCACAACTTGTGGATTGTTCCAGAGATAATCCTCCATGTGTTCCTCGGAATCATAAAACATTCAGTGTACTAGAAACAGAAACAGTCGTTTCTTTTTTTCTTTGTGCTACAAATGCCGATTCATGTCAGAGTCATTTGATACTCTGCCATTTGGTTTCTCGCAAACTCAGATACTTCAGTGAAAGGTGAGACTCAAATGTATTTACTTCTACACACACAATGGAATTTCTCTTTCCAATCAATCTTTTTCCGTAGCCTTAATTACTATTACAAATAGTTGATAGTTGTGTTTATCTATTGACATTCACAGATTACATGAAAACTATTTTATCCACTATTTGATGGGTAATGTTAAACACATTGCTAAAAAGTGATTTCAAATGTGAATGTTTTTGCAAACTATTTCAAAAAAGTACATCCTAGTGAATATGAGATACTTTACATGTATTATATGTAATATTTGCAAAATATTCCCACGTAAATATTCAGCCTCATTTTTTACACTTCAAATATTCAAATGCCATTTTAAGAATATTCAAATTTCTAAATAATAACTGATTGTATGATATTTAGATACACAAACTTTTCGTTAGGTAAGTAAAATGCAATTACTAGGTTAAAATTTATTCCATATTAAATATGTATTTCCCTGTAAAAGTAAAACAGAAATATGGAACCAATGTATTTAGACGTGCTGGTATATTTGTCTATTAGCAGTTAGTATCTCATGTGCTTATTTATTAAGTCTGAACTTCTCCGTTATACATCTGTAAGTACTTGAGCAGAAGCGTCAGAGGTTAGTTGAGACTTTTAGATGTTTAGTAGCAGTTCTGGAAGTAATGGTTATCTGACTTAAGGCTTTAAGATTGTAATAGGACGAGACATTAGGGTAGTAGTAGCTGTAGTGGACTCTTATAGCGTTCCGTTGTTGAGAGTCGTTTCCTAAAGGACAAATCTAAGTAAAGAAGGCTTTTCGTCCAGTTATTGGAGGAGAAGTTAAGAGTTTACTGTTTACTGCATACAAAGAAAAAGCTGAGGAGAGGTGCAACGTACTTACGCTGTTGCTAATGTCCTCGTATTTTTATAGAGGCAAATGCGATCGTAAACTACATAAATGGCACTTGGAGGCGATCAACTAGTCGTTCGGTTATTGTGCCTCTAACTTCAAGTTTAATATTGCCCTAGTAATTTCCGGCACCGTTTCTGCTTTTCCTCTCTTCTTGTCCATCTTCTTCTTCATCATCGCCACTAAACCTATAACATCACTTTCTTCAGCAGATAGAAAAACGACAGATAAACACGAGTCTCTCCTGATAAATAGATATTAGTAAATATTTTTACATTATAGTGCTATGTGTTACTACATTATGGGTATACCTATTTAGGTACTCACTGATATAATGTAGTTTAGATTATCACGGCTGCAATGGAAGTTAAAACAAATGCACATGCACACAGCCGTGCCATGGTGTTCATAATAAAACATAGGATATCTATTTGTATTGTACCATTAGTTCATTATAAATAAATACAGCAATATTGGTAGAAAAGTGTGGAAATAGAAATGCGAGGCAGAAATGTTCTAGATATATGGATACACGATATGGTTTCCTTTACTTTGTGAACAGGAACGGATAGAAACACTATCGGTTTACCTTATTATAGATTATAGGGCTTTTGAAGAAAAACGGCTGTGTGAGTTGAAATAACTTTTAATAACTACCCAGTATTTTTCTTTTCGTAGGCTGCGTTGTTTTTCTATTCTGTTCAGTGTGTTGTGTTCTCTTTTCAGGAGAAATTGATTGCTCCGTAAAAATAATTGCCTTCACCTAATAAATGCTCTTGTCGGTCTTTTACTCCGAGTTGAAGTTGAATACGGCGATTCATTATTCCTCAGTTTTGTTGTTCTCTGGTTTTACGTGTTTGAATACAAGTAAGTATTGTAGACATCACCTGTCTCTCACACTTGGATTTGTATCCATATACCTGTGCTTATTTATTATTGTGTAATATGGAATAGAGTAGGTAGTGACTGACTACCTGAATTGTGTAGAATGTTGTAGAGATAGGTAGATACAGTTTGTTTGTAAAGATAGAGAAACATATTGTACATGGAGTGTGATACCGGTGGTGGTGTGATTGCTTTGCGTTCAAGTTGATTTGTATAGCCAAAGGAGAAGACAAGAGAGGCTATTCCCCGAATGTCGATATTATGTACCGTAATATGATTCTTCTTCAGTTTAGAATAGCTTTTAATAATATCCTTGAGAACTATTCATTCACGAGCCATGCCATGGATTGTATTGTCTATCCTCTGTGTTCCCCTGTATTATGTCCCATGGCACAGACATGGCAATTTATGGTGTTTTTTCTGCCAACATACCTACATACTATTCATATAGGTACCTAACGAGTGGGACTCTGTTGTATCTTAAAGTTTGTAACTAACTAAAGTGTAATTTGTTTCTTGTTCTTTCGTTGGAAATTCTTGATGCAGTTTTAATGACATCAATTGCCGTTTTTGTTGTTGTTCTGTGCAAATCCTTTGTGAGTTAAAATAAAGGCAAAGTCTCTATCTTGAGATAGGCTAGGCTGATTATGCACTGTTTTTGATAATAATTATAGGGCAATACTCTGAATGTATGTATCCGTGCAAACGAATTTCAGTAATTTCGTTATCTATGAAAGTTGAGGTGATAGTTAATCATTTCCATAACCTTGCAATTGAGATTTTATTTAGTTAGTGTAGGTACTTATAAAGTTTCCTGTGTTGTACTATGTAAAATTTTAATGAAATAAAATAGCTAAATATAAGGAAAGTCAAGGAATGTGTTGGTTGACTCTACTAGAATGAAATTAATGTGTGTAGTTGTGAGTAATGTAATGTAATGGAAGACATCTACTATTAAGTAAGTTTTGTTAAGTTGGAGCATTAAAGGATATTCGAATTTCCACCGTGCAACACGTTTGGGTTTTACTACTTTTCTTGAGATGAGTAAATGTGTAGTGTCTTTACAGTTTATTTTTATGCCAGTCCGCATCAATTCATGGGAATGCCTGAGTGAGGGAAACAAAGATAAAGATAAGAGTACACAGCAACACAGATACGTATCTTCTATGTACAACATCAGTCTCAAGTTCCTCTCTCTCCTCTGTATAACCTGCAGTTCGTCTCTAATAGCTATTTAAGTAGAAAAAATAATGAAGGAGGAATGTTGGATTGGATTGTTATAGACGAACATAGAAGCTTAAGCTCACATTAGCCAAAGCTTAAGTAAAACGAAAGAAATAAATGAGTAGAGTTGAAATGATAAGGTTTCATTATGCTACGAAATGCCACGCTATTTATATGATTTGCTATACCTATGAGTTAGTATGCTTTTAATAATAAAGGAAACCCTGAGCAGAGTAATCCAAGTGAAGCAACTAAATATATTTAGGCACTGTGTTAACTAACTAAGACTTACGGGTGAGTGGAGTGAGGAATGAAAAGGAAACAGAGCTGTTCTGTATAATTCTCTCGGCTCTCTGTTAATTGTTCGTCTTTTCTTTGTACACGGGTTGGAGAAGGGCGAGAAAGAGGACTTTTAATTGCCAGGGAGTAGGCAGGTTTTCTTTTCTAATTATAAAATAAGTTTCATTCCATCGGGGTCATGACTCAAGAGAGACAGAAAAGAAGGACAGCTTTACGACTCAAGCGCAAGCTTCTATAGTGTCGTTGGGAAAACTATTTACTTTACAATAGCGGACACAACAACGGACTATTTGGTGGATTTCAGGGGAAACGTATGGTATGTTATCTATTCTACTAATATTATATGCATTTTAAATATTATGGTATTATTGTACCTGTAGGCAAGATTTACACGGTGGGTCGGAGTAGGTAGCTATATTATACTATAATGTATTAAGCTTCTTGTATCATCCCTATTATTTAAGTAAGTTGACAAGCCGACCGAATATGGTTTTACAACGTCCCCACAGCCAATTAAGGACAGTAGATACCAACAAATGGTCAAAAAGGGATCTATCTATACTTAAATACTGTAATCTATCCTAGGTACACACTACACGCATCCTTATAGGCCTTAGAACGCTCTGTAGGAATTTTTAAAAACAATTTACGCTTCACTACAAATACAATCACATCCAAAACGAAGGTTACCTTCCCTCATTGTTACTTTACTCGGTGGACGGACTAACTAACCTAAACTTATGTACCTATGTAAATGAAAATTTATTCATTGTACTCTCCCTAGGGGTCTCAACTCCATTTTACTTGCACTTTTCTAGTATACGTTATCATCTAGGGATGACCAGAGCTACACTTACACTCATTACTATTCCTTCAGTACTTACCTATTTATTATTATTACGTTGTTCACAAAGCAGCCTATATGACATTTTGGAAGAGAGGATGTCTCGAGTTAGCAGTTCGAATTTTGTCTTCCCTTCTTTGTTTGAAATTAGTAGCCGCTTGGACTGTGTTAATTTTTGAGGTGATAGTGATGTTCCCTCGCCACTCTCCAACTAATGTGAGTGGCATGACAGGACAGACCGGTGTTGTTTGACAAACACTGCTTTTTTCTACGACCCCTATTGGTTAGTTGACATTAAATTTTATCTCGGTTACGAACATTTGTATTTGTACCTTACCTTACCTCATCTGCCCCTACCTGTCAACTCTGCCATGCCACACGGCTCTGAACAAACATTGTCCCCTCACTAAAATTACTATTAATTCCTCAAATTATTTACCATTTCGTCCACATGATATGTAAATACATTAATATTTACTTAGGTATTGCTGATAAAGCATTTTCCTTTTGAATGGTAATTGAATGACGTATTATTGAGGATTTCCCGATTTTGGTTCGAGAAAAAATTAAATTATATTATAAATTCCCTTATTGCAACTCCTTTGAGAAGAAAAACGGAGTTATATACGTGTTCTTTTGTCATACCTAATGATATGTATCTTTGTATAGACACACAAGTGAACTTGTGTATAAATAAACATTTTAAATGTATACTATGTATATGCATAGTAGAAATAGTACGTACCTGAACATATACTACATAAATAGCCACTCTTTTTCTGTGGTTTGCCCATATTTTGCATTCAATGGAAACAAGTTAGATATATAGTTGGGATTTTGGCTGTAAGTCGACTTTTGCTGTGTTTTTACTATGCTCTCAACTGAAAGAGTCAACGTCAACTGAAAGAAACGGAACGGTCGGAGACTGACCGACTGCAAAGTTTACTTAGGTACGAAGGCTTCGCGTAAAGTTAAACGGGAGTATTTTGAAAATTTACTATGTACTTCTTGTGGTGCGTACTGAACTCGGAGTGTTATATGTCCACATATGACTCTTTCTACTATATCCTTTTTACTTTTCTATAGAAATGTTCGGTTGTGGTCGGGTGTGTATAGTACAGTGCATACAAGGCACTACTCCATGAATCCCCTCCATTCAGAGTTTTAAAGCTCCGCTTCAGGCGATCAACTCAACGGGGTACTTTATTCAGGCCTTTAGTTGGAATCTACGATAGAATTTAGTTTACCTTCTTCTCCTGGGCACTCATGCTCGTATAGTACTGTGAGGTATGTTTGTAACTTCATGTCTGATGTTGATGGAATAGTTTTACCTTGCCCTACCCCAAGAATTCGAATAGGACAGGAGAGGACAGCTAGGCAGGACACGACATGAAAAATCTGTGCATACCTCCTTCTCAGGTGTGTCAGTGATTTGATTGAAAGAATTCAAAGACAAAACAAACCCGAAATTCCTCATTTCTTGTTCTCCGTTCTTACTACACAGTCCTTACTCTATGGTGTATTCATAATTAGGTACGTTTGTACTTTTCAATTCGAAAATACCTCACTGGTGATACTTACCTAAAGTGGTTAGTGTCACACCGCTCTTACCATCTTAAATGTTTCTAATGATTGGCTGATTCAGGTCATTTGGTACATCTAAAATTATGTATAGGCAGGAAATCTTCTATTTCTATTTCTTATGTGTAAATTGGAGGCAGGATATCTGCTTGATTGATTAGTAATGGGGAAAACCCGTTTTTGGGGTGAACTGAATCGAAAGTTAGTTACCTAAAATAGTGCTTTGTGTTAAATATTATTCATTCTTAGCTTGACAAAGTTTACTCGTTCTAATATTGCACCTTGTGATTGGAGGCTCAGCTTGATGTGTTTGATGATAACAATGGCGTAATATATATTTTTATAATATAGTCATCTGTCTTACGCTGTTGTATTTATAAGGAAAAATTGCTTAAACGTGATGTGAGAAATATGATTTTTTTGCAAAAATGATTAATACATTCACGTGTTCCTCAAGTACGATATCAAAAATGAAATAAATCAAAAATATATTTATATATCTATCGTAATGAATGCAGAAAGGAAAGTAGGTATTCTTTTCATCTTTTGAAAAGAGAGATGGGTTTTCAAAGATAGCTTTGCGATCTTCTATCATTTCTGCGAATTTCAGATTGAAAAATTATTTAAATATTGTTTACGAATTCATGATTTCAATTTTAATATGATATTGGCTTCTTTAAATTGCTTTTCAAGTAGAGATTAAACATAAATGCAAAGGGAGTCCCATCTCATATCAGTAAATTTATACTTTGAGGTAAAAAACTGAAATATTTTATACAGAGAATACGGGAAAAATGCAGATAAATATTCTCAGCGAATTTCATTTCCAAAAATTGCAAAAAAATATCATATTTATTCAAATAGATAAATATCAAAAGAATCTGAAAATGGGTGGGTGGTAGATTCAGTAGTGTAGGTATGGGGTGTACGTAATAAATAAGTGGATATTTGTAGAGAAAAGGTGTAGGTATGTATTTACGTTTGTTTACATGTAGGAGAGAGGTAGCCTTTGTAGAATTTTGATTTTGATTGGGCTGTATCAAGAGAAGCACATAGATAAAAGAGTCACTGAACATCCTAACAGCATGAATGTGTTGAGTTAACTGTAGAACTGAATATTGGTAGGAGAGATCTAGTGAACGACTCTTGGGAGTGAGTGGAGTGAGTGAGTCAAACCATGTCTCGTGCTAGATACATAAAAATTCATAGTAAATCATTGATTTTTGAGTTGGAAGGCAGAGGTACTACGTACGGTGGGATGTATTTGTATCTTGTGTAGTACAAAGGTAAAGTAAAACAGGAGTCTCGTATATGACATAAAACATATCACTAGAGATTACAAGCATGTGCATGGGAGAATATGTACTCTGTACGTAGTATTTTTATGTTAAGTTGTTCTACCTTCTCCATACACACGCTATATCACACTTCATACTGAAAACTTAAGAGACACCTTAGTACTAGACACAATTTGTGTAGAATGTACATGTGCGTAAGAGAGATACAAAACTAACTGTAAGAACGCATACAGGTATGCGGATATGTATTTGTGAAATGCCAAAGTAGTGTTAAATACTTGTAATGCACACCCATGCTATATTTGTAGTAGTATTAAATATATTGCAAAGATGCCTATTTTTAGGATAGTCATATGAGGTATGTTTATAAACAATTGCTTCAGAATGTTATGTAACTGAATAAATGTGTAAGTGTAGAGGAATATGTAGGATAGTGATGTGTATATGTATGTACATGTGTGTTTTGTACACAGTTTGTGAAACAGGAGGATGTAAAGGATTGAATCACATAACAAGAAAGTAGTAGTAGTAGAATGGTATTTCATATCCCGTGTGCTGTGTTGGTAGTGCATAGTAAGTAACATGTCACAAGTATATCGTATTTTGTGATGCAGGAGCAGGAGCGGCGTATAGTAAATTGTAGACGTGGCCTTCGTCATGAGTATAAGTGGAGTAGTGGATGTGTGTGGACTATATATAATGTGATGTCGGAGAAGAGAGTCATAGTGCAGTTCTGGTAGTAAAGTGGCGTTTGTTGGTAAAGAGAGCGTAGTATTTTTTTCTGTTCGGGAAAGTGAGGGAGAGTAAAGAGAGCAAGTTGAGTTGTAGTTGAGTGAGTGAGAGTCGTGCGGACCGGGACGGAGAGTCAGAGTAAAAGTCAGAGTTGGGTTTTAGACTTTTGAAAAGTCGGAAGTGAAGTGGTCTTGTCGGGTGTACTTTGTAGTTGTGCATGTATAGTACAGAGGAGTAGGTTGTTAATGTCCCCGTTTACATAGGGTAGTGTCTTTAGTGGAGGATGGTAGAGTAGGACTGGAGGAGTAGTGGAGAGTAGTAGTAGAGTCATAATGATGTGGAAGTCGTTTGCTGGGAGAAGTTGACTGCTCACGATCAGTCTGACAGTGTTTTTCGAGGTGGTGTTAGAAGAAGAGGACGATAGTTTATTTTATTTTATCTCGGGAAATAATAGAAAGAGTCTAGTAAAAATAGTAGGTAGGGAGGAAAGGAGAAAATAATAGTTTTCCACCGAAATAAGTAGTTATAAGGAAAAAGTGGATGGGAAAGAGAATAGATGACTAAGAATAGGAGAGAGCGTGGAGAAGAAGGAACTAAGTAAGAAAAGGAACTAAAAAAAGAAGGGAAGCTCGAGATTCGTTTTGGTAGGAAATTTATGCAAGTGCGAATCGTTATAGGAGAGTTGGAAAATTGTCTTTTTGCTGATAGCGCATGCTAAACTAACTTGCCGTCTATTAGTTCGCTCCACCCGATTGTGTCGCGATCGCAAATCGGAGCAACTTTTATCGCTGTCGTTTGTTCTTGCACCGATTCGGAGTGGCTATTTGCTTCGTTGACGTCGGTCCTTTTATAAATCAATAGTGAAAATGAAGGAATTTTTCCCCGTGTCTCGTTCTCGTCTTCGTCCCGCTCCCGGAATGCAAACTTGATGACTTTTAGTATTGGGAGTCTCCTGGTCCTCTCTCTTTCTCGTCTCCGACTTCTTCTACTTGCTTTCTCCTACCAAAGTTCCCGCATCCACGTTCAATTCCTCCCATTCGGAGCCAAACTTCCTTCATTCTCTCAATCCTCTTTCTCACCCGAAGGAAAAGAACTGAACACAACGAACCCCCACATCACATCATCAAAGCCAAACTACTTCTCTCTCTCGCTACTACTACCACTACTACTAAAAACTGCTCTCATTCTCCATGTAGTAGTTGTATGTGAGTGTGTAGTCGTCGTCGTCGTATGTAGTATTTCCACTCGCAACGAACAGAGCAGACGAACAGAGTCAGTCAGCTCAGCCGACTCAAGTTCGTAGTGAATTCGTCTCGTCTCCTCTTCCCTTCATTCTCATTATCGGAACGAAAGAGTCAGACGAGACTCGCTCGCTCACACTCAACATACACACAACACAATCACCACTAGTTCCTCTTTATCCATCCATCCATCCCGCAGTTGCTCTCTTCTCACTGTGGGTGTGCTCCAATTAATTACTCTCCACTCATTAACGGACTTCTGCATCTGCTCAGATCTTCGCAACATTCTGCTAGACCATTAGTACTAGCTTCTGTTCAAATGTGTTTCTTATTCGTTAGTCCCTCCTGTTGCCCCGAGAATCTACAAATTACTACTACTACTACAGCTGTGTCTTGCTAATTAATTCTTATACACTGTAGACACTAACTATATTATGTTAATACCTAGTTAAACGAATTAGTGTGCTATAGATACATAATAATATACATAAATTATAAATGTAATTATATCAACTACTATGTAGCATAACGAGTTTGTTACATACACTCCACGTCTGCCTTTACTGCAACCAAATAGTTCCTCAAAGTTGCCTCATCATCATGTTAATGTTAAAGTTACTTATCCGCTCGTCATCATCATCTTTATTCTCGTCGCACTTAATTACTTGTTACACGTTTCCAGATACCGGTGTTCTTCCAATCTAGATATATTCTGCCCAAACTCCTCCAAATAAATATCTAGCCGTGCTTCAGTTCATATTCACAGTGTTTTGGCTGTGTACATGTAGTGCTTCAATTACTATTCTATCACGGAAACATGTAAACCTCATGGATCCACTTTCAACACAACGGTATTTATATAAACTTGTTTTTTCTCTATTATTTACTACTGCTCTGTCGGTATCTTTTTATTATTAAGGTCTCCGTGCTTGGGTGACATGACCAGTTAGTTATGTTATGATTACGTCCACAATTACACCTGACTGTATTTCTATTTATTAGCCTTGCATGTTCTTGTTCTACTCAATTTTATGTATTTACCAATGACCTTATCATTTACTTATAAACTTTGGCACTGTATTTTTATTTAATGTCAGTTAAATGTTGTAAATTACACGTCTTACTTAGCACCAGTGTCGTTTATGTACCAATAACAATTTATTTCTGTGGCCCAGTCGAACAGGAATTGAAAAGAGCACATTTCTAATACCTAAATACTTGATAATAATAATGTACATAAAAGTAGTAGTGTTGTTTCAAACACTTTCTTGTGGACAAGTAGTAATTTTCGCGAAAGCGAACTAGATTAGCCATATCGCACTACTAAGAAAACAGGTGAATGCAAAAAGGGTCATTTACAGACATTATTGTTGAAACGTCTGTCGTTTGTAGTTGTTTGTGTGTAGACCGTCTGATAAATAGTGTGTAGGGGCAGTAGTGAGACATGCAGACAGATAGATGGTCATTTCAGTGCTGTTAGGCAAGTATGTTATGTAAGTCAAGTTCGAGTCGGGATGGCAATTGGGATCGTATGTGTGGATGTGGACATTTGATGTGGTGTAAGTGTAACTATAAGTATTTGAGCAGACACAAGCACGTTGTTCAGAGAGGAAGTCGGCCTTGTTCTTTAGATTGTAGATGGGAAGCGGGGAGGTTCTCGGCTAGTATTACAGCATGTTTTCTATGTTATGTTCTAAGGAACCAGACTCAGAAAACCAACACAAGGTCTCTTCTCATCTCGTCTCGATTGGTTTCCTATAGAGAACTACGGACTAAGTAAGTAGAACCGACTTCACATCTGATAGAGTAATGAAAAGCTGCGGTGCTCTTTCCATTTCCTTCAGATATTTACCTTTGACACGCGAGAGACTTGTAACTACAAAATACAAATAGCCAACAAATTGGCAGATTTCTTGCCAGATTTGATTGTCGCAGTTCCTTCGGATGATGAATGTTGTAGTGGTGGTTAAAAATGCATTCAGACACTCAAATTGAGTTGAGTAGCAAAATTATATTTACTTAGAGGCAAAATACTAGGTTCAGATACACTATATTTGTTAACTCACAAAAGTATCTGGGTGCTTTTTTTTGTTTTGAGGTTGAGAAATGCTATTTTAGTAATGAAAGTTTCTGTCAAATGTAAAGAGGACAAGAAAAAGAAGCCAGACTGTTTTTCTGTAGTACCTTTTCAGTATGACCATAAGATGCGAGTATAAAGGTATAATAGGGTTATAGTAAATAGGTATACTTGTACTTTAAGAACACGTAGCAGTAGTATGTAAGTGTGTAAGTACCTCATATCTCGATCGGATATTTGTAGTTGACAGAGTGCAGGTACGTTTGGGTTGTCTCTTGTGTTCATGCAGCGGCTGCCTAGACAGTGGAATCAACTTTTGTGCAGTACAGATAGTTTATAGCGCGTTGAATGACTTGACTTGATCTTTTATGCGTTCACAAGGACATTCAAGTGAGGTAAACTGAACTTTGAAAGATTCTTCAAAGTTTTTAATGTAACCATTACGGTTTATTAGAAAAATCCTCGTGGATAGTAATAGTATAGTGAAGAATCACAAAAGAAGCTATTTGCGTAACGTATTTATAAAGTGATGGAGTATTGGTAGGAGGAGGATGAAATAGAATTCTATTTGAGAGCATCCGAAAATAAAAAGTTATAGGCTGACTGATAATTGTACATATCAGATGTGATGTAGCATTATTTTTGTAGGGATATATATTGGTGAGACAAAAAAGCTCATTTAATGCATGGAGCTAACAATAAGGGAAATTGCCTTCAATTCCAATCGAGTAGTGCACTGTTTGGCATGCAATGCAGCCAAGCTAAGGCACAGCAAGCCAGGTCAATAATTTTTCATAATAATCTTCGCACATCCCCTTGTCGAAAAAGTTCGGGTGTTCGCGCAAAGGAAAATGGAATCTCAAAAGGTTTTTTAGCTAGGAAAAACTCCTTCCCCATCTATATACTAAGCTTTCCCCTTTGGCATAACCACGATTGATTATAAAACACATGCGGCATGCATCCAACTAGTCTTACCCCAGCTCCCTTCCTGTCTGCATCACTAGTTCTTTCCGTACTGACTGCCTTTTCTATCTACAGTACGATGTGTAATACTTACTCTTACTAAACCATACCATTATACTCGTGTATGTGAATGCTACACTCGTTCACTCACTCATATCACAACACATTCGTACATTTACTTTAGTTTACTTCACATTTTACATACAACTACATTCTCTCTCCTATTCCCCATACACATTTCCTTCTATAAGTCTCGTGAATACAATAGCCAATATTTTGTTTTCTAAAAAGCACCCTAAAAATTGTTCTTCTTTTACATTAGTCAGAAATACATACATTATTTTTGTGCATTTGAATTCCAGCATTGGATCCTGTGACTCATTACTTTCTGATTCATATGAGAATCTAGAGTGATTCTGTGAATTCATTATTTACATCATTATCTTTGGAATAAAAGGAAACACAAGTTTATATCAGAATTGCTTAATTCACTATTATAGTAATTCCACTTTGAATACGGAACTGTTAAGGAATATTTATTCCTTTCGTGATTGTTTCACATTCTTAAAGGAATAATTGGACGAAAAGTGACTTGTTGCAAAACAAGGATAGTTGGTTCGTTATACTACCGTAACTATTACTTCTGTGTGAAAAGTGAGAATTCTAGTATAATAAATACTTAGATTACATTACTGAGTTAAGTGGTTGCTAGTTCAATTATTATTGTCAGCCTTCACGTTGTGTCATCTCTGCAGCCTTGAAGTCTTGTACGCTGTAGAGTCAGAAAGATTTAAAAATTCATTATATGAAGATGTAAAGCGTGGTCAATGCTACACGTAGAGATAGATGTAGGGTTGTGATCACAGTGATTTTGGAATAGGATATTTTATTATTATGGCGTTGGTGAATGTTCAATTGGGCTATTTGCATTTCTTCGATATGATCAAAAATGGATTCCGGTGGAGCCGAGCATGACCGATCTCGTACTCGGGATTTCGACAAGTATGAGAATTTACCTCTTCTTTTTCTATAGCCATCGTGTTGTTGTCTTAAGATGTTTCTCATAAATAAGTATGAGATTTCACATTGGGTGACAAAAAAGCTTTGTTGTTTAATAACAAATGTATTTATCCAAGTAAATAGTACTTAGAGCAATGTATTCCGCGATTAAATAAAAAAGTTTGTTGAGAAACTCAGGAGATGAAAAGATGGGCAAAAGGAAGTTATCATGAAAAAGAGTTACAAATCAGACAGTTCTATCTCTGTGTCTCCGTCTGACAAAATCTTTGTAATGTGTAACAGTTTACACTAATATGTACTGTGTATATAAGTAGCATGTAAAAATAAAAAAGAGAGTCAGCACAAGTAGATACAGGTATGACAATCACTTGAAAGACGTGAATTTGATTTACGTATTTGAATAATATTTTTCAGTAGAAATATTATTTATTATGTTATTGAGAGTGATTTAGTTCAATTGAGGTAATGTATACGTAGGGCATCCAATGAAATTGGGGATGATTAGCGGTTGAGAAATCCTCAATCTCGAGTGGTCTAATTTGGTAGTCAAATCCAAATTGTTTAATGCGGGCAAAGAAATTTTTCTATCTTGATTATTAATCATGCAGGATGATGTGGGATGAACGACTGGTGGCTGACTTGCATGGCATGACAGAGCGACAGTGATGTGATTCGCTATTCCTGTGTAGTAGTGGCAATACTAGCTATAGGTATGAAGGGAGTCTCATCTCTCATTATAATATAATCTTAACTTAATTCAAGTGAAGTGACTGTAGCAGAAACAAGCTACATACGTAGTGAGTTAAGTATACCATAGAACTCATTACACATACAAAGTCGCTCTAGATTGTCATTCAACCTTGGAATCCGAGAAATAGGCAATCAATAAGTAAGCTGAAGAAATCCCAAATAAAAAAATGATATGTCCACTAATGTGATTCCTTGCCTCACGGAGACTAAACTAGTTTTTATCATTTTTAATGAGTTCCTAAACGAAACGAAATAAAATGATGGAGCTTGAGATGGTTTCGTTTGGATTGGAGATGTTACCTTTTAATAACCTCTAGGTACACGGATTCATCTGCATACTGAACACAATCTTTGGATTCTATCTCTTGTCGTTATCCTTTCATAGTTAGTTAGTGTGTTGTAATTCTCCTATCCTTACAATACATTTGCAGTGTGTACATCTATTAATTGCAGTATAAAGTAGTCAAATACTACACAGAGGTTAAAGTGTCGAGTCTCTCTATGCGTCACCTAATACGTACTTATTATTACTTAAATACAAGCATGCATGTATTTAACTCTCTTCTCTATGCAAGCAGTAGGATCACTTTATGTTCTGCATATAAATAAACACTTCATAAGCATACTCCTTATACATACACTAACTAAGTATATATCCTATCGTTAATAAGACTCCTCTTCTTATTAACTATGCATGTAGTAGTAGTAGTGGCTTGCTGTCCTGCAACGACTGTCCATCTACGTGGGATCGTGATCAGTCCAATACACTTGACATTATTCGAATACACCCACCTGGTTTAATTTCTTGCTTGCTGGGGTTAATGAGTTGACAGGGCGGCTGCACCATGAATATGCATGCATACTTATACTTACCTATCTCATGTAGACACACTGCACTGCAGTACAACAAAGTAGCCAAAGTAATGAAGATTCCATTGGAATGCTATGAAATCTCTCTGACAGACTTGTACACAGACTGGCTTGGCCGAGCCTCTGCATACAATTCCCTGCGACTTGTCTCTTTATCGTTCTAATCGTAACTTCACTTATTTTGCATATAGTAGTGACATGGCATGGCATGGAGTATAAAGTACGGAGTCTGAGAAATAACGAGATGTGTGTATAAGAGTCCTTAGGTAGTAGTAGATCAGTATTTATGTTGTGTATGAACTTTATGTTATGTGCTATATAACAGCTTACGATCAAAACTGATGAGTCGCTTTGCCTTAAACTTGAGATCGGGGATTGTGTGTGTGTGTGGACATATCGTGCATAAGTATAGATAGAGTATGTACAACTCTCGTCTCCGTTCTCTCATAAACTTTTTTATTGCCAAATGATCGATGTAGGAGGACATGTTTCTGAAGTGACAACCTGACTCTTGCTTGACGTCAAGTTTACTCCACCCTTTTCAATTATAATTATTTCGACTGATGAGCAGTCGTCTCCTATTTTTTCCCGATGAATATGTGCTACGGCATTAGTAGATTGGATTTGCTCTGCGTTAAATCTTAATAAATACTTATTATCTACAAACGAGTTGTTTGCTTTCCATGTTTTGTGTTTGATTAGCTTTTAAATATTAAGTTACACTACATTACATTACACAGCAAGGCTATTTGCATTTATCTGTGATCTTCTTTGGATAGTGGAATGCTAGGAATTACTATCTTGTCCTCAACTCAGGGCACGGCAAAGTAGCTAGAGCTAGGTAAGTCGCCTCATAAAACATAACCATAAGTATTCAAGTACTTCACTTGCATGCGTTGCACTTCATATCCTTTATTATTGCATGATTTCGCGTGGTTAGATGTTGCCCCATTCTCATGTCCACAGTATGCTTTATTACTGCATATTACATTCAATTGATCCTTCTGGCCACTATAAATCCATATGATAATATTACTAAACACACAGTATCATCATATAAAGTACCTACTTTACTTTTTGCTCTTTGATATTGGCAAACCTGTGCTTTTCACTACTTTGTGCTTCGAATGTGCAGAGATTTGATCGATGAACTGTATTATTATGTATTGTGACCGTGTGTCTGTCTATGTAAACGTATGTAGACAACCGGCAAGAGCTTCTACTACGCCGTTAGGAGTGAGTAGGTGCGTTTATTTCATAGCGTGAGCCACCACTATCCTAAATGTATCTACTAAACGAAAATGTTTATATTTCTCCTTTGTGTAAAGAGGAAGAAGGGTCGCTGAGGCAGATGTGTTCCTTCTTGCTCGTGTCATGTCGTGGTAATGCACGTTACGTAAAATTCTATTTCATAGGTACACGGTACACTCTAACGTGTGCACTAATCTAAAAACTATATTACACAAGCTCATTTTCTGCAGTATTTACCGATGAAGAAACAGGATGGATAGATATTAAAATCAAAATCACTACAGAAAATTGCAGATGGATAATTGCTACTATGCTATCGTATATTACCAATCTGTCTGTACTTTAGAGGGAGATGAAGGTCTACTGGAATGAAGTTAAGAGTATGAGTGTGCAAAGTAAATATATATTACATCTAGTTGGAATGGCTTGACTTGAAATTAGCAATATGTTGTTCCCTATAAAAAGTTGGCTTACGCTTAAGATGCTCTACTCTGGCTTGCTGGCATGCCATACCTACAATTTGAAGATGCGGCTTTCAAGAACTTGAATTCTACGTAGGTATTTATTTATATGGAGTTTGTGGAGAAGGAAAGCAACTAAACGACTTGGTAATAACTACTAAACAATACGCTGGGCGAGTATCTGCGAGTAAAAAATATTTTTTAAAGAAAAACACGTTCACTACTTTTAAGTAATTCCATAGAAATGCAAGGTCTCTCGCGTTGGTCTCATTCTAAGTATATCTATCTCTAGTATAGTCTGATGTGGAGTATAAACATCAACAAATATGCATTACTTTTCCAAGAAAATACTTCTTTTAGTTTATTCATAGATGCATTGATTCTTAGGCATCCAATACTCAGTACAAAGAATTTATCACTAATACTAGAAACTTTGATTGTCGGAATTAGAAATAAGTACAAAGGATTGAGACAGAATATGACACAAATATTACGGAAAAGTTTATTTTCCTAGAGTTAAATTAGAATAGGTAGCGGCATTTGGAAGGATTAGGGGTAAATTGGAACGAAAATGAAGGGGAATGTTTGTGCAGGTTGTTGGATGGAGATTGAATGGTAATGGTGTGCGAGTCCCGTCTTTCCGTTTTCAATATCACTCATGAATTTGCAGATTGGTAGGAATCTGTGAGAAATGGCGATGGCGGCTCCGACTCTCGAATTTCTATTCGAAAGCAGTAGAAAATAGAGTTGGAATATTAAATTTTGTGTAGGGGAGTGAGTGGGGGGTATTAGCTGACTCAGGTTAAATGGAATAAGAATGAGTGGAGTAGAAAGGACGGGGAAGTGTTCGTGGATGGTGCAGGAGGTGCTTTCTTATGATAATAATGATGGTAATGTATGGTGGAATGATTGAGAATTCAGGAGATGGAGTTATGATGTGGGAGAGAATGAGAGAATTCCGGTGAGATTTCTTTTTTCGGAGTTTTGAAGGGAGTTGCTTGATAGAATACCCGCCGAAGTCGCAGTTGAGTCTGGAGTTAGATCTCATCGTCGTCCTGTCTGCCGTGCCAGTCAATTCTCTACTTGTTACAGTAGTAGTAGTAGTCAACTGCAGAGAAATAGACTTTGGTAAGAAAGAATTGATGCTGATGTGATGTGATGGTGGTTACTTACTTGAGTTGCATTGCACTACTTATAGCCCCACACACTAATACGTATGTATATCACAAGTTAAGACGTAACAGTTGAATCATACGACTTTTTACTATAGGTGCATATAAGTATGTATAGTGTGCATGGTAGTTATAGCTAATCTTGCCTTGTGTTATGTTATCCCTATGCAATACCAATATGCAATCCTTTCGTTTACTACGAGAATTTCCTTTGCATAGTCGAGAAGGTACATAAAAGTCAGTTGTGGTATGGTCGGGTGCGGTGATGTTCCTATGATTTTACATACTTCATGGTCTCGTCTGCTACATATGAGCACTTCAAGTGAGATCGACTTTAAGTAGAGTTCTTCCAAGTACACAACGAGTAAGTGAGTATAATATGAGTTAAAAATGAAGTTGCAGAATAGAGTTGATAGCGAGTGAGTTGTAGGCACCTATATGTATGTAAGGGATCTTGATCTCGGTCGCTTGCCTTTTTTCATATTCTGCATTTATAGTAGTCAGAGTATATAGAGAGATAGGAGACTGTAGTAGATTGGTCGGTAGATGACTTCAGTTGAATTGGCTTGGTTTCCTTAGCTTTAGATTTGGCTGCAGACTTCATTGGAACACTCTGGAGCTTCATGCATATTTGATAGGTTCCTTCTTCCTTGGGTAATCTTCTACACGACTCACTTCACCAAACGAAACGCACACGACCATATCATTATCAAACTCTTTCTTACACTATAGTAGTACACTCTTTAGAAACACTAATGCAACACACTTGCATACCAAACTATACCTCTATATACTAAATACACTTTTTACGTAATGTACTACTTAACTTACAGTAATATTACATACGTATCTACATATATTTACCAGTTCCCCCCAAAAATTTCCCTCTCTCATATTCTTCTTTAATGCTCATGGAAAACTTCATCTCCAATTTCAAACGCTCTCTCCACTTTGTCTGATGCTTTACTTTTGCCTCCCTGCCCTGTCTCCTCCACCAAACCACTTTGATCCTTTCGTTACCTTAACTTTTCTAACCCCCAATAATATTATGCTTACGATCGATCACTCAATTTCTACCTTACCTACTATAGACCGCTACGTAAACACAATACACCGGTACACAAAATCTATTTTATTTCTGTTGCAGTAACTCATACTGCTTCCTGCCTATTAGGATTATAAAATGATGCTAAAAAGTCTTTTTTGATTTACTTTACAGACATTTTGTGCATTAAAAATAATTAAGTTAATTCTGAGTTTATAAATCAGAAGATTGTACGGTAGAAAGATGTAGGAGTTTCAAACGTACAGCTATACTACAAATAAGTACATATATATTAAGAGAATATTTCAATTCTGTCGGTTCACTTCAGTTGAGGTTTATGTATTGAATTAGAGAGTTGGTGTGTAGAAATAGAGGAAGAAGGAGACAAGACACCCACCTTCCTCTGCGGGAGAGCCGAAAGAATAAAGAAGAAGGGCGACAGTTTTGTAATAATAAACCAAAAGTTGAATCCATATGTTCCTGGCTGGAGTTCAGTTGAGTTCGGCTCGAATGAGTTTGACTATTCCAAAGGATATTAAAAATAAGCGAAACAATCATTTGTCACACCAACATTTTTGAAGCTTTTCTTTTACTTGTGCAATAAAAGTGAAGTTAGGCTTTGGATATCAGTAATTGCGGCATATAACAGCTTTCGCTCTTCAATTCTATGTTTTATGTTCTTGTAATGTATTATTGCATGAAAAGAGTTTTGACTGTCTTTACTACCTCCTCCTACAGTTACACTTACACACGTTCTGAGTTGACGAGACTCACAGTCAAACTTTATAAAGCGGAACAGTTGGAATTAGTAGTAGCTGAGCAGACCGAATGAATACGGCAAGTTAACTATATATTCGAGTTAAACTCGAAAGGAGAGGAGTAGGAAGGAACATTAAAAGTTCTCTTTAAAGACAAGATAACTCAAGTTGTTTAGACTTGTGTGTTTAGTATGTAGTAATAATATGAATATAATTGAATTTTGTGTAAGACTGAGTCTCAGGATATTCTCAGTCTCATTTACTATTTAAGTTAGCAAGTAGATCTAGCAAGTAATAGTATGTAAGAATGTTTTATGCTTATATTTCATAATTAATTCAAATTATTGCATAGAACGTAATTTTGAATTTGCCACTAGAAAAAAATTCGTTTTCTAATCTTATTGCTGAGGCGTGCTTTCCAATCAATCAATCAATTAATTCGTGTCTAGCGTCTGTCGAGAGCACTCCTCAGTTTTTTTGTGTGAATAAAATTATTCATTTTTATAGTTAGTACGAGTTCCGTTTTTGGCTTTAGTTATTTTTGTGTCAGAGCCTTTTGATTACGAGGTGTTAGTCATTAGGTCATAATTTTAACTTTAAAGCTAAACGTCCAGTAATTAGACTAATAGTCAGGATCTAGGATTTACGCCCCTAAGGTCAATTATTAGTCATCAGTATTTGGATAGGGTGATCAACCGTCACTTCATCTACCACTATAACGGCGAACGAACCCCAGTTGGACAGTCATACAACGCATCATTTGGTCCTTCGAGCCGGATAGTACTGATATCTGAAGAATCAGTGAATTCGTCGTTTTTCCTCGTTGTGACGTCGTTGGAATTTGAAGTGAGTTATCGTCCATCCTGTTAAGAAAATTGGGACGGAAGCCGCGTGCCCCCATCGTTCACCAATCAAAAGGTATTGCAGTGGAATTGGGACGGAAGCCGCGTGCCCCCATCATTCATCATTAATTGACTGAGGCTACTGGAGAAGAAACCAGGAAGGTCAAAAGGTCATTTATTCATCGCCCAGAAGGATACGGTCACGTCATCGGAGCTCCTTGGGTATTTGTAAGTGTTACATTAATAAACATTTGATTAAGAAGTGAAAGTGTGCATTCAAGATGGATCTCGTCAGAAATGATCGTCGTGCTTTGTCACTCACTCTCTCAAGACTGGAAATGGTCATCAACGCGTATGATGTCAGTGCACCACCCCCATTACCAGAAATACTCCATCAAGAAGGAGAATTGAATAAAGTGCAATGTAAATGTACTAAGCTTACCGAGAAGGCCAGTGCAGTCGCCAAAGATGATGCTGAATTCCTCGCCGAAGGTGCACACATGGTCATACTTGAAGACAAAATAAGCAAGGCTGGTATTCGCTTAGCGATACTGAAAGCAACCTACCCCCCGGCCGGTGGAGCTGGAGGAACTCCCACCAAGGGAGCAGATATAAAGTTACCGAAGATTGAGATTCCCCCGTTTAAAGGAGAAACTCAGGAATGGCTGTCCTTTCAAGACCTATTTTTATCTTCCATCCATAACAATGGAAGCTTGTCAGGATCACAGAAGTTACAATATTTAAAGGGACTGCTCCATGGTGAACCAGCCTCTTTAATAAAGGATATACCTGTCACAGATGTCAACTACGATACTGTGTGGGACATACTGAAGACCAGATATGAAATCAAAAGAGATATTATTAAATCTCATTTCGACAAACTGATATCGTTGCAGAACTCACAACCAGGAAATCCTGCATCGATCAGAAAAATTGGAGATGCTGCCAGTGAGTGCGATAGGGCATTAGAAGTCCTAAAATTGACCCCTGAGCAGAAATGGGATTCTGTCATTATCCATATTTTAGTCAGAAAATTGGATCAAGATTCCAGAATTGATTGGGAAAAGAAACTAGCAGGTGACGAAATTCCCACAATCAAGAAATTCACAGAGTTTGTGCTTTCTCAAGCCAGAGCAACTGCAGCTGGAGGAGCCAAATCAAGAGTGCAAAATAATCCGAAGATTGAATCTACGGATAAGAAGTCTCATCATAGCACATCAGAAAGGTTTAATTCTCCGTGTTCATTATGTGAAAAGAATCATGGATTATTTAAATGTGCAAATTTTATTCAAATGAGTGTAAATGAACGTAGCAATTTCATCAGGGATAAACGCCTATGTGGAAGGTGCCTGAAAGGAGGACATACGTTTGATGAGTGTTTCCCTCCTTTTCTTTGTAAAAATGATTGTGACCACAAGCATCATTATATGTTGTGCAGAAAACAACTACCCAAACCAAAATATCAGAAGAAATCTGAAGAGAAGAAATCTGAATCGGCTGAAAATTCAGAAGACCAATCGAAGACTTACACAGCAAGTTTGTCTCATACCGGAGGAAGAACATCTCAAGTCCTTCTCTCCACAGCTGTCATTTTAGTGAAAGATTCACAGAACAGTTATCAAAAGTGCAGAGCCTTGTTGGACGACGGATCCCAAGGAAGCTTCATCACAGCCAATTGTGCAAATAGACTGGGATTGAAGAAGAAAAATCAAGTATTAAATATTTTTGGAGTTGGTGGCATTGAAGTTGAAAAATCGACTCAGTCTGTCAACCTTGAATTTACGTCCTGCTATAGTCAAGAGAAAACCTTCAAAGTTGAAGCTCACATCAAGATGAAGATTACAGGTGACTTACCAAATCATTTGATGAAGACAAAGGCATGGACACATACGAAGAATCTCAAATTAGCAGATCCTCAATTTTATAAACCCAGCAAAATTGATATATTGCTTGGGTTGGATATTTATGATAAGCTCATGCTTATGAAGAAAACAGATGGACCTACTGGAACCCCAACAGCTAGACAGACAGTGTTTGGATGGATTCTCAGAGGCCCAGTGTCAGAAAAATCACCAGTAAAAAGAGAATTGCAATCTAATCATGTGATTTGTGATTTAGATAGTACATTGCAGAAATTCTGGGAACTCGAAGACGTACCGACGACCAGACAGTTGACTCAAGAAGAGCAAGAATGTGAAAATCACTTCTATGAGACTCATGAAAGGGATTCCGAAGGAAGATTTTGGGTAAACTTACCATTCAAGAAAAATGCAAAAATTATTGGTGAAAGCAAATCACAGGCATTACGACGACTCAAGCAGGGAGATCGCCGCCGAAGTAATGACCCTGAGAAACAAAAGGAATACGACGACGTATTGGAAGAGTACCTAAGCCTGGGACACATGGAAGAAGTCTCTCCGTCAGATGTTACTCCAGGGAAAACATATTATATACCGCACCATGCAGTATACAAGCCATCCAGTTCAACAACAAAATGCAGAGTTGTTTTTGATGCTTCTGCGAAGGCATCAAATGGTGTTTCATTGAATGAAAATTTGTTGACTGGACCGAGATTACAACCGGATCTAATAGTGATTTTAATTAGATTCCGATCTTATATTGTTGCCTTTGTAGCTGATGTTATGAAGATGTACAGACAAGTCAAGATCAAAATGGAAGATCGTGACTTTCAGAGAATGTTGTGGAAAAGACCTTCACTGTCGCTTCAAAATTATCAAGAATACAGATTGACGACTGCAACGTTTGGGACAACGGCAGCGCCATATCTAGCTGTGAAATGCTTGCAGGAATTAAGCAAAATCGAAAATGAGCCAATTTCTACAGCATTTGATTTTGAAATCACCTCATTATACAGCCTCCTCCATCATTCGCCGAGATTTCTACGTCGACGATATGATGTCTGGAGCCAAGACAGAGCAAGAAGCAATTCAATTAAAGAATGAAGTCATTGAATTGTTGGAAAAGGGCAAGATGCAACTGCGGAAGTGGTCATCGAACTCTAACAAGTTTTTGGAAAGCATCTTACCCGAGCCTTGGGAAACTAAATTCCCTCTTCAAATAGATGAGGACGACACAATCAAGACGTTGGGACTCACATGGAATCCTGCAACGGATCTCTTCTCAATTAGTGTGGTGCCGCCCCCTGTGAGAAGTGAAATTACAAAACGGAGTGTTTTGTCCGATTTGGCGAAGACGTTTGACCCCCTCGGACTACTCTCACCATCAACAATAAAAGCGAAATTAATATTCCAATCATTGTGGAAATTGAAAATTGACTGGGATGACCCTCTACCAGAATTTCAGAAAGGAGAATGGTCAAGATACTTGGAAGAATTCCCAGCTTTCAAGAATGTGCAAATTGACAGATGCATTGTGTTAGCAGACAGTGATTACGAGTTACACGGGTTCTGCGATGCATCGAACGAAGCTTATGCAGCATGTGTATATCTTCGTTCAAATAAAAATAATGAAAATAAAGTGTCATTAGTTGCAGCGAAAACCAAGGTGTGCCCTGTTGAGGATGACTCGGAGAAAGTGAAGAAAAGAACTCCGATGTCTATTGCTCGCAAGGAGCTTTGTGGTGCTGGACTGCTAGTAAGACTGATGGATGTTATCAAGAAATCCTTGAATCTCCCCATCAGCAGTATTCATTATTGGACAGACTCAACAACAGTTCTTGCATGGATTCGGGCCCCTTCCAATCGGTGGAAGATTTTTGTGGCCAACCGTGTAGAGAAAATCAAGAAATTATCAGAAATTAATCAATGGAGTCATGTCAGAGGCACCGAAAATCCTGCGGATTGTGCCTCCAGAGGAATCAATCCTTCATTATTGGAAAACCACCCCTTGTGGTGGACTGGACCGGAGTGGCTCAAGTTAAGTGGCTCTCCTACTGTAATTGAAGAAAATTCAGATGTTGATGCAAGCTTAGAAGAAGAAATAAAAATAGTTAAATCGCATCTGGTTGGAACCGAGCCTGAATTCAAGATGACTGCCTTGCTTCAGAGATGTTCCAAATTATTACAACTACAAGAATTACTGCAAGACTTCTTCGTCTTTGTTTGAATAAATCTTTCAAGTCACCTGGACTTGGAGCACCACTCACAGTGCCAGAGTTAAATAAGGCTTTGGAATTTTGGATTAAGTTAGTGCAAAACGAAGCGTATGCAGATGTATTCAAGATATTCAAAAACAATCAAGATATTTCGAAGATTGACAAACAACTTCGATCACTCTCACCTTATGTGGATAAGGATGGTATACTGAGGGTTGGAGGAAGGCTACAAAATTCCAACCTCTCATTTGATCGGAAGCATCCTATATTATTGCCCAAGAAGAACCATTTGACTATTTTAATCATTCGGCATTATCATCAAGTGCTTCTTCATGGAGGAACTCAACTTTTGCTGTCTCAACTCCAAGGAAAATATTGGATTTTGGGAGCGAGACATGCAATTCAACAAATTGTGAGACAGTGCACAGTTTGTTTTAAAGCTAAGGCGGAGTCGGCCCAGCAGATGATGGGAAACTTACCTACTCCTCGTGTCAACCAGACCCACCCCTTTCAGAATGTTGGAGTGGATTTTGCCGGCCCTTTCAATTTAAGTTTAAGAAAAGGTCGAGGACAGAAACAGAGCAAGTACTACGTGGCAATTTTTGTGTGCTTCGTCGTGCGAGCAATTCACTTGGAGCTTGTCAGTGAATTGACTAGTGAAGCTTTTCTTGCAGCATTCAAGAGATTTGTGGCCCGAAGAGGATTGCCGACTGACGTCTATAGTGACTGCGGCACAAACTTCGTGGGAGCCTGCAAAGAATTAAAAATTTATATGAAGAATCTCCAATCATCTACACTTGGAGATCAATTGAAGGACGAACTGGCCAAGGAAGGAGTCACTTGGCATTTCAATCCCCCTTCATCCCCTCATTTTGGCGGGCTCTGGGAGGCGGGAGTCAAGTCCTTCAAATACCATTTTAGAAGAATCATAGGAGACCACACCCTGACCACTGAAGAGATGCAGACGGTGTTGGCCCAAATAGAATCATGTCTGAACTCAAGACCATTGACTGCCTTGTCATCAGATCCTCATGACTTGACAGCATTGACACCTGGACACTTCATAATCGGACGACCGTTGAAAACTGTGCCCGAAGGAGATGTCTCGGAAATTCCAGTAAGCATGACTGACCGCTGGCAACGCGCTCAGCAAATATTTCAAGTATTTTGGAAACGTTGGAGCTCTGAATATTTGTCACGACTCCAACAGCGACCCAAATGGTGGTACAAGAAAGAAAATCTGAAGACTGGAGATCTTGTACTCATCAAAGATGAACGACTCCCTTCCCTCAAATGGAAGTTAGGGAGAATTGAGGAAGTTTTTCCCGGATCAGATGGATTGGTACGTGCAGCCACAGTGAGAGCAATGGATGGAGTTTATCAAAGACCAGTCGCCAAGCTGTGCCCACTACCTTTGGATAATGATGGATGAGCATTGTGTGGTCATTCGAACGAGTTTTTGTGTGATGTCATTCGTACGAGCCTTGATGTCCTGAATAAACCCTTTGGATAAATAATTGGATTGAAGCATAAGCGAATACAATTTTTATTCTTTATGTTTGTGTTTTATTTTGGGTTTTGAAATGGGGCATTTCAAGGTGGGGAATATGTTTAGACTTGTGTGTTTAGTATGTAGTAATAATATGAATATAATTGAATTTTGTGTAAGACTGAGTCTCAGGATATTCTCAGTCTCATTTACTATTTAAGTTAGCAAGTAGATCTAGCAAGTAATAGTATGTAAGAATGTTTTATGCTTATATTTCATAATTAATTCAAATTATTGCATAGAACGTAATTTTGAATTTGCCACTAGAACAAATTCGTTTTCTAATCTTATTGCTGAGGCGTGCTTTCCAATCAATCAATCAATTAATTCGTGTCTAGCGTCTGTCGAGAGCACTCCTCAGTTTTTTTGTGTGAATAAAATTATTCATTTTTATAGTTAGTACGAGTTCCGTTTTTGGCTTTAGTTATTTTTGTGTCAGAGCCTTTTGATTACGAGGTGTTAGTCATTAGGTCATAATTTTAACTTTAAAGCTAAACGTCCAGTAATTAGACTAATAGTCAGGATCTAGGATTTACGCCCCTAAGGTCAATTATTAGTCATCAGTATTTGGATAGGGTGATCAACCGTCACTTCATCTACCACTATAACGGCGAACGAACCCCAGTTGGACAGTCATACAACGCATCACAAGTAATCTAAAGTTAAGCTCCTTGGATTGAACTCATTGCATGTGTAGAGGAGTAGAAGGTATGGGTGAGATGTGAATATGTGAACAGGACTAATAAGTCGTTCCGAAAATGAGATGTTTGGGAAGTTGTGGATGTAAACAGAGAGCATTTAGTTCGGCACGCGTTGACATTCCACAACATGCTCATACAGTATGCTTATTTTCGGGTAAAGTCATTAATCAGGCACAAAGATTAAAATTAGGCATAAGGCATTGCTCTGCATTGCTTTTCCATTGCCGAAGAACTAAACCCTCTTCATACATATTATGTAGGTAGTTATCTAGCATGTCTTGTTCAGCTCCTTATTCTATCCCTCTCTGTCTCTTACTGTACACAACAGTGCATGTGTGACTAAAAATACTTTTGAATGCATCGCATCGGGGGAAAGATCTGCATTATACATGCGTACTATTTCTTACGCTGAAAACACTGCACATTACACTCAGACACACTCAACCCGCTTGAGCACAAGTCTGTATTCTCTATTAGTAGAGTATTGATGGAAAGATTACTCGTGTAACTACATACATACTTTTGCATATACCAGAAGTTTCAAAAAAAGTTGGGTTTTCTCTACACACCTCCTATTTTCTGTATTAGAGTTATTATAAAGCAATGCTGCGTTTTAAGTAGTGTTTTTTAAATGCGTCTTTTCTTATGCTGTGCGTTTGAAGCATTAAATTATATTTCTCGTGATGCATTTAAGTGTAGTGGATAGATTAGCATGTTGAGAACGAGAATTCTGGTCGTATAAGCATAAATGTGTTTATATTACTGGTTCTGTGTACACATTGGGCATAAAGCAAAGTACAGCTGTGAAGATAAGTATACATGTGTAAGGTATTCAGTAATATTAAGAGTGTGAGTGTAAGTGTAGGAAAGAGTAGTATGGGTTTATGATTGACGAAAGAAGCAAGCGAGCGAAGAGAACGACTTGCTTGCGATAGATAAGTTAAGAAGCGTGTCATTTCAGAGTAAAAGACGTGAGGGATGTTGTACATTGATGGGAGGATAAGATAAGTATGTCGGTGTCATTTACGTAATAGATTTTTTAATTAGACAGTTGTCATTTTGCCTGTATGGAGAGAATGAAGTTGTACTGAGGCAGTTTGGAATCGAGCAATATTCCCTGCCAACTGTACTCACGTTACTCATTTATGTGATAGGAGAGGAGCATTGTGCAGATACGTAATGGACTGCTGTTTTATGTTATCTCTATCGTAGGAGAATATTGTATGTTTGAGTTTAAACGAGGGATTGGTGTGCTGCTTGGTCTGTTATATTCATTAGTCAAGTGAGTCGAGTCGTTCTCTTCCGTTGAGTCTTGAGTTGAGCTTAATTTTATTTTCTGAATCACACACACGACTGATGAGAGAGTTAGCGGAGTAAGTAGAGTCTGCTTAGGTATATGAAGAGAGAGAGAGACACTGTATTATTTACACTATTTAGACTATGAATAATAGCAGTGGTTAAGGATAGGTACACTACTTACTTATAAGTAACTGTATGCATATAGTAGCATTGTGAATTCACTTTGAAGGTTGTTCAAATATTAAATGCGTAGTTTCAGTCCTGCTCTTCATTACAAGTTTGCAAGAGTAATTATGATTTTATAAGTACACTGGAAGTGGAAAATAAATGAATGGGCAACACATGTAGGCTAGTATGCCGCATCTGGCTGATTATGATTGGGACATTAATAAAATCACCTTTGTGGTGTAGTTTAGTTTAGTTGGAGATATTTCAATGAGCCTCTCTCTTTTAAACTTTTCTGTTCTGCTCGTTGTTATGTTCTTCTGTTCTTTTGCCCGTCTGTTCTGTTTCTGTACTCAACACTTTTGTGTAGGTAATTTTCCCATTCACAGAGGAGTTAATGGCGTCAATCTGTTAAGCCGCGTAATGTACCAAAACGGATTTAGAACTCATTTCTCTCATATTCATGAACATTCATATGATCGAGTTATACGAACGATTATTTTCTATTATTAGTCATTACAGTACAATCTGCACACTTTGTATTGTGTAAATCTAGTTGGGATGAGCCAGAGCAGAGTGAAGTTCTTAGGTGGTTTCATTTCGTTCTGATTTGAGTTTGCATAAATAATAGGGATACTTACATATACGTGCTAATATCTTTAAAGATATAAAGAATGTTTCCATGTAATTTGAATTCAACTTAACTAACTACATAATGTTCTCGTCCTGTCGGCTCTGTTTACTGTATTAATGCAAACATGTACTCTATGCAAATTTTACACCACTCCAAAACTGTTTCTTTTTTTACCAGAGAAGAGTATTAAAGGCAGGCTGTGAATTGAACTGGTACTGGTAGTGGGGAGTCTCACTTTAGCTATTAAAAAGTTAGAGCTATAATAATGTTGATGTATCTGGGCCTCCGTTTCTGTTATTATTACACACGTAGGCACTCGCCGATATAAGATATCTCTCCTATAAGTAGTCCGCTAGGTAATAAAATGTAATATATTTCATGGCACTGTAAGGTGATATGTACATATGCACACATACTTGCTACAGATATAACCATTTATTTTATTTCATACCCTAACCTTACATACTTACATCTAAACTCCTAGTTATTTGTATCATTGTCGTAGAGAGCTGACTGCCCTATTTATTTACAAGAGCACGTTCTGCGTATTCTAACTCTCTGCTCATTGTGAATGTTTTGAGCTGTATTACAACTTGCTCCGGTTAAGTCTCATTTTGGTTTTTTAACATTATCTATTGTGATGCTCTATGTAACTAAAGCTATTCGTTTTGCTTTAAATGTAGTAAGTAGCTATGAAATAAATAGGTTTATACACTTATATATCATTATCATTACACACAGTAGGTATACTATACATAAATATAACACATAGTAGGTAGTAATTGTCGTAGTAAAATAAACTAATGGCAATTTTAGTGAGGCACATCAAGGCAAAGGAGAGAAGGGGCACTCTATTACAATACCTCTGATAGTGTGCCCAGAGTATATTTATAAAAACACAGAGACAGTGAGACAAGAGTGAAAGAACTATCATGAGCCACATCAATTTATTATTCAAACCTCTATGAATGTCTAAATAGTCCTTTGCAAATGATATTAATGGATAAAAGACTGACTGAGCTGATGTGGACTCCCCTAATCAAACAGAGTCTGGATACACATACATTCTATACATAGGTAGGGTAGGGTTTGTAATGGGTTGGTTAAACCAGCAGGCTTAGCTGTACTATATCTCCTCTTTAAGGTAGGTATGTATGTTTATTGCATTGACGTAACAACGTAGTGTGGATGAATAAAGACACTGGTAGATTGCATGTTAACAGAATTAGAATTGTTATTTTGCCGAATGGCAGCCTTTTCTCAGTTTTCTCTCGCGGTAGTGCATTCTGTTTTGCTCTGCTCTAAACTGAATTATGACTGTGTGTGGTGCTGGGTTGATTGCTAGTTACGTTCATTCGTGGTGTAGTTTGCTCATGATGGCTATCACAACTCGAGTCGAGTTAAGTTGAGTGAATTGACTGCGACTTTGACCAAGTCCTCATTTAAATGTATTTATTTGTCAGAGTCTGGCTATTTCCAAATGAATCTCAAATCGAACGAAGGCAGTATTAACATGTAGACTGTTGTGACGTGGTACGTGATGAGTTTAGCATGTACCATGACTTCTTTAGGAGGATATTATGTAAAGTCAAGTTAAACTATTTAGGCGTATTAGTAAGTAGGGAGAGCACAGAGCTATGCAACTGGCACAGACTGCTCCACGAGAAAAAGCTTTTGATTTTATTTTTCAGAGACGCGAAACGGAGACTCATAGGCAATTAAGTAGAGAATTGATGGTAAAAAATACACTCATTAAGCCTACCTTCATGAACAGTTTTTGTTCCTGCATCCGGTGATTAATTTTTGTGGCCAATGACATCAGGATAAAAATGGTTGGTTGGTTACTTGGTTGCACTGCTTATGCTTTCCTCTGTCTCACTCTCCATTATATATGTAAGTAATGTAATGTAATTTGCTCTAATGTGCTCTACTGTGCCTACACATTTCTTATACGATTTTCTTACCTGACTTACATAATATGCTTACTAACTACTTAAATAGTGATATAGGTACTCCTCCTTATATCTTCATTCTCATTATTATTAACTCTAGTTCACCGTGTACGCTAATGTTGTGCATAGTCTACGGATGGTTAATGTCTTAAACGAAAGTACATGCAACTACAAGCACAACTGCATGTTTTATCCATGTATACATTAAAGGAGCATTTATTTCAACGGATTGTAGCGAGTGAGACGTGTTATGTAAACGTGTAGCTCCAGTCAGCTCAATTCAGCTCACTTCTATTGTGAGCTATGAGATTGAGATGAGGACAAGTTAAGGATGTAGTGCGAAAGAACTAATCTAAGGCAAATTCAAGCCAAGTCGAGTCTTAGCGCATCTGAGAAAGATCACGGACGAGTCATTGTTTAAGCTCTAAGAGTTGGAAATATCTCTATCTCTCTATCTGATATAATATAATGATTCACTATAAGTGAGAAATCTCCAATCTGATGTATTACTTTAACATCTTTCTTACTTGGGTACAGCGTAGAACATCATAAAAGGGAGAAGAAGCTGACTGAGCTTATTATAGAAGGGTTAATCTACAACGGAGTGAATTGATGTAAAGATAACACATTGTTATAATGACTCTTGCACAGAATGCATGATTGGTTTGGAAAATTAGTCCTCGCAATTATCTCATGGTTCACAGAGTTTCCTTTCGTCTTTTTCATTCTCTATTTTACTTCGTTTTACATTTACATCACATTTATAATAACCATCCATTGTACTTACATTACCATTGTCGTTTTTCTACCTTCTAAAAGTATCACATCACAGCTCATAGATTTAGGCGTTGAAATTACATCTATTCCTCCTCCTGTACGTACGCAGTAACTATTTCCTAACTTTAGCTAATCGCAGCAAGCTTTGTGAGTTGTATCAAAAGGTAGTCAAGTCACTGCTATTATTTTTCTGGACTCCAAAGTAATTTTCACATTAGCCATGTCCTGTGCAGAGCCCTACTTGAAAAGAATAATTCACACCAATTTCAGTTAACTCTTAGTAAAACCTTTAAGTATACAATAACAACCACAAAATATAGCTACAAATAAGAATATTAGTACCTTTAGAATATTAGTACTACCTCAGGTACCTTAACTTGTTAATCTTTACTTCCAACGCTTCCTACCAACTTTATTACGATATTAGACACATAACTCCCTGTGCTTATTTTCCTATTATATTACGAAATTTTCAGCTTTTCTTTCAAAGACGTACTTCGTTAGTAATAGTCAAGAAGCAATGCATGCATGCGTGATAATAATACGTCCTACGTATCTATAGATGCTATAATAATTTTATTATAATCGCTACATAAACATCTACATAACATACTTAAGCATCTATATCACATCCTATCCTTGTTTTACTCATTATCTCATTTTCCTCATTTTTTGGTAACACTAATGTCTCGAGAGGAATGAAGCGTTGATGATGTTCTTTGTATTTATTTTTTCTAGAGAGTAATAAGGTAGCATGGTAATGGTGTACTAGTATTTAAGTGTATCACAGTACATCACACACAGTCAACAGAAAATTAGATAAACGTAATTCCAAATAGATATACATAGATAGTGCATTGTTCAGGAGTTAAGTACAGCTTTAAGTTACGATTTTAGTGTCTATGGGAAAAGATGTCCACAGTTAAAATGTTTTTGCACCACAGTCTACACACTCTACATCTAGGCATTTAGTGTGTACTATTCGAATGCTTAAGAGTCCATTGATAAAACATCAACAGAAAGATATGCCTTGAACAACTGAAAGTTTGTGTGAACTGAGAAGAGCATAAATTCATTTTGATTTGATCTGAACATTTAAAAAAGTAGCTAGCCTGCTGGTTATGTTCAGGTTGGCTGGGAATTTCGAGTGTAACAGTTGGTGTGTTAGATGACTTTAACGAGCTTTGTGGTTACAGATTATTACAGATTGCAATCCATTGCATTTGGCCTTATTTTCAACTTTGCTTTGTTACATTAATACTTCTCTACTTGTCGTTGTCATCAAAGCACAGTATACACAGCTTACAAAAGTACCATTTCCCTCGACTACTGTGATATTCAGACAATTATTATATTTTATATGCATTATTAATACATATTTGTACATGAATGAAATAGAAGTGATTTGGTAGAAGTAGGTAGAGCCAAAGCAAAGCCACTGGTTTGAAGTATGAAATGTAGGTTTCGTGTGACAAGACAAAAGCCATGGTGAGCTATGTACCTATTAGTATCGTTGTATTAATTTGGCATGTTATGTTGAATGAATGGAAGTTGGTCGGAGCCAGACCAGTTGTTTGTCTGAATGATAGAAATTGTATAGAAATTGTAGAGAACTCGGCATTTGTCTATATTATTATAACTGCAACAACCCAAACCAATTCTACTCTGTTCCCAAGTTAAGTTCGTTAAGGCTCCATTCCAGTCCCAAGCCAAAAAGTCTCTTTACTTTGGGCTCACTTGTAACGTGGTAAATCCAATGCGACTATATCACAGGATTGAAACAGTAACATACTCTATGTCTTTCTCGATGTGATGTAATGACTGGGCATTCATGCTGCTAATTCTGTTTATTTCGTGTCTCTCTTTCCTGAAAAGAGTCCGGATTTAGTCCGGTGGTGGGCTGGTGTAATTATTGGGAAAAGCAGGACACGAAATGAGTTTCTTTCCTACTACTACTCAACTACTGAGTTAGACATGTACAAATACGTAGGTACTTTATATAAAGGGCTGTTGTAATATTCTCGGATCGAACCCTCGTCTCTCTTAACTTATGAATTGTTATATCTTTCAATCTACACAGCAGTTAGATAACTATTACCATTACAACTATGTAGGACTACGACCACCAAAATATACAATCAAAGGATATTAGTACAGTAGCTCAATCCAATTTACAGTGCATACACACATCACATAACGGAAGACTTACCTACTCCCGTCCCTCGTAATAGAAAAAATAATAAGTTAGTATATACAAACCTTTATAGTACGTAATGTGTTCATGTATTGCATTTATTGTAAATACGGTCATTTGTGATGTGAAGTGTATTTTCCGATATTTCCTACTAATTCTATGCTCTCTGCTTTACTTATCTTATTACGTCTGCATGCGTAGTTAATATGAGAATCATGAATGTGTCGTGTGTGCAATAATTATTATACATAGTAAGACACGTACTTTCGTGTAAGCACACATATGTCCTGTGCTAATAACTATGTACATATTCTCTAACTGTAAGTAAAAGTAAAGTGAATGTTCCTAATAAGTAAGGTAACCAAACGAGTCTATTACGCTCAATGTTGATTCATTTAGAATGATATAGATTTATACGTAGCTCTGTACAAATTGCTATCACTAATCGATTGACAGTCACTACAGTTTGCTTACTTTAGTTGACTCATGTCATATAACTATAAACTAGTGCACCGGGAAAATACACACAAACATATTATTTCCGTTATAAGTTGCTTTGAACTGGGCATGACACACAACAGAGTGTAACCATTTTTCAGGTACACTATAAAAGCGAAGGTCTCTGCATCCAATAAAAAGGCAGCTTATAGTTTTCAATTTTGTAGTGAAATGAAATGCTCCCATAAATTATTTTTTATTAATACCCTAGGATTTTTTGTCGATATAAAACTGATTTTTCAATGTTTCCTCCAAGGACACTTTTATGTGGGAAAGGCAGTTAAAAAATAGGTCCTAGATCGGATTGTTTGATTTTAAATCAAATGTGATTTTTATGCAAAAGATGCGCAAAAGGTTATAAAACATTCATTTTAAATGTAATGTTATTAGTGCGGGATCCCAACAATTCTTCCTATAGAAATTATTTCTGTCCATTGAGTAAGTAACTGTTCTATTTTATCTAACGTAGCGTAAGTACATGGTCATACGGCTGTCACGCTTATTATTTGTGCATACGTGAAGTTGATCATGACGAGTGCAGTGCTATAGGAAGGTAAAATCACAAAATGTAGGTATGTGTTTAGGACGGTCGTCCTTTCATCTGTCGTGCATGTAGCCTCTGCTTTGTTATAAATTTTAGCCAATTTAAATAGTCGCAGTGCGCAATCAGTGCAGTAGTTTTAGTGAGGATTGAAATAAATGAAATGTATTTATACGGACGGGAAGTGGGAGCAGTTGGCAGTTCAGTTACATTGCACTAAGTGATAAAAGGGCAATAGAGACATACATAAGTTAACCATGGCGGTCGGACTAATCTATTGCTCGAGAGCTATTTAGTAATATTATTAAAGTCTTTGTCAATGATGATAGGAGGATGTGTTCGGGTTGGGTTCATAGAAATTTTAAATCAAGCTTTTTCAATGGCAAAGGTTTTTTAGAGGCGGACTTGTGTTTCTATTTATTTGGTTTTCCTACCAGAGTCAGGAAAACTCGTATACCCTTTTACAGTTGAAGGAAATGATGACATCATGACTGACTATCTAGTCTAGGGTTCCATTCGCATGACTACTTATTGTTTTCCTAGGAGCCATATCCACCAGGGCACCCAAAAATAATCTAAAATTCAAACCATAAATCATTGAATGCCCGATAAAATTCCCAGTACAGTTTACAATCCATTTGCCACGAGCCTTCGATAAAAATTTTCGGCAAACTCTCGGGGCACTGAACCGTACTTTAAAATGGAATGATTTGAGATAACTACCTAAAAGTATTAAATGTATATTGAGCATCAGCATCATTACAGACTGAGTGGAACTACTGACAAGAGTTCTTGGTATTGGACCTGATTTTAGAGAGCTATAAAAATTAAACTTAATTCGAAAAGCAATAGGAATTATTTAATATTTTTCGTATTTTTATATTCTGAAATGATTTTTGTCAATTTGAACAAAGAATTTGTATTCCAAATTGGTAATTAAAGATATGTAAGAATGAAGAAAGTAATGGTTGATTTGTTTTTGTTTGCAGAGAGAATCTCAAAGAATGATTTGGACCTGGAGATCTGCTCTGTGAGAAGATGGTCACTGTCCGGATCAAGTGATAGGGCTCGTCGGTCATGGAAGCATTCGTCGCCGTTGCAACAGCACAGGGCGATGAATCTCAGCTTTCAGCAGCTGGCTCTTTAGATACGAGTTCGTTCAGCACCTCTTGTCGTTCATTAGGAAATTCAAGCGGAGGACTAAGTGCAGGTAGGCCAGGTTATTCCCATCTTTTGCCTCACAATGTGTCAAGTTTGTCCAGACGAGAATTATTGGACAATGGGCATTACTGGAAATACCTAGTAGGGGAGTCAACGACGAACATGGTTCCACAAGAGCCAACAATGGCTGCCAACGACGGGGTGACGAAGACTCCCTCACCAACGAGCACTTCAGCAGTTACCGGCGGGGTGGAGGACAGCCTGAGTTCCACGACGACGACGCCCACCGCCAACGCCACTGCGAACGTGAACAACGCGATTGTCAATTCTCTGACGAAGCAGCAGCGGGTTACGTCGGAGGGGTTGAGCACGCCAGTGACCACTGCACCACCGACACCGACGAAAAGCAAAGGAGGGAGTGAGTTGGACGGTTTGACAGGTGGGCAGCAGGGCAATTCGAGTGACAGACACTCGCCGAGTGAAGAGATAAGTTTTCGTGGCATTAATGTTCCTAAAGTAATGTGTCGGAGCAGTCCGGCGGGTGAGTCGCCAGGGAGTGATGTGGAGAGATTCGACGGTAAAATAGTGTACAACCCTGACGGTTCGGCCTACATAATCGAAGATAGTGAGCTGAGTGAGGAGGATGGGAGTTTGGATGTGCCCCATCTGGAGGGATGCATTGTTGACGGTCGGGGTATGAGCTTGTCCCAAATCCCGGCGATTCCCCAGATCGCCAACGCTTTCTACGTGTCCCGGAACCCAGCTTTATACAGCGCTCTGTATGGACAAGCATACGGGAGTCTGTTGCAAGAAAAGAAGATAGTTCCTGATATACCAATTATGCATAGTTACAGGGTCTACACAGTTCGTGATAAAAGTGGTGATACTAGTGCGGTCGAGGATGAGGACGACGAAGATGGCATACCCAAAAGGAAGTCGACGGCGGGTAGTGGTAGTGAAGTGTCAAAGGACGGCGGTAATAAACAGCCTCCTGTCTCGGAGTGCTCTTCGGTTCCTATCAAACCTATTCTCATGTGCTTTATTTGTAAATTGTCTTTTGGATACACGAAGTCGTTTGTGGGCCACGCCATGGGCGATCACAATTTGATACTCACTGACCAAGAGAAAGACATTCTCAACCAGAGGAATGTATCTGCCATTATTCAAGCCGTCGGCAAAAACAAAGACCCGCTAATATCATTTCTTGAGCCTGTGGGCAACCGAATCGGGGGATTTCCTATAATCAACAATCCTCTGCTCGGGAGCAATATTCAGTCAGTTCCTATGAGTCGTGCACTTCACCAATCAGGTTCTCAATCTGATCTTACTCTTCACACCTCTCAGTCAATCCTTCGCGCCAATGCCATTGCCAATAATAATGAGGATAGCAGCGGCGGGAATATCAAATCCTCACCAATCAGCTCGCCAGACCTCCTCTCCCCCAGACCGCACAATGATCTCCATAATCAGCTTTCTTCCGGCTCTCTTCAAAATAAAATCTCTAATGTCGGAGTGGACTTGACCCGGAAAAGTCCTGGTAGTGGGAGAAGCAGTGCAAGTCCTGGAGCAAGTGTCAGTCCAGCTCCAACGAGTAGCACGCCCAACCCTATAAATGCAAACGCCAGTCCAAGTGGCTCCCAATTTTCCGCCGGAACTCCCACTGGCCCGCCGAATTTTATGACTGGTACGACCATTGGTGTTTGTCCAGAACATATCAACGGCCGGCCGAGTGGAGTTGACTGCTCAAAATGCGAACTCATTCTCAATTCATCGAGAATGGGTGCTCTGGGAAGTCTCCACACTCGAAACTCATGCAAGACTCTAAAATGCCCGAAGTGCAACTGGCATTATAAATACCAAGAGACTCTAGAAATTCATATGAAAGAAAAACACCCGGACAATGAAACTTCCTGTATTTATTGCATCGCTGGACAGCCTCATCCGCGACTTGCTCGTGGAGAAACTTACACGTGCGGCTACAAACCCTACAGATGCGAAGTCTGCAACTACTCAACAACGACCAAGGGAAACCTCAGCATCCACATGCAATCTGACAAACATTTGAACAACATGCAAGAGCTGCAGAATGGCGGCGTCCCGCCTCCCGAATCCCTTGTCCAACAACAACAACAACCTCCACCACCTCACAACAAAAACCTCGCGGGCATGAGTCCATCTGCGGGTGCGGGTGCAAGTGCCCCGCCAAACCCCAAGCCAAAACCCACATTCCGATGCGATGTCTGTAATTACGAGACGAACGTGGCCCGAAATCTCCGGATCCACATGACGAGTGAAAAACACACTCACAACATGATGGTGTTACAGCAGAACGTGAAGCACATGCAACATCTCAGTGCTCTGCAAGCCCAGAATCCTTTCGATCCCTCCGCTCTCCTCCAGTTCCATCCATCACTGGGAATGGGGAGTGGTGGCGAGAAGCCGGCAGCTCACACGGAAGCCGCTCTGGCAGATATGGCCTATAATCAGGCTCTGCTGATCCAGATGATGACCGGTGGTCAGATACCTCCGCACATTCCACCCGAATTGGCTCCTCATATGGACCTTGGATTAAATCCGGATACGATGGAACCTCCTCCAGAACCTCCAGATCCAAATCCATCTCATTTGTTCCAATGTTGTGTCTGCACTACCTACTTCACTGACAGTCTCGAAGCTCTCTCACATCATTTGACTCAGGATCGCACCAAATTACGAGAGCAGGAAATCCTGGTATTAGTCGCGGGGAATTACATGTGCAAACTCTGCTCCTATAAGACCAACCTCAAAGCCAATTTCCAACTCCACTGTAAAACCGACAAACATCTCCAGCGACTCCAGCATGTCAATCACATCAAAGAAGGTGGTCCTAGAAATGAATGGAAATTGAAATATCTAAGCATGTCCAATCCCATTCAAGTCAGATGCAACTCCTGCGACTACTATACTAATTCTGCTCACAAACTACAACTCCATGCAGCTCATCAACGACATGAAATCTCCGTTCTCATCTTCCGACATATCCAATCACAAGAGACTTGCATCCATGAAGATGCCAGAATTTACGCTTGTGCTCTCTGTGGATTCACCTCTCGTGTCAAATTACAACTTTTACAGCATACACGGTAAATATAAACCCATTTCGTTTATTTTATCCATAAAATTATATATTGTAACTGATCATCACTAGATATGTTCCACATGTTTTAAACTCGGAAAATGATCTAGTTTTAATGCTTAATTGGTTAGATAGAATTTAAAAAATAATATGGATATTTAATATCTTATTTTGCGTAGGTAGTTCTTATTTTCTCATCGCCCCTTCCTTCAAAACGTAATCAGAATTGTAATCTTGGTTGTTTGGAAGGACGGTGAGGGTAATGATAGGAGGGATAGCATGTTCCCCCACACTAATGTATTTTATCGTGAATAAATGGCAAGGAAAAGTAATTAAATGTGGCACAAAGAGTTTACATGGTCATTTGCTGAGAAAGTCAAGTCGACTCAGTGAGTGGTATGATAGCTGTTTAACGTAGGAGAATAGAAGTAGCTTGGTGGTTGATAGCTACATGGTATAAAATTATTAATCGTGTAACATAAGCTGGAGCTAAGCTACCTAAGTATTATTATGAAAGGGAATGTATGAAAGAAATTCCTTTTTTGTTCTCTCTTGTTCTATCTGGGTCCGTTTCATAAGTAGAGCTTTCCGTTTTATTAAATCTCTTATCTAATATACGATTTGCTCATAAATTTTCCAGATCTTTGAAGCATCTCCAACTGGAACAATTGCATAGTCTGCAAAGACGTGCTGAAGGGAAAGATAGCCAACCAGATCTCACTCAAGTCTTCCGAGTTCTTGAACAACCCGACTCTGACTCACCGGGTCATAACAATAACTCCTCCACTTCCGCTGAAGTCTCACCAAATTTTTACAACGATCAAGGTTATTACTATACTACGCCTTTTCTTTTTTCTTTCACTCTCTATGTTCTAGAGTCAAGTCAAGTGGCAGGGAGGCAAACAAAAAGATTCATTTAACAAGGGGATATAGCAATTAGGTTGATTAATTGTTCACTAAGAAGGGATGGCTATGAAAAAAAACTTATTTGCTTTGTACATAGATAGAAGTAAGGATATGTTCGCATTAGACAGACATGGAGATATGCAAATGGTAGAAAAATGCATAGTATAAAGGTAGTAATAGTGAGCCATTAGAATTACACAACAACATACTTATCCTTATCTCATATATTTGTTAGATGTAAAGTATAGTATAAAGTAGGTAATAGGGAGACAAAAGATGTTGAGGTGTAGTGCACTATTAAGAGCATAGTTATCTGTATTACGTATGTAGTGGAGACACTCATTAATTTAACTTGGAATGGCACTATTGTCATTTTATGCAAATTTAATGATGGCAGAAGAGTTGGTAGAGCCTAAATGCATGCTTCCATCTGTAAGTACATTTAAAGTGTATGTAATGTAATGTACATGCTCTTCAGAGTAGGTAATGTGATTTGGAGACACTTCTTGAAGATGTGTGCATGTAATTTAGTGATAGACTGCTAAGTGAGCGAGTGAGCTGGAACTTATAACAGTGTGCGAGTTGACTCCAGGTATTTCATCCTACCGAAAGAAACGCTCAAATGGTGTGGTGTACTGCATACTAACGACAAGTCAGTTTAGTTACCATTACCATTTTTACCAGTTCAGGGCAGTCAGGTTACGCGACAATTGTAAATGTAAATTCTGATAACATGACTGTGGTGTTATAATGCATTATAGCAACATTAGACATCCAATTCATGCATACCTACCTATGTGTGGACATCAAGATGGAACTCAAACTTCGGCTCCTCTACACATACAATAAGGACAGAGGAGACACATTTATTAGAAAAAGAGTAGTCGAATAAAAGTGGTTGGCAATTCAGATGGTATATAATAATAAGTTAAAGAAGCTGCTGCTAATGCATGCATTGTATTCTGCATTGTAGTTTTAGTATTCACTTTTCCAGCAAGTGGACAGACGGGGTGTTATAGTAGGTTCTTGTTCTTAGGCATAGTCTTATCCTCCCCTGTTTTGTGTGATGCATGTATTTGAGCGTGGAAGTAGGAAAAATAATCATTTGTTAAGGTCTGGTCATAAATATTTCAGTGGGTGAGTGAGTAGCAAAATTCTTTCATGTGTATGCCATGTAGGCAGAGAGCGGTGACATAAGTACCACATGTAGTGTTTTCTCTGTTTTTCGAAAGCTTCTCAAGCCAAGTGTTTACAAGACGAATGGCGATGTGAAACTGGATGTCAGTGATATACGGCGAGTATTGTCGTACAAAATGTCGCGCATCAAAAGTTCACAAAATAATACCTAGCAAGGTCTTATGTCATCTATAGAGTCTACAGAGATATTGTATATCTGTACCTGGGAGTCTCAAACTATTGTATGTCCTACCTTATAGTCTACCTTTTACCATCTTTACCTAAAAACATCTACCAATAATATTTTGGTTTACTATTACACAGTGTAGTGCTACATTTATTTCTCTCTAGGTAAATACCTACTGGTATTATTGGGGAAAAGAAAACTCCCCTTCTCTGTTCTTTCATGTGCTCTGACTGGACTGTAATATCCGCATGTTTGTTCAGCATTAGTAATATGACTGTCTCTTAGTCTTACGTGTTGTTGTTCAACGTGTAATCTATATACCTGACTGATTGCTAGCTTAAAGATAGCAGAACACTTATATGCAACAAAGTATATAAAACTTACAACAGCCATTTATCCCGAGTTACACCGAATAGATACACAATGGTGTATCTTTTGTGTTTTCTATCGATAAATAGAGTAGATATGCAACTCGTGTACTCTGTGGATATTCCTTGAACTTCTATAGAAACTTTTACTGTTTACAGTTTCATATTTCCATGTGCATTTGTTGTATGCCATGCATGTTTGTGTATGAGATTGTCATAAGGTTTAAGTACATGCTATATGCATTTAGTATTGAGACTGAACAGAACTGAAACTACGGTTATAAATTGTTTGTACTTTTGTTGTGCGATTACAATGTAAATACAGAGGAGCGTGTAGCAGTTTGGAGGTATGCATATGTATTGGGACTATACTATTTATGAACTGGTACATACTAGTTGTAGTTTTAATGTATGCGGAGATATATATGTGTTTGTGAGAAGGTTTAAGTTTAAGTAAGCATACATGATGATAGCATAAAGCCGTCGTTGCCTGTCTTTCTGTTGTCTGTTAGTTCTGAATTTTCTTGGTAGGTATTAAGTATTTTGTGTGAAAGACGGGCATGAAGAAATACTGCGGAGCTTATCTTTAGTTGAGTTGAAGAAGAGTGTGAGTGCAGAGTGGAGTGAAGTGGCGAGTTGAGAAGAGGTGTGAAAATTCAAGAAGAATATATTACCTAGCAAACTAAAGCAAACCACAATCATTGTGTGTGTATACTCCGTGTATATATTGAGAAGGATCAGAGAATGAACGAGACAAGATAGGGATGTCCTTTTCTATTCTTTTTTGAAGCCGTTCGTCATTGTCTCGCCCGTTTCTAATCTTCTGTGCTCAAAGGTCCATTCAACTTTTTTATTTCTCCTCTCATTTACAATTAGCCGTGTTAAGATCATCAACTGGCGTATTTAGCCGAATACAGTGTAAAGGAGTGATGTGTTGATGAGAAGAAACCGCTCCTGGAGATGTTAATGGGATTTTAGATGGCATACAAATTAATTTCTCTTCTCATTGCTCCTTGTCTCACCGTCCCACGCACTCTGGGAGCACCAACAAAGTGAGAAAATGACATGCACCTTTTCACAACTCCACTGACAATAAAACTATCGATTGCTATTGCTACCAGCCAGGCTAAAGAGCTCGTCTGCCTTCTTATAACAGTGTAGCCGTATATACAAGATACTTGAGCTTATACTGTCGATTTCATAATATTATAATGATATAATATCTAGGCATGTCATTTGCAACTCTTTTCGTGAGCAGTGCAATGTCATATTATTATATATTCTTCTGCAATTTATAATTGTAGATGTGTACATATACGAAATACACGCAAACTTTGAAAAGATGGATTGGCCGAACATCGAACTGTAAAGTGGGGTTGTAATTATATACTAAAAAGACGACGAGTCAAAGTCAACATTAAATAAGAGTTTTTCGTATATTCAACTCTCACCTATAGAATTATATGTATTAAAAGACAGTAAAACTCTAATACTGCGGCTTTTGTATCAAAAGTGGTATAAAAGCATAATAGTCCAATTAATATACATTTTATATAGCTTTTTAATAGTCTTCGGTATAATATTTAATTGTGGTAGCTAGCTGGTAGCATAGGGAGAGTGATTATTATAGTGGGGTATTATAAAGCATCTCCTTCCAGCTCACAATCAGTTAATCGTTTTCACCTCTTATCACTCGGGACGGAATCATTTAGGGTGGCGAGGCGAGGAAGTTCTTAGAGAGCATTATAAACGGTTTTGAGTGAGCTTATAACTAATGGTTGTGTAGAGCTAAGTGGATTTGTAGAAAACAAAAGGTACGAAATGGAGCAGAGTAGGGGAAGAGAACTAATTATCGCATCAAAGCTCATTGGCATTCGCACAGGGAGCTCTGTAATGTAAACTGAGTGTGAGGTGCCTGGCCTGCCTGGTGTCGACTTCAGTTGAGTCTAATGCCGTCTTTATTTGTCCATGCCGCCAGTGTTGGCTGGTAGTCTATTGCATTGAATGGAGACGTACATGCATGAGTTGAGGTGAATTTCCTACTGTATTTAATTAGCGTCTATCCGACATTTGCTTATTGAATTGCATGCGATATTCATAATATGACTAAGTAGTTAGTATCTAGTCCGTGTAATTGTTTCGAGAGAAATAGTTAGTACAGTTTTTTTTATAATGAGTGCGTAGTGCATATTATTATGTATAATTAATTTTGAGAATGAAGTTATGAACTAATTTTCTAGAGGATAATGTGTAATAAAGGTAGAGTATGTATACCATAAGGTGATCTGGTAGTTTTCAAGGATACGATGAATATACTTGAATTTGATTGCTCTATCCTGTAGTACGTAACGTAATGTATTGTAATGTACTAATGTATTATTATTCCACACGGGTTGGCTGTGTTCTCAGTTTCTGTATAAAATTCAAAAGAATTAGTAGGTACATGCATATGCATAGAGAAGAGATTGTGCTGTCGGTGCCGTTTCATTTTTCAATTCATTAACGGATCAATGATTTCTTTCGTGCATGTTGGTGTTTGTGATTGAGCCTAATAGGAGTAGGCGAGTAGGTGTAGCTAAGGTATAGTTCAACATGATTTGAGCATACTCACTCTTAAGTAAGATTGAGTGTGTAAAGAAACTCGAAAACTATGAACATTTGTTAATAGAGCTTATTGTTGGAATGTAATCGAGTATTAATGATCGTTGGCTCCGTCAAAATAAAGCTATAGGTTGAAAGAACATAGGAACAATGTGTGTATTGAGTTCTTTGCGTTACCATAATATCTCTTTCCAGCAAAAATTCTTGCTTTTATGGAAAGATGTAATTATATGATGCATTGTATTGTTCTGTATAGATAGGTACCTTATGATATCATATTTACATGCAGTAGGAAACTTGCGTATTTTATATGGGGAACATAAAGATAAGATATACTACAGTACTCTCTGGCGATCAGTATAGTTTGTAAGCGTCGCTAACCAAACCAAGCCAGTATGTCTAATCTCATTTTCGTGATCGTGTTTGTGGGAGCTGAAAAAGGAAAAAATGCATATTAAGCATGCTATTTGTTAGACATTTGGTATAGAGTACCTACTGTATAGGTAGGTAGTGAGAGTCGAGTTAAGTTGTACATAATATTTCTTAGCTCCCTTTTATTCCAACATACATAACACCCTGTCCTCATAATATCTTTGTAACTAACACATTTGTAGAATGTGTTTTCGTAGTAGGTAGATGGTTAGATTTTTTATGGATGTCTGAATATTCTCTTGTTGTTCTGATAACTACTACATATATGCTTAGGCAATCCATTTTTATTGCGAGTTACAAACAATACGTCTGTATAGCAGGGTGCATAAGGTGATAACATATTTGATTTAGCTAAGAAATACAGTTTGACTGTATTTATACCCATTAAATGTTTATGGAGTCTTAGGTTCGGTGTGTACTCACCTACCTGCGTAGTGTATTAAGTATTTTGTAGGAAAAACTCTGGTTTCCAGGCACATTAAGTTATAACAACCACTGTTAAAGCATAATTCTCTTGTAATGTTGTGCTGTGGTTAGTATACGAATGTATGTTTTGTGGGTGTAGGAAAGAGAACGAAGCAAAAAAGAGTCTGACATTGGAAACATCCAGTTTCACAGAGTATACGTAGTATTAAAGTAGGGAAATTACTGGGGAAGTCAAAGTATTAATTAGATATTTTCAAGTACACTTATTACATCGAAAAGTACAAGAGTCGACTCATCATAAGTTGCTGTATGTAATGAAGAGCGGAGCGTCTGTAGTTTTCTGTGAATGGTTGAGTTTTCGTCATTTAAGCTCATGTAGACTCATCTGATGAATGTTGGGGAGTGGGAAGGAGCCGGAGTTGTGGATTGCCACACTAGACTAACTACTACACTCGCTAACTGACTGACTGACTCACTCAAGTGCAGATATAATTGTAGGTAGACATTCATTTCTGTAATTTGTTATGATATTGTGTATCTGTATGAGGGAAGGAACACATAATTTGACTTGGCTCTGTGTGTACCAAATGTAAGTATCTGGATAGATCAAATGGATATAATACAGTGGAGTCCTACTGCATTTAATGGTAGACACATGTGGAATTGATAATAGAACGAGTTGATGCTGGTTACAGACAGGCAGGACATAGAAAACGAGGTAGGTAATGATAATTAAGGTAGGTAGAATGGTATAGAGGAATGGCATTACTAGTGGGATTAGATAGCAGCGATTAGATAGTAGAGATTTATTTTTTCGTTGATAATTACACGAGGAATGGAGGATGATTTTCTGAAACAATAATAATTTTTCAGATTCGAAGGAGATAAAGAAGGAGGATAGTCGGAGCAGCAGCGTGTTGAAGAATGCATTAGAGAAGGAATCGGCGGACTTCAGTGATCTCACTTGTCCTTATTGTACATTTACAGCGGAGACGGAGAGTAGACTTGCAGCACACGTTGCTTCTCAACACTCGGGCTCTGATCTGTCTCGGACCTCAGGATGTTCCTCACGGGAGCGAGAGCGGGATCACCATCACCAACAACCTGCATCAATAGCTCGAGCTTCCAGCTCACCCGATTTAAAATCTGAGATGAGCACAGAGAGTATGGCATGTCCCTTATGTCAGGAAATCTGTACTGACCGATTCAAACTGGAAAGTCATGTCATGCAAGTGCACAGTGTGAATGCAGAAGGGCTTCAGAGGCTGCTGATGCTTGTAAATCAATCCCATTGGCTAAATACATCAAGGTCCTCAGGGAACAACCAGAGTTCTAGTTCTGACTTGAAGAGTGACTCTAATGATGAGGAAAAGGACAAATCTGAGAGTGAGAGTTGTGTGGAAGAGATTTGTGACAGTGATGAGTTTCGATGCCAAACTTGTTCAAAGTGCTTTCGCACTCTGGATGACTTGTGCACTCATCAAAATGAGTTGGGACACTTGGAGATCAAACAGACACCTGGAGGGCCGGGCTATCTCTGTTGGAAGAAAGGGTGCAATCAATACTTCCCGACGGCACCCAGTCTTCAAATGCATTTCAGGGAGATTCACGCGAGGGGCAAACAATCCATGGCCGTGTCCGAGAAACATGTGTACAAATACAGATGCAATCAATGCAGTCTGGCATTCAAAACTATGGAGAAACTACAGTTGCATTCACAATACCATGCCATCCGAGATGCATCCAAGTGTTGTTTGTGTGGAAGGAGTTTCAGATCTCTTGTCGCTCTCCAGAAACACGTGGAAACATCCCATACTGAATTATCTGAAGATGAGCTACAACAATTTAAATCTAGCATTGCTAATAACCCACTCCTCCTTGCTGGGCTCAGTGGACAGGTTCTCGATCCTGCGACAACGGAGTTGCTAAAGAAGGAAAGTGCTCGGGAAGAAGATATGATGATGGAGGATGATAATCGGGACGAGTCTCTAATGGGAGAGAAAGAAGACGGAGGGATGAACGAGAGCGGTGATGCAGATAGTAATGATTCTATGGGATCCAAAGACCAGCAATTGTTCGAGGATTATCTAAACACCCAAGCGATGGCAGAAGATAGTTACAACGATCCAAATAGAAAATACAAATGTCACAGGTGTAAAGTTGCATTCACCAGGCAGAACTACCTCACGAGTCATAACAAAACATTACTGCACCGCAAAGGCGAGAAGCTGAGCTACCCTATGGAGAAATACTTGGACCCGAATCGGCCGTACAAGTGTGAGGTTTGTAAAGAATCTTTCACGCAGAAAAACATCCTTCTCGTCCACTACAACTCAGTGAGTCACTTGCATAAATTAAAGCGAGCGATGCAAGAGCAGCAGCAGTTCTTGAGTCAGATACCTACCTCTCTCCCATCAGCAGCCCCTCCTGTCCAAGTTTCACCAGCCGCAGCAGCCAGTTTGGTTAGTCCTGTGAGCAAAACTCCTACAGTTTCTTCAGCCACTGCTCCGGCCACGCCAACACCGTCAATCCCCTCGGATGATGATGATAAGAAGCCATTTAAATGCAATATCTGTAAGGTGGCGTACAGTCAAGGGTCCACTCTTGATATTCACATGCGCTCAGTTCTTCACCAAACCAGAGCTTCTAAATTGCAAGAACTGGCGATGACTGGACAAATTGATCTCAGCAAGCCTCTCATCGAACAGCCCGAGCCACAGAAACTTCAAGATCAGCATAAGAAACTCATCCAGGAGATGTTGAGTCCGAAAGGTGAGGCACCTCTCTCATTCTCAACTCCAGGACGCTGTTCCAGTCCTGCGAGCTCTCAGAACTCCAGTCCCCAAAATACATCCGTCTCTCCGGCGATTTCATCTCCACAAACTCTCTCATGTCCGCGGTGCACTGTTGTGTGTGGCTCTCAGGAACAATTGATTCAACACCAACACTTGTACTGTATGTTCCAAAACTCTCTGTCTCTGTTCCCTCCTCTTCCTTCTCCTAACTCGAGTTCGACCCCGAACACGTCGACACTTGCCGTAGAGTCTCAATCCACCCCTTCCGCGACGAGCAACAGCAATCACAATAATAACAGTCCTCCTTCTCCCTCTGAATCTCCTGCACCTGCTGAAGAGCCTTTCCAAAGATTTATCATGCCTGGCAAAAAGTCATCTCAGATTTACAAGCATTTGCTGGAGAGTTATGGCTTCGAGGTTGTGATGCAGTTTAATGAGTACCACCAGAAGAGGATCAAACGTGAGGAGGAGGAGGAGCCCCAGCTTGACGACCAGATCATCAACGAATTCCCGGAGCTGGCCAGATCATCTTGCCCATATTGTAAGAAAGAATTTTCCAGTGTGTGGATATTGAAAGCTCATTGTGAGGAAATTCACAAGGATGTTGTCTCAATGGAGATACTGGAAAATTTTGCTGAAGCTTTCAGAGCCGAGTATTCCAGCAAGGTGGAGGCAGCCGAGGCAGCAGCAGCCGTCGTCGACAAAGATCTGGACATGGAGAAGGAACCTGGGAAATCCGTTGGAAATAACCCGGAGCAGCCCAACAATCCGACTGCACCGAGTACCCCGACGGCCTCGACGACTCCAGCCTCCAGTGCCGACTCAGTAAGTGGAAATAATTCTTCTGCAGCTCCAGGACATTCTTCTAACATGCCCATGTCACTAGCACAGCATATGAACGATGTCCAAGCAGCACTGAATGCAATGGCAGCATCTCAGTTGCAGCATTTTAATCCTATGATTAATCCTATGATGATGGCGGCTGGGCTAGGCATGGGTCTTCCTTTGGGTTTGAATATGAATGCATTAGCAGCTATGAATTTGCAACCTCCGCTTGTGCCGATGATGATGCCGCCGCCGTTTGACCCCATGAACATGAATGCTCTCTCCCAATCTCCTAACCAAATGTTTCAGCAGCAGATGGATCCTAATATGATGGCCAAACAGCAGCAGATCATTCAACAACAACAAACAGCCGCCGCCGCTGCTGCAGCATCTTCACAACAGAAACGAGCTCGTACTCGAATCACAGATGATCAGCTTAAAATACTCAGGGCTCATTTCGATATTAATAATTCCCCGTCGGAAGACCAAATCCAACAAATGGCTCAACAGAGCGGACTCCCACCCAAGGTAATTAAACACTGGTTCCGTAACACTCTGTTCAAAGAGCGACAGAGGAACAAAGACTCTCCCTACAATTTCAGCAACCCTCCCTCCACCACTCTCAATCTGGAAGAGTATGAGAAAACGGGAGAAGCCAAAGTTTTACCTTTGCCTTTGGAAGAGCAGAAGCAATACGTTGAAATACCCAATCCTGGCAATGTGACAGCCAAGAAAGAAGGAGGAAACAAGAAAAGCCAACAGCAACAACAGCAGCATCAGCAACAACAAGCACAGCAACAATTGGCAGCACAACAGCAGCAAGTGCAACAGCAACTCCAACAACAATTTCAACAGCAACAACTCCAGCAATTGCAACTGCAATTGAGCCAGCATGAGGCACTTGATATGAAATTCCTAAATCATGATAGTAGCCATGGGGAGATTTCCGAGTCGGAGTCCAGAAGTGAAGATGAGAGACCGAGGAAGAAAGTCTCTATGCCAAAATCCGGAGCGGGGACGAACTCCTCAGCGTCGTCTGGGTCGCAACAGTCGTCGGCTACAAAGATGCCCCGCTCGTCATCTGTCCCATCTACGTCAGTTCCTGAAGCAAACTCTAGTTCCTCGCCTAATAGCCTTACATTGACATCACTTATAACCTCGCAATTAAATCCGTTGGATATGAACGCATCAAATCCACAGACAATGCTCCCTCCTCCGAAACTCAATAGTTTTGCCACACCAAGTCAAGTTCCTAATGCAAGCAGCCTTTTATCACTAGCATCCCCTGGTGGTATGCATAGTCCTGGGAGTGGACGTTCAGATTTAATGACGACCCCTCCTCTGCCCAACTGTGCCAATCAAAGTATGTCTTCGGGGAAACGAGCCAACAGAACTCGATTCACCGATTATCAAATCAAAGTATTACAAGAATTCTTCGAAAATAATGCATACCCAAAAGATGATGACTTGGAATATTTATCTAAACTACTGAGTCTCAGTCCTCGCGTAATTGTAGTATGGTTTCAAAACGCGCGGCAGAAAGCACGGAAAGTTTATGAAAATCAACCCCCAGTTGACACTACGGAAGAAGGTGCCGGGAGATTCCAGAGAACGCCCGGTTTGAATTATCAATGCAAAAAATGTCTGCTGGTTTTCCAAAGATACTACGAATTAATCCGGCATCAGAAAACACATTGTTTCAAAGAAGAAGACGCTAAACGGTCGGCACAGGCTCAAGCCGCAGCAGCACAAGTGGCCGCCGCGATGTCTTCGGAAGATTCCAACTCCAGTAATGTGACTGATAACAATAGCTTGACTTCCAGCTGCGGGCCAAGTCCGGCGGCAGCTGCTGTGGCCGCTGCTTCTCTTGGTAATGCGAATGCGAACCAAAGTGCTGCAACTGCTGCTGCACTGTACAATGCCGAGATGAAAGCTCAAATAAAACTGGAGAGCCAGGACGAAACATTCCAATGCGACAAATGTAACTTGGTATTCCCTCGCTTTGATTTGTGGAGAGAACATCAATTAGTTCACATCATGAATCCGAATTTATTCCCATCCTACTCTCCTGAAAGTCCATTTGGTATTTTACAACAACACGCTCATGCTCAACAACAACAGCAGCAGCAACAGCAAGGTCAACCTCAGAAACAACCGAGGGAGCCAAGAGAATCAAATGAAACTTCCCAGCATTCTATGCAGTCTCACAGTGCTGCAAGTAGTACGGCTGGAGATGCGACTGCAAAGCGGAAATGGTCTGCCGACGAACAGACAGATGATGATAAGGATGACCAACCGCGTGACAAAAGACTCAGAACGACGATCTTACCTGAGCAATTAGACTACCTGTACCAGAAATACCAGATCGAGAGTAATCCCAGTCGGAAAATGTTGGAGACGATTGCGAGGGAAGTGGGACTGAAAAAACGTGTGGTACAAGTCTGGTTTCAAAATACCCGAGCCCGGGAAAGAAAAGGACAGTTTCGGGCTCACGCACAAGTTATCAACAAAAGATGTCCTTTTTGTCCAGCCTTGTTCAAAGTAAAGTCAGCCTTGGAGACGCATTTAGCTGCCAAGCATGCTGATCAGTATACCAAAGGAGATATCAACATCGATGCTCTTCCTGATGAGGAGTTCGATGCCGCCTCATCGCCTATGGGTGATAATACGAAAGTTCCTATTAGTTTCGGTGCAACTGCAACTAACTCACTTGGTGCTGCTCCTACTTCTCCTTCCCCAAATATTATGACTCCATTTTTGCATTCTCTGTCCACACACGCTGAACTGGAAAGTTCCCTCAAAAAACTATACGAAGAGAGTCTTAAGCGCTACGCTCAGGAGGTCCAAGCAGCTAGTCACAATGGCCGTTCTGACACTCAGACTCCAACAGATCTACGTCTCGTCAAAAACGAAGCTGCATCTCCGGCACCAGAGGGCCCTACTGGCGAATTCCCGCTTGACCTCTCGAAACCTGTCGACCTGAGTAGAGCTGTTTCGAAACTTGAGAGCATGGACTGCAATACGATGGACACACATGACTATCTCTCCGGTAAGCCCAAAAAATTCCGATAATTTAATAATCTAGCATCTAAAGTAGGAAAACTGTACTACTACTTATCTATACTAATGTAGCATTGAAGTTTTTCCTTTCTATCAACTCCTTCGTACCTGTGCACCGCACTACTTATTAGTTCTATGTATTACAACAACCTAACACAAGGTACGCTTCAGCTTTCATATTTTAATTCATTAATCATTGGGTTTCCATTTTATGTACATATGATTATATGTATACGGGTATATTTCTTTAGCTATCCTTTCTTCTGTCTTATTTTAATTAATTATTTTCATGTAGTTACATTTTACATGATTGCTGATAAGCTAAGCTCAGCCTTAAAGTAATTTAAAATCAGAAAAAGACGAGTCCCTTGTATTTAGCGTGTCTATGTCTACTACAGACGAGAGAAGGGATTTTCTTCCTCCTATACTCTCCTTCTCTAAATGAGACTAGCACTAGAAATATTTTGATTTTGACACTTGACTGTAAGGATAGACCTATAGTATTACAGCTATAGAGATACTTAGAAAGACACCAAGGAGTGCTGTGCACAGGTATCCTATTAGTTGAAATTGTACTTGGACAATGACATGACACAAGTCACAATGTAACAGATGGGGATGAATTCGAGGCATCTCATGATAGCAACCCGAACTCACCCGCTTCTAGCACTGCTAGCCAAAGACCGTCGTGTGGACCTGCAGCCAACAACACTGGAAATAAGAGATTTAGGACCCAAATGCAAATTCAGCAGGTGAACTGATGTCACTGTCCCTCTTCTTTCTGGAAACAGTTCAGTTACTCTTCTTTTATTACGTTTTTTTATTCGTATGCATTCGTTCTGTTTGCTCAATGTTGCATTTTTATTACTTCACTACATTCATACCCTCACTCCCCTACCTTAAAACTTATTACAGTACAATAGAATTGTATGGACTCATGTCAGGCAAATTATATTGCACACATTCTCTCACCATTCTTCTCATGTACTTACTTACTCAGTCGACTCCTGCTGTAATGTACGTACCATTGTACACTTACGGCTATCATTATGTATGTTCCGAATGTATAACAATATTATTTTCACACATCCGTTTTTCTCGTGAGTACAGTACGAGGGAAGAAGGAGAGAGTGCCATGCAATGGAGATGGAAGAAGCGTTTAGCTTTCCGAGATTCCTCGAGACCTGAGTGAGAGAAATGTACATTACAACAGATAAACTCACTCACTTGACTGGAATATTTTATTGCCCCATCGAAGTTCAGAACACTTTTTTCGGAGCGTCGAAAAAGGCTCATTCATTTTTAAAGTGGCCAAGTCAAAATGTAACCTCCCTGTTGTTCCGTCCGAGTTAGGATTCCTGTTTTATTTGATATCCTATAAAATGGATCCCTCTAGGTCTGTAGTAATGTAGGCTTTCTGGCTTCAGGCTTTTTAAATCAAATTTTTGCAAATGGGAAACAAACATGGAGTGGATAAACTACCTACATACACATACATACACCTTCAACACCTCTCGTGGCATGAATTCTGACAAATGACTCGTTTTATTTTTCTAGGTGAAAGTGATGAAGAGTCTATTTGCTGACTACAAGACGCCTACTATGGCTGAGTGTGAAATGCTAGGTCGAGAGATAGGTTTACCCAAACGGGTCATTCAAGTCTGGTTTCAAAATGCACGTGCTAAGGATAAGAAAAGCAAACTGGCTTTGCAAAAGAACTTAGGTCAAGAGCCCGAGCCCCAGAAGCTACCCGAAGAGTGTAAATTGTGCGGGTTTAAATATTCTCACAAATATTCAGTGCAAGATCACATTTTTACCCGCAAACATATTGACAATGTCAAAATGTTCATTGAAAGTGGCAAATCTGACGATAGTGCAATGTTCCCTGTGCCATCGACACCTGTGAGTACTACTCCGAATGTATCTTCTGAACTGTTGCCAACATCTCGCTCAGAGTCACCCGCGTGCAACACTAGCAGTAGTAGTAGTAGCAATACTCTCAGTGCGGACTTACTTCGGGCTAACATTGCTGCTGTCACTGCCGCCAACAACGATGCGATTAATGGACAGCAACAAGCCACTCTCCTCCAACAACTGCAACTATTTCAATTAGCTACGGGGGCTTCGGGCTCCTTTGTTACTCCCACGACCTCATCCAAGGACTTAACCAGTGCTACCCTGTCAAAAAACAAAAATACCAACAGCCTTGAGTCGGCAGATGAATTCAATCTCCTTCAGCTGTACGGATTAGGGACTTCGGCGGTAGCCGCTTCTGCGATCACATCTAACTCGTCTCTCAATTCACTCATGCATCCTCTTATGTCCGCCTCTTCTGGTAAGTGAAATGGAATCCTACATCTTACACCTGTAGAGACGTTGAGATTGAGACAGATGCATGCACAAAGTACAAGTCCAGTCGTTTTGTATTGTATTTGTGTTTAGTGTAGTCGTGTAGTGGTATTTTATTGTAAGTCAACATCTATACATCTCTACATCACCAAACCACACCAAAAATCATTGGATATACCTAAATACACTGTACTGCATCACTATTTTATATCGGTAGACCTATATATACTGTTTTCTACACTCTACTACAATTGTACTTACTACCTATAGAAAACTATTATTTAATCATCAGTACCAAACTCCGCGGATACTTATTACATATAGTATTAAATACATTTTTTTAATTTTTACCTAATTATTCAGTAACTGAGAGGGAAGCTATTTACTAGTACTATTACTATAATGAATAGTAAATATTTAATCACATCACGTCGAGCTTTCTGCATGCATGTTTCTCTGTATTTATTAGTAGACAAAGGAGCCAATTACGAAATCGAAGATGGTCCCGGATGGGATTTTTACTTACTACTCAATGTCAATGTCATCGCATTAGTTTTTGTTGCAGTATACATAGACTCTCTGTACAATTATTATTCTCATGTTCATGTAAAAACGTAATTATTATTTATTAAATCCCTACTACAATAGACATTTAGAATTTAGAACAAACTGAGCTTTAAGATGCAATACAAAGTGTTAATGATAATCCTCTCCCCCACCCCACCCAGGAACGGTGTACTGTAAATTGTACTGAAGATGAGAACGAGATGCATGCACTCGAAAGATATCCTGATATAAAGCATTTTTAACTTTTAAGAGACTAGTTCGTGAATTGGCGTAATGTTAGTTATATTGTTGTTGCTCTACTACAGTAAGTACCTTACAACATTACATACCGAGTGTGCGTTAGAATCCAGTTAAGTTGATAATGTATATGTAGTTTTTCGTTCGTCAAGAAAATCGACTACTCGTTCGTTAATGTCTAAATAAGTGTGTTGTGACGAGAATTCAAAATAGACAGTGGTGACAGAAAGTGGCACAGTGAGATGCAAATTCAACTCTTTTAAAAAAATAATCATTCAATTTATCTGTTATACCAGTGTATGTAATAATGCTCCGCTATAGACTTACACTTTAAACTAGACTAGATAAACATAGGCATAGAAATTATATGATAGTACACATTAAGTATATAGTAACTTTATATAGTAGAGTAAATACAATATTGCTATAAGATATCAATACCAAACTAACTTACAGTTAGTAAGCTAATTAGTGTAACTTAAGTATAAGTAATTTACATATAGGTAATTAAGTCGTGTAGAAACGTTGGATATATTATTATAGTGACTATAATCTATATATTATTCTTATTATTATCATTATTATTACAAATCATGATGGTTCAAGATTCCTAGTGCGCTCTACAAGTGCACCATTTTTGTTATGTTTTGTTTGTATAAATTATTCATAATTTTGTTCATTTTTTGAAATTTGTACTGGCTTCACTGATTTTAAAATACATGTCTACTTGTATGCTACAATCCAAATTCGCAACCTTTTTCGTTGTTCTTGTTTATTATCATTTATTTTAGTAGTGCTTTGGTAAATTGCCCTCGTCATGCTCATGACATGCATAAAAATTCAGACTCCTGCGACTGCATACCAGAGTTATTAGACATACTACGTAACGCATACATTATCCTCTCAACATGCAATGCTAGCCACTCCGGGCTCAACATCAACGTCATATCAGGCAACGATCTCTTATTAGATCATGAGTATTTAAAAATTGCATGGCATAGGTTAGTTCACTAATGATTCATAATAATGCATAATAACATACTACGGAAAATGAAGCTGAAGCTGATGAATACATTCAACATATACACACAGACTAGAGGTAATACTATAGTATGTGGTGTCAGCTATGGTAAGTCGAGTCAGATTAGATGGTGTGATATTTGAAAAGATACTTCCCATAAAGATCAAATACACACACACCATCCACAAGGGAAAAGAGAACGTTATGGATTGAATCGGTTGTAATCAGGTAAAGCACACTCGATCACAGGACATTGACTTTGCGGCAAAGTTCTTGATTTGGGTTCAGGAGAAAGATATAAAAAATTTCTCACGGCTCCGCATGTTCATGTGATGTGTTAACTCCTTAAAACCAATGGAATGAGCGAATGAAAGTAAAGTATGCATCATGGAGGCTGTTGTGTTGTGTTTAGCTCAGTTTAGTTGGGACGTCTTCAATTATACGCACTTCCATGCTTCAATACCCACATAAAATGTATTATTCTTCGTGACACATCAACTTGTACAAATTATCGATGTGCTTCGTTTCCTTTGCATGCCTCAGACTCAAGATTGGGGAATTCAACTACAACCGTAGGCCAAGTTCTTCCAAGGGTTCGGAGTCTCTCCCCGCTGAGACTCTAGAATACTTATTAGATTGACCCCAGGAATCATTATGCTCATCGTTTTTATGATAATTAGAGCTTCGTATTCCTTACCTTCGACTCCGAGGTGAGATCAGACCTCCATTCTCTCTCCATTCCTATTTAGTCAGCTCTGTTGCTTACTCAAACCTATACTCACCCAAATCCCTCCACATGCATACCAATGTCCTCCGTTTACCTGCCTATTTACATTTATTTCAAAAACTTTTCCGTATCTACCCCAAAAAAATTCGAGGACCTAGATCCCAAAATTTAATGATCTAAAATCAGATACTTTTCCGATATTAATGCAATTCTCAGATCTACGTGTTTCACAATAGGAGTATTATATGAGAATAGTCAGCAGTAGAAATAAATGGCTACATATTTACCAACCTGCGGCATTCCAGGCTTCATTCGATTTTTTTGTAATGCATTCGATTTGTGACGTCACACGGCGACATTTCCTATTCATTTCCATGGGGCAGAAAAATATTTTTGACAAATTTTTTTAAATTTTTTGACATGCACTTTCACCATGGTGATGGCCCATGCAAATGTATAGGAAAGTCGCCGTGTGACGTCACAAATCGGTTTACATACACAAAAATTCAGAAGTGCCTGGGAATTCCAAACCTATTTTACTTCTACTAGCCTTGCATATTTACCATAATAATTATAATGAGGAGAACCTACTAGTTATTAGTGAGACTGTATATAAATATAGGATGAAAGTGAATGGAAAGGAAAAGTAGATGTCCCTTGAATCTTGGTTGCGTTGGCTCCTTTTGTTCTGATTCAATCACATTTTGTCCAACTGTGATCATCATGCAAAAACATCTGTCGCCCATAACGTCGTATTGCCGATAGACCGGTCTGATTTTTCTCAATCAAATGCAAACTACCATCTATCCCATTCACCAGAATCCTTCCTTCAGTTTAGTGGTTTGGTTTCTCCGTTTCTCTATTGCCCGTATTACGCTCAATATCATGTAGTATCTGTAGCATTAGCTAACCATGTGCATGTTACTATATGTGAATTCCTATAAGAATATATTTATTATATGCTCTAGTTATCTCTTATGTATCTATAGTATACAGTGTAGTTACTGTACCACTAAACTGACATGGCATGCTACGGGCACTACCATTCAATTTCCTATGCGAACAGTTGATACTTTGTTTTGTATAGTATAGTTGCATAATATCATCATTCTTTACTAGACTAACTACATATGTAGATATAGTGCGAGTGCTACATATGGGAGAGAGATAAGGAAACCAAGTTGGTAGTACAATCACTGAATATAGAATAGCAAGGGAAGAAAAAACGGAAGATTACTTTTCTAAAGAGAATAGAGGAGGTGAAGAAACAGAGGGGCAAGCCGGTTCCATTCATTCAGCCCACAAATAATAATATTAGCTATATGACATAATACTTGTGTATTTCTGTGAGATATATATATTCTCCATGGAGGTATGTATCCCTGCAGTTAGTGGAGGAAATCCAACAATCTGAACTGTTGGAAATGAAACAATCTCGGCTCAAACCTTCAGTTCATTTCATTGCTCAATCCTCTCAATCCTCTGATCGGGTTTTATTAGCAATTGTAATTTCTTTCCTTGTCGTCCTTCTCTCTCCACCTCACTCAGTCAATAGAAACTCCTTTGGTTTTGCTCAATCTTTTTTCTTCTCGCCAATCATCTCAGCAGCCTCCTCCTTAGTCCTTAATTCCAAAATCATACACATGTAAATGTCCATGACTGAGCAGAACAGACAGACAATCCAGAACTATTCACCTTGTTTAGTTTTACATGACAAAAAATAACTGGATTAGCTACACTCTCCCTTATTCTGTACACACATGCTCTTGCTACTTAAGGCAATGCAAGAGAAATTAAAAAATATCACACCTGGTCAGTGAAGTTATACCTTTTCGTGCTACTTGTAATACTTGCCACTTATACGATTGCCCAACTGGGGCTACCAGCCCTACCATTACTCAACTAGGTAGGTATTACTAATGAAATATTCTTCCATTGATTTATTCCTAACCAACACCATTCAATTCAGTAATGATTTAATCGCAAGTAGTCTCCCTTAAAAGTACACCTATCCTACACACTATAGAACTACAGACAATTTGATATAGCCAGAAGAAGAAATCACAGAATTTCTTATTGGAATATTATGTGTATTAGATTAGTTATAGTAATAATGTTATTCTCCTCAGATATTGGCGTTCTTGTTTTGACATTGGGAACTCATAAATAATATATGTTAAAATTATACCATATTATAAATTAAATGTGGTTACTTGAAATTCGGATTTTTTATAGAAATGTTCAAGTACATAATTCTTGCGTAAGGGAGCTAAATATATTTCGAATTCAAACCTTTCAAAGGATATGGCTTGGCCTCCCTGGCCTTTATCAATCACTTATCTTAAATCATCCATCCATGAACAAAGGTAAGGCAACTTAAACGTAAGGTACACAAAATATCAATCTCAATCGAATAGGAGAGCAGAGAGGTAGATTATAATATAGTTATGTAAGAGTTGTCAGAGATTCTTTCAGACATCCATCTATATTCTGTCCAAATATTATAACGACAGCTCTGTTCGGTTGCATTGAAATCTCTCTGATGGTTTAAGGCTTAGCTTGACTCATCATCGAACTAATGCATATCAGTAAGAGGGACACTCTACAAATTCAACGTGGTTACCTACATTAGGTCACGGAGGTGTGTCTGGAATGAATTCTACTCGATTCAATGCACACGCTCTGCCGCTAGATACGTATCACCTTAAATACTCATGCTCCAATTTAACGAACTGGCTCTTAATAACAGTACATGTACTTTACCTGGTATCTATATCTAGAGCAATATTTAATTGAAAGGAGAAAATTTCATCCTGCAAGACCAAATACAAAATATAGATCCAATAACGGATATTGTAAGTTTTAACACTTACAAACTCGACAAGTATTCTACTATATTCAATGTAAGGCACTATTGTCTCTTCATCCCTGATAAACAAAGATATTATGTACCTTAACTATATTCATTATAAACAGGAATTGTTTTGTATAACGTGTTTTCGGATTTTATACGGCGATTTTGATTTCTTATCCTAATTGCTCCTGGCTCTGATTACGTTATTATAACCTTAAATAGCGCAGTATGCTGAAAGTATTAATTCCCTATTATCATTACAGCCTTAAGAAATAGCGGGGACGCTGACTGAATACTAACAGGGCTACAATTTAGGAAAATCTTGTATTTATAATGTAGTCTAATGTGCCTATTTTCTTTTATGGTGGGTAGTGGGTACTTAATAATTTCATCAGTGACCGTATACAAGAATGTTTTACGGTGTTCAGTAGAAACTATTAAAAACAGAGAGATATGAGGGAAGAGCACTTGAGGGTTGATGGAAAAGAGAAACTGAAAGGAAGATTTTAGTTTCGTTAGATTTGGAAGGGTCTTGTTGTCCTTTGGGTACTTATGATATGGTTATGCCCATCTATTTGAAGTTGGGTGAGTTTGCTTACATTAATATGTTAGTATAGATGAATTTTGTGAGGGACTTCACAGTCGGCTGTTTACTTGTACTTGTTCTCTGTCTTGGCGTGATTGAGTAGGAGAGTGAGAGCTCTCATCTTTTCATTTACCCCAATGGCCTCCAATTCCTTATCGTTATCAATGTAGTGTGCATTGGTATGTCCAGGTGTTCAATGGCATTGAAATAAACTTGCCGAAGACTGTGTATTTAGTGTATTAGACTAGAAGATATTCTGTTCTAAAAGCAACACTCTTTGCTAGAGATACTTATTATGTGTAGGCATACAAATAAACGTTTAGTTTACAAAGGTTTGTACATAGGAGAATCACATGTGAGAATCAGTCTTAAATAGAATAGGTATCTTATTCTAAAGCTTAGATTTAATTCTACGTTAGTTAATAAGTAGATTCGTATGGACAATAATGCTGATCGGATGGGTGGATTCTCTGAAAAGTATTGAAAAAAGAAAACTATAGACTAATAGTTGATGAGGAGGGAAGGATATCATTAATAATAAGTACTTAAATCTTACAATAGTGTAGTTTGGTTGGATATAGTCGTTGTACATCTGTATAGAATGACTGTATCAGAGTGGAGATGAATGTATTTAGTGTTCAGAGCTTGAAACATGGTAGGTGGGTAAGGTAGGTTGTGGGTAATAATAATAATTGGTAGGAAAGAGTATGGCTGGGTGCATAGTATTTAATTCTGTATTATCAGAAGAAAAACATTAACATATATGCATTTATTATGAGCATAATGTTTGATGATGAAGGATTAGAGTGGAGTACGTGGTAAGAGGATAAGTTCATATGCATATTCATATGAAAGACATAAAAAGCGGAATACATAGATGGATGGATGATGTAAACTCCGGGTTGTTGAGTTAATTTCCTTATTGGAACGGACAGACGGGACGGTTAGATTGGATTGCATCAATTCCTTACGATTGTAGTCTTACAGGTAATGTATAGTTGCATCAATTCTATCGGTTGGATTGTTGTGTGTATTTGTAATGCTTAAGTATCTAGATGGATGGTATTATTAATCGTACTTATAAGTATAGAGGAAGGGAGCGAGTGTTCAGTCGCTCCAACTTTATGGCTTGGTTTGGTTTTCCTTTGGGATTTGAGATGCCTTCAGCATGTTATGTTAATGAAGGACAGAAAACGAGTTTGGAGAGTGTTAAATTCTTGAATATTAATCCTCTCCGATTTAAATCTTGCCTAAATGAGTATGAAATATTTATTACTCGTCGATTTCAACGGTGAAGGTGAAGGAGACTGTAGCAGAAGTCGAAGTGAGAGAGACGAGCACAGAACTACACATTAAAGTGCACAATAGCACACTAGTCAGACTTCTACGAGGATTCTCTATAGATAAATGAGGGAGACTCGACCACTTCTATTCTTTCTTTACTCATCCATCTTTCGAGTTCTTTGAGCTGCCTTAACAATCATCCTCCTTATACACTACACATCCCCTTCTCCTACTACACCACTTATCTTACTAATACCTCGAAAATAAATACACATACAAGGCACATGCTTAAGAATTCATGTTCTTTCTAATCCACGGCTACGCATATGCTATTAGTATATATCTATTTAAAAAAGACAACTTCATACGCTCTCTCCGACACTCGTTTAAAATAAAAATAACACTGTACCCATGCATAAATCAATAACTCTATATTCATTCAGCGACAACCTTAAGATATTGGCATCTTAAGGTGAGACATTTTTTCATAACTAGAATAACTTTGTGAATTATGTTCTTGATACTTAAGTAGATGTAAAAGAGTGCATTAGGGTATTTGTACCTTGGGAATTGAATTTGGTGCATAAATATTTAACAAAATAAGTATCATCCCTATTAGGACCTGTCCATGTTTTAAAAGGCAGCATATAATATGTGAATGCCAGATTAGTATTTTAATAAGACGATCAGAACAAAATAAAAGTACATCACATGTGTTATATACTTCTCGCGTATCTGATCTACATTGGTATTTAGGAGTAAAGACAAAATCTAACTAAAATGCATTCCATGTTTTTCCCATTTTAACGACCAATGACTGAGCAACAGATTTGTATATGCATGTTTGTATTTTTTGATCGTGAGTGAGTCCGTAGAGCATTGTGTGGTGGTGAGTAATTTCCTTAATGATGCTAATAATAAATGTTGGGATTTCTTGTGGATTAGTATGAACATAAGTTGCATGTAGAGGATTTATTCATGGAAATTAGAATTCATTTCAGCGTAAATTTTGGGGCATGATAAGTTTATTTTATTTTCATTTCCGAAAATGATTATTACTATCATTATGATTATTATTATCGTTATTATTTGGTCTTTGTAATGAGGATGATTATGACATTTTTAACTTCATGCATACTTACGTCCACGAGGAGCACTTTATTTTATCTTTATGATTGCCATTACAAATCCTGTTTGACGTTGTTGAATTAGTTTTTTCATCAAGTTTGTTGTACTTTTGATTAAGCAGCGCTCACAATCAGTGCTGAGTTAAGCTATTATATCTGTGTAGTACATTCTATTACCTCTCGTTCTTTAATGGCTGTACATACAAACAAATACACAACCGAACCACACATGTCGGACAAATACCAGTTCATCTCGTGAATGTTATTTGTGGGAGGATTAGCTTTTAGAAAGACTGCTAAACAATCCACTTCGCTCAACGTCCACTCTCTGCTCTCTTAGCCCATTCCGAACTACAATTGTAACTTAGCCATGTGAAACTATTTTGTCAAGTACTGCGTGTGACACTCGGCGGCTACAGCCACAGTCCTGGGAAACAATACTCCTCCAAGTTTTGTTGTCGTGCAGGGAAATACATTTTTTGTCTGTTTTATAATCTCATCTCGTCATACTTAGCCAAACACGTACACCTTTCTATAACACATGCATACACATAATATTTTTATATCGATCTATAAATACCTGCCTACTGCTATAGAGCCTTAGTTTTCGGGACCTGTTATTATGAAAACTTCCATGGCCGTCATTAACTAAATAACGTTTATATATGAACTAAAAGTTTTACCTTTTTGTTATTATTTTTCTAATTCATTCATTAGATAGCCAAGTACATTCATTTACGTTTATTCACAATCCTGTGACAAAAATTCATTGAAACAAACTTACATTGAAAATTATTCGACAAAATGCAATGGTAGACAGTAATCTATAACAATTAACAATAAATACTTCTAATACACTCGACTATGAAATAACGTATGTACATAGCTATTATATTTCATTACCTACACTCTAAAGATGCGGCTCTTCAAAGTCCTGCGCTCGCAGGACTAAAGTGCTATTTCCTCGGAGTTTGGGACCCTCCTGCGATCTCAGCACTTCAGGAAAGTGCTGTGATCGCAGCAGGTAGGAGTACCGGGATTACCCGGACTGCTAGGCTTCTGCAATGGTTAAGGGTTCCACGTAACCCCGGTACTTTAATCTGCTGCGATCGCAGCATATTAGGATTGTACTACTATCCCCAGGAATGGTTTTTATGCAGTGTCGCAGTATACAGCATGATATGCATTAATATATGAGCAAAAAATCGCCATTTAAAGTAAAATAAATACATTATAATATTTATTACATTTTTAATTATCGATTAAATAATTAATCACTGCATATATAAAACATTTACTACTACTACTAATACATACTCAGATACTTATACTTACTTAACAATTGGCATTGCATGTAGAGAACTCTACATACAATGCCTAAAGCAGAAATAAAATAATAAAAGCTTTTGCACATTTTAGACATTCAAATTTATAATTTAACCAATCGAAACGCAACGAACGACGAAATCGCTGTATATTATTGATAAAAATAGTAATCAATAACTAAAAACTATGAATTAACATTGGCACATTCGATTATAATGCATCAAAAAACAAACACTGCGTATATATAGCTAATAGAACGTAATTAAATAAGGTGAACTAAAATTTGATAAAATAAATGATTAAAATTTAGTACATATTTGACCTATCAACGCACGGAGATTATAAGATAGCTTGCAGCTTCCCATTTGTTTCCCGTAGATGCCATATTGCAAAAACTGCCAACATGCTTTGGTTTCAGCAGGAAACTCATACCCAAATACAAAAAATGTCTTGAAACACGTGTCGATTGCCTGAATAAATGCCGTTTCACAGGGAACTGCAACGTCTTCAAAGACAACAAAAGTTTGGATGAGAGAGATATCGTTTAAGCTTCCTCTGACAACAATATGAGGTTTATGCACTCTGCTTTTAGATAATACTTCAGTAATTGCGTCGTTTGACTGAAAAAACCAAAAATTAACAGTCACTGTATGAGATTCGGATACGGTTCTCAATATAAAAAGGATGCTTGATACTACATGGTACTCAGAGTACTCTGTAAGTGCCATTGAGTGTGTAGCATTTTATATCTTTGTATTATTTTTACACAAGTCGGTTATTGTATAAGAAACGGAATGGATCATAAAACGTACCGATATGAACTTTAGAATGCATTCCCTGTTACGGATGGCAGGTGACCGTTTACATGTTCCTCGTTTTGAAACTTTCGTTGGCCTTTTTTGCAAAGTAGTATCTGGAGATGCTAATACTGTATTTGGCAATTCAGTATTTTTTGAATTTGTGGTAAATCCAGAATATCTCAAAATGTGTGGCAAAAGTAACAATCCCACGCATGCGAATTGATCTATACATTTCAAAAAATGAATTACAATGATATAATGGCAAAGTATGCTAAATATTATATCAAATAATAAATTAAATAAAAACCATTTTTAATATTACCATCCGACCATTCGTGACTGCAAGTGTTAATACCTATGGATTTTAAAATGCCTGGATTGTTTCCTTCTGCATAGGAAACTAATAATTTACTAGCTGGAATCCAATTTTGGTAAAGCTTCATCGACAACGATTTGTGGCGGACGTTAAAATCCTGAACTATCTTTACCAAACAAACATGCATATTTAAATATAGTCAGTGACAGGTTTATATCAATTGTTGTCAATAAAAATTGCAGGGGAAATAGTACGCAGAGTACTCTGCGTACCATTTCCATTGCAATTTCGTATGCAAAATAAAAGTATACTATTGGCAAAGTAACACTTACCATTCCTACTGTGTCAAATAGACGTGGCATAGCAGCTTTAGTTGCAACAAAATCATTTTTCCTTATTATTTTTCTACGAGAGTATACTGTGCGCTCCATTAGAATTGGTACATCCTTGGACAGCATATTAGCCTTCAAAAACTGAATTGTATCTTCATCATCCACTACTTCTTCTGTAATAATTAAATACTTCTGACCAACCAAGCAGTCAAATTTATAATTTATAGTAAATTTAGTTGAGTATATGTAATTTACCTTCGTTAGAAGTCCATCCACTCGCTTCCTGTTCTGTTGTGATTATCTCACGGTTTTTCATTAATTTTTTTCGCTGCGATTGAAGTCGTTCTACCAAATACCCAGTGGCTCTGGAGTCACCATTTGGAACATAATACCAAATTTCTTTGCCCAGACTTGCTTCGGTAGTACATCCCAAGGAGGGGAAGTAAGTAACGATGTCAGTAGCTACATCAGATAGTGCCTCCTTGGATGGGCTGTTAATAAAACACCGCCATTATTTTAAAGTGTTAACATATCAGATTAATGCCAGAACAAGAACTTACTACAATCCGTGGTTTCTAATAAGGACATCTACCAGCACTTTTGAAATTTGAAGTCTGTCAGTCTCATAAATAAACTGTTTGTTAGGTATTTTTATGTTGAAAATGTCCATCGTACGGGGGTCGGCAAAAAGTTCCGTTGTTAAATCCTAAAATAAAAGTTATAAATTATTATTAGTTTTATTTGGAAAAAAAATGTATGTAAAAGTAATGCTCGGATATAATATCGATACTTACAAAATGATAATTTGACCTCTTGCTATTACGATGGATTGATGAAGGTGCATGTGAAATAAAAACTGTACTAACTTCGCCCGTATGTAGAACTTTTCCAGCATCAGTAACTTCTTGATCCAGGGTAAATGAGGTTCCAGGTAAACAGCTGATGTCCACAACTATATTATCTCCGTCAATAGAACCATTTTCAATCTCGTCTACTGGTGCTTGTGCAACTTTATACTGATTTGTTTTTACAAAAAATTTTAAACAGACTATAGATTACTTTTTCTCCAAAATGTAATGACACTAACTGTCGAGTACTCGACAGCATGTGTCATTAGTTCTTTGAGTGACTATTTACAACTTACAATAATATCTACCATTTGAATGGCATAGTGATATATACTTTATCATCATTAGGAACAAAAGACTGAAAAGAGTACAGAGGCATATAAAAAAGAATATCTTTTGGATGTGTAACACAAACTTCATTGTCAGATTGGATTTCGTACATATTATAAAACTCATTGGCTGTCCCAGAGTATACAGTTGTTAAAAAACATAATTTTGTGTTATATTTAACACAAAAGTTCAATTTACCAAATATAGGAGCCCCGTCTAAAACTTTTAAAAGTATATAACATCCTATTCTGTAAGAGCAACCATTATATTCCACATTGTCTATTATTTCTACTATTGAGTCCTCTGCCGTATTGTAATATCTTGTAAGTTCTTCTTTAAATAATTCAAAGTCCGATATGTAACTTTCCTCACATATATTGTAATTTAATGTATCAGCTTTCCAACAAAGTGTTGCTAAATTCTCAAAACATTTATGCAACTGATATCTTTGAGAGGTAGTTTTGGCAATGTTTTTAAAATTACAGCACACATGGGCTACACCTTTGAAGAATTTATGTGTACTTTCAAACGTCATTGACCAATACTGCTTTAAAGGACCTAAATCTTTAATTATTCCTTTGTAGTGCGTCATGATGATGTTTAGGTTTTAAATGCTTACCAGTGACTTCAATATACTTAATTAAATATTCAGTAATAAGTAAATCTAAACGTAAAATTGTTGCAGTAGACATTAATGGGGTTAATAATAAAATACATATTTCACGTAAAATATAAAATAAACGCCAATACACGTTGTCTGTGTCAATCTTATCAGCTAATAATAGAGGTAATACAACAACTAGACACATAATTTGGGATGCTGTTTGACCCCCCGTTGCATCATTGTAAATGTAGCTATCCTTTACTTCAGAGGGTTTAGATTTAACGTAGTGATAACCATAATTAAAAGATTGTATTCGATAATTTAACGTGTGGAGTGTAATAAGTCCATTGTCAATAAATTCCCTAATCATTAGCTTCAGAAAATCTGGAACAACCCCTTCAAACACATCATGCATAATATCAAAGGAAGTGAGAGTGGTTACATGATGATACGGGAGTTCGTTCAATATTGTTTCGAAATGAATTCCAGTTTCAGAAAAACATTTTTTTGTCACGTCAGCATCGTAGTTAATTTTTGTCCTTAAAAGATTTTTATCTTCTGTAACTGACGATTGACAAAAAGATTTACTCATTTTGCAACGGCGACATGGATACTTAGCATTAAATCCCTCCGTAAAACCAGTAATTGTATGAACTCCTAAGTTATCCCCTAAAAATTGTGCTAGAGCAATGTGAATAGTTTGAGAATTATTCTGACCCTGAATGCCGAGTACTCGTCCTTCGGGGTCAGAATTAACTTTCAGGCCTGTTTCCCATAGTACTTTTAACTCCTCCACAATATATTTCAATACCGCATTTGGTGTACAAGATTTTAAATCGTCTGCTTTCAATGATGCCACTAAAAAGTAATTCTTTACACTTCCCAAAAAATGTTGAGGAAGGTCAATGATTGAAAAGTAAAACTGCGCTAGCTTGTGTTTTAAAATTTTCGATCCAAGGGGGTTCACCACTTCTATTTCGTCGAAATAAAGGTTTATAAAAAATGTGTCATCTGGAAATTCAGTGTTCTTAAAAAACTGCCCGTCCCTAAAGTGGGTGTAATTGTATGGAATATCATTGATCTTGTTTATATTGCCTCGAACTACCTCCATGAATCCAGGTTTAAAACACAAACGTTTCAAAGTTTCTGCAATGGGAACATATTGCATTGACAAAGGCCTGTAATTTTGAAAAACTCTTCCCTCTCTCATTGAATACATTATATCGCTATCTAGACTAATTGCTTTAGGAGCAAGTAAGTGTCCATCTTTTTCTAACAGACGCTGAAGCTTGTAGAATGTGTCGACTTCGATAAAAAAACTCATGATTTTTTTAATGTCATTTTGAACGACCTCATTGCTGTTGGGCAAATAAGTTGTTACTATATGTTGTATAATTTCGCCTACTAAACTTTTTATATCTGCAATTATCACATTCACCGAACTTATCGGAAATTTTCCTGATGTTAAAATAGTTCCTAACAGCTTCAATATTACAGATTTAACATTTGCTGATGTAAAGGAGTCACTAAAAGTTTGTCCGTCTATAGAGTTGGTGTCTTCGTCTACTATATCGCTAGCGTCTTCTGTATCTACATTTCTAGTTTTTGGTAAGGAAAACTCTTTATGGGACCTTAGTATATGACGCGTATGTCGCAAATAACAACGTCTGTTACTTACAAAGTTACAGTGACTGCACCTATATAAATGGTTAGCATTTAAATTTTTATGTTGAAGTTGTAAATGTTCCAGAAAAGTTTTATACGACATAAAACCATAACTACAAGCACAACATATGTACACCTTTTTGCCTCGGAGCGCTGCAATAGTTGTCGACAATTTGATCCTTGGTCCCATTTGGGGTATGAGGTCTATCAGCCAATTATCCGGAATGTTCAGAAAACTCTCGTAATCAAATTGCTGTTCTGCAAAAATATTGTTTATAATAATAGTGAAATATTAGCAACACTTGACTACATAAACATATATAAATATAATGAAATGATAAACTGATGATAATGATAAAATGATGTACATATACCTTCAAATGCTGAAATGTAGCTGGCCATTCCAAGGTCTGCGAGTACTTGTTTCCAGTCGCCTTCCATATTAATATCGCACGTCAAGTACTTGAAGTGCGATATCCACGAAGCAGACTGACTATTGTCAACGATGATCTAGGACTGACTGATGTATATTTAGCGTGAAGTGACGATAACGATAAATCAAAATTTGACAATAAATAACCAAGAATGACAGTAGAATTAAAGACTCAAGTGGATTGAAGCGTGGTCGTCCTTTACAAATACAGTAGCAAATGCCCGTATCAAGCGATTCCACACGGCCGCCACGTGGCATAACTTACACCACAGCACTACTACAAAGCGGTTAGATTTGTTTTCTGCCAGCGGGATTGTGAATGATCACAATTTTCGAAAAAGCGTGTTTTTTAATGACCGATAAAAGGACTGAAGAAATAATCGTGTCCGAAGTAAGGGACAGATGGTTGAATATACTTGATCGTCTCTACCCTAGCAACACTTCAAATTACAGCAATGACCCAGAGGAAATAATTGATTCCATTCTTTTGGAGGAAATTCAGTCACGAATGCTGTTTCTTCGGAAAGGAAACCAAATGTTATCTCGGTCTGTTACTTACAAACTTTTGTGTTTTTGCAAACTTAACGTTTCGTAATAGCATTTATATAGTGGTTAATAACTTTAATATTGTCATTACATTAGGCAATTCAAGAAAAAGACAGCTACTTGTTCAATTACCAGTATTTTAACTCAAAAACAATCTACGGGACAAATCAGCGACACTAATTTTGCTGAACAAGGAATCCAGCTAATAGATTCAGATATTTTGGATGACAGCACCATTGAACACATTGACAGAGTTGGTGTAATAAAAAATAATTGGGATTTTAAGTTGAGTCCGTCTCCTAAAAAGACGTCAGTTGATGCTATTGACGGACAGAAAGAAAAGAAGGCAAAAATTGAAACTGAAAAATTAAGAAGTAAAAAGCTATTGTCAAAGTAAAATCATTCACATTCCTCTATAGTCACTATATAAAGTATTTATATGTATTTATAGTGATTTTCGTTTACATTGAACTGTATTTTGATATTGCCACATTATATTTATTATCACTTCTAAGCAGGCTGTTTGACAGTGAGTCGGACGAAGATTAGTTAGTGATTATTGACAGCATAGATTCGAATATCTATGACTTGCGTTTGAACTACAGCCTACGTGTTCTCATCCTGGTTTTGCCATTCTCACATTGGAAGTTGGCGTTGCTTAATCGTAATTTGCTAGTATCTCAAATTTTATTTAAATGCAAAAGAAAGTAATCCCGTGTTCCTTACCACAAAATGACCCTGCATGTAGAGAACTCTACATCCCGGGTCGTCCGGGGAAAACAATGGCTGCTAGTCTACTACAAAAATCGAAGTAAACTTTTAAGCATAATTTATACTAAATATTACCTATTTTTATCGTAGAAGCAAAGCTAGAGGTCTAATTTTGTTCTTATATTTCAGAAAGAGGAAAGTAAATTGGATGGTTGAGAATTCAAAAAACGAAAAGATATATGGTTGTGTGCAAAGACCCTTATGGGAAATATACCCCAAACTTAAGGATGCCATCGCTGTAAGAAATTCTGAAGCGGACTTCATGCCCGAATTTACTTGCCACCCTCATAAATCTTTTAATAAGACTTGTGAAGACAGTGACAAAGGTAATTATTTACCTTGCAATTATTAACTATCAATTTAAAGTACACTGATGGAACTAAAGGAACTTTCTTTTGCTAGAGTCGAAAATAGTATATTATTATATGTGCTTAATTGTCCACAATTAAAATAATATTTTCAATTCTGCCACGTGGAATGCTCCTCCCATTTAATTTGTGTATTTTTATTATTTGTCTTCTCCCGAGAAAGAAGGGCCTTTGGGTTGCTATGATCGTGCCAAAAAATTTATTAACTGATATAAAGGAGTGTTCATAAATAATTGCTACAATAATCTGTGACTACCGCTTGAATAACTAGTGTTTGGTACCGTTTAAAACTTCAAAATGAATCTACAGCTTTCTTTTCGTATATGAACTTAACAACGAAATTATTAATACATATAAAACATTTAGAAAACAGTACAACAATGTCTGATTGATCATTATCAATAGTTACAAATCGGTGGCAGGTTAAGTTAGAAAGGCCGTTACGGAGGTAGGACGAAATTGATCAGGGCATGAAAAACCCATGGGTTTTTCCTTTTGGTGAGGTAAAACCCAAAAACCCGGGTTTTGGGTTGGGTTGTTTTTGGCCTTGACACCAGCATATTGGCTTGTGGAACGATTTCTTGGAATTTTCTTCTTGGAAAGCCAGGAAGATTTCAAGGTACATCATTCGAAATTAATTTTTCGAAATTTTATTCATATCGTCTAAAAATTATCATTTCGACTTTTTCTATGCACACTGGTCTGAAAATTAAATTGGCGAAGTTTTGTGCACATTTTGAGTTGAAAACTAAAATTTCGAAGTTTTATGCATACTGGGTTCCAAAAATTTAAATTTCGAATGTTAGTGCATATTGCGGTATAAATATTAAAATTTTTTGCTTGCTAAGTTCCAAAAATTAAAATTTCGACTTTCGTTGAGCACACTGGTCTGTTAATTAAAATTTCGAATTTGGTGCATATTGTGGCCCAAAATTTAAATTTTTGAAGTTTAACAAAATGATTGAATGTTTCCTTGACTGCTCCCCAAGGGTAAGGTGACGACGTGCTCCAGAAAACTGCTTTCCGCCAACCAATATTTTTATTCGGGAAAATGGTTGGGAAAAATCAGCTTTCTGACGCACGTCGTCACCTTACCCCTGAAGGAGAAGCCATGGAAACATTCAAATCTCCTTGAAGTTTAGCGTACAATGTGGTCTGACAAATTTTTTCTGTCCAAAAAATTTAGAAAATTTAAATTTTATGTCACAATATACACAAAACTTCGAAATTTAAATTTTCAGACCTGTATGCGCAGTCTTTTATATTTAATTTTCAGAGCAATGTTCGCGAAGAAAGTCAAAATTTTAATTTTCAGAGCAATGTTCGCGAAGAATGTCGAAATTTTAATTTTCAGGCCAGTGTGCATAGAGAAAGTCGAAATTTTAATTTTTAGACGATATGCATAAAACTTCGAAATTTACCGAATGATGTAACTTGAAAACTTTCTGGCTTTCCACGATTTCTTGGAAGTCGGGCCACAAACCAATATGCTGGTGTCAAGGCTAGTGTAATCGTAGTCGAAATTTTAATTTTCAGGCCAGTGTGAACAGTAAAAGGCGAAATTGTAATTTCTAGACCATTATGTGCCCAAAACGTCGAAATTTTAATTTTTGGACCCCTCTTCCTAAATATTTGAAAATTTTAATTTCAGACCACTATGCGAAATTACGTAACGCCTAACTGTGCATTTCGACCGTCATCTTTTTAGTGGGGGAGGGGTGGTTTTTTAGGTGGCCTGCCGTCGATATGTAAGGCGCTCCCAAGTTTCTTTCGCTTTTCCTTCGACCATTTTTATTTAGATCTAAATGCTGTCTAATTCTACCTATTTTTAGTTTTAAAACCTGGTAACTTGAAACTTTTAAATCCGTCTGAACCATATAACTAAAGTTGAAAATAGGTAATACAAAAATTAACCGAAATCTGTAATAACATTGTGAGCTTGCAGTTACAAATATTTCGTCTGCGTAATTTTTGTAAACACCCATGACCTTTCATATTTGGTTGTCACGGGCATCAAAATCCAAGGGCCCTTCTTTCTCGGGAGAAGACATTTGAATTTAAAATTGCTTATAATATAGTGGTTTCGAGGGACAATTTACATGACACATGACATGAGTTGCTATTATTATTACAACTGGGTCATTTTCAGTCAAACAGACCTATAAAATATGTACAATTTTAAATTCCAAATAAATATGTTGCTCTGAGGTGCATTCCACGCAGGAACGTCGAAAATAATATTATCACAACTGGGTATTAATCTGTATTCGCAATTAGTTTATATTATACAGAATGTGGACATAAGTAATTACCCAGTTATGATAATATTGCCGGCTGTGTCATATGGATTGTTTCCCCCTGTTCAATATATATTGTTTTGAAGTCGAATTTGTACATATGAACTGGGGGAACATTTGATGTGACATAGTTGAAAATATTATTGTATAATTGGTTTACTGAGTATCCCGTTATAACATTAATTTAATATCCACTCTGTCATGTGAAATGTCATTTTTCAGTTGCAAATATTTTGAATTCAAAATTGTAAATACTAAGAAAATATTATAACTGGTTAACTGAAAATTACTCTGAGATAATAATTTTGTTGATTGAATAATATGCAATGATCGTTCAAATCATATTTACAATGTACAGTTTTGAATTTTTTATTTATAATATTTTTATGGAACTGGAAGAACACATTCAACATGGCAGGTGGAGAATAATATTATATGCAGAATATTGACACAAATAATTACCCAGTTATTATGATTTCGTCTCTGCCTTGTGGATCGTTCCTTCAATTCGCAGTTCAACTTATATTTTTTGAATTCAAAATTATATTATGAATACATGCTGGATAACTTTCCTTATGGCATAGTCAAAAATTTTATTATGGTTAGTTGAGAATTACCCAGCTATACTAATATCGTTCCTCCGCAGCTTTTAATTTTTTACAATGTAAAATTCAAAATTAAATTTAATTAAATTTAAATTAAACTTCAGGAACAATCCACAAAACAGAGTCGATATTATTATTACTGGGTAATTATTTGTGCCCTTAGTCTATACTGAATGAAAACATTATGAGAATTAACCAGGTATAATAATATTTTAATCTCCGTCATGTGGAATGCTTCGCCTGTTTGTGTGTACAATTTTGATTTCAATAATTATATAACCATATTTAATAAATAATAGAGAATAAAAGGAATTATATGTATTTTTCTTATATAGAGTTTGGACATCCATATTATAAAGAAATTTGGAGCTTTAGCTTGCCAGAAGATTTGAAAACAATATTGCCTCCAATATCATTTCTTAAAGCCAAAATGCCGACAATTGTAGACCCTGTTTGGATTCAAGATGAATCAACATTTTCTCAATTTATTGATTATTTGAATAATTTAAGTGTACTTTTTATGGATTTGGAAGGTCATAGTTTCAGGTCTTATAGGGGTATTACATCATTGGTACAAATTTATGATGGCTATAAAGTGTACTTCGTAGATACGTTGTCTTTGTCAGGAGAAATTCATAAACTAAATGCAGTCACCACTAACCCCACTATAATTAAGGTATTAGTAGGTGCTGCAAATGATGTTAGAAGTTGTGAGAGAGATTTTAGTCTGTACTTTGTTGGAGTAATTGATATACAACTGTTTTATCAAGTCCTTCATCCCTTTGAGCCTCTCGTTGGATACGATGCTTTGGTGGAAATGTATTGTGGTATTACTGTAGGTAAAGGAATTAGATCCAGCGATTTCAGGCAAAGGCCTTTACATCATAAGCAACAATTATATGCATACTTAGATGTTCTTTTTTTACCCCAAATTTTAAATTCAATTATGAATGAAATGACTAATGATAATATTAATATGGCTATGCAAAATTGTAAAGACTTGTGTCTGGTGAGGTACTGCAAGCCAAAAACATTACCATGCTCATCTGTAAATAACGAGAATCATTTAGAATGGCTGAGACACAAAGTAGCGAAAGTTGAAGATGTAAATCCTGAGCTGGTGTTAAGTAAAACTGCTATGAAAAAACTTGTGTCTTTAAAAGAAGTAAACGAGTTAAAAATTCGACAGGAGGTGTGTTTTTTGTCAAAGTTTTGGGACACTGAGAACCGGATGTCCCTTTTATTGCAGTGTTTAATGGGTGCCGATGATTTGATTCATACCGCAAACAGAGTACTCTGCTTGCAAATATGTGAAAAGAGTTCTCGGCCACCATTTTGCTTAAAGTGCAATCAAGTAGGCCACCTGCGCCAGTCCTGTACAATTAGCAAGGCAGAGGCCAAAGCTATTAAAAAGCAAATCTTTATAAATAACCCCGAGAAGAGAAAGGCTGATAATCGGAGAAAGAACTTAATAAAACGATCAACGAGCGATAAGAGGAGAGTTAGAAACAGAAAGACTCTTTTGCGAAAACGACGTAATAGATTAGAAAAGCTCATGGACAAACGACAGTTAGAATAACTGGTTAGCAATTTGTCTAAATTCAGCTAATTTTAAATTTGTCATCTAATTCATTTCAAATAATATTACGATGCACCTATGGCAAAATCATATACATACATGATGGAATATATATATAATAATAAACGAATAAAATATGCACAGAATATTATGTACTTCACTGATTAATATGTATGTATTAAAGTATGTATGATATCTGTTGTTCTAATTACAAAACTCATTCTGCTTTACCATCATTTACTGTCTACAATTCATTTAATTAAGGATGCTATGCTACAAGACCCCTTTTGGCATACCACACAATGCATAACGACTCTCAGGAAATGTAGCACTTCATCAAGTGCTGAGGATCTCAGCAGTCGAGTCCTGCGACCGCAGTAGATCGCCAAGTCCTGTGTACCCCGGTGCCCTTTTTTCTTAGAGTGTACATCACAGCAGTTGCTAAAGATTGAAAGCCAAGCATGCACACGAAACAATTATACTATGTATAGAACAAATATAAAAGTAGTGAACGAACGCAATCGGACGGAAGTTCTGTATTATTCCTTTTGTCAGAATTGTTGCAATTAATTGCCATTATTTTCAATGAGCTTGATTTCAATTCAGTCGAAGTTGGATGTCCCTATTGGTAGCTTCGTTAATGTATGGAATTAAAACGAAGGACTCTCCAGCGCAATGAATATACATTGATTACAGAAAATTAAGCTTACTATTGCAAGAGCAGATGTATTGACAGTTTTATTTTACGTGACTGTTTCTGCGCATTTTTCTGTCTGCTAGAGGAAATAATATATTTATAGTGACGTGGGTTAGTAGGATTAATACATAAAGCTGCTTTGGATTCTATTAAGCTGTGTTTTTGGTTTAAAAGGGGAAATTAAACGTGGGAATGATTTGATTAGTTTACTACGGTTGACTTATACGTGGAGGTGATAGTACTGAAAATGTGTAAGGCAGATTGGTATTTGTAGTTTGGGTTTCCCTAGCTTGTGAAATAATAGCCTTTGGTTTGCATAATGAATTATATTATCAGGACGAAGGATATCGAAAATACGGAATGATCAGACTTGTATGAGTTATTCAGGAAAGTCTTTCTGGTCGAAGTTAATATGAAACCAAATAAGTTTCTTTGATATCGTAAGATGAGCTCATGAATTGCTAATGTTTGCTTCCTTTCCTTTCGCATTGACTTTATCGTGTGGAGGGAAGCTTAGAGCTCAGTGCAGAAAACAACAATAGACAATTTGAACAGAGTCTCATTACAGAGAATCTCTAGTGCTGTACATACATAGCCCATCATAATAATATGTATCACATGTAGTAAAAATAAAGCTAGAGCCAAAGAAAATAAATGCGAGCAAGACAAGAGGATATGAAATCATGTATCCTTCGCTCGATACTCATTTATAGATCCGATGGGATAGAGACGGAGAGTAGACATTGCATGCAGGCGGGAGGGCGATGTAAAGATTTATTAATTGAAGTCCAATAATGGCTTCACTACCATAGAGAATGGAAAATGGAATGGAAACTGGAAACTAGATTTCCCCATGCCATGCCATACTATTAAAAACTGTGGCTAGCCTTCCTATGTACATATCCATATTAAACTAGAAAACTTTCCCTTTGGTTTGTTTTCCTTTAGTCTACTTATGCTCTGTTGGACTTTTCCTATCAATAATAAGAATAAAAAGAAAGCTCAAGTAGCTGAACTCGTATATCCTTATATATAGTTCCGACTGTCAGCTCCCATTTTTTTATCCCACAAAGTAAATTTAGTGTGCAGGGAAAAAATGGATTATTAATCTTCAGACTTTGGTTTTGAGCTCAAACTGAATTGAATGTTGGGAAAGAAGGGAAGAGGGACCAAAGAAAGCCTTTTCCTACGTATTTTGTTTTTGTTCCCTTTTTATATATTAGTATTCCTCCACTATTTTTATTTTCAATGCATCTATATTATAATCCATTAGTATACTTTTAGAGATGACTCGGACGAATATATTTGGGGAAGGAAAGCAAACTAATTTCGTTTACTTAATATATGAACTCATACTCACAATAGTAATACTAGGGTAGAATTAGTAGAGTAAATCAAATGCATATATTCATCTGTATTTTTATACCTTTTTATGACATTGGAACTGCATAGCTACTCACAATGCTATCTTTTAAGCTTTAGAGGATTTCACATTTTTCAAAGAAGATTACCTCTCCTTATGCTCAATCTCTGTCCTGTAGTCTTGAGATCTCTATATGGTAATGCTATACAATTTAGTCATACTTTAAAAGAGGAGAAAAAAATCATTTAAAAATTCTCAGTCCCCCTTGTGGTGATCAAGGAGTGTATAAAGAAGATTTATAAATGAGCCTTGGAATGGAAAAGGATGCCACCACAACTTTGTCGCATTGATTTACTTATCAGAGAAAAAGCGGCGGAATTAGTCCACTTTGATAATCTCAACCAGCTCCACTCTACTTCCACTCCTTGATTAATTACTTTCAACTTGTTTCATAGTGTTCAACTTTTTTATAGTAAACGGGGATGAAGAAGAGTAGTTAATTACAAGTTTGTTAGTAATGGGCGGGAACAATTTTTCTACTGGTATTTAGAGAAGCTGAGAGATAACTTTTCCATAGTGTGATGCAAGGGCTTAGAGTTAAATTACTAATTCCACTATATCAATAGAAAAAGAACAGAAGCATCCTTTTAATTCACAACTTATGAATAAAGTAAAAAGTTGAGATGAGCTGAGTGTAAAAGTTTTTTCCTCAACAGACTGTAAGGCGCAGGAGAGACGAGATACGGTATCTCTACTAGAATACAATACAACGTGAAACAATTTAGATGAGATAGACACTCAGACACTGTATGCATAGAATAGTTACGATTAGTAGCAGGTCTAAGACGGGATTTCATTTTGCTCAAGTAAGAACTCGTGATAACTGTATTAGCACAGAGAAAAAATGACATTGGTTTGTAATTAAGACCGCCTTTCCCATCATCATCATCATCTTGCTCCTCATCTTCTTGAGAGGAGAGGACTAATAAGAAAAAAGTTTCCTACAGTTTTCATTTGCCACGCATCTTACCAGACTTGAGTTCTTGCTTAATTTCTAGTGTAACATTCATCTGCAGTTAGTTAGCCACTTTATACATGCATTTTGTACTTTTACAAGCATCATACCATATAGAGATGGAAAGAAGGAGAGTGGAAGAGAGGACGTGGGGCAGAGGATTGCATTGAATCACCCAGCATTACTCTCCACTACTTGTATAACATTAAAATGAGAGTTTTTTTCCCCGACTCTCCGGCTCGAAAAGACTTAATCTTGTTAAAAAGTTGTTAATGAAAATTGTATTTTTGATTGAGAAAGTTTTGTGCTGGATACAAGGGAGAAGATGCAGAGTGAGTTCATCTAGACGCTTCTTTTAATAAGTGGGAGCTTGGTGTTAGTTAGACTAATGAAGTCTGCATTTTCATTTCGAGTCTCAGACATTGGATAAAACAGATGTGTCTAATGTGCAGGCTCTCCATAAAAGTTAACTTGACCTTAGCACGTAGATTGTATGAGATACTGGAAAGAAGTGTGGTTTTTAATGAGTAATCGCTAGTGGTACGGTACACGGGAAGCTTAAGTGTTTTTTTTTCATCCTTTCTACTACTACGTAGTCTGAAGAGTGAGAATAATTTATGGAAATTCAAAGAAAGATAATTAATAGTTTGTAAAGTTCAGTAGTTGAGAGTGCAAGAGGACGACCTGCTAAATAAGCTGCTTAAAATGAATAATTAAAGGTCAAAATCCTTTCGGAAATTTGTTAAAGAGTTGTGCGTATTAGCTATGTGTAATGCCCCGGCTCTCAGCGTTGAAAAACTGTTTGTTGTTCATTAATTGTTAGTCTAAGCAAGTCACAGAGGAGTTAAGTGAACGTAAGGCGACTTGGGAGCAGCAGATTAGTAGAAAGACTGAGAAACTCCTTCATATTCATAAGATATCTTTAATAACCATGTATGATCATGGTCTAGTATAGAGGCTTGGACTAATCAACAAAAACGCGGAGTCGTCGAAGATGTCTAATTAATCAAAGTTTTTTCTCTCGCCTACTACATAAATGAGCAACTCATCGCGTCTTTTTTAACACGTAATCTCTTAAGTAACCAAGCGATTCTTTAAATGCAGTAGTGGATTGGGTAGTAATAAATGAAGGCGACTTTACCAATCCTAGATCCTCTATTGTGTTCCAAAAACCATCGCGGTTGCTACTTCTCTGCCAAGTTAATATACGCTGTAGTAATAATGTGCAATGTATGTATCGTAGTACCTATTTGGCATTAGATTATTAGAGAGTACATTAAATACCGAATTGTATTGTGCTCTCGTATGTAATGTATTAGTGACTGTGTAAAATGCAAGAATCTTGTTTCATGTGCTGTTTTGTTACTCTTTACTATATTTATGTTGCGAATCTACTTGTTTTGCAAATGAATTATCGGCCTACTACAACCAGTCATCGCAAACTTGGACAAAACCCTAGTACAGTAGTTAGATTCGAGTATGCCATCTTTTATATATTGCCTATAGATATAAGTACGATCTGTGGTTAAGTTCAGCTCGGCTTCGGTCATGAAAAAAATTCATGAGATGATCAAGAGTTGAGATACGCTTTGCATCCCTGCGCTAATGGTGATTACCCTTCTGAAGAGATATTTAATATCGAATATCTATCAGCAGAAATATTTCAACGAAAGAAATGAACAAGTAATAAACCTTCGCATTGGAATGAAATCCGATCTTATTACATATTACAATTGGAATCCCATGGCTATTATATTATTATCATACAACAATAACTACTAACTAGTAATGCGTCCTAGGTATTAGCGAGCATTTAGTCCTTTACATCCTGAACTTGACCGGTATATAATTGTATTGAACGTGACGTCATGATTAAAATTACATAAACTAAGATTATCTTTACTACCTGAACAATATTACATAGTCGTAGGTAGTGGAATTCAAATAAATATTCTATCGAGTGTGTACCTACTGCTACACACATTCTTGTAGTTACAAAGTGTGCAATTTTCTTCTTAAGAAGTTTACAAATTGGCAGGAATCAGTTTAAGAAACAGGCCAACGCCCTTATTGATTGAAAAGAGTTTTACATTACTATCTACTACATTGTTGTGATGTTAAATTCGTTTAATAAGAAACATATTTGTGATTCATCCGTTAGACTTGCCAAGTTGCAAATCTATAAGTCCAAACACATGGAGTGTGTGCAAAGATAATAGCATCCTTAATAATGTACTAATAAATATAAATGACTGTGTATTAGCAAACTATTTTATACAGAAGGATTCTCTCTCGTCGGTTATTACGAGTAATGCTAATATCAAAGTCCTGTTGGATTATGCACTGTTTATTCAAATGTTTCACACGTATTAGTGATAGGCTACACATGTATAGAATGCAAGATAGTGGAATACAATAGAAACTTGTCACTTATTCTAACGTCAGAAAGGTTATGAGGGGAACAAACTACTGAAAACCTATTTGCACAATATTTCAGCTATACCTTTTCCTTCATTTATTATTTGTAGCAATCTATATAAATTATTTTTATTGCCACCCTATACCTAACAATGTATATAGGATCTAGTATTTACTTTGTCTGATTGTATTAAGAATTCAGAGCAAGGTTCGCAGAAGAGCTAGTTACTAAATATCGATCCGTATGTCATTTACATAGGAATAAGACAAATTCCTCGTTTTTATTTTAGCGCTAGTTATTTTGCATGAAAAGATTATTATCGTTATGATGATTGAGAGAATAGGAATGGTTAGTTTATTGCCTTTTGTAAGTTACTTTAGTGCATTTTTATAATTTATAATAAGAGTTATTTGCATGTGAAGTATTTAGTGTAGTTAAGCTTGGAAAATAATAAAAGGAGCACGTTCGAATGTATTAACATGTAGGGTGCATGAATTCAATAATAATGTCAGTCATTTCATGGAGTCTCACGTCAACTGATGTGAGCTTGTCATGTTACTTTTCCAACGTCATTTCGATTAATTCCATTTCTGTATTCGCTCTGCGTCGGAAGGGAATCTGAGACGAAAATGAAGGAATGCTGGCATTAGTAGCAAACTATCGTGAAGTGGAACCGAGGCAATTGAAATGATGTATCTCAGTAGCTACACTAACTACTACTATAATGATAAAAAGATACCTAGAGAGGTGTACACTATAATAAGTCTGCACTTGTACATACAGCCGAGTTAAAGGAACTTTTATGGGGGAATATGCAGGAGCTATAGCTTTTATTCTCATTCCTTTCATTTCAGCTCAATCTACTTTATTTTTATTGTTATCGTTATCATTATTAGGCATTCTTATTATTGAAGAGAGGAGACGAGACAGGTACACTTTCATACATAAATAACGAACTTACTTATTAGAATACATGTGTTTCTTTCAAACCCACTTACTTAGCTCACAATCAGTCACTCCGCTATTTCTGATAAATAAATAATAAATAAATTCAGAGCTGATTGTGTGTTAGTAAATAATGTGCATGTCGAGTCTGTAATAATTGTATGCAAATCAGTAAATTGTAAAATTATTATTACTCAAGTCAAGCATACATGTAGTTTTTTTTCCGATTTACATTACTAACATCCCATCAACCTCATGTTCCAATCCAACACTCGACATTCGTTCAAATGAAATTCTTTTATTAAATATCTCTACATATTCAATCACATTGGTTTCCATTCTAGTCTATGCATAAGTAAATTAATAATGTGTAAGCAATCCCGAAAAACAAGGTAACTACACAATATATTAAACCAACTTTATTAAACTAACGATAAAACTAGGTGTAGGACTCATCATATTTATCATCTGAAAAGGTAAAAATGCATACGTGGATTTGTAATATTCTGCTATTAATGACATAGATACTAATATTTATGCATTAGTAGCTTGTAGAATGTTAACAACTGCTATTACTAGACACTATATACGTGAATTGTATTAAGGAATAGATAAATGCGCATAGAGATGGCCATAGGTATAATTTTTGAAGGAAAAAGCCATGTCAAGTTGATTTGGAGTAAAGTAGAATTGACTTGAGTTGATTTGACATGCAAAGTGAAGGAATAAAAAGAGGACGGAAAGGGCAATAATAAGGACAAGAAGTGAAACTGGAGTTACGTAAGACGGGACGACAGAAAAGAACAGGACGGCAAATTAGGGAGCCGACAATTGAGTGAATTTAGTGAAGAAGTTGCTATAGCCTTTTTACGTGGCTATGAACCTATCACCTCAAGTATAAATCCTATTGAAGAGATATGCACACACTTATGTGTCTACAGGATACCTAATAGGAGGGAGAGAAAGAAAGAAAAGTCGTTTCTATCTGTAGGAGGAAGCGAGTTGTTTCTAGACCTCTGTTCTCCTCTCTTTAGGAATCACAGGGGACTTGCAAAGACCAGGGAAAAGAGCGAGTTTGCCCGCATCATTTGGCATGGAATGAGTGGAAAAGTTTGTCGAAGAAAGCTAGAAAAGATGCATTCACTACACACAGGAGTTTAGTCAAGCCACACCAATTTCTGTATAGTGGCTACTCGGGTATACTGTATATAGATGTGCATAAGTCCAGTCTCAACTTAGCTCTGATGTGGAAAAGTCAAAGAACCTCGAGAACAGAAAATGTACGTAGTAAATAGCCCTTTCGGTGGATGTAAGACTATTTCAAAGGATAGGTACTATTTTGGTTCTGCGCTTCTGTTTTGTCTTTAATAAGGGTATCCATCCAAAAAAGAGTCTATGCCATTCGTGCTTTGCTATCTTTAGCTGTAAATACTATGGATGTGTTTTGTTATGTGATTGGTTAGCTTATAGTATCGAATCAGTTGTATACCTATACATAGGCACTTATATACAGAGACAGTCCATTAGTATTTGTATTAGTCACTTGCTATATTTACTTTCTTAGGTGAATTTTTCTATTAGAATTCGTATACATTTCGTGCAGTAAGTGCCACACTAAAAAGTATGGAAAAGAAAGGGAAAGAATTGACTTATATGTACACGTACTTACGATATAAGTATGTACATTCATAAGGCTACATTAAGTAGCTACACTTCGACTTATATAAAGCTTCCTATGTACCTACACTCTGTAGTAATCGTTGTGTAGACCCGCGTTCACATTTTATAGTGCTACTGCCAATGACATGAATTCTGAAAACGTAAGATTACCGAGCTGGCTTTTTTGTAATTTTTTCCACGTTCCTTTCTCGCTCTGTTTTCGTATGCGTCCTGCTCTCTCATTCTCATCGTCCAACTATAACCCAACTTCCACAGCCAAAAGAGATACCAAATATTGAGTCAACCAAGAAACTCCACCGAATCCCTACTTTCTACAAAATCTTGCTTCGTCTCCCCGAGTAATAAGCCCAGTCAACTTAAACTCAAAACAAGAGACACTCTTCTATATCGCTATCCAGTTAGACAAAATAAAATTTTTACATATCATTTTTACTTCCAGCAAGCACCTGCACGTCATTTTGGTACCAATATGTAAAACAAGCACTCCCATAAGCACGTGCTGGAAAGTAATTATTTATCAATAACTAATTTTTAGTATCCAACCATTTTTCTTGCAAAATGTGATATTACCCATGAGCACTTAGTGACGTTGGGAAAAAATTACAAGCAAATATAGCACATTGTATCTGTATAAGCGAATTTATTTTATATCTAGAAAACTAAACCGAATTGCTTGTGTTTATTGTGGCCATTTAATATTTTATTCTATAAAATTCAATCATTTATCTTATAATAGCAGGTAAATAAATGGCATTGATGTTTTTGTTTGATAATAGTGTATTAAAAACTGAAATTTATGAAGGGTAGATGTAGACTGAGTATGAGTATAAGTAAGTAGGGAAGGATAATTTCTATTAGGAAGCCAAATTTTGTTGATTTGAATTCATGTAATAAAATTGGTATTGTGTTCTTGTTTACGGCTCTCGGGAGTCCCACTGGATGAGAATGAAGTCCAAACGTGAGTAACACTCTGAGTTAGAGAGGAGAGAAGAAAACTTCCAATCATAATTTTTTCGGTGTTCCCTTCCTTTGATTCCTGTAATGCAATTTTTAGCCCTTTTTCATAAAAATATCATGTTTCATCCACCCTTTTTTCTTCTCTCCGCTTCATTTCCAACAGAGTAGCGTGTCGACTAGGGATCTGGATCTCCTTCATCCACACTCTACAATTCTCTCGATCTGAAACTAGCTTTTATTATCCATTGCCATTGTATTGCATATTATTCGAGAGTTAGTCGTTGGTCTAACTTGGCCATTCGTCTCTTATTTAATCACTTACTAAAAACGATACATTGGAGCGATCTATATCGAAAGCGATAAAATTATAGTGTACTTGTAGCTGATATAATATTACGTGATATTGAGAATGGAGCATGTGAGTTGGGTATTAAAGCATGTGTTCAGTTGTAATTTAGAGGTCCCGTATGTACCAACACGCTGCTGGGCTGACTTCCCTCTGATTAACATTGTCATTTTGAAAGTGAAACAGTTCATTGGATTTATAGACATGTGAATAAATACTGCTCCCCAGACTTGGTACGTAACACAAAATGTTGATCATATGATGTACTTGAGTATTTATGAATGCCTGAGCAGTACACTAAGGTTGTGTATGTATGAAGAATATTACGATGCACTGCATTGTCTTAATTTTAGCATTGAACCGAGACGGAGATGTTATTTGCTTGTTTATTTGTACATTACTAGGCTAGTGTATCTCTTATAGGTTAGTTATTGACTTGGATTAGGTACAGAGTGATATAGGCTTATTATTCCTGCATTTCTTAGTAGCTGACAGTTTTCCCGAGGTAGGAGTCTGAAAGTCATAAAAGAAGGATATTTATTATGTATTGAATTTTCATTCTTCATCCGATGGCCCACGGGACTTAATTCAGCTACGGCACGAGTTCTGGCAAGGAATAAGTTTTTATTTTTCAAGACCAGTACATAAATATAGTTCGTCCTTCTTCTATTAACAGGGATAATGAAGAGAATAAAGGTTATATTTTATTTATTAGGTTTAATAATTGGAATTGGAGAAAGATGGTTGTTATAAAGCATTTTAGTTAGCAGAGCAAGTAGCAATGGATAGTCTAGCAGATAGCATATTTTTTTGAAGCAAAGAAATTACTGGCAGCTTGAGCAGAGCAATTCTTGGTTTGGCATGAGTAGATGAAATGATGTTAGTTGAAGAACTATCTTTAGGAAATAATGATCCCAATATTAAAGTGAAGAGGAGAGAATGTCTGGTTTAGGTTGACTTGACTAGAGAGGACCGGAGTTTGATGAAGAGAAGCAAAAAATATAAAGATGGGAAAAAGGACTTATTTGCCAATTATCGGCATGTGTTGTTCACGAAGGAAAGGCATGGCAGTGGAACTCCATCCGAAAAGGACCGTAGAGCTGCTAAATTTTTCGAAATTGCTTTCCGTTCATCTATATAACTCATAACGAGAGTAGTAGTACGAGATCTCGATGAATTCTGTTGCTTTCCTCCTCCCTCCTCTTCTGTCTTGCCTTATGCTTCCTTTAGTTAGTCCTGTTAGGAAAAGTCTCCAATATATTAGCCAGAAGAATTGGACGCTCTATCTATACGTACACACTCTATACAAAGCAAGTGCAGTGTGTGGGTCCGGCCGTCTGAAAAATTAATGTCCATAACTCACTGAGATGAGTTTAGTTGAGCTACTGGCTTTGGTTCACTGTCTGTTCGGCCAAGTCAACTCGGAACATAGTTCAGTCAGTTCAACACAGTTCACTACCACCCTTCTCCCTGGACAAAGTACAATCCTACTACGAAAAACAATCCTCCTTTGCCAATCTAATGCTACATAAACAATACACTTCTCTGCTTCCTTTTCTTGGCACTATTGCGAAATAAACATCAAAATATTACTACCAGGTATGTACATAACTCTTGGGCATTTAGTACATTTACCCACTCGCCATTGCGCAATTCCTTTCAAATGCTGTTATGAAAAATAAGTTGCAAAGCAGCATCGCTTAATTAATCGAAGCCTAAGGTGATGTCGCTGACACTGACGCGCTTAGGAATGAGATACCTAGGGTGATTGAATTTTTGTATTCTTAAGTAGTTTTGTAAGATTTACTGCAATGATACTTCTTAGCTATAACTTGATAGACTAATACGCACTAAATGTACACAGGTCTTTTGGTTGACTGTTTTGGGGGGATGAAAGATGTAGGAAAGGATAGTAAAAGAAGATTTCCTTGAACTAGACATGAGTTTCTTACTTTTAGTGGTGGATACTTGAGTTACCTAGGAGTGTGTATTTAGTATATAAGATATAGGAAGTAGCAGAACGTGTGGATATAAAGGAATGTTGGTTGTCTTGTCGCTTTCCGTGTGGCGTTGGTCGAAAGAAAATGAGTTCTTGAATTTGACTTCCCATTTTCTCCTTTAATCTTTTCAGACATTTTCCAATAACTTTACGAATTATGTAGGATAACCACCAACTCGACCGCGTGCTCAATTCTACGAGGGAGGCGAAAAAAACCGACGGAACTGAGCTCAGATTGTTCTTCGGGAGTATTACGAGTCGATTTGCAGTAAAGATTAGGGTCCATCCATAAGATGAAGAGAGCCATTCTCCAGGCTTATCTCACTGATAGAATTATTCAGATCAGTTCGGTCGATCCTTGCCTTGGCTTACTCTTCTACTATCTTCTATCTATATACGGGCTAGACGAATCTCATTGCCCGCGATCTATTCCTTTTCGTCGTGTAGTTGTAGTAGTAGGAGAGGGAAGAAAAGTAACGTAACTTAACAGCAGCTTTAATGTAAAGGCCGCAACACCACACACCACGAAAGCAAACGATTCTCATGCATCAGCACCAAAGCAAACCAAACCAAATCTACGTCTACCATTCCATTTCATTCCGTCCTATAAACATTCATTCACTACTTACATTCATACATACCTATGCTCTTTACTTACTTTTAACGGACCTCTACGTACATTACATAAATACATATAGTTATCTCAGACCCTAATATGTACATTATTTTCTCTATAGCGAGACAAAGGGATGTCCATTTCCTATACATTCAAATTATAAAGAGCATTTCCAATCTACACCATCCCACCAACCACACCAGACACATAGATCATTACTTTACTAGAGTAGTTTCTCCTCCGATATATCAGTTACATTTACATTACTTACACCATGAATGACTCTTTCAAGCAAAAGAGGCAATTGCAATCGCCCTGCCCTCACTTTCCTTTCCTTTGCTAACCCTTCCTTTGCAATTTACTATAAAAATGAAAAACTAACTATAAAGAAAAGCTCGTTGAGTCACATCAATGTGTCCCACCAGAAATAAGGAAGGGTTAACATAACATTCACCATGTGTAGAATTCCCTCAATCTAATCCTACCAAAGGACTTTTAAAAGGACGATCGTCCTGATTGTGATAATGATGATGACACCATTTTGCATTTATTGGAAAACGGATTTTCACCCGAAGGGACTTCGGGATCTTTTAAACATAATTTTCAGATTTTACACTGAAGGGATATATATCACTTTCTAACTAAAACCTACATACTATACCTAGAAATGTAGTAAAGTGCCAGAAGAAAGGGTCTCATCTAATTCCCATATGTAATTTCCCGAAATTGTATAAAATCTTATCCAAAATCTAGAAATAAACTCTCAAAGTTATTGCATAAAGAGGAGTGACAAGAACTTTCGATTTACACATAAAGAAATAATATTTAAGTTAAGTCTTACTGTGTTTATGCGATTTTCAAAGCAGATAAAGTGATACGCTTTAGTACAAAGCAACTGATGAAACCAGTGTTTTCAGGTATAGGCGCTAGTAGTACTCAAACAATAGAAGACATAACAAAGTAGAAATAAATGATCAGAAACTCTGTTTTTAATATGTAAAAATGTGTATAGGAAGGATGTAGTATAGAAGGATATATGAAGTGTATAGAGTTTAGTGAACATGAATGCTAGGATTGGCATGAAAGGAAATAATGAAAAGGACCGAAAGTCATGGAAAATTAGGTGAAATCAGTAAGAAAAAGGGGAGCGAAACCAATTTTGACAGAGTGGAGTGAATCTCATTGTTTTGTTGAAAGTTTGTTGTCATTCCTACTGTGCGTCATCTGCCTCCATTGGATAGAAGAGCGGAGAGGAGCACAAAGTTTTTGTCCTGTCTTTACTTTAGTTTATTCCCATTCTGTTCTCTCATCCTCATGCTCATCATAATGAGACTTGTTTTATTCCGTTTGAATAACATTGAAATCTACGAGAGGAATAACATAATGCAACTAACAACGAGTAGACAAGACAAGAGAACAACAGAAGAAAAAAGACTTTTTTGTCTTGCTCAGTTCTTGGATTTTTAACTTCTTCAGTAGTTGCATATGAGTAATTGAGTCAAGAAAGAAAATAAAAAAAATAGAAGATTGCAGTAAGTCCCTATTTATCTATAGTCAGTTTATAGTTGGAGATATAAAGAAGGTGATGGTCTGGAAGTTGCTATGTACAGATTAGATAGAAAAGCGTACATAAATATAAAATATTAAGATACTACAGCAAAAAGTTTACGTGGTCAATATACTGTTGTTGAGTGAGTGATAGTTAAGTCAAATCACACCATATAGACATTTATTTACTAACGCAACTGCATTGCATGATAATGAAGAATTGTGTTAGGAAAAGTAAACCATAAGAGATATTCATAGTTCCTTCCTATTAAAATAGCTATTTCCACCATTCTCTCACAGATCTAGAGTAGGTAATAAATATTACGTGTGAATGTAGAGATACTCATTACACCAAGTAGAGTAGAATTAGAGGGAAATAAAGTTTGCCTTATTCTCTCCATAAATACGATTATACATAAATGCAGACCAAGTAGTTAGTCAAAAGTGGCAATAATAATACTGCCTGTTTGATAATGCGATATATAGAACATGTGAGTTATCACGATCTTTATTTAAAGGAGTAAAGAAGCATAATGAGGGGCGTTCCGAAAAGTTTCGCCACTGTGTTATCTCCTATCTTCTTCCCTTTTGTTTGCTCGTTTTCGTCTCTCTTTTGAGAATTTAATCGTGATGTCCGTATTGGGAAAAATTACTATCTCCTATAACGAACATGAGCCAACTCACTCATAATACATAAAAACTCACACATTACATATACCAACTAAAGCAAACTAAATTAAACTCGAGTCCACTTGCCTTCTTCACTGTCCTGTGTGTTTAACCAATTCAATGACTTTAGTATGTGCTATGCATCTTTATAGTCATTTACCTAATGATAAGCCATTTTCACCATCAATCTACCTTATACAAACTACGTATACATTTTATTCTTACCTACACGGTAAATGTGTAGGTAGTTAACTTAGCACCGACTCTTTTTCTGCACAGGACATCGCCACTATACTTAAATACATCTAGAATGCAGACACACTGATGATTTTATTCCTTTTGCCATCCCAGACTATGTCTTGTTCTATGAGACCTAATTTTCTCATTGAATTTTTAGATGATTTCATTATTCACTCCCGAAGAATTAACATGGAGCAATAAAAAATGTTCACATCGAATCAAATAACATTACAGAGAAACATTTTCATTGTTCTGCTGAGTTAGAGAAGCTACTCGCTTAACTCATCTCATTACATATACTTACACTTTCAGACTCCGTGTAAAATGGACAATGTACATATCTGTACACTAACTACTCACTCACTCACTCAGATAAATTTGCTGATAGGTTATTCAACTTTCTTTATTATACTCACTCTTTTGTCCGACAGCCAGACGAGTTTAGCTTAGAGTTACTCTTTCCCATACTTCCTTCCTCTGCAAATCCAACTCCATCAGTTCCTCTTTTGGTCATTTATGGATTAGATACCTAATCCAACTCCTATGTCGTTACACAACAATATTCTCATTATTACATTCCATTTACCTTATCAATTCAAATATATTTTTCTTGCAACCATTACATTAACTCTAAGTTCATTGCTACAATTTACTTGAGAATTTGCTTTTAATTAATGAACAGTTAAGAATTTCCGAATTTTGCTACAATATTTTTAAGTTAATAATTCCGGTAATTTTATTGTACACTTTATGTAATTTCCCTCTTATTATAAATTAACCAGATAAATCGTCTGGGTTTGTTATCATGAAGCTTATGTAAGTGGACAGTATTTATCAGCGTGTAAGTCAGAGGTTTAGGTATTGTTCACACAAAGATCTCATCTCACGGTTAATTTATACAGATAAGCAAATAGTTTTGTTTAGGTATGAGCACTGCTAAATGAAACGGAATGAATGAATTGAGAGTCATGAGTCAAGTAATTATTTCTCTCTGTTCGGCTGCCTATTAGGATAATAATTCATTTCTGTAAAGGTGTCGTGCTGCTCACGTCTCTTGGGGCAGAGTCAAAGCAGTGTAAAGTTTGGTTACTTAGCCTGGCTGACTCTGGATGTCTTCTTGTCTTGGAGCATGTTATTTTGTTTTCTTGTGTTCCAACTTAAGTCAATCCAGTCCAGTGGAGTCTCCAGCAGATGAGTTGGCTGTGTACCTGATTCAATAAGAAAATTGATTATTTATCTTAGCTGAGGTAGGGAAGAAGGCAGTCATCATAGTGCGTACAGTTATGGAAGATGTTAATACTTATCCAATGAACGAATTCACATTCTCAGCTCTAAGATAACAGATACAGTTTAGTTAGTTATTTGATAGGACACGGAGGGATCTTCAATCTTGATTATATAAGTGTATGTATATCAAGAGAGTATTGCATGTTCATTGGATAACATTGAATTTCATTTATTTCATTGCTTTGTATTACATTAGATATCAACCCTATCCCCGTGAACAGACTCCCTGCTGGTCCACCTGTCTAAATATGAATATTCTAATAGGTCCACCTTACACATTAAATTATCCATCGGATTTCTATACTCGAACACAATGCATGCTTACATTTTGTCTTATCTTATCTATATCTACTATGTATCTGTTCTATCGTTAGAGTAACAACTATGTACTTAGCAAGAAGAAAGCCAAGCAATCAACTAAATGTACAATATTTAATATCATAAAATTATTTCCTTCTCATGTCTCTACCTATATACGAAATGCAATTATGGGGGGATAGAAGAACCTAACGTTAACTACTATACGTTACCAACTTTTATTTTCATACAATTACTGTTAGTTTGGAGAAAACATTATCTTGGATGTAATTTCGAGATACATTCTGAGTTTCTAAGGATGGGATAAGTATGCACCCTTAATGGCGTGGATAGATGGATGGATGCACGGATGTATTAGTATTAGTTATGTAGATAAACGGAACCCTCTGACGCGTACGTATGTCCTGTGTGTTTCTTCAGCTTGTTATTGTGTGTTGGTTGATTCGTTAAGATATTTAGCATATCTTATTAGAATGCATACATATGCAAACAGACAAAGAACATATATGTACACACCAGGAGTCAGTTATTGTCTTTTTGCTTATTCTATTACATTAAGTAGGAACATAACCAACCAACAACATCACTACTACTAATACAATACACTCAAGTCACCTCATAGCAAATCAACGAGACGATATTCTCCGTATAGCTCTTCTATCTAGATACTTGTTATCAGTACACGTTGCGTTGTGTCATTTCTTTCTTTTCCTCCTTGCCACACTCAGATCCTCTCTTCTCCCATTAACAATTCACAATAGAAACTAAACTCAGAGTTATGCACACTAAATTATAATCATCATAAAATCTAGTTGAGTTTAGGTAGGTTGCCGTTCTGTTCAACTACTTTGCTTGAACTCCGGCCTCGCTCAACATAACTTATCTCTTTCCTATCGACATTGACGACCAACTTGGCTCAAGAGCATTCTACAACATTACTTCACTAGACAAAACCTTTTATACACAACTCAAGTGAAGCCACTAAGGGTAATACTTCCAAACAGATACACACAAAAACAGTGGGCAAACAAAACATGGCAAATGAAATGAAAGCTCCGAACATCTACTCGAGTAATCCAAATCCATTGATTTCGTCCCTTCCTTAATTCAATTCATATCCTTATAACATACAAGATAATATTATTCATTTGCTTTAGATTTCCTTGTTCAATTTGGCCGTTGTGTGTTCAGTCTGCATAGTTTCGTCTTGTCGTTTCTTTTCTTTCACACCTGGACTTCACTTATTTTTTCATTTCTTTCTCGCTCACCCATTATCCGATTTGTTATTCCCTAATGTAATGTGTAACGGATTGGTAGATTTATTTTCTTAAGCGAAACTATACCATATCTATATACATCCATCCTAATCATAACTATTGCTAACAATAACGTAGCCGTAGCCTTTCTGTAGGAATGAATAAAAAAACTGAACACACACGCTTCTATGTCTACATCCGCTGCCATACAATACCTCGCCATAAGATACCGATGGGTATATTTATATTTGGTTTGCATTATATATGAACCTATAATATTACTTATGCTTATTGCTACATGTCATTTCATCTATGTAGTATTACATTTCGATATGCATATGGTATTATTACTATATTAGAAGTACAAAAAAAGGATTTGCCCTCGGATGTCGCCTACATTACTTGACTTGACTACCTGAACATTTGCATTAACAGTGGAGGATGTTATTACCTGCGGCTTTCCTACCAGCGAATTTGTAGATAGAGTTTGAATTAAGTAGACGCATGCATACCTGAGGCATACCCTTTCATGTAGTCGTTATACTGTTGAATATTGATATTAATAATAATGGAAACATGCTGAATGGAATCGTTAGAGGTTTTACCAGTTCCATCCCATCTCTTTCTTGGTGCCTTACCGTCCTGTGATACTATTTACATATCCCTCTCTGTTTGTAAGTGTAATCTAATGTTAATAAGCAATACCCTAAGAATCATAATATGGATCCTAGTTGAACAGAAGCGTTTGCAGGGCAGATGTTCTGTCGTGTGCCTTTAAGGGTTAGGTGTCGAGTATCTGAATTTTAATGCAAATGCGACGCACGCATATGCTAATTCCACCATTGTCCAACATTTGCTTGTTTGATTGGAAGAGATCTTCTAAAGGAATGGGTTGACAGAAGGAAACCCTTTACTACTTAAATAGTCTACCAATCTCATGTAGATATATCAGAGGAAATCATTATCATAATATCGTATCTAAGTAGGCAAAGTAGGGTTAAAAGGAGATGCGCACGTTCTAATACTATTTAATACATTGTATTTAATGAATAATGTCAAAGGCATATTATGTGTACCTACCTCTGTGTATATTTACAAACGTCTGCCCCGACTTATAGATTCAATTGAAAATTCAAGGTAAGCATTAAGCATTTGAAAGAGCTCTTCAAAATCATACCAACCACACACACGTAGGCTACTATCGTGTAGTCCATATGTAAATACATGTAGTTTAATACTACATTTAACAATATGATTGCTTTCACAAAAGAAAGGAAACATGCCTTTTGAGAAACTTGATTGTACACGTTAGGTTCCAGAAGAACTGAGGGAAAGTATTGTAAACCTTTCCCGGTATTCCTACTTTATCGACAAGTGTATAAGTACAAACAGTTTATAGGTATACAGCACGTGTGCTTGTATATCTTGTGAAGGTTACTACATCTGTACATACATGTAACAATTCTTTTTCCAATATTATATAAATGGAGAAGCCGTTGGTCTGCTCTTTGGCTTGTTATAAGACTGTATATGGTAATAGTGGGTTGCATGATGCTCTTGAGGGTAAAGCGGTTTGCTTTTTCTCTACTATTCCCATTCTGTTTGGAAACGAAGTGGCGGACCATGAAATGAAGAAATGTCGTAACCATTGTCTTGCATCTGACAGGTTAATCTGTTACTTTTGTTCGTTTTTTTACTTGGGTAGTGTGCTGCTGATATAGTTCTGTATTGTGAATGTTATGTAGGTCTCTTTATTTAAAATAATCTTTGAGTATTAGCATTTTTATTCTATATGTAGCGTATTATGGGAAAGTTAATAGGAAAATAAAATCAGAATTTTGTAAGTTTATCATTATAAGGGATCAGGAGTGGCGTAGCAGAGTGGTGTATGTTGAGAATGAACTCCTCTCGAATTTATTGTCACTCGCTAAGGATAAATATGTAGGTAGCTAAGTATTTTCTATTAAAATGTATTGAGTAAAATAGGATGATGGATCGTGTGTGGAAGATAAGACTGATTTTAGTGGCGAAGATTCATGACGTCGTCTATGAGTGTTCAGAAATGAATTCCAACTATACTATCTCCTATGTATTCAGTCCCTTGGATTCTTGAATGAGAGAGTGAGTGAAAGAAGGGAAATTTATTGATGTATGCACGTAATATTATCCAATCCTCGGAGAGGCTGGAACATGAAAATGATGAGAGGGAAGAGGAGGAGGATAATTTCCCGAAAACTGTTGTCAAACTTTGTCGCAAGAAGACCTCCGTCCTCCGATACTTGGGTGAATAAAATTTTTCCAAAGAACATGAATCTACTTAGTAGAAGAGTGTATTGTGCTCCGTATATGAATATGTGCTTAAGTTACCTATGTATTTATATAAGGAGTAAACGTGTATTTAGTATGTATATCATGCTAATACTAGTTTATGATTGTTATGGTATGTGTCAAGTAAGTTTATGCAGTGTTATACATATTTAGGTATTGTTGAATGCTGAGTACGTGGCGTGAGTGAGCGAACACTTACAAAGGGATTGCAATGTTATTATGGAGAACTACTAACATTTCTACTATATCGTATCAAATTGCTATGGTTGATGATGGGACTTGTGAAGCTGTCTCGTTTGCCTAGAGCCAACTCGATAATATTCAATAATCATGTATGAAAATCGATTTAGAAAAGAAACTTAGTCAGACGCAGGGCTGAGCCAAGCAAAGTTTTTCCTCTTTCGTCTCATTGCTTTTAGCTAAAATTTTATATGCATGAAAGTTTCTAATAATTCAATACTATGTAAATGCGAATCTGGTTTTATATACCTACCCTATACCTACTTACATAACATACATCCACTACGTAGTTCAGCTAATCGTAAATACTCTATAGCAGATCAACATAAAATTCTTATACTAAGTATATTTACCTTTTTATATGCCGACCTTCTCACTTACATAAATATACAGTTTGCCATGTTCATCTTAAGTGATCTTTAGTTCGCAAGAGGATCTTCGTGTTATTTTCCTTTTTGATTCCTTTATTATTTATTTACCTAGAAAGTCTTGCTCCGAGGCTGGGAATCTGAGAAAGCAGGTTATCAAGAACTTATTTAACTTCATAACTACTATATACTACCTTACAACTTTATACTTGTTTTGCATTCGTTATTACCGGAAAGTAGCAAGCTGCCGGAGATGATACAATATACCAACACCGAAAGCTAAAATGTTAATAAAATATGTTCAACATATAATGTCATAAAATATATTTAAACGCAGCAATTTACTTTGAATATTAAAATATATCTACGAAGTTAACAACTTGAAAACTACGTGTTATGATTATTAGAGCCCTTCTTTCCTGTTTACTCTCATGAAGATGTAATACGTATGAAAACTGTGTCCAGCAACTCTTTTTTGATTTCTGGAGAATTCCATAGTGGCGTCCGATTCCCAGAAATCCCTGCTATTGCTAATAGGACACTCTAGTAAGACTTACAGAATTCAGCATCCGATAATAACCTTTATGCTTGGAAATAGTATAGCTTACGAATTTAGTTGATATCATTAATCTTTGTTATTTTGATGGGATCCCAAAGCCTTTTGAAGAATCAACTAGGGTATTATTCGTTCTTGGAATAAGTTCAGCTGAATTGTGACGTCAAATGTACTATCAATACTCTCATGTATTTTTAGCAAGAGTTCTACTAACTACTTGTAAGTTTATATCTTTCCAAAGAATAGGCTTGGTCATCGTGATGAAAGGAAAAATATATAGAGCTTTACATACTGCCATAAGAGTTCTTTCTGGATAACGGGTCGTATATAGTTTGTAACTAAAATTAATCAGCCTGGATATTTTGGTGCTACTCTTAATATGCTGTCAGCAGATAGCTAATTTCTTGCTGTGAGTAATAATTAATACTCCTCTGTCGGTTTGGATTGCTTAATTACATTGAATTTTGCAAAGACTAATAGAGTTGGCTACAAGACACGTCCATGAAATAGTAAAAGTAACAAGGGCCAAATATTGTTCAGATGTCACCGTTATGATTTATACAAGTACTTAAGTTTCTATTAGCACAGCGACTACTAGAAAGGATAATTGTATGTTATATATTGATTAGGTTGTATGTGCATTAGTGATGATGCAGGTTTATTGTAGGTATGAGATATTAAGTACATTTGAAATTAAGGAAGTGGATGGAATGTCCAGTATATCAACATAAATTTAGCAAATATGCAACATTACCTGATGACTAGTAGTTAGTGGAGTTACATTAGTTAGGTATTTATATTATTGAATCGAGTTGGAGTGGAGCGGACATGAATTTGATTATCACAAAGGATATAGAGCCCAATTACTTACAAGCAGAATGTAGCCCTATTACTTAATAGGATTTTTTGCACTGGTGTCTACAGCAGTATGGAGTATGGCTTAGGATGTCATAAAAGAATGACGCAGTGCTGTCAAATGAATTCATATGCCAATGTTCGTGTAAATGTATGTTGCGTGTGACAATAGTGACAAGGGCTAGTAGTGGGCGATTATGGGCATTAAATTAATGCAGAGAGATCATTAGGAAAGGCGCTTGGGCTTAGTGGACACCCGCTTAATGGCCACGTTCGTTAGCGACTCGAGTTACACACACACATCTATGTATTGTATTGGACTAACACATTGGCTTAGCTAACTGCAAACAGTCTCCTTCTATTATGTCCTCGCTCTTCTGTCCATCCAGCTCATCCGTCTGAACCTTTATTATTATAAGGAGACGAAACCGTTAAATTGTGCTTGCTTGGCTTATAAACTTCTTTTCTGCCAACTCAAAGTCAAAGCAAATAGATTTTCCTTCTTTCCTCGTTTTACATTCTACGGGGCTATTAGTGACACCGCTTACAAGTAAATCTAGGATATACATGCACGGAAAAATAATACTACGCGCACATTACGTAAGAATCAAGTGAATGAATATAATAAGACACTATATACAATGCATGTATATATTTCTCTATAATATTTTCCTTCATTTACTACTGTCCTTAAGCTTCATCTGTGGTGGGGTCCAATTTAAATTGAACATTCTATATAGGACAGCATGTAGTTAGTAATAATGTTGCCAAAGTATAGTAAATAGTTTATGCAAGTTCCACATTAAAGATATTCAAGGCAATAGATGAGTCGTAGACTAGACTTAGGATGAACTAAGCTGACTAATAGATAATAAAGAGTCTTTAGCACCAGGACTAAGCACTGTAGTGTATTTATTAGCAGAGATAAGTGCAGATATAAGGTAGTAGTGACATAAGTATTTGTGTGTATGGAATAGTCAGGTAATGCATATAATAGTTTTGTGTTGACTTGAGTCGCTTATCGTTAGTTAATATGTCAAGACAAGTGTAGAAGATAAACGTAAACTGCCTGCCGACTGTGGCTGAATCAACGAGGAACACACACAGAGCCAGTCGTCAATAACTTTTCTCCAGTCCATCCACATCCATCCATTTGTGCTTGGACATTATTACCTCAGACTTTAACAATAAGCAGTCACCTAACTAAACTCGTAATAATCATTTTCCGTCTCTTGCATCTTTATATGTATGTTGTGTAGCAGAGGAACATGAACTTGTTGTTGTTACCAAGCCTAGTTTGTCCATCACCACGTACACCACTCTCTGCCAAGGAAGGCAATCCGTAGAAAATCTTTTTATCTCCCTAGACTTGCTCTGCTCTGACTGTGCGGCTAGTTGATTGAATGAGTGAGTGACGAACTGGACTCTCTCACTCTCCCAACAAGAGACTATAAAAGTTAACTTAACTGTGTACAACTTTTTTCTCATCTTTTATACATTACAATCCCATATAATGTGTTTAATATGATTTCGTATGCGCTCTTCCCTTACTTGATTTTACAATTTGACTTTGTCTTCTCTCCTCCACTTCAGCTCCTTCTTTTAATCCTGGGAGTGCTAACGCTAATGCGAATACTTATTCCATCCTTCCCTTTCAACTTGTGTTATACCACTCTTTATGCTCATTGCTCTTTTAGTCATGTTTTATAGCTATTTTATATTCTCGTTGTCTGAATTAAAACTGCTTTTTCTTAACATATTAAATTATAAAGAATTAGTCACTGAGTGACCAAACCATTGTACTCGCTCATGTGTCGTTGTCTTCTTTACTCAGTCTCCCTCTGCACCATGCCACCTATTTTTCTCGAATTTTCCTATCTGCGTTTATCCCTTACAAAAACTAAATCACACTATTGTAATGCAGTGCACAAGAGTTTTTGCCTTTTCTATACTGTAGATAATTAAAACAGTAAGAATACTACAGACGCACACTTTATGATTTATCTATTGTATCCTACCTACTATGATTTAATAAATACTAGCAAACTCATACAGTACGTATATATCTATTCTATCTTTGAAAAAGATTTTCAAGAAGTGACATTATTAGGGACTAATTTCCTTTATCGAGATGTCAGCCTGCGTATTATGCACACTTCGTGCACAATTTCATTTCCCAACTCAATCTGAGCAAACTCAATGCGGATCTATTTTAGCCCGCCCGGGGGTGAGGTACGAAACTAATTTCACACCATGCGTCACCCATACAGGTTGGCAATTTTACGACATTCCATATTGTGATTTGGGAGCAATTGTTACCTCAACCTAATGATGTGTGAATATGCGATGTTGTTAAAACCGTTAAGTCTAGCAATGCAAATTTTTCTGACATTGGAATGTTGATATAATGAGGTTAATGAGGACGGAGTGAATGGAGCATATCTTTTATTAATGGAATTACTGTATTTAGGAAAATTACCAATTACGGAATAACGAAGGCCTTATTTGATATAAGTTACTACTAGTTTATATTAAGCGTGTCGCTTCATAGTCGTTTTCTTTCTTAGGAACAATTTTTGAAGTTTGTGCGTTGCAGTATGTTTACGTAGAAGAGTTTAGGTATTTCTTATTAACTTTGATATTATTTAAAATAGCACGTTTATCGTGTATGTAGTAATATATAGTGGGGGCAAGTTTGCGCTATTTGTGTTTGTTTACTTGGATAGGTAATGTAATTTTATTCCGAGAGCTCTAATGTAATTATGTTTGAACGTTGAAAATTGAGGGCATTAGTAGATTTTTTCTTGCGTGCTAGACACTTGGTGAAATAAATAGTAGCTCATCGTGGAGCTGTGGACATGACAGCATTTATCTAGAACCTTCAGCATTTACACGTACACACGAAAGGAAAGTATTTTATTTTGATGGCTTTGGCTACGATAATATTTAGGTAGGTACAAGTGTTATAGACCATTTATTCCATATCTACTGTATTAACCTGGAGATATATCATATCTTTATATCCACGACTAGTACATACTAAAATGATTACGAAAGAGACAATTTCTCATAGAATTCAACCTTTGTGATTCAGGGCTGTTGTTAGGTTCTAGTGCGTGTTAAGAGGAGAAGAAGAACAACGATGTGTAAAGACAAGACATAGTTTTAGTCCAGCTCTATCTGTGTTTGATCTCTCGTCAATATAAGAATTTTGATGTGTTGCATTGTTAGGAGAACTGTAGCATTGAAAGGCTACATTAGTCGACAAATGTAGAGTGCTCATATGTACATGTGTACATTTGAACTGGCATTATCGTTTACCTCCCGTCTACACATTAATGTGTCACCCGAATGGATGTCGATGTCAGCTCAGCTGGGTCAAGGTGGTATGGCAAATGAAAAGGGAAATATTTTAGGCTAAAAATGAATTTCTTTTGCTCCTTTTGTTAACATCTTCCCTCACCGTCCTCCATAGCTTCGTTAATGGACGGAATATTAGACATTAAGCTAGAGTCTTACACTATTTATGTAAGAGGCATGAAGAGATTTTGGCTTTAGTTTCCTCTCTTGTTCTTCAATGTCCCTTCTTCCTTTAGCTCCGCACAGAGGAACAACAAAGAATCAGAGACAAAGATTCCTCACCTACTAAACCAAGTAAAGAAAATCTTTGTCACAATTTTTGACATTCGGGTAAATGATGACCGAGTTGTATGTTGCTGCTACTATTTTACTAGTGTTGTTGTTATTATATATTTAATGGTATTACCCACATATTTTATTTATTACATAACATTGCTTAACATTAGTAATACAGTTTTGTAACAAACATCATTATTTTACGCGCTGTACTATTCCAGAGAGACTTTTTCGTAGCAGTTTCTTTAGATATTCGTTAGGTAGGTACATTACTTGTATTATTCAGCTACATTATTACTACATACATTACGGGCTCCCTTTTATTTCATGACACTCCGCCCTTTTAGGCTTCTTTTACAATCTCCTTGTCGCTTTTCTTCCATTCTCATTTCATTTCATTAAGCTTCCAAGACTTCTTTACTTTACTTCTAGTATTTTATGTTTGTTGGAAGAAGGAAACCTCCGTCAACCTCTACGTGATAGATTAACAAAGATAGATGATCCATTACCTTCCCCATAGCCTTACCTGCATCCTAACTTATATATTCATTCTGTTAAAAATATCTGTATATAGGAATGTTTAGAATTCACTACCGTAAGATCAGATCAGGCGTACAAAGAAAATATTTTAGTAGCAGTATACGGTTGCTGATCCGTATTTATTTAGAAAAGGACGTAACTTTCTATACTCATGGCAGGTACGTATTAAATCAGTAAAGAGCTTATTTGATACCTGTATTAAGTGAGCCAACTAAAGTTAGTAGTAAAAAAGTTCGTAAAAATGTTGAATATTTTTAGTATTTGTTTTATAGTTATAGAAAGGAGGTACTAAGTAGGTTTGCTTAGTCGTGCTGTAATAATGTATAGGATAAAAAATGCTGTTACACTTTTGCTAGAAAAATCCAACTAATTTAATGGATATGGCTCCTGCATACATTGAAATCGGGCAAGGCAAGGAAGCATTCAGACAAATGTGTGTACATTACATTACCTTGCCTTGGTTTTGCTTGACTGGTATTATGGCTGCTTCGCCGGTGATGTTTACTTGAGCCGGAGCTTTACACATACATAATACTTACAGATAGATAGATAGAAAAGGAGAGGTTAGTTTAGCAAGAGACAAGGCAGAGTGACTTAGAGCTAGAAAAGGACTGGCTGAACTGAAGGATCGCAGGCAGCGACCCTCTTTTCACTTTTGCCTATTATTCTTCTGAGCAAACATTTACCGTATGCATGCATGCATCATGCACAGTGGTGGTCGTTAATGGTAAAGTATCATCCGGAGACATATAGGAGATAGTTCGACCATTCAGACTGTGTACTCAGGCTTCTGTTTGTTATGTATGTATGCATATGTGTTAATATCTAAATATAATGTGTGACGTGATGTAGGTAGACTACTAAAACCCGCAAAATTCTATTATTATAGATTACTGTTACTGCTCCTCACTGTGCTAATGTAGTAACCAAGAAAGAGAAGCTATCGGATGAGGTCGAATAGTGATAGGAGTTTGAGTAAACCGTAAAACCGAAAAGCCTTCGACGTGTTTGTATGATTGATGAATTCGGAAGGAAGGAAATTCAAACATTGTTCATAATCACTAATGATTCACACAAGTCGGCTATAGATATACGCTTAGACATTTCATTACATTTCACAACGCACTAACCAAACAAAACAGGGAAGCCATCACTTTAGTTAGTCGAGTTCGTATTCTTGTCGAACGAGACTAGTCATTCATTCTCATTTCATAATTCATTCATTTCATTCCCATTTTCTTTCCATTTTATTCTTTTCTATTCTGTTGAAAGTTGAGGCTTTAAGTGAACGAAACCAACCCAACTATCTACAAATGAAAAGAATAATGAATGACCAAATATCTCACCGTTAGCGTTACCAATTCTATTTATTTATAAAACTTTACAATGCAATGCACTAGATATCAATGAGGGAAACACTAAAACGTATACTAAACTCTACACATCATTATCAATTACAATTCTCAGACACAAACTAATATAGTGCCTGTTTTACCTATATATGTATAACCTATTTCTTTCTGCTGGTGTGTATAAATTCCTACTTGCAAAAGCATACATAATGCAATCCACCCATTAAGCAACAACACAAGCAGTGACAATACCTGAAGTTGGTAATAGTATCAAGCCAAGCTAAATGTAGAGCAAAATAATGAGTTTTACTACAAAAAACACATTTGTCAATCCTTGCGAAATGCTTCATATGAATATTTGGACAAATAAGTGAAATATGGTAGTATGGCAAGTGTAACCGATACACATGAGACATTAATAAAAAGCACCATAAAAGCATATCAAAGCAGTTCCTGTAATGTTGGAGAACTTTGATACAATTTTAGACTCAAGCGTCACAAAGCTTCACAGTAAGAAATAGAAAAATTGAACGTGCAAACTAAACAGTAACATTTCCCCGTCCAAGTCGGTTATATATCTGCTGATAATATGTATCTCCATTTAACATTCTTTGCCGTATACATAATAAACATCCTTTTGGTTTAATATAGTCACATATACTTTATAGGAGGTAATGTCATTTATTCTTTGAGTTGGGGGAAAATGGAAAATATCTCTACTATTTATACACTACAGATGTCTTAGCTTTATACAAGTTCCACAATCATTATAGGTTTAATTCACTGTTGTTGGAAGCTAGAAAAATGTAGCGACTGTTTTGTATTTGTTTACTACATCCGCTATATATGGCATTATTTATATTCTTTAGGCATTACATCTAAAGCTTTATAACAATGAAACAAATAGAAAAATTCCTTTGCACGGACGTTCCTTCAATTCATCTCATCTTAAAATGAATATCTGTGTAAATAGTTACTTCCCTATGACACTAGATTTCATTATGGTATCTTTATACAGAGCGACATGGAATCATGGAATATTAAAACTATAGTAGAAGTAGTTCTTATAAAGTATGCTACATAATACTTATTTGTACTCTGATGTGAAACGACTGGTGTGCATTATATTTACGTAGGTTGCTATTTGTATACGTTATCTTCTAACTGCGACCCTTCGTTCAGTTATTTCCATTTCATTTCAATTTTGAATGCTCTAAAGCTCAATCAGTGTCCAAACAAAAGGGGAAATCTCACTTGGAGTCTTAAACGAATTGAAACTGAACTGTAGTGTACAACGGCCGGGTTTGTGTACAGATTCAATGAATAGAAAGAGGCAAAGGGAAACTAAAGGAGTAAAAAGGAAATGGACATGGATGTTCACTGACATCACATCAGTAAAAGATCTAGAGAATTCTCTTATAGAAACTCTTGCTGTTGAATTACTTAGGCAGGCATCTTATTATTGTACTTTGAAAAATAGTAGTCGATTCATTATTCCTTTTCTTACTATTATTTATTGCTTTAATAATGAATCGCGAAAAATTGTTCCAACTCTTTCCTCGTCATTATTCCCATTATTGCGTAGGATTGTAGAATGTATAAAATGAGATACAGTTGGTTCGTTATTATTATTAGTTATTGTTAGTGGAGATAATGAGATTCCATTTACATTTATGCTTGTTGAATCACACCGTGTAGAGGTGTAGAGTTAAGAAAAGTGTGTGCTTTTAGAAGGTAACAATTATTCTGAGGGAATTCAGACTAAAAAATCCCATCTCCTGCTTAATAATAATTATTTGTAATTGGAAAGGCTCATTATATGCATGGTCACATCGCTTGTCTGTAGATGATGTGCGAAGGCTATGGTAGGGGTGATGATTAGTATGCATATTTTGTAATAAATAGGTGATAAATGATAGGTGAATAGAATTGGCATGTTCATGAGCTGTGAAAGTGCGCATGAAAAACAAAGGTTGGACTTGGACTCGGTGGAGCTTGCGCCGGGCTTTATTTTCGCAAAGACTACTTGTTCTGACTGAGAACGTTTGGACTAAATGCTCTTATTGGAGACTGTGTGAGTTGAGGAGACGAGATTCGTTCGTCTGATTCCTTCTTGGCCGCTCTCCTTCTCTAATCTTGCCCAACTATTAATCATGCCGGATTCCGCAATAGATTGGAACTGATGGCGAGGCTAACGAGTTAATTGCTTCAAATTGATGCAATTAAGATAAAAAATAAAGTCATTTCCAAGGTTAATGCTTTTAAAAGTTGAGAATGATTATCTACTACTCTGTTGTCTATGCAATACTGCTACATATTTATTTGTCCGGCAAGTATTATACTTGGTTAGTGGGTGGTTTCCTTTCTTTCCCTAACGAAACCAAGTTTAATATTGTGTAGCAATAGTAATGAGACTCACGAAAGAGTGAGGTGAAGTGTATACACGGAAGACGTTTCTTTCCTTAGTCAGCTCAATAATTAGCATTAAGTGCATACCGTGCAAATTCAAAATTTTCCATATTGCTTTGTGAACTTGCCAGAGAAATAGATTTGAATGAATGACATGCAATATATAATTTCATAAATTACCTTTTCACACACATTCGAAAAAACGCCGAAGCATTCCCGTCTCGCTCGGAATCCTAGCAGTTTACATACAATGTGTATTCATTTGGAAATGTATCTATCTACCTGTATATGTAATAATGAGATTTACTATGGAATGGTAGTAGAGGGGTTTCATTTCGATAAAAACTCGAGATACAATAGGACATAACTTTGTTTGCTTATCTACATTCCAGATTGCCATCTATACACAAGCGAACAGCGTTATTAGTACATAGCATGCTTTATAATATTTCTGTTCACCTGTTATTTAGGTAGTATACTAATATTGGGATTCTGCTATCTACATCATTTCTCTCGGTATTATTACCATTACCACAATAAATGACCAATGTGTAAAATACACGTAGTATCTAGTAGTTATGTTCATGTAACGCTAAGCGAAACCAAACAAAAGCTAAACGCTACACGTACCTACTCTACTATACTATTATAATATGGCTAATGCACTACTATTATCAATTCCGCAAATTCATGAAAAACAATTTTCCTTCGGAGAAATGCATTTGTTTGTACTACAGACTATTTTGAATAGGATTTTGTTTGTAAAGGGAGGACTAGAGAATTGGCAATGGCCACAGAGTCAAAGTAAGACATTAAAAAAACTAATTGAAGAAATCATCTCAGACTTAAAAACGGAGATTAAATGATGATGCTGATGCGCCATAACATAAGTTTAATGACCTTTCTGAACTGGCGAGAATGATCATCATCATCAGCTAAACAACGCAAGGACTGACTAAATGCTAAAACATCGAGTAACTACAACGTATCAGTAGTGATAGCCAAAAGAAACAAAAGCAAAGCACTTGATTTCAATGCACAGCAAAGGACGAGTGGCAAAGGGAAACCAACAGAGAGAGAGATGAGATCAGTTGAGACGAAAGGAAGGGGAGTCAGAAGAGTCTCGGCCAAGTTAAGAAGCAAACCAAATAGCTTAAGCAAAGTTAATCTAACTAACATAACATTAGTTGTATAAGTAATAGTGTAGTATAAGCACAACATAGGACATCACACTACTTGAATAATAAATAATAATAATTACCTGTATCATTTATCAAGAAAAAGACTTTAGAGTTTCTTTGAGTTGAGCAGAGTCACATAAAAGAGCTAATAGCTACATATTATCCTCTGTGTCTTGTCTGGACTTGACTTTTAATGCGTAGGTACTCCTTACACCTTGCCTGCCACTATATGTACAGACATTTCTTGTGTACAGACAAGCATAGCAACACTCAGAACAAAATACTCATCATCAGAGTGTAACATCACATTACATTAGGAGAAGGCAAGGCAACTACAGCTTTAAAGCAAGTGAGAAAACGTGTTTAATCAATCAATGGGCTTGGACTCTCGCTTAGGACACGACAGGACAGCAGGGCAAAACAACAGAATGAATTCCTCCTTGGGTGTAATAGCTTATGTAATGCAATCCTATTACCTAAATGCAATACACACACATGTATACACAAAATACACACAATCACACATCCCTGAGTTAAAAACACACTTTAAGAATATCAACCAAGCTCCGGTTACTCCGTATATACCACTTGGTCATTATATTTAAGAATGACCACTCCACTATACCGTATAGTATAGTATAGGATTCAAAGTTGTAAGTATAGTTGGGTATTGTATCCTGCTATCAAGAACATTAACACGTACTAATCTCTCCATTCTTCTTCATTGACACTTAGCTGTGAAATCAGAATCAGTAACCTGCCGGATGAGTGAACTGAGCTCTCTTGTTCCTTTACTGACTAAACACAATACATTTATTTACACTTACTGATACGATACGAACTTGCTCTACAGAATCACATAGAGATAGGAATGACCATTATTGCCATTACATAATATAAATACACGCATTGCTAACCCTTTTTACATCATTGGACTGGATGGCTAATACACATAAGTAGAGTGTGAAGTATAGTAGTAGGGATGGTGTATGTGAATGTATATAAAGATACGGTAGATATGTACTACATGAAGTGGATCTGGAGAAGATGAGGTTTAATGTTAGCTTAGGAAATGTTTGGTGTGGATCTGATAGTTAGGCTGGTTGGCTGGTCCTATTACTTTATTTTACATGGTCATTGAATGGGAAGGCTTAGTTATGCTGGTATGCATGTTGTGCTATCTGTTATCGTAATGAACGTCTCATCTACATACACAATTATTATTATTGTACTTCTTTTCTTGCTTTGCTCATGTAATGGATCACATAACCATTATTTTTATTATCTCGAGTTTTGAAGCTACTGAGTTGGTGATGCCAGAGACGGAGAGGCCACCCTGTTCCTACGTTATATTATGTCAGTTTATCTTGTGTAAAATTAATGTGAACGTATGTAAGTACGTAATATACGCAATTGAATCCAACATATCTTCCTCTATTAAAGCATTGGCAATCAGAGAGCGAGAAACGTCGAGTTGTACAGAATTTAGTGGAATGATTCACATTAATTCTTTTGTTGCAATTGCACTACAATCTGTTTTCTCTAATCGTAAGTGAGAAACATTAATAACCCTTACGCTTAAAAATGTTGAGCACGTTGTTGCGTTACATTCTTGTAAATGATGATGGTAGCCACACTTGATATGGCATGCCGTGTCCAAATGCAAATTTTATTATAGTTTTCCAGTCAAATACAATAGACGAGTGTGAAAATTGTAAATTGAAACTATTTCTGACCCACGTGAGACTTAGGAGTGATTTAGTGAGCAGGATGAATACCTAATGCAATTGTTCCTATACCATTTGTGTGTAAACCTAAATCAAAATCAAACCACAGAGGTTAAGGTGCGATGAAAAATAGCAGATTGTAAAAAATATGACTCCTGTGCACTTAGGAGAGGAGCAAAAAGTATTTGCCCTTGTAATGTAAAAATTTCTCATTTCATCCAGTTTACTTAATAGTTGCGTGGTTCGCTGACTAATCGTATGCTAAGGTTGGATTGCCATCGTCTGGACAGGAATGGTTTGGCTTGGGTGAAGCATTTAATTACTGCTCTGTACATACATAGGTACGTACATATAAATTACACGTGTACTCTATGTACAGATGCTACAAGATGAGTTTAAATGACTGTGTGAGATATAACTCATCCTGTTTTGTAAATGCTTCAGATGAACAACTCAGATTAGCAAAGAGAATCTACTGTTGATGCTTAATAATACTTGGACATTAAATGTACATGGAAAATTACGGTCCTTTCATTCTACCATCTACTCATTGTATTACGTAAATCTGAGTAAAGTGAGGAGGTAATGAATTATGAATTATTGAATCCCGAGATACAAGAGATAGATAACGTAGGTAGGTAGTCATAGTCATTATATAATATTATCATTATTCTTCAAGGAATTTTAAAAACTATACAATAATGTGCGTTATTCTTAATATAAGGACGGAAAGACAAGAGAAGGAGAAATAGGTATAATAATTGTGTGTTTAAGTGCATTTGTAATGTAGCAGTGTGATCGAGATATGAATGAATGAAAGAGATATTCAGTGGTTACATAAATTCCTGTGTATGTAGAAATACTTCGGTTCTTTGTGAGATAAGTACCTTATAGCTTCAAATAACACATTAGCGATATAGTAGATACAAGCAGATTGGAGTTGTAAATAGGATGAGTAGTATTATAGTAGAAATAGTAAATATATACGCGGATGTATTGCTGAATGCAATGAAAATTCACACTTAATGCTTTATGAGTGTATCTTTCCCACGGTTTTACTTCTGGAGAGTTTAGCTCATTTGTTTTCACATGGATTTACAAAGGAATGGAATGGATGGAACTACAAAACGACTTCTATCGCTTTGCTTTGGCTTTTCTGGCTGTTTTGTTGTTGTGTTATATTACCTACTTTGTGTTCTTGGTTGAGAATACTACGAGTGTAAAGTAAAAGTGTAAGTGCAGTGTTAGACAAAATGCATGTGTGTAGGTATTAGTTTCACATATCTGTATCTGTGGTAGTGTAGCTTGTAAATAAGTACCTGACTGAACTAAAGTATGCTAAAGTACGTTCCTTACATAAGACGGTGTTGTGTAGTGGTTAGCTTTGGTTTGAGCCACAGTGGTCAGAAGAATAGGCTGTCCGATGTGGATGACACATTAGAGTCATGGCAAACAAACCTGTTTCTAACAATAGGTTGAAAGATTGGTCACCCATGCTGAGTTGGTGATGCCATTCCAACACCTGCAGTCCTTTAATGCATTCTACTACTTACATTCTGTATTTAGTCCAGCAGTCTCGTCTGGACACTCAATATATAAGTGTAACTATTTCCATTCCAGACACAGTCCAATGGATAATATCCAGCACTATAGTCAAATCTCATACTCCTGGACTTTTCTATGAATCTATTCTCCCCAGCTCTGCAAGACATATTCTTATTCCCACTTACTGTTACATATTATCTAGGTACAACATACCAAACATTTATATATTAACTATATACCATTTACAAATATATTATATTCCATATAATATTACGCATAGTGATGTAATAAGTATAGACACTTGTACATATGTATAGATATTTGTGGGCTGTGTGTATTGTGGTGTATGTTTTATTATCATTATAGTTAACACTTAAGTAAGGATATCCTGGTTTGGTTTTGTCTAGCTAGGTTTGTCTACATCATAGAGTCCAGTTGGTTAGTGAGCTTAGCTACTTATTGTTAGTTGCCCTGCTCCTGCTTTCTTGCTCCGTTTTCTTTTATCATTATTAGGAAGGAGAGAAATGGGAAGAATACACCCTCGCCCTCCACCTCCCTTAATCCATCAGAGTCAAAGTTCACATCGTATCTCATCATTATTGTACTTTATGCATCCACTGATTACTTTCCCCACTCAACTCAAACTAATAAATAGTAGGCATGTATGTGGCTATGTAAGTGATACAGGACTCCCTGTGCTATACTCTCTCTTCCCTTTTTATGTACTCTAGAGCTCAATGAAATGAAATGCACCACAACTCTACTAAAATATTATGTTTGTACGTAAATAGATACTAGAGAGGGGTAGGTACAGGACATTATACACACTTAATGTGTACCCTGACTGTATAGGATGTACTTAGTGTGTAAGTATGTACATAAGGTGTTGTTATTGTTATACTAAGTAACTTGTTTGTGTTATGCCCAGGTAAAATGCTCACTTTGCCTTCGAATCTTTAGGAATATTGTTTGAAAGAAATTGGACGGGGAGTATTTCACCTGCAGAGTGGGACAAGAAAGACTTGGGCTTATAATATCATTCATTATTAGAGTTATCGTAGAAATACAAAGCGTGTGTTCACGCTAGTTCTCCATTCCAGGTATCTTTCATATTTTATGGACTTTTCTGTTATGCTAGAGTACTGATAGTATTCCATACACATACCTGTGCACTGAACACAACAAACTCACTAAGGGGAAACAATTAGACTTAATTAGCTGGAAATTTATGGCCAGTTCGGATGTGTTCGTTGTTTTTTTAATTCAAGCGTGCAACTTGGATGTCAGTGTACCTGTGTGCACTGGAATTTTTAAGTTAGCCAGTTGGAGAGTGGTGTTAGCTACTCTAGTATGCTATGTGGTTTTGAAAGTGTTGTTGTAATAAGGAAAGAAGGCAAATCATTATTGATTTGATTAGCTTGCTCAACAAGGGGAAGGGACATTCATTTTTCACGAGTGAACTACCAGGGAGAGTCATTTAGTAAAGTAGGAGGAAGAGTACTATGTATGTACAAATATTAATACTGCCATGCTACGTACGAACAGAAAGAGACTACTAACTAAGGAAAAGCAGGAGTAAAGAAGTTAAGTTAAGCAGTAAATTAAATGAAGACACACGTTCTGGAAATGTGGTAATGGTAATAAGGAGGAGTTATTAGCGTCCCTAAACGACCCCGAATAATAATTATCTAAGTAGATTCTCCTTAAGAGGTTTTCTAAATAATTTAAGAGACGAGTCTTATCATAAAGACACATGAGCTCTTTTTATATAGTTTTTATGGGTTTTCTAGTCGGTGCTGGCTATGTAGCAGATAAATTGCCACAGAGGAGGCTGAGAGACTGCATTTGAATATTATGAGCCTGCTTAAGCCTCCCAAGTTGTAAAACACACTCTGAATCTCCTATTCTACACCTTGCATCACACATATACTTATATTTACATACATACATAACCATAATATTATAATTTACACTTTACATATTCTAAATTACAGATAGGTGCTAGTCAGGGACCTAGTCGAGGAAGACATTTATCTATAAGGTGTATCTTCAAATGCTAGACTTTATTATCTATGTATATAAATACGTCTGTATGACACCCAGAGCAGTAAAGTAGAATCAAAGAAGAAATGAACTTCTTTTTGCACAGACTCAACTGCACTGACTTGACTTATTTCCCATTCCTCGCACTACACGAGAACACCAAACACCACATCATTTCTGAGCTATTATACTTTTCACATCACGTGCGACTCTACTTTGTCTTGTTGATTGTCTTCTAGACGTACAGTTTCTTTTTTACAGAAAAAGACACAAGAAAGGGATCAAGGCAGATCAACTTGGTGGAAATGAATAGATGAATAGCTTAGCTAAGAGTTCGCTAGCTGCAATAATCATTACTCCTTTAGTCATGTTTCAAATAGGCAACCACGCTCACTCACCTACCTCTCCTCCTCCATTATTCTATTAAGTATTACATTATTTCACAGCCACCTCCATGCTATCTGTACTACTCTCCATCCTCATTTCACTCTTGGCCAAAGATGAGACTGCCGCATTTATTGTGTTTTGTCTATTTATGATTTGATGAGCTCTAAATTTGAGTAGTTTCTACATAATAATGTAATGGAGACTTGGATTTGCTTTACTTTTCTGTTATTATTAGTGTGTACAGAGGGAAGAAATGGAAATATGGAAAACGGGGCGGATGTGCAGATGATTCATGGGTAATTACTCTCGCGGCTGGAAGTCTTAGGTTTAGTCAAGGTGTCTAATATGAATGAACGTGTATGAATGAGTTAGAAAAGCGCATCACGGCACAGCATATAATCATATTCATATACAATCTAATACATCTTTCCTACTTATTATTATGGCTTATTACTCCACGAATAAAATGCATTAAGCTTTATAGCTATGAACACACAATCTTTATACTTTATACAGCCAATATAATGGGAATTTAAGTCACTGCAATCTTCTCTAACAAATACAGGAGGACGGCTTACGTTAAGGCTTAATTTGACTTCAGTATCAGTTGCCATTTATTCAACATCACATATTTACAACAGATCCCTATTATGCCTTCCTCCCTTACCTTACGTTACAATATAATAATGGGTAATTGCTGAATGTGCCAAGGAGCCATTACACTTTCGTTCTTTAAATTCCTCTAATGTTTCCGAGTTAGGCATGGTTGGTTGCTTTTTCCCTTATTGCTTTGCTCCCTTATTCTCTTCCTTTTTTCTTATACTTTATTACGACAATTTTACTCCTCATCACAGTTTTTCTTTCACAATAAAACATTTTTAATATTATAATTCATAGATATACTTACTATCTGTTTTTCCTACTAAATACAAAAGAAAATGTAAAATATCAGCAGATCTGATTAATTAGGTCATTTGTAAATTCTATTCGTGTGAACTTGTCCGTCCTATTATTTAAAATATTTTCTAGAAATATTAGCTACATGATTTTGATAGAAGATTTGTAGTTAACATGTAGAACGTTATCTAGGCAGGTGAGTCAACCAGTTGACCTGCGCTGACATTTCCAGGAAAAATTTACACATAAATACGAATGTAGTACGATCTAGGTTGCAGTTGTGCCTTCATCTGGTTTAAAATTATTCATACAAAATATTTTCTGACGCTTGTGAATTGTTTTTATAGTTTTTGGTCTTGTATGTCATCTAAGATGCATAAAGGAGGGTCGAGTTTTGAGAATTAATTATTCACAATGTAAATGGAGAGAGAGTGGAAAGGTAGGTAGGGATAAGAAGAGTCATGTTGATACGAGATGTACATTGTCGTAGAAATGAAGTGCAGCTTCCAGTGGCATGGTCGAGCCGGAATAGTTTTTACGGTGATATCATATCTTAGAAAAAGTTGCAAGTGTAGATGTACATGTAGCGGGTACAAATAGCGTTTGGTTTTATTTATTGCTTGACAGTAGTAGTAGCTGGTGTTTTGTTATGTTTGTTGGTGAGCACAGGTTGGAGAGTAGCTGGAGATAATAGAGTAGCGAGATAAAGTAAACGTTATAGTAATAAGGAGTAGATAGATAGTAACAGTAACTCTGAGTAAGTAATATCTTTGCAAAAGGAAGAATGGAAACAAGTGCCTTCCTCATGGTGAATAGTAGAGTACTAGTGCTACTGTGAGGGAATGGGTTAAATAGAGGAAGAATGGACGGATAGAATGTTTTCTATAAACTAGAATGACTTGCTTTATATTCTATTATGTTTTTCATTGCATGCTCAACTCAGGTCTTCATATCCTCTCTGACCTTTTCCATTCCCCAGTTTGCTGTTCTGAAGGTACCTATATTTGCGAAACATGTTCTATGAATCCATGTAATTTCTGGGAAATTAGTTCTATTCTGGCCAGTGAAAATGAGATAATTATTATTTCATGATTTATGGGAAAGCGCTGGACTTTTGTTACCATTTCGTGCAGATACCCCACAGATATGATGGGATATTCATTAAATATGTGCAAGGTAAATTAGTAGAGAACCGCAGTAGCCTTTTATACATTATACACATATGTACCATTACTAGACTGAATTATAATTATTGCTTTTCAGTTTTCGGTATGGTATAGTTAATAATGCTTGCTATGGCACTACTCATTTCCATTAACTTTGTCATTTCATTTGGGGAAAGCTACGGTTATAGCAAATGAACTCCAATTAATTCGGGGAAGTTTGCTATATATATTTAAATGAGTATTACTACATTCTTTTTGTATGGGAGAGGCAGAATTAACAGCCGTACTATTGGTGGAGAGGAGGACTAATTGTAAATTTGTAAGCGACTGGTTTCGTCAGGAAAAGTTAGACAAAAAAGTTTGAGTCATTGAAAGAGTTGGGAGTTGAGGAAGTTGTAATGGCATTAAATGATATAAAGAGGAGTAGGTAGAGATAAAGCAGTGCAGAGATACATTTGACGTAAAATAAAGTCAGAGTGCGAGAGTTTGGGTTTTGAGTTAAGTAAAGTTAAGTACAAGTTTATATAAATGGGAAATGAAATGGAAGGATTGAAACCCATTGGGTCGTTTGGAATTGGAAGGGTCGAGGCGATGTTTGGAGGACGAAGAGATGTGGACAAGGGAGATTCCATGACAGGGAGTGAGTTTTATGAGTCCCATATCATTAATAGAAGAGGAATGAGATCTACTACTCAGGGGCTGTTGAATATGGATAAATTCCCGGGAAAAACCTTCTGGGTGACGGTGACAGTGACTAGGGAGAAAAAAATCCATAAAAACTGGAGGTCGGCACTCTTCTTACAACTTAAACTCGCTCTTTATATTATATTAGTCCTCTCATTCTCTTCCGTCCTCGCCTATAACTAATATCACATAAGAACAGTCCTTACAGAGGGTAGCAGTGCAATTCCAGTGTGCACTGCAGCAGCAGTGTCTCTACTGTATCTAAAAGTACCCTATACACACATACACACATTTCCTTTTGCAAACTAAATCTCTCGGATGCTACAAGTACATATTTATACACGATAGATATACACATAATGCATGTCTAGTCACGAGAATGTTTAAAAGTGCCTTAAGTGTATACAACTGTGACTGGAAAAAATGCGTGATATCCCATCAGCCTCTAATATAAAGGGATTTGGTTATGAAAATGTCTTTTTTGCTAGAAAAATCATTTTTAGTCTCATCTTACTCCCTCCTCTCAAACGCTGCACTCGATTCAACCATCCATTCATTCGCTCCACTGCAGCTCACTCTCTACTTATGAAAATGGTCGTTTGCCGTCGTCTTGTCTCATTCCTTTTATTTACCTACACTTCTATATCTATATCTTATATCTAATACTATTGGCTACTTTACTACACTTATTAACAATTGCTCTTTCCTCCTTTTTTGAGCGAACTGAGCTGCACTGACATTGTGTCTACTACACGGTAGGAGAAAACAACCTTCTTCAATGAATCCACTACGATGTACAATGAATAAACTCAAATGTAGTATTTTTGCAGTTGTAGTAAATATTGTAGTAGATTTGTTTTTCGCTACGTAGCATCTCTGCATTCCCTCTCAATCCAAATCTCGTAATATGACTCATGCATCCATAAAGTCTATGACGTGAACAGTAGTAAATTCGTGAGATAGAACCATCCTTTGCTTACCATTCGCGCATCACTCTAACTTTACCACAATAAATCCACGTTGATTAACTTATTTATTTTATTATTTTATTCACAATTATCAGTAGCTTTTTACTTTGACATCCAGCATTGCATGAAACAGAATAAAAATCCAACCATTTTGCTTAAATACTTAATTGATTCAAACTTTCCTCAAAATGCTATTACTTTAAGGAAATTGTAAATGTAAAAGAAAAACATTTATCTGCTGTGTAAGAAGAAAAGGATATTATTTGGATTATGTAAATAAAAATGTGGTAGAATATTATTTCATCATTTACCGTAATAATTAGGTAGTTAAAAGTTTTCATGAAAAACCGGCTAGTGGTAAGATATGTAAAATATATTCATTAGCCCTGTCAACAATTTCACACATTTTGTAATCAGATCGGAGCAGCAGGTCGCAAATTATTAGGTTGCCCCATTTTTGATGAAAAGAGTAGGGTGGGTAGGAGAGGTGTTGTGGTGAAGGTGGGAAGTGGAGGTTGCATAGGGTAGGCACTAATGAGTGTTTTTGGCAGAGAATGTGAACAAGTTGTTTAGGGAAGTGTGTATGTTGAGTGTGGTGTGTCTGACGGTGAGATAGTGGTTTGGTTGGTTGAGAAAGGACGTGAGGTGCTTGGCTAAAGATGTTCTCTTTCTCGGAGAGCTATCTGTTCCTATTAGGGTTTAGATTGTTCCTCGGCCCTGTTCTCTTCCGTCTGATGATGATAGAACAAATCGGCGTGTAAGCTCCTTAAGCGATTAGTGCCTCTTTACGTCCGATGAAATTAGACGAGATAAAAACAATTAAGGAGAACCTCGCTCCTGCTTACAAGAAACAAAGCTTCTAGTCGTGCAACAGTTTCTTTCTCCCCTCTCGTCTCGCCACTTCTCGGCCCTTCTCCTTATAATACTCCTACTCTTACTCTATATACTCATCCCAAGACAGACCATTGTGTAGACGATAGAATGAAAAGGCAGCGAAATCAGAAGAAAGCTATCTTTATTTCTTCCCATTTAACTTGTCCAGACCAGGCTATTAGGATAAGACAAATTAAATTGAGCTGAGCTTTTATTTGACATGGTGGTTTCTTTGCTTTGACATCATAGCCATACCACTATCTTTTACTACTTGATAGTACATAATTTTGTGATTATGTGCTTGAGAATACAAGTGAAAGGGTTAGAATTATTTTATCCATAAAAATAACTAACGCTTTGTTTATCACTAAACAAAACACTAACGATAAAATGAATTAATTACGAATTCGGGGAACACCGGATGCTTTTTGTTTGGGCTAATGTTATGCAAACACCTTTAGTACCAATTTAGGGATTGCATCATACTCTAGGAACAATAGTGAATTGGTATATAGCAGCTAGTTCGTAGAGCATAATACAGTTTTTTGTATTTTGTCATGCTCATAGCTTATTCCCGCATAAAGGATAACTAATAGCAAATGGAGATGAATAAAAGACATAAAAACAGAAAGATCAACCTTCTGAAGCGATTATAAAAGCGGTGGGTATTAGGTTTCTCGTTGGATTGATACTAGCTAGTTATTGTTATTATTAACAAGACATGGTGAGCGAGAGACGAAAACAGATTGCAACAGAATAGAAATAGATTCTGATCCAATCGAGTAGTGAGGCAGTCAATTGCGTCAATATAATGTAAGGTAATACTCCTTCTTGCACAATTGAGCAGATCGTTTTCGATCTTTGGGTGCTTGTATTTATTTATATGAATATCAATACAGGTGTGTATAATAATATCGACTGAGGTATGTGAGTGCACTCGCACTCGTTACATACTACAACAGATAGGATAAATAGGTGCATTGCATACTAAACTGCATTGCATTGTGCAAAGGATTGGCCTTCTTAGCATCACTTTATTTATTTTGTATGTCTGGTTGAATGCATGCCCTCCTCGATGTAAATACACAACGTAATAGTTGTAGGTATACAGATGTGTCCGTGTTCTCTGTGTACCTGTCATGTCAGAAGGTTGCTGGCTGCCTTTTGAAAGTTTATGTCTGCTCTTCACTCTCTGTTCCTACTGGCGTGGCAAAGTTTGTTTCTCTAGTGTGTGTGATATAGTAGTGGAAAACTTCCGGAATTGAAAAGTTAGTGTATTGAAACAGAGGTAGTAGCTATATCCGTTCCGTCCGCAGTCAATGTAAACCAAGACGAGTCACTTTGGCTATATCTGTACTGTATTACATGCACTTAACGCATAAGTGCGGCCTAGTGGTCGTAGTTGTGGTAGTAAAGATAAGTGAATGATGTCTGGTGACCTGCTCTATCCCATATACCCTATGCAGTTACACATTTTCTCTGATACTACATACATACTCGATGCGTAGCTATATAAACTCCAATATATCATACTTTACAAAAACTCTTCCTTTCGTTTTACCATATTCTATATAGTACTTTCTACAAAACACTGGCAAATATCACAAGCCCTTGTCATTCTTCAGATGTACTATGTTATATAACACTGTTACGCATTTATTATATTGTAAATACATGCACTGGCAAGTCACGTTGGTATATAATAAAAGGTGTGCCTATTAAACTATTTTTATTCCAAATAGGTATTCATCTTCAGTACTGTTATATACCAAAACGGTTATTTCTACATACATACAGGTATGCTTATAATATTTGTACAGTGTACCTTAACTGTAATCGATTTAAATCAATAGGATCATAAGCAATATGGATTAAAAGCACCTACTAAAGTGTACATACAGAAAAACTATGCCGGATACTTTTGTAGTTTATACCTTTATGCAATACTCAAAAGGCTGCAAATGTATAACAACTGTATATGTAATACGTGCTTGTCATATGGACAAAAGCTCACGTAGAAAAATATATTAAATACATTGAAAATTGCACACGTTCTACTTTTAACATGGAAAGTATAGAAGTGCATTAGATTGATTGTAGTGAGTGCTGATTCAAAAAGAAAGTGTTGTGAATATAGTTTAAAGTAATAATATCGGTTACGCCCTTAGATAAAATAAAGTGAACTGGATTAGAAGACTTGTAGAAGGCTGAACTCTAAAAGCAGAACTTTTGAATTCATTATATAGGGTAAGTAGTTTGGTATAGTGGATTTTACAAGTTATACGAGTATTAAATGGTATGTTAATACGTCGAGAAATATAATGTGTATATCTATGTTGGGAAGAGAGGGAAGGCAAAGTACTTACTTACTACTTACTAATCGTAGCGTGTATTGTCTTGGATGTAGGTAGTATTTGTATTGGGAGTAAGAATTGAATCCAGCTCGTTGTAGTCGGGATTGAAAGAAGGCATGTGTAGAGATTGAAATTGGAACCAGGTGAAAAACTCTCATCATCTCATTGAAATGCGAGTGAGTGAATGAATGATGGAAATCAATAGTTGTATAATTGATGAGGGTTGTTTGTGATCTGACTGACTGAGTTGGATTCTCGGCGCTGCTGCCTGTTACGGCCAGGTCAAGCCAAAGGAAACCAAGTCTGTGCTTTGTATTGTGGGAATTTATGTGACAAAAGCTCTGTCAGTGTTTTTGTCGATAAGCTCATGCTTCATTTGATGCTCATGCCCAAGTTTAGAAATGTCTTTAGTCTTAAGCTGACGACAATGAATTCAATTGCCTTGCACATACAAATCCATTCCTGTCCAACCATCCCCGTCTCTGACTGAACTGGGTTCATTTACATTGTATAAATGGCGAGGTGTGATTCCTTTATTCTATTCAATTGGAATGGAAAAAAAGGAGCATGAAGTTGCAAGGATCCGGTTTTATTTTAATATTAACTATCGCTTCTATTTTTTTCAACCCCTCTCAGTTCATCTATCTCAATTTCTAATTTGTATATGGATCATGTCAGAAGCACAAATCTTATCACCAATCCGGCCATAGAATAATTTTTACATGAGCAGTGTACGTTGGATGAAACAAAACATTTCAAAAGGGTTGATTGAGGTAGGTAATGTATTTCAGGCCTTAATGCATTCTATGTTTATCTAATTTCTTTTGTCTTTTCAATACCTAATGATACTTCCATATCAAATGACTAGTAGTGCTATACCATTGGAGACATGTGCTTTTCTTTTATGTAGGAAGCCACCATACTCCAACAATGTGCCTTGCTGGCTTATAATTTTTTATGCATGCTTTAATGAAAATGCTTAGATGACATAACCTGCCCTAACTTCATGTCCGTTGATGTAGTCGAGTGATTTGTGTTGAGTGGATATTCAAGTGCGTAGAAAAAAACGAAACTAAATAAGCAAAAGTCTATATGCTTTTGGCCATTCATTAAAAATCCATCTGTTCCTTTTGCTATTGTAGAAATCTCCCTTTGTTTAATCCTAATGAAATAATAATAGAGTTCATGGTGATGTGATGTGAGTGGGATGAGTGCTTTGCGAGATTTCCACTTCCACCCCTACGTAATCTTTACCTATCAAAACTCTGCTCCATTTTTACAAGTCCAGTACAAGCCACTCATACATAATATATAGAGCCATTACCCAACTAAAATCTAATAGACTTCTTCCCATCAGTCAGATGTTCTATCTCTTCTAAGCTAATCATTTCACTACAGGGAGACTGAGACAAACTCATAAGAATTTTCACATATAAAATTAAAATGAAATACGACCTAAACCACTAAACCCTTATTGTTAGTTTACATGCCCTAATCAGGCACGTACGTCTACAATCCATGCCTTATCTCTCTTTCATGGATTTCATCCTCAAAAATTCCAATCTACTCCTCACTCACTGTCAGACTTGAAAATTTGTCATCTTATCAGAAACTAAAGACTCAGCTTGACTATTAAAATCAAATGACAGCTGTGTACATCTATGAGCAGAAAGAATAATCTTCGAGCTAACAAGGCTTACATCATCAACATTATTTGAAGCAATTTTTGTTTATAAAATAAACACCTTGTGCAGTAGCGTTTGAATTACTACCACCATTTACAAAATTGAATCTATATTTTCATAACCGAAAATTGTTTTAACCTCTTTAATATTGTAAGTGGAATTTGGTTTTCTTGAACAAAAAGTGTAAATTGAGACAAAATCCTTAGGATTTTTTTTGTTTCCGTTAAGTTGAATAATATTAGAGTAGGAGAGGTAATGAGGAATAATGACATGGATTTGCACGCCATAAGTCACAATGAAGTAGTTTCCAAAGTACGTGAAATGACCGTAATTATTTTAATATTTAGGTAAAGTAAAACTGTTGGGCAGAACAAACAAATAGGTCCGTCGAGCGCTGAATGTAAATTATGATGTAAATCCAGAGGGAAATAGTTTAGCATTAGTTTTTTAATGATATTATTAATGTGAATGTATTATTAAGAGATAATGTTGTGAGTGTAGATAGTGTAGTAGTGTTTAGCGTGTGTACTCATTCATTGACGGTGATATGGTTAGTCATTGCATAATGGCGGAGGTAAAGCGGAGGTGATTCAAATTTCATTGACTTGTATGTTTGCATAGTGCGGTAGTAAAAGAAGAAGAGACTAATTGTTAAGACGAGGGAATGGAGGCAGAGAATGGGTCGCCATAGCTTACCACACAGAATAAATATGAAAGACAGCGATAAAAAGCCAGGGTTCTAATTCCAAGTGAGTACAGAGGAGATAGGTGGATAATAATAGTAATAATGTGTGTATTCCGGGAAACACATGATATGTGCAAAGGAAACGGAGGAGGAGAGCGCGAGATGATTATAAGAGTAGTAGTGGAGTGAAGTGAATCCCCAGACAATTAGCCAGACTCGGACTTTATGTATGTGATGTGGATCTTGTTAGGGTCATTAGTGACCACATTAGAGGGCATGTAATAAGTTCTTACGTATGCAATTCCTTAGAGAGCTTGTCTCATCCTCATCTCATCTTGTTCTCTTTTCGCTTGTATATATGCCACATGGTAGAGACTAGGACGGTAGCCTTTGGTTTGGTTTGCCTTGCGATTAGCTCCGTCTCAGTCTGCGCTCAACTGCATATTAGATATTAGGTCTGGTTTACAGCAGACAGAGCAGAGTTGTCTCTGGGTTGGGTAGATTGCTTGGATTTAGTGTGTATGTAGTAGCGATGCAATATGATTCACTAATGCAGCACAAGTACCTAAATAACGTAGGGAAGTAGAGACTAACTAAAACTACAATAAGCAAAGCATAGAGATATTTTCTTTTGTCTGTAATTTGGAGTTTGGGCGGATAGTGGAGGCCAGGGCAAAAGGCAAAGCGCGGATCGGTCATTAGGGATTACAGGGACCTCTTTCATGATGTTTTATCAGCAACACAAGTTATTTTATAGATATCTCTATTTCCTACGTGTGAGTAACGACGGGAGAAAACCGAGTCAAGGCTTGCCTACCTCCTGTAAATAAAACTAGGATTCCGTAAAAAAGAACATGGACTTGTTCACATTTACTCTTACTACTTACTTACACCTTGGTAATTTCTTGTGGTGTTCGTAATAAGGTTGAATTTAGCTCATTCTTCCGCAGAACTATACTAAGTACATACATAGACACCAACATTTCTAAGTGAGAGACGCTAACTAACAATGTGAGTAAAGCAAAGGTGTTCTTTATTACATTAGCAGTACTTTCTGGATAGTAGATGTTTTTAGGGAAGCATAGGAGAACCTGAGACAGAGTACAAGACTCTGAAGACTATCTAATTGAATTAGAGAAGTGGAGTTACGAGGAAGAGATCAAAAAGAAGGTTTCATTGCATCATCCGACGCACAACTGAGCAGTAAAGTGGCCAATTGAATCTGAGCTTTTCCTCCAGCAAAGTACATACAACTTTAGCACACTGGATATAGACCGCATAGCCCACAAATGTACCTAGGTCGTATAAAGAAGATACTCTTCTGACCCTGGCCTGACTTCCTTTGGTTACGTCTCGTCTGGCATTTCCCATTACAACTCTTATAGACTATATAGGACATTCTATATTTGGCGTGGTATACCTACATAAACTACTCTACTCACTGACTGACTGAGAGGAGCAAACTGACTGACGGAATTCTCTGACCTGAGTCAAGTCAATTGAAACCCATCGCTTGGCCGAAGGAAACGAAATGAATCCATCTAACTTGGACATAGCTCGGAAGCGAAGCATTGCTGAAATGAAAAGAAATAGTTTCTTCTTCATTTTCAACTTGGGCAAAGTCAAAACGGAATTCTAAGTGTCGTTTCTTTCACCTTCCTCCCTCATTCCGTCACCTTTTTACTTTTACATTCAATTCACTAACTTACTTACTTCCCCTTTTGTTGATTTTTGACTGGACTCATATACTTCTATATAGTATTGAATAAAAACATAGGAGATGGGGGATTCCATAGTAAACTTAATCTTTTCCTTAAAACTGTGGCATACCTCCGCGCAGTAGTATAATGGAGTTTGTGCACTAGAAAAAGGAAATCTTCCCTTAAGTAGGTTTTACATTAGAAAATAACAAGCAGTCTGGAGTGCAACTAAAGAAACAGTCAGACAAAGAAGAACTTTATCTGTAATAAAAGGTTGCTGTGTTAGTTAACCTAAGGATGTGTGACTTGACTTGACTCATGTTCAGAAGTGATCTTGGGACCATTGCTCACATTCATTGTTAAAGCCATTGATGCTCATCCATGAATGTCCTGTCTTAGTAGTAGTAGTAGGGGTATATAGTTACCGGTCCGTCCTTCTTGCTTTCATCACGGAGAAACCAGTGTGAACTGTGCTCTACTCCAGAGTAATGAATTGTAAACGAATGTTATGTTATTCAGAGATTTTATGTACATCTCTCCGCGTAAAATGAAATACAGTCTCAGAAGATATTATGGAACATGCCTCAAGGTCTACTTAACATTTACACACCTTATAACTCATAATAAGGGATTTCAATTGACTAAAGTCAAGTTAGGTCTTAACAAAAGACCTTTTATGTACATAAAACATAATAAACGATATATACCTGCCTAGAGATGGATATCTATCCTAACTACTTACTTGTTATGCATATAGGTACTATTATTATTATTACTAATGGTATAAGGGTAGTGGATTGAGTTTTGGATTGGATTCGTTTGTGGAGTGAGAGAATGAGAAATAATTCTTAAGTCTTTGAGAAGGGAAGCTTATTGTTAGTCAACGAAGGTATTCGTCAAATATGTATATCGCGATAGATTAGGTAAGCAAGAGATATGCACATGAGGAAATAATATTATGGAGTCATTCTTTTCTTGTAAGTATTCTTATGATTTATACGTGGGTGGTCTCGTCTCTCTGCACATTTTGAATTATCTTCTTCCTTCCCTCAGATTTATTTAAGCTGAGACAGACGTGATTGTGATTATTGGGAAAGAAAGGAAGCGAAAAGAATAGAATTGCTTCGTGTGTATGTGTAAGATGTTAAGTAACCCAACTCAGAAGGGAATGAAATATTCTTACATAAAATCCATCACAATGCAATGAAACGAAATTACTAAATAGATATATCAAGAAACTACTCTCGATATTATAAACACACACGACGGAGCAAGAAAAGTCTGTATTAAGGTGCTATAAGAAGAAATGAATAATTTTTCAGTAAGCTTTACCTTTTTGGGACGGAGGACAAATATATGTATAGGAAAGTGTGCACAGAATTTTGTGCCTTAGATTAGATTACATTCCTTAATAAGGTACATCATTGTGATGTATTCCTTTCAATGCATTCATTTTGAAAATGCATAACTTTTGATTTTCATTTTGTTTGATTTCTACTGGGAACACTATCAATCTATATTCATTCCTGTCTATAGGAATTTCCTTTTTATTTTTCCAGTTGGAGCGTAGAGAGTTAAGTTTGAATTGCTGCGACTTGTAATGGAAGGGGATTGGAAGTAGATTATGCATTCTTAGAGACATTCCAATCTATATTTCCATGTTTTAGCCCAGTGTGCCTTACTGCTCGTTCCATATTAAAGATCTAGCCTTGTGGAGCTCTAAGTTCAAATAAAAAAGCAATTGTATGGAAATCTATGTGTGGATCAGATCAGATCAGAGAGATAGTATGAAAGGTAAAGGCAGCACAGGTGAGTAAGAGCTGTCTGTCTTCTATTCTCTATGTATTTAAAATACAGTATGAGTTTCCTCTTACTCAATGGATAAACAAACTTGGCTTTTAGTTACAAACTTGTTCAGTATTCTGGTATAGACAAAATACCTAAATACATTATATAGGAAACCTTGTGTAGTATAGTCTGACATGACGAAGAAAGGATAAAGTCAAGCAACCTGCGACTTGAATTCATTTTGTATTAAAATACTCGGGAGAGTAATGTAAAAAAAGTTATGAGAACCTTTATAGTAAACAAGAGGAAGAGGATGGATTAAAAGATTAGATTTGATTTTGTCTCTTTAAGTTTTTTTCCTCTTTTCCTTTCATGATAAAACCGAAAGCAATTTTAATATAATATCATTGCTAGGGCTCACGGAGGGTTACCTTGTCCTACAGTCATTCTTTTCAAGACAGAAAATAAACGTAGCTTACACCTAAGTGAATTGCATTGTATTTCTTCTTCTTCTGTGTATTTTCCTCCTCTGTTGACTTTAGTCTTGACTTGACATGGGTGAGCCCATTTAATAATAATATAGATTATTTAGTGAATTCTTATTTCATCCGGCCCTTCAATGATAACTGGTGCTATTGTACTCCACTGCCTGTGGATGATGCACCCTTCTATCTAAATCTACTACTCTGCATAATAAGTACTTGAGGGTACTGTACAAATATACATAGAAATAGCATTTTAATATTAATCCGTGTCAATTTCCATACGAGTCCGCTTTTCATTCCGTCTAATGAATAGGAAACGGGAAAAAATTGGATTTTTTTCATGTTTTGTTTTGTCAGCAAGTGCAAATGAGAAGCTAGTAAATATTTAGTGTTGTTGACATAATGCTCTGTATGGGAGGAAGGAAAAGGAGGGAATTGCAGTGCAAACGAAACCACAACCAGCAACCAACCAAGTAATTAATGAACAAAAAGAGGGAGTTAATGAATGCCAAGTCAAGTCAAGCTCTCTACTGTATTATTCATCCAGATATAGTGTAGATATACAAGATATAGTCAAGAGTACTAGCATGACATAACTTTACAATAGAAAAATAGGATAAAGTGCCATGCAAATGTGTGGGGAAAGATGGGTAGGTAAATAGATGGAGAGAGAGCTGGGCTGAAGAGAAAATGGAACGAGGCAGGAATAGGCAATGCAATGGAACAGTTGAGTGAGATGAATTAATAATAAAACATAAAAAGAGACGACGACTGGAATGAATGCTCCTGCTATGCTGCGCTGTCCCATGCTAACGTAAGCTAAAGTGTAGTGAGTGGCTGATTTGATTGTGAGTTGAATGAGCCAAGTGTGCACTATACTCCAAAGAAGGGTGAAAATAAAAAAGAGACGAAAAACACTATCTAGCATTATATACCTATTCAACATACAGTATTATTTTAGAGATGAACATATTTCACGGGAGGATCTATATAATGCCCGACTATGCTGCTTATTATCCATATTAAAAGACCCGACTATAGTGGTAGAAGCACTTTTGGTTAAGTGAATAGAAAATAATTCTTTTTTCGTCTGGGTTAGTATATGCAGTTGTGTGTAGGGAAGAGTAGTACTCATTTCATTATTCATTCAGACATTTCATTGATTTTTGCTACGGCCTGGTAGGAACTGTTTGGTTGAGTCAGTCAGTTTGAGTTGACAGGATATAAAGTCAAGTAAAGTGAAGGAAGGAGTTTCATTCCCTCCCTATGCAAATAAAACAGATATCTTTCACCAAGTTTAATGAGAGGAAATGAACAAAAAGCGTATCGCTCTCCGCGGCGTGGCTCCGCTACTCATTTCTCGCCTGAACTCTCGACTTAATTATTAAATCGTGTTAATTACCACTTCAGCTCGTTACACCACTTAATTAACCACCACTTTGCTAATCTCCTTCTGTTTCACTCCTCCCGATGTTCTTTTGTGTAGCCGACAGAGATTTCTTTCTTCTCCACTGACTTCTATGAGCTGTAATAATATTACACTTTGTGTTGGCAGGAATGAAAAGAGCCGAGGATATTAGTTGTGCTTACTTAAATATCATCACTTAAGGCTATGCTTCTGAGTTACTTGTATACAAAGTACAAATTGTTCTCTTGTCTTATCCTTTTCGCTTTGAATTTCCTAGACTTGTTATTACTATTATACTATTTTGTAAGGTATGATAGATAGATATAGGGAGTGAGTGTGAATGAATGAATGGCTAAATGTGATAGTGATGATGTGATGCGATTCCGGCACGCGATGCTACCCGGTGTGATCCCATTTCATGATTCAATGTTATTTCAACAGGAACGTGTAGTAAACGCGATTCCCTTTTTCAGTCAGTTCACCACGCAGCAGTCTATTCTTATTTCAACGCTAGTTCATCGTCATCGTCTCGAAGGAAATCAAATTAAATCAACGAAACTCAAATGAAATCAGGGCAGGCAGATAGAGTGGCGAAGAAAATAAATGAATTTACGTTGTGCTTTATCGAGCGAGCTAATTGCTTCTATAGTTCGTATAAAATGGGATTTGTGTCTACTATATAAGTATTTAGGTAGTTAGACATGGTATTTTAGTAGATATATGTATGTGTGTAGCTACTAATCGTGTATAAGTGCTATTGAAGATTTAATGGTTCCTTTCTTGAGTTGAATTATCTTTGGCCATTAAATACACTTGTATTGTAGTGTTGCCAGTATTAGTTATGAGCTGTATAACAAACAAAGGACCAGTAATACATATTAGCAGCATGGGACTAAGAAATGCTCTTTTATTATGTTTTGATTTGAACAAATATCTACGCTTGTCCTTTACTACTTGGCACATAATGAGGGAAGAGACTCTTTGTAAAAGAATCTCTGCAGATTACAATGTAATTTACAAAGTAGAATGGAATAAATGTATGACAGAGCAGACATTTGGAAATAGTTAAAACCTAAATACCCTCTTTAATAAGACACATGTAGTTGCCTGCTAAAGATAAGTAAGCGGTTTTGATTGTCATTTGCAAACTGTGGTTGATTGCGAAAGTTGTTAAGATTTTTAATGCTTTTTTCTTTTCTTCTCTCGTCTCGTCTTGTCTTTGTGGAGCTTTTTGCGTTTTGTTGTCTGATTCTCTGTATTTGTATTTAGTTTTTGTTTTTTATGCTTTTTTAAGCTGTCAACACCGGCGCTACGAATAAAATGAGCATTTGTGGCTTTTAATACGGTCTGTGTGTACTTTTGGCGTGGTGGTAAAATTGGATGTGATTATCTTGATTTAAAGTTTCTCAGAGGACATCACATAATACTGAATGGGGAATTGTTGCAACAAGTAACTAGTAGAAATATAAATACTTTTGCCTATTGTGCTTTTTTCTCTGACAGACAAAAGATAATAATCTGCACCTCTTCTCCAACTACACCATGCATACTTCTCTTACATCTCTCTCTTATGTAGTCAGCTAAAGTAGGAAATGATAATTGGTCTGTGGTTTTAATTTTTTCCAAACACAAAAGAAAATCCATAGACAAGCACACAAAGTCATTTTAGGAAGCTAGTAAGTCAACTAAATCCAACTTGGACACAACACAGAGCGTAACACAAAATAAATTACAAACATGATGAATTACTACATTTACCAATTCATATGGCACAAATAACAAAGGAAAACATATTTTCATGTAATTTGAGTCATTTATATGAAATTACATTAGAAAAGTAACCTTATTTAAAAAATATTTGTATATTATGTGACTATAAATAAAGGTTCAAAGAGTACATGAAATCTATTACGAGTCTTAAAGCAAAAATAAGGAAACTCGAAACCAATTTTAGTGGAATTAAGTTAAACATGTAATTCTAAATAGCTATAAAAGTGCGTTATTTTATTATAAACACCTGTTTATATTATATAAGCTCACGACATTATTATTGTTAGAAAGTCAGATAGAAGGATACTATATATGCGTAGTGATAAAGCGTGTGTGAAGACTAAGGACTAGATAAGATGTGTTAGGATGAGGATAAGGAGTCGACAGAAAAGTGAAGAGCAGAGGCTACATGGAATGACAATAATGTGTTCAGTTTCGTCTCGCCCTTGACGAGAGGAGCCGAAGAGAGGTAGAGCGTGCCAAACGATGTGAAACTGACGAGACCTCCTGGAGTGGCCGTTTCCTCCGAATTATTCAGCTTGCTTGGATAAAAATGAGGCAATTTGCTTGATTGCTAAAGACAATTTTCGCACTCAGTTTCATCCAACTGAGTCTTTCTTTTCTTCTTTCTCAATCTTCTCTGTCTTTCTTTTTCTTCATTTAACCAACCCCAAAGTCTAGTAAACTCAGTTAATTCACCACCCATTGCATACAAGTCTTCTATCAAATTAATGGGTATCAATAATTTGAAGGGTAACATGTATAAGCCTAAATAGTAAGTTCTACAGACCGTATAAATATAATTTATAATGATACAATAATTATTGGTTAGAATAACTTTTCGAATTTTGTATTAAACACTTATTTTTTTTGCTACCAACTCCAGCGATTCGTATTTTGTAATAGATATCTGTAAACCGAATTCACTAAAGAAATTCGTCGTATACATTACGACAACCTAAAATATCTGAAAACTACATTAAATTTGACTAAATTGAGAACTTCCTCAGAGATAAGTATTTCATGCTCAAAGTCTGACTCAGATTTAAAGTTGACTTTTCTTGCCCTTGATATTTATGGGTCCTGTGCTAAGCATAAAATGTTGCATGTATTCTTATCTAAACGCATTTTTCATTTTCTTCATGTCAAGCATGATGATTTGAAGATTATTTTCTTCTCTCCATTCATCTTCCACGACCAAGTGAAATATCAAGTACGCTACAATATTATTAATTAATCATTAAATTTTTCAGTGTTTTTCCCTTCAATGTTTTTAGGTACCCAAACATTTACCTTTACATGTTATGAAAATGTATGTAGGTGTATATGAAATAGTTTCTTCTAATATTTATCTTTATTTAATTAAATTCTTCTGGTTAAACAAAAGTATAATGTTACTTTAGAAAAGTAATATGGGGCAAAGAAAGACAGTGAATCGTTTAAAAGAGAATGAAAATAAGACGGCAAAAGAAAAGAGTAGAAAGTTAATTTATGGCTTGGAATTAATTCGTTGGTTGCGCAATGTTTTTAAAGCAGAATGATTATTAGATTAAATAGTAGGCATAGCAGGTCATAATATCTGACTTTGTTAAAACAAGATTTTAATACTTGACTTGAGAGGAGGAAAGCAGGAAGCCTGTTAATGAAATAGAACAGTGATTATCGAGGGCATAGAACGAAATGCAAATAGCAGGAGTCTGTTGCGAAGAGCGTCTTAGAAGCCGAGATTTAAAAAATGAAGGGAGACCGCAAGGTTTGGATGAAAGTAAGACACCCGATTTCCCCTTTGAGCGGTCTTTGCGTAATTTATGCGAGTATGGATTTCCCTAATTAAAAATCTCTTTTGTGCAATAATTGCTAATGAAAGTAAAGCGAGTGAGTCGGAAAGTAGGAAGACAAAGTAGACGTGAATTGAATTGGGAATTGAATGAAGAAACTGAGACTCAAAGACCCCGACACAGAATAATACTTAGTAGATCACATAAAAGAATAGTCACGGTAGCATATAAAGAAAGATTTACTATTCACCGAGATATTACACTGGTTCTTGGGATTATAGATAAAATACTCCAGAATTCAATTGATGCAGTGTATAGCATGTCTAGTGTAGGATATTCTTTGCGTTTAATTCTCTTGTGCTGATCTCCTTTCCTCTGGATGGTGGTAGATCAAATTAAAAATGGTAAATAGCGAGTGAATTGAATAGTGAGGAGTTGATGTGGATATGAAATAGAGCATGGAGAAAGACTCCAGAAGTCCAGTCGGATAGATATATGTTAGTAGATTAACTTAGTTGGACGTGTTCCCTATGTGTAGGAAATAGAATGGTAAGTGTATAAAAAGGACAAGAACTGCGATATAAGACGAGGAAGAGAATGTGGAGAGGGGAGAGAAAAAATTGCATTAAGTGAGGAAGGAGATGTGAGCTTAAGCTGGAGAATTTTAATTAAAATTACGTGTACTGGCATACTCATCGAAGATTAGATAATTTTAGAGGCGAAGCATAATTGTGATTGCTAGATGTGGAAAAAAAGGGGAAATGAGAGCTCTTTTTTATTTCCCCCACCATGAATATTCATGAATCTTGGTATATGTCTATATACTCTATATTTGTGTACATCTTTACACTTTCTCGCTTCAGCTCATGTGTACATGTGACAGACAAACACGTCTAGGCTACACACGTTAACATATAGAACTCATAACACTTTAAAGGATAAATACACCACAGTACTCAGGGTAGAGAGGAGATGTCTGAAGTTGAACAAGTGGGAAAAAATAGGAGTGCACCATTATGAAAAGTTGAGACATAGAGTTAGAATTGATATAGTTAAAGCGTAAGCAGGCTAGTTTAACAAAAGAGAAAAAATGGACGTGAGCACATAAGTAGTATGCATTAAAGGAGTTTGTGTACTAACTAATGCATATTAGGACATGGACAGGGGCAGGGAGAGTCATGGGATATTCAAAGTAAAGCAAACTACCGAAACGCAGCACAATGCACATCACATGAGTTCATCTCTTCTTTACTTGAGCTTGTTTGTTGAGCCAAGGCAAACTGAGCTGCTTGAATGGTAGGGTGAAAAAAATGCAAGAGACTCGCTCGTTGTCTGATCCCACTGTGAAACAAAGATCCCCTGATGAGGATACTTTACTGCATCCACTTTTTTAATTGAACTCGACCCTGCTATAATTTAAATCAAAATACATTACTTAGTGGAGAGGTACGTACATACATTATCTAGAATGAAGTCTAAGCTCTATTTACTCCGTATATACTTATCTCTATATATAAATACTCAGTTTACGTCTGCCGAGCCATCCCAGACTCATTTTCCATTCTATTAAACTGTATTGCATCCCATTGTCTTGTATCACATTGCATCCCAGCGTCTATTTCTATCTGACTTAAATAAACTGACGGAGATTTAATTTCATGTTGTATTTATGCATGTTCCTCTACTATATACACTCTGTCTAATGTCAGTACTTATGATTACAAATACTTACTTTTATATCTATCTGTAAACGGAGAGTCATTACTATTACTATACTTACTACATTGCTACAATGAAATGCAAAGTAGAATTACTGTCTCTTCCTGTTCTTGTTACGATTTTCTATCCAAAGCCATTCTTTGCTCGCATAAAAATATATGAGACATGAACTGAGAGTTTGACTGTGACTGCATCCATTGCTCTCATCTTATTTATTTTCTATTGTTGTTTGGAAGCAGAGATATTTTTACAAGTCTAAATGGATGGATAGATCATGAATTGGTTTGGGTAGAGAATCCCTTGTACTAAGTACAAGATAATAAGATATGCTCCTTAGGTACTCTAGTACTGCACTTTTCCATGTAAAACATGTGTAAGTGAACCAACTAATTTTCTTAGGTGCCTCGATGATAAAAGAAAGAGAAATGAGAAGAAAAAACCAAAGTATTCATATTCGTAGATAATAAACATTTGTAATAATATAGAAGAGCAGCACCTTATTATTGTAAAGGGACAGGTGGGATTGTGTTGTTCAAGATTGCATTGCTGTATATTTAATAATGCATGTACTTATGTAGTGTTTCTATGTAATGGTCCACTCCATAGTGGCTTTTATACAGGAGAATTATCCACACACGAATGCACATTATAGAGCGGGATATAAAGGCATGCTAACTATCACTACATTGTAGATTGCTTTGTAAATGTGAGTATTTGTATTGTAATTGTACGTATCTTATTAGCTAGAGTGTAAATGTACATAATATAACTACTACACGGAGATACTTAATAAGTGCCAAGCACCGTTCCCAAAAGAACACGATAAAAGTGTCAGAAATGTCGAGGAAATCAAAAGAATAGAAAAGGATTCAAATTCATTTTGATACATTTGCTCTGCCTTTTCAAGAGTGTGACTGTTTCTTTAATATGTGAATTGAATAAATTCGAGGCATTCTCTCCTGTTGTCTTGCCCAGCTCTCCAATGAGAAATTCAACTTATACGCATAATTATCCCTTATGTAGACTCTCTTCGAGTTATTTTTCTTGACAGGTTGTCTATAACGCCCATAATGCTGTGAGCTCAAGGGAAGAACAAAAAGGTCCGCCTTCATTACCTCCACAATGAGAATCTATTTGAAATATTAGATTTAAACTGAAAATTGAGGCGTTTGAAAAGGGCATGGTCCTTTTGTGCTGAGATACAGTAGCAGAAAAAAAGACAAATGAGCAGAAATTGATTTGATGCTACAAAACTTGTACACAGAACGTTTTCATTTTATAAATCACTGCCTTTCTTACGAAATGAATCGTGAGTTCTTATATTTAGTCTTTCCCATTCCACTGCTACTGTTTTCGTATGAAATATAAGAAGAGGTGTGCCTAAATGCTTATGCTACTTACACTACAATACTACATGTCTCCATTTTTACTAGATATACATTTTGTAGTCAATTTAAGAGAAGTATATTTATATATTAAACTGTTAAGCCCGTCTAGTGGGGTAGACAATTCCAGTTTGCTTCAAAAAAATTCTCGGGAAGAAGTATCAACGTAAATATAAGATACCTACTACTCTGCCTCTACGTGTAACGTTATCAGTTATGTGTGTGTATTATTTCTATTTCTATTCTGTTCGAGCTTCACGTAACTCAACTAACTGTAGCTGATGTTAAAGGTTTAGTTTAGAGCTCTCGGCGAGAAAGAGAAACTGAGTGATGCGGAAGGGTTCGGATGAGGTGTCATGTATTTTATTTAGAAAATTTTCGCATTGGTATTCAGAACGGAGATGAAGGGAGGGCCACACGAGTTTTTTGGTTCATTTCGTTTTTGTGTGCAAAGCTGGCTTTTTAGACTTGTGTTATCTTAGTCGACTTCAAATAATATACGATGAGCCGACTAAAGAACTAACAATAAGTAAAATAAAGTAAGGAGACTATGATAGTGATGCGATGTGATGGGGCACATTCGTATAAAAATACTACTACCAACTGTCTCTTTCCCTTTTTCTTACGTTGCTGAACTGTATAGTAATAGTAAGTGGTAAGTGTGCGTGCAGTGTCAAGTGACGTAAGTCAAGAATGGAATGAAATAAGGAGACATACTTGAAGGAACAGTCTACATAGGAACTAGTGCAAAAGACCTTTCCCAAATTACGAAACTTGTACTTTTTCTTCGCCATTTGAAAGAGCTGAGCTGAGTGACAGACTCGTTACTTGTTCACTTGTGGGACGCATTCCTTTCTATTCCCTTTTCTCTTATCATCAAAAAAACTCTCTTTAGCTCCCTCTCACACGAAATTTCATTCTTCTTCCAACTGTTTTTCCCTTTCTCTTCCGATTGCTATATAGTTTTCATTGAAATTTTATTAACACCGTACTTTATTCGAAGATAATGCATAAAATGTACGCACTATGCTTTTGAAAGATAATAAAATTAACCAATGATAAAAATAATTTTTCAGAAAGTGTAAATTCAAACCCTGATACCCAGATGGGATAAACACCATCAAAGCATATAGATTTCTGACTACTAGTTAAGAATTCAAGCTTTCCGCTCATGCTCTGTGTATCAACTTTGAAAACATGGATTTGAGTGAAATTATGAAAGCATGCTAGGAATTTAATCATGTTTTCAGCAATTCAGGAAGATGCAAATAAATGTACATAGGTCGCCTACACATAGAGGGGCTATAGAGATTTTTACACAATAACTTTTAATATCTTGCTTCAAATATAATTCTGCTTACTTTACATTTTTACTTATTTCAATTTCGATATTCCTAGTGTAGAATTGAAAAGAAGCAATATGGTGCATATGTATAGGGTTGAATGTGGAAAGGAGCCTTGAATTTAAGTAGTGCTTATAGAATAATTCAGATTGAAGTCTATTGCAGAGTTGAATTGAACTAACAACGTAATGTACACATAGATAGATACATGGAGAGTAATAGAAAGTGGCCCAATCTGGCAGTGCACATGTAGGAGCTATATGGTTGGAGTAGTTTGATAATAATGTTTATGAGAGAGGAGTCGGGAATGTAAAGGGTTATGTGTATTGGAGAAAGAGAATGCATGGTAGTGTATTATATTTGAGCTGACTTTCCCTCGTCGTTTCGTATTTGCATCGGCATGCGACTTTGAAGAGATAGACCGGGTTGTGGATGAATTTAATTTCCAGTCGCTGTGTAAACGGGAAGCTGGATCCACTCCTCCATTCATCTGGGCTGAGATGACTTCGTCGTGTGATACACACTCGAGTGAGTGAAAAGAGTTGGAAATTGTCATGAACCTTCTTCGTCTTGTCCCAATCATGTCGTCTGCAGGAGCTCTCGTCTCCATTTATGTATTTCCTCCTGTGTTAATACATACGTAACATTATACCTATATATATCTGCTATGTAGAATTTCGAGAGAATGGTACATAAGTAAACGTATTATTACTTCGTACCAAAATGCAATGGTAATAATAATGTATATATAGGTCCACTCAGTATATACTATATCTGCTTATAAGGATACTCTCTGTGGGTACACATTAGAGAATGGAGAGAGGGAAGGAAGAAGGAACTGTGGAAAGACTAGGCAAGGCACTTTCTCAAGTTGAATGAGAAAAGAAGCGTTTTCCTCCTTATTGTACATTAGCCGCATATCACGACTCGTCGTCTTCTTCAGCATAAATTGCCCATATTCCCAGGACAATATTCGCGAGGAATACTCACTCCTCCTTGTGTAAATATAATGAAGACCTAAAAGCCTTCGGATTGGATTCAATTGATGGTGATATAACTGATGTGATGTAGTTCGACGAGAGAAAGAACCTATCCGCACTGTGTACATAGAAATATGCGTACTCCTTTCTACTTGCATAATAGATTTCTTCATACAAACACTTCCCTTCCGTAGGTATACTAATATTACTTACACTTAGGGAAAAAGAAAGCTTTTCATAACTTGCACATTATTATAGACCGAACTCTACATGCTCCCTCCCCTACTACAACTACTTAGCTCTATATTAAACCATATTATTGTAGTATATACATTATTGCTTTCTTCTTATGCAGAAATACTTTCTCGTAGGTATAGCTAAATGTATTTCGTATTTGTTAGACAAGACACTATTATTTACTTACATATTACTTACTTAGGTGGTATTATTCCACTCAACACCTTATTCCCTATACTTCCAATCTACTTCTCTCCTTCAAATTGTCATTCACTCAACTCTACTTTATTCAGATCGTCATTATATGAAAATTTATGTTTCTACGCTCTACACAGCATGCAAAGTTAAAGCATATTTATTTTGTTCGTTTAGACACTTATTTTTTATTCACTTTTCTTTCCTACTACTTAAGTAGGAGAACTCTTTTTCTGCTCACGTCATGTTGTGGTAGACAGGGTATGATATGATACCATGTAGTAATAAGAGGTAGGGTATTATGTATAATAATAAAAAACAAACACAGTGTCAATGTATATTTTCCAGTTAAGTGGATCGAACGGGGGAGCGCCTAGGTAGCTGGGAAAGCAAATTATAATGTGACTATGTGAGATTGGATTGCATTGTTTCGATTTTGTGTGAGAAAGAGACAGAATCTAAACTAACAATGAGAGGAGTTCGTCTAGCCTCCTCGTTTGCCTTCCTTTTCGTCTGGCCACAGCACACAATTACTTATCCAAGTAAACGAAACTGCCAAACCAGCAGAGTGACTACGTACTTCACTTTTCCCCGTTCTAAGTACATGGCAAACCTTTAAAAATGGTTGGAGACGGAGCTAAAGAGAAATAATAATATGTACATTGAGTGGATTGGATTATATTATTATGTGCGACAAGAGTTGCTGCACTACATTTTCTAATAATAATATGAAGTAGTCAACTTGGGACACTTATGTAACATGTAGTGTCTTGAATAACGAATTACTCTCACGACTTCCCTCGCTATATAGATATGGAAATTTAATAATATATATGTTACCACTATTTACGTAATGTACTAAGAACTACCTGTGAGTAATAATAGTAAAAAGATCGTCTCCTCCACGGTTGATACTGTATTATATTTAAAATCCATTTCTGTGGCTTATGTTAGTTTTGGTTTGCTATGGCTTACTTGCTTCGACAAAGATTATAATTTTCCTAATACCTAACCCAAATATTGTCAATAGGAGGAGAAATGATAAAAATTGTACAGACCTAGTCTGGAGGCTTTAATTTTAAGCATAGCATGTATTTTCTTCACATGGCTTCGTCTGCCTCTTAAGAAAGATAATCATTTCCAAGGGATCTGTACTCTATTATTACACACATGTCTCTCTATCAATATAAAAGTTAATATATCCAGATCATTATTAGAGATGGGGAGATTAGTATAGATATATCACGTCTAAGGAGTTTGAGAAACAAAAATTGTACATATGTACGTGGAATTGAAAAGGTAGGGATTAAATGCAACTGTTGATGTAAGACGATGCATTTAGAAGAGTAAATTCAAGAGAAAGACTTAAGCACACATGCCTAACTAATACTAGAAAGATAGGAGTAGATCAAGAGCTATGTGAAGCTAGTAGGGAAGCATTGCAAGTAAGTCAATTCAGTCAGTCAGCTCGGGTTCAATTTGTTATTGCTCCTCGCTAATGATGACTGAAGTTTAAATGAGTTGAGAATCGTGAATCATTGTAGTCTTTGCTTTGTTTGACTCGGCGTCACTTCTCGTCCAAGTCGTGAGGGAAAGAAGTCGAGTGAGTCTCTCGAGTATTGCCACTGCTTCTCTCCTGCCACTCTCGACTCTCTCAACTGGGTAGTGTAGACTCAATAAACTAACGATAAACTAATGCATACAGAGATTCGTAGGTATAAAACAGTCTCCTTCTTGGTTTTTGGTAGAAATAAACTGAGCGTAGACAGACAAAACCACAAGATAATTATTTCCCTAAACGTTGATGTACCTAGACAAACCGCGGAGTAATTTGCTCATAATTTCACATCACAGCCGCCAACAACACAACAGAACCAAGGCCAAGTGCATTAAATGATCCTTCCCATGTCGATGAGCACAGTTTATAATTATTGGAGTACTCATGCAGAGAGATCCAACGAAACAACGGACGGACATTACAATCTTATTGCTCTGTTCCACAGATACAAAGGATGATACACGTTTAGACAAAAGTGTACTATGATATTAACTACTAAATACATTCCCTCGCTTTTCGAGCTAACCGACTCTTTTCTTTTGCTAATTCATCTTCAGTCATATATATATCGAATTTCGTTTATAGTCGGCTCTTAACTAACAGAAGATACATCTTCTAGTAGTATACTAAATACTAGTACATGCTACCTACTTTATTTCCATTGCAAACAATTCCCAGCTCATCTTCTCATTCCAAGCCACTCGACTCCAGTCCTTTCTCTTTGCAAATCTAATGGCTCATTCCGACTCATTGCACGTCAACATCACATCAAATTACATTTCATTACATTTACCTGCATCGAGATCTTACTTTGCACAGAGACATAATATATAGAGTAGGTACATTTACTATAAAATACTCTAATAGACTTCTATATAGTAGTATCTACCATGTAGGATAATTATAATTATATTATGTATTATGCTATGTAGTATTCAAGGGCATTGGTTTCGTTTCCCTTCATTCTCTCACAAAGGTAGACACATTAGATTGTTCCAACCGCGTTTTCATTACGTGTACATTACTTATGAAGCTATCTATTTTCAAACTTGTCTTTTCATAGTATGTATCTAAATAAAATGTGGATGGTTTGTTTGCAAATTGTCGCTTAAATAGTCAGGATCTTTTTTCTTCCACGGTAATTTCTATTGATGAGCATAAAATAAAAGTTAATGCATTTAGATAGGGATTCCAAAAAATACACGTCACTATAGGTAGTTATACCATTTATTGTATTGGGATCAACGACATTTTTGAATTAAGGACATGCTAAGCTTTTTAAGATTGCCTTTTTTCTTTTAAGACGTTTCAATGAAGACGTTAGAGATGCGAGGAGAATGAGAGTGTCACAAGATTGACCACATCCCTTCTTTACTGTCTTTCTTCCCTTGTCTTTCTGTTTGGAATTACATCTGCATAAATAGTCTCAGATCTACTAATGCCGCATTTACATAGACACGAGGCATAAGCAGTAGGTAGACAGCTCAGAGAAAATGGGAAACAGACAAGACAATAAGTGTCTTTCTGAGATTCCATCCTTTGTGCGATTCCTTACCTTACTTTACTCTCTCATCACATCAATGGCATCAATGAGGCGCTGATAATGATAGTTAATGCTCCAATCAAGTGGAATTACACTTACAAAATCCTTTGCTTCCACTACTACTCGTATTTAAACAAAAAAACAAGGACCGGATATTTGAAATGGTGTTTGATCTGTCTCACTGCTCTCTGGGCATTAGCCAAGCAGGGAAAACAAAAAATAAATAATCGCGAGATTGTTACAATGGATAAAGATCTAGTAATATAATACTGTTCTAATAATGCACACTAAATGTAGACATCTGGCTAAGCATTTTCAAAATTACTAAACAAATACACGTACATATATTTATAATGCTGATATGAATCATTCATTTATGTCTGCAATAATCTTGCCAAAGGTACTTTTATGGCATGATAATATATAGTTACTGTAGTTCATCTACAAATATCCGTAGTGAGTATAGCAGCATGATACTGTTGCATAAAGTCATTATAACTTTGTCAAAAACTAAAACATAATTTTCTGCTTAGGTACTTTTTAAATTATTTTTGTGTTAATATTATTATTTCACTTCGAGTAGGTAATGCAGATGTTTTCGGCGAAAATAATTATAAAAGACTTAGGCACATATTTTTAATAAACACTCCCACTCTAATCTCCACTCTTTGAGAGTGTAAGGTACGTATTGAGGTACCTTTCACTCTCGAAAAAGTGCGTAAAAAGTGCGTGAGAGTGGGAGTGGAGTCATTAAAAATATGGGCCTTAAATCTATTGCCGAAGTTTAATGTTTAATTTTCCGATTAATCTAAATGGGAAACAAAATCAGAAATACTTATTAGTAAGGTACTACTTTTGGTAGACATAATGTTTACTAGGTGTAACATAATAATAGGCATTAACTTCGCGGTTTAAGCACCTTTTGACAGGAATTTTTTCCTTCCTATTCTGTGTTCTTGAGTTCCTGTTTCATCCTCAGATTAAGTATATTGTTGCAATTGCATTGACGAGACGGCTGATTGTGGGAACTGCTAAAGTTTAGTATAGAAAAAGAATTAAGAAAATAATAGAAGCAGAATAGTTGGTATTTGCAAGCATGAGACTGTGATAAATATTTAGATATACCATGAATAGCACAGTTAGTGTAGTTAAGCGACATAAAACTGTGAAGGGAAAGAGCGTTAGTAAGCACAAAATTGTGTACTTGCTGCATATTGTGTAGAATAAACCAATTTATACTAATCATACTAGTATGAATGATACATCTTGCGCAAATAACTTCACTGCAGCTATATTTTCATCAGATTGTAAGTTGTATATATACAGGACTGAATAGGAGACTACGTGGAGAAACTTTGTATATGTGGTAAAATTAGTGATGAGAAAATAAGGGATAAGAAATATTGTTGTGTAGCCAAAGATGTGACAAACAGGCTGTGTTTATTCTTGATAAAACAGGATGAAATTACTATATCTGCGTCTAGATATTGTATGGTTGTAATGGGGATCTATATTAATGGTGGAAGTTGGATATTAGTTATGTAACATGGTGTCTGAAAGAACATTGTTAGTTTTGTATAGAATGGCTTAGTGGAAGGATGAAGATGAAGGGTAAATAGCCCCTTCATTTCATTCATTCATGAATACATTAGAGATTACATTACATTGTGCTAAGCGACATGAGCAAGCAGGCAGGAAAAGAACGATTAAGCTCAAGAAGACTTTAATTGGAGCTGTAATTAGTTGTAATTGTGCTACAAGTGACACTTCCTTAACACCAGCACAGAGAGTTCGACTCCCATTCTCATATTTCATTTGGCTCCTCTCTCTCTCTCCAACTGCTCTTCATTTACCATTTTGCTTAACAATGTATTCCGCTTGTGAATGTTATATTTCAATTAATTCATAAAGAATCTCATGGCCGTTTACGTCATATGCGTACAAATTAGTGTTGTTGACACTGGGAGCTACTCAGATTAAACTTGATCAGCATCATCACTCACTCATTCATTTACTCTCTTGTTCATTTGCCCATTAGTTGTGATTTGAGCCCATTGCTGAGCTTTGTGTTTCAAACAAACAGCAAATTAAACCAGCGGGACATGTTTTCTGCGTGTGCTGTACTCGTTTTCTTGCTTCTAGTAATGTCTTGCTTGGAATTCTGTAGAATCATAAATATGTAGTTTTGTAATGTTGTTAATAATATTTAGTTCGCATGGGTTGGGTTTTTCCTCTGCCTTGAGGCTCATCAGATCAGCACCAACGAACTAAAAGGCTTGCAGCAAAGTTAGCTAATGCACAAGTTGATTGTGAGTCATGGCAGAAGTTGATCCATAAAGTTGTCCGTCTGTAGTCGATGTCAGTTAGTCCAATCCAATCCACTCAAGTTCACCACTCCTAATTAAAGCTTATTAGTCAGGAGATAAGAAAAGTGCCAGAGAAAAATGAGGTAATAAAGAGGGATCTATTGTTCCTATAGTTTGTTCACTTGTGGCTATAAGTCAACCTAATGGAAATAGAACTGAGAAATAATAATATGAACTCGTTAGGGCCATCAAAAAATAAAAAAGACTTTTTGCAAACAATAGAGACAGACAGAGGTATTTACACTGTGGAAAATGGTTGCTCGCAAAAATTTATTTGATTCGTTCAACTCAGCTTTATTTGCATCTTTCCTTTATTACCGATGGCAATGTTTGCCAACGGACTTTATTCTATAGGTATTTTCATCAATACAAATATACAGACATAATGAAAATGCATATCACGTCAAAATGCTGCCTGTATCCTTAATAAAGGCAATTCTCTACATACATAATAGTACTACTTTGTAATTTAAGTTATAGAGTATTTTTGCGTTCATCCTAATGTGTACCTAGATTTTATTTATTTATGGTTTTGGTTTTGGTGAACATTGAACCGACATTAATTTGGGTTGAGCCTGGTGGAATTATAATAGATCTTCCTCTCTCCTCATGCATAAATGTCATGAATGGGAGAAATTATCGCTTTTCATAAAGATTCAGTTGTTATGTTGGGATGAGTGACTGAATGACTGCGTGATGATTGTTTTCTTGAGCCAGACCATACTTGGACTCAAACCTGAGCACTACCTTACTTATCTCACTTTGTATACAAGAGACATTCTCTGCATATATCTATAGGGATTATATTATTGTATTAAAACTAAATCATCTTCCTTAGTTAGTCTCTATATAATGCTACGAATTTCTGTTGGGAATTATTCTGTTGTTCCGTTGATTGTGAGCGAGGAAGAAAAGGATTAGAGAATTGTAATAAACATGTACGTATAAATAATAGTGGTACTTATTAGCAGAAAAATATACGGAAGACTGTATATAGTGGTAGTTATCTGTACTTATTTAGCTGGGTAATAGGTGCATTGTAATTTGTATCTGTATTTAGTGTAAGTTTAGTTTGTTTAACTTGCGTTGACTTGACATGCAGCGTTAGAGTCTGTTTTGTTGTGTACTTTTCTGTGGGAATGAAGTAGTCAGAGAAGTCAGAGCCATTCATTAGTACATCTTTGTTTTCCTAGTCACCAGACTGTGAATTCATGCAGGAGAGTTTTCAAACTTGGACTCTAAACATGATTTTTGAGGTCTCTTTTTATTTTGTTCATTCTTCTATGAAATCACTCGTGCAAAAACTTTATTCTATTCCGCACGACATCATATTGTCCATCCGTCTCATATCCATGATTTCTTGAATTCCTCATCTTCCCAAACAACTCACCTCCTTATTACTCCCTACATCATAATACATTACACTTAAACTAAACAACCAAAGTATACATATTAAAAGAGACCATACTGTTACCTTTAATCATTCTAATTCTTTAATTCGTGCTATACAGTCTTAAACGCTTAAATAGTACTACATTATTATTAGGTACATGCAAAGATGTGTCTAATCTACGTCCAACTAACGCTAATGTTACAAAGTTAAGCATACACAACAAACAATACAATAGAGCCCAGCTGAATATCAAATTATCATCTGCTAATAAAATATTACGTGATAAACCCACAGAATCTTGAGACAGACAAACATTACACACAACGAAAATCATGGTGTTTGACTTACAATAATTGTTATTACTGTTCATTGTACTCTGTAATATTAAAAGTAGCTACTACCCATTTGCCTATTTGCGTCGAGGATAATGAACAGACGGGGCGATATAAAATTAATATAATACGTGCATGCTCATCTTCAGTTCACTCACTCATGTACACATAAAAACTTACAATTATCACTCGGGTGCAACTTGAATGTTAAATGAATTTATTTTGTTTGTTGTTGTGTGCAGGTGGAACAGCTGCATCTGCTTCTAGTTCTACTACAACGGCAGGAGGAGGAGAGGGAGGTGTTTTGACGCCGTCTCACAAGAGGAATCTTGGACCAAGTGGAAACAATACTGTTCTCAACAACAACAACAATAATAGGGAGAAAGGAGGAAGCAACTCTTCTTCTGCACCCAACAATAAAGTTGTCAACCCATTTCCACTGAATATTCCAACAATACCAAGTTCCATGAATATTTCTACATCTGCGGCCACCTCAGAGACGTCAAGTCCATCACCAGGTTTTGGACTCGGCCTGGAAATCCCGTCGATTCTCAGATCCCTCAATCCGGACGGAACAGGTACAGGCGCTGGAGATCCATTAGAAGAAGAAGGCGGAGTTAACTATCAAAGCCGCAATGAAGATACTCCAGAGATGAACTTGCATAATGCAAATGCGAAATCCTCATCTTTTCCAGAAACGGGGATCCCAATGAGCAATAATCTCAACCGCACGTCCTCACCCTCTGCAGGTATCACTTCTGAAATGGAATATGTTGTCCAGAAAATTGCTGCATTGGCTCGTGCCACCTCCGTTGACTCAACGGATTCCAATGCTAATATTAGATTTGATAGCACTGACTAATGTCACACAAACAAAGGAGTAGGAGCAAAATACATTCTTGAAGCAGGTGCATAATGAACCTAAACTAACAGGAATTGACACTTTCAATCATTTTACACAAAAAATACTGGTAAAATGATCGGGCAAAAAGTGATCTAATCGAATTTGATGCAATAATTATGTTAATCTATCAATTTCGATAAGACTGTTTGAAAATGACTATCGAGGGGCAAAATGGAATTTTTACCATTACTGTTAATATACGTATGAACCATTGTTGATTGATAAATCTGAAGACAAGCAGGAATGATAGTTATAATAACATTTGAGACAAAAAGAGAGGAACAGGATACACAGGTGAACGTTACATTGCATTGCATTGTTACAACTAAATAAATGTAGTAGCATAAGGTAAAGTTAACTACTAAACTTAACATAAGTGTAATATCTACAAATGGGTGTAAGATATCGTAAGTAGGTGTCGGCTTAAGTTAACATATTAACAAATATTTAATAATAGATGCTAAATAACGATAGTTATAAAAGGATGTTTGTAAAACATAAACTCGAGACACAAAACAAAACGGCAAGAAGTTCCAGGCAGATAGTACAGAAATGAAAGACGAAAGATGGTTTGGTTATGAAAAGAAAATGGGCAATAATGCTGACAACTTGACGAGCTTTTTCCAACTCAATATGCATGTATTGTTACAATTACTTTATGTATGTAGCACGTAGATACAATTACTTGTTACATCACATACCTCATTGAATACTACAGTAGCAAGCAACTAAATATTTAAGGGCACACATTTACAAGCATACAAAAGAGACACTATTAGAATTATTGCTTTATAAAAATAGAGTATAACGTGTTACTTATTGTTAAACATGACTTTGTTTTACTTTTGTCGACAAAGAGATTTCATAACATATTATAGACATTCTCTAGTAATAACACTACGCATTTCAGAGAACCATGATGCACACCATCCAATAACTATATAGTACTACTATTTTAAGAATTCTTGTAGCTAGTAGAGAATCCACTTTACTTTCTACAGCACTTTTAGTCCCGTAATTGAATTTTAATGTAAGAAACAGTCTCAAAGTAACCTGACACTTTCTGATGTCAGAAAAGGTAAAGGTACATAGGTGAAAGAGATTTTCTTATGACGCAGTTTACTTTTCCTGTGTGTACTATCTAGAGTGGTACCTACATAGGTTCTATGTGTGCAGAGCATTTCATTCAATCGTTAAAAATTGAATTGACTTGACTTCTTGGGACTGATTCTACTCTAGTTTCATCTACCCCCATGTTATGTAGTAAGAAGTGGCTCTATGTAGACACACTACTTTTACTACGTCCTTACTATGCAGAAAAGCAATTTTATCTTTAGATATGTCTAATAACGTATGGTGAATTGCCTTCATTACTTCTAATTGCAATATAGTAATTTACTGCAATGGAACATTGACTTCTCACTGTACCAAAACGAAATAATTTCTCAGCAATACAATTAGACATATTATAGTTTTAATTACATGCAATACAACTGTAAAGTGTGTATATCATTGTGTAGTATCTATATACCTAATTATTGTATGATTAATATAGAGAAAGTCTTTGGATATTCATTTTAAATAGAATATAGAGAAATGAAAGAAAAACACTGAGCACTTTACATTAAGGTTCCTGAATTTCGTGACAATTGCTACTTACATAACCAAAACGAAACAAGTGAAAGCATACTAAAGAAGCCTATTATAAAATTAAGTTACTAAGTAATCAAGACACGAATCATTATATACGCAAGCAACTAATAATATGAATCCTATTGCATTACAATTACAAACAAATATGAATAATTATGTACATTGTGTGTGACGAAATATTTATAGACACGTATGTATGTAGGTATGTACTGTAGGTAGACGAGACCTCCTACCTTTCCTATACAACAAACAACACTACTTTAGCATTGAAACATAAACGTACACATAGAAATATGAACACTATAATTCTATATAGATATAGCTAATAATATATAAAGAAACACTAACAAATCCAAAGTTCCATACACACTTCAACAGGTTTCCTATTAATTGATCTACGATCAATCCTACTAAATTAGAGTAACTTATGATGATAATTGCATACTAACAATGAGAAGACAAAGTTTTCTATTTACGTATGACTTAATATGATAAAACTAAAAATTACGGAATTACTATTGAATATAATGTTATGTAGGGAATAATGCATACTTGAATACGTAGATAATGGTATGCATTCAATTAGATATTCAATGTCTGTCTTAAACGTGTGTTTATGTCGTTGTTGTTGTGTGAGCGTTTCAATAAGGGAATTTATTATTTTCTGTGAATCCCAAATGTGAGAGTGTCTGCTGACTTCACGTAGGAATTATTATGATAGTTAGTGCTCATTTGAATGAGTGAGAAATGATGGCGCAAACATGTAATATAATAACAGGTAGATTTTTATTGTACATACATACATATTTAGCTAACCTACGTGTTATTATTAATTTAATGATGATTATATTGAAGCGGTTACATGGAAGCTGTAGGTGTCTGTCACGATGATGTGTATGCTATGAGGAAAAGTCCCACATGAATATAATTACATCAGGAATCCAAAGAAACCCAATTTAGTCTCTATTTCTGCAATCTGAATAAAACTGTTGGGACTGTAATGTATATAATACAATAATGAATAACCTTATCTTTCTTCTTGCAATTATCCTCAGAAGGTGCAGTTTATTACCCATTTAGAGTTTAGGTTACAAAAGCTGGAAACCAAAATAAAATCCTTTGCATTACAATTACCTGCTAAACGTTTACATAATAATTGTAAATGTGCAGGTAATAAGGTAATGGCAAATCGTGAACACTCTTCATGTGGTGTGGCTATAAATTGCATCATTTTCACTAAACGTGTTAATGATGGAATGCATTGCATGAAGAGATAATAAAATAATAAAATGAACTGGATTACCAAATTACCATGCCATAGAATAGCACTTTAGATAGAAAGGCTGTGAAATTGCTAGCTATTACTTTATTAAGCAAATAAATTGAATTCCCTATTACTACACAATTAACTTAAGGTTAAATTTTGTAGGGTCCAAGGTACGTACGTATTTAAATAATACATTTAAAGTTGTAACTATAATTGCAATTGTATCGTGAGACGATATTACAAAGGATCCTGAGACTCTTCGTGGAATTGCATGGTATCGTGTGCTAAGGTCAAGGTATGTAGATTGTGCGATGTGCTGTCCTATTGTCTTTTCTATGTGAAGAATTCAATGTTGACATACATTATTAACAATGTATTTAGCTAATTGAAGATTAGGTAAGGTGTGTAGTAGATAGAGGAATAGTTCATATGTACACATGCACATGTCTGTGTATTGTATTATAATGTAAATTGTATGGAATGGAACTGTAGGACGTAAGGTGTCATGTACAGTATAAGGATAAATTAAATCTGTGTAGAGGGTAAAGTAGATGATTTAGTTTACCTGCAATGATGATTAGTGTCAGGTGAATAAATAATAATAAGGAAACCTCACATCTTGTACTTGGTTACTATTTAGGTATAGAATACCTGTTAAGATGTATGTAGATTGTGTTGTAGTAGCGTAGAGGGTAGTAGATGGATAAATTGTGAAGTGAGGCTGAGACTAAATTAAAATAAACTCAACCAAATGGCAGCCCAATGACCTACATACATATATAGGGAAACTTATAAGAATATATTCATACATACATATATAGATAAGCGTAAACGTAAGCATAATTAAATAAGATAACTACTGTCAAATGTGTTGGGGGAGGAGAAGAGACTTTCTAGAGTGTTCCAAATACTTACTACTACAAACTTATTACATACTATCTACTACTACTACTACTACATACTATACACTACAATACAAAGAAACAAACAAAAAGAGAAACAAAACAAAACTACTGCTGCAACAATCGAATGGGGCGGACGCAGCGTATACTCACAACAGTACAGTTATCTTTACTCTACATGAATACTTACTGTATGATACACAGCACTGAAATAAAGTACATACCTACATGCATACAGATACGGATAAGTAGGGAAGATCATACATGAGTGTGTTATATTTAGTACTAGTATTTGTGAGTAGTCATTTTCATCTTACATTAGATAATTGTGGTACAGAGTAAACTAGAATAAATTCTACTTCTAATACATACTATTAGTAACTGACAAAGTAAGGAGAGAAACGCAGAGAAAGAATCCTACATTCAATACATAAGAAACGAAACTTTAGAGTATAGTGCTGTCGTCCGCTCATGAGATAACTAAAATAAAATAAAACTTAAGCCGAGTCTCTGCAGCTGGGACAGGGATTAGGCTACACAATCAATCAGCATCTGACAAAATCCTATTCTTTTACTAGAAACTCTAGGAATTATCAATGCCCGTTAAGCTAAAGGTACATATACAGCACAGCCAAGCTGGGGAATGAAAAATATCCTAAATAATCTTATATCTCTACTACTTGCCGTATATAGCTAAGTTAACTTACCCCAAAACCAAACAAATCGAACAAACTCTTGTGAGAAACAAAAAAAGCAAATAAGGCAGAGCAATGAAGGTTAAGTAAGGAAGGCCGAAGAATAGAATAAACCTGTCTACCTTACATGTTCTTGTATACATAAGCCGATCTTGTGTAACGGAAAGAAAAAAGGGCGAACATTAAACAAAAATATTTTACATTATAGGTACTTACATAAATAAGTCACGTCAGTTCAGCATTCATTTTGGATTAAATGAAGAAATATCCATCTGAATAATGTAAAAATGAGGGAGACAATTGAAAGAGGGTTCGAATTATGTATAAGGGTAGGGATCGTCAGATAGATCTACAACTTACTTATCTATTACATAAGTAAGCAAAATGAAACAAAACTTTATTCCTTTATTTTCCGAGTATGCTTAATAAATATGGCTATAAACCCAACTAACGTGGAACGTAAATAAATGTAGAGGAAAAGGAAATACTAATGGAACATGGAAAGGGATGGCAATAAGTATTTTCTAGAGAACATGCTATTCCAGTCTACGAGTTCCTTAGCTTGGCTCATCTACAATATGTGCTTTTATGTGGAATGCAAAGTTCCAAGAGTTTCTACGATTGAAACCTCGCAAAGTCAGATGCTGGTGTATAATAAAAAACTTGTCAAGTTTATATCAACATCAAAACACTAAGAACAATAAGATCACAATTTGGCCTCCCTCTCTAGTCAAATGAACAGACTGTCTCATTTCAGTCTTGACATGACATGACTTGATGAAATGCTGAATTTCGAATAAATTAATAATAAAGTAAATATGTAGGGGAGAGCCATTTGTGTATCTTCTCGTATGTAAATCAAAAGCATCATCAAATAGTGATAAGAATGTACTACCCAAAAGTGCATTTCTTCGTTAGAGGCGGCATGCTCAAGGGCTACATCTTCTCACGGTGTTCTGCTGCCTGCGAATTTCAAAGGGGAACCCATTAGTTTCCGTCACTCTTTTCTGCTCTTCATAAATAGGGAAAAAACGAAACAATTCCAATCCAATCAGCCAAACACTATTATCTCTGCACATCTAACAACAATGCATTCTTCATCATGAGTCAAGACAGTTGTTTCTCTAATTTTGTCTACACACAAAGATAAACCACAATGCACAGAAATTCCAATTTAGAGAAAGTCTTTTCCTCATTAGCCACAATTTGTGCTTTTGTGGAAAGGACAATTCGCGCGGAAACTCAAAAGAATTTAAATTTCTATATTAGAAATGCGCGAATTAAAAGTAAAGTAATTGAGTACAAAAAACTAGTCTTCACTATTTTATTTTGAGAAGACTTGATTTGTTTTAGAAGAATCTAGAGAGATAGTGTATAACGGCAGATTGAACTGGAATTAGAAAATTAGAGATTTAATTGCAGATCGAGAGGAAGGGGCTATGGGGGATTACTTTGCAAATTTGCCAAATGATAAATACATACATTCCCAGATTCAAGGTTCCTATTTCATAGCTAACGTAAGGTTCCTGTTTAAAATGCTTTTTTCTATTATAATAATAACTAACTAAACTACTAATTACGACGTACGGTTAAATGTGCTGATGATGGTTGTTGACGTACTGTGCACTTGTGCTAAATGTTTATTCTCTTGGTTGATTGACGTCTTGTTTATGATTAAGGTACTTTTATTGTACTGACCCTTCTTCACATCCATCCTTGTATTCAATTCTCTGAGATGATGAAACAATTAGGAAGGTCTTACAAACGAACGTACAACAACACGTACTTTGGTATTGCTACCATTATTATTACCTACCGGTTCTGATTTAACTCGTTACACCCTTTTGTTAGTTTGGTAGTTTTCTGCGTCGGTTCGTCTTCCTATTCGACATAAGACAAGCAGGCCAGGCAGACACTCTTCCAAATCTTTTTATAATGCGTATATGTATGTATGGATGAGAGCGTGTGAGTGTATGTGTAAAATATAAATGTACTGTATCTGTGTCGTACGACTACCTTTCTACTTGAGTTTCAATCTCGTTTAATGGCTTCAGTTTACGAACCGACATTTTCATTTTCCGCTCTGTCGTGTGTCTCTACTATTTACATATTTATTGTCGTATAAATATTGATAATACATACAAACAATGTTTACTATTTACGTACGTACATGTTATGACGTAGGGTGATGGGTTGAAGTTGAGGTGTCGGAGGCTCCCTCGCACTTTTCCCTCCCACTTACTAATTATTATTCAATCATTACGCTGACTGACGATTTCTGGACACTTTTTTTGCTTTTTCTAAACATAGATCTTTAACACAATACTCATTATTCAATTTTTATCAACGTCTGTGTATTATTCATTAGTAAAACAATTTATTTTGTTTAGACAGAGATTTTACTATTTGATCTGCATTTGAATCTATCATTTTGACAGACTTAAAATGGACAAACTGAAAACTAAAACAAACAAACAATCCTCCCAAGCCTCGTGAGAAAGTTCCTATTTGCAAGCCTGTATTATCAGGCCTACAATCGTATACACATGCATATTTATTGAGGAATACATATATTAATTACATAATTAACTAAGTAGCTACAATTGTAATTTTCATAGTCCTGTAAAATCAAATAGAGGAGTAAAACATACAGTAAATATACTGAACTACATACTATAAATAAATGTAAACGTCAAGTGATGTGTCCGAACTTTTCATCAATTAACGAGTTCTAAAAGGTTTCTAATCATCATAAAAAGCGAAACATCTGCACCTACCAAAAACACCAGGCAATAATTAAAACTTACCCCATGCAATAGCAATTTTTATCGTACATAAATAAGTACTGAATAAGTAATTTACTATGAACTAGTAATTAGTGCAGTGCAAAAATAAACATTTAATACTATTTACTTATGAAATCATTCAAGTACAAATATTTGGTTAAATTAACTATTTAATTATGTGACAAGTTATTTTAATTGTACTACTACAAATATTGTATTACTTAAGTATATCTCAATTGTCACTTGCTTTTAACTCTAAGGTCAGTAGACCTAACAATGAAAGCTTTATTTTAATAGGTACTACCTACATAAAATGTACATATTCTGTCACAATACAAATTAATTGCATTTTAGTGAACCTGTAAAAACTTCACAATCAGTTAAGATAGTGACGAGTGGTTTGTATTGGAAAGTATGAAAATGCTTGCAAGAATTCTTGTTGAATTCCTAGCAATACATATTTGTGGACTGACTGGATAACGAAGGAAGTTGTATTATTTTATAATTACTGTAGAATTTAATTCTAGATCTAAGTACACAATGAACACTGAATTAAGTGTATGCAAATGCAATACTAATATGTAAAATGATGCTTTGGTAATTTGTCATGCAGCCGCAGCCCACAGTCAATACTAATGAATATGATGAGTAATAATATGATGAGAAGAAGCCAGAATAAATTCGTTGATTTGTCTTGATGGAATTACTGTTTGTTATAATTATTTTCATATATGTTCACCTACACCCAACGAGGATTTTGCATTTAATTCATTAATTCGTGCATAAATTAATTAGATTGGTGACATCAATTCTGATATCGAGAAAGAGTTGCATACTTACCCAAAATGTTATTCGGAAGTAGCTGTAAAATAAAAGAATTTAGGGAGTTGGAGTGTTAGAGATATGAATTGAGTTTATTTGTTGTACTCTGTAGGAAAGACAAGACAAGGATCTGGTTAGAAAAAGAGTACATGTATATAGAGCTAGTTTGTATGTAGTGTTGATGGGACATGAGGAAGCAAAGGGCGTGTGAGGATAAGCTATTGTGAGGGTCTAAACTGAGCTAAAGTCTATCCATCTAAGAGGAAGGAGAAGATTCTTTGGAAAATTTTTGTATAACAACGGTAAGGAATTGCCCCAACGGAATTATTTTGCACACAGTTTCATTTCGTTAGAATCGTATCGGTGTAAAATGGAAATAGTTGATTCGGAAATCTTGAGTGTAGATGTGAAAAAAGAGTGTTTTCGGCTCTGAAATGATTTTTCTTGTCCTCCTGGCTGGAAGCACACCTTCGGGACACGGATCATATGTCCCTCAGGAGCCACAACCATATAGCTCTCCTACCTTTCGTCCCGCATTACACTTTCATGTTCAGTCTGATTACAGACTGCATCATACGACTATCTCCATACGTACAACAGAACAACAAAAACACGCCGTACTTATACAGAACCGTACTCATTCACACAATGTACTCTTCCCCGAACATTTCTATGGGTTTAGTTGTTGAAAATGAAACTTGGAATGTGCATATAGATCTACATGGCTACATAGCTACTTACATTACATTATATTACATTACATTACACAAGAGATGCAACACATATGCAGAAACAACAAAACAAGAAGCGGAGAAATCCTCGGCTATACGTTTCCTGTAAAATTATTCCATACAATGTACACTATAGAGCTCTACTGCTGTGTAAATATGTATAATGCACACCACCTTCCTACTATAATCAAGTAAAATGCCCAAATGTATATCTGTATAGAGTCAACACTAAGACACAAGTAAGCTAAAGCGCATCTTCCGAAAATCCTCCTGATTATGCAGGATTCCCATTGCATTGCATAAAAAGCTGACCAAACTGCCTTAACAGAAATCACAATCATCGCAGCCCTTATCCCTCCTTAACGCGGGAGCAAATGTCTTACATTACATTTGATTACACGAGAACAGAACTTTATTTGCTCAGCAATCTCATAAGCTGCAAAACAAGCTAGCAAAAACAAATACACAGTTTCCCCCTGTTAGGAAACACAAACCACTTTCATATGCAGTTATACGGATAATAATGGCACAAACTAAAACTGAAAAACACATACCAATAAACTTATTATTATGTTTATGTTCTAAACCCAGGAGCAGAGCTCTGTATACGTAATAGTAATCCAATAACACACAACCCCCGTATTCTTCAACATTCAATTTCAAATTGTTTTTTCCCAGGACTACTCCTCTAACTATCTGATTACCTACAAATACACAGAGACACAGGTGATTCGAAATGCAAACTATGTGGCTAGGTACACATTATTATTATTAGACATTAAAAATTAAGACCAGAATGAGAGCATTTGCTATAATAAGAGGATGCACTCTATACCTGATATACGTACTTGCCAACCAGACCCTGTGTCGACTTCGCGTGTCATTCTTTTCTTCCGAAAGGAATTAAATGAAACTATAAAGCCTTTGTGTTCGATTCAGCGGTGAATAGCTACCGACACCGAAGGAGCCAAGTCTACACAACCGGCCAGGACACCGACAACCGACCTACAATTTAATAGTCCATATTAAAACGATGATGATAAGATAGAATATGATAAAGAATGGAAATGAATGGCTCCTCATAGTACGTGGCATTAGCATTCACCTTTATTAAACCTCGTGTGTGCCTTCAATAGGTAAGCCGACGGACGACAGACTTTCGTTGACAGCCAATGATACCTAATATGCATGTGTGTGCCTACATAATATTAATTTATTATAATAGGGAGCTAACACATGGACACCTCTTTCGCCGATGAAATGTGCATAATTAAAGGGGTCGTTCGTTTCCTTCACTTAGGCCCGAATTACTGAATATTCATACTTAGACCTTTCATGCCACGTACCATACCTGGAATAAACTAACAAGGGAAGCTTTTGGTTATCACTAAATTTATGAGTAGTATATTACACACCTCATGAAATGACTTTCGAGAATGTATTTATGATACAAATATTTGAAGAGGTGACACCTATAAATATGGGGATAATAGATTAAAATAAAGTTTTAGAAATGCTTAAATCGGCCGCAACCTAAACTATTAAACATCTTATTTTTGCTTATACAGATAATTTCATCTTAACTTATCCCCAAATCCAACAGGAGATCTTTAGTGGCTAGTTCTTTAGCAATGTTACGAAGTTCTCTTGTAGTAGAGTATAATTCAGTACACAATTGAGTAATACTGCACTACGCACCTACACATAACTAGTACAATGAAGAAATTAATTTTCATTGTGTTATCTAGGGTTGTATTATATAATCCTAGACTTAGATAAAATTAGCTACCGGTTTTGAATTTTAGCGCGTTGTGATTTCGCTTGATCCATAAGGGGGCATTACTACTATAAATTATTATACCATTATCGAGTCGCGCATGCTGGTGGCTACTAGTATTTAATATCCACATTGCATTAAATACAATTTTTTAAAATGCTTAACTAGGGGAGTTTCATCTGTGATACTCTGGAACTTCCAAAGGTTAACTATGCATGACACAACGTGTACAGATAGTGGAAGCGCTGTTACGAAGTTCCCTTGTCAGCAGAGCTGCTTCCAGAGGAAATTCTATGCCTATTTGACTGTTATCTACTACTACCAGTACTACCAGGTATGATATCTGTAATATTAATACGCATCTGTGTAATAAAATGAAGAAATCTTAAGCATTTACTTGCATGCATATGTCGTTTTTTACAAACAAGTGTAAATAGTAAATAGATAACCTAATATCATATTATTTGTATTTACTTAAACTTCCATAGGTATTAACTGACTATAGTAAATGAGTCGGCTGCTTTCGCTTTACTTTTTAATAGCATGTACATATTAGTAGAAGATTGTATTGTAGTTATTGTATTAAGGCAAAGTTTTGTAAGGACCCATGTACACAGAGCGAGGCACGCCACGCCACGTCTTCTGTTAACAGAGCTTTCGTTTCGTCGTCAATCCTGATACGCTTCTCGTCGTTGACATCAATAGAATTAGAGTAGAATTACTCTCACCTTCTTCTATTTAATGTTCCTGTCTACCTTCCGTAAGCAATATAAATGCATGCATACATAATATCGTAAGTAACAGGAGAATATAATGATACTAATATGTACTATGAACAGATAAGCTGTATAAACGACCCCAGTGAGTTTTTTATTTTCTCATTCATTTCGTCCTTTTTCATTTTGATTGTTCGTTGGGTTGGTTTGTAGTCGTCGCTCTAGTAGATATAAGTATTTATCAGAAGAAAACTCCAAACAATATGCGACTGGTTATAAATCTGTAAGGTATTCAGTTCTCTAATCACCTACAGTAGAGTACATAATGGGACGGCAGGTAAGTAAGTAAATCCTCCATCCATGGAAAATCATTTGATAATAATTTAATATAACAAAGCGAGGATATGCTTACATCCTGCGTGAAGTTTACATTTAAGCCTCTGTGATGTGATGACTTACATTGCCTTAGATTTTTGGAAGACGAAAAACAAGGTGTCTCGAGTCTTGGCTCCTGAATGAATGGCTTAGCTTACGCTACGTTAGTGTGGAAAGCACACTAAAGGCCTTTTCCAAAATCCAAATTAATCATGAATGAATCTCTAGTTATTTCCGTAATGAAAAGAAGCCGACATTAATGAAAAATTTGCTTTGCTCACGACATGCTCCACCAATTAATATTTCGATGACACTTTATTCTTTAGATGTAACCCCAACTTAGGGCGAAAGGCAGAAGCACAATTCATCTATACATACGAAATGAGTTGCTACATGCATTAAGATACCTTTTCACATAAAGTCTCCAGGATTTATCTAACGAAATGAAATTTAAGAAAAGGAATACATTAACATGCGTTGTTTGTCATTCTCTAAGAAAACCTGTCTCATCCTCTGTTCTGAACCCATAAAGTGTAAAAGTATACCATTATTATAACAAAGTAGCATATAGGTATTGGATTTTACACTAGTTACTGTCTATACCCGTTTCATTTGCTCATTCGCTCCATTCTTCTTAGTTTGCCAAAATTCTATTCATTTATTCAGCATAAAACGAAAATCAAATAATAGTGGATATGATAACATAGGAGCTCCACTCTGTAATTTTCCTTCTTGGCTGTACACGTTCTCCTTTATTTATTAGAGAAATGAGTGCAGCATGAAAGAATTATGATTTCCTTAGACATCGTCGAGGGAAATTATTAACGAAATTAACTTTGACGTGAGAAGAAGGCGATCTAATTCAATATTATTCATGTAATGTACAGTCCCTTCCAAACCAGACAAACCAATCAAACGAAATGAAGGTCTTTGCTATGTAATATTTAAGCAGGATGTTCTACCTTTGTCATATTAGCTATTACATGCATTCATTTACTCATCCAAGTAAAGTACAAAGGCCTAATGATAAAACTCTGCTATTGAACTCTACGGATCGAGGCAACGGGGATTGGATAAAATTCAAAGATGAGTTTGCATAGAATGCCTATCTTCTCTTAATTTCCCAGATCCGTCCATAGACAATCGAAGAAGCTGCGTAGGAATTTTGTAGAGGAAAAAAGATCCGTATAGATTGAGAGAGACGAGACGACGTGCCATATGAATTACCCTTCAACTTAATTCTTCCTTTGATTTGAACCGAGCGTAATTAGTCATGAAACGACTCTACGCAAATGGAATCACGTTCTCTTTCTGATTGACTCACCTGCGTTTAGCCCTTTCCATTGCACTCCAATCCACACTTACATTATGTCTATATGTAAAATGCATTAGGTGTTTTATATCTCTAAGGAATGCAGTATAAAGCAGTTCTTTTCAGATTCATTCATTCATTTACTTATTGTTACAGACATCCGTAACAATACCTAAGTAGGTACTCGTTGTAGATCAGGAGGAGAATAGTTCTGACATGCTACCTTTTCAGTCTTACTACTCATTATTTTATTTTCTTGTTCTGAGTTGTTGTTCTGTGAGTGTCTGTGCCACACCAAACGATCCAACTCAGATTCAACAACCGGCCGCATTCTCTTTGTTTTCTTTGCTTCAGCTAGTTCTTCGAAGAAAGACTCACGGCATTTGCCGACCTTCAAATTAAACCACAATCATCATGCTTCTGTCTGAAAGAAACCGATCGTCTGCATCATGAAAAGGAGCCTTGTCTTGTTAAATGCTCTACTGAAACTAAATGCCCTCAATAATTACGAAGCGACAAGACAACTGTCTTTATACGAATCAGTCGGAAAAGAACAGGATGTGGGGTCGAAACCTATTAGTATTACCTGGTATATCGCAATTAAAGTAATGCAATATGTACCACTGCTAATTCCTCTACCAATTCACTACTGTTCAGGTGTTCCCTACCGATACCTTTACGTATATACAAACATAATATACACATGGAGTAGTATTGATTCAATAATAATTCGAAGAATGAAGGAAACGGGAAATTGTTTAGCATTAGTCAACAATTTGGTTGGAAATACTTAGGAATACTAATTCTGGTAAAAGTATGTAAATTACGTGCACTAAAAGCATACGTCCGTTATTATGAGAAAAGACAAAGGGGAAATATTATTAAATTAGCATCGGGTTGCTGGAAGAGTGATGTGAAAGTTTCCAGGTATCATAAACAGAGGATGAGAGGTAAAGTTGCTTTTATTAGAGCGGATCAGAGTTGGAAATGAGGAAAGGGAAGTGAAACCTTTATGCATTTATTTTATTTCGTCAGAAGATAAATTTCAGAGGCTGTAGCTGGAGTCAATGTAAAAGTTGGAGCGAATAGTAGTAAGTAACGTGCTTTAGACTCTTCTTCTATTATATAGGTCTAATACGAGAGAGTCCGGAAGATTCTGGTGCAGATCAGTGCAGTGGGAGAGCCGAAGGAACTTTAAGTTCCTGCCCTATTCTTCTGAAGGAGAAATGAGAGAGAGAGTTGTAGTTTAGTTAGAAAATATAGTTACATGGAATGCTTTCTCCTCTCCTTTTTACGTACACTTGTTCATTCGTCTGTCCGAGCCGGAATTAATTTGATGCTAAGCATGTCCGAGAAAAAAATCAATTCGGGCCCTTTTTGCAATATCCTTCCTTTGCATTTCTCATGTCCTCCCTGCCTCTTTTCTTCCTTCCTATTCTTTCCACTATGCTCTCTCTGTAGACTCCGACAGCCTTAGCTTAGCAATGCCCGACGTACGTACGTAGCCCCTCCACTTCATTTCTCAAGAGCCCAGTTCTTTTTTTCATTCCGTCATCTACCATTTTGATATTATTATAGCCCTCTAAAAACTTTGCTGTCCGAGCTTAGAATACAGACAAGAAAACCGTGGATACAATTGCCAGTGTATACCTATTCGTCAACAGCACTCCAATAGCACATGCTTACTTACTTTTCTCTCTCCACTCCTACGTACAAATAAAATACATCCATATCCATAGAAAATATAGCTGCCCAATGCACATAGAAGGAGACAAAAACTTATATATGTATACTTTATTTTTACTTATGAATGTGTTCAGTAATAGCCGGAGAAGACCTATCTCTCTTCTACACTTTCCTCACAGTTCCTCCAAATCTTCTATTTGACATGTCAAAGAAAAACTCAAATTAAACTGAACTCTCGACTGACTTGGCTTGTCTTGTCTCCTACGTGTGTGCACTATCCCCCTTTATAAATAATGATCTATATTATTACATCCAAACTATGAATACACATATACTACCCAAATGGAAATAAAATTCAATACCAACAGCCACCTATATAATACCTACCCACACTCTACACATAAAAATACAAAACTCACCTCCTAACAAGATCTCCCCGTAATGTTTACACTAATGAAAAACTTTTTTTACTTTTCACATCAAATATTATTAACTCTCTTTATCCCTCAACATATCTGTATATACTCAGCATAACGTACATTTCCACCTGATTGCTACAAACTACGGAAGACAAAATAATAATTGTAGACTAATAAGAAAAAGTAATTAGTATTATTTGTCAATGTTTGCACATTTTCTACATTTATATGTTCTATATGGATGTACTGATGTTTGAAATGAATTGTAGTGAACAATATACCTAACGATTTTAACAGAAGTGGAGGGAAATGAAATGGTATACATTTCTTAAGAAGATTCCTTTTAGGGTATATAAAGAAGTGTAATATGAAGATGGATATAGCAGACGGGAAAAGAAACCTAAACAAAACTGCTTGAAAGTAAAGAATGGGAATGCATAAGAAGATGAGATTGGTAGACGGAGAGGAACCATGACGAGAACGGGACTTCTTTTGGCTATCAACTACTCCATCGTGTAGAGAAAATAAAGGAAGAGATTCCCTGTGTAAAGAGAATATAGTGTCCTCCTCTTACCTTCTCTTGCACTATTAAAGTTACGTAGACATTACCTCGTGTAGGGATATAAAGTCATATGCTGCAACGACCCTGACTGCTCTAGTCCTTATCTTTTTGTGTTGTGTATGTATGTAGTTGAGCAGTTGGCTTCGTTAGAGCTGACTAGTATGCCATCATAAAACTCGTAAAAACGAGAAATGCCATTTCCAAGAACACTCTTTCATTCTCTAGTTGGTTTTACCACCTTTCTAGCCTAGTTACTTATATGTTACATGCACGCTGTAATTTAAGTATGTAGTAACAAGTAGATACACAGCCTTGACTGAGTGAGTCCTATGTACGTGCATGCTACATATTATTTCTTTTTGTTTCCCCCCACCATACTTACGTACGTGTACTACTCCTACTTATATACGTGTAGATATTGCTTTGGTACTAACAATTTGCAGCTAACACAAGTATTATTATTGTGCAGGAATAGAGAGTCAACTTTGGAATGCACGTTTCTGCTCCTTTCCCTCCACTTGAAGTTAGGTAAAGCAGATAATAATGTTTTTATATGCACAGATACAATTTTCCATCAACTCACGCTAAACCACTCTTTCTCCAGATTTATTTGCCGTTAAAATATGCAAATTTCAGTTCATCTTCTCTACCTCATTCATTCTCCTTACCTTTGGCTTCCCATGCAATTTACAATAAGTAAACGTTTCCAATCTAAAACTCATTGAGGGCGTTTGCATTAATATTTGCTGGATATGTATATATGTGCTCTGGTTATTCTATGGCTATTTTATTATGTATGCTTCTGGGGCCTTGTCTCATTTGGTTATAGTAAGTGTATCTAAGTTATTGTTAGTGGTAGAGCAATCTCCGCCTTGGAGCACTAAAGCAAAGGTATTGTGTACATTATATATTAGCTAATGCTCCTTATACACTTAACTAGTAATGCTAATGTATATTCTTTCCATACGTTGTGCTAAAGTCTGTCAGACATAATCGGGGTAGCTATCTTGTAGTTGCAAAGCCAAGGTACTTACAGTTAGAAATCTCTGTAGCTATGGATTAAATTACATTAGCTTCTCTGCCTACCTCCCACGACTTTACAGTGCACTTTGCGCATTTTCAAACCGGTTTGGAAACTAATTCGACCAACATGTTTATAGCTACCAATCCAATAATGTGTGTGTCTACCGTGTAGAAAGATGCCATTATGTTATTACGCCAACTGTATACTAACTAACTAACAAACAAGTAAAGTGAATCAGACTAGGTGTACGTTCTTTCTCTCCCAGAATATCTTCTTGTTACTTAACTCATAAATACAATTTCATTTTCATCTGCAGCCGAACTCTCATTTACTCGCGGTAATAATTTAATAATGTGAGCATCTAATAGCTCAGACCTTCTCTTTGGCCTACCAGATCCGCTCAGATTAAAATTTAATTATTTAAAAGCCTTGCATATTTCCCTACATCCTCCTTAGCATCAAGTACTCCGAAGAGGAAAGGTTATTAGTATGTATTGGTATTAGCTTTCTGAGATGATATAATAATTCATTCAATTGCGCACGAACAAAAGTTATGCATTTTAACTACCTGCTACATAACAGGTACGCAAGTTGAATATTTTTAAGTCTTTGGATATGTTTATTGGCTTGGAGTAGCATCCTTAGATACTACACACGAGTATCTCTACTATGTACATATATACTGCAGATGATTACTATATACATAGTCGAGCACCACAGACTGTGAAGGAAAAGTCACAATTGTTTATCAAAAATAAATTGAATTTGTGCTGTTTAGAAAGAGACAGAAGATAGACAAGACAATTACGGGAACAATGACGAAGAAGGAATTCAAAATAGTGGAGAATATTGATTGAATGAATGGGAAAAATAAAAGAAATAGTTGGCTACATAACTATCTATGTATGTCCATGTATTAGATGAGATGTGCATGCTTGGGACTCAAAATACAGATAGATGTGGAATACTTAACTAACGCAGATATATTGGCTCCAGAATTCACGAATACAGACAAACGTACATAGAAATCTATATGTAACATAATAATAGAATATAAAATGTTCGCCAGACCATGTAGACTTATTGTTAGACTCATCTGGCTGGCTGGGCAAGGCAAGTCAAACTCAAGACATCCTTTGTATTTATATACATAAAGGAAGTCGAAGTCAGTCAAAGGAAATGGAACTCGGGATCCTAATTCTAAACAAAAGCACGTAAAAAGGAATCCTGCAAGATAGATGAGTTAGGAGTATTGGCAAGGGAAATTTCGGGTGAGAACTGATTGGGTATTTCTTAAAAGTTGGGAGGGCGAAAAAATCGGTTTTGCAAATAGATCGTTTGTGTAAATCTTTGTCCGAAATAAGGAATTCAATGTGAGGGAAAACTAAAACTAAACTCAAGTCAAGCCATACCATACTTACATACAGTACACTAAGACTCTCTTCTTAGCTATACATAGTCTCACCAACCAATAGAAATGGCAGAATGGGAAAAGTCAGGAAAAGCAAACGAAAAAGTCAAAGCTAAAGCAATGCAATGGAAGGTAAGTCATTCTTACACTTCAGCATTGTAAAAAGTAGTAATACAATAATATAAGTAACAGTAATGCTCGAATGCTCTTTTTGTAAATTTCAAATTTCTCTATAGAAGACATATCTCCGAGATCTGATCGTTTGGAAAGTAGAATGAAATGGCACTATACCCGAAATGTGGACAAAGAATCAGGGAAATTATAATAAATACATACTATCTACGTACACAAATAAGGACTTTCTCCATTTGTATTAGAAGAGTGTTATAGAGGTAGGGATGAAGGAACTGGGAAATGTGAATAGTTAGAAAAGAATAGGGAGCGGACAAGTTGTATTCTTATTGCTGCATGTATTCTGCATGTGTGTATGTGGATAGATGTGCTAAGAGGAGATTCAGATAAGTAATATGTGTACAGAGACAGAGGAGTAGAATGGAAATGTATGTAGCAATGTTAACGCCAACTTAAGCTTTCTTTCAGTTGACAATGGAAAGCAGTGTAAGTACGAGGACAGAGGGACAAGGGAAGATGGGAGTCGGGTCGGAAGACTACATTCAAGTAGACGACAACGGAGACTTGTACTTATTTCATCGTCCTCATCCCCATCTTCCCGTGTACTAGTAGTTGCGAGTGCAAATGCTCTAAAAGCGCAGAAAGAAAAAAGTTTTTTCCATTTCCATCTAAATCTTGTGCCATGGGGCGTTGCCATTAGAGTTATTCGGACACTTTCTCCTACGTACATCTTCTATCCTCTCTCACATCACATCACAGTTACGTTACATTTACGTTATAGAGTTCTAACGGACCGAAAGTCTTCCATGCAGATTCCTTTTATATAATATAACATTCCCCATCATCAATCCTTTACCTATAATATCTACTTAGGTATACAAATATCCGATTGTGAGTCTATGCTTACTTATTTCGTTAATATAACACATTTCATTGCCAAGACTTTCTTTTCTTTCCTCTCTACCTTCACATTCCTCCTAGATCTGCATACCTAAGAGCAGAGGTAAATCTATAGCTGACAAGGACTAATACTGAAAGCAAAAATGTTTTACATACATACGCAAGTATTTACTATAGATACACTTATTTATATTAACCATACATGAAAGCAGTAGTAATCGAAGAAAGTAAGCAAACTGCTATATAGTTCAGATAAACGTTCACTTTTGCTTCATCTGCATTTTCATATATTAACTATAGACACACATATAGATACCTACATCTACTACACTTAAATATCCACCTAAAGAGATGGTGTTTAGTATAGAAGAGATGCCTGAGCTATTACGCTGGTTAAGCTGACACAACTAGTACTTATTACATTACGTTACATACATATCAATGTGTATTGGAGTCTTGGCTGATGTGATGTGAGTGTCTAACGATGTTCTTTCTACGTTATGGATGGATCTGTAGTGTGCATCTAGATTTCACTATATATTTATATGTATAGTATAGCTCTATGTGTATAAACATTCATACTTAGCTCCATACAGAACTGAATTCTTGACTAGGTAATGCTCCAAGCTCTAGTTTCCTTATTTCCATGTGTGGCATTAGATATACATAGATACTAGGTTGTAGTTGTACTATTCATCTGATCTACCGGGAAAAATGAGCGTTTGGATAACTTCAAAGCGAGCTGAATCCTTTGCAATAAATTACATTCTCCCTCGTCTACACAATTCTATTGATTTTGCTCTGAGCAAAATGAAATTATTGGCTGCATTATTCCACTACTACACAACACTACAGCCTATTTCCTTACTATAGTCAACTCTCCTATAAATATCAACATGACTTCCCTTTGACTTGACTCAACTTCAATTCAGTTCAGATGAGAACATCACAGAATATGCACTACGACTACAATAACGAAGCCTTTACATCCATTTCGTACTTAAAATAATACAATGTACCATAATGTACACATTGGACATTTTACAATGCGTGTTTAGTCTGCGCTTATTACATTCAAGTAGTTATATGTACGCGTATATAAAAAATGCGCAACGACAAGGTAACTAAAAGTGCCTGTCTTCTGGAAAAACACAATTCCGTTCTTATGATCTTCCCATATAAAGCAACAAAATGTGTAGACGTAAAATGCACAAGACAGTTCTTCACTTACAGCCTCTAAAATGCTATCTATTTACTACCAGAAAGGAAAGGTATGAGTAAATACGTGTAGTTTTCACAAACAGAATGTTGTGATATTATATTCGAAAATACATTGCCCATGACACGCCTAAATTGCAATTTTTAAAGCTTATTTCGACATACATGTGCACTTTTACACTTTATTTTATCAATATCTCAATCTACTCTGTCAGTAACTCTCCCTGGCTCTGTCTCTTTCCTTTTGTTTTCGTCGTCTTATTCTAATTTGAAATAAAAGCGCTTTATCCTCTCCTCCTTTTCCCATTTTAGCATTTCTCCGCCCCGACAAGGAGAAAGCATCTATATACTATGACAAAATCACTCACCATTAATATTCACTTTTTACTATCCAAATAGCACTTATTATCAACCCATGGCAAATGAATATCATGCCAAAATAGTTTCAGTATACATTTCAATATCCTTTATACAATTTGAGCTGCTTCTAATCATCATCGTATGTATCTACATCATTATCATAGTGTATATATTTAAATTACAAACGTGTGTTTATTTAGTATAGTTTTAAGTTGGAGCTACTTGTGCTGTATGTTTGAAGACCATTAGAGATAGACGAGTTTGTCCGTGGCTGTAGCCTAAGCACTAACAATAAGTATGTACGATGAACCTAAGGGTTGGTTTAGCCTAAGTCAGTAGTAAGAAGACATTGTTCGTTGTGACGAGCGTCCTTTACAGTTTCGCTTCCTGTACTTTATTCTGTAATATCATTATTGTGCTCGCTCTCTACACTTGACTGACTCTTTTCTCCCCGAGTATGTTGTCTATTCCTCGGTGTAGTCTGATTCAAGTCTAAAATGGTGGGTTGAGCAACTACTACGTGAGTCAAGTCATAGTGAGTGATATAGATATAACAATAAGATTATGTGCTCTAAAATATATTGCGCGTTCTAAGAGTGAGACTGAGAAAAGTAAAGGATGTAAGTAAAATAAGGTAGAAAAATGGTTGCTTACATACGCATACTTACTTAGAGGGTAAGAGATTCTTAGTAACACGGCTAAGCCAAGGTAAAAGAAGGCGAGATGGTATGGTAATAGGAGATAGTTGCAGTATTTCAGTAATAGGAATATCTAGTTTAGTGCCCGTCGTCGTCTCTTTCTTCCTAGTTGCGGATTACATTATGTGTGTCATTCGAGCAAATTGGACAGCCTAGAGTTATTGAAATTGAGTCGAGTGAAGAAGGAAATTATGTTAAGACATAGAATAATATTTTTCCAAGAGACAGTTGCCACGCTCCTGTAGTCTCAGATAGGCTACGCGAGTTCAGTTAAGTCGACAAGGCAAAGAAAAGAGGAAGCAGAGCAGGACCACTTACCCAAATGTGAATAACTACACTCACATACCGACCAACATCGTTACACTCCTACTTCTAACAACATTACGCTCTGTTATACACCGAACTACTAGGTGTTCCTACTTTACCCTTTATGTCCTATTATCTACTCCAGAAACTCTCTCCTAAATGCACTCTCATATTTATGTTTATCGAAATATACATTTAGATGACTTACTTTTATACTCCGCAGACATGTCTTCATTATTAACTTTTTTTCTTTCTAATGCAACCATTTTTATTGAAAATACTATACCAATCCAGATATATCATCAGAATCAATTTATAAAGCATACGTAAATTTTATGGCTCCCTGAAACGTCACATCCTAGTCGATCATAATCTTTAAAATAGACTGCTATACTAATCTTCGTTCTCAATTGCTGTGTAAACATAGTCAGTATGGAAATTCATTCTACTATTGATCAAAGAATCTATTAATAGCAAAATTTTTCTTGAAAATTCATTCGTCGATTAAATTAGGTTATGTAACGTACTAATAATGTGAGCAAAAATAGAATTCTTTTATGTAATGTGTATACAGAATTACTCAACCAGGACTTATTAATGGCCAATTATTACTGAAGTTCTTGAATGCTCTAAAGAAATTGAAACTTATTTTTATCTAGCCAGAAAATACGAGTTTGTAACTTTTTATAGATAGTTTCAACGTTTAGATTTTTTGTAAACAATTTTATTGTCCATGTATAGGTTTATTCAACTTCTGACAGTATTATTTTACCCCTGACTATGCGGCAAGGAGGGTTTTGTGACTTGAGGCGTGTAATAAATGTTAATGTGTGCTTGAAGTTAAGGTCACAGAGCTCTTAAGTTGTAGCAGAAATAACAAAGTTATGCAACCGGATTTTGCAAATTAACGCCATATTAAATTAGCTTAATGCATCAAACATCCTTGAGAACGCGAAGAACAAAATGTTTAATAACATTAATAAGCACAAGAGAGAGATTGCTAAATTTCCTTTGCATTTTACTGCTTATTAAATATTAGGAGCCATTAGTGAATGCTAAGTACACGAACTGTATTTATCTGACAATAATTTTCCGTTTAAATGGCCATCCTCGTAAGTGTTTTTTTCTCAGGTTGATATCACTCCAAGAAAACAAAGAACGTTATAGAAATTATAAAGAGGGGTAGTGGAAGAATTATATGGACACATAATGACTCTGTGTTAATTCTCGTAAGAGTCATGCTCTTAAAATGAAATAAACAAAGTCCTCTGGCAGGATGGTATCTACTATAGGGACACACCAGGATGTACAAACGTACGTATTACAACTGTTTAATTGTATTTATGTACATAGAGAGGTAAGGTTAATAAATATTGTTTGGATTGTAAAATAAGAGCAGGTGGATGTGGTAGTTATGCTTATGATAATAATATTAAATAGTGTACCAATAAATAGTAATGCAATTTTAACAATGCGAGCAAGGTTTGTACTTTGTACGTGGAAGATAATTTGAGATTGATTGTTATCTGTAGATACAGATCATCCCAAAAGGAATACATTAGTATAAAAGCATGTCTATGGGTTCCCTATAAGTGGTTTGATTATTATAACAGAAGAGGAAAACTGGCTGCTCAGAAAATGTTTACTTATGTGTGTGTGGTAAGGTTTAAGTTGACCGGCCGGCGTAGCTAATAGCATACTAACGTTTATCTGTGAATGTAAGCTTGCATTCTAATTATTATGCTTTTCTTTCTCAGAGTAGGTAAAGTCGTACGTGGAATATTATAATATCGTGTGCATGCTATCACTATTACGTTATCAGAAGAGTCATACTTAGTCATAGTATATCTCTATATACACCATACGTTGTGTTTGACTGATATACCTGTATGCCTGGATTGAAACTGTTTGATGGCCTAGGCTGGTCAGGTCTGCTTGACTTGACTGCACTTGGCTCTGTCTCGTTTACTACATATTTACTATTCTCTGCAGTTTCATTTCATGTTCCCCATCTCATCCTTTGCCCTTTCCAACTTGCAATTTAGAAATGAGGCTAAGGCAGCGAAGCCAATGATTAAAACTCGTAAAAATTTATTGACCAGAACTTGCCACCTAAGTAAAGCAACTATTATGTATTAGTAACTATGTGTGCACGAATATTTAAGTGGATTAGATAGCAAGCTGGTACTTTATAAATATTATTAGTATTAATGCTTAGAGGCTAAGTAAGTAAGTAACCTTACCTACCTATCATTTTACCTTTGCCTTCTATGGACAAGTAAATACCTACACATAACTATAATGTTCCTATACTTACAGAGATTCACATTAGGGAGTTAGATAAAGATACATCTACCATAATATTATTATGACTTCTATTACGTATAGGTATGAGTAATCTGCCGATTTGCTTTACCTACCTGCGAGGTGCCTTGTTTTCCCTGCCTCCTTGTTTATTACAAAACCACACCGTTTTACCAACTCATAAAAATGTTAATCTCTAATCCAATGATAGCAAATATTGAATTAAATATTCGTATCAGCAATGAAGTTCTCGTGGAGCGGAGCTCATGTGTTTCTAACTCATCCTATTTACTACCTCAAGAGTAGGCATCGCTTGATGAGAATCTTTACGTATACAACCAGATGAAATATACAAATCAGCTATCTTCACAATTATCAACAATAAAACCAAAAGGAGCAAACTGTGTAATTATGTCGTGCTGAGAAATGATTCACTTGGAAAATACACACAACTACATTACAGAAGCAGTTTGTCTTTCGGCCAATTGACTTTATGAGACTATGCTATGGTGTCTCGCCTTGTATATTTAGCTTAAATTACACCAAGCTCCCCAAAATATAAGGACTCCCTCAGAGTTACCCAAAAGAATTAAACATAATCATCTCGACAGATGAGTCCTATATAGACGAAAGGGAAGATCATCCCATTGAATGGGTCCCTCCGATTTCCTACAGAAGACATTTATTTCACTTGTTCACGGTCAAGAGGCTAGTAAAGTAAGTAACTAGTAGAGGCCAGTTTCTACGTATGTATTACACAGAAATGGAGAGGAACCGTGTTATTAGTCCAAGCTACATTATAGTATTTGGTGAAATAATAAACCCCGTTAGACTAGAAACTACAGTGACTATACACCATTTTAATAGATACCTATAGCTACTACTGCGTCCTACCTAAAGATATATTATACACACGTAAGTGTTGCAAGTTCATAATATTCTGGTATTTCCTCGAATTGATGCAGTCAAGTAGTTAAGTAACAATTATTCCAATTCAACTTTTTCTTGCTTTCGTCTACTGATTCAGCTAATTACACTTTTTTCTTCGGTGTCTATGTACATGTTACCAGATATTCCTAATGCGCATTATTCACCAGTATATAGTGAGTATATTCTCATAGTCATAGTTTTTTCCACTCCAAGCGCGGATTTATTAACGAAAAGAATAATGATTTCACTTTTTTGTTGCCGATACATAATTATTGACGTATTGTAATAGCTGGATCTAACAAACGATTAAAATGGGGAACTTCGCTTCGCTCCTCCTGCTCTTCGTATAATATTAAATCTACCTACACACAACGATTAAGTTCACTAATAAATATAAGTGAGCTAGATCAGGTTCTTTTATAATCTCTACACAGCTAGATTTTTCCATCAGTAACGATAAAGAGTCAAGAAGTCGGGAACATCCACTTCTCCGATTCTCACTCTCCCAACAATAAATCCGCTCTCCGTCTCAAATCAACTAAGTAATACAGTAAACAACCCATCTTGACATACACTGAGCATACAGACATACTTTTGCTACACCTTCACAGAGATAAAACAAGACGCATAATAATATGATTCGGGTCTACCTGTAATATTAAGAGTACTTATTTCGTATACACCGTTCCGTCCGTCGTGCCTTGTTCTTGTATTATGATCCGTGCTCGTTTGTTTTTTATCTTGCGTTTTAAACGGTTTTCTATACAACAGTATCGCATAGTAGTACATAGTGTACCTGCATTTTTGATCCCTTATACTCTATGCAATATTAAACATGTACATGGGGTAGCATAAATGATGAGTCTTGTTATTACTTGATTTGTTTACTAGACATGAGTTATATTATCTGAGCCTGTTTAGACTAAGAAGGATATACATAGTTGTTGTGATGTGTTGTGAGAGATGAATTGCATCTGCTGGCGATGATGGCAGTGCAATGGCGACTTACTCACAAGAGATAGTTTACCAAACATTAAGAAGCTTTAATTACGTTATAATCGTTCGTCTGTAACCTCAGCATTGTGTAGGAAAAGTCTTTTTTATTCTCTCGCCTAATTACAAGCATGGAGTAAAAGATAATCACCTATAATTGTTAGTCGTCGCCGCACAGGACCTAGAGGCCAGATGTAACATCCAATTTTGATCATGAGTTCACTTCACTTGAATTTTCTGACTTAGCTCTCAGTTTCACTATTTTACTCCCATTATATCATCTGATGTGATGCTCGGTGTTAGTTACTGCAGACGGAGGAGCTAACTAACGTCTTCTCTTCATACTTATTATATTTATTCTTATGTTCAGCTATGCCTTTACATGCTCTCACTTAACTACATTCCCCACACTCCTCAACCATTCCATACTAAAATATCCATGTCTCATTTCTTCCTATATATAGTAGTTAGAGCGTGTTCGTTTTTACTAACACGCTGTATTTATATGCCACTATTACTTACGCATTACATAATGTTTTCCCCATTTCTCCTTTACCATTACCAACTGTTCACAAAAGAACATTCGTATGTTGTTGTTGTCTAAATAGAATCTTAGAATTTTATCATCTATTAGTATTTATTATTCCCACATTTAGCATCCGATTTGCAATAATATTGGTCAAAATACAATTGGTATTACGCATTAATGTAGATACTTAGGTTTTCTATGTTTCGTTGGATATAAGTACATAAATAATATAGTCCGCTCTAAATTTTACTTAGGTGTAGTTAAGCTGAAACTGCGTATTATTTTCTTGTAAATTAAGCATTACTCTCCTTCAACTAGTTTTGCTATAATTTAACATTGCTAATGACAGTCTAGACTAATAATCCTCACTTCACTCATTCGGTCACTATTACAGTCTATCTGTCTTCATGCATCCACTTTTACTAATTCGTGTACAATGTAACCAGCACAAACTACAACATTCCATTTCCATCATCACGTCAATTTCATGCAAGTATGTGAAGTTATGCAGTGCACTTGTCTGCACAGGCCCTAATTATATTTCGATTGCTTTTGTTACGAGCAATAATAACATGAGTTGAGCAAAATGACCGGCTTAAGTGTAGATTCTATAACAAATGTCTCGACAAAACTGCCAACACTCCATAGAAGTGCATTAAAACAATAAAAACATGGAAATATTTGGAATACCAGTGCATTGTATGGAAAAGTGTAAATGGTATTACAGTCAAATATCATTCCAGAACATGAACAAAATTGGCTGAATAAAAATGTTCCAATCTAAATGAAAACAATTGTAAATACATATGCAACATGTAATCAAACACTGTATACTCAAAATACTGTATGATCCACTACAGAAAATCGTCAACAAAGAAAGCATTAAATCGCATCACCTACAACAAATAATTTAAAACACGGTAATTTTATAATGTCGTTAATTAAAACCAAAAGGTATTTTACACAAATTGGCTAATATATCTACTTAAGTACTAAAAGGTTTCAAGGGAAGGATGGATAATTTTGACGTTTTATGTTTGGATAGGTAGGAAAATAGCAAAGTAAAAATTTGCCATTAAAACAATAAAAGAAAGAGTATATAGATGAAGAAAAGAGGATAAGATTTTCCCCAAGGCTTTGTTATGAGCAGGGAACGGTTAACTATAGCATAAAGATGAAGTGTCTACTGTATACAAATAAAAGAAACTAGAAGACAAGAGTAGAGTTAGAAATTGTTTTATAAGAATTTTTCTCGTCGGGTCGAATGACTTCTTAAAGTTAACAATGGGTAACCAACAACGAAAAAGACGGTTAGCTCAAAAATGTTATTATTATTATATAATGCCATACTAAACAATTGTGCTCTTCTCAGGCACTCTATTGTATTGGATTTTAGAGGTATCTGTGTATAGACAAGTAGGGACTTTTGAAGGTGTAATTATAACGAAAAGTGCTTGAATGCGTCAAAAGGAAAACAAAACACGGTAGTTGAGTTAGGTTGAGTGTGTAGCATTATAATATTATGGGATTGTGTGGCATGATGACGCGGAGTGAAGTTGAGTGTGGAACAGAAAAGACAGCGTTAGGTTACCAGAGAAGACAGAGGAAAACAACATCGGTTCGGTGCTAATGAGAGGAATACACGGGGAAGCGAAATTTGACGTATGCGTGAGTGAATGGGTCAAAGGAACGGATGTAAGTTCTTGTAGTTGCCACGAATTTCGAAATTTTCTAATACCTTTGGATGTTTAATTGCAACGAAATAATAATAATGACGATGCCCACCTCTAGGGTCCCACTTTATTTTCATTATGTGCCTATTTCTTTTTGGTTCTCTCTGCACGGAAGCCAAAAAGACAAACCAAACCCCATTTTCCTCATTGTGTTTGTGTTGTACACGAACATGAGATAATTATATCGCACTCTAAGTAACAACAGACAATAAAAGCCAAGACATACTAACTGGCTGTTACACCAATGCGGTGTGGTGTGCAGAACGAAGGGAGAAAATGAAGAACGAGGTCAATTCGCCTCGCCCTACCTGACAAAGACCATGCAGTCAACTAAGTGGGAAATAATAAGTAACGAATTTGTCTTGGCAAATTAAAACGATTAAAACATGATGGCTCATTACTCCACAATTAGAAGTATTTGTGTAATTAGACAGACAAACGGGAGGCACTCCCTTTGCTAAATGCTACTCTTTCAAGTGACTCTTATGAGTGAAATTAATTAGACATTTCCACGAAGGGTTACTTAAAATCGCATGCATTTCCCAGCAGGCTCTGTCAGTAATTGCATTTTTTTCAGTTTGTTTTTGTTTAACTTCTTTTTCTGCGTCTTTTGTAGTAATATTGGAAATGTACATGGCGTTGTTTATGTTTATGTACTAGGAATCGGTTTTCAGACATGAACATGACATTATGACAAGTGAGCAGTACTGAATAGTTAATATCTGTAGGTACTTTCCGGGTTGAAGCATGTGTAAATTAAAGATATTAGAGTCAACTTTATTTCAAAGCGTCAACATGGTAAATATGAATTGAAATTTCTAGCACCGAAAAACTTCGATTGAACTTTTGACAAGGCTTTTTCTCCAGAGATCCTTGTCTTGAATAGCAAGAGCGAAAGCAAAGCAGAGGAATCTACGCATACAGAGATAAAATGTCAAAAATCTATCGGATAGGTTTACTTTATTTGCTGTTTGTTTAATATCATGCATCCTTTCAGTTGTGATATCCAATTTCCCAAAAAGGTTTCAACTTCAATCATGAAAACATCTTCCATCGAATCTTTTGGTGGAGATCCAAACCAAGGGAGACAAGTCAAGTCAATTCGACTTCACTTGACTTTGCCTACATACTATTTGAATTTGTATGTATCGTTCCACGTAATATCTACGTACCAGTAATATGAGAATGTGTGATCTAGAACTGTTTTACGTGTATATGGAGATGATTCCAGGGCTGTTCCGTTGTGAATCCTATCCTTGTCGTCTTGTCTCTTTTTTAAGTTATGTGTGTCTATTGGCTTTATTTCATATTATGTTTTTCTACAAAGAAAACAGAGCAATATATTTCCTCTAAGTATTCATATATGAAGAAATAAAGTTTGTCTTTAAGATGTAGATCCACAATCACGATTTTCTTAGCACTACTATGCAGCAGATAATATGTATCTATGTATATTGACTTTCGTATGTATATAAGAGATAACTTCTCTTTGGTTACCTGATTGTGTTTCTAGAATAAGCAAGATTTGCTATTTTCTGGCTATCCTTTGCACTATAGTATCGTGGGTAGTTACATAATATGATGATTTCTTGTGCGATATTACTAACTTTTGCAGACTGATTTATATTTTATGTGAGATTGAGATGGGTAAGTATATGTGAGGAGTGGAGACGAGGGAGTTTCTTATTATCAGGCAGTGCGGAATTATGATTCGATATGATGTGTTAGGAAGAGTGGGATACTACGGGATGATGTGATGTGCGTCCCCCGACCCGATCTCTCCAGTTCATCTCCAGCAATCGGATAGAATATTCACAACAGGTTCAGTTGAAAAAGTTGAGAGGAAAGGAAGGAGTAGGGACCTGTTTTGAAATCCAAAAGAGCTCACTGCGAACCTAATATGACATGCAATCTAGAAACGAGAGCAGAGTACAAGAGTTAAAGTTCAGCACAAGATTTCACTATCCATGTACTTAGGTAAGTAAAGTAAGTTACCTTCCATCTATAATGTAATGTTATACACAGAAAATGTACATAGATTCTGCATTTTCCCTCCAATCTAAAGTGTAATAGGTAAAAATATTATAGCAAATTCTAATATCGCTATGTATATGTATGGACTTTGTAATATGCTCCAGTTTATTCAACAGATACTATGTGCTCGATCTTATCTGTGATTTTATATGAAATAAAATCTAGAACGAAGTCAAAGTGAAGCCGAATGCGTGGCGGTGGTGTCGGCGTGATATTTAAAGTACCTTAGGAGGAATGTATACTAAACATAAGTGTGGAAAAGAGATCTCCTAATATCCCTACATTACATATTAGTACTTGCATAAATAGATATATAGATGCTGCTCCAGGTAGAATCCTAGTCTACATAAACTCCTACACATCTCTCAGTTGACTCATTTTATACATAGTTTTTAGTTTGGCCGTGCTCATGTTCATCTCGTGGCGTCTGTTATGTTCAGCCATCACATTTATGTAATACTCGGTAATACAACAGACTATAGTGACTTGGCTTCCTTCACAGAGGTAATGTGATGTATGTAATGTACACAACCTCAAAATTACCCCGTTTGAATCCGAACGATTGAGATCTCGTTGAATACTCCATATAACATTATACTTTTACCATATCTATTTTGTATCTTTAGTTCTTCGACGTTCCCATCTACTTTCGTCGGCTTCCTTTACTTTCGTCTCGGCTCAACTAGACTCAAATGAAATGTTTTGCTTCATACTTTCTGTGTACCTCATATGTAATGTATGTGTAGCTACCTAAGTTTCTCCTTCCCACTATACAAACTTTATATCATTTCAGATCGGATCTCAACCTGCGGTTCTTCCTCCTTCCTACTCAAGACCTCTGAGCAGAGAGAGAGAGAAAGATAAAATAATTCATGGGGTGGAAGTGCGATTGGTTTACATGAATAAGGAAATCAGATTGAACTTTTGCGAGACGATTTTCTCATCCAGAATCCGTATATATCTAAACATTCTCATACATTTACTAGATACTTGTCTGTAGAAGAATCCCTCACACCACTACACATTGATGAACAAGCCAAAGTTCTCCTCTACCTACAACTCTATATACCCCCTTGTTTACAGCCACTACTTAAGCTACCCAGGATTCACATCATTCCAAATTCAGACTTTAGTAAGTAACCAAAAGAAAGTAGAAAAGTTACCTTACTTTACTTCACATCTAAATGCACACATTCTCAATACGTGGAATATAAGAATCAAATACATTTCGATAACAACAGCCTTCTCCTCCACCTCAAATTTACTTATCTTCACATTTATTTTGATTTCCCTCTTTTCCTTCCGATAAATATTTACCAATATCTAGATACACTTCAATGAAAACACTTTCCCACCCGTGAAACACTATCCAACTTCATTACTATTTCACCTTCCTTAAATCCATCTTTAAATATTATTGCACAGTCAAATTCAAACCTCGATATCTAACAATGTATTTACGCACCAAATTGTTATGGCCCCAATTTCAAGTCAATTTCTGTCTGGTCATCTTTCCTATGCACTTTTCTAACGCGAAACTATTATTGGATTCAAGAAATGTAAATTAAAAATGTCTTTCAGTTAAAATGATTTCTTTAGATTTTTATTATTTCAATCTCTACAGGTATTTGGTTAGCTGCATCTTTACTCTACACAACGTAAAGTGAGACATGCGCATGGAATTCTTTCACTATTCTTGAATAAATGTTTGTATATATGTCCGTAATATTTTGTAACTAGTTGAATCCTAGCACATAAAGTGTGCTAGAAAATGTTGAAATCAGTAAATTTCTAGCGACTGCGCATTGGCCCGAATTTCATAGACCGTTGATTGGACTTAGTACTGATAGTCTAGTCCTTGCATTAATTACAAAATATTACCCTTGCTCATTAGTTACAAAATATTACCCTTGCTCATTAGATACAAAATATTACGGACATATATACAAACATTTATTCAAGAATAGTGAAAGAATTCCATGCGCATGTCCCACTTTACGTTTATGTAGAGTAAAGATTAATGAGCAAGGGCTAGACACTCAGTACTGAGTCCAATCAACGGTCTATGAAATTCGGGCCAATGCGCAGTCGCTAGAAATTAAATGATTTCAACATTTTCTAGCACACTTTATGGGCTAGGATTCAACTAGTATTGTACAATATTATGACGTGGGATATTGTAGACGCTATGAAAAATTATGTTGAGGTCAGTTAATTACTTGCATATAGTTTCATAAATTGGCACTTGACAATTTATCAGAAATAGTGTTCTCCTTTTAGTAGGCATATAGCATATACACTTTACAGGTTACAAGGTACCTATATTGTCAACGTTGTTGTTATATTGCTGTAGATTGTATATGTATATGCTATTTTATTTTAGTGACGCAAAGAGTAAAGATAAAGGAGGAATTGGGACTGACTGGAAATGGAGTTAGTAGAATTCAGTTGATGAAAAATTTCCTTCAAGAAAGCATTTCGACATTGTTGTTAAGGAAGAGTAAAACAGTAAGAGAAAGAGAATGAATCCCTTGTCAAGGAATACTTCAATTTGCATCACATTTCCACCATCATCTTTTCACAGAATCTACCGATTCAAAAATCATTCAATGCAATTTCCACCAACACTATGAAGGTATATACTTTTTTGTCCTTCACATGTTCGTATTGATTCCATTTCAAATCGAAATGGATATGGACTTACTATTTACTATTGCCGCCTAAGGCATTTTCTATTTCCCATTTCTATGTACAATGTAACAATTATGTACTTTGTCTGCCAGCCAGTAGCCTTAATGGCTATTGGCTGGCAGGGGTAAAGTAATACATTTTCTATTAATTGTACTTAGTATAGTACTTGCTGATATTAATGGTAATTTTGCTGACAAAAATACTTTCGTTCACAAAACATGTTATTAAACTATTATTAAAACTATTATTAAAAAATATCATAACGCAATGCTGCGTCAAATACTACTAGCATTTAAATAAACTACTGCAGATTAACATGGATGAGATGGGGGAAATCAAGGCAAATATAACCTAACCAGGTAGCCTTTTGCCATAATATATCTAATAAAACTTCACTTTTTTCCTCGATAATCGCAGTGCGTTACGGTTACACTACCGTAACTATGGTCCCCTATTCGGGGTCTCTTGCTGAGATACGAGTTGGGAATAAAATGGCGATTTTATTCCCAAGAATGAAAAAATTGAATTTTTATTTGAAATATTACGGGAAGAGAGTACCTTATATAGAATGTTGTTATAGCTGCCTTGGGGGGAAATGATGGTTATATACATGGAGAGAGTTATCAGTACTTCTTACATTTAAATTAATAGTAAAATAGATAAACCTTTGTATTTAAACCATAATAATGGTGTGTTACTTTGTAATGTAAACTACGTTCGTTGAAGATGGAAATGATGAGGTCTTGAAAAATAAAAACTTCTAGAAATTAAAAAGTACAAATAGCCAATAGCCTGACGAACTTTTTACGAAAGGACAAAGTGCTCGAAACTATGTTCGCTGTAATTTGTAATCGGTCATTCACACAAAAACCTAATAAAGCTGTGAAGAGACTGGCATCTTTATATCTACTTACATGCAAAAAAGATTTAATGACTGCAGAAGAAAAGTGAAAAAGAAATAATATTATATGGGACAAAGTTAGAGCCAGCCCTAGCCATATTGACTAGTATTCATATAAAAATTTGATAGGTATATTTCACAATAATAATTTCTTCCACATTGAATCACTATGAAGCAGAATGACTAGGTAGACAAGATGCTAAAGCCAAGAAGGTAGAAAATACAAGAAGCTAAGAATAATTTAGACATTATAATGTGTATGCCTTTACCTACACTGAAAGACACAAAACTGCTAATCTGAAAGTCATGAAAAAACAGAGGGAAATGTTTCACGGCAGATGCAATGCAATGTGCACAGGATTCCATCGAATGGAACACAATAGTTTCTACCAGATATAGTTTTTGCAGCAATTCTCTGCTTAACTATCGAGTTTGTGAATTCAATCCCACGGCGTATGGTGCATAGCCACATTAAGGAGCAGTGAATACATTGTTGTGTATACATGCTACGGCAATGAATAAATAGTAAACACAACGAAGTGTTTGTGGAGATCATTCATCTGATCTTGGAAGAAGATGAAGTGCTGATTCCTTCTCCAATCTTAAAAATGCATTGTTTTCTCAGGTTTGCATTCGCTATGCCGATTATAGGCACTCAACATAATAAGTTTAACTTGATTCGCCTTTTTTCACTTCATCTATTACATACATGCTTCTCTTAAAGAATTCCATGAAAGAAATCGGTATTCTAAAATGGGAGAATACACTATTGTCTCTTAAGCTACACTTGAAAATCGAATTATTCTGCTTTCATTGAAAAACAAAATACCAAATCCGGATATAAGGAGGAAATTACGTGCTTAGTTTCCTATAGCTAAAGAAATAAAAGATGTGTAGCCAATCTGTTCATTTCACATGCCATAACTCCTGTACTATCCACAGTCCAAAACTTTTTAAAGGGGGCAATTTGCACAGATAAATATATTTGTTATTAGTATTTATTATTATATATTTATGTAGATAAGCTGCCATTAATAAATATAATATATACCACATTTAATAAGGTATACTGTAAATCATCCAGATTATTCCAGATGATGTAAGTATATCCATTGTGATAAGATTGAACAAGTTGTGAGTGATTTACCCATGTCCATTTAGCATGGATGTTTTTTAGTTCAACGTATTTCAGCATGTTACATTAAGTATAAAGGGCGAAAATGAAGAGAACTTAAAGACAAGAAAGAAGACACCAAGGGCAAGTCCAAGAGATGAGACTTGAAGTAAACTGTTTCTCATCAAACGTGGGAACGGTCATCTCAGCATCATCCTTTTTGTTGTTATATTTTACTAGTAGTTGTATAGACTACAGATAAATAAAGACAAACCAAATGGATGGTTGATCTACTAAGTACTTACGCGTATCGTCTATTTTTGTATATGTCTGTGCACCTGTAGACTATATATAATAGTTCAACTAAAAGTACTGAACTAACTCATTATAATGGAGTACAAGCAGTAGTGAGTCTATAGTACGTACTAGACTGGCAAGTTGAGCAATAGAAGTATAAAAATATACTTGGAAGATGCAATTCTTTATGTTACTCTTCTTTACTTAGCTGCTCTTTCAACGGCACGTAATTATGAATGAGAATAGGAGTACCTAGAGTCTTTAAAGGATTATTATTATTTCCATCCGTGGATGTAACAACATCTACCCAAAGTTGCCACATCATCTCATCTCCAATACTTAATATAATAATATGTATTCTTTCTTCGTCTCTGTCTCACTCTTCCATTTACTATTTCAGTCTACAAATATTACAAAAGTTACAATTATACATTACCTAAGTTTGTCTCCTCTATTCTCACACCTCGACGTACCTGACTTACTTAGAGTACAGCTCAATGATCTAACATTCAGCAAACTGCACAAAGCTAAAACCAACTTACTCACTCAACCTATTCTTCTCCTAAAGCTTTACATGGACATTGTATTAATACAGATATTATTCTGCTTTCCTTTTAAGTTTTAATTTTGATCGGCTCATTCATTTTATTCACAAGTCTCCTCGCTGATGGTCATTCACTCACAATCAACATTAGCTTAGTTTTTAGCTCACAACAATTACAATGAGTTCAGTTCAGTCTCCTGTAGAGGTTCACTTGGCTCTTTCCGTGAAAGATAATACAAAGATATGCATACAATGAAATCCAACATAATATGCATAATAATATAATATTATATTCTTATCAATTGTAAACGCTCGACTAACAAGGAGTTAAAAAACTGCTATTATCCATATGTTCACGTTACGGATGGCAATTCTCTCCCATAACGTCCACTACAAACACAAACAACATGATTTTTAATAAATTCATCAGACAGAACTGTATCTTTATAATGAAGCTAAATGTTTCTAAACCTAATCCAACATTAATTCATTTAGAGTTATAAAGCAAGAGCTATATGAAGATGAGAAAATGAGGAATACTATAAATCACATAAAAATCCTCTATACATATAAAAGCCGTTATTGAAATACCGGATTCAACTAGTGCATCTAATTCTTTATGCTATTACTATTATACACATTTCAAAATTTTTCTAACACACTGTACGTGTTAGGTTTTAGCTAGTAATTCTATAATAGTTTTCTTGTTTCTTGAGTTTTAATAATTCTAGTAAACAGAAATTATATCAAAAAGCAAAACTTTTTAACCGAAACTAAGTACTCATAAAACATTTATTATTTAAAGACCAAATGAGCATGGAAATGTAACCATTCATATTAAGGAATTAAGTGTAGTGTAAATTTTAAATACTAATACACATAATATTATAATATCTATTTAGTCATTATTCGACTTGGAAATTGCAATTTACAGTAGAGAGTTCAATTTCCTTTTACATTGCTGTACACTTATACTATAAGTGTGTAATGTGTTATGTCGTGCCAAAAAAGTAGTTCCAAGTGATGTATGCCGAACGAAAAGACACGGTTTTGTTGTTACTGACTAAATGAATAAAATAATTTGCTAAGTCGCTCAAGGCACTTAGTTCAGCATGTCTAGAGCTTAGCTTAACAGACTCAATTTAGCTAATAGACAAATTAATTACACTGAATCATTAAGCAATTAGATATACCGAAACAAGATAGAGCTAAGTACAAATAGGCACAGCATGTACTAATAAGTACTTATATCTACATTTACTTGCATATTACTAGTAATTAAGTGCCATAGTCTGTTTTATCTGAAACATCTGGAGCAAGAAAGGGTTGAAACCGGAAAGGAGTAGTAATAATAAGCCCTAAAAGCCCTTTTGAGGTTCCTCTTCCTTAGTTTTAAGAATTAATGATTTGCACAATAATTAATTGGAACTCCAGAACCTTTTTTATTGCACGCTCACTTACTCATGTCATAACTACCAAATGGCATCATATTGCAATTTATGTTTGTGTGTCTATATAATAAGTCTGACAAACATTGTCCATCTGGCTAGGTACATACTAATAAATGGGGAATGTGCGGCAACTCATTCTATGAACTGGCCTTTACAGATATATCTCTTCGAAACTATAAATCATTACCCATCACACATAATAAATTTAGCTATTATTTTCAGGTTTTATTAATAATGAAATTAACTGGATTGAGCAACAGTAACAGACAGGCAGCACGGGAGTAAGCAGGATTATGTCGGTTACACAACTTCTAGTACCTATATGCATGTAGTGCTAAGGAGGATTGATGGATGGATATCAACTTTATAGTTTTGCATGCATAATTATGTAAATCGAATATGTAAGAAATATACTTATCAGTGTGCACCTAGTATATATTTACCTTGTGCATTCCTTTTTCTAGAATAAAAGAACACTTACTTTATGTATGAATAAGATGGCTATATGGTGTATGCTGAGGAATTGGAAAAGGTATCATTATTATCAAAAGCAGATTGCCAATATTATATTGTAAATTAATTCATTTTATCATGTGCCTAGTGTCCCTTGCATCTTATTGCATGTTTTCAGCAAAAACATCATGCTTAAGACAAAGTTCTACAGAAAAGCAAAAGTTTCTAAAGCTAAAGAGATGTGCGTGCAAGCTTAGGGATATGTTATGGGATGGCCTTCTGACTGTAAAACATGTGACTAGCACGAATTATGTTGGTGGCGGTTTGCGAAGAGAACCGGTGTACTGCTACCTATTTTATTTTCTTACCTGTTTTATTTTCATTTGTTTACGTATCTATAATCTTCATTTTTATATGTTTGCAAAACTTTGGCGAGTATTATTAGCAAATTAGCAATTATCAGTAGAATACAATTTTATACAATAAGTAGTATTGCAATACTGTTGAAGTTGAAAGAAGGGAATTAATTGGTAGTTTGGTAAGTTAATATTTTTTCGTTGTTTTCCCATTTTACATCAGTTATTTGAAACCAATTAAGTGAAGCACGTACCAATTTCTTGGAGAGAAGAGAACAAAAGGGCAGCAGGAAATAAAATACCTCTTGAGCAACTATTTCTCCTGTGTTAATTGAAGGTTGTGAAATCTGTAGAGAAATTAGTGACCAGCTGTCATTGTACACAAGAATTATGTACCGACCGAGAGGAGCTCTTGCCCGAACACTCTACCAGAAGATACAAAATGATGAAAGACTCCTTGCTTTGGACAAAGAACAGGTTGGTTCATTTTCTTTATCTAATCAATGCAATGGTTGAAAAGTCTGACAGATGCAGAAAATGGAACATGATTAAATGAAGCAGAACAGCTGATCAAATAGGTTTCTATAAAACTTTCTATTGGCATCATTGATTTATTTTCCATATGTTCAAGAATAATGTCTTAATTTTTTAAAATATTTTTGTTTCGTTGCTTTTATAAATACAAGGTTATGTATTTTTATCATTTGATCTCAAGTAGGTAGTACTAGTCTATGCATGGCAGGTAAATGAATATGTTGGCATTATTCACACACTGCTGTACTGCATACTGGAGTCTAAAAAGCTTACTAAGCGTAGCCTACAATTATACAGGAAAACTGTAACACATGAAATAATTTTGTTTTGTTTGAATGTCGTGATTAAATAAAAATGCATACGTATCTGCACGTAATGACTACTGACAAAAGGCTAAAAGCGTTTTGCTAAAAGAATTGTAGACACATGACGCATTTAGATGATTAATAATGAACTGCAGTTGACTAAAAGGAAATGGCAACACACGTAACAAAATATGGATGAAGTGAAATGACAATACAATAACATTAAAATAGCATGATCTTCATTATCCGTGTTGCTTATCTCCATCTAAACAAAAAGGTAATTTAAATATTTGGCTAAAAACAGGCTTCGCACCTTGTCTGTTGTCCATAAACTCGCTTCTACCATAATAGCGTTTCTCACAGTAGCATAAAATAATGAAATTCTATTGTAGGTTTTAGTTTGAGACTAGTTAAAAGTTTCTTATCAGTAACGTAACGTATACTTAAAAAATAATAATAAATATAGGTAAGTCCTTTAAGTCCATGCAATGCAATGATACTGTATAATAGTAGATTGTAGTTGATGTCTACTCCTACTGTCTAGCTCTTTGTGTAATGGCCTAATAAATATAATACCATGGTTTATTTAAGTGCATACTTGAAACGTTTTGTCTAATAACCTGCTTATTCAGTATAGGATTTCACAGTAACTAGGAAATAAACAAAAAATCTGAAAAAAACATGATTACAGGGTCATCGAAAATTGATATAAAATATTAAATAAAATGCACAAAACTCGTTGCCTACCTTAATCACAAAAGGTGAAAGTAGATTTTAACGCTTATCATTTTCTGAACTCTAATGCTTAGTTTATAGTCCAGGTTCCACAAACTTATCATGGGAGGATAATGCCGAGATGCATTTATAGTTAGAATCAAAGCGTTAAATGAAGGTGAAAATCGTCACTCTTGGATCATTGAAATATTTCAATAACTCGGAAAGTGAAGAACTTCATTTTAACGTCAAAATAACTTCGTAAAATCCAAATTGTAAATTTTTAAAGTGAAAATTTACTTAACTAGTAACTTAACGATAACTTCGTGAAACCTGGACTATAAACTAGGCGTAACTAGTCAATCTTACGAATACGCGGGAAATTCATTTTCATACTATAAAAGACTTTGTCCCATTAAGACCATACTATTATACTAAATTATCACACGCACAAGGGAGTGAATCAAGCTAGAAAGTGACCATCCAAATGAAACCTACTGGAGACCCGAATACTGTAGACCCAAAATCCGAATACTGTAGAACAGAAATGCTATAAACCCGATATCCGAATACTGTAGACCCGAAAAACCGAATACCCTAGACTCATAAATCTCGCCACCCGAACCCTGGACACCCGAAAGTGTCCCAAAACCCTCAATTTGACCACCCAAATTGGCAAAAGGGCATGAACCGGCAATGTGACAACCCAAGTGGTCAAATTTACATAAGCCTCCAATTTGACCAACCAAGTGGCAAAATGGCAAAAGTCTTTGATTTGGCCACCCAAGTGATTAAGATGTCCAACAACTTCAATATGACCATCAAAATTTACAAAATGGTAAAAACGATTTGACCATTTGGGTAAAATTGGAGGTTCCTTTTCCATTATAGGCACTTTCGGGTTTTTTGATGGAAAAATTTTCGGGTATCAGGGGCTCGGGTAAACCAGAGGGTAAATCCTAACCTATCAATGTTATTGTTTTAATTAGGTTAGGTTAGGTCTATCGAAATTGAGTATAGGTATCCCCTGTGTAATTCATGGCGCGATTTTTAAAATTTTTCCCTCAGGTTTACTCCAGCCGGTATCAGGTATTCGGTTTTCTGGTCTACAGTGTTTGGATTTCGGGTCTACAGCAGAGTTGCGATGCGAATATTTCCATTTCCCACCCAACTATGTATTACGTCCGGGAAATGTGGGAAATTATGGTAAATGGGAAATGTGGGAAATAAAGCCCAAAAATTTGAATTTGCCGCAATTTGACTCTATTTCCCACACTTCCCACATTTTGATACCCATATTTTCCTGTAGGAAATTTGAAACTTTCTGTTAGTGGTATTTCCCAGTGGAAACCTTAGTCTACACTATTTAGTTTTCGGATCTACAGTATTCGGGCTTCGGATCTCCAGTAGGTCCCCCATCCAAATGTCTAAATACCATCTTCACTAAATACAAAATGAATGGTATCATTTGGAACACCCACTTTGTCACCCGGCTTCTGCTTTAAAATATTGTATTAGAACTTTAGAAGTCAAATATCCTATTCCAATACCTGCGCCACTCTTAAACGATTTGCGGACATTAATTTGATGGGATGGGTCCCGAATGAATTTTAAAATGCTTGGGTGTTCCAAGTGTTCCTGTTTCTCTTTTAATTTAGTATTATGGAACCGCCGTTATTTCAAATAGTATTTCGTTCATGAACATAACTGTATAAATAATTTGTTAATGGCATTCTTTAGCTGTTGGTAAATGAGTTTGATACGAGTCAGTCAGCAGTTTGCAAATAAAAATTGTTTTAAATAGTTATGAAATACCAAGTACACGAGTTCAAAATTTTAATATTTACGTTACCTACGATACTGACATAGGCAAAAAAATAAGCAGGTTACTCGACAGAACGTTTCACTTATTTATTTGCCAACTAGCCACGATATGTTATGTCATGAATTGTTGAGTGAGTGCAGAGAATGTTCATTTCATTTTGTTTTGAGTGGCTGGACATGCCATTGTTGATTACACACAGCATAAAGTAATATGATATTCATGAACAACACTTTTGCCGACCGTGTAGTCTTCAGATGACAGAGGGAAGGGGAAAGTAGGTGTGTAGCTAGAAATTATGAATTGGATTAGGGAGGTATTTATGCAAAATTATATATTCATTCGTCAATCAACAATTTTCTGTATTCATACGGCTATACGTTAAATGATAATAATAAGGGCACATTAAAAACAACAACTTATAGCTTAGCTATCGTCTTTAGTCGTCGTATAGCCACGATTTCCTGTCTAAAATTCCGAGCCAGAGAGTCTCGGTGACTGTTCCTTTTGCTAATACTAGATTTTCTACACTACACCCACAGCAATCAACCATATTTATAATTGTAGACTTTGTCATTTTCATTTTCTCATGAAGAGCACGCAAGTGCCATGCTAGTGAGCTTTTCCATAGTAAAATCAAATGACTTACCTACCTGGTTTGATATATTTCGGTTTTAGTCCTCCTACAACTCGACGTGTAGATTTCATAAGAGGAGGTACTTGCGAAACACGCAATGTTTACCTTTGTTCTATTACATTTGGTTCGTTCTGCGTAAATAAATCCTTAATGAGCTAGCGTTACTTGTACATTAATCTCACAGAGCGACTATACAGCCATTATTACTACAATTATTACCTTCATATTACATACTCTGCCTTTCCATTAGGCACCATTACCATTATCATCCATGGTTTAACTTAAATTAAACTAACTAACAACTATAGTATCGCATTATATGCATTACCCTAATATAAGCCATTAGGCAAGACGGTCAGTTACTGTCAGACGAGGTTGCTTTGCTACAGTAAACTGTGAACATACTCCCTATTTACATTTTTTCCTAGCAATCTTTCATGGTTTCATATTGTGTAATCCAATTGCAAGACAAACAAAACCTTCCTTCTGCCTTATTATTAGGAGCTATGAGCCAAACTAATTGTAATATACGAAGCAAGTCAAGCCAAAGTAATACTTAATGACTCTCATGTACCTTTATACAATTTATTTATACGTATACATATCTTTTGCACATAAAATAGATTTACGTAGGAGGACATAGCTACTAACAGCTATCAACCAATAGTAATTTCACCTATAATGTGCTATTCGGGTGTTTCTGGGAAGACTGCTTGCGTTCTAAATCTATTGTTAAATGAAGTCTACATGCAAAGCAGAGACTCCATACATCATTTCAGGTCTCAAGTTCTAGCCTCTTCTAAACCACTCTTGATTCTTGCTTAATAGAAAGGAGCCACGGTCTCTTTTCTTAATGTTTATGTTGTGCTTTTGTTTTAATGAAGAGTGGAAGAATTTTTTAGGCACGCGTGTCTAGTACATTAGGTAGTTGAATTTACTATCTCAAATTGCTACGTAGACTTGACTAAACTAGAAACTAGTCGAACTGCTGATCAGAGACTGCAAGTTCTGTATTATTACATTATTGTATTCAGCATAGTGATTGCTCTCGTCTTGTACCCACCCTGAAGCAAATAAATGTCTGCCTGCCCGTATTTCTTACCTAAGAAAATAAAACAACGCAACGCGAGAGATTGTCTTCTGATAACAATCCTACACTACTACAGAAAAGGTTTCCCAATGATTTATAAAATTAGGAAAGTAAGACTAAGGAAAGACCAGACTAAACCAGTTAGTTACTTACTGCAAAGATACAGTTCAACTGCATTTATTACTAAAGAAAGGTTAGTAATGCTATGTTATCTACCATCTATAGGTTTCTTTGTAGTTAGACGCTTTCGTGAGACTTTTACACATTTTCCACGGATATAAATAGAGAAGCTGGATTTATACAAAAATACTCACATAATGAAATCTGGACTACTGGAAACGTCTAATATCAAAGTAAAGACTGGGAGGGTGTGTGTTTAATGGGCCAAATAGCATGGTAATGCTCAAATAGCTCATGGAACTCCGGGTTGGATGAAGAGAAAAAGGTTGATGAAATGATGAGTTGTAGTCATGCTATTCACTCTTTTCCTCTCGCTCTCTCTATTTCCTCTATCAATTCTCATTTCCTCACAAGAGCGATTAACAAATTAGAGGAAGAACCGCCAGTGATCAGGAACAAACTCATTCTTAGACCATTATATCTATTAAACACAGCCAAGACCTATCTATACACAACTTCTGTCTCTAATCTCTAAAATACCAATAGCTGTCTTATCTCCTTGATACCTTCTTATGCTATCGTTAGTATTATCTTCGAATTCATTTTCCAGATAGTTGCTGCATTTTTATCTAACCACATTGCCCCTTCCATGTGGCTTTCTTAGTTATTCTTCGGTTTATTTACTAATATGCAATCACTCAAACTGATTTTGGCTCAGCTTTCATCAGGGTGTGTCAATCATTAAATATTAATGTAGACCAAGAAATTTCATTTCATCACAATTTTCTTCAACATACAGACATACCTCACTAGCTAACTGTAACATATACCTATTACAAGCATTTCTTTTATGCGTTTCATTTGTACATATTATACAGAAATTACCTTACTTCGTACATTATACTATCTAAACACTTATCATGGAATGCTTAGGTGAATACCATTTTGTCTGGAAGTTATGCCTAAAAGTCCAAAGTCCAATAGCTTTAAATGATATGTACGATATACCCAAGAATATGCATTTTATGAACACGAACCATAATATTGTAGTATTAGTACTTTTTTACAATGATAATAAAATGCCTCATGTAAAATTGCATCAACATATTAAATATCAACAGTTACATTTATAATAGGTGTCTTTCCCCCGCTTACTATAAAGGCAATGCTATTAATGAAAAAATGAAAATTGTGATTTGCTGAGCCTACACAGATTGTGCACAATTTACAACATTTACTGAAATCTTTAGATAAGTAAAAGCATGTTTCTCCGTTTGGAAACTTTGCGTCATGATGATCATGACCTGAAATTGTTCTCCTTATTCTTAATTCAATTTCAGTGCATTGTGTACTCCTACAATTTCCAGTCGTAGCGTAGAATACTCCGGTGAATTCCGTTCCTAGAACTTCATCAACCAGAAACTACTACTAGTGGAGTTGACTCTGATCTTACTTGCTATCTGAGACCTCACGTACACCGAAACGCTATGTGACTTCATTTAAGTTAAAGATTTTTTGTCGGCTTTCATCTCATTACTTTGAACGCTATCTACGTTAGTTCGGGACTGAGAAAGTGTTGAGTAGCTACAAACAAAACAGGAGACCAAGTAGTCTGAATTCGGGTCGGCTTTGATTCACATAAAGTACAATTTGGAAGGATAATCCATCAATTAAGCTTGATAGGTATTGCGGCAAAATAAAGGAAGGGGTGAGTGAGACACGGTTAGGGAATCGAGAAACGCGTGCATGCTTCACCAATCCTTTTCACCAATGAACTTGCAAGCAACGAGCATGCTACTATCACCGACTCCGCAAGAAAACATTGAACTAAAGTATGTTGATGTGATATGATGATGAGATTTTTACTTTTATATGCACACGAAAAATAAGCACTGTAATTTTTATGACGAAAACTTTATACTTGAAAGCATTATCTTTCTTCAAAAGTATCTCATTTCTATATATCTTTTACCTTCTAAATATTTTCGTCTACGTACTTATAAAGACAAAGATCTGTACATTACTTTCAACCATATAACGTGTATTTATTACTCATTTTCGGTTTCTCTGAAAGAATTTGATTTAACGTGTTTACCTATGTGTTTTTCTATTGTAGTGACTGTTGGCCTTAAGTATGTGACGATTTGATAATGACGATCGCGTTCGACTAAGTAATTAAATTTTTTTTCCATGCCTGTATGTAAATAAAAGTGTGCAAATCTACATTAAGTATGTTTTTTTTGAATATTTATGCCTAGCTAAAGCGTTAAAGTTGTAACCTTGTAATTTAACTATTAGCTATTTGATCCCTTGTTAAAAATTGAAGTTTTGCTCTAATAAAAAAGTCTCATGATGTCTCCGTCGATATTACATTTTGATTAAATACTATATTCTATGGTCGTTGCATGTAAGTGGGTGATACCCTTTTGTAATGCTTAGAGCTATCAATATTAAATTCTACTATACGTGGTACTTAGCTCTTGTAGCCATGTATAGGTAGGTAGTACATATTATAATAGAGATACTTTTAATGCCCTTCCAAAAGTTGAACTTCTGTTAAGTTGCAAGTTCGAAGCAGATTCTGTAAAATGGTATGAAAGAGCAGTGAAAATCCAGCCTGTGAATGAATACATCGGCCTTAAGCCAGACTCTGAGAAAAAGTCTTTGAAACAAGGATTTAGAGTAAGTTGGAGGATTTTAAATTTTGTAAAAAGGGGCATATCGGCTAGGGAACATTACAATTTCCAATACAAATCCAGGGGAATGCAGATATAGTCAATGGATGAACTAAAACATGGGGATAAAATTGAAACTTGTTCTGTGAATAGCAAATCTTCTCATGCATTGCACTGCTATAATATATTGAATGATAGATAGCAAAAGTAAAATTCTAGTTGCAGCATCAGCAAAATCAATGAAGGTGTTTGTTAGTGTTCCTCTGTCAGTCAATCCTACTTCATCACAACACATTATAACTACCAACATCACTGCATTACTTCACTCGTATAATCTATTTATCAGCATACGCGTATGGTAACTATGTTAAACCCACCCTTACACTTCTTGCATATACAGTATGGCACATTAAAAAGTTATCATAGGAGCTTGTATGTATAAGCAATATATGGCTATTTTACTACAGACTAATTTGACTTACAAACTTTTACTAATCAGAGGTGCTCAATATCTTGTCCTGCAGGCTGCAGTTGGAATGCATAAAGCTAATTGCTCATTCCAGTTCCTATCCTTGTTTCTCAAGTTCCATTTCTAACACTTAGGGTGCAAGAGAACGACTGGTGACAATTAACCGGACAACGGAAATTATGGAGTGATTCACGAGTCAATTATAGGGGATAGAAAATCGAAAAGAAGAGTACCTCAATCATGAGGTAGGCATCTCCCACAACAGCGTACAAAGAATCTTATCCAAAGTCAAATCATGTTTTAATTGGGCAGGTTAAATGGTTGTCTCATTGGGCCTTAATTTTTTGATGCCATTGTAAACGGACACTGAGATGTTCGATCTCTTTTGTGCATTGCAACTCCAGGAAAAGAAATTGAGCACCTCTGATTAGTAAAAGTTTGTAAATCGAATTAGTCTGAAGTAAAATAGCCATATATTGCTTATACATACAAACCCCTATGATAACTTTTTAATGTGCCATACTGTATATACAGTATGTATTTATATATATGCAAAGTATTGCAAAGTAATGCAAAAGAGTTATCTGAAAGAAATCATTTAAGGTTCATTTATGATAGTATATGGATCTAATGGATATGTTAAGCAAATGCATATAGCCCTCCCCCACCTCCTTGTAGGTATAACCCTGTATAACTTAGGGAAAGTTAAAAGTAGCATGTCTTCCCTGAAATAGATAAACCAAAGTAATAATATATGAGTGAAAGATTCGCACAGAATATTATTGTGTGATTGATGTACGTGCAAAATTTGTGGTGTACTTGGCAATCAATCAATCATACGTTGGAAAACTAAACAATGTCTATATACCCAGTAAAGACAGGTAGTTATATTAGAATAGAATATGGCATGACATTTTATAGTATTGGATTTACTATTTTAAGGTATAATATTCATTGTGAGTTATTTTAGCATGATATTCATTAGACTATGAGTAAGTAGTCTAATGAGTTTCTAAAAATAAATTGATTGACTGTGCATTACTATGTATTTAAATTGTGGCCTAATGTCATCATTAGGATATTTCATGGATAGGATTCTTTATTGGTTGTGCAGTTATTGTTAGATCTATTAAAGCTAATGGAATTCCATTTGAGAATTATTGAGAAAGAAGGAGCAGATTGGGTCGCTTATTTAGTCCATGAGAGAAGTTGCCTTTTTAAAGATGATTTCATGTGAGAGGCTAGGGAATAGTAAGTGAGTAGTAGATATTATAAGTGCTGTGTCTGTGTGTAGAGTAGATAGAAGGGAAAGAGGGTATAGAGAAAGCAAGTAAACTATGAAGAACGGGATTGGAGTGTAATGTATCGTGGCGACTCTAGTATGTCTTTAGTTTTCTTGTGCTGCTTTTTTGAATAGGAAATATTGTTCCTGTTAAAAGGAGAGTTGGATGGAGGGCCGGAGCACATCACATCACATCTGCTTCAGTATGTTCTCTCCAGTGTGTCTCTCTCTCTCACACACGTAGGTATATGTGTAATATAACTAGTGTTAGTCCGGAAGAGAGTGGGCTGTGAGAAAAATCGGGTGAAAGAGAAAGAAAATTGGATGAAAGCAGTGCATAGTAAGCATGTACACACATATGTAAGTTGTGCATATATAATAATATATACATTATGTACAGAAGCATATATGAGAAGTATAAGTAGGGAGTGAAAGGAGATTGATATAGATGCATAGCTATTATGAGTGTACATATATGTACATAGATAAATACATAGTTACAAGTAATAGAAGTGTGAGAGTGAGTTTGTGATGGGAAAGAGTTGAGTTGAGTACACAGAGAAACGGGGAGAACAGAAGAGTCTATATGAATTGGGACGGAATGAAAGTGAAAGAGGCGTCAGCGAGCTGGAGTCTTCAAGAAGAAGAAGAATATTGTCGCTTCTTTCTTTTTTCACTCACTCAGTCAACTCAGTCAGTCGGCTTCAGCAATTCTCTCCTCTTCTTTGCCACTCTGTCAATGTAAAGCAAATGCATCCCTGTAATCTCCTTCCTTTCCATCTCAAGTAAACCAAGGTACGTTCGAGGTAGTTATAGTAGTCTAGTTTAGTCTTATTCTACAATTCTCCTTCAATTCTACTCTCTTATCCGAAAGTCACTTGCTTGGGAGAAATGTACGCATCACATATGCATGCATCTTACATACATACACTCACTCTCATACGTACAGACAGGCATTAGTTCACTTTCCAATGCGTCACTACTAACAAAAGTCTGTCGAGATGGAGGAATTGGTAGTGCCTAGCCTCTTAGGTGACTTCCATATATATTTACAGCAATGTAAGTATGACTCGTCAGTGAATGCATATCAAGTAGTTAACGTATACACATAATAGGCATATTGCACTCCTATAAGTTTGTTTAACCAAACTACCCGCTCCGCTCTACGTTACCCGACTCCGACGACCGAAGACGACTCTTCTCGCTACACATTCCTCTGTCGACTTTATTTATTATCATTCTTTGTGCATTCTTTTCCTACAAATTTTTAAGTCTCTTCCTTGGTTTTTGTCAGGAAATGGAATTTGCAATAATGTGGGCCCCATTGCCCCACTCTGACAACTCCAGTTACAATTCCTTTAATTGGACACTTCACAGAAAACGTACTTTACTATACTATTACTTAGAACCGTAATTTATAGAACAAGATGTATTAACTGACGGAATATTTATGGAGATGTCTATATGCTATGCTACGCTATATATTTTTATACAAAAACAACGCGTCTATATCTTACCCAACGTAATATAAAAGCTCTTTTGGATTGGATCATTGGATCTGCTTTAATTTACTATAATGTTTTCATAAAAGGATTCTGTAATGTTGTAATACTACATTATTGAGCCATTTTCAAGATTTTCACTCCAAAGGGTGGATCCATTATTTGTCTGAGATAATTGAGTGAAATAATGTTAACACAAGGCAAGTTTTTATGCATCAAAATCTGAGTGGGTGTATAAATGTCCTGTAGTTATACGTAGGTACTGTATATAAATTCTATTCAAACTCCAAGTACAAACTATTTCTATCTTGCTCAAGTTGAATATGAGACAGCTTTGCATTATTGATATAACTGCCTATACCTACTTATTTTTTTGGTTAATATTGGTATAAATTATTTATTTTCTTAGATTAGATTTGATTATGGCTGTGGTTAAAGTTTTGTAGAATTCTTAAGAATATTGTGCATATAGTATTATATAATTATCACGAAATATAAACTATGAACATATTAAATATGATGATAAGCATAAGTTTGTGTGCAGTATTTATATGGAATATTGCTCTAAGAGGGAGATGTGTATGATAGTGTTTGTAACAAGTATGGTTATTAAATTCATTTAATATTCGTAGGAAAACACACAACATAAGATATAATGACTGTAACTAATAAGTCTGGGAAAGATGAAGCAAGGAGTACGAGGATGAGTTGGTAAAATGTTTTGTTGTATGTGAACGTGGTGAGATAAAGATAAGAGCCGGAGGGCCCATTTATGGAGAAGCACGATGGATGAATATAAGAGAGCAGAGCAAGTGAGTAAGATGAATGGAGTAAAGGATTGATGGTCAGGTGGGATATAAAGATCATGAGTTAGAAGAGGTAGGCAGACTGAGACAACAGAACAGCAGGGTTTTTATTGAGCTATCGCTGATATGCTAATGATCTCTACAGACTTAATTGATGCGGGCTTGGAGTATAATTGCTAGCAAGAGAGGAACTTGAAGGTCAAAATAAAAGGATGACGTATTATAAGCTTGGATTTCATGACCGTATAATTATTATCTCTGGATTATTTTTAAGTGCAATTAGGGTTTTTGTGTGTTACGGCTTTATGATAGCCATTGGCCATCCTTCTTGACTGGTGAGCACTTACACAGACAGGTAGAGCAATGCAAGGAAGCCTCTCGTCTCCTATCTCGTAGTATTAATCTGTGGAGGAAAGCTGTTAAGCAGTCTATGTTATAGACGTTGTAATGATTACATATGGTTAATAGCCATAGTTAAATTTAAGAGACAAGTAAACCACTATGATATTGTTCAATATGCACAAGTAAGTGGGATTTGATATAATTGTGTTGGGTGGATGTGGATGGATGCATGATGGATCTATGTCTCAGGAAAGATCGATAGATAGTATATGGTAAGTCTCATCTTATGAAGATGAAGTATGTAGTATCTATCTGTATATGGGCTATGACTTTAATTCTGACCAATATTATTTGATATAACGTGAAAACATTGGATGTTGATGTTTCTGTAATGCAATGCACTTCTCAGCTAGATTATAGGTATTCTTTGCTCTCATCTACCAGTACTTAAGTGAAGTGGAGAAGAAGAGAGACGAAAAAATGTTTTTAATTTCTCCGTCATTATGATGTTGGATGGATAGAAGTTGTGGTGGTTTTTACTCGAGTCAAAGTCAGACAACAGACAGACACTCTTGTTATTGCTCCACCAATAATTAGCACCAACCTGACTGCTTGTATCCTGCAAGTCTCCCATCTGCATGACCATCACATCGTAATCTGTCTCTCTCTACATTACATATGCTTTTCTGAGTTTTATTATCTCTACTAGTCATAGGAGTAGCTCTTCTGTCTCCACTACTGAATATTGAAATGAACATTCGACTTGGGCAAGTACAACAGCCCTGCCAACTTCTACCGTTCAATTTCATGCACTCTTCCATGAATCCATTGTCTCCTTTTCTATTTTCAGTACATTGTCTTCTATGTCTCCGTTTTGGAATAATTACAGGAACAAATTGACAAATCAAGCCAGCCCGGAGACAGACTCTTTTATTAGCACGCACCAGTACACAGCTAGTAGGTAGACAAATGCATTTAGGTAGTGCGTTCAAGTTGTTTTCTGTAATTATTATAATCATTATCAGTAGACGTTACATACTATATACAGACTGAGAGTCTCGCCGCACATGCTTATAATATGCTCGCTAAAATGTAATCATCCTTTCATGTTCACAACTTAGAATAATGTCATAAACCTGTCTATAAACTTGAAGTTTAAAATTAACTGTACCTATATACTAGCTACAGCATACCTTTTGGTTGTGTAATACTACACACAGTAGTATTTATGCCTTCATTATATAATTTTTTCAGTGCAATCCAATATTCTTTAGTAATTAGTCATGTGTTCCATGTTTCCTTTTCACAAGTATATTACTCAGCACTTTATAGGTATAAACTATAGAATTTCCCGTGAAAAAGAACTGCACAACTAATATTGTACTTACCTACCATGTATTTAGCAATCTAACTTTACTGTATGTCATTATTTGCTCGAGAGCTCACGCATAGTCCCTTGGTACGTAAAAATGTTTGAATTTTTTCAAAAATCAGGGATAGGCAGTGTCTTCCTGTTCTTTTTCTCACTGGAACGTGAATCCCGTAAAACACAACAGACAATAATCCCTCCTTTCCTACTACGTTTACTACGAAATACTAGTCGATGGTAAAATAATGATTTGGCCGACAATGACACGCACTTAAATTGATGGATGATGATCCGTTAAGTTTATTAAGCTGAGGCCGTTTAGGCAACGAAGCCGAGTCTTCAGGTGAATTGGATATCTATAGGGATCCCTATGGGAAAGGAAAGAAAGACGGTGCACAATGAACCGGTTGGACACTAATGATAATTATTATGACTATTGTCACTTCCCATTTCGTGCGTGAGGTCGAAGTAGCAAGGCGGGTCCACTTAACAAAACGTAGGCTTAAAGAGCTCACCGCATTGGGAGGTCCACCTCATCCATATTTGAATTTCGAAATCATCAAAATTGACAGGGTTATTGATAGAACGAGTCTCCGGCAAATTGGTTCTCCTATCCAAACGAGTGTATTGAATTTATCTTGTACTTTACATAGTAATGGCTGTATTTAATGTAACTGCTCATTGATTCCCTATTTAAATTGGTACTCTGATATGTAATATTATTATTACGAGTGGGCAACTTGTTTCATTTTATTATATTGTTGTTGATTGTTTCTATTCAATCGAGTCGAAGTAATAGTATCGAGTAGCCATCGATTTTCCAACATCAAACAAACCAATATAAATAAATACTAGCTTGCTAACAATGTAAATGCAATTGTATTATGCTAACTAACTCTTAAACATATATAATTTGGTTCTGACTGCTATACGTAATAATATTCCCACTTGATACTATTTACATTATATTATCTATATCCCAGTATAAGTACCATTATACAAAAGTATATCCTGTAGGTAATTTAAGTAGTATTGATGACGATGGGGAAGATTCTAAGTTACTAAATACATACACAGACTGTCAGAACTGTCTTAAAACTTGAGCACTTTAATTTTAGTTCCTAGATGACCTTCGGTTCGATCGTTGTTTGCTTTTATTATGTAAAGAGAAGTAAAGGAGGATGTAGGTAGAGAAGACAGTAAAAACCAAGGGATAAAATAATAAAACCCCATGGTGCTTAAAAGTGTTTAGATTTTATTGCGCCTAATTAAACAAATGCTAACATAACAGAATCTTAGTTCGAAAACCGGAAACCACTCGTACATTACTTAGGCACGTAGTTTGTGGACTATCAACGAAAAGTATTGTGTACATAGCATTTTATGAGTAGGTAGGAATGTCTATGGAAATATAAATGTCAAGGTTCAATATTTTGCTTTAAGTATCAGCATTGTGTATAGGTACAATTTGTTTTTGACTTTTAGTTGTCATTAGTATGTTACATGACTGCACATAACATAACAACTTGAGAAGGATGTTTCGTATTGGAATAGTCGTGTCTTGGGGATAATGTCAAAGTTAATGAATGACTGAATGCATTATTATTAGTTAAGGCTCCATTCAATCCTGCATAGTTACACAATAACCCAACATTGCACATCCTATGCCAGAGTTGTGTTTATTTTTTCCTGTGTTCATATGTGCGTGATGCAATATCAGCGAAATTTCTTTCTTGACATTAGGTTGCCTTTGAAGGAACAATTATGTAGTGAAACAAGTTTAGTTATTAGTTGAGTAACCTTGCTTATTAGTTTCTACCAATTATAAATGGTTTTAAATAATACTTAGATACCATGTCTGTAAATATTTGCAAATTGCAACATCGTTGTTTGACCAGTTGGCAGTGGGACCATGATTGCGATATCCGTAGAGTAATGCAAAAGTTTATTAGTTTCTTTTGATTGGATTGCAGTGGTATTGCGTGAACGAGGAAAGGATCAAAGGCCTGTCAACGGAAGCCTGGCGAAAGTTTCAACCGTTTGAGATGGATGAGGAAACTCAATTGTTTTTGGATAATTGTGTTGAAAACTCGGACAACCTCTGCTGGCAGCTGTGGCTCACCATCGCCAATTCCATTTTGTCATGGTTCCTCACGTCCACGTCTATCAATGGGTAAGCTCTCCTAAGCCCTATAGTATTACACTTCCTTTCTATACGTCCTCCATCCGATCCACTTATCATTTTTGCACGGTAAGTACAACGCCAAGGCAAGAATACTGTTGGGACAATAATTTCTGCCGTCTGATAATTATCAGATTTGTCTTGTTCATTAATGATAGATGATTTTTCAATAAGCTGATGTTTTGGTTTCTTGAGTTAACGTACGTAAATAAAAGTTCAAAATGGAAAATTTTAACGAATCAGACACACTTTAAAACATAATATAAGTCGAGCTAATTACATCTACATTTTATTAATAAAAGTAATTCTAATTAGTTATAAACAAACGGCAGATGCTGTGTACGTAGTTTGAACGAATAGATTATAATATTAATGAAAACATAATTTACAATTTTTTACTATTTGTGATAGAGTAAAAGGGTAAACATTGTTAATGACGCTACTACATTGACGGATTCAATTAATGATGCGAATTTAGTGTCTACCTTTTCGTCACATTTTCTTCAACTTACAGAATTAAATTTTGCAATATTTAATTGTTTTGTTGATATTATTTTTATAAGAGCTAAAAGAGCACGTTTGAGCGACTGGGGAGTATTTTATAAGTAAATGGCAAAATGCGTATTTATGTAGAATACAAGATTGTATGTAGTAGGTACATTGCAAAAAGGATTTATTGGAAAAAGTAAATCAGGTTATTATGTATTCCATTTTGACTTTCATGTAAATATAAAAGTAGGTGCGAGTTGAAATAGTGGAACTGTAGTAGTAGATTCGGGAGAATATGTGTTCAGTGGATATTAAAGCTTGAAATATTCTGCGAAGGGCAAATGTATTGTATAATGCATTTAGTAGTGTATGGAGACAGATAGTGGAGTACATGTAGTAGGTAAGGTAAGTGTGTACAAAAAGTAGAGATGGGTTGGAAGTTAGAATTTAGATACCTGCCTTAACGTAACATAATAGAGCACTTCGTTTCCCTGTCTATGTAGATTAGTCTTTGACAGACTAGGTGTAAGATAGCATAGAGATGTATCTAGCGTATGCATGTCTCTTTCTTTTCCACTTTTGTATCCCTGGATCAGCTTCCTTTTCTCTTTGGATGAAACAGAAGCAGAGGCCGAGAAATGCTTTACCTTGGATGTTTTAAACTACACAGAGACTGTATATAGGGATAGTGCAAAGTTACATAGGAAATGGGGAAGTCAGTGATCAAATCAAGAGACAAATGTGTCAAATAAAAAAAGAGGAGGAGATCGAGGTAAAGTAAAAGAAAGTAAAGTTGACTAGGTACGTATAGTTGGAGTGAGGTATGTTATATGAGCGGGGACATTATATATTATTGACTAGAGTATTTCAGTGGTTCGCTAAGTTGGGCTCGGTTTGTGAATGTTCGTAGTTATAAGTACGTAAAGCATGTGCTTTAAGGATATTGGAGTAATATGAATGGATTCTGGTCTGCGAAGAACTCGTCTGTTTCAGTTATGTTCTGTATCGCATTTTCTCAGTATATGCTGATCTTATGAGCTGAGTGAGTTGAGTTGGTGTGCACATTATATTATTATAGCAGGTAGTCGTATTTTGGCTATTGGATCGGTGGGAGTAAAGTGTACTTTCGGAGGATGAAAAAGTATGGATGGATTCTAGGATTTTTGTTCTGTTCTGGGTGAGACATGAATTTTCGATTACAGGGTTTTAGGCTCATGGCATGCTTTCAAGGCAGAATGATTTTTCAATAAACACGCATGAGTTCGTTGATTCCTAACGGAAAGGGCAGAGAAAGTTAAAAGCTCAAACTCACTCTTGTGCATACGGCATAGTGAAAATGTCAGTAACGAACGACCCGAATCCGGACTCTTTCAACCGACACCTTTCCTCTGAGCAGAGACGATATGCTAACTTTATGCAATACAATAGTCTTCTCAAGCAGAATCTTCAATACTTTATTCACAAGTCTGAAGAATCGACAGATCTTCATTCAATGTCTTCAAGATTACATAACGAATGAAGCTCTAACCATCCAATTTATTGCACTCAACTATTGCCACAGCTCATTGTGCTTACTTTACGTACATCCCTCCTGCATCACATCACCTCGTCATGTTCTCCAAAGCCCTATTTATACAATTGCACAATTCTCCGAAACAGCCCAGTGATTTAATTTTTACTGTTTGTTTGTCAAACTGCATAGGTACTTAAGTACTACGTGAGTTATTATCATCATTCCGAGTATATAGCTCTCTCCGCGTAACTCTCAGTTAGTGTTCTTAGTTGATCTCAATTACGCATTTCTATGTAAGCTCTCTGTTTTTTACACGCCGTAACAGAAGAACATGAAGGGGATGGTTTACTGCTAATAGGTGCAACAGACAAGGGTTTCTGTCTGCTTTGGCACTCTCCGCTTTACCCTCCGATATGTTTGCTGAGCTAAGCTAGTAATTATAAAGGTCGGTGGTCCATAGAGATGAGCCCGAGTTGCTTTCTTTCGGAAGCCTCAGGCGGATCCGTCAGACAGGAGAACAGGATGAGGTAGAATCAACTCGTACTTTTGTGAGCCAATGCTTTACCTGTGTGAATGTCTGCTCTACACACCTAGACCTATATCCAGACTCTGCATCCAACTCTTAAACAGAGATGGTTTGTTTAGTGTTAGTGGAACTACGAACTATTTGGCGTGACTTCCTGTCGACTACGTTTACAATGGTGTCAGTCTGGAAGCCCGACAGAGTAATACATCTTTCTTTTTATTCCCATATAAACTTCTACTATATAGATTCTATAATGTCTTCAGATCTGTAATGCTAACATATTTTTGGTCTGCTACTTACAAGTAGCCAAACTAAATCCCATCTGTATGTTAATAATCCTTAATATCCTTTCTTCTTGGAAATTCACTTAAAATGTCATTTTAATTATCTATTAGTACCTAATACGGGTTCTGATAATATGATGTTTCATTGTCTAATAAAATTAGTATTATAGTATAATAAATGCTAAGAAATAATTAAAAATGAAATGGTCATTTTTGTCGATGAGTAATTAGTAAGTCTATGTTTATAGTTTATGGTGCCACTATTAAAATTGTAACAGATATTTACAGGTTAAGTTGTCTATAACAATTTTAATTAGTACATTTTGAACACAAAAAAAATTGTTAGTGTTAACGAATGGTTTAATGTAAATTGTGGTAACATGTGCGTGCATCTAAGTCAGTTAAGTATAATGAAACTTGTTCGCACTATATTGTATATTAAAGCAACGAAGCTGAACCACGACTAATTATTTAATTGCCCGCTGTTCTTGTTTATTTAGTATTTTTCTTTGAGTTGAGTATTGAGGGCTCCAGTTTTCTCAGGTTGCGAAGCAAAGATAATTTCTTTTGACTGTGTCCTCGAGTTGAATTATACACGCCTTATAAGACAAAGTAATGTACCGAAGTTAATAATCACCTGTTGATTTGGCCTGTAGCATTATGAGTCTTACATCGTAATTAACGACAGGTTGTTATGCAAGTATAGCTATAATCTAATTCGCCCTCCTCGCTCCAAGTTGGATCCATTTCCATTTGTAGTGAAGCAAAGAGCCAAGTTGAAGAGATGAGAGAGAGCATAAGCATTAAGCATAGCAGAGGAATTAATCACTCCCGGACGCCTTGCCCTCTAATAAATACGTGCGCACACTAAAAGAGCGAGCCCGTATTTTGAGGCAATTTCCTCGATCAAGTGAACCTGCTAAGCACTGAGCTGAGCTTTGCTTTACTCACGTTAGTTAGTTTAGTCAAGCAAGCGAACAAAGCCAAACCAAGTCAGCCAACCACAAATGGCGTTCTCATTTGCACCAAATTCATCACAGTTTATCATCACGATATCGTTTCATATCATGCACACTCACTCTTCAAGATCCTGCATACATTCGTTTATGACTACAGGCTTTTGACACTTTGTTATTAATAGTTCCCCATCTGTTCCCCTATTATGAAAATTAAGATACGCTTGAAAGGGCACACCAGATCACACCATAGTGCATATATTATAAATAGTATTGAGCTTCCTACCTTAATACTATGTATATTTTAATCTAGCTATTAAATGGGTAGTAGTAGTACATAATATACGAGTTTCCTACTGGTATCCTATAATTCTGTTATTTGTATTATTGTTATTATGATTATTATATGGGAAAGTTAGCTTGCATTTCTCGTGATAGGCTGTGCATACCTATTTAATTATAATAAAAGCCTTTATTACTTGACTCTCGTCGGGAACTATTGTGGGTTGGTTAGTTAAATTAACATTAAGCCAATATGGTATAGAAGACTCAGATTTACTGCGACCATATATAATTTGATTAGAATTAAAATCCTGCGCTCCTGCTCGAATCCAGCATAAATTTACATAGCCAAAGGTGTAAGTTTAAGGTAAGTTGTGAAGAAGGAGCACGTATGACGAATGTAATAAATTGTCCAGTAGGTATAATTTATAGTGCGTAAGACAAGACAGAGTCGTCGAGTGTAATGAGTTTTGTCTTAAATGCTATTGATGCTGTTGGGCATGACATAGATTGTTAGGGTGGTGTTTTTATGATGTGTCTTGATTTACGGTGGATGGATGTGAGGAACAAACGGTGATTTGATGGACTTTATGAGAATATCGATGGGGTCTGTGCAGAAGAGAGTTAGGAGAGGAGGGGATAGACTTCTTCAGAAAGGTGGAGAGGTCAGAAGAAGGCTGTCGTGCGGTTTTCCTTCGGTTGGTCGTGTAGCACGGAGGATTGCGTCGTGATTCAGTTTTGCATATGTAATTAGAAGTTATGAGGAATTAATGGCTGGGCTCTATTTCAACTGCAGCCCATAAAACTTTGTCATTAAAATTTGATTAATTGCTTCATAATCAGCACTGTCGTGCTCGAGTGTTATTATTTTATTATAGAGTACCTTTTGCCCTGCACGGTTTGCTTTCCCATTAAGACTACCTTTATTGCATCTCTATATCGAATCTAGCTCATTTTGATCACGTCAAATTATTAGGAACATTCCCATATTGTATTTTAACCCTTCATAGAAGAGCGGAGAGGGAAGATGGATTACTCTCATATACGTTTTCTCTCTTTTCTTTTGTATTGTTAGCGAGGAGACTGACTACCTGCTACACAAGAGTAGTGTACACCAAAGTCAAAAGAAAGCCATTATCAAAAGGGGATTTTTTCATCACAACACATACTTCCAATACTACCTTGTGCACAAAGTTGGTTTTTTGTAGGAATTTTAATCATTAGAGAAAAATCAATGTCGACTTTGATATCTTGATCTGCAATAACCCGTCGGGCTAATTGCATGGTACGGAGCTTGCTGATCCTTTAACTTCTTCTGTTGCACGTTCTGGCAATACATACACAGACTAAGCACTACTATTTAACATACCTACCCTTTCTTTCCCTATTCAATCCTCAGAATATGCATATCGCTTATTAATTCATGTAGCAACTTTTCTAATTCTTATAGCCTATACATACTAATGCCTTCATATAGCCATGTATAGATTCCTGCTACATAATCACCAAGTATTTAAGTACTAGGTACTGAGTACCATGTACTTTGTGCAGCAATCTTACTCTCTGTGCGGCTCTATTCGGCTACATCATTTATTTTATATGATTCTACTTAACCAGATAGTTTACATGTGTCTTACAAACTAGAATCCTACAACTCTTCCAGCTTGATCGTGTGATTCAAGATTCCAGCCGAGAAATCCTCCCTTTTACTATTCAGCCATTTAAGAACTCAGGAGTACTACCTGCCTAATATTACATTTGTCTGCTTTATAGCTGATGGGATTTGTACATGTACCTAGCTAGCTACTCTGATTTACTTTTAGTTAATACCATGAATTGACTATCTATATAGATTACTTATTATACACATAATCATTTATGCTAAGTCAAATCCCTTTTATAACCATCAACTAACCGTCAAATCACACCACTACTACCATTTGTTCAAGGAGCAGCTACGCTACTAATATGTGGCAATAGAATCTCAAGATGTTTCTGCTAATCACTCCAACATGTTTGTCTATTACTCTAAGCCAAACCAGTCATTTGATCGCCCTTCACCAGCTTAAAACTATTAAATTTCGATGCAATTGTTGGATGCTAATTACTATAACTGGCTGTCCTGCCCTAGCCTTGTCTCGTCTAACTTGACTCTAAACAGAAGGAATCTTCCCTCTTTTATTATCTAATCATTTTAGTTTCGTCTGTTCTTTTACAATTCCCTTTTCTTCTACTATTACCGTTGCGTTATTAGATTAGGGTTTGGCTTAAATATAATTTCATGATTTGCCTCATTCGTAAAGTTCAACGACATCACACTTCTCATTTGTCCTGATTATCGCTCTGCAGCTACAAAGCCATGATTAATGCTAAAATAAATAATGAGCAAGAAATGATGAGCCGTTGCGTTGTTTTTGCAGAGTAATCCAATTAGGAATGAGTAAAGATGAAATACAAACCATTCCATTGAGCAGAGCATATCGTAATGATAAAATACACATTTTACGATGAAGATTACACGCGCAATACTGAGCAAATAATTCAATAAGGTACTGTTATGTTTTATAGGTACGATGCTTGAGACAAATTCGCATTGTATCACAAAAGCATCTCAATGTCTTTTTGAAGTCTCTTGCTTCAGGATTGTATTGTTTGTAACTGTAATTTTTGTTTCTCTGGCTCGCATTAAACAAATTGTAGACTGATTATGTTGCAAACAAGCATTGTACTGTATTATGGCTTAAATGATTTATCATTTGAATTGTCATTCGTAAGTTTAATACTTATTAGGTACATACACGGTATTATTATGTACTTTACCGATAATGCATGCAGATCATTCTCTTGAAACTAACTAATATATTGAACTTATGCTGAAAATATTACATTACAAGTTCATAATCTACTATTTGACTATTTATTGTTGGTTTGGTGGTCATTACAGCCATTAGAGGGTTATTTTACAATTACAAAAGTCGAGTTCACGACTTGACATGAATAGGTTGTGTACCCGTCACTCTAAAGATGAAATCAAGTTTATCTAAACCAAAGCAGAGCCCAAATCTGACAAAGTTTAAGGAGTATAGTTAGTACATTATTACCCATATAATTGAAATGAGGAGGAAATAACTGGGTGCCCCGAGGTAGTGGTGTATCAACTCTAAATCTTAAGCTTACGTTAGTTGGGGAAGCAAGAAGAGGTTCTTTAAGGTAAGTTGTGGCACAGCGTGAGTATAGGAAATACTACAGGGCACAAACAAGCTGAGTAGGAACAGTTAGGAAATTGAACTGGAAAAGATGAAATAAATAGTAAAGGTAAAGATGAGGAAGGTGTGAGGATGAAAAGAAAGAGGTAAGGTGAGTGGGTACACATAGAAACATAGCAATGTAACAATATGCCAAGTAATTGACACAAGTTGACACGAAAAGGCGTGGCAACACCACCCTTCCAGCTTGAGTAGGCGTTTCGTCAATTATCTTAAACAACTTCTCAGAGATGATAAACATGACAGCAATTATTGTACGAAGGTGAAATGAAATTGTAGCCCGTAGTCATGCTTCTAGACATGAGCTTGCTTTTATTGTTCTCTCCGTATCTTCCTCTCATCTTTTCCTCATCTCTTCTTCTGCACAATCATACTCAAACTCCCTTACCTGTGGTTTCATTTGTCCCGTTTACTTGGTTTAGCTAACTCACTCACTGCAATTCTCACAAGGAATTCATCTTCATTTGAGCAGCTCTTGAGCACTCAATGAATTTAGTGAAAGACTGAGAATTAGCTGTATCTATCTTTGACTGGATGACATGAACAGATTAAATGAGTTGAGTGAGTCCATGAGACAGTTCGGTGCAGAATCTCTCAACTGATTGTCAGTGACTGAACTTTCTAGACTGTCAAGCAAACCTCCCTATCGCTACATCAATTTCAGAGAGTCATCAACTTGTTTATACTAATCATTTCTAAAATTTTAATCGTCTAGACTCTGCCATGTATTTGTATCAAGTATTACGTAATGGCATATTAATGTATACTACAGTTTTAAGCACAATAACATTGTAACATTGTTTATCCCATTATCTTATTCTGAATCTTTGGTATGATTTCTTATACGTTTATTGTAATAGGTAGTATCTTTCTCACTCCATTAGTATAAAGATGGATATACAATTAGCGATGAATAGAGTAACAATAATAATTGACTTAAAATATATCGCTTAGTTATATGCAATAGCTGTCTATGACTTAAAGACTTGACTGTCATGTTCAAATCAGTGATTATAATAATTTCCTCCGTCTATCCATCGTGGAAGGCGACTAATGATAATGGAAGTAGGCGACATTCTGTCGCAATTATACTATAGACACGTCATTATCTTGTGTGTCATGTGTGTTTTTCTGCTGTCGAATTTAATAACAGATATTCGTGATTCACATGGTATTTATAGTGAGTATTTGAGTTAATAGGGTGAGTAAGCGAAGAACAAAATGGTAATGTAAACCGATGAAAGGAAGAGTTATACGAAACTGTATTACTCTGTTTATACTATAATCTACATTGCTTGCTTAGTAGTATAAAGATCAAAATGTCTCAGAAAATTTGATGATACACGATGATATTTAAAAATGTATTGGATACATTAGTACATAGTTGCAATTAGAAATCAGCGCTATTGCCAAAGTCTACTACTCTATTGTAAGAAGATGGTATGTAGTCTGCAGGTTTCGATCTGCGGCTTAAATCCGTAATCAATAGTATAGTAGTGCAATGAGAATAAGATCATTGGAATGCAAATGTAGACATGAAGAGACAAAACATTGGAACAAGAGTCGACATAAAGCGATGGAAAGACGCGATTTCGGAGAAAAGGCTTTCTAGCATGAATAAAATATAGTAGGTAGCAGAGAACGTGTGGTTGAAGTCATTTTGTGGCTTGTAATGACCTCGTCGGGTGCAGAAGAATACAATAGATAGGGCTGCGAAGAAACACTATGCATAATATTACGGGTAGTTTGAAAGTTCTAACTACGCCGACGACTACCTAATACTAACAATCAGCTTCTGTATTTGGGTTCGAGTAGTAAAAGCACTCTAACGATAAGTAAGATCTGGCAGAACATGGTTTGCTTAAAGTTCAATTTGAGAGGGAGATGGATATTACTATAGGATGGAGTACTATAGTATATAGTTGGCTCTATTACTATATAAAATTGTATATAGTACAAATAGTAGAAGGGTATGTATGTAGGGTAAATAGTTTCTAAGAGAGAGATAGATGCATGGAGGAGAAAAGAATAAAGATTGAACTTGAGTTCCCTGCCTTGCGTGCATTAATATGCAAAGTGTCATTTTTTTCTCTTGACACTGCAACAGATAAGCGTATTTATTTCAGCTACTGTATTCTCTCATTCAATTAGTGAGTGTAGTGTAATTATTCATCTAGGGATTTGACTCCTCACTCTTCTATTTCTTCCCTTGCTCATGCTTCTCGGAATTTAATGAAGTCTTTCCTTTTGTGGTGGTAAGGACGTTAAGAAGGGAATTGAATGAGATGAGTGAAATGAAGAGAAGAGTTGTTGCTCTTTTATGCTCCTATTAGTTTTCGTTGAGATTCCCGTGTTGTCTCACATGTAAATGTATCTGTGTATGCATAAAGAGAAATATGCAGCGTTATTATGTAATGGGAAGAAGGGCAAGACAAGACACGACGAACAAACAATAGGAGGCTTAAATGAAATGATATGTGAAAGAATGACTTATGCGTAAGCATGTATGTAATGAATTCATCTGCCATTCTGTGGCAGCCACTCCTCGTCTTACCTATCACTCAGATAAATGCCTTCATATCTCCAGAGCCAGAGCTGGGCAAAGAATAGATGATACTTGATTTAAGTTTCAGTTAACTCGTAATGTCTGTCTAGAGGCAGACAAGACAGGATGGACAAGATGAGACCAACTTGGACACAATACAAAATATTATAATACAACAATGCACTTCTACTACGATACACACACTTGTAAACTGAATTCACTCACTCTGCTCGTTAGCTAAGGAATTACATGGGGATGGAGAAAATATAGAGTGAACTTTGTTTTGTCTGGACTGGCTGGACATGAGCTGAATGTTGTTCATATTACAGATAGAGTCAACATTGAGTAAAAATATAAAAAAGTTAAAACTTGTAGGCAGGTAGCGTGATGATTTCAATGGAATGAATGCCGCTTGTCTTAACTAATGACGTGAGATTGAATGCTCAGCTTCATTCCAGAAAATAGATACGTACATGGTGAAGAATAATTTTTCTTTTGAGCAATAAATGTTTCTTTATATGTATAAACGGTGATAAATACGTTGCGCATGTATATATCCCTAATATAGGACGTCATATAAACATAATTATTATGATGCGAATGCATACGTCTATATTGCGTAGAGATTTAGAGCGTAGTAGTATAATATTATACTACATGAGAGTGTGTTTGCAGTTTGTATAATAAAAAAGAAAGGGGTATAGATACGATGTAACGAGTCGAAATGAGTGTAGTATGTAATGTTTTGAATGGTATAATATAAGCAGTGGTAGTTTATATGTTAGGATGCTTAGCCTTTAGTCCAGATCTGCAGTGAGTAGTACAGACAGGAGGCAGAGAGTCTTTGACAGGTTACAGAAGCTGCCACTTCTCTGTAAAGTTTAAGACATTCATCATGTCATCATCAACATCATCATCGATGCTGCTGAGACTTTGCGCTGCGAGTCAACTGAACTGGAGTCGACAGCCTTAAAACTCTGACCAAAACATTGGATCCTCTAGTGCTCTCTATTAGGAAGAGCAAATGCTCTGTTTTTACATTAGAACATGAAGTAAATCCGAGAGCCATTAGTAGCTCCATTAGGAAATGCTCTGTGTTGTTCCTCGGCTCCTCTGCCACTCTGGTTTTACAGTGTCGAAAGGAATATTACGAGAAATGTTAGTAGCACGTCAGCCGAGGTGTAGTAAAACTAAAACCTAAAACACTATTGGTCCACAAAACAGACTACATAAAACTACAAGGAGACTACTATGTAGTACCCAAGTCTAGTCTAATGCCTACCTACGTGAAATGAGTTTGTGAAAGTACACTGGAAAAAGAGGAGAAAGGAGAGAGGTGCCAAATCCTAAAATGAAGATTTTAATGCTGAGCTTTGCCAATCCTTTTCCTTATTTCTTCATTCGGATCCCTTCCTAAGTCTATACATGTACTAGTTAGGCTCTGTACAAGAGGAGAGGAAGGATGTCAGGTTGAATTTCATACGGCACATGGCTTTCTTGGCTCTATTTAATCCTTTCTCGGGAATAAAACTTGTTTCACCAGCTCTAATGGCCCTGGCTTCACTCCTGCTCTCTCCTCTCTATGTACCTATTCTCATGTTCTCACACATAACAACTCCTACTACATCTAAAGAGTTATCCTACTCAATGCTAACTTACAACCCCTGTACAAAAGGTAGGCCCTATTACTATTAGTACGTCACAAACCAACCACTAGCTACATACTTAATGCAACACAGAATGGATTTCCATTGCTTGTTCTTACATCTTACACTACATGACATAAATATTATGTATATATGCATGTACTTGTAATGGGAAATCTGCAGAGGCTGTATTTAAACGTATTATGTAGTTTAATTCAATACACAATACAATAATAACTGCAGCCCCTACTAGAGATTTTTTATTACCATGATTCGATTATGGGATGACCCAGACAGTAAATGGAATGGATTATGTATTTAATTATTCTGGCCAATTAAAATAAAATCTTCGTGTTGTAACTCAATAATAAATTTTGTCAATAAATGTAGTGATTCATAAGTCAAGAATTGATTGTCAAAATTGTTATATACCCACTGCAAATACTTTGATTTCTAAGAAGCAGATTTCAAGATTAAACCCCTAAGCATTATTTGATTGATTAGTTAATTGGAAAATGTGACAGGGGTTTATAATTTGTTCATAAGTGAATCTATCGCTATGCGTGTATAGGATTTAATAAAAATTGAATCTTGATCTCGCTACATTGATTGAGTTCCTGTAGCTATTACTACTACTGAGTTCATTTAGTAGCAATGTTTGAATGAATTATGCGTAACCTGTTCCCTGACGTATTTATCTTCACCATTCACGGTGTTAGTCACAAGTGAATACATTTATGGGAGGTGAAGGTGGGGAAGGATCATGAATGTAGTTACGATATAGGTGTGATAAAGAATAAATGAATTTATTTAGAATCGTGTCGTGATGATATCCTCCATCAGCTCATGGTTCCATTCAATTCATTTGCCTATAATGTGAAGATGTAAGAAGATACGAGAAGGCAATCAACGTATGTATGTTTTTCATTCACGTGAATATCCTTAGTGAATGACACTACACAGTACAGACCAGAAATACTCTACGCTTATTAAATAGAAGTTGTACTTGTAATGTAATTGTAATAGAGCATCCTAATGAATGAATGAAGGAAGAATGCACATCTCTATTCATTCTCGATTTTCATTATAGAAATGTGTAGGCATGTATGCATGTAGAATTACTTAATGAATCTACAGCGTTATTTATTCTCTATTCAAATTCATTGTATACACCTTATACTAACACCTACCCATAAACAGTGGCCAGTGGTTATTTTAGATGAGCTCTCAGCAGGGTGCATTTCGTGATTTCAGTTAACCCTATGCACTGCTGGTTACTTTGCTACTAATAATGTATTATCCTCTGATATAATAGATTTATATTTATACACTCAGTAATAGGCTTTTGCATAGATACAAGTTAGCAATACCCTGAACTGCGTGTAGCAGTTGGACTAAAATGACTGAGTTTCAGATTGAAATCAGCGATAAACTTACTATTCAATCAAAGAGTTGTTCTCAAATTGTAATTTGAAGCTTGTCAATATTAATGCCTGCTTACATTTCTATAATTGTATTTTCATGGCATGCTTAAAGCCCTATATTTGATTGTAGACATTACTTACTGCCCGTTTGGATTGAGTGGGAAGAAATGAGTGTACATGATTCTCTGGTGAATAATAGGTTTACTTTAAATTAATGATACACACAACTAAACTTTCGGTTGTGCACAGCGTACGTAATTTTAGCATGCTGATGACAAAAGTTGTTAAAGGAATGGCAAATGTAGTAGTGAGTTAATTTCCAGTGTTCATTTATTTAGCAGTCGGTGGAGACAGGTGCGTTTCTGTCTTTCTTTGTGTGATATGTGTACTTACTTACATATGCACATTCGTATTTTATTTAGTATTTATTTGCCTGATTGGAGGTGTGGACAGTTTCCGCTGGAAGTCAAAACGCATGGCGAACGATTGAACCATTGTGCAATGGGAGGATGTATTTACTCATACATTACTGTGTGAATATGAAGAAGGAGCAACGAACATTAGATATATTGATAGGATGTAGGTACGTAATAATATATGTATGGTACCTGTACATGGAGTAGTAATGAGTAGAGTTTAGTCATATTACATTGCCCAAGTCGTATCGACTATATACATACATTATTTACCTTCTCAGCTTTGGGCTCTTAATTTATTCATGCAATTTCATTTGTTTAGTATAGCCTGTTGGCGAAAATAAAATGGATGTTGGTCGTTGGTGAAGTCGTGAAGACGGGACTACAATTTTAGTAGCAAAGCACAACACATTGACAGAAGTGCACAAAAAAGTTGATATGCTTATTTTTAGTAGCATGAAGACATTTAGGTACGTGAGACGACCAAGACGATGAGATTCTGTCTTTACTCCTATACAAAGTTCTTGTTTGGCAGGGGGATTTATAAAATATAAGTTTATATCTGTGAACAACGAATGCACATTTTGTGTACCTTACTATATTGTCTTATATGGTTTTTCTGCATTGAGCTTCCATGACTTTTAGGACTAGACTAGGATATTATATTTTATTGAGAGTATATTGTATGTATGGATGGATATGTGACTGTTCATAAGGGATCAGCATAGTAGATGCACACAAGAGGTTATGGTATGCATTTAGGTAGTGTTTTGCAGGAGTTGAGTGTGAGGCTGTTGTAGGTATAGAAGTAGAGTGGGGTCTTGTTTTTTCTGCCTGGAGTGAATGCTGGGAAGGTCCAGATGACGGAGGTAAATTAATGACTAATGACAAAGAGTTGAAAGAGGGAAGACAGGTAATTTGGCAAGTCTACTGACTATAGCGCTGTATAATTAACGTCTCTGAAGAAGTTCTTGTAATGAGCTGAGAGTCGGCATGATTTCAGAAATGATGAAGGACATCCATTTATTACACAGCGTTTGAGTCGAAGAATTAAAAAAGACAATTACTACCCAGTCCAGGATTTCTTCTCTATAATTTCGTTTTCATTTCCCCTAATCAGAGAAATTATAATGTGGGAGTCTTCTGGCTCTGTCCTCCACTTGAACCCTCACTTGCTTGTTTTCTGTCGCCTTCTTCATACTTTACACACAGAAGAGTATGATGCAGATAGATGTTCAAGATCAGAACGAGACACAAAGGTACGGCTTACAAACAAGTAAGCTTTGCACATACATCACTACTTATTTTTATTGATGTGATTGTGATGTGTGTTGGACTGACAAAGAAATGCAGTATATCAAGAATTACCTTTGTTACTCTATGATGTCTGCTCAGATCTTGTACCTATTTATGTTGGTCTGACTTCCCTGGCGTCATTCATTCCAGGTGTTTTGTTTATTTCATTGTGGATAATAACAATTTTGTCCTTTATTTGTAAGTACATGGTAGAACTCCTCGTACAACTCATTCATATTCATTGACATCTTTCTTTAGCCAAAAAATAAAGTTAGTATGGATCTATGCAAATTTATGCATGCAGTGTGGATGAGAAGACGCGGAGCCAAGTGAAGCAAGCAGGAGAAAACAGGGAGAAGGGCAACTACATTTTTATTACACGATGGAATTGAATTTGAGCTTAACTTGACTTTACCTATAGTACATATAAGTGTGTGCACTATTATCTGCACAAAATGAAATATGGCCTGCATTCAACTAATATTGTGTGTATTTCTCAGCAAGTGTGTACTTACATAGCTCGATAACCTTTATTTGTGCATGAACGTAACTAAAAAATAAAGCTATTGTATACAGTTGCAATACTAATAGCATCATACTGCAAATACTAATACAAGTCAGAGATATAGGGAATAGTACAGAATACACATAATAGTATTTAGACATACATATAAGTTATTGGCATGTATTGCATTATTACTAGTGTTTGTCTAGTCTAGCTAAGAGTCCTGCATCCGCGTGTGTAAGTGAAGGAAGCAATAAGAGTGCGATATGTGGTTAAGAAGAAGACGTAGGATTAACTACAGAAAATAAATGGATAGAAGAAGAGTCGGTCGGGCTGAACCGAACTGAGGCTTAGTTCTCTGGGGCTGGTTCATTGATTTATTGCTGAGCCTCCTCCTTCGTTTCCGCCGACGCGCTCGTTGAGGCTATTAGTTTTAGCAAGAGTACACATTCACTCATTAGCACTGTCCCGTTGAGTGGATTTATCCGCACAGGACCGCCTGAGACGATTTTAAGGCCAATGGACGTCTTTGTCTTTTGCTTCGTCGCAGAGCAATTAAAACATAGCCTTTGTATTAATTAGTGCTCCTCTCGCAGTCATTGGGAGTCAGAGTCTATCATTTCCCCACTACCTCTCCCACTCGTCCAACAGAGCCAAATGAACAAACATACTATTACTACATAGACAAAAGGAAATTATGAATACATACGGCACAGCTCGACTCCCTCTCTTTTGTTTGCTGCTCCTTCCATTTCGTGATATCAAAGTCATCAGCCTTTCCTACTCATGAATAACGTTTGTTTGCTTTGGTATTCACTATTATGTGCACTGCTGTATTATCCTTATGAAAATTAAATTAATATCCATCTAGTACTAGACTTATGTATTTAGTACTGCAGTTGGAGAGATATAATTTGCTTTACCCTTTATGTTCACTTTATTCAGACTAAGTAAGCATAGGAGGCTACGATGAGTTAAACAAAAGGCTTGACGAGTCTTTTGTGTCCTGGTCTGTCCTTCTATTTACTATAATTTTACTACTTGCACGCACTGCTTTTCCTTTATTAGATTGTTGAAGGGAAATGCTTATAAAGAAACACGCACGGAAATTCTGGTAGAAGCAATATGCTACACTTTATATTTATTTCTATTTCTAACCCAACCATCCTCATGCATATAAACACTTATTTTATCACTATGTATCCTAAAGCTTCCTCGCTCCCGTTTTCTTTTCGTAGAACATAATATTAAATTATGCGTAGCAAGAGAATATTCTGCTAAGCTCGCTTGCATTCTCTTATGTGAATACTGAAGATTTATATATGTAAGATGTTTAGTACACAAACTCTGGTTGCTGTCTAGTCTTAAAATCTCATTTAGAAAAACTTAAGCTTGACTTTGACTTGAAAGGAAAGTGAAGCTAACCTTGTCACAATTGATGATGGATTTTATAAAGATGATGTAGATGTTCGTATGATTGAAAAGCATTTAGGAAAGGTTGGTTTTTCTTGAGAGGAGTCTCGGATTTTATCTCTAGCGCTAATTATTATTCATGAGGCTACTGAATGTATGCAGTGAACTTCTCTCTCAGGTCGTGATTATGATTGGAGAGTTATTTTATTCATCACGTTGTTAGTAGAACAGGAGCAATCAGTCAGTATCGATTTGGATGACTTAATCCTGCACTACTGCAATGCATATATTGTACCCTATATTATATATTGTTCTTAAAGATTGTAAACTTTTCTGAAGATTACAATAAGTAGGAGATTTTCCAAGCTACCCTTAACTATGTATATCTTATATGTTTATGCCTATACAAGTATCGGTAGTGGTTTAATAAGAATATCGGTATCAGGAGGCAGCAGAAGCTGTCTGTAAGTCAATAACTTGAATCGGAGTCTCATTTTGTGTGATGATGAGGATGAAGTTGGAGGGTCTTCAAGGGGATGACTCAATCAAATTCAGTAATGATAGGATTCTAAAGTTGGATTTTTATAGTGTGTATAAGTAGATAGGAAATAATGTCTGGTTACATAATGTAATGTATGGTGGAATGGTGTAATGTTAAATATCGTGAACATAAAGCAGGTACACAAAAGTACATTACTGCTAGTGGAGATATATTATAGTGAGTAAAGTAGTTGGTAATGGTAATGGATTTTAGGACCTATATGCTGCTATGTATATGTAGTCCGGAGAGTAAAAGAAGGGAAATCATTGAAATGATGATACAGAGAAGGTTTTGAGGATGCATGGGAATAGGATAAAAGAGACTTGTGTCTCCTCAAGTCAACTGAACTCATGTGTTGATTTTTTGGACGAGGACGGGAATGGAGAAAAGGGAAAATTGGTATCTGATTGTAAATGGGGAAAGAGTGGGATGACATGAGCCGGAGTGAGATCTGGTGGTGGCTGGGTGGATGGATGGATGGAGTAGTGGAGATGGACTGGAAGGTATTTGAGAATTTAATGTAATGTAGAAAAAAGGAAAAGAAAAGGGTGTGCTTTGCTGAGTAGTGTGATTCGGGAATTTTCTCTTATCTGCATTCAGTTGGTGAGTAGAAAGCTATCAGAAAGAGTCTACGCAATTTTTTCTCCGTTTCCACGTTCTTTTGTCCTGTGTCGAGCACGGACGGAGTCTCTTCACTTTCACAGGGAAAGAAAGAATTCGATTTTATGTAAATTAACCAATCCAATAGCTATACACTATTCTTTACTTTAGGAAGGAGTGTGCCAGGAGCACTGTACAAGAACTACAGCACACTCACATCAACGAACCGAGTCTTTCCCATCCCAACCAACTCAACGAATATTGTGCTAGAGAGAATGTATGCAAGCAAAGAGACCCTTTCGCAGGGTATGCATCTTTTTCCCTAAATCTCCTTTTCCAGCTTCATGCAAACATTTCGACGGACTCTCTTTTTACACAGAGCAACTAGAGTGATGCGAGTAAGGATAATGGTGATGTGGATGTAGATTCGAATGCATTATGTGTACTCCCGTGTGCGACTTCCTTGGGTGAGGTTTGGATTCAGAGAGACCTATGTACATTGTACACACCATGTACTTATACATTATGCTGACTACTTTTTAGTCTCTTTCTGTAGTTCAGTTGCACTTCATACTAATACAGACGACATACACACATGGATGAAAGCATTTCTCTCTCTCTATCTCTCTCTCTCCTTTTTACATATCGTTAGAATCCCTGCTTGCATACTTGCAAATGTACCCTGTATGCCTACCTATGTACCTATGTTATTGTATATTACAGAATTTCCTTTCGTTTGGCTATAACTTTAAGAAATGCATGCCAAGACCATTCTATTCAACTCTTCCCATTATCGATTTTTCGCCTTGTATCGATTCCGAATCCTCGACTCTGACAACTCTCAACTAACTGCTCTCCTCTCCTTACTACCTCTTCTGCTTACTCAAACCGCTCCTTCATCTACTCAATTTCAATTTACATTTATAATTGCCTTCGTACATGTCTAGTTGCCCGAACTAACCTAGACTCTCCTGTCTCATCTACAAATATTCCCTACTTAACTCAACCGTCTCCCGACTACTATATAACCATCTCACGGCTAAAGTGTTTCTATGTAGGTTTGTATAAATGCGCTCCCTTCACCTTTGTCTCTTCACAAACAAGCCAACGCAAAGCAGAGCGGCACCAGGACAGGAGCACCACCCCGGATTACACATACACACCTTCTCCATAAACTATTCTGTTACTTATCGTAATTAGTTTTTTATTCTTCGTCTTAGTTTATTTTATGTTATGTGCCTTAGCACACTAAATGCAAATTTTACTAGCTAAGAGGATTTTTACTACCTAGATTATCTCATCTGAATTTATGGCAACACGCCACCTCTGCTCTACTCCTTAACTCTGTATTTATCTAACGCAATACTCTTATGAACAACACTCTAGGAAGGTAATGCTATTTTATGGTATGCATACATATAATGTCTCTACCTACACTAATAACTACATAATACAGTAGTAGCCCTAGTATATACGTACTTATGCATGTAAATCCTCAAAGTTTTTTTCCTATTCATTTTATCTCAACTTTGTTTTCTCAGTTTTTCTTTTCACACAATTCTCTGTACACAAATACATGACAGCTCGAAGTATTTATGGTTTCTTAATTTAATTTAAAATGATTAGAAGAACAATGTGTTAGCGAAGTGTGCTTTTGTAGTTTGTAACCACTTTCTATACTCATTCCTTGTAGTGTGAGTATTTATAATGCGGAATCTTACTAAAGTAATATGAAGTGCATACACTTATTCTAGAAGACAGTCTAAATAAGTGTTTTTCATTTGGGATTAGTACTGTTATGATTGTCTCTCTTTATTAAACTTTGCATCAATCTTCATAATACTCGTTTGTGATTTGAATAGAGTCCTTCTGAGAGGTATAAAGCGGAAGGAGCAAAGTTAATTTATCATTTTCTATTATTATGACTCTAGGTTCGAACAACTGCTAATTACCTTCCACTTGCCAAGATATTGTTTAAAAATTCTGACAAATCATGCAAGACACAACATGTCTAGTGTTATTGTGCAACCTGAGACGTTTTCGCTATCTACACCTCCCTAATACTATGGTTGTAGTATGAACTGATGAGTACTTATTTACAGCGAGATTTAATGTTTCTCTATATGTGGACAGGTAGTAAGGAATGATAGAGAATTCACCTCAGTACAGATCACGTTGTTCTGTGTCTTAATTTGTTCTTTTTTGTTGAATTGATGGAGGCATTATCATGAGATAATTTGAATGGCTGTAGAAAGACTTGGAGAATCAAAAGTATGGAAACTCTGCCACACTAAGGCCAATAGCAGTGGTATTTCATGCAGTAGATGACATGGCATTTTGATTTGGGCGGACAATAGGCGCCTGGCGTGATTATCTCTAATTTTGCTCGGGATTTGTCTAGGAATGAAGAAAAATGCTACTATAACACTTCATTCATATTGTACACCTAGCCTCATGTGTAATCTATGTGTATCTTATATTATTCCTTGGTAAAGTGCATAGGAATTTTCTAGGACTAAGCTTTTTAACTGCTCTGCTTGTGGTATACCATAGTATAAATAATGTGTGAGAGTTGCATATAGTCTGGTTCATTTCATTTGAGGAAAACTCGTCTTTCGATTTCTCAATGGAAAATCCAAGAAGAGGAAAACTAATGAAATCATTATTCTTTAAACTGTACGCTGCATTAGAAAGTACCTACATGCAAAATATTTATTACAGAATACTAACTTTATTTATAGGTATATATAGTATGTACACAAATATTGTAGCTATTTTGAGGTAAGTATTATAGTGTTTGGTTTGGATCACCAATGGAAGACAATGGTGCGGTGCAAGCTATTTGTAAATGGCATATTTTGGAGACAAAACGTAAATACCCGTTTTGCTTATTAACGATGCTGTTTTACTAATTTCATGAAGAAGTGATTTTTTTTCAGATATACTTATTAGATAAATTCATTGTCCTGAAATTCAAACATTAACACATTAAAATATTTTTAACTATGTTGTATACTTGCACGGACTCATTTAGAGAAGTTAAGTAAATACGAACATATAAATGTTTGAGATTGTACTGCATGAATTTGAATGTCGCTTGTGCCACCTGTTGTCGTGTAGGCAGACAGAAGGGTTGTGAATGTTTCACGAGTAAGTTTGTGTAGTATGTGCTGGTGAAGTTGAATGAGTGTAGTAGTGTAGGTAGAGACGGCTATTTCTTTACGATGAGTTAAAGACGAAGAGATTGATAAGGATAAAGGGGAATAAATAAGAAAGATGAATGTTGTGTTAGGTATCTGTGTAGAAGGAAATCAAAGGTAAAGAAGAAAGGGAAAAGGATCGTCTCACGGACGGACGGCAGTTTGAGCTTTGTATTTAATCTGATGTTGATACACTTCATAAACTACGATAAGTATAACCAGTTATGTAAGTGCTCAGTAAGTAAGCCTGTAATTTTAAATGTAGGTATATACTTGTTTTATCCCATTGTATTAACGTCTGACAAAGTATCTGCATCTCCTCGTATGATACGATGCAGCTGCCTGCCTACCTGCAAAGGAAATATTATTTATCAGCATTACTTAAATGTCTGCGTAAACGATGTTACTCTTGTTACTACAAAGATATTGAAAGTGGTGCAATTTTCAATGCATTTTACATGTGTATGTCTGTGTGTTTACATTACAACTATTTCATGATTGATGCCATTCACACAGCGATATCGTTGGGAGTAGATTGCTCGCCTCTTCAGAAGGTTGTACTTTGTTTCCCTTTTACATACACATAATAATATGTACATCCATGCACAATAAATACTGCTACTTCTTTGAAACTCCCTATAAAGGTGTATTACATTATTATAACCGACTTCCCTTGTCAGTTAAATGGTGATGCACATACCTTTTTAACAACTACAAAGCTTTTCTCGCCTCTATCGGCAAAATTTATCTCACTTTTCAAATGCCTTTACAATCTAACTTTAATTTTGCAATTTGCAATGGAACATTTCAGTCAGGTACTACCTATCCTGCTTCGCTTTGTTACTAACTTTATGGTCATTTTTATAGACATTATCAACTGTGACGTATCTAAAGTGAAATCTAGTTTACAGGTTGTACTTCTATGGAACTACTACTCAAACCTACTATTTATTTTATCTCATTGTGTGCTGAAATGTTTTTCTGTAAACATATAAATGATCTACGATTGATTAAATGCACTAACTAAACAAATACACTGCGCTGTAAATAACAATGGTACACAGACAGAAATTCTTTGCTGAATTAATCTTAATATAATATTATAACTTTTAAATGGTAATTAATAACCAGGGACGACATTCTGAACCCCTTAGCAAGGGGAAATCGCAAGCAAATATTGAGTTACCACAGGAGTTGCTATTGTCCATATTCTCATCATTGTCGTAGATTTAACTTTGCTATCGTTGTCGTAGGAATAGGGAAATTCCATAGCGCTGCTACAAAACACGATTCTCATCCCATAATTTTGCCACAGCATAGCAAGCATCTGTCGCAAAGTTAGCGCAAACTGAGAGCTACCGCAACTTTGCGATCACATTGTTGAAGGCACTTGGAGATTGGAGACACTTGTGATCCCTATGGTTACTTTGACAATATCAATTGCAATTTGATAATCTCCGGTCTCGGACTCCGTAGTACGACTGTCAAGTGCCATGCATATTGAAGTGCAAGACATTAGGCAACTGTAATTTCCATGACTACAGTCACTCGTAAAGTAGTACCTCAATCAATGCCTAACACCCTTCCCACACTACTCCATACCTTGGAGTTGGAACATCCATGCCGATAAGTACCGTTACCTAGGACAACTTATCAAAAACTGCTACAACGTCGCAAACTTGCTAGGACGCTGCTAACTGACATGAGAATATGGATTTATTTTGACATCGCAAGTAGACATAGCAACTCTTGCGATATCGCAAATTTACCACAAAAGTTACTTTAATAGGAAAATGTTATTTTTTTAATGAAAGTCAACAATAATATTTAATTATTTCTTTCCGCCAGCAGTTTTTGTACTGAAAACCTTGCTATTTCTATTATAATAATCTTTTAACATATGATTTCTTGAAATGAGAATATAGTAGACCACCAATATAATCGATGTCTGTACATTTCCAAATAGTTTATTCTTCTTTCCCAGTAGTATATCTTTTGTGGTGATATGAATGATAGATATGCCTTTACAGAGTATAAGAAGATCCACAAAAATGAATCTTGTCCTCACTAATTTTTATGTCAATTGTCTGTGAAGTGAATGAACAAGTTTCAATGACGTTGTCTTAAAAACGTCAAAAGAAAAGGAGTTGTGAGTGACTGACACAAGCTGGTTTTTGTCCAACAATCCTTTACGATCTGATAATTAAAAGTACAGCTGACATTAAGAAGGTCTTGAGGGAGGGGTACTCAAAGTCATTATTTCATCTTTTCGACTAACCAGCTAAGCCTTGCTTTCTTAACGTCACTTCCACGCTCACTGCATACCGCTGGATCAGTATAAAGAGACAAAAGTTAAAGCGTTTTATATATTTATACCCATACTGGTTTTTAATGCCATTCTTTCTGCTCCCTTCTTTTGTTATGTGAAGGTGACCTGAGTTGGTTTGGTTAAGCTTAAGATTATTTAAGTAAGTTAGCTTTCGTTCTCTGAATAATGAACCTTTGTAATAATAAGTAGCTATAGAGTTCTATAGGTATTTTGCTGTTCTAACATGTTTTTGGTATCTTTGTTATCACTCATACTCCTGAGGGTTCTCTTCATCTTCATGTTTTCCTCTCGATTCCCCAGGAACTCATTAGCAAGTGTTTGGAAGTCCAGGTGTGCCTTGCTTTTCTTACGAGTCTTCCCTATAAGTACCGCTCTCCTCTCACATCTAACTAACTGAACCAAAGTGATTTGGTGCAAAGGAACTACTCCGTACCTCCTTATCGTTGGATGCACACACAGAACAAATCTGTGACTGACTGACAAGTTCTCAAGTGCCATGGAATACCGAAGAAATCTTCGTGTATGATCATTGAGCTATGCTACCCTTACTTGGTTTCATCTGTAATGAAAATGAAGTAACACTCTTAGGACAAGTCATAATAAAATTCAGTCAGATTAGTCATAGGCCATACAATTTGCTCTTTGCCACCTTCGTCGATGAGTAGCCCTATGCATGTATACCTGACTACAAGTTCAAACCACCATGAACTTTTAAAACTTCCAAAAATTTCATCATTATCATTACTATTACATAGCTTAGGCATCAGCATTTGTTTGTGTTAGTTTAAGTTATTAGTTTCTTGAGTGGGCTATTATCTATTTTCTTTTATTCCTTTGGCATATGTTCTACGTGGTGAAACCCAATAGATATTTTCTGTAGCTACAAGATATCTGAATGTATTTACACTGCAATTATATTTTACGATTTAGTAAGATATTGCTTACAGATCTTACAAGGTTACTCACAAGAGTTGTTGTCGTTGGTCCATTAGTATAAGTTATTGCGTAGGCATAGGACATAGTATAGGCATTGGAAGTAGAAACAGAGAGATCCATGTTAATAATTTATTTCGTCATGGGCCATGACGAATTCTTGTTCTCTGAATCCCATCCTTGATTGACTTTGAATGCCAATTTTGTCCTGTTCATTTCATTCTCCTTGTCATTGTTATGTGGATTCTCAACGAGTGTGTACGGGTGTAGAAGATTGTAAGAAAAAGACTTTGGTTTCCCTCCGTTGAAGGTATTTAGCGTTACCGAATGAATGGTTTGATACCTGGAATGAAATAGGATTCGCCCCCTGCGCTCATCTCCATTCTTTATGACTTTCTTCTTCCAATCTCTGTTATGCTTGACTGTGTTTACTTTACATGTAGCCGAAAAGGGGCAGATGTTTAAAAATGTCTAGAGATTATGTTTATGACCTCTTTTCTTAAAAAACGTATTTCTAAATTATTGTGAATCCTAAAGCTCCAATGGTTTATTGCATTTTCTCTTGTGCAAGGATATTTAGTGATTTCTAGCCAAGACAGGATTGAACGGCAACTTTCATCCTGTATTATTGTGCAGCAAGTGTAGCATCCCTCTTTATTGGTAGCTCGTTTATATTATAACCTTTCTCTGTATTTTTATGGTATTAGTCGGTGAATATTTTAAGTAAATTTATGTCGACCTAATATACAGTGACTGATTTACATGAACTAGTATGTGTACTATCAAAATAAAGAAAATGCCTGTACTACACTACTACATAACGTTCTATAGCATTAAGAACCTCCTTACATAATCTGTCGCAATAGTCAGGGAGTCGCAAGAAGTAATATGATCGTGCCCTATTTATACATAATGTGTGTGATACATAAAACCTGAAGGGATGTTTAATGTGCTTAGTGTAGTATGTAGTGAGGAGTAGCCGTGAGTTGAAGATATAGTAGGAATAGAATAATAATAATAATAATGTACCATCAGTGAGTGCTAGAGTAATATATCTGCATTTGTGTAGTGTGATTCTTAGAAAAGAAGTGAACTGTTTTTGAGAGTACGAGAGTTTACTTTAGTTATGTAGTCGTGGTATAGTTAGACAGGGCAAAGGAGTGTGAGTATTACTGTATTACTTAGTGGTGTTAGGTAAGGAAGATACATTTCTAGGGTTTTGGAGCGGGAGTGCCATTAATAATTTTGGGTAGGATGTATCATGTCATTTTTATTATGAAAACTTGAATCTCTAGATGAGTTTTTTCCATGGTCCGTCTTTACGTGGATGAAATGAATTAGACTGGGGAAGCTGAGGGAAGCGTTATTTTGTCTCATCATAAGGCATTCTTACCTGTGCTTTAACGCTCTATTATGATATACGACTTGGATATTATTTCACGTAAATTGACTGTTATTGCGTTCGCATGGAATAATAAAAGGCACACACGTGAGAAATTGTGTGATGAGGAGGGTTGGCTGGCTGGGCACAGGTTATTGTCACCTCGAAGAAAGTGTGAATAAAACATGAGGGTTCTCCCTTGGATCAATAATGAGTCTGATGCTATTGAGCATCTCCGCATACCCGGCGGAGTTGAATTTCTAGTTCAGTTGAATTGCTTATGTTGATATTGCCTGGTTTGGTTCCCTTGCCTTGGCTTCACCCACTATTCTCTCTGCCGTATTATCCTTTCGTTTGGTTTAACTTTGCAGTCTCCTTCTTTCACCTATCAAGTAATAGTAAGTAGTAGTGCGAGTCTATAATAGAGGTTTCCCGACGACAAAGATTGTTCCAACATAATAGCGCTGCTGATAGGACTAACAATAAGAGTAAACTAAAGTCACTACCTATAGCCTAACTATTTTTTACTACATGCGAATATATTGGAGAAAAGATGCATAGCATGTAGTCGTAACTAGATGGTTGTGGTGATGGGTCGTTTCAGCACCAGTAGCTCCTATCGTATCTTTGGTTTACTTGTCTGATGATGGATCATGATGGAATGGGATATTGGCAATTTATAATCTGCATTGAATCTATACACTCCTCCTGCACAACTCCTCCATGATCTCTTCTTACTTACGTAGGAATTTACACTTGCTCGCCGCACTCACGTCTATATACCTAAATAAATACATATGAGATAGTTACGTCCGTAAGTACATGAAATAAAAATGTGCACCTTGCTTAGCTTTACTACTTACTTACACACACAACAACACTCTCTACTATGTAAGTATAGCAGGAACCCGTAAGTAGGAAGTATCCGCGTGGCCATATTAGTTATTAGCCAGTATATTCTATTATTTAGACTTTGTGTACACAGAGTGAGACTGTGAATGGAAGTGAAGTTAAGTGAAGACAGATATTATTATGGGAAGATATGTAGTGTGAGCTGGGCATTTGGTATGTATGTGTTGCTGGATATTAGCTTATCGTAGAGTATTGACCGCTAAGCGGTGGTGGTTGGTTTGGTGGTGGTGGAATGTATCTAATAAAAATTTGCTTTGTACACCGGAGGAACGAAAGAACTTTGAGAAAGTGGATGGATGGAGGTGGAGGAGGGAAAAGTCGATATTGGGCATTCGAGTTAAAATAAGCTATAGAGAGAGTAGTCTTGGCTTGGCTGTAGTGGAGTACATACGTACGTAACGAGATCTCATCCTGCTAAGGATTTTGCATACTGATTCGAAAGGCTTTCGGAAACGACTCTAGCTCCCTGCAATATTTTCATCGGGAATGGCCATCCAAGCATCTATCGATCCAAACCCGTCATGTTTGACTGTCTGCACTTGTTTCTCTCTCTAGCCTCGTCTCGTCGTCCCTCGTCTCTCTTCCGCTTCGCTCCGTTTCTTTCTTCATTCTTGTATACATTTTGTTCATCCTGACTGTCGAGTAGTAAGTAAAATAGTTACCGTGAAACTACAACTACACACAGTCCCACATCTACCTACCTAAACTAAACAAATAATATTATACATACTCTTCTAAGTAAATGCATGTGCTCTCATATTAGTGTCTGTGCATCTGTACATATGTAGATTCATAATAATATGCTCGTATACATTAGATGTGTATGCAGTACTGTTTAGCCACATGCTACATATCTATGCCTTCTTATACTGTGCAAATGGAGTTAAAATGCTCTTACTATTGTGTATGCGTAGCAGGACTGCATATGGGGCATAATAATAACTAGAGCTATAAGCAGGGAAAGGACCTTGGTTCTATCTAAGTGTGTGTCGTGTGTATTACTCTCCTAGTGACATTTCATATTGAAGTATTACAACATAACAGCTCCTGCTATCTATACATAGAAATATTTTCCTGTCCTTCTAATGCAAAGAGCTTTCCAAGTCCCAATCAATGCATTTATTTTTTTAAAAGAGAAATCTCTGTCGAACTTTTCTCTGGTGGGCTAAGTCAGGTCCTGATATATGTGTAGTTCTATATAAATGTGCCCTAAACTGGTGGCTGGTGACCGAGCTGGAGCATACATGTATGCTTATTTATGAGTTGTATCAGCTTGGTCGGTCCACGAAAATGCGGATGAGGAGAGCGTCGCCAAGCATACAAATTGATGTTGCTACACTACACACACGTCTTTTTAACTATGTATAGCCGAAATGCAATGCAATCCTCAGAATTGCTCTCTACAACAACACGAGACTACAGATATGTCATCTAACATAAAGTAACCTAACTTAAAGTCGCTATGGATGATGTCTGAACACTTCTTTCATTTCTTACACACATACATGCACCGTATTATTCATTCCCGTCCCTTTCCATTCTCTGACTATGCATTCTCTATATCATCGGAGCTTTACCTCGTTACTCCTACATAAATAGTATGTAGTTTTAGTTTATTCAACGGTGTGTTACAATACTTTGTCTCCCACTCCTTCCTATGCTCTATAATATGTCTCCACTCTCATGGCTCACTTTTCTTTCACTCTCCCCATTTTTTCTCTCTCCTCATCCTCGTTCAGATTTGCAACAGAGAAAGGGGAAAGGAAGGGGAAGAAAAATTTAACAAAATTCTCCATAACTAGTTATCCTTTTCCCAATGAAGCTGTGATCAAAAAGAAGCAGTCTCTCTATCCTACACACGATATCCACCTACAATATTGCTCTGTACTACCTACCTATCTAAATGCGTTTCGGAAGTTAAATTTCCTTCTTCTAAGCATAAATACATGGCTCATCTTTTTCTTTTCCTCTTTATCCCTTTAGCTTAATCAGTCGAGCCTAGGATTTGTTTTTCTTTCTTTGTTTCATCAGCTTTGTTACGCTCAATAGAAATTCAACTATTCGAAACTGTCGAAAACTTTTCCGAGAAAGGGTTTCGTAAACGATATTGATTTCATCTTTCTACGGAGCACTTGTACAAAACAGGTTTTCAATTCAGATAATAATTTCACGCATTATTGCGTACATATTTCTGCCGCTTTATATTTTCACGCGTCATTCATATTAATGTTATTTGTAATTTAAGTAGATAGACATTTTCGGCACATTAAGTATTCATAAAATACGTAAATCTGAAATTACATTGAAAGTACTATTAAAAACATTCTTTACCTACATTTTATAACATGAGTTATTGAATTATCCTCGTACGTTTTTCTGAAATGGCTTGTATCTTTTCATCGTTGAAAGTTTATTCCATGAATGAGTTTCTACAAAAGTTAAGAAATGGAGGACTAAAGCTAAAAGAAAAGCTTCCTGACGCTTAATCGTTTACTGCATTTACAAAGTGGACGGGTATCACGATCGACTATCAGTCTATAACTATATGGAGTCAGCAGATATTTCGAAACATATTGTCCTGTGTTGTTGTATGAAGTATTACTCGAGGTAAATAACGTTAATACCAAAACATGGGTCATAAACAATGATGTTGGAGAAACTAAGGACTTACTTACTATAGTTTAGTCCATTTGGTAGAGATCTATTTACGCGTGGTTATGGACTATATGTGTCTACGAACTACATACCACTAAATATTATGAAACCAACAAATATTGTAGTAAGTACTTTAGGTTATTGCGATGACACAGAGATATCGAAATTGAGAGAAGGAGAGTAAGCACAGCGAAGTAACAATAAGAATTTTCGCGGAGAGAGAGAAATCTGAACAAAAACAGTAGTGGTTAGTTGACAAAAGTAATAGGATTATTGGTATTGGACAACACCACAATACATTCAGTGAACCCTGCAATCTATATACACTCTATATAAATGATTACTAACTATGTATTACTTGGAGATATTAGGCACAGATAAGATGTATCCCGTCGACATCCCACAAACTCGAGTTTCTGCCGAAACTGGTATTGTTCCTCGGCAGACCTTTATAAAGAAAAGACAAGGGATCCCTTGAAATATCAAAAAGCGTTCTGGTTTCTTGACCAAAGTTTCTGACCATTCGGGTGCATCAGAAGACAATGAGAACCTCAAGTAAACCTCAACTGCTAGAATGACAGAGAAATTGTCGTGGGCATTGTAATGACATCGAGAATGGTTTCAATTCAATGGTTATCTCTCTCTGCTGTTTTTGATGGTTGCATCAGATATAGACTCGATTGGAATCAACGGAGGAATGAATGAAACTGAAAGGATTTGATGGGTTTTCGACAGCGGAAATGTGTGGAGATTTTTTCCAGAGTTTTATGGATGGTGGGTTGGGCTGTGAATCCAAAATGCATTACATTATATTCCTAAATTCTTACAAACTCGCCATAACAAACATATACTCCACTGCATTACTTATTATAGCATATATTTAGTATAGAATTGGGTATTAGTGGCTTTAAGTGTTAGTCACTGCATTCATGGCCACGTCAATTCATAGTTTCACATTTTCCGAGAAAAGCCGAGTATATAAGATGTCATAACTTTGTGGAGATTGAATTCCGTACCCTAGTAGTAGATATCTGAGGCATACCTGCTCGAATGAACAATATGTAACAAAAGATTTAATTTTTAGTATTTAGTCAATGTAAAGGATTAAATCGGGGGGATAAAAAGAAAGCAGAGGACAAGAAAGCGTTTTTCATAAGACGACAATTTCGTCCCAAGTTGTGATCAAAGAGTGATTGGAAGGTTTCAATTGACGATTTCGATGTGCAGGCAACCATGTTGCTGTAAAATTTGATTAAAGAGAAGAGATTCTTGAATTGATGCTATATGAAAACATGTTCCGCCTCTTAAGTAAACATTTCTGGAAGGAAAATTTCTTTTCACATCCAGGTTCAAATAAATACACTATAATGGTAGAAGGAGGTGGAATGGAAAACGAGCACTTGGTTGGAGTTGATTGAAGAAGACGCACAAGAGTATAAAGAACTGAAACTATGTAGATGGAAATAATGTTCCTATTTTTAACCTGTCTATCTATATAGTGGATTTGTTTACTTATATGTACGTAGCTTATATATTGGCCATAAAGGTTCAGTTATTCAGTGTATTTGTATGTATTGTGTTGTAGATTGTAAGATATAAAAATATTATGGGTATGTACAGCTACGAGATGGTATGTGTATGTAGGTACTCATAATATTTCTATATAGATACTAAGGCTTTGTGTAGGTAATGTTCGTCTTACTGAACTGAAATGTTGTAATATGCGGCATTCACATACACGCAATAGTTATGAAGAAGCGAGGGGTTTAAATACCGAATTTGGTGGATATCCATATCATGGCTTTGTGGACATAAAACCACCGTTCCATAAAAACGCATTATCTTCAAAGCATTCCATTGACTTTGGCCTATTGTAATACATTCCATAAGCCATATCCTCCCATCAATATCCATCCCTTTCTTCCTACTCCCTCACTATGCATCTCTATTTAATAGCAGCTCTGTAGTTACTTACGTAACGTATAAAATGCTACTCTACTTTTCGTCTTGCGTTGCCAATGCGAACGTCCATACGTACATTTTAGTTAGAATTCTGTGTCACCTTCCCTTCTTACACACCTAATTGTTGTCTTCCAAAGCCTTACATGAATCCCGGGGATTCAGGTGAAGAAAAGGCTCCATATTGCAATAACTTTTGTTCTTCAAATCCCATAAACTTCCTCATGAATGGTCTTTACGGTAAAAAGTCACCTTTTCCACTCCTTGTCCTTCTCTTTCATACTACAATCACATTACACACAACCACCTCGACTTATCTTACGCGATTTTAACCATTTGTTGTCTACCTTGTAACCCAAGCTTTGATTTCATACAATGCTACCAGACAGAACATTGCCATCTTCGTCATTATGTGGCTTCTTCTTCATCTTCGAGTTGACTACAAATACTTTGCCTTAGAAAACTCTCACGAACACAAAATCATTTAAACCAAAGGTGAAGGTCACTAAATTAGTCATACAGACATTTTTACCTCATAACTAAACATTGATTGGTTTAGTGACTGCCCTCTCTGTAGTACCCATCTTACACATTTTCTGAAGTAACTAACAACACATTTTTAGCTCAAAGTATTTAGAATTTTACATGTTCCTGAACAAAGCCTAGATTTTGAACAAAGCAGTATAATTTAATATTAACTTATGTGGAATTATATAATTAATTGTATCATTAAATACTTGTCGAGAGTTAATACTGACTATACAGAATATTTTTTGCAGCTAGAGATAGATCTTGATAATAAGTATGTATACTACAATCAGCATATCTATATGCACAATGCATAACATTAACAGTTTTGGTTATCTACACATGCAATAAGAATAAAGTTCGACTTGATTGACCTTGACAGGTCGGGAGAAATAATTTTGTGCAAAATTTGTGGCAACTACTGAACAATGTGCTGCAAACGAAATTAGTCGATTTTAATGAGAATCAATTCGGCAAAACGTGGATGGTGGATTTGTGTAGTTGAGAATGCGTAAAATTCGGGGGGAGTTGTATTTTATAGAGGAGAGAGACAGGCAGAGTTGGAATAAGAGAGAGAAGGACATTACTGAATAAAACGATATGTTTCTAGCCCAAGATGAATATTTGTCTATTGATTGAATGTGAAATGGTAGATGGGAAGTTTAAGAAAACTCATAAAACAGAGATCAAGTGTTGGTGGAGATTGAAGGAAAGAGAGAGAGAGGAATGCTGTTCAATGTACGGTTGAGTTCTGTTTCGTTGGTGGATTGAATGGAAGTAGAGTAGAAGTAGAGCTATGGAAAAGGATGGAAGTGAGAGTGAGAAGCTCTCAATTGAAATGAAATGGAATGCAAGATACAGAGTAGCTAGCGAGCGGAAGAAGAGACGTCCTCGTCCCTCTTTTCCCATTTCGTATTACTTTTGAACATTTGAACTATATTGGCATAAGACAGACGATAGGCAAGCACACAGCAACTCAAGGAAAGCAAAATAAAGGCAGACGTCGTATTCTTATGTGATCTAAGTGCATAACCGAATATGTATATATATGCTAGAGTGGGGTTCACACTGACATGACAGCATCATACTAACTACCAACATATTACATTGCATACGACGGGGACATACAAGTAGCACTACTTAGGCATTATATTATTATACAATTTACGTATAGAGGATTTGCTATGTTTGAGTTCACTACAGACAGACTTCTAAGATCCGTACACATATCTAAATACGCTCAGTATTTATACAGTATGTAATTCAGAAATTCAGGACCCAGTGGAAGTCAAATACCTTAAAGTCTTCACTTTATAAATATATAGAGAGATATAGAGAGATATTCGGAATGAGAATTTGAGCATAGCTATGAGATTCAAGTCCCGCAGCATGTCTTCACGCCTGAATTGTCACCTTTCCCATTTTCGCCAAATCTTATTAAATTGCCCTATGTCAGAATATCTGAAATAGCCATTTCTATCGCCGAAGTAGAAACTGGCTTCTGTTCTCCCACCAACCACCACACCACCCTTTCCTCTTTTTTCTACTTAATGGCTCATGGGTATCGCCTTTTTAACTACCTCTAACTGCCAACTTTTCCCCATGTCTCAAATAAGCATTCATTCTCTTCTGTCCAGCACAGACAGCCAGTCTCACACTTTCTGACTTTGTCTCCCCGCCATGCTCATCTTTTTTCTTCCTTTCAAACCTACAACAATAGATGACTGGAAATCCTCACCAAGGACCTAGCGTAAACTACCTAACACAATATCATGATTACTACGTAGTAATTGGGACTCTGAAGGCATTTTTCCACTATGCATACCCTAAACCAACTTCTTTTTACTCATGAAATTACATTAAATTCCAATGTTTCTGCCATGAATTTTGTAATGATCGGATTATGAAAGGACGATTTTAGTCTTTGATTCAAAATTTGTAGTACGACTCTTGATAACAATCTACTATAGTTAAGTTAAAAAATTATAGAATTTGCTAATTTTGCTTTCTTCATTTATTTTCAGTGTGATTTCTATGAAATGCATTCAATGAGTTGGAAGTATGGTAAACAGACATCAATTAAAAATTTGATAATCTATTTACCTATTACTGCACGATAGACGTAGATAGACAAATTGTTCATGCATTATCTTTAAAATGTCTCTTTCAATGTCCGCATGGCTTTTATACAAAATTCTGAATAATATACTTTTTAGAAATTTGTAGATAGCTGGTCATGACGGAATTGATGTTATTGTTATCTTTACGTTGTAAAGTATGCACGAAACAAAATTCCATTGTTTTATGTTCCTCCAATTAGCTGCTATTGTTATATTGGACACATTAGATTGTGTAGGTACGAATGAAAAGTAAAGTGCTGTAGAAGGTAGTGTGTTGGGGTGAAGTTTGTGTTGATATAAATATATCAAGAGTATTTGTGTAGACTAAACCCCCTGGAGGGAGAGACAAAAAGGAAACCTTTTGTCTTAACTCAGTTGTTAGATGTCAAAGATTAAAAAGTTCCAGGTAGAGTTTTTTCCCATTTGCAATGACTCTTTGAGTCACCAACTTAATTACCATTTCTTATTGGTAATGCCCTTTTCCCAATTGTTCTGAAGATGACAGGGCAAAAAGATGAGTGACTTTGTCAGAACGCCATACTTCACCTTAAATACAATAATGTGCACTCTGTGCACACGTAACCAAATATTGAATCATCTTAGGTACATCCTGAGTTATTATTACAGATAATTTTGAAGGAGTGTGTGATTCTCTGATTAGTCTGACTACAATAGAGAGCGGAGAAATGATTAGTAATAAAATATTGTTAGGCACCTGTAATAACAATATGGACCAATAGATACTAAAAGATGTAAAAGATGATTTTACAAAGTAAGCACAGTTGATTGCCCTTGCCTGTTAAAGCATAAGAATGAGTAGCACAAATAAAATTACACTTAGGTTTGATTTGAACATTGTCTAATAATTGAAGCTAGTCAATGAGTCGCCACTTTCCGCCATTCTGCATGCTCACAACAATCAAATCAGTTAATTTGAACTAGAGACACTTCACTCAACTTGAGCCGTCGTCGGTTTTTTTCCGAATTGAAGTTGACTGGGACTAGGTAGTACTTTAGACGAGTATTCGTGAGAGTACGTGTACTTATTATTATGCACCTACCTACCTATAGATATGACATCGCCAGAGAAATTCTCATTTGGTGAGAGAGAAGAGTTTTTATTCATGCTTACAACTAGATAAATTGAATGTAAAATGGAGCTGGAGCGGAGTCTCCTTGTCATAGAGTAATCTTAGTAGAATTTAGTTTCGTCATTTCATTTCACGTGAATAAGAGGAATTTAAATATTGATCTGACATTAGATGAGATGAGACGTGACTGTAAGAGACGTACGTAATTTGTGTTTGTGGAGTGAGAGGTTGGGCATCGGGCTTCGGCTCTCTCTCCTCCTGATTGCGTGAGAAGACGAGAGTTGGCTTCCACTACAGTCAGCAAAAGGGAGAAAGTAAAGGATTGTGGCTCTTATCTAATCTGATTCAGAGTGGGATTTTCGTTGTGGAATGCTGGAGCGGAGAGCTCCATTAAATGCCTCCAATAAATCGCCAATGTCCATTCATTGAAGCGGACATTTCCTCTAATCCGGAAAAAGAGCATGTCGGAGCAATTGGTACATAGATACATTCTGGTGTCACGCCCCAGTCCACCTACAGACACAAGAGAAATACAATGTACCACATTACGGACACAGATCTACACTCCTCCACTCCTTGTTATACCCATTAGACCAACGTTTAACACTGAGACTTGAATTTCCTCTCCTCCAACTCCTCTCCGCACTCTTTTTCTCTTTATTTCACTTTGCCATTTAGTAGCTTGCTTTCGCTACCTATTTACAACATCCAACTCTCCCCAAACTCCACTTGCTCTTCTTTTTAAATACCAAAACTCATTCCGTTACTTCCCTTGTTCCTGCAGTGTCCTACTAATACCTACTAGTATATATCTACTAGTATTCCCAATTATTAATTCTAGTCATATACCGCTACATACTACTAGTAGCAATGTATTTCCTACCAGGATGTTTGAAAATGCTAATGATGATAAGCTCTAGTAAGTAGTATGCATTAACTAGGAGACTAGAGGACTGGACTTGCTATTTCTGTCGTGTGTGAATTTAAATAGTGTAGGATAAAGTGTATAAGAGAGTATGACATATTATAGACAAAGGGACGGAGGAAGACAGCTCGACAGAGAAGAGAAGCAATGAGCCATCATTTGCTTTGTGAAGTCCATCAGAACAGGAAAGTCTAAATTGGATTTAATTTCTTTCCTTTCTTTTCATCGAGGAACTTCTCAAATTAAATTTACTGTAGACAAGAAAAAAGTGGAGACTGCTTGCTCTCTGATTTTCAGTGAAGACGATGCGATGTCTACAAGATATAATTGCATACACACTATACTAGCCATTCTTATAGAGCATTAACTACTTCTCTACAGCTATTGTGTTCGTTCAATATGTAGCGGCGACAAAATTACGTTACACGAAGCGTAGATGATGTGGATGTGTAACTACTTGAGTATTTCTATGCTTTTGTGAGTAAATCTACTCTATACAGTGACATATAAAGCATGTCGTGTTTATATTTATATATAGACTCGTTAATGTCTTAAATATATAATTATGTTTGTGTTTAATTTAACGAAAGTTCAGTCTATTTCTTATACTATACACATCTATAGTATCTTTCCTAGTTTCTTTCGCTTAACGTTAGTTAGTTAACTAGTACTGGTGATGCTACTTAATCTTTTAGACATGAATATCAAAGGTCTTCTCTTAATTCTTTTTTGGATGGATATGTAGTATGTATCTGTAGAGAAAGGGTTATATTAGATAGCTGTACATAATGAAAGACATCAAATTAACGTGATTATGTAGAATTAATCATCTTAATGGCTGATGCAGTGAAAAGAACTGGAAATATAATGACACAGTGAATTTTTTCCCTCGTTTAGCCTGCTGGTCTCATTATCAAAAATATCAAGCGTTGAGCTCTCCGTTCTAATTTTTTACAATTTCCCTACTTCTCCATGGTGTAACTGCCCCTGTTTCACATTATTATTATGTAATCCTTGCTTTGTCTTCTCTATTGTATTACGCTGTGGAATATTGTGCTCTATACATAGAAAAAAAGTGTGTTGGCCTGTACAGCATATTTATTATGTATTACTACATGCTTAGTCTGAGCCTTTATTTTATAAACTGCTGAGTCTGAGCCTTTATTTTATCAAAAAGAAGCAAAATTGTGTATGGAAACAAAAGGACGTCCCACTGACAAAAGTTAGACATCATTAGCTCTCTGGTGTATCGTCTCATTCTTCTCTGAAAAGAAACATCAACGCTCTGCTACAATACAACAACAAGCAGGATGAAACATTAGTGTAGCAAAAAAACTATAAGAGAAAGGGAAATGCTAATTATTTTTCCACCGAAGGGAGAATATGTTTCATTTCTCATGGGCTCTGTCTCTACACTAATGTTAGTCTAAGTTTGTTGCAAGACTTCCAAAAATCTAGAATATGATGCAAAGCTTTGATGTGAATGTGACACACGCCCTGGTTCTCTCTCCCTTTTCTCTAATTCTAAGCTTTGTCCAACTTTGTTTTGATGGTGAAACCAGATACTGCGTCTTCTTCATTGTCTCTGATTAGGATTTTTTTCTTTTCTTTTCATTCCGCATTATTTATAGTAGAATCTGATAGCAAAGCATAAAAGTTTAGTAATCGTGTCGAGGTATGCACTATTTAAATTAAAGCTATGTCTGTATATAGAAATCTATCTCCATTAGTAGTAGTGTGTAAAATAAAGATATTGCCCGTATTGTCCTCTTCTCCATCCACTCAAGTGTAATGTAATGTCCGTAACATATCTTGGAATGAGCTCAGCAGTATGCAATGCATACAGAGATGAAGCATTAATATAATGGGCCACGCTTTGAGTGAGTGGATTGTGAAAAGGACCCTACCGAACCGACAGAAGAGACCCTATATACCCTCCCCTCCATCTCACATCTCCCTCCATCTCAACTTCCAATTCCAACGTGTGAAGCTCATCTATGCAAATGAGCATCAGCTCTATTAAAATTATCGTCCGTTTATGCTAAAGAATGACTTGTCTTCGAACTCGCAGCAGTGCTATGTGTTACCTACCCCCTACATGGCGAAAATAAATAGTTTTCGTTTTTTATTCTGAACTGAACCCTACCTTGCGTTACGGATCCAAGTACTTATTTGGATTTACCTACCTGGGATACCTGTACCTTGTTACGTTCTATGTAGAGTTACATCTCTGCGTATCATCTCTATCTGACGACTGAAAGGCTTCTCATTTTGATAAGGGTCTCCATGATCTAAGCTTTCATAAATGATGCCTGCTTGAGAGACAAGAAATTTTTTCATTATGCTCATCCCTATTTAGATAAGTGGCAGGTAGGCATATAGGGCTCTGTTCAACTTCTAATGGACTTGTACACTGCACACGATGTAATCGTGCTGTATGAATACTAACATACATCTATGAACACGTAAATATGTACATACGTAACACACATTGTGAGGTTTTCATAGTGGCACAAGCTCCGTTTTTATGAGAGCTTCTTTAGAAATGTTTGAGCATGAGACAGACGGCCGCATAATGCAAGAGGATTCTTCTAATGTGGATGCTATTAATTTGTAATTCAAGCCTGTGTGAGCCTACCCGCGGTGTTTATTAATATCTCATTAATCAAGCATTTAGACGCGTGATAAGCATCTGACGTGTAGGCAGAGAAGATTAACCCCTGCACCCTCTTCTCATTTGTTATACCATATCCAGTGCATCATCATACTTCTTCATTCCTCTATTTCTGAATCTTAAATATGTCTTGATATCGATATGGGCATAGCTAACCTTTACTTACTATTCTATTAAGTACTAAAATTATAATATGAAGCCATTTTACCACGTCTCATCATTCTTGCTGTTTATTGTTTAAACTCGGGAAAAATCATTTTCTCTTGTGCCAACATCCATAGACAGCTCTCCTAATCTTTCTTTTAGTATCCATCACTAGATTTTACATGAACTCAACTGACATCACCGTGCCGGCTTTAATGGCTTTCTAATCCATTATGGCGGGCATTATGAGAGTACTCAAATCAATGGATTGCCAGAATTTTCTAACAGGCCACATTTTTACCCGATTGCTATCAAACTTTCAATAGGATTTTATATTACGGATAGAACCCGATTCTGTGGAGTTGATTCTACCGAACAATTTATCAGCGAAAGCTCATTTTACTCATATATTTACACTGGATCTTTGTTCTATTCTGGTACACTGTAATATTTATACCTTAAACCTCCTATGATTTACATACTTTCTTGATCAAAAGCAAAAAAGAAAGCAATCATTGTGTACTATATTCCACCTTGTACACATTCTGCCTTGAAATCAGTCAATGTGTTAATTTGATTAGACTTGTTATGTGCTCTTCACACCTCTGTTAAATTAGTCCTTGATCTTTGACTTTTCGTAAATCCAGGTGCGGTGATAAAGAGTGTGCTTACTAAAGTGACTTTTTGTTCGCTAGATTGAACTATGGACATGCAAAAAAACAGTAAACAACTTTCTCTTGAGCAGAATTGCATTGCAGTATTAAACTATGTACATATATACCAACATCGCCATGATATTTTAGTCAAAACCTATTACTTGGTATATCAATTTAATAATTGGATCGTGGAAAATTGAAAACAGATAGCCAGCTGAAGCATTCGTAAATAATTGCCATAATGAAATCTTGCCACTTTGAAAGTAGAAGAATTTGCCTGCAACTTCGTAACTTGTTACAAAATATACGGCACGATTTATTTTGATGTTCCATGTTTGATATAGCAAGAAATAAATATTGTAAGAGAGTATGCATTCATTATTGCATTCACTACTTACATATGGGTGTACAAAAAACAAAAAGTGCGGTGGGATAACTAATTCTGACATGGAGGAGTAGAGCATTCATCAGAGGACTAATTTTTAATAGGTTGATGTTATAGAAATAAATATATCGAAGTAGGTGTACCGTTGTCTGTTGGAGTACAGAGTTGGAGTAGGTTTATAGAAAGACACAAGGATTTCAGTGCATTACAATCTTGGCTATGACAGCTTTGATGATACTTCTCTGGTTGTGGAATGTAAATTCTGGCGAGTCATGCTTTGTTGACCATCGTCCTGTAATCAGCTTAAGTCAGAGTCTGAGTAATAAGAAGACTCGCGTCCTACGAGCTTCATTTGATCATGAGCGATACGTAGTTAAAAGTGGAGACGTTTGGTAACATATCGAAATCACGACGGTGGATACCTCCCACAGAGAGTGACAATGGTTATGATACATCAATCCGTAGAGTACACAATATGCAAAGCTACGCCCATGTCCATCATCCATATCGATAGTTCATCATTCTAACAATTGCTGGTATTTATCAACACGGACTCTGTTCTTCTATATATCTGTCTGTGAGTTTAGTCAAGTTCTGTTGATTTGATTTGAAGACAGTGCACAAAGAATTAACTAAGGAAGTTAAAGAACCAATAACTATTCAAGTCGATGAAATAAGTTAAAGCTTATCAAAGTATACTATACCACTGCAAAGAAGTCCATAATGTTATGGACTTTGATATACTTTAAGCAGGAGTGAGTGAATACACCGCTGAGCCATCATAATCATGATGATATAGCTCTGGGCTAGGTTAATAATTTATTAGAAGATCAAGTGAAGTTTACTTGGCCCTTTATCACAATCTAAATTGGTAAAATCATTATTCATTCATTGGAGTGGATCAATTGGCCGTTCCCTCTTGTCTTCGACTAATGAACACGGCTAACAATAAGGAAAAAGTGATGTTTGGGACAACTGAGACTGTGTCATGTCAAACCAACTCACTCACATCAGATCATCCTTAGTTTGAAAAGATGTTTAGTTCATCTAAGTCAACCCGAGCCGGCCCCAACTCACTCAACTTAGTCTCTGTAGTCATCCTTATTAGCAAAAGTTAGTAGAAGGAAGAGAGTCTCAGATGGGAATAGTTGATATGGCTCGATGGACCCGATACGGCTGTTCAAGATCCAAAGTTTGTCTCGTTTATTAACAGGAGAGTGCACGAGCATCAATTCAATTTAATTACCCAGCCTTACTGATTAAGGTCTCTGCTGTGACTTGGATAATGCCCTGAAATAATATACCTAAGAATATACGCAGGGTAGAATGTTCAGGAGCTTTGTCAACCATTGTGTACCGTAATGTAATAATATAATGTAAGGAGTTGAGCAAGAAACAGGAGGAGAGAGAAAAAAGTTTAATCAACGAGTTTCTGTCTGAGAGAAAAATGCAAACCGCCGTAGAGCCCACATATCTCTATAGTAGAAAAAGTTTTAATTAATCTTAGATTAAATTGTGTGTTTCTTTGGGATATCAAGCTTCTTTTGATGAAAAAAGGATTAGGTTGTCTCTGCCCTACTACACTGCACTACAATATACAGATAGAGGAACTGTTTTTGAATTTTTCTCTCGTTAATGTCCCCTCTCGTAACCATTCAATTATATTGCTCTCATTTCTTGTGCTTTCCGACTATTCAGTTAGTTAGTGAAGCGATGCTATTAAGTAGTAGGACCTCTAATTCACAATTCTCCCACTTTGCTTTGCTTTTTAGGTACACTCTAAACTTTCCATCCTACGCTTAGACCTATTTGTATTATTATTATACACATTTACTCTATAAAGGACTCAAAACATCCTATGCCTATATAGATTCCATCCAGCTGCGTTTTGATCCTTTCTGTCAAGTCAGTTTATATCTATTCACTGTGTCATGTCAACTGCCTACTCTTCGACGAATTCTCGTTCGTCACATTCGTCCCAGGAACTAAAAAGAATGCTTCTATACTTACTCTTTGATAGATATTGACTCAAAGTTCCTGTAGTATTAGCTAGTATGCAGTGTATTTGTGTATCAGGTTACCTCTTCAGGATGTTTGAGAAATGAAAATTCACTTTTTTCATTTGTGGATCTAAATTGGACGATTTAGATCCACAGCCAAATCTGCACTCAAAGCTATATAGCTGTATGTACCCAATGGCAACCAACCTTTGGGTCATAGTATTCATAAGTCAAAACTGAGAGCTGATTTGGCTGTGGATCTAAATCGTCCAATTTAGATCCACAAATGAAAAAAGTGAATTTTCATTTTTCAAACATTCTGAAGAGGTAACCTGATACTCAAATCACTATAGCTACAGCAACTTTGATATTGACTGTACCAGACAACTTCCTAATATATAATAATTCTTTACACTGTAGTATGCACTTTGCATTCATTTTTCTCAAGTCTAATCCTCAAACTTCTTTCATTTACCATTTTTATTTCTCCCAACTACTCCATGTCTTTTAATTTGTCTCCCACTATTTTGATCCCCATCCGCGACTCAGCATTTTCTCATTATAATCACCCCCACCAACTAACATTCATGTCTTATAATTGGCTCTCTCTCTCTCTCATGCTCTTACTTCGCTTTCATAATGACAATCTTCCTTCCGTTTCTGTAATGAAGCCTCAAATTCCTGCCCTGCTGCTCACTTCACTTTACATGGACCTACCTATTTATATTACTCCTTTCCACTTCCCTATCGCTGTCGTTAGATTCTGAGGCAATCTTACCTATTTTAAATACCACTTCACGAGAATTGAGAACTCGCTTTTTTGATGTAAAAAATTACTGACAAATAGTACGGGTAGCACCATGTATACTTCTATTATCCTTGGGTAGTACAATAGTTAATTTTGAATTAGGTTAGATCTGGGTAACTGTAAGGGTATAGCTGGTATGTTTCAATTCCCTGTAAAAAAAACTTCCCATTTTTAAAATCTTGATTATTCATCGTTTTTATTTATACATTTTTGCCAACACAGATTACTTGGCCGAGGATCTATGCAAGTATTTTCTTCAGCTCAATTCCAAAGACTTATAGACTGGAATACAGACGGACCATTATTTAACTCGTTACTGGATATAGGAGCCGGTGATGGGTACACTACAGATCGCATGAAGAAATATTTTGCACAAGTCTATGCCACTGAGATGTCACAGCCCATGAAAAAAAACTTAAACAAAAAAGGTTACAAGTGAGTACAAAATATAATTTGTTTTAATCTTTTAATTCCAGTTTACTTTTCCGAAGCTAAAAAAAACGTAGAAATAAAATGTATACAGCTAGAATTACATGAAATACTTTTGCTTTGCTCTTAACTAAGTTTTGTTACAAAACGTATCATTCTTTGCAGGGTTCTCAATGAGTCGTTTTGGAATGAAAATATTTTATTTGATGTAGTATCTTGTCTAAACGTCCTGGATAGATGTGAAAGACCCATAAGTTTGCTACAAAATATTCAGAAAGTACTTCAACCAGATGGAATAGCTGTTGTTTCCTTCGTCATTCCTTTTAAACCATATGTGGAATTTGGTATTTACTACTCCTATTTTGTATTCGAAGCAATTTTATACCTGATTAATTGCATATTCAGGCTTAATCCATATATTCTAATGTCTATATTCTATATCTTATTTTTATATTAAGGTCAAGATCCAAAAAATCATACTCCTATTGAATTACTTCCGATAAAAGGCAAGAGCTTTGAAGAGGAAATTGTCAACTTTATTGATAAAGTGTTGACTCCTAATGGTTGGACTGTTATACGATGGACTAAACTTCCTTATGTGTGCCAAGGAGACATTCACCAGGCTTACTACTGGTTAAAAGACGCTGTATTTGTGATTCGACGTGCCTAAGTGGTATTATTTACAAATAAGAATACTATACATACGTTTTTGTGTACAAATATGTGGTTAAGTTTAGTTCAATAATAATTACATCTTTTCAAAACTATCTTTCAATGAATTAACGTTGAAAAACAAGTAGTCATTCATTTCATTTCGTACAGTACAACGCAGAAGTAACAAATTATTATACACACTTGAAATAAAAAGTTATTGTAGCCATGAATTTTTTCTATGAAGTTTGAAGGTTATAATAAATACGGTATATTGGCGAAATATGTTGTAGCGAATACACATCAAGAAATCCCAAATGTTCACACATTTTCCAGATATATTTGAATCATGGGAAGAAGAAAAAGCGAAGATAATCGAGTTATTTGGTCCACGAAACTTTGGGTATATCGAAATGTTCCGTTAAGTTATCCAAATGCTTGTTAAAGTCTTCCACCCTCATTTTGTGAGTTTTCGATGCTTTATCCATCACCCTTTTTTCTTTCTGTAAATGATAGATATGTTATTATTGATTAATTTTGTGAGTTAGTAACTTCAACTAATCCTAATAGTATCTGACGTAAATGTAAACGAAAACTATAATAATTCTGAATTGGAATTCCTAATCCAATTACCATTTTCTCTTGCATTTTGTGATAACGCAGCTCAGCCTTAGTTTTATTCATTAGTGGATTTCTTTCACGAATTTTTGCTTCTATCGCCGCATCAATATCTTGCTGGTCCGATTCATTGGCATTACACCTAGATACTTGAGAATCAATGACCTGTGTAACTTCCTTCTTCTTCTTTTTCCTAATAAACCAACATGAATAGCTTTAATTTGATTGAGCATAACATAGGTAACATTACATACAAGAAACTTAACTATTATCAATTATAAAAGCTTAATAAGATCTACAACAATAGAAACGCTTTACTTTTTTATAGTAAGGTCGATTTTTTTCAGTTTCAAACCTCCTGATCTCGGTACATCATAGTCGTCAGACATCCTAATTTATTTAAACGAATCCGAATCCTACGATCAACGAAACAAAAACAGATGAATATATTTTGCCGTGTAGTTGTACCAAAATAATATTCAATATTTATTCAATATTATAACTAAAGTTGCTGTACGGCTGTACCCAAATATAACTTATCTTGTCCCACAACCGCACTACACAGATTAAAAGCTGCTACTTATGAAATATGAAAGAACTGTTGATGTTGATAAATGTCCAGTCACCAGTATATTCAGAATTTTTACTGTAAATCAAAATTAATTATTTTTGAATGTTGAATGTTTAGTTCGCAATTCGCAAAAGAAAAAAGTTGCACATACAAAGTTTGGCGGAAAAACACAACTCCCATCATGTGAAGGATGGACGGACCAAAGAGAAGTGAATAGGTAATGTTCTAAGCAAGGTGCATGTACAGGGTCGTTATTCATTCATACCATTGATTTACAATAGAGTTGCCTGCAAATTTGCTAATTTCAATACTTCTTAAAGGCTAAGTACTAAGCTGTCATTTTTTCGGTGCTGTAAGTAATAAAACCTGTTCGGCTATAGACGTAGTGACGTTTGACGTAGAATGTTTTCTAGCACTTTATTTTTATGTGATACTTGGGTCAGATACTAAGCTTGAAAACCAAGATATGCTTTGAAATGAATCCAAAAATTAAGGTTTTCAATAACCCCAACGCATACCTTCATATGCTAAGTTTAGTACAAGGAGGTATGCGTTGGGGTACATATTATATTGAAAATATTAATTAACTAGAAACTTCATAGTGCTTATCAAGTCGGGGATTACAACATGGACTGGATATTTGCATATTATGAAATCATTCAGCTCTCCCTACCATACATACATAGGTAGATAAATTTAAAAAGTCTAGGATTATATTATAGATGTTTTCGATAATGTACCCCAAAGCAGTTTAGCCGAAGTCCTACACACGTAATGTGCCTATGTCGGGTGCCTTCCAAAGTTACCCGACATAGGCACATTACGTGTAGTGGATTTCGGGTAAACTGTTTTGGGGTATATTATCGAAAATATTAATTAAAACAGCGTTTCAGCCGAACAAGTTTTGATTTAATGTATAAGAAAACAGTAACTTTTAAATTAGTTTGATAATGTAAACATCTGAACAGGGTAGCCGATAAAATTTATTTCGATTTCCTATATGCAGAACATTAGTCAATTAAGTTCCTGATTTCCGTTGCAAGCTTCGTCTTATTCAACCACAACCGGAATTGTTGTTTACAAAATCTGTATAATTTTTCCCAGTGAATGCTTAACATTAGAAAATTCTAATTCACTGCGGGAATCTGCCAAAAGAGTATGCCCATACTATTATTTAGTGTATTTAGAAGTAGATTTCGGAGGGGAAAATGACTTCATACAGCCATATCTAGTAGGCAGTAGGCATATTTGCGTAAAAAATTTTGACTTGTCTAAAATGAGACAATATTGGCATTAAACCGAAATTTTTTGGTATTTTGAGAAAAAAATTTATTTTTTCTTGGATTTCGGGGGAGGGGGCATTTACTCATTATTATCAGTTTTTTGGGGTAAGACTGGTATGACTACGACAATGCAAAACCACTTGCATAGTATAAAGCAAATGCATACACGAGTTCTGAGCTACCCTGTGGTGGGGCTATGTGATAGTGATAATTCAACTGCTGGCGCTTCCGCTACAATCGCTCTTGTTGCGTTCTTTCGTCGGCTTTCTGTGCTGCTGTGCTGTCGTCTTCAGCGTGGTCGGCAGTTAGAAAAGTTTGAAGTTGAACTCCAAAATTGAAAACAAAATAATATGAAGAACTACTGCTGAACTGATTGTCAAATCAATACAGCATTTATCACAAAAACTGGTAACGATGGCCAGTTTCTTCATTTAGTTACACCCATGAGGTAGACCCATGGTTGGTATTAAGTCAAGTATTTTTAGTTTGAGAAAAATCAAATTGGCCACGTCGGCTTTGGCTGATTGTTAGAATTAGAATCTTGTTTCGAGTCAAAGAGTATAAGAAAGGAACAGAAGAACAAGGTTATTGAAATTGTACTGGCTATTTAAAACTGCACTGCAGTGTCCACAGGTACAAAAACGTTTAAAAATCGGTTATATACATAGATTTATTTTCGTATAAATAAATCAAAAAATTAATACATCTTTAGTTAAGATATTTATACTCATTCGACTTTACTCTTAAGTCTTGTCTTGTCACTTGTTTGTATTTTACAGCTCCAAAATGCATTTATATAATTTAACCCTTCAAAGAGCGACTGGGATAACTCATGCTATCCACGGAAATTTCAGTGGATCTAAGCTGCAGGAAATTGTTGTATCAAGAGGTAAAATATTAGAAATTCTTCGACCAGATCCTAACACTGGCAAAGTTGTAACATTGTTGAGTGTCGAAATTTTTGGTGTCATCCGGTCGTTAATGGCATTCAGACTTACTGGAGGAGCAAAGGGTAAAAAATAAATATATATTAACCATTCATTAGTTAGTTACATGAATAGAATTTTAGTAATTTTAAATTTAATTTATTCCTTATTGATGTTAACCTATAACGGTTTTGATTGTTGTGTGTAGATTACATTGTTGTGGGATCAGACTCTGGGCGGACAGTAATTTTGGAGTTTAATGTCATGAAAAATATGTTCGAAAAGGTCCATCAAGAAACATTTGGTAAAAGTGGTTGTCGAAGAATTGTTCCTGGCCAGTATCTTGCTATTGATCCAAAAGGGCGTGCTGTTATGATCGGTAAGTGTTTAATCATTATTAAAGCAAGGTATAAGTTCTATGGAAAGAGGCTTATGCCATATATTCATATTTCACTTTCACATTGTAGCTTGTGAGATCCTGTGCTTCATTATTAGTGTAATAATTTTCAGGTGCGACGGAGAAACAGAAGTTAGTTTACATTTTGAATCGTGATGCTCAGGCAAGATTAACTATATCATCTCCTTTAGAAGCTCACAAAAGCAATACCTTTGTGTATCATATTGTAGGAGTTGATGTCGGTTTCGAGAATCCTATGTTCGCCTGCTTAGAAATGGATTACGAAGTACGTTGTTTTTATCTAATTCGGTTGTTTAGTCTTAGTCGGCATAATAAATAATATTACTTTCTTTAGAGTTAAAAATATTTTGTTTAATAATGTCTTATTGTTGGTATTCATATTAATAGGAGGCAGACACTGATCCAACTGGAGAAGCAGCCCAGAATACAAAACAAACACTAACGTTCTACGAATTGGATCTCGGGTTAAATCACGTAGTGAGAAAATATAGTGAGGCATTAGACGAACACGCTAATTTTCTGATTACCGTTCCTGGAGGCAACGATGGCCCTAGTGGGGTTCTTATATGCTCTGAAAATTATATTACGTACAAAAATCTGGGTGATCAACCGGATATCCGCTGTCCTATTCCTCGTAGGAGGGTAAGATTTCGATTTTTAAAGAAATTAATGGCATTGTGGTATCTCCATCTTTTTGATTATCAAAATTGTGGTCGTTAAACAGTGCTAAAAAAACGCAGAAACTAGCATCGTTAGGACATTTGAACTGATCAAATGTTTCTTGGAATTATAGTCTGCTACATTAGGATAATACTTAATGGAAATTATTCCCTCGGTTTGTATACTTTTGTTAAGAAACCATATTATGTAATATACCATATTGCTGTGGTGTGCAGAATGATTTGGACGATCCTGAACGTGGAATGATTTTTGTATGTTCAGCTGCCCACAAGACAAAGAGTATGTTTTTCTTCTTGGCTCAAACGGAACAGGGAGATATTTTCAAAATAACTTTGGAGATTGACGAGGACATGGTTACTGAAATAAAATTGAAGTATTTCGACACAACACCAGTTGCAACGTCGATGTGCGTCTTGAAGACTGGATTTCTTTTTGTGGCGTCTGAGTTTGGAAACCAGTGAGTAATTAATCATGTGAAAAGACTAATCAAGTTAAGTATGTCATGGGGTCATTTTTATTATCACCACATTTACAATTAACTCTTGTGTTGATTTTTAGTTATTTATACCAAATCGCTCATTTGGGGGATGATGACGATGAACCTGAATTCAGTTCTGCGATGCCTTTGGAAGAAGGAGATACGTTTTTCTTTGCGCCCAGACATTTACGAAATCTGGTTTTGGTTGACGAACTCGATTCTCTGTCACCAATTATTACCTGCCAAGTTGCTGATTTAGGTATATATTTTCCTGTTTCTCTATTCCTTGTCTTTGGTTGGAAACATTGTTACTATAAGAAAATTGTGGTGCTGTTGGTGTCAAGCAGTTATTGACCAAATATTTTTATTTTTACAGCGAACGAAGACACGCCTCAACTATATATGCTTTGTGGCAGAGGCCCAAGATCTTCTTTGCGCGTTCTAAGACACGGACTGGAGGTATCAGAGATGGCTGTATCAGAACTTCCTGGAAATCCAAATGCTGTTTGGACTGTCAAAAGACGAGCAGATGGTATAGTTCATCTTATATTAATTTCAACATTTTCAACCCCTTAAAAGTCTACTTGAGAATAAATAGAACGAAATGATGGTTTTTACATGTTAGACTAACGATTAATAATGATTAAAATTTGTAGCTGATCGATATTGAGTATTATGAAAAATTACATATTAATTCAATAGATTGATTTTGATACAAATTTTATTTTTGCTTTTACTAGATGAATTTGACTCCTACATTATTGTGTCTTTCGTAAATGCCACGCTGGTATTGTCTATCGGTGAAACTGTGGAAGAAGTTACAGATTCAGGTTTCTTGGGAACCACTCCTACACTGTCCTGTTCTACGTTAGGGGAGGATGCACTCGTGCAGGTTTGTTACAATATTATGTTTTTAAATAATAATTTTTAGTTCTCGTATTTATAATAGAATAATTCCTCACAGTTGTCAGTTTGTCAGGCGCCAGACAATGGATCGACACAGTGGAGAATTACAATTATAAATGCGAGCTCTTAGCTCCCAACCCCGTGTATTATAATTAAACATGGTAATGCTTGGCGCGAAGTGAGGGGTGAAATATAATAATATTAATTATTATTGTTTATTACTATTTATTAAATCATTTGAAACTGAAATAGATTTATCCCGATGGTATTCGTCATATTCGAGCGGACAAGAGAGTAAACGAGTGGAAGGCTCCAGGGAAAAGGTCTATCTTTCGATGTGCTGTCAACCAACGTCAAGTTGTAATTGCTTTGACAGGAGGTGAAATAGTCTATTTCGAAATGGACCCTGTAAGTATTTGAAGTGAAAATTTTTAATATTTTTTGACGCAATGAGAAAATGCTTAAGGAATTTTTGTTTTGTTAGACTGGCCAATTAAATGAGTATACCGAAAGAAGAGAAATGCCTGCTGATGTTGTTTGTATGAGTTTGGGGTCAGTACCTGTCGGAGAACAAAGATCACGGTTTCTTGCTGTGGGACTAGCGGACAGTACTGTCCGTATTATATCATTGGACCCCTCCGTAAGTGACAAATTTTAAGCATTGAAATTATTTAGTGTCTTAACCTTAACATTTTAGTTGATGATGTTTGAACCAACTAATTAACGTTAATTAAACTTTATTAACAGGATTGTCTGTCACCGCTAAGTATGCAGGCCCTTCCAGCCCTTCCTGAATCACTTTGTATTGCCGAAATGGGTGGATCAGAAGACGTACAGCAAGGAACTTTATACCTGAATATAGGATTAGAAAATGGGGTTTTACTTAGAACAGTATTAGACCCTGTCACTGGTGATTTAGCTGATACGCGAACAAGATATTTAGGATCGAGACCAGTCAAATTGTTTCGAATTAAAATGCAGGGAGGAGAAGCCGTTTTAGCTATGTCCAGCAGATCTTGGCTCAGTTATTATTTTCAAAACAGGTATAACTTAAATTTAACATTTTTTGTACAAGTTATGCAAAGCCTATTGACTGGAAATTTCTTTTGATTTTGAGATTAATATTTGATTAACTTGTACAGATTCCATCTAACTCCTTTGTCCTATGAGACGCTAGAATATGCATCTGGATTTTCTTCTGAACAATGTCCCGAAGGAGTAGTAGCCATTTCAACCAACACTCTTAGAATTTTGGCTATGGAAAAGCTTGGAGCTGTTTTTAACCAAATGTCATTTCCCTTAGAATATACGCCAAAAAAATTTGTTATTCATCCTGATACTGGACATTTAATTATAATTGAGACTGATCATAATGCTTATACTGAAGAAATCAAAAGTCAGCGTAGAATACAAATGGCCGAAGTAAGTTATCATAATTTTGTCTACGTTATTGTAAAAAAAATTTATTCCTTAGTTCAAATTTCCAACCTTGAATGACGTTAACTTTTTGTCCGTGTTTCACCTGAACCCGTTTGATTATTCTATACAAAATCTGACAAGATAAAATTGAATTTTATGCAAATTATTAGCCTTCGAACAATAAATTATATTTACGCATAACTTTACTTCCTCTAGGAAATGAAAGAAGCAGCTGGTCCTGATGAACAAGAATTGGCTCAAGAAATGGCCGACGCTTTTCTTAATGAAGATCTCCCAGATAATATATTTGGCGCTCCCAAAGCCGGACCTGGACTTTGGGCGTCTGTTGTGCGAATAATGGATCCTATTGAAGGGAAGACTTTGTTCCTTCACCGCTTCGAACAAAATGAAGCTGTAGTCAGGTATATTTTTAGTGCTAAATGTTTTGATTAATTTTGGATCATAGTTTGATAAAATATTTTATCTTTATCTAGTTTGGCTTATGCCAAGTTCAGCTCCCAAGGAGAATTCCAGCAATTTATTCTCATTGGAGTGGCGAAAGATCTTCAATTGGTACCTCGAGTGATTGGAGCTAATTTTATTTATACCTATAGGTAAATGTTTGCTATGATTATGTTCGGAGTGGCATTAAAACAATTTTTACCAACTTGATATATTTTTTGTAGAATAAATGAGACTTGTACCGGGATGGAATTTTTACACAAAACTGTTGTTGATGAAGTGCCGTACGCCCTGTGTCCCTTCCAAGGAAAGATCTTAGTAGGACTGGGGAAAACTCTAAGACTTTATGATTTCGGAAAGAAGAAACTTCTAAGAAAAAGCGAAAATAAGGTAATATAATACAATGAGTTTTAGTTTTTCTATGTTTCGATTTACAAGGATGATAATTAACACACCGACTTTTGTGTGACGACTATTGTGTTCTGCAGTTCTGAGTTATAGTAATTGCATATTTAAACTTTTTGGTATGTCATTTTTTATTAAAACTTTATGATTGTATTTATCTTTCAGCATTTTCCTAATATTATCGTACATATTACTGCGATGGGGTCAAGAATATTTGTTTCGGATGTCCAGGAAAGCGTCCATTTTGTGAAATACAGGCGTCAGGATAATCAGCTGGTAGTATTTGCCGATGAAACTAATCCTCGTTGGATTACCATGACATGTGTTCTTGATTACGATACTGTAGCTTTGGCTGACAAATTTGGCAACATTTCTATGGTATGTTCACCTGATTGATCTTAAAAATAAAAAATATATGGTATGCAACAAAGGGTTTCAACCTTCAGTGGTCGAAGGAGTTGGATTGCACTTTTAAAAGAAATCGAAATGATGGTTTTACATGTTAGACTAACGATAAATAATGATTAAAAATCGTAGCTGATCGATATCCTGAAATATTATTGACAAAATGTTTAGATTTTTTTGTTGTTAGTTGTTGCTAATTCAATAACCATTTATTTAACCAATACTTTAGGTACGTCTCCCATCAAACACATCCGATGATGTCGATGAAGATCCTTCTGGCACTAAAGCTCTGTGGGATAGAGGGCTCCTAAGTGGAGCGTCAAACAAATTAGATGTTATCTGCAATTTTCATGTTGGCGAGACTGTTCTTTCGTTACAGGTAAAATTAAATATGTTTACAATGTATGTGATAAAACTCACAAACTTGTAGATGATGTTACCTTTTTGTCCGTGTTTCACCTGATCATGCTGATTATACTATACAAAATCTGATCGCAATTTGTCAAAGTATTTCCTTTATGTGCATTGTCTACTATCAACTTCTAATCAGAAAAATCTTTTTATGGCGTTTTTTGCAGAAAGCAACTTTAATCCCAGGAGGAAATGAGTCATTAGTGTATACGACGATATCAGGCAGTGTAGGAATTTTGGTTCCTTTTACGTCTCATGAAGATCACGACTTCTTCCAACATTTGGAGATGCACATGAGAAGCGAAAATCCTCCATTATGTGGTCGAGACCACTTGTCATTTAGATCGTATTATTTTCCTGTTCGAGTAAGTTACTAAATTTTTAAAAATAAATACTTGTAAAAAAGCTTATTATTGGGATTGAAATATAAATAACATTTAATTTGTAGAATGTCATTGATGGTGATCTGTGCGAGCAGTTTAACTCAATGGATCCTAATAAGCAGCGCAGTATTGGAGAAGATCTTGATCGAACTGCGAATGAAGTTGCAAAAAAATTGGAAGATATTCGAACAAGATTTGCATTTTAAATTATTTTTATTTTAATTTTGTTGATATTTATGTTAATTTTAATGATGAAAAATTTGTATGTATACCTAATATAGTAATACAATTTTCTAGTTTTCATTTTACAAGACTACTGCAATTTATTGTATTTATTATATCGATTCACGTGTCTTTTAATTTTTGAATTACGTTGTATGATATCTCAATTGCATCTTATCGTTCATATCTATTAGGTCTGGGTGATATTTTGGGCCTTAACGTATACATAGTGAATAATTTACCTGGTATATTGCAAAATCCCATATTTGATTGTTTACAATATTATTATCTTAGTCCTATAATTAATAATTAGTAATACATGGGTTTTTCATTTCGATCGTTCATTTATCGTAAGCAATTCATTTTGATTAGACCTTTATAGAGCCTTTTATTGCTAAAGCCAAAAACTATACGTTGATGCAATTTTCATAAAAATCAGTGTGGATTTATTCTAAATAGATAAGTCGTAGTAATGCACATAATAAGTAGGTAAATCGCAAATGAATTCACTTATTAGAGATTATAGAGATCTAATTGCTAATCAGTCAGAGATCCAGTTTTTCTTAGGTTAGACAAAGGTTGATAACTGGGTCGCATTTTTTTGAGGTACCTGCGAGGGAAGAGATAGTTCGGATTAGGTTAATGGGTTGATTGCTAAATGAAAATAGGAAAGAAGGAATGAAAAGGATAGATGCAAAGAATACGAGAGTAAAAAGGTTATGATTGGCCATAAGTGAGATACTTTGCAGCCCAGTCGATTCTTCCTAATAATTGTGCATTGTTGGCTTTCGAAGCTTTATTCATAGCTTCAGTTGTTCCCATAAAGGCGCTTTTTCTTGTCTCGTAGGTAGAAGGGTAGCGACTATAAGCGCTTTGATTCAGTGCAAGTGTTCCCATTCCAGAGTCATAGCGTGGAACTCCTAAAATAAAAGCAAATTAAGAATTCAAAGGAGGTTTTTGAGGAGAATAGAACGGAAAAGTGATATTTTCTAATCTCTGATAAAGTCATTGAGCGTATCAGTCACTACCGGAAAATCTTAAATGAATTTAAGGGTGAGGGAAAGCAAAGTAGAACGAATAATGCAGGGATGTTGATTCAAAATAGTCTAACTTGACTTGGATAGACAGATACAAGCGTATGGACTCCAGTTTTACCCGATGGCTGAGCGTTCTGGTTAGAGTAGGATTTCTTCTGTACGGGTTGGTATTGCCGGGTAGTGTGAGAGGACGGCTGCTTGTTGGGTTGATGCTGGGCATTGCCGGAAACATAGCGTGACAACTTATTGGTAGACATACGACTAGTATAGGACTTTTCAATCTCGTTGTGGCTATTCCTATACATGGGCAAACCATTATCGACCATTGGGTTCATGAGAATTTTCTCTTTCGGATTATGTTTCAAGATCTGTACTTCTGCATTAGAGTACAACCTCAGTGATTTCTCCAGATCGTTTTTCCCATACCCGTCATAGTCGTCATTGAAAGAGTAATCTCTATCCCATTTTGGATTCAGTTTTCTTGTCATTGGCTCGTATACTTCTGCTTGCACCGTTTGGTACGGCAAGGGAATATTCACAGATACTTGGGGCTGTTGGGCCAAAACTAAAGTTTGCGTCAGAAGGTCGGGCTGTTGAGTCTGTTGTCGTTCTCTCTCCCGCTCCCGTGCCGTGTTGAAGAAGGCATACCTGCAGTCGACAATAACCATTAGAGAACCATTTCACATTACTAATATACTTCATTACCAAGTCCATAATGCAGACTTTTCACTCAAACAATCCCTAATTTTTATTTTGGGACAAGTTTTCTTCGTGAAAATTGCAAACTTTCCCAGGATGGATATTGATTATTCCTCCCTGTGTTATTGTCACTAGTTTACATACAGATACATTAGTGTTGTGTTAGCCTACGGCTGTATATGTATAGCTAAATATTTCTTTACGTAATCTTAGAATAGTTTTTAAGTGCACATTACCGAAAATTGAAGCGAAAGTTTCAAATTAATGGAAATTGGAGAAAATTAAATTGCCAGACAGGCATCAATATATAGGTACGTCTGTCTATATAGGGTGTACGTCAAAAACGAGGAAAATATCCGTGCTTACGGATATTAATTTTAAATGACAATTGTTGAGGATATAGCTGGAGTTTTATTTACGTCCATACGTGACAATATTACTATTGCACAATGAAACAGAAGTGTCATTGTCATTTAATTTGACGAAGTTGACAAAGAACTTGAGTAGACGGACACGACATGTCACTATTCGGTATGAATCAATAACTAATACAATTCAGCGAGGAGGAAGGCCTCGCAGTAGGCGTAATAATATGACGGCAATACCTTCCTGATAAGCCATGGTCGTAATAACATATTTAAATGCTCTTGGAATTCAGCCTTTTAGCCTTCCGAATTCCCACGACCAACTAGTAGGATAGGATACTAAACTGTCAAACAAAGCCAACTATAAAACATACGAAAGGTACTTCTTCTGCTTTAGTTGGTTATTTACATGTTTCCTGCCAATGCCATTATGAAACTAAATGCTTTATAGTTTCCGAAATATTATTTCCTCTGTGTGTACTTAGTAATGTGTACCCTCTTAGGTATACTTGAATACAGCCATCAAATTGCTTACCTTAAAGACTGATTGGCTGTGGGTCGGTGTTTGGGATTCCACCTCAGCATATCTTCAATTAAATAAATTGCGTCCTTACTTGCGTTTGGAATTATTTTATGCAAAGAGGTAGGGTCAAATTGAGGGAACTTAAAGTTCATTTGCTTCGCTAGTTGATGTGCTTCTGGCCATTCGCTCTGTTGTCAAAACCCATAAAGTAAACAAATCAGTACAATCGGTTAAAGACAATAAAGATTATTAAATTCTTCGGCTCTGAAAAAATATGCCAAAAACCTTCAGACGGAAATAAGTATCATGGTCGTACAATAAGACAATTATGTATCAACAGATATGAGCAAGGTTTACCTTGTCCGGTGTCCCAAGTATCGTGCATATTTTAAATATTTCATCAATTTCGCTAGACCCTGGAAACAATGGTCGAAAGGTAAACAGTTCTGCTAAAATACATCCTACTGCCCAGATGTCTATTGGCGAGGAATAAAATGGTGACCTCAGCAGAACTTCAGGGGCTCGGTACCTAAACACGTTACAATTGCAATTAATTCATGCAATAATTACATAACAAAAAATAACAGCTACAATTAATGAACATTGTGCATAGTTAAGTGTACTATAATGACGGACGTATATGATTATGTCCTTTATGGGCACATAATAGTTAGCTAAATGTCATAAGGTGCTTATTATGGGTGCATTAATAGTTTAGCCCATTCTTATAACACGTAAATGCTTTATTCCATGGAATTAGAACTCTTTCCGCAAAGTACTTGTCATTTCAGGTGTGATTAACTAAATTGACCATCTTTTGGAGATATGATACTCGTAAAGAGCATTAATGAAAATGGTCTACTAGGATTTGACATTCTAGTACACTTACTATTTACTATTGCTACTTCACAAATGGAGTATAGGAAAACATCTTAAATCATCTCATCATCTCGTATACAAAAATCTACAGATGTTCCCAAAAATTCCGTGCATTAAAAATTCTAGCTATATAGCAATTTATACACTAACCATCTCGTGGACACGTATTCCGTATACGGTGGTCTTGATCGGATTTCTCTTGCTAATCCAAAGTCAGCTATTTTAATCAAATCAGGACCCATACATAGTAAATTCTCAGGCTTCATATCTCGGTGAAAAAATCCATGCTTGTGCATGAATGCTAATCCTTGCAAAACTTGGTAAATCATGTTTTGAATCATTTCTTCTGGAAAAAGCTTCTCCCTGAAAACAAGGTAAAACCCATGAACTTTTAAATCTTTATTAATTGCAAAGGCGAAAATGCTATTTGTATATAAACTGTAGTATTCAGCATATTGCTCAATGTGTACAAAATAAATCATTAAAACCACAAAAAGCATGTTTGAAGTGTAAAATGCAAAAAATATGAGCCCATAAAATAAGTGCTTAGAATACAAAGGTACAAAGTTGAGATAATACAGCAAACAATGTCATTATTATTTAAACATTTAAGTCGTAAAAATGTTGCGCATGAGATATTTAGAGTGTAAATAACTAGGAAATGAATGCACCGCTGGAAATTCTTAGTGCACTCCATTGCTACTTCAGTTATGTGAAAGCAATAAGAAATATGTTTTTCTTATTCGACTTATTGTGACTAGAGACATATTGATTTTTACTCCAACACGATTATGGAGCTACCTAATTAATAATGCAATGGGCAAATCCACATTCGTCTTCATTTTTGAAGGTGGTCTCATACAACAAATATTGATACTAAATGTTCGATTGATTTCGTAAGAAAATATCAAGCTTCCTCTTGAAAACAAACTTCCATATCACGCACAAACAATCTCTTGCAAATGGAAACAAATTTGCCCTTGGTTTGTACACGATTTCCCTGCATTGTTACAGATAAGCATTTTACTACTGTACATAAACGATTTACTTCATGCATAGTACTTTACTAATACCCAAAACGGGGAATGTCAAAGCGTGATAATCCATAATCCAGTATTTGCATGAATAACGTACATAGATAAAAGTGTTTTGCGTTCTATAGGATTATATTCACACTCACAGTACCATAATTAAATGCATCGCACTATTAAATGGAGACGAATGGGTGATGGACAAAAGTAAAGAAGCTTAAACATTGATAATTAGAGAAAATAATGCCAAGTAGCTTACCCTCGCTCAAATCGATTTCTCATTAGTTGATACAAGTTTTCTTTCATGTACTCAAAAACAAAGTAGAGCGTATCGTTCTCTCGTATAACTTCTTTCAGCTTAACAACATTGGTATGACTTAATTTCTTCAGTGACTGCAAAAAAAAATTAGCACACAGGTGAGCATATTGACATCATATACCATCATATATTATATATACATCATCACAGCTAGGAGTTATCAAATAAAAATATTTTCTATGAATCGCAAAGTAATAATGCATTAATGCTTTATATTCATTGTCCAATTCATATTCAAGACGCTATTGACGTTTCTACTAATAATGTTTGGGGAATTGGGAAGCATGCAATAAGTAACACACTTAAGGAATTGTATTTCTTTGACAATCGCCGGATAAAAATCGAATATTCCTATTTGTGTCATACAGAATTGTGAAATACTTAAAGACGAGTTTGCGTGTACCTAATAAGTGCAATATAGAGAAAGAATATTATGAAATATTTCATAAACGTAGTTGATTATAATCCATATCACAAAATAATATCTTATTCTGTCTGATGACCAAAGTTGAATGAGCTCCATGTAAGTAACGAATAAATGCTAAAGGCCCTTCGGCCCAGTTAGTTATACGTGGAATGTGTTTTGAAAATTGTACCTAAAAAGTATTCTGGAATTAAAAAATACTATTTTTTAGTACAACTTAAAATCAAAGATAGACTTTTATGTATTTATATTATGGCAAATACAATAACAAGATCTACAAATTTTAGCTCTAATGATTTAAATGTGTTCCTATTTACAAACAAAGATAGGTGTTGGATATAACATTAAACTTATTTAAACCTGACCCAAGGAGATTTTAGTTTTTGCTTATTATACTCCCCTAAGCAAAAACGAAATCTTGACCTGATCCATAAAATCAACAAAATTTTATTTCTCATTAATGTGTTATTAGCATACATGAAGTCTCTTTGGCTAATTACTAAATTAATATAGCTTACCTTAACTTCTCTAAGACTCATCGCTTCGTCCCAAGTGGAATATTTCTTCTTCATCCTGAAACAAAGAAATAAACATAAATTAGATTAATGTTGTATTATTTCAATTGATACTTATACACTCGCTAAAGTTACATACAACTTATCTAAATAGCTCTTTAGAATCAAATTAATACGGAATGTTTATATTTGTGAATTGGTATTGATTACTAGGATGACTATTTAATTAGTAATGTTTTGATAAAACCCAAGTCATGTAGGAATGAGTGTCATAAGAATCCTTGGCATAGGTAATGGATTTAATATTTTAGTAGCCTATGAGTTTTTCGTGGCCTTATCCTTGGAGTAAATGTATTGGATAGTTTTCTTTAATTAACGGAAAAGGCATTAGCTGACAATTGTCTGATAGTATTCACGGTGATTACTACTTTATGGTCACGCTTGTGTTTCAACAGTATATAGGCATGTTCCTCGTTACTGATAATAATGGTTGGTTCAAATATAGTATTATTGAGCAAGGCCCTTGGTTGTAATTGATACAATTTCGAAATGAAATTCGTCATTAACGTTGTTTTCTTTGAATAAAAAAAAGATTGACTCAAAGCCATAAACCATATTAAGCTTGTGAAAAACGAGAAGCAAACCTTTTATATTTCACGAGTATGTGTGTCCTCGTAAACAAAAACTATCCTGCTGTTTGGCATTACGGGGATTAATGATGACTCTGCCTGCACTCTGCAGTTGAATTTAGGGTTTAAAAATGCATAATTTCTTTCGTATAATATTAATTGTACAGCGTCTAATAATTTGTCGTTATCCATTTCCTGCAGCGCTAATTCAAGGCCCAAAATATGGATATCTAAAGCTTTTACCAATGTGTACTCTAAGACATTTGCTTTAATTTATAGTATCAATCCCCCAATGTTTACAATGATATTAACCACAGGGGCTAATCATTTTCATAGCTCCATATTCACTGATATTGACAGGTAAGTGGAAAAGAGTATCCACCTCACCACCACACTTCTCAATTGGTCAGACATTTCTATATAGAAATGTATTATGTCATTGAACGTTATGAATTAATTAGTTAATGAGTTTTAGATACATATCCTCCGGTACATTTTCCGGTATAATTTTAAATTGCTATACAATGTTAAGTAAATTAAGTAATGATATCTATGAAATGCTACACGTTACATGGGGCACTGATAACTTTTGGTTGACTGGCTACTACATCTTTAACTATACAGGATTTACAAAATAGACAGATTAGGCATTGTGAATGGACATTTTTTTCAACTTCACATTGAATTTGAGTATTTGAGTGGGAGCCTGGGGAATTAAAGTCTTCAGAGGTGAAAGGTGTATTGTTATAAATTCTCCACTGTTAAAAAATGACGTCCTTTTATGGTGGCAGTACTTAACCATGAGACTTGAAGTACTTGAAGACAGCTACTTTAACTTCTTTGTTTGTATATCCATTTAAATGGTTTGAAAAGAAACACTCAATACTTTTCAACACAAGTTTAGATAAACATTGAAACGCTTACGTTTTGATAGCGACATCTTCTCCGTTCTTTTTGTTTACACAATGATAGACATCGCTGAAAGTGCCGTCACCAAGTTTTTGCACGTAACGATATTTAGTCAACATAGCTTCACCGAAAGTAATTGCTTTCCCCATTTTTGTACTGTGCACGAGTTTTAGTTAACTGATTGTCAAACGGACTTGAATGGTGTCTCCTTATCAAAGGACTATTTGTGAATGGTAAATTATGCTTTTTGTGATAAAGTATAATATAGAGCTCTAATAGGACTATATAAGTGGATATTTAAATATGTCACGTATAATATTATCCAGAGCAGAGCTAGAGATTTTATAATACTCTACTTTTAATATGTTTAAAAATGTCGTTTGTGATTATAGATTTTTATTATTGTACCTATTCTGTATAATAATAAAACATTATATAGATTGATTAGCAAGTAGTTGGTGGCCAGGCAACTATTCGCATGCCGTCGTCACTCCTACTGACCACACAGATGAAGTTTCACTTTGCAATGCCTAGATTTGAGCTAAGTAGGACTTGAGGCAAGAAACTGGGCCAAAAGCTACAGTATCTCCTGCAAATCGGTTTCAAGGTGCACCGAAGAAAGAGAAAAAAAGATGAAAATTCTTATACTAAAGGTCTTTAGCAGTCTAAAATACGCCTATTTAATACTATATAATAATTCTTCACTCCGCTATGCATTCTTTCTCCTATGGCTATACATAAGTAACGAATGTGGTCATTAAGTCAAACCTCGTATATAAATCAAATCATAACAATATATCATGAGTGACCTATAGAAGCAAGTCATAAAGATTTGACAAATAACAAAAGTACATAGCCCACAAACAAGTCATAGAATGAGACCAAAAGGCCCATACTGTGAGGAAATGAATATGTATTTGAACGCTTTGTGCGTGATTGATAAAAGTAAAGTACGCGACATTTTGCAGGAAGTAGGAACCTTGACACAACTCAAATTCATACAAATTCATAATACGAACAAACTATATAGTAAAATCATTAATTACTAGTTTCCTGAATCTAGCGTAATCATTACACTGCCACCGTTTGAGCCTTTCTCTCCCAAGTACGTATGCAAATGAGAGTATGCTAAAGATCATTTGTCAATATTACAGTAAACGATGCCATTTCCATGGGCTTTCATTGCTGGCATTTTACCGTACTCTATACTATGTGTTAAATAAATAATGTCCCCGATAAATATTAGTACCTATTAAGAAGCTGTTACTCTTATTACTTTCTAAACTATATAATTTATAATTTAGTACAACATGTCTACATACCTAAAGGCACTCTACAAATAGTAATTTAATATTATTTCATACATTACACAAAGTGGTTTTTGCAAATTGCCTTATTTTCAATGCACACCTTTTACAAATGCCAAATGTCACAATATTGAATTTACTACATCAACAATGTGATTTACTACAGCAAAACATTTATGTGGAAAGATGGTAGAAAACGAAATATGAAGGTGTGGTTATTCAACTGTCATGCATAACTAAGTAGGTTCCTAACCAAAGAGCAAAGGACAGGGTGTCAAATAAACGTAATCCAGTTGTAGCTGGGGGACATAGTATTATTGAACATGACATTTATAATGGCTGAAATACGTGAGCAGATTCTTAAATTAATTTTGTGTTAATTAATAGTAAAAGGTAAAAGTGACGAAAATAACATTAACCTTTTGATAGCGACTTTCTCCCCTGTGTCGATTCGTTGGCCGAGTACAACAGATCCGTATGTACCGTCACCTAATGGTCCCAAAGTTTTGTAGCGATTCATAGTCATATCTGTAATCACTCACGGACTGTTAATGAGTTAAAACCAAACTGCTCGCTATTTAATATTACATAATCAAAGGGGTAGATTCTTTCTTTCACAAAGAAAATTATTTTAACATTTAGTCAGTTGTATCACTTTCACCAATGATGAACGACTGCTTTGGTAGCAAGCACGTAGTAAAATGTGATATGGAAATATTTATGTAGGTCCTCCTAGTTGAACTTATTGGTAGATTTCCCAGTGTCTATATATAGTTCTTGAATGCAGTTGATTTTTTCTATTTAAAACTCAGGGATGAAAAATATATTAGTTATATGGGAATTGGGTTTCCTAGTTTGAGTCAAAGAATTTGTGTATAGTAATAGATAAGGGAGTAATGTTGTGTTTCGATGTGATGTCGATGAAGTAAGACAGGAAACTGATATAAGAAAGGAAAAGAATGTCTATAAGTATTGAACAGTTGACATAATGATTCCCTTCAATAGTTCGGGGTGCTGTTGTTGCCACATAATTCAGCTTAGTCTGTCAGGACCGACTGGAGTATAGAATTGCAAGTTGCAGGTTGTAAAACAACGAGTTTTCGGTCCATTTACGGCAACAGTCAGCACGTTATTGTACTCCACTGTTATGAACGCTAGGGCTCTGCTCTCGCTCTGGAGAAAAAAATATCGGAGGTGATTGATACAACGGAGAAAAGTATAGTGACGAACTGCCGCAATGTTTTCCTTCAGAAGCCTTGGTTACCCGTTCTAATCGATCAAATCAACTAAAGAAAGCAGCTACACAGAAATGAACTTACTTATCACGCTTTTCACAACCCGTTCCACACTCCAAACCCAACTACCTTTTCAGTGGCATTGACGAATTCACGCAATCAACCAACTACAGACTTTCCTATAGAAAACAGTAGGTATATTATATCTGCAGAAAGCTTAACTATTGTAGATATCTAATGCACTCCCCGACATAATCTTGTAGCTATAAATGGCAAGAACGATTTTCATGTAACTTAAATTTTAAGCTTCCCCTTCACGTTTAAATGTCTACTGCTCCATGCAAAGCAAAAGCAACACTCTTTGATATAATTCATGGCAATGATTCCTAATCTGATCTATAGACCGTGTTTGTAAACGATTTGTGGGAGTTAGTAGCAATAACAATTACGGGAATTACATTAAGGTAATAAGTAGCATTGGTCCAATATACTACAGCACTCATGTACTGTTTAATAGTCTGGATTGGTGTCGCTAATGTTTATTTTTGACCCCTGGCCTAATAAGTATTTCCGACATTGACCCACATGAATCTTTCTTCTCATAGTCGATGAAACATCAAGTATAGAAATGAAAGTTTTAAATCTAAATGTCTCTTGTCCGCTCCTGATGTTAATGCTCAATTATTAGGGAGCGGAACGCCTACTTCAGGTCTTTGTTCAGCCTGTCCGGCTTTCTCTCTGTCTATAATGTGTGATTGTGTTAAAAGTAAATACATAACTCAAAAACCAACCGAGGTAATTCGTTCAAAATTTTTATACACCTTTTGGAGTCCTAAAGGGCTTCTAATTTGAAACTGGGCTGAATTTGGTACATGAATTGCTTCAGATTGATATGGAACATTTCATTTCCTTTGCTACAAAAGAAATACTAATATTAATGTGTACAATATTCATATTTCTATTTTTGGTTTAATTCATGGTTTATTTCAAAGCAAGATAGAACTTGATTTTACATCTTCTAATCATTATCATTTGTTTCATACAATATAAAATAGTGTCATCACAATAAGAAGGATGAAAAGGGCTTATACTACGACTATCTGTGCATTACATAATATTTTCTCCTTATTTCTACTGTTTACATGATTAATTCGGAGAAAAGGAAAATAACAGTTATAAAATATAGTGCAGATGGGAAGAGTACATGTTTTCGAACTGCCGAATGTGCCGAGCTACAAATTTGGTTTACTGCACACTGGCACAAATTTTTACTGTTGCAATTTGCCATTAATTCACAATCAATCTTTAAATCAGGAGCTAATTTTGATTTTTTACCCTTATCAACCTCCCATGGAGTACAACTAAGCCTGGCTTTAGTGCCACAGTGCCCTTTCTCACTTACCTGTTCAATCCTACCAGCATCCTGTCTTGTAGTATCATTATAGCAGTCACAAACATTAGTCTCCAAGTTGCACGCTTCCAAACTCTTGGCAAAACAGATTTGACTCCAAAAATAGGTAGAATTTACATTAGAAGCCGCGTTGGCAAGTGCCAGAATGTTATTGAATAAAGGGACTACGGCGTCATCATCAGGGTCTTTCAGAAATGCTTCCCAAAGGGGAATCATCAGGGTACGGTAATTGTCACGATCACAAGGCTCACCATACCAACTCGACGGCAAGTATTCTAGTCGTTTTATGTGGCTATACAAATGGTCAATAGTTATTCTATTCCGACCGTCCACTGCTATGAAATCCACAACTAATGGAGATATCACTACTGCCACAGTTAAAATGGAAATTGCACTCATGATTATCGGTTTCTGGCCAATTTGCTTGCATTGAGCTGAAATTTGCATCTATGGAGAAAGTTAAGTAAAAGTACTTCTGTTTAATCAAACTCATTTCTATATATATGTATAGTTAATTCTCTTATATGGTTATATATAGTTGTGTCTATGTCATACATACCATGGTATATATTATAATTTAAGTGACATATACGATAGTAATTTTACTGAAACCATTTATTTTCTTAAGGATTTGATAGCTGCTTTTCCTGAATAGAACGTGGTAGCCAATTTGGATACCCAGAGTGTTGGAAAGAAAGAAATCGCTGAAATCTAAGCTTTGTCAAAATATTAAATATATCTTAGTATGAATTCAAAACATTCTTTACGCATGCAAAAGTTAAAGTTGCTATAGTGTACCATCTAATAGAATCCATACTCTTTGGACTTCCAAGTATGAATTCTTTTGCTTTTGAATCAAACTATTACAACTCATTCACCAAGCACATTTACGCTACCTGTAATAGAAGTGGATGTGATGAGTGCTAAATATTAAGTCATTGAAAATTAACTGAGTGACAAATTCTAAAAACAAGTTAAAACACTTGGCTGGAGGAGAAAGATCTACCGATGTAAGTCTTAAAGAAGTTAAGGTTTCTGAAGTAATTTCCTCGTAGGAGTTGATATCGGACAGTGTTATTAAATTGTATAATCCCCATCAATTTTGTTCAACTGGATTTATTGCAATGATCTTAAAGTATTGATGTCCATGTATTTGTTTGTACATGTTTGATTTGTACCATGTCATTCTAATAGGAAATTAGGACAATTTTTCAATAAATTAATTAAATGATGGTTTTGTTTGGAAATATTTTTATTTTTCGTAACGTGTTTTCTTTTTACATCGCATATTAGACATGTTTTTCAATCACACGGACAATATGAGATAAGATACAAACAGTAATACAATAGAAATAATTAAGTCCACAGGTAAATAGTAGTTGCATTTTATTTCATCTATCAACAACAGTACGGAACGGGATAAATGATCATTACCAAACTTTTCCTTTAACAACAGCGACAACTTGACTCAGCTTAACACTCCCAATTTGTGATAGAGTGACATCATAATATAGACACAATAACTTTATTCGTATTGTCAGCAATGTGTAGTTCATTGTCTTCATGTTATGTTCCTTATCATTATTGATTTTGTTTGATTACTCAAACATATATGACATGTGGAACATAAATTAGGCATACCTATGTATTATTCATTAACATTATAATACATTAGATAAACAACATTCGAAGACACTTACACCATTATTCGAAATTGATTTGAGACTAGGAAGCTAATTAGAAACGTCTATTAATTGGCATCGGTGGAAAATGAAGCTTGTTTTACTTGACTTCATTAATTCTCTCAATTAGCGAGTCAAATATATAATCACATATTTTGAAAACCTCAAAAGGATTTTCAAAGGAAAATAATCCACCGAAACAGCAAGATACCTTAGATAAAGTATGGAGTATAGATTATAGACATAGAAGTTTTTGTTTGAGATGGTTGCATCTGAATTCCCAGTTATAAGCCATCTTCTTGAAAATAAATACAAAGCCAGAAGAAAGGATGTACATTAAAATCCAACCTTAATATGTAAGTACAGTTGTAGAACTGTTTAATCTGGTCAAGGCAATCTGATCAAGGTACTTTGCTTTATTTGTCAGTTGTCACTCTCTGTGCCCTCATGGCATTTGTATCAATACAGAATACAAAGATATTTAAATACAATACGCATCTTCATTCTTTAAGTACAAATTCTGTATGAATTTAACTTAACCATTTGTAATCTTTATGCTTACTAAGTCTTTCCAGATACATATAGTACTGTAGACTGTAGAGTTCCTTCTTAACACCAGAATTGGTGATTCAATTTTCAAGTATATTTAACCATTCAGTAATCTGAGATGTTTTTAATTTGTAAAACCTGAACCTATGCATGTAGTACGTAAATTACTTATGCAAATAGGACATTAGGTACAGAGATATTGACAACAATTGTCTTATTCATAAAATACGCATATGTAATTCTAATAAAATTGATACACTATATAACTATAGTATAATTTATACAGTAATATGGCATATCCATCCTAATAGACATTTAATCTGCGAAACTACTTTAGTTTACTTGACCATAAGTACAACGATTAGGTTAGGATAGTAAAGCGTAAGGTTGAAACATCACACGATCTAAATAACAGCGAAAAACATTCATCAAGACATTCTAGTAGTATGAATGCAAGTTCATTACTCAACAGGCAAAGTACATATAATAACAGACTCAAAGATTATTGACTATTTGCAAGTTTGCACATTCGTACTATTTCACACCCACACACAATAGCGAACATAATTTGTTTATTTATCTTTGTCCAATAAATGGGTCATAAATAAGAAGCCACTTTCTTGCTTTCGAAGATATTGATAACAAGTACATAACTATACAGTATATAATATTACAAGCGGGATCTACTGTTCTTTTGCCTAAAGTATTACATATCATTCATTACCCCATACGAATTAAAGCCTTAGCAAGATTGTCTTTGAAATATGGTCGGTTCGTAGTTAATCTTGTGATGGCACTTTGGTTTTTGCACATAATTACTTATTAAAACATTCATTTAAAACATTAACTGAATAACATCCTATATTTAATTTTATAAACTGCATTGTCAATTTCAAGAATTAACTTGAGACGATTCAGGCACGGAATTCTCATTTAAAATCACATTTTGTTCTTCAGTGTCACTATCAATTAAAGTTGTAATTTTCGGCATGTCATACAAAGTACACCACGTTGGACCTGTATTGGTAGCTTTTCCACCCCAACTCCAACCGTTTGGTATTGCTAAATGGTTTAGACCGTCTTCAACAGTTCCACTGTCCCCTGAAAATCGAATACAAATATAAATGTACAAAATTATAATTTTACTAATATTCAAATACATGTAAAAAATACCCTTACCAGTTACTAAATGGTTCAACCCACGTGTCATCCACAAATTATTTGGAGCTGAAGTCTCGCTTTCGTCCTTTGATGGATTTGGCGGAATTTTTATAATATTTTCTAAATTTCCAAGACCTAAGCACACAAACATTTTTGAAAAACTTTCATCTCAGTACATATTGTTATAGTAAATGAAGTGAATTCAATTTACCTTTCTGAGCTTGTTGAGCGTTGAAATATCCCATTATAATAACTCCATCCGTTTCGGTTGCCAATTCTTGAATAGAATCAGCAATATCTTCATTTTTCTCAGAATTGTGGGTGTGACCATTACCATTTGTGTAAACTCCAGAATCCAGAGAGGTAGATAAAACATTTACCAAAACCCAAGATGAATGCTTTGTCTAAATGGAGAATAAAATACACATGAAAATTAATATTATATTGCGAAATCCGACTTATGAGAGCTCAATTAAAACAAGACCACTCGTTGAACATCACAAGCCATAAAATGTCATGAAAGTCTCACCTTTACTTTAAAGACAGCAAATTGCCATAAACTGCCATTTTGAAAAGGTGAAACAACATTAGAGTCTGTAATCCGTACTTCATCGATTTGTTCCAAATTGTAAATAATACCGTGATGATAAGCTGTCTGTAAAAGCACATGTAAAATATTAGTAGAGCATCATTCATGTGAATAGACATGTGTCATTCATTCATACAAGAAATACTAATACTGCCTGCGTATTAAAAAGAGAAATGGTAGGGATAGGGGAATGCATCTTTAAGAAGATAATCGAGTTAGTCTTAGGAAACCTACCATTTACTACATGACTGATTAAAGTAGCTACTTATATGTAAACAAAGGAGTAAATACAAGCTATATTTAAAGTAGGTAGATTGTTATTATACTGACCTTTTTATAATGAACAGGGCTATCATTCAAAGCACACTTCCAAATGCCACGATGACCTCGCCATTCGCGGTTCTTAACAAGAGTTGGCTCATTCAGTTCTTTGCAAATCTGGAAAACATAAAATTTAATACTTCAAGTGACAAGTGATTTATGAAGTAATCACGAAATAACCTTAGACTAGAGATGAGAATCAATTCGCAACGCATGATCATTTACTTATACTTAGGTATGCGAAGATATATTCAACATTGCTTATGTCTAGCTTGTTTAAACCGGGATTTAATTCTACTAATTCGTTACAGAATATATAACGGTATAATGTCTGAAGCTCTCACGCATAATTTTGCGTTAAATAAGCGAAAGGTTTATTTTCAGATCCGGATGGATAGGAAAGCGTGGAAATGTATTCACGGATATTTAAAGTGAAATGACGATACGAAAAAATATGCGATAACCTTGGTTCATACTAGAGTATTGTGGTGAGTAAGAATACAGATAAGATTCTAACTGTCAAACTCTTATCTGTCTAATTCTATTTTTAGCCTAAGATCTCTCTCAACTCCTGCTTTAAAATAATATTGGCACTAACCTAACCTATGTAAGCATTTTACTCTCATTTAGAACACTTGAGAACAACTCTTCTATTTATAAAAACGTTTCTCGACAGTCCCTCATTAGACAAAAGCCCACTCATCTCTCCACAGTAAATCCACTAGCCACTATATCGCTATTCCGTGTGATTAAATAGATAGAAAAAGGAAACAAAGAGATTCTTCACCTTCTCCAATGCAGTGATATCGCAGATCTCCTGCACAGCTACGATGGAGAATCTGTAATTCAAACCCAATTTAATTAAATTCTAAGCAAAAGAGCTTAAAGTCAGATCTGAGAGAGAGAGACTTACCCATTTTCTAAAATGGTTCTAGTGATTACTTCTAGAACACCGGGATTAGCAATTTTCTCTAGAGTAAGTCTTTCTAAGTTCCACGTAGCGATGCGGTAAGCCGGCAGGCACTTGTGGGTAAATTGAAAATCAGATAACCGATTTGGTCGCTTTGTTTTGACCGACATCAGGTCATAAATAACTTTCAGGTCTTGGATCTGCGGCTGCGATGAAGGCGACGAACCAACACCATTTATTTTCTGGCTATTAATGTCAAAAGTTGCATCCGGCCTCGCAACAGGAACTGAGCTTGATCGAGAATGACCTTGCATAAAAGTATTTAAGATATTAGCTTAAATCATCTTAAATCTAAGTCGCTCTATTTTCTTAATTCGTACAATTTATATTAAAACTAAGATAGGTGTTTTGAGTATGTTTTACCCTTAATTAATTTGGGAGTTCGAATTTGGCAAGGAGAATTGGTAGATTTGGTAGAGCCCTTATCAGAATCCCACTCCTCCGTAGTTAAATGCATCCGTATAGCTCCTAGACGCTTGTAGCTGATACCAACGCCTTTTAAATCGTCCACACTCTTAAATGGACCTTTTCTATCTCTGTAAGTAATTATTTTAGCAGCCAATGCTTGATTAATTCCATTAACACTCATCAAGTCGAATATTGTTGCATTGTTTATATTGATCGCTCTGTGCCACCGGGGAGTCATTCGAGCTGAATCTGCCAAACTTGGGATGCTTTCTATTGATGGAGTTTTAGATGATGCTCGACTGTAGAAAAATATCAAGAAAATTCAATTATCCATTTAGTAGTAGTTCAATGTTTTATCTTCCTCAGTAATTTGTAAGCCAATTTCACAAACTACAGAGCATAAAAAAGCTGTAGAAAAAACACTAGTGTCCTTATGCTATGGATTATATAGATCATAGATGTACAAAGAAGTATCTCCACAATTTTGTCATTTAATTTAACAATTTCCTTCGATGTGTCATAAACATTCTAAAACTACGCGACACAGTTGAGTTGATGCAGATGAAATGAACTGCTAATAATAGATGCAGCTGCGACAATATTTTTCAACAAGGATGTGGCATCAAAAGAATATGCATCACAACATACAGCCTAAAAGAAATTAGATGTAAGAGAATAGCTATTTATTGGGTTTTCGGATAATACATACCTATAGATGTAAGTACCTAAATCTTACATGTGTGTTACTTATTCCGTGTTGTATGTAGTGTGTGGATTGTATTTTGAAAGCAAAAGTTAACCGAACTTTAAGGAGGGACAGAGTTGGATGAATTGCGCTGTATGCATAAATCGTGTCAATTAAATGTTGCGAACAGCAATTAAAAAGAGATTTATAACCTAGTAGCGCCCGGTAGGTGTTTTCATTATAAGTTAGCAATGGAAGTTTCCTTGTCTATTCTAGATTCTGGTTTGAAATACCTTGTCAACCTTTTGCATTTAGCTGAGTATTAACTGCACCTTTTTAATGTACCTGCGTACCTCGATTCATCCTACTAAATAACATGTATTAAACTAAGCAATCTGCAACGTTTCATCATAATGCGCTGTGAAGCAGATTCCATTCATATGGAGGAAGTTGCATAATAGTAGAAGAATATTACGGCGATAAAATATTAGCTTAATAAGAACCTCAAATTGGCAGGCTTCTTCCTCGAAATACAAATTTCCGGACGAATGTGGTCCAATTTAGTAGCACCCATTCCGGAAACGAGAGCCAAGTCCTCGACTTTTCGAAAGCCTCCGATGAGCTGACGATGGTTTATAATATTCCGTGCCAAAGATCTATTGATACCGGGAAGAGTCATTAGCTCCTCTTCCGTTGCTGTGTTCACATTCAAGAGCTCCACCTTTAAATTCAGTCCATATATATTACTGCATTAGCCTCAAATTTTCAAATCGATCAATACCCTATTACATCACCAACGAACGGATTGAATATTGAATACACACACGGCCAATACATCAACAAAAAGTAGGCACTTCTTTTACCTTAAAGCTGTACTGAACTCTGTACTAAGCAAAGTCATGTGCCACATTACATTCTGTTTACAGTATTGCTACGGTACGCTTCTATTGCACATTGCACGATATATATGGAATTCGTAAATAGTGAATGACGACTTGTCGATTTGCACAGGTCTAATGGTTCATTCACTTCAAGAACTACTGTAGGTATTTTTACTTTCAAAAAGGTAGCACTCACCTTAAGTACAAACAAACCTATTTCAATCAATTTACTTCACTTATCTAAAATATTTCTAGCTATTTCATCTACAATAGTTCCTACTTACAATAAATAGGTTATGTCCTGTATACAATTCTAAGAAAGGACTTGTTCAATATTCATTACGTAGCTTTTCGACAAAGACGTAAGTGGAAAGCATAAATGTAAAATTGTGAATACATTACAAACCTTTATGTCATTTTCGTTGATGCTGAAAGAAGCACTTATAGATCCCCGATGCTTCTTCCATCTTCTCTTTCTAAATAATAGAGTTAAAGACGCCGTAGATCTTCGATATTTAGATGAACGAAGTGTAGGAGGAGTCTCAACTTCCCCGGCGGAAATCGATTCCTCTCTTCCAGGACTTGGATTGTGATTGACAACTCCATTGACAGTGGAAGGTGGTGCATTAATGTGGGACGAACTGGATCCGTGACCCATGTTGACCATTCGGGCAGAGGACTTTTCTTTGAATCGACACGCTCGTCCGAGCAGTCGGCGAGGGAGACACACGTGGGACGTCAGTTTAAATCTTGCCTGTATTTACTATCTGAAAATACAAGGAAAATTTATTACAGAACAATTGACAATTCAATTTAGACCCAAAATTGATTTAGCAAAAAGGAAGTGTTAAAAGCAGAGCGCAATAGTTTAGTACAAAGTACAATGTAGCAACAAACATAATCATTAGTATTTCCTCTCTATTACGTAGTATATTCATGCATTATGGATTGCCTTTTTGTGTTGCTGTTTCACTTCAATGTATTTAGTCTATCATTTTGTATATTTATAGCTACTACACAGTTAATACTGTTTCCTTTTCCCGTTTCTCCCGGATATACCGAGTTTCTTCCACTTGAGACACCGTGACAAATGTAAATAACTTGAAAATCCATTCACCGCACGTCACAGTCAAAGCCAGAATTACACTGTTCTGCTGCATAAAGGAATTGATCGTTATTTCTCATGTCTAAGAAATTTTGCATTAGATTCTAGAGAATTGTTCCCATTTCCAACCAACCAACACGTGCACTTTTGGTATCATAAAATTGAGAAGTGGTACATTGTGACTCTGCCATAGTGCTAAGGAGTAGCTGTGTGTGTTAATAAACATGATTAATCGAATTATCGAGTATAAAGTATAGAAATTCGTGGTTTATCAGAATACCTTAACAGAATGTATTTATCTTATACAAGCTCCTTATTCATAAAAAGGTAAACAATTTGACACGATGGGAATGGAATAACTGATACCAGAAACACGACTCTGCTTACCTGAAACACACCAATACTAACTGACAGAAAACTAATATTTGTAAAAGCTATTATTAGGCATACTCAGCATACATGCTCGTGCTAACCTAATTTCCTGTGCATATTATTGCTCCAAACACATCTCCACTCAGCCCTTCAGTTCAAGAACTTGTTTGATTTGTAAAGAGCAGTGCAAAATTCACATTTGATTCTATTTATAATCCAATTTATCCGTACCTTCAAATCCAAATTATTTTATCTGCTAAATTATTTATCTCTTTGATGTAAAATATTCAGTGCTTAATGGCATTCATTGCGAGAATACCTAACATTATTTCCGATTGGTTAAACTAAAAGTATTAATCCAGTTACCTCGTGCAAATGTAAACTCGAGTAGAGATCACACACATGAATTAAATCATACTACGATAATGCAGAGAATTCACTCAACCTTTGGATCCAGTGTGGAATGGACCAAATACCCTAAGTACTACACATAACGTAATTAGAAACTAAAACAATAGAAGCAATAAAGCTCAGGTTGCAAAAGAACATACCCAATTACCCAATCTACAATTAATTACATTAAAATACCACCTATTTCTATTTATTCATTCTAATATTTTAGAGACAATTAGCATTACATATCAAAACCACTGGCGTTGTCGTCTTTATTAGTTATAAAGTATTGACAATCAGCAGTGCATGTACTATTGTTAATACTGCCACAAGGAACATTAATATAATTAACCACGTACAGTGTGTATATGTAAGTTTGTGTGCGAGTCCGCCAACTTTTCTGTACATTAGCATACTGCTAGATTACTAGAATCGATGGTACTAGAAACATTAGCAAGCGTGACTAAAAATTTGATGTGATAACTAAATATATCCCATGTAAATATATTTGTCACTGTTGTCGCCCCTTTAACCTTTCCTTAGGGCAGAGACCACGTCGTATGTACATGCAGTATAATAGTCCAATGCTGATTTTGCCACAGTTGCACTGCATTAATACTGTTCAGAGAAGCAGCAAGTAAGGCAGCCAAGAAAAGAGTGCGGTATAAGTATGAGAGAGTTCTAGTTGCATTATGGCAAAGTTCTCATTCTCTGCAAATGACAAATAAAATCGTTGGTAACCTTTGGCAAGCTATGTATTTATTTCCATGCAAATGCAGAAGCATCGAGAGAGAAGTAAAACTAGCCCGTTTAGACATTTGTAAGACTTGGAACAAATAATGGGATTCAAGCCATAATCTCTTATGCGATCCCACGTCTGTGACTCGCACCAAGTCTACATCGCAAGTACAGCTATCTGCTCACTTCTCAGAGAGAGAGAGAGAGTTATGTATAACATAACATAAGCAATAAAATGTAAAGTCTATGTTGGATTAGCAAAGTGGACTTATAACAAATCTCATAGCAAGGAATGGATAGAATTATTTTGCATAAGCCAGTTGATTAAATCAATTAGGCACCATACGTCTGTATTTAATATGCGCTCAGCATGTTCACAATCGACATTAAAAATTATTGGTAAACAATTCCTTACAAGTATAATGTCAACAACTTACAATGAAACAGGTGTACTATGTAGTAATGCAGGGGTTAAAGGCAAAATGCAATAAATCGGAAAGAATATCGAATCATAGCTACTACAGCCATACTATTAATGCTATGCAGTGAAATATCTGAAACCTAATTGACTAACAAAAATGAATAGTGTTTGTCTCTGTCGTATATTAAGCTTAGAAATGATGCAATTTTTCGTTGATTGTAGTGTTGCAATATAGTGTTATCTAGCTTTTAGCATCCGGATCAAAAATCCAAATCGATATTAATGAATATCTAAGTACCTACGTGCTTACTTGCTACTTGATTACATAATGAAATTCTATGTAGTTATTCTAAAGTACACTTAATTTATGCCTCTATACTATAAAGATATCATACTCATAGCATTATAATGTAGTAACTGGTTATATATTAGTTATATCTACCAAAGAAAACCATTATCCACTGATACGACTGCCGAGGACGTCTTTTCATGATTTCCTTGAACTTTCATTAATGCCATACTTCTAACAGTAGTCCTAAAATATTTCCTGTAGTCACAATGTTACTGCATAAGAAAAGGTAAGGTTGAATTTCCCTGAGTACTTATTTAAACATTATTGTCTATAAGTGTTTCTACCTTGTACATCTACTACAGCTCATTTTAGTTACAAATTAAGCGATTTGAATCTAGCAAATGTATTGATCTGAGTAACAATATTTGTATTGATGAAATAATATTCGTTAAAATATATTTCTAGTGAAAAAGTACAAGTGTATGCATTTTTGCACTATTGTAGGATCTTATCTGCTCTAGTCTATACTTTGCGTCACGGCCATAAAGTAGGCTTACAATAACCTACGATATACCTGATTGTATGATTACATGATTAATGATTTTCGCTGCCCGATAAATAATAAACTGTATATAATATACATAGTAGTAGTTAGTTGGATAGTTGTACATATTTTTTGCAACCGGACTATGCAAACTTAAAATCCTACATAATCTTCAGATTGCCGCTGTGCTTATTAGTACTACAGCACTTGACAACTCACACAATCACAAACAATTAATGGAAACAGCATGCAAATTTTGTAGATATTGTTGGCTCTAACTTTCAACATAGTTGTATAGTTTTAAAAGGTTTCAGAAGTAAGACTTAAGAAAAGGATATAGGAAATCAGGTTTGGGCAATGTAACAACAAACTCTCATGATACTTTATATAGAAGAGCGAAGGGTAGAGGAAAGTTAATTTACACACATCTAAATAAATTTTGTAGTTTATTAAATGTTGAAGAATACGACACAAGCCAAATGTAAGAGATATGCAAATTTAATTGTTTGTCTACCTTCCACTTTGCCTTCGTCTTGTAATTCAATGCAAGTCATTCTTTTCATTTTATCGACCAAAAGTCTACTTGGAAGGCACTCAAGAGATGATCAATGTCACAAACAAACAAATAGAAACTACTATACTGAATTTACTTTAGAATTCTGCACTTGCTTTAGAATGCTGAAACACACCCACAGCAATTTTCAACTTTACACAATTAAACTTCACCGATGAATGCAATTACTAGGTCGACATTGTGAGTCCCCGGAGTAATCACCATGAAATAGCAGAGCAGAAATAATGAGATATTTGCAAATATCTACAAAGTTAAGCACGAGCAATTCTGTAAGTACTTTTTGTATTTTGGTATGTAACTCCACTTCCACCAAATTGTTAAAGGCAGTTGATAATTAAGTTGATGCCTATTTCTGAATTATTTTGCATAAGCACGAACTCATAATCACTTAATTACAGCTATAGATACTGTAGAGTACACGATGATGACTTTAGCCTTGGATAAAGTTCCTTTTTCATGTACCAAATCAATTATTTACATTTACACTGTTAAAATTTTCTCTAATAGAAACTTAAATCGAGGACAGAAACAAATTTTACACAAATACTGTTTCATATTTTAACCGAACCGTCACATGATGTGAACTGATCAAGGTACGAAATGTCCTGTAGCTAGTGACTAAATGAATTTATTGGAGTAAACGTTTAAGCAGAGCCATGCTTTTCTCCATGTACAGCTGTAAACGCTGAATATAGCAATTTTGTGTTTATCTACCAACATTACTGCTTTATCTGCTATCACTATATCAATTATCTTGTTTACATGTACCTAAGGATAAGCCACAAATAGTGAATGTAAGTAAAAATGGTAAAACGAAAATTTGATAAGCCACTAGACATAAGTATATCCATCAGTAAATGATGTAGAACAAAATCGTATGACACAATCACATACCATGCTGAGTGCCTGTCCAGAAGAACTTGGAAACCAATTACCATGCTCTAGTGCTCATGTCTGATAAGGATAACGACATAGTACGATTATCTTTACTAAATGCCTTATAAATATCGTCGAGTAGGAATTTGTTAATTTTTAACAAATTATTACGAGGAAATAAGGCTTTAATGCATTAAGCCCTATATCATTAATATATACTAGAATAGCACATTTTCTAACCATTTACTCTTCCGATGTAATAATTATAGTTATTATAGCGTTGGATGATAATGTTAAAAACAATAAAATTCAGACTGTAGTAGAAAGGCTTTGTTCAACATTATGGAGTTGCTAATGCTTCCCATTAAACATGCATTAGTGTGTCTATTGTGCAAAGCTACGGAAGGAATGGTTCCTACCATAGTATACATTAAATAGTGGCGGTGTTATTGACATAGTAATATATAATGACATTGACATTACTCTCTCCTTCCGCCATGTTTTATATAACTCTGTGCTGTAATAAGTTTTGCAAATGCTCCATTTAATATAAGTTGATGCCAATGGAGCAAAACTTATAGGTATTCCCTTAACTTTCTTGGAAGTGCAAGTAACAGGAAAACGATCATTTCCAACGGGAGTTGTCAATATTTTATTCTGATATGCTTATACACGAGGAGCGATAAAAAGACATTCTAGTTTTTGTAGATAGTAACCTAGTTTGACGACGACATAATGTGAATGTTATACATTCACCTTATGTTATCCTCCCTGACAAGAGTAGCCAGTTACATGCCCTTCTACAACGAGACAAGACGACCTACATGAACTAATGTTTTAATATTGCAGCGACGACATCCAACCTCTTATCGGACTACCGGTGCAGTACAAGCTTAATTTGCTCCTACCTTTACGATACTTGTGCATACGATGTGCATGAAATTAAGCTGTATGTACCACTTGTGCATTTTATATTGCGCAGTTATAGTTTAGAGACTCAACGCTATAGACGAATGACGTGATTCTATTGATAAGTAAACTTACCAAGACCAAACTATATTTAGAATATGTCATGGATCAAATAATTTACGTACAATATATGCTTGTTTTCAATCAACCAGCCGTGAAAATCTATTCTAAACACAACCTTTAAGCCTCTAAATAGATTCGATAAAAGTGCATATATCATCCGTTTTATTAATTTTACTGGATTTATCTAGATCTGTCCTCAGAGGATGTGCCATGTGTTCTCTCTAAAATAAACAACACCTTTACTACATTGCAGACAAGGAAAATATAATGATTAAAGTAAATAAATGCATGCATAGTTTGCATCATAAATACTAAAATAGAGAAAATACTGCAATAGTGACCTTTAAGAACATTGAAATAACCGTTTAAAAAGTGCATCGCATTTTTGCAGCAATTGCTCTTGAGTAAAACTTTTTTACAAATACTAATATTTCATAGTGGGATAAAAATACGTTTTTGCAGTAATGCCATGTAGTTTAATCCGTTCTTCGTGGATGGTTTTTAGCCCAAAAGCTTAATCTGCTATAACACGTGAATTTATTACGTAAAGTTATATGAGTTGGAGAAGTATATGTCGTCAGCCTTTTCTTTGTTTTATATCGTAATAACAGAGACACGAGAACAGAAGAAAATTGACCTTGGAAAGTGGGAAGAAGTTCAAAATTGCAATCACAGGCACGACTGTGACTACAATTGAGCAATACTATATTATATTCGAAATCCATTTAAACTGAATACAGACATACCTAGGTAGTTTATAGGTACTACCGTCATATGTAAATACATAGGAAGATGTAATAATATATTTTGGGTTGTACATGTGCATTTATTATATTCTCTATTACAGCATTAAGAACATTGCCTTGGTATGCTTTGGAGTAAAAAACGATAAATATAGGAATAGCATAAATAATTTATAAATACTACCTACCTCGATTCACTATTATGTATCTATAGGGTATGGATGGCAGCAATAAAAAAACAGAGGGCAAAATCCAAAAGGATTTACATTCTAACAGTCGTGTGACCGTGTGGTGTTTACTCTGATGTTCGCATAGGTTAGTTGACGATGAATTGTGGCGGCTGCGGCTTTTTAATACCTACACCGTGACACATTGATACACCGCATCACACATTCAGTTTTGCATGTGTGAACAGGGAATCAAGCATCCCGAGGGTTTTATTAAAATCATTTTTTATTAAACGTTTATTTCATCTGTACACAAGCGTTGGTTTTAGTATGCAAATGAACCAGGAATTTTTAAAATAGAAAATTTTCTGAAAAATAGGAAAATATATTAATTATTATTTACATGCTTGCTTTTAGCGAACTATTAATAAGGTTGGGTCAAAGGAGTATGCTTGAAAGACCCAAAGTTACAGAATCACTGATTTCATGCCTCCACAGGAGCTTTGTTTCCAGCGGAAATTGGCATGAATGCAAACATGGCAAAATGTCAGTGTTAGATTATTCTTTGTGGGATAGCTAACGCAACGTTGTAATCCTTGAGGTCTTGGCTGACAGTTGCTTTTTCAATTTCAAGATTTAAAGAAGAACGAAACTGAGTAATGTTCTTTCTCTGCGTGTTTCGACTTTACCAACCATTCAGGAAATATGGGATCCCGTGTCATTTCGTGCTATAGATCTTGCACACCCCATACCCAAAATAAAATACTGCATACTCTAATTATTTAAGCACTGCAAATGAATCTCGCTTGTATCAAATAACACGTGTACTTTATTCCAATAGTACCTCATTTGCCACCTACTTAGTTGGCTTAAAAATCGTCGAAGGGAACTGCATTGCATATGCACGTGTAAACTTTCGCCGATTTTTCATTAAATAGCTATAAACGCACTTGTTTCTAGTTTCTTATCATTCTAACACTTACACTCCCTTTACAAACGATGCAATGGTTATCGGAAGTATAATAAGCTTATAATTTATTACGTTTTAAAGAAAAATGCTAGCGTTATGCCAATTAACCAACATTAAGAGAATGTGTTAACAAATCCAGTATTTATTTGTACTGTAGGTGCTTGTGTCTTCAAGTTTTAATTTTTAACAGTTAAAGTTGATTTGAATTGGAATTATTATGCAACAATTTTTTAGCAATTCAGAACCTACAAGGTCTTAAGGCATAATAATATTCGTTTCCACTAATGTGTAATTGGTGTACTATTATCAAAATTAACAATTTAAGTAAATCATACTGTCTGAAACAAACTTGCAATTTTTCACTGTCACCATAAATACTATGCAGTCTATGCATGTCGTTTTAAACATTGATATGCAAGCAGTTAAGTTCGTTCGATTGCCAATTATTAATGAGATTCTTTAGATATTTCTAGCATGTAACTTGTAAATAGAGCCTGCCTCTCTCCACTAATACATCACCGAAGGCGGGTCGGCGGGTCTTTCCCAGATAATTTTATAAATAGAACTAGATTACACTTAACAATATCTAAGAACAACTCACCACCAGACTGTTCATTTGTCTAATGTCGTAATGTCCCTTATTGTCAGTACATTTAGGAGGATCGCTTCATTACGTAATAAAATCATTAACACTTAACGAAAGAAAGCTTGTCAGTCACAAATTAATAGTAACATTCCAGTTAACAGTTTCACCACTCGTGCTAGTTTCTAAATATATAAATACATATTCTGTAACACTGCTCATCTACTATTTTGCCAATTTACTGCAAACGTTATGATTGTCATGTAATTAAAGATGACAGGGTATAATTTTTTAATCTATCATATGAGTTTGAATACGTTCAGTTCGGAGAGAGATGGTTTATGAATTTGTAATTAAGGTAATAAGAAAATACATAAAATCCTATATTGTATCAAGGGCATAGCCAATTTAGAATCTAGAACATGTGTATCTACACAAGGATAAAACGTACTATATTACGTAATGCACAATTCAAGAATTGCTAATTTATGGCATAAAACGCAATCCAAAAGCATGCGAAAAGAAAACAAATCAGATTACTTCATCCACAGAATATTAGTGCAAAGGAAAGTTTCCGATTTCTTTACATTCACAAAAAGCTATGCACATCAAACATCTTTTTTCTTTAACACCTGTTTTTAGAGTGGTATACAATAGGATACTAGTGGGGAATACTGTCCACTGAAGACAGAATAGTGAGATCTCATCGTAAGTACCTATAGAACATCTAATTGCATGTCTATTAGAATCTTGTCACTATAAATAGACATACAAATCAACTTGCGCTGCATAAAGTCTAAAAAACAATCTCAAAAAACAAATATCTAAGCAGTAGAAAACGTGAATAAACATTTTAAAAGGAAATTTCATTCTGCATTGAGCAATGCATGTAGGATGATTTTCCTTATTACATTCTGTACTCACGAACAGCAAACTGGGAGTCCCAAAATAATTGAGGATGATTCATTACTTATTAACAGTGAGTCAACTATTATTTTTGAACACAAATGGATTTGAGATTTAGATGGTCTCTCGAGCGAAAAACTTGCAAGCATGCAAATATTATCTTGAAGATGCATACCATCCTACGACATTTGTTTTGCCTTCTCAATCAGATTGAGATTTAATCAGTTGTTGTTACTACCTCGCTTATTTCCTTGCCAAGTGTAATAGTCATATCATGTATCTGTGCATTGTTGGCATTCACTAACTTAGTCAATACTGCACGTATTTATGTTATTTAAAGCTCTAAAAATTATCAATAGTCAAGTGAGCAGCAGGATATAACTATGTACATCAATTGACTAACCTATTATTAACAATTTCATCTGTCATCATGTGCATTACACTACATAATAATATTGACATACATAACTCTGTAATGTTATCTGCTGACACACAACATAGACTATTTGATAATTAATTTGCTCCGGCTATCCTTGCCTTGTTCCCGAATAAAAATCTAAAAATCACGGACAATAGAAGCAAGTAGAATTTCTTTACCATTATTTAATATCATGAGAAAATGTATTCCATATAATAATGCGTGATTATATGATTCCCTCGCTAATGCACAATAGCATACTTTATCATACATTAACATAGAAACACTTTCCTCATTAAGATATGTGCATATGCCAAAGATATTATGTCTACCTACCTACTTCATTTAACACAATGCGATGCGTAGTACTAAATAAATGAGCATGCAGAGTTTGCAATCATTTTTCATTGAAGGACCTATCTACTATAACAATACACTTAAGCAGTAAAACTAGCTCTTATAGCTGACGAATGTATTATGCTTGCTTGTTGAAGGTGATATTGAAAACTGAAGGTGTTTTGCTTTGTTCGCTTGATTTCAATTCTTTCCTTTACATTCAACATTACCTAATAATGTACAAGCAATAAACAGATAGCAATGCAATACTAGAGATTCAAAGAAAATAATATCTACTTCGGAACTACATTTGAGACACACTGCCTACTCCTTCAGGACGTACCATGTTTGGAATACTAATTGCAAGCTAAGTAATATATTTTATTCCTTAAGACCGACATAGCTTAAGCTAATGCCACTAATAGCTCACTAATTCTATTTTATGTAGATAAATAGGTAGACCAAAAATTCATGCATATATTAGAATGAAATCCTTGCAATTATTTTAAATTAAAATTTTAAAATAATATGCAAAAAGATTTAATTTTTTCCAAGAGGGTTATTGATACTACTTCTTATGCAAAATGTTTATGATGCTTAGTGTTATGTACCAGGTACCGTTATTAATGGCATCATCAACGAAATACAGGGTGTATCTCTTCTGCACCAATTACCACATATTGGCCAAAGCCACACAGGCCCGAGTCAGTTAAATCGACGAGTGCCTTTGCACTGCGTCATCATTCAGATTTAGCATATAAATGGGGATGTGTGTAATTGGTTGCGTACTGAGTGTGGTAAGTGGCAATAAACGGTACCATAGTGTAATTTACATATCTCTGCACAATCATAACAACTATAAATGTAAACTCATTCACAAGTGGAGGAATAAGGATGAAGATGAAGTTGGCATTAGGAAGAAGGCATGTGTAAATGTGGTTTGTATTGGCCCAAGGTGTAATGATGCCATTGCCAAGGCAAGGTCAGCACTGATGGGAGAGAACTCAGAGAACAGAGCTGTCTGCTTCTTATAGATACCTAAATGCAATCAAATTGTTTTCCCTCAAGTCACAAAAACACATTTGAATACAACTCATTTCATTGGCTTCAGTCAACACATTTTTTGATAACCCTAGTCAGACTTGTCAAACTCGTATTTTAGCAATTTGGCGCATTGCAACAAAAATGACAGTGAATACTGTGCTTATAAATATGTAGTGTCTATATGCTAATAATGTTTATATGGATGTACATACTCACCAACTTGAACTTTTGAAACTCTCAATTAAACATTGTAAATAAGCTACTTGAAACTAATTGTGGCTTCTTCTAATGCAAAAAACAAATAAGTGAGCCTTAATTCTAACCCCAACCCAAGATAAGAAGCCACAGTACCAAACAAAACAAAATTCAGCAGCATACTATTTCGTACATTGCCGTCTTGTTCCAAACAATGTCCTTCTTTTACAGCAATTAAAAATCAATTTATGGACTTGATAGATACTACATAATAGGAAACATTTGTTGAGGGAACCTGTAAGTAATTTGTTGAATATAAATGTGTACGTATTTTTACATTTATCTACCGGAATATATTTTAATAATACAAACCGTAATCTAATTGTCTATCTGTCACATAGCTGGTAATTCTAAAATTAAATGAGTAATTAAAGCAAGCTGGATATAAATTCAAATTGATAGTTATCAGATTTACCTTAGCTGTTGGGCTAAGATTCTGCAGACAACCAAAGCAAATCCAATCCATAAAGTACAGGTACAGACAACAGGAGGTAATTAGTACTTAAGTGATGAGAATCCCAGTTTTATTGGATAAGTAATTGTCCGCATTAAAATGAGTTAGTGTGTATTAGTTGATGTCAATTCAACCGCATCGTTTTAAGTACGAGCGTTAAATTTTGCACGAATTTGCAAGCAAAAAACAGGATTGTCATTTATCGCGAAAGAGAGGCGTCATCGCATTTCCTGGTGCTCAGTTGAATGGCACTACAACAACAACAGTAAAGATATCAATTTCATTAAAAGCAAAGGATTTACTTACACAGAGTACCCAATCATATATTATTACCACTCTAACAAATCAGTAGATAAGTACTGCAGACTAACCGAAGAACAAAGATAGCGAATATTACACTGAAGCTACATATGTAGTAAGTAACTGCAATATACATTTTATTCTATCACACGGCAAACGCTGGAAATGGAAATATTATGACTACGCATTTCATATTACCAACGGTCAAGCCTCCCTGGAATGTGGAGCAAAACTCGTTTTGTCGATGTCACAATTTAAAGCTATGCATGGTATGAATAACTTCATATACTTCGCTGTTAACTCCAATTAGCGAGAATCATATATTCCCATAATGGGTAAACCTGCCAAGATTCGTCACAGTCAGTCAGATATACATGAAAGGAAATTCCAAGGAAAATGTACAAAAATGATATTTAATCCTTATACAAAAAAATCTCGGAAAAAGTGAAAATGATTTGTATTTAAATGCTATGATGTCATAGTTTATCCTTGTAAAATACTGTAGCAAAATTAACTATATTAAACCATAGCGGCTAGTCTGAAATTGTACAGTAATTCTTTTCTGGACAGTCCCTAGAGTAAATGGTAGTGGCTAATCGTTAGCACATGCCAATCCCAACAAAAATCCAGTATTATAGCTTAACACAAATCAGATTTAATATCTATTTGACAAAAGTCCTAGTAATACTAAACTATCTCAAACAATTTGAACCACATGTAAATGTCCACTTGTAGAAATTATTGAAAAACTCATCTACTTATCTAGTATGGGTATGCCTGGGTAGGTACTAATTATAATTTAATATAAAGCCGTATGTGTGTCTAACAGATGATATTGGAAGCACGTGAGAGATATTTGGCGAGTAGTAGGCATTAGTCTTATTAAGCTTCTACTGGTTATCGTTATTTGTGTCCATGTAGTGAACACGAGGGAGAAGAATCAGAAGAGCTCACTAATTTTCCAGCATACAAGTCGTGAACGAGATAATTTAATCTTTTATGCTGAAAACAAACAGTAGAGAGCAAACCACGGACGGAGGGGGGAACAAGGATGTGAGGATGTAGCTAGGATGACAAAAATACTTAGATAATAGATAATCAAATAATTAATGTTTGCTCTCTGACAAATAGAAGCGAGATGACTGGCCTGGACTGGATTCGTGCACATTCTCAGCTGGCACGGCTGCCACTATAAATATGTGAAAGTGTGTAGCATGTTATTAAAGTATAGCTCTTTGACTTATTAAAGTCTACTATGCTCTGTTCGTGCTCATCACTATTTAATGAAACAACAGTGAGCTGTCTCTGTCAGTCCATTTGTCTAAATGCATTATCCATCGCATTTCGATGGTTATGGTCTACCTATCTGTCTCTGCCACTCCAAAAAAAACATGTACGACAAAGGATACACTTTTATATGTAAGCTTGCGGTTATAAACATCCTATGTTTCGACAGTCTACCAATAGTAATTAAATATTGATCAAAGTACTAAAATTGACACGACAATTGCTCCCTAATGAGGCTGTTACATGTGAATGTTTCTCTACGATATGCGATAAGCAATTGCCAAGTACAATATTGTCTTTGCTCTAATTTCTTCAAACTCAAAATTCTAGCTATTTTAGACAGTTACAATAATTTCGTGCTATACATATACTTGGTAAACAAACACTCCTATATTCCAAGAAATTCTTGAATAACCCTAAAAAGAATAGTTGCCTAATATTCTTGTACTAAAAATATCAAATATGTTTGTGCTTTCCAATCACATCCTAAAATTACGTTTACGTCTGCTCTCGTAATTGAATGAGTTGTTATTATTCTTTATCTATCTTTATAATACAGATAGTTCGTTCTTAAAAGCATTTAAATTATAATATAAGGTGATCTAAAATGTTATTACTGTATTTGGTAGAAAATACTGCATAAGTATTGAAAGAACTTTGGCTAATTGAAGTAGTAAATGATTGAGGAGCTACACCATAAAGTTTTAGAGTCTTAGGATATACATCTAAATCAGTGAGAATTGGTAAAGCAAAGCTTGCCGAACTTCATTCTCTCCACTTTTAGTACTTCTTATTTGCACTATGAACTACATGGGCTCTTAACAGTGCTATATGCCTACTTTTATTGATTTTTTTGTGTGAAGAATAGGCAGAACTCAAGATGAATACTAACTCGCACTTATTGGGTAGCGTATTATGCATTTAGTTTAGATCCGTAGACCTAAATGAGAATCAACTACAAGATATACTTATAAACCTATTCAAACTGATATCATTAGAATTCTCACTCGGTACATAATCTCAATTCATAAATGGAGACTGCAGAGCCGTATATGAATTAAAAGCTTTTGTTAGGTCATATCTTTTATACACGTAATAGGTGCTTGAAATCGTAAATTCGTTATTTATAATGCTTATGATTAGATTACACATTGATTTGTTCATTGAGCCCATTATCACATTTTCTTTTCAATAGGATAACGGCCTATTGATATATGTGACACAGAAATGAGTATTCGACATTCGATACGAAATGTCTATAACCCATGCGAATAACTCAGTGTATGAATATTCTTGGGCATTATGATACACTAATACTCATACCATTCATAATAACATACCATAAACACAATGATTCAGAATACATAATGAAAAGACGATTCAATAATTCACTAAAAGCTATTTACAAAAATATAAATTATTACTATTATATAGAGTATAGAACGATACTTGAGCCGAGCCTGAGGCAGTAGATACATTTGAACACTGTAGTACAAAGTACAAATAACATTGATACACCAGAAACCTTCTATTTCAACGTTTTATGGTGTATTCAATTTTAAAGCACATGTGAATGTTATAACAGAGTGTAGTTGCTGTAGGTAGCTAATCATCCTTGAGTGCTATCTTATGCAGTTGTGATGTGTACGTAGATGTACCAAATTGTATACTCATACAGAATACTGAGAATAGAGAAAAGCAAGTTTTAAAATGAAAAACATTCCAATTTAAAAGCAGTAGCTATGTACCTTTCAGTAGAGTGTAGTAATACCCATAAATGGTTTTCCACGTAATTCACACGCAAGTGTGTCAATTGTATCCATAAATTAATAAAGACTGCACCTACAGAACAGAACTAGTAACAAATGATAAAAAGAACAACTGAATAAAATGAGATCGTAGAGCTGAAAAGAGGAATATCATTTTGCCATTTACTATCTGTTGTCAATTAGAGTTGGGCAATTTTCATTAGAAAATAAATAGAGCAGCTTAGTATTTAAAAATTGCAAACATGTCCCATAGAGAAAATCCACTTCATTAATTCTTGCATGTTTCATCTAGAGATCTGCTGTTTCTCTTGCTTACAATTTAATTGAACACAACCAGCAAACAATGGATGAGGTTTCTGCATAATTACACATCATTATGTAATTTCATTCTGAAACTACACACAGGACTAGATTTCTGAACTTCCACATACATAACAATGTAGGAGGTTCATGTAATTCTGAGATACATACAAAACTGTGCCACTAGACTCGCTTAAAAATCAGGATATTCTCCTACTACTCTGTTGCACATAGCATTTGGTATGGTACAAGGTACGTATGTATGTATTTATAGGTACCCACTATGAATATAAGTATACAAGTTGCATTGTGTCATCTCTGAGAATGACTAAAGGGAAATGATCTAATCTTTTGATTCTATAATAATAGAGTATTACCTTTGATAGATAGAATCCAAATCCTTTAGACATCATATTATAGAAAGAGGTATAAAAAATATTAGTGATAAGCACACAAACGAATATTAGAAGTCACTTACACATCACAAACTAAACTAAATAGGTAAAGCACTATTGTAAGTAGCAAACTAATCAACTAAAACCAAAGTGGTAGGAATGTAGGTTTTGCTACAGAAACTACTGACACAGAAAACGAAATAGTTTTTGAGGAATGTTGCAAAAAACGGGGAGTTAGTTGAGAAGAGAGTATATGTAAGAAGGACCTACCTCAAAAAAGGGTTGCTTCTTTACTCGCTCTCAATCGCTTACTGAACGACGCAAACAAGATTGGATAGTGAAAATAGCGATCGTCTGAAGCTCAAGGCAACAGCGTTAACTATAAGACATAGAAGTGCATACCCAACTCTCAACATTATTATGTATATCCTACATTTGTATAAGAACTCTATACAGAAGTATTATGCACCAAAATGTACTTGTATGTAGTAAACATAAGGCAAACAGCACAGTTCATTTGGTACATATACACTTACTCTGTACTTGAGGAAGGATACAATACACTAAAACTTCCATCCATGTGTTAATGGCTTTTATATCGGCAATATCTATATACTCATGCCATATGCTACTATTTAGATAAACAGGTAGAATTGGAATAGCGTTTATATTACATCTCTCTCAAAAGTTAGGTAGTTAATTGTACCAAGCGCTAGAGACAGGGACACCTATAAAATGCTAACTCGTACATTACAAAGTCCACTAATTGTGATATATTTCCTTTCAGCATAATATCAAGGTGCACATGTGATATGTAAATCTAATATACCTATATACCTACTACCAAACTACTGCAGCACTCATTATTCCCAGTACAATTCGTTGACACTATATTTTACATGTATATTATGCAAATTGGAAGGAGAAAGATACACCAAATTGGTCTGTTGTGTGTGTGTTGTTAAGTATAGACAGGTAAAACACACACACACCATTCATTCGCCGAACTCAACCAAATGCAATGCTATAGGGTTCCCTATTTAATTCCATACATGCCATCGCTAAACTTGTGATACCAATAAAACTAAACTATCCTTGATGCCCTACTGAAATGTACCTTTGTTTAGAGCCACGTTACTTTACATGTTCAATATAAATTATAGATAATGTGCACTATGAGATTTTACGATACTTATGAACATTCTATGCGCTGCTACGCTGAATGTAGTACTAGACAACTTTACTATTTTCATTGCAATTGGAAATACAATACAGTAACCCTTTAAATTAATTTATTCTGCTTTGTACTAGGCACGTTACGCACAAAACCATCATAATTTAGTGTTTTTTGAATACAAATGGTATCAAATGATATTTATAGCAAAACCCCATGTGTAATTTACCTTGAAATTTTTAATATTCGAAGTATGCTGTAAATCAGATAGTTTATTCCAAACCTACTTTCTACACTCGAATAAGAAGTCTCCAATTTCCTTTGAGTGGACAAATCATTTCACAAATCTTTAAAACATTATCAGAGAATTGAGTGTCCAACTATTAATGATTAACTAATGAAAGCTATCAATTTCCCAGGCTTTGTTCATTGAAACCGATAAAAAAGAAAATTATTTCTTCCCATGTTATAATAGGAACTTAGGAAGAGTCAAATTAGGTATTTCAAACTCCAAACAATATCCAGCAATTGCTCTTTCCATAACATTTCTCTGAAACTATAAAGGAGACATAAAAATATTTTAACATGTATGCTTCTATGTTATGTAGTCAGTTAAGAATAACCTGTAACATTAGGTCAGGTACATACAGAATCTCTTCAAGCCGACAATAATTATTGCTCCTTCGGGACGATGAATAATGAATGGAGACTATGCAATACACAAACACTCCACAATCTGCATGTAGCTATTGAAATTCTTTAGTGCAGCATAATAGGTTATGGTATATGATAGACTTTACGCTTTACAAGTACTGTTAGTATATTTTAAAATTTTTATTTGCAACAAGTGTGGCAACAAATGCAATAATTTATGTTTTTTAAGTAATGGATTCATAAGTATTTATGTATGTAAGTACGTAATGTACTATACCGGTTCAGGATAATCGGATGAGATTCAAAATTACATTTCATCAAATTAACATTTATCAAGTGATCCCAAGTTCAGGAAATTGCTTACAAATTATTTAATAACATCTTTCATATTATCGTGTATTTTTGTACGAAATTTGGCTTAAAATGAACTTTAGAATTGAGTACTTATCCAATAACAATAATATTAATAGTGCAACAGCAAGCAGCATAGTCTTAAAATCAGATTATCTTGATTTGATATTTTTCTTGGGCCTATTACAGTTTGAAAACATATTTTCCTTTCACAAATGTAAAATGATCTTAAAATTGTTGCTTTTCTCAGTACAATATATTTTATCTTCCTTTCGGGAATCTAAAGCAATTTCATTGTGCAATAATGGTTAAAGTAACTTTAAACCATACCATAGGGAGATATCGCCTTTTTCAATTGGGATTGGTAACATAAAAGGAAAATCCCTCTAGGTAAACTAACATATGCAACACACAACATGGAAAATTATTTCTGGACAGTGAAATCTTAAACATCTGATTATGTTGACTGCTGCTTGTTGGCTATACACATCCCAAGAATAAAAATTGTAATCTTTGTCATAGAAGGCCCAATTTGTTACAACATACGGTTAGCTTTATAAAGATAGAATACAGACTTAATTAAATACTAGGCAATATTGAGTTCTGTTTCCGAATACACAAAAATGACACAAATATTGAACATCATAGCGCTAAGCATGCATACGAAACATCATTATAATTACAAAGCTGTCAGATGCTGATCAGTAATATAATTTGAATACAATAGTTATAGATACAATATGTGCATATAGGGAGGGAGGGACTTACAATGAATTTTGTCTTCTTAAAAGCAGTATTATTATTAACAATATTCAGCATCCTATACTGCTCATTGCAAATTGTAACTACTTTGTTAACTACTTACATAAATAATGTTTTAAGGCTGCACTGTTGTTACCTCAGTACAATATGTTAGATATGCTTGACAATGGTCGCTACAAGTATTGTGGACAGAGCTTCATAGTTAAAACAATAGTTATATAATATTATACTCTACTTGTGAGAATAGGAAGAGCACTCATGTTAATAATACTTTTTGGATAACACGTATCGTTTTAGTTCACATATAATATTATGTGCTTTCTATACTGTAACAGTAGTTTATGTGCAAATGCTACATTTAAATTGTTACAAGAGATATATATACGGTTTTTTAAATTGTGTATTAGTAATTAATTAGGCAGTTAAGAACATTTTTCATATACAATTCTCAATTCGCAAATTCTTTTGTTCCAAGTCAATAATTTCCATTTTCCACTTGTATTTTAGATACAAGCATATATTGCTGCATTTGAAAAATAGCATAAATATCTAATAGCTTCAGCATATTCAATTCTGTATACTGAAGAGATCGTCGAATTTCCATTTTGTACGTACCATATCAAATATACACATCATACCTTCAAAAATTCAGTAGTATGATAGGAAGTATCATTTTGTGCAATAAGTAGCATTTGATTGCAAACTTTATGGAGTATTTGTAAGACTGTGTAACAATAGGTTGTAACCGCAATACAATAAACAATTTCAATGATAATTTCTATTGACAGCCACAAGGAAGATGTTGACTAAAAAATTACTACTTGGCTAATAAACTCATGCAGATACAGATTAAGCATGGACTTAGAAATAACAAAACAACTAAATATAAATCAACTTTCCAAATCTAACTAAATAAAGTCTACTAAATTAATGGTAATAGTGTGAGTACATGCGAAACGTTCCTTCTGTGTGCCAAATAAAATGAAGTGAACTGTCGTTTCAAAACTAGTGATTGTAAAACACTTAGTGTAAATTATGGTATGCTATTTAGTCTGTACTTAAATCAAGTTAGGAAGCTAAAATAATGTAAAAATCGCTGCATGGACTTAATGGTTTCGTTGAGATGAGATTGCGGACGGGTAACATGAACAGACCGACTTTTCCATAAATATTCTGTAATGCACTTTTCTTACCATATAAATACATAATCTGAGAGCTTCAAAAGTATCTTATTAGCAATAGCTTTGGACGAGGACTTCTTAATAAACAAACAATACCTTTCACGTCTTGATTTCAGGACGTATTAGTTGACTATATATAAATACGTCCTTCACTATCATTAACCTGAGCTGTCGATGCCCAAATTAACATTCTTTCTTTTGGCATGATATTGATAGGTACTAAAAACTGACAATACTTTGAGGAACATAGGTATTGCCCTTTTATACAATAGTGTGGCTTATTGGGGGGAGGTTACAGTTTTAACTACACGGTCTCCTTGAGCAATTTCTCCAGCTTTCCATGAGATGTATTTCAAGTAGGCATCAAAGCCATAGAACACCATCGCCAGGTAGCCAAAAAACTACGATATCAAATGATTGGATTAGTACAAACAAAAGTAACAAATGCTACGACAAGTAGATTATTAATTCTTACGGCAGCAGCAGCAAAGGCGTCTTCGTAATGACCCATACTGGCAACAGCCGTTGCTGCTGTGAAGTAGAAAAATGTCCATATCCCACAGTATACCAACTCCTATATAACCAAATAATTAATTGGATCGATTTGTCAAGGTCTATAGGTATTTTGTCATCATAAGCGATATCTTAAGTATAAAGTAGTGCATATATAGATTTTTTTACATACCACGAGTAGCCAAGGGATAAAATAAAGTTTTTCAATGATGTGAAACAAAAAGAACACTAGTAGTATTAACGTAATCCAAAGTCCTCCGAACGCGACGAAACTGAACCAATTTGAATTGTTGGCATTGGAACGAATAGCTACCGACACACAAATGAAGCCGATCAGGTTTATGACCTAAAGAGAATTCATATCAAAAAATTCCGTTAACAATTTTTACACAACTGTAACATAGATTTTAATCCGATCAGATAAAAAAGTCTTACCATTTGTGCACATTTTAGGGTACCAGGAAGACTTCGGACATAAGTAGGGTCAAATCGAATGGTGGTTACAACGGAAGTTGAGGTGGTCGTGGTGGTATAAGTAGTAGGGAATCCAGATTCAGGATCCATAATTATTCCGGTTCTTTTTAAAAACACTAAAAATAGGAAGAAAGGAGGAATTAGATGAATTTTTAATGATTGTATGTTTAAATACGTTAAAAATATTGTACCTAATTAAATTGTGTATAAAATGATATAATATAAAAGTGAAATAGTTCAGAAAGTAGAAAGAATTTAATTTCAAGGGAAAAATAAGTTTCTTTAAAAGAGACAAATGTAAGTTGAATTCAACATAATAGACAATTTAAGAGCAAGGAACTTTAACAGACAATATAGGATATGATTAGATTTGGCTGACTGGGATTCTAAAAATGGCACACATGAGTGTTAGTGTGGGTCTGTCTCACAAGTTTTCTTTTAAATAAACACGGTATGTAACTAACATACATGTCTAGAGTAGAGTATAAAGTTAAGAAGATAACCTAAGTTATAATAATCCAGAATAATTGTTTTAATTTGGTAGTTGTTGTGTTGTCAAAAGGGGAGATTGAATTTTAGTTTACAATATCAGTTATGGTATATAAAATAAATTATGAAGTAATTTGAGAGCCAACCTTATAAGAGAAGGGATCTCTCCAGCCACAAGAGCACAACGACCAGAAGAGCCTGTTAATATTTATCCCGGGCGTCCTGTCCTACTATCTCTCCTATAAGATAATTGAATTCGCTCTCTAGCTCAAGAATTTCTTGACGTGCATTCTATTTCCTATTCTCATTCTAAACATAACGTTAAACGACTTACAAAACCCAAGAACATACAAGACTGGCATACACAAGAACTGTTCATACAAAACAAGTCACCAACTGTGATTTTACTCCGTTCTCTTCTCCCAACTTTTCTTATGCATGTAAAACTAACGTAACTAACTGTACTACTACAAGTAATACTGATCCTTCTTCGTGAGATGTTCTGGCTTCAACATACACATACAGCTATACGTAATCTCGACTCTGTCTAGATGCTTTAGCAGTAGTAGTAGTGTAATAAGTAGCTGTAATGCACCTTATGATATTTTGTGATGTAAATCTGGACAGGGCTGCTACACTAAGACCTGCTGACTGATATTAACATACTCCAATGCTAAGTGAAACACTACAGAAAGAGACAACAGATGAGAGTTCTATAGCCTTTTCTACCAAGTTCTTTATAACACTAATCGAAAGAGTATACACATACAACCATCATGTTATTATAGCAATAACGACTGAACTATACGTATAAGAGCTATCTGTTTTAATTAAGTGCTTGCATAGAAGTTGGATTTGTAGCAAAGGAAAACTAAGTTACTTTTTGTATTAAGTAGTGTTATTGATATAGGCATATAGTTTCTATGTATTACTACTCGCTACAATAATGGTATAGACACTAGACATAGACATGCAATGGATATTTAAATACTTGGTTGAACCACTTTTACATTTACACTACATAACAAACAGTTCTTTCACAGCAACAACCAACCCTTCTTTACTTGGTACACCAACTACTCTCTTCATAACATCTGTGAATGTTGGCACGAACTTCTTCTCAACTAACCTAAACGAACGTACAAATAACCAATATCACACGACTATTACTTAAATTCTTCTTCCGTTATATCTTCAATTTTCCTCATCACTTTCTATTTACGTTGACATTTTTGTATGTATTATTATGAAACAATCATGAGCTTATTACACAATAACCCAATGCTAAAAATGGTTGAACAATCTAAATAATAATTACTGTTCAAGACCATAATGAAAGAGTAGAATGGGCTTGCACATTAAAAATTACCAATAACCATTATACTTACTACATACTGAAGGAGATAAATGTAGGTATTGTAACTGATAATGGCTCCTCAGAATCGATTTATGGTGTAATGTTATATATTTTCTAAATGTATGTGCTATACGTAATTCTATTGTATGGTTAGCTAAGTAAGTGGCAAATGTTGCCTCAAGTCTATGTTTAGTTAAATTGCGAAAGCAGAACTTTATTATTATATTGTTTTACTCTAAGATTGTACCAGTTAGGATTAGCTAGAGCAGTCAACATTAAAATCACTGTGTAACGTATGTAATAATAACCACTACGTTATTGCAGAACACTTCGCTTTCAACTCAAAAGAATAGGCTTTTCCTTTTCTTCACAATTCATAACTCGATTTATTATTTCAACTTGTAATCTTTGTAAATACATATATCCATACATACGTAAATTCATCAAATATATAATTAATTAAATACATACATTGCCGAAAAATGTCACGATTCATCAAAGTAAAATAGGGATATTTGTATGAATTATTAAATATTACTTCCTTTTGCATTACTACGTGGAATCATTGTAGCAAAGCGCTAATTAATTGCTTAATAATACAGAAAAAATGCTGATATCACTCATAAAATGATATGAAATGCAGAAAAAAACCTCAAGACCAGATTCCAACTTTGTTATAGGTACATCGCATTATAACGAGGAAAGGTGGAGCTTATCAAGCCGTTTCAGACATATGATGAGATGCACAAACTAGCTCACGTTTCCTTTGCAGTCCCACCCTAAATGCGTCCTTGGTACGGTGTATACATTATATAGCATTTAATTTTCAACATTTACATTTATGAGTAACACCAAATGACCACAATAACATTAATCTCGACTTAATATTGTTAGTAAGTTTCAATTTCGAGGTAAATCCGATATAACTTCCATGTCCTCTCTCGACCTTGGTATATATAAAGTTGCACAAACATGTTCCCAAATGTCTTGAGGATATCTTTCAACAGCTGACCATTCCATTGTTTCGAGATTGTAACACTCTATCACACCTGAAACACAACATTAACAACATAAGTACAAAGATAAAAACAACACGATATAAAATGTTACAGTTACATCAAGATATTTCAAACACTACAAAAATGTAATTTAAAATTTTTATACCTGTTGTACGATCAAATGTTGCATCGCTATGAAATCCGCCAATGATATAAAGTTGATCTTGCACTACAGTGATCCCTGCATGATATCTAGGTGTTGGCACCTCGCTAATGACGGTCCATCGCTCTTTTACAATATCATATTCATCTATTGTAGTTACTAGGAACCGATTACCAGTTGCTTCATCCTCGCACCAACCTCCGCAAACGAATAATTTATCTTTGTAAACCACCATCGAATGATCCGCTCTTGGAGTCAGCATAGGGGTTTTCACTTCCCACTCTTTAAGTCTCGTATTATAGCATAGTAAGGTATTGCTGACTAGATCTTGCTCCAAACCACCTACAATAGACCAGAAATAATATTAAACCTCAAGGAAGTAACAAATTAATACCTAATTGTAGAACCATAACTTATGTTACCAGAAATGAATAATAAATGATTCCACGGAGCTCCAGCGTGTTGCGTTCGTGAAGCCGCTAAAGGTGAAATAGGAGTCCAAGTATCTGAGTAAAAGAAATTGACATTTAAAACCTTTTAATCAAAGAAAGATTCAAAAACAAAAAATAAATATTTTGGGCCATAGTTGTGATTGTCTTTACCTGTTACAGGATCGTAACATTCACAGGCACATGCTTCGTCAGTCACAACTTCTTCAACATTTTCGCTAGCTCCCCCAACAGCATACAATTTATCTTCAACAACATTTAAAGTAAATCGGCAACGTTCTAAAAGCATTGGTGCCATTGTAGTCCACTTTGTAAATCGGGGGCTATAACAAAATCCAAAAGGATGGATGTTCTCCTACAGGATGTTAAACATAAATATATTTTATTATCACACTGTTCTATACAAACTTAATTTTCACAATACTATGATGAAAAATATTACAGCTAGAAGAAACCAATAAGATAGTTGCAGCAAATTACCTGAAGACATTGATTAAAACATCCTCCTACAACATATAGTTGGTTGTTCAAAACGGCCATTCCAAAATTGCATTGTTCAACGTGTGGAATGGTAGTCAAACGTTTCCATCGACCAACACTTGGCAGAAAGTAAGTGACTTCGTTAGTTACACCAGCAATGCCAAATCCACCTACTTTGATGATGGCCAATTCCATTCCTCTAGAGTTGACTAGACTAGATGTTTGTTTTTTCATTTGCAAAAAATGCGACTGGTCGACAAGCATTTGAGAGACAATTAGTTTGTAAAGTGAATGAGACTGAGCACTGACACATTGTAGAATGGAAAAGTCCCACAATTGAGTCAGAATTTTTGGTGGTATTTCCTGAAATTATGATAAGGTAAAACTGTAATTTTGACAGTACACCATAAAGTATATAAAACTGATGCCAATAAAAGTGGGTGTTAAATATAATGATAATGTTATATGCAAAAGTTAATTTAGACATACCTGAAATTGTATTTTGTTTAGTAAGCCTGCAGCGTAGGGTATTCTGTCCGTATTATATTCCACCCATTGCAATACGATGTGAAGTACATCGGATTCAGGGCAGTCTACAGGATAATCACAATTTAGAAGATACTCCAGTTGCGCAGCAGATAATCTTTGAAAGTCCGTTGTTTGTGAAAATTCCATCAGATGTCCACAAATAAACCGATAAACACGTTTCTTCAGGGAGTGTAATGAGTATGTCTCGGCTAGTGTAACAATATCTACACAGTTTTCTAAATCTAGCTGAGCCTGCAAAATATTCATTCATTCTTATAAAACTGTTAATATTTTTTTAAATTATACAAAAGCAGCAATAAAAAAATTTAACCTGTAAATAGCTCGAACATGCTTCTACAACAGTAACAACTTGTACATGGCTGGCAGCTGACAAGACATCTTGAATATTAGATAGGTTTAATGCTAATCGCGATGTATATGCATAGTCCAAAAGGAATCTCATCCCTTTTGCTGAAACACCTTCCAAAGTAATTTCCTTCTGACGACTCTCTCTCACTTCAGTGGTGAACATGGCACGAAAATAATCCGAACAAGATGCCAGTACAACTCTATGAGCCTGTAAACCAAGAAATTATATTATAACAATTTGAATGTCCGAATTAATAACTCTTGTCTTCTAGGAACAAAAGGTAATATAATCGTCTTAAAGGGAACAAACTACAAAAATTGCACATAATTATTAATAACATTGAACGGATATAATTATAATAAGAACAGTGTAGTGTTGATTACTTCGAATGCTTGACCTCCTGCAGTTAATGTCACATCGACTAGAAGACTTTTATTTCTCAACGCATTAAGGCCACACAGAAGAGTTGCTGTGTGAGATGGGGATTCAAACTGAATGGTATGATTAGTCGAAACTGTAGATAGCTCCTCCATATCTCCAAAAGCCATTTTATCCATGCACAAAATACGTGATACTGACAAACACTACATACACTTTATTTCGCAAAAACAACTTGAGACTGTTCAACCTTGCTTAAGGATGGTAATGAGTACTTATACAGTAGCACATGTTATTTGCTTGAATCTTGAGTTTTTTGGTTGATAAGTTTCCAGATTATATTTACTAGATAAACACTGACACACATTTGTTCAATCCAAAAATCTAAACCAAGACATGACACCACGAAACCTGTAATAGGTTACAAATAAACATTTTAATTAGAAACAATCCTTATTTCTCAGTATTTTCAGTACCTATAAAAGTATGATTAAGATTTTACTGGGTTTAATTTAGAAACTGAAACTGTAGCATAATGCCAGTATTAACACCATACTAACACTGACAATATGCATTTAACAAGAAAATGAGAAACTAAGCAAGAAAGTTAGTTCCACTTCGATTCAATCAAAGTGAAGTTATTAGGTATACGTGTGAGACACATTTGAAGTTGAACATAAAGCGTGCGAAATAGTAAGTTGGTAAGTAGCCAAACAACACTTCTTTGCGATTCTTTGTATGTCTACACAGGAACACAACAGGTACTTTGATAGTAAACAGTCGTATACAAATGACGAGAAAATAAAAGGCGATGCATATTTTTGTGTACACTACTGCACACAATCACAAACCAAGCACACAATCGCAAAGAACATACATTCTAACTATTTACTATGTAAAATTGTACGCTCTATCTAAGCATTATGAAAAAGAAAAGAGATCAAATGATACATCCTGACCTACTTTTCTTCACACAAGCAAAGTGTGCTTCTTGTTAAGCTAGCATTCAGATACCTACGTTAGGGAATGAAGGTGGCTGTGCAGAGCTTAAGAATCACCATCACCTCTATCCTTAAATGCTTCTCTATAAAAGTATTACAAAGTCACCAATACATCCCTACAACACTGGCTTTGCTCCTAGCAATTATTTTGACAAAATGGGTATTGAGAACATCTCAGAAAGAGCCAAACACACGTACGAATATAAATTACATCATTATATAAGTGTTTTATATTGTAAATCAATCTTACAGACTACCTGACTCATTAAATGATGTGATGTCATCCATACTGTACATGCAATTACAGTAGATTTAATGGCATATATGGCATACATAGCATCTAGCATCTCCACGATTACTGATAGCAAGCGAACTTTTTGGAATATTATTTTTGCAAATGTGCCTCATTTCAAGTCTATAATATAAATAAAAATACTGATTTTATAAACACAAAAGCAATGTGAAGTATACATGTCTAAGTCTCATCTCAACTAAATGTTACTAAACTAATAAATTAAGTTTGCATAACTAAATACTTAATAACTAAGTGTTTATATGAGAATGGTTCAAAAGTTAATATTAGGCCAATTCAACGAATATAAGTCATTTATATTAATAAGGTGGACATGGATAATAAGCAAATGGACGAAATTGTGAAAAGAGTATTACATACATACGAAAAATACTATACACAATATTGAATATTATCAGCTGTAATCTGAATAAAATGTAAGAGTGTATAGTGGTAAGCTAAGCGCAAGCAAATATAATAAGCTTAATATTTACGCAATTCTACATTCTACGTAAGCAAGTACTTACATGAGGTTGAATATCTATCATTCGCTGGGTAACACATACATACTTTCTTACGGCTCAAGAATTTTTTATTTCATTTTAAATCAAATGCCATAAACTCCCAATATTAAATATTATCCTAGCAATTACAATTTGCATTACTTTACATTCGTTTTTAGCTAGCAGTAAAATTCAAACTGCGTTACACCAAAGAGCACAATATATTATAGAAGTTGAAAATAATGTAAAAGTGCAACTATCAATGGGCAGTGCAAGTTTGCATTCATAAAAGTATGTTCATCTAATGAAACTTCCTCAGGCGGTGCAACCTCCTTGCACTTGGTTGGCTGATTGCTGCTTATAAGAAATGAGTTCATTGTTCCTCTACAGACGTAGAATGAAACCAGAAAAAGACAATAATGAACGACTCGTTCCGTAAACATTATTCATTTATGTATGCCAAATTATATTACAATGTATTGCGTTACGTTTTACGTTCACTGCTACTACTACAAGCTACATAGCACGAAATCTATCTAGGAAAAGTAAATCCATGCCACAATACAGATACACAGTAATATTACAAATATGATGCATGTAAATAACGTTATAGTGCAATGAAATGCACAGCCAAAGCCAATACTTGTTGCTTGCTATAATATTACCATATTACTATAGCTGTTATTGTGTGTTATGAGTTATGAGTATGAACTACTTTTAAATGCAATAAGAAATAAGTGTGGCGACTAAATCAGAGTACAGAGATGTGGGTGGTCTAACCCGTACTGTAAATGATAGAATGAAAGATTGTGTAAACTATGAAAATTTTAAGACGTTAGTACAAGACCACTATGCTTCTTTGTTCTCGAGTTTCGCACAATGTTAATAACACGATTTTATAAGTTAAAAACAAAAATTCAAAAAGATCATTTTATATTTTATCAAATTTTATCAGTTATTGAAGTTTTAAGTAAACATGTATAAATGGAAAAAGGACACGATAAGCTATTTTATATTAACTTATTCGCATCTATTTCCGTTCAAAGAAGAGTGGTAAAGTACGAAAGAACTACATATTTTAACAAAAAACCGACTAGCCATATTAGCAAGCAATTATACGGGTCCAAGCGCTTGTTATTGGTATAGGAAACAATTGGGATGAGATGGTTGTATGCATATATGTATGTAATGTATCATCTATTCATCCTGAATTCTTTTTAGATCTTAGCCACTAGCCTTCATAATAGTTTTAATAACATACATTCAGAGAGTTGGCAACGCAGGTTGTAAAGTAGAGTCAAAACCGTAATGCCTTTCAATGGTACAAAAATCAATCCCTATTGTCTTCGATTATGCATCAGTAGGTATGGTAAAAATTTCGCGCCGTTTTACGGCGGAAGTTGTCGGATGTATTAGTAGGTATCGGTAAATTTTCGCGCCGTTTAACGGCGGAGCTATTCATCAATGTTATAAAAAAAATATTCTCCACTTTTGCTCTATTTCCCTGTGTATTATTAGAAGCTCTTTGCATACATTATGCCCCAAGTGCAAAGAGTCAAACAGCAGAACTACGAAATAGGTAGGACGAGGTAGGACAAAGAAATAATATACATAACATCCGTATTTAGAAGTCAATTTCGGAGGGGGCAATGGAAAAATTTTGGCTTATTTTGTCTAAAATCACAAGTTTTTGGGATTTTGAGAAAAAATTTTCTTGGATTTCGGGGGGGGGGCATTGGTAATAATGACTAACCTGCTATTGGATGGAGCAAACCAAGTTCAAAACCTTTTTGTCTTTTGTAACATCAAACTGAAATTCGGATTCGAAAAAACCTGGTCGTTGGTCGTGGGGTTTTATTGAATTGAGATGAGGTTTTCAGGTATAGTGATCTCCGTTCGTTGTGTTCCTGCTTAGTCCTAAAATTCGAAACCCACAAAACGTTAACATAAAAGTAAAAGTTATTTCATAAAACATATAGAACCAGAACTAACATTATGGACATGGCATTTATATTATAATCGCAGACTTGATAAGCAAACTTTAAACTTGTCTATATTAAATGCAAAACGCTTTATTTGCGTAAGAAATGCATATTGCATTAAACAATGAACTACACTACACCCCGCCCGGATTAGCTTATTTTGAAATTACACTAGAAAATGACACGGAAATCTTTTGAAATACAATACCAGCCAGTACTGGTGGCTTATTAGTACTGAATAATATTATTATTATAATCAACCGTTGGTGGAAAAAACGGCTGAATTTAGGCAGCGGTACTTCGTTGCCGTTGGGAGGTATCTGGGGTTAGCGGCAACAGCATAACAGCGGCGACAATGCATCATAATATGGCAGTACCGTATTTAAAGTCGATTACATTTTAGGCATGTTCGTGCGCAGCGCGAAAAATTTTGGCCTATTTTGACTAAAATGAATGAAAAATAGCCTAAAAATTCACAAAATCAAACTTTTTTGGTATTTTAAGAAAAAAATTTCCCTTTTCTTGGATGGGCATTGGCATTAGCGTTGTAATATGGTTTCATGGCAAGCGAAATTCTAGATCTACAACGTTGGCGGACTACAGAAGTCCTTTGTAAAGACAGCCGACAGTGATAGCGATGAATGCAGTGTTAAATGTTGAATGTAGTACTCAGGTAAAGTACCATAGGTCGGTATGTTTAATATTTTTAATTATTCCAGAAACCATTATTATTCTTTCTAAACCGATCTATAATAATTTACCTGAGTACTGCATTCAACACTGCACTGCATTCATCACTATCACTGTCGGCTGTCTTTACATATGATTTCTGTGGTCGGACTATTTTGCAACTTGTCTATTGTCCCGAATCTCACATCAGTACAGCTGATGCCGTGCATCGGAAACTTTAAGTTAAGAGGTTAAGTGGCGGACAGAGCAGGCATGTACCGCTGATACCGTGCATCGGAATCTATCAGATATGGCCATATCCAACACAAATAGTATGGGCGAACCTACATACTCTTAGTGTATGTACCAAAGTTGCGTGAAACTTACGCTACTTAGCAAACGTTACATACACAAGTACTATGTACGTTCCCCGTGCTATGTGTGTATGTAGCACGGTTGTGTACTTTTACACGCTACTTTTTTCGGTACAGAAAAAATACGTCGTTGTGTCGTCCATACTATTTGTGTATGTACTAAAGTAGCGCGCTCACATTTCACGCAACTTGGGTGCATACACAAATGGTACGTAGGTTCGTCTATACTATTTGTGCATGTACCAAAGAAGCCTACATTTCGCGCAACTTGGTGCATACACAAATGGTACATAGATTCGTCTATACTATTTGTGCATGTACCAAAGAAGCGTACATTTCGCGCAACTTTGGTTTGGTGCATACGCAAATTGACATGGGTCCCTATTAATTAGCGTATTGGAAACAAGATGCATTGAAAATTTTTTTATAAAGAAACCAGACGCTGATTTTTAAATTTTTAAATGTTGAAAATCTTACCATTCACGTTACAGAATCCAGCTTTCCTATTTTATACTAGATTTTCTGCTTCGCTGCCAATTTACTGTTTTTACAATTAACATTTAAATAAATATCAAATAATATATAATTAACTTTAATAATTTTCGATTCTATCATACCTACTTAATACTTACTTTGGACTTTGACTTTGACCCAATTTAAGAAAAGGTGCAAATATCGATATTGAATGAAGTCAGATGGGAAACAGAACAGAATGAGAGAAGGACTATTATTGACTATTGACAGTTACAAAATTTTACGAACGATTTGGAAAGATAATCAATACGCCAGTGACTGTCAGCTAAAATCAGCCTGCCCTGTCAGCTGGCTGCAAACGCATGCCAATTTTAATCAAAATTACCGAGATGCTTTTTGAAAGAAGACAACTGTTTTTAAATTATATTTAGACTTTGATAATCATTTAAATTTCAGCGCAAATCCATTGGAATAGGGTACCGTATGTTGCCTGCCGCGGTATTTTGAAATCTGTTCATCAATAAATATAATAAGATTTTCGTTCAAACCTCTGTTCAGTCAGTCAGTGAGTCGAGTGAGTTCACTGCCCAACTTCAAAAATCCAGTCCAGCCAGTTCCAGTCCAGCCCAGAAAGTCCAGACTCCAGATAGCATAAGCATACGCACAAAAATATTTACTGGAATTTGGAAGAAGTCCAATTAGTTGTAAATTGTAAGTGACAATGAGGAGAATCTGCAACAAATTCGATGTATTCTGTCATCTGTGTATTCTAGAAATGGCCCATTTTTGTTAAACTAAACGGAACGGTAATTTTTGTATAATAATACACGTTTTATTAAAATTTTAGAAATAGCAAAATGCGGTTCACCATACCTCTTTCGTTTCCCCAACGGATGAAACGTTTGAAAGACGCATCTTGGCAGAGATGGAGAAAGCAGCAAGTACCAGACCACGGAGAGGAAGCAATGCTTCGTGAAGCCGGTATTCCTGTTTATGATGCAAATGACTTTCTCCGTGTCCACAAAGACAACCCATTATTCATAGACTATGATTCAATGTATGTGCATAAGTAGATAAGATGTAACTAAATATATTCATTACTAATGATTTGTGGGACTCAAAAGTAACAATTACAATGGTTTAAACAGACCCGATGTCAAATCAGTATTTCCAAAACCTCCAAAGCTTGATAGGAGCCATCCAAACTGGCATGAAACTCCTTGTAGAATTTTTGATGACTCTAGCTTCCCGATTGAAGGTCTTCGCCAGTCACAAGTTTTTACTAAATCTGTGCAAATTAAGGAAGGTTTACCCGATTCTATTTTGGATTTCGGGTACTGCACAACATTGCAAAATCAAGATGATCGAGTTCAAAGGCATATATAATATAATTTCTTAAGCTAAGAATCTTAATCAATATTTTTCCTTTTTTGACTATTTATTGTTTGTACGCAGAATAATAAAGCAAGCATTTCTGTGGGATGCATATTTAGAACCGCTTCCTAGATTACGTAATCTGGAAATTGAGGCGTATACTAACAGAATAAAATACGGGATACCAATCAAGCGATCGAAGTATGTACATACTAAAACAAACTGTGCATACAATATGTAGTGGAACTCATTTATGTGATAAATTTTAAAAATGAGAAAGTTATTATTGGGATATAATATTAAAAGTGAATGTCTGTTTTTTACGTAGTGAAATCCTGATCAAAAATATGGTGCAGATGATTGAGACTGAGTTCGATACTGCTGCAGATAAAATTGTAACCGGTGAACACCAGTTCCGTGTTAATATGAATCGTCACGATTCTTTGGTTCAGTTTAAACTCACTCCACTTCTTACTATGTTTTCCAAGAGTCACTTAAAACCTTTCGCCAATGAACATGAAATTTCAGAGACCTCTGATATGGAGTTGCCCAGCATTGCTCCATTTCTATCTACTGCAAATATAAACGATAACAATATATATGAAACATCTGATCATTTTGGTAAATCAGAACTTATGAGAAATAACAATAATTCCTGCTAATATCATGAAACTATTTGGGAGCGTTACGTGACAAAACTATGTAATTGTTATTTACGTTTTAGCATTTCAGAAAAGCAACCCATTTCCTACTATTAATACAATATTCTTTTCCCATCATATTCCTGGGTCACATACTCATATACATCCAAGATGGAATGATGATAGATTTAGTGGAACAACAGCTATGTATGCTTTTGCTACGTCTTTACTAATGGCTAAACAAAAATATGGAGTAAGTTTACTGATTATATCAACATTAGTAACTATTGTCTGTTTTAAGTCAAAGTCTAAACCAACTGATTATAAATTTTTTGTCTAATTTAGTTGGACGTCAAATCAATTGAAGAGCCTGTAACCACAAAAGTAGTTCATTTTACTGGATATGAGTTCCAGTTTGCTGTTTTTCAGTTAAATACATTAGACTTAGAAGAAAAAGCCAGCTCTCGCGTCAAAAATATTTTATGGATTACCGAAAAAGTTCCATTACTCAGTCTTTGTCGATATAAATGGGGCAAAGAAATTTTCGAAGGCTACAACCCAGAAGTTTTTAAAATTTTGCTGGGTATGTGCGCTCCTAATTTATAAAAATATCTTTCTTATTTATTAATTATTTGTTTGTAGTATTTGTGGAGTATAATGCAATAAAATAGGCAAAAGTTACGAATATACCACAATGCCCTCCTGCAAACCAATGCATGAAATGAAAACAAAAATGCCATAATTTTTATGTAATTTTTTGTATTTTATGAACATCAATATTTATTTAACGGAATGTTGAGTAAGTAAGTTTTAAGTAATGCTAACGTTACACATGAAACTACTTACTGAATGACGAGTAACTCTATTGTGGCTATGAATTACAGTACAGTACTTGTATTGTAGAAAAAATCTATTCAAGTTTAACATCCAAATAACATATTTTCTGTAGAGTAGAGTTTTTACCCGTTTTCAAACCAAAGATGGTCTTATATTTTCCTACTTAGAAGTCTTCATGAGGCCTTTCTTGGGCGACTCTGTTGGGTCCCATCCATACCAGCCTATTTAAAATTTTAACGTTACAAATTCTGGCGAAATTTTGGGTGATATCCGAATTTGTCAATGTCAAAATGGATGAGTTTATTAGTGGTTTTATATTGTTATACGCAGATTATTAATATAGAAAGATTAATATAAAACATACTTAATTGTAAGATTTATTTTTTATTGTACCGAAATAAAACAGCGTAGACAATTGGGGGCAAAATACACCATCCGACAATGCCTGCTAGGATCATTAGGAAAGTAACTGATTCGGCAATTGAAATAAATTTATGTTGTCTATGGCCTGCTGCAAAAAATATCCGGATTTAAAAAATCGTTGATACAATAGTATAGCGCTGCATAGACTTTCCAATTGTAGACAAAAGACATTGGTACCATACAAAATAAGGGTCGAATGATAAATTATTAGTGACTTATATAGGTATAGTGATTGTAAATAAAGTTAAAACCTGTAATAGCGGCATACAGAGATGCAAATAAGTAAAACACCCACATCATAAGGAGAGAAAGCGTCATAGAGTATACAGCCCAACGGGTTTTTCCACTTACACATATTCCAATAATAGAACAATGGTGATCCCAGTCAGCTTAATTATCACAAAAATAAGAAGATAAAAATATTTCAATTATGAATTTCAAATAGGCTTAGTAAACTTTAATTTATTATAGTGCAAATTGGGATCATTTTTCATGACCAAGACCAAAGACTTCTTTGAATTGCAACATTTAAAACAACATGCAATTAAGGTGCATTAAATATTAGTTCATGCTTTTGTAGACCTGCATGATTTCTCTTCATATTTATATTAATACATCCAAAAGGAAAGCTATAATAAAAATCGTCTAAGCACGAGTAAAAACTTTCACTTTGGGGAAAGCTGGTGGTGAAAGCAGTACGAATGTGGTAATTAGGCGAGGATACTTAAATTCGAATGAAAATTATTACAAAAAAAATGCTATAAAATCTTATTATATGATCACCACACTGTCAACTGTGATGTAAGGACAACCTCCTCTACTTCTGTTGCACATGATAAAATATGGTTTCTACTCAAAATATGTTGTTTGTACTATATTCAAGTAAAGTATTTTTACCAATGCAGCAATCACAGGTCTGACAATGATGTGAAAATCGAGTTCGAAAAATGTGACACCTGTAATTAAGTTAAATGTATTAAGTGGTATTGAGCAATGTTTACATTCACATAAGTGTACATGAATTTAAAGAACTTTGTAAGTTTTTTTATAATCGAACATTGAACAGTAGAAGTTCAATCTAGTGATTCCGTTTTTATCTGTAGTGTGCTTTATGTGTGAAGGTCTTCTTGAAGCTGTAAAAAGAATTTATACTAGATTGTTTACCTATTGGTCACAATACTTTTTATCATTAGCAAAATTAGTTTTCAATTGACATTAATATATGCAATGCAATGACCTTCCATAGCGTTTCTCACAGCATCTTCGAAAGTAGGTTTCTCAAGGACACCAGGATTTTTGAATGTAACAATCAGGCAGAAAAATAACGATATGACGCCCAAAAAAATACCGGTGATTGTTAAGGTTTCGTTATACTGCTTTCGCCTAAGATTAACAAATAAATATAATTATATTAAATTATTTTCAACAGTCCGTATATTGAAGGTTCGTTCATGATTCATTTAGCCGCAGCGAGTGGGGGGGGGGGGGGGTCCCGAAAAGAAAGGAATTTTTGGCAGGGACCCTCCCGAAATCTTTTTCAGTCTACGGATATGACATTGAGGACAACGAACTACGAAAAAAATGGATTTCTTCTTACAGAAATAACCATTTTTACATGACAAGTAGAGAATTCACGATAACAGCTATATACTTGTACAAGTCCCGTCCCTTGTGAAACTCTGAACACTGTAATTTATGTGTGGACCATTATTGGTTTGGGGTCAGGGCATGAAAAACCCATGGGTTATTGCTTTTGGGTAGCAAAAACCCAACCCAAAAACCCGGGTTTATGGGTTTTTGCTGTTAGCTACCCAAAAACCCAAATACTCTGGTTTTTGGGTTTTCATGCCCTTGTTTGGGGTAGATCAAGACTAACAAAGATACTTTAATTAGCCATGTATGGCCGCCGATAAGTTCAATGAAACAAATATTCCAGTCTTTCCTTAATGTCCAATGTTTTTGTCTAGAATCTATACCCCTGTATAATCTATATCTGTTATTGCTAGGCAAATAGGGGTATAGATTCTAGACAAATGTTAAATAGTTGCTTTAAATTACACTTTACACTACTCCCTTACTCCGTAAAAAATACAGCAGTTATTGCGACAACGTAAGTCTCCAGTATCCACCACCAAGGACGAATGGGATTTACCACAATCCATCCATGACAGAAAACTTTAAGATTTCCATTAGGATGCCAAGGTGTCAGTCGCTGTTTCAGAGCTTCTAATTGTCTCGATTCAACACTGCTTTCTTGACCGTCATTTTCCACATCAATTGAAATCATGTCTCAGTTTTAAGGGTTTTATAGCAATTGAGAAACTTAAAACAAAGAAGCCAAAAAGTATTACAAATGAAAATGCTAAATAAAGCTTAGAATTTAAAACAGGAAGTACAATCAGGATCGCGACTCCGATACTCACACTCACGTCATGATCATGAGTTCATGACCATCACAACTCCGATTCATGGAACGAACTGGAAGTCTTGATTATAGGAACGAAAGAATCACGACGGCCACGGCCATAAAGTTTCCATTCCAATTCCAAACGGGTAAACAAAACAAGCTTTCCTGATTTCCATGACAGACATGACATTATGAAGGAGACAGACATTATGAACCTATCCTTCCCTCCCACAGACATAATAATGGCATAAAGTTCTCTAAAAATTCTATGGATTTTTCTGGACGGGAAAAAGTTTCCAATGAAGGTAAGAATTTTCAAAAGCCAAAATAGTATAATAGTATAGTTTCTTATTGAAGTGCATTAAATTTGAAATATTTTTATTGTTACAAAAAATTCCTATATAATATTATATCTTCCTTGTATTCAGTTAATTATAGTACATAAATAATACATAATAATTATGACCCAATAATACAGACAAGTATTAGCAATTAGCATAACAATGTTAGTTTGACAGTGTAGGAAAAACACGAGAAATTTAACTGTAAACAGAATTTCGACCAGATAAAACTCTTGAAGTGAAAATATTTTGTGCAATAAAACTGGTAGATTGGGTAGATTAGATTATTAACTTTAGTATAAATATTACAATAGCATACCGCTTTAAATGCAAGAAAATGAATATTAGAATTAGAACACAAATCACAATCACACATTCTCCAAACATTGCATTAAATAGTAGTGTAGTACTTACAAACTTATCTATCAATATTAGTCTCTATTGGGACAATATTGCATCCAAGCATCCCTTTACCACTCCAGGGTCCAGGAATTAAAGCTAATTTGGCTATTTCAGAACCTCTCTTTACTTTAACGTAAATTGTGCGTCCAGTACTATTTTTAACCAAGTTTCCTATGTCGTTGATGGATGTAAAATTATCTCCTCTTATTGATCCAAAAGCAATAATTTCATCGTCCACCTTCAATCCCTAAAGTCACAAAGTACAGTAAACTGATTTTTCATTAAAAGTTTTAATTTAATTATTAATTTAATTTTAAAATAATTTGACCTCCGATTTTCTTGAAAAAAGTCACTAGGAAAACTGTCTTTAACTATTTTATGGGAATGGGAACCAAAAAGCTTCTTTTGAGCAAAAAATTATAAAACGCAGCTGCAAAAAACACCATAATAATACACCTGCAACCTCTGTATTTGACCTGTCCTAACGTTTACACAATTCAATGGACCAATTACTGAGTTTCCGATTATAAGTCTTCTGGCGGATTTGGTCGTCACGAAGTGAAAATTCATCGTTATTGTGCTCGATAGATGCCCCACTTATAATCGGAAACTCAACAATTGTTTTGTGTCATGGAATTAACATTTTACTTTCCTTCCCGTCAAGGAAAATAGCCTGCACGGGGACATAGATTCGGAATAAAATATTGATGACCTTACAGGCAACCGGATTTCCGGTTGCCTGTAAGGTCTAGTCAGTTTAACTTTCCAATATGAAATAGAAAAATAGAGAAAGTAAACATACAGCGTTAAATGCAGGTGACTTATCAGCCACTTGATTCACTTTAGCAATAGGTGTCATTGATTGTAATTCATCAGTAGAAGTGTCTACTTCCATCGAAGCGCCCGCAGAATCTCGAATACGTTCGTGAAAAAGTTTTAACATCGCTTCAATTTCTTTGGTTATCGCCTTGTGGTCATTTTGAAGACCTAACAAAATAGTTTTTTAATTTAAAATAATGCAAACATAAATATGCATTGAATTGAGATTGAATGCATTTTGCTAATTGGGAACGTTTATTAGTAATACAAAAAACTAACAGATAATTTGATGGCGAGCATGTCGAACTTGGTAAACATCAATGTCATTTCGGGGAAATCCTTCTCCATCAACCAATGGTTCGGTCATTCCAATACGATTCTGAATTGGGAAAACTTAATTAGCCTTATTTCTAGGTAGGTTTCATTGCATGCATGCTGAATGAAATAACATTTAATTTGTTTCTAGCAATTCAACATTTAAAAAACAATATATTGAGAAAATTAGTCACCGATGTCAAAATTCCTCCTAGAGCTTGAATGTTTTCCTCGATCTGCTCACGCTGTTTCATTTTCTGCAGGATGGATGTTCTAGATATATCTTCAGACACTTCAGACATTATAATATTATCTTGTTGATCTTGATAACCTCGCCTGGAACTGCTAGTAGCTGTGCCACCAATGTAAGGTGTACTTGTTTTCATTAAAATAGTTTTAAATATTCTTGTCATTTAGAAAACAAAGATACAAACCCAGTTAGTTAGGTAACCTCAATTTATGTAATGACAATTATATTTTTAAATATTATAATTATTTGCGAAAAAAATATTTACGACTTGACGAGATGGCCAATGAACGACAGAGGAGGAGACGGGAGATGACGATGAAGAATTTTCTGATTTTCTTTCTCTGTGACTTACAATATTTTGAAGAACCTTCAAGCTGGCGGTAGCAGTACAGCACAGCATTTAGCATTTGTATTATATTGTGACTTGGGACAACACATATCTACGTAATATACTAAATAAAAAATGTAATCCAATAAAGGCAATTTTTTTTGAAAGTGGGTCCCGAATCGTTGTCCAGTGTCCATGCTCATTTTGGTTGTAGCGGCATTGATTGATAAACTTCCAAGTTATACTCAACAATACAAGTAAACGTACGGTTCACAGTTTTAAGTCGTTGCAAGTTGTAAGGCAAATAAAATAATATTTTTATTTCTTGTTGATGAAAATTGACAAGGTTTTATAAGTATTTAATAAATTCTACTGTCTATTTAATTAATCGATACAGTCTTCAAACTGCAATTTGGTAATTGTGATTATTATAAAATACATAGAGGATACTAGCATAACAAGCCTTGGTATGATTGAGCTTTGACCAAGTAAAAGTTTAAGGAAACTTCTTCATAATATACGCTTTGCATAATAATAATTAGGTTCTTGCTCGTATGGCATTCTACTACTGCTACTCATTCAGTAGATTTTACAAAGACTTATAACTCATTAAATTAACTGCATACGACAAATCCAACTAACACCTTTGTCTACACTACAGGCACATCTCTGCTACAAATGCGTTTCAATTTCAATAGAGATACGATTAGTTATAACTAACAATTTCACATTTATATTTAATTATAATACTAATTGCTATTCACAGTAAATAGTAGGCATTTAGTTATTGACTGACATGATTTTTAAAGCTGTGAAACCGAAGGGACCACAACACATCTAACCGTCTAAACTTTCTAACCCGAGAGCTTAAAATAAAAAGTAACCGCAGTGGTTTACTGTCGCTTAAGCTGGCCATAAACCCAATTGATTGCTGGACTAAGGGGATTCGTTTTACCTACCTCTACTAATTTAGGTATTATTTCCTTACTACTTTCAAGCTCTGCTAGCTGCTTTTGTTTTTCCCGAAATTCGGCAATAGGGTCTTGATATTTTGAATAGTATTCCAAAACACCACGAACATCTTCCAAATCACTTGTGCCAATAGCTAGAGAATTATTCGTAAAGTTAAAATGTTTGAAAAATTGAAAGCTGCTTAAAACAAGCAAAACAAAATTTATAGATCCTTACTTTGCAAAAGAGCTGCGAGGTCAAACAATGTTCTGTCATCATCATTACCTTTCCATCGAGGTAGAATAATGGCATTATTTCGATGTTCTTTGACTACTTTTTCGTCACAGTCAATCATGATAACCTTAAAAATTAATTCCCGTCAACGAATTTTTAAACCGCTCAAAAACTAGGTGTTGGATTGCCATGTATTATTAGGTTTGAAATTTGTCAATTCAGAAGTACAATAGCAAATTCATTTTACCTTGCTAAGGTCTCTGTTAAGTTTCCCAATATCTTTGAGATGAACACCTCCTTCATATCTAGTTGAGTCCCGGAATAATCTGTACATTACGACTCCATTAGGATCTAATGCATCAATTATAGGGTATGCCGTGTATCCCAATTCAGCTGTGTAAACCACAACTTCAAAATTATATCCAGTCACTAATTGATTTAAGAAGTAGTCGATTCCTGGCCTCTTTTTGAACCTCCATCCGGTTTTATACTAAACATAAAGCAAAATTAACTCATGAATAACATCTAGTATGCACGCATGAAGAAATTTGGAAATGAAATGCAATACCGTCCAATCAGGATGAACAAGTACTCCTGTAAGTTCAATTAAAACTGTGTACGGTGGTTGGATGTAAGGTGCTTTTAGAGGATCCGGAAGCAAACGATCCCTTGTGGGATTCGCTAAGAAAGTTTTATAGTTCTGCATTTCACTAACGGCACGTTTAAAATATTGCTGAATGAATGGAAGATCGGTAAATTCGTCTTTGATAGGATCTCCGTGCTGGTCATACATTGGTGCCCCTATTATACGAAATACTAACTTTACAACAGTTCACCAAAATTGAAATTGTTACTCAAACAAAATAGAATTTATGCAATAGCTGACCCCAGATAAAGAATATATAAAACACTGATCCAACAAACATAGAACCGAATGCCCAGAGAGTAAATTTGAGTGCTCGCATTTGATTTTGTTGCTGGTTAAGCTTTTCTTTCTCTTCTTCACTTTGGTCCGCTGTTTCTTTTACTTTTTGAGACTGTTCTTCTTTTGCTTCTGCTTGAATTTTGGATTTCAACACCTATTGAAAAGTGACATCATCAATCATACATTGTACATTAACACAATAACATTTTATATGACAATTTCACTCCAAATAAATACGCTTGAAGTCATGATTACTTGATCAGCAAGACCGCTCGAAGAGGAGTATAGTGTATAAAAGCTATCGTTTTGCCGTCGACACATCCAAAGTATTTTTCGCCTCATACCGAATTTGCTACTTATAAATGCCTGCTTTTCTATCGGATGAAAATACAAACCAATCGATGAAGAATTCGTGTGCAATCTTACTGTAGATGGGTACAACTGAACACCTTTCGAACAACACCATTGAAAAAACCTGAGGAAAAGAACAATAAAAAGGAAATTAAATTAATTATTAAACGTTGAACACAAAAGTGCATGCATAATGCATTGCCAATCACCAGTACATCAAAATATTAAATAAAAGGTAAAGTGGACATTATAATAATCACCTTTTACTGTAGATGAGAGACTTCATTATTTTCGTTTTAGGGTCGCGTTTTTACAATTTATTTATTGAATCGTCTTTCGCATTCGCAATTATAATGCAATGCCAAAAATTTCGTTCTTCATTTCGTAAATCAATGTGAAACTGAATGACTAAAGCGGTCTGCTTTTGTATTTTAGTGCCTTACCTCGTACTCGTGTTGCATTGCTTTTAGCTTCTCACAATAGATGAGACGATTGGGGTACATTCTACAACTACAACAATTTCACTCGAAGAAATTGAAGAAAGTCAGCAGGGAAAATAGGAACGTTGAAGTGTTGAAGTATTATTGACAAACATTCTATATATAAATGGAAAGTGAAAAATTTTTGTTAGTGGTAGTGGCAAAATGATTAAAATACCGGATACGTGGACACGTATTTACTAAAGCTAGAGGACCATAGACCGCGACCACCATTATCATTACAAAAAAGATGGGAATTAGTTTAAGAATATCCGTCATAATTTATTAATAATCAATAACCATGATAATGTTTCACTTGTCTTGTGATGCGTATGTTGGTATTTAACTTCGAAAACAAGCTGTTTTAAAAATATTTTTTGACCTACATATTAATTTTAAACACATGAACTATGAAGGCGAAGTAGTGTGCGTAGAAAGTAACACTTCAGCCAGGTAAACGACATTTCTCTTTTTAAAGCCTACTAAACTTCTAATAAAACTTTCTGATAATAGCATGACAAATAGTGAAAGTTTTATATAGAGATTAGAGTTTATAAGGTGAAAGTCCTATAATGCGTTAGCTTTATACGCACCCGACAGATTTATGAATGCTATGCAAAAATAAGACGGTATTGTGAGAAAAGTTTTCATACGTACAAGTATATTTATGTATATTTATTGATCTTTAAAAGGACACATCATCACCAAAAGATGAAACGCCAACAATTTTCAATAATAATAATAAATGTTCGTCACAATTATATTATTGTGTATAACCCCTCTGCACGAATGACATGTTTTGATGCAATGTACTGTTATTGTTATTACACAAGTCATAATATGATAAGGAGACAGAATAGGGATAGCATATTCATAGTAGGTAGTATTCACTTCTCCGGGAGTCATTTAAGTCATTACGACTTACAACTACTGCATAAACGGTATATCATTCAAAGAGTTCATCAATGTGCCTAAATATTTTAATGGCTACGGTAAAGTCTACACATAGGTAATACAAATACAATGATAAAGCACAGGAATAAAATATGAATACATACATTACGATATTATATATTATATTACTTATTATAAATGTATCATTATGCACAACTAGAAGACAATTTAATACTTTCTTACAATAGAGTAAGCAGGGCACTAGAATATATACAAGATCTAACAATAGGTCTGCTATACGTAATTTACGCTCACTACGTACATACAAACTTACAATGCAATAAATTTCTCATTAATTATATACATATAATTATAACACCTGTAATTACTAGCATAATTAAAACATACAATACATAATACATTCTTGCCTTAAATTATTCACAATTTTTATGACAATAATTATTCACGAAGCCATTTTACTGCGGAGTTTAATTTAACTTACAATACAATAGTACCATCCGTGTATATGTATAGTAATACATCATGCATCAACGTATATCATTAGTACGTACATGCATTTAGCAACATTTCAGTCACACACACTCTATTCATACAAATACATAGATCCTTAATTAGATTTGATAATTCATGTTGGATACTTTTAGGTCGACGTAGTATTTCATATTACGAAACACTACCATGAACTGTTTTCATTCAGCAATGCCATTTACATTACAACATTGACCATTATCTATTTCTTGTACATAGCCTATTACTTTGATATAAGACGTTAGGCGGATAGATAATAGGATCACGTTAACGAATGCACATTTATTAGATAAATTGAAAAAATTAAATTCAAGTGAAAATTTTTTCCCAATCTACTACACACATGAAACAAAAAACTGTTTTATTTTACTATTGGGCATGCACTTATTTTTACACGGTCATTCCGATTGAAGATACGAAAAAATGATTTTCTAATTCTTAAGACGATTAAGTTTTACGTAGTTGCTCATTTGGTTCCTTTTGCACAAAAATCAAAATTGCAATTTAAACATTTAAATACTTTGGCTAACTTTGCTCACATGAACATCATGTGCAAATGACGAAGGTATATAGACCTTATAATAGTAATTAGCATGTACCTTATTTGCAAATCCAAAAGAGTAAATATACTAAACATTACCTAATAATTAGGTCAGAACAGCATATCAATTAATTTTAATTAATATAATATAAATAATACTTTCTGTGTATTATCAATTTACAAAACTTAAACATTACTGAAGAATTTATCTCATCTTTGCAATTTAAACAAGGTATATGTATGAATCTTTTTTAGTGTCTTAATAGTCTCAAGTCAAAACTATTTATTACGAAACTCGACTCTTGACAGAATATACTTAAAGCAAGGGGTGTATATTTGGCTTGACATGTGCCCCATTTCAGTGCTCATTCTACGCTTATAAAAATCTAATTAATTTGTCGGTCATAGGACAAAATGAAAGTGAATACAGCGTCATGTCAGTTTATTTTGTGTCCATACAGTAGTCTTTACTCTAACACTTGCATTGCTTATTTTTTAGTTCATCTTTGATGAACAAAAAGTTTCGCAGAGGAAACTTTTTATCTAGCAGGGTGGTTTCTATCGGTACTTATAACCTCCTTATATATAGCTTTAACTAATTGTGCGTAAATAATAAAGTAAAACTAATCAAGGATATTTACTTTTACTAAGTCGTATAACAATATATTGTTTCAATGTCATAAATAAATGCATCTTCTAACGTAGAAAAAGAATGTTTGAACTTACACGCACCCATTACAATATGCAGCACTACAAACTATAATCTACAAAACAAAATAAACGTTTTCTATTTGTAATCATACGTCTAATATACTTAGTAGCAAACATCCAAATAAAAAAAACATATATCAATAATATATCACAGTTTCCTTGCAATTACTTCATTTTTGGAAACCTGTGTGATTTGAAACGAAATCCACAGAATGTAAATCAATAAATAATTTGGTAAATACGTAAATAGTATACGTTTAGTTAATTTTAACAGAATGGTACAGTCAAACAGATGACTTTTGTCAACATTTTACAGTTATTAACCTATTTAAATAGTATAGAATATGCTGATTTTTTTTGCTCTATTGCTGATAATTGTTTTGATATCATCAGAAATATGTATCATTGAAAGCGTACTACTGTATTCCAACATTTATAGAACGAAACTTACGCTTAAGACTGAATGTGAAGCAGTAGTGGTAAATCCTCTATAGCCTAGAACATCTATATAATGTATACCTGTCTAAAGTAACTTTCATTTGTATTCACAACTGTATGTATCTATCCAAGCGACATTAAATAGAATTAACTTGGTATTAAATAGGGACAATAAAAGCATTTTAGAGTCACCACTGTAAGTAGTGCTCTTACGAATACTTTGATGACAACATTTACTTATTCTAAACGCATACTAATTATCTGCTATCCAAATACGTGTGTACATTTATAGCTGATTTTCCTAAGTACATAGAATAATCTTAGGATACACATAATAATGATTAAGTGGTACGTGTACATTGTTGTATATACATTTACGATTATACGATTTACATAATACATTATGTACTATTATACTTATTTGTATATATAGTAATTAGGTAGATATATTTATCATTATATATTAAAACAGGATAATGATGTCTTAAGGATTAAAATGAAATCAATGGAACCTCCTTGCTCGAACTCATTGTCAGCTATAATACGATACGAGTACAACAATCTTCGCCTTTTAAGTAACGTAGGACAATCCATCAGCTCCTACCACTCCGCTGTTACCCGGTCCATTAAACCTGCATTTACGAGAAGTCTATTACAACAAACCCTTTTCCTCTGTATTCAATTCAAGTCAATTTCTTTCGCAAACTCCTCTCTCTCTCTGACTCAACATGTTCTCAATCAGACTCACTTAGATGATATAAGCAAAGCAGAGCACTTGAGGAGAGCAAATTGAGAATCATTGATTTGATTTCATTGAATTGAACTCACTCACAACAGTACAGTCCCTCCAAGTCAAACCAAACCAATAATACAATAAATAGAAAACTACAATAGAACATAAGATGGGACAGACAGGACAGATGTAATGTATGTACCTATAGATGTAGAATGTATTATGCCACTCACTTGACACTGCTTCCATAATTGGTATTTCCTCCTTGATTGTGTGTCACCCAGTTAGTAAAGACATCCCTATAGTATAGTAATTATATAGAGCGGAATATTATGGTGTGATCTTTGTAGTTAAAATATATACAATTAGACAGAACAGAATCATGTAAAATCACAAGATCCAGGCATAGTGTATTGCCCATAAGATGGAATGTATCTTCTGAAGGAGTCGAAGCCTTGCCTGCAGTGAGTTACGACGCATTCGCTGGAACAATACTCGTCATCCCATTCTGGACTCGCCATTGCAATATTGTTACAACCGTTCCGGACACACATTTGTCGCTGGCTATGATTGTGATTGTCTGCATTCATGTGACTCATAACAGGGCCGGGCATTTGTCCATGACCTCCACTTCCCATGTGCATTCCTCCTGTCATCCCCATACCGTGACTTCCATCCCCCATCTAAAAATAAAAATTCAGTTCCCTCATTCCAATATTCATTACCACTCTTCCTAATTATTCATACACAAAGTCAAAGTCATTTGTATTCTATTCCAAGGCTAAAACCAAAAACAAAACTGCCACTTCCATATTCCTTCAGTTATGCACATGTTCATTCACTAGGTCATAAATAAATTATCAATCAATCATTATTTCATACCTAAACGACCTATTCTGCAGAAACATTGCATTCACGCCATGCCAGCTTTAATTGTCATTGTCACACATAAATAATATCATTGTATTTAGTAATGTGCCTTGACAGTAGACATGCAATGTACTTGTTAAAAGTAAATTGTCCTTCCTTTATGACCTTTTACATACATATTCATGCTCTGAGTAGACTGTTTGACGTACCGGGTTTAGATATCCTGCACTATGCCTCATAGCGCCGTACTGATTGTCAACAATATGACTATTTGTCATTTGTTGCATCATTGGATGACTTTGTTGTTGTTGCTGGGAAGCCTGTTGTGGGGTTTGTGGTGGTGGCATTGACGACTGAGGTGGTGGCTGCTGACTTTGTTGAACCACTTGCTGTTGTTGCTGTTGCGGTGACTTCTTCTGCTGAGAAGTCGGCTGAGAGGGATGAGACGACTGCCCACCTTGATTTCCATAATAGTTTTGCGACTGGCTATGAGTCGAGTAATGTTGTTGAGATGAAATATTTGCATTAAAACTAGGAGGATACATTCCACTTCCGTCCGCAGAATCTGTCGGGGCTCCCTGAAACAAAAAATAAAGACACATAAGTAACTTTGTATAATTCCTTATTTTATTCAAAGTATACCAATTTTTCAAAAGTAGATCATGGTCATGTTCACATATTGAATTTGTTGATTGTCCTATTTATGTAGTCATTTAAATTTAATGAACTACTATTGCTGACATACAAATATCTTAAATAACTTGTACAAAATAATGGCAAAATAGCATGTAGGTATGTGCTTTCCTTGAATTACTACAAAATACACACGTATTTATATTACAATAGTATAATATAACATTGTATCCAAAAGAAATCGAGACACAAAATGCTTCTGAGCCCTGCTATATGATTCGTCTCATTTTACCCGGATTCTCTCGGTGATTCGGTTTCTGTAGCTCTTGCAGTCATTCAATACTGCACATGCATACCACTTCTTTACTTACTTGCAAGTTACAAAACACATACTTCGTACAGTATTTGGAATTCGTATGAGTTTTACTACTTTATTATTGATTTAGCTTAATACTTAAACCCAAAGGTTATGTTTTAAATATTACTACAAGCATTTCAGTACATATCGTAGCTAACTCATTAAAATGTATGATGTTTAACATAGTAGCACGACAAAACTGACTTTCATTGCAATGTTTTAAGTAGTAAACCAAAATCAAACCATATTATTACAATTTTCAAACTAAAGAATGCATTATGTTAAAATGTTAACTTGCAGCTGCATGGAATTCATTTTGAAAAACTTGAGCCTTACAGTAATGATTTCTTGAGCCAACGTCGACAATCCGTAATTCGTAAGTCGTATTTTCTATCTGCCCTTCTAATATACATCGCTAAAATGCCAACAGTATAAGCATACCAATATTTTATAGTTTATTTATTTATGTATGTCAGAGTTGCTCATTAATCCTTCACCAATTCATTATGAACGCTACATTGCAATGGTATTCTAAATCGGTCTCTCTTTGATTTGCTGTAAGTACCTACATCATTCCATTTTATGCGCTAACTAATAATTTGTTAGATTTCCGTCTCTCACTTTCCCATATTGCGTAACATACACATACTCTATAAGCTTCAGTCACATAATGCTGTTATTTACTAAGTTGGTGATTGAGGTTTGCATTCCACAGAACATACACGCAGTATTTCAGTGCAATATAATGTTACTTGGTCCAACTACATAGGACCGAATAACTAGAAAAGACATAGAACATGTCTGTATATTTATTATTAAAGATTCGTTCTTGTATAAGTAGATCCACAGATAATCTAATAGCATATTAGATGATATTATAGAGATAGATCTTGTTCTTGTATGTATACCTATGTATTTAAGAGCGGGTACTAAATAACTACAATAATACTATACTGGTAGAGTAGTGGTACACATATTATATAACTTTTCCCTGATTATTGTTATCAGAATAGAATAGTTTTGCACTGATGTATTCTGTTCTATGAAGCTCTGTCTAGAACCCAATTATTTTTAGTCAGTTGAGTTATCCCAGAGTAGAATATGATTCCCTCAGCTCTCGATTCATTCATTCTCCATTCTGCAATAATATAACACACCCACTCTCTGCTATTTCTCATCTGTACTCCAGAAAACGAGAACAAAACAAGGAATACTACAGACAAACCTATTATTCCCTTGATTTGTCATTATAATGGATGGTTATTTATGATTATTATATTATTGTATTACTATCATCATCCATCCAACGAAGCTTTACCCTCTGTCTATTGTCTAATCATTACAGAGCTTATTGCTCTCTAAGAACAACGAACTAACACAAGACAAGGACTTATGCCTCTACTTCCGTATTCTCAAGAATGAAATCTGATTTTCTATTCTTCAAATGCCCACGCAGTAGCAGTCACTAAAATTTTACACACCATACATACGTTATTAATTCTAGACCACATAAATTATGGCAAATCTTGCTTTTAAAGGTTAACTACTATTTCACAAATAATTATTATTCATTATTCATTACTACTTTTTATCTCGATTCCTAAAACTCTTCCCTTCTTTGGTTATGCATAGAAAGCTTGCATCTAAATTCAAATTCATCAACATTCAGGAACCAGAGTACTTATAATGTGATAAAAATAAACTAATTAACAGAAAATATCAGGTTAATTCCTTTAATAGGTTCATTCTAAGAAGACAAGACTTTATGTACATTTATCACATTTCTCAAGTTGAAAGAACAAAATTCAATCTAATAAGAATTAGTGAATAGGGATTTTAATTTCCAAAGAATAAGGTATAGAGCGGTAGCCAAATCTACTCAGAACTTTTAGCAAACAAAATTTGATTAACGTGCCCTACGTATGCGGTCATTGTAAAAGTAGAATGAATTTCATTTTGTTTTCACTAGCAGTTTTTTATCCTGTGTAAATGGTTCGCAGTAACAATTTAATGGTCTAGCAAGCCGACCAGCTCAAAGAATGTGAATGACCAGTACTAATTTTGACGTAAGTAGAGAATAATTTGGTGTTCAGCAGAATAACTGGCCAAGTGTGCAATGTAACTTAGGCTTGAAATCGGCGAAGAATTCAGGATGTATATTAGATTGAGATAAAATGAAGCAGAAACAAGAGTAGATGCATTATCATCCTCATTCTATTGTTCACTAACGAACAGTGTAAGGGCAGGACGGAACTTTGAAACATTTGCACAAAGTCATAACGTAATAATGCTACTTGAGGACTTTACTACTTCCACTAGTTCTACTACTATTATATTATAGAAGACATCACAAAGAGTAGTTAACTCATAGCGTATTAAAGTATTTAGTAATATTTCATAAATTTTGTAAATCTGTATAATTTATCAGTGCACTTTACATTTTTTAAGGCCTAGACTTTATATTTGGTATATGCCTTTTAATTTTCCTGATTTTATATTTAACTCCCCGCAATATGGGTAATAAATTTTATGTAGGGAGTCCCTAATTTAATGTGCTGCATAGTGTACTGCGTTAGGTACAGAGTACAGATTGTAGATAACGCAAAACATTGGGCAAAGAAGAGACGACATACACAAATCCCTTTTGGTCCTACAAAAATAATAAAACGAAGTGTAGCAATAAATTCAAAATTATTGCTTTTTTGTCCTATAATGTCTCCCAATGCATAAATAAAATTATTTATACGTAAATTCAAATAAAACATCAACCAAGCAAAGATAAATCCCTAAAATCATAGCTTCAATGTCATAAATGAAATGATTTACAGCTCAGTTGGTTTACAGCGGCTCATTCAATGAAAGGAAGTAATTGTCTATTCAATTACAAATACATATAATAATTTATGGAACATTTATACAGAACTATATCAATGCAAATTAAAAAGACTCCTCCTTGCAGCCAAGTTATATACACAGAGAGAGAGAACCTTAGTACCATAATACCACAATAGAATCAGAGTTTGATTCAAACTATAATATAAATACGATTGAGAAATATTCTGGCAATGATGCTAAACAGTACATGTACAGAATATAAATAAACTCACGACCAAAGCGAGAGAGAGAGGAGAGAGAGTAAGAGAGATCAGACTTCACTGGCGAAATAGCTCTAATGGTTCTCTTATACAGAATGTATGTATCTACATAGATATAGTACCACTCTCCATTTGCATACTATATATTCTAGTACATTATATATCTGTTTCTCTAACAGAGATCTATAACTCTTCAAGAAAAATATACCTTCCCGGCACAGGAACTCACAAGTAATTTATAAAGTAACAACACATTCCTTTTATGTACTCCAAAAAGTAAAGCAACACGGCCGTACTAATGCATTTATGACAAATTAAGCCCAAAAGACTATAAACAACTTAAAATTTATCTAATCAGAAAATACAACTTGTGCAAATATTGAAGTGAACATTCTAGCAATCAAAGATACTAGAGTGTTACATCGGTCTTATTTTTCTCAAGTGTTAACTTCTGTACTAATACAAACTATGTAACTCTTTTAACCTTTATATAAACTCATTATAAGGATAAAAGATGCAAAGGACATTCAAGAAAACGTTGACAAGTAAAAGCTAACTACTTCCCAATACGAAATTACATAAAATACAATTCTAAAGAAAGAGCATGTAGTATGTACTTAGAGCCCCATTATGGATTATGGGTTCATGATGTTGAAAAGGCATAGAATGTGACATAAGCAGAAATTCATGTTTTCAATAGATTTTAAGTATATATAATATTGTAAATTGCAATAATTGTTAACGAACACACAAGTGGAATTCTTTATAAGACTTTCTAAGCTTATTTTCACTCGTACATATTGCGCAACACTTTTTACTTGGAAAATCTATCTCGAAATAGAGATCTAATGCGCATAGAAAATGATATCGCTGTCGAAAATCATTGAAATGCCAACAATTCTATCTGCTCGTTGGCACTTAATTGTACAGAGCACGTAGAAATGTAGTAAAATAAGTATATGTTACCGTAGGCACATAATGACAAGATCGTAGTTTGTCAGAAGAATTCGGAAAAGGACAAGAGTTATAGGAACTGAAGATTAGATATCATGAAAGAAAACATTTATAGTTACAGTAGCATAATAAATTGGTGATACTATGTATAATAAAATAAGTAGAAAAAAGAAACAGTTACACTATACTTATCATTACGTAGCGTTACAACATTACTCACACTCATATACTGCAAAATACAAGTGGGTAGTCTCATGAGTATCATCTCATCGTTGTCATATATTATAATATATGTTAAGTGTAGTGTAACTACTAACATTGAAATATCACTGAGCATATCACCTACAGGGATTGTATATAACCATGTAGTAGCGTATCATATCAGGGAACTCCACCCTTCTCATGAAAAAGTAACGATTTGAATCCTTTTGATGTGTACATGAAATTTTTTGTCCTTTTCCCAAAGAGTTGAAGAGACAGCCGGATTTTCGCTTAAAATCATCTCTTTTGTTATGCATATCACAAATGACGTTATTATCATAATTTGGCACTTTTTCATCTTTTTTCACAGATAAGTGCGATACGAAGTGATATCATTTCGTTTTGCGTATGTAAGACTAACTATATAAATAAACTACATATCTACTAAATCGTATATATTTCTACCTAGAAAGGAATATAATATTATTGTATTTAAAATGTATATACTCAGCCTACAGCTTTACAAAATGTCTACTAATGCTACTATTTACTACATTGAGAAGTTCTTTTAATGTAACTTCACTCAGTTCACTCACTATTTATATTTACGATTACACAGTAATTCGTCTACACTTATGTACTTCTGTTCACAATACTCTATATAGACAGACTTCGTTTCAATTTTCTTTCATTTCAGCTTTCGGCAGGGTATTTCTCTCTTACACCTACCCATGTGTGTGATGTACTGTGTTAGCCTATCCTTTAAATCCAAAGCAAACGCAGCTTATGACAACATCCACCAACATACAAACCAGGAAAATAAATAGGATCCTTCTATAACTAAACTAATACTAGCTAAACATACATCTCAATCTAAACATCTCTATCTTTTCGCAAACACCATTCTATTTCTATCATCCACATCAACTACCTACGTTTTCGACACAAACAATAACAATACAAATACATTACATAACAAACACGTTTGTCGGCATACAGAAAGACCAGACATACCACTCTGTAGGGTCTACGAAATTTCTCGCTAGATTTTTTGTCATTTGCTGTCGACACTCTCTGGTGTCCTGCTTCCCTTCCGGTGACATAGCGATGCCTATACTGTGTATCCTGTGACGCTCATTATAACACTCTCAAATAATCAACGAATTCTCCAAATAGAGATTACCTATACACTGTTGATAGTTTCAGTTTCTGCTGATATACAATAACTATGCATATTGTACTCAGTATTTTAATCAGATTTTATTCCTCAACAAATTGTATAATGCTTAGGTACAATTTACATTTACTTGAACCACCTACACAATTTATATCCTACCTGTGTCATGTTTTTACTGCATCCTTTTACATAACTATAAAAATAGAAGTTAGATTGAAATATTGAAAAGCTACGATTACAACAGTGAAATGTTAAGTATTCATTTGCTAACATAAAAGTAAAATCCTTTCTAAATAATTTTTTCTGCATTAAGTACAGTAATTGAATGTAAAGCTTTTTAGTAGCAAGTTTCATCTCTGAGTATCATAGTTTTTTGGATGATATTATCAAGTAATGAAAGCATTGTATCCATGATATTAGCAGAGTGACTGTTGCAATAAAACGAGCAGGTACTAATTAATAGGTCTATAACCCTTTGAGTTGTTTTAAGTCACGAACAGCTAACTAATATCATTATGAACTGGCAGTGCACTAGCAAAGGTTTGAAATTAGACATGAATTGTACATAGGTACATAGCATAACTAACTTATTGTCCTTTCCCAAACTTCATAGCACAAAATTAGATTGTATCTACCCTAAAGAATAGATATACCCTCTGATATACAAAATGTGCACACTTGTGTCTTACAAGTTCTAATTTGCTAGATTATACTGATTTCTTTTAACCTGTTCACTTGCTTACAGTATGAAATACTACTTAATAATATCCGATTAGAAGAAATAGGTAGTAAATCCTGATGATTTTGATAAAAATACAATTTGCATATATATGTTATCATAATCTAATGTTAAGAAGCCCCGTTGAAAATACTTATTTAACTGTGTTTTAATTTACAAGCAGTTAATACTGGTGAAATGGTTGGGATGAGAATTGAGAACTATGACCACTTGCTTTTCTAACTATAAGAATAAAAATAATAAACTTTGAAGCAGATTTGGCCTACGGCTAATTCAAAATGTAATCTAGATCTACAATATTGGGTACAAGTTGAGGTTTTAGTATAGTAGTATTATTACATATCAAATGTATTCAGTATCTTTACCTTTGAGACTAAACTGGCTCGGTACGCTGCCAACGCTTTCAGATATTCTTTCTTCGCCGCTTCGGTCTTCTTCTTGTACACCTAGAGAAATCACCAACAATAGTCACATTAGCAACACTTTATTACACATCCATTCAGTCAGTTCAACTTTATCCTCCTTTTGATGCAATGAGTGGTTGGCCTCGGCTACACATAAAGTTACCCAATGTAATACTATTATTTAACTGTTACTTAAACCAAATCAACTTAACCTATCTATCGTTAAGCAAACATTTATTATCTGTACGGCCATACAGATATAACCACCGATTAGCTACAAGTCTCATTATGTCACTTAATACATTTAGGTACAAGATTTGATATACATCATATATGGAGGAAGTGATTGAATAAGTAAATTATAAAATTATCAGTCGCTACCAAAAAACATAATTTAAAGTTAAGCGAATCCGATTTATGAAAATTAAAGTTTCATACTGTAATACAGTACTCATTTTAATTCAATCCCACCAGAATACCCCAAATCATACGCATAGAAGTAGGGTTGACATAAAAAGAATACGAAAATCAATGTTAGTTAGAATCAGCCATCAACCTCGTACTTAAATAATTATTTAAGTTTCCAAGTTAAAAGAACGCTACAGTATCATGCAAATAGAACAGTATCAATATTTTAATCATCATAAACGCTTCAGCACAATTTATTGGATGACAGGGAATTACTACTAGATAGAAGTATTCACAAAACTGAAGAATGTTTTCAAGCATTTTTCGTAAATAAAACAAAATTGTATGTAATATTAGGAAAAAGTAAAAATTCAGTTGTGAAGTGCTAAAGAAAGCTGAATCAAAAACGGTGTAAAATGTTTAACATATGGGTGTGGACTATCTATGCACCCATTACTGCTATTTCTACAAATAAACAACATAGAAACAAGTATATTATCTGACAGAGTCACTAGCTCGCACATCATATCTAATTAAGGCAGATAGGTGTGAAAGTTAGCATACCGAATGGTATCACAAGAACTCATTAATGAGGTAGTAAGTTTCTATTCTAGGAATCTCACTTTACGGTTTAATAACATTTAGAATCCACAAAAATGAGAAAGGACTTTAATATGTTGTTATTGTTGAGAGGGATGGGAAATATCAAATTGAAGCGTAATAATATTGTCTGAAGTGACTAAAATTATATCTGTAGAAGATTACAAAGATTTCAGTTTCAATTAATTCTGAAAGATAGTTTTCATACGTGGGAATTAGGACACGTATCACGAAGCGATTTCCTTGTTGAAAATGACTAGTCAAAGAACGCCTGCATTTACATTTACAAGCATTGGAATTGGGTTTTTATGCACAGCATTAGATTAAGAGAGACTAGCTAGAGAATACATTTCGTTGATGAGAATTGAGTTTTTTGTGAATGTTCCGAACGCGTAATTGTACATAAAACAGTGAACGGTAAATGTTCATCGCGACTAATAAATATATCTGTGGATAGGGGCAATGTCCACGTTTATTCAGCGTGTGCAAATCTGAGACTGTTTACATGGAAAGAGTTGGAAGAATGCAAGGAGGACGCAGAAAGATCAGAGCTGGGGAATATTGAGGGTGGGCGGACGGAAACATGTGTAGTGTAATGTACCTATTCTTTTGTAGATGTGCTGATTGTGTGAGTGGATAGCGGATGGGCACGACGAGACCGTAACTCTTGGGAAAAGGCAAGAGAAACGGAGACAAGTCGCTCTAATTAGCATAATAAAGACAAATAATTGTTCAAATTTGCGACGAAATTATTACAGAGTCCATGATCACTCAAATGTAAGAATTTCACTCTTGTCAAATTAGTAGCCAGTCTCTCTTTCAAATAAACATAATTAACATTTATGTCTCGACACTATGATATAAATACGTCATTTAATGTTCATCAAGGGGACTCATTTCGTCTCTTTCTCATTGGCCATTCAAAAATTAACATTCTAGGCGCAACTTTGCATATAAAAGTAGAAACGACAACTTTGTTCTTCAAGAAAATTTGACTCTACTACTTATTCTGAACACAAACAACACAGGCCAGAATTTTCACATTTCACATACCTACCTATAATGCGTAGTACAAAAGTAAGATGGAACGTCACATAACATTGCAAAATAGCACGAACGGGCATACAAACAAACACATACGACGAATATCTCCCCCTTCCCCACTCTCTCTTATTAATGTTTTAAACAAGGAAAATATTCAGCATCTTTCATTCTTACTGTACATAAGTGTACATGGATATCAAATGAAATACCAATGTGTATATCATAAATGCCCTTCCATCTCCTTCCATATAACACCAGTTTGCATAGAAATAACGTTATAAGCATTAGACTAACAGAGTAAAGTGGAATCCTAGTAGGCGACAAAAACTTCCCGTCGGTCATTTTTGTCAAAAGAAAACTTTTAGCATCAGAATAATGATTTGTGCTTCAACATGCTTTTAGCACTAATGCATACTTCTAGTTGAATTATGTTTTTTACCAAATGCTTTTCTTCCTCCAAACAAAAAACATCTTATTACATGCTAACAATCTATATATTCACTAACCACTACACTATAAAAGCTCATTGATCACATACAAAATTAAAAAATACTGTCTACATGCGTACCACAACTGTATTTTCATTCCGTTTCCTACTTGTATCGTAGTACCCCCTATCTGCATTCGCACTCTACAAAATCCAATTTACATCAACTTTTCTAATTATTTTTTTCTTGATTCAATTTCCCATTTTAATATCTCACGAGTTGTACACAAATCAAACTCATATTTAAGTGAGGCTAATAACATTTAATAGAATGTACTCATTGATCAACCGAATATTTTCACTACGTCAACTTTATCCGAACTTAAAACTTCAACGTTAATTAAGAGGCATGGGGAAATACTCAAACGAATGTATATTGCAGTAGGGCTAAAATATTCGCTGTGCAATGAACTACTTATTAATAATAAATACTAAAGTGTTTCATACACGTGGAAGTATGTGATAGTAAGTTATCCTTAAAATTATATTACATACAACGTAAATTAAGTACATGATTGAATTCTGGTGAGCTTGCTACCCATATCTATACATTTACATTACTAAGGACGCCGATACGGTTCCTGCATATTTATACAAAACTATAATAGTAGTAGGTTCAGATTCTTACGAAAGTTACAGTTGCAACTTTACTACACTAGCACACGTACATGTACCAATATGTGATATACACAGTGCCCATGCAAAAAGATTGCCGCTTTTTAGTTATAGAGCATAAGAGTGCATAGACGATATCTGTATACAATTCTTATCTGTACATTCTCTAATATGAAATAGTTAGGGAATAAAAAAACTTGAACTCTTCACTCTTTTGCTCGCGTCAAATTAATTTAAAACTTTGCCAGCCTGGAATCAGTAAACTCACTAGAGAAATATGCTGAAAAACAAAGTAAAACTCTTTCCATACTCCTATTCTTTCTTTTCTATTATGGCATTATATTTTGTACACATGCATAATCCACCTTCTATATTGTACACATAGTAGATTTTGCAATTCCATTCTACAAAAGTCCTAATTTCTTTTTTAACTTATCTAACTCTATAATTTAAACACTAGGTACTACTTACACTTTTTTCCTCTCTGCTATGCATACAACGGCAACGTTTTGATTTTTAGCTGAAGCGTAAAAAATCGAAAGTTTACTTTTCTCATTTTTTTCCATCTGCCACTTTTATTTCTTTTCAACCATTTGCGAAATCAGAATGAACACTCTGCTCCCAGAAATAAATCTCCTTTTCCCTGACGAACCCACTTCTATGTAAATTATATATAACTGCTATAATAATAGTGTATTTACAGAATCTGTCTACCACGTAATACTCAAAACAAAACATACCACTCACTCACTATTGACTTGCCACCATGCATGCGTTGAATAACATTTTACGATGCTGCGCTGTGTTAATTTCATAATTTCCAAGTGTTATTATCCCTTCTTTTTCAACTTTTTAACTACTACAACGATTGTACAGTCTATAGCATTCATTCGGCATTCCACAAAAAAGTACAAAAGCATACCTTAATACCTTTCCACTCACGCCAAAAGATTTTTTAATGATTTATGACAACCAGCTAATTAATAGACACAAAAGGACGGATATAGTAGTAACAGTAACGTGTTAACTGTTAAAATTAGTTTAGGTAGTGAAATATTGCGTCCGCATTTTCTACGCCCGTTTTTGTGCACAGTTCAACAAAAACTGTCTATATCTATACCATCCTCCCCAGCTTCCATCACACTACGAAAAGATGAAAATACACTTACGTTTTTATGTTCCGCATCCAAGGCGTCCCACATAGATGCCACAATTTTCGAGACCTCTCCGAAGGATGCATTGGGATTTTGACCTTTGATTGCAGCTTGAGTGTCCCTGAAGAATAAAGCGTACGCTGACACCGGCCTGTTACAAGGATAAAAGTACATTTATAATTTGTAAATACTATTAACATCATCCCTGTCCCTGAATATAATCAATCTACTATATTTATTTAGTACCATTTAAATAGCATTTCTTATATACACTTACACATCAAATACTAATGCACTTATACATAGTAAATAGTACGCAAGTATGCACAAAGAGTATCTAAAAAGAAGAGTGTTCAGTGACTACAACTAATTGAGTTAACCTTCGGAAAATCTCAATTGACAGATTGAATGTTGCAATGTTAGTGACAAAGAGAGTAGTTACATTATTTTGATTGGTACAAAAGCGTCTTTATAATATTATTTCACGGAGGAGAATTGGTTATTGTTAGAGAGTGTGTATCCACTTAACTTTGTATTATGGTTCTATAGTGCTTATGCAGGGAAGAAGATGCGTTCGTAGATAGATAAAAGGGGGAAAGCGAGAACGTGTCAACTCAAGTTGAAAGTAATGTGTACATCTGGAACGATGAAAAAGTGTTGGGATCCGATGATGTCAATGTCAAATCAAAGCTGATCAAGTCAATCCGTACTGATCAAGGAATAGAATTGGACGTGAAAGGATATGATGATTTCTTTTTTCCTTCCTGTGTCTTTTATACAGCTGTACATACATTAAGGATAAGGGAGCCTATTGAAAGGAAGACGAGGCAACTAGTAAGACGAGCTCAGCACAGCCCAACAGTGAAAACTAAGTAAGTATCCTAAGTACATGTTCCATCAAGGAAGTCTACTATATCTTCCTTCTCTCTTTCATTCTATGCAATTGTATGATTTTCTCTTCGTGTGAAAACCGAATAAAATATCAAAAAGGAGAAAACAAAAATGTCCCCAAGAATCAATTTGAGATAAAAGCACTTTCAATTTTCTTCCCTCTTTTCTCATGCTCTATCCTTCCTTTCTTTCTCCGTCTCTCACTACTAGTAGCAGTTTTAGTTGTAGCTACTACTCCTTTCTTTCCTTTCCCCTTCTTTCTCTTCATCTGAAAAAATACATTTCGTTTCTCTTACTCACTACTACTACTTATTACACACATACAACGACTGTTATTACACACAACTACTACAATCCCCACACTGCACTACTACTAATAGTACATACACATACATACATATATTCTATGTCAGGGAGAGAGAACACACAACTTTACTTTCCTGCTATATAATGTAATATTATCTTGTCCTCTTATATATCTCCTTTCTTTCAACATTCACTATTCACTGCCTATTCATCCCACTTTCTTGCTACATAACTTCTAGTATGTACTTAAAGAATACCCCACTCGCATAAATACCATCAAAATAATAATTTTTAACTAAGAAAACATTTTCAGTAGCACGTTTGAAAATATTTCAAGATTTGCGGGGGTGTTGTACAATTTGCTATTTCAATTAAAAGTTTTTAAATGTTAGTACACAGATACGAAGAAGATTTCTTTTGGCAATTTTTCTGTTGGAATAAAACAGGAGTTATATGAGTAAGGTCCCGTTTGAGCGATGGTAGTGCATAGTTGAATGAAATGTAGTAAGAGGAGTCGTACGTTTCCCTAGCTTTGCTTTCTCGGATCTCTTTCCCACACATAAAGTCACACATTTCTTTCCTTCCCATAAGATATCTACTCTCTCGCTGGAAAATTCTATACTGTGAGTCTATAATTCGTGTAATACGCGTAGTGCTCTACTAAGACGAGCTATCCATCCATTGTCTCTCTATTCATCCTCTGTTATTGCAGTGTGTGCCTACTATGTATGTAGCGAGTGTGTCTGTGTATCTGTATCTGCGTAGTGTAGCTATCTCTTGTTTCCCAATTCCCACCAAGAAGCCCCACTTTCTACTTACTTATTGTCATCGTTCCCTTCATCATTTTCTTTCAAAAAATACATTCTCTCTCACCAAAAACATTAACGAAAACACAATCCCACTCAAAGGCGGCTATTGAACTTAGCCACAAGTACATTTTTATGCTAGCTAAAGTTTCCTTTTAGACTAAAACAAAAACTACTCTCCCCTTACCGCATCACTCCTTTCTATTTACGCACACAAGAAAAGGAAAGCAAGCTAACTTTATTGCACATAATAGCAACACAAGAAACTTTTCATTAGACAACTATGTACATAGACTAGGCTTACCTATGTATCTATTTACCTACACTACTCATGTAACTATAAATACGTGCAGCCCCACCACCAATATCATTACATGCACACTACTACTAGACTATACTGCAAACTCAACTGATAAATAACGTTCACTCTCCAATCTTTAGAGCAAAGTAGTGCTCGTTGTTAGTTTTGTTATACAACAAAGTAAGAGAGTGTGCCGGGATGCTTTGGTTATTGCGTTGCTGCAGACATCAGCATAGTTTCTAGACTCTATGTATGTTTACTCGATCACTCTATTCCATTATTGCATTAGAAAGTATTTCTATCTAAGAGCTGAATCCAACTTTATAACTATTACAGATACAGGGTTTGATGTACCGTTAGAGATATAGTAAATGCACTGTTTACCTAGTCACTGTTATCAATCAAAATGGCAATTCTTCTCTATTGGCTTACTTTAGTGAAGAAAACTACTTTTGATTTCAGAGGAAATAAGTTTTTGTTTGCACTTGACGGAAACAAATTAAAAAGCAAACTAATTTTACAAAGAGAAATGATGATAGTTTCATTAGTAGCAGTTCTCATGTAAATTAATCTCAATTCAAAGAAATGCTCTTATCATTTACAGCAGAAACTTTTAGGGAACCCTCCAAACTCCAATGCTATTTAACCAAAACGGCCTTTAACAAACGAGACTGACGATGAGATAGAGTCGTTTCGTTGAACAAGCAAAATAGAAATGCTATGCTAGCAGTCTAAACTCTTCGCCAAACCATACTTTGTATACTACTATAAACTACTCTCTATAATACAACTGTGCGTGTACTTGTTTGCAGCTCGCGATTTGGGATATTCAGTCTTTCGCCCATGTAGTCCTCTGCACTAAAATATGTTTCTGCAGCATTTGTATATCTTTTATTGCATGGTTCCGGTTCGGCTCTGAGTAAAGTCAAGTTAGAGGAACACGCATTTTGTACATAAAGCAATAAGCATACCATAGTAGTCCATTGTAGGGGTGCCTGTCTAGAACTGTGTGTTTTGTTGGATCTTGGACGGGAAGATGTAAGTAGAATACTTTGGGTAGAGTGAATGAGAGAACCTTTGGATAGCACAAGAGGGAAAAATTCTTGTTTTTCTTGATAAATGTTTCAAACAATAATATGTGACATATTGCTTATTAAATTATTTCTGTTTCCGATTTTTATGCTCCCCTCTCCTTTTTTTGCTCCTTTTTATCCTACTCGATCGATATGACATGTGCACGAGTCTACTACTTATTCCACCACGTAGTGGTGCCTAGTAGTAATATGTATGCAAGCATGTAGCAAGCAATATCTTATAATATAAACTACATCTCCTTCTCTTTACTATTATTTTCTCCGTTTTCATGAGCTTATTGTTAGTCTCCAAGTATATCCACGAGAAAACTCTCTCTCTCTCTCTTCCCTTTTTCTAAATACAAGAAGCACCATTTCCCTACGATAAACTATAAATTTATTTTCCATCTTACGACTTTCTTAAGAAAGCCTTTACTTTACTTTACAACTACTACAACATCTTTTTTACGGAGCAGAAAAACTAGCTCACAACCGTAAATTGGTTATGCTTTGAACATTATTTAATACATTTATTATTTGTAGCATTTATGTACGGGTGGTCTAACTCCTATAACATTCCCTTCCATGCTACCTTCTCAAGAACCTCTACCTGCCTCCAAACTCCCAAATTCATAACCAAACTAACCATTTACTACAGGCTAAACATGTATCTACAGTCGAAAAACTCCTTTACTATCCTTTTCTGGGTATTAAAACAAACTTATCCTAATTTAGTCAGAACTTACTCATCATGACACTCATTCTAATACGAATTATTTCCTTCTTTAACTGACTGTGACGCTAAAATACAGTTTAAGGAAAACGAATAATACCTCTCTAGACTACGAAATGTAATTAACCACAGTGTAAAATAACAATGAGTGCACATAAACATTATCGTGCCGAAAAGCCCACAGAACTTGGTGCTCAGAGAATAGATAGTATAAACCCAAAGTATATAGAAAGGCAAATGGTCGACAACCTGAGACTAGAATCAACTAAAAACTTTACATAAAACATTGGCAAAAGCCAGTTCACTAGTATATACAAATTATAATGAAGCGTAAATATTGTCATTAGCAAACCGCACCGTGGTATTACGTTTATGGCAAAGGTCACGCAATCATAAAATACAAGCATAAATTTTACATTCAGCATCGTGGTGATTACTGTAATATTGAAGATTCCCTTTAAGTCTGACCGCACACTATTTCATTATAAGCTACATGCATGCGTCCATTATTTCAGGGACGAAAAGAGGATTCAGGTACATGTAATTATTATTTCTACACACAAACCATTGTCTACATGTGCAAAACTAAAGTGGTAATTTAAAATCGATGTTAATTAAACAATCCTGAAATCAGTGATTTTATATAACTTTTTCAAACGGTAAATCCTACATAGCTAAAGATAATATATAAATACGCTAGGATTTCTATGGCTTGCACGGGCAGAGTTGCGAAGTAGAATAAATGAACTCTATTCATCAACCCAAACTATAATGCCTCGGTCGTATATTATTATGTCCTAACTAATTAAACAAGAAACGATGCATTATAGCTTGAAAACCAATGTAAGTTTGCACTTCAGGCGTAATAAATTAATAAATTCTGGTTCATACTTCACATTGTTCATATTGTAGTCGAAATAATATGGTGTGACAGATGACAGACATTCATATGAAACATGAAAGGGAAACACCAAAAGGAAACAAATTTGTTATTGTCAAATATGTATTCTACTGTGATGAACAATTGCAGTTTGCAGTTTGAGAACTCGAGGGATCTGTAATTTGAATTTTTCCGTTCAGTCAGACTAAAGTTATGTAGTTATTGTTATAAACGCTAAATAAATCACAGACTCTCCTGTCAGCATAACTATTTATTGTTTGGATGCAGAAAAACTACAGAAATATTATGTAATTCTGTATAACGAAATAAAACGATTGGCTATTCAAAGTCATTGAAAGAAGGGAAAAAATTCTAACGACAGCCATCGACAATAAAGAAAAACCAATACTAACTGCAGGAACTAATAAAGAACTAAGATAGAGGTATACAGGGTTAGGGTAGAAAATAAAAACTTACTTCTGAGGTTCATTTGGATCTCGTTTCTTTTTCTTCTTTTGAGCTTTCGGTTTCTTAACTGGCACAGCCGCCGCGGGCATCGACCGCGTGTCCACTGGCTCTGGACTCGGTCTCTTCAAAGCCGGTGTCAACTGCAACAATAGAAAACATTACATTTTATTAATGACATTTACGACATCACCATATTCGTTGCGCGCAATTGCATTTGAGTTTTTCTAATAGCCAATTTAGAACAAATAATATTATATGATTGGGCAATTTTATAGTTGAGATGATCTCAAGTCGATTTCATCGTTACAGATAACAACAAATGTGTAAGGAGGTAGGTACTTCAGGATAATATTGGCTACTGGTAAATCCTAGTCGAGTGCATTCTGCACGAAGAATACAAGGAAACTTAGACTAACAATGAGTTAAGTGAACGTGTGCATGGGGAATAGGAAATAAAACTACTTACTTCTTCAGAGAATACATAGGTAGTTAGGTACATACAAATAATATATGCAGTTCTTTGATTCGATAGAGATATAACGATGTTACCTAACTTGCGTGTACTTATGTATATAAGATTACATTTCCCATTGCACAATTACACATTACTATTCTGCAATATTGAGTAGACACATATAATGCAGTAGCATAGAAATGTACGTAATGGTAACTATAATGGAATAATAGAGAATCGTAGAAACACACTTCTATGAGTACTACGTGTAATATAGGAAACACAGTTTTAAATCGAAATAGCATTTACTGAAAAAACGGTGCATAATTCGAGGTAGGGAATGAGGAAGGAGCTTTCTGGCCGGTGCAAGATGATACTTTACAAACTCTGAAACTGTACAAACACAGAGAGAACATCAGGAGAGAGAGAGAGAGGAAGGAACCCCTTTCCGACTCTGTTCTTCTAGTTTAGTGAAGACTCAAGTTGATTGTATATAATAATAGAAAAGAAGAGATGTGCTGTGCATACATAGTGCATAGGTATAGAGTTATAGCTAAGAAATGAACGTGTAGAACTCGGACTACTTTGTAAATACAACATACCTAGCACTTGCACATGGACTTGTTAGCTATTTAGCTTTGGTATAACTGCCGAATGGTATAAAATATCGTAGGAAGTTCCGTAAAAGAGCTAAACAGTCAAAGCTACAACTTCTAGTAGGCAATAGAAAGTTGTTCATTTGATGTGACGCTACTCTGCTCTATGTATATGAAATAGAAAAGGTACCTAAAACCAAGTCATGATTTTTCTCATTTTACATTCGTAAAAACTTAGATTACAAAAACATTTGGTAGAAAGTACTAGTGTGTTTTTGGTAACCAAGTTTTCCGTAGTAAAAAGGCAAGTTTATGTATTCAATGGGCGCACTTGGGACAGAAAGAGAGTCCGCACTATGGGATGGTTGGACCTATCTAAGTAGTGTATTTTATATGCAATGTTATTATTTTTACAAGCCATTTGCTCTTTGTATTTTCATCTCTTTTTGCCTTCATTCCAAATCTCATTTTCCTTCGAAAATGGATGTGGAGGCAGACGAGAAAAAGTTTGTCGAGAGTTGAGAGAGAGTAGAGAACAGTACACTACTACTAGTATTATGCTATACTACAGCAATGCATGGAATTGAGAGAGCCCAGCAATGGAAAGAGTTGGAGAACACGGTGCAATGTAAGTGAGTCTGTGTGTTATGTGAACGTACCCGGGACGGGGACCTGGGAAGAGGAGGGAAGGGGGGAATTCATAATAGAAAACGATTTCGTGCATAGAAATGACTTATTTGCTTGGGGATGAAATTGAATCAAAAATTCAAAGAATTCTCTCATTTCCTCTATTTCCAGAGAAAAAACAAGATTCTGATGCTCCACTCAAGTTTTGATCAAAATTTGTTGCCATCTTAGACACAATCCATTTTTCATCTCTTCCTGATTTCTCCAACAAAGCAAGCTGTATAACACACATACACACACAAGAAGGAAGTACTACAATAAATCTCCAATCTCTCTAATTTGATGGATTCATACTTTTTCTCTTTCTCCACTACTGCTAACACCCCTAAATCACATTTTTCCCCTTCATACAAAACGGTCCCCATTCTTCTCCACTCCTCCGTCATTAATCAATAGTGAATTTGCATTTTCTTTGATGAATCCCGACATTTACACTCAACCATGCAGCAATAGCAACAGTATGCAGATGCACTATCAAAACGGTTACTTAAAACTTCTTCACACTCAGCACTACTACTACTTCCCCGTTTTCTAATATCATTACTACTACTAGGTGGGTGGGTTGTGCACTCCTCACCTCACTACATACCAGTCTCCGACTAAAATATGCATACATTCATCCCTTTTGACACAATGGAAATAATGGAATCTTGCTCCAATTCATTTTCACCAATATCACAACACAATTTCAAGGAAAATGGACTGCACTGACTGAGTGTCAGTGCACCGTGCATGAAAATGGTCCCAGTCGGATTTCAAATCAACTCTGTCTCATCTTTTCTATCAAGATACCTTTCTCAAAAGTGTTTTACCGTGAGAGGTGCAGAGTTCGGGGAAGAAACAAAAAAATGTATGTACAATATAAGCTGACCTTCCGAAGCGTTTCCATTTCTTTACCCACCACTCACTCCTACTACTAACATATAACTGAATATAGTAGAATAGAGAATTCTGCACGAAGAACTCCTAGTGGCTAAACACAACTATTTACCTCTTACGTATGAACTTGTTTCAGAAGAAAGGTAAAGAGGAAGTCTGGGTTGTGCTTGAATGAAATGCTTGAAACAGAAAGTTAGCTTACGTATCTTCTTCCGCTGTGTGTGTGTGTACCAGAGGAAATAAACGGCGGTGGTGCAGAGAGAGATGAATCAGAGTGTGTATTCTGTATACCTATCCATGTGCAAATGTGCCGAGAGTAAGTGTATGGTAGAGTAAGTTTATAAGGTAGGTAGCTGTTATACTTTAGAGTGGATACACAGGGAAAGAGGCAGCAGACACAGAGCGAGAGGAACAACTTACTGAATTTACCCACCTACTCTACTCCTTTTCTCTATCAGAGTAGATTTATTCCTTTTCCCACGGGAGAAAGCATTAAAATGAAATATAAAACGAAGAAGAGAAAGTTCTTTTTATAAAAAAAATTTGAGGGCACGGCATATTTGAAGATAGGACAGAATGATAGTGGTGTAAAACAGGGGCAACGGTGACTTGACTTGGCTGGGCAACAGAAAAGACAAGTAGCAGTATGAAGAAGTAAGCGATAGAATAGCAGCATCAGCCCAAAATACTTTACACAACTGTCTCTGATAGGGAGAGTGAACATTGAGCAAGGACGCTTGGTGTGAAAATAAGGAGCAGGAAGATAGGCGAAAAAGTCAATACATAATTCAAAACGTTGAGGAAATAAAAAATATTCTTTTTCTCCTATCTCTCCACATACATTACATACATACTTACAAACATAATATCTGTCTATATAGGGCTAGTGAGTAAGTAAGTACTATTTCGCCCCTACTTTTTTCACAATTTTTTCTTTCCCCATTCCCTTTCAACTCAAACAAAACTACCTTCACAAGCCTATCATAATATCCCAACCCATCAGATCCTATTCCGTCTTCTCTTCCAGAAAATTTTCTATTCAAACCATTATTGGTTTTTGCAATTCACAATTCCACTTTTTACCGCAAAGTGATGTATGTGTATGGAGCACGTAAGTTCAGCCGAGTTCAGGTGAGATACTTCTAATGCCGTTTGCTGGAAATGTACCTATTACTACACTCACACTGTCTCTGCCCAACATAACTACCCTACATAGTACATAGATACATAACAGCAGACCACAATGCCTCAATCTCATTCTTGAGACTTCTCTCTCACTTCCCCAACTACCAAACCCAACCAAACCAAACCGACTACCACACACTACCATATAACAATCCTTCCCTGTTTCCCTCTGTAGAGACAGAGAGAGAGAGAGAGCTAACCAACAAACTACTACTAATGTTATAATACACAAGAAATATACTTTAGAAAGCCCATAGACGAAGAGATGAAGGCAAATACGTAAATTTATAAGAATTCTAACTTCATAAATGAATACCTAATATATTGAAAGCATTGCTTCAGATAGTAGTAAATAGAGTATAAGTGATTGTGGCATGTATTAGGTATTAAATACTACTACTACGCAGTACCACGATATATTTTGTATATCATCTGTTAGGTACATTATGTAACATCTTTAACGTTAGATATATTCAGGAAATTGAGACAAAGATCGTATTATACTTAGACATGCACAAGGATGTATGTGCCTTACATATTTGTAATAGGTATTTTATGTAATGCGCTTAGGTACAATTATGTACAAGGCAGAAGAAGGTAGACATTTAGTCATCTATCTGATATGTCTGTGTAGTGACTCACCTACTAATATCCTAACTACATAGTAGTCGGAATAGTGGAGGGACGAGGAGTTGTATAAAGAGAAGAGGAGCATATTGAAAGTCGACGCTCTTCTGTCTGTCTTTCTGTGGACAGAATTGAATAGCTCCTCTTACGATTTCATTTCTCTCTCTCCATTGTAATTCCGCTCCATTCCTCATGCAATGTATGCATACTAACATTTCATGATATATTGTCTGCGGAAATTTATTCATTATCAAGTGAAATTTATGGACCGCACAATCAACCAAACTTTAGTTAGCTTTGGCTCTCTTTTGTGTTTTGCACTTCTCTCAGAATGCAAAACCAAAGCAAACTTCTTGCTCACTCTTCTTCTATTAAGACTGATACCACTTAATCCTTCCCAGGGTTAACCGTGAGAAATCCATAATTACTTATATGTTTTCTAACTACTCTTACTACTCTATCTTTCTGAACTCTATAACCAATAAATACTATTACATGCTATTACCAACATTCTTCCTTTAAACGCATAAATATATGCTACTATAGTTTCTTACAGGATGTAACACTTTAAAATTACATAAATGCTACATAAAAGGCATTCAATATCTGAACATACTAGTAACCATACACTAAATGGATACCAAATTGTGCCGCATTTTAAATGTTATTGACTTCAGGTCATTAAAAGTTTAGGAATGTAAAATGTAGATGGTAAATCATATCTGTAACATAATAATTTTACTTCTTACTCAAACTCTCATGAACATATTGCAATAACTGGACATTATCGCTGTGACCTTAAACAGTTAAATAATGATGAGTACTATGCACTTCTAGCGCATTTAACTAATGAATAAATGATAAATGGGTTAAATGTATTAACCTGTGAGACAGGAACACTGTCATCGCTGTCGTCGGATGTGGTAGTTTCTGGGTTGGCAGGTGAATTGGAATTCGTAGGTGATCTCCCGGGCGGTGCATTCGTTCCCATCAGCGACTGTTGCTGCTGAGGTCGAGTACCTTGAGGGTGGTGCATCATATGTGTGTTCCCCATTTGTGGTTGTGACGGTGCATGAGGACTTGACAGTGTCGTGTAAGTCGGCGGGCTACCACCATAAGAGACAGGTGAACTACCACAATAATGCAATGCCACATATTATCAAACGCAACAAAATCTCAAATAATAATTAAACATCAAGCAAAACAAAATAAATCGATTCTTGGTCTAAAATTCTACTGAAATCTTTTGATAATTCAATTCATTCCATGGCAGTAGTAGAGTAAAGAAACGTCGGGAAAACATTTTACTTTGTAAACATTGTAAAGGCAGCAAACGTTTAAAAACAGGAAGTAAAGATAAGTGGTTGACAAAAACGTGAAAGGAGCTGTCTCAGCTTTTAAGGAAGGGCTTTGACTGTTGCATGCTTTATACTATATAACATACATTCACATAGTAGGTATTTATAATATAACAATATAAGTAGTAGTATTAGTATTGTAGTAGACTTACTGGATAGTCATAGGTGTGGTCATATGGTCAGGTAAATACATAGAAGAATAATGCTGACCCTGTTGATCTGCTCCACCATGCCCCATGCCCATCTGTAACAACAAAATAGAAACTCTTTTCATCTTTTTCATAGAGACATACAAATACAACTTTGCCACTTTGCTTCCCATTCATGCATATATGTACATATAATAGTATTTCTCTACATATACAATGTATCTTCCTAGCCAACCCGGCTCGGCCGGTGGTAGCAGTAGCAATATGACTTCGTTTGTCAACTCAACACTCCCCGAAATCCAGCCGGAGACGAAAAGGAAGAGAAAGAGCCGGGCCAGAGAGAGTCACTTGCTTAGCGTTTACTTGGTATAAACCATAAAGCAAAGCGGATAAAAGGTTTCAGGATTTCTCTCAGCCACAGCGACTGTTATGCTATTGCTATTGCTCTGGTTCCCGTTCCACGGGCACGGGAGTGTAGTGTGTACCCTCCGATCCGACTCTTTTGGTTCCATCCAAAGAGTTGTTGCTGTCTGAATAGTAGTAGTATGTGTGCCCTGCGAAAGGAACTCTTTCCACTACTCTCTCCTCTTTCGGAGAACTACTCTGCATGTACGTTACAACACTGTTTATCGATTTCGATATTAAATTTTTATGACACTTCTTTTCCCGGTCCGGCTACGTACTATGAATTCATATGAGCATTTCATACTTCACCTCTTGCACTTCTCCTACAATAATACCGTCGTATCATAGACTAGAACTTTCCTCGATCATGAATTCGCCATTGATATTAGACGTGCACCTTGTCTTGCCTTCCCTCCTACAATAATACAATATATTATATACTTTTATCACAAATATACATACATATATACATACTTAGGTACGTATAATGTAATGTAATCCCTCCCTCCGTCGTCGTCCTCTCTTTCTATGTACACTCAATTCAGGCTCTCTCTATTTCCCTATTCCAAATCTAAACTCTACTCAAACTTGTCTTTCTCTCTCTATTTTAGCTGTCCTGTCTGCATACAAATAGTATATAGTCAAACCATCCACAGCCAAAAGATTTATACACCAAGGTGTGAGGGACATGAACCTTCTGCTTTGATTGCTACCAAAGACAAATCCCCAGGCAATGCAATAAACCAAGGCCCTATTATTATTATTAATAATACATGCGTACATCTACATCATTCGTGCATCTACTAAACTTAAAGTTACTTTAGGTATAGCGTAATTTGCAAATAATAATGGACGAGAACGACACAAGCCGAACGGTCGAATGAGCATTAGCATTTCACTATTATTTATCCTATTTCTTCTCTTCCTAGTACAAAGTCAAAACTCAAGACAGTCTAACTTGCCACAAAAACAATTCACATAGACCAACACACAGTCAAATCATTACCAGCTAAAAACACTACATGTAAGTATACTACAGTCATTTCTTTCAATACATGATTAGCACTTCTTGCTACAAAACCGCAGAGAGTGCAGGAAGACAGAGCACAGAGCTAATCTACATTTATTACTCAGAGCATGTCTTTAGTCCGTGCACACCAAAAACTTTGTACATACGCTAACGTTATTTGTGCATTTGATTAGATTGAAAGTTTATTTCATGAGTTCATTGATTTGTCACACAACTCATTAAAAATGACACGTTATTTGCGAATGGCCTCGCACAACAACCTCAGTCACAGCAGGAGAATTTTAGATGAGTTATCATCCAGTCGCCTTCGGGTTTTCGTCTATGCAGTCCCTACTAAATACTCAATATGACAATGTATCTACTACTCCTGGTGGTAATGCGGCTAGGGAGTCAAATGTCTCACTGTCCATGTCCAAGTAAACTGCTAAAATAACACTAATATTTCACTATATCTACCTGGTTGGCTTAAAACATTATTATTATTATCCTTCTATGGCTGTACAAACTTGTGCCAATGCTAATGCATGTGTTGTATATACTACAGTGCTACATAAACATGCATGTGCGCTACTTTGAGTTGCATAGTATATAAAACAATGCACAAACAGCTCAGACTGGACTTATTATTCTGTATGCATCTGCCTGTTAATAGTATAAAAGTAATAAGAATGGATAGGTATTTGATAGGTACAGACAGTATTAGATGAAGAGCCGTCATGTCATCTTCCGTTGTTTTTTATATCAAGAGATGTGTGTATATTATGCAAGTAGTGATACCTATATAGTATGTGTGCATAAGCCGTAAAGTTTGCCACTCCTTAGTGAGTGTTCCAAAGAAGAGGGAAGGGAAGCCAAGGCAGACGAGGCCAGGCCAGCAATCTAACCCAACTGAAAAACTTTAACTCTAACTTGACAGAGTTTATCGAATACAAAATGCATGCATTTGGGACAGAAATGGAGAAAGAAATGATCCCCAAACTTTTGCCGGGATGAATGTCGTCTAATGCTTCTCAATATAGAAAGGAAATGAATAAAAAGAAGGAAAGAATCTCTCTGCAGTATAAATTTTTCATTTTGCTTTGAGTAATTTGTCATTCGTTTCACATGATTTTCATAAATTCTCCTTTTGCAAGCAAAGACGAGAGCGATTTCCATGCAAGCGGATGAAAAATTACGTTTTTTCCTTCTTTACTTCAGGATTTTTTCTTGTTCCTTTTTATTTCCTCTCCTCTCTCTTCACCCCTCCTCTTCTTCTTCTCCCAAATAAAATTGATAGCAGTCGTTTTAAGAAGTGCCATTTTTCTCCTCAAAAATTTTCCCTACATTTACTTACTACTACAACTACTTAGGACGACAACGTGGACGACTAGAGCTGCCTCTTCCTTGTCTACTTACCTTTATGTGCACTAAGACTCTTCCTAACACCACTCCATCCCAATGCTACGCAGAAACTACCTACCTATACATCCTACTCTTTCGACTGCTACTATTAAGTAGTATCACATTTTACTCACACTTATTACTACTTCAGCTAGCTATGTGCTACTGTTTTCAACACAGACACACATGCATAACATACCTATGGAGCTAAGCTAGCTTACCTCTTTAGTACTTATCTAAAAATCTGCATCCTGAAACACTTCCTACTCCTTTACTACTACATACAACTGCAGATATAGTTTTCGGTAAATACAAATGTAGACAGAGCCGAATGGTTCCTCTACAAGCAACCACCTTCCTTTCTTTCAATTTCGGCATAACATTACTCCTTCTTTCAAAGCCTCTCTTTATAACAAACTTTCATTTCTCCAAACATTTTTTGCATATAAATAAAGAACATAAACTACTAGACTTTGTCGTCAGATTCAAAGGGAAGACGACATGACGACACTACTACGGCTCCACTGCCTTGTCTTTACAATCTTTACTACAACATAACACAAGCCTTTTTACCAAGCTAAACTATCACCTTTTTTCCTTAGAATATAAGCTCTTTATATACTGTGTTTCTTGTACAATTCTACACATTTCGACCTAAAAGCCATGCTTTGCCTTAAGAATGGTGGAAGAAAAGGGGAAAATACTCGAGAAAGAAGGTGTCGAAGAAATTCCCAAACAGTCATTTACAATTCAAATCGAAAGTTTTCACACTCTTGGGACCAGGCCACTTTTTTCTCTTTACATCTCCAGGAAATTTTAGCAACTTTAATTTTTAAGTTTTCCTCAGCCAGGATTTCCCTCTCTCTCTCTTTCTGCACTAACTAAAGCACTCATACTTAATTTTACATTTTCCTTAGCATTATATAACATTCAAACGAGGGAGATACACCTATGACTCTTTCCAGCGGAGCAGCCACTCCCTCAAGCAGAACTCTTGGGCCCGTTACGAGTTTTTCCCCTTTTTAACTCAGACGTCGTAATTAATGATTAAGGATCACATTCCATTACTTCGTCCAAGATGAGATGGAGACATAAAAATCCTTGCTAATGAATTGAATTGGCATCCAACCTGGCGCTGTCAACATTATATACACTTCACCCAAGAACCTTAACTGACTTGACTGGTACTGACACTCATTCGGTTTTGCAATCTATTTAATGCCATTTTCACTCGTCTTTCTCCAATACCTATTTCATTGTCCTTTACTTATTAATTAAGAAATATTTACAAGTACAAATTATTACAGTACAGTTACTCCATACACTGATGGGTGAAGGGACTGCAAACTTATTTTTCCAACATCAGAAAATAATGAGGAGGAGAACACTGACTATACTTACCGAGTAAGACATGTTTCCCTGTCCATGGGAATCATTTGAAGGATGAAGCGCTATAGGCGGAATTTCGAACTCCTCATCCCCAAAGTTTGGGGTGTGAAATGTCTGTAAACAAAATTTTATGTGTAAATTAAGGATTCGTGCAGAAGCATTTTATTTACATGAGTCAATATTTAAATGCTTGTTAGCTTTCTTCAGGTGATAATAACTTTAAGAAAGGATCGGACGGATGGACTACGGACGGGAGAGAATCAAGGAAGAGAAGTGGCAAAATATGTCCCAAAATAAAACAAAGACAATTAGCAACGTTTATACAGATGAAAACTTCCACCACCACTTAAAGCAACTTCACTTCAGCAAAGACAAGACAGCTCGATACATGAAATGAATCTCTTGGAACGGAAACACAGAGAAGCCACCGACTTAACTTCGTTAGCATGCAAATTAGATAGCAATTTCCTCCCCATTTGACAATGTTTCGCACCAAGTCAGTCTCAATAAAGCAAAGACAGAGTCTCTTTCCCATCCTGAGTGTTCAAGCAGTCTAAAGGAAATAAAGTAGACAAGATATCATAGCAAAGAGCTAAAACGCTAAGACTAATACGCACTAGTAGAGTAGGTACTTAGGTATCATATTATATCTCTCTTGGAATCAAATGTTTGTCTGTAATTTTAAATACCCACTATAACTGTACATATAGTAGTGCACACTATCCGAGAGTTATAGTTGAGTAGTGGAGGAAAAATAGCCACAGTCGAGAATGCATATAGGTACTAAATATAGATGTAATAGTTAATAAAGAAAAGCAAAAGAGAGGAGTACAGGGAAATAAATGATATATAAAGGGACAAAATTGGATAATAAAATATTTGAAGTTAATGCAGGGAGAGAGTTAGCTGGAAGTCAAAAAGGAACTCACTTGATCCGCCATGTATCTAGAAGGATGGTGTGACGGTGATGCAATAGACAATCCCACGCCAACGCTGAAGTTATCGGACCCCTAGATTAAAACAAAGAAAAGAAACAAACTTATGTAAGAATGAAAAACTTTTGTATAAAATGAGCAGTAAAAAATTTAATCTCTAAAACTGCATATCGTATTCACAAAATTCGAAAGAATGAACTAGGACCAAGTAGTAATTAAAAGTTAGTTTAGTTTTCTTTTTCCATTCTTTCATCTCATATACAGAGTTATGTAGTAAGTAGATCTATTTCTCGACTTCTTTCTCTTATGTAACGTTCTCCGTCCCTACTCTTACTTTATCGAATAAGGAAACCAGAGAAAGGCTAGATCTTGTTACTCTATGTCTTTCTCTCTACAAACTAAAACTTTCTTCATAACGATTCCATCTAAGAGTAGTGCAGTGCCAGGCTAGGGCTACAAATGTCTTCCATTCGAATCTTCTCCAACTCTTTCCCAAACACAGAAAAGTACTGATATTTCCAAAACATTCTACCTTATATGAACTATCTCATAATAATACACCGTCCCTACCTACCTACTTCCCGAATAATGCCATCCTTAGTCCTTCCTTCTCCATCACAAGCAACAAAGTCCTCATCTTACTTTTAACAGTGAAACATTTCCTTAGATGAACTATCATAATTGCATACAATGTTTTACACACCCAAATTACTTCCCGAAGATACCTTCGTGCCATAAGCTGCTCTTACCAACGCTTCTTCTCAGATCAGCAGACCTTCAACTTCAACATACCTCTCTCCCTATCCCTCTACATACTGTTGTAAATTAAGGCAGTTTTACAAAATAATGCGATCCCGTTTTAAACAAGCTTTGCCTAATGTCTACACTTTTACTACACTACTCACCACATAATCAGTTTTAAATCTCTGCAAAAACTCTCACTCATCATCAGCTTTCCTCTCAACTCTACTTTCCATCAAATATCAACTTACCCCGTCTCTAGTGACTCTTATCTACCTAACTATCTCTATCTATCTCAATTTGCTATATAAAGCATACCAACTCTTTCTCCTATACACCAGACACAAACTTTCACCGCTAAGTGAGTTTCTGTATCTCATATTGTACCTAACTCTCCCTGCATAGCAAAATACCACACAAGAGGGGATTTATTCAATACAAATTCCTCCAGCATTCCTCTTTCCACATATATCACGCTGTTATTACAATAACATTTTTATTGGGCACACAATCAAATGCAATACTAACATCTAAAACAGATTAAATTTTATTTGCGGTCCCTCATAATACATCCATACAAAATAATTCCACAGAGTCAATTCTCAATTTAGGAATAGACGAGATTGAAAGTATTTAAATATAATTTGTTTTCAAAGTACATGCATTTAGAACTCCGAAAGTTGCAATGCTACATACAAATGTATCATGCCTGTGTTGTATATTGTGAGCACATTATTATGAGATTTGACGATCTGCTCCAGGATGTACACTATATTATTATTGCTTTTGGTACTTGGTCCTATGTAGTAGATACGTGGATCCATTAGAGATTCTGTTTGTTTGTTGGTGGAAGATAAAAATAAGACAAAGCCTTATTATTAAATATATCAAGAGAGTTTGTAATAATACCATTTTCCACTTTCGACACTACATTATATGCTAATAACATTCAAATGTATGCATACATAAATTCTCATTCCTCATCCATTTATTTATTATTACGTAAAGAAACAAACTCTACAGTATGCTCACTGCTTTAATACCACGGCCATCTATGAACTTTGGCTTGGGAAAGTGACGTCAAACGCAAACTTATATTTTCAATTTCATCAGTAAAATTCAAAGATTTTATTACGTTCTTTGTGCCTCCAAGTGCTCTTGGAATAAATAAAATAGATCAAAGGAAACCAACAAAGTTTCTTTGATGAGAAAAACTGCATCACAATTTAGGAATCTTATCTTTTCCCTTACAATAACATCAGACCAACTAACAAGAACACTGCGCTAATACAACCACCAATAGTTGATAGAGGCATTCGACCTGATTAACAGATACACATACTCTACACACAAAGTTAATATTAATACTTTTCTGTCTGTGAAATACATAAGAATCTCTCTGAAAAAACACTCCCTAGTTTCCACGTACCAGTCAGAATAATTTACTAGATGCGTGCACATTTACTGACAACCTACAACCTACCTATAAAGTAGTTATGAAAAACAAGGTGAGGTGCGGTGCAACTATTTATTTATTTAATAATTCTCAAATATAAAAATTTAATACAATGTTACGATAAAATGAAAACACGATGAAAACCCGCTAAATAGTAAAAATACTAGTAATAATAAATAAATAAATATAAAAGATTTATTTTATGTAATCGAGTGGAATGAAGTCATCGAAGTTAAGCTGTTTGATATTGACAAAATGTATTATCTTGGGAGGTAAAAATCGGTTTTATGCAATTGTGCATTATATAGAATGAAAGATTAGTTGGGAGTCGAGACAGTCTAATTTAAATCCGACTTAAAAGTTAGAGTTAAATAAGTTGTCTCAAAGAGAGATCTTAAGACTCAAGAATGACGTACAGTGTACAGATTGACGTATGTATCAAGGAAAGTATTAAAACTGCTTAGTCTGTTTCTATATTATGTTTAATTTTCTATCATTCTGCTGCTGTGCAAAAATATTGTATAGTATCTGCCCATCTAATGAGGAAAGAATACTTACTTAGCTAGGCGAGGAGTAACTGATCAAGGAGTTACACAAGTACATAGAACTTAATGGGCACGACTTTCTTTCAATAAATTGCGCTAGTTGCTCAAGTGAGAAAAGAATATAACATAGCTACAAGCTTTTCAAATGTAAATAGCAGAGTCAGAAGTGGGATACAATTGCATGTACAGATATGCTAAACGTAGTGCTTGATGTAGAGAGTCTACACAATTCTGTCGAAAATCTGTTGTACGTCGTGTCTAGTCTCTTCTGTGTATCGCACTCTGTGAAAAGTAGATAAGGTTGATATAGAAGTAAGTATGAGAGACATAAGCAAGTATAAGTACGTATACGTAACATACGTAATGCAATTCCATTAGTCTCTATAGAGAGAATTAATTAGAGTCTTTCTGGAAATGCAAATATTTTTAATAGAAAAAGTTGGCGTGTGGAAGGAATGAGGTTGTGGATTTAATTTTAGAGTGTGTAGTGTACTATTGTATTATACTTATAAAGAATCTGTATATAGTGTAAGTATACAAATACTCGAAGTCGGAGGAGAGTATATAAACACAGGTACCTAATATAAATGAGCTTGGCAACTACTATGGGTCTGTTGTATTGGAATGTAATGTAAGGCCACAAGAGAAAGTAGTAGAGTCTAAAAAATATGTAATTAGATATTGATTGCAATTAATTAGACAAAGCTGATTAGAGTTAATCAAAGTTAATTATGTTTAGTGAATGGGGGACAATTTTACAAAATGGAAAAGAATAAAATCCATTTAGGGTCTAATCATAGAGCTTTATTGAGAAAAAGTCTAGCTAGACGAGACTCGACTGAGTCGTTTGACTTGAGTGAGTTGAGTTCTCGTTTGTGAGTGAGTGAGTGAGATGAGAACGGGGAGTAGGCATTATAAGAAGTGAGCCCGAGACCTGGCGTTGTACGTAGTAGTCCGGAACAGAGCAAAGTCAAAATCACACTCAACCGAACTGAAGTCGTTGAGGGCTTTTAGCAGGCCTTCCAACCAATTCTCCTCATCTCTCGTACATACAGATACACGATACACTCACACTACAAACATTGGCACATATTTAGGTAGTTCCTGATACGTATGTGCTATGTGCCTTCACAAAGCTTGCCTTTTGTCCGTGCACGACTCTCGAGAGTAGTGAGTGTGTATTATTATAGCTAATAGCACAGAGAGCCAAACCAAGTCACCTAACGCGAACCTCGCTCAGTTTCTCGCGTTCAGATCCTACTTAACTTATTCTGGTTGTGTGTGAGTTGACTCTGGTAAAAAAGGAAACTTTTATTTTCAATTAGGCAGATTTTTCAGAGAAAGTTGAAAACGCGTAATTGAATTTTCGAAATTGATTGCTATTGATCGTCAGTCAGGGGTGTTATCCGGGTGGCCAACCCAACGGGGAACCTCATGGACTCCCTCACAAATTAAGATTCCAATCCTGTTACGTTACGTTCTCATATCTCCTCTCCTATTCCTATTACTTACTCCATAATATGCAACTAGGTACCTAACTCTACTATAACATTATTGCTCCAAATTCTACACACAGCTAAAACTACCAACACAGGAATTACTATATCTCATTCGATACCCTATATAATGCATAGACACATCCTAATCATTATACTCTCCGTAACTATCCTAGGTATTTAACTGGATTTCCACAAGACCTTTCCATCTCTCACTATTTACAGTTCAGTTCACCAAATGTATGTAACGTCAACTTTCCACGCTATCACAAAGCTAAATGCACAAGCTTACTTAACGTACCCATCTTCCTCCTCGCCTTTTCATCCTACAACAATCTATTAATACTTCCCTCTTAAATAAATTGTTCTTGATTTAGCGATTCAATATTATTGGACACAAAGGACAATGCGGCTCACATTTCAGACACACAATCATGTTAGTTTAACTCTATAGGTGATTACACTTACTCTCTGCTGCTAGTATTTTTATTATTGAATTCTTCTGTTTTGCATTCTGACATTCCTCACCAGCTAGCTACTCCACAATATTGTCTACTACGCTACGTGTGTGTTGATAACGCTTTAAACAGATCAGATCAACAAGACCTATCTACACATCGCCTACTCTGCATTGTAAACACCACTACTTGAATCTAAAGGTCTTCCCTTCCCCCATTCTCTTTTCATGTTCATTCCATAATTCGCTTTTCTTCCACTACTACACCATCCCAGGCCGTTTTCCAGGACTTTGAATTGCATTTCCATTTTCATCCAAGTGTATCAAAGTATGTAGCATATATAATGTTATTAGTCTTTAACTTATAGTAGCTACTATATGTATGGCACATACACACCAACCTAATACTCCTCCATTGTGTTTTACATTATAATGTCTATCGGTTTACATTGATGTATGATATTATGAGGTGAGATGAGTGCATGGCTCATGTAAGCACTCTAAACAGAACCCAACCTTCTCTTTCATAACTGCTTGCACTTGTTATAACGGAGCACTCAAAATATTTCTCATTTTCCATATATTATTCAATATCTGAAGCGCCACCATGCATAATACTCTATTCCACTGTTACTACCATTCTGTACATCGATAATAATATCCCAAATCCAAATATTACAACAATTGAGATTGCCTCTGGAATTTCGCAATCAATATATTTCATAACCTCAGAGGAGAACAGTCTCTCCCATCCAAAGCCTCACTACTACCGCAACAAGAATACTTAATATACGCAAGTAATATTACATTACTTTTGTGGTAGTGGCACGATTTGCAATATTGCAATCCCAATCTCATATTTGCTGATCCCTGACATTTCCCATTTCTACTTTTACTACTCCGACAAAATCACAGAACAGATATTTATGGAACCCCACCAACCCTCGTTGAAATACACAGCTAGCAGTGACTACACATAGAATACTCACTCACTGCTACACTTCTTTACACATTTTCCCATTTCATTTTAACAACTATAGCTATTTTCAAAGAGAATTACTTTCTCAAAATATTTAGATTTAGAATGCCACAAATGTATGCTCATGCTTCTCCGAAATAGTCGTGTAGCAAAGCAATAGGAAGAAATAAGAACTAGGAAAAGAGTAGAGATTACTGATAGCACTGAAGGAAACAACACAACTGCTGTAGACTTCCTACTAAAAAGTCTCAACTATAGGAGATTCATCAAAAATGTATAACTTTGGTCGCAAGTGTAAACATTGTTAAAAATATTTCAGCATTATACATCGACTCAGTCGGACATTTTTCATTCAAAATTAGACACAAAATATGATCGATGTCTCCTTTTGTAAAACATGCAGATGGAATAAAGGTACGACTCTAGTACACATAAAAACTATATGACTACTTTCCTTAGCTGTAGTAATCATCTATACTTGCATATATACTACTGCTAATGTAAAAAACTACAAAAGTATGCACTAATGTTAAGTAGCACTACGCACCAATGCAATATTTACTTAAAACCATTCTGCACATAGCACAAGATCCATATCTATATTCATACTTAAATGAATAGTTTATCATCTGAAATACACCTACTATGCTATACGGCCCATTGCAATCATTATATAGTAAAGCACAAACAATAAGCAATATAATTTACATAGAGAAGGGAAGTGCAGTGCCATTCCATTCCAGTATCTTTCCGAAGTGATTACTTTCAGTCCGATATGAGAATGTATAAATAATGATACTGAAATTAAAAATATGCAGAAAAGGAACCAGAGAAAAAACAGATGGGATCCACTAATGAAGTTTATTCCCATTCATTTAACAAGATTTAAAAGCAATATCCGTCCTATTGGATATTAATGTACAATGTTTTTAGAGACCGTTATGTTTCTGAAATTGCTATAGCTAGTCAGGCAAAAGTAAACGGAGCTTTAAAAGCTAGCTGACTAGGCATAATGCTCTCCTTTAATATCTCCTAACTTTCGTTTGTTACCCCGGCCGTGCAACCAGAAATCTATAACTACTCACCAGATGAAATACAAAATATAACATCTACTACTCTCTCTACTCCATGCGTAGCTAGCTGGGGCAGTCGTCTCACAGATATAGCTCCATCCCATTATAGCTGTATCACTTCTTTTATTATTATACATGCACTACTGTACAGCACTACAGCACAGTTGACATTAATAATACGTATGTACGTTTCCAAATCGATTCACTGACGTCATGGGACTATTTGTTAAATTTTTTCAGTCTTAAGCCATATTTCAATATAATCTGACATGTAATCAAGATTATTTCAGAGGGGTGAGAAAGAGCGGATCCCTCCGAACTGAATGGTAATACTCTAATAGTCATACACATAGTGAACACATAAAACACCACTGAATTCTCAACTACGCAAACAAAATCCTACATAGCTTAATATCACCACGGATTGATATTATACTTACACCATGGATGCATACAACACTTACCCACTTAACTAACATCGCTACACAGCACACACATAGTAAGAAGATGTATCAAAGCGATATGCGACGGAAACCCAAACAAAGCACGGTAACCGAACCGATTCCTATGAAGCTGTAATGTCAAACAAGGAATATGATAGAATTTGGGCGAATTCAGTTTTTTGTTTTTACAGTTATGTTTGACCAAGTAAAAAAGCACAGTACAACTGTTAATACTTTTGCTCTCAAGCGCAGTCTCAATTTCTTTATTACTACTACGAAGTGGATTTAACTTCAATTTCCTTACCCATCTAGCATCTAGGATCTATTTAAACTTAGAATGTTCCTTAATTTCAGAACGTTTCAGTATATTAATAGAGGACCTATGATGGAGAACCTCTTCGCAAGACTGAATCCTAAGTGTAGTTGGCTGCCAATGAAGTATAAATGCCTTAAGGGTCACAACTAGCACAGTGATGATTTCATTCCCTAACATCCATCTCAAACTCTCACACTAAAGTGGCAAAAGCAAAGAAGCAAGCCATAGCATAGCCAGACGTGGACACATAGTGGCCGACAGGACATGAATCAAAACAGAAAAAATAACTCTCCGGTTGCTGCAAGTTGGTACAAATGTAAGTAGTCCTATCATGTAAATGTAGTCTGTTAAACTAGAATCAGAGTCCCTGTAGATGTTAAATATGTGTACGATCAACAATACTACTACATAATATATTACCTCATCAATACACAAATGCTGAAACTGAAAATGAATAACCAGCTCACGTTTATACATTCATTAAGCTAAATACTCTTTCCTTGTTAACCAACATAATTTTATTGCTACTGCTACAATAGTAAAAATACAGAAATCCTTTTTTTGTTCGTGTCTTTTCTCTTGTCACATGGAACATAGTCATTTTGTCCGGTATAGCTTTATGAAAGTTTAAATTTTATAAATAATTAACGATATTTTTCATGGCTTTCTGAATTTCAATACGCATATAGCACATAGCCTTGATATTCTACTACTCAGACGAAACTTATACAAGCAAGACCTCAAGTACTACCTCTAGTACTGTTTATCATGCTAACCTAACCTAAACCTTGCAAATTACACCCCCTACAAGGGCAGTGAACAAAAACAGTATACAAATACATAATTTTTGTTTTAAACTGATTGTTTTGTTTATAGTATAACTACTACATGAAAATTGCACAATTTGTGACATTTCCCCAAGAAGCTATTGTCTACATCTTTATACTCTATTACTATACTAAAATGGAAGGCACGAATCTTAAATTTTAAGGTTATCTGTTTTCGTGCCAATAAATGACAAAAATCGACTATCGACATCGACCCACAGTGAATAAAAATGTAAAACTCGTCACTGCAAAGTGACAAGGATACCAAACAAACACTCGGGCATACTGTTTGTATTTATAGCAGTAAATTATGTAGTCAAAGCAGACACACAGGAAAGATCTGTGTACTGCGCATAGTAATAGTGATACAAATTATTGCGAATAGGAAGTTTACATAGTGAGTAGGTTAATTTCTGCATGTCATGTGTACATTAGGTCCGTGCTTACGTCGCCCGTCCATGCATTTAAATATATTTGCTTCTATATGAACAGTAAAGTATACAAGAATTCCAGAGTGTTCATATTATACTACAGAGATAAAAACATACTTTGGTTTGGGTATCAAATATTATGTGTGCGTAAATGGAAAAGGGGACCGCCGGATTGAAAAGCATGACATTTTGGCTGACCGTAGACATGTGCATTTATATTCATATATCTGTAGACAAGTATGATGTAAGTGTAAATAGGACTGTAGATTGGTTTCAGGCTGAATAGTTTGAATACTGACATTAGCTGTTTTTCAGATGTGTTAACATGACATTTCTACAATCCCAATACTTTTGTTCATATAAATTTTTCTGTTAGGAATGTGGCACTCTATTATTCATTTGAAAGATGACAATCATGGGAAAAAATCAATCCAGTTATCTTTCAGCCTGATTAAACCTTTATACTTTTATAGCCTTCGATTTCAATTCCACCAGCTAAGCAAATCAATGCTATCTCTAGGAATCTGCCATTGTACTACCGTAAGTCTTTTTCTATCGAGTCTCTACTTTTACAATCTACCACCACCCAAATGGTAATACCTCCCCTACATTTACCTACCTCACTTCTAGTATGATAACACTTTTATGCTGTATAACCTCCACTACTGCTACTTCCGGTTAACGTATCCCCACGGATGTTACCAATAAGTGAGCAACAAACTAGAATTTTTAATGGTAGTTTCAAAATTTTTTAAAAATGACTTACAGTAAGACAAGTAACGATAATAAACAATTTGTCAGGTCAGGTTATTCATTTGATAGTTATTAATTGGAAGGAAGAACTTATGGGAGGTAATACAATAAGGAGGTTAGCGGTAGTACTGCCAGGAGGCGTTATCATAGGAGAGGTATTACAGTGCGGGAGGTCTTGCGTTATTACCCTTCTTTTCTACGAAAGCACACCGAAAGTCGCTTTAAATATTTTGTCTCAATTCTCAGGGAAGAGTCACGGACGGAAGTTTAGAGTCTGCTTACAAAGAAAAACGGAATGGAATGAAATGAAAATAAATGTCAGTTTTTAGTTCTGAAACATGGCCTTCTGTAAAAAGCTTTATTACCATTTCATATGAGCTTTTAAAACATTTATGTGCGTTTGTATGCATGATTAAATATATTGTCAAAATTCTCCAGTTATGAGAAGTAGGTAGGTTTTATGTAAATAACAATGAAGTATTGCTTATATTGCTCGTAGCAGTAGCATTTATCCAGTATCTGCAGTATATAGCCTATTCCACATTCTTAAAATGTACATATACTAATGGAAAAATAGAAATGTTAGATAAATTCGCAGTCGCTTGGTTGGAAGTAACCAAAGCAAGCAGGGAACGGACCCAACCCAATTTCCACATTTACTTAAAGACAAGAATAGGAAGGCAAACAGCACAAGAAACGATTTGGCTGTATATACTATATATATGTATGCACATACATACAACGCAGTATTACAAAAGTAAGTAACATGCACACCTACTATTGTGAGTGTAATGAAGACGCTTGCAAAAACTCGGTACTTTGTCATTTGCTGATAAGAAAGCCCCAACTTTTCTGGACTTTAATTATTGGGTACTGCACACAAAAAGACTAAAACAACAAGGGAAAACTCTTAGCTGAAAATCTATTTAAATGCATAATTAAAAAGGAGATATACATAACGTTATTTCCCTCACTTTGTGCCACTAATGCATTTATAAAAACTCGTCCGTAAAGCAGGGCTACATGTAAAACTTTTAGACATTCTAATAATTCCTCCAAGGCTATAATAGCATTATAATAACCGAGCACGACATGGAGAGTTATTCGCCGTATGTCCGTATAGCAAATACAGTCAACAACATAATAATCAGAGAGAAGCAAAAGGCAAAGTCTTGTCTTCCTTCTCGTAGTCCAGCCATACAGAAATTATTTTTTACAGCCACCCACGAAGGAAAAAAAACAGAGCATGGTATAGCTCTTATAACACCGAACATTGAACCTAATAAAGTTTAGAATTTCAATTGAAATGCTGTGAAGGTGGCCAAATATTTGGAAAGCAATAATATTGTCTTGATTAAATACAAGTTACAATTTTCAGCTCTATCTCGTCCATCGTCATATCATCCTGGCTAGGTAAATGAAAAATCCTAAATAACATTCAGGGAAGCCACGCCTAAACTTTTCCCTTCCACTATAAATGTAATCATTATATAACAGAGTAAAGCAAAGTCAACTTTTAGATATAACTTATAGAGGACAATACAGAAACTATAAACCGTATTTAAGAAAAGTAGAGACAAACGAGTTGGTTTAGTTGGACACGGACTAGACAAAACCCGTGCAGCTACAGTAATAATATTGCTAGACCACTCCATTTATAGTACATGGAAGAGAATACCTAGAGGTACACTAAATACTATTATACACCGGCAGGACATAGACAGAGGAAAGCAAACCATAAGATAAAACCACACCGTGACATTTAATAGGTCGTACTTTTCCATTATTTTCCAATATTTACACAAGCTGATTAAATGCTCAAAATCTACGCACGTGCCAAAACAATAGCAAATAAACTCTTGCCATGCCTCCAGCCACACCATCCAGAATACAGAACAGACAGAAAATAAACGTCATACATCCACACATACATTCTCATTTCGATTTCCCATGGACATTTTCAAACTTAAATGCATACGTAAAAACACGCCAATAAAAATGAGAAACTATAAAATGAAAATGAAGCACTACTTCTGCGTTTTGTTAAGATATATACATAGTACTGCTCCAGCCACAATAATACTGCTATCGTGCTATCATCTATTTAGAACACTTAGAACAGATAAGCTTCTATGCATTGCACACACGAAATTATATACTTCCATATATAGGTAGATATACACGCATCCTATTACTCCTGACTTGTTTGATAACATGATCTAACATTTAACTAAATTGCAAGAATGTTCAGATATAAGACCACAATGTAATAGTGCAAGACATAAGCTCTTTCAGTGAAGGAAGATTACTCAATATATAACGTTTCTACTTTATTCTATTGAATCCCACAGACTAAAATGGATCGTTCCTTGCTAAAGATAACTATTACTTCAATGTATAAAATGTTTGCCCTAATCGTCTGTTAGCAAACATGAAAGTATAACAATGCTTCTATGCTGTATTTACATTTCTGAGTATAATTAAAAAGTGGTTCAATGCAAAAGACAAACATTTTGGCTTTTGTCATCATCTTCCACGAGATGGATAATTACGGAGGAATTGAATAGCCGTATTTCTAATCTTCTGCGCAGACAATCTAATTTGGAGTTGCTGTATATTAACATATGGTTGCATTTTCTTGGAATATTTTCTCAATTTCTAAATGGCATATGGCAAGAGTAATCACAGACATGCAACTCTCTCCACCATCTTCAAACAATTTTAATACTGATTCTAGAAACTCTTAATTATTCTCAAATCAATTATTCAATATCCTCCATCTTAAATCAACTTATACTTTGGGTTGACAAAAGAAGGTCGAGATAGAAAAGAGCTCATCAAAAAATTAATTTTCTTCCAGCTTATTGCTCTGCAGCAATATCGATATAAAAGCTATACTTTTCAACAGAAAGTGGAATGATGAATATACTTGCTTCAACTATCATGCAAAAAAGTTCCCTGAATTCAATTTCATTAGTAAAATATAGATCAACTTTTAATAAAGTAAACATTAGGTCTACGGTGTTACCAATTCATTTTATTTGCTCTCGTTTGATTGCTCAACATCACTTGCTATAACATGTAGTTTAAAAGGTACTTTTTTATGCAGAGGCAGCTAGCATAGCCCATAATAGAACACTGTGGATGTAATATTTATAGAGTGTACCATGGAGTTATGTCATTAAATTGGGAAGTAATGTATAGATACTAGGGAAGGGAAGGCTCGGGAGGTCTATGTATTCGAGAACAGCATTGCTCCATTTCTCTTTCATTTTCTATTCCAGAATCGTTGTGCTTTTAAACTAAACATTCATTAATTTATCGAAAACCACAAATTTTAATTATTTCCCTACCATGTTTTTCTTTAATATTTACATTTCCCCATACTCAGTCCCAAATTGCTTTTCCAATTATACACAGCATAACAAGCATTTTTCATACATGTCGCTGTTTAGATTGGTTTTGCCTTGAAGCTTACCTTGCGCCCCCAGTACACATTCCCTTTGTCTCTCTCTGTATAATGGACTGTAATCATATCATATTATATTATTACCATCTATTATAATTCCCCATCACGATACACAGGGCACAACTGGGCTTTTAGTTAACTCTAGCTTAATGCAATGCAAGCAAACCGCAAAGCTGCCAGCCACACGGCTATATCCCTCCAACAAAACAGAGTACAGATATACATTTCCATTTTACTATGGATGGCCTACTTTCTCATTTTTTGCACTTACTTCCGTTATAAAAAAATCAATTACTTAAGAATCAATCAAGCAGAGCAATATTCTACCTGTGCAGTCTACCTTCTACGTTCTCCCTTATTACTGCCTTGCTTCCTTTCAGCTTCAGCTCATCACAATTCACAACAATTACTTGCTGATTGTAACAGTGAGATTGGGAGCAATAAACGTACATGCCTTGCATGCGACAAAAAATCATTCACAGGATAAAACTTTTCGTTCAACTTGGCAAAAGTCTTTAGCCGATTTCAAGCTGGGTGGGCACTGTGGCAAGTTATCTCCTGTGCATAATATTCTTTCCATCATTATCATTATGAGAGTTTTCCTATTTATAATTACAACCAGAACGATCTCATGGTTTAAAATCAGGAAGTAATAAGCATAATTTATCATCTCAAATCCTTTTTAACGATGGCTAGCATACAATTTTATGCAAATATAAAGGTTGAACTCCCCCTGAAAAGCTCTGTCCAGCTAGCATACTTAAATCTATATGATTTAACTGTTACAAATCGTAAAATCGCCACTAGCATACTTACTTGTACTGGGACACACACGTCACAGAGTACAGTGATAAAGATACTATTTGAGATTTTGCAAATGAAAAGCATAGGGCCAAGTAGTACTATGTTTATGGTTTGTAGGAAAAGTATATTAACATCGCATACGTTTGTCATTTCCTAAAGACTACACACATTCCCCATACACAATTTAAATCCACTAGCGGGGTAATAATAGAGGAAAATTCACAGAGAAGACAAAAAGGCAATTTAAAGCCCAATAAGAGTCTGTACATGCATTCATGAGACATTTCATTACAGTTAACATTTTTTAGAAATGTTCTGAGTGAGTTGGACGCGCTGAAATGTCAGAGATGAACAGTTTCAAATCCCAATATGTAGAATCCTGTTTATCAACTTGACGTTCTTACAAGCTACAGGATTAGAAGTCGTTTTTCTGATGATCAGTACTACAAGATTAGCATCTATATATGTAAAGTCTTAAAGACGGCTCTTTCACATCCCAAGACAAGTAACCAAGAGTTCGAAAGTAGTAAAAGCTTCAGAGAGGCATCCTAAAATCGATCGATTCTCTCGAAACAATTTACATAAGAAATTCGTTCTCGTTTTTAAAGCTTCGCTAGTTTTTTTTCCTTTCTCAATACAAAAGATCGATTCTCTTCCTCCACTTACTCTCTTCCCTCATTGCTTTGCTTTCCTTCTTTCCTAAAGTTAGTCTGTATTTACATTACGTTTACGTTTGGAAAAAATACTTGGTCTTTGCATTATTAGTCTCCCTTCTCCACTTAATGCTCCTCCGGTCTACTACACTAGGTACATTCGAATTCCATCCAGCATTACATTACTCAATGTAGTATTTGTATTTATGCACCCCTCTCTTCTCTTATTTTTACTTTCAAAGATAGACTTTGCGTGTACAAAGCCCAGTCTACCAACTCACCTCATAACCATTACATTATATTTGTTTATACAGGAGAACCAATAACTAACTAAATTACTCTATACTTCTCATACATTTCTTAAACAACTTTATATACTGCATGTCTATATGTCTCTTTCTTTCACTCTATATGCATGAACCTTGTAGCTACTAATGCCTAATTCTTCCTTTTTTCTCCGCCAGTAAAATATTCCTACAACATAGCTCAATAAGCCACTAACAAAATTTTTGTTACGAATTGCTCTCGTTTTATTTTACTCTCTCCAACAAAAACAGTAAACATTAATATCGAAAAGGCAGACCATGAATTCACACAAAGGTTAACTACCTACCCCTTTGCTTTGCATTACTTTCGAATCTGCACTCCGCACCTGGAAGGTTCCGTCTATTTAGCATACGAACGACTAACGTATATATTATAATAAAGCAGGTGTGTGCCACTCTGCCACTCTTGTTTTTCCTATTGATTCACTAAATAAAAAACTGCATAATAAGAGTCTAGTGTATTGTCTAGTAGCGTCTCTCCATGATATGAACCTATGAATATTACAAATCTGCTAGCAACCAGCTGCCAAGTGTGTTGTGCTTGTATCAAGTCCCTTCCTCAGTACAGCCTCTACGTTTGACAACAGCAACTAAATACATCTCGATTCATCAACACATCTCCAGAAGAAATCTTCATGTTTTTTTCAAAATCAAGAAAAATACCTTTAAACTTTAAAGTTAAATCGCCTCTAGGTTTTACCATTCGTGTTTACGGAATGAAGAATGTCACGACATAATGTTATCTGCATTGGGAAACCTCAGTTCCAGTTGCTGCAACCTCATCCAATAAACAGGTATTTAGTTGTTGTACCCTCAGATCCGAAACTATAATACAAACATGGCATGGCATGAACTTGTTCTCCTCATTTTAATTCAGTCCTCAAAACTGGAAAACATCTTTCCCTTATGAACATATGGCGTATTGAATCAATTATACAAGAATACCGACTCAAAAGGAGCCAACTAGAGTTACTTAGGTAGTACAGTTGGACTATAGGAGCTATCAGATGGTCGTCTGCCTAATCGCAGGCTAAATAACACATTGCGGAATGCAGAAAAATAAAATACTGACTACTAACTTGCCTCTCAGTTCAGAATAAGTAAACGATAATAACGCTAAAGTCTTATGCTACTGCTAATAACATCACATTCTGTGTACAAACTTTATTACTATTGTAGGATAGCAATCGCAACGGGCTTCCTAGCTGTTCGTGCTCCTTCCCTAGCTACACTCTAACTTACAATGATACTCTTACAACAAACCGTTCATTCTCTTTATCTAACAGGTTTACTTTGAGGTTAACATAACACTTACCACAGGTAGAGAACAGACGGACAGATATCACTCACTTAACCGCATAAAAACTTTTGAGGTAAAATTAGCTTTCACTTTTTCCAAAAAAATACCTATTGGATCACCAGTAAGCGATAAATGCATATATAGGTACTGTAAAACAGGCCCTGCAAAAAGCGTTTGTACACTTTTGCATGCATTAGCAATTGGTAGAGCTTATAGCAAATTAAAATCACAATGTGGGATAAAATGTTCTCCAATGCTCAGTCCAAAACTACGGAATTAATAGCTACTATGACATGTCCACCGATGCATGTGGAATACTGTGTACTTAAACCTATAATGATGTTACTCGATACAGGTATGTTTTACTGTGGCATAATACTTCTTAAGTGTACTTAATTGGTCTGCAAATACAATACAAGTGCATTTCATTCTGGCTTATTACCGAATCTTTAAGCATATTACAGCTAACATGCACATGTCGGGACCAGTGCAGTGAGAAATTAAAAGGGGACAAGAAGGTGCTCTAGATATAATTTGCTACACTCGTCATACTTATTACTATATTCTTAATTCCCTTAAACAATACATGGCTAGTATCTATTTTAGGTTCCCTAGTAGCTACGCTAAACGAAAGGTGTGCGAAAGAAGAGCCAGGAAACAGGTGCAAATTAAGTGACCTATATCAAAACATGACGTGATGAATGAATGATTTTAGTGACTGACAAACCAACCAAGCAGAACATTTTACACAGTTCACTCAGAGACAAAATTCTATTTTTTGTTACCAAAATATAACTTATACTACTTTATATTCACAGTGAACTAAATAAGCCCAGTGTACAAAGAACAAAGCTTACCACAGTAGTACAATAGAAAAGAACAAAGAACATTCGAATAGACAACACGTACATCTTTAGTATCAACCTAATTAGAAACTTTTCCTCGCCATTCGAATACCAGTCAACTACAAGCGTCTAAATCCTAAACTACAGGTATAGACATATTATAGTATAATACCTACTAGTATAATAGCCTCTATTAAAAGTAGCAATAAGACCATATTATACAACAATGTAAAAGCAATCATAATCTCTTCATTCGAATTGCAATGACCAAAAACGTGCCAATCGAATCGCAACCCAACACTTATAATCGCGAGAAAGAGAAAATAGCAATATTCTACGACTGCAATGCATTTTGCATTGTAAGCATGTTGGTCTAAGTAATAAGAGGACTACTACTAAAGGGCGAGAGACACGACTGACGACTACCAAAGTAATATCGTATGAAAATAATGCGAAGGAAAATAGGGAAACAGTGGAAAGACTAGTGGAAACATTGAAATGTACGTATGAGTTAGGGAGATCTGACTGATTTGTAAATTTGAAGCGGTGACAGTGTTTGTAAATACAAAAGGCAAACCCTTTAACGAGAATCATGTAGTGTATGAAAATGAATAAATGTTAGAATGCAGAGAAGCAGATGAATTGCTATTCCCAATGCCCAGAAATGGGACTTAACTTGGTCCAGGGCTGGCAGTTAATACTGAATAACGTAGTCATAGAATTTGAGACAAATACACACTAACATAACGCAAACACACGCTCATACATACATTCATCGGAGAGTAAGAGTAGGAATGTGGAGAGGAGACGTTGGTTCCGTTTGTCTCTCCTTTCCCATCACCACCATCATGATTCTTATACATATGTTAACACATTATATGCATTCATTCATGGAATAGTTGGGGAAAGAGAGAAAAGCGAGCTACTAAACCAAAGTCCATAACTTTTATCGGATTTCATCAAATCAGCTAGTGAATATCAAGGAGATAGGAAAGAAACGCATTAGTGACCACATACATAAAACATGACTTCTGCAAGTTGTTCAATCCTCGTCACACGGCACGGCGGCTTTTCACACTTCAGCAAACTTTTGTCCGAGTTAGGTGTTTGGTATCACTCCTATACAGTATATATTTGAGTATTTCTCCGTCCAACTACTATTTCCACTGCATGAAAATGCTTCAAAAGTTTATCCGCAATCACCGCAAATGCAAGAAATTCATTCTTATTGATATTATATTTAAACTTCAACTTTCACCACCCCAAACAACCGAGTTCAGATATAGTATAGGTAGTCAGTCAGTAGACAAGATTACGACCAGTTTCTCTCACAAAGAATGTATCACTATCAATTCAATAATTCAGTAAACTGTCTGATGTTTTCTTCACAAATATTATTTCCCTCTCCTCCAACTTTGACCACAGTGTAAAACATTTCACTTAGGCCGATCCTAAGTTTTCAATAGCAGTCTCTTCAACAAACTTATGTCGAATCTGATGACAAAGTTTCAATACAAACTGTTAATTAAATTTCCATGTAATCTTTCCATGTATATATGTACCTTTCTTTTCACACTCCTCGCTATTAGACTTGTTTGCTGTTGACTAATCAAATTCCCTCCTCTGTCAACTCATTAACACTTGATTAAACGTCCTCGCTTCGTCTACTTGCTTATTACAGAAATGAATGCCTAGATCTACAGGGAACAACAACAGTTCCGATTGACGTCCACGTCTCTACACAGATTTCAACGCGAATTCACGTGCAAGATCAAGATGAAGTTCAGGAGAGCGAGAGGTCTGCAACCAATGAAACCTCTTTGGCGACTAAAGGCTTCCTCGCTCTCCGTGTGCGAAGCGGTCTTTGTGCCCCTCTCGTCCCAACTTTCGTCCCCTCTGCTACAACTTACTACTACATATTCCACTACACTATCATACTTACTGCTGCGTACATTCTGTTGATCCCACAAAAGCTATCCAACTAAACTAACCTAACAGCCTAACTATCTCGCTATTTCGTATCCATCCATCCAACTCTTTCCGTCCACACACTTACAATCCTAACCAACCCACAGGCACTCTTGTCACCCTATGCCATATACCCACTACCTCTAAACTGTTATTATTGCCAATCACTATACTATTTCCATATCATATCAAACATCACGTCTACTCTATACTTACACCACCAGCTTCAAAACTCTATTCTTTCATATCTGACGTAATGTATTCAATTGTTTACATGTCTCTTTTACTACCGCAATAAAAAATTATTTATAAATACAAAGTTTACAATCATAGAGAAGAAGTAACCACTGCCGATCTAATCATCCACTATACACCCACAAAATAACTAGTGAGACAAAAGACAAAATTACACAGTAATAATACCTTTACAGAATCGTGCACTATGGGTATGTTGGAATGTATGAAAGTATTACAGGTTCACTTCGTAATACTCATAGTGTATTTTCAAAAACTAGGCAATCATGACATCATAAACTCATTGCTTTTCAAATATCACAATTTTTACTGCCAAATGTAGCCCGAAGGACAAGGTTCAGCTTCAACGTCAACATCGACTCAAGGAAAAGCTCATCTGGTTTTCAGTCACTAATTATTACTTTGATTACTAATTAATAATCAAACACAAACTCAACCATTATTAAATTCCATGGAATTCTGCTGTGTATTTAAACATACATAAATGTACTATATAGTAAAGCAAAACATAAGTCAAACCAATAAAGCAAATTAATATCTCCACTGGATTTATATGGCCTGCTACTGAGAAATTATTGTAAAGTTAAATATCAAACATTCTAATCAAAATTCCAGGGAAGGTTCACCATTTGCGTTTAAAAGCAGGCTACAATCAAAGTTTATAGTTGGCAAAACTGTTTTTGTGAGGTATTTACTGATATAAGGCGATTAAAGGAGTCTGTAACAAAACAAGCATCCCAGGATTCCACTTTATCTGTAGCTGTTACTAGCACATTGTCCTATTGGCTGTGAGAGGGAGAGGACATACAATGACCTACGATAGAAAAGTCTGTAAAAATTCTATTATGTCATATAGTAATCTGCATTATCAAACATACAGTAATTAGGTTAAATAAACGATAGTCATTATACCAGTAATAATTAATTCTTGGTAGTGCATTCTGTATGTTTCGATTGGTACTCTATATGATAATAAATAGAGAAGGAACGCTAATTACTATTTACAAATGTGTATAAAGGATCAAATGCATACAGAGTGACGGATTTTCTCAGTAAGTATCCAGACTCCAGCATCAAATGAGTGAGATGAGTACACAAATAAATGCAAAATCCACAGAGATCCCAGATTTTTACGCTGTGCTGCCTGATTATCGATTCCCTCTACAACAGGTTTGCAAAGTTTGCACTCACTTTACGCTAAACAAGGTATCAATGAAATGATATAGTCATCGTTTTACTGGCAACGATGCTCTTTGAAAATAACTTTCAAAGGAACTGGAGAACGAAACTTGCAAAATTACTTAATTCCAGTCATATGAATAAATATGACGCATATATTTGTAAGCTATACATATATAAGTATATGTTAACTGTACATATATATATTAACTGCAACATCATTATCAAAAATGAAGATTATGAAGATACACTCTTCTATAAGATGTGACTGCTCCACAATTCCAATCTCAGGCTTAAAATATCAACCACATAATACATGCTGCCGGGTCAGATTCCTACGTAAAAGATATAAATATTAAGGATGCAATAACAAATGCTATGGTATTCAGTAGGAACCACTAAAACATCAAGGTGGTATGGTATGGAATTAGTTTTTCTAAAAACCACTCAAAGCCACTTTTACAGAGATTTTACCCCATAAGTGAATTTGAGTGGTTTTCAGTCTGGACTAATTCCATGCATACCTTGTAGGGAGGACACCCACATGAACTTACATTCAAAAATCCATCAATAAAAGTTAACAGCCTGACTTTTTCTAATCCGAATATTCCGAATCTAAATATAGGATCAACAAGCTTTGAATGCAGTGCAGTTTATACTCTGGTGCATAAACCAAAATCAATTCAAATTAAAAAGCCAGATTGAAATCCATTGCAAAGACTAAAGGCGCAAGTAATGAATATAAAGTTTGCATACATGTAAAGCGAACTGACAATCACTGCAAATAAGGTAAATGACGAATTTAAGTTTGTTCTATTTGTTGTGTGCTTTCATTATACTCAAAACGTGAAGTCCATAGTCTTTATTAGGTTTATATATCTGCATATTCTAGCTCAATTGATCATTCTACTAAAGACGAGCTAATCAAAGTCCAACTGGTGGTAACTACCTAGTAGCAAAATGACATTCGTGAATTTCAAAATTCTTGTATTTAAGAAAAAATTCCCATTTACCCCATAAAGCAACTTAATTGACGTACAAAGCTGTTTTCTTTTAATAAAGAATTTTGAACCTAGCCTAATATTGTACTGTACTTATCAAACATCCAACCATTGCGGGGGAGGATCAAAGAATTATTTGCTAAGAGATCTGTATAGTCCGTATATGCTGCATAAAAAGATTAAAAATGTAATACCAAATAATATGTATACTTTGCCAGGTCCATAATAATATGCCCTTACCATAAGTAGCAGTAACAGTGGATTTTACATTAATAGTACTTACTTTTCATGGCATAGCAATAGAAAGGTCAGTTATTTTTCGTCGTATCACGTATAAGAGATATATAACCATTTTCTTTCGATATGCATAAGATATAGATGGGATGAGGCACAGTGATTGTGTAGACTTGAGGTTCAAGAAAGAACTGATGTGAATTGGATTTAGAATTGAAATTGAGATTTATACTTGAGCTAAACGCAGGGCTTATTCAATTCATAGAGTTCGATCCGATTATGGGTACAGCAGAAATTCTAATCATATTCTTGATTTGAGTTATTTCCCAGTTCTATTGTATAATTCTAATGGAAACGAAGAAAAAATGACCCAATCAAAAATGGTACAAAAGAGAGAAAATTGAGGGCTTGTAAAAAATGAAAGGGAAAGTTTTCAAGAAATTTTTTGTGTTCAAGTAGAGGTTCCATTTTTTGTCATAAGCCATTACATCCTACATAGTATAGATTTGTTTATAAGCGTTACTAGTTGCTTATAGGACGAGATAGATATACAGACACACACAGTACCAACTCCCATCGAGTAACTACTATTAATAGAAAATGAAAGAACACTCAATATTTTCACTTTTGATTACCTTCTATTCATTCATTCTGTTGATGGTCTCATGAAAAATATTTTTTCTCATGCTGAATTTATCATTCTGTCCTATCAAATATTATCACTTGAGGCATATGTCCCCCTCTTCAACCACATTTCCCTTTACTTCGTATTTCTATTCTTCCCTTATTCTTTAGCTCTTAACTGAGCGCAACCTCTTAAAACGCTTATTATACTTTTTTACACAATCCTTTCATACACTGACAACAAGATATTCAACTATGTATATTATGTTGGAACATCCATCCATCTATCATTTACACTACAACAAATGTCCAAGTCCAATCCTTACTGCACTTATGTCCATTAAGGTTGATTATATTTTTTACCTGGTAGTGATTGTGATAAATTATCAGTACTACAGGTTATGTATTTTAATTCAGCCAAGGAATGACTAATAATATTTTTCCGAGAACAAGATTCAACTTACTATTGTTAGTTGCTACACGGTTGATACATAAAGGTACATTGATTAAAATACATTACTATCGTACATACAAAGTCACGTTGAAATGTTTGAGTGGTTGATTAAAGCACGAAAAGTCTTGCGTAACTGTAATGTATTTCATTATGAGTAATTAACTAGAAAATAGGCAACGAAACCAAATTATGCTACTCTACATCTATACAGGTACCTATCATTAGTATTTAGAATTTAAATCAAGTCACATAGTATTGAAAAGCCACAAAGCAAAGATACTAGGAAGGCATAATATCTACCTCCACCATTGTCATCAAAAGTGAATTTATATATAACTACACAGAAATTGTTATATAGTATCGTTCTATCTAGTATTCTATCTATACCTACACGCAAAACGTAGTTTATGACAAAATAGTTAAAGAAACACAGAATGTAGAGATTGCTTCAGCATTTGTGAAGGCAAAATGTAAACAAGCAATGCATGAGTAACTAAAATTAGTACAAATAAATGATCTCATTATTTGATAGCGTAAGAGAACATGCTTCAAAATGATATTTGTTATTACAACATAGTTGGGAGGACTGGGGAGCTCCATTATAATATACACATCATATAACCAGCAAAGCTAGACATATAAAAATCGCAGATGAGTCTCTAAAATAGAGCTTCACGGATGAGTCCCATCCTTTTCCTTCCGTTTGTATCGCATCATCATGAAAATTGGATAGAGACAAAGTAAAAACGTTGGAGGTAAAAACTGCTTAATTTTATGCATGGTTACACAACATGAAAGTTTGCTATTAATACGGAAGTCCACAAAGAATAATTTCTAATGTCATTCACTCCAAAATAGGCCAGTTTTTTCATGAACCATTACCAGCCAAGAATAGATATTAGCATATCTATGTAAAATCATGTGCCTACCTACTACGCTACTTTATATTACAGAAATGGTTCAGTTGAGAGGACGTTCTCCGTTCTAGTAGCGATGCAACAATGCGCAATGGTATAATGGTAATACTTATTAGTAAGCTAACTTAACCATTACTACCAGCACTAAACATTTTACATGCTCTGAACTAGCAGTGTAGCAGGGCAGGTATATGCACTATTACTTCTTCTCTTTTATGTATCATAGTCATAGCCCAATGTAATCTCTTACTGAATCCTCTCCTCTGCTAACAAAGACTTTAAATTTTCTGCGTTAACGATCAAGTCTCAACTCAAGTCTCTCTCTCTCTCTCTCTTTGCAAAATATTCAAATGTAATTAAGTTCAATCTAATTCGGCCGAAATATAATAATATAGCTTGAGAGCCAATGCGGCCAAGGCCTACTTTCATTTAAGTCGAGGATGTAGAAGCTCTAGTAGAATTTGACAACGAACTTAACAATTCAAGTAAACTGAAACGTACCTGGAGAAAGATATTCATTCAATCCACTCAAAGGCGAAACCGCACTAAAATTGGGCTGGTAATAGAAAGTGTCGCGTCACTTTAACATTTCGCTCTCTTATCTTAGGAGTCTGAACATTAACCCACACCAAGATAAGGAGGAATCGATCCAATCAACGAAAGGCAGTAAATTAAGAGAATGCGAGTATTAAACAAACTCGGAGATCAGCATGTAGGGAAACAAAGAAAATCGTAGTGGAACTGTCTTTTGAGATGTTTAGTTGGATTTAGTGCTTATGCAAATGGTGAATAAGTTATTGACCTACCAAGGCACGCTCCATATGTCTCACCCTGAGAAATGCAGCTGCTTCTTCGTATCACAAATATGAATCTAATTAACGAATCGACTCTAACAAAACTGCACAGACAACTGCAACAACAAAACAAACCTGCACCAATGAACTTATAGCAAAGGTAAGTAAGGTAGATGTAGAAGTACGACAGGCACGATACAAAATACAATCCCTAGCTTGCTTCTTCCACACAACAATCTAAAGCAGAACACAACAACCCTATCCACCAAACACACACTGTAACATAGTCCAATAATACAACAAACTACATCTGCCCGCTGTTGTGTACCTGTGCATCGCTATCTGTAAATATGTACCTAGGTACCTATACGAATCTTTTCAATACACCGACTAAGCCAAATCATATTACGTGTACTTGTTTTGTTTTGTATGTGGAAGTATTCAAGAATAATGTATCAGCATTTCTAGGTATGTATGTAGGCAAGTGGGCATCTGTCTACCCATGAGTCAATTTTAGTTTCCAACGTATCAAATATATATCTGAGAAAAAGAAGCACTTCACTTCACTTGCAACCTGCTTGCTCGTTGTGGTTCTGTATGTTGTGTGGCTCCAGCCACAACTTTATTTCTACCCAGGGTAATCCTTTCCTATTCTTTCTATACAGTGGTAGTGAGAGTGTAATATACAGGTACCTATATAGATTGGAGAGAGACACTCTCTCATCTCATGCTGAAAAGTGTGCTGTGGTATTCTGGGGAGACGTATTTATGTTAGATTCGGTACTTGTTACTGGCACCGTGAAAAGATGAGGATGAATGTGTAAGCTAGTCTTGTAGAAAATACAAAGTGATGCTGGATGGAGGAACAATCGGAACTCCACACCCCCGGTCTGGAAGGCGCCACAGATAGCCTCCGGCTAGGCTGTTTTTACCTGAACTGGACCTGACCCTTTCTTAGGCTCGTGCCCTTCAGAATAAGCGGTATCTTTGCATTTACCTTTTCATCCCTCCAGAGAGAGAGGCTGGTGAGGAGCACGAGGGAAGAGTACATCATCAGATCTTCGAGGGACCAAAAGTATAACAGGTGTAAATACAGGAGCACCACATCTCAACTCTCAACTTCTCTTCAGCCCGAGAGAGAAGGGTAGCAGCAGGTGCAAATAATGCACAAGACATTAATTTCTTTTCGAAACCCAGCAAAAAATATCCAGAGCAGGTGGCCCCACATCATCAATAAGAACTAAACCTTTCTTCCATTCCACACACACGTTTGCCATTCGATACTTTACCAACTTGAGTCAATTCCACATACTACTAACTTCTAACTACAAGTAATAATCTCTCTCACTAACTTTGTTGTGCTGGCTGATACACTACAATATATCCAACAATAAAGCAGTTACAGATATGCAGACAAACACACACACTGTTATGCATATGGCGTGTGGACTGCAGCAAATCAACATCAACGTGCATGCATAGTCAATACAACCATCTTAATAAGTAGTATAAAGGCAGTGTAAGATGTACTTTGATATGATAGTAGAAGACAAGTTTTATCTACAGAATAATATACGGAATAGTGCAGTAGTAGGTACAGGTAGTTTCAGAACGGCAGACGTCGCCTGTTTACATCATTATGTTACACACATTCACATAAGTGGTCCGCATTAATATAAAGGAATACCTGAGACATGATAAAGGAACTCAATAAATATTCCTTCCTCCTCATGATAAGATCAACGGTATATTGTTATCACCTTTAACCAATAATGTTTAAATAGAGTAAAACAAGAAGGAATAAGTAACGCCACGCCAGCTGTCCATGAAATGCTCAAGACAGGTCGGCAGGTCAAGAAGAAAATGTTTATGTACTTTTATCGTACCTCCTTCCCTTCGTTAGTTAAGATTCCACGGATCCCTTTCATGAGTAGTTAGCTAAAGGACACATTTCTTGAAAAGTAAGAATACAAAGAAAAATGCTGCAACTGCTACTAATGCCCCAGTTAGCTCGAAATCCTTCCAATCTACACACGAACAGAATATACGTATGTGCTCCTTTGTTCATCTACAAACATCTAGATTTGGAGAAGGGACCCGACTCGACCCGTTTCGTCCGGTACCATCCGATATGCTAAAATCCTATCTACCTTAGAATAAACATCTATCCATCCATTCAATTTTCAATTCAATTCATTTCATTTCATAAAAATCCGGCGCCAGCCGACAAAGAGAACACGACGACGACAGTTTCATCTATGCATAAAAAGAAAACACTCAGAGAAGGAAGTTCTCTTGACAGGAGTGAAATATGTTTTCCATTAAAATGAGCAATAAAAGCCAAGGAAAAAAGAAAATTTATGTTGATAAAATTCCATTTTTCCGTACTGATAAATTCATATTTTCCAAGCCTGGGAAAAAAGACTTGTTCTCTCTTTATGCTACACTTGCTAGTTTAGAACATTGCGTATAAGTACCATAGCATACATACCCCCAACCCAATCCTCTCCTGCCTGGGCTCGTGTTTGAGTTTGGTTAGTTTGGGACCCAGTCGCAGCCTAACCATCTCTACTCAATATTATAGTAAACAGGACCTAGTGTAACTAGCTACACTCTTAAATACGAACAAAGTATCAGCTGTATAGTAAGTTTCTGGGGCGTATTTTTAGTTATATTTATCATATATAAGTAGCAGTAGTAAGAATAGGTACATAACAAGTAATCTTCAATATCCTAAGCATATCATACATTTCAACGTATACATCTACATTTGATACCTAAGCACATAAGACGGAATTGCATTACTATGTATTAGTATAAAAGAAAGAATCTTTTGCATCTTCTCATGTCTCAAATATTATTCTCATCCCTCTACCTCTTCTGCACTACCTTTCTGAGTGCGTATAACATATAAATATTATTCAGATAGGCTAATAGTCACTCACTTATGTACTCCATATACATCCATACATTTTCATACAGTCAGAGGCTGAAAGAGTTACAAGTTGCCATTTACAAATACATTTATGCACCACGCGCACACTGGATATGGCTAATATCTGACTCACTGAATTCAGGCCAATGCATATTATTAAGCATCTATGTATTATCTAGTATAAGTACTCTACTCTTAAGTCTGTTCGGCCTTTAGAGCAGTTAGAAGTTACTCCACTACACACAATCCCAGCTTTATTGTTCAACTGGAAGTTCCTACACATTATTTTAGCCCGCGTCGTCGTTTCGCGTCTTTCTATAATGTTGAAAAAGGGAAAGAAAGAAGTATTTCATTTTAAAGTTGCCTTCCCATAACAATCAGATTACTTTGTCTTACACTACATTACATAGACTCATTGGCCATCATCACTGCTTGCATTCATAAATCTGTCTCCTGCAGCAAGAACGTATGCAAATTATTACTCCTGTCTCAAACTCGACTTCTCTCATTCCTTATAATATCCGTATTTCCGAACTAAACGGGGCTTTCAATACTTTCTGCTCATGTGCTTCCTATCCTGATACTCATATAACATATTTAATTATACTATCATTATAAGCACTAGACAAACTCTACATTTTTCTAATTGCAATAGTTTCATCTATAGATAGTGAAATAATACCACATGTAGTATCATATCTTCTCAAATAATATAATAAAAGGATGCTTGTTAATCCTAGAGAGACTTAAACAAAGAAAATCATTTTCTATAGTAAATGTACTTGCCTCCTTCTTTTTAGATTAACTATGAGCTATGTGTTTTCAAAGAAGTATTTTACATATACAATCAAGGGGAATTGCTTCCTTTTTCTACTAAATTACACGAATTTCATTCTCTTACATTATTTAATAACACATAATACGTATAGGAACATGCACATGTTGTAAATAGTAGTTATCGGATATGTCTAGTATAGCTTTCTTAACCCAATATTCACTTCAAACAAATTCATAAAGAACACAGTTGCCTCTTCGTAGAAACTCCATGTATAATGTATACCCTTTTGCAAGAGTGGAATGCTTTGCTCTTGCTGTTACTCACAATCAGTTCATGTGCTGTAACAAACCTTCATTAGACATAAATCACTTTCGACGAGAACTTTGTAATTCAATACGAAGCTAGATTTGTTATAAATTCTCGAACACGGAAAATTTATGAGTTCTCTCAAAGTAAGTGCAATTCACTATTACCCAGCATTTGTAGTAAGTCACCATATAGCAATTGCGTAACTGCTTTATTAAGTGCTATATGCCTTTCCCTTATTACTGCTATATTCAACCAACTACAGTTATAATGGGAATTTTATCCATTGTGATATACTGTAGACCGTGAGGACAGTACCGAAAAGTGTTTCAATAGATTCAATACATAACCATTTTATGTTGAACGAAAACGACGAAAAGGGTCAAGCTCGAGTTGCTCAATTGACAAAAAGTATAAATAGGCACCATTACGAGCTGTGAGAAGTTTTGGTAGAGTTAGTGGTATTTAGCACTCAAAAGGCGTAAATCCATTTACGGAAAATTGATCCACAGTAATTAAATTTAACATTTAAACAGTAGGCAGATTGACTAGTGAATCACAATGGATGGAAAAATGCTATTGTCAGTATGTTAAAATGCTTTCTTTCTCCAGAACTAGCAATCCCAAACAGGTACTCTAGTTGTCTTAGTTCAACAGCATTATTCTCTGAAGAGTATGCATGTTTTCAAAAATTGCTATAACCCATTTTTTACTATTTCATTTTGCTGGCCTGCAAACTGTTGGTGGTAAATACATGATGAACATTACAGCATAGCAGTTCATATACGAATGTAGTATACACAAACAAGAGCATCTAAAACTAGAATTTCTGTTTCAATTCTACTGAGGTTGGATGTGAAATGAGAGGTCTGAAGTTAAATGTACTTGCAATTATATTATTTTGGAGAGAATATTAAGGACATAATACCAACCAAAAACAGTATCACAAGCTCTACTCACCTCCAAAATAATACAGAGCGTAAAAGTACAAATAAATTGCCCAGTTTTTGCAACAACCAACTTGCAGTCATAAAATAATATTTTCTCGTTATAACACCTTTACAATACAGCTCAATTCGGCTGATATTTTTAAAGATTGATTTCATAGCAAGGCAAAATTTGCACCCTACAATGCACATTCTATAAAATAAATCACCAATTACCATCTTCAATTTAAAACCATTTTGATACGCATATTATGCACATGCACGCAACCTTAACTGCAGGTTTATGCGAGGAGTTTGAAGGTGAAAATGGAATTGACAAAGTATCATTGAATCATTTTTGTGCATATTATAAGAGGTGCTGGATACCTTTGTAATGTAAACTATACACTAAGACACGAGTATTATATTAATGCAGTAAGTCGGGGAGGAGTAAATCAAAATCAGTCACAAACACCTTATCATTTTAACATGAATTGACTACTCCATTGTACAGCTCGATGAAGGTTCAGGTCTGGCCGGTCTGTCTGGCACGTTCTTATCGTCCTTCCTCCTTTCATTTCAATTCAAAGCAACCAAACAAGGAACCTGCTGGCGCTTGAAAAATCAGGAAGGAATTTTTTATTGATACACAAACTTCAAATCCTGCTACTGGGAGATATCGTCAATATACACATGTGATAACAGACTTTGACCTGGTCGACCAACTATTTACTGCGGGTGCGGGTAACACCTGTTGCTGAGCTTGATGGATCTACTCACACATTGCGTTTACAATTTGCCCCTTTCTGTAGACATTAGTCATCCACTCCCATTGTCATTCAACTCACTAAAGTTCACCTCGGCGCAGTAAATCCCGGAGCTGATAAACAAGTAAATGAACATATCAGTTGTTTCGGTTGAAATGACCATATTGCGAATATAGTAGTAATGTCATTCATAGAGGCGTGTAGTCAAATGTAGTGCCAATGCCGAGTTTTATATGTGAATATAATATTATGAGTCTCATATTATATCTACCTAACGTATTCACTTCTAATTGTACACGCAGAAAATATATTTCTCACTGCCTTATTTACTTGAAACATGTTAACGCAAACCATGGACAAAGCTTCTTACATAGCAGAAAAAGGCTTAATCTTAGTATATGAACGCAACAAGATTTTTGATAAACAATCACAACAACAATTTAATAATCAGCTGCCACACCCATGCACACATACTACATGCGTACGAATGGTAGTGCATTGGGTTGGACTTACACATTTTTGTCAATGTCTTATATGATTTCGATTGATCCAATTTTTTCTTGACTATAACTAATACAATGGCCAGCTTCGTCATACAATATCAGCTATAGATTGATTTACAGTTAACGTGCACTAAACTAATATTAAAGATATTGAAAATTAAATTGATATGCGAACTCAACGATATGTTATATTATCACTTTTTAAGTGTCCTTTAGGAGTAGTCTTTTAGAGGTAATTCCCTCTTAGAAGTCAGTGATACATATTCAATATTCTATAACATCACAATGTTTCTATCGAACATACTTCATACTTGATTTCCTGTGATACAATGGGCTACTAACTTTCTTGTAATACGCAAATCATTGCTTCCCTTCATATTTCACCCTTAGCTTAAATATACAAGCACTGCTATGCAAAATATTAATATAAAGAACATCTCTTGCATTGAACAAATTAAAGACATATGTACATGAATGAATAAATTGTTAAACAAATTAAAACATTTCTTGAACATAAAAAAATACTATAAGTTTCCTATACGTGTAATGTAATGCGCACTTACAACTATAAAGACACACGAGCATTTAGCTTCAAATTATATTAAATTCTTATTGAATATACAAAGGACAATGAAAATAACTGCACGAAAGTGAATATCAAAGTCTAGAGATACCGTGTTGGGGTGAATAGTATAAGCTGCAAAATGAACCTACAGGCATAAGAGTCAAGTACTAAGTATAAGTAGTCAACAATTCCCTTTTAGATAAGCTTAGTAAAGTGATACGTTCATAATACATGCAAAATTGGACGGGAACGACAAACGTGAACTGTCAAAAGTACTAATCGCAAGCACATGAAGCACTTCATCTAAAATATCTAGTTAAGTATTTACATAAACATTTTACAATTTACATGAGGCCCAACTAGCTGCGGAGCAAAATCTAATTATTAAAGAGTTGTCCCTTTTTGTAGTCTTGTCAAGATGGGAACGACTTCCATTACCTGTTTCGAAGTTAATAAAATTAATTTTTCAAAGTGACAGTCATCCCATCCAGAAAAAATGGGTGTTTTTCATGCTAAAAATTTCATAAACGCAACTACTTGAATTAACTGTGAGTGGAATGAATTCTTATTCCAAACGTAAAATGACGCTGTCACACTCAAACTACTATTCCATTCCACCTTCCCCAACGACATAGCGCAAGTATATATTATATGAACGGATAGACAACAGTAACATGTAACAACTAACTAGACTACTATTGCTGGAAGTAGTAGGACACTACTGTAACAGAAATGGATTCTCTTATATTTTATACAGTGATACTTTTACCTTCTAATTTACTTATATTTCTAGTAAACATCACGTTTGCTTAAAGAAAACATTAAAGGCTCCGTTTTTCCAGAGAACAGAAGCCATTATGATGTATAGTATGTACCTGTCTGGTAATATGGCAGTGACATTACATGCTCATATTACATGTTACATGTATATTGTAATAGCAAATGATGTACTCAGTATTCACGAACTATATTATGTAATACATTATTGCATAACAAAGTATGTATAATGTATGTAGGAAGGTATGTACATATGTATCTTAAGGTTGGAACGACACATTTTGCTCTTTTTCCCTCCCTATTATATTTTGGCTTAAAAGGCAGCAACAGTAAGTGCCTAAGTCATAGAAAGAACCAGGTCTTTTTCAGCAAGACACAAGACACAATTAGCGTAAAAGTAGCCACAATTCATTCGTCGTAAGGTCCACAGGGATTCATCCCCAGCTATACTATACAACTTTGTAGGACAATTATTTTACATGCTTCTTTTCCTCCTCTCCTCCCGAAAAAATATCATTTTCCATAAAATGAAACGCCTCTGTATCTCCATGAAAGGGAATATTTTATCCCGCAGAATGTCTCTTTTAATAGTCTTCCTCATACCATAATTTTCTCCTTCTCTTTACATTAGCAAAGAAAACAATCCGAAGTGAAGTGAACGTAGTAAGACAACTTTGAAAACACCAAGGCAAACAGGGAAACGTGTACAGTAATGCAAAATGCTAGCTAAACAAAACTGGAGTTCGTGATCAGTTTTCCTGCTTTGCTAAAGACCTCTCTTTTATTTTCCTTCTCACAACATGAAATTCATGACAAAATTAACTTGGAACTCCATCAAAAATATAATATTATAGATTACTCTTCCCTCATCCTCAACGGAATCTCCCCTTTTGTCATAAAACCTACAAGTTGTATAATGTCACTTTGCGCCCATGTTATAGCTATGGATATGTTTATTTTCAGCCTTGTAAAAAACGTTTTCGATTGCACAACTCCAAAATGACTATTTATTCATGTGCATTACTACAGCTCATTATTTTGGGTTCTGAACCATAGAAAGAATATTATGCAACTGGTAATACCCCACTATCACTTTAAAATATATTCTTACTATCCTACCATCTACTACAGCTTATACTCATTTCAATTCAAACACTTATATTCAATAACATGTACCTATAGATTTACCAGCAAAAGTAATTAAATGGTTAACGCTTTTTTTAATGGAAATCGCAGAAATATTATAAGAAACAGACAATATAATAAAAATCACATTATGGATAGGAAAACAGCAGGCAAGTAGAATTTGTTCAGGATTGTGGTGAAAGTATTAGTACTACTTATTTTGGGCTGTCAAGAATTTCAGTAATTTCAATTTCTATTTGTGTTAGCCATAGTTAAGTAAGCTATTAAAATAATATATTTTAGTTTCCACAGACCTAGGAGATTACTTTTTGAAAGAAGCGTATATATTCTCATGAATAATAGGATGTAAAGATATTATAGACAGCATTACATATACAATTTTGCCTCAGTACCTATGTTCACGTGTCCAAGCAATAGCTACTTCTATGAAATAATATGTTATTCAAGAGTTCGTAAACTATAAATTATATAAACATGCAAAGATATATTGAAGTGGTTGGTGGTGTAAGATGAGGGATCCACAGCTGCTAAATAATCAAACTATGGTATAGTGTAAGACATAAGTAAGGGGCATCAGAGAACGCAAAGGCATGGCAGGAATGACGGAGTCTACTTTTACTCCTATCCTATCAGTAGAGCTGCATGCAGTGAGTGAGAGTGATAGAACAGAGCCCAGAACAAGACGTGGTTGTAGTTGTACTCACTCAACTCATGAGAAATGGAAAAAGTTTATATTCTAAATCAAGGAATCAAGGAATATTGATGCAAAGGGAGAGAAAATAGGGAAATGAAAACAGGGCAAATTTTTTGTGTGGACTCACATAAAACGTTTGAAGAATAATAAAAAAAGAGTAACTCGTATGAGAGGAATGAGAGGTCGGAGAAACATAAAGGAGAATACAGAGAGAAGGAAAACAAAAGCAAACAGAAAAGAAATATTTTGTGAAGCATAAGAAATGAGATGGAAAAGGGAGAAATAAAAGGTGAATTTTACGACAAAACTTGACTAAAAGCAATTCCTGCTCCAAATCTCCATTGCATACATATTGCTCTACGAATAAGACTCACTCAGAGTCTATATAGTAACAACCTCTCACCAGTCTACTACAAACTACAAAGCTCTCATCTTATAGTCTATTCCATCCCCACTTTATTCCCTTAGTACTCCACTTCTACGAAAGTAAACTATACGACCAAGTTTTTCATGATTGTTAAGAAGGTAAGTCGTCTCCTATTCTATCTCCTACTAGTATATATCATAGGTACTGCAGAAAATTATATCTTCGCGTTTGGTCTACCTCTCTTGTTCTTATAAATGCAGGAGAGAAAGCTCGGTTTGGTGGAAGAAATGGAAAGAAGTTAGTTGAATGAATAGTGAGCATTTAGGTTATAAAGCACAAGCAAAGAAAGCTAGCTGCATGTCTTTCTTTGCCCATAAGATTCCATGTTCCATGTACAAACATAATCATGCATTAATACATGGAAGCGGGTCTCCTCTCCTGGACTCGGAGTCGGACCGCATCTTTGCGAGTAACTAAAATACGAGATTGAATTCCCGAGCATCCATAAGCCCACTTTTATGGAGAAGGGCTGATGTCATAATAAAACAGCATTCACAGCCCGTAATAGGTATGTGATGGAGATAAGGAATTAGCCTTACGTAGATCATCATTACTAACTTATATACTTATACACAAACATTTGTTTGCATATAAACCTCTATATAAGATAAATTGAGTTGTATTAATTGCTGGTACCAAATACCCTCTATACCATTGAAATACACAACATTAGCTCTGCATTTTATGCAATTGTGTAAACAAAAATGCCAAAAATTAAGGATAATAAATACATATGCATAAATATGGATTTGGTCAATCAAAAATAAATTAGACTTTCAATCTCACCTTTTCGTAGGGTGTTGTAATGCCAGACCCAGAAAGTTTAGACTCCAGGACAAACTTGAATATAATTCCTACAGGTCATTTACGATGGTCCGCAGCCGGGTATTGACAATCTGTCAATTAACATAAATACAATGTGAATTACATCTAAATCCAGATAGTTTCATTCACAGCATTTTATTGTCGTTTAGACTAACGATGTCAAAAGTGAAGGTCTTAAATGTCGGATTACTCATAAATTTGCTTTGCTACCACTATAAGGTGGAAAATATATTAATAACATGCACGAAATATATTCCTATTCTATCTCAAAGATTAGAAACCAGACTACTACCTCTAAGTTAGTACAGCTATAGTCAGAGGATTATTTCATAATATAATCTTCAAAGACTATGCCATTCTATTTCTCGGGATTAAGTCAACAAAGATAAAAGACAAAACTGAAAGCAATGCAGCCTATTATTTTACCTATTTACAACCAAAAGAAGTCTCACATAACCGGGATAACATAGAAGCATATTGGAAGTAATCTTTGTCTTTGGGGCTGCGAGCCTATTGATGGCAAAAATTGGTGTGACCCTGGCTGTGGAATAAATATACAAATGTTATTGTTTATTGCAATACATACTTAAAGTACATGTGTGAAAGAACAAAAAGCAACCCGTAAGTAACAGGCCCGTAAGAATTCCTTTTGCTGGTTTAATGGTAATAAAGTGTAATTTTTAAGCGCAAGATGCAAGTACTTTTATTTCGTTCAGAGATGGAAAATACAAAAATCTAATTATTTTACTAAGCTCTGAGAAAGACATTTTAATATTTTGTCTGCAATAGAACTTGTTATAAATACTAAGATTATTGGCGTGAAGTTGTGATCAAATAGTAGTAATTAAATTTAGAATCTGTCTGTAGTCTGTAGCCAAAAAGACAACCAATGAACCAAAACCACAAAACGTTCGAACACGAATTAGAGCCTGAATTTCTTGTACTAATTTTATCCATATGAGGTATTACAATTGTCACTCTAATTTTGCATGACATAAATTTGATTATTTATAACCATTATTAGAATAATTCCATATAGATATTGTATCATATAAAATATGTCATTTAATTGACCTAGACGACAAATTCACGTATTTTCTCATAGTATTGAGGATATGAATTTGAGGCGCTTCGTAAGTGTAGAAGTTTGTTCAAACAATAGCGATACCACATTTTTTAATATTGTGTTTGTAAGGCTAATTTCATCCTTATATATAGGTACATACATTACATAAAATTGTTAAAGTAGCACACGTCAAAGGGGTGCTTATTTATTTTGTCAAGCAATGTGTACGGTCACAGTATACACATTTCACAGTAACTCAATTACAGAGCATATGTGAGTCAACGCTTTCAAATTAGCTGTAGAATGTGGTAATTGAATGCGTTTAGGTTTACTTAATTAGTCATTACTTGCATATTATACGCAGATGGGAAAGAAATATGGGCACTATAATAGCAAGCTCGAAAATTCTTTAGATCCTAAATAAGAAGGGATTTAGTTTAGACTGGAAAGACATGCTCGCTAGACTGAGGTATAGACATAGCTATAAGAATAATTTGTAAAATATTTATGTATAACGATATAGGGTTGTCCGTCTTCCTTTCTTCCTTATTATATTTGGAATCAAGGAACTAAATGAAGTAATATGTGTTAACCTTTTATATTTTGGAATTTCATAGTTGAACCGTTCAATAAACCAAATCAAATATCAAAAATAAAACATGACTGCTCAAAGGAAACATACGAATGGAATAAACTAAAAATTAATAAACTAAATTCACTAAAAAATATCCCACCTTTATAAATACATCCATAGCCAACAAAACTAAAACCATTTACTTACAATAAAAACACACCTAGCAAAACAAAAAAACGGCGATTTTCTGGATTTTTTGGGCACTAAAACAAACAAACAGAATAACTACTAACTTGGAATCACATCAGTCACTTAACTTTATTTTTGCTTTCATTTTCATTGTTACATTCATAAATCTTCAAAAATGAAGCTAAAATAATTAAAACTGAGAAAATTTAAATTCAAATCCAACCGCAAACCTTAAAAGACTCACAACGGTGTCTTTATATGCATTACGAGACCGCCAGCTAACCGTCTCATTCTTCGCCTGGTTCTAACAACGACATGATGGGGTCCAATGAGATTTATTCAACCACATACTTTACCATGACCCAAAGATTAAAGTTATTAATTAATTATAGTTAGTTATAATAATTATGATAATAAACTAAAAAGTTGGTATACTAGTATCTGTGATCAGTAATTACCATATTATTCAATTTTTAAACTCAAAGTCAATCTGGAATGCATGATTTAGTTAATAGAACGACAAATAAAACTCATCTCGCGACAGACATAACACATAATATTCTTTTCATTCATTAACCCTATAATATAATTGACCTATAGGACACGAAAGCAATACTCTTCAAATTGCTTATACAATACAGATGCAACTTTAACTCTAGATCTAGATGTAATATCAATATAGTAGTTGAGTTAATATTATTATTCGACAGTTATGGATATATACACGTACATGGACAACAAATATCGCGTAAATGTAGCGCAATAACCTGCACAAAGTTTAAGCTTTGTAGCTTAGTTTAATCCACACAAAGGAATTTTGATCCAATCATAATTCGAACGGATGTCAAATCTTCAGGATAAGGAAAACAAGACACACGTACCGAAAGCTGAACATTATCTCCTCGAATAAATATTATTTCTTTGAATTTCGGATCTCTGAAAAAGAACAGAGAATATGTATGTATATAGTTATGTTGGAAAAAGAATAATACATGCCATGGCTTACATTTATTAGGGTATCAGGAGATATATTAATTATTTATCTCTTAAAATGGCCAAATACTATACAGAGATTTGTAGAAAAATAATATATGTATACAGAATGATTGCTTATTATAGTCTTACTGAATTATTTTGCTGAATAACTTTAACGAATCCACAGTATGGCTGTGTAATTGATATCCTTTAAAATCGTAGCCTGGTGGCAGGTAATTAAGAATTGCACTTTCAAAATAATTTTCTACATACTTAGCACCCGAAGAAGCAACGATTTCATCATTTGCTATTTGCTGGCCCATAATCAAACGCAACTTGTTATCCCATACTGTCTTTAAATTCTGGTTCTTTATTTGCCGAAAGTAAATTAAATGTTGTTAGTTAGATTTTACTCAATATTTTAATTCTTAGTTATATTGTAGTGTTTGATTTTACATACCTGTCTTGTTTGAAATATTAAAGTCTTCAAATGCATTTCAATGTCCGTTGAAATTAAAATCATATTTCTAGAATGAAACTGGAGAGTAGGGGACGTTGTATCAATGGACTTAAATGATGTTTCAGTTATTTGTCTCCATTTCGACGGGCTTTTAATGTTCCAATCGATCATGTCTATACGATCACTTGGCTGAAAAGAAAGCAATAATAGCAATATACAAATATTGTATATACAATATAATTACCAATTACGTACTGTCAAGTACTGTGTAAACCTTAGAATTCCTTTTATATTAAGTTTAGATGCTACAATGTTAGAGCAAAGAGATTTTGTACTTTTGTACTACGATTATTTATTTTTATTTTATTTTAACTTGTCCTTTACCTGTATATTGGCATAAAACGTTTTGTTGTTGAATAAAAGGCTAATTGTGTTAATATTAAAGTCATCATTTTTTACAACGAATACGGAATCTTTACTATCCTTTGATTCTAATATTTCGGCTCCCATTCTTGTAACTAGTGTTTGACAGACTCCTACAAAAATACGCAATGAGTTACCAAATAATATTATGACTGTTAACAACCCCTACTTATAGAAAGCAGTTTAAAAAGCAACCAGTGTTTCGCAAATAATACAAAAGGTCTGCAGATAGCTGAAACTAAGTTAAAGTATAATCTCATGAACTTGAAGGCGAATTTATGTGTAGGTGAATTATTAATTTAACCTTTTGTGCTTTCCCAAAATGTAGGCACTCCGTTCCTGTCAAAAGTTATCACCCAAAACCATGACACATTTCCAATTTTCTTTCCAGATGCCACATATGCATCAAGGCCAAATCCAAGAAGGAGGCTACATAGAAAAATGGCATGATCTGCCACACTCTGAAATAATAATGATCAATGATGCACTAAACGAGGAAACAAATCATACATAATTTGTAATAAGTCACTGTACTATCATCTACACGACTACTTAGTATACTACAACTACAACAATATATGAAAACTAATAATTTAAATCGTTATTATCATATTCAAAAATGTATGTTACTCCTGCTTTTGAAGCTATTGTCGATTCAAGGCTTTGCCAATACTCGGACTCCGTAGCTATTCCTGTGGTTACATTTGGATATAATTTTGTCCTGGAGAATATATCAGTCTCAGTGTATTTGAAGTCCGTGACGGGCATTAAGGAGACAAACCAAACCGCATGATGTGGTGTTAAGAGAATTGTATCTGCAACTACAGGCTTAATGAATGTTTGAACGGGTCTGCAAACAATGCATTAAGTGGCTTTAATTAATTTATAAATATAGTGGTGTACAGATTTAGTGTTAATAAAACATCTTACTTGGATATCATGTTTTCGTCATATGAAAATAATTTTACATTCCTTGATTCTAATCCAGGTCTAATTTGATTAAAATCTCTCCACCATTGTTTAGCGTGTACTAAAGACGACCTATGTGCTTGATTTTTAAGGGTGTCTTCCGCATTTATTTGAGCCGTATATGTAGCTTTCGAAACTTTTTCTTGGAGACCTGGGATTATTGATAACCGCATATTCAATATACCGATGGGAACTTTGTATTCCGATCCTGATTAAAGTATGAGAAAACCACTGTTGATTTCGTAAGCTCATGTAAGCTTATAAAACAATGCACTTGGATAACACGTGAGCATTACCGATTCCCATCATTTCTAAAGAGAAATGCTTAGATGATTCTTCGGTCATAAGGATAAAACGCCAATCATGTACACAGTGTGCAATTATGCTCCTACCAGGAGCTGAGCTATTATTGTGGACAAGTATAAGTCTTATTGGTTCTTGGGAGGTTAGTATGTCAGCAGCATTTGTTTCTGCAATTTAAGATATAAATGAATTAAAAGAATTTAAATAGGAATTATTTTTTTCCTTTTCACTATAATATACTAGCTTACTGTCACGGTTTCCAATATCTATCATAAACGTATCTCTTAGATCAGGATCGCTTGAGCACAGAGTAGCTTTAGTAGCAAATCGTTGTGCCTTGTAAAATACATACAGCACAAAATTAGACTGCTTGTCGTAATTGAGAGATTCGTCGCTAAATAAATGATCCAAAAAAGCGTTTCCACCCAAGAATTCTATTTTTAAATAGCGTCTTCCAGCTGTAATATTTAAAATCAATAGTTTATAAACTAACGAGGATGTTTACAATTTTACTCTAATATCAACTGTAGCACTAATATATTTCAGTTATTAACAATTATGAATTATATGCACAACACACTATTGTTTAGGACAGGACTTGACATATCATTCGTTATTATAAGTCTTTTCTATTTTGGTGAAAATTTAGTATGGAATTACAGCGTTGTAGGAGAAAATAACTTCCCTCAGAGATGCTATATTATAAGTACAAGTACTATGGAATACCTCTATCAGTAAGCCACAGTCTTATAGGCAACAAAAATACGAAAACCTAATAGGCTTACTCTTGGACTTCGCACCGAACCAGGCACTGCCCTTATCATTTTTCGACTCATTGAATGGAGCCGAAGTTAAAGTAATCATGTAATACTATAATATTTATATTGATACTTAGTACATTCAGACTATACTATATAAAGATAATAGGTTCACTCACTGATAGATACATTCTTATCGTCTCCTCGAATAGAAATTTCTTCATTTTTAGTTTTTGAGACAGTTGATGTATCATTTGAATATTCAGAATTTTCAATTTCAAAATTTAGACCTAAGGATTCCAGCTGAGAGAACAACTTTGCAAAGTTGACATTAGCTTTTTCATCGACTCCAATTTCGTTTTCTTGACCTGACAGTTCGTCTTTCACTGATGACGTCTCTACCTCTACTTGATCTTCCTGTTTAAATGATCTTAAAGCTGAATTGGTGACACCTCTTCTGTAAATCTCTTCAATTACTTCATCTGGATTTAATCCATTAATATTGTTTGAGTCTGAGCAAATGTCTCGCACCATTCTCCGTATCAATGTGTTCATGCCGCTCTACAAATACATGGTAATTATAGGTTGGAATTTATTAATCTCATTTTGTCCAAACGGAATAGGAAATTCGCCCAATCATCAGAGAAATTAGTTTTACCATTCATGTTAGCAGTTAACATTATTCGTAATGTACCTATGTACGGCGTAAAAATAGCTAAATCTGCGCTTCGCCAATTATATTTGGTGGATAGGAAATGCCTAAATGCTGCCCCATGTACGTAGATTAGATGGTGTTAGTTAGGCTATGGAGAAAGGCTATTTTGTACACAAAACGAAAAATGGATTTAGGCTATTTTGTACACAAAACGACTAACGGCTAATGGTTCCTTAAGGGACGATAAGTTGTGAGAGATGAAAATTTTTCTGCGCTCATTTCACGAAGCACTTGTAGAGACTAATAGAAACTAATAGATGATTATGCTATACTACTGTAAAGGGACTTTTACCCGCATTCACTTATCCAAAAATTTCCACTTGCTTTCTTCTCGCTTAGTTTTCTTGATTTGCCATGCATAGGTTTAAAATATTGTAAGATTCATCAGGTTCATAGTTCATAAATGAAAGTAGGTAAGTAAAGAAGAGGATAGCCTATTGGAATAGAAAAGGAAGAGGTAGACGTAGACGTGGAGTTAGCACTTAGCATAGCAAATAGCAATAGCATAATAGTAGCATATTATGGGGTGAATTGAAATAACATATCGCTATGTGAGTGTGTTGAATAATGGAATGCTGAATATAGTCAGCGCAGCAGCTGCTCAAACTTCAAACTGAAACAGAAGGCTCAGAAATTCAAATTTAAATAGAGCTCTTTTTAACTACGTTTCAGACAGAGAGCCGGTTATAATCGTCGCAGGTACTTAGTACTTAAAGTGTCTATTAATTTTTCGAATTACTTTTCTTTCGAAATTTAAAGTGTTATTTATTTTTTACATATTAAAAGGTTGTTATTTATTACCCGATGTAGTTTATGACGTAACAATCTTTTAATTTCGTCTATTGTCTCTTGATTTGGCTTCGAGTTCTCCGGCAGACTCTGGCTCGAAGAATCTTCACTTTTCGTATCCATTTCAATTTTTAACGACTTAATTTGAATTATTCAAATCCTTTCTAGAAATCCGACAAGATTAGCTTGCTCCAGGCTCCAATGTCCAAAGCTTCCAACTAGCACTTGAATATTCGATATTGTTATAACTTCACTGAAAAGTCAAGATGCCGTACGCAAATCAGCCAACTGTTCATATATCAGAGCTAACAGAAGAAAATGTCAAGTTTCAAATGGAAGATACGGACCTTAGGTAAATTTTAAAAATACCAATCAATGTTATATTGTTAATTTACCACTTTACGAGCCAGTGTTGGTTATGCCCTTATGCCAATTTCTATTGTTTCCGTTTCTGTCTTTTGTGTACAAAACAAAACAAACCAAAAGCGGGAAATACAATGCTAACCAGAAATATTAGTTTTTAATAGTTTAATAAAATATGAATAAATTAATTAATTGTCTCCCAGATGAAGGTACTGTTGAATGTTACCAACTTATAAATAACGAATGTAAAATCCTTTCCTTATAAATGCGTTATTTTTAATACATTATTTTTCCACGTAGTTATAGCGGGCAATCATTAATTTTTTACCACACTAACCTGTTTAGCGGGCAGTCAGCTTTTCGCTTGCCTGAAAAGAAAGGGAAGCCCAAAATATTTTGGTTAGCAGGCAGAAAAATATTTTCTGTATGTCTGCAACTGATAGGGGAAAAATGGTCAGGAAAACTAATAAAAAAGGAACACCAAATAGTACCAGCACTCAACAGCAAATTAAAACACTTATGACTTTTCGGGTGATTAGCAAGATCATGATTTAGATAATTCAAATGGATGCATTGCTTGATGATGATGTTATAATAATATTATGCCCATCTTTGTAAGTATTTGTTTTCCTTGCAGTGTTGCGAACAGTATCCGGCGTGTAATGATAGCGGAAACTGCGTAAGTAAACGTTCATACAATGATAATTTGGTAAAAACATTTTATGAAAGTAATGGTTGATGGTATTTAAATATGAAGGTTTTAATTAAGTGCTGTTTTCATTATTAATTTTAGTACAATGGCCATTGATTGGGTGCAGTTCGAAGGGAACTCTACTGTACTAAGTGACGAATTCATTGCACATAGAATTGGAATGATACCTCTGACCTCGGATGAAGTTATCGAAGGAATGAGATACACACGTGTAAGTAGTTGTGATCTAACGAAGATGAAACTTTTAATTATATTCATAAAGTGATAAAAGCAGCAACGTTTCTTATCAAATCGAATTCGATTTTCAGTAAAATAATTTCTTACGATAAATGATTATATTATATTAGAGAATTACTAAATAAGACTCTCAGATTTAGGTACTGGGTAGAATGAAATACTTCTCTTTTTATTCTTTGGGTCATAATAACTAAATAACCTCTCACATATATATTCAATTGAATTCTACTTTTAAATTATAACATAACTGTAAGCTACTACTACCTTAATTTATTTACACCTACAGCCAAGCTACGCGGGTACGCGTAAGCTCTTAAGGATCCCATTATTTCATGTGCGGGAAAATTTGAAAATTGGACCATTTACATGTAAAATAAAAGTCGCAAAGGCTTTTTAACTAATTGCTTAATTGAAAAAAATAAAGAGACAAAAAATGTTTTTCATATTGTCATCTAAAAAGTGAAGTAGTATTTTGACGATAGCACAATTCCTTCCCACTTTGGAAGGCTGTAAAATGGGAAGGAAGTGGGCTATCGTCAAAAAGCTACTTCACTTTTTAGATGACAATATGAAAAACATTTTTTGTCTCTTTATTTTTTTCAATTAAGCAATTAGTTAAAAAGCCTTTGCGACTTTTATTTTACATGTAAATGGTCCAATTTTCAAATTTTCCCGCACATGAAATAATGGGATGCTTAAGGGAATATTGAAATATATGCGTTTTTTAGAATACTCTAAATTATTATTAATGCATGCGCATTTCATTATTGGTGCGTGCAAGCTACTAAAAACTTTCGAAATGAACTTTCACCTTTCCTGTTAATGGAGAAAAGCTTTGAAATATTATTATTTCTTCTATTTATTATCATGAGACTGAGACTAAGAGAGTGGTTTTATTGGTGATTGGAGAAGTCTAATTGGTGAACATCTGTGTGAGGTAACATTAACGTTACGACTTGATTGAATTTAAGATGATGGATAGTTTTCCCATGATGCCTCAAAAACAAAAGTCTGGATTTATACCTTGAATAAATCTGAATCTGGTTTAACCCTATGAACTTTTTATATTTTCGTGTACGAATGTTATCTGAACAAAGAATAATTGCAGACAGTGCTACACCGAAAAACAGAATAAAAAATCCTCCGTACAGGTTAACCATTTCCAGTGGTTTCGTTCCATCACCTTCGTCATTTTTGTAGTTAGTGTTTACATCAAATAAATCACCGGTATAGTTAGGTTGGGTAGACAATAGTTTAATCTGTCTGCCAACATTTCCTTGAAAATCCATTAGATATCTGTCGGCAAGGTTCATCTCATATGTTCTATATTTTCTTTCTTCAAGTTTAGGAAGAATTGGAGAATATTTAGCAGTAGCCCATGCTGCACCTATTGAAGGTGTAACAAAATCAGAAAGAAATACTTTCCTGCGAACCTTCCAATATCGAGTTTCGAGCAAGTAGTCGATTTCTGCCTTGTACACTATACAAGTAAATCTGGTAGTAAATGTCTTGTCAATACAACTATACTTGTCAGTGTATATCTCCATTTTTTCCCCAACAGATCTAACAACAGCTATTGGAGATGTTGTGATAAATAAAATACCAACTCCTCCTAAAGATTTCATTCCCCAAGTATAGTGGCTTGATTCTAACTCTTTAAAAGTACTAGGAGGTATTTCTATTGTAGGAAATGTCAAAAATGCGAACAGCTTTGATCTGTAGGCAGTTGTTATTATTATAGCAAAGAGCATCCAAAATATCGCAAAAGTTCTTGCCGGAACTGTATAAAAGTCATAGGGAACACCTGAAAACCAAAATTTCATTCATGTTTAAACTGTAGTAATGTCAAAAGGCCGACTAATTTAATACAAATACTAGGATATATTCACGGCCGCAGACAGAAATAAATTTCAGGGGGGGGGGGGCACCGAGAAAAAATATGCAAGTTTTAGCGATATTTTGCGATTTTAGACAATTTTTTTTTCTTTTTCTCGATTTTGGGGAGGGGAGCACGGGCCCCGGTGCCCCCCCCCCCCCCGGTGCGGCCTTGGATATATTAGTAACGTGCATTATCTTAAATATTAGCGAAAGCGATAACTGATACCGAAAAATTAAATGAAACCAATTTTACGTACCTTGTTCTATCAATGCACCTACGGTAAGGTAGAGTGATTCAAAAAATGTTTTTTTCTCTTTTATTAATTCTTCTCGAATAATTTGTTTAGAATGGGTGGAGTATTTGGCCGGAATTTCTAGTTCTGCTGCCTTGTTTTGAAGAAAACGAAATATTAGTAGAGCAGCAAAAATAGATGTCAATAATGCAATCCAACATGTTGCTTTGAATGGGTAAAATATAGCTTCCCATTCGAATACTGGGGTTGGTTTCGTCGAAACAAGGACGAGAAACGCATGTAAAACAGAGACTGTAAAATCAATCATTTTGTTTCGGTCGTAGGTAGTTGCGACATTAAGGCCGATGTCCACTTCTCCGCTTAGAATATCTCCCATGATACCAGTCCATGTTCCGTTTGCCAGTTTAAAACCTGTACCCCCTGAAGGGCGTAGTATGGTATATGAAAAATTTAAACTTCTAGCCATTGATGATAATATATTTGCCTGCATGCCCTCAATAATATTTATATTTGGATTATTGGGGGATGAAACTACATGTGACAGGGGAACTGCTTTGGCTGCAGTTACTCTCAAATTAGCCCCATGAAAATTTATCGTTACATCTGGAAATATTTCTTCCAAATTTAAAATTTCATCGACATTTCCATACAGTTTTCTGTTTGACGATATCGCAGGTCCTCCATCGTTACAGTAGTAGCAGAAATAGTTGATGAGGAATTTTTCGGAAGGTGCATCTTGCTTACCGTGCATCGAAGTGTCTATCCAAATTCTGTGTGGATAATTTCTTAGTTGATTTAGAAAAAGAAATGGCTTAGCTAAATTTTCTACTGTGTATTGGTTCAGTACAATGTACGACTGTTGAGACTGAATTTGAAGCTGGTGACTCAAAAACAGATTGGCAATGTCTTCCACAACCGAATGTGCAACTGTATGCTGTAGAGAAATTAAATAGACTATGCATTGCTGCTGAAATCTGATGAGGAAGTCTCGCTTTTTGGTGTTTAATGATTGAACAACTTTCTCCGATGAAGTGTCCATGAAGTTAACTTCTATTGTTGGAATTGTTCCACTGTGGACAAAAATAATTATATAGAAGAAAATGTGATATCTTAATTAGGTACACTTAATTCAACTGTTCTGTTACCTGATGTGATTATATGAATTTATTGGTACTTTGTGATGGCGAAGATGTACTAAATGACAAGTATTCAAGTACTTTTGTATTATTTGTGTTGTAAAAGAAGATACTTTTTCTTGGAAATCATTATAATTCGTATGACAGTTTTGTAGCTCATGAGTGTCACATGAATCGCAACAACTTCCCAATGTGTATTCAACAAAGAATATGGTTACAAATATTATGCTTGCACATTTAAACAAATGCCCCTTTATTTTAATTCTAGGCATTTTTGGGAAAAATGATTAGACATAGGTTGGGGTTTTGGACCTTGCTTGTAAAAGTTTATTTTCGTATTCTCTGCGAAACAAAAAAATGTATAATGCGTTACGTTTGGTTCTATAATTATGAATGACTACTTGTAGTGTTATAATTTGTTTCTGGTAACACCTAAGCGTCATTGTGGGACGAAGAGTTCTTGATACAATTTAATTTTTAATGAAGTGGCTATTTCCGTGTCACTGTCAAAACGTTCGCGTAAATTAGTCGTAATTGTTATGAGGGTGTCAGGTGTCAATGTTAGCTTGTCCGTTTTAACTTATCGGTGTTTATATGTCTATTTCAGGAATGTGACTGTGAGGATTTCTGCATACAATGCAGTGTCGAGTTTGTCCTAGATGTCAAATGTCAAGATGACCAGACAAGAAATGTCACTTCAGCTGACTTACGTACAAGTGACGCTCGAGTAATTCCTGTGACATCTAAAGGAAAGGATGAAGAGACTCACGAATATGGTGGAGAGCAGGAAGGTACCGATTAATATTTAAATTAGCTTCATTATGATAGACGGGGTGTCGAAATGAGTAATTACCTGCATTTATGTTGTTTTGTTTCTAGATATTCTTATCATTAAATTGCGAAAAGGACAAGAGCTGAAGCTTAGAGCTTATGCGAAAAAGGGATTCGGAAAAGAACATGCGAAATGGAATCCAACTGCTGGTGTTTCTTTTGAATATGATCCTGATAATTCTTTGCGTCATACTTTGTATCCCAAACCTGATGAATGGCCAAAGAGTGAATATACTGAGTTGGAAGAAGATCAATGTAAGTGCTAATAGTTTAATAGTAATCCTTGTACTAACAAGATCAATGCTCTCAATGGGTTAAAAATAATAAAAACTAAAAATGTACTTGAAAATTAGACCAAGCCAATTACAACTGGGAGGCAAAGCCGAACAAGTTTTTCTTCAATGTTGAAGCCAGTGGTGCACTGCGACCTGAAAACATTGTTCTAATGGGAATTTCAGCATTGAAAAAAAAGCTGTCTGATTTACAAACTCAACTTGCTACAGAGATTCATGGGGATGTGATTGCTCCAAATTAATTATTTACCTACATGTATTTGTATTCATTATCCTATTGTATTTTTATGATTTTGTTTACTTGATCCCATTATGTATAAAACATGATTTCTTTACAATATAAAAATACCTACATGGTGAATTATGTATCTATTATATCCACAGACCAGGTGTATGTGTATTGTATTGTCTTTATGTCATAGTTAGTGAATAAATTAACAAGTTATTCTTCAATACCAAGTTGAAGGGGAGAAAAGCTCTTTTACGTTCATACTAGTTATCTAATAACTCGGTCGGTGCAGTAGACGTTCTTATGCTAGGATGGTAATATTTGTTTCCGAATTTTTTGCAGTCATTTTTGGTGCACACCCAAACACCGCGACGGCAAGCACAAATGTTACATTCTTTGCTTTTTACATCCTCCTCTGTTTGGCAAGTTTCTGTAAATGCAAAATGTTTTCACAAGTTAATTATTTATGCCATTATGTTGCCTCCCATTAATAACAAAAGAAAAACAACAACAATATCTTAGTATTAAGCATCTTTATTTATTAAATTAACCTTCTATTTCATTTGGCATTGTAGACACAGTAGTGGATGCACATGGCATATCAGTGCAAGCCCATGAATTTTGGTGACAGACACATTGGTTACAACCAACTGGTTTAGTTTCCCCCTCGAAGCAGTCGTCTGCAAATGAATTAATTTTTGTCACCATTGTACTCAAATAGATAATTATATGCAAACATAAAAATAGTAAAACAAAATAGCTAACTATACAAAGGTATACCTAAAAATAACTTATATGAAAATGAGAAATAAGTATGTCAATTATGATAATATTAAATGGTACATGATAAAAAAATGTACTGCTGTTTGTACTGATAAAATATTACTGCTATACTGTCGCAAAAATATATACGTATGTAACTTATAATGGTTAATTAATGGGATCTTAACTTAGTAAAGCTTACCATCCATATTAGCGTTTTCCTTCAAGGTGGCAACCCTTTCTATGAAATCGGATCCTGTGAAGCTAGCTTTCTCTCGCAGGGTTAGAGCAATGCACGCCATTTTAGTGCAAGCCCATTTTCCCATAGCACAAATACACTGGTTGCAATCAACTGGTTTTGTTCTTCCATCTACGCAGTCTGGTATGGGGGTTGTAGATGTAGTAGTTGTTGTCGTCGTGGTCGAGGAAACTCGAATTACATTGAATATGCTACTGACATCTTTATCAAAGGAAGCTGTGTGATTGACTTCTATCACGATAGGCTCTGGCTCCTTCTTTTTCTTACTTTCAGTTCTCATTGCATATTTCGAGTCACATACTTTCTTCGAACAGAAATAATTTCCGCTGCTGCAAACGCAGGTGTTGCAATCTACTCGGATGACATCTCCCTCGACGCACTCTGCATCGCAAAGTAAATATTTCAAGTAAGTTCGGGATAATTGTAAATAAATCGCAAGAAAATCTTTAACAAAAATTACTGGGTCGAATCAAGAAACAGCAATGACATTCGAGTCAAAGAATTGATAGTTTATATTATTATAACCTTTCTTGTACGTAGTATCTTCAGCATTGTTGGTATTTGATACCAAATCAGTCTTCGAGGCATTGTTGCTATCTTCAAGGTGGTGTCCATTTGGACTTTCTTGGCTTTCTGTATGATGGTGATCGCTTAGTTGCTCTTGACTTTCTTGTTGACTTTCATGCTGCTGCTCTTGATCATGATCTCCATTCTCATTTGACTCTTCGGAACTGTCATCATGTGCAGGTAATAAGGTTGTGTTCTCTACGTCGCCATCGTCCAGTGTATCCTGGGTCGTATCTTGAGAAGAATCCTCTGCAGTTACAACTTGGCTGGATGTATCTGCGTCTATAAATAGGGCAAATAGATCAATTTCAGACTTGTAAGAAATAAGGAGAATTACAGATATATACAGATAAACAAGCACGGAAATAATTAATTTTGTATTATTTACAGCTTTAAAAATCTCTACCTCACCTTTGTCTATTATATTATTGCTGCTTCCCAGATCCAACCTATATGATGGCGCCTTTGTGGCCTGACTTTCGTTTGATTCTGGTTCATCAGAGTCAAAGGATCTAGTATCTACTAATCGAGATTGAGGCTTAGTTTTGGGAACATCCGGTTGGATATTTTTGTTGGTTTCTGAGTTAAATACGGAGTCTGATTTTGAATTTTTTACTGTACGGCCTGTGGAGAAAATCGGTATTTTATTTCCAATATCAACATTACACTCTTACTGAAGAAAGCTTATGTTTGCATGCACCAAAATTTAAAAATTTTAAATATCTTGATAAAATTGTAACAAAAGGTCTATTATTTGATGGAAATTGCCTTACTTACCTGAGACAATTGAAATAAATAGGACAAAACACACTGCACGAAAAGTTGTTATAATCATTTTACAAACTTAAAATTACTTGAAAGTATGAATTAAATTGGCACAAGATGCAACAGACAACTGTTGGGAACGAAGAAGCGTAGACAATGATGTAAATGCAAATGATGAACCTCCGCTCAAGTATTCCATCCTTTATCGTGGACTAGTTAAATAGCTAATCATGCAGTCAAAGTTTTCATGAACTTGTTTTAAGTATAACCCTACCTGGCCTTTTGTATACAACTCTGCGTTACTCACACATGCACTTATCACATAGCTATTACTGCTATGTTCTATTACTATATACACATTACATTGCATTAGCATGAATTACAAGACTACTACAGATTCAGATAAGTACATTTTACATTGTCTTAACATTTATGCCGACATAGATAGCATCAGAACATATTCAAACATACTGACACACACAGAGGTTCCCTAAAGATATATTCCTAATGCAATACCCTTGTAAGACAACAAAATGTCATCTCAAGCTTGCTAAGATTAAATGTGCGATCACCAAACGCAATCCACTCTACGCTGATATAATGTAACTAAACACTACGTATTAATTGATGTCACATGTAGTTTTTCGTAGCTCACTATCATTTTTGTAGTCTTTTCATGACCAATCCAGAGCAACAAACTCGCTACTATCAAGGTGGCTTGTGATTGTGAAGTATTTGCAGCCAAAACACAGTTATCTCTAATGCATCTTGAATATCTTCTAACATTTCTTCTTTACATAATGTACAGTGCATTTGAAACTTATTGCATTACGGCAGATCGATATGCGTTTGATTTATTGATTGCGAATATAAAATACACAAACATGATCTTCTCTTGCGGATTCTGTTCATAAACCCAATTCATCGCTAAGTAGTCGTCTTAATGTATAAATGCAAGATGCAATTACAGCCATTATTCATTATTTCATAGCATTTCTTCAGAATTTTTTGTTCCTACTTATAGAAAGTATTCATTTTTATGTGTATAATTGCTACTTACCTAGATACATATATCGAATAGGTAATATTTACGCTTATAGTGTGTTTGGATCTTTAAGTACCTATTACCCAATATTCATGTCACTATGTATCGTGCTGAACTTGAGTATGTAGATGCAGAAAAACTATTAACCAAGTAAGATGTGGATGAAAAACTTGATTCCTTGATATAGGTCATTCGATCGATACAATGAAGGTAATGAAACAAAAGACTAATACCGTCTCCTTCGTATCGTACCACACCTGTATTGTAAACGTACTTATACCAGCACTCGATTATTCTAATCACATACATGCAAATACCAACACTCGCTGACTTGTTTCTTATTCCTAAAACAAATATAATTGTCAATATTTAACTACTTTGGTGCAACATTGCAACAACTTTTAATCGATAACGCAGCCAAAATGGAAAAAAATATTTTATACAAAACCTATTTAAACCTAAGTAAAAAACGCAAAAAGTTTAAAACGTAACTTCCATATGACACTGAAGCGTAGGAAAACCAAAGAAAACGATGGGTATTGTATATTAACTGTCATATTAACATCAGTTGTAAAAGCAATAATAATTAAAAATCAGGAGAAAATTAATCAGCCCATCCACACAATGTCAATGCTATAGGGAGATGTAAGACTCAAGAATAGATACTTTTGTACTATTATAATATTAAATATGCACATTAGATTTACATTTTAATTTGGATATGGATATAAATTGCACTTGCAGTAGGTCGTTTATTTATGCCAGCAGCACATTATGATATGTTTACATACGATATATGCAATCAAATAGCCGTAGTGCCTTTACCGGAATGATCACCTTAATTGAAAGATAGTTAAGTTATATACACAATATACAGACGTTGTGCATGCATTATGATATATACCATAATATGTATTATTCTACTTAGTCCTATCCCATCTACCTGCGTAAAAATTCTACTTTCTTTCTACCTGCCGTGCTCTAAAACAGAATCTACGAACTTAAAACAGAAGGATTTTTGGTAAGGATTTCAATGTATATAGATCTAATACCGCACAGTGTTCAAGAAAACCACAGCAAACTTATTCAATATGCAGCTGCTGAATCATCTACATTGAAGTTATAAATATGAAATATAAGTTACAAGCTCAATTTTGATCTGTTAATAATTGTTATGTTATTGGTTTACATACGTTCAAAATAACTATAAAATTGAATATATGTAAGTTAGAAAAACCAAATAGACTGTTGGAAAGGAAGTAGCTCTATAATAAGTGGTCTACATTGAATGATATATTTTTAAACTATATAGTATTTGACAATATTATTAACTTAATCTTGTATGTAAATTAAAGCAGGTTAGACTGCTTAAAGACAGATATATCATAGATTAGTTAGTTGTTATTTTATGTGATTTGTGTATTTTGTATCAATTCATTGTGAGATAAGCGATAATGATATGTGAGTTATCACTTCATCACCATCAGTTAAATGTTATGTGAGTGGGTGGAGTGACTTGATGTAGCTTGCAAGTCCCCCCTTCCCTATTAATTAATTTCACTCATTTTTATCATTTAATCAAATGAACAGTATATGAAATATGAACTTCTTCATTTTAATATGTCAGGTCAAAACTGATGCAGATGAAGCAGATGTCATAAAGCAACGTATGTCTTGCCAATTCCATCCAAAATCCAATACGTACTAATAGTAAACACAAAATCTCAATATGTAATGTATGATATGAATGAAGTCACAAAAGTCTCAATCTCTCCAAATGCCTCTAATTCATGATAGTTTATGCAAGCAGACAGCGGCTTCTAGTGGAACGATATTTAACTGTTCGGTGATTAAGCCATTGCATTAGTTCACGCCAAGAGACTTGCGATAAAATGAGAGGCTTGTGGGATGTATGTTGGTAAGGTCTTCCCATAGAAACGTTGAAAAGTGACGTTAGGTTTGGCAGATTTTGTGAAATCAATAGGAGGGTACATGACATGAAGACATGAACTGACTGAGTGCTGGCTGGCTAGATTATACTGTAGAAAGACTGCTGAGAGAGAGCATAGTATCACAGAAACACGACAGACACGCACACGAAGCACGGATAACTCAGACGTAGACAGAGAAGGAGGAAGAGAATAGGAAAAAGAGCCAAGAACATTGAGCAAAGTAAGCAGGAAGGTTTCTCCAGAGTGAAGACGGGACCCGACAGCCAACTCTGATTAGGGATTTCATTACATTGCAGCAGTATTAAAATCAGTGAGGCTAGTACACTGGTAGCTGAGCTCTTAGAATCAGTTGTCCCAGAAGTCCCAGTCCCGTCGTCTGCATTTTAACCTCGTCCGTTTAATTTTTGACCATTCTTTCTTTTTAGCAAGTCATGGCTGCACGAGGAGGCACTGATTCTCGTCTCTACGAAACTCTCGGAGTGTCCCGAAATGCATCAGATTCTGAAATCAAAAGGGTAAATTATTTTATACTTTATTTCCCCGTTTTGTAGTTGGTAGATATTAATTTAACGCAAATACAGCACAAGGCCTTTGCAAGTACAAAGTATTCAGCCATCTAAATTACAATAGAACTATGCAAGGTCATTAATAAAATTAATCTGAAGAAATGCCGATGGAGTTGTACAAAGAATTGAGAGTTGAATGTTTTTGGATACGTTTGGAAATGCTGAAAGTATATGAATATCAAGAAATTATGAAATGTTGAAGGTTGAGAATTGTATTCAATAGCATGCTAGCAGCTAGTGACTAATTGACTAATGACTACAGATTTCAGTAACCGAGCATTTGAATCAATGAAGAGGGAGATGTAATGGCTGGTTTTATTATTATTATATTTTTGCTTTGTGCAGGCGTACCATAGACTTGCGAAAGAATATCACCCCGACAAAAACCCGGCCGCTGGCGACCGATTCAAAGAGATCTCTTATGCTTATGATGTACTCTCTGACCAGAAGAAAAGGGATATTTATGATCGATTTGGAATAAAGGGGCTTCAAGAAGGTGGTGGTCACGACGGGGATCATTTTGGATTTGGAAATGATATCTTTTCAGATCTCTTCGGTCAACATGCTGGGATGTTTTTTGGAGGGGGAGGTCATGGTCATCATGGCCATAGTCGTGGTCGAAGAGGCGAAGATAATGTCAAGCCTCTAAAGTAAAATAGATTTACTAACTAAAATTAATTGTTTGTATCATAAGTTATTGTTAAAATCAAAATTCTAATATTGTGAACTTATTGCTTACAGGGTGACATTGGAAGATCTTTATAACGGCAAGACTCACACGGTGAAATTGCACAGAAAAGCAATTTGTAAAGACTGTCAAGGGTAAGAAAAAAATGCAAACATTGGGAAAAATGCCTTAATTATTTCAAGTTAGTAAAAGGCCAGGGCATCAGAAAATCAGCTGATACATGCATTTACATAAAGATTTTTTACAGTCGCTTGTAATTTGTTACTCTAGGACTGGGACACCAAACGCTAAAGCGTCTCGCACCTGTTCCGATTGTCGGGGATCTGGGGTTAAAATGCAGTATCGTCAGCTGGGTCCTGGTCTTGTTCAGCAGATACACTCTGTGTGCTCCAAATGTGCAGGTCAAGGGAGCACTATTCCAGAGAAAGATCGATGCAAGACTTGTGAAGGGAAAAAAATTATCCAGGAAACCAAAGACGTGGAAGTTCATGTCGACAAAGGAATGAGTCATGGGATGAAAATCACCATGCAAGGACAGGGTGACGAAGAGGTATTTAGCAGTATTGTTCTAAATATTGTATTATTGTTGCTGTGTATATAATGCCTATTAATAAAAAATATGTGTTAAAGCCTGGAACAACACCTGGGGATTTGATCTACGTTTTACAACAAGAGGCGCACGAGGATTTTGAGCGCAGTGGGGACAATTTAATAACTACTCACACATTGTCACTGACGGAGGCATTGTGTGGTTTTCAGTTTATTGTTAGGCATCTGGATGGCAGAAGTTTAGTAGTTGGTAAACCAGCTGGACAAGTAGTGCCTTCAGGTAATACTGAATACAATAATAAAATGAAATCGATATATTGGATATTTTTTTTACATTGTACTGCATTTTGTAATATGTTTTTGCGATCAATAGATTCAGTTCATATAGTTGAAGACGAAGGCATGCCGCACTATAAGCGCCCGTTTGAGAAGGGTAATCTACTAATAAAATTTAAGGTTGAGTTTCCAGAGAATCATTTTACCGATGAGAAAAGTTTGCAGGTACTGCAATGATTTTTGCTACCCTTAAAAGTTTAACCTATTTATGTTGGAAATGCATTACATAAAATGTTTATTGTATAGCTTTTAGAAACTTTACTTCCACCAAGACCTGAATTTGTGAAACCTACTGGTGAAAATGTCGAAGAGGCAGATCTAAATGATTATGAGCCTAGCGATAATAATGCTGCCCAAGACAGCGATGATGACGATGATACAAGGGGACCTCGCGTTGGATGCGCTCAACAATAATACAAGACCAGTTGCGATTTGTTGCTACCATCCTAGCTCTCCCTTTAAATTAGTGAATGAATATACTTATAAATCCTTTGAAACAATTTCTTAATTTTTTGCAGTGGGTTTACAATTTTATCGGCAATTTCATAGCTAATGTGAATAACACTCGTATAAATTAAAAATAATCATGATTCTCTTTGTAATTAATTCACTGTGGTTCTGTTGTAAAGCAATTTGTACTGTACTGCGTAATAATGAAAGAAAACGCGCATTTAAAAGTGTATTATATTTAATTAATGCCTCGACGCTATAACTATTTAAATGTTTACAGAATCAGTGATTCTGTACGCAAAATGTATTTGTAGTACCTTAATGTTCGCATAGTTGTGTCTTATAGTGATATTTCATTCAGTGAACATCAAAACTAAGCCATTAAGTACAGGTATTTCTTTTTCATTGTTGATTACCTATTAAACTTTTATTAAAAACCACTTTTGTTTAACACATATACAGATGATCTGTGTATTTAGATAATGAAAATAAAACTGAACAATAGTTAGGTACACGTGAAGTGAGTTCCACTAATAAAAATAGATACTGTTGATTTCGTATGACTAATCGAGTGTAAGGAAGGCAGTAAGTAGGATAAGAAAGACTGTAAATAAGGAAGTAAACAAGTTGTACATGGCGCAATTTATCATTTGCCAGTTTTCTATTATACAAATACAAACTTTACAAAAAACCAATGCGTGTGAAAAAATAAAGTAGACACTCTTTCAAATGTACAATAGTTTGTATTTGGGAATTATTACGCTTTAAATACCATCGACTTTGGTTTACTCTGACATCATTAGTACACTTACATATTTAGAATTTAGATAAATTAAAACCTTAACTTCATCTGACATTTACCCATATATACTCGTTTATAGTTTATAGGCCTACATCCATGTTTATAAATTAATACTTCACATGGCATAACTACTAGAAAGCTAATAATATTATTTTGATCATATAGAACTATGATAACAGTGTAGTAAATTATCTAAGAAACAGCTTGTACAACGCAGGATCAATGGACTAAGTCAATTTTTGAAATCTTACACTAATCACCATAAACACTATAATTGGTAGATTTCTAGGATACTTACACAAACTCTCATCTTACTTTTTCATCGCATACATCACTTTTATTTCATCGAAAGTTGCACACAAGTAGAGGAGAATTTTTTCATCTTCATCTAGAAATGTATACGCATGGAAACTTTTAGGGCGAACACAACATTAGGGTGGTCATTCTCATTGCTGCTCCAAATTTTTATATTTTGCGATTGAAGAAATTGTGCTAGGAAGGACGTGGAGAAATTCTGCGTGATTAAGTAAATAGTATATGGAAAAGACATTTCAAGGGAAACGTTGGTTGAAAATCATTTCAATTATTCATTTCGAAGTCGTCAGAAGTTAGTTGTACATTTTATTGTCCTGTTCAAAAAATCCTTCCTGGTACAAGCGTTCTCTTCAGTGAAAGTCGTAAGCAGTATTTCTGCGTCACAAGAGAAAACAACTTTCTCTTATTTTGTCAATTCTTTTTTGGGACATTTGTGTATTATTTACATAAAATGGCGTACTGTTCTTTCATTCTTTTGTCTTGTACTTGGAATTATTTGCCTTCACTTGTAAATATATTCATCAAACTTTCCCAAATATAGACTGCTGGATTGGATTGATTAACAATAATCATTGAGGACTCGTAATATTGGTTATATTTATTGTGATACCGATTTATTATTGAGGACACGTAAGCATTTTCCAATGTTGGATAATTCGAGCCTAATAACATAATAACAACATCTATAGCGTCTCTGGAATGCCCTCGATTTGCATTTTTGCAAAATAATATCCTGAAAAATGACCCTATAATTAACCCCGTCTCGAACTGATCAAAGTCCTTATATTATACATTTTAGATAGGGTAGTATAGTATGTGACTTGTGCTTGTGAAATATTTATTTTTGCTGATATACGTAAAACAGTTTATAAAATAAGTATTAGTTTTTGTGCAAGTCAATTTGTTAATTTTCGTCTCCAGAGCTTATTTCGCCATTGGTTTCGTGAGGAATATCAAGGTCATTTCCATTATAACCATTGACGTTTTCCATAGAATGACCAGGATCTGGATTAGTACTGTCGTTTTCGAATATCGCTTGGTTTTCACTTAACGCATTATGGAGTTCCTCATGTTCTTGTAAAAGATTGGTGGTAGAAGTTGTGAAATCGCAGTACGAACAAGCATAAGTAGTAGCTGTGTTCAAAGGCTCTTCTTTAGGAGACGACGACATGTTTTTGTTAACCAGGAGGGGTTCATGCTTTTGTTTATGCAGGTTCACTGTTTTTTCGTCAACTGAATAAAACGGACAAGTGTCACATTTGTAAAGTTGTGTCGTGTTTTGACTACTTGATCTTGAAGAATCTGCAAGGAAGCCATTATCTAATTTGGCAGTGGTACTTATATCAAAAGCACTACTAGAGTCATGTTTTTTTAAATGCTGGACATAGTTAACATACAAGTTAACAGAAAAGTCGCATATTGTGCATGTGTACTTTTGATTCGACCCGTGTTGTTTTAAATGCAATTCATACCTATCACGCTTTGAAAATTCAAAGGGGCATTTATTACACTTATAATACTTGGCCCTATTTCCCGTTTGAGGTGATATAACATTTTCATTTTTAACAAATACACCAAACTTCATCCAGTGATTGCCTTTTGTAATTTCGACGTCCGATCCTGCATGTATCAGCTTGTGAATGGCCAATTCAGTATTTGTATCCGTCCCAAAATTGCAAATTTCACATTTGTAGTCTGTTAGCTTTCCGTGATAAACACTGTGTTGACGATACAAAATACCACTTAAAAACTTCGACGGACACTTCTCACAGTATATAACAGAATCGCTTGCAGCTGAACCTGTTATTGTCGGGCTACTCTTTATATTGTCGTTCATAGAATTCAATCGCTGGACACTTTCACCAACCATTTTCTTTAACATAGGTGACTGGAGTTGAGATTTTGTACATACAGTTAAAAGTTTACGAGTCTTAATTTGATAGACCTTGCTGTGTACCTTCATGTGGGATGCTAAATGTTCCTTTTGTACACTAGAGTAACTGCAAACATTGCATTTCATTCTAAAATTGGTGGAATGAAAATTATTATGGGCTTTCAGTAATTTCTCTTCGAAAAATCGAGCTGGACATTCCGTGCAAAGATAAATCTTGGTCTTGACCATTTCACGAGATTTTATTAAATTATATTGCTTGACTTCACTTATTCTTCTGTTTGCCAGTAGCAAATCCGTTGACTTTACCATTCCAAGTTTTCTAATAATTCCATTTGATTTATTGACCTTAGGACTGAATAGCAGACCTGACGATTCGTTTTTATATTGAGGACATAGGGTTGTGTCAACATTACATTTGACATCTGTGACGTTTTCAGATGAAATGTCAAAGACTCCATGCACACGAACATGTTGAAGCAATAAATGCTTATGCGTAACATTGTACGTGCAATACTTACATTTAAAATCTCCATTATTTGGTCGATGAAAGCGTGCATGATTTATAAACTGGCTTTTACAACCAGTTGTGTACGGACACGCTTCACACCCATAAGCTTTAGAACCCACAGCTCGAGTCGTTGACTGGGTTTGTGGTTCATTTGTGGGGGTATCTCCTTTCTTCACATTGCACTCTGTTTCACCGATATTCTTGTCTCCTGTTTCTGTCAAGGGTAATTTAACATTAGAAATCAAAATTCAACATAGATTTATATAAAACATAAAAAATTAAGATTTTAAAATGCTACCTAGATCGTTGTCTCCACCATTTGGAAGAGGTAGATCATTGGTCTTCCTATCAATTGGAACGTTCACATCTGCATCATTACTTTCCACTGATTTATGAGCATTTCGAACATGCGAAACAACCTCTTCCTTTGAGGAATGCCTGTAATTCCCATAAAAGCAATATTATAGTAAAGTAAAATGCGAATTTGTTAATATAAATTAAGATTTCACACACAAAAGGAAGTATTGAATAAGAAATAGGCATAATCCAGAGTAGCGTAGAAAGTGACTTTCCACATGATTTTATACAGAGGTAACCTGAGCAAAGAGAAAGCATACTTTCTCTTCTACTATACGATTATAACTGGATTATATCAAAACGAAAGACACAATTTGCATAATATAAAATTGTCTTGAGAGAATATCAGTAGTAGTCAGTAGTATCTTCAGTTCAGTCAGATAAAAAAATGTTAAATGTTAGTCAGTTAAATGGGATATTTTAAAAACTTGAAATACGTCTTAATTTTCTTACTGGAAAGAACATTTTTTGCATTTCCATTTAGTTCGTCTATTGACATTTTGTGAAACAATTCTTCTCCGCTTAGATGAGCATTCCTCCTCCTCCTCTGTTTTAAACGTTTTCTGAGTAGAAAAGTTATCTCTTAGCTCATCTTCAGACCCTGAATTTAGCTAAAAGAAAACAAATGTATTTTATTTATAATATAACATGGCCTTTTAAAAACTAATTACAGCTTTGCATCACGGTTTTTCTGAAGTATTAATATTGCCTTTAGAATTTTAGTTTTCAATTATATATCAAAAAGCCATACATTTTTACGGTAGCTCTCTTTAGGTCTGTTCATGACTATTAGGGTACCAGCTATAGGCTTTAAATCTGGAAGCCTGCGTTTCTTCATAGCAATATCATTGGAATCTTCTTTCATCTTTTCTTCGTCCTCAAGTGAAAAATATTCTATCTTTTTTGCATGCATTTGACCTAACCTTATTTCCACCTTTTCACTAATATCAATGTTAATTGTTGATCCACTGACTATTTTTCTCTTTTCTGCGGTATTACTCCTTACAGTAGTACTTTCCATTTTCGTGTCACATTCACTATTGTTCGAAACAAGTACTGAATCCTGCAAACACGTTTTCTTATTTCCAGTCAGAAACAACAAATTCCTTTTTCGGGCATTAGTAGTACTAGTAGCAGATCCATCGTTTACTTTCTCCATATTACCATTAATTAAAATTAGGGGGAAATGTACATAATATACTATTAGCAATCAAATATCAAACATATTGAAAATTCAAAGAGCCTTGCAAAATTAATGAACATTTATATCGTAACATTTATAACTAATGCAAATACAAAATCTGGATATTTCTGATTTGAACCACTTTATAATCTCAGGTTATTTGGCTCTTGGTTGCCCCACTGCTACAGCACTGGACTGAATTTCACCAATCCACGATATGTCTATATACCAGATTAGCCTTAGATAACTTATTTCTCGTTTTAGGTAGAAGAAGAGTACAAACCCATTAAATGGGACTTAACTAATGCTCATTTATTGTTTAGATGTGGAACAGTAGTATAGTATAAGTCATCGTAATTAAGTTATTATAATAATAACTTTGATTCATCGAGATCCTCCCAGTAAATGTTAAATGTACTAAAACAAATGTCTTGCATTTTTTACTTATTTGCAACTTTACTTCATTGGAAATCGACTAGTTAAATAGAGTACACGGATAAATCTTATAATTCTGAAATGTTTTTTATATCTAAAATTAATTATTAAATGATGAGCAATTTGAAACTGTGGAAGTGTGAATTAGTATAAACACGAATCACGGCCCATGGCACAACAGAACAGATTTCAGCCAAATGTATTTGTATTGTATGTACACTACACAACAACACGCAGCACATATCACGATCCCGATTTGAGTTTAGAGTCTAAACTTCAGACACTGACACTACATCTTTGCTTCCACGGCTTCCAGTAAATCTATATAGATCTTAAAGGACAAGGACACACGTAAGCATTCATTTATATAGCTCCTCATCATAAAACTATCGTGAAAATTAGAGCAGCTATTATTATAGCTATCTGCACTGCAGCAGCTATATTACCTTTTATCTGAGAGATAGAATTTAAAGTAATCTACTAAATGTAGATAAACTCGACCGATAATTCGGGAGTTTGCAAATTGTGTGTGAATGATTTTGGGAATGAGAATCGCCGTGAGTCACAGCCAGTCATAAAAAAGTATGCAGTATGCAAGCTTTTAAATGAGATGTAAATGTGAGTCTTCTTGTTTGAGGAATAATGAGACTGATGTAGAAAAAGGCAGCCCAAGGAAAGAAGTAACGCTGTATGATTGCTTTTTTGAATTTGAATGAAACATGGAATGGAATGGATTGGAACACTGCATTACTGTGAGCCTGTGAGGGCGACGGCGAGCGATATTTGGTAAGTTATAAATAATACGATATTATTCCTCTTTTCCATGCATGGTCTTCTAAATTCGAAATAATTTTTATATATTAATTAATATTCAGTATTATGTTTATATATTTAGAATTTAGAACATTGAGACTACTGAAACCTCAATACAAAAATTTGGATGATCTTTCCATGAGCTATCATGAAATCAGGTCCAATGCATAAGAACATATTTCATGGAAATTGGACAAAGGTGGCCATTGATAAAAATATTAAATGGTCCTTATCATCAAGGTGGAATGCAGTCAATTGTAAATGGCAATTCTCCAGTATTGCTGATAAGAAAGTTAAAGAACCTCAAACGGGCAAGCTTAAAACAACCAGAGATGTTAAAGTAAAGAATTTTTGCAATGTGCAAATGATATCTGACTCGCTATATTCGCAAGTTTTTATTGATACTTACCGACCCAGCACTAATGACCCAACTGTGGTAAATAAATGTAAACAGCATTTAGAACAACATTCATTATGGGATCAAATTGTTCCTGCATATGAAACGGTAGATTTCAAGCTTCCGGAACTGGAAGGGACCAACATTAACGACCATTTTGAGAATATTGCTCGTCAACAAACTTTTAAGCATAAGGCTTTATTAAATGAACTAATTAGAGGTGGAATCCCGAAGCCTCCTGTGAAATGGGCTATGAAAGTATTCAGTTTTATAATAATATACCGTTTATGATAAACTTTTTATGTATAATCAAATTAATATGTATCTGATATTTATTTTGTGTAGTCAGGGTGGACAAAGTATTCTGAAGATGGTGCTTGTACTCATGTACCTTATCCTGAAGAAAATGGCTTAGTTTTTGATGTTGAAGTACTTCAGAGCACTGGACAAATTCCTACTATTGCTTGTGCTGTTTCCACAAAGGCCTGGTACACTTCACGGTGTTTGATATTTGGCATTTTGACATTCGAGTAATTCGTTCAAGAATGTCTATAATTTTGTCGTCTGTGGTCTGTACTGGTCATGTATTATTTTCAGGTATTCTTGGTGCTCAAATCAGGTCGCTGAATGTGAATTACGAGATCCAATGCAGAAAAACACTCTAGACGATTTAATTCCATTGGAGACTACTGCTGGTATTGCATTTTTAACAAAATTTCAAATTACATAGTATTTACCGTACATAAGGGGATAAAATAAATCAATGGTTTTATTGTTTGATTTTTTAAATCTTTAAAGTTAAAAAATGTTAAAATAAAATTATTTTGCAGGCGAAGTGAATCCTAGCACAGGGGATTGGCAGGAGAAAATTGTTGTCGGTCACAATGTATGCTATGATAGAGCCCGGATCAAAGAGCAATATCTAATTAAGGTTAAAAAATTTTCAGAAAGTTTATATCGTAATGGTAGCTTTTTCATAATTCCATAAGACAATTTTCCCCAGCTTTCACCGAAATTCGGTAGAAATTATGGTGAAAGAATCGGTGACTTATAAAACTAAGTAATTGATACGCACTAGAGAAAGAAAACACAATATAATAAGCTCTATAGCCTCGACGTATCTTATGAGCCATGAGCGATTTATCATTGAATTATTGTCTTGATTTAAAATCATTACCCTCAAAGGTATTGCACTTTCTTATCGTTACTGATGTTTTGATATTACAGGGAACTAAGTTACGTTTTCTTGATACAATGTCTTTACATATTGCCATTAGTGGAATTACTAGTTTCCAACGAGCTCTTAAATTGTCTGCAAAGAAAGGATTAAAATCTCAACCAAAAGGAAATGGCATGGAGCTTGCTTCTGACGAATGGAATGAAATCAGTTCCTTGAATAATTTAAGTGATGTATACAAGGTACTGCGGATGCTTATTATCTACCTATACTAAAATAAATTAAATAAATTACACAAATTCAACTTACAAAAATTTTTAATTTGCCGACGATGATGTATTGATAATCTTCTTAAATGTTTGTTAAGTTATATTGCGGAAAAGAAATCAGCAAAGTGGAACGAAATATTTTCATGGTTGGAACAGTACAAGACATTAGTAACGATTTTCAAAATTTAATGTTATATTGTGCAATGGATGTTAAAGCAACATATGATGTATTGTGTCAACTGATGCCAATGTACTATGAAAGGTAAATTGAATCTTAGTTTTAATATGTGTTAAACAATACTATACTTCCTAGTATATAGAAGAACAATGGAACATTCTTATAAATAATTTTTAAATATAGATTTCCGCATCCTGTTACTCTGTCTGGAATGCTTGAAATGGGATCTACTTACCTACCTATCAACACTAACTGGGATAAATACATCAAAAATTCGGATGATACATTTGATACTTTGGAGCAAGAGATTAAATCGATATTGATGGAGAAAGCTAATGATGCTCTAAAGTTGTTGCCAACAAAAGGGTATTGAAACCAAAATATAAAATAACTAAAATATAGAAAATTACAAGTTAGTTTAGCAGACTAGATAGTAAGGTAGTGAAAGTAACGGGTATGTAATTTCAGACAATAATTTACTTTAAGATACCAAGAAGATCCGTGGTTGTGGGATTTAGATTGGAAAGTCACCAAACCACGACTCAAGAAATCAGATAAATCTAATGGTGATATGGCCCCTATTGCATTTCCTGCTTGGTACAAAAAACTGTTGTATAAGGCACTAAATTTTTATTTTGTAAAAGAAAAATATAAATATCCTTCTTGGATTGATCTTAAGCAAAATATTTTTTATATAGCAAGATGATGTAGATTATGTTCCAGGACCAGCAAAAATAAGTACTTCTATGAGGGTCGTTCCAAAACTGCTACGGCTTTGTTGGTTTGGTTTTCCTATGCACTATTCAAAAGGTGGGGGTTGGGGATTTTTAATGAAGAAAGAAAATAAATCCAACTCTGTTGACCACAATCTAACTGAAGGAGATATGGATGTAGACCCTGAGACGGAATCGCCTAGTTTTCCTTTCGAGTAAGTGACCAAGAAGTGGGGTATTAAGGGTATTCATTACTTGTCGCGGTTATGTTGTTATGTGTGTTAATATTAATAGGAGTAGTAATTAATTAGTATTATAGAATAATGATAAGTAATCTGCAAATTTTAGACAATGGGAAGCAATATGGAGTAAAAATAAAGCCAAATTGATGAAGCAATTGAAAAGTTCAAACGTGGAAGTGATTAAGAACACTGTCAAGAACAAAACTGAAGATGCTGTTCAGGATATTAGTGATTTTGTCAAAGGATTAAACAAATTAACCAATTTGGGTCTGTAAGTGTTTGGCTTGTATTAAAGTAGTTCACCATTCGTCGGTATAGATCAATATATGCATGTATTTGTATTGTATTTATTTGTATGTGCTATTAGTTTTACAGCATCAAAGAAACCAAGTGCTAAACTAGCTAAAAACTTTGATGATTGCTCACCTCATGTGAAATGTGAGTTCTATCCTCTGCCACACAAGGTATACAACACTTTATACAACTTCCTATAATAGGTATGTAGTTTTTTACAACAGTAAGATCCTCATAGAATTTACATAAAGTTAAACATTCAATATGGTTTGTAGGATGGCTTGAAAAATAAAGTTGGAAGTCCCCTTGCCAAAGATTTTCTTGGGAAAATTGAAGAAGGCATCCTCACTTGTGAAAGCGGGGAAGACATAGCGAACAAAGTAGTAAGGTTAGAAAGTGATTTGCAGAACATTTTGGTTTTTACATCTGTATATAATCAGTATAAAGTATAAAAGTACAATAAAAACGTTTTGAATGGTTTATTAAAAATTTGTTTTAGAATTAGCAAAATGGTTTCTTATTGGAGAAATAACAGGGATAGAATTATTGGTCAACTGACAGTATGGTTAAAACTGAACGAGGTTCCTACCGATTTTAGCAATAATGGAAAGTTAAAAGATTTGCAATATGGAGCTATACTACCACAGGTGAGGCGCATAACTTGGGTATTTTCAGAATATTCAGAAGCTAATTATTTGAAGCTCGAGTTTTCAATATTTTGAACTGTTTGGCATATGCTGTTTGTAAAGGCGTTTTAAACCGTTTTCTAAATATGCTACCAACAATAATTACTTAATTTGGTGTACTCATTCATAATCAGTTACACATTTAGCATAATTATATAGTTGTAAGTTGTAATATATTTGTTTACTTTCAAATATTTTTTATTTTCGTAGGTATCTGTTTCTGGAACCTTAACTAGGCGAGCTGTAGAACCAACCTGGATGACTGCTTCGAATGCATACGACGATCGAGTTGGATCAGAATTAAAAGGAATGATTCAAGCTCCTCCCTCATATCATTTTGTGGGCTCCGATGTTGACTCACAGGAACTCTGGATTGCTGCTGTAATCGGGGATGCACATTTTGCTGGTGTTCATGGATCAACCGCTTTAGGGTGGATGACACTTCAGGTAGTTATAAAACGTAATATAAATTCAGGTACAACCTAAATTGGGCCAATTCCGAAAATGTTTAACATCTATTGGTAATTGATAGCTTTGTGCGTTACGTTCCCCCAGCTATTTTACCTTTACCATTTAATCAAAGTATTACATTTTATAATAAGGCATATATTTGTACAGGGCAACAAAACTGCTGGCACTGACGTCCATTCTAAAACAGCGTCCTTAATTGGAATAGAAAGAGATCAAGCTAAAGTATTGAATTATGGACGAATATATGGTGCCGGAGTACGCTTTGCTGAAAGACTTCTGTTGCAATTCAATCGCCAAATGACTGACAGCGAAGCAAGATCTAAGGCTAGAGCTATGTATAAAATGACCAAGGTAAAATTTAAAACCCTAGTCGTATGAGGTAAGGACTAAATAAATGAATTCATTATTGACACCAACGTTTCTTCGGATTTTCTTTTTAGGGGGACAGAAAATACAAATTAAACGCAGAGGGGAGAGTTTTTGCGGACAATGTGGATAAGTTTAGACTTAGAAAGTTTACAGCTTTCTCAAAATCTGAAATTGAGGAAATGATCCATTGTTCTCATTTCCCTCCTGTGGTAATATAAACATAAACATGAGTCAGCAAACATATTATATTTATTACATAGAGTTAGAAACAATTTTTAAATGCAGCAAACTATTTTAAACAGGAATTTTCAGATTTAGTTGAAAAACTGGTGTGGGACAATGGAACAGAATCTCACATGTTCAACCGGCTGGAAGAAATCGCCCAAGAAGATTGTCCTAGGACACCTATTCTCAATTGCTGCATTAGTCGTTCTTTAGTTCCTGCTGTTGTACAAAATGATGTAAAATCCTCTTTGATACATTGCAAATTGTGATTTATAGTATAAGTAGTATTTTAAGGACAAAATATATGTAAATCTATATTTTTTTCATTCACATAGTTTATGACAAGCAGAGTTAATTGGGTTGTTCAAAGTTCGGCTGTGGATTATCTTCATTTGATGTTGACGTGCATGTCATGGCTCATTAAAAAGTACGACATAGAAGCTAGATTCTCCATCAGTGTACACGACGAGGTAATCTAAATAAACCTACCTATATACAATCGTAAAACCATATAAACTAACAAGACTGAATGTCTAACACATTAAGCATTTAGTATTAACATTTCATTGTAACATCTCTGTGGTTTCGAACTATCTTGCAAATCTTATTTATACTAGGTTCGCTATTTAGTGAAATCTGAAGATCGTTATAGAGCAGCTCTAGCATTGCAAATTACAAACTTGCTTACGAGAGCATTTTGCTCTTATCAGTTGGGGATATATGACCTTCCACAGGTTCGTTGATTTACATTTAATACTCTATATGAAATGAATTGTAAATTACGTGTTCGTGTTAGTATATACAATATGTAGCAGAATATTCCTTACATCAAGGATAAACGATTCGAATCGCCTACTACACCACAACCATACAACACCACCATATTCTATTTTCCTTGCCACACCACTATAGTGATAAAATAATCGTTAGACAAAATAAATATTAAAACATCCATATAATATTTGCTGCGTGAAATGCACAATCCAAAGAAAAGTTTGTTGACATTACACTACAAGGTTTGAGTTCAAAAATCAAACTTTTATTAACTCAAACTATTTCCAAACTTAATTTATATTATTTTTTCTATTTATGATACTTTTCTTCTCTTTGATCTAAAAATGTAAAATTACTATTTGACAGTCAGTGGCGTTTTTTAGCTGTGTTGATGTCGACACAGTTTTAAGGAAAGAAGTTCACCAAGATTGCAAAACTCCTTCCAATCCTCATGGTCTCAAAGTTGGTTACAACATTCTAAAAGGAGAAGCCTTAAACATCAATCAAATCCTTGAGTTAACAAAAAAATCTCTTTTGAAGCAGCAATAAAATACAAAATCTAGCCATGGCCAAGATTGAAAGCTACATTTTAACTACCCTGATGTTTGCATTTCACATAATTGAACTAACAGCCCAAAACGAAAGTATTGAGATTTTATACAACCACAAAAAACGTGGAGAGAGTTGGAAAGGAAAAGACAAAAGCTGTAACATCAATCTATACAATGAGGTAATGAAGCCAGTGTGGGATGGATTTCTGAAAAATCCTGATGATGACAACGTTGTAACTTTATTCAACGGAGTCTTAGAAAGGGCTAAATTATCACGCGATCCATCTGAATTCTGGTCTAGTATTTGTTTCTCCCGTAGCTTAGAGATGTGTAATGGGAAAACCAAGAAATGTGAATGTATGCATGTTGCAAGAGATGATTTTCTAATTGACCAGATTTTTCAGGATAACCATTGTGGTTTAAGAGCCAGACTTAATTGTAAACCGTGGAAGAGGAAATCCAAAAAAGCACCGAAATTATACATAGACTGTGAAATTAACGCAGCTTGCAATAAAGAAAACATATGTGAGTGCGCTGTAGGGCATTCATGCAACATAGCAGTTCGAAAACATTTTGATACTATTTTATACAGTGTAATACATGTCTCATTGTTTTGCTTGTTTCAATATAATCAATAAACATACGTATACCGACATAAAAGATTACAATCGTTTTTACTTCGTGACTTTACAAACATTTAATAATTTAATAAAATGAGGACATTCGCTATTATTCTGCTTAGGTGAACTACCTTTATTTGTCATTTTGTCATGATACACGAAGACATTAGTTAACATCATTTAAATGGCTTGTGTCATTTATTTTTAAAAATTCAATAATGAACTTTCCTTTTTCGTTTTCATTAGTAGATGGGCTAATGGAGCATTGAGTTATTCCTGTATTGTAGTTCACGCGGACAATTTGTGGTTGCTGCTGTTGCTGAAAGTTTTGAAGTATGTACTTGTCTTGTGAGAACAAATCCCTGAAAAGCGTAATCATCCAACCGCCATGTGACACAACCAAAAAATTTTCTTGGTCGTCTGCGTTGCTGTTTTGGGCCAAGTCACACAACTCCTAGAACAACAAAGTATAATATTTATTAGCTAATTTATAACTGTTTTTCAAAATATTACCGCAGTTCATGTGCAGAGATGAGACATCAGAGACACAGAGATGATTTGCACAACAAATTTTTCAATTTTGCCAACAAGTGATCATGAAAAGAGAAAACTCTTCCTCTCTCCGACTCCGAATCATGGGTTAATTGGTGAAACCGTATAAGCACGTAGTTCTGATTCAAGTTTCGATTTTTTGATAAAAACTATTTTCTGTCCAAAACCATTTAGAACCTTTAAGCCTGGAAAAAATCCTTAGTAATGTGTACATTTATTTCTAGTGTACCATTTATTAAAACACCGCCAGCGTTACGGCTTTACTGGTAGGTGTACATCTGAATATGTATACAGGGTCCGGCAAATATAACTGGGACATAGAGTTAATGTGCATAGCAGTGTCCAGAAATACATTAGACCGACATTGCATAAGCTCGTATGTTTCAGTTATTCAGTTATATTTACAGGACCCTGTATACATTTATAGGTCTATAAATTACATTGAAACAAACTGCAAAAGCAAAACTAATGAAACACTTACATCAAAGACGCTCCTTGTGCGCTCCAGAAGCTCGGTATATGATTCCGCACCTTTTGGTGTCAGTTCCCAAACTTTCACTCCTTTTTTGGCTGCATCGTCGGCTAGAATTTGAAAATGCTTTCCTTCCATTTCCCCATAAGACTGAAAATAAATTGTCGATTTAAACGTGTATAGTAAAGCAATCTATGATTTTTCCAGGAACTGCTATTTTTAAGACATTTATTTTGAAGTGAGAGATAAGGTCTTAGAAACTAGTGATTTTTGTCAAGAGGAAAATGGAAAAGTTTTTTTTAACGCAATTAAAACGCATGCATTAGCTTAGCATATAAATGATGATCATAAAACTGAATTAGTACTAGTAACTAGTAACTTTTATATGGAGGATATAGAATATTAATATAGGTTAATCATAACTCTAAAGAAGACTTACTCGTTCTCGGAGACGTTTATCTACAACAACGGTGATAGGATTTTTGGAATGTTGCAGAATGAGCTCTGCAGTACGCTTTGCCCGACATAGATCACTGGCATATGCCCTTGTAAATTTAACATCCGAAACGCTTCTTCCCAAACGTTCTGCCTTATAGACAAAACAGATATGCATTATATAAATTATTTATCATGCAATCTTCTTGATAAATATTAACTCAAGTGTATAACTTGTTATTATAAAAAAATTACTTGTTTGATCCCAGTTTCTGATAGTGGTGTGTCGGTGTGACCTTGAATAAGCTTCTGAACATTTAGACTCGTTTCTCCGCTAGTAAGCAATTCATTCAATTATAGGTATTAACGCCAAAATGACATATTTAAGTTATGTATATGTACTCATCAAAACTTATTAGACATACTGTCGAACAAATGTAACAATTAACTGGCGACTCATCATGTGTTTAATGTATGTACAGGTCATATAAATTAAGACAGTTCGGCTCCAGTTCCAGTCAGTTAACTCAAAATCGATTTAGCACCTAGAATATATTTACAAATACATTGTGTTATAAGATTTTAGTTTTATTTAAAAAGAGAAAATTATTTCAAAGAGAGACTTCTATGTATGAAACAGTGTACAAAATTTACCACTTTTTAGCCTTTTTTACCATCACAGTGGTAAAAATGCACTTAATGGTAAAAATGGTAAATTTTAGCGATTGCTTATACAGCTGAGTAAAGATACACTAGACTTCCTAAAATATAAGTTTTAAAACTTTATTTTCTGAGATATTTCTAATTAGCCCCTTAATCAATTAAATTAATCATATTTATTTGATTGTACACCAAAAGTTATAAAAAATGAAGAAAGAAAGATTGTATTTGGTATCGCCCATTTAAAATTGATGCTAATTTAATTGCAATTAATTTCTCAATCGGCAAGGGTTGTTAGCGCCCCCATTGGTAGAATCCTACTCTGATTGATGAACACTTGTCAATTTGTGACAACAATGATCATCTGTTAAGCTATTTCATACTTTGGCACCGAATTTTATTCAAAATTCAAACACGAAATTTAAATGAAACTATTTTTTTACCATTTTTACCATTTATACCACTTACCACTACTTTTTCGGTAGTGGTATTTAACGTTAAATACCATTAAAAACCACTTACCACTACTTTTTCGGTAGTGGTATTTAACGTTAAATACCATTAAAAACCACTTACCACTACTTTTTCGGTAGTGGTATTTAACGTTAAATACCATTAAAAACCACTTACCACTGGTAAGTGGTAAATGGTATTTTGTACACTGGTATGAAATCCTGTACATTGGTCAATAAATCATTTATTTTATCTGCGTTTTTGATTTGAAGATAACTACGTTTTGCCGTAATAAAGAATTAATTAAAGTTGTCTGGTCCACATCTTAAAACAACTTTATTCCGAAAATGTGTGGTTGTGTATATTAAATATTATGTATGTTCCAAGGAGCTTGGACGGTTAATAAGGAGAGCCAAGTAGAAAATTGCCCGTAAGGGATTTTGAAGATCTATAAGGGACATTTTGTCCCTAATTTTGTGTAAATATCTGGTTGCTATGCTGTTGGAAACGTATTAAATTATTAGAGGATAGCAAGTGAGACATCAATGTTTATAGCAGATTGATAAAGACAGGGGTAGGGGACGTTTTCCAAAAAACGTCCCTTATAAATCTTCAAATTCGCTTATGGTAACATTTCCTACTCGGCTCTCCTGATAAAGCGCTACTATACTATGACAACGTCCATGCTCCTTGGTATGTTCTATGACATGACCAAGAAGCATAAACTGTAGTCATAGCGCTGTATAAGGAGAGTCCAATAGCAAATTTTGCTATTTGGATTTCTGAAGATTTATAAGGGATTTTTTCTGAGAAAAATCCCTTATCTCTACCTTTGCTATAATGCTTCAACACTGATTATCCCACTCCAGCATCCAAGTAATCGAACAACATAGCAACCACACAAAATTGGATAATTGGGGATAAAATTAGTGAAACATGTCCCTTATAAACTTTCAAAATCCCTTGCGGGAAGTTCTCTATTGGACCCTCCTTATACAGTTTATGCTTCTTGGACATGACTATGTACTGTACCTGATTTCATTAAATTGTGGGTAAAACTATACTGTTATCATTTGTTAGTATTTACGGTTTCAACAACCTATCGAGATTTTCTTGCAACACCATTTATATTGAACACATAATTTTGTCTGATTGATAGAATATTTTGTGCCATATAGACGTATTTATAAATACTAGTACTAGTAAAGGCAACTAGTAACTAGTATAGTACTATTTATGACATTTATTTAATACTGTTACAAAAATCTTGCTTTTACTTATAATTTAGTACATGTAGGTATGCGTTGGGGTACACAAGTAAAAACTTTAGTTCCAAATCTAATACAAATAATTTAGGACAGTATCATCTTAACAAACATATGCAGTCAAAATATAAAACTGCGAAACTTGTTTGCTTTCGTAAATATACAAAGCCTTTTAGCCTAATTACATTACACCCTTTGAAACAAAACGGTACTGTCAAATATACTAAATCAAATGTTATAGTCGAAATATATTTCTGATTCTGGCAATATAATAATATAAGTCCGGACAAACTTATATTTGATATTTTATGTAAATTAATCGTATATTATAATTATGATCAAATTACTAAACTGAGATTGATAATTTTAATAATATTTGCGAAGATAAATAAATATAACTCCGTTTGACAATTAAGAGTATAATAACTATAAGAATGAGATTCCCTCCTACCTTAAAATTCAAATTTAGAGAATGTGAACTTTCAAGAAGTGAGCAAAACTTTTGACTATTGAACCCTTCTTTTTGATGTCCTATGAGTGAGTGAAAAGAAAATATTTTTATCCTTTATATTAAACAATTATTCCTTCCACAATAAATCTTTTTACGAATGGTGTTTACGTATAGGCTTAGGAGGACTAATGGTATAACTAGTTTCATGGTGGAATTCAACCATGTTTAACGGACGCTACTGACGTCATAGCTAAAACGTATAATTTACAATACCAGTCCGGTCAGTAATAAGTAATAACATAAGGATGGACACATAATATTTAACTTGTGTTACTGCTTTGACACGATATCTGCAGATCAGCAGAAGAGCTACTGCAAAATAACCGAACCGAATCATCACGCAAATTTAAAATTGCGTGATGCCTCGGTAATTTGCAATCTCACAAAGGATCTCGTAATAATATGTCGCTCTACATAGAGATGTTTAAGTAATGTTTAATTGGACACTATAGTACGATATTTTTAGTGTACACATCCTCTCGTCGTTCAAGAAAAGCAATACAATATTGCAATATCGAAATGACCTCATTGTCCTTATAATTATTCTAGGTATTTATTATATAGATAATAATATAAGCTACCGGCTTGCCTAAATGCATTTGTATACTATTGTACTATACTCCTACCCGTACTAATGGTTGACTACTATATTGGAATAATAATTTATGAATAGCACCATACAATCATTATCAATTTTTACACAGATTACTACCATAAACGATAATAATATCTCAATAACAGCTACAATAGATAATTTATTAAGCTTCTGCGATTTACTTAAAGCAAACACGTATCCAGAGGGGGGCAAAACGCGTTCTCTAAATCTGAGAAAAAGCGTGAGAAACAACAATTTTTTCCAAAAAGGCCAAAAATTGTATACGTTTTTTGCTGGGTTTTTGTAATTTAATATTTTGCGCCCTCTTGACCTCCGGATATGTGCCTGCACCTTTTACAGCACCAAAAGGAGAAACATATTTTAGCATGTACCGGGTATAATTATACAGTACATACACCAATGACTGATTTTGTAATTTGTACTGCAATCTTCATCATAATAAACATCATTTACCGTAATCTACCACAAAAAATTTATTTGTATAATAATATTTTGTATAGTAGTATATTAACGGTAGTCATTCATTCATTAGATATATAAGATGTTTCAAAATAAATGATCAATAATTGTCAATTCCTACATTTTAATACTTGTTTACATTGAAATAATTATATAGATACATAAACCACATGAATGACGACGAGTATGTTATACGGATAGCGACGGGCGTGGTTTGTCACTGATTAACTATTATACGATGCGACTATCATATGACGACGACATTTTACTTAATAGATTATAGACCAAATGTTGGTCAACTTTTGCTGTTATTGCTTATGTCTGCAGCGTTTGCATTTGAATCTGTTAGTTGAGATTTCTTGACTTCCAGTTGTTTCATGTAGGAGAGAAATACAGTCCAAAAGAAACTCACAGTCCCTGTAACACTGACTCTGTTTCTTTCTTTAACAAAGGCGAAATTCAAGGTTTGCACCAGAGGCCATATGCAAAAGCCTGTCTGAGAAAAAATCATTTTATAGTGAGTTTCGACCGACTAAATTGGCACCAACTAGATAAAATAAGATTGCTGTAAGATCTAACACAACTAACCCTATATGTGGGGAAGAATTTATTTTTCAATTCTTCCTTCGCATCTGCCCATGTTTTTCTTTCCATAAGACTCATTCCGAGATAGAAGGTACTTATTGCCAATGGGCTGTACATAATCTGCTCTATCATCGCCTGTTATTTAGATGAGTAAAAACTCTTACATTGTCATATTATTTATTTTCTTGAAATTAATTAATAATAGATAAAAATCTGTGCACAATTTATTATAAGTGAAATTAAAAAGAACCTTCTGAACTGCGCTTTTGATTGATTGTCCAGGTATTGCATACCCTATGAATCTAACCCAGAGGTATATAGAAGGGGCGACATAGAGACTTCCAAAAAGGGAAAATCGAGCCGATTCACTCAAGTCATACTTTTCACGATTTTGAATCACTTGTTGACACAAATTAGAACAAGGCCATAAAACTGCATATGTTACCTTTAATAATAAAATCCGTCTCATTATGTACATATTGTAGAATAATCACTTCACATGTATTTGGTAATGGTATAATTTTGTTAAAAAAAATGAGCAATTATATAATTATACCATTCCTCGTACTATAGGATGTCTACGGGTAAATTGATTTATTATTTGAAGGACCATCATGGTGTTTCTTGATATATAATTGCCTTAGCTATATACCTCAGAAGATGGACAACAGTTCGGTTTTATGCTTTTTCACGTGTGGTAGTAGTGAAAGACAACTATTCAGTCAGACACGAAGAACAGCTAACAAACTAACAAATAAAATTCAAATGAAAATTTGCATTGCAGTTCCTACAGCTAAAGGTTTACAAAATAAATAAGTACTAATACCATATTATTATGCAGTGATTGACATGATTATTGATGGAAAATTATGTATTCAATGGAAAATTGATTTTCATATTCCATGGAAAATTGAATTTCAAATTCCATGAAAAATTAGATTTCATACTCAATGGAAAATTGGATTTCATATTCCATGGAATATTGGATTTCATAATCATGGAAAATCGGATTTCATAATCATGGAAAATCGGATTTCATATTCCATGAAAAACTGGATTTCATATTCTATGGGAAATTGGATTTCATATTCATGGAAAATCGGATTTCATATTCATGGAAAATCGGATTTCATATTCATGGAAAATCGGATTTCATATTCCATGAAAAATTGGATTTCATATTCTATGGGAAATTGGATTTCATATTCATGGAAAATCGGATTTCATATTCATGGAAAATCGGATTTCATATTCATGGAAAATCGGATTTCATATTCATGGAAAATCGGATTTCATATTCCATGAAAAATTGGATTTCATATTCTATGGGAAATTGGATTTCATATTCATGGAAAATCGGATTTCATATTCATGGAAAATCGGATTTCATATTCCGTGGAAAGTTTAATCCCATTCTCCAAGAATAAATGAATTTTATGCTCTATGGAAATTTGATTTCACTATTTTCATACTCCATGGAAAGTGCAATTTTATGGGTCTAAGGAAATTGGATTTCATACTCCGTGGTTTACGAATTAAATGTTATAATCCATTCCATTTAGCATGAAAACTATGTTTAATGAAAATTGACTCATAATATTACATGAATAATTTAATTTTACATGATAAATTCAGTGCTCAAAAATTCTAATTAATTTTATTTTTATGTAATAGGTATATTATATTGCGCATTGCATATTGTAAATGCCATGTCCACAATCATACCGCAGATCTCCGATAGATGTTTTTTCATTTTACAAATTAGAATATCTGTCTTAAAATTCATCTATCGAATTTAAAAATAAATTCTCAAATTCAAAAAAATTCAAATGACAACATTTATGACTATTATGAGCAGAATTAAACTTGCCGCCACCACAAGGAAATGCCCATATCTCAGATTCTCATTTCGTTTGGCAGATACATAAACCCAGCACAAAATTTCCTTCTGGGAGAAATTGTTTTAGTGTGTAAATTAGAAGGGATTTTTATCTGATAAATCAGTTTAGTGTGATGAAGAAAGTTGTTTTAGTAATTTTGATAATTATTTGTGTAAAACATCTACCAATTAGTGGTTTGCAATTAAAAGTTGACTTACCTTATGAGCACTTGCCGTATTATTTTAATACTTTTCGTAATGTAGCCCGGGAATGTGCAGAGGATAGCTCGTGTCCTTTCAAGGTAATAAGTAGGAAAGTAGGAACTTTCCTTTTCAATCATGCTAATAAATACTGACACCTGCAACTGAATCTGAATGAAAGTTTTACTATTAGCCATATTATTCATCATTTACTTCTGTTATCTGCCTGACTAAATGTATGATTTCTGGATAACAGAACACCTATCTTTTCTAGCATTATCTATATATCTGTCACCTGTACGCAACGGATGATTTATGATGTATCAGGTGTATGATGTGGATGTACATAATATTTAATTATATTCCAAGATCAAACAATATTATTATGCACTTAGAATTTAATATAATATTATTTGGATATGGTTATGTAATTTCATTACTTATTTTAAAATTTAAAGGTATATACCTAGTTTATTGTTATCTCTGTCCAGTCCACGTTCTACTTTTAACCTTTTGTTAATTTATAAAAGCTACTTTTTTCGTATACGGTCCTTAATTTCCTTCTTCGCCCTTCAAAGAATTTTTCTAGTCACATTTTTACGAAACTTTTGTTAATTTGCATACGACTGACTTTTAAGAATTAAATGGACTTGTTTCTGCACTTTCCATTCAGGAAAGTGTCACATAATATATGTTAAAGTATTTATTTATAAGAAAAACAATTTAAAGATACATTTGGTGTTTGATGTTCTTTTGATATTTTATAGCCTCACCTAAATAAAAACGTCTGTTGGGGTTATGAAGACGACTGTGGCCTGGGTCCACGTTCCTATTCTCACCCAATATGTGACGAAGACCATAAAGGGTGGGTGAAAACTAAGCAAGAACAAATTGATACTTTTTTCAAAGAAGGAGATTTTGGATATATTAAAGAATTCCGTAACTCATTTAGGCTTATCTGTAAGCCAAGTTACAAGGTAAAGTAAAAAAAACTAAATGCGAAATTGTAGTTTTGTTTCTGACTTCTGAAAATGAAATTAAACATGATTTTATGTATGTAATTCTTTGTGATAAAGGAGGACTCTTCCCTCGAATGCTCTGAAAACCTTACATTTTGCAGAGCGAGAAATATCATGATCGATTTTCGAGATCTTCTTAACCGTACAACTCCTGTTATGTATGACATGGATGTACTGAAAAAAGGGCAAGTTGGAGGTTATTGTGATCTTAACAAAGAAACTTTACGCAACGAGATGAGTAGAATGAGCGCTTTGCAATCATGGTCTCCTGAATTGCAACATTTTGTGGAATTTAAAAAACGCCCTTTAGATGAAGAGAGCAAACTCTGTGACCATATCATTAAGACTCCTACTTTCATAATGAAAATTGATGCAAGTAAGTACAAAGTTCCTCCATTCCTGTCCCTATACGTCTTAGATACATCGCTTTATCTGTGCTTTTGCAAAATATATCCACTTCAAATTTCGAAGAAAGTCGTTTTCTCTTGCAACGCATTAACTGGTACTACAACTTTCACTAAAGTGAAAACTTTGTGATCATTTAGATTTGAATGGGATAAATTACGCATGCTTTAATTGTGAGTACTACTAGAAATTCTGTAAATTTGTGTTGTTTACAGCTGTCAATATGTATCACCATTTTTGTGATTTCTTCAATTTATACGCTTCGCTTCATGTTAATTCGTCAGCTAACTATCCAGATGCTTTCTCCAGAAATGTAAAAATACTAATTTGGAGAACTTATAAATATCATTCAAATTTTGAGGCTGCCTTCAGAGCCTTTACCTCACACCCCATTCAAGATTTAAATGACTTCAAGGGTAAAAGGGTTTGCTTTCAAAATGCAGTATTTCCACTTCTACCTAGGATGCTATTTGGATTGTACTACAATACACCATTGGTAATTCCTATTATACGTGTGTTACATTATACACCAAGATTGGCTGTAGTCATAATCATAGATTTCACAATTTTTTCTTACGTATGTCATTTGTATTAGGTTTGGGGATGCAAAAAAAGTGGACTTTTTCATGCATTTTCTAAGTTCATGCTCCATCGTCTAGGAATAAGTAGTCGTCCAACTCCAAATTCAAAAATAATTCGTATCACTATTTTAAGTCGTCAAACAAAATTCAGAAGGATACTCAACGAAGATATTTTGCTTGAAACGATCAAAAAAATACCGAACGTTGTTGCTAAAAAGGTATACATGTTTCTAAATTGCTTTACTGAATAAGGTTTTACTGTTGCCTCAGTCCTCATTATTAAATAAAAATTTCTTCACTTCTTCAAATATTCTTCCGCATTAGGTAGTTTTCACTTGGAAAACTGACTTTTTGGAACAACTTCGTATCATCCAAGAAACTGATGTACTTATTGGAATTCATGGCGCAGGCCTGACGCATTTATTGTTCTTACCAGACTGGGCTGCTGTTTTTGAATTGTAAGTTTATTTTCAGAAATCCATTATTTTTTTTCGTTTTCATTACATCTAAAATAATTTGCTACCAAATAGATATTTACTATAGCTTTACTGGTTATTCGGTTGATTAGTTAATAAATAATCACGAAGGATATCTTCAAACACAATTTTATTGTAAAATTTTGAAACTTAAAATATATTTTTGAATGGTTTAAAATTCAGAAAACGACATACATAAATTTCTACATAATAGTAATTTCACTTCCATTATTTACAGGTACAACTGCGAGGATGAACATTGTTATTCCGATCTGGCTCGTCTGCGGGGTGTCAAATATATCACTTGGACCGATAATACTAAACTTACTCAAGAAAGTGTAGATTTTGATGGTGTAGAAGGGACTTCTGCTAAGCATACTAATTATGCTTTTGACCCTTCAGAATTCTACCGTCTTGTCAACGTAGCTGTAGACCATGTCAAAAATTATGGGTCAGAAAACCCCCATGATGAATTGTAAGATTGTGGGTGACTCCAAATAATTGTAGTTACTACACAGTTCTTTTCTAAAACTCATTTGCAGGATTAACTTTGATTATACTTGTATTTAAATGACAATGCAGTGTCAGATAAGTCTGTAGTCTGTCTGGAGAATGAAGCTTCTCAAAGTACTTAAGAATTTGTATACAATTCAATTTATAAATATTTAGCGATAACAAAATGTTACTCTTTGTGACGCTCACACATCAACACGACTGATAATAATACTAAATGTAGGACTGTTTTTGGTCTGGGGCTCGGGGTTTTGGAGAAAATGGAGAAGTTCGTTAACTTTGTATTATAATATGATACTGTCATGTTCTTATAGCAGATTAAACCTATGTACAATAGTTAAGTTTTGATTTAAAAAAATATTATACTATTAATAAACTTAAGGAAAACACACAATTAATACAGATTACTTGATTTACGTATGTTTAATTAATTGCAATTGTCAACCTATCTACGTTAAATTGTAAGTGATATTATAGACTTTGAGAAATTTTTAATATTACATGTACAATTAATTTTCTAAATTTTTGTTTTTATTCTGTTTTCAAAAATCGTAAAATCGATTTATTATACATTCCATTAGGTAAAATTTTACAATTGTCTACCTCAACCCATCAAAAGAGTCACATGAATTTGCTATTTTAATTTGTTGCAATACTGATTTTATGTGGAAGAAGAGTAATAATCTATATTATGCTTTCCATGATATTCATTTGAGTTGAGGTGAGGGTATGGTATTTGGTATACTATACATATGTTATGATAGTTCTACTTTACAGTATTACATATTTGATATTCGCACGTATTAAACTCAAAAAGTATAATACAAATTCTTAATATTTATTGCCACAAAGATCGTATACTTTTTATTATTCGTTTATTATAGTTGACACCATAGACTAGATAGTGTAGATAGACAACGCAACATTGGCGATGGCGATTCTGTGAATACGATTGGTGGAGATTGGCCAGAATTTGCCTAACTTTTATAATTTTCCTTTTCCTTTAAGCATTTTATTTATACTCATATCACTTTAACCATTTAACCTTGTGTAGTTTAGTCTTCTTATGTACAAATGCTAGCAGGCTGTACTTATTTTCTAGAAGCGTTATAGTTCACATATTGGACTGGGGTGTACCAACATCAAGTATGTGAAGAACTGTTAATTTAATCAATTTTTTGTAGTTTTTAACCTTAAAGTAACATCACGTGTACCTAACTCAAAACGAATTTAAAGTATTAAATAAAACGCATTCCATCTTTATCCAGAAGGTACTTACAGGCACTGTGTAATATTACTAGTGTATCATTATCGTTCCATGCGTGCATGTCCATTGAAAAATGTCGATTCCAATGAAATCGACATTTATCTTTTGTAGCATCTTTTATCTATCTATGAATCTATGGAATGAAAAATGACAGGCTAATTTTCTTACTAGTGCGAAAAATATCAAGATGAATGTCATTTTCACGCAATATATGTGTCACTTTTCTTTTGTGGAACGCAATTAAGTTGTCAGTCAAAAAAATGAAATGATAAATGCTTTTCAAACTGATAGCAATTAAGTATTCATTACTACTATAATAGCAGTAAGTTGAAAATGGTCATTCAGTCATTCAACGAAAAATGTTAGTCGTATAATGTTATAATTATGGTGAAAAATCTTTCAGAACTCTTTTTTCTCTTAGTAATTTCTAAATTAAGAGTTTAAGTATAAAATAGCATGTCTTCCCTATTCCGTATAATAAGCACAAGTTTGTACTAATATTTCTAATTATTGCTATAAGTAGTTTTGCCACCCACGATGCTACAGCATCTTTATTTTATTTTGGTTATTTATTTCGCTAAAACTACTGAAGTAGAATGTCAAGAACTTAACAAAACCAGATGCTCAACAACTGTTAACGAAACGATTGTATTCAACGATTGTGATTCACATTATTTTCGAAATAAGTTAACTAATTTTATTGACGCTGTAATAGAAAAACATCTATTCAACTGCTTCGTAATTCATCTCAGAAAACAAGACAATTTGCAGCCACAATATGTCCCCAATATCAGCAGGTTAGTTTTGCTAAAAGTAAAAAGGCATCTGCCGAAACGATTTTTCATTATTGGGTAGTTTAAAATAGTATAATAGCACCCACCTTTCACCACGCATACTTGCCCATTTCCTCTTCAAACCCCTATTTGAACTTTCACCAGCGCTTTCACTGACATTAACAGGAGGAAAATTACGTGTCCTCCTGCACTGAATTTTTCTATTATCGCACACGGAACAAAATTTAATAAAGATCAAAATGTTCTTACCCTTTTCAGAAACCTTCCGGTGATAGATGTCAATACTTGGGACACCAAAGTAAATGCTACAGACCTATTAAATTTCCATCGAAAAAATAGCATTATAAGATTTCAAGAACAATGCATAGTTTATTATATTACATTATTCAGCTTGCCAATTTCTACATCAGGCTTGGAATTGGAAAGCATAGCTAAAGTTTTCACGGAGCCCCTCCTGCAAGTACAAGCTCACAAATCCTACATAATTGTTAATGAATTTGAAAATCCTGAAACAGCTGTAAAATTTCTTGTTTTACCTCAGTTAAATAATTACAAATACAGGACATGGGTGGATTTATCTGTATTGCCGGATTTATCTTCGCAAAATTCAAATGAAAACTTTACTGAATCGAGGACGGAGCAGTATGAATTCAAACATTTTTGTTACTACTGCGATGCAGGAAGTCCTACCGTATTTTCTCAAGGATTGCCATTTATAAGTTCCAATGAAGTTACCTACTTACACTACATTTTTCCTGATGTAACGCAAAATTTGCATGGTCATGTTTTAAGAGTTACAGCTCCTACAGCTCCTCCACTGGTTCATATAGTCCCTTCAAGGAAAGATCCAAAGATAAACACAATTGAAGGAATGCAAGCTGAGATTTTAAATGGTATCTCTCATAATTTAAATTTTACTTATCATGTGCAACATTCGTTTGGGGGAACTGGAGTCAAATTACCCAACGGAACTTGGACTGGTATAATGGGGGATATTATGTACGATAAAGTCGATATTGGAATTAGCGTCGCAGTAACTTACGACAGGTACAAAACGATCGATTTTAGTGTATCCGTCATTTATGCATTCTTAATTCTTGCATCGACCATTCCGACACCGTTTTTCGAGTGGGAAGCAATTTTCTATCCGTTCACTGCTTCAGCTTGGTTTGCTGTTTCTATTGCCACTCTTATGTCATTTTTCATCTTCAAATTCTTCCACAACCAAGCTGCTCGATTGGAAGTCCCAACGAGAGAAGAAACAAATAAAGAATCCTCATTAACCGTACAAAATGCCATTGAAAAAGAACAAGTCACAAATTTTCAAGCCTTTTATCTAACTGTCGGGTCTTTGCTAGAACAAGGTAGGTCAAAATCTTGCCCAGACGCAACTTTATAGTTTATTTTATTTAAATAGCTTGACTTTTCTACAATTAATTATTAACTATTATTTTTTTGTTTACAGGAGTACCTTTCACCTTCGATACATTGCCATCACGCATGTTTTCAATTTTCTTGATGTTTTTTGCAATAATTGTCACTTGCGCCTATCGGTCAAAACTATTTGCATTTCTTACGTTTCCAACTGTTGAGATCCCTCCTAATAATTTTAAGGAATTAGATGCTAGTGGTTATACATGGGGAATGAAGTCTTTGGGTGGGGTAGCTTTGCTTTTTGTGAAGAAATCCCCGATTTCATATGTTCGTGCATTGGGAGAAAGAATGGAAATATATGACGACAAATACAGTTGCTTGGATAAAACATTTCAACTTAAACCTCGATTCACCTGCATGGTATACAAAGGGTATTTAGAATTCATGATAGAAGTTAGATATTGGAAACTTCGGCAAAAGTTTCACAAATCAGAGGTTGTTTCACCCCCTATAGGAGCAGCATGGTGTACAAAAAAGTACGCTCCAATACTTCCTAAATTGGATGTGAGGAAAACTATTATGTTTGAAATGGGATTGTCAGAAAAATTTTTGCAAGATTATAGAGGAAAAATGGGGAAAGGCATAAGGACCCTTTCTAGGAGGGCTAATTTTACTGGCAGTTTATTTGCTCTCAACACCAACTTCAAAAATGACGATGGCGATGGAACTAAGCCGTTAGAAATTGTAAACCTGTATGGAGGGTTTTTTATTTTATTTTTTGGCTGCGCGATTTCTTTTTTCGTTCTTGTTTCCGAAAAAATTAAGTTTGCAAAATATAACAAGGTTTTGCAACTAAATGAACTGCGCCTTTACACAAGATTCAGGGGAAGATTAAATGTATTCAAAAATCAATACCACACTGACACTAGCCACACTAACACCACCAGTAGAAGACCAGTAGAACGACCACATTTCATAGAAATAGTTAGATTAGTTTTACCTCATCCTAATTCTTATCCTGATCCCAAATAACAAAATGACGTAAAAGGAAGTTAACGTATTTTAGAAGCAATAATAATATTATAAGTAATATAAAAACAAGGTATACATGATGGTACATTAGTGCCATCCCATAATCCCATCCCATCCATATTAAGACACTGCCCTAATAGAGATTTTTAGATTTATTGTTAGCTGTATCTTTATTTTTATTAAAATTTGAATAGTACCTGAATAATTGTAAAACTTATTTCGATTAAAACTGATATTAATCAACTAATAGAAATATCCATCTACTATCTATGTACTACAAAATTGTTGTTATGAATGCTATCTGCTAGCTGTACTTGTACTAGTTGTGTACTACTACTTCTATCATTTCATCATTTATTACATTGCACATTTTACTAAGAAAAATCTCTAGATCCAATTAACAGACTTCCAGATTCACTTTTGGAGAGAAAAGGATGCTATCTGTAGTTTGCTATGCTAGATCTGGCTATGGAACCTTGGACGCAGCCTGGAAGCTGAATGTGAACGTGATCTTTGTTTGGTTATTTATTACTAACGGAAGAATAAAGAATGCAGTAATTACTAATTAGTAATATTATAGTAGTAATTGTTGGATCCTTGCATTATTGGTTTTCCTTGTCATATCTTGCATCGTGTCGTGTGGAAGTAATAAATAACCAAGGCACAGGTCACGTTCACCTCCACATCCAACTTCCAGGCAGCGTCTATACGTCTATGGGCCCATAGCCAGATCTAGCATAGCAAACTAGCATCTTTTTCTCTCCAAAACTGAATCTGGAAGTCTGCTAGATCTAGGTGATTTCTGTTGTGTTGTGGACCATGGCCATGTGGTCAACTGTGATGGTATAGTCATATAGTGTGTGTGTAACTGTAAGTCATAATGTCACAAACCATTAGTATAATGTATAATTGAAGCATGTCATCATTCGGGACCACCCCAAATTGTCAACACCTTTTTGTCAACACAATTTTGACCCCTTTGGTCGTCAACACCTTTTTGTCAACCCATTTAGACTTTTTGTCAACACAAGTTTGGCATCTCTTTTCCATGATTCATATTATATCACACTTCATTTTTCGGTTGGAGCACCACAGTGCTGGTACCAAGATGCCTCGAATTTATCACTCTATAGTAACGCATTTGTTTAATATCAACTCCAGTACAAGGTGAAGACATAGAGGGGGTTTCCCGGATTTTTGCACCCAATCCGTATTTACTTTCTACCACAGAGAGGTAGGCACCCAAACCAAATAACCATGGTTACTTTCGGCTTGGGTGTTTACTTCTCTGTGGCAGTATAGGTAGAATTCGAATTGGGTGCAAACTCGGGGAATATCCCTCTATGTCTTCACCTTGTAATGGAGGCATCTTGGCTGGTACACTAGTAAAATAATCATTTTTTGAAATGGGGCATGTATGAGCAGCTGGAAAAAAATGCCCAAATGTTGTCCAGTATACCAAGCGTTTAAAGTAAAGGGATGAGGATGTATCTATGGCTACGATTTAAAAATACATGTAGGCATTGAAAATTACTCTATGACAATCCAGCAAAATGAAATGATATAATTTTTTGGGAAAAAAGATTCGGCTCCGTGAATACTGGTCATACAATGACAAGATTGGCCTCTAAAAACGCAGAATTGGCTGTTTCACAGTAATTCCCAAAAACATTCTTGATTTTATACTCTAATTTTGAGATATTACAATTTTGAATGTAAAAACCTTATATTGCACAGGCAAAGATGAAAATCAAGAATGTTTTTGGGAATTACTGTAAAACAGCCAATTCTGCGTTTTTAGAGACCAATCTTGTCATTTTACGTCCAGTATTCACGGAGCCGAAATTTTTTTTCCAAAAAAAATTAACAGCAGATTATATAGTCAAAGTTCATTCACGTTACTTGGTAACCGGGAATCTTAAGATTCAGGGGTGGTTCAAAATACGGGGAAATTCAATGAGGGGCAGGTAGTGGGGAAATATCTATGGCTACGATTTAAAATACACAGAGCCATAGAAATTTACTCTATGACAATACAGCAAAATGAATAGGGCATAAAAGTGACGATTTGTTTTGGGAAACTTGGATCTAGTCCGAGAATATTGGTCGTAGAAAGACGAAGTTGGTCTCTAAAAACGCAGAAAATGTCAATTTATAGCAGGTTGCACTTAGATTCCTAATTTTTACCTCTGGTTACGAGATATTAATTAAAATTGCAATAACTCGCAAACGAAGGTAAAAGGTAGAAATCTAAGTGCACGCTGCTATAAATTGACATTTTCTGCGTTTTTAGAGACCAACTTGGTCTTTCTACGACCAATTCTCGGACTAGATTTCCCAAAAAAAGTTAAGAGCGAATATGATAGTCAAGCCCAATCGTCATTAGTCATTAGAAACCATATGAATAATGCCACGATAGCAGAATTGAAGCACAAGCACAGTGGACTGTATATTTTAAGATAAATTTATTGAAACTATCTGGAAAAGCAACTATTTTCTAGCAATTTAGGAGAAAGTGGAGAGGACCGAAATGTCGTCCGACTTTCATGGACAAATCAAGTAGAATGAATTAATTTACGTTTTACAATACGACTTTAGGATAATAACGGTTATTTGTAGCAAACATTTAGTAACCTAGTTAACACCTACATAATTTAGGCTGACATTTTACACACATTACATCATCAAGCTAATCAGAATCCAACATATTCCCCGCGTAGAAAGACTATCTTTCTAATAAATGTAATGTAAGCAATTAACAATTGAACATACAATTATTTTAACACTAATCAAATGGTAATACACATATTTTCACAACAGGTCTCTTGATAATTCCAGTTTGGGTCTTAGCAGTCACCACACGAACTAGATTATCCTTTCCACGATGAACATCGACGATACGTCCCATGTTCCATTTTTGAGGTGGTAATTGGTCATCCTTTATGAGCACCATGTCACCAATCTTCAAATTGGGTTTTTCTTCTGTCCACTTCGTTCGCTGCTGCAAATTGCTGAGATACTCCACTTGCCAGCGTTTCCAGAAATCTTGAGTAATTCGCTGTAGGAGTTGCCATCTTGAAAGTGTGTTCATTTTCAAATGACATAGATCAGGCTCCGGAATCGCAGTTAGGGCATCTCCAATTAGAAAGTGTCCAGGCGTAAGCACAGCAAGATCTTCTGGTGAGCTTGACAATGGACATAGTGGACGTGAATTTAGGCAGGCCTCCACTTGACACAACACAGTTGTAAATTCTTCGAATGTAAGTAGGGCATTCCCAATGACACGACGAAGATGATGTTTACACGATTTGACTCCTGCTTCACAAATCCCGGCGAAGTGAGGGGAGGAAGCAGGAACACGATGGAAATTAGTTCCGTCGTTAGCCAAGTAATTCTTGAGAGTTTCATCCGATTTTATTGACAAGTTGTAGAGTTTTTCCATTTCAGATTTTGCTCCAACGAATGTCGTTCCATTATCTGAATAGATATCTGAGCATATCCCACGACGAGAGATAAACCGCTTCAAGGCTGCTAGAAAAGCATCTGTAGTAAGGTCACTTACTAATTCCAAATGTACAGCCTTGGTTGACAAGCACACGAAAATGGCAATGTATCCTTTCGTCATTTGTCTTCGTCCACGACCACTTGCTACACGTAATGTGACTGGACCGACGTAGTCGACTCCAGTCTTGAGAAATGGCCGAGCGGATTCCACACGGGGTTTCGGTAAATCTCCCATCAGCTGTTGTGCTGTAACTGCTCGCTGCCGAAAACAAATAACACATTTATGCACAAATCTTCGAACAACATCTCGACCACAAATGATCCAAAATCTTCGTTGTAGGGTAGATAACAGTAACCGAGGTCCAGCATGCAACATCCTTTTATGTTCATAGTCAACAATTAGATTGGTGAGAGAGTGACGGCGAGGTAGAAGTATTGGATGTTTTTGGTTAAATGGTAAGGATGAGTGACGTAATCTTCCTCCAACTCTGAGAAGTCCCTCGTCGTCCAGAAATGGCCGTAAAGAGAGAAGGGGACTTTTACTTGAAAGCTCCGTATTACTTTTACATGCCTTAATTTCTTCAGAAAATTCCTCTAACTGCACACATTTGATTATAACATGAAGTGATTCTTGTAATTCATTTGTTGACAATCCTCCAGTCAGTTTTATCACATTTTTCTTGATATTGTTTATATAACGTAAACAATATGACGTTTGACGTACCAAAGTTGTAAGTGATGAGTACCGAGATAATAATTCAAATTCTTGTTTAGTTGTAACTGCACAAATTGCTTCTTTCTTTTGCTCCAGGAGACACAAATCCGTAGAGACTTTTATACTTGACTTTGGCCATTGTTCTGACTCACTTGCTAGCCAGGTCGGTCCATTCCACCACAAGGGGTGAGTTTTCAGCTCACTAGGCAGGATACCACGTGAGGCTACATCAGCTGGATTGTCTTCCGAAGACACATGATTCCACTGACCTGGAGGTACCAAATCCTGTATTTCAGACACTCTATTTGCAACAAACGTCTTCCATCTATTTGGATGTCCACTGAGCCACGACAAGACAATTGTAGAGTCCGTCCAACAGTAAATATTTTCATAATCCAAATTCAATGAATTCTTCACAGCCGTGACTAGTCTTGCAAGCAGCAAAGCACCACACAGTTCCAGACGGGGCAGTGATATTTGCTTGATCGGAGATACTTTTGTTTTTGCACACACAAGGCTAATCTTCACATTTTTATTATTATCAATAGTACGAAAGTATACTACTGCACTATAAGCTGAATTGGATGCATCGGAGAATCCATGAAGCTGATAGCTCCCACTCCGCCCCCGGGAATGAATCCACCGATTTATTTTTATATCTTCTAAGGTAGAGAGTTCACTTCTGAATTTTAGCCATGATTCTGTTACTTCACTTGGTAGTTGGTCGTCCCAGTTGAGTCCCAAAAGCCACAATTTTTGAAATGTAATTTTTGCTAAAATTACCGCAGGAGCCAACCATCCAAGAGGATCAAAGATCTGAGCCACATCTGAAAGAAGTCCACGTTTAGTTAGTCTGCCTTTAACATCGGGTAAACAAACTTTGAATGTAAATTCGTCTGTTGCAGGATGCCACATGATTCCCAATGTTTTCACTGAATTTTCTAAGTTGAATTCCAATGGGGTTTTGGTTTCACGATATTCCACAGGTAGAGAATCCAATAATTCGTTGCAATTTGATGACCACTTCCTTAATTGTAGGCCTCCACGATTTAACATTTCTATTAGCTGTGATTGGAGTTCCAATGCTGCATGAATGTCACTAGTCCCCGAGAGTAAGTCATCCATATAGAAATCGCGTCGTAAAACTTCTGCTGCTAAGGGAAGATCCTTTTCTTCGTCTTGTGACAACTGCTGCAGACACTTCGTAGCTATATATGGAGCAGAAGATGTTCCATATGTCACGGTTAGCAGTCGATAATCTTGAATGGGTAGATCTGGTGAATCTCTCCAAACGATACGTTGAAAATCCGTGTCTGATTTATTCACCCAGATCTGACGATACATTTTGGCTATGTCCGCTGTCACTGCAACCTTGTGAGTCCGAAAGCGTAGCACTAACTCGAACAAATCTTGCTGTAACTTTGGGCCAACTAATTGTTTGTCATTCAATGACACTTGAGTGGTCGTCTTCTTGGAGGCGTCGAAAACCACTCGAAGCTTAGTAGTAGTACTATTGTCATTGACCACAAAATGATGAGGTAAGTAATAACTTTCACTTACTGGCTTGCTAATTTCTGCAGTTGGTACTAATTCCATATGTCCAAGATCCAGATACTCCTTCATAAATGCACGATATTGAATTTTTCGGTGTGGGTTTTGTTCCAATCTTCGTTCAATTTGCTTTAAACGGATGACTGCACTGCTTCCTGAGTCGCCAAGATGCAAATTATCTTCTTTCTTGAAAGGTAAACAAACTACAAATTTACCGCTGCTGTCTCGAGTGTGTGTCGCTGTAAAATGAGCTTCGCATTGTTTTTCTTCCTGAGATAAAGCTGGAACAGCTGACTGTACTTCCTCCACTTTCCAAAACATTTGTAATTGTTTATCAACATCAACATCCAAAGAGACATGACTCACAACCAAATCTTCTGTTTGATTAACACTGCCAAAGAGAATCCAACCCAAAACGGTTTTCTGTGCCGTCGGTGCTCCAGTTGTACCTTTGATGAGTCCATTCAACATAAGTTCAGAGTAAATATCCATACCCAACATTATGTCAATATCACTGCTCCTGTAGTAGTGAGGGTCTGCCAGAGTGAGATTTTTGATATGGTCCCAGTTATGATTTTGAATATCATAATTTGGTAATTTTTTCGTGATTTTAGGAAGTATCAGCAAATCCAAATCCATCTTGAATGATGAGTTAGTCGATTCCAACTCCACACTTACTGCACCGGTAGCTGCACATGACGATAGAGCTACTCCATGAAAGTTTACATTAACCTTTGATCTCTTCAGTCCGAGTCGCTGAATGCAGGCTTCCGAAATAAAGCTGCCTTGAGATCCACTGTCCAGAAAGGCACGACACTTTTGTAGTTGTCCACACTTGTCCTTTATCATGATAATTGCTGTTGATAGTAAAACTTGACTAAAACTTGATTGCATATGATTAGTTGCGAGTTTCGGCTCCTTGCTTTCACTTGCTTTGACATTCTTATTTTCTTGCTTTGGTTGAGGCTTCGAATTTGTAAAATGTAGTAGGGTGTGATGTTTCTTCTCACACTCCCTGCAAACATTAACACTATTGCACTGGTATAAACTATGTCCACTGCGTAAGCAATTGAAGCATAATTTCTTCTGTCTTGCGATTTCTGTACGCTCTTTCACATTAGCTTTCAGAAAATCTGGGCATTTCGTAATGATAACATGTAAACTTGAAGTACATCCAGGGCATGACTTGCTATTTGTTGATACATGAAATGAGTTGGTAGATTTGTCCTCTACGCTTCTTTCTTCACTATACTTGTTTGTTGATTTTTGCTTCGGAGTCTGAATTATCTCCAAAGCTCCGCACCTCCTTTTCAGAAAGTCTGAAAATTCTTTCATCGTTGGAACATCCGTGTTGACCAACGACAATTCCCACTGTCTCCTAGACTCAGGATCCAACTTTCCTGAGAGGAGAAATACAACCAAGGAGTCCCAATGATCCACAGGTTGTCCAAGCACTTTAAGTGCACGAATATTTTGAATAGTGGTGTCTAGCAGTTTACGTAGACCACCAGCACTTTCACTTTGAAGATTGATTTGATTGCACAATGACTTCAAATGCGAATACACAATGTTTCTTTTGTTTTCATACCGATCCTTGAGAATTGCCCAAGCTTCTCCGTAGTTGGCATCGGTGATTGATACTGAACGAAGCAAATCCTTTGCTGATCCTTCCAGTGACGATTTTAAGTAGTTTAACTTCTGTGATCCAGATAAAGTTTTGTTATTATGGACGGAAGCATGAAATTGGTCGTAGAAAGGCCTCCAATCTTGATAATCTCCAGAGAACTTAGGCAATTCAATGCGAGGTAGTTTCACATCCGGAGGGTGCACATAAGATGAATGAAGCTGAGAGGTTGATGGTACTGCAGAAGATGACTGACCTGTTACTTGATGTCGAGTTAGCTTGAGTAATTTCGTTCTCAAGGTTACGTACCTGTTTTCAAAGTCTTCACTTTCAGTCTCATGGGCTTGAATTTCCTCCTCATCCGCGGCCAACAAAACAATCTCCGTATGAATTTCTTGGAAGGTTTTCCAAGCTTCTTCCAAAATTACCAGTTTTGTCTCGATATCTTCGACATTGTAGGCGTTGACATCGAGAGCTTCCACGAAGGTATTCGTCCTAGTCAACTTTCCCTTGAGGATTCCACGTTTCTTAATAAGATGATCCATACTTGATAGTAGAAAATAGCTTGATCCAAACTAGTAGTAGTTTTCACATTTTTCCAGGTAGCTGATCCAAATTTCTTGACGGGCGAAGGACCATGAATAATGCCACGATAGCAGAATTGAAGCACAAGCACAGTGGACTGTATATTTTAAGATAAATTTATTGAAACTATCTGGAAAAGCAACTATTTTCTAGCAATTTAGGAGAAAGTGGAGAGGACCGAAATGTCGTCCGACTTTCATGGACAAATCAAGTAGAATGAATTAATTTACGTTTTACAATACGACTTTAGGATAATAACGGTTATTTGTAGCAAACATTTAGTAACCTAGTTAACACCTACATAATTTAGGCTGACATTTTACACACATTACATCATCAAGCTAATCAGAATCCAACACCATACCTACCTCTTAACCTTATTCTTAATATACAGGGTGGTCGGAAATGAACTAGGACTTTTGACTTCCACCTTGAATAATTTTGGAACAGGTAATTACAACAAGAATACCAGCATCTTAAAGAGCAAGCACGTATCCAGAGGGGGGCCTGGGCCCCCCCTAATTTTCCAGAAAAAGGCGATTTTTTTGTCAAAACAGGTTAAAAATCTAAAAAAAATTTCTTACTTTTACTGATATATTTTGGTGTGCCCCCCCCCCCCCCCTTGGTCAAATTTCTGGATACGTGCCTGTTAAAGAGCATGCGTTTCTTAGTCAGATTCGAAATTTTGAGTCCTATACTACGACTGCAACTGCATAAGATAGGGTGCGAAACAAATAAAAAGCGAAAACTGGCTTTCTGTCCTTTTATTTGGTCTTGACCTGTCGTTTGTGAACTGAAACTGGGAAAATCAAGCAGGGAGCAGAAAGTGTCCAAAATCCACTCCTACGGCTTCTATCCACACTCTAAATTCAAAAGTTCAACTTTCATTTCAAAGCTTAAACATCGAATGCCTAAAAGATGAATTAATGTCAGAGGCGAGGACACACGGAATGCAAATTATTGAATTAATTTTGAACTGTAAAATTCTTGGCTTTAGAATGTTCCAAGACCAAGACATGGATATTTCAGAGGGGTGATTGTGAGTTAAAGCGTTTAACTTTACAGTCCGGGCCTAATTCAATAATTTTAAGTAGTGGAAGGGAGCTATGTTTTAAGAAAATCACTTTTGGATCGTTGGCCAATGAACCAGTTGGCTATTCACGCAGCGCCCCATCAGCGAGACACCACGACATAAAAAGATAAACACAACAGCCGAGTTTCGGTCCGCCGCAGTGTCCATAAACCATTAGGCGGTCGGCCGAAAGTCGGCTACAGGTCTATCTTTTTAATGTCGTGGTGTTTCGCTGATGGGGCGCTGAGTGAATAGCCAACTGGTCCATTAAAAATAAACCATGTACAAATGGATGTAATAAAGTAGCGGCAATAGAGTTAAACAGTGTCTATTTTTAGTTTAATAATGTTCCTTAAATCATTCTGATATCGAACGAGGTATTACTCTAGGAATTTTTATTACGCGAACTTGAAACAGGCCTTATCCATGTATTAAATTTTGAAATGTCATTTTGCAGAATTTAGCAATTCATGTCTTAAATCCTTGACGACCCGATAATTTTAATAAAAATGAAACGGGGCAGTATTGCGATTTTATTATTTATTTTATTATTTTTGCAAACCATTTCAACTAACCTCTCAAAATCCCAAGTTCGCGTAATAAAAATTCCTAGAGTACACAATTTTTTAGTATGAATATAACGAAAGTTACGTTATTTTTTATGTTTTTACCCCCTTCCCCTGTTAGGGGATGAGTGTAACTTACTTAATAGTGTTCCTTAAATCATTCTGATATCGAACGAGGTATTAAACGATTTTTTAGGACGAGTATAACGGAAGTTACGTCAATTTTTATGATTTTACCCCCTTCCCCTGTTAGGGGATGATTGTAACCTATTTAATAGTGTTCCTTAAATCATTCTGATATCGAACGAGGTATTACACGATTTTTTAGTATGAATATAACGAAATTTACGTTATTTTTTACATTTTTACCCCCTTCCCCTGTGAGGGGATGAGTGTAACTTACTTAATAGTGTTCCTTAAATCATTCTGATATCGAACGAGGTATTAAACGATTTTTTAGGACGAGTATAACGGAAGTTACGTCAATTTTTATGATTTTACCCCCTTCCCCTGTTAGGGGATGATTGTAACCTACTTAATAGTGTTCCTTAAATGATTCTGATATCGAACGAGGTATTACACGACTTTTTACGACGCACAGAACGGAAGTTACGTCACTTTTAGCTCGCCTGAGTAAGCGAGCTTATAGAACCGCACAGTCTGTCCGTCCGTCCGTCCGTCCGTCGGTCCGTCCGTCCGTACCCACGATAACTTTCGAAAGCAATGACGGATATAGACCAAACTTGGCAAAAACAATGCCTATGGACCACTGACGATCCCTATTGATTTTGGGGTAAATCGGTCCATAGGTTGCTGAGATACCGCGCGCTCACTTTGTCTTCATTTTGATAGTTAAAGTGAAAAATGGGCATTGAAAATTGTAATACCGTTTCCTATAGATTGTTAGCGGGATAGTATAAACTATATCATGCCGCTTCTACTAAAACTGAAATTAAATAGTAAAATAACAAAACCGGAAAATTACCTTTAAAAGCAAAATAACGAATCTGTTTCAAGTTTGTCTTGATTTTAACAGTCAATATTAATAAATTATTATGTATTGACTTTGATAGTCAATATTAATATATTTTCATTATGTATTGACTTTGATAGTCAATATTAATATATTTTCATTATGTATTGACTTTGATAGTCAATATTAATATATTTTCTTATGCATTGATCTTGATAGTCGTTATTAATATATTTTGATTTGTATTGATTTTGATAGTCAATATTAATCAATTTTGATTTTCTGTTGATTTTCATATTTAAAATTAATCAATTTTGATTTTCTGTTGATTTTCATATTTAAAATTAATCAATTTTGATTTTCTGTTAATTTTCATATTCAAAATTAATCAATTTTGATTTTCTGTTAATTTTCATATTCAAAATTAATCAATTTTGATTTTCTGTTGATTTTTATAGTCAACATTAATGAACTTTGATTTTCTGTTGATTTTCATAGTCAACTTTAATCAATTTTGATTTTCTGTTAATTTTCATAGTCAACATTAATCAATTTTGATTTTCTGTCGATTTTCATAGTCAACATTAATCAATTTTAATTTTTTGTTGAATTTTCAAATAATATAGCTTCGTTTCCCTATAATATCAATGTCTGAATTTTAGCTCGCCTGATAAGGCAGCTTATAGAATCGCACAGTCCGTCCGTCCGTCCGTCCGTTTACACGATAACTTTTGAAGACATTGATGGATTTCAACTAAACTTGGCAAAAACATTGCCTATAGACCTGTGACAAAGCCTATTGAAAATGAACCACATTGGTCCATAGGTTGCTGAGATGCCGCGCGCTCACTTTGTCTTCATTTTGATAGTCAAAATGAAAATGTGGCATTAAATGGACATTAAAAGTTCAATTGTGCTTCCTATGAATTGTTCGCGGGATAGTACAAAATATTAAATGCCGCTTCGACCTAATTTAAGATTTAATAATAAAGTAAATAAAACCGGAAAATACCTATTATAGGACGGAAATAAATCTATTTTTGCGTTTATATTCAAATTGATAGTCAAATTTACATTTTTCTAATTGCTTTTCATTATGATAGTCAATATTAACCGATTGTGATTTTCTTTTGATTTTGATACTCAATATTAATCAACTTTGATTTTTTGTTTATTTTGATACTCAGTATTAGTCAATTTTGATTTTTTGTTTATCTTAATAGTCAATATCAATCTATTTTGATTTTCTGTTGATTTTCACAGTCAATATTAATCTATTTTGATTTTCTGTTGATTTTAATAGTCAATATTAATCTAATATTAATCTATTTTGATTTTATGTTGATTTTAATAGTCATTATTAATCTATTTTGATTTTATGTTGATTTTTATGGTCAACATTCATCTATTTTGATTTTATGTTGATTTTAATAGTCAATATTAACCTATTTTGATTTTATGTTGATTTTGATAGTCAGCATTAATCAATTTTGGGTTTCTGTTGATTTTGATAGTCAGCATTAATCAACTTTGGGTTTCTGTTGATTTTGATAGTCAGCATTAATCAATTTTGGGTTTCTGTTGATTTTGATAGTCAATATTAATCTATTTTGAACTTCTGTTGATTTTAATAGTCAATATTAATCTATTTTGATTTTATGCTGATTTTAATAGTCAATATTAATCTATTTTGATTTTCTGTTGATTTTGATAGTCAATATTAATCTATTAATCAATACTAATCAAAATAAATGTATTTCTATTATTGTTCTAACAAAAAATGTGTACACGGTCCCCTTTGATCAGGCGAGCTTCTGTTACGGCTTGCCGTAGGTTTTAGCTCGCCTGAGGAAGCGAGCTTATAGAACCGCACAGTCCGTCCGTACGTCCGTACGTCCGTCCGTCCGTCCGTCCGTCCGTCCGTCCGTCCCCACGATAACTTTCGAAAGCAATGACGGATATTGACCAAACTTGTCAAAAACAATGCCTATGGACTACTGACGATCCCTATTGAATTGGGGGTAAATCGGTCCATTGGTTGCCGAGATACCGCGCGCTCACTTTATCTTCATTTTGATAGTCAAAATGAAAATTTGGCATTAAATGGACATTAAAAAGTTCAATGGCGTTTCCTATAAATTGTTAGCGGGATAGTATAAAATATTTCAATCTGCTTCTACCAAATTTGAGATTTTATAATAAAACAAATTAAACCAAAAAATAACTATTAGACGATGGAAAAAATCTATTTTGGATTTTTATTCAATTTTATAGTCAAATTTCCATTTTTTGATTTCCTTTAAATTTAAATAATCATTATTACCGATTTTAATCTTCTGTTGATTTTGATACTCATAATCAATCAAGATTGAATATCTGTTGATTTTCATAGTCTACATTAATCAACATTAATCAGTTTTGATTTTCTGTTGATTTTCATAGTCAACATTAATCAATTTTGATTTTCTGTTGATTTTCATAGTCAACATTAATCAATTTTGATTTTCTGTTGATTTTCATGGTCAACATTAATCAATTTTGATTTTCTGTTGATTTTCATGGTCAACATTAATCAATTTTGATTTTCTGTTGATTTTCATAGTCAATAATTAAATTTGATTTCCGGTTGATTTTGATAGTAAACATTAATCAATTTTGATTTTCTGTTGATTTTCATAGTCAATAATTAAATATTTATTTCCGGTTGATTTTCATAGTAAACATTAATCAATTTTGATTTTCGGTTTTCATATTTCCTTACAATATCAATTTCTAAATTTTTAATATGTCGTAGATATATATATAAAGACTCAATTCTGAAAGTTTTGTCAAAATCCGTACGCTCGGTTGTGTTACGTTCAAGTACTTTTCGTTCAACAAAATGTGTACACGGTAACCTTCACTCAGGCGAGCTTCTGTTACGGCTTGCTGTAGGTTTTTAATTTTCGAACCCCACCCCTGGTCAGGGGGTGTGGCCGATTTTGCCCATTTACGAACTTGATCTGTCTTTTGACCCCTAAAATGTGTAAAAAAGTTTGAACGGATTATCTCATTCCGTTCGAAAGTTGAAAGCCTGTTAGGAACAACAAGATATCTCGTAACTAAGTTTAGTAACTATGAAAACAAATTTGAAAATTATGAAAAATACATACGGGGGGAGAAAATAATGTGCACCACTCCCCTATTAACACCAGAATTTTACTTACTGTATAAACGGAAATTATAAATACTCTGACGTCATAATAACTCCGCCTAATGTTATAATATACTATTGTGTAGCGAAGTATAGTGACAGAATTTATATGATATAGGAAAGTAAAAAACCCGAGGTGTTCAAAAAACATTGCTAAGTACTTTTTTATGTCCACATTAGGAATGTAAACTAACATCATTGGTCAAAAAAATTAATTTTTCTGTACTTCAGGGGCTATGTTAAAAAACGCCTCCAAATCGGAATATGAAATGGCTCCGAAACTACTGCACCGATTTGGATGAAACTTGGACCAGATATTGACCATTACCATATCTCGGGGTGTTTTTTGAATTTGTGAAAAATTCGCATTTCTTCCCTTTCAAAATTACGAAATAAATTTTGAAATAGGCGGTTTTTCATACAAGAAATTTTTTTATCAAAATTCTAATGGATTAAAATTAAAGCCCTTTATAAATTATGGTTAATGGGCAGAAACATATTTTCGAAATTGTTGACCTCTACGAGATGTGAGAGGTCAAATTTCATTTTTCGTCGAAAAATGGCCTTGTAAGTTGTCGTTCGCAAGCTAAAGGTACATATGGTAAAGGCCAAATAATTACATATTTTGGCAACCGAGGACTTCATAATGAGGTCAACGGTCGTTTTCGTCAAAAATAGAATCTCTGATGCACAAGCTATGCCGCCATGTAGTGCATCTGGCATTTGGGTACATACTAGCCATAACCCATTTTTAACACAGGCTTGTGCCTGCTCCAGTGCGTAGCTAATACATTGTAAAGTGTCTTTTGGATTTCTGAAGATATAGGCAAGTGTGTAAATTGGCTAAGACAGAAAGGGAGAAAAAAGTCATAAAGTTACAGTCTTACATTAAACAACAATTGGTTGATGTCAAGATGTGAGACCTTAGTGCGATGTGAACAAGAGTGAAGCCAGCATCAAAAGCAGAAGACCTGTCCAAAATCAAGGCTTCTGCCTGTTAGCTTTGTCGGGCAGTGTACCCGCCGGCTACTAGGTACTTTTTCACTACTGGTTTTTTACGTCCCCCATCCATTTCCCTAGTGCCAAACATTCACATTCGGATGCCTTCGGTGTAGCTTTGATTGGCAGAATTTTCATCGACGCAGAAATAGAGTTATCGAAACTTGTGCCGCAGTTGTTGGCCATTCCCAGACTCAAAATTTTCATCGAAGGAACAAGTCCATTTTAGATATCACGACGACGTTGATTACACGAAAAGGGGATTAATTATCTTGCGGATACAGGCAGACTTCGCGACCAACTATACGCATAATGCTGTCCTTCTCATCATTAGGGCCCATGCACATTATACACTTGGTTGCTCGAGGCTACTCGTCATACTTGCAAATAATTTAAGTCCATTTGTTATCATTAACATTCGAGCTATTAGGGTCGTTGAAACTACAATAAAATAAATAAGCATTTTTCAGCACCTGGGGACTTAATACCAACTTAATTGGTACTCTTGGTCTTCACAGGGTAATGTCTGCTGTAGCAGCGTCTGTTTGCAAAGCTGAGAAGTAGCAAAAATTGACAGGGCTTCCGCGTAGTCAGTCAGAGTTTGTTAATAATTTCATATCGGATGTTTTCGTAGAATTTTGCTGAAAAGACTGTAACTGTAAGTCGTCCGGAGCTTTGCTCTATTTGCATTTTGTGCTGTGTACTGTTCGGGGCCAATTTAAAAATGTACAAGCTTAAAAAGTCCCCTTGGCACTACTTTTGCACTCCAGATTCTCCACAGCTCCGGCTCCATGGAAATCCAGAGGAGTGAAACAGTCATGGTTGCATTTTGTGAGAATGAATTTTGTAAAAAAAGATTTGTGAGAAGTCTTTTGCTTTCCTGAAGATATAGACAAGTGAGTAAATTGGCAGGAAAGCAAAAGACACTTTACAATGTATTAGCTACGCACTGGAGCAGGCACAAGCCTGTGTTAAAAATGGGTTATGGCTAGTATGTACCCAAATGCCAGATGCACTACATGGCGGCATAGCTTGTGCATCAGAGATTCTATTTTTGACGAAAACGACCGTTGACCTCATTATGAAGTCCTCGGTTGCCAAAATATGTAATTATTTGGCCTTTACCATATGTACCTTTAGCTTGCGAACGACAACTTACAAGGCCATTTTTCGACGAAAAATGAAATTTGACCTCTCACATCTCGTAGAGGTCAACAATTTCGAAAATATGTTTCTGCCCATTAACCATAATTTATAAAGGGCTTTAATTTTAATCCATTAGAATTTTGATAAAAAAATTTCTTGTATGAAAAACCGCCTATTTCAAAATTTATTTCGTAATTTTGAAAGGGAAGAAATGCGAATTTTTCACAAATTCAAAAAACACCCCGAGATATGGTAATGGTCAATATCTGGTCCAAGTTTCATCCAAATCGGTGCAGTAGTTTCGGAGCCATTTCATATTCCGATTTGGAGGCGTTTTTTAACATAGCCCCTGAAGTACAGAAAAATTAATTTTTTTGACCAATGATGTTAGTTTACATTCCTAATGTGGACATAAAAAAGTACTTAGCAATGTTTTTTGAACACCTCGGGTTTTTTACTTTCCTATATCATATAAATTCTGTCAGTAACGCAAGCAACTGGTAACAGTAACACTCAAAAATTTGCGCGAAATTCATAATCAGTCCCGATATTAAACGAGCAGATAGTATTTATTTTTATTGGAATATGTCAATCCGTAGTTTACCACCACAAGCCATATCAGAAAGCTCGCACAAATTAGAGTGACGAAGAACTTTAATATTATTTCTACTTTGACTGCCCTAATGAAGACAAATTTACCTTAGGACATAGATGTATTGAGGGATGGGCTTTACGGGCTCGCGCCGCCCGCCCCCGAAATCCAAGATAAAAGGTTTTTCTTCTCAAAATAGCAATTTCTCGCTCTGCGCGATTCTTTGCAATTTTTACCCCATTTTCTCGTTACGGGCGAATATATATTTAAGATATATATATACCACGGAAAAAAGAGGTTGAAAGGTCTTTTTTTCTAGACCCGAAAGTCAAAGTAAAATGTAGCCGAAGGTTGGGGGACATGACGTACAGTTATCAAGGAGTATGTCTCCGGTAGTAATTTTACAATTTTTTAATTCGGTTTTTCATGTCTATTGCCCGTTATGTATTAAACAGGTGACGTATATGTGTAAATCCATTTTTAAATGGGGTCGGCTAAGCCTTCAGAATTTAGTCGCCCTAGCCATGCATGAGTACAGCGACTAAATTCTGTAAGCAAATTGGACCATATATAAATGGTCTTACACATAATATGGTTACCCGCATGTTACCGGAGTCCTACTCCTTGATAACTGTAAACTGTATAATATTATGTCTTCCAACATTCGGCTACATTTTACTTTGAATTTCGGGTCTAGAAAAAAAGGCCCTTTCATCCTCCGTTTTTCCGTGATTTATATGAAATGTTAGCCCCCCGAAACCCAGTTCTGCATAGGTGTTTGCCTTGTTAGGATTTGTTAGTTTTCAGTATTTCAATGGGGTTTTTCGATGTAGACAGAGGTGAAATACGAATGCAGTCTGAGAAAATGATTTTTGAAGGCTATAAATTCAAAATTGCCATTATTTTCTAAAGACGTTTGGCTGCGTTTATTTCAAAATTATTTGACCTTAGGGCGATTTTTATTTATTTGCACTATTAGGTCAACACAAAGTACTAATATTGTATCATTGCATTTATATCTTTCCTGGATCGAAAAACAGAGGGGGTAGGTTATTTTTTCAGGCGTTCCGACAGCCAAACTAAAATCCGATTAGAGTTTTTGGTTTTTAGGTATTTCTCTTACCCGGTAAATTTTCAATGGAACTCAGTTGGCATCCGGGCAACCAAGTATGTCACCTGTAAGACCCGTATAATATTTATCAGGTAAGACAAATACGTAAAAGCCGAAAATTCTAATCATCGGTTTCATTTTAGTTTGGCTGTCGGGACGCCTGACAAAAAACCTACTCCTCTGTTTTTCGATGGATCGAATTGCTTATATTAGCCCTTCAGTGAGGTATTGTCTGAAGTCTGAATTGTATCCAGTCAATCAGTAAAATGAAAAGCCAATCGATATGAACAAATATTTATGTAATTTTTTTTGGATATACATCAAGTTTTGTCTGTATTAAAGGTTTTGGCATATGAGCTTCTGAGCCTGAACGTATACAAAACTGGGTTTCGGGGGGAGGCCAAGATTTCATATAGATATCTTAAATTTATGCGAAAATCTTAGCATTTTTGACGAAAATGAGTCTAAAACGGTCTAAAAATTGCGAAGAACCGCAAAATTTTTATTAGGCATACTCCCATTAGTATTTCTCAGTTCATTCAAATTCAATGCGTTTAAAGCGAAAGGACTGACAGACTGCGATTCTATTAGCTCGTCCCGTCGGGTGGCTTGAACTTGAATATGGTTGACTGAACGAAGCAATGGAAATGGCAATGGGTATAATGTTTTTTATATTTCTCCAAGGGAATGGCAAAACAATTCAAATATAAATGTGGGTAAAATAATATTTTTTCCTACCCTGTACTTAAATTATGCAATTTTTTTGCAAATTTTATTGTTTACGAAAAACTGCTCCGAGATATCTTGTTACTCGTAAAAGGCTTTCAGTTATCGAGCTTACGGACAGACGGACAGACAGACAGACAGACAGATCGGTCATTCCTATAAAGCAGCTGTCGCTACTTAATAACCAAAGAAATGTTTCTAAATAATGACCTAAACTTTGAAATGAAAAATTAACTTTTGAATTTAGAATCGTAGGAGTGGATTTTGGACACTTTCTGCTCCCTGCTTGATTTTCCCAGTTTCAGTTCAAAAACGACAGGTCAAGTCCAATTAAAAGGACAGAAAGCCAGTTTTCGCTTTTTATTTGTTTCGCACCCTACCTTATGCAGTTACAATCCTAATATGGGACTCAAAATTTCGAATCTGACTAAGAAACGCATGCTCTTTAAGGTGCTGGTATTCTTGTTGTAATAATCATTACCTGTTACAGAATTATTAAAGGTGGAAGTCAAAAGTCCTAGTTCATTTCCGACCACCCTGTATATGCATCTATGGTTTGTACAGAAAGAAAGTTTAGAGTTATTGTCTGTTGTTCTAATATATGCTTCTGATTAGTTTAAACCTTGTCCTCGTTTCAACTCACATCTTCTACATCTCTCATGTAATACTCATAATTACAGTCTCATTCTCATCATTTCATCAGTTATCTATCTGTCTCACCTCAACATCTCATCAACAGGGCTATTTCATCTCATATCTCATTTAAATACTTTGCCCTATATAGGTTTCCTGTCAATTATATACCATCAAAATATGCGACATCAGAGTCAAAGTCGAAGAAATGTGGCATTGAAGTAAAAATTCAGGAAAAGTAAATATTTATTTAGCCAATTTTAACCTAGTACTATTTCTAATAACCTACTATAGGTTTTCTGAGTCCTAAGTCCTATCCATTAATCCATCGATCCATCCGCATAAATCCATATTATAGATAGGTAGGGGAAAAGGTAAAAATGTAAATGGGGCACTATGATCCATCCTTACATTAATGCGCTAAATCTCCTGTTATTTGAACCATTTCTTTTTTAATCTGGTGAAGTACAACTACTAGTGCAAGCAAGCCAGTTACATTACAGTTGACTGACACTTTGACATTGACTGGATCTATGTCAACTATCCAGCTCTGTTTTTGGGCGTAGCATAAGTCATGTAGTCGTTTTCGGACCACTGGAAAGTTGGAACTTATACTAGACCCTGCTGCTACTACTGTTTGCTACTGACAACTACTCACTACTGCTGGCTGGAGCTAGACAGGCGGAATCTTTGTGGTGACTGGTGGCTGGACACGGGAAGAACGCAGAACGCATAATATTATTAATAATATTGTAACATTGTAAGGTAGAAGTGGAACTTGGACGGCATACTACAAAAAGGAGCAGCTCAGAGGAAGATAATACTTTGGTTTTGGTTTGGTAAGTCATAAGTTGTGCAAAATGTGTGTTTATTTAGTGTAATGCCTGTTTTATACTTATCACTTTCACTTCACTTTCACGTTTTGTGACGTCACTACAGTTAATTTGTAATAGAGGTTTCCTACAATTGGTGACCGGTCACTAAATTAACATGAATAGGTATTGAAATGACTACAGTACCTGCCTGTGTTATCCTGGAATTGTGGGAAACGTCTATTAACACAAATATGTTGCCAATTTGGTTTCCACCGTAGTCACTAGACGTGAAGTGAAAGTGATAAGTATAAAACAAGCATAAAGCCTGTTTTATACTTCTCACTTTCACTTCACGTTTAGCGACGTACAAGGCTTGTTCAGTCTGCGTATATACTTAATAGTCAAAGTTGTAACAACAATAATTTAGCTATAGTCTAGTATTCAGTATTGTAATCATTACAGAGTCCGCATTTACTTATATCACAAGTCTATGTAATTCAAGATTCAGTATTTCAATAAATATTTCCCCTGGGCATACTTTATGAAAAGTATATAAAATTTTGAAATGAAATGCTCCGTTCTGATTGGTCAATCCACCAAGTTCACCAATGAGAAGCGATTTTCATGTTCCCTAGGATTTGAAAATAGTCTCCTTGGGGTTACGGGTTATTTGGATATTATTTGCTGGCCTTGTTGCATTGCAGTTTTTGTGGAAAGTTGCGGTTTATTAGTAAATAAGTCGGTCTATGATAAAATATTGGATTTTGGAATTTTGGATTGTGATATTAATGTTTTCAATAATGTACCCCAATGCAAACCTCCATGTACTAAATTTAGCACATGAAGGTATGCGTTGGGGTACATTATTGAAAACATTAATTCATGTTATCGCCTTCCAGATAGCATTCCTGATTTACCAGAAAGTATTAGTACACCTACTACAACCATATTATTATAGTTGATTTAGTTGTAGCACAAATTTGAACACGATCACATACAAGACTTAAAAATAATTTTTTATTAGATGAGATGTTATAAAAAAAATTCTGTCAACTCGAAAAATAGCAATTGATATGCCGTAAAGTGTGTGCCGTGGAATTAAATTTGAACTGGATATTATTTACCTTTACATATCCTAGAAAACAGTAACCGCATAATTTACTGGATTGGAACTATGGATGAAGGTGTAGATGTCATACATAGCGGTGGAGAAGGGCTTAAAAAAGTTAAGAAAAAGGTAATTGATATTTCAACTTTCCAAATTCAATTTTTATCAAAATTATTTTGTGTTAAAGACATTTTTCCATAATAGCAATATTTGACAGTCATTACATTACAGTATTACAGCAATTACAATATTTGACCGGTGGTACATATCCATTCGTTGCTTGTTAACTTTTTCACATTACACTAATAATTTTTTCTTTTTTTGAATTATTTATTAGGGTCGGAGTAGCAAAGGTTCATCGTCTGGAAATCAAGAAACCGTTCACTCAAAGGTGTTTATTATTAGAGAAATATATGATTCAGAAAACGCGTATGAAAATTTTGAGCAACAATTGGAATGTGCGCTAGCCGACTGCATCGAAACTATAGTGATTGAGCCCATGAGGTTGGGTGATGAAACGGCCAGATGGATATCTGTTGGAAATTGCCTTCACAAGACTGCTGTACTCGCTGGAATTGGCTCTATTGTTGCCGCATTTATATGGCCTGACAAGCCAATGGTGTTTATACCAGGGACAATTTTGACTGCACTTTGTACGGGGTTGTACTCTATATCCTGGCAATTTGACCCTTGTTGTAAATACCAAGTTGAAACCGACCCGAGGGAACTATCTCGCCTTTCCCTTCACTCATTCAATTCTTCATCTCCAGTTGTTCTTGTCCGAAAAGACGACTTCCGAAGAAAAGTTCTACATTCTGCTGTTACAATTTTAACGTTGGCACACTCGGGCTGGAAAACATATTATCCTCCGATGAACAGATTTTTTGGCTCTGTCAATGATATTAAGCAGTCTTCAGAGCCAGGCAAGCTAGTTATTGGAAGTAGTAACAATACACTTAGTTATGAATATAAAGGTTATCCATCTATTCTAGTAAATTCCTCTGTCTATAAAAAGTTTGCAGGAGGGTTTGGTTTCTCTGGCTGAAAGTCGAAGTAGGTATTTACTGATGTACAGTGTACATACATGCTTAGAATAGAATAGACAGGTATTGCTACATAACATAATATTATGTATACATGCACGTTAAAAGTAAAAAAGCATAATGTCAAAGAATAAAATGTACTGTACGCAGAGATAATAATAATATTATAACTAATAGATTAAGTATATGATATTATGATTACAAAGAGAGACCTGAGGGCAAAGCTTGCCTTTTACTTTGAAACCTGAACGATATAGTAAGCAAACAAAAAAGGCGATATTCTTGATTGGATTTCAGCAGTGTAGAGTAGAACTGTGTGTAGTAAAGTAATATTATTATTGTAATTGAAGAGGGAGTAACAGCATCCAAAATATCTTTCATTAAGTACTAATATTATTTTATGTGGTAATTCAAGCTAACTAGTTTTTCAGCCACTGAAGTATTTTGTTAATTTCATTATTTTATTACACAGGCAACTCGATTATCTTTGAAGTTGGCTCAAAAGGTATATAGTCATCAAGAGAAGTAAGGGTAAGAATGAGGATTAAAGCACGATGCATGGGACTTCCTCCGTCACAAGTTGAATCTTACTTAAATCGTTAAATCATAAATAAATTCCTTGTGAATTGTATTGCGATTGTGATTGTAGTTTTCTAATCGATTTGACTGTAGCAAAAATAATTTTCCATTGTTAAGAATTTTATCGTATTAGTTAATGCACACTTATGTATAAGTAAGGGGACCTTGTAATCTGATATAAACATATAATTTATGCAATAATATTGTTGAATATCTATACGAAGTATTATTGAGTAAAGATATGATTCAGACCCAGAAAAATACTATGATCACTGATATATTTATTGAATTTTTATTTACTGCTTTAATACCTTTGTCTACTACCTAATCATACTATGTTAAATATATGTATTTTAAAAATATTAAAATAGTATCTACTACGTAGTATTTAGAATTGAGTGTCATGTGTAACATGTGTTACATGATTGCATGGAAAGCAGTGACCACTGACCAGTTCCCGAGTACTGATATCGATCTGACTGATGTGTATTGAATTTATTCATTTGACACTTTAAAAAAGCGTTATTATTATTATGGTGGGACACTGGGACATTAACATTTTAGTAAAATGATAGTAAAAGGAGACTTAATAGCGTGCCAAATCTTGAAATTATCAAGTAGATTTGGGTTGGATGATTGGATGGAAATTGGAAGCTTGGAAATGGAAACCAAGTAATGTTTCCATTTCTTGCTTGAAAGCTTGTGTCACAAGCAAAGCGATCGGAAATCTCTAAAAACGAAAGTCGAACGAAACCCGAATTCTGGTATCATAAATTATCCACTTTATCCACAGTGACTGCATATTGTAATGTAAAATAAATATAAATTGTACATTGTACAATAGAATACTTTGTCTAGAATCTCCTTATTTGCCTAATAGCAACCGCATGGGCCTATCTAAATGCGTGTTAAAAAATGCTTTACATCAAGCTTTATTCCTCCCGAAGATTACGGCCGATTTTTATGAGACTTACATTTTTGGAATCCTGGACTATCGAGGAACACAGGAGGGCGGATGGACTTTTGATATTATTGCTTTAAATGCTTTTAAAAAAATCGAATTCCAAAAAAAGTGAATCAGTTTTAGTTTTTATACAATGTTGTTTTTTTTGCACCATTTAAAGCAATAATATCAAAAGTCCATCCGCCCTTCTGTGTTCCTCGATAGTCCAGGATTCCAAAAATGTAGTCTCATAAAAATCGGCCGTAATCTTCGGGAGGAATAAATGTAAAGCATTTTTTAACACGCATTTACATAGACCCATATGCGGTTGCTATGCAGGCGTGATGAGCAACCTTAAAAAATTCCACAAGTTTTGTAATGCTATATTCATTACAAATTAGTTGATGGCCGATGGGGAAATGAGGGGAGGCGGTCAAAATATCCATGGTCATTATAATAAATAAATTGATTTTTGATGTATGTCAGTTGGCCGCATTTGGTTGATGTTTACATAATCGTCTTGTCCAAATTGACAATGTCTGTATGTTAGAAGGACCGACGAGGTGCGGTATAAGTTATACAGGTTTCAAATCCGAAATTTAACATTAGTAGGGTACCTACTTTCAGAGCTATATAAGCTCCTTCTGCCTTCTAAGTTCTTTCTACCTAGACCAAAACGTTACACGAGGGTTCCACAATGTGGCATGTCCCAAAGTTAGTGCACCTTAGTCCTTCATAGTTTTATGGAATTAATTTCCCTTTATTTGATTTCCCACATTTTCTTCATTTTTCTATACCAATGCCGATAAGTAATAGCTTAATATAAGGGTTAAATCTAAATGATTTTAAAATGCGGTTCATTCATGCGATATTGTTTTTGGTGTCACACACAATTATATTTGTAAACAGAGATGTAAATTAATATTAATAGATTTTTTGCAATGCCATTGTGGTGGTATATTGCGGTAAAGTTGACGTATTCTCTCGATTCCATGCGCATGACTTTCACCGTCTCCTTTTCACTTGTTACGTCTACAACAGGGAAAGGTAGAATACTTTCCTGTAACTTTCCCTTGCTCTATAATATTCTGGTCCTGTCCATTGCTTTCCCAGCTGACTTTTACTGCAAAATATGGAGTGGAATTCTTGTGACTAATCGAGTTTAAGTTATATAGTATATTTTGTGGGTTTTTAGCTATTTTCTGACGCAAAATTTATTCATAGATTACAGATTTCTCTGAACATTACATGCTGTTCTAATCAGAAGCTACTTAAAATGTGAAGCCTTTCTCTATCAATTGCTTTGGCGAGGAGATGGCTTCCTGTTCCTACTGTTCTGTTTTGATAATGTATGAGTTTAAAGACATACTATAAAGCAATTATATATATAAAATATAACGCATAACCAAATGAAGTACCAATTTGAATTTCTATCTTAGGTTGCCTGAACTTTCAGCTTAGTTTCTCTCATAGCTTGTAAAAATAATAACAAAATGGGATTCTGTCTCCAGTTGAAGCTGCTACTTTGGAAGAACTTTACTTTAAAGCGGAGAAAGCCTGCAAGTTTTCTAAATTAATATTTTTTTGCGTCCTTGATATGCTTGCAGAAAAATAATATATAATCATGGTTGATAATAATATTTTGTATTTAATTTTTGTAGGTTATGTTAATTTTTGAGCTGGTAATTCCGTTAGTGCTTTTTGTCATTCTTGTAGCAATTCGAAGAAAGCAGCCTGCAATACAATATCCCTCAAGTAAGTTACATCTATTCTTGTGTTGTAAGACAAGAGCTGCAGTTTTAGCTTATCATATAAAATATGTGAAAAAGATATGTATTAATAAAATTCATCATTCATGTTCAGTTCAAATAAATATTACTTCTAGGTCGCTATCCAGTATGGCCACTACCAAGTGCTGGACTAATAGCGGTGATGCAGGCATTTTGTGACCGTGGTCCTACTGACGAGTATGGATTTTACGATTATCCCAATGCGACGTAAGATATTAAAAGTAGAATGGTCTTCAATTTAATGTATTAATTCAACTAAGCGAATATTTTGTGATTATTCTATACAGTGTAACTGAGTTTTTGAGTCAGTTGAATACAGTCGCAGAAAATAATAATTTCTTTCAACCTGGATTTTCTCTGGCTGAGCTGAGTATGGTTCCACACATTTATAAGAGTATTGTCGAAGATCCAATCTACGTGAAAGGCTTGTTTGAAAATGAAAATTTTAGTGAGTTGCATCGACATTATTTATTTTACTGTTGATGGTAACTAAATAAAAAAGAAAATATTTAACTTTTTTAAAGCTCTAAGGTTAGACGAAATAGTGGACAGCCCTAATGCCACAGAAGACTTCCTTGTTAGAAACATGTCGTTTGATAGACCTGTAGCTCACTATTTTGTCTTCGATGCTCAGTTTAACAAAAGTACTCTGTATGATCTGATATTTTCATCACCGAGTTCTGCCATCTTTGATAACTTTCACCAAAATTTTATCCAATCTGACCGCAACCGATCTTCTGCTGTCAAATTCCGAACTACCAGGGAGAAGAAACCCAATTTTGTTAATTATAAACGAGATTTTGCTAGTATTTCAAATGCTGTAAAAGATGAGTTTAATCCTGTCAATAATTGGGATGGATGGTTCTATAAATATATTCAGAGTCACAATTTAACAAATCAATTGTTTGACATGCTCTCTAATGACAATACTACGGAATTCATGCCTGAACTGTTAAAGGTAAGTAGAAGTGATATAACTCTACAGGTTATTACACAAATAGTATATATATATATATAAAGATGTATGCGACTTTCATCGTTACATCTCACATTTAGTGTATCGTTTATAGAATCATGTACAATTTCACTCTAAATAAGGTGTTGGTAATATAGAATATAGTGCTGGATACAGATATTACGAACAAGTACATCTGTACTAGAGGACTTGGGGAATTGATTTTAGAGTGCGAAAAGCAGTCCACTGTGATGTGTAAAAACAAAGTAAATCAACTATCCCATGACTTTTGCTCTCGTGACTCAAAACAGAAAAAAGAACTCCACAACTTTCTTAAAACTCAAATAAATTCAACAAAACTTGCTGGAAAGGTAAATGCCATAATATTATGAAAATTTCTCTTTAGTTTTATTTGCACGAGAAAAGAGTCAGTAAATAAGTATCAATAACTCTGAATACAAAGGAGAAAGTTTTTCTTTCTTAGCAGTGGGTACAACTTTCACTGCCGATAAATAATAATTCTGTTTATCTCGGATGACCTAACTGTGTATTTTGTATTTTCTTATTAAATGTCTATTCGAAGCTCAAAGTAACGCAGTGGAACAAAAATTCTGTTAGAAATAGACTTACGACTTTGGCAAAAGACATCAATACTTTCATTATTTTCAAGAAAACTATCAGAGATATGAAAAAACTAGCAGATTCTTTGCCTCAAGACTATTGTTATGAAAATGCTACTGACACAGACGATGATACCTTTGAAAGCGAAGTGACTTCCGAGGAGAAAGATATGATTGATCATAGCAATTCTACCGTTAAACGCAAACCCGTAATGGCTTCTTAATATAGCTGTACACAACAAGTATTAACAATTATCATGTATAATTAACTCCGAAGTAATGTGTTTTATTGTTTCCTGTGTAGAATTTACCCCATGCTTTTTTAAAAATATGGAAAGCTATGCAGAAAACAATTTGTGGGAGAGAAGTAAAGTTCAAGGGTAGTTTAGAAGTATTTCTTAAATGACACCATCGAATTCTCATTTCCTATTATAATTGAACAGTTATTATAATCAGATTTATTATATGTACAGAAAAGGAGATCCATACGTTGAAAGATATGGGTCTGTCAAAATACCAAATGGAAAAGCTGGAGTTACTTGTCCATGTTTTATACAATAATCCAAAAGTTCTTTATGTTCCTAGAGGTTCTGCTGCCGATTCTATTATACAAAAAGTGAGAATTACAATGTTTTCAGATGTTGCACGCAACGTTTTTTATTTATATAATAAGTTACAGCGTAAATTGAAAATCTACACTGGTGGGAGGAATTATGTTGTGTATAAAAACTCCTGATTTTCAAATTCATGGCATGCCAAATAGTGAAACCTTGTTAAAGGGTTCAATCTCAATCAAACCAATTTAATATATATAGAATTCAACGTGAAGAATCTTTAAAAATAGTTACCATCATTAATTTACAGAATTCTTATTGCATATAATAAAATTATGCAATAAAATCTGCGAAATAACATAATATAATACTGTTTCAAAGCAATCATATTTTTTGGTATCTAAAATATTAAAAATATTATTTTAAGATTCTGCACGTTGAATTCTATCGCAAATTGGTTTGATTGAGATTGAACGACATTTAACAAATGGCCATTTGGTTTGCATTTGAAAATCGCGAGTATTGTACACCATTCACCAGCATGTATTCCAAAACCCATCGATATGTATTATTCAATTTGGTGGTAATTGGAATTTTATAGGCAAATGAAACTTTCCTACTGTTCGATGAAATAAGTCAATATGCAACACGGCTTACAGAAGTTAGTGAAGAAATCAAAGTTTTTCTTAATAAAAACACTACAGAAGAAAATCTTAAGATACTGAAAAAGATTCAGGCAGATATATTGCGATCTCCCCTTCAAAATTTCCTCACAAAAGAACCTGCAGTCCAGGAATTTATTTCAGACCCTGATATAACGAATAAGGTAGTCGATCTAATATATAAGAACACTTTTCCTTTCAACACTAAATTATTTTCAAATACTGCTTTCTTGTTCATTTACATTACTTGTACTGAAAATCTCAGGAAATGTTCATGGACGAATTAGAGTCAATATCTCTAGCAGCGTGTAGTTGGAATCAACTTTTATCTGGCCTTAGTTTCAATGTGTTTAAAGGATTCGCTACAGAAGATGAAATGCTACACTATTTTAAGACGAAAGCATATTTCGATAATGTCACTGTCCTGGCAGGTGAGATTGGCTTATTTATTCTTGCGTTCAGGGTCATGAAGCTTAAGCTTAATTTAAACTTAATTCGTTGTTTTTTTAGGGGTTGTATTTCATATGAATGACGATGGATCATTACCAAACCACATGATTTACAAAATTAGACAAAATGCAACCTTTACTGCTGAAACAAATCGAGTTCGAAATAGGTTTTGGTTTCCTGGGCCCAAGGACTGGGGATATCACTATTATCAGTTTGGATTTGTGTGGGTTCAGGTAATTGGCATTATATATACCTACTATATATTATACTGATATGAGACAGTACAGGCACGTATTCAGTAATTTGACAAAGGGGGGGGGCACCAAAATATATTTAAAAAATAAAGACATATTCGCGCGAAGCGCAAAATTTTTTTGAATTTTTAACCTTTTTTGACAAAAAAATCGTCTTTTTCTGGAAACTTAGAGGGGCCGGCCCCCCCTCTGGGTACGTGCTTGAAACAGTAATAATTGTAATTAATATCAGTTACATAATTTGGTGTGCTTAATTTTTATAAACAATTAGGACATAATGGAAAGGGCGATGATAAATCTTTATGCTGAAAGAGATGTTAGTGAGCCGGCAAGCTTCCTTCAGCAATTTCCGTATCCTTGCTACGTCAAAGATCAATTTCTTTTCATGATTCAGCATATCATGCCCTTAGCGCTGACAATATCTTGGGTGTATTCTGTTGCAATGCTTGTTCAGCACATAGTTTACGAAAAGGAACAGCGACTTAAAGAAGTTTGTCGTTTTTTAAATTGGAATTATTAAGAAATAATAGAAATATGTTTTTATGTGTTAATTATCGACTTATTGTGATTTACTAATGCTAGGTGATGAAAATGATGGGCCTGAAAAACGGCGTTCACTGGATTGCTTGGTTTGTATCATCATTTGCCCAAATGACTGTCACGGTTTCGGTATTAACAATGATCTTAAAATTCGGAAAGGTACTGACTTACAGTAATACATGGATTGTCTTCTTCACAATGGAAGTTTTTGGAATCTCAATCATTATGTTTTCGTAAGTTCAGGCATTATATAGATGCATGTATGTGTAGAATATATACTATTGTGTAAGTATTATTAGTTATATCGTTATATGCATATAAACTCCATAAATATGCGTTCACCGGAAGTCTCATTAATCACAAATGTTCATACCTAGTACATACGTTGATTTTCTAAGGTTTTTGGTCAGCGTTCTGTACTCGAAAGCCAAAATCGCCGCAGCTTGTGCTGGAATAATGTATTTCATGTCTTACGTCCCCTATATGTACATTGCCGTTAGAGAAGAAGCTGCTAATGACGTAGTATCCCCTTGGCTCAAAGCTGCTGCAGTAAGATTTTCAATGCTTTTGATAAACAATCCTTATTTTTCTAAACAATTTTTTGGTCATCTTGAATCTGTCCATTTTCAGAGTCTGCTAGCTCCTACCGCATTTGGTCTCGGAGCGAAATATTTCGCATTTTATGAAGAAATAGGGGTCGGTGTACAATGGGATAATATCGCCCAGTCACCTGCAGAAGACGATCGGTATAATTTGGGAGCTGTGATTTGCATGCTTTTAGTAGACGCATTCCTATACATGACTTTATTCTGGTACATCGAAAACGTCCATCCAGGTATTTTGTCGGTGCACTAGTAACTAATGATTATATCTAAGAATAAAGAAAAACTTTTTGAATTTTTCATACAATGTGTTTTCAGGGGCTTTCGGTTTGCCTAAGCCGTGGTATTTTCCCTTTTCCAAGTCTTACTGGTGTGGAATGGATTTTGTCAATGTGGAGGATGCTGATATTGATACGAAATTTTCTTGCACTCCAGTGCATCTCATGTGGTGGAAATCTAAATTTCGTAGTATGTTGCGGTCGAAAAATTTATCTATTACAGAGCACGACCAGGCTTCTGCTATGGAAAACATGAACCACATGAGTGTACTTTTTGAAGATGAACCCCAAAATTTACCCCTGGGTGTTTCGATAACAAAATTAAGCAAGCGCTATAAAGACAGTTCTAAATTTGCTTTAAAAAATTTAAATTTAAACTTCTACGAAGGTCAAATCACAGCTATTCTGGGCCACAATGGTGCTGGAAAAAGCACAACCATGTAATTCAAATTCAATTAACAAAGTTATTTTATAAAAGTTATAATATTAAATAAATGATATATAAGAATTTGTATACCTTTTTTTCTAAGGTCTATCTTAACTGGACTTTTCCCACCCACTTCTGGATCAGCCACCATTTACGGTCATGATATACGAAAGCGAATGGATGTAATTAGAAACTCTTTGGGGATGTGTCCTCAGCATAATGTTCTCTTTAACGAGCTGACAGTTGAAGAACACATGTGGTTTTATTCAAGGCTTAAAGTTAAAGATCAGACTGACATAGAAAATGAAACGGAAAGACTGATAAATGATCTTAAGTTACCCAGAAAACGATTTCAAAAGGTGGAATGTCTTTCTGGAGGTATAAAGTTCATGCTAAAGATGATGATTTACAATTTATTGACATCAATAAATATGCCTAATTTTTGTCGGAAATAATCAAGGTATGAAAAGAAAACTGTCTGTAGCTATTGCCTTCGTCGGCGGGAGTCGAACCGTTATACTTGATGAGCCAACAGCCGGAGTTGGTAATGAAGAAAGCGTTATTAATATATATTTACATTGTATGGGAAAATACATTGTTAGGATGCCATAAAGTTTACTTTCACTATTGAAGAAAAGTTTCTCTTTTACTATATTTCAAATTTTTCTAATTATTATAACTACTTAAACTGCTTTAATAGATCCGTACAGCCGAAGATCAATTTGGGACTTAATAATTAAATACAAAAAAGGTAAGTAGTCATGTGAGGTCGTTGAAATTGTAAATGTAATTAAATTTCAGGGAAAGCAAGAAAAGGTTAATGAAATTTATGTAACTTTTTTCTGTTCCATAGGAAGAACAATTGTGCTTTCTACCCATCACATGGACGAAGCTGAATACATGGGAGACCGAATTGCTATAATGGAAGATGGACGATTAAAATGTTGTGGATCTCCTTTGTATCTCAAGCATCATTTGGGCGAAGGCTACCATCTTTGCATAGTAAAAATGATGGATCAAAATCTTTTGTGAGTGGATAAAGGGAGCATAATAATAAAGGCCTAGAAATTAAATTGACGTAAGTATTTTTTATTTTTCAGGTCAGTTTCGTCGAAATGCTCCAAGAAACAGGTTACTAAATCCATACGTAGATTTGTACCAACTGCTCGGTGCGTCAGTGAATCAAAGTTAGAACTTCATTATGTATTGCCAATTCCTGAGCTCAGGGCTGGAAAATTCGTCCCTCTTTTCCAAATGCTTAATAGTTCGAAAGAAGCCTTAAATATTAGCAGCTTTGGGGTGAAAAATACGACATTAGAAGAAGTTTTCATAAAAGTCATTTCAGATAGAAGGGATTCAGACACAAGCGATGCCATTATCTCTGAAGTTGACGTGTCAAATAACATCTCCGAATCCTTGGAAGAAAAAAAGTCATCAAAGCCGGTGCCAGGTGGAGAGGATTGTTCCAAACTTAATTTTGTTATGGCTACTGTGGAATTGCATGCAGTGTCCGATTCGACGAAAACTAATGCAATAAATACTCAAGAGGAAGATGAAGAAATGCTGGAGGTAGGAATAGGATCCAGTGGCTTCAAAGGATTTGCTAACAATTATGAATACCCGTCTTCTTCTAATCAGCTCCTTAAAAGTAAACATCAAAGCATGCCTTTAACTGAAAGAACGAACATTTTAAAATCGGATATGATGGACTCTGTTGACTTGCCGCTACTCGATGACAAAAATGTGGACGATGTTCTCAAGACGGAAAATGATGGAACGGTCAAAGATTCGGCTAAAAAAGTTTCTGCTATCCATCATCAACGAAATCTAACCAATGAAGATATACATTTATCGGGCAAATGGCTCTTGTTTCAGCAATTTTGGGCCATTCTTAATAAACGCTATGTATGTAGCAGAAGAAATATAGAAGGGTTGTTCTCGCAGGTTCGTTCATTTTGTATTTATGTACAATTTTTTCAGACCCTATAATTGTAATATATAGATTCAAAATATATTTTTCACTTTTCTCAGATATTACTGCCAGCATTTTTCGTCTCTGTTGCTATGTCCGTAGCCCTTACAGCTCCCAACATTGAAGATCTTCCAGAGTTAATTTTATCCACAGCACAGTTTTACAATTTTACGCAGCCACAAGGAAACGTTCTAACATACTCAAACAATCGTTTAGATATGACAGAACCCAGGTATAATTGTGTATAATGCCACTTTGTCAAAGATTTAAATTTAATAATCATAATGTCATCTGTAAAATTATTAAGGCTTTTCCAAGATGCATCATCTGAAGAAATTGCTGAGACATTTAGGCTTCCTTCAGGAGCAGGGGCTACATGTACACTTAAAAGTCCTTACAATTACTCCTTTGTAACTCAAGGATATCAATTATATCAAGCTGAGGCGTCACTTCCACTTATGGTTTTCAATTCTATGTGTGAAAACGTTTTCTATCCTGGACTCAAAATGTTTTCTTTCAAAAAGAACACCGACCAGAAACCCGGCAAGAATGAAAGTGAAATTAAGGGCTTTCCTCCTTCAAAAGAAAGGTAACTAAAATAAAACAAAATTGAGCGCATCTGCATACTAGATTTCTGTATTACTATTACTACGAGAAATGTTGCAGATTTTTTTTAATACATAAAATAATATATTAAGGAAATTATGTAATTAAAGTATAAAGTTGTATTTCATCTTCCTCAATAAACTAAATTATTTATATCTGTATTTAAGGAAATATCCAATTTGCTACTGCAGTGAAGACAGGACAGGTTTCATATGTCCTCAATATGGATATATTAACCCTTCATCTTATCGAACTGTGGCAAGTGACGTAATGATTGATATTTCGGGTCAAAATGAATCCCAGTATTACTTGTACACAACTGACATGTTCAGGTAATAAAAACTACTGTACTGTAACCAGCCTTTGCATGTTGTAATGGTTGGTTGTTGCTTATATCTGATCCTAATATAATTTCTCTTGTATCCTTTCACAGATTGAGAAGATATGGAGGCATTAGCTTGGGATTAAGACGGAAGAAGGTTCCATATGGATTCGGAAGAAATTCTCCCAGTTTATTTAGAAAAATAGCAGTTAGAAATGCAGCCAAAATTTGGTTCAATAACAAAGGATATCATGCCATAGCCACCTATCTGAATGTTCTAAATAATGCAGTCTTGAGGGCCAACCTTCCGCTTTCCAAAGGTTCTCCTGCCGCTTTTGGTAAATACAAATAGAATGTTAATAATAATATTTCATGGGTGGGTGTATTTCACCTTTTTAATTGGAATTTGGGGAATCAATATGTGTAGGAATGACTTTAATTAACCACCCGTTGCCAAATACTCAGTCTGTGTTCTCACAAGATGAAATACTTCAAGGAAATGACGTCTTGATTGCTATATTTATTATTGTGGCCATGAGTTTTGTTCCTGCAAGTTTCGTTTTATTTCTAGTGTACGAAAGGTACACAAAATCCAAGCATTTACAGATCATCAGTGGTGTACATCGAATCGTTTATTGGGTTGCCAACTACATTTGGGATATCGTAAGAAATTTTTTTATTATTAATTATTTGTTAATTTGTTGTATAATTTTTAATGAGATTAAATTTACTGAGGATTCTTCATCCACCTTGGCATTTTAACTTCATATTGTACCGAAAACATAATACGAAATCTAACTGTAACCGTTGTTATATGTGTATTTAGTGCAATTACACAGTTCCTGCAGTATTTTGCATTGCAATTTTACTAATATTTGATATCCCAGCTTATACTGCTGGTAGTAATTTTCCAGCAGTAGTTTCACTCTTCTTGATGTATGGGTAAGACTTTGTGAAGTATTATCATGCATGGATTATCATTAAGAACATATACGATATATGCATACAATTAATTTACACGAATGGTGTCTCTATTATAGATGGTCTATTACTCCAGGTAAGACAATGATACAAAAAATAATTATAAAATATTTCTTCGAGCAATTTAATCTTATTCTTAACTCTTATTATCTTTTCTCCATTCCAGTAATGTACCCAGCTTCATTTATTTTTAAAGAACCCAGCTCGGCATACATTTTTCTAATAGTCATTAATCTCTTTGTCGGAATTACGTGCATTGTGACGTCTTTTCTTCTTGAAGTTTTTTCGTACGACGAGGTGAGTAAAGTAGCAGCTATATTATTAGTTTAACGCACTCACAAAAATAATAATATAAAAAATGCATCGTTGATGGTTGTTCTCGAATACTTTTTTTATGCCTCGTGACCTTATATCATTTATTTCATATTATGATTGAGAAAGCCATTCCTTACTTATGGAATGGCGTTGTGTATCAGTCTTTGTATCTATCTATTATATCTATCCAAGACATATCAAGGACGTATTGAGGGATGGGCTTTACGGGCTGAAGCCCCCCCCCCCCGAAATCCAAGAAAAGGGGCATTTTTTTCTCAAAATTACAAAAAAATTCGCGCTCCGCGGGATTATTTGCTATTTTAGGCCTTTTTTGACTCATTTCTGTCAAAAAAATCCAAAACTTTTCGCCCTACGCGCGAATATATATCATTAAAATATCCATTGGAAATCTTAGCCCCCTCCGAAACTCAGTTCTGTATACGTGCTTGCGACATATCACATATCCCGAGTATATTATTTCTCCATTTTTTAATAATAGATTATGCGATAACTTTGGTCTAAATAACTTTTTGAATCACGTCTTCAGATTATGAAAGACAAGGTAAAAATACAGGTAAAGTTCGTTAAAGAGCAAAATCGGCCACACCCCCTGTCTGGGAAATGGGTAACTTTGGTTCTATGCATCGTAGAATATCATGGTATCATATCATGCTCATTCAAAAGCACATAGCTTTTTAAACAAGTGTCACGAATGCCGATTCGTTTCCTAGGTTTCCAGTTGTTTGGAAACAACTTGGAATGTTCCATTTGGCCTAGCCAATGGCAACAAAGTAATTTTGGGAGAGGAGGAGCATCTTCATATAAATAGAGTTGTCCGAGGGCCATTTTCCCTCAGAAGCATTTCTTCTCTCAGAAGATCTTCTCCTCCTGCTCCCGTTCCGGAGACAGGCTCTCTCTCTTATTGAGACTCTCGTAGTTCTCTGCCTAAATAGCATCAGCCTATTTATTTGGCATACTACCATCACTGCATACTTTGGTATTGCACAATCTTGCACTGCACTCAGTGCACTGCTAAATTCATCAGTAGTTTTAGTTGCCGTGCCGAGGGAACCCGGGAGAAACACATTACGTGTCAATTGGGGGCCGGTCCGGGAATTGAACCCGGGATACACACATTTTGTGTTACAATTGGGGGCCGGTCCAACTTGGTTCACGAGCACTAATCTACATATTCACTGTTAAAATATTTTGCTTATTCTTCGTACTCGGTAGGTATAGCCGTTCCGTTATACTGAGTAGTACGCTGGAATAATTTTAACAGTATTATCAGTGACTGAAGTAACTGAAAATCTATATGCCTACTCTTTTGTCAAAAACTTTACGCCGTCTATTGCTGCTACTGAAGAATATCGATCTGAAAATATACGTATTTACTATTAAATCTGCTAAATCTACTGGAAAATTGAAACTATTGAAAATAATGGAAGACCATTATATTTTGAACTGAAAGTTATTCAGTAATTTGAAATGTCTACCTGATTTTGATTTGCCAACCGATTACCAGTTTTATAATTCACGGTAACCGATTTAAAGTAAATGTTTTTGATGAAATTCACGCCATGGATGCTATAGAGAGGAGAAACTGCCGTCGGAGGGGGAAGAAAACCAACTGCTATGGAAAATTGTCATCAAATTTTTACGACCGATGTGAGCCAGGAGAAGAAGTTAAATAGTTGATTGGATTCTAAAAACCGAAAAATTTACCAGTTATGTTCCTGCTATTCTGCCATTGAAAAAATGCTAAATTTACCGCAAGATTTGTCTCCATTGAAATTCTACTACCAGCTTTAATGCAAAATTTAGAACTCACATGTCACTAGTCAAGATACCACTGATAAGGAATAAGAAAACCAGTAATCAAACTGCCACCTAGTGAGACACTAGATAATGAAGATACTCCATACAGTAAAATATTTGACAGAAAACCGTTGAATCTTTCACTCGTGAATTATTCTATATTGAGAAAAGGGCGTGAAATTCAAAAAAAAAAAAAGTTTATTAACTTTTACGCGACATTAACTTCTCTTTGAGAGAAGCATTGCTGTTCTTTGAGGGTAAGCCTTCACCCGTTTAGTTTACTAGTCGTGATCTCTGAAGAAAATCATTTCAACACAGAAAGTGCCTTTTATCACGCCATAAGTCAAAAACCAGAGGACACTTTATCAAGAGATCCCACTCTTGAATTCGACGGGAAGGTCGTAATGAGGAAGGTGAATCTGCGGGAAATTGAAAGTTCCATTTAATTGGTAACTACCGGGGAAATATACCTTGTCTCTTTTCTTTCCCTGGATTGAAAACAAGAATCTGGACAGGTTTGCGATGATGTCTTGGAAGTATGTCTAGGATTCAGGGAGAATCGCCATCCGAGGATATATTGAATTCCGTTTTAACCGAAGACGAGTTATGCGGATACCTGGGTTTGCCCGTACAAATTTGCTCAATAAACTGGCAATAGGTACCTACTTAGACTGAAAAATTGAAATATCTGAGGGTCGATAAACTCCCCGATGACGAATATTCAAATAACTATTTACCATGAAAGAATATTGTTAAGATTTTACAAAAGTTAAGTGGATTCGTCAGACCATGGCTCACGAATCGCAGCAAGTTTGATTTCGTTTACCATTATTTTGAACACAAACATGAAGACGTTTGCATAACCTTCCCTTGGCATCAGAAGACGTTCTGCGAATTTTCAATTTATATGCCAACAAACAACGTTTTTCATGCAATTAAGGAAACATCCATACCAAATCTGGATTTTGGTACCCCTCTTATGTTGTAATTGATCACTACAATTGGAGTTAGAATGAAATCATTACTCGCTATAGTATGAACAAAGATTTTAAAGAATTTTGGAAGGAAACCAGGGAAACTTTTAAGGATTTTAACCAGGAAGTTGTCGAAGTAAAACAATTAAATGCTACAACTTGAAAATTCGAGATGGATTATTGTCGTACGAGAAAGTGGAATATTGTCGAACGAGAAGGATATTTGTCGTACGAGAAAGGATTCTTAGGACTACTACCACCTACTAGTGGATTCAATGGATTTAAAACACTATGGCCCCAATTTCTGGAAGAGGGGGGAGAATATACCAAAGAGTATCGACACCGGGCCAAGTCTTTTTACTGGAGGAGATTACACCTAGAGGAAGTGAAAGTGTTTCTTTCTATGTTTATTTTCTTGTATTATTATGTAAAATGTATATTTCCTTTTGTAATTAGACTGTAATGTTCAATATCTATTTGTCTCGTAAATCTTGTTATGTGAATTTTGAATTTGTAAATTGATGCTGTTTCATGATGAAAAATTGTAAAGTCAATAAAACCTCCCAGAGAACTCAGTTTGGAGGGGGAGCTGTGTCACGAATGCCGATTCGTTTCCTAGGTTTCCAGTTGTTTGGAAACAACTTGGAATGTTCCATTTGGCCTAGCCAATGGCAACAAAGTAATTTTGGGAGAGGAGGAGCATCTTCATATAAATAGAGTTGTCCGAGGGCCATTTTCCCTCAGAAGCATTTCTTCTCTCAGAAGATCTTCTCCTCCTGCTCCCGTTCCGGAGACAGGCTCTCTCTCTTATTGAGACTCTCGTAGTTCTCTGCCTAAATAGCATCAGCCTATTTATTTGGTATACTACCATCACTGCATACTTTGGTATTGCACAATCTTGCACTGCACTCAGTGCACTGCTAAATTCATCAGTAGTTTTAGTTGCCGTGCCGAGGGAACCCGGGAGAAACACATTACGTGTCACAAGTTTTGTCATATTCGCACAGGTACCTCACATCCCCTGTCTGGGGAAGTGGGTAACTTTCGTTTTATACCTCACACCGTTTAATAGCTAACTCGAAAAAGTCTTTTGTACAATATTTTCAATTTCCATTGACTTCTTTTGACTTCTAACCACTTAACTTCTAGCCACTTCTTTCGACTTCGTTCGCTCCAATTTCACTTGATCGACGCACTCACATTATATGATTTCTTATTGGTTCAATGTGCGTTAATCACAGTTAAATTTTAATTACCCCATTGCCGTGTGTTCAATATAGTAGTTGTACAATCATTTATTCTTTAACAGGTACTAGCTAAGATTCACATATTTCTCAAAAATCTTTTCTTGGTTTTCCCAAACTATTGCCTCGGTCGGGGTCTTATGGATATCGCTTTCAATGATTATTACAATGTATTTCTGCAAAAGACAGGTAAAATCACATACTATTATTGATTTATAAGTTTTAGATGTAACGATTTATTCAATAAAGCTTATATGAATGAATGACAACTTAATTAGGCCAATATCATAAGATGAAGTCCCCGTTTGCATGGGAGTTAATTGGAAGAAATTTGGTGGCAATGGCTGCAACTGGATTTACATTTTTCATTATCACGCTTCTCTGTGAATATAAATTTTTCCGTAAACCCCGCACCTACAAGAAATTTTTGCATGGGCACACAACAGATGACCTTGATGCTGACGTCTCACAGGAGAAACAACGCGTCTTTAGGGGCTTAGCCAACGATGACATTCTCCGTGTTGAAAATCTGTCTAAAGTTTACAACACAAGGAAAATGGGAAAACATTTAGCTGTGGACAAACTTTCATGGGGTATACCTCCTGGTGAATGTTTTGGACTATTGGGAGTTAATGGGGCTGGTAAAAGTTCTACCTTTCGAATGCTCACTGGTGACACGCCCATTACTGTGGGGGATGCTTTCATCAATGGCTATAGTGTCACACACGAATTAACTTTAGCCCATAAATTCATTGGCTACTGCCCACAATTTGATGCTCTGTATGATGATTTAACGGCACGTGAGCATCTAACCTTATATGCTACGTAAGTACATTTAGTGCAGACAGACTTAATATGCCATGCTAAAATTATAACAAAACTTGGTGGCAACGATTATGCTATATTTAAAATAAGGCCTCGTTTAAAGCTTTAACGCACATAACTTAAGGTATTATGTTCTGCAAAAGTAATAATAGTAAGGAATTTTACTAATGATTGTAAAACTATTTATGTTTCAAGGTTGCGTGGTGTGCCAAGAAAAGATGTTTGTGAGATGGTGGAATGGGCGTTGAAAAAATTGGATTTAATACAATATGCAGACAGACCTTGTGGAACGTACAGGTACGCTACATATTTGAGGATGAAAAATTAAAATGAAAGCCTATTAATTAAACTGTTTAAATGTATTATACCTATTTAAAATAATTGTAGTGGAGGAAATAAGCGAAAAATTTCAACCGCTATCGCTCTAATCGGTGGGCCGGCTTTAATTTTTCTGGTGTGTATATATACATTATAAATTGACCAAACAAACATTGAAAAGAAAGTTATTTGTAAAATCACTGAGATATGCACTGCACGAATCGTATATTCTGCGTCATTTAAGCACAACTCATTCAATAATCTTCATAAAATCACTTTCTTAACAATGCTATATTATAAAGCAATAAAGCAGTTAATCTGCTTTCGACCATTGTATTATTGATTAATATTTTACTTTTTCTGAAACTTTTAATGTCTTAAGGATGAACCAACTACTGGCATGGACCCTTTTAGGTAACGGTTTCCCATTGTGAATTCTCAAATTAATGATCTGCCGAGCTTAAGCATGTTGCAAACTTAATTTTCCAATGTTAGTACCTTTCCCCGGCCTGAATGTTTGTGCTGAAGAATGATCAAAAATGCACGTTATATAATCTCTAAAAATTCTAATTCTTAACGAGTCTTTATCTGTATTCACTCCAACATTTTGAATGAATGAAACTATATTATTTGTTCAAAAAAATTTATAACAGCGTGAGTCATGATCATGAGTAAAAGTTTACTATGACCATGACTGACGTAGTCCTCGAAATAATATATATAATATGAAACATTTTTTGATGAACTTGTCATTGTGTTAAATTTCAGCAAAAGGTTTTTGTGGAATCTGATACTATCCCTTGTTAATGAAGGAAGGTCTATAGTCTTCACTTCACATAGGTAGGTTTGTCAATCAATTCATCGCACACATCCTCATTTCCATGATTTCTTCTTTAATGAACCTAATAAAGTATTATGATCTGTTTAACATACTATCTACTTTTTCTAGCATGGAAGAGTGCGAGGCCCTTTGTACTCGTGTAGCTATCATGGTAAATGGAAGATTTAAGTGCATGGGCAGCACACAGCATCTTAAAAACAAGTAAATGTATTATGACTCCATAAGTACTTTTCTTCTGTTCATTAGAAAGAAAATCACTGTCGAAGTAAGCCTTTTGTATTGTGCCATAAATGATTCATTGTCTTTCTAATGAATAGAGGAAAAGTATTTTGGAGTCATAATAAATAAATCTACTTAGGTTGTGATATGAAACATTTTAATTTTCAACCATTTAAATTAAATGGTTTCAGATTTGGTGATGGCTATTCTATCACGTTGAGAAGCTCAGAGACAGAGACCTGCCGTGTAGAAAGATATTTTACAAGGGTTTTCCCTTTTGCCGTTTTAAAGGTCAGTTTAAGACAAACGTTTGGAGTTTATATAGTACCTCTCCTCTCATTGACCGGCATCCGAAATCTTTTCTTGGAACTTGGTAGAGAATACCTTATTTTCAACTATTTTGGACTTAAGTACGTCTATAATTCAATTATCATCCACAATCGAGTTCCTCCCCAGGAGCTGGGGACACTATGATTTCGGATGACCGCTCGTTGTTGAAGTATAAAAACAAATTGAATTATTCAAAATAGGAAATCCTAAACCATTTCTTCCCTCTGTATTTACCTAATGTACTTAATTAATGTCTGTGAGCCACTATTAACTTTTTTGAGTTAAAACGGTGAGTTACATGATAAACGGCAACTCTAGTCAAGAGTAATTTTGGCTAACAGTATCATATTTCAAACAGCGATTGCGACCTACATCACTTTTTAATTTAATGTTTTTATTGTCTAAAATCCACAGGAAAAACATCACAATGCACTGCATTACGAACTTAGTTCTCAGTATGTTTCCCTAGATGACATATTTCACAAAATGGAAAAGGCTATAACGGAAGTGTCCATAGAAGATTATTCAGTGTCTCAAAACACATTGGATAATGTAACAGAGCACACAGATATAACGATTTTAAACAAGTTTTTCACAAGATTAACAGAACTTTTGTAACTATTATTTTAGGTATTCATCAATTTTGTTAAGCACCAAAATGACATTCGGCAATTATACGATGTGGATTCTCCGCGGCTGTTTCAAGGGGCAATCGATCAAGATATGATGGATTTACAAGATGCGGTTGAAGAAGAGGTGGAAATTCCAAGGGTAACAAAATTGGACATGTGTAGAACTTGAGATTTTGTTCCCTAGTTTAACCACAGTTTTGCTAATAATATAATATATTATAAGTAAATAGTAGTTATTGATAAGCAAACTGTGACAAATCAATCCGGTAAATAATATAAATTGTCAACTAATACGCTCTATGACAAATCAACAGAATGTGAGTCTGCAATTGTTACCAGACATTGTGATGTAAATACATGGTTGAAAAACAAGAATTAAGAATGACTCAAAATGGATTAAATTGATGCTGCATTACAAGTAAGAGGACGATGTTCTTCTTCTACAGTAATGTTTACATACATTTTGCATGATCATTTTGGAACAAATGAATTACAAATTGTTTGTAGTTTGTACCATTCTTTCTTTGGTTCTTTAACAATATCATTTTCAATGTTAATGTATTACTAATCCTTGATGTCCTTTACATTTTTGACTTGTTTGATTTTAGTGTATTGTCAGTCAGTATCAATAAAAAAATATAAACTAGTGAACAAAGTTTTGCGGGAATGATCACGTTTAATACGCGTACGTTTGTTTTATAAGCCTTTATAATTGATATTTAGCTCTCCAATTGGTTTAAAATACTTGCGTGAATCTATTCTATATTTATAATTTAAGAAATTTCAAACGGCTGACTTAAAAATTACATCGATAGCAATTTACCAATATTATTAACGCCAGTCCTTTAATCCAATTTATTAAATACGACTTTAAAGTTTTGGAATGGTGGGCGGCGATGGAGGAGCAGCTGGTAATTTATACTGCAATTCATCAATAGATTTCTTCGCCACTGTTGAAAAGTCATCCATCGATTTTTTGGCAGTTACTGTAATGTCATCAATTGACTTTTTGGTTTGATTCAGAAAGTCATCAGTGTTTTTAACAGCCGTTGTTTGTAAATCTTTTATTTCATCATTGATCCGTTTTAACACCCACTCCATTGCCTGTCTTCCCTGTTCATGAAATCATTTTTAAATATGAATTGTTTTGTCTATGTCTCACCAGACAATTAAAATATTAATTAAAAGAATTAAATCAAATTATCACATACCTTGCTAGCATTTGACGATATTGTTGTGGTCAGCATGGTCTCCATATAGCTGCTTAATGGAACTCCTTGAACTAAGACTACAGCTTCCTGCTTTAATAACGTTTTCTCAGGTTCCTCGGGGTGTGGTTGATATACTAACGTTTCATCCACTGCTATGTACTTGCAAAATGTTATCTATTACAAAAAATCGTTTCAATATAGTACAAATATTTTACTTTCTGAGAAGAATGCAAATAAATTGATCGGTGTACATTGCGCGTTTTAAGTGTCATTGTTTTCTGATCAGGGTCCACTTCAGATTTTTCGTTTGCATACATTACATTAGGAGATCCCATTATCTATCAACAAAAGCATCTCAAAGTTAGTATGGTGGTATGGTATACACCCAAAATAATTGGTTACAACTGTGACCAAAACCAAAAAAGAGATGGAAAAAACAGACGCTTACGGTTCCCTTTTAAGGGAACCGTATGCGTCTGTTTTTTATGACAAGAAAATTCTGGTCATAAGCACCCTTCAGTATCAGGGCAACAGCTATTTTAGCTTATTGGATATAACAGATTATTTAGCTAGGTCGTTGAAGGGTCGTTTGTATTTTAGCTGTATTCAACAAGTATTAATTGGTTACCATGGTTTCTCACATTTATCAAGAAGGTAAATAAAAACTTTATCCTTTTTATCCACGTTGGAGTGGATAAAGTTTCGACGATAGATTAGCCTTTCGCGCCACAAAAATCTATCCGTTTCGCATGCGCAATAAGGAGATAAGAATTTTATTAGCGTTTTTAGCTTTTTAATCGATTTTAGCTACTTGCGTTGAAGGGTGCTATAGTCGTTTTCCAATTTAGTATTTATATAAAATAAGGAAATAGGAATAAGCAACAGGCCAGGCTGAAAATGTGTACGAGAACAAAAATTATCTATAATAACAATTATTTCGTTTGATAAAATAATAGTAACGCACACAAAATAATTCATCCGCAATGTCATACTGCGGTACTACGCCGACTAAGGACGCAACGCAACATGCAATTATTTTTTTAATAAGCAGAGAACGAGCAAAATTTTACCATACAAAACTGTACAAATTAACATTTCGGTGGAAAATATTTCTCTACTAAAAATATTAATGTTAAATAATATTAAGTATCCAAACGCAGGGCTGATGGTAAAATAACCACTCAAAATAAGTAAGAATTGCATTTTTAGCCTGTACTTCTGTTAGTTGTTTCGGTGGTGAAAGCCAACTTACACTTTGGACCCAAAACGGCATACCTATTACATAAAAGAAAGTAGTTGTACTACAACTTCAATTAAATATGAAGTAAAAATAAGACCGATATTTTAAATAATAATCATATCAATCAACCCACCCCATATCGAACTAATTAGTCTTTCCGTGTGTAAGACACCCTTTTCAACTTTCCGATTTAATACATCAATGGCAGTAACTGATGGATTCATAGGATTCGGATATTTCCTCCATGCCGCTTGAGCTACCTTTTCCCAAGGGTGACTACATAATTTCAACACCATAAAATTGTTCAAAACATTTAGTAATAATGTTTTTCTGTCTAGTACGAGTACTGAGTACGGTTACGGTTAACGGGTTAGAAAATATTTCTTACTCAAATGTATATTCAGATGTCCAAAATTTCATTGTTTGTTCAGTTCAAATTCGGATTCAAATTGCCAATGTTGTGGTTGAAGATCTTCAACACGTACACCAATCGTAAAATCGTAATCAAGTACCCTGTTGGAGAAAATATTATCAATATACATAAGGTACTTGCACTTACTTACGTTATGTACCGACACAATCTAATCGCCAAATTAAACTCAACAACACTAACACTAAAACTTAAAAATCTTTATTTTTTACTTGAAAATAAAAATAGTAATAAAAGTAATGAATGCTTTTATTTTATAGTTGGTTGTAGCTATTTATTGTTATCCCTCAAATTTCTGCATTTACCATTAGAATTAGAACTACTGGTTCCTGTACAATATCCAAAGCAAATTACGAATAAAAAATACAAAAGAAAAATTAACTTGGGGTTATTCCTACGCCCAACGTTTTGCAGAGACTTTAGGGCGTAAATTTTTGAAATATTAATTTTACGACCCCCTACCTGACCTGTTATGCAGATCTGTCATAAAAAGTTGATATTTAAATATTTAAATAATACACTGATGACTGACCTTCGCCATTCGCCTACATGTGACATGTAAAAATACATTTAGTTATTATTATACATTATATTACAAATGACAAAGCACAATCCTTTTTGCTCTCAAAAAAGTCACTGGCTTAAGATGTAAAAGGCTAACTGCTGACTGTAATCGCTGTAACACCTAATTTCAATGACTAAATCAAAAGCAAATCAAATAATTTGAAGGAAGAAGGGGATTGAAGATCTTCCCTAATCAACTAAATTGCACCTATGACTATGACCTGTACATTAAAATTTTAACTGTTTTAAATTTAATTTTTCTATTACATAAATAACTATTGACTATTATTATTGACAATATTGATAATGTTTATGATCAATGATAATATAATAATATTACGACTGACGATTACGACACGACTGTCCGTCGACTTATGATTGCGTAAGACTTACGTCAACAGCTGACAGTGCAAAATGGTTCAGTAAAAATGTTAACTCCTTGTTTAAAGTGTATCGTTTGATGTGTGATTTTTGAAACCTTATGATTTACTGATGAAATGTGAGTGAGTGCATCGATTTTCAATTCTGAACAGACAGACAGTCACGTTGTTGCAGTTGACATGAAAGTGAGATGAGAGGTTGTGCAGGTGTTCCAGATCAAAGGTTAGAAAGTGAATAGGACTTTTGGACTTTATCACATTTATAGCACAACCTTGCCTTCTGACTGACTACACTTCCAAACTTCCAACCCATCCACCACTGCTGCCGCCGCTGCACTGTGAATTACTTGGTTCCTTTCCTACGTGAGTGTTTTGTGCTTTGCGTTTGTGCTACTACTATACTGACCTAACGGCATAGTTTTGATGTACAAAACATGCAAGTATTACATCACGCACTCAGTCAAGCCACTTCACACACAAACTAGCATACCCGAGGAATAGAGCTTACATAATCTCATTGCACACTACTGCACAGTCCGTTCGGCGTTTACAAGCTATAATATTATTACTACATAGTTGAATCCTAGCACATGAAGTGTGCTGGAAAAATGTTGCGTTCGGAACGTAAGACGTTCCTTTTCCCTTATTTTTGCAGGCATTATGTGTGTACTATAGTTTATATTTTATGTCAATGCATTTTTTATTCATAATTCTTTTTATGTTATGTTTACTTAAATTCTGTTCTGATACGTTTGTTCAGAATATTTTTACCTATTGTTACCTATCGTCTGACACCTTACTTGACCTCCTAGGTCAAGTTTCAAGGAATTTAAAATGCAGGGGTCCGTCATTTTAGAAGTAACCCCTATTCTTCATCCATCCGTCACATTTAGCATCCAGCACAAAGCTATGTATTTATGCCTAAGTTTCATAGAGCCATGTATTTTAATGTATTGTATTCTGTATTGGAAATCCAGCAATTTCCTACTAAAACTCCAGCAACCTATTTACCTATGGTAAGCTTATGGGTCTGAAACCTTTAAATTTCCATAGGATTGCATGAAACTAACTCACTGCACTGGTTCCTGAAACCAGTGAGTCAGTCTGGTTCCATAGATGGAACACCATCTATGGTGAAATATGTCTTATCTTTTAAGTTTTTTAGTTCTATCTAAATGTTCTCTGTGATAGGCTAACTATTTGTTATTGTAACCAATAGAAAATAAGGTTTAGCCGTTCCTTTTATTTCTATACGTTCTTTTCCCAATTCAACGAGAATTGGTCATTCGTTCATTCAATTCAATCCATGTTGACTCTCTCTTCTGTCAAGAAGTAATCTTTCGCTTCTGTCAAGTGTAGACGCGAAGCCATGTTTTCCCGTAATTCTAGTTACGGCATTTTTGGTCATTGGACCATTCTTTTTCAGTGAATTTGTGTAATTGTGTCATTAGCAATTAATAAATAGTTTGTAGGAATTCCAGTTGTTTTCCATACATATTTTTTATTCATTGTACAACACACACCTTGCATTGGGACTACCCCAATGGTGTCGACACTCATTTTCTCATCATCTCTCTCATCATCATACAAACTGAAAAACATGTACTATCCAGTGCATGAACATGTTGAAATAAATAAATTTCTAGCGACTGCGTATTGGCCGGAATTTCTCTCTAACCTCTCAATTTCGATTCACCTCTAACTTACGGTGGACGGGTTATATATTAATTATATGCACGTTCCTTGAAATCAAAGTGCGCATGCCCACTTACTCTAAGCCACCGAAATGAGTCATTTCAAAATATTATAACATCAAAACAATAATAGAAATGGAAATGATTAGTGAAAGGAGACATTTCGAAATATTAGGTGTATTAATTAGAATTTCAAAACTACTAATCCAAATTGGTTCTGCTATTCGACAAACTTATTTGACATTTTTAAATACACCTGGAATTACTTTTTACTGCCCCCTTTATGCCTTCGTGCCAATTTTGCAGAATTAAATAACTGAGGACCACTATTCATTGCATAAAAATATTTATTCGTATAGTGTACTCATTGGATTTGCACGTTTTTCTAAAATTCAAGGAATTATCCAGGGAATCTGATCTCCTTATTTTTCTGATTTTAAATGTTAACTTTTGGGGTGTTTATTATAAATGGAGTCTTTCATTTCATTATTTGATGCTACAGTCAACAATCTACAGTAATTATTTTGGTTTAAAAACTTCCTTTTGATCAGAAAGTTGGAACTGCAGCTAATTTTTCCAAACGCTGTAGAAAATTAAAGTACATTTAAATTATTGCATTGTTAACATAATAACCTAAGGAAAATACGAATGATTTTTACGGAATTGTTTTTTATAACTGTGATGAGTGGCCGAATTACTCTTGAGTGCTAGGTTAGCTGTAGCTCCTTTGGTACAATAAATATGGCAGGAGGCCGCGGGATATCGTTGCCTCAATTAGCCCTTGTTGCCTCCGTTGCCCCCTCCCCCGTTGCCCCTAGTTTAGCCACTTAACCTATTACTTTAATATATTGTCCCTATTGCCTCCCGTCACTATTTTTGCCTCTTTTTTGACCTAACCTAATAAAAAATAATGTTTTATTGTTAAAGCCTAACAATCAAGTAATATGCTTATTTTTAATTAGGTTAGGTCAAAAAAAGAGGCAGAAATAGTAACGGGAAGCAAATGGAAAAGATAATAGGTTAAGTGGCTAAACTAGGGGCAACGGGGGCAATTGAGGCAACGATATTCCGCTGCCTAAATCCAGCCATAAATATATTATTGACCTTAGGCCATCTGTTTTTAGAATTCTCAAATTACATACTAGAATTACAAGGTACTACAAGGTATCAAAAAACCGCAAAATTATGGTACACATTCAATTAAGTTAACATTTGTAGAAATTATGAGCAAAAATCTAAAAATACATTAAAGAAAGTACTTGCTACTAGCTAAAAATAGCAAAATTTATGTGCTTGAAGAGTCTCTAATATTTAACAAAGTAGTTTACTCCACGTCCACCTAACGCAACGTACTTTTGAAGGGTGCCTTTCAAAGTTACCCGACTAAAGCACTTTGATTATAATATAATGGACTTCGGGTAAACTGCTTTAGGGTACGTATTGTTACAAATACAAACATTAATAGACGTTTCTCAGAATTGCTTTCTGGTCACCCCATCTACTGAGCTTCACTTCAACTAGTGACCAGAAAGCATTGTGAGAAACGTTTATTATTATGATGACCGATTGCCTTTGTACGGAATAAGCCTTTTGCACAATTGTTTTCTGGTCACCAGTTGCAGTGAAGTACAGTAGATGGAGGTAGAGAATTATACATTAAAAAAGCCTGAAAATACAATGTTTCCATCTACTGAGTTTCACTTCAACTGGTGACCAGAAAGCAATTGTGCAAAAGGCTTAGCGCGAATTTTCATAAATATTATATTATTGGCGGATACTAAAAAACCACCTCTAATCTCGGAATATTTAGAAATGACCCCCAATTTTTCATCGGATCTTTATTGGACATGACCTGGAAGTCACGTTCTCACCCTCATCATACCCGAGGGATCTGGATTCAAAATGAGATTCCTCACCGGATTTGGACACACATCGTCCCCTGGTACATACTCCACCCGCACCTACGCCCACCCTCTCCGACTCCTGTCCAAGGAGGATTTTGCGGATATAACAAACCTAAATGAAATAAACAATTGACACATTTTCGACAGTTTATATGAAAAGTATTAGGTTAGGTTTGTTAAACCTACGATAGGCCTCAGACTGATGTGCTTAGATTTTCAAAACCGGTCTCATAAACCCTGAAATTGCCCTCAAAGTTATTAGCGGGAAAGGTAAAAGATGGAAAAATTTGAAGAAGTTATATCTTGGCCAGCAACATACAGAACAAACATATTATTTATTTTTATATCAAAGTTTCTACTACGTAATTAAAAGATACTCCTATTTTAATGGTTCGAGATAATTTTACACTTGTACACGCTTCCCATCGCTCGCTCGGGCGTGGGCGAGCTTTCTGTTAAGGGTCATCTTACGCTATAATATATCTGTATTGTATACTTGTGTTGGGCTTGACGTAATTGTGGAACCATGTGACTGAATTTTATTCAACCTTGGTTTGGCGCCGAACCGAGCCGAATTGAATAACCTGGGCACAGCTCATTGCACTTTTAAATTAAGGAGGGAAGAAGTGTTATTATGCAACTTCTGTGTGTTGATTATGTGAACAAAGTCAAAGCAAGTTTTCAACTGTGTTGTGTGATTGTGTCATTGTGTGTTGTTCATTTTTTTCTTATGTGAGTGTTTTTTTGGGAGAAATATATTGGTAATGTTTATTTTGTGAAGTTGGAAACTTTGGAATACATTCTTTTATGTAACTTGTCATTTGTAGTAGTGTTGTAATCGATAATTTGATTGAAATTGAACGTTGAATAACAGCCAGTTATTGTGGACATTGGAATTTGTTATGTAAATAAAGGAAGTCTTGTCTTAAGTGGTTTTTGGTTTTCAGTTGTATCATAATATTACTGTCAACTTTTAACTATTTATTTCGTAACAGTGAGATCTGGTTGAAATTAAAAAAAAAAGATGGAGAAACGAGAGAAAATTCGGAGAAGCTATGAGCACTACAAACGACAAATCACTCATTGGGAATCGGCCATTATTAAGAATACCGGCCGCAAACCTAATAAGGTATCGTATCGAAGCCATAAGTAATTTTGATTTTCTCTGTAATTTTCAAAATAGATTCAAAAATATCGAAAATGTCCCTTCCAAGTTCCAATGCCCAATCTAACCCAAATTATTCATAACTTAAAACATTAAAAGTTGGTTGGAATGTTTTATTTTTATACAGAATGACCTTTCTGAAGCTCCTGCGTCAGTTCAAGCTGCGTATAAAGAGTACAGAAAAATAAAAAAGTATCTTGAATCGAATTCGTTTGAAGAAAAACAACTCCTTACTGAGGAAAACAAACAAAAAACCCCAAAGAAAATATTTTTTAGATATCAAGGACACCCATCCCATTCTGCAGAAACGTCACTTCCCGATGCATACAAAAAACTGTCGTCAAAAATATTTATGGCATCCTCTTTGACAAATTCCGTGTTGGATAAACCTTTTTCTGGAAATTCATCTAGCAGCTCAAAAGTTACTGAGACTTGCGAACTTCCCGAGAAAATTTCTGTACCACAAGGAACTATTATACCTAGCAGAATTTTCAGTATGACAACCATTGAAGATAGTGGGCAGGATTTGGTTGATGGTAGCTTTGTGAACGAAAAGAAAAGTTTAATATCCAACAAATCATTTGATGGAATCAGCGCTTTGTGGCAAAATCCATCTTTGGAAATGAAAACCACTAATTTACTTGGAAAAAATGGAGAGCAAACTAAACAAGTTGATTCAAGCTGGTTAGAACGGTGCGGTGCGGATTTCGACATTGATAACAATGTTGGAGATAATGTTTCAAATGTGATTATGACTCCTGTGAAATGTAGTCCTAAAAACCAATCAAAAACATTTTTGCAAAATATAATGCCCGAAACACAAACACTAGCTCAACAATCTAATCATGCCGATTTTGCCGATAGGAAACAGGAACTACAAATTGCTTCAATGCGGCTAGACGGATGTGATGCGGAAGTCAATGTGAGCAATGACACTCTTGATAATGGGGAAAATGATAACGTGACAAATATAATAAACACTAGAAAAAGAACTTCTGCTGTAGCTTTTTCTCCCAGCCCGGAGAAGCCAAAGCCTAAACGAAAATTTTTTAAAACTACTGGAGAGGAAAGAAATAAAAATCGAATAATTGTGCCTGCTAATGTAATCAACAAAGTTGTTCCGAATACTGTAGAAGTCCGAGGCTCTGTTGTGAAAAAGAACACCAGTAATAGTAATAGTGATGTTAACATAAAGAGAAAAGAATCTATTACAGAATCGATTTCTAAAACGACTAAGAGGACGTCTCCAATGGCATTTTCTCCTAGCCCAGAAAACCCAAAACTGAAACAGAAAAAGGTTTTTAAAAAGACCATGGAAGAGAAAAGTACTAGAAATAGAAACATTGCTCGTGTTGGCGTTATCAAAAAAGTTGTTACAGACGGTGTAAAGAGACTTTGCTCTGATGTAAGCGGAACCGAAAGTAAAGATGATAATAATTCAAATCCTAAAGTGAATATCATACAAAGGCAGAGAACTTCTACTCTGGAATTTTCTCCTAGCCCAGAGAAACAAAATATAATCCCAAAACGAGCAGCTTTTAAGACTGGTAGAGGAAAAAGGGATGTAAATGATAATTTTCTTCGGATTGACGTTTCAAAGAAGGTGTTTGTGCGAGGTCATAAAAAGGTGTCTGGAGCCAAAGTAAAACGAATGAATTGGAAGTCAAAGCAATCTGCCGCATTTAAAGCAACAAAATCAGCAACCCTAACTTGCAGAAAATGTGGGGAGACTGGCCATTTTGCCAAATTTTGCTCTAAAGGTATAACTAATTTAAGTAAAATATGTCATTAGAAAAAACATTTATGAGACTGACTAATAATTTTATTAATATGTAAAGGCAAATATCCTGTTTGCCATTGACTATCGAGAACACTTATAGTTATTAACAGAATAGTTATAAAATTGTTATTTTTGGCGTGACCTTAAATAGGATTAAATTCAAATGAAAAGCAAGAGCCAGAGCAAATTGATGACAGTCCATTTCCTACATTAGAAGAAGCAGCGAAAATGGCGATAAGTAAAACGGCTAGCAATGTTATTTCCACTAAAGTATATGACAATTCTTATCCGTCAACATGGGCTGACAGTGTGAATGAAGCCGTTAAAATCCCAAATGAAGCCACATCTACTCAATCTGAATTTGAATTTGAAGAACATACTAAACTATCAGATTCTCAAAGTATTAATACTGTATCACCTTATTTTGATGAACACATTTCACCAGGTGAGTTGAAGTTGAAACATCTTTTAAATAGTAAATAATTTTCAAACATTTAGTTTTTCTGAAATGACATTATTATTGCTACAACTGTTGCGCCAGGCGGGGAAAAGGTACTCACCTGTTAGTTATGATTCAGTCAAATTCAGTCTACTGCTTGAATTGTTTATGAAAGACACATACTGAAATATTAACTTAATAATAAATATTGTGATTCATTCACCTTTTAAATTCAGATGAACAAGATGAGTTACTGCAAAAAACGTTAAATATATTTGGATACAATGCATTTCGGGATGGGCAGAAGGAAGCCATTGTTCGAGTGCTGAATGGACTTTCAACTTTAGTTATCTTGTCCACTGGTTCAGGGAAAAGCTTGTGCTATCAACTGCCAGCTTACTTGTACTCCAAAAAATATCCAGGGGTTTTGACCTTGTGTATTTCACCTTTGGTTTCGTTGATGGAAGATCAGGTTTGTTTTGTAACTTACCAATGTTTAAGCTTCTGGCTGCGTATTCCTTTCAATTTTGTCTAAACACATTTTATGTTTAATTCTCCTCATTTGAATTATGTATTAAAATAATTTTAACCACATAATATGTAGGTCCAAGGTGTTCCGTCATTTTTCAACGCTGCTTGTCTTCACAACAACATGTCGGCTAAAAATAAGGAGATTGTTATTGAAAAGTTAAAATCTAAAGCATTAGAAGTCTTGTTGGTGTCTCCCGAAGCCATATGTGGGGGACTGTTTGGCTTACTGAAAACGGGAAATATACCTCCTATTGGTTTTGCATGTATTGACGAGGTACATTGTGTATCCCAATGGTCACATAATTTTCGTCCATCATATTTACAGATCTTCAAGGTATCTACAAAACAACATTTCAGCTTGTTTATTAACAGAGTTGTTATTTGTGAAGTATATAACTTATACTAATATGTACTAATTAATCCGATTACAGATCCTTCGAGAGAAATTAAATGTACAAACCATTCTTGGTTTAACTGCAACTGCTACTGATCAGACAGCTGTGAGTATCTGTGAGCACATTAAAATAGACCCATCTACAACTATTAGAGGAGAATTGATTCCGAGAAACTTATGTCTTAGTGTATCTCGAGACAAAGACAGAGATGAGGCTTTACTCATATTACTTAAGGGCGAACGTTTTAAAGAATGTGACTCCATTATAATATATTGCACCAGAAGAGAGCAATGTGAAACGATTGCAAAATTTATTCGCATTAAATTGCAGGTATGTAATTCAATTTTACCTGAAGAAAGAAAAAATCTCCAATGGGTAGCTTTTAGTTCAAGGGCTTTTTACGGATTTTAAAGGGCTTCCGTTAGAACGAAAAAAACATTTTCTGCTACTATCGTAATCTATCGAGTTAAAAGTTCTATAAATTATTGCACTTGCTTCTAAAGATTTTTTAAGTATCGTTTAAACTTTAGTAAATATAACAGAATTTTTTTGAAGCCCCTTAACTACTACCTTAAATACGTGCCTACCAACTTCAATGTGTATTTAAATATCTAGGAAGGTGCTTTTGGACTGCCCAAAGGAAAGACGAGGCAAAAAATCTCAAACAATTGTGAAGCATATCATGCTGGAATGACACCTACTAGAAGGCGAATGGTTCAACGGTTGTTTATGAATGGTAATAATTTTTAAATGAGAATAGTTAACGCTTACTGATAAAGCATGTAAATTGTCAAATTCTTTTCAAACATATGTTGAATTATTGTATGTATATTGAAAATTGGTGTGGTGTGTTTTAAATTAAAACACATTGGTGTGTATTAAAACTCTACTGATTTTCAAATATAGGTCAATTTTTGTAATAAATAAAATTTGTTTTGATGACAGGTGAGATACGGATAGTCGTTGCCACAGTCGCATTTGGAATGGGAATAGACAAATCGGATATAAGAGCTGTCATTCACTATAATATGCCAAAAACGTTCGAGTCTTACGTTCAAGAAATCGGAAGGGCAGGTCGTGACGGCTTACCAGCACATTGTCATCTATTCTTAGACAATATTAAGGTAAATGTTGTTTGGATTGACCCAAAATGCACCATTAGTCGTAGATAATATTTTATATTATATATTATCGTATATAATGATAGTTTATAATCGTTATTGTCTATTAAATCGTTAAAACTGGACATTACTTGATTTATGCTCAGGGCCGAGATTTGTGTGAACTGAAGCGTCATGTGTTCAGCAATTCGGTGGATAGGCCAACGTTACGCAAATTGATCAGTAGAATTTTTAAGCCTTGCACGTGTTCTAGAATTGCTGAAATTACTGGAGATAACAAGGAAAATAAAAGCAAAGACAACAATGGAATCGAGCGATGTCCTGGTCATGAAGTATCATTTTCCGTTAATGATACAGTGATGGAAGTTGATTTACCCCAGGAAAATATTATGACTTTACTTTGCTACTTGGAATTAGACAATCAAAGAAAATGGATCGAGTTGTTACCTATGACATATGAACTTTGTAAAATCCAATCCTATGGAGGCGCACAACTACTTAAATCATCTGCACAAGCCGTAAAATATGCCATATACAAACTGTTATTTTAGATAAGAAGCAGATTCCTTCGAAAGAAGGCAGTTGTGCGGATGTGTGTTGTTATGGTCGTGAATTACGGACTATTTATGTAAAAAATTGAATTTTATTTTTGTTCATAAATAGTGTCCTCCATTAGCGGTTGCAATAGCTTTAAAAAGAGAAAATAAGAAATTCAAAGATAAAGATACTTATCTGGAATTTAACGTGATAGAAGCAGCTGCAACAGTTGGCTGGAGCAGTGCCATTGTTAAAAGGGAGCTGAAAAATTTGGAATGGAAAGCTACAGAATTTGATGAGATAGGTAATCACAAATATCAAACTCGATACGAGACGGGTATATTTTTTGTATTGACAAAGATATAAATATCATGCTCTAGGAAATGGAAAGAAGTTTCGAAAATCAGGTATATTGGTCGAATTTAGTGAGTTGGCATTTCGAGTTGTGGCTCCAGGGGACATAAATGATGAAGAGGCAGACATAATATTAAATTCCCTGCACAAAATCAATCTAGAACAAGAGCAAACGCAATTGAATCAGTTAAACCGTGTATATCAATCTCTTTTTAGGTATGTAGTCACAATCATGCACTACACTACTCTGTATTTTGTAAATAAAACAATGTAACTGTTTAACTACAACTATCGTTTGCATTGTAGTGTCTCGAGCTCAAATGTTGGCGATTGCTGCGACGGATACATTTCTGAGAAGAGTGACCGTTTAAAAGATTTTATTCATGATTATTTTCAGCGATCAAAGTCGGATCTATCAGTCCCAGAAAAAGCAGTAAATGAAGTACTACAATTACACTTTCTTATACTGTCTTAAAAATAAAAAACTTACAGCTATTTTGACTTGCTATTATTAACCTTAATACCTTAACTGATAAAAAAAATTTTTGTAGCCTCCACAAGGAGCTGGCCAAGAAGAAGAAGTAAGAAGAGATGTAAGAAATTTAATATTTAGTTCTCAAGACACAAAATTCACCGGAAGAGCCATAGCCAAAATTTTTCACGGAATTTCAAGTCCATGTTTTCCTGCTGAACATTGGGGTAGAAATCGTGCGTTTTGGAGAAGATATTTGGGAGTAGATTTTAATTTTTTGTGTCAAATCGCGGGACAGGAAGTACTGATGCACCAATAACTCTTGTTTTAGTGGTGTAAATATTTCATACGTTTGTAATTTCTATTCAGCGTGTTAAGCCTAAGTAACAAAGTAACTATATTATTGTATGTAACTGCCTCAGCACTTTAAGTAAGACGTATTTAAGAATGAATTTGACTATCGATAGTCAAATTGATAATTTTTATTCCGTTATAGAAATAAAGTGCACGTCCTAAATAATGTCATCATCATCTACCTTTTCGCATTTTTATTGGAAACTTTCACACTATAATATAAGATACTATATAATGTCCAGTTATTTATTTATTTCAATTTTGATACTACCTCAGTAATAAATGCACATTTCTGTTCACGTTCCCTTGCTTTACTTTAACGATATAAATTGAGTCTTTACACAATCCGATCACACAATTAAATTTCATCAAATTCTCTCATAATCATAACTCATGACGATCGTCAATGATGGATATAATAGAAAAATAGAGCATGCATTCACACATATTATACATGTGTTATGGCTGAAAAGTGTGTGAAGTTATGAAATAGCCACATTTTACATTTAATTTATTTTGCAGTCGTTCATTTGTGAAACAAATTCAAACCAATATTTTGTGATGTGAGCGATTTGTTTTATTTTATGATATCATGAGACCCTAAACCATTTATTTCATTTTAGAAATGATAGTACTATCTTTTCGTGATAGTTGGCATAGGCTCTCCCTTTCAATCTAGCATCAAGGCCTAACTAACCAAGTATTCACCTTAAAATTATTTATAACCTACTTAAGGTTACCCGTCCTACGGACGGGCAACCTTAAGATATTCAAAAAAGAAAATTCAGAAAAAATATAAATAATTAGTTTTAAAGATTAAAACTTGATTTATAAAATTTTAACCTTAAGGCTACGAATTTTACACTGAAAGTCTTTATCCCTTTCTTTAATTTATTATTTATTTTCTCCGAGAAAACTTGATAAATAAAATTGATAAATAAGAATCCCTTAAAGTTAAGAATTTAACTCTACACATGTGTGTTTACTAAGTTTCCGAATTGATTTTGAAGTCTCCACTCATGCTACACCTTTTAGGAATTTGAGTTGGAAGTCTCCTACTTATGCTACACCTTTTAGGAATATGAGTTGGAAGTCTCCCACTTATGCTACACCTTTAGGGAATTTTAGTTGAAAGTGTCCATATTATGCTACACCTTTTAGAAATAAGTTGGTCAAGCCAAGAATTTTAAATAACAAACCCTTAAACTTATGAATTTAACTCTATACCCGTGCGTTTAATAAGTTTAGGAATTCGGATTGAAGTCTCCCACTCATGCTACACCTTTTAGGAATATGAGTTGGAAGTCTCCCACCCATGCTACACATTTCAGGAATATGAGTTGGAAATCTCCTTATGCTACACCTTTAGTAAATTTTAGTTGGAAGTGACCCAATTATGTTATCCTTTTTAGAAATGAGTTGGTCAAGCCGAGAATATAATAATTATTTATTTTCGTTTATGTGTTGAGAGTTTGAGAGCCTAGATTTGTTTGTAAGTCAAATTCAGGCTCTCAAATAATAACACACTGACATGAACACATTAATGATTCCCTTTTATATTAATGAGATGAGATTCTTCGAAGTACTTAAACGGGTCCATTCATCATTTTTTCGTTTCAAGCATTTTTATCATTTGTACCACGTTATTTAAACATAATAAGTGACAAAAAGACGCCAAAATTAGAAATGTAATTTGTACATACATCTTTAAAATCAGTACAAAATGGAAAATACTACGTATAATATGAAGCGTTACTTTAGAGTTAGAGGTACACTGCATCTGTATACTAGTTACTTTCATAGTATAAGCTATCAATGTAAAATGAAGGTGAAAGCAGCGCGTGGTATCACTAAGCATAGACTACAGTCACTATTCACTGTCACTATTATAGTTGTAGTGACAGTAGACACGGCCGGAAGCAGTATTTATATAGGTATGTTTATTTAAACATGATGATCTGAATTTCGAAAAGAATCCTTCTTCGGAATGTCGGAAAGGGTCTAACACCCGTCCGTCAGGGTAGAACAATGCAACGGATTAGAACAATAGTACATGGAGGTATGCATTGGTGGGGTACATTTATTGAGAACATTAATTTTCATGGTATGAGAGAGACAGAGAGAGCCGTTCTAGTAAGTAATAAAAGAATCTATATCATGATATTTTATTTTGTGGCCAAAATTACACTGTCTGCCCCTTTTCACTCCGCTTCTGGTTGGTTGTATGTTATAACTGTTCCAATTAGTTAAGAATTCGCGGTAAAGCAAAAGTGACATACATGGAATTATGGTTAGTGCACAGAATTATATTATAGTACCTAGTATATAGACTAGAAGCAGGAAACGAGCCTTGCAGTTGGTTAATTGCGTATCAGAGGCGACCCACAGAAGTGTTAGAAGTGCTAATCACATAAACAATAGAGTTTATGCATTTGATTGGTTATTGTAGGCTGTTAGTTAAGGCGACTGACGGTTCTGTGGGACACCGCCACTGTTCCCCCATCTAAACTGTGTAGTGTGTTGTTTGTGTGTTGGACAAGACCTAAAGCAGAAGGCCGAGGCTTTGGGTTAGTGTAGTGATTAGTGACAGTGACAGCCAAAAAGTAACAACATTCATTCAACATATGACAATAAGTCACTTCCTTGCTAAAGAACATTTCTTTTAATATTTATATCACTCAGCATACCTGTTCCCATTTGTTCTTTGTTGGCCATATTATAATTTATTACGCAAAATGTCAAACTGTATATACTTGGACTACAATGCGACAACCCCCATTGACGAAGAAGTAATCGAAGAAATAGGACGAAGTTTACGAGAAGATTGGGGTAATGCAAGTTCCCAATACCCAATCGGCGTGAAAGCACGTTCTGTGGTGGAAGAAAGCCGAAAGAATGTAGCTCAAATGATACACTGCGATCCTAGCAATATAATTTTCACATCTGGTGGAACAGAAGTAAGAATTTAAATTGAATATTTATTTAAATTACGATTTTCAGTTCGTTTAAGGTTTTACTTCATACCTGCATAGCAACCACAAGGGACTATGAAAATGCATGTTAAAAAATGTTTTACATCGGCTTCTATTTCTCCCGGAGGATCAGTCCGATTTTTATGGGACCTACATTTTTGGAACCGTGAACTATCCAGGAGCAAAAGTTACCATTCGGAATTTTGATATAGTTGCTTTGAATGGACCAAAAACATCAACGTTTTATAAAAAACTAAAAATGACTCATTTTTTTGGGAATTTGATTTTTTTAAATGCATTTAAAACAACTATATCAAAATTCCGAATGGCAACTTTTGTTCCTGGATAGTTCACGGTTCCAAAAATGTAGGTCCCATAAAAATCGGACTGATCCTCTGGGAGAAATAAAAGCCGATATGAAGATGCTATGATGGATTTTAAATGCAATAGAGGTTGACCCGAATTGCTGTTGATGGAATATCCGAGGGCATAAGTCAACGCAATTTCAAAAAATTAGTTTCTAGGAAATGGGGAAGTGTATTATGGTATATATTTCTATACCAACCCGTGGCAGATCCCCATGGAAAAATGAAAAAATGAAAAGTGGGTGGGAAAGCTCGCCAATTGACGTCATTGGCGAGTGTGTATTTAAATTGAGATCCCCAAGCGGGGGGAATTAGGGATCGGCTGTAGTCATGTAAATTTTCCACACATTTTCACTTGTTCCGAACCCCCAATAAATCGAATAATCTGCCATTCCTTTTCTATAATATTATATTCTATATTCCTTGTTCTATACTATGACTTGTAATAGCATTTCCACCTGTCGTCATTGGCAATGTTATTACTTCAGAATACAATCTTTTTTGTTTGCATCTTTCTCCAGTGCATTCATACTTGTACAAGGTTAAGTTTAACCATGGTTGTTATAACTACTATCAAGGATGTCTATTGTCCCTGTGACATAAACGGCCGTCAAATACAAGCATTGACGCCGTAGTCATAGTGATAATAATACTAACCGTAAGACGGCTGTTTATGTCGCATTTAACCTTGATAGCACTGCACTGCACTGTTTATCAAAATTGCACAGCCCTTGAGGTAATGGAATAGCCGGGCAGGTTAACTATGGGGTTTCGGCTGTGACAATTGACGCAATTTTCGGGGATAAATTTTGGAAATCATATTTATTTCGTTAGCAACCAGCGGTAAACTGCGTCCTTAATCCCATATTTACTTTCACTGCACTAGCCACTAGTTACCATTATTGTTTCCTTATTTTTAACAGGCAAATAATATTGCACTGACATCTGCAATGAAAGCTGCTGAGAAAGTCGCAAAGGGAAAGTTTAAGCCACATATAATTACATCCAACGTGGAACATGATTCTGTCATGAATGTTTTACTTGACTTGAGAGACAAGGATAAAATCGGTATACACAGAATATTTATTCTTATTTAAATGAGCAGAATCTGTTAAATTCTCTATATGGAGGAATATGATAGGAATTGCTAATTATAATCAGCCAAACTGTTCTCCAAACACAATGTTTGCTTCATTTATGAAAATAGCTGATAGCTGTTTAGCTGTCATTATCAGGGCCGCAGCAAATTTCGGGGGGGGGGGGCACCGAGAAAAAATAGAAAATTTTAGCGTTATTTTGCGATTTTAGACAAAAATATCTTTATTTTTTGCGGCCTTGGTCATTATAGGAAATAGTTTTTGATAAGGAAGGTAAACAATATTATGCTTCGTGTCTATAGTCTATAATATATTATTATTATTATATTGCTTATGATTCCAACGTTTTTTTATTTTTTCCTTTGCAGATCTCTCCGTTGTAGAAGTTGACGAAATTGGGAAAGTTGATGTCGATTCAGTTTTGACCGCTGTTTGTGACAATACTTGCCTCGTAACAATAATGCATGCTAATAATGAAACGGGTGTGCTAATGCCAATTTCGGAAATCGGTAGCAAGTTGCGTAACATAAACACAAACCGGGAAGCAAATAATAATATTCCTATACTTTTTCATTCGGATGCAGCTCAGACTATTGGAAAAATCAGGGTTGATGTGGATGAATTGTGCGTTGACTACCTCACCATTGTAGGGCATAAAGTACAGACATTCTTTTGACTAAAATTATAAATAATATAATATATAAAGTTTGTAATAATTCCTTAGGCTCTTTTCCTCCCGATAAAAAGTTTTTTAAAAGTTAGTTTGATAATAGGGAAAATATAAACTATGTTACATGACTTTTGGATCGCTCTTTTGTCTTAGTAGTTAGTGTTTATTATCTTTATAATGCCAATATGTGTGTAATGTATATGTTAACGGTAATAAGTAAATTCAGGCATTAAGCTTAATGCCTAGGCATTAAGTAAAATTTTGAAAGATTTTAGTTTTCCGTACTTATAATTTGAAAGAACATTCATATACCATTATTTCGTATTTGTATGTGAATAAGAACAATTTTAGACGTCCAAAAAGGTAAAGATGTTTACTGTGTCATGAATAAGGACCGAGTTTTAGACCTTAAAACTTTTGCATAAAAACCACTACAACTTCTTAAGTCTTAGTTGCACACTATTCATATGCGGCATTTTAAATTCGTTACAATGTCCTTATTTAGGAAAAAGAATATAATTGGACTATATAAATGGTCTTCTAAAGGGGAGTACCGCTTAAGGACCCATATTGCAAGTGGACATTTGACCGATGGCTCATAGAAATAGAGCCTCCATAATCAGTACACCCATAGGTTAATAAGTGATGAAGGTCATACATCAGTTTTGAAAATGGGTTTTTTTCCGTTCGGCAGATATTCGATTGCAACCACTGGTACTTTTAACACCTATTTACATACTCAAACTGTTTTCGTCAAAGTTTTTTAATGAAAACGGTCATGGCTCATAAACTTAGGAAGTCCATATTTTTATGATAAGAAGATGACCATTACCTGAATTTATTGTATAAATCTCAAAAATGGGTTCTTTTTTGTTCAGGAGGAATTCATTTTTGAATATTAAGAAATGGTTAAAATTACATTTTTATGGCATTTTGTGTTGTCATAAGTGTTCATGACGATACAGGGTACATCTAAACCAATAGTACTTTTATTAATTGATGAAAGGAAAAAATGTCTAAACTATTTTTGACCCCCTGTAAGTTAACACTAGCAGTATGTATATTAGTTACTAACTCAACCAAGGTAATTCGATGTCAAATGCCCACAAACTGCAGATGGGGATTGTCAGCCTACGAATAAAGAGCAGTATCTCTTCAATTATCACAGTGCCGGGGCACTGTACGGAATAAGGCACTGTCCAGAATAAGATCAGCATTAAAAATCTTTGAATAATACTAAATCAATATTCGAATAGTGTCGAAAGAATTCGAGTAGTTTCGAAAGAATTCGAGTAGTTTCGAAAGAATTCGAGTAGTTTCGAAAGAATTCGAGTAGTTTCGAAAGAATTCGAGTAGTTTCGAAAGAATTCGAGTAGTTTCGAAAGAATTCGAGTAGTTTCGAAAGAATTCGAGTAGTTTCGAAAGAATTCGAGTAGTTTCGAAAGAATTCGAGTAGTTTCGAAAGAATTCGAGTAGTTTCGAAAGAATTCGAGTAGTTTCGAAAGAATTCGAGTAGTTTCGAAAGAATTCGAGTAGTTTCGAAAGAATTCGAGTAGTTTCGAAAGAATTCGAGTAGTTTTGAAAGAATTCGAGTAGTTTCGAAAGAATTCGAGTAGTTTTGAAAGAATTCGAGTAGTTTCGAAAGAATTCGAGTAGTTTCGAAGAAATTGGTTAGTTAAATTGTATGGGAAAGAAAACACTATTTATCTAAAATCTATAATCATGCTATCTATAATTTAAAATTGACAGTTTAAAATTATTCATATTTCTGTATTAACGAATTCACTCTTTACTTTACAAAACATTTCAATTTCACTTTACAACAAGCTTAAATTATACCATTTACTAAGGTACTGATAAACACATCTCAATAATACTGAATAACACTCTATTGAACTCGATAATATGGCAATGTTTAAATTGAAATTAAATAGGATGGTTAATTTGGCACTCGGTAGATACGGTTAAACGTCTTCGACATCTTCTTGACTTTCCTCCATGTGGTTTTGCAGTATTTTTGCCGCGTCGAGTATGTTGTCCGCTAATTTGCGCTTGTTTGAAATCAAATCAATTTCTTCATGTCGAGCAAGACCCAGGTACCAAATTACAGACGTGACATGACTGCAGCAGCCAACTGTACGTGCACCGTTTTTACAGCGGCAATACCACCCAGTAATTGCTTCTTCTCCTGCTTTAGAGTTGTCAAATGATATCCATAGCTTGTGAATCCCTTGCCCGAATCTTGATTCCATATTCACTCGAATCATATCAGCCAGTTCTAGTTCTTCAAAAGTCCAAAAGCAGTAATTGGAATCCTTCTTTAGGTGTCGTCGAGTGTATAAGGGAGCATTTTTACGTTGATACATTCCAATTGTTATATTTTTAATATCCTTTTCAGTCAAAACAGGGAAGTTCAAAAGAGTTGCTTTAGAGGCTGGTATTAAATTCTTTCTTCGAAGTTCTAAGTTCAATGTTTCTACTCGACGCTGTAGTACATTTTCTTGCTGTGTTCTCAACACAGCGTTTTTAGCCATTTCCAAGTGCTCTTCATCGTCTAGAAAGAGCGGTGGAGAGTACGCATTGAGAAATCCGCATATTATTCTGAAGATAGAAGAGAGTTTGGGCAGATAGGTAGCTTCTATTTTTTCTTTAAGAAACCGAAATCGTTTTGCGTGCCCGTTTTTTGCTTCCACTGTCCAACGAATCATAGTCACTTTTCTGGTTTCATTTGCCTGAAGAGTAGTGAATTGTGGCTGTTTTTTCTGCAAACAGCTAGGAGAATAAGTTTTATATCCTTTCTCGGTAAGGTCTGGTATAACGTCCCGAAATCCGCGGTCAAGCAAAATAAAATCATTAGGGCGCAAGAAAGAGGAAATTCCATTAACATCAAGTAACATAGCTTTCAAAATGTTCGAATCATTGTTCCCATTGTCTGCAAAGTAAAGGCCGTCAGCATTCTGAATATAACCCTTTGGGTGAATGACCATCATTGGCTTTACAAGGTTCCCATGTTTGTGGTTCGAATAGGTTTTCTTCTGTTCATCATGGTCCGATAGCTGTTCGATGAATAAATATGTTCCATCAGCAATAAGGCATAGTGATTCTTCGTCTGCTCCAAAAAGAGAATGGGCGAAGGTGGATTGATGTACTTTAGCCTGTTCTCTTGTCAGGTGTTCATATCCAAGATACCGAGGAACAAAGTGTTTTTCCAACGCTACTCTCACACTTTCGAATGTCTCACTGACACGTTGTTGACAGTTCATGTTGAAAAGTATGGAGAGTACCTCTTGAGATAAGTTTGTCCTTAATTTCATGAGAAAAAGGCCAAGAGCGTTCCTTTTAGTTCTGTTACAGCTATTACGTAGTTCCGATGAAATTAGCCCAAAAGTGTGGTCGAAGTCCTTTTTGGATAAACCCGTTAACAACTCATAGTCATAAGTGGTGTATTGAGAATTCTCATCAAAAGTTACTGTTTTCACTGTAGAAAAGACTTTGTCGTTTAAAGATGACAGTAATACTTTTATGTCCTTTCCAGTTAACAAAGTGGAACTTTGGGAAGCAATGATTTTCTTTTCTGCGTCATCATTAAAATATCCATTATCACTTAAATGGGTGGTACAGCATCTATTATTCACTGGGATAAACACTTTTTTATGATACCATATAGAAGCAATAGCCCTCTTTGGAATTCTCAATCTTCCTTCCTTACCTTTGTTGCCGCAAAGGAAGCACTTGCTCATTGTGCTAGCACAAGCTGGGATATCAATTTGAATCGCATTCTTGACTTTGGGGATCTTAAATCTAGTAGAGTCACTTATTGAACTTTCAGAAATCGAACTTCTATTTTCCAAAACTGCACTCTCTTCACCAGAGTTATTGCTGTTGACACTGTTGAAGCTTGAAGTTAAGTTTAAAGAATTACCACTAAAACCGGCTGAGACTATCGAACTTTGAGAATCAAAACTCACTGTCGATGCCTGTGAATCAACGGAGAAGTTTGAACAATATGTGTTTGAAACACTCGATAGGGAAGACTGAGTTGAGTAATCCATTGAATCATTTTGCAAAGATGAGATGTCATCCTCCTGTTGAGATTGTGAATCAATGTCCATTAAGTCATTTTCCATAGTGCTTAAAGTTCTTTTCAAGCTATTTAGTGGTACAATAAGGTGAAATTGATTGTTTTTCATAGCTAGGTAGCAGTCGCCGCACACGTAACCATCACCTTTTTTATAAACCAATTCCACACCAGAAGTTTGTTGCATAAAAGTAGCGTACTTTTGAAGTGGTATCCAAACAGAATCACATTCATTCTTGCGTCCTTTCTTAGTAATTTTACGAAAGCACACACGACAATATTTAAAAAGTCCCGGCATAATTTACATTTGTTGGCCCCACAAGATCTGTTAGTTTCTGTAATTTTTAATACAAATAATATTGTCACGTTAGAACTTTGTAATGTTATAGTTTAAGATTTAAATGAGTATTATAAAAGTAATTGGTATAACAAAACATTTAGCTACCTTTTTTTACCTGAAATACCTATTAATTGATTATACATTTTGCTTTTTTAATTTATTTTCTTATAATTGGTTCAATATATGCTTCTTTTGTCCCCTCTGCCACTGTTCCATCTACCTCCATCGGCTTACTATATACCTTTCGGCATAAATCTGGCGTGCTAAGAGGCATGACGGGGTTTGCAGAGGCTTCATACTTGTCCAAATATACCACCATTTTAACATGGTTTGGTAAGTATTTCTTTTAAGACAATGGCCGCCTTGGTTGAACCAATTCATCACTGTCTTCCTTTCCACCTGCCCATCAGGCTTTGCACTTGTCCAAATATACCATCATTCTAACATGGTTTGGCAAATGCTTCAATTAAGGCTTTTGTTCTATTTTTGAACCTAAAACAACAGGAATCCTACCCAACTGATGTGGCATAGAATCACAAACCATTGTGTTTCATACATTTGCCAGAACATCAGAGGTTCAATGCGAGCAGAGAGTGTGTAAGCCATCGCCTACCGTCTATGGGCTTCCTTCAAACGCAAGTCCAAAGACAAGCTATTAGGAAAAAGGTACCAAGTAAAGGTTGACATTCTTGACCATTGCCAGTGGCTTTACCGGTACCCGACCCAAATAACATCAAGGATTACTCACTTGAAAGCCGGCTAGGGCGGAAACTTATTGTGTTGCCAATGAAAAGTGCATGTTTTATGATTTAAAAATGTAGGCTTAAATCAATTTTTTTGGTCGCTTTTACGGACACTTGCTTTACTATTGACATATAATAATTAAAATTAAAACTCACACAGTGAAAACGGTAGTGACGTTTGTAGTCTGCCCTTTAGTAGTAGGCTTCTTTCTCTTGGAATGGCTGAAACGGGTTCCTCACAATCGCTTTGGCAGGCTCTTCCACGCTGTCCAGAAATCCACTCACTGCAAAATATTTTTTAATTTTGAATTTAATCTATTTAAGTATTTAATATTATTTAAGTATTTATTATTTAAAATTACCTAAAGAAATGTCCGTTGAGGCAGAGTATCTTCGGCGACTTTGTCAAAACACTCGCAGTACTTGTCCTTTTTCTCCTTCTGCTGATCCTTTTTCTCCTTCTGCTGATCCTTTTTCTCCTTCTGCTGATCCTTTTTCTCCTGCTGATCCTTTTTCTCCTTCTGCTGAACCTTTTTATCCTCCTCCCTCTTCTTCGTTTCTTCCCTTGTCTCTGCTGCTTAAATTCTTCCTTGTCAGCCTCAACCGTTCCTTTTTTTCAATTTTGCGATAATTTGATTTGTTTTGACACTCACTTTTCAAAACCGCGGGCGTAACTTTTAAATTTTTTCAATAAAAGTTAGTGGGGAATATGATAGTCGGGTCACAGTCAGGGTTACTGACATACCTTTGTGTTAACTCCTATTCATAATCACCTTGGAGTCATTAGCGGAGGAGTATCATCTTGTAGAGATCCTATCATTTTATTCTACCATTTATGCTAAAAATCTAGTTACTACGACAATTTTTGCCAAGAATCTCAGGCCCACCCATGTCACAATTGATTTTCATGGGATTTTTTAAAAATTCAATTGACCTAGGCCAATGTGTCCAGCGAAACCCGGTACTCCCCTTTCAAATACTAAAAACTATAATTCTTCAAAAATTTTACTTATTGCCTAGGCATTAAGCTTAATGCCTGAATTTACTTATTGCCGTTAACATATATATGTATGAATGATATTTTATATTTGGATTTAAGTTTTACGCTCCTCGTATTGGTGCTCTATATGCTAGAGATCTTGAAAAGGGAAAAAATGTTTTCCCAATAATCTTCGGAGGTGGTCAAGAAAGAGGACTAAGGCCGGGAACAGAAAATACCGCTATGATAGCTGGGCTGGGTCTTGCTTCCAAACTTGTTGCTGAAAACATAATTGTTTACGAGAGTACAATGTTGGACCACCGTAATTACTTTCAAAGTCTTCTATATGTTAGTATACTTTTATTTACATATAATACACTTATTAAAGCACACTATAGATACCCGATATGCATGTGTCATTTTATGCAAGATAATCATTATCATTTCTTTCAAATTTGTGTACAAAACATTTTCGTCTATATTAAGGAAAAAATACCAAACATATCTTGCAACTTCACTCAGTGTAACAGACTACCGAACACTTTAAGCGTCACTTTACCGAAAGGTTTCAAAGGATCGGATATTTTGAAAACTTGTGAAACCAAATTTTATGCCAGTTTGGGAGCTGCTTGTCACTCAGGTCAACTTAAGCCATCAGGTACGAGTATACGTTTTGGTTAGTATTTAATTTCTTAAAACATAACACATAATAACAATAAAGAAATATCTTTTTTATCGTAATCGTTAGCAATCCTATTAGCTTCTGGTCTATCTATTGATGAAGCGGAAAGAACTGTCCGTTTTAGCGTGGGTAGAAGTACAACGAAAAAAGAAATCGATATTGTCGTTATCAGCATTTTGAAGTGCATTTCTCATCATTAGTACAATAAATAGTTGTAATTGATTGATGTAAAGGAAGATCTGTGAAGCCAAAATCTCTATCAGCCTTAACATTTTTAATGTTTTTCTTAAGGTTAGCTCAATGGATGTCAATGAGGATTGAATTGTGAATGTAGAAGTGATTGATAACTTTCAAGGAAATAAATAATCATTTTATGGTTGTATCATACACTAGGGAAAAAATTTTCTCCCAAGCAAAAAAATACCGTTGGGCTCAAAAACATTACTTTCTTCCTTCTCCATTTACTCACTGTTTAATGCTATTAGATTTAGTATCAAACCTATTGCGGCGAAGCCGAAAATTCCCTTGAAAGCTCCTTACCCGCTTTCAAGGTTAGTATCTTATGAAAAAGGTCTAACTTTCACAATTAGCAACAATCAATCAATTGACCATTTTTGACACTCAGTCAATACACGATCATCAATTTGTCGAATTCTATACGTTGCCGTTTGATAAAAACAATATCTTCAATCTTGCTGTGTGGATGCTGATATGTCTGTGAAATATCATAATTTATAATCATACCATTTTTACACTGCGGAGAAAATTAGGGAAAGTACTTGTTTAGGCATTGAAAATAGAAAGTGAAAATAGCTAGTATAAGTATATCTACAATATCTAGGCACTATGCAGTAAAGTAAAAATACAGGCATGAAAGTATGAACGTTGGTTGGATAATGGATCGGATACCTTCTGAAGGCTGTTTCTAGCGAATTCTGCAACAAGCAGCGCCTGTACATTAAGGATTTGAAAAAATTTGATGGTTCGCTATTTACCACTTCATCATCCTTATCCCTTACCTATTAGTCTTGTGATGTGTTTGTGTTATTCAATCAACTTCAGTTAAAAATTAATGGTCACATTTTATCCGATCGGTGTCTGATGGATTGGATTGATTAATCAAACTGCAAACCTTGGTCTTCAGACGTCAGACGAATTGGCCATCAGATTTGCAGCCTACTAAGTTTCATTCTCCATTGGACTATAACGATAACGAGGGCATGTTTTACAGTACAGTTATTGATAGATAGGAGTTAACAATACTAAGGTAGTGCAACTTAAATATATAATATGCAAGATAAAATTAACAATACAAAACATTTCATCTAATCTAATTCTAGGTAACTTAGATTTCGAATATTTTAATATTTTAATTAAAATGTAAATGAGACTGGAAGGTAGTAAAATTGTCATAACTGTGGGCCGGAACCTCTATACAATTACAATACATTACATATACTTTATACTTACACTATCAACTCTGTCAACTGTACACAATTCATTTGAAGAAGGTTAAAACAATGATAGCTAATTAATTATAAATGGGTGTGCTCAATTTTGTATCATGATGGTACAAAACGTATACAGAACTGAATATAAGAGATTATTTGATAAAAACCTGGAATCAAAACATCTTTGAATAAAAGCTTTTACCATTTACAGGCTTACCACGTTACCACCGAGTTTGGATTTACAATATTGTTGACAGTATTGGCTTAAATGAAGGAAAATGTCAGGTAGCAAAACTTCAGCTAAGGAATTAGTGAACGACACATTTAGCCCTCGTGTGGCAATTCTCTGCTCAAGAGTTGCTGAAAGTGTTTGCAAAAAGAATGACTTGACCTTCACGCAGTTGGTTCAGCCGTTTTGTTCGCTCACTACAGACCGTAAGCTTAACATATACTTTGAAATTTTGGTGTTTAAGGATTTTTAAATGGATTTTTTATATAGTTTCGTGGCAGGAGCCAGCGGGACAAAGCATAAATGGGAGACCATTACGAATAACTCCTGTGGATATAGCTTTGTGGAAACCTTCTGATCAAGATATCCAAAAAAATAGAACAATTCTTAACAATGTTGTATCTCGGACATTGCCCCCTTTATACGGTCTTAGCCAGGAATCATCCAATCTTTTTAAGCAACATAAATTGGAAACCGGAATTTCAGAATATAAAGTTTCGGTGCCAGAGAATACAGCATGGTTCAATGTTTGGAGGGAAACATTCTTAAGGCTTCATTCGGAGCAACAAAATAATCAGCATGAGTTTCTTCATCATTTTATGGCATGTATATTAGTAATATCTTCATCCGAAGTCAAATCATCGGAAGATTTGTCTTCCATAATAGGAAAACTTAGTAAATTGCAACAACAACATCAAATAGAGTGGCCTCATACTTGGATTTTTCCTTCAGTAATCAAATTTTATCTAATATTGCATGATAATTCCATGGATGATTCCAATCCGTAAGTAATAAATTACGAATTTTATTTATAGTTAATTACTTACATATAACTTTAACCAGTATAATATGTATAGTTTTCTTAAATTTCAGAGCCGAAGCAATGTACCAAAGTTTGCGCACAATTTACGGGGGTAATTTTTGTTACATGCTAAAAATTAATAGTGTAAATCCTCAAGAGCTGACCCAGAGAGACTCTATTCCTGACCCATGGTCTCCGTTTATTGATCAAGAGAATGACATAATTCAGCAGGGAACAGTGAGTGAAAATAATACGTGATAATACTTAAGTTAGATGCTAGGGCTAAGAACTGCCGAAATGGTCAGTAAAATGTTAAAAGAAATATTAATCATCAATTCCATTTTAATTATTTTCAACGTGTCAACCAATTTTAATTCTGATATATGTTTTGTTGCGTCTAGGGGGAATTATCCAATGAATTAATAAAACCATATGCCGAAACAGAAACAGTTACAACCGATCTGTTTCACCCGTTGAGTCCCGAGTCGGAATTTTCCCCTCCTATGTTGCCTCAAAATGGAGAAATTGGGGCCTCGCAAAGTAATAAAATAAGAAAAGGTGGCTGCTTGGAACAGCAAGATTTGCAAAACATTCAAGTTGCCATTAACGAGTTTATAGGAAAAGCGCTATTGCCTTACGTAGAAAGACAAGCCCGGATTTTACATGAATCGGTAAATGTTCTTTTACCAAAATTTATTATTATCATATTAATATACATATAATATTATTAATTGAAATTATAATTACTTTGACATTGGCTTTTGTTTGGTTTATCAGATTTTAAATAGGCGTGGTATGAGTAGGTCATTTTTTAGTGCTTTTAAGCGTCTTTCCGGAACTGGAGCTAAGCCTGCAACATCTGTCATGTATGAAATGCTACATTGTATATGCATTTCATTGTTTTTATTATTGCTGGCTATTGTACGACATTATATTTTTTTTAAATCTCTTTTCTCAGATATACTCCAGAATCGCCAGAAATGATGAGCAGGAAATTGGCGGATATTTATTTTCTTTTTGGCCATTACTCTGGCGCGTATCAGTTCTATCACCAAATTAAGAAAGACTTTTCTGCTGACTGTGCATGGACTCATTATGCATCATCATTAGAAATGGCAGCATTGTCACATTTTATGATGACCCAATCTAATCCTCCGATGGCAATAGCTCGTTCATTTCCCGTTCATTATATTAATGAAGCTATTGGACATTACATTGATCATTGTCGGTAAGCAAAATCAGTTTTAAAATTATATTTTGTATTTATACTTATATTCACTAAATTTTGTAAAATTGTGATTTTACTCAGTAGCAATTTATGTTTTACAATTTGTGCTTTCCAGCATGACCGATGCTGCAATAAGATGCGCTGTTGTGTGCTGTGAGTGCCTACGACAAATGGAAAACTATGCAGAAGCCGCTGCTATTTTTATTAGAATGACTTCCGAGGATTGTGATCTACGCTCAGCATTAATGTTAGAGCAAGCTGCCTATACATTCTTACAAATGTCCTCCCCCCGAAAGTACGCTTTACATAGTGTTTTAGCAGGTTCGTTTACTTTCATCGATTTTATGAATTACTATTCCTGGCAGCATTATTTATACTTATTAAAATTTAAACAATTTGAATAGGGCATAGGTACGCTAAAGCAGGGCTAAAATCTCATTCTCTAAACTCATATCTACAAGCTGGACAAGTTTATAGTCACAGAGGCTGGCGTTTTGCAGAAGACCATGTGCATTTTACTATTGCAAGACACCAATGCAGTTTACAAATATATTCAGGAATAACACACCATCTCAAATCGCTGCTAATAACACCAACGCCACAACCTTCTCAACAAATTCAGATATTTTTTAAAGAATTTCTAACCGTAACTGCTGTAAGTTATCCTTTTTATAATATCTCATTTAGCATTAAAATTTTATTTGATCCATAATGTTATGATTTTAACTTGCTTGACTATATTTTACGATATTTTATCTAATATGTGCAGAAACTTTACGAAGAAGAATGTTGCCCACTAGAATTTTGTGTTCCAAGAGTTATTACTGATGAAATGATGGTGCGAATAGCTGTGCCAGATCTGCTAACTGGAGAAATCAATAACGTGTTAGTTCAAGCTGACACATCTTTGTCAAAGTAATTAATTTTTCTTTAAATAAGACACTTCAAATAATTGTTTTGAGTTGAATGCTAATTCAATGATGGATACTTTTATAGTTGGGATATCTTGGAAGAACAAATCGTGAAAGAATGCGGAATTAATTCTGTGATACACTTTAAGCCTTCTAGATTGTTATTTCACCAGGGAACAGACAATACAGTGCACCCTACAGTGCCTTGCAATGGTATGAAGTGATTGATTGGTATTAAATTGCAAAATATATTTTATATTTTGCTCTCAAGATTTTATTGAATTTAGAGAAAATTTTGACTTTGTTTTTTGTATTCAGAAACGTTTTATGTCGAGTTTCCAATTGAAAATCCCCTGAGTATTGAGATTTCTCTAAGTAACATTGTTTTAAAGTTTGATCAATGGTCCACTGTTAGTTGTTCAATGATAGACAATCTTCGAATGGATCCAGGAGAGATTAAAATGGTAATTAATGATCTTTTTTACCAACATTTTTATGCCATATAAATAAAACATTATATTTCGATTGCACAGCTTCGTTTTGGAATCGCGAGCAGTTCAATAGGAATTTTAACGATACTGAAACTACACTATAATATTGATTATGGTGTGCTAAGAGTACCGTTTGAGCAAAGTATAGTAACAAGAGGCCCCCGACTTAATTCAACTAAAGCAGAAAAAAGTGGAAAAATTTATGGAAAAGACCATAGAAATAAAATAAACATAGTTGATCAGATGCCACTGCTTCAAGTAAGTGGATTAATAATAGTTATTTATTGTTACTTATCTGCATGCGGCAACACACACGTATTACCAAATTGACCTTTTTCTTTAAACTTCCATCTTTAGGCTGAAGTAGAAGATTTGCCGAAGTCATTGTTCCAGGCGCAGAATACATGCTTTAATTTGCATCTTAAAGACAGAACAATTGATAGTGACCAAAGAAAACGAATAACCAGAGTGGTGGTTGCCTGTGAAAATATGAAAGATTTTCTGGAAGTGAATACCAATACTGATTCAGAAAGCGGCTTCCAAATTGAAACTACCGAAAAAAATTTTTGTCCAATTAGACTTACATTTGATGGATCGTCAAGTGTTCGTATACCGTGTATATTCAGAGTTCCTCAAATTGGTGATATAGCTTATCTGAATATACTGATTTTGTATCAGTTTCAGTCGACTGTGATAAATTCCAATGCTAGTTTGCATCGCGTTATAAAAATTTCCATAAAAGTCCCACTAGTACCTTGTTTGAGACTTGAATATTCCAGTCTAAAGTTAATTGATGCTGTTACATCATTAGCTTTGTTGCGCGTTCACAACGTAACTCAGGTTATCCATCAAGATCCATTATATACAGGGCATTTATAATAAAATACACATGTTATTGTTCCATTTTGTATCGGTGTCACTAAAAAGTGTGTTCAATGTTTTGCCTCTTATAGACCGAGATATATATCGACAAATTGGAACTGAAGCCTAAGGAGCTCCTGTTGGAGGAAATCATTTGTGGAAATGAAACAATGTCGCCAAATGACATTCTTAGTAAAATTAATATCCTTCCTTTGGAGTCGAAAAATATAGTAGTAAGACTACATGACCGGGGTAATATTGAAGATTCAGAACAACTGACTCTAGGAGTAAAATGGCATGTTTCTGAAGCTAATTCAGAGTGGACCAACTTATCTAAAATATTTGGCAATTACAGTCTAAATCTAGACGATTATAGATTTAGCAGAAACGTTTCATTTGTTTTTCAAGTAAAACATGTGAGCAAAACTTGTAATGATTTTAACTTATTCCCCTCCTTCGTTTTTCCCGTTAATTTATTAGTGCACCCAAGAATTGCCGGAAAAATGGCTTTATCAATCGAGAAAGCCCAATATAATGAGTAAGTTTTCGTTATAAATCCAAATTTTAGATTTGATGTTACTCAAAGTTTAGTAAAAAATAATTGAATCTAATTAACATTGTTTCCTTATTTTAGCTTGGACTCAGCTCAAACGTTGCGAGCTTCATCTCAAGATGTATTTTTGATTGGCAAAACTACGTGGATATTATCTACAGAACCGAATAAAACAATGTCGTTAGACTTCAAAATCGTTGTAAACAGACCGGGGATTTATAACGTTGCTCCAACTGTAGTAATTAAAAATATTGAAACGGGTGCTCATCAAACTTTTTCCTTACACAGTCCTATTATTATATCCCAGGTGTCTGTGTCATAATTTTCTTTTTCAATGTTTACTTACATAGAACTGAAGATTACTAGTTACTACAAAATATTACAAATTGTTTCTATCAAAAATACCCAGGGTAATGAACTATAACCTGTCATTTGGATAATTTGCCTTTGTTCATGTCTATATAGGCATCAACATTATGTATATGTAATGTAGTACCGCGTAACAATAACAATATTATAACATTAATTAGATAAAATTCATTTTAATGGTTTGCTCCTGTTTAATGATTATAGTAATTGTGGATTCTGTTTCTGATTATCTCTTTTCGTGTTTCTGTATAACGTAACGTAGCTGAAATAGAATAATTTAGTTTCGCAATGTATTTTGTATTATTATTATTACCACGTACCTTGACTAAACACTGTCGTAATAAGTTATTACAATTTCTAAGTAATGTTATTACAGCAAATGTAGTAATATCTTATAATAGTTTATAATTGCATGATATTAATTATTATTATTGTTAAATTGCAAACATCATTACTGCATCATTAATTGTTTTCCCAAAGTTAATTTTAGAACATCAAAATGCCATGTTCAAGTCATTATTATATTTATGTTATGTCTTTCTCAAGCTGAAGAATTTGAAGATGATGTATATGGTAATTAGTAATTAAATATGTAATACTGCGTTGAATGCATAAATACAGTTTAATTATTGCTATTTCTGAGAATTGGCTCATTTTTGGCGTTATCCGCTAACACAATAATATATTTTCATTTTAGTTTGTTGTAAGAACTGTTCTCTGACCAGTCATCTGAATTGACATGTTTTTTGCTTGTGATTGTGAAAATAGCATGAAAAAATGTTTTCCACCAAAATCTATAAATTCAGCAGAGATACCGAATGGAAGCCAGAGTGAAAAAGACATCTTAAATATACTGTCTTAATTATTATTCAAAATTTTATGACTACATTATATAAATTCAATTTAGAAGTTTGAAGATTGTCACATAAATTGCTTACTTTTGACTTTTTATATAGGACATCTCACCTCATTTGCAAAGTAATTATTTTTGTTTAAGTTGTTGTCGTGTTAGATAACACTTGTCTTTGGTTCGTGCCAATTATTCCTTGCAAATTATTTTTAAAGTTCAAAAAATGTTAAAAATGATGGCAAAACTAAAATAATTTTTGTCAAAAACATTGTTTTCATGAAAGTGGTCTTTGTTGAGAACGGAGGGAGAGAGTGGAGAAGAGGTAAGGTATATGATACGGGTAGATGGAGTGCGGTGTGCGTATTTGCTGAGCAAGTGGCGGCGTTAATAGTTTAAATGAGCAACTTGTATAGTAAATAGGGCAAAGCAGAGTCCATCTTAGGATTTGGGCAACGCATACAGCATTTTGTAGCAAAGCAAAGCCGAATCTGTGTAAAGTTAAAAAAGTTGTAGTAGTTGAGGAAAGCATAGGACTGTGACTGACTGATTGACTGAACTGCACTGCACTTGAACACTGAACATTCAACATTTTAGCGAAGAGGAGGCTCGGTCAGGCCAGGCGAGCCGTAGAAATAAAAAGACAAAGCTCGGGCAAGACAAGAAACCAGGCAGCCGGTGTGATGTGTGATCGCGTTCCTTATTTTTAGGCTATTGGACTCTTCTTATTGTCATTAGTTTTGTTGCCAATCAATATCAGTTACTAGATCAATTAGCGAATCTTTTGTCTATGACTGACTGGTGTCTTGTCACCAGTCACTTGTGGCAGAGGCACCAAAATTAATTTGTTAGCCCACTTGCTATTTGTTCCTCATCTTTATTTTTTACACAGAAAAAGTGGGAGACTGTTGATCAAGTACAAACTTCCGACATTTATATATTCTCTCTTAAAACAGCAGTTGTTGGGAAAGGGGACTTGGAACGGAAAATCTTCTGTTAGTAGAATTAAAAAAATGCCTCTTCCCAGTCGAGCTCGAGTGTACGCCGATATTAACTCGCATAAACCCCGTGAGTATTGGGACTATGAATCATATTCAGTGGAATGGGGGTAAGAAATATAATAATAGAAGATAACGAATTAAAAAGGTTGTCCGGTAAAAGGAATGCCTTAATTTTGATTTAAGTAAAGGTCGAAACAGTGAAAAGCTTTGTGGTAAACTTTCTATTTGTTTGCAGGCAACAGGATGACTACCAATTGGTAAGAAAATTGGGACGTGGCAAATACAGTGAAGTGTTCGAAGCTATCAACATTACCAACAACGAAAAATGTGTGGTGAAAATTTTGAAGCCTGTCAAAAAGAAGAAAATCAAGCGAGAAATTAAAATTTTGGAAAATCTACGTGGTGGTACTAACATTATTACGCTGGAAGCTGTAGTGAAAGACCCCGTCTCTCGAACTCCTGCCCTTATTTTTGAGCATGTGAACAATACTGACTTCAAGCAGCTCTATCAGACTCTTACCGATATGGATATCCGTTACTATTTATACGAGTTACTCAAGGCATGAACTGTTGTTTGCAAAAATAGCTAGCTTAAATTATTGTACATTCAACATTTAAATCAATCAAAAGCGTTTTTATTAATAGTCAAATGTCGTTTGTAGGCATTGGATTATTGCCACAGTATGGGGATCATGCACCGTGACGTAAAACCGCACAATGTGATGATCGATCATGAAAATCGCAAGCTTCGTCTGATTGATTGGGGTCTTGCAGAATTTTACCACCCTGGTCAGGAATACAATGTAAGAGTTGCATCTCGTTACTTCAAGGGTCCGGAACTCCTTGTTGATTATCAGGTAAAATTTCATTTATTATGCCATTTGAATTACCAGCTAATTGCTGATATTCGCATTCCATACGATTACCATCTTTTACAATTTATTGTTAGCAGTACCGTATTTAGAAGTCGATTTCGGAGGGGGCAATGGTATCATATGACAATATATATTAGGCATATTCGCGCGAAGCGCGAAAAATTTTGGCTTATTTTGTCTAAAATGAGTCAAAAATAACCTAAAAATCACATAAAATCGCGCGAAGCGCGAAATTTTTTGGTATTTTGAGAAAAAATTTCCCTTTTTCTTGGATTTCGGGGGGGGGGGGCATTTGCCCCCAATGCCCCCCCCTCAATACAGCCTTGATTGTTAGATTATATATCGTCTTGATAAAATGATATGAATTATAAAGTATTATCACAAGTGTACTTGTACAAAGTTTCAACTAAATCATAAAATTTTTTACATGCTTCATTATTTGTATGCAAACGTTGGTACATTAATGCGATTTTGGTTTAGATGTATGATTACTCGTTGGATATGTGGTCTCTTGGTTGTATGCTCGCCAGTATGATTTTCCGTAAAGAGCCATTCTTTCATGGTCACGATAATTACGACCAACTTGTGCGGATCGCTAAAGTAAGAATTTTTTGTTGCCATTATTTTTCAAGTAATTTATCAATGCTCGTTTTAAGGGATAAATTAAAAGATTTTTTTTAAATTCCAGGTTCTAGGAACAGAGGAATTGTACGAATACTTAGACAAATATCAAATTGACCTAGATCCTCGATTTAACGACATTTTAGGAAGGTAACAAATTTTGTTTGTTAATTAATGTAAATCAATTGATTTTATTGTAAAATGAAGTAGTTATTATTAATTAGCCATAAGTTAAATTTTTGAGAACATTTATTCGGACCATGGACTATAATGTGCTATTCAAGGGGATCCTAAATCTTTTAGACAAACAAAGCATTTCAATATTATTGCTGTTAATTTAACAATTTTTTGTCGCCTATATTATTTACAAAACTGTTTAATTTTAGATGCAAATATAAAGTCTTAGTGAAATAGTGTTCATCTGATTGAACATGAGTTGGTAGTACTGAATTAATTTTTTTTCTAGACATTCCCGAAAACGGTGGGAGCGTTTTGTTCACAGTGAAAACCAGCATTTGGTCTCCCAAGAAGCGCTGGATTTCTTGGATAAACTTCTTCGTTATGATCATAAGGAACGACTTACGGCTCGTGAAGCCATGGACCACCCTTACTTCTGTAAGTCCTATGCTGTTATGTATTTAATGTAAATATTGGGGTAGTCAAAGTATGATATTTATGTACAATGGGCATTATTTTTGGCGATTTTGTAATTAGCTATTGAATGTTAGGTATTTGAAAGCTTAGATACTCAGGGAAGTTGTTGCGTTGTTGGTGTAGTAGAAATTATTTTTCTTAATGGGATTATATTGCTAAAGTCTCCTGTTTCAGCAAGCTGCTGTCCGGTGAAGTGGAATTTAACTAATGCATTTTTATAGATGGGATTGTATCTGGGTTCTGAAAAATGGGTTTCTCAGTGAAAAAAGTTTCATGTGAAGAAATATTATTAATATCGGCTGACCTTTAAATGGCACTTCCAGTATCACCCTATTAGAAAAGTAGGGATTTGTCATGTTTATCTTACAACTCTTTTGTGTACTACTGTTTTCAGTTTTAACTGACCTTTGCATGATTATGCTATCCTGACTATGTTATTAAGCAACCCGAGTTTAATTATTTAGCAATTTTTAATTAATTTGATGTTCGTAATTTTCTAAAAAAAATTTTCTTATTTATAGTGTAGAAGAGCAATGAATTAATTAAATTGTGAGCGCCTGCATGAACTAGGTTTACTTTGTGCAATAGATATGCATTTTATAATAATTATATTATAAACAAAAGCAAATAAATTGAACACACTGACATACCTGGCACCTGACTTCTCTTTCTCGAGCCAATTGTTGCTTGTGATATTGTCTATATCAATGTAAAATATATTGTTAACCATGAGGTCATAAGGTTAAACAGTAGGTAGACTCCTTCATAAAATAGTACGTGTATATTAAAATTTTAATTCAGTAATATAGGATGTTGCAATGGTCATAGTGTATGAATTTAAGAGATGTGTAAGCAAAATAATTTGAAATTGCAAATCGGATTGCAACAAGTGTTAACCTAATGAGAAAGAGGATTGTAAAAAACAACTTCTTTCCGATTTTCGATATACCGCCCCCTTTACTCAGGACACACCCTCCGAAGGTCGAAACGCTACTGGGAAATTACTCCGAAACTACTCGACCGATTTGAATGAAATTTTTTTTTAATTGAAGGAGACAATATTTTGGAGGGTGGACTTTCAGCGTTTTTCAAAATTCGAACTCCTTCATGAAAAACGAATTTCGAAATTTCCAAAAACACGGTTTTTTTCAAGTTTATCGTTTTGAGGGCCAATCTTACTCTAATAGCTATACAAATCGCATATTTTCATATTTTATCAATTTGACTTCCAAAAATGTCAAAGGTCAACTTACTGAAAATGCTCCAATACACCTCTTGTGACATATCAATCAGCATCTACACACTTAAAGGAAAACGATCATGATGTAATATGTTCAAAAATTTGAAGTGGTACAATGTCAAAGGTGAAGCCAAGTGAAAGACATATTAACAACTTTTTAAAAAATTACCTTTGAGCTTGTACCACTTCAAATTTTTGAACATATTACATCATAATCGTTTTCCTTTAAGTGTGTAGATGCTGATTGATATGTCACAAGAGGTGTATTGGAGCATTTTCAGTAAGTTGACCTTTGACATTTTTGGAAGTCAAATTGATAAAATATGAAAATATGCGATTTGTATAGCTATTAGAGTAAGATTGGCCCTCAAAACGATAAACTTGAAAAAAACCGTGTTTTTGGAAATTTCGAAATTCGTTTTTCATGAAGGAGTTCGAATTTTGAAAAACGCTGAAAGTCCACCCTCCAAAATATTGTCTCCTTCAATTAAAAAAAAATTTCATTCAAATCGGTCGAGTAGTTTCGGAGTAATTTCCCAGTAGCGTTTCGACCTTCGGAGGGTGTGTCCTGAGTAAAGGGGGCGGTATATCGAAAATCGGAAAGAAGTTGTTTTTTACAATCCTCTTTCTCATTAGGTTAACACTTGTTGCAATCCGATTTGCAATTTCAAATTATTTTGCTTACACATCTCTTAAATTCATACACCATATTGTAAAGGTATAAATTGATGTACTGTGTAATTTAAAAAACTTTTCTTCGTGTCTGCAAATACATTTTAACTGAAACTTTGTTATTGTGTTTTTCCACAGACCCTGTAGTAAAGGAACAAGGTGGTAGCATACAACAAGCACCTCACAACCAAAATTTTGTTATTGGAGATCACTAAGTCATTGGAGAATTCTTAAATATCAGGTACACACACGTAACTGTCAGATGCGGAAATCTAAAGTCTTAAATGCATTGGAAGTAAACAAAGTAAAATGTGTATGTAAATTGTGACAATGCAGTGTTTAGTTCAGTTTTATTGTCTTGATAAGTAATCAGAAATTTCAAATTGAAATGTCAAGAATTTTAAGTGAAAGCAGACAAGATATATAACCGGAAAGACGGATAAATACTTATTTGCTCTGGTTATTATTTAATATTTAGTTGGACCCCAATTTGGCATAAGGAGAAGTTTCAAAATTTGTAAGACCCAGAAAACCCGAATTTCCTTGACAAGATTAAATGAACAGTGAGCCTGAAAATGGAATGGAACTTATATTAATTAGAATTCTGTAAATCTTCGAAAAAGCAAATTAATAATATAAATAATAATAACTGTGTGGACTGTGAAATTTGAGTACCTTTATCTGTCTTATGAGTTCAGTTGAGTTACGGTTTTTGAAGAATTTCTCGTGTCGATCTTTTTTCGTATTAAATTGAATACTGTTAATGATTATTATTTAAAAGTTAAATTTATGTATAAAGTAATCATATTCACATTCGTAGATGAATGCTTAACAAATATTGGTAATGTTCATCTAAAACAACAATACAATACGTTATAAAATACAACCTAATTATGACATATAACCTTCTGAGAGTCAGAAATTTTTATCCGTTACCTACTCGTCTGTCGTCTACATACGTAATGTAAGTACTAATAATTGTTATCAATAACTCATTAAATTGAATGAAAAGAGGGAACGTTTTAAATTGGCTGTATTTTGTACTTATGATTAAAATTCCTTAATGGAATTATTTAAAATTTTATGATGATCCTTTCTGTGTAATGACTAAGTCCCGGCACCGATGCGATGTTGTGAAAAGCAGAACTGAATCTAGCAATAAGTGAATGTACACGACCGATATTCTCCCATCCATCTAATATATAGTATGTAAGTTATAAGTTCCATAAAACAGATTCATCATTAAAGTAATTACCAACTACAACTACGTAGCTCCAGCTATGTACATAGATAACATTATTATAATCCCCACTTTCTCAGAAGTGTAGGTTTTTGTGTACAACTTTATTTAATTTGCAAATATATAGGTGTCTGTCTCTAAATATCTTTTACATAAAGTGTTCGATCAGATTTGATGCAGCAATTTAGTGTATTTCCCAGTGACGGCTTGTTTTGTTTTTTAATCTAGATAATTATCCCGTTTATAAACATTGCTGCCTACTTTAAATATTTGAGTTACACTACAACAATTATTATAGATTACTACAATACAATCATCTTGCCCGACTTAATTTGTTGTCAATGCTTGTTTAATAGTGAATATGTCTTAAGTTATATTTCCAATTAAGTGCGACTGTAGTTGAGAGCCGATTTTATAATATTGGTTGCATGTCCTCTAGAGTCTTTCTCTCAATAATAGACTTTATCAAGAAACTTTAAGTATTACTTTTCGATTGTTTTGTTTGATAAAATACAAACTAAATTTTGAGTTGTACGCATCGCTGAGTAAGCTCAAAAGTCAAATTCAATTCTAAAAATCCTACAAATTATAACTATTACAGAATAAAAAAGTTATCAACCATAATACTATAAGTATTAATTTAAATTCCTGTCTCTCTTCCGTGAGTTTCGTGCCCGTCGTCGTGCATTTTATTGTAGTGTTTGTGCTATGAATATAACGGTTGTTTTGTCACCCTTCTTGCTGGTAATTTGTTATTCATACATTAGTTTTAGGATTTAATTTCAGCAATCGTATAGTTATACACGATTATACATGCATATACTCATCTCATTAATAGTCATAAGTGTGAAAACGGCACATAATGGACAGACGATGTGGGGTCAAAATTGATATTTGCTTCGGTAGCTATATACTATGTACACTTTTTGTCTTACTTTTAGAGGTTTCCGTATCTTTCTCATCACATCACCCTAAGATCCAATATCTGGCATCAAGTCATTTTTATGTGATTTTCTACAACTTGCGGGTTTGCAGTGTCAAATGTCATTTCAAAGGCCAAAGCATTTATTATGCATGTCGGCGTCAGAAGCAAATTGGTGCGTCATTGCATTAAAGATTATTGTTAAGTAATTATCTACTGGCTGAAGTTATGCATAAAACATAATGAACGTATCTCTATACATCTATAAAATATGATGTGATGTGCGTAGAATAAAACGGATATACATGATGTAGACATCTTTAAACTTATGTTGTAAAAGTTTGAAATCTGTTTGCTCAATTTTACCAAATGAAGTGATTCATATTATCATAATATCATATCTATTATTGGAACAATTTGTTTTGTCTGTATACATACTTAATATTAAAGGGTAATCGTTTAAATCGATGGTACACATTTTAATGAGCAATTAATTGTAATTAAGAAAGAAAAACATTCGTCAGCAAATGAACGTTTTTACTACGATAATAACAGATTTACATTATAATTGCCCGTTAAAATAGTATCATGGTCATAAGTATTCTATTATGAATAAGATGTTGATATTAATACTGTTGAAGTCAAAGTCATGATTTTGCGTATGCACATTTATACAAAAGCACCAAGAAAAAAAGTCTGGAAAAAGGAGCAACTGATTGTAGATACGTCCAATAGCCACTTTTCATGATGAGGTTATGTTTTGTGAAGAAAGAAGCCCAATGGAAAATCAATACTTAATTAATCAGTAAAGACATTAAGACATCATTCTTGAGTAGGAAAAAAATCATCAGAAATCTTACCACATACCATCATACCATACACTCTATAAAGTTTCTGCGAACGTATACTCGATGAGATGGTGTATTTAAAATAGTAATGTGTTATATGTGACATGCCAATATGCAAGTATAGGTACTGCTTGACGGCAAAGAGAATTCTTAATAGTTAATATTCCGCGTTTTCATATATAGGTAAGTAGATAAGTTTTGTGATTAGTACATTTTAAAATCTGCAAAATACTGATAAAGTAAGCTGTAGTGTAGATAAACTACTGCGCAGTGCCATGTTCGTTAACCATTATTATTAAAATAGGTATAGTGTCGGTCGGCTGTAAAATAAATTGCTCATTATCTTTAGTATTTATTTAGAGGAAACTATAGACTAGTTATTAGTGCAAGTTCCCGTAGTGTTTATAACTTACTAGTTTAAATTGTTCGTATTATGTAGCATTATTAAAGTCTGTATTACATTAAACAGTAATTTATTTTAAGACTGTTTAAATTATCACCCATTAGTGTAGTATCGCGTACTCAAAGCACAAGCGAATTTAGTGCGAATCTGTGAATCGCTTGTACTCTAACGACGAGTTCAGTGCATTGTGAATTTAGAATATTGTCCATTATTGTCTTCTATGACTAATTTTACTATTGTTATAATTGTTTGTTTTTAACGTGTAAGCGGTTTTAAAAGCCTTAAAGCACTATGTTAATGACAAGTTATTGACCTTATAAGAAAGGCGCCACTGACAACGTGTGACGCGTAGCCAGCATTGTTTCATATTTTATGCTGCTGCTCTATTTGTCTATTCTTATTTGCTTTGCATGGTATACGTATAAAAGGTGTATGTGCATGTGCCTTCCATTAAACTATGACTGACTAGATGGCTTAGTTCATGCAAAACCTAAAGATGTGTATCTATTTCAAGTACGTTGTGAGTTTCGGACTTTGGTACGTTGTGACATTTGTAATCATATTTCAGATCCAGAAGTAATTGTCGTACGAAGAAGTTTATAAAATTGCTTAAGTGTCCGTATTTATGCATACGAAAGAAAGAGACAGGAAAGTTCATGAAAAGAAAGCAGCATGAACTCGATATTATCTATAGAAAAAATATCAATGTATAAAATATGCAAGACTTAAACATCGCAAGGGTATGCAATGAAAGAGGCGTAAATGGGTATCATCTATTGTCAAGATTGGCTGTAGTCTGTCTTACTAATACTACAAGAATTTTGATCTATTGTTATCTATCCATAAATTCGAAAATACCTGAAAAAGAAAAATGAAGTTCTAATTGTCAAATTAAGTGATACCAACAACATATTATATGCCACTACTGTATCGATAAAGTCTTTTGAATCTATAACTTAACTTACGTCTTGCATTTGCATTGTGAATTGCCTTAAATGCAAATGTAATGGTTTTACACCTTATGTCGACCGAGATCATAACAACATGTTGAGGATTCGCACATGCCAGGTACTCCCACCTCGCAGTTGATGCTGAAAATCAGTTTTAGCAGATTTTTAGAATTCCGTGACATAAGCATGCCCGTGCAATCAGAGTCAGATGAATGTTCACCTTTCAGGGCATTTTAATATAATTAGCAACATTGAGGTTCAGGTAGCCTGTTATGTCCTCCTGATGACGGGACCACTACTGCATGCCTGTCTGACATGGCTCTACGATAGCAATTGAGAGAGAGAGAGCAAGAAATGCGTAGCCAGGTGGTTATCCAAAGTTTTATGCTTGTATTTTACTTTAATTCAGGTATAGACATAGCATAACATCCTCGGAATACAGTTCGGCATGTACGGCCGTGGTGAAGTACTTATACTATTGCCAATACTGAAGTATATAATAGATCATGGTGATGTTATGTTGGTTTGAAACATGGCATCGGTAGGGCAAACCTATTTGAGCACTAGCATTAGAGTTGCATGGCACGGCTAAAGGCCAGGTGTTACATGAGAACAAATAGGAAAAAATTGCCATGAAGCATCCGCTCGCTCTCTCCAATTCAGCTGCCTCCTGTTTCAGATTGGATTGGATCATTGGATCTTTTCAAAAACTTGCTCTGTGTAATGAAACGACGTATGTGTGTAATGCTACATAGAGTACTTATCTCTATACAGATACATAGAAGCTTAATGTGGATATTCTAAGCACACGCAGTTGGCTATAACGATATTTACAGATGATGTTGATAATATAGTGGGGGCCCTCATATGAATAGCATTAGGGCTAGGACTGCTTACCAGCACATTTAGTAATTTACTTACCATTAGTTAGCAAAAACAATTTTGTACATAGTACAACAATTCATAGGGATGAGCTTGATATGACGGGAACCATGAACCCTTTAGGGTGATTTAGATTATTTCGGAAACTTGGATATTTGTACTTGGGTTAGAATGTATGTACTTATTGTAAAGATTTTTAGGGTGACTATACCTGGTACAGAGTGGGGGTGAACCATTATTTTGTTTGTAGTATAATAACATGCAATCTCGACTGGAAGTCAAAATCGGTGAATATACACATAATTGCTAACAAAATATGATCTACCTTTCCTAAAATTCATAAAAGTTTTGGCAAAATTAAATTTTAGCTACTGATATTAAACTATTAAATCTGTGGTTACCCAATGGCACTGAGTGCAAAGGATAATGGAAGTTTTATTTGTGCATACTTAAGGGTTATTCGTTTTAGATTTATGTGAGAAATTAATTGGCAAACACGGAAAAGTGTATAAATAATGAGATCTGAAGGGGATTATTATTTTCTACCCGTATGTCAACCGCACGGGTATTTTAGTATGTTATATAAAAGTGGCATAAGTGCTAAGTACTCATTCTCCTTTTATGAAAAAATTGTAAATTAATTATGCATACTAAATACATATGGAGAGTATATGCACAAAATAATAATAATATTATGTTGTAGAGTAGGCTGCCTGCAATTGGTAAACATGATTCAGTTTTTCCCTATAATATTTCTTTATGGGGATGTGTATTGGGTGAGAGAGATGGGTAAAGGGGAATTGTATGAACACCTTGCATGATGCATACCTAACGCTGAGTGTTTAATCTTAATCCTAAGCAGAGAGACTTAACGAGACAGATGTCTTTACAGTATAAGTCATAGTTAATAGTTATTCATGAAATGAAACTATCTAAACACAATAATAAGCTCGACCTGGCATGCCCTGGCTAAAGGAAACCGAGCTATCTCTTGGTCCGTCTGGTTAGATTCAAGTCAGGTAACCGGTTTGAAAGGATGAGAGCAATATAGAAGGAGCAGATGTTTCAAAGCTCGTGTCTGTCGCGTGCACCCTAGTCTACAATTCTACATGTTATGCAAAGCCTTGTTCGGTTCATAGCTCTGTCTGTTCACGCTTTTATTATTGACGAAGGTGAACTTTATAAGAACTGCCTAAGACGATTTTCGGACTTGCAATGTTGCAATTGGGGAAAAAATACCCAAACGCAACTACTACCTCCGTCCGGCCGTTCATCAGAGTTCACCATTTGGTTACAGCTTGTCAAACTTGTGTTGCCAGTCTTATGATCTTTGAAAGTCATTCTATACACCTCAAAGAAAGACAGGTGTTTCAATTTCAATCGCAAAATATTATGCGATTCTTAAATGACAATGGCCACGGCTACTGTTACGTGCTGATGATGAAACACGTTTGCAATCCTCCGATCTAATGTACCTCTTCATCAGGCAGCAGCTCAAAAGCGAGCCAAAGTTTTATAACACCAGCTGCTTGAGCCCTCAGCCTATGCACTTCAAAAAAGTTCATTTACTCTACGCAAATTAATTCTTTTAGGTACCATCCTTTTCTGCCAATTTTCGATTCATTGATATTAGTTCAATATGCATTCTAAAGTATAGAGTTGTAAAGGGCCAAAGGGGTACTATAATTTTCACCATCGTAAATAACTATGCTCCCATTCTGGCAAAAAAGGACTTCCTTTAGCAGAAAGCTTGTAACCGTAGTCATAATCATAACTGTCATAATTAAGTTAGCACAGGTAGTAGTAGAAAAACAATAATAAATGGTTCCTTATAGAAGGTCCTAGTCATATATTTATGTTTTCTTGAGAAACTAGGCCAAGTACAAGAATAAAACCATTGCGTACACTAACTAAACAATTAATCAAAACGGGTACAAATAAAAAAATGAAATGCATGAATTTACATAAAAAATCCTATAATCTTGCATCCATAAATGAGACATTGTATAATGGAATTTGATGAAAACGTTAATCATGTGTTCCATTTCCATGATTTATCGCAGAGATCCGAGAGATATTAGAGAAATCGGCTTATAGTAGCAATCAGTCCGGAAATCATTGAAAAGCATAAAAAATATTGATATTGATGATATAAATATCATTACTATTTAGAAATTGGGTGTTTATTTATGTACTTACTCATGCACTTTTTTGTCCTCTGTGATACCGATAGCTACTCCTAAAATTATTAAATATTAAATCATAAAATATTTTACTCATGTGATGATATCCCAATATCATCATCTATAATGGAGAAAATGTTGTATTTGTGTTGTGGCTGAAATTATAGCTAGGCTAATGATTCACAATGTAAATTATGCATTTCAAATAAATCCCTTTCTATTCAACAGTAAACCATTTTGAACACAACAATCATTATATTTGTGGCATAAGTTTTTCCAATTTCCAATCTCTCTTAGGACAATTTGATGCCTTAACAGGGATAGTATCATTTAATATACCAAGAGAAATTTTACAAACACTCTTCAAACTCTTTGGTGTAACTTGTATATATAACATGTAAAAATTAAATTCAATTCAATGATTCAATCCGAGGAAAGTATAACTGCAGTGCAGTTTATGCTGCGTGAAAAACGTTTTTTACACAATTCCTTGCAATATATGTTTCATTAGATTGAACTTTTTATACAATTTTTGCTGCCAAATTTGAAAAGCTTATAACAAAAATTTATTTAGTATGGAAATATACATGGCCACAAAAACGTACTGCAAAAAATACTAGCATCTTCATTAAACCACATTTGATTGTAGGTGAAAGTTTGGGGAAAGTTTTTGGCTATAGTTGCTAGTTGCCAGTGTAAGCAAAGAGAAAGCATTGCTTTTGTTACGCATTTTAAGACCCCTAAATGTTAGACATTGAAAAGGCGTAAAATAATTCTATAGCGTATTGAATATAGGTTGGAAAAAGTAATTGCATTAATGTTATTAAAGACTGTGTGTAAATTGGTGGGCAATAATGCAATTGAGTTTCATTGACATACAAAAGCTCAAATCAAAACTTTTGGTTTGTAATTGTACTTATAATCATGCCAAAATTTTTAAGTTAATTATGTACAGGATAATATTATTTCGGTGCTTAGGACACTTTAATAAGAGCAACTGACATTTCTTTTCACACACACCTTTATTGATATCTAATCACCCCCTATGAAACGTTTACTAACTTTACAACTTTCACCAAAGTCTTGGAGAAAGTTGAATAAATATACGTAAAGGCATTTAATATACATTGTGAGTGTTATTATGAGCGGTATTTAATTTTTTACAAGTTTTAGCTCGCCTGAATAAGGCAGCTTATAGAACCGCACAGTCTGTCCGTACGTCCGTCCGTCCGTCCGTCCGTCCGTCCGTCCGTACCCACGATAACTTTCGAAAGCAATGACGGATATAGACCAAACTTGGCAAAAACAATGCCTATGGACCACTGACGATCCCTATTGATTTTGGGGTAAATCGGTCCATAGGTTGCTGAGATACCGCGCGCTCACTTTGTCTTCATTTTGATAGTTAAAGTGAAAAATGGGCATTGAAAGTTGTAATACCGTTTCCTATAGATTGTTAGCGGGATAGTATAAACTATATCATGCCGCTTCTACTAAAACTGAAATTATATAGTAAAATAACTAAAACGGAAAACTACCTTTAAAAGTAAAATAACGAATCTGTTTCAAGTTTGTCTTGATTTTAACAGTCAATATTAATATATTTTCATTATGTATTGACTTTGATAGTCAATATTAATAAATTTTCATTATGTATTGACTTTGATAGTCAATATTAATAAATTTTCATTATGTATTGACTTTGATAGTCAATATTAATATATTTTCATTACGATTGACTTTGATAGTCAATATTAATATATTTTCATTATTTATTGACTTTGATAGTGACTATTAATATATTTTCATTATGTATTGACTTTGACAGTCAATATTAATATATTTTCATTATGTATTGACTTTTATAGTCAATATTAGTATATTTTCATTATGTATTGACTTTGATAGTCAATATTAATATATTTTCTGGTGCATTGATCTTGATAGTCGATATTAATATATTTTGATTTTGTTTTGATTTTGGTAGTCAATATTAATCAATTTTGATTTTCTGTTGATTTTCATAGTCGATATTAATATATTTTGATTTTTTTTTGATTTTGATAGTCAATATTAATCAATTATTGTTTTTCTGTTGATTTTCATAGTCAACATTTATCAATTTTGATTTTCTATTGATTTTCATTGTCAACATTAATCAATTTTGATTTTCTTTTAATTTTCATATTCAAAATTAATCAATTTTGATTTTCTGTTGATTTTCATAGTCAACATTAATCAATTTTGATTTTCTGTTAATTTTCATAGTCAACATTAATCAATTTTGATTTTCTGTTGATTTTCATAGTCAACATTAATCAATTTTGATTTTCTGTTGATTTTCATAGTCAACGTTAATCAACTTTGATTTTTTGTTGATTTTTCAAATAACACAGCTTCGTTTCCCTATAATATCAATGTCTGAATTTTTAATATGTCATAGCTACATATATAAAGACCATATTCTAAAAGTTTAATCAAAATCCGTACGCTCGGTTTTTTGCTGTGTGCGAGTACTTTTTGTCTACCAAAATGTGTACACGTTAACCTTTAATCAGGCGAGCTTCTGTTACGGCTTGCTGTAGGTTTTTACAATATGTACTCATGTATACTCATGTATGACTTTCACTATGTACTATGTGCAGCCTATACACTCCATAGTATAAACATTCACACAAGTCTTATAGAGTTTATGCTTCAAAAAAGAAATCTTATTTACTCGGAGAAAGTTATATGCTATACTAGTTACTTTATATCCACTGTCGTTAGAGAACAGGGACAGTTCCGCAAAAAAGATAGCTTTCTTTTGTAAAACAATGGGCAATTGCTACGTTGTTCACTATCTACAGTTTGTGCTAAAATTTCAAAAAATAAATAACGTTTATGTAGATGAGATTTCTCTATTGAAGTCTTTTAGTAATAAACTTACACTATAGGTGACGAACGAATTTGTACATGGATTTTGCTGAGTTTAGGGCTTAAACTCCATGTAAAACTTTAAGGCCACAATGTGAAAGTCATAAGAAACGTTGCTTTTCAGACAGACTGTAATGTTTTATCCAAAAGCACAACAGACGTAGTAGTCTTCTGTGTCATCATATTATATTATATTATAAGGTAATTTACTGGTATGACGGAAAATATCTCTGCATGATTTCTTCTCGTTCTCGTTTGAAACAAACATTCAATGCAGAGTAGACAGAAATGTTGTTTAACCTGCAAGATAATGTTATTAACTTAGCCAAATATTTAGCAAGATACAAAATTCAACAACTGGCAAAATGCAAAGTTAAAAATATAGCTACTATGCAAAAAGGTAAAAATAATAAGCATGTATGCATGTACTAAATACGAACTCCGATACCGATACTACGAAGCGAAGTGGGGATAAGGCTGTAGATTAAATATCGGCCGGGTGTGAGTAAATGTATTCTGCATGTACTGGCTGACTTGTATGTGTGTATGTAGTAAGCCGAAGAAGAGAATAGAGACGGAATAGAGAATACAGAAGAGATACCTTGCTGTATTCTTTTCCAGCATGAAGCAGTTCAGTACTAGATAGTACAGCACTGGAAGAAGTAATAAATAGAAGGCAGTGGGCCGTGAGTTCTCAGTCTTCTGCTGCGTGTTGTAGTGCTCTGAGCTGTTGAAGTGTTATTTATTATTATAATTTCTATCAGTAAGAATGGTGATCCCTATACTTTCCAGTACTTCTGGCCAGGGATCTCGTCGTCCCACACAACAAAATCCTAAACCAATTTTTGGATCCCAAACTGTCGCAAAATCTTCATGCACGCCGTACACGGATGCAACCCAGGTAAGATCATTTTCAAAACTACTACTGCTAGTGCTAACTCTAGAATAAAAGTCAAATCTGTAGCAAAGGAGCTTTTCATTTCTGTAGTTGGTAGTGCGATTTTAATCTTTTCTACGAATGACGAGATTCAGAATACTAATAGGGCATTTGTCAATGTAAAATGAAAAGCATCCAGTCAGAGTCAAGAGTTGGGACTTTTTTCCATAACTCACTTTACCCTTGACTCTTGAATGCGCTGTGGTTGACAAAGTTATTTTGCTTGCCTCAGAAATACTACATATCTACATGTACATTAAAAAGCAATTGCCAATTATGCCAATAATTGGCCCATACTTTAAAATACAATACGTCATAATATTATGAATAATGGATTCCAATTGTTGTTTGAAAAATTTAAATCGAAATGATAATGTACGTACAACCTAATGCATGCGTATGAAAATTTATTGCTAGCTACAACCAGCTAAGTATACCAGCACCAATGCTTCCAAAATTAACTAGTAGACTATTATTGCGTGTAGTATCTGCTATTGTAATTGAATAGGCTCTTGTGCATATGAAAATATATTTTTACGTTTATTAACAGAAAGGAGCAAGCAATAAGTTAAGGTTTATTTTTTACAATATAAATTCGTAGAGTAGACTATCTAGAATCTAGACCTGTATATCCTTCTTGTGTAGTCACAGTCAGTTGAAGTTTAGTTCAGCCTTGACAGCCTGTATTTACTCCACTGCAGTTTATAAATGTAGCTTTAGGTGGCTTTAGGTCTCTATGGCTGGAGTCTGGCTTGAAAAAACAGAAAGTTGTTTTTGCTGGACATTATTTTACGTCTACAATCTGTTAGCTAAGGTTCATGGAAGTGCATTGAGAAGCTCTCCAGAAAATTTATCCTAGTCATACAGCATTTCTGTTCTAGTTGCATACATTCTACTTCTTCGTGGAATATCTTTTAGTGTATTATGTCTGTCCGTACTCTCTGGCATGTAGTATAATAAATGTAATTTTTGTACGTACAGTATAGAATGGTATAGTATATCCTAACTTTGTATGCATGCATGGTGTTATTTCATTAACATTATCATGTTGTATTATAGATAATTCTGGGAGTTAGTTTATATCCTTAGAAGGAGGATGACTGGGTGTTGATGCATTTATTTGCATGCTTCTTGATTCTTGTAGTCTGATTTTGATTCGATGTATTTAGCGTTCGTTTCGGTCGTATGTAGATGATAAAACTCATAATATTAATATCTTTTTGTATATGTGGGACTGTGGGTAAATTATTCTGACCTATGAGTTACTTGTGACTTTTAGTTATATTTGTAAAACCTGCAGTTTACAAGGTTTGCATGCACAGGGTTGACAAACTGAATACCTAGCTCTCTTTTTATGTGTATGTTATGATGGTGGTACTCGCTCGCTGTTCCTCTATACTCCATGTCAATGATGATGCAATTTCAAGTATAAAAATAAATCAACTGTCTATTACTCACTCAGGCAGACCTCAGTTTCCTAAGTCGTAGAAAAGGAATTATTTGCAGAATTATGTCCTTCTCTTTGCCTAAGGAAAAGAGTAACTTTTATCTGATTGATTTGTTTGGATATCGCTTTCCATTTATAAGGAAGAAATGTGTCCTCCCTCTTGGGTCACATAGAGCAGATAAAATAGAATAGATACGTCGTATTACAGTAAATGGCTAATTCAAATTCCAGCTGATGCTGGTTCTGCCTTGCCGTATTCATTTGGCTTCATGCATTATCATTCACTTCCATACAAATGGATATTCAAATCAGACTTTGTCTATGACTTTCCATGAATTTTGTAATGTGATGCATTTTCCGATGGTATTTCAGAGAAGAGATTATCTGCAACTCTGTAACTGTATGAGTAGAGTGAGTGCTTGCCTGTAGTCTCTGTGGGTATGTAGTATGTAGGGACAACACTAGGCAGACATTTAGAATTAGAGCTCACTAATTTTATGCAATTTACACCAGACTAGGTCCCAAGTCCCAGGTCTCATAATATTGGTAAAAAAGACTGATTTTGAATTCAGTGAATTCTGTTGAATGTTATAAATATGCTATTGGGCGAGACCGAGCCTGAGCTGGAGTGATGTTTTTAATTACTAAGGTATGTAAGTGGTGGTTGGCTACAAAATGTAAATTTATAATACCTACAGGATCTTAGTACTTAGGTGCTGGTCTAGTAATACCTATCTGTGAAGAATGTAAGTTAGCGTTTGTACTCGTCTGTGGGTAAACGGAAAAATGCAGATCATGTTTTAAAAGAATGAGTTTTTAAATGGCCATGAATATCAAATTGAAGTGAATAGAGAAGTATTTTTCTTCCATACATGGGTTTTACGTAAACGTTGTATTTGTAGTCAAACTGTTTTGCATGAATATAAAAGCAAGCATTCCTTTTCCCAAAAGCTCCCTGTTGTGCATTAATACATTTAGCTAGTCTGTGGAATGGTGAATGGTAGATGGTTTTGTGCAAGGTTAAGCATTGTTATAAGAAAGTACAAGGAGATACATTACTTACAAATTACAAATACTTCAAAATGGAGAGCATTTATTTTATGTAAAGTAAGATGAATGAAAAGAACTGGAGTCTGGTAATTTAATAATAGAACCTTTAGAAATGAGAGCAAAAACAAACCGAAATTCGAAAAATATGTTCATTGGTAGGTGTTTTGTTCTTTCCAGACAAAGAAACATCCACCTAACCACATCAAAAGACCGATGAATGCGTTTATGGTTTGGTCTCAAATAGAACGACGAAAGATTTGTGAAAAAAATCCAGACATTCATAATGCAGAGATAAGTAAGAGACTAGGAAGACAATGGAAATTGCTCTCTGAGGGAGAACGAAAACCGTACATCGACGAAGCTGAGAGACTCCGTATTTTGCACTCACAAGAATACCCTGATTATAAATATCGGCCTAAGAAAAGGGCAAAGAGTGGCCCTGAGACGGTTGTTCCAGGCCCATCTCCAGCAAAGATTATTCGGAAAAGTCCTCCAGCAACTATTTCTACCTCATCGTCCACACCGAAAAAGAAACAGTGCCGATCCAAATCTCTGGCATGTCAATCTCCAGGAATATCCAGTACTTACGAAACTCCTAAAAAGAAAGTCACGTCTCCAATAAATGTATTTTGCGAAACCTCAAGCATTAGTTCTCCTGGATCTCCTCCCTGCAATCGAATTCACGTCGTAACCTCAACTATAAAAACTCCTCCTGAGTCGTCTCGTTTCAATCTCAGGCTTACTATTGACAAGAAGTTCAAAGAAAGTATAAAACAGAATGGAGAAAGTATGACTCATTTGACACCTCCACTGGCTAAAGTTCCTGAGTCTCCCTCCTCACCCGATTCTCCGGAAAGTGCCTCAATGTATGAAGATGACTCCGTATCTTCAACTACTGGGCAAACAGTTTTGCAAACAATTCCTAAAGTAACCGTTGTTGATTCATCACGTCGAAGTCTACATGCTGGTAAGCCTTCCTGTTTAAATTATATCATAAATGCATGTAAGCCAAATGTTATGCACATTTGATTTAGTTGATCGGATATCTGCTTTAAATTGCTACGCAATAAAATTATCTTTGGATGTATTACACTCAATAAATGAGGATACAAAGTTGTTGTGGAGGATACGCTAGACAGACAGTTCATTCCCAATCAAATGATACTATTCAGCGTTAGCAAACAAAATATCAAAACATATATCATGATCATATTAGTTATAACATAAGAATTTAAGCTCCTTTTGACCACTTCGTCATTTTATCTGAGTCAATAATCCAGAGTTCAAAAACAGTAACATTATCACTGCATGTACTGATAAGAGCGTTTTTTGCAATTATAGCTTTAGAGGCTGTTCCGAGCACTGAACTAATGATGCCCAATGTGGAGGCAAGCTTGAAAATGCCAATGATGATGATGAAGAACGAGCCTTTATCACCATCAATGGGTCATATGGACGATTTATTTTCAAGCATGCATGGCCAGGAAGAAGTTTTAGGAGCCGAATTAGCATCCTGGGAAGATCTTTTGGACATGCAGACTGATTTTAAGATTGAGTCGGGACTACCTGGTGATATTGACATCGATGTAATGGAAGACCCTATGGATCCATGGAACACTGTGCCTTGGGATCAGTCCATCTCCTCTGGTTCTGGCGCAATGGACTTTAACTTTGATGGCCCAGAAAGCCAACTCGTAAACCCAAACTTTTTTATTTAATTTAGTCTTGATCCGATATTCAGCGCTATATTAACGTCGTCGTATGTTACTCTTGGGAGCAATCGTTGTCTTTCTCAAATAGTTATAGTTTTCAGATGTACTGTCATTTAGATTCAGAGGTAGTTACAGAAATAAGTATGCATATTATTTACGTTACTTTCTAATAACTACTCGTCCATAGTATGTTAATGTTAAGATAAAGCAACTATAGATTTCGGGTAGGTGTATTTTCAATTGATTATTGTCACTTTATAATAAATACTATCTATATAATAGTATCTTCTTCAAGAACCAAGTACTTTAATGGAATCCAGTACCTTCGAAACGCTTACGTTTAGTGTTTAGTGCAGAAAAATCTAAGTATTTACTAAATATACCAAGTTGCGAGTATTTTATGTGGAGATAAAATTGAAAATTGTAATAATAGCTCGTTCGTTTGTAAATTAGCATGTAGTTGTAGTCTCAAAAAGTCTCGGGTAGCACTGCATATATACTGCAGATTAATGAAATTGGATTTAGCGTATCTGTCTCAACAGTGGCCATTAAATAAAAATTTCACATTTCATGTTACAAATAATACAGTGTCCTCAGTGTCGATAACAGCAAATTTGTGATTATAGTAATAACTTGCTCCTAGAACGATTGGTCTGTCGTGGTGTTTCGTTAAGTCGTAGCCTTGTGGGCTAACCATGCTGTCCTCTCCTCTTGCTTGTGTGAACATTAAATGATTAGACAACAAAATTCGTGCATAAACCACAACATGATTACTATTTATATTCTAGCTTCACCAGCTAGAGTATACTACTCTTTCCTATAACCAATCACAAGTATTTTATATATTTGTGACTGTGTGGGACAGAAATGAAGCACGTGGTGCCTTTACTTATCAAAATTTAACTAGAACGGATTACCATGGTTTGTACAGTACAGATATCTATAAATGTCCCCTTCCGACTAAGCTATTAAGATTAACTTTATATTGGTAGAAATGGCTTCCTCATTTTCATGTCTCGAGTCTCTGCGTTTCTCACAACATGCCTTCTATTTGTGGTAATCTAAACGTGTAAGACCTTCATATGAAAACAGTGCTGCGTTTTGTAATATTATCTGTCGCTCTTATATAGTTAGCATTGACTCTTGTCCTGTACTAATGTCTTTTTGCCAGTCAGCTAATTTTATGTAATCTGTTTTGTCATGGAACACTGTGGTTTATTATTATTATTAGATATCTTCTCCTGGCTGGTTTAATATTTATCAGTACTGCTTATCGGTAAAATATTGTTCTTGTATTCATTGGGAACTGAGTAGTACGAGAGGTCTTTCTGCAAAAAATTAAATATTCATACACTATGAAAACGTTTAAAGTTCATTTTCCCACTCCGCAAATATAGACATTAGACGATGGAAAGTTATATTTGCTCAGGACGTTGACAAAACTGACAATAAATGCGACTCATGATGAAAAATCAAAACCATAGAATTATTTAAAGGTGAGTGACTCATATAGTCACCTCTCCCAAAAAGAGTATTGCAAATGTTAGTAGAGCTAAGCGAGACATGATAATTTGGATGGTATTTATTCAAGTGCCGGTTTTAGAATGAATGTTCAAATAAAATCTGTGATTTGACGCGTTATTATAAAAAGAATCTGTAGTAGTATTTATGTCTTTCTGCTAAAATGCATTTTTTGGCCCTTTTTTTCTGCAGAATGGGACTTCTCCCCGTTACCATTTTGCATACTTGTGTAAGAAGTGTATCATGCACTTTTCATACAATGAAATTGACATCACCTACAAAATGTTAGTTAGTAGACATATTTCATTTTCATGCAGAGGTGGTAAAGAAGGTATATATGGAACATAAAATGATGAATTATATTGTATCTGTAGCTTTGAATGTGTAAGTTTCATTATGACACATTTCATGTGTGGTAGACAGTGCAAGTACAAGAGTAATGACTCTCTCTCTCTCCACAAACATCTGCATCATAGGTACATGGAATAATGAAAAATCAGAGGATATTTAAAGTATTTAATGCACACTTAAGCGTTCGTCGAGCAACAAAAATAAATATTATTACACATAAAGGTACAGGTAACATCGACGTAGTATGAGGTGTTAGTTTAGATAATACCGAAGAGAGTCATTCACATTCACATCACCTTGAATTGAGTCGTAGTCGTAATGTAAGTAGACATAGGCAGGTGTGCGATACAAATGAGCTGCTCACGTGATTTAATGTGTTTTGACTCTTCTGTATTCTTCAATACGCTTATATGTTTTTACAGGTTTTTTATTATTAGCACTAAGATTAAATATTTAAAGAAAGATGAAGTCAGGCTCAGGCTCTGTGTCTGATTATGTCAACAGAGCCACACATAATATTGTAATAGGTAGATTCGAATACTAAATGCTACTAGGGACTCATACTATAATAGGGAGAGTTTCGTCGTAGCCGAGGACGAAGGGATCCTTATAAAAATAAACCCATAACAAAACACCTTTAGGTGCAAATACTACCACAACTTGGATCTGTTTACTATATAATTAAATAAAAATATACCTACATCGATACTTTATTAAGTACTATTTACTATGTGCAGAAATGTAGAGTGGGAGGAAAGGAGTATTAGATTAATATATTATTACCAGGATAATAATAATAATGATGCGCTTTTGATAGAATGAGAAATAAGTAGGTAGGTACATTATTTAAATGTACGTAAGTAAAATGTGAGTTAGATTTAGATAAGATTCCAGATACTTAGGAATAGGTAGAGGTACATACTTGACATAAAAAGCAAGAGTATTTGTGCTGTGTGAATGTATAGAAGAATAAGCCATTTTGGCCATGACATTGTAGGTAAACCATGTAAAATACGTACGCTTGTGTAATGTGCTTTCTGCAAAGAAGAATGATTAACAAAATAGCCACCTTGTACTTGAAGCTTTGAGTGACTATGTAATTCGCTCACAATCAGTTTTGCAGGAAGTTGCATTACACACAGCACGACTATACTGTGTATATATTACTATATAGAGACATACATATACCTATAGCCAATGTAGGTAGGGACCTGTCCCCAAAGGTGAAATGAGTTACTCACTTACAGTATGCCTGTATATTACTAAAGATTCGTTTGATATTACATTTGTGGCTGCTCAGAAGAGAACACAATCAGTTCTTGACTGTTGCTACGATTCCTTACTGTGTCTGTGTGCCTATTAAGTATTATTATAGTGAATGGCCAGACCAGGTGCATGCAGATTGCAAATTACGATACATGCGGAATACGTCTATCTATCTATATATCGATATAGCATGTTTTTACTCCATCCACTCCTTAGATGGGTGGCGTAGTCGTATCGTATGGTTATGTATGGTATTTCTTGCAGAAGTGCTATTTGAGTAAGCACGAGCACAAGACAAGTAGGAAGTGTAATAGCAAACAATCTAGAATTTTTCGTATGTAATGTACTGTTGATGTAGGTTTACCTTGAATAGATGACAACCTGTTCAGGCTGGAAGAATTGTAGTTTCGTGTGGGGTTTGAATTTCCGTAATATTATTATGATTTGTAATTAACGTACCTAGTTATTGAGTTATTAGTTATTACCTAGATTTAGAGGAAGAAGAGGAGATAGATTCTGTCAGAATACCCTCTGTCCTGTCGTGGAGCCAGACACAATGCATTTAGCCGCTCTTCAGAGACAAACTGAGACATTAATTTGTGACCTTCTGGTTTTCTCTAGGGCAAGGGTTGTAATATAATACATTTAGTTTATACATATAAACAATTAATTTAATTTACTCATGTTATATATATGTACGATGTGCTTACCTTTACAATTTATGCTAATTAAATTTTTATTATATATACCTAGTACAAGCTAGTTTAAGTTAAGTAGGTATGTCGTATGTCAGTTGAAAACGTTTAAACTTTGTGTTTGTTTACTTAAGCTATCAAATAATTTGTGTAGCTATCTTTTTGACAATATTATGCATCAACTTGCTATACTTATAGTTATTGTAGTAATTAATTTAATCTGCTAGCAAATCTAAAATTCAGTCAAAAGTGCAACTTTTCGTATGTAAACCTGGTGTAGTAGTACCTATAATGTATGTGTATCATTTTATTACCACGCTTAATTATTACTTTCGTTTCGCTCGAACTCAATCGGTGTCGTTAAGTTAGCCGCAGTGTCCATCGATTATGATTTTCAAGGTGCTTTATCAAATGGTATCGGTAGGACTCGCTAATTACAAACAACCTACATAATATACATCGTAAATGTAACACAAGGCAGGTTTGATGTGTACAAAACTGCGGAACACGATTGTACTTTGTACTACTAATTGCTACAGAAAATGTATCGATAAAATAAGTTTTAAACTTTTCAACCCATTGTCTAAGTCACACGAAAAATACAACAAAACGAAAACACAAATACTAATCTACCTGTACGAGTAAAATACCATCATCCAATGTGTCAGCCGCAATATTCCTTGTTTCTTATAAAGCTGGCTGAAGGCACTCATAGGAAACTCCAATCTAACTTTTCCAGCTTAATTAATTTAATCATAGGTTAAAAACTCTTTTAAACGTACTGTAATTGAAACCATTACGCTTTTGTAGAGTTTTTCAAAACTACTAATTACACAAGCAAGTTTAATTGAGTGGTCGATGAATATAGTATGTTATTGGGTTTAATATGCTTAATATATATTTGCGATACAACATTATAAATTCTTAATTTCTTCTATAAATTGATATGGTTTGGCAGGTTTGTTCTTTTTCTATATATCTGTTTGTAATAATATGTATCTGGAATAGTCTCATTATTGTATATGTATGGGATATGCTCAAATGTTGAATCGTGTGCAGTTTCTTAAGTTTTCTACAAAATATATAATAGTCCCTCTTGTCAGTTGCATCGGAAGACTTTTGATAACTTGACATGAGGGATTTGAAAATAAACTTCTAAAAAATTGAATTCATCGAAAAAATATCTATAAAAATACTATTACATGGTTACAATTTAGAGATTCTGTATATTATATTGATAAATTAGTATATGTGTCTCTGTTATGTTAACTGATTAACGGGTGCAGTCATTCAAGTCTCTGCGGATGGTAGCAGTGACTGTGGAGTATTTCCTTTAATAAATATTATATTATACTTGAAGTACATCCGTATATGTACACATGTACTGTTATGAAATAAATATTTGTTTCATGGATATATAAAACATAATTCGAATTGTTTGTCCATTTCTTTGCACTGACATAATGCATAATCTTAGTCATAATGTGTAATATTTTTCAAATTTGGAGGAATCAAGACAGAGATAGACGTTTTGTTTTATAGCTACATGCATGGTCTTTTACAACGAAGTAGATTTTAGGTATAGCCATTTGCATGCATTTAGGCGTGAATTTATTTTCGCTTTGTGTAGGGAATATTATATTTTTGAAGAGAGTAGAGAATAGTATTATTATAATGTGATTGTGAACCGTGAAAAATGTACGTCAACATGAAAGCATACTTCAACTTTCGACTCTATTTATTGTTTGGATTTTATGGTCGTGCAGTGCAGGTATCATTGTATTATCACTTTATTTTTCGTTCAACTTTTACCAGCATGCAGTGACTTGGAGATAATGATGTTTACGACAAGAGAGGAGACTTGGAGGCATAAGTGCTTCAAACGAGAACAACGAGGATAGCATTGGAGGAATGGGAGAATGCCATACCAGGGTAGCAGATGATTCAGTACAATGTAAAAGAATGGACTGTTCTATGTACTAGTCTGAAGAAGGTGAGGTTGAACTGAACCCTCCCAGTTAGTGCAAGTGAATAGAACGGAGAACAAAACGGATGGGGTAGAAAATTATCCTTGAGACAGACTTTACGATTAAAATTATAGAGGTCGAGTCGTAAAAATTTTGTTTTTCCAACAACATGGCCTAAAAAAATATCGACATTTCCTACTTTGCATAGAGAGTTAATCCTTTCTAACTATTTGTAATGTAATAATAGTTGTTCAACAGTTATCCGTGCATTGTGGCTAGCTATCTGTGACATTTTGAAATGCATTATTAGTAGTTTAGTACTAGGTTGTACATAAGTGTACTTATTATGATGTGTTGTCAGGTTATGGCATTCTGCTAATTTGCTACAGAGACAAACCTGGTTGGAATTTTTATATTTTATGGCAAGTTGCACTAAGTAACTCCGCCGCTGCAGTCTGGGTGTCATCCTTGCTTCTATCAATATCATTCATATAAGCACGTCTGTCTGTCTCTCAGACTAGAATTTAACGATATGGCCGCGAATGTTAAGTGTTTTTTGCAATATTTCGCAACGATACTTGAATCTGGTTGTAGTCTACGTATTTATCTCGCACAATATGTAATAGTAGTAACTGCATTAATCATACAGAATGGAAATTAGGAAAAAGCTTTTCTAAAACGCAGGCAGTCCTAAAATCTTAACACTCATTCACTCAACCAATCTATTTTTATTCTTTTTATTACTGTTAGACCAAGGTGAGGTAGTGGATATGCGTAGAAAAGCACAGTGCAAGTTATTTTCAAGTCAAATCCAAGTGTGTGGATTACAAGTAGAATACTACCATCTGATTCTGAAAGCATAGCGAATCTTCCCACTAATGTGTTTTTGAACATGTCGGTCTCAAGCCCCAATCCTTTAGCATCTTCAAAACAACACAATCATAATTATAATTAATTGTTTCTCTGACACGACAGTTAAACGCCCATAAGTTGGAAAAGCATTAAAAAGTTGTGAAACAGTTTCCTGTTTCATTAACAATAGTATTAGTGGCGAGTCGAAATACAATACGAGATACGGACCTTAGCCATGTATTTACATATGCATGATGATAAAGGGGAATTGGACTGATGGAAAACAAATCGCCGGAATGAGAACGGGACGGAGACGAAACTGACAAACAATAAACAACAGCTTTTCTAAATACCGAAGTAATACTTACTATTCAAGTTAAGGAAAATAAAAATGCATTCAACCGCTATCAACTCGGCGTAAACCTAAAAGTTAACATAATGTTAACGTAAACAAGATTTCCAATGGAACGAGAGCAGTTTGTTTGCCTGTGAGTAGGTATTACATCGTGGCCCTAACGTTTCGTTCAACTTAATACTACTATCCACCCACCCTTAACTTAAGGCTATAAGCATGCTATATACATGTAATTTTTAAACATGTAGTTATATACTGTGTATATTACTACTGTATAAATATACTACTGGTTATATATATAGGAGAATGTTATTATATCCTAATCAATGCATATAATAATTACATTTTTATATTATGTGTCTTTATAAGTGCATAACTTGTTAGAGATAGGAGTAGTGCAGATTGTATAAGGAAGAAATAGTCTGAGGCATAAACTAGAAAATTTCACCCATCTGCATACCATATGAAGCAATTTATACGTCCGGGATTAATTACTTGACCAAGGAGGAGGAAAAGATTAAGAAGGTTGAATTTACAATGTTTAGAAAAATATACATACACATTACTTTCGTGAGCACAGATACACAATTGTAGTTGTAGTAATATATTCGAGTAATCAGTGTGATATAATGAAACCAAATGAGTTAAGAATATTGTGTATACAATTTATAATTTACATTAGAATATCTGTAGTGTGGATCTTGACTTGTAGTATAATATTCAGATGAGGATGAGGCTGTTTTGTGGGACTCTTGACTTGAATTGGCCCTGGCCCTGCTCTCGGGCGTGGATAAGGCGAGAAGGTGGATGTGGATTTCAGTAATGAGACAAGTGGGGTCCACTTTACAGATACTATGATGTTCAATCATCATAAGATTCATCATGATGAATATACTACAGCGTCGTAGTAAATAAGTAGGTATACACGCTACTGCTATACACTATTGTTCTATAGGTGTGTGTGTTTAGTATAATCTCAAATAAATGTGCATGATATACCTGCTCATTTAATGTTTATATGGGGAGATTATCAGAATATCATTAGCAAGGGGCAAACCACAGATCTGGATATGGCTACTATTTTGTTTTCGTTTTCTACTGTGACTCTTGCACGAAAAGGTACATGTTAATAAAACAATAATAGTATTAAAGGTAGAGATATAAGTACTATATGATATATAGATAGAATGGACATATATGGGTATAGGTCTAGCGAATTAGTAAATAAATTAAGTAGAGGGAACAGGAGAGATTATGTATCTGTTCTTGGATCTTGATGAAAAGAAGAAGTACATGTTGCCTACTGACTTGTAAATTTTATTTTCATGCTTTGCTAAGCTACACTGCAATTACAAGGCATCGTTAGCATTTAGCGTCATCATCTAAAGAATACAAATGTTTATCCAAATTCAGGAAATCAAGACGTAATGTATGTATTCAATTTACATAATGCAAAGTAGATAGCTGGAAGACATCAGTTTCGGCATAAAAAACTTTAAAGTCTCATTAATTTCTTTCGACTTCATTTCAGAGACTGTTCGAGTGATTTACGAACTGATCAAGGCCTGCTGAAATCATTAAATAACAACGACTAACGACATTATGTTTGGATTCCAATGCTTGAACATTGTGCATGCTTGTTTTATGAGCGTCAGTTAATTTTAGTTTATGCGTCTGTGCATGTATATTAACTAAAGCAAAAATGTAGCTCAGATGCACGTTAGTCATCAAGGTACTGGAATAATATTTTTGATATTGCGTACGTACTTATTAGTATATAAGTAAGTTACATAAGGAGATACAATCAAACAATTTGCTGACTGTAATGTTAGCGCACTATTATTAAAATGCTGATTCTCTCTGCTCTGACTGTGACGTTGCTACTACCTAGGTCGTTAGTTCTATCTATATAATACAGTATATAATCTATATATAAGTATATAGTATATTATATAGTTTATGAGGATAGATGAATTGGTTTCATCTCCATTGATTTTGTTTACGTCTATTCTTTAGCCTTATCTATTCATAATCAATTGATATATCTCCTTCGTTTTTAATACCACTGCAGGAGATAATGCAGAGTTAGCATCAATATCTTAGTTATTTGTCTGAATGTTTTATTGTATTTACATATTATAGGTATTGGTGTATTTGTATTGTTTTATCCCAGTGCAGATAAATACAGTCGTTAATAATGTGATAGAAATACAGGAAGAACAGTCACGAATAGAATCGACATTCTCTGTAGTGTTTTTACCATATTTAAGTGTTGTGTTCATGATAAGTAGTATGATAGCATGTTGTTCTATTTGATCCAATGCATTCTCATTCACACTCACTCACCTCTCCAGCCATTTATTCCATACTTATTATGAACTAGTCCATTGAATTACATAGCCCCAAAAAACACCGCATCTCTCCATGCATCTCTCAACCCTGACAAAATAAAAGTGGAGTCAAATGAAGTAGGCAAGTTACTGTTTTTTACTCCCTTCACAGAACATGTACAAGCCTTATCGTTTTGGTAGCTTTATTACACTGTACCAAACCAATGGATATAGACATACAATTATTATCTATATCTAAATAGACATATATAGGTATGGCTATATAAATCGCGCAATATAGAATAAACTGATTATATATGCATCTGTAAATAAATGTAGTTTACTTTTGCTTTTGGTACATGACTATTGGTAAATAGAATGGAGGAGCAAGAGGAGGCTATGTTTTATGTGATGAGATTGCTTAGCGTTAAGGTACCTAGGCTGAATGATGTAAATGTAAGGCTCGAATTTTACAGTCTTTTAGACAAATCCTTGAAGAGGTTCGTTCGGCCCTTCCTAACAATAAGCTATTCTGTTGCACTAGAGCCATAACATAACATCTCCTCTCCTCTACACTGTGCTCTCGCTCTCAGTAGCCCACCCATGGGAAAAATTCCTTAAGACGAAACCTGATGAGATGCTGAATCACAAAAACTAAAAGACAAGAGGGGAAACCAAATAACCCTTCAAGTATACACTAAAAGTATCGAGCCATCACCATCATCTATACAAAAGTAACCATAACCTGTAATAACCCTATCTTATGCCATCCTGCCTGCCTGCCTGTCTTCTCCAACTTCGTCTCTACTTACCTATCGTCATCTTCCACTTACCCTCCTTACAAAAAGCGACTCATTCTACTTTTCTGGCCTTTAGCATACATCCAACGCACTTACCATCACATTAAATACCTTCAATAAGAATACATACATAATATCCAACAACTATTTATCTATAAATGCCCTTTCCACCCAATCTATATACACACTTTATACCAATTATGGATACATTCCTAATACTACACCGATCTACAGGATTATCTAAAAAGATTTGTGCAAGCAGAGCAAATCCCTTTTCTCCCTCTGCAGCATTTTTGCTAATTTTAGGGGACATTGAGACGATAAACATTTTTCCATTAGTAAATTAAATTGTTTGAATTGTTATATAGATACAATTCTCACTATCATGTTGTGGATATTTTTTAAATATAAGAATTTTAAATATTTAAATATTTAGAGAATTTTAATAGCAAATTAAGATAGTTAGCAGATGAGATGATGGGTAAAAATGCTAGTAGGTTGAATTTTTTTTTGCTGAAGAACCATTGACTTTGGTTAATTATTTTTTATTGCTGACTGAACAAAATGTGTAAGTTTTTTTTGGAGAGCAGAATAGTGTGATGGAATTCTGAAATGCACTGTAAGTATGTGAAAAGGAGAGATGGTCATGGAATGCATTAGTAGTAATATAATGTGTGTTATGTATGCAGTGGTTACAAATTCATCTAGCACCGCAGCACTTCCAGAAGATGATGATAGAATGGAAACAAAAAATGATGTTGCACAGTACGGTGAATCAGTGAGCAGGACTGATTTGAGTGGAGATGAAGGCTAGAGAGGCTAGAGAGCTACGTGCCGCAGACTCTACGAAGGAGTGGGAAAGGACGGCGGAGCAAAAAGAAGCAGACCCTTTTACCTACATTTGAGATTTTCGGTTTGTGCCTACACAAGTAGTGGGGTAGAAGACATAAAATAGAATCGCCTGGATCCGTTGGCTCGGAGCTACGCTCTCTTATTACATACTTACTCACTAGTTAAACCACCTTAGCCTTGTAGTGTGTGTGTGTACCTTCCCAACGCTTTGATTTGCTTTAGTTGTTTCTAAGAAAAATAAGCAATGGTGAGGGATGACGGAGTTGGACCGGATGAAATCAATTTGGATGAATTTTGTAATCATAATTCTTACTAGAGTAGAGATAATGTAGATAGAGGTAAGGAGCTTCATCTAGTACTCAATGCAACTCATCATCAACTCACTCACTCTCACTATCTATCTGCCTGTGTGTGAGAGAGAGATGAAAGTAATAATAATGCATAACATCTTCGACCTTAGCCTAGCTAGTTTTCCAGGGCTACATCTGCTGTTTCTCAGTATCCGTGCCACATGGACATGAACACGTAGTATATAAAATATTATTATCATTAAACTCGCTAAAAATCTCTCTCTCCCCTCTCGGCTCGTATTGCACATTACTAGAACAACAAACAGAGATTTAGGTATGTAATTTTTCTTTCGTCCTCTCGGCTCTTCCTTTCTAAATCAATGGAAAGCTTTTATCTGAATGTAGGTAGGTCCTGCCCGACCCTGTCTTGTCATACAATATATAATCTGTATTTGCTAGCTGACTTGGCATCTCTCATGGTTCGTCGGGTTTCGTTCTGGTCATTCCATCGGTCAGTTATTGTTGATGAGTTCAGATGAAAAATAAGGTATCTTCAGTTCTACTAGATTTAACTTATACACTGATTGGATGAGTGAACTGAAAATGAAAACTGAATTAGTATATGCAATGCAATTGCATTGCAGTAGCATGACCTCATTCTCTCCCGCAGTCCCGTCTGCCATTTCATCAGAAACCTAACACAATCACGTTCAAGAGCAGAGTAAAAATTCAACCCTTTCCCAATCTGCTCCTTCTGCACACAGTTTATGTAATGTAAACATCATGGATTTCATTGACAGATAAATCTAATACGTAATACATCTGATGAACCAGACTGTCGCTGTTTGCCACTACTCCATCCAGTTCAATACACTTACACTACAATAACACATTGTGTAGGCAAACAGAATGAAAACCCAGCAAACAAACTTATTGATAATCGTTCGTCCAGTACGAGCTATATACTTACACTACTGTTACAGCTTCCTGATTGCATTAGCTATTTTCATCTCATTCTTCTCCTAGTGAAAATACAATGTGACCCAATGAATGGATTCTGAATACCTACACTTATTTATTGTTGGATAACTACTATCCCTCTTGTGTACCTTAGTGCTTAGCTTATTATTGTAGCCTATGCCTATCTATGTTTAGGAATTAGTTCTTGGCTCGAGTCGAACATTCAGTTTTGTCCATAGGGAACCTACCCATGCTACATTTTTACAATCAGCTTCCTTCCAAAATGCCTTTACACTCCATAGCCATGTATTTAGAGACACTCTGACATGATGTCGGTTTTCATAGTAAGTACATATAATAAAGGTAGATAAATATTTTTCTACGAAATTCATATAATATAAATTTTTGTTATTGTATAGTGTACTGTTAAACTGTTATAGTGCCTTGCAAGTTCCAATGCACTCTCAGCCTTTGTAAAGAGGTAAATTCATGCTAAGCCCGTATTGCTTGCTGCCCAGCAGCTTTCCCATCCGTTTCATTTAGTTAAGCTTCAATGTCTACAAAGTATAAAGGGAATGGACAATGGCACAGTGACACTTTGTAAAGGGAACTCCGGGTCGTGCTTTAACCTTTTCTCATGTCACATGAGACTTATGGGCTGAAGCTGTGCGCTTTTTAGACCCTACAACTGTTTATTAACACTAAATTATGAGCTATAGAGATAATCATTCCTCAAGACGGGCGCCTACTTACTTTTATCCAAATCATTCGTCGCACTTATTTACTTGTTAAAAAATCATCTCACTCTACAGCTCTACATGTAGTCTATGCATATCTGACACACACTAGTTCATCTTTTATTACAATGCTCATTATGTGTGAAAGTGCAATTGAATTGGCTCTTTGTCATGCATATCTAATTATATGCTAAATATACCTTTCTCGTGTACATACTCTATCTTTGCTTTCTCATGCAAATAAAGGAATACACGTGAAATTCCCTTTAAAAACATACTTTTAAAAATACAGAGTAATAATGTCATCATTCTGGTTACTTTTCTGCATCTGTATCTCTTTCCGGAAAAACTAAAGAATTTCTTATCCAAGATATTCCCTATGGATGTAATATCCATCTTTTAAACTCCTTACGGCTTTCCCTCAGAGTTGGTTTAATAAGAAGCTACATGGAGCTTAGGTTTGTGCCATATTTTAAAATGTACCTGTCGAGGGTTGTGTGGATGCTTATCAAGGAACTCCACTGATAACATGCAGTAGCAATAGAGATAGTGATGTTTACAAATACACACTTAATGATGTTACATGGGGAATTGTGGAGGCACACACAGTGTGCACTTAACGTATGCATTGTATCATGCTGATACGGTATGTAAACATTTTAAAGTGTATTTGTATGATAAGGTGAAATAATGCCGAGAAATAGAATTTCAGATAATGAATCAGTTAAATATAATTTTTCACCTTTCCTGCTTAGCTTAAAATAGTTTCAATCAATTGTCCTCTGAGCATTTACACGAGTCTTCTTCTCTGATGACACTTGAGACACTACTTGAGTGTAAAGCAAGAAGGTTTTGTTAGCTCTTGACAATTCATTCTATTCTATCATATTCTTAATGCTCATTATTGCTACTCTGCTAATCACCTATGTTCACTGAACCGTTTATGTGCGGTATTAACTTGGTCATAAACATCTACTATAATCATAATTGACATATTGGTACATCATATATTACCGACGGATATTGTACACCTATATCTTGTTGTTGGAAGATGCTGACGAAAGGTATTATACACACTACTGGCACTTTCGTTTGGATTTTTATGGGGCACGAATAGGTACTTGTGCATTTATGTAGGTTACCCGTTGCAGTTAAGAATATTATGGCCAACTTTATTTACCTACTGATAATCCGCCTATGTATACTATCATGTGTAAATACGTCCTTCCTATACACATCTTTACTTCTATATGGGTTTTAACACTGTGATTCGGCCTACAAAATAATGGAGGTATCTTCAGCCTAAATCTGAAAGACACTTCGTGTACATGATGATAGTTACAATTGCTATGAGTATCTAGAGTAATGTACTTGCACAAATAAGCCGTAATTTTTGTCTGTCAAAGGATTATCTTTTCTGTCCTTTTCCATGTATAACAATAACCAATAAGGTGTCAACAATGTTAACAATTCAATGGTGAACTGCAGGACTGTGGGCTTACGGCAATGAACAGTGAACCATTGACATTTATTAAGCCCAAAATATTTAATCCTTTAATTGAAAGGATTTTAAATACTTATGACCTGTCCCACCTCTAGCCTTAAACATTTCCACTCCTCAAAATACTTGTGCTACAATATCATCAAACAGAGGACAGTAAAATCTATTTGCAGCTTGGCCATTCGCTAAATTAGTGATATCGGTGAACTTGAACAAATACTTAGGACTCACAATCTAAAAACTTCATTCACAAACTTGTTTCAAGTCATTTCTGTTTGGTACATGTTTATGTATACAATAGCAGAAAGGTTCTGCATTTTCTTTGAAAATTATGGTTACTGCTCATTTCAATATAACTTCTAAATTAGAAGCACTTTTATATTAAATACCAATATGCATGTATCTATCCATGTATTCTCTTATCAGATTAGACCTATAGCTACATGGAATAAACACAACGGCTATTTTTATATCGCTTTGGAAAGTTTCTCTACTTCATGCCAATTGTTTTCCTGACGGCTCAAACATAAACATTCTCTCCCGGTTTTTGCATGACGCACTGAAGTAATATTTTTGAGTTGTATACATATTGGAGCGGATTCCATTGAATACAGTAATGTATATTTCCGTACTTTACATTCACAGGTTAAAGTCTCAAAAGTATTAGAAAGTATTGATAAAGTAGTGAGAAATGTAATAGTATCAGAAGAAAACGGCAAAATTACTATTCCTAATTGACAATTTCCTATAATGATAAGTACAGATATCAATGTAAAGTACTACCAATAGATATGCTTATACTGGACATGGTGTGCATATTTAAAGAAAACCTATTGCTTTTGAGAAGCAAACTAATTTTGGTGAGCAGCGCAAAGTACAATCGATCTTAAAAGGTCTTGTGTCCTAATTATTCCAATTATAAAGCACCAGGACCAAGGATAGGAACATTTCAAATTAAGAGTAGGGTATAAACATGTATTTATGATGGTTGTGGTATTCGTAGTGACAATTATAGTAGTGGCCGAATCAATGGCATGCTTTATGTTTAAGTTGAAATGTTTTAGCTGTGGTTGATTCTATCTTTTCTATGGAGCTTTTTAAAGTGAAATTAAAAGCCTGGTACTTATTGATACTCCCGTGTTTGACAATTCACATAATGGTGAATGTACTGCATTCTGTTTGCACGGAATAAATGAATAGAAAAGATGGACAAGAATATCTACTTACACAGTGGATATAAATATACATAGTTATACATAGGTATGCAGTATTATTACTAATAAGTTGGTAGTTTCTAAGAATAGGAGTTTCTATATGCTTAAAGTAACCTCAGCTCGTTTGGGTTCATATCACGATCGAGTTGTTTCAGTGTAGAAGAAGGCAGTTCTTTAAAATAAATAAAAAGGTGCTCCGAAGGGTAACTTTCCTCTTCGGCTACCCTTTAAATTGCCTTTCTTTTAAACAATTCAACTGAAAAGGTTCCCTAAGTTTTATCTCAGATTTAAATCACGGCATTCATAGAAGAATGAACCCTCTCCTTTTAGTTAGGTTAGTTAGCTGAGCAGATTTAGATAGAGAGTTCGTCCAGTAAAGTCAAAAATGCTCCTCTCTCTATCATTACTACGTATGTACATTCATTTTTCTATCTCTTTTGTAGAACATACTATACAATAAAAACTTGTGTCTTCGAATATCGTGTGAAGCCTTAAGAGTGGATTTCGGAAAGTAAACATTTAAACATACTAATGTATAGTGGTGAATTACTATGTGTAAAGATTAGAGATAGAATGCTAAGGAACCCGTCTCTTATTTAGACATAATGGCTTTTAAAAAAGAGCTTAAAATTACGGGAGAGTCACCCATCTCTTTTATTAAGAGCCGATTGGGTCCAAACCCAGACTTGAGATTTGAGTCTCGTTTCACACTTAATATATTACCAGGCATTAAGGGTGACTGCAACGAGAATGTTTCTCAAATGCCCAAAATTTTAATGAGATAATTACTTTTCCTATGCGGGCATTTGTAGTGGAGGGGAACGGAATTTCTTTTGCTCCATGTTTTCTAAACATTCTATGCAGACTCAAGAAATCTTCCGTTTGCATTACTCAGCATACCACACACTGGCAATAAGACACTCGCTTCCATCAACAATAAGTCTTTTACACAAAATAGTACTCAAGCACCACTACTCATCCCTATTACCTTCTAGATATTCAAGAACTCATTTTTGGAAAATGAAAGGATGTTATGTTTTCCTTCTTGGAAGAAGAAAAGTGCATTGCATGGTGTTCTCCGGTAAAGTGCAAGGTTGTTTGTTGGTGTCAAGTCACCAAAATCCGGTGCTAACAACAAGTTAGATCCCTGTAGTGCTTCAACTTGTGGAAGGACGTCAAGACGGCATACTTTACTCCTCATACTCATAACCATTAAGATATGTCTATACGCAATATCCCATTAGTTAGCAATAAGTGCGACATGTAGGGAGGAATTGCATTATAGTGACGCGACGGTGTAACTTAAAAATGATGTAGGGTAGGCCATGTATGAACATCATACGTAATAAGAATAAGGATATGAATTCCACTTCCTTCTGCTGCTCCAAGAAAGATTTAGTATGCTCTCGTGTAATATGTAACATATTGCATATAGCCATACAGACAGTAACATACATAAAACACAACGAGTCCCAATAGCCATATAGGAAAAGGATCATTGTTATAGAGATTGTAAATGTTGAAGTCCTTCAAGTGCGTACATGTACTCTCCGTAAGTAGTACATGAGAAACAATATTTTTGATGGTTTGTTATGGCATGGAACGGTTTATCATCCATACATACACCGTATGTCATGCTGCTTCAACTATACTTAATGTTTTGCCATATACGATGAGCATGCCTACGTATATAGAAAGGTAGCAATAAATCTCGTGCACAAGCATATATATCTTAAGGATGTATATAGTTGCATGAGGAACCTTGTCCACTATCTCTTCGGTTGGGATTTGTTGTTCCTGGCTTTGCATGACATTGCTTCATTTCCAATATAACGAATGATGTGCGGTCGATAGGTCGGACCACTATGCTCTCTTTCCCTAGCCGTCCATCCTTAAACTGATCTTACTGAACTGGAGTCCTTTTTTCCAGGCGTAGCTAACCCACACCATTTTAGGTGGTTCCCCACTTGTGGATCTTCTTTCAGTTGCCTATCTCTCTTTAGATACAGGAATCTTAATCACGTATATTAGGTAATCTGAAACCGTACTCTCTGTTACTTACACGCTAAAAAGATTCTTCTGCATTTAATAACATAGTCTAAAGTCTTTATGAACTCATTTTACACTAATATATAGCCATATCGTATTATACAATATTAGAAATGTTCATTTTAGACAACCAAGTTTTATACCTATAAATAATACCAATTGATTTTTATAGGCATACATGTATTTTTATTATTAGGTAAGGATGTTGGGATTCTAAGAGCAGAGAGACGTGCTTAGGGATGGCAGACAGATTGTATAAGGTTGGTGTATAAAAGAATAGTAAAATAATGAATGACCCTCATTCATGGTAGTGAGAAGAGACGAGACGACAAAACTAAACCAAACAAATGCAAAGCTAAGGGACGAAATAATATATCTTCCCTTCAGAGTTCTGAAGAAGCGAAAAAGAAGAAGGTATATAATGGCAAAGGCATGGCATCAGTTTTGTCGTTAGAGAGCTCAATGGGATGGATGGGATCGTCGAGGGCAACTACTTTGGGAACGGTATTTTGTGGACCAATTTTTTTTACTATGGTTTGTCTATTGATGCTTTCAGCTTTGCCGTCCTGTGAATAATTGATGTCTGTGATTTTGTACATGCACGGTCGCTGTGTAGGTACCTACATCTTGTCTTACGAAGCCCATCTGTTGCACTCTCCAGTTTTCCTCCTGAAGGAATGCCTTCATATATCCCTTACAGCAGCATTACGCACTTTATACACATAATCAACATACATAATACTGTTGCAGATAATAGCTATATCAAAAGCCTCCTCCGTCTATTCCATCCACTAAAGCAAATACATCACAATCTCTTTTTTGCACGGTATCATTTGGAGAACTTTGGGAATTAGTATGCACTGGTATCGAATGGGCTTGTATGACTTCTGCTCGAGAACTGGAAAATACAAAAAAATATATTGAATCTGTCTTGTCCATATAACATACATCGATAGTAACTTATCTTGAGCAAGCTTTCCCGTCTCCGTCTGCTCTCTTTGCAGTTTTTGCTAGCCATAAAGTAATGTAAACGACAACGACATGAAGCCCTGAGTAAACTTTTGATATGGAAATATGCACGTTATTTTCTCCCGAAATCCCATTTTTGTTTAAAATGCAACCAATGTAGCTGAAAGTAATATCTATCGAATGGTAACAGGTGTAAATTTAGGCAGGCAAAGGCAACTCGCCCTTTCAATGTAGTTTGGCTGATTTGGTGTAAAGATATTTTATTGCGTTCTATTGGATTATCGCTATAATAATAAATAATATAGAAACCTACCTACCTGGGTTGGGATGCAACTGGTATCATATTGTATAATAAGTAGTAGTACTTGTTTGTGAAACTTGTATGTGAACTGATAGTAAGAGTGAGCATAGCACGTAATACATATAATTCAGGTTATGTAAAGGTAAAAAGGGAGATTGACTGGTTTCCTTTATATCATTTTTAGCAGGAAAAAGGTATCTAAAAATATCATATCAATCCCTACCTTTTCAGGTATTTATTATATATATATTAGTATTTGTATTACATACTGCTCCTACCATTCATCCCAGCCGTGAGATTTCAGGGGATGTGGAGATGATACCTCATAGATAGAGGATGTAAAAATTATGTAAAGCAGCTAATACACCGCTTGTCTATCTCAGATTTTCATATGCACTGTCATATTACGAAGAGTCTAGTCTTCTGTGTACACGTACGGCTTCATTATAATATTCATTATTATGAGACTTTTTCTTGTCTGTGCCATGCCATGAATGTTGTATTACCAAAAAATATGACTCAGATCCTTTGCATGAATTTCCTTTCGTTTTCGCTCTCTGGTCGGCCTTCGTCTAATAGTGTAATGTCCGGACTTGGGTTAAGTCATGCCAAAGCCAAATCAAACCCAACTACACACACGGACAGTAGGTAAGCTTCAGTAAACGTTTTTAAGCCAACTTGCATAAACGTCCTGTATACTTAGTTCTGTGTATTGGGAATAGAAAATAGAATCGACAGACCAGTCACTACTAGTACTTACTACTACATATCTCTACATATTCGTGTCACTAACACCCTAGTATCTATATATGATAATAATAAGTAAGTAGCATAGCTCTATAGGTATCTTATGTGTGTTCTATTTAAGCAGTTATATAGTTACTGATGTGTACACTAATATCCGACAAGGTAGATTTGAGTTTCCCTTGCCTGGACTGTGGCTGAATGTATATTTCTCATTTCTAGATCGTGTAGAGACGGGCATTGTGGTTCTCTGCATGGTTGGCTCCCTTCCTCTCACATCTGGCATGCCTTGCCTTCCTTCCCTCTGTGGGTCTCCGGCCGTCTCCATTCTTCCTCGCTGCCTTCCTTTCACTGAATTACATATATCCTCTTCGTCACTCACTATTATGCCGAGCTAGACCTCCAAAAACACTTGGATCATAATAATAATATGCCGTGGCCGATTGTAGTTAGTTACTCTTCTGTGCAACTTTCAAAGAGCATTTATTTTCTACAGAGGCAGGCTACGCTGCAGCAACTCAACCTAAGCTAACAATAAGGAACGATCGTCAACTATAAGTACAGCCAAACAATACACTATTCACATTTTCTACAGCTCTCTACTATAGGTACGGATGTTAATGTTGTTATGTTGGCTTACATTACTTGACATTAAATTGCCCGTCGACTCATATGGGATTCTCTGAACTTAATGCTAAAGTACAATTCAAGAATGAAAAACTCCAACTGCCTGCACTATCTCTGTTGTATAAGCACATTTTATATCTCTACTCTAAAAACAACGTAACACAACACTTACTGATACAAGATATTTAAGTAGGTTCACTATAATTGCTGTTCCAGTATAAGCCAGTATTATTCATGGACAGTTCTGCTCTAAGAAATAACCGATATAAGAAAAGGTAATGTTATAAACATACAGGGGTGGTCCTGTCCTCATGCCATAGAATTAGAGCAAGTCTGAAGGAAGATTTGACCTTTAAACGCAGAACTGGGTTCTGCAAAACTAATTATACATACACATGCTCTTTTTTCAACTATTAAAAAATATGCCTATTAGATCTATGGGTATTTCTAGGTATAATATTTGTAAGCAAAGTCGGTTAACAGGAAATCATATGATTTCCTATTAACCGAGTTGGAGTGTTTCTTATATGGGTGGTTGACACTGGGGCCAATAGTTAATGACTGTAAGGCCAACAACAGTTCAATGGTTTAGGATGATGTAAGAGAGCCGACGACAGCAGTAGTGACAGGGTTGTATTACATTAACACTAGAAAACATACCAGAGTAATAAGGGCTGTCTAGTTAATGACTGTAAAGTCATATGGTTATATAGCCAGCTAGATAATTATGTCTACGTAAGTAGTATTTATAAATGCAAGCATGTATGTAGGATTTGAGGAAAAGTACTCGGATGAAGAGCCATATGGATAGCACAGACAGGACCTTTTTTGCAAGCCTGCTGATAATTTTTTAGCGAAATAAGTTTTGATATGGGATGTAGAGCCATACGGAGAGCAAAGTAAATAAGGTAGCTTCTTTTGGTAGACAAACAGTTGTAGCATGTGGACTGAGATAATTCGCTGATATATGCAATATGCTTGCGACTTGCACTCTGCTCTGATTGACTTACTTTTGAGCAGAAAGCGCGTAGTTTTACCTACATTTAGGATTGAGGAAAGGAAAGCAATAATAATATCTTCGTGTCCAAGCTGTGGAAATCATGGATATTTATTTATTGTTGGTAATAAGTAACCTATTTGTAGGAAAGCTAAATGATAAAGTGCAAAAGTCCATTGGAGAGAGATAAAGATTGGAAATGCGGATTAGATTGGCAAAGAGGCATGCATTACTTATTACTATAGAGTTGATGATGATGGTGGATGGTACTATGGCATTCCACTGAACAGACATAGTAATACCATGAATTCTTATTCCAGTTTCACATTAAGTTTTTATGACAGAGCTTCTTGGGAAGTCACCGGATGCACCTTTTCGTGCTGAATAGGGTAGAAGGGCCGAGAAGAGGAGAGTGAGTGATGTCATGTCATTTTTAATATTTTGCTCGTTTGGTAAGTTCAGTCAGCTAATCAAACTAGTCGACTTTGTTCTGTCCGAGTGTTAATATGGAAGAGGCTTACGTGTGTAATGTGCAATAAGGTAATAATGCAAGAGTATTGTAATCAACTTTGGTAATAACCACCGTTAAAAAGGGATTATTATCATCCCATCACTTTGCTCCCTCCTATATGTTCTCCATTCTCTACAGGAATTTTTATTTCTTGCTTAATAATAGCCAGCTCACTACTACGATACGATTGCACGTCTAACTAATCTACAGATCTCCTTTTTTCACCTCTCCATTTCATGATATTTACATACATACCTTCATGATATCCTTATCTGTACCTTTTAAGTCGACATGGAATCCTGCACAGTTGCATATTGGACAATTGGACTTGAACTTGAGCTGGAGTTGAGTTTTAATCGTAGCATAGCTGCCTGGAGTTTTATTCTACTACTATCGTCATTACTACTACCTACTGTTGGAACTACTTAGGTGCAAAAGAATAATAACATGGACATGTGTACTCAACTACAGTGTGGTTATCTGCACTGGATATCCGTTTTACACTCTTTCTAAAGGAGGGGAAGTTTATGAATGTATTGCATATGGTATGGAAATTATGGCGAAGCATTTCCTCACGAAAATACTGAGTTGGGGTCTTGTCGAGCCTGACCAACCGAAGCAAACCAACCGGTAAAGGTAATCCTAAAGAGGATATGAGAAGAGAAATATCAGAAGTGGAAATGAGAGCAATATAATGATTATGAACATACAAAACTGACGTGCACTCTCCTGTTTATTATTCTACACAACCGTTTTTCTCTCTCCAGAGTATTCTAGAGCATCATCAAAAGACGCATTTACATCAGAGAGTGTTTAATACAAGTTGTATGTAATACTCGTGATTATAGAGACTTGCATAATATTCTTCTGACTGCAAAATGAATTTAAAAGTCTGCCAGGCAGAGTAAAATTGACTCTTTCAGGCATGATCAGTTATCTGAGTAGTAGTTTGTATTAGTAATAATATGGTATGTGAATGGAGCAATTACATAGTTCAACAAATACAGTAAAAGAGAATTAGTTGGTGCATGTATGTAAATGTAGGTAAGGGAAATCCAGCTAGGAGCTATTTACGTATGTGATGTGTTATCTATAGGTATGTAATCTGTTGTACTTCAGCAACTCTGCAGTCTCACTATGATGTATGGACATATGTATCGTGTGATCTGGTCTTTTAATGTATGCATTATTTCTAGTTTGCTCTATACGCTGTTGTATGCAACCCTGGCGAATGCAATGTTCCAGTGAAAAGACACAGGAGAGTTGAGATTTAAGTATATAGGGATAAGACAGGTAAAATAATAATAAGAGAGGGCATTTGGTGGTGATAATCAATAAACACCTTGAACTCTCATCTTATTGCGGCGGCGAGTTTGTCTCACTGAAAAACTTGAGTGAGAACGAAAAGGTAGAGATGAAATGGGATTGTGAATTCAATGTGCCTTTTTAGGTACAACTATACTACATCATAAGATGCAGGAGTGTAACACATAGGTTACGTTAAGCAGGTAAGTAGTGCAGTGTAGCTATGTAGCAGTACATATACAATTTATGTAAGTACACGTAATAAACTGTGTGGACCATGAATACCCGTCTTACATACAAGTAGGTATAAAATATAAAAATCCTCCTATAGACATATAGAGTAATAAAGTATAGCCAAAATATCACAATATGTCCATATAGAAATATATTGCAACTAGATCTGTTTTTGTTCTATGTATGTAGCTTCTGATAAAGTTGACTCTAACCTATAGAGTGTGCACTATGAAGGTGTGCTGGATTCTGTGAGGATTAAAATTAGTTAAAAAGGAGTTAGAGGGAAGACATGGACTGGATTGAAGTAGGCGTAGGTAGGGAAAAGTATTGCAGGTAAATATATGTATGTTCATGTACAGGATATTTTATTATATATAGATATAGGTAAATAGTTTATTATATAGTTTTTGTATATTATACTCCTTATAGTAAGATAGCATGAGTTGCTAATGCAGGCAATGTTTTGTTATATTGTATTGCACTGAAATTGTGGATGTGTGCATTACAAGGCCAAGGCTGAGCCACAGGCTGGAGCTTAAAAAAGTAAATGAGAAAAGAACTCTTAACACTTATAGAGAATAGGGTAATGGTTAGTAAGTGTATCTAGGGAGTATCTCTCTGTATACCTATACACAGAAAATAAAAGGTATAAAATGCATAATAGTGGAGATATGTACTTTGTACAAATATTTTATATGGGCGAGAGGGGAAATTCATCCTCCAGTTACAAGGTATAAGTTACTGGCTAAGAAGTTAGGTACACACAGTGCTTACTTAGTTAGTTACTTAGGAATAATATTATTATCATCAGAGAATCTTGAATCTTATTATGTTCTGTGTGTTCTGTAAACTAAAGTGGGCACATTCACATCACACATAATATAAATGCATACATAATACATGTACATGCATGGTAGAACAGAACAGTGAACAGACCAACGTAACTACGGGAAAAAATTATGTCACGACTGGAAGAACAAAAAACCAGAGCCAGGCATATTATGTACAATCAGCATCAGCTTATCTTTAGGTGAAATGATTGTACTACAATAGAAATAAAATAAGTTAGGCTTAACTTAAGATATGCTGGTCGTATTGAATTCACTCCTCATTGTTAGAATTTTGATCGAGAAAGGGAAGTATCATGGAGAAAAAACCAACACATTTACATCTACTTAATTTCTACATTAACTGCATATAATGCCTACTCGATATGCCTCAATCATGTTCTTAATACGTGATATCTGTCTCTATCTGTACTATTTACTCTTCATTTTCGTATTCAGCCCTACCTCCAACTATACCTATACAAGTACCTCTATTTAGGACCGCTTCTAAAAATGCATAGGCGTACCTAGTACGTAATACTACAAACATGCAGGAAAATTATTCCAGAAATAAACAATCAGAAAGGTTACGTTCTTTTTATGCTCATGCTACTAATTAGTATGTCCTACGTTAATAGCAAATCCATGTAAATAATATACACTACTGTACCATGTTTAGTAAAAAATATTCTCACAACAAATTATTAGCATTCAATACACAATCCATTTACATTTCGGCATTTAGTCAAGTAATTATATTGTTACTGCGGATCTAATGCAATTGCCATTACATCCCTAATTTGGTGCTTATTGACTTAAAAAATACACGATAAATGGTTCATATAAATGTAACAATGATTAAGATAGCTGATAATGTTTATAGGGTAGTAATTGACAGGTACTGTAGTTATTTCTCATGATTTTGCGTAGGAGGTATTCTGCAAAAACCAAAATGATGTTGCATGTAAATACAAGATGTGTATTCTAATACACTTTGCTATGATATCCGTGTAATTATGATACATGTCATTACACTAATATTTCATGGATGAACTGCCCTCAAACATAATATTAAGGTGAAATGTACGTAAGTAGTATCATCTGAGCATAAAAATGCGATCGCTCTGAAGACTGCATCTGGTGGGACCGCAGAAAGATGTTATCTCATTATTTTATGTATTTCTAGCTCTGAACCTGCAGAAATGTACCTAACCCGAGCATACTATTGGTAATGGAATCCGGCGCTTAATGAAAGGATGTGATGTGATCTATTGCTGTTGTTAGGCATTCTCTTATTATCTAAATTCATGAACAGGATTTTTGCACCTTCAATTCTGGTGAATAAAAACATATCCTACGAAAAAATCTGAACCACCTCTAATTCTAATGTACCTAACAAAATGAGCTCTCTATGTAGCATACCTGTTTCAAGAATCAATGAATCCTATTCGCATATTCTGTCTACAGCCAGAACAAAATGTAAAATGTTGTTGGCTGTTCCTGTTTGTAATACTACAGATTACCTGTATTATGATATTTACATGGCATGTAAACATATTGGGCCTTCATTCAGCTAGTTATATGACTGGTATGTCTGGTATGAAATATTACCATTAGATTCTGATAAAGATTGCATCCATAATTCTACTAGAATGACTCACTTTTCTGCTATACGTATCAAATAATTAAATTGAACGAGTATTTTCATGCTAGTCATAAACCAAGTTCGGAGGATTTATACTGATTCCCTGAATTCTCAATGACTCATTCTATGTTCAATAAAATTGCTCAATCTTTGGAATTACAAGTTTATCATTTCCTTAGCTATAATGGATGTACCTTTATACTTATGCTATACATTTAATGCAATAACACTAAAGTAATTAGGAGCAAAAAATATTTTCCTTAGAATTCATAATTTCACCTGTATAAAAGTATCTGGAGAAGAGTCCAGATTAAATGTAAAAGATAACGTTAGTAAAAACAGTTAGGCAAGGTATGTTTGTCGGCCAGACCAAATCGGAGCCCTTTTAATGTAGCCAGAGCCTGGTGTTTCTGGGACCTTGACGCAAAGAATAATACAACCATCAGCAGTGACATGACAGCATCCCTCGAGTCTTTAAATTTTATTTCATACCTGCTTATACCCGTATGAGATGAATACAGCAGTGGATGGGTATATAATAAATACTACATACCGACCTCCAGATCCTTGTGTAATAACTAACTAACACAACGAGGGTTGCTGTACACTGAGCATTGTGGATTTTATCACGCATCCACCTATTGGATACTTAACTATGTCTAGGTATTCAGAAAATACCTTTCGAAAGTAAGTGAATGAAAACCAACAATTTGAGCTGATAAAAAACATGGAATAGATTTACTGATGATGAAATTAAAACTGGTGGTTTGGTTAGTCCAGTGTAAAGTCGAATCTTTCGATTTACACAATAAAATAATGCAAGAAATCGTGCTGGATCCACGGTTGTATATTAAAGTCCTCCCCTCTGGAGTGTCAGAAGTCCAGCAGCACTACGAAATATGGTGAACAACATTAAATACGTTTATTAATATGAATATAACCATCTCTTTGGTAAAACATACCTCAGAAGACCTATTTATATAGTATCTAACAGTATTTCTATTTTACCCCAGTATACTATAGATAAGTAATTCTTGATGCACGCAAGATGTGTTTAATGTATGGAATAAAGAATCGGAGAACTGGTTGCCTTTAGTTTAGCAGCATCTGGCAGGGTCTACTGAATCCGAAAGTTACAAGGCATCAATTTATAAGGAACTCAATGGGTAGGTATAGATGCAATAATATGTAACAATAATAGCCATTTACCGCATACAATTGAAAATCATGGAGCTAAATAAGATCCTGTGCTTCTTTTACATTTCTGAAAGACATGAGCTGATGATGAGTCTGGTTGGGAAGAAATGATTCTCTTTTGATAGATGCCGATTTGTGTGTTCATCTCATGTGGCCACGTTTTCGAATATTTATTCTGAATCTTTATTCACTCATCTCTAGCATCAATGTCAAGGTGCTTTCGATTGACACAGACTATCAAAATCCTCTGATCAATTCATTTATTTTGGTTAGAATTTTTTGCTTGCTAACGATTAGAATTCTATGTATCCAGGAAGATGAAACTATTATGTATAGATACATAGTTTTCACATTCAATAAGAAAAGATTAAATTGTTCGATGAATATATTTACATGTTCTGATTTTGAGGTGGACCATTAGGCTCCTTTGATACTCCTGCCCCTATTTCTTATCCCAAATGAACCATGTAACTTTATATGCATGAATGTATGTACCTAATAAAAAGTAAACATCCTGTCCGGATTGGGTTGTCTCACAAACTTGTTAAGTTATAACAACTCATAGTGTGTCTGCAGATGGTGCCTCTCCATTTCATACAGCAACACAATACTCAAATCAAGTTTTCTATTCTCCAGCAACACTGTAAATGATTCCCAAACTCAACCGTATCAACCTACTGTGTTTCACTAACATTGTATGTGTAGCACTTGGTTTATATAGTATTCTTATGTAGGTATATTACAACTATATATTGATCTAGATCATACTATAAGATTTCTTTATTAAATGTATTCTCATCTATTAAGCAAGGCTTTTGTAAATGAAATAATTCTCCGGAAAAAAATTCCTATCTCAGCACTAGTAATAACATGCATTGTCATGCCATGCTATATTTATATATACCACATCATATGCCACACCACGCCACAACTTTATGAATGATGCCTTAAAATACTAGTGCCAACACATATATATACGTAATATAAAGCTATTGAAGCATTGAAAACTATTGATGCGACACGGTGATCAACCATGAGCCTGGTTCTGGCATTTCTACCAAAATGACTATCAGTTGCTTTACAAGTATTTAAATCTGTCGCTTATTTGCCTTTGCCTAGCTAACAATATTACAAATCACAATCAGCCAAGGTCTTCTATTATTTCACAGACCCAAAAAGTTCATTGACAATGAGATTTATATGCTGGAACGAGTCCTTGTATTTTAGATTCTGTTTACTAACCATCTATCTTACGCTATTCTACTACTCTACCAAATCAATACCAATACAATGTCAATTATGCATTGCTAATAAAGAATTTTATGACTTTATTATGAGTTGGGATAATTAAATTACTTATTTTCTGTTTCCTTAATTGAGCTACGTATTTCCAACGCTTACTACTTAACACTTTGCAGATTAACACTCATCATCAATACTATTGGCATCATCACCCATCATGAGTCATTGATTTGCGTATTTTTCCAGACGATAATTATTACTATTTTGGGATTTAGTTTTGTTGTTGTGGCTTTTGAAGAATCTGTAGTGATAATTATAGGATGCAATGACTTATAGCATGCAAGTAAAAGCTCTACAGTATTCTGCTTCATTGGGTGCTACAAATATTAACAAATTCTACCCATATTGTTTTAAGATGAAAATGTGGTTGTAAGCACAAGATTCTTTAAGGACTATAGCAAGTGAGGAAGATTAATAGCTTTAGCTTACAATGGGACAAGTTAAGTAGATACATGCAAGGGTGCAATATGTTATTCGATGTATAGAGTAAAGATAATAGTTTGTATTTTGTGCTGTAACACAATTAGTATGTACCTAAGAAAAATTCATTCAGTTTGAGGGCAGGGAAGGATTCGATTGTAAAGTAACGTAAAATAGTAGACTGTTTATGGAGTTGCTTTAGTTCTTGGTATAGGTCAAGTTGAGATGGGATCCCACCCTCTTAATAGAAGAACGGATTCCTTGGAGGCTGTAAACAAGAAAGTGAAGAAACATGGGATTTGGGAAAGTGATGAATATATGAGGACTTGACTTGACCCGAACGTCCCTTCGCAACTCCCTCATCCAACTCCAATCTATCCAAGATGCGCTAACGAGAATCTTCTCTTTGCTTGACCTATCTGTACCCGAAGAGGAAGACAAACTATGGAGCAAGTACCAATACCAACACCAACCAACGATACTTGTCTTGAATTTCTAACAAGGGCTGGGTCCTGAATTCTTAATGAACTCAAATAGATAATCATACCATACAGCATATACCTAAATACGTTTAATACAAAGCTCCCCTGCATTTATGCTTTAACTTAAATCATTATGGATTGAGCAGGTGAGGTTAGAGTTGATTCTCCGACCAGAGATCAACTCATCTTACATTGAACGGCATAATCTCAATAGACTTCTTTAGGTACATCTAAAGTACATACATGAAGGCTACTATAGAAATACTAACGATGATGTAGTATGGAATACGTAATAAGCTTGAAATATGCATTCCATAATAATGTCTCATTGAAAATATTTTCATAACATTTTCAGCGTTAACTTCCCAAATTAACATTTCCGCTAAGAAATACTACAGTTGGCAGTGGCAGTTTATGAAATTGGGTCATTTCTGAACAATTTTCAAATGCAGAACATTTTCTACTTAATTCTGATTGCTGTTTGCTGCGCTTTGTTCTAAAAAATAGAAATACAAGATCTGTTCTCCTGTTTTCTTCGTTTTTCTAAAAAATATTATCATCTGATTCCTGCAAAATGGACACTTCACACCTGATATCAGTGTGTAGTAATGATTAGGTTAAAGTGGCATAAAATAACTAAAACGGAGAATAGATGTACGTAAATTGTTTACATAAGTATGCTATTACAAAAGTCAGACGAGGTAGAGATAGTAAGTAGTACAAATGCATCTGTGTACATAAATATTTTGTGACCAGATTTATTCAAATACATCTGACCTACTTCTCTTCGATTAATGGGTGGGGCCAGTGTGGAAGTAACAACTTCTAATATTATAATTTGGTTTTGATTAAAAGTGAGATGAGGTAACCAAAGCGTGTTAATAAACCAGCTATAAGCATTTTCTCTGACAGAGATTTTAACGCATTAGAGCCTTTTTGGATGCTGGACGATGAGATTTCTTCAGATGAGATAATTTCAGGCTTCAGTTCAGGAATACAGCAGGCGCCTATATACTAAGTCACTGTAATATAGCTATAAGGACCCTTTATAAGGGACTATGAGACTGAAGTTGTACAACGTTCTCTTGTCTAACCAGCTGAAGCAGTCAGAGATGATTTCTTTCTACACAGTGCTCATCCACAGACCAACATCTACGAATTAACTGACCATATATTAAAACCTTTGGTCTAATTAACACCTTGCCCTTAGCAGGGGCTCTAAGGCAATTACGAAAAACATATCTGCCCCAAAGTCACTATACATAGGCATTGTGGTACCATATCATATCTGACATATTTATTGTGCACCTACATTTCTAATTCGTATATGGATATAAGCCATTGGTATTCAGATTTTTTTGTCCCTATTTAAGTACCTATGCACACTATGTAATATGTATGCTAAATGATTGTGAAGGCTTCTATTATTGTATGAAAATAGGTTGGGTATGAATTTCAAGTCATGTTTCCAGTTATCCAATGAGTAGCAAGTTGGGAATTCAAATCATGTCGGACATAAACTTATTATTAGTAGCATGGCATCAATATGTCAGTCTCTTTAAGATGAGAATGATGAGATGCAAATGGAGTTGCCTAAAAACCCATATAACTTGTATTTGAACATAATGGGCAGAATTTTGCTGGAAGGCTTACCTCTACGATCTGGCTGGACTCCATTAATTAGCTTCAGGTATTCAGTGACAGCAGTGAGGAGCGTGAAGGTCCTATGAATTCGTATAATCTTATACTAGGGCTACGAAGTACCGCTGCCTACTATTTTGTGCATGCGTATCATAGACTTAATATTTACAAGGGACGGAGAGTGTCATCCACAAAACTTTCCTCTCCCCTTCAACTCATACCCGAATATTTGTGATTTTGATGTACTACAGATTACACACATATAAATGTCATAATTTTGCGGCATGGCATATTGGAACAAAATGTGTCGAGAATTTTTATTAGCAAATACGAACATTTTTATTATTATTTTACTGTTATAATCGAAACTATTTTAGTCGAATTTGTCCAATATTACCTTATGTGAGTTGAGGAATCCCCTTTAGTAATAATAAATACTGCTGATTGGCTACCCCATCGTGTTTTGAAATCTTTGAAGTTGTCGACAAGTCGACAATAGAGGGACAGCCGATTGTATTGTGCACGGTAAACGTTGTATAGCCATTAGCAGATGGATAGTAAAGCTTGTATAGTTAGCTAGCTTAAATGAATGTTTGTGTTAAAGTGAGCAAAAATTTGATGCCGTGACCAGGATTCGAACCTGGGTTATTGCGGCCACAACGCAATGTCCTAACCACTAGACGATCACGGCTGGTTGTGAAATGGGGAGATTTAAGTCATACTTGTTTGTCGTTTACTGCTAAGTAGAGTGTGAATGCTCTCTCTTCCTTCCTATTTCATGTTTTCTGTGTGCATCTTTCTTCTTGCCCACTATCCCATCAATGCGGTTCTTATAAAATGCAAAAGTCTACCCTTGTCGATATAATAACATTCCTATTATAATATACATATAAATTATTATATGTAACAGTAGCAGACACTTCTATATACATTTTAGTGTGTGGCAGTTGTAGAGCAGTACATATAGAAATGTATAAGATTCGCAAATTTTACCAGCTGTAATTTACGTTCACCTTATATCATCCGATCCTTCACTCACATAGATGCACTTATTCTTTACCAATCTTAAAACATCACTGCACATACAGAAGTTTTCATCTAAAATGAGTTCCACGTTTCTTTATTTTGCATACGGGAGTAATCTGTGGTCTGAGAGAATTCGACTGAATAATAAAACGGCGGTAGTCAAATCCGTTGCTTGTCTGAAGGTACGTTTTATATCTCTATATTCTATCTAATTTATTCATTTATATATTAATAATCTCATAAACACTGATCTTCAATGTTCTCATTATTCCTCATCGTTTTGCAAATATGTGAATTTATTACCAAAATGAAAAATTTGCAAACACAATAAAAGCCGGCTTAATAAGTGACAATTAGAAGACAGGGTACATGGATGGATACCTGTAAACGAACGCATAAAGTTGTAAATGTATTAGGGAAGAAAGGTGGATTACGTGTGGATGGATATATTATACATCTGTTCGTATGTATTGTATGTGAATGTCAGTATTTTTCTTTGGCTGTAATATTATGTGAATGTGGATGAGATGTGAATGTGAGCTGAATATGGTGAGTGTTTAGTATATACAGACATACGCGAAAGCCGCCAATGCACTTTATACGTGCTTTTATACTAGGGAGGTCGGAGACTACGACTACCAAGATATTTGTTGTCTTATGCGTGTGCGTGTCTGTAACAAAAAGTCGAAATAAAAATGAAACTTAGATTAATTATTTTACTGATAAACTACAAATAGATGTCATACTTAATGCTTACATTTGCTATATTATTTGAAAACATTCTCTTTCAGGGCTACCGTCTGGAATTTGGATATTTTGCCAAACGCTGGAAAGGCGCTGCGGCCAATATTTTTCCTGATAACGACTCACATGTATATGGCGTACTATGGGAAATTAACCAAGAAGATCAGCTTTCATTAGACAAGTTAGTTAAAGCATTTTCGTCATTTCCCCTCTAATCTAACCAAATTATTTGTAGTTATTACATCAAAATAACACTCATAAAACCATAACAAGCAATCTTAGGGTATGCGGTATACTTTGGGCCTTGATCAAAATCATTGATCACTTACTGCTACCTGAGATCATAATTTAACGCAAATGCTTCTCTCCTGAGTTTGGCTGAAATAGCATACATAATTGATACACAAGATTTCCTTTTATGTGCGATTAGTAAATTACATTTAAAATGGCGTGCCCTAACGCAGCAATCACGCAGTCATTGAAAACTGGTGTCATCATAACATTACTTATTTGGGATAAATACTTATTGCATGCATATGACTGACGGGGCAGTAGAATCTCTACATTGACAAGACAGAGCTTTTACACCAATTATTGCAATCAGTGCCGACTAATCTCCGGATGTCGGCATTTAGCAAACTTTTAACTTCTTCCTTTCTGCTATCCCTCTGCCCTTCTCCTTACTACATGCATGCTACAGTTTTCGATAGTGCATACGTACTATACATTGTTTGCTATTTTATTTACTGTGTTTTGTGTTTCATACTTATTCTTTTAGGCAAGAAGGAGTCATGGATGGCATTTACAAAAGACTTCCATTGACGGTGGAAACTAGCGATGGTCAAAAGGTGCCCTGTATGGCATACCAAATTGTGGAAGAAACTAGAGCAGACGCGATAAAAACTTATGGTGACGATTTAAAACCCTCCAAAGTTTACATGAATGTGATAATACGAGGAGCTAGAGAAAATAAGCTTCCTGAAGATTACATTATCTTTTTAGAAAATGTTCCTGATAATGGCTATGATGGAGAAGTGGAAGTTAATTTGCGCTTGAAAGCTTAATAAATACTAGTCTTCTACATTTTGTACTGAACCGATTAGAAATATACGCCTGCACAGAAATTATATTTTTATTTGAACATTTCCTGGTTTCTGTGCTGATAACTCCCATTCTTGATTTTTCCATGATTATGACATTATGTGCGAAAAGATTCCATCAAGTTGCCACGCACAAAAATCTTCATTAAGAATATTGCCATAATACTAAGTTTATGGTAAAAGTTAGCTACAAAGAGAAAGAATGTATTTACGGGTTAATGTATACTTAACATAATACTTATATAATAATATTACGCATAATAAGGTTGTTACTTAGATATTGCCCTTTTACTTCTCATTTCTCATATCGATTCAACATATAACATAAATTATAAAAATTACTACCTAGATATATTATCTGCAGCCTTCTCTTCTACTTTAGCAGTCAAGTTATTTCGTTTTCGACGTATGTTGATAATGGCACCATACCCAGGGTTTACTTGAAACGATATAACTTCACCCAATTCTCTCGGTACGCTTTTAGACACTTTTGGTTCTTCAAAAGCTAATTCCAAAGCTACATTAACGTCCAAATTATCCAGATTTTGTCTTTCTACCTTGACAGTTGCCATTTCCTTTCCGACAACTTTGCAAACGAGATTTAATTTGTAGTCCATATCCACAGCTGGCCACTCTTGTTCCCATACTTCCTTATTCTATCAAATCATTTTATCATTATTTTTCGAGGGATATTACTACCTTAAATGATTTGATTATCTTGAGTATTTTTAATCGATTCTTACTAAATCAAAGTCAGCTTCGGTTTGGTCTGCTACAGCACGAAATTCTTGCCATAGTTGAGCCCCAAATGCTGGCATAATAGGATACAGGCAGATTAGAAGACATCCTAATGCCCTCTCAAATTGCACACTTGTTTTCATGTATTCTTTTGGGGTTTTCTGCACATTTAAAATATAGTTAAATAAATCAGATATGGCACAATCAGATTAATGTAAGAATTAATGGTGGTTGTCACATCTTTCTTTCGCTCACATAATACGTAAAATGGTTAAATTATTACTTATTCTTCGTAATATCACTACTTATGATAAATCTTTTAAGTACTCCAAAAAATTAGTTTAACCTTTTAGCTGTTAAAATTGTTTTTAAATCTATTAAAATTAAAGCATGTAAATTGTGTAAGCATCAATTTTTTGTACTTAAGCTTAAGCAGTACAATTCGGTAAATTAAGTACCAGACGAAAGTACCAAACGAAAATCAATAATAAAACAGGAAATAAGTATAAGGAAAATGCATACAAGAACAGACATATAATATAACACAAACACAGGTGTATACCCAAAGAAGGAAGCAATATTCTTAGGAATTAGAAACGACCAACGGACATGAGTGGTTGACAATATGAAAACAGTACTAAACTTAAAAAGAGTGAAGTTCGTTAGTGCTTAGTACCTTAATGTCGCCGGTCATTCCCTGTAACTTGCTTATAGCTATGCTGATCTGACTAGTATTTTCAAAGCAATGCGTTACTCCTTTTAAATAAAAGTTTCTAGCATCAAAATTGCGTTCTTCAGAAACTCTCCATTCTTCATCATCTACAAGTAGCTCTTCACCAAAATCCTTGGCTTGTGTAAAATCCCTCACAATTGACCAAAGACGGGTTTGCCAAGTCAAAAATCCTTGTAAACCTATAAATAATTGCAATTAAAAATATGCAAAATACACTGTAAATGATGATAAAAAATGTTTAGTTAATTTTGTACTTACTATCAGTAGGCCATTTTCGTGGCGAGACAGGAACCATTTCTGCCATCATTAAAAGTCGCGTTGTGTCAATGCCGTATTCACTGATGACTAGTTCAGGATCAACTCCATTATGCTTAGATTTGGACATCTTTTCCCATTTTGTAATGACCTTTTCATTGTTAATTGACGTACATAAAGTGCCTTCTTCTGCTAAATTTAAATTATTATTCATACTTTATACTTTAGTTAATAAAATGAAAACAAAGATAACCAGTTTTATGTAAACCGATTCATGTAAACTGTAGTAAACTGATGACTACATGTCTACCACACCCTATAAATACCATCAATAAAAACTGGTGTTTTACTTGGTATTGGTAATATTTTTATACTGATTTCTTGATTACTAATTTCTCGGAAGATTTTATTGAAAGAAATATGTATATAAGCATATAAGTATTGCAAATATTTCTTGGATAACCATGATTAATATAATAAATAATACTGATACCCTTTTCTCAATTTAAAAACTGGAATTGCTCTTTGCTATCTCTTGCTCTATCTACGGCCTTTACTAAAATGTTTTGGACATTACACGACACATTAGGATGGAAAATAAGGAATAAATAATTTGAATCTATTATTTTCTTTTTACTTTCTAAGAGTTCCTCCTTCTTAAAATATCTTCCAGCTTCGGAAATGAAAGTTTCTCCCATAACTACTCCAACAGGTATTAATTTCTTGAAAGGTTCCTTAACTCTCGTAAGATTCATTTGATGGAGAAAATGTGACATAAATCGGGCATAATAAAGATGTAACGTTGCTACAAAAATATCAATTACAATTTTTCGATAAATACCAAGAAATATAAGTTTATCAATTATTATAATGTATTTTGTTTATTTACCATGTTCTTTTCCTCCAATATATATGTCTACAGGAATAAAATGCGATATTTTATTTTCATCAAAAATCGCTGTATTGTTATGACTGTCCAGAAAACGATAAAAGTACCATGAAGAATCAAAAAATGTATCCAAAGTATCTGTTTCTAAGTCCATATCAGATCCGCATTTTGGACATTGTGATTTTCTATTTACAGGAATTTTTTCTTCGAGTTTTTCAAATGGAATCATTTCTGAATGGCCGCAATTATTGCAGTTGATAGCAGGAATAGGTGTACCCCATTTCCTTTGTCGTGAAACAAGCCAATCTCTTAATTTTAGACTAGCAGGATAATAAACGAACTTTAAGGGAAGAGTGACTGGAGTAGTATGGCTAGTTGGCTATAATAAATACAATAAAAAAAATGCAATGTTTATGGATTAATTATGCACAAAATTTAATAATAAGCATAGATTCGTAGCTGCAGATAAATATGTAGGACTGAGTGACTGGTATATATGTATCATATGTGGGTAGAAGAATGTCATACCCGTCATACCTTAACACTACAAAAGATTGAAGCAACTTTATCTAAACGATATTTTTTCTATACTATTAATTTCCTGATAAAATTTTCGTTTACTTATAAATTATAATTTAACACGACAAAAGATTGAATCAACTTAATCTTACCGATAGTTTTTTATGTATATCATTAATTTCCTGCATAAAATTTTCGTTTGAGCTTAGTTCCTTAAATTCTTCTTCGTTTAGTAATTCATCAATACGACAATCAGCCGATTCAGGAACGAGTGGTATCATGCTTTTCGATCCGGAGAACACTGGAATTCTGGAGCCGGTAGCAGGATTTACGACAGAAAACTTCATTAGTTTAATCCCTCCACTAAATTCTGTCTTCGTTAGATTTTTTGATTCTGTCAAATAATGATCTGGATTTATGATACAAAAGTTTGCTCTTGACAGTGCTTCAACACTACTGAACCACATTCTAATGTTTTCTGATACATTCTGAAATTTTTGCTCAACAGAATCGTCCATTATGACAACACAGTCGGTAAAATTCCCTTTCATTGTTCCAATCCAATGTTTCTGAAGTTGGACAATATCTCTCCATCCGTCCTTAAGCTGTCCCGATTCCAATCCAAGAGTTAAATCTTTTGCAAATGCTGCAGTGCGTATGAACCATTGACGAAGTAATTTTCTTTCTACTTGGGCACCAGATCTCCAAGACTTCATTTCAGAGTCGACTTGTTCTTCAGCTAAAACAGTTTTATCCACAGGGTCCCAGAAAACGTATGCCTGTATAAACGAAGTGATGTATCAATTTCTGTCATTGTTAATGATATTAATTTAATGCGCTGAGCATGGTAATTTGTTTTGCAATCAGACCTCTTTTCTATATGCCAGTCCTTTTTTAAATAGCTGTATAAAAAGCCATTGGGTCCAACGGTAATACGAATAGTCGCAAGTGGCAAATTCACGTTCCCAATCATAGTTGCATCCCATTTTTATAATTTGATTTTTCATAGACTGAATATTTTCTCTTGTCCATTTTTCAGCGTCTACTCCGCTATCACGAGCAGCATTTTCTGCTGGAAGTCCAAATGCATCCCATCCCATGGGGTGCACAACCTGTACAAAATGACAAACATTTTAGTGAGTAGGGCACTACTTAACCTAACCTAACCTGACTAGGAATTTCCAATCTTTCCTGACTGACATAAAGAATAAAGACGCAAATAACTTACGACTTTTCCTTTCATCCGAAAGTAACGAGCTAAGACGTCACCTAAAGTGTACACCCTTACGTGACCCAAGTGAAGTCGCCCTGAAGGATACGGAAACATGGATAAAATGTATTTGTTGTTCAATTTATCGGATGCTGCAGTGCTTTTCATTTCTCCTGCAGGGCAAGAAATTCCATAGACTTTATCTTTCCACTTCTTTTCAATGGACTGCTTAACTTCAAGCGTTAGTTCGTCGTCCTATACACAATGAAGCAAACTGTAAATTACATAACTGTTTTTAAAATCTTTTCAGCTCTATGTTGAAGCAAAATCGTGTCATTAGTTTTTACAATGTTTTTTCAGATTTTAAATGATTCATAATGATGACAAATGTCTTATCAGTTATCATACCAAAGAGAACATCTTCCATCTCCAGGATGATGTACTACACCGGCACACACGAAGTTCTTGATTTGATTTACATGCTGACAACAATCCCGATATACTCCTTTTTAGCGAAAGTATTTGTTTCATCTTTAAATACTGTACGTATTTTAAGTAAATTAAACGAAGCTTTAATTTTTAATTAACTGGATACATCTATTATAATTATAGTGCATAATTTAACAAAATTTAATAATGGTTTCTATAATAAAAAATATTATATAACGAGGCAAATGTAGTGTGTGGGAATTTCTCCGCCGCCCAAAGAATTCAAAATAGATGGGGTAGTATTTAGTCTGACTACCGTTGGCGTGAGCAATAATTTTCTCCGTAGCGGTGTCGAAAAAGAGAAAGTTTTTTCCAAAGGATGAAACGAGGAGAAAGTAGTGACCACTCAAGGCCTTAGGCCTTGGTGACCACTTAGATTTCTTAGAAAGCTGTGCCTTTAAACTATCCTACCGAATACTACCGATTAAACCGATGCGTCGAAGGGATTGATAACAGAAGCTATAGAAGCTACAATGAACGGCCACCTTATTTCACCAAGAGTCAAAAAATAAATAAAATGAAACTTAAACCATAAACTTACAAGTTACAAAGGGCAATCCATTATATTATATACTCCTCTCATTAGTTATAAACCAGCATCCTATTAATTATCAACCAGCTTCAAAATGTAACTATAAGTTTGGGTGAATGATGTAGTAAGAATTTTATAAATAAAATTACATGTTTCTTTCATGTTTGTTACAAGTTTCTTTCTCTGGACAGAGAGTGAAAGCGCTCCGTACGTTGTGTAAACGCTTTTATAGTAAAACTAGTGAACCCAGCTAAGGGGGCAAATCTAGCATTCAAGAGAAATTCAGCAGGCCACCCATTACAGTAATAAAAACAATTTCGAAAACATCCCATTAGGTTGTTAACTTTGTAAATACAAAGTACATTTAAATTAATACACCTTTATTTTCTACAGTGATTGGAAAAATTAACTGCAGCCCCAACTTCCTGATAAAAAGGAATTTCCTACACCAAAATAATAACTGTAGATAGTAGCATCAAATATAGGGAACAATGAAAGACTATTTCCGAAAAAACTCCCACAAAGTTACCAAAACTTTTAAAATCGAAAAAATAAGATTCCCTCTAGGATTTTGTAAAAACGTTCAAATCCCATGAGTACAACTTACGAATAAATATTTTTAAAGAATAGTTACCCAGTGCTGTTATTTAATTCTACAAAAAGATATCCCAACTGGCACAAAGGAATTAAGAGGGTAGTAAAAAGTAAACCTATCTCTATTAAAAACTGTTGAATAAGTTTTTCGATATTATAGCAGAACCAATTTGGGTTAGAAGTTTTGAAATGCTATTTAATACGCACATTACGATCATTACGAAATGTTCCATTTCGCTAATCATTTCCATTCGATCCCCAGTCACCATTCAACCTTCTTATGTAAACTATTATTATTTAGATGTTATAACAATAATATGAAACGACTCATTTCGTTGGTTTAGAGGAATTGGGCTTGCGCATTTTACTTTTTTTGCTTTTAAGGAGCCTGCATATATTCCGTGTGCAGTTGATGGGAGGAGGGGATACCCAAAAGTGTTGCAGTTAGCACTTGCGTTACACATGTTGGAGGGGGTTTTGCTTTACGTAATATATGCAGGTTCCCTAGGTTCTCCCTACCACACGTACATATATATATATATATATATATATATATATATATATATATATATATATATATATATATATATATATATATATATATATAGACAGGTAAATTTATCAAGTCTGCGATTATATATAGAGATATAGCCGTCCTTAGATTGTGTTGTGTCAGGTTGAATTGAAGTTATTTGTTATTATGTGATTAGACAATAAAATTTCAATGTTCATGAACAAGGGGGAGTGCTATCAGAAAGCATCAATAAAATAAAACTATGCGTTTTTATTCTTGATAAATAATCCTGCAAATTCCGGCTGTAGCAAGCTTCAGGCACGTATCTAGTGTTCAAGGGGGGCGCAACCAAAAATAATGACAAAAATAAGACATATTCGCACGAAAAATTTTTGCAATTTTTGGCCTGACACTCACGCATGAAAATACTGTCCGCCAACGGGAAGCCCTATATTATGGAAACCTATATATACCTTTTGAATTAACCATGTAATCATTAAGATTTATTATAGCATTCACGTATTTATGTTAATTTAGCCAGAACCATAAATCAAAAGAGTTAATTATTAACCGTTTTGGTTTATTTATGGTTCTGGCTAAATCTCGGCTGAACACTGAGTTGAGCCCCTGTCGGAGGGGTAGATCGAAGCCTGAACGGTTTAATTTTTAGGTACAAATACTTTATTAGACAAATCATATCTATTAGTAGTTAATACACTTCCACAATTCTACTTTCTGCTAATTGATACTAAATTAACTAAAGTACGTATTTATAAATGTAAATTTTATGCTCACTCACATAAAAAAGTACATACAAATTAATTTACTAATTAGTTAATTCGTATGTACTACCTTGACTTCCTTCTCCATTTGTTCGTACACGTACCAGTGATGTTATCAATTTACTCTTTGACATAATTTTCAGGGTAGTCCCAAAACTTTGGAAATTCTTTAATTTCTGCTTCAGTATAGTCACTTATTCGTTTAGGGATTTTACGCAATGGTCTAATTTGAGCTGAGATGTTTCCTTTAATTAAATCTGGTATATTATCGTCTTTAAACACATGTAGTCGTTGTATCCTTGGCCTTCTGTTAAGATTATTGCCCAAGATATTATATGTGGCTTTCCAGATGATCTATGTATTAAAAATCATTAATTCATAATTAGCATTAAAATACAGTATTGAACATGCTGTCAGCACGTTTAAAAATACGTTGAAGTTGAAAGTTCAAACTGCTAAAAATAGTTAAACTTGGAAAATGTAATCAAGTCAACCAGTTACTGTACTATAAAGTATTTTATTTATATAATATATAAACAAAATACTTATATTTATAAATATTATAACAATGCACACTTATATAAAATAAATTGATACAAGACATACCATTTTTGGGTCTTTCTTATGAAGTTCCCAAGCTTTCGTCCAGCTGGCTCCTCCCGGATACCCGGTGTGATGAAAATAAACCCGATAATACCATTCATCAGCTTTCAGTGCAATCTTGGCACTGTTAATTACTACGACATGATCTCCGCAATCGCCTATTATAACATTATAAAAATAAATATTAACAAAGACCCAAATGTCAATTAACGGATCCTAAATAGTTTTATGATATTGATATTATGATCTAGGCAATAACTTATTACGATCATACTAAACAAAATTAACGTTACGCACTTATATCGGCTTGTCCTATGGCTCCATAGATAGGCTTGTTTTCCCCTTTGAGGTACCTAGCTATTAATCTGCCCGACATATATGGATCTTGCCATGTAGCATCATATAACCACCATTGTCTACTAAAGGTTAGCCATTGCTGCATATTTAAATAAAGATACGTATTTTAGTTCAGCAGTTAGCTATTAATTCATCATTAAATCATACATAGGACATAGGATGTGCGGCTGATGCTGATGAGGAAATGTAATGTGCAGGCAATTTTATTTCTAGTTATTACCTGTACTCTTTTTGTAGCACTCATTTGAGCAATTCTGGTATTCCTCTTAATGTCACAAAAAATTTGCCAGCCACCTTGCAACTACTTAACCGTATATACTATAAGAAAAAGTTTGAAAAACCAGCAACTATCAAAATTATTTCCAAGATTTTAAGGAACTCATCAGAAATCTCGGCTAGAAGTTCCAAAAAGTTTATATTTTTCGCGGGTCTTTCGCAGGCTATACATGTCCGTAGTAATATTTGGTTCCCGATTATCCCCATTCCCCTACGACGGTACGACGGATTTCCCTCTCCTTGTCCACTTTGTAATTGGGCGTATTCCATATTCCATTTTTCCATAATTTTTCCATAGCCTTGAGGAGACTTGAGATGATACTTTGACAGACTTTGACTATAATCTCATTTCTCACCAACTTATCTCCTCTGCAATTGCCGTCAACGACAATGGGAATCATGACATGACTACCAATTCTATGATTCTTATCATCTCTGATTTTTGCTTTCCCCTTCCCTTATTGCGTCTCAAATCCCATTTTTAGTAGCGATGTAGTAAAGTAACTATAGTTGATAATTGACTACCATTGTGTTTTAACTGTTTTAGATAGTTCATATTCTTGTGCATAACTGCTTTTTTGTATTTTTACTGCGTGTGAGAGTGGGAGTACAAATTACTCAAATCAGCGAGTCGAATGCCCAATTAATGTTTTGAATAATGTACCCCAACGCATACCTTCATGTGCTAAAAGTACATAGAGGTATGCTGCTTTGGGGTACATTATCGAAAACATTAATTTGTAGCCACAACTCCGTGACTATAATTTTACGATGTCATAAAGAATAAAAAGTGTATTGTTAGTGTAAATGTCAGTATCAGTGTATCTGCTGATAGATTACGTTGATCCTTTGTGACTTTTTCATTCTGCGTTCTAGGTCTGACTATGTGACTGAAATTTTTAAAAAATCAGTAAAAAGCTACGCTAAGCTAAGTAGTCCTTTTATATATCTACTAGGCGGTCACAGGACCCAGGTCCTGTCGTACATGGGGCTAGTACTTCTACAAACAATTTTGTAGGGACTGGTTTGTAGTAGGCCAATTACACCAGTATTCAGATGGGTTCAACACTAATATAATGTATAGCCGGTCACATGGCACAGGCCCTGTTGTAAATAATAATAAATAATTTTCCGGGGCATCAATTGTACGATGATTAGAATGCGTCTAACAGATACACAGATTTTTTATATTAACTCCGATTGTTCTTCCCACGGTTTCTCATTTTGTGGGACGGTAGGTAGAGATTTTACATTATTAGAATCAAAAAGTATTCCAAAACTTCGCCTTAGTACGACCTAGAGTCAACTTGAAATATGATTGTTGGTACTGATGTTTGATTCGAAGTTTACGGTAGTCAAACCATAACCTTTGTACATACTGCCACTAATTAATAATGGACCATTTTGAGGTCAAGTTAGCCTTAATTGGCAATGTAGTGTGAAGTAGTCAAATAGAAAACTGAATAATTTACATTGTTACTTTTTGGTCCCATAAGAGAGTTTAAAATTTTATTCCTGTCTCAGCGCTCTGCTGTTTTACAGAAACGAAAATGGACTCACTTTTTTGGAAGTCTGCGTCTTTTTTAAAGCATTTAAAGTAGAGATATCAAAAAAATTTGTTCGTGGATAGTCCACGAATATAAAAATCAAATACTATTTTAGGAACAATTAAACCGTTTGTAAAGACAAATTTTAAATTCAATGTAGGTTGACCCTAAATGTTAATCATGGAATATTCGAGCGCATAAGTGAACACAACGTAAATTAGAACTATATTTTATTCATTAATTGCGCTGCCAAATTTCTTCCCCTGAGGTAGGGAAATAGCCGGACAGGTTAACTTGAGGTTTCGACTTGAACAACAATTGAGCCATATTTCGGCAATAAATTTTGGAAATTATGGTTATTTTGTTAGTAACCATTTATGATGACCGTCCTCAATTGAAAAAATGAGACAAAAATGTTGTACATGTTGTCGTGTAAAATTTTCAGACAATATTCCACGGTTCTAATTTTACAGTTTCCAACAAATATCTAGAACATGTTTTGCTTCTTTATTTTTCAATTAAACTATTGGTTGTGAAATTTAGAAATATCATGTAAATGGATCAATTATAAATTTTCCCGCACATGAAATAATGAGATCCTCGAAAGCACTCAGCACTGAAAGTTGGAAAAATTTGCATACAGAATGCATGCAATATTTCTGTTATGAAATATTTGAATATTAGAAATAATGTAATACATCAACATTGTTACATTCAACGCACATGAACCAGTCTACATTTATCATATAGAGTGATGATAGTTGTGTATTGTGTCAGTCAATTCTGGACAAAACAATTGACTCTAAGATATTGAATTTTGCATCTTTCAAAACCAAATAAAATTTTGATACCTAGACGTTTCGAAATTATATAGTAATGCAGTAGCACGAAAATCTCTTGGTACAAACATACAAACCTACACGGGTACACATACGGAATTATTTACGCGCATGTCCCACTGTGCTCTTATAAGAAGAAATTTGTTAAATGTTGTGTATGAACTCTTAGCTTTTATAATGTTATGTACAAAATATTGTATCATTGTATTTGTATGCAATATATAAGGGATAAAGGAACGATTGACGAGATTCTTAATTTCTTGGGCCCTATACTTGTATGTATTGTAAAATGTATGTAATATTACACCTAGTACGGTGCTGCTGGGATATGGGATTCGGAACATGCATGAATATATTGCGTTTATGCTGACTATTTTTGTCATAAAGTGTTATATAGCACTTACATTTGTCGCAGAGATTTACTAAAATCCAGATTACAAATATTGCAGGTGAATTTCCAACATAAAATCTACATAGCTAATAACGACGAATGGTAACAGCTAAAATGTTACAAGCAGATAGCTTTATATATCGTGGTTTATGAAACGAGATGCTTCAAATTTTCACATGAAATAGAATGGAAATGGATCTTAGTAATGCGGACAGGTATTAGCAAAAATCATCGTTCACACTTCACAGGTATTTCATGACATGTATTAGGACCTCTATTACCTTTGCAATTGAGCTTTGGGCTACATTGTGACAATAATATTACATTTCTTTCTCCCAGAAAATGAGGCTCGCAAAAATAAATTGAACTATCAGCAGACCGTTATCTCGGATTACTGTTTGCTACTATTATATAGTAGTACAGTACTAGTACTAGCTGGTATAATCTACCTGTCTGTGATATAGCCCACCTTGGTTAGGTAAGAAATACACAAAAGCGATATTTCATCATTCATGGGTTAGTTGTTAGTTATGGCTTGTCTGCACGTTGGAGCCTGATTGGTTGAATTTCAATTTTAACTCCAGTAGTAAGTAGAGTGGTGGTTATCATTTACCGGAGCGTAAAAAGCTATTTGTACTCGCTCGCCTTAAAATCAGTTTCTACTCGTAGGTCTTAGCTGAGAATTGCACACCACAATGGAACAAGTCCAAGGGATCAGAGAACCATATAGCACTTTCTATGTATGGCAAAATGAAACGAGAGAGTTCCATTTCCCTACGAATACAATTTCAAACTTTCCAATCCTTTTCTTACACTATATTTTGTGTACTTACAGTGGGTAGACCAAGTTTCCGATTACACGTTACAGAGTTAAAATACTACGTGACTTCATGCGGTTGAGTGTAGGAGCAGAATGGACCAAAAAGAAAGAGTTTGTGCACTTGCCTTGCCACTCGTGCTATTCTATGCATAACAAAATCCTTTGGAGATGCGAAGCCGATGTCAGTTACACTTTTGCTTCTGGATGAAGTAAAGCTCATCTCTGCATTTTATGGTCTCCGTCTTGAATAGGAAAAGTTTTCTTTCTTCGCAAGAAAGCACTTGCTATTCTGACATATCATTGCTATTCTATACTTCCTGTATACTTCTTTCCAACAAAAACTTTTACCTTTTGGTACCTCCGATTGTGAGATTTTGTTTCTTAGTGAGACCTTTATTCACCCAATGTTTACTTATTCTACGGAGTTTTCTTCTCCTCATGAAAATACAGTTGAACTATAAAGAATCTGCAATCTATTTACATCAACCAACAGGTATTTGTTTAACTTACCACAATATTTTCTAGTGTTTATTTGATATAATATTTAATCATGTTATTATTTGGTATAAATAGTTGTACATTTTAAGTAAACATACTAACCTACATTTCATATGGACGAGAAAGTTAATTTTTGAATGTGCAAAATATTCAAGAATCTGAGGTGAAAATTATTTCCAGGAAAAGAGTTTTTATGTATGTAAAATACTATTACGATTAGTTCTACATACAATAATTACGTGTTGTGTCTATAATTCGCTTTGACAATAGTGTTTTATTCTTATACGTTTATGTTCATTCAACATTATTATTCTACATATTCCACAGACAAAAATGTGAAATTAACCATTTTAATTTAAAGCCCCTCATCAAATTATACAGTTTTTGATTTTTAAGTTTTTAATTGCATAATATTCTGTAAATGAAAGAATTTTAGGAACTGACAATTTTACTTTGTATTTGATATTTTAATCCCCCAGATAAATTTTAAATGAGTATGAACATTATTCCTTTCACTTGTAGTGTACACTATCTACAACTCTGCAATTTGTTTCTATTCTGCAGATCTAACGTCTATGTGTATATGTCAGCATAGTGAGCATAAACTGATAGTAACACCATATAATTGGACAATTACATAATGTTAGATTAGGTGCATATTTCAGAGGATACCAGCGTGCATGATTACGTTTATGAATATTCATAATTTCCAGGATTCCACTATGTACCCCATGAAAATAACTATTCAAAAGCTTTGATTAATATTTCATCTTTGCCAATTATGAATGTGCTGAGTCTATCTATACTCATTAAGCGGAAGAGAACTAATGTTTCAGTTAATAATAATTATGTTACGTTTGATATCTTTGCCGTTTCATATGCAAATATGTTCCTCCTTTTCGCAAATGCATACTGCAGTGTTGGCCATGTGCATCTGCGAATTGGACAGCCAACTAATGTACCAAGTAAGCCTATTGTATAAGGGAATGTTTACTATTACAGTGAAAAGGAGACATTCCTTAATGAAGTTTTAATAATAACTGTCTGAATCGCTCTTCTTATATAAATTAAATTATACTTATCTAATCTGCTTTTCAGCACTAAGTTACTAAGTAGGATATTTTATACAGTGTATATTTTAGATATTATTTGGTGATTAGTGGGTTTTAATGTTTAATTCTGGATTTGAGTGCTTTTAATTTGAATATCTATAGCTGTGGTACAGTCTTGCATAATTACAACAGTATAGTAGGTGCATGTTTTGAAACATCGGTTTGTAGACAGCATCATGATTCGAGTGCTTTTAGACACTGTAATTTAACAATTTTACTTTTATCTGTTTGCTTGAAATACGTTTATTGTATTACCTGCTCCAGGTTTTGTGCAAATGATGACAATCAATAATAAAAGCTTTTAATTATCGTGACAGTGCAGTAGTGTGAACTGGCAAGCATAGAAAAATAAACATTGACGTTAATTGAAACACTTCATACTACTATTGGATTGCGATGTCAAACGGATTGTCAAAGTAGTAAGTTTTACATAATCATGTCATCAAGAATAAGGTCAAAGTGTAACTCGTGTATGAGTAATATCCTCTTAATTCCCCTTTTAGTAACACTACTGGTTCTATAATTTATGGGTTTCAGGTACCAGACAAAACACAGAAGCTAATACTATCCGCGTACTATATTTAGTCAATGTATAAATACACTTTAAAAATCTCATTGTTGAAGCTTTTGTGCTTAATGCAACTTACCTAACCTAAATGTACCACCACAGACAAGGAAGTTTGAAATTTTCACAATAATTTTTGATTATTATATGATATGATTTCCGAATCAATAAGCCATCATCTTGTTTGGGAATGCTACATCAGAGGAAGGCTAAAAGGATCAAAATTCTCAAACGGAGACAGATAAATATTTACTTTAAAGAATATAAAGGTATTTCGACTTCTTGTTCCTGTCGTGTTGTACCGAATGTTTAGACTAGACTAGATAAAACTGTAATATCCGGTATAAGCCTATTTTGGCTTAGCAAATAAACTCCCTATTACAAGATTGATATTGCATTCCAGTAATTTACAAGAACTTCTTCCTTTCGTGCCTTGATGATTCCATTCAGAACCTTTAACATTTCAATTTGCTTGTTTTTCTTCACCCTAGAATTATACTAGACTTACAAACACATTTATTTTGCTGTTGCAATTATTTTGGAGAGTTTCGTGCTGTGCTCCATTTAGTATCACGCAGATAGATTTACTGATTCATTTATGTATGTACATTAATAGTTGTACATAAATAAATACTTATGTATAAATTGACGAATTTAGTGAATACTAGGCATAGTCAAATAAAATAGACTCAATAATATTGGAATCGTGTTTGGAAGAATTGCGTAATCTTATCAGAGGACTGTCATCGGAAAATCTAATCACATCCATGTAATATAAGTGAAAAGGCCTCAGGATAATTGTATAGCCTATGGTCTCCAAATCCGGATTTCGTTTCTTGAATGGCTTTATTGTATTTCTCTTCTGGTTCAGGACGGTTACCTATTCGCAGGGCATAGAGACCAAAAGCACAAAGGTTTACAGACATGACATCGTTTCCCACCAGCTAAGAAGGTTATATCGTAGTTGTTTGCAAATTCGCTCAAACTCAGAGTGAGGTGACTCAAAGTGTACGCATGTAAAGCCGATTCAGGCATAAGGAATCGAATATGTAAGCTTATGTATAGTAAATACCTTGTTGGTGACTCGATACCCAAGGCAATACGGACAGTTTATATTAGGTATTTGGTTTACGACTGAATCGGTTTTACATTCGTATGCTCTACTATGGATTCAGAGCAAAATTTTGAAAATTTTAAGACATAACCTTCTTAGGGGAAAAGAAAATTGCCACGCCATTAAATGTTAACAATCACAATCTGTAGTTGTCGATTAATTTGAATATTATTATTTGTATGGTATGTTTTGTAGAACCAATCGTAGAACTCCTTTCTATTTGTTTACTACTTGTTTACCAAATGGTTATGAAAGAGAAAACATTAGCTGTAAGGTATGATGCAACTACCGTAGTCTATCATGTCTTCTATGGCTTCCCGCTTTGCGATGGAGATGGAGGTTGTAGTGGGAGATCATTATAAAATATTCATCCTGAGATTTGCACTGAATTGAATATAACTAGGCATGGTGAACTGTTAACACAAGAAGCATTATTTACCTTTTACGACAATGCTCCTTCTTGCCTTACTACTTACACAAATGCTAGTCAACAATCTGTTTATTCAAATTCAGGTGACCTTTTGAATTGAATTACAGAGGGTTCTGTTTACATTGTTTACAGGCTGGGGCTTTGCATACATATATAACTGGACGTCTAGTACCTTCTACTACACTGGCTCCATTGACTGAAAATGATTCAAATCAGAGCCTCCAATGTTTATTGTTAGCTGAATCGATGTCATGAAACCTTATTCAATTCCGTACAAAGACACTTCCACATCTCACAATCTAATTTATGTATGTATAGCACCTACGTTTTGAATTGATGTTTCAGTTCAGGCCCCTGAAGAGCAGCAGGAGTTCTTAGCACAAGACAAAAGCATACAAAATACCTAAATAACTCGATTTTGAGCTGAATATTTCACTAGTTAGGGCTCTCAGTGGCATACTGCGGGACTGTGCTTTTCATTCAGATTTAATCAACTCATCAAGAGAAAATATAGCACAAGATAAGTAGTATATGTGTCTCAGTTTATAATCGAATTCCTTTTACAATCACTACTAAAGCGAAACTGAATAAGAAATAGTATACTGCAACAGTCTATAATATTTATATACTTTCTACGAACTGTTGTCTCCGATGGGCTATAAATATATCTAAAACAGCTTGCAAAATCTGCAGTAAGTGTGCAGTTGATTTATTCTGACTATGAAACATTACTACTAGTGACAAAACTTTATCCTTAAACCTTCGGTATGAACTAAATATTACCATATTAATACAAAAGTGTCCGATTTCCATAGAACTTTCACAAGTATAATTACTATTTACCTCATCTGCTAAATATGTTATATAACCTTATTTTTGGTCCCACTCATGTATAAAACCATTTGAAGCGCTAGTGCTTTACGTAGAGTTGGCCTAGTTAGCTGCTTAGCTTTACAAATAAGTCAATCGAAGAGATTTGCTACAGGCACTTCCTTTTTGGTAATAGCTGTTTAAATACCCACCCAGTATGATTCCTAGATTATGGTATTAAATAGTATACATGATAATGTGTGAAGGTAAGTACTTTCTAATTAATTAGTGATCAAAGTAAAAGTTTATCCTTTACTAAAATTGCTAATATGGAAAGTTATTAAAATTCTTCTAGTTGAGAACTATTTTCTTTAATCTTAATGTTTCGAAAGTTTTACCTATTTTCAAATGGGTTTTTCGGCTGTTTGCTACCTTACACCTAAGAACGGAATGAGAAAACCTAATTTATGCTTGTAAGTTGATATCAGATATAGTATATACGCTGCACTATAAGGTAAGCTATCATTTAAACTTGTTGCTTTTATGTGTTGTTTTTATCTGAGTTAGTATGCACGGGATTGACTAAAAATAAGACGCACATGCAACTTTACACTATCATCATAGTTGTGACTAGAAGATAAAATTGCATTTTATCTTGAGATTCATGGTGCGCTGCCAATTTTTCCCTTGGTGGCCAAGAGTAGTGAAGTTGCGAAGAAACTATAAAAGTTTTGCACGGTCGTTGGAGACACTGAGACACTAATTGTTAATTCAATTTTATATCTGTAAAATGATGTTGTCCTTTTTCTAGTTTTGTCAAAGTTCTTGGAAACAATCAAAATTGCTACCTTTGAAATTCTCACATTTCTTTTTTCCTTGTAATACTATTATTTATCTCATAAGTAAGGTGACATGATTCCATTCCTCACTATCCATATGCGTATCCATACTATTACACATTTTTATTGTACAATATTTAAATAGATATTTGTCAGAAAAGATAAGAAAATTTTACATCGCTGCATGTGAAAATACCAATAAAGAAAACAGCAAATCGTATATACAATTTTTGTGTGTAAGAAAACAGCTACAGTTCAACATGTGAACAAACAAACTTGTAATTAAAACGACAAAACGTAAGCTCGTTCCTCAACCTTGAACAATCTTGTGAGTTTTATCGTGGAGAAAGTGCGGAGAAAGTCAAGGTAGCGTGCAAAAGAACAACGGAGGCGATCATTTGCAACGGCTAAAGGAAACCTCTAAATAAAATCAGTCGAAGAAAGTAGAGCTTGAGAAGATTCAATTATGTCTTCAGTAAGCAGCAACAGTAGCGAAAGTCCTAATGAACTGACCACTCTTGGCCATGTTAACAAATCCGAGAAAGTTGTCGGGGATTCCGGGCGCAACGAAAGTTTGGCTAATGTCGAAATTGCAGTATTGTCAATAATTCTTATTCTGGCAGTTGTTGGAAACAGTCTGATGCTTTTGGCACTACGGAGGCAACTTCTCTTCCGTCCCATGTCTCGCATGTACTTTTTTATGCTGAACTTGAGCGTGGCAGACTTGATGGTAGCATTCGGGAACATTTTACCGCAACTGGCTTGGGATATCACATTTCGGTTCAAAGGCAACGATTTACTTTGTCGCATCGTCAAGTTTCTTCAGATATTTGTCCTGTACTTGTCAACATATATTTTGACATCAATGGCTGTTGATAGATACCTGGTCGTTTGTCACCATTCTTTCACCCGAAATCATTACGGAGGACTCAAAGGCCCGAAAATGCTCGTCATCCTGTCCTGGGTACTATCTTTCGTCTTTGCCAGCCCACAGGCGTTTATATTCAGCTTAAAGGATATATCTATTCCAAATCAGGTGACGACTTTTATGAATAATAATATATTATAGTACTATAGTTATAAAATATTGCTTATCAGTCACCGTCATAGCAAGTAACTCGTAGCCATGCTCTAGTAGATAGTGCATTTAAAACGGAACTTTGGTGTAGGGTGTAAAGCACCTATGTATATGTATAAGGAGATTTGACTACTTATTATAGCAAAGCCCTTCAGGTTTACAATTACAATGGCCTTTTAATATTCTTTATTTGTACTCGTGCAAACTTGAAGGCGTAAATTATGCCATTTATTCCAGATATTTACAGTAGATGATTTAGAGTCATTCAAGATTCATTAGAAAATTATTAATTACACAGAGGTACAGTTCGTTGATCATTCGTGTCTTGATTTAGATTCCCTATTGCTTGGCAGTCTCAAATCTTGTAATCAGAAAGCGGAGGAGAAGTTTATGTAAACGAATTATATTACTTAGGACCATTAGAATCTACCTTATATCTGCATTGTCTAATTTGGTTGTGAATAATTAGTCTAATTCTTATTACAAGCATTATTAAATTCCAGTAATGGCGCAAACAAAGATTAGATTAAAATTAGACACACTACTTTACACGACTTTTATGTTGGTGTCATCATGCGAGAAATTAAAATGGTGGAGCTAATTTGAGTTCATTAATGTTACCTGCTCCGGAAAAACGCGATTAATTAGATTGAGATTTCAAGATAGGCATACTGTAAATAGACATTTGTATATAGTATTTATATTTATTTATCTGTAAAAGTACGGCTATGACATAAAATGCTTTTTACCGTTTAATGTAAGTTCTATTTAGTAGTTAGTAAGTTGCACAGGCAGTAGATAATCTCAATGTACCCCAGACCAGACAATAACTGAAAATATATTCCAGCCCAGTACTACTATACATATTTGTAGCTTATGATTACAGTTGTACATATTTTCGGGTGAGGTTATTTTTCCCATTTATTTCATAGAGTAGGCCGTGACCCTCTTAAATTACGTGATGAAATGCTTTTATAAATAGATCTAACTAAATCTATTATTCCTTGCGCTGTTGCGCTGCTGCATAGACAACATTATTATTTTATTATGCATTATAAGCAAAAATTCGTACATTTTTAAAGGAAATTTGCATCTCACTGTAAGTAACTTCGTAAAGCTAGTATTTACGTTGATTCTACACTACTCACACATCTGTCAGTTGCACTGAGCTCCAAACATTAAGCATTTCGTGGAGATACATGACATCCTGATCAAGTTAAAGAGTACTGTAATATGATATTCGAAACATGATGTGAATATCTGCTGCTTCAGCTGCGTGAATACCTTGAATTATTTACACGATTTCATCGATATGTCTTATGTCCATGACGGCTCCATACTCTCAACTGTCATCTCATCGGCGTTCGCATTGATTAAAATTCTGGTGAAAGTATTGGGGAAAGGATTGTCTGGTTGGTGAAAGTAGAGTTAGCATAAGGAAGAAAGTACCTATGTAAAGCGACTTTCGTGTCATACGGTAGTACAACTAGCCCTGATCAAGATTCTAGTATTTTATTCATTCTTCACAAGCAAATAAGTACATGCTTACTTTTACCGAGAGACAGGCTTGTTTGCCAAATAAGAAAGATGTCTCCGTTCCATGTATGAATGCAGTATTGAGACTGCAGACTTGGCGGCAGTGCCGAGACTGAGTAACACTAATTTGGCAGTTTTGTATTTGTCCGCCTACATGCTAGTGATGTCGATACATGCATACTGAAACATCACTGATACATAGTTAAATGCATTACATACTTTGAAAAAGCAATCAGACATTCCACCTTTGCATTGTGTTTCTGACCTTTCTGTACTTGCAATTCTTTGAAATTCTTTTAGCCTGTAATGTCAATACTTGGAGAGAGAAGGATTTGCCTGAAGATCCTATTACTTTTGTACTTCCCCTTCTATGCTTCTTTGGTCAAATGTGTCAATTTTCTCTCTTTTCATTGCAGATTTGCTATTTCCTGTGCACGTTTTACTGTGTATATTCTTGGAAAGTACTTTTCTAGTAGCACTCCTTTGTTTGAAAGTATTTTATTAGATTACCTGACAATAGAGGAAATCTAACAATGGAGATAGCCAGGCCTTCACTATAGAAGTGAATAATAAATACACACAAAAGGAATCGACACACTACGACAACATCCGAATAGAGTGAAGAATACACGGTTCAAATCTTTTTAGTCAGCATAGATAGTTAGGAGTTCGTTATATTCATCTTTAATTTCATTGATTATTTGGTTGTCCGTTGTACCAAAAACAAGTTTTACAGATAGTTGGGGAGTGATTTAATATTAAATTAAAAGAAGAACACCTAAAGTAACGGACAAGCTAGTAAATTGCTTAGGTAAACTAAACATTAAACATTCGACCAATTCCATATATACACGATGCACTTACACATATAATATGTTTGTATATACGCAGTCTTCCTATTTCCCTAAGGGAAACTATTTTGATAAAGGTACCAATTTACGTACCAATTTCCCATTTCGTCACTATATTGGACTGCTCGGGTTTTTGGAATTTTTAGCCTCGACGAATCCGTCTTGCAGTCAACATAACTTCCTATCACAACCAGGAAGGCGTAGCCAGAAGGAAACCATGGGCAATGTTCCTCGAAATCTGGGAAAATCAGAGATTAATTAGCAAATAACCCCTATTTTTGAAATTCTCCATTGTTTCTGGTTACGGCCCTGAATACAACCAATAAGTCACAAAAAAGTTAAGCGGTAAAGCAAAGAATTATTTCCTTGTTAACAGGTCTTTAGTACAGATTTTATGTTTTCAGTAATTGTATTTCTTCATCTGCGGCACAGCACATAATGCAATACAATCAGTGAATAGTGCCCATAAAAGATTCTGAAATTATGCCATCTGCAAACAATGGCACTCTTATTTGCAGTCCCCAATTTGTAGTAAAAGATGCATGGCCACAGAGTTTATTGTCCATTACAAGGAATTGCTCCGACAGGAGAGCTCTATTTCCAGGTGTGGACAATGCTATTTCAGATAGAATTGCCCCCGTGCCACTTTTCATATCTTGGGTAGGCAACTGGTTGTCTCTGCACAGGCATTACTTTCACTTTGTAAAACGTTTACGTAGTTTCTCAACAAATGTTTTTCGTATTCACGATATCAAGCAACTCAGTCCATTCCAAACTTTACCTTTTCATTTGCACAGTAAACAGTAGGATGTAACTAGTATGACTATTTAGTTAAACTTTCACCAACATTTTGAAACTAAAACAACAGATCAGAGCAAAACTAGGTGAACCACAGTATAAACAAATATTGACAGGAGAAACGGAACATGACAGAAATGCAAATTTACATTAGAGTTTCTTGAAGTTCATTACAAAATCTTCACTCCTGTAAAGGTATGAAGTTCAAGAAACACCGCAAGTGCAGAAGGAATAATGGGGCTTTGGAACTTCTTAGTAGAAAGAACCTGAAAGGTCAAAAATAACGACGGAAGTGCCATTGAGAACAAGTGTCATACTATAACTACAGATATATGGCAAATGCCCTTGTATATGTGTCACCATATGGTTTCCGTTTAAATGTACATCTACTGTAATTTAAATCCTATATGAGTTAAAAATACAAGTGTTCTATTTCGTAATTGCAGCCGACTGTGTATGACTGTTGGGTGACATTCATTGAACCATGGGGGGCTAGAGCTTACGTCACCTGGTTTGTTCTCTGCGCATTTATACTACCCTTAATTATAATTGGGGTAAGTTACGGAGCCATATGTTGCAAAGTTATCAGCTTTAACCTACCAAGTGAATCTGCAGAGAGAAGGAGATTTGCCAATAACGAACGAAAAAAGAATTCTGTCTCATCATCGTCGGATCGGAGGGGGGAAACAGACTCCGAGACAGTTGAAGAGGCTCCTCTTCAAAGAGTAAGTTAATACTAGGTTTTCGTGGGCGTATTGCCCTAATCTATGCTACTACTACTACAACTTGAGACATTCTACGTCCTTAGAATCCAGTACCTATCATATTTCCTAAGCAGAAGTGCTTTCACAGTAACCTTAATGTTTGCTTAGACATTTACTAAGATTCTAATCTATAGTAAACCATGAATGAATTAGATGAATTAGTACTACCCACGCTACCTCTACTCTTCAGATCATCGCATTAAATACATGTAGGTCTTCAGACAATAATACTAGCATTTACCAGATAGACCAAAAGTGACCAAAGTGGGGAAGGAATCAATGTCTATAAATGCAGATTACTGACCTTATAGGCAGAAATGTTTTTGTTAATTTTCTTTTCATTATAATGCTGAAGTTGAGAAATTGATATTGATGATTGACATTAAAGTTGTGTTACATGAAAAGTTTTGTGGAAATACTAAATAGGAAACCGGGGAGAGAGGCTCATTGAGAAAGCAGATCAGTCGAGCAAAAATCAAAACTTTAAAACTGACATTGGTCATCGTGATTTGCTTTTTTGTCTGCTGGGCTCCATTTTGCATCACTCAACTCATAATGGCATACAACCCACCAGAGAACGGTAAAACATTTTGATTCTAGAATTTTATAATTATTAGCATAGGTACTTAAAGCTCACTTGACCTGTAAGTTATTCTGTTTCTGACGTGTATCATGGTAATGGGCGTACCACAATGTATAGGTACAATGAATAATGAAGACTTATCTTGTTTAGAACCTGGGTCTTTTGCGGTTATATTATTGCTTTTGGCCGCGTTAAATTCATGCACAAACCCATGGATTTATTTGGGATTCAGCGAGTCGCTGTATAATCAACTGCGGGTGAGTTTTGGAATGACGTTTATACTATGCTTTTAAATTCTTATATTATTATCCTTAAGTTAACTAAACCAGAGTTTTCGTAGTCATACTACCTATAATACTTTAAATGATAGTGTTCTGTCGTTTAGAAAATCCCTGTTGTAAGTTGTAAACCAAGTGGATGTTTTAAAGGTTTGCTTAGGATTTGGCATGGGAAGGGGATCGGATGAAGAAAGCATTGGAGACGAGCAAAACTGCCCTGACCATGGTAAGAAGCATGTTAAAACGGAAATCATGGAACGTGTAAAGCCAGTTCCAATGGGAAGAGCCGTACATTCCTCTATAGAGCATCGTCATGAAAGAGATGATAGAATACAGCCTGAGACGAAATCTGATGTTTTATGAAGAGTAAATGATTGTACAACTAGCAGACAATGAACTGCGAACATTGAACAATTTTCTGTATTTGAGATTTCTGAGATTGTAAACCTATAGTTACTAAATTATCTACCAAAGTTTATAGGTATAAAAATATTATATAATTTTTGAAATGTGGCTACTTCATCAGTCAAAATTGAAATGAACGCCATGACCACTTTTGTTTATAGCCCCACTCTTTAATACAATTTAGATTTTAGAGGTATCTCTACTTAATCTTAAAATAACATGTGGAAAGCAATTATTGGGAGTAATTACCTAAATGTTTATCTTTTTGAGTGACTGGCTGGTGTATGTTATGGAATGACTGTTACTTGATAACGTACTAGGATTTGAATAGTCACAAATTCAAAGGGCTAAAAAGTAAATATTCTATGTTGTAATATAGACATTATTAGTTACAATTGGGCAGAGAACGAAATAATAAATGGGAGAACACACAGGATCAAAATTCTTTCACACCAACACAGTATCAAAAATCTCCAGCACTTCAGAAACCATTACTATATTTTGTATTTATGAACTTTGTTTATTAGATTCGAATGCTTGTCTATCAAACCCAATTAACCTCAATCGTATTATACCAATGTGTACATGATTGGGGCAATTGAGATAAAATAGTTCAACCTCCACAGTAACCTACCTCGTTTGAGAACATGAAACATGTTTGAACTAATACTAGGAATGAAGTTGATGTGTACGTTACTAATAATGTCATTTGTGAATGGGTGATGTGAATGGGTGTGAAATGAATGACGACGTAGTAGACTAGAATTTTATGTGATTATATACACTAAACGATTACAAGAGTGAACACATGAATGGCCATAAAAGAGTGTTACGCGACAAAGTATATCAAAGGAAAGAGTAAATCAGAGATCAGTACTTGATTTATTAAATGCAATCTTGGCAATTGAAGCATTCCAAGGTGGGTGGAGATTCTTTATGTAATTAGATCTAGTTTTCATCTCAAAAGTAAATGAATAGTCAGCTTTCAAATTTCATTACATTTATTATTACATCTGTAGTAATTACTTCATCCTGTTCATGCATGCTTGAAAACTCCAGGTATTAATTTTCATAATGAATGTATGTTAGCTTTCTAGAAGGTTTAATTTTGCGCTTGTGGATGGGCAATTTGCCTCAGAGGCTCACGTTTTGCTCTTTATACAATTTGCTCCGTGTCTATGTCTACTAATGATAAGAACATTCTCAACTTTCCAAAGGTAAGATATATTTACTCGGTTGAGTGTACATTTCTCGCTATCATCAAATTGTAACTAATGAAATTTAGTCAGTAACAGGGATTGAATGAGTGAGGAATGAATGGAGAGTAACTTCTATATGTAAATAATCCTTCTCTGTTCATTCTAATGCCAACAATTCAATATCAAATGATGTATAGTCATCACAATGCTAATTGACGTACATTTAGTTGATTTACTGTAACATTTGCTGTCTTATTATCTACATCCCCTAGCGATTTCCTTTAATACAGCGTTTTTGGTACTGATTAATTAAATAACATCTGTATTTTATGTATTACGTGAGATTACTTGGAGATTAGTGAGACTACCTGAAAATCTACCTGTGTACTTACTTTCGAATGATATTTACGATGATGTAGTAACTTAAGAACTTTATTCTGTGAAAATAAAAACGATGTAACTGTACCGTTGTACAAAACAATAACTGCGAAATGCGCAGAACAATAAGGTTCGAGTTTTATTTGTGGAAAGAACCTTATCTTTGCGTTGTACTTTTCTGTCTACATGAATTTGACTGGCGACTTATGTATTAATTATAATGTGACTTAATGTATTCATTTATGTGATAGTGTACAATTTCAGGATCGTTTTGGTCTGTCTACTAATTTCGTCTCTACCTTTTACTAAATAGACAAATTTATGTTAAGTAATATTCGTGTATATGTTAAATGGATTTCATCATCTTTTATGTGCTGGTCATTGCTCTAGCGATAAGATTTGTTCTAGAATATTTTATGTCACCTTCAACACACTTTTCCATGCTTTTGTAAAATCTATAAATATATGTGACATGTAATTTTTCCTGTGTGCTTGTGCAACCTTTCAACAGAACGTTACTCTGCTCAACTGTACTTAGAGTAAACGAAACTTAGAGCAATTCTTGTTTTTGACTTCATTATTTTACCCAGTCATTTTAACTTAATTGATTTATTTTAAAGCACACAGCACCAATCAACATAGGGTCTGCATACGGCTCTATATTTTAACTAACTACTTAATCACTAATTACACATAATATTTCTGCACTTAGAATTGCTGCATTCTTACAGAAATTCTCACGTCACCCCATCTGCGACACTTCAATTCTGACTCAGCCCTTTTCCATGGTCCTTCGAGCAACGGATGCAAGATATTCAAGATTGCAACCAACAAACTGTCGGGATACTGAGCTGGATTGAAGACAACATTTACACAACTGCCCATCTGATAGCAGAAGATTGCAAGCCGCAAGAAATCTACTCACTACAGTTCTTCTTGGTCTGGAATTCGTCCCTGCCTATTGCGGAGTTGGTAAAGTAAATTTTGTATCAAATAAAGCAAATACACATTTAATCAATTCATCATGGATAAACTTGAGAAAAAACGAACTGCTCTTAAAGGAAGAGTTACAAAGGCAAAGAAAGTTGTTGATGCCCACAGCACTACCCCCATCACAAAAATTAATGCAGAGCGACTACTAGAAAAAGTCACTAAATTAATTTCTGAAAATGATGAGATTTTTGAGAAAATTGTAGATCTTTGTCCTGACCCAGCGGATGTCGCACTACACCAACATCACTACGAAGAAGAAGAGGAAAAACTCGAGGCTATGAATGATCTTCTCATAGAAATTCTCCAGCAATTTCAGTCTACGGCTACTTCTGCGGGATCGACAACTACGGCTACATCGGGAGCAACAACCACTTCGGCTGGATCTACTGCGTCTACTAGTGGAACTCCCCCTCCATCGTCACAAGATATTCGACTACCTAGATTGGAACTACCCTCTTTCAGTGGAAGTCGACTAGACTGGCTCTCTTTTCACGACTTGTTTCGAGCTGCCGTTCACAATAACAACTCACTTAGCGGGGCGCAGAAACTTCAATATTTGAAGGCATCGGTAAAGGGTGAGGCTGCATCTTTAATTCAGACATTTTCTCTTACAGACGACAATTATGTTGAGGCATGGAAAACCTTGGAGGATAGATACCAAGATGCGCGAGAGCTCATCAATCAGAATTTTGATCGACTAATCTCCATCCCACTTCTCCAAGTAGAAAATCCCGTTGTTCTCCAGAAGATGTTTGATCGAGCCAAAGAGTGTTACCGAGCCGTGGAAATCCTCAGCGTACCCAAAGAGAAAGCCTACGAACTCATCCTCATCCATCTCCTTTCGAAGAAACTCGACCCAGAATCACGGCTACAATGGGAAAGAATTCTTAAGAAGGATGCTCTTCCAACATTTCAAGAATTCTGCGAGTTTGGCGACCACCAGGCAAGGGTGACCGGGGCAGCAAGATCTCCGGCAGTACCAAAGAAGGCACAAGAAAACAAAAAGCAAGGAGCAGTTGTCCATCACGGATCGACAAAACCAAATAAGGCAAGTTGTATTTTATGTAATGAAGAGCATTTCCTTTATCAATGTAGAAAATATAAGGCCATGACTTGCAAGGAGAAGTGGAAATTCGTCAAAAACAACCGGCTCTGCTTTAATTGCCTATCTAACAATCACCAGAAGGAAGAATGCAAAAGTTCTCACTGCAGGCTTTGTGAAAAGTATCACCACTCATCATTGCATGGTGGGGAGTTCGGTCCGAACCCATCCTCGTCCCAACAACCACTTCAAGGTACGTCCGCCCAACCTGCTCCTCAAGAAAATTCGGTCACTCTTTTTGCCACAACTACTCGCACAAGAGGCCTACTTTCTACAGCACTCATCAGAGTACGAGACAGATTAGGAGAATTTCAAATCTGCAGAGCTTTATTGGACAATGGGTCTGAATCAAGCTTCATCACCAGCAGTTGTGCGACTCGGCTTGGGCTTCGTCGTCAGAAGGTCCAAGTTCCTCTTTCTGGGCTGGCTGGGGCAGATGCTGGTACTTCAAAAGAAATGGTCGAGTTGGCGTTTTCCTCCTGTCATGGGTTTGATCCACTATTTAAGGTTCATGGTCTAATTCTTAAGAATGTTACCAGAGATTTGCCATCATACACTATTCGAGGAGACGATTGGAGACATTTGCAGCAGTTGCAGCTGGCGGATCCATGCTTCAACGAAATACGTAAAATTGATGTCCTTCTCGGAGCGGACATTTTCTACGAGTTGATGGAGGTGGGAAAGAGAATAGGACGACCCGGAGAACCAATTGCTCTGAAGACTGCACTGGGGTGGATTCTTGGAGGAAATCTAAATAGCCGTTCTGCTGGAGACTCCGTTTCTACCTTCTTCGTGCAATGTGACTTGGACTCTACATTGAAGAAATTCTGGGAGCTGGAGGAGATTCCAAGGAAAAGGTTCCTAACCCCAGACGAGAAAGCCTGCGAGGAGCACTTTGCAGCGACTCACTCACGAAATGAACACGGCCGATTCATTGTTCGACTTCCGATGAAGGAGGATGCTCGACCACTTGGGGCGTCGCGGGACATGGCTGTCAGACGGTTCAAGTCAGGGGAGAGGAAGAACATCGCGGATCCTGTCAGAATGGAAATCTACAGAAACGTCATGAACGAGTACCTACAGATGGGCCACATGGAAATTGTTCCCGAGGAAACACCACACTCTACAACCACCTACTACATGCCTCATCATGCAGTGGAGAATCTGGCGAGCTCAACTACTCCATTTCGCGTCGTCTTTGATGCCTCCGCAACTACTTCCTCTGGAGTCTCTCTAAATCAAAACCTACTCATCGGGCCTAAACTTCAGGAGGATCTCGTCTCTATTCTGATTCGGTTCCGGAAGAACAAGATCGCTTTCACAGCAGACATCCCGAAAATGTATAGGCAGATCTTGGTACACCGAGAGGATATCGATTTCCAGAGAATTGTGTGGCGAGGAAGTCCAAAGGAACCTCTACGCGACTACCGTCTTCTAACGGCTACATTTGGCACGGCGGCAGCACCTTACCTGGCGATTAAGAGTGTTCAACAACTGGCGAAATATGAAGAGGAGAATTTCCCAGAAGCTGCAGCCATTATGTACCACGACTTCTACGTGGACGACTTGATGTCCGGGGCGTCTAGCGACGACGAGGCAATTCATCTCCAACGGGACCTGATGAAACTATTAGAGCGTGGCGGTTTATCTCTACGGAAGTGGTCTTCCAACTCGTCCGCATTGATGTCCACTTTACCCCAGGAGCTGAAGGAGTCGAAACCACTAACCATCGAAGAAGATAATAGCGTAAAGACATTAGGGATTCAATGGCATCCGACAGCAGACTACTTCTCATTCCAAGTGACAATGCATACGGAGCCATCAAAGACAAAACGGACTGTTTTGTCAGAAATCGCGAAGATTTTTGATCCACTCGGCTGGTTGTCTCCGGTGATCATCACAGCAAAAATCTTTATGCAGAAGATGTGGAAGGAAGAGCTCGGCTGGGATGAGGAGCTACCATTACCACTACAAGAAGCCTGGACTACCTACAGGGAGCAGTTTCCAATGATATCAAATATTCGAATTCCACGGTTCATTAGTCTGGAGCAACCTTGTCTACAACAACTCCATGGGTTCTGCGACGCATCGGAGTCAGCATATGCTGCCGTTGTTTTCCTCCGCTCAATCAACAGAGAAGGGCACGTCGTCGTTCGAATGGTTGCAGCGAAGAGCAAGGTGGCTCCGGTAAAACAAGTTAGCTTGCCGAGACTAGAGCTGTGTGGAGCGATACTACTCGTCCGTCTACTACAAACTGTCCAGGAGTCATTAAAAATTTCTCTGGATGGGGTCTTTGGATGGACTGACTCCACTATTGTTTTGTCCTGGTTGGCCTCTCCACCACACCGATGGAAAACCTTTGTGGCCAACCGTGTCTCTGAAATTCAGGACTTTCTTCCCAGAGGTGATTGGCGACATGTCAAATCGGAAGAAAATCCAGCCGACTGTGCCTCTAGGGGTATTTCTCAGAGTGAGCTGACTGATGACCACTTATGGTGGCAGGGACCTGCCTGGCTTTCCGATCCACAGACATCATTTTCGAGTTCTTCACCTGTAGAGGATGTGGTGGTACCGGAGGAGAAATCTGTTGCGGTTCATCATGTGGCTGACGAGAACTCTATCCTACACAAATACTCCAACCTGCTAAAATTGCTGAGAATTACATCGTACTGTCAGAGGGCCCTGGACTTCATGCGAAGAAACAAGAGGACAAACACAGATCGATACATCTCTCACATGTCAACGACTGTGACCGCTGGAGAGATGGATCGAGCTTTGATGACCTGGGTAAAAGTAGTACAAGTCTCAGAATTTAATGATGATATCCGTTCTCTACAGAAGAATCACTCTGTACCGGCCAGTAGCAGACTCCGTAGACTCAGCCCATTTCTTGACGAGAATGGGATTGTACGTGTCGGAGGACGACTAAAGCACGCCGAACTTCGCTCAGATGTAAAGCACCAGATTGTCCTGCCTAAGAAACATCATCTCACACAACTGGTCATCTCTTACTACCACAACAAGGAACTCCATGCTGGCCCTCAAGCTGTTCTGACGTCTATACAACAAAGGTTCTGGATTCTTTCTGGGCGAGATATGGTTCGTCATTTCGTCAGAAGCTGTGTCAAGTGCTGTCGGTTCCGGGCGCAGTGTAGTCAACAAAAGATGGGAGATCTGCCTGCGTCGAGAATTACACCAGCTTCTCCATTTCAAAGGACGGGTGTGGACTATGCTGGACCATACTCACTAACCGCACGAAAAGGACGAGGACAACGGAGCTACAAATCTTACATCGCACTTTTTGTATGCTACGTGACACGGGCTATCCACTTGGAACTGGTTTCTGACATGACCACAGAGGCCTTCTTAGCTGCCCTCCGCCGCTTTATTGCAAGACGGGGAAAACCAACCGACATCTATTCCGACTGCGGGACTAACTTCGTTGGAGCCAAGAAGGTGTTAGAGGAACATTTAAGGACAGCGATTGCAGCTACCAACAACAACCAAATCAAGGAAGAATTGGCCAAGGAATCCATTACGTGGCACCTAAATCCACCCGCTAGTCCGACCTTTGGAGGAATATGGGAATCCGGGGTCAAATCAATGAAATATCATTTGAATCGAGTGATTGGAGTTGCCATCCTGACCACGGAAGAAATGAGGACTCTCCTGGCCCAAGTGGAAGCTTGCCTCAACTCTCGGCCAATCACGGAGCTATCAAGCGACCCAGCAGATCTACAACCATTAACTCCGGGTCACTTTCTCATCGGGAGACCTCTAACTGCCTTGGCTGAACCTGCCCTTACTCACCTAAAAGAAGGTCACCTTTCCCGCTGGCAGCGAGTTCAACAGATGTTCCAACATTTCTGGAGGAGATGGTCAGTGGAATATTTGTCACGCCTTCAGCAACGTAACAAGTGGTTCGCCAAGCAAGAAAACGTTAAGGTTGGAACTTTGGTACTTGTCAAGGATGACAATTTACCTCCTGCTAAATGGAGCCTTGGCCGAATCATCTCGACATTTCCAGGACAAGACAACTTAGTTCGGGTCGTAACTGTGAAGACTGCGTCATCAGAATTCAAGCGACCAATCACCAAATTGTGTATTCTCCCAATTAATACATAAAATTCGGTATTTTAACATTTCATTTTCAAGTATTATTTATTTGTAATCCGTAATTCCAAGGTGGGGAGAATGGAAAGAACCTTATCTTTGCGTTGTAGTTTTCTGTCTACATGAATTTGACTGGCGACTTATGTATTAATTATAATGTGACTTAATGTATTCATTTATGTGATAGTGTACAATTTCAGGATCGTTTTGGTCTGTCTACTAATTTCGTCTCTACCTTTTACTAAATAGACAAATTTATGTTAAGTAATATTCGTGTATATGTTAAATGGATTTCATCATCTTTTATGTGCTGGTCATTGCTCTAGCGATAAGATTTGTTCTAGAATATTTTATGTCACCTTCAACACACTTTTCCATGCTTTTGTAAAATCTATAAATATATGTGACATGTAATTTTTCCTGTGTGCTTGTGCAACCTTTCAACAGAACGTTACTCTGCTCAACTGTACTTAGAGTAAACGAAACTTAGAGCAATTCTTGTTTTTGACTTCATTATTTTACCCAGTCATTTTAACTTAATTGATTTATTTTAAAGCACACAGCACCAATCAACATAGGGTCTGCATACGGCTCTATATTTTAACTAACTACTTAATCACTAATTACACATAATATTTCTGCACTTAGAATTGCTGCATTCTTACAGAAATTCTCACGTCACCCCATCTGCGACACTTCAATTCTGACTCAGCCCTTTTCCAATTTGCATAATTATACGTAGCACAATTCCATTTCAATCTCTTTCTCTGTTGCTGTCAAAAAGTTAATTAATTATTTCTAGCCTCACAACTGCTCAAAATTATGCCTAGTTTCATAACCATAGATTCCGATTTCAATAACATTAACAGAGTTCCGAGAATAAGAAACAAGGTATATTAACAATGCATATGCTAATAACATTTCTCATGTTCCTAATCGTATCCATTACATTTACACCGCACTTTTAATCAATACACCGAATCAGTAAAGTTACTAATAATAGCTACCATCGAATCTACAACTAAAAATCCTAATAAATGATTAAAATTATTGGGAATTAAGGACAATCTACCCATCCCATTTGGGAAGACTTTAAGGAGGTTTCAATATCATCCAAAAGCGAGGTTTTCTATTCATTTTTACCTTAATTCTATAACATAAACGCGAAGTCGGACATACGCGTAAATAATTCCATATGTGTACCCGTGTACGTTTGTTTGTATGTATCAAGAGATTCTCGTGCCACCGTAGTGTTTTTAAATTTCAAAAGGCCTAGGCATCATAATTTGGTTTGATCGCAAAAGATGCAAAAAGTAGTTTCATAATTTCATAATTATTATATCCTAAGCCACTACATACCATACAGATATTGAATTTCAAAAGGTTTAAGCACCCGAAGGTTTAATTATAAAACATGATAACTGTAACCTAGAAGAGAATTTTCTGCATTGCGATTACTGCAATTAACTCTTGCTCTTAAACCAATAACGAATTTTAACATACTGACAAAATGGTGTGCTGGATAGTAGTAAATAAATATTGTACTTCGTAACTTCACTAGCTTTTTTTAGTACAGGGCTTGGGCCCGGTTACCGGCTAGTGTAGAAAATAATTCTACAACGAGAGTTGGTGGCTGCGTATTTGACGGAATCACTCAATTATTATTCACCCATTCCAGAGATTCATAATAGGTAAGTAAATATTGCTATAAGCTTCTGCAAGGTAAGCACTATCAACTATTGCACACAGACAGTGAACAGAAAAGATAGAAAAGGTAATTTTACATACCAAAATACTAATACATACATAGGCATGACACATAGCATGTAGGACAGAAACATTGAAATCTAAACCGAAGTACATATGTTTGTTTGCCTTGCTAGTCCTTGGACTGGGTTTTGATAAAGATAATATTTCCAACTTTTTAACTAAAGCTACACATATAATATTTCAGTGAATTAACAAGTGTATCCGTTTTCATGTTTTCCTATAATAAGTAAATAATTCAAGGTGAATGCATAGAATTAGCTCACATTGAACTTAATACGTATTGCTAGTAAATAAATTGCGTCTCAAGATAATACTAATACATTATGAACAATTTAATGAACTCTTTGAGAAGATGGTAATGACAAATGATTTCTCCATTTACTTTGTCAACATGATCAGAGATAAACAAAATATTATTAAGCTTATTAAATTGTAAGAAGGAACACAAGGCAAATACTTAGTCATTGTTGAAAGATTGTGAAGCTAGTCACAAAGATGAGCATTGCTGGTTCTTAAATGCATTGTCATGTTATGTTTAATGGCCATGCATGCGTGTCTTAATCTTATAGTATACTAAATGTGGAAATAAATGAGCACAAAAGAATTGGGAGTACAATAAAAGGCCTTAGTCATATGAAAGCTGTATTAAATTTCTTTTATCCATAAAGAGATCTGGATGACAAAGTGTACATGAATTCATGAATCCTTTTATAATTTAAATGATTCTGGAATTTATTATAAAGTGAGATAAACAATAATTTAGTACAATACAAGGCAACAATAGTACAGTATAGATAGATATTCCTACAGGGTAAAACTTATTGTATAACTAACAACAATAATGATTATTATTTACAGTGAATTATAGGATACGTAACGATATCCGGGAAATACAAGTTAAAATAAAATTGTTTACGTGCCTGTTTTGCAGTTTAGTTTAAAAGTCATTCATGTGAGCAAATCTTGCGATAAGGAGGACAACATAGTATACGTCTCCCATGAGGAAATGTAAATCTGCAAGAGTATGGATCTACATTCAGGATTCTCGTTAACTCCAGTTCTTAAAACAAAAGGGAAAGACAAAGGAGTCTTTCCTCCGCATCTCTTTACACAGCTGAACGAGTGTGGTGTAATTAAAGAAAGTATCATCTTCATCTAGATCATTTCAAAAAGATAAGTTTGTACAAAGAATACGCATGATTATAATATATAATGCATCAAAGTGAATTACTTATGCTATTATTGTGTTGTCTATTGCATACCTATTTTACCCTCTCCATAACAAAACAAACAGTAATTTAGAAGAGAGATGCTATGCTACATGATGACAATGAACTGTCTATATATAAGTAATTGTGCTCACGGTAAGATTAGTCTTCTATTGCTTTTAACCTTATAGCTATGTGGATGTGATGAGAAAGATAATCAGATATAGAATTTGTACAACAAGGATCTGTTAAAGGAGTAAACTCTCCAACACAAAGAGCAGCTGTATTTATTAATGGATGAGAATTTGCCAGCTGAAGTTAATCACCCTCTTGGGCTGCACACTGCAGAGCCAGAATAAACACACTCTAATAAACTACTAATTCAACTCGTGAGCGAGCCTACTTGTTAAGATTATTTTCATTGCTTTCCCTCCTCCGAGCCAGCAGCGGCCAGGTATCTTAAAATATCGTGATGTGACGTAATATCTTACCTTGCTCTTCTAGCTAGGTATTATTGACTTGATTTCAATTCGCAATTGCATATATTCATTAAAGTGTGCGAATGTGGGTTAATTTTACTCACCTTTTGCATCATAACTGTATAGGTTAACATAGAGTTAAGAATAAATATCTAATATTGTTCACTACTAGAAGAGCATTAGGAAATTATGACTCTGAGCAAGATACTGTGACAGTGGTTCCATAAAGGATATAATGGGAAGACGTATGCTAACTAATGATAGATGATACATATATTTATAGTGTTGCAACTACAACAGTCAATTCGGTACACCAAATTGAGATTACATGTCTAGTAAAAATTAATTTATGGCTGAGTTCTGCAGACATCATTAATAGAACCCGTATTCAAACCAATACACCTGCTACTTGCCCCACTCTTTCCTGTCTTGTGCTAGTACTAGGAAGTGGCAAGATGAGATTCATAAGGTCGAGGGATTAGCATTCTACTTTAAGTTTGTCTACACTAAATAGGTCTAGAACTTAGATAAATTCAGACAAATTCAGACGAACTTAAAACAACCTAGACAAACTTAGATCAATTTAGACAATCTTTGATCAATTTAGACAATCTTAGATCAACTTAGACGAAGTGAGGCCATTTTAGACGAATTTATACCAATTTAGACGAATTTATACCAATTTAGACAAAATTAGACCAATTTAGACAAAATTAGACCAATTTAGACAAAATTAGACCAATTTAGACAAAATTAGACCAATTTAGACAAAATTATACCAATTTAGACAAAATTAGACCAATTTAGACAAAATTAGACCAATTTAGACAAAATTATACCAATTTAGACAAAATTAGACCAATTTAGACAAAATTAGACCAATTTAGACAAAATTAGACCAATTTAGACAAAATTAGACCAATTTAGACAAAATTAGACCAATTTAGACAAAATTATACCAATTTAGACAAAATTAGACCAATTTAGACAAAATTAGACCAATTTAGACAAAATTAGACCAATTTAGACAAAATTAGACCAATTTAGACAAAATTAGACCAATTTAGACAAAATTATACCAATTTAGACAAAATTAGACCAATTTAGACAAAATTAGACCAATTTAGACAAAATTAGACCAATTTAGACAAAATTAGACCAATTTAGACAAAATTATACCAATTTAGACAAAATTATACCAATTTAGACAAAATTAGACCAATTTAGACAAAATTAGACCAATTTAGACAAAATTATACCAATTTAGACAAAATTAGACCAATTTAGACAAAATTAGACCAATTTAGACAAAATTAGACCAATTTAGACAAAATTAGACCAATTTAGACAAAATTAGACCAATTTAGACAAAATTAGACCAATTTAGACAAAATTATACCAATTTAGACAAAATTAGACCAATTTAGACAAAATTAGACCAATTTAGACAAAATTAGACCAATTTAGACAAAATTAGACCAATTTAGACAAAATTAGACCAATTTAGACAAAATTATACCAATTTAGACAAAATTAGACCAATTTAGACAAAATTAGACCAATTTAGACAAAATTAGACCAATTTAGACAAAATTAGACCAATTTAGACAAAATTATACCAATTTAGACAAAATTAGACCAATTTAGACAAAATTAGACAAAATTAGACCAATTTAGACAAAATTAGACCAATTTAGACAAAATTATACCAATTTAGACCAAATTAGACCAATTTAGACAAAATTAGACCAATTTAGACAAAATTATACCAATTTAGACAAAATTAGACCAATTTAGACAAAATTAGACCAATTTAGACAAAATTAGACCAATTTAGACAAAATTAGACCAATTTAGACAAAATTAGACCAATTTAGACGAACTTAGACAAGTTTTTAGACTAACTTAGACAAACTTAGATCAACTTAGACGAATTTAGAACTTCATGGGCGAGTTCGTCTTGTCTAGAAAGCGACACAAGGAATTCTGAACGGAACCGTCCGGCGTCAGTCTGAAAAGTTAGAATTTTCACGATAATTTTGAAAATTCACACGCAAGAAAAAACTCTGTATCTAAGCATAAAACAAGTGTAAAATAATATGTGAGACTAAACACGACAATCATTTCATATAATTCCTATTTTAATAGCCCTGTAGCTAGAAAATCGAATCGAAACGGTCCATTTTGCTTTACGAAGTTTTCACAGTAGTCGATTCAAAAGAAATCAATAATACCTATATACCTACGTTTTAGTGCTGTTTGCCATAAATATATCGTACAAATGTACTATAGACCAAATAATCCCTCAATTTAATGTCCAAGCACTGTACGCATATATATCAACAAAAAATAATGACAAAATTACCATTTACAAAGCTACTGTGAACAAAGATAAGGAATCATCTCTGTCAGCAAGGTCAACTGTGTACTCAACCTGTAAATGTCGGAGAGAACTGCTGCTGCCTCGACATAGTACACTACTTTGCGCCCACCAACATCCAAAAGACATTAAATAATGATCACGCAATACCAACACAAGAAAGGATGACATAAAATTGCAAAGATGTAAGTAGTTTTTATGGTGTTCTGTAGACAACAGACATTGTAACTTACACCACTAATAATCGCATTATTTATATGACACCACATACATACTGCAAGATATAGTCACTTAATATATAATTTCATTTAGATATATCTTTTTGCAGTACATACAAGAAGTTGCAAAAACTGACGTAGATTCATCATAACATTGTTGGTGTCCATTCATATGTACCGTACAACTCGAAATAGATATTTTGTATGTAATGAAATGAGATTCATTACATAATTACATATAGCTACTCACAATAGACACCCTTATATCATATCACCGATCTACAATGGATATAATGAAGAAGATAGGACGCGCGACTAAACTTCAACTTCATTGTTAACATCTAAAGGCTAAATCACTGAAGTGAAACGAGGGAAGGTAAAATTAATCTCTTTTCCATTTGTAGTGGGCTTAGATGATTAAGGCACGGACTATTCTAATTTTCATAAGGATGGTATGGACGTTTTACAAGAAGATACAGCATATGTATACATGAATTGAGTATGTATGTAATACGGCAAAGCGATATTCATAATGCGTGCTACACATTAATTCCAGAGGAAGACGCCGTCAGACACCAGCCTGTGGAATCTCACAAAATATTCTGCAGATGCTCTCCGTCCTTTCGGATTTGTCTTTTAACTAAAGTGCATCGTTAATCCAACCACATGTACTTAACCGCATTCGTAAATCTGACTTGAGTGACTTAATAGCTTAAAAAATACACGTGTGGAGTTTGCAAAATTGCTGCTGCGAAAATAACGGATGAATTTTATAACTTAATCTGAGGGCGTCATTTATTTAAACCCATACGACTGCCCAAACTTACCGTTTAGAATATTAATTCTCGTGCGTACGTTTTATGTACTACGTATAGGTTTAAATAAAACAAATAAAACCAATGACACAAGGTAAATTACACAAAATACACATCCATACTGCAAAATGCATATTATTAATTGTCATTCTTATCCTCTTTAAATAATGTCATTTTACCCCAAGTTGGCTCTTCATGCAGCGATACAACTGTAAGTTAAAGCTTTGCGAGCAACTGTTGCAATTCCTTTATTTGTACCTAATCAATAAAAACATTCATAACATAACATAACATGTGAACAAAAAGACCCTTTTGTTTCTTAAACGAACAGGCTTTTCTTCTGCCGCGTGGAACTGTAATTTTTACGTGCACAATGGTTTTGCTGTAATTAAGTGGACATAGCAATATCACTTACTTCCTCTTTTCATGCAATTATAATTTTGTTCACACACTTACTTTAATTTTTAATAACTTACTTAAAACGTGCACAGCTTATTACATACTCAAATGCAAGGGAGGGTAAATTGAGACAGTTGGACATTTTTGATTCAAAGCTCTGTCTATCTAGCATGTTTCCTTTAGCACCTATTCAATCCCAACTGTACTAAACGAAAGCATGTAACATATTTACGTTTACTTTGTAGTGCAAAGTAAACATGAAGTTACAAATATCAAAAATAGATTTCCCTATGGAGGAGAGTCGAAATTTAGTGATGTTCTTTACGTTTTTGTTTTCCTGCGATGTTATAAATTGTTTGAAAAATTTTCTCGATTTCGATTTATTGCTGAAAGTGTTTTCTTCCTGTAGACTAAAGGAATGAAATAATGAGTGCCTGTCTGATAAGCGGTAAACAAGGTCACAATTTTCTCTTCAATTCCGCAGGAATGATGCGTAGTAAGACGAATGATATTTTCGACATATTCATGCTTTCGTAAGACTTTTGTACGGAGTACCAATTACTGAGATGTGTCTTTTATCTAACCTGGAAGTAAACACTGAAGTATATATAGACTGTCTTTTATTCTAAGATACCTTTTTGATTTCATCAGCTACAATTACATTCCAACAGCATTCATGTCTTCGTTGAGCACAAAGATCAAAGTAATTCAGCATCTATTTTTAGAATAGTATGATCATTCTTCCAAAAGAAACTTGAGACTGAGATTATATCTTTCTTAATTTTCTAAGTAATTAGGAGAGTGTGCAATATACCTAAGCAAAATATATAAAATAAAGTACCTACCTATATTATAACAGAAAACAGTTTCTTTTCTTTCAGCTTATTTATGCGCAGCTCAAAAATTAATGATCTTGTACTTTGAAGACAGACTATGTACCATAAATGCTACAAATGATATATTTCGGTATTCTGTTATTATCCATACTTAGTAATAGGCTCGAATTACTATTACGAACTTCGGTTACCGATGTTGGAAGCCGGAAATCGGCCTCTTGAGTATAATATAGGCCTTAGGCCCGTATTATGTCTAATGTTCGTCTTGTGTTCACAGGAAAAGTTGTTAAGGCATCGATTTCCACTATTTTTGACGTTTTAAGAATTTGAGAAGCTCTGGCCTCAGAGTTTAAAGGTATTTTGGTGACAAATTGTATTGAATTTAATCCTATACAATTTGAAATGGAGAACATAATTTAAAATTGGTATGCATTTGTAGGTAAAAAAAGTTGAAGCCATAAGACCCAGACCAAAAGTGTGTCAATACAATATACACATTGCATTGCCGGGAAGATAGATTCTAGCCATTCTAGGTATGTCAACAGAAATTTTCGTTTTCCAACAGATTAAAATTGTTCAGTCAAGAAATTGGTATTTAAAGTTGAGTTGTAGTTGTATGTTCTGAAATGAGACCTTGCCTTGGTATGCTCTCTGCGTGCGTGCGAACTGAAATATGTCTTTGATGTGTCTTACATGTATTTGGGAAAGTTCTTGAACATTTCTCCTAGAAGAGTAAAGAGTAAAATTACTTGAAGACTTTGTCAAAAAGGAAGAAAGGTGCATTTCCCACTGTCAATGTTAGTATATCTGTCAGAACCAAAATTGGCACCGGCTAAATGAGACACTAGGAAAATCATGATATCAAAGTTAAAGTTCATTCCAAAATGTCAATAGCTCTAATAAATACAAAACAAGCATTTGTAGTGATATACCTGAGTATTTATATCCCTAAAGATTTGTGATTTATAATTAGGGAGTAAAAGGGCATTTCTTGGTATACTAATATCCCTGTATATCTGTTGGCGGGAATTTTTAGTGCCGCTGACAAATGTACCTATAGGAAAAGTTTGGTACAAGGTTCAACTAACTTGGTATTCTTACTTTTATGACATAATGAACAGTCAACTAAGTCTGATGTAGTCACTCAATTTGTTCTTTATAGTATAGCATGTAGTATAGTCCAATGTTTTATATCATCTTAGAGGCATTATATGGATGTAGAGATAGGAAAACTTCTATTTTACTTCGCTAAACTTATCTTGATGTGGCAGGTATTTAGTTTGATTGGTAAGTATACTCAGAGAAATCTGACAAGTTTCGTATAGGTAATCACAAGTACGGAAGACGGTTACGTACCTCATGCACTAATGGTTAGTAATTATATTTAATCTTCTTCAAAGTTACCTAACAATAAAGAAGAATGACATAAGAACAAAAGGAAAATTAATGCAAGGAAAAGAAGTCTTAGGTACTTATTGTCAGATGGACATATCATCCAACATCATGTGTGCAACTTTAACACAAATGGGAAACGTACGTAAAGTAAATATACCCGAGTTTGTTTACTCACGAGATAAATGCATTAGAGGTACCCTGCCTACTTGTTTAAATTACACGGAGTACCTACCTAATAAATGTATGTTGACTATGGGCAAATAGCATAACGTATCTTCTAACGGGTCCTCCAATCATCAAAATATTATTACACAAACAAAAAAGATAGACTTATCCAAATGAAGCGGATTTTCCCTTTCCGGTCGTAACATTCAATTCCTTCAGATCCCATGCTAAAATCCTGTACTTTGTATTTCACACATTTCTAACATGACAATATAGTGTCTTGATTCACACAAACTACGGGACTTGTAATGGAAATTGTGAAAAAAATCAAACTAATGTAACGTACCTACGTCTACGTGCATATTGCTTTATTATCTTTAGTTGTACATTTTACAGACTTTAATTATTCTTCTCATTGCAGATAACAACTACAAAAATAAATCATTATTTCTGCTCGCAATTTCAAGAGTGCGAGTGTATCAACCATAAAATTCAACTGCTCCGACTAGAAACTCTTAGTAATCCTGCCAGGAAGTTTCTTTTTTACTGTTGACGGATTCATTACATTACAGTTGAACTAATTTATTATCTTAATGGAGTCGGGTATCATACACTTATATTTAGCACTGTTTGCTTTTTAAAAGAAGACAATTAGTAATTTAGACATTAGGGAAATTTGTGCTACTATTTGCATGTTTCCTTTTAGATAGATAATCTAGTCTTAAAATCCACATACCATGTAGGTTAATAACTTTATAAATCTCTGAGATTTAGGTTAGGGTGATCTGTTTATTTTTATCAATTTAGCATTGATATTAAAGAACCACAATAGAAAAATATTCGAGAACAGTTCCCTTGAATCGAGAGCTTGTCCACATTTAAAACTACAAGCAGGTGCTTAGATGGTAGTAGAATCTTTATTATCTACAGTGGGTTTACTGTCTTGGGTTTATGATGAATAAACTATGGTATCAGACCACAAACAGCAGCAGCGTCGTATCTGTCATAGCATCCGTAACAGGTAGGTGAATGCATCCCATCGCTAAGTCTGTCTGTAGGTAACAGGTAAGTTGTTCACTGAATTATTGCTATTATATTTCCGGCGAGTTGACCGTAGTAAATCCTATCGCCCACCACCACGTAGCGTTTTACTGCCTTAGCTTCTGTTTCTAGTGTACTGTGTATGTAATGCGAAATGCACATTTTAGATAATAATTTCGGTATAGATAGTAGTCCTAGTCTAGATTATAATGTCAGTATAAATTAGCTCTGCATTTTCTTAGCAGAGTTAACTGAATTGACTGTTTCTTTCCTCTCTCAAGATTAAAGATACGAAGATACTGTTTTGTTTAGCTAAGTAACAATGCTAAGGAGGTTAAGCTTCTCACGTGAAAAGTGAACAGGTCTCCCGGAATGGAAGACCGTTACGTGATAATACTTTCCACTTTAATTCGATTAGTTTCCTTAACAGTACATTTGTCCGTACGTATACGTTTATCTATCTAACGAGACAGGACAAGACAGTCATTCAGGCTAGTAGTGCGGTAAAGAAAGAAATGTATAGGGCAGCAACAGCAAACCAAACCAAACACCAAAACCATTTTACAACAGAACAGACCAAGATAAACAACTCTTTTCTATAAAATATTTCTTTCTCATGCAACTACTCAACTACGTTTCTTGCCTGCACTTCATGCTAATACATCTTTATACTATGTATATCTGTTTATTCCCGTGTAATATACTATAGTGCATATTTTTAATACAACACAACACAATTGGGTATGTAGTGTGTCTTCCTACATAATACACGCTGCACTCTACATTTTTTCCTTGGTGCATACTAAGAATGTAATACGACGAGTGTTGCGAGTCTACGTGCATTTTTGTACATGAATATACACGTCTTCGTATAAGCACACAATTAGTATTTGAGAGATGAGACACACCTGTATATAGAGTCTTATATATAAGAATGTCATGCAATGCAGTGTATACCTGTATTACTAGATGTAATTGGCCACAATGACGATGGACGTTACCTGCCACGACACCACATACCTACTATACATACTTGTACATAGCTTGCATTGTAGTCTATTGTAAACATAGTACAATTAACTCTTTGATTACTTTTACTGAGTTATCTATTGTACGTACACAGACTTCCCTACATACCAGACCATTAGGTAAGTACCTACAGATTATGTACAGGTATGTAAGGAAATTTAAGTCTTGGACTATTCTGTGTTATTATCTGTGCTATTTGATGTTGGGTGATGTGACTCTGTGCCTTTGACCACAACACTGAAGACGACTCATGCTCATTCATTTATTGCAACCATCACAGTAAACAACAAACTTTGTGCTTTGCACTGTTCAGTGCTTTGAGCAGTTTCAAATTTACACAAATTTTAGTAACCAACTACAGACATTTCTAGACCAGAGGTATCAGTTTATTTACTTGAACGCAACCTGATTCCATATAAACATAGGTACATGTTACACCTACATAAACTCCTTTGAAGGTGAAACATCATCTACATAGTTTAAGCATTGTACGGATCTGGAACTGAAATTCTCAACACTCGGGCTTGTCTTCATCAAAGTATCTATATCCTTCTATACTGGATTATACAAAGCATATATAACATCCAAGACTTTTGATATAACACTTATCGTATTACACAACTCTGATTACAAGACTGAGACAACCTTGAATTTTCCAGTTGAAAAGAGCGACATCACATCACTCAAGTTTGGCCCGGCCCTTTCTCACTGTCTCATCAGTAAATTTTTCCCTTTGGCTCGTTGTTGTTATTTTTCTGCTGGAAGGAAGAAGTGCAATACTTCTAACAGCTTTCAACAACACTGAACAGAAGCACTGAAGATACTACTGACTCAATTCTATATATTCATTTATCGTATACCAAGAAAACCTGCCGCCTGGTTATATCAAAACTACGAAAGTAAACGGGTTCTTTGATTTCTCACGCTGCTGCAACTACAGTGGAGCTATATCTGGTAAAATGGGAGGCAGAATGATCTTATCTATTTCAATGGTAAGCGTGATGTTTTGATTTTATAACCATTTAAACCCATGTATAAATTAAATACACTAGAAAATTACTTTTCAACGCTATTTCATTAATCATTACCTAGAGTTGTAGTACATAATAGTCGTTTTCTGCTGATTCCCCAATAACAATACAAAGTAACTTAGCTTTGAATTGGTATTATCAATATTAATTAGATACCCACCCAAGTCGATTTAGGTATAATGCAGATAAAGTATAGCTGTTCCAGTCAAATAAATAAAAATGGAGTTTTTGTATCTGCTCTAGTTGTTTAAGAGAGCAAAAACAAAAGCAACAATAATGTAATAAATGCAACGGAACAGTTACATTACTCAAACAAGGCTATTAGATAGTTACGTTACTTTGTGTTCTGTACTATAATGCTTTTGTAGTCCATAATAATAAACAATTTATACGTATAATAGCGAGAGTAGTATGTACCTATAGGCAAAACGGCACATTTATACACTCATTAGTCTTTTTACATTGAGTAAGTTGAGTTGAGTTCAGATCCTGTCTTGTCTTACGACTACGACTTTGTAGTCATCTAACTAGCTATTGTTTCAACTCTTTCGCTTTTTTGCTCTGCTATCATTATCGTAAAAAATTGATCTTTTCTTATCATTGAAACTATATGGTCACTCTTTGATGTATTAACATCCTTAACTACATTTACAAATAATTCTTATACCTCTAATTCCTAATGATAACTATATACAAAAATAATAATAATAATATCCGAATAGTTGGGAGGTAGATAACTGTAGGGAAGCGCAGTTTTCTGATAATATTGAGTAAATTCTCTTGTCGTGACACATGAAAGGTTTTGAAAAAGCAGTTCAAATTTATTTCCCTAGCCTTAAACTGTACTGACAGAGTGATAGTATCTGTATCTCGACTTCGGTGATTGTTTATAACTATCTGTTGAATGATTGTTTTGCCAGGATTTGTTTATTAATTTAGGATATACATAAGTGGTTGAGAAAAACTCATCAGAATGTCAAAACCTTTCCGGGAAAGTAAATTGTATATTCTCTGTAAAATTAGAAGTAGTATGAATTGGTCAGTCTGAAAATGATGGCCACTATACTTACCATTAGCTTCATAAACCTGTAAATGCTTAATTAAGAGTCATCAATTTTCAGAGTTGCCCAGAGTTGAAAATTAGTATTAGCTACCAGTTCTTGCTTTGTGTATATAGTTTGTAAATCATAGGTCAAATTGACCACACATTAATTAACCACTTTTTATAATGTAATTAAGGGGTACGGTTTATGTTTACGTCTATTAGGCAGTTGATTACAAATTGATTATCTAAATACTACAAACCCATTATACGTGCACTTGTAAGTATATCTGAAGTATGTACTTGTACTCGTTAATAAAGCTATATCTAGGTAGTATAGCATGTACTTCCTTAACTATTAATCTCTTAATTGTGTAGAAGGGTTGGGAATATTAATGGTTGTGAGATTCAACTGTAGGATGTGGGAATCGAATCAAATGTCGGATACCACTACAAATACCGTACATGATAGGTACCACTACTACTGACATTCTAAAGGACTGGTTTTCTTCATGCTACATTAATTATAATCTCGGATTAACTCTTTCCCCACGTAGGCAGTGTACAGCTAGTGAACTAGTGCATTGGAACCATATCAGATAGTAGGTAACTAAAGCAAAGTGCCTCCGTGCTATGTTATTAAACTGAACAACAAAAGCTCCCATCTATTCAGGATAATTGTCTCTCCTTTAATTAGATGTCAGAGGATCATTTCTTGTGTGGGTGTCCGTCTCTGTCTCTTGAGGAATACCAAACACATAAATTCCCTGTATAGGCACTTAGTAAGGAAAGTATAGCGATAACTCAGTAAAACTTTGTTTACTCACTCTTGGTATACTTTATTAACTGCCGACATAAGTATGCGTGAATGGTGTATGGATAGTGTGGTTCGTTCTACTACACATGGGAAAAATTCCATGAATATTTCAATGTTCTTTTATTTATGTACATTACAGGTTCAGTCATTGTTCTTGGCTCTTTTATTTCTTGCAATGACATTGTCTGAGGGCGGTGCTACACTATTAGGCGAAAAATGTGAACGAAATTCTGATTGTACCGCAAAGCTCTCCCAATGCGATGAGACGCGTCGGAAATGTATTTGTCGGCCTTATACTGTCGAATTCAATTCTACCACTTGCCTCAAAGGTAAGAACGTTACTGTTGTACTTTAATTAATAGCGCTTTGTGTGCATGTTTGTTATGGTCTGTTAACAGTTTCCAGATATTGCTACAAACGTCAAGATAAATATTCTATGTACACAAAAAATTCATGTATGTTGTTACATAGTAAACTAACGTCATAATTATTACAGTACTTTGCGAAGTCATATAACCTCTATACATGTACGTGTCACTATAAAAATCCAAATCCGTGTTCACATAATATAACACATAAGTAGCTGCACATTTTCACGATCTTACACTTTTGCCAGAAGAATTCCATCTTAATCATATTGTATATTATATCATGGCAGTAGAGCAACTTTGTTACTTTATTCTTACTGAAAATATGCTTTCCCCCAATTTTATTGCATACCTACATACATCCGCTGTCAGATAGCCAATAGCTTTACATCCATAAAAAATTGGCGTTTAAGTTTTCTCGCATGAAAAAATTCTCAAAAATCCTCATTATTTTGGATGACTAGTTGAGCAGTGCGTGGAATAATTAGCATAATGATGCCAGTAGTGCAGGAAGATGTGCCTATAATAAGCTACATGTTGGTTGTGTTGCTAGTAGTAGATAAAAAGGACTTGCAATATTGCCTGACTTAGGGAGGTAAAGAATTACCTACTAGGTATATAATAAATGTAATAAAAATCTCATTTGCCACCAATTTAAGTGTACTACATGAGCAATTCGTGTGTAAAATTGCTAAGGATCATCACTAAAATTTTACTACTTTATTAAAAAAAATAGTATGCTCGCAGGATATGCGGAATGCGAAACTGAAAACGAAATAGCAATTGAATTTGACAAGAATATTTCGTTCATACTGCTTGATTGCCATTAGAAAAAGGATTCAGAAGTGCAGAATCAGATTTGCTGAAATTCAACGCGATTTTATAGAACGATTGTTGACTATGAATTGGATTCTACCTCCTACCTATGAAACTGAATGCGATTTCGAGTCCTCATTTAGTGTACTAATGGAATGCTTCATGGAATGAGACTGAGTTGTATTTCAAAGGGCTTGGCATGCATCGTGACCGTGAGATATCTTCTATATAAAAGTTTCTACCTACCAATAAGCGGTAGAAACGCGTGTTCGTTGTCATTACGCAATAACGCAAGGCTTCCTATTTAGGATTTACATTATCAACATCTGTGTCGACTGAATAGGATGCAATCTCGGTGATTTCATTAAAGATATCTTTACCATTTTCTTTTTCAAAAGCCGAGCTTTTCAGAATTTATTCTATATGCAAATGTAAAAAAAATTATACTAAAGAAATCCCATGATCCATTTCTTGATTATTTAGGTTTCCCGTTTCCCTAATACGAGATTTAATATGAAGTTACTATTATTGACAAAATTTCTTACTACATGCTAAACCTAATGACTTAAGTAATTTATTCAGCCCACACAAATAATGAAAAATACATTTGAATATTTACTGCATAGGAAGAGAACAACTGTTAACTACCTAATATATCATAAATATTACACACTTTATTATAATTTTCGTCCCTTATTAGTTGGTTCAGACTAGTACATGAAAAAAGGAATGCAAACAATTATTTTCTTGATGAAAATAGTAAAGCTGATACCAAATTTTCACCAAAATAATTGGTACATCATTGTCATTACGTTGCGTGTCTCAAATTTTTACTATCTCTTGAATTTGCAAAACATGCTATAACATTGTCTAATTTTAATGTGTAGGTAGGGATTCAATTACACGGGCATGGTCTTCAAACTTATCTTGTCCGTCACTGTCACTCGGCTACATTTAGTAGTAAACAAATGAAACGACCTAGTCAAGGCGTTTCGCTAGATAGTTTACATCTGTCAGAAGCAGATCTGTCCTAGACATTGATAAACATCTCCAAATAAACAAACGCCAGTGCAGTGCCTTGGGCATACACTTAAGAGTTTACTAATTTCTATTGATAATATTCTGCAAGCTAAACTAGCATATTAATTGGAAATGGGTACCTATGATTCTAACATAAAAGGTCTCGAAATTGTTGTACAGTTTATTTAAATAAATTAACATACTTATGTAAATTTATTATAGTAGCTGTAGTTATTTTAAGAACAAAGTTGAGCACACGGTACACCTATTACTTAGACATATGTGACCGAAGATGTCAAATGTCACGCTGACTTAGCCTGAAAACAACATTTGGCCAAAATGAAGAAAGTTTTTTGGTTAAAATAGTAATATGTGGTCGTACTTGCTCTAGGACTTTTACTATGCACTTCGTTGCAAAATTTACTACAACCCGGCAATTTAGTTATGTTTACAAGTTTACACAATTAGGAACTCCTTGAATTTTGTAGCTTTTATTTACTATGTATGAGGGCACATTATTAATTTATTAATATTATACGTAGCCACAGAATCAGTTTTAATAACTACTTCGGTTCTATTAGTATACTTACTTTTAATGGAATGGAGATTCCCAGAAGAGGCTATCAGTAGGACTTAACGCAGTGGAAGGAAACTGTTATCTGCCTACAGTATCATACACTCCATATGATTCCAATCTCAAAAGTAGACATTTGTTAACCTGACACAGTGTCAATTCTAAAGAAGCAAATGTCCGTGTCCTGATTCAGTATCTATACTTTCTATAGTTGATGCAGTTTTGATAAAACCCACACAGAGTACTGCACTTATCCTATTTATGGGAAGTGAAGAGCACTTTGTAGCAAGTGCCGTATCGACACTCTTAAGTAGTTTACATACAAGTAGCATAAGTGTACGTGAACTACTGACAGTCTTGAAAGATGGAAGGATTCGTACAGTCTTGTCTCCTGTTCACAGGGATTTAGACTGTAGGAGCTCTTACCGAGAATTTTTTATTCTTAGTCAAGTTGTAAGTCTGTTTAAAGCGTAAATGGGTGAGGACAGTTGCTGTTTTTGTTTTTGGCATGACAAATAGGTGCACCTTCCCTTGAATATGATCTTCACTTTGGCTCACCTATAAATACCATTTCAAAACGTCAGGATTTCCAGTGAACTTCTTGTCTAAAGATAAAGGATCCATCTGTCATAAATATATCCTTAATAATGTAACTGAACAGAGTATTTTTCTGTAATTTTTTGTCGTATCACAGATGGTATTTTGTATGTACTATTTTTTTACACTTACTTCCATTCAACAATATAGCATCAACAATATGGTTACTGAAGATATGTAAGCGATACATGATAACACGGCAGGACATGGTGACTTATTACTGAAAGTAAATGGCTCCTTGTCAGCGACATGTGTGCTACAAAATTCTATACTGTTTTCTGCAAAGCCAGATAACTCTTGAAACATGACAGAAGAGTATACCGAACAAGTGCGTATGAAATATGTGTTTTATATGGCCTTTTGTAATAATATACCATGTGTTGCAACTATCAGATGCACGCCTACGAGCGAGGTAGTGACATGTAAAGACCCTAATAAACAATACTACTGCTTAAACCCAACGTTTAAGCTTTAGCCATGATTTTTCGAAAATACCAAAGTTCGCCAAGTCACAAGTGTAGCTACAAAAAAGATTCTTATAGCAAACTGGACTTTACCACAGATACATAATATTATAATGAGCAATGGCTGTTTGCGAATTTTTTAAAAATAAGTTATGTCCCTCATTATAGATTAAGTTACATAAGGAATACTAACAATAAGTTACTTGATAATTTAGTTAAGGCATGCGTTAGTAGGTATTTAGTGGTTAGGTAGTAGTTTAGGCATACGCGAGGAAAAGGCGTAGGTGGATGGTATTGCAATGGAAAGTATATGTAACATTCAAACCTATGATGTTGCTTATAATTATGTATTGCAAAATATGTTATTATGAAGACAGTTTAAAGAAGCAAAAATTGCAAGTCTTCCTCCTAAATGATACTGTTTGATGTATAAATGATATCTACATAGGACAAATACAACTTTGAAAACCCTACAATTATTTGATTGCTCTGAGCAAATTGAAGATTATTATTAAGTAGTTAGTTGTGATATGAAGGACGTGGCGGCATAATATCCGACCCTAGTACTTTGTTTCCAAATGCTAATGCACATATAATTTACAGAGAATTTCCAAGTTAGAGAATTTGTAAGCAGCATCCATAAAGATCACATGCACGAGAAAGAACTAAGTATGTATGATAAAGTTACAAAGTTTGTGCAATATATTATAGCTTTTAGAAGCTGTACATAAACTACGGGGGCTAAGCTATACTCCGCCGAATGCGTTCTTTGACATTGAAATGAAATGACACTAAATGTATAGATATTCATGGTCCACGAATAAAAAAATGTTGGCAAGCTGGGATACACGAGGAAAGGAAAATTAATTTTCGTAAAGCGGACGGAATTGCGTAGAGCTGTTAATTTACTCTGTTAACTCTATCCATACATTTGCATTTTTATTTGGGATGTACTGCTGCGTTCTACCACCTTCACATAATTTGGTGGGAATATAATTTCCTGTTCTGTGACATGCCAATGGCAACTGTCTCATAGTCTCATCTCAGGCAATCTATAGAACATGTATAACAGTATTTTAGGGGTAAAAGGAATAAACAGAGTAGAACCTTTTAGAGCTCTGTGGTTTAGACATTTTCTTTAACAAAAACATGACACATTTTATCTCCATTTTATATCCCGATACCTCAAGCCATACTTATAAACTAAAAATAAAGTATTCATAGAGAGTTGTAAAATCGGTATGACGCTTGAAGCACAAATATTTTAATGCACGCAAGTGAAATTATTTAAATCAGTGCAGATTTTCAGAGTTTTAGCTGTATTGAACATATCTTGAGATGAGAAGCAAGGAAGATATCGTCACGTTCGTATTTCCTCTGCGGTAGAGAGTTAGTTGAAGGAAAAAAGTGCTTGGAAGGACCAAATGCAAAGAGAAAGGCTTTCTCGAGTCTTTCAAGAACTATTAATAAACACGGTCCAAGAGAGAGAGAGAGATGAGAAAATCGATAGAAGGCACTATTGTATATTGCACGGTGTAAATAAGCCTGAGGGATATGTGCTGCAAATATCTTTATTGTATGCTCACTCATGGTTCACGTAGGTACTCTGCTCACGTATTTCCGTATTTGTAGTCACTCACTCCTCTTGTCATACTTCTGTGCCAACCCAAACAGAACTCACAGCTAAATAGATAGCTGTTCAATGCGTGCATTTACAAATCCGCACAAGGTGAAAGAGACAAATGGTCCTATACATCACAATCATACTTCAACTCAACTTCATTCAAGACTTGGAATTATCTTGAAGCTATAGGTGATGATAAGTCATTGTGAATTTAGCCGTATGGATGATACAAATACGACACGCTCTCGCTCCCACTTTCCTACTAGCATTGAATTACCCAACCCAGTAGACTAAATAAATAAACCAAACGATGCATGAAAATAGCCTTAATTTCTCACTATTACACTATAGTACACTGTTTGTACTGCACTGTTCAAATTTTAATGTAGGTACAGAAATGCATTAGGGCCTTTGTAATTGAATAGGTATATTATTATGTCTTCAGTCAGCCCACTTAATGGATGTGGTAAAAGGGATGATGAACACATGTATAAGGTTATAATATGTACTACTAGATTTTGGACAGCTGAAGGTAAAGACAGACATATGACACTGGCATATCTAATATGCTACACTATAATAATATACATGAGCAATTTTAGAAGAAGGTCAAGTCATGTTTACACTTTACAGTAATTATTAGCTTACCAATTCATATTATCGTTGCTAATGTAAATAGATTATATTTCTAGTTTTAATGAACATTTAAATCTCGCCATGCATTGATTATTGGGTATGTTCCCTCGGCTCTACATGAGTATTAAGGTCTTTCAATACTACATTATAGAGGCTAGACATAAGCCGAAGGTAGCATTAGCATGGAGATTACATCACAAAATGACATTGCTAATTTCATTTCGTTTCAGGAACACTTTTGGGATTTGAGTGCTTAACGGATTCCCAATGTGCCATAAAAGTGCCAACGAGTGGTTGCGTTAATGGAGTATGTGCTTGTGGATCTGGCTATGTTGCTTATCGTCGTCACACTTGTCTATCGCGTAAGTGACCTTAACAGAATCATTAATTATCACGCGTAGCTTGTAAACTGGTAAATTAGTAAGTGCTAACTTTTCACTTTACTAGTCCAAGCCAAATTGTACAATTATTTATGGACCCAGCATTGAATGATCAATCAAACTTGTGTACTAGATATCAACTTCAATTTGAATTTCTAGGCAGAATCATAGCAAAATATTCGCCATGCAATATTTAACTTGTTGAATGATAAGTGTATTGTATTCATGACCCCTGCTGGTCAATCAAATTCATAACCCGAAAAACTCAATTAGATTTGGAAAGAAAATGCGTTCAAGCAAATATAGTTATGATATGCATTTTTAAAGTGATTGATAGGTAATGCACTGGAGAGCATTTCATGACGACTGTATTGATTATGCATTTTTAGTCTCATATACCACTGACACAAGTTTCTGTGTGCTTTTGTAAATCCCTAGAACCACATCAGTGAGATTTTCAGTTGCATGCTATCGCATAGTAATACATTTTACTCTCCTGCTTTTTTTGCAGTACGTCTGCCTGAATAGTTTCTACGATTTGTCTACTGCATCTAATGCATACTGATTTAGCAATGTACATTCTACTGTACTGTAGCAACGTATGACCATGATTGATGACCAACTTCCTGAAATCTGTACAAAAGAAGAATCACCACCTAGAGATTAAGGAAGATTAATCCTAATCTCTCGACTAGCAATAAATCTTATATTATCTTTATCACCCATAAAACATGTTTTAACGATCTATAGTGAAATTTTGATCCTTTCATTTATTAATACTATTTACTTTATTTGTCTCATACAGATTCAAATATTTTCGGTTTCATTTTTAAAAAATCTGATGAATCATTCAGTTCAGTCTTTAATAAAATCTCAGATTATCCCAGATTGAAAAATGACATCATTGGGAAACCAGTGGGTAACATTGTTGTTGTATCATTCTGTAGAGAATCATTAATGATTAGAATGTCAGAATCTGTTCATTGTACTCTCTCGAGAACCCATGCAGTTCAAGCGTTTAATGTATTCGTTAACAAGTCTTTGTAGATAGCAAAAGAAGCTCCACAAAAAGAAGGAAATATTGGTAAGCATAGTGAGTGCATAATGAGAACACTCTAGTTATAATGATTACAGCGAATCTGTTCTGCAGATGACAGGTGGAATATTTTGGGAATCTTTTCCAGGTTCCACTTCCATTTCCTTTTCATTGGAAATAACATCTTATATGTCATACAGTTGAATGAAAGTCTAAATTAAAGTCTTAGTATTTATGGTGACAAGAGTACAATCTAAAGACTACGAAAATGACAAAAGAAGTAGTGCAGTACACTTACACGCATTCTCGGGAAAACTTATTGTTACAGAGTCGTTTAGAGTTTACTCAGTTTCTTCTTAGCCAAGGACAATTTAGCTCCATGTCATTTGTTGACTTATTTCTTTGAACTCTGACAGATAAATAGAAAATGTAAAAATTCATTTAATGTTTTGACCAAAGCTCCGACGTGAAATAAAGTTGTATTGAAGCTGTAAGCGCTGGTGACCATGTCACTCAATTTACCACGTGCCACTTATGGTTACCTACTAATATTAACCTGTTCCTATCAGAAAAAGGTCATCTTAAAATAGCTTTCAGAATTCCACTTAATTAGGTACCTATTTATATGTCAACCTGTGCTCGACTCAACATGTTTTGCTTATTTTTTTCACTACATTGCATTGCACTTTCTACTTTCACTAGGTTTCTTGATCGAATATTAAAATTAAGTTTGCAGGCTTCGCCTGCCTTTGAAGAAAGCCTTTCTGAAGAAAGTGGCCTTGGACATTTCAGTGTATTGGGCAAAACTACCATCTATATAAGTTCTGTCCGGAACATGTTAATCCTCTTATGCATCTTACTTGTTTCTTCAATAAGAGCAAAAGAGGTCTCAACGTCTGAAGCTTTGTCTGGAAAACTTAATGTGATATTCTCAAGAATGGTGAATACAAAATTTTTATAAATCCATTATCCTCCCGTCCTTTGGACAATTGAAAGACTACGTTTCAGAAAACTTTAAATGGAACTTCTCAATTATTCAATTGACTCCATTTCTAGCGAATCGAATCAGTCTACTTAGTTTCAGAATAAAATTACTGATATTGATTATTGTATTCTACGCAGTTTTTAAAAACGAAACTGGTTGTAACCCGTTTAGTCAGGAGAAGCTGTCAAATAGAGGTCGAAAAACAATTCTGAAAGCAATACCTCCATCCATATAAATCAACTGAACATTTTTAATGAACAGTTTGATCTACTCTGCATCACTTCCCTTTCTGCATGATATAAAATAAACAAAATAGATTCACCATGTAATTACTCTTCAGATCTGGTCACAACTAGCTCGAATAGAAAGAGAAACTACTTTCGCTTATAAGTAAAATGTAATTTGTATGTAATAATGAAGTTATTTACTACCATGTTGTTATTTGCTTTCTACTAATTAGGTATAAGTTCATAAATTCAAGGAATAGTATGAATGATCAATTTTGAATATTTGAAGGATCCTTTTATTAGGTATTTGCATGAAAGAACTGTAACTGTCTAAATTAATGGAACAACCTTGAGAAATCTAATGAAAGAGCTTTTGCATGTTATGTCGCGGCAGATGGCTTTTTGTTTGAGTTGAAGACAGTTTGTATGTTCAGTCATCATGCTGGTTCTATCGTGATAACCAAAAATATAGTTTTGCGTGATACAGACACTAATAATTAAGTTGTGTCAGTCCGTAGTTCAATTCGGTCGGATGTGGGCAAATGCCATATGGGTGTGTTTTATACATTTTCTTCACAATGCTCCAACAGTAATTAGATGTATCTAGAGATACAAACATTAATTCCAGAGGCAAGTCCTGCACTGACATTATTATTAGTATACTACTATAAATCATGTAAACTGTATTCCAATCTCACTGATTTCTGTTTCTTTGTATCTCTTCACTTTAGCTGCTAAATTGGGAGAAGTTTGTTTCGACAACGAGCAGTGTTCGCTTGCGGATAGAAGTAGCTACTGCAAATTTGTCGTACCCAAAGTTTTCGGAAGATGCCAATGTCAGTCTGGAAAGGAAGTTAGCGGCTTCAGCAAGAAATGCTCCTTTGCCAACACAAGTAAGCCCAAATGGATTTAATTCGCTTTCACCCGAGAGTAACATACCTTATTACATTGCTATTGGCTATAATGCATCTTTAATTGCTTATAATAAAGTAATATATTACTCTATATAATACTATTCAAGCATTCAGAGTTGTGATTTGATAAATACAAAATCTAATTGCTAGAGGCTGTCTTACAAAGACAATGGTTAATTCGGTACTTGGTAGCGAAAAATATATGAATTAATGTGAATTACTTTTGTATGTATTATACCACCACAGAATTAATTATAGTACTAAGAATTTATATCACTCATTACTCATTGCAATACAGATGACTTTAACTAAGACTGACTAAGACTTGGTAGGTGTAGTAAGAAACAAATGTTCTAGGTCTCTAAGTTTTAATAGATTAAATAACATTTAACCTTACAAGTTATTATTACAATTAGAAATTCATCAAAGTTTAAGTTACCTTCTTAAACTTTACTCACTCTTGGTACAAGGATATGCGGATTAATTAAGTAGTGTTCGGAGAAACTAGCTAGATGAAATGGCTTTAGATTGCTCTGTAAACTTTAAATTGGTTTAGTATTGTGCACGGATGATTTATGGTGAATGTAACTGGTACTGGTACCTAGATATCCATCCATAATTATTGCAGTAGTACCTTTATATTGTACAAGTGGATATAGTAGGTTATCTGGTATAATAAAATTCACTTACAAGGAAGAGCCGTTACATCATTCGAAAGGAAATCATGGACATAGGTAATTCACGAAGCGTAGCCTACAGTGCATGTGGTAGGCAGAATGCTCAGATATGAATATGCATCTCTGTGAAAGGATGTATTAAGGTTGAGATAAGTTGTACTCTTTTACATTGAAATGTCTGCACAAAAATCTTGAGTACGGCTGAATGGAAGTGAGAAGTTTTGATGGATATTTAAAGTACGAGACCTCGGACCCAAGGCTCTTACATTTTCAAAGTGTGGCTTGGTGAACGAGAAATCGAATTCCCGCCATTAAAAAAACGTGCGAAAATGTAGTCAAGATTTCTGTACAGACATTTCAATGTATTAGCCCTTAACTTATCTCAATCTTAAATATCTCTTCTGTACCCTTTGGGAATCTGCAATGATACGTAAAATTACATGGACATGCTTATAATATTTAGTATCTCAAAATGTATTGATTTTTAAAGATGAATTCATACATTTTCTAAAATCAGTCGAAACGAGTAAGAAAAGGTATCTACCACAATCATGTGACGATGCTTCCTTGTATGTACAGATAGAATGCAATCATTTTCTAGCAAAAGTAATAAGCAATCAGCAGAGGATAGACACAATTTCTGTAAGTTTATTCAGCAGAAGGAAAACTTATAGCCCTAAGTGAGTAGAATTCTCAGAAATGCCAATTTTCAGACTTTCAACGATATAATTACTGTAGAAGGAAAAGTAAATAGAGCCCTGGGAGCCCGAATTTCCATAAGCGAATTTTGAAAGGTTTTCAGAAAAACACAAAATTTTATTGACAAGTGTCTTGGCAACTACCTCTATTATCCTAGACAACCGCATAATGTCACTGTTGAATACTGTTTATTTCCATATTTATTTCGCATAAAACAACTTCAAAAATGATAACAATGAAATTCGCGTGCCAAATAACTTACAAAGAAATCCCAGGGCTCTATTTACTTTTCCTTTTACAGTAATTGCTTTAGGAGCATATTAGTATAAACATGGGAAAACCACTATTATTGCTTTATCAAATGTGTATTGACATCTCTGAAGAGTTTTGGCTGAGGAAATTCAGTTTATCTTACGAGGTTGAAAACGGAATTGAATGTGGGTTGTAGAGATTTTAAGTGGGTTCAGAAGGGTTTACACAATCTACATTTGTGATTCAGAGTAGTCTCATTGTACCCCTTGTTGTTATTCAATGCAGTTTTCGAACTTATCTACTCTGCACGTTTCTTTCCCTAGTATCTTGTATTCCACTTGTGTTTAGGAATTGCACAGAGTTTGTGCACTGCAAGTGCAGTGAACTACTTTAGCAATCCAAAATCTTTTTGCCTCGTTAGCTAACTCTAGAGTCAGCACACGCAAGTTGGGAGACAAAGTGGTAAACGAAGTTGCTATTATGAGTATGTATAGCAAGGTATGCCCATTCGCCTGGAAAATGCTAAGCTTAATAAGAGAAGCAGATGGAAACTCGGAGCAAATTAAACTTTTCTACAAACTATTTACCTAAACAAGAATGGATTAGGCTGACTACAGTCTTTGTTTGATCAAATCAGCTGGTATAGTTAGGTATTCAATTCAACACAAGCGGAAAGGGGACATGATTACTTATTATTATAAGTTTGTTCGCAGATAAGGAAATGCTTCCCTAGGTATTATTGTCTGTTTTTGTATGTCTTTTAGTAATCAAGAAGCAATAGGTAAGTAGATGAACTATAATCAACAAAACAAACATCAAGGAATTAGGAGTCTGTGTATTTCATCACACGGTAACCTCAATTCTAACTATATAAATACACTCATGTGTAAGCCCATTGATTTAGTATATCTGCTTTACATATATAGGCATAGTGTAGGCTTAGCCAAAAGTTTAGTAACTACTTTGTTGTATTTAAAATAATGTTTAGAAAAAAGTAGAACACGACCTTAGCGTCTCTTGGGTCTCGTGTTGGAGTTAGGGACATTTTTAGGGGTGGTAGGTTAAGATAATTTTTTTAGGAAATGTCATTAAATGGAGAAAGTATCATTTGGGAAAGTACTTGGCCGAGAGAAAGGACCTTTGCTCTTGTGTGTATTTAATGGATTAATCCTTTTTTCAGAAATCGGTCAATCATGTCAAGACGATGGAGATTGTCCAGTAGCAAATGCGTATTGTCAACGTAAATTAGATGGGAACTCATTTTGCACTTGTGATATTGCGTTTTCGCCGTCGAGTGACCGAAGACGATGTTTACCAACATATCGAGGTCTTTTGTCTTCCACTTCTTTAGGGTACCCGTGCTACGCTAATCTACAATGTCAACTTGCTGACCCAAACTCGATTTGTAATAGCGATGGGATTTGCGACTGCTCGGCTGCTAATAGCACAATGTGCAATGCCCGGGTGACTGGATGCCATAAGAACACTTTCCAAGTAAGTTGAACTTCATTCATCCTGAAGCAATCGCTTTTACATTTTACATGATTCTTACCGTATGTCCTACAGGGCTTTCTTCCCCAATGAATTTATTACCTACACAGGATTTGATGTTATTACACTGTTTAAACTTCATGCTATCGTTTAGTTCCATGTGTGGGTGGCTTCTCCTCTACAGCCCTGAACATTTTTGATATCATTCTTGATGGTAGCCACTTTCCGAGAATTGTCTCATTAAAAAGATTGAGAATTGGGAAATCTTATAAATACAACTTAGAGAGCTACATGTATCTCTTATTGGCTTCTTTCTTGGAAATGTTTACTTTTCTCCTGATGTGACTACATTCAAACGTCATTTAGATACATACCAAAGTTTATACTAATACCAGAGCATTACCATGAATTTTTCATCTCTGTAATAGTACAGTTATAAATAAGTGCCTAATAAAAAGAAATGAATCAATGAACGCAAATGATGTCACCTCTTCTAGCATCCACACCCACATCCCTAACCTATGCAATACAACCTTCGAGAAGAAGATTGACAAACCCATTTCTTTTTTACGGCAATATTCATAACACTACTAAACTCAAGTGCTTAAATCCCTCTATAAACTAACTTGTGAATTTCTTACACAATTATTAATGTTAGACTATCGCTACTTGCAAAATGCTCATCAATTATCTAATAATAGATAGAATTCACGTTACAGAATATAAACTGTGAATAATCCACTCAAATCTGTCCTTGGATGATTTAACTTTGAAAAACTTGTTCAAGTTGTACTTTTAATGTGAATCATAGCAGTTTAATGTTGATGTACATATTAAGCTAATGCATACTCTACCTATGTGAACAAATACATAGGTTACATACGATACCAGCAGCATTACTAATCGCTATATTTTTGTTAACAGTGTCATTCGGACGGGAAATGCATATCATGGTACCACATTTGTGACTCGATTCCTCATTGTGACGATGGTTCGGATGAAATGTGCGACATGATGGCAGAATGCCCAAAACAAGCTTTTCAGTGTGGAACTGGAATGAATTCTACCAATAGTATAAATGTACCAACCGAAAAATCTGTGTCACCCATTGGCAACGCTTTGGAATTGGGCTACTTGATGGACAATATTAAACCCGTAAAATGCATCAGCAGGTTTGAAAAAAAACAACATACCCGTAGCAAAAAAGCATTTGTAAATTGGCTTGTTGCACTATCTCCCAATTAGTAATGGCGGAATGCATTTTAATTTATGCATTCCCCTATAAAATTCATGATTGGTGCATTCCAAGGGTACATCCTGATTCACTGTACTAATGATCGGACTACTTGGGATAAATTGAGTAAAATATTATGCCTTTTCAGAGCAAAGATTTGTGATGGAGTTTCCGACTGTCCTGACGGTTCAGATGAGTTAGGCTGTTCAGGAAGAGATAAATGTCCGCCTGGGACATTTCAATGTTCGACGACAAAAGAATGTCTGCCTGGTAAATTACTAGCAAACCTCAGAAGTTTGATAATAAATGATAATTGTGTAATAAATATTTCTAAATTATGTGATTATATTTGGATTTGGTAAGAGTATCGGTACTGCAACTCCATAGCTGATTGCGGCGATTCTTCCGATGAAAATGAGCAGAAATGTCAAGTTGAATTTCAGCCAGCTGAATTCTGTCCTTTCCGTTGTTCCAATGGTCTCTGTAGAGTAAGTTGTTATTATTCGCATTACAAAAAGCAAAACTCTTGGATTTGAAGTTTTGAAGCATGACAGAAAAGTGTATCTATACAGTGACAGGCACTGAACATTACCTCTGACTTGTTTGTCGTTCTGCACAATTATTTTCTGTTCGCTGCTACAGAATATCTCACTTTGTAATTTATTGCCCGCATGATTTACATTTTAGAATCGAAATTGTGTAATTGCTACTATGTCGATCTACCTACACAAGTAGTATGCACAAAGCTGCGTGAGACTAATACTTAATTACTTTTAATTACAGAGTAGTGCCATTCTTTGTTCAGGAGTGGACGGCTGTGGAGATAACTCTGATGAAAACCGCTGTCAAGTTTGCAGTAAGTTCATCCATGCGTAGATTACGAATGTTCGGTGTTTACTATGACTGACAAACTGACAAGCTTCCGAAGTGTAATGTAATGTCCCGTCGCTTTCAACTCTCGCTTGGTCTGTTATGGTTACGATTGTATAACAGTGTCTACTCTCTCTGTACCTGGCACTTCCTATGCTCAGTGGTGTCCTTTGATCTTTTCAAGCCAGCCACTTTCTCCTTCCACTTGGTTCTCTTTTATGTGTAGAAACTGCCTTCCAATATCTCAATCTATAATATTTTCTACTAATAATAGAGGTATCAAAATATCAACTATCTTTTTCCGAAATCCAGGAAATGCCATGATAGTACTATGAGGTCTAGGATCAATCAGAATCATCAATGTATTTTATTACGTAAAGATATACGGTTGTGTAACTATTGCTTACTTATCAGCCTAAGTATTGGTAGAAAGATGCTATTCGCTTGAGAAATTCTTTAAGAGTAGGTAATGTATCTAGGCTATAAAGCCTTTATTTGTATCCCTTTGTCAAAGATACTATTGAGAACCTTTGATTTTGTTCGATATATTTGTATTCACTAGTTCCGAAGGGAAGATATATTACATTAGAGGGTAACTCTTGTAATAATTTCAACAGTTGAAGGAATTTCATATTTACTTGATTCAATATCTCAGCAAGGTTCAAAGAAGATGCATTGACCGTAAAATAACAAGATATAACACCTATTTGGTCAAAGTGTTAGAAATATAAAATTGAAGGCTTGATAAATACAGGATACAAAATATTTTCATCACACAAAGATTCGGGTAAGGTAACTGAACTCAATTTTACAGGATACTATACTTGGTATTGAAATTTCCAATTTTCTCAGGAACTTTAATTGATCCTATTCGAACTGTTAAAGATTAAATTAAAAGCCAGCTCAATACTTGGCAGTGTGACTCAGTGTTTGAGACCAAGTAATCAAGGATGCAGTTATGGCTGAAAGTAATTTTTAAAAGGTTAAATTGACCTAACTTGGTATTTACTGGATTAGTTAGGCCCCCACTTGATTCTTATAAGTACCACAGCATGAAGCAGGAAATTAGAAGACACTAATGACACAATACACTTTAATGAATTATAGTGAAAAGGCAGACCGGTGTAATATAAAGGCTATATTTATACATTCCATATAAAGATAGTTACTTTTTAGTGTCTCGTTACTATTAACAGGAACAGAGGAGAGTTGGGCGGATGTGTAGGTTTAGACCGGTTGCGTTTCAGTCTCAGTTATTAATTTTTTGTCCCACAATTGTCGTGACTATAAATAAGTCAAGTATTTTTGTGCAGGAAAACGTGGGTTCAGACAATCTGCAATCTGGAGTGTACCTACCTATGTAAATATACGTAGCATATGCATATCCTTAGGAATTGTAAGAAAAGTCTACATCTGTACTTTTGGCAATGACGCTAAATAGATCGACATTCTAATAGTTGTTTTTCACCATTAGTTCCAAGTACGCGGACACGTAATAGCTGCTGTAGCAATACAAATAACACTGTCGCTATAAAAGATAGGAAATGGAATGAATACAAGAGGAAAGTCTACAATCTCATGTGCACATCCTCACAGTTGTCTTATCCTGTATCTCCTAAAGGAATTAAACTAATTGGGAAAAGCCAAGGGAAAGTCACTAGAGTATCTAATTCATATCTTTGTCCAAAGAAAATTCGAGGCTGTCTTTTTTTGGAAATCAAGTACGTTTTGCTTACACGTAATGCGACTAGATGTCCATATAGGTACGTTTAGGTACCTATAGTATAGTACTACTATGTTTGTGTAAGGTTAGGATGAGTCACTGATTTCTTTGTTCAACATAAAAGCTAGCATAACATCACGTAGGCGGTGGATTATTACCTACTAGCTGTATACCTACTACAGAAATCCAACTATAGAAAAACAACATATGTGACCAGGAAAGGAGAAACAGATTACATTAAGCGCAATTCCACGGACAGTAGTAGGAACTTAACTTCCGATCCGAAGAAAGCACACTAAATTACAGGGTTATTGAAAACTTTGGCTCTTGGACAGTTGCAAACGACCACGATGCGGATACCCATATTGAATTCTCAAGAGATTATTGGTGCAGAGAATTCGTAACTGAAACTATAGAGAGAAACAAATTGAACTCAATGTTTACTTGTACGTGCTTTGGCCTGTGTTTACTTCTGTTTCTATTCTTTGCATTTGCCATTTTCCAAGTTATAGGTAACCAAAGTGTGTTTCCTTTAGTGGAATATCATTTTTTTGTTATTGAATTTATTCTGTTTTAGTCAAAATTGGTTTGCTGTTTATTATTACTTCGATAGTAGTTGAGCCTGTTATAGAACGGCTCCATTCTCTTCATAGGTACTTAGCATTTTGTAGTAGAAGCCAGCGTATTTAATTCAGGGTGTAAAGTACAAACTTGTAAAGTACAAACTTGTGCAATAGAAAGATTGTCTGTGTTACCATCAACAGTAGAATAGGCGATGCAAAGTTTGAGACTGGGATAGAGAGTTCGTTCACCAAAAAATAACTTTTATATCCCAAGTTTTTAGAATGGAGATAAGAAAGCAAGAAGGTTTTGTAATATTATACTAGGCTATTCATTCATAATTTAATGCACCGCAACTTCGAAATTAAAGCATTTGCATATCATGGATATCTTGAGAATGGTTAAAAATAGTTGTACTACTTGTGGTGTAGCTGTAAAACAAGTCTCTTCTGCCCCCATGGTACTTGATACTCTACAATACCGGAATTATAGGCAATATAACATTTATTTATGTATATTTTGCAAAATTAAATAGTTTAGATGTTCCATAAAAGCAATTCAGTTTCTACAATCTTACTGATATGCTAAAATGTAGTAGGCAATAATAGACAGTAGTTGAAAGAGGTAACTACTGTACAAGAATTTATGACGAATTTCCATTCATGCAACTTCTTGTGCATATCAAGTGCGAATCAGTGAATTGTATAAAAATTACATGCACTCACTTTCTCCTTAGATAAAGCAGTGAAATGTTTCTCCAGAGTCTGCAACAATAATCTTGTTAATTTAAGACTAGCCTAAAAATCTATCTGCAAGAAGCATTTGATTATCTTACTACAACAAAGGACATAGTCATTATTGCACATGACATAACTTTTTGGCTATGGATGGATTGTGTAATGATGTTTATTTTCTTCTAGTATTAATATAATGTATCCCAAAATTAGCATATGTGCAGTGCAATAAATGAACTGCAGTTTTGAACTGAAAGAAGAGAAGGCTAACAAACATTTTCTAGGAAAAGCTACGGGCGAGAAGATATCTTTATTGCATCTAACCAACTTATTTAAATTGCGTAGTGCTCAACGAACTTTCTCTGCACTGACTTGACTTTCTCTTACTTACTATACTTTCTCTGCATCCTTTCCCTTCCCAATGTCATTTATAATAGTATTTCTAGCTTTACTTCCTATGACCGTGGGCAATTGGAATCTTACCAACTGAATATGTATCTTTACATTGTGTTTGATAGCGAAAAATGCTGTAATTTTGAATTTTCTGTATACAGGATGTCCCCGAGCGTGACGTAGACTTGTGGATATGAAAGGAAAAATGGTGCGCATCAAAAATATTATAAATGGAAGAACGGATGAAAGCTCGACAAACGACCGAGTAATATCAATGAGTCAGATGTCTGCTAAGTCAGGATCATAGAAGAAACACAACAAAAGCCTTTTTGTCAGTGGGCAACTGTCCACATAAAACTGCTGACCAAAATATTTTAACCAGTACCTTCAACCATTAGTCGTTCTCAGAGCAGAGACTCATTTTATACGTTCACCAATTCTTTACATGCTCTATTACACAAAACTTATTTTGACTCATCGTAAATGTATTTGGATGATAACATACCCACCGGCAACCGACAAATAGGCACCCAATCGTATTTCTGTGAGTTACAATAGATAGAAATAGAACCAGAAAAGTTCTACTTTAATGACAACTCTGATCCATACCTGCTTACATCATACGACGACCCATTTTGGACTTGTACACATGACTTTTGACGATTATAATTAATTTATTTTTTAAGTGCATCGAAAAATTTAATTATGTGGTAACATTTTTATTATTACTAGCAAAAAATGTGATTCCTGGTAGTGTGGTCTGTGGAAACAATTTTTCCGTTGAAAAATGTATGTGGCTGTAAGAAAAAAGGCAGTTCAATGACCGATCAATCATGCACCTTGGTTGGTACGTGTCATGAAGCTATTCATATCTCGACCTTTTGAGTAGTGGAATCCGTTTTCGTTATGTGCTACTTTCCATCTATCAAAATGTGTTTAAAATATATTTACTTTGACAAGTACCTTTTCTTGCTTTGGGCGATGATATAACTTAGTAGATAAATACTACGTGTCTTATATCTTCTTGTACTATGTACATACAAGTATTTTATGTACATAGTACAAGAATAACAAAATAGGTAGTAAAGATTGTGATCGTGACGTGATTTTACAATTTCTTACCTCCAAACTCAACATTTTGTCTACAAAACTCACGTGTACAAATAAGTGCATCCCAGGAGCATCGCACAACATACTAAATTTTGTAAACAGAAAGTTGTATACCCATAATATTTAGGCATTTACAGATAACTCTACCGATACCGCTTAGATAATAGATTTAGCATCTCCTATTCCTATGGTCTATATTCTGTGGACATCACCGTTGTTATTAGGACTGTTCAATCTACATATACGGTGTCATTATGTTGTCTAAAGTGAAAGAAAAATAGAAAATTCCATTTTTACTCCCCATAGGGAATGAAAATCACTTCGAAGTGATTTTCCATCGTGCTAGTACTGTATTTGTATTATGGAAATTGTAACGTGAGTTGACAGAATAATATATAGAATGTAAAGCTTTGCATATTGTCAAAGGCTTGTCTCTTTGCCCATTTTTACCACAAGTGATGCTATCAAATGTTTGATATATAATTTATAACTAGATAAGGTGCCTTGCCCGCATGACTTAGAAGTGTAAATGTTGTTGTTATATTTAGTATTACTATGATGTTAATAAATTGTAGCTGTTGTGTGTATTTTGTATTATGTAAGTGAATAAGTATGTGTACGTTTTAGCTTTTGTAGTAACTTAGTTAATTTTCACCCATGTTAAAATTAGTATTATTCCTGCGAGGAGTGCAAACACTTGTCTTGCATTTAATGCCGTTTGTAACAAAGGCATGAAATATTTGCATGAGTTTTGTCATATGTGGGGATATTTGCTTTTGGATTGATACAACTAAAAACTTCCTTACTCTATGTTGTCTTTTAGGATGAAATCAAAACTTTATTAGCAACTGCTGAGATTCACTATTCCACTAATAATCGTATCCTTCGACACCATCAATCAGTGTTACCATTATCGACGTCGAAGACATGGAGTTAATGAACCTGCCTGCTAACTAAGCTGCTTAAATATATTAATGTAAGCATACTTTGAAAGATAAACAAACTCCTGTAGACAGATTGACACTGTGTTAATACTCTGTGACTTGCTGCATAACTTTTAATTGGAGTTGGCAGATTCTGGGATAATGTTCAAGATCTCGTTTTTATGGTATTTACTAATTATAATATTTGTTACTTTAAAAGTGCTGCACAACAGATGTAAATACCTATTTTGAATGACTGTATGCACCACATAACATAATATATTGCTGTTTGTTACTAATTTAAGAATTTATTCGTTTTTGCATGCTAACTTGTTTAAGTAATTGCTGTGTCTTGGATTGCATCTGCTTTATTGTCAATTCCATCTGCAACACAAATGTTTTTATAGTTGAAAAGTAGTTTGTTGTTTTGTTTACGGGTTAATATGAATGTATAGATTGCATCTAGTAATAACGATCCATTTAATATCTGATCAATTCCCGGCAGTTTTTGAGTATAGTATCATTCATAGAAAGTGTACTATTATTGTAAAATAAAGTAAGAGTTTTAATAAATGAAGTGAGAAATAAGCTACAGATTATCAATTTTGTCATTATGAAAGATTTTCAAGTTTCATGGAGCACACATTTTTAAATAACTGCAACTTCAGTAGAAAAAGTATACAAGTCTGCAATTTTTTGGATGAATATGCTGAACAGGAATGTAATCATGTTTCTTTGTGCTTTTGTAAACAGAAACTATTGATTTGAAACTTTATGCAACTCATGTTACATAACCATCTATCACTTTACAATATCATATCAATTCGATACTTTTGAACTAGCTAAAAACAAGTAATAATATCCTCAGCTTTATTAAATAGCAACAATTCTTTCAAGTCCATAGTTCACTAATTTCCTTTTGTTAACTCCAATTTCTCCCAATCATCTCACCTAGATCTGAAGTTCACTTTTTACCACTAGAGTCAATTTAAAGAGGTTTTTGGCTAATGGCAACAGAAATGTAATGATATTGGGTACGTCAATGTTTAAGCAACATCACAAAAGTTTGTGGCGAATTATAATTTTAAGGGAAACCTCAAGGAGAACAGCTTTTTATTAGTAAATGCTAACTTCTAAGCTGGGCCGCAGACTACAGTCGCTAGTTCAACTATGTATGTATTCAATTTATAAGCACAAATTGTAGAGGCGTGTCATAATAATCACTTGTGCAGTTAGCAAACAATATGTAGTGGTAATATCAACTATATCTTAAGCAATAGAATTGCATTGTATAAATTCTTCCTAGGCAGATAGTTACTACATAGTTGGCAAGTACACTCCGCACACATTTCTGGCTTGAAAAAGGTTATTTATATCACTTGGATGGTAAATATAATGGGCTCTGACAGTTCCTCCTGGAGTTCCATATTTACAAGGAACTGGACAAAACAGAACAACAAATTCACGATGACCTTTTTGCTATTGTTAATGGATACTGAAAGTATTACTAAACTCTACTTATTTAACGATTTGTAGGATAATACTAAATGTACATATGTACCAAAAAAGTGAGACAGCCGACAGCAGAGACAAAAGTCAAAAGTTCATATTCTTCTTCCAGAGTCTCTTTCTTGAAAAAGCTCCAACTTATCCTACATATTAAAACTAGAGAAAATATTTACTTTTTTACCATCTAAAAAGCAGTAAGTCTAGTAAGAATCAAGATTCTACAGATATACACAATTTCCGTATGTGCAGCAAACACACATTGATTCATGCACTATCATATCAATTTTCATATCATTACAATTTTATCCGACACGAATTCTACATTTAACAGTATACCTGATTTATTTTTGTTCCCCAGCGTTGATGCTAACTATTTCAGTATTCGAAAATCGCAATGTAAATTTTATAGATTTCTTTTGCTTCTATTCGTTCACGTATTATTCTCCAACTCTGGTCTCTGATAATCTTACTCCTGTTATGTTATAAATGTTTGATATTAGAATTGCTCATATCAGTTATTTATTAAATCCAGCAACCAATAGCTTGTTAATAGCACGATCATGCATGTTCAATTAATTACAAGCATAAAAATGAACAGTAACATCTTACTTTCTGTAATTGGAAAACCGGGTTGCTGTTGCTGGGAAAGTGGGTGGCATAATTGTATAGTAAAACAATTGATTTAGATTTTTTTACGTTTATAGCACATGCTTTTCCAACATAGGTAGTACAGATAAATTGCAAATTAGAAATAGTAACGTATATTATTCTTAGTATTGATAATTTTCGAGTAATATGGAAATGTAAAGGTGTGAGATAAACAAATATAATAGCTTCTATGTTAATACCTATACTAATACCTATTACTATTTCCATATTAGCAGTATGCTTGTGAGAAAAAAGTCTATGATATTCTCGTAACCCCTCGGAGAACTACAAACTTCACGAGCACGCTATCAAGTGTGATATTCTGTCTGCAGTAATATTTATTTTATAGCTTAGAGTACATAAATCCATGATCCAGGTACTTTTATTACGTGATTTCGTATCACTGTTTAGTAAAAACTGCCATTGTACGAACTACACATGTTTTTGTTGGGAATTACATGTAGTTTCCTTGTTCTCCAATTCCTGATAAGTCATTTATTGCAGTGTTAGATAGATCATTCTTTTACACTGCAGCAAGGTGCTAAAATGTTTAGAAATTGAACACAGTTTACAGATAAATTAATAAGTTATGTATGACTACACTACAATATACTTAGATTAAACAGACTTGGTTGATATTGTGCATTTAAATGGATTTTGTTTGTGAAAAGCATTTTCAATTAACTGACTTTGCATTTATTTATATATCTATCTATCACATGATTGAATTCATAATTAGCGACTCCATTAACAGTAAGATGTTGGGATAAGGCTTATCAATATAATCTTCTGCTTGGTAATAAATTAAATTCTCTTGTCTGATGTAGGTACAAGCATGTGTATCAAACTCTCGATTCGTTACAGAAAAAATACTTGCACCGTTTTACGTAATGGAAATCTGCCAGATTGTTTGCATAACTTCCTTGTGCGACGCAATTTATACTCTTACACTAGCAAAGAAGAAACATTTATTAACGTCCATCTCTATTATATATGATTATCTATAATGTTCAAGCTAAGTGGATGTATTAAATATGCACTATACGTTTTTTCAGTAGTATCTGATAAATATGTTTAATATAATTTATCGTCCATGTTGTGTTTATTATTGAGTAGGGAGCGACAGCGAAGTTGGCTTTATGCAAATGCACTGCTGTTGCACCTTATGTGCATAAACTTTAGCATGATTCGTTCAAGGTGCGTAATTATTGTGTCATAGCACAATTCCAGTTCAAAAATGAGTTTTTAAAAATAAATCACATTGTATTTTCCACTAATCAAGTTTTAACACAGACGTAATGTATGGCACATGCATTAGACACTCGATTACTTTCCTAGGAATCGTCTATTTTATAGTAATGAGATAAATAATTGTATGTCTGAAAGAGAAGAATCGGTGTTGAAACTAAAAGTAATTAATTAACACATCCGCAATAGGGAAAGACGGGATTGACGGGAATCTGATTACTGCATGTAACACGTAATTATAATATGTAAATAATAGTACATATTAGTTCCCAACATCTACCTACCGTCGCAGTACCGTATTTAGAAGTCGATTTCGGAGGGGGCAATGATATTATAGGACAATTATATTAGGCATAATCGCGCGTAGCGCGAAAAATTTTGGCTTATTTTGTCTAAATTGAGTCAAAAGAAAAAATTTCCCTTTTTCTTGGATTTCGGGGGGGGGGGGCATTTGCCCCCAATGCCCCCCCTCAATACAGCCTTGTACCGTCGATTTGGCTTTGTACAGCTGTACAATTACATTGTTTCTTCCAAAAATAAAGTTATTGCCATTACACCGTTTGCATACTTTGATGCTAAACAAACAGGTAGGTATTCAGGTGTGTAATCTCACTAATTTCCGAGTAGTCCCATAACACAGAGATGTTATTTAAAATCAGTACCAATTAAAGCCCGTGTTTCTGAAATCGGTCAAATTACATTGAATCAACTAAATATAAAATCCAATTAACATTACGATGACTTTACATCATTTGATAATGATTTGTTTGAGTAGAATATGCAGACAGTGAATCATTTATGTACACAATTTGATGCACAGAGAAGTTAATTTCTCCTCAAGTCAATTAGTTCCCTGTTGCTGAATATTATTATATTAGCCATAAAACCAAAAATCCGTTTAACTAAAATCTGCCATAAATACCCAATTTGGTTTTCATCGATCGGAAGGCAGACTTGAGTGGATTCGGATACTTTTCCAGTACAGAATGTGGCAATAATCCGATTTTACCAATCGAGTCTTCAGCATATTGCAGCATACAAATTATTACTCTTGACCATTCGAAATTTCACTTGATTAGTTTAAAGATAGAAGATTCCTTTCCTGTGGAAAAAATGCTGTTCGTTGACAGTTACCTTCAACATGTAAAAGGAGCCTTCAACCTTATGGAAATCGCAGGGGATTATACTAATTGGTGTGTACATCTATCTGGATGTTACAGAGTATTTTATGGGGTGCCTAAGTGTAGTAAAAAGTAGTAATTTTTTGAGTAGTAGGAAAAAGATATTAAGTGAATCTGTGCCGTCATGAAGCAAAAGCAGGAAAGAAGGATGATTCTCCATTTACGTAGACAAAGGAGTAAGAGGGAGAAAAGAGGATGAATAGGAAATAATCTTCTGTAAGACTTTACAATGTTTTCCTGCATTTGTCTTTGTCCTCCACTCACAACTTTCTTTGTTCATTTCACATTTCTTTGTGCTGTATTTACGGGTAAAACGTATCACTTCTTTACAAGTTACACCTACGTCTTCCTTATTGGGTCGTCTGTTATATGACGAAATCAGTCGTTTCAAGTTTTAGAAACTCAGGAAGTACATCACCGATTATTGTTAGGTAGCACTAAAAGTTTGCATTTCGAAGTATGTGACAGTGTCATATCCTTGTGCAGAGACCATAAGCAGCGGAACCACACTCTGGAAAATCTTGGTTTTATCTGTAGGTGATGAAACTTTTTTACTCGCCAACTTTTGCATAATATTCCATTAGAAAAGTTTCAACTTGGATTGCACAAGCTACGGACTATGTCAAAAGCACGACACAGATCACGCCGTTCTCATTACGCACTTCACTAATCGTAAGTAATTAATTAGTGTGAGAGACTACCAGTCGTTAAACGAAATATCCAGAGAAGTAAAGCACGAAATTGGAATTCCATAAGCAATAATACTCAACGCAAATATCAAATGCTAGTTCCTTATGTATTAAAATCGTCATAATTTATTTACTACGACATTTCTAGATTTTAGAGTATTTTCAGTGTCATGACTCACCCAATTCCAGGGACAGTTGGAGTAAAAGTAGTCAATTCCACTTTTACACATAAAATACGTATGGATTTTCACTTCCCTGTCTGGTTTCTAGAAATGCGAAACTCGAGGCAGTATAAATGTGATATATGTATTGTGCTATCCCAGAGCAAGGAAAAGCAATGCCCATGAGTATGATCTCAATCACAAGCATATTCTGGTGTAGCATAATATCGGCCTGAGTTCTCTTCAGACTCTTCCCAGCTCCTGGCATAGTACTACAACTAACAACCGTTCGTTCCTTGTTCCAACTGGAAAGCTTAGCCAAAAGTTGGAATCAGTTGGCTCTCCACTTCCATACTATACGCATCTTGTCTCTTCTAACCCAATTAACTATATGTCAGAGAAAATCTGAATTTCTACTTATTCAACTGTCTATTTTATCGTGATAGATAATCACAAATCTCATTACTAGTAGGTACTCTAAAATTATAAAGTTTATCTACATACAGTGTACACTATCAAACCCTTGAATCTCAACAAGAACTTTAAATATCCTCATTTTCTGCTTCACCAAATCTTCTTACCTCAAGCACTCTCTCCTCTTGTGCGCGAATCTCTTTGTTATCCTATTAGTGAGTAATCTTCAAAACTCCGATCGAAATCTCCTGGAATATTTTCATTAGACACTAAATACATGCAGACAAACACTAATATTGTAATCACAGTTAATTAGTGATAATCCTCCTTTTCAGATCCATCAGAAATATTTCGACCATTATCCCTCTTCAACTGATCTACTTATTCATCTCATGTACCTTGAACTACCAACTTGCCCAAGTCTTGCTTTGTCCAGCCGAATCAACTTATTGAAGGTAATACTAATCTTTTTTATCCTTCCATCAATTTCTACCTGTTTTTCAATTCTGCAAAAAAAATTCTGTTTTTATTGTATCATCATTCACTATACTATTTTATAGATGTAAAAGTTTCCTACCTTAGATTCATAATAAGCAGCTATCATTGTAATTTTTGTGGTAGAATTTTATAAGTATTGGCCCAATGGTATAGTTACGACACATCTGGAGGATTCACTAGAAATTCTTTTAGAAAAAGCCGTATCTGGGAAGGAACGAATTATTTTAGTGAATACCCAATGCAGTTTATACAAACAATAATAAAACATATAAAGCTTATTGGCAATTGTCTGGTATAAGATGTTTTTGTTATTCCTAGTAACTTACATATAAGTATATATCATTATATGAATGCCAGTAGCAAATGAAAGCAAAATTCAATAGGAGAATTCTGACGTTGTGAGAAACAAAAACTGGTTTCATGTTAGCTCTCATTATTCATCTGACTTGTGTTGCAATCGTTTTCCAGCAAGTAGGTAGGTGCTTAAGTCCTGGGGAATAACATTTAATCATTTAGTCTAGTTTAGAGTTACTTTGCGAGAAGATAAAGGTAGCCGGCTTGTTTTTGAAAGTGTGTTCTTATTGTCATTTCAGATCTAACTCAAGTACGACATATTTAATCCTGCATCTACCTAACTATTATCAACGATTAAAAGACAGAATTGATTTGGCTGCAGATACACTATAGAGTGTATTATATATTCGTTTGTTTTAATACTACATTTGCATCCTTTGATGTAACTATCTGCACAAAAAAACCAAAAAACAACATAATCAACGCAGAAAATCAGAAGGGAACGTGTGAAGGACGGAAATTTAAATTGAATGTGAGAAGTATTATTATTATGGAATTTTCCCTCTGGTGAAATTCGCACACATTGACTATTAATATTATAGTGCACTGAAAAAAGTATTGGCTATACTGAGAATTGAATATTACAGTTTTATTTAATCCCAAGTGGAATATAGAAATCAAAATCAAGTTATCAAGAGAATATCTTCCATGCATGAAATTGTATATCGAATGCAATATTTCTGCTGAAATGAACATTTGAAATTCCTATAATATACCTGAAATTGGGGATTAATGTTTATTAATGTATTTCCTAAGAACATTTCATATAGACGATATGTATTCGGTGATATACATTAACCGACTGCGACCATGCAGTACTCAGTATCGCCCTCAACCGAAATACCGTGCAGGATAGTAGCAGCAGGCAGGTATCAAATTAACTAAAGGATTTCATTCCGGAAGGACTCAGAAGCGAAGCAGTGACATTAAGAAAATCTTTTTAGCTCACTTGACTGATTTTTCCTTGTTAATATTACTGAAAGCACGGTAAAATGGACGTGGCGGAAGTCAGCGGATTATTTCCAGCAACTAATGACATTCCCACCTCGGCGGAAATCATACAGCCAGACGTCATTGACTCGGACAATGATATTTTTATTTCCATGAAAAACTATTCGGGGATGGAAAATCAATCTTTGTTCTTGATGTCGACTACAGAGCCAATGAATGAAACTGGCAACACGACAATATCATCCGGAGGAAGGGATGAAGATTTAGCAAAAATAGAGATTGCCGTTCTGGCGGTGATATTTGTATTGACGGTCCTGGGGAATTTCATCGTCTTGACAGGAATCTACTTCAGATGTCAGAAAATGACACGAATGTACTACTTCATATTGCACCTGTCAATAGCGGATTTGATCACAGCGTTTTTCAACGTGCTGACTCAATTGTTCTGGGAATTGACATACCGATTCCAAGGAGGGAATATTTTATGCAAGTTTGTCAAATACGCACAGATCCTTGGGCCGTATTCGTCTTCGTACGTGCTTGTCATGACTGCTTTGGATCGTTACCAGGCTATTTGCTACCCGTTGAGTAATTGTTCGTGGACAGCTCGGAGGTCTAAATTAATGTTGGGAACGGCCTGGACTCTTGCTTTCCTGTTTTGCATTCCACAGTCATTTATCTTCAGCTACCAAGAGCCATGGCCGGATTCTCACCCTGGGATTTATGACTGCTGGGCCACGTTTGTGGAGAGCTGGGGAGCGAAAGCATATGTTACCTGGTATTGCATCACTGTATTTATTATCCCACTGATGATACTGATCTTTGCGTACAGTTGCATCTGCCGAGCGATCTGGCTTAACTTCAGCATAAAGAATGCAATCAGGAGACACGAAGGTACCGGAAAGAGAATGAGCCCTGATTCGGACGGGGATGGAACAGAGAATAGCATTAATGATCACGACCCTGACGCTAACAAAGAAGTTTCTTCCGAAAGATTTCAGAGAAATGGCAAAAACAAACACTATCCCCATAAAAACGAGGAAGATTTCGCCAAGGGATTAAAAGTTTCCCTACACAGACAGGATACACTGATCGACACGGGAAAGATCTCAACTTCAATCTCCTCTTCAAACGTGCTGTCTCTTTGTCAATCCACTTCAGAAGGCTATTCAGCACGCTATGCGGATAATCATCATCTTATGAACGCATCCGACTCTCATCGTCAGAACAATAAAGGCAATGAGCGCGGCTTATCTCGTCTAAATCATAATGAAGAAATGGATGGAAATGTGAAGAACGGGAATAATGATCTCCTTTCCAAACCGGCGAATCCTGACGTTATTTCAAATGGAAGACTAACCTCCACCACGATTACACGCGCCGATAAAAACAAAAAGGATACTAAAGTCGAAACGAAAATATATAAATGGTACTCTCCATCAAAAATTGAAACGGGAAATCAAAATGGAAATGAAGAAAGGCCATCCGAGAATTTATTCCGCCAAGATAGTGAGATTCGGGGTGGGAATAGTAGGAAATCAAGCTGTAAGCAACTCTTGCTTGTTTCTGGTAAAAGCTCTCGAAAGAAGAGTATCAACGGTACACGAAAGACTCCAAATTCTTCGAATTACACTCAACCGAGGACACATTCTGTCAAGGGGATTTCTCGAGCCAAAATCAAAACTGTAAAGTTGACGGTGACGGTTATATGTTGCTACATATTTTGCTCATCACCTTTCATCGCAGCACAATTGTGGTTTGCTTACGACCCTGATGCAATTCACAGACCTTTCTACTCCGGTGAGTTCTTTCTCGTCTTCACTTAACTCCAGCCTGTCGCCACATTCTTAAATTCGTTTAGCTACCTCTATCTCTCAAAGCATGTTTGTCTTAATGACTTTCCTGTATAAATAGCAACATACTTTTCAAACTCCTTTAGTATGTGTTATTACGTTTTCCATAAATAGCTATAAACTCTATTCAACTAATACCATTACTAATTACCACACTATATGAAGCTACTAGTAGTAAACTTGAATTGAATCAACCCGTAATCTGATAGTCTCTTGGTGAATCTACCTATAATATTCTGTTACCTTTTATAGTGTAATAATAGCAATGAATCTAATCACAAATAATAATAACCATGAAGCGTTATAAGTACAAGTGTACACTCTAGATGACAAACCGCATCCATACCATATTGTCTATATTATGGAATAGTAGCAGTTAGCATAGTTGTTTAGTTGCTATTCTCCGTTATTGAAGATCTATAGCTATAATACCTCTGCTTAAATTGTGTGCAAGAAAAGGGAGGTATGTCTAAATTGAATTAGGCAAATGGCCAAGTCTCTGTTGCCTGTGTGTTTGTCAAATGAAATTCATTAGCCCAGACACTGCACTGTATACGTAATGTATTAATGAATAAGTCTTGTGTTCCAGTGATCCAATTTTCAACGCATGTGTTTTTAGTGGCAGGCAGCTGCTACAATAGACTAGAACATGGAAATCTAATTATTCGGTAACCCTCAAGCAAATGATGATTGTGACAATAACGAGTGTTGACAGATTAGATACAGTATTTACCGTATTAATCGATTTAGTTCCCCAGGGGAACTCCCATTTGGAGACCATTTTTTGGTCAAAAATATTCTTATAGTTCCCCACATGGGGAATTATTACGATATGGGGAACTATATTTCGAATGGTAAATAAAAAATTTCAATGTCAAATTTTCGTATTATTTCAATGTAAAATTAAATTCTAAATATAGTGAATGAGCATATTAGTACGAATTTAGATTTCAACGTTGTCGTCAGACGTCAGACGATAGAGATACGTTCATAGGTTCGGTTAGATCAACATTCATTTCTTTATCATCATCTTCATTCTACTTTAACAACTTTACCACTTTTTATCCTTTTTTACCATCATTGGTGTAAATTCATTTAATGGTAAAAATGGTAAATTACAATGAACACTTAGCAGAGATACACAAACGACACATTAAAATAAGTTTGCATGATCTATTTTCTCTAAAATGTTTCTAGTTAAGATTTATAATATTTGTATGTTCACTGAAGTTCACTGAGTTCACTGAAATTTAAACGACATTTATTCGCTTGGTATACTTCCATTTAATTAGAAAAGTGCTCATTTGACTAAAATTAACTATTCAATAAGGATGATTTTGTCCCAATTAGTTGACTCTTTCTTGGATTAATTAACACACATTAAGTTGGGCAGTTGATTTAGGACAACAATCGTCAGCTGTAACGGTATTTTATGTATTAGTGTCGAATTTTATTCAAAACTCTGTACGAAATTTAAATAAAACTATTTTTTTATCATTTCTTACCAATTGTATCATTTACCACCAATGTTTAGGTGGTGGTAAAAATCATTAAAAACATCTTACCAATAAGTGGTAAATAGTATTTTGTACACTGGTTGGCACATATGTACTGACTGGGTACAGATGCACTGGCTAAGTCCTAAGTGCAGATTCACTGATGTGATTTCAATAATAATATCTTTAATTTAGGATTTTAGGGTGGGGAACTATTTCGATATGGGGAACTAAACATTTGGAGAGCCATATTTTCCCAAATTTATTCATTTAGTTCCCCAACTGGGGAATTATTGCGATATGGGGAACTAAATCGATTAATACGGTATTTAGATAGAATATCATTCCCTGTACTTAATTTAGGATATGCTTTAATAACCTTACTATCACCAAAACGATCTAGACCTACATTACATTATTATGGCACATGATAGGTATGTAAATACGTTCGGCAATGACATTTCGAATTGCAATCAGAGTAGACTCCTAGCTATACAGTCCCAGCCTGTTACTTATCATTATCATACAATAAGCAGTTCCTTTATTGTATAAATCGATTGTGTGTGTCAAATATCTCAAAACTAAACCCTTGCAGGTAGTAATGATATTCCTCAATCATAAGACAACATTTTAATGGCCTACTATTTGTAATGTATCTGACAGTATCAAAACAAAAGGTAGGTAGGTACTTATTGCTCAATGGTAAACATAAGAGTCCATTTTCCATTAGTATTATTATGCCGACTACTGCAGCCTGTGGATGTTATGCTGTATTTCCCAGGAAAAGTGTTTTTAAAAGGAATGACATTTAATGGTAGTAAAAGAGGTTGTGTCCTTAGAAAGGGATGACAAGTCCATTAGTAAACATATGAAGTGTCGTATCAGTCAAGTGTGTCCGTAATTGCAATAGATAGAGTCAAAAAGCAATCAAATCTTTTGAGCTTCAGATATTTGTTGAAAGGAAGATAAATAGAAGAGTGATGGTCGTTGAGTGAGAGGCAGTCTGAGTAGGACCGATAAGTGCAAGTACCTGAATGTCAAAAAGTCAAGTCTTGAATGTGCTTCTGTTGAACGAGGCTTATTTTCAGAGGATTCGCTCATTCTGTCTCGTGATGACTTAGAGATCCTCGACAGCTCTGCCAATAGCAATTGATAGAAAGGGTAATACCAGCGCACCTTTTACCATAGAAGGTAACTTGCAAATGTGTTATACCAACGTATAACAATAATATTAGTCTAACGAGAAAGGTTTGTGTTATAAAACCCTATATCCACAATGTTATTACTCGAAGCATTACTTGGAACCAAAATGCAATGATATATGTAAGCTCCTTGAAGAAAGCAATGAAGCAATAGTCCTCTCAATAGTACCCACTTTCTCCTACTTACACCTACTTAAGTAGATGGTCTTGAGCTTGAAGGAAATGTCTGTCAGATGCTGATGGAACACTACCAACTCTTATTGTGCTCGTGTATATCTACTGACATGAAAGTTTACTTTAATTCTGCAAACTAAATATCAGTCTGACAGAAGACGTTAAATTAGGGACGCTGTAATGGTTGCATTGGTTTAAAAGACACAAAGGTCACCTTTAAATGACAAAAGTAGACATTTCCTTCTAATTAAATTAAACCTTTGTCCTGGGATACCTTAACTTAAAGTGCACGACTGTCAGTTAATAGGACAGGAAAATAACGACTCCGGAGAAAGTGCATTAGTCAGGAAGACTAACAACGACACAAGAATAATAAAGTGAAAGATGAGAAACGTAAACAAACATTAATAGTCACTTTGCTACTGCTCCATTATTGTGAGTAACGTCTTTGGAGTCTTGTTTTGTAACTTTTGATCTACTTTCTTTCAGTGAATAGACAACCACATTATTGCAAAACTGCTTTTTGTGAATTAGTAAATAAACTGAGTCATGACAAGAAGTAATGACAAAAAGTAATTACATTAAGCTAAACATGATAAAAAATATGATGGGTTGTTGTGTGGGTGTGATGATTACAGTTTGTGGGTGGTAAAGCTAGTTGCTCAAAGTACAGTCTTGATATTACTTTCTTCAATAACGACATTTAAATGCAAAGTTCAGCAGAGCAAAAGTGTAAATAGTCAAAAGGATTTTTCTCAGACGGACGTAACAGGCATACTAATATGCAAATACGACCTACCTCCTCTCTTATTATTACATAGCCCGTTTAGGCCAGTCTACCTCAATTTATTCGATCCTCTTTCTCTTTTTCCCCCTTGATTCCTGTTGGTAGTGACTCAAGTGTTCCGTTTGAGATTTGAGAATAGCCTAGTTTACAGTCCTATAGCTTTCTTCTTGCATGAGATTTTTATTTGAAGCTCAATATAAAACTTTCACATGTAAAAGCCACATGACTTTCTCCACACTTCCAAATGGTGAAAGTCATATGCCCATTTTATTCTACATAGCCCCAGCAGGATATATAGACATAGTACTATGATAGTAGTATTGATGTATAGTTTAAGTAGGGATCATCAGTTGGGCTTTTGTCATTTGATAGTACTTATTGCACGGATTGATTTTTATGTCTTAAGTCTCTTTAAGATATGTGACCCTTTTATTGTTATGAACCGTATCTGATCATTTATAAGAGACTAGGACAATGGTGAATCTTTGGAGAAAGTTTTAATTAAGAAAACAGAGATACATTTCTATATGGTAAAGCACTACATAGCTATCTTTTTCCTGGAAACATTAAATAGGTATTTGCGCTAAGCAGCTGCTAAGGGCATGAAACAGCTGCAATGGACAATGACAAGAGGTCAATAGACAGCAACTCCGTCTTTGTTCTTTACCTATCTTTCTTGATATGCCCCACAATATAGCGTTATCCAATAATCCAATCTGCTCGCTCTGGATGTTGTTAAACTAAATTAGGAACCGGTTATTGCCTCGCAGTGTCAAACCATATATAAACTACATCCCATGTCTTCACTGCAAAACTTTTTGAAGGTAAAGAAAAAGTGTTTGTTAGTGTACATTGAATGATTGAGTTCAAACTACATTTAGAAACTCAAATACAGAGTATAAATTGAAATAGGTAAGAAGCAATTCGTGTTTCTTTTCCATGTTTAAGAAAACTCGTGGCATTAAGTAAATATTATCTATTCGTCTTTTTGTGAAATTGCGATTTTACATTTATTTACAAATTTTATGAACCCGCAAAGTAGTAACCCAGATTAAATGTTAGTGCATTTTTAAACTGTATGTTGGAGAAATATAAATAGTTCATCTTGGAACAGTTTTTACAGAGTGATATCATTAGAGATGTATCTTGAGATTATACTAGACTCGTCTATATGTCCTAGCCAAGTTTATTGCCAATAGTGTATTTCATATTCATCGATCCGTTAATCACTGCATTGGTTGAATACTAGGCAGGAAGTTAACAGCCTGAGATTAGAATGATTCAGGCTGTTGATTTCTTTCGGGAAACTGATAAGTATAGAAATAGTAGTGTCTATGCCTTGTAAAAAGAAGATCAAAGCTGTTTTGCCATGAGCATTTAATACCGTCTGAAGAAGACTCTGATTCAGATTTCTGACAAGATCGCTCTAAACAAAATGAGAAAGGTGAATCCATGTGCAAGTGATTTGTTTGCTATTCACGACGTTCTTTTCATAGATTTACTACGACACTCTGCCGTGTAAATGTGCCAAATACACAAATCATATATAAGCACATTTTGCTCACCGTTTTTAAGGGTCTGGGTTTAGTTTAGGAGAATAAAAGAGTTGAGAAATTATTTGAATTCTCTTGTGCAACAACTACCTTCGAACGGAGCTAGAAACTTTCTTCAAAGGCTTTTCAACATCTGGGTATTGCCTAATGTTTTCATTCATTATAGGAATAATACATTTGTTGAAGAATACATTCATAAGAATATGAAATATTTTGATTCTATACAAATATTTGTTCGTTGTGTGTGTACAGAATAACTAAGCTTACTGTATGTAGTTTAAATTCATTCAATCGTTGTGATGTTTAATCAAAGGTCTATAACTTAAGTATGCACGCAGCTGCAAGTGCTTAATAATCGAAATTATGTAAGTGCAAACTTTCTATTTGCTACTCATTAAGTAAAGCCTTTCCCAACGCTTTTATCTACACTTAAATTTATTTGTTTGAATTGGATAAACAGTAAGATCTATCATTTTCATTAATTATGATGTGCTAAGTTCTAAACGCTGTTCTTTGTATTACTTCAATTACGCAATACTTAACATTGATAGACAATAGATACTGAAGTGTTGTAGAATAATCTAAGAGTGCAGAGAGGCGTCATTTCATCTGCGGATAATGCTGTACATACTCAAAATATTATGACATGCAGTTATGACAGGTCGTTACCAGATTTGGGTTAAAATGCTACTGCAGTATCTTACCGTTAATAGATTTTATTTACTAAACAAGATTAGAAAAGCTTTATTATGTGGATAAATTAATCATGTATGGACATAAGTAATTCTAATATTCCCAGTTTATAACACCGTATTATAAGACAAAATTGTTTTATTATTTTTGCCCCTTATATCGTTAACATAGTTGCCGCAGGTCCCTAAGTCCCTAGTCACTAGTGCTTCATGTGAGCTATATAAATTAAAATACGTCTTAAGTCTTATTTAAATGCTAAATAGCTAAGCAGAATGAAGTTAATCTTTGTGTCAAGAAGCTAAATTAAAGTCTGCCAATGTGCAGCCTCTATTATGTAAATTTAGTTGTAAAGAATGGGGATTCATCTATTTATTTCGTAGAAAGGAACCGAATAGTACATTAAGGAAGAGATGTTACATGAATCCACGGACTTGTGTATTAATTAAGGCAAATGTACAGCCATGCCTCCTTTCTAACATCAAAAGGATGTCTTTGTCCTCCATTACTAAATCAAATAATCAAGAGAATAGAATTTCTCCACAAATCACAACGCTATAATGCTATCAAGGGAACTTTCACTTTAAGGATCTCTTCTCTGTAAATATAAGTTATTAGTATTAGATGTAAACGTTTGATTGTAAAAGACAAGGAAGATATGCGTCATATGTCAGGTTAAGTCAAGCAAATTGAATCTAGAAAGATGTTACTGGAACGGATTTCTTTTTAAGTGCATTCGTTTATTAATCAACTTTGCCATAAAAACAACATTTCGGTAATATTGTATGTGTGCTCAGCCCCATTCCGACATTTCTCGTGATTGAATCACACTCATCTTCATCATCTGTGGAAGCAGTAAAGAGGAAATGATTCAGGAGTCATCATCTTAAGCCAAGCTGGGCTCAGTACTCAATGACACTGTAGGAAATAAATGGGCCATCCTCGAACTGAACCCAAAACAACAGAAACGCCGTCAGGACTCTTATCATCGTAACCGAGTATAGAAATACGAGTCGCAATGAGTGAGACAGACAAAATTTATGGTCATCTTGCTAGTTTCTATTGCATCCGCATAGCATGGCATAAATGACTTCGGTACCAAATGTGTGAACCATAAACAAAGTATATGAATATACTACTATAGGCTGTATACATTATTACCTATAAGTTGTCTTCTATTGATTATTATGGAAATAAGGAAGACTAGATTTCGTACATGCATTTTACATGCATCATGTTCAATATTTCACTGGCTATTTACTACCTTTCTTTATATAGAACTACTGCTGTATAAAAATCTCTAGAATACAAAAAGAGAATTATATATGAAACCACTTTGAGCTAAAGAAAGAGCACTTGACAGAATAACTTGGGAAAATATGTGAAGGCGAAGCAAATCCTAGGCAGATGTAAAATCCTTCTTCCTTTAGGTTGTCCTCTGCAAATGTTAATACGTACCTATAGCTATGTTTGTCTAAGTATAGCTAAATCATTTTTACTGAAAATTGCAATGACATGTTAAGGTAAGTAAACTTTTACTGTTTAGTACCTAAACATAGGATCGATGTGGCTGAAAGTCTATTATTGCTAGTCTAACAAAACTATAATGGTGAATACAGAATGTTAATATTTTGCCCCATGGGGCGACGGAGAAAGATAAAGTAGACTTTTTATTTTGTAACAAAAGAACATCTCTGGCTCAACGTCAGCGAGCGTAAGTTTTGTATTGTTGTAGGTAAAGTCTTAGTGCAAGTGCAGATGTGATTTCGGAAGTCCTAGCGATATGTGACATGAAAATCTGTTATTTCTCCAGAATTTATGTTCCCCTCTTCGATGGGTGAACTTGATTCAACTATTTCACATCTGAGCTCTCAGGATCTTCCTTCCTCCACAGCAGTTGGCGGTTTCTACTGGATAAATTAACTGCATACACTGCCATTTAAGTGTCCCTATAAAATCTACCAACAGGCCTATCTACCTTTCCTTTATAAACCCTCCACATTTATTTGATGCATGTTCTATACTTCTTTTCCTGATAGATATATATTTTAGTTGTATGGGAAAAGTGAATAGAAAGTGCTCTTACCTATAGTTAAATTCAATCTACTTAAATCGAATTTCACTTCACTACCATTTCAAATCCTTGCAAAAGAGCTTTATAAAAACTGCATTCTAAACATATATTTACTTTTTTTCTACAAAAATCTCAACAAAACTAAACTACATGAGTGATTCTAGAGTTTAATGTCACTTCACTTTAATGTAGAACATCTTGTAGTATAGTACAGCAAAAATCACTTTTTCTCCTGTTGTGTTTATTTGGGAGTATTGACACAAGGTACATTATGCCGACATAAATGGATTCTGTACAGCCACTTTTTCTAACAACATTTACATTCAATTGTACTGCATTGCTCTTAGAGCGTGAAAAGAGAGCGATTTCTTATACGCGTGTTGACACAAACAAAAATGCACAAAAACTTAAGAGTAATGTGCGGAAAATAAGTGTATATTCGTGTATACACTTCTTGTACTATTTGGTTATCAGTATTTATATGTCCCTAAATGCATATAGTAGATGGTCTACTAAGTGTCAACTGAATAGAGACAGCCGATACAGTGCTAATAATTCTCTCAAATCAAATATTCTTAAGGTATGAAATGTATTATTATTTCCGTTCTTAAGTACACCGATATGCTAATGGAATTGTGTAGTGTCCATTAAACACTCCAGATAGATTGAAATGCTATGTAGAGTGCATTTCTTCAACGGACTTGATATATCATCTTGGGTTGGAGTTGATCAGAGTGGTTTATATAGGCAAGGAGACTTTTTTATTACTACTTTGGGAATCGTACATCTCGTTTTAACCTTCTCCATCAATTTTCGCGGCTATCAATAGCTTCTTTCATGCGTGACCGGAGCTTTAGTTGAATATTTGAAAGCGATCTTTCCTTTTGATCCTTCTGACAGACTGACACGAACATTAATATTCCCAACTGTACATAAACTACTCCAAGCCCGGGTGTCAGAGTCCCGTTGCTACCACCTCGATTTCAAAGACGTTAGTCTTTCACTGACCTATTTTGATTCCTCCATACCTTTACTTGTTTATTATGGGACTATTCGTGTTCATCTCCAGTTGGTCTACGGTGGATGTCTCATTTCTTGAATGTTTTATGCCCAGCCTAGCATTTAATATGCTGTCCAAAACATGGTTGCTGCGGGGTGAATGATTTCCCTGCTCCATCTGCTTGTGTCATAATCTTTCCAAAGATTAAGTATAAATTGTCTTAGTCTAAGAAATCAAATTATGAGTTAATTAAGTAGTTGAAAGGGTAATGAAAGTCACAATTGTGAAAAGTTTTGATTGGAGTAATCTAATTTATAGTAATTCTGATGAAAGTTGCATACTTCCCTTCCTGCTCTACGATAAATCTGTGCAAGATTGTTAAAAGTTTTAATGTCATGTCAAAGACATTAATTATTATGCAGAAATTAATGGAATAATTGGTTTGTTTTCCAGGAGCCACTTTTACCATTCTGACTTTACTGGCGTCGTTGAACTCATGTGTGAATCCTTGGATATTTTTGTTCTTCAACCCGAACCTACTACAAGACTTCATCCGAGGATTTTGCCGACCAAGATATCCAAATCGACAAAATATGGGAAGAGGAGGCTCTCCTATCTCCCATACCCAAAGAACATCTCCTGGATTCTCGGGTAAAAGTTTCAGGGCTACAAACAGAAGTGTCAGAGCACCCCATCCAAATACTCAGCAGCTTAACCTGAATCTGAGGACACCATCTACTCTAAATAATAGACATGGTGAAAACGTTATTCATATCACCAATAATTTGAGAAAGGAAAAATTCCTCAATGTGAACAAAACAGAACAGGAAGAGACTACAATTGTTGGGCACAGTAGAGAAAATTGCATTATCCCTTTGAATGAAGGAAATGTCGAGCACAACTCTCTGGTTGGAGAAACTTCATTCATTAGCACAAATAAAAGTAACATTACCGAGAAAGGAAGAGAGAGTTCTGCGTTGTGGCAATGTGATTAGTTAAATTTCTGTCTTCAATTGTCAGTTATGTCTACCTGAGTAGCATTATACTGTAAGCAGGTACCAAGAACAGATTTAATGGCTACTTATATAATACCCTTATTTATTTCTGCTACATTTATTCAACAAATTGTATTAAGACATATACGCTTATTTCCCAAGTTCCTTCGAGAGCGTGAAATTTAACAGAGAAACTTTCCAACGACTTCTCTGGAAAATATCTTTTGTAAAAAGATTCAACTATCAGGCGCGTGGTATTTAGGCAGACGACAGTGTTAATGATACATGTAATGTCTATCTGAGACTAATGATATATATAGGTATTAGCAAATCTCATAATGAGAATCGTGACTATACGGCACATGACATCTGCCATTCTAATTCAGAGAACGAAACTGGATGGTAACAGAGGAGAACCAAAAACGTCTCGACAATATTACCTGAATTTTGAAATAGGGTCTGAAGACTTCCCAGTAATATGTCCTTCGATCATTGTATCACGGTCATATAGCCATAGACTCTCGCTGATCATTACTGAAAATATAATATCATATTATTATACCGTATCAAGTAAGCATAAGGGAGCTCGTTTTACTTACCTATTATTAAGGTTTATCTATCTGTATAAAGTTTCAAGAATAAAAATCAAAAAGAATTGTAAAATCGAGAATTCTTTGCAACTAGACTGGCTCCCAAGCCATTGCTCTCTAGTTTTTGGCATTCAAATAGAATATGTAAAGCTTTCCCTAACAAAAGTTATTTGATATGACTGATGTTGAAGTGTTATCTAAAAATAAATTCAAAGTCGAAGTAAATATGATATTTCTGTCTGCTGCACCGAAAGGAAACGAAATCTTCAACAGTATCCATTTTTCCAGACCTTTTTGCTAAAGTGGAAAATTAAAAGTGTATTTAACCGAAGGCACAAAGAACTCTTTTCAAAGATGACGCATATAAAGGACATACTACTTAAATCAATGATGTTACCTACGCCTATAGTTATTTATATTGAAATATTTAATGTACACAAGTAAGATGCTGTGAATGTATTGCGTTATTGCATATGCAATGTTAGAGTAAGGTAGTCCCTTCTATTTTACTAAGACAGTAAGGTACTCTCTTTCCTTTAAGCTTGTAATAGTATGTGACTCGATTTTGTAATCATTTAATGTACATGTTTAAAGTGCAGTACCATTACATACTACTGTCATCGATAAGAAGCAAGTGAATGAAGTGAGAACTAAGTGTCTGCCTATATTCCAGAAATACGATTTTAAGGCATGATTCTTAAGTAGATAACCAGCAGGTTGAGCAGATGCATAAAGTAAAGCCTATGATACACAGTAGTGTAACATGAGCATTATATTATAGGCTGATCTTTACATTTACTACGTACTATCATTTGAACACCGAATGTTATCTGCTATTTGTCGCCTATACATTGAATCAATGAATATCATAATGATTATCATCCAATTCACATGAGTTCGCCCACAAGATGCTAAGAGAAGCACTTTGGAGAAAGGCCAATTGTGAAACATATGATAGGTCATTCAAAAAGCTAGCACTTGAAATTTAATCAATCTAAATACGATAACCTAAAATAGTTTACATTTACCAGACCTTGCGCTTTGCAATTCTCCAATGTGTACATTTATTACCTAACATTTATTAATGTGCAAAAATCTCTTGTATATCCCTCTAATATCTTCGTCAGCGAAATATTAGTTTGGATGTTAGCAGTCTTTTATTCTATAGTATAAAATGGGAAGGTGTAAAGTAGGTTACTTTTACTGTAATTTAAGACACCATTGTAAACACATTTGGTTGATAGGTAAAAGCGATAAAATGTCATTAGTGGTCGCTGATTTGATTTGAGCATGACTTGCCCGTTACTGTTATAACTTACAACTACCGACGTGAGGTCTAAGGTGTGTTTTGAGCCAGCCAATACTATAGTGTGTGTACCTAAATCAAATACCATGATTAGAAGCAAATTAATTGTAAAACTATAGTCCAAAAATACATTTATTTGAGTTGGAAATTATGTATTCCTGGAAATATGCGTATTATGAGTTTTACGTTTTACGTCTAGATTCTAGTTGGTAATCAAGTCTTGTTGTCGCAAAAGCAGGTCATTTGTCATAAGTAGAACAAATGAACCACAAAGACATAACATGATAAAAGTTAAAACAATGTAGGCGTTTGTCTGTGGGCGGTGATGTGTGTTAAGAGTATACTCGACGTTTACTTATGAGTACAGCAGCTACTCTATAATTTATTGAATTGTAAAGTACACAGATAAGAAATTTATCGTCGTAATGAACGCTTGGTCAAGCTTTTTACTGGATACGCGAAATGTATGTATTTATGTAAGTTGTAGCCTACACACTTTATTGCGTTCCAAACTATTGAGTTGATTGTTCCCATAAGTGGATCCATCCAGAGAAAACGAAAAGTAGACTTTTTCAAAACCACCAACTATCTGGATATTACGTATTATAGTTTCTATTACTACGTACTCTTGTATAGTCTTGTATGCTACAGGATTCCTACTACAAACATAGCGACTAGCATTTATCTTGATCGTCAGTCTATTGGGAATAGAATGGTTGCTTTCGCTATTTGTACCGAGTAGCCCCAAAGGAGAAAGTTTAGGGATAGAAAAAATTGCACTATTTGTACTGCTTCGGGTATTTTAAGTGTTGTGGAGAAAATGGGATTGATGATACATTATAATGTGATAGGAATCATTTACAAAAAGTTTACTAAGCTTTAGGTTACTCTTTGGTGGTCGATGAGAAATGCATGTCATTCTTAATGCCCTATGTAAAAACTAAGTAACAGTGAAATGAAATAATGGTTTTAAAAGCTACTAAAGTCAATGTAATGTCTAATGCATACACACGCTATAGTGTTATGCATTCTCTCGTTGAATATTGCATTAGAAACACAGTGAGATGACCATCCAGTCAAATCCGTGTACAATATTAATTTTTGGTTCAGCCTTAAATATATACGGCCAGAGTCGTTCTTCGTTACGATTACGTACTGATACGAAGGTGAATTGTGTCGTGCAGTTCTAGTAGTTGTGTGATAAATGGACGGAAACATGACCAAAATACTTTTTCATTCTTGTCATATTATTATTATGTAGGTTATTATTTTTTTGTATTGATTTAATACTACTCATTCATTTTGGAAGTTAGTAACAGGAAACATGAGTGAGATTAATATATATTTTAGAAATCACTTTTATAAAGATAAAATGAATCCGAATTTCAATAAAGACTTTAAATATCTCTTCAATAGTGGACCAGAACATGTAGCAGACATACAGTATTTTATAACCAACGTAAAGTGTAGAGTACTAGACATTATATAGGTAAAAGTACTTTGTTTTTTGCTTTTATATAGAACTCTCAAGCTTCTCATGCCCATCAATCTATACTGTATAGGCCAAGCATCTAAACATTGCAAAAATGATGTGAATATTCTATAAATAGGATTAACTATCGACACAATAATTTATTAACATAAAGATGTAAAAAGTATAAAACTACAAATGAAAAATCACTCCTTAATTTTTGATTACATCTATTCTATCTAGGTATAAATTATGTATATAGGATACTATATGAATTGTCTTGTACCTTGATATTACTACCATACAAATTATTAAACTGTATTACTATAAACATGATATTTCTAGTGATTAGTACCTACAAATTACTTATTCGTGAAAGTACTTTCATTGTACTAAGAAATATTTAATTGTAAACTAAAATGTAAGAACTGGAAACAGATTGTTTTGAATCTGAAATATACTCGTAGGTTTGTAGCTGGAGAAATTATTGATAACCAAATGAAAATTATTATAGTGAAGAATATTATACAATTCAATGTTATATAAAATCTGGTCTGATTTTGCAGAGTAAATGGTTATGAAATAAATGTGAAATTGTGTATGAAAGCAGTCTACACAATGAACTATGAATGAAAGTTTGATTAAATATTATGTCAAGGATAGACATATAGCGTTAATGTCTGTTATCATTTGCATGACTGCATTCAAAGAACGGGTCAGACGCCCAAGAGATCGTTGACTGTCGCGACAAAAAGGAGACAGCAGCAGATTCAACAGAAACTGATTATTATCGATGTTGGTGTGCTATCCATATTATATTCTTTATAAAATAGTGGATAAGGTAAACCTTTCTGTGTTAATGACTGTTAAATAATGAATGAATAGATTATGTTTGATGTTGCGCAAGAAACTATTTGTGAAAACTTTTATAGGTAGACGAACTTGTATTTTGAGTTGTGTACATTGATGTAGATACTTTAACTGTCAAGAGTCACAAACTAGCTTAAAACTCGCGAATTACCATCTCATTATTGTTTACGTATATAGAATTATATTTTAATTGCGTGTCTTTGAGTGGTACAAAGAATAGTGAAAGCAGTGAAAGTAAAACTGTTCTGGAATTTAAATGTAAATAAAGGAAAATTAATAAAGATAAGTGTATTTTGACTAGGAATAGTACATAAAAGTTGTTGTTTGCATGGAATCTCACGACTATGTTTAGCTTGGGTGTGAAACTTTACTTTTGACTAATGAATAAATTAAAACTGTTTGTCCTTTCATTTTATTTTTGCAGTTGTGCTATGCATTCATCACTCATTAATTCATAACAATAGTTGGTCTTCATTACCAATTCTAGTCATGTTGAGTAATTAAACTTTCATTGACTTTATCCGAGTTGAAAATGAATGCACAGACTAAGTCTACTTTTAGTAAATATAATCATCAGTTTGGAAGAGGCAAGCATAGCGATGAATGTTAAAATCGAGATAGAGCCTGGCAATTATTCCAAAATGCGGTTGGGCACATGTTTAGTGCTTTCTACATGCATAATAGCACAGTGTTAAATATTCCTTGTTATTGTCAACGTGCTTGGTATTTTCGATGAGGAAGACGGCTGTGAAAATACAGGATCAGATAGTGGCCATTGTTTTAACTACACTTTGTCACGAAATGCAGTAAGTAAATAGTAGGTGTATGCATTTTTGAAGAATTGCTTTCTGTCACACTTTATAGCATTCTGTATTGATGAAGCAGTAAAGCTGGAGAAAGAACATTTAAAACAGTTGAATATACTTTAGCTTACCACACATACCATTCCTTTCCAATTGCATTTCTGCACGTGTATGAACTTATTTATTTGTCATCGTACCTATTTTTGGAATCCGTTGCTCGATGTTGACCCCTTCTTGGAACTGGTATAGAATAAAACTCTGGTCTCTCAAGAAAGGTACTTACTACATCTTAGATAGATATAAAATCGACTTGTCAAATCGTGCCGCTCTGCTATTACATTGTGTTTGAAAACGACCATTAGTAATATTATCACAATAAATATTCCAAAGTTATCTTTTATTTCGTTTAGATATCTATTCCCATGCTTCGGATTCTATTTCAGTAATTCATAAATTATGTCGGCCTTCGTTTTAACTACCAATTTTGGGGATACAAACAATGAACATAAACAAATACTCCTATTCCCATTTACTACTCAGTCTGCTTTCAAAATTGGTAAAAAATGGCATTCATAAATTTTTCCTGGGAAATGGCATCACAAAGTAACCTATAATATATTATTATACATTGTAATTGTAATTGTAATTTCTTTATTGTCTTACACCAAACAGTTTCAATATTACATGATACTGATTTCCATTAGACTATTATTGTGCAAAACGATTCCAAAAGAGTGCTAAAATTTGCTATCCTACAATTTAGAACTACTTTTATTAGGTAGTCCAGTTTTTAAATGCTTGTGAGAAAGAGTAGTTCCAAACAAAATACTATCGATAGTAAAAATGTAGACAAGTAGGGAAGAAGCAAGCAGAAATGTGGAGAATATTATTTTAACAGGAAGAAGTAGTAGTAGAACTTAGTATTGGGCTTAGAGCTAGAAAGATTTATGAAGCATGTCTATACATTTATTAGCAAATCATGGAGAGCAGGCAAAGTATTAATTTTGCAATTCCAATCCGGTATTATGTTACTATGTTGTATACCTGATGATGATTGAATCGCTAAAAATACTAGCTAACAACGTCTGGAAAAAGTCATTTATTTACATTCTTACTTACACTGTAAAGTTGAAGTTCAAACTACGAACAAAATTGATGTTGCATAAAAAGAGATCAAGGGCACTCCAGTAGTATCGCTCACTCTACAAAAATTTGTTCAATCATCGGCTTACAGTTTGAAAACCTTTCCTTGATATACGAAGGATAACCAACAAGGGAATTCCTCTCTTTTGATGCCAAATCCGATGCTATTTGTGATGCGATGGGATCGCAATTAGCAGTTACGACTCCTGTTATGACCTTGGTTTTCCGGTAGAGAGCACAGAAACAAACTTGAGTTACTTCAGCGTTGATATTCTGGTCTTCGAAAAGCACGATTTCATCGCAATCTTTAATATGCCCACAAATCCTAACTTTCATTTCAAAGAAACTCGCCCAATAAAATGGGACAACTTTAGAGATTGACGTTGGTTTCCCCATCATATTGAGAGCTGCAGTTTTTCCTTGTTGACATGCTAAATTCCAACAGGGAATTTGAACCGGCTGACCGGCAATATCCAATGGAAAACTAGTAACGTCACCAGCAGCATAAACATTGGGTAATGATGTTTGGAGAAACTCATCAACAACGATAGCCTTTGTCAATTTATCCAAGACAATTTCTGTAGAATCACTGAAGAGATCTGAATTAGGAACACTCCACATGGCTAAGATGACATAATCTGCATCGATAGGTCCTCTCCCACTAGTCACAACTCCGGTAACTTCTCCAATGGAGTTCCCAACAAAACTGCATACTACCTCCGGCCCGACGAATTCAAAATTAGGACAATTCAGTGTAGCTTGTCTTAAGAGGTAAGAACCGACGGTTTTTCCCAAGAGGTAGCTCATCGGAACTTCGCCACTCCCAATGATTGTGATTTTGGAATATTGTTCCCGTAAGGCCCAAACTAATTCTAGACCAATAAAAGTCCCTCCAATAATAACCACTTCTTTATCGTTAACTTCTTGACTGATGCTAGTTGCGTCTTCAACTGTGTAAATGCTACGAATATTTTTCAGATTAGCTCCACTCATATCAAGGATCTTCGGCTTGGATCCAGTAGCAATCAACAATTTATCGTATTCAAGGGCCATAGCACTATCTTTAAAGCTTAGTTTCCGGGACTTGAAGTCTACTTTAGAGCATTCGATAGAGTTAAATATTTCAATATCGCCATCCCTGTAATAATCCATATCCCGGAGTCTTAAATCATTAATTCCAACTCCTGGCATTTTGTTAATTAAAGTTCTGTCGTATGGCAAGTGACGTTCTTTTGAAATGATAACCACTCTTCCGTCGTATTTATTTTGCCGCAGAGTTTGGGCTGCGACGCATGCAGCTACTCCACCGCCTATGATTACAATAGAACTGCTGTTCTTACTGACTTTTGTTTTTCCTAGCGGACGAATGACTTTATCTTGCAATTCTGTCTCACAGAATACAACGACATTCCCCTCTTTCGTTTCAGACACTTTGTATACTGGAATGCAGTCTAAACCAGGAAAATCCTCTATATCTCCGGTCTTAACATCAAAGCACGCCCCATGCCAAGGGCATCGAATTTTTCCATTTGCAAACACTCCTTTAGATAGTGGGGCGCCATAGTGTGGACATGTGGGCCCGAAAGCGTACAACTTCCCTTGATATTTCGCTAACAGAATTGTGTCACTTTTATTCACCGTCACCTCGCAAACGCTATCATTTTTAAAATCATATTTCTTTCCGACGGTATAACCTGTCACTGGCGCTTTGTGGCCACAACTGGCGCCAGCTCCCATATTCTTTGATGTTAGACCACTTCCTTAAGACACTTTCGCCTTTCCAACTCTTGCTGTCGCTGTCACCCTGAATGCGCAATGCATTTGGTACTAAAAAGTAGAACCAGTTTTTCTGGGGCTACAAAATAATGTTCCGTTCATCATGATCTATTCGGCGGTCACTTTCCTATGCAGTTTCTATGGATTCGCTGATATTTCAACTAATACGATCTAATTTATAGATTGACTGCGAATGGAGTACAGCAAGGAGTACAGTACCAAATACCGAATTAACGTACCATAGTGCACCATTTATTTTTACACCAGCAAGTGCACTACTATTTTATTGATAACGATTTCTTTTAGTGCCATTTCACAGCAAAAATAGTCTAGCTGGTAATGTAAATTGTGACTGAACTTCGAAAACTACATCATTGTTTATTTGATGAATGGTTTTTCTTAAATGATTTAGTGTTTTCTAGAATTTCATAAAACATCTTCCAAAAATGAAATTATCTTGCTACGTACATTATTTTTATGTGTTTGTAGTAGTAAATGTATTCAGTATGCCTTGACTATAAATATAAAGGTTGGGTATTAACCTGTGGGTTTCCTCTCTTCATATTGATCTAAAATGATGCATAAAATAAGCTTTGCAACCTTTGGTATGTAGGTCGATGTCTTGAGTACGTAAGAAAAAATTATTGATTAGAAATAACAACTTCTGTCCTGACAGACAATACACATCTTTATTGCCTTTATTTTTGATAAGCGTGGGTGTAAGTATGAGTTATTACAGCGAAAGTTTTGGAATTTATTATAGTAGTGCATGAGTATAGGTATTGTAGATGTTTTATGCTGTCGCTTATCTCTTAGGCCGTACCGAATGCATCTAAGCGTCGCATGCAACGGAAGTCATTGTTAAACTACGGTATTTAGTCAGCACACGGAATCTTGGTTCATTACTGGACTTTTGTCTGACTAATACTTTCTTCAAGCTTCTTCAAGGTCCTAAAGCTCACGGTACAACAAATTACCATTGTAAACTATGTGAATACAGGTACAAAAATGTGGGTGAAAATATCCCAACACCCTCCATTATTTCAATTTTCTGTTTAATACCACTTGCGAGTAATGTCATCCAAATTTCCATAAAACATAATTTGCTAATCTCTAGTATAGAGATACAACTGTGTTAAATAAAAAAAATACGATGATACCTATATACGCCTCCGTGCACAACTCATTAATGGTATTAACTATTTCTATGATACGAAGAATCAATGAAGATTTACTACAACGTGTACAGAGATCTGAGTAAAGCAATTCAAAGAAAACAAATATATACATTTTGTATCCTTTTTGCATTAGATTCATCCGAACGGATGTGTTTTCCTGTTAGCTATATACTGGCAGAACATGGTCTCTTCACCAGCCACGTCGCATTTCTCATCACACATATACCTGGGTACAGTGGGTACCTTCCTCATTTCTGGGAAACACAAAGTGACGGCACTATCTTCACAAAACTCCCTTTGACATTTTCTAAGTTGTAAACAATTCGGAGTACGCTAAACATAAAATGTTCCAATTTTAGCTCAGAAGGATGTCTACGTGAAGCACCGACAATAATATGATAAGTATTAATAGCTTCCTTGGAAATTGTCTGTTGATATGACGGATGAATGGATAAGATTTGCTACTTCTATAATTTGTCCATAAAACCAGCATAAAACAGTCATGCTGGCAATAAAGTTATTTACTTATTTGTTCTCCAGAATAAACTATGAGAGGACTCTTTAAGGTCTTTGGCACTTCAAGATGGGAATTCGAAGAAACAATCAGTTTCGGTGTAAATAGTAAATGGAATGCTTTACACCCACGACCTTTCTTAGCAACACTTACGTGCTACATAGTATTAGGCAGAATCCAGACTCTAATTCCCAAGTCCTAAATTGTATTAGATTGATTGAATCTGGTATGAAAATAGGCCTTAGAATTTAAAGACAAAATATCTGAAAAGAAACTGGTAATGTATGAGTGCTTCTCCATTGTCTCGTCTGCGCTTGAATCAACCAGGTCACCACAACAGACTCTGCAGATTCCACATTCATTCACACACAACTGTACGTTATATTTCCTCTGATGCTTGAGGATTTAAATTAGCATTCTCTATGAGATAAACAAATAGTACAAAAGCGCGATCAAGGGAAGTTGTATGAATAGAGTGCAATAGTAGATATATTGTTTTTAAGGTACAGTAATATGCATTGCCCAATTGCCATCGCCAAATGTACATGCAAACTCATTTACCCGTACACATGAATGTGCAATTTACCATTCACTAGTTAGCTTAAATACTGAATTAGAGCTAACGGGACTGAGAATGAAATAGCGACTCCCTGCAGACTGTATATATAGCATGGATATCTCAAATCTCAACCTACCATACTTGCATTGTATATAATGTATATGTTACCGTCCGAGATTAGCATCAGGCTCATTGACACACCGTTGAAAAATTATGCCGAAATTTCTGTTATAAAAGGTACGACAGTCTCCCGATATTCAGTTTTTGTACGAAATGTTTTCTACGTCCATTTAAATGGTTAAACCTTAAACCGGAAATAAGTAGCTGAATCATTCACCCTCCCTTAACGAAATGCTGAATTCATCACAGTATAGAGTTTGGCTCGGTATTAATCTCGGCCTATAGCATATATCAAAATATGGTCCATTAGCGACCTCATCCCTCAGATTGAGTCTCTGCTCACACGACTACGATAATAATATGACGCATATATTAAATATTTATGAATAGTACCGATGCGTATGTATGCCCATATTTTAACATAAATAAGTATTATTAGTTACCTATATTATGTTTTTGAAGTGTAAAGAACAAGCTATCTAATAAGTATGCAAATTATATCGGCATTAAATCATATAGTTTGCTGCAAAAGCTGTTTGGTTTCTCTATGTTGAATGAAATGGTGTTGGTAATGGAGAGTAAAGATAAAAATGCAAATCTCATGTGTCTGCTAATAACAGAGTATGTACGCTTTTGGCATTACTACACACTTAATCAGAGAGTGTAAATAGCAAATAGTAGTCAGATTGCTGAAACGACAGAGATATAGCTAGAAATATAGGCAAAGCTAATGTCTCTAATTGTGAGTCAACGAACGCTACTTGAGCAGTGCATTGTATAATACATAATCGTGATAAATAAACATAATAACATCAAGTCAATAGAATTAGTGCAGTCAGTCAGCCGTCAGTCTGGTAAGCATTTAATGTCATGATTGAGTGAGATATGGAGATTGGCTCTGGCCTTTCTATGTATCTGTCAGCACACACCAGTGGACCGTACATTAAATTACTTTTGCTATGGATCTGTGCTTGGTGTTTATAAGTCAAATGTGTTACAGAAAAGGCAGAGTTTATATATAAACCGTTATTATTCATACTCCTTAAAAACAAGTAACTTAAAATGATGATGTACTACAGTTTGTGTCAAATAAGTACAAATATTAATATCCATTGAAGGAGAAAATATAATCCATATTTACTTCTGCCATTAGAAAATAGACGTGGAAAAAATTCATCATTCAATTGTTTTGAAGCACAATTTAATGTTTAAGGAATTTCACTGTGATAAGCATTTTTATATGTAGGGCAAAAAGTTGTTTTCATTTTAATCTATTAAGGATTGGTCGAGTTTCCTCGTATATTATAAAGGTGACAGGCTAAGTAAACAAAGTAAAATAAAATATCATTCGTGTGACACTATGGGATTTTTGAACAAAATCTCTCTCGCGAAAAAATTTCCATGCCTCGCCAAATGAAACTATGTCGTCTATATGCATGTACAGTATGTGAATGCATATGCATAGGGAAAATAGTTTAAGTATCACTTGTTTGGCTACTTAACTTTATAATACATGTAGATATTGTCTGCACGACTCAAGATACAAAGCAACTGGAAGAACCTTGGAAATTGATTTTGACGTATGGTCTACATACAATACATAATAGAGTCGCATAGAAGATAACGGCTTTACATGTGAATTCATATACTGCTTACTATTATTATCATTACGTATGTTAACTGATTTATATTTGCTAATGTGTTATGCATTAAGACTGCCACCAACGTAGTTATAAGTAGTGTAGCTAAATACAACAGGCAGTTAAATCGTGTCATATCACGTAGAGTTTTGCTAGACTCCTCTTACAGTACACAATTTAAGAATTAATTCCAGACGAGGCGATAAAACACGTTAGATGTTAAGTAAATACATTATTTTTGCTATAGTAGACAGAACAGTGTGAACAAAGAACAGAGACATGAAAATAGTTTAGTAAGGTGTAATTGAACATAGAAATATGATACTTCTTTTCCGGTGTAATTTTCCAGTCGTGAGTTTATGACTCAGAAAGACAAAAAACATAGCTACATAAGTACATTAGTACTTGTAATCTTTGATTCTATCTTACATGATTCATCATCTATGGGTGCCAAAGTAGTTGGAACATTCAGTGTCAATTTCTAACTCAAAGAAAAGCGAGTTGATATCACTTGTTCCGTCAAAGACTCGACATAGTTAGGTAGTATAATCAATAGTATTGTAGTTGAAAGAATTGCGTTCCAAAAATAATATCTTTCACACACATATACATACTAACAGCATGTATATAGCAAGATACCAGATACGGACGTTGACAGATTGATAGTGCATGCGACAACGTTAAAAACTTGAAATCGGATCTGGTGCGGACAGTAAGTTTCAGGTTAGAATAAACACAGAAATAAAAGTGCTTATGTACAATCTCAAGAGAATAATAAAGTTGTTATCTATACATTGCAGAGCAGTGATCACACATTACACAAATGTGCATACGTTTTACAATTCTATGAACCTCAACTTTATTGGCAATCATATCAATACTACTTGGGTATGATATCACAATGCTGAAGTATAGTACCTCCATCATTTGAATTGTTGCTATACATAATTCAAATGCATCTTAGCTCTCGTGGAGTGAAAACGTTTGTGACCGTCGGGCAAGCAGGCTTAAGTATCTTGCCAATTCATTACTCACTTAATAAATTTCCAAATAGACAGCCTATTGCTGATTTATAGTGAATATGTATCAAGAACGAGAACGAGAACGGGTACGGGTACGAAAAGTAGTTCATAAGGAGAAATTGAAAGAGAAGGAAGAAGAAGAGGAACAGAAGGAGAGAGACAGAGTTCGTCGTGCAAAATTAAAAGAGAAAGAAGAACAAGAGGAGAAAGAAAAGGTAAAATTGAGAAAGGAAGAAGAACAAGAAGAGAAAGAAAAGGCAAAATTGAGAAAGGAAGAAGAACAAAAAAAGGAAAAAGCTCTTCGTGAGAAAGCGGAAGCTGAATCAAAGCAATCTTTGGGCAGAAAACCGCTAATAACTGCACCGAAGCCAAATCTATATCACCAAACGTTGAATACCGCTAAGGAGAGTGCAGAGGAGAAGAGTAAGGTAACTACTGAAATGGAAGCACCTCCTCGATTCAAGAATAGAGTTACGGTGTTTGGAGATTCAATTATCAGGGACGAGAGGCCTTCAACATCCAGGAAAGTGTCTAATGCACAAACACAGAGGGAGGGAGGAAATTCGTCAGTGATCACCAATACAATACAACAAGGAGGAGGAGGGCAAAGGGAAAAGGATCCTCATGTGCAAGTCCGAGAGAGATTCAATTTATTCAGGGATTCTCTCTTGGATTCCTCCCTAGACGGGTCAAAATATTCGATGGATAATAAACCCATACATGTATGCAAAAACTACGAGAGACAAACAGAAGAAAAGAACGATGGAAAAAATCCTAATGTGATCACACACACTATAAAGAAAGACTTCGAAGAAGGAGAGAAAGAAAAAGGTCCTCATGTTAAAGTGAGAGAGAAATTCAATTTATTCAGGGATTCCATCAAGGACTTCTCATGGCATTCTACAACTGACTCGAAACAATCCATAGAAAATAAACCCCCACCTAAAAAAGAAAACACTGCTGAAGGACAGAAATCTGCCACTGAAAAAATTTCTACTCAAGAAGAAAACTCGGAAAAAACTGAATCAAAATCGACACTTTTAGATAGAGGATTCAACAAAGTGTTTGGAAACCCTGCTCAGAAACAGGAAAAACATTCAACTTCCAGCACGGAGGTTAAGAAACATGTTGAGAAGAAAAAGGACGGAATGGTTTCCCATACGATTGTGCACACACATTTCCACACGCACAATAATCACATCATCCAGTATAAGCCTGAGGAGCCGAAAAAAGTCGAAGTCACACTTCGTACTTACAAGGCAAGTCTCTATTATTTAGCGTTACCACTAAAAGCTGCTCTATAAACATTTTTAATGCTATTTTAGCCTTTTACCACCAAAGATTAAGGTCATAATAGTGTGAATGACAGTAATCTAAAAATGTCAAATTGCACTGCATTTTGGTGATGTTGATTTAGGTTTGTCAAGCATGTATGTTGTTAACAATAATTTTGTATTTCTAGGATTTAAAGAATAATTCGGCTCAGAGCACTATAAATTCGTCCTCTTCGAAACCTGCATCCAATGAGTATGATCTACAACTTCAAGCCAGAAAATGCAAAGAGCTGGAAATTCAATTCAAGGATGATGAAGCCCGCAAAGGAAAGCGAAAGGAGAAAAAAAGTCGTTTGCAGCGAGCTTGGGCTTGCTGCAGTGGATGCTGTCTCCAAAGTGCTGAATGCCTGTGAATAATCCTCCTTTTCCACCAGGTTTATGCTATCTTGTTATATGCAAATACTATTTTGCAAATACAAATTATCCTCTTGCTCTCTGAAGTGCTTATTTTCTCTTATGCTTGCACATAATTTGTTGTTTCACAAATAATTAGGCAGGGCAGGATTATATGATTAAGAGTGTTCAATGTAAAGTAGAATGTACTACATTTTAAGGAGCTAATAGATACTACAGCTAACTTTTCTTACAAATTGTATTTTGAAATGGAAATGCCAATGATGTACATGAAACGTACATGAATAAGGATTATTGATCATTTATACAAATATATAAAAGGATTTTACTAATCTTATGCTTATAAAGCCTGCCCTGTAAAGGCTTCATATAAGAAATTATTTAGTGTAGTGTTTGATGTACAAATAAGCTGCCTTACTCATGCGAGCTAAAATGTTGCCTAAATAATTCAGAAATTAGGAATTAAATTAGTCTAATACTTATTTCAAGGATCGTTTTGCATTCCAAATTGGAATTAAATGTAACAAAAAAATCTAAAGTAATACTGTAGTTCGTAGTTATTCATTGTGTTTATCTACATAATATGTAGTTGTATGTATGAGGTAAACATAAAATAAAGTTTATTATGAGATGATGAGCCGTCTTGCCATAAGTGAATTCGTTTATGTGCCTCAATGTAAACCTCTTCATGTACTTTACTTATGAAGGTATACATTGGGGTAGATAAATGAATAGACTTATTCTGCGTAAGGAGATTGTACCTTGAATGATTGCTAGCTAATTGAATATCCTGTGTTCTCTAGAACGTCGCTAAATAATATTTTATGAAATCGGTATATAGGTGTATATATTTTAGTACATAGTACTAGGCTATATTACTTCGCGGTACTAATAAATACATAATACTTTGCGTCACATTCAAAGTTCCATATCGAAAATGCCATTAAAAAATAATGTCCCTGGTATTGGGTATGGTACATTAACCATCATCAACTAAAAAGCCCTACCAATGGGAAACAACATAATATATTGTGACTGGCTTGTCTAGCCCCATCATATCATGAAGGATACGAAAACTAATTAAATTACCTTAGAGATATCAAAGAACTTCCTAACTGGAACCTGAAAGAATTTGATTTGATCTATCACAAGAGTCACATCTCGTTTGTGCTTTCATATGATATTTGTGTAGTGTTCTATTTTATGATTCCAGGTAAAATCTCACAAAATGATCACTGTGGGTTTGTCATTCTCCTAGTTGTGTACACAGAGAATTGGAAATCAAAGCAAAATAGAAGCTAATATAAATATATGTGCACCTATAATACCTATATAATATACTGTATGTAAACACACTTCAAAACAGCAGCGTTTCGTAGTAATAACAGTGTAAAGGACATTGTGTTAGTATTGTTTAAATTATGAAAGTTTACAGAGTGATTCTATCCTTTATACAATTAAAGAAGATCGTTTGTTCAGCTTTTGACTGAGCACTAGTAATTTAATTTATGTAAATAAGTAGAGCATTAAAATTGTTTTGGCCTTTCTGTTTAGAAAATAAGGAATTGCAATGATAGAAATCTTAATGTCCTGCGAGCTGAATATTATGCATAAAAAGGTGACAGAGTAATGTTTTTAATGTAAGATAGAATGTGTACAGTTTAACCGGTACTGAAGAGTATGCAATGATAATTTATTCTTTTTGAAAACTGTATCTATTTAGCGAACTCTAAAGGTTACATGTATAAAAGATAGCGAGATGACATTCTTGAAAAAGGCTGACGTCTTTTGGTTTTCTGTCGAGTGGTCTTAACGATGCTACTATTTAACGATAAAGCTCAGAGCTTTAGAATACATCATGGAGATTTAAGTTGTCAAGTTGGTTGGCAGTAGTTGGCAAATGCAGAAATATCTGCGAGCATTCTGATGATGAATGATCTGAGGATCAATGGTGTTTCGCTTTGGTTGGTGTGTACATTAATCGAGTACGTGTGTAAGGAACGGTAATGTTAATGCCACTAAACAGTACCTTACTGTGTGATGGATCTTTCCTTTTACGCCACGTTATGTGCATAACGTCTTCGATCTTGATTTCCTCAATCGAATCCCACATCACATCTAATTTTTTCAGGTGTCTCGTTTTATTTACAGGTCTCTATGTATATCATGAACATTATTTTACGTTTAAAGCAGTTCTAAAAGCATACACACACTGTGGGATGTTTCATTCATAGCGCCATATGTTCATTGGTAAAAATGTTCTCGTTCTCACACCATATCCTATTGGATTAGATGTACGAGTGTTCAGACTCACAATTACATGTTTGAAGACCTGCACTTACGATGAGATACCATCATCTTAATATGATGAGGATAGGGCGGATAATAATAAATATATCAGTTTGTACATCTATTTTCTACCACAAGCGCTTTTTTATATGCCATTTCTCTATGCAGGAAGGGTCCATATTAAATCTTAATTGGTGTAGTAAATTACATTATAAAAATCGCACAAGAGATATTAATATCTGAAGGAATACTAAAAGCATTTGTTTCAAGATAGGCACTATATGGGTTTGAGTTTTAAATTGACTTCATGGACGACCGCGTCAGCGTGTCATTGAAATGGAAGCACAAAAATTTGGGAGAGCCACTTAATATTGAATAATTTTGGTAGCGATTTTAATAGAGCATCGAAACTGAATTCGACATAGAATTGTAGGTATGCACTACATAGAAATGCACTTGATAGCTACCAAGATCCACGTGTCTGTCCAAGTTCTTTTTTAAGTAGAATTCAGAACGATACATACACACAAACATAAAAGACAAGAAAGGATGGCTGATCTGAAATTTTGGGAGAATATATGTACCTGTATAATACAGACTGTATTCCTTAGTGCCTAATAAAAGTCTCGCTCTAGATACTCTAAATGCAATTCATAAGACTGTCAAAATGTTCCATTGACTACAATCCGCATGTACACCAAATTAACGAACCTTTACGAAATCCATAAAGCTTCCTTGTGAAAAAGATTTCCTTCGATATATTCGTGCACATAAAATCTTGTGCATTTTTATCGCACGCCTATTTGGTTAAACCAGAGTGACTTGAGTCAGAGAACGAAACCAAAGCAAGCCACAACTTGAAAATGAACAAAAACCAAAGAATATCACATTGGATTAATTTCTAATACAATATAGATAAGAATAAGAGTTGATCGTATTACCGATGCACCTTGGAAGTACAACATTCGTAGAATTTTTTAACATTTTCTCAACATTGCCAATACTCTATCCAGATATATAAACTAATGCACCCATACAAGTTGTTGAGCAAAGACGTCAGTTGTAAACGTGAATTAACTTTCTACCAAAAAAGAGACCCGATTGAAGAGGATTGAAGTGCCGTGCAGCAGACAAGCTGTAAACTAATTACAGGAAATTCCGGAATCTTCAGTCTCAAAAACGAGAAGTTCATGGAACCTTTGATTGTAATACCAAAGTTAGTTATGATCATTACCTTAAATTACGCTACATAGTTGTTTTAACGCAAAAAACATAATAGCCTGAAGGAAATTCATTGTTACACACTCCTTTGCTTGCTCAACTGTTCATTCAGCAGATTAATAAAAGAAAGTAGCGTTTCCGAATCCTTGCCAGACTGACTAAATCCCAATAGGTACCTATTAATATAAACTGCACCACTAGAGTGTGTGTACACGTATTAACAAGAAAAAATAGGCGGCGTGTTTAGTTATATTCCGTAAGTTATGAACATGGACAAACCGCTTGAATACATGCATTCCCTTTGTAAAACATTACACAATATCAATCAAATCATACCGGCTGGCTGGCTAGATGGATTGCATTGTATTGGAAGAATGACAGGACGGTGCAATGTGCAACCCAGTAATCTATCTCTTTAATTCTTTCGCTAAAAGATACACAATGGAAAATGAACTGCAATAATTCCGTTAGACCCATGTAAAGAATATAAATATCTACACATAAAATGCATTCTCATACAGCCATAGAAAAAAATCCGACGCATCATTCACATCACACTGCAAATCAAATTCACAACTTAAAAAAGTGCACTCTGCGCATTGATTGTGGATGTGAACTGAGGATGAGTATATTTACCGTGCTACCTGTTAAAAAAGAGGAAGCTTATCTATAAACGTACTACTTTATTGCACATATAGATCTGTGTGTGGTTCTATGACACAACAAATAGACTCAAGGTAGCTTTATAGCTAACATGCTCACATGTAAGTAATTTTCCTCTGATGCCCATCTCTGACTCTTGATACATCAGATAAAGTATATAGTAACAGAAAGCCTTGGAACGGAGTTTCATGTACCTACATAAAATAACACGGAGACGACATTGACATTTGTAAATCAGCAGAGTCGACGAAGCAGACGTGCATCCTCATTATTCTACCTCTTTCGTGTTGTGGAAAATATTAGCGTATGCAACTAGTGTTTGTTTGACTAGTCCATGTCTTCCACTCACGAAGAAAACCAATAAACGCAGTCTAGTCAGTCAGCATTGACATAGTATTACGTAATACTTATATTGTGGACGAATGCCACGACTTGTTTACTCGCCTCTCTATTTGCATTGCCATTGCACTGTTATTTTATTTCACCATGTACCTGTATTAAGTGGTTAGCAGTAGAGCAGATATCCTACATATTAAAATACTTAATGTACTTGATCATAGGGAGAAATAGGAGATTTCATAGAATTTTACTTGTTTATTTAGCGAACCGATAAAATAGTGAGACCATTAATAATAATATAAATACTGGTTTCCTATTAGGTTCGTTTACTATGTTACCTACTTAGGTACCTACATCCTTGTCTGCATATATACCTAAAGTAGCAATGATAGTTTCATCCTGTAATACCTTGTATTTACATTATCATGAACATACAAGTGCAACAAAAATGTCATGAATACTAGATAGAAAAACTTGTCACTGGTTTTGTTTCAATTTTATTGAACCCTGTTCCCAATCTAATCTCTTCCTATCCATCCATTCGATATTCACTAATATTCATTGAGTTCCTTTTTATTGTACTTCCACTTGGGAGTGATTGCAGTGTTACAACTTCACTTTGCTTCCTCAATCTCCTTCATTTCTTTACAGTACATATAATATTATGTCTAAGCAATGGCTCAAGTAATGTTCAATGTATTTGTGTATTATCTTTTAGCTATATTTCCTATATGTATTAGCATGGCCACAGATTGAGTACTTTTATAGGATATTGCGTTTTCTGCTAGGGAATTCAATGAACTAAAACAACAATCTTGTCTGCATGCATACTGCGTTGCGTCTGAATATATTTTTTATTCTGTGTAACAGTCAGTACCTAGCTTAATACCATTAGATTGAGCCAAGATTATTCAACTACTACACAGAAAAAAACTATTTTCTATACTAACAGGAAGATTACGAATCTAATGCTGCAAGCGAATTTCCCTAATGTACCTCTCGTAAATATACAGCAGCTGCATTTTATGTGTGTAATAGCTCACAATCAATACCAACACCCTGGGATCATGAACTGTCATTATTTTTTATCGCTTGATGAACAACTAATCATTTCACTTGCATTAGCAATATATTTAATGAAAAGGGTAAGTCAGGAGTTATTTTGCATCTCTAATAGACAATGAAATAGAAGCCATTCCTCATTTTTTTCAACCACATACCCACATTCTGACTTAACTTGCATATCTTTACATACGCACTCTTACATCTGCATATAATTGAGCTACACACATAAATCAATACATCTCTGCCAGTGAAGGGTATCAGGGTAAGTAAACTTTACAGCCTTTGGGTACTTTCAGCATTGTGTAAACACTCTACTCTTCAATAAAACATATAACCAAGCCTTTTCTTTTTTTCCCAATCCTAATTTTTCTATTTGCACCCTTCGTTTAATACCAATTACTATTACTAGCATGATTATAGGCCTAGGATATCGACTTAATAAAAAATAGCCAAATTAAAGCCCTTTCTTATGTATTCGGTGTATTTTCTATTCATCCGTGAAGCCATCAATTTCATCCTTTAAATGGTCAGAATTTAACTACTAAAACGGTAATAATTATTGCGAGTATCACTTGTATAAAGAAATCCAGGTTGATAAGTGGCTTAATTATTCTGTTGTTTTGTTATTCCAACTTTTGACAGCTGCTATATAATACTTCAGTTTTGACTGAATTCCCAATGATTGTTTGGCAATTTGTCCTATAGAATCACAAAATTACTTAGTCCGACGGAGATATCGTTTGACATTGGCAATTACAAATAGTAAAGAACCACTTAAAACTGGGTCGTTACTCAGAATTTTGTCCCAGATTGTCAAAACAATGCATTGTATATCAGCAGTACTTGCTTTGTACTGTATGTCCCCTGCATGCATTGCACCGTCAATTATATGGTAAACAGAAGATCATAACGACAGTTTGTGTCTAATATTAGAAGTTATACAACATAAATTAACGTCATAATGGGGACAAGAGCAGCATGCAGTATATTGTCTGAATGTTCTTACGTATGGACGGAGTTACAAATACAAACGTACCTAATGGTGTATGCATGAGTATATAAGTATGTATTATATACAACTGCAAAAAAGCATGGGAAGATTTTAGAAGATATGGGACTTAATTTGCGAGATGATAAGAGAAGCAATTTGCAGACTAACTAATGTTATCAATATGCATGTAGCTGTGTGTGTACTTTTAGGTTTCCTAAGAATTAATGAGTGTTATTATATTGTGTCCCGTCTAGTGTGGTCAGGACTGAAGACATTTCTGTTCTTTGCCTACTTAAGGTGTCCTTGCAGTTTGTGTATGTTAGACAAGCAGTTAACTTATTCAATGAGACAAGACGACGTTATTTATTACGAAAATGAAAATAAATGGCCGTACAATAAAGCCGTGTGGCACACTTAGGTCTTCTTCCTTTGTCTTGGAAATCGCTGAGGCTGACATAATAAAAATTACGAGTTGAAATGCAATTGCCAAATGTATGCCACCAAGAATTAGAATGAGACAAAAGATTTCTAGTAATAACAGTGCAATTTTTGTGACAGTAAAATAAAGAAGTCTACAGTTTAAGTAATTCAGTTTACTCTAGCTGTATAGACTCTCATTGCTTTACCCTTCAAATCCTTTAGCTGATGAACTTTTGTAAACGCAATTATTTTTTAGATAAGCATAAGAATGAAGCTAAGTCGCAGTGAAGCCTGTAATCAGCCTGAATGGAGAAATTAAGTAAAGAAATGTTCTTAAATAGAAATAAAAGAAGGGCAAGGCGGCCGTTGTTGGTTCACAGTTAGCTTGGCGTAAGTATAATTGCTGGACGACAAATTAGCCCATGCTCTCATCTATGCAACTAGAGTTTTCAGCAAAAACTGCCAAAACAAAAAAAACATTTCTACAGAAGTACCGTACACTATTTGTATTTTATAACCTTTATTCAGTTGTCCCGTTGTCAGTATTTGCACAGCAGAAAATGATACATTATTTTGGTAAGACCTCTCTGGCTACAAACAATTTTTATGCACTTCGCATCACAATACATAATGCATAGCAAACTGTTTGTTATCTATAGAACGGATGTTCTTTCATTCAACCGGAAGGATATTGATCTTTTAACAGGTTACCTCTCCTATATCATCATACATGTAAATTGATTATATATTTCATTATCAGGTCCCTATGTTCACGCAGGCAGGTACACTGTAATTTTGTAATAAAAGTTAACAGGAAAATGTCATATAGAGATAAACAAAACTATTTAAATATAGAGTTGTAATTTCTGCGTGTGTATCACTCACTAATAGTAGTATTTCGCCACAGTTATTGTACTTACATTTCATCTGGCTGTTTCTAATTATTTCATGCATGTTCTTGAGTAATTTTACTATTGTAGAATACATAGATGTATTGGAATTTATTTAGAATGTTGTGTTTACTGTCGTGATATAAATTAAAACCTTAGGAGGAGAAATACCTGCTTTGTTACGCTCTGTACCCCTCTTTATTCGACTTAGGATGGAAACGTTACATCCTCTGGCGTAGCATGGCATGGCAGACTCAGACAAGACCGGAGAGCATATCAACATCATTACTTATACCACACGATTGCCTATTCTCTAATAATATGCATGTGCTTGTACTATTAAATATGCACATACACTCATCTACTACTCACATGCACTAACGTATATAAATATTCTGGATGAAATCAGTAAGCGTGTAGAATAGAAACTAAACAAGTCTACACTGCAGGAACAGTAGCAGACTGCTTATTCAGACTGCACAAGTAATTTTTCTATATCAAGTCCACATGCATAATACCGTCTTATTTAGTCTACAAAATAGGTTGATATTTACCTCCTCCTTATCTCTTCTATAATCATTTATAGAACACTCGTAATATTTATTTATATGTGCACGTATACAATTACCCTTGTACACTGCACTTCGTAACTTACAGATGTTGTAATCTGACTGTAGCTAAGTATGTAACATTGAAAACGTATTAAGGTACTTTAATTGAACAGGAGAGTATATGTGTAGTAAATGGTATAAAGTATACGTGTAAGTAGTACTTGGCAATTTTGAATGGGTAATGAGATGTGGATGTTATGATGATGTTCTTTTGGCAGATGCGACCCTTGATACGAAGCAAAAGAAACACTAAGCTCGGTTGTGAATCAAAGTTTCTGCAAAAAGTAGATGCAAAGATGAGTACCTAAATAAATGGATACCTACCTATTAAATAAACGCGAAGGAAATGCTGTGCTGACTGGTTTGTACTTAAACACTTATGTTATACCCATGAAGTAACATCAATATCATGTAACATATTATTAGTTACTTACCTACAGTAGTCCAATATCCAATCCACACCAAACCACATTACCAAAGAAATCAGGGAAAAACAAAGAAGAGGATTGACGAAGTCCAGACCATTAGACCAAACTAACCCTAAACAACCAAGCAAACGGGTCTATTTTGTAGTCGTACACACAACATAAAACATCGTAATCGCATTATCATACGATTTCATCCTTCATATTTGTTCTCATTTATGAACAACTCCACTAGCTAAACTAAAATGCAATTCACCCCGTTTTGTTGCATTCAGATAATTGCATTCGCACTCGCTTTTGAAGATTCACACTCGTTTCTACTTATCAATGTAATGTAAAGACATTAATGCTTACCTGCTCCTTGTCAGAGTAGAAATCTGCATGTTGTGTTCAGGGCACCCTATTTAACTAACCTACAAGATTAGAATATACACAATAAAAATCATTATTATATACATGCTCCTGGTGGCAAGATAAAATAGTTCTTACACAATACATATACACGGTTACATTTTATATTGTGTAGGTTCAATTCAATAATTAGGTATGTTAAATTTTTAGGTCTCTGCTTTAAAATAAATATTCATTTAATATAATATGTAAAAGACAGGTTAGATGTTTTCAGCTTGCGAATTCATTAAGTAATTAAAGTAGATTTTCTTTGGAGCTTTTGGTTTTATGTTCACCCTGTATGCGAGGTAAGTCAAATACCTGATCCGCTTAATACTATATACTCTAGGGAGAAGAGATTTGTATGGATAGGAGTATTTCAATGGGTTTATATAGGTATCCGCGGAAAAGCATGTTCTGTAGTGCAGTGGAAGGAGTGTGGAGTTGAGTACGAAGTTGTAATATCGTAAGGTAATTCAATCCATGCAATTGTGTTGGTTAGATTTACATTGGACAACCACTAGAACATGAAAAGTACACTATAACAAACAAACTATCAAGTGGTAACCAAGAAAGAAGACAACAACACAATAGATTTACTGCAGAAGATGCATTTTACTATTATGTGTATAAACACAAAGCTACTTGCCATTCCCTACGTAAAGTGTTCACATCATCCACGAAGTTCGTCTCATCTCATCTCTTGCCTCACAATCAAATGGGATGATGATGCCAAGGCAGGGAAATAGTACCTAAGTATGAAAGAACTCGTAAAAGAGGCAGACCAAGACCAAGCGAGGCAGAGAATCTCCTATATCATAGTAATGTGCAGCAGACAGAATAGAATAAGTAGGAGAATCTGCAAGCAATAAGAAAAACTGCATGCATAGTACCTTTACATAGAGCATAGCAAGTAAATTATGCCTACGTACTCACTTACCTGTACAGAGTTAACAACTCGCATAGGCACACCAAGAAGACGGAGTAGATAGAAAGAGGAGGAAAAACAGCTTGGAAGAATAAAGGCAACAACATTAACTACTAAGTTTATACTAAGCTTAACAGCTGAGTCAAAACACCTTCTACCTTTAGTTACTCCAAATCTTTCAAAGTGTTCGCTTCACATCAACTCAAGTCAATAGAACCTCTCGGCAATCCTCTATCACTTATCAGGATTTTGATTAGGATTCTGCTGTCTGATTCGGATTCCGACTCTCTAGTTGATTATCCATCCAGCCCAGTCCACTCTCCTCGAATCAAAATTTATTTTAAACTACCTATATAGAAATAGCAATAGTATTCCTGCAATCAGAAGACATACATCAACGTCCACAATCCAGGCTCTTGCTCCAGCCGCCCCAACAACCGCATATCTATAACAAATCATCCGGTTTCTATTCTCAGCCTCCTGCTCCTGCTATACCAAATCCTGCAACTGAACTGAAGTTTGACTTGAGAACCAAATCAACACTGCTACCTATCTGCTTTGTACCGGCCAATTATCCTTGTTAGAAATACATAACACTCACCGCATTACATCACACAGGGAGCTATAATTTACATTTATTATTAGCCGCAATGCGATGCAGATTCAAATACGGTCGAATTCCCAGCAATACTAATTTATACTAAAGTGCATTCCTCTCATCTTTCACGAATTACAACACTTACACTGTCAGACAAGTTTCCTCTCATCTGCCTCCAAGTGCTAATAATATACTAACACTACCCATCTGTGTGTTTATTGTGTTGTGTCAAGTCAAAGGTACGTATGTACACAAAATTGTTTCACGTAGGGAGATTATTAACATCACTGCTGTACTAAATATATATCCCATCTCTCTGCCTCTATCGAAAATTACCTACATTTGCATCAGAATATGTACATTAGAGTTGCACGACCGACCGCCCAGCCCGTTGTCTATTTGCAAGAGTAACTCACTGTCAATAAAGCAGAATAATAGTCCAAATCCTCTGTTTAATAGCAACAACGCCACTACTTTACATTATACATAACTACAATGTGCTTAATAGTTAACCGTCTGTGTAGAACTGTGCAAATAGTCCCAGACGCTTCATTTTCCAAAATCTAGTGTCATTGTTATCGTTGTTTGTGTGCGGACCTGACCTCTCCGATTTTCCTCTCTTGTTTACCTAACCTAAACAACCAACAACAACGGAAATAACACCAGTCAACCTCTCAAAAGACAAGCTTGTCGTATTTTCTGAACAACTATAAATATTCCTTTCCAGACGTCGTCCGTAAAGGTTACACAAAGTGAAGTTTATTTTACTGCATAGCCCTTTCTCACATTCTCACCCAACCTCATAGGATTTATTTCCCTTTTCTTACTATGTGCGAATATCTGCATTAACATACTCTGACAGACATACACTCTAATAGTGCACAAACTCAAGGCATGACCTAATCCGCATCCCAAAAACACAAGTGATTTGTGTTCGATCCTGGAAACTCCACAACTCAACTCCTGGAATCTTCATCCGTGCAACAGTGAGACAAAGAGGACAGGACAAACTCCTGAGAGAACTTGACTTGAAAATCCGCTTCAGTTTACCAGAACAAGGATACTGCACACAGCTTTAGTTCCAGCCGATAAAGAAAAGGCCAATCCAGTAGACAACCACATTTTCGGTAAATCTTAACCTTCCTCTTTTCACCATGTACTTCTTAATGCACCCGCAGCAGCTCTGGATTTCCTACTACCCTCCCGGACAGACTAGACTCCTTGTTTTTCAATAGTCTATTACATGCCTCTCTCCTTTAACTTTATACATATGAACCGACATAACTATTGATTTTCTCACTGGCTACTATTATAAGTAAGTGGTAGGAAGGATGAGAAGATTTTCTCTCCACTCTACTATGGTCTATATATTCAATGACAAGCAATCCCTGGCTCAAACAACTTCAATAAATAAAGCAGAAAATTCCATAGTTTTTCTCTTTCGTCTTAAGTCATTCTTTTCACGTTCAAGACAGAAGAGGAATGTTAAGCAAACTTATTTCTTATAATAAAACATAAAACTAGTACCTATAGCAAGTTTCACTGATTGTTAGCAGAGAATTTTTTTTCTCTGCTAGAAGTGACTAGTATATTCAGGAAATGGAAATGAATTTTGGTGATCCATAAACTCGTCACGTTCTATTTAATTTGAAAATATTTACAACAATACATCCCTAATCAGACCATTCACCAGAAGACTAGTTGTTTTTATCTAATACCATGATATTAAAAATAGAAAATGCAATTCACATTGATGAATGCTTAAAAGGTTGTAAGTACATCGTTTGTTCTAAATACAATTGATTGTGACTTTATCATTGGAAGACAAATGTAAGTAAAAGTGAGTCTTTAGAAAGATTCACTCTCTGCATTAATGTATAGCAAGTGGGATGGAAAACAATGGTGATAGTTCAGAAATTAGGGCAATAAATATCGCTTGTTCTGAAGTTAAAAGTTTATCGGGTTTTCTGGTGAAAGTGTATCATTTGCTTTTATTTTCGTTTAAGAGCCTTGCTATGCTTACTTATAATAGAGTTGCGGATATCCCAAACATAGACGCTTCGAAGTTTATAGAGTTATCAAAATAGTTTTATTTTATCCATCTGTTCTCATTTCTGTGTGTATTTGCACACGAGAGTAAAAAACGTTTATACTTGTTCAATTCATTCATTGCTTTGTGTGGCTTCCCTTGGCTTTGAGATTAATGTAATTTATCACTGAAAACAAATGCTCCGTTTGTGCTCTGTCTCTGTTCCGCCTTTGCTACTAGTGATTCTTCTAGAGTGAGAGAAAAGGTAATAAAAGTTTGCTACACCCATAGAAGGAAACAAGCTATCGTAAAGGAATATATTTATTAGTATAGATATAGTAGAAAAACAAAATAAATTATACGTACTTAAGTAGACTGCATATACTTTACACATTATACGATTTGCAGAAGTAAACAAACAGCCAGTGCCAAGCGGTTTGTAGAAAATCCTATAATATTCTCTTGGCCATATCAATAAACCTACTTCTCTATGCTTTGTCAACCCTCAGAGATATGCGCACTTGAATAGTTTTACGCATTATTTCTCCGGTTGTCTCTGCTAAAATGGGAACAAGCACATGTTATGTTAGCTGTCGTTTGCGTCTAGTATTATCCACCCTTTGACTATAGATACTTTTACTACTACTAAAATCTAGTTTACTTATATAGTAGAGGTTTCGGTTTTCGCCTAATGTTTTCCTGGGTCGTAATTGATATAGTTGTCGTATGTGGTGTACTTTCCATCTGTGCTAACTTTTATTTAACATGACACATTCGTATATGTACAGTATACCCTTTGGAGTTTGTAACAGCCATAAGTAATAACTCACTTCCTAATAACAATAACAAACAAATTCTAACCTGATAATGAAAGAAATAAATCAACTAGGTGAAAGGATATCCTGCGAACGTCGCCACACCACATGCAAAAATACCATTTCCTCCGAAGCCGTCAAATGCGATTTCAATTACACATTTCCACTAACTACTTTTTATTTGCCATACCCACATAGGATTATGCCGGTTACACTTGTACTCTTTATACTCTTTAGTTAACTATGAATTAACCACTGTATAGTATGTTAAAGTTGTAAAAGTACTTAAAGCAGTTGGCATTGACTGCAGTAAGAGGCAGAAGCTTGACTATGCACCATTTGTAAATTATGGTAACTTTAATCACGTATATCGCTGACATACATTGATAATAATATAATCCTGCTCTAGGTTCTTACTTCTACCCAGCCCTATATAATAATACTGAAGGAATCATTCTCTGCTGTATAAATACTATCTAATAGCAACTAATGACTTGATTCTATCTCTTATGCTGTACATAAGTAACGTTTAGCTTAACATTAAAATATTCAGCATTTGACACCAAAAACTTCTATTGTTTATTATTTCAGCTGCATATTACATGCACTTGCAGCAAACGTATGCAAATTACATCCATTCTAGTTAACCTGATTACGCCATTAAATAAATAGCTTTCGAGACAAGTAGAGTGGGTAGAGCCTGCATTTTTAAACCAACTTTTACTGGCATAAAAAGATTATAATTAACTTAGCCATAGGGGAATAGCGTTTTTGTGACTTTGAGTCATTATTTACCATTCTTTCATTCTTTTATTTATCTATAAGCCAGTGGGACTGGGACATTTTTTAGATGGACAGATAGTACTTTGGCACGATGCGATATTACAGATATTCGGGTCGTGCATGATAGAATAGAGCAACACTCAAAATGTACTGTTCATGCAGAGTTGGTTTAAGTAACTATTAAGCTGACTTTTCTGCTAACGCAGAAAATTTTGCACACATAGTCGAACTGCTGTGATTTCTGGCATAAGTAATGTTCAAGTACTGTTTGCGTGCAAACTGTTAGGACATTTTGATCAATTAACAATTCTCGCTGCACAATCATGTTTTAAAAGCTGAGCGTTAGTTTCCTTTAGTGACTCCTTTAGTTTGTTAATGAGAGTTTCACAACTTTTTTAAACTTTGGTAATAAATTCCTGTGTCCGTGTATACTAATAGTTCTGTTCAATTAACGCATGGTATATAGAGGAGTGTATACAAACACAGGTGTTAAGCAGCAGTTGAAATTCAGACTCGTGTTGTGTTCGTACGAGTATGAGAATAGCTTAAACATGTCTTTTGCACATTTTGACTGGTATCTTAACATAAATCATGTTTTCATAGCCGAAAGATTATCTTGGAAAGTAATAGGGAAGGATATTTAGGAAATGGCAACAAATTAGAGGGATAGATTTATTGGTGTTAAAAGACTTGAGGCAGTTCAAGTATGTTTGGTGTATTATGTAGCTACTTTTACAGGTATGCAGCAAAGTGCAAAATCTCAAATGAAAAATTGCTTTGGCAATGCGAAACTTTGTAGCTATTCATCAGCTTCGTGAAACTCATTTAGGTATATAATATTAATCTGTTTGATTATACTACGTTGACTACATAAAAAAATCTCTGGATATGTATTACATAAGTAGTTCTTGCTTTATACTACCCTCCTTGATATAAAAAGTACAGTTTAGCTTAAAGCGCTCCTAATCACCTGCTTCCAGTTCTCTTAATTCCTCTTAGATAGGGACCTATTTACTTGGTATGCTCAGCCAGTTCAAGTTCACTGTAGAAAATGCAAATATATGGAGTGGATGTCTTTCGGTTCATATTGCAGTTTAAAACTGAATGGATGATTGTAATTCCAGAGCTGTCAGGGCATTGCTTCCCACAGCTTTTTATTTGTAAGGTTTCATCTTCTTACACTACACCGTAAATATATTATCCCTCTTAGTAATTGGATGTTGTAATATATTACTCAATTAAAGTACTAATAAATAGCTAGCTAGTCGCAGTCTCAGTACATTCATTCATCTTGTACATTTTCGCTTTAAATATCAACAATGCCACAGTGGAATGAATTTCTTGTGGGTGAATAGAAGAGTGGAAGCGAATAGACGTGAAGTGATAAGGGGTAGAGAAAATCCAGTCAAAAAGTCACCGAGAAAATATCCTCATTTCGTAGTCTGCGCAAAGTCAAAAGTCTGCTTTTATGCAATTCAATTTCAATCCCATTCTCTCGCCAGGAAGGCTAAATAATGAAATACCTACGAAAAAATGCAATAATCCTTGTGCATAAAGCAATACAATGGAATCATTTGCCAGTTTAATATCATCCATAAATTGTGTTATAACTCTATGCAATAAATGTGAGTATTAATTTAAAGCAGGTATACACAGTGGCTCTTTGTTGTGCATGGAGTATGAACTTCCACATTATGGAGTCCATTTCACAGCAATATATTTATGATTCATTATTTCATGGAGCTTATACGTGAGAATAGGTACCCAGTAGGTTTTCACAAAAGATGCGATTCTTAAGATGATGCCAACAAAGGCTCAATCCACTTTTCTCTGTGTAAACTACAGACGAACTACACATGATGAGAAAATAAGAATTTACGAGTACGAATATGGTTGGATTGAATGTAGGCAGGAAAATGTTGTAAAGTAAGTGTTGTAGTAGAATGCATTGTTCTTCTGTAGAAGGTACATTCACGCTGTACAAGTTCACAAGATTATGTACTTGAAGAGATGGACACATTGGACTTAGAGTCTTGTCGGGAGTTTGCTATTTGCCATCAGTTCAGGTTGCATGGGATTTTGAAATAAAAGTACTAACAATACGTATGTATGCATAAAATTCCAATGAATATTTGAGTCATGGATGTTATTGTACTATGTCGGTTTGGTTTCGTTGGTTCTTCTTCAGAAATCTTGTTCCTGTCTGTTCAGACTGCTTCCTGTCTTTCAGTTGAGGCAAGTCTCTATTGATGTAGTAATGCATAGTGATAACTTAAGACATAGCGTAACATAACAAGTGGGCTTGGTTTCTCTCGGATATCTTCTCTCTCAGCTAAAGACTCGTTTTACTGAATTTACACAATAAATAACATTAAACCCTAATAATGACACCGTGATGAAGATCAAAGGCACGTCCTTTAGAAAAACGTAAATAAAAAGTGAGGGAATGTCATCCCGTCACATTATGGCATAAAGTTGTATTTCATACTCCTTCGCTTGATTTTTTATCAACATGCAGACAAGAAAACATTACAGAAATGCAACGCAACGTAAAGAATTCACGAGCAGTCAAAGAAATAAAAGGAAGACAAAACAAGACGAGGCAGGAAAAGAAATAGAGACAGAATTGAGGGAACTTAAGGAAGATGATGTTGTGACGTGGCTTGTGATGATGAGATGTGGATTCACAATAAGATCTGTCATATAATAAGTGGATTTTACTTTCAGTGAACAAGAGTCACGTACTTACATAAATGTTTGTTTTCTTTCTATAGGTACTGTCGTATCCGTTATATTTATTACGTTTATATTGTGTTTATAATAGGACAATGTTACTTTGCACTCCATGCCATGTAGCATTCTAGTAGTAAATATACATCCTTGTGTGACTTACCACATACCTCATACTAGGATGTGTAATTTTCAGACATTGACAACTTACAACAGACAGACACTACAGACCACGTATCTGTATGGTGCTATTATAGACATGTACTTGACTATGTTTAAAATTAATGGATCATTTGCTCAATAAACAAACATAATATTACATCATAACGTTATAGAGGTAGTGATATATTTAGATGTAGGTTATGTCATGTGTAAAATATATCAATGGCTTACGCTTTATGTTTTTTCTACGGATAAGGTTTACTTGTATTTGTAGTTGGATTTGCTCTATATAAGTATAGTAATGGCATTATAAATAGCTGTTGTTTTCACTCTATTACTATGATGCAATCTTGCTAAATTGATACAATGGTGTGTCGTGTGTGATAAGCCGTAGTTGTGGTCGCATACATCAACAAGCTTATGTTCAGGATCTCATAAAGTACAAAGAACAATAATAATTACATATTTTGCAAAAGCAGATTTGTCGAATAAAGATTCTGCACTTGCTACTTATAAAAGGCTTAAGTGATAGTAAGTATTACATATGAGATGTTAGGTTAAGCCTTTGTTGTTCTTGTTCGTATTCTATGCAGAACGATAAAGATAAAGAATTTCAGTTCAGTCAGGTCAAGTAAGGAAAGATTTGGTAGGTAGTATCTAAAGAAATGATAAGTTCATCCAGAAGGTGCAGTTTAGCCAATGGAAAGGGGAAATAATCGCTTAATTTTTTATTTTAGTATATTTTAGTAGTTATTTCTTTTCTGTCGAATGTTTGCTTAGAGAAGTGGAGAGGTGAGTTGGAGTATAGGTAGTAGATTGTAAAGTGAAGCGAAAAACATTTATTACAATACGAACACAGTTGTTTCGTTCTTGTTACATAGGCACTTAGGCAAGTATGATTACAACTTTTTAGAAAATGTTCTTGTTTTTGCATTATCTTATTGCACTGTATGCCTTATCATAATCATAACGTTCGCTTTCTGTTGGTTACTTACTGGTGTAGTGGTTTTCTTAAGATTGCTTCGGTTAAATGGACTGGACTTGACTGGGAGCATGAGTAATGCATATAGTAGCTGACTGAGCAGCCTGGCCAAGTCAAGACATTCCCCTTCTGTTGATTTAACTTTTTTGCTTCGTGTGCCCTTTTTAAAAAGAAGCACGTCCAGTTTAGTTTACTTTGGGAAGACTCCCTCTTCTATTAACGCATGTAAAATGAAGGCTTAGCTATGTACTGACTTGTGCAATCCCAATATACACAAACCATTATATCCACGAAGTTTTAACTCTGTTATGAACTAAATAAGCACAACACATATTTATTATGTAATAACCCTGCAATAATTTAAGGCAAGCATAAAAATTTGCCATAAAACTGGGAAACAAAACGTAAGCAAGCAAGAAATTGGTCTTTCTCACAGGGAACCTTTTATTCATTCTCTGCCCAATCTGGAACATGCATAACATACGCAGAATAACCTGCATTTCTTACGATGTGCGGTGGTGCAGACTGTGTGTATGTACGTAATTGACCTAGCGTGACTTAATATTTTATTGCGAATATTGACCTTTTCTAATGTATTCTGTATGAATAGGTTGTTATAATATAACAGAAAGGTCTATTAAATGACTTCACTCATCGTCAGTCCCATTCACTTTTTTCGTGCTGGACGTGATGGCAATGGTACAAATGATTACTTTTGCACGGTCTATTGTTAGCAGCCTAGCATTTACACTGAAGATAATAAAAATATTTTAATTAAAGTCTCCCACTCAAATAAGTAAAAGGTACCTGCTCGTGTGTCAAAGATTTGAGTAGTAAATGTCAAGGTGCATTTTCTAATAAGTACGCTATCTATTCAGAATCGTATGAAAGCTATTATTTTCACCATTTCGTGTCTTAGACAATTCTGCTGCAGACAGTATAGTACAGAGTACAGATTAATTATGGGAGAACATTAATATTATTTTTGGAACACCTTAATAATTATCTTACCTACTAATTACCTATATCTGACTTCATTTTATGCACTTGTAATATTTGATGCGCATTTAATGAACCTGTAATACACCACTGCATTGCCAACATAACCACATCAACATGATTTCAGTACAGGTAGCAATTTTATAACGTTCAGTATTCAATATTTAGTGCAATGTTCATCTATGCAATTTTTGCAGAACGATCTGTCTGATGGATAAGTCAGAAATTCCTTCATGTAGTTCTGCTGCAGATATTACCATACATATATATAAATATTCAGAGCGTAAGAAGAATTCTGACTGAAACCAAAAAAGTCTCTGTCGGTCATCTTAAGAAAGTCGATCATACTTGGTTGGTAGAATTCTTTTTGTACATATAAGTATATTATGGCTACACAAATACTATATTATGATGTATATGACTGTCATGAGTAACCATAATAGTTAGAGATTTAGCTACTCGTATTGAAGTTGAGAGATGCTCTCAATTATTCTAGTCTAGATTACATAGAACAGTGCACTCTTGGCAAGTACATAGAGAAATGATATATTTACATGTACAACTAGGCAGGTTAGGTAGGTATAGGGCAATCAGTGTACAAAATACCATTTACCACTTACCAGTGGTAAGTGGTTTTTAATGGTATTTAACGTTAAATACCACTACCTAAAAAGTAGTGGTAAGTGGTATAAAAGGTAAAAATGGTAAAAATAGTTTCATTTTCGTGTTTGAATTTTTAATATAATTCGGTGCCAAAGTATGAAATAGCTTAGCAGATGATCATTGTTGTCACAAAGTGATAGGTGTTCATCAATCAGAGTAGGATTCAACCAATGTCAATGGGGGGCGCTAACTACCCTTGCCGATTGAGAAATTAATTGCAATTAAATTAGCATCAATTTTAAATGGGCGATACCAATATAAAATCTTTCTTTTCTCATTTTATAACTTTTGGTGTACAATCAAATAAATATGAATAATTTAATTGATTAAGTGACTAACTGGAAATATTTCATAGAAAATAAAGTTTTAAAATTTATATTTTAGGAAGTCTAGTGTATCTGTACTCAGCTGTCTAAAAAATCGCTAAAATTTACCATTTTTACCAATAAATGCATTATTACCATTAAGTGCATTTTTACCACTGTGATGGTAAAAAAGGCTAAAAAGTGGTAAATTTTGTACACTGAGGGCAATGTAAACTATAATTTAGCGAGTGAAGTAGGTTTATACTGCTTTACACGGACTGCGGTGATACTCACCCTCATATGTACATTCTTGTGCACTGACTGCCAACAGATAGGCAGGCCACTTCGCACTCACTCACTCAGATACGGATGCTTTAAAGGCTAATGTTTACACATAAAATTGTACAATCATGCATTACCTAGGGTAGTTTACATCACATTACACAGAGAACAATTTGTGAGGAAGGATGAGTAAAATGTTGGAAGCGCATGTTAATGCAGTCGTTTGTAAAGAACTAAAGAGAACATGCCGACTGTCGTGTTATTTGTTAGTGGGAGATGTACTAACTACAGATATTAAACTAATATAGAAGCTGTTTCCTTGTTAAACAATTTGAAGAGGCTTGTTTGCCTATCTTGAGTGAAATATGAAATTGCACATTTTTCAATGTAAATAAATTATGAATACATAATAATACCCATTGTGCTGCTGCTGTTGTAAACGGTAATTCTTCTTAGGTATTACCTTTCTGTTTGTGTGTAGCATTGTGTGTGAATCTCGTTATTAGTGGTTTGCTTTGGTTTGCTTACAAAAGTTTATAATGCAGAGAGGCGTACCAAATAAGTCTAAACATATTGCAGTGCTACGGAAAGGACTCTAAATTGTTTCGTTATTTGTATTTAGATTCTCGAGTAGCTGGTTTTTGCACTCAAATGTCATTAGTAGATACTTTTACATCTAATGTCATTGTCATCGCAGAAATTCAGGAAGGAGACTAATAATAACATGACTCTTGCCTTAGGGTACTTTGCTCTGTCATAAGACTCTTTAATGAAACGTTCATGTGAAATCTAAAGTAAAGATATTAGTATGCATTAAAATCCACTAAGCGACAAGAAAAAGAAGACCATTCGTTGAAGCTTATTTTACACACCTTTTTGGAAAGGTAGGTATACTTTGCATATGGTAGCATCATAATCATAACCATACATGAACAATATATAGAAATCTGCATGTAGATATTGCTGGCTATATGGTATGAGTATATGTATCAATTTAACATATAATTTAGTTGTGTACATAGTTATATCAGTTAGTTAACTTTAATTATCCACTTGAATTGCAAGTAAACCACGAGAATCAACCACGCCACCAATTACTATGCTCGAAGACAGGCTAACTAGAGTCGGTTGGTTTCTGGCATTTCTAGCCAAGCCACAATTAGTACATGATTAAACTGCAGAAATGAAAGCATAGCAATAAATACATGTAATTAGGGTATTTGGGTTTGGAATTTGAGAAGTGTGAAGGAAAGATATGTTTAAGCTTCAAGGAATTTACATATGTCTTGTAATCTTCTCGGTATAGTAGGTAAGACTCGGCTGCATAGGTATGTACATTGGAAATGGTGTATAACTAGATGAATACGTTTCACAAGAATTTCATATGTCATCTTTCAGAAAATCTTATTGTTTTCAAATACAAATTGAAGATAGAGATCAACAGAGCGAAAACCACATGACAGAAACAATGGTTAAGAAGAAATCCCTCGTTGAGCTCACTGATAGCATTTATTATAATTGAAAGTAGAATTTAAAACTAATAATGTGATTTGTATGAACATATATATTATGTTATCTAAAATATGAACAAACTATATGCAAACACTATTAAGAAGACTTGCCAAAGTGATGGATAATTTTATATCTTATATAGCATAATGTGTATGTTGTGTATGTGAAAATGTGTATTGCATGCTGACACAAAGTCTTTAGGGGGATTTGAAATTTTCTCGTGAGAATCTCTTCTCCGAATTCTGTCTATATCTTTAAGATATCTTAAGTTTCTTCCATTTAGATAGTAGAAGAAAGAAAAGCATCTCCTGCCATAAACTATGCACTTGAGGTCAATTAAGTTCAGTTACTCTCTGTTAATGCTCACTTCTATGTATTGTTCACTTTACCGTAGAACAAATGAGACCACAAATTCTTTGTGTTTTATTGTTGTAACTATTCAGTGCATTCAAGGAGCATTAGTCAAAGTCGAGAGTCTTTTTGTTGTAAAAAAATGCTCTGAACTAAACAACTTATTCAAGTCAACAATGTATGTACTACACATTCATTCTAAACTGTTGTGTTACCAACTCTTTGGATTTAACAGGAATATTTCCAGTTTGCGGAAGAAACGAATAAGATTTCACATAAGTATAGCAATTGATTCCTAAATGATTTTCTTTACTTTTTTAGCTTGTGGTAAAATTTACAGATAGTGCATTGCATTTTACCTAGGAAGGAAAGTACCTAACATAATGTGCAACGTAATTGCCTAGAATGCTTGCGTTCACAGTACAGCGTAGTATTACTATTGTTTGTTCTTTCCAATAATACTAAATTGTGATTTGGCATAAGTAATTATTATCATTATCATCCTTTTTCTTCATCCTTGTGATAAATTCTGGGAATTAGGTAGCAAATAGAAATAAATAGCCTGCATTGTATCCCGTCATTATACATTCATACTTTTTGTAACACTGTTAACTTCTAAATTATAAGTCTTTAGAAAATCACGGTTCTTATCTGAATCCAAAGTATTACTTGAACACATTACGTTGGGCCTTTTAACTGGTCGGGAGAGCTTTGAACAGATGCTATCAATTTATTCCATTTTATATCAAAGCACTATTTTTTAAAGCTTTTTCCCTTTAATTTTTCATTTAGGACTATTGTTAGAGTGCAGAGTGGATTTAAATCTGTGCATCCTAAAGACGGAGTTATTCAATGATGTTTCTGGTATGTTTAGTAAGAATTGCAAGCTTCGCTTCAAAATATATTCTTTCATGAGCCAGTAAATACGACGTTTGGCAAGTGCAAACTGCCACACTATGTGCTCAAAGGTCTTTTTGCAAAGCAGAATTGGTCATTATGTAAGTGTAACGCAGCCCATTCGTAAACGTAAATTGTATAATGGTAACTCATCATCACTTTGGATATATTATGTATAGTACGAATAAGGAATATATTCTAGAACTAAATAAAATACTGCAAGTCAGCTCATCCTGTTAGCATTAAGGTTGCTGCCAGCACAATTCTGTGAAATGTATGTACAACAGTCAAGTAAGGACGATAAGACACGCTGATATGGTGCAAGTAAATAGGCAAGAAACTAAATGGCATATCTGCGTCTTTTACTGACACAATGCTTTACTACAATAGTGAAGTCCTCTTTTATGTATTTAGTATTTGGGTTTAGGTTGATAGTGATTGTGTTACTTATCAGTGTTAACTATCTGCTAGCTATTATGTCCTACGAGATATGTCTACTCTTACTCGCCGTATTTTATCTTTGCTCATCGCTAGTTAGCATACACCTAGTTTCACTTGCCTTGTTAAATGCCAACACTTAACTCAGTAGATTTCTGTGTGCATTTGACTTGATCTATAAACACTGTAATAATGGTACACACCTTCACACATTTTCTTCGCTAAACAGTTCAGCACAGTCCTACACTCACAAAATATAAAGATAAGAAAGGCAAATCTTTTCAGAAAATAGATAAGTAGGCTAGCACTACAATAACGATGGGCCACATCAAAGACACAATCACATTTTATTGCAACGTAATACATGGTAGGTACCACTAGAGTCACGCGGCAGTCTTATATGATACGCATAGTAAGAAAGAAGTCAGATGAAATTCATTTAACTTTATTACATTACTGAGTTGCACTACTATTATACTACTACAGAACCGAAAGGCTCAAACGTGCTCATAAGAAATGAAGAATAGAAAAAGAAGTCGATTCCTCCATATCGCAATTTCAAGTTGTTCGTCTTCTTAAAGCTCTGACTGCTCCTACAAAATCATATTATCCTTGCCACGCTATATTATCCTACGGTTAGAGACCAAAATGACTATGGATCTTTCCTAATAAACTCAATAAGATAGGGATAGATATTGTAATATTCTGTACTTTTGAGGTAATTCATCTGTCAAATCAACTCAAGCCAAGCCTAGAGTGTAGTAATACCTACAGCTAAACTCCCCATTTCACATTCAAGCGTAGGCAATCTTTCAAAGAAAGTCTAGTGGAGCGTCCTGATGCATGTATCTTATAACAGGATATATTGCATGTGTCCCACATCTGCTCTTGATGAGTTTTTACACTCTTCATACAATAAGTAGTTTACCTATTACTTGCGTTACTAAAGACAGTAACTTATTGTTAGCAGTTCTTAGGCAGGTAACTGCTATGACTGTCTTTCTGGACTAATATAAATTCAAATATCGAAGGCAACTGAACCAAGTCTGTCGTGCCGTGAGATTCTGCCTAAAACTTTGTTTAACTAATCGAGATCTATTGTTTTCATGGGATTTGAAGTTAACTTTTTTGTGAGAAGGTGCTCCTTACCTAGTATGGTGATAATATGTAGCAGGTGACTGAATAAAACCTTTTATGTTAATTCTCTTTGACTACTCAGCTTGCTGCACCTGTGTTTTTGTCTCACGCAATTCTCATTTCATTTTACATAGTTTCATCTATCTCTTGTTTCAATGGAGGTACCAGTGACATTTGTAAGTATGCAGCATATTCAACTTCAAACATGCAGTGCCAAAGAAAATTGCAAGTGTCACAAGCTGACGCGCAGGTAAAAAGTCCTGGTTTATATAAGTAAATTAACCCGGTTAGAATTCGTTCATGCGTGTCGATAGGTTAAATTATTAGAATCGATGTCTTACTAGATTGAACGAGAGATTTGTAGTTTTGATATACCTATTCTTCAGTTAAACCCTTTGATACCGATTCACAAGTTACACATGCAATAAGCCAACTTGAGACAACGTAACGTAATGTGTATGTGTGTGAGTGTAGTAACTAGACCCCAGTAATAGTAATGAATCTGGCTGGATTCTAAAAACTGCACTACCTATTCACTACATTACGGAATACTTTATTTTTAGTTTTCCATAGTTTGTGCTGTTTCTGCATTATTAACTCACTGGTTGGAGATGAATGGAAGTTAATAATGAAAAAAGATCATGAGACTAGGAACGTGTTTGTATGGACGATTGAACTTGAATTTAATTACCTAACTTTCTTGGCGGAGAAAAGAATTTTTCATAACATAAAGTCTAAAAGTTCTTTCTAAAAATTTTCAAGATCGACGACTTTTGCAATATATTTAGAAGTTTAATAAATGAATGGATAAAATAAGAACAGAATTACTATTTTCACTAAACTTTTTTTGCAGATACATGAAATGTAAGTAATTATCCATCAACTAGGATGAACTTTGGATACAAAGCTTGCTTAATAATCAAAAATGTTTAATATCTGAAGAGATTAACTTTGTTGTAAGAATATTTTGAATTTTTGCTAACTAATAAATAATAATAGCATAGTCCATGCTGCTGAACAAATTAAATATTATTAATTCTTATTGTCGCTAGTAATTGGTTTATTTAGCATGAAACTTTACCCAAATTATAACTACAGCACATCAGGGTTAGCCTATATGTGGTACAGTTCATCTAATAATTGCATCATGCACTATGTACAGGGTGGGCCTGAATGAACCGGAATTTTAACTTTGACTCTTAATAATTCTGTAGTAGATAACTTTATTGAGACTAAAATAGTACCATCTGAAAGAGCATGCGTTTCTTAGTCAGAATTGAAATTATGAACACAATCGTAACACAAAAACAGACCAAAGAAGGGCCCGAAAAAATTAGAAACAACAAAATCTTGTAAAATTTACATTTTGTAAAATTAAATTTTCACATTTTATGTTTGAAATGAAAAGGGTGAGACTGGCGAGAGAGCAGAAAGTGTAAGGAATAAAGAGGTGAAAAAGGTCCAAATTGAATTTCAGCAAAAGTTCAACTTTGTTCACAATTTTGACTCGGTCCCATGTCGTTCCCTTTGTGTGTGGGCACGGGCAGGCATGTGGTCAGGAGGCATCTTAAATCCATCTTCAAGTTGAGCCATAGTCTTCGGCTTTCCAGTATACGTTCTCCTTCATCAAACCCCATACTGAAAAATCCATAGGGCTCAAATCAGGGGAACGCGGGGACAATGAAATTGGACCGCCTCTACCTTTCGATTTATCCGGGAAATGTTCATCCATACCCGGACATCCAGTCTGAAGTGGGAAGCTGGGAGAAGTTTTTGCATTAACATAAAATTTTCATAGTTTGGTGACGCTATTGCTGGCCAGATTTTGTAGTTTTACACGTTTTATTACATTACATTTTGCTGTAAAGAAAAACGGACTTAAGATGCCTCCTGACCACATGCCTGCCCACACACACAGAGAACGACTTGGGACCGTGTCAAAATTGGGAACAAAGTTAAACTTTTGCTGAAATTCAATTTGAACTTTTTTCACCTCTTTATTCCTTACACTTTCTGCTCTCTCGCCAGTCTCACTATTTTCATTTCAAACATAAAATGTGAAAATTTAATTTTACGAAATGTAAATTTTACAAGATTTTATTGTTTCTAATTTTTTCGGGCCCTTCTTTGGTCTGTTTTTGAGTTACGATTGTGTTCATAATTTCAATTCTGACTAAGAAACGCATGCTCTTTCAGATGGTACTATTTTGGTCTCAATAAAGTTATCTACCACAGAATTATTAAGAGTCAAAGTTAAAATTCCGGTTCATTCAGGCCCACCCTGTATGTATATACGTGAATGACGAATATTGTAATATAAATAAATGTTATGTGTAAATACATGTGTGTGGAGTAAATTACAATGTAGTGACTTAAATGATGTGAATACCGTATTTGGACTATATTTATTTATATGCAAGAAAAGTTTTAATGCGAGTCTTCCTGCTGATTTGATTGTCGAATTTTTCTACTGCAATTCTCTTATGAATCCTACTCGAGTGGAGTAGATACTAAAATTACATATGAAGTATCGTGTTATAATATATGTTCTGTAATCCAATACACTTACAGGACCCCAATTCTTAATATTGGATGTAAAGGATTATCCATATGCCTTGTACTATAGACTGCTATAATATATGGTTGCCATATTATTACGTTGCTATTTTTACTTAGGGATGCACTGAGGTACACTACAGATTACTAAATATGGAATAATGCTTCCGACCGAAAAGCCTCTACAGACACTACGAGAATAAATAACTCTGCCAAACAAAATGCGTTCTGCTGCAAGTTAGTAAATGGTGAGAATCCTGAGTATATAAACTGGTAGTAGAACATGAGTTAAGATCCACAAGGATTGAGTTCGGAATAAGACACGCATCTTGATTTCCATTGGTCCCTCCTGCATGATTCTCTTTTATAAGTAAAAAGGTCAAAATTTAAACTCTAATTCGTTCCATTTTATGCTTCACAGCTCTCTGACATGTTTTCTAAAGAAGTTTATATGTATGTATGTGTACTCTTCATTTTAATGCTTCTTTATAACTACAATAGTATGAAATCGGACTCATGCGTGCGCGGTGCGATGCACTGCATTCTTTTATAAAATTCAATTCACTGCACAACTCTTTACTGATGACTTACACCCAACTCCAAGTGTAGTATTCTATAAAGTCTCTATGTAATTGCTGGATAATATCTGTATAAAATAAACACGATACATCATACATTATAAACGCCCAAGAGGGAACATGTACCTTCACAACAAATAATAGAAAGAACTGCCTCTTCAAAAATAGCGTTAAGAGCCATTGAATAATAGAGTGCAACACAAGAACAACATCAGCATTAAAAAAGAATTAATTCCTGAACAATGCAATGCACACAAAATATCTAGCATTTAAAAATGCTTATCCCTCTTGTGTGCTTAAGAATGTGCTTTTGTTATAAATTACTAAGATGCAATTTAATCTTTACACGTTTGTGTACCTTTCGTTTATGATTCTTTAAAAAAAACTATTTTTCTATTCCAGAAACGTGCTGAAGATTTTCCATCCACTATGTTGCAAAAAGTTTTACACAAGCCTTCTTATCACTCCGTCGGAAGGATCAACACCTGGGTCATACTTGGCATCCTTCTCACTTCCTCGTTTTTTAATTTTTCATTAGGAGTTTCAAGTAAGTATTTAGTTTTTTAACCAATTAAGAGAATTTCTATTACGATGCATGTATGGCTACTGATCGTATTATTATATAATACATAGTAATTCATCACACCTTAACATCACCACCATCAGAACCTAGCGAACTGTATCAAAATAATGAAACTGTCTGTGAAATGAAATAAATAGAACAAGTAGCTATAAATATAAACTTGAGGCAGAAAGGTTCTTTCAGAGGTTACGTGGTATTATATTATACTTCAGAGGATTATGTAGCTAGATATTATTTATTAATATGAACCATAAACAACTACCTTATCTACCTACTATTATGTATTATCAGGAATATGAAAGTTCACGGTACCAGAATCACTTCACACTATTCACACCCACCTACATATTATCCCAAAAATGCAATATATAATATTATGTTACATTTACTATACGTAATACGAACCATTCTACCGTAAATTCCCAATTTATATTATATTAAATTGTTTGCATTATGCTTAAGACAGCTGGAAATAATGTGCTCATGTTTCACAACACATTTTCTAGGTATTTACTTACACTCTGTTAAGTACACTGCACCATTGTCATATCTATATCAAGATTCCAATGGTTCAATATCTTTTGCAAAAATACACAACACTTGTGTTACTATAATATATAAGATGCTATCAATTTTATAGTTCTAACTCCTAAAGACTATTTTTTACTGACAGCTGGCTGCTCGAGGTAAGTAAATGTCCAATACGGATATAAGGATTTTGTCCTGCAAATTGTAAATTCAGCAATTTGCCAGAAGTCAGCTATCTGTCTTCATCAAGTGAGGATCAAGTCAGATCCATAAGAGACATTTCCATTTTTCCATTTCATTTCCTTCTCTCTTCTCTTCTGTAGCCATTAACCATTATATAAGTCTAGTAGTTGGTAAAGTGCCGTGTGATGTAAAGAGATCTTGTATAAAGTGAGTTCATAAGTAAACCTAAGTATCCACTCTATCTCCACAACCTTTTCCTCCGATTTCCTTTTTCTCCGAATTGGATACTTTTGGTCTCTCCTCTCTACGCCTACCGTAGATCTCGTTAGTAATTTTCAGCCATAATAGTTACTGCTCTTTCTTAGTTTTCACTATTGTATAATATCCTTATTACGATTAATGTGCTAAGAGAAACTACACAAGTACTACCATCGACGAGACGCAGAAGATTTTTAGTATCTCACATTACGTTGCAGATTTTCTTTTAGTAATCATCCTTATGTAAACCATTAATAAACTTGCAGTCATAGACGAGACCATAGCAAACAAATAAAAATGATGGGAAATTACCAATTTGTCCTTTGCAAGTGAAATGGAACGGACTAAACTGCATCACTCTTATTATGACTCTGAGCTTGTTCACTTTAATCCTCTCTCAACTCAATCTGTGATCTCTATCTACAAATATAATGATAAGTGGATTTCTTTTTAGCTGGTATATTTTCCTGAAGTTTCAAAAGCATTACAAAGAATATTATTATTAATGCCAAATCCTTTCCCAGAACTCCGCTTTAGAAAATCATTTTCATTAGTCCATTCAGTTTCCCAATCTCAAGTCGTAGCGTAGGTGTTTGGATAGTGACAATTTAGTAGCTATATAACTATGTATCCTAATATTTAACTTTAACAGAGCATATAGTAGCCTCAATAAGAATTGCACGCTCACAGAGTATCTATTAATTATGTTAGATTAGTACTTTACAGAAAACTAGGATTAAAGGGCTTTGCGTAAAGAATATTAAAATCTATATAAACAGTGTGGATCGAAAATTGCATCAAGCATTTTCACAGAAATATAGGACGACGAGGCTGTTACTAAAAATAAAATCAACTCTCCTATATGATTGAAAAGAAGGCATGTTACATAATTGCTAACTATAATAATAATTATACTACACTGTCCATCTCACTCACCACATAAGCATGGCAGAAGTATTATTTATATAGTAAAGTATATACATAAAATCCACAAAGAGTATTATAGAGGTGTCTACGTCCTCTACTTGTATTGCTCAGTACATAACTTGTAGACAGACATACATATTAATCAGTACCTATAAATAGAAAGCAACCATTTGTATAAGATTTTAAGTTGAACTGATTAAATCCTATAATCCTATAAATTTTAATGAAATAGTGCACTAATTAAAGGATATATTATTGTATATTATTACCTTTTATCTTCTGGATGAAAGATTTTCATTTCATTAGGTCACACACAGACGTCACTATGCTGCTTCGATGATATAATCAGCATTTCTAAAATATTATTGATGATGATGATTAAGCTGTGATGAATGGCTGTTGTATTTATTATATAACATGATATTTAGTACCAACATTAAAAGGGCTTAATTATTTATTTAATGTATGAATTTGACTGCTAGGGATAGAATGCATTAAAATTGTCATTGTAATACAGTTTGTATTCATCTACAAAGTATTTATTTGTGTTTGATATTGCAGCTATAGATCATTTGGAAGGCCAGGCTGGTTTTCGCATGGCATCGCTTCAATGGAAATATCCTCTTAGTCAAAGAGCTCCTGTGTCATTCAGAGTCAGATACTGTGAGCTTCATCCATGGGGATTACATCGATGTCGATATCAGGTATTGCACAGTTTTGTTTGTTTGTTCTTTCTTTGATTTGTACTGTGATTTCCTTTCCTGGTTTATATATCTACTTTACGTTAATATACTTTACATACATTTATATCCTTCTGTGTCATGAAAGTGCTCACATGGCCTATATAGTATTATTAGGTATCTTTGTATGGGTGACATTAAATTCTCGTTACCGTTTTCCTAGTTGATAAAATAATATACATAGGTACTGATTCCTTAACTTGTGTTGGAAAACAGAGTTGACGGGACTCATCAATTAATTACTTTGCACATGATTGAAATTTTGCAAAGTCACGGAAGATGAGTTTACTATTTAATCGTTAATGTTTGTGATGAACCGAATTTGTTATTGTTTTTGTTGTAGCGAACGTGAAAGAGATGAGATATGCAAATTCTTTTGGAAGAGATTAAGATTAGTTGCTTGTTATTTATTATGAACTCTCGTTTAATATGCATTCAAAGCGTAGCACTTCCTCCTGTAAATCTCATTAACAGAGTGACATTTACCATTTCGTCAATATTGATGCAGATCGTCTAATGAATTTATAGTAGCTTATGCACTTCATTGCAGATTTACATACGATAGTGAAGTTGTAGGAGTGCTGTGTAATTGCCAGAAATAGTGGTTGAATAGTAATGAGAAGGCAGTCAATAAAAATGTATTTACAAGGGAAGTGCATGCTAACAACGTGCAAAATCAGCATAGAAAATTAATTGCATCCTTAGAGGACTTAATTAAAGATAAGTACAAAATGCAAACAACTTGTGCATTTATAATTTCTATCGATGTAATTCCCAAATTAATCAGATACGTTTTCGTAATCTCTTATTTATCCAAGGGTTCTTAGAATAGTAGTAATTTCTAAGAAATAATCCTCCTACTTATTTCATGTGTATTCACTTGCGAATGTCTCATGTTGTATTTGAGTAGTCACTAGCTATCACGCGATTTCTAGTATAAATAAAAAAAGGAAGTTACAATAGTACAGTAATGTTTGACTAGATGAACAAAAGAGCAAAGTAATGAGATATTGCACAAATTAAATTAGTTGTGATGATCCTTTTGAAGACAGTGTTTGAGTCTGAGTTTGACTTTGTATAAAAGAGTTGCCCATGCAAATAAGGATCGTCTTTTGCACAAAGCAAGGTTAAAATACAAAGTTGGGTTTTGCAAGTATACATCAAACACGATATACAAACACTGTCATCGAAAGCTATTTGTAGTTGTTATTTATACAGCAAGTATGACAAAATTATGTATTCAGACATTTTCATTCAACTTTAGTTGAACTCAATTTTACCTTATTTACTAAAAGTCAAATCTAATCAAGTCAGCAGTCTGCAAAACCTGATATGTTAAAAAATAAACTGACAGTCTGGGAACAAGAATGCTAATAAAATTACTTGGAACGTTGATTTTGATTCTTGAAAGCAATAAATACTGAGTAAAGTACTAAAAGAGAAACTACAATTATAGCATGTGTCATCGGGAGAGTTCTTGCGTATTTGTGCTGATGTAAACTAAATTCTAATTTAATATTTCGTAACTTACATCAGAGTCATAATGTAATGTAACTTAATTGTTGTGAACAGTAGCAAGTCTGGTTATTTATTAACTTGTCTCGCTTAAATTCGTTGAATTCCACTAGCCACCTGTGGTATTTTAATTTACGTAATTATTATGTATTCTCCATCAGTGAGATTGATAATGCATGCTTATAATTAAGAATAAGACGAAATTCAAGGTAAGTCAAGATGGAAATGTGAATATTAATGTTTTCTATTTGTTTATGTATTGGTGCATGTATATTGTATTGCAAGTGTACCATATAGGATGGAACACCTCAATGCTTCTTCCTTGAAAAAGAGCTATAAAAGCATTAAGTTCAATGCCAAGTCAAGTGCTCTGCGTATTTATAAATTCTTGGTGATAGTAGCGATGAGTCCTTCAAAGGTGCTTGCCTAAATATTTGAAGCGGTTACACAATTGTATTGGCACAGCGTAACACTTGGCTATTATGTTTATGGCCAAATGTTAACAATAGGAAAAAACTTTAATATATGACAATGATAATGGTGTATGGAAATCAATAGTCTTCAAAGTTTTAGATAAGAAAGCGTTGTTGTACATTATGAAAAGTGCACAAAGCCAATATACTTAATAATATGCATGCAAAATGCATTGTAGAAACTTGAACAACTGGAAACATCAATTTTCATTATCACATTTGTTATAAATTAGCCATTTACACTGTAAAAAGAAGTTGACACGCTTCTTAATTAATTTAATGTTCTCTTTGAATTAACGCTTACCTAACATGCAACACGCTTGGTTTAGATTGGAGATATATACAATATACACGTGTTGGAATTGTAAACTTTATCTCAATTTGCATGTTCATTGGTGAACAATTTCAATTCCAATTATTCCACGATTATTTAAATCTCTTTCAAGTAACATCATAATAGAAAAAGAAAAGTTTGCTAATACCTACAAATTACTTGTTAACTTTTAACGTGCAAGAGTAGTTAAATTCATTACTTCCTATATTCTATCAATAATTTTTACAGATATTCTGAAGAATATGCCTTATGAAATAAAATACTGAATACCTAGTTGAAAGTGTTTTTATCTTCCTGATTTTCTAATACTAACGATGAATTTGTACATAAAATGTGTCAAATACTTTCTGCTGCGGAAATACCATTGCATTTATGACACGTACAGCTTACAAGTATATTTGTTTGGTGGTTAGTGGTAGATTAAGAAAGAGTGCAGTCTCACTCTCACTAACAAGCGCTGAAAATACTTGAGTGGAATATTTCTTGAAGAAATAATTCTTTTTTTATGGATAATATACTAGTAGAACACGAGTCGACTGCGATTACTAATATCAAGTCTTACATGCATGTCATACTGCATTGTATAGTATATACTTACCTTAGGTACAGTATATACTATTAATGCAACTACTATGCATATACATGAGTTTATTGAGTAAATACATACTAAGCATGGTATGTGCATGATATTTCTTGCGAACAGAATTCTCTAATGGAAAAGAATCTAGTGGCAAGTGGAAGCAAATCCTCTGTTCATGTTGTTTTCTAGTCTCCGCGTTGCAAGTATTCATGTGTCACATTAATCTCATAATTTGTAGTTTTCGTCACATAAAAGTTGCAGATTCATTGATTACAGTATACATACTTGGTGACCATAAAGAATCCGAGCTCCTGGTTGAGTGAGGCATCATATTCTCGAGTAAGTTGAAGCTGGATATATTACAAGTTAAAGCGGTTCAGGAGGACACTATAGTATCATTTGCTTCTGCAGGGTGTAATGTATGTAATATCTAGGTTGTTAAGCTAACGATAACTACAAAATTACATGGAAAGGCATGCCGCTAATTCACATCGCGGATCCAGTAGCAATCCTACAGTCTACAGATATGACCGTGTCATTCCATCAGAACTTATGCAAATAGTATTTGGTAGTTGTGACACAAAATATTCGAAAGTCTACATTTAGCAGCTCTACATCTCCATTGGGGATAATATCTACGAGTTAGACAACAGAAATGGTCCCCTCATTACTGCTTGATTAGTGGTTTAAATTTATGTGTACTGTAAAATTCGTACTAACTGCCCCAGAATGCCTGTTGAAGAGATTTTTAATTAAACTCCTACTTTGAAGAACCACTAGGTATTAGGCACCACTGCACTACTCAAGTAACAAATTGCTAACTAATTCAGAAAGTTAGGTGCACTATTAAAATCATCCATCTTAAATTGCATCGAAGCGGGGCGAAGCGTTATCGTTTACTAAACATTTTACACGAAAGAAGGGCTCAGAAAATATAATTACGATCCTGTACGGAAGCTGTGTCAAAAATTATGTACTGTATTATACTCTGACACGGCTGGATATGAAGCATAATTAATTACCGTGTAATACTTACGAAGAACTATGTTTATGGCCAAACTGTAAAATCTAACATCACACAAGGAAAACCAATGCCTATTGGTTAAAACTGCTAAAACTCTATGGCAGACAGTGGAAGTCTGTACTATGGTTAATAATAAAGACATCTCTCAAATAAATGATGAGATTCTTTTATCAGTATTGCACGCATACAATATATTTGCATGTAATGTGTAGTGATATCAGTTAGGAATGATAAAATGAAAAACTGTAAGCCTCTATCTGATTCATATTGCTAACGAAAATTGATTTATAATTTGCAAAGAACGTAGTTTAGGTTTTGTTTTTGTTGCTTTCAAAGGAAACATGTTTTTCTAGTCATTATTATCTGTGTTAGCTAAGAATAAAATGTCCTAACTTGATGCGCTAAGATTCGCATACTAGCAAGCATCCTGAATACACAAGACTTGATAGATAGCAGAATCCATTAAGAGTGCATTATCTGTAATCTGTGCTCATATCGAATTACAGATACGAAGTATTCAATCATTCTGCAGACTAAACGAGTAAAGAACAATCTTAAAAGGTTCATTGTGTGTTGAAAGAAGTGTTTTGTACCAATGAAAGATGTTCACGTTTTTGTGCATGCGACACCAGATATTCTCACTCACACAATACAAATCCGCCTATTCAATAATTCAATGTCAAAAAATAGCTTTTAGCAAACTTGAAACGTAATGCATGTTTCCATTGTATCGAGTTTGGGTAAACAAATCAAGCATCAATAGAGTAGTTTCATTCATTAAAGTAAAGCATCTAATAGTTTTATTTTACAAGATTTTTGCTTTGTTTGTTAGTATGTAAACTAGATATGTGTACTCAACTACGCAAAAATACATGTGCTTAAATCTTTTGTTGTAGATTGTGATTTGCGTTGTGCTGTTTGGAAATCAGTTTATATAGGTAGGCTTCTATATAGTATAATGGTATAGGTATAGTACAGGAATTAGGCAAGAATGAGTGCAATACTCTATGAGCAGGCAGGTGATGTAGGAAGCTATAAGGACGGTGGTGATAATAGTTAGGATGGTGGTGACATTAAAATAGGATGGTGGTGATATTAGTTAGAAGGGTGGTGACATTAGAATAAGACGGTGGCGTAAGGACACATGGACGGTGGTGACAATAGGTATGATCCTATATGTAAGGTGAGGATACTGTGATACATACGGTGGTGACACGTGAAGATGCCTATGGTCTAACGGTCATGCAACGTATCGAAGATGGCAAGACAAGACTACACATACGCAAGTAGGAATTACAAGTAATAGGATGAGTTTATTCTGGACTAAGGAAGTTAGGACAGAAGGAACTATTACTTAACTTAACTACAAGACTAACTATTACTAACTTAATACTTAACTAACTTAAACACTACAAGGGACTTACGACTGATTGACAAACAACCGCACACGTAAGGAAGTCGAGTTGTCGAGCAACTGAAAAACCGTTGAGACACAACGAGGGGAGAATAAGTTGAACACAACTAAAGGAACAAGTCCAGAGAAGTCCACACAAGTTGACTGGAAGCAACCACACAGTGGAAAACAGGAACGACTGGAACGACAGGAACAGCGTCGGAAAGGAGTCCAAGAGCAACTGATCAAGACTAAGGAATTGCCGGTTGTATTTATACCCGAGCGATTCCTTTGTCTTTTGACAATTTTCAATCTTAATTATCATCTAATTAAATATTTAATTTTGAGCTAAGATAACAGAAAATGCTTATACATTGGTCTTACGAGAAAACTTACTGGTTCTAACTAGTTTTTAGTTTAAATACTTAGATAAATTTAGCATAAGAATTGATTAAGCATATTTCTAACAATTAGGTAAACTAGACTTAATATATAACAATAGAATCCTATATATATAGCATGTAATTTAAATGTAATTATAATTAAGGATATATGAGGATTAAGGAGAAGTTTAGGGTAATCGAGTGGGGAGAAGACTGACCTCAACGGATTTGCTTATACACAGCTACCGTGGTACTCAATACGAGTTGTAAAGTTTAACCTCACGGTTGGACTTTACAATAGGAAAGATTTTTTGATTCAGCCATTGTCCTGCTAATTGACTAAGACAATAAGTGTGCTATCACTAGAAAAGTTGTTATTTACAAAGTCAGGAGAATGCATAACATCATTAAAAGCATTTCTTGTACACACAAATGATATTCCACATTTAATGTACAGCTGAGAGTATTGAATTTTAGTATTTTATGTAAAATATCACTTTCAAAAGGTTGTACATTGCCTGTAGCAATACTATATTATTCAGATGTGAAATATTCTTGCCAATGTTATGATAGGATTTCTTCTGCATATAAACAAATGAGAAAATTAGACAGAACATCTACAGTTGAATAAACAGACGGGGATTAAAAATTATGGTATTTTCATTGCGTTGCTGCAGACAGCTAAAATTTGAATACCTTCCTATCTGTCTATCCACTTATAATAATTCACAACATAAAATGCTTCAGTAACCGCAGGTGATTTTCTAGACTATAAAACAATATTTATGTGTGCATCTTTTTACCTTGTATTGCTAGTCAATTGAAGTATACTAACTAGCATCTACATAGACATGAGACAACTACAGATAAACTCCGCAATGTACTCGTCAACTTTAAGCTTAGTTATATTTAGTGTGTACAGCTTACATTCTCGTATCTATATGCAATATTACTTGGTTGATAACTGAAGGCTAAGTCATGTCATTCATTTCCCTGATGCAGTTTTTTTGGTATTACAAAGATGAATACAGCAGTATAAGTCTGTCTTTATTCATTTATGAGTGTCTGCTTTGTATGCACCGAGATATACTTAACTCTAATATATGATGCACAATAGATAGAATAAAAATTATCCTGATAATCATTGTATAGGTGTCTATTTAAATTACATAGAATAAATAATTGCTAATTGTGTAATGTACATCACAATTACGCTGTACAAATATATACTAATCCTCATCACAGACATATCCGTCAGCCGAAAGCAAGATGAATCAAATTATACAATTTGTAATAATGCTGGGAAATTGTTTGGTAATTAAGCATAAAAACTCAACCTTCGTTCGCCTATAATCTGTCCACAAGAGATTTACAAATTCTCATTTGTGCTTATAAGTTGTATGGCATGGGACTCAGGTATAATGCTTGATGACTTTCAATGTTTCATAAGACAAAGAAAGCTGATTTTAAAAATCATTTTAGTATTTTAGGGTACCATGTTAGGCCATCCCAAATTAAAATATCTGAGGCTGATTAGATTTTGATTGTTCTATGGAAGAGAGGTGCACACGAGTATTTACTTACACAGAGATGATTGCTTATGAATGCAAAGAAGATGAAATAATGACTAATGACGAAATCAAGTTAAAGATGAGGCATGAAAATTTTTATGTAAGTAGCATTAAATATACTGATCTCTGTTTCTCATTATTTACATTATAGTATCGTCGAGTGTGTGTAATGCATACTTCTCCTCTACAGATGTAATTACGTGCTTATGTATTTTGTAAAAAGTGTTCATCTAACTAATTGCAGTCATGATTATTTTTTGCTTACAAAGCTACAGACAACATATCTGATTTTAGAGGCAAATAGATATTGTCTACCAATCCAAGTTCACTATATCGTAAGAAATTCATCAATATTTCAAAGCTGCGAGGATGGGTATCGATTTCATAACAAACTTTTACTACCTGCGTATAGTTCGTTATAATATACGTTAATGACAGGAGCCAATACTTGTAACAAAGACTTATACCTTCAACCTGGGTTGTAGACGTTTTAAATATTTTATAGCTGAGGATGTTTTACACTCAAGATATTAATATTTTCCATGCAGCAGTTTGGTATGTTTTATGTGTGTACAATTTTATTCAGGTACCCGTGATAAAATAGATCCTTGAAATATTTTATTATAAGAAAGGATATGCCATCACATTATTAAGCACCTGCTTGTCTCGACTACTTATTAGTCATTGCACTGATGTTCATCTAATCCAAGCAGGATATATTTGACAGGTTAAGGATTTAGTGATCATTTAACTTGACAAAATAATAAGCTATAATATGACAAAATAGTCAGCTATACAAGAGATGCTGCTACGAGTAGTTGCTATCAACTTTATTCGCATAGTTGCAGTCTCGTGGCACAGTGACCAGGGTATAAATTGATTTTAACGCTGAATTAAATAATAAAAGTTGAATGCAGGGTTTGGATGCGCTCAGCGTCTGTATTTTACTAGATGACTTCACTCAAATGATAGTTATTGCCCAAGCGATTACAATGGGTTATTGGAAGGTTGTAAGTAAAAACATGCAGTTCTTTGGTTTGGTGAACATTTTTAATGTTCAGGTGAGTAGGTAGTATTTTCTTTGGAGTATGTAGTGCTGAATAATAATAATATGTGCCATGGAGGTATATGGCTAAGTAGTAGGTTAGTTAGGTAGCAATTTCTGATCTCACAATCAGTCACTTTGAGTGATTCCCTGATGAAGTCATAGAAATGTTACAAAAGCATCTATAAATAACTTGATAATGTTAAAAGACAGGTTATTGTTCACTTATAAGATCGTCTAGGTTGAGGAAAGTGCTTCTGTTGAATTCTGGTTTCTGTATGTGAGTCGTTTTGTATGATGAAAGAGTAACGAAGCTTATGGCAGTTTACCTACAGCAAATTCCACCACAATCAAGAGTAATAATTTTGCATTCAACACTATCGCTTTGCTTTATTTTACTAACACTTTACACATATGCATGGATTGAATGAAGGTATATAAGTGGATGGTTTGGTTGAGTAGTAAAGCTGAATTAAGTATCTAATGAAAGGTCTGGAAAGTCTTGTTTTTCAATTTTCTACTGCACCTAGAGTTACGTACTCTACACATCAGTTATCTCCACAGATCACGACTTGATGCACAATCTCTGGAGTTGGAAGGATATTCTTCAAAAATGCGTTCTTCACTTCCACGTTCGTAGCTGCAATAAACGTACGTGGTCTACGACCATACAGCGTACGTACACATTATTTGCATCTGCCTGCCATATCCGGATTGGATTTGTTAGCAGACAAGAAAAGATAATCTCATAATAACCTCGTAATGTTATGTCATCGTTGCGTTGTTATTGTGGATAGATAATCACTCTCCTGTCTTCATAAAGATATATTTTTCTGTGATATTGCTACGTACTGTACGTACACTTATACTCCAATGATCATTATTCCTAGACTTCTTTTCTTTCTAGCCTTCCTAAAGCGTATATCCATATTTTACACAATATTTCTTATTTCCTGCCAACTACCTATGTAATGCTATACTGAAGACAATCGAAATGGTTTTGAACTAACCTTGGTCAATAATCATTGGTGGTAGTAATAGTAGGATTTAAACGTCTTTAAGGATGGGATAAGTTGGGTTTTTAGCACTATACGCAGTACAGCTAAATCACGTCCAAATGTACGACTATTCCATCGAGAGGAATATTTTGGCTGCTAAGCTGCATTCTATGGCGCGACAAACCAAGTCTGTTGTGCAGTAGTTAATTACGGTGATTGCTATTTAGTTTTGGGAACTTGATATAATAATTACTTTAATTGATTGACGATGGACTTGAAACTATGCCAAAAGGATGGCACAAGACAAAATGTGATCTATCCTGAATTGACGGCTAATGTGGTAAGTACATTTGAGATGTATATATAAATACGTTATTACCAACTACCAATTATATAGCTGCGGTCCCACACAAATGTAAAATATGAACTGCATATTCTATCAGGAATTTAAAAATAATTAAATATATTATTATTACTACAGAATAAATTGTTGAAAGAAATTTGCGAGTTATCAGCAGCAGACTTCTTTGCCTTGTCGATGGAAATGGTTAATCGTTCCCCATGCACCGAAGAGGAACTAACCGCGGTGAAGAACCAGACTCATCGCAAAATTTCAAAAATGAAGAATCGAAAGAAGTCTAATTCGGGGTGGAAGCGAGGGCAGTACAAAGTTTCGTACAAGTGAGTGCTCCACCTCCCGATGCAGCTCCTGCATTTTCTGAAGTAAGTAGATTTTTTACTTTAATTGCAATGCTTATACTAATGTTACTTAGAAAATAGCTAATATCAAGTAATTGAAATCATTAAAGTATTGATTTATCAACAGGTTCCACTGATATACAAAGGGGACTTAATTGATCGTTGCCAGGAAGTCTTTTTAGACACAGAAAATGTCACTGAGGGGGTTACACACAAACCAATAGCTGGAACAATTGCAGTGGTGGATAAGAATTGGAACTTAATATTTTGGGCCGTGGTTAATCAAGCTAATGTTTGTCGCTACAACACCCATTTAACCGGCATTGACAAAAGCCTTCTTAGCAAAGGATTGACGTATGATATAGTGAGTTTTGCTACATAACAATTATTCGTCGACTACTCAAATAAAGGTAATCTAAGTCTAATTATATATTGTAAATTCAGGTAAAACCGCTGTTGGAAAAATGCTTGGACGGTAAAGAAGTTATTGAGTTTTCAATTAAAAGCGATTTAAAGTGCTTAGAAGTATGCCACTCCAACGTTACAGAAATGCAGAACTTCTATCGAGATGAGAAAAACAATCCTTATGGGTTAGGTGACCTAACAGCTCACTTTTTGGGGAAAAATGCTCAATTTGATGCAGACGGAAAACAATTTCATACAGCAATAAGAGACGCCAGGATGACAGCACTATGCTATAGAAAGATGAAAGCTTTTAAAGCTGCTTATCCAGAGAAGGTACGATTTGAGTGCCTAGTATTCGATGCCTACAGAAACTCCAAATCCAAATCAAAATTTGTGAAATGGGATTCGTGTGGTTGTGCGTTAAAGGAGATAAAAGAAAATGGTGTCACTAAACGAAAATTTGTTCGGGATCGAATTGGAAACTTTTCAAATGTGCGCTTAGATGAGTTTGAATTTGGTGGATCATGGCAGGGAGCGGTTTGTGACAACGAAGATGATTGGGAATAAAATAATAATGCAAATTTGGCTTAAAATACAGACTAAAAATTAACTGATATTTTTATTACATCAACTTCTTTTAAATGTAACTTATGTCTCTTTACATCTAGATTCCAGTCAAGTGCACTCAGTTTACATCAACTAATTATATTTTTATTACCACATTATTAAGTAATTAGAATATACTACTTTCTATTTGCTATAATTGTGTTAACTGACTACTCACATATAAATTTCATTCTATTGCTCTCAATCAAATAAGCTAGTTATAATTGTAAACATCACATTATTGTAACGTTATATTGAATGCACCTTATAAATGTTTTTATAAATGTACTGAATTGACTACTCACATATAGATTTCATTCTATTGCTCTCAATCAAACTAATTATACTTGTAATCATACATTACTGTAATGTTACTTTTAATGCACCTTATAAATGTTTTATAAATGTACAGCATTGATTACTCACATGTAGATTTCTTTCTACTGCTCTCAATCAATTATCTAATTATACCTGTAATCATCATTGCATTGACTACTCACATGTAGATTTCTTTCTATTGCGCTCAGCCAGAAGTACTTTTAGAACAAAACCACTGTCAAATTATATTGCTGCTTTCAACTGGCTCTTTTTTTTACTTAAGAAATTATCAATAGCTTCCTGACGGTATTTAGGCTGTCGGATTGGCATGTTTCGTTTAATCCGAGAGTCAATGAGCTCCGGACCAAGATCTTCCTGATAAAATTTTATGAATTTAGTGTACATTTCACTCCACAAATGATCCGTTTGTGAACTTCTTTCAATTCTTTGAATGAATGGTTTGAATGGAATTTGTAAACTATTTTCAATCTTATAAGAATAAACTACAAAATCACACCATTTCCTGTTTGTTACATAAAGTTGCATGATGATCTGCTTATAATAAGCATGCGATTGTTTTAAGACTAACCGCTTATTTATATCGTAATGCAAATAAGGTGACGACATGATTGCGGGTAGAGTGATTGGGTCGTGACCTATCATTGTACTAGGGCATTTGACCTCTAAAATTCCGTCTGTTCCTATCAAACCGTCGGGTGAAGCTGCTAACACTCCGTTTTGTAAGGACACAAACAGACCACATTCTGTTACAACATTACCTGTTGTTTCAGTATATATTCGTTTTGCTTGCCCTTCTGTTGAACTTCCATGCTTTAAAGAATCAAGGTTTTGTAATTTCGGATCTGGCTTCAAAAAATCTCTAATGATGGAAGAATTGTTAGTTTTATCTCCAAGACTGGCAATACGCCCTGCAAACGATGCTGTTATTCTGTTTTTTCTGTAGTGAAACCATAAATGATTAGCGGATTGTCCTATGGTCTGTCGTTCAATACTATCTTGTTCAGCTTTGTCTACTTGCAGTTCGGCTATTTTTTCTTCTATTCGTACGCTAATGAAATCTACATCCATATCAGCGTCGGCTGAGTTTGGGCCATAATCTGCATCACCCATTGAATTAAGCTTATTTCTGTCACCAAACATAAGTTTCCTTCGTATTAGATTGGGCCTTCGGAATTTCAAACTTTCCTGTTCCGATTTTTTCCAAACAAGCCCCGGGCTTATCTTTTCAATACTTTTAAAGGCTTTTGCATAGAAACTTGAACCCGATGTATAAGACAACCCTGCGGCTACTACTCTGGTGTTATAACCTCCTCTTTGGTAAAAATTTATGCGTTTTCCGCATAAGTATTTTGCACACTGTCTCATGAATCCTTCAGCTCTGTTACTGGTTATGTTATGAATTATCCTGGCTGATAAATTAGCCGTACGATTACTGATTTCCATTAGATTATCCCACATTTTTGTCTTTGAAAGGGAAATTACTATATTGGCCTCTTTCTTTCTTTCTTCGGTGCAAAAACTGTCATCACATTTAGTATGTTGTCCAAATATATGAAACGGAATGTTCTTGATATTATTAGATAATTGCTGCACGGAATCAGGTTTTGCTTGTTTATTATGAAACACAACTGCGGAGCGCAGAGCTCGCCCAAACCGATTAATTTTGCTTTTTAAAAGCTTTCTGTCACCAATACTATGGCTTTTAGTATCATTTGAAATTTCAAAGATGCCCTTGTTATATCGCTTAATTGTATGATTGATACATTCAATTTTCTGAATTCGTAATGTTCCGTACTTAACTTCTGAAAGAAGTCTGGAATATACGGAAGAATCTCCGTCTGCGACAAAACTTTTATACACTAATTGGTGCATCTGCATGCTTGCGTTAAACCCTTCTACAATAATTGATGATTCCATACTGCTAGAACTTTGTTTATCCCCCAATTTTTCAAACAAACGTGTACACGAGGATTTGCCATTTTTTCGTCAAGTTTGCATATTATACATAACCTATTTTTAAATCCACAGAACAAAACCTTTTTAGTATGATGTCCGATGATAACTGCACAACCGGAGTTAGAGTTGTACGAGTGGCCATAGGACCGTTTCCCCAGCCTCCATCACAATAAACTGTTGTATAAGGATATTCAACTCCGTCCACGGTGACTACATCACCCCGCTGTAGCGCAATCTCGCGCTCTTCTTTGCCGTTTTCTTGTAATTCTTGCTGTAAAGCAATGCTCCATTTTTGGATGTACAAGTTTCAAATGATTTATACAGTTGGAAGCATGGAACGTGACACTCCATGACTTGCAAAGATTTTTGCTAGCCGAAAAGGGGGATCCACCTGCTAAAGTCCCCCAAGCGAAAGCTTCGTTGACTGGGAGATCGGTTGAGTCATCTTCAGTGTCAAGTTTACTTTTCCAGCAACAGGCTGTGCACGATACATGGAACACGGATCTCAATCCATGAAACACTTCTAAATCGAAACTAATTTTCCCTTCTTTACATTGTTTTCCGTGGTCCATTGCAATGTTCATGAACCCCCAAGTGAAGCTATTGGTATTAATCGCCGTCCTTTTAGTTTCACATCCTTTGGCTGAATCGGGTTAATTTTCCGCTTCTTTGGAACTGGTGGATCGTCAAAGTCTTCATGTATCAAAGGTGTCACTTCAATTTGATCCATGTTATGCAATGGCGTAATTTGACCCGTAATGTCCAATGCTGCAAAATTTCTGCCATCAGATTTAATAATCGGTGTTGACGATGCTTCCTTGTTATCAATTTCATTGCTGTTCGTTATGTCAAAAATAGAAGATCGTCTCTGTTTATGCGGCGGACGACGTTTTCTAACAGAATTGGTGTTTTTATATTTTGGCATTGAAATGTGTTTATATTGGTCCGGCTTGGATACTATTTTCGCTCTTCGTTTCCTAACAAATTCAAAGCATTAAATTGTTAAACCTGAATAAATTCAAAATATATTATTCAAACGGCGAGGTGACTGCATTGCAAAGCAGAACAGAGTGCCAAAATAATTGATCACAATAAAAATTGATTCCACTTAAAACGATATGGATTGAAAAATGGACTGCACTTGCTTTCTGCTGTTGTTGAAAAAGGTCGAAATCTCTGTTTAATTTTCAGTATACTCCATTCGCTTCTAAAACATTGTATTACAATGGCGAGTTGGGTTTATTACCCATGTCATCATACATAATAAAAACCAAAAGAAAATATTATATATATTATATATTTTGATATTTTTCAATCTTAGTACGCTCAACAAAATCTATTACCTTTTCATTTCCCAAAGATGTTACCGTTCTTTCATTTAATGTGGGCGTAGTTTTAGTTTTCATAAAATTGTGTCAATTTTTATAAAAACAGTGAAGATATTTGATTTTGAAAGTGCTGTGTAATATCTGCATTTGTATGTTGTTTATTTATTAGAGGAGAGGAGCAATACAAATCAACTCATAAGCAAAACATCCTAACACGTGATACCCAATGTAACACAGTAATCTTCCTTTCCCACAACTATACCATCAATTCAAATTTCAAAATTGCACATCTGTACAAAAAGCGTCCAAAATATGTAACCGATTTAAATTTTGATTTTTGATTTTTGTTTCTGGTATAAATATCTCGGACCCAAGGCTCCCCGATTGTCGGTATTTACCTGGCATTAGATGAAATCGCCAGGCAAAGTCATCCCGCGTTTTTCTGGCGAATTTCCAAAATTTTTTTCAAAACATAACAAAAATATCAATTTCAAAAGCAGTTTTTGAAGATGTAAGAGCCTTGGGTCCGAGGCTAATAGTGGTTCTTCCATAATCAATTGACATTTTTTGTTTCAGTTAAGTTTTACTCGGGATTTTTGTACAGATGTGGAGTACGAACTCCTATGTTAACTCATGAACTTATCGCAACCTTAATAGCAATAGAGTATGACTACCAAGTATGAAAATGGAGAAGAGAGTTGAAATAGAAAAATAAGCCTACTCTTTCCGAAAATCTTATCTGATTAATTTACTCTTTGCAACACAGCTGGAAATATCTCAATTCAATTCTCAACAAAATTGATAACGTTGGTGTAATAGGCATCAATAGTCTAAAAAGTCCGCTTTATATGCGTCACGAGTTCTGTGTGTATGTGTATACCAAATGAAAGTATTAATTGCTTATGTGCGTTATATTTAGCGATACTATTTTTTCAATGGTTTGCATAAAACATTCTCATCATGATACTTTGTTTTTTTAGCAATAGTACCGATGCGAATATCGGTTGCCTCATCTTTGTCGATAGTGGGTTACCAGTTTTTCTTATAGAGTTCAATTAATTGTCATATATAGTTTGTTGATTCATTCCCTTAACACATGTATTATCGTTGATTGTCACAGATGTGTAAGTTGGAAGGTGGCTTGTCATGTACAGCTTAATAAAACGTGCATGTTTCATTTTCGCCGACTCTTTGGTGACTACATACAACTTACCAGTTAATTCATTTTACGATTAGTGCTGTTGCGACAAAAAATTTACAAGAGAGATGATCAGCATCAGGTATTTATTTATATATCTACATTACAAACCACAATATATCAGTGTATATAATAAGATGTGACAAGCTTAAAATCATACAGATACCTATAGTAGTTCTATAGACTTTGTTACATTGTTATTGCTTTGGTTGCTTCACAGGTAGTGGTTGCCGATTAAGTCAGCGCTGAATCACTTATACGATTTATTTTTGACTTACATGTCATCTTTTGAAAACTTCTAACGAATTATGATGACTACATTTACGTATAACCAATGTGAGTTTTTTTAAGCAAAGAAAATGTGTACTTCACTACTTCGATATACAATACATATTAATTTTCATAGCTCTTTTTTGTTGCATGTGCTTAGGATTCTGAAAAGTAGTGAGTACAATTGCATAATCGTCATCTTCATCCTCAGCCTTGACTCTCTTTCGGTGTTTAAGACTTTAGCACATTAGGAGAACAAATGGAAACCCCTCTGAGATCTTGCAGATTTCTCGAGCAATAAACATGGTGCGTATCGCTATTCTTTTAAACAAACACTCGAAATACTGGACTGATACAGCTACTACTACCTATGACAATATTTTTGTAAATTCGAAATTAGTTGTCGATTTTTCAAATATCGTGGTGATACTTAAACAGTTTTGCCAATTTCAAATTCACATGCTACATGACGATGATGAATACTTTAATGATATTAATCCATTGACTGTTTTATAATAAGAATAAAATAATAATAATGGAGTTATTCCGTAATTTATCTCCCTTAAACCGTTGCAATGCTTTACTTTGCACAAGCATAATGGAGACTATTGTGCTACGTTTGCTTGGTTGATTGATGTGTGAATATGTATGACGTAACTTGTCTAAATTACAAATATTACGTACATATAAGTACATATATGTAGTATTTATAAATAATTTGATTGATATCATCTATTCTGTCTACTCAGATAGGTAGTTCCATTATGGGTATAACGTTCTCAGTGCTCCGTGTCAGGCTCGTAGAACTACAAGTAAATCTCTTTGGAATCGTTGCCAGTTATATTATTAAGTTTATAAAGTCTATTTTAAAACAAATTGCAATCGACGAAAATCAAATTACTAACATGATGTATCATTCACTCGCGTACAATAGACAAAACTAATTATCTGGGACTGAGAGTGCTCTGGGCCTTAATGAAATTATTAGCAGTAATTCCAGCAGTACAGTTATAATTTACTATTGTCGAAGTCCAGAATAGTAAACTCTGGATATTTTAATATAGTAGAAGGTGAGTGAACGATTAAATCATTTCTTTTGTCCACCCACTCCAACATTCGGTTTTATTATAGCTCGCTTGTTGCAAAATAGTTCTATTATTACATATAGAAACTCACTTATATTACATACCTAGGTACGTCAGAATTGATTAAATTCCCTTTCCTATTATCTATAGGATATGTATACTGTGTAGTGTGTGCTCATAATTCAGTACAAATCTTTTGCATTCATCCCAGAATCTATTGTGGTACAAGAACGTGACGATGCGTTATGTTTATTCTTGTGTATCATAATCTGCTCATAAAGTTCCCAACTGACACTCCTTTTACTCCTTCGAACAGCTTGTTTGCGTATATACAATCCGATCTCGCTCGGCGTACATCTATAAGGAATCGACATAAATGGAACACAGGCTAGCGCATTTGGTATATTAATGTCCCAGGTCAAATGTTAAGTCCCATGCTAAGGGGCCAGTTTTCCTTAGGGCCACTTGCCATGAAGCCAGTTCGCTGGACACGGTGAAAATTGCATTACTTAAAGAATGTCATAGGACATTAAAATTTTTCGTACGGCTTAAAATACTGCCAACTATTAACCTACTTATATACATCATAAAGGAAAGGAATTACTATTATGCTATATTCGCAGTGCCTACTAATTCTAAGGTATTAAACGTATTTGCCCATGGTTAAATGAAAAGTAGTTGCCAGCTCTTCCTATTAAGTTTTCGTCTCACCTTGTGTGCTAATTAGCTCTGTTAATCAACTGTGCAGTTATATGAAGATTATTACTATACTAGTGTAAGTATTGAAGGATTTTGAAACAATAATCTTTTTGTCTCAACTTAAATGCTTAAATGATAATTAGTGCCCATCATATTGTTGAAATGCAGTAGTATTACTAGAATTATAATTTCTGAAGTGACGAAGACAAATAAGTTTGATTTTGATTGTTGGCTTATTCATATTATTCAGTTGAAATATAAGTATGACTGAAGAGAAGGTGATCTATCGATATTAGGATCGAAATTAGTTTAAAATTAAAATTAATTCGAAAACGATATTAGGACCTGACAACTTAAAAACCTTCAAAAAGCTACAATAAAAATGATGTCACTATCTGCATCATAGACAGTTTGATTTACAGACATGGAACAAAAAATTGGGTTAGCGAGTTAGCAACTGTTCAATTTTGGGGGTAGATTTTTTAAGTGCAATGGCGAATTAAGATGAGCTTAGTTGTCCTTAAGTTAGAGATCCGTCACCGTCTCTCTTGCACACCTGCAAATCCTGACTGAGGATGGTTTGTATTTGCAAGTTCATTCTGTTTAATTAAGTTAACATACCTGTTGTATTGTAATAGGAAAAAAGAAATACGAGTATGCCTTAATTACTTTTCTTTTGTACTGAAAACGTTGAAATAGTAATTTCTTTTGCGTAATTGAAGGAGAATTGAGTCGAAGAATTCCTAAATGTAGTAATATGAATGGACAAGTGCAACAAAAGTACAAGACTCAGCAGCTGCTGCATATGTAGTGACTTAAAAATGTTTTATTCAATTGAGTTCATTTTTCCCTTGGCTGAGCACAATGAATAGGAGAATGGCAAAGAGTCTTATCCTAATATGCAAGTATAGATAAAATAGCTAGTAACATAATACGGACTTGTGAAAAAGAAACAAAAATGCGAACACCAACTGTGTGCATGTTCTTGATCTATTTCTAGCCATTGAAGTGCTCTTCTGAAATGTCTCAAGTAAAAAAACTGGAGATGTTCTACAGCAGCCTCTAGGAGATTTGGTCCAACTAGTAAAAAGTCTTAAAGTGTAGGAAAGTTATAAAAATTGTACATATCCCTGGGCGAGCCAAAATCGTGTTGTTAAGTTAAAGTAGAACACGAGTTATAGTGTAAGTACATGCTAGTAAATATTGGAGTACCTATCTACTACCTATATGTGAATGCATCTCTTTGTGTTTGGATATTTTAGGTAGACAGTGAAATTCACAATGAGAGGAAGGAACTCAATAAAATACTCGGATATCCTTAGAATGGGTATGGAAAGAATCTTGTTGAATAGGATGACCAAGTTCCCATATCAATACTATTACAATGACTATAGAGTGGGTAGAAGTCAAGTCACTCTTCATTCATTCTGTCGGGATTCTTTGTAATCTGCAGTTCGTGCAGTCTGAATGTAGGAACAACATAAAATATTCAGTCGACTTCTTTCGAAATAAGTACGAGATTAAATACATCTCATCTCAGAGTGAGCACACTATAAACTATTGTTTGTAATCGAATGGATGTTCTAGTTCTGCTGCAGATAATATAAAATGTATTCTATGTCTTTGAACTGAAGGGAATCTATCAACTGGTTGTACGAACATCAGGAACATCCATGCTATACACACCATGAAAATACACCTAACAATAACTACTACTATTACATACGTTCCAGCAAGTTTTATTTTTATCTCAGAGTATTTCCTATTGTGTTTTGTACTATAGCACTATGCAGCTTACGTAAGAATGTAATTTAAATTTCGTATTTATTGGTAATGTAGTGTTATGCTACTTACATAATCTTCTCCAACCATTGAATTTGGGCTACAAACACAAAATAAATCCATCTAAAATTCTCAGGATTTTGATGTGGGAAACCAAACTTCATATTACTATTATTCAAAATCTTCATCGTTTTGGTCGATCAAAATTGTTAGACCTTAGAGACAAGCGTAACATTCCATGTGAGCCAATTGGGCTAATATTTAACACAAAATAAATCTCTTGTAGTACATATCAAACATGCTTTTTGCAGTAGAAAGAGCAATAATGATAATAGTAGAAGAGGGAATTACTCAAGTGGATCAAAGTAACTCATTTAAGTTCATGTAAGACATTACTATGCGTAAACTAATAAGTTTTCCTTCAGAATTTTGATTTTCTTGAGTATGACATACGTTTGTGTTTCTCATTTTACTTATTTTTGTGGTTATGGTACTTATTGGATGCTGTATGCCTACCACACAGATTTAAAAGAGTGCACTATATGCGAGCATGGATCTGTGACCAGTTAGACTGCTTAATATTACTGCGTTCATTTACCATGAAAGCAAAACTTTTTGCTACAAAAAACTGACTGCTCTACACTATTATTGTAATACTATTGTGTGGAATTCGCTGTTTTATTGTATGCCGGTTGTGTAGTTGGAGTTTGAGCGGTTAAGTAGATTACTACATCACCAGTGAGATTAATATTTATATCTTCTGCTCTCTTATTATTCTGTTTTTTCAGTTGTAATTACATTGACCTTCTGAGTTTCTCGTGGCTCTTTCCATTATACAACCTTTGCATTCCATTAACAAAGCAAACAATATTATGTATTACTATGATATGGTACGCATATGTAATCTATGATGTAAGTATTAACTAAAAAGAGAGAGCGATAGGCTAAGGTTAAAAAAATATAAAATTTCCAGATTTCTCTTCAGTTGAATGAAATCGTATGCAATAAAGATTATATAATTATGTACTCTTTTGTACTTAATGCAATATTCAGTAAAAGTGATATTCCTTTTAAGATATAGTTTATAGTTCATGCAGAGAGGATTGAAAATGAAGAGCTGAGGGAAACGTATGTACTAGCTTCAAACGAGAGATGTAATGTCATTTTTGAATTATCCATAGTATCTTGATAAAGTACTAAATTATTGTATCATTGTATGTAATGCTGTCATGCGTGGTTAACTGCTTGTTCACACAACCCTATTCAATGTCAAAAAGCACAGGAGAATGCTTGGGTGAAAACTTGTGATTGAAAATACTAAGAAACATCATCTGGGATATTACTAGTGTAGTGTGCATACTTAACCTACATTGGTATATGTATCACCAATAGAAGCTTGTGCGTCGAAACAGCCAAACTTTTTGATCTGTTTGTATTTTGGTTGACTTTGTGTAGTGGGCTTTCAGTGTAAGCATTTGCTTTGATCAAAAGGCTCATCGGGAATTACATACCCCAAACCTCATGAAATGAGACATGGCAAACGATATTGAATAAGTATACACAATTTGTGAAGAGTATATAGAAGAAGCTACATACAACAAATACAGATATATAAAGCGATTTAAGGTATGCAAAGTGTGGCTTTGCCGTGGTATATTTTGCACTTGTCTTTACCGGTAGAGAATGTCTTATTAACTATTAGTTATTTCAGGGTAACAACATCGCTCGTAGCACGTGATTAATGTAGTAACTCTGTAGTACTTGACAAAGTTGAAGTTTGAACATCAATTAACTTGTTTCACGGTGTTAATTCACCTCTTAATCACAAGCGGTGAGTGTATATGGGTAATTAAAAATTGTGGGGACTTGCATGGTTGCCAATTGCTTGAATACATGTCTAATCTAGTATTTACTGTTTAATTTGCAGATAGTGGATGAGACGACGGCCAGGACAGCCCGTCAGGAGACAAGCGAGTCGAATGAAGTCTTCCTCATTGAAATAGGAGGACTCCGTATGGCGACAAACTACACTTTCCAAGTGGTTCCACAAGACCCAGCTTACAAAATTGGTGGAAAACCATCACAAATCTCTCTACAGACAAAAGGATGTAAGGTCACACATGGATTATACCGTATAGCTAATCCCTAACTTGTAATACGCGTGTTTCTATCATTTACTATAACGAATTAGTTCTAAGCTCCTCTGTTTATCATGTACTCATCTAGTAGAAGTAAACATATTTACAGCTAAATTATTACACTTGATTGCCACAAAATTGAGGCTACTTGATGAGATTGTCAAGGAAGGTTACTGTAACTGTAGATAAACCTTTTGGGATTATTTTAATGGACTATTTACATTTTGTAGCAGCAGCCTCCCAATGCACAACAAGGTGAAGATGTTGCGGAAATAATGCACTAATTAATGAAACTACTATGATATTTTAATTGCCTAAACTAATTCCTCCCCCTGTATATTATGTACAATATAAAGTTTTCAATACCAATACTGCCTAGGTACATGATTTCACGGTATATTATGTCGATGACATATTCTGAAACTATGTAATAGCGCTAGCCTTTACAATAGCCAATTTTACGTAATGATTTAGGTTTAGCATTAAATATGGGTGGTTTTAAATAATAACTCATGTTAATGTACCGCAACAATGCAGTCTGTACTCTTTACTACTATTACAAGTATATAGTACACTGTGCACTACCTTTTTTATGGAATGACAATGAGTTTTGTAATAATAATGAGAAATAGTGTATGAAGGTACCTATCATTGAGCATTTCTTCTAACCTCTGGAAAGTTAAACTGACCACACACTTTCCAATGCTCATGTATTTCTACTTTACATTAAGTAATTGTAATAACATATTATTATCAAAAAAGAAAAATAACTCTCTACATAATTTGGTGTGGGAATTTATTTAACATTGGTTTGGGTACATTAATACAAAAGATGTTATTACCACAGGGCAGATGTGTTTATATAAGTTAAGAATTAGTAAAATTACATCTTTACATTTAAGGAGTGGTAACTGTAGATAGGGAAGATTAGTAACACGATTAGGACTGCAAAGATAAATGAAATTTTGCAAGTGTGTAATTTCCGCTTTATTGTAAATGTAGATGTGTTTATTGTGTATTCAGATATTTTAGAAGAATGGTCATGGCATGAGCTCCCCTTTTTATCCCTACTTAAATTCTAAAATGCAGACCTTTCACATAAAGGCTGTAAAATATTGTATAGGTCTATTTTGCACGAGTGAATAGATGTAATATATTTTAATAGTTACTAGTAGTAGTAGTATACTAAAAGTAATAGTAGAATGTATATTACATGCATGTAAATATATACGCAGAAGAAGAGACCTTTTAAAGGATGAAATGGAGATGAATTGGAGATGTAATAAGATACATAGATGAGTTTCTGTACTAACATGGATATAAATATGTATCATAGTCTTGCTTATGAGGAATGCACAGTGGATAATGCATTATCCACAAACTACTATACACAACATAAAATGTGTATTACGTCCCACGAAATTCATTGCTCAAAAGTATGTACATAGGTACCGGCTATCCCTTGAAGTGAGATGAGAACTTGAACATTTCCTGAATTAAACGCTTCTGAAATCCGGGCAATTTGCAACTAAATTGCTATTTTACTGAGTAATCTAAGGTTATGTTACAAGTTTATATGCAAACAAATACTATGCACAAGTGTTTTAGGAGGTAGGAAAAGGTACAAATGAATATCTTCTGATCTCTATATGATATAGTAGACATAATGTAACAGAGTATATGTATGTATACAAACGCACATGTTTATACGGTATGTTGACTCTAATTTATGATATAAACATTGTAACAGTAAGTACCTGGATTACCTTTACCGCATCTTAAGCTCTTTAATATTTTACATGTATACAGTTTCGGCGAAAGCAACAAAATGCCTTGCAGACTCCAGTGAAGTTGTGGTTGAAACTGGTCCTTTCTTCGGAGGAAGAATTTCTGTTGAAGATTCTACAAGCCCTGGGTGTTTTGTTAAAGGAAAATCTCAAAGGTACTATTTCATGCAACATATTGAATATTCCATACCCACATCAGTTGCCTACCTCGTTCAAGACATGTTGGATTAATTTAAATATCTAACAATGTACGACATCATATTATTAACCATAGCCACTAAACCTTGCAGTGTATCTCAAAGCAAATCTCCTTTATAAAACTGTACAATGTACCTGCGTTAAACTTGCCTTGTTCAACTGACCAGATATTTTATGTTAGGTAAGGAAGGAATGTTTTTGCTCAGGTCTGGAAGGCTGAGATTAAACAGCATTGTCTAAATAACCTACATAATTTTAATTCTACCCGTTTCTTGATAATATTAGTCTTAAGTCCTAACTCTCTCTAAAATGGAGAATTGAGATATAGTGGGTAAGGTTAGGTCACTGCACTTTTATTTAATGTGTAATTTAGTGCATAGAAAACTACCGTAGCGTAGGCTTACGTTTATTGAACAAATAAGCACAACTTTCTTTATGTTTCTTAATGGATAATACTAAAAATGAGAAATAGGCACTATGCACCAAACTTTGGCATCAACGTGAAATGCAAAGAAAACAAAGTGGCAGACTGAAAGATACAGAATTCCCTTTTGCCTGTTTTTCCTATTTTCGGCCATAAGGCATGTTCTCTGCTAGTTCGTCGTGTACATTGTTAGTTAGAAACTTTCCAATTGAAATATATAGAATGATTATTTGCCGTGTGCAATGCACCATACCTTATCATTTATGCGGATGCGGTTCTACGGTACTTTATACAATGCGTGCCAATTAATCATCTATTTATTACGTGAAACTGGAGATAGGCATACATAAAATGCAGTGATATATGTAAATGTAACATTGCCACTATTATGTTACACTACCTTTCTAAAGTAAATTCTAGACAACATTCAATTTTTATTTACTAAGAAAAGATACAATAATACAGTAGTTAATTATAACTTTGAAGGGATATGAAAGTGAAGAACATTAATAAAATTCAAGTTCACTTTCTTCTATAATATTTTTAAAAACATTATATAACTATCATATCTTTACTTAGGTTTCAGTAAGCGTAGCGATATGATACTTCTATTTCTATTAAATTTCAAGTCCCAGTAACACTATTTATCAAATTGTTGTAAAGTGTTATCTTTACAAAATTTATATCACTATTCAAAGGGTTGTGGGATGGCATATGAGTTTGCTCGCTCGCATCGCGTTGCATTTTAATTTTTCTAGAAGGTAAAATAATTAATGCCAAATATGAGGTTGACGAGATATTGAGTTACGACCAAAGCCTCTGCCTTCTGCTTTAGGCCTTGTCCAACATACTGTACAGTTTAGCTGGCGGCTTGTGTGGCGACATTTGAGTGCAATCGTCAGCCGCGAGCCAAGAAAATACAAACACACCAATCATGATGATGAGCGAAGTGCAAGTTGTAGTGTTCTACTGTGTTCTACTGTTTAGTTCGCACTCCCAACGTCACACAAGGGGCGCTGGGGCCAGGCAAGTGGTAATTATCCACTCGCCTGGCTCGCTTCGTGCTTCTAGTCTATATACTAGTAGGTATAATAAAATTCTGTGGTTACGACACAAAGATTATTGTTTACTTGCTTATGAGAAATATTGCCCACGTGATGCGTGGACGTAACTTAAGAATCAGCAAATAATAACACACGTAGTTACACGAATAAACCATGAGACGTATTATGAACCTCGTCTCAAGTGCTGAGGGCTCTTCAAGGCGTCCAAAATACGTTGAAATCGGCGTCTTGAGGGCTTCTTATGAACATAAGACGACTGTCGTAATATGGGCCTAATAAGTATAATATTTACCCACGTAGTAGGTACAAATAGTAAATATATGTTATGGACATTATACCCTTGCACTTGCTCTTACCCACCAATTAGGTTGTGAAAATAAAATGACCCTCTTGAGTAAATATTTATATCAAAAATATTATCATGACATAGTTATTGAATTGAATTAACTTGTTGGTACAACATTTTTGTACATTACACAGTTCTATCTAACTTAAGGATTGAGCTGTGATGATTTCTGTAATATTGAGTAAATACATCAGCCAACCACTACTTTTGAGGTTATAGTAATAGTAATGCTGTACTAATTGTGCACTATATCTTAATCAATATCTTAACCCATATTATGTGACATAGTTGAATAATTACTATTGAAGTACTATAAAGTATTGTAGTTCGTAGATTGTAGACCACTAATAGCATTAATTCTTGACTTAGTACCTAACGTATTAATAATCATCACAAACTCAGTTGCTAGCTGTGATGTCTGTAAATCACACTAATGTAGCTGCGATGGAACTGCCATTTACTAAATGTGAATTAAACATATTATTCATCTTACTACTTTCGCTTACCGTGCCACATATAGGAGAAACTACCTAGAAACGAACATTGCCAATGGCAAATTACTAGCATCACCTTTAGTATAATATTAAATACATACATAATACACATGGCAATACATAGATTTAAACCACCATTGCAGTGATGCATTACATACCAGATATTCTCAAAAGAATGCAAAAGTTACTGCAAAAAGTTAATGATCTCAATCGAGGATATTAGAGAACAGTACGTGTACGGTTTGTGCGAATTCCATAATACTGTGCTGGCATAACATCGTTATACTGATAGGTGAGGTACAAATGACATGGTACAGTTTAGTATATTCAGATTTTACAAGATACCACATAATCTATTAAATCCTATAACGTTATATGTTATAATTTCTCTGCTTTGGCCATTATCATGAACGTTTATTATTTGTGTGTGAGCAGTTAGTGCCAGTAGCAGAAAGATTTAAACATTAGTAAGTGATTTCACTCGGATGATGAAATACAAAGCTTTAAGATAAACCAGTTACACTAAACGTAAACCATCTCAAATTTAAATATACCTACTACATAAAGGTAACGAAAGTAAAAGCCAAGATTTTTGCACACAAATTGAATATTATGTTCCTTTACATCTACCTACTATTTCAAGTTATGTTCCCTTTGCCACTTAATGAACTTGCATTGGCAAATGTTCATGGCTACTTGAATACGTAATTACTACGTGCATAAAGATCATAAATACTTCCGAAATGGTGTACAGTTTACAACTCTACAATCACTAATTTACGAATTTCTGTCCTGTGATACAATCTTTGGTTTTGTAGATAATTCCAAATTGTGAATATATACACAAATTCAATAACCATGCATGTCCAACTTAGCGTAAAGGTGACAAGGGGTTATTAGGTAAGCATGTTTAGAACAATTCAGAAATGTTTGTTATGTTCATGCATGGTAGATCATTTTAGCATAGTTATTGCTTATGTAAGATTGTATTTTAATGTTATCAGAACCGGATGTAATGAGCTACTAATTAGCTACATGTACACTTCCCACAAGGCACAACACACACAAAGTTTGCTAATTATACATTTTATTTTACATGGGAATTAGGCCTGTCATATGTGAAAAGAGTTTATGCATTGAATACACTTCCTAAAGTTCTCAAACGAAACGGAGCACTAAATTGGTTGGAAACTCCTTGATTTGATTACAGTGACGTAGTTCACTTATCATTATATGATAGCTTGAAAGAGTTGCTGTTCTAAGATCTTGTAAGATCTGAGAACAAAGAGCTAGCTATAGGTGTAATATAATATCACTAACGAAAATCAATGCCGGTTTGACAAACGGGAAATCTCATTTTGCTCCGTTCAAGTCACGCTGTCGCTTGCGAGAACATTTATTCTCCGTGTAATTCACTTTCCTAAACTTTCTTCACGATTCTTCCAGCTCACAGCTTCACATTATCGATTTTTACTATTATAGCCCTTTTCAATGTCCAGTCTGATAGGAGATTCTTAGTCCTACCGCAATATCCCATTATAAAATGTAAATTATTATACCTACCAATTTAAACTATGACTTTCTGTCGTATTACAATTCAAGTCCAAGGTAGTTTTCGGTCTATCGTAAGTGGAGATGGTAAGTGCTTTTTCTGGTAATCTTTAATATTCGCAAAAAACAAAAGCTTTACGTTTTGTGTGTGGTGCACACCAAATGCCGTATATTGAAAAATTGGACCTTGCAAATTGCAACAGTTGAGTAACTGCTCTACATCCGAATAATGATATCTAAATTATGAGTCCTAAAACCGTTTTTAACCTATTAAATATTTCATTTATCTATTACTGTAATAAATTTGGTTACTCTCTCTGCCCTTTACGACTTCAACTAATGCATTACTAACTTGTGTGGTATGTTAAGGTACTATATCTGTAGATGAGTACCTAAATTGTGAGTATTCACTGGTGTAGTAAGCAGTACATTCTTTAACAGTATAACTGTCCAGTAGGTTTCATATATATTACAGTCTGTATGGCAAAGTAACCACTTTTTTGTTTTTGGATGCGTTTTTCATCATTTTATTAACCATTATATTATATTTATGTCTCACAGTCCGCAGACTAAATACTCTCTCAGAATACGTCATGAAGAATGTGGAAGCACCATTAACGGATCGAAAGTTACTACTGTGATTCTGGTCCAGGAGAATGTGCCAATTTTGACTCACAGCACCAGACGGTTTGTTGTCGTCTGCTCCTTTTCTCCAGATTCTTTCATTGTCAAAGCTGGGTAAATTACTTTTTTCCTCTCATTATCTATAGCATTATGTCTTATACCACTATACACTTAGTAAGTACGTATAACATTGGATAAATGGTCGTTATATCGTATAAAAGACAAAACAATCAAATAATATAGCCTACAATCCAGTGGCAATCTTCCCAATGTCATTGGATTGTCTAAAGAAGTGATATAGCTTGTCCTCCTCTCCTGCATTCTGCTCCAAGTTAGAAAGAAAATCAAACTCCTACAATTTCAAACCTAAATAATTAACTTGGGGAATTCTCTCAGACTAAATACCATTTCTTTTACTGATACATACTTCTAGTATAGATTCCAAATACTATTATCAGTTTCTCTACAATAGGGACAAAGTGACAACACGTAAATTGAATAAGAATGATGGCTTAGTTAGGTATACCTACAAAATACCTGTATTACTACGTTAAGCAAATATATATACAGGGTGTCCGCGAAACATGTGAAATTTTTAGTTGTTTTAGACACGTAAAAATTTCACATGTTTTACGGACACCCTGTATATACTGGCCATAGGCATACTATTGGTATGAATAGGCCGGTAACACTTATTGTAGGTCAAGATCTATAATATAATTTAAGTTTGAACTTTGATATTTTAAATTGTTTGTGTGTAATATAATAACTCAAGAAAAGTGGGTATGACCTTGTTATTATTGTTTACTGATTGTTTTCCGCAGGGTGACACTTCCAAGAGAGACAAGTGTCGCAAAATCGTTAGACTTCGGAAGATTGATTCGTTTGACACCGCAGGCAACGAACCTGTTGAACACAGAGCCAGAACTCATTTCTCAACCTCAACGACATGAGCAGCAGAACCTATTCTCGTCGTCTTTGCAAGAAGGATCTCATCCACAGTCTCTCACTTCGGAATCTCACGTACAATCTCAGTCCCAACAGTCAGCCGAATCTCGTGCTTTTGCAGAAAAATTAGAACGAGGAACCTGGGAGACATTCTTGGTCTTTGGAATGATTTGTGTAGCGATTGTAGCCAGTATGTCTTCTGTCATTTGGTTTATTCGATCTTATCGCTCCTCAGCTGGAACTGGAATTGGCCGCAGAGCTCACCGGAATAATGGAGATGTAGAAACATTTGAGACATCTTCATCATCTTCATACGATGATTCTTTTAACTCCAGCCACTCTAATCGATCCAGTTTGGATAATCAGTCAGAACTCGAAGTTGAACTGGATTTTGAGTTCTCCGAAGATGTTAACAATCCTTCTCACAATCCTCAGTCTATCCCATCTCATCTAAGTCTCAATCACCATTCAGCAAGAACACATTCATATGCTTGAATATTAATTTAAAGGGGACACATGCATGAACTACTTTTGTATAGACATTAGTAATCTGCCTATAGTGTCCTATCAACAAATTGTTTACAAATGTTGATTTCGATTTCAAAATATTGTGCCGTTTTCGCTTGTTTTCTTTCTAAAGCTTATACCTTCCAGTTTCCAATTAAGAACCAGCTATAGGAACTTTTCATTTTATACCTGTTATGTAAAAATTAGTTCTTACTTTGGTTGGGAATGCCCTCGTTTAAATACATGATAGGCTAATCCTTATCAGGTCAAAACTAATAATGGCTAAACCAGCAAGAATTTTCATCAGTGCCATTCTTTTTGGGGAAAATTGCATTACGGTGTAATAAATATGAAGTGAAAATGTTCTAAAATCCCGGAGCAATAATGTAGGGCATCCTAGCAGTATTTTATCTGAGTAATAATTATTAATCGAATTTAACTATAGGTGCTGATAATATTTCGTTATAATTTACGGTGTAGTAATAATAATTTTCCTAGTTACTGACTAGACTGGTATATAAACTTTTGGCTTCCATGAAACAACATTTTCCTCTATGTACCTAATAGAAATTAAGTGTTTCACTTGGAGTAAATGAAGTAAAACATATACCGAACTACTGAAAACATTTTTGTTGGATCTATATAAAGAGGAAATGCATTACTACAAGATTATAACTCTTTCAATGCAAACGACTCCCTAATATGAGGTCGGGTCGGGATGTCTTGAATGTTTTTGTTATTCGATTTCTAAGTCTATGTACTGTATATTATACATGTATAATTAATGTGCTTTAAAGGTTGTAATGTAATTACTTATTACGCTAGCGCCATGATGTTTCCACGATTTTGTATATTATCTAATATCTATGAGGATAGTATTACCTGGTACGCCTGGTAGATTTACAGATATTCTAATTTAATGTAACTGTAAGCATCTGCTACGTATATGAACTGTAAATTATGGTACAGAACCATTGATAATAGTTTATAGTTTATACTAGTATTGATTGCGAAATGGATTTAAAACCTTCGTTTACCAGATGATTGTATATATAATGCAGATTACTGTTAAGTTATAGTAAACCATGTTTAAAGTACCAGGTAAGTAAGTACGAAGGTAGCATGATTAATTATTGTTATAATACTTTGTTTTGCTATCAGTGGTATTTTTTTTACAATCCATGAGATTTTTACCACATTAATTTAGAGTCAACAATCAATGTGTTGAAAATCGTGCTCTTATTGCTTAATTTTTGAAATTGAATAAAAAATACTCGTTGCATTTAGTAAATATAATAATTTCCTCTGACTATAGGAATTTATTTATCATCTGTTTGAACTACGAAATATATATTAATATATTATTATTATGTACATCTTGATTTTAAATTGAGTATACATAGTACACAGTACACGAACAATTAACTGTGTAGTATCGTCAAACATAAATAGGAAAACAGATTACAATACGACAATGGTAACAGAAACAACACGATTTAGCAGTACGGACACTTGAAAACTATAAAATCGTTCCCTATTTGAACAGTTAAGAAAGCGGAATTGAATAGATTTGAAAATTGACAATGCAAATTAAACACTATCTACATTTGGGGCCAAGGTAATACAGTTATGTTGTTATTGTCCTACAAAACCTAGAACCATTTTAATTGTATCACTTACACTGTCAAATAAATGGGAGAAAGTACACGCAAAATGTTTCCTAATAAAAAATCTACTTTCCTTGCGTATCCTCAGGAGATCGAATATAACTGGAGTTTGGAAACCTGGCCATAAATTTTTTAACATATTCTTTAGTTTTGTGACGTACGCTGTCATTTACTTCTAATGATTTGGCATCTCGAGTGTGTTTCAGTTCTTTTAGTAAAATAGCATGTGTCATCTGGAATTATAGTTAAAAAACGGAGATTAGAACACTTAAAAGGTAAAAATAAAATCTTCAGAAATATTTATTTTAAATACTATTAACGATATTACCTTTCTTGCCAAATGCTTAAAATCGTCAGTAGACACAATTCGTCCATGTTTGCAGTCCGGCTTCCTGTATGGATTTAAGTGTGTAACTATAACATTAGCAATCTGATTCCGAAAGCTTTCTTTATTCGCTTCTTTGCTCCTTTTATCTGAGGAAGAGCTGTCCTTTTCTCTTTCCTTCTTATGACCAGCGTGGTGTCGTTTCCTTTCCTTTTCACCGACTTTAGGTCTATCTGGCTTCTTGGAAGAGGCTGCAGAACTGGCATTTGCTGCTGCCATTGCAGCCCTTTCTTCATCCGTCATGAAGCCCGGTATGGTGTCCTTCGCTGGAGTGTCAGTTGGAATATCGATTATGCTATCGACAGTAGGAGTGCCGCTATCTTCTTTGCCAGATTTGCTTGCAGCTTCGGGAGTTTCAAATTCAGATTCTGGAACAAGCATTTCCGACAAGTCAAGGTTCTGTGAGACAGAAGTATGTGACTTGGTTCTTATTTTCGAACTAGATTTTGATTTGGACTGCATCAAATGTCTACTGCTACTTTCTTTCCTCCTTCTTTTAGCAGCGCTTCCGTGACTACGTGATGAGTGTTTTTCCTTGGTAGAGGCAACTCTCTCCGGAGACATACATTCCGTATCTAAACCCCCTTCAGCTGCTTGCACAAGAGCTATTCCTTCAGCTTCTTGCAATTTTTTCAGCTTTTCTTCTAATAACGCTTGCTTTCGGGCACGAATTGACTTTTGACTAATTGACGGCCGTTCGTCTTCCAGTCTTGGCTACTCAGGTTCAGTATAATTATATTAACATCAATTTTTGATTTACAAGATTATGGATATAAATGTTGTTACAAAATACAAGTTTACTCTACTCACACTGATAATACGTTCCTGAACAAGTCCAGCTTTTTTTCTTTTTTCTGCTCGCTCATTTAATTTTGAACGTTTCGTTTGAAAATGAATTTGTGCGACCGATAGTGTATTTTCTTCAACAGGAGCTTCTTCATCCTCAATCTCTTCTGAGTCAGAAGAGCTATTGGACAACGAACCATATCCTTCACTGGATTCTGGGGAAGGAGGATACCATTGTGTATGTCTAGTTTTCACATCATAATAATAACATCGTCCCTCGTCGTCAATAGCCATTTTCCATCTTGGTGGTAGAGTTGCAGGAGGTAATGGAGGTGGAGGTGGTAAACCATCTGGCCAAGGAGGAAATACAAATTCTGGTTCCGGTGTTAGCATTTCAAATACTTCTGGAGGTGGATAGAGCGATGCTTGGACTAGAGGGATCAGTTCTGGAGGCAGGTTAGGATCTGCAATGTAAAAGGGTAATTTGAATTAAATATTGCAAAGGTGCAAATCAAATCCAATTACGAGACGAATGCATGTGAATGAGTATATAGTAACAAACCATCTAGCTTAATTTCTATCCATGATATCGTTTTAGGATCTAAATAATAACTTCCGCTAGGATCCACAATTGGAGTAGTAGATGCATCTAACCCCAACGCAGCACACCGTTCCTGGTGTAAATTTACCATGTGATCTTGGGCTTTCCTCTGCTTATCTTCTTGCTCTTCCCTTGCAACTTTAGCAGCAAATATGAGACGACGTTGTTCTTTTGATAAATTTGGGTGACTGAGACTTCGATCACGGTTAGAACTTCGGTGATATGTATGAATGTGTTGTGAAGAATCAATAACGTGTACACGTCGTTCCCCCTTTGATCGGTGCTTTCGACTTAAGAAAAACAGAGTTTTGTGATAACCAGTTCCATAAAGTAATTTTCATAATTTTGAAAATGTCAGCAAATTATATCTAAAAATTGATTGCATTGTTATTTATTTATATATATCAAGTCTTTTCCATTACCTTTCGCGTTCGTATCCAATTGAAACTGAACTCTCTTTCATACCCTTATCAGCTTCTCGTTCATGTTCTTTCATTTGCTCTACACGTTCCTTTTTAGGTATACGAAAAACTTCTTTCAAATCAGTCCACGATTCCAACAATGATTTTGTTACTCCAACGAACTCCCAGTGTAATTCATTACGACTTGTGTTTGTTGTGGTGTCCATATTTTCTACAGCATCAGTTTTATCAATAGATGGTTCATCAGCACAAGTTGATTCCGGACTCACTTTCACAGTCGATTCAGGCAATTTTATTTCATTTTCTGATCCTTCAACAGTTTTCGCTTCAAAGACTTTGGCAATCTTTGAGGTAGCTTCGGAGTTGCTTATTTTACTAGGAGGGATAATTGAGGACGGTGGTGATTGTGACCACTTTTCCATTAGGGCGAGAACTTTGCTGTCTTGTAGAAGTGATTTGTTCGGTATTGGAAGCGATGCAAGGGCTTTTAAAAACTAAATCAAAAATTAAATATTTATAATATTAATTATTAAATTACTATTTAAATTATAGCCTTTGTTATATTATTAATTACAACTCACGAGTAAGTGATAATGATCGTTACGAATGAGTTGAATTTCTGAACCCTGAGTAGGAAGTGGAAGATCCACCATCCAACTCCAGATCAGACGAAGCCCATGATAATCTAAGAAAAGACGTCGACATGGAGTATCTCCGTTTACAAGAATGTTCAGAAGTCTTTCCTTAATATCCCAATCTTCAGCTCTAACCATTAACCGACTTAAAGTTAACGTATGATGACGATTTTTAAGTCCGCTTTTCTCCAGTGTCCCAAGTTCCTCTTCGTACTAAACAAGAAGGGTGTTGTAATAAGTTTAAAATACTAAAATATGACTATGCATGACAAAAACTAAACAGAAATTTGATTACAGCCATATCTTCCAGCTGAACTTCCTTCCGCTTTTTTCTTTCGATTTTTGGTTTTTCCTTTAGCTTCTCTCGATTAGGCTCTTGTTCCACCTCAATTTGATTTTCAACTTCAATTTCCGCAGGTTCACTTGGTTCTCTATTTTCATCCTCCTCTTCTCCGCCAATCCAACCACGACAACTTGGAGTCATGCAAAAGCATCGTTGAGCTTTTTTACTGAAAAAAGAATTTCCTCATTAGATATAACTTTACAAATACATGTCTTGGAACTGGACAGGAAAACCAACCCATATCGTTGAAACTGGTAATCAAAAGTTATTTCTTCCCCAGCTTGTAAATCTCGAATAGAAAAGAACCCAATGCGCAGCTCGCCATTTACAGTCCACTGAATTAAAAATAAAGAGATTATTTCATAGAAATGGTATTTTAGGCCCAAGATGGCAACTTAAGACTTCTTCTTTAATCATCTTTAAGACAATTTGGGGTAAATGTGTTTTTTTTTGTTTTTGCTTATGAAATAAAATAATACCTTTTGCGTTTCACAGTTTGGTTCACAACTATGATTGATGAATCGGGAACAATTTCCTCGTAATGTGGCATCGATGATTGCATCAGATTTTAAAGCCATAAAATAAAAGTGCTCCTGCTTTCCTTTCGCGTATTCTTTGGTTCTATGTTTAAATGCTCTAGCATCCAAAACTTCTCCCACGTATTCAATGACAAATCCTCCTCTGGAATAGACATTAGCATCGTAAACATAACAGGCTATTTTAGAGTGTCAAAAATAAACTATGAAACTTGACACTACTTACTGTGGCAGCGGTTGCAGAGTTCTCAATCCGTGACCTTTTTTGTCAGTTTGAAAAACTTCCAGGAGGCAGTACTCTTTTCTCTGAAACTTTTTATTAGTACACCTGTCTCCGGTTGGACAACGCGATCCACTACATTTTGAAAAAATAACAAATTATCATTAGTTCACGTTTAATGTTGAAGCAATGATACCTATCCTAGCCAGGTTTAATGAATGTAAAAGTAAAATAGAACTAAAATAAAATAAACATTTACCATTCAACCATCAGAAGTCGGTTTAAACAATCTTCATTGCATCCTATTTCTCCCCGCATTATCTCTTCCTTACTTAAAAAGCAGTCACATATCATGCCTCGTCCCTCTTTGCTAATTTTAATCTCTGTTCTAAATAAATTTTCATGTATGCCTTCAAATTTTTTTAATTTGTCAACTAATTCAATGTCTGAAGCCTCGTGAATTATGTGGCCTGGTCTGCGAATGAGATTGCGCTCTTTTAAATATGCTTCAAGATTATTTGAATTTTGAGCTACGCTATTTCCAGAAGAGGAATCTGCTGAAAGGTTGTCACTGGAGTTAGTCAAGGACATTTGAAAGTCCAGAGAATTTCCATTTCCAGATTCTGATTTCATATTTTCGGCATCAAGGGAGTACCTCCAACGAGATTTCACTTTCAGTGGTTTTAAAGATCCAGACGAAGATGAGAATGAAGCAGATAAAATCCCTGTAAACTGATTTGCTGGGTTGGAGAGGGAGGAAACTGAAGATGAAATCGAAGATTGGTTTCCATCGCGTGTAGGTGAAGAAAAAGAACTTCCGTGCATACTGCTGGATTCGTTGGAATTTGAGTCATCATCATTTGTAATCATGGAACTCTTATTTGATGTTGTCATAAGATCGCTTGTTGAAAATACAACTTCTCTTCGTCTTCCTCGGGATCCCCTTTGTTCTTCTAAGGTTTTTATTCTGGAGCTGCGGCGAATTTTATTATCCGAATCATCTACCATTGAACATTAGATTAGAGAACCAATAGACGATAGATTTTAATACATAATAATGTGATGCATTGTTAATGTTCTGCATATTGAAAGAAATCGACTGATCTTACCCTCATTCGGTTTCTCCTCCACCTCAGGATTTTCAACTTTCTTTTCTTTATTTGACAAAATATTTTTCTTACTATTGCTAATAACTTCACTGAAATCGGTGGGTGGTTTTTCAACTTCAGTAGAATAATTGACTAAATCCAATCCGGGTATATACCCAGGGCCGAAGTTTGGCTCTATCTTTACGTTGAATATTGAAGATACGCCAGTGTTGTCGAGAGATTCGCTATTTTTATCTGGCAAATTCACTTGCACTTCACTTTTAATGGAATTGGCTACCATGCTTTCCGTACTTGTTGAATTTTCATCATCTTCAGCTGCAGTCATAGTCTCAACATTATCTTCTTCTGCTACTACCACTTCTTTCTTCTCTAATTCTTTAAGTCTACTAATAACCACTTTGGGTTGGCGATTTTTAATCTTCGACTTCTGAAGCTTTGAATCCTCTTCAGATATTTTTGATTCTGAGGGGGGTGGAGGTAGAGGATTTTTCCTCGGTCTACCTCGTTTTTTCTTGACCTCTTCTGGGGCTGAGGATGCGACAACTGCAGTTTCCTGTAGTTATTACAAATTTCAAATCAGTTTAATAATATAGTTTTATTAGTGACAGTAAGTACTAATTTGAAAGAGATAGAAATTTTAACAAAAGTTCTACTTAGACATTAGATTACCTTAACAGAATTTCCAGCAATTGTTTCACAGCTATCATTGTCCTTTGCATTTTGACGAATTTTAATAGCTTCCAATTTTCTCTGCACTGCTGCAGTAGACAAGGACGGGGCTTCCGTTATGTCTGGACTTGTACATCTCCACTTGTCCATTTTTCAAAATTTCGGACGCAAATTCAATTCAAAGTTCTGCCGATACATCAAGAAATTACATTAGACATTACAATACTAGTACAATAACTATAAAAAATGACCACAAAAAGCAAGGATACTAATCGAATCAATAAGAACAAGGCAACATGGTACCATCAGTGGTCAGCCGACGAACTATACATAGATCCCCAACGACAGGGCAACGGCATATGAAGACAATAATCCTTATTTTGTGCAACTCCCTCAAGTCAAAGTCCCTCTACTCCGGGATATTATTTTTAAAATGGTAATACATCAACTAATAAACATTTGCTCAAATAACATAACTACGTGGGTAGTTAATTTTTAAACTTTAGCTTTACTTTCAACTTTTCTTTAACATTTTCTGAAATCCGAACTCGAATAATAATATAATAATTAATAATAATCTATATCACTAAAGATTTAAAGATTCCGAATTCCGATTGCGACAAAACTCCAATAACAAGCCTTTCTGTATCTTTATAAGTTGCGCCATATTGTCGCTTCAATTACAAGCTCTCAACTTTGCCTAGCAAAGCAAGCAGCAGCGACTAGAAAGACTTTCTTCTTACTACCAGCGCTATCGATTATGAATGCTCACTCTATTTTTTATAACTGCTTAAGTACCTACTGCATAAACCACTAAAAAATCGTTTTTAAAAATGAAAAAAGTTTTGATATAATAATATCTATAAATTTCATCCTATATAAAACACATTTTGTATTAAAGTTGCTCCTATTACGATTAGAAGGCTGTTTGATGAAGATGCTTTTGGAATCAACAAGGGCAAATTCAATTTTTCCCCATTGGTTATGTTATTTAGTATTTCGTAGTAGCAATAAATATTACGCTTCTTTTCATTCTTTTAAAGTAGGTATCCATTTTTATTGAACTTTTAAATTGTCGTTACTTTAACGTATATTCATAATTCATATACTATTAGCTCACTTCCCTAAAAGAGAAAATTATCTCTTTAAACCTGACTAAATTGACATGCTAGTATAATATGAAATGAACATTATTACAATACGACAAGGCCTATATGGGTACATTACAAAATCATCAAAAACCACTTCACATAAATATAAGTAAAAGTATGGTAATACTAAGTACATTAGTAGACAAATAAAATAAGGTAGGCCAACAAAGTCAAATTAAAATATATTTACACATTGCTTATATACTTATAATATGTTGACTATTTACACATTATTATAACCGCACTGTTCACTCACAAGATTCTCAAGTATTAAGTCATCATAATAAGGCTGCTGTATAAGTGGTAAAGGAATTACGTATTGCGTTTATAGTTAAGATTATTGTTTATTAGCCAACAAGTGTATGCGTCTATATTTCAGTGTTGTGTTGTATGAAACGTAATTAAATATGTAACCTATTTGGTAGGCACAATACTTAGACAAATGCTATTAACTTAAAAGGTTAAATAATAATACGGTGGATCATTAAACATAATCTATGTATGTACGCACATCATTCTCAGTACTAAAACTAAACCTCAGGCCTTGCAATTTGATTAAAAGAGCTATGTATTTCCAATTCCAACAATACCACAAAACAAATACAAGCCACGCTATCATAAAAATGTAATTTTGTCTCAATGATCTAAGTGATCAAAGGCTGTCTTTGCAAATTTGCAACCCTTATATGTGACGCGTGGGATGGATACTTCCCTAGATTCTCTGCTAGATCCTCCTAGATCAAAACTGCTACAATCGAAGAATAAAATGAAGATAATTATTACTTTACCTTTACAGTTTACATGTGTCAAGAGTACTGTACAACATTTTATTCTAGGCAATTTATGTAAATTACTACTACTAGTGTTGTTTAAAAATATAGCATAACTATAGGGAACAATATAGTACGTTTACCGTAAACTGACTTGAACCCAAGGTAGTACTTTTTTCCAAACAATAATGTACATTTTACATCTATAATATTATGTCACTTTATGGCATGACACTACTTCTGAGATTACAACTTTGTCTTACAAGTCAGTAGTGTTCAGTCGGTTGAATAAAGATGTTGATTTGATAGTTTCATCGATATTTAGATCAAAAATTGAAACTTACGTTTTCATTACACAAGTCTATCTTCTCCGCCTAAGGTCTAATCTACCAGCAATCAAAGCACGCAGCAAGCGTGTCAATATGCATCAACCCCGTTCATCTCTACATTCTAAAAAAGCTGAGAGATTTTTCTAATGAATAATTGCTTCAGCTATTATTTTATGAAATCTATTCATTTTCAATAAATAAAATTGCAAGACAATTGAAAACGTAAATGCACTAATGATAGCATGCAAAAAATGGCTATATAGGCTACATATATACCATATACCGATCTAAGTTATTCGTAAACATAATCGTAACTTTAAACACTATGTAACTAACGTGTGCTTAAACATAAAACGTACTATTTACAAACGAGGAAGGAAAATTTATAAATTACATAGCGGCTGATTGTGGTAAGCATACTATACTATAATCATAGGCCAATTATTACTAATAAATCATAATAACATATATTTCTGTCGTTGTTTCGTAAAGTTAGCAACTAAACATTGCCTTAAGCTGTGCTAATCTAATGACATATTAAGAATAATGAAATATCACCAGCAATTCCAGTTGATAAAATGCAAACGCAACGACCTCATAAGGTTATAGTATTTAGTATTACCAAATACATTTTTCACCGTTAGGACAGGTCATAATTTAATTCTAAGTCGTCATACGGAACTGACTTCATAAAAAACCATCTAAAACTTGGGCGTTCATAACGTAGCCAAATAAATAATAAAAAACCTATCTGTTTAAAAATGTTTCAATAAGAAACAGAAACTCATGAGATGTAAATACGCGTCCACTTACTGACCGAGTCTGGATGACCGGCCAGGTCTTCGCGATCCATTTCCAGTATTTTCAATATCCTCCACACTCATATTGGGACGATGGATTTCAACAAATTCTTCAAGTTCACGAGGCAAGTCCCCTGGGTTGTAATAAATACCACCACGACAAACAGCTCTAGCTGCGATACACTTCAACGTAACATGTTCAACTAATGAAAATCCATTTGATGCTGATTTAGCTTGCAAAATTTCTAAGGGACTTTGGTTTAAGGAATCTAACTGATCTACATGAGCTCCGTTTGCCAGCAACAAATCAACAATCTAAAGTAGAAAAAAATCCCATTATTCTTTTCATAAACCAGAATTGTGGCTTACGCGTTATTTTTAATATGGGGTTTAAAAAATAACAAAAGCCATACTTGTAAGTTGTAGTTTTCATTAGCCACGACCAAGTGAAGCGGAGTGGCTCTACTTTCATTTGTGTGATTTACTTCAGCACCACAATCTATTAAAAATGATGCCACTTCTGGTGATGGAAAAACGCACACCTGTTCACAATAAATTAATCATAGCGTTAACATTAGTAAATTCGAAACCAAGAGATGCTTTTAAATTAAAATATAACCTGATGATCGTCGACGAAAAAGTTACTACGAACGATATTGTTGCGACTAACAGCCATGTGTAAGAGAGAGTCTCCGGTCATGCACATCGTGAGGCCATAGCCAACAAGAACTTTCGTGACCTACAAAAGGCGTAAAACTATTAGTCTCGAAATTTTGAAAAAATATAGATGTTTTGTGCTGGAATTTCCCATCCAACCTTTTTCAAACGCGCTATTTCTTCGACAGTTTTGTTTGGAGCTTTAATAAGAAGATAGAGCAAATGTGTACAACACCTTAAACATCTGCAAATAAAAATTATAATTGCATCATACTCGAATGGAAAAATAATAAATTCGTTATTCAATACAGCTATGAACTATTTGCTAACAAATGTTTGATTATAAACCATGCAGGATAACGCTTATTGACATTTTCAATAGCTAGAATTGTATGGCCGACTCCTCTGTTTACCTGTCAAAACTTTCCTGTTGTCGCTTAAAAACAGGTCGTACTCTAACCAGCCTCGCACAAGTTGGCAACTGGTCAATAAGCAGCTGGAAAGTCCCCATTAAATCTTCCACTCTAAGTGGGTGAGTAGACTTATATCTATCTAATTCCCTATTGCGGTCCAGGTCCAGGTACAATCGAATCTAAACATTATAGCATAATTTTATTTTAATTACTAATTAATTACAGATGTCTACTCTATACGATAAAAATTCATAGCGATGTACTTATTGAATTGCTTTTAAATCTTTAATCTTAAATATAACTACTAACCAGTGCAAGAGCAGTGAAGCACGTATCTCCATACAAAAGAGAGTCTTTTTGAATTCTCAGTTGAAGAGCGTACCTCCAAAGTCTAATACACAGAAGATATTGAGAAGAATCCGCATAAGCTGCTCCTCGGTACATAATCCTAAATATCACATCCTTGTGGCATAATCCCAATATTCGCTCAGAGATTAACAAACTGTTAATACGTATCTGGTCCAAATCAGTCGAAATATTTTCCAGATCTTTTCGAGTTTTAAATTCCTTAATGTACATTTCATTTCCTATATCAAAAAATTTCTCTATCAATTTAAGAGCCACAATCAGACACAAATCCTCCCTTCGTTCTTCCCATTGGTCCCACATCAATTATTTATAAATATTTTACGTCAGTTCAAATATTCACTGTTGTCAATTTAACTCACCTTCATGATCGATTATACAAGAATACAAAGGCATATAGCCTAAGTCCTCTTTTGGTATATCGGGCAGGGTTCCTGTAGGATCATAACGAATTTCTACGGCTTTTTTCCAATAATAGAGAGCCATTTGAATGTCATGGTGCTCATCGAGGAAAGTGGAACCCATCAATTCATGCATCTCTGCTCGCCTTTCTCTTGAATACTCCGGAATATTCTCAAGTAAATAGTTGAAAATTAAAGTAGCCCCTTTCAAACATGATGTCTGCAAAGCGTCATCTCCATATCTATTTCGAAGAAAAGGGCACGCTCCATTGGCTAATAACAACTTAGTTGTTTCAAACCGATGTTCTTGAATAGCATAATGGAGTGCAGTTTTTAATTGTATATCTTGAGAATTAACATAAGCTCCGTGTGACAGCAAATACTCGCACAAAACGGAACTTTGTACGGAATTGATTAAACAGGTTCCACCTGCATGGTAAAAAAATTTGTTCACTATTATTAATCACCAATAACGATTCTTATATTGAATATACATAACCGAAACAAAACTTATTGGAAGCTGTTATTTACTCATGACTCATATTTATCTTCCTTTTATTTATAGAACGAGAGTAAATATTGTATTTCATTTTATATAATTTATTGAAGAAAAAATGGAAAATAAACTCTGTATAATCTTGAAGAATCCTTACTAAAAAGTTCATTAGTGAGAGCGAGGGCTTAAAAAATATATATACATATAATTCATTTTTATACCGTTATAATTAGGAAGTTGAATGTCGGCATTTGCCTGCTCCACCAGATATTGAACAATGTCGCTGTGAGTCATAAAGCAAGCACTTCTAACAGGAGTTGAGCCTGTGTCACTGACACAATTCACATTTGCACCATGTTTAACCAGACATTTGACGATATTGAGACGTCCGGATACAGCTGCACACCACAAAGGAGTGACACGATGAGATGTTTTATCTTCAACAACTTCGTAAGTCCCTTTTTGTTCAACATCTGCACCCATTTCAGTTATCAAATATTCAACTATTTCCAAATTTCCTTTTTTACAAGCTAGGAATAATGGAGCACAACAGTCAGATTTTCCAACAATGGCAACAGCATCTTTTCTTGAAAGCTTGTCCAGTCTTTCTAAACTTGTTCGAAGCCCATAGGACAGCCTGGCTCCTGGAGCAGCGGCTCTAACTTCAGTATGCAGATCGTCACTTAAAGATTCTTTAGTTCGAGTTCCAGATGGGGGCTGAGATGATGACTTTCCAAGAGTCCACATTGTTTTGAACATTTTGGGCAGATCGGTGTCGCAAAAGTGCACAATGTCTCAAGCCGAACTGAATTGGCTATTTTACAATAAACAATATTAAAGGTAATATAAGGTTTAATATCCATATATTGTATATGCATGATCTATATCATCAAATATGCATGTTGCATACTACTAATAAATTAGGTTTCGAGTTTTGTCCTCTATTGGAAATCATTTTCATGTGACAATGAATCTATGTAGTGTTTGACAATAAAGCTATTACAATTACAATAAATTACAAACCTAATTTACAGTACGATACATACATTCAGTTACAAAAAATTATGTATATACTATTAAGTACTTAATGACTTGGCAAATAAATTTACCTTTAGTAATGAAAGTTGTTGGTTGTACTTTGCAACGAGATTCCAAAACAATTAGCAGTGAAGAAAAATTGAGAAATTTTATGATGGTGGTATAACAGTTGACAGTGGAAATTCCAAAGATATTTCAGAATTTAAAAGCAGATAATTCTTTGAGGTATATATCCATTCACCAGTAAGTTAAGCAACTGATTATTAACGTAACGTTTTACGTTAATCGTACTTAGAATTTCCTAAGTCTCATCTCATCTCAATTACAAGTGCTTGTTTTCCTTTAATTTCAATTGCCAACAATAGTTTGAATTCAGGCCCTGAAAAAGAAAATTTGTCATTATTATTTTGTTATTTTGATTCGTCTCAATTTCATTTTTCAACTAACATTTAGTTTTGTGCGAAATAATTTACAAAATTATAGGCACGTAGTAAACTACTATTTTTAATTGCAAAAAGAAACACTGAATTAGTAATTAAATTATTCCAATTAATTGAATGTTTTACATTCTGAAACTGAAAGATATTTAGGTAATTAATACGCTTTAGAATTAACCCTAAGCTCCAAGCTATATTAGAAGATAAAATAACTGGAGGAACAAAATTCCTCAAGGCCAGTTTCCGTTTGCAGGTATCAGTGGGCAGCGGATTTGGAGACCCGAAGAAGCCACACTACGTTAATTCCCAAGATAGACATCAAAAAAGGAAGTCAAGGTTATTTAGCTCTTTTAGCTGTTTTGAGTAGAATAGAAATAAGGACTCTCATAACGAAAAGCTGTTTAGCAAAGCTGTTATTATAGGAGATACAGGACCCATATTTAACACAAATGTTGAATGTATTTAAATATATTATTATAATTTATAAAACAAAAGAATATAATAGAAATTACCTTTTGACCTTTACGTTTGATTGGTTTCAACAAAGTTTAACTGGGCTGGCTGGGAGTTGTATCATCTGGTTCTGGTTTGTAGTTGTGGCAAAAGTCTGTCTGCTGACCACCCGAAAAGGATCTTGATAATGCGCGATTCTCTCTTGTTGTGTTCGATGTTCTAGTTCTATTCCTTATTCTCTCTATTCTATTCTATCTATGTTGTTGTTGCAGTGCACTGCACAGTAGTGCATTGCATTCACAGTGCAGCATACTTCTTAAAACTACACTTCTTCCATCCTTCTGCGCAGTAGTCACGTACGTATCCTTATAATATACTTTACATTTGCATTACATACATATTGCATTGCATTTTATATTATTCTACCTTACTAAACTCACTATTTCTTCGTCGTGCTAGCTAGTAGGCTACCTTGGTATTTCATCCACAAGCAACTCAAATCGGATAACAATAGGAATGGGACGTTTTTAAACGACGAAAACAATGCAAGACCCAAAATCATGTCAACGAAATGAAACAGAGTAATAAGCCACAGTAATAAGGAGAGAAATAATTCAACTGTAAGTTGAAAGTGTATTGGTTTCATAAAATCATAAAATTCGGTCGATTTTTTCCGACCATTTCTTCTAGCACTTTATTAACCTACCCAAAGAGTACCTGTTCTAAACTGAAGGTAACGTACCTAGGGAAGTAACATTGCAGAGTAACAGACAGAAAGGCATATTGCTATAAAGTAGACTTCGGGTATGTAATAGTGCCGTACTATGGTAAAGTATATACACGCTTTGACGCTTATCTATTACAGATAGGCATAACACACAAGCACAGTTCACTTGTTCTGGTTAAGCTAGTTCTAGTTCAAAAAGGTAATTACTTATATGCAAGATATGACTGACTAGATTTTTATTGATTGCACTGCGGAATAGTGCACTTATTGTATGAAAAAATTGGAAACTACATTTTTCATTCTCCATTAAGATATGCAACTTTGAAATAGCATTAATTGGAATGCATTTTTTGTCGGTCGGAACATCATTTGCAACGTTTCTTAAAACACAATACAGTAAGATGTTCTACACATACTACAGTCTCTAATCTAATCAGTAGGAAAGTATGAGAAATGTGAGAAGTAAACTACAATTTGAAAATGTTTATTGAGTATGTGAATAAGATATTTCAAATATGTACATTTATACGCCTACTCGTGTATAGGAACGTACTTATACATGTAAATGAGAAGTTAGACTGCAAGAAATTGAATTGTTGTTAAAGTTAAACTTGAGGGGGGGGGGATTAAAAAATTACTTCACTTAAGAGAGCTTATCCAACGGGTCAAATCGCCTACTGTCTCTTTTTGGGCAGCCTGAGACATTTGGTATTCAGAAGTTGATGAATGAGACAACTCTAAAATAGCGATCGACTCTTTTAGAGTGTTTAGAGTGTTTTGCAGTTTTCTTTTCAGGAGAGCTTTTGAAAACTTCCGAGTTTCAAATAGTCTACTGGCTTGAATCGTCTCTGCTGCCTGCAGCTCATATAGGACAAGACCTGAAATGGGTTTTAAATAATAATCCTTTAAAACAGAATAAAATATGTGCTTATATGTAAGTACTAGTAACATTATACTGTTGTGTTTTACTACTGCTTATAAAAGTAACATCGTAAATTAAATAATGAAAACACAAAAGTGAAAAGGGATTATAGCATTGGAATCCTGACCTCTCGTTATGGTGTATCCAGGTGTAATAACATCCAAAATGCTCATTACTTCTCGACAAAGCTCCAATTTTCTTTCAAGATCTGTAGGGCTTAGATCTCTCAAAGGAACATTTTCCCGTCCATAAGCCTTTATTCATGTAAATTAATAATGTCAAATCAGTGAAAGAAAAGTTTGCATCATCTGTTTTCAGCTTTAAGCCTAGTACACAGATCGAAATTTCGCTACCATCAATTCCGAGTCGAAATTTTAACTGCGTCATGGTGACAAAAAATTTTCGCCGACTCGAAATATCAAACCGGATATCAGTTTTCCATCACCTAGTACACAGATCATGGCAGCTAATTAGAAAGAACAGATTTTGGGTTTAGATATTCACAGCTTTCAAGTCACCTTATTAGTACCACAATGCTTGTCTAGAGCCTTGCACGACTAAACCGTAGTGCGGCTCCCAGCCAGACCAAGGGATAGTTTCTAGACAACCACAATGCCGGGGTAGACACGTGTAAAAGTATCTGAACTATGACGTCATAATCTAGGCACTTTTACATGTGTCGACTCCGATAATCATTTACCAAAATGAAGTGCATTTTTATCACACTTCTTGGGATAGATTATCATACTTCACAATCGACGGCAATATGTATGTGATACATTTGAAAAGTTTGAACTCGAAAAGAATGAACCACCCACCCATCAAGTATTTGGTTACCGTAACCATGTAACAATACTATTCTATGATATTTCACGGCGAAAATATGGTTCTCTTTTCACGCTACCGAGGTGGCGAAATTCATGATTTTCACTTTGGCGAAATGAATATTTTGATTTCACAGGCGAAAATTGACGAAGTGTGTACCGACAAAATGAATTGACGGCGAAATTTTAATTTTTCCCCCCTCTGAGAAAATTTGCCTTAGAAACTGCATTTCGCTCACTATCTGTGTACCACGCTTTAATCGTAAATAAATGTAGTGTAACAATATTAACCTGGCATAGATTAAACTTCATACCAAACGGAATGAAATGGGTTGGATGAAACACATTCCTACTAGATGCTAACGCTTTCTCTTGACCTTTGATATCATCCAATGATTCTGCCAAAATTTGCCACTTCTCTAGTAGAGTTTCAAGCGAAGCCAAGGGAGATCTATACCCGACATTAATCATTTAAAATATATATTCTAACATTGCAGATTTCGTTGTTAAATTTTGTTAGTTCGTTCTTCGAAAGAATTGCTCATTTAGTTAATGATCAGATAATTGTGTGGGTAGAAAGGAACTGTTTGCATGTTACCTACAACCACACTTATCGCAAGCCCATATCTGGGACACATCTTCAGCCCCTGTATTTATTATGTGTCCTTCTTTACATGCTTGACAAATTATAGTCCCCATATTTGTGTTTAACTCAGTGGGCGAATTACATCTTTGGCATACACATTCAAAGAATTTTGTGTCCAACAACATTTTTCTTCGTTGTGAAGTAGCCTGCAATTAATACTTCAAATCTTACATGGCAATAATTGCAAAACATATGAATGATATATTTCATGCACAATGTTGTTATTCATCATGGTACTTAATTATTTTGTTTTGCCTCTAATGCATACGCATAGCACACTGTGATGGCAGTTCCTGCAGGCATATCTACAGCAGCTCTGACTTCAATTATTCCATCGACGGGATTCTCAAAATGAGTGGTATTTGGGATGCAATCGTGAGCCATCATTGCTGCTTCCGGAAAAACTCCGCGGAAGGAACATTTCTCTCCCAGTTCAAATGCATTGACTTCAAATATTCCACAAACCTTTGACAACAGATCTATTAAATAATAATCTTCCTTACAGATATAATTTAGTTAAATACAATGCTTACTGTATGAATTTCTTCATTGGTAAAAAACTTTTCAAGTCCCAAAATATCAAAAAGTACTTCTACAACACTTAATTCGTTTTCTCTCCACAGAGGAAGCATTTTTCTAATTTCATTATGATGTTCCAAACACATTAACTTCTTCCAGCCCTCAGGATTTTGATACTTCATTATTAAGGCTCTTAATATTGTTACAGCTCCAAATTCTGTGCTGGAAAGACCTGGTGGGTACTGTAATTAGTTCAATCATGGATTATTACAGCTTCTATCGTAGAAATTGTTTTCTGAAAGAATAGTAATTTTGTGTTGATTATAACTCAGTCCTTTATGGTATAATTGCACAAACCTGTTGTTTTTGGACACATTTTAGAAGTAGAGTGACCACTAATGAACACCATGCAACCATAAAAAGGATCTTTGTTGGATGATTAAATTAGGGAACATTGGAAGCATCTTAATGGCTGGTAATATTCATAAGGATATTCATAGGGGCACAGAAAACTCACAAAACCAATCCATGCGTTACATTGAACAAATCGCTGAAAATATACAGAGGAATAAGACATCTTAAATGGTATCCTATTTTCTGTTAAACGACCTATTTAAGATCACTAATGCAGCTAGCTCACAACTTCAATCAGAATTTATATGTGGACATAGCTCTGGAATTCCACTTAAAAGTAGTAAAAATCCTTCCTGTGCTGTAAAAGTATAATATCTATTCTGAAATAATGAGCAACTTGAATACGGTAAAAAAATAATACGTATACATTCGCTTGAAGTACAGATAGAGAAAACTAATATATCACACTATCAGGACAAGCAAATCTTACACTAGAACTATAACTCTTGTTTTCATGAAATTACCTATAATATCAATCAAATTATGTGGTAGATATACAAATATGTATGCACAAAATATAATAGAGCAGCAAGACTACACTAATAGGGAAACACTACTTACAGGATACCTGCAAATGTTTTGCAGGTAAAACTACTGAACTATTTATAATATTTGTAACACTTCAAATACATCGAGTCTAATTACTGGATTCAAGCAAACAGCTATTAAACACTCTGTGCTTATTCATGCCTTGACTTGATTTTCGACGAAAAACTTGCATTCGTCTTTATGAAAAATTGAGTCAGCACATTTTCGTTTACAAATCGGCCAGGAACATTTGGGACATCTGTACAAATTACAACACTGAATATGTAGATGCAAATTTTAATGTAAATGGAAAATATTTTGACAAAAGTTTTTATCTCTGTTTAGCTTAAAAGTTTATCATAAGATTGATAAGTAGGTAAATACCTATTTTTTCCTCCTTTAAGGTCAGAATGGCAACCTACGCAAACGATATCAGAGGAACGCATAGGGCCAGCTACTAAATATTTTTCAGAAAGTAATAAAGTCCCTTTCTTAATGTCCACTCTGGTTTTCAAATATCTGAAAGTGCATTTAGGTTAAATTATTAAAGTTATACGATCACCTATTTAGTAATTATTATCAACAAAAAAATCAGATATTTACGTTTAACTTTTATTACACACATAATATGAATATGAACCATATTCATAAAATTCATACCCTAAAATTCTATGCTGCGATTGTAATTGGTCAATTATTTATTACTCTAAGTAAATAAAAGTCGTCATAAGCAAGACCAATAACTGCAAGTTGACATATTTGAAATGAAGCCATTTAGATAACAAGTTTAATCATTTTACCTCCCATAGACACGAGATAATTCAATGGTATAAAGCCTTGAGTCGTTGTCCTGTTGTGGCATTTGTGATTCTTTATCGATATCACTTTCAATCTCATCATTTGCATTTTCATTTGCGTTGCATTCTTTATTCTACCCATCATTCCAAGAAAGTTAATATTATTATGTATAGTAATTTCTGTCAATTATTCACATTCTTAGATAAGCAAAATTTTTATATACCTTATTAGCTCTCCTTTTCCTTCCCATGGTTGTTGTCGTTAGAATAACTGTTTATCTCATGTGGATTTATCTTTTATCTGACTTCTTTAACCCGAGAACAGAGTTCAAGTAAGTTTAGTGCATGCAGATCGGCTAATAGAAGGTACAATCACCAAATAGCACGAATACTAATTTCAGCAAGGATTTGCAGATATGCACACTGTGTAATAAGTGCCGTTTATATTCTGTCAACTGTGTGTGCACTGCTGTGAATAGTACAATAAAAGTGCAGAGAAGACGAATTCTGCAAATAGCTACATAACACACACCTATCTATTAATAGATATAATCTTACGTAGCTCAAAAAGGCCAAGTCAGATACCGCGACATATGTAAATTGCTATTATGCTTCTGCTCCTCCTAAAAGATTTCCTCCTATACAATTCTTATGCACACGACTGCAGAGGATGTCTTTAGTTTAAATATCTACCTTTATTTTTCTTTACATTATAATACTACTGCAATTCCAATATTATATCGTCACCAGCTGTAGTATTATTTGCGTATGCATTCTAGTCGTACCTACTCGGAAAGAGTTGGTGTTGGTGTGCAGCAGACTAATAGGATAATATGACTAGACTTCATTTTTAAGTACATAGACAAATTGAATTCACAAATGGCAGGTCTTACAAAACACAAATTGAAGAGTGAACAGGGGTTCATTACATCCATCTAGCTTAAGACAAGATGTCGTTCTATTTAGTTGTCCTATGTAAACAAAGACAATCTGGAAATAGAAGAGTTAGCCAGTTCCAAAAATAAACAACACGAATCTCGTCAGTTTAAATGTTTCAACTCTTGACTTCAAGCCTCATTAGTAACTACAAGATGAGACTGTCTATCCCAAGGTCTGTCTTTATAAACTTCAACATGTAATACACAGTCTGCAATCTGTATACTGTCATTTTAAGATATATTGTACGATAAGACGAAAACCGCTGTGCTGGCACCTTGATCAACATTGTTCTTATATCTACAATATCATCATGCATGTGTACATTGTCTAACCACACAACTGTATAAGCTCTTAGATCGTCATTTATGTACCCAAAAATCACAATGAACCACGAAAAAACTGGTAAATGCATGTAGATACTTTCTTAGGCTACCCTATTGTATCTAATTTCATGAGATACATTTACACGATATTTGAAGGCTTGGTTCATGACCGAGACTGAGACGATATCAATATTGAATTTGGTTATTAGAATATTTTTAATTGATATTGATATTAGTTTTCAATTTTAATATACATCGGTAGATGCTGTAAGTGTAGGAAAACAATTTTGCTGTCACAAGATATGTTAACATATGTTTGACGTGCAATATTCTTCTTGTGCTTGGGAGAAATCAGTTATCAATTGGAATTTTGGGGTTTTACAACAATAAATATTACAAAATGGGATGTCATGTTGATATTGGAGAGATTCCTTCTGTCTAAAATATAAGCTTAGATTGCGAAGAGGAATAGCCATAGCAAGACGTAGATTCCTACTCGGCATTGGGACAAGAAACTCATTTGTAGCCTTTGATTATCTCTCTCAGCTTCTCTTCGTTTGCGCCAGAGAATTCCTCAACCTTTTTGGACTTTTTGATAAAAATAAATGTTGGCATGGACTGAACTCCGTAATCAGCGGTGATATCTTCGCAATCGTTTACATCCACTTTAAGAAACAGTACCTAATGTTTACGTCAAAATAAATTGGGCTGAATTAAGCATACATGCAGTCATATCATTTGAGAAATCGTATTTTATGACGTACATCTACAAATTCAGTTGCCATTGCTTCGACTTTGGGAGCCATCATAGTACAAGGTCGACACCAAGTTGCGTAGAAATCCACCACAACTAACCGCTCTCCTGCTGCAGTTAACTGATTCAAAAAATCTTCCTTATCCACTATTGTGTGAATAATGGAGTTGTCATCTTTCGTTAGCTTTTTGTTGTTGTTGGTTAGTGGGTCTAAGTTGCTGTTTCTTCCATTACCCCCTTCTTTCTTTCCGCAACAACCTCCCATTATGACAAATTTACCTAAATATATACAACAAACCAGATTTCTCAATCTTGCCATCAGGGTTTTTGACTTTATAAATAATTAAACAATAATGAGGAAGGATAAAATTGTCAACATGATATCCACACTAAAAATACATACCTACTCAGTAATTACGTGTTATTATCATACTTTAGAGACTTACCTGGGCAGACCTCTTCCTCAGAGAGCTGTGTAAAAATAAGAATTTTATACTATAATCATTTATCATTGAATCGATTTCATAGGGTAGTAAAATTGTTTCGAAAGAATGAAGTCCATTTGAAAGTATTTGTGGCAAAAACCAAACAATGTAAAACAAAATTTTATTTCTGATAATGTGACTATGGCACCAAAATCCAATGTCATGAGAAATATCAAAAAATATACGGTGAGAACGCCAGAAAAACTAGAAAAAAATACAATGGGAAACCAAAGGTGAAAACAATCGAAGAATCGAAACAGCATAGAATTTCAAAATCCAATATTATTGTATTCTCATAAAGCCTAACCATAAGTACGAGTCAATACCATTCATTTTTGAATCGATTAGGGAAAGCGTTATAGCTCATAGTTAACTTTATGCTGCTGCCGCTAAGTCTTCTGTACTGACGATCTTACAAAATTACAAACATTATTGGAGAGATCTAATTATATATAGAAAAGAACATCGTAATTGCAAGTATTATTTCTGGATAACGGGCACGAAAACTACTAAACTTGGAGAAAATGGATAACAGTAACAAAATGGAGAGAATCAAGATTCCAAACACAAAAACTCGTACGCTCTAAATAATGAAATATAATTTCTGCTATCAATAATGCACTTATCTAGAATGCTTTTAATTTGGTACTTTAAAATGTGTCTTATGACATGACATGGAAATGGATGATGCATAAAAGACGAATATTAATTGACTTAGAAAATTGTTATGGCATAAGTCTGATTTTGTCACAATGCTTCCAGTAATTTAATTACAAATACTTGGATATTAACTTTGCTGTCTATAACATGAAGATTAGTATGTCACAATTATTTATGGCCTAGATATAATTCGAATAATTCTTTTCAGATCTTGAATCCGGACCCGGAATTCCTATGGTCTTCGTGCCCCTAATTACTGCTGGGCGTTCTGCAGGAAAATGGAAATCAAAAGTAGCTATGAAACACGATGAGGAGGCGAAAAAAGATGGGGGAGGAAAAACTGATTACAAACCTCTTTATAATAGTATAATTTCAACATTGCTTTTGTCATACAAAGTGATGCCATAACTCCATCTCATAATTTGTAAATCTTTATTTCTTCTGTAGATATGGATTTAGATCCATCAGATCCCGACGATTTTCCAGAATTCACTAATGATTTAAACCTGTATCAGTACGATTTCAAAGAAGAAGATGAAATTGATCCGGCTAAGTTGAATGTAAGTCTTGATGTCACAGCATTGGACCGATACAATGAAGATGTCAGAAAGTATCGGCGACTTGTGATTGAAGAATCTCGTTTGATTCCTCATGCCTCGTAAGGACTACAGAAAGCATAAACATTTATTTAATTAGTAGCATGAACCTATAATTACAATGATTTTTCATCTTATTTACTTCATTTAAGTACTCAATTCTTTAGAAAATGTTTGAACTTTTGTTCTGTTAAAGAATTCGCGTGGATTTGTCAGCTTGTACAAGATTAGCGAATGCGGTACAGGATCTTTGCCGAACTGCTTATTATGGAACCTCCAAAGCTCAGCAGCTAACGGAGGCTACTGTGCCAATAATTATCTGGATTTTGAGTCGCAGGCATTTGCCTACACTTTTTTACATTCGAATCCTGCAATCCATATCGGAAATGACATGGACTTCTATACCATTAAAGAAGAAGGTTGAATAACTGACCTTATATAATTATAAAATTCCCTACTTCAGCAAATTTTATTATCAGTATGATTTATATTATGTGTTAATATTGACATGGCCACTTTGACCACCCTTTCCTCATGTTAATAGACTTTTCTCCGTTAATTTTTATCATATTTCAGCTTCGAGATGCTTATGGTGTTCAAATAATTCATCGCCTAATGAAGTCGGGTTTAGTGACAAGTCCTGAAATGGCTTGTTGGGCTGGATATACTCTTGCTATGTGTTCTATTGGATGCGCTGACATCGTTGTAGAGGTATTTAAAGAGGATTGTTAGTACTTGCATGGATATCAACATGTCTGTGAAATGTAATCATTCATTGGTAACATTTCTTTAAAGGCAAGAAATATTGAAAGTATGGACGAAGTTGTAGGTGAGTTGGCATTCGATATGTACTGGTATGACTGGCCTGCCAACTTTGGATCCATTTTACAAGGAATTCTTTATGGTCCCTTTTCAGTCAATCCACTGGAAGAATTTCAATTTCTTTAATAAATGTAAACATGTTTGTATCGCATATTTATATTAATATTTAGTTTATTTCATTGTTTCAAGATTGAATAAAGATTGTTCTATATGATTGGATCGTTGGTTTAGGCAAGATCTCAAACCTCATCTTAATATCTAATGTTTTAAAAATACTATATGCTGGTTTTCTTTTAAGTTTGCGATTGAGAATCACTGAAAAATTAAGCAGCATACTGCATGTGCATACTGCTGAAGTTTCGAGAGAAATTGGTCGTATTTTTATGATTATGGTTCGATGAAATGACAAGGCAGTAATAATAATTAACGTTACGTTCGATTACTCAATGTAAAGTCACTTTACACGGTGTCTTTTTTATTATCTGATTTTTACACGGTAATATTTACTCAACTTTCACCACACTCTTTCGCATTGATTACAATTGTGGTGAAAGTAAGTACCATGAGCGGTCGGTGAAAATTTAATATGGAGGTTGGCTTATGTCAATTTATGTCACAGTTCATGAAGGGTGTTATTTATTGAATGGTAATAAGTGAGTTAAAGTGAAGGATAATCCAATAAAGGTAAATTTCCCAAATCAGGTGCATAAGGAACTGCTCGTTTAAATGAAGCTACATCACAGCAATACGTATAGCCCATAATGATACTAGTCATGTTCAAATTACTTGATTTAATCCAAGATATGCTATCACATTGATTCGGGCATAATACATCCTCAGAAGTCACGTTTGTGAGCCAAGGATTGTTGATTTGAACCACAGCGACTGCGGAGTTATGTTTCTGATTGTGAATAACTTTCCATGTCAAACTATAATAGTAAATGTGTATTATTAAGATTACAATTTGCAATTCTAATACAATTACAGCAATTTAGTATGAAATATATAAAATATGTCTATAATACTACAGGTTATATAAACGCAAGCTTACTGTGCAACCGGTAGTCTCTTCTTTCCATGTGCATCTTTTCCAAGCCAAATTTCAACTGGATTATTATTAATGTCATTAAGTTTCATGTTTCCATAAGATCCTGTCCAAATGGTAAAGGTAGCCTTTAGGTTGTTAGCCAATGTTCTTGTGGCTGTTTCCAACCTCTTTCAAACCATACAATATTAATTAAGCACGAGGCAATAATTTATATGCTCCTAGATGTTACCTCAAAATTTCCTCCATTGATCGTCTGCCATTGTGGTGACGCATTGATGAAGTAAAAAGTAGCTTTCTTTTCAAATGAATATATTGGATCTCCACTTGGTGTAAAATGTCCTCGGGCCATAAAAAGATTCTTTGAAGGTTGTATATAATGCTCTGCCAATTGCAGTGATCCCAGCTTCTCAAAGAAACAATTCATTTTAAGGTAACGATTTTAATACATCTTTTATGCATAAAATTACAATGTGAATAAGTGGTATATTATATTATATTACTGTACCAGTTCAGCAAGCGTTGTTGTTTGCTGGGCTTGCTTATAGCAGTCATCAGCATTTATTTGTGTGTAGAATCCGCCTTCCCTGAAACTAGGCCTATTTCCCACTGGCTCTTGGTTTTCTAATTGAGCTCCATAGAGCTCATGCTGCGAAAATATTGTCTCATCTATCAGTTCATTGTGACACACAGTTAATAACGTGTACCTAAAGGATAAGAAAAATGCGATTGCATTAGTATTCACCCAAAAACAAAATACTAAATGATACCTTATTAGATATATAACACTATTAGTAGTACTAGTACTAGTATTAAGTACATTATAGCTGTACATAAATACCTACAGATGCCTACATAATTACATAACTATACTATAAATCGAAAATATGCTGTACTTACGGAGGATTTCCCGTGTCGAATTTAATATTCACATTAGAATATCCATTGTAACATGTTCCATTTCGTGAGATAACTTCTTGCAATGCCTTGGTACAATGAAGATTCTTAAAATAGTATTTGATTCCTTGGGAAGACTATATTTACAGAAGCAAAAATACCAAGAATTATGTAATCGAATTTACATGAAATATAATAGCTATCAAATACATACTGTTTATGTAACTGACGTTATATTTGCAGATCAATTATTATACTCTCCTAAATATGTGACACATATGTAAAATGAATTTAATCTACAGTGTACATGTACGTATAACAAGCGATAGAAATGACTTTTACCTCAACCAGTGATCCGTATAGACATTGCAGTTCTAATTTATTTTCGGCTATGTTTTGAAAATGGTTGTAAGTGTCCCCGTCATTGGGGCAGGCAGCATTGAATCTCTCTTCTGACTTTAGGTTCAAAAACCATCTGCCTTCAGATTGGTTATAATGAGGGTAAATTATTCCCTTGTCATTCCATACCAAAGGAAAATTTAAAGAATTGATGTCCACTTCCAATCTGCATCCTGCTTCAATAGGTGCAGCTATAAAAATTGGCGAAAATGCCAAAAATTTTACTTTTTATTAACGTTATTAATGGACATATCCTACTATTTATGCTTATGACAGTTCCATTGATGTTTATTTATAAGGTATAATAGTAATAGTATTCTAATTACCAAAGATGTGAGAGATTGAAATAAGCAGAAAGTATGCGAAAGTATGCAGACAATTCATGATGATATTATTGATCCGTGGTATTGAAACCAATTAATCCCAGTTAAGTGTTATTTCTCTTTTATAATCCTGACATGAGTCGCTGTCAGTAATAATTATTGAGGTCGGGATCACGGCTTTATAATGTACGCACTCATTTTCATCATAGATCATAACTTAATTTGCATTCTATACATTATATATACCTCGCCAATAGATGTAATCAATACACATTATTGAAGTGCCTTATTCGTAATTTCATTAGTTATAATTATCTACCCTACTTATTGCTTTGATATAAATAATCATCAGGGAAAATCCTATATTTTTAGTAGATAAACTGAGCTATGTGCGTAAACCCACTCAAAACTTAATCTTTCAACCCATTCAGGAATCGGTTTCCTTTTTATCTTGAAATGTAACTGTACTTTAAGATAATTTTATTTTACATATAAATATGATCTATAAAATGTAACAATCGCATCAGTATCAATGAAGATAATATATAGTTAGACTACTAATTACATTGTGTACTACTTCTACTAAATATACATATTATATATGTTACAGTGTATTGTTGCAATTCGGTTTGTTTTAAAACAAACTAGGACGCATCAAAACTCATGATTTTCAATTGTGCAACAAATTGTTACAATTTGTTTACCAGCCTTTCATATTAAAATAAAACTTAGATTGGGATTTAGAATTGGATTAAAAAATTGAGAAAGGTCTTACAAATATTTTTCTTGTCTTACAAATATAAATAGTATGAGATGTGTGATAAATGCTACAGTAAATGTAATGGCTCGAATGCAAATTGTAAATCGAAGGATTCATATTGTTCAATACTTTCATTTCTATACAGATGAGAATATTATACTGATTTACATTGTAATTAATTGATAGTGGTGATATTGATGGACAGTTTTATCTTTATAAAAAGCAATTTAAATCTTTTATTACATTAATAGCACCTGTCTGTAATTAACGATTTGAATTGACAATAAAAATAATTAATTAAGTATACGTAGGTACTATTACAAGTGTATTCCATACTTGTATCATCATATGGGAGTGTTAAGGTCAACACATTAATGAACTGTTACAGAAACCCTTGAAATTACCATTATTTTACCGTAATAACCACTATCACCTTCGCAAATATTCATAAAATTAGCAGAAATAAACATTTGAGCATGTTCTCTAAATGTACGTAAAAACGAAAAGGTGCTTATCAACGTGTTACTTATAATATAAAAATGCTGCTATGAGAAGGTGCACAGTGCACATCATAAGACAAGTTTATTAATCCAATCCAGATTCTAAACTGGAATAAATTATTATTAAATACTGCATATTGTGCATGATTAAGAAATGTAACAGTTACCAAAAACAACTTTATATTAATACTCTACTATATTTGTTAATGAGACATGGACATGGCCATGACGAATAATAAATGAGCAAAAACCAACAAGAAAATGAAAATGGAAATATTTTTCTGTTCATCAGAGAGAATCTAAATGAAGCAGTATGAGCATGATATGATGGAACGAGCGGGTGTGCTGGAGTTTTGAGTTTATCACAAAATCCAATGTGCTTCTTTCATCATTGATTGAGCTGGTTAAATTGTGCAGTACAGTACAGTTATACAGTCTAACCACAGAACCAGTAAATCGGCATCGCATTCGCATATATATTAAATACTATTAAATACATGTAGAAAGGACACTAAATAACTATAAAAATCATGAAGAAAGATCAAAGATTTTAGAACCATTAGAACTTGTACACAAAATGATTAGCGCAATGAATTGTATGAACTTTGCAACAAAGTTATATTTTGTGAACAATAGAGTATTATTCCGTCATTTACCTTCACGGCTTCCAAAATTATGTGGTCATCTGAGATATTGTTTTACCGATAGCTATAATTCTGAAGAGAAAAATAGAATTCTCAATATCATAAATACCGGAAAAGTAGAAGACTTTCACCAATTCGGTGTCTCAAAAAAGAGTATTACTAGTCTCCTTAAATTGCAAAAGGAGAAGGGACTTTTAAAATCTTTAGATGAACTCAAGCCAGTCTTCAGCACGAAGGTATAGTAAGTTGATTTTAAAAAATATGGTAAAGGCGAAATGAAGTAAATATTTTATACTTTATTTCAGGTGCTGGACAAAATGTTTTCCAGTATGCTTAATAAGGGAAATTGGACTTCAGGGACAGCCATATATCCTGCTTTAAATGTGCAACAAATTTCCGAATTTAAAAGCGTACTAAGTTTTATTGTTTCTGGAGATTGTGTTCCAGTATGTTCCATACAGCGAAATGGTGGCGCTTTAAAAGTCCAGTCTTTGTACATTATTAAGTATTCATCAAAACCTAAAATGCATTTCCTAGCCGTCTTAAATGAGGTAAATACATGTCTATGACATTTTGTTGAGATTTGAAAATGTCGTCTCTATAATAGACTTTAAAAATGATAAATGTCATTAATTGTTTGCCTATGCACACAAACCTTTAGATTAAAGAAGTCGTTTTAAAAGCCCCCGAATGTGATTTGTGCATCACAGAAGACTTTCCGGCAAATAATATTTCTCCAAATACGTTCAATTTTCAATTGCAAATGGGACAAACAAGATCAATGTTTCTCGGTTTTAAATCTGCAATGCCAAACCCTCCAACAATAATTGCAATCAAAAGACTTGCTGTGGCTCGTTTGTTCAATACATTTATAGGTAAGTCTAAATTCTAAATATATATAAGTATATACAATTACAATATACTTTGGGCAAGTCTAAGTATAATGTTAATATCTAAAATATACTCTTATGTACTAATTATTATCTAGATCGCTTACTAAACCAAACCATGGATGAATACGAAAATAAGAATAGGAATGTAAAATTAAATAGCATAACCATAAAGCTGGATGTAAATAATATCAATCTTTTAGGTTCCGAAAAAGTCTCTGGACAACCTGTAGCAGAGAAGTTGTTGGCAGAATCCCCTAACTTAAAATTAAAACCTGGCATACTGGAAGATTTTATGGTAGCCGAACCCTCGACAAAGGAGCTCCTTTCTAATGTATTTTTGCTCAACTTATCGTACTGGAAGTTGACCAAGCAATTTAACTCTCAGTCATGAGTGTTATTTTACGATAAAATTATAATGAAGGAGAGCTATATTAAAATATTAATAAATAGTAGTTTTAAAACATTGTCCCATACAAATGATGCTTTATGATCTCCAAATAATCTAAATACTGTAATCAAGTCAGTTTTTGCCAATAGACATTTATTAATTTGAAATTGTATATTTTTTACAAAAAACGGAACAATTTTAATGTGAAAAATGTTAAGCACAACCGGAAATAAATAACTGTAGCAATAATAGATATTCTAAACAAAAGAAATAGAGGGTAGCAATTTATCAAAATCATGATACATATTTACACAAAAAAATACAAGGCTCATATCACATGGAATGTTGCTCATTTACAATTTTATTTTTTAAAGAAACTCTATGCCCTCATACTTATGATCTCCAACTTTTGTTTCCGGTACTATTATATTACCATCCATATCAAAAACCATAAGAAAAGTTGCCGTTTTACCCTCAATTTCTTCCGATTTTAATGCTACAATTAACTGATCATCAGTTCCGGGAATCCATTTGAAACTTGAAAAGCCATGGGTGGGAACTACATCTCCTACGTGGCGTACCTAAATAATAGACAAATGTAAATTAACATAAACCAACCACGCATTATGAGGATTTAAACTAGTTAAGCTCATTTGATACGTAAATATGACGTAGTTTATTTGTTGGAGAAATTTCGTACATCGATTTTGCTGAAATCTTCATTTGCGATTAATATTATATTCGTTCCTTTTTTCTCGTCAGTCTTCTCATGGTATTGCTCCGTGCTTGCTCGACGAGGTAGAAATACCCATTTTCTTAATGTATCACTCCATCCACCCGATTCGTGAATTACATATCCTATAAATTAAAATAGGTATCTAACTTTAGAAGTTAGGACTAGACAATTTGACAACACTATTCTCTTTGAACTTTTTCTTACCAGGAAAGCGTATATTTAATGCATGAGACATTTTCTGATAGTTCATTCTCCAATCAAGATGTGTTACATCTCCGTGCATTGATATCTTTTTGACATATTGAGGATTATAATTAACTAATTCTCCAGAACTCGTTGTCCATTCTTTTCCAAGACCACCGACAAATAAATTATCATCCTTGACACATCCCCATTCACACTTAAATCCTATACACATGAATAAAGCGTAAAATTATTATAACGTTCGTTACTCGCATAGTTTTTAATTGCCTTAATTAACGTAAAGTAATAAGTTTTTTCAATCAACGTTAAGTTACATTAAAATAAAAAATATACACCACGTAGTCAAGTCCAAAGTCCAAATATTTGATTTAAGTTCAAAGTCTCGCTTATTTTCAAAAAATACTACTCTTGTTGTGTTGTATATCATTTCATGTAAACAATCTTTCACATAACATAGCTTGAGACAAATTCCAAAAAGATGGTAACTTGGCAGTTGTCATTAGTTGAAAATCAAATTAACACCTTTTGGTAGTGTTCCATTTCCGTCAGACAAAACCACCCAAGGGACAGGCAATATTTCTTCAGTGTCGCTAATCAGTAAATGATATATTATTCCTGTTCTATCATCACAAGATAGTAATTTTCCATTAAACACAATTAACTCCGATAGTTCCATTCCACGACCATCTAGGTTATAACCAGATTTAATGACTTGAGGTTCTCCACTTTCCCATTCCACCACCACCTGAAAGGTATAGATTAAAAATGATTCCATAATCTGCTGAGAATTCAACTGAAACTAAAATAGCAATCTGAAAAAGAACTTCCTGGAAACAAGTTCATTTGGGGGGCCTTAGGGTCGACTTTTTGAGGAGTATATATAGTGAAGAAATTTCTCATCCGTTTTATCATTAAATAATCTGGAATGAAGACAGTAAAGCTTTACCTTTGAATGCTTAGGAATATCTCTATCAAATCTTATAAAAAGACTTCCTCGGCGTAAATACGATATCCACTTTCCTCCGCTTGATTTTGAATCTTGATCAAGATCAGAAATAATACCGATTCTGAATTTCATGCCCTTTTCTGTTTGAACTGGATTACTTAGAGGATAAATACTGTTTAACTGGGCCAGGTTCTTTGAAGCACCCCATAATATTGACCCCCTTTTTCCTCCAACGTAGGATGGTGAGAGTGGGGCACTAGCTAAAACATCAAAAATTGGTTCTTAAATTTCATTCTTCCAATTTAATATTAGCATTAAACATGGTCACTGCAGAAGTCTAATTCTAGGTTTTGATTCATATAATGATTTCATATAAACACAGCATTATATATGTATTTAGAAACATTTTATATAATATATTCCATACAAAAGGCAGAACAGTTATTACCTTGCATAGAAAAATGCGAATTTCATAAAAAGCAAAACAAAACTAATTTACCTTGAGGAGGCAGAGAAATGTACAGTAACGCTACAACTGTAACTGCTACTAAAATTAATATAATTTTTGTTTGAAAACGTAATGTGGAATTCCCCATTCTGTATGCTGTGGGTGTAGTAATGGCCTGGCGCCACTCGCCCAGACTCATTTCGAAGATGTGTAAATAATAGAATACTATCTAATCATAGTAGTTTGGTAAATCCTATGCAAATCACACTACATGAAGTAATAATCTCAATTTGAAGGCTTAATGTACAATTAAAATAGTAAATTGTATAGGAGGTCACCGCGGAGGATTGGACATTTTTGTAGAGTTGGCAAAACTTTCGACTTTCCCATACTATATTTCCTTGACAAGTTTTCTGAGCGCCAAACGAAGATTGTTATTCAAACTCTTCTACATCTATTACCTACATGTCTTGTACATACATCTTCTATTCTAAAAACTCTACTCAAACTAAACGAAGCAAAGGTAGAAGTGAGGGTGAAGCGAGATTATGAGATGAGAATTAGATAAACATAGACATAAAGACGGAGAGTACAGTACAAGTACAGATATAGAGGAGACCCGTAAGTAACCGTAGCCTAACCTTAGGTGGTAACCCATAAACCGTTTGTAAACGAAATGATATAATATGAGCGGAAACACGGGATCGATTGATTAGTGGAGGATCGAGTAAATTGAGTTGAGAAGGATGATGAGATACATACACAAAATATAGCTTATAATAAATGAGATTAGTAATAATTAAAGGGAGTTAGTTAAGATAGTCCTAAACAAATACATTGTTTTATTCGATACATACAAGTATTGAGTATCAATATTGTATGTATGTACATACATACAAATGTTATATTATGGGATAGCTAGCTATTATAGCCTAGGACATAATTTATTGACCTCAAGCCAGGTGGAGTCAATCATTCTCACATACTATTGTAAGTTGTGCTTCCAAAAATTTGATTTCAAATCGTATATTAAATTTAAAGGTGTTTTTGATAAGTCTAGTATGTGAACTATTGGCAAAACTGCTTAATGATTCAGTTCTTCGGATAAGAAAAGCACTTCGAATTTCTAATCTCAAAACTGGTTCTAAATGCTGGACGAAACCCACACAAAAGAGTACATAATATATTATGTTAAACCACATTTTGTATGTGCACATAGAAAAAAGAAGACACATGCATGAGATTGTCTTATCTAACATGATGAGCATTGCAATAACACAATATTTTATTCAAAAAAAGTTATGCCATATGAAGTGAATAGATTAATCTGGATTTTCTAGTTATTATTAGTTATTTTGATAATTTGCTAGTTATTATTCTTTTGTTCTAATTTGATATCTTTTATACGAGCAAGTTAATCTTTATTGCACGCATCCCTATTCAAACCTATGAGTCGTGGGTGAAATCCATGCAAAGTCATGCAAGCGCAATTATGCGACTTGCATCTTGCATTTCCGGTCTGTTACATTTTTACAGTTTAACAAATAACTCTATCCGAAAATTATTTCAAATTATTTGAAAGTTTGCCAGACGCAATGCTTTGAAATTAGCAAAGAAACATTTTCGATGTTTCTCATCATTTTTATGCACGAAGGATGGTAAAGGAAGAAAGATTAATCATATTATTATTGACTCAGACATGAGCAGGGTTGATTTAGCAATGATGGCGGTGGATTCCTTCATATTAGCAATCACGTAATTTGAGAGAAACATATGGGCATAGAAAATCCGACTTGATATTTGGACTATATTTAGTAGTAAATAGCATAGCTATAATGCAAATGGATGGGCAGTTTTGGAGCTTTTGAATTGATTTCACGCTATGGTTTGCGTCGATGTGATTGAGTAATGTTTCGTAATTATTCCCTGATTTATGACTTATTAACCGCCAACATCCGCACCAAATTGGCCAACTCGAACTTATCAAAACAAACCTTTGTAAGCTAGTATAGTCTATAAATGAATGGTCTTACTCATATATTATTACTAGTCTGTAAACAAATTACGAACTGCAAACGATTCCTGCGTCCATATCAAAATTTTTCCGAAAATGTTCTAAATTCTGATTACTAGGGTCAATGTTGATGTCAATAACTGACGTAGTTATATTATAAGTACGTGCTACGACGATGTGGGTATATTTATGTGGTCTTTATGCCTAAAATCTAACACGATGTGAAACTTTTGTTTGTATTTTGGCAAGACATTTGTAGCAGTTCCGTAGAAATTTATTATAGTTAAATTGTAGTTCACAGTGAAGTAATGACTAATATTATATCTGTAATAGCATCATTTGTAATAGCTATTTATTATAGTCTAATTATTAACTACTTATGTACATATAAGGATGAAATCGCATATTATGCATGTACTTATTTACAGTACGGTAGTGCCAAGAAAGCCAATTACTATCTGTATGTATTGCAATACTGGGTCAACCGAATATCAATGGTAAGTATAATAATATTAGCACGTATACACCCATTAACTTAATTCGTTGGATTATAAGTAGCTTTTTTCCTTGTTGGGTAAATAGTATTGAGCTGCAAGCTTGGAAGGCAAAAGCAATTAATTAGTGTAGTTTGATGATTGATTTTCAATTATATTATAAAGTTAGACGGATAGTAATAATTGTCAGACATCATTAAATTCATTTTCGTAATTCGAAGTGTAATTAAGCCTTAAATATTAAAACGAAAATTCAGGCGGAGACCCTAACTGCAATCATGAGTCTAAGCAGATGTTCCAGTTGTGAAGTGGAGGAGACTATTCCGTCGGTGATAGCTGATAAGGCATTTGATGAGTTAATCGGTAATATATTATTACGATTTTATTTATTAGCTGAAGAAACCAGTAAAGAGAATAGAAATATTATAATTTGTATGTTCGTAGTCTATGCTGTATTAGATTTCTTTGAAATCATTCTTTGAAAACTGAATTTCATATTATTTTTCAGTAGCTATAAATTGTTCTTACAAATTAAAGAAGATATAAAGTAAATTCAACTACGTATACACTTTTTTATTGATGTGCATCGGAAAGAATAAAGGAATTACTACCTTTGTTTGTGTTTATACAGCTAACTCTGAAGCTTGGGAACAGAAGTTCGTTGATGAAAATAAGAAGAATGAAAATCTTGTAAAAACAGTTGAGGTTGGTTGTACAACAATTAATTGTTTATAATATTAATATTCCAATATTTCCAACTCATTCCTACTATTACTAATACTCTGATAAGTAACTCCAACTAATGAATACTGAATAGCTACTTTAATGATACTTGTATTGTATCTGTATGTATACCCAACTCTTAGAATTTTTGTCTCTTGTGTACGTCTGAGTATCTGTAATGGATATTTTAACCAGTCTCATTTCCAGCGCCTTATCATTTAAGCAACTACCATTTATTTTTGCATACTAATATTCATGGAATTTTTTGTGATAAGAATTATGAATTTCATCGTAAAGATTTATTTTATTAGTCGATTGGTATACCCACGGTTTAAAAATTTCTTCCGTTTGGGTTCATTTAAAAGCTGACTGTGTTGAACAAGCATGATTTATAAAGATAATGCATTCTCGCTGTGAGCAAAGTTGCTATTTTCCTATCTACTGATGAACTCTTCACTTGTCCTTCATAAGACATTACAGTAGCAAAACAAAGTAGAATTCTTTGTCACAGTACACGTTTAATAACTTTGCAGGAAGCTAATGCTCGTATACAACAGTTGCAATCGGAGATCGCGGAGCTAAAAAAGTTGCAGGAGGCGGAAGATTGAGCGACTTTTTGCATGAAAATGGAAATTCTTAATGGCTCAAACCCCGTGTTAACGCTCCACATCTACAAGCAATACATCAGACTTGCATTTTACATTCAGTTATAATTATTGTACCTGCTAGTTTTAAGGACGTGCCTGTAATTCTGTTCTAATTCTGCAAATAAGGAAATTACAAATAAATTAACAACCACGAGACAACATCTACTGTAGCAGCGGGTTCACTACTATCACTAATCACTACATTGCGGGCTATATAGGGTTCGTTTGTACTATTTATATAGGTATATGCCTATATAAATAGTAATGCAAATGCACATATAGTACGGTATGTTGTGTTATCCAATGTTCTCAATGCTGCGATGTAATTCCTCTTATCGTTAAATCATCACAAGATTTACGAGTTAGTTGCTAAAAAATAAATTATTCATAAGAATAAATACGGGTGTACCTAAAGTTACCTGCCTTTAGTTCAATCGATGTACTTTATTTGCATAATACTAATACTACTTCAATTTTTGTAAACCTTATTGTGATAACTGGAAGAAAACAGCATCTGAACTGGCCGGTCAGCCTAATGAGGTATTTCAAATCAAAAGTAAGGAAATCTTTAAAACTTATATTTAAGATCCAATAATATGAGTTGAATTGAAATACAATAAGTATCTGTTGATATTCATCGTATAATATGTTATCCATGAAGCAAATTAGCCAATGCACGTAATACTAAACTGATGATTATTAAATACGTAAAATGTGTGAAATGTCGTAGCTACTATTTTTAGTACTACTGCTGGTAACCTAAGAAGGGTTTTACACCTAGCGAAAACAGACTTTTTTACCTTCGATTCAGTCGGCAGGTATCAAATGGGAACTGGCACCAATCAATTAATTTCATTAGCAGGATGCTGTTTGATCTCCTACCGACTACTATGTATTACGACTATAACAGCTTTAAAACAGCCAAGAAATGTCATTTCTTTTGTGAACATCGAACTTTTTGTCATTCAATTAGTGGGATATTAATATGGTATAACACACTTGTCTTCCTAATAGTTAACAACACGTTAGTCAAAATTTGTCCACTGTCAATCAAGAGTTTCTGAAATATAGTAAATCTACTGTATGCATAATGCCATTTCTCCTCCTTAAATGTCATAATTATCAATACAATGAAAAGGTTAAACAGACCAAACTGATACTTATAGTTCCTATGTACTACTATAAAGCATGCCACATTTTGATAATATGATAAAGTATTTAGAGGTGGCATTTGTAGAAAGTCAAGAAATGTGGAAGCTCTGGTAAATAACAGCCCAGCCTTTTTGTAGTAAGTAGCAGCATGAAATTAAGCACAGCATCCGGCATTGCTACGAATTCGGCGTTTTCTTATTTCCTTCAATAACATTCCGTAAATACTCACATGTAATGTTACCTGTTGGTTGTGAGATGAGTGGTAGTGTTGGTGGGTACTTGGATAATATTCTGTTTAGAAAAAACATGAATTTTTATTTTACTGTGATTCTGACGTAAATGAGTAATAAAACGTTAGGGCAAAAGCTATTAGCCAACCCGTCACATTCGTTGTTACTCCTAAGTCTTTACTCTCTGCATCAACTCACAAAAAAGTGAACCACGCACACATCGTAATCATAAATATATTATCTACACAGAACATTAATTATTGTAAACCTATAAGAAAGGATTCTGAACACCATCATAAGTATAACGAATAGTATTTGATGATTTTAATTGCAACAAGCTGTGAGTGGTGAGCTACAATAATTGTGGCTTTATATCAGCTCCCATTTCCGTACGTGTTCACAGTATAATGTTGCCTACTTAATTAACTGCGTACTGCCTACCAAGAAATGATAATGACAGCTATTTACTACGTATTTGGTGGTATTTAATTAAATAATACCAATTCCTACATTTGTGCATTCATCATCGTCTCTGTGAACTGCTCTTTGTGTACAGATTTTCAAGAGGAGGTGGTTGGTCAAAATTTTTAAGAACTTGTACACATACTTCTCTGACCCTTCGCTAATACTTGGGCAGATTGTCTCAATCTTCATAGTCTATTGCACTTTACTTTTCTTCCATGACCCCTTACTTGTACGTATGATTTAGATATAAATACATTCAACAACAGAAATGTGAAAATAATACACACTTTGAAATAACAACTATACCTACCGTTTCTTATTAATAGTTGATTTCTAGAGAAGTATAAAATTAAAACGGAACCCTAAACCATTAAAATTCATACCTTTCTACTGCATTAATTGTCAACACAAAAATTAAACATATACAAAATGTCAATATTTCTTCTTTATTAACAGAAGGGGTAAGTGTACTATACTTCATTCTTATTGCAGTGGAATTGTCTCCCTTAAAACTTTGTTTTAAAATGTATGCCAAATATAGACTACAGTATTTATTGTTGTCTTGTATATCAATATCAAAAGAATATAAAACTGTTTAAAATCCTATAATATAGAATGGTATATGTGTATATAGGGCTAAAGCTTTACTAATAAAATGCACGGTATGTGAAACGAAGTTGAAAAGATTAGAAGTTCATTTCAGTTTTTGACTTCGGTTCGATTAATTTCTGTCTTGTGTGGATCAGATCACGACAGAAGCTTGAAAGAAGGTCCGCCCACACGCGGAACTCAGACACTATCTGCCATCTGAGTCACGGAACCGACGGATCATCTTAGTCATATCGTGATCTACCTGTTTCTTCTTATCCTCTTTAAGTACCAACTCCCTTGACAAACAAATGCCTCTCCATCGACCGTACATTCATCTTCTTGTCTCACAATATCTATCACCCTTCTCAGTGCCTTGTATATATAAGTCCTGGCTTTGCTTTGTCATTTCAGCTTTCACTTCTTTCCATAAATAATCAATATGTAAATGCCATAGGTTATCTTTATTCTGTCATGAATGTTTCTGCAGATTGAGATCGAGTAGGTGTCCTCCAATGGCAAATTGTAGTATATTGATCTTTAAATTGTGAAACAAATAATAATTCGTATTGTACTACTAAGAGGATTTTATTTGTATGTAGGGACTGAATGTCTGCAGATGGTTGTGGCTACCTGTAAAACCTTACAAACATATAAATTACAGTCTTAAGCACTTAATTAACTGAATAATGTTTTAGACCGGGGATGAAGACAAAATTAGATAATGAAGGCAGAGCAATTGAAGGATGAGTGGAAGTCTTGTCGGTGTGAAATGGGAAAGCTAAGAAGGACAGTAAAAGCATAAAAAATTAAATATAGACATGAGAAGTAAGAAGGGAGATTAGCCTTGAATAAAACTGTGGAAGTGGCACTTAAGGCTCGTGTAGAAAGAAGTTAGAGAAGAAACTGACAAGAGACAATCTGTCAGAGGTGCCAAGACGATCATCATTTATACGAAGGCAGGCGGTCGGCCAGTCGCTCCTCATCTTTCTTCGTCAATGCAATCCAACCCTACGCCTGGCCAAAATTGATGAATCTCTATTCTTTTTCTACCAAACGAAAGAATGTTTTAAATATTCTATCTACTTTTTGTACCTTCAAGTATATAAATACCTTTATACCTTCTGTAATACTTAAAATATAACCTCAGATTCCCCTACAGGACAAAAGTCTGGCTGATAAGTATAGCTCATGGGTAACCAGGAGCTTGGAAGTTACAATGTGAATTCCGATTTTGACTAGTAGATTTACTAATGTACACAGTACAGTAATGTAACTTGTATCTACTCTCATACTCAAGTTATTAAATTGCATGAAAAAGTAGTTAGTTCTAGAAGAAGATAAGCGTAATGCTCATCAAGGGTAATATTATCAAATTGAAATTGGCAAACATTCTCTGATCCTAGTAATATCTATGTCTAAGAATACTATCTTTCTTTTTTGCATTTTAGTTTAGAAAATTTGGAAGAAAAGTGCTTAATTAGTTGAAATAACCCCATTTTATTCTGCATCAGATCCATCACACATGCAAACATGCGAATGAAAAACATGCAGTAAAACAAATGCTTAAAAATATAACATAATTTTAGGCATAATACATCTTCACACTCCTGATATTTTAATACATGATCTATTCAAATTCATCAATATTCAAAATCAGGTACAAAAAAACAATATAATTTCTTTTTCGCAACACTCAATTGCTCTAAGCCAAATGGCTTCCGAATGTGTCAAATAGTAGTAATAGCTGTTTTCTAAAATAAATATCAAAGTAACAAATAGCCTCAGAGTATTATGTATATGTCCTTATAAAGGCAAACACTTCCCTGTATGATTTAACTGTTTAGAAAGTACCGTTAGTAATAAATAAATGTCCTAAAGTAGATCGCTCATGGTCTATTTTCAATTTGATACTTCTATCATTATGTTTATTATTGTAACTAATTTAATATTTGGTTAAGATTGAGATTGATATTTGAAGCTGCAGCGTTACTTTAAACTACAAACATTCTTCCGTAAATAAGATTCATTTGGATGTGGATGTAAAATATAGACAATATTTGGATAGTGTACCTAGTGAGTGCATTATTAGGACGTGCGTGATAGATTTTCAATGTAAGCATTTGTCAGTAAATTGATCGATCAAAGAATGGATAGAAAAGAAAATGTTTCGAGGTTCTGTGTGTAGTAAGACAAAGATAGACAGACACCTGAGACTTTGAGTAGACTGATTATTCTGACTTGTGTAAGGCTAAACTCGAGTTAATCTGTCTGCCGAGCTATTTCTATATTAGTATTTTAGTAGGGAGACAAGACAGGAGAACCAAAGCGAGGAGTCATCACAAGAGAACAGAATGGAGTTTCGCTCGTGTTCGTGAGAGACGATTTTCTGTAGGGTAGCCATTGAGATAGTAGATTCGGTCTGAACATCCACAAAGTACTTGCATCACACGATACCGTTCAGTCACAGTCAATTAAGTTTTGGAAACTTATTTAGGTTGAAAGGACTTAATTAAGATATCAACCGTAAGTAAAGCAATTGATGTTTGCTAATCCTTGTACTGAATTCTTGAATAGTACATCATCTAATGCAACTTTTCATGTATTAATCTCTACATGCACTACTATTTACCTATACATACCTAATGTAATGCATGCATCATTCAAAATACTTTCAAGACTTGCATATTTTATTATTGCAAGTCATAATCAGACACACCATTGGTTAATTTCTTTCAAGAGCTTTTGGCAGTACTACTCTTTACGTTAGTACTTTCAAACTATTCATAGCATCATGTGTACATACAATTATGTGCACAATTCAATGCACTACTAGTTAAGCAGTAGCACTAAATAGGATAGGTACTAAAGTATTGGTGAAAATCATAATGATGGGCGTGAGTTTAATTAGCTTTTCGTTCGTTATGGTAAATAAGCCTACTTTAGGGTTAAAGCTAGAAAGCTGCTATAGGCACATCCATACACTATTTAAATCCTTTGCTATTTCTAAAGATGTTATGTGCACTACCATTACCCTTAGGTATTTCTATTTAACTCTTTCCGAGATACGATTATAGCAATATTGCACGTTTTAAATACAGAGCACGAAAAGCAAAGCAATTTATCTGTGAGATACTCTATTCTTAATCGTACCAATCTATTTATAATGCAATCTATTTCTCCTATATATAGATCTAATACATAAAGGCCCATGTTACAGTTTGAAACTGCGTCTGAATTATTTGAATATTATTACAATTGCACTACCACACAGCAGCATTGTTGTTTGGATCTACTACTGTTTGCAGCAAAAAAAGATAAATACTATCACTGTAGAAATCAGTATAGAGAATTTATGTCGGAAAAGGCTGGAGTGTCTGCTTGGCCAGATATTACATAAAGTAGTTAGTTTAGAGTTGAGTCAGAGCTAGAGTCGGTGGTTTGGTTTAGTTGTTGCGGCGTGAGGTGATGTGATGTGATGGTGACGGGCTGGCATGCGAAGGACTCGAGGGCATCGTTATGCAAGGGATGACTGGAAGGAATCTACCGCTGAGGTGAGAGCCATATGAGCCTCCAAGGGGCACCAAAATGTGACCCTCAGTGACACAGCAACATCATCCGTTCTTCTGCATCCGTCCGTTCTCCAAATTCATTCCATCCATTTATTCTCCTATACTACCCAACTACTTATATGCATATTCCTCCGTTCATAGCTTACCTGATTTCAATCTATATCTATTGGACTTGTATTTACAGTTGAATGTTCAGGTATAAGAAAGCTTCTATCTGTCTGTCGCAATCGCGAGCTATCCTACACTTTTACAACTTCCAAGCACACGATAACTAACTTAAGGATTCACCTAAGTCGTACATCTGATTTTCTTAAGACTAGAAGTGGAAGAACTCTTTTCATCTCACCATGCTAGTCAACTTATACAATTTCCCTCCGTAGTCTACCCACTAGAGTCTATCCATTTCCAGTACTGACTCCGCTTTATGTTTGTTTCACATAGAATTTCTCTACGTGCAAATGCTATGTAATCTCGTAGTGTCTACATATTTTACGGAGTTCTTACATTTTAAGTTATATGGATATTTATTGATCATAAGTCTAAATTCAATGAAATTGCATTATCTGCTGTTAGTTGCTGGTTTTTGTTTTGTCGAGTTAGAGAAATTATCATCTCTACAAATTATTTTTTTGAATTTAGCACGAAGTATGGTATAAGTACTACTAATTCTGCGCTACCGACTAAAATCTTTAGACGGTCAATTTAAATTATATTGAAATAAAAAATAGGTTTCGCTGTCACTTAATGATACTGTTTCTTAACTTGACTCAGGGTCATGTTGAAATAAGCATTTTGGTTATTAACAACTTACTATAGTTGGTCACAACCAGGGTTATACTTTTTGACTCCGGGTACTTAGGGTACGAGTACTTTACTCTGACCTGCCATTATGGATACTGTCCTGTGAAAATTATATGCAAAAGTTCCCATAGGCATTACAACATGGACACTTAGTCTAGTCAGTAGCCAGTATAAGTATTTGCCATTTGGTGTTAGAGTGCAGTTTGAAATGGATTAGTCAACCTTTTCGATCATTAACAAGTCACCAGGTCTTTTATGTAGTTTAAGTTGTTGGACATTATTAGACATTGTTACTCGAAGGTTTTGTAGAAATCAACGCTTATTCTTTAGCATTCGGTCGCGTCGTGTCGGCTTCATTTACCTTTCTAGCCGAGGTGGGTTGTCACAAGGAGATCAAGTTTATGACTTGGGGAACTGCGTTGTGTGTGAGTGAGACTAATCTCATGTTGAGGTTTGTTATCTTTTGATTCTTTAGTCCACTGTGAAGTCTCAAGTCAAGTTAACTTCAATTTGCTTAATCATTCCTCCAGTCAATCATTGCAGAGTGAGTATTCGAGATTTACTTACAAAGTCACTCATGTAGTGCCATAATGATCCTCGATTCTTCTTATCACAAACATACCGTAGCCAGAGCGCTTTCTTACCAAACACACTGCTGACTTTCTAGATATTTAAGTAGGCGATTTAATACCCTGTTGATATTATTGATTGATAATGGGACGTATCTGTTCTATCATGTTGTTATTACTAGATGCAATAACCTACTCCACACACTCTGCACATACTCATGCAAAGTAAATATTTTTAAGTACTGACTAGTCATTTAGATTAACACTTCAACTCTCTTCCATACTGTGTACATGCATTTACAATATAGAATTACATAAATAGACTTTGTTCTTGTTTTGTGGGAATACTTTATATGCAATTCGCAAATGATAAAAAAAATGTGGTAGCAAATACATAAATAGACTGAGTCTCAACTTCAGCTTCCAATATCTAGAGGCAGAGAAATAATAAGTCTGGTGAGACTTATGCTAATAAGTAAAAATGTATGGTAAAAGCAGACCTTGAACTTGTGACTAATTATGTGATTATAAAAGAAATCAAATGCAAAAACTTTCAATTAGGTATTGTCAGTGGCTGTTGTGTTGAAGAGCACATGCTTGTAAGTTACGGTTAAGTTAATGTCTACTTTATTAGACAAGATTTGAAAGATCTAATCTTAAGAAACTGCAAAGTAAGGTGTTCGGTTTAGAAATGCCATGCAAATTGCAGCATCGAAGAAATACCAGATTTTAGACTTGTTTTACAGGGAAAATGCATATTTTAATTTACTATTGCAGTTACACACACATTGTTTTTCACTTTAGAGAACTAGCGTCAATAGCATTTCCCAACTCATCACATGTGGGTATAGACGCATTATTACCATAATATATAGAAAGGGAAGCAAGTGGTGGAAATTAGCATCATGTAACTCGGTTACGTAGAGCTAACTACTTGGAACTAATAGAGAAAAAGCAAGATAGAACGTACATGATGTTGTGTAAGCATTAAGGACAACTACAACTCTCTTATCGCACTAATCCAAATTCTCAATTGCTACTGTAAAGTAATTTAACTGGATTGACTATATTCCCTATTGTTTACTACTGGCCAAGTGCTATGGGTTATTGTTAGCAGTGTGCACAAGTACCTAAATACTACCTGCATAATATATTATAGTACCCGTATATATAGCATGAGTGTATCAGCTTGTTAGTATGTAAATCCTGTGCTATACATCATCATATAAATTGTGAAGCTTATTTATGTAGTAAGTAAGACATAGACACAGAATGTAGCTACATAGAAAAAGTAATGACTTTACACTATGCATAAATAAGTAGTTGGTTATTCTGCTATCCATATTTTACTAGCTAGTATATCTTGTGTGTTTTCTCATGGTTAGCTCACAGAGTCTGGCATCTTGTGTAAATAGAATTTGAGTGCCCGATTGCTCGAATTTTATTTCTCATGTACTCGCCATTAGTATTATAGTTAGTTGTGTGCTGTGATTATTAATGCCAAAAACTCACCTGACTGTTGCTTGATGAATGATGTAAATGAGCCTTTGTAATTAATTTATTCTTAGCAACATCGTCTTTCATCCTATACACTTCAGAAAGTATATAGGACTTATTTTGTATGCACTCTGTGCTAAGTGTTCAGAAGAGTGCATTTTAAATGTGTCTGTGAAGATGGGAGAGGAGCGGAAAATCAAGGAGCGTAAAAAGAGAAGTTGTCAAATCAAATTCAAAGAAAACAGAAAGGAAAAAGAAGGCGAGGCAGTTTCTCCGTTCCTCTGGTTCTGTTCGGCTGCCCAGAGACAGTATCCATCTAATGTACACACGGTCATTAACTATTACAGGTAATAAATACATCTAACCTACCAAGGAAGTATCTCCCAAATGCTAATGCAGTATTATATCCATCCTTATTAAAATCTACTATTTCCAGTCTCCTGGGATTTATTATGCATCTAATACTTAGTGCATGACTATTACTACTTATTACAGAAGTTAGTTTAGTTCACGAAAGGTTATTACAGTGTAAATACACTCCTGAGACAGTACATCAACGCTAGATCTACTGATATCAAAACAAGAAGAGTTCATATGATGCCTATTAATATTAGCCAAGCGTAAAATATACAAATATCTTTAAACGAATGAATAATTCTACATCCGAAATAATGCTACAGATATAAATTGCTCTAAAAAACTTGCAAATATCATTCATCGACATGTGTGACCATTTAAGAGCAAACATTTCATTTATGAACGTGATAAGATACATACCATGAAAGGTATACACATGTTTTGGGGTAGCAATATATTCTACGGACATTACAATTGCACTTATTTCACTACTTCGACAAGCATTTAACGGTGAATACCTTATCAATGATACTTTCCAGATTTTTACAAGGTCGCTATTTTTAATGGAAGGCTCTCAAGCAGTAATTTCTTATCGTGTAGGTTGCAGATAGGTACACATTTTTTCAATAATATTTTGAATAAATATTTTGAATGACAATTTTTACACGTCAACTGACCATCCTGGTTATATTACATTTGAAAGCAATATAATATACTGGAGAAAAAGGGACTATTGCTTCATATACACATATAATTACATTCTAAGGGATTACTTTTGTATGATAGCATAAAACTTGCAATTTCCAAAGTTAAAATTCATTATCATGTTGAAAAAAGAAAGGAATTCGTTTTCCACGATGTTGTTAGCTTTCACGCTGGTGCAAAGTGTAAGAAGGTGTAGTTTTACATATTTGTATAGTGTAGTCAGCCAGCAGCAAGAAGGTAGGCAGTGAGGTTGTTTGTTATTCGACACTCTTAAGTACTGAGACGAGGTCTGTATCACTAAGATAATAACTAGGTTTAAGAGGGATCACTATTTAATGGGAGAAAATTGAATTCAGCAGTAATCTTAAGTGAAAATCAGTTGGTAAGACTAATAATGCCCATTACAATTAGGAAATATGTTTGTAAGTACATGGATGGCAACTATCGCAGTACTTAACATCCTCCTCTTTTCCGTGCAATAACGTTTACGAAGAGAGACGTAGATATTAGTTAAGTATTATTCAATCTCGTAAAACATGAGCAAATAATATAGACTTGTGTGTGTTTCCCAAGCAAGCTAGTCAAGTAGGTAGGTGTGTAAGATAATTTAGACGTCAGAATCCAATTAAGTTTCTCAGGACCGGTCTTAAATTGTTTGTACACCATGAATTACCGAATAGAAATGGTAATTTGATCCTAACAACTACACGTATTTGCAGTTGTAGTTCATGCCTCCACCAGCAATTCATTCATATGCATTTAACAATCTAATCTATTATGTAGCTGTATAGCTCTCGTCTTTCCTCTGTCAGTTTTTACTTGTTTATAATGCACGTAAAGGCCTATTAAAGTGTATAAGAAAAGATAAGCGAGCTCAGACACTTATCTTTCAATCTCCTTATGGAGATTTGGTAAATGGCTTACACATGGAATTCAATATTCACAATGATAAAATCAACAAAGTAACACACGGCCAAAGTAATTCGTAATGTTGTGTAAGGCGAACTTAAACTGAATTAGAACACATTTGTTCATTATCAACATGTTTGTGCACATAAAAAGCACATCCAAGAGTTAAAAAACAATTTACCTACAATATATATTCATAAGTACACTTATTATCAATACAGTTAGACCGTGATTAACTTACAGGATGAGATAGGTAGTAGTTAATTTCTTAAGCATGAAATCCTACGAAGGTGAATTCAATACGAATTTACTTACCACCACACACATGACTTAGCTATGCCATTTTTAATTCAAAAAGGATGTATGGATGAATGGTAGAGTGGACGAAGACTAAAAGACTTTTTAAGGTCCAACTCTCCCAGGACACGCAGAACATGCCACAATATTAGATCTACCTCCGACGAATAACAAGGAATTGCTATGCTTTGGTGTAGCTGATCTTTCAATCGATTGATGGCTGTCTTGTCTGTAATTAAGGAAATTTCATGACTCATGAGGCATTGAAGGCAATTAGATCGGCTCACCTTCGACCTTTCCAATCCCAATCAAATCCACATTCCTCTCTGCTCAGCAGGAATTTCCCTCTGCCGATACGGACAAAGATATAAATGTGATACTATTCAAAGGATTCTTAATCATAAATCCTATATACAGTAAAGGCTTCATTCACAATGCTCTTAGTGTACATATAGTCATATCACCGTACAATGGCTCCACAAACACATTTTTGTGCACCCTTAATTGTCCTGCTCGACTTACACTCATTGCCAAACTCAAATCGTTTACATTATGCCTAATGCACCAATTTAGATTTTCTTTCGAAGGAGACAGATACCAAGCACATAATTCTCCCGACTTAAGATTTCAGAAATAAAATACTTTAAAACCAACATTTTGGTAGTTTCCCAAAACTAGAAAATAAAAATTGCATTTTCATTCTGTGCCTGTAAAACTTGGTTTATTACAATGGTTTACATATTTAGAGTTTGGTAATCTATTTAATTAGCATTTCAAATTTCTTCCCATTTAATATTCAAGAAAACATTCTTAAATTATTGCTCCACTTCGGTAAATCGTGACGCCGTATAGTTATTTATTTGTTTTATAAATAATAAGTATGGTAAAGTAAATGTAGATTCATCTGTTTCAATTTTATGTATGATAATAGTTGAAAATGCTATAAAGATCGCCTATTAGTGTTAGTTCAGCAATTGGTAGCCTGAAAATAAGTAATAGCCCAGTACCAACTAAGAATAGACTTGTATAGATAGCAGTAATTAATAAAGCCAGATCTAAACGTAAGCCAGCCATCAAGGTAACAAGTAAATCGTTGATCATGTGTCCACTGGATCCCAAGCAATACATCAACATGTGCAGTATTAAATGATTGAAATGCTGATAAGGAAGTTGCCGACTAGAGGCTGAACATGCTCCGATTAAATCCGCAGCACTGAAATAGCACTCTTGGCTGTCTCAGCATTGCTACTTTTCTTGTGCCACATGCTACTTTATTGCCACACCTTTTCTTTACCTGTACTCTCTTCTAAACTCTCAACAACATTATAATGTACAGTGGGATTAATAACATTCTCAAGCAACTAGCCATTCGTAAATATCGGTGGGTAGAGTATTTTGGGTGAATTACTGTTAAGTTCTCAAAAACAAAAATCAAGAAGTTAAAATGGTTCACGAAAAGGGTAATGAGTGTAATTAATAGTAATTTAAGCTATTATCTGCAAATAGTTATGATAAGTGATTAGTTATCATCGAAAAATCATACACCCTGTACATTATAAATGTACAATATGAACAGAAGTATATCAAACTGATAATTATATAAGATAGACAGGTAAATCAATAGAAACCTAAGTGGAAAAAATTACCAAAGTGTACCATTACTTAAGCTTTGCATGGGCAGGCCATAGTTTTCACATGATTTTCTGAAGGAGATAATAATTAATAACCTAATGTGCATTACTATTCACTGTTTGTACAGTTATCCAAATCATTCCTTGTACTCGTTATTAGCTGCATTGTTTCAATACACTTGCTACGAGTGTATTGAAAATATTATACTTATTTACATGGATATGTAAAGATTACAATAGAAGTAAGTAAATATTATAGTATTATTAACAATTTCAAATATACGCTAGATATTATGTGCACTTAAGCAAGTATGTATAGATAGCCGAATGTATGTACATTTACTTACTTTCAAAAATTTTGGTTTACTTACAACATCCGAACAGGAAAAGGTCAAAATTAGTATTTACATCATTCTGCAAAATCATTGTTTACATTTGTATAATACGAAGGTTTATTTTTTATCCTGGTTGGTCTAATATATTTTTTAGAAGTCCGCCTTCCTGCTGCCTCAGACTTGTTCTGCATGTGCCATGTTTCTTTTACCTTCTTATCACATATACTATCAATTTAACTCAAGTCTAATCTTTACTGTAAGCTTATAAGCAGACTTGAGCAGAGCAAAGGCAACACGCTGTAAGCATTTCGTTTAAGTTAGTTCCAAAATCATATCCTAAGATCAGCTTCATTATTCATTCATTACGAACACAAGCCACAAGGAGTCTAGGTATTGATCTCTGTCATAATAAAATGAGATTTGTGTAACTCAGTAACGTAAGGTGGGCAGGTACTCACTTACTCTACTTCTTCTCATTTCTCTATATTATAATACTATAAGAAAATATCACAGCCATTACAAGTAAATAGTAAATGCTAGGAATAAGATGCAACTAGGAAATTATTGCAGATAACTAAACTAAGAATCTGACATGATTTATCCAATATTACTATAATTTAATTATTGTATGAAAGTTGTACAGGTGAAAATTATTATCCAATAAACTCCATTTCTTAAGATGACCTGAAATAAATGGCAAAAAATCTAAAACGTTTTATTAAGAAGATGACAATTTAGTGTGAAGAGAGAGTGTGTTATTGGATTTAATGGTTTTATTTGCATAGTAAACAAACAGCTGGGTTAGTGTTGTTGTTTACTATTTATTATTATGACTTACTTAGTACAATGCTAATCTAGTGTGTTCCTCTGTGTATTTCTGCAGGTCTGTAGGTTAAATTGAATTGAATTTGAGTGTAAGTGCATAGAGATATAATAATATACAGAGAAAAAAGACATGAATGGATGCACTTTGGTCTGTAGGTAAGTAGATTGTATTGTGTCCACAGTTAGTGCAATGCAATTGTTCACAATAACAAGAGATTAGAATAGAAGCAGCACTTTTACTGACTTCAACCTATGCTTTATCCTTCACCTTATCCTATCCGATATTCCATTGTATGAAAATACAATACAAATTACAATGTAAAACAAGACCAGGAGCTTTTGCTTTTAATTGTCTAACGGCTCACTGCCGTATGTTTACTCTCCTATATCGCATTACCCACTGACAATGTTAAGGTACTTTTACAACTGTGCTGCACTTTACTGTTACTGCATTGCACCACAATCCATGAACTCCGTAGATTTAGATAGTGAAAACAAAAACTGACTCTCAATACACAAAAGACAATGTTTAAAGTCAGATTAACTAAATCATATCTATGTCTCTCCACTAACGTTGTGATGCTCCATCAAATTACATTTGACAGACTGGCTCTCAATTCAATTGCTAATTAAGTAATAGACTTATTATCAATTATAATTTATTCATTTTTTGCTACATCAAGTCCTTCACTTACAATAGTATTAGACCTTAAATTGAAGGACTTGTCAATTTCTCATTTCATACCGAAATAAAGAGAATGCCACAACATTTACAATACTTAGCACTGTAGACGTTTGTCTAGTAAGTTTGGTTTAGTACAAACTTTTACTCTTGTTATGATTACACAAGAGATTAGGTGAAAACTCAGCTATAGGCAATACAACCCAAGCACTGCCTGCTTGCAAGAAACATGAATAAAATGTCGCCATAAATAACATAAGGCAACCTTTAGTGCTTTTTGTAACACAAAAAAGCTTTTAGTTCATAGGTGGATTATAAAGAAGAATTTCTGCTGTAGTAGAGATGTTTTTTATCTTTGGATAAATACAGAAGGTCGATACATTGCGAATGAAACCGAAATAAGCTAGCCAATCAAATATAATAGATTCCAAATTAGAAAGTTAAAGAACAAAATAAGTTTTACACAATAGGACATATGGGTATAACTTCTTTTGATTCGCATAGTGATCATCTTTAAATATTTGGACGATTTCACATGACTGATTTCATTTCCAAGTTGATAAGTTTCCGATGGTCCAAGCACAGTGTACAAAATACCATTTACCACTTACCAGTGGTAAGTGGTTTTTAATGGTATTTAACGTTAAATACCACTACCGAAAAAGTAGTGGTAAGTGGTATAAATGGTAAAAATGGTAAAAAATAGTTTCATTTAAATTTCGTACTTGAATTTTGAATAAAATTCGGTGCCAAAGTATGAAATAGCATAACAGATGATCATTGTTGTCACAAATTGACAAGTGTTCATCAATCAGAGTAGGATTCAACCAATGGGGGCGCTAACAACCCTTGCCGATTGAGAAATTAATTGCAATTAAATTAGCATCAATTTTAAATGGGCGATACCAAATACAATCTTTCTTTCTTCATTTTTTATAACTTTTGGTGTACAATCAAATAAATATGATTAATTTAATTGACTTAATTGATTTAATTAATTTAAGGGGCTAATTAGAAATATCTCAGAAAATATAGTTTTAAAACTTATATTTTAGGAAGTCTAGTGTATCTTTACTCAGCTGTATAATCAATCGCTAAAATTTACCATTTTTACCATTAAATGCATTTTTACCATTAAGTGCATTTTTACCACTGTGATGGTAAAAAAGGCTAAAAAGTGGTAAATTTTGTACACTGTCCAAGCATTTATAGTGTAGTAACTAAATCTCAAGTAGGCAGAGACGTAATATATTATTTAAATATTGATTAATACTTATGTAGTAAGTTAGTACAATCAAATTTAGGTAGAAACTTTTCTCAGCAGCTAAGAACATAGACAGGAGTACCGCAACGTTTGTTACGACCAAAAGTACAACCAATTTTGCTAGGGTCTTCTGAAACAAAAATATTTAGTTCTTTCAAAAGATTTGCATTTGAAAATGTTAAAATAGTATGCTAATGAATTTTCCAACTTGGCTTAAACGGCAACCTTTTTAGGATTTATGAAAATCGTACTGCATCTGGAATCAAATTCACAAGTCTGCACCGGGTTACATGTCGAGTTATTTGATTATTTGGAGGGCATTCTCCCACACTGTATGAAAATAATAATCCATTAGAATCTGAAACACAATACCAAGCTTTAAATTGCATCTTCATGCTTATGTAGAAATTAGAGTAGAATTTAGTTGAAGACCAAAAGTCTTGGACTTATCTCGTTTAATTATCGTCAAATCAATTTGAAAAAACAGTGCAAAATGCAAGATCATAATCTAGTAATACAAACAATTGCTAGTTATGCATTCTCACTTGCATCGCCAATTTAATTTAGGAATTTGATGCATTTTTGTGTAATGCTCCGATGATTTAATTTGAGGTCATTGGTTTAAAACTGTCCTCACATCAACAGGTTGCAATACATTCCCCCACAAGATTACAATAACATATTGCATCTAATCTAATATCATGCATTTGTGCAGCTTTATTTACAGTTCACTTTCGAGTCTTACCATTAAAATTGATCGTTGCTCGCCATATCGTCAAAATATTTGTATCTGCTATTTACAATTGTTGCATGAAGTCTGTTAAATAAAATCCTATTTGTGTATCATTTTACCCTCGTCTTACTATTTCCTATTGCAATTCTTTAGTAATCTATAGAGTAGAAATAGTCTTTCTCCTTCTCGTTTTATACAAATCGCTAACTGTCCCTAAAAATACAAATGTTGTAGATGTATCAGAATAGCAGTTGTGGTTATGCCAGAAGAGAGCCCTGTTGTTTGATTCTGTGTAGATATGAGTAGTTTAGGCAGAGTTGAATGATTATGTGTAGTGTGTACATGGAAGTGTAGAGATACTAGTATTTGATTATGAGATGCGTACGAAGAAGATTGAGTGAATTGGCCTGTGGATTGCTGAATGATAAAAGACGGAAGAAGTTGAGCTATTGAAGGAAGAGGGATTATTTTGAAGTGGGTATCTGAATAGGATGGACTGGGAAGTGGACGAGCAGGTGGAATACCGATGAGTGCGTCTTTTGCTGGCCATAATTCATGGGGTGAGGAGAGACACGTAGGTTCCATTACAAGAAGATGTACAACCGATAGGATCTTTATATCCGCTGGTGGCCAGTCCTCACCTCCAACAGCCAAACATCACTACGTACATTTACATTACATCACATATTTAAAACTCTCCTTACTCACTCCCTCATCTGATCGTTATTTCCAGTCGAAACTTTACTACACACTCAACTACTTTACATTTCATTACTCTATACATTTTATATAGTACCTACAAAATCATTTACTATATTTATGCAACGTAAGTGATACTGAATAATAGTTATATGCGTAGAAATACAAACACACATGAAGTATCTGAAGGAATCGTTCAATCTTATCCGCTCATAAGTGTGTAATCTATGAAAGGAAATAAAATACCTTTATAATATTAAATAGCTACATTACCTGCGTTACATGTTACATTACATTACACATTCATTTTATCATTAGACGAGAGAAAACATGTACACTTATCTCCCTTCCAGCTATAATTCGTCTTCTGTATGTAAAATACCATTACATTACATCTTCCATTCTGTCCACTCTTCACTGTCCTCCCTTATTGTTAGCTCACTACATCCTCAGCTTACAGAACATTATTACATACACAGACATGAGCAAGACAACAGTTCTAAAGAACTCGACATCTCTCAAAAGCTATTCTTAGTTAGCTTCAACATTATTTCTTTCTTTTACACTTCATTTTTTATCAGCTATAAGTGTCATACTATATATTCTTTGCTTCAGTCTCTATGCTACGGTAAGTAAGATACATTATCTGCACAAAGTGTTATTAATATACTCTATAAAACACTCTTGCATTGGTTATTAATCCAACTTACAGTCAAGGATGAGACTAATCTAAAGCTAGTAGTTTATATTTGTACTTGATTTAAATATTGGATATGCTGCTTGCATGTATAATTATAGTTTGTAGGTTATCAATATTTTATGACTGTAAGATTGGCTGTAAGCTCTCTGTTCTAATCCCTTTCGGTATTTCAGTCCAGTCAGGCTATCAATTAATCCTTAATTGCTCCCTTTTTGATTCTGATTACTCCTCTATTCAACTTTGCTCAATGAATCAATAGCCAATTAGCCGCCAAAGCCGTCCCTCATCTCATTCATCTCATCTACTTAGATTTTTAAGAACACATACGTAATTCATAATACATAACTGCTATACAATCGTATATCTATATTACACTATCAACCTGAGGTAACTAAATGAGATTTGAGCCTACTTACTATATAGGTACAGACTACTCCAATAAATAACGTTCTGAAGATCTGCTAAGGACCTTATCATCTTTATAGGTGGAGAAACCTTATTTTTTTTCTTCTTCTGTTTTTTTTAATTGTTTCTTGTGAGGACTGCGTGGATAGTTGTAATTATAATTGCCGCATAGCACAAAGTGTAATATCCTTGTATAACTGTGATACGTAAACAATACGCACGTAAAGAAAAGCGGTAATAATGTCAGTGAGTAATTTGCATTTCTCCAGTAGAACAAAACAAATTATATTCCCTACATTAATTCAATGCACTTTATAGCTTTGCTTTGTTACAGTCGTGTCATTCGTGTTATTTATTCAAAATAGTTTCTATCTTAGTTGGTCGTAAGATATTTTATCATACGTAATGAGGCTACGCACTTACTCATGCATATCTCGTCGAGGGATCGGCTTTCGGCTTTTAGTTGTTTTTATGTGAATTTTGATGGTTTTGTATTTAAGTATTTATTGGCAAATAAAAGGTCATTAGGGATGCTATCAAAAGAGTGCGCATAACTATCGTGAACTGTCACGTCAAGGATCGAAACGATATAGGATTTCCCGAGAGAATAGAATTTGAAGATAAAGTAACATAAGCAGATCGAGTGAAGCATGTATTTGAACTACTAATAAACCTTATGTCACTGTTATCTTCGTATGTGGGTTTTAATTAAAATACTTGCTACCACAGACAGGGATTTTCGACATTCCTTTATTAGTTTACAAGCTTCCTAAAACTCATAAAAATCTGGACACCATTCAAAGACCTCTTAAAACCAGATTAGCTATGTGGTGATGTGAATGTGCAGTGAAGATGCGAACCCGTTTGATCCTACAACCAAACCAAGCCAGGCTGGGTAATGAAAGGTGAAGAATTTGAACAATTACATCGCATCCTATTACGCGGATTAAAGAGGTTGTTTTATTCTAGATCTGTAGGGTTGAGACTGTGTAATCAGACCTCGATTTCTGTCGTTAATACTTATATTATACATTTATAAAGATAAACCATATTAAGATAAGCTCGGGTATTATTATATCACTTTACATCTATTATATGTATGTCACTGCGCCGCAAAAGTAAATCAAGTGCATATAGATACGCATTAAAAATCTAGAAGCTGAAAAGCAGCTAAGAGAGTAGCTAGCTAGCAAGTAATGTTATTATTATTATCTGTAAACTGATTTACATATTGTTAGTATCTGTATTATGTACATAATTACCCCGTCGCGGTGCAAAGGTGGAGTGGGACTTGTGTGTGTGAGTGAGTGTCACTAATCTCAGGTGAGGAGTAGCTAGGTAGAGAGTGTAATACATTATGATAGAAACAAGACAGTAGCACTAGCAATTTAATCTCAAGAAGCTAAACTAAAGTAAACTTGTTTTTATCCGAAAGCTCAACTGTTACATTTATATCCCATTAATTATGCATTCAACAAGTATGGGATACACACACTCAGATATATTTATGAGATGCATTTATTCTGTGTGGCTCTGGCTGTGGCTGCCGTCGGGTTTATTGCCTCTTTCAAAAGCAGGTAGGAGTAGTCCACTGAGCTACTGAAGGAGTACAAAGCGTAAATAAACATTATCGCTCCAAGAAGAGTAAATTTTATGTGTATTTGATAAACATCCAGTTTTATACGGAGTAATTAATGATTCGTGTCAAAGAAGACAAATGGATTCATATCATTAGCTATCGAGTGGAGTAACGTACGGAGACGTAAATGTAACTTGCTTGGACGTATGACACGGACATGGAGAACACAAGACAGATCCACAGCACATTATATGCATATGTGCCGAGCAAAGTGCACACATCCATTTTTTCCGTCAAACTAGTTAAACAGAACTTGCTAGGATGCTTTACCTGCTCATTAGAAACAGATAGAGACTCATCTGCTTTTCATTACCCATAATATCTTCCCGTGACTCTGCAGACTTTTCTCATATCTAACCCTGTAGGTACACAAATGTTTAAGTAAATACCAAAATGTGTGTTTGCATACATCTGTTAGACTACTGAATCAATTTCGATGGTTATGTAAATACGGAGTTGTACTACATAATTGCTACTTTTCTCTATTTAATATTTTGTCCATTTGGTTGACTTTGACTTTGACTCTAATTGTACTCATTGCTTGAACTGAGTCTGTATTATTATAATGGAGATTGCAAATTGATGTATAAGTCATTTGCTTTGTGTCACAGCATTTATTAAGCTGGGCAAGTTTAGGATTTGATTAATCGGTAAGTGTAACAGTACTACAGGTATGGGGTAAGTACAGTAAGCAGTTTTAAGATTTGGTAAAGTTCAATAGTTTTTATAATGGATTGCTAGCGACCAACAAAAAATGAGTATCATTAATTAAGATTGCATCAGAAAAGTTAAGACAAAGGTTGGGTTGGAGCTCTACTGTGTTATTGAGAATTATATTGTACCAACGGAAGATTTTGTGTTTCCGAAAATCATTATTCGAGGGAACGTGGCTGAAAAAAATCGGTGCAACTTGCGAGTTGTGTGTACACGTGGGATTTTTAAGTGTACTGCTGCAGAATCACTTGTTGTAAAACTAAATGTATTAGTACCTGTAGTCAGTATACACCATTATTAAGTAGTAGCTACCTATGTAATGTGTGTAATGTATACTTATCCAAGATTTTTTAATTCTGAGCTAGTTTTATTATTAATTTTTATAGTACGCTCATGTTTCAAGCTATTCCGTAGCACATAAAAGTAATTTAAATAATCTGTATGCATGGCTCAATTCCCCCTGCCCGTAACTCGTAGACACAGACACACACACACACAGTTAATTAGTGATGTGTTATGTTAAGTGGAAAAAGTCATTAGTTCTACGGCAGACATAACGCTAGATTGTTCGTAACGGAAGAAAGAAATGTACTAAATAGATCCGATGTTCGCAAGTTGCAATAATTATGCATGTTCTTTGCATTACATACTATTTCAAGTTTCCAACCATGGATATGGTACTGAATGTTCTCCTATGCTAAGTACGTGCTCTGCACTCACCCTTTTGTAGGTGACTGCAGTCCTTATAAGACAAGAAACGTGGCCAGGCAGGCAGACGAGTTAAACTCCGGATATCAAGATGGATCATTCGTGTTTTGCAGTTGTGTGTCTGTGTCACGTCCAAACCTCTCTCATGTCATGTCTGTCTCTGTTACCTTAACCCAACCGGAGGAGTCAAAGTCGAAGAACGAAACGAAGCCGAGCAAGACTCTACTGTAAATGAGACAAGTTTCCCATGGATGTTTCCAATGTGTAGACATAGCTTCCCCATGTAACCCTATGAATTTACCTCTGTTTAAATACATTGTGTCTGTCTGTCAGCTTGCGATGCATATTGATGAGCTGATGTGATGAGACTCAACTGTCGTTGTCATATAATGTATCATCATGCATTCATTTCATACTTATTATAAATAATACATAGTTTTCCTCTCTTGCTACTCGTATATAATAAAATATAAATATTATTTTATGCTGCCTGTTTACAGTTTACATACGAAGGGTATCGATGCATCTGCATTTATTCTTTGAAATCATATACACATTGTATAAATAAATACGCACACTTGTCTCTGGTAAGTTTAGCTTGTTTAGCTCTTATTTTTTATAGATTTTAATGGATATAATTTTTAGTACTGTATATAATTATAATAAATAAATAAATAAAGACGCACTAAGCAATGCATATCAATATAATGTCTACTTGTTTAGCCATTTCCTACTATCGCCCCTGCAATCCAATTAGATAAAAGGAAGAACACGTATATGTAGATAGAGATAGAAGTGTTTACGAGACTAATAAAGTATTTCTTGTGGGGACGAGTCTAGTTTGTATCAGTGTACGTGTTTAAATAGCATTATTAGCTTAAGTATGCATAGATTATGCAGTAGTGGCTATACGTTTATTAGTTAATTGGAAATGGTAAATAAGGCAGAGAGGGTTAGTGTGAGTGTTAAGTACATGACTCAAGTTGTGGGAGAAAGAGAGGTAATGTGCTGAAATTGAATTTAGCTGCTTATTAATAGCCGCTACTTACGTATGTGGAGTGTAGATGTTCCTATCTCTCGATCTTATCAAATCCAAGTCTATTAAGAGAAACATCGTCAGTTTATTACTCGTTGCTGAATAGATGGTAATGTTGCTGCTTATTCGCATCAGTAAAGTTGATTAGGAAAACACCTGAGTTTCTGGATGAGCAGGAAGGTGGTTTGGTAGGATTGGAGTGCAGGTGTGTGAAAATGCTAATTCTCCCGACTCTCATCCACATGTATCACACCAGATATGTCCGAACAAAGTATACATTCTCAAAATGCAACATTTCAAACGCACGTCCACAAAAGTCTCTCCGAAGTGATATGATTATAATTTATTACTTTACCAATATGTACTAGGGACACTTATTAATCTAATCTAAACTATAATGGTCGTGATAGTACTTATCCTACCTCTGCACCTCGTTCTTCCCTTTTATTATACATATATACCTACCGAGAAATTATTAAATACATTTAAGTAACTGCTACAATTTCATACACCGAGATATTAAATGTACCTCAAGTTTTCCAAGAGCCACTTTGACAGGATAGGCGATGGCAAACTTCTCGACACAAAAAATAAGAACGTTCAGGAGCGGAAATGGATGGTCAGGGTAGGGAGTCCTTATTCTCATAAGTCAAACCAGCCCAAACTCTATCGGTAGAATTCTTTAGCAATCATAAACTTAAACTCTGTCTGTACGTATCCTAACAAGACACCTGTACTGTAAGTACCTATCGTTAAAGCTATATAGGTATATAGTTGTCCACACGTTATCCCAATTGAGTGGTCTACAGCACTAAAGTAGTTTAGTGCATAAAGGAATCGTAAAGTAGCCAAAACAAACCAAACCACGGCCAACAATTCTCATCTATTGCTATTTACATATAGTTAGGAGTTGTTATAGTATAAGACTATAGTAAAGGTAGAGAGACACGGACAAAATAGTAATAATAACGGTTCAGCTGCCTTCCGCTCTTCTCCGTCTCTGTTTGACTCAGCTTGGCCGTCAGTCCGTCCACTCGCTCCGTTTACTTTAACTCACTGAGCCACCCAACTAATTTTTATATTTCATTTATTTCACACATTTCGTTTCCGCTCCGCTCCGCTTTTCAGCTTCAGATCCTTCACATTTACCTCTGCACTCTCCCTTCTTGTCACACAGGTTTTCTTTTAATCAACGCACGAACAACGTTTCTACTACTCCATAATATTATCACCTATATCTTAACTATAACATATTTAGTTTAACATTGCATAGTTACAGTTTGTAAAAATAATACTTTCAGACCAACTGTAAAAGCATATCAACAACAAATACCTACTTATAAGCAATACCAAGCAAGACAACTTAACACAATACTATAAGTTGTTTAAACGTGGAGCATTTTTGATAGTTATTGCAATATTGCAAATAAGCAATGTAAGTCACTTAGTTAAAATTGCAGAAAAAATATTATTCTGATTGATATTATAATATAGATAGAAAATATACCTAAATGTTTAGATTTGGAAATTAGTATTAGTACACCTTACTTTGGGTTCGTGCAAGTATAGTTATACGCGTACTAATTGTAAGTATTACAAAAACCTACGGAGGAATTCTAATCAGAAGCATTTCCTTTTGGTAACAATTAATACATTTTTATGCTGCATAATGTTTTCTTTGGCTCATTTTCAACAGATTATTAGTAACATTACACTTATATAAATATATTTCATATAGTGGATACAACGGAACTTAGGGATATAATACTGTCTATGTGTAGTGGTGCATTAATTATAAATGTACTGAATGTAGACGTGCTATAAGTAGATTTTAATTAGTATTAGCCTCCCACTTAATTACCATAGCTGTAGTGTCCACTAGTGTAGTCTGTCATGAAAAATATGTACCTACATACAATTCGTAAAAGTATGAACACTTTTTCTCTTCTTAAGGCGCATCTTGTTCTATTCTCGATACAAATTGTTTTTTATTGCCGTTGCCAGCTACCTGTCAACACTAGGTTCTTATGAGTAGTGTGTATATGTATTGATATCTGTATACCTACGTAGGAGTATTCCTGTGCTCATTATATCTACACGAATAAAGTAGAACTACTTGAGATAATATTTTGTTGGTTGTTAGCGGAAATGATACAGTTCACTCTTCATTCTGAAAGCTACATTATTAATTAGCATCTAGTCTAGTTTACAATGTGTCTTGACTTTATACGGAGCTTGCACAAAGGTTATACTAGAAATGCATGTTGGAATATCTGGGTATTGGGCTTGTGTCTTAGATTTATTAGGTAGGTTGAGATATTAGTAATAGTATGTCCGCATATCTGTACCGTAGTGTAAACACAGTTCTTTGATGAGAAATCATAAAGTTTTATCTTCCATGTTCACTGTCAAGAGCTGTCTTCAGACCTGATTACTAATTCAAACAACGATAACGTGAAATGTATGTAAAAACAGCAACGGATTCTTCGTGTACAAACATTCTATACTTAGGTGCTTATACGTAGGATTAAGTATTTGTCGCTAGTTCGTTAGATATTTGTGTATAGTAATGTTATACATAGCTGAGATGGAAGATATTACGGTCAGTCACCTAAACCGTTTCTCAAGCTCTACATTTTCACGAATTTTTGAATTGATTGAGAAAAATGTTGGAAACAATAGCTGTAGCTAACTATTTTTGAGAACTTGTGTTTTTAGTTCTATTTTTAATCGGAGATTCCTCTCTGACTTCCTAATAACGTTTTATAATTATTAGTTAGCAACAACCACTTTACATTTACATGTGCTGCAATTAAATCCATTTTTAGTCGACTGACCTTAGCACTTTAAAAGAAAATTTGTCCTATATTCCTAATGATTTATGGTGACCTTAGTTTGAGCTAAGACATGACTTCTTACTACAGCGATGGCCTAGGATATGTTCAAGCCCATTGGACCATGTCGCTAATTTACAACTCTTTTAGCTCACAGTCTGACCAACTTCTACGAGCGTAGTACAAGTCAAATGCCACTTACATCCACAAAGTATTTATACCTAACACTTCCTAAACTAAAAATATGCCTGCGTGTTTACAATTGGCATGCGTACATCACGTTATTTGCATAGGTACTTCTATAGTTTTAAGATTTGTGTCCGACAGTACAAATCCTCGTGTATACTAAGTTTGTGGAAGAACTAAATTTATTTTCAAACTTTGACTTGAATTGCAACCTGAATATACCTTTTGGTTCTCAAGCAATAATACGGAAGATCATAATAATATAATCCATAGTAGATGAAAGAGAGTAAGCACAGTAAGCAGTAATAACCACAGCAGTAAGTAATGGCTATCGTATTACATTATTACATGATCAAAAGTATCCTGAGCACGACGACGAGAGTTGTAAAGCCGTTGATAACGCGTAGTAGTCACTTCCATCTTATTCTGTACCAGGTACTTGACTTGTAAGACTCTAAGTCGAGATCTGGCTGATGTTAAATCGGATTATTATCGGATCGACTAGAGGAGTGCACTGCAGCTTAACTTCACTTACAGCCCAGTCAGCACGCCTGACCTACTTCTTAAGAAAAAGTTAAATACTCATGAAATGTGCAATAATAATAGAGATATATCTATAGCTTTTTGATACTCCTATATATCAGTAGGAACTCTAGTAGTTAATAGTAGAGTAGCAATCAGTAGTCAGTTTATAAAAAGACCATTACAAAATGCGACAGAAACTTTTCGTATAAGTAACCGAAATGGAGTAAGTCTCGGCATGGTATCGGCTTACACACTAGAATGACATATTAATAGGTATAGGCATACTTAGTTCATGATTTTAAATGTTACAATTTATAGATATATTTGACTATAATTTTACAATTACAGTTTGTATATGGATGTTTGACTATTAGCTACCAAATAGGGACAGATATAATTGTTTAGATTGTGTTTGCATGTAATATGAGATTTTTTGTACAAGGGATATAGGCAGTTGGAGTGCCGGACTTGTCTAAGATACAAATGAAAATATTAAAATGTGAAGTAACTCTGAGTGAGTGACTGAGTCATTTAAAGGTGCATCAAGTGAACAAGTATAAATAGTATGAAGTTGTGACTTCAGTTTAATACCAACCAGTCAGTCATTCATTCAGTCAACGTAAGTACTTATCATCTCAAACATGCATTTCTCTAGACCTAATGCGGCTTAGCTCAGCAAGGCCTAGCCGATCCTTCTCCTATTAACCATCTCCGTTTCGTCTCACCAATTCAAATTCCACGCACAACTTCTAATCCTGTGTATACCACACGAATACTTAATAATAGTACGCAATAATTTCTAAGCAGGTCTCGTTGGCCTGGCATACGTTAGGTCATCTACAACTACTCATTCACCCTCCTCCGCATTACTAATTTCTTCTGTGTACTATTTTTTATTTCAAAACTTTGCTATTTTACTCCATGAAAAATTGCATTTACCTATCACAAAATATTAGATTTATTAATTTTTCTCTGACTTTTACAATAATTAATGTACATCAATATGTTAAAAAACTATGCGAGCAGGTGAGTTAATTTTTAAGATACTTTAAACCTTTTGAATTTAAACTTATGTTTAAATTATTAAGTTTATACGCATGTTATAATAATGTTTCTTATTAATGTTTGGTACATATGGTTAAGATATTAAATGTTGTACTTACTGTAATAGTAATGAGTGCAATAGTCTTGAGTTGGTTTTTGTTCCTCAATAATAAAAGATCGGATATATTCGTTTACCCTTTGTAGGTAGTTTACCTTTTGGTTGTTTCGTCTCTTGAAATTAGTAATGTGCGTTGCCTCTACGAATATGGTATACCACGTCATATAAACAAAACTAGTGCAAGCGAGGAGTGAATGGCACTCGAAACTGTAGCGAGCAGAGAATACTCACTCGGTAGGAAAGAAAACTCTCAGTAAGTAGGTAATAAAATCCGTTTATTTACTAAAATGCGTGATTCTCAGTAAAGTACGAACACGAGCCTGAGGATTTTATGAGATGTGAAATTTGATACTAGCTCTCTGCTTTATTATCAACTCAAGAACAACTCCGTCCTACAACCTCTAATATAGTAAGTATAATACTAAAAGAAATGCTATTACTTATATAGGACGGGTCGTCGGCTGAATTGAAGAAGTTGTAGATATATTATTTTTATAAAAAATATTTGGATCTGGCTAAACATACCGTTGCATGTACCACAATCGCTATTAGAAAACCAAAACCGCTTATATTAGTTCGCGAGAAAAGAAGTGATTGTAATTTGTAATAGGTAGTTACTTACTCCAACAACCACACCATTTACTTGGACAAATGAAAGGAACAGTCATGCTCATGTTTTATGCGTTATGATTTGTTTTCAGTGCTCGTGCGCTATTAAAGACTCTTTTATGAATGTGCAAATAAATGTACATCTCAGTACTCATGAGATTTTAATCATTGCACTGCATTTATTACGACCAGATTTCGTGGCTTCGTTTTGTTGTCGGAAGAAAGTTATTGCAATCCTACACTAGTACATGAGCACCCTATAGTAAAATTACCTTATTGTACTACCGAGTAGGTACTCTGTGTGCACTTGTGAGTTGTAACTAGTCATTTATGAATTTATGTGTCAATTGAAATCGTAGCGCATACTAAAATGTATATCTATAGCTAACATTCAAAGGAAATCACGAAATTCTATTGTCCACCTTTTAACATCCAAAGTAGAAAAAGGAGGAGTCCATTTAAATGTAAAATAATCCTGAACTATTCATCTGCGAATCAAATAGGAAATATTTTCAGACTTTCTATGTATGTATTCACATGCCAGAAAATTGAAATCCACTATAATCCTTCCTATTACTATGTACTACAAAAGATTTTTCGCCATCAAGCTCTCAAGGTAATAAATAAAGATAGACCGAAAATGGATTAGAGTGCAAATTTCTGATTGCACTGCAATGTATACATACAGATATTATTTTGCAAATTAAGCCTTACAGTAGTAAACATTTAGTTCACACGTTTGTCTACCGTGTAACATTCATCTATGTAGGTTCAGATAAACTTGTTAAAGTGAACTCTATCAGTTAAATAATGTGCCTTTTGACATCAATCATTCATATTATGGAAACAGACTTTCCCACTTCACAAATTATTCTTCTGTAGCCACAATCTATGCAGTCAGACTAATATATTATCGCCTATCGTGTTAAACATCATTTAATATACCTAATGAACATTAAACAACGAAAAACTCCATTGATAGCCATGAATACCTGTACAGTGTATATTTAACTCAATGTTATTACACTATACTTTGTGTGTTTTGTTGATGCTTCTCCTGTCTGTAGAGACGCATATCTTTTACGAGCTTAAACTTGAGTATATAAATTAACTAATAATAAACCCAGTAGTTGCAAGTGGGAACTTCATCGTAAGTAATAAGCAATAAACAATCTGATGCAATCTATGTTACCAGTCACAGTGGAAAGAGATAAACGTGTATCTTTCATGGTGGTGTCTGGTCGGTAGTCTTTTTTATTTGTGATTAGTGATTAGATGCGTTACAATATATTAATATGTTAGTTATTCTTTATTACCTCTCCGCTGCTATTTTTCGTACTTCGTACAGTTTCAGTGTAATTAACCCATAAGGGTAGGTACATTAGGCCAACTGAAACTGACTTGTCACTAACCTTATCGTGCTTTTTTAATAAGTGCTGGAGTCAATTTTCATTTGGAATTCGAACTTGATCTACTATGCTACATACCAATAGTTTATTCAGGTACAAGACCCTTTAGCAGAAATAATCATGATTTATAAGGATATTTCTGTGTACACCACTTCATACTGAATGGGAGGAGACACAGCACGTAACGGGTTATCCACTATAAATAATATGCTGATAGCGCACATGATTTCTGTTAATTCCACCTCTAATTGTGATATTATGTCGCATTAGGAAAATATAGGGAGCAGATATTTTTTAAGTCCCTGATAAGCAAGGAGCACGCTGCTACAAATGCCATTATCAGGTATTAACCTTAGTCGAACAAGATCGCTCTTTAATTCACTGGACTGCACCTGAAATTGTCATCTCATGAAGGCTCCATGTGTGTAATGAGAGCAGGCACACGAACATTGTTATAGATAACTCGATTTTCCACGTCCTCAAAGAATGATATTTTTCTCGCGCACGTTATTTACACTCATTCGGTAGTCCATTTTTAAGTAACAACATAGAAATCTATTTACTTAAATCAATTGCGTATTAAACTATCTTTACTAAACATGAGCTTTCGGTTTGAATCATAGATAACAAAAGTGATGCCCATGCCGCCACTATGCAATACAATAGCCGTAAATTCAGAGAACTGCTAAAATTACCTGTAATTAATTCCCATCCGTTGCAAATTACTAAAACTGACTCACATATGCAAATTGCAGACGAAATAGGTATTTATTGTTTCTAATGCGCTAATTCTTAATTGGATATCAATTTTAATTGTTTTCACATTAACACAATGTAGATTTAGAAGTAGTAACGTATGCTGACTAATGCCGTGTGTTTCTAGTATTACATTTACAGTGCCATTGCAAAAAATGAAATTACAATTATCGCCTCCGGAAATGGCAAATCTCCAAAATAAGGAGTCAATCCATCACTAATGTAAGTATGGATGAAAGTAATTTGAGGGAACAATATAGTTAACTACCTAAGTAAGTCTGGATCAGAAGAAAAGGAGAGGCACGCGAGAGCCGGAGTTTGGGCTGAGGAGTTTTTACCTGCTGCAGAAAGAAGGGTGCTGCAGGTGAACTTTCGGTGAATTGGCTCTGTTGTGTGCATTATAATATTTTATCTAACGAATTCATGCTTAGCTCACCTGTAATAAGATTTCCTCGGAGTATATTGGTATTATTAAGTATATCCAGTAGTGAATTAGAGATATACTTGAACTTATATTGTTTTGTACTATATGGAGCTACTTATAGTGAGTAAAGCGAATGAGAGAGACAAAAAAGGTAGAGCCTGTTGCATTACATTGCACCTTTGGATTGAAAGATGGGCTAAAAAGCTGGGAGCTTGGTATCTAAATGTATCTGTAGTACAATGAATAGTTTTTTGAATTGGATTGAATTGAAGTGCGCTGCGTTGTGTGCTGACTTGGGTTGGCTTCACTCCGTCCGTGGATCCGTTCAGACTTACTTGACTTCTTTAGCATGTACATAATGTATATATCTTATTATGTGCAGGAGGAGTACCTACAGAAGGGAATGAGTCGTGTAATGTTACCTTTCGTATGTTGGACTATGTGCTATTGTATTTGTAAGCCATAGTTATCGTTAGTGAGTCGAGTGGTTAGTCGAGAGCGAAGGCAAAGCTAAGGCAGCACGACAGGACCGTGAGTGAGTACGAGTAGATAGATAATATTCTGTGTAATGTACGTAATGTAATGTAATCATATAATTCTTGCACACTGCTATTGAAACTTTATGGGGGTATGCGAGTCAGCCTAAGAACCTTTCTCAGTTTAAGTTTGTCGCTCGCACTTGGCACAACAGAACATAAACACACAGATAAGTAACCTACTCCTGTACATGAGACAGAGTATTATAATATTGCTCATGGACTACTCTCCGTCTACATCCAACCGAACCTTTTCTCTGTCTATCAATAACATTCATTCATCCCATCTACCTACAGCCGACTCGGTCAGGTAGATACAAACTTATAGACTTTTCTCAAACAAGCTTTTCACATCGGTGATACTCCTCGTGTTTCAAATCGGACTGAACTGTGTAAGTTAGTGTGAAACAACATTTTGTGAATTAGTAAGACTCTCTACGATTTTATTATCGAATACTACATTTCCGGTTGTGTTTATTGAACCCTGATAGAATGAGAATTGCTAATAGGTACTCGGAATATTATATTTCATTGATTCACTTGACATGTGTAATTATTACGTGAGATATACGTGTGTATAGTTGCTACTATAGTTTGAACGGATTATTAAGTCATCGACATTGTGCTCTCAATTTGATAGTTTGTTGTGTTTGACAATTTGTAAACAGAACTTAAACTGCAGGGTATCCGGGTCTGTATACTCTAATATATGTTACGTATCAATAATTAATTTAACCAAATCAGCTCAGCTCAGCTTGCAAATAACTCATTTTATATCCGGGGTGGACAACATTGGGTTTAATTAGTAATAAATATTATCGGCCTCTTTTGTTCCAAATAAACTCGGCTACTTATTGAGGTTGACAGTTTAAAACAAGTTGATTTCAGTAGGTATATTCGTTGAATATTTTACACGGATAAATCTAAATCTCTACCTCAAGGACTCGTTATGGAAGAATATAAGGAATACAAGAGTGACTTCGGATTTTCTGTGGCTGGTGGTGGAGGGAGTGTGGCCAATAGTGGGGGAGGACAGAATCCGAATGGGACTACCACAAACGGAGCTGGGAACAACATGAACAACTTTTCGGAGCAAGCGTACCATCAACATCATCATGCCCATATGTTTGCACACCAAGCACAACACCCGGGAGCGGGGCCCACGATGTCTCAGCAACTGGAGTGGTCCAGACAAGCGGCCAATCATGCCCACAATCATAATAACGCACATGCTCTCCATCTGCCACAGCATATCATGCCTGCGAATCATTTAACAATGAACGGATCTAATGGCCCCATGGAAAAGCCTAAGAAAGAGCAACGGATCCGAAGACCGATGAATGCTTTCATGGTTTGGGCGAAAATCGAGAGGAAACGATTGGCTGATGAAAACCCGGATTTGCACAATGCTGATTTAAGCAAGCTTTTGGGTTAGTAACCTTTATCATTCTATTTTGGCATAATCCGTTTTCGACGACATGATTAGGAAGACTGTGTAATCATAATTAAGAGTGTATTAACGACGCTATTAAAATGCCATCATTTTCATACGTCTGCCATTCCATCCATAAATATCTTGCTAAATTAGTCCATTAAATTACATCATATTTAAACCTTGAGATTTTTCAGATATTGCACTGAATTGGAAAACAAGAAAATTTCAGACCCAATGACAAACTGACAGAATTGCAAATACAATTTTTTTGTCCACGTGGCCCATTAACAAATATTATGTAATAAACCAAAGAATTTAGGTAGTTAAATATGCCTTACTTACGTAGGCCGTACTGAAAAAGGTTGAAATGCAGAGTCCCGATAAGAAACTCATAATACTTACATATTTCTCTAATTTACGACTTCTTGGGAACGTCCGCAGCTATTTTCTTATATCATTTGTTTGTGTTGCCGATATCGCCGAGATATCAGAGCGCGATGCGTCTTCATGCACTTTGTTGCAGGAAAGAACAAAAAGAGCATATCGCATTAATACAGTTAAATTGATGTGCATCTACTACTTGATATTTACTACTTGTTTAATTACACTACGATACCTGCATACCCAACTTATCTATTTCTATCGTTTAGTTTTATTGCGTTAGGTTACATGAGCGTCTATCTCTTCCGATTGCGCTTTATCATCGTACTAAACTTGGATTTAAAGGTTATCAAAATTTCCCTTTTGTTCAGTAGAGCAACCGCAAAATCCACTCTGGCTAACGTGCAAATATTTAATTTATGTCCTATGTTAAACAGTTAGCATTGTGGCTTGCGTTCATAATGAATCATTATGAATATTAATATTAAGCATACTAACAGTAGTAAGCACTACTATAAATTACAATTATTTTTATGACAATATTCAAAAATTTGTTATTGTGTTATAGAACATAAAATGCAGTCATCATTTGCGTGTATTTCTAATTAATATTCATATCCCTTTCATGCATATCCAAGTAAATGTACAAGAAATAGATAAATAGCCAATGTAGGTAGGTACGTATTTACTACTTGAGTTTTTTGCAATAGCAGAGTGGAGTAGGCATCCGTTGCCAATTGTCTCGTTAATTTCCTATTGTTTACAGTCAAAGCAAGGACGGGACTTTTCCCTCCGCTCTAGTCATCAATATTTTTTAACTTTTATTAGTTAAAAAGTCAAAATGAAATTGTAGATCAATGAGTTCCTTGCTCTATATTTCAAATAGAAACAAATAAACCAACATATCCACCATATACAGGTAGCTTGTACCGTATAGTCATCAATAATTAGCTTATTCTAAATTTGAATAGGATGTTGTATACACAGTGGTTATGATTATTAGAGAAATGGGAATGTAAAAGAATAAGTTGTGACTCAAAGGAGAAAGCTGAAGTTAAAACTAAAACTCTGTCCGTTTTCTAGTACTGTACCTATCTCTGCCTTCATTTTTTACGCCTAGCTCTGTACATAAAATATTAATCTTCCTGTCTATATAATTTACTTTTATTTTAGGATGATTGAGTGCTACGGATGATTATTAGAATAACCTGATGGCTGCAGTACTCATTTATAGGAGATTCCCCTGTGTAAATACACAGGAAGCCTGTCCATGGATTTTAATAATGCATTTACAGCAATCTAAGTGTACTAAATCATTCTTATTTGCATTAGGTTCCCCAGTTTACTTTGACTACCTATATTTATCTTCCAACTTTTGCCATATGGTACAATTTAGAATTCATATTTTTATTGTTTTCAGTGTTGACTATTTCTTTTACGACAATTTTCTTTGAAACAGACCGAACTCTTGGATTTTGCTTCAGCCTCTTATTAAACCTCTCTTTAACAGGCGGCAATAAAATATTTGCGAATAGGCACCGTTTCCTTTGATAATCACTGTTTAGAATGTCTCGTTATGTACTTAAGAAACTAGCATGTGAAATTGCTTAAGTGATTTGAGGCAGGTTCCTAATTTAACAAAATGAAAGGGCAGAGTGGATAGAAAAGCTATGTAAATTCACACAAATTACGACATGTCCTTTTAAATAGGTGTAAACTGTTAGCTATCGCTTCTAATGGGCTTAATTCACGTGAAATATATTTTAATTACAGAGTAGTTTCATAGGCTAGGCTCTATGAGACGAAATCAAATCGTGTCCCATTGAGCATTTTCGTATAAATAGTTATAGTTGCAGCTAGTGACGTGATTTAATTGAGAATGGGAGTAATAATCATTAACCCCCATTAAGTAGGATAGGATAATGAAGGGTTTGATTAAAGTACAAATACCTTGTGCTCTCTCTCATATCAGATGGCTGCGGTTACTCTAGCGTGAATCTATATAGTTTCTTCCCTAGCCCGTACGGGATGCACATCAGAATGCAGGCTAACAATGGGACACTAAAAACAAACACTATCCATGTACACATTTTTGTGTGTACTCTTCTGTACTTAACTCCCAATGTAATGCACTATATTGAAATAAGTACAAATATATGTCTACTAAACGTGCGCACACCTTCAAAACTCCTTTAAACTTCAAAAGCCACATTATTTAACATACACAATGTAGATGCGTATTTTCTGATGGAATATTACATTGTGGTTTTTAACAAAATTGGAATTATCTGCATTCTATATAGATATTAAAATAAGTTAAAACTATATAAATAATGAACAAAATCAATACGTATCAATTTGGAATATTTTATTCGTAGCTAGGTAGGTAAATGTAAATCTGTTGTAGGATTTAATTCATAAGAAATTCTGGTAGAGCAGGATGATCGTAATGAAATGTTTTTTCTCCCTCCCGTGGTAGTGGCATGGCATGCAGGTTTGCTTCCTCTGACAAAAAGGTAGTAGGTTTGGGAGTATATTTATGTAGTGTTAGAGAAGGTGAGGGAGACTTGTATATAAAGTGGCATGGCTAATAAAAGATCGGAGAAATCAACTCAGTATATCACGAAAAAAGCTAGTTACCTCCAGAACAGAGTACATCCATTTGACGTGTAATAAAGAAGAGGAGATGCTATTATCTAATCGAGTAGATGGAATAGGAGCAGTAGTATTAGTGAACTAACGAGTAAGAAACGTCAAATAATGCCGTGTAATGTAATGCAATAGGTATAATAATGTTAATGGTAATGTTAATGGTAATGGTAATAGCCCAGTCCAGTTTAGCTTAGTCTGGCCTTCATTCTTTGGACATGGACTATTGCCATTACTATTACAGATACAATAATATGCAAGAGAGTAGGTAACCAAGTGTGTTCTGCGAGTATGTAGGTATGTGAAGTAAAGGAACTGAATTGAATGCAATGGTAGCCAAGTGAATGTAGTTGCACAGTCTGCTCTTCCTTACCAACGTATTATATTAAAGACCGACAGACGGACATAAAAACCGTTAAAGAAAACAGTGAAGCTTCCGACGGAAAGGCAAAAGTCGGGTTATAAGTCACCTCGGCTCATTTAGTTTCATTAAATTTCATTATAAGTACATGTATTAGTTGTTTTTGTCTGCTACGAGAACTATAGGAGCACGTAGAGTTTTGTGCCATTACATACTTGAGTCACAGTCAGCTCCGTAAGCATTTGAAAGATCCTGATTTGATTTGATTTCTTTTCTTAACTTAATATTAGTTTTAGCGTTAGGTAATTCTCAATCCTCGATTCTATCTTTCAATCCTGTTGTCCTGTCTTTATAATATCGTATGTAGATTGTTACATTATTGTTATTTACAATAGATTCTTATACTATATACACAAGCATTGAACTCTCAATCCCTACCTGATATATTCATACTAGTACATAATTGTAAGTACTTCTCTAATGTAATCTATTAGCTAGCTCCTAGCATCCTGGTATTTTGTGCTCACAAAAAGGTGTTGGTGTAGTTTCTTTTCAGAATAGGAACAGAACTGAGATTTTTGTATTGCTACCTAAGGCGACGATGTATTTAATGCAAATACAAATCAGTACCAAAGATACCTTAGCACATTCAGCATTTTGTTCAGTGAAAAAGGATTAAAGCAAGTTAACTAATGCGTACAAGTTTTGTTTGAGATGCAAGCAGCCGTGCTGATATAAAAATGCATTCATTTACTATCGTAGAACGTGGATTGATTTGAGAGAATTTCTTCCTGCTGCTTCGACTCCTTCACTTATTTTATTTCATTGGCAGTCAGTAGTCAGATCTTGGCACTCTTCCCCCAGGTAAATTGATTGGGGAGAACTAGTACATATTATATTATTATATCCATATAATAATATGTGATGTAATGTCATAAATAAAGCTGGGAATGAAATGGTCGAAGAGAGGAGAGTCACGACATTGACGCTAATGAAGGTTTCCGGTAGACACTCTTGACTTATTTTATATGTAAGCATGTGTGTTCCATTCTCCGGACTTTATTTCATTAGGAATTATTTGAAACAGTAGCTGAAAGTGATCTTAATGGCTTTTCAGCATGCATACTTACGCTGTGTGTACTTTGTACTCCTGCCAGTTCGAGTCATGTCATGTCTCATCTTACCAAGCTAAACTCTCTTCTGGATCTGACTTGAGAAAACAACTTGTTTGTCTACCTTATTGGTGAGCATTCCCTAACTTACAGTGAACATGCCACATGCAACAGACTTTTACATTCTCTCTACTCTTCCTTTCTGAGATTCACATTTATAAATAAATCTCAAATTAACATGCTCCTATCCTACATACGCATATTCTACTACAACTATACATTTTGCCTAGAATGAATATAGTTTTTACCTTTACACTAATCATCTACCTATAAACATGAGCTCAATCTTACTTTTATCCATGCCAAGGGCACTTTATCTTGTTTCTTAGCTAAAATATACTAAACTCACTTCTAGATTACTTTTCTTAACTTTTAATCTAAACTTGTACTATTTAACGCATAGTTAATATCTTGCAAACCTCATCTTACTCTTTGACTATCCGCCACTATGTACATCTAAAGTAACTATTTAGCCTTACTCTTATTAACTGGTTTCCGCATCTGTCCTGCTGTTCAATTCAATTCCAACTACAACTCTATTCTAAAAGCTTTTTTGCCACTTCTACTACATTGCAATGTTCCTTTGAGTGTCCACATGGGGTCATCTATCCAAACACATAATACTACTTAACAAACAAACTAAACTATTTTCTCTTTCTTTTAAACAATCCGCTCTAAATGGTTCCTTGCCTATCCTAATCACAGGCAATCACTAAAACATTTTCAGGAATGTCATTTTTATCGCAATTTGTACTTTACATATAAGGCACAACAGAATCACTCCTACCGTGCACCATGCTCCTAATAATGACATGACACTGACACAACTATGCTAATTAACCTCACATTTCTTTGTGAAAAAAAGTCATGACAAAATGCAGAAATTCAAAAGATATGCTCCTTCATGCAGTTACTACATTAGTTCTTACTCACAGAAAAAAATGTCCAACCATCTACCTATTTCTCATATACAGGATTAAAAATGACTGAGATTAAAATAATAAGTATCGTCATAATCACGCTATAGGTTTTAGTATAAAAGTAGCTGTCATAAAGTTTTACACGAAGAGATAAATATTTATTTACACTTTATAGAGTTGTAGATACACTTAATGATATGCAATTTTTGTAGAGTAATTGCAGCTATTATGGAAGTACAAGCAGTAATGTAGGAGATAGTTATAGAAATCTCTAAAATTGCAATTAGCAATGCAAAAGAGACATAAATCCTCATCTTTTGGTCTAGATAAAACAAAGGACGGACACACAAGTAGTTGTGTGTGTATCACTAAATTTTGGCGTGGCAGGAATAAATGCAGGGCAGCTAAGAAGGCAGAATGTAGATTTGTATGTAAGTTAATTACCTAAGCAAATGTTATGTTGAGTATTTTTGTTGTGTCGTGGTCTGTTCTACAGACAGGCCAGGCAGATCGTCACTCTTCAGTCTACCGCAGCGCTTGGCCAGCGAAGAATAACAGGACAAACTGGCAGGAGTTGTTGAAAGCTAGCTGACGGCTTAAGTCGGCTCATCGTCGCATATTACTATAAGCGAGCCACACACAAGAAACTTGACTTGACCTCAGTGTCCACTTTAGCTCGACATCCACACAGTCGCTCTTGAAATCAAACATAAAGCAGAACACAAAATGCAGAAGTAGCATTGCCTACTTATCAGAATCTGTTATTAATTTGATACGTCCAAGATATAAATATGCTTTAGTGCATATGAATCATGTGCATCGCTCAAAATGGTAAAATTCCCTTTCAAAGCCATCTCGGTGGAGAGTCAAACTTGAATTTCACGTATGCATAAGGAACTTTATAACTTCATTTGAGAATCTGTTCGCTACTAGTTACTTAGCTCCTTAAGTTATCACCAGCACGTAGAAATCCACTTTATGCGTGTTTAAATGGGAAGTGATGTGTATTACGGACTATGTGTTAATTTCAATTACATGCGTTTAATTTAGATTTCATCCGAGTATAGGAAGGATATACAAGAGAAGGTACTTGCATTTAAGATTCTAACAAAGTTGTTGTATTGTTGGGAAGTAAAGTTAAGTAACAATAAGTAAGCTACATACTCCCTACTCACGTATTATTATGTATTGAGTTTTTCTCCTCAGCTCTTTAATTGACTTGCACTTGGCCCATAAAGATAAAACAAATTCAAAAAGAATGTTAGACTACGACTACCTTCCTTAAGATACCTACATAGTATAAACACAATTACACACGTCCCATGCACTGTTCCAATGGAAATGCTACCTGTTGCAGAGGGGCAGAAATATCAAATAAATACTGCAGATACAAGCTCGACTGAGTGAGTGAGCTACAAATGCATGCAAACTACAAAATAATTTATTTTTGCGTAGATAGAAGATAGGGAGTTAGCACTAATAAAACTCACCATAAGAGCAGAGAGGCGTGACGAGCTACACAACTGATAGTATTCAATATATTCCCATACTATGCTATAATAAAAAGGATATTCTTACTATTATATATAAACTATACAACTCTATTAGGTATAAATAGTTCCTGAGTGAGTCGCAAAGATTTGTTTATAGTTAAATGCATAATGTCCTATGTAATGTACTGACACTATCAGGTGCACTTACGTTTACTATCCACAATCAATGCTTACCATTATAACCTACGTAAATAATGTATTATAGTGTCTCCTTGAATATATGCATTGCAAGGGGCTACACTAATGAAATAAAGACGGAAAATACAACAGGTGGAATTCGATGCAATTTTTAAATTAGAATTGGAGTTTAGTTAGTCGCTCCAGTGCTTCCAATCTTTTCGCTTCGTCTGCCAACAACACAAAACAAGCCGCGTGGCTCTCCTTTTCTGCCGCATTTACTTTACCTTAAATTTTTGGTTGGCCTTTTTTACATTATGATTAGATGATCGTGGCCCGCTCTGGCCGTGGCTCTGACGATCGCAGACAACCGTGTAAATTCTTACATCTATTATTATCTGGATTATCACTTTTTATTTTAACCAGGCAACTAAGTGGCAGGGATGATGTGAAACTTTTCTGTTTATCTACTTAAAATCCTTCTCAGACTTGTCAATTTATTACTTTGTACAATCCCTTAAACTGGTTTCAAAGAAATTCTTCGGTATGTTTCTTAGTGATGACAGCTCTAGTAAATTGACTTCAAAATGTAAATCTGGGCTATTTTGGTATTATTAGCGGAAAATTATAATCATCTGACAGTTTTCCGTTTTAAAATATCCTATTTGCATTTCTTCTTGTTCCATTCACTAAACGACTCAATTAATTACCAATTTCACACCTCAGATACTACGCTATTCTTGGCTTTAATGAGTTAAAATGAGCATAAAGTAAAAACCAAGTTGAGTTGAGAATTGGATGGAGACTGCAATAGTAAGACATTGAATCTCGTCCGTCAATTTATCCATTTGAATCCTACGAATTATTTTTGCACATTTTTACACGGCCAGATTACACGTGTCATGCAGAGCTCACTTCCTGTACTAAAATCTCTTGAATTTAGATATCTCGACTCATATTCATGAATTCTCAGGGGAATCAGTAGCTTCCTGTCCTGTCTCAAATCAAATTCAAAGTCAATAGGTACATGAATCCTACTAGTACTGTACTATTTAATACTTGTCATATATACCCAAGATATGTCCATTCAAATGTCAAGTTTATCCTCACCTGAGTTTCTTGGCAAATCCGACGGCTGGTTTACTTATATTGATTGCGAAATCTGCGGAAATGTCTTTGAGACTCTGGGAGCTCAGCCGTTACATTTCAACAAATGAATTCCTTGGACAGGATTTGTAGAAGCTACTTAGTCGATTTCATGTGCAACAATTAGAAAATATATCTTTTGTCATATGAACTTGCTGCATGGTCAAAGATCATACTCTACTGGCGTGGAGAATTCTAGGTTTTTCCATTTTACACGCACTAGCATGCACATTGCTATATATGTAATTACTATGCAGACTATGCGATATATTGTTGTGCATGGACACACATAAAGTTTGACAACTAATATTATATTCACAAAATCCCTTATAGTCAAAGTGAGAAATCAGAATTGTGCGTCTTATTAAGTGGGTCTTCAAGAATATTAAATCCTTTCATTGCAGTAATGAACATTATTTTCTGCAATTGATTAATAACAAGTATAAATGTTAGGTATCGACATATTAAGTGTAGACATGATAGTCTTAAGATTTTTTTGATGGTGTCAATTACCATTAGTGTTGGTGGGCGATCATGATGAATATTTTTTGTTGTTGCAACGGTATCTGTAATTAAATTAATGAAAATTAGAGGTAAATAAAAAGGCAACTTCATCAAGTCACCCCATGAGATTTTGAAGTGGTATATTATGTGTAGGAGAGTTGGTTGATTGATGTGATATAGAGGTAGGTTTAGATAATAAATGTGAATGTTGTTTATACGGGAGCATAAGTACATGCACAGTTATCTGATGTGTATCTAACTACGTAGATATCTGTTCGTCAATTTGCATTAGTGCCTAACGTGCATGGAGTAAGTGACATTAGTCTAATTTTTGTAATTATTTCCACAGTTAGTAAATAACCTAATTTAGTCATAGAGGTTTAGTGTAATTATCCCCGTCCACCGAACCCTACAAGAGTTAACAAGATCAGAGTGAAGTATTGTAGTAAAAAGACATAGGAGTGTATCCTGGCTCTCTATCTAGAAAGACGATATTAAATATGTACGACTGGGTTGTTGTTGGTGTCTTCGTAAATAGCAATTTGTCTCCCATCGTGAAGTTTGTCTTGCAATTGTCTCCGTGTGCATGGGCTGACCCAAATGTTCGTCAGTCGTCACTTAATGTAATCCACAAAGGTATAAATGCAGACTGTCTGCCTAATTGCTCTAGGCATCAAAACAAAACATGCAGTGCTCTTTTTATCCACAGAGAACAGCCCAGAAGTGATAGACAAGGGAAAGCGTTCCGTTGCGCCTTCCTTCGAATTACTAATTCATATTACAAATAACTTAATGCTAATATTCACAAGATACTAATAGCATTTCTTGCTTTATGCTCTTCGGTTATGTTGGTGGCCTATACAAATGTCAAAACGAAATAAAAAGGTAGGTAGTCATGTAGTACTTCTGTGGTACATTTGCATGCATTTTCTACCTACAATTATCTACAATGATTATTTCGTTTGTGTACTTGTAGTAATTTGTAAATCTCAACTTACATGCATGCAGTGCTTGTTTAAACTCTAATCTTAAGTAAACTGTTTTTACTTTTGATTTTAGTTCAGCTTGGGTGCAGCAGTGTCACCCAGACTCAGCTTTTGCTTTATCTATACCAAAAGACAACATAGCTACTCAAGATTAGATAGCTGCCTACTCACTTGTTGTATAATTTAGTAGAGAGTGATGATATTGCATAGATGTTGATTTTAAATTGTATTTAATTCAATTTCCAAAGTCACGGGTCCCATACTCTTCCTATCACGCGTATGTGCTGTTGGAAAAGTTTCTTGCCTTCTTGAACGCCTGAACTGGCTTATGAAAACATTCTGTCTGTTTCATACTTAGACTTTCTTTCAAACGCAATATTCTTCGTCTTTGGTAGTAAAATTATGATGTGGAAGTCAAAACTCTATATTGAATGTTAAACTAAGTTTAACAAATGTCTTCATTAAACCTGAGTTTCAAAATCATATCTAAAGTATTTTTAATAATAAAATTTGGAATTGTCTTTTGATCTGCATTATATGGCGTGAATTGCTTGTGTAATATAAAAATGAGCTATAAGTGTTACTGAGTCAATTCAACAATTACCAAAAGGAATCCACAAATATAAACACTATATATTAACCTATATATACATATTATGTAGAATTATTATTACTATTGATATTATTATTCATTGGCGTTTTGGTTTCTTTCCTGACACTATAGGTTTGGTATTTATTTGTGTGTTTGGTTGAATGTGTGTGGGTATGTGACATGAAATAGCGTAGCACAAAGTGAAGTTAAGCTAAGCATGGCTTGGCATAAAATGTGGGAGGAAAAAGAAAAGCAACGACTGTATCTTCTTTAGCTCTCACACAGTTGAGTTACATTGAAAAGTAAATTTGTTCACGTTGTTTTGTGTTGGTAGGTAGAAATAGGAGCTGCTTATGGTTGTTGTGGATGTCATTAGTAGTACAAAACTGCAGATAGTACCTAAGTGATATTACAAGTTGATGTTTGTCGTGGTTTGTAGTTGGTAGGTTTACGAAGGAATAGTAATAATTAGAGTTGGGAGGGTTGACATGATGTTGAGACGGTCGAGTGAATAATCGGAGTGAAAGTAGGGTGGAAGATGTCAAAGAAGTCGCATCAAAGGATCGGAAATGAACAGACAGACATGTTCTACGGAGCTTGACCAATGCACAGACACACACAACAAAAACACACAGAGAGGTACATGTGTTGGCACTAAGATTTCTATAATAGACTACCTGCATGTAACAGAAAACAGATTTCTGGCGAGTGAGCATATACAGATTTAAATAGCTATTTACCTACTTAACTCCATGTCGTAGGTCACTTTCATTTCTTTCAAGGCCTCTTAATCCCTATCGCTTTTCAAACTCGTATTGCGGAAACATGGGCTCAATCTTAAGCTAACATGCAATTAACAGAATCAATCCTTGCATCGAAAGAAATACTACAGACATGAACATGATACATACACATGTATGGATTTAACTACAATTAGTTATACCTACAGCATTATTTACATACTATTACTACTCCTGCAAATACCTTCACGTTCTTTTACAAACTGCATGAGTTCTCATTAAGAATCAAGGATTTTACATGACTAACTAATAAGAGACTCGATAAAATCTCTGAATATTTCAGCTGCGACTCAGATACTTTATTTTTAGCATCGGAAACGAATTTGGAAAGGAAAAACATCCTTACGTCATGTCATATTAGTACTCGAAGGGACTAAAAATTGTTACGTGTCCCTAATTGTTGTTGTGTGAGTTCTTCCTCAGCTCATGTGAGGCTCACTATTCAATGCTGGATATTTATTCAGATGAAAAGAGTACAAACATATAAATAACACCTGCACTTCATTCCTCACTCTTATACCACACTTGTACGTGCATAACTACATGAAATTGAATAACTGTCACTAGTATAGCGTATAATAGAGGATGTACTTTTGTAAAGGGTTTAATGGAATTATAAACATGTTTAATAAGTGTGTACTTGTGTGAGCTGTGTACTTAGAATTGAATGGGACGAACTCACTCTGTATTCAAAGAAAAGTGTGGAACACTACATAACGTTTGCCCATGAGGTCAGTCGCAATCGAGTGTAACTGGAACGAATTTGTCATCGCTTGCCACAAAGTGTCTCAGCAGAGGGTTCCTTAAACAGGTGATTTATGAATGAGCAGAGAGATTGTAAATCACTCCCAATTTACTATTTTCATTCTATTTTCTTTCAAATAGGAAACTAAACCATCCTATCCTCTCCATTTTATCACCTCCAACTTCCAACTGGCTAAAGATCACATCTTTCTTTGTTCTGTACAATTTAGAAGCAATTCTACACCATTATCAGATTTTAGATTCTAATTTTAAGCACGGACTGCCTCATACTTCAGATTTCATTAGACAATGTAAAATAATATATACTTAGACACATAAGATTAGAATATTTAGAGATTCCGTTTAACCACTTATGGTATATGGAAAGTTTAAATAGGGTGAGATTTGAGTATCTATAACCCATTAGGTTTTTATACAAAATGCCCTAAGGGATATGTTTCTCCACAATTAAAAATTCATCTCATTAATTCACCATTGTTGATATGAGGGATAGAAGTTCCCCTGCTGATGTCTTGTCTTATCCTTCAGATAATATTCTCAAACACCCTGCTTAAATAATTCTACAAATGATCCTCTTACACACAACTTGAATGTTGAGTCGGCTAACGTAGATTAGATTGACCAGAGCTTTGCAATTTCAACGTAAATCCTGTACATTTGCTGAAAAAGATATTCCCACATTGACAACTTCTTCTTTTTATTGCTAGTTTATTCACTTTTTTGTTTCATGTTTCACAGTCATAGAGTTTTAATTGCTAGAATTATTTTGCGTGAGTTCGAGTGGTTTTCGTTTATGTAAGATTTAGAGGTTAGCAAGGTTTGTTCTAGCTGGCGAGTCCAGTCTGAGTTGTTGGAGGACAGAAATAGAGTATATTTTCTTCATTAACGAGTTATTAACTTGCCTATCGTGTCGTGACTTTCAAAAAGTTAACCCCGTACCGTGAAACCACTTCCTCATAAAATTACACATTAAAATTAAAATCTTCCAATCCAAACATGGCAAATCAAGAAGGTTATGAATTTAAACACTTTATGGGACTTTAACATGAACTGCGATGCGAACTTTTCCCCTGCTACCTGAATTACACTCTTATAGTCTTCATAGTCTTCTAATTAAAAATTCTAGCAATTATTCAATAGTACTCCAGTATCTCATTACTGCCATTACTCATTAATTTCTTGGAGAATACTCAAAGAATGAACCAGAAATTAGATCGTGGGTAATTCCACACAAAGTCTACAAAAAACAGATTAGTCCACCATCGTTTCGTCATTTTTCATCACATAGCTTACTCCACTCTTCAAAATGACAATATTATTTCATGCATATGTTACGATAAAAGACAATAATAGAACGGCTGTATATCTACATTTATAAGTTTTTATGATAATATTATTGAAATTTTGAATTTATAGAAAAAGGCATGCATAAGAAGCAACTTATGTATATGGAAAAGTGTGAGTAACTAAAATGCAAGTGCAAATAGCTTAATAGTGTCCCTTGACTCTTCCGATTGCCTGTAGACATCCAATTTAGCAAGTAATTATAAAAATGGTTGTTTTGTTATATAAAGAGATGTTAATTACCACAGAGAGCCATTATAAAGTAACTAAAGTTAAAGAAAGGATTAAATTAAATTAAACATAATAAGCACGGCATCCTTTAGTTTGAATGTAGCCTACTCAAAGGCCGAAAAGGAAGGAAAATAATTATTATGAGTTTTCGTGTAATAAACAAATATTTTTCTAGAATTCTCTCTTCGCTACAGTTTGACTAATAGTCTCAGAAACGGTTCTCCATATTTCGCAGCAAAGCGAGGAGGACATGGCGTGGCACGGCGAAACTACTTACTACGTAGGAGCTGTCTGCCCTCTCAGCATTTGATATTAATCACTAGTGAGGACAACGTGAAGAGATGACATTTTTCACATCATTGTTGTCATCCTAATTAAAATTGGTAATTAAATCAGAGAAGAAGAGGGGAAACTTTTTAAGAGTTGCGTGCGGGCCCGTTTGACGGGAAAAACTTAGTCAGAGGAAGTTCCGAGGGATCACGCAATGCGAGGAAATCTTGCCCTTGCCTTGTCGTCTTCTCCCTTCATTTGCCTCTCTTGTTTTTCTCAGCCAAAAACCTCAGCGCGGCTGCACTTCACTCTATTGCAATTGCAACGCAACGAATCACAAAATTTCATACTGCTATGACTATGACTTTTACGAAAATAATTATAGCACTTTGCTATCCTCCAAAATGAAAAACATTCCAAGTCAACTTGTCAGTTTCTCTCGCTGACTGGTAAATAACTCCAACCTGCAACTACACACAACTTTGTAAAACCTTCGTCCCAGTCTTAATAACTCAACTTTATTCTGATGGCTATTGTGCATTATGCACTGTACATTGAACCATACATATTTATTACTTTCAAATCTAAAAGTCTAGCTTGGACTTGACAATTTACTACTATTACTATGCTCTCCAAAATAGAGACAAGAAATATCTTTTATGTCACATCCTATCAAAGTCATTTGTTAATTATTGGTTCTCTACTCTCCGTTCAATTCCCATCACAATTCTCAAATGAAATGCTCTCGTTCTCTATATAGTACAATCTATAATAACTAGCTCAAAATAAGTGCATGCCAGACCAATACTCGTCCTCCTTCCTACTACATTATTATTAGACACACAATAATAGCTGTACATAAATACCCAAACATACAACCATGATGTATTCTTATTCTTATACTGGTTGATGTAACTGCGATACTTTAAAGGTTAATCATGCAAAAACTATCTTAAAGTTTATTTATAACATTGCTGCATTAAATATTCAATATTTGTTTCATACTAATAAAATCAAAACCTTAAGAACAAAATTCCAGCAAAAATACAGATAGGACGAAGCCAAATAAAATTATAGCCCAATATATTATTTAGATTTTTACAGTTTAAACAGATGATTCTGTTATGTTTTTCCTATAATTTTTATAATTTTTGATTATGTACGATATAGTAGTGGTGGAATATTTTATGGTAGCTACATTGTAGAAGAGTATTGTTTAGCAGTGGCAATAAGTAGCAAGCACAACAGGCGAAGCCAAGTAGAGACAAGACAGCTTTACGTGTAGCTGAGAGTTATAGAGACTTTTGTAATGTGAACCTTGAGGTGAAGGAAGTCTCCTTTTATAGAAATAAATTAAAGTCATGATCTCCTCAACCGAACAACTCAACTTGAGTCGACTTACGTTACGTTACGATTAGTTAGACTCACTCCATCCACTTTGCCTATCTATAAAACGAATTGAGATGTGAAATGGATAAATGAAATGAACGGTCATGCATCCTATTCTATTCACATGATATTGAACAGGACTGAGATAATATAGCACAGTAAATATTATGTGCATGTAATAAGTCTCATTTCTGCTACCTACACATCAGAGCACGATAGACAAAACATCAAAATAAAATACTTTATCTCCTTCCACCATAAGTCTGCTGCTATACAGTCCTTACAAGTGTTTTATATTTGCATGAATTTTATTATTTCCATCATTATTCTTAAATTGGTGAGCTGACATGACAGAATAGAATACCAACTATTATAATATATAAATAATATATTAATACACTGCTTATATTGTGATATAGATGAAGTGGGGAAAATAGTTCCATCAGAATGTATTGGTAACTTGTAATGGAACTGTGCTGTATTACAATACGCATATAAGGAGACACTTATTCCTTTGGATTTATGTGTTAATATCAAAATTTTATCTCAAGTGCACATATCATCCTTTTCATAAGGACACTATAGTACTAAGGGTATTTAAATAGCGTTACACCAGATTAAATTGATGTGATTACACTAGTGGGTACCTTAATAGGTATAAAATGTAAAACTTATTGGTACGTTTGGATTTCTAGCTAATCATTCTTGTGACTTGACCATTAAGGTATGGTAAGCTGTGCCATGGTCTTAATTTGGTGAAAGCCAAAAGCCAAGTCAGGCCAAGCCATTCTATATGTAGCTAAGTTACTTATAAGTCAAGGAGATGCCTTCCCGTCATTCATCTACGCAATCTCTGTCCATCTGTCTATGTTTTCCGTTCAGGAGATAAAATTGAATAGTTAATGTACTTTAGCGTATTGTACACTTACACATTTTTCATCCTATAGTATTTCAAAGGTTTGTAGTTAGATGGGATACAAAAATAGCACTTGTCCGTAAATACTTTGCCATAAGTAATGTCATGTCATGCCGTGGGTACCATTGATATCTCTCCTGACTTGACTCTTTCTGTCGAGTTGAACAACGTGGTCATAATATAATAATAAATGCAAGTCAAAGCTGAAATCTTTCCCTATCCTCTTTCTCACACCATTTCAATAATCTAATGCGATGCAATACAATCTCCTGTCAATCACCTTAAGATGCTCACCTCACATTCGTAATGAAATTTCCATCTCTCTCGATTCTCTTTTCGTGCTCTCTTTATATATGTAACTACCTAGCTGACATGGAACAACACTCTAGCGTGCTGCCATGAAAATACTACGAATTAAATTGTAGAATCGCACGAAACGACTTTGTCTACTAATATATTCTACAAATGCAGTACTCTACGAGTCATTGCATTTTTCATACGAGGATATCCACCTTCAAATCATAAGGATCCATAGAAAGGAAAATAAGTAGCAAGGTAAATTGCAATCCTAAATCGTGCTTCAATCATAAGTAGCAAGACCAAAATACACACAGCTTATTCTCGCTTGGACTTAATATAGAAAAGCACATTTCTATAGGTATCATAACAAATACTACATTTAGTCAACTCTTCTACTTAAGCGAGTGCTATTAAATCAACTGGTTTGGTCGAACTGAAAAGAAGGGGAAAAGGAAAGGCAGATTTCCTATAGTCCTCCTAGATTGGTACTAGTCCAAGTTGGACAGAAGAAGAGAATAGGCGTCAATTGGCGATTTCCACAAATCATGGCTTGTTAGGCCAGCCTTTGAGTTGACAATGACACTGATTGATTCCCAATTGCCTCCTCCAGCCTACTGTCGTGATTCTGTGGTTTATAGGAGAGCACTACACTCATCTTCCCATCTTCAACCTATTTCAATTTTTTCTGTCTTAATGGAGAGTCGTATAGAAGCGTCCGGTGTAAATAGTCTTGCAATACCTGAAGACGTGACATTCCAACTCATCAGTTCAAATGGGTTGGCCGTGACTTTGGCTAAATGAAATGGAACGAAATGCAATAAAATTAAGCTAAATTAACTTTAGCCGAGGAAGACGACACCATCAAAGCTGTTTTTGCTCGTTTTATAGCATCACAATCGAGTCATACTACAACTGCCAGAATTCTCAAATCTCCTTTCGTCCATTACAGATTGAAATGGCTGATACTGAGTAGTTATTTTCTTGTTCTCATTGCTATTGCCGAAGTGAATAGATTTTCCTAGCTTAAGAAAACAAAAACATGTTCTTGCCAATACAAAAATATACTAAAGTCATAAAATACAGAAGCTCTGCATATTTTGGTCTCATATTTAAGCGAATTGTCCAGGGAATGAAACCGGAATCTTAGAAAATATAAAGATATTTATTTTATCTAAAGATGTTATGATGTAAGGTTGGGATGAAGTGGTACACTGCCGACACCTGTAGATTCACAGTGAGTCCGTCCTTTTGCCGTTGTCTTTCTCTGGATGATATCAAGTAGCGGCCGACAGTCTTATTACCAATTGAGACTTGACTCTCTGCATTGGACTTGGAGTCTCTTTATTGCTTTTATATAGCAAAAGCTTAGCAACTCCTTACCTCCTCTCGCCGCCAGCAAGCCACTCCGACATAAATGTGACACGAAAAAACAGCCGAAGAGCCGCTACCATACCAAAACTATATATACAAATAGAGATTGTATGTAGGTAGGTAGTAGTAGTGAGTGGATAGGCGGTGACGTTGGACAGGACACAATGTACGATTAGAAACGAGAGATGCAGACGGGACGTCTTTGACTCTGACTTTTAGACTTTTGAATTTAGTGAGGATTATTTAGCATGCAAAGAACACCCATGGATAGTTGTCTACCCACGCGAATAATATATCCATGCCGCATTCTCTCACTACTACAGACTAAGTACACTTATGCACAGGCACATCTTGTCGTATGCTTCATTCTGCCTTGGTGCCAGTTGGTCAGCTTAACATTTAGATATAGACTCCGACTCGGCAGGAGGATCCAAGGAATTACAGACTTCTTGACAAATTGAAACCATATACATATACATACCTACAACCTATTTATATAAAATTATTTTTGTTTTTTTTGCGATAGTAAACGAATGATACAGTATTTATTTAGTATGCAGTTTGTTTTGTAGATGTACAAAATGGTATGTAACTACCTAAGTACTACGTACAAGACAAGGTAGCCATTTAAGCACAATAAATGAATGTAAGTAGTTCTTGTAAGAGACAACTATCTTTGAATACAAATTCGGATAAGTTACGCTACGGACTTGTAAAATTAGTAATCCACAGTCATTACTAATAAAGATGAATTGAGACTCGTAGCTTCGTATTAGTAAACGATAAGTGTAGTTCAACATGTAACTACACTGAGTCAGAAGGTTCATTCTTGTGATACTTATATCTAATAACGTAATGTTCATGATGTCATGCAATGGGAAACTTTTATTAAAAGTCCTTCAAAGATTGATTATTATGTAATATGTTGTTGTGGTCGTAGCCGATAAAACATATTAGTATGTATACCAGATAGCATACACTCACTCGGGCTTTAATTTCAATCTCCATAATATTACACAAGTGAAATAATGCTTAAATAGTATAGAATGTCCAAATTGTTAGTAGGGTTCAGATACATTTTTAAAACTATAAAAGTATGTTACTGTGCTTTGGAGTATAACCCAATGTGTTTGTATATCAATTGCATGTGCGTGGTTTGCCAAAGATGGAAATTGCTAATGCTGAAAAAATCGTGTCTAAAATAACGATAAGCTTGTTCAGTACTATACCTTCCTTATTATCTGCATAACATACTCTCCCAACCTTACGTGCATGTTTAACAATTTGTTGAAGGGGAACGTTTGCGTTGTTTCTAAAGAAAATTATTTCTTGGAAGTGGGAACTATTACTTTTACATGTGTATCCCCATTTTCTTTACCATTCCAATTGTAGCAGAAATGTGACCTCACTAATCAAGAGTATATGGCAAAATTAGCAAGAAAATTGCATAAAATTCATCGTACGAATGAAAGCATCTTTCAAGTAGATTTTAGAATAATTTTAGTTCGACAGTAAACATTAAAATTCCCTTACAAAAGATATAAAATTTCAAAGGTACCTATCTGCTCCAATTAAATTTTATTCCCATTTAGTATCTAAAACCTAGTTGGCTTTAGAATTCCAAGATAGTCGAATTGAAAGTTAAAGGACAAACACCTGGCCATAGCCTTACTATATTTTAGTGTCCTGCACAGATTTTGTTTACTCATTATTATTGTGTTCTATGTCAAGTGTTAGATATGCATGGAATGGTGAATTAATCGGATTGTATATTGAAACTGCCCAATTGAGTGTACAGTTGTAATTGTAACTGCATTATCATAACTTTTGTCTGTCTGTTTGGCTATCTTGTTGTCTGGATTTTGAAAGCCTTGAACGCGTACTTATCCACTTAATACTGTACATGTAATAAAAAGACGAGGGACACGTACAATAAATTATTGCATTTGGATGTAAATAGTTACGTGCAAGTGAGCCTATCAGTCTAGTCAATTAAATCTCGATAATAATTATGTGTGTTTAATACTAGTATTAAACACAAATGAAGTTAGAGAAAAGACTATAAGTGCATGTGTGGTTCTAGGTGGCCACTATTTACAACAATGATAAACAATTAAAAAACAAACATTGTTTACTGTAGACTTAAAATTACAATGTAATGATTTTTTCCAGGAAGATAGTATTTAAATATTTAGCTACCTGGTAGTTAATAGTATGTAGTTAGTGATTAAGAAAGGATAAAACAATAAAATAAGTGTATTCCTTGTCCGTTACTTATCTGAACATGGATAGTGAGAAATTTTGATATAATAATTATGTGTTAACGCTTTGGGTTGTAATGAGAGTTTTTACAGAAAGGGTCTAATGCAAAGGAGAAAGGTCTATCAAATGAAATCTAAATGAAACATTTTGCTGTGTAAAGAGATAAAAAATGTTTTATTACCCCTTTATAGTTTGAGGTAGACTTTTATGTAATTGTTGTGGCTGTAGGTTGTTGCGCGTGTGAGAAAAGTTCAGCTAAATAATTCAGCACTGTCTTGTCATCGGGGAAGAACTTTTCATTTTATTATCAGGACAATTATCACAGTTCAGAGGTAATCGATAACATTAATCAGTTCTGGAAATGTAAAGATAGGCAAACGTGTGTTATTTAGATTAGTAAGGAAAGACAGGAAATTATCTGATGTATTTCGTAATCTTGTGGCGGTATGTTTTCCTCTGAGATGCATTATAATGTTACATACAACTTGTACCGACTGACAACAAATAACATTAACAGTAGAGATATCTACAGACGTGGAGATATTTGGCGGAGATATGTCGTGTAGTGTTAGACGCAGGTCATCCGGGTCGTATCAAACTAAGACAAATTTTATTATCTACATGAAACTAATTTCCAAACTGCATTATGTAGCTATGTAACACTACGTGGGCCCATATGTGTTACAGTTAAACATGACATGACCAAATAGATCACCAAATTCTCTTTAAACTTTGCCGACTTGAGATGTATTAAGCCCTAAGAGATACTAGAATGAAAATTAAAGACTCCAAATGGTTAAACTATCCTCATAAGTAATCTACATTATAGTTTAGTATACGGAAAACTGTCTACTCCTAATGTGCACTCAATAATATAGCAAGCTGCCGCAATCACAATTAATTTAATTTTAAACTGCGCACTTTTATCCCATTAAAATGGGTCAGGCAATATTTAATGAAGCTTTGCTTTTAATTAACATGAAATTGTGATCTACAATTAAGAAAAAACAAGGTTGATAATCCATTTAGTTAGCGACATGATATAAACTTGAAAACTGTGAAAATATGATATTAAAGTTAATAATAATTATGGCGAAAAATGGTCAAAGTAGCGAGAACTGGCTGACAAAGTTCCTTAATTAAAAGGTAATATTTACATAGGTAAGTTGTAGAAAAGTGCGCGTGTGAAAAAGAGTAATTATAAGGAGGCAAATCCAGCAGATTCTCTAGAGAAGCTGGGAAACCGCCGAGGCTTGTAGTTTTTACGGCAAACATTAATGATAATGATAACCTCATTAAACATGCGACTGTCTGTATTTTTATGGGTGCCTGTATCACTTCATTCACTGACGAGCTTAATTTACAGAAAATCCTCCTTTAATTAAAAGAACAGGAAACTTAAAAAATCCCAAACATCAAACATGAAAACGAAAATACATCTTCTGCTAGCCTTTCGTGTGATCCAACTTTGTGATTTCTTGTGATTGCATTTCGCTCCTTGCGTTTACATTGCCCATTCGTTGCGCAACGAAAAGGTTATCCTACATGAAATGGAGTAATACTAAGATGAGAAAAAAAATTATTTACTGCCAAACTTACCGTGTACCAGCAGTTACTGAAAATACTACGTAATACCTACATGCACTTATAATTTAACCCAATTTAAATATCACGTGTTACCAGCTAATATACCTACCTTTCATTATATATTATGAATCATTAATACATAATCCAACGACAATTTCTTCTAACGGTTACTCTCTAAACAAGCTTCTAAGTATAATACCTAAATGCATGTGCAGTCTTTACACCTGAATTCTAAATGAGAGGGTTAACTGACAGAAGTACATATTTTCCACCTGTGCAGCTACCTGTTATAGCATGTCTTGTTGCATGAAAGCCAATGTTGTTTTGCTATCTATCCAATAAAAAGATTCCCTAAATTCTTAGCATAAGTGAAATAGGATAGTAATAAATTCTAGAGTTATCATGCAATGCATGGTTAGGGTAATTTTAGAGTTTCTTCCTCCCCTTGTTGGCATTACATGGCGTTAACTTCCACTCCTGGTTTTCAACCCAGGCGACACTTAAGACTCCAGATTACACAGAGGAAATAATCATTTAAGATAATCATAATTTGAGGCTCCTCTAGGGCTCTACAGACTCTAGAGGTGGTTCCGCTCACTAAATCGGTCGAGCTTCAGGAATTATTGCATTTGGCTCTCTTTACGACTGACTCTCAGTGTTCATATGCATCGTCTTATAATATTATGAATCATGTAGGCAAGTGGAAAGGGAAATTGACTTTATATTATCCTATACAAGTACATTTATTACTCTTTTATCTTTCACATTAGTTCATGTAGTGCGCACACCACACAGACACTCACACTAATAGTATCTCTTTACTGTAATGTATTAAGTGTGTTTATATTTAATAAACAATTATGAGGCATTAGGTAGTATGCATTTCACCTTGACACATTAATCCCTCAACTGAATCAACCTTGTCAGTCGATACCCAGTTACTTGGACTCAATTCCTAAATTTTAAAAAAGCTCTTTTATAGTAGAAACTATATACACACTTTAGTGTCTATAGAGTCTATGCAGTGTAGCCATACTATTAGGTATATTTAATTCTTAATGAGGCCTACATCATAAGTTAGGTCATACCCAAGATTTGCAGATGAGATTATGTTTGACTTTGGAGTAGTAGGAAGGCTTTTGAATGTCAAGATAAACAAGTACGGATGTAGAATTAATACTAAGGACAGCTTTATTAATTTACCAAGAAAATGAACCAACTGTGAATACTTTTGCTAATTCGCATTTAATTATCCAGATACGATTATTATGCCGTGTTAATATTATTTCTACTAAGAGCTTTTCTGTTTGCACTCATATCAGATTTAAAAAGGCAGTATATTATCTTAATGTGATGTTGTAGATGAAATTGTAATGCCGTCTTATTTACATTTCTGGGGATTCTTAACTAAACAATAATGAAGTAGACTAAAACATTAATTTTTGAGTTATATTTATAATTTTCAAATATTTTATTGGCATTAACTCCATTCTTGACTGCGATAAATATGTGGCAAACAACACTACAAACTGTAATTTTAATTCGCCTGCATGATGATTGCGACCGAGACAAATATTTGCAGTTAGACTGTTTGTTCATTGTTATCTATGGTAGATAATGAACTACATAACCTATACATAATAGTTTTAACAAACTAAAATGTTCAAAGACTGACTGGAGTATATGCAAACAAAGTTATGTTTGTATTATGAAAGCAATGTTGATAGCAAATTAAAAAATACTGTCAATACACTAATGCACAAGTTTGTATAGTTGGTGGTTGCATGTTCTTCACACTCCATAACCTGCTTCATTCATTATGAGTTTATTCTATTGTTCGAATGAATATGGTTTGAGTAGTATGTCTATTTCCGATGCGTGATACTCTGATATCTAGCATAAAGAAAGAGATAAAACTGCAGATTCAAAACAAATCTTAAACCTTACACCTGTCGACCATTCATATCAAGAGATATTATTTGGTTCTCAATGAAACCGTTTACGAAGTGGTGGTTAGTTTTTTGATTTTTTGAAATAATATACTAACAATGGTATTATAAATGTTCGAAGCCCACAGACTTTCAATGCTTGTAAAAATAGGTTAATACAATGTGCATGTTCCAGAATATTCTAGTATTTAGTATGATTTGTGCTATTGGAACGCGTATGAATCGGGTTGTTGTTCTCCAACTGCATATCTACCCAAAGTGTAAAAATGTGTTTGTTTGCAAATGTAAACAGATAGGTGAAATAATCACAATAAGTACATGAAACACTTACTCCCTACGGTCATGTGTCCAAGCATCAGACCTAATCGTTTAATTTAGTTAAATCGGCAACATAATAGATAGATATAGCACTAGTAGTAAGTAATGCAAGAAAAGGCATGCCAAAATGATCCCATTGCATAAATAGTACATAGCTAATCTTGCTATGCTAATACTAGAGCTTCCAATAATGTCAACAAACAACAAATCAGTGTGTGAACGTGACCTGAACTATTTATTTATTTAAGTAAACATTGTGAACTTTGAAGGAACATTGAGTTTTATTTGCATTAAGCTTTCCAAACATTCATCACCTCATTGAATTCAATGTCTAACCTGTGTGATGCGGTACGGTAGGCATCAGTTCCTTTATGTACCTACTTAACTACATTACCCACTTACAGTTTTCCTATGTCAGCAGATTTCATTCACATTTAAACTGTTAACTGTAATTCCTGATTTAATTTGCACTTATTATAATTCTCTGATCGAAATATCGCGTACAGATTGCAAATATTTATCAACATTTAGGTATTTTCATCTAATGGCAAAAGCCATGATGCCACCAATAATTTACAACTCGATAAATTGACCTAGTTGTATTTTTAGGTGGGCAAAACTAGTGCAAAAGAAAAAAAATAATATTTGACATATTTACTTTAAGCAAACAAACCTTACAGAAGGTAAACATTCGGTTACATAAGTAATGTTATGTAAGTATTGCAAAATGTTTCCATTCCAAGTCTAGTCAGTGCTTTGAAATCTGGAATTACTACAATTTCAATAGGGACCCGAATGATAAACAGAGGAAAGGTATTCCTAATTTATTAGCATTGTGAAAAGGTTGAAATGGAGATATGCAAAGATTGGTGTTGTTTTGTCTGTGAGTGTTTGTTTGAGTATGAGTCAAGCCTGTCTTGTAATTTAAGTAAAAGATCTCGAGTGGGTCTGATCCGTGCAAAAAAGCCTGTACAGATGTTATGGGTGTTTGAAAATAAATAATGAGGTAGTAGACATTGGCTCCACCGGTTGCTGTGTTGATTCTCCCATTAAAAACTGAAGAAACGACGAACCTCCCAGTGGAAAACATAATCTTCCGCTGGATGAGCTGTGCTTCTTATGTAATTAAAGTGGCCCACCTGAGTTATGGGCCTATAATGGAGCATTCATAAATTTCACGAGTTTTATGGAACCCTTTTGGAGGTCGCAAATCATAAAACCCATTTTATATTACGACGAACATGAACTTGACTGACTACACTGAGCTGCGATCCTAGTTTGCTTTTCCTTTATTCCATTCTACACTGGCCGACGTGTACAGAATGGCATAAGTATCAACAATAACTACATCATATCATTTATTTTACAATATCAACAGCATAAACTACGGGATTTTTTCTCTTTTTCAAGTATACTTTGCAAAGTAGTCTTCTTAAAACCCTCAGCTTGCAGTTCATCGCGTGTAATAATTACCTTCCCATTAGTTTTAGGCCAAATCTAGGATTACACATTTTTTATAGTCTTTAGTACCTACACCTAATAAATACACAGATATACCTATACTGCATTAACCTGAGATATTATAAGACTTTAGCTGTCAACTCTACCTTAAGCTTATTTCTTATATCTATTTATAATTAGGTGCAGGTTTATATAACTATAGCTGTCATTTCATTTAGGACAGGTTGTCTGGTATATGTAATATAAATAGTACCTATATACTTACTGGTAATTGCTGCCGTTTAGAGAAGTCGGGTTTGGATATTAGTTAAAGTTGCCATTAGCAAAATTATGCCTGGCAAAATGTGTTTAGGGCGTCGTCTTTGCTTGTGGCCCAAATTGCTCACCGACCGAGTAAGTTTCTTCACCTAAATCTCACCTGCTGTTTCATGTATTAATAGGTATACCCTATTACTGAAGACTTTCTTGAATGAGTCTGCAGTAGTTAATTTATCACTAAAAACAAATGGACCATTTCGTCCTGTTAAGAAATGTTCATAGGTCTGGATTGAATTTATTATTGCACAATAAATGTTTTTGATTCCATACTGACAACTAATCTTGTATTGAAATGCATGAAAGATTTTAATTGTCCCGATATTCGTTCAGGACATATTTATAGGTAACCGTTGAACTCAAGTGTAAACGGATTATAGTTTTAGTTGGTCTTTAAAAGTTTTACATCTCGGTTAAATTACTAAGTCGTCGTAAAAAGTGAGGGCAGGCCACCCGGTATGATATTCTACGCATTTGGATCTTTAAGCATGAGCTCCTCGTAACAAATGCATGACTCGTTATTACCTTCACTTGCAAGTGACTAAATGCCCATTAAAATTAAACTCGTAGGCAATTTACATTCTCTAGAGTGGTAAATGTCGCGGCTTTAGCAAAATGGTGAATAAAGTAAATACCCGGTTTCTTCTCCCAATCATAAAACAAAATAATTTGAGGTAATAAGCACTAGAATCATTAAAATGGACAAGAAATAACCTTTCAAATCTTTCTAACAAAATTCCGCAACCTGTTCTGCTTTTGGACAAAGAGCCCATTAAATATTTAGCTCACATAAGCGATTAGCAATTTGTCACTTTTGAAACTAAATAATTTCAAAAATCGTGTAGTAAAGTGCGAAAGTATCTAATTTGTATTCAATTCAGCATGCATTTATCCAAAAGTGTTATACCTACTTAGGGTTCATTGTAGAAGTGGGAACTGGGATTTGAGAAAGTAAATGACACAACTAAATTTTAATAAGCTCATGTAATGTCATCAGCATAAAGGAATTCTAAGCAAACGGATACAAGGATGAGAATTGTGGAGGAAATGTAGAAAGTAGATTATTATGGTAGAATTAGTAGGAGTGCGTAAGTATATGTGCTATATCATTAAAAATAGTCACACAAGCAAATCTGTAAATTGAAAAGTGTGAAAATATCTGTGAACATTATTATAGGTATTTAGTCTATATTGTACATTGCAAGGTTATATATTCCGTTGCAGAAGATTTGTCAAGGAGTGATATGTTTGTATGATGTTTGGCATAAGACAATAGTTGAAGTAGATATTAAGTATTTGAGATGGCAAACAAAGTATGACATGGAATAGTTTATAATATTGAGAAGGGAGCAGGATTGGTGGGGATAAAAGCTGAGTCATTAGGTGTGTTCTTGTAGAGGAAGGAATATATGATTTCTATACTTTAGATTAGGATGCTCATCTTTTCAACGAAGTGATGATGTGAATCAAAAGTTAGTAAGGGAGGTCTGTTTTGATGTAGTATTTAAGTGTATGGATGTAGGTAGGTCGTCGTCGTACACCTGTCTGTGTTTTCTGAATTAGAAACATCTTCTCTGATTTGTAGTTATTATTTGTATCTGTTGATATGTCTTTGTGTATTAGTCGGAGTTGAATGTGATTTAATGTGATGTGTGTGGGACCAAATGAATATCAGTCAGAGGCGATGAGAAAAAAGAAGGAGAGAAGCCAGAGAGAGACACTATAATCCATCGTCATTAGTCTGAGGACTCCACCTTAACTTTTAAGTCTTCCTACGTCCAACGTTTATAGAAGCCGAGAACCAGGCCGAACTTTTGCTTTGATTTCAGACGTGACGTGACTCTCCTCACCAAAACATAATAACAACAGGAATAAAGATATGAATTTGAAGCGTTTATAAGTGTGAATGTGAATAAACGTCCGTAATCATACAAATCACATATCACCAGAGTTTTCCCTCCGCACACCTCAAATCCGTGTAAACTGTAAACTAGATGCAGAATCACACTCTATTGTTGAGTAGGTAGTTGATCTGATTGGTACTCTTCACCATCCATCCATCCATACATACAAATATTCATCCATTAATTTCTCCGTACATAGAACTCGACGAGCTTCTTAGTTTGGTATGTAACTACAAATGATGAAATTATCATCTGATTCATTTCTTGTTTTGATAAACATTCATATTTCTAAGAACGTATTTGCTCGACTATACAACTCGCCCATTTTTGCAGTTGAAATCATTTCTAATGTATCCTTTAATGTTTCAACACTAGCCTACCTATATTACATTCCAGTTTCATTTGATACTTTGAAATGGCAGAACAATATTAGAAAGTACTTATTACACCCAACCAAGAAAGGTAACGTATGATTTCTGAGATATTTAATAGTATAATTTCTGTCGTAAGCGTGGTTCTTTTCTTTATGCCAACTCTGAATTTGTAAAGGTACGTGTAATTTCATAAAAGGTTCATCTTACTCCCTTCCATACTGCATTTTTGATGAGCTCAGCCATACTTTTGCTAAGCTGCAGTTATTACTTCATACAAATCATTCACAGTTATTTTACCTTAGCATATTAGGATTCTACTAAGCTCTTCCTACTTATTTTAATACCATCCACATAGCCTTTATTTACTATTCTGTCTGTGTATGTACAGAGGAGAATGTGCATTTACTGTATTGGATGAGAGAGATAGGGTCACAACCCTTTACTCAGCCGACGACTCATTCTCATTAAGATCTTCTTTAGTCACTGTCAGCTTGATAAACGAACTTTGGAATTGACTTGGATTCCTCCGCATGGTTTTCGAATTTGTCAAAACTTAAATCTGCTTACCAACGGAAAAATCCGTTCTTTCAACCTTTAAGCTCTAATGAAGTTTTCAAATCTTCTCATAAACATCATCATCATGAGTTCCTCAAACCTTTCACCACTTTTCTTCTGAAATAAGTTTGCCATTCACAATGTCTTCCTGGATTTTTTATTCATACTCATACCTAACCCACTTAATAATTGACATGCCAAGTAACACTTTTAAACATTCATCTACCGAAAGATAAAGTTGTGGGAGGTTTTTCATCTTCTAAGGAATTCCCCCACAATTGTATCGTGACTAATCAAATTGTAAAATTGACAAATAGCAATCAATATTCGAAAAATATCCAATATGCATGAAAAATTATGAATTTTTCACAACATAATTTTATGAATGTGGCGCATTTTGAGAATTTTTATTGCTGCGGAATACATTTTTAGTCCTAGATTTTAATAGGTCAATTTTTGATGGTTTGTCTGGAAATTACAAGAAATAGGCATAATTTCGTCCAAATTGTGAATCTATCAAAGTAATGTGTCTAATTTATTTAGTAGGTACATGTAGTTGTATTCAGGTGGCCGGTTGGGCTTTGATTTAGTAAGTAAAGTCTACATAGCTGAATGATCAAGTAATTTGAAATTAGGAGTGGAGCAAGATAGACTGACCCAAGTCATAACATTATTTGATACTAATTAATACGACCTCAAGGTGTAAATGGGTATCTCACTGTTCATTTCATTCTTTCTCGCCCAGGCCTTCCTTTCATTTCTTTTTCGTTCTGACTCACTCAGTTTTTTCCCTAGTCGGCATCCGAAAGCACTTACTTTAACTCTGCCTGCTGTGCAGGAGATGCTGTAGAATCAAAAGAAGTTTCAGCTTCAAGACAGAAATATAAATGTACTTCTTACTTCTTACCGATATATTGTCCTGTGCAGCGCATCACAAATTCTCTTTCAAACAGAAGTACTAATACCCTTTTATCTCTTGTTTTATCTGTGAACATTCAAGTACCAATACCAAAATTCTTCATCAGGAGATGTACATAAACATTTATTTTATCCAGTCTCCCATCTTGTGAAAACGAAGATCAAAACATAAAAATCGAATTAAGCCTTAGAAAATCTATCTTCTGTTATCAAGCAAATAAAATCAACATAGCTATCATAAGATCTTTTGCCGAAAAACATCAAAATATTAAGTATGTCTAGTGCTATGCGACATCAGTGAGCATTTATCAGAAAAGATGGAAAATTGATAATGGAAAGCTATAGATCAAATCTGTTTTTACATCAAGTCAAAACATCACGACTTGAATCCACTTTATGTTAGTTCGCACGAAAGAAGGGTTAGAGCTTTGCAATAATGCCGCACTTTACTAGTAGATATTATGTTTATGGGAAGAGATGAGGAAATGATCGTCGACTACCATTAAACATAATAAATAGTAGAATGCACAGATAAGACAGTTTGTTAGTCAGAAATGTATAAAGTTTGACCATCCAACTATCAAAGTGAGAATCTGTGGAGATGTAGAAAAAGTGGCAGGACACTTGCTGGGAAGTAATTAAAATCATGTGAAATCGGGAAATCGGCCGAGGGAAGGCAAAGGAAGGAAGAGCCGGAAAGTTGAAGCACAGATGAAAAAGAGGTTCACCTGAGAGATGCGTAATGCACTCATTAGTCATTGACTTTTTTACACGGTTGAATAATTAGCCACAAGCGAGGAAAGATGGGCGTAACTAATCGAGTGTACTAAGAGCCGCAGCAGGACCAAATCTCTTCCCTCTGAGCCCGCCTTTCTGATTCTACACTAGATAACACTGTCCATAACACACTTCATAATATACCCGATACCTAACCAACCTACCCACAGCCAACTCATAAACACACACATACCCATTACTCACACTGTTATGCAATACCTATTCCATATCTCTCTATTTATGTTTAGATCCACACACAAACACATACAATGTAATCTTTTTATATTTACCCATGTTCTTCCCTTTTTTATTACCCTCTTCGTCTTTGTCTCAATTATAATACTCCCTACCTTACACACACAATTACTTAACATAGCATAGTTCTCTCCTTTCAAAGTCCCCACTTTACTCACCTTACAAGTGCCAAATGTGTAACTCTGGGTTTAACTACCTCCGTAGAGGTGACATAATTATCATTCTAATATTGTTACAAAAGTACTAATAGATTTGTCTCATCTTCTTACCTTACAGATTCCTGATTTTTAGAAAATTTGATCTGCATGCATTTAATTCTATAAAAATGCATCGGCAATAATTTCTGTTTTGAAATTGATTGCTCATTTTGCTTTTGAATTACTCTATTTACTCTACGAAAAGCGTCTGAAGTCAATGAGTGCAGTGATTAAACCAGTAAAATTATATTTATAAATGATACAGATTGGAATTGGGACACAAAAGGATCACATCTATAATAAAAGGTAGCATCATGAGTATGAGCACTTTAATGAGTAATGTACCATGTACTCTGCAAATATTATTATGTCTGATCCCAAATTGTAAGACTTCGTATTGAAAGTGGCTACAGGTACAGTAATGTAAATTGGAAAGGGTAACTGGAAAAACATGAGAAATTACGGAGATCTAATCAGTATTAAATGAATCAGGAAGAAAGGAGTACCTTCTCTACTATCTCTATGTATATCTCTATACTGATTGATAAGTTCTCTAACTAGTAATATTTTACTCTTGACAGTTTTCTTCTGTGATTTCATATCATTCATATAGCACGCAGTAAGAACAGCCTTGCCTCTAACACTATCAATATTGATGTGGGTATATATCTTTTCCATTGTGTAGGAGTATCTTTGTCTTCGGATCAACGTTTCATGATAGTTCAATGTATGCTTATTATGCACTATATTTACTAGCTATAAACTATAGTGTAATGCAATACAATTTTATTGTCCCACTTGGCTTACTGTTGCAATGTGTTCTATTAAATTCAAAATTTGAGAAATAATAGTGCGCAGATAACCTGTCCTCCCGTTTACCACAAATATTTTAGTTAATTTACGCCTAGACAAAATGTATTTAATGAAAATTCCGAATAAATTTTAGGACAATCAAAGTGGTGAGTACTATTTGTACAGAAAATGACAAAAGCGGATAATAATGACCTTGGGGCATTATGATAATACGAAAGAATTCCTGAGTAATGCTAATCCTAATTATGGCAAAAGGGGGAAATAGTAGTGAATCTGCAGAAAGGTGGAAGTGTTGAGGGGAAGGCTATTGAGATGAATGCACTAGCATTTAGCAGGGATTCACTATCTGTGTTTTTACAATGTTTGGCTTGACTCGTAGTTCGTGACAGAGACTATAATAACTATAATGTTTTTATTAGTGTGAATACGTAATAGTATTTATTCCTGGTTTTGTTGGCAGTGATAGTCATTCCGCTACGACTACTTCTACTCTTATGGATATAGATTTGATACGTGGACGTCTATAGTTTGTATTTCACCATTCATAATGTGAGATCTCTGAGTATAGATTATGATGATGACCAAAACACGTAAGTACGTTGCCTTGAGGCGTCAAAATGGACACAGACAGAACTCTTAACATGCAGAACACGTCTTGGCGATTTATTTGCAATTCTATTCCTTACTAGTCTCTTTACTAATACTCTCCTCGTATCTCTCAAAGAGATAGTCTTCTCATCTGCAGTCCACATACAAAACTCTTGCAAGTTATACATAGTAAGTCTTGGAACATGAGATTATGTCCACAACAACATGCAGCATCACAAAAAAGTATTAGACACAGCATAGACATATAGGTAGCAACAGAGAGGCATTATATATACATTCCTTAGTAGGTAGCCTATGTATTGCAATCAGAGTACACAAACTCTACACACGGAATAGACTTGACGGCAGTGTGAACCAAAAAAGAGTCTACAAGATCATTTTTAACGATGTCTTCTATCTAGTATGACTCTAGCAGAATTCGCCTATTCTCTCCTGTATTAAATGTGTAATGAATCTTTTCCTTGTGTGTATCCAACCATATGCTTTACATATGCGCAATGACACTGTTCCTAAATGATGTACAAACAAGATATAGCAGCAGATTAAAAATCAAAGTGTGTTGTGTTAACAGTATGAAGAATTGAAAGATCACTTTACACACGTTTACATTTCGAGATTTTTTACACTCTTGCCATGCTAGACGTTTGTAGATGTGGTTAGCTACGGTTTGCCTTATCTATAGCATACAGCACACCTTTTGCAAAATTATAACACTCTACTTCACACAGTGTTACTATTTGTACAGGCGACCAATACTGCTTTCTTAAAAATGCTATGCAAGATGTACTATAATATTTGATGCAGTAGTAAAAGTAGAAGGAGTGGCTCGTAGTCAGTTGCTTCTTAAGCCCTTCCTTCGTTTACATTTTTGGTATGCATTTCCTATTACGTCTCCTTGGACGAATTTTTGGACATACCTACACAACGACATACTACGATCAGTTACTACTTACTTGGTGTTATTCGCTACGATTTGGTAGGCATGCTTAGTTGACTTTTATGCTTGATCTAGATTTGTGCTCAATAATTAACATTCAAGCGCCTATGCGAATATCTATCTTTAAGTGGTTTGATACTATTAAGGCGTAAGTAGATGTCTAAAGATTATTCAAAGGTCTGCATCGGGTTGGAATTTATTATTGTAGACTAGGACTTGCTACTACTGATATCTATACTCAGAGTTCATTTACACAAACTATTTTATGTCTTGTCATTTTCATGTCTTTGATTGGGAATATCGGTTAAGAACCTTTGGAAAATCAAACGTGATGAAATCATTATGTATTTTTGCAAAAATAATGCAAGTGTTACAGACATGAGATGTGTGAGTAAATCTAGCACACACTTTTAGACTTACTTTCTTGTTGCTGGTTTAATTTAAGATAGAACACATTATAATAAGCATGAATTCATTTACTATCGTGCTAACAGTATTCATTTAATTCATATTCACACTATTTTAAACGATTGTATCGTATCAAATCTAAAGATGTTATCAAGCAATAATTTAAAAAATTATGCAGTATGAAGCACTATCTGTCACGGGGATGACGAGATGATGTCTGAATGTTCGCATTTGCTTAAATATTTTGCAATTCGATTCACACATTCATACTTTAACGTACGGGCTCTACTTCAAATTTTTAAATAGCTACTCATGAAAATACGTACTTTGCAAAATTTATTGACACAGAGATAATGAATAATGGATTAAAATCCATAACATGCATCTTTGGGGTGAAAAACCTCTGCTCTTAACTAAATCACACAACTTTGTGTTATTTAGTGTCTGTCGATTCAGTGATGAATAATATATTATTAACACAAACATCATTTGGGTAGGGAAGTGCTTGTCGATTCGAGTTGTTACAATAAAATATACGATTTTCAGGAATAAATATGCTGTACTACAAGAGATCTGTGAGGGTTGGGTACAGGTCTATGTTGAATAATTTATTTAGCGTGGAGACGGGAATCTGCACAATTTTCCTGGGCAAATACACCAAATCAAAGTGTATAACCACACATATGGTGATGATCATATTATGCATTTGGAACAATACTTAGTCGCTACACAAGTTGTAGCAGTCCAAGATTCGAAATTATATCAGTTGACTATAATATTACCTAGAGAAGAGAAGATATTTTCATAATTAAGTGCAGATCAAGGAGCATGGACGTTGCCATAGTATAGTAGCGCTTTATCAGGAGAGCCGAGTAGGGAATTTTACCATAAGCGAATTTGAAGATTTATAAGGGACGTTTTTTGGAAAACGCCCCCTACCCCTGTCTTTATCAATCTGCTATAAACATTGATGTCCCACTTGCTATCCTCTAATAATTTAATACGTTTCCAACAGCATAGCAACCAGATATTTACACAAAATTAGGGACAAAAGGTCCCTTATAGATCTTCAAAATCCCTTACGGGCAATTCTCTACTTGGCTCTCCTTATTAACCGTCCAAGCTCCTTGGTGCAGATCAAGATGACCAAATTATCCAATTATCGTTATACTTTAATTTAGCCTTAAGCAAATAGTATTCCCTGTATTGCTCAGGAAGATTTTTGAACCTTTGTTTTATTTGTTTTGTACTTTCATGCATTGCTTATAAAACAGAGTAGTAATGCAAGGAACAATTATTATCTGAATATCTACTCCGATAATGCAAAATGCTAAATTAGATAGACAAATAGCTCTCCTTAAGATAGAGAACAGTAAATTGATAAATTGGACGAAACAATACTAATCTCCAAGCGTAAAATTCATTTTAACTCGCACACCAATACAGACCTACTGTAGTAAATGGTTACTGTATCTTAGTCCATGAGTATAGATGTAATGTTGCGATAAAATATTCATTTTGAGAGTATCATACTTAGAAATCTTCAAGGAGCTCTTACTGTGCCTTTCGAGGTGACGCAACTCTCCTTGATAATCTTTAACGAATCTCATATTTGAAAAATAAGTTGAAATTCTGCCTACATAAGTATAACCCACGAAAGTATGAAGTAAAAGGAGAGATTGGGCAGGAGACAAACAGTAAATCCGTGATTAATAGGAAATCAGGTGTGCACTCTGATTTGAGTTGATGTTGTGATGGATTTGTCTCGGTGTGAGGTTCCCCTCCACATCTTCCCCACCGAGAGCTTTAAGAACGAACCCATCATTTCCAGGCTTCGAATAATTTAGTTTCCTTCATGTACAGCATATCCTACCCATTGACCCCACATGGAGTTCTACAAGGAGTTACCAGTCAATATTTAGTTCATTCATGGTACTCAACATCAGAGTGGAGATACTTCCAATTTTAAATGGGCAGGAGAATACATACCTAAAATCGTGACATGGAGATAGAATTAGTAGACTAATATCGGTGTACTTTAGATTTAGACTGACTAAAAACAAAATTTGAAAAATCCTGTAGATTATGGAACTGATAGTTTTATTTCATTAAAAGTTGTAGTTAATTTGTGTTATTGAAAAACAAGTTGCGATGTTCAAAAATTCTGGTAGTTTTAAAAGGTGCAAAAATGTGCCTCCCCGGCGGGGAATCGAACCCCGGTCGTCCGCGTGACAGGCGGAAATACTCACCACTATACTACCGAGGATTAGCTGAAAGAAACTTCAACTTATGCCATCCTCGTATCTATTACCCATTCTATTTGGTTTCATGTACATGTGCTTTGCCATTGTATAGTCCACAAGTCCACATCCACACACATAGTACAACAATCATGCATATGCAATATACATGCATAGCACTCATTCACATACAAAGAAGCTTACTCTCAGGCAGGAGCAGCAAGAACAGTAATAAAGTATATAGACGATAGTACAGTGTGCATGAATATGTACACTGAAGTAAACTACTAAAAAAACAAGGCATATCTGAGACGCACATAGCTAATATGGCTATATTACACGTAGTTAGAGTTAGGTTAAATCACAATTATCAGAGTTAAGTCCATTTAGTTCGTAGTACATGTACAAGTACAAAGTACAGTATAATTACTTATCATTTATTATTATCGCATACAAGTGTGATGGACTTGTGTAAAGATAAAAAATGATGTCGCAAGCATCTGCATCATCGATGTGACAATATATGACTTTAATGTGTGTGACACATTCGTGAATGAATAGATACTCTGATGAATACTGGTAGGAGAAGAGAGATATTACTATACTATATATACATTGACGTAAGTAAAAAGCATGGGCATTGCGAGAAATCTTGCATTGAATTATTGAAGAGTCACCGACTCCCACTTAACCTTTGTAGTAATTAGTACTGCTGTGTAACTTTATCCCACATTTTATACTTTCTTTACTGAAGTACTGCTTTGCTCTACAAATCTTAATGCAAATTAGTAAAACAAAAGGGCCAGTGAGAGGCTACTAAAAAAGTCAAACATTAATGTTGATTAGATAAATTAATTTATGTAAAGCCAATTTCAGTACTAAATCATTAGATGAGTATTTAGAGTACATGCATGTTATAGTTATAGAAGATTATTTCCAAGTGCAAAGTCTGCTTATGTATATGTACCTATAATGTGTACTATGTATAGTCGTTGTCTCTGTTAAAATGGTATATTGGACGAAAAAAAGAAATTCCAAAGCCGAAGGGACTCCCGTGAGTGAGTAATGATCTCATCTCCCTGATTGACACCCTGACGTTTGGCATTATTATAAGGATGGACAATTACCTGCCCTCCGTGATTAATGGACCTAAGTATAGTAACTTAACCAGATGTAAAATTAGGATTAGTGCCTACTACCCATACTCACTTCAGATTTAATGCAATAATCAGTATAATAATAAGCACAAAGCAATAATCTTTCAGCTACTATGATTGTAAGATTAACTATGCTTCGTTGGATGGAATGGCGATATTATATTAGTTATATTATGGCAGTAGTAATGAAAGTAGTTTGCATGTTGTATGAAAATGAAGGTTGTGTGCAGTGCATACTGATGCAAGATGTCAAGTTGGGTGCATATAAATGAGTTGAAATTCGGAAGCTCTATTAAAAATCTCATTATCAATAATATGATTATGGTTTATTTACAGGTAAAAAATGGCGTGGCTTGACCCCGAATGACCGGAGACCATTTGTGGAAGAAGCGGAGCGTCTGCGGGTTTTGCACATGCAAGCCCACCCTAACTACAAGTATAGACCACGCCGTCGTAAACAGTCGAAACGTGGGGGTCGTCGGGCTAATGAGATACTCATGCCACAACAACACACTCAGGACACTTACATTCCTGGATCTTTCCCGGGTTTCCACACTCCTGATGCTTCACCAAATGCCAGTCCCGATCCAGATAACAAAGATTTTCGCCGTGTCGCTTTAACTGGTATGAAACCTATTTTACATTTTTATGTTGTACATGGTTAGCTATTACTATATTGCTTTATTAACATACAATTTTTAGTGCTAGAATTAGTACTTCAATGTTGAGCTTATTTAGGGTTTAATACTTCCATACATAAGTTACACTTAGATAGGTGTAATGACAGATCGTAGTTGTAAGTTCAATATTCGGCAAAGGACAAGGTAATTTACAGCAAACGCAATTTAAACAGTGCTAAGAGTAGCTGGCAGCAAATTCTCATCTTATTACTATTGTTTTTTAGTAGAGCATAAGGAGCACTTGGCAAAAATTGTCAAGTCATCATATTAGTAGCCGCAATATACCCATTAGAAAAGTAGCTTTAATTTTATGTCGAGTGTAGTTAGGCTTTACAGTTGTTACGTTACAAAGATTAGGTACAGACTGTTGGCCCAAGGGAAAGAGGTTGTTAGACACTTCTGATACGACAGCGAATAAGTAATGTCACTTTTTACCTCATCTCTATGTACTATTTTAAAGTATGTGCACATGGTATCTTCAGTACAGATTGGTAGCCTGAATTGCTTGCGTAGTGGACATTTACAGTATTGCTTCAAAAATGCATTTTCAGAATGTACAACTTGTACTTTGGATTTTAAAGCTAAAAGAGCCGATATTTACCTATCGTTGCATTTACCGTGTATAAAACTTCAACTAACAACAAGTAGTACATTACCAAATGCAGGTACTACAAAAAACTGCACTAAAATTACACTGCATTACAAATGACAGTACTTTTTCATAGTAAATTTTTGTAGGCCCCAGAATTCAGTAATATTGTGAAATCTCTTATACATTGACTGTTTGTTCTTAGTTAAGAATGGATGTGCTATGTATTAGTAGTAGCATAAGAGAAAAATATGTTAAAGCTGACAGTTAATACTTAGTGGATACAACTAAAGAACCATTGTTGCTTTTCCTGGGATTCTCTCACCTTTTATTAGTATTAGATTTCATTCATCTTCCTTACAATTAGCAGCAGTCTTCAATATATAATCATCTACACTTCCTATAAGTACTTATGCTACTATATCCAAGCTAAAGATATTTCTATTAACTATACAAACAAATAATATTAATTTGTAAATAGCCATCAGCCCTAATTTTGTCTTGGACAGGTGAGTAGTAATCACGAATGAATGACATATTTCATAAATACCTAAGAAACTAAGAACCTTTATTGTAATTGTATATATATATACTTAAATATCTGAAAAGAAGCTTAGTAGGACATGAAGCTTTTGTATACTATAAAAAATGTAAGTAAAAATGTCTAAAGAGTTTTCTATTGATTACAGGATCAGGAGGAGGATCAGTTCTACAGCAGTCGTTGGTAGACTTGCCTTTAGACCATCACAATCAGCAACAACTGACTCCCTTGAATGACCAGCACTCACATCAACAGGTGAATCTTCCCACCCCGGAAATGTCACCATTGGAGAATTCGGACAGGGAAGGACAAACATCTGACGATGCTCGATGTGCTAATAAGAACAACCCGGTGATTCAGCAACTGATCACAAAGTTTTCTGGTAAGGCATATCCAACTCGGAGTCCTCCATTCGCCCAATTCCACAGTGCCCAGCATCATGCAGTGGCCCAACAACATCATCTGCACAATCATCATCATCAACAGCAGCAGCAACAGCTAGCCCACCAAAACGCACATAGCAATGGGGACTATGGACAGTATCACAGACAATTCTTTTCGTACGAGCAGATGGGATCTCCACAACAATTGTACTCGACCCAGCAGCAATATGGCTCTGGTGACCAGTACCCTCCTTGGCCATCGCAGCCAGATCAGGAGGATCTGCCACCCAACAACTCATACTCGATTGAGCAACACGCAAATACTAATTACCAGCATTATGACTACTCACCTTCGCAAAATCAAGGATATCCCACTATGGATGCTAATCATAATTCTTACTATGGCTATGGTGTCAAGATTGAACCCCAAGAAATGCTTACCTCCTATGACCATCATAGTAGTCCTGGAAGCAATAGCAGTAATAGTGGAAACCCTAGTTCCAATAATAATGTTACCAACTCCACGAGTAGTAATAATAATACTCATGAGTATGACAGTAACTCCTCTTCTAGTCTCATCTATAAAGCTCTTTCCGAAGCTTGTAATAATGGAAACTAAAAACACTAAAGCGCTATATGTAAATCGTTCTCTCTCTCCATTATAATATGTACATATTAGAGCACTATTATTATCTATGGCTATACTAAGCATACGATACAAAGTCCATGCCTGTACATTTTGTACATACTATTATCTGTAGCAGGTAGGTTGTAATTGTAATATGTAATTACTATACGTATACATAGCATATAATTTATTAGTACATGTGCAGTACGTAACAAACATTTACAAAGATTTCGCTAAATGGTTACCTCTTCTCGTTTGTTTCCCCATTGCACTTGCACTCACCACAGAATTCCATATTCACAACCTCACTGATATAAATCTGCCCGGATCTACTGATCTGGTCACCGATACAAGATTTATTTTTTCATGGTGAGCATATACAATTAGGTATGAACTATGAATAATAATATTGGCCCAAGCCTGTAGTAGCTTGCATTGTCTTGCCTCAATGGAGTAACAGAATGTTACTCTGTTCATAGCGCCACTCATGATCTTGCTAGCTATATTAGATTTCGGAATCTGTGTAGGTATTAAATTCTCACTTTAACTTGCGTATAATTTTGCTTAGAGTACATGGTGTAATATTTTTAAATTTTAAATATATATTTGCTACAAAGACTACTGCACTGCCTATATAAACTATACTATTATATTATGCATGTACTTTGCAGGCCTTAATTTACGCATTATTAATGGAGTGGTATGAAGGATTAAAACAAGTTAGGTTAACAGAGATGGATTGACGGTAATCCTTCCATGCCAGCCTTAGGACTATAATTTTAAATGTTCTTAGATGATATAGAGGAGATTGCGTTGCGTAAATGGAAGATATTTTAAAGTGCAGTGCGAAATAGATGATAATAGAATATAGTCTGTCCTGGGAAAGTTAATATATATTATCAGTTATTATTACATGTACTTAGGCATGCTATTAGTATTTCTAGTTAAATAGACATACACTACATACTTCAGGTTTCTCTTAACAATAACATGATACTTTTATTACAAAAATTTAAACTTCAAGTCAGTCGTGTGGCTTGATTCGTGTACAGTAATCAGTACTTAAATATTTGTAAATGTAACTATAGTTGTATATTGTATATAGTATTTTACATAAGTTGTCATCTTTATTCTGCACTTGTCCAGTATGTAGTGTGCAAGTTATTCTCTATATTTTCTTTCATTACAAGAGAGTTATTTTTGGCGGATGCAGTATGATGTACATACGGAATGCTTGTTAGTATTATTAGCAAAATTAATTCATAGATTAGATATAAATAGCTCGTATGCTAATTGAAAATAGAGTAGTAGTATCGTATTGATCTACTTGGCGGTTGTTTAGGAAAATGAGAAATATGTCAACGGCGAAGATCTATATAAGAAGTGTCAACCCACAAAGTCGTAACTGCATAATAAACGTATCCACCTTATGTTTTTCCACTTGCTAGTACCACTCATTATAACTATCAATTTAGTTAGCTTTCTCAAGTTGTTCTAAACTGTAGGATTCAGAAATTAAATTACTCTAAAATACATTTATTTCTATAGTATACTGAATAAATACCCCTGGGGTATCAGGTCAGTTTAAGTGTACCATACCATTTACAACATATAAAAATACATCATCTAATATCTCTAAGAAAATTGATAAATTGATAATTTGTATAGAAGATATTTGGGAAATTAAATATCAGTCGCAAATGTGAACTGAGTCTCCACTTTTCCATTTAACTTTCTCTATCTCTTCTTTTATCACTTTAGCCTAGAAGTAATTAACATAATGTAAACATACTCTACTTCATTCCTTTATTTATAAATACCTATACATTTTACGTAATAAGCATCATTAAGTACCTAATTTTTACACTTACTTTACTTATGAAACATTTTAGTCTATACAATTATTATAACAAATTGTGTCCTCAACCTTAGTAAATGAATTTTGAAATAGAAAGTTTGTCATTTTGATTATTGGTATATACAGGTTATATAAATAATGAAAAGGAAAATGTAAACAAAAACAACCCTTACCTCTATATCACTTTCTTTAATATTGATATGAGGTTCATTTCATAGTAATTATAGATACCATGCGAAACGTATAGGCTTGGATGACTATAGGTGATGTGAACTATGCTATGTTTGTATAAAATTGTAATGTAATGTTCTAAGAATAACCAAAAAGTTTAAACTAATTTTATTATAATAAAAGCAGATTTTGGAAAACAACTCAAATTATTAATACAAATCTTAATTTACATTACTTAAACGCAAAAACGTGTAGAACAGTATCATGCATTTAGAAACTTAATTAGAGTGCTTTAAATGTACTCAAATTAAAGGATAACATATTTTCAGAGTTTATTACATGTAAGAGTATCATTTTAGTGTCAATGCTGATCGACTTTATGTAACAAGGTAAGTAATCTTAATGGAGAAGAGAGGGAAGAGAAATTATCAACATATTACTCTCATTACACACCAAAAACATCTATTTAAAAAAATTCATACATGTATCAAATCAAAGCATATTGTGTATAGATGGAGAATATGAAATGCAGTTCGATTACAATCTTTACTAAAACCAAATTTATGAAAGTAAACCATATAAAATCCCAATTTTCTCGGCTCATTAAGTAGGAAATGAACAGGCGTTGCCTCTAAATTTCGTTGGGAACATTTGAAGTAGGTCAATCGTGATTACCCAAAAGAGGCAAAGCCATGATCCCTTAATTATGTTGCAGATTTCCACCAGAACTTTGAACCATCGATTTAAGTAAAAATGGGCAGCATAGTACAACATGTACAGAAAAGTGAATATTATGTTACTTCCACTTTTTGTGCTATTAATTGGCCCAATGCAGCAGTTTATTTTATGCATGTGCAAGAACATATCACGTGATTATTATCGATGAGTACATAAATCAAGGCATTAACAACAAATGTACCAAAACATACGTCATTGTGATTTAAACTTTGGTAAACAAATCATTTTTCTATATGATTATATGCAGTCGAAATAAGGTACTACAAGAACTGCAAGCAACAGCATAGTAAGATAATTTATTTCTCTTCAACTGTCAATATTTCAGAACTTTTCATTGCAATCTCATTAACTACACGGCTAACGTTATTACTATATACTTTATACGATATACTAAGACTTTTCTTGTTTATGATATGGAGCAACTTTAATCAGGTCCAATGCAAAAAAGCGGAAATGCCACCGTTACACCGTGTGCTTCAAAATTCTTCATTTCCGAACTATTAAGAACCCAGTTTACACATTGTACCTCTTCCACTACTTACTACTACCACTGGTCATAGTGAGGTACAGTTGATATTGGAGCAAAATATTCCGTTGGAAGACAAAACATGTTCATCAATGTGCTTAACATGCGTAATAACAATGTAGCTAAATTATTAACATAGACTAATACCTTAACGTGAACTATCGTTTTGTGAACTTAAACTTGCATTTGTAGCTTAAAGCTGTGAACATTAACAAATAATAATACATTTGGATTATTTACATAGGTTGCATTACATACCATATGAAGCAAATTGCTGTATTTTCTGTATAGCACCTTTATAGACACATTGGAAGCAGGCATCTGATTAAATATAGTAGTAGAATCCTTTCAGAGCAAACCTGGTAACACGGTATTATAATATTATATGTTTGCATCAGCAGAGCACTAATGAAATGCTTACCTGTATATTTACGCATATCCGGTATGTGTGTCTGATTGTGTGTGGAATCTTCAGAGTATATTTGTACTAGCTTGATTAACCTCAGATAAGGTGGTAGGTTGGGTTGAAATAAGTACTACTTCTATGGCGTTTTGCCCTTAATCATGATATATTTGTGTAGGAGTAAGCAATATCTCTTGCACTTTTATAATGTGCAAGTGCAAGTATATATTAATATTCCATGCAAGTAGAACTAGATTAGCCATCGTAATTTTAGAGGTAGTGGGGGTTTGGTTTACCTGCAACAAACATCGTCTCAAACCTCAGCATTGTCAGGAAATCAAATTCTATCATGCAAAAATGTGCATTGCCGTTTTGTACTGTTTGTCTCATTTCTGCAAACATTATACTGCCCAGAAAGTCAATACCAGTTCTTTACACACGGGTTGATATATAAAAGTTATATCATATAAAATCCTTAAGAAGTATTGTGTATGTATAGGTATGCATATTAATGTAAGCCAAAAGGTAAACATTTTTCTTTGTTGTTGCAGGAAGCGATTTTTAAAGAAACTTTGCTTGAGTATAATTATCAAACGGTCAAAACAGCCCTATATTTTCCACATATGTAATTATGCGTGTTCCTACACACTCTTGTGTAGTTCGCACGTAGTTTTCCGGATATAATACCACATTTTGTTCGATCTGTTATTCTACAGTACTGTATTAAGTACGTGTGCAGCAGTACCTTACCTGGCTACTTGAATAATTCTTCAACCTCAACAAATACCAGTCAATCTGTAAAAAGCTATGCTTTATAATAAAATGTGAATAGGGTATTTCATGCTTCTTGCCAGCACTGTACTGCCAATACTAATTTTATAACACTTCCTACCACGTCTAGATTAAGCAGTTCATAGGTCGTAAAAATAATTATGCTAAAAATCATAAAAATTTACGCCTGTAATTATAATAAATAAGTGTCAAGTGCCAACCTGCACAAGACATGCGATTAATGACCATACGCATTCATATAATATCTACTAAATACATACCAACAACTTGAAAATTATAAGCTAATAATATTACACACTAATTGCGTGCTTGCTAAAGCTGATCGAAAAAGTTTGCCGGTGAGTTATGATTATGATTTGCATCCGCTAAAAAGTATACTTACTATCTGTACACTACAAATAGGACTAGGTGGAGGTACTCCATGTAGCTAAGCACTTTAAGCTGTGAACTAAGCATGTGTACTATTACTTCAAGAATAGTAATAATATATGTAGTTGGAAGTAACTCATTATTCATCAACACTTGTGCTACAAGAATATTACCGGTGTGATCTGAGAATCAGTTTTATGGTAATGACTTTCTGGTTTGACTATAATTCATTATGATTCTTCCCCTTTAGGCTACTGCTAGCACCCATCTAATTTAAACTATAACACTGACACACTTTCTGTTTCTTTGTCGTCGGTTGCATGACAAGTCAATGATACTTTCAAGGAACTTATTAAACATTGGAATAAAAATAGCGACAAAGGTACTGCACGCTCTGTGTCAATATAATCTTATACAATCAAAATGATTTATATGAGACAAAAATACCGCAGTCTACAACATTTGTAGTACATTTTCAACTTTAAACTGAAACAGATCAAATCTATCAAAAACTTGCATGTCGATATACGTATCTACTCATTTGCAATGCTAATAATAAGAAAACTAGCAAACTGTAACGTAAATGATTTACTGAGAAAAGACATTGTTTTCCGTTTCCGAAAATACTGGTAAATATAAGTTCTACCCATTTATGGAAGTATTTATTTCACTGTCAAATCCCCAGAATCAGTGTCTAGGCATGAAATTGGGTCTACATTGAATTGCAGCAAAATTTCCAATTTGCAGGTCAAACATTCTAGACTTAATGGATGTACATCATATAATTTACTACTATTAGGACTGAGGTACAATATCTTGAATATTTTTTCCCTATTAACACGAGTCTTTAGATATGATACCATTACAGAGTGTAATGTAAAGAGTGTCTATGTATTTTCATTCCTCTGCATTAATACCATGAATATCTAAGAATTATAATGTAATACACGTTTGTATTAAATGTAGATGGATACGAGTGTCAATATAAGATAATGATAATAGGGAGGCAAAAACGAAGAGGATTCAAGGCAAGGCGACTGAAGGCGTTAATTTGACTTTACCAGAGTTAATCAGAACGTAGAACAAAACAACTCGCACTCGCGTTGTTATTTCTTTGCATTGTAAATTGCAGTTCAAAGAATCTAATATTAAATACCATTTGGTAAGTACAAAAAGTACATTAATGCTTGGTGTTGTAGTATATTTGTAATATCACTCAACCATTAGAGTTGCATTGCATTGATGAAAGAAAATCCTCTTGTAAGTACAAGTGTGGAAAGGAAAAGTTAATCTAGCTAAACACCCACTCAATCAAATCAACTCAATGGCACAATCAAGACCATCATCAGCTAACATGAGCAACATCAATAAAGCAAGCCTGCCCACACAAAAGAGAACAATTAGCTAATAATTAATTGGGGGAATCGATCAACGATTGTGCAATCTCTTCGTTCGTCGCCTCTTCTTTTTAGCATTTCAATGACTCAACACACTTGCCAGTCAATCAGAATACTTTAAGTCTGGTACTCCTGCCGAGCAGTAATTTCCATCTCATTGCCATTACTTTGATTTCTAAATCCATTTACATTCTACACTGAAAACCCATTCAAATGTCTGTAAACTTGATACATTTCTCAGTTTTGGCATAATTACCACAAGAAGTAGACAGCAGTAATTTTCAGTTAGATAAATATTTATGTACATGTAACTGTATGTAGTGCTATTAGCATGGTTATAATATTATATTGTAGTATATTGTATCCGTAATAACAGCCAATTACAGTAGGAAAGGTAGGTGTTCTGGTGTTTATGATTCTAAAACTTTGTTTCTGTAGATAATGCTTTTTGCATTTCATGATATCAACCATGAAACACAAACATGCACGAACTCCTCCTGAAATTATAAGGTAAGTGTAAATGACAAGATTGGAACGGTGAGAATTTTGGCTTCTGAAGAGTTTTCATAACATGCAATCATCTCAGTCTAAGATAACATCTATACAAATTTAGGAAAAAGTTGTATATTTTTCTAAACAATTCCCCCGTAACTCTGAACAGGTAAACACATTCGAACAATTTCTTAATTTTGCCTCATTAGTAACTACCCCAAACAGTTCCAACTTCCAAGTCTTAATGAGCAAAGGAAGTGATCCAACATCAAACTGTACTAGACAATGCGCAATGTACATAAAATTTGTGAACACGAATGAAGGAAGGTACTGGTCCTATTAACAATGAAATATGGACTAACTTTATGCTGTTTCATATTTATGCGATAAATATTTTTATTTGGTATCAAGTTACACTGCTATCATTTTGATATATTCCTTCATCATATAAGATTTTCTAATCTGTCTGTTCAGTTTGCATTTACAGATTCTAAATGGTTGTTTACTGTAATAAATAGATAGCTCAATTAGACAAAACGGCAAAACTGTATTCTTCAGTGCTAATAAAGCACTATATAGTTTTGTGAGCATGCTAAAGGAGTGCCTATTAAAGAAAATAGAAAGAACGATGACCAAAGCAAGAATCTGAGAATAAATTTTTGACACAAATCTTACTCGTAAACATAAAGAGTCATAAACAATGTGTATTCGCACTTCATATCCAAATATGGTGTCCGAGTAAGATAAAGGAGCTGTGGTAGGGACATGAGATATTTCTTTGTGATTTAATACACATCTGAATGAGTACAGGAGGAGCTGGTTTGGTCTCTGAGCTACGCAGGATTAAATAGGTACTAATTGAAAGTAATTCTTGTTCCTACACAGTAACGACTGTACTTAGTGAATGTATATGGAACTACGAAATGAAAACAGTAGGACAGGATAATTATAATTTCTCGCTTCCAGTTTTATTTGGTTGGTTTTACAAGACATAATCCTTAATCGTTGTAACCTGGAGCATCGTTTTCATAAAGCAGTAAAGGTAAGTATTTGAGTAAATGAAGGGTACGGCATTTGAAAGGATGGGCCTGGTAATTAAAAAGTGATGAAATCTAAACGAAGCTAAATGGGAGGGTCGCATGTCTCATCTCAACGGAAAACGAGAGAAAAGTTGAAATGGTCAATGAGTGCTGTACTTACTACATCTGTCTAACCTGGGCACGTATTATGATGATGTACTAGGAAGATATACTTACTTATATGTGTATGGATTATATCAGAAAACTGACGGACGACTTTGGTTTGGCTGTCTTGTTGAAGAGATGAGATGAGAGCATGTCGTTTCCAGCGGAGTTCAGTAGTAGAGGAAAGTCAAGGTGTGGCAGTCAAATCAAAATCAAGTAGCCGAGCTTGCCGTAGGAGATCGAAAAACTTGTTTTCAGCTTCCCCTGCCTGCAAATTCTTTATAGTAATCCCCATGTTATGGTAAATGTGGTTGTTATGTTTTCTGAGCCTTTTTCTTTCTTTCTCTGTACATTACTTATGATACATTTATTTATTGACGAGGCATATGTAATGCATCCAGATACAACAACCGTATCATTTCTTGAAGAAAAGGATTTTTCATCTGGAGTTGTTGTAAAAAGTAGTATAGCAGTTTGCTTTAGCAAGTTTACATCCATGTCAAAAACCAGGATTATAATGTACCTATTTACTATTTACTTACTCATGTCATGTCATATCCATATAAAAATACAAACTGGAGGAGACCACACAAAGCTTACTATACCAAACAATTTATCAAAGCTCAACACACTTTTACTCATCCAACTTAGGCATTCCTTTATTTCCTTATAAGTACTTAATATAGTGGCATTACATTATCTAATGCGATGGCACTCCAAATCTTTATAGTCTTACCATTCCAACTACCTTTTCGCTCCTACTCCTTACATAACTTGTTGCCTTCTTTTTGTTTTACTCTCCAATATGACAGTACTAGGCAAAACCCAAAGCTGCTGCTACACATATATAATATATGACGTGACTTTGCTCTCATTTTTCTGCAAATCATTCCAGTAAAAATGTAGTCTTCGAGTTCTTGTACCATTTTAGACACAGTTGACAATTATAACCTGCAGTTAAGACACAGAAATCAAGTTATAGGATTTAGAAGGTATACATCGAGTATATTAGATCTTCCTATAGCAAATATTTACCTTAATTGCGTATCTAATACAGTTCCATGTATCAGCAGTGGTCTTTCGCCAAGAAATTACATTATCAGTCGAGGTGCTTGTCAATGTCTAATCTAATCATCGTTACCTTTGTGAGGAGACGATAAGAAAAAGAAGATCGTAAGTGCTACGGCTAAATGCTTAATCAAATGCTTATAGAAGGTTGAGAATGCATTTCAAAGAGAAATCTAAGAGTTTGTTTGTCCATTCTTTCCTTCGGGAAAGAAGAGTCAGAAAAGCAACTGCTGCTAATACTATAGTAGATGTGCAGAAAAGAGACTGTGAAATGACAATGGTAGGGGGTCACCCTCTTGGGTAGAAACCAGCTTAGGAGTTCAAATACATGCCATATTTTAGTTTTACTATTGCATATTGAACATTTGGTAGGTAAGTTTATGACGGTCTAACATGAGAGAGAAGAAAGAAAGCAAGGGAGGTTTGACTGCCTTCATTTTACCATTTACATTTGTCCAAACAAGACAGACAGAAAATAAAGTGGAACTGATGTGAGACTTATCATAATACACAACCCCTTATACCTAGCAAAAAGTTACCGATAGTCTGAGAGCTATCATGTATTTGTTGATGACGTGTTTATTGCATTTCAATTTGTTAGCTCAACCCGTATTAATTTACAATAAATATCAAAAATGTTTGCTCAGAGCCATTTTATGGCCTTTAAAACCAGTAGAAAAAGTTCCCTTACTAGCATTGCGTCTCAAGGAGTGCTAATAGAATGTTGATTTTAAAATTCATTAAAGTCATCCAATGCTACTTTATGGAATAGGAAGAACAGTAAGAAAGGATGGATTTTTTAAAGGAATGATGCGAGAATTTTACAGACCTATAAATCCTTGGGAGGACTCGATAGCTTATTGTAATATTCGTAATTAATTGTCTTGAAAACCGTAAGAACTAGTCTTTTTTGAATATACATTCAGAATAGGAAAAAAATAGAATACGTTGTATTTGCTCCCGTATTGCACCTGCTCCCCTATGGTATCTGCTCCCAGTGACACCTGCTCCCTATGATATCTGCTCCCAGTGATACCTGCTCCCAGTGATACCTGCTCCCAGTGATACCTGCTCCCTGTTACACTAGCTCCCAGTACGAAAAATAATGAGAAACGACAGAACGAAAATAGAAACTACAAACCTGAGATACGACATGTGGGTAGTTTGGTTAGACATGGGAATTATGAGACTATGGGATTCCAGTTTCCAATAATAATTAACATTATTAATAATTACAGATACATATTATTATGAATTTATCAAGTAATTAATAGTAGTGACCAATCTCGTTTATACCATTTTTTCTTACCCAAGTCATTTCCTTTACTAACATTCCAGTTTACTTCAAGTACAAGTAAACAGTAGTGTGCAGACGACAGAAGTTTTCTATTACATTATTATTGGAAACTGGAATCCCATAGTCTCATAATTCCCATGTCTAACCAAACTACCCACATGTCGTATCTCAGGTTTGTAGTTTCTATTTTCGTTCTGTCGTTTCTCATTATTTTTCGTACTGGGAGCTAGTGTAACGGGGAGCAGGTATCACTGGGAGCAGGTATCACTGGGAGCCAAAGCCTCTGCCTTCTGCTTTAGGCCTTGTCCAACATACTGTACAGTTTAGCTATCAGCTTGTGTGGCGAACATTGAGTGAAAGCGGCACCCGCGAGCCAAGAAAATACAAACACACCAATCATGATGATGAGCGAAGTGCAAGTTGTAGTGTTCTACTGTGTTCTACTGTTTAGTTCGCAATCCCAACGTCGGTCAAGGGGCGCTGTAGCCAGACAAGTGGCACTCGCCTGGCTCGCTTCGTGCTTCTAGTCTATATACTAGGTAGTATAATAAAATTCTGTGCTGGGAGCAGATATCATAGGGAGCAGGTGTCACTGGGAGCAGATACCATAGGGGAGCAGTTGCAATACGGGAGCAAATGGGTTGATACCAAAAAATACATCTCATCTTCATATGAGATACTCATTTTACATAGAGCTTTAAAATATTTCGACAGGTTATCAAATGAAGGTTTCATATTTTTAAACCTATGTAAATGATGAAGCAGCCAATGGAAAAATTACAAGAACCAGCGTAAACTGCAATGCCGCATTTTAAGAGATTCGTACGTGTGGTAAAATAGAATATTTAGATTCAGATACTACTCCACCGATTTGGTTATTCAAGGCTGGTTCATTCTTAGCACGGTCTTGATCATCTTGTCTATGCTAAATGCAGATAACTGCCAATTGGACGAGAATGAGACGAGACATCACAGTCAATTCCTTACGCTGTACCTAAGTTGTAACATCATTTATTATTATGGATGAGATGTTGGACGGACGTGGGGGACAGACTGTCGAGAATCCTGATGAATTCATCCTTCATCTCATCATTCAGACTTACTTCTTGGTAAGATATAATAATGATAAGAATAAATCCGACTAGCTCCGCTCAACGCAGAAACAAGACAACTCTGATCAGCCATTCAACCGTACTACGACGAAGAAAATACCATATACAAACACCTACAAGACGTTTGGTTACCAACACACTTATGAATGACGTAAATACTAATGCAAAACAGTAAAGCAAGTACTGTGTGCCATCATGCATAATCTTCTGCGTAATGTAAGTTATGCTTTTAGCAAAACCAAAACTGAAAAAGAATCCGTTTATTTCACTACTGAAGTTTTTCCGAACATCATCCTTTATTTGACAGTCTAAATTTTATACTCATTAGTATGTCATTCGTTTGTATAACATTCTTATTAACTGACGACTTCAATTTCAGGATGATACATCTAAACTTAATTGCTAATGTCCTCAAGTGATCCAGAGAGAGGTGTTTGGGAGGCGAGTCTACATTGTCTGGTTTAAACCAACTTTATATTAAATCGTTTCCATCTGATGTCAGTCAATTTCTAGAGATGGATTCAAAGTATTCCACACACTACGCTTTAATTCACCATTTCTGGAAGGTCATGAAATACGCAAGGTATTATAATAAACGTATTTGAAATGCTACTTCAATATATGTATACCACTTGCACTTGAATTGATTGACATTACGTTTAGTACATACATCTCAGTAGGTACGGTAGCGTACAAGGCACGTGTAGCAAGCTGTCTAGATTCAACCGATGTATCCCTATATTGCCTATTCTTTTATCTAGTTCTACACTGTCTACACAGGGTCTGTACATATTCAATTAATTCTGTCGTTTAGTTTGATTTGCATTGCATCATGCATAGTTATCTTCATGTTTCTAAGAATTTAGCGAGTTATGAATATGAAATAAATTACAGACCTCACACATGATATTTATTGCCAGGATTGAAAAGGACATTATTGTGCCCTTCTCCAAAAATTGCATTCATTTTAGTTGTAACAGTTAACCATGAAGATTAAAGATGATATGACCAAATCAAAACGCCAATATACTACATATAGGTAAAATATGCAACATGTCATCTTGCTTCTTGCTTGTAAATAATATGCTCTACTGGAAAATCATTGAAGGACATTGTTAACCGTTTACAAATTGAACATAACATTCTTTATTGTAGGTGATAAAATGTATAACCCTCTAAGTCATAGGTCACGGCTTGAATTTTGGGTTGTGAATGACTTAACTGGAGAAGAATGCAATTTAATTACTATATATGTATAACGGGAAATAATGAAATAATTGAATCATGATAATTTTCGAATCTCGATTGAGCAGGGAACAAGTTCATTTAGACATGTAGATGAGTATGTTACTTCAACCGAATCATTGTGATGTAAAACCCCAACCCCAAAACAACCACTACTCATTTTACCACTCCGATCTTACTTGTAGTGTGTATGCTCTGTGCAATGTTGCTTTGAACTACATAGAAACGATTCTTTGCTTTCATTGTACCTAGCTCATTGCATTCAAGTCTTAAGTTTTTCTATGATACCATAATGATCTTCCTTCAGGCGAAATTCCTACAACACTAATTATAATTAGATCCATCCGTCCATCTTCTGTGTTCTTCCTGGAATTCCTATTGCACCTCGTAATTTCAGCTAATAATAAGATCAAAAATATAATACAGTGTACCGCTGTCTCGAATGGACACTTTGAGCTGCCTGCCAACTGTCTCTTTCTTAACTTAGCAGTTCTGACTCTACAAAGCTATGCAACAATTTGGTTCAGATGGATAAATGAATCGTCAGCAATCAGACTTTAAATTAAAGACGAATATTTTTCATAATATATGCATAGCCAATAATGTTTTACTTAAATGCAGCTCCTATAGCATGTAATAACGTACTGGTATATCCTCGTAGCTCTTGACTGTTTGTAACAGTCGTATGTCGTATTTGTAAGAATGTGATACAAATAAATAGTTAGCTATCTATATATTAAAGCACAATAACTAACACCACATCTCCTATAAACAATCTTGCATTTAAGTAGTAATGCATTTTACGTGTACGTATGTAAAGCTGCTTCTACTGGTACTCATGCTACTTTATCTACTCATTCTAGTTTTGTGTTATAATATTTGTAACAGATACAAAAGAGTAAAACCCATTTAATTAGAACTTACAGCAATAAGTTATAAAGCTAACTCATCAGCATAAAATACTAGGTAAAATACAAAGGTATTTTTAACTTTCTAATTATGTATACGTTAACAGTGGGTCTGCCTCTATATACGAACTAAAATATATCATCAAATTGGTGAAAGTGGAGTCGGTAAATGTTTATAAACTGCAAAAGCTCAATATTTATCGGTTTCTTGGGTTTAAGCATGCTGTACTTTTAGCAAAGTATTTTCAAGTCCTGAATCTGAGCATCATTTGCAAAAATATCTCCAAAATCGGTGCATGAAAGATAAATGTTGTGTAGCGCATGTATTACGAGTTACTAATAATAAAAATAGCATTGGATGTATATAGTACATCATACACCCTTCCCATTTTACTTCGTCAATTCCCATATTATCGTAATTTATAAGAAGATTAAAGCCAGGTGAGCTTAAGTTGAGGTGGTAGATGGAAGAGATAGAAAGTACAAGGAATGTATTTAGGTAAGAAGACCAAAGTAAGTAAAGAAAAGCGAAGAGAGATGGACTGCAGAGATATATTCGGATATGCACAAAAGTTTAGCACGATTTTTCCGCTCCTGTGGTTTCCAATCTGATGATCGAAGGCTTGGCATGAGGAGATCACGATCTCCGTGTGGGCGTTTGAGGCTTCTGTCATAGTCTTGCTTGACTTTAACTCTACTGACTGACTCCTTTCAGTTCTTTTTCCATTAAACATTGCTCAAGTACTCAAATGCGAGCATAATTCATTTAGCATATTTATATAACTAATACAAGGTATAGATACAAAAAAGCAGCATAGATTACTCACTAAGGTATTGGTACCTAATGGATCGAAAAGCAGGACGCAGAAGAAGACAAGACAAAAATTGACTTGACTCCACGACATAACATTACCTTCATGACAATTTCACATCGTACTTTTTCCCTTTCCAGTCCACAGCCCTTTACTTACTGAAATGCATTAGAGAGCACAACAGTTTAAGCTACAAGAGCTTTTCTGATTTTAGATTCCGAGTCTTGATCTTGACAGAAATTTATGGAGTCATACTGGGACCGTAAATCACCCGCGACTCTCAGTCACTCCAAGTCCAATCAAAGCGACACTCATCATTCATTCAGGAAAAACGACCAGAAAAACCGTGTCAAACCGATGAATCTCTCCTAATTCTACAATACACATACGATAACGATACTATTTTTCAACCAAGAGGCATTATGTAATTTATTCTTTACATATCCTATATATTATAACATTGCCTATACCCGAAGCTACATAACCTCGTCAACACTGACCAAATGAAACGACTCTTGCTACATGTATGCAATACACAGGACAAAACATCCTTCCCAAGTGAATGTTACTTTCTAACATTAGTATGCTTGATATAATCTTTACCTTTAGCAAATTGCATGCATCAAATAGTTTACCACAGATATTAGAGCGAAACGAGACGAAAAATAATTACCATTAGACAACCAATTTAAAAATAAAACTCATCCTACATAAATTGTAGTACATTGTAAAGTAGATTAATATGCAGCTTCTACAGCTCTCCTGTACATTTGGATATGGAAAAAGTCTTAGTCAGAATATACCCGAATAAACACCAAGAAAATCATAAGCCATATGTAAATATTCAAAATGGATAATTCTACAAAAAGAGACGTCTAAAATTTATTTAATGAGCATATCAGTCTGGGGACTGAGACCTTTTATCCTAACCATAAATTAGTGCAATTGGGCATGAAACAGACCACAGAAACAGAAGAGGCCACCTACACATAGGAAGGAAATGATATTTCATATTAAAGCAGCAGACCACCCCAAACTGAATAGTGTTATTCAATTTTAATAATAAGTGGTTAACATTTTCTTTTTCTTTGCATTTATTATTATGTATTATATTTGCATGCAATGCTCCTTTTACAGTTTACGTACATGCACGCGTACATAGGGGGTGAATAGATTACTTCTACTGCTAGTACCTCAAGTACCGATGTTTATACACTTATGATGCTAATTACTGTGTGCATGAAATCATTTTACTATTGTTTTTAATATTTTTAGCTTTGATCTAGTTAGTGGGAATACCCTTACCATATTACAAGCATCTACTACACAGAAATAATATCCTATGTATGACATATTGTACAAATATTAAGAGCACTCCTTATTGCATGCCAGCATCTCATCATATTCTTGAGAAAACTCAGGCAATATCCCACTAACTACTTATGAATTTTACCCACGCCGTTACGTGTCGGGTATTTGGATGGTTGGAGTCGAATTTACATTTTCATCTTACTTGATTTACTCAACTGCATGTAGCAAATTAAATGACACCACAAAATTTAAGGCAAAATTAAAATAGAACACGATATTGAAAAGATAGTGTTTCTTTTTACCATCCAAATACTAAAGTACCAACCAATCTCATAATATTAAAGTACTAGTGTGTGATTTCTTCTTCAGAATTCGTCTTTACATTATATTAAATATTATGATACATTTATTTGTTCTTTTGACACTAAAAAATGTACAATAAGTATAGATAATGTTTTGTTTCTTTCCGTGTGATGAGTAGAAGGACGAGAAAGAGAAAAATTCTTCTTGAAAATAGGATTTACATATGCTTGGAAAACTTGGCATTTAGGTATAGTTGAGAAGCATGACGAATATTTTATTCTTTTACGATTTTCTATAGCCATGTACAAGAAGTACCGACAATGCACACGTTCAGACAGCGAAGAATGGAGAGAGAGACTGCCTTTTATTTAGCTTTGATGTTTGATCATGTCCAGTGAATTTAATATTGTAAAGTAGGGTCAGCCCTATATTACTTTTCTCGACAACAACCAACCGCAGTGTTATCTCGGCTTCGTTTTAGTCTCAACTGAGAAGAAAACGAAGACAAGACACGGACAGGGTGAAAAGTACAAAGTAAATCAAACCAGAGGAACACTAGAAAGTGTCGGCACTCAGGTTGCTTACAAACTCAACATTCGACTACTTCACTTCAGCTCATATCTTCTACTACATTTTGATTTGACCAGAAGACATAAACATATTAAATTAACGTATACCTACGTCAAATATGGTTGTCAGAGGCTATACTACAGCCTCTACAGAAGTAGTAGTAGGTCTGATACTGCTAATCTAATATCACCATATTAAAATCATCATTTTCCAAGGAAAAATTCATTACGTACTAGGTACTATGTTTATCATTTAAAAATTATCTACATACTTTCAGTTTACTTAATATTTACGTCTGTGTTGAATAGCATCTTTGAATAACATAATGTTAGTTGATTACCTACTGAAGGGGTTTTGAAGGAATAAAATATCGAAAATGGTTCGGTGGTCTTTTCATCTTTGGTTGTATCGTGTCGGAATGAAAGCAAAGAAAATTCTGACGAACGGGTTTTTGTCTTCTTTCTGTGTTGATCTTTTATTGTTCAACACTGAATAGTGACTTGGGGACTGACACGTATAGAAACAAGTAGATGTACATTTATGTTTACATGTATTTTGTATGATTATAAGTAGTCGTAGTAAGCATAATAATATAAGCGTAATAATGATACTGCATCGACTACAAGATTAGGGTAACTTACATTTACATCATTTGACTCACGATAAATTTCTTTTCTTTCTCCTTTAGCTCCACTGAAAAAGTAAGCAGTCTAATAAAAGTCAAATGTTTGGCAGTGGATGGATATACAAAGTTCCTCTTTAACCTCCTCTCATTGATTCTCTTGTATTACGTATCTTTCCTTTTAGCTTACGGCAGCCTGTTCCATCAAGTGTCACAGACTTGCCCAACGAGTTGGTGTTGTGTTGATCTAAATGGCTGTAAACCTGTCACTTACAGGGAACAAAGTCATACATTTTCTTGAGATTCCCAACTATCTTCACTTTATACGGCTATGTCCCTCTATATAGAAGTAGCCTAAAATTTCTTCTATTTTCCACCTTTTTGATGAATAATAAAACAATAAATTTTTTGAGTTTTCGCTCACATAAGAAATATATGTTATTTAATTCTGAGCCACTTCAGCAATATGTACCAATATCTACCACCTTTGTCCGTATATCTAAGAAATTCAATAATAAACCTTAATTACCAAAGAACCTTTATATATTTATATGTATGTATTCGTATGTATCATAGCTTCATGATTTTGTGAATTTTAAGATCAAGCTTTCAAAATCTTCTACTATTTTAACCACAAGAATGAATGCTCAACACAGCTTTAATTTTTGATGTTTTGGGAGGTAAGATAAAATATAGCCCTAGACTTCTTAATTTATATTTACTTACTATTAATTTATATACTTAATTCTGTGATCATCCCGTGATTAGCATCAACAGTTTGACTTGGCAGTGGATGTTTGAGTTTGAGTTTTCAACTAAGCATGAAAGTATTACTACCTACACTACCTAGTATCCTCTACCCCAAGAGAAGTCAAACAATAGAATGCGTACAGTTGGGAATTCAAGCACTTTCATGTGGCAAGGAAAGATGGAACACGCGAGAGCTTTATATGAACTGATTTAATGTTTCGCTATGTATATATATATCTTGTAAGTGTATAGTGTAAGTACCTGTATTCATCTATGTATTTTCTTTGCTGTCTACTTGAGCCTTGTAAGTATTATATTAATTGCAGTTTTACTATTTTACAGGTTCATACATGCAGTCAGTTTAATTTATGCTTAAGGAGACTACATTAAGGGTACTAAGGTTAAGGTTGTTATGAAAGGCTCCGTATTTAATGCTTAACTAAACCACTTTTATGACATATTCATTCGCTGTCTAAAATAAGAAGCGTCATATATGAAATTAGTTTATGATTTTAATGTGACAGATTGTAATTTTTATTAACAAAGATGCAATTATTCTGTATGCGTATTAATTCCTTTGTAGTCTACAGTCGCCAAATATGGCAAAACAAAGTTATTTTGGCTCAGTTGGTGTTTGGAATGTTTGGATATAATTCAATAATATTCAGAGTTTTGCTTTATTCCGTTTTTATAAAAAGTAATATTTCATAAAGGCATGCCATGAAAGGAATCAATTGAATTTAAATTAGCAAACCAATTGGAGGATTATATTTATATAATTAAAATTAAAATGACCCAACAATAACAATTATGCTACGAAATAAAAATTCATTCAAAAATTCAATTCTAAGCCATTCATGTTATTTTAGCAAAAACGTATTGTACATACTGTAATCGTAACCAATAAATCAAACTATTCAGTTCTTTTCGCTTTCTAATTCGTATTCGTACTCTATCTCAACTTTAGGTTTCTTCAGAGATTTAGAAGTTGAAGGTAATTCATCTTCACTCTCTTCTTCATCTTTAATAGCAACTGTAGAGTCTTCCATATCTGAGAAATCACTTTCATCAAATTCATCAGCGGCAACAAAAACACGATCCAACTCCTCTTCTTCCTCTTCGTTCATATCTTTTTCTAGCTCTATTTCGACATGTTTATCCACAGATTTGGGAGCATCTTCGTCTTCGTCAACATCAATATCTTCTTCCTCGTCACTTTCAACCTCATCATCTTCCATAGCTTTGTCAAACGCAATTTTAGGGAAATTATAAATGTCACCATATGTTCCACTTTTAAGACGTTCAAGTAAACTTTGCTCAATGACGTTGTCTATCCGAGCGGCAACTAAGGCTTTCTGTTCACGGCGATTCTCCCGTCTTTCAATTTTAGTTTGAATTGGCACTAACTTTTTGGTTCCGTGAAGTCTCAATTTTCTCATCCGTATGAGGTATTGGACTATTTTAACAAGCCGTTGTTTACATTTTTGACGAATGTAATTTGGCCAAAATACAAGATTTTCATTAATTTGCGCCATCGCCTTTTCGAAATTTCTGGAAAGCTTCACCTTTTCCCATAATTTGGATGGAAATGCAGCTCGTTCAATTGTCTTCATGTATAAATAGCAAACTCCCTTTTCTTCTCTCACTGTCGCATACTGACTGTTTGCTAAAGGGCATGCATTTCTGCTGCACAATCCTGTTAGATTGTATTCATTTCGACAGAATTTGTGCGTTTTGGTATTGACTTTAAATGAGCAGAAAGTTTTATTGATTATTCCCCAGATGACGTCGTCATTCTGCATTTTGAAATTCTAGTTTATATACTGGTGGTGGTGATTTGAGGGCTCTTTTGAACGGCTGGGGCTGGTGTTGGGCTGAAATATGAGAGATTTCAGGATCTAAAAACGAAAAAATTGCATTCAAAAATTAACAAACAAGTCATCAAGATCAAGAACATTGCTAGATTTACATTTTCAATTTTTTCAATAAAAAAAATGTTTTTGTCATCACGATATAGAATAGGGACAAAATTGAGACAATGACAAATGGAGCCCTACATTTGTTCGGCAAGGCACCTATTGTTGCAGAATCAGTCAACCTCCAATACGGAAACTAAACTACACCAATTGTGGCCCGTACACCGTATTTACCGAAACCGCCTGACCCCCAACCCGCATCCGACGGTTTCTAGCCCGTGTACAGTGTACATCCAACATTCAACATACAGGGCTTATCGTAGGTTTGGATTTTGGAGGCTGAAGTTGTATTTTTGTAACTGCTAAAAATTTTGTTTGAAGGAGGCTTTTTTACTTAACTGTTCCTGTTTTTATGGCGCATTGCATTAATATTTCAGTTGTGCGACAGTAGAAGACAGGTTGCTTTAGGATGGTTTAGGATGGATGGAGGATAGATTTATTTAATTAATCAAATTATATTGTTGTTATTGCTATACTATATAGTTATTATTTACCTTTTCAAAAAATAATGTAAATATCTTCAGGTATCCTTCTCCAAAAGAAGGGGAGCAAAAATTACCCTTATGATTTAGATCGACAGACTAACATCCAGCATGGAAGATTCTAAATTTCGCGCGTCATAGCACTGGCAAGGTTGGAAACAGATAGTTTTGAAAATAGCGGAGAAGGGAGGGGAGATATGGGAATACGAATACGAGCCTCAGCTCTGACGCAAACAGCCCCGAACATTTTGATGCATTTGCATTTTTCACTCATCTGCAAAATCTGCATTCTTCGTCTTCATCATTCATGCAATCATGCATTGTCTTGGTTGCTTATCGTGTAATTTAACGTAATGTAGGCATTTTAAGTAAAAGTTCTTTTTAGTGATATTTGGTCACATATAACATATATTTAATAAAAAGTATTTCTTATTATAACTGTTATAGATTTAAGCGTTAAACTGGTCCTATTCATCTAATCTATATATCATAATATATATGATTTAACCCTATCAACCATACCACCGGAACTCGGATCGGAACTCGGATCGGAACTCGGATCGGAACTCGGAACCCGACATTTCTGTGTCCAAAGAGACTACAGGTAACAGGTCGACAGATCTTGGGTGTTGGAAAGCCACGGCACAGGATCACAGGACACCTGGATTCAGATTCAGCGTATTTAAACTTTAATTAAACGGTAACTCAGTAAACATTGTTAACAGATTAACAGCAATATCAATGAAACAAATAAAAACTAAATAATATAACGTCGATTTTTTTTTGTGTTACAGCATTAAATCTTATATATTAATACTCATCTATTTCTGTGTTAGCGTCACTTGTCACTTGTGGACACCTAAAATTTTCTTATGGCACCAACAAGCAAAAAGACAAGGAGGAAACAAAAATCAAATGCCGATTCCTCAGATGATGAAATATCGGTTTTTCAGGTGCCCAGGGAAGAATTGATTACCAATGGAGTACACTATTGTCTCGTGATGCAGCATGCCAAATTGCCGATCAGACGCGTTGATTTAGTTAAAATTGCATTTGCTAATCAATCAATGGATTATGCCTTAGCCCTTAAGGAAATGGAGGATGTTTTGGAAGATGTTAGCTAATTAGTTTATTGTTTATTACCCTTTTGTCACCTTCATCTTTATAAAGTTCTAATATTTGTTTTGTGTTTAGGTTTTTGGGATACGTTTAATTGGAGTCAATGAAAGTTTGAATACCAAAAAAATGAGTTCCAGTTTTATCCTAGTTAGCCGTTTCTTTAATATGACTAATTATTACGTGCAGAAGGATGTGGACGTCACTACAAGTAACGCCCTTCTCTTCATGATACTAACTGCTATCTTCATGACAGGTCACAGTATCGACGAAGGTAAATAAACCACAGTTTATTTTATTAAAATGTTAGTATATACTTCAATCTTTGTGTCTTCATTTGTACTTTCATCCATTTTCCGCTTTCTCTATTTTCCGTATAGACATCTACCATAATATGCCTCAACACACATGGGCTGACTTTTAACATAATCATAGGGTATGATTATGTTTAAAATATTTACATGATTTATACAGCATAGCTGCGTTGGGTAATCTATCTAGTCCGCCTTGTATTCGTGTAATAACATGTAAAGTAATGAAATTGAGCTGTGTTTGAAATTTTAACATTTCCGTCTGTTTTTTAAAGAAATATTAACTTTAGTAATAATCTTGAGGAAAAGGAAAAGCATGTCTCAAAGAAAGGAATGAACAAACCTTATCTTGGTTGCTGTACTTATCGATAAATTATAATATACTCTTTGCTAACAAAACAAGAAATCTAATTGTAATATTAATTTTTTTCGTAGATACAATTTGGAAAATAATATCGGAGTTGGAATTGTACCCCAAGGCTGTTAGCAAACGAGAAGAATTGCATCGCTTTTTAAAAAATGTATACTTTCACCATTTTATTGTCTTACCAAAATATGTTTATTTAATTATACTAAGAAAGTACTAATACTACAATTTTTAGAAAAACGGACTCTTAAAAAGTATAAATATATTTACCAGATGACCATGTACCCCAAAAATATTCCTTTCGTTAATTGACTGTTATATTTAGGCTTATATCTTGCCATTGTATTTAACAATGGAACAAATACCTGGCGGAAACGACGACGGTGTCCGATATCGGTATGCTTGGGGATTTAGGGCTGAAATGGAGATGAGCAAATATATGTTACTAAAGTATGCATCTAAAGTAAGTTATTTTAAATATTAACAACATGTTGCATGTTGTATCGTATGAAATTATTAATGATGTGAAGTCAAAGTCGTTATTACACGATTTAACTTTAGCCCAAGGAGAATGGGACTGGTTCGTTGCGGAGTCCCAGACCACACACACCCCATTGCCATTTTCATTATTCGACTCAATGAATGAGCTGAAGTTAGTACAATCGTGTTCTTCCAATTTCAATGATTAAAGTATTAATTATGTATTTATTCATTCATTGTAGCAATTCCCTGGAAAAAAACCTGCCGATTTTGCTAAGCAGTTTGCCTTAATTAGCACCAGTAAACGAGAGCGAAAGTTGCTTGCTAAAGATGAAGGGTGCGAATCTGGAGAAATTAATATCACTCAGAGTCAGGCAGGAGCAGGAGCGGTGAATGCTGACGACGACGAAATAGATGGTTCTGGTCAAGAGCCTGAGCTGATGGGTTAAAACAATTCTCACTTTTATCTTGTTTAAAAGAATTTCAAGCAAATATTATAATTAATTTCAACTTAAATATATACCTAATCTAATTGCCTAGTATCTTTGTTTCAATCAGACTATCTATATGCTACTTATATTTATTATTACTTTAATTGGTCTGTTTTCACAATATACAAATAAAAATACAGCATAATTATTTCAAAGTAGAATCTGTAGATATTCATAAAACTTAAATGTCACAACAAACTTCTGAGATCCCAACAAATGAAACCGATCTTATTTGTGGAGAGATTTTGTATTTTAATAGGTTTCTTTCATTCACACCACCATGATCATGGTATACATTTTCATCATTTATTAGTAGTAGTAGCATAATAAGTAGGTAGTACTCAAGTGTCATACTCATGCTGTTACACGTGGGACGTGGCTATAAATTATGAAAGCGTATTATGACAGTTTATATTACCTTTCATGAATTATTTATTTACATATATTTGTGATGCTTGTGTTGTCTTACGCTCCAGTTTAGATTAATAAATGCCTTCACGTATGTCACCCTCTCAAACACCGTTGCAACCAACCAAATGAGAAAAAAACCTAGCTACAATTCGGGAATGATAACAATGATCTTACCCTTACGCCAATGTCAACTTACCAGTTATTGGTTAATGACTAATGACAATTTTAAGCTTTTTGTTTCATATCTCTATACTTAGGGCAATTAATAATTGGCAATTCAGCATAGCAAAAAGCAATGAGTAATGACGATGGTCCAGCACTTGGTGGGTTGATCGAAATTAGAAAGCTAAACAAATACAGAAGCCAGCTGCAAAACATCAGTTGCTAGAAACGGAGGAAATAGTTCAGTATCTGTATCAGTCTGTCCGAAAGACCTACGTGATAAGATGTGATTTTACATAAATTATTGTTACTCAGCTGCTGACGGCTTCAAATTTTCTTCGAAATAAATAGTTCTTATGAATTTTAATGAAGTTATTCATGTATGCATATATAACGACTATTACTTTCATATTCATGTAAATATGCATGTGTTTCCGAAGGTGACAGGTGCTGTATGCTTGTTTGGGATTATTTTTATATGACTATTTTGTTTACACTATTATTACTATTACACCTAATTCCTTTTGCCTGAATTATAGGAAGCTCTATTTATCCTTAATAATTTTTCCTTGAGGAGAAACAAATCTTCAGTTTCATTATTGCATGGGAGTTAAACATGAAACTGACTGAAACAGGACAGAAATACAAAATTGCAAAGAACGATATAGTGACGGGATTATTATTGTCTGTCATGTAACTGTATCATCTACCTTTGTTTCAATTCTAAGCCTGAATATGCAGAGTGGCCGGCTTGGTAGGAGTGAATAAAAACACTTCATAGGAGCATTTTAGCAGTCCTGTCTTAAGTTATAAATATACTACAATTATTACAACAACAAGTTATTAAATTAGTATTGCTTTCTAATGACAAGTACTAAACGTGAGTAATCTTTGGTAAATGTGTGGACATCAATTTGATAAACAATTCTTGGAGAAAGCCCACGTTGCATGTGCACCTTAACTCTTTACACATTATTCTCCAGACTCTATAGATGTACCAATAGTAGTTAAATGTTTCCCCATCCTGAAAATTTGCATTTTATGGCTCCGGAAACTTAATCGCGGATTTAAATCATTTTTATTTGCCTTTACTCAGTTTAAACCGTCATAAAAATGATATTTGCCGCAACTTATTTTATCATTTGATATCATCTTCATGTCTGTAGATCTTTTGCTTTACTTCAGCTGATAAGCTATGAAGTTACGTTATCGATACCCATTTACAATTTTCCTTGGTAGATTTACTTAAACTGAATGCTGGAAGGTTGCATAAAGGACATAAGGGATTGGCCATGGATTGGCTAATAATGCTAATTGTGGGTATGTCTACTATGTAACTATTAGTATTCTGCTGCAATATGACTCTCATTACTTATATAATGTAGATATTTGATACAGATTAGTTACCAATATTGCTTATCTCAAAAATCAGAATCTGCTTGGGTTGAGACTGAGACGATTGTCTGAGTGGGCACGGTCACGTTTCCTTTACTACCCCCGGAAATATTAGTGTTGGCGCATAAAGTGAGAGTTAGTATTCATTAAAACAGCATTAGAAATGTAAAAATACCATCGGCTACAATGTAAATTCGGTATTGTCCCGACATGTATGTGGAAATAACCATGATATGATCTTCGAAGATTGTCTGTGGCTACAACTTATAGTTACAAGTGAATTCTTGGAATTGGGACTGTTTCGAAACTTACGTCATTCCTTTTCGATTTACCAAAAATGTAACCTTATCCTTTCTATCTATATCCATTTATTATGTGTCCGATTTTACCAGATAGGCTTTGATGCAATACTTTGATGTTAAAACATGGGTGTAGTTGAATATTCTACCCTAGTAAATATGGATAAACAGGACAAATGAATGTCAAAACTTAATTAGTAATTCCGTATTGCTCAATAACATACATTTCAAAAATTGTTGCAGTACCATGAAAATAAAGGAAATATGAAAAATAATGAATAGACAAGAAATTAAAGAAACGTCCAGACCGATTTCCCAACTTCCGTCGACGTCTTGCTCACTTCCTCATTAATTTATTTTAATTTATATACATTGTGTAAAGCATAATGATTTAATGATAATAAAAAAACAGTAACTATCAAAATGAACGTAAGGGAAGCAGCGGAGAAGAGGATTTAGAGGATTGACACAAAATGACGTTGACCAATCAGATAAGATCCCTATCTAGATCTAGATCCCTATTCTACCTACTAGAACTTCTCACATTTAGTTTCATATTCCTAATCCTCCTTCAGGCATTACACAAGTTCACAGCTTACCCATAGATGTGCAATAATGCAATATCTGCACTCTCAATTTATGACGTATTGAACCCATTAAGATGTTCAATTTCAGAGTTATCGGTATACTTAGCACTTTCGTATAATTATAGAAGATCCCAAAGATATAGGGAGGATGGTCACTTGGGTGAAGAGGTTACTCGATGGGTGATGAGGGAGTTTGTACTTTAAACATTGTGTCTGTTTATATCTACCATGATAATTAGCTGATGCTATTTTGTGGAAAACCAGATGACAAAATTTGTTCTCCATAATAAGAGAGAAAAGGTCTTCAAAAGTAATGTACAAACTCCGTCTCAGGTTACCTCAACTTTGAATTTTCATTCCGCTTTACAAATGGACTTACGATATTAGCATCAAATAATTGGCCATACAGTCACCACTTTTAAATAGGGGTATGATGTCAATGCGCGATGAAGTAACCTGTTCTCTGTTCTCCTACAAAAAACTTGTAATAATCCTATAGTAGATAGGTACTACCGAACCGCCATTCGAGAGATTAGTTCTTCCAAAGAAGTGATAAGATGACTGAATAGATGATGGTATTATTTAGCATTAAATCAATTAAATATAATAGATTGTAGCAAACATCTTGATACCAGTAACCGGCTGATTCGAACTGATGACGAGCACAATATTGTGATGGACAGATCAGTAAAATTATTTCGTATCGAAGTGCCGCAGTAATCGGATATGTATAGGTATTCGATGTTAGCACATTGTCAAGATTTGTCTAAACAGGTTAGGCGAAGCGGGAGTTTGCAAATTAAAAGTTCACTTTTTTCACCTCTATATTCACCTGCCTGTAATCACCATGGTAGTTAGCAATGGCAGTCATTTATCCTATCCAAGCAGTGGAGGACAAATTATAGGATTTGTCCTCCAGAAGTGACAAAAGTGAATTTTTAATTTGTCAACTACCGGACCGACTAACCTGTTACCATATAGACGAATCTTGGCACATTGTATTATAGTATATCTACTTCACCACTACGTACTCGTGTATACTGAGTGGTGTGCTAATACGGGATATTACAAGGTACTACTACATTTCTGTAAAAGGGAGATTGCATTTGCATACTGAATAATTGCGGTTATTTATGGATTCATTTATGTATACTAATCTAACAAGAATTCGACAATCAAATACTAATCTCTCAAACGAAGGCTTGTTCTCTTTGTTCTCATTCATATGATGACATTTTGAGTGCATTACATACGTACTTACACGAATCGCTTCCTGTGCGATTGACGCTGACACAATGAAATTGTACTACAAAGTGTATTGGTGCTTATATACATCAAACTGAATTATGTTTTCCTTGACATTCATGTTTATTAATGGGTATATCACTAAAAAGTTGCCTTTGTATTCAGCAGTATGCATAATTTAAATCAATTCGGAAAATTAAATCATATGTTTCTTAAGTTTTATTGGTACCGCGTTACATTGCGTTGCTCCATATGTACATTTCACAGAATTTTTGAAATACCTGAAATTGCTTTTGAGACGTCTTAGGATTAAGTGTAAACATAGTAAGAAATGAGGGATGGTTGTCGGTCTTGTTGCCAAAGAATAATAATTGCTCGTGCAGAGATTGAGTTAGTTTCTTTTTTCAACAATTTATTAATCCGTTTAAATAAAGATATCTCGTGGGACACAATACAGTACAATAACAGGTTGCAATACGAACATTTCATAGGAGCATATTATAGTATATATACATCATTGATACATATAGAATGTACCGAAATAGTACAATTATTAAGATTAGTTGCAGATACTTGCACTTAATACCTCTAATGTTTGGTCAGAAGTGTATTAAGATATCACTACAAGTTTTGACAGTTAAACATAACAAAATCATTTACAGTTTATTGTTACAAATGGACTGAGCTTCTAGCTCCATCGCAAACACAGATAACATGCAGTATAGGTAAGGATACAATTGATCGAATGACTAATGAAACGTATCAATATTTCCCCATAAGATAGCGTTCTATACGAGACAGATAAATAATACTTAAATAATCAGTACTAATAGTATTTGGTCTTTACACCATTTATGTGACTCAACATTCAATTGGCCTGTAAATGAATCTTTTGCCTACACCCGGTACTGCAATGTTTCCCTGTGGCATGGTGTAATCTTCTGTGGGATCCAATTCGATGCGGTAGTTGAGACAAAGATTAGCAAGGAGAGCAGTGCATATGTAGATGGTCAATTTGTAGCCAAGGCAAGATCGCTTTCCAGTGCTGAAGGGGAAAAAGTGTTCAGGCTTGAGAACCTTGCCATCTTCAGTTAAGAATCTCTCAGGATTGAATTCTTCTGGGTTTTTCCAATGCTTTGGTGAAAAGTGCATGTCATAATTGTTGAGAAAAACAACTGTCCCCTTTTTGACGAAGTAATCTACATAAATATAACAAACCATTAGAATACATTTCAACGAAAGGTAAACAAAGTTGGCTACACTTCAGCAAGACAGATATCAGAAATGGAAATCTGGGTCAGCTCTCATGAAAAAAAAATTAAAGTAGGCTGCCGACATAGAGAACGCTTTCTAACATTTAATATTTATCAAAAATTTAGCATGCACATTTGCCTTAGAGCAAACAGAAAATCTAGGTAAACTCGTTCGATTCAAAAGAGGGAATCAGATCAAGGAAAATTGACCCACATTTGTAAAATATATAGTTTAGTGGATCTAGTTTGAATGTCAGAAACTTTCTCTTTTTCCAATTTCTGCTATCCTTCAGTATCAAAGAAAATGCGATATTTGAAAAGCTTACCATCAACAAAAACATCTTCGCTGGTCTGATGGGGAACAATAGGACTGCTAATATGACGAAAAGCTTCCCAAAGGACAGATTCGGTGTAAGGCAATTTGTAACCGAGTTTCATGAATCCGCTGGAGTTATTTAGGACTTCTTCGCGAACCTTTTGTTGGACATCTGGGGCTCTTGAGACGTGGTAGAGGATGCGAATGAAGGAATTTGATATCGCAGCATGCCCCCCAATCAAGTCTTCCAGAGCATAAAGTACCAAGTCTACAGTAAGATCCTCTGTCGTTTCTACAGCGTTTAAAAATGAATTCAAAAGGTCTTCAGGGACTTCTGTGTTTCGTGCATTGTTATTTTCATCTGCGCTGAATTTCTGGCCTTCTTCTTTTGCTTTCATCAAAGCTAAGCGGGGCTCTAGGATTACTCTTTCGACGAATCGTCTGATTTCGTGACTGGCGTCAATCAAATGGGATTTGTTGATGAATGGCATCAATGAAGGTAATAAGTCTCCAATGCAGCCATTGTTAATCTCTTCAAATATCATATCCATGTAGATGACATATTTTGCAAACAAAGGATCTTTTGGATCGCAATCGGTACTGCAAAAATACTTGATAAGAATTTTGCTGATGAGTCTCCCCATTTCAGGCTTTACTGCATATGCGTTATTCTCAGCCTTGTTAACATCAGACTTGAGTATGTCGAGAAATTCGATGATGTTTTCAGTTGTGATGTTGTCTAAATTTTCAAAATAGTTGGTGGAAGGCCTTGGGTAAGAGTGATGGGCAATAATATTACGTCTCTTCAGCAGCATATCATCACAGTCAGAAAAGGCAATTGCTATAAAAATATAATCCAGAATATTAGGTCAAAATGCATTATAAGTGACAAATTTTCTTGTTTACTACAAAAAATTGGGAATTGGGTTAGGTTTTGTACTTACAATTATTTTTCTTTGCAAACAGCATGTTGAAGCGGGTAAAATTTGGTCTAGAGTCGAAGAATTGTGCCCTGGTAATTAGTACATCTCGAATTTTGTCAATTCCAGAAATGACAACGGCGTCCACAGATCCTAGTTTCAGAGTTACGACTTCGCCATAAGATTTCGCCAAAGATGAGAATGCTTTGCAACTGTCGGAATATTTGGCCATGAAAGGAATGGATCCAATTATCGGCCATTGTCTAGGTCCAGGAGCGACTTTGTAAGATCCTGCATCAAACCAAAAGAAAATTAGCAATTTTTCTACTTACGGTACCCATGTCTGGGAAACTGGACAAAATTTAGTGGAGCAGTCGAATAGTAAATACTAACATACCTTTGTTTTCTTTTCTATCCTTGATGATTAGTGCAATGAAAGCACCAAAAAACCCTAACAGGCACCAGGTAGTGATTGAGAACAGCCACAGCATTTTAAAAAGGAATTTGGGAAATGTTTTTGAAAAAAGGTAATTAGGTATTAGTAAATCTTGAGAGATTTATTGGTATTTAGGAAGTGTAAGGTGAGCTAGAATTCTCGTATTGAATTTTAGCTGTAGAAGATGTTTTGGGATGGAAGGTTGATTTGGATGTGATTTTACTCGGTGAGATTTCCTCCTTTTATACTCGTCCGAAAGCCATTAAAATTCCGAATCCATTATTCATAAAGATGATGCGGGATAAAGTATAATTTCTTTGAGGTACTCTTATAAGACTATTAGACTTCTATTGCATCGATTAATTTAAAGAAAATGAAATTCGACTTTATATAAAGATTCGTATGTGTACATGCGACACCTGCCATATCACAAGATTTCAGTACGTATACAAAAATTTACATGTACGATCATTGGATAAAAGTGATGGCAATCAGATTTCTCCCTAACACATTACCATTTCCGCTATAGTATATTAATACAGATATACTTTTCCTCCGATATATTTAGATGGATAAACTAAGATGCATAGAGCCTTTTCGCTATTCAAATACAAATACTTCACTCGTGTGAGAAACTACCACATACATTAGTTAGACACTTTAAAACTTAGAGAATTGGGGTTGGCCTAACATCTCTGCTAAACAAGTACACGGAAATCGTCCTTAGAACTTTACTTCAAGCATCTGGAATATTCTTCTCCCTATCCAAACTCCTTTACAATTTCTTAAATTTTGGACTTTGCTTAGACACGAATTTCTGGGGTTGAAATGATTTTTGCTCGTTTCTAAATAGTATTGCTGTTTTGATACTACCGTAACAAACAAGGGAATGTTTTCCAGTTGATGTTTGTTTTATGATGTTTATTTCTAACGGGTTCAGCTTACAATCACTTTTCCAGAGTCTTATATGCTACTATAACTAAATAATCGTATACCTACCTTGATGTTGGTGCATTTTTTAATACTTTTTAGCTCTATGAAAGGTTATTCGTAACAAGGGGATTTTCCGCGATATTATATCAGTTATTGAATATTACTAGATGTTTGTGAAAGTTGTAATAAACAAGTCAAAATTGAGTGTATTCACTATCTACCATGCATGTCTGGTCCTATTAACTATTAAGTATACTCTATCTCATTCGCTTGGGAATAATAAGGATCATTTACGCAGTTGATGCGTCAATTTTAATCAAGTTGGAACTAATAAAAAGAATGTAGTTCAGTATATGGTTTCATAATAGCTAATTGATAGACAATAAGCGAAGTATACCGCAATATACTTCAGTTGTGCACACTGCCAAAACAATAAAGCATACCTACATATCAACTATCAAAGGAAATGAACACTGTTGTTCAAGATTGTGTATTGTGTAAGCAAGGGAGTTGTCTAAGTAAGTGCCAAGGGTTGAACTGTCCCTAAACCACTTTGTAAGTATTCACACTCCGGGACAAATGGACAACAGGTAAAATGCAATTGCTTTATGGCATCAGGTCCTAAAAATCCCGTTTTCGAGGTATTTTATTTGCGTCCATTACCATTTCATGTATAATTTCAATGACAAATGTAAAATGTGTTGCTGGGCCACACTTAGATAATAAAAAAGTTAAGATTATATAGATAGTGAGTGGATATAATATATGATTACAAATAAATACATTGCAACATTGGCCGATGTTGAAAACGTCAAAAACGTGGAAAATGAACCAATCATTATAATAGAAATGGAAAATCGCAATATGCCTGAATGAGCAGTTTTAGATGATTTGAATGACTTTGAGTAGTTTTTGTCAGGTTTTAACATGATGTCAATGGTAATTTCGCCACATGAAGTCAAGTTTTCTTGACGCAGGTTATTCGGCTTTCATTGTAGTGCCGCTCCTTTTCTCAAAAGCTTTATCGTACGGTTACTTTGGATTTCGAAATTTGAATAAATAACTAGAATACACTCCCATAGCCCCATTTAACACTTGTATAATAATATAATAATAATTTATTGACTGCTTCAATCGAAGTTGCCTTTCGACACAGTAAATTACAGCAGCAGGTTGCCTGTTTTTCATGTCTGACGGTATTCTGTGAAGGTGTATCTATTGGGCTTTACAATTCAGGGAAACATAATATATTTATATAGGTATGTATTTGTAGCTTATATATAGGTTCATGCAATTTATAAACCGAAAATTCATAAGGTTTCAGGTGCAAGTAAAACAATCCATAGACGCAGACGGCGCCAGTAATGATATATACTGCCTGCTCAGGTGTTTTATGCATTATGTTAAAATATATATTTACGAAAGTATTTTCAATTGATGTCACTAAGCATGTCTAGCAATCTGATTTCGATTTTATCAGACACCTTTTAGCATGATAAAAAAGTGCAAACAGGTGATGTGTAAATGTGCACTTGTACAAAAAGGGTGCACTTGTGCAAGTGTGATACCAATGTATAGCTTTCAACACTATGTCCAAAATCATGTCTACAATATATATCTTTGTATTCCTACCTTCAACACGGTTGTATTGAGAATCTTAATAATAACTTCGTTGTACAGATTAGCAACCCCATAAACAATCTCTACTATATAACATAAGTTACATTAACCATTCTTTACAGTTTTTAAGTTTGGATCAGGGCTATACTTACAGTAAAAATGTAAGGTGGAAGCTAAGTGGTCTGTTGATTGAATAAATTATATCTTACTCTAGACTACAACTACGAAGTAAGTATAGCAATGCGCGAGTATATTTTTGATTCCATCTCGAGCTATTAAAAGTCTGTTTTCGATTGTTTCATGCTCAAAATATCCATAATCCATTTCCAGAAGTGAAGAATTTCCATTTTTCATAAAAAACTCTGCCCTTTAGCAAACACACTCCCGGAGGAGCAGATTATACGTGGAAATGGTATATCCTGTTTCCCTACCTGTCATCTATCAAGTGATCTCCGGCTGCAGACAAAAATGACCACTTCTGTATTTATATTCCCTACTTGTGAATATACAGGGAATTTTCCTACATCTTTCCCTTATATTAATCTTTCATCATGAAAAGGCTTTTGACGTCAGTGAGTGAATACATTGGCAGTTACGATTGCGACTACCACTCTTACTTTATGCTTGGTAAAGTATATCATGTAGCATTTATTAGACAAAATAATGTATGGGAATGCAACGTCCTTTTTTATTGCTATCTTTGTGCATGTCGACAGTTCTGAACGGATTAGGTCATCAAAGACTTCCAAAGGATACTTTATATTTACAAGGAATACGTATATGGTTATATATTTATATCCAGTGTCCAGCAGAATTACATTTGTCAGACAGTCAGTCAGACAATAAAACGTAATACAATGCGTACTTGTATATAGTACTTAGCGCTGAGAAGCAAAGGCTTGCAAAATCATCATGGTATTACCTACATACATATTTACACAGTTACAATATATTCCTACTGTCATCATCAGACCCATCAGCAATGCATTTTTTAACAAATTAAAACGTGCGATGTGCGTGGGTATTCGATTTATATTATCTCAAATATTGTAGTCACCCATATGAATAAAATTTAAGACTAGTCCTCAATACCAGATCACCTTAGTATATGTGTAGGTCAACTTCTAAATGTATACAGAAAACGTGTTCTCAAATTAAATCATTACAATGATACACTACGGTTTACGGATATTATGCAATCTGCCCATAAAGTATGGACTAGCGCTAAGATTTTTTGTAGTGTGTATGCTGCCGTGGTGTCTGCTGTTGGTGAAACAGTTTGGCAAGTATACCTACGTAAAACTGGAATTAAGCAAACACCATCCAATAGCAGTCCGTTATTCAGGGACACCTCCAAGAACAGTTTTAGTTTTGAAATATAGGGTAACTTGTAACAATGAATTTCAGTTACGTAGAGCCGCGATGTACACACGTTGCTCTTATAGTAGAAGAAATCGAAGAATGAGAATTAAATTAACTCTATTATAAGCCAAAACTGAGAATTTATTTATTGCTTTCAGACCTAGAGCATTCTGTGCTAAAAATTACGGTTTGTTGCTTTGCTTAGGTTGAAAACAATTCAAATTCAAGTGTAATATGCGTTGGTTAAAAAACCATTTACAGCTAAAATCAAAGACTTGTGATTCTTCAACTAGTTGAAAAATCTTGAACAATTTCTAGTAAGTTTAATGACGAAGACGAAACAGATTATCTGAAAACACCAATATTCATGATTTAATCACTCATATGCAATTTCTGAAAAATGATGAGTATTAATATTCTACATATTAGGATATAGTGGATCTAAGAAAATAATATGCCATCAAAATGACTACTAAATTAGCCTTTTCATCACCGTCTATATAGCCAACAGTAATATTCATGGAATCGAAGGCATACAATAATTTGACATTACAAACAATAGTTTCATGAACGCAATATTCCAGGGCGGAAAAATATGGTATCTACGTTTACAGACTTTGGTGGGCTAGGTATTTACTATTTATAGCTATAGAAAATATCTTGGAAAGTTAAGTGAATGTAGATTAGCAGTGAATGTGAGAGAAAGTGTTTATTATTTGTCGTTTATATTGTTACATAATCGTTTTATTTTTAAAGATATCTTGTATTCTGGGTCTATAAGCGTATATTTAAGTTAACATAGATTGCTACTGCTCTTATCCCTGTCGTTGGCAATCTTTTCCAGCCACGAACAAGAAACCAATTAAAAGGAACGAAATGAAAGATGGCTGACGATAGTAATGTAATTTAAGGTTAGTGATAAGGCTCAGTAACGAAATTAAATTTTCAATACGGAGAGAATAAGTGATTACGAATTATCAAGTGTAATATGCTTATGTTACTAACAAAATGTCAGAGCTAAAGTGGAAACTTTGCATTCGAATTCTGATTTATTAATATGCCCACATCAATACTACAAGATATATTAAGTATAAGCATAAGCATACATATAGTATCAGATTAATAAGATTAAGTAGCATCTTGTACATGCATGTACAGGCTTGTAAGGATTATTGTTATGATAGTTTTTTTCGTCACCAGGTACGTATGTAAATGGGAGGGGGAGGATAACCCTCCCTTAAATTAAATCTGAAAGAAAAATGTATTATAAAAGACATTTTATATAGGTATACAACATTTATAAGTCCTTTTTTACCATAATCGACACAGTGGACCAGATTTACGTGTATGTTCTGGAGATTAATCTCCAGTCAATGATTACATTGTTTAATCAACCATATACCAATACTGGCCATAAGTGTTTTATATTTGTATATATCAATAAATGTAAATGTGAACGAAATGACCAGTACATTTTTTGTCCAGTGCTCGTATTTGTATGGCGAAATTGAATACTGACGTATATAAGTGATACATACTGACCTAGACTGGTCAGTCTTGTTTAAAAGTATTCTTTGTTTATCGCGTCATGTTTGTTTTTGATTTTCCTCATAAGATCTCCCAGATTTGCCGTTTAAATATTTAGCGAAATTTTAATTTGTTCCTTGAAGTTCGTGCTATCACCGTCATACAAGGCATTTAGTTATCCAGCTCTTGCATTTTATTCAGTAAAAAATGAATTATTTATAAAATTTGCAAATGAGAAACGCTTGTTAGCTGACAGATGAAATTTTGATAATAATTGTACTTTTAAGGGAACCCAAGTGAAAACAAGATAAAATTCACTGATGCCGACTATTCTGTGATTCCTCTGGGTGAAAACCTTAAAATTTAAATATTATGTAAGATGACTTCACTAGAATCGCACAAATAGTATACATAGCACGGCAAAAATAGCTGGATATTCTATGACCTGCTGTGAACTCCCATCAAAATCCATGGCCAAGTCTCCAGCATGAGATTTTGAATGCAAAATGACATTAGATTTTGTATAGTGGACTTATTCACTACGTAAAGATTGTCTTGGCTGATGTCGTAATATTATAAAATATGTACTGTCGTGTGACGGTTGAAGGGGTGTGAGTAACAGTAGTAGAATCTAGAATGTGGTACATTATGCAAAGAATTCTTTTCTAGAGGTAAACAAATTATTTATTCGACAAAGTTCAGATCAAAATCACATTATTATAACTACTATCATTATTATAGTGCCTATTTCATAGGGAAAGCTCCTTACAGAATACAATATTTGATATCCGAGACGCTTATAAATGAGTACACTATTACGCTACAAATGCTTATATGTATATATCATTATGTTTAAATTTTTATTGAAAACAGTTAGGAATTAATTTTCACAGTTACATTTTTGTTTGAAAAGAAAGATGAACATGCCTTACATGCATGCATATCCCACTGAAACAGTTGCAACATAAAATGTTCTACCTTAGCCCTTTATCCGGCATTGCAAAATTGTTATTGGTTTGTAATACAGGTAATACACGATATTAGTCTCTTCATTATAAAGGTTAAGGCATAATATACGCGGCTCACCATAATAATTTTATGTTAAATCTACTACAACTTCCTAAACACCAATGCCATATTTTTATTTAATTAGATTATTTTGAATGTAGTAGTCCAACCTAATAACTGTCTGTGGATAGGAAATGTTGAAAATAAAGTACAAATCAGAAATATGGAAAAATGGGAGAAAATGTATGAAAATCAGATTTGGCATACTGTCATACATTTTTAAATCCATACAATATTAAATCCCTGGTTGTTTTTCAGTAGATTTGTCGTTGACCTAGTCTTTAGTACACCAATACACCATTCATTTTCGACTTGGAGGTTAATTCAATTGAGTAGATATGGAAATTTATACTAGACAAACTCTAAATATTAACAATTCTTTACGTAATGACAGTGATTGCAAGTTTTTTGCAATCTCATGCAATCACAACAAATACATAGGTTGGTAGTTAAATGCATTTGAATATTATCAAATCTAGTGCTAGTGAAATTACGAAATCCTCTCCATTTAGTCAGGATTTGTTAAATTTCTGAGAAAAAGCATTAGCGTACTTTCTGTCGGTCACCAATGCATAATTGAAATAGTAAGCAAATCTAGACTCTGCCTCTGATACTTGACCTAAATAAAGAATAATATTGGGAATATTGAGTATGTGGTAATAAAAACGTGTTCTGGAATTTCCACAGTCACTTTTATTCGATCCTTTCTTTACATCTGCCTTCATGTCATTTGATCATGAAAACAATTGAAAATTAATCCAATCATTTTTGCATGTGCACCTTATGATAAAAAGTGAAATTGGAAAACTGTCGTAAGATATTTCTGTAGATAAGAAATGGTTACGAGAATATTGGCGCAAAAAATCTGGCTCTCACTTTCTCACGTCTAATAATTACTCTTGCTATTCACTCATACTTGGCAATCTTGTAAAAATTGAAAGGAAAGTTACTGCATAAATTCATTCCATGCAAATGACTTCCATCTTACTACGTAATGTTTATTTTTATTTACTAGATACATAAGAAGTACGTATCAATCAGTTATAACTAAAACGTATAAAAAAGATAAATTGCATATTGCATATGTATTTGTATAGCTAAATGACTTTGTGACGCTACTGTTGGCTAATGAATTCTAAAACAGAAGATTGCATGATGTATTGCATATAGATTACAGATACGCCACGCGTGGATAGTATTTAGTGCAATGTGTAGTAAATTTGTATTTATTTACATAGTTTAATAATAGTTACATGAACGTAGACATACAATGTTGAAATTCATAAAAATTTGCTTACACTAAAGAAAATCAAGATATTGAAAATTTTGCATTTTGATTTGTATTGGTATTGCAAAAGTTCAAAAGGTGTGCCAATATGTACAAAACTAGAATTAAAAGAAACATATGGTAATGACTAGACGGGACAGGGCAAGGGTGGTTTTGTTCATGGAAATTATTTCCGCGTATCTGTTTATTTTCTCTTTCTCTAAGAAAGTTCATGGTTCTATTATTCTCTAGAAAAATCTTTGATTGGATGAAGAAATTTATCTTCCCTTAAGATGCAATATATTTGTTACGTCAAAGAGTTAATTTCCTACACATACTTTCAGAATTTTCAATGCACGTATACCAAGGTTTTTAGTTGAAATGCTAAATACTACTGAGTATTTCTACCGGACATTACATAACAGTAGGTATCTGATAAGGCCATGACATCTAACCCTATTTGTGGAGAAAAGCGATCAGCAATCGCAACCCTCTAACCATTTTCGTGATTTTAATGAGTTAAATAGAAAACAGAGATAATTTTTACCAAAAACAAAACTTTTCTGTTGTGCAAAGCTTGATTTTCAAACAAACTACGAATATCGGTGTTTAGTAAATTGGTGTGTGCAGTTAGAAAGAAACGGCTAGAAACTAAACTAGCTAGAAAGAAATAATTTTAAGCAAACTAGAGCAAGTCATTAGTCTAATTGTTTTTTTAGTTTTGCCCCTGAGTTGTGCCTGTAAGTGTAAGACGTAAGATAAAATGGTATATTTGTCAGTTGTAGATGTAGTAGTAGTTTTTACACATAAGTTATGTAAATAATTAGTATAGTAGGTTAGGTGCCTAATGTTTTGAGATAACGAATAATGTAACAAGGTCTTCTAACATCCAGTTTGGCACATGTACGCGTGAAACATGTGATGAAAATTGCATAAGAAATTCCAGAAATCGAAAGGAACATTTCAGGCAGGTTGAAGTAATGTTCTATTTCGTTCATTCAAGTGTTAAGAGATGCAGGAGGAATTCGTGGAAAATAAGTAAAAAAAGGCCACAGGGGTTGGTTGCGTGCATTCGGAATTTGAAAGGGTGAATTTCGCAGCTTTAAAACATGCCTCCCTACTATACTTAATATACTATATTATATTGTAGGGTGGTGGATGTGTGGAAAATTTTACAACGTAACTTGACTCATATATACAATAAGTACTTACCTACCTTGTAAATAATCTGATTGCTTAATGCTTACTAGGAACTGGATCCAGATTTTGCCATGTGTTCCAATTTCAATATCTAAAAAAGCCTGTTTAGTATTTACTATGAATGCAAGTTTGAAAAGCATAGACACTAGAAAATATTTGTGTTGACTACATCGTAATGTATTAGAAGCACATCTAACGGATCATTAAAAGCCGTGTTCAAAATATTATATGTTAATACATTACTGGTTCTAATTACCTTTAGAAATTAATTCTTTGTTCTCTTACTTTCTACTTAAATATTAGTCAAGTTACAATATTCTTCTCTTCATAATTAATACTGTGATCTTCTATACGATTCATTTTCATCTTTCTCGGAAGAAAAATTCATATTAGAAAGTTACAGCTTTAATACGAATATTATGATTTGACTCGATGATAAGTTTAGTTTGAGTAATATTATTACATATTTACATTACATACATCCGTGTAACATTTCATACTTCCATAGTGGATAGTTGGGTTTCATCATTACACTACTCTAACTTCATGATATTATCTGCTGTGTGATGTACAACATACAAGTGTTACAGATGTATACTAACAATTTACAAATGCAATCCTTTGCACTTAAATCCATTTTCATGACACCTGAATTGAACCTGCTATAATATGTGAACTGTATAACACTATTATACAGACCCATAGGTACTGAGTCACTGAGGTACTTGCACGTTTAGGTGTCATGAAATTATGGGTTTGAGATTACCTTATACATTACCGTACATATTTGTATTACTGCTTAACTATAAATACAAAGATTCAATTTGCGTCAAAGCATTATTGTTTCAGAGCAGTATATTTGTGTAGGTATGCAATTATAGGTAAAAGCTTTGTACTTGTTGCTCAGCATATGGCAGTTGATACTATTGATACAGTGGCATTGGCACTCTACTTCAAAGAGTTTACTAAACTAATCTAAATAGTTCTAATCTAATCGTTAGAATCTTGGATGTGCAACTTTATTTTTCATGGCCACTCAACCCACAGCTTTCCAATATCCAAATTCGATTTCTATAAAAATTTCACTGGTCTTTTGTTTAGTAAGTATATAGTAAGGAAAGGAAATGCCATCAGAAGGATCGAGTGAGTTATTCCAGGTACAATCATTATTATAAAGTTCAAAAGTTCACCAAAGGAGGAATCATTTTTGCAAATCTATGCAATATCCACATTTTGATGATAATGTCTATTCTAGATCCTGTCAAGAATTCCATTATGTTGTCCCAACCAAGCTCTAATCTGTTCTAGTGAAACTATATACGAACGGATCAATTTCTCAAATCTTTATTTTATACATTTACGTCTATACAAAATCGACGTAATGGTGGAATGTGTAGGTACATAGCAATATAGGTATCCTGTCACTCAGAGAAATAAAGTCGATCAAATGCGCAGTAGTATTTCAATATTGAGAGCAATACGAACGGTCTACATATTAAAGAATAAGCCAAGAATGGGGTTCAACAAAGGTAGGTTAAGTTCATTGCCTGAAAGATGCATGATAAATCAAGATTCTACTGATTGTTGCTAGTGACAGGGTAGGTTTGGACTGTACAGGGGTATGTATACATTTATTTATTTCAAAACATTATAAATAATGCTCTAAATCTTCAAACATGTGTAGGTTTTTACTACATGCAGGTATAGCGGGTCTAGATCAATCCTTTTGCAAATATTTTTTACCGAAGTACAAATGAGATACGTAAACACGTAAGAAGCTTCTGTATCTGTGAAATAATGTCGTCTTACCAAATAGCAAATAGACAGCTTTACTAAGCTTTTTCGTTTTTACTGATGACGACTTTCGACTTCAAGAGGACTTTCACCTTCCGCTTATGCTAGATATGGTATAAAAACGTGGATGCCAATTTATTGCACGTAGATCAAACTCAGAATATTATTCGATCAATCAAATTGGTCTTACATGAAACGTATTACAGATAGCATAGGGATACGAACTTCCAAGAATTTAAAGCCATGAAGCCAGACTTTAAAAGTGTAGGCAAATGTCAGTTTCATCCCATGCTATCCTAACCTATTGTGTAGCTATGGATGACTTATTACTCTTCACCTACTGGCAAACTGGCTTGCAAAGCATACCAGTAGTGCCTAATGCAGAATGTAAGGCTAAGGCTATTTCTAAATGAATATAATGAATATTATAGGTACCTTTTAGTGAGCAAGATGTTTCATGTTGACATCCACATCGGTGCATCCGGCTGTCCTGGTTTTCTTTCGGGACTACATCCTAACACCTCTTACCTGCTCCTATTATAATACCTCCCAGTTATAATACTACCTTCTGATTTCAGTGCCTCGCTATTTGTACTATATACCTTCCATCCAACGGGGCTTTTATGAAGACCTATTTATTATAGCATTAACGATGTTATCGTTCACAAAATACATACATAGGGTAAATAATAGTGACACAGATGAAATTAGTAATGTTGTTAATTAATGATTAATCTACTGTTTACAGAAAACCGTAGATGGACCATTTACTTTATTAGTACATGTGTGCAAATTGTTGTTCTCGATAATTAAAGTTTATTAAAATGGCTTCATTTTCCATTCTCATTTTTTCTTTAAAAGGTTTTGTATCGGATTGGAAGTTCAGAATCAGGAGGTAAATACTATCAGAAGCCCCCACAAGCGGGAGAGGTAGTACAACTGGGAGGTAAAGATATACTATGAATCGGGAAGCTTTGAGTTACTACCTTTACCATTTCACAAAAACATGAAAAAAGGTCCAGAAACTTGCAGAAAATTTGGTTTCTTCATTATTATTGATAAATAAGTTCATTCCACCACACCGTTATGATATGACTAGGCGTACATACAACATAAAAACATCCGTACATACAAAAATTCCGATTACGTTTATATTATAGTCATGATACTGTTTTATCCGAACCAATTAATAATGGAAAACATGCTCATAAAACAAATACCATAAATATAATATGCATATTCATAAATAAACAGAAACCATAAAACAAATCATGCTACATGGTATGAAAAACTTGGGTGCAGAGAGATGAAGAGTCTCTTTGCAATTTAAAATACTGATACTATTACTGATGCGAGGGAGTAAACTATACTTGGGTATTTATAAAACAACTATGTATAGACAATATTGGCTACTACAATAATTAGAGCTATATGTTTATTGTGGGGGGATTGTCTAGTCCTGGATATCCTGTGATAAAAACCATACGTACCTACTGTACAACCTACCTAATTATTATGCATAGACAACGAGGGAATCCATTAAATCACTGAACGACAGACAGCGATAAAACTGAGAAGGATATTGTGGCCATGATTTACATTATTGAAATATTATAATGGTTATTATTACCATTCTTTTCCTATTTGTTCTCGGAGAAAGTTATTCCCACGAAAGGAACTGCACGTAAATTACCTACAGCTGTGGTAACTTGCGTTGCGAATGTCCAATAGTGTTTTTATTTATACTAAACTTATTAAAATATTTTAGTTTATTCCCTTGTTAGAGAAGCGGCGAAATCTCAATGATAGGAAAACAGTGGGCAAGTATATATTTTATGCCACATGTCACTACTACTACATTAAAAGATACAAGATTATCCAAGAGATTGTTGTTATAGATGTAATGACTATAGAGACTAAGGGGTATCATGACCCAGATGCAAGATTAATTCTCTGACACACTCATTTTAATCAAAGATCGTTATGCAAAGAATTCCGATAACATCATTTCCCCTCAAGCAGCAGCCTGGGAATGCTGGCGTCGAATGATCAAGGTAAGAAATAAACACGGTCTCAACCTAATATCTCCAGTTATCCTCTCTCTCGTTTTATTCTTGTACACTGGACTGGGTCCAGAAAGTATAAGATGGTTTCGCCTGTTAAGTGGGGAAGGCGATGAAAGGTGTTGATCATTAATGCATTCAAATTGCATATTGAATTCACTTGAACACCTTCAGAGCTACAAAACAGCTTTAATCGTCTCAAACATGCCTGTTACTCAGAAGGCTACCAAGGACATAGTTCTGGACTTGATAGGCAATTACAATAATTGTAAAAGTATTCTGATGGAAATGAGCACTGCAAGCAGTGTGATTTTATAGAAAAGTACACAGCTGAACAAATTCAGAAGATAAATATTTGAGTATATTTGTATTTACGCGTGGAGACAAAACGACTGGACATTCTATTTCTAATAAATAAATATCAATATCACTACAGGAGAAATCTTTGATCAGGTTGAACACTATAAGAGGCAGATTGGGATTTTTATCAGGAGCAATATCATTCAAAGTAGATTGTTTAGTATGCTTTACGTAATAAGAATATTGATTAATTGTCAATATTATCGTCACCACGTGTAGTAGAGCTTTGCCTATGACGCTGGCACATAAATGTGGGTGACATTGACAAAAAATAAATTACGTTGGTTATTTTAAGAAGAGTCTGAATTAATGTCGGCAAAATTTATTTGTTTGCTGAAGTTTTTGGCAGTCAACATTCTCACGTATCTTTTACAATTAGTTTAGTACTCACCACATTACCATGATCAAAACATACAAGCTAATAAAGCTATTATTATACGATTAAATACGATACACAATTAACAACATTACATAACACATTTCTTTAACTACATTATTCTATGGCCTAACCTACACGTGATGTGATAATGTACTGCTTATTGTTAGTTTTTCCACACAAATGCCAGCAGTTAATTATACTGTCCATATTAAATGCTTGTAGGTAGGCTACAATACGATGGACACTTGGGCAGGTAATTTGACATAATTACCACGACACAAATATGCCATGTGTACTACGCGATAAATAAATAATGCATTGATAGTCTGGAGGAAAGAATGTTCCATTAATTTACACATTAATCGGGTATCTAAATACATATAGAGTTAATAAGACTGAACAGCTCTAATTATTATGCGTCTGTTTACCAGTGTTTTGTTTACATAACTTTACTTGATTATCCATGATCTGTCAATTTACCTTTATGGCATTTTAAAAGATATACACAACGAGAATTCTTACCAGTATCACGATACAATGCAATTAAAACAATTTTAGTATCTAAATATAATTTGCATATATGTACATCATATACTTCACTTACAAATGTTCAAGCACGGATAATTACATTAAATCTAGTATAGGTAAAGTGAGTTACGGAATTACGTACCTATTAAGAATTACAGTTATAGTTTCGTTTGACCATATGCACTAATATCTTAACTATACTTATAAGATTACATCAATCGGAATCGGAACACAGTAAATACCTGACTCTGCCTTGTTTGTGATACGACATCGTTATTATTGCATTGTATGGTTTCAGTTAATATTAAATAACTACTGTAAGATCACTTATAATATGTAGGTTTAAGAAAATTTTGAGCGTTTGGTGTCCTTTTGGAAGTTCACCATCATTCAGGTCAAGTCAACAATCAAACTCTTGAGAATCGAGTCAGTAAGCGAGAACAAACTCCATAATATTATTTTGTAGTTATTAGTACCATTATTTATATAATTTAATAATAAAATAGAGAGTAAAACTGCAATTTAGAGCAACACAAATAAGTACAGTCGTACAAATAATAACGATTTGATACAATTTGATCTGACATGTCATAATAGTCATAAATAGAGAGTATAACACAGGGAAATAGGTACATTATACATACACTAGCTACTAACAAGTAATACAATATTTATGACACACTTGAATAAAAATTAGGTATAGCTTATTAAGCAACTTATAGCCGTTAGCCTGTAAACTTATGTCACACATCTGCTAACGCTTTCATTGATAAGAAAAACGAAAACTTTTTCTGTTAATATACATTTTCGCTAAACATACACATACTCAATGCATACAAAGACAACTCGAAAAAATCACAGTTAAAATCGTACTAATAAGATTCATAATACATATTTAAAATCTTAAAGCACAAAGGAATTAGGTATGCAATCGAACAACAAATCTGATCCTATGCACCTTAAAGACTACATGTTAAACAGTCAAGTGAACGTACATGCTTAAATAAATGACGACATGACGACAGACTATCTATAATAGCTATTCGACCTACCTATACAAAGACTTTTTGTTAGTAGTAGGTTGCTGTAGTAGGGTACTATACCTACTACTAGTACATACAAGTACTATAATCTCCTTCAAATAAAATGGAAATTAAGATGGCTTACACATGACATTTACAATACAATGGACACATGGACACCAACACGATAGCGATGTCACAAGTTTTACATTTCAAAGTTAAACAGAACGAAGAAGGGAAGAGAGACAGTTTTATGTACCTAACAACAATACATACGTACGACAGTGAACATAACACATTCTAATACAGATACATCACAGCTCACACAAACAAAATGAAACACTTTACATTACCTAATTTGATCATGCTCTACTCTGCCTACAGATACAAATTGTGTAGATCAACAAGTATTTTAGAAATGTAAAGATGTTGTACCTATTATTTCGCTCAGACGCTTATAGTAAGATTGTGTGATTGCGTGTCTCACACAAAGATTTCAACATCCCCAGCAGTTGTAAAATATGTGGATTCCCTCACTTTCTTGTTAAGATGCTGACTTGGTTCAGGTTCTGATTGTGACTGTGAGTCTGACTGTAACAGAGTAGCTTTCTGCCTCCTAAGAAGTGTTGATGTTGTATTTTGATGTACAGTTAAATTTGAATACGTAGTAGGTAGTACGTTACATATGTACGTTAAAAAGAGTTCGTTCGTGAACGAAAAAGACACCCATCGTCAATCATAAGAGTGAGTCAAGTAGGTAGGATAGTATATCCATTTGAATTTGGTCGTGAAGCAAAAGAAACAAAATAAAAGAGAATTTCATCAATACAAGTTACGTACACCTACATACAGTATACCTAGTACTAGTAGTAATATACATTTAAAATGTAAAGGATCCATCAGATAGCTTTGGATTTTTTATTATGGTATAGTATCATTATTTCTCGTCCATTTGTAAAACATACCTACCCCAAATCATAGCTGGTAAAAGTAATGCCGATTTTATCGGTAGAAATAATATAATTTTAATAATTTATATGTATATATGTATAGATAGCAAATTCCATTGATTGGTACGTATAAAGGTTGTAGTCTAGCATCCACATAGTACAACGCACAAACAAAATGTCAATCTGAAATGACTAATACAACCTACTAACATAACTAATGTACATTGTCACATAAAATAAATAACTGACATGACATTGGTAATTGTGTCCCCGTTAAATTAATGTAAGTATTTAAGACTTATAAAAAAAAGTAGACGTGCGTGTAGAGTTAACGTACAGGAAAACATAGGTACTAAGAGATTGAACTGTAACATACATAAAAGCAGACGGGCACACAGGGAATGCACGGAAGACGATTGATTTCATTCTCATGATTGATTCTTTTTCAATTTGACTTATAGTTTTTCATTTATTTCTGGCTGGCAGTGTGGCCGATTTTTGTTTTTCCCTGTAGGTACGAAATCACGATTATAATTTTCGTTGCTTTCATTAGCATATTATTTCATAATACATTCCAAATTAATGCACACACAAACAAGTCAGAAACAGTTCTAAACAGCCGTAAAGCAATTAAACGTACTTGTAAATGGAAAATTAGTTGTTCCATCCAACAACAATGTAACTAGCTACAGATACAAACAAACAGACAACAAAACACATGCAACGCATTGCGTACAGACATTAGTTAGACAACTACATACATACAATATAATAAAAAAGCGAGAACAAATGATAAGTCTTTGGTTCTTCAGTATACAGTCAATGGCATACCGGAGTAGATTCAATACATACTAAATATCTTAACTATAGCAGCAGCAACAGCTTCATATTTAGCTTTAAAAACGAATTGTGTAAACATGTAGTTTTTAAGCAAAAAATCACAGAATAGCGTAGTTTCTCAAAAGTAAGAAATCAAGTATTCATAAATGGAACGCATTTTTAAAGAGGTTTATGGTACGGATGAAGGCTTGCGGTATTTTAGGCGTCAGTTTCCAGCTCAGCAATTTTAGCGATTTGGCTTTGTAATTCTAGGAAGACGTTGGAACATAGAACACCGACCTTGACTGCGATACAGCCTTAAATCCTCCTTTTTGTATTTTCTTGCTAAGTCTAGTCACCCATAATTTTTGTTCTTCTTCCGTTGGCGCAAGAAGCAGCAATTCTTTCGCTGTATTCGGATCGTAATGTACTTTGCAGGGAGCTAAAACCTCTTCTCCGTAGTGTTCCTTGTGAATTTTAACTCGACACCCTGAAAAATAGCACCAAAAAATCACTTTACATCTATTTAGCAACTCAAAATGGCACATCCGGTATCAATTAACTTTCTATGAATAAATCCTTTGAATAATAGTAATCCGTAACAACAAACTTGCTATTTTTTGATTTCAATGCATCTGATGAACCGACGTCAGCAGTTACTTCGTCATTTGTCAATGAAAGCAATAAAACACGTTTTTTACAGGTGTAGATGCCTTGCTGCACCGATGTATAACACATATGTAAATCAATTTATTCTCCTTTTCCAATCATTTTTTGATCCGAGTTTAGATTACCTACCTAACCAATTGTGTACACGAAGCAGAAACTGATACACATATGCTCACATAAATCAAGATACCTAGCGACATGACAATTTTCGCTAGTACTAGTAGTACTAGACTCTTCATTTGTTATAACGAGCAAGGGTGCTAAGTGCTATCTAATAACCATTGCGAAGGAACAAACTGTTCCACTCAACTTTTCATCATAGACCATAGAGACCTATAATTTTAATACTTTTAATCATTTTATACAACTATCTTGGATTTTGTTTTTCATATTAAAAATGTAATGTAACAAGTAACAGATGTTGTTCTTATTTGTAGGGAGTAAAATACATGACAGCCCACTAAATATACTGTCATTACTGTCTAGTACTAACATAATGGTATAAGAGTCTGGAACTCTTATTGGAGTGCTAATATTATTATTGTTATTCAGTTATTGTACACTCCTATAGTATGACCACGTAAAATAATTTTGTATGTCTATGCCTATAAAGTAAGCCTATACAGTAGAAGTAACAATAATATATAAAAACGCCTGATAGTCCTATTTTCTACCACGTATGTGTGCGTATGATAAATATATGTTAAAATATACGAATTAGAATTGGTCAATATTCAAGCATTTCCCCTCACTTATTGATAAAATGTTGAGTATAACAGAATCAAAATAACATCATTAGTTATGTTACTTAACCATTTATATTTTACGGAGATTATTGATATGGTACAAGTGAGTTATGCCTAGCTAATACCGTGACAAATGTTGAATTACATTTTAATCATTAATAGCAATCAAACGTTAATGTCATATACTTGTATGTTACATTACAACCAAGATCTGACTACGGTCTTAAGACGATATAAATTATTATTAGAAATTGCTCTAAAAAGCCAGCTACTTACGTCTGCACTCAAGAGCAGGTGGAGGGCGAAACATATGCCACAATGGTTTAGGACACACTTCACAAGTGGTTGGCATATGAAAGGAGATGGCAACTAATTCATGGCCTTTATGAATTAATGTGCCTGGCTTTTCTTTATCTTCTGGAGGACTTTCCTCAGGTTTCCGCGCTTCGCCTTCACCAGCGTATAAAAGCTGTTAAGAAATCCCCCATAAATTAGTCGCAATATTTTAGCCCCCGTTGCAAAACTACTCTTATTATAAAAATTAGATCAGTTGTTAAAATTAGGTGGTAGATTGTATCATCATGCATACATCAAGAGTAGCAAATATTGAATCATCATATACTGTACATAGTTATTATAACTGTCAAGATGATAAAGAAATATATAGTATTTATAATTCATACTTGAAATATTTTAGGAATTTCTTTGGCATCAGCTCGAATCACATCTCCTTGCGTCACGGACCGAACATGGAACACTTTGCTGAAAGATATAACCATGCACATATTAAATACTTACACTTTCCTTGTCTGAACAAGTTTTACAGATTCATAGCCAGAAGTACTGAATTATTTAACTATAGCTAGAATTATCTTACACAGATCTAAATCTACGGACACAACGGCACACTCAAAGAAAAATCAGATATGAATAAAATTGAAAGATTGTCTTTTACAAGGTAGGTAGGCTTAGGTACTATACTTTTATATCTGTACTATTAGTCTGGAAAATATGAATAAATATTAAGCTATCTAAAATCAAATCAGACGTGTTGAAATTGGTGGTTTCTAGTTTTCGTCATTCTGCACTCAAGAGTAGCAAAAGTGATCATCATTTGAGATTTCAGATAGCAATTATTATCCACAGATAAAAATAAATTGGATATAGAAATTCATAGCATGCACCTATGAACATGAGTCATGAGTTTGAAGGGATTATGTACTTACTTTAGGTCAAGAACACGAGTTGGATTTTGTTTTTCTTGGTCCGAATTGTAAAAAATAATTTTTCTGGAAGAAACTACGACGTATTGTTTCCGCCAGCCGTGACGGCGAATATTTTGTTTGGATGGGAGGGAAACCCAGCCCTCCATTCTTAACTCATCTCCTACGACTCCATCCCCTTCATTGGAGCTGACACTAGCAGTTTCACAAAGTTTTCTAGTTAAAGCCTCAATTTCTGAATCCTTAGAGTCCAGCTCCATTTGAAGTTTCAGTTTGATTTGATGCTCGTCGCTTAGTGAAGCTTGTAGATCTTGTAGATCCTTCTGCCATTTAAGGGTCATTTGATTAAACTTTTCTTTCTCCTGAGTTAATTCCTGTTGTAATTTTCGACATTCTCGCTCTTTCTTTCTCATGTCACCCGTTTGTCCTTTTTTGACAGCTTGATTTACGTCTTTGCGATTCATTATTTCTGCTAATTTGTTGACTGCTTGCATTTTTAACACCTGCTCCGTTTGTAATTGCTTTTTCAATTTGTCAAGTTCGTCTCCACTAGCCTTTTCTAAATCTGTTTGGAAGATAAAAGTAACATTCATTGTCAGAAATAATTGGATATTATTCAAACGCATATTTAATGTAAAAATTATTACTCAGTTCGAAATTGGTGGTTTCGAGTTTATATTCATTGTCTCTCAATAGTAGCAAATAAGTGTCATCATTGTTTTTTAAATAAAGAAACTTTATATAGCTATAATTAATATGCATACCTTCTTGAACGGACTTAAGCTTTTGATTGAGTTCCTCTCTCTCTTTCTTGTGCTGGTCGATCGATTTTTTGTAATCTGTTTCTTTGTCTCGGAGCTAATGAAATATACGAACAAAATGTTAATTAGTGTATACTACATAACAGAGAGTAGAATCGAAATTTTATATGTGACGTACTGAATTGAGGACTATATCTTTATTGGTAAGTTCAGTCTTGTGTCTTGCAACAAGGTCCTTAATTTCTAACTCCTTCATAGTTTTCTCCTTCTCCAATTCAGCTATGGTTTCATGAGCTATACTCTTTGCTAATGACTCTGAATCCGCTCTACCGATAGCCATTTGAAGTTGGCGAGTAAGTTCATTACGTTCTTCCTCTAATTCTTGATTTTGGCGACGTTTTTCTTCAAAGTCTTCACGGAGATCTGTCAACTGAGCTTTGTACAAAGTCTATTGAGATCAGAAAAGTTGAATTAAACATAGATATTACAAAACATGCAGATACCAAACAGGATATAAAGTTTCTATTTATACTTAGAAGCAAATCACAATTGAATCAGTCACAAATTAGTGGTATAGCTTATCGTCATTTCACATCAAGAGTAGCAAACTAACTGTCATCATATTCAATAGGAATACTAATTTAAACTCGATTTACTTCATTTACATCTAGATTTTTTCTATGTCAGTAAGCCATATCTGCATAAACCATTGTAATATTTCGAAATCAATTACGTACAGAAAAGTGCATTTCAGTGTCGAGCTGCTCTTGAAGCTCTTTCATTTGTAAGTCATCTACGGCCTTGGTAGCTTTAATCTTTTGCAAATCTTCTTCTAACGACTTTTTGGCCTCCCTCGTTTCGGCTATCTCCCTCTGCAACTGCTTCTCTTTCGTTTTCAATAAGGAGATCTCAGAGGATTGTAAATTTAAATCCGATTGAATTTGAGATCTCCTCTGAACTTCCTGCTCCAATTGCACAAGGAGGCTCTTTGTCTTTTCCATCTCTTGTCGATGCTGTCCCTCCAGTTTTTGCAGTTCGGCTGTAACTTGACGGTAATCCACTGACAACATGGATAACTGCCTTTCCACTTCTTGACCAGCATTTTCCGCATGTAGACGATGTGACTTCTCCTCGTTTAACTTGGCTTGCAGGGCTGCGTTTTCCATACAAAAGAAGTATTGTTAAAATAGAATAAACATTTTTTTGTCAAACAAATACAGAGAAACGTAGTGACAAGTGCTATATAAGATTGCATACATAATTCTGATATTTAGGTCGCAATAAATAGCAATACCTCACCAACTCGAAAAATCTGTTTTAAATTAATATACTGTTATCCAATTTTCAAGGTACGACTGTACAAAAACAGCTTTTAAACTGACATCCTGGCCATGAAGGTGCAACAAAAACTGTCCTTTGCATTCTACGTCAATGAAATAAATTTATTTCTGTGACATACTATCTTATACTTTCTAAACATCTTTCATAGAATAATAATGTATGAATGTAGACCTATCTGATACATTTTGTTACACAGTACTATATGGTTCTAAAACATTTATATACATGTCGAGTCGAAAAGAATATAGCACCTGGCGGCACACTTCATGTCTAAATGTCTATTTGTAAATCGGTGACTACTTTTATGAATTTCATATGACCTAGTTTTCTTGGACAGAGGACTTTTGAATGTCAACAGACATAAGAGCAGGATGTATACCACGTCGGCCTTACATGAGTGTTCTTGATAATACTATTTGCAACAAAGTAGACGTCAAGTAAGACGCAAGAGATTAATAAGAATACGAATTGGTTTACCTATATTATTGGCATTTACCCATACCAATGTGCGTATATAGTATTATTTAAAATTTTGATAAGTCAATTTGTTAATCTGTTGTTGCATTGCAGTTGAATGCTTACTTGTATATAAAAATAAAAATGACTTGCTCGTTTTACGTCTTTGCAAAACCTGCTGTCTTTAGCTTTAAAGAGGACAAATACGTTTTAATATTGTTCTACATAAATCTCTATTTATGTACATAATAAATTAACTGGAAACACAAATACATAAAAACAAGAAACACAATTTAAACTACTTTTTCACTTTTCTGGTCTGATCATATTAAAATGAAAGAATTCGTGGAAAAGAGTGCTTGTGAACATTTGCTGTTCAAGTTTCAATTAAATATCTTCCTTCCCAAAAAACCAAATGAAAATTATTATTACTATTAACACATATACTAAATGCAAAATCAAGAAGGATATTTTGTAGAATCGTACCATTGCATTTTGACTTATAAGACCATTTGCCTAGAATCTGTTTTTTCCAATTATAATGTTTTAAATGATGAGGCAAGATAATATCCCGACATGCTAGCCTACTTATTACTTATAAATCTCAAAATCACACATCCCGTCATGAAACTGTTTGCGTGTGATGCGATTGATATGGATATGACCTAAGGTGTCAATTCTGCAATAAATGAATTGACAGCTGCAAGTAACCGACTGCGGATCTTTACGAATCTGAAATGGAAATAATATTCTTTCTAAGTATTTCGGTTTGCTTGCTGCCTTTCTTTCGCAAGACTACGTAAAACTTTATGAAAGCTACGTACAGTTGGATGCTTTCTTTCGCAAGAATACGTAACCAACTATCTAGCTGCCGTTTTCAATGCTTTCTTTCGCAAGATTATGTAACAAATAGTTGCGGCATTGAGTGCTTTCTTTTGCAAGACTACGTAACCGATACTTCATACTTGCCATTTGAATGCTTTCTTTCGCAACAATACGTAACCAATTTCAAGTGATACTAAGGAATACAGACATTGCTATTACGCTAACAGGGACTATATACTAAAATTTAAATACTATCAGCACAGTCAAGAAGGCAATAGATATTATAACAATGATTTGTTATGACGTGTGTTCTCTGGTCCACACATAATCGAAAACGAGAAAACACATTATTTACATTTATAACCATATTCTACTTCGTTGCCGCAATTGCATTAGAACTAGCCTAGCGTAAATGCAGTACATAATACATTTGTATGAATTACTAAACATGACGACATTTTACCTTTAACTTGATCCTCCTTGTCAGCTGGACTTTTCCTTTCCATTTCACTATGAATAGCTTTAACTTCCTGCTCATATTTGGCACTGAGAGCTTTTAATTGTAATTCTAATGACGTAGATGTTTTTTCAGACTGAACTAATTTATCCAGAAGTCCCCTATTGTCTTCCATCATTTTATTTTCCCTATCACGAGTTTTTTCTAATTCCATTTGTAACGCTTGTGATCTATTCTCCAGTTCCACCCGTAAATCCACTGCTTGTAAACGAACATTTTCTTCCTTTTCCAAGGCTACGTTCAACTTAGCTAATTCGTGCTCAAGTGAATCCTTCGTCTCTTGTAAACTGTTAACTTTCTCGCTGAGTGACTGTTCCTTCGTTGTCATTAATACCGTAAGCTCACTGACTTGCTTTCGAAGGCGGGTTGACTGTTCGGATTCCAGCTTCAATTTCTCATTTAATTCAGTTAGCTAAAAATATCCATGCAAATTATGTTTAATTCATATTATTTATTGGTATTGCTTTCGGCCTAACAGTATTGTAGGGATGTAAGTCCTTAAACCCTACACTTATACATTTATTCGCATATTATATACAAAGTTAACATATTTAATGAATCACCTGTTTCTCTAAAGCTGAAATTTTTTCATTTGTTTGCTGATTATTACTAATTTCTCTGGTTCTTTTGTTCTGCTCTTCCTCTAATTTGCGTTTTAGGTCTTGCATATTGTTCTCCATATTCTTCTTTCCTTCCAGCTCTACTTCTGCTTTCCGCTGAAATTCCTTCAATTCGTGGCGTAACAAAGCAATGCTACGTTCTAGATTTCTAGCCTCATCTCGCAAAATCTCTTCTCTTTGGGTGGCTGCGTCCAATTGAGTTAGTAAAACTGATCGGGCCTCTTCAAGCTCATCGAGTCGCCCTCCGATATTATTTGTCATCTTTGAGTCTCCAGCGCCATCCTAATTATGAACATATATTACTTTGTTTAATGGAAAGTAAAATGTTTGCATAATATATAAAGAGACGTAGTGAGTAGTTCAACAGAATTCTTACCAAAATTGATGGACCGTCAACTACAGAATTTGGACGAGAACCACTACAGGAGGACATACGATTACAGGTAAGAAGTTGATAATCTCGAGAATAGGTAAAACCAACAAATGGCAAATGATTTCCAGCGAAAGTTTTTGGAGTAGGAAAATCTTCTTCAGGACTATCGTCTTTTTCAACGTCATCAAAATTACTAGTGTCGTCGTCACCTGACAATTCAGGGACCACTGGAGGAACGCCTGTAAAAATAATTACTCTCCTTTAAAAGGGCACTTTAAAAGAATCCAAAAGTTCTACAAATAAATACTTACATTGCCGGATATTGTCAAAATTCCATTGATCATTGACAAAAAATGGATGACTCTTGATTTCTTCCACTCCATTACGCCCAAGTCGATTAGAACGGTCAGTCAGAAATCCGCAGATTAGGTTTTTCCCTTGATGACTTATCCCCACATCATCAGGAAACTTTAGTGCATTCTTATGATCCATAATTTTGCCGTAAGTTCCAACCAAACTGTCTGCGTAAAATGGCGTGTCACCCACTAACATTTCATATAAAAATACACCAACCGACCACCAATCACATTCTCGACCATATTCGCCTTCACCCCCTTGAGACTTTAGTACTTCAGGTGAAATATAATCAGGAGTGCCCACAGCTGTATCAGAATGTACCAAACCGTTCTGCAAAATAAAAACATAAAATTACTTCTAAATGCAATATAGCGCATGTAATGTAAACGTAGACTACACAAAAAAGTACAATCATACCTCGTCCATTCTCATACAAGTGCCGAAATCAGCAAGTTTAAGATGTCCATGTTTATCAAGAAGCATATTATCAGGTTTGACATCGCGGTGGACAAATCCCATTGAATGTATGGCATCCAAAGCCAGCACTACTTCCGCACAATAGAACTTGGCCCATTTTTCAGGAACATCGTAATTTGACATTAAATTAACTAAATCACCGCCTACCATAGCAAAAAGGATTAAAAGGTTTTATATACTTAAATTTCTATAAAATATTTCCTAATAATATAATTTCAATGAATTTTACCTGGCATATAGTCCATGACCATATATAGATATTTAGTATCTTGGAAGGCAAAATGAAGCTGTACAATCCACTCAGAGTTGGCATGAGCCATTATGTCTCTTTCCTCCCAAAAGAAAGCAGAATCAGATCGTTTGATCATTTCGAATTTACTTAATAGTTTCATTGCAAACACTTTTTGCGTAGTTTTGTGCCTAACCTGTAATTACAAAAATATTTAAGTAGATAAAAGTTAACCAATTCACATACAATTACAATTAGTTCTTCAACTTACCAGTTGAACTTCTCCATAAGCGCCTCTACCAATTACTTTGATCAAATTGAAGTCTTCTGGTTTCATACGCAGTTTACCAACCCCACCAGTCACTTTGTCATCTAAGTTGTAGATAAAGTATTATGTACATTATCCAAAAAAGTAAGTTTAAAACAAATAATTGGCTTAAATTGTGTTAAAAATACTCACATCTGTTAATAAAGGCCTCGATGTTTTTCATCCGTTTGAGAGGGGGATGATCGCAGTCTGATACTAAGGCTTGGACAGTGTCCTATACCAAACAACATCGTTATTTTTTCAAATTTATTAATTGAATGTTATGTAAATAAAAGTACCTATATGCATAATACATAAAGGCTTTGTGTGCAGTAATTGTGACTAATCTGCTTAGTGTTTACTTACATAGCTTTGTCATTAGTGCATTTATCATTTATTATGTGGCTATTATATTAACCAGCTATTTAACCCGCAAGTGATTAATCTTTGTATAATTTGTGATCTCAAATTTTGAAGATGTACATACATAATATCATACTGTATACATATTTTTCAAAGGATTCGGATACAAAACATGAAATGTAGCATACCAGAAGACAGTCGATATTGAGAACACTTCTGGGGTGTGTTATTGTCTCTTCCAGCTGAGACAATCTGTCCCGACGGTCTTGGTCCTCCACCAGTGACAACATTTTGATGCTTTATGTTTCAGCCGTAGTATAAAAAAGTCAATTCGGACGTAATGTTGTTTCGGAGCCTAACGAACCCTTCCGTCTTTAGCCTTCTGACCTGACCACACCGCCAACCTCTTCAATATTCTGGTCCAAAAACCTATCCTGTTTCGTTGTAAATTGCTACGAATGTTTCCGGAAAATGTACAAATGTCAGTTAAACTAAAACTATAAGTTAAAATTAAAAATTTATCGTGTTTTACATTACATCCCTCATTTTAAGTTTGTTTTTCCTTATTATTGCCTATAGCTCTACGACCTCGACGGCCGCCACTCTGCTTCACTAACCACCATAATCCTAAACCAAATCTCTATCTTCACAAGTGAAACGATTCCTTTTCTTTATTACTAATGCATAATGAAGACAAAATTAGTTGACCGATACGTTCAATCCTCCAAACTAAATAATAAATACCTAATTTAATTTTAAGCAAACCTTCACTTGACTTGTGCACTTTAGTAGACTTTGCTTTACCTTCGCTTCCATCCATCCACTTACTTGCACTTGCTTATCTCACTTGTATTTCTTATGCAAGTCCTTACAGTACTCAGTAGGTGACGGGACAAATTCACAGCACTTTTCCATGTGAAAATGAATTATCTTGCTTCACTTGACTTTTTTGGTGCACACATACAGGAACAAAACGAACGTACCGCTTTAAACCCATCGTCAACCATAACATACAAACCTAGCTAAGACATTTATTTTCCTCGTCCCAGCTTACACAGGTGGCGCAAAATTTTTCTATTCTCATCGTTGACCAGCCGTGCTGACGGATTTTCATGGACAAATTGAGACTTTTCCAGTTTTTTAAATGTCATATTTTTCATAATGCCTATTAACGAATTTACCAATATTGGCATCCTCTGTGAAATAACAATTATGAAATGAACATTTTAATTGGTTTTCATGTTCAAAAGACGGTATGACTGCACGACATGACCACCACGATCATAATTCACAATACTAAAGGACTATTACTTGAATAGCTAAATGTATTAGATTTCGTGTTTATTTACACTTTACACGAATTACATGACATGACAGTAGAATGAATTCATGATTCGTTTGAAGCATGCATGTAGATGTAGGTATTTAAATCATCTTTATCAAAGTAAACTAACTTTACTAGACTAACTAGACTATAGATAAACTGACGTTGCAGTGTAGCATATAAGTATGCAAAGAAATGTCCAGTCAAAGGAATCGCTCATATTAAAACAGTATTAGGAGTTTACCACCTGAACCAAAAAATATTAGCGGTGATTGGGGATTAACACTTATGTTTGAAAGAAACTGAATAATAGCTAAAATACATCAATGTTGTTACGAAGGAGAACTAAATTCACATTTCATTAAAGTCCTCGACAGAGCTTACATGTCAGGTGCATGTCACATATTGTACAAGCACAGTTAAAATTACCATGTGAAACAAAGCACATGCAGTTAAGAATTCAGGAAAGGATGAAAGCAATGTGTTATATGATTGTATGCAGGCATTGTTTTGTTTGATGAACATTAAATAAATGATCATTTCATAAGTAAATTGCCACAAGCACTTTGATATATCCGTAATTCTTTGTATACTTACTTAGAGTGATTATTAAATATGCAATTCACTTTATTCAAATTAATTTACATTATTAGTAGAATTAGTAGGCACATTTATAGCTGTCAGTCACAGCTAACGATTATATCATTACTGAGTAGGCATTTGTCTTTATTACGCGTGTTCATATGTGCATAAACCATTTTAAACGAAGACAAACTTGAAACGCCTGGACTTTATGAGATTCATCACAGAAATCTTACATAGGTACGTTACTTATTAAATCAATAAGTAATCAATTCAACAATTACCAGTAAATTCTCTTTAAAAAACTGTCATTCTTAATTAAGGTACTACTGTAGTATGTGTACTTAGGTATGTGGTATATAAACGTGACTTAAGTATGCACCAAAATATAGGTATTTATAAACATTGAGCACAGAACTAGGGAACGAAGAGGATATTTTTTTATTAAAATATTATTAATTTTGACATATTAGCAAATTATCATGAACCATAATAATACCATAAATTCATTAATAATAATAATAAGGAGATTAATAAATTATAAAAGTGAGACAGTCAATCTGATTCAGCTTGATCGGTTGTACATTTCAGATATTTCTTTGTCGAAATGTTTATAAACGTTGTTTCGTTTTATTTTGAAAGCTGCAGTAACAAGGCCTGATTGTGGCATCCAGGGCTCTGGACAAAGGCGGATTTTACGAGGAATTTCGTACTTAACTAATTTCAACAGTCTTGCTTGCATTTGAACCTCTTGCAATATGGTCTCTTCTATCACAGGATCTTGGCACAATAGCTCGTAACTTGTGGATATTCCCATTTTTCGAGCCAATTTCTCCACCTGGAAGCAATTTAATTTAGAAAATTAATTCAATAGCACAATTTTTTAAAAGGTAGCTTAGATTAATTCAGTTCTGTCAGCCAAAACTACGATTAAATTAAACTTACATGTGGCTGGGTTGGAACAATAATAGCAATTGTATAGGACTCTGATGGACAAGCATACACACACACATTATCAACATATTTGCACGTTTTGATTGCAGACTCGACTTTTCCTAAGCTCACATACTCTCCATTGGCTAGTTTTACCAAATCCTTCTTACGATCTGAAATGTTATTATAACTTGTTATACTTTTTGTAAATCAGATATTTTTTTATTTATAAATGTGATATTTTCTGGAAATTAGGATATAAATAAGATAGAATTCGTGTTACCAATAATTTTAAAAACTCCATCGGGATGGACTTCTCCAATATCTCCCGTTCGAATCCAGCGTTTGCCATCTTCTTCAAACAAATCATCTGAATCTCGCTTGTAGTACCCTATGGCAATGTTATCACCTCCCATTAGAATTTCTCCTCTTGGGTACGGCTTATCGGTAACACGGTAGCCACCTTCTTCCCAGTCAACCAGTCTAAAGTTGGTACAACTGACAGGGGCACCGACTCTACCAACGGATAAGTCTTTGGCTGTAAAAATAGAAATGGTTTACGTTACAATTTACAATTCATCCTAATATTCCTTAGGGATACTCTATAGTTTACTATTCATATGAGACGTACAAACAGCCATGGTCCCGCAAGAAGCAGATTCCGTCATAGCGTAGCCTAATACTACTGGACAGCAAAGTGTGGTTCTTATGAACTTTTGAGTTTCTGGGGCAAGAGGGGCACTTCCAACTGCCATGAATCTTAGTTTTCCGCCTACAATGGCTCTTATTTTGGCGAAGAAGATTTTATTGACTAGCGGAGTATCGTATCCCAGTTCTGTCCATCGCACTTTGTAGTTGTAGAAAAAGTTGAATAGGATCTCAGCAACTTTTCCACTTTCAGCAACTTTTGTTTGGATTCCTTTAGCAATTCTTTCAATGACCAACTAAAAGATACAACAAAATTTATAGTATACAAATTGTATGTGTGTAATTAATGATTGAAAACAAAGTCGGTAAAATCTTTGAGCGTTATAATTGTGTTCTTACTGGAACTCCAGCGATGAGAGTAGGACGCAACATTGTAGCATCTCCTTTAGTGCCTTCTTTGATTCCCAAGGATTTATCAGTCATTGTTAGAGGTGAGCTGTATCCAATGGGAATCCCTTGCATGAAACAAATGGCTTCGGACATCAGTTCCATTACATGAGCCAAAGGTAAGTAAGCAATGTAAGCATCGCCAGGCTCTGGTTCCCCTGTTACCGAAAGGACATCGGTTACAGACTTAATTCCGGAAACGAGATTGTAGTGCGACAACATTACTCCTTTAGGGGCCCCTGTACTTCCCGAGGTGTACATAATGATAGCAATGTCATTCTTCTCAGGCTTCACATCATCTAGAGTTAAAGAAACAAATAATATAACCCTTTTCCCAACAGTCTGCAAATAACAAACACTAAAACAACCGATTTGCAGGAGTAATTTCCTTTACCTACTGTAGAAGCATTTTCTTTCCCAATTGCCATAAGTTTGCTATACGTAGTAATATTCAGATCTTTAGGAAGATTTTCAATAGCTTGGGCTGTGGAAGGGGCATTTTTAGTGTCCATATAGACCAAATTCTTAATACCAGGCGTCGACTTAAGAATTTCTTGAAGACGGGGCATTAAATCTTCTGATGTCACCAAAGTACATACATCCGTTTCATTTAGTGCATGCGCCACTCCATCATCTCCCAAGGTTGTAAATACAGTCACAACTAAAACAATTAATATTAAATTAATTTAATGACTCAATTTGCTTTATCATCAAGATTACAATAGTCACGTTTGTAATTTTATTCCCATTAACAGACATTCGCTATCCAATTGCAATATGCATTCACATACATGCAAATAACGAATATTTTAATCTTTATGGCTTCCGCTTCAATGAAAAGGATTGGGAAAGCTATTTATTTGGTGCCGATTTTTAAATAAAAATATTATGAATGATTTTTCTTTTATGGTCCAATCGTAAAATCGTAAATCTTGATGGTTCAATCCATATATACAGTATTTACTTATATTAAACTCAATGATCATCGTAGCATATTTCCTTACGTGATAATAAAAATAGTAAAACTACTTGTGTCACGTCATAACTGAAATGTAGCACCTATTATTAAAGTAATATTATGGTAATTGCTTTAATTACTGAGTTAGCACAAGGTGATAAGGATACATGTGCAGCCACTAACTCATCTCTATGTGCATTTATACCTCCTTGAAATGCATATTATAATCTTCTAGTATTTTATGACTCAAGTTCCAATGGTGATTAGGCAACTTAAATAAAAATGCATCATTTCATAACTTACTTCTCAAGTTTTGCTTGAAAGCTGCCATAGCTGTGACAAGCCATTCTTTCCGTGTCTCGGCAAAAACAGCAATTTTTTCTTTGGGTTTTATTCCAAGTGATAGGATTCCGACGCTGAGATTCTTGGCTTCAACACCAATAGCATGATAGGAGTTCCATTGGTAATCTCCCAACTGATATTTTTTGATCATTTTTCCCGTCTGAGGATCCTCAACTTCCTCCTCACTGATAATATCGCGAACACCCAGACAATTACGTTTTTCATGTTTTGCACAAGCGTGAGCAAATACCTTTTCCATTGTGTCCACATTGCAAGCATCAATTTCCTTGTGAAGAGCTGCCATGGGTGTTAAAGTTCCATAAATCATTTTATCCTTATCCAGAAGTATACCCTGTAATCACAAAGTAAATTCCAGGCCCGGTTATTTACAAACATAAGAGATCAGGGTAAAAAGACGTAGTACTCGTAGTAGTAATAGAACGGATAACAATAAGAGCGAATTTAAAAATACATTTGCGTACTAGGGGCAAAGGTTGGCTGGCAAGTCATCAAAGCGATCAAGGGCGTAAAGCAGAATTTTAGATAGGGCAAACAGCAAAACTATAGAATTTACAAAGTAGTAAAATAAAAGAGTTTGTTGTTGCGTATTGTTACCTATAAGGACGTAAGGACTAAATACTCGTGCCTCGTCATGCAATTTTACATTTTGTGTTTGATCTGCCAAGAAAAGCTTTGAGCTTCATAACAATTAAACGTACTTTACATTTATAATCCTATTTTTTTCATCTATAGCAATGGTAGTACTTTATCTCCATTAGATGAGCTCTCCTTAACATAATAGATGTAAAAGTAGCAGTTGATTCAATTTAAATACATGAATCAGGTAACTACATATGTAAATACATAAGAAGGCTATGTTATGCTCATGCCACATAAAGATAGGTTTAATCTTACTGTCCCCCGACCCATCCTCTATTTCTTAGTGATAGTAAAGCTTACTTTCCTTACAGCCATGAATTTTGTAAATCTTATCTGAAAAATGGTTTCGCGTGCTAACTCTGCTAATGACAGGTTGACAGACATGTTATGGTATAAGTAAATATAATGAATTTGGCAGTGGCAATGATAAACAGAAGCCTCGCATCCATCCACCACTAATATTTGGGTTCAAATCTGTTTCGTGCCTGTATTATTTCACTGTTAGACTTTGAGCGTGTGAAGATTACGAATGCAAGATAGATTGTGCGAGACTAGAATTATATTAAGTAATATCTACCTCTGCTAGTAACTAGTCTAATACATTCTCTGGGAATACGAATTACAGACATCCATTAACATATCATGTTTCTTAACAATTTTCAAATACACAATAATGACCTGCTTATGTAATGATGAATATGTGTATATAGAGAAGGCTCAAATATATATCACACCTTTGCAACAAACAGCTCATGCATAAAGAAAACATTGATAAAAGATGAGCAAAAAACGGTTAAGTAAACATAAACACCAGTGCAAAGGAATATTTTCTTGTAACTAGTATAACTGGCTTTTTGCAAATGAACTGACAATGCTGACTGATCATTGTGCAGGCTTTTCCACTTATCTCATTGTAAATGATAACAGGTAAAGGTAAATTGGAAAATAGGTATACAAACGCACGAAGTAATAAAGCAACACAAATAATTAAAAGTAGATTATTAGAGATTGCAATACCTTAGGCGCTTCATGTTCAGCAATTCTCTTCCAAGGTTGCTGCAAGGCTGCGTAAACTGGCAGAGTCAAAGTATCATACGCTTTTGTCATGTAAGTCAAAGTTCGGACGAGGACTTTTTCAAATAGGATATCTTCTTGACGAACTATAATGTTTAGAAAAATAAGGCTATGGTCAATATAGGAAAATTTGCAAAAAAGGGATAGTTTATATAGATAGATAAGCATAGATAGTACATTATGATAAATAGCATAGTCGACAACTGACATCGAGTATGCATATAAATCCAAAGATTATTCGTTTACTTCAGTCTGACCTAACATCTAATGTGTAGCAGCATATATAAATAGTTATTGATGAAGAGTGAGTGAAGGCTAATAGACCTAGACCTATCTTGGGCAGCTGAATGTTGGAAGTAAATAATACCTTGGTATGTAATTTTGTACTAACCTACTTGCTCCTTGTAGATTACATTGAATCATCCACTGTGAAATCTATTCGCCAATTTATTAAGGCTATACTTCCCCATTATACAGGAATTGCTTAGGTATGAGTTATGAGACATAATATATCTACGTAACATTAACATGTTTATAATTATAAATTTCTTACATGGTACTAAATGCAATTTGCTTAAACAATGCGTTAAATTTTTGTAGAGCTACTCGGAAGTAATGTTTTTGCTAGTAGCACATTTAGTACATATAAACGTGTCTTGAATATCCATACCCATTTTGCACACCCTCGCGACCTTAATCACAAGGCCATTTTTCATTATGTTATGCCACATGTTTACATTTTTTATCTGGCTTTTGAAGAGGCTTTTTTAATAAGTAGAACATGTGCAGTGTCAATCTACGTATCCTTTCAACGTGCACAATACATTTTAACTGCGGTGTGGCATATTATACCACACATCATAAATAGTCCATAATGCCAACTGCGTTATTTAGCTGAAGTACATGAATGAAGTGCTATCAACTGAAATATTTGCAAAACGCAGCTCTTTGTAAAATGAGACGAAGGCAGGATTGTTTTCATATTTGTTTATATTCCAGTAAAAGCATAACAAATATTCACTCTTATGGCGTCTGTATATATGTAACCAATAGTATGTACAGAATTCTGGCTCAGAATAGTTTTTCCATGAAAGATTCCACATTTACTGATAAGCGATTGACAAAATGGGCACGTGATGTATTTAGACGGATTTATGTACACAATAAGTAAGCTTTGTTGTTAACGAAAAGCAAAGGCATTTTCCTTATCTTTCATTGCAGCGTATACATAATTTTGAACATTGACGTAAGCAGACATATAAACTGATAATTTCCATTCAGGAAAATCCCTGGGTAATGATAACGATTACAAAGACCATAAAAATAGTAGTAATTTCGTTTGTACTGTGGCGAAATAGGATTTGACTTTATGGAAACAATGATTATTTTGTTCTTTTTACTAAGTCAGTGTACTAAATCCTTTGGACATATTATGTATCTGAGATGAATCTGCATCAGTTGCTACAGTTGGCTAATTTTATTCGCCATGCAGTTAACTTACACGTAGTATTTTACTGATTGACAAGATTAGACTATTGCTTCATCGTGGTTTTCTTTTCTAAAGGCGCTCATTGATAATATAATACATGTAATCTGTAGTTGTACTTAGTGCAGTAAACGAGCAAAAGTGTTTTATCTACTACCTTAAATACCAATATACTGCATAATAACCTGTGCTGAACATAATTAGCTGAGTTAATGTATTATTTCGCAATTTGTACAAATAGTGTACTATGAACTGTGTATACCTTGTGAATCTGTAGCTGCTGCTGTATCGGCTGTGGTTGCAGTTTCGCCAATTTGCAATTGGGGCATATCAAGGCTTGCTGAATTCTGCCGCATTGGTGGAGTTTCATGCGGGGTGTCAACACCCAGTCCTCCCGTTCTAATTTAATGATATCAAAGCAAATGTTAGGATTCTATATGGACTACTCATCGTATCTATTTATATCTACACGCGCACGCACAATTCCAATGAGACAAACATAAACATATTGAATGGAAAGTGGCAGAGTAATAACAATGACATTCATTTGTCACTAGCTATACACAAGTTATATTAATAGAATATCTATCAAGGAATAGCTGCCAGAAAAGAAAGTTGAAATTTACTTTCGTTATAAACCATTTACAAATGTTTAGGTAATAAAAGGATGAATTTAAGATTGCTCAAATGTGTTTAACCGATGAGGAATTAATAAGGTTAAAGAATGAATTAGCTAAATGCGTAAATCATTCAAAGAATAAATTAATCACGTTTTTTATACAGAGTGCAAAGTGCAATACGTTGTCTTCATAGACTTGGCTTGTCTTCTTTGGACTTTGTACCTTGCGTATGCATGTATTAACTTGGTATGTAATGAAATACTCTTTTATCGTCGGCAGCAATGCTTAACTTAATGTAAATGCACTTCCTGTAGACGAACAAAAGAGTACATAGCCTATGGAAAGGTCTAGTACTAACCTGAACATGCTGGCAAGGATTTTGGGTGCATTTTGTGGAGCGGTCCGTCGTCCGGCATTACTAATGATAATTGGAATTCCTGAAAAATCAATTGAACAGTTTCATTAAAACAGGATTTAAGCATATAACATTTTTACGGGTTTTGATAAATCATAATTGAATGCAATACATAAATATGTATGTATGGTTATGGCTTTTCAGTTAGAATCAGTTTATAATGTCAATGACATTAATTAATTCATGGCATAGATAATGCTGCTGCTCAGATTATAAATGATTTATATCTACTGTGATGTGAAACATGCACTGATATGTAACTAATGTAAAGGTACTTAGCAAACACTATTTACGTTTACTAAAGCACATGATAAAGTATAACGATAATACTTCCTTCACCTGTCACTCATTTCTTTACTAACCTGAATACAATGAGATTTATTTGATAACTGTTTATATGATGATATTGTTACCCTAGATAGCTAATTGAATAAGTTACAAATATCTGAAAACATTACCTCTTATAGCATACTTAAAGTGTAACAAATATTAAATTATTCAAGTAGATTGAAGTGGAGGGTAAAGATGTCCTATATTTTATCATTATCCTAGGAGGTTAGTGAATATATTAAATAATTTATTAGGGTGAGCACCTTTTGTTTGAAGACTTCGTCTGCATACCAATAAAAGAGCCATTTTTCAGAACTGAATTTGAATCCAAAATAAACTGGATTGAGATTTTCGTTTAGCTGCAGTGAGTAGCAGATGGACCACTTATTTATGTAAATAGAGTATCTTAGTCACAGCAGGAAATTGTTTAAATTCAGTCCTAAGCCACGGTAACAAAGATTAACCTGTGCTTTATTGATTTAAGTAAGGAAGTACAGATTGTCCTTCTATTCACACTTGAATAACTTTTGCTAAATCAAATATTTATTAGTCAACTGACTATTGAATTGAATTCGTGTCACCTTCAATAATTTTCAGTTTGGTCACTGATAATGATAGTTGAGTAAAAATAAAAAGCATATATTAAAATATGACACAATCGATGTGGATAAAAGTTTGTTTAGTAAACAAATGTATAAATACTTGGTTCGGTTGCAGTAACTTTGTACATTTAGCACTTGAGCGTTCAACGCACTTAAAAGAGTTACGTAATGTGTAAATATTTCCTATTAATGTGTATTAATGTAATTTCACTATGGCACATGAAGGTCTGTCCCAGTGATTTGTAAAATATTTGTATGATGAATAAAATAATTTAGTATTTCTTATTGCACCTCTGTTTACTGATATAGTTTCCCACACGTAATCTTTATTAATTAAAAGTCAAAGTCACATTTGTAAGTGTTTATATTAGACGGACAACAATATGTTGACTTGAGCAATGTATTAAAACTTAACGATGAGGATTTCGCGTTACTGGCTGAAGGTAACGTATTTAGTATTTTCTGGGCACCTGTACTGTATGTAAATAGTTCGGTTTATTAAGAAAACGGATATTAAAAACCGAAGAGTTTAGTCAGGGATCCATACATCTGTCTTTTATGTTTGTACTAAGTACACAGAAGATTGTTTTCCTGAAAGGTAGAGTTGTACACGTTTTTTAAAAGTTTGTAGGAGCACAAATACACAGAGTGTATAGGAGTAAGTGAGGACAAGACAGAAATTATGACAAGAGGACAATTAACTAGCTTGTTTGGCCTGACTCGTGTAACTAGTTGTGTATGCAATACAAAGTCTTTAGCATGCGAAACTCCAACGTGAGAACATACGAAAGATAACACAAAAAGTTTTGGTTGTAGTTTGTTGATGTTGATATTGGTGGTTATTAGCCTGTAGCTAGTAAACTTAACGTTACGTTACACTGTTCCACTCCTTACAATAATGCAAAACAATTAGACTTTAACTTTATTTGACTTCCTTCATTTTCCTAGCTTGGATATAATATCTGCTTCGTGTCTGTGCTACATATACGTCTATATAGTACAGCAATGCTGACAATTTCCTCAAATTTTCAATAGAATTTTTTGTACTTGCTTATATAAGATCTATCATTGATGTTTTGTAATCTTCAAGTAATTTCTTACGTGTGCATAATTGAAATGCATATAAGTGCTATGTTAAAATAGTTTTGGAGTTTGAGGATAGTTTATTTGATGCAGTATTGTGGACGCTTGTTTCGAATGGTGTGATAGATTGGAATTGGATAGTTTGTAAGGCAGGTCTGCATTAATGGCAATTGCAAAATACCCCCGACAAAAGTGGTTGGCTGGGGTTGTAGGAGTTGTCTTGGCAGGTTATATATACTTTTCAAGTCAAGTCAACTTAACACGAATGCCAACGGATTCTAGTCTACCAGAGAGAGGTGTGCTGACTGTGTTGACTGTGTTATCCTCCGTTGACGCTGTCTACGCTATAGTTATGTCTATACAACCACCATAAGTAAATGTATCGCAATGCAGTTGTAAGGCAATATTATACAGAATCGTCCTCGACTAGAAGAATGTAAACCCTTTCTTTTATGAAGTGTGTGTACCTACTTTCCTTCCAATACCAACAAAATTAAATGAGCTCGTGTGTAAGTCAACTCCGTTCTTTTATCGTCTTCTACCAATTTTTTCTGCTATGGAAAACTGCATATAATTCTTTCCCTTCAGTTTACATTACAGATCCAAATTATATTACATCCGTCCGATTCGACCTCCGCACATGCGTCTTTGTTGAACTCTGTACACTTTTATACATAGGTAGATCTTACTTTGTACGTTTACTAGGTACTATTCCATCTCTATCATTAAAGTTACCTACTATTACCATTCATCCGAACAAGCAACCTTTACTGTGTTATGCTTATGCCTGTGTTTATATTGATATTCTCATTATACTATTGACAGATAACACTTGCGTATATATTATGCTTTACTTAGAAATCTCCATTAGGGAATAGATAGAAGCCTTGTTTAGCTATAGGTTGTTTGTATTTATGTGTAAACACTAGAGGCATGTACAGTTTGCTTTCACGTTATTTCGTATACATGGACATACATATACTTTGGTACTACAGAAGTTAGTTAAACGTAGGAGTTCTATGTTACATTCTAACCCCGAGACTGGAAGTAGTTTATATTTATGTAGCCATGTGTTTGGACTTTGTACGCCGGGACAGAGAGCGAGAGGTGTGGTTCCTTTGCTGGCTCACCATTAGTTTACAACTTGGACCAACTCCGGCTTTGTAAACTTATACTGCACTATGTACATTAAACTTACAATGTGTGCATAACCTTATCAAGCGATAGTTTGTTACGACAAACATTTCACAGGGCTGGATGCAGTAAAATGACATCTTATTGTAAAACCCAGACCCCAAGGTGGTTGACCCACTTTAAATTTATTTTACTTTTACCACACTTTTTGAAAAAATATTACCTATCCTTACCTTAACAATTAACTTTATAATTTTTAAAACTATTTTGATGCTACATGTAAAATTTATGACCATTCCCAATAATCCCCAGGTAAATAAAGCAATAAAACCCGCAAATGGATGTATCTAATGAAATTATTTTATTTTATTTTAAGTACTTGAATAAATGAACCCTTGGTAATCTTAGGTTTATAATATGCGTAGTTGTGAGATTCCTTTAGTACAAGGAAAGATTATAAAGAAAGAAACTGCTTACGGGGAAATACTTACCACAACAAACCAGTTCAAATAGTTTGCTGGAAAAGTAGGAGGAAAGACCTTGCAGAGTAAACATGTGTATGCATTGCATCTTCATATCATATTGGAACGGAAAAAACATTATCTTCATTATGAATAGACAACAATGCAGACTTGACAGAAATTAGATATCAGGTCACAACATAGCAATGTAAATCTATAGTTTATACTAATACTAACTACCAAAATCACAACCAACTGCTTTGCTTCAAGTGTCACTATTTATACACTTTTAGTAGAGGCTTGAAGTAAAGATTTATATAAATAACTTCTAAAGTAGTGAAGCATGTGGAATGGTTGTCAAATGCAAAGCTCTTTTATTATCCTTTCACAAAACCTTTCCATTCCTATTCATCCAATGTGCGTGCATACATAAATGAATTATGTCGGTATAAAAGCGTAGACAGTTTTTTGTGGTAAGTAGCATTAAGTATTCATAAAATGCGTATCACAAACCACATTTTAGTATTACCGGGATTTTCCTAGGTTCATTGGAATTGCTTATCCTACCAGACAAACGGATAGGTACGAGTTTATTGAAAACAAATTCAATATTCGTGGAAACGATAAATGAACTAACTGCTAGGTGTTTAAAGAAGATTACAAAATGTATATCCACAAAATGTATTGCATATCAGTAAGATAACCAATTGGATGGAATACTACATAGCAGTTTATAGTAGTTCTTTTTGTATTGCTATGTTAATCCTATTTATTTTGTCTACTACTACTTCATATTTATCTTTCAAATAAAAGTTAAAAATGCAATTAGGCATTATCCAGGTAAACATGGATTCTATGAAACGAGTGTCATTTTTGGGGGCAAAGTTTTATCAGGTGAAACAATGCTAAATATTACTGTCAACGTGTCACCTCGTCTGGTAAGTGGTTTTATTTCGGGAGATTGGTTTACGGTACATTTATCTACGTCCTTAAAAGCTTTATTGACGCAAACTCTACGAGTGTAAATACTAATAATATGTACCTGTGCTGGCTATATATATTCAATTTTTGGCAATATTAGTACTTTGAACACAGGTAAAAGTACAAAGAACAGTGAGATAAATATATACGATATAAATACCAACACTACTACTATTCAATGCATTTACAATGACTGATAATTGATAAGACATGAATGATGCAACATGTATGCTATGCTATATAGTTGCTTTGTATTGTATAATGGGATTTATTATTAATCCTACAAGTCAAGAGCATTATCATAATTCGGAATGAAGCAAAAACGAGACAGCCTTTGTGATAGATTGCATGCATGCTAATTTTAAAACTCAAGCATTACAATGCATTCATGGCTCTATTATTTATTGACTCTCTGATGCAACTTCATTTGACAATCCTCAAATAGCTATTGACATAAACAGTGTGCAAAAACTAGTTTCTCTATACAATAATTGCAATCTAACAATGCGTAGCAATAATTTAAGGTATTACGTCGTGCATTTGTGCATACCACCAATATCGTAAGATTTCATATTATCCTACTTTGATTGAAATTATCTTACTACTCTATCTTAACACAGAATGGGTCTAATTCAATTTGTTGTAAAAAGAGTTCCTTAATAAAACTATAAAGGAAAACACAGTACGTACGTATGTCATCTGCCACTATTTTACGCATTCGGACTTATTTGGTTGGGTGATACGTGGCAGGAGAATGTCCAGTCAAATTATAAATGGTAGATGTTTTGCTTTTGTGAAATCATTGTACTTTCTAATAACATTCCCACATAAAGTTACCCCCATAACATTTAAAACTTCTCACATTTGATTCAGCAATTTACAAATAGCATAGACCCATACAGTAACATAATAGAAAGATCTTTAGCAAGCCTTTAATAAGACCGAATTAAATATTCTCTCTGGGAACAAAGCAAATAAATATACAAAGCTTCTCAATTCAATTATCAGTATAAATATTTAGTAATTGCAAATAGGCTCATATAACTACTTTATTACATACATTAGCAAAAACAATGAGCGGAGATCGTAGATGTTTCAATGTGCTTAAGTATTAGGTATGTAATTCCATTCAATACTAGTATTCTGTGTAAGCCACCGTATACCAATATACCAATGTTTATAATCACAGGCTTAGGTACAAACAAGTGTTAAAGTAAGGAAAGAGAGTGGCAGACAATGAGAGGAGTAGCGAATGTTGAGTAGGTACTTACTCATCGTCAATCAGTATGTACAATCCATTTGTACTTGTAGTAGGATGTGTTTATTTAGAAATGCTCTGTTGTGTCTGCCTGCCTTATAGCACAATGTGCAAAGCATTGCATTGTATGCAAAGTTGGCTTCTTTTATTAGATTAGTTTTTGCGTATGTTATTGCACGTTGGACTACAATTACCTTTGGACTTTGGACTCTATGTACCTGCCAAACCACTTGTCTAGTCTGTATAACCATCCGCCTACTTTGGACATTGGACTTTGTACTTTGAAAAGAGTCAAATCCTATGGACACCACTTCTGTGCTCATATCTCAACAATATAAAATAATTTTTGAAGCTATGAAAGTATGAATATGATAGGGACAAACGTATATGAACCTACGTAAACCAACCATACGTTAAGCCAGCTTAATGCAAGTATATAATTACTTAATCACTACTGATAATAAGGTGCCATTTCACAGGCAATAAGCCTGGAATGTTATTCTACTCACCTTCGAGGTAGACCTACGCAGTTATTATTATGAAGGTGACTTCAAAGCATAATTTTTATGTATAATTGGTATTCAGTTTTTGTTATTTTGAGACATACCGAATTGAAAATGATGTTTAATACATTATTTAAATTAAGCCAAACGAGGGTTGTGCTTATTTATACTATTGTATATCTACCAGGAATACGAAAACAACTTGACTACATATGAATAAGTAAACTATCAGTATGCAGGATCATTACAACAACGTTGTCTTTCTGTGGTGTGAATCGAAACCTTCTGTTTACTAAACATTTATTCCCTTGTGCATAGCATAATTGTTAATTACTAGAGAATAACTTTTAATGAATGATGCATAAAACAATATTGTACACAATACACACTCTAAATATATAGTATTTCTGTAAACACACATAACTATGACTTATGACTGACAGTTACTAAAAAGGCACTTGTTAATATCCTCCTATTCATTTATTAATATTAGTTCGCTACTACTCCAAGACAAAGCGGAGGGGCAAAGGTCATAAAACAAGGATAAGATTTCGAGGACTTTGGACACCGTACTATGCTACCAATTATCACGATTGCATTTAAATGTTATCTATTTTACTCGTCAATGTTTACTGCTGTATGCATTTGTAACCTACTCTTATACAGAAAACACTCTATGAAAAGTGATTATAGATATGTCTGCTAAGATTTCCTATTTTTAGGGCAATCCAGTATAAATGTTAGGATCAAACAGGAGTGTCCTCTTAACTCTTGTGGCATATGCTCACAAGTCATTGGTGTTGGGAATAATGAATGATATTTATGTATGTCTGTTTGGTAAGTAGCATTGAAATTGAGACGTATGTCAATTCATTCTTTGTAAGAACTATATAACTGACTTAAATGCAGAACTATTGAGATTGTGTCAATGGATTTGGATTGACTCTAGAAAATGTAGTAACAAGACTAAGTTGAGCGAAACAAATTGAGTATATTCACAATGTATAGTAGAATGAAACAAGCATCATATCTTTTACCCTACCTACCTATCCATCGAATGAATGTACACACCAAATACTATGTAGAACCATGTGCAAAATGCAAGATTACATAAAATGTGTTTTTTACTACTTTGACGGATAAAGATATATAATAGCATCTTTCTACATTGCCGCGACGAAGGCTAAAGTCGAACGAACTGAAACTGAACTTTGGACGTTCTTCCTCCCTTGGTCCAGTCGTGATCTTGGTCTAGGGGATTTACCTCGTAATCTGGCCAATCTATATTCAAGATGAGTAAGGTGGTTCAAGTACTTCTGAATCTACCTGTTCTGTTTCATCGAACTAACATTGCGTGGGCTAGTCTGCTGTCTCACTTCTATTATTTGCAGCGAGACTGGCAATTATTTTCATTTTATTACGCAGTTGCTAATGTGCTAATAACCAGGCTAAAAGTCTTTTCTGATGAATAGAATTTAGTGCCTACATACACCAGTTAATACTGGATAGGAGCACTGAGTGGTTGAGATTGTGACATGGTATTTACATTTGTATAGTAATAAAACTTCAACTCAAACTGCCCGAAAAATGCAGATAACAATATTATGTGTAATAAAAAGTATTAGCATTTGCAAATTGTTGGTAAATACATACTCTTGGATTAGTTGTTTGATTTCATGGAGAATCTGATCCTCAGGGTCAACTCTGATGATTTTTTTCATTCAATGTTAGGTTAAAAATTCCATATTTACTTATGGATACAAAGTCCAAACCAGTATGCGTGACTTGGAAAACACGTTGCATATACTATTGACAAATTAATCATGCTCTTTAATGTATCTTTAGATGTTTTGTAGCAACGAAGAGGATGTGACTGTGACTACCTATTATTAATCACTAGGTTTTACCCGTAGCCTATTTTATTCATAAAATATACAAATGCCTACTGACCAACTAATAATCTCTGTTTTACCTTATACTATTCAAGTTCAGGCTAACCTAATTTTTACTTATTATTTTATTGCATATGATTGGAATTGGATGTTTAGTTGCCGTAAACATTAAGAGCAATATTTAATTAATCAATAATTACATGCATTGAGTATACAAATAATATTATCGTTGTGACCCGGAATTGTCGTTATCAATTGGTAGACTATGAGCTTTAAACATTAAACCTGAACCCAGCCACATTAATTTTTTGCTTGGTTGCATATTATAGAAGAGTCAACATCAAATAATTTATTTTTTGCAGTAAAATGTACATAAATAAGCTGTATATACAACTTGATTTCAACAGCAATAAAACAATGTAATAATATTATACATAGTGCCTATACGCATAGTATACTACTTATCTGAAATTGTGACTTTGACCTGGAGCCTGGAACGTATAAATGTATAATTTGGTTAGCATGGTCAATATTACGCGCTTATCTAAACCAGACAAGTAATTGCGGTGCAATAACAATTATTTATAATGTACTTTTTGTAAATGTTTGTTTGAAATTACACTGAAACTAGTATGAAAGAATAGAATTAAATCAATCATGTTAAATCTCAATTCACATTCGTAATCGTAACTTTAGATAATCATAATTAATCATTCACATACTGTTCACTAAAATAAGTGTAATTGGTTATAAGTAAAGACTTCCAAAGCTCAGGGAATTCCTAATCGTACGGTTATTGGCGTGTGCAGATAATATTCTCATAAATATTAATCTTAACAATTTGAATTGTATAATGTAACATTTAACCTCAAACATAACAAGGATACCATTATATTTAGATAAGTTCACGAAGAGCTCATGTACGAAGATGTGGGGATGGAGATTTTGTTCCTACAAATGAAGTAAATCAAGTAAAAATCTCCATGTACGATAACTATGCATATGTGAAGTCTCTGTGCTCGGATACGATATCCACATCTACAACAGCCAGATAGGAAATCTCCATATACAAATTCTAATGGATACCTTCTAGATAATAGGAATTGTATCAAATATGCCAAACCTAATCTTCCAAGAAACTTTATTTTGTCATGAAAATTGAGTTGTATTTGTGCACTTTAAATGACTAATACCAATAAATGTGCTTCCCTAGATGAGGCTAATATGCTTGTTTTCATATCCTGTCTTCCTCTCCAGTTTTTTGATGACAAGTCTACAAACGACGTACTTTATAAATACGATACGACTTTAGATTGTCAAAAACCGTCAAGGCATTCCTGCCGGATGCGGTTATGTATACCATTTACAATCTGGTACTTTGGTCCATTTAACGTTTAAATAAAAATAGTGTCCATAGCTATGTCCTACAGATGATAACGCGGCGATGTATAATCCTTTACTGTGTAGAAATAATTAAATGTAGTCAGAGTTTTTGAAATGTACCTATTTGATAACCTCTGCTCACCCGGAGGTGATATAAAGTTGAATGTTAAGCCATGTTAAATACATGCAAAAAAGTAGCGGAGATAATCATGGTTTGCGACAATACATAACATTTTCCGACATATGCGACACATTTTCCCCAATACCTTTAATCTTGTGGCTCTATCTGACTTGAGTTTGAACACACCAAACGAAAACCCTTTCAAACGAGTTATCTCATGACGTTATATTATGTGGAGAACTAAAGTTACACTGATTTTTGGTTTTTGAACCACACCCACACGCAGAAAGTGTATCCGATTTTGTCCATTTTAAAACTCGACCTCACTTTTCATCCCTAGATTACGCACGTGAAGTTTGAAATCATTATCTATAACCATTCTTGCGTTATCCTCTTACCGTGCAAACAGACAAAAGGTAGATTGGTCGTTTCCATAAAGCAGCTCCGCAACTTAATAACCAAACATTTTTCAGAATATATAAATTATAACTTTATAAATCAGATCCGGGTGAGATAACCTTAATGGGATATAATCTTGTATTACTAATTGGCAGGATTATATAATATTCTGATAGGTAATGTTTACTTGACTTGAACTGGAGAGTTTCCATCACCAGATAAATCTGGTTCCACACAATTGAACATTATTGTCGGAAATATAATTCCCAATTGCATGCTCCATGAAACAATCGCACATGCAATGAGAACTGTAGACATAGAAAACAATCACTTGTTTTCTTTTTTCAAAATGTTGATTAGACTGTATGTGTGAGCCAGTATAGAGTATTTATAACATTAGAGTAATTAAATAGGCTAGGTTAAAATTGCTAAGAATAAAAACGAAGTGGTATGAACATAATTATTTAAGACAGATTTTGTCCATCATTAGAATATTTAAAATGCTACTATTCTGAGCAATCGGCTTTCATTGGAGGTACGCTGTATTGCTTGAAACGTAGACAGTACCACTCAAGTAAGCCCATATTTTTGACTAAAAGGCATTTTTATAAATTATACAACAAAAACGATAAGTTCGTCTTCATGATAGAACTTTCTTGCAGAGAATTATTTCTAATACAATGCCACTGTTGTTGTTTCCTAAAATTGTACAAACTTCAGACCTTATCTGAGAATACATTTTATATTTGCATTACTGAAGCGATACATTTAGTAAGGTATGCATGTATTTACAAAAAGTTTGGCCAGAATATCCACATATGAATAGTTGATATAAAATAAAACATTATCCCATACATAAATTGACAACACATTATGAAGTTTGCAGAAAAATGAGTAACATCTCTTTCCTTACAAGATTTGTTTATTTGTAAAGGCCAGTTAGAAAAAAGGTCATATTTGGTCAATTTTTACTATATTCTCAATATAACATACATTATATATGTAATGAAATGATATGTAACATTTTAAAGCTTAGAAGATATGTACGTACTCACGTACAGTTTATCAAAGAACAATATCAGTGCAGTACTCTATTTACTGTGCAATCTTGTAATCTTATAATCCAGAGCGTCATCCCGTTGAATACATAAACAAATTTGACATTTCTAGGCACTAGACTTTACCTACTATTTATCATTTGGCAAACGTATTGACCGAATAGAGGTAATAAATATATAGTTGTAATAAATACAATGTACTAACATTTATGACTCATTATTTAATGAATATAATTATTTAGACAAATTAATTATGCCTATATGCACAATAAATGCACAATTAGTTATCTTACACTAAAATAATTAATAAGCAACATGTATATTGGAATGGCAAAGCAAATCAAAGAATGACTTTCTGTGTTTGTCGATGCGCCTTTGGATACTGGTGACCACGTAGTGTGATTCGTTTTGATATATCTTTCTGAAGATTTGTCTACTTGTTCCTCAGTCCTTCCAATTTGATGCGGAAGTGCACAATGATGGTCTTTAGTCTCCTTATATTCATCCCGACATTTACAATGACCTGAAATTTACAGAAACAAAAACACCGTCATATTAAAAATATTAGATATAATATTTATAGCTTGGCATTAATTATTTCGTACCAAATAAGTCAGTAGATACACGAAAATGATGACGATGATTATGACTTATCATTCTACATATAGCATGTTCTACACATTCCAAAGGAGGCAGAGGGTCATTGGGATCCCTTCTCAAAGTACACGCTTTTCCAACCGCAGACACACATTTTTGTTTGGCTTTGTCAAAAAATTGAACAAGGACGTTATGTTCTCCACTTGTAATATCAGGACATCCGCATTTTCTTTTATGACAGTATGAGGTTTGGCATTCTGTACCGGAACGGCAGGCTGCTCCAAAATCTGCTAGCCCGTCGCCGGGTTCAGGTAAAAATATCAGAATCCCTAGCAGCAGGGCACACCCTATGATAGTATTTCCCATCACGATCCCAGGACCTGAAATGAGATAATTATTTATAGCTTTAAATCATACTCATTTAAAACAATTAAAAATTGAAAAAATCAGTACTAATAAATTATTATTACACAAGAATATGTAATAGCTCACGTAATTTATTAGAAACTTCAGTAAAATCTTTAGAAATATCATTAGAAACTCACACACTTGATGTAACAACACGATACATTATTTAGACCACTTGTTCCTGGCACTATATACTCTATATTCAATGACGCAGTAAAATTAACACTTTTTTCCTTTAACATTTATGTTGACTTGAGTTGAGAATGAGTCTCTGAATTACATATTAAAATAATTACCGTATAAAACCATAAGACATTTAATATAATTTTTCTACAGAAATACAATTAGTAAGACAGACACAGCCTACACTAATCACACAGCGACGATATCCTTTTCATACTCTAAGTAAACTTCCTGTTAATACACTACGTACAACTTTAATCGAATGTCTATCGTGTTTCTAGTAAACACTTCTAGTAATGCTTTATTAATCATCAATTTTTATTTATACATTTTGAAGCCTAAGAAAAATCATAGGCTTATAAATGCATTGAAGTGTCACTTTTACTATTATAGCTAATTAAGGTCAAATCCTCCGGCCTATTGGGGTTGTCTTTTTTGTAAGAGTTCGTATATACTTATAAAGTAGGGAGAGAAATTTTCAAAATATGATAAAAGCTATAAAAAAGAGGCAAAAAATGTTATCGTTCGTGCAGAAGAACTAACATGAGTTCTGAAGTAGGTATAATATTTTGTCCGCTAGCAAGGTTATATTTATCGGACCGGATACGGCATCTAAACTCCTGCGAACAAATACGATCTAACAGTAACACATTGTATGCATGACTATGTGCTGAACAAAAAATATTTGCTATCTTTTTGCATCGTGTTTGTGGGTCCAACTTGCTATTTTGTTATCCCGAGCTATACGTATTACGTAATATCTTCCATAAGTTTCTCATTGTCAAAGGGCAAAGAGGGATAAAACGGTTCAATTGGCCGGTCTCACTACAACTTGCATTCAACATACGGAAACCACAGTAGTGCCGTAGCACCAGAGTACCTTCCTCTATAGCATACAAATAGATTAAACAACTTCCCCCTCCTTTACAAATGCTATTTCATGCTGATTTGGCCTATAGATATTACAAATACAAAAATATCTACCCATTATACGAATTTCTACTCGTCTATAGCCACAGCCTTCCTCGCCCCACATTGCCGTCATAACTAACCCTTGGTCCCAAATCCCAGGAATGAAAAACTATTGTGTAAATACAGTCGTGGAGTGTAAGTAAAATAATCAGATAAGTCAATTCCGGAATCAAAGGACGTACGTACAGCCTGATTGGTAATTATGTCCCCACGGTCTAGGCTCTCTAGCTCCTAAACGGAGGCTGCTACGAAAATGAGAGAACCATGGTTAGAAAGAGGAGGAAATTTTCTACAAAACAGACTATAAGGACAAATTTATTGATTTCCACTTAAAAAATTAAAAATCAGGAAGTCAAATACCAAATTTTCATGTAAAATTCCTCATTATTCCACAACATTATTAATGAATTTTTGTTCCTAAATTTCGGGGACTTTTGGAAATGGTTTAAACCTGTTTTAAAGAGTAGTTGGAGGTTGAAACTCGCTAAAAGATCTTTTACAACGAATCTTTGTGATTTCCAGTGATCACTTTTTGGTTGAATTGCCAAATAGGGGTGATAAAGTCTTTTGAACTTAAACGCAAATTTTAAACAAGCTTTAAGGTACCAAAAACTGTAATGCAGTTGAAATTGGCAGCAGACCATTTGCATTTTCTTGTCTTCGCACATTTCACTTCAATACAGATTTGGATTGACAACAGAAATTGTTTGTAGTGGGTAGCTCATTTTCAAGAAAAATCTTTATTTCTTTAAACTTCCTCATAACTTAAACAACGAAGCTGCCTTTTGGATTGGAGCCAATAAGGTTGACTTGAGCTAATTTTTCACGAAAATCAATGCTTGAATCCGTTTCAGATTGATGGAACAAATTATTTTACCACCACAGATCAAGATTTTACTTGGAATAAAAAATATTGCGCAAACCTGGGATATTTACCTCAAATCAACCTGGGTGATGTTTAAATCTTCGTTTTGATGTCTAAGCTGATAACAATAAATTTTTACCGATTTATTGTTATGTTTTCCCCTTTGATGAATATCCACCTTTTTAAGCAGCTTAAAAAGCTTAGAATTTACCATGTAAAATGAGCAACCTCATAAACTGCAGACAAATACATACAATTTTAGGCTACTTTTGTCATATTTCATAAAATTGCCAAGCCTGAAATTAGAGTCAATAAAATTATCCTTATAGTCAGTTTTGTAGGAAATTTCCTCCTCTTTCTAACGATGGTTCTCTCATTTTCATAGCAGCCTCCGTTTAGGAGCTAGAGAGCCTAGACCGTGGGGACATTATTAGCAACCACCCTGTATATATAAGTGACAACGGAGTACCAGACAATGTCATCCCGCCTTTCCATACTAATTTACCAATGATACATGACTGAACCAATTTATATTTTTATTATTCTTATTACAAGACATTTTTCTCGTAGTATCTTGATTTCAGAGCACATAGGGTATAATTATTGCTTACTATACAGTTTAGAACTATTCAGATCATAGATTAATAATATTAGAGTTCTGCCAGTGATAACCATGTATGTAGAGTAAATTCACCAAAGTTAAAGTAGCAGTTTTATTGAGAAAGTGGGACAAAAAACGTACCTTTTCTATGCCGGACCGTGGTATCAGGAGCTGTTTGAAATTCAAATATTTATGAAACTGTCGCCAGTGGAGGACACTGTATTGTTAATGCCACCAATGAGAAATAAGAATAACACATTAGCTGTGTGGACCCCGTATTAAATATGCATTTGCATATCGTTCAATGAGTTGCAGTGCAGTCAGTAAATAGAACCTATAGAAATTCAGAATACTGTTATAATATACTTTATGTATTATATATAGACAACACACTTTCAATCTAATGTCCAGCAGCCCAGTTCAGTTGGGTTCTGAGAAAAGAATAGGAACAACTCACACTAAATATTCACCAATTCCATTGAACTAATTTCAGCATTGTAAACTACATCTGGGAGCGATTAAAGTTGCAGGACAATACAGCAAATTCTAAAGTTGAAACTCTATTTCTCTAATCCTAACAACCTTAAGTCACAAGACACAACAATCAGACTCGGACTTTTCTCAATGGGCGAAAGGACCTACACATTCCCACTTCGTCTACTTATACACATAGTCCTGTTTTCTTTAGAGATAAGTCTATGTACCTTGTATTTTTTTGTTAGCATAATGAAAGGAAAAATTCTTAAGCAAATCTGTGAGTTATCTGCTGAGTTTCATTATTTTGAGACAAGGAAAGACAGGGAAGAAGTCCGATGAATAAATACGGAATGTATACACGTACAACAGATACAAAATGAAACATTCATTGGTGCACTATTATTTTTAGTAGTATGTATCCTGTGCTTTGAAAAAACAAATACAGCAAGAACTTTTGTTCCGTACCATATCTCTCTGTTTATCTTACAATCAGCGAATCAGCATATCTTCATTAATTCATGGGTTTAGTATAATCATGAGCAGGATATTTATTGAATTGAGACTGGGACGTGAGACTTTCTCTGTTGGTCATGTAAGGAAGCAAGAAAGTCTATTTACATTAGACAGAATTAAGGCTTGGCTCATTGAAAAGATATGAAACTAACCAGACCCCAAAAGATCCATCTCAGTACCAATAGTCTGCTTTTATTAAGCATTAAAACTGCAACAGAATGTTCTATAAATATTTCGACTTGTATCATTAACAACGTTAAACTACGAATATCTTATTTTGACTCGTATAAACTTTGGATTAATTCTTGGAAGTCAATTGAGAGACTGAGTTGCAATTTCAAGTACGTTTTCACACATTTTGAAGCTTAGGGACCACTATATTAGAGCTAAACCCACAATAAGCTATCTTATACACCCACTGCCATGTACTTAATGTAGGTAGGTAGGAATTTAGGAAACGACTTGTATTGTGTCCTTTATCACCAGCGCACGAGCAAATGCTAATTCAAGTCATAAGAACATTAATTTAGGTAACGGAACGAAGTACTTCTAATTCATATGAGACAACGAAGCACGACTAAGAAATACTAATGAACGATTTTGCTACATGCATGACTGAAATGAGTTGGCAAAATGTTAATTAGTCTCAACATAGATACCATTGATACCAAGAAATTTTTGTACTGGTGCAGTATTGAAATTTGGAATACGGTTACTTTGTCTCTGGTCTGAGCATCAAGGACGAAACGACCGAAGAACGTAGATAAAAACATGCTGCTTGTGATTCAATAACATCTTCTAAAGATGACACAAAATGTGTTGTATCTTGTATGGCTGTATGTAGACTTTTACACGTTTCTCATTGACGCAGTAATACTAAAAAATATTCATTTCCCTTGTCAGTATTGAATTTTTCAGAAATATTTTTTATTAATGATTCACTGAGGATACTTTAAGATTGTAAACTGAATTTCACAGACAATGAACCTAAAATCTAATTAAAATACGATTTGGGCCATGATAATAATATCGGTATAGCAAGAAAATAAATCAACTTCGTAAATGTTGCACAGTAAATTAAATATAAAATAGTTACCCTTTAGTTTACTAGTACTTAGAGATACTAGTACTAGGTGTTCACACAATTAAATTATCATCTCGAATTTGCATTGTAATGTAATTGCCAATCACTCACTCCTCACTCGCACCACATTGATAATTACAATTTATTCCAAGTCGTCTGGCAGTTTGACAAAACATCACTTGAACAATGACAGTATGAATATTTAATTAATGAGATGCATTTCGAATTTCGATCAAGGTATAGTACCAGACCTATTTCTAAGACAGTATTCAGTCTTTGTTATACAACTAGTACTTACAAACGTTTGATGATTGTAACTTTTCACTTTTTACCAGGTACACGAAAGATGTCAATATTATACAATACCTAATTACCTGTTAATATTCCATAACAGTAAAGTTGCAAGAAGATATTTAACACTATCGACCATGCAAGTTTTAGGTCTGTATAGTAGTATAACATATTTTGGTAAACACGAAATGACAATCACAAGATACGTATAACAGTGTCTTGTATCATCTTAAGCTGGAATAGTGTATAACAGAACTACGATGAAATTTGACCTAAATTAGGGGAGAATAGTGGTCTACCACATGTAGTTGGTTTAATAATATCTTTATTATGCAGAAGCAGCTCTATGAACTTTACTGTAGTCACACTCAACTGACACAATAATGCTGAGCTAATATTTAACGAATGCCAAATAGAACATTTTATTGCTAAAAGAGATCCAACTTTCACTAGAATGTATGTAGAGTGATGTCAGGAGAGCATTAATTTACGTTTTGTGTGAAGTAGAAAAAATAACATTGCAGACGAACATCCGGAAGGATTTGAGTAGATGCTTTGACGATATATTTTATTATTATGAAACTTATGTAGTTGCTGAAGCAAATGCCGACCTAATGGCCTTTCACTATTCACTACCTCGCATTTGTTTGTGGTACTTTGCTGATTGTGGAATTGATAGCAGAGTGGTACACAGTGTTATCACTTAAAATCGAAAATGTTTCCAGCACCAAAAGTCATATCTGCATTTATTTTATGGAAATTAGTGGTGAGCCCACTATGCCTTTGCCAAACATACGGCGAATACTGTGAAAAGTCAGCTAGCCTTCCTTGTGATTCAGACAGTGGACTAGTTTGTGACGACGCACATTGTGATTGTCCTTATCCTTGGATGCTATTTAATTCGGACAAAGGATTGTGTCAAGTTTCAGCAGGAGAGCACTGTGATGATAATGCTAAACTGCAATGTATCGATGGTGCTCTGTGTGCTGATTTACACGGAGATGGCAATCTAGAATGTGTGTGTGATACAAATTACACCAGCATTGCTGCCAGAAGCTGCCAAGACACCGAAGAAGACGATGAGATATACTCTTATATCTGCTGTCTTGAGAAACACTAAACAATATCTTTTAAAATATCTTTGTAATGATGTTTATATTTACTATACTATGTACTCAATTAGGTTCTTTTGTGCTGTAATTAATTGTGATCACATCCCAAATTTACAAATCTTCATTCAGCAACACGTAAATACGTCTACTTGCCCCTAATTGGGACTTAACTACTCTTTTTGTACCAAGATAATTTAATAACATTATACACATTAAAGAACATGTTGCGATATTTTAATATTAATGAATATGGTGGTACATTTATTAGTGAATACTTACTTAAGTAACTCATTTTTGCGAAATACCTAAATTCAACAAAGTGTATAAAACTTTGTTCATTAGCCAACATAACATGAACAATTTGATGTAAGATGGCAAAATACATTTTTATGAAGTTAAATAATTTTACATAATATAGATAATATGTGTTTTCACTACATTTAGTCCTCTATATTTAGCGATACTGCTATAATATATTTTATACGCTTGTCTTGTGTGCAGTACGTACAAGTACAAAATAGCTATTGTGTGCAAATGAGAGGATGATAATGACGGAACATTATAGTATTTGTACATTTACCCTTTGCAGCATGCATTTGAAATCGACAAGTCAAAGAATGTTATAATTTTACCGTCATAGAATCAAAATAAAGCTCCTTAATTTGAAACAATGTTCACATAAAAGGAAACATAATATTATGAATGAATATAAACTTGTTGTCTTGTTGTAAGGTTTTGAACATTCATATTCAGGAACAGTTACTTACACTATTTTACAATAGCACTAGCTCTACAAAAATTCGGAAATCAGAAATTCGTTAGCTTACTCTATTTCGTACATAGGAGTCCAGAATGATTCTTTGTACATGAAGTGACACTCTGTCATGGGCTTAACCACATTAAAAATGTGTACCAGCCCCAAGTCCAACCTAATGTCCAAAGCTTTGTACTCAGCATTACGTTACACTACACATAAAATAATTTAAAGACTATTCAGGACACAGAAAACCATATATTCTAATTGAGAAAATCTGGACGTGGACAGAGAAAGCAGGCAAAGCCACACACACTGCATGAATTGTAATTATAGGTTGTAGGTATTTGGTTCTAATTAACTTACCAATGCTATTGAAATAGACAGTAATTAAATTCAAAGTTTTAACACATGCAGATTAAAATATTTAGAATTGTAAGTATAAATAAATTATCCATTAACAGGCCAAACGTAAAATATACAAGTGCTATTTACTATAGGGATTGCCGATCATTTGGTTGGACCGGTTGGACATTATTAGCAAATATACAATTGGCATAATGAGAGAGAATGGCCTCAAAGCATTAACATGAAATAATTAAGTAGCCAAAAGTTTAGAAACGATTAAAACCAATGGTGCACAAGTTCTAACTAGCAAAATGGTTAACCATCTTAAAGAAAGCATCGGCTCTTACTCTCTTACTACTTGATATTGAAATTCAGCAGCTAGTATATCCTGAAATTCACAACTACCTAATTGCACTGATGAATTAATATTAATATTGTTCAGGTCTTATTACAAGGCAGCTCTTAAAAAAATTCAAATCCATACATAACCAAGATCTTCTGTAGCATATGAATTTGCGATATTTTACGATTAACAATATCCTTATAAGTTAGCACTCATTTTTTGCTTTCTATTTGCTGCATTTTAATGAATTTCTAGATCATTGGAAGTGCTCACGTAAATTATTTTTCACCAACATTAGAAAACAATATAAGCATTGGTAAAAAGTTCTTCAAACCACAAAAGAGTGCAAATCATAGCCAATTCACTTCTCTCCCACTCCCATCCTTTATTTCCGGAAGCTAAAGGCTAAAGGTACTTAATAGAGTTGCAAACAATAGGTAAGCAAAATAATAATATTTCTTATACATTTTACTTGTAGCAAAATCATAAATACCTAATTATGTAATGCTATACATTATTTTATGAAACAGGAAATTAAAAATGAACAATTTTGGTGCGGGATTTATCATCCTTCTTCTTTCGTGTTCCTGTCAATCTCAAAACTTTGGGGACACTTGTACGAGGGATTCGGATTGTTTTGATGTCACTGGCCTATCCTGCAATAATGGACAATGTACTTGTTTGAATCCAACGATGATTTACGATCAAAACGAAAACAGTTGCACTATAACTGTTAATCAGTCATGTAACTCAGACGGAGCCTTACAGTGCATTGACAATGCGTCTTGCGTTGTAGAAACAGATGGGGACGATAATAGTTCGAATGTTTGTCTTTGCAACGCAAATTACAACCCGATTTCTGCAAGAAATTGTGACAGCGATCCTGACCCTTCTAATAGCTTTCCCATAATTTGTTGTCCACAATAAACATATACACCTAAAGACATCACTGTACTAATCGTGTAAAATACATCACATTATCCATTGTATAGCAAGTTAATCATTTTCATTTCATATTAACAATCAAGTCTGTCTCCGCTAATAAATTACTAATCTGGTTATATAGTCGAGTAGGTTTATTTATAAGCTATGATTTGGTAAATCCATTAATTTGTATTTTAATTCGCTTAAATTGCTTGTTTGTTTGAGAAGTAGAGATTACAAATTTACTAATGATATGTTGAGGAACACAAAATGTCAAAAGTTCAAGCTGTATCATGTACAATATGTGTATCATGAATTTTATCATGCCATAATAACAATAGACCACCTATTTATGGATAAAGGGTGCCCAATATGTTTAAATCATCATTCATTTAAAGCCCATGTTTTATTGGACCTTTAATTTGTTCATTTAATTTTTTGCGGTCCAATGAATTGCATTGCAACGCTAATGTTTAGGCTATGGTTTTACATAATTAAAATTAATATAAAATAAAACAAATGGTTTTATTGGATTCATGCAATACAGTTTGTAGTATACGGTACTATTTTTTAAACTTTTACTTTGACTGTTTAAATCAGGGAACAAAAAAGGTGCTACGTTCATTTTTTAAGTTTTTTATTTCATTTTTTTTTCATTTTTTACAGTCCATTTTACCTTTATTTATTTACATGTAAAGTGAAAGTAAATGGGGCAAGCTTCTACATTTAAAAAAGGCAAAAAAGAACTGCTTTAAAAAAATTTTAATGCTACCTTTTTAAAAAAAGGTAAAACAGGTCCTCTTTTGTTCCCTGATTTAAAAAATAATTACACTATTGTGTGGGATATTTAGTATAATTAGCACCAAAAACAAACGGACGTATTTGGGAAACGGGACAAAAAAATGTTAAAGTAAAAGTAGTTAAAGACCTAAGAAATAAATAAATAAATAAGCAAAAGTATATACCTAGTATAGGTATGCCGAACCAACTTTTATTATACACAAAGTGGATAATAAATTCAAACTTTCGCGTGGATTTATTTGGTTGCAGGAGATAATGTACATGACTTTTGCATAAAATAGTATGCTGTAGAATATATGTATGGTTTGTGGTTACATAATATTTTATACACTCGAGCTGAACAGAACTCGGCTACACAATTGCTATGGTGGTTATGGTATATAGAAAAGACTCGCTCATAGGTTATTTTATGTGGTGACTTTGATTCGCTTAGTACACTAACCTACGTAGGTTTCGTGTGTGTAGCTTGAATGCGAGCGTACGCTTTTCGTTTACCAACAGAGTGAAATGAAAACTTGGTAAATTTTCCAAGACCCAAGTCCTGCTCTTACCTACATAGTACATAGATGAGGATGGGAATAAAATAATACTGCTGTGTGTATTTACTACATGTTTATAAATATTGATCAAGATAATATTACAAATTGTAAATAGTATTACTGTCACCCGTTATTTTTAATACTATATATAATTTTACTACCATTAATTTTATTGCTTTATACATTTTATAAAGCAGTTTGGTATCTACATGGGGAGACAAGACGTGAAGTTCGAAACGAAAGATGCAATAATAGACTGTGTATTCAGCATTGCATTGGACGTACTAGGCTACGTGTGTAAATCCCTTAGTGTGAAATGGTGCTGTAGTAAACATAGAAATACTCTCGGGTATAGTTTGTTTGATGTCAGTACAAATTTCACATGCCAAAAAGCTAAAAGCAAAGAGAGAATACAGAGGCTTGCCTCTGAAGAGAATGTACGGAAAGAATCCGCAAAAATGAATGAAAATTTCATCTCGACAGCGAAGCGTTACGCCCAAATGATTTGTATTTATGCGAAGATTAGGGGGTAGGCTTCATCAATTTTTGGAAAATGACGGGGATCCCATAATGTTTTGTGATTTTAAGCAAAGTGTAGGGGAACCCTTTATCAATTTTTCAGAATTGAACAAAACTACAGATACTGTACACGAATTGAGTCTGTGAGTCGTGAAACGGAGCTGTAGTTTGAGTGTACGTATGTATAAAATGATCGTACACTTACTTTTGTACATATAGAACTGCGTAGCTTAGCATTCGTGTCTCAAGTTATACAAAGTTTTATGTGTGCAACTCAAGGCTTTACATCGACAAACTGTGTGTAAAACTATACGTTAAAGTTGTACAAACTCGCACTAGCAGTGTCCTCTGTGGAAATGTCTGAAAGAGATTTGCACGAGTAAATGAGCTGTTGCGGTGTTTTGTATGACTTCAGACAGATGGCAGCACAGCCACATCTCGTAGTATGTTAGTGCTATTGAGATTCTGACATTGAGAAGTTCCTTTGTAAACATCCGAGCGTCTAATAATATTGAACCACATGAAAGTCTATACAAAAGGCTTAGATGGTTTGTGCAAAAGAGAATGTGCGAAAACTGCTCGTCAGTTCTAGCAAAACAAAACTAAAGCACGAAATCTGAAAGGAGAACGTGTAAAATGTATGTGTGAAATTTGCAGTGCGGTGTTCGTTCACTCAGTAGTATATGTATCACACTTTGTGTGAGATAAAGCTGCTGTATGTGAATCTGCATATTCAAACGTGCTGTGGAGATTGCTACATTACATAGAAATGAATTTGTTGATAAAATTCATAGCTACCTGGTTGATCCTGCCAGTAGTCATATGCTTGTCTCAAAGATTAAGCCATGCATGTCTAAGTTCAAGCGAAAATAAAGTGAAACCGCGAATGGCTCATTAAATCAGTTATGGTTCCTTAGATCGCACTTACTACTTGGATAACTGTGGTAATTCTAGAGCTAATACATGCACTGAGCTCCAACCTCACGGAAGGAGCGCTTTTATTAGATCAAAGCCAATCAGTCTTTCGGGACTGTTTTGTTGGTGACTCTGAATAACTTTGCTGATCGTATGGTCTTGTACCGACGACGTATCTTTCAAGTGTCTGCCTTATCAACTGTCGATGGTAGGTTATGCGCCTACCATGGTTGTAACGGGTAACGGGGAATCAGGGTTCGATTCCGGAGAGGGAGCCTGAGAAACGGCTACCACATCCAAGGAAGGCAGCAGGCGCGCAAATTACCCACTCCCGGCACGGGGAGGTAGTGACGAAAAATAACGATACGGAACTCATACGAGGCTCCGTAATCGGAATGAGTACACTTTAAATCCTTTAACGAGGATCTATTGGAGGGCAAGTCTGGTGCCAGCAGCCGCGGTAATTCCAGCTCCAATAGCGTATACTAAAGTTGTTGCGGTTAAAAAGCTCGTAGTTGGATCTCGGTTCCAGATGGGCGGTGCACCTTGCGGTGTTTACTGTTTGTCAGGACGATTTTGTTGGTTCGTGTATAGTTCTCTTAACCGAGTGCTATGCGTGGCCAGCACGTTTACTTTGAAAAAATTGGAGTGCTCAAAGCAGGCGCTACAGCCTGAACATTAGTGCATGGAATAATGGAATAGGATCTCGGTTCTATTTCGTTGGCTTTCGGAGTCGAGGTAATGATTAATAGGGACAGACGGGGGCATTCGTACTGCGACGTTAGAGGTGAAATTCTTGGATCGTCGCAAGACGAACTACTGCGAAAGCATTTGCCAAGAATGTTTTCATTAATCAAGAACGAAAGTTAGAGGTTCGAAGGCGATCAGATACCGCCCTAGTTCTAACCATAAACGATGCCGACCGGCGATCCGTCGTCGTTAACTGACGTCGTCGTCGACGGGCAGCCTCCGGGAAACCAGAGTGTTTGGGTTCCGGGGGAAGTATGGTTGCAAAGCTGAAACTTAAAGGAATTGACGGAAGGGCACCACCAGGAGTGGAGCCTGCGGCTTAATTTGACTCAACACGGGAAATCTCACCAGGCCCGGACACCGGAAGGATTGACAGATTGAGAGCTCTTTCTTGATTCGGTGGGTGGTGGTGCATGGCCGTTCTTAGTTGGTGGAGCGATTTGTCTGGTTAATTCCGATAACGAACGAGACTCTGGCCTACTAACTAGACGTCGGATCCCTTTGTGGGTCCGTCGCAGCTTCTTAGAGGGACGGGCGGCGTTTAGCCGCACGAGAATGAGCAATAACAGGTCTGTGATGCCCTTAGATGTTCTGGGCTGCACGCGCGCTACACTGAAGGAATCAGCGTGTGTTCCCTATTCGAAAGGATTGGGCAACCCGTTGAACCTCCTTCGTGATGGGGATTGGGGATTGCAATTATTCCCCATGAACGAGGAATTCCCAGTAGGCGCGAGTCATCAGCTTGCGTCGATTACGTCCCTGCCCTTTGTACACACCGCCCGTCGCTACTACCGATCGAGTGATTTAGTGAGGACTTCGGACTGGTCTTCAATGTGGCTTTCGGGTCATGTCGTAGTGCCGGAAAGATGCCCAAACTTGATCACTTAGAGGAAGTAAAAGTCGTAACAAGGTTTCCGTAGGTGAACCTGCGGAAGGATCATTACCGTATCTAAACAAATACAAAATAAACAAAATAGCATTGGAATATGTGATAGTCATGTCGCTTTTCCTATTCGCTAATGAACACACTTGTCAATATTAAAGGCACTCTTTGTATACATACATGTATATTGTGTGAGAGCTGGACTTGTGTGGAAGTCTTAAGGAGGCCAATGTTGCTGAATTAAGCACCTGTAGCATGTTAACATAGGCATTGTATAATGAACTACTTACTATATACATGATACTGACGGTAGGCATTGTCCTTTGAAGATTTATTTCGCCAGAGTCTGTATATAAAGTTCATGAATGCGCCTTTAAATACATACTACAAATGCTCGTCTGTGGGCAAAGCAAAAACTGTCATGTTGTTATAAATCATCTAAATAAAAATTAAAAAATCAACCTCGAGTGGTGGATCACTCGGCTCGTGGGTCGATGAAGAACGCAGCTAACTGCGTGCAGACGTGTGAACTGCAGGACACATGAACACCGACATTTTGAACGCATATGGCGGCCTGAAATAAATTTCAGGCCACGTCTGGCTGAGGGTCGGCTATGAAATAAAACCAAAAGGTGCTCTTTTTAATAAGAGTTGCATCGCCAAGTTGAATAGCTTGGTTAGAATACATGTGTATGAAAGCTGTAATGTAACAGACATGAAATATTTGTCTTGTTTAGCGGTACATGCACAGTAACAATTTTGTAATAAAATTCATTGTTACGACCTCAGAGTAGGCGAGATTACCCGCCTAATTTAAGCATATTAATAAGCGGAGGAAAAGAAACTAACAAGGATTCCCTTAGTAACGGCGAGCGAAAAGGGAAGAGCCCAGCGCTGAATCTAATGTCCCCCCGGCATTAAGACATGTGGCGTTTGGGACGAAACATTGCCTGTGCAGAATGGTCATCCAAGTCCCTCTTGAACGGGGCCATTACCCATGGAGGGTGCTAGGCCCGTACGATGATTTTATTGTGCAGTGCGTTTCGTCCGTAGAGTCGGGTTGCTTGGGAGTGCAGCCCAAATCAGGTGGTAAACTCCATCTAAGGCTAAATATGACCACGAGACCGATAGCGAACAAGTACCGTGAGGGAAAGTTGAAAAGAACTTTGAAGAGAGAGTTCAATAGTACGTGAAACCTCTCGGGGGTAAGCGGGCAGAACTTGCAAGTATTGGTGAGGAGATTCAGGCTTAGTGTCGGTGACTGAGAGTATGAATTAAGTTGTTTGTTCGCAAATGATTGATGTGTGCTCTTTGTTTTGCTGATGATGCGCCGCATTTCTTTTTACCATCCGGGTTGCATGCAACTGAGTTGGCAATTTAGGTGCTGGGTGTCTGCGTGTCCTTGTGGCTCGAGCCCTGGTTTTCCAATTGCTCATGCGGTTGTTGAAAGCGAACAGGCGTTTGTCGCGGTTAAAGTTATTCACGAGTAGGGTTTGTATAGTGCATGGATGGGTAACCATAGTGTATTGTACCGACTGATTGTCAGTGAGTGATTTTTGGCTCTGTTCAGTATTGCAATCTAAAGCATGCGTGGTCTGCCTGTCCCGTCTTGAAACACGGACCAAGGAGTCTAACATGTGCGCGAGTCATTGGGAATGTAAACCCAAAGGCGGAATGAAAGTAAAGATTCGATTGCGAATTTGAGGAGAGATCATGGCTTTTGGTTGGTATTCTGTAAAGTTTACTGATGAAAGTATGCGCATCTCCTGGACGTCTATACCTCTGAAGGTGGGGCGTACCTAGAGCGTACACGTTGGGACCCGAAAGATGGTGAACTATGCCTGGTCAGGACGAAGTCAGGGGAAACTCTGATGGAGGTTCGTAGCGATTCTGACGTGCAAATCGATCGTCGGAACTGGGTATAGGGGCGAAAGACTAATCGAACCATCTAGTAGCTGGTTCCCTCCGAAGTTTCCCTCAGGATAGCTGGCGCTTGTACCAGTCTCATCCGGTAAAGCGAATGATTAGAGGCCTTGGGGCCGAAACGACCTCAACCTATTCTCAAACTTTAAATGGGTGAGAAGTCAGGCTTGCTTGATTGAAGCTCTGACAATGGATGGTGAGTGCCAAGTGGGCCACTCTTGGTAAGCAGGACTGGCGCTGTGGGATGAACCAAACGTTGGGTTAAGGCGCCCGAATCGACGCTCATGAGATCCCATAAAAGGCGTTGGTTGCTTAAGACAGCAGGACGGTGGCCATGGAAGTCGGAATCCGCTAAGGAGTGTGTAACAACTCACCTGCCGAAGCAACTAGCCCTGAAAATGGATGGCGCTGAAGCGTCGTGCCTATACCCAACCGTTGAGTCACAGAGGTATGCTTGTCATATCCGCGAGGACTCAACGAGTAGGAGGGTCGTGGTGGTGTGCGTAGAAGGGTCTGGGCGTGGGCCTACCTGGAGCCGCCATCAGTGCAGATCTTGGTGGTAGTAGCAAATACTTTGGAGAGGCCCCGAAGGACCGATGTGGAGAAGGGTTTCGTGTGAACAGCCGTTGAACACGAGTCAGTCGATCCTAAACCCGACGAGAAGTCGGTATCACTGTAAGGGAGTTATATCATATACATGGATCCCTACTGTGATTAGGTGAAAGGGAATCTGGTTTCAATTCCAGAACCCGGTGACGGAACCGCTCTTTTCGACACATTCCTTGTGGATGTGTTGTCGGGGTAACCCAAAAAGACCCGGAGATGCCGTCAGAACCCCCAGGAAGAGTTTTCTTTTCTGCATGAGCAATTAAGCGCCCTGGAATTCCTTCACGGAGAGATAGGGTCAAGATTGCGAAGAGCGCCGCAGTTATTGTGGCGTCTGGGGTGTTTTGCCGGACCTTGAAAATCCGGGAGAGGGACACGGGAGCGTCGCACCGGCTCGTACCCATATCCGCAGCAGGTCTCCGAGGTGAGCAGCCTCTGGTCGATAGAACAATGTAGGTAAGGGAAGTCGGCAAATCGGATCCGTAACTTCGGGAAAAGGATTGGCTCTGAGGATCGGGGCGATCGGGCCGTATCAGGAAATGGTGTGTGCTCACGTGCTGGGCCTGGACAAGACTTTCGGGTTGAGTTCGGTCCCTTGCCGCGGCCTACTATGGATTGGTTCGGCTATGAAAGCCAGTGGAAGTAGCAATATGACTGCTGGGTCAACTTTCTTCGGTCTCCATTAAACGATTAACTCAGAACTGGCACGGACCGGGGGAATCCGACTGTCTAATTAAAACAAAGCATCGCGATGGCTCTTGCGGGTGATGACGCGATGTGATTTCTGCCCAGTGCTTTGAATGTCAAAGTGAAGAAATTCAACCAAGCGCAAGTTAACGGCGGGAGTAACTATGACTCTCTTAAGGTAGCCAAATGCCTCGTCATCTAATTAGTGACGCGCATGAATGGATTAACGAGATTCCCACTGTCCCTATCTACTATCTAGCGAAACCACAGCCAAGGGAACGCGCTTGGGCCCATCGGCGGGGAAAGAAGACCCTGTTGAGCTTGACTCGTCACTCACCGGTCGTTCCTGTACCAACGTCCTCGGACGAAGGGAGTTTCTCTCTCTTCAACAGTAAGGAAACTTTCCCAAGCAAAACCCACCAAATGGCGAAACCAGCATCTGGACCCTGTCCGGAGTACCTTCGAAAAAATGAGAGATATTGTCGGGAAAAAGGAAGGGGCTGGTTTTCGGTTCCAGAAAACACAAAAATCAAACCACAATGTCGATGTCTCGCGAATTAGTAAAAGGGATAAGTGCGGGCGCCTCTATAGGCCCCTTACTTGGCGGAGTGGTTTTGGATGATCAAAGTCTGATCAAGTGTCCTTTTTGTGAAAAAGGATACAAAAACCTGCGTGGTTTGCAAACCCACAAAGGTATGATCCACAAAGGAATGAATGATGACCTAGTGGATCCTCCGAAAAACATGAGTGGATCGCCTAAATTCACTCGGTGGTCTGAGGAGGAATTGACAATGCTAGCCAAGATCGATTATGAAGTTAGTTCTCTTATCCGGAACCGGAACGTGGTGATCCACCAACGTTTCAGGGACATGGGTAGTTCAAGAACTATCGAAGCGGTCAGGACCATTGTCAGGGCAAGTAAATCGGGTCCTTACGCTACCATTAGAGCCCAACACTTCCAGAAATGGGACGAGGCAAAGGGGGAAAAGGTAATGCGCAAAGAAACTCCTGTAGGAGCCGAAAGCAATACCCGCGTAACGACGAACAATGCGGTGGTGACGGGGGAGATCAGGTGGCCCCTGATTCCCCAGAACCTGGCTGATGGAGTAGCTGAAGGAGTGTCGGAAAGAACCCCGGAAGGTGCCCATCAACCAATGGAGTGTAGGATGGACGCGGAAGAAGTGGCTAATGTAAGTTTGTCCCCGGACAAGTCTCAGAGCCAATCCGACGCAAACAAGGGAGAAACGAGTACTACTCTAGAGGACGTACTCAAAGAGCTTCTGTCCAAAAAATACAGAAAGGGGGGATTTTGCGAAGGAATTGTTGACCAGATGGTTGAAGTTGCTATCGCGGAGTGTGACATAGATGTCGAACTAAACTCCTACTTTGAAAAGTGGGGAGCATCCTACGAGAAAAAGAAGAGGAAGGTTCGGAAGCCAGCTTCTGACCAACCTCGAAATGTTCTCACAGGAAGACAGTTGCGCCGGTTAATGTACAAGCGCCAAAGAGAGGCATGGAAATGTAACCGAGCAAAACTGGCCCGAGACATCTTGAATGACAACCTCCACTCAAAGGGACGACCCGATGAGATCGATGGCTTCTTTGAACACTGGAATAGCACCTTTGTGAAGAGTACCTCTGAAACGGACACTAGTAACATGAGTAAGACCCAGGAGGAGTATAATGTGTGGCTTCCTGTAAGCACTGACGAAATTAAGAGTGCGCTTAGTTCGACAGGTGCTAGGACAAGCAACGGACCAGATGGGATCCCTGTAAAGGACCTGAAAGGAAGTCCGGTGCGAATCCTACAAAAACTGATGAACTTGATCATATACAGTGGGAAAATTCCTGCGTGCATGAAAAAGTCCAATACAGTTTTCATCCCCAAAAAGGATGAATGTGTCCAACCTACTGACTTCAGACCAATTTCGATTACTTCCACCTTCATGAGACTATTTCACAAAATCTTGGCAAGGAGAATCGTTTCGAAGGCAAAATTCGATTACAGACAAAAGGCTTTCCTCCCAATAGATGGTTGCGCTGAGAACATTGTTCTTTTAGAGGCGGTGATTCGGGAAGCAAGAAGGCAAACTTCTTCGCTCTATACAGCCACTCTGGACATGCGCAACGCTTATGGGTCGGTTAACCATGAAGCTGTGATCAAAGCCCTAGAATGCAACGGTGCATGCCCTGCATTAGTGGAATACGTCTCTGACTTGTATAAAGAGTTCTACACAACGATTGTGGATCATGG